>OU893337.1:8205003-14083149 GCA_918026875.4 Diatraea saccharalis
GAGTAAGTTTCAAAAAGACCTACGGCTAGTCATATATTTTCTTAAGTCACAAAGAAAGACTACGTCTACTAGACAAACTAGTATATAAGCTGAAGCAAATAGGGTAAAAGCATCAGTCATTTGACGTAAGCAACACAGACTACAATGTTTAAACTGGTAGTGTTGTCCTCCGTGCTGGCCCTAGTAGCCGCGTCACCCAGTACCATTGGTCTAGGTTTGGGTGGTTTGGGTTTGGCAGGGTTGGCTGGCCCGATTGCTGCTCCGTTAGCTGCTCCAATTGCTGCCTCGTTAGCTGCACCGATTGCTACCCCGTTGGCTGCTCCGATTACCGCTCCTTGGGGAACTGTAACAGCTCACGGTGTGGCTGTGGCCCCCGCCATTGCTGCTGTGCCCGTTCTTGGACATGGGATCAACTACAGGGGCCCATTGTCTTTAGCACCTGGACAGCCCGCCAACATCCTTGCCGCCGACGGTAGACCACTTGACACTCTCAGCGTGAACTTGGATCGTGCTGCTCACCTCACTGCACGGGCTGTGAATGGTGGTCACTTATTGAGGAAGAGGTCCGCGCCCTTATTGGCTCCCGCCCTCCCCGCTGTCCACGCTGCTTGGCCTGCTGCTGCCATTTGGCCCGCCGCTCGAGTTGGCTTGAGTGCACCTATCGGCGCTCCTTGGGGCGTTGGTGCCATAGGCCATGCTGGGCTTATCGGCCACCTTGGTTAAAATGTACATATGAGTTACCTAACTCCCTTAAATAATTTCATATTCAATCTAATTATATAGTTTTATAAAGAGAGCTTTTACTACACAATTTTGTTTCTTTTAAAAAATTGTCCCTTTTTAAATTAGGCGAATACCCAAATTACTTTTCTAACACCCGGTTTCTGAATTAGGAATTTAAAGTTAAGCACGACTCAAGCCGTACTTAAGTCATTTTAAACGTCATTTAAACAGGTTTTAGTTTCTGATTTTTTTTTAATGAACAGTTTATAGAAGTTTGATAAAACTAGGACTTTTTGTCACTTAAATAATATAAGTTATTGAGTATAATCAGTTGAGATTTTGTACTTTTCTTAATTTTGAACGATATACTTACTTTCAAATATTAATTCATTTTATTTTCCAATAAAAAGAAAAAAGAAAATCGTTACGCATTTAATAATATTGTTGAGAGATACTTATAAATGTTTCAAGAAATATTTATGGTTCGTCTTGATATCCCTGAAATTTAATAAATAAATTTAATTTTAACGTTTATGGGCAAAATTGGATGCCCTTGAAAAATCCTGCAGTCCATATTATTTTTAAGTCGCAGTAGCTCTCGACTTTCACAAGTAACAGACTAGACTGAATAAATAAATTTGATTTTGATTTTTTGTTCTCTATGAGTTTCTTCAAATGATATTACCTATACTTTAATAGGATATTTTTATTATAAGGACAAATAGGAATATTCAACATTTATTAAATAAAATGAATATCAAAATATAATATGACGTTTTACATCCGAGAGAATTTGGTTGTTTAAACAGCCTTTATATAGAAAAATAAAATAATATTGTTTAATATATTAGGCACGGTTACCTATTATTTTGACCGCTAAAGTGCTACAGAACACATCTGAAATATATACTCAACAAAAATAAGGTACATGGTAGCAATCCAGCGAAAAACTATCATTCTAAATAGATATTAGGTCCTTACATATGAAATTGGCGTTTTGTCGTACTGGCCACTTTAATCACAAATTTCTCCTCCTTGGTAGGGAATTCCAAATATAAATTTATACAGCCATTTACACATATATTTGCGGCATTATTTTTTTCTTCTGTTTGTTCTATTTTCGTCACCCAGTATAAAAAATGGAAAACTTGAAATACCGTGGTTCCGGTGCTGCGGAAATGGCTCAAAGGGTTATCGATGTGTATGGCGGTTGTGTCGCAAAAGAAAACACAGTACGTTTTTGGTACAACGTTTTCGTTCTGGAAATTTCGACCTGCAGAGCAAGCCCCGTGGACGGCCGGAGATCCAAGTTAATAATGAAGAATTGAAGGCTATTGTGGAAGTGGATCCACCACGTCCAATTTAGCTGCAGATTGCGGTGTTAGTGATAAAACTGTTTTAATCCACTTGAAGAAAATTGGAAAGATTAAAAAGCTTGAAAGGTGGGTACCTCACGAGTTGAGTGAAGTAAACCGGCAAACGCGCTTCGACTTTGTATGAAGGGTTTTTAAATCGAATCATTACCTGTGATGAAAAGTGGATTCTCTACGATAATCGGAAGCGCTCATCGCAATGGTTGGACCCTTGCATGCCAGCCAAATCCTGCCTCAAGCGAAAATTGACCCCAAAAAAGTTACTTGTAAGCGTTTGGTGGCCTAGTGCCGGTGTCGTTCATTACAGTTTTCTCAAATCTGGCCAGACGATTATGGCAGACGTCTATTGTCAGCAATTGCAAACCATGCTGGAAAGACTAGCTGTTAAACAACCGAGGCTGGTCAATCGCTCTACGCCACTGCTACTTCACGACACCGCTAGACCACACACTGCTGACAGACGGCTACCAAATTAGAAGAGCTTCAATTGGAATGTTTCAGATAGCCACCGTTCTCCCCGGAAAATGCTCCAAAAGATTATCATTTTTTTTCGAAATTTGGATAACTTCTTGCAAGGGAAAAAATTCAGCTCCTATGGGGCAGTGCAAATCGCCTTCAAAGATTTTATTGATTCCCGCCCGAATGGTTTTTTTTTAGTAAGGGGATTAATGAACAAATTAGGTGGTAAAAGTTCATAGATAACAATGGTTTATAATTTGATTAAATAAATATATTAAAAAATATTCCATATTTTTGTTCCTCCCATACCAAACACCAATTTGATATGTAAGGACCTAATATATTGACATTACACTCTTCTTTCCTTATTGATCAGTTGGCACGGGTTTATAGGCAGGCGGGAGTTAAAAACTGTGGCCTACGTGATAGTGCCTTATTTTAATTTATTGATCATGTCACTATTCTATGTGTTATTATCAGAATTCTTGGTATACAAACACTTCGTAAATATATTTTTATTTTAGTTTCAAGGGATCTTAGGTTGGCTTACGAATGTCAACCAAAATATATGATTGATAACCATTGATCAAAAAATCATTGAATGCAATTGTTGTTTCGTAATAACAAGAAAGAGACGGGTAAAATAGGTAGTTATGTTTCAAAATTTTAGGTTCAATTTTAATTCAGTTTTATTTTTATACGTCTATTTTCATAATTTCTTTAAAACATTAGAATATATCTTTGAATTCTGAGGTTAAGCACTATTATTTAGTGGATATGTTTCTATTAACCAGCTGATACTCAAAATAAAGCAAGTGATTTTGTAATTGAAAATCGCCTTGAGGCTATTATTCAGTCTGCATTGCTTGGGTTTAACGCTAATTTCTTTCAATACGTAGGTGACTATGAAAGTTTGAAGAAAATTAATGACGTGATGTAAAATAATAAAACATAAAAACTTGTTAATTTATTGCTTTACGAAGTAGTTTCC
This sequence comes from Diatraea saccharalis, assembly GCA_918026875.4. NCBI lineage: Eukaryota > Metazoa > Arthropoda > Insecta > Lepidoptera > Crambidae > Diatraea > Diatraea saccharalis. The sequence goes on from OU893337.1 coordinate 8,208,550, forward strand.
GTTTCTGACTAAGCATTCTTTGCGATGGTACCACTGACTGAAACAGTGTGTCCATTCATCTTTAAGGATTTGTCTCATATCTTTATTAAACGCGGCTATGACATTTTATAGGGGTTTTTTAAGCGAATTCATTTGAATTTATTTTTTAATATCTAAAGATTCTAATATGCCAGTTCCGGACAGTAAGGTGAATAACTTAATAGCTGCACTCTTTCCATTGATAATAATTTAATAGTCCATTTGGTTGAGGGAACTGTCCAAATAATGAGGAATTCATATTTTCCTTGACCTTCTTTATTTTGGTCGGTCGGTAGATGTATCGGAGTTATTGAAATAAATAAATAAATGAATTTAAGACAACATCACATACTTTTATCCGATTCCAAGATGGCTAGTTAAAGCACACACTGCTCTTTAATATTTTTAGGCAGAATGCCCTCATTGAAAAATTTCAACTGTGTGTTCCAGCAACGAAATCTCGTTCTACTCCATTTTGTCTTTGGATGCAAAATCCCTTATAACAAGATTAATAATTGAATTAAGCAACTTCGTTGATATCCACAACAATTTGATTAGAAAAATCTTAAGCCTTCAGGCAGGTGAAAATTGAAATAGGTTTTTTATTTACGATACCGGACCCATAATTTTTAAGATGCATTGTAATAAATGGAGGCGCAGGACCGATCACGTTGGAGATCTTTGGGGGAGGCCTATGCCCAGCAGTGGGTGTCTCTCGGCTGATATGATGATGATGATGATGATGATTGTAATAAATTGAATAATTAAAATATATGTACTTAAGTTACTTAGAATAAGTAAGTCTATTTGTATACATTCCTAAACCTATTTTTAATTAAACATTTTACCCCCAAGGAGGGTTGGCATGGACTTTCGGAGGAAAACACCTAAATCAACTCTACAGGTGAGGTGAGGTTAAGCACATCTGAAATCCAAAATTTATGAAAATTCGTGCTGCTTGTTTAAGTTATAGGAAAATTGTGATTGAGTGGACTATGAATAGTACTCAAAGGATTGAATCGACTTCATATTCCCGATTATAGAAATTTGTATTTTTCTCAGCCTTCTCTTTGTCGAATTGCAATATTTAATTAGTATATCCTGTGAACGTCAAAACAAATATTATAAAGAGGTAATGTTCAGATATAATCATCTGATCATAAAAACTCTTTTACTTACGGGAAGTTATATCATAGACTAACTATATAAGTGACATAGACTTTAATTTAGGCGAGTTAAAATCAATAAACGATTAACCAGATAACTTTGATGTAATTCGAATGTAAATTGCATCACCACAGGAGTTCTTGCAGTGTTTAATTAATATTATATACGTATAAAAAGGTACAATATTTCTTTGTAAAAAAAATTGTATGCTCATATTTTCACTCTCTCTGAACATCTCTCGGTTATTATTTATTGATCACTCGAGTCCTGTGCTAGCATAGCTTTTAGCATAGATTTTAATATGATTTGTGGGCAACGCCTAGTCCTAAATCATATGTCGAAAGGTTTGGTACAGTTGATGCGCCAATATATTAGTTGAAGCAAATGCATCAGTCACTTGACAAAAGCAACACAGATCACAATGTTTAAAATGGTGATGTTGTTGGCCGTGTTGCCCATAGCAGCCGCTTCACCATGCGCCAATAGACTGGGCTTAGGTGATTTGGTCTGGGCAGTGTTGGGTACTACAATTGTCTGCACCGATTGCTGCTCCGATTACCGCTCCTTGGCGAGCAGTAGCTTCTCACAGTGTGGCTGTGGCCCCCGTCATTGCTGCTGCGCCCGTGCTTTGGACATGGGATCAACTACAAACGGCCGTTGTCTCTGGCACCTGGACAGCCCGCCAATATCCTTGCCGCCGACCTCAGACCATTTGATACTCTCAGCGTGAATTTGGATCGTGCTGCGCACCCCACTGCACGGGCAGTGAACGGTGGTCATTTATTGAGGAAGAGTCAGCGCTTAATAAAAATTCTAAGCATTTAAAGTAATTATAATCAATTTTTTCTCTTAGTACGAACAAATAAAAGCTTTTTAAAAATATATTTTCTGTTATATTTTTACTTTTTAGTTTTGTCTCATTATGTTCTCATAAAGACGGATCAAAAGAGCCCAAACACGATGTAGTTGCCTCTAAGTGTTGAATGGTCAAAAAGGGGGCAGTGGCCGAAACCTGGTCTTCTGCCCTATTTGATCAATTTTCTATTTATAATAAAAGTATATAAAATTTATTAATCCAAATAAGAGCGGCGAGTTTTTAAAAATTTTCTTCAAAATAAAAATCGATATGGCGGAAGCGAACGTGACAAATGCTTAAGAACTTTGTAAATCTTTTTATGCCGGGTAACTCAATGGTTAAAGCAATTACCCGAATCGCGAGAGGTTATGGGTTGGTATCCCATCTCAGGCAGTTAGAACTAGAGAATATTTAAGCATTTTTCTTTATCATAAACCAATTTTTGGATAAATAACGTTATTCGCATCTAATTCATGATAAGAAAACTTGAAAGTTGAAAACCTTCTGAGATAATAAACGATATTTAAATGTTGTCGAGGCATTCATTGAATAATTAATAAGCATTTTCTTTGAATAACCCTCAAGATATCTTTATATAGCTAGAATATATGTATTCATAATTTCATGGAACTAGTTTTTTCAATAAATATCTGCATGGTGTTACTATGATCATGTATATTGATCAAATACAGGCAAGTTTGAATAATTCTAATAGCCAATTTAAGTTTCAACACATTGATTTTAAAGATATAATAAAATCTTTTAATCAGCTAAAGAAACGAAAACTGCTGATTTATGGGGTAATTCCATTGAAGTTTCTAAATCGGTAATTGAGACATAGCTCCAATCTTAGCTTATATATTTAATGAATGTACTGATTGTGGTATTTTTCCTGAGCTCATGAAATATAGTAAAATTATTCCTTTACATAAATCGGGTAGCACATCTGACCCTACTAACTTTAGACCTATATCCGTGCTACCTACGTTTAGTAAGATTTTTGAAAAAATCATGCTGGATCAAATACAAACGTACTTTACAAGAATAAGCTTATGAATCGACAACAATTTGGTTTACAAGGGGTCGCTCGACAACCGAAGCCGGTGTCGAGTTAATACAAGAAATTTTTAATGCCTGGGAGGATTCACATGATGCGTTAGGTGTTTTCTGTGACCTATCTAAGGCATTTGATTGTGTTTTTCATGAAACATTGATTAGGAAACTGCATTTTATGGATTAGAGATAACTCATTGGATTTTATTGTCTCATACTTGACTGACAGAGTACAGAGGGTTGATATCAATGGCAAAAGATCCCCTGGATCGAAATTAAGATGGGCGTTCCGCAGGGCTCAATACTTGGTCCTTTCTGTGTTTTGATTACATAAATGACTTGCCTTATTCGTAAGGGATGATCACGAATAGTTTTGTTTGCGGATGACACTTCACTCTTGTTTAAAATTAAAAGAGGGTTACCTCTAAATGACGATGTGAACAATTCTATCGCTAAAGTAGTACATTGGTTTAATGTAAATAATCTTCTCCTTAATGAAGGAAAAACAAAATGCTTAAAATTTGTACTACCTAATGTTAAAAAGTAGATATAAATGTTAATGTAAAGATAAGAACATGGGCCTTGTGGATACCACAGTATTTTAGGAATAACATTAGATTCTAAACTACAGTGGGGCCCACATATTGATAGATTGTCGAGTAGACTTAGCTCTGCAGCATATGCCGTAATGAAGATACGTAGGTTAACTGACATAGATACTGCCAGATTAGTATACTTCAGTTACTTTCATAGTGTTATGTCATACGGTATCCTATGTGGGGAAATGCTGCCGACATACAAACAATTTTGTGCTTCAGAAAAGAGCATTCGATCAATTATAATCTTAGGATTAGGGACTCTTTAAGGGAGAAATTAAGGAAATAGACGTTATGACTGTTGCTTCTCAATACATATACGAGAACTTAATGTACGTTCGTAAAAATATTAGTTTGTTTTCTATTAAAAGTGATGTACACAATTTTAATACAAGAAATAAAATAAATTAACGGTGCCTGTCACTAGACTGCAAAAGTTAATAACTCTTTCAAGGGTCTTTGTGTGCGCTTCTACAATAGGTCCCAAGCAAAATACAACAATTAGATATCTGCAGTTTAAATCTACTATTAAAAAATACTTATTAAAAAGCTTATTATAAGGTATCCGATTATGTAACAGATAAGAACGCTTGGACTTGAGATGATCCAGCAACTGGATAGGTGATTACTCTAAACTCATTATCTTGTTCCATTATTATTAAATGATTATGTTATTATTATAAGACTATAGTTTTTTATCTCTGTTTATAATGTATTGATCTGGTAATGACATGGTTTTTGTAATGTCATTACTCATATTAGAGCTGGTGAGTTTCTTGCTCGTTCTTCTTATCAGCCAAAAGACGTCCTGAACGAGTGGTAGGGAAAAAATGTTGGACGATTCAAAAGTACTTTTAAGAAGTCTATTTGAATAAAGATTATTTTGACTTTGACTTTGACTTTGACCTTACAAATAAGCATAGAAAGGTTGAAAAAAAAAGAATATCTTTTTTGTAATGTATTTTTAATAGTAGGTTATATGTACATCAGGTTTTTTTAATAGGATCTGATTAATAATGGATTAGGGGGGCGCTGTACGAGAGAGGATAGCTGTAGGAGGTCGCGATAGGGGCAGCGATAGGAGAGGAATATGCAAGAGCAGGAGTGGCTAAGGTTTTCGTGTAAGTGATGGGGGCAGCGATCAGTGGGGCAGAGCGCTTCTTAAGAATGTGGACGCCGGCTCCATAACCATATGAAGTGGCGATGGGAGCCGCGATCGGGGTAGCGATAGGGACAGTGTATGCGAGAGCAGGGGCTTTCGCGTAAGTGATGGGAGCAGCAATCGCGGGGGCAGCGAAGATGGGAGCAGAGCGCTTCTTAAGAATGTGGAGTCCATCCAACGCTTTGGCGGTCAGGTGAGCTGAGCGGTCCAAGTTGACTTCCAAAGTGTCCAAAGGCCTGCCATCAGCAGCCAAGATATTAGCGGGCTGACCAGGCGCCAGTGACAGGGGTCCTCTGTAGTTGGATGGCGCTAAGAATGATGTGTACGCGATCGGAGCGATGGGAGTGAGTACTCCAGCGGATACAGCGGCCAACAGACAGGACAACACCACCAGCTTCATCATTTTGATTTAGGTCTGTGTTGTTTTCTGTATTCAGAAACACTGATGCACTAGCTCTGTTGCAATACCTTTTTATACTTGTCATCTTGTTTATAGGACGGCACAGGCGTTGCCGGAAGAGTTTGTTTTGTTGGCCCTGAGAAGACAACTTTTGCCCGAGAAATAAAAGATCGTTAACTCGAGCGCTTTTTATCTTTACGCTTTATAGATTAATAATTCACTAGATACTAAAGGATGCATGTCACGCATTTCTTAATAAAAAAATATGGTTTGTTGTGTTTTCTTCGAATATTGTGTAAAAATAAAAGCAGTTCTAGCATTTTTACCTAAGATTTGTGTGACTTTTTGGGATTATATTTGAATTTTGTATCCATTGTTATTTATTATGTCATGAAACAATCATACATGTTTAAATGAAAACAATATATTAGAAGACCAACAGACTCCAAAATTTCATTAGGTAATAGACAACTTATAATGATCTGTGATAACTATATCCAGACGCGGTCTAATTTAAGTATAATATTTATAAAATATTGATCTTAACGGCACTATCTTAGAACTCACATCTCACTATTATATTTTTTTGTAGTTTTACTTACATACATACGGTTAATCCTTGAATTCAAATTATTAAATTAATTTAATTTGGTTAACGTTCCGTTGCACAACCGCCCATTAAATTTAAATGACGATTTTAATCTATAATGTATGTTCTTAATTTGGAAGTTGGTATTGGTAATGTCGTTTTAAAGTAATGCAATTTTAATGGACGTTTGTACAACGGACAGTAGGCTTGCAAAAAAGATGATTAAATAAATCAAACGGATGATAACAATTCAAAATACTAAAGACATTTTCGACTTTTGTAAAAGAATATAACATTACGATGTATTTACTAACAATAGTTTTCCAAAATTTAGCTGAATACTTATCTTATCAAGAAAATAATTTTACGGTACCATCTTGAGATAATAAAGGCACATATCAATTGAAATGACTTTCATCATCATCATCATCATCAGCCCTTTTACGTCCCCACTGCAGGGGCTCAGGCCTTCCTTATGGATGGTTAAGGAGGATGGGCCATGACCCTCCACGCTGGCCCGGCTGGGAAATGACTTTACTAAAGTGTAAATTCCAATGTCATTTCATAGGATTGTCATTGTACCGGGATTGGATTACATTCGTTGCTCTAGAATCTAGATAGAGCTCTTATATTATAAATATCTAGAGTCTAGATATTTATAATATAAGAGCTTAAGCTACCTATTGATGTCTTATATTTTCACGCGCACTATCCATAAATGAAACAGCTTTTAAACATTTTCATGGCGTTTGTATTCACATCAACAACTTAGTCTAATTAAAGACTAAGTAATTAATACATTAGTCTTCTATGAACATGAAACCTATAAAGGGTTCGACACGTCAATAAATTCAAACGCGATGAAACCGTTTAAAATTTGTTTCATTGAAGTTGCTTAGTTTGGGACTCGAACAGTATATGTAATGCTGCTTAATGAATGGTGCGATCACTTCTACTGTTGCCCGCTCCATATAAATTACAATATATAATACATTTGTATTACTAGTTTTAAGTAAAAAGTCATTTCAACTAGAACTGAAAATCACTTAATTAGATCTATACCTTGATAGAGCGACGTAAGTTGTAAATAAGTATTTTTTTGTGAAATTTCGCATTCCTCTATATTGTTGCAATTTTAGGCGCGTCCCTTTTATATTTTATTGTTTTTGGGCATACATTTTATATTCATAATATTAAGACATAATTAATTCAATTATATTCTTAATGAACAATGATTCAGCTCAGTATAGCATTGTGAATGCAAAATTGTTAACTTAAACTGTTAACTTTCTTGAAAGTGATTAGCATCAAAGTTCACAAAAACCATTGTCATATTACATACATTTCTTATTAATATCTACACATTTGAATGATTTAGTAGTTGTATAAGATGTTCGTCCCGCTACACCAGTCGGGTCGTGTTTTATTTCACAGTTGTAATTTAACTTATTTCTCGATACTTTCTTATTTCTACTAACAATATATGCGAAAGAAATCTTATCAAAATGCAATCTGTGATCTTAGTTTGCCATTGTAAAATCTAACATACAAACAAATATTTGGCTGATCAAAAAGTATGTAAATAATTGTATTTTTATAAGTATTCGTGTAAAGAATATTATGCAAAATAAGTTTTGTAGCGTCGACAATACTTCCAGATAGAAAATACCAATTTTGAATTCGAACAGAACAAATTAGAATACTCATTGATCAAGAATGTTTAGCAAGATTCTTATCGGTTTGAGAGTCGAAGACCTTCAAGATGGAAGGGTATGTCTTGGTTTTGCAGAAAATGCTGGTGTGAATCCCGACCGAGGTGGATTTTTCAACAATATATTTCATATGTATATATAATATTTGACGAATTTTGCATTCACAATACTATATTGGATAATTATTCTTAATGATAAATAATTAAAAAACTTCATTAGTTTTAGTTACTCTGAGGTAGCTCGGTAGCGTAGTGAATAAGCGCCGTGGCCCGCGATCGTTGTCGTTAAGCAACTTTCGTAAGGGACGGTCACGGGATGGATGACCAAAAAATTATTATCTCGAGCTACTCCGTGCTTCGAAAGGCACCTTAAGCCGTTGGTCCCAGCTGCATTTGCAGTCGTTAATACCCTCCAATCCGCATTGGGCTAGCGTGGAGGGTCATAGCCTATCCTCCTTAACCATCCATAAGGAAAGCCTGAGCTCCTGCAGTGGGGACCTAAAACGGCTGATGATGATGAGGTACTCTGAGATCATCTGAGGTTGTGGGTTCCAGTCCCATCTCAGAGTACCTGAATATTTTCCAATAATTTTTTTGAGTGTAATTAAGAAAGTAATCCAAATAAATGTATATTTTAATTCACATTAAAGTTACATTGTTTAAGTCAAGCGATGGTAATGAATAAATACAATAAGTCAGTCACTTATCAGATTTCTTTAACGTAACAAATAGTAATTGGTTATAACATGATTTATGTAAGTCTCTGTCAAAAGCTAAAAATACTGTCAAAAGCTTCTAAAATTCATGCATCACCATTTGCCAAAACATATTCAAAATAGGTGGTAGCTCAAAATTTTGGATGATACAAATGCTTTCAACAACTTTATATGATTACAGATTTTTTCTACCATCGAATTCTAATGTCACAATCATATTGTTATCATACATATTCACACTTTGTACCGATCGTGCTTCGTAAAGAACTTCCCTACTAACAGAGATCTGGTTACCGTAGTGGTGTATAGCTTTACGTGCCGAGCGTACTCAGTGGAAAGAATAAATAGAAAAAATATTTTTCGTAATATTTATTGAAGTTGATATGTACATCAGGTTACTTTAAATATTTTGATTAATAATGAATTTGTATATCTAAGTAACGTTAAATTGTAAAACAATTGTTTTTGATGTGAATCAATCTATAAAATATTACTATATTTAGGCACATAATCACGAAAGAAATTAAAATTCAATAATTTTTATTTTATTTTAATTTTATCTTCCCCTAATTTTATTAAATTATTTTTGTTACAGTTTTCAAATAAATCCATATTTAAACGCATAACCAAGAATTAAGTGTAAAATAGTGAAAAGTTTAGTGTTCTCAAAAGGATTCCGTATTCAAAAAAATGTCTACAAAATGACGATCCGTGCTGTTGGTAATAGCGTAGTGGTTTAGTAACAATATGATATGGTTTTTGTAATAATCAAAAGGAAATGTTGCATCCATCATTATGTTTATCTTTCTAATTTTACTTATACTATAGTATTTTATTTGTATTTGTAGTGATCTTTAATTACTTTTGAGAAACACAAAACATTATTTTTAAGTTACGATTGCGTGGAAAACCACTTCATTACACAGAAATACACTTCCATTTAGTTGCTTTATGAATAGGACCAATAAAAAAGTTTTATTTTATCACATTTTTAATTGTAGTTTATATTTACATCAGGTTTCTCTTAATGTTCTGATTAATAATGGATAAGGGGGGCGCTATATGAGAGAGGAGTAGCGATAGCGGCACTATAAGAGATGGGAGCGATAGGAGAGGAATATGCAAGGGCAGGGGTGGCTAAGGTTTTCGTGTAAGCGATAGGGGCTGCGATCAGTGGGGCAGAGCGCTTCTTAAGAATGTGGACGCCGGCTCCATAACCATAGGAAGTGGCGATGGGAGCAGCGATCGGGGTAGCGATAGGTACAGAGTATGCGAGAGCAGGGGCTTTCGCGTAAGTGATGGGAGCAGCAATCGCGGGGGCAGCGAAGATGGGAGCAGAGCGCTTCTTAAGAATGTGGAGTCCATCCAACGCTTTGGCGGTCAGGTGAGCTGAGCGGTCCAAGTTGACTTCCAAAGTGTCCAAAGGCCTGCCGTCAGCAGCCAAGATGTTAGCGGGTTGTCCAGGCGCCAGTGACAGGGGTCCTCTGTAGTTGGATGGCGCTAAAAATGATGTGTACGCTATCGGAGCGATGGGAGTGAGGACTCCAGCGGATACAGCGGCTAACAGACAGGACAACACCACCAATTTCATCATTTTGAATGAGGTCTGTGTTGTTATCTGTAATCCAAAACACTGATGCATTCGTAGTGTAGCAGCCCTTTATATACTATTTCATCATCTTGTTATAAGCAACGCAGGACATATATTGTCGGACGATTGTTTTGTTGACCATGAAAATGTAACTTTTGCTTGACAAATAAAATATCGTTGATAGTAATGTCAATACGAGTAAATTATACCGTTGATATCTTGAATCCTAACTTATGAGTTCCTGTTGTATGATTTGCAAAAACGATTACAGAATTTTTGATTTGGCAATGATATTACAATAAAAAAGTTTGTATATGTATAATACAGGACCACGCGGGCGCAGCCGCTGACGTAAATCTAGTTAATTTATTATTTTTTACAAATCGGCGATAAATTAAAACGGTCTGTTACTACAGATCGGTATGTTCGTCATTATTTACCTTTTGTCATATTTGACAGCAGATTCCAGAGGGCTTCTCGCATACCTCGATAATGTTCTACCAGCTCACTCGACCAGACGGAATATTAGTCTTTGAAAAGTGTTTAGTTAGTAAATCATTAATCTTAGTGTTCGATGAATGACTCGGACGATTCGGACCCTTGTGACTTTTATAAACTTCCAAAAATAAAAGATAAATAGAGGATTTGTCAAATTAACCCTGAATATGCCGTGGCAACATTTGAAAATGCCGTGATAGACATTTTAAATATAATATTCTGTATTTTTTCCGTAATAAATCTATAGGATGGCTCTAATGATATTACATTGTAATGATATTATATTGCAATATCATTTGATGGCGTTATTACAATGACTTATAAAATAAATTTCAGTAGTTCTTAAATTGATATGACATAATAATGATTAACAAGTATTTTTAATTAACGCAAGGTATATAAATTCTAAAACTATGGCGTGTGTCGTTTTTGACCAACTATAAAAGATTATCGCTATTTTATTCGACTACGGTGGCGAAGCGAGGAAGGGTTATGATTTTGGATGGAATGCATGTAAGAATGTTCATCTGTTCCCTTATAAAATCGAAACTATTCATAGTATCTGGACAACTATGTGACGTTACAATAAATTGGCAACAGCACCCTCTAGAGAGCATAAAGTAAGAAACTAAAAAAAATATTATTCAATGAAAGGGCTTAATTAGTATTTAAATATATTGATAGCTTTTGCTTAAATATTCCCGAAAATTAATTAAATATAAAAATAAGTTCAAAAACTCAACCCGACTACAGCTAAATCACGCTCAAAAAAGTTTAAAAAAGAAATTTATTGTTTAAAACTTTTTAGAGCTTGATTTAGCTGTTGTCGGGTTTTAGTTTTTAAATTAAGTTATATTGTACGAGTTACTATATGTCGGTGTATAACCGAGATGTATGCTAAGAGTTATAAATAGTATAATTAATATGAATACCTATATTGCGGCTTATTTAATCAAAAACTCAGGGGAAGTTTGTGTACACGATATCTCGTCGTGAAATAATATCCGTTGCTGTGCGAAGGATTCTTAAAAAGAGAATAGTTATAATGTTATTATCGACTTTCATATGCAATAAAGCTCCGAAAACGAACTATTATTGCAAATACCAACAGTAATCTTAATCTCGAGGATATTATAAACTATAATATTATAAAGAGATAAAGTTTCTGACTTCTTTTTTGTAGGAACTTCTTTGTAGGATTTTCGGAAATGTTGTAACTAAAAACGTTCAATTGGTGAATTGTTATCGTTAGTGTATTATGTCCTAGATTTAATATCATTATTTGTTTTCTAAATAAAATAAAAATATAAAATATTGGAATCCGTTCATGAAATTTCTGTCACCTACGAAAAACGGGAAGCTACATCATACACGGGCGAATTATCCTGTAATTTAATCGTGCGAAGTCACGGGTATATAACTAATTATATATAATTTAATAGGTATTTATCAGTTTTTAGCACTCCAGCAGTCAAAAAATTTATTCTAGTTTTTAGTATTTGTTGTAGAAGCGGCAACAGAAATAAATCATCTGAAAATTTTTGACTTCTATCTTTCACGGTTCATGAGATAGAGCCTGTTGACAGACAAACAAAACGCGACGTCTTAGTAATAGGATTCCCGTTTTACCCTTTGAGTACGGAATACTAAAATATAAAATTTAGGTTCAAATTAATAAGTCTGTTTTTATATCCGACTTTGATTATTAATAAAAAAATTTTGAACAGCAATTTTTTTTTTATTATCATATTTCGTGTTGATGAACGTTGATTACTGTCTTTGCTTTATTGTCTTTTTCAAAAATATAGTTGGTCATGAATTGACTGAAATGTGTCGAACATAATGTCACCATTTAGTTGAAAATACATACTTATTTTAGTAATCGTCTTTTTTAATACTCCCTTAAACGCCACACTTTGTCAATGGCTAGTCTCGGCGGCCTCCAGAAAAGAAAATAAGAACAAATGTCGACTTGCATGGTTTCTACTTTTTCACTTGCTTTGTGAATGTATCTGAAGTATTATATCACAAATATTATAATATACACAACATAGATTACTCAACTAGTATAGTTTATTTGCGTTATCAGAATGATTTCGTTAAATCAGAACTCTAATTCGAATTCACTCAAGTAACAGAACTAGCTTCGAAAGTGGCTCCGCACAACCTTGAATTGGTATTCTCTATACTTTCTTTGTACAAGTGAAATGAAGAAGGGATAAAGTGTTTAAGGTGTGTATTTTGTATTTTTATATCAAATATGGAATTCACAGAATATTCTGCAATAATATATATAAATGAATTACTTTAATCTATATTATAAGTTACTCATTCTTGCAAAAACATTGATAAAATAAATATTGAGGTGGTTTATTGCTAAATAATGCCAGTTATAGATGAAATAAAATAGTAAATCTTAAATCATTCTCAATTCGAGAGTGATGCGGTAGCGGGAGCGATTTCGAGTTGAAAAGAATACGACATTTGACAAGAAATGTGTTTACACAAACGCACGGCTTACTTCAAATGTATAGTCATTTCGTAAATAATTGTTTTCATTCATCAAATTATTATTATTTTATTCTGAAAATAAAAAATGATAACATCATAGAAATATATATTTTTTTATATTATATCTTTTGATTTATTTCTGTCAATTATATATTATCACAAAAACATTATTTTTTAAAAGGTCGTAAGAATAAATGTATTTATCACAAATACAAATAAGCATAGAAAGGTTGAAAAAAAAGAATATTTTTTTTTGTTATGTATTTTTAATAGTAGTTTATATGTACATCAGGTTTCTTTAATAGGATCTGATTAATAATGGATTAGGGGGGCGTTGTACGAGAGAGGATAGCTGTAGGAGGTCGCGATAGGGGCAGCGATAGGAGAGGAATATGCAAGAGCAGGAGTGGCTAAGGTTTTCGTGTAAGTGATGGGGGCAGCGATCAGTGGGGCAGAGCGCTTCTTAAGAATGTGGACACCAGCTCCGTAACCATAGGAAGTGGCGATGGGAGCAGCGATCGGGGTAGCGATAGGGACAGTGTATGCGAGAGCAGGGGCTTTCGCGTAAGCGATGGGGGCGGCAATCGCGGGTGCAGCGAAGATGGGAGCAGAGCGCTTCTTAAGAATGTGTAGTCCATCGAACGCTTTGGCGGTAAGGTGAGCTGAGCGGTCCAAGTTGACTTCCAAAGTGTCCAAAGGCCTGCCGTCAGCAGCCAAGATGTTAGCGGGCTGTCCAGGCGCTAGTGACAGCGGTCCTCTGTAGTTGGATGGCGCTAAGAATGATGTGTACGCGATCGGAGCGACGGGAGTGAGGACTCCAGCGGATACAGCGGCCAACAGGCAGGACAACACCACCAGCTTCATCATTTTGAATGAGGTCTGTGTTGTTATCTGTATTCAGATACACTGATGCATTTGTAATGTCGATATGTCTTTATATACCTGTCATCCAACTTGTAAACAACACATGCCCTATGCAATACCGGACGATTCTTTTATTGGCCCTGAAAGTGCGACATTTGCTCGAGAAGAAAAATAACGTTAACTCGATTATTTGTGTAAATTTTTAGTCAAGGGCACTCTTAATACTTATTAATCCCTAAATTATGATCCTCTTTGTAAAAGTAGTCCAGTCGATAAAAGTAACATAGAATACTGTACAATTTTGTCAAAAAATATTCATCAAAATTTTTGTGTTATAATTGAATTGGTTTTGATGTTAAGTTTTATTAAAACTACATTTGAGTGACCCCAGAGAGAGAGTTACCTTCGATACAAAAGTATAAGCTAAACAGCCGCATCCATAATTTTATGAACTTCCGCTTGGCTTGGCCAAATTATACGGAAAAGTAGTCATTGATTGGACTAATTTAAGTAATTTATAATTTGTAACAAAAGATACTATATTCATAATTTTGTTTTGTAACAACTAAAAGTACCCATATATGGGTCATATTAAATTTGGTTTTATTGAAGTCTTATTGAAGAAAATACTTTAAATAGAGTGTTTTAGGTATTTGATTTTAGTTATTGCTTATTTCATTCTAACTACATATAACATATTTATTGTTCAAGTTAAGATAAGAAAGAAAGAAAATATATTATACAGATAAAAGAGAATAATTTATTTTAGAACAAAGTTTTATGTTATAAACAAAATTTTCCTCTTGTTGTTTAGTGACAGGTAATTAATCAAAGTTTTTAACCCATCAATTCAAGCCTAAGTCCTGGGCCATAGAGATGCCTTTGGAGACACCATTACAGAGATCAAGGAGATTGTCAGCGTCTGGAAAGACTATCGTAACTCTCTATATAACAGACATCGAATTAAAGGTCGACGAAACTGCAGAGTAAGAACCAATGCCACTTAAAGATGAGGTTCAAGCAGCTATTGGCCGTCTCAAACGGAATAAGGCGGTAGGTTTTGACGAGATCCCGATCTAGACAATAAAACCCATGGGAGATATTGGGGTGGATATATTTCACACCATCTGCTGTCGAATATGGGTCACTGAAGGTTGGCCGAGCGATTGGTCATACTATTTTCACACCGCTACATAAATAAGGGTCAACTAAAAAGTGAAGTAACTATAAACTGATAGACCTGACCCTTATATCCCGTGCTAGTAAAATCATGCTGAGTGTTGTCAGTGTGCGATTTTAAGCTTACCTATCCAGAGAGATTGCTCTAGAGTAGGCAGGTTTCGTAAGAGGTCGAGGTACAAGAGAACAGATACTTGTAATGAGAAAAATTGTGGAAAAGGCTAGAAAATTAAATACCACTCTCTACATATGCTTCGTTGACTTTAGAAAAGCCTTCGATACTGGCAGGTGGGAGAAGTTGTGGTAAATTCCTGCAGAAATAGGTGTGCCGAAACATCTTATACACCTCATTAAGCGTCTATATGAGGATGGCACCACCGTTATCCGGATTGACGGTAGTGACTCTAAACGCTTCAAAACATAAGCTGGTGTTAGCCAGGAGTGTATATTTTCACCAATTTGAGAAACGTAGGCAACACTATCCTAGCGTCAACCAATGACGAAACCGAGATATTTCTTCATAGATATGGAGACCACAGTATTGGATTTTGAACTCACCATCAATCGCAATAAGACCAAAATGATGATTGTAAATCGTGCCAACAATAATCAACTAGACGTTCAAAGTATAACGGGGTGTAAAGTAGTTCAAAACTATATTTATCTGGGTTCCACAGTTTCTAGTACTGGAGGTTGCGAAGATAAAATTCGAAGGCGATACACAGAATAATTAGAAACACAAAGGTTCCACCTATGAGATGCCTGGTCTTTCCAATCTTTCTTTATGGAGATGGGACATGGACGCTAAGATACAGGACCGTCGCAAGAATGACGCTTTGAAAATGTGGTGTTGGAAACGTCTGCTCAGAATCCCGTGAACTGCGCACCGTATATATATGTTGATCCTGAAAAAATTGAATGTCAAGGAAAGGTTATCGTAGACTGTGTAAATACAAATCCTTGAGTTCTTCTGGCACATCACCCACAATGAGCCCGCCTTGGAACGGTTAGTCGTAAGTTTAATTATGTCTATATGCGATGTATTTTAAGAAAATTCACAGTTCAGATGTATCAATTTACTCGAATTTTTGGTTCTACAGATAGTTCGATATTTAAGTTATAATATATATATTATTATAAAGTTATGTGTGTTACATATAACCTGTTAACAATAAATTGTTTATATTTATTTATTGAGCGCAATAAAATTAACAGCTAAATTGGATATGGAAAACGGGGCATGGACCACTACGCTGGCATATATTTGATTAGTGGGTGTAAACGATTGCAGATGCAGTCGGGACCAACCAACGGCTTAACGTGCCTTCCGAAGCACGAAGGAGTTCGAGGTAACATATTTTTGGTTACCTACCCCTTGTGTCACTTAACTTCCGCATCGCAGACTAAATGCGCTAACCACTACGCTATCGAGCTTCTCAACCTTAAATCATTCAATGCTGTGTATAGAATAGTAATGCTCAAGCTCTGTTTTTACTCGAGTCACTCGAGTGAATTAGTCAAACTCTTACACTTTGAATATCAATTTTATTTTATATTATACAGTCAACATGACGTATTGGATTATACAAAACTGTCAAATTCCTCCACTTCATTTTAAATCTTGTTATTTTGGGGGTACGATTCAAAATCAATTGCGGAAATTTGACATATTGTGGTTACCTGACGTGCAGCCATGTGTACACTATATAGGTAATCACTGAAAGAAATCTCACTCGAATTGCAAACTTAAAACTTAAGTGAGATTATTATTCGAGAGACTCGAAAACTCGAGTATGACAAGAGTGAGTCAGTTAAATGGCTCGAGTGACTTGACTCGCATCACTAGGATAGACCTATAAGTGTCTTCGATGCTTTTCCCCTGTACGCAGCTGGTTGCTATTTACATTTATTTCTCACACTGCTCACTTTATCCAGATCAGATATTTTATATCGAAGGTCCCAATAGGAACTATTGATTGAAATGAAATTTCATATTAAGATTAGAATATGCTCACGAGAGATGGCTGTATATGTCAGATTGAAACAATATTATATATAGCATAATTCCTAGCTGCCACTGCCGCTACCGATCTATCAATCAGACTTAAAGGTTGATCGTTACATTTCGATAAAATGTATTTGGATCAATAGGCATTTAACATTGAGACTACTTATTTGCATTGTTGTAGAGCAATGTAACTGTTAATGTAGTTATAAATGTCTACCGCTTAACAGATTCAATTCAATGATTTATCGGACAGTTTGTTGTTGATAAAACGCAAAGGTGTTGATATGTTCATATCTTATGGACACAGAAGTGAATAAGGTTGAAATACATGAGATCAGTCGTAATTAACCTTTTTTTATAGGGACCACAAATAAGTTTCCGTCGGTGACGTAATAGACTGCAATCGATATTGTATATACTTTTAAATTTACTAATTTTTTTTTAATATTTGCAAAAGTGTCATTCAATAAAAATAAGTCTCTTTTAAAAATTTATTTACTTTGTTTTAATTGTAGATTTGAGTTTATATAAAACTAGTGAAAAAACACGGAATCTCGAGGAATTTCAGTGAGCCAGATGCTGAATAAAGCCTCTGCAATTTTTATGGTAATGGAATTCCGCAAATATATTTCGTGTTCCTTTCGGACCGTAAAAAGAACATTGTATTTCTTTAAAACACTATTAATGTAAGATAAGAAGACATAATATTAATGCCTTAATTATAGACTACCTCGATAAATACCCGGTATCAGTAAACAGAGAGTTGCATGTGTATATTTGTTTACTTACACAATTGTCCGAATTTGATACATGGTTAGGTCATATTAAGGATTCTCTACTAGATAATCCGGTGTACTATGTATCACCTCTCAACGTTAAAACCAAAATCAGCTGAATCAGCTCAGCCCCGTTCTCGAGTTTTAGTGAGACAAACGAACAAGTAATTGTCTGAAATGGCAAACGATCTCACACAGGGCACGAATGAGATCTGTGATAGGACTAGCTTTTCTAGATGGAACCTCTTTACTTTCGCCTTAAATAGGTCTGGGTTATATACACTCGAGAATATAGACGCTAACAGTTAAATTCCATCAAATGGGGATAAATTTGTAGTAGAACCGAAAATTTATATCTGTATATTTACGTCACAAGCAAGATAAAGAAACCTGTTTTGTTGATTTACATTACGGTAACTATAAAAACTGCGCGCACGAATACCATGTAGTGCGAACGATAACATTTTATCGTTACTTTCAATTAATGTATTTATTTTCATGTAGGAAATCAACGAGTCATTTAACTTTTATTTATGTGCATACAACCTCATTTGTAATTGGCGAAGAATTCTGTAGAACATTTTCCCACCTTGAACTCATTCCTTATAACAATATCTAGGTTTGAAAAGGAAATATTTGTTATAAATTTTATTTTTAAACCTATATACATAAACCCACCTATTTAGCTTGATTTGGTTAGTCAAATATAAAGTAAGTATTGATTGATATTATACTCCCTACCCTCATGTTTCTATTAACTAGTTTTCAATATGGTTAAACAAAATATTATTAATTTTAGTGTTGACAACATTAGCAACTTTTTTTTGGTGGAATCATAGTATTATATTTACTGATGTAAGATGCTTCCTTTCATTATAAATTAATCTGAATAACGCACACTTATCGATTAAAAGATATGTCACCCATTCACAATTTGATATATAATGATAATCAAAATGTTCGCCTCTGCAAGAGTTTTTATTACTTCTTTTGTATAGGAACAGGCGTAAAATTAACTCCTATAGTATGGTTCTAAATGAAATGATTGGTCTATACTATCAGATTTTACATTATCAAACAATTTCAAATCAGAAAACATCCATCCGAAGAACATGACAGGGGTTTTCTTTGAAGCTTAGAATTGATTGGCAAAATTTTGCATTTTGTAGTACTCTGAATATGCTGCTGAGTGTAAATTATCTGTATCATTATTTTCAAAAAATGCAATTAAGCTGCTGTAATGCAATTTAAAAGACATGTTATGAATATTAAGAATGTATATTCTTGACATTGAGTAATGGCTGTCATAAAGTTAAAGTATATTTTAAAGACTCTCATGTATGCAATTAATAGCCGTTGTTTTGTTTTACTCTTTTTTTTTTCTTGTATAATATTGGCATTTATTTGATAATGACATATAAATCTAAAGGTAGTTGCTAATGTTAAGAGTTTATAATTTTCTTGTCAGTAAATAACAACCTGATTGGTTGGTACCTAAGTTTGAACGATTCATGTGCCTTCTTGTTTTTTTGAATAAAGAAAAATATCAAATATAATATAATTAGCAAATATACTAATATTTGCTAAATTTTACATTAACAAAGCTAAATTGATATTTATGCTAAAGTAAAATTCTTAATAAACTTTTGATAACGTCTGTTATTTTTACTAGTGTAGATAGCGTATTTTCATAGGGTTTAGGCAATCGATACCAAACAGCCTATAGAAGTATTTTTACAAATATTTGAACTTTAAATTATGATGAAAATGTGTTTTAACCTAAAATCACTCAATGCTGTGTATAGAATAGTAGTGCTCGAGCCCTGTTTTTAATCGAGTCACTCGAGTTTATTAGTAAACTCTTACTTATTGAATATGTATTTTATTTTATACAGTCAACAGCACATCAGATTATACAAAACCATCAAATTTTTCCACTTCATTTTAAATCTCAATTCATTGAGGGTAGAGTTCAAAACCTATTGCAGAAAGGGTTTAGCCGGATACGTATGACGAGTCGGCCCCCAAATGGGAATCGATATTGAAACTTATGTTTTAATGTCGACTTGATGTTCAAACACGATTTATGTACTTTTCGCGACCGACTTTCGCTTTGACCTTGAGATAGAGAGCAAAATATCCGTATGCTTGACTATTACTGAATGTGATATATCTCTAAAGCTAATTAAGATAAAGAAGTGAAACTAACGCGAGGTGTTAGGTTACATTACAGAGTATATCACATATATTTTTTTATAATTTTTAGAATAAAAAATTACATTAAAAAAATAAAAAATAAAAAAATCATGTTTTTTTTTCTGAGTTCTCTGTGACTTACAATCACGAAATTAATATATGTTATGCTCCTTTGTGTGCTCTATTACCCATAAAAATTGCGTGAAAAAAAAGTTGGTGCAACACAACGAAAAAAAATTATATGTGATTTCTGTCTTATGGTATACCCCTGTATTATAAGGTTTTCACATTACATCATTGTTTTTTTTTTCGAAATTTCACATCAGCTTGTTTTAAAACATAAGTAACTAGTCTTAAGAGATGGGATAATAGTTAAAAAAGAAATGAAAAAAAAAACAGCCAGTGTTCAATACTTATTATTATTACTTTTTCGTGTCTATCAAAATACAAGAAACAAAATATTAATGATCGTCACTGTTGTAATTAATTACAATCGGAACACTTTGAGTCGCAAATAACTTAGTTAGGACCTCAGCAGGACGTACGATTTTGGACAAATATCATCCATATGATAGATAATAAATAATAGCTGCTACATGAGAACAGCATCCCACTGTACGTTCGCCATTGGGGCAATCACAGCAATAACGAAGAATACTATTGTAGTCATTACCTTCGGAAATATAGTGAATGTAAATTCGATAGACTTTTCTATTTATATGTCTTGATTTTACTTCTGCTTTGATGATATTAGGTGCTGATTTCACATATTGTACTGAGAGATTATTTTGATCGTCCATTATTTCGGCCAAGTTAAATGCTGCACATTTAGAAGTAGAAGCTTTTTTGTTAATATATGGGATAAGTCGACACTTCTTACAAAAAATATCATTAACTATTACGATTTTATTCAAACAGTCACTAAACACTTTAGCTTCTTCTTCATTCTTTATAATTTTTTTATAACCAGGAATCTTACACAGGTACTTGTTACAATTTTTACACTTTGTCGACATTATTACTTAATAATGATTTGGTTCGATAGTTAATAATTTCAAAATGCTGATACAAAATACCTATGACAGAATTTGAGTCCCAAACTGCCTTCTTGTGTAATACAAATGACTGCTACTTTAGCTAAACAAACGATGCAGTAAACAGCTCGATAACAAGTTCGAACTTGTTTGTTTATACACTCACACTACAAGGCGCGAATCACATATAATTTTTTTTCGTTGTGTTGCACCAACTTTTTTTTCACGCAATTTTTATGGGTGATAGAGCACACAAAGGAGCATAACATATATTAATTTCGTGATTGTAAGTCACAGAGAACTCAGAAAAAAAACATGTTTTTTTTTTTTATTTTTTTAATGTAATTTTTTATTCTAAAAATTATAAAAAAATATATGTGATATACTCTGTAATGTAACCTAACACCTCGCGTTAGTTTCACTTCTTTATCTTAATTAGCTTTAGAGATATATCACATTCAGTAATAGTCAAGCATACGGATATTTTGCTCTCTATCTCAAGGTCAAAGCGGAAGTCGGTCGCGAAAAGTACATAAATCGTGTTTGAACATCAAGTCTATATTAAAACATAACTTTCAATATCGATTCCCATTTGGGGGCCTACTCGTCATACGTATCCGGCTAAACCCTTTGACATATTTTAGTTACCTGACGTGCAGCCGTGTGTATAAAAATTATAACATTGTATGATTTATAGGTATTATATAAATGAAAGCGTCTGTGAAAAAAATAATGATAATATCTTAATATTCCCCGCACATCTGTTTATATGTTGGTAAAACAAAGAATCATAAATGATATGTTGCTACAAGCAAAGAGTATTTAGTCTACATTTTATGTTTTGTTTTATAAACAATTTACTAATTCTGATAAAGGAAGGACCGCTTTATTATAAAAAATAAGGCAATTTGAATAGAAGCAATGTAATATGATACTTTTCTCATATATATATTTTATTAATCATTAACGGTTAGTAACACGTCGTGGCAAATCAAGTCTTTGTTCCGGTTCCTGAAATTGAAACACATTTGTAATAGAATTAATAAGTAGGATGAGGAGTAACATGTTCTCAATTGTTATACTGAGAAATTGAAATTAGAATATCATTCATACAATCTTACAAAGTGATCATTTTGGTTATAACTGAAAGGAACTTAAAAATAACTGAGTGCTTTAATTATAATAGTGTTCAGAAGCGTAAACCTGGTAACTTGAACGATAAGTGCATTGCCCTATTAAAATAACATTTGTTCTTTTTATACAGTAACTTTGTTGGACAGGTAAGGTGATGAACTGACTGGCCGAGCTCTCGTCGGCCTCGTTGTTAGTAAATACCAGCTTCCTGGACTCATTACACCGGTTCGTGGAGCAAGATCGCCCTTTGCTTCAGATATTACTTTTGTATAAATACGATACGAAATATTGTATGTCATCAGTCGTTCCCTGAACAACACAGACCACAATGTACAAGCTGGTGGTGTTGACTTTCCTCGCTGTCGCGGCCGCTGAGCCCGGTGCAGTTATCGTTGGACCCGCAGCGTACTCAACACTAATTGCACCAGCCACCACAACTATTGCTAAGCAGGCCACCAGTGTCGTGCATCCATCTCCGTTCATCTATTCTGCCCCGCTTGCATACTCACATTTCATCAAGAAGCGGTCAGCCCCTGTACTACCACTGGCTCCAGCTACATATTACGCTGGCAGCCCCGTGATTGGAGCTCCTCTTGCAACGACCTACAGTGCACCATTACTCAGTTCAGCATCTCTTCTCCCAGCCGTGCCAGTACCGTACGCTGCAGCACATTTAATCAAGAAGAGGTCCGCGCCCTTCTTGCCCGCCGTCACCACTTACGCAGCAACTGCTCCTATCCTAGCCTCCACCTATGCTGCCGCTCCTCTGCACTCTGTTCCTTTGATTGCCTCCACTCCTTTGATCTCGCAGCCAACTTACGCTGCTCATTTGATTAAGAAACGTTCAGCCCCTCTCTTGACTTCCTACGCTGCTTTCCCTAGTTCTTTTTCCCATCAATCCCGTGTTGACCTAACTCATTCCGGTCCTGCTGTAGTAACCAGCTACTCTTCTCCCATCGCATATTCAAGCCCCATTGGATTCAGTCATGTTATTTAAAAATGCGAATAATAGAGGAGACATTTAAAAATATGTTTCTTTTTCAAAATTGTCAGATCCATCTTTTCTTGTACATAAACATTTGAATTTTAAAAGGAAAAATAAAACGAAGTGATATAAAGTACAATTGTGTTTTTGTTTTTCTTTTGTCATCTTTAGAACTTAGAGTTTCGTTTTCAAATAATAATGTCAAAATACTGGTTTGTGCTCAGAGTCAAATAAATGAAGTTCGATCTAATTAACTCCGAAAAATATCGTAATCGTAATCTACAACGTATTTTTATTAACCTATATTAGTAATTATCAATCTACGTACGTGTAGTAAGTGAGTCATTCAATTTGATATTCTTAAATGCCAGTCATTAAGTACTTACTGGGTGCGTTATACGCCTTGTAGTTTTAGAATGTACTTTTAAAGGTTAATAAGATACTATTTGGTATAAATATATTTGTCTAGTTTAAGCACTAACCATATTAAATATTTGAAACCGATCCGCACCGGGCGGGACGAGCCGGACTATACGTTATGCATCATTTACATGTGGCCAGTAGACGAGACAATCCAGTAAGTCAAGCCAGTATTGGCCTCATGTAAATGGAGATGATACTCATGCCAGTAAACAAGCCAGTCCAATGAAATAGAACGGTTTCTAATTTTAATGGACTGGTGCACTGGATTGTCTCGGTTGTTAGTCATTTTTGAATAGTTTATAACCTGCCGTTAAGATTGGGCTGTAACTTAGATGGTACCTAATTAGTTAATTCATTCTCAATATAAAATATCGTATTTTAATTTAAACTAGCTTTCCGCCAGCGGCTTCGCCCGCGTGGTCCACTGGTACCTTACTCATAGATCTAAACTCCCCTCCCGCACGCGCACTTGGTGACCGCCTTGGTGACGCCCACTTCGCAACGGGCCGTGCAGCAGAAATCGTAATATTTTAATTTCGCCATAACTTCAAAACCAAACATCCAATTTTAATCATTCAAAGACTAAATATTATCTACATAAACTGTACTTAGTGATGAAGTAAATTATTTTGATACGGATTAATAGCATGGTTAAATAAATGCGTTTAAATGTAGTCCAAAATAATTCAAGATTTTTTAAATAAAAGATGGTTGTTGAGCCGCACTCGACATAGGTAGGTATAGTGTGTGGCGGACTTTTTTGAAGATATTTATAAGATTTACAATTAATTAGGACATTTTATGGTTCTAACTTTTATAGTTTAGGCAGCGTACGCAAAATAAGTAACTTTTCTGGTTGATTTTTTACACCTTGTGTCCGAAAAACCCAAACTCTATTTTTTTCCAAAATAAAATATAGCCTATGTTACTCGTGGATGATGTAGCTTTCGAATCGTGAAAGAATATTAAAAATCGGTCCAGTAGCTTTTGAGCCTATTCATTACAAACCAACAAACACAATTTTTCCTAAAAACATTATAAATATTATAGTCTAGATTAATAGTATATTTAACCTCACTATTAAGAATATAATCATAAGATATTTTCATGTCATAAAGATAATTCTATTCATGGTTGACTTAAACTTTCATAATAGAACCTTCTTTTCAACTAATATTTATATAAAGATGGTTTTCAATTCATAGGCTTAACGAATATGTCAGTAAGTTGTGCGGAATGTTCAT
Organism: Diatraea saccharalis; assembly: GCA_918026875.4. Lineage (NCBI taxonomy): Eukaryota > Metazoa > Arthropoda > Insecta > Lepidoptera > Crambidae > Diatraea > Diatraea saccharalis. The sequence goes on from OU893337.1 coordinate 8,233,261, forward strand.
ATCACATAACCAACTTCATATTTCGATCATAACATTCGACTTATGAAATAAATTAAGGATATAGGTTAGAGAATCAAGGACACATCAACCTCCTTAGCTATTGACTGAAAATCAAATTAGATGTATCAGAAATGAATATATATTTTGATGTTTTTTTTTTTTATTTCCGATCTTCCTTGATATTTTTGTATCCAGGGAAAAGATAATGCCTAAACAGTGTAGATATTATATTATATTGCTGGCAGGCTTTATTAGAAAATTATCAAATGATATTTTGCTAAAGGAGAATTATTAATTTCCTATGGGAGTTGGGCTCTTTTGTGAAAACATGAGCTTTGTTGATGCTAACGGTAAAAGCATAGGGAATTATATTTCGATTATGCAGGAAAAAATCACTAGAAAATTTAGATTATCACTTTGAGGTTATGTCGCCATACTAAATGCGTATATTGTAAGAGTAATGAATGAAAGAGTAATGAACTTTGTCCTACATTTAAGAGTCATTATGTCATATGTAAAAATTGGGTGTATGTTGTTATATGTGAAATGCTTACGAGTACCAACAAACCAGTATACATATTGATTGTAATGTTCGTATTTGTAATAATATGTTGCATCTGATTTTATAATTACGAAAATAAAAACAAGTTGTAAACTCTGATAACACAACTCAAACCTCAGTGGTTTTTAGATGTTATCTTAAATTGTTTGTTATGTATATGTTTGTTTACTTGATAATAAAAGAAAAAAAAAAAATATATATAATCACATTTCTTAGTCAAAACCGGAAGAACTCCTATAATAGAAAATAAAACAATAGTTTTTTAACGCAACACATGAATAGTTATTTTTTGTTTATACATTGATAGAACTTTTAGTCTATTGATATTTACTCTTTATATTACTATACTAGCTTTCGCCAGCGGCTTCGCCCGCATGGATCCTAGGGAAATATTTAGTGGGATAAAAATAGCTAATACCCTATCTGTATACCAAATTTCATCAAAATCCGTTCAGTAGTTTCGGCGTGATTGACGGACAAACATCCAAACATCTAAACATCCAAACAAAGAAATTACTTTTATAATATAAATAGGATACTTTAATCGTTGGTCTATTGATTTCACTAAGTAACAAAATTGTTAGTTTAGTGAGTTTAGCAAATATTCAAAAAGGTATAATTTATGAAATATTTGTCTTATATTTGTATATATTTGAAATACAGTCATAATTATGAAATAATAATCTTAGTGTGAAATTATAATTTAAGAAAAGATTTTTGAAACGTGAATGTAGGTGTGTAGTTTCGGCTCGCATTATCTCAATCTCCTTTTATGTAAAAACATAAGTATGTGTAAACAAATTACTTTTGCTCAAGATATGTATAGAATTACAATATTAAATGTTTAATTTACTCTTTGAAATTTTATTATGACACATAAAATTAAGGGAATTTTTAAAATTTTAAAACGTTGTTAATATAAGCTGTCAATCAAAACCTAAAGACATTGTTAAATATTGCCTCGATAGAATCGTAAGATACAAGACGATTATGTTCGATTATATTGTCAATGACTAATAATGTTATCAAGACATTAATAAATAACCTCGAACAGTATATCCTTGAGTTTTTTATTCTACATAAAGTATAAATTAACATTAATATGTTTCCAAAATAAAGCTAGTTTAAAGAACTGGTGGGTTTAAACTATCACTATAAAAGATATGAATTTCTAAATTAAACTATTCCTTAACGATCATAGTTTCACGTGGTTCACTGGTAACATCGTCACTATTTTCTTCAACACCAGCACTAACGTTCGGAACTGTGTTTTCCATGTTGTTTTCTACTATTATTTCATCATTTATAGAACTTTCCTTTTCAGTGTGTGTTTGACTTTCGATTTCATGTTCTTCCCTCTCTGCTTCTTCTTGCATCATTCCTATCGATATTGGATGTTTGAGAGCTCTCGATAACGGAAGATTGTTAAAAAAAGTCAGGGCTATAGGAGTCAAAACTGTATCTACAGCTAAAACTGGTGTAATTACCGCTTCATTGGTCACTTCTTTAGGACTTATTATTGCTGGACTATAGATGAGGGGCGCGGAAATAAATCCTGGTGTATTCTTTACATCCACTCTTGATTGATGAGAGACAGCGGTAGGTGCTGCGTAGATTAGAGGAGCCACTTGACAGTGCGCAGTTGTTATAAACACGATAGATAATATCCTAATCATTTTGCTTTACGTAATGCGATGTGCATCTCTGACGTCGCAGTTTTATAGCCGTATAACGGTAGATGCGGCGGGTCAAGTTCTCGGTCGGTTACATAACTTGCGCAGGGGCACTGGCCGGATTGAGATTACTTGCAGCGCGTCACTATAGTACTCATGAATATTTATGATTGAATGAACTTAATCTCAATTTATAAACGTGATAGATTGAGTAATAGGTACGAACATGGTGTGAATGTGAATTTAAATGACATTTTAATTTGGTTTTATGATTAATGACAGTTGTTTGGAGGCATTTTTATTAAAGTTTTATTAAGACGAAAATTATTCCTAACACCAAGTAAGTTAAGTAGTTGGGAACTTGTGTTATGGAAATTAAAAGACATGATATCATGGTAAAATCGACTTTATATAATGGAGCCAACAGGCAATCTAGATCGAGGTCGTGTCAGTTCTGGACTGTGTGTCTGTGAATACAATGACACTTATTATTAGAGTATAGGTATGTACATGTCTTTATGGGTACTATCGGAAAGAGTTGCATTACGTACCTAATGTTATCCTTTTTAATTGTGTCGTTTTGTAGCTGATTTAAAGTTAGCTAGCTGACTTAAAGTTTTAATATGCAGATTAATTCGTGGCGATAGTTCTGAAAATCATCATATTTCCGTTTTAGAGTTAGTTAATATTATCCGGCCAAATCCAAAGAAAGTTTTTGAATTTATCAACCGCCGTTTTCTGAACTTTTTATATAGGTAACTATTTATTTACTACGATAAAGCTACTACATATAAATCAAGGGGGAAAATATACAATATAATGAAATGGCGAACTAGTTAAGTTATAAGCTTTCTCGTCATAAGGATATTATATAAATGGGTTTGCTAAGAACATTACGATATGCTAAAAATAAAAGTTAATAATTTTTAACTTGTATTAATTTAGTTTTATATACATATTATATATTAAGTCTTATTTAAATATTATATTGATCGAATATATTTTATTGTAAAATTAAATAAAAAGAAACATTCTAATAATATTAATATTTTGATATTATATTTAAATTTTAATTATTTAGATATTCATTTTCACTATAAAACTATTCCATTTTACTATTTTTACTTATAAAAGAGGCGTATAAATATATAATTTTTCTTAAAAGTGTATATTTTAAAGATTTCCACGAGTAATGAAATAAAGAATCCAAGCACGAAGTTTGCATCAATATTTATCTTGAGATTTTAAAAAAATAATAAGAAATATAGAAAAAAATGTGAAATAATACAATATTAATAAAGTTTAGGTTACATTTATTAGATACATATATACGTGGAAGTAAGCAAAAGCCTATTTAAATGACAAAAACATATTATTGTATTTTTTGTTGTAACCCAATTTCATTGTTCAATAGCGTATCCAATCTATTATTAGTTTTTCCGATCCTGTCACCTTAGATTCGATAGTATAAGTAGGCAGACATTTTAAATTTCTGCTGTTAGTTTACTCACACAGTTGAATTGAGCTGCAAGTTTTAAAATGTTCCGTTTAGTAATATTTTTCGCTTACCTTGCACTTGGATACTGCCATGCAGTATTACCTCTGGCTGCTCCCGCTGTGCATTCAGTTCATGTACCAGTGGTAACTTCCTATCATGGATATGGTCATGGGTTAGGTCATGGATTAGGCCATGGCGTTGGCCCCGGATACGGTTTCGGGCATGGTTTAATCAAGCCGTTGGGACATCACATCTGGAAGAGATCTCCTCACGCTATTGAGCCTTTCGGTCACGGACACTATGGCCATGTTGCTGCTGTCGCCCCAATCGCTCATGTTGCTCACGTGGCTCCAGTAGCAGTTTCACATCATGCCCGAGTTGATGTCCACTCATCTCCAGCTGTGGTTGCTCCAGTAGTTAAACACGTAGTTTCTCCAGTTGTAGCCGCTCCAGTTTTGGGTGTTGGACACCTTGGCGTTGGACATCTAGGCGCTGGACATCTAGGCGCTGGACATCTAGGCGCTGGACATCTAGGCGCTGGACATCTAGGCACTGGACACCTTGGTGGGCACCTAGGAGGACATTTAGGTGGTGGTTATTTAGACGCTGGTGCTGGACACCTTGGTGGACATTTGGGTGCAGGTCATCTGGGGCTCGGACATTACGCAGCTGGACATGGGCATTATGGGTTTTCTCATTTAGGACATTACTAGTCAGATATGTTCATGAAATTGTGCTTTAACATTGATATACAAAAATTAAGTGTTTTTGTAAACAAAGATAATATTTTTTTATGTCAGCAAATATAAATTCGGAAGAATATATTTTTTATTATTTTTCATCATCATCCCCATCACCAGCCTATTTATTTCTCTACTGGTGGGACACAGCAGTTTTCTATGGATGGTTTCAAAATGAATTAATAGGGTGAATTCTATTCAACTACCCACTTAGCGGACGGAGAAACTAAACATAATAAATTTTTCATCACTCATCTGATGATTGGCCAATACGAAAGTTGCTTAATTTCTGCATTGCAATGGCTCTTTGTTTGTATTTTTACTTGTATGTACTTATTTCTATTATTTAGTAGTTTTTATTTTATATCAAGATACTTTTGAATTATTGTCAAACAGACAATTTTTATTTTGAATCGACTACATCTTTGATAATAACTCGCTCTTTATATTGCAAAATATATTAATTAAGATTACATTAACCTTTACTATATTAGTTTAGCAACTTATAAGATAAAATAAAAGAATATGTATTTTTAATGATTTAATTTGGCAGTGAAATATACAAAGTATTCAAGTTCAGACAAATTTAAATTTGGTCAATAAATTTAGATGATCAGTAAATCACCACGGGTGGACGCTTAGGGCCTTAGGGACTACAGCGGAGTAAGCTAACGGAGAGCTAACAACAGCGGGGGAAGAGTAGGATACGACGGGGGACGCATAAGAGGAAACAACAGGGGTGGAATAAGCGGAAACAAGAGGGGCAGAGTAAGCTGATACGACAGGTGAAACCACAGCGCTGCGGGCTACCGGAGAGATAACTGAACTGTAGGAGACTGGTGCCACGACGGAACGCTTGCGAAGATGATGGCTAGCTAGAACTTTAGCTTGGTAATGGGCAGCGCGAGCGGCTACCACTTCAGGAGTATCGAGGGGCACTCCATGGACAGCATCCAGAACCACAGCGGGGGAGTGAGGAGCTTGAGCCAGGGCAGCAACAGCAGGAACCACAGCAGGAGCAGCTACAGCACTAACTACAGCTGGAGCACTGTAGACAGACGCTCCATACACGGCAGGTACAACTGGCGCTCCATGGACTACACTAGAGCTGTACTGTGACACAGAACTGACTGCTGGCACAGCCGCGCTGTAAGCCAAAGGAGCTACTACACCAGGCTTGGCCGCCGCCAAAGCTACTGCGGAGAACAACACCACCAGCTTGAACATTGTGGTCTGTGTTGAGGTATTTGATCGATGAGTAAGGATCAACTGATGCTTAGACGACTTCAATAGATCCTTATATACCGACGCTTATCTAACAAGAATAATTGACTGACAAAAAATGCCACATAGTTACCTTCAAATCAATGTATACCTTGATATTAAAAGTAGAATGATTACGGGCGTGTGCGCAAACATTTTTTTTTCATGCGGAAGCTAAACATTATTTTATTATATGTATTGAGTCAATATAGAAACCAATGTGTGAATTAATTTCTTCATAAAACAACATATACTATGAGCAATAAGTTAGCAGCATCTTAGACCTTTTATTTTGAGTAAAGGCTGTATAAGATTTACTATTTAAGCATTGTTTTAAGTGCACGATAAATTTTAAAATATATATTAAACACCCGTTATACAAGGAAAATAAAGGAAAATATAATTGCATTACAATAATCTTGATCAAACAAGATTGCAACACTACCTGGTTATTTAAGTGATAATTTAAAATAATTTTTGAAGTTTCAGTTGCACAAATATCCTATAAATTCTTAGTTTAAAGCGACGTTACCCATACAAATTTTCAAATTTCGAACATTCATTAAAGCTTAAAGTAGTCATTAATCTTTAATGGACGTTTGTGCAACTGACCGAAAGTTTTTTTGCATATTATAAATTTTGATATATTATTTTTTATTCATTCTTTTTTAGTGGAAAAAAATACACAAAAGGCGGATGTCAAGTCCGCCAAAGGCATTCTCTACTAGTCAACCTTAACAGATGTTGGACATCAGTTATAAGGCGATAAGAATAAAAAAAGCAAAATAAATTAATATACACATGAATAATGATTTACACACGTAATTACACAATGGGAATGAAATTTTGCCAAAGAGCTTTTGTATACATAATTTCTGTATTTGATCAATCTATACATAAAATAAAATAAAGTCGCTTCCCGCTGTCTGCATTTTGAGATCTCTTAAACTAAACAATGGATTTTAATTTTCATCGATATACATAGTAGTTCAAGAATAAAAATTATATGTATACAGGACCACGCGGACGAATATACTAGCGGATAATTAGTATAATATAGTATATCAATTTTGACAGTTCATGTCAAAATTGTCCATGAAACAGGACCTTAGAAAATAGCTAAGAGTGTAAGTTAATAGTCATTTTCTTCTGTCTACGATGATATTATTGAACAAAGTTACCAGAATAATTATTACTTTATGAGGAATAAAGTTTTCAAAATTTTGAAGCACACATTTGTTATCATATTTCAATAAAAATAATATATAACTGCAAAATCACTATAAAATGCGATTGGCTAGTCGTCAGAGCTGAATTTGTAAGGCCGCGTAGCGAGTTTGTTTGTTTTTGTAATAGGAATGTTAAAACAATATGTTATACGAAAATATAGGTTACAAAATGTATCTAATTTATTTTTATCCTATATTTATAAATTTAATAACTTATACCTATGCTAAATTTAAATAAAGAATTATAGATGGGTTAACGTGGGTCCCCCAATAGACGGGAGATTGTACAATAGCACATCTCATGTTTTTGACAGGTTGGCGCTATTACTTGGCAATGCACGTCCCTTATCCTGTCTCAAGTGTCTCTTAATCTAACTCCCAACCCGCAGTGGGAACCGTCCTGTAAAGGGGTAAGCCGAAATAGTGCGTGGTAAAGGGCCTCGACTGTTACCATGCATCGCTCGCCATGGAGGGGTACATGGGGTTTTAGTAGGGATGCTCCTGCAATTTGAATAACCCCCTTCTGGGGGCGGGTCTGCAGAAGAGAGCTCCATATAACCTCATGGGCCCGCGTAAGGGAAATGAGTTATGCAGTAATACGTTTCCATCGTAAAAAGAGGTTTAGATTAACCGTAGTATACTTATGCATAAAGGTGACTATATTCACTGACTTATAAAATACTGACATTAATACGAGTAAGTTGTTAATATGACATTGAAAAGATCAGACTCAAATTCATCATCATGAAATCCACGCAAGCGAAACAGTTAACCACACAAAATCAATGACCGACTCATTGTTTATGTTTAGATATTAAACTATTAGGTCACGCGTTCAATGAACGACATGAAGAAGTTTCTTGACCTAACGTAATAAGTTTCGATAAATTTTGTTCACAAGAATTCAATAAAATAAGATACTTTCGTTGCAAACGAATGGAATAAATTGAAGACCTTCTTTGATGATACACGGTAATAATAAGGTTATTACAGTACCAGTTTATTATTAAAATTACCGTGTTTTTTTGAAGGATTTAAATTTTCAAGACATTTTTATTATGAATTGGTATCGAAAACCTCTTAGTAGTCATCATTTTTCATTAGGTGTATCTTAAATTAGGTTATAAATGCGGAAGTTTGTGAGGATGTAAGGTACTGTCGCCTAATAACGCCCACTATTTTTGACCGCTAAAGTGATAAAAAATCATATGACATAGTTTCAAATTGCGTTGTACCGTCTTTAAAGATCTGTCAGTGTGGGACTGTTATTAAAATATATGCCAGTTAGTTTTTTAGCACTCCAACGGTTGAAAACAGTGGGCGTTATTAGGCGACAGTACATTAAGTATGTTTTTTACTCGTCCAAGTAAAAACTACTGAAGTACTACTGAACGGATTTGACGAATTTCTCAACCAATCGTAAATGTCTGTAATAGTGAGCGTATTTCTATTAATGTTCAGGAAGTTTTTGGATTTATATAGGCTCGAATATTATCTTGGGCATATAAGGTGATCGGGTACCTCGAGATCCAAACCAGAGATATTTTCTTCATTGGGCCGACCGGTATTCCAACCCGAGATCTCAGAGATGGCGACACCTTGGGGTCGTTGAGCAAGTGACGGTAGGTCAGCAAAATTAAATAGATATAAATAAATTAATTTTTATTGTCTATTCATTGGCCTTAGGTAATTTGTAAGGGGATTGGAATAAACCTCGAATACGGAAAAGAAAAAAAAGTACGTTAATTAGATTGTTCACAAGACAGCAAGTTTAGATTCAGATTTGGAGTATTAATATTTGTTATTACCTACATATATTTAAAGTAGGATTATTTGTCATTGATATATTTTTGGTAAATTAATTATTATTATTATCGAGACCACATCAATTCGTCAATTACATACTTTTGAAAAAATTTTGGTTGAAAAATAGGTAAGAATTATTAAATAATTTACTATTCCATTCAAATGGCGGTAAGAGGTAAAGGTAACTAGGTAGGTTAGTCACTGATTGTATTCTGTTTGTGTACAGTTCAACTGGCAGTAAGAGATAATTCGATGTGAATTTAAGAAATTCAATTATTCTAATAAAAAGGAAAAATAAAATATTTATAATTTATTTACTTATTTACAAGGCCGTTACTTCAGTCGTTTGTCATTCTAAACCGAGAAACTTTGTTTCTCGTTTCTTCAATGGTGCTTACCACGCGTGCACGCCGTAAGCCTTGGTGAGAAGGGGGGTTTGGTAGGCGATAGGGGCAGCAGACACCAAAGGGGCTGCAGCATAGGTGGATACTAGGGGGGCCGAGCTATAGGTGGTCAGGGCTGGAGCAGCGATCAAAGGTGCTGAGCGCTTGTGGATAAGGTGAGCACTTGGGTAGGTAATGGGAATAGCAGACAACAAGGGTGCTGCAGCATAAGTGGACACCAGGGGAGCCGTACTATAGGTGGTGAGGGCTGGAGTAGCGATCAAAGGTGCTGAGCGCTTGTGGATAAGGTGAGTACTTGCTAGGGTCTTCGCTTCGAAGTGAGCAGCACGAGCAGCAAGCACCTCAGGTGTGTCGAGGGGCACTGAAGGTGCGACGATAGCTGACTTGAACACTGCAGGGCCAGCAATGGCTGATTTCAAAAGTACAGGTTCAGCGATAGCTGATTTCAGCAGTGCAGGGGCAGCGTATGTAGCGATGGCAGGTGCTGCGATGGCGGAAGCTGCGATGGCAGGAGCTGCGATGGCGGTTGTGGCGATCGCAGCAGACTTGAAGACAGTTGGTGCTATCGCGGCGGTGGCAATAGGTGCCGAGACGTAAGAGTTGACCACAGCTGGCGACGACTTGACATCTACGCGTGATTGATAAGATACAGCAGAGGGGGCCACCACAGCAGGTGCAGCGACGACAGCTGGCTCAGCGACAACGGCGCGAGCAATAGGTTCGACGGCAGCGGTGGCGACGTAGGCAGGTGACGACTTGATGTCAATACGGGATTGGGAAGAGACCGCGGCAGGTAACGCTGCGATTGCAGGTGTAGCCAAAGCTGGTGCGGCGTACGATAGCACTTCGGAATGTAAGTTCGAAGGCGTAGCCGCTGCTAACGCCATCAGAGAAAACAACACCACCAGCGTGTTCATCGTGGTCTGTGTTAGTTCAGATGCAAACGACGAGTGATACTTTCTTCTCGGTGAACGTATGTTTTTATACTACTTATGAGTATAATACGATGTAGGAAAAAGTCAAGTTCAACCGGTACAGTTTACAATTTTATCGTGAATCTGTATAAACGAGTTATGACAACGAAATATCTATGTATGTTGCATAGATATTTAATAAATTAATATTTTAGTTTTTTATTATTGTTATAAATGTTAATGTCTGCTAAACTAGGCATACATTTATGATTAAATGAATATTAAAAAATATCACATACATTGCTTAGATGTACTATGAAAAATTTGAAACAACGAAAGTAACATCCAAACGCGAGACGTCAAATCTCAGAGATGACGTCATCTTAAAACCGACTTACCAGCCACTCGGTCACAGAGGCTGAAAAATTCATATATCATTTTAAAAGTATAGCATTTTAAGAGTACAAATGAAAAGCACAATTTTTTTAAAGGTGCTTATAGGTTATAAAGAAGAAAAAACTAAGTTACAAATTGATTATTTTAAATTGATGAGGTTTTATTATTAAAGGATAGTATTATTAATTTCTCAATCATTACAATTAGAAATGATTATAATTTTATGATAAAATTCTTTGAACATTTGGTTTGTAATAAGAATGACCATAAACGTTGTTTCTTTAAAATAACACATTATTTTTTTCTTTACATTGTTACCTATGTAATGATTTAATTAATCGGGATGAAGTCGTCTGGAATTCAAATTTGCGTATCGGTGGGTGTTAATAATTGCAGCAGGAGGCTTTAACTTCCTTCCGAAGCACGCAGTTACTCGAGATACTAAACTTTTGGTCACCCATCCTTTTACAAAAGTTTTACAAAAGCCGTTACAAAATTGCACAAATTTCGCATCGCAGATCGAAGGCTCTAACCAGTGCGATCCACGAATACATTTTTTTAAATACGTTGTACCTAATGACTCATTTACGCTTGTCGATGTTATCTCGTTTGTCAATAAAACAATGACCGACCAATGAAAGCATGGTTCAGATGTGGCCAGCGCCGTACGCAGTTGTCATCAACCACTTTAAGTACGCTATAAAACTAAAAATACGTACGGACATAAGTATGTTTATTTATTGATATATGATCACAAGAGGCAGGGTGACTACTAAAGTACTAACCTAAATTTGACTAATCGTAAATCCGGTGGGCTCTTTGCCGGATCCCGGGTTTGCTAGGACCCTCCCTGAGGGTACTAGCAGCGGGTTTTACCAACCTCGTAAAAGCCTGTCTTTTCAGGATGGGTGTGAGGTCGAAGAGCCCTGGTTTAAGATTTAAGGTTGCATTTCCCCTGCGTTAAAAAGGGGAACCTTTAATCCACCACTAAATGTCTTGGGCCAGAGATCTTCTTTACACAAATCAAAAGAACCACACTCGACAGAGTTGTGTTATTTACTTACAGAAGTCCCATGACCACCTTCTATTTTAAATCATCAAAACCTTATCAAGAAAAATCAAACGCATTCAAACTCAATAGAATTGATTTGATTATTTATAGTGTCATTTTTGTTTATTTAAAGTAGGTACACAGAATTTTTTCGTCACATGACTTCAACGGATATTACAGTTTAATTGGACTAGATAATAATCCCAAATTAATATAGTAGGCGAGTGTCGCAGTCTCAGAGGTCCCGGGTGCGATCCCGGTCGGGTTAATGTAGAAAATGAGCTTTTCTATCTTGTCTCGAGTGTGGGTTTTATGTTACCTTCGTTGTCTCGATACTCCATAATACAGGAGCTTTAGCCACTTATCTTGGAATCTAAGCACTGTATGGGATGACAATGTCAGTAATATCTTTCGTGATAACGAAAATAATAAAGATAATGTCCACACACATAAATATACGAAGTATCAGTTGTAATTTTACAAACTTCTATACATTTATATGTAGGTCTATGACGTCTTGGGATATTATTATTCTAACGGAGTGTTGGTCATGTGATTCGAAGCTAATTCCGATACTAGATAAATTATACATCTGTAAGCCAGCCACAATTTCACACCAAATGAGGGTATTGTCGCTTATTACAGAAAAGGTCTTACCCCATTTATTGAAGAACTGCAAATAGCCAAATAGCCGAACTGTATTGTCCTGAAAATAAACCTAGACACTTGTATACTAGGTTTTTACCGCCCTCCTGCTCATACTAATGTAAACAATTTTGTTACCTCGTTAGATACGTTATTATAAACACTTTCGAATTACAAAAATATAATCGTATTAGGGAATCTCAACATAGATATAAGACCAAATTCTTGTGATAACAGACGGCACCCATACCTATATCAAACAGCTAGTCATGGTTTACTTCCAGCTCACACTATGCCTACCATATACTTAATATCTCTATGAACCACATTGCAACTTTCAGCATTTCCACATTGCAAAACATCAAATTGAATAGACAGAGACGGGCTTCGCACTACAGAACAGAACTTCTTTTTCGCCACTACAGAGCATTTCCTTATCGTTGTTCAGGCAATCCACGCAAACAGCCGAAAGAAATATTTTTACAAATATTTAAACTTTCGATAAAGATGAAAATTGGTTCTAATTATTATATTTGATCAATTTCGCATTCACAATGCCATACTAAAAATTAAACCTATAAAATAGGTCCTTTTTTATTAAAATCAACACGTCCCTTACGTGTTTACCTTTTGTTCGAAAACATATCACTTAGTTTAACTAATTTTCATTATGTGAGACATCACTTAAATAAGTAGATTCAATTTGAAATTTTTACCCACAAAAGGACTAGGTTTTTTAATAATTATTTGCAAATGTACGCATACTTGTAGTACGTAGTTTATAAACAGTGTAGTGTACATAGATATATAGATAAAAAGTTTATTTCTAATCGTAACACACATTTACATCTCATCACATTTACACGACATTGATTGCTGATTTTCAGCCATTAACCTGTATGAAAAGAGTGGGGACAAAATATTTTTTAAGTAAAACCAATGAATGGTATTAGAAAATTTAATCATTTAGGAATGTCTATACGGTAGCTCAGAAATAGAATATAATTATTATTTAAATGAAATGTCAAAAATGTACATAAATAAAGTAAAATAATAGCAAATTATCGGAAAATAAAAAAGGAATGTTATGTATAATTCATAACGATAATAACATAATAATGTCAAGGTTGTAATATTATAGGTTAAAAAGATAGCCCAGGAAAATTAATTACATATATTCGCTAAGCATAAGTGTCTTCTGTAGCTCTAGTAAATGGGATCTTAATCTAAGTTTAAATGTGCAAATTCTAGTAGGACTCCACAAAGGGAGAGGTAAATCATTCCAATACTTTGTGGCTTGGTATTGGAAGCTACCTCTAAATGCCGCAGTGCGGCGATTGTAACAAACCTCTTCTCTTATAGTGTTCTCACTGGATAACGTGAAAAATTTAAGCTATTCGTGAAGATATTTAATAATGTTAAACAACAGACACGCCAAGTACAATTGCCTACGCGACTCCATATGAAGCATATTTACCGAATTTAAAAAAGGCTCACGAAAGCAAAATCTACAGCAAGCATTTTGTATACTCTGAATTACTAGACTTCTAAGGCCAGCGAGGGCCAATCACTACAACACCATAGTTAAGTTTCGACAGTATTAGTATCTCACATAGCGTCACTCGAGTACGCCTGAGAAAGTTACGGATCCGCTAGAGTACCTTCAAACGATACATGTACGTTTTGATCAAACCCAATATATGTATAATAAATAATAATGTTTTTTCTTTGGAACTTTACATGTAATATCGTGTACGAAAGCAGCCGCTTTAGTTTAAAAACTGCATTGCAGCCACATATGCCCACCTTCATTGTATAAAGAATAACGTTCCACTGCACAAAGTTAGATAGTTCAATTTTAAAATTAAATAGCATGCATTCTTATCATTATCACTGTATGTGTAGAATATTAATGTATATGAGAGTATGAGTATGTGTATATGGGAGTAAGTTTGTGTCTGTTTGTGTGTGTTTGTATAATATGTTATGTTTATGTGTATCTCTTTGTATGAGACTCGAACCGGAGCTGGCTATCAAAAATTACTCCCAAACTGCGCGCCTACTAGACCCTCAGCACTGGCTATTGTCCAACAGACACGATTGGATTGAAAACAACAATGCCCTCTACCTGCGCTTTCGAGCCAATAACCATAAATTTAGTTTTAGAGGTATTCAAAAACAGTCCATTCTCATACGACCAGTCAGCGATCGCCTGTAATTTCTTGTGTAATTTCAAAATAGTCTCTTGAGTTAACACTAGATACGTAGAGATATATAGTTGAAAATCATCTGCATAACAATGATAATTACAATATTTTATTACGTTGACCATATCTGCTGAATAAATGATGAATAACAAAGGCCCAAGAATGGAATTCTGGGGTACACCAAGTGTAAATCTCTGGGATCTGACATGTCTGTTGCGTCATCTCCGGGGACTCCATGTAGCTTTATCGGTTGGTACTGTGGAAAAAGGTAACCTGCAAACTATTTAACGGAAAGGTCGTCCAAGCCATAGTACTCGAACTTTACTGAGAGAAGATGTATGTCAATGCAATGAAAATGCAAAGGCGTGCGAATAGTGAATATAGTTTTCAGATTTATTTGAAACTTGTACTATAAAACGATTAAAACGATGCTATTTGCCAAATGTCATAGTTCTAGATCAACGGGCAGTACCCTATAAATTTGTTGTTTTTGCAGCGTAAATGGCTGTATCGTATCCTCTTTTCAGAAGTTCTATTCTTTCACAGCTTTAAGAGACTGTAATCTTGAGCATACGGTTTTAAGATCAACTCGATGTTTCTACGCGCTCTTGAAAATAAGGGTATTAACAAACAAACAGACGGACAACAAAGTGATCTTATAAATATTCCGTTTTTTTGTAGCATGGAACCACACTCTATGTTCTGTGCATGGAACTCTAAAATCTAAGTAATAATGTATATATTGCAATCTCTTCGGTAAGTGTCTCATCTTAGTCAAGCAATCGATTTGAATCGAATCTTAAAAAAACAAATCTAGAATAATACAAAAATTAACAAAATAATTATATATATTTTATTTATTTACAAGCATGTTACTTCAGTCGTTTGTCATTCTGAACCGAGAAACTTTGTTTCTCGCTTCCTCAATGGTTCTTACCACGCGTGCACGCTGTAAGCCTTGGTGAGAAGTGGGGTTTGGTAGGCGATAGGGGCAGCAGATATCAAGGGAGCCGCAGCATAGGTGGATACTAGGGGGGCCGCGCTATAGGTGGTCAGGGCTGGTGCAGCGATCAAAGGTGCTGAGCGCTTGTGTATAAGATGAGCACTTGGGTAGGCGATGGGGGCAGCAGACAACAAGGGTGCTGCAGCATATGTGGAGGGAGCAAAAGCTGACTTGAACACTGCAGGGGCAGCAATGGCTGATTTCAAGAGTACGGGTTCAGCGATAGCTGATTTCAGCAGTGCAGGGGCAGCGTATGTAGCGATGGCAGGTGCTGCGATGGCGGGTGTGGCAATCGCAGCAGACTTGAAGACAGTTGGTGCTATCGCGGCGGTGGCAATGGGTGCCGAGACGTAAGAGTTGACCACAGCTGGCGACGACTTGACATCTACGCGTGATTGATAAGATACAGCAGAGGGGGCCACCACAGCAGGTGCAGCGACGACAGCTGGCTCAGCGACAACGGCACGAGCAATAGGTTCGACGGCAGCGGTGGCGACGTAGGCAGGTGACGACTTGATGTCAATACGGGATTGAGAAGAGACTGCGGCAGGTAACGCTGCGATTGCAGCAGGTGCAGCGTACGACAGCACTTCGGAATGTAAGTTTGAAGGCGTAGCCGCTGCTAGCGCCATCAGAGAAAACAACACCACCAGCGAGTTCATCGTGGTCTGTGTTAGTTCAGATGCAAACGACGAGTAAATGAGAATGATAATTTCCTTTCGGTGAACGTATGTTTTTATACTACTCACGATTCAACCTAAGGAAAAGTCAAGTTCAACTGGTATTGTTAGTAATTTTATTGTAAATCTGCTTAAAAGGAGTTATGATATCGCAAAATTAATGAATATAACACGAATAGGTAATATATTATCTTAGTTTTAGCTAATTACGGTACTGTTGATGTTATAACATAAAGATGACGATACATTTGGGATGAGTACAATAAACAACACGTTAAAATACACATATGTTTTCTTCACCAAAGAAGAGATTTTCATTTTTTTACAAAAAATATGAACACATTATTCAGTATGCATATTATAAAAAAAAGTTCAGTCTGATAATTTGTGACAGACAATAGAATTTAGAACTAACATTGTTCTTTATGTTTATTGTATTTTTTAACGAAGATTTATAAATTTTTCCCTATTTTTCCATTTTATAATGGTCATAAAATTTAAATCGAATCTCAGGGTATCGGTCTCTGAAGCATTAGCTGATAAAATAATATAACATCTATTTCTAAAGTGTCGTGTTTTTGAGGTAACAGCGATCCTATAATGGGTTATATCGATAAGACAGCAAGTTTGTAGAGATATTAAAATATAAATATATCGATTTCCAAAAGTGGCTGAGTTTCCTGTTATTACCACATTTACAATATTGACAGTGTTGCACAATCATAATAGTTTTCCTCGAGAAGTCATTGATGAAATAGATGTGTGTTTGTGTTTGTCTTTCTTAAGAACTAATGCAGTTTTGTTAGCGTGAGCTAGATATAAGTTTTTGAGCTAGATATAAAAATCTAAGTTTTCTCATTCATAACATAGGTATAGCAGCTTACCCAACAGACTCAAAACCAATGAGAAAAACTGTCGATATAATGGATATTTTAGTTAAATAGTGATGATGTACTGTGACTAGCTTACTCATGAAAAGCACGTAATTTTTATTCGATCCAAAATGTTTTTCCGCGTCTTCGGCCGCGTAATTAAGAACTTATGTTACCCTAGGAGATTGTGTAAAAAATGAACAAGAGCTTTCTAAAGCTTGATATTTCATTATGTTGAAATAATAAAATTAGTACTCAGTGCGGAAGACAAAAAAAATGTAGAGAACAAAAACCGTAACATATTTCTAAAGTGATTTTTGACAGTTATAATTAGCGCAAAAAATATTTTTAATATGAAACGGTAGACTAAACTACTTAGATTACATAATTTTAGTAATCTAAGTTTGTTTCGCGCCACTAGGTGTTCCAGCGCTTGACCTCCGCACTTGGTACTGAGTGATTTATATGTTATGCTTGTAACGGTGTGCTGTATCACCGTTTATTTTTCTTAGGTTGCAGAATGCAAACTTTTTGTCTTTGATATACAACATCATTTCTTTTTAATATTCATCTTTCGTAATTTGAAATTTTGACTAATTCAATCTCTTTATTAATGTCAGTTCGTAAAAAACTCTTCTGTTGTGAACATGTGATTGTAAATCGTAGGTATAAATAAAATATAAATTATTATAATAATGAAGATATCATGATTGAACAAAATGAAAAATGAAATCCAAAAAAGGTTTTTTACTTATTTACCAAAAAATAAATGAATACTCAAGCTTAGTCAGCCTTTCATTAATTCTCCCAAGCATCGAACCCGTCACCTACTCAAAGCTCAAAATCGCTCATTGCGCGAAAAAATAGTTCACAACGCGTTGTGGCAATTGTAGAATAACCACATAGCGAAATTCGTGTTATGACTCTAATAGAAACACTTACGACGAAATGAAGAAAAGCCATGAAGCATATTGAACATAAAATATTTGATTAGGATCGATTAGGAAAGAGTAGCGAAAGCCGCCCCCTCCGCCCTCACTTAGTACGCCACTGATTTGGAGGTAATTCTTTCATTATTCAATTGAATTGATGACTGACACATATTAATAGTATAATTGATGTACATATGGGTAATAAATAACTGACAATTGACTAACTTATCTGCGAAGCATAACGCATGAGCCAGCCATCGCTTCGCATTTTAGGGAACGTAATAACACTACATATCAATTTATTAAATTTAAAAAGGCTTACTATTTTATCGTTTTATTCCGAAACGAAACGTTTTGTAGTATACTTAAATATATTCGTTGTTTAATTATTTTCTTATTTTGCAACGGCTAATTGAATGAAATACTTGTTGAAATAATAGTCTATATTAACAGATACATTTTACTTTCAGCTACTCATTGAACTATTTATGATTTGAACTACTTATGATGTACATACATTCTAACAATTTATTTACGAGAACCGTATATAATAAACGCAAAATCAACTCAGTACCTTCATGGCTGGATTATGACGATTTTTATAATAATGGTGTGACGGGTTCAGTGCTTGGGCCAATTTGGCCAGTATAAAGGATAAAGTAAAGAAACCGTAACAAACAAAAAATAAATATAAAAACAGTTAGTAAGTTACCTAAATATAAAATTAAAATTACCAAATAAAACGAAAACGGTGTATGTTTTCGTTATATTTGGTAATTTTATGTATTTTTTGTGATTTTTTGGGTTTCTTGATAAACACTTGAATCGTCCAAGTTACAGAATACACTTTTATTATATTATATAATTCCTATTTGAATTATTCATTCATTATTATTAACAATTATTAATAAAATTTTATGTTTAAATTTATAATATAAGTGATTGGCATGTTACAACAAATGAATTTTTTACGAACTGATATCCATAAAGAGTATATTTGATTAGTCAAAATTTTAAATTACGAAAGCTAATAATAAAAAGAAATGATGTTGAATATCAAAGACAAAAAGTTTACACATTGAAACCTAGGAAAAATAAATGACACACCGTTACAATAGTTTGAAGTAATAGTTTAAATACCAGAAATTGTTTTATAATTATATTTTCTTTGATTAAAATAAATATTTGTAGAGGAAAGTGCACAGAATTTAACCGGCAATTACGTTATCTATATATCAGTATGCTTATTATACAACTAATAATTTCCGTAAGTGTAAATTATATATTACAACCTATGTATTTTCTGAGTCTATTCGATGCAAACAAACAAATAAATATTTCCTTTTTATAATATAAAAATGGTAGAACACAATCGCGAAAAGTATTACAAGAAAAAAACCTTGTTTAACTGGTTTTAAAAAAGTCGGGTAAATGCTATTGTACCCACTTAAAATATCCCAGTGATTCAACTCAATATAACATAAAAAACGGCTTAATTCTTTGTAGATCTATAAGACAGTGCTCGATAAAACCAAAATGTTAAGGTTTGCACGACCTTCAGTTTGCTTTCATACAAGTCACCGTAGCGTGGACAGCTGAGTTGAGCTTGTTAATTTTGTCCGTCATGATATAGAGCAGATACAACCACTGGCAACAATAAAACTTTAAAAGAACCTGCCACAGATGTATTATTTTTGACAATTCTTTTATAATTATAACCCTAATTCTTACTTGGTCTATACAATAAAACTGATTACAATAATTATAACTATTTATTTATAGAAACCAAGGTTTTCATATCAAATACTGGGCAGGAGACAAAGAACGGTGGTGAAAAGTTGTTTAAAATATTTTACCAGCAGCTTCGCTCGCGTGGTTGCTAAACGTTAAGTGTGATAATAAATAAAACTAATTCAGTTAAGTAAGTCCGTTCATTATTTTTTGTATGAAAGAGTAACAAACACACATACATCTACACTACATACATATATACATCTATCTTCAAAAAGGAAAAGATGTCTTTCAGAGATAAACCCACCTTTTTATTTTACTTGCTTATTATAAGTTCTTGAGTGCAATAAAGAAATAAGTTTTACTTTGAGATGGAATCTTTTTCTTATAAATCTATTTTTGTTTAGTCTTAATTAGTTTTTATATTAAAAGTGAGTCTGTAATATCATTTAATAGTGAGCTGTTTGATCCGTCCGCAGTCCGCATTATTGAAGTAATCTATGTAATAGTGACTACGATAATTTGTCCTATTTTGTGTTAAGGTTATTTGCTTTCTTTTTTACAATGCCGAATAAATGTTTACTAATTAAGTTTATGTGTTAGAGAAGAATCGAGAGTATCCAATAAAATAACGCTATATTGACATATAAGTTTAAATGCATGTCACTGTTAAAGCAGCTCTTTCAATATATGTATCAGCGTCATTAAGATGGTGGTCGTAAGGTATGCGGAATCCAGAGGCCCTTATATGGAGTTGACAATCAAGTCCTATAAACAGACCACTTGTTTTCATTTGAAACGAAACGGAGTGACAGATAAATAATTAATCTTTAGTTAAGAGATATAATGCTAGAATAACTCAAGTCCATTTTTATGGTATATTTTACAGCATTCGTTTCGAAAATAAAAAAGATAATGTGTTTCGGGATAAAAAAAACGCTTGATAATAGTAAAAAATTATTTATCAAACTCAAGGGTACAACATTCCAACTCAACAATAAAGTTAGGCATTTGTAACAAATATGACATTCTGATATTAACTAAAAATATATATATAATTCCTTTGACTGTTGCACTTTCGGTTTATGGCCCTGATGTTCTGGACACATTTGAACCAGACTATGTAGAGGCCTAGGTGTTGCTGGCCTAGTTTTGGGTCAGAGTTAATCTACCAGGCGTGAGCGAGAGGGGAAGCGATGACTGGAGCGTGCGCGACGTATGGAGAGGGAGCTACGGCCACAGCGGGAGATGCAATCTATTTCGAAAAAGAAAAATCTACACTTATAAACCTTACACACAGTGGAATAAAGTCATTCTCTAACTCATAACATTGTCTATACTAATATTAAAGAGGAAAGATTTAGAAGAATAGGCTTTGAAACTACTGGACAAATGAATTATTTTTTTTTTCATCTACGGAATGCTACATCATACACGGGTGACATAGGCTATAATTTATTAATTGTGAGGGTCACAAAAATATATCTAATCTGCCATTTTGTGAAGCCGTCAGGTTTTGTTACAGTACCTACGAGAAGTTTCTAAAACACAAAAATTGAAACGTTATTTTTGATACCTGTGCCTAATATTTAAGTAAGAGAACAAGTAAACATTTTTAGAATTTCATGATTCAAGTTCATAATTCTAAGGATCTTGCTTTAATAATTTCATGTTTTGGAGAAAAAGGTCATAATTATATGGATAAGACGATTTGTTTAAGAATAATGTGTACACGTGTAGGAATTTAGATCGTTTATACCTAGTGAACTAATTATGAGTCTTCTGATGGCCCTGAAATTAAGTTTCGTTTGCGACAATTACGTCTTTATTTGATACCATATTAACATCGTCAACAATTTCATGAGTAACAAGCTTCGCGATTATAATTCTACAAATAATGAAGCTGTGGCTACTGAACTAAGAAAATATATTTTTTTTTCACTCTATCCACATATCAGTTTTGAAGCTAATTATATACAAGTTAAGGTCTTACATCAAATGGATATGATCGGTGCATATACGATGGAGAATTTATCGTATAAAATCACATAATTATATATGAAATTCATCATTACAAATTTACTGTTGATAATGTAAATCATTTGGGCATACTAACGAATAAGGAGAAAATTTCGACAGTTATCCACCGATCCGTCTTTTGTTGTTGTTGTCTTTGTCTGCTGTTGCCTGTACAACACAATAGTGAGTTTCGCAATGAGAAGAAATATTGTACATGAAATGAACATAACACCAGCCAACACGATTTAGGCTAGCGTGGGGTATTATGGCACAATTTCCATGTTTATAAACACAAACTGAATATCAATATGCCACTAACGATAAAAAGCGTGACAAAAATAGAAAGGTTACTATGATTTTAGTTTCCATTATATTTGGCTTATATAATTTACCAGTAGTATAATTGTTATGCGCAAAATTTGGTACTGATATTTTCTTTCTGAGTTGAACCTAACATGTTATATAAAACATAGAATGTTTTCTGTTATACGTTAAAACAGAGACCTATCAGTGGTAATTTTTTCTCCATTTGATGCAATTTATTTGTTATTATCCCCAATATTGAGGTCTTTCTTAAGATATAATAGAATCTATGATTAATTATGTATTTCGACACAGCTTGTAATAATCACATAGAGCAACTATAATTGATAAATAATTTAAAAAGATAATTATAACTAATGTTGTCTCAAACACGAATATACCAAAATTGCTTTTCAATTTAGCCTAAATGTGACAATGTAAACTTACGCTGATTTTTAATTCAGTCACCTTTGTATTCTTCTTGACAGCTAAGTGATTCAACTAAGACAGAATAGATCACAACGTGATCGGCATGGATTGGTAGTCCTTTTCATCAGAACCTATGGCTTACCCTGACAGTGTTGGCGTAAGAGGTGGCGACAGGAACAGCAGTCTTGACGACAGGAGCTCCCAATAGTGGTGCGCCTACCACTCCATGACCCCAAGGGGCAGCCAAGGGAGCACCATAAGGTGCAGCCAAGGGAGCAGCGATTCCGGCGTAGGGGGCACCGATCAGACCGGGAGCAGCGGCGGCGTAGGCCAGGATGGCTGCGAAGACGAACTGAAACAGGTTTTTTAGTATAACGTTCTCTGTTGCCGAGTAGTTCACACAACGATTCCAAGATGTCAATACAAGGAAAAATTAATTTTTCTTTATTGTATCGGATTTGGGTAATATTTTATGTCAGGCCTATTAATTCTAATAGTAATTTCATAGTTTCATATTTCCATAACACAGCCTTAATGGTGATTCGAATATATATTTGGTATTTAATAATATTTTAATATTCTCAGTGGTCATATAAGTAGTCAACAATTTAACGTTCCTTCTGACAGAAGAGCTCGTGATAATAAATTTTTGGTCACCCATCCTAAGACAGGCCATTATAAATGTTGCTTAACATAATTAACAACACGCTTACAGGAATTACAAGCAACAATATGAATGGAAATGTCGGAAAAAATCATGCCGCCGACTAGAAGCTTCCTACATGTAATCTGCACCCGAGCAAAGTCGCGGGTACAATTTTATCTGTACTCCCAAATAAATAAAAATGGAGTGTCTGTTTGTAATATTAAATTAATTTAAAGACTTTAACTAAATGCATATAACATTTTTGTCTGTCTGTCTGTTTGTTCCGGCTAATCTCTAAAACGGCTGGACCGATTTTGACGGGATACGGCATACGGCAGATAGCTTAAGCTAATAAAGAGTAACTAAGGCTATTTTCCACGCGGACCTAGTCACGGGCACAGCTAGTAATTAAAAAATTACTACTATCTTTACCCGACTGCGCAACGCAAATGAGGGTATTGAGTTTGTGAGTCTATGTATGTACAATTGTTCCTATATGGCATTGTAGAGATCAAACGGCCAATTTTGATGTTTTATACGTCAATCGATTTGTCTTAACCGTGCGAGTGTCACTAAACACATAACAGTAATAAAAAAATTTTTTTTAAGGATACCTCCTCTACGGGTTAAGTGAGGATGATTTTTTATTTTTTTCGATTTCCCTATAATGTGGGATATTGTTGCATAGGTCTTCCAAAATATTATTAAGTGTGCGAAGACCGTTTTTAGATATAGTGAGCCGTTCGCAAATTATTAAGCTTTTAAGTGCAAAGAACTATTTTGGTTCGAACTGTGGTTGACGTAAGTTCGCCAATTTTTGCTAAAGGTCAAATATACGTAACTTTGGGCCGGGTGAGGTCTCTAGAAGGACTAATAATCAGTAGTTTAGACCACCACAGGTTGCTTAATAATCCTCACGATATAAACTCCCTCAATGAAACGAAGTAAATGAGAACTAACTAAAAAGACTAAAATAAAAATTTCATTGTAAAAAACAAAAAAAACCCGACTGGGCTCCGTTGATTGGTCAAAAAGGAATAGGTCCAAACTACTGGCCTTGTGTTTTCTTTTTAGATTTTAGTGAACGTAATAATATATTTTTGTTCACTTCTATCTTTTTTATATACACATATTCAACAACCATGAATATATGTAATTTTAATATACAAAGAACGAGGAAACTAATAGACATTAAAGAGAAAAAAAAAATCTGTCAAACGAAAGCGAATAAATAGGTCTTCTATTGAATCTCTTCCTAGCCTTTATAAATAAATTTCAAATATCGATAAACAAACTTGTTTATATCTCTGTTTCGTGTTTATCTGTTATTTATTTATTCAACAATAAATATGTTTAGGGAAATAGTTATTTACGTTGTTACTACCTTGTACTTTATATTTATTTGGTGCCCTATATTTCAGCACTATCACAAGTGCCACGATCAATTAGAATACCAGTGCAATGGGTGTATCCATTGCTTACGCTGAGCTGAGGTCAGTTTTGACAGCACACAACATTACACTTTAAATTCTTGTATGTACTAATTGTTAATTGTCTTGTTTGTTTTATACTGGGTTGTGTTGTGTGTTGGCAAAATAAATACTTTATTATTATTATTATTAATTCATTCCTAACCTGCTGTGCGAGTCTGTAAAAATCTAAACCCGAATTCGAATCCCGTCATGTGTGCGGATTTGATTTATAATTGCTATAATAAATGACGTGACACAATTCTATTGCTTCGATTTTTTGTATAAAAATCCAAAAAAAAAATTGATTAAATATACGTGTCTCAGATATTCTATTTCTATGCGTCATTTCGAAACTCACTTCACTTATGCCACGAAACGTTATTCCCAATTCAAGACATGGGTTTCGAAATAATGACCCTCGCGGTATCTAATAAGAGTTAGGTTCTTTAAATGTATAATTTTATTTTATAAATATATATTTACAACACTCTAAAGTACCTACACTATCACTACTGGTAAGCTCTCAAAGTAAAAGTTGGATTACAATCATATTTCAAATTTTATCCGAAAAAAAAAACAAATAACATCTTTATATTTGTTTTTGGGTTGTAATAATATTTTATTTTTATTAGATACGAGGAAGCGTTGTCTAATTTCTATTTATTGAGACAAAAGTCTTTCATATTTGTTTACGTTTGTCTTTTTTATTTTATTAAAATACTTTTTTTGATATAAAAACTAATAAAGAACTATTCGATTTTATGGTACTTCTTTCTGCGAATAAGCACGTGGAACATTTTCGATTTGCTTCCAAGAACTAATATGTTTCTCTGTTACATTTGTTATTTTATTCAAGTATTTACATATTTATTCCACCGAATAATGTATGGTTTTTATGGAGTTATTTATTTATTATAAATGTTTATTTTATTCGATCAATTTTGCATTCACAATGCTATACTGAAAAATATTCTTAATGAAAAATTCTTAGAAAAAACCACGACCTTTCAGAATACCAAGGCAAGTAGATTTTTGAAGCATTTTCCATTTCAGCTTATTTTTCATTTAATCTTCATATAAAGTCTACCATTTAAAAAGCGGTAATTTTCGACCTTCAATTATAAAATTAATAATTTAAAGATTTGTAAGAGCCTTTTATATTACTTGTTACATTTAAACTACGACTTAGTATTTTTTTATATATATAATCAATACAGCGGCAATATCTGTTTGCGTACTTTTTGTATACTTTTATTTGTGTAAAATAGCCTGTGAATCAATCCTAGTTTCAATATTATTGCCTTGCAACAAAAATGCCCTTAGGACATTTGTAGGACAGTCATTTAGAATAAATCTGGTCTAGATCACCTTTCTAAACCAACCGGTTGGAACAATCAAGCGTAAATTATTTTCTAGTACTTGACATCGTTCTTAATAGTCCAGGTGTACTTGTTTACTTTGAACAGACTAAGACAGCCGTTTGAGAGCTTGGGTTAAATTGGCGTGACTGGAACTCTGGAACAATAATCATGAGTATAATGTACCTACATTATACTTTAATGGAATACTTGGCTGTTCAATAAATTATATTTTCCTTTGTATGTTTGATATTTATAAGTAAAAGCTTTTGAGTTATATATTGAATCAATGTTATATTAAAATTGAAATTTTTTTAGTAAAGAAAATTACGTCAATATAATATATACATTCTTCCTCTTATTTTATTTGGTTATTTATACCAATATTATTTGTTTGCTTTGAATAGGATCCGGAATTACTGGTCTGATTTTCTAAAATATTTGTAATACGCCAAGTAATTTCATATGCGAAGTCATAGGCAAACATTTAGTATAATAATAAATTTTTGTTGACATTTTCCTGTAAAATGAAACTATAATGTTTTGTCTTAAGGTAATTTTGTAATTACTTTTGATTCGACCTTCATAATGTATTCAGTGATTGTAAAACAAAGAAAAAATACTATGCTCCCGATAGTAAACCGTATATTATTATTAAATATAGCGATATAAATAAGTTATTCAAATAAACTTTGCAACGTGTCATATGTGTAATTAACTAATTTGGTCCCAAGTTGTTTATGATATAACATAACATATTTATTCAAGGTGTCATTATATGTATTATTCATAAATTTTATTCTACAAAACTATTTCTCTTAGTTTGTCAAAGAAACTCTGTTTCTTTTATTATATTTTTTTTTTAATCAATGAGTTTTTCGATTAGACGAAAACAGGCCGAGTGGTTCGCATGACGAATTCAAAGCATCGGCATCTGTGATGTCCCGGGTAAACCAATGTAGAAAATGTACTTTTCTATACCTATTGTCTCGGCTCTGGGTGTTGTAGTACCTTCATTGTCTCAGACCAAATAACGCGAAGAACAAGAATTGCCCGCACGTTAAACGGGGATGCTATCGACATGTGTTAATATGGCACAAAGGCGGTATAACGACTATTGGTTCATTTACATTAAGTTAAAGCCAAAACGCCCGGCATTATAGTAAAACCTGAGCAGAAACTGAAGATATTAAAAAAAAAACAGTTTAAAAGTCTTAAATATATTTTTGAACAAATTTATATTAAATACGGGCGATTGATGTTAATCGACATCAAACTACCACTTTAGATTGATTTTTTTACCAGAAAAGAAATTTAAGCCATATTAAGCTTGAATTAAAGTATAATGGCCCGATTGTGTGATAAATAAAATTCTAAGTTTTTTATAGATCCACTTGTTATTGGCTGTCACAATCTTTATTTATCCTCTGTATCAATTCTTGTCACTGTTGAAAACGATAAACGAAAGAATCCCTAGAAAATAGCGCTTGAAAAAGTCTTACAACAACAACGCTTAAGAAAACAAAACTTGTTTATTTGGAACAAGAGATATTTTTAAAAAACGAAATGACATATTTTGCATCGGGTGTTGTGATCTTTTGAAGTAAAAGTAGGTTTCGGCACAAAGCTCTACTTAAGATTAACGATTGTTTTATAGTATTATTTTCATCGCGAGTAAAAATTATAAAGTAAAAATTATAGTAAAAATTATAGATAAATTATAGATTATAGTAAAAATTATAGATTATAGTAAAAATTATAGATAGGCTTGATTTGTGCATTTTTATTAACTGGTAAAATATGTAATTATAGATAACAACAGTTTCTTTTCTATATAAAGTTGAATAGTTCAGAGTTTTCAAATTTTATCTGTCTGAATAAAAAATTGGATTAAAAAAGGCGTAACATATCAGCTACCGGATGGCAACCAAACGTGACCTCGGTGGGTCGTTGCCTCAAGAGAATGTTCCGGCATTGATAAAAAGCTGATTGATCCTTTTAAATCAGTGTACGCTTTATTTACCAAAAGGATAGACAACCTCTCAAGGACGTTCGCTGTCTGAGACGCCTTAATTGGTTCGGAGGAGAGTCGAAAGGTAATGACTCACTTTCACCACAGATATAGTACCTTTCACAACCTACTAGTCAAGTCAGTGGATCTTCAGAATTTTCATTTTAGACAGCAACATGTTTTGATATCACATTACAGTATAAAAGTTTTGTAGGTATTCTAAATAAGTGTTTACATAAATAAATTGAAACCTTTCTCATTTTATTATTGTCCTCTAGAGGTTTTTGCCTTCTGCTGTGGTACTCTATAAAAAATAAGAATCGAACGCAGCGTCGAACGTACAATATACAATAAAATAAACCCTTTTAAAATCGATTTTATATGATTGAACCTTTTAGCTGTGACAACGTAGTTCGAAGTTACTTTTTGAGGAAATATTGATGACGTATTTTGAGTCACTAAGAAATAAATTAGATTGCTTTGATAATATCGTGATCTCTTAAAAATAAGAAATCACTGTGTTATTATTATAAGGTTACCAATAAATACTGTCACTCATATAATAATAAACAATAAAGAATCTCCTAAATTCTAAATTTTTATTTCATATGTACGATTCAAATTACCCTATTTATTTTAAGGTTAAATCGCCGAACTTTTTACCGATCTCAACTGATATTTTAATGATAATATTTATATGACAGATCTAAGTAAAAAAAAACAACAATAATAACAAGAAAGCTACTTTTAACTTAGTTTATAGAACAATTACATAAACTGTAATGATAAGTCTCTTATTGTTTCAGAAAAATCTGTCAAATAAAAGTTTACTTAACTGCTCATACCCTGATGTCCCATAAAACCAACATGATAAGTTAAATTTTCGCGAGGATAACTACGAGTATGTTGTACTACACGAGCCCACAAGCGTTGAGAATAAAAACAAAATAATCTTAACTTCAGGTAACAAACAAAGAAGAATGTACATTTTGATGTACTAGTTTTTCGCCAGTTAGCCATAAAGTTTCACCTGCGTGGTTTACTGACTATATGTACATACATTGGTCACTTTACTGAAATAAGAAGCCTATATGTTATTTCAGGCTTAGAATTATCGGTTTCCTAAATGTTATTAACAAAATCTTTCATAATCTAATGGTCCGTATGTGCCGTCATTATAATGAACGCGTAAAACATAATGCTGACATTGATATAGTTAATAGTACCTAATAGAAACTTACTTATTTATTAATAGAATCAGAATCCACCACCAGCCCTTTTACGTCCCCACTGCAGGGGCTCAGGCCTTCCTTATGGATGGTTAAGGAGGATGGGCCATGACCCTCCACGCTGGCCCAATGCGGATTGGAGGGTATTAACGACTGCAAATGCAGCCGGGACCAACGGCTTAACGTGCCTTCCGAAGCACGGAGTAGCTCGAGATAATAATTTTTTGTCACCCATCCCGTGACGGACCCTTGCGAAAGTTGCTTAACGACTACGATCGCGGGCCGCGGCGCTTATCCATTACGCCACCGAGCTACTCCTAGAATTAAAATACTTTAACCATATTGTAATGATTAATTTGTCATTTGTTTGATTAATTTTAGAGTAATAATTAAATATTTGAATTTAATTTGTGATCATTATTTTTTTTTTAAATTGTAAATTATCATTACAATTCTGAATACTATTCAATTATATTCCAAATGCTTAATTTTGAAAATTGTAAAGCTAAATTGTAAAATAACAGGTTAGTTATTATAAAAGACACATGTTGTTGGGTTACTGATTATAACCTGTTATATGTCGTAATAAAATAAAAAAACCATATCATACAAACTTTCGCATTTATAATATTAGAAGAAGACACCAAACTAGACGTAAAAATATTGATGGGAAAAATCACGGTCACGGTTGTGTTTACTAAATTATATTACATTTCTATATCAGTTTCCAATAAGAATTAGTTTTGGTATTTTAAGTCTTTTTTAATCAATATTTGAAAAATTTTACGATATGCAGTAAAATAATTGAAAAGAAAAATAACATTAATAAAGTAAGTTTCAATTAATAATTACTGAATGAAGGTCATACAAAGTGAACGTTATTGTCTGACTCTATTTTTTCTCATTCTTGGTCTATCTTCTATTTTTATTGGATTTATGCGGAGTCTTAAGAACTTTGCCTTCTTTTTTCTCTGTAGTAATTTATGCATGGATTCTATGAATTGATCTAGATTTTCGCTTTATAGCTAGCTATCTATCGCAGAAACTAGCAATTTAACGAGAAATCGCTGGCAATATGGTACACAGTCCAATTAAAGTAATACCTAAATTTCTCCTTAAATTGTTTGTGATACGGGAAATTTCTCAAAAGGTTTAAATCTGCGATCTACTTGGAGGTTCGCTTGATTTACTTCATAATTCTCTATTATTTTCTTTCAAGAAAATTTTTGGAAGAAATGCCAGCATTCCATGTTATCCGATAATATTAAAAAATTGGTTACTTTCCTCTACCTACATGAAACATTACATCAAACTATTTTTAAACAACAGATGTAAGAGAAAGTAGAAATGGTGTGAAGGCAACAGAGAGACATATAGTAGGTGCTTCATTGACAACAGCGTAGCTTTTAAATAATAACTAAGGCATAAATAGATTGTTGCCATTGATAATTTGCTAGAGTTCCATCGGTGTATTGCAAAATATAAGTTTATTTAAAATTAAGAATATTAATGTTTCAAATATTGCAATATGTGTTCACTCACCAGTTTGTACATTTTGCGGGGTGGGTAAGGTTTTCTTGGTGTTATTTGAAAAGGTATACGACGAATGTGTCCAATACACGTACTCAGAGGTTTATATACCGTTAGACACATGGACCGAATTACTACAAGCATAGGGTACCTACGTCTAGGTCATTTGTGACAACCTTCGAATATCTAAGTACAGACAGCAAAAACAACAAGCCCTTTACAAAGTAATTACTTAGCAGCAGACGTGTTTGCAGATAGTCTCAGCTTTTTGTTTGCTTACCCTATTTTGGAATAAAGGAAACCCAACATTATAACGTTAAAAGGACGAAAATTTTCCACTAATTCAATTTGCCGGATTTATATTCACATGATTTCTCATAAAATGATTATAGTTTGAATACTTAATTTGGAAACGTCGATATCAGAGACGGGTAAAATTTATTACTATATTAAAACTTTAACCTAAAAATAATAATGAAATTTCTATAGCATAGAAAAAATATTTATTAGGTATTTAGTAGGTAGTGAGGTATTTAGTTGTGCAATAACGAAAACGCGTTGGCTGCTATAATAATAATAATAATAATTTATTTTGCTAGAAACATGGTTACATAGATGTTAGGATAGGGTACACTGGTCAGCATATTTCGCTAAATATTCAGCATGCAAAATATAAAAATGTCAAAGTTAATCAATGTCACTACAATTACCGAACACAACAAATAATGTAAAAATTTGCAATTGTAAATTATGTCATAATCAAGCAGAATCAATATTAAGTCATTATTACTGTCAATACTAAGTCATTATTAATGTTTAGTTACATTAATTATTATTTATTCATAAATTCCTTAATTGAATAAAAACATCTATCACAGAGCCATTCGGTAAGTTGCCTTTTAAAATAATTAAATGGAAGTTCTCTTATGTTCCTTGGAATTCTATTATATATTTTTACTAACATAAAAGAACTATTTCTGTGGTAAATGTCACTTACACATCTGGGTAGTAATAATTTGGTTGGGTCTCTAGATGGATACTCATTAAAACTGGTAGCTTTTTGGAATAAATTAGCATATTTTCTCACAAAAATACCTACCTCCAAAATATAAAAACCTGTGACTGTCAGTAACTTAAGCTTTTTAAATAAAGGTTTACATGAATCCAAAGGCCCAGCACCACATATTGCTCTAATACACTTTTTTTGTGTTATAAAAACTTTATTTATATCAGTTGAATTCCCCCACGCTATTAACCCATACCTCAGTGCAGATGCCACATAACCATGGTAAGCGGTAAGGGCAGTTTTTTCATTAGATACTTTTCTCAATTTTTTTAATGCAAAAACAAAACGGTTGATTCGGGTACAAACTGCTTTTATATGGGCTTTCCAATTACATTGGGAGTCGAGTATCAAACCCAAGAATTTAGCCTCAGTCACCTCCACAATACTTTCACCATTACAACGTATATCTAATGGTTTTCGTTTGTTTTTATAATTTGAAAACTGTACTAATTTTGTTTTTAATATATTTACTTTCAAACAATTTTGATCGAGCCATTGAGTCACGGATTTTATTGTTTCATCTAAAATAGCTTGATATTTTGTATTTTTGTCTGTGTCTGGGATCACGACCGAAATGTCATCAGCAAAGAGGATACAAGGTTGTTTCGTTACTTTTGGGATATCATTTATATATATAAGGAACAAAAGGGGTCCCAGTATACTTCCTTGCGGCACGCCAGCTTTATTTGTTTGATATGTCGACCTAAAGGAATTCTGTATATATTTTTCATCAATTCTCATGATCTCAACACATTGTGTGCGATTTGTCAAGTAACTAGAGATCCAATTTAGTGTATTTCCCCTTATACCATAGCGTTCACATTTATTTATCAACACTTGATGGTTAACCAGATCAAATGCCTTACTCATATCAAAAAATATTGCCGAGACACGCTCTTTATTATTTATAGAATTCAGAATATTGTTCAGTAGTTTGTAAACAGCAAGTATGGTTGATTTCTGTTTTTGAAAGCCATTCTGCTCCTCTACTATAACATTAAATTTGCCAAAAAAATTCACCAAACGAGAATGCAATAATTTCTCAAATACTTTTGAAAATATCGGAACAAGAGTGATGGGTCTATAACTAGATAGATCTTGTTTGCTGCCTTTTTTATGAAGTGGTTTTACTATGGAAATTTTGAGTTTTTCTGGGAAAACTCCTTGTTCAAAAGACAAATTAACTAAATGGGATAGAACATTAGCAAGTTCATTTGCACACTCTTTTATCACATATGTATAAACGCCGTCATAGCCAACTGCATTCGTATTATTAAGTGTTTTGATTGTTTTGAAAACTTCATCAGGCGATGTTGGCGTTAAGAATAAGCTTGCATCTACAGGTTTTATCAAAGCATAATTAGGATTCATTAGTGTTTCAGATTTCGAAGACGAGATAAAAAAAGAATTAAATGCATTTGCCACCTCAACAGCCCCAGTTAAAACAGAGTCTAGAACTAGTCCATTAAAATCTAAGCTATAAGTTTATTCAAGGTAATTTAAATTTTAATTTAGGCTAATAAAATAATTATTTAAAATAATCCTCGGGACTCCAAAATTTCTTGAACGCTAGATAAATGTAACATAATAATATCTGTAACATAAATATGGAAATTATTTTACCAATTTATTTAATGGATCTACATTTAAAAATAGCAATATTCTTGTCGTTTGTATTATAAATTTTACAACTCGTACATAGGAACGGCGATAACGATTAATTTTTGTTCGTTTATCCGTTAGGTAGTTTGTCAAAAAATATAAAACGCATATTTTTTAATTTTTTCGTAATTATTAAAATTACGGCGATACATTGAGTTAAAATGTCACATGACGTCACGCTTTGGTACGTACATTTCCTACAAAACTGTGACGTAGCGAGCTCCCACTCCTCAACTTAATGCCTGTTATCTAAGTTATTTCCATTATCTAACTGACGGACTAAATAGATTTTCTTTTTTTTTTACCCAGTCATCATCCCGCTTATTGGAATATTTGAAATTATACACGCGATTTATTTATTGTGTACCTTAAAATGTTACATTACAGCCAAGCTCATAAGACAGGGAGGTAATATCTTATAGT
Organism: Diatraea saccharalis; assembly: GCA_918026875.4. Classification (NCBI taxonomy): domain Eukaryota; kingdom Metazoa; phylum Arthropoda; class Insecta; order Lepidoptera; family Crambidae; genus Diatraea; species Diatraea saccharalis. Next base: position 8,267,015 of record OU893337.1, read on the forward strand.
AATGGTCAATATCGAATCTGAAATATTATAAACAGGCAAAGCTCTAAGAGACCTCCTGCAAGGGAAGGTGAGTGGTCTCATGCCCAGAGGAGGTTATGTGTACACATAAGGGTTTTGTGAGGAACCCACCGGATGGCTAGTCACTGGGTAAGTTTACTAAACCCCTCATCGTTTGCTAGATGGCAAGGAAATACTCTACGCATTTTTAAGACGATAAAAATTAACAAAGCACCCTTGTGTATGTCAGTTACCAAATAAAAATAAAATTTTAGTTTAAGAATAGTTGCGTCTTGACCATTTTGTTTTTTGGTATTATTCAAATATAACATCATCTTTATGATCAGCGACCAAAATATATCTTACATACTATTTTTGTACATGTCCAACCGGTGTAAGCGAGCTTGTAGAGATTGGGAGACGTAATGGCAACCTAGTTTGGTAAGTTTCAATGTTTACCCCACCTATATAAGTCGTTATTAGCATGTTTAAAAGTAACAGAATTACTGTTTAGTTTCATACCCTGACTAGTTCATTGGATAAGCCAAATTTAATTTCCTAAGACACATTTTTTCGACCCTCACCAAGACAAACAAACAGTTTGGTAGATCATCAAAATGTATCAACACAAATTATGTGTAGGTAGATAGTTACGTTGGTGATCTGGCTTCCTGAGCCTACGTATCTACTAAAGGTCAAAATACATACGAATAAGTAGGACGGATTATTTACCCCAAACGAGCGGTTACCTCATCATTCCTTCACCAAGCTTGTTTGTTTACGTTGTTATCTTGTGAAGGGAATTATCAACAGTCCACCATTAAAACTGGAAAGCAAATAGAACCAAAATATATTTAAATAATCGATGTTAAAAAAACAACAATATTACACCTACAAATTTTAAGATTCTGAGCAGTAAGTTGCTAACTCATTTTGAGTTGAGTATTTAGATGAAAACAAAAAGTGAAGATACTGCACCATTAACTATATAACCAGCCAATTTGGTTCCATTATCTATGAAAACCATAAATAAAACACGTTTATTGTATGAGAGCCCCCTCAAACAATTTATTTTATTCTGTTTTTTTGTATTTGTTTAGAAAAAAATTAACTAGCTAGTGACTGATGGACAGTGGTCTTAGTAATAGGATCCCGTTTTATCCTTTCGGTTCAGAAACCTAAAAAATGACCTTACGTCAACGCAATGATCAACATTGTATGATAAATTTAGGGGTAACTGCATGATTTTTTTTCTACCGCGGAAAAAATACAAATTCAATTTTAGGCTGTCATAAATGCCGTAGAAATATGATTTAGTTTACTCATTTTGTATTACAGCTTATTTGGACGTAATTTATTTGTACATGACCACTCAAAAGTTAATAATTTCAAGTGTGCACGTTCTCTTAAGTTAAGGCTGTTTGTGATTTAATTATTTAAACATACAATTTTTCTTTGATAACTCACCATACTAACCGTACTTCCAATGCCTGATCATTTAACTCGACGTATTTTTAGCTGTACCTATGATCTGAGTTACCTATACTCATGCGACACATTCATATTTATTTGTAATCGTTTGTAAGGTTTTGATACTTGAAATTTTTCACATTTACTCTGACTACATTGTCAGCTTGTATTTCTTTATTATTTAAGTAATAATGATAATGTGTAACATACAATCTGTGTAGTTTGATGTTATTTATTTCAAATTTAATATTCTTCTTTGTTTAATTGGGGTAACCATTTCAGTAATGTGACTTCAATTATTATTATTTTTGAGTCATATGCAATTTTTAATAGCTCATTTATAAAATATACCTGCAACCTTAACAATGGAGTTTGTCGCTTCAAAATATACAAATTGCATAAATTAAGTACCTTTCAGTATTAAGATTTTTGGTTGCGCTACACATGCTGAAGTTACTGTTGACTAAAATTAATTATCTATACCTACATGAAAATTACCAAGCGGACTTATTATCAACTAAGCAGGGCAGGCGGTTGCAATGACACCATTATCTATATATATGATCTACTTATTGCCAAGTCAGCTGACCAGTAACATAAAACAAACAGGTATTAATTAAATAGATATACTATTTATTACCATTAAATGATTCAGTATTATATATGATAGTAGAATACAAGAAGATAAAATTCACAATTTTAGGGGTTATTATTCAGTTTCTCCTTTTTTTTACTTTTGACCGACAGTGTTATCTTAATGAAATAAAAAAACTCTCCATATAACAATATAGGTCCAGTTAGGAGTATTATCACCAGCCTATCAACCCCATCATCATCTTTCCGATGGAGAGTATCAACTCAAATGAATAGAAAAATGGGCTATGTATGACCCAACACGCAGGCCCAGTCGGGATTGGTGGGTGTTGACGTCTGTAGATGCAGCCGTGCCTTCCGAAGCAAGGAAGAGCTTCATAAATATTTGGTCACCCATCCTATAACAGGCCCATGCAAAAGATGCTTAACCGAGCGCGCTAACCATTGAGCTTTACAGCTTATATGGTATACGATTGAACTAGGTATAACCAATTATCTATACATATATAAAAGGAGATGTCCTGACATACTGACTATTTACTCTATGTGACTGACAGACAATGCCTAGCCTAAATCACACTCGTAGAGACTTGAAATTTGGGGGTACATCTTATAACGTAGAAGTCTACTAAGAACGTATTTTTGGAAAATCTTTCTCAAAGGGGGTAAAATAGGGGAAAACGTTTGAATGAAACTCCTTTGTTTTTGGACCTATATCGATGAAAATTGGTATTTAAATGGCTTAAGACCCTAGGAAGGTTATATTTAATCCCGAAAACCAGCATTTGAGCGATGAAAGTGGTAAAATAGCAACCATTGTTTATTTAATCAAGTCAAATCAAATAACTTATTGGCCATATAACTCAGAAGGTAACTCTCGACAAGTCTTTTACAATAAGTATATTAAATTAGAAATAAAGGTTTAAATCATGCAGGTCAAATCATTGTAAGTAGGAATGTCAAATAAATTAAGTATCTTAACAATGTCAAAATGGTTATTTTTACTATTTCATTAGTCATTGCAATAAATCTATCTAATACTAATTATACTATCTAACTTTTAAAATGGTGTGACAATAAAGTATTATTATTATTATGAATATTTTATTACATAGCAACTAAAATTGGTAATCGAGTAATTTATAATAAAATTAAATATTTTTTAAATTTCAATCTATAAAATTTTGAGTGCATGTAAATTTATTACCAATAGATTTATTATAGATGGCGTTACGTATATTCTACATGGCACTGTTTTGAAAGCTAGTATTTATAGAAAAACTTGTTAAGCATAAAAAAATTACTAACTGGGCTGTGTTGCCAATTGTTATAATTAATAAATCATTATTTTAAATGAATACATATTATTAGTTTCGGCATTGAACTAAAGTACTTCTTTATGTTGTTATACCTCTATATAAATGCTTTGTTTAAATTTCAATCAGACATACTAATAAAGTATTTTATATCAAGGTTTTCAAGGTTGCAAAACTAAGCTGTTATTGTATGAGAACTCAATAATTAATTGATTAATTTACTTTAAAACACATCATTAACTTATATATAAGTAAGTATTATTCACTTCGCATAGTGTACTATTAAATACATAGATAATACTAATTAATTCCTCAAATATCATGCAATTAGGAGATTTAAGTTAAAATATCAACATCTATATCTACTGCCCTAACAAAGTCAAAAATGTTATCTAAACATATATAAAAGGAGATTTCCTGACATACTGACTGACAGACAACGTACAACCTAAGCCGCTGGTCGTAGAGACTTGAAATATGGAGAATACATTTGTCTTATTACGTGGAGGTGTACTGAGAACGAATTTTTAAAATTCCGTACCGAAGGAGGATAAAAGGATTGAAAACGTTTGTATGAAACTTCATTGTTTTTGGACCTATATCTATGAAAATTGGTATAGAACAATCCTAGCCCTGGTAGGGTAATAGGTTATATCTTATCCTGAAAACCAGTATTTAAAGGAGTAAAAATGGGACCGGAAGCTCTTATTGGGAATCAAAATGTTACCTTAGCAACCCTTGTTTACTATTTGATTTGTCATTGGAATAAATTTATCTAATATTTGGGGAATGCAATCTCGTTCACGCGAGATCTTGTTCTCGCGAGATCTAGGCCTTTTTTAGCGAGATTGATCTCGGTCGAAAAATGGGCGAGATCTCGCGAGTTTAACGAGATTGCACTCGAGCATAAAAACCATTTATTCTAAGTGTGGTAGCGTGAATTTATACGAGTCCGATAATAAAACGAATAACAAAGATTCTTTGAACATTTTGTGCTTCTTAAGAAACTACTTTCAAAATTATTCGTAATAATGACGCGTGATGTGAATTGAATAAGCCTTTAAATTGATTGGTATATTTTGTTAATTTATTCTCTTATTTCAAACAGATCTCTGGGTACACATAGTTTTCTTTCATTGATAATAATCTCAGTTTAATAGTCAATTCAACTTAGTTATTGAGTAAATTTTCAGTTTTTGTATTTTTGTTATAAAAATCTGTATATTATAATTGCTTTTCTTTGATATTAGCAGAGAAGGCTGGTTGTTTATTTCATTTCGTATACGATTAGATATGTCAAAGTTAAGTTCTTAAAAGATTAGTACCTGGATGACCAAGCTTTACTCGGCATTTTTATGAAATAAAAAAATTTTACCTATCTAAATCGATTTATTGCCTCTAAAAGCCCCTGCATACTTAATGTTATGAAAATTATTGGAGCCGTTTCTGAAATTATAATACAGTAATTGCTCTTTTAAATGTTTTAGATAAAAAAATGTTATTGCGTCAAGCAATAATAAATACATGAACTTTTATTCAAAATACCCGTATAAATAAATGTTAATTTCATAATACGTGTAATTCCTGTATTTTTCGTAATTAATTCAAATATTAAGATTTGAAAAAATATTACAGTAAAACAGTAAACACACAAAAGTGTCCATCTCAAGTCAAGTGGTATTGATTTTCATAAACTCACGAGATCTCGCTCGAGTCCCAATCTCGCGAGATTTCATTCCCTACTAATATTATTTATAAAGATTCCCTTATATTACTATATGAAAATTGGTATTTAAATACATAATTTATAACAAAAATAAAATTTTAAATTAAATTCTAAAAAATATTCAAGTACCTACAAATACAAATAATTATATATAACAAATAATTTTATATACATAAAGAATATTTATTAAATTTTAATTGTATATATTTTTAACTATACTTTAATTGCGCTAGGTATATTTCTGTATCGCGCTGTTTTGGTTAAGGTTGTGTTTTTAAATAAAGTTTTGCAAGAACTTTAAGCTTTGTTATACTAGATGAAGTTTATTCAAAATTAAACTGCGTACTCGTTACGTTAAATAAATTGCGTAGATTTCAGTTTTCGATTAAGTTTTGTGTAAACTTTAGGTTTGTGTTTTCTATCTGTCTGTATTTCAAATCGGATAAATAGCTTTAAAGTTTTCAGAGATAAAGTACTACAAACATTTGTTGATAAATTACAAGTATATTTGTTGCTGTACTTTATATAAATAAACCAAACTTTTTCTTGTTTGAATATAATCAAATCGAGTCCCTACTCGATACTCCCTAGAATGGGCCATAACCCAACACGCGGGCCTTATGTGAATTGATAGCTGTTAACGACTACATATGTAGCCAGGAACTTTTGAAGCACGAAGAAGCTCGAGATACCTAATAAATTTTTGATGACCAAGAGTGGCCCTAGCGCAAGTTGCTACTATGTGACAGAATCACCCGGTTTCTGAATTGAGCATTTGAAATTAAGCACTTCTCAAACCGTACTTAAATCACCATAAACGTCATTTCTTTTCTGATTTTAAGTTTTTTAATGAACAGTTGATAGTAGTTTGATAAAACGTAAAGAACTTAAGTTATTGAGAATAATCAGTTGAGATTTTGTACTTATCTCAATTCAGAAACCGGCAGTATGTGTACAAACTTATTTTAATGTGTACCTATGCTTGATACGCATTAGATACTTTTCAAACTGGGTACACTTTATGAATTTTAAATTGTTAATCAGGAAAGTAAACCAAAATATTATTACTAATATGGAATAATGAAATTCCTCCTAAAATCTTCAATTCTAATAATGAAAAATTTGATTATTTTTAATAAAATACGGCAAATTTATCTGTCGATTCACTTGTCTTTTTTTAAATGTAAATCTTTTTTTTTCTATAAATAATAATTTAGGAAGGAATTCCGGCTTTCCATGTTTGATTTCAGTTCTCTAGTTAAGTGGTTGGTACGAGTTTCTAAAGGATAAATATAATGCAAGCGACAATGCCGCTTTTGCTACTCGCGCTGATCCCTCTGATTATTAATAATAACATTAGGTTTCTACGAAATTCAAAGTCAATGACATTTGTATGAAATTCAATTAAAAATAACAATAGAATCTGGTGTAAGCAGGTGACGTATTCTTTATTTAGGTTTTGATATTTGCTTGTGATTTTCTGATATTCATGTTTACTTTAGTAAAGTGCTATACGAAAACTAGTCCCACTAGATAATCAAGTTATATCAAGTTATTAAGTAATTAAGTGGGTAGCTTTAGTTCAGGCTTAGGTGTAAAATGTTAATTTTAATTGCTTAAAACTGTCTATAACTTAAACTGTCGACGAGTATTTAATTAAATCAATATAACATCGATAAATTATCTTGTAGATTTAACTAGGTATTTCATATAGCAACGTGATTTTCCTGATAAATATGTATGAGTGTATGAAAATATAGTGTCTTTTTTAATTTCAAACGACAACCGAAAAATTGCTGTACATTAGTTAGATTGTAAGGCAGCCAGTTTTGCTTTACTTAAATTGGTAGCATTAATAGAACTTTTTTGCATAAAACTTCTTAATCCCTTACTACTTAATAGAACTTCTTTGACGACGACGACTTACGACACTAATAAAATATGAAAATAAAAAACACAAAGATTTTATATACAAACTTCATTCGCTAACAATAGTAAACAAAATGACCATTGCATTTTGAGCAAGTCACAGGGCAATGATATCGTTAAATTCGTTTAGTACAAGAAGGGAGCGGAGACATATCGTGCAGCTGGTATAACCGGAGCGGCAGGTAACACGGGCGCAGCAGCAGCAGCTACTAGAGGTGCAGCAGGTGCCACGTATGGAGCTACCACTGGTGTGGCGACGGCATGGTTGACAGCATGAGCCGAGTATGAGCTGGCGTATGGCGCAACGTACGCTGCCGATGCCACAGGTGCTACTAAAGCAGCGGGCGCTGCAGCTAATGGTACCACACCACCGGCTTTGACGACAGCAGCGAGTGCGAGTACAACCTGGCAATTAGAGCAAAAAATTATTATAAAAAGGCTATCAAATAATATAATAATACCAGTGAACATAATTTTATTCTCAAGAGACACATTTGTCACTTATAATGAGAATTGAACATTATAAATTTTGTCGTGTGCACTGTCACAGCATAATAAAAACATGAGTACTATCCACACATTCATTTCCAAAAATAGTTTTGGTAATTAATAATGGGTATGAACAATGTATTATATGGTGTGTGGCATAGTCTGAAAAGAATCAAGTGCTACCGAATCCTTAACGACAGGAGGAAGTTAATTATATAAATAATATACAACGCGCAACTCTTAATTTGCTTTAAAGTCTAATTTAAGGTAAATTACTAAATTGCTTAGTTTAAATAAAATACGTTAACCGTGAGTTGTACAAACGTCTATTAAAATCGACATTAGTTTAAAGCGACATTACCCATATAAATTTGACATTCATTAGAGCTTAAAGGCGTTGTTAAACCTTAATGGACGTTTGTGCAACTGACCGTAAGAGTCTCACAATTAAGCACATTGAATTAGCAATTTTAAAACCTATTATTGTACTTTTGAACATCGTAACTCAGATAAATACGACAGCCGATTCGAGGGCTTTCCGAATGAACTACTAAATTTAAAATCAGCTATAGATGTAGGTACTTAAAGTACTCGTATCATTAAATTATTAATATTATTTTGGGAAATGAATGATAAAATTAAAAAAATGCTATTTAGAAACTTACAACGAATTTAGCGATCATTTTGCTTGTTTCTTGTGACTGCTACTAAAATGCGTAAGAAAATCTGTGGACTGTGCCGTCTCCAGGGTATCGTTGTGTTATATACTGACCGCTGTTATATATTAAGCAACATTGTGTCAACGCAAGTCCAGTAGCTGAATAATGCGACGAGCATCGCTACATAGGCATCACGATTTTTGACCCAGACAACATACACGTACTGTGCATTCTAATTTCGACTTTGTACGTATCAATTTCACTGTAACGTTATATAAGTGACGAAAGCGAAACCGTGTCACCAAGTCATTAATTCATAAGGTCTACATTATATTAACAAGTTTGTATTATACTTTTTTGATGATATAAATACGCTTTGATGTTTAACAAACGAATACAAAAGCATGAAATTTTCTTAGAAAAGTTAGTTAGCGACAATAATGTGTCTGGAGGTTGCGTTAAAGATATTTTCCTGCGAAATAGTCAATTTTATCAATATCATTAAAATTGAATTACAAAAAAGTAATGAACAAGTCATGTTGCTTTTTTATAACAACTGTAACCAATTGAATGTGAAAACGTATGTGAGCGTTTTTTAACAAAAGATTCCAATTATTTATATTCCTATTATACTGGAAAATGATTAGGTTCATCTAGGTCTCAGTATCATAGTTTATTTTATTAGATATAAAAATAGAACACTATTACGCTTTAATGGTAATTGTTTGTTGTTAAATTAAATTTTATCTCTACATATTTTATTTCTAACAAGAACTTTTCAAATTTTGGTCATGGTCTTCAAGAGACATTTTTTAAAGTGCTGATCAAATCTGTATTTAAGATTGTCGTCGACTAATTCTATAGAAGGTAATTTTGAAGAAATGCCAAATATCTATAAAAATACAAGTTATTTTTTAAATTTTGGATTAAGTATATGTTTGCCCAAGTTTATGCTAGTCTCGTTGCACTTGCATTGCACATACCATCTTAAGCAAGAAAAAACTTTACGGATAGCAATGCTCCATTTCTCCGTGCGTGCTTACGCGAATCCCAAATGACCAGCGCAATACGTCAAATGTTGATTTTGTTGTACGTTAAAAGAATTACGATTTAGCTAGTATAAAAGGCTTGAACAATACAATATATTTACATTACTTGTCTTCTTTTTCTCAAGGAAGGTTCACTTCTAATCAAGCAAAATGTTTTCTTTTAAAACTGTAAGATTTTTCTAATATTAGCGATTTAATTAAATATATTAAAAGCATTATTCTAAAGTGTTTTTTTCTTTTCAGATCGTACTCATCGCTGTGGCTTTTGCAACTGGAATTGAATGCAGTGGTGTACCTGCTATAGCCGCTCCACTTGTAGCATCTGCAGCTGTCGGATATGCTCAAGCGATACCTCAAAATATTCCACCTTTTGCATCACAAGTTAGCGTTGTCAATAGAGCGTTTAGTCCTCTATTAGCCGCTCCAGTTGCTCCGTTGGCTGCTAGGATTGCTGCACCGTTAGCTGCCCCAGTTGCTGCACCTCTAGCGGCTCCAGTCGCTGCGCCTCTAGCTGCCCGGATCGCTGCACCCCTAGCTGCTCCAATTGCTGCACCTCTAGCTGCCCCGGTCGCTGCGCCTCTAGCTGCTACCTACGCTGCTGGTGTCGCTGCACCCTACGCTGCTGCTGTCGCTGCGCCCTACGCTGCTGCGCCATTCGCTCCTGCACCCTATGTAGCTGGTCCCGCGCCATACGCCCTTCCTGGATCATATGCTGCACCTTTCCCTTATTCAGCGCCCCTTATTCGTTCTCCTTATCTCGCCCCAGCATTTGTGCGATAGATTTTAAGAAAATAGACTGACCTTTCTAATAAATATTTGGTTTTAAGTAGTCAAATTATGAAAAAATATAAAGCTTTTTTATAATGAATAAATATATGTGAAACATAAAAATGGTTTGCTTTAGTATTTTAGAATCACGAACCACATAAATAATTCTGGTAGGTAATTTAATCATAATAAAAACAATTCGAAAATATTACATACATTGTTCAGATCCTATATCGAGTAACTTAAACACTTCTAAACATTATCTCCGTATTGTATAGAATTTTAACCACAACTAACCCTAACCACATTATAAGAACGAATTATTAATATACACTGCCTGCAATGTATATTAAAAATTTGTTATCGTTTTCTCTATCATTAATAGTTCGGCCAAATTAGATAAAAAATAAGAGTACATTTAACAAAAAGCTGAAGGCAGAGGAAATTCCTCAAAACATAATTAATAAAAAATATCATTTTGAAACTCCTTATCTCCACGTATATACATATCTGAAAGTGTAATAAAAAATTAAAAATATATTCTATCGGTGATTGTAACTGTGGTTGAAAGTTGGTGGACATTAGATTAGAATCAATTCAGACTTTTCTCCCACCTGTGCTAGAAAAACTATTGTTACTGACAGAGAACCGTGGACTGTAGTTTTATTAAATTAAAAATATTTTTAAATAATTTGATGATGACAAAAACTCATAAGATATCAACAATAATAAAAAACCATACAACGCCGTCGAACATAGAACCTCTCTCCTTTCGATTTTAAAGTCGGTTGAAAAATACAAAACGGCAAATTCAAATAAAATAAAATAAACTATAAAAAGTACTTGTCAGAAGAAGCTGGCACAATGCTACTAAACACAATGTCTTGCAACTGTAAAAATGGATGCAGTGCTAAATATGGTTGCAAAAAAATGGACTGTTTAGTTACATGCCAAAGCCTGTACAAATTATTATCACGGCCGTTCATGTTTTAGTGTTGAATCACAGCGTAATTTTTGAACTAGTTTAAATGTTTTTTTAATATTTAGATAATTCTATCAGCAGAAGTATTTTTGGTGTGCAAAGTTATGTGATTTAAGTTGACTAAAATCTCATATTAATATAATAATAAAAGAACAAAAACTAAGAACGAAACGTCAGCGATACAAAAATGTCAAATTTCCTCTCTCGATTTAAAACATTAAAAATTAAAATTTAATATTATACTCGTAACAACGTAAACTAATGTGCAATAATTCTACATTGAACGCCGCAGCTCTGCAAATATTTTTCAGAAAAAGCACTTTAGCTAATTATTAATTTATGAGAGTATCCAGTCTCTATGAGGCATATCGTTTATGACTACCATGCAAGTCGCCTAGACAACAGCCCCATGTCAGACAAAATGTCAAAAAGATGCCCTTCGATTGGTGTTTTCCATCGGCAATGTAAACAGATTCGCCCTCACTCACATGTCTAAAGTTTGTGTTTTTTATAAGTTTTAGTTGTGTTATCTCTAGGTCAAGACAATGCAGGCAGTTCCCCAGACAGTTTTTAGTCACCAAGGTAATGTAGTACCTGATATTTTATCAGTCTCATTGAATCAAATCAATAAAATTTAGTCCAATTTGCAAATTTACTCCCAAGCACGTCTAATCGATCTTCATCAACTAATTACTAATGTGAATGATGATCTGAATCGAATTTCAAATTGTAGTAAATCATATGGTTTAATAATAAATCATTCATCAATCATCATCATAATAAATCATCAATCATTATTGTTGGCAACTTTACGATGATTAATAAAATCGACTGGTCTCAACTACCTTTGATTACATTTGACGGTATCACATTAACTCCTAGTAACTGTGTTAGGAATTTGGGTGTGCTAATTGATAAAAATTTCACTTGGGATCCCCAAATCCAGAAAGTGAGCCGTAAGATGTTTGCTGCAGCTGGGTCCATAAGAAGACTGCGCAATTTCCTACCTCTCGGTACTAAAACTGCGCTGGCACAAGCTCTCCTTCTCCCCATTTTGATTACGCAGACGTTAGCTATCTTGACCTTACTGAGGGGCAACTTAACAAACTTGAGCGGTTACAAAACTTCTCTATCAGATTCATATTTGGTTTACGAAAAAACGATCATGCATCCGATTTCCGTGCAAAACTCAAGTGGCTCACGATTCGTCTTCGCCAGAATGCACATATCGTTTCCCTTCTTTACAGTGTTTTGTTTAAACCACTTTCGCCATCTTATCTTAAGGAACGTTTTAATTTCCTTCATAATACCCACACTCGAGTTTTGAGATCATCCGAGAACTTAAAATTGGAGACACCAATGCATTTCACAAAATTTCTTGACAAATCTTTTATAGTTCAAGCTGCCCGTATCTGGAATGCATTGCCGGAAAACATAAAACGTGTGCAAATGGTAGATAGTTTAAAATATCTAGTAAAGGAGCACTATCTGTCATTATGAACTTTTACATTATATCCAGTTATAGCATGTATGATATTTATAGCTATAGTATGTATGATAATTATGTACTCGTATGTATGTTTTTATCATGTACATTTATGACACCATAGACTACCTAATTTAGATTTAAATTAAAAATTTCCAAACGGTAACGGTTGCCTGTTAAAAGACAGCCTGAACGAGTGGTAGAGGAAAAAAGCTTACTTGAATAAAGACATTTTCATTTCACTTCACTTCACTTCGTTTTATTTCGTTTCACTTTACTTCACTTAATTTCACTTCATTTTATTTCATGACACCATTTACTTACACCCAGAATGAAGAAGAAAAAAAGAAGAAGTGGAAACGTGTCCGTGACGATTACAACTTTTATAACTTTTTGAATTCGAATATCTCAGAAACGGTCTGAGGAAAAAATATTGATACATTTTTACAGCAATTTTATGACCCAAAATTATATTTAAGAACTATATAATCATACATTCAATTATTTGAGTACAATTCAAGAAACTCAGTTATCGGCTTTGACTGTACTTTTGGTTAATTAAGTAAGTGATTAAAACAAAACCCATTCAATCGGAGGTATGGGAAATAATATTTCCGCTCCTCTTACCAAACTCAATAATCGGAGATTGTAAAAAAATCCCACTACTCCTACCAATCAGAGTAATGATCGAAGGACTGGACATTTATATGGAAAAGCTTCCCGGATTGTTAAGAAAGTATTGTTTCATCAAGATAATGCTCGCGTTCACACGTCGCGTCTGTCTTATCCATGGCCAACTATATAAAAATTTCCAAATAAATAAAAAAAAATGTAGATTTACTAACATTTTAATGCTGTGTGTAATAAATAACTTTAATAATAATGTTTATTTAAAACTGGCGTAAAAGCTTGATAATACTCGTACACTTAGAAGTATTCAGTTAAAGGATCTTCGTATTACGTGGATAAGTAAAAATATTATTGCTTATATTCTATTTTCTTTTTCTTGACTAGACAGTCCCAAGTACTATCAAAACTACTTGTAACTAAAACTACTAAAGTTGAGAAATTGATCAATTAGTTGGAGTGGTTAAAGAACTTGACCAAGAAGTTCATATAATAAATATATGTCTATATTCGTACCGCAACTATATATTATCACTTATGGTCTTAAGTATATACAGGTAAATAAACAATCAAAAATAATAAGAAATTCACTGATTATTTGAGTTTATTTACAAAATCTTATAAATCTAAATATAACAATTATTTAATTATATACGTAACAACAAAACAAATAACAATGATTCGTTATAAGACTAGACTGACTACCAAGCTGCGTGTTTCAGTAAAGGAGCTCCTATTAAGGGAGCTGGGATAAATTTGGCGTATGAGTGTAACGGAACGGCTCTTGCGACTGATAGTGGTGCGGGGGCAAGCGCTGGGGCGAATAATGGAGCTGGGGCAGGTACGGCAACAGGCCTTACTACCGGTGAAAACGGTACCGCTGGCCAAGCAGGGACAGCTCTCGCGGAAAGCGGAGGAAGGGCAGGTATACCCGGCACGAGTCTAGGGAGAGCAGGGCCGAAAGGAGTAAAAAGTGGAGCAGCCGAAGCGACAGCTGTTGGGGGGAAAGCTGGAGCCGGCAAAACTGGAGCAGGAGCTGGAAATGCGTGAGCCACTGGCGCTGGTAAAACTGAAGCAGGAGCTGGGTATGCGTGAGCTACTGGAGCTGGTAAAACTGGAGCAGGAGCAGAGAATGCATGAGCTACTGGTGCTGGTAAAATAGGAGCAGGAGCTGGAAATGCGTGGGCTACTGGTGATGGTAAAATTGGAGCTGGTGCTGGGAATGCATGGGCTATTGGTGCCGGTAAAACAGGTGCAGGCGCTGGAAATGCATGTGCTACTGGTGCTGATAAGACTGGCGCTGGAGCAACTGCTGGGCTGACTGCATGTACAGATCTGACTGATGTTGGAAAATTGTAGAAAGGTGCATAACGCACTATTGGTATTGATTTTACTGTGGGTATTAAGTGGCCAATGCCGCTAGCATTGCAACTAGCTATGACAACCACTGTACTAATGACCTGTGGAAAAAGAAAATGTTAAAATTCTACTTCTAGTTTTAAATGTTTATCTTAGAATCGTTCTCTTTTATAATATTAAGATTATATTTTAATTAACTCAATACTTACTAGTCTGAATAACAACATTGCGAATTGAGGTACGACTTGATGAGTCAAGTATCAATATAGAAGTGTATTGATGAATGTCTTACATGTCGTTATATAGTACAAACTGTTGCAAGCATTACGATTACTGTTCGAACGCAGTAAGTTTCACTTTCCTTAGACAGGACAGTCGCATACTCAAATAGGTGGCCCAGTACCATTCTTTGTTGTATCTGATGCATGTTGACCATCATTAGCTTTGTTATATAAGCGAAGGAGGTTTATAGGAGGTGTGTTGTAATTATTATATTATTCATTGTCTCATTGTAGGGATATAAATAGGTTATTATTGTTACCGAATATAATACTAACCTAATGGAAATTTAGTTAAACAATAAGGGAAGTTTTAAACTTTCATGGACAGCCTTACGTCCGACTTTCCTTATATATATATAACAAATAACTTTAAAACACAATAAAGCTGCAGAATTTATTTGTGATCCTATTACACTTTTAGTTGTTTTCTTTGATATGTTTGAATAATTCACAGTTAATTGATAAACATTACAAAAATATTTCCAAAAGGATATAATAACTTCTATGCAAATTTACAACAGCACGTCAAGTGTATCTATCACCACAAAAATGAAGTATCTAAACAGTAATAAATGGAAAAATAAAGTTAACTACTTATTAAAAAAGAGTTACCTTTTATTTTTACATTTTTTGCTACTTAACCCACAACTCAACTTGGAGTTTTGAGAAAGAATATTTTATTTAATTTTAGGGCAAACACAAATGATTGCTATCTTGCTTTTACATAGTAACCAGTAGTTACTGCGGTAAACAAAACATGTTTTCATGTGTTCGATATCAAAGCAGGACAAAAATCACGTAATATTTGACACAAATCTATAATCTTGTGAAGGACGCCCTTAATATTATGCTGCGTAGGAATAACCAACATGTTGGACTGAATTTTAACTAAGCATTCAGAGAACTAGTCTGATCATTCATTATTCAGATGTTGTTCGTCGGCGAAATTATTGAATTTTTACATAATATAAACAAATAATTTTAATACAATTATTAATGGCAAAAGTATAAAATTGCTGATTATGCAGAAATTTGTAACTTTGTTTTCAAAACGTAAAGTAAAGAATTCTTGTATCTAGTTTAAAAAAAAAACTGTCTGAAAGCATTTCGTATTATTTTTTATAAATTTTAAAATGACATAGTAAAATAAAAGTCCAAATTGATTACATACTCTACCTAAAATATGCATGTTGTTATTTAACAACTCGAATGTGCGTGGTATGTAATTACGCATCACCATGCATTCAAACGCCTAAAAAAAATTATGAAACTTACGAACAGCCAAAAATAGATGATAATTCATTTAGGCATTAAATAAACTCAATTCACTCATATAACAACAGAAGAAAATCGGAATTCATGTAGAATTTTTCGAAACGATACAAATTCAAAGGACGTAGCAACATATCTACTTTGATTAATCAGCGGTAGTTGAAAACTTAACTCGTATTAAAAAAAAATAAAGTCAAAAATATGTTGTATTGTTCGATACATACTATGGCTTCTCATGAACAAAGAGAGCTATGTCGTAAACTTACTTCGCTTAAGTGAAGTTCGTCGAAATCGTAATTTCTCCTCGAATTTTGCTTGGAAAAATTGTTGATACTTTCCTCTAAAGAAAAATTTAACTTAATAATTTATTTCATAGAGGTAGAAAAACAAAATTGGACCTTAGCGAGAAGGGACAAAATAGGCAAGTCCAATGTTACGAACTTTTTCTCCTAATTGTAGCACTTATTAATTTGCGCACAATTCTGAATAGGATCGTAATATAACGAGTTACAGTAACAATAATATAAATATGTACGGAATAAAGAAACAATCTATACCGTAACTTTTAAACAAGTGAGCATAGTATGGACAAAATAAACAAAAATCAATGAAGGTAACCTAATAACATAGTTACTAAAAATACAGTTACTAAATATAACAACAAAACAAACACTTCTAAGAGCGCAGGATGCATTGGACTTGTCTTTTAAAAGTAAGAGTTTACCGTTAAAAATGTCTAGTAAAGAATGTTCGACTGCAAGATACATATAATGGCATTATAAAATGATATGTCATTTCTGTAGATTTACAAATAACAAACTTTTATTATATTTAACTATTAGGATCTAAGTTTATATATTTGTTACCTAATGCCACTGGAATGGCTTAATTTCGACTTAGATAGAATTTACCGCTCATGCCAACGTACGAAGGGCAATTAAGTCCTAACTTTGCGTATGTACGAAATTAATGTTTTATCAACCGGTCATTTTAATCTAAAAGTTCTAAATTCAAATCTGAAAGAAAGTTACGATCAGTTAAAACAAGCTGTTAACGGTGGCCGAATTGTCTAATTTTTTAATCAATCATAAGTAAATATAAGTATATTTTTACTTTACTAAAGTTTTGAGACACCATAAGCTACCAAAATTTAGATTCAGTTTTTTAATTTTTCCTGTACGCAAAGGTTGCCTGGAAGAAATTACTTTTTAGTAAAAAGACCGCCAATTGTGCATTTATTTGTACTCGATTGTTTTGTCCTGTATTGGTGTACAATAACGCATATTTCATTCATTCATTCATTAATTTTCAAACGTATAGTGGTGGGGATAGTGATTTATGGAATTGTGTAACTTTTAAAGTCACAATTTCTTTCGGAACGAATGACGATTTGAATGATACAGAATGTCATAGATAATCATTTCTTTTTGTTTTTTAAAGTTGTGAAATAATCTTTACGATTTCGTATGATTGTAATTAATTTCGACTAAAGAATAAAAATATTTTATTCTATCAATAAAATGTTAGAAATATAAATCATTTCTACTTTTGATTTCATATTATACATTTCATACTTTTGATAAACACAATGTTTTATTTCAACGAAAAACAAACAAAATCATTGTACTATCGTACTAACAAAATGCGCTAAACGCGTTTTTTTATGTCAGCTCTTCTGGGGATGATCGATACGAGTAAATATAAGTACTTACTCGATATTTTTCAATGGAAATCAAGTACTAATATCATCGATACTTTAAAACGGAGTAGTAAATAGTATCGTGAAGTAAAAAGTTAGTGTTTGTATCAGTATTTGGTCGGTCAGTCACTGAGGAGTGTCAAAAAATCGCGAGCATTAGTCTGTTTACTCTGTGTTAAGGAACTAAAGTCTATCTCATGAAAAAGTCCCACAAACGACAGGGACGCTGCCCTGTCCCTGTATGACTAAACATTACTAACCCCTACTAATTTTATGCAGTTAGAGATCTATATAGAGCCAACTAAATTTGAAGCAATACCTAGCCAAATTTTATACCTGTTATTACAAAACATTATAACTATATGCTCGCCTTTTATATTTACCTACTTTTCTTTTTTTATTATACAGAGTAAAGCTTTTGACTATTAATAGTATCAAATCTACTCTGAAAAAACTGTAAAAATGTTGACGATGGTGAGGTATTTTATAACTATTTGATACAAATAGGTATCGTTTAAAAGTACCGATTCCTTCGTGGAATAGTTGAATCCCTGAGCTCGTTATATCGTCAGCTGTGCATCATCTGTCAGAAAATTTGGATGAACTTTGCATTTCATTTTAAGTTAGAAATATTTATTAATAGCTGTTTAGTTTTTTTTTTGTTGTATGTAGAGTTCTGAGTAAATCGGTAACCCAGTAATGAAGGAATTTAATAGTGTAATAGTCACCTAAATGAAATTAGCAAATTTTGTGGTAATTAAAAAATAACCATTTTATGAAAAAGATATAAATCTAAAATAATATAAGTAACTATTCTTAGTATTTTATCCAGCGTAACGAGTGATTATGTCATTTCTAGAATAATAATTATGAGCTTTATTGGGTTTGAAATGAATGTAAAGTATATTCCTTAACAAAACTTTCAAAAACATAATCATAACATACATAAAATATAGAAAGATTGCAGTAAGTGTTCAATGCTTTCATTTGACATTACCCAATAGCTTTCAAAGGTATATGTAACCATCAATTTGCTTAGACAATTCCGATTAACGTCAAATGAATGTTATCATTCATTCAAAATCTTGCAAAAAAATGTCGCGATCGCATTTGCCTTCACATGTCATTTAGTTGTAGCGTGAAGTTCGCGAATGTCTTTCAAATGTCAAATTCAAAGTGATTTTTGAAACATTTTTTTTAGACAATTAGGCCATAGATTAAAATCAACCGAAGGGCCTCTGAAGTAATCTGATTTGCTGTTGTCAGTATATACTTCGATTAACAATTTTTTATTTTTTCCATATGAAACGCTTATTTCATATTTAAGGAACTTATAATTACCTATATAATATTTTATTTTTGTGACATCAAAAGTCGTAAAATAATTAAATTATTAATATTTCTTAATTCTAGTTTAAGTATTATGTTACAGAAAGTAGTTTAATATGTGAAATAATAAAGTCATTATTATGTACAAGATATACAAATTTATTTCATAATAATTGGATTTATAACAGTCTTTTTTCATTTAAGGGCGACTACAGGTGCGGCAGCGTACGGTGATGGTGCGAAAAGGGGAGCAGCAGCTGGAGCTACGAGTCTAGCCGCAGGGGCAACATAGGGGGCTTGAGCAACATAAGGGGCTGGGGCAACATATGGCGCTGCAGCTACGTATGGGGCCGGTGCTACGTATGAAGCTGCAGGCGCCACGTATGGAGCTGGAGCTACGTAAGGAGCAGGGGCAACAATTCTGGCAGGTGCTACCACTGGCGCTGCGACGACAGGTGCTGCTGCGATACCATTGTAGTTTCTAGAGATGTACTGTGAGCTTGAGGCAGTAACGAATGGAGCTGGTGCTGCAACTAGAGGTGCAGGGGCAGCAACAAGAGCCGCTGGAGCTACAACTCCTCCAGGCTTCGCAGCCGCTACGGCGATGATGGCAAAGAAGAAGGCCTGTAAACAATTGTCATTTGATTAGTATGTGTGTTTATGTAAATTGTTATTTAGTTTTGTGAATTAGCACTTACAATCTTGTACATTGTTCTAAGTTTGTTGGTCTCTGTCGAGAGAAGATGTGAGTGTGATGTCCAACATCGAATGACAATACCTTTTATACCTTAAACAAGTGAGATTCACCTTGTGTTTCGTTTCGTCATGTTGCATTAGCTAGTTAAACTCAGAGCACGCAATGGGGACAAACGTCATTACGACAATGTACTGACAGCCCAATATCGTAATATTGGAGCAGTTTTTTTGGTATAATTCGGACTTTTATTCTTAAGATGCATCGCGATGGACGCTTAGATATGTGTTTATGTCATAATAAATTTAATATTTTACTAAACTGTACCAATTTTGTTGTAGGCATTGAAATTATAGGTATATTCAATCTTATCCTGGAATAATTATTAGCTAATTATTTGCTGTAAAAGGATATTAGAACTAAGTTTATTTTATTTTGTAATTTTAATTAAAAAAACGAACTTTTTAATTTAAAAAATATGAATATCCAAATATGAATGTGAATATAAAAAATATGATTAAATGCGGTCTTAAATTCGAATTATCGAACCTTCTTTTATAATAGGTCAGGTATTTAAGTCACAGATATACTTTTGTTTTGTGAAATTTAACTATATAGTATTATTTCATTATGAATTCAGTAAAAAGAAGTGTTTTTTCATATCTATTCGTGTCTATACATAGTTGACAACAAATTCGCTTCCTGCTGTTTGTATGCTGAGAACTTTTAAACAATGCAAAGTGTTTTAATGCGGTTTTCCACAATATATAGGTACACCGTGATTCAAGAGGAAGCTTTATATTTTTACTTATATTACCACACGCGCAAAGCCGCTGGCGGAAAGCTAGTACAATATAACCTGTTGTTTGTATATAGCTCCATTGAAATGATTTGGAGATGTTAGCTCAATTTTTTATTTTTGGATTACCCAAAATACCTTATTAGTTAGCTAAGAAATCATAAAGGTATTTTCTAAAATTTTAGCCTAAAAAGTTTCTGAAATATACAGAGAAATGGTACATTTTCGTTTGAAATTCTCACAACAAGCTTTTCATTTGAAATATCGCACGACATATTATACAAAACTTTTTTGGGTGAATAGATTGCGTAAGTGTATACAATTTCAACTCAACCAGTCCATCAGGTTCTATTTTGTTATAAAACAACCTTGAAAACGATGAGCCTAACATTGTCACTATCTAGAGATTCAGTTAAATAGAAACAACTTGGCAAGGGAATAGAGGTTTTATTTTATTGAAGCTCTATCGCTTGACGTCGAGTTCGAAGCTGGTTATTGATAGAATACCATAGTGCTTTCGAAGTAAAATATCTTTGACAGACAAAAGAACAGTAACACATACACACGAGTAATCTTAAAGGTGTTCTCTTTCACATTTTAAGGTGCACATAAACCCAACCGTCTTATTACAAAACCAGGACTAACTTTAGTACCAGGTTTATATAAACCATTATTCGACAAAATTAAGTCAACATCAATCATCATCAACAATTATGTATCAACAAAGATCATACTTATTACGTGACCCAAATGTGCTTTTTACTCCAAATATCTTATAAATATACTCATACAAAAAAGATTTGATAAAATCCGTACAAAACAAGTTTCTAAAACTATATCTTTTTTTAATTTTATAAATGTTTTAAGACGTTACCTAAAATTAGTAACTTCCAATAACAAATTGATTTTGAACAACGAAATAATATTCAAATAAGTTTTTATTCAAAATGAGAAAACTACATTATAAAATCACGCTTAATCGAGAAAATTCAGTTATCATTCTGTTTTATTTATATTAAATTATATGAAAAAATGTGGGTTACTCAGTAAAATCTATTTTCAGGAAATTTTCCTTGTTTTCTTTTGAGAACATAAATATAATTGGTCAAGGGTGACTCAGAATTGCGCGAAAAAATATTTAATAAAAAAAAAATTGCAAACATCTTTTTATATAACTTAACGAAAAATGCTTTAAAAATCATATGGACTCGAACCCACGTCTACTCAATCCAGGCGACTTCTCTAACCATTTAGCTACCCAGGACCTAACAGGATTGACGAATTTTTCAAGCACTTATATATTAATTTATTTATATATTAATTTCCCTAACTTTGCACATGACCCACAATCACCTGCTACCAGTATCAATCAGCGATAAGGCCGCCTTTTGCACAACTGTAATTAATTTAACTTGTTTTTTGTTCGTTACAATGTATTCATTTTTACTTTTTTGTGCAATAAAGTGTTAAATAAATAAATACCTTTTGAGTATTGTTTTACAATGTTTCTTTTAAAGTGCAATAAAGATTACTTTTATTTTATTATTTTCCCTATAAATAGGCCGTCACGTGTCAAATTGATATATTTACATTATACAGTCGTCTTTGACTGAATATGTGTTCAATTAGATAGAAATGTAGAGTGGCTCAGTAATGTACCTGCGCAGAAGTTTAATATCCAAATGCGTTAAATCTTGACCAATCAGAATGATTCAAGTAGATATAAAGCGATCCACCAATATCCACGTACCTGATGCCTGCTGCGTCTGAGTATTTTACGCTTTAGGGTTAAAGAAATAATACTCACTATACATATTCCCCGTACATGCGGTTATTGTTGTATCGTTGTAGTTGTTTAAGATATGCTACGCGCAAATGAAACATTCACCATGTACCATATTATCTGGAACTTACTGTACCTATTTTTCATTCAGCCGATCCACTAGTTCCCGAGAAAAAATTGTTGCCGGCAAATAATCAAACGTGATTCTATATGGGTGACGGATTACATTTTTTTAGTACATAACCCCGATAATGTACCAAATCTTTCCGCAGAATCTAGAAGCATTTTATTAACTGCGTAACAATAAAACATCCTGACGTATTGTTTTCCATTTCCATTCCAATTGTACTTTCGGCTTTTGGATTAATATATAGCCACTTTAAAAAGCTTTGGTTGGGCTGATGGATTTCGGTCCCAGCACCCTTGTCATGTTACGTAATCTTTGTGTATTTGAAAGTTCACTAACCGAACTAGAAAGTCCGTGAACCTGTATATTCCAGACGCGATAATAATTTTCTTTATATTTTTTTTATATTCAATTCGTAGGTTAACAAACTGGGCAATAACTATTACGAAATTACATATTCATAGACAGCGTTTATTCCGTTTATATCTCAATGATGTCGCCAGTTCATCTAATAGAATTACTATGATTTATGATTACCTTTTTATACTTATGTGTATAGTTGCCTAATCATATGGAATAAATTCATACTTTTTGTGTTAGGTACTCATCATCATCAGCCCTTTTACGTCCCCACTGCAGGAGCTCAGGCCTTCCTTATGGATGGTTAAGGAGGATGGGCCATGACCCTCCACGCTGGCCCAATGCGGATTGGAGGGTACTGACGACTGCAAATGCAGCCGGGACCAACGACTTAACGTGCCTTCCGAAGCACGGAGTAGCTCGAGATAATAATTTTTTGGTCTCCCATCCCGTGACCGACCCTTGCGAAAGTTGCTTAACGACTACGATCTCGGGCCGCGGCGCTTATCCACTACGCCACCGAGCTACAGTTAGTAGTGGTTAGTGTTAAATGTTTATAGGTATTTAGTTTTTATGTTTTGATTCAGCTTTAATAATTTTATATGGTTTAGTTCAAGATTCAATATATTTTATACCCTAGATCTAGGCTGTTACAAGCTTAGCTAAACCATTAGTTCGCAGTTTTTTCTGTATTGAAGAAATTTGAAAGTGATTACATTAGACAATGAAATTACTTTTCATTAAAAATATCAGAAATAACATCATAAACTTTAAGTCTTCATTAAGTATTGTCTTTTGTTTTGTTGCGTTGCAAATTTGAATACGTTAAAGATAATGGATAAGGTTATGACACATCTTACTTTAAATATAGCTGAATTGAATCTACACTTTTGAATATTGAATTACTTATTATTACTGAATTGATTTTTATCGCGGTAACCCATCAAATCTTTTTCAATATCTAAAGTTATTTAAAGCACAGAAATATAATAATTATAGTAACATTATATTCAGATAGATGGGATATCTTGATTATTTGTCCCTTAATAGTCAAATGAAGACTTTGACTTACGTGCTCTAGTACAAATATAGTTGATTACACGAAATTGACTAATATCACTAACTGACTCATACATATCGTTAATAAAGATTCAACACATATTTCGAACAAACTTATTTTTTGAGAGGAAATACGATTATTTGTTTTTATTAGCAAATTTGAATGCAGAACCATTAATGACATGATTTATTTTTCTCACAAAAATCTCATAAGAATTAATAATTATAAAAGGAAAGCAATGAAATGGAAAAATATAAATATTTATTTACAATGTTTTAACGAGTACATAACAATTGTAGCTACTTATTTTGTAATGTGAATATACATTAACAAGTGTAATATTATGACGACTTACTTAGGTGCTTAACTATTTTATAGCCTTGGAGGCTTTGTCACAGGTATCATAGAAGGTCTAAATGTTAAAGGTTCAACTTCTTTTTTCATTGGTCTTCCAGGGCCTCCACGAGCAGTTATTGGTAGTCTGTACACTAACTTTGCCGGAACCCTAACTGAACGTACTTTGACAGGTGAAGACACTACATGCACTGGCCTTATTATAAGTTTAGCTTTAGTTGGCACAAATGTATGAATATGTTTCACGGTTCTTATATGCTGAAATTTCGGAAGCGGAGGTGGTGCGATGTAAGCTAGTGGCACCGGTACGATTTCTACGGAAGTCTTCAACTTCAGTGGCTTTTGTAGTGGTCTTTGTGGTTGATACCATTGCTTTTGTGGCGTCTGTTGCTGTGGCGTATGCTGCTGCGGCCACTGTGGTCTAGGAGGTCCGTAAATGTTGAAATTCGTATTTTGATTAGACGGCAACGCTTGTACGAAACTGTTATCCGAATTCGACGTGGCCAATGGCGTAGTAGTTTCGATTTGTTTCGTAGTCGTTTCCACTTCAGTTTGTTTCGTTGTTGGTGTAGTGGTCTCTTTTCGGGAGTCATCTGGAACATTGCCAGGTTGTGCTGGTACAAATCCGACAGAAGTTGGGGGTGGTGCAAACGGGTAAGGTGGCAACAGAAACGTGGCTACAGGTGCGGCTTGGGCTGTAGCAACAGCTATTGCTATATTTGGTTGAATAGGGTTATTTTGAACTGGAGTCACTGGCAAGTTTGCTGTTGGTTGAACAAAAACTGATGGCGCTGGTGCGACTGGAATAACAGGCGCTGCTGGTGCTACAGAGACGACTGGATGGACAGGCGCAACAGGTACAGCCGTTTGTGGAACTACTAATCTATTGAAAGTTCTTTCAAAATATTGGGAGCTAGCTGACGTCACTACTGGAGGTGGGACAGGCACTGGAACCCCTTGCGCTGAATAAACATTAATGAAACCCCCATCATGTTCCACAGAGCCTCTTACTAAGCTCTTAGCATACAGCACCGTCAATACTAGGACCTGTAACAGAAAACGCAAATCATTCCGATGTTCTAAATATAACATATTTAGTGAAGGACTTCACAAATAAACAATACCGTCCGAATCATAGCTATGACCCTCTTCAAGCCACTAAAGAAATTATAATGAAGGCGCTAGAAATTGTAGCCCTGTCTTTTATATAGGTGTAACAAATTTTGCATTGTGGTGAAGCAACGATGCGGGTGTATCGGAATACCTAATGTTTCAATGGGTAAGGACAGGGACCTTGATGGCTACGAAAATCGTATTGAAACGTCCTAAGAATAATAATCGACATGATGGGCTGTTAGGAAAGTGCTCTCTATTATCAGTTATTGTAAATTTAGTTTGTTAATATATGTTATAAGTTTTAAAATTTTTGTTAACAAATTAGCTACACCTACAAATCATTTCAGTGTATATTTCAGTTTATACTTACCTAATAAGTAGGTAAGTGTTAATGCAATTGAATTTTCGTAAGACTTTTTTATTTTATTTTATATCCCAAGAATGATACGAGAGACTATTAAAATTAAGAAACGTCCAAATTTTAATAGAAATGAAGGTCGGCATTTACCACCGGCTTGGGATTCAATAATTAGTCAAATAAAATCTCAATCCAGATCACACATTGCACAACCAAAAAGTACAGTTACCTACTTCATTCTGTAAATATTAAAAAGTGATAAGTTAGGTTAGTAAATCAAAGAGAGCAATTCACTTTTCTTGTCGGCGTCTTGTTTCGGCAGTTCTTCTCAGACAAGACTCATAAAATTGGAAGTGGTGGTAGATTTATAGCCAGGAGTAAATAAATAGGTCAAACGTATTTTTAAAATCATTTAATTTAATAAATGTAAACGTTGCCATAACATATAAAAAATGTATTACGAATATTTCCAATATTATATTGTTTAAAGGTAGCTATACTCATAATTAAAAAGACAATCCACACCTTAGTCTTATATCACAACATTTTATTGGTGGCAATTGTGTTGGCATAAACTTGATTAAATTTAGTATTAATTCTGCCAAACTCCGTTTAATCTTCTGTTAATATGATTTATAATAAGTATATTACATGTGATATAAAATTAGTGTCTTTTTAGTATTAAAGTGCATTAGAATCGAGACCATTGATGAGCTAATATGCATTAAAAATACAACTCAGTTTCCGTCAAAACGGTCAAAGTAGTTTATTGAATAAATTTATTTAATTTATGTTCTTAATGAAAAATGTTTAAAAAATCCACTTTATCTCTGGCACTCTGATATTTGAATCGAACCTTTCAAAATCAGGGCGACTGCTCCAACCACTGAGCTATCCAGGATCTCCGATCTCGAACAGGACTGTCGAATTATTCAAACACAAGTGGAATTTTTTAATCATTTTTCATTATAAATATTTCTCAGTATAGCACTGTGAATGCAAAATAATCAAATATACTATATTCTTTTTTTGATTTTTATGTAAATGATATTTTGAACACATAAGGCTATATTGAATCGAAAATTCGTCGCGGAATTCCAAGTCGCGAAAAATATATAAAATGACATTCAACCTCACCTCACTACTACACAAAGAAGACCAATTTTTACAATACTTACGTAATATATTGATTAAATCCAAGCGCAACTTGAAAAAAACTATGGCAATATTGTTATTTAACTTAAGTTAAATAACAATATTTATTTCAAATTTCTGCATTGATATGGTTAAAGTAATAATCAGATTTAATTCTACCGTTAGTAAAAATAGTAATTTATTGTAATAATATTTAATAAATTAATTCAATTATTTAATTTATTTCAATTTTTAAGTTTAATTCAATTAAATACTCTTAAAAAATGTACGTATCGGTTTGGAGGTCGCCGTCGCCGTTTCATAACAAATACTGAAGTTCATGAAAATCTAAGTGATATAAACATTCGATGAAGAAAAAATCAATGAGTGAATGAAGTTTACGAAAATATAAGCTTAGATTAGCAAAACATGAAAACTAGCGAGCTGTGCGAATAAATAATCTGACGCTACAAAAATATTTGACGACGAAACTTTAAACATTAGAAAAAAAGGTGTACCTAATGGGGTGCAGCTTCTTCCTAACTATCAGGGGCAGCTTAACCTATAGTGCAGAGTACTGCTTGCACCCGGGCGCCTGTTGTGCTTAAGACGGGCCTGACAATATTCACTAATGAAACAAGATTTCAAGATAATAACTTGGTACTTTAGCATTTCATAAAAGAATTAATAATATTTTTAAAATACCATGAATTTGGGCACTTCGGAATTTCTTTAAAACATCTTACAAAATACCTATCATAAAGAAGAGATTCTTTATGATAGGTATTACGTACATTATAAGTTATATAATATTAGTAACTACTTACTGCTACGATGAAATGTCAAAAACAGGATAATCTGTTCCAATAAACACGCATTTCAATACAGAAACGAAAGATCATTGTCAACTTTTCTTTCTGCCACGGACACTTTTTTGATGAAAGTTGATTATTTCTGTCAAAGTGAACACCTATGTAAAGTAAACGACATTTCTCTAAAATAATAACAGTATAAATCAAATAACAGTGTTATTGATACATTTTCATTTCCATTGACAAACTTTATTAAAATTTAAGTATAGACGGAAAAGCACTTTGCTATAATTTTTTTGGCAGGAGTTTTTGCTTATAATAAATTGATTGCTGAGTTTTTGTACTACTATAATGTATGTATAGCTTGACTCAATGGTTCATAACTCATAATACAACTGTATTGCCAGTTGCCACTTATGTCATCCTGCTGCTGGAGTTCAGGCCATCCATTTTTTTTTATTCTTTTAATTTTTAAGGGGTTTTTATTCTTTAGAACATGCCAACCCCATCATACCATACTTAAATCTAAATTCATTTGATAACAATATTTCACTAGGTAATTTTTTACAGCATTTACTACAACTTATCTTAAATTTACGAGTAATTTACATAGTTTTTGTGCAATGATAGACTTTGGTTCTGATAAAATAGTTTGTATT
This sequence comes from Diatraea saccharalis, assembly GCA_918026875.4. Taxonomy (NCBI): domain Eukaryota; kingdom Metazoa; phylum Arthropoda; class Insecta; order Lepidoptera; family Crambidae; genus Diatraea; species Diatraea saccharalis. The sequence continues at coordinate 8,295,303 of OU893337.1, forward strand.
TCAGGCCATCCATATAAATGGAATAGAATCAAATCGAATAGGGCGAATGGGCCGTGGCACCACGCTGGCCTGTGCTGAACAGCACGGAGGAGCACGAGATAATATATTTTTGGTCACCCATCCTATGACCAACCATTGCAAAAGTTGCTTGACAACCGTATTGCAGACCGAGCGCGCTAACCTATTACCTGGTATTACAGATATATGAAATTTCTTTTCTAAAATTGCTACCGCTAATTTATTAATAGCACTCTACAAAAGATAGAAGAAAATTATTAAATTTGTGTCTCAATATTAAGAGTTGTGTACTCAGTAAAGGATATTTTACTGTTAATCAATATTTAAACAAAAATACTATTTGGTGTTAAATATGGCTTATTTTTATTTCATTATTTATCGATGAGCTTGTTTGACTAGACATGTCATTCGATTGACGAAAATACTATTTTAATTTTATATATTCTCTAAAATTGTAAGTGAAAGTGACTTCACATTTTAATGAAGTCACTTTTCAGTCTTGACGCTCTGTATAAATATATAAATAATAAATATTAAACAACATCACATACATTGCTCAGATTCCAAGATGAGTAGCTAAAGCCCCCGTACTATGGAGTATCTGAGACAACGAAGGTATCACAACACCCAGACCCGTGTCAATATAGAAAAGTTCATTTTCTACATCGACCCGACAGGGAGAAAAAAGCAGTCTTGCCGAGTTTCTTGCCGGTTCTTCTCGGTACTAAGTCTCCCGCCGTAGATTTACGAACCGATGGCGTAGCTCTCGACTTTCAAAGGTGCTTGTAGCTGTCTAGACTGAATAAATAATTTTGATTTGATTTGACAAATATCAGTTTACGCCTAATAAAAGCATCAATGCAACATTTTTTATAGTTTTCAAAATATATTTTAACAGTGTTATTAATAAACAAGGTTTAGCGTTGGAATAAATTTATGCTGAGACTGTACTTACTATTAGTCAAAATTCATATTATTAAACAGACTTGGCAAAAGTTAACCTAGTACGGGAGTTATATTTACTCCTAGAAGGCAGTAGGTGTGATTATTCTTTGTATATGTGTAAACTTTTTTAACCTAATTCAAAAAAAAGGAGGAGTCTGATTTGATTGTATTTTTTTCTGTTCCTCATAACTTTTTACTGGGTGGACCGATTTCGATCATTCTTTTTTTATTTGAAAGCTAGTGATTGCCGTGTGCCATCATTTATCATTTATATTTCATTACATGGTCCAGATGAAAGTCCAGAAGGTCCTGGCAATGACATCTATGAGAAAAAAGTCTTAAATTTGTTACCTCAATTTTCAGCATAGTATTTGTCAGACTTAGGATAAGGTTTTAGGTATATTAACAGCCTAAAAAAACGCGACGCTGTTTTCAGAAAAGTATTTTTAGTGTTACCTATTATATTAAAAATATCAATATCACTAAAAAACATGAAATAAAAAACTTATAAAATATAACCGACTTCAAACTTTAAAAAGTGATAAATAATACTTATCTCAAAAGTAACTTATTAAAGTAATGTTATTGAAGGCGGGCGCCTATAAATAAATAATTAATAACTTACAGAAAACCTCCGCCCGACTCTTGAATAAGTCGCTTTTGAGATAAGTATTATTATTCACTTGTTTTTAGTTTGAAGTCAGTTATATATTTTTTTTATTAATAGCACTGTAATTGATCTAGTTTAATTAAGCTTATTACCTAATTTAGGACTGATCTAACTTAGCGGTGGCATAGAGGATAAGCGCCGCGGCACGCGATCGTTGTTTTTAAGTAACTTTCACAAGGGTCGGTCACGGGATGGGTGTCCAAAAAAATTATTATCTACTCCGTGATTCGGAAGGCACGTTAAGTCTTTGGTCCCGGTTGCATTTGTAGTCGCTAATATCCTCCTATCCACATTGGGCCAGCGTGGGGGGTTATGGTCCTTCCTCCTTAACCATTCATAAGGAAGACCTGACCCCTGCAGTGGGGACGTAACAGGGCAGATGATGATGATGATGATGAACTTAGCTGTGTTAAAGTTAAAGTTAAAGTAGGTAGTGTACTACACGAAAGCTTTCGATTAGATATTTTTGACAGCTAGTACAATCCATAAATTAATTGAATATAGACAAATTAAATTCATGAAAATAAAGAAATATACCACGCATAAGATTTCTGCATATTGGCCGCAATCAGTTATTGCAACTCTCTTTAATAATAATAATGAATTGCAGAAAATTTGAATTTAAATAAAAAACATATTGGGATCGTCGATTATCCTGAAAAATACAGAAAACTTTAACTAAATAGGTCATACCAAAAAACTGTCACATCTCGAAGATGCGAAGGTACTTCATGCCGGAGCAGCTGCTTACACTATATCAAGCGCAATTGCGGTCCCGCATGAAGTGCTGCTCACACCTTTGGGATGGTTCTGCCAAATACTAGCTTGAAGCGTTAGAGACCATCGAAAGGCGCGCCAAGAGGCTAATTAGAAGCAACGCTCTTTGGAAAAAGCGATTACAAAATCTTGAGCATTGTCGCAAAGTCGCTGGTCTATCGGTCTTCTATCAGTCACATTCCGGCGAATGTGTATCGGAATTACATGACTTAATTCCGTTGTCCCCTTTTCATTTTACATATTCATGTTACATGTTATTTTCATGTACGAACAATTCATGTTGCTGTAACATACCTATAATCTTAATATTATAAGCTCGTTAATAACTATTATATATATAAAACTTATTAATGAGCTTTTAATTATACCAACTCCTCATTTAAGAGTCCCTGATAATTTGGCGTTGCGCTTTGCAAGCGCCGTAGTAAATGAAGTCCTACATTAATAAGGTACAGTCAAGGGCAATTCAAGTTATACAAATCGGTCAAATTTCTCCACTTCTCCACATGTTTTGCGGGTAGAGATTAAAATCAACTGAAGAAAAATTGTCATATTTTGGTAACCTGCCATGTAGTTGTTTGTATATGTCAGCAATTTCGTAAATAATGATTTGTTTAATATTATAATGAACTAGCTGACCCGACAGACTTCGTCCTGTCAAAAAGATTTGTAATGTGGCAGTTTTTTTGCCTACGTATTTAAAAAAATTCTCCTGAACAGAACCGTCACCCTGGTGATAGGGCGTTGTGAACTCCTCCAACTATGTATTCTGTGCTCCAACGCACACACGCACATTGTTTTGATAGATATGATCTTTGACGTTAGGAACACACCTACATTGCTTAGACAACAGTGAGTGCTTGTAATTTAATATGAACTTTATACCATAGCAATAAAGCTCAAATTGACTACGTTTTAGTTACAAATCATTTGTATGGGAAAAAGAAAAGGGCTATTTTTAGGGTTTTTCCAGCAATAATTCTAATTTTTCTCGCCGTAAAAACCATCCTTGAACTTCAACGAACATTTTAAAAAAAGATTTGGCCAAATTGGTCGAGGCGTTGTTGAGTTATGCGCTTACCAACACATTTTGCGATTCATTTTTATATATAAGATATAAGTTACTACAGTAAAACCTGCTTGAGACGATTATAAAGGAATCCAGTCAACAAAGCACATTAAATGGGAAAGCGAAAGTAAATTTTACTATGTTGTACATACTAATTTCATGATCGATTGAACTAAGCTCAATATTGGATGATATAAACTTCCATCCACGATGAAGGTCTATGCTACAACAAATATGACAATAATAAGCTGATGATGAAATGTTAATTTATTGTCTTAGATAATCTAAATTCGTAGTAATTCTCTGTTTATATTCACTTAAAATGAATTCGCTAATTTCAATTCAATAAGCTCATCTATAATAAAATAATAAAGAGCAAAGATTTGATAACTTCATAGAAGGGGTGACCAAACATGGAATAGTCTGGAAATCGTTCTTAAATTGTTTCTGATAGGAGATTGTTTTGAGATTTTCAATAGGTTCAGCAAATAAGCAATCTATTTGTGGTTTTGCTCATTTTAAAGTTCATTAATTCTTTCTACGAAGAACATTTAAGAAACTTTCAACATTCCATAAGAGACACTATGTTCGCCAGAGCGTATTTTGGATATTTTTCTTTGCATTTGAAGCTGGACTAGCTCATTGGATTAAGATACGTAGGTATATCTTAGTATAAGATTTTATAGCTCGAGAAGACTATGTGGTTTAAGTTAATAGGGCTGTCAATCATCTCCACATTTTAACAAATTAATATAATTAAAAAATAACACGAAAATTATACAGATTCAGAGAATGAATTGTTGCGCAACGGAAAAAAATGAAATACAAGGATAAACGCCAAATATTGTCTATTATTTTTATATCACATGGTCATAGTCGTTCTTCAAACAACTACGGGAGCGGAGTAATACGGAGCGGCAACATATGGAGCAGAAGCGGCAACATATGGGGCAGAGGCAGCAACCACGGGGGCCGCGGGGGCAACATAAGCAGCAGGCGCTGCCACATACGCCGCCAAGCCATTGTTGATGCGATGATAGTACTGTGAGCTGGTAGCAGTGACAACGGCCGCTGGAGCTGCTACAACGGGAGCGCTCACAACTAGCGGCTTAGCGGCCGATACGGCAACCAAAGCGGCGATAAAGACGAACTGAAAGAAAAATATATATTTTTTATTTATCAGATTTGATACGCTGCGGTACAGTTTTATATTAGCATACTAAATGACATATATGCTTCTGTTAAACAGACTAAAAAAGAAGTTTTGCAATGAAAAAGCTTAGTCTGGGGCAATTAAGTAAGTTAAGCTTAATATAATTAATATATATATAAGCTTAATTTAATTAGCTTAATATAATATAGAATAGTATCTATAATATAGAATACTAAAATTCCTTCAAAATATTCTTCATAGAAAACAACAAATTAATTTGAAGGTAAGCGAATTCAGTTTTCTATATTAAGGATATAATTACTTCCATATTTAGCTCTTTAAATGTACTGCATTAAACTTATTCATTAAAAGAAATATAATTGTAAACATTATTTAATAAATATATCAATTTATTGATCAATATAAGAGGTCAAATTTTTTAGAAGGAGATTTATTCATCCAAAAATACACATATGATTTTTAAAGAAGAAAATTACATGATAGAAATAAATACATAGAAGGTTTTTATAGAAAGGCTAATTTGTCTTGATAGTTAATGTGTATAGTAATATTGATGCCGATGAAAAGAACCTACGCAATTACATATTTTTGTTTATATATTTGTTCCTGATTTACTATCCTATTTCGGTTATGAAGGCAAAAATTATAGAATAATTACGAATATTGTTCGATATAAGAGGTACATATGAGATTATTACGAGTACTTACGATTTTGAACATTTTGATTGATCGTTTGCTGTCTTGGGTCACAAGTCCTGTGTGCTAATATTGGTTCAACTGGTCATTTTATAGCGAAGAGTTTTAATAGTGTCGCAACATACGTTGTGCCTGGCATTGAGTGATACGTGGTCGGAATCGCGCTAGTGTTGTGCCTTTTGGGAATAATTGCTTTTGCATCAAACGATGCCAAAAGAAGGCTACAAATTTGTTCAGTCTACGCACATGATTTCAATGTTTGTATAATTTTCTGAAGAAAGACTTTAAAACAGTTACGCAAAATAAAACGTATTTGTAATGTTTTTTTACGAAAGATGACTTTCTTTGCTTTTTAAATCGATTAGAAAATGATAGTTTAAAAACGTTGAAATGTTTTCATGCTAATATATTAAGCAAATTATTTTTCTATAAATTTACAAAAAATATCCATTTGATTTTAAACGTAAATGCTTCGTTGGTAGAGTAGAGAAAGTTTTTAATACGTTTGAAACATTCGAAAAAAAATATTTTATTTGATAAATTGTAGATATTTTTATCTAATATAAAAGTACTTAAAACTTCAACTATCAGAATTCTATGCTTATAATTTATTTTAAAATAAAAATAATAACCATATGGAGATTTTAAGAGTACAGTTCTTATTGCGATTATTTCTCCGGGGCGTCATGAGATGCTTGCTATTGACGCTCTCCATTCACCCTATAGTGCCTGTGACATGTCAAATCACGTAACCTTATTCGTGTATTATGTATTTCATGTATTAATATAACATATTACATACACTGTTTGTATACTAGAGTGTACGTAATATGTCATGTTATCCAACGTTTGTATTAGAAGGTAAAATCGTAAATAAAAACTCATTTTTAACAGATTTCCAACTATATTTTTGTATCAAGAAAGTTCTAGTTTACAAATAATTTAATTTTAGTGCTACTACTAAAATAGAATTCTTATAATCATTCTAATAACAACAAAAAACATCGTTCGAAATCGAGTGATTCAAGTCGGTTAGAATTCAAATGATTTATTTTTTGATTTAATAACCTCCTTTTTTTGTATGATTGATTGTTCTTTATTTTCATTCAAGGTGGTTTAATTATATCAATTTGACCTGTATAAAACAAAGACTTGTTCTATCCATCGCAAGGGCCGGCCAAAGGATGGGTGATATTCTTATATCTCAAGTGTTCGGAAGATACGTTAATCCCTTGCAATGGGCTGATAATAATGTTTTTATTTGGTGTGATAATAGTGATTTAATAGTGGTGGAATACAGAAAAAATATATGCATACGTTAATCCTAAACAAATACACTCCTTTTATTGGAAAGCAGAATAAAAACACAATAGTAAAGGACATCGCCGAAAATGGCCCCAATACCATTAAATATTAATACTTCAATATTAATTACTAATTTATTTATTAAATTGGAATCAAATATTTATTTGACACGGACAAGCTGCGATCCAAAATTAATATTTAAAAGTACTTTAACAGTAACATTTTTATTCGCAAATATTCACATTCAATATATCTTAAATTCTATTGAGTCAGATGGATGTAATTTACACGTCAGATCAAGAAGATCATTTATTTTTATTAGATAACCTTTAAATCATCGAACACAAAAACATTAAATTAAATTGACCGAAAATAAACTTAAATTTACTAAAAGCGCCATCTCTTGGTGATTTTCCAACTAAAACATATGGACATAAAAACTGAATATTATACAAACTAAATTCATTAACTGTTGATAATTCACTCTTGTTTATTCAGAAAGATTGATATTCATACGACATATCGTAAAAACTACTTTGTTTCTATTACATTACCTTTATATTTCTCGTAAACGTATTAACATCATGTCATTTATGTATTTAAGGCGCCATCTTTTGATGTAAACCATCAAATAGCTATAGGTTTTTTAATTTTAAGCTTATCAATAGGTATATTATTTAACTATTAGAATGATTTATTTGTCTATTGATTGACTTAGAAACTTTTACAAATCACAACGAAAAACCAACTTTCTTAAAGTTGAGTTTTTTTGCTTCGACAATATAGACATCAATATCATATCATGTACTTAGAGTGCCATCTCTTGGTGGTTTTCCAAACAAATTTTAACCTCAAAATGAATTATATTTTGCGTGATAATAAGTTCTAAAACTCGGTCGCGGTATAATAAATACATAATGAGAATTAGTTAGTGACACACAATAGAATAAGTATTTTCCTATATATTTTTGGCTCTGGGGCCACCAATGTATGGACGTTGAGCAATGTCCTTTTATGCACTGATTACACATTTTTGCTACATAAAACGGCACTAGTATTTCTTAATTCAACATTTCATTGGAAGTGTTCAAACTGTTTTTGTAAAACAATTCAACAGGTACCAAAATAGAAATATTATTCACTAAGAAAGAAGTTTTTACGAAACTTACGTGACCTAATTTTATACGTCACCTACTGAAATTAATAAAAGTCGCTGTAATTCAATTCACTGAACTTCAGTTGGTCACGGTGTCAAGTGTAAATGAGTGTAAAAGTTTTCGAGACATTCGCCATAAATATTGTTAGAACTGAGTACGTCATAACGATGGAAACATTTGTTTAACTTGACGAACTTTTGGACGACTGGGGGGCTTTGAGTAGGTGTGCATCAAATGCGTATTTTAGTTTAAGTGAGTAAATGTGTAGAAAGTTGTTCCTGCGTCACAATAAAAATAAATAATACCACAAAGATTGTTTTGCTCCCAAGCAGATACCATATAAGGAGTCTTTAATAGGTAAGGATCAAATTTACTATTCAAAAGAGTTTGGTCATGCTTTTACCCTGTGGTCACGGTAGTCACAAATTATTTATGAAAATCAGCTTTGCTATTAGCCTCGAAGTCAATAAAAAATAAAGGCAATTTTGGCAAAATATACATTCCCTTTATTTAATTTTGATAGTACAAAATTAAATAAAGGGAATGTATATTTTGTAAACTTATACATACAAGATCATGCCTTGCCAAAAATAAATCATGAAGAACTATTAAGTAATTAGAATGGAATAATAACGTCTTATTATTGAAACTCATATATTTCAGAAATAAAGTCTGGAATTAACTAGTTAAATCTAGCTATTACTTTGGAATGGCAAACTCAACATATCTGGATAGGTACGGCGAGTTTGGCGAGCAAAACTGTAACGCGAGAGTGACCGTAATCTTTTAACCACAAAACAACTTGTTTGTTAATTTTTTTTTTGTTTTTGTAAGTATGAAACCTCAACCATATATTTTGTTTTTAATTTTTATAAAGCAGTTTCAATAGATTCAAATGAATGCCCACATTCTGTGTGACCTTATTTTGTTAAGAGTACCTAGAAACTCATAACTTGCTTTAAGTAAAATCGATGGCTTCATAATACAAACATATATTGTTCCACGTGTAGAGGTATCGCTAGACTCACACGCTTTAGCATGAGACAGTATAGGTAAAAATCCCACATAAATCAAATGATAATTAAAATAAAATAAGTATATTGTGTTTAGGGTAAATGTGAATTTCTTTACTTTTGAAAGATTTAACGGATATAAAAGCATAGGATACCATCACGATTACATCATCCCGAGTATATACTATAATATTCAATATGGCGGATTTACGACGTCATTTAAAAATATAGTCATATAACAATATGGGTATGAAAATAAGTGTTGATGAGTACATTCCAAAAATAAATACTTTGTAAACATTTACTGATCACTAAATGGAATGAATTTAGGCGCTACATATTGCAAGCGTCATATTCAATCGCAGCGCAATTAATCTGATGTTAAGACCACGAAAATTTAAAACAACATACTCATTCATGTTAAAATATTTAGTACTTTTTTGTTAATAGAAATACATGCATTAACACTATATTACTTGCATGATCTCAAAGTAGTGTTGTAACGAAAGCAAAGCCTGCCGATAGGAAATATAAATAATTTGGGTGCTAATCTGTGAAAGAAAAATAGGTCTAAATGAATTCAAACAAGATGACCAGGAAAAATCTACAAGAAAACATCATTGAACAAAAACGCTTCGTTAACTTCTACATCTCTAGTCTTTTATTTATAAGTTTTTGTGTTTCAGTGTATTTAATTATAGATTTAAATTAGAAAATGTTGCGCCATAGCATAAATAAAAATATTTAGGGTTTAAAAAAATAAACAAGTATTAGAAAAGGATGAAAACTGTTCATTGTAATCCATACTAATATTATAAATGCGAAAGTAACTCTGTCTGTCTGTTACTTAATCACGCCTAAACCACTGAACCAATTTGCATGAAATTTGGTATGGAGATATTTTAATACCCAAGAAAGGACATAGGCTACTTTTTACCGCGGGAAAATGACGCATTTCCACGGGAAAATAATCTAAATATATATAACTCAAAGGTGACTGACTGACATAGTGATCTATCAACGTACAGCCCAAAACACTAGACGGATCGGGCTGAAATTTGGCATACAGGTAGATGTTATGTATGACGTAGGCATCCGCCAAGAAAGGATATTGATAAATTATATCCCCAAGGGGATAAAATAGGGGACGAAATTTTGTATGAAACTTTGTCAATTTTAAACCGATTGGGCTGAGATTTTGTATAAGTAAGGCTACTATGACGTAGACATTCTCTAAAAAAGGATTTTGATTGATTCCATCCCCAAGGGGATAAAATAGGGAATGAAAGTTTGTATGAAACTTGGTCAATTTTAAAGGCTGAGACTTTGCATGCATAAAGCTACTATCACGTAAGCATCCCCTAAGAAAGGATTTTGATAAATTCCACCCCTAAGGGCATAAAGTAAGAGAATAAGACTTTTTTTCAGTTATTTTACACGATATAATGAATAAATATTCGTTAGAAATGCTGCTCAAAGTAACTTTACCACGCGGACGAAGTCGCAGGCAAAAGCTAGTTTATATTATATATCTTCTGAAATATTTGAAAGCAAAAATTTCATAGATGTGATGAACCTTAAAATAACTTTTAGATTAAAAGGAGAATCCAATGTACTCATCAACACTCAATCAATTCAATATCAATAGCAATTTGATATCCGTATTCTTATAATTAAAGAAAAATATTGTTTTATTATTTTAATGGTATCAAAATTTACTAATTAAAGAATTTATTGTGCTAGTCAACTATTTGCTGCAAAAAATGAAGTTCTCAATTCAACATGTAAGTTTGTGTGTAAAATTAGAATGATGTAATATTCATATGTTTGTCTATAGGTGATTTGCCAGAAACACTCAATAGTACAGAAAGCAACAAATGCTAAAACTTCAACAATTCAGCTCGGTCTCGAGTAGCTCACTCACTAAAAACTGAAGGATTTATGTTACACTTTAAACGGCTGTTATTTTTTTGTGAACTGGTTGAGTAAAACACATTCAAAAGCCTTAGAATACATTTAATAAATATTCACTTAAAAATGTAAAGTACATAATAACAGGTAACGTACGGTAAGGTCAGATTCACATTAGAGACATATCTTTAAATTCTTCATCTTACATAGTACGTGTAGGGTGATGCGTAAGTGTAAGAAGCAGAGTATGCCACTGGTGAATAAGAGTATGCTGAATACGCCACGGGGGCGGTGTACGCCGCTGTGACAGGAGCGGTGTATGCGGCGGCCACTGGATATTCCACTACTAGAGGCTTGGCGGTGGCGAAAGCCAGAAGAGCGGCGAATAAGATCTGAAAACATTTTGTATATACATATGATAGAATAACAAACCAACCGGGCGGATTTAGTATTGCCCAGCTTATATGGGAAAAGAAGTATGTTGTTTTGACACTTCTCGATTTCTTTCGTCAAAGAATTTTTTAAATAATTTCAGTAGTTCCGTATTCAAAGACAACGAAGAAACAAATAATCAAATATTTTCTTTTTATGCAGTAAATAGCTTTCCGCCAGCGGCTACGCTCGCGTATTCCTTAGGGAACTGTTTATTCATATCTTACACGGATTCAGTTTTAATTGAATATGTCCAATTTTAATTGAATATATCCGTGTCCATGATATGAATCGATATCCGAATAATGACAAATTGAATAGTAAACAATGGTTACTATGGCAAATTTTTAATTCCCTATACAAACTTCCACTTCCATTTTTATCCCTTTATTTGCTGTTTTTCGGGATAAAATATAACCAGTACATGATTTTTTTTAAACCGATCCAGTAGATTCGGAGCCTATTCGTTGCAAACAAACAATCGATTCATTCCTCTTTGTAACATTAATATAAACATATCTAAACTATATATCACAGTCGAAGATATTATTAATGTCATAAATAAAAATTACAAAAAAACTTACATATTTGAACATGATTGTAGTTAGTTTCGTTTGGACTGGTAAGTCTTAAGGTACAGTCGTAATGACAATGTGTCAGTAACCGTAATATCCCCTTTTTATATACTGTCATATATCCATGAACACTTCTTATGGACGGACAACCGGATAACTAGATGTATATCCTCCTAGGCTCTTTAGTTATTAGTATCACGCACAACCTTGACCGGACGATGGAGATACAAGGACGGTAATGTTGTCTTGGTCACTTAAAATATGTTAACATGCTATTAAAATATTTTTAAAAACTTAGACTATTACTATTATTATAGAGAAGAACTCGATGGCGCAGTGGTTAGCGTGCTCGGTCTGAGATACGGTTGTTAAGCTCCTTTCGTAATGGCCGGATATAGGATGGGTGACCGGTGGGTCACCTCGCATGGTGATGCGAACCTAGTGCGGATTGGTGGGTGTTAACGACTGCTTGCTTTATTTGTCTCAAAAGCTTTAGCACAATAAAAGTATTTGTTTAAAAAAATCATTTAAAATTACCAAAACGGCGATTTTTTACTATCAAATACTCGACACAATATGTTACAAATCCCAGTGTTTTGATAGTTTAGAATCTCGCGAGATAGATTTATAATCTAGCGATTTTATAATTTCACGGTGACATACATATATATAGATCCCTTTTTTAATAATTATAACACTTACAAAAATGCAATCACTTACAAATCGCAACGTAATTTTTAAGCAGGAAAAAGTTGTATAATCGAATTTAAACCAAGTCGGTTAATCCAAACACTTTATCATAATTATTATATTTGATAAATTTCACATAATGAAAAATATTCTAATGAAATATACTTAAAAATCATTTTGGTTCCTGGCACCCTAAGATTTTTTACGCATTTTTAATTAAGAATATTTAATCACTAGTGGACGCCCGCGACTTCGTCCGCGTGGAAGTCGGTATCCCGTGGGAGTGAGAAGTTTTCCCAGTAAAAAGTACCCTATGTGTTATTCTGATGTATAACCTATATTGCTGTAAAGTTTTATCCAAATCCGTCCAGTAGTTTTTTCGTGAAAGAGTAACAAACATCCATACATCCATACTTACAAACTTTCGCCTTTATAATATTAATAGGATAAAATAAAATTTTCTAACGCAATCATCAATCTACGAAATAATTTAAATAGTCCTTTTTATAGGTACTTTCACATACATAAAATCACGGAGGGAATATAATGTAGACTGTGTTTTTTATGATTCTTGAGTTGAAAAAATTATTATCTTTAACTTGAGATAATTCTTAAACTACTGGTTCAAAGTGAATTTAAATAATACGACACAGTACACTTTGGATCTCTTTTATTGACACCTCATTATTCAAATCACCCTCTTAGTAGAAAGCCTCTATTTATTGTTGGTACAATTTTTTTTACTACAATCAATGGTCGATGTCGTATAACCCTCAAACATATGTTCCCTGGCAGTATAGTTGCTAGCGCGATCAGGAACAACAACACCCACTAGAAGATAAAAAAAGAACAACAATCAAATTTATAATCATAATAATATTTATTTCTCGTCTTGACTAGTCGTTACTGTCACCGTGCTCTTGTCATTTGTATGAAAGTGACATAATTTTCACGTGGTCAAGTACGCCCCTACACTAGGATTCTTGAGTACGATGACAAAAAATAAATAGTCAAGTATGCGTGTAGCTTAGGCTGTACAAAATCTCGTTGTTTTTTTGTTAAGTTTTCCTAAAAACTTTCAATCTCAGTTTTAACTTAAGTTAAGCTTAAGCTACAGCCTAGGCCGTACAAAATCTGGTTGTTTTTTTTTTGTTAAGTTTTCCAAAAAATTTCAATCTCAGTTTTAACTTAAGTTACGTTTTAACATAAAATAGAGAGTCGGAATACCGACACACCAAATTCATGACAGAAGGTGGACCCTTTCCTTAAAGTTCTTGAATTATTTAACAATATCTAATGAATTTACAGTTAATAGCAATTTCTTCGACAGTGACATTTTTTATTGCATTTTGATTTCTAGCTTTTATTAAATATATTTCTGGTAATGCTTGTTAAATTATTGGGCCCTGTCAAATATCCCCGTATGTCTTCATTTTGTACCAATGAGTGGAATCTTAATAAATATAGACATCAACTTTAGGTACCAAAGAAACGGGAGTGCTATCTATACCAATATTATAAAAAGAAAAAAAAACCATTTCTTTGCATTTAATAGGCACCAATACTACTGAACCGATTTAAAAAATTGTTTCTCCTACGTGCGGAAAGTTACATCATACACGTGTGTTATAGGCTAAAATTAACGATGGCGAAGCCGCAGGAAAACAGCTTGTTCATATATATAACTTTTCATAGCTAATCAGAGCTAGGTATACGATTGCACTATGGATATGGTACGCGTGCATTAGTATCGGTTTCAAAAACATCATTTTTTAAATAATCCATTGCCTTTTACAAATTATAATAAACTCAGACGGTATGACCATCGACGAAAAATAACATAGGCACGGCTGCTAGGTGATCAGCTGTCAAAGACCCGCCATTGTGGTAAATACCTCATTAAGCGCTTAAACAAGGGTGCGACGCTATCTAATTTGAGAGCTATTTAAACCGTTGCTAAGATGTGTTTTAACTATAATGAACGTTTATATGTAAACATCTTAATCCTAATGAACGTTTATAGTTAAGGCTACAATTGTTTACTATTGTATTAGCCGAGTCAAATTAGCGTGTCATATTGCAATGACTGCATACAGTGTAATTTCTTATATTTATCCCTAATTAAATAATTACAGAGCATATAATTTGTCTAATGTTAATCAAGACTTAGCGTACAGATAAAAACATGATGGAGAATTACTCGTAAAAACTATTTATAATAAATATAAATGAGAAATAATTCTCACACTCCATTGATTAGTGTAAAAAATACAGTTACAAAATAAAATCCATATTTTGTTTTGAATGTTTTTATAAAGAAAATTATATAAAATTCGCGGTTCATTTAACTTTAACAAACCTCTTAGAATATGTTTTTTTTTGTTTCACATTTATTTTTATAGCTTATTTGGAAGCTATCTCTTTGCATAAGCCCAAAAAAAATTTTTAGACTGGGCTGTTTGTGTTTTTAAATTAAAACTAAAACTGAAGAATAATAAATCGCTTACTGATTTAAAAAGCATGGCGCCGTCCAGCCAGACTGAATCTTAATTCAAAACTGTTAATTTATGTCAGACTTTAATAACACGTGATTATGGACTAAATCCGTAACGATTGCTATATTTGCCATTAATTAATGTTTAAATTAACGTGTTGACACAGCCGCATGGTTAGTTACATAAAGTGTTTGATAACTGCCGTGACAGAAATTCGTTTGAGTTAACTTGGAAATTAAAAATTCTGCCGAGTCTAATCCTACTTACCAAATAAACAACCCCTTATTTGACAACGGAACTTAATGCGTAGATTCTTGAATTTCCAATTAAATATCAAAGCTTAGCCAATCGTACTTAATAATATACTTTGAAATTTGTATGTAGTAAATAAGGACATCTGCGCAGTCAAATTATTAAAGATATTTTACAATTATTTCATTGTAATAAATATAAAAAAATATCGTCGTCGTCGTAGCGTAATCGTAGGTTCGAAATATGAAATATAATGGAAAGCTAGAAAGTTTTATTTTAATAGAAAGCATAATATAAACTGTAACAAAGAGGTAAAAATCTCTTGAAATGTTTTAAAAAAATATTAAATACTAGCTTTCGCCAGCGGCTTCGCCCGCTAGGACCCTAGGGAAATGTTTAGTGGGATAAAAAATAAAAAATCTAAGTCAGCTAACACCCTATCTGTATACCAAATTTCATCAAAATCCGTTTAGGGGGCGTCCATAAATTACGTGAGGTGTTTTTTTAAATTTTCTGTCCCTCCCTCCCCCTCTGGTGAGATATCGTGAGATTTTATTCAACCCCCTCCCCCATCCCCCAATCTCACGTGAGATTTTTCAAAATGCAATTTGATGAGTACTTGCGAGTATTTGCCTTGTTGTAGTATCGAGTACTCAGTATCGAGTATTGCTTTTGAAAGTATCGATACCTACTCGGTATCGAAAGTATCGTTCGAGCCCTACAAATATGGTGGTTTGACATTCAGTCGATGTATAGCGTCGAAATATGAATGAAATTATTTTCTTTCGAACGAATTAGTGAATGATCTTAATCGTATACGATTACGCTTAAGATTAAATCTTAAGCATGTACAATCTAGATTAAATGGACCAAAATAGTATTTTTTTTTGTTTCAATCAGAAAAAAAATTGCGTGATATTTGCCGAGACCCCCCCCTCTCTCCAACGTAAGATTAGATGAGATTTGCCTCGACCCCCTCCCCCCCTTAAACATCTCACGTAATTTATGGACGCCCCCTTAGTAGTTTCGGCGTGATTGACGTACAAACATCCAAACATCTAAACATCCAAACATCTAAACATCCAAACAAAGAAACTTTCACATTTATAATATTAATAGGGTTAATAGAATAACATTTCGTTTTCTTATTATAATTGATTTTCAAACAATTATTTCTACCTTTGATTATTACTTGTCTAGATATGGTGTCAGAACGTCTAAACGCCAAAAAATATATGCAGTGGCTCTTGCCCGATAAGCTCAAAACGCTCGCTTAGGTATAAAACTGTAACTGAAAGAAAAACATGTATGATGTCGCACTTCAAAATTAAAGTTTGCGCATTTAAAGTGTATAGGAATAACAAACAAAGAATGGAATCAACTAAAAATATTACGTGTTATGGGTAAGTTAACTTAAAATGTCCGTTTAGATAAAGAAACAATAAAAATAAATAAATATAATTTTGTCTTATGATATAACACTTTGTTTACGGAGTTGCGAATTTTTTAATTTAAATCTCCCACAAGAGTGGAATTGAATTTTAAATAAATAAACAATTTAAACATATTGCTCTAATTCTAATACTCGTATCAATAGTCGAGAGAAGTAATTACTTGAGAAAATATTTTAACCAATAGACGAGAATTTGAATAAAATAAGAACTGATAATAGCTAATTCCATTCCATTTAAATTCTTATTTATTTGTAAAAAATATTTGCTAAGGTAATTACTTTTACTTGACTATAGATGTGGGTGTTAGGCAAGTAGCGTTCGTGTTATAGAGTATGTAAAACAACGAAGTTACCACAGTGTACAAAAGTTCAGACAAGTGGAAATAATTTTGGCAATAAATTTAAGAACTGCAATGGATAGACTTAACAGAAACCTTCGTTTTGTTACACGTTTATTAATGTAAAAACTAATTAATTTGATAATGACATGTTCTATGTAAAGGGGTAATGTGCAGGAGACAGGGTCGCCTGCCGATAATCTAGATGGACCTCGGGAGTTATTCATATCCTTCCTTCTTCTACTTTCTAATCGGTATAACAAAACTGCACCCAGATTTTGAGAGCCGAGCCCTAGAGAAATGAGACCTAATTGCACGGAATTAAATTGAAATATCAGTTTGGCTTAAAGAAAGGATTTAGAAAAAATATTCACATATAGGCACATCTTTATTTATTTTTGGTGGTCATCAAAATATATATACATTTTTGGCTTCATATCGTAATGATAAATAATCAACGGCGAAGGTAATAAGCGGCGTATGGTGAGGCGTATGAGTATGCGGAGTAAGCCGCTACTGGCGCAGTGTAGGCGGCGGCTACTGGTGCCGTGTAAGCAGAGTACGCCACGGGTGCAGTGTATGCTGCCGCCACTGGTGCAGTATACGCTACTGGAGCCAGAACACCGGGTTTAGCGGCCGCGAAGGCCAGGAAGCAAGCGAAAATGAACTGAAAATAAAAGTACTTATTAAATTTACATGTCACAGATTTACATTCCTTTATAAAAATTTTAATCTTTGGGATGTTAAATTCTTAACTACAAAATACTACAAAATTAGCAAACTAATGTCAAATATGAACGTGGACTTTTGTCGATTCATTATTATATGTTATTCTATATGTTCTTCTCTTATTGTTCTTCTTGTTAATAATTGTTTATTTTAATTTTAAGTTAAATGTAAAAGGAGTATACGTTTTGTGATAAAAAAATTATGATATTTGGCATTTCCAAAACAACTCATACTTACCAACTTGAACATTTTTATTTGGTGATTGATGGGGATAAATAATAGACAAGTGAACTTGCTTAGAGCAAATGGGAATGTGTTATCCCAGTGTCCAATTGTTACCGTTATATACGTTTACTTTTCCGTTTGACACTGGCTGTTGAGAAACATACGGACGTGCGTCGAATTAAAAAACACGAAGTTATCAGGTTATCAGGGACATTGCTTGGAATGTAGAACCATCATAATTTTATATATAATTTCTAACAGAAACGTGATCGATGTAAGATATTGATTTAATTCTATGTAGAAATCTTAAATTAATACTTGTCTAAACAAAAAGTTGCGCTACGATTGGCAAAAAAATTATAGTCAAATTCGATAAAGAATGTTTACTAACAAAGCTTTGCTTAGCAACCAGTGACAGGCAGATTTTAACAACCTTTCTAAACTAGACAACATTATATTTCTTTTTCCATTTTATCTAATTTTTGTAATTTAATGTGCAATGTTTTAAACATTACAAGGAACAAGTCATGTGTGAACAAAATCAGTAGTAAACCAATTGTTTTATTTATAAATGTAATAATACTTCATAAACTTGCTATTTATAAATACATAATGCAATTAATTTACAATCCTATAGACATTATTTTATGAAATAAAAAAATCTTTTTCAATCTAAAGGAATATGTTTTACAATAATTGACAACTTTAT
This sequence comes from Diatraea saccharalis, assembly GCA_918026875.4. Lineage (NCBI taxonomy): Eukaryota > Metazoa > Arthropoda > Insecta > Lepidoptera > Crambidae > Diatraea > Diatraea saccharalis. Next base: position 8,313,936 of record OU893337.1, read on the forward strand.
AAGGAAAATTAGTTTAAATTGCAAACATATTTCTAATATCTGAACTCTAAAAATATTTGAGCTTTATTACTATTTTCCATTTGTTGTCAAAATATTTAGGTTTTCTGGTAATTTATGGCTGTAAAATTATATTTAACTCTTTTTTCTGGTGAGAAATAAGAGTTATATAATTTTTTTGTCGTCTAAGTTGTGATGACTCTGATTTGTTTTGTTTACATTTATTCTTCATCGAATTGGACTGGAGTACTGTTTTATAGGCGCACGCCAATCTTGCTAGTAATTACCAGCTGCCCAAATATTTCCGACAAAAGTAGGTAAAATGTATGTTGACGATAATGGGTTAATTATTTATTAACTCATTATATATGTCGCATCATCATTACGAAGATCGTTTTATTTAGTTTCTTTTATTTTAATTGCTAGTTACTCGATTACTTAATTACTCGATTGTAAAGAGAGCGTGATCATCGATACCCTTAATTTTATTAGAATGGTGACACTGACTTTGACAGTTCGTTAATAAAAAGCAAGTTGCCGCCATTTTGGCACACATTCTGTTTCCGATCGCCGAGGAGTAAAGACATCCGACGAGATCACGCTCATCTCGTTATATTTTCGTATGAAAAGTGATAAAATGGAATAAATCCACTCTGGTATACACGTCTACAGTGTTATTTTAAAAGATAGTCCTCCGATATGGACTATCTATTTGGGCTTCGTAATAGCCCATTCGGACTACCCGCCGTTATACATATATATTATATTATATGTAAATAATGAACTAAATTAATAATACAGTTTTTATTGCAAATATAATTTATTAAAACAATTAATCACTTTATTGTATACATAATAAAATAAAAATACAGCTTTTGTTATCAAAAATATTTGTTATTATGTTTTATTCATAAAATATTTTAAAGAAACCTTTTGCACACTTAAAATTTTATCAACAATAAAACAATTTTATACAAGTATAGCGTAATCATTATAAAGACAGATTTCATTAAACTAATTAATGAATGAAAATATTCTTTCTTTATGTCATATGATCGTTTTCTCTCAGTCCGTCAGTTCTGTTGGGTCTCGGGTAGATAATTGTTAGAGCAGTCACCTGGGTAGCGAATGTCGTGGGTTCGAGGCCCGTCTTGGGGTTTGATTTTTGATTTGGGCTGATTGATTTTTTAAACATTTTTCATTAAGAACATTTACCAGTATAGCATCGTGGAAGTAAAATTGATAAAATATAATGATGTAGTATTTTGCAATATTTGTAAGATTTGACGACCTGCATGTAATACGAAAAATGGTAATGGAAAATTTCAAAACACAAATGATAAAGAAATGTAAATATTACTTTTAAAAATATGATCAATTATGCTATTCTGTAAAAAATCGCTTCATACTCAACGAGGAACGCCGTGCTGTTAAAGTTCAGAACTTCAATGAAATTAAACTCTTAATAGCATTTCAGTAGGTTTTATTTCATTGACATTCTGCGCTTATCGTCAAGTTTGAGGCTGTTTTTATAACAAAACGACACTGTTGATTACCCACAATAATTTGAAAGCCAACATAACCGGAAAAGGTTTATCCATTTTCGCGATCTCTGAAGTTTTGCAGGATGCAGCCTTCCAAATTCCTCTCAAATCCTCACTACCGAGTGAAGCCTTATTATAATTATTATACGGAATACATAAATGCGTTTTATAACTATAAAAATAAAAATTACTCAGTCTAGGCTGTTGCCAGCACTTGTGAAAGCCGAGAGCTACATCATCGGTTCATAAATCTACGGCGGGAGACCTTGTACCGAGAAGGCAATAATAGGTTCAAGTCGCTTATAAACTAAAGAACCACAAATCGAAATGAGTGGAAATCGCTTTTTATTTCACATAAGCCCCAAGTCACCCTCATTTTCTTATTTCACAAAAACACCGACTAAGTCTAGATGTCTAGAAAATCAACAGCTATCCAAACATCAAACATAATAAACAAAAAGTCAAGTTTCCGTATATATTAGATACAGCTTAGTCAAATAAGTTATGACTTAAATGAATAACATTAATAAATATATAATCATACCTGCACTTTAAATAAACTGAAAAAAGTATTCTTTTAGTTTCCTCTTATAGGAATTAATGTTGCAATCAAAGATGTCCAAATCACACCCACACTCGAGAATCATCATATTTAAGCTTATGCTACTATTCTAATAAAGCTATTCTGCCTTTAATTTATTGATGACAATGAAACGACATAACTTGGTGGCGTAGTAAATAAGTTTCGCAACCCGCATTCGTTGTTGTTAAGTAGCTTTCGCAAGAGTAGGTCACGGGATGGGTGACCAAAAAAATATTATTTCAAGTTGCTTTAGATAGGTATACGTTAAGCCGTTGGTATCGGCGGCATTTCCAATCCATGTGTAAGGATGGTTCCTGTATGACGTAAAAGAGCTGATGATGATGAACTGTGATTGGTCGGTAATATTGCTGAGACATTGTCGGGACTGAAAATTTGATAATATTTAATAATTCTGGACAGTTTACAGACAATTTATAATCTTAAGTAAGTATATAAAGAATATCAGCGACTCTTCTAAGAACCGCCAGTGACAACAAAATGTTGGTATATATATTTGGTGGTATTCATCTTGTAGCATAGAAACCTAATAAATTTCTTTTGAATGCCGTCGATTCTATCCGTAGTATCTAAATAAGTGGCATACCTAGCATTCCAAATTTGAGTCGCATAATCCAGCTGACTACAAATATACTCATAATTTGAGATTTTGAGAGATTTAATTATTGAAAAGACTACCTAATTACGCATTATAAACCGTTATTTAGTGGCTTTATAAATATATTTTAAATTAAAAGTAAAAAAGAATGTGGCCAATTTTGATTTATGATCTTTGTTTAAAACCGAGGTAATTTCTTAAAAAAAAAAAAAAAAAACTATTTATTTTGAAAATCCTCTTACTTGAAAGTATGAGATGTCAAGTAAGAGGATTACATAATTTCTTAAATCTAATTTTATTCTGTATTTAACCGCTTAAAGTGACCCACAATTGATTTATTATTGGCGTCCGTCTTTAGGTCCTCAATTTATTGACATGCACTAATTTTTAACACAAATAGTCCAATACTTTACAAAACATCTAACCGTCACAGATAAATATACGGACGAACAGACAGACATAGTGCCTGTACAAGTAACCGGTAACCTCATAAAAGTGATTTTAAAAGGTTACCGCCGTTTTGATTTCTTTATAGAGCCCTAAAAGAGAATTTCATTAGTGCCGCACAACAAATTGCTTTTTTTTTAAATTTAGTCCTTAATACCCTTTTAAATATAAAAATGACTTTGTATTTTCGAGGAAGATTGTACTATAATTACTTTATACGTTTTATTTGTATGTTCCAAGTAAGCTCGGAAAATAATGTTTTAAATTCGATGCACGTCCATCAGTTTCTTCACAGCCAGTGTCAAATGCAAAGGTAAACGTATATAATGGCATCCATACTAGTACGAGATATCACTTGTCATTTGCCTTTAACAAGTTAACTTGCCTATTTTGTTAAACCCAACCACACAATAAAAATGTTCAAGCTGGTAAGTGTGAATGTTTTCAAAGGCGTCTGTTTATTTTAAAAAAGTCTCGTCATATAAAGGTTTTGACTATCTATTTACTTTTAACTCATAATGAGAAAAACAGAGTCATAAGAAATAGTAAAAAAGACAAAGGAATCTTAGTAATTGATAATTACTTCAATTAATTGTAATTTGTTAGAATATTTTATATCTATATATGTGTGAATTCGCATTTAAACATTAAAAATAAAATAAATTATTTTTTATATCCAACCATTGAATAACTATATTCATAATACTATTATTTCCAGTTCATTTTCGCTTGCTTCCTGGCCTTCGCAGCTGCCAAGCCCGGTATTGTGACTCCATTGGCATACACTGCACCAGTGGCGGCAGCGTACACCGCTCCAGTAGCGTACTCCGCTTACACAGCACCGGTAGCAGCCGCCTACACTGCGCCACTGGCGGCTTACTCCGCATATCCATATGCCTCACCGTATGCCGCATATTACCTCCGCCGTTAATTTATTGATTGACATGAAATAAAATCTAAAAATTTATGATCACCAAAAATAAATAGGATGTATGCCAAGTATTTCCTTTTTTATATTCAAACAGTCCTTTATTTAAGCTGCGTTAACTCGAGTAGCTCGATTGGCAGTGATTAGCGTATTTGGTAAGCAATGATTTAGCAACTTTCCAAAAAACCAATCTGGTATAATCACGACCGAAATTGTCAGAAATTAATTAATGTGCTACTATTTATCCTAAAGAAATTATACTTCACAAAATTCACCCGTAGCAGATCACTGCTTCACTTAAGCGCTTGTTACTTTCGCTACTAGTGAATTTATTTCATTAATGTTTAAAAAACTACCTTAATAACTAAATGAATCAGTAAAGAATCATCAATTAAAAAGTGTAAAGCTCTAAGCTTACTTCCACAGTGACACTCCCCTGATAAGAACTTATATTATAACTTATGTAATACTTTATAAATTTTAATAGAAGTTTACCAAATATAATAACTAAAAATTTATCAATTCTCACCCGTAGGTACTCATATCAATTACTACAAAATAATTTTAATTAAAAAAAAACACTATTAAAAACTGTCAGGTAGAGGAATTGTGACTTGGACGTATTTGAATATCAATAAACCTAGAGTTTGTTATTAACAACGCATGTTGTGCATGGAAATGGAAAAAGTCGATAGTATATCACCCATACAGTTCTTTAGTTGTCTGTTGTGAAGTGTAAAACATTATATTAATATCCTTAAAATATCCTTTATCGAAAGTTCTTTGACTGAATATCACAAATTGAAGTAAAGTAAAAAAAAAGTGAGAAAAGAATAATAAACTTGAATAGATAGGAAGAGAGAAGCTAGTATCTTATTACTGGCATAACGATAACATTTAAATATATAGCATAAATTTTACAATCCGTCTTATTTACTGACCTTTAACCTACTGCTAATGTCACTTCATTTTGAGTTCTCATAATAACAAAACTTCATCAATACGCTAACGAAGTCTACGTATTCGCTATTGTATAAATAACGAAAGTTTCAAAATCTATTGAAATTATTAATTATTGTATAGAACGAAATTAATGAAAATAAAAACACTATACATATTTTTGCAAATTTAAATCGTCAACATTTATCCGAATTATTAAATACCTAACTTGTTGCAAGTTTTGACAGAACCATTTAAATTCATACTCGTAGATTATCGGGGTCGCTTTTACAAATCATTATTTTCAATATTTTAAAAGCTGTTGTGTATTAATTATTTGATTCCAATGTTATTAACTGTTGCCAAAGTTCGCCCTAGAGAACGCGACCCCAGGTGGCGGACAGGGGGATGCCCAGAAAATGAGCGCTCCTATATTAGGTGCCCATATCTAATGGGTAGGAGGTAAATAAAAATACCTCCCGCCGACCAAACAGGCCGGAGAGATCAACTCCGTAAAAAAATCATCCCATGGAGCGTCTTCGACATCTTGAAGCAGCGGTCCCTGAAACGGTATTGTCAGAGCAGGACGATGCTTAGAAGGGCGGCAGCAGAGGAACTGACAACAAAAGTCAATGGTGGCGCCCATAACCATAATATACTAATATGGCCACTGCTCGTACACCAAGCCGCATGGCAAGCGTGGTGTACTTATTGCCAAATACCCCTCAACATGAATATGAAAAGGAAATAACACGATCCCCGAGTTCCGTATTAAACAAATATAATACTGGTAGTGACCACACGTCTGCTGAGAGCACGAGTCACACTTCCTATTAAAATGGAGAGAATGAAGCTGACCAGAACAAGGGCTTCCATTAAATGCGATCCAGGTGGTTTGATGGCCTGCGAAGATGAATATCGGGGGCAGTTTGCGAGTTTCCTAAATGCGGAGCCAGACCTAATTGATGAAAACATTGACGGAATGTTGCAGAATCTGGGGAATGCTATAACTAAGGCAGCAGAGAAAGTACTAGGGAAACCTAAGCGACCTTCCAAAATTACAAAGACAACTTTAAACTTAATAGCAGAGAGGCGAAAACAGGTCGGCAAGGTTGATATGAATAACAGCGACTACAAAAGACATGCAAAAATAACGCGGAATAATGACAGAAAAGACGTATATAATTTCAACTAATGGTTTGTTCAAAAAGCTATAGAGGAAAATAAGGGATTGGCTTTTGTGATTCAAATAAATTGGAGGGTCGAAATGAGATAAATCAACTTAGAGACGACAATGGAAACTTAATCACTGAGAGAGAAGGAATACTCAAAATTGTTGAAACTTACTACAGTGATCTATACTCGTCTAAATCTCAAGAATCAACCATACCCAATGAAAGACGTGCAAACTAGGCGATATACTGAAGACCTGCCCGAAATAAGTGTCTATAAAATCAGAGCTGCAATGAAGGCTATGAAAAATAATAAGGCACCAGATGATGACAATATACCGATTGAGCTTTGGAAAGCTGCGGGACGTGAATGCCTAAGCCAGTTAAAGTCACTTTTTAATCAATGCCTTTTTAATGGAATATCACCAAAATTATGGAAAAACTCGATTGTCCGGATACTACATAAAAAGGGTCCAAAAACAGACATATGTAACTATAGACCAATATCCCTTTTAAGGCACAGTTACAAATTGTTTATGAAAGTCATTACAAACAGACTTAAAAATTGCCAGGATGCGTTTCAGCCAGTGGAATAAGCTGGATTCCGTAGTGGACTTAGTACCTTAGATCATATTCATACAGTTAGACACCTAGGTCAGAAGTCAAGAGAATATCAACTACCTCTTTTTATGGCATTTATAGACTTTGAGAAGGCTTTTGATACGGTCGAGATTTGGGCACTATTGCAATCTCTTATAAGATCGCTATATCGATCTCATTAAAAACATATATAAGCACGCAACCATGGTAGTTAAAGTAGCAGGAGGAAGAACAGAGCCTGTAAGGTTGGAGAGAGGTATCAGACAGGGCGACACCATATCACCAAAGCTGTTTACAAACTTATTAGAGGACACCTTTAAGACACGGGAATGGAGTAGATTTGGCGTAAGAATTGACGGCGAACATCTCACCCATCTACGTTTCGCGGACGATATTGTCATCTTTACTGAAAGCGGGGATGCGATTCAGCTTATGTTGTTATCGTTAGATAATGCATGTCAAAGAGTCGGTTTGAACGTGAACCTATCAAAAACAAAGGTAATGGCCAATAGGCCAATAACACCAAGTATTCAAATCGATGGCATTAACCTAGCAGAAGTCACTAAATATGTATATCTAGGACAAGTAATTATCACGGAAAACGACTTGAGCGATGACATAAAGCGCATAATAAGTTTGGGGTGGGCGAGCTTTGGACAAATGCCGGAAATATTTAGATCCAACATGCCGATACATCTAAAAAGGCGTGTTTTCGACCAATGCATCCTCCCGAAATTAACATATGGTTGTGGGACGTGGATACTAACAGATGGCATAATGAAGAGACTTAAAGTAACTCAAAGAGCCATGGAAAGATCTATGCTTCGGATATCTCTTCGTGATCGTATCAGAAATATTGAGATACGTAAACGGACTGGTGTTGTGGATATAGGGAAGCGAGTGGCTAAGTTAAAGTGGCAATGGGCTGGCTATATAATGAGATGCTCAGACGGACGTTGGAGCCAAAAGATGCCCATATGGCGACCACGAACATCCAGCAGAAAACCAGGAAGACCAAAGGCAAGATGGTCCGATCATATTGTTCAAACAGCCGGCAAATCATGGATGCGTGAGACAACTTGCAGATCACGCTGGAGGGAGTTTGAGGAGGCATATGTCCAATACTAGACATACAAATGCTGATAAAGAAGAAGAAGAAACTCGAAGTTTATACCTTGGACAGACAGTCCATTTAGGTAAGTCCAACTTTGAGAAAGAGCCCTCTCGTCGAATCTAGCTCGGATGAGCAGCATTTGGAAAGCTACGAAATATCTTCACGTCCGATTTATTGTCTCAAGAGTTATAGTCTTCGGTCAGTGTTGACCTACGGAAGTGAAAAGTGATCGGTTACGATGGGTCTCATAAGAAGGGTCGAGGTCACCCAGCGAGCAACGGAGAGAGCAATGCTTAGTGTTTCTCTACGTGATCAGCTGAAGGGGCTACCGGACGACGCTCAACCAGGGTAATAAAGGTCGCGGGTAGCCACTAGACACGGGCAGTGCAGAAACAATCGTCGTGGAGACCCATGGGGGAGGCCTATGCCCAGCACCTATTTACTAGAAAAACTGTTGATATTGTTAATTCGTGTTATTGCGTTCAAAAACACCGTCAAATGTATACAATGACATATGTTGATTGTGCTATCAGAATCATTAATGTTTTTAGTGAGAGTAAATTGACATGCATTGCTAGGTTCAATAATATTCCACAAAATGTAATTGACCTACCCATAAATTTTAAAATTCATGTAAAGAACATACTTATGAGTAAAGGCTATTATAAAGTAGATGATTAATTTAAGGATCGCAATGCATGGAATTAATAGCCTTCGCTTTGATCTATAACGAATAATTATACGTACAACCTAAAACCAACACACGTTGAAAGTTGTATTTATTGTTGTGCTAATACATATTAATTTGGTAATGACATGATTTATGTAAATGTCATTACTTATGATAAAGAGCTGGTAAGTTTCTTTCACTTGTTCTTCTTGTCATCTAAAAGACGTCCTGAAGAAGTGATAGGGAATTTTTTTTTTGTACTGTTCAAAAGTGCTTGTAATAAGCCTACTTGAATAAGAATATTTTTACTTCATTTCAGATATTTTCATTTAATTTCATGGCAATTTGATAAGCTTACACTAAAGAGATCGCAACGAATGTTTGACATATAATAGTTCTAGAACAACAAAAAAACTGTACCTACTATAAAACTCAAGCAAAACTTTTATTTTATTAGCCTTAACTGAACACCGCCACCGCACCGGAGCGTGCTTCTTAATGGCCAGCGATTTTTTTTTCACGGTACTAAGTTCTCTGTGTCCCATTCCAGCAATATTGTATATGGAGATAGTTGGCGACTATCTCCATATACAATAAATATTGCGACATTTTAGAAATACAAAAGAACAATAACACATTATCATTGAATTAAAACTGAAAGTTTAGATAAAATTATTTAGCTAAACGATAAAGTATAATTTAGAATGTACAATCTAATGCAGCAAAGCTAAACTAAATTATTTCGTAGGTAAAGAATTATTCAATCATTAAAACAATGCGACGTCTAATAACGGCTTCGCCTTATAAAAAAATAGAAAAATCATCAGTTTTTTATTTCAAATTATCTCGAGGGCTCCTCAACCTTTAGTGGGTAGATTCTAGTGGTTAGAGAGACCTGATATGAAGCATAGGAAGCATTTCTCCTGCGTTAACAAAACAAACAATTCTCAATCTGGATTAAAATTAAGACTAGTTATACCACTAAAAGGTTCCCCATGGACCAAGCGGGCAAAACCGCAGGGGGAAAGCTGGCTATTAATAAAGGCGTCGCGTGTTTTTATTTTTGTAATAGTGCTACCCTATTAATGATGTAGTGTCAGTTATCCTTTGGAAATCCTTACACGTGATATCAAGATTAAAATAAGACAACCATATATCCAGAAGCGTAATATCACGGTTAGAAGAAAAGATCTTAAAAATACTGTATGGTCACTACACCTTAATTTATACTATTTTCTGTTTATAATTTATTTTCCTCTATATAAATATAAATCACCACTGACTATCCCATGGTTAAAATAATAAAAAAAAAATATATTTTGCTTCCGGTTTTTTACACAAATCGTATTCGGAATTCCGGCAAAAGATAAATTTCTTCTTTATTTAGTAACAATCAACAATGGTGTAGTTTGCATAGTTATCAAATAACAGTGTACTCTGTTGAACGTAGTACCCCTAATTTATAATTCAGATCATGTAATATATTGTGATTGTTACTTAATCACCGCTGTCAATGCAAAGGTAAACGTATAAAACGAATACAATCCTGGCACAGGACATCACATTCTTACTTCAATTCAAGCTAGTTTGCTTGTTTTTAATAATTCCATCACTATGTTTAAGCTGGTAAGAGTTGTTTCTTTTTAGTACATCGAACAGTAAGTGTATGTTTAATACCAAAAATATGAAGAAACTAAATACTGATAGTGGAGGAATTTAAGTTGAAAATAAATACCATATATTTACATCTTATTCTTGACATCTCATTTTTTAATATTAATAAAAAATATATTTCCTAATTACTAATATAAACATTACAATACATGGTTCTAAGCGAAAAAGGTCCGATCCTCATTATTCATAAATATACTTATTTATGGATGGATTACCATGTGTAATTTATATTACACATGGTAACCCTATTTATGTTATCATAAATAGGGTATTAGGGCACTTTTTTTATAAAAAAAAAAATATTTAAATCTGTAATAAACAATATATATGGAAACCTTCTGGTATAGTAGAACGATCTTTTAATAATATATAGATACTTTTGTCTTCATGATTTCCAATATAGAATACAATTCGAATGATTTACAGTAACATATACAATTTTAAAGTGAAAGACTAGTTAGTGGCTTGAGAAAAAATTTGAAACAAAAATATTAAATGACAAAATAATATAAAAATATTTCTTCTTGGACTGGAAATCATAAAGGATGTGAAGTCCTTATTTTTAAAACTCTATCGTATAGTACCGATGTATCTTTATAAAATTTACTTGTATTAAAAATTCTTCATCAAAGTAGTATTAATGTATCTATATAGTAGTAATATATCTACATATATAAGAATATTAATGTATGTTATTTTCTTTACAGTTCATCTTTGTCTGCTTCCTTGCTGTTGCTGCCGCAAAGCCCGGTATCGTGGCACCAGTGGCGTATACTGCACCAGTGGCGGCCGCATACACCGCACCTCTGGCATACTCCGCTTACACGGCGCCAGTAGCCGCCGCCTACACTGCCCCAGTCGCTGCCTACTCTGCTTACACTTATGCTTCACCATATTCTGCCTATTACCTTCGTCGTTAAATTAAAATGAAATAAACAAAGACAATAACATGTTTTTTGTACTATGTTTTTTCAATTTCAAGTGCAAAAATAATTACTCACCTATATACATTTTTAATAGTAGAAATTCTGTTTAACAATGAAATGAAGGTTCTAGATTGATTTCAAGTTGGAACAGACTTTAGTCTGAATGTAAATAAAGCAGGTCTAAAATAGTAAGTATAAAATAAGGTCACAAGGTGAACTCATTTCTTTGTGTAAGCATGTCCGTCTCAGATCGGGATAGGGTTCGTAGTCAAATATAAACAAGGACGACGTTTCGAGATCTGGTCATTTGTTATTCGTAAGCTGTTGTTTATCTTTCCCACTAAATATCTAGGAAATTTCAAAATGGGTATTTATATACGTTTTTACTACGTTTCTGAATATTTTGTCTGAATAGATTTTATAGTTAGAAAACGTTCTTATAGTTGCCCCTTAACAAATAAATGTAGTCCTAAACCATAAAAGATTAACATTATTTGTTCAGTTTATAAATAAAAGTAACATTGCTCTGAAATAAACTAAAATTAATTACTAAATTAAACTTTTTTTTTGTAATGGAAAGTTATTTCATAGTCTAATTAATCCATATTTTATTTCGACATCTCTGCATGAAATAAAACAGGAAGAAAAAGCAGGTTGGGGTGAACTTCTTGCCGATTCTTCTCATTACATGATTTTCTACCGTAGAAAGTCTTAATCAAATCAAATCCAATCGAATATCGAATTTAAATTTATTATAACAAAATATCGGGTCGGGTAAAAGTTGATTTTGAACTCTACTCTTAACCCATTGAGGTTTGATATCAAGTGAAGAAATTTCACAGTTTTGTATAACCAGATAAGCTGTTGATATAACTAGAAAAAATATGATAGGTATACTCCACAGATTATTTATGTCTTGTTTAGTGTTTATATATTATGCAACTGAACATTGGACGAGCAGTGTTAAATTAATCTCTATCCGAAAGTTTAAATAGCTGCGTCTACACACGACTGAGTAAGTGGCCACTATTGAACAAAGAATAAAAACGGTTAAATGCGAGTCGGACTCGCACACGAAGGGTTCCGTAGCGACCACGAGCTATTACGAATTACGAAGCCCAAATAGATCGTCCATATCGGGGTACTATCTTCAAATAACACTGCAGGCGTCTATACCAACGTGGATCTATTCCATTTTATCACTTTTCATACGAAAATATAACGAGATGAGCGTAATGTCGTCGGATGTCTTTACTCCTCGGCGATTGGACACAGAATGTCCGCGAAAATGGCGGCAATTTGCTTTTTGTTCTAAAACTGTCAAAGTCAGTGTCTATTCTATTCTAATAAAATTAAAAGTATAGATGATCACGTTCTCTCTACAATTGAGTAATTAAGAATCGAGTAACCAGCAATTAAAATAAAAGAAACTAAATCAAAAGATCTTCGTAAAGATGATGCGACATATAAATAATTATTATTAAGGGGCTATTTGTAACTTATTTACGTAAGACTGGTTTCATATTTTATTTACGTCAATTAATAATTATAAATGACTGAGCGTGAACCTAAAGTTATACGTAGTTTAAGAAATAATAATACGCTATTGTTATTTTTTAATATTTTTCTATTAGATAATGAATGAAACTAAATTTCAAGTTTTTTATATCATGTCTAAAGTTTATAATGCTAAATACGCTAAATTAATCAAAAGTCTGATAACTGAAGAAATTAGATTATAAATAAAAATTCCTAGTAAAAATAAGTTATTTGTTAATTTTTTTTATATTTTTTTCGTTACATTAAAAATGAAACTTAATAGTTTAAGCCTGTGTAAGCATGTCTGAAGTTTTTCATAACAAATAAATTATAAAAAATTTAAAACTGGTTTTCAATTACTAAAAATTCCAATTACCCCATGATACTTGTAACTAACACTCGTCAGTTTTTCTTCAAAGAAGTTTTTATAAAAAGTCATTACAGGTTTGATTATTTTTTTATTTGAAATCGGTAGTTAAATAGCTGTTAATTGGAATGGTTCAGCTAGATTTACTAAATATCAAACAAGTAACGGTCAGTTGCACAAACGTCCATTAAGTTTTAATGACACCCTTTAAGCTCTAATGAATGTCAAATTTGTATGGGTAATGTCGCTTAAACCTAATGAGAATATTAGTGGACGTTTATCCAAGAGACCATAAACTGTTACTACTAGTCCCCGCTCCCCTAACTGAAGTATTTACGGGTGGGCGTTACTGACAAATATACCGAACTGCTTTCCTTCTTTCTTATTTTTTTTTCTATTTTATAATCATCATCACTAGTCTATTAACTTCCTCACTGCTGGGGTGCAGGCTTTCAGTCCCTATGGATGGTGGTATCGAATCCAAAGAAATAGGGAGAATGGGCGATGTACAACCACGCAGGCCTAGATTGGTGAGTATCAACGCTGCAGACGTAGCCAACGGCAACGGTAGTCAACGGCTTTACATGCCATTTGATTTACGGAGGAGCTCGAAATAATAAATTTATGTTCAACCACCCTATGATCGGCTCTAACGAAAGTTTAGGTAAGATAAAATGTTTAGATACTGATTTGATTTTAGAAATTTGTTAGATTTAAAAATAAATTAAAATAAAACTTATTTCTGCGTTCCCGCGCGCTTATAGAAAAGAAGCTCAGGCCTTCCTTATGAATGATTAAGGAGGATGGGTTTTATGGGCCATAACCGTCCACGCTGGTCTAATGGAGATTGGAGGGTATTAATAACTGCATATACAGTCAGGACCAACAGCTTAACTATTTGCTTACAACAACGATCCCGGGCCGCGGCGCTTATCCACTACGCTACCAAACTGCTCATATAATACAAAACTTCATAAAATAATATAAGTACCTACCTTTTTTTTGTTTGGATATCATCAGTCTTATCATCCAAAGCATGTAGGACTGAAGGTCCGGTATCGGCCCTTGTTCCGTTTTGGTATTCTGGAACGTCAATATTTGTATAGATGTACGTTGTATTTGTATAGATGTAGGTTGTATTTGTATAGAAATATTCTATACTAATAGTACAAGGGCAAAAGATTTGATTATTTATTTGCATTGAATAATAGGCTAGGCTAGGCTGAATTTCAAAATATTTTCAACTACGGGTAGCTACGTCATACGGGTTTCATATAGGCTATAATTTACGCGTTCGAATTTACGGGAAAACAGCTAGTAATAAATAAAATACCTACGACATTCTCTGTTTGCTTGCGCTAACTCGCATTAATCAATTTGAAATTCAAATGTAGACAGTATTAAAGAGTCGATCGTTTAAAATTCAGGGCGTGTACTACAAGGCTACTCCTTAGATCAGTGGAGTGGCGAAGGTATAAAATGAACAAAATGTTCTTTTTATATATCACATCTTCCTTGCTTTCTAGCAGACTTACTCGTCCCACGAAAAACTTTACAAAATCAAACAAAATGTTCAAACTGGTGAGTTGTCATATCATCCATAAAATGTACAATATGTATAATCTGTGTTTCGGAACTATGAGCATTATAAGGTTTTAGTACAAAAAGAAAAATAGGAATAAACAACAGCTAATTTAACTGTAGCTTCAACGATGTATGTAGTTGCTTTCAAATGTCATAGTCTGTAAGATTTGAAAGACCAAACAGTCTTAAACTGCAATATAAGTTGATATATGGTTTGAATTCTTTAAAGTCTTTCATACTTATGAAACTAAGTACCTTTCCTCGCAGACGAATGTACTCAATAAAACTATAGTTCCTACTCCAACATAATGATGTCTATCAACAGTTTATGTGTTTGTAATCTCAAGAACAATACAATCCACTTTATTTATTTTCTTATTCTTCTTTCTTTCAGTTTATCTTTGCTTGCTTCTTGGCTCTTGCTGCCGCCAAGCCTGGAATCGTAGCTCCAGTTGCTTACACTGCACCAGTAGCAGCCGCATATACTGCCCCTGTGGCGGCAGCGTACACTGCTCCTGTGGCGGCAGCCTATACTGCACCATTGGCGTACTCCGCCTACACCGCGCCAGTTGCCGCATACACTTATGCGTCTCCGTACGCTGCATACTATTTACGTCGTTAAATCTAAATAACTTTAATTAATGACACCTTCCAAAAATAAAAATTAATTAAAACATTATTTTTCATTATCTGTCTATCGATCAGTTGCACAAACGTCCATTATGTTTTGATGACGTCTTTAAGTTCTAATGAAAATCAAATTTGTACGGGAAATGTCGATTTAAACTGATGAAAATTTTAATCGACGTTTGCGCAACTGGGTGTATACCTTCTACATCTAAAATGATGTATTTATAATGAAAAAAACTTTAAAAATCCACTTCGTCCCTGGTACTCTAAGAAAGGTCCACCAGGTCCAAAGTACCAGGGTCTAATATTTTCCAGTATTAGCATTGTGAATGCAAAATTGATCAAATATAATAACGATTGTATACACATATTGCACAACAAAGTAAAATATTCACATGACAAAGCGAAAAGTTACTTTTACATTTAATAGGCATTACTATGAAAATTAATATTTTAGGTTCTGTTTGAATCACAAAATATTGCATATAATTATTTTTATTTTCCATATATTTAATATTTTATCTTAAAATAAACATAATAAAATAATTATTACCTTATATTTAACATACTTCCATTCACTTGTCCCTGGCACTCTGAGATGGGACTTGAACCTTTGGCAATCCGAGCGACTGTTCAAACCACTGACGTACCCAGGACTTAACAGGACTGAAGAATTTTTCAAGCACTTGTAACGCTTCGTTACTACAGAGCTTATTTTACAGACAATGTGGATTTTTAAGAATATTTCTTTAAGAATAGTGTGATATATTATTTTGAAACTAAATAAATAGACAACTCAAACATTTCATTCCAGAAAACATATAACCCAAACCTATTCAAGGTGAGAGTCGACGGGTGCCTTTTGGGCAAGCTCATTCCACCATAGAACTCATTTATACCCCCAGGATGAGTTAATATCAAGGGTGAACCCTTAAGTGTTAAAGAAATGAGCCCAAGCTAGAATGTCTATAATTAAAAAAAAGTTCCATTGGCCGCCTTTCCGTACTATTATTACTCCCTACATATTATTTTGGACCAGTCATGGTCAAGTCTAAACAAATAAATCTGGTCCAAAGTCATTAAAACCGAAATTTCAATATGAGACCCACGCGAATCAAAATAGCAAGTGAAATAAAAATAAAAAGTTTGTATATTTTTATCAGTACTTGACCATCAACCGATTACTTATAATATAAAAAACATATATCGCTTTATATATTAGAAAAGATCGCCGTGGTTCACTTTAACCATAAAAATCTCTGTAAACTATTAATTTTTACGTGTGCAATGAAGAGTTTATCCATCATCTATTATGTTATGAAATTTTGTTCGTTAGCAACCATGCCTTTTTAGACAAAGAATAGACTTAATACAAAATTAGCGGTTACATTAGCATAATCATAATAAGAAAAATTATGTTTGCACACAAACGGATATGGAGCGGTTTTATGACGACCAATAGACATGTGAGATTTGAATAATAATGAAACATGATTTTGAATATCGGCTAACACAGACGTATTTTTAATATACGAAAGATTCCGTACTAATATGCGATATTAAAATTAAATAATATACGTTTCATTATCTATCACGATCACGTATTTTTTTTTTTTTCATACTGCTATATATATGCCTATAATACTGCTAAGTAGACCTAGAGATAAGCTAAACGAAATATTTTCGAAACCTATATTGAACCTATATACTTTGACAGCGCTAGCTACAGCGTGGATTTGAGTCGTTTTCGCAAACCGTTGAAATGAATTCACTACACGAAATAGAAACTAAAACAAACTGAACTCTGAATTTTATGGTTTCTATTTTCTATGGTTTGCAAGCATAATAGTTTTGTAACATACATACGGATAAAGAGAACAGATAAAGAGAAGGGCCATATTAAAACACCATCTAAGAACGGTATCCTAAATAGGATTGTAGATATTGACACAGAGCGTTTTAAAATCGAACTCATCATCAGCCTGTTACGTCCCCGCTGCTAAGGCCTTTATAATGGATGGTTAAAAAAAATAAAAATAAAGATTTGTGTGTCAGAAAAAACCCTTTAAACAAGATTTCTATTAAAATTATATACAGAGTATAGATTTTATATTTCATTTCTTTGAGGAAGCAAAGAAAGAAGATAAACTGTTTTAAAAATAACTTCAGATAGTATCCGATACAGAATAAAGCTTCCTATCTGCTTTGACATAAGACGATTATGTTCAAAACATCTGAGTGCCTGTCTGTTTATTCTCGAAAGAAAATTCAGAAGAATTTGAATCGTTGTTATAAAATATTATATATGGATTTTGACAGGTTGCCCGGAAGAAGTCGCTTAAATCGATAAGGCAGCTAATTAAATCTAATTAAGTCTACTATATATTTGTATCTGTAAATAGTGAATTGTTAACAGTAAGGAGTTATCTATCTATAAGTGCATCAGAGGCAATGTTAGCTCCTACCTCAGTTGCATCATAAATTACTAAAATATGCATTTAATTGGAGTCATTAGCAACTGGAAAATAGACAAAATTTGATTTTCAAATAAACAGAGTAGGCCTTTTCATACAACTTCGTGTACATCAATAAATTCATAAAAAAGCAGCTCTTGTTTCTAAATTCCTGAATATTTGTCGCAAAAACCTTTAAATAAGATGTTTTCTATGCAAAAACGAAACGCCACAATAATTTCTACAATATTACAAACATATTTCCTAAAAATTAAATATATATAGTAGATAGCTTTTAAATACATAACCCCTATCTTTTCCACTGGTGCGAATATTTAAATTTAAAAAAAGACGTCATTTTAAATTAACTTCAGTTGTCTTTTGAATTACTGATTTGGAGCACAATAATCGTCTACAAATGTACGCATCTAATTATTACCAATGGACGTCACAAGGCTGTCTCCCAATAATTAGTTCTGAACAAGTTGAAAAAGTATAAATTAGACTGAATATTCGTGCAACTGTTCAGACACATTTCAAATATAATTGAATTGACATTAAATTACAAATCACAATGTGGAAACTGGTGAGTAATAATTTAATTGTTGACTCTAACTATTCAGAAAAAGCCATAATATTTATAACAACATGTGCTAACATTATATAAAGAGAAAACATTTGATTGTTTGTTTGTATTGAATAGTCTTTGTGCAATTTTAAATCTATTAATAAATAATAAATTTGGGCCTCTTAAAACAATATCCTATATGACCCATGTACTATCTACAGTACAAACAATGCGTTATCATTTCAGTGCAAAAGATAAGCCATAACTTTCAAATTTATTTATCAGGCTCTCACAACAATGAGTACACTAAAACTACACTCAAAAATTACATAATGACAAGGTTATGTACTAAGTGTCCCATTACTTATAGGAGGGCACCGCTTTCATTGATAGATCAGTACACACTTCTCCCACACTCTGGCTCGCCTGGAGCGCCTATCTCCAGGCGAGTCACAGCAGTACGCTTACAGCACAGTATCCCTGGTATTGCTATGAGAGGCAAGCACGCGCGTCACAGCCGAGCGACCAAAACATCCATATGTGAAAACGCATTTATACCCGCTACAGTTTTAACTTAAAAAATATCAGACGCTCACAATCAAGAGAATCCTTTGTTAAATATGTCAAGGAACATTTCCTCAAGCTGGATTCATCTTCCTGAAATTGTATTCGGTTTGTATTGTTTTGTATATATATATTATTGCCTGCTGTCTCTTTACTCAATCGGTATAGCTTCTTTTAGTCAAGGGTAGCCTGGTAGAGATTGCTACCTTAACAATAAGGCCGCCTTTTGCATCGATGTTTCTAATAATAATTATTTTCATGTTTATGAGTTAATGGGCAATAAAGTATATTCATTCATTCCAAAAATAAATTAAAATAATAAAAAAAAATATATAGTACACGTTACAATTCTAGTATATGAATAGTTTCTTAATAGCAGGCATGGAAGTCAAAACAAGGTCGATATTATTTTGATATTCCTTATATTCCTAATAATGTTAATATAACAGGATTCTAAATGATGATAGTTGAAAATTAAAATTTATTTTTTAAATCAAGTTTTTGTTGGACTACAGATCTTTTATAGACAAATCAAACGAACCACACTGGGTTGTGCTTATTAGGGTTCCATACAAATACTTAAAACTAGAATATAATAAACCCTTCCAGTTCCGTCTTCGGATCAGCTCCATTTCATATTAATATTGCCTCGTAATCCAGTTACAAATATGTGCTTGATATTTTCTAAACCATGTTAAAGCTCGAGTTAGGTATACTAGTTTGGTATGAGTAAAGGAATAGGCTCGATGGCGCTCGGTCTGCGATACGTTTGCTTAGCAACTTTCATAATGGCCGGACGGGTGACCAAAAATTTATATTTTTATATTAAGCTGTTGGTCCCGGCTGCATCTGCAGTCCTTAAAACCCACCAATTCGCAATGGGCACTCATGGTTAGTCATGGCCCATTCTCCCTAGTCGATCCGATTCCATCTATAGGGAAAGTCTGAGCCACAGCAGCAGGGATATTAATAGACTAGTGATGATGATGAAGGAAATGGGATAAGACATCATAGGATGAATACGGAACAACCTAAAATTTCAGCTCAATCGAAAACCGGGGACCTGGTCTTGCAAGATTTAACAAATAATAACGTATTGAAAATTTGCAATGTTTTGACCTTAACTGAATAAAAGCTTGTTGTGTCAATAACCGATCTTTTTTTACAGATTCTCCTCGCTTGTTGTATTACCTTAGGCGCTGAAGCAGATGTTTATCCAATGGCATACTTGCCAACTTCTGCAGCATATTCCGCCTCACCTGTCACATACTCTGCCGCTCCGCTAACCTCAGCCTACTCTGCGCCATTGGTTACATATTCCTATAGTTCACCCTATATGTATTTACTTGCACGTTGAATGAATCATATAGCTCCAGCGCTCGTTACAATAAAGTGTAAGAATTTTGTAATTAATGATACTTCAGTACATCGAAGTACCCAAGGCTTTGGTACTAATGCGAGGTCTGGTGCTGGGACACCTTAAAACGTTATTATACCTTTAGTACTTGGAATTACTCGAGCATCAGCAGTTCCAAAACTCTTCCATATTTTTGTTACGAACTCTATCGAATAATTTAGCTAAACTAACTAAGGTTGATTTATTTAAAAGTTAGAATGATTGCTAAAAACAGGATTGCTAACATGTACTTAGTTACTCTGTGATCAATAGCACAGAAATATCGGAAACTCATAAAATATACGGTACATGGTAGCATTCCTGTTTTTAACAATAATTCTGATGTTAATGACTATGTTATTTTAAGACAACATATTTAAAAGTTGTCTATTACTTGTATAAAATTGCATATTTTCATTCATAAAATAGGCAATTTAAAATTGTTATAATTAGTCATGTTAATTTAAACTTCTGTTATTTTAGTAAGTGATATTTGTTCATATGTTATAAAAAAATAAATCTTTAAAATCAGTTTTTTTTCTTATTCGAATGACATCATACTTGCAAGTTAAATCCACTACAATGATTACTTAAAACTGCTAATCAAAAGACTTTTCATTTAAAAGTTGTAAATCATATAGTAATATGACATAGGTACATTGAATATATATATTTCTTGTATAACCGTGCAAACCCTTTGTACAAAATTGTAAAACTCGTACGCCAGTTTTAAGGTGTCCCCATCTCTGAGTGTCCGGGTTCGACTCTCTGCCGAGCCAATATAAAAAAAATTAAGTTGTTTCAGATCTGGATGTTGTGGTACCTTTATTGTCTCAGAGCAATGTCTGTAATGTGTCTAATATATATTTACTTACTACCCAGTCGTTTTGCCCCCTTTTAATACTTTGAGATTTCTTTTTAAATAGAACACTTCCATATTTTTAAATAGTTTTAGATATTTAAATAATTTATTGTAACCATCGTACGCATAATATTAACGATATATATTAGCAAAAATATAAATTTTCATATTATAGTTGATATAAAAGTTACTAGATAATTTAAAAAGACAACGTAAAACTATAGGGTATTATTAATCTTATTTTTGGAAAGTATCTCAATTCAATCCTATGGTACAATAAACCATGGCAAAACATAAAAAAATTATTCAGTCAGTAAGTGTCATTGAATTACATCTAAACATTTATGAATTTCGCGCGAGTTTGACGAAAATGCCGGACGCCATGTTGCTCCGTAGTTGTGACGTCGGTTAGTTTTGTAAACAAACGCGTTGCTATTGGTTTTTTACATTTTTATGTGCATTTTTATCATATTCGTTGTAAGAATATAGTATTTTCATCAATGTTTAACATTCCGCAATAAAGCAGAAGAAAATTCAAGATTTGCAATAAAAAAACTTTCCTAGGACCAGACTTAACTATTGGTAAGTTTGTGCCATCTTCTTTTACAAAACGCTGTTGCATGGTATTATTTTATTAAAAATGGCTTCTTCTTTATTTTGCCGTTAAAATATAATAAATTATACTCTTAATGTATTTATCTTGACTGAAACTTATTTTTCTAGTTTGTTTACAATACCGAAAGACGTCAAATTGTGGAGACTACTGATTCGCTTAATAAAAACACAGACTAAATATTTGAAAACTTTGATTTTAATTCGGCCAGTTGCACAAACGTCCATTAAGGTTTAATGACGCATTTAAGCTTTAATGAATGTCAAATTTGTATATTTTTAATTTTTTTCTCATGATGACTAAAATATCCTATTTTTTCTTTCTTTGTAAAATCACGTATTACAAGTAATATTATGACTCATTAATAATATATTAGGTCTTCTTAAAAATAAATATAATGCTATCAGTTGATTGTTTTGCTAATGAAATTTATTTGTGTTGAAGTTTATCCAAAGTAACACATACACCCATTATTTTAAATATCGAAAAGAAATACATATACACCGATAGAGCCTCCGAGGTGAAGCAGACATATTTTGATAATAATCAATATATAATTTATTACATTTTTTTATAATACAGCAAATAGAATTTTTTGGGAAAGCTTGGGCATTGTAAGCAACGAGGATCATTTCATCGCTTGTATCTGCGAAGATAACCAGACCCCAATCCAACTCCAATAACTCGTGGACCCACTCCACCAATTGGGGTATATGCAAGTGGGTTTAATCCAGCTCCTCCGTATCCAAATCCTCCAAGGCCTCCTATGACACCAATCGGTGCCCCAACACTCCCCGATGCTCCATAACCCAATTCGTTGAAGACTCCAGCGGGATAGCGCTGAAATTGTTGTGCGTTTGACTGAGTTGCGAAAGCCGTTAGAGCTAAATATACCTGTAATCAAATAACAGTCGTAAATACAAATACGTTAATGGTCTCAGGATAAAACCTTAGTCCATTGGGATGAGTGCCATTCTAAAATGTTATTTTCATTGCTACAAATTAGACATTCGATCACTCTTTGGCTTATGAATTGCTTCAACAAATTGAAGCGACTCAAATAGCTCAATAGCTGTGTTTAAATTGCTACTAGGAACAACGCTTGAGCCAATCCATAACAATATAAGATTTAGATAAAATACCGTTGAAAAATTGTCACTGATATGTACTATTCTTGATATGAAATACTGACAGGTTACTTATTCTTATTGTGCATTATTTACCGTAAAATGTTATACTTTAATCAACACTTTACACAAAATATCTAAGATAATTAACTGTACATTTGCCATATTATTTTAAAAGGTTCATTATAATAGCGTACCAGAATTTGCAAATTCATAACGAATTTAGTTCTGTGTATACTTACAAGAAATAGAATATGCATTATCTTATTAAGCATCACCCTGATTATTTCGAGAATTGACTCAATCTTATAGCAATTAAAGAACCATGCCTTTTATATGGGGATAGTAGAATGTGATTAGGGTGTGAGTGAAATTGCCGAAAGCATAACAAAATCTTCATTCGCTTCGGTCGTGAAAGCAAATTGCTAGTGGTAATTACCTAGTGTATATTTTTATTACCAACGATTGTGGTAAATCAATTGAAATGCTTCAACTGATTCTCTGATTGAAATCTTTGGCACTTATTCGTAATTCCACTTTTATGTATTAAGGACGATCGACGTATGTAAATGAGCTTTTACCGTGAAAATCATCAAGTACGAATCGAATTCGTATCAAAACAAATGTGAAATTTTATTGTTAGTTCCTTTTTACGGTGGCTGATGGTGTCGTGCAAATATAAATACTTATTCTTATTTAGATAAATATATCATAAATTCTTATTATGTGATCCATACGAATTAAAATCGAAGTCGATAATTTTCACGCTAAGTGTGCAAAAGTGTGATCGCAAAATTTTGATTATTTTTGGGGTTCCATACCCAAACGATAAACCCGTCCCCTATTACTAATCCTCCGCTATCAGTCCACAGAAGATGTATTTCTATTGTCAATTAAAAACTAACACTAAAAAACTGAAAAAAGAAATGTTTAAGGAGGCATACAACAATCATCGAAAAAACATAACTTTATCGCAAACTGTTAAAAACAGCTTCAAAATTTAGGTAAATTACTTATTTAGGTAATTGTATAATTAAGTTATATTGAAAAGTGTGACAAGATAAATAACAAACAAATATGACAGGACAGTGAGCAATTTGAGTAATTAATATTAATTATTGCTCAACGACATCTGATCAGGTTCGGTGATCGATCATCCTCTTTGTAAATAATATTTGCGAGGATTCAATATCCGAAAGACACGTGTAAAATTATAAGTTCCATTTATGGATAGTAACAAATTTACAAAGTTTTATATAAAAATATTTTTAAATATTTCAGGTTCAATGAACAATATGTTATTATCATCATCAGCTCTTTTTATGTCCTCACTGGAGGGGCTCCTGCTTTCCTTATGGATAGTTAAGGAGGATAACCAACCACGCTGGTCCAGTGGTGGGTGTTGACAACTGCAAATGCAGCCAGGATCAACGGCCTTACATGTCTGCTGAAGCACGAAGCAGCTCAAGATAATAATTTTTTGGTACTCTGTCCATCTCGTGACTGACCCTTGCGAAAGATACAATAACAATCGCGGGCCGCGACGCTTATCCACTACGCCACTGAGCTATTCAAGCAACATCATGTATTAATAAATAAATATCATAATAAGACTACGTATCTAGGTTTATATAAAACTAATACATAAACTAGATAAATAGATAATATCCCCCAAACCATTGCTTACACAGGTAAAGTACCCTGAAGGTGGAGAGCGTTTCCTCTTTAAATGGTCAGACTGATTCTTTGAGCGAGGTTTATACCAGTCTCCCGATTAATAATAGTAATAAGGTAGATTTTTGTTTATTAATGAACTTATTCCTTTTTGTTTGGAAGTCGGTTAGTTATCTATAAACTTATGACGCAATAGTCGATTACATTGAACTAAAGATTATATTTAAATTAAAGCACATTTCGTAGATATCAAATATTCAAAAATCCACAAATTCAAAAGTTTTGAAGCTTACATAAAATTAAAGAAATAGTTTCCATTTAGAATTTAAAACTTGTTTTTAACAATTCGAGTATACTATGATATTATTCATTTGAATAATAAATATGAATTAAATTAACTTCATGATCATTGAATGTTTGATATTATCTATTAGTAAACCAGATGACAGCTTTATACAACTAAGTCACGTAATATTAATATTAATTTTGCGTCAATTGTTCACGAACTTTGATATAAAATATAATCGAATCGGTGTAGCATATATCCCGATAAGATAATGATGTTAAAAGATATTCAATAATTTATTAATTTCAGATGTAATTTCAGATGGACCCAAATATAAAAATCAATCAAACGTATACTGCATTTTTTATTCATTTATCATTAAAATAAATAGTTTCTATTCCCAATTTGGAGATAACATAGTTTTACATCGCGTACTTAATGACCGAGTTTGACGAAATATCGCAAACTAAACACGCTGTAGTGCACCATCGAAGTCTACGCACCAACTACAGGGAAAATGTCTTAACCCTAGTAAATCGTCATTCGACATTCAAGTAATCGAAATTCACAGTATGCCCTGAATGACAATGCTTACGTTGCATGCGCTGGCCTTCATAACTTAGTATAAAGTTTGCTACGGACAATAATAGAACATCATTCAGCTCAACAGTAGCCCAGAGATAACAAACAAAGAAAATGTTCAAATTAGTAAGTTGCCTATTCATGATCTAAAAACTAATTTAGTTCTTAGGGGGTTTAGGGTTATTATTTCTTTATGTTTAACATTAAAGAGTTTCATTTTACTGCAGATTCCATAAAGTATTTCTTTAATAAATTTTAAAATAGTTTATATATAACATAAATTTTATTTTCTATTTCAGTTAATCTTCGCTTGCTTCCTTGCCTTCGCGGCTGCCAAGCCCGGTATCGTGGCTCCAGTGGCGTATACTGCACCAGTGGCGGCAGCATACACTGCACCCGTGGCGTACTCCGCTTACACGGCACCAGTAGCCGCCGCCTACACTGCGCCAGTGGCGGCTTACTCCGCTTACACCTATGCTTCTCCCTACTCATACTTCCTTCGTTGAAAATGAGAAGAATACGCTGCGTTCAATGTGACTAATTGCCAGTAATTAAATAAACCGTATCACCTATATACCTCCTTTTTTTATTTTACCACCCCTAATTCACTAAAAAACACAAATTATTATTTTTCGTTATCAGCAAACTATTTTGCGAGAAGCTTTTAGTGCGACAATTAATGAGTATGGACGATGTATTTTTAACTACTCTTTGACGCAAAAATTACTGAACGGATTTTGATGAAATTTGGTATACGGACAATTCTAAGCCTGGATTAATATATAGACTTTTTATTACACTAAACTGTTCCATAGGGATAAATGTACTGTCAACTTCTCGAGTAAATCATGCAGGCAAAGCCGCTGGTAGGAAGTTAGTAGTACTTTGTAGATAGGTTCGATTTACTTCAATGTTTATTTCTAGCTTTTAGCGCATTTAAGAAAAACTGGTTCTGATTTTTTTATGTTGCTCTCTTAAACCTTTCATTTGATACTCTTATTATGAGAATGCTCGAAGATAACTAATTTGGTGTAAGTCAAGGTAGCAAGCACACCAATGAATGAGTCAATAAATTGTGAGTAAACAATAAATGATACGTAGCAAATATAAATAGTGAAACAGTAAAATAAGAGATATTAGAAGATCTTAGAGTGCCTACTAGTTAGGTGTCAAGATAGCAAGCACATTAGAAATACGATTCGTATTAGTTTGAATTACATGTCAAAATTGACAAAAATCTATACTACGGACTTTCATTTGATTTATTTGAAGCTAAAAAATACACAAAACAAACTATTGTTTTGTGTATTTTTTTAGCTTCAAGTGGTGGTCAAGGTGGAATAGTAATTCTCATATTACATAAAAACCCAAAGATTACTTCTTTATTACTCTTTAAAACTTGAAAAAAAAAATACTTCTGAATATCCATGGATGTCAATTTATTTGATCGAACCTCTATGTTGTGACAGCGCTATACTCGTCGTTGAGTTCAACACTGATTTTATTACAAAACAGCACTGCTGATTTCAAATGATAAAATGGGATACTATAGCAATAAACTATTATAAATTACGGTAGGATACATAATAGAGGTATATATTTGATGAACGACCTTAATAAAGCCTTTTATTCATAAAGATAATTCTGTCATAATAAACTCGATCGATTACGGTTTCTTAAATTAAAGAAGAACCATTATCAGAGAACAATTATTAAATATTTTATTTATATGAGGCGGTTTTGAGAAGTTTTTTGTGTGTTTGTTACGCGATTATGAATCGACTCTCAAAATTATTTCTTCATTCGACAGTTCATAGACCGAAGTGGTCCTATTTAAATTTTAGGGAAATCGAATCAATACTTTTCTTTTAATATGCTTTCCTACAAATATTATTTAACAATTTGATGACATGTTTGTATCGGTGAAAAAAAAAAAGATAGCTTACGTTCAACGGGTGTATGTAATATATTTTAATACAAGTTATGTTCATCGATTTCTTCGTGTTACGTCGTGCAAATAAATAAAATTTTCATGACCTTTGTTGTATTTAATATTATAGTGATACCTATACAAAATATTTATATTTTATTAGTAGTTTATATATTATCTATGTAAGTATCACTAAAAATAATGAAATAAGAACCTTTCTATCTGCATGTATTCGGTGCAAATTTTTGAAAAATATTTCCCATTTAAACCTGTATGTTTGTATGTATGTTTGTGCGCGAATATCTCACGTTTGGCTGAACCGATTTTGATGCCGTTTTCAGCATAGTATTTGTCAGACTTAGGAGAATGTTTTGGGTATATTAGTCGATTAAAAAATATAGGTTCGCCCTTTAACACGTGTTTTATGTAATATCCGCGATTATCTCGCGTTTGATTGAACCGATTTTGGCGCAGTTTTCAGAAAAGTATTTTAAGTGTTACCTATTATATTAAAAATATCAATATTACTAAAAAGCATTAAATAGAAACTTAGAAATTGAACTGAATTCAAACTTAAAAAAAAATTAATTCGGGCGGAGGTTTTCTGTAGTTTATTATTTAAATGATAGGCGCCCGATTTTAATAGCATTTTCTTGAAAAAGTTGCTTTAGAGATATATATTATTTATTACTTTTTTTAGTTTGAAATCGGTTATATTTTTTTATTTTTATGTAAGGCCTTACGCATTTGCCCTGCCGCTCAAAGACTGGGGAAGCATGAGAAATGACCCTATTTTATTCTTTGTAATCGGTAAAAAAAATAAATGCAATATATTTGCAACAAAAATCCAGGACATACTATAACTTGCTTACGTTCTATAGTAATTTACATATCCAAGAAACCAACAATTTACTGTCGAATGTCCATGATGGCATTAATTGTTATATTTACCTCACTTGTCAACAACTATTAGAAGCTATTATGAATTTATTTACTCTGTAAATAGAAATCCTTGTGCTGTTTACAAATTAAATGTTAAGTCTTACTATATACAAAGTAATCCTTTATTGTAAATACTATTTGCTATTCAAATACTTTGTTTGTTTATATTTAAGAAAACAGTGTAATATATTGACTAATTGATTAATAGCGAAGAATTTATTTAAATGACTTAAGTATTTTACTAAATAATAGAAGCATAGTCTACTCTGGCGAATATTATATTTAGAATCATGACCTTTCAATTGCAAAAAGATTCATCAAAATGAAGCCATGATACATCACATTAAGGAGCTCAATTCACAGTGGTTATCGCAAAGATGAGTGACTGTGATGTATTATATCGAATTCCGTTCTTTGGAAGATACCTTGAGTAGGCGTGAGCGTTGAATAAAAGAACCTTTTTTAGACTGTTTATTGGATATCAACAAGAAAGAAAAGAAAAAGAAAGAACTTTATTGACCACTTCTGTGCATCTACACTAATAATGTGTAAGAGAAAAAAAAACAAACATTTCAATAAAGTAACAACAGAGTGGTCAACGTGGACCCTATTTCAGCGATGGCCCCTATGTCACTACAAGATGGGTAAAATGACACAGAGGCACTGTTATTCTGATAGGGCCATTTCCCGTTGGTTGAGGTACTTGAATTATTGAGTAATTGAATTTAGACAGGACCAAGGATTCGCACAACTGAGTTCGAAGCTCCACACTCAAATAGGACCTTACTTTGTAAAGTAATTTGAGGTGATAAAAAGAGCTTCTAGCACATTCTGTTATATGAGCTTCAAAATTAAGAGTAACTAGTCCTTGATTTCTATTTCTACCTCTCTCCACCCACTCTATCTTCTCTCCCATTAAGTTAATATCAAATGAACCACAGCTGTTGTTAAACTTAGTCAAACTTTTCGTCATACCAAATAAAATTAGTTTTGATTTTTTAGGGTTTAAAGTGAGGCAGTTTGACTCGCACCAAGTAGCTATATGAGCCAGATCCTCATTTATTTTTAACCTAGTTTCAGTGTGATCTGAAGGAGAGAATGGCAAATATAATTGCAGATTATCAGCGTATAGATGGTGTTGACAGTGAGTGATGCTCTTTGTGACGTCTGCACTGTACAAAACATAAAGAATAGGGCCCAAGGTATTTGAGTTTTAGACCCCTGAGGAACCCCACGAGAGACCAATAGAGGAGTGGATTGGATTTTCCCATGTGCAGTTATTAACTCGACATACTGCTGCCTATTTGTGAGGTAACTAAAACATAACTTCGACAGCAAAAGTATTGTATTTATTGAATCGAATGCACGCGAGAAGTCCAGCAACAGCATAGCGTTGATCATTCTAAGGTCCTGGCCAGCAAGCAAGCAGTACCATGACCTCTTCGGAAACCAGACTGCATCTGCGGAAGTATATTGCAATCTTCTAGATACTTGGTTAACTGGTCACAGACTATCCTTTTGAGAACCATAGACATACAGGAGAGCAAACTGATTCTGGCTAATTGACTTTTGGAATAGGATTCACGGCAGCGACTTTCCACCTTTCATGAAATGTGCATTCTTCTATCGACTTGTTGATTATTGTAGTAATATCCTTCAATGACTGAGGAACTAATAGTCTACCGATTGTCGAGTTGACGACAACCAAGTTGTCTTAATAGTTAATTTTGAAAACCATTTCATGAACTACGTCAGCTAAACTAGTTTCTTCGTCACAATTTCTTGTTCTGTTCGACTGAACGGACTATTTTTTATACTATTATAATGAAAGTTAACCTTAAACAGCTACTGGCCTATCGTCCAAATAAAAGTAAAACGCACAATCTACCAGTATTGACTTTGGCACCAGATGACATATAATGCAGCATGTAAGATTTTTGTTTCCTGTCAGGATGCTTACGGATCCTTACCGTGACAATAGAAACGACAAGAGCACGGAGACGGAAACATCAAGTAACGATGCCAAATAATCACTAATGCACTCATACACTAAGAATTTGTATGCTTATTCTCTCACAGAGGTAAATCTTTTTTTTACTAGTTTCGATATATTATTGCGAAACATTGTAATTCAAAAAAATGGTTTTTTATTAATATTTTTAAACTCACACGATTTGTATACGACGTTTCGGCTACGTTACAGCAGCAGTGGTCACGAGGAGACTGGTGAACTGGCGGGCGTCGTCTTCTGATTTTAGTTGAGGCGTGAGGGTAATCCGGTAATAATGTTTTTAACAGATTTTCAGATGTACCCTGTTGTGTTGTGTCTTTGGACTTTTAATGTTCTAAGTCTATTAATTCCACCACTGCTGGTGTACAAATCTTCTTAAAACATATGACCAATAGAACAGGCCATTATCCACGACATGAATGCGGATTGATGGATGTTAACAAACTTGAAATTGAAGGTAGTTCTTTCAAAAATACGTATATTTACTATCTCGAACTTCTCCGTGATAAGCACATTAAGCTATTAATATAAACATTGCCATTCTTTTATTCATTGAGATTCAATTTCATCCATAGGAAAGATCTGAGCTCCAGCAGTAATGACGTTATACCTTGATGTTCTTGATGAGTTTCAAGAAGCCATCGAAGTTTTTTAACACTTTGTTATTTTCATTCTTATTTTGTCATCTGCTATTAAATGTCGCATTTATTGTAAGAAAGGCTATCTTTGTTTGTAACTTACTCCAATTAAAATAGGCACATTGACCTCCAGGCTTGTCGCAACGAGACTTGTAAACGTAGACACGCGCGGACTGACCTCTGACGCAACAACATACTCACGCATCCTGAATGTATTATTCTATCATGGCGGTTTATCAGAGATGGAGCCAAGACTTTTTTAAATATTATTTTACTTTATAAAATAGTAGGTGTTATATCGCGACCTTCATTCACGTAAATTATAGCACCGCAAATGATGTAACTTCCTGTAGATGAAAGAATTTTCATGGTCTGATCTATATTTTTGAAGATTACCCCCATACAAATAAAGAAATAGAATTCGAAACATTACCTCTTTATAAGTAGTATTAGAATTGATAACACATATAAAAATATTTTTACAGCTTTTAATGAATGCTGAAGCAAATTTTTCTGATCATTTTCACTGTTCTTCAATTAGTGTACTAAGAAGAAGAAGAAACATGTATCAGCGTTAAATAAAAATAATGTCGACAACAATGAGTAATAATTACAAAATATGACAACCAGGTCAATCGGGGCCTTGCTTCAGCTTTATTTTGATCCAATACAAGATCTACCGCATCAATTCTCATTCTGATAACATTCCGGCAATAATAAAAAAAAAAAAGGATTAAACTTTTGTATTCTGCCAGACAGTACGTGTAAACATCTATAACGCTCTAAATTGAGATTTAAAATAATGTTATTTTGTTTAAAATAATTTACATTAAAAATAATGTACAGAATTAAGCAGTGCCAATCCTACAATTCGTCCTACACTGAAACATACAAAACAGCAGCCATTTTCAATAACCAGATTTGTTCACTTACGCATAAAACATTCGATGGTTATCTGGAATTTGGTAAACTTAGTATAATGCAAGCCAACCCTCGTAAAATCGCGAAACTGTTTCTTGTGGGCAGTTTAGTATTTATACTGGTACTATCACTGGCTTCAGACAGTCTTGTGGAACAAGAAGTAGACAAACCATCAACATGTACAAACTGGTAATTGATTTTTTGCAAATATCTGTAAAGAAACTGCAAATTGATTACAAATAAAAACAATTTAAATGAAATATCCCATTTTAATTATTATGAATTAACTAATAGTCACCATAAATATAAGAATCATTTCAAAAGACAAAAGCGCGCAGAAAAATATAATGAATATATACACGAATAGACATAAAAGGCAATGATACAGAATTTGTATCATAATAATAGGATGGAGAAAATGCAATAATCTTCTTTTAATTATATGCATAGTCGACATATTATAATTTTCTTAGATTTTGTTATTGGAGTTTTAGTATTGTTTTACAACTTATTGTCATCCTTGTCTTAATTTTAAAGGTAATCATCTCAACTTTTCTCGCTATGGCGGCTGGTAAGCCAGGCATCCACTCTGTCGCATACACAGCACCTGTGGTAGCTGCTGCATACACCGCCCCAGTTGCTGCTGCCTATACTGCCCCAGTAGCCGCCGCTTATACCGCACCGGTTGCTGCTGCATATGCTGCTCCCTTCGCTGCTGCCTACACTGCCCCCGTTGCTGCTGCATACACTGCACCCGTCGCCGCTGCATACACTGCACCCGTCGCCGCCGCATATGCCGCCCCTGTGGCCGCTGCTTACTCTGCTCCAGTGGTCGCTGCTGCTTATAAAGCCCCTGTCCTGCTCAAATGAAAAGATTGCTATGGCACATTGTAAATAAAATGACTGTATTCCATAGTTTTATTTCTTTTTATTTTACTCGTATCATTCATATAATAGTTTATTTATGATAAAAACACCAATTAAAAACTGGGCTCATACTTCAAGTGTTTCCCTGATGAATAAAAAAGGTAGGTAGGTTGTATCAATTTTAATGTAATTTGTTATATTTTCTTTTATAAGTCTCTCTCCATAAAATTTAACTTTAACTACTTAAGCTATACTTCACAGGCACCAGAACTATTACTATTAATTAAAAGAATTTATTAAAAGAATTTACAAGTGGTTTACAATAAATAAAATAAACAATAATCTCTTCCAGGCAACCTATGATGAAAGAAGTAAATTTAACGTTAAGTCAACACACAGACCACAGACAATAATAATGAACCCAACCCTGTATGTTGATGATATTTTTTGATTTTTATAATACATTAGGTATGTAAATTTTATTAGTGACATGTTTTTTATTTCTAAGAATAAAAGATTTTGTATTTTGATAGAAGGTCATTACACTCACAGGGATAAGCGTTTCTTGTCGTAAACATTCTATAAATAAAAATAATTAATATTTTGGCTGTCAGAATCAAGAGCTTTGTTTTTATAACTCGAGCGGGGAATAGAATTAAAATAAAGGCCATGTTCTTCCTATCGCCTATCTTATTTATTTACTTAATCTTGTTTGCCTATAAAAAAGCAAATGGCGTACTTAATGTCAAAAAAACTTACAGCAAATTCAAGAGGCGATATCATACGGTGTTCTCCAGGGTACTCATATTGTCCCGTTGCTGTTTTTAGCATACATAAATGATATGGATGATACATACATACATACGATATGATGATAGGGACTTGGGTATCATCATGGATTCTGTGTTGTCATTTAATTCTCATATTGATCACGTAGTTGCTTCGGCATTCAAAAATCTTGGCTTTATATTGCGAATAAGTAAACCATTTAGTAGACCAAGTACGTTAAAAATCCTGAACTTCTCATTTATTCGCAGTCCCTTATGGAATCCATGTTATGAGATTCACATTAACAGAATTGAGAAGGTCCAGAAAATGTTTCTCAAATCCATAAATTACCGCCAAAATAATTTAGTAGAAACATACCCATCTTCTCTTCATAGATACGATTTGATGTCTCTCCGTAACAGGCGTAAAAAGTTTGATATGATATTTATCTATAAAATTCTATATAATCTTATTGATTCTCCGTCATTACTCAGTAGCATTTCTTTTATTTCTCATGTTCGACTTCCAATGCGCTCCTCACGCTTAAACCACTTTTTGTTCCTCCGCGATAACCACAGGCGATAATGTAGTAACTATACGCGCAACTCTTTTCTATACCGTTCCACTAATATTTACAACCATGATTTCACCCATATAGACATCTTCAATATATCGCTACAGAAATTGAAATGTATTCTTTCGGAAATTCTAACTAGCAATTAATAAAAATTATGTCAAACAACACTTATTCTATATGTATAAATATGTGTGTGTATATCTCTGTGATATATTTCCTTTAAAAAAGAACGGTGTTGGCTCTACTTGGTTGCACTTTTCAGAAGCTATTAAGCTCTAAATAGCCTTGCCGGACTATTTTACACAATATGTTCCATTTATTGCTTTGTTTATTCTCTTGTTTGTGTCCAGTATTGTTAACTTAACCCCTTCGGACCCGGTGTCCATTTCAATGGACATAACTTATATTATTTTATTATAATACTCAGTGTTGTTTTGACGGTAATGTAAACATTTCTCGGTGTACTTCTGATATCAAAGATTGTTTATGCTTCATCAAATTGTAAGAATGTGGTGTGGGTATATTGAAATAATAAGTCGTATATTGACAAGAACCATGGACGAACGCAGTACTGGTAAGCAGATTTTGTTAATTTATTTCTATAGTAAATTGATTTATATGATCCAATATTTATTTATTTTTCTGGTATATTAAACTGTAATGTATTAATTTAAGTAATTTTCTTAATACTTTTTATCAAAATTCTTGACAAAATTAGAGTTTTTTTCCATGTCCACTGGAATGGACATTACGGCTTGACTGTAAATATATTATTGTGCACAAGTATTATGTCGTGGTACCGCATATTAGTACTTTTGGTTTGTTATAGGATTCGATTTATCAAAAAACAAAGACGTTAACCGTCTGTTAGATATCCTAGAAAATGGTGTGATGTCAGACCTTGATGAAGAAAGTGATGATGAAATTATACACCCACACTCATCAATAACAAATCGTGATGGCAGCGGTATTGTATGCCCTAATGAACCAGAACCACAGCCGTTTTACGAAGAAAACTTAGAGGATGATCAGGAAGTTGAAGAGGAGGTTGAGGCGAGCGGCTCGAATAAGGAAAGCACTAATAAAAACACAAATAAAGAAAAGAAAACCAAACCGGATATCATATGGAGAAAACATCTTCAATTTGAAACTCCTGAATTTTCATGGGCAGTCCCACCAATTTCTGAAATTGTATCACCATTATCACCAATAGAATACTTCAAAAAATATATCCCTGATTCCCTATTAGAAGAAATAGTTTTTAACACCAATTTATATGCCAATACAAAAGAAGTCCGTAACTACAAACAATGTTCGCTGATCGAAATGAAAATATTTATAGCCCTGCATATTATTATGGGAAATTTAAAATTTCCGCGCATACAGCTGTATTGGGATAGAACTTTGGATATGAAGGTATTTTTAGAAAATATGCCTAGGGATCGCTTCTTGCAGCTAAGAAATAATTTGCATATTATTGATAACAATTCTATTCTAAATGGAAACAGTGACCGACTTATCAAAGTTAGACCTTTATACGACTCGATCAGGAACCGATGTCTGGAACTGAAGCTGGAGCAAATTTTAAGTGTTGACGAGCAGATTGTTCCCTTCAGAGGGAATCTGAATATCAAGCAGTACGTGAAAGGAAAACCAGAGCCATGGGGTATCAAAATTTTTATGCTTTGTGGCAAAAGCGGAATGGTCTATGACTTTATTATCTATCAAGGAGCTACAACGAATATAGATCAAGATGATGTCTCACGGTATGGTGCATCAGCCGCCTACGTAAATCAACTTTCGCGACGAATAATTTGTTCTGGACATTTCCTTTTCTTTGATAATTATTTTTCAAATTACAATTTGCTTCGAGATTTGCGTAAAAGAGAAATATATGCAGGCGGGACAATCAGAGTAAACAGGTTTCAAAATCCACCACTCATTAGTGACAAGGACGGAGCAAAAAAACCAAGAGGATACTCAGAACAAGTTACCAATAGTACAAAAGATATATTAGTCCTTAAATGGATGGATAATAAAGGTGTGATACTAGCTTCTAATTTCGTAGGGATCGGAGAAGAAGACGAGGCGCTAAGGTGGAACAAAGCAACAAAACAGTACATATCAATTCCACGTCCAGAACTTGTACGATTATATAACAATGGAATGGGAGGCGTTGATAAAATTGACCATCTACTTAGCCTGTACCGCATTTTTATAAGGTCTAAAAAATGGACGTTGCGAATGATATCTCATGCGATTGACTTGGCGGTGACTAATAGCTGGTTGGAATATAAAGAGGACTGTCAAGCCTGTAAAATACAAAATAAAGATATCTTAGACCTTCTGCACTTCCGCCAACGAGTAGCCGAAGCCCTAATAAAAATGGGGTAAACCAGTATTTTCAAGAAAAAGAGGACGGCCGTCTAGTTCTGGAAACAGCAGTCCAATAAATACACAACCTAGTACATCAAAATCTCGTCGTTGTATTGAATTTAGACCAGCTAGTGAAATACAATACGACACTGTCGATCATTTACCAGAATACGACAAAAAAAAAGAAGCTACAAGATGTAAGAAACCAGATTGTAAAGGAAAAACACATGTTTATTGCCTAAAATGCGATATTCATTTGTGTTTCGTTACTGAAAGAAATTGTTTTCGAGCGTTTCACCAAAACTCATAGTATTTTTTTTATATGCTGTAATTTTCTGCTTTATGTTTTTGTATAAACAATAAGAAAAGATATTAACAATAATGCATTATTTTTTAATAACCTAAAAGTAATAAAATCCCAAGTAAATACAAAAATTCTAGTAATTACATAAAATCGAATTAAGCAACAGTCGAATCCCCATGTCCATTTCAATGGACAGATATTTAACTAAATATATATAAATAAGAAATATTTTTTTTTACCAAAAATAATTTTATTAGTCTTCAAATACACGGTAAATTAACAGAAATATTTTTTTTAATATACTTTCTTAATTCGGGTCCGAAGGGGTTAAGTACATAAGTATTTACAAAGCATATTTTAATATATGGTGATGTCTTCCTTATGTTGTTGTACTCTCAAAATAAAACAAAATTGTAACGTTGAATTTGACAAACATAGGAGCTCAAATTATATTATTGTTAAGTATTGTCACGTGTTATAGGCACTACAGGTCTATTATAACTTCAACAATTTACAATAATTATTTTTCTATGTATATGACTATTTGTAGCCTTAAATAAATGAAAAAAACAAATTAATTAATAGGTCAACCTAGTTTCTAATTTAAAAATAAGAGTAATAAAGAATTTCCATAATATTATTGATAACATGATATAGCAACTTAACCATATGTAGTGGTAAAAATTATAGAATTGAGAAAGGTCAGTAAATGTTTACTGCATTGTGCATATTAATACAATTCATCGACTACCATCTAACATAACTCAATTCTGTGACGTGGTGATATCACATAATATTGTGGCGTCACATGGCACCTTATTAACCCTTTGATTTATATTAACTATTCTAATCGTACACGTATTTGTATACGTCATATGAATTCAGTTCAGTTTGGATATTAACGAAATAATGTATTGAATACATAAAATGATTAGATCTTACATCAGCATTCCTGTTTCATATTTTTATCATTGTATCTTCTATTACGCTTCAAAGTATCATTATTAATTATAATTAAATTATGTAGGTACTTTAAAGTTTAAGTTATTCTAATTTTATAAACTTTATCATGTGATAACTAGCATGATGCCAGTGTAATTATACAAATAATATGACTATTGCGATGCTAAAACGTAAAGGTAACGAGCTATTGAATAATTATTATCAAGTTCATGATCCACAGCGGCCTTGATCGATGCCGATCAGGATGTCAACGACAAATAACAGAATTTTCTACTCAGGTACAAATATGAATGTTGATGTAAAAAAAAATAGAAAATTATTACAATTACTTTCTAATTTTAAAGAAGCAAAAAATTTCCGCGATACGTCTAGACCGATTGAATGGAAATGTTGGTCATATAAAGACAGATGTATAATTAACACTCGTACTCAATAAAGTGATATATATCTAAGGGACTATTCTTCGAAAACAAAATTTCGTCAATTTTCAAAATGCTTATAGGACTCTTTAAACGAAATAATATAACCATGTAACTCTATAACCATGTAAATAATCGCGTAACTCTATATTATAATATCTATATTATATTAATTTCGTATAACCATGTAACTCTATAGCCATGATTATAGCCATAGCAAACGACATCTTTGCGATGTTGTGTCGATATTTTATTTAATTTAACATGTCCTTTATTATGGACAAACAAACGATAAAGAATGACTGTTATAGATTTGACAGCAGCGTTACCAAATTAATATTTTAATCCAAATTTATCTACCAAAAGATATGTCAAAAATGTGAGATGAAACGAAATACTTGAATCGAAATAATAAAAAAAGTTAGGCGGGCTCAACCCTGACACTGTCTCTGATGCACTAATAATCTTCACTGATTTGTTTTTAATAAGATATTTTCCTAATTTTCGTTCGAGAACAAATAAAAAAACCTTGAGGCGACATGTTATGAATAAATGAATGTTTAGTAGTTTAAGTATTATTAGAAAATCAAACAAGTTTTGCAAGATATATCGTATGATAGCAAAAGAAAAAGCTTGTAATGGGTATCGTACAAATATATAGATGACTGCCGGTCTTAATTTCCGCAGCTACCATAATAATTATTTGTCTTATTTATTTATTAATCTTTTATATAATATTTATTTTCATACAGAAAAAAAAGGTTAATGTTTTTTATGTTTTATTGCAAGAACCCTAAAAATACGAGTCTGATTCTAATGTTTTTTGTATCTTTTAGTATGTCTTCAATATGTCCATACAAAAAAAATGTAACACCATCACAAAACCGGCACACATATTTCTAGTTAGAGTAGCAATAAAAACAAATATAGTGAGATCCTTTACATAATATTATGTACATACTTGGCTTGTGCCGGATTCAGTCATGTCATTTAGTCATTTTAATGTTATTGCACGTGGAATATTTGATGACAGACAATCCTGATCGTTATCAACGCAAATGTCCAGCAAAACACGGCCTGATGAAATCACTATTCTTTTGCATAATGACCATATACGAGAACATAGTATTTTGAATATTCTATTCTGATGTTTTTTTTTTTTGTAAATATCGTTACTTCTATTAGTTGGTCAGTTTCTTTCGCTCGTTTTTCTTATCAGATAAAGAAATATGAACTGGTAAATATTTTTTTTTGGAAGATAAGTTTATTTTAATGCGGATATTTTGACTTTGAATTTTTGAAAAATATTTATTCATTCTATTAAGATTGGAATCGTCTTAAAGATATGGATATAAGATATATATATAATAATTATGGTGACTCTGTGTCAAATACGTCATTACATTTCTGCCACTGCCATCTAGCCCAACACTGTCACAGCTTAATCAAATAACACCTATTTCAAAAGGTAATAAAGGTTTTATTTCATTAAATTTCTATACTGTGACAGCACTGTACTTGACGTTCAATTACACGCTGATTTAATTACAGAAAAGCAAAGCTGGTCTCTATATAATAGCTTCTCGAAATCTCGATACAATGTGTTCTAATAGTGAAGCATACTGAACATACGACAACATGTCAGTTTACCACAATTTGTCAAAATTAACCAGTTGATTTTAATTCTCATTCTTAAAACATTAAAGTGTAAAATCAAGTGGTAGAATTTGGTAGTTTTGTATAACCTGACTGTACTCAGAGATTTCGAGAAGCTTGTTTGTTCCTCAAAACAATGAGTAAGTACATTAGAATATTAAATCTAATTGATGTACGTACATCCTGTC
This sequence comes from Diatraea saccharalis, assembly GCA_918026875.4. Classification (NCBI taxonomy): domain Eukaryota; kingdom Metazoa; phylum Arthropoda; class Insecta; order Lepidoptera; family Crambidae; genus Diatraea; species Diatraea saccharalis. Next base: position 8,353,951 of record OU893337.1, read on the forward strand.
CGAACATGTATTCTAGTCGCGTACGGGTCCCGATCGCTCGATGCCAAGGTGGTCACACGATGCCAACACAATAGGGTCATCGGTGATGCTTATAAATGGACCTGGAATATCACAATTAGCCAGTATCGATTCGACATTAGGAAACAAACGGACAAGATGTTCAAGTTTGTGAGTATTCATTGTTATTTTTATTTTCGAAAATAAACTTAAATACATAAAATTGTAATTTAATAGTTCTGATATCACGTTTCTCTTCTCTGTCTCGCTTCTGTGTAAAGTGTTCTACGTAGTCTATTAGTTTAGACCATTGTTTGTAATACTCAATATTCTATACTTATACTTCGTGACCGAGCGGCTCATGTACTGGATTCAAATTGTCGCTATTTCTTAGGCCAATTTCGAATTTAAGAAATTGACTTTTCTGTATTGTCTCGATATTAAGGGTAAGTGCTCTACTTAATTTGGAATCTAAGTTGTAAATGTGATGTTTCTTATATTTATTTATATCAGGATTTTGTGCTTAGCATATACAATTTTAATTGTTAATTATTTATTTATACATTTGTATTTACTGTTAAATGTATTTACAGACGATCTTACAGAAAATATTGTGGCTTTATTATGTTAAAGCATTTCTAGTCATTTAGCTCATACTCGTATCTAATTATCTAGCGTGCAGGTTCTTAAGCATTTTTTATTAAATATCTTATTATGTAAGATCTCTTGAAAGCGCCGAGCTAAGTTCATCCTTTTAAAAATGGCATGCCTTATCAAAAACGGACATAAGTCTAAAATTACAAAATTTGGAAATTCATCCTCTCATTTTCAACAAATAAATAATTCGCATATCAAATCCAACATCATCTCAGGAACTTCTATTTACACACCTTTACTTTACCTTTATTGATTTTCATTAAAACCACTTTGTTCCTAGCACTCTGAGATGGGATTTAAACCTTTTGCAATTCGTACGACTAGGGACAAAGTTAATTTTTTAAGCATTTATCATTAAGAATATTTTTCAGAATAGTATTGTAAATGCAAATATAATAAAATATGCTGTTTTATAAAACAGTTTGTATGTAATAAGTATTTTACTTAAAAAAACTATTTTGGCAGTTTGCTCACATAAAATTTTAAAAAGCTTTATTGCCTTGAACGAGAAATGATACTCGTATAATAAACAGTGCCGTCTGGGGGAACTTGTTGATGAAGAAACGTAAAAAATTATATTTATTTATGATTTACAAAAAATCTAGATTGAGAATGGCTCATATTTTAATGATAACTATAAATGTAGTTTGCATAGTCTACTGGCGATTTGCCATTATGAATTAATATTAATAACCTAGTTTGAATTAAAATATATGCAGATGTCGCAGACGATATGATGACAAATAAATGCAATATACAAGTCAGGTTTGTATTAAAATGTGATCACGCTATAAAATATTGGTTACGTGACTTCGTGTTATACAAAACAGTTTTCTAGCAATGTATCAATTTAAATCAATACTTTATTCATAACATAAGTTTTTCTAGTATTCAAGAGTTATTGCCCCTTCATTCTTACCGGTTAACAGATTAGGAGACATTTTGGTGAAAATTCGATGACCCAAAAGTTTTAATGATCTTGTGCATTGACATGAAAAATAATATCTTGGATAAAATAGTCCAATAACATCGTAACTTTTACTTTTACATATGTAAGATTAACATATTCTAACTAATAAACTGTTTTTTTTGACAAATCAATAAATTAACTATCACATGGAAGAAACTAGTCATGTTAATTTAAATTTTACCCATGATCTGGACCACTTATTATTTTTTATACCACATACTTTTTCAATAATATTGAAATAAGTAATTGTAGTAAGTCACAGATTTTATGGAACTCAATTAGATATGACGATAATTTTGGAACTTTATAACTACATCTTAGTATTGGTAAATATCTTAGTATCATCTTTGCAAGTTATTATAGCAGCATTCTGAATAATTAACGTATGGTTACTTATATTTTCACGGGCACTACTCATGAAATAAAACTACTTTTGACCATTTAAAATGAAATCAAATATAAACGCTTTACATCCGGTCAAAAGTAGCTTTATTTAATTTACGTAACTCGAAGTTATAATCTTATTTTGAGATCACATAATTTATATTTACCATCATCTAAAAGCTCGTTGAGCGTCAAGTTTCGACTGTATCTGTACTTATAAAAAACCAAAATTGGTGCAGTGTGGCTATCCCTTTGATATGTTATTGTTTTCATTCATAGTGAAGCACTGTAATCATCAGTGGTTAATATTAAATGTGCGAGAGACAGCTCGGGTATGATCCAGGCGGGATTTTTTTTCCTCCGTGGCCGGCAATTTTTTCCATGACCGAGTGGCTCATACGATAATTTCAAGTTGTGAGCATCTTTTAGTGGAGTGTTAGAGTTACCCTATCTATCTATCAAAAATTATCGACCAGCGAATAAATGGTATTAGAAAAAAAAGGAAAATTCTTTTTCTTCATCTCACTTTCTCTAAAAATCTCACACATCTATAGTCGAGTAGAAACGTAATTAGTTGAGTATAAGTGATGACATCTAATAGATGAAAATATTTCTAACTATAGACAAGAATATTAATGAAATAAGAACTGTACTGCTAATAGCTAATAATATTAGCAATATAAATTCAGAGAGTTCTTGCTTTAGTAAAATTCTTGTTTATTGCTTAAAAATGTTTGCTTAAGTTAATTCTTGTACTCAAGTAATTACTTCTACTCATCTATACGAGTGTTAGATTTATGTAAGAGCTCCAATGCCTCTCACGTCCACTGGGGCTCAGGCCTCCTTATGAATGGACGGATCCATAAGCTGAAGGACGGGCCATTACCCTCCACGCTGGCCCAATACGGGAGGATATTAACGACAGCAAATGCAGCCAGGATCAACGGCTTAACGTGCCTGCCTAAGCACGGAGTAGCTCGAGATAATAAATTTTAAGTCATCCATCCCGTGACCGACCCTTGCCAAATTTGCTTAGTAACAATGATCACGGACCGTTTATACAGTATGCCACCAACTATGCAAGGCATGTGTCTTCTAATATTAATTTATGTTATTCACAGATGTTGATATTCGCCGCTCTGCTGGCGTTTACCGGCGCTAAGCCCCTCGTCTACACGTACTCATCTCCCCTGGCAGCGTACACAGCACCAGTCGCTGCGTACACCGCCCCCGTCGCCTACTCCGCCTATTCCGCCTACTCGCCCGTCGCCTATTCCGCTTATACTTACGCCGCGCCTTACTCTTACTATATTTAGAGTGATCAACGCATACGTCGTCATGAGATTTGTTTATCGTTAAAGTACTGATTATGTTATGTGAGAGTTAATTTTATTTTATTAGTTATACTCAATAAAAATTATAAAAAGTATCATGTCTAAATTTATTTTTAAATTAATCATAATATTCTCAAAATGACTTTGTTGATAAAGTACAACCGTACTCAGTCTAAGTAGGCTAAGTACGATTGTACCAGGGAAGCACTCACGCTATAGCCACAGTATACGAAATTGTAGTGATGTTATGACGATATTTCGGTTCGTTATGAAAACGGTTTTTAATTAAATACTCACAAACTATTACTATAAAAGTATATCATTGTAATCATTATATGTATGTAAAAATAAAAGTGCTGGTAAGTTTGTTACAAAGTTCAAAATAATCCCTATGAAAAAGGGTATAATTACAACAAGTAACGGAAAAATTAAAATTGTAAAGACGGCTTTGTGGTTTTCCTATTGAACAAATTTCAGAAATATGATAAGTAAATACTTTGGGGTAATCACGAATGCGGGGAATGCCGAAAATTACATTAAACAAGCAATATGTTTGTTGTATGTAATTTAATGATTTTTTATTTGTCAGCTTTATAAACAGTTGATGAGTAAACAATACCTGATTTGGTGATAATTCATCATTTACGAAATTTCTCGGCTTTCGGTATTACCCCAAAGGACTATAAGGAAAACAAAGAAAATAAAAATAAAAACATGTTTTATTTTGGTACACATTCTCCCCTTATCTCAATATAATAGCACTTGATAAACGATTAAATAAAAAATCGAGCTGTAGAATGACAATAAACTAGTTTACATACTACCCTCAAATCTCGGTCAGGCCGAGAACTTTTCAAACCACCCTCGTATAGTTTACTCATATTTAATCACAAATTAACATCACAAGACGCACCTATTTGTTAATACATAGTTTCCTATGCTTTTAAAGAATTTATTGGTTATTTTGATCACATTTCATGTCGTCAATTGGATAACCTTAACAAGTTGATTGTGATAAGCAAAGTTGATGGAAAAGATCCTGTGATCGTTCACTGAGCCTGAAGTCCAACATTATTAGTGCAATATCTTCATCACAAATCAATGGTGACAGATATTTATGAATACATTTATTATTGATAGATATATTTATTATCTTTTGATCTAGTAACACGAACTGTGTCATAAAGAGTAGTACTTGAAGCGCTATTGGCTTTGCATAATTACGTTAAATTAGCAGAACTGCCCTACGTAAAACTGAACATCGAGAGGAATGGAGGAAAGTCATAAAAGACCTGGGGTCCGTCCGCCTAATCCTCTACCCATAAGATACGACATTATTACGACCTTATGGTGGCATTCAATTACATATCTTTTGGTTGATAAATTTGGAATAAATGACTAACTTGTTAACACTGCTATCAAATCCATATTCATCAATCTTTATCATTCATTCGCCGTTTTCAAAGTACATGTTAAAGAAGTAAAATTTAATTACATTGCTTTTTAATCACTTAGATGTCGTACCCTAGAGCTGGAGAAGGTAGGCGGTCGCTCTGATGAAGTATTTTCATCAGGAACAAGTCCTTCAATAAAGAAAAGAACAGCAATGAAGAACAAGAAATTTTCTTTATAATGTTTGGTTTATTGAAAAAGCTACACAAACTCCGCATGCTCTAACGTTAGAGTAAACTCTATAACCACTATGGTCATGAGTTTTTATTCTATTTTCTTGATTGAGTACATTTTTATTATAATTTTATTATTCTTCATCCGACATTAATATCCCCAATCTAATGTTAAATTAAAGTAATATAAAACCTATAGCAACTTTTATTATTTATGTGTGCATTGACCAACTATAAAGTAATAAATATTACACATTTTTGCCAATTAGCCTTGAAATTTTTATACATCATACACTATTTAAGGAATCGTTACATTTGTTAAAGTATATTATAATTGTATATTGAATCTTAAAAATGATTACCTAAAGTTCAATTTTATAATTGACATTAGTAATTTTCATTACCAATAATATCGAACATTCCGGTTTCTAAAAGATATATAAATTGCGAACAATTATCCTTTTTGTCATCATTCAACATTAGTTCGTTCAAAAACATCTTCAAATAATCTCATCATGTACAAATTGGTAAGTGTTTTATCTTACTAATATTATAAAAGTAAAAAAAAAAAAGGTTTTGGTGAAATTCAGTAGGTATACGAGTAATTTTAAGCTTGAATTATTTCGCAATGTTTTATCCCACTAATTAGCTCTCTAAGGATATAAGTACCAAAGTCATCGTGTACACCACACGGGAAAAACTATTGACGGAGAAATAACATTCAATAAAAATCATTACAGAGTACATTTTGTTTTCTATAAAGATAATAACATTAATCTTGAGTGAAACAATGCTCATACATTAGAAAAAAAAAACCAGGGAAATATTACTCCTAAGATAGCACCTAATCGGAATTACTAATTTGAAACTTGTGATCAAAAAAATTAATTCTAAACAAGTACAATGAAGAGAAAATTACAAATTATATGTGAAGGGTCAATAACCTCTCTCGATAAAACAAAGTACTTACAAAGTTACCTGTAATATTCAACTACATTTTATTTCTTTTATGTTCTTATTAGAATAATTGATAAAAGTAATTATCGCTATTGTGTATAATTATGAAATTTTTGAAAGCTAATATGTATATAATTGTTAAAATTAATATAACTATAGAACGAGAAAAAAATTAAATAGTTTTAATTAATTAATGAAAAGAAACTAGATATTCTTCAAAATTTTGTAAACATTCAGTGGCATAACTATACGTTTGAGGCCCGTACCTAATCATCATATGCAAACCCAATAAAAGGAAGCAGTTAACTAAATGTGTAATAATAACTACCTTCTTACGGCTGGGGACCTATCGCATTTTGCCGACTTACCACCCTGAAGCATTAGTTACACATCAAATTGCCTAGCAGTAAAAGCTATTACTTTCCGGCAGACCTAGTAATTAAATTTGGCCATACGTACATTGTTTTTCGTATAACTGTGGATAACTAAACCAATTATCATGCATTTAATCTAGTCTCTTGAACTGTTATAAACACTTCTAGAAGGTTGACATCGAGTAAAATATGTAATATCAAATAAGTAAGCTTGTATCAAACATCAATTATTTGTATTAATTTTTCCGCAACCACTAGTTCAGGACGTCTTAGCTAAATCTATTCTTTATAGATTATAATACATTTTTGTAATAATCATTGCGAATCTATAAACCGACCGTGAATTTCGTGTACTTATTGACAATTTACGAATTCATCTCCTTGAGGAAGAGTTTAAGAAAGTTTGATTTTGATATTCCATTTGAGGGTTTATATTCCAGATTCGGTTACTTTTCTTTAATAATATATTGCAATACTTTACTCCTCCTTGCGTCGTTCATCCTCAATGCTGAGGGTCATGACCTCGTGGAATTATTCTCTGTTGGACATCTTGCCCTATCTTCGGCGATATGGATGGCCTCACCGACTGTGGTGTTGAGTGTAGTGCGGATTTGATCACACCAACGTAGAAGACTTCTTCCTCGTGGTCTTTGTCCATCTATTCTCCCCGTCATTAAAGTTTTTTCGAGACTATCGCCTCCTTTTCTAGCGATGTGACCAAAGAATTCGAAACTTTTCCGTAGACAAGTGGTGGATAATCTCATTTTTATCTTTACTTCGACCAGAACAGATGCGTTCATCCTATGCTCTGTCCAGTGAATTCTGAGCATCTTTCTCCAACATCACATCTCAAATGTGTCAATACGTAGACATTTTTTGAGGGTCCAGGTTTTAGCCCACAAAAAATTGAGAAAAACAATAGTATTGACGAGTCTTTTCTTTGTTTTTCGAGAGATGCTCCTATCAGCCCATGCTTTTTCCAACTGTGACATGGCGCTCTTAGCCATACCGATTCGTCTTCTTACGTCTTTCTCACACGACCTATCGTTCGCTATAATAGAACCCAGATAGATGAAATCTGACACAACCTCAAAGTTCAGTAAGTTGGTCAAGGCAAGGGAACTGCTGCGATCTATTACCATAACTTTTGTCTTTGCTTTATTTCCAATCCAATCCATCAATACAAACCAATCCAATCCAAAAATTCCAATCTTTCCAGCGGGTCAGACATTTTGCACTCACTGGCCGCAAAAAGTGTGATGTCATCAGCATACCGCAAGTTCGTGATTTTTACCCCGCCAATGGATATCCCACCCTTCCAGTCCTCCAAGGCTCGCCTCATTATGTATTCTCCATATATATTAAAGAGAATTGGAGATAATACACAGCCTTGCCTAACTCCTTTCTTACTTTACTACAAATGGCCTAATGTTTTTACAAATAATTTTAAGATTCAGTCTTTTGATAGTTACGTTCATAATTGATTGCAGAAATTTAGCTCAGTTGTTTAAAAAATTCTTAAAATATTGTAATTTATTCAAAACCAGTAATTATAATATAGTACAGATAAATCTATAAATATTCATTTAAACCCAGTTTTTATAAAGTGTTAATTTATACAGAACAATAAAAGAATAAGAAGTGTATGAAAATTAGTCAAAAATAAATATACTTTAATAATTTATATTTTTCAGATTGTAGCCATCTTGGCGGTCCTGGGACTAGCTGCAGCCAAGCCCAGCGTCTACTCCGTGTCACCTGTCGCCTATACTTCACCTGTAGCTTATTCTTCACCTGTCGCCTATTCTTCGTCCGTCGTGTACCCTGCATACAATCCAGTGGCGTACTCAGTTCCTTATTCTTATCAACCAGTGGCGTATTCAGCTTACAGCTCCCCTTTCGCTTATTACTACAAGAAATGAACAATATATTTTGTCAACGTCAATTTCCGAAAATAAATCAATTTTAGCATACAAAATGTAATTGTTGTTTATTGTACATTACCTACAGTGGGTGCTCGTGTTACGGAATGTATTTTCAAATAGTTTCACTTGTACGAATATTTTCAAAGTACACATTTCTTTCTAGAATATTGATTAAGGATAAGGTAAGTAGCATTTTGATCCGATAAATGTTGGCCAAATTTATACCAGGGTAATTGTCCTAGTTCTTGCTTATCCGATTGTCATTCGGCATAATAACTAATAAAAAAACCAATCGACGAAAAATATTCTTAAAATGATCAGATAAAAACTAAATATTACAAAATTAACCTTGATGATAAAATATTATGACATAATCGAGACATTTTTTCGTTTGATACATTTCTGGGCCCATTGTACCGCGGTAAATGTAGACCTTATTCTGATAGTGATAAGGCGTTGATTTTCTAATAATGCACATCTGCATAGCTAAGGAAGAGGTCCGGTTTTAGGAATCATATATAACTGCTACTGAAGATGAGCATGCTATCATTCATTCGATAAGAAGCAATCGAAAACAATCTTCCAAAATGTACAAATTGGTAAGCTGTATTTTTTTAATATTTTCAATATCATGTAACCTTTTTACCTTCTAATATAGTCATGTGCAGTAAAGTACGCAGGTTGTGTTATAATATCTGAAAAAGAGAAAACGATAAAATAATTTAAAGAAATGTTACACAGATTGGTAAATTGCTGTGAAATAATTTGCAAATCTGTCTAAAGCTTGATATTTCAGTATGCTGAAGTATTAAGGGTATACATCACCCAGTATTCAAAACGGAGTACAGGTGCTAGAACACTTAGTATCAGCGGGGCAATATAAAGTAACCTATGAGTTTTCTTTAAATGTTCTTTTTAATATTTTGAAATTAACTAAAAACTTGTTCTTAATTAAAAAAGTAATTTAAACCGATCAGATTGCACAATCATGAAACGTGGTGAACTCAGCAGATCTCAGAAGATGGTGTGAAGCTCCGATAGTTTCGTAATGGTTGAAAGTTGATTTATTACTAAATTAGTACTATTTAGTTCATAAAAAAAAACTATTAAGACTTTCTTTAATGGAACAAACACATTCAGAAATCGATAGAAGTTTATTGGTCCACCTCCGAACTGGGTACTTAGTAATCTATTCCCTTAGTACTTGAACATACTGAAATATCCAGCTTTAGAAACACCTACGTAACGTCTTTCACTTTCACACCTACGATTTTTGTAAGGACACTTGGGCTTCAAGCCAGAAGAGGTCCTTTTTTGACGCTGAGAAATATGTTTACCCGATTCCCCCCAGCGCGGGGTCATCGGGTTATGTAGGACTCTCCCCTGCAGTCCCTATCCAGCATGGGACTAGTCATATAGCAGGGGCATACCCACTAAATTTCAGCGATATCCTTCTTTGTGGCGTAATGTACGAGGAAAACCAGAAGACCTGTCATTTGTTTGTTTTTCATTTGTTTTTAATTATTAGCTATGTGAACATTTACACTCTGGGTATATTTTACACAAAAAAGTGTATCTTAATAAAGTATTTTTATTTTACTTCAAAATACTCTAATAAAGTACAAGTAAAGAAATCTAATAACCGTAAAATATCCTGTAATTGTAACTGAAAGTAAAATATTGTATTATGCTTACATAAAATTATTAAATTTATTTATTTATAAATATTAGCCAACGTACACTCATTAGCACATCTGGTCTTGAAATGCCAAGTGATTATAGTAAATTAACAGATTAAGGCTTATAGCGGTTTTAGAAATGTAGTCTATTTTAGAAATCTAACGTACAAGCGAGAACATTTATGACAAAATACATTTTAATAATCCAATAAAAAAAACAGTTGTTATTAGTGTGAAATTAATAAGTTTCAACAATAACCGAAGCCGGGACCTCGAAGTGTGTGCGAGTCATTCACCTACGAAGGTCATTAAATTATAACGTTCTTATCTTAAATTTCAGTTTTTTATTGCCGTCGTCATTGGGCTGGCAACAGCCAAGCCTTATAACCCCAGCGTTTACAACGCGGTCGCATCAGCGTCCTACACAGAGCCAGCTGTGGTTACCGTCTCTAACCCCACCGTGACTGCTATCAAAACTACAGCAGAAGCTTACTCATCGCCTGGTTACAGCTACACAAAACCAGCCGTCTATTCACAGCCGATCGTCACTTATCCCAAACCCGTAGTTTACCAGCAACCTGCCGTCGCATACCCTAAACAAGTTGTATATACTCAGCCAGAAGTAACATACTCTAAGCCTGCCGTGACCTACGCCCAGCCATCAGTAGTTACATACTCTGTACCAGTATCGTACTCTCCGGTTGCAACGTACTCTTCTCCAGTATATTCCGCTTACTCTGCATACTCCACTCCAGTAGTATATTCTACATATCCTTTTGCCTTGAAAAAAAAATAAAAAGAGGATCAATATCACCAAAAAATGATTAATTAAAAATGCTTTATCATCAATAAATATAATGCAATAATTATTCTGTTTTTATTATCATTTACAAGTCATCATCATCATCATATCAACCGAGAGACGCCCACTGCTGGGCATAGGCCTATTTACAAGTCAACGATGAACATATAATCGATTTATTATTTAAACTGAAATGTATAATTTAAAAGAAACTGTATCTGATGAAATTATTCTCGTAATGGAGCGTACCAACATATTCAGTATTTTTTTAATATAATTATATAATAAAACCATTCAAGGTTGAACGTATTGTAATATGGTACGTACTGTTCTCGCATCTCATATAAAAATATATTTACCTGTGTAAATTATAGCATAATTTGGTAAAAGAATTTTCAAAATCGGTGCAATCAGGACCCAATTCAATGCAAACGTATAATAAAATATTATATTTCCTCTTTATAATAACTATTAGTATATACACAACATACGCCATTGTACCATGAACGTAACTGAAATACACCAATGTTGTTGTTTCAATATATGCCAAAAGTCCGAAATTATTATCATCAAAAGCTTTAGAAGTTATTCTGTGTGTTATCGTAGGTGCAGTCCTTGAGACTAACAGACTAAATTCTACAGTTATTGATGTTAAGAAAATGTTGTGTACTATACACAATAATATACACAGTAAACTTTCAGTAGTGCTTCGACTTCTCGTCAAGGCATGTATAATTCATATACCATACAATCCTATATCGTATGTTGTTTATAACAACCTTATCATGTCATGGTCAACGGTTTAAAAATAAGAGCAAAATTAAACTGATACACATTTATCTGTCGATGCCTGTAACACGAAAATTATTGCAAATTCTCGCTGTAAACAAACCCATGTAAATTCTGGAATATTTTATGACAAAAATAAACAATTAAGCCTTTATTTTAAAGTAATATTTACTATAATACTGGAACACAATGGACATAAGTATATAAATGAGGGAGTCATTTAATCAACTTAAGACCACATAATCTAAGGTAAGTCTTTTTTAAACTTAATCGAATATAAAAATATTTCTCTCCGTTGTCTAGGTTACTCAACTAAATATTGAATTGAAAAAAGCACTCATTAATACGAGTGAAAGTAAAAACTGCTTGAGAAATTCAACTCTCTAACTAAAATTGAATGTCGCAGATTTTTACGGTCTTTTACTTCCTGGTTACGCTAGTAATTAAATATTTTTCGAGAAAAAGACAAGGTCAATAGAAAGATATTCAAAAGCGCAAATAGGAAAAAAGTTTAGGTTCAGTGAGTAAAAAAATATGAATATTGCTTTGTTAACATATTGTTAGGTGTTCGGTTCGATAAAATTTTCTTATCGGAAGATAAATACGTTAGTCTATATAAATGTCACCAACATCATCAGCCCTTTTTCGTCCCCAATTCTCAGACCTTTCTTATGGATAGATAAAGAGAATGAGCCATGGCATAACCCTCCACGCTGGCCCAGTACGGGTTGGAGAGCATTAACGACAATAAAAACATCCGGGAGCAATGGCTTAACGTTCCTTCCGAAGCACGCAATAGCTCGAGATAATAATCCATCCTATGACCGACTCTTGCGAAAGATGCTTAACCACAATAATAGCGAGCCGTGGCGGTTATCTATTACGCCACCGAGCGATGAATACTCCAAAATATAATTATAACAATATCGCAAGACATCAGCGTCACTGGTACTTTTCCAATTCATTAACTTTACATAACATAATGCCACCTAAACACCTAGTAGTAAGGTAGCAGCACTGTGGTACGACTCTAGATTCAGCTGGAACCAACTGCTTAGCGTGCCTTCCGAAGTCTAGAAAAGCTCGAACTAACATAACTCACTCACTTACCTTAGAATGTACTGTGTTGATGTGTATTTCCAATTTAATTTTGTTGTTACATACAATGTCTAAAAATTTCGAGATGTGAAAGCAAATGATTTCATATAATAAGGTCACCTAATTTAGACTATGTGCTATAAAAGAATTGTGTTTGAAGTATAGGAAATAAATAAATTTTATTTTTCAATTTATTATTACAACCAGTTAACCAGACAGTCTAGTTATGATTTTAATAAAAAGAACTAAGGATCTCTAAACGACAAATTTTGTCGCACACGTCGTCGTTCTGTTGCTATTATACATTCTTTTGTTTTCACCGCAACTATTCAACAAAACCTTGGCCACACTATTCAGAGAATTGATTTTTTTCACAATGTTTTGTTACTAATTTGAAGTGGGACAAATATAAAAGGTATGTTACGATGTTTGACAGGTAGTGCATCTCAAACATATCTTAGAAACGAGTGGTGATTACGAAAAACATTTTAAAATGTGGAAAATACTTTTGGTAAGTATATTTGTTTTCATTAAAAACATTAATGAAAATGATAAGGATATTAAATTACAAAAAGATTTTGAAGTCTTGCTGAAAATGTATAATACGTTTTCAAATAAATTTATAAAATACCAACATTCCTTTAAATTTGTATAGATAACTGACATCATAATGATTCAGTCACACAGGTCGAAACATCCGGTTGCGAGCTAATTCTGTGGCTTCCTTTCATCAGTCGATAACTGTTTTATTGTACAATGGGATGAGCCCAAGAGGCCATACTCACTCCGTGAGCTGATCTCGTATACCAGTGTAAATGACCCATAAGTAACAACATAAATAATTAATTAGAGTTGGCTGATGTTTTACAAATAACTATGTAGTTACAAATTATTTCATCACAGATTTTCATATATAGAACAATGTTCGTATTTATCAAATAGCAAATTTCGCCAAAATCACGATTAAACTATATCGTATATGAATAATACTAAAAATAGTCCAGTCAAATTAAAATTAAAATTCGCACAGAGCTGAACATTGGTTTAGATGTTTTATAAACCAAGTAAAATAGGTAAGACAAAAGTTGTAAATCGAACAATTATCTACAAAAATTGTTCTAATTCTTTTTTGTACGAATCACCATTCGTGAGATATCGCGATTTTAAAAGGTGAAAAATTCATATTCTTCGTAACATGCACATATTTCGCACGTATGAGGTAATTACCTGGCGCATTTTTTAACGTGGTTTCTCCAGAAGGTATATTCCACGATCTAGTGTAATGAAAAAAGTTTGATCAGTATACAAATCGTATCCTGCTGATTGATAAAATTAACTATTGTTAATGTTCAAAGTGGAACAGGTTTATTTCTTGGAAATATTATTATGTTAGATAATTTTCTAAATCCATTTCAACAATTATTTTCTTTACTTCACAGTTCTTACTACAATCCGTCTCGAAGCTCAAAAAATAGTATTAAGCAGTTTTTCTGGAGTAGGCTGGAGTAAGGTTTGAATTATCTCCAAAAAAACTTCTCCTAATTTCCAACGCCATTCTTCTGGGTCTAGTTCAATGTCTAGCCATACTTGAACTTTCTTATTTGCAGCTTGTTCATTTGCTTTATCATCGAAAAATAAGCAATATATTTTTAACTTATTCGTGCTCTAGTATGAAGTGGACTTGTTGTTAATGTACTGCCTTTTTCTGTCTCGCGCTGTCTTTTAGCTGCAACAATACTACTCTTTCGAATGTACGTTTTACAACAGTGCATATGGACTGTCGCAGATTGCTTATCTTGCAAGTATTCAAAGCACTACATACAGGTTGTACATAAATTTTTCAACCGTTAAAAGCGCGAATGGTGGTTCGTGCAACTAAGTATAACAATATTTTTTTTAGAGAATTGTATGATCTTCAACTTTTGTCTAATCTATTTTTACTATAATATTTATGGTTTCAGAGAAAATTGGGAAAATCTTGGATTTCTACCTTTGTCTTTGGATAATTTTTTGGACCGATGGGGATTTCGACATTTCATTAGTAATGGTTTATTAAACGTCGATACCAATTTTCAGCTTGCGTAACATAAAGGTTTTTTTTTTGTCTATTCTGATTGGACTATAAAACTAATACCATAATTTTAATATTTCATTAAAAATGCAAATGATATTATCAAATAAATAGTCCATTTTCTAGTGATCTCAATATCGTGGCATTTATTTTATTAGGTAATGTATATGTTAATTCTGATTAATATAAAAAAGCTTTACCCGCATCGCTTTTTATCAACAAAAAATATTTTTGTTAGAATGTTCATGTCAGTCAGATAATGAAAAAATGGAATACGTTAAATAATTAATTGTAAGAGAAATTCAAAAAACAAAAATTTTATTTCTAACATTTCTAAAGTGTTTCATCGATTTATTTCCAAAATAAAGTACATAACAAATTACAAATTCAATATTTCCGTGTTGTTTTCAAAATCGTCACATGTTACAAATATGTACACTTACTTGTTCAATTCGATTATATATTTCGTGTCAAAGTATATCTTAAGAGGGCTCGGGTTCGATTTCAAGTCTGTTAAAAAAATAAGCTAAGAGCTCAGATCTGTTATAACATAGAGAACCATTGAAATAAAACCTTTATCATTACCTTCTGAGGTGTGTTTTTATTACAGAATAGTTATATTAGTTTATTAATTATTGGTGATTATTGACGACCAGCATGTACACTAAATATAGACCAAATATTTTCTCAAGCATGTCATCAACAACAATACTACTCTTTCGAATGTACATTTTACAACAGTGCATATGGACTGTCGCAGATTGCTATTGCTATATATTTATATTATAATACTTATTGAACTTTCAGATAAGCTTATCTATGATAATGATAGAAATTGAAGCTGCACCTCAATTTCTCGTAAATGCACCACTGTTGGCATCTCCGTACACATCGGCCGCATACGTGGGTGCACCTGCCTCGTTAGTTGCTGCGCCTGCTTCAGTAGTTGCTGCTCCTACTTCAGTGGTTGCTGCTCCTGCCCAAGTAGTCGCACCTGCTGTATCTACCGTTCCCGCCGTCCCTGCAACGGCACCAGCTACCTACCCCGCTGTCCCCATTTCTTCAGTGTCGGCGTACTCCTACGGCTCAAGTTATAGCATCCAAGATTATTTGCCTGTTGTAAATCCTGCACCAGCGTCATTGACATACAGTCTACCGTACGCTTATGCCGCTGATTACTTTTATCGGCAATAGTTTTGATTTCTGTTATAAATTGAATTGTTATGATGAAAGAACCTAAAGAATTAAAGCGATTGCACTTTTCTACGAGTATAATATATATTTTTGAAATGATATTACAAAATATTATAGAATAAATATGGTTTCTTCTGGTGAATTCTGACTATTCATAAGGAAAAAAATAATTTGTGTATGCCATTATATAAACTTTAATACAAATATCCACTTTTTTTTCTCCTAATTCTATAAAAAAATTGAATTGCAGGTTTAAATAAATCGGATCTTTGTATTTTGGAAATTCAAAATTGAATCCATTACATGGATCCAAAATTATTATTCAATCATGCATTGGCCAAAGCCATTCAAAACATAAGGAACAAAGTAATTTCTAAGATTAATAATTTAACTTATACAAAATAGTATCAAAAATATCTGTTAATTTAAAAGAACATCACTATGCCACAAAATGTCGCAAATATAGATCTACATTTTGCGTTTATTAATCCAAATTCTGGTTTCGATTTTCTTTTGCAAAGATTAAAACATCAATGCGTTAATATTATTACATATTCATGAAGAGCTGTTTTAACCGCAACTAGAGTTTGGATATCGAAGAGTTTTTATTACGAAAAGTTTCCACACGCTAAAAGCTCATGAAATCCATTCTATTTGTTTATATTTGAAATACAATTTCAGATAAGCGTAAATAACTTATTTTTTAAAATGATATAAAATTGAAATACTAAGTCCGTTTCATCAAAAATACCAATTTAATTTCTTACGCTACGTTATAATTTGACACTGTAAATCAAGTTAGGTGTCATTAAAAATATACGAATATATTATCAGATTAAAAAAAAAATGCTACACTTTTTAAAACAGGTTATTAAATTAAAAGAAGTGTGAAAGTTACCATAATAATTGCTTTTACGTACTTATTCAATATAGAATTTCAATTTTCAATACAAACAAATTACGTAGAACAGCGAACAGCATAAATTTCATTTCACGGAAAGGAATTAAAATATTTAAACCAAAATTCGAATTTCTCTTCCTATATCCGCCACACAAATATATCACTCACAATAATAGAATAAACTTTATTTATTGTTGTGATAGCTCTGTATATTTCTCTCGCTGTTATGCTTCAACTGGTCCAGTGAGCTAGGCAAGTTCTTCACATGTAAAGATAACATTGCAAATTCAAGGTTGCGCTCGCAAACGACGGCTTTATGCAAAATTGCGCAAATCATTATAAGCGCTAAAAGATTTAATACAATCGATACTTTATTTCTCCTAATTTTAATAAGAAATTGAATTGTACCTTAAAGCAAGGGAAAGAAAATTTTAATTATTATAATGAAATTTCAAATTATATTCCATTTATCCATCTTTATATTATTTTTTAAGTTATAAACCACTTTAGTATGCGTTATCGGAAGCCATTTTATAATTATTTGTAGATATATGGTTAAAAAGCAGACTTTAATTTTATTGTTACATAATGCTTAATGTGGTCCTCATAATTGTACAGGTGAAAAAAAAGGAATTATATCCCTTTTATTAACGTCGGTACTGGTCCACATCTCGTATGGAATCTCATTTAAGGTCAATACAACCGCTGAATGAATATAAAAGGGAGGCGAGTCCTTCGGAAAGCATCACTAACCCTTCGTCGTACACGCATCCAGCATCATGTACAAACTGGTGAGATTGGAATTCATTTTATTATGGTAGATTTACATATTTTTCGGACAACAAACACCTAATACAGTCGAATACCAATTATAGCAAGCCATTTACAGGTCCTAATAGATGATTAATAATAATCAGTTTAACAAGAAGTAACTCACAGTAGTTGCAAAGAGGTTTTATTAATATTTATAGCATCGAACCTGGCTGTCTTAAAAATTCTTTTTTTTTGTGTTAAATTTTAATGTTTCATATTACAAAGGAATACAAATCTTATATGATCAGTCTTAGTCTCTCTGTCAATCTGTCCATATGCCTGTAGTCTATCTGTCCATCTATAACAGTTATTTATTTTAAAAACTGTACAGACAAATTTAAATTTGGATCACAGCTATTTAATATGTATATGGGACCAGATGTGATATATGAGTGCTACTCTCTAATTAATCATGTCAAATGAAATTCCTTGTTATGATTATATTACTTTAACATTTTATATGACAAACGAAAGCACAAATCGGTTTTACATAATCTCAACTCTCTACAATTGATCCAGAACTTAATTTCAAAAGTAGTTTAATTAAAAATCCTTAAAAATTTTAAAGTTTTGGGTAACTGTAAAATATCATGAACATTCTTATGGAGAAAACGATCTACATTTCGATCGTGGGTGTCAATCTTCTGAAATGTCATGTCATGCTAATAACTTTGCCACAAGTTTTGATATATTTTAACATCAAGAACTTCATTATCTGATAATTTTGTTTTAAACTTTCATGGTCTTGTATTTATGGACTGTCTTTAAATATCGTCCTAATGTCAGCTAATTACTCTATGATCATGGAGCTTGCAACAGCGCCGAAATATCAATGACCGGATAACTACATGGTACATACTTTTGCACGTCGCCTACCACAATATATCAAATTTCCACAATGGATTATGTGTTAAGGTTTAAAATCGAGTGAGGAAATTTGAGAGTACTACACACAGAACACACCTCTTTTCTGTGTTCTGTGGTATTACCAGCACGCTTACTCTTAAACGTAATCGCGATCGATCGACATTGCAACTGTGACGTTTCGTAGTCTGTATTTGGCACAATAGCGCTAATTGGCTGAATATTGCGTGGTTATTGAATGATCTAATTCAATATGAGTGAGTATCGAGTCTATGTTTCACTAGTTTAGACTTTATGAAAATTGATATTGTCATTGGATTTGATTGATAGACATTGAGATTCCGTTCAAGAGTAAGCCTGCTGATGTGCCTGATGGGGTTTGATGTATGTACATAGTGGCAATCTCGTAGAAAACTATCATTCATTATCCGATATTGAAAAATGAAGAAACATTTTTTTTTCAAATTAATTTAGCATTAATGTCGTTTTTATATCAAATCAAAAATACCAAACCCAAATAATAAAAAAAAAACCACAAAATAATAAATACTTGCTCTAAGAAATCAGATAAAATTTTAGTAATGGTTGATTGCATTGCCTAGTTGTTTGATTGCATAGCCTAATTTATACAATAATTTCCTATTAATAGTTTTCAAATCCAAAGCTCTAAGTATATTATTACTATTGATTTGATATATAAACAAAGCTTTGGGTATTATGTAAATTGCGTCCCACTTTATGAGTTTCCAATATTGGTAACCGGATGTTCCACAAGAACAAAATAATATTATAATGCCTACGTGGAAAAGGTCATTGTACTGAACTGTTATCATATTACAGTTCTGTTAAAAAATAATAGCCATTATACCGAATCACACTGTAAAAACAAATGGGGATTTGATTCTGGATTAAATATTTGATTTGAAAAAATAAACGTGAGTTAATGATTTGACAAAAATACTTATAAAATAAAAAAAGCCTTTGTCCTAGTTCCTTGCTGATTCGTTAATTTATAGAGGTATGTCACTGCAAAATTATAAACATCGTCAGTATATAGTCTTACTAGAATTATAATAATCTAACCTAACCTAAACCTTTAAATTATATTGTCAACTTCCCTAGTCAAGTCGCTCATAACCCGTTTTCAATCAAGTTTTCATCTGTGACGTGCTACGATTCCCAGTCGGATCAACGTGGAATGTGAACTTTTCTTTATTATATCGTATCTGGGTGTTGTGGTTCTTTGGTTGTTTCAGATTTCTAAAATACAAGTGCTATAGGTACTTAATTTGTGATATGAGCAAATTGTGTGATATTATCTAATTATTATAATATATCTATTGACTTTATTTACAATTTTATAGTGACAAATCTATGCTAATATTATAAAGAGGAAAGATTTGATTGTTTGGTTCAGCAATTCCGAAACTACTGGACTACATGGGTGACAAAGGCTATAATTAAATCAAAGTCATAGGAAAACGGTTAGTTATTTATATGAACATTAAAAGGTTCTCAATGCTTCTTTTTTCAGTTGGCTTTCCTCGTTTTCGTGGCCGTCGCCATCGCAGCGCCCGCACCCGAACCAGGCGTAGTTGTCGCTCCTATAGCATACAAGGCACCGCTGGGCTACATCCCTCAGGCACCTCTGGGCTATGCTGCTGTGCCAAGCGCACCAATCGCCTACTCTGCACCCCTAGCCTACCAGTACCCTGCACCGATCACTTACAGCAAACTCTACTGAGCATTTTAAATATATACTTTTGGAATTACTACCGTTGGCATGGAAAATTCTTTACCCTAATTTGCAATAAATTACCGTTCCGCCTACGTTTGTTTTTTATATATTTGTGCTCCTTAATTAGACCGCCATTTTATGTTAGTTTTGTCCCTTGGAGAAGATTCTTTGTTGCAATTTTATATAAATATGTTATATGAATATTATTACTATGATATATAAATAGAAAATAGTGACGATGGAAAGTAAAAGGTTATATTTTCTAGTATTTAAATTTTTATTCAAGCGAGACTTATAATTTTAGAATACTTATTTTGCATATTATTTCTCTTTAATATTTAACATTACATACCTACGTAATTCACTGATACAAATAGATAACATACCTTCGTATATCCCGAAAACTGGGTATGTTTCATTAATTTCTATAATTAAGATTTTAAACCACATAGCATAATATAAATATAAACATACAGGAATACTAACGCTTTGTGGTGAAAATTTAACGATGAATATGGATACATAAACTTCTATCAAAATGATCAGTGAAATACTTTTGTTAAAAGCTACATTTATCAAGCATGACTTTTTCCCGAGAGATACAAGAGAAAATGTCGGTTCGTTGATTCGATTTAAACAAACCTATCTACGCAGTACCCACAGGGAAGAGACAACTTAAATTTTTCAATTCAGTATGATGACGTGTATCCCTTTACTTCCCAATAATGACAGTGTTTTAAAACAAAAACAATAGTAAGCGTCCATTTACAACGCATATAAAACAAAAAAAAAATCAAAACCTGATGTTTCTCTATCTACAAGTACAAGTATATCCACAAAAGGATTGTTTATTCTAAATATAAGCTGATTTTACTATTGAAATAAAAATAATACCGTTAAAAACGATAAGTAACGAGCATTTAAATAATAGCTGGTCAATTCAACCAATTAGTCATTTGGTGCATAACAATTATATTAAATATACTACAATACATTTGTAAATATTGGGATAAAACTATTTTTTAATAATAATATAATGATTGAAAAAAATTTTCTTCTTAATAGAAACAAGTTTAAAATATTTGTAAAAATATTTCTTCCGGCTGTTTGGATGGATTGCCTGCACATTAATGAAAATACGCTTGTTAGTAGTAAAAAAATAAAAAAAGCGTTTGAAATATTCGTCAGTTCTGTAAGGTCCTGGGTAGGTCAGTGGTTAGAGCAACGCTCGGATTGTAAAAGGTCGTGAATTCGAGTCCCATCTCAGAGTACCTCGGTGTAGAGTGGGTTTTTAAGCATTGAATACTTTTTAACTATTCTGAGGCGCGTGTTATTAAAAAAAAAACAGTTTTTAGACGATTCAGATCCTTTGCAGTTGTTGTATTGAGTCTAATTATATTATCTGAAGCATCTGACAAATGTTTATATAACCTTTAAAAAAACAGATGTATAGACAGAGCAGTGTGTTTTGAAATATAATTAACAAATATATTAGAATAAAGCTAATTAGCAGAAATTTTAAGACGTAGTTACTAGAATCGTACTAGATCATTTATAAGACCACTTGGTCAATTAGCGAAAGGTCGCTATATGATACGATTATATAAATATACATTTATATATACGTACGTATGTATATATGCCCTTGATTCTCTTTAACTCAAGAATCTAGTTCCAATTGTTCTTGCATTATTCATATATCAAGCTTCCGCATAAGTATGACAATGTACATGTATTATCAAGTTTGATAGAAAGAAACAAAAAAAGGTTTGCTGCAAAAACTATATTCTAATTAACATTTGGCGTATCGGAGTCAGTTTGTAGAATTGTTGCTTGATCAGCGCACGTAATATCCAGAATAAGCGTACGGGACAGGAGCGGCGCCGTATGTGAGCCCACCAGTGTACGCCACGGGTGCGGGGTAGCCAGAATAAGCTACGGGGAGTACGCCAGGCGCAGCGGCGTATGTTACCACATCAGGTTTGGGATTGGCGAACGCCACCGCCAGCATAGCGAAGATGGTGAACTGAAAATATATAAAGTATTGTTTAAACTTCTGTTTTAAGCTGATTTTTTGTAAGCGTGGATTGAAGGGTGTAAGCTATTACAGATGCAGTCCGCAAGTCTAAACGTACACGGAGTACGAAGGAGCCCCATATAATAAAATTTTGGTCACTTATCATATGATCAACCCTTGCAAAAGCTACATAACGTCTACATCGCAGACCAAACGCACTAACTACTGTGCCATCGAACTTCTCATTTACAATGCTATCGTATTCACAATACGATCTTAATAATATCATTTATATAAAAAAATATACTGTATCTATAACTATTCTCCACTGATCAGCAATAAAATAGCCATAATAAAGTTATTTCTCATTTCTTTATTTCAAGATCAAAACCTAATTATCTAAGCTTTTTAATTTCCTATTCAAAACACTGCTACACTGTTTAGTAACAAAGTGTGTTTTCCTTCAATTTTTATTATGATTGATTAACCTTCTTTTACATTTTGGGCAGTTTGTTTTCTCTTTGATTAATAAGACCTAGTTACTTACTTTCTCATATTTTTGCCCTTCAGACTTATAATTATAACAATATTGAACGTAATGGTACAATATTGACCCAGTTCGAAATATATAACTACACAATGATCGGAAAGAAAAAGAATAACATATTTTGTAGACTGCTTAAAATTATAACATTTCAAAGCCATTTCGAATTACGTAAATGTAATTAAATAGTAGCTTGGTTTTTGTTTGTTTCAACGTAAATAAAATATAAACTTTTAAGAAAAATTTAAACTTTATCTTCACGTTTTCTTTTACTTGACTGAATGAAACCATTTAAGAGCGATAATTCAATTTTGTCCCTATTCGATTCGATTCTAACCATAGGGAAAGCCTAAGCTCTGGGCAGTGGGTCATTATCAGGCTGGTGACGATGATGACAAATATAATAAGTGTCTATTTTTCACACTATTTTCGACTAATTAGAGCAAAATAATTTAAAAAAAAAATAAGCTTCCATGAAAGAGACAATGTACCGACCTCAAAACTTAACCGATATTTTTTTTAATATAAAAGTTTTCAAATTACTATTTCGTGACTACTCAGTTTAACGCACATTTAATGAATTCGCAAACTATGTTATGTTTAGACCGATAAATTTTAGATTAATTAAGCTGAAATTTAAAATGGCAATGTTTAGCTAAACTACAAATTTTAAACCTAATATAAAGATCAACCCTGTGAATTTTCCGAACGAGTTTTCTTTTACGATATGAATAATGAATCAAAGGTTTGCTAAGAAGGTAACACTAAATAATTGATTTCATAATGACCACCGCCATTAATGCGTTTCTTACTCGTTTTAGTACTTTAAATATAATCTTCAATATAAGGTTTTTTAAAAAATAATAATAAAAAATTCAATAGAACATATATTGCATTAATAAACCTTTAGTAAAATTATTTATTTGTTAATAAAATAAAATATTTTTTTTTTACTATAGTCAGATATAAAGACGTAAAGTCTTTGTCAAATGCAAAATTCTGCTAATTTAACATTTGGTAAAACTTCATAAACCAAGTTAGCGAACGATTATGAACGAACGTACGTCATACCTACGTCTTATACCAGCGGCAATTTGCAATGAAGTAATTATGAGTTCTACGAACGAAAGGTATACTTTTATATGTGTATCCATTAATAATTTAAGAATATTTCCATTAAACTTTGGCTTTGGTAAGAGTACCTAGTATAAGTACATATTTATTTTCGTTATTACCTTCGCAAAAGTAAATACGAGTACGGAATCTTAAAAACATAAAGAATACCTATGAAAGAGAAAATAAAAGCTCGATAACATTGAAAGAATAAAGTTACAACTCTACATTTGAAGTCAGCGATTTGAATTAGTGCCATGTGGGACAAGAGTGTGCACGTGATTAAAAAAGAAACAACAAAAGAAGTTTAATCTCTGAAACGGCTGGACTGATTTTGATGGTACTCCCACTGGTGTCAGCCAGGTTCCAGCTTATGCCACAAGGGGTAAATATGGCGACTTTCCTCGCGGACGAAGTCGCGGGCACAGCAAATTATTCTATATAATTCACTGCTAGTTTTCAAAATACATTAATTTTATAAATTCTGAAAACTGATCAAACTTATTCTGGGAATTCAATTTGGTTGTTCTGTACAGCTTTATATTCATTTATAATATGTACTTACCAGTTTGAAGAACATTGTTACAGAGTATTGTGGACTTATCACAATTGATGTCGTGTTATTAGTATACGCGACTTATATAGTAACAGAAACGACCACGCCTGGCTAGACGTCTCATTGATTCCTAACAAAAAGCGTCCTTGATCTTCAAGTAATGAGTAAATTCGTCCGAACCCACTGGACACCACACATTTATTATTATCAACATACCAAAGATATTATCTAACTTTTTTAAATAGAGTTAAACATTTATTTGACTAATAGCACCTTCATTTGCGTAGATTTTCTACTCACATAAAAATAATATTTCTTTGTTTACTTGCATCTAATAGGTCCGAAACGAATTAACTAATTTAAAAATTCTTTCATGCTTTTAGGTAGATAATGTTTTAATTGATAAATATTATTTGCATGAATTTTATTATGTACTGAGTTATATACTTAGCAAAAAAAATAGGTGCCTTAACGCACTTATGTTTTATGTGAGGGTGTATATTGTGTGTTTGAATAGCAAAATCTTTATATATTTTCTTATATAAGTATAGTCCTAAAATAAAAATACGAATACTCTACTTGCAAGAGACGTAATACATTTTGTTGATATAAACTGCAAGATGAGTACGTCGACATTTATTATGCTGAATCATTATAAAAAATGTGTATTGCCTCATAACTATGTAGAGCACAAATAGTTGTCGAACCGTTAAATAGTTTGCCAGATTTATAAAGATCTGCAGTTGGATAAATAAATGGCTCAAAAGGATTACTA
Source organism: Diatraea saccharalis (assembly GCA_918026875.4). Taxonomy (NCBI): domain Eukaryota; kingdom Metazoa; phylum Arthropoda; class Insecta; order Lepidoptera; family Crambidae; genus Diatraea; species Diatraea saccharalis. Next base: position 8,379,128 of record OU893337.1, read on the forward strand.
TTCAACTTTATAATTTGAAACAATACCACCAAATTTTCACTCCCTGATGTCCAAAAATAAGTAGATCAATATATTGATTTCTTATATTTTCACACGCTCTATCCATAGATGAAACAACTTTTAAACGGATTCATCGCGATTGTATTTAGTTCTAATGACCTTTCGGAGCCTTTATAGATTCCGTATTCACATAAGACTAAGGTGTTGTTTGTCTTTTTAATTGAGAGTATATAATTGGACACATTCACCATCCAAAAAAAAAATATGGAAACATATATTTTTTAAATATTTTAATATAATAAATGTAATTATTAAAATATTTAAAAAAAATACATTTCATTTTACATTTACATATACATTGCATTTCATTTTCTTGTCTGAGAAGAACTGGCAAAACAAACTTCGTCAAGAAAAGCTCCTTTTAATTTAATATTTACAGAATGAAGTAACTGTACCTTTTGGTTTTGCAATGTGTGATCTGAATTGAGATTTTATTTGACTAATTACTGGATCCCAAGCCGGTGGTAAATGCCAACCTTCATCTCAATGAAATTTCTTTTTGTTTTAATTTCAATAGCCTCGCCTATCATACCAAGGATGAATTTTTGTTCGATCGCCCATGTTTTTTGACTGAAATACCAGCAACCCGGGGTCCCGAAATACAAGGATCCCGCGATATTTTTTGCGGGATCAGTCGCGATAAATCACACGGGAACGCGGGATTAGTGGGACTGCACAAGGGAAAACGCCATTTGTTGTTCGGCACGCGGAAGCGCGTGAATGATGAAATTGATTATGATTTACCTCATTCTCGCACTCATAAAATAAACTATATACCTATAAAATATAAAATCCTAACGCTACCTGTACTGTATATACTTGAACTATGCAAGTTTATTCGAAAATATATATATACCAAGCCAAATGATACCATAATTAAACCTTTTAAAATGAAACATCATTCTTCAAGCCCATTAAACATATCAATAAAAAATTATAACAAGTGGCCCAAATTTATTTAATAATTATTATTAAATTAATATAGACGCAATAAATATAATATGATACATATTCTATAGATAGACAATTTAGTGCTAAATGTCCAATAGATTTATAATATTGCCTATTATAATTACCCCTAATCGGGTACAAGGAAAATCTTACAGTCCTTTCCAAGTATCAATTCCAGTAGTCCCTCTATTGCCCTTAAACTATTCCCCTAGTGCTATGTAATATATTTGTCAAAATAAAGTATACTATTACTGGTATACTATACTGGTATATGAGTAACTCGGTGGCGTAGTGGATAAGCGCCGCGGCCCGCGGTCGTAGTCGTTAAGCAACTTTCGCAAGGGTCGGTCACGGGATGGGTGATCAAAAAATTATTATCTCGAGCTTCTCCGTGCTTCGGAAGGCATGAAAAGGCTTCGCCGTGCTTCGGAAGGCACGTTAAGGCGTTGGTCCCGGCTGCATTTGCAGTCGTTAATACCCTCCAATTCGTATTGGGCCAACGTGAAGGGTCATGGCGCATCCTCCTTAACCATCCATAAGGAAGGCCTGAGCCCATGCAGTGGGGACGTAAAAGGGCTGGTGATGATGATTACCGGTATACTATTTGAACAAGATGGATGACCGATGATCCGCGTATGACGTAGCTTACCGTAGGTAAAAGAATTTAAAAATCAATCTAGTAGTTTCAGTGCCAATCCAATGCATACAAACAAGCAATCAAATCTTTACTCTTTAAAATATGAATACAGATAATTGGAAAAAAATATGTCGGGTAAACGATCAAAATCCACTATTCTCAGTCATCCAGTATGTCAAATAATTTTATTTACACAGATATTTTAATTTTTTTTGTATTACCTATTATATAAAAAATATTAATATCACTAAAACCTTGGAAGAAATTACTTTTATATAATAAGGCCGCCAATTTTGCTTTTAAGTGATTATATCCATTTATTTGTTCTGCATTGGTGTACAATAAAACATATTTCATTCATTCGTTCATGTATTATTCATGAACGAATGAATGAAATATGTTTTATATCTCAAAAGCAACTTATTCAAGAAAAACCTATTGAAATTTGGCGCCTATCATTTAATTAATAACCTACAGAAAACCTTCGCTCGACTTCAATAACATTTTCTTGAATAAGTCGCTTTTGATAGTTTTTAAAGTTTTAAGTTGGTTCTACTTTTCGTAAAAAGTATTTATGCAAATAGAATTATACCAAAAGCACGCATCACAATGACAATTTGGATTCTTCTTTCTGCGTCTATATAGTTCAGATGGCAATTAACAAATGTGGGATGGTCTATCGTGTGAACAACAGCGCAATGATGGTTGCAACCATGGTTGCACAAGGTGATTGTCATCATCACCCACAGTGGAGAGAACCCATTAGACTAAGAGAACGCAGATAAATTTCTCATTAAATTAACACTACAACCATGTAACTGTTACATGTATGAATCCATTCCACCATTCTTACAAAAAAAGAACAATAAGGATTTATGACACCCACGTACATAAGTATTTAAATAAAACTACTATCAATATTATCAACATCCGTGTGAGGCGGTACTCATCTCCTTGAGTCCCCGAATCGACCTTGATACGAAATTGTATCGTTCTTATGACACCTTTTGACAACCCAACGAACATTACTCATTGAGTTATATGCGACCAAAACATCGTATTACAAATCACGATCACCGGTCAACGTTTATATTTTTTGTTGCGCACTATATTTAAATTATTATCGGGTTAGAAAAAAACTTGCAGATACACAGTTGTCCACTGTGTTTATATGTAATAACAATTGTGTTCCGTATAAACAGAGCGATATACTTATCAGATATAACAAAGTTAATTTTGTTAGCGACAATTGAGAATCTAGTTTTTTTTTTTGTTTATTTCACTTAATTGTGTAAAATCTTTAAATATTTTGAACAGAAAGCAGGTCAATTCTGTTAATATTCACGTAATAATCAAATCTGATCGACTTGCATTTTGCCATGATACTACCTACCTAAAATCCAACATCATTAGTGCAATGTCTTCTCAACACATCAACGGTGACAACTATATAATAATACAAAATACTTCAAAAATCTACTTGGTCCCTTGCACCCTGAGATGGGAATCGAACCCACGACCTTTCGCAATCCGGGCGACTGCTCCAACCGCTGAGCCACCCAGGACCTAACAGTACTGACGAATCTTTCAAGCAGTTGTTACTTTTCGCTACTACAGAGCGTATGCTCATCAATGTTCAGGCATCCACCAAACAGCCGAAAGAAATATTATTACAAATATTGAAACTTTCGATAAAGATAAGAATCTGTTCTAATAATTTTGTATTAAGAATCTTTTTCAAAATAGCATTGTGAATGCGAAATCGATCAAATATCTGTCTGATAGGTCTGTGTCATAGGATATCTACCTATGATAGATATATCTGCCGTAAAAAAATATAAATCCAATGTATTTAATACAGAAAACTGTTATAACTATTTAAATAAAAAATGTATTCATCGAGGTCCCGTGATAGGTTATATGAAGAAGTTTTTTCGGACCACTAAAATCGAAAGACTAATAAAATTAGCGTGATTTCTCAAAATAATGTCGACCTTGTTAAACATTACCGTCAGTGAATTTGCTATTCTATAGAATACCGAATTACACAGATTGACAGCAACACACATATTTTTAAGTAGATTTAAATAGTGAATAGTGTTTTTTTTCTCAAACAATCATAATAAAACCAAATATCAAATCACAATATTTATTATTTTACTTGACAAACAAAAATTAAATTGGCAAAAAATTCTGTATTTGAAAAGAAAGAAAAAACATACAAATGAAAAATTTGTATAGCAACAATTATTAAACAAATTTATATAATATTAATCCTCAGTAATATCCGTATCCGTAGTTGTAGGGGGATGATCCATATGTACCATATGAGCTATAGCTCACGGGGCTGTAGCCGGAGTAACCATAATAGCCCGGGTAACTACCATAGCCATAACTAGGGTAATACTGAGGGGCAGCCGCTGCGAACGCCAACACAACAAACAGCAAAAGCTGAAATAAAAAAAAAATTAAACAACTTTCGCAAGGGCTATTCATAGGATTGGTGACCAACAAATTGATTATCAAAAGGTCCTCCCTGCTTTGAAAAGTACATTAAACCGTTGTTCCCGTTTGTATCTGCAGTCTTTAACACCCACCAATCTCCACTAACATTCAGGAAACGAAAAGAACTAATATGTATGATGAGTTATAAGTAGACCTACAAAAAATCTACTATATCACTTAAAAGAGACAAAACTTATGTTTCGACACACATATTCCACTGCTTCTGCCATCAATATACAGTTAATTAGTTGGAAAGTAACTTTTCCAAATTAATGATTACGATATATTTACATATTAATATAAGCAAATTTTTTGTTTAGCTTCAGTGGTGTAATTTAATTCAAGTTTTTTTTTAAACGGAAATAATATTATTTGTAGAATTACAACAAGCATGGTCCAATACGGACTATAAATAAATAAGAGTTATACCAAACAATATATCCGAGAAAAAAGTACCGTAAACGTGTACGTCCATATGTTTTATGTAGGTTATTTATACTAATTGAATTTTAATAGAAATTTCTTAAACATATTAATCATGTTTTAGATATAATTATTATATTTCACATTTTATGCTTTTTTTTAAATCTTTTTGCGCAGAGTTAATCTTTATGACAGGTACCATATGTTTCACACCATCTTTGTCAATAGTGAAGCGTATGATATACCGAAGGTGATTCAAGAAATTTAAAAGCTTGTAGGTATATGGCGCTCGCAAACTACAACCGCGGCGCACTTGCTTCGCTCGCTTGTCCCGCTTTGTGTTTTGTTTACAGTTTTATTCTAACCTTATCAATAGATTAGATCATTATGCGAATATAAAAAATGCTAACTTAAACTTTAGACCAAAATCTTATATAAACGTATTCTTATGAAAAAAACAATTATATTATGATAAATACAAACATTGTGCAAAAAGAATAATCCTGATTGACATAAGAATAATTATTAAACAACTAGTGGACGCCCGCGACTTCGTCCGCGTGGAAGTCGGTATCCCGTGGGAGTGAGAAGTTTTCCCAGTAAAAAGTACCCTATGTGTTATTCTGATGTATAACCTATATTGCTGTAAAGTTTTATCCAAATCCGTCCAGTAGTTTTTTCGTGAAAGAGTAACAAACATCCATACATCCATACTTACAAACTTTCGCCTTTATAATATTAATAGGATATCACATATACTGCTTATCACAAATTCCAAAATGAGTTGCTAAAGCCCTCGCATTATGAAGTATCAGAGACAACTGAGGTACTACAACAGCCAGAACCGATAGCGATAGATAGAGTCAATATAGAAAAAATCATTTACTACACTGACCCACCGGGAATCGAACCCACGCCCTTGAACGGATGTTAAAATCACTCAGCTGTCGACCCAGCTACTTTAAAACAAAACTCACCAATTTCACGAACATTTTGTGTATAGAGTTCCCGTTCCAGTTTGCGTACTAACTACAATCCCTTGAATGTGACACTGTTTATTTTTATAATTCTATCGACATTTATACGCATTATTCGTCCTTGAAACTGCAAAACAATAACGGAATAACTACACATAACGTCTGCTGGGAATCAATGTAAATTATTAACACACACAGGCTGTGGTAGAGACGCGCTTCCCATTCACAATTAGCCTGCCTTTGTTATTATCCAAAACTTTGACTGACTCGTTTACTATACATAGATATACGTCATTATATTTAAGTACAGACATTTAGTTTTATCTTGAGAAAATTTTTGAACAGCCGTATAAAGAATTAACTATTACACTTTAAGTACCGCTTCATTAGCCAGATGGGGTGATCCAAATTTGAAACTGATATAGCCTCGAAATACAACGGAAATTAGTCGTGAGACTGTTGTAATGACTACCGTAAGGTACTCCATACAGCATTTCAGATTAGATTTTGAGTATTACATTAAAATAATGCCTCCCTAACTTGACTATTTGCGTGTGGTGTAACATTTCAGAGAATGTTAAGTTCTTTTTCTTGATTAATGTTGCGAAATGTAATGCTCGATTCGCCTTACTTACTGATTTAATGCTCAACTCTACATACATTATATGTAAATGCTTCAGGTAACGTAGCATCTTTAACGTCAAAATATTATATTTTTCATTTTTATCTACAATCAAAAACTTTATACCATAAAGATGTAGCTAAATAGCTACTATACTCAATATCTTTATACAACAATAATAGAAAGGAGAAACACTCGTTTTTATGATTGTAATTTTAAATAAGATTGTAAATAGATTTTCAATTTCGCTAATATTATAATTTATTTTCTATACTATAATAAAATCGTAACCGATCGATGTCTGTACACTGAAGATATATGAAAAAAACTGTTATGAGGGACATTTATAAGCATAATAGAACACAAAAGAATGATATTTAAATTTTTTGTTTGTTTGTCTGTGCGTTTGTGCACGATAATCTCATCATCAATAACTCTTTGAGAGCCAATCCCACCCATCCCGTTAACAACTCTTGCGAAAATTGCTTAGCAATAGCAGCGGCGCTTATCCGTAGCACCACCGAGCTACGAATTAATATTGTTCTATAAAATGATGATTTGTATGATGAAAAATAAAAATAAAATTATTCCAAAATTTTGACATTACCAAAGTAAGTTGACCCCATTTATAAATGGTCAATGATATTAAATAGGGTTCAGCTTATAATGGACATGTGGTATACGATCACGTGAAACAGCCTTCCGATCGATGATGCAATTAAGCATCGAGTAGTTTACAGTGAACGCATATTTTTATCAGATTAGGTTCACGTCATTGTCGGAGCCAGCGGAGGTGGTTGGCAGCCGCCCTCGCATTGCACGGTTTCGTCTGTCTGGGAGGGGCACTCGATTAACCCGAGCCTCTCTCAACCAATGTTTCAATACTTGAATGTCCTGGTGACTCGGCCATAGCTTACCGGGTTTCATCTCCTATGAGAGGAGGTAGCGTACGGGTTTTGGTGGGTAGGCCTCTGGGGACCTCACTGTCGGGTTCACGGAAGAGAATCCTACTCACCCCCTGTTGCTTGCCAGATAGTAGAAACAATGTCAGAAGCTTTTGGACGACGTTAAAAAGTTAGATTCACGTCAACTGAAGTTAGAACGTACAGACAACTCGAGTTATATATTTTTTTCTCTTATTACTATTTTTTATGTTAATACTCTTTTTGTTTTTTTTTTAACATACACATCGCTGAAGATAAGTACTTCAAAGTTGGTGTTTTCAGTCTTCGCTGGACACAATGGTCTATTCTTAGGTCACAACACTCATGTAATATTACGTGAGTCTGAGGGTCGGTTCAGAGTAGCTCGGTGGCGTAGTGAATAAGTGCCATGGCCCGCGATTGAAGTTGTTAAGCAACTTTCGTAAAGGTCGGTCACAGGATGGGTGACCAAAAATTATTATTTCAAGCAACTCCAAGCTTCGGAAAGCACGTAAAACGATTTGTCGCGGTTTTATTTGCAATCGTTAATATCCTCCAATCCGCATTGGGCCAGCATGGAGGGTCGTGGCCCATCCTCCTTAACCATCCATAAAGAAGGCCTGAGTTCCTGCAGTTGGTGACGTAAAAGGGCTGATGATGATGAGGGCCGTTCAAATCTAACGGAAGCTCAGTTAAGCACCTCTCGGAAGTATGTGTTAGTAAACGATTTCCTTCGAGTGTGGAAAGTCGAAATTAAAATATGTATATATTTTTTTATATCAATAGATAAACCTCCACGTATCTTCCGTCAGACATGTACCGACCGACTTTTACTGACAAATAAAGAGATTGGACGGAAAGCGCTTGGTAGACGCTTGGGAGACACCTGAAAAACGCGAAGCGTATTTAACTACCCATCACCAGGCTCATGCACTATAAAGTTGAATCCGAAGCATTTACCGTCAGGGACAATCTCTTGAGAGAACTCATACAACAAGCGTTTGATTTCAGGAAACTTCTGAAGATCGTATAGCGCGTCTTGCTGCTGATCGTAACATATATGCAGTATGGTATGAAACTTCCTTTGATAGATAAATGTGCTTGGTTTTTGAAAGAGCTCGCAGTTTGCATAATAGAGATCGAGAAAGTAGTTTCGATTATCGCCAAACCGTGATGCCTTCATACTTCACAGACGTACCACAGATAAGTTTTCACAAGGTATAATGAACTAGCTGATTTCCCGCGACTTTGCCGCAAAATTATAGCCTATGACATCCGTGATGTAGCTTCCCGTATGTCGGTATCGCTCTGAAACTATCGTTCCAGTAGTTTTGGAGCAAATTCGATGCACACAAACAAACAACCAAATCTTTCCTCTTTATAATATTAGTATAGCTTAGGTATAAGCGGTCCGATGGCGTAGTGGGTTAGCGCATTCGGTTTAAATTGCAGCTAAATAAATAAGTAAATACTGCATAACAAGGAGATACATGAATACTTATTTTACATAACTAAGTACAAACGACAAAGTCATCGCTAGCCAGCGATTTCTTCCAGACAACCTAGCATTACATGGAAAATAGAACAATAAATAGCCGATGATGCATATAACTACATAAATTATAATAATTTAAAAAGATCAAAAGCAAAAGAAGGTCTATTTAAAGATACGAATAAAATACTCAGACATAAACGACAACCAGAGAGCGAGAGACGAGAAAAAGATAGAAAAAAAACAGTCGTAAGGACCGTTCACAAGATGGATGACCAAAACATTATTATCTTGAGCACTGTACACAACACTGGCACAATGTACGTTAAGCCGTTAGTTCTGGTTGCATCAACAACGTTAACACCCACCGATCTGCATTAAGCCCGCATAGTGGGTTATGGCCCATTGATCTTATTCGATTCGACTCCATTCATAGGAAAAAAGAATTCTACCAAAATACTTCCTACGCAGACGAAGTCGCTGGCACAGCTAGTTTAAACATAAATTTAGTATTATTATTAATTATATGATTCATTTATTCGTTCTTAACAAATACGTATTCATTATTTCTCTATAAATTATGTATAGTATTATATTTAATTAAATTTACGTATTATATATGTATTTCTGTCGTTTAAACATTCCGATATAATATAATAGCTCCTATTAATGAGTAATTGTTTTAAGTATTTTTTTTTCTTGACCTGACTAAATTGGCTTGAAGACTGATGTTTCATTTTAGAAGATGGAAGCATTACTTTATTTCTAGGTCTAAGAAGCTTCATTATGGTATCATCTCGTATAGAAATTTGGGTATTTTTGAAAAAGGCTACCATGACTCTACTTCATCTATATTTAATATTATTCTAACGAGTTTCTTTTGATTTGTTCATAAAGTAGGAGCATCAATGCTTCATTTCCACAAAATAATTCCATAGCTGCGCCATGCATGCGTGTAAGCATAATAAGTTATTATTGCACTAGCGTGTTCACGTTGAAAATCATCTTAATACATAAAGTTATTGTCTCCAAAACAGTGCATTGATGTACGAAAGTTGAATTAACATTTCAATTTAAATGATTGATTACCGTGAGATTGAAATATCAACAAGTAATTCTAAGATTTTCACAACTTTCAAAAAGATGTTGAAATGTGTAATCTAATTGATCTATATTTGAACACGAAATATAGAGTAAGAAAACCGATGACATAATCAAAGCATTAAATCGGCATCACAAAGAAAACATTTTCGTGGAACTTGCCTAGACTATTCTACACTCAACCAATTTATACAAAACAAAGTAGAATCAAGAACCATATAATTACTAACAACTATTTATTACCTACGAAAAATATTGCTCACAAAATGTCAGGGTTCACAAATATAATGTTTTATCATAGTAATATATTAACATAGCAAAATTACTGATTTAATTTTAAAAAATATTGGACCTTCAGCAATGACAATAGTTTCAGGAGTTATAGACGACTTTATTTAGGTGTTTAACAGTACTTTTGCTCTTCCTACTAATTATCATTTATCGCTTCCTATTCTTATCAGTACTACCTATAATAATATTTACAAGTAAGTCAATATGCATTGGTTCCGCTATTGATTTCCCTGTTCCACGAAATATCAATTTAACGATCGTCGAACCTATCTGAATACTTATAATAAAATTGTAAAGAGAAAATGCTGTACATCGATTACATAAAAAGTATATTGGAAGCTATTAAGAAAATAGATTTTGGTCATATTACAACTTTATTATAGACATATTATGAGAAGAGAAAGTAATGTTTGTTAAAAGATAAATATAGTTTATTTTTCAAACGACTAAATAAAAGTTTTCTAAGCGGAATGCAAATTAAGTATGGGTTCTTAAAAGAACCCATACTTAATTTGCTTTCTTAATTTCGCACGCCTGTTTATAAAAGACTAACATATGTGTATAATCTCTGATTTTAACTTAATTACATACGCACATATCAAATCGATAATCTCTTTTGTCTTCTTGGTCGCTGTCTTCATTGCTGAAGGTCGTGTCTCTTATAAAAGTTGCGTTGACATCCCTGAAGCCTTGATGATTTACTTCCATACTACCCTATCCTCTGTTTGGCATAGAGCGGCCGGTACGTTGAGTCCAGTTACGGTTTTAATAAGATCAGACCACCGGGTAAGTAAACGACCTCGTCTACTCTTTTTTAGTGTCAGTCAAAAAAGGCGTGAATGGTGAGCAAATGAAAGACCACGGGAAAAGATGGTTAGACTCAGTAGGAAATGATATTAAAGAATAGGCCGTGAACGATAAAGACTGACAGAGACAAATGAGGGAAGCACAGCACCAAACCCAAATATAATAATATAAATACAAACTCTGTCTGTTTATTCAAAGTCAAAACAATCTTTATTCAAATAGACTCACCAGCTCTAATAGGAGTAATGACATTCACAAAAACCATGTCATTACCAGATCAATACATTATAAATAGAGAGAGAAAAAAAAACTATGGTCTTATAATATAATCATTTAATAATAATGGGAACAAGATAATTTTTGATATATAATGAGTTTAGAATTAATCACATATCCATATTGATGGTAAACTTGAAGTTATTGGAATAGAAAAAGGATGACGACTTGATAAAAAAATATATTCTATTTAGTCCGTAAGCCAGATGATAGAATAATATTAGATTCGTATTTTTTTACTTAAATTTAACAAGACGTTGCTTAGATAACAGACATTAAAGTTGAGGAGTGGGGTCATTAGATACGTTTTATTTTTACTTCATTTTAACAAGAAGTTGCTTAGATAACAGGCATTAAAGTTGAGAGCTCGTTACGTCACAGTTTTGTAGAAAATGTACCAAAGCGTGACGCCACGCGACATTTTAACTCAATGTTTCGCCGTAATTTAATGATTACGAAAAAATTACAGGTTCTTCCGTATTCATCCTATGACGTCTTATCCTACGCATTATTTTTATTCTTCACTCAACCCACAACAATTTATTTTAATTTTGAATTCCTTACTCATCCCATCAGTGTTCTTAGGTCATCCCAATTTCAATATTTTTCACCAATCTACCTGACAAACAAACAAACAAAAATTAGTCGTCATCCCTACATACTAGATACAGTAATATTTTAAGTCTCTGTATTTAGGTGTCATCATCGTCAGTCTATCAATGCCCTCACTGTTGGGTCCAGGCTTTCCCTATGGATGAAATTTACTCGAATAGGGAGAATCAACCATGACCCAATGACCCATGATCTTGGTGGGTGTTAATGACTACAGATGCAATGCAATCCAAACCAACGTTTTAATGTACTTTCTGAAACATGAAGGAGCTCCAGATAATAATTTTTGGTCACCCATCCTATGACCGGCGATTGTGAGAGTTGCTTAACTTACACAACACAAAACGAACACGCTAATTAATGAGCCTTCGCATTTCTTTCGTTATGTAATTGAATAAAGGTTAAAGTTTCTGAGGACTATGGTAAGTAAAACAGTGACACGAGAATTTTGTATATTAGATAAACAAAAAATACATTATTTCCTATCAAATAAATAAATGTTAGAAAATATCACTTAACGCTCAAATCTCAAAACAATTGTATTATTGAAATCAGTATTGATGCAGAACAAACGAATTATAAACAAATGGAGAAATCTTAATATTCAACATTTATACTTGTCTTAATGTAAATATCTGAATCTGAAATATGTATCTTATGAGTATTGCCAGTTTAATATCGCAACCCTAAAACAAAGGAAGTAATTGATAATTTTATATTCATACCACGCAGATTTAATAAAGGTCAATTTTATTATAAAAAAAGCCTGTACGTATTTACCTATTAGTCAACACTTGAAAAACATTATTCTGCATATGCAGATCATAATATTATGATCATTTTTTTGAAACTTCGTTACTTTTCTGTGAAACTGTTGGGTATTTGATAAAACTTGTTATAGCTTACTAGCAGTTTTCCCGCTACATCGCACGCATAAATTATAGCCTATGCCAACCGCGTATAATGCAGCTACCAGTAGGTGAAAGAGTTTTTAAATATACAAAGAAAGAAACAATCAAATCTATTCTTTTTATAATATTGCTATAGATTTACATTTGTTGATGAGGTCCGTATCCACAACGGCACAGTTAGAGGTCTTTTGGGTAGGTTCCGGAGATCGCCGTCCGTCCAACATCCAAACAACCTTCAATCAGATTATCAAAAGCCATACAGTCAGCTTAAAACGTACTACGTACTACCTATTAAACTAAAAATGTATAAAATTTTATCTCAGAATAGATAACAAGTCATCTTAGACATCGAAGGATATACATAAATATATAAAAATGTTGATTTAAGGATCAAAAGAGAATTTTGTTCAAATTAAATGCAACATCGATTATGATATTATGTTATTATTCGAGTAAAATGAGCTACACTAAATCTGAATACAGTTAAGCTCATAATAATGTAATCTGCTAACCAAACGACCGTTTCTTTCTCAACGTTTTTCCGACTTTGAATTGACATAATACTGAAAAACATTATTTATTTAATTTCGATACATAAATTCATTTATTTCTCGCATCTTATTGAATACAACATGACTCCAATTTTCGAGATCGTCAACTTCTGGATGTTTTTATTCTGTCATTCGTCATCTGCAGCTAAAGAGCAGTTGAAATAAAGATCAAGGCTGATAATAAGCTTCTTGCTATATAAACAGCGGCGTCCTGAACATTGCTACCGTACTATACGCTAATTCAACACATCAATATGTTCGCTAAAATCGTAAGTAGCAAAAATGTTTCAAGCCTTAATATTACTATTTAACAGTATATATTTTGATGAAAATCAACGGTAAAGATCTAACTATATCAGTAGACTGTGTTTCGAAGACTTCCTAAAATGATACTTAAATATTTTTATATTGAAAAATTACAATCAAATATTTCATCAGTAAAACTATCACAAATAATTATTTACCATATTGATTATATGCATCATCAGCTCCTTTACGTCGCCGCTACAGGGATTCATGCCGTCCTTATGGATGATTAAGGAGGATGGGCCATGAGCATTAACGATTGCAGATGCAGCCGGGAATAATGGCTTAACGTGCCTTCCGAAGCACGGAATAGCTTGAGATAATAATTTGCTTCCGCCATCGAGCTACTCCTTACTAAATTTGCAACGGCGCGTTGTACTATCGTTTATTTCATCCTAGGTTTCAGCATGCATTTCCGCATGTAATTAGAAATTTTTAGTAATCCAATATGCTCTTTCTGAAATACAAATAATACCGGTAATTGATAATGCAGCGCGATAGTTTAAAAGTGAATAATGCTCTTTATCAATGTTAGTTCGTGAAAATTCGTCGAGTTAGAAACATTTTACATGTTTAATTTCAATCAATGGCAATTTGATGTTAAAAAAGCGTTAAAATATATTTATTATTACCTGTTATAAACGTATATTTAATCAAATATAATAAAGTTAAATTACTCACCAAACAAAAGGGTCTTCTTTTCGTTTACCCTTTATTAAATAAAGTTCTCAAGCTTAGTCAGCCTTTTATTCATTTGCCTAAACATCGAACCCGTCACAAATTGATTATTATAAAGATAAATCAAAGCATGAAATAGTCTTCTGTCTAGCCTGTATGTTCTTTGGACTTTATGATTTTGTATAAGTTGCAAAAACATTATAAAGGTATTTTGAATACCAACTTTGATACTGACAATTTTCTTTTTAGTTCGCCTTGTTCGCTGTGCTGGCGGTGGCTTTCGCCGCGCCTAAGCTTGCTCCCGCACCCCAGGTGCTCACCTACTCACCAGGATTGGACTTTGTACTTCCATCTGCCGGAGTAGCTCCAGCTGTCGTCTCGCCTTACGCCGCCGCCCCTGTCGCCTACTCTGCGTACTCTACTTATCCCGCTGGCACCGTTTACCTACGTTAAAAATGCTACATTGACCTAACAAATACAAAATGTAATTATGACCCCTTTGATACTGATTAATAAATGATTTGCATTATATAAAAAAGCTTTCTTCTTTTGTCATCTACAATATTATGCTTCTGTATAAATAAAAATCGCATTGTCAATCTGGTTTAGAAATATCAATTTCTTATATACTAGCTATTTTCCCACGCCTTCGCTCGCGTAATTTATAGCCTATGTCACTTGCGTATGATGAATCTTCCCATAGGCGAAAGAATATTTAAAAACTCTCTCCTTTTTACAAGCTTTTATATAACCTGCCTTGTTAGTATGTTAGAGTGCAAATCTTGGAACTCAAATATGACCCACTTTCCATAGTCCGATATATTTTAAATTTTGCATAGACATACAAGTCTGATGACAATACAATATTATGGTGTCAATAAGCTGATACAATGATTAACTTGGTGGTCGTAGGAACATGGAATGACGCAACTGCATGGTGATTGGGCTCGTTAGATTCATATTTATGAGGACTTTGTTGCTGGATGCTTTCCAAACCAATGTCTGGTGATGATGGAAATAGCAGTTGGTCATAAGAACTTAGCAATGAAACACTGCATCATTTTTGAGCTCTTTAGAGTCTTGAGACAAAACTATAAAGTAAAAAATAAAAATATAATAAGTTTTTTTAAAAACAAGCTTTTTTTCTCACTCAAACGTAAATTAATAAATTCTATACATTTAAAGTATTTATAATAAAAAACCCAGTAATTGACTTGAAAAGCTGCGCTTATCATATCTGGAAAAATTTTTGATAACGCATACTAGCAATTATTTTGGCTAACTTGATACTTAAAAATGCCAAAAAACCAAAATTTATTTCACATCCAATTAAAAACCTAAGTCGTAGTAAATGTCCAAATAATGCTCGTGGTAATACTTATAAAATTTCCTTTATAGCTAAAAACGTAGTTATCTACTAGAAAACAATAGGTATATAAAGCTATCTGAGATATCGATTACAATGTCGACAACAGTTAAACTCAATAAAGTTCCGACAACTTCGATACTATTCGGGCAAACAATAAGCATTACCAAAATCAATCAATATCTTCTGAAACATTCTAGAAGAGTAGACGAATATGCTAATCTGATTAATACTAATAGTACCTACTTTTCCTCTAGCAGTTTCGCTTTTGTGGTCCTATATTATACCTTCATCTTGAATCACTATAAAATACTTTAAATTTTTAGGGAGAAAAAAGCAGCACTTACTGAGTTTTTTGTCGGTTCGTCACAGTACAAGGTCTCCTGCCGTATTTTTAATTTATAATAGAATAACCGATTTATAATAGAACCAGCTTTTGCCCGCGACTTCGTCCGCGTGCTTAAGTAACTTTGAGCAGCATTTCTAACGAATATTTATTTTTTTATTCCATTCGACACTGATAGGTTCAAATTAATATATTTACTTTCCCCACCATCCCTTATTTTATCCCCATGGGGGTTAAATTGATCAAAATACTACTTAAGTGGACGTCTTCATCATAGTAGCTCCAATCTTTAATTTCAGTACAATCAGTCGAAAATCTAAGAAGATTTATACAAACTTTCATCCCTTATTTTATCCCCTTGGGGTAGAATTGATCAAAATGCTTTCTTAGCGGATACCTACGTCATAATATCTACCTGCATGCCAAATTTCAGCCCGATCCGTCCAGTGGTTTCAACTGTGTCAGAATATAGAATGTAGAATATAGATAGCTCTAACTCCTGACAGCACAATGTTAGAGGGTCAGCTATTTATAATAAAAACTTTTGTTATTCAGATCAATATATAAATTGTTAATAAGTAAGGTACTGTTGCCTAATAAGTCCACTGTTTTCAACTACTGGAGTGCTAAAATATATTTTAACAACACTAGCATATATCTTAATAACAGTCCCACATTGACAGATAGATCTTTAAAGACTGTATAATGAAATTTAAAACTATATCTTATGGTTCTTCAACGACTTAGAGATGGGCCTTATTAGGCAGAAACTACTTAATAAGCTCATTTATAAATAATATCCATTATCGGAAATGTAATTTGGTAGCTGGATATTTTAGAGATGATTAAATTTAGTAAAAAGAAGTAACCATAAAATAAATTAGTTATAAATTTGTGGCTATTTACATAAAACTAATTTATACCGATCTCTCAACCGGCTACCAAATTGCACCTCGAACAACGGGGTTAGAATCATACCCTAATTATAACTATTATAAAAACCACTATACACAATAATAATGAATATCGTAATCGACGACGTGCATTATTATTATTTGTATTATGTTTCTTTGCAAACGCTAAAAAGTTGATATTAATTAAGATATATACAAATAAATCTTAACATTTAGAACCAGTTTTACTTTCATTAATCATCAAACACTCAGACATTTACCAAATTCTAAAGTACATTTAGCGTGCCATATCATTTCAAATGTATATACATATCAGTTGAAATTTATCATTCAGTAATCTGACAAAAATTATATAAATTTCTTTCAATATCTATGTAGATAATTTTTACATTCGACATACTATAATATTTGCTGCGCCCGTGTATAGACAAACAAATGAAACCGATTATAAGGTTCAACTAATAAGGCGTATGATGAATCTTCGTTAATCGAACAAAGCAGATTTATTAATTCCAAAGATGAATAGTGAGTTTTCTTATTAAAAAGCCTTGCATGTTCTTTAGTGGGTGAATTTAGTGGGAGCTAGGCACATTCACAACGAGACATTGTAGACGGAGGGCTCGTGACACATATATATGTGCAAGAGATTTCTTAAACTTAAAATTATATTAATGGTATCCTTGTACTCAGTACACAGTGTGGAGGTGGGATGATGATTGTTGCAATACATAAAATTACAAAAAAAAAAGGAATAAAATGAAACCAACTACAAAAATGCGGAAAACAATACTCAAGATTATGTTCATAAAAATTAATTTAAATGATCGAAATGCAATTAAAATGCTATTCTAATGATTTTATTTAATATCATTAGAATAGCAATAGGAAACATACGTATTTTTAATAATATTTCGTTAAATAAACCTTTACAAAATCTGCGCCTGACTTCAAAAAACTTTTGACGTTTTAAAGACATAATTCTTTAGAAACAATATTTTATCGTTTTAATGATATAAAAATTTTATTAGCACTGGAAAAAACAAGAAAATATGGAAAGACTGTGATTTCTCTGCGTAAAATAAATAAATATTGAACAACATCACATACATTGCTCAGATTTCAAGATGAGTAGTTAAAGCCCGTGTATTATGGAATATCTGAGACAACGCAGGTACTACAAAACCCAGACCCGAGACAATATAGGAAAGTTCATTTTCTACATTGACCCGTCCGGAAATCGAACTTCAGAGATGGCGACACCTTGAAAACGGGGTGCGTACCACTCGGCTACGGAGGTCGTTCTACTCTGACAAATGAGAACTATTTATACATATTGTATTTCATGTTCTGCAAACGTTGATAATTGGTTTTTAATATTCATTTTATTTTATTTTCGTGGCTAACTGCTTGAATTACATAATTGCTTGCAAACTATTTCATGAAGAGCAAATTATAAGCCTCTACAGATATATTTATATACGATTTAAACTATACTACTTTGTGAAATAGTTTATGTACGAGCAAATATGTCTATGTTAAGTTTCTTTCGTCGGTTTCAATATGGAAACGACTTAAAAGTGTTCACAATGTGCTACTTTAAATAAAGTAGATTTTCATTTCACTACTTATTTTAATATCTCTTTTGCCGCCTATATTGTATCGGAGAGTTCTAGATCACGCCTTATTGGATACAACATGACTCTTACTTCCGAGATCATCAACTTAAATTTGTTTTTGTTCTGTCATTCGTCATCCAAAGAATAAAGAACACTTGAAATAAAGATCAAGGCCGATAATAAGCTTCTACCTATATAAACATCGGCGTCCTGAACATTGCTACCGTACAATACGCTAATTCAACACATCAATATGTTCGCTAAATTAGTAAGTAACAAAATTTATTTTCTAATTATGTTAGGCCAAATCCAGAAAGACCCTCCAAAATTTCAAAATGTTATCCCTAAGCATGATTATCATGAGGTCCTCCACCTTCCCTCTTAGTCATCTGGAGGGAACGTAAAGCCGACTATCCATGTCTATCTCGTTACACCCGGCAATGAGATATCTTATTACACCCGGCAATGTGATACATTATGCATGCGTCATCATGGAAAATCAATAAATATCAGGGACTCATTAAAAATAAAATACATGGTAGCAGCCCGTGAATAATTATTGTTTTAACTTAATTTTTCATTTCAGTTCGCTTTGTTCGCTCTGGTGGCTGTGGCGTTCGCCGCCCCCAAACCTGAGCCCGCGCCGCAGGTGCTCACCTACTCGACAGGGCTCAACTATGCGGTTCCCGGTGGTGTAGTAGCTCCAGCAGTCGTCTCGCCTTATGCCGCTGCTCCTGTTGCCTACTCCGCGTACTCTGCCTACCCCGCTGGCGCCCTCTACCTACGTTGAAAATAATGTGAACCTAATTACGACTACAATTGATTCTAATTATTAACTGATTTGAAACTATTAAAATACTTTTTTGGCATACACAATTATTTTATTTTTCCTTGATACGAGTCATTATAATCAATGAAAAAAACAGTTTATTATACACAATCTGGTCTGGAAAACCTTCTGGTAATAAACCCAGAACTTTACATTTGTAAATTTTATAAGTTTGTGTTTTTTAAAACATTTAGTAACTACCAAAAAATCTTTATTATTCTACCCCACGAAGAAAATGTAGCCTCGTCTTAAATTTCAAGTCTCAACAAGATCAGCAATTTGTGGTCTGCGTTATTTCTAAGTGATTAAGTCTGTCAGTATAAAAAAGATATTATAGTATTACAATTCTCATAATAAAAAAGTACACACTCTCAGATTGATTTCTATATTTAGGCAAACAAGTAATCCTTAAATTTTATAAAAATTAAGGAAAGATCCATGCCTAACTGTACAGAATTGTAAAAGGGCGGAAATGAAAAATAGTATGTGTAATAAAAAAATAACATCAATATCTATCGCATTATGTAACTTATGTTAATATATAAGTAACGTTTGTAACTTACAGTTTATTTGTTGAAAAACATCTGTTTTATAGGTAGTAAAAAATGTAAAAAAAGATGTTTTTTTCTTCAAGTTTCATTCGCTTTAGTCAATATCTACGGGAATCTCGTCTAAAAACGGCGTGTATCTAAATTTTCTTAGTGCCTAACCAAGGATAAATAATTATACCAATAAATATTATATGTAAGTGTTTATAAGAGGAAAGGTATGCACTACTTGTACTCTCGACCTTTTTTGATGGATTTATAAAAATGTAGGTGCAATATTTTAAATTCTCCTTTACATCGAAGCCTTGTTAATAATAAACTGTATACAGACAATGTGCTCGTGACATAAGAAGTTACAAAGTAAATACATAAAATTAAATATTAACAAATCACACAAGAATAATTGTAATACGATGGATGCTTACAATCAAGAGACGCGAATGCTACTCTGAGCCTATTTAAGTTATTTTCTTGTACATATTGCTTCAATCCAAAACCAAAAGCAAAATAATATCTACTAAACATCCCAAAGTAATCGAATTGCAAAACAATAGAAATTACTAACAAAGGAATACCAAGGAACAGTAGGCCAAATGCTTTTAATGTTTACATAACAAATGCATTTCAATACAATCTCAACTACTTGCATTATTCCATGGTACTCTATCTACCTACACACTGCCTATGTATTTAGAAAAATATCTCAAGTATTTAGGACTTACAATATTTCCACGAAATTGATTGAGACGCGGAATCCATGCCCGAATTCAGAGTGACCATAGTGCAACCTAGAATTTTTCAAGTAAATATCACATTGACTTAGATAATTTACGACCCTACATTGAAATATCGATTATAAAATAGAGCCAAATTAGAGAGTTTTGACTTAAAGATACAAATTAAAAAAGGTAGCATTGACTTTAATTTCTTAAAAAGGTTTTTAACCAACGAATGAACGTATAAACAAAATGTATGTTACAGTAAGCTTAGAAATTTTGGAAAACGGTATGATAACTTTGTGAAGAGACGTGAAAAGTTTATAAGTGACTATTCTTCAGAAGTATTAGATAAAACGAGTTACATGAAAAGAAGATCATTATTTTGAAGAAGTTTTGGATAAAGCTTCAAACTCTATTATCTTATTTTATTCCTGAGCAAAAATATATTACATACAATGTTTCATCGGACACGTCTAAAAATTGCCACATTTTAATAGAAGATATATAGAGTGATCATTATTCAGAGCTTTATTTTCTTTAATTAATGCGTTATGACGAATCTCTTGATGATATACAAAAACTTACCTATCTTAAAACACAGCTGTCAGGTAAAGCAGGGCAACTAATTAGACATTTACTCATCACTAAAACTAATTATAAAAAGCTTGGCTTATGTTAAAGAATATATAAAAATGAAATATTCATTTTCAATTTTATTCTTAAACCTTTATTTAGTCAGCGTAATATTTAACAAGAATCTTCTTTAAAGAACTTTTTGATACTACAAACGATTGTTTGCACGATTTGTCAAACTTGGGCATCGACATTTGATTTCGGGATATCATAACTTTTATTAAGGTTATATCGATCCAAAATCTAGAATTTAAATGACTCGATAGAGTGTTTAACAGTCTAGTAATTTTACAGGTATACCAAAGTAATATAATATACCTAATCAAAGTGCGTACAGTATGATGAGAGATGATTTAAAAAGAAAACAAATCTGATACAATTGATATTCGTTTAATAAATCAGCGTCCAGTAGATAATTACGGTCGTTATATACAATAAGTAAATATCATGTTATCAACGATAGTAGAGGGCGCCAGCGGGGTAGGCAGAGTACGCGGAGTAGGCAACAGGAGCAGCGGCATAAGGCGAGACGACGGCTGGAGCTACTACACCACCGGGAACCGCATAGTTGAGCCCTGTCGAGTAGGTGAGCACCTGCGGCGCGGGCTCAGGTTTGGGGGCGGCGAACGCCACAGCCACCAGAGCGAACAAAGCGAACTGAAATGGAAGTGTATGAATATCTAAACAGGCCATCTCCAAAATAAAAAAAACTTTTGAGAAAATACGCCTTCAAATTTCATTTCGTTACTCTTTAATATAATCAAATGAATCTTATAACACTAGTAATAAAAGTAAGTTCATATTGGAATAGGCAAACGTAAATTGCGTTGTCAAAATTGATAATATGCATTACCTACGATTTCATAGGTTACACGAATGAAAATCAAAATTCCCAAGAGGCTAATTCTACTTTTCTACTTTTCTACTTTTGATGTATTAATTCAATGATTTTTTTTTACTTTAAATATCTGTTAGCTAATGTTTCTATACATAACTGTATTTTCAGATAATTATACAAATATTTTCAGTAATGCTATATTTCAGGACATGAAATATTAACGATTAATGAATGGTTCAAGAAAAACGTATGAAACTCTTACCAGCTTTCCGAACATGTTGATTGGTTTGGCTACTGATAGTAACTTGGTTTAGTTTGATATCAACTATTATTTATATACCAATAC
Source organism: Diatraea saccharalis (assembly GCA_918026875.4). Lineage (NCBI taxonomy): Eukaryota > Metazoa > Arthropoda > Insecta > Lepidoptera > Crambidae > Diatraea > Diatraea saccharalis. The sequence goes on from OU893337.1 coordinate 8,401,406, forward strand.
CATCCTTGAACTTCACTGTATAAGGAGATCTGTACTTAGATTACAAGTTGACATTTTATTATAACAGGTTGGTGCGATACGGAAGCTCATTGTGTAGGCTCATTATGTAATCATACTCGTAGATTATATTGATGTTCAACATATGGCTTTGATAGTTTTTTTTTAATTAACTTTCTGACTCTTGTAGAGCTCGACGGCGCAGTGGTTAACGGGCCCGGTCTGGACACGATTGTTAGGCAACTTTCGCAATGGCGGGTAGGATGGATGACCAAAAAAGTATTATCTTGAAAGACACGTTCAGTCGTTGTTCCCGGCTGCATATACAATTGTTAATACCCACCCATCCGCGCTGAGCCCACGTGGTGGGGCATGGCCCATTCTCTCTATTCATTTTTCCTTCCATAAGGAAGGCCTGTGACCGGCAGAGGGAACATTAATAATTAACAATGTTAGTGAAGCTTTTCACTTATTAGCAAATATCAGTAAAGTTACAGTTTCGGCTCGGTACATCTTGGAAGTATGTCTACACTCAGCACGATACGCTGGTCTAGCTCAAATTACATTATTTCTTTAACCAATATGTGATAAAGTTAAAAATACGCCTTGCAGTGTATTATGTTATGAATAATGAACAAATAACCAGCAACCCATTGCATTTTACCTGGTACTTTCTACCTAAAGTCCAATATTATTAATTTTTTCCTCACACATCAATGATGACAAATATATAATAATATAAGGGTTCAGATAGATAGTGCAATGGCAAAAAACAGGTAGTTGATTGAGCTGCAATTACTACGTAAGCAATTTGCCTGCAGGTGTGCGATCGTCTAATTCTCTAGCCATATGATAGTATATTAGAGATTATTATGATGGCATTTCATTTCATTTTACTACTTTCACGTGTCTTTTGGTGGATTTTGGGATAAATGACTAAGATGGAAACACTGCTGCTGTCAAATTCAAATTCATCATTCCTTATCATTCGTTCTTCGTTATTAAAGGACATGTCAAAGATGTAAAATGAAACGAAATAGTGCTATAATTTTAAACTAAATGTCGTATTTTTTTTTATTTTAGCATTATAGCTCGATGAGTTAGTGAATTGCCTTACTAGTAGCGAAAAGTAATAAATGCTTAAAAAATGTTGTTCCTCGTGGATCTCGGGTAGCTCAATGGTTAGATCAGTCTCCCGGTTCGCGAAAGGTTGTGAGTTCAAGTCCCACTTCGGAGTACCTGTGGCCGGTGAATGTTTTTTCATTAAAGACAATCTTACATTGTTAGGTTGCGTGACCTAGAGGATTAGCAAAGATCTCCTATCCTGGATACAATTTTTAACGAATAAAGCTTCAACCACGCCCACTGACAATGGCGATGCCCATCGTCACTGAAAGCGACGTTAATGAGTATCTATTATGGATCTAATGATCTGTGACCTTTACACCCACAAATTTTCAATGCTTTGTTAAATCTCCTCTAATGCAACAGATTCAGTCAACATACATACAGATCTGTTTTACATAAATAGCAGGAGGCTTAAAATAAGCTGCACGATGCAAGCGAAAATCGGCAAAATAATCCGCTTAATAGCATTTGAATACAATTATAGACTGCTATTTATAACTATCCAGCAATGCTTTATTAACTACGTGGATCATCAGAATAGGAAGTATGAATAGATTTTTGTAGTTGGTCAATTGTATTACTATTAACGTGAGTCTCCTATGAGTTCCCAGATTCGAATTCTGAAACATCGGTTAAAAATTTAAGTTAACACTAACCTTATCTTATCAAGTGAATTGTTTATTGCTTATAATTGAATAACCTAAAGAAAATCTCCCCTCAATTTCAGTAGCAGTTTTTTCAACGAACAAACAGTATTTAAGGAATTATTTCTTACTTTTTAATAATTTGGGATCGGTTCTAATTTTTGAAAAACATTATTTAGTTCTTGAATGTCTAGATCAAAAAATCGACTAGGGGAAAGATCATATGCGAAAACCACAAATAAAGTAATATATATATTTTTTTATTTATAACTAATAAGGAAGATAAAGAACATGTTCATAACAATATGTATTTAATTATTATATTATTGTTACCACAATATAATTATAATATATATTGTTCCTCTCCCACCCGAGACAAGTCCCAACGCGGCGGAAGAAACCGGGCCCTCCTTGGATCCGTGCGAGGTGAACCGCAGCGGGTTTTGTTAAGTAGGCCTTCTACACCAACCTGCCCTTCTAAAAAAAAAGGTCTATACTAACTAACTTTCATCGCCTCGGGTAGAAATTCCTCAAACACTCACCACCAGCCCTTTTACGTCCCCACTGCAGGGGCTCAGGCCTTCCTTATGGATGGTTAAGGAGGATGCGGATTGGAGGGTATTAACGACTGCAAATGCAGCCGGGACCAACGGCTTAACGTGCCTTCTGAAGCAGGGAGTAGCTCGAGATAATAATTTTTTGTTCACCCATCCCGTGACCGACCCTTGCGAAAGTTGCTTAACGACTACGATCGCGGGCCGCGGCGCTTATCCACCACCGAGCTATGTTTCCATGCCAATTTTCTATTCGCTTTTAAGCTCCTTAGTAGATGAATTTTCAGAATTTCCAACTTTTTTATCCCCTCGAATTTCCAAAATTATACAGAATTGCCCTTCTGAAACGCTAATGCATATTTTTTTGTGTTGATTTGTTAATGTTAATCGCCCGACCTAATATAATACAGTCTTGCACACAAGTAATATTATCCGCTTTTTAAGTATTTAAGTCTTATTTTATTATCATGTTAATAATTGAATTTCTATACGTTAGTTAACCACAATTCTGTTACGTTAAGTAACATAGAGAAACCCGCACAAGTAATTCGATTGTTTGAATAATAAATACTGCAATATCGTTAAAAGGGAACTTTGCTCCATCTTATATTTCAGGTAAAGTGATTCAATTTTGAAAAAAATGGTGTAAGAAACCAAAACAGAAAAGGTATTTTTAGAAATTAAATAAACTTAATTCGTTTATTAAATGATATAAAAAAATAAAAACCTATTGTTCAAAACACATCCCATACCTAATAAAACAAAATAAGCACTTAAAAGTTTAGTTAAAAAATCATATACTCAAATAAAAAAATACCGAACATATAATGAAATGTTCGGTCTTTTCGCTAATGGAATTGACTTAGTCTATCGATGGGTCTTAATTTCCCAATGCACCAATGATTAGCTAACCTAAATTGCTACATAGTTTTTATGTGTCCGTGATTATTAGAGCCCAGAAAAAAAATACAGAAAAGTGATGGTTTTTTAAAGAAGAAGGAGGTTATCAATTCTACTGAACGAGATATATGTACTACTCAAACTACTACTATCCCGAAGAAAACCATAAAAAACATGCAATAAGAAAAATCACAAAAAATAACTTGTATCAACTACGGTAAGTCTGCTATGTATCTATTTATTTAAATGATTACGTTTGAGTTATTATTTAATCCCATAAATGAATATAATCCCATAAATAAGTAAAAAGAAGAGTCCAATTCAAAATTGCGGATATTACAATAACCTCAAACTCGACGTCGACCGAAGCAATGTAATAATAAAGAGGTTCGATCAAACATACGCCATTAAGTTACAGGTAATTTAGGTAAAACAGAACAGCTTAACTGATACGCTGATATGTGTATATTAAAAGACCTATAAATATTACATTGATGAAGAAGAAAAGCGGGCTCTATTACTTCGTTTATATATAAGTTTCATTGAATCAGTTCATTCATTCACTTCATTCTATTGTTAGTATGCAATTTAATTAAATGGAAGCTAGGAAACTATTATTATTGGTATCTCCTTTTACATTGATAAATTAATATTATGTATTTATAAACTTAATAAGACGTGCGCTTATTGAGAATAGGGAATGACATTAATAGTTGCAATCACACTGAGTGATCTAAGGCCGGTTTCTGAATTGAGATAATTATAAAATCCCAACAGATTATTCTGAATAACTTAAATTTTTACGTTCCCGCTTACTCTCGGCCCAGAGTATCCTAGTGAACCAATCAAGAGTGCGAAGCAGCACAATAGGGATGATGACTGGGTAAAAAAATGCAATTCTATTTAGTCCGTCAGTCAGATAATAGAAAAATATTAGATACGTATTTTTTTTACTTCAATTTAACAAGAAATAGCTTAGATAACAGGCATTAAAGTTGAGGAGTGGGGGCTCGCTACGTCACAGTTGAGTAGAAAACGTACTCTAACGTGACGTCATGCGAAATTTCAACTCAATGTAACGCCGTAATTTTATGATTACGAAAAATTTAAAAATTACGTGTTTAATATTTTTTAACACTCTACCTGACGGACAAACAAACAAAAATTAGTCATCTATTGCAATGTCGATCGGTCGCGATGGCGGTCGAGAACAAAGGGGCAGGACCATTACAAAAACTAAAATCAGAAACGAAAACTTGTTTAAGTGACGTTTTAGTACAGTTTCAGATGTTCTTAAATTTAAGTCTTTAATTCAGAAACCAGGAGTATGTCGTTCTAAGGGTTGAACAACATCTGGAAAACGCGGTATTGAGGTGTTACGTCTTCCAATGTTTTTGACGCTCAGAACCGCAATATTGATTGAACAGACTACAAACTTTCGCCTTTATAACGTTAATAAGAATTAGTTTAAAAAATCTCGGTTACTAACCCCGTTGGGCGGTGAGTTACAATAAAACGTAAAACACTCTTCCATCAATTCTGTTAAAGTAATGTACAACATTAAAATAGATTGGACCAAGGAATCATGTAGTCCCATACAAATTTTGCCACGTTTTTTAAAATTTTACCCAATTTCGAAAAATACTTATCGGTTGCCTACGACATACAAATAATATACCCCCCAAGTCGGCTGTGCGTTGATTTGCATTTTATGTAGGGTTATGTGCTTTACCTGTGGACTTTTTCAGGATTAAGAAAAAAATATTATTTTCGCCAAGACTCTTTATTTTAAGTGCACATTATCGTAATATTCTTTTTAATTACAAATAAACCCTTTATGGGTTAAATATTACGCAGTCCTAGCCAGGAAAAATATAATAGTTTTTGATAAAAATTTAATATTTATAGTCATGTTTTCTCCATAGGTACAAACATTGAATGTCCTACAGACAAGAACAAATGTACCTTTGGACAGTAGTATCCTATGGACGGACTATTTTTAACATTAAAAATACTCAGCATATAAATAAACTTAAAAATACACAAATAAACTTAAATTTTTATAGACTAGTCATGAGACAATAAAATTAGCAATAAAATCTAAGCCCATATGCCTACGTAGAGCTTTTTCTAAGCATTCATAGAACTGAATCTCTTATTTCCCTTCAAAAATCCTTCCTATAAGCTCTAAGGTATGTGTTACTAATATCATTGTTTTGGTTTATTTGATAATATACGAAAATAGAACTATGTAGAACCGTACAAAGTTACGAAAAGAGAACGAAGCCACCTATGTTGAGTTTCTTTACAAGGTCTTGTCGCAGTTTTGTTAACCAATGGCATAATATTTTGATATTCAGAAATGATTGTCATAGCTAGACTGAGTAAATTAATTTAATTTGAGTTTACAAAAACTAACAGATTAAAATTATACTCATAATGGTCAGATAAAAATCATAACCGTTTTTGGGCTTCCCTTGATTCAGATAGAAAGTGTGTTTATTCTTATAACATATCCATATGATATTGTTATGAATTGAATAATTATAGAAATACTTTCAGAACACAAAGCAACTTATAATCAAAGTCTAAGAATTACCTACTTATCTTCGGTCAACTGTTATTAAGACTACTTTGGCGCTATTTGTTATACTTTATTCAGCAATTTAAAAAATTAAAGAGGCTGATACTTAAATAAGTTATTAATAAGATTGCTATTGTTAATCTTTATGCAATGTAAAATAAGTGAATTTGACTAAAGGATTACAACAATTTCTTAAAGTGCAACTAATCACGTCGTGAATGCAATTATGTACTTGTTGTGATCACAAAACATCCAAAGTGCGTTGTGAACGAATAACCCAACAAACCACTACGCATGCGCCTAACATCCCTTATATACCGAGCAGATGCCAGCCCGCCATCATATCGCGACACGCCTCCGTGAAGCGATTTCTCCTCTCTGCTAAGTAGTTAGATACACTCTACTCGTTTCTTAGAAAAAAAGTTTAGCGTTATAAACATAATTATATCCGAAAGCGAAACCCAATATTTAAAAGTTGAAAGTGTTTTTTTAAGCGAACTTATGAAACACAAATTGGGAATCAAGTTTGAGACGACAGAAAAGTTTGTAGGCGACTTTCCAGTGAACGTCGTGAACGAAGAGCGCAGTCAGAAATCCTGCTCTTGACGTGAGTTTGTTACTCCGAAGATAGTAGTGTGTCCACCAGTGGAAGAAATGCCTGAGCAAGTATCAACTCCCCGCGGTGGCCGCTTGCTGAAAGCGTTAAGCCGACATCTTTCCCATCGGGGCGCTGACGTTGAGTACCTTGGCAGCTCAAGCAGCAGTGACAGTGTATCTTGTGAACAAGGCAAAACCGACGACCGGTTATCGTATTCTCCTAGTGATTCCGGAAGCGATGGCTCTAAGAGACAACGCAGGCATCGTTCAACTGTCTCCTTACGTCGTATGTTCGAAAGCTTGAACTTGACATCAAGATCTCAATCATGCTCATCATCTGAGCGCCACCACCAAAAAAAGAAGCAGCAACAGCCGAAGCGCATCCTTCGACAACCCGTCACGTACACATACGTTCGAGGCCTCTCAGGTCTGCCGACACAAAGAGTACCACGTCACACAGTGTACTGTTCATCGTTGGGACTTAACCGATAATGTGTTTATTGTAATACCTGACACGGGCGGAGTATAAGACTGGTTAAGAAAACGAGTAGTGTAAAATGCGCTAGAAAAAAATGGTCTCATCATATCAGTAGATAATTACTGAACACTATAAGTATACAATGAAGTAAAATTGTTTTCGTGAAGGACCAAGGTTGAGGACAGTGGGACCGTCTTAGTGTTCTAGTGGTATGCCCACGCCGCATGCTGTGCTGTGAATCGTTTAGGTTACTTTAAGAGACAATTTAAAAGACTGTTCAAATCGTTTCGATATAAAAAGTATGATATGATTATGTAAATCGGGTACCCTAGACTTAAGTCTAGTCTCTATTTATTTGAATCATATTTTATTAAGTCACTTGTTTTCGGTCACAGTTACGTATTTTGACAAAGGTGTTTTATAAGCAATCTCTGCTTTGAAAAATAGAATAGAACATAAATCAATCATGTTTTAAGATGTTTTCCAAAATTTGTCACTACTAATAATTATTCACTAATAATTTGTCACTAAAAATAATTATTCGCTACTAATTTGTAACTACTAATAATTATTCAGGTATATTTTCAAGTTCAAGTTTTGCCAAAATTCTGTATACCTAGTTATTACTCGTTTAACATTTTATTAATTCATTAGGATTCATATTTCTGGCACCTTAGTAAAAGGATTAAAAGTTTATATAATTCAAGTATAGTGCCTTTCCAAAATTTAAAACTAAGTAGATATAGTTATACATAATGTATACATTCGATATAAGAGCGTGTGATTTAACTAACCAATTAAGATTCTATGCTGCATGGAATTTATGTGTTAAACACCATAGTTACATCACATTTTAGCTTGTAAATGTCGGTGCAAATCTGACGAAAAATCCCTCAAGCGTCTCATGGAATTATGCGTTAATACACGTAAGGTATTCATTAAAACGCTCGAGGTGAAATGTCAACCATATAATTTATGGGATCAGAAATACCGCGACGTATCTTTCACCAGATATGCACAGGCTCTAACAGTGAACAATTGAAATCTATCACCTACGACATTTCGAATTTGATATACTTAAATGGACTGTTCGTTCATATTAACTTGTTGTTGAATATAATCTACTACTTAGACGATATGCTGTATACCACATAGTTTAAATATTAAATCAATTAGATATAAGCAATTTTTATTACGATATAAGATACACTTTCGTATTCAATAAAATTGAGATACAAATATACTTTGATTTTCATTTACTACATGCAAATTGACTATGAAACAGTTTAAGTATCTACTAACTTACATATCAAGAAGGTCTAAATGTAACGCTTAATAAAGTAATGTTTATTTGAATGAATTCTCTTGAGAAAAAAGACATATAATATTAAGATAATAATAATTTTAAAATCTGAAATCAATTTAAAAAGAAATCTGAGCTATCCAAAATCGATTTTAGCACAGAATGGAGAAGAATTATTTTAATTTAATATTTACAACCAAATGATTTACGTTTTCGCACATATAAATGTGAGTGTGTATAATTGCAACCCTTATGAAAAAACCCTTAAGTTTCTTCACCACATAATGTATTAATATAATATCGTACCACAGTCATGTTACGATATGAAACAAATTAAATTAATACACTTATCATAGCTAGTTATATACTAGATGTTCAACTGAACTGGAGTAAATATTACAAAAAGTCAAATTTCCCTAACTCATAGAAATTTGCGTATCATAGTAAGCATTAATCTCTTGATGATTAAGTTTTAAAATTAATTGCAGCAATCCTTTTCTTACAATTCACCAAACGTGCCGTTGTGTGTACAATCGAGAAAATGGTGATCAGCAGAGCGATTCCGTAAAAATCCGAACCCGAATTCGAATTGACTTTGAAAACTTATATTAGTGTAAAAAACCTAATGATTTAATTTTTTGATAAAAATACAAACAAGATTGATTGATTCATACGTTTATCAGATATTTCTATTCCTATGTCATTTCGAAAGTAACTTCAATTATGACACGAAACGTTAATAGGTACCAATTCAAGATTAACCGGATGTAGTTTTTGAAGTGACAATTCACTTCAACCTGAGACGCCTGAGTGAATTCGAATTCGAGTTCAGATTTTAACAGGTCGAAATTGCTTCTATGAATACTTCAGGTAGCAATTAGAAAGCTAGTAGTTTGCCGGAATTATATATCTATCTGCATGCGATAAAGTCAACACATATAAAATAATTTTTATTATTCCGACTAAACTTCCGTAAACATGGTAATTTTAGGAGAAAGAAAATTGAAGATTTCATCTGACCGTCTGGCGCATTCAGTATTGCCGCCCTTAATTTTGCAACTCTGGGCATTTGACCGGTTGGTCGATCCTTAGATCGGGCACGGTATACATAATCTATTATAATCACAGTGTTGATGAACTGAAGAATGCCGATAATTGTTAAAACTGATGTGAACTAAGTACTACATGTTAACTTCTGGCCGCAATATAGAAGTCCTTTCTATTCCTATAGATATCCACTTTTCGATGCTGTCTCGCGACCTATTAACGTCACACATTTATGTCATATTTCTACATACCATAATATGTATACATGACAAACAATAATACCATCGTTGCAATTCACATAGTTGCACTAAATATCGTAGAACATACTAAAATATTACCTACAAAGATTATAAAATTAAATTCTAAACTAGATTGCTTGCAATTTTATCAAATTCTTACATGTAAAATACATACATTTGACCAGTTCAAAATCAATGAATGTTTTTAAACTGGTCAAATGTATTCAGGATTCTCTTAGATGTTATTTACATATATGGAAAGACGAATTCAGACATTACATCTTGATTGATATTAGAATATTCCTACATAAACTCTATGAGTAATGTCAGCTATTTGTGACATATAATGAAGGTCCTTGACTCTTGGTCTACTCAAAATTCAATAATGAAAACGAGACGATATGGTGCTTCAATAATGTCAGACGAACTCTAAGAATTATCGAAGTTATCGTATATCGGAATGCAGACTTGATTATTAATCCTGTAAACAAAGTTAGGAATTATTTATTGAATGTCAACAACCTGAGTGCTAAATATCAGTATTTAATAGAAGTAGACGTTCTCTTGTGGGTTATGGATGTATATTCATTGCCATAACCGTAAAACTATGACATCTAGTAACTTCCACCGCCGTACACAAATTCACATGTACAAACAACAACAAGACTCGCCAATCACTGCTCTACATGTGTTTCACTCCTCCATGGAGTAGCCTCAGGAGTTGTTAGATCTTACTGTGCCAACCATTGAGTGATCTGCAAGAGACAGAGAGAGCTAATACTCCACTTGACTTTTTTACATACGGCAAAACCCAAGAATATTTAATTCCAAATTTATTTATTAGAGTAAGTAACGAATTATGTTAGCATCAAAATAAATGACAAGTTTTAGGTTTCCAAAATGTCCTAGTTGTAATAAATCTTTTATAGATTTCATTTTAAACATAATCTTTTAAAATGTAAAAAGTTACAATTAATGATTTCTAAATAACCAAACTAACTAAGTCTAAGTAAAAAACCAAAAAAAATATTATTAAAACTATTATTCTTTTATAAATCTAATTTCAATAAAATCTTATTTTAAAATCCCTTTCATTGTATTATAAGAACAAAGTAGGTAGCATTGATCATGATCAAATAGTATCTGTACTATTTAATACTGTAATAAAAAAATTAAAGTTTTTGTACGTCTTAAACTATTAGCCTAAAATTTATTTTAGTATTAAATATACTATAATCGATAACCATTTTAGAAGTGCTTTGTATATTAAAAAATATATTTAATCCACCTGCCTACTCATATCGTGCTCATCATTTTATTGAAGCTTGTTTCTCACATACCTATCATAGATTATTATAACATAACTTAATAGATAGGCAACATGCTATGAAAAATAATATGTGAAAATGCAATTACTGTATCATTGTTTTCATTGTTTAATTAGTGTAAATATAAATTTCGTAGTACGACTCGATCTATAAATTCCATCACATTTGAAAAACGACATTACTATTCTGTGTATAAACTTTGTGAATATACCTACCAATAAATAAAAACTCATAGTCTGATTAATATTGATGTCATGTAAAAACTCCCTAAATCATGCTTTGCAATCGTCTTTTTTTATTGATTCCAAACTTAGGCAAAACCCTCCTCTTCATTACAGGATTTCGTTTATGTAATAGAGGTTCCCAATTTCGAACACAGGTGCTCGCAGCATTATATAAAACCTACTTTAAGGGTACCTAATAAACCTTTTTATTTGATGAATCTCTAAAACTGCGACTGTGGTAGACGCATTTTCCGGGTCTCATCCCCCAAAGGTGAGGGTACACTGTAATGTTTTAGTGAGTAAGCATTACTTCATTTAGCGGACCATTTTTCTACAAAAACAAAAGAATAAGAAATATAAATAAAGTAACTACTTATGTAATTCTAATGTGATTAATAATAATTTTTTTGTGTAAAAGCGGTCTGTCTGTTTGTGGACATCGCTATTATCTAAAGAGGAAAGATTTGCTTGTTGGTTTGCATCGTTGCTCTTACATTGCTTTTTGAATTTTCAAATTAAATTTTATAAAAATGTTGTAGTGTCCCGAGGCATTTTCGTGGGCACTGATCAACGCGAGGACTTGGACACGACGCATCAGCTTACGCACATGCATTACAAAGCTCGTCCGCGCCGCCACACATGCAGGGGAAGACAGGAAAGACCTCCACGAACCAGCTGAAGATGGAGAATACTACAGGCAATAATTATTCACATTGAATTATTTTAAGTAGATAGTACAATGATACAATACAAGTCGGTGAGATTCTATATAGATGCGATTATTACGTAAAAATTCAGCTTGCAAACTGAAAGTCTAACGCTGGTTTTCAATTGGCCAGTATTTCTTACAATAAAAAATGACAAGATCATTCTTAATACAACCGAATTTTGTTTAATTTTTATTGGTATTTATTTTACCTACATTCTGTTCTACGAAAATATTTAAATTATCTCGTCAAGTGGACTAGTCACCTGGTACAGGCATATCGCACACGAGCTTCCTACGCCGTTTCCCCACGTGATAATAAAGCTAAAATTTATAAAAAGAACTCCTTTAGGTAGCAAATCCGATATATGAAGTGAACGGTCTCTAAAATACTTCTTATACATCTTACTAAAGCAAACGGTCAACTTCATGGCATTTCCTAGAGGGATTATAAGTAGCAGACAGTTGATTTCAATTTGTTGTGGTCTGTGTTATCTATATGTCGCAGCCAAGTGGTAATATCAACCAACTAATTGAGCGGCTAGCCCTTTATAAATATTGTAATGGGTGGTTTTATTTAAAACTCAAAAACTCCTTGTTACGATCTGTAATCAATACAGTTACATAACTGATCAAATTATTGGATATAGCATTAAACTTGAGGAGCGGGGACTCCCGGTGTCACAACACAACAATAAATGATGTCATGTGACATTTCAACTCAATGTATCGCCGTAATAATACAAAAAATACTTTTTTATTTAAACCTGTTTAAGTGATGTTTAAGTACAGTTTGAGACGTGCTTAACTTTAACTACCCAATTCAGAGACCAAGTGATAAACTAATTTTGAAGTCTACAATTGTCTAAATAAAGCAATCACCGGACTGCATTGCGGTATATGCATAATGTATTTATAGGCTAGAAAACCCCGCTAAAACTTGGACATGGAGAGATAGGGATGAACGTCCGATGCATCTATTGATAAGAAGGTCGCCGGAAACTATATGTGAGCAAACCTCAAAATAGATCTGTTGAACCTTAGAAGCTGGTTTATTTCCGCTTTAAGGTTATATCCAAATGTATCAGTATATCGATTGTATAGAAGAGGTGGTGGAATAATTCCGAATAAAATATGATGAATTTTAAAGTTTTTAATCACCACACACACAAGTAAAAAGTTATGAAAGTTAAACAGACAAGTACAGACAATGCTATAGAATACAAAAGGCGAACGTGAGCAAAAACAAATAAATAATAACTTCAAGTTGACATCTAATATAATAATATATATATTTTAGATATTTTGCGGTTGGTTTTAGTTTATGCAAAAAAAAACAAGTAAGTGCTATAAAGTGGAGTTTAAATATGGAATCCACTATCGTACAACCATGGGTACTGGGAAGCGTCACCGCTTTACTGTGGAGATTCCACAAGCTCGCACCAAGCGATTCACCTCTACATTCATCGTGCGAACTGCGAAGCTGTGGAATTCGCTATCGGACTCGCTGTTTCCGGACAAATACAATCTGGGACTCTTCAAGTCAAGAGTGAATCGGTTGCCTGTACACGATACACATTTATATACATACCTACTCATTTCATTTAGTTAGTACTAAATCATTATTATTATGAAAATAAATTAATCGTTTTTATTTTATTGAATACTGCTACCTAATATCCAATCTCAAATATTATGTAACGTGTTGAAAGCTAAACATGTAAATGATATTATGAAAATAAACTACGCATCGTTAGGTTCGTCGCCCGAACGAGGCCGGTGTCTGTTTCCATTATTAATCATCAATGGGTATATTTTCAACCGTGTTCTTTTCCGTGTGTTTTCAACCGTGAATTTATTGTATGAGCTTTGAATAAGTGAAACAGGAAAATTTATATTTTGCATGCTGATTCTTCGAAAGTTATTAAACAACGCCAGCTTTAGAATCATCAGAATAATGGACAGCAATTCCATGAAAGAGTTTTAGAAAATTACTCCCATATTATATAGTTCATATAATTAACTCTTAAATTGAACTATCTTGAATGTCCCTTTAATTATAAATAAATTCATATTTCCTTAATATGTCATACATTTACAAATAATCGGCGTATCGTTAATTGCGGTAACTTTTGACCAAGAATAATACTTTTATTAGGATTTGCTAAATACTCGTACTGTTATAGTTGTAGATCTCCGTTATCTGTCTATTATCGAATTTAGCGTGTCAAGGTTGCTTACATCATACATCATCGGCCTATTAATGACACAAGCCTTTCTTAAGGATGGAACCAAATAGAATGGACCGTGACCTACCACGCGAGCCTGGTACTTATCTATTGGTATGTAATCCGAGCTTATGAAGGCATGCTTAACAATAGTTAAACATGCCTTCATAAGCTCGGAGGAGGTCGAGATAATAAGTTTTAATCAGCCATCCTATGACGGGCCTTTATGAAAGTTGCTTAAATACCGAATTGAAGACCGAACGAGTTAACCGCTGGGTCATCGAACTCCTAAAAAGGTGTTTTATCGAAGGAAATTCTTACGTTCTTTGGAAATGGACACAGTGCCACCAAAAACTCGTGTCTCACGATCGACGCTGAGCTCTACTATGACGCTAGTGATCAATTATTATAATCTATGCGCATCAGGTTGCTTAGTGTTACTGAAAACACTCGGTGTCTCAGCGTAATCACTTTAAGCCGAAGGCACTATAAGTTATTGAACTTTGACGCCGTGTTAACACACTAGGTCTTTCTCACGACTTAATTCACATAATCATAAAGAATTGACTGTAGGCATAAAATAGCCTTTAAACTGGTTAAAAAGGATACTAACACCCATGTTATATATAATAATGGATACGTTTTTATCCCATACTGTTTTATCGCGGTTTTGTAAATTATAACCTATGTCACCCGCGAATGACGTATCTTCTCGTAGGTGAAAAAAAAATCTGATCGAATGAATATTTCCGAAGATTACCCCTACAAACAAACAAAGCTAGAAACTTTATATTAACACAAAAGAAAAGAAAAAGGAAATCATTTTTTTAGGCCTCACATTTACAAAATTAGATAAGATTGAAACACTCCGTAAAAGGTTAACAATCCGTTTTCATGCAGAAGTTTCTTTTGTCATTTGTTTGAAGAAAATAGAAAGTGAAAAAATAACCAGCCGAAATAAATATTTTTTTAACTTTCGATTCAGATGAAAAGGTAAATTGCATGAACATCGATAAGAATATGCTCACTAATATTGTTTCAAAGTTACAAGTGCTTGAAACATTTATCAGTCTTGCTTGGTCTCATTTAGCTCAATGATTATAGCAATCGCCTGGATTGCGAAAAATTGTGGGTTAGGATCATGGGCACCTCGAACTAGTAAGTTTATTACGGATTTTAATTTAAGCTAAATATCAATATAGCACTCTAAATGCAAATATATAATCTCCTGAGGTTTTTTAATCCCCTTATTTGGTGGAGGTTTAATAATTTCTATTTATATTAATTTTTCTCCGCAATAATTTATTAAACAATGAAATGAAATAAAAAGCAATCCAACAGTGTAGAGAGAGTTTAAGAGTTAAGGAAACAAAGTTGGGTTTACTACGTCAGTGTTCTTTCGAAATCTGTTACATTAAAGGGTCCAGAAATAAACTTTTCAACAAAAACAAAAGGAAGTTTATTTTTAACTCGAACTACGTTTGTGCGTCATTTTAGAAGTTTAAAAGTACGAAAAGGGGTAGAAAACTCCTCATATTTAATGTTTTTCGGTAAATAAATTTAATTAAAAATAACATAAAATTGACATTGGTATGATTTCATCAATTAGTATAAGAAAATTTTATCAATTTTGAAACTAAAATTCTATATATTATTGTTTTTAAAATCCATTACAATAATTTTACAGATTTTCATAAACTATTATGTTGTATAGACAAAGCAGCACATCTTTTTACTGCATAAGGGTAAATGTAATATGTCATAAACGTCCGGGTTCTGAAATGAGAAAAATATAAAAACTGAACTGGTTATTCTCAATAACTTAACTTCACATGGTAAAAAGTGCTAGTTTTATCAAACTTGCACAGATCATTAAAAAACTAAAACCAGAAATGAAAACCTCTTTAAGGGGCTATAACTTAATTATTTCAAGAAGTGTGACTTACTTTGAATGCCGCATATATCCATTCATAATTTACTAAAAATTATGAGCAACCTTTTTGTTTATTTGGTTAATACTTCTTGCCGTGTAATATATAGCCGTTTCATTTTTTCTAATAAGTAAAAGAAAGAAAAGAATTGTCAAATGTATTGTTTTGTTTCTTGTAAAGATCTACGTATCCTTTTTTTCTAAGACAATTGATAAGTTTCATGATGTTGTTATTATTATATTTAACAAAACATAATAAAAATATAAGTCAAAACTAAAATAAAACAAAATTAAAATATATTAAACCATGATAGTCTACTTCTTTATTTTGGCGCATTTTCTAGGTTTATAATGTAGTAATCTATCTTTTGATAAGCAGCGCCACTTATTTTTTAGCCTTTTATTTAAATAATTTTTAAAAAGTACCCTTGCAACTTTATGTTTTTGTTGTCTGGGGAGTGTAAGTCATAGTCCGTTGTGGATATCCAGAATCTTCTAAAAGGAATATATAATGTAATATAAATTCTTTCAGATTTTTGGAATATACTATAATTATTTTCTTATTACCAAAACTTACCAAGAAGCCAACAAATTTGGTGGTGCAAATTTTGCATGAATGCATTTAAACTACTTTTCTCCGAAACAAATGCGTCATGGTTTTGAACTGGGACAAACATTTATAATATAGCAATCACTGTCACAGACCAGAAAATTTTAAAAATATGGTTAAAATTGACCCCTGTAAGTTATTACAGATACGTTAATAATTACTAATATGTATATACAATTTGCACACTTAAAAAATATACATTTATATCTGCTACTACCCGCCAGGTTCGCTTTTATAGTTTTCATACAAATAGGGTTAAATATTTTAGTTTCTTCAACGTAAAAATTTACACTAAGGGTTCAGGTATATACCCTGATACGTTACACTTATTTTACAATTCTACTTTTTTGAGTCTTATATTACTCTTATAATACATTTTAAATCAACTAAAAAAAAGAACTGCTAGAATCGAAATAAAAATAAAAGAATTAAGTTATTTATGGCCTGGTCAAATAATACTCTCATTACATTCGGGGGAGTTCTTGGATTACAAATGTTTCACAGAAAGGTCCTTCGACTGCAATGAGAATTTAGTTAGCCAAGCCATAATAAAACTTTTTTTATTTTTAGATTAAATATGGTATTCACGTTTTTTAATTTTCAAATTATATTTTTTATTTTATTTCATTCCTAATAATAAGCAACTAATTAAGTCCTTTAGTTTGATAACCATATTGCTACAATTAAAGAAATTTCATTTTTTTATATTTTTAATGTTCATTTTAATTAACATCAGCCATTTTGAATATTTTTTTTAAAAAATAGCTAGTGTAACGTTTCTAATTGTAATCTATACATTAACATATGTTATGTCTTTCAAAAGTTTTGATCGAATAAAGAAACTCACAGACCTAATCCTAAAAATACACTCATTTTTTGGACAGTCGTATAATAAAAGTTTAAATGTAACCTAGGAACAAGATGAACTTTTTCGATAGTTCGGAAGGCATATTTCCACAGCACGTTCTCCAAACTAAATTAAAAATATTTTTCTTGTTTCCTAAAAAAAGTACTTCACTTAAAAAAAAAAATCAGTTTATTGTCCTCAAGGTCCTCTGTTGCTTCGTAAATTTATCAGAAAAAGCGTTTCTCTGGAGTCATTTTGGTGTTTCTAAAATTGTTGATATTTCGTTTTCGATTTTTAGTTTTTAAGCAGGCTGTATATATCTTCTTTTCTGAGGTTTCTATTAATTCCAAAGGAAAATTGAATTAAACTATAAATTAAATTTCAAAAATCTATGTTAACTTTGCTAACAATCGTATTTTTTCCCGTTGATTTGAAAGAATGTCTTGTAATAAATAGATTTATTTTCTGGATTGATTTAGTACTACTGCCTTTCTTCAGTTATAATAAATACAAAGGACCGTGATATCAAGGTCTGATGATTCATAACAAATTTGTGAAGGTTGAGGAAAACGATTTAAAATCTAACGGTCCAGGGCCATGTACACACAGAAACATAAAACCTCCACTCACACATGGAAGACGCACATAGCGTGGATACTTTCATTGAAAATACAACTGGACAGCCATCCTGAGATGCTCGCCATGTTCCGCTTACTGTACAACAGACTTCGATACAGATACTTGATCGGCGAGCTGTACACCTACGTCACTGGAGCTCCATTTTGGGTCAGTGGGTCACGGGAAAGGACTGCAGCTGAATTGTGCAGGGAGGGGGTATGGTTTTTAAGCCGAAGAGTGACGTCACACCGCGTGAACCTCTCTACCCCCTGGGTGTCCCACTCCGTGAATGATGAATGAATAAAACGATTAGTGCTAACTAGGTCAAAACGAGGTCCACATGTACTATGAGAAAGTTATGTGCATTTCAATATTACTCGTAACATTTTAAATGAAATGAGCGTTTGACACGCCCAGGACATTATTAGTCTGCATCACGGTGAATAGAATTTTCTTGAAAAGGTTTAAGTAAATTGTCCTAAACCATTTGAATAGTAAATAAATTAATGATGATAAAAATACAATAAAATATCAATTTTCCCATTTGGAATTTAAACTTCTGTCTAATTAGTAGTTATCTATTAATTATAATATGTGCTGTATATGGAAATTAAGAATTTGTTTATATATTATTTAACCTAAAACTACATATTTGTAAAGCCATTTAAAGTAATAATAATAAGTGTTTAACAGCTCTGGAGCCGACAGATATAAGCTTATAAATACTTAGGATACAAACAATTAAAAGGTCTCCTATCAAAAAAACGTTGACAGCAGAATACAAAAGAAGCATTCACTTACTATGCATAACTCAACTATATGGAAAACAACTTGTTAAATCTCTAAATACATATATCATAGCGATTCTCTTTTGGGATTATAAAATCGATCAAAACAGATATTCAGAATATTGAACTAATTACACGCACAACTCTTACAATGACAATAAAAGACAGGACGGAGGAAGAGGACTATAGACTTTGTCTCTGGCAGAAATAAATTAATCATCTTAAACAGTTTTTCTTCACAAAAGCACAAACAAGCGAAATACATAAAATAATCGCTAGTAATGATTTCTAAATATACAGAAATAAAGGAAGAAGGTGAAGAAAAGACATTCGCGAACTTCACGCTACAACTAAATGACATGTGAAAGCAAATGCAACCGCGACATGTTTTTGAAAGATTTTGAATGAACGATAACGTTCATTGGACGTTAATCGGAATTGTCTAAGCAAATTGATGGTTACATATATTTTAAACAAAATAAAATAATGACAATTATTTCTTTATACATTTATAAATGTTAAATAGAAATACACCATGATCGGGATTTACATTTGAGAAAGATGGACATCCATAGCTATAACTTACGTATTAAGGAACGATTGTGTTTGCCTAAAACAAGATTGGCAAAGGTACAAAAACAAGGCATATATAATAAAATTATAATGTATAATAAACTTCCCCTCAGTATCAAAAACATGAATGACGACGAATTCGAAAGAACAATTAAAGTTTTTTTTATTCAGCATCCCTTATACTCTTTAAATGAATTTATGTCTATGCGTTTGGATGAATATTCATTCCTACATAAAGATGGGTGAGATACGAAATTGACTAGATCTCTATGGTTGATGACAAGATATAATAATCATCAATATTTTATGACATAAAATTATATATAATCTATGTTTGTATAATCTAATTTGTGATGTTGTAATTTAATTGTAATTGACTGTGATATAATTGATTATTAAGGATCGGAAAAATAACCATTTTGACATTGTTAAGATAATTAATTTATTTGACATTCCTACTTACAATGATTTGACCTGCATGATTTAAACCTTTATTTTTAATTTAATATGCTTATTGTAAAAGACTTGCCGTGTGTAACCTTCTGAGTTATATGGCCAATAAATTATTTGATTTGATTTGATTTGATACATATACCTTTGAAAGCTATTGGGTAATTTTAAATGAAAGCATTGAACACTAACTGCAATCTTTCGCTATTTTATGTATGTGTTTTAATCACTCGTTATGGTGGAAAAAATACTAAGAATATTTACTTTTTTTGTTTTGCATTTATAACTTACTTGTATTTATAATTATTTCATAGAATGGTTATTTTTTAACTACCACAAAATTTGCAAATTTCATTACGGATACTATTACACTATGTAAATAAATTCCTCCATTACTGGAGTACCGATTTACCCAGAACTCTACATACAACAAAAAAAAATTAACAGTTATTAATAAATATTTCGTACTTAAAATGAAATGCAAAGTTCATCCAAATTTTCTGACAGATGATGCACAGCTGACGATATAACGAGCTCAGGGATTCAACTATACCACGAAGGAATCGATACTTTTAATCGATACCTACTTGTATCAAATAGTTCTAAAATGCCTCACCATCGACATCATTTTTACAGTTTTTTCAGAGTAGTTTTGATACTGTTAATAGTCAATAGCTTTACTCTGTATAATGAAGAAAGAGAAGTAGGTCTAAACATAAAAAACGACGCATATAGGTATAATGTATTTGGCTAAGTATTGCTTCAAATTTTGTTGGCTCTATATAGATTTCTAACTGCATAAAATTAGTAGGGGTTAGTAATGATGAGTTATACAGGGACGGGACAGCGTCCCTGTCGCTTGTGGGACTTTGTCATAAGATAGACTTTAGTTCCTTATCACAGAGTAAACAGACTAATGCTCGCGAGTTTTTGACACTCCTCAGTGACTGACCGACCAAATACCGATATAAGCACTTACTTTATTACTTCACGATACTATTTACTACTCCGTTTTAAAGTATCGATGCCATAAGTACTTGATTTCGATAGAAAAATATCGAGTAAGTACTTATATTTACTTGTTTCGATCATCCCTAGAAGAGCTGACATAAAAAAACACGCTTGGCGCATTTTATTAGTACGATAGTACGATGGTTTTGTTTGTTTTTCGTTGAAATAAAACATTGTGTTTATCAAAAGTATGAAATGTTAAATCATTGCTAATATTTTATTGATATGAATAAAATATTTTGATTCTTTAGTCTATATAGGCGAATTAATTACAATCATACAAAATCGTAAAGATTATTTCACAACTTTAAAAACAAAAAGAAATGAATTATCTATGACAATCTGTATCATTCAAATCGTCATTCGTTTCGAAAGCAATTGTGACTTTAAAATTAACACAATTCCATAAATCACTATCACAACCATTATACGTTTGAAAATGATTGTGATAGATTAAAAAATTAGACAATTAGGCCACAGTACATAATACTCATAGCATATACTTGGTTTATATGCCTGTAAAATGTAGGCAACCAGCTAAAGCTGTACAAAATAATGCCTTTTTATTTCAAAAGAAGACTTGCTCTATTTATTATTAATAAATATTTAATGATAACAGAACAGAAACGTGGCAGAAACCATTCTATGTTACTATAGTTCAATTGTAACAACTAATTATATAATAAACACTCGGTCTCCCTGTTACTGATACCTACCAATGGAATGCACATTTTTGCCAATTATATATCTGAGTCGATAAGTACTTTCTGAAACGTTGTGCGAACGTTGTTTTCATCGGATTTTGTTTTTTGGAAGGTCATGTCCTAATTGTCTAATTTTTCAATCTATCACAATCATTTTCAAACGTATAGCGGTTGTGATAGTGATTTATGGAATTGTTTAACTTTTAAAATCACAATTGCTTTCGGAACGAATGATGATTTGAATGATATAGTATGTCATACATAATTCATTTCGTTTTGTTCTTGTTAAGATGTCAAATAATCTTTTCAATTTCGTATGATTGCAATTAATTCACCTATTTTGTCTAAAGTATAAAAATATTTTTTTCGTATAATACAATAATATAATGTTAAATAATTACATACTTTTGACAAACAAAACGTTTTATTTCAACAAAAACCATTGTACTAACAAAACGCACCAAGCGCGTATTGGTTATGAACTGATACGAGTCAATACAAGTACTTACTCGATACTTTTCTTTCGATACTAATTACTTATGGCATCGATATTTTAGAACCGAGTAGTAAATTATATCATGAAGTAAGAAAGTAAGTGTTTGTGTCGGTACATGGTCGGTCAGTCACTGAGGAATCTCAAAAACTCGCAAGCATTAGTCTGTTTACTCTGTGTTAAGGTGTCTAAAGTCTATCTTATGAAAAAGTCCCACTGGCGCAGCGTCCTTGTCCCTGTATTACTAATCATTACTAACCCCTACTAATTTTATGCAGTTAGATATCTACTTAGAGGGGGTACTGCCAACAAAAAATTTGAAGCAATACCTTACTATATACATACTAAATATTTTCTATATGTCATTACCTACTTCTCTTTCTTCATTATACAGAATATAGACTATCAATAGTATAAAATCTGCTCTGAAAAAACTATAAAAATGACGACGATGGTGAGGCATTGTAAAACTATTCGATACA
Organism: Diatraea saccharalis; assembly: GCA_918026875.4. Lineage (NCBI taxonomy): Eukaryota > Metazoa > Arthropoda > Insecta > Lepidoptera > Crambidae > Diatraea > Diatraea saccharalis. Next base: position 8,423,869 of record OU893337.1, read on the forward strand.
AGTAGGTATCGAGTATAAGTATCGATTCCTACGTGGTATCATTGAATCCCTAAGCTCGTCATGTCATCAGCTGTACATAATCTGTCAGAAAAATTGGATAAACTAGGCATTTCGTTTTAAAATTGAAATATTTACTAATAGCTGTTAAATCTTCTCGTCGTATGCGAGTTCTGAGTAAATCTTCGTATAAAAAGATCGGTAATCTAATAATGGAGGAGTTTATTTACATCGTATAACAGTCACCTTTGCGAAATTTGCAAATTTTGTGGTAATTAAAAAATAACCATTTTATGAAATAGTTATAAATAAAAAACCAATCAAGTAACTATTATCAGTATTTTTCCCCCGTAACGAGTGATTATCTTATTTTAAGAATTATAATTATTAGCGTTATTGGGTTTTAAATGTATATAAAGTATACCCTTACCAAAACTTTTAAAAACATACATAAAACATCGAAAGATTGCAGCTAGTGTTGAACGCTTTCATTTGACATTACCCAATAGCTTTCAAAGTATTTGTAACCATCAATTTGCTACGTTATAGTTCATTCAATATTTTTCAAAAAAAATCTATATTATATATTCTATAATTCTATTCTATATTCAATATTTAGTTGTAGCGTGAAGTTCGCGAATGTCTTTCAAATGTCAAATTTAAAGTGATTTGTAAAAGATGTTTTTTGGACAATTAGGACATTGGACTATTTAATACTGTTTTATGTGCAGACATTACCGATTGCAGCAGGAAAAGTACACGAGCACTCAGTACTTGCGCATTGTTAGACAAAAAGTAAATTTCAAAAAAATCGCCTTATCGTGTAGGTACATAATTAGAATCACATTACCGAAAAAGAAACCGCGATACCGGTCAAGTTTTATTTATCGACCTTGGTTTCAAACGTTACCGGTTTTCGAAGGTCCAGAGGGAGGAAGTACGTCATCGTACAAGTCCTTGTGAAAACCAGGTCACGAGGCCCAACTTCAATCGGAAGTGACTATCGCAATCCATATATATTATGTTATTTTGTTACATTACTTTTATTGAAATATAGATATATGAGTTGCCTATCAATAGTCAACTATCGCTAAACTATCGATAGCGACAAGGTCCTGTCACCGATTGGAGAAAACTGTAAAAATTTATACTCTATCTATAGCTGACGTCATAACAATACTATCTATAGCATGTATTAGAAACTATCGATATGATCAATAGTGCTGTAACGGAGCGTCATACCACACCGTTTATTTTGTCCTAGCTTACATCCAAACTTTTTTAGTGTCTGATCTTTAGGATAATTTCTTTTTTGCCTAATTTAAAATTTTTAGAAATCACGTCATGCTCATTCTGAATGTCTGTTCGTAAAAAATCTTCCGGCAAGAACACGAATCAATTTTAATTTAATATTTATATCAATATTTTTTTAAAGTTATATGTAAACATATAATCTGTGTTACGATATAAAACTACGTGAAACATCTTACCTACTAAGTAAAACCTAGATACGGGGCCTGTAATTAAGTGTTTTATCCATATTTATCCTAATATTCACAAAATCTCATAACGAACTGTTTTTTTTATATTATTTTTGTTTTGTTGTTTTCTTTTTACAATTTGTTTGTGTTTCGAGTTTAATTAAAATAAAAAATGGTGATATTCGGCCCCTCCCCCCCTCCCAAGTTACCTTATGTAATATATAGATGGCTCATAAGCTTGTTATTTTCCTGAATGTCGATAATATTTTTCACGATAGTATAATTACTAATTTACTTACTGACTCTACATCTAGACTCTATCTATAGCCATTAGCACCCACCAATAAATTGGATTCACAAGAATGGCATGCTATTCCTGACTTTTCATGGCGAAAATCTATTTATTACGATTATGGATTTTATATAATAAAAGATACTCTAAAATTAATACAAAGATCATTAATCTAAGTAATTATTTATTAATTGAGATGAAGTAACTTAATAAGTTACTAAAAATGTTGTTAGCAATATTGCTTGCCGACACTATAAAAAGTACAAATATCTTAATTTTACTTGTTTACTTGTTGACCCCTTTGAGGATTAAAAAAAATCAAACAAATAATATCGTAATTTCAAAATAAAAATTATATTTGAAAATTAAAATTACAATTGACACTTATTTAGAAATTTATGGAGTAAAGCAACGTTTTGAGAAATAACAAATCAAAAGAAGGTATTGAACTCGAACTCAACGCATAATCTTCAATCACTTCATAAAATTTTCTTTTTTTTTCAAATGAACGAATCTAAACAGGGAATTGGACCATAATCTCCTGAATAGATTTTTTTGTCAGAGTAATTTTACCTACGTACGACGTTTTGTAACATTCACTAGTAATTATTGGGCTAACTTTAATATTAATTTTGCGCATATTCAACCAACAATGTATTATTATATTTGATCAATTTTACATTTACAATGCTATATTGAAAATATTCTTAATGAAAAAATGCTTAAAAATCCACCTATAACTTTTCGCAATCCGGGTGACTGTTCTAACCACTGACTTACCCAGGACATAACAGGACCGATGAATCTTTCAACCACTTGTTACTTTATCTTACTCCAGAGTACTATTTTTATTATTGTACTAAATAACATAAGCAAGAAATGGTAATCTTGTTTAATTTATTTAATAATGATCTTGTTTTGTCAGCTTGTCATGAGGTTACCTCATATGTGTCTACGTCATAAAATTTCTAATAACGCTTTAAACACCCACATTCCTTCACGTGTTCGTGAAATCTATAAACTGTTACTACATTAATTGATTTCACTGTGTTGCTCCGTCAACGGTTCACGTGCTTCGTTAACTCCACGTGATCTCAACCTTTCAATGAAAATATTTTTTAACGTCAGCCCTGTTTATGGCTCAGGCCTTCCTTATGTATGGTTAAGGAGGATGGGCCATGACCCTCTACGCTGGCCCAATGCGGATTGGAGGGTATTAACGACTGCAAATGGAGCCGGGATCCACGACTTAATGTGCCTTCCTAAGCACGGAGTATCTTGAGATAATAATTTTCAGTCATCCATCCCGTGAGCGACCTTTGCGAATGTTGCTTATAAATAATAATCGCGTACAACAACGATCTTGGGCCATGGCGCTTATCCACTACGCCACCGAGCTATTTATAAATAGTTTATATTATTTTATTTATTTATTTTTATAAGACCAACAGCAAGTATAGATGCATAGCAATTAAATACACATTAGGAAGCCGTTTACGTATAAGGTCCTTGCAGATGGTTTACAAACTTGTTAACAAAAATCGACACATATTTATAAAAATGGAAATTAACCATAAAGTTAAATCACGGGATTACTTTATATTTATAACATTAATAGCCGAAGCTCTCTAACATTTTTACTAATACTGTATTTTGTGAGTTTTGATTTGCGTAGATTAGACACACAAATTACAATAAATAATATTACACAGACAGGTATTCCAACGTGGTGTGTCCAAAAGACTCCATCTGAACATATGCCACAGGTAACTGTGATTTCGATTTTCAGCAATGCCTAATAAGGCTCTAGTGTTCGATAGCATATAAATTTATTTTACTCATATGTTTGTGACTAAAAACTAGAACCAATATAAATAATAACTGATATTCATTATCGATATTTTAAACAGATATTAAATAAAACTACCTACTTTTGAACAGTAATATGGCGTGTTTTTTTGGAAAATTATTTCATTTTCCGGACGTTTCAAAGCTCTTTAAGTACAGTCGTTATGACTAAAATATTGGTCGCACTTTAATATATAAGAACATATCTACCTTCAAACAGTAAGTTCATTCTTAGAAATAACTGCTCTAGATAAACCAAAATACCGATTCTGATTCCACTGTAGATTAACTGATCACGTCATGTGTGGTTATGCATGATGTCTCATTTTATTACAAAAAAACAATTGAACACAGAAAAAGCTATAGACAATGAGAATCATGAGGAATGTATCTGTTGTGGAGTCCAAAAGGTTCCAACTCCAATTACAGATTACAACATATAATATACCATCCAATATAATAAACAACAATTTCTATTAATTAGTAAATGGTACAGATTGACGCTATGGCTTGATTAAAACTAGGGTAAGCTATTTTTAGAACATACAATCAATAAATGAATATTTATTACAACTGTTTATTCCAGTAAAAGGACTGTAATTAGTGTTGCCCAAATTGGCGTATCCGCGTATTTTTAGCAAGACCAAGACCAAGACTGACCATGCAAGACTTGAGCAAGAACAAGACTAATCCCGCAAGACTCTTGCGTCTTGCAGCTAAGACTTAGCGCTATTTCACAGAGTAGTTACTAGTTAGGGATAACAGTTCAGTGTATAAGTACGCTTAGGAATTCTATAAACTGGACCTATGCGCATTACGACCAATACCTACCATAAGCATACATAGCGAATAAAAAAATATCCATTAAAATCAGAGTGCATGCATAGTTTTGTTTTAACCATCGGCACTTTGATAATGCGGCATCAAAGGTTTTGTACTGACTTCTCAAAGAAATTTGCCGCTTTTCGGAAGTACCATGGTGATGATACACGCGACGGCGGTTTCTTTTGAAATCACATACAACAATCGGTACCTCCGCGCCGAAATCACAACATTTGACACTAAATGATTGAGTCAAAGTGTACATTGAGTCAAAATATTTCGCCACAGGGCTTAGGTATAGTTTTAAGAGCACAGGTATTCCAAAGAATAAATAAGTTTCAGTGTGCTTAGAATGGAAACGAATACATTATACTGATCACGCAAGTAGTATTATGATTAGATAATGGTAAGGATAGGTAGTAGATGTCATAATAATTTATTCTAGTAAGTATATATTATAATATTGATTATATGGGTTTAAACTAATTTCTTAGGTACCATTATTGTACATTGAGTCAAAATATTTCTTAAATTTCTTAATTTATTACAAGAAAAAATAGCAAAAAAGTGGCCAAATATCACCCGTTTGATAAATATTGTAGCCACTTTTAAACATACTTGAAACGTAAAAAAAATCTACAAAACTAATAAAATAATATAAAAAAAAATAGGTTAAGTGATGAGTCAGCCAGATGGTTACTTTGTATTAATTTTTGGTCAAAAGAATTGATATAAAGTAACAAAACCTAATGACAAAGCTGTTGTGTACTGTTATGTTATTTGATTTGTGTTGTATTTTATTTTTTATTGAAATAATGATAAATCGTAAAACTCTTTTATTAAATTTAATATAAGTTGAGGGTTCAATCTCTTTCTAGAGAGATTCTTTAAAATACAGTCAATTTATTGTAAATAATTTGTTTTTTACATGTTTTAGCACATGTAAGCTTATAAAGCGTAAATGTTTATTAAGAAACAGTTATTCCCATGGAAAACGGCATATAGCTCAGTTGATAACCATGTGGCAGTTATCGAATTTTTTATCAAATCTTCAGGCATTTATTAATCTGATTGTTCTTTACTATGGCTATGTTAATTCCTAAGATCTAAAGTAAACTTTAATAAATAGCAATAGTCTAATTAGTAATTGCAAGACTTGCAAGACTCTTGCTGCAAGACCAAGACCAGGTGTATTGGCGCAAGACCAAGACCAAGACTGGCCAAGTCTCGTCTTGTTCTTGCATTTGGGCAACACTAACTGTAATCCTTTTTTCAAGCGGTAGAGACAGTGCTTAACACAGGGACAGTGCATAAAACTCCCCTACGAAACAAAAAAAGAAAAGATTATTTTTATGACTGCGGCCAAATACCCAAAAGTCCAGACCTACGTCCTTACAATTGTTTTGGTACCAGAGCTATCCGTGCTGGATTCCGGATTTCTTCTCCTCGAGAGGGAAATCAACAGGTTTAATCCGGTGGGCCGGTGAAGGCAAATTTGAAATAACCTTTATTCAAATAAACTTATTAAAAGTACTTTCGAATCTTCCAACATTTTTATACCTACCAACTCTTCAGGACGTCTTTTGGCTAATAAGAACGAGCAAAATCACGCTTTGATAGACCATCCGGCTGAGTAGGTCCAACTTCGAGAAAAAAGTCAATCGTCGAATCCTCAGTTCGGGCAGCGTTCGGGAAGCTCCAAAGTTTATTCTTGTATGGGATAACACAGTGTCTCAATATAAAGGTTTTTAACCAAAATGTGTTGCCAGTAATACCTTCGGAAGCACGGAGGAGCTCGAAACAAAATTATTTCTAATATAATTAACGGCCAAACTGAACTTCGTATTGTTTACCTTATCATTGACCTTGTTAGTCAAACTTCGCGTCATTAAATACACGTGTTGGGTTTATTTTTTTATTTACGATAGAAGCTGGCTCTTCCTTGTTCGACGAGTACCTAAACCACGATTTTAAGTATCAGTTGATTGAACTTTCTTGGAAGATAAATTATCAACATCTTTCCTGGTTTCATGTGAAAATATTCTAATTTTTCATTGGACAATCGTGGATTTTAAAAGCAATTATATATTTTTACGACGGTGTAATAATTCTGTATTAAGATACTCGTATAACAATAAGTGGGCATCAATGTTCATTAAAGTTTTAGGATTAAACACTCGGTAATATTAAAAATAATATGTTTAGAATAAAAGAACGTGTAGAAATAAAATAAAAAAAGAATATAATGAAAACACGATGGTAACAGATTTCTGTATCTTGTAATATTAAACCAGTATTCAATAATAAATGGTAATAGGATACAAGTCATGTTTGATTTGGATATCAAAAGTAACTCTGTTAATTCCATTTTTATAAACAATCTCGTATAATTGGATACAGATCTGGTAATTTAGATATTAATTTAACCTTTATGATATTTCTTTTTATTTGGTATTATACTTCTTAATATTAATACTTCAATAGAGATTACTTGAATAATTAACCTCTTAAATTTAATCTGTCTTTTGTGTTTGAGACTTATTGGCGGAGGTAAATCTTTCTTTATGCAAGGTAAATATTAAATAGTCTGTTGCCAGGGATGCCATGTGAAATACGATCGTGCCTTTTAGGAATGTTCCCGACATATGTTTCTTTGAATCCTTTATTATCAAGTATTTTATTATAAGTATATCTAGATATTAAAGGAAAACCACATAATTATAACAACTCCTTCAAAATATAGGTATCTAATAAGGTAGGAAGATTTTAATCACTATAAACTATTTTATAAGTACACCACGTAAATTATAGACTTCGCATGTGATGTAGTTTTAAAGCCTACATATTTAATGAAAATAAATAGTCATATCTTTCCTCTTTACAATATTAATATAATAATAATGATTACCTATCGTCTGTTTTATTTGTTACACTACACAAAATTTATTATTAATATTTTATTATTTGGATATACAATTTGACAACCCTATGAATAAGATATCTCATACGATCACCTGTCGAGACCACGACCTAGTCAATTTATTGTTGATTGGCTGTATTCATGGATAATATTGTGAAATTACATATCTATTTCGAGACGTTCTTCTATATAAGATATTTGAACAGTAATTAGATGTCAACTTTTATGTATATCTAGTAGCCAATATCGAGACATTTCACTCACCATTTTCTTACTAATAAACAATAGTGTGATACTTTTCCAACAACCTCGACCTCTGCGCGCTCTTTCCATTAGTCAATAAAATAATGACCGACTAATGAAAATAAGGGAGTGAATATTCCCGCACGTCGCACGCGGATGTCCTCGACCAATACAAATAAGTCTTATATACACTAACGCTATATATAAGACTTATTTATATTATAACGAAACAGAAACAATAATGTATAAGTAGTCAAAGTTCTTGTATGGAGTATCAAAGCCAACGAAGGTACCAAGACACGAAACAATATAGCAAAGTCAATTTTCTACATTGACCCCAACCAGGAATCGAACCCCGCACCTCAAAGATAGCGACAAGTTGAAACCGGCATGTGAACCACTTGGCTACGAATATCGTCATTCAATAAATTAATATCGATTTATTCATCAATTGTTTAATTCCAATTCTAATAAGGAATACCACCCAAAATGACGGACTTATTCGTTCTAATTATAAAACGAAAGCTGCAGTTAGTACTTGTTTTAAAGTATTGGATGTTAAAAGTAAATTTACAATGACAGAAAGAAATTAAGACTTGTTGAATTATGTTAGACGGATAATGGTTTAAAGCTGGTTCTAAAGACGGTCCCTCTTTTACTATAGGCCGGGTAAAATTTAAGCTTGCTCAAATCATATAATCATCACATTAATGTGTCCACCGCTGGGGCTCAGACCTTGCTCAGAATGGAATCGAACAAAATCAAATAGAGAGAATGGATTATGATCCGCGCAGGCTCAATGCAGATTGTGCAGACCATAGCGAAAGCATACAGCATACCGAGCACGCTAGCCACCATCGACTATTCTATCATATCCAACTAAAATAAATAATAAATTCGGGGAAGAGATAGCAATTATTGAATAATTTAAAAAATAAATCTCAGCCATATTTTTGTCACCAACAATAACGTCATTAATATTTTTCAAAAAAAAGATATTTTAAGTTATCTATTGCTTTTCCCTAAGCATGCAACACTAAAGGAATATCTGTTTTCTTCGAAGGTTTAGCCATCGTGGCTAATACGAGCTTGAAAAGAGGTTGTATACATTCTAATCCTCAAACCTCATTATAATGGTTATAGCCATGAAAACAATCATAAAGCAGATATTGTTTGTTCTTCACCACTTTTGCAAATACGTTGATCTGCTAATATTCTGAGTTCTATCACATACATCCTAAGAACAACAATTTATTATTTTAGCATTTAATAATAATAATAATAATAATAACACTTTATTGTCAACACAACAGATATCTTTACAGATTTTACAAACTAAACAATACATCAAAGTGTAACAAATGGCGGTCTTATCGCTGAAAGCGATTTCTGCCAGACAACCATTGGATGGATAGGAATGTTAATTATAACGAAACGGGGGTGTAAACTTAAAGTAGGTAATTCCAAATAAATCATTGAAACATAACAATAATAGACACCAGAAGTTGACAAATATAATATACTTGCATAAATACATATAACATAATACATAAATATATAAAATATGATACATATAAATACTAATGAATTGAAGAAGGGGTTATTAGCAGTTAAAATATATTAAACAGATAAATAGTGTTCTTTTACCAATTCTTTGAAAATATTTAATGATTGAGCGCGTCTTATGGAAGTCGGAAGAGCATTCCAAAGACGCACAGCTTGGACAGTGAAAGAGCCATCATAAAAAGTAGTTGTATGGAGAGGGGTTTCAAGTTTCAGGTTTTCCGATGACCTCAAGGAAAATGAAGTACAGCAGTATAGCGGATTGAAGCGTTCTTTCAAATAGCGCGGATAAAGGGGGTTAAACAAAATATTGTAAAGGAGGGATAATATATGAGCATTCCGGCGAAGACGAATTGGAAGCCACTTGAGCTGAGTACGAAATTGAGATATATGATCATATTTGCGCAATCCAAATATAAACCGAATACAGAAGTTTTGGAGCCGCTCAAGTTTATTAAGCTGGTCTTCCGTAAGATCGAGATAACAGACATCGGCGTAATCAAGAATTGGAAGCAACAAAGATTGTGCTAGAGCAAGTTTAGCATTTGTGCTTATCCTAATAAAATATATTGTTTATTTCCAGCAAATTTATCGTATTAAATACGCTCACGATTTGCCATTTAAAAATAATACAATTTCAATTCAACAAATAAGAACTGCAGAGGGATTCCGTAAAACTCCGAACCCGAATTTGAATTCACTCAGGTACCCGAATTCGTTTCGAAGATGAATCCCCTTAACTTATATTATTGTAGAAATTCTTTTGATTCCATTGTTTATATAAAAATATAAAACAAGATTGATTGATTCATACATGTCTCAGATATTCTATCCCTACGTAATTTAAAAATTCACTTCACTTATGCCATGGAATGTTAATGCCAATTCAAGGTGAAGCGGGTGTCGGTTTCGAAGTTAATTTGGACACATGAGTGAATTCGAATTCAGGTTCGGATTTTCACAGAATCGCTTGGCAGATAACAATCTACTGTATAAATGTTATTAATTAAGGAGTGACGTATTGATAATACAAGCAACTTTGAATCATCGAATTGTTATAATACTGTCTCGTGCTCAAATTGTTGACGTCACACTTGAATGGTTCAGTCGTGGAAGTAACCCAAATAGGTAACGCCTTCGCACTGTCGTCTACGTCGTAACGTTATTCGTATCCAGCTACGACGTAGTGTTGCTACGTAGTTACTAGATTACCATAATAAAGGAGTTCATTGGATATTTTGTTAATATTAAGTTTAAAGCGTCAGGATTTTAAATTATAATATGTATATTGCTCGGGTTCTAATATAGAAGCTTAAGTCCTTGTATTTATTATTTTCTAGCTTTCCGCCAGCGGCTTCGCCCGCGTTGTCCCTAGTAAACTATTTAGTGGGATAAAAAGTATCTTATTATCTAAGTCAGCTAATACCCTATCTGTATACCAAATATCATCAAAATCCGTTCAGTAGTTTCGGCGTGATTGACGGACAATCATCCAAATAAAGAAACTCTCACATATATAATATTAGTAGGATTTATTATTAACATGCAATAATCATGGTTGACAATACAGTTATCCAGCAAAACCACTTAACTGCTAAATCAATGAACGTAATAAAAAAAAACTTATGTTGCTGTTTATGAGGTCAGTTCTAAACTTGTTACAAAACTTATATTTAATGTCCGCCTGAAAACTATTTTCTAAGGACATAATACCATAACACCATCGAGCTACACATGTGTTAAAGCAAAAAAAAAACATTAATACATGTTTATTTACTTCCTAGTACTATCCTATACTATTACCATGAGAAAATCCAAAATTGTTTTGTGTTTTGACCCCATATGAACTTTAAAAACAAATCTTGTTATCGATAAAATATCTTATAAAAGTAGAGTGTATTTTTGTTAAGTATGAAGCCTTAAAAGGAAAATGTATGACTTTTACGTTTACAATATAAGCTCCGTAGTAGTAAGGGGAACTTCGGTGAACGAACTCCAATGATTTCAATCTAAATATATATCAACACTCCACAATCTCTTTTATAAGCGCACACACCCGTGGCGAAACGAAATTACGAATTCAGAAGCATAATAAACTTACAGCATTATTTGTTTAGGATAACGTCGCAATTACCTTTTGATAAATCGATCTACATTATAACTTTGTAAATAAAGGGTATCACCCAAGAGATCTACAACACAACGCATAAGATATACGCTGTAACTGCGTTTAAAAAAATATTAATTGCTGACATTTACTTACAATTTTATCACAATAACAATATATTTACCCATTAATTAAAGCCAAATAGCCTGGAAAACTGTTGCCAAATCGAGCAAAAAATAAAAAGGGCACGGTCGTACCATCCTTTTCTCGAAGACATTTTTAACCACCTGTAACTTCGTTGTGGAGTAAACTAGAAGTTTAAATTTTCAGTGACCATACGACCAGTACATTTTTAGCGTATAAAGTAAGGAAATAATCGAATAGTATGAAATATTAGCCTGGTTTTTCTTTTCGGAATTTTAACAACTGTATAGCATTTTCAAACATCCGTCAATATGTTACAATACAAAGAATATAAAATATTTACCAATAAGACAATAATATATATGTAGATCGTGAGTTCATAAGTTTTGAGACGAAATAAAAGTTGAGTAACTTTTTTAATAATTAAATTATATTTCTAAAATTTTCAGTCTTCAATGGCGGCACGAATCTTTTCTGGTGGAATTCCCTTTACTTCTTGAACAAGGGTTCGCTTCAGTGACTCGAAGTTTGGATGGGATTTTATAGCCCTAATTCAGTCTATAACTCGTCCGCCGCGATGAAGGTCGGCATATTCTCCCTCAACCAAGTTTGGGTGCTTTTTGCCTTATGGGATGGCGCCGAATCTTGCTGAAAGACCCAATCCTTATTGTGAAGTAACGTATCAGACAGAGGTTTCACCACCGGCTCTAAAATGTCACTCTGATAATACACAAGGCTAAAGTAAACACACAAGGTATAAGGAAACTATTACCATAGAAAAACTGTGGAAAAGCTAATATAGAAATAAATATATGTGGCGTACAGAGAAGACCAGACTTTCTTACTCTCTTACAGAGTAGAGAGTGACTTTCGAGAGCGACTACCTAAACTTTTTATATCTTATTAGTGTCAACTTTGGTTGTATTCTAAATATAATAATAGGCTTAAGATGCATTCACCGAGCAGATTTATTAAAAATCAATACATCAATGTTTTTTTAAAAAGTCCACATAGACAGAGAGCGATCTTTGAGAAAGCCCATAACTAAGGCTAAAGATATAATACCTTAAAATAAAAGTAGGAGAATTATGTACATATTTTGATAATAAAGTAAAATCCATAATAAAATAAAATACATTTAATGTGAATTCATATTTTAATCAAGTCATTTTTTAATATCGTCGTCGTTTTTAATATGACGTCTTTGCGTGAAATAAAATAGCGAGAAAAAAGCAATCCTTGCCGATTTTCTTGCCAGTTTTTCTCGGTACAAGATCTCCCGGCAGTGCTTGTAACAACCTAGACTGAATTAATAATTTTGAATTGATTTTATTCAAATCTGACACAAATGTTTCCATAGTACAATTTCAAATAAATGCCTATGATTTTAGGCAACATTCAAGATTATAAAACTTAAAAATTTGAGACCGATTTACGTACATCTTAGTCGTAAACTACCTATTTATTTACGTGTTGGTAAATAATCTTTGATTTTGATTATTGAACATTTCCTTTGCTTCGATTATAAACAGAAACACTCACTACTCAAAAATTTTATATAAGTAAAATATTTATACAGTTTTATGACTCCGTACGTTATGACGCTGTCCATCTATCTATCTGTCTGTCACCAGGCTGTATCCCACGAAACGTGATAGATATCTGAAATTTTCTCAGATGATATACTTCTGTTGCCGTTTCTATAATAAATACCTAAAATACAGAATAAAGTAAATATTTGAAGAATTCTCGTACAGCAGACATGACTTTTTTCGTTTTTTTTAGATACTGGTATGGAATCCTTCGTGCGCAAGTCCGACTCATGTTTGTCCTGTTTTTTAATTGTAGCGTCATCTAATGTTTGGTTCGTAAACGAATGACGTAGTTTTAACGTGGCAAACACGTTTCATTCTCCGTCTAGTAAACCCGCTCGTGATCGCAGCTAGCGGCACTCAAACTGTTAACGGCGGCTTCTATAATTATATAATCATTTGGAGGATCCCCTCAAATATTTATTTGTTTTTTCTATAACCTTAAGACAATCTTCTGAGGAAGATAAAACTTTGTAAAAATAATGCAACAGATAATTAAATATAATTTAAATATATTTGTTTTTTTTTAATTAAACTTTAAGAAAGGGTAGATGGTGCATTATTTGAATTCCATTTGTAATTGAGGAATTAAAATATCATTTTCATTGGTCATTAGACGGTTTGATAAACGTAAACTCATAATCTAAACCCTCCCAGCATCGAAATACCGAATTTGTGAGTGTAATCGTAATTGAAATAATTTTAAAACACTTGCACACAATGTCTCAGTCCAACAGTAAAACTCGCCAACAAAACATAAAAGTTTGACAACACTTGTGTATTCTTTCTAAAGAAACGATAGTTTTCCGTCACGTGTACTGGCACATTTCTTTTTCATTCTTAATAAGTTGTGGACTGTCACGTGACCAAACACAGTGTTTTTATTGAGTGGCTCTTTATTGTAAATATAAACAAAAAATTTATAAACTTTTTAAAAAAATAGAACCGACTTCAAACTTAAAAAGTAATAAAATAATACTACTTAATCTTAAAAGCGATTAAATTTTTCAAGAAACATTGAAGTCGAGCTGACGGATTATACACACAAAACAAATTCGGTTCCCGCGGTCTATACACTGTAACCTTTTTAACTACACACATATTTTAATTCTGTTCTCATAAATACATAAAATGACTCAAAAGGAAGTTTCATAGTAAAGATTTTATGTCTTAAGTGAACGGATAATGCAGGGATATTTTTACCCTTCAACAGCGTGCGCCATAACGTGATCAAAGGTCTTAGCCTATAATCAGTAGAAATAATATTAAAGGAAATAAACTAATATTTTATTTTTATAAATATTCTAATATTTATCTGTACTATAATATAATGAGATTTATTTGTTTGTATTTAATAGGCTACGTGACTACTGGTTTAATTTTAAAAATTCTTTCACCTGCCAGAAGCGGGTACCATTGGCCATTATTTACGGGAATATTCTAATACAAAGAAAACATGAATAGAATAACTATCATTAATTTTCTAGTGAAGTAATTAACTCCGATTTTATATTAGTAATATGTATTTAATTAAAGAAAAGCTTCTTCCGTGAAAAATAATATAGCTCTAAGCTGCGACAGCTATGTATTCGATTCGTTGCTATATTTTACCAGAATACCAAAGCTGTTGTGCTGATGTGAATGTGAACAGTAAATAGCCATATTTTACATTGATTTCAGTTTCTATATCAATTCAGATCATAAATAAATATTATTTTGTTTTAAAATCAACCTACATAGAAGTAAGACTAAAATATATACTGATCTTAAAGTTTTTATAACATCACAACAAAGTTTCTATAAATATTGAATAATATCAAGACTATTGGATCGAAAACACCCGAATACCTTCGAATGTAACCAAATCTGCAAGGCCCCGAATTGTTGTACGAAATTCTACCCCTTCACTCATAAACCCTATCGTGTTCTAAATTCTTATACAATATTCTTTGCAGCGCATTTTCACGTCAAGTTCACGAGCAGGGGCCGCCATTGCGTGCTCAATAACGTGACCAATGTCCTATATAAACTTTCATGATGAATTACTTAATTGACAGTCACGAAAATAAGGAAAAGAGTTTATTTTTAAAAGCGCCTGTTCTAAATTTAAAACCCAATTATTGGTGGCCATTGCCGACTATCTTTTACCTTTGAGTGATTGGACTGTATATAGTTGCCTATAAGGCCTAAGCTTATAATAAGCTCTCAAATTTTATTCCTGATTAGATACAGTTCCGAATGGTAATGAGCAATTATTATATATTAATGTGTTAAAGTTAGTTAATTGACTTTTTTAGTTTAACTACATTCACACCACTTAAGGTACCGATGAAAGCAAAACAATTAATTATGTAAATTTTAACCACTTATCGCCTATCATATAAAACAATGCAAAATATAAAGTAACATTTTTTTTCCCGCGTCTATGCGTCTATGTATGATGTAGCTTCCTGAAGGTGAAACATTTTTCATGATCGGGTGAGTTTTCCGAATATTCAAACAAAGATTGTAACCTTTTTATGATATTAGTATACATTAACGTTTGTTTCATAAAGTAATATTTAGAATATGGTCAGCAAAATACTTATTTTTAATTTAACATTTACGATTGTATTATATTAGTATTTGACATGACGCAACCACGTGGGTCCACGTGGGTTACATAATGGCCGCAATAACGCGAACACCGGAAAAACTAATGCCACTCACTTAATTCGGATCTAACAAAGAAAAAGCTTCGCGTTAAAAATAGACTTTGCTATTTTCAGAACGTATTCTCCATTGTTCCAATGAATATATAGTGTTTACTGTGATTTTATTACGGAATTTTACGAAACCGTACAATGTTTCCTCTTTATAACATTAGTATAGATTACAAATATTAAAAAAAGGAAAGAATTATTGTTTGTTTGCGTTGAATAGGCTTTGAAACTAATAGACGTATTTTAAAAATTCTATCACCTAAATATGTAAGGTTTATAGAAATATCGATATATCGCTCACAAAGATATATCGATCATCCTTATGCCGACCGTCTCCGGACGGCTGTTGTAAACAAAATCTCGGACAGCATTCGTGACTGGAAATACCAAGTTTCCACCCAAGTCTTATGTTATGACGCTGATTCTCAAACTGGCTGTTAAAATTTAATAATAGTGTTAACTGTTGAATGTCGTACCTAATAAGAAAAAATTACCTTCAAGGTGGTTATATACTTAACTAGCTTTCCGCCAGCGGCTTCTCCTGCGTGATCTTATATCATACTTAAAATCCTTCCTTTTGAATCTCCCTATCTATGAAAAAAAAATCACATCAAAATCCGTTGCGTGGTTTTAAAGATTTAAGCATACATATGAATATAGGGACAGAGAAAGCGACTTTGTTTTATACTATGTAATGATATTTTATAGGTATGTAAAAAACAATGAGGTTAAAGTGTGAAGGCCATTTGTTATATTTTATTGTCCAATTCTTTCTTAACATTTACATTTTAATGGAATAAATGAGAAATAATACATAAACTTAGCGTGATTAGGGCTAGTTCCCTTTGCTTTTATTTAAAGAACCAACAACGCTAATTGAGTGAACTGACGTTCATCACAGCATAATGTGTTATTGTCTCAAAGTCGCCTTCATAACTTCCCTGCTTGACAGCCTAGATTGAATAAACAATATTAAAATATTCTACTGCACATTGCTATTGAGTGCATAGTTTATATTGCGCATATATATTTGTTTATATATACTATGCACTGAATAGCAATGTGCAGTTAATCTTTTATGGTTCATCGTAAAGTGTAACTGGGCAAAGTGATAATGCATTTATCCTTGGAATAAGAAATATTTATAAAACGTTGTGTGTATTTTATTGTTCCTGTACCTGTAGCAACAAAACTTTTTATTTTAATATCTGATTGGATCGTTTAGCGATATTACTCGTATTATAATCAACAATAGCTTAATTACATTAGCAATTGGAGCGACCAGATGGTAAAGTGGTCAGAAAATTTGTCGTCAATCTTTGCAACTTTCTGAAGCAAATGTGACGCGAATTGCGATCGATTCAAGCTATTGCATTGGTGATGAAAGATCCGCAATGGTAATCGGAAAGCGACATTAGTTTCCTTTTTGCGCATTATTGAAAAGCTTGTTTGTAAAATATCATTAGTGTTTATTTTTCAATTAAGTTACTTTGGGATTTGAGCAATATATATTTACACTGATTTCATTTTATTAATCTCATGTTTAAAAAAATACATTTATTTGATACTCATTTTTGGTGCATAAAAATAACTTACAATCCAAATTTTATAACTTAGTTTACTATGTATTATCATTTAAATTAAGCCTGCATGCAAAATTTCAGCCTAATCCGTCGAAAATAACCGAAAAGTTCCAACGGAAACAACATTAAAAAAAGCTTACTTTAATAAGGTCACAGTACGAATTAACTAGGTAAGGTTTAACCGTAACTAGTGCTCTAAGAAATAATGATAGGTCATTGATTTACATGACCAATGCATGACTATTGCATTTGTAATCAAATTTTACCAATGCATTATACCAGATGGAGCCATTACGAGATCTTAAAATTTTAAATCATATGAATCACCAAAACGCTCGAAACATTAATGTGTGTATCAATTACACTTATCAGTTCGTTGTTATATAGTATTCGTTCAATAATTTTATGAAAGAAATAATACGTAGGCAGGGTAGAAAATGATTCAATGAATGCGCCTTGGGTCACGTAGACCCCGCGTAAAGGGCATGACCCACACAAAACCATGTCAAGGATCCTACTATAAATAGATATTTGCAGTTCGTTAAGCAACTCAAGTTCGAACTCTACGCTTCATTGATCTAAATGTCTTTTAATCAACATTTTTTTTTACAGCTTTCATTTGTGTATCATTCATAGTATTATCATCATCACGATCAGCCTAATAATATCCCCACTACTGGGGCTCAGGCCTTACCTATCATCATCATCATCAGCCCTTTTACGTCCCCACTGCAGGGGTTCAGGCCTTCCTTATGGATGGTTAAGGAGGATGGAATTGAATCACATCGAATAGGGATAATGGGCCATGACCCACCAAACGGGCCCAATGCGCATTGGTTTTAACGATTGCGGATGCAGCTGGGACCAATGGCTTAACGTGCCTTTACGGAAGTGCTCGAGATAAGAAAAGTTTGGTCACCTATACTATGACCGGGCATTACGAAACTTGCTTAACAAACGTATCGCTGACCGGAAACGCTAATTATTGCGCTATCAAGCTCCTCTTTATTAAATAACAATATTTATATTATTATATACGTTCACACGCACCTTCACACAAACTAAATAAATACATTAATTTATTACAATTTAAATACATTATCATTATATATACAACTAGTTGAAAACTGTTGGTGATTTAAGACACAACAGAGAATTCAAGTCTTCTTATAATGATATTAAGAATTGATGAACATAATTTGCATGTACACTGAGCAGCAATCGCCCAAGACTACATTTCCACAATCAATTTAGAACTTTATTTATTTATTAGTTCATATTTGATATTTTATGCCAGTGCCCATAATACCCATAAGCCTACCTAAGAGCATATATTAAAGTAATAATGAAATTTGTGGCGGCGAAAGATGTATGTAAGGACCATGCCAAGTGGCACGCGGTCATCTCTGCCTATCCCGCAAGGTATAAGGGGTGAAGTTATAGATAGATATTTTAGAATAAAATATGACAAAATTTCTTCCTCCAATTTTTTAAGTACAAGATACTATATGGTTTTAAATCAGTAAACAGCTGACATTTGATACATTTTTATTATGAGCAAAGTATTCCCAAAGTTTAGATAAATTATTTCTGAAAATATTTGTATTTCCCTCAGAAGACTCAATTCAATGTGCAGATGTTTCGAGCTCTTTCCGTCTGTCCTTATAGCTACAAATAGAAGGAAAGGCCGAGAGAAACGACCTCCACTGGTACGTTCATCGATGATCATGTTGGTTGGTAGCTGAGGGTGGGGAGGCTATGATCTACTTTTGAATGGAGGCTCGCTGATGACGTCATAGAGGCGTAGCCGTGACGTCAACAGAAAATAGGTCGCGCGGTCGACGACCCGCGAACTGCAGCGTAGCGAGCGGGTCCGTCCTTGCACCGACCAGAAGAACAGTGTAAGTGTATTTTTCGTTATTATTACATAATTAATTATATAAGTACATAACACTAAAAATTAATAAATTCTGTATGTTGATAATTTTATAGTGAGCAATCATAACTGCCCGGCTGGTGGCTTTATGATTCTACTAATTTATAATTCTATTAATGTAGAGGTAGAACTTATTTTTTAATTATTAGAAAGAAAGAAAAAAATAATTATACCTACTTAGTATTATTATAATAAAATCGTCAATGAAATCAATTTTTTTATGCAAATTATCCTTTTTTATTTTGTTAATGTAGTTATTTAAAATAATGTACATAATTAACGTTTTGATCAGATTGAAGTCGTTTATTACGAACTTTTTTTAATTTTATACTTGCAGTGAAAACTATCTAAAGAAACCGACCAATCTGATGGGGCGCCAATAATTTTTTTCATAATTAACCCAGCTAAGTAACACCGATTTATATATATTTAGAAAGACCGATCAAATGCAAGTTGAACTTGCACACTAACGGTTCCGTTCTATTATCTATAGAAACTGCTTTTTTAATGGCAACAGTAATACATCATATGTGAAAATTTCAATTCTCTATCACAGTTCATGAAATGCAAACTGGTGACAGATGGGCAGACAAATACGAATGGACAGAGCGGAGTCTTAGTAATAGGGTCCTGTTTCACCCTTTTGGTATGGAACCCTAAAACAATATTTGAACTCGAAAACTCGACTTCTTCAGTTATGCACTTTTGGAAGGCTATATCCACTCGCCCCTTTCCATTGAGTGTGAGAAATAGGTCACATCTTGCTGGTGCAGCCTAGCCGCGCCTCCGATCGATGCGCCGGCGTCAATGAGCACCGGCCCTGTACCAACGAATGAGCTTCTAAATATAGAATACAAGGCCTTTTTGTGAGAGGAAGTGAAAATTTACTTAATTGATGAGTTATTTTTGCTGTTTAGAAAAAAAATACTGTTAATTATATTCTACTTATTTTGGTTTTAAAATTTGAATTACGTATTTTTAGTTAACTAGCCGTAGTTACTCGCTTTATATTTATAAAATATTTTTTGAAATCGGTCCATAAGTATTGAATTCATGCATTACTAACAAACAAAAAGAAAAAGTCTTACTTCTCTATATAGTATAAGATTGTAAAGTAAAGGTACTACTTATATTTTTTAGAATAAATTTTACTTTAGAATAGAACTTGTGCACTTGTTATGTCTTAAAATTACGTTTAAATATTTTAAATTTAATATAGCTACTCATAAAATCTTTTTACAACTATTTAAAGCAACTTAATAAAAGAGTAAATTATTAGAAATCATCTTTCTGTTTTACAATGCTTGTATAATGGTACAATTTGGATAAAATATTTAAAATAAGTCTAGTAAAAGTTGCCTTTCTATTTGTAGTTACATAAAATGTATAATTAAAATCTTGCATAATAATTGAGTAGCTCGGTGGCGTAGTGGATAAGCGCCGCGGCCCGCGATCGTAGTCGTTAAGCAACTTTCGCAAGGGTCAGTCACGGGATGGGTGACCAAAAAATTATTATCTCGAGCTACTCCGTGCTTCGGAAGGCACGTTAAGCCGTTGGTCCCGACTGCATTTGCAGTCGTTAATACCCTCCAATCCGCATTGGGCCAGCGTGGAGGGTCATGGCCCATGCTCCTTAACCATCCATAAGGAAGGCCTGAGCCCCTGCAGTGGGGACGTAAAAGGGCTGGTGGTGGTGGTGGATAATAATTGACATAATGCCCATGTATTTTTATTAAATAGATTAGTATTTAATAAAAATACGTAGATATATTTTTTATTAAGTAGATTAGTATTTTTATTAAATATTAATTTGACTGCTTGCGTGCACTTTTTCTTTAATATGAAAATTACAACGAGTCTATAAAAAAAGTACTCAAAAAAGACATTGTATTCTTTGTCATCACACCTGAACATTTCTACATTTTGTTATTATTCTGATATTTTACTCAAAAGGTTATACACCTTTTCGCATTATACAGGCTTAACTTTCGCCTGTCAGTAAAAGCTTTTACATAAAAATAACACACAAACAAACGTCGTGTGTTTCAGATGGAGTTCATTGAAATCATGTTGGGCACAAATATTATTTTTTATATTGAATCTTGGTTACGAGAAGTGTAGAGCGTTGTGCACACAAAAAAATTAGATGCTCGTGCTCAATACATATTCGATTTGCACTACCAACGCTTTGAATGTGAAAATAATGGAATATGCGTAGTGGTACGCCGTATTTGTGGTCCTTTGTTTTTTTTTTTACTATTAAACGACACTTTAATTGATGTAAACCGATTTTCATGATGTTCTCTTTGTTGATAAAATTGATAGTTATAGATCAGTGAATACTGATCATTATAAAATGGTATATTTCGAATTAAAAATTACACCGACGTCAAGATTTCTCACAATAAAATACACTCAAAACTTTTGTAATAAATAACTTATAACAACGATTTCTTCTTAATTAATAGCCGTAAAATTATTTCGTTATTATTTATTGGAAGTACATTAGATTGAAATTTAATTTATTTTTCGAATAAAATAACACTTTCTTTATAAAAAATATATGTGTTGGTGTATTTTGCATTGTTTTTACTTTTACGCATTAAACATAAAAATAATCTTTTTTTTTTCTTCTTGGTTTACATAACTATGAACAATTTGATAACTACTTGTCAATTTTTACTAAAAATATGTGTTTTTCTATCCTTAATACTAAAGTTGTTGTAATAAAGTTACTTGTGTGGTAGCCCTCCTTAAATATTGATAATATTTTTGATGTTTGTTGTTGTAAAGACAGATGTTTGTTGTTATAAAACAGAAAATACACCATTAACTGTGAAAATTTCAAGCTATCACGTCTCATGAGATACAGCCTAGTGACAGACACTCGGACAGCGAAGTCTTAGTAATAAGGTACCGTTTTTATGGAACTTAAAAAAAAATCAACTGTTTGCTGGCTCTCTATTCAACGGTTGGCTCTCTGTTTATACTGAAGACAAACGGGTGAATTTTTGAGTATTTTGCTATAAAATAAATGTTGTTATACAGTTTCGTGAATGCAAAATATCAAAATCTATATTATGAAAACGTGAACAAAATATTGTACCTTTTGACGAAAACTACGTGGACAGTGAAGTTTCATAAGAACTGTATATAATACTGAGCGGTAACCACTGATAAAATTTTGTAATTCCTAAAAATTAACTTTAAAATTTACCTATACTAATAAATATACATTTTATTTGTATATAATTGTAGATTTTAATAAAATAAAAAAAAACAAATATGGGCCCTATCCCTATGTATCGTCGCCGAAATTAAACGTATTCATGATATAAGTATAGTGATTTTAAGCATTCCAGACAAAGCCATTTATGTAAATATCGTTACACGTGTTACACTGATCAATATAGCAGTATTTCATAAAATACTATTTTCCTCTTTATATGTTGCGCAATATATGTAAATAACTTAAGTAAATCCGTTACCATAGCATTTGCGAGCTGCGAGCTATGCGCGAGATGTCAACGCCCTGATTTGATCATAATAATGGAAGTAAGAATATTAATAATTAATTTCTAACTGAAAAGTTTGAAGGTACGGATGTAAATTTTCCAAGAGTTTATTAATTACTCCGCTATAAGTACAATATTAGTAAGTTTTAACTACATTACAAATACGGCTGACGCCTTGCGGAAGTCCTTTGTAATAATTATTATACTAAGGAGCACTAACTGATTCGGAAATTTGTTAGTTACTTGGAATTATCTATATTATAGGTACTAAAATATTTTGTTACACTGCTATCTATTAGGTAGTTCTGAAACTAACATATATTTACAACCATAACGCCCTTCTGTGTTCTACAATAATGCATTCTTGTTATTAAATTAATGTCAATGACAATCAAGCTTAAATTTTTCATATAAGTTAAATGATAATGCGTTATTAACTGCGTTACACAAAAATCGCGATTACCTACAAAAATCGCGATCAGTTTCTAAATTCGCTTGGCTTATTTCAAAGTGTACAAAAATATCTTTAGAATATTTCAAAAGTAGCTTCAATATTATTGCTTTTATGTATACTTTTAACATTAGGAACTATATAGGTATATTTAGTTTCTCTCTCTACATATTTTGAAATTGGTTATAATATGTATAACCGGAAGTCAAGAAATAATTTCTATTAAAAAAGCGACTTGATTCATAATTTTTAAGCCATTGTGTTCTAAAATGATATAATTTTTCTGTGATATTTTCAATGCCCGTATTTTCCATTTTTATTACAGCTTCATGTTTTTTTTTATGCTACTGCAAATTAATTAAAAAAATAAAATAAATTCGCTTCGGTGGTTTCTCAATGTCAACGGCCTGTGAGTCGTGCACCCTGCCATACCGCAGATCTAAATAAGGCACTTAAGTTTAGAATCAGCGTTTATACGGCTTCAATTTCTAGCATTACATTCCTGAGAGAAGCCTATGAACCCTGTAAGTTTAAGTTTTAGTATCTATATAATTATGGAGAACTATATATTTAATTATTTAAATTGTTTTTTATGATTTGTGAAATATGATACAAGTATATAACTTTTGATAAATAGGTACTTTTACCTGACTACTGGGAAGCGAGAAAGAGGGTTATGATTTTGGACGGTATGTATGTATATAAAAATGTTCATCTGTTACGAAACTACTTGTCGTAATTGGGCAAATGATGTATCATTAGAAGCATCTTAGTTGTCCGCGTGCTATAGGCTACGTGACGTTAAATTGGCCTATTAAAAATTATAGGGTATTCAATAATTCGTATAGTGTATCAAATAAAATAGCAAAAATAGCACATTCCAGGTATATATTAAAAGTATTCGCTTGCGATTTTGCTGAAATATACTCCAAAATAAAAAAAAAAAACAAAAACCAAATCCAGACTACAGCTAAATCACGCTCTTAAAAGTTTGAAACAAGAAAGCCACTGACCATAACAAAACAACCAGTTGTGGCATACGACTACACTGTCTTATGGTCATCGCTATTATAACCTAGCTATGGCTATAAAATAATTTTCTTGTTTCAAACTTTTTAGGGCATGATTTAGCTGTAGTCGGGTTTTTGAACTTTTTTTTATTTGATATAAAGTGTAGCTCGGTAGTATATCGCTCGTTTTATTCAATAACTACCAATTAAAGCATCACAATATTTTTATAGTATTTTTGAAGGAATCAGAAAATTTTTCTCCATTTTTAAGATAGTTTAAGAACAATTAGACCTGGCCAATTTTGAGACATCATTTTTTGTTATCACAATGATATCTAGAGTTATCAATCAGTCTTCATTCCAAATATATTTTGTTTCATCATACTCGTACAACAGCTAACCCACGAAATATAAGCTGAAAAAGAGAATAATCTAATTAGTTTTTTGAACACATATAACACACATAACAAAATAAAACATATTTTATAGTATCTTTTTGGGAAATATTATTGATTAATGCTACTTATTAAAATTTTCCATAGAATAACTGGCCACGAAATGGCATTTCGACAGGCAAGAGTTATGCACATATCTTTAAAATGCCTAATATTTCACGGTCAATATT
This sequence comes from Diatraea saccharalis, assembly GCA_918026875.4. NCBI lineage: Eukaryota > Metazoa > Arthropoda > Insecta > Lepidoptera > Crambidae > Diatraea > Diatraea saccharalis. Next base: position 8,448,700 of record OU893337.1, read on the forward strand.
AAAAATCATTAAAATTTATTATTTAAAGAAATGATGCCAATTCTATATATTGAACTAAAAAAACAAGTATTTATTTTGGTAAATTTCACATCATTACGTCGTCATATAATAAATCAAAGAATATATTAAAACCCCCGTATTCTATAATATAATACGTACGTAAATTTATTACTGTTACCTTAGTTATTTACAGAATTAAACTCAGATTGACAGAATATAAAATAAATTTAATCTAGTTTGTCACAAAGTTTCGATTAGGGTTTTTAAGAATATCACCAAATATACTACGTAGTTAAACGGCAACGCAATCTGTCGTTCTATTTATGTATTCCGGTAATCGTGTGTTGCTTTTTAAGCAAAATAAATATTTCTATTTCCGTTTGTTTAGTCGCAGTACTAGGAGATCAAACGACAGAAGGCAAATGGTTTCATAAGCGTACCGGGAGAGCAACGGAGGGTAGTTCTCTCTACCCCTGGTTTTGTATACCTACCTAGTATCTACCAACTGTTGACGATAGTTGATATATCTCTGATTCCCTTCAGGGGCTCGGTGGCGTAGTGATTAGCGCACTCGCAACTTTCGCAAGGGCCGGTTATGGGATGTGTGACCAAAAATGTATTACCTCGAGCTTCTCGGTGCTACAGAAGGCACGTTAAGCTGTTGGTCGCAGCTACATCTACATTTATTAACACTCACAAATCCGCACTGAGTTCACGTGGTTGGTCATGGCCCATTCATTTTGATTGGATTCCATCCATAAGGAAGGCCTGAGTCCCAGCACTGGGGACATTAATAGGCTGAAGGCGGTGATGATGTATGCCCTTATAATTTTAGTGATTGATTTTAAGATTGTTATCTATTCCTTTAATGTACTCTACTTTAGGACGTGGAATATCAAAGTGTGTAAAAAGCTTCACAAAAACAAGCAAAATTGCAATTTAATTGAAAATGCAATAAATAATTTAAGATTTCGTTCATCATGAAAACGATTTTGAATAGGCCTGCATAACTTTTGAAAGGCACGATTTAAGTGGACAATACTACAAGTATTATGCTGAAATATGCTCTGATTCAGAAAAACTTAAGGTCGTGTTTATGGAAGATAAGGAATCGTATCTTTATTAAATTACCAGACACTGAAAATTGGGACTATTCGTACATTCAAAACTAATTTGTATAATTTTTTTTCTTGACGAATGTTACTATTCTGTACATAAGATTATCTAAATGATATAACATTTGACTTGGCTATATCAAACTAGCGTATGTTATATCTCAAAATTTTGAAAATAAATGAATTTAAATTTGACTCAGTTCCTTGACAGATAACATGTAAATAGCCTAGACCTTACGTGCGACCTAATTCGAAAATGCGATTAACTTAAATTTAAATACGAGCAAAAAAATTAAGCAATAAAATTAAAGAAAGATTAGATTATCCCAAGAGTATACGAGGTAGAAACTCTGATATAATCGAGAGTATTACCGGCTTATAAACGCCATCGGGATTTGAACCTGCTCCTGCCGCAATGTCCTCAATTCTTTAAATTTTCTGCGCTTAAACTACAGGCAAATGACCGGAACAATATTTTTTTTAGCTTAGTGAAAAAGACAAATGAGGAATGACAATTTATATTTTTATCATCATAAAGCTACCTAGGCGTTTTAAGATTTTGAGGTTGTATGACATCCAATCTCGTTTTAGGTTCATAAGCGCCCACGGTGGCAACACAGAACAGCAAACCCCCGAAGGCATACCAGATATTTCTAGTGGTACATTCTTAGGGAAATTAATAGAAAAAAGAAATTATTAAAAAGAAATACAATTTTCACGGCCTCACCGACATCTTTGTAACAGAAATAACGAACATCCTTATGCACCCCAATTAAAAAATACATTTATAATCATAAAACGAAAATTGGAATTTTACTTTTATGTACTAAAACATTGTTTGATACGACCTATCTACCAAGAAAAATTCGCGATATGAAGTATTATTCTGTTTCGAGTTTCAAAACATTTTTTTTAGGTTTGATTCTTACTGGTTATTAGTATCGGCAGTATCACCATATTGTGCTATTTCGACGTATTTACTGTACATTAGTATAAAGAAGAATCATCGCATGTGAAATTCCTCTTTTTTTAATGGCTTATCTGCGCATTTCGCACAATTCTGTCAATGCTAAGTGAATAAATTAATTTCTACATGTAAAATGAAAATTAAAATCAAGGGACAAAAGTCGACAAAAAATTGCAATAAAATAATGACCCACTGCCACTGTCATGTTTGTTACATATGTCATATTTATTTCTGGCATATTATTTTTCTTGTTGTTTATGAATTATTTTACTCTTATTTTATAAACTTGTGCACTATGATGCGTTTAAGAGCATTTTTGATTCAAGGTACATTAAAAGAAAGCTAATTTTTCTTTGTTTTTTTCTTCCTTTGTTGTATTTTATTACAAGCTAAGAATATAGTGCATTTTAAATAACCTTATTACATTCACTTAAGTTTGTTATTTGTTTGTGACGGCTGTAATGGTTATCATAAAAAAATACCTATTTTAGAAGTTGTTGAAATCGAATCAGTATCTGATTTTAAACAAACTACTTTCAGCGTTTATTGCTGTTCGTGTATATTGTTTCATTAATGATCACTAAATACGAGTATACTTATACATTGATCTCAACATATCTCTCGTATGTCATTGATGTTTGGAAACCGAAAAACAGCAAATAACGGAATGAAAATGGGAGTGGAACTCCGGTGACCTGCTACGCAAACCTTTTTGGCATGTTTATTTACTAAATTCTCAATTTTTCAAATAAATGTCATTAATACTTTTAGACTTACGAAAACAAATGTAAGACTTCAGTGAGAATACCAATATATGGCTGTGACGGTGTGTTTCTGTGGTTTCCTTTGAATTTACCTGGTAGCCGAAGCTCTATCTTTTTTAGGAAGTTTTTATCGGTAATAATAACTATTGTTTACTGTTGACCCCGCGGAAGAAGCCGCTGGTGGAAAGCTATTATTGTTTAACATTCATTAAAAAAATATTCAATACATTTAAATTTTGAATTCTTCAAATGTGGTTTATTAAGTTTTGTTTTGAGCTTAGTACTTTTTAAGAAATCATTGTCGATGTTTTTTTTTAAACGGAAAATATATTTTAGTGTTTCATTTTGTTCTAACATAATAAATCTGTGGTTCCAACAATTATTAAGTATTCACTATGATTATATTTAAGCACAAAAGCAGCTGACAATATAATTGTTGGTTGACATCTGGCATAAAAATCAATCAACTCACAATATAGCAAATCACTGAAGGTTATAAAATAACTTATTCTTACGATTCATTGTACCGTCATCTGGCGTTAACATTCAGAGAAATAATTGATGAGTTCGATGACCTACCAACTTATCGGTTCCGCAGTAAAAACTTATAACAATAAAAAGCACTATCTTCGCTCTCCTAGTTTCCTTTGCACAATATAACAATGTGTCGTCATTCGATACCCTTACTTATATTCTTTCCTTCGGCCTCGTTTAGTTTGATTAAGGGACAGTCTGATTTATTATTTCGTTGTAATACATTCTCAGATCATGGTTTCGAGTATACCTTCCTTTGTCTTTTAATATAAAAAAAAACTAGCTGTTTTCTGTATATACGCGTATGATGTATCTTCCCGCAGAGGAAATAATTTTTAAATTCAGTCCAGTAGTTTCAGTGCCTATTCGGAGTAAATAAACCAACAAACATATATTGTATCATAGAGAATTTGAGACACTAGACACTGAGGGAATATAGAAAAGTCTTTTTTCTAAAGACCTAACCCAGGATGTCAGAGATGGCGACACCGGAAACCGGCGGGCGTGCAAACCACTTGGCTACGGACGACGTCAAGACAACACAGAAATTATACACGAATTGCCCACATAATTTTTTATATGCGGAAATTAACAAAAGTTCCACGTTGTGATGTAGAGTTTTCAGTAGATAAAGTAAAAAAAATCACAAGCGCCAACCTCTCATCTCAATACGGGTTATACCTATGATGCCTCATCATATTATTTTTTCCTTACTCAACCTATTTAAGTCCATTACTCAATCCACAACAATTATTTCATTTTCAATTCCTTATTCGTCCCATTATCGTTTGTAGTTCAATCTATCCTATCAAACTAAGAACACGACGCCCGAGTGTTTTTAAAACCTTAAAAAACGTGAACACAAGAATTTAACCATATTATGAAGAAAAACGATGTACCTAAACTTATCAAATACAATTAAATAAAAATACCACAATGATACATAGCATAACGTGATACAGATTATCTAAAATTAGTACTTTTATATTTAGCTAACTACTGCCATCACGCACATTTTTGAGTGTTTCACTGCCAGCGTAACGATCGAACAACGCGTTCGTAACGTGTACGTAGCGAGCTCAATAAATCTCTATAACGTGTTTGCCTATTATTTGTATTAGACTGTTATAACACTTTTATGCACCCTTTTTTTCAGTAAGTGATAATGATAATGAAAATCTCTTTACTTGATTTAAATGATATGTCTTAATTGGCACATTAAAATAGTTCGCAAGGTTTTTATCAACTGATTCGGGATGTCTTTTGACTGTATCGGAGAGAATAGACTTTAAAAACATAAATATTATTCAGTATTGAAATTCATCAAATCAATGTGATTATTAACAAAATTATTAGCTCATAAAGTTCATATTGCGATGCGCTTTTGTACAGTACAGTTAGATATAACTCAACCCGATGAAATACCTACGTAGATAACAAAAATTTGAAGCGCGGCAAATATTGACCAATCGGAATGTTTCGGAGTAGCGCGCCATCTGGCGATTCGCACGCCTTATAGGTACACAACACATTATAGTTATTGAAATAAAACGTGTTATTAATAATCGTTAGTTCGGCCATCGTATCTGAATCAGTAGGTCTGTAGGTCTGCTCTGCAAATTGGAAGATTTACCACGTGTCATATTAGTAATATCTTTATATGCCCAGTCTAAATTAAAGTTTTGTTTTGTGATTCGGAAATTTAATGTCAAAAACAAGTAACTTCTATCATATTCTCGGCAATCTTGTTGTAACCACGTTCATAAATCGCAAGTGTGTTAATATACTCAGATAAGTGTGTAGATACACTGTAGTGATTTTTCATTGTCAGCGCTGCTATTCCTGATTCACGCACTATATTCGATGTAATTTTGTAATTTTGTAAGTCTTTATCTGGCATTTTCTTCTAAAAAGGTTAAATGTACCTTTTTAAGTTTACCTTGAAGTTTCTATTATTTATCGAAGTCAAATTGAAAATAGTTAAACAAAAGAACCCTTTTCATTCTAAAATTTCTGTTTCTAAATTTCCAAATTTTACACCTTTCTGACAATATTATAAATATAAGACAACATCACATACTTTGCTCAGATTCCAAGATTAGTAGCCAACGCATTATGGAGTGCGTAAGACAATAAAGGTACCACAATACCTTGATGTGAGGCAAAATAGACAACTTGCTAACTTACCTTTATTTTCTCTTTCTACAAGAAATGACTATGGCATAACAGAAAAGTAATGAACGGTGAATAAATTTTTCACATTACGTCTATTTGGGCGTAGCGAAAAGACCTAGCCACATGTTTTGAATAACGTTTTGAGTTTGCGAAGGTAGAAAGGAAGGTTAAGGAAGGTAGAGTTAATGTGTGCGGATTTAGTAGCTCGGCTCTACACTAAATCTGGTAACTTTTTGACAATGACACATATGACTGTCATTGTCAAAAAGTTTCAACTTCGCATAATTTTGCATGTAAAATGGTTTCGGTGGGATGGTCTTATGTCCCTCGCTCTTTACTGATACATATAATAAAACATCTTTGGGATGAGCTGAAACGAGATTAATTCACACATTTTATTATTTACCAACTCGACAATGTTATATTTTATGTATTAATTTGTATAATTTAGACCTGATTTCAATGTAAAAACCTGCCGAGTATAATTGTCAAAATTATATGATCAGTAAATAATATCGCCCTCTTCATGGTCAGTAGACTGAGATATTGGTCGGCTCTATGTAACAAATTTTAAAGAAACAGCTGTTTTACAGCAACTTCTTACTCATATATTATAGCCTATGTCACCCACGCATGATTCAGCATCCCGTAGATCAAAGAATTTTCATGGTTGGATCAGTATTTCCGGAGATTACCCCCAACAAATAAATAATCAAGCCAGAAACTTCACCTGTTTAAAGACAAGTCGAAGTCACCAGGACGCTAGTAGCCAGTTGCACAAACGGCCATTAAATTTTTCATTATTTTAAAGCGACATTACCCATATAAATTTGTAATTCATAAGCACTTAAAGGCATCATTAAACCTTAATGGACGTTTGTGCAATAACCGTAAATGAGATAAGTAGGGACAAATGATGTCGTTTTGCACGAAATAAAGAGTATTTATTTTTAACATTAACTAAAACCATTTTAAGGATAATGATTAAGCAACTTCTCTTGAAGTCGGCCAGATCTTTTTTGTAGGTACTAAATATTACTCACCCAACTTCAATAGAAGTTGCTTTTGAAGTTACTAACATTTTTTGGAGTTGCTTTCATTTTCATCAAAAAGAATATTTTACTATTTTAGTGACATATATGTCACTTTGATGTTAAGTTTACAAAAATCATAGGAATTCAAAAAACATTACTTTTTTCACTTCGAAGACAAAAGTATTGTTTACTTCAAGACAGAACACTTCCGAGTTATTTTGTTATCAAAACAATACTGCTGAGCTAATTTCGTCAAAAAAATAATGAAACATGTCACCTATAATTCGCGAAGAAATTGGTTAACTTAGATAGCAATTAGTGATTCTTGTATTGTATAAATAAAAACGTTACCTAGAAAAAACTTTGATATATGTAGAGTACAGTTATAGCTTTCTAGGAAGTATCTAGTTGCCTTACTACATATTTCTTTGTGATCTAAAAAAAAATCTACAAAAGGGCAATGTCAACGAACTTTTAGTTAACCTTAACTTTCCTTATATGTATTTGGGAACTACTTATTTACATAGGCAATAAATGAGACAGGACCTGATGAAAGGACCGGCTAACTCGTACGTGAGGGTCGCTGTGTATTTCGATTTGAAGTTGACCTATGTCACATTTAACATGACGAGAGCGAAATAGGTATTATTATTATTATTATTTCAATAGCACTGGCTTTAAAAAAATTGATAAATCATACTTATCAATCAAAATCTCAACTGATTATTCTCAATAACTTAAGTACTTTACGTTTCACTAAATTCTGAAACTAGCTGTCATGTCAAGAAAATGCAATTGAAGTTCCGCGTAGGTTTTGTGTAGATTATTAAATAAATTATAAACGTCCGACTACAATAGCAGTTTCTAGAATAAGTCGCTTTTGAGTTAAGTATTATTCAACACTTTTTAAAAGTTTGAAGTGGGTTTAATTTTTGTGAAAAATTCAATTTTACACTGATAATTTATATAATAGGTAACACTAAAAATATTAAATAAAAAGCATCACATGGTAATAAGCAAAAGAAAAGGAGATTTTGTTTATTTGCTTTTGCTCGACAAACATATTTTTTTCCAATAATCTTTACTCATATTGTACAGAGGAAATATTGTTTGTATATTTTATGTTTGTTTGAATTGGATAGGCTCCGAAACTATTAATGTTGTCATACTTACAACTGATGTTCTAACTCTAGTTGTCAAAAAGTATTTAAAGAAAAAATCAAAATATTGGCATCATTGGCATTCTTGTGTCCGTCCTTATAAACTTTAATCGCTGCAAATTTCTTAATTTGGTTAGGGCAATTGTCGTTAATAGAAGTGCTTCTAAAATCTAAAAAAACTTTACGTTACAAAATCGGCGGGTGAAACGTTAGTAAAAAGCCATATAAGTCCGATTGATTTAAATATTTTAGTGAATAAAAAATGACCTATGTTTATTAGTAAATAATTAATTTGTGGTTCAGTAAATGAGAGAAATAGACTTTAGTTTATTTACTGAAATAGGGTAAAATACCTCGTACGTGTACCTTACAGATCAATATCTGCGGGACTGCAACTAAAACTCCAGTTCTCACTCTCTCTACTATTCTAGTTCACTTTTTAGCAAGCAAAAATTAGAATTGACTTCAAACTTTGAAAAAAGTGGAAAATAATACTTATCTTAAAAGTGACTTACTATTATTAGTATTATTGTTTACCGATACACTTGATATTTAATATATTTTGTATGCAAAAATGTTCATAAACTTACTAAGCACCTACAACTAGACTGGACAGACTGTAGCACTGAGGAACTTTGAGGTCCTATTGTACTTTAAAGTAACAATGTTATATTAACGTTTTGACTTTCATGACTATCACAACTATATGTTCGGCAGTTTATGGAAAAGCAACGCTGCGACATAATCAAGGCGGTGACTTGTGGTAAATTTTGTGAATAGGTATAACACAATAAGGGTCGCATCAATCTCACCCGACACCACACTAAACACCCATCCTGAACACAAAGACCCTTTTACCGACAAATTAACTTTATCGCATTGGGTGTTGACCTCACTTAACCTCAGTTGTGTATTCAAAACATTTTTTAATTCATGGTTTTTAAAAGAAAATACTTCTTTACTTTGCAGATGAATATTAAAACATCTTTTTATAATAACTAATGACACGATAACAAAGTCTTTTTATATTTAGAACACAAAAGTGCTATTAATATTGGTGTGATTAAATGTAGATGAAAACCTTAGAGTTAATACAGAAAAACAAATTATATCAGAGCGTAAATTTTTATCTATGATTTAGTATTCAGTCACTCTTGTGCAGTCTCTACAAACTCGTGTTATCGAGTTGATTCTCTTGCCACTACATGTCACTTCAGTACTCTAATTATTTATCATTGATGCTTATTTTTAATTTCTTGATTACTTCAATCTATATACATATATATAACTCAAAGGTGACTGACTGACATAGTGATCTATCAACGCACAGCCCAAACCATTGGACGGATCGGGCTCAAATTTAGCATGCAGATAGATGTTAGGACGTAGGCATCCGCTAAGAAAGGATTTTGATCAATTCTACCCCCAAGGGGATAAAATAGGGGATGAAAGTTTGTTAATTTTAAAACCGTTCGGTCTGAGACTTTGCATGCATAAAGCTACTATAACGTAGGTATCCCGTAAGAAAGGATTTTGATAAATTCCATCCCTAAGGGGATACAATAGGGGATGGAACTTTATTTCAGGTATTTTACATGATATAATGAATAAATTGGTTAGAATGCTGCTAAAAGTAACTTTACCAAGTCGCGGGCAAAAGCTAGTAAATAATATGACGAAACTATTTTAAAGTGTATTTAATTTATATTATTAGATATTTGTTTCAAATTACTAAAAAAAATCTCACTCGAGTAACACATTTGCAATTTTTATACACGAGTGATTCGAAAACTCGTGAATGACTCGAGTCACAAAATCCTACTCGAGTCAAATCACTTTTTAGTATCATTAACAGAACATATAACCTAAATTTGAAATTCTGGTAATATTACATAATTACATATAATTTTTTTATATTTGTTTTATTTTTTTCATGTTTATTTTAATAGTAGTAATCAAATGTAGGTAGACAGACAACGATCCTCCATGTATATGTACAGTAAATATACCATAAGTAGCTTAGCATTTTTTTATCTCCGACATTAGCATGTTAAAAAAGAGAAAGAGTGAAAAACGTGAATACGATTCACCGTAACAAACACAATATTAAATTATATGAACATATTGCAAAAAAACAACTTCATCAGCTTCACAATTAGTTCATTTTTAATAGTTGGTAGATGGCGCTAATGTTTGAATTAAATGGTTCCATTTTTTTATTAAAAGAACAGGTCTTTTTTCGAATTTTTTTATTTTCACTACAGCTCTTTCAACTGTATAAAATTCCACAATATAACAAGATACTTGTATACTTTCATAGATTTATTTGAGATATTTTTTTTATATTACTTTCCAATATTCAGATTAGCCACTGACTTTTTAATCATAACGTATGAAAAAAAGAAATTTAACAGGTTTAATAAATCAAAAAGCTAACTTAAAATTTAAAAACGTTTATTTGAATTCGGATGAACATTTTCGAGACATTTAACCGTTTCAAAATAAGAACACATTTTTGATATAATTCTTCCAGCTGTTTAGATATAAATACAAAACTACTGAGTCGATTTGATAAAATGTTAATGACCTCCTCGAATATACGTTTTTAAACAAAAATAAGAATTATCAATATCCGCCCATTACATAATATATAAATACAAAAAACATCCAGTCAAATTGAGGATTTCCCCCTTTTAGCAAGGGGAAAAAACAGTTTTTTTATAGATGGACAAAAAAAAATCAGTGCCAAATGTTTTTTCTTTATTTATTCCAAATGACAAATAATTAAATAATATACTTTTTTATTTAGGAAAACAAGGTCGTTTACAGTTTAAATACAATCAAACCTTATTCAACTAATTGACCTGACAGTTCCATTACTAAATACTAACAAAATTTATTTCATTGCTAACTATTAACAATAGTGATGACATAGAACAAACTTAACCTACACATCAAACAAATAGCTTCTCCACAATAATCTCAAAAATTCACTCTGATTATTCATTTTTAAATATAATATCTCCCACTTTTCGTTGATTTAGTGATAGCGAAAAAATGTAAACGTCTTTCAAATTGTCATTTTAAATCTACAAGAGCGTCTTATAAAAGTGTTCCCAGCGTAATTTGTGGCAGTAGGTGAACAATGAAAAATATTTTTTGAACGTGAGGAGACTCTAGGGATATTAAATATTCATTAATTGTAATAATGAAGATGAGTCCACATAATAATTCATTATTTGTAAAGAAAAACTTCATCCAGATAAATACGTCTATTTTGTAAGGAATCAATATTATACATACCTTTCATAGTATACATACAAAAAAGTAATGGTGTACACGGCAGTAATAAGGGATTTGGGTCGTGATATATCTATCGACGACCATTCACAATAAACTCATAGTACGTATTATTGCGATCGCCCGCTTACGTAAGCAACTCTTCGGATGCGTATGCATTGGTACGCCGTATAGCTGCATATGCAGGATCACGAACAGCATGGAAACATATCATGCCATTTTAACCTCTTGAATACGATGGACAGTACAATTGTATTAATGTTTTCTGGTACCTAACATTAAATTGCTAAATATTACTACATTCATATTTAAAAAAGCTGTTAATTTTATCGACAACAAGCGTACGTAGGTAACACTATGTCCTTTTATTAGTTAGGGCTTGTCTCATATACTACCCCAGTAAATAGATAGTTCCCTAATAAGTGAAGTCAAGGATACGAGTTCATTGACTTTGCCTCTTCCACTCTTCATGGATTTATATAACAACTCTCAATATGATACGATGATGTGTAATGTTGTCGGGTTAGTATTTATTTCATATCATCAAACAATTTTCGGAGCTCATCCCTCTTTAAGATGTAATAATGACCTTTGAGACTAAAGTTTCCAGCTTTTGGGGTGTCAATTCTGAGTTAACCTTTGAAAATGTTTAAATCTATATATAACCTTGTTATTAATTAGTTTGCTACTACGAAGATAGTTCGCTTATTATGCTTATAACAAAAACGACAGAGTTCGGCGACCGTTAACAAAAAATATAGATAGCGTAAGGTGGACCTTATTGTTACACGGACCACACTATTACAATTCACATATCTCCATTCCTGTAATTACTTTTTATAATGTTTGTATACAGTTTTAACAAGCTCTAAAATTGCCATCTTGAATCAGTTTCCATTACTGCATATTAGTGTTATTTAATTAAAAAAGTACTGCATATTGGTGTTATTTAATTAAAAAAGAATTTAGGTGACCGACGTAGAAAAAATTACAATGAATTTTTTTATTTTTTCCTGGTATATGACATTTAATTAAGGTTTACATCTATCTACTGTTTTTTTTGGCTTATTGTTATCATTTAGTAGTTAATCTACAATTAATACAATCTTTATTAGTCATTTTTTTTGTACGGCTTGCCCATCTTTTCTTGTGTGTTTTGTGCTTAGATTAAAAAAAAATGGTTAGTAATCGTAACAGAAAGACGTCTTCATATTTAAAGAAATATGAGAGAAGTGACTCTGATGAACTAAAGTAGGATAAGACTTCGAAAGCCAGCAAATGAAAACAATATTATTTTCATGATGTTGCTAAGAAAAAATAAAATAGGAGAGTATAGCCCCAACCTCGCATCTTGCGATTTTTACTTATTCCCGGAAATAAAAGAACTTGCCTTGAAACGGGGCACAGTGTTACAATCATCTCACTTGATGCGGGTCGGAGGATATTGACGTCTGCAAAAGCAGCCAGGACCAACGGCTTAACGTGCCTTCCGAACCACGGAGTAGCTCGAGAAAACATTTTGTTGGTCACCCATCACGTCATCATCATCGCAGGCAGCAGCGCTTCTCCACTACGCCACTAAGTAACTAAGCAAAGAGGAATTGTTATTTCTTAGATCCAAGTCTGTTAAAAGTTGATAACAATTGTAGATGCAGTCAGGACCAACGGCTTAAGGTACCTTCCAAAGGATGGAGGAGCTTAAAATAATAAATTTATGGTCACCCATACGACCGGACCGTGTGAAAGTTGACTAACAATCTGTAGATGAGAATTGCAGACCGAACGTGTCAACCACTGCACCAACGAGTTCTAAAAATATGATTACTAGAAAATAATCACATTAGTCAGTCAGCTAAACGTCAGGTCCAGTGGGAATAAAACTCTAACAGTTTTAATTTGATGCCTTTTACACCGGAGGCCGTTTCTCAAATAACTAGTCCCACCGGTAAATATCATTGTGGAATTGTTTACGATTTGGGTTCAACCCTGGAGTCAACGGCCCCAGATCTCAACGGACCGATTAGAATATTCACAATTTAACTTAACCCATCAGTGTCCTGTTTATGTTTACCTTACAGGTTGTAGATTTTCATTGTTAGATAATGTCGTTTTTGTTAACAGTGCCATCCTATTTGGAAACTAAAGTACTTAGTCAAAGGGATAACTTAATAAAACAAAATGTATGACGGTTATTACTGTTTGTGTTGTTAGATTCCAAAGTCGATAATAAAACAAAACCATTACGCCGTTAGTATACCAACGCAATTGAATGAAAATTGATGTTTAAAATTTTTGTTTAACTTTTTTATTTGTGTTTTAATATGCATTAATTAATACTAATATAGGTATTCACAGGTAAACTATATTTTATAATGATGGTTTTTAATTATTTGTAAATACAAATTGCATGAAATGGATAAACAAAGGGACAACTAATGTCACCGTACCCAGCATGTGAATAACTAATATTATCTATATATACCTTTACATGTAATACCTTAAAATATAATTGGGGATTGGACAACTTCCTGAAAACTGTTTTCAATGTATCACTTTGGGCTCATAATGAGGTTTTTTACATAAAAAATATTATTTATGTAAATAAACCCCTGCTGGACATAGGCCTCCCCAATTGCACGCCATCTATTTCGATTTTCGGAGTGTGGAAAAGTGGACGAATATGGGCTGATGATGATGATGATGATGAAATAAACCCCATTATGTTTGAAAGAACTGAGGACGTGACGTAATTTGTGGGGTAAACAAAAAGGATTTTCAGTGAAAAAAATGAATTATCGTATGCAGTACTTATATTTAAACTCACAAATAAATAATCTGACCCTTGTTACCTGTCGAAGCTCAATGAAAGCTTTAATCTCAGTTGTCTTGGCATGAGACTTGTTCAGTGCAGGAAAGAACGATCTCAAATTATTTCTGCTCATTATTTTACTTCTATTTTCTTTAATTTTTTATAGTTTAACTGAACAAGTTCTTGCCACGGCAATGAGTACACCTTTTCAGTTGACACATAATACTTTATTTTTAAAGGTGCATTCCAGTGCATTCCTTGTATGAATGAAACTCTGAACATATTGAGTTATACAATGTTACGTTTACAAAACTTTGTAGTATGACCAAAAGAACATTTAAAGCTTACGGGCTTAATATATTCCTCTACAGGTACAAGGCCTAGACCATAGTTCACACGTTCGGACAGTACATTACCTGCAAATGTCACCGAAACAGTCTGCAACGGAACTCTACCATCAGGAGTTTGTCAAGTAAATCTACGTACACCCAATATGGAGAACTAATAAGTTTGTTAAAAAGATTTTTGCAGGTGAGATCAACAGGGCTGTATTTAATAATTCCTATGCATTCTGAAGTTATAACAAGAAAGAGGAATTAGACAACAGAGAATTTGCATTCTTCGCATTATCAAAGATAACAGCATTCCGTTAAGCATGGACTCTTTTAATTTCTTTCACACCTTTATTGTACCTACCGATTGAATATACTATTCAAATAAATGGGTTCTTTATTTCCAATTTAACTTTTTTCTTTGTTTTTTGTATATAAACTGGAAATACTGTGCCTGAATAATTCTCAGGATAGCTACGTATGTAATTTTTCTTGAAGTATGGCGCATGTTTTACCTCCTCATTATCATCAGAAAAGTCCACCGCAAAACCTGCTTTTCTTTTTTAACCATGTGTAGGCTTGCTGCCTCCACTATCTTAACCCAATATCAACTTTCAGTTACAAATTTATGCGAAGTTTACTTGGACTATAACAATAAAAATAAATTAATAATCATGTTAAGGAAAAAGATACACTTTCAGCCCTAAAAAGTCGCTACAATGTAAAAACAATAGACAATGAGTTGAAACAAAGTGTATAAAGTTCCATTTTTAAATGTCTTAATAACTTTTTAAATATTGATTATGTAGGTGGCCTATCCCAGAAACTTATAGTGTGATCTATCCAATAATCACTTTTTTCAAATAATTTAGTCTAATACGGACAGATTAAAACATATAATATGGATCTGCACAAATAGTTTTGTTTTTATTTATAAAATACTGAAAGAACTACATCGTCTTAATTATCTTGAGGATTTCTTGTTACGAAAAAATCTGATATTATATATATATATAACAGCATGGTAATCAAATTCTCGCCCGAATTGAAATAAAGTTAATAAAATTGTTAAATTAAAATATAGTATAAGCGTATATTGTTAGGTAAATAAATTTTCAAACATCTTTAGTTATACATTAAAATTAATTTCAAACCATACTGTCCAATTAAAATTGATTACGTAAAATTAGCTTTGCACGGTGGTTTATTTCTGTTGCATCAATACACGGCCCAAACGCCCTGCTGTCTACCACAGAGACTGACCGTAAGCCTGATAATTGAATAGATTATTCTGGTAGATTTCCTGAGGCAACAAAGCGATGAATGGTCTGATTATCGGGTCGATCAATCCATAAACAGTTTATGTAACAGATAAATTTTGCCGAAGTTTGTTTGTTCTCTCGAATGAACGTGGGCGAGCTGCAATTCGTATACAACTCAAAAGTAAATTATTTTAACCGAACTAAAATATCAATACGCACTGCTCGTATTTATAATTCATAGTCATAGGGCGCGATTTTATTAATATTAACGTAATTATAGTGTGACAATGACATTTCAATAACAGCTTTTAAAACATATCGTTACTATATTGCAAAAAAAAATACAAAATAATCTATCACATTGATTTATCAGATATCTTTGTACTGATAATATTTGAGTTAAGGTGATTAATGCAATTAATTGAAACGCCATTGAAGTGCCATTACTACACTAAGTAATAAAAACCAAGAGTAATTTACATATTTTTTATAAATTTATTCTAGGTTCAAAAAAGTAACACTGAGTATAAACACTGCTATGTTTACCAGTGAAGTACGGCGTATAATTGTATATTAAGTATTCGTTTTCTTCTTTCTCGTCGTTGAATTTGTGACAATTCTTCCTACATTCATCCACAAAGAAGTCCATGAAATATCTATTAGCCTCTATTGCGTTTTTTGAATGTACATAATCTTTATTCACTTTCCATTCGAAAGCTGGCTTCTCTGGATGAAATTGTACACCATAAAATGGATATCTAAAAATATATTCCCATCAGAGTTATAATTAAGACCGCAATCAAAAGAGTATTATAATAAATCTTTATGTACAAAAATCAAAGTTTCATTTTCTTTTAAATTAAGGTGATGAATGGAACTTGGTTATCTGCTTTGCATGCAATACAGCGTCGAACAAAGCGGTGTAACAGCACTAGAGATTCGATCACATTAAAGCTTTACATATATAGAATATTCTTTATTATAGAAAACAAAACAAAATACAATTATTTTGTTTAGTTTTATTGCGTTTGACTTTGTATTTTCAACAGAAGAACACTAATATTGGTTGCAAAAATGTTATATTTTGCGCCTGTAATTTACTATAATTCATAACAATCTCAGAATAGTTTCTATAATATTTCCCGAACACATAAACCAGACGATGTTACAAATAACGCTTAAAATAAATATTAAAGCTTACACTGCTTTGCATTTAATACAGCGTCGAACAAAGCGCCGTAACAGCACTAAAGATTCGATCACATAAAAGCCTTACATATATAGAATATTCTTTATTGTAGAAAACAAAACAAAATACAATTATTTTGTTTAGTTTTATTGCGTTTTATTGCTTTGTGTTTTCAACAGAAGAGCACTAATATTGGTTGCAGAAATGTTGTCTTTTGCGCCTATAATTTACTATAATTCATAACAATCTCAGAATAGTTTCTATGATATTTCCCGAACACATAAACCAGACGATGTTACAAATAACGCTTACAAGAAATATTAAAGGTTACACCTGTGGTCGCAGTCTCAATTTAAACGACTTTTTTTGAATTCATCACTACTGAATTTTGGAATGATTTTCTATAAATAATTTTAAAGACATTATGTACAATTACTACCTACCTCCTGTGTTCAATACTTGCAATGAATTTCAATCCATTTTCGTCGTTGCTATATGAAGTCACACGCCAGTCTCGCGTGAGGTTATATTTTTTTAAATTCTGAAAAACATAAATAATATTATAGGTCTTACTCGTAAAAATACTCACGGTCTTAGTAGATGTTACATACTCGTAGTCGAAAGGAAAATCAACATAACATGTATCCCATGAGATCCAAATATTTATTCGCTGTAAATAATACTCCGTCTCATTTCTCAGGCTATAATTTTTTTTTTTTGCTAATTTTCTGAGAAATCGGATGGTCAGATTTTCAAACTGCTTTAATTTGTACACAGTTCTCTGGTCTAGAGCTATATATGCACCTTATATTACGATAATTTTTATTAAATAGCTACAACCTTAAAACAGATAATTTATGTATTGTTAAGTACGGTAATCAATAAGGATGTGCTTAATCTTTAATAAAATGTAAAACAATCGCAGGTGTGGGTATTGTTATCACTACAACAATGCATACGCCACTCGACTCACGGAACTCACTTCATCTACGATACAGAATTGATGAACGTTTATAGTGGCATCCTCTTTTTCCAGCACGTCCGCAACTTTATCAGTAATACGACTAAACAGCTTGCTCCTCCGGTAATCTGTAATTGGTAGGTCCATTCATTTTAGATCTTTTTAGTTCCAATCTGCAGAAAAAACGACTAAGATCATACGAAAACCAGTTTTTCGCGTATGTCTCATGTCCTATTCTCGCACTCAAAATTGTTTCAATAATGTATAAAAACATTTCGTTGATGTTTCTATAATCTGCGATTTCCGTGGCTCTTTATCCGGCAGGATATTAATTTTCAATTTTTTTTTAATATTATCTAAATTATAGTCGAACCTATTCGAACCAGATCCGATATAATTAGTGAAGATTATCTATATATCGGAGATGACGGAGATTTTAACCAACAATTGAAATACATATATTTGTACAAATAAATTGACTAACCACAGTTATACTTTCGTATATTCACATATACTTTGTCATGATTTAACAACTAGCTTCGAAAGATTTTAGTAAAAATATATATTTGTAAATAAAACGTTGTAATCGAACTGTCTATATATACGTTCATAGTGAAGCCCTATCAATCAAGTAATGTGAACGCCTCGTAAATCCTACAGGGGATACAAATGAAAATTGTGTTATATGTCACTTGGACGGTGGTTGTACCCTTCCAAGGAAAGGTCTATGCACTACTTGGAGGATATCACGATGCTTTACAAACATTCTGTACAAATTGAGTTTATAGAAGTTTAAGGTATATGACTAAATATAAAATATATAGATTCACCTGGGATACGACTACCTAACTCTTTTACTATGACTCTAGCCATAGGATACCACATCTTAGAGCTATTTTGTTTCGTTTTGTTTTGTTTTATTACTTTGACATACATGTTTCTTTTACCACATTAATGATTCGCAAAAAAGGCTACGATGTTTTTAAGCCTAATAACTTTTCGCAGTTATCTGATGCGCCCCCGCTCGCCGCACGCAAAACAATTATGAACTTAACTTTCAACTACTTAGGGCTCGAAATCGAATGGAGAAATTTCTCTTTTAGTAACAGCTTGACGTGCTGTCAACTGCACAATAACCAATGTCAACTACAGTAACTTGAATATAATTCATTAGATATTAACGTTTGTATTTGATTATAAACTTCTGTTGCTAATGCCCTTCTCACCCTAAAATTTCATTATAACATATAATGTACATAGTTTTACCATTACATATATTTAGTCAATTCCATCCATTAGCGTTGCATCCTTTGGATATTTTTATAATCAATTATCAATAAACAAGTTTTTTTTCAATTGTCGTACTTTACCTAGTATAGAAACAGAATACATAAACTTACCCCTAGTAAAAATTATAGGAAAATTTCCGTAAGCGCGACATGTGACCCTGTTTTCAGGTTCCTGTCTGCCCGATGCCAATATAACTAGTAATTCGAAACCAAGGCACGTGCCAAACACGGGGAAGTAGTCTCCGGCGTCGTTCAGCTCCTGAGCAATCTCGTATATGTGCTGGCCGGCGTCCGCGTATCCATTTGATTGATTGAACCACGTGGCGCCTCCGGGGAACAAAACTCTACACATTTGATGATAAAATTGAATTAACTAAAAATATATATACAGATATATAAATATATTTTATCAGTGTCAGATGCCTAGATGGGATTCGAACCTACAATGTTCGCAATAGAGGTGACTGTTAAAAAAATAATATTAATATACTTTTACATATAATATTGTGAATGCAATAATGAAACATAACTAACAAGCTATTTTCTAGCTAATTTGCCTGTGTAAAGGGTAACGTATGCCACTCGAGTTTAAAAAGCTACATTATACTCGGGTGACATATGTGACATAATTTTTTAAATCGATTCAGTTGTTTCAGAACCTAGGCAATGCAAACAAAAAATTAAATCTTTTTTTTTTAAATAATGGTATATATATTCAAATTTTGTCTATCATAATTTTGTCAACATATTTTTCAATAATATATTATTATATATATATTATATTTTAATATATTATTATTGAAAAATATGTTTAATAATATATTATTATTGATAAATATGTTTAGATAGAGAATATTTGATGAGCAATAATTATATTTATTATTCTGTTTTACATTACTTAAATTCACTTTTTATTTAATATCACTAAAAATCATAAAGGGTTGATGCAAATCTAACGGAAGATCCGTCAAGAGCCTCACTGAAGTAAGTATGCGTAAGGGACAGTTTTCACAAAGCCGCAGTAGCCGATCCAATCCAGTAAAATTAGAGACTGTTCCATGTCATTAGACTGGCTTAATTATTGGCTTGAAGATGATAATTTAAACGAGGCCAATATTGAACTGACTTATTCTCAGCAGTGTACTAAGCATTCGCCACCAGCACCACATCTAAAATACATTAATCCTTTGTCTTTCTCGGACCAGGATTGTCCACGTTTCCACTCCATGCAGGAAGATAGGGAATATCAGAGCTCGTATCAGTCTTATCTTTGTGTTGATATACTAATCCCTTTTTTCTTTCAGACTTTATTTAGACATCATCCATTGTGTTTCGTCACCAATCCTTATTCATAAGTATATGAATTTTAAATTGTCAAAAAATAGGAATTTTAGTGTTTTCAATTTAAATAACTTTCAATCGATGCTTCTGTGTGGGTGAATTATACAGGAACAAATCGCAAAAATCATTCACTTTGTGCCCGCGAGTTTTAATTTTACAAACTTGAGGACAGTTGAACGCCATCTACAAAACGTGTAACATCATATACTGATCTGGACGACTAAATCCTTTAAGCGTGTGTCTGCTGTGCATGTGATGTAAAAACTGCGTTAACTCCATATATCGGATATACTGGACAGTAAAGGAACCGGCCGGTGCCCGATCGAGGTGGAAGTGCGGCTGCTACACATGGCCATCCCTATCCGCCTTTTTATTTCAGAGACACTGCTACCATCATTTCAGACCTAGATTCCCAAATACACGTAACGGTTGACCATAACGACGCCAGGAATACCACATGAGACATTTGCAAGATTTCCGGCTCGATCCAACATTTGCAAGATCTACTACCATGATCGTGGTTTTCGCTCTGTTCATCGTGAGACCACAGTTGCCACTTTCTAATTCAAGTTTTTGGGATAGCTCGCTCATATCTTCCATGAATGTTGCCAGAAGGATTGTTCCCTTGCCTTTAACGAGCCCTGCTTGTTCTTCGGGTATCTCTCGGCTTTAAAAGTAATTGAGACGGCGATAAATTACATGAAGAAGAATCTTACTTGCATGAGATATTAACACGATAGTCCTGTAATTTGCATAATCTTTTGAAGAACCTTTCTTGTGCAATGGTATAAATCCTGATTCTGTTCACTCTTTTGGCCATCTTCCAGTTTTCCAGATGGTATTACAGATTCCAGAGGTTTTTTTAATATTACGGCTGTGTTGGCATCTTTACTCAGTGATTTATTACACTTAAGAGTTTTGATGTCATACTCAATTTCTGATAGTAGAATATCAAGTTCTTCCGTCGTCCATGTGATAATAGCGTCAAAAGACTATCCCGCGTCATACAACTTCACGCAGTAGTTTTTTCTACCCTTGAGCCACGTCAGTAAGTGAGCGCGCATCTCCATCTTCAATGGCACATGTTTTCATTTTATGTTCACCAGTCAATTCTTTGTTTGTTTTTAATGATATATCTATTAATATTTACATTAAACTTTGGCATATGTACTTTACAAAAAAGATCCGCGTGGCCATCTGAAGACAGTGATGGTCAACATCAGTCAAGACTACATTAGTTTCAGATATATTGGTCAGAAAATTGTCTAACATGATCTAGCATTACCACTGAGGTATGTACGTAGATGAAGCAACTAGTGGTTTCAAGTTGTAACGTTTTAGTTGGCTTAAAAACTTTGTTGTATTTATTATTCGTCATTAAATCTATATTAAAATCACCACATAACAGGCGCTTTCTTGTCAAAAAATCTAATAAAAATTGTAATAGTATCATAAAATCGTCAAGAAATGACTTTTTGTCATTTCTATATATCCTATTAATATTATAAATGTGAAAGTTTCTTTGTTTAGATGTTTGTCGGTCAATCACACCGAAACTACTGAACAGATTTTGATGAAATTAGGTATACAGATAGGGTATTAGCTGACTTAGATAATAGGATACTTTTTATCCCACTTAACATTTACATTTCTCAGAGCTTAGTATAAGACTCTTTTCATATTTATTATTATATTAAAAGAAGCCAGTTTATACAATTAGTCAAGTTTTGTTAGTTTTATATTATCACTATTTATGAAATGGTCTGTTATGAGGATAATGAGGTTGATGTTGGACCTCATTCAAGTAAATATCTACTTCATGTTTTTTTGTACTAATACCACATACATTCTAGTGAAAAATATGCAACAATTTAACAGATGCATTGCCGTTGGAAACTCTACTAGATTTAGTTGACATATTGATATTTTCATTAATTTGTAGTGATACAAAAAAATTCGCTCTCTATTTGTACATAATTAAAACTCTTTAAAATTCTTTTTACTGTTAACTTGAGTTTCTACATTTTTATAACTTAACAATATTATATCCAACACCAGTGTTTTGCATGCACTATTTTTGTCTAATTTATGATTATTGAAGTAAAACAATTCTGAATGTAGTAAATTATCCATATTTGGGCTTATTAGCCTTATCATCTCATTAAGCTTATTCTCATTATATATACTTTTATCAATTCGCCCAAATAATACATTAGTGTCCTTTAATATATTTAAGCAATAGCATACTGCAGATTGAAACTTAAATATGTTGCTATCATGCTTACCGCCCAGCATTATTACATAGTCTTATTTAGTAAAATTTTGACATTGTGAATTGTACCCTGATTTTTTGTACGAATAGGACTTCAATACCGACGTCACATGATAAGAAGAATCGAGACACTTTGCTAATTTGTTTCTTATTTGTCTTCCCGATTCATTGGCCAGTATCAGAACATGATATTTCACAGGTAACTTCATATATTTAATTGGTATCTATGCTTTGCATGTTCGGAGCAACCTTAGGTTTCTTTATACTCAGTTGAAATGTTGCTACAAGAAGTTGATGATCGGAGTCGCAGTCAGCACCGGGGAAAATCTTGACATTCTGAGCGCTACTACTCCATCGCGTTCTCATCAGCATGTAGTCAATTAGATTTCTTAATCTGTCGCCAGGGTACGTCCAGGTATATAATCTTCGGATATGGCGTTGGAAGCACAAAAATTCCCCTCGCAGCAGAACTTGGGTGCTTCAAAAGAGGTGTGAAAAGGCTCTTAAATAGGCCGGCAAAATAGTGGTGGCTACCAGGAGTAGTTTCGACTTCTGACAGCTGCGACTATTTTTAGACTGTAATATCACTTCCCACCAGGTGTATTACAGTCACTTTGTCGTGCAACAATTAAAAAAAAAAAAAAACTGTAGTAGCCGCACCTCCTATCATTGCACTCTCCAATCCCATATCCTCCTATAACACGACGAAGTCGTCATCGGCTTTAGTATATCTAACTTTGGCATTGAAATCTCCTACGATTATGGTGACCCGAGAGGTCACTGGAAGTTCTTTTCTTCTTTTGGAAGTTCTTTAAATGACACAGTTAGCATATCGTAAAAGCCTTCCTCTTCTTCAGTTGAGTGTGCTATGGGCGCATAAACCTGCACGATTTTAAGCTTCCACTCCTCTACTGCTATCAAGATCTGGACCGGAGAAATTCACTGTACTCCCGAGGTCAGAAGTGAAATGAACTTATCCTTTTCCATGTGTTTCACTTAATCCTAGCAACAGCATGTTCCTATTCATTTCCCTTTCAACAATTTGCAGATTTCCATGATGGTGCAGGTCGTGCAAGTGAGGATGACCATTGGGCCGGTTAAAGTATAATTTCCGTTCTCCTCTTACTCCCTTTCTTTCTCGGCTATTGGACTCGTGTACATAGATCATTAATAAGTGACGGACCTTCGATCCGGTGAGCAAAGTTGAACAACATTTATTTTTCAATTCCGACGCTCCGCGAACACATACAATACGCAACACGTCTTCCGTCATATATACACCGACCCTAATTATATACACATAACAAAAATCTTCTTACCCATTTATCTTTCCCAAGAGATCTCTATAGTAACCACGATTCTTACCGATGCTAAAAAAATTAAAGACACGTTTAGCAAACCGGTCGGTAAAAATGGAAAATTATAAATATTATAACAATAAGTCCTTTTTATCCGTCTCACGGTATAGTATTTTTTTCATAAATTTAATAATTGACCTCTTAATATAGATCCCTTGGTTTAATTAATGAATTTATATATGCTAGGACTTTCAACTACAGTTTTCAGCCTTACATTGTTAACAAAAAAACCCAATCCATCCAGTAGTTTTAGAGTAAAATAGTTACAGACAGACGGACGGACAAGCAGGCGAGTGATTCGGGTGCGGAATCCCATGAAGAACTACTCAAGACCAATATTATTTTCCATATAATTTACTCACAGTATCGGCACCACTCTCGCCCCTGAAGCCTCCACGCCTTTCACATAAGAAGCGGCAATGTAACTAGTGTAATTATCCTCAGAGTACTTATCTTTCAAACGGTAATGTTGTTCTTGGGAAAGAATGCCTATTATAGGACGGTCATTCATTATTCTCGGTTCACTCGTGACCACCACAGCACTATCACATGACAACAAAAGCAATCCACTTACTATAAATAATGTTTTCAAAACAACAACCATAATTACAATGCTAATCCCAAAGTCCGTTCCCCTAAAAACAAACAAAATTGCTTGAGTACAAAACAACACTATTATCTAACTGATTGACTCTTACAACATCACCATGACATCACACACACGATTTATCAAAAATATCAAATAGGTAAAGTTACATTTTTCAATATAGCGAACGTTGCCTCAGCTGCTATCTCAAATGAAACTATTACTATTGTTCGTAACATAAACGCTAATAATACAATTTCTTGGAGCAACTGTCACTACCGATATCTTAATGAAACTGACCACATTACTGCTACTGTTGATACTTCATTAATAATATAAGCCGTTGTATATTCCATATGCTTCATCGCCTTATAAAACTGGGTGCACTAAAATAGCTTTTGCCTCCTGCCCTGCTAAAATAAACGCACACTACTGAAACAACCCGCTACCTACACATTGACTCTTTGTTTTTATATAACTAGCTATCCGCCAGCGACTTCGCACGCGTGGTAAAACGTTTATTTAAACATCAATCACAATGTCAAATTTAATAGTAAACAATGGTTACTATGGCAAAGTTTTTATTCCGCATACAAACTTTCTCTCCCATTATCATCACTTTATTGGCTATATTTCGGGATAAAATACCGCATATGATATAGTTTCGAGTAGGTGAAAGAATTTTATAAAATCGGTCAAGTAGTTTCAGAGCCTTTTCGATGCAAACAAACAAACAATCAAATCTTTCCTCTTCATAATATTAGTATAGTTAAAGAAACATGGATATTTTAATTAGGTCCAACGATAGCTTAATCGAAAATAACAAACCTTTAACTCACTCTGGTTGAAATCTATTTTTTCGTGAATAAATCAAACTCCTATCTTATTATTGCAAAATATTGAAATCTGTTATTATCGCTATTATCTTGTTTATACAAGACCAGTAAATTATTTTATCAAACTAGTGACATTTTAACGTAACGAAAAATGTGCATACTTCTTTAAAAAATCAAATCGATTATATTCAAAATTAACACATACCACTGGAACTACACTTCTGGAAGTTGTGTTCGATACGTAGGTACTAAAATAGGAATATGGTATTAATAATAATAAATAGGGGAACTTTTCTCGTTTCTTCAAGGGACCGGGAAGAAAATTATGTTTGTTCTCATATAATAATAATATAATGTTATGTTCACCTCCACTATAATGTGATTAGAAAATAAATCAAAAGGTTTTGCGCCAATACTTTTTTCTTCAGCACAGTCACGCAATTTGTTTGTCAAGGTTACTATTTTGGTATCTAAGACAAATAAGCGATTTAACAGAGAACAACGCCATCTATCGATATTAATTAATTTGATCCACCAAATAGAATTTAACGACCATAATTAAATGCATTGCTTAACCAAGAGTATTTTATTTACGAAGAAATACTTTTCTGCGAGTACATTAAGACACAAAACACTTAGTGAAAAAAAAAATCCCCTAAAAGAATCCCTAAAATATAAATTAGTATTTTAGCTTCGCTTTAGTATGCTATAATTACATTATTTCTCATCAATATGCTAATTTACTAATATTATCACACTCTGATAACAACCCTACATAATTTCAAGTATTTGGTATTCAAAATTTACATTGATTTCTAGTTCATTATATCAGGTAGGTTGGGAAAAGTCTTTTCGCATATAGTATGAATAAAATTGTAATAAAATCTTTCTGGCTATACCATTTGTATCTGGCTAGTTTCGGTATCATAAAAAGATTTAACTTTAAAGAAGATAATTCCGAATTCAAATTAGGAAAATGTGTGATTTTCATTTGTTTTTCTAACTGTCTTAATGAGTGAATCTAGTGAAGAAATTAGATACATTTTAATATTTTGAAACTCACACGATTTGTATACATTATAATTATATGTAACCGGGTATTGTAAGTGTCGCAATCGCAAAGAACCACGAACAATATTCTCGGATACCGTGAGTGTAGTGGGTCGCCACCTTTACGTATAATAAAATCAAGTGAAGGGTACATCTGAAAATCTGTTAAAAACATTATTACCGGATTACCCTCACGCCTCAACTAAAATCAGAAGACGACGCCCGCCAGTTTTCCAGTCTCCTCGTGACCACGACTGCTGCAACGTAGCCGAAACGTCGAGGTAAATAAATAGTTTTAAAATAATGCACAAATAAGACCCAGTTACATATAATTATTACATATTTTAATATTTTTATTACAAAAAAAATAAAAATGCCACGCGAGTCGCGAAAAAATTTGGGACGTTTATAGACCTAGTGCAGTTTCTGTGAGAATAGCATAAATTTGGTTAAAGCGTTTCAAGTCCGGAAATTTTGATGCTCAAAGATGCACGTTGCTCCGGTCGGCCTGTTACAGATAAATAGATGCCTTTTTTTAAAAGTGGAGCAATATCGACATATCAGTAGTTACGATGTAGCTGAAGAACTGGGGATTGACCACAAAACAATCTACCTGACGGATAAACAAACAAATCGTTAATTTGACTCTAACTATGGTCATAATAATTGACATGAAGGATTGAAGAATATTATAATAATAAGACTGCAAAATGCAAACTACAATATAATAATTACTATCCGTAACGCTACACGTAGTACCTAAGATTTTGTTCTAAGGGTGGCATCACAGTTTAATAGTGTGGCATTTAGTCAAGTTTTATTTATTAGTTTAAAATTTTTTTTTGATTTAAAATACAATACAACTAAACAATAAAACAAATAGTAAGTATTCAGTTATTGAATGTCTTAAAAAACGGACAATGCTACTCATGATATTATTGGGTCTGTCGATCATAGCACATCCCGTTAAAATTCTTAATCTGATATATTATTTAAGCTTATAAAAAATATTATTAATATTGTTGCATCTTAGTACACGCCGCACGTCACGCTACACACTACCACCGTAAGTAGACTTCTGTTAGTAGGGTAGTTCTCCTTGAAACTAGGTCGAAACAAAATTCCAAAATGTATAGTCTTACGTGCAGCCGTATGTCCATGATGTCAAAGAAGTTATTAAGTAGAATACAATAATAGAGAATAACAAAAAATAACATTAAAACGCGTTCTGTATTAACAAGTTTTATTATTTCTAATAATTCTCATTTGGATAAAGGATCCATTAATTAAATTAACTTATTAACTCCTCTCGGTTCAAAGAAGTAACATTCATGGTGTTGACTGCCTAAAACACCAGTAAACTTCGCTTCATAATTGTAAATTGCATATGTATTTTCTTCAGCTGCATTTGCGAAAGTATGAAAGTTTTTTCTGCATTCATTTACAAAGAAATCCATAAAATATCTGTTCGCTTTGATCGCTTTGAACGAATGGGGATAATTCTTCGACAGTTTCCATTCAAAAGAGTTTTTCTCCGGATGGAATTGCACTCCATAAAATGGGTATCTGCGAATCAAATTGCTTAATATTAATGGTACTTAATAAAATAATTAAGAGCCGCAATATCTTTTAACTAAACGCATGGACTAAAAGGCTAATGTAACTCATTTGACAAATAACAAAACTAATATACATGTTTTGGTTGTGTTGCTAATTAAAACTCATAAAAACCAACATGACACCTGAGGGCCTATTCTATGTCGAACCTTCTCGAACGAAAATTCGGCAAAATTTCGAATCATTCCTATAATTTTATGAAAATTACATCCGTGAATATTATCGGTGCATCAGAGGCTTAATGATCTCATTAAATCTAAATCAAATAATTTATTGGCCATATAACTCACAAAGTTACACACGGCAAGTCTTTTACAATAAACCTTTCAAATTAAATAAAGGTCAAAATCATGCAGGTCAAATATGATTTGACCTATAATGATATAGAAATGTCAAATAAATTAAGTATTTTATCAATGTCAAGTTGGTTATTTTTACAGTTCTTAATAATCAATTACATCACAGTTAATTAAATTGCCTATTATTACAAATTAGATTATATAAACATATAGGTAATATATAATTTTATGTCAAAAATATTGATGATTCTTAATTTGAATAAATCTTCAGGTGTCAGGTTAATTATTACGAATACTTACGATTATACCTATATATGATTTCTTCGGTGGCGTAGTGTAAATTAAAAAGTTTATGGAAACAAATCAGGTTAAGAGTGATAGATAGGAAAAAATATATTTATCAAAATTTTCCAACTTTTAGTTTACATAACTTGATTTTTAGTTTTCTAATTTATACACCAATAGAGATCGTCTTATTTAGAATATTCACTTATATATGTTATACGGCCTGAATACTTAATAATTCACTGGGTCTAGTAATTTTGCAGAAAGTCGATAACTATAGATGTAATCAAATATCAATTAGCACCCACCAATCCGCACAAGTCCTGCGCGGTAAGTTGTAGCCCAGTTTTCATATTATATTAGAAATTATTCATAGAGAAGACATGTGCCAGCAGTACATACATTAATGAGATTTCCTGCGTGTCATATTTACTTGCCTTTTGAGTTCCTCTTGCTTTGAATGTTTTACATAACCTTGCATGTTATCGACTCATTCTTAACTTTCTGTGAGAACATCCCTTAAAGAAATTTACCGATAATTATCACTTTTTACGCAGCCTTCCTCTTCCATCCTTCCCGCTGCATTTATCCTTTCTTTCTGTCGATGTCTCATTCTTCATTCCTGCTAGCATCTTCTTTTACTATCATCTGTCTTCTTCTTCTGAGAGTAGTCCCACCCTGAAGCCCATCTCAACGCTTTCAGGAAAAAGATCTCGTTCTTTCGCACCAAACCGATCACAAAAATAATTTCTTTAATACTCAGATCACGATTAACAATAATGATTTCCCACCACAGATAGACCATAGATATCCATACGGCCCTTCCATATAGTAAAATTAGACGATAGCCTACGGTGCTCGTATTAAAGCGTGATGAAAAAAGAAACTACTGATAACTTTACCTCGAGTGTTCTATCGATGCAATGAACTGCACACCGTAATCGTCATTAGAATATGATGTCACTAGCCAATCTTTTGTCAAGTTGAATGCAACAAGATTCTGGAAATGGAAGAAATCATGCTAAATTTAATTGAATCGGCCCCACAAAAATATGGAGAGTGTAGGAAGAATTCAATTCAATTTAGTGAGTGTTATAAAACTATTAAATAAAGTACAAAAAATATGTGACAGATATATATAAATGATATACTTGATAGCTTTTAATAAGTATTGTATTTTAAAAATTCTTAAAAATTTCACCAATCTAATTCTAATCATTAAACTACCCCAGATCAAACAAAACTAATTACTTTCATTTACTAGTGAGCGTATTTTCCCGGAGATGGGACACAAACCCATAACCTTTCGCAACCTGGGTGACTGCTCTAATCATTAAGCTACCTGAGATCCCAACATATTTCTTTATAGCTGAAAAAACATCAATAGCTGATAATGATGATGTTGACGATGAAATATTTACCTCGTCGACTATGCAGAATTGATGTGCATTGACCGTAACGTCTTCGGTTGCTAAAATGTCCACTACGTCGTGTGGAGCTTCCACAAACATTTTACTGTTACGGAAATCTAAAAGAAAAATGAAAGAAATTTAAGCTTTGCCGCTTATTTTTTTTTATGGTTGCTATTTTATTATTTCATATTCAATACCATTATGTTTCATTGTGTCCATTGTTTGATATTTATATTTGTGGCTATATACCTATTGTCTAGTATAATTAATACTTAATTACGAATAAAAAATCGCTAACCTGGTGTGAAATCAAGAGGCATATTTGAATAAGAGTAACATCTTATTCTATTCTCGGGTGTACCACGTCCTGACGCCAGGATGATCAGCAGTTCGAAGCCGAGGCACGTTCCGAATATGGGAAAGTAATCACCGGCATCATTCATTTCCATTGCAATTTCATATATATACTGGCCAGCGTCAGCATATCCATTGGACTGTTTGAAATATGTAGCCCCACCGGGAAATAAAACCCTGTAAAAATGAAAATGAAAAAAATTTGCACTCTCAAATCGTCCCAATGTACATTTATAACACCCAGTTGCGACATTAGTTTAAAACAACATCATCGAAACAAATTTTTACCTTAATTGATACCTTAAACGGTTACCTTAATAGTGTTTTGGATAACTGGGTATAACTTATAAGGTTATGTAAACTTTCTACATTTCGTATTAGTCGAATTAAGCTTCAAGTTATTATAATCAAGCCTATGTACGACATTGGAGAGATCACTGTTTACATCTTGAAAACAATAATTTCCCGTCTTAACTTTAAACACTAAGGAGCTATCCTCATCTACAAATAATACTGTCCCTCACAAATATGTCGTAGAATTAGGAACATCATTAATGTAAAATAGGAAAAGCAATGGTACTAATATTAATCCCTGAAACACCTAAAAGTTTAGTGAACTTTTTTAAACACAATATTGCTCTAATTCTCCTAACAGCATTTAATGTCTGGTGCAGTTGTAAGATTTTGACAGATCGCAAAAAATATCGATAGCATTCTATTTATTCTCCCAAGCATCATAAATACGAGGGTCAAACTGAAAGTTCTTAGAAAATCAAAAACTGATTACATTAGCCAGTTATTAGTTTTATTATATCTTTTCAAAATATTGTCCATTCACGTCAATACACCGCTGCATGCGATGGAACCACTGGGAAAAGCACTTTGCCCACTCGTCCTTAGGGGTCTCTTCAATGGCATCGCGATACGCAGCCACCGCTTCTTCAGCATTCATAAACCGCTTTCCTTTAAGTTTTTCTTTAATTTTTGGAAATAAATAAAAATCACAAGGCGCGAGGTCGGGGCTATACGGCGGGTGACCCAGTAATTCAACGTTTGATGTCGCCAAATAGTCGATCGTTCGCTTGGCGGTGTGCGACGAGGCGTTGTCGTGGTGAAGGAGGATCCTACTGCGAGGTCGTTTCTCTCGAACTTTTTCCAAGACAAGTGGCAAACAATTGGTAGTGTACCATTCTGCAGAAACTGTTTTTTGATCCTCTAACACAATTGTTGCAAAATGACCTATCCTTCCAAAGAACGAGGCCACCATTTTTTTTCCCGCACTTCGATCTCTCTTCACTTTAGTTGGCAACTCCTCGAAAGGAAACACCCACTGAGCAGATTGTCTTTTGGTTTTAGGATCATAACAGTAAATCCAGCTTTCGTCACCTGTTAGTATGTCGAACACAGCATTTGAGTCACCTCCGTTAAATCTTTCAATCATTTTACGACACCAATCCACACGATGGAGTTTTTGAGCCTCAGTCAAATTATGAGGTATCCACCGGGCGCAAAGCTTCCTGACCGCTAAATGTTCGTGGAGGATTTTGTGCACTTGACTCATACCGATGCCTAAGCTTGTCCGAATCTGTTGATAGGTCACTCTTTTGTCAGTCTCTATCATACGCCGCACAACACAGATGTTATCTTCAGTCGTCGCCGTAAAAGGCCGTCCCTCACGTAAATCATCAGTGAGATTAGTGCGACCACGTTTAAACTCATTAAACCAGTTGTAAACAGTCGCACGAGATGGGGCTTCATCGTGAAAGGCCAATCGTAGTCTATCATAACTTTCTTGTTGACTTAAATGACATCGAAAGTCATAAAAAATCATTGCACGAAAATTTTCTCGTGTTAAATTCATGATGACGTGACACAGACAATTTTCAATTTGCCGCCAAATCGTAAAACAAATGACAAATGAATGAAATATATACTCAGTAATATTGGCAAAGAGTTATATTTTCAAATTTTAGAATTATTTTTTTATTATATTGTTTATAAGTGGCCAGTTCTAAGAACTTTCAGTTTGACCCTCGTATACCTTTAAAACTCTAAAAAAGCCCTAACCTTTTTCTTTTTGAATTTTGTTATATTTTAATATTCTTATAGTTTCCAGACTAAGCCTACATTGGCAGGAAAATTTACCTATATACACACAACAGCACATCAGGATTATCACCAAATGTCTGAATTGCGTAATAGATTTTGAATTTAATATCCAATATTTAAAAGTTTAAAACAGCCTTTTAAAATCTAATGTGTTACTACGAAATATTATAATCACACGATGACAGTACCGTGATTTATTTCATATATTTTTGCTCATTATTCTCTACTGAGCAGAAATATATGGGCAGACAAAACTAATTATTCGTGTATACATATCTGACGACAAATGCGTCGCGTCGCAAATCATCGGTCGAGTAGCAATAAAACAGACAAATCTCAAATATATTTAGGAATTAGTGAAAAGGCATTTCACCAACAACTGGGAACCTAAAGACATTAGAGCAACGCCTTAAGTTATAACAGGCGTTATGCGCCATCTTCCACTAGACATGTGCTGTATATGACGATGATCGATGCGAATCTCACGGAAGATCCGTTAATTGCACCTATTCTACCTTAATACTACACTTACATCACAACTTACCCGTTTAATTTTTTCAGAAGATTTTTATAATACTCGCGGCTCTTACCTATCCTGAAACATGAAATTAACAATTATTTGAAACAAATAAAATTTACGTACTTCACCATTAAAATCGATAATCTTCTCTTACAGTATAGGTACGACTCGAGCGCCTGAAGCTTCAACATCTTTCACATAGCTGGCAGCTATATAGCTGGTGTAGTTCTCTTCAGGGTATTTTGTATGAAGGTAAAACGACTGTTCTTGGCTAAGAACTCCAATTATTGACCGATCATTGGTCACAATGGCATCTTTGGACGTTGCAGCGCCTTTACAGCCCAAAAAATATATTACTACCGTCAATAGCAATATTACTTGAACCATGGCTTGGCAACAGCTTTAACTTCTGACCTACAATATTTTATTACAGGTATTGTTTAATGTAAATTATCAGGTAAGCAACAATCCTATCTCTCTTTATTTCAATTGCTAAGCGATAAGTTTTTTCCATGTTTAAAGATAATATTTTATCTAAGATCAACTTTAAAAAATTCATGACTATGGTCACAGTAGATAAATAAATGTATTAACTTGATCACAGTAGATAATCTACTGTGACTAAGTGAAAATCACGTCATGATATTTCATTTTAGTTGCCAATAAATGACGCTAGTGATCAGCTCATACAAAGGAAATAAGTAAATTTTGAACACGAAAGCCTCTTTTAGAGGATAACATAAAAATGTTAAATAGCTAATTATATAAAATATTATATAAAATAGTTTTTTAAATATAACCAAATGGAAGGGGTTATATTTAAAGATAAATACTTTTGAAATTATTAAACAACATGATCGATAATTAAGTACGCTCCGATCTCCGAAACTACAGGCCCTAAAATCTTTAAAAAAATACGTAAAATAATTCTTTACCTGTAGTTTAATTAAAAACCTAATGGAACTATATGGTTTTTAAGTTAAATATTGTGAGGACGGTGCCCATTGCGCACAAGCCCGACTCATTCTTTGCCGATTTTTTTATTGTAAAACATCTCTACTAAGCTAGATGACTCATTTATTGAAGTATTACAGAGTCCAATAAAAAATTAGTTAATAAAGGCTCAACAACTTTGAGGTAGATAAAGATATTGTTTGTAAAATTGTAAAATGTATCTATAATATTGTATTGCACTTATTTTGAAAATTAATGTGTTAGTCAATACTAAAATTATATTGGAAGGTTTTATAAACTCAAATAAATTAACAGAAGCTGCAAATATTCACGGAATTGTATTGACAATCATAACAGACAGAAACTTGCAGAGGTAGATATAGTAAAATTAAAATTATATTTATTCTATTGTATTTGATCAATTTTTCATTCACAGTGCTATACTGATAAATATACTTAATGAAAAATGCTTAAAAAATCCACTTTGTCCCTGGTTCTTGTTAACTTCGATTTTATGAGTTACAGTATAAATAGGTAAACAATATAAATGTTGCTAGATTTACCAAATAGGCTTAACATTACACACTTACCTTTTGTCCTGTTTATGATTAACTTATATAAAGAATGATAAAACATTTTACAGTGAATAAATAATGTTATTATCAGATGAAAACTTATATTATCATTCATGATAATATTTAAAAATTGATATTAATAGCTAGTAACGTAATATACGTTAATAATGAACAAGAAAAATTTGACATCGTCATAATCGATGAACCACGCATGCGTACTTAACCTTATGGTTAAGAAGTGAAACTTCAGGAGTTTAGAGGAATCATCAGAATGAAAGAAATCAAAATTTTATAAGGTACATCTATTTGGCGAATCATTGTGATTTGTTATGATGGTTCTGTCCCCTTCCTTTTTGCATTTTCTATTGAAAAATATATTTCCATATGACAATTAAGTCAAGCCATGGTTGAAAAATACCAAAATTTATTTTAAATACACTTATTTTGATATTAGATATTTTGATATTAGATCTTTTAAACTACTCTGTTTTTGTATGAGCCGGCGAAAAACAATGCTTACTCTTTGTAGGCACAGTTTTGTGTGTTTGTGTTATATATGAACATCCAGTTTTTATGTATTACTCGATTAATAAAAAAAAACTGTTTTGCTAGCTTACTTACTAGCAGCAAGAAAAACAATTTTATTTGACTTGTCCAGTTTGCAACTGATCAGTTGAACTGCTCGCCAAGCTAGAGCTATACCTAGCTTTACTAATGAGAAAAGCTCCATACGAACTTCTTGTCTTTTTTTCGAAACATTTTAAGAAAAAAAGAAAGCGCTAAAAACGCTCCTCACTAGATGGCGACTCTAGCAAAAGTTAATTTTTGCAGGAAAGTATTTTAAGAAAAAAAAGAAAGTACTAAAAATGTACCTCACTAGATGGCGACTCTAACAAACGTTGTTTTTTGCAGTAAAGGTAATGGACCAAAATTAGTCATTTCCGTTCCTTTTAACTAACATGTTAAAAAACTGAAATTTGCAAAGATCGAAACTTAGATCTCAATACAAATACGAAAAAGTACAAATATAAGTAGAATATGAGTTGTTTATTTAGTTTTAAAAATTAATTTACTTTTATACATGAAGAAAAACCGGAAGGGTTAGCATGGAGAAATCAAGAAAGTACCGTAGCGACAGCGAGTTTGATTTCGGGAACTACTTTTTTTTTTAATACTTCCTCTTTCATGGCCCATTTGTGTTTACACAATTCCAACAATGTCACTCGGAAGTTGGACGCAACAAATTTTACACTTTCAATTTTGTCAAATTTTTTTTGTTGAGCTTAACGGCTCTGGATTCAAGTCCTTTTGAGCCCAATTTTGACATTGTTTTGCAGAATTGCCAGATTTAAAATCATTTGTCGAATATTTATCTATTTTGATGTGATTATATCAGTACTCCAGCAACTATAATAATCAGAAAGCGATAAGATAGTTGTTATTTTTTTGTAAAAAAAGATACTAAGACTTTTTACAAAATAAAATTAAACAAAAAAATTAAACATGAAAAATACATGTAAGCATTCTATTTCCTGACCAACACACGTAGCATGCATGACAATCGAGAACGTTTTGTCAAAGTATTCCCAAATGTCACTTTGGTCATACAACAGCTCACTCTCTACTGAAGAAAAGTGATATTAGATGTAGACAAAGCGTTTCTCGCGTTTCTCGGGTTTGTCATGCTACACATGCTACACAGGCAATAATTAGTTTCGTCTACTAATTATTTTCATATTAAGCTATTCATCAGCAAAGGTTGCTTATCAAACTCGAGAACGTTTTGTCTACAACCAAATGTCACTTTTCTCGGGTTTGCACTTACGATATCTCATTCTTAACCTGAAAATAATTATATTAGGTGCAGACAAAGCTTTCATCGGGTTTGATAAGCTATGCTAAGCGTGCTGGTAACCGAAGAAAAGTGTCCCCATGTTGTACCAGACTAGTGGGAAATCAGAAAATTTAGGGTATTTGACGATTTTCTGAAAATTATTTTAAATGGTTCTTTGATACATTATAAACATACTGTCAATATATTTCATGAGAAATTGTTCTATTTTTGATGAATATAATTGTTAAAGTTTAAATAGCCATAATCGCGCAAAAAAAAGCTGCTCTTTGCTCAATAGCGCTGATCAAGTGGTATTTGTGACGTCACATGCCGGTAAATATATCAAGACGACATAACCTATTTATCAACTATTTATTTACGAAGTAAACAAATAGTATTACAGAAGAGAAATTGAAGTTAAATTATATGTTTCATATTTGTATCTACTCTGGTTTTGTTTATAAAAATGAGCTACAAATTGTATGTATTAATACAAATTTTGCGTATCTCTAATAACTCTGTTTTGACATGACAGCTTCCGGTTTATGTGTGACGTCACATGCCGGTAAACAGTATCTGTTATTGGTTGCGACGATAACCAATTATAGGGCGTTTACGTCATTCATTAACATTCTTTAAAATGTTGCATTTTCTTTATGTTATTTTACTAAAGCTGAACATATGCTATCTGATTATTATCTAACAAGATGACCATAATACGCAACTTATTTTTAATAATATCAAATACCCTATTGCAATATTGGGGATACGGGATAAGATCTTCTTGATACTTGTAATATATTTAATATTTATTTGTATAAAAGAAAGTCGTGTTAGTTATACCATTTATAACTCGAGAACGGCTGGACCCACAGAGAACAGAAAGACGTATTGGACCGTTGTTGGACAGATTTTTTGGATTTAGGTATCTGTATCGGGAATAGGATGATAAGTATTAAAATATTTTATTTTATTAACAAAAATGATAATTATAAAAGAGTCAAATATTATTTATTGAATTAGTGATAATAAAACGCAACTGACAGTTTACATGATATGCTAAATCTGAAATTTGCTCATTCATTGAGTGTTCATTGACTATTAGGAGGAACCGAGAAGATTATATATTTTTAAATTAGCCACGGCTGCATTTGCAGTCATTAATAACTAAATTACTGTTATACATGAAAGAAAACCGGAAGGGTTGTCATGGAGAAATTAAGAAAGTACCGTAGCAACATCTAGTTTGATTTCGGGAACTAATGCTGGACCTGAAAAGCATTAGGTCGGATGTCGGGAATCTTAGGCATAACTGTATAAAAACAGAAATAGCTAAATGCAATCAAAATATTTGAAAAAGTCGTCTGATCCGACTTTATGCATGACTGTTGCTCATGAGTAAAAAGGCACAAACATACAAGAGTTAATTTGCCGGTAAGAGAAAAAAGAGTGTAGCAACGTTATGGCGATAAGTGATTTTAGCTGGTTCTGCACATCCGACCTAATGCTTTTCAGGTCCAGAATGGTTTTTTTAAGTACTTCTTCATTGCAATGTCGATCGGTCGCAAGTAAGCACTTATGTCGAGGCTCCCTGGACTATCTATAATATTTTTATAACTGGGTTGGGACCTATATAGTTTTTGAAAAATTATAAAGAAAACCTACATTATTTATTGTAATAAAATACTGCAAACCAAGTAACTTTTTTTTTAAACGCAAACGCATTTCGCCCCCTTTGGCATCTATTTACCTATGTCCTCCGGTTGTAAAGTATTATTTATTCATTTGAAGGTCATCCTGAGGAATTTTAATAAATTTAAATTTATTTTCATCTTTTAACCTTTTTATTTTTCTTCGGTGTAAAAAAATACTTTCATTTGTTAACACGCCTTCAAACATTTATTAGTATTGTTTAGATAAAATTTCATACATAATTATAATTTATGAATACGCGCAAATCATTAGTCTCCTTCTCTCTTCTCATTGAGCTCCTTCTTCACAGTTTTTGCTATAAACATAGTCATAAAATATAATAATATCAAATTAATATTATTACAAATATTCTCGGGTGTTTCTTCGAAGTACAACTTTCGGTTTGATGCATCCATCATTATTGTTCTTCAAAAATATTGAATAGTTTTTTTTTTATTTTAAAAACTGATGCCACCGATTTAAATATATATATATATATATGAGATTTAATTATTTTTGAAGAACAACAATGACAGATGTTTCGCAGCTGAAGTTCAATTTCCGAAGAAACACCACCCATCTTCTTCTAAACTAAACAAATTCACACTGACTTGACAGTTTTCAACGGTTGTCAATTTATATTGCCCTAAAAAAATTTAGATTGTTTCTTGTGTTTTGATTTCGATTACACCTATAGCTTTATAAATGTTTTGTTTAGAAAATAATATATTTGCCTACATAATAGCCAATTATCTTGCTTTATTTATGCTGAAAGCATTCGGTTTACTGCTATTTTTTCCATGACTCAAATAAAAAGTTTTAGCGTGTATAGCCTTATTGGATTTTATATTTTTATAGTGGCAACATTTCTATCCAATTCCTCGTCAAAAGAAAAATGCCGCTGCCAAGAAGAAACGTAATGATAAAGGTATTTCGGATCGAGTTAAAGTTTATCAATAATTAGTCTTTATTTTGAACAAACTTAATTGAATAAAATTATTCAGTCACTTTCACATCTTCATTGAGATAATGTGATTTGATATTAATTTCGTATAATTACGTTTTAGGTTGGTTTTCTGCGTTGACAGTGAAGATCGCGTATTTTCTTTTTTAAGTCAAATAAATAGGATAAAATGTTCGAAATGGTAAGTATTTTATGACCTTCTCAACTAATAGTTATTGCTTTATGCATAATAGAAGTTATTGTTGTTTAAAAACATTGTTACAAAATTTTGTCATTGTTTTCAGAATACGGCCGAGCCTATGCAGGTGGATGTCCCAATGGAAGATAATGAAAACAATGAAACCGAATGTTACGTTGTCGAGAACCCGACGCTGGATTTGGAAACATATGCTGCATCATATTCCGGTTTCGCCAAATTGTACAGACTCATGTTTGTAGCAGATCACTGTCCTTCTCTTAGGCTAGAAGCTTTGAAAATGGCTATATCGTATGTCATGACCACATATAACGTAAGTCTTTATCAAGCACTCCACAAAAAACTAGCTGAAGCTGTAGCATCTGCAGGGTTGCCTGATGTAGCAGTTCAAATGGGATCACAAGACATACCTGTTCTTGATACTATGTGGGTAGAATCAAGAACTAAAAAAGCTGCCATCAAATTGGAAAAGTTAGACACAGACCTCAAAAACTATAAAACAAATTCAATAAAGGAAAGCATTCGGAGAGGACATGATGATTTAGGAGATCATTACCTTGATTGTGGAGATCTGACAGGAGCACTCAAATGCTATTCCAGAGCGAGAGATTACTGCACAAGTGGAAAACACATAATAATGATGTGCCTCAATGTAGTTAAAGTGTCAGTCTATTTGCAAAATTGGGCACATGTTCTTAATTATGTATCAAAAGCAGAAGGTACCCCTGATTTTAATGAAGTACCAGGAAAAGACTCTAATCAGTCGATACTCACTCGTTTAAAATGTGCTGCTGGATTAGCCGAGTTAGCAACAAAAAAATATAAATCTGCTGCAAAGCATTTCTTAGCTGCTAGCATTGACCACTGTGATTACTCAGAGCTGCTTAGCAGCAATAATGTTGCGGTGTATGGAGGATTGTGTGCTCTTGCTACTTTTGACAGGTCTGA
The DNA here is from genome assembly GCA_918026875.4 of Diatraea saccharalis. Lineage (NCBI taxonomy): Eukaryota > Metazoa > Arthropoda > Insecta > Lepidoptera > Crambidae > Diatraea > Diatraea saccharalis. The sequence continues at coordinate 8,488,793 of OU893337.1, forward strand.
ATTACAAAAGCAAGTCATAGTTAGCAGTTCTTTTAAATTATTTCTAGAACTAGAGCCGCAATTGCGCGACATCATTTTCAAATTTTATGAATCTAAGTATGCATCCTGTTTAAGGTTATTGGATGAAATAAAGGACAATCTTCTCTTAGATATGTATTTAGCACCACACTTAAATTCACTGTATATGCAAATTCGTAACAGAGCACTCATCCAGTACTTCAGTCCTTATTTGTCTGCTGATATGCGACTAATGGCTGCAGCATTTAATCGCACTGTAACGGCACTTGAAGATGAACTTATGCAACTAATACTGGATGGACAGATTCAGGCTCGAATTGATTCTCACAATAAAATATTGTATGCTAAAGACGTAGATCAAAGAAGCACCACCTTTGAGAAAAGTCTTGCCATGGGTAAAGATTATCAACGCAGGACATCTATGCTGATATTACGTGCTGCAATGCTCAAAAATCAAATTCATGTGAAGGTGAGAAAATATAATATCTATTCTTGAATGCCTTGGCCTTGTTAACATTGTAAAGTCATCAAGCAACCTTAATAGTCATGAAACCTTAATCGTGTTAAAATTTCAAAGTAGCATAAATATCAAATTATAAATCTGAATTATGTGATAATTGCTATGATAGCTTTACTTGTTATTTATGTTTCAATGCACTTTTGAAACATTTTTAATATTTCTGAAATTGTACTTGTGCAAAATGGATGTGCCATTAGGTTCATAAATATCTAAATGTCATTTACACAGCTATTCTACCCATCCCATTAATATTTCGGAATAATTGTAGTGTCTATTTAATATTTGTTATTAGTCAAAATAGCTAAATAAGCAATATTGTTTCGGATTTCAGAATGTTGGTCGTGACACTGGTCCACAAAGTGGTGAAGCTCCTGGTTCTAGCACAAGTATCGCTACGCGCACCTTTGATACAGTGACTTTGTGATGATTTTACTCGAACACATAGGACATTCATTACTTTTGCATGACAATTTGAATACTTTGTTAAGTGCAATGTTTTGTGAAATACTTCTAATATTGTTACCTCAATATGAATCAATTATCATGCAAAATGTAAATGTTAAAAGAACTGTTTGTGTAATATCTGCTTATTTTTCTTTTATAGTTAAGAACAAAGGAGTAGGCTGTCGTAATTTCGATAACTTACTAAACCAATATGAAAATTTAACACTGGAAAATGTTAATCAGCAATCACAACTTTAAAAAGCTGATGCAAACATATTTTCAACATTGTTTATACTGAATTATTCTATGTAACCACAAAATATTATGTCTACGTAATTTTTAATTAAAAAGTAAAGGCATTAAAAGTTTTGTTTTTAAAATTCACATTTTCTCTATGTTTTTATCAAACAGGGTTCAAAAGACGATTTTTATAAGATCTGATTATTTGATAGATCTATAAAAAATATATACCTACATAAGGTTTTTTCGATTTTTTACAATGATAATAAAACAGGAAAACAAATTACTTGTTATTAGAGTGATTAGTTAAAACATATTTATTTATGAATTAATTAACTAAGCAAACAAGACATAATATTTATGTTCACCAAGTTTTTAAATACAATTAACGCCATCTAGTTAAAACTAATGACTTAGTTTCTGCAGTCATCTGCAGAAACTAAGTCATTAATTTTATACAATTTATATATAAAAAATTAAAATCGAGACAAAAAATATGGTGGTAATATATTTTCGAACCCTGTAACGTCATAAAACTAAATTGACATGTCTCAATGTTAACTCGCTCCATTGGTGCAAAAATGCAAACATTTATTTGAAAGTGTAAACTAAATCCATTATAGAAAGGGCTGTATCATATTTGCTGTCCATAAATAATTGCCAGCAAGGGATGTGTATAAAGAAAAGAACACATAGATTCAAATTTAATTTAATTCTTAAAATTTAGAGAAGCACTTAGTCGTCTTTCTCACTACATGCAATAGGTTGAAAACACACTGGGCAATTTCCAGTAGCAACTCCAAATGTCGGGGGGCGACCACCTAAGCAAGCTACCAGCCACTGTAATAAATAGAATTAAGTATTTAAACATCATAATAAGAAGTTTCAATAATAATAAAATGTTAATACATGGTGAAAACTTTTTTGTACTGCATTATTGTCATCAATATATTTTTGTGGCTCTATTTAGCAGTGTTTTACATTTTAAAAATGAATACCTGAAAAAGACAGTCTCGGTGGAAATAAACTCCACATTTAGCATTTTGGCATAGAGGCAAGGGTACTGCAGGATTTCCGGGAAGTGTTGAACAAAGGCATATACCGCATGAAGTTGAAGGTACTTCAAGAGGTGGTGCCATTTCAATACTTGTTGTTGAAGACTTTCTAGATGTTATAGGAGTAGGAAAGTTCACTAAGTCTGAAAAAGAAGTAAAGCAACTGTGAATGCAAAATTAATCAAATATAATAAGAAGTATTTACTTGTCATAATATAATGAATAGTGGTAGCAATTCTGTTAAACAAACGTGACAAAATTTTTTTTTAATTCTGTAAAACTTCAGAAATAAATTTATTCTATTATATCTTTTCAATTACTGTGAAATAACATTAAAACGTAGCCAAATAAAAATTTCAATTTTTGGTTTAGAGGGTAATACAATGATTAGCCCAATCATTTGCATAATGGAATTTATAAGTATTTAATAAAATCGTTATCGTACAAGGCGTTATTTTGCGGAAGTCCATTGCTATAATCGTGAAATTAAGATATCTTAACAACTTCCAAACCCAGTCTTCATCCATACCTTCTGTGTACCGCACGCACACAAATTCACAAGTACAAATAACATCAAATCTCTCAAAATCAATACTCTATACGTGCCTCCTTAGTACACCGAGTTAGTACACCTTACAGTGGTTGGCACTGTAACTTCTACAACTCCTAAAGATGCCCCGTGGATGGGTTGAAACACATGTAGGGTGATGATTTTGCAAGATATGTTGCCGTTTGTACAAGAATTTGTGTGCAGGCAGTACACAGCTGCCCTGCGATTCTGTAAAAATCCTAACCCGAATTCGAATTCACTCAGGTGTCAGATCACTTTAAACACTTTTTCACTTTGATTCACTTTAAAAGCGGCATCCGCTCAACCTTGAATTGTTACTAACGTTTCGTGGCATAAATGAAGTGAGAATATCTGATACACGTTTAATAAATCTAGTATAACAGTTGCCGTATTTCAGGATATTCGAGTCCTCTTCCTTTCTTCGGACTTCAGATACTCCTACGATGTGCTAATGTAATCTGCCTCTCTTTCCCTAGTTCGATAAGCTTCTTGTCGGCCCGCAGTGTCTGTAGGTACCTACGTTAGAGCGAGGCCCTAAAAATACGTTTCACTGCGTTGCGTCTTCGGTGCGTCATTTTCCATATTTTTTTATGACGGAGTATCCATTAGACCGTTGCGATGTCGTGCGTCAGTCTCATCGAATCGACGGACAAGAGACGAAGTGGGAGGGAGCGTGATGCGCTACGTTGTCGGAGCTTCACTGCAACGAAATCGTGGTGTCAAGCAACGCAGGTGTGGCATACAATGCACTAATGGAACCTCGCTTCATCAGGCTACTATAAACGATGACCATTGCCCCTTATGTTGCCAGGGGCAATGGTCATCATTTATAGTAGCCTGATCTCATTCTTAGCACCCTTTGCCTAGCTGTTTCCTTACCCGCTACCGTGGTCAAGACTCACGCAGTTGCCCGGAACTAAGGGGGATAGACCTTGTGCATCAATTTTTTGGGTATAATGCCGTAATCGCCACGCTTGGCAAGCGGGTTGGCGATCGTAGTATAACAAAATAAAGGACGCTGCGGCCCATCTTCTTGGAATATAATCCTTAATCGCCTTTTACAACAACCACGTGTAGAGATGGAGTGGTACGATTTTAGAGCAGCAGCACACGCTTCTGCGGGATGAGAAGTCTTAATTAAGTCGCCATGATATTCACCCCTTTAGGTGGTAGCGTGGCGGCACGAATCAAACATCTAGCGCTCGTTAAACCCAAAGTGACACCGTAATTTATTATTGATATGTTATATCCATGTCGCAGCCAAGTGGTATAATCAGCCGACCAATTTAGCGGCTAGACCTTTCATTAAATGGCGCCATTCAATTACCAGGCTGACTTTCGAGCAATTCAAGCCGAACGCAAAGTAATTAACTGTCAACACACCGAGAACATCGATATTTATTGTTAGGGTTAGAAGTAAAACAAAATATTGTAGTGGGTGAAATTAAATACAACTCAAAAACATCTCGTTACGATGTGTAATTGATACAGATACAGGACTGATAAAAAAAAAAACAAGAAGATGCTTATTCGCGACTGGGTGGTAACGGTTCGTATGATTCAATACAGGAAACTAACGCGCACATCAATAACGCAAGTGGGTTAAGCTTAAACTTTCATAGTAATGTCAAGTTGCTTTTTTTCCATTTTAGTACGCAGTAGAATCGACACGCCTTGCAAAAATTACAAACAAATGTTTTTTTTTAATAATTGTCCTTTTATTGAAGTCTTATTTTATGACTGATCCTCATAGCAACTTGATGGTCAGATAGTTCTTGCTTTCTCAATTCAGCATTTTAGCGATTTTAATGCGTGACGTGCGTTACATTTTGGCAAAGGATATTCTGCCATCTCTTCAATTTGTAGCAGCATAGGTATCGAAGTATCGAACGTATATAATTTCAACTACTCAGCATTTTTTTCACCCCATTATTTATCTTTAATACTTTAACTTTTAGTTGCTATTTTAGAAAAACTGCTTTCTACCATTATCTCATTTCAAATATTTATTTTTATTTTTAGTTATTCTTAATTATCTATTATTTATAATTATCGACAGTAGCACATTTTTAATTTCAAGATTTTATTTTACCACTTTGTCGGCGTGATTAAGTGTAAACCATGCTAAAATACACCATTCTAATAAAAAATATTTTTGAAACCTAAACCTAAACCGCAGACCGACGGACAAACAGACAAAACATGAGAAAACTATAAGGTTTGCTGACTATGGAACCGCAAAAATTAAAATGAAAACAACTTTGATAAAAACCGGAAAATAAAAACGACAAACACTAAAGGAATCAAAACCACGTTTTAATAATACAGTAGCGTCATCTAGCGAAAACAACTAATTGTATAATTTTTTTTTCGACTGATTAACAATTCCCCATTCAATTATGTTATTGAAAAAAAAAGCTTCTTTGTTTGATAAAAATCGGAAATAATAATGACTACAAACATAAAAATCTAATCCCGTTTTAAAAGTATAGTAGTGTCAATTAGTGATCAGTAACTGAGCAAAATGTAACATTCAATTTCCATGTTCAAACTAATGTTCTTTTTATATTTTTACTTTACTTATTTAGTAAATAGGTGTGCATTGAAAGGTTAAAAAACAAAAAAAAGTTCAACTTCATCCCTCCCGTTTTATAAAGAGGTGACCTACAGGAGACATTGGGCCATCTATACTAATAATAAACGTGAAGAGTTTGCTTGTTTGATTGAAACCTGCAATCTCAGAAACCCTGGAACGAATTGAATAATTGTTTTTGTATTGAATAATCCACTTATCGAGGAAGGCTCAAGATAGGCTATATAACATTTCGCTATGACTTATAGGAGTGGATCAGCAATGAAAAATGTTACAAAAATCGGGAGAATATTTTACATTTTTAAATCTTTCCATGCGTGCGCTGCGTAAACAGTGAAAGTTACACTTCATAAAAATCATTTATGAAGCTGACTTTTTTTTTAAACTGTTAAAGAGGAAAGTTTAAAAAATGTCCGCGACAGCATATGTTTATCTTAAATCTTATCCCGAATAAAAAAACACATACAGGGATGAAAATGGGAGTGGAAATTCGTATAGGCAGAGTATAAAGAGTAAGTGCTCTTCATACATACGCACCGAAAATGGTTTGTATGTGAGCACGCCCGTGCGTATGCGTCGTCGCACGCATACTTACAAAATTATCGAAGTTATAGGAGTTCAAGGCACGAATGGCAAGGCAACTCGCCAGTCGTGGCTAGTACGCCGTGCTTGCGTATATACCGTTTCGCTGTATTACCGCTCGTTATAAAATTTCTGGACGTAATAAATAAACAAATACAAGAAGACTTTAATAAATAAAGCAAAATGTTGTAAATGCATTTAGAAATCAAGTATATGGTATTTCACATTTTTATAGATCAAGTATATGGTATTTCGTTCTTTAGGTACCTATTCGGGTAATTTATCATAAAGTAATTATAATTTTCTGTAGCTATTTTGCCCATCGAACGTGTTTATGAATTAGGTATTTCTGCTCAAGATTTCGTTTACCAGATATCAATTTGTAGTTTAATTTATTAAATCTCTATGCTCCAATACCGCCAAATTATCTTATTTTGTTCGTCGCCTGATTATTTGGAAAAAAAAATGAATTAAAATCACGTTTTAATTTTACAGAACACTAAATTGATGTCATGACATGACGTAGATATGAAAAAAATTGTAGTCAGCTCTTGGACTATATATTAAAAAAAAATAAACATTGTACATGAATTATAGTTCCAGGATGCTTACCATACCGGGGGAAACTATAATTTAGAGATTGATTGACCATGCATTTCTGACGATTGTATAACCTATAAGCGACAGCCATACATGTTTAGGCTATTATCTCTCGCTCGGGTCTCGAGTGCACCTACTTATTATTTGTACTGTGCCAAAGGGCATTAAATCATTACCATAGTAACCGTTGTTTACAATTATATTCCAAGTCATCTTTTTCTAAATCCATTATTAAATGATTTAAACTGCGTCGCCGGATTAAATAATGTTTTGAATAATTTTAATCGGTACAATCTTTATCATTAATATTAAATGCATATGTTATATTGGTTAAGTTCACGAAAATGGTTTATTTTGCTGCCTCAATTGAGCACTAAATGACACTAATATACTTTTAAAACCGAGATTTTGATTTTTGTTGTTTGTAATATTTATTTTTTCCGATTTTTATTAAATAAAGTAGCTTTCGTTTAAAATTTTGCGGTTTTTCCAATAATATAATTAATTGGTGAACTATTCATAGCGCGAAAAAAATTGTAAAAACTACAGAGGTTTTGATTATTTGGGTCTACTAAAGTATTTGAACATTAATTTTTTATTGTGCGTTCTTTAAGAACCTGAAATACTGTAAATAGCTTTTTTAATTAATAAATGTGATATCAATTTGTAGTTTAATTTATTAAATCTCTATGCCTTATGTGTTTTATTTGTAAAATAATTAGCCTAAAAAATCGGTCAAGTGCGAGTCAACTCGTGCATGAAGGGTTCCGTACTGAAAACGAACAAGATATCACGTTTGTTTTATGTGAGCCCCCCCTCAATATTTATTTTATTCTGTTTTTTTTAGTATTTGTTGTTATATCGGCAATAGAACTACATCATCTGTGAAAATCTCAACTGTCTAATTATCACGGTTTACTTTTTTTTAATTTATTATCAAGTAAACAAACATATACATAACAAACAGTTTAAGATAACATCTAAAAACCACTTAGGTTTGAGTTGTGTTATCAGAGTTTACAACTATGTAATATAGCCTGGTGACAGACAGACTGCCAAGTTTTGGTAATAGGGTTGTCTTTTTACCACCCTTTGGGTAAGTAATCCTAGAAATTAAAGATGCTGCCAAAAGTCACTATTCCTCGCAGACGAACACGCGGGCACAGCTAGTTCAATAAGTGAGGTTTTAAGTATTATTTTAAAATGTATGAAACACGTGATTTATTTATAAAAAATAATGAAAATGAACTGATAGTTCATATGATCTAATTTAACCTTTATTTATTCTGGAACAAGTACCAACAGTTGAGGTTGTTAGATCAATTAAAAATCTTCCATTTTACACACATTTCCTAGTGCGTTGATGGAAGTATCCGCATCTTCGCCGAGATAAGTCGACTTCTGCATGAGTATCCGCATTTAATGCATTCCTCGTCTCCTTAGGCACTCTCCACTTCACAAGGACTCCACATTCAGAATTGCGGATTGGCGGTTTTCCGTATTACTTTAGGTAGGTAGCGGCAATATAACGGCGGAAAGCACAGTAGTTTTATGTTTATCTTTTTATTAGCCACGCATTCTGACAAGCCGCATGCGACCCAAATGTAAATAGAGAAACTACATTTTTACAGAAATAATGTAGGTAGATCATTGCAGAGTAGTCTCATAGAGTCGACATTTTCAAAATGAGGGTCGACGGCACCTACGGAAGGTACATCTTTTAGGGCATATTCGACTAGTTTTCTTCCTTTCCCCCCAGTTTTGCACAAGATCTTGTCCACAAATTGTGAGTCGATATTTTAATTCAACTTCGAAGCATGCAAATAGGAAGATCAAGGCGTCGTATTTATCGCCATTGTCTTCATACAGTTTTTCGCCATCTTCCGTAGGATATAATGATATCAACTAGGTCTTTATCATACGTTTTTTTTTACGGGGGGGGAATGAATGCATTCCGCATACTCGCTTCCCTCAACACGAGGTCCACGAGTTATGTGCGACTCTCCCCTGCGGACTGACCCCCAGAATGGGGGCTAGTCAAAAAGCAGGGGCATACACATTAAAACCCACCGATGTCCCTTTCTACGTGAGCGATGCGCGGTAACGGTCCACAAGGGGCCCTTTACCGCTGCCATCGCTCCCGTTTCGGCCCATCACTTGCAGGGCAGCTCCCACCACTGGTAGGGGATAAGGCTCAGGAACATTTTAGTCCTAACCCCCAGACAGAGGTCTTCATCATCTTGCAACACCTCGGCAAATCATTTAACGTTTATCTTTAAAAATCACTCCTATAAAACTATTTACATTAAAAATAAAAAGCAGTGAATAATAAAATTAACCGAAATTTATATTAAAATGTCAATGCCCAGTGTCACCTGTAGGTGACACCAAACATTGCAAGTGTTGCAACAATAATATTATTAGTTATTTATATCCGTAAATTCATGTCAATTATAGGTTATATATTTCCATGCAGTAAGAGAATAACACCTTACTAACGGTCTGGAAAGTTTTATATAATTTTTTATGGCTCACTCAAGTTCAATTTCTTACCGATTGACTTCGTGATATTGAAAAGTGACGTATGATATCGACGACCGAATCGAACAAACGTGCAAGTGAAAAAAGTCAAATTTACAGGAAAAAATAAAAACGGTTTTATTTGATAGGAATTACGATATTATGAAAAACATTATAAGAAAAGCGGATATTTGCGAAAAACATTTTATTTTTATATTCTAGTACAACTGATGTCGAATGTTCCTGCAACAGCATTTAGCACGTTTATTCGTGTAAAAACTACAGAGCTGGATAAAGTTAAACCCATATTACCTTGTTTAAGGTATTGATTTTCTTTTTTCCGTATGATATATTTGCATATTATATGCACTTTACTGTGTGATCTATAGTAAGCTGTTGCACTTTTGTTGTTGTTTAAAGTTTTTTATATCCAGAATGTTTTAGTTTGTACGATAGTGTTTTGCTCTGAAATCACTATTGTACTTGTAAATAATAAGAAAATGCCTTGGAAAATGATCTTTTCTATGACAGAAATGTATGGAAGGAACTTAAAACTAATAAAAAATAAATAATGCGCAATAAAACTGAAAACTAAAATAATTCCATACTAATGAATTAATCTCAATCTTCAATACAACAATAACAAAAATTGTCCTCCCTTAAATCTCTAAACAAGTGTGTAGTCTAAGAACTTTACTGTCCCAACAACCCAGATGGTTGTAATGAGCTATATGCTCGGCCCATTGCCACTTTAAATTTTCAATTTACTTTGGTTTGTCTGCGAATCTCCTATTTCTGATTCGATCTCTCCGATAATATCCCTCTCTCTATTATGAGGCTCATAATTAGAAACTACTTCTCAGTGTCATAAGACATCACTGACGATACAGTGGGTAAAAACCTTTGTTTAGAGACACTACGGCACCACGGTATTCAAAATGACACGTCGGAATTTTCCGATCGCTGCCCAACCGAGTTAAATTCGACGAGCTCTTCCAAAGCCTCAGCCATGATTACGATATTATCGTCAAATCGAAGACCGACCGAGTCTTTTCCAGTACAAAAGCATAAGAACGTCTTCCGATGCAGCAGTAAAGAGCTTCGCCTATTTAACATCGTCTTGCCTGTCATCCAACTTCAAATTCTGATTACGGAGGCGAAGTGACATAGTGGCGTTTTCATATTCAACGTTTCGAAGTAACAATAGTCAATACAGTACCGCTCGCGTGACTGCATTGCCTAGGTCTCGATAGAAGCGTTTGTGGTCTAGAAAAAAGCAAAAAATTTCTAGTCCACAAATGCCAAACATAGTTGCAGTTTGTACTCCTCGATCATTTGGATTATTTGGCATGCAGTATGTATGTGGACTATGACGCTAAAGCCCTTACGGAAACCGACTTGCTCGGGAGGCTAGAGGTCGTCAAACCTAATTCAAGATTTTTTTCAATAAAACCATTCAGCTTGTATGCCGATCCTGATTTGCCCAGGTTAAGCACAGGTGTTCCACCGACATTCAGAAGCTCAGCCATCCTCACCCGGTGCCTAGTTGTTCTTAAGTTACTTAGAGCGACACTTATCTCATACAAGCTGATGACGCTGAAGTAATTTGGCTAATTGTCTCTTAGGACTTTGGCTAATTGATGCTGCTATCATGCGTTTCTAGCTTCGTCAGCTAACTCTGAATATAAAACACGCAATTGCTGTGGCTGAGTGACGCTTATGCCGGTTCCAATACTTATGTCACAACTTTTCTATTATATTATCTGGAGGCTGGATGTTGTGATACCATCCTTGATTCAGAATTCCACAATATTAGCTACTCAATATTGGGATCCAAGTAATTTATATGATGTTGTGTAATATTAGTTAAATTTAAATAGAAAGCAGTAACAATCACTACATATATTGAAAAATTATCCTGTCGGTGTGTTTTCGTCGGTTTGAATGAGGTTTAACACGATATTGTAGTAGGTACACTAGTAATTGTTTTTACTTACCCTCATTACTTAACCAGTTCGAACATTCTCCTATAACGAGTTGCTTGTAGTCAATTATTATTTAATTTAAGTATCAGCATTCATAAAGTAACCTGCATTCTCTTTACACATCATCACACAACTCAGACTCAGACATGTTTCAAATATGTAGTTACACTTTGTATAAAACATTGTTTTAAGTTCATGTTCATGTACGAAATGTAATTCATATAAGAAAACAGAAAATATCCGTTTTTAATACATAACGAAAATAATTGCTTAATTTATTTAGTACAATACGTTAATACACCATACGGTTCTAGATTCTAATATTCGGGTTACGAATCAAATGGATAATTTATACAACAAACATTAATGTTACTATGATTTTGAAAATATTTGCGTAATACGTAATGTAATGTGTTAGAAAAAGTGGTCCATTCGTTTCCTGCAAAAATTATATTTTGCTAGAGTCGCCATCTAGGTGCTTTTTTAGTGCTTTCGTTTTTTTTTCAAATACTTCATCATTGGTAAAACTTTAAAATTAGTTGTGGTAGAAAATAATAATAAAACTATTGTCACCTACAGGTGACACTGGTATTTAGCACTATTAAAAATAAATTGCGTATTATGGTCACCCTGTTCGATAATAATCTAATAAAGTTTGCTTCTAAAAATCTGCAGACGGAATATGTGTAACTTTAGTAAAATAAACTAAAAAATGCAACCTTTCAATGAACTACGAAAACGCCCTGTAATTGGTTGTCATCGCAACCAATAACGGGTTCAGTAGCGCTACCATGAGTTGCTATCGAAAATTCTCATTACGTTACCGCAGTCGCTAGCGAATAAACGCACTTCGAATAGTATTCGATAGAAGTTGTACCATGAGTCACATTTACGTTTACTATACTCGCTAACGTTAACTCGAACATTCGAATAGTTTTTGTTACGTGACCGTGTTTGCGCCTAACTTCACTCCAAATGAAACTGTCTCGTTCTAATTATGCTGAATAGAGTGAGAAAGGATGACTTTGGGCTAAAAACCGACTATTTAGATCTTCAAATTTAAAAAGTAGATGAAACCCTACTAATTTTAAGCGTCATTGATCATTCTCATAACGCGAAGTATAACTGATTATTGAATTGATTCGGTTATTTCCGTGTTGTGACAAATCATTGAGTATTTCTGTTTCTTGACTGGCGGTTGTTTTGGTAAATTGTGCATAATATCTAAACATTAAATGCGGAGTGGTGTATCACAAATACACTTATTGGTTGAAAGGAATGTACTTCAATACAATTCTATTATATTATTTAATACCTAGAATATACTTTGTACAGTAAAATGTAGTCCTCCAGTTTTTTTAGACGAAATATTTGTTTGAGTGTTCAGATAAAGTTAAGGAATGCTGAGTGCTCTTTATTTGGTTAAGGTAAATTTTAGCGGGACTTTAATAATATAATACATGGTTTTTTGTAATTTATCAAACATAAAAATTTTAAAATAGACGCAGTTTATGAAATTTTTGAAATAGAGTAAGAATATACAACCTAATCCAATGCTATCGATCTAACCCTGTTCATTTATTTAAACATTCATTTATTTATTTATGTTGTTATCCGTATCACGTATCCCTTTTTAATGTTTTAACAGAAATGGTGACCTTAGTAAACCAAAAAACTCCTTATTAAGCCTATATTATTTGATAAAATTATTCTCACTAATATTTCTCATATCCGCTTCAAATTTTCTCTTCTCGTCGTTTGTCTGTTTAGCGGCATGTGACGTCACACGTAAACAGCAAATATTGTAAACAGGAAGCTTTCATGTGAAAATAGTGTTATTAAAGTTACGCAAAATATGTGTTCATACATACAATTTGTAGCTCATTTTTATAAACAAAACCAGAGTAGATAATACAAAACAAAATTTAACTTCAATATTTCTTCTATGATACTATTTTACTTCATAAATAAATAGTTGATAAATAGGTTATATCGCCTTGACATATTTACCGGCGTCACAAATACCACGAGATTAGCAACAATACATAGAATAGCGTTTATTGCGCGATTTTGGCTATTTATGTATTTATAATGTAAATAACCATAATAACCATGAAGAGTTAATATTTTTAGTGTTACCTATTATATAAAAATCAAATAAAAACTAGAAATAAAAATAGAACCTACTTCAAACTTTAAAGAGTAATAGACAATACTTATTTATAAACCTACAGGAGACCTCCACCTGGGTTTTCCATTAAACATATTGATCTTTCATTCATTTCACTTTCATTTTACATGTAAAAAAATATTTATTTACTTGACATTGGCAGAATTGTGCGAAATGTGCAGATAAGCCATTAATTAAAAAAGAGAGTTAAAGAGACCTCCACCTGACTTTAATAGCATTTTCTTGAATAAGTCCCTTTTGAGATAAGTATTATTTATCACTTTTGAATGATAAAAGAAAAGATGGGAGGATGAAATAAAGGTAGCGGGAGCAACATGGAGTAGGAAGTCCATGGTCAAACATCTTTAGAAAACTAATTGCCAAAGAGCAATCACATTAAGGAGAAACATTTTTTAATGTTATATATTGTTTAGTATATAAGATAGTCTGAATGAACTTTAAAAAAAATATTTATTACTTTTTTTAAGTTTGAAGTTGAATCTGGTTTTTTTAAGTTTTTTCTATTCCACTTTTTTGCCTACTGTGTGGCCTGCATCTTTGGATGAACCATTATCTGTAACATCTCTAGTTTCTAGATATAATGTTGATATTTAATAATTGTTGCAATTTTTGATGTTGGTATTGTGGCACTATATTTTTTTATTATACCACAAATATATATTTCAATAATTATTATCGAGAAAATCTTACACCAGATTAAACACCACTGACAGTGGTCTCCAGTAAATTTAATAAAGCATTAAACATTTATAGTACTTTCCAAAACCTTACCAAAAACAGTCATAATATTTTCTACAATATCTTTATCATGATCCCAAGACAGAAGACCTGTTTGCAATTTGCTGCTCCATAATTCAGACTGACCTACTAGGTGCATGTTACTAGCTATTCCATCTGGTGATACCTCAATATGCAGCCATGTTCTTTCATCTAAAAATAAACATAATTGTTTGATTTTGCTCTTATCTGTCATAATTAAGAAAGAAGTCTTCTATATGTTAGATCAGCCCCACACCATAGTCAGTAAGGCCATATTCATCACCAAAGGTGACAAGATGGCAAAAAACAAGAGTCTACAAGAGTCATTCGGCAAGATCGTGATCCTCGGTATTTAGGATAAAAAATGTAAGGAAGAGGATAAAGTTCCATACCCACCTAGAAGTATTTTTCTAAAGTCATCCTTAAATGTAGGCTCCAAAGGTTCCATGACAGTACAAAATCTATCAATACGCTCAAGCTCATTAAAATAATTGCATAAATTTTCAATATGTGTTCTAAATGCATGAACTATTTCAGGTAACGAGCTGTATTCACATTCTTGTAAAGGAGAGTGTGGTAATGTAACTGAACTTATACATATTTTTTTAGGATTTTTATACTTTACAAAGACTTCATGTTCTCGGAGACTATCATCTATAAGAAGAACTTTTATATCCCTCATAGTTCTACCAAAAAATATAGGAATGTTTTCACAAACTATTAAGCGTTTAATATCTTCCAGAAACTCGGAGTCTAATAGATCACTCGTTATATTTTCGGTGGTTTTAACATTACTGTTAATCATGGTTTGAAGATGATCCATCAAATCTGCAGAGGAGCAATCCATACCGCTATTTAAAAAAATTTCAACTTCCTCGAATACGTTCACTTCACATTTAAACATTTTGAAAAGTAGTCAGCGATTGACCTAGATCTTAGGTGTAGGATAGTTTCAAAGTTTCAAAAGAATTATCTTCTCCTATAGTTGGACTTCTTTGCACGTTTGTAAAAACATTAGCTTTAATTGCCACTAATATCTAAAATGTTATTCATTTGTTTCACTTAAATTTAATTAACAATTTCATAAGATTTTAAAATTTTACGCAATCCTTTCATTTTAAAAATACCTGCCAATGTGTACCCCAATTTATAAAAGTTTTGTTTGGCAAAATAATAACACAACTGCGTAATAAAACTAAATTTGTTTTAAAATTTAAGGGAAATAATATATATGTTTAAATTTTAATAATTTATCGACTGAAAGACAATAATAATCGCGTACAATACATTATTTTATCAAACAAAATTTAAATGTGCACCACGGCCAGCTTTGCAGCTTGGCAAAAAAGCGTAGATATCAAGTGGAAATTAATAAAAGAGGAACTAATATTATATTCTTTATATGGCAACACCAAAGTAAGATGTCAAAATGGAAATTGAGTACCTACTTCTTCAAAGCAAACAAGACAAGTGATCACTATATTTTAAAATTAGGTTTAGCGGAATATTACACAGGAATAGTGTTATCATAGTCAGATAAACTTTACCATCGAGTTGCTGAAATGGCAGGTATTTATTAACTTTGACTTAGCGATTAACAAAAATTGCGCATTATAGATAACTATAATAATCTGTGTTAAAAACGGAAATATTCAACTTAGTACTTTTTAATTAATTTCAATACAGTTTAGAGGTTAAATATAACATTACGAAAACAAAAGCTTCGTATAGGGCGACTGCATAATTTTGATTGCAGCGTCGAACTCGTGAATATTTTCATTATATGATATTTACTTCTTATTTCAGGAAAGTCTATAACTACCGTGGGTGGCATAATGTATTGAAAATGAGGATAAGAATGACTGAATATTTGAAATAAAGAAAAAGACGGCCCAAAATGGAATTAAGACGCTTACTACGATGACTTACTTGTGCCATTCGTCAAAAAAATATTCTTCGTTTTCTAAAGTAAAAAACAATTTGAAATAAAGTTTTTCGCTAAGTTTTTAAGTATAATTTTTATTTGCTCAGCTTTAGTATTGGCGACTACGCAGATTGTGTCGAAATTTTTTTCATACACACAGATACTAAAGAGATTTCATTTTCAAAAGTTTCAAAGTACGGTGTTTGTTAGTTTCCGAAATATTTTTTTTTTAAATACGTAAAATATAACTTTAGAAGTTTTATGAATTTTGACAATGTTTTTGTTAGGCATTTCGATCTTAAATCGATTATTTAGATTAAAATAATCGATTTGGAATGCTACAACGATTCTTGAATCAATCCGTGAACCCTTCGAATCAGACCAATTTAATTCAAGAACTATCAATATAAAATTCCTAAATTGGCTACGATATTTTTAGTTTTTCAATATTTTGCTGTTGTCAGACGCATTGGTAATTTGAACGCATAAAATCAATATTTATGAACGCATTCGAATGACAGTATAGTATAGTTGTCACGACTGTCACTTTTACTACGGCCCGTAGAATCACCCATACTTAGCCCGTATATTATATATAACAGACTGCCTTATTGGTCTCCTACAATTCCTACATTACTTGCATTAAAGGTAAATTATCATCTATAATGCTCTATATTTATATATGGCATGTTTCATTGAAAAATTCGCGATTAATCGAGTATGGATCTTTTAATGCTCGATTTAATCGAGAATCAATTCTAGTATATTCGAATCAAATCAGAGATTCAATATTTTTTCAAGTGAATCCCTATCAAGTGAATGCCTAGTTTTTGTATTAAACTGACTAGACAAAGGAATTCATATGCATACATCCAAATAACGAGGTTATTTTTTTAAGAGATAAAATAATATCAAATTTGTTTTGGCCACGTGATAGGTTAGTCGCGAAATCCGAGGATATTTTTTTTAATAGATAAGAGTTTTTTGGTCTTCCTACTTTCGTATATCATAAACATTTTATCATCATCATCAGCCCTTTTACGTCCCCACTGCAGGAGCTCAGGCCTTCCTTATGGATGATTAAGGATTTTGATATTTTTTTCACGAGAAAATAAAACTTCAATATCTAGATCTAGATGATATAATAATAAAAAATATTTTGGGCGGCTAACCATTTAAAGGCACGCCTTGTTTTCTAGTTCAATTATTATGACATTTGGACCGTTCAACAAGACTAATGAAAATATATTTTTTATTTCAAAATACTTAAACAAGTGTATGTTTAATATCTTCTCTACTATTTTTGATAAAGATGATAGTATAGATATAGGTCCATAGTTATTGACACAGCCTCTGTCACCACTGTAATTTGAACTCATCTGCAGTTGAGATGTGTGTTAAGAGCGGAGTTAAAAATACGTAATAATTTTTAGAAAATTACCTGAAATATTATTGTTCTAGATAGTGTTATCCTTTCTAATTTTAATATAGTCTCACTAACTTCAGAATCGTTGGTGGAGGAGAGAAAGAACCAAAAAGGCTGTGAAGCTATTGTCATTATATTCGTAGGACGTGTGTTTTGCATTTTTTCTACTAAATTTCTTCTAATAAATACAAAAAAAATGATATTATCACTGAGTCATTAGAATTTGCGGGAGATATTAGATTTGATTTAAAGCAGGGTTAACATTTTTAGTTTGATTAGTGACCTGTTTTAGAGCATTCCACAACGCTTACTCCAAGTTGTATGACTGCCAACAAGGAACTTATTTTTCTGCATGCATTCAAGTTCCTTAGATGATGTTCATGCAAGTTCCTTGCTATGCATACGGTAGAGATGGACAAGCAAAGACCGACGAATCGATATTTTTATCCTTTACTAGATGACCCGTTGTACTTTGTACAGTGGCGTAGCTAGGTAACCTAGGGCCCTGGGGCAAATAAAAAAATGGGGCCCACTGCTATCAAAACTGGTAAGATTTTTTGATGTAAATTCATTAAATATACAAATACTTTGAAAATGCTAAGCAACTTTATCATCAGCTCTTGTTCGTGCATGGGCAGGTAATAAAACTATTAAACACTAACAACATAAATTACAATTATTTTAATATTTGGTGTAGGTATTGGGCAATAAAACGAAATAGAAAAGATTCAAGGGTTTATTTTATATTTATTTATTCATAGATACGTTGCATCAGCTTACTGTTATTTAACCTATCGTCATGCAAGCTATTTACAAAAATTATCAATAGAAATATTTTGTCCAGAAGTACTTGCAGAAGGCTGACTAAAAAACTTGTCAATTTTGGCCAATTTTTGATTACTTTCTTCTCTTTTTTGGCGTTGTTTGCGTTTCTTTTTCACTGGGTTTCTTTTTTTTTTTTGTCCATAATATTAGTTTTCTTATTTATTTATGCAATATTTATGTAATGTTGTACTCAAGTAGGTACTCCCTGTTCACTGACAATGTTACAAATAAAAGGAAAGCGAAACGTAATGATATGATACAAGAAATTCCCGGCAAACATTTTATCGCCGCCAGTGTTACCACATTTGACGGTTTAAAAAATGTCAAAAAAACATCACGTAATTAATAGACGGCCCCCTCCCTACCGCATTTGACTTGTAATTTTCACGGTATTTTGAGTTATAAAGTGAGTAGCCGAAATCTATAGATTTCTTTACGTAACTATGTATACGTACTATAATCAAATAAAATTGAACTGTTGTATCACAAAAACGCATATTGATAAATAATAATATGCAGACATTGATATCCAACAAATTGATGAAATTAATAACATTGTCAACCCACACAAATAATTTAGGGGAATTCCCTTTTTATAACTTTGGAATATTTCACAACTGAGTTGCCATGATTTAACTCGAGTTGTCACCTGTCATATTTATTTTGTAAATGGGAAAAATTTTCAAAAATTGAGTTCGATTGAGATTTTCTGATAAAGATTCGAGGGCCCCCTGAGCTTGAGGGCCCCGGGGCACTGCCCCACCTAGCCCCTTGGTAGCTACGCCACTGCCTTTGTATCACCTTTCACCGTTTAAATCTTCCCTGCACGCGTAGCATGACGAACGCGAGAACGTTTTGTCTACACTCAAATGTCACTTTTCTCGGGTGCACCCATACTATATCTCACTCTCGACCCGAGAAACTGACAAATGAGTGTAGACAAAGCGTTTCTCGAGTTTGTCATGCTACGCGTGCTGGCCTGTACATAGCCCAATTGACAATTCACTTTTTTTTATTTATAACGAACGAATAATCAAAAAACA
This sequence comes from Diatraea saccharalis, assembly GCA_918026875.4. Classification (NCBI taxonomy): domain Eukaryota; kingdom Metazoa; phylum Arthropoda; class Insecta; order Lepidoptera; family Crambidae; genus Diatraea; species Diatraea saccharalis. The sequence goes on from OU893337.1 coordinate 8,508,089, forward strand.
CCGTGTGAAATTCTTAAATATTTACATTTTTTTTTTTTTTTTTTTCCTTTATTATCAAGTAAACAAACATATACATAACAAACAATTTAAGATAACATCTAAAAACCACTGAGGTTTGATTTGTGTTATCAGAGTTTACATTTGTTTTTATTTTCGTAATTATAAAATCAGATGCAACATATTATTACAAATACGAACATTACAATCAATAGACAGTTACAATAATAGCCTTAAATTATTTACAATGTATTAAAAAAGTACCTCTTTAACTTGTATTTAATATTTTTCCTGGAAATGCTGTCTTTTAATTCTGACGGTAAGTCATTAATAAGTCGAGGCATAATGTAGGTAGTTGTTCGCTCACCGTAGGCATTGTTTGCTCGCGGCTCGCAAAGTTGTTTGTTAGCAATCGCCCGAGTATATACAGGATGTGCAACTGGGACCCTCAGATCATCATTAAAGAATTGTTCTTTGAGTAAAGTGTATTGTACCTGAATATGTATTGGTAGGGTTTGACAGTGTTTAAAGATACCATTTGCATTATTCTCATAAGTCTTTTTAATCTTTTTAGAAAGTATAGTTTTAAGTATTTTTAGTTTAAGATTATTAATATGATTAAGGTAAGATTTGTACGTCCGACCATAACTGCTGAGACCATACTGAATGTATGACTCTGCAAGTGAATTATATAAAATTAATTTGACTTTAAATGGAATACGATCTTTAAGAATAATAATGTTTGCTAAAAACTGTCTTAATTTAGTGCATACATGTTCAACATGATGAATCCAATTAAATTTACTGTCTATTATTAATCCTAGATATTTTTGTTTATCGACTGTATCCACTGGTGGACAATGGCATACATTACTATTGTGTAAGCAGTTGTGGTTGTGGATTACAAGTTTTTTAATTGGTACTTCTATGACATAAGGCGACTTTATTACTAACAGTTTAGTCTTGCTAGCATTTATGACCAGTCCTGCATCATGGCACCATTTTGTTAGCGCATTCAAATCAGACTGTAGCAGATCACAGGTCGTTTGTGGATGTTCACCGCCGATTACAAGGCATGTATCATCTGCAAACTGATAACACGAACTGTTCACAATACAGCTACTCATATCATTAACATATGTTAGAAAGTGCAAGGGTCCGAGTACCGAACCCTGCGCTGTGCCCTCCGTCACAGGTATGATATTACTAAAGTTATTATCTATTTTGACCGAAAAAGATCTGTTTTTTAAATAATTTTCGCACCAATTTAGTAGAGGCCCACGTACTCCACAATTATCAAGCTTGTTTATCAGTTGATCATGTAGCAAGGTGTTAAAGGCACACGAAAAATCTATAAATAAGGCCAGAACGTGTTTTTTTTTATTGAGATGGTAATTTACTTCATCTGTGAATTTAGATAAAAGACCTGCTGTGCTCTTATCTGATTGGAAACCAAACTGATTCTGGTAAATGACATTATGTTTTTTATAAAATCTGTGTATTTGTTCGCTTATACATTTTTCTACAATTTTGTCAATTGAGGAAAGCAAGGTTATTGGGCGATAATTAGCATAATCGTCCCGTTTCCCTTTTTTATAGACAGGTCTTACACATCCAACTTTCAGTGCATCGGGAAATATCCCAGTTCTAATACTACTATTAATTAAGTTGGCAATTGTTGGAGATATGTACTGCCCTATTAGTTTAATATCTGAAATCGTGATATTGTCGAGCCCCGGTGCTTTATTAGGTTTTAAGCTTTTAATTATTTTATATATGCTTTTAGCACTCGTCTTCTGAAATAAAATACTCGAATTGACAGGTTTAAAGTTACTATTTACATTTATTAATTTTACTTTACAGTTGGGGATTATATTTTTCACTCCTTTACTTAAAGTATCCGCAAAGTTATTAGCTATGGATTTAGGGTCGAGCCCCTGGGCACTAAATGCCTTTAGAATAGCTGCATCTATAGACTGAGTACATCGTCCCAAAAGTTCATTAACAATAGCGTAAACCTTTTTAGTGTTATGAAAATTATCATTAATTTCTTTCAAATAATATGTATTTCTTTTATTTTCAATAATTTTATGTACTTTATTGCGTAATTTATTATACTCTAATCTTAATTTAACATCGTTTGGCTGTTTTTTCCAGTTACAATACACCTTATTTCGTTTATCACAAAGCATTTTAATATTATTATCAACCCAAGGTGCACAAAATCCTCTTGAATACCTTTCAGTTATTTTAACAGTTTTAGTTTTTGTCGCCTTTACTTTTGCTTCATTAAATGTACTACTTATAAAGTTTAAAATTTCCTCGGAGGAGTGCATGCCTTCAGACTTTGACCATTCTACATTTTTTAGTAGTTTATACAACAAATCACGGTCAATTTTATTTTTTGTTACATGCTGTATACGCGCGGCCGATGTAAATGTGAAATCCATACATGAGAAAATAATACATCGATGATCGGCCAGTACAACATCGAGCGCCGCCGAGAACGGACTGAGCGTGGGAAACCGAGCAAAAATGTGGTCTATGCATGACATAGAAATTTTATTTTTTCTTTTTTCAATTCTTGTATAGTCGGTTATTCCACACATCAATCCGAGCTCACTGAGTGCTCCAACATATGCATCTTTGTGTGATGTTAAACTTTTTAAATCGATATTAATGTCACCAATAAGTAGGAAGTTTTTTTTCAAATCATAGCTGGAGATGTGCTCACTTAACTCGTTAACAAACAAGTTTTTGTTAGTGTCTGGTGGTCTATAAACTGTACAAACAACAGCGTTATGTGTCGAATTTAATTTAATTGTACCAGTGAGACTTTCGTATGTTATTGATGTATTTTGAATCGGAGTAAACTTTAAGTGATTTCGTACATAAATAATAATTCCCCCACCTTTTTTTTTATTACGCAATTTTGAAAACATATTATAGCCTGTTATTTTATATAAGTGAACGATATCATTTGAAATGCCAGCTTCCGTTAACACGATCATATCTAGTGGATAATTACAATTATGGATAATTTCCAGCAATTTGGGGAAGTTTTTTATTAATGACCCAATATTCAGATGCAGACAAGAAAGGCTTATAAAAGTTTTTGGAGGTAACTGTGTGAAAAATACATTTGGATTAAGACAGTTAAATATTTCGTTAATATGTGTACCCATTTTACTTAATGTATAAAACAAAATTAATAAAGAACAATCAAAGAGTATTAATGCATGGATGTGCCCGATTGATTATTATAACATTCAGTTGAGTTCCTTTTTAATATTTCATTGATGTCATTTTCGGATCGTATATAATATATTTTACTGTTGCTATTTTTTCGAGCATATACCTTACCGTTCTTACACCACACATACTGACACGACTTATTTAATAAATTGACTTTAGCATTATATAAGAGCGATTTTTGATACTTTGTCAAGGCTTCTCTTATAAAAATACGTTTGTCTGCCACATCCTTCAGCACATCTGGCACCACTTGTCCCACGGTTAGGTATTTGTCCTTACTAGCTTTAATCCACTGCTGTTGAAAAGTCTTCGACTTCATTTCGACGAGAATCGATCCTGGTTTCTCTTTGGACCCTGACAAGCGTTGCGTTGATTGTATATCCTTGTTATCAACATTAAGTTTAGCGGCAATAGTATTAAGTAATGAACTTAGCTCACTAGGTAACGACTCGGGTAGTCCGGCAACTTCTAGCGACGTTGAAAGAGATTTCTGTTCAAATTCTTTGAGCTCCTGTTCTAAAACGGTTACCCGCAGTTCCAAGTTTTTATTTTTGTATATATAAATAAAATTATCAAGTTATATTACTTTGAAGTTGGTCTTGCTAGAATAATGAGAAAGTATTTAAAAAAACATTAGTTCCCGAAATCAAACTAGATGTCGCTACGGTACGTTCTTGATTTCGCCATAAAAACCTTTCCAGTTTTCTTTCAAGTTTAAAAGTAAATTAGTTTTCAAAACTTAATAAACAACTCATAATTTATTTGTATTTTTCGTATTTGTATTGACATCTTAGTTTCGAACTTTTAAAATTTCAGTTTTTTTAATATGCTAAGACCCATATTACATCTCAACTGTGATTTTTGCGTGATTTTTCTCGGAAACTAAAATAAATTAACAATTTTGACTTGTTGAATAGTGAAGAATAACTCTTAGTATAGAAATAAGTGGCCTAACTTTTTGAAAATTTGGAAAAATGGGTCGGAAGGTATAATTGTATAAGAAAGTTAAAATATATATTTATATTAAGAAATGCAAATAAAACAAGGTACCTACTTCTTCTCTCAATATACTTATACTAGTACATAAAAATTGGAGTTCATATTTGTAATATTAAAATAACCGCTTTTCACTAAATACATTTGTGTGTATACACGGTACATATACAAAAATAATATTTTTTATCTGTCTGTCTGTTAGTTCTGGCTTATCTCTGAAACGGTTTGGCCGATTTGAAGGGACTTTCACTAGAAGTTGACTTATGTAATAAGGATTAACTTAGACTGGCTCGATGCAATTCGCCCGATATCAAATTTATAGGAGATCCGTATATCAAACAACTTTTCTAAATTCAATATCTCTTTAATTATGAAGTGTGTCTGTTTACGTTTTCGCGTGCATATGTACAATTAGTTTGCACGTTTGATCTGCGATTGTTAAAAATCAACTTTTGCTAGAGTCGCCATCTAGTGGAGGTGCTTTTTAGTGCTTTCGTTTTTTTAAATACCTCCTCCAGCGTGACGTTACGCTACCGAAAATGACCGTGAGGTCTCGGCTCAGTAGTATTCGTTCTTGAGCATCGCTGCATTTTACTACTCGATGAAGGGCACTAAAAATATTCTAATTTATTATTAATGTATTGTCCATATGTAATAAAAAACCCTAAAAAAACATTTTTAAATCGAAAACGAAAAAATCTTCACGTGTTTAATACATCTACTTATAAAGTCTCAATATATTTTGTAGGTCTTCAGCCTAACCACAAAATAGACCAAAAGAGGTACCCCTTACTACATATTGCTCATAGTTTCCGAATAAATAGAATAGTTTCGAAAGAAATGAATAGATTCGTCAACGTCAAGTCTAAGGCAGATAGACATGACGTTGACGAATCTATAAGATGCAAAATTTTATTTAGAATTCTAAGGTTTATCGTTTAATACAAGCTCATTTTCATTGATCGATAGGGCCCACATGCCGAGTAAAGAAGATTTCTGTTCTTATTTTCAATGGTCAGTCGTTGACTGTCATTGACTTATCGACTAGTTTCGACTACTTTAAATGACACGTAATGCCATCTAGTAACGGGGAGTTGATACATCGCGCAACTGCGCCCCGTAACAACACTTAATAAGATTAAAATAATTGAAAAAATGTAACAACTTTCAAAACAAAAACTTTAAACATAAAGGCATAAATAACAAAGAATTTACTTATAGAGATTGCCCAGAAGCCAATAAGGTTTTCGCTACAGCGCGTGCAACGTTCTAAAACATGAATACATTACTCTGGATATCCGGTTTTTTTAGAGATACATCATAATCAGCCCTTTTACGCTCCACGGCAGGGGTCAGGCTTTCCTTATGTATGTTAAAGAGGATGGGTCATGACCCTCCACGCTGGCCCAATGCGGATTGGAGGGTATTAACGACTGCAAATACAGCCGAGACCAACAACTTAACGTACCTTCCGAAGCACGGAGTAACTCGAGATAATAATTTTTTGGTCGCCCACCCCGTGACCGACCCTTGCCAAAGTTGCTTAACGACCACAATCGCAGACCCTAGGGCACTACGCCACCGAGCTACTTATATTTTTTATATACATAGTTTATATTTAAAAAAAAAAATATTTTGTCATAAACATTTATTATTGACGCCATAGGCGTTGCGTTAACAAGCAATTGAGCTCTTGACCTTAATCTATATAACAGCTACTTGTACTAAGTGTTAAAGAAAGCACCACACAATACCGCAAAGAACACTCTTGACAATATTATTTAGCAATATATCTAAATAACAAAATAAAATCACGCAGTACAATTTTCATAAATAATAAAACATAATTTATAAAAACTTGACAATTTATTTTCTTACCTAAAGCAAGATTTTAAATATATTTCATAAAAACATAATTGTCTATTCACATAATTGTCTATGCAAAATTTTATTTAGGTACTTTATACGCTTATCAGTTACTACCTAGTTGATTGCTATAATAATCTACACTACACAAAAAAGGATAGCCAACCATTTGATAATATTGAATCTTCAGCTTATCTTACATTTTAACCATAATTTTTTTGAATAGAGAATAGTGGCCTCACTTTCGAGTCAAGTACTAAAAATACTAGTTTTTGTCATTGTTTAATAAAACTATCAGTATAGCTTAAAAACTTCATCATAAACACCAAATATATATATACATATATATATAATTTAATAAATGTTATTACTACTGGGGTCTTACTAACTTTGTTTCAACTTTCACCATGTCATCACCTTTTACCAACTCAATTTTTAAAATAGAAAATACTTCAATTGTTTGTTTTATTTCTGGTAGATGATCTACTGGTTTCCACGTTAGTTCCATCTTTGAAAGTTTTGCGCCAGCTTCATTTTTGATGCACAAATATTCACCAGGGAAGTCCTAAAAAGGCATAAGAATATATTTTTATTTTTGTAATATATAACTTAGTGAAGAAAGGAACTGTGTTGTAAAAACCTACATTATTAAAGAAGATTCTTCTGTTTAGCCCCATGGGAACAACTATAGTGTCTATATATTTTTCTCTGACTTCAACTACCACTGCATCTGTCATGACAGGCGAATTCAATTCTATATACTTCAACATGTACAATTCTGTGGACATTTCACCTGCTTTTTTTGCATTGTATTTTTGCTTATTGCACTGTGCAGCTATCATACGCACTTTATCAACTTCCCAATCAGGTGCATCCCTAAACTTAATACTTGCTGCTAATAATCTGAAACAATTAAAGTTTAACTCATTTGAGAATCTTAAATTTTCCACAAAATATAACATTGTTTTACTTTTAACACTATTGGATGAATATTATTTTGCATATTTACCTATGAACCATAATATCAGCATATCGACGTATAGGACTTGTAAAATGTGTGTAAAGAGGTACATTTAGAGCATAATGTTGGAAATCATCATCATCACAACCATGAGCACAAAAGTATTTAGCTCTAGCCATTGGTTTTGCACACAGCATATTTAAAACCATTGCTCTACCCTTGTCCTCTGTTGTAACATACTGCATTAGTGAACTATGAAGATCTCCAGCAGATGATATTTCCAAATTTATGCCCATAGGCTGCAGCGATTTAACTAATTGTTTCAACATAAATCCACTAGGTGGGGGATGACATCTCAAAAATGCTAGTTTTGGGTAATCATCATAGATTTTTTTTGCTACTGTCATATTTGCTAATAACATAAACTCTTCAATTAGCTGATGGCTTTCTTTATTTTCATATAGCCAGAAAGATTCAGGTAAACCATTACTTGCATTCAGTTGAAAAGAAACTTTTGGTTGGTCAATTCTTAAAGCTCCACTGTCAAATCTTTGCTTACGGAATTTAGCAGCAATTTTTCCAAGAATTTTTATCACATCATAAATATTCTTATACTCAAATCCATTATATGTTTCTGGAAAAATTGTTTGTGCATTTTCTCTATCTTCAAGAATAGCTTGAGCATGATCATAAGCTAATTGACAACATGAATGTATTACAGTTTTTGAAAACCTTTGATTTAACACTTCAGCATCCTCACTTATTTCCCAAAAAACAGAGAAAGCTAATTTGTCAACTCCCGGAAATAAAGAGCACAACATGCAAAGGTCATCAGGCAGCATGTGATATGCTCTTTCAACCAAATAAATTGTTGTAGCTTTATCAGCTACTTTTTCATCTAGTAATGTATCTTCAGTCAAAAAATGGGCAACATCTGAAATATGAACCCCTATTTCATAATTGCCATTTTCCAATAGTCTGCATGAAACTGCATCATCAATATCTCTACAATTTGGAGGGTCAATACTAAAAACACACAATTTTCGACAGTCTTCTCTTTTCTTGATTTCATTTTCAGGAATAGAGTAATCAAGACGAGGATATAAATCTCTTACTTCAGATCCAAAAGGTGTAATATCTAGATCATTCTGAGCTAAAATTGCTCTGGTTTCTGTAATCATATCTCCGGACTGACCAATATTGCAAATTATTTTACCGATGGCAAATCTAACATCATACCAATCTTCAATTTTAGCTAAAAATAATGTATTTTCATACTTCTCAGAATCTTGATAAAAATTGTCAGGCCAACATGTAAATGGTATGTTAAGCCTAGGAATTCTATGATCCCTTGGTACAAATAATGCTTTTTGTCTATTTTTATCAGCCGTCAACTTCAAATTTCCGATACATGTGCGTGTGTGGATTTTTTCTTTGATATGAACTACTTTACCTTTTTTTTGTTTATTGTTATCAATATCATTATCACAATTTTCAATCAATTGTACTACCACTATATCCCCTTCTAGTGCTCTATTACGATTTTTTAATCCATCTATAAGAATATCTTGTTCACTACGATCATTATTTGAGACATATGAATGTTGAAATTGTTTTGGATTTATCCTCAACACTCCTTCAATAAGAGTATTGTTTCTAATACCAATGTCAACTTCATTTTCTGCTAAGTAATTGTCAAAGTTTTTGTCTTCAGAGGTTCCCTGTTTTTTTTTATTTTTCCTCTTATTCTTAGGTGAATTATGATATTTATCTTCTTGCCCAGTTTCAAACATACTTCTTGGTGGCACATATTTCAAGATATTATTATGATTTTGTAAAGAGAAACTCAATAATGGATGATGTATAGCATTTTGTATAAATTTTGGTGTGTTGGGTGCTGATTGCACAATAGGTGTACTGTTACTTGAAGACTGTGTATTGTAAGAAATACTGTGGTGCAATAATGGTGTATTTGGGACACTTGCTGAAACTGACATACTATGACGTAAAAATTGAAATTGTGGATGAAAGTTTAGGTTTTCTAAAAACCTTGAACTAGCAGCAGCATACATAGGCGTAATGCATTTCATGAAATATTCTTGGACTGGCATCATATCATTTAAAACATAATTAGAACTGGTATCCGTGTTGTGAGCTGTTTCTGGGACTTGAACACTATCCGCCGTTGGCATCGACAAACGCTTCAGCCTTTCCTTTTTCTTAGCATTTTTTCTTTTAGGAATTACCTGATTATCTCCTTGATCTACTTCATCTCTTTCATCACTTAAATTTAAATTTTGACACTGACTCGCAATTTCGTTATCAGCTACATTAGATTCTGTTTTATTACCCATATTATTTCCATCCTGTTTCTGTCTTGATGTTACAAAGTTTTTCGTAGGTTTCTTGGATGGTAGAACCTTACATGCTTTAGATTTACCGTTTACGCTTTTCGAACGCACCACTGGCTGCGACGTGGATACATGCGAAGTAGATGGCCCACTGGAGTCAACGTTTCTTTCAGATAAGCTATCATGTAAATTAGGCATTTTGAAGAAATTAAGGTTCACGATAACAGAATAAACTAGAAATTTTGTAAAATATTAATATGTTTGTATGATAATGTAGAAAAATAAATTCCAATTCGTTTGACAGATTGGGTATATCAGTGTTACCAATATAATAAACACACACTTAGGGCGTTTGTGCACTACACTGAATTTTCAGGTTCGGCAGTTCGATTTTATCCGTTCCGGAATGACAAAAACCCGGATCAGTAGCTTGTGCTATTTTATTACTAAATGAACTGTAATTTAAATACTATTTGATAAGTCGCGATTTGAATGTGGACTGACTTGAATGAAAGAAAAATGATGACTTTATAAAAATAAAATGTAATATGGGGAAGTAGGACGGTTGATCTGCAAGAATGGTGCCACAGGTGTGTGCAGTAGAGGCGGTGGCACCTCTTGATGACCTTTTTCATCAGCGATGGAATCGTCGCAGTTAATTAAGATACTACAAGTAATTTAGAACAAAGATGTTATAAGTACGAGAACATGATCAGTAATTTTTATGTCACGAATGTCATAGATATTTTTATTGTATGTGAATAATTATATTTCTTAATTATTAAGGGTATAAGTTTTTACAATCAATAGTAGTCATCCGATAGTAGTTAAAAAAAATGCTTTCGTCCTACCTCAATTTATTGTGATTTATGTAAAATGACCTTGTCAAGTACCTTTTACTTATAAGGGGATGAACCGAATATTTTTTCTGTCTTCTACGACTTCGCACATAGAGAGTAATAAAGCAAGCAATGAGGCAGTGTTGCCAGGTCATTTTTTTGTGTTACCCCAGACATTGTCTCGGTTTACCCTAGATTAAGCATATTTTTGAAAAAATACCCTAAACAAATTCCTATAAAACTCACCCACCCTTAGAGAGCTAGTTGACTTCCGGACTCACAACTCGCTTTTTATAGGCGATAAACATTGTTTTCTTGCATTGCAATTTCCAAGGAAAAGACAGTTGGAGTAAGTTGACACAAAAATTGTGAAAAAGTTTTAAATTATCTAACCGTCATAATGCCTTGTATGATAGTCTTTTAAGATCCGTAAGGTTGAATGTTGGTCCCTACTGTGGTGATGGAGACAACTGGCCAGGGAGACTAAAGGATAATTGTCTCCCTCCGAGCTAGGTGTTGTTAGCCCGGGGACCGCGGTCCAACCGATGTAGGTTGGACGTTCTATTTTATGTTAATTGGTAATGAAACTTATTCTGTGTGATGTAGGTTTCTTTGTTCTAAATGTCTTGTAGTATTAATTTATGATGTTCGTTTTTGGTACAGCGCCATCTCGTTACTTGGTGTTGAAACTTCTTGCAGTTCGTTTTGCTATCGATGGCTGTGATGATGCTTGTCTTCTCGCTATCGATTGTTGTGGCGATGTTACTGCGATGAATTAGATGTCGCTATGTATCAGTCGCCACAGTACTTTCCCCCTAGACCGAAGGTCGATCCATGTTGATAGTAGGTGGTATGCAGTCAGTGCTTCAGAGCTTGCAAGTGCCATGGTTGTGCTTCAGAGCTTGCAAGTGCCATGGTTGTGACGTCGGGACCGAAGCTGCTGGTGTGCAGGGCTGCCACGCCGGTGAGTTGTGTGTGAACTGAGGTCCGGTCGTGGGCTGCGAGGACCAGGTCGGGATGATGCCGTCGAGTGGTACCAAGAATCCAGGAAGCGTCATCGATGCTGCTGTGATGGACCTTGGTGTTGGCTGGCTTGCTGCTGAAGTGGCTGTGCTGGTGAGGGATGAGAGACTGATGATGAAGTGTGATGGCTGCGTTGTGATGCTGAAGGTTGCTGATGTTCTGCTGGGGTCACCACTTTGGAAACCGTAAGGTTATAGGTTGTGTGGGTCCCTAGTGTGGTGATGGTGACAACTGGCCAGGGAGACTAAAGGATAATTGTCTCCCTCCGAGCTAGGTATTGTTAGCCCGGGGACCGCGGTCCAACCGAAGTACGTTGGACGTTCTATTTTATGTTAATTGGTAATGAAACTTATTCTGTGTGATGTAGATTTCTTTGTTCTAAATGTCTTGTAGTATTAATTTATGTTGTTCGTTTTTGATACAGCGCCATCTCGTTACTTGGTGTTGAAACTTCTTGCAGTTCGTCTTGCTATCGATGGCTGTGACGATGCTTGTCTTCTCGCTATCGATTGTTGTGGCGATGTTACTGCGATGAATTAGATGTCGCTATGTATCAGTCGCCACAGTCTTAAGTCTTAGGCAATGATAGTCTTTATTTAAGTTTACTTTTACTATTGAATAAAGAAAGAAAGCCCTTTACTATTGAATAAAGAAAGAAAACTACAGATGCTTTGGGGCCGTTCATTAATCACATGACTTCTTTTTTTCAGCATTTTGAAACCCCCCCCCCCCTCTCTTGGTGATACATGGTAAGGTTTAAGACTATACCCCCTCCCTCTTCATCCAAATCATGTGTAACAAATCATGGACAACAAACATACCACAGAATATATACTCCAACAAACTCCAACCAAATTTAGGCTACAGACAACAGACACAATGGAAAAAAGACAGGTAAACAAATTGATATGCGTTCATCAATTACTACATTATTGTTGCGTTCAGAAGCACCAAACTGAGAGTTTTTATGTCTTTGACAGTTGATTAAATAATATGCTATTAAACGTTAAAGCTTTCAAGCTATTACCTGCAATTACCCTAAAAAATACCCGCAGAAAATAAATTACTCCAAAAAATACCCTCGAAGAATTCATACCCTGAAAATTACTCTGTAAGATCAATTTTACTCTAAATCTAGGGTAAATTACTCTAAGTTGGCATCACTGCAATGAGGAAGTATTTAAAAAATAAAAAGTAGTTCTTGAAATCTTACTAGATGTCACTCGCGATGTTTGGATTTTGCTTAGGATATTCATTCAAATTTTGTTTCTGACGTAATAAAAGTAAATTGAGTATCGAAAATTAATAAATATGACATCGTTTTGTGTTTCTTATAATATCTTACTCTCAAATTAATTTTAATTTATTTTAATCGTAAGTTTAAGTTATTTATTATGTTACATGTAAAGGAACGATGTTGGGTCCTATTGCTTACCAATTAGTGATGAGCCAACTTATTGGTTGCTCGTAACTTTCATCCGAATTCTGAGTGACATTTTGCATCCACAAAACGAATCATATTAATATAAATATCAAAATCAATTCAGTCTAGGCTGTTTCATATTACTTGTGAAAGTCGAAAACTTTACCAATGGTTCACAAAACTAAGGCGATCATAAATGAGGAAGTATTTAAAAAAATAAAGAAACCTATTGCTAACGTTTAAAGAAATAATCGATGGTTAATCGTCGATTAGGAAATAATAATCGAATGCAACTGATTATAAGAAAAATCAATTAATTGATTAATGGTAATCGATTCCGCACACCATTAATGTATACATTATTTGTATTGGCTCACCCAAGATTTGGCTGTATGGCTTAGTTCCTTCGCCTGTCCCATGGAAGAATTATAATACTACTACTATTTGTATTGGCTCGACAGTTTTGTCGATAATTTGCGTAGGCACTTAATTAAATAAATTGAGTTATTTATTTATCGCTTATGAATTTGCATAAAGTGCATCTGAGCCGTCAAGATAGAGAGGAGAAAACCTTTGAAAATCTAAATTGAGTTTACCTATGGTCATATGGTAATAACCTAAAAATTTCTTATTTATGAATTGAAAAAACATTGATTTGACTACTATTTTATCAAATAATTTATTTTTGGCTGTATTAATATTTCAGGTGTTACGTTAATAATGAAACTAATAACACACAATATGTTAACATCTAAATGTTTAAAAGGAGTTATGACTGGATATCCTTTAGCAATTAATGCCACAGATATAAAAATAACTGAAGTTGATTTTAACCCAGAATTTATTACTCGTGTTATACCTAAGCTGGATTGGGAGGTACTATGGGTGGCTGCAAACAGTATTGGACACAGTGAAGGATTACCCAAGACTATTGAACCTAAATTTGATGAAGATGAAGATTTTTTAAAAAAAGCCCACAGAGTATTACTAGAGGTTGAAATAGAAGAAGGCCACCTTACTTGCCCTGAATCGGGAAGACAGTTTCCTATTTCTAAAGGCATTCCAAACATGCTACTTACAGAAGCAGAAGTGCAATAAATTTATTAATCAAAAAGTTTTTTACTTTTGAAGTTTCTCTTCTTAGGTATTCAAGTTTTTGGTATATTGATTTAATTAACAAAGACATTGAAAATTATCACTTTTTATGCACAAATTTGATATCTTTAATAAAAATTACTTAAAAATTCTACCAGTCCACCCTGAGATCCAATATCCTGGGGCTGGTGGATTTTTTAATCATTTTTCATTAAAGACTTATCAATATAGAATTGTTAATGTAAAATTGAAAAAATAAACATAAATTTAAGTTGTTTTCAGCATCATCAACCAGATTGTTGATCAACAGCATATTAATGTGCTGGGGCTAAGGCCAACCAGGGCAAACAATTCACATTGTGCCCTTCCAACAACCGTAGTATGCTATATCACATGTGGATGACTAAGGCCATTTAAAGCAGGAAAACACACAGGGAATATGGAATATTTTTATTTTATTTTTCAATTATTTTTCATTTCAATTACTCAAATTGATTTTTCTAAGCATAATATACTTTTCTAATAGTTAACAAAATTGGCAAAATATATTATTGAATGGATATAAATGTTTGAAACAACGATATACTTTTTTGTTACATCCACTCTTTAACAGGTAGTAGTATATTTTGAATATACCACATTTATATTGCACTTTTTAACAAGTATTTTTTAGATGAAAACGAAATAATGTTGAAAATACTTTATTTTATAGCATTTTATAACTATTTTATTACAATCATAGGTATGTTCAACCCTTTTTTGAATCGGACATATTGACTTTACAATATCATATAGATACTGGAAAGCCAACACGTAGTAACCTGCAAAACCAAAATTGTTCTTCAGAGCAGAAAAACTATTATTTTTTCGATAAATAATTCTTATAAACGTCCATGGTAACAAATAAAGGGTTGCTTAGTCAATTTATACAGAAGTAAGATATTTTTTTGGGAAAAATATAAAGATTTCCCACTCTAAATATCCATTTTGGTTTTGCAGGTTACTACGTGTTTGCTTTCCAATTATATAATAATTTACACTTGTACAATTTTCGTTTAATATTTAATTGTACTATTAGTCTCAGAGGAAAATGTCGCTTTTGCAATTTATGACAAAGTGTGAGAATACTTCAATTTAAATTAGATCATCGCTATTTGGATCCAAGAAATAAAGGACAAAAAATTGATAAATAAAAGGTTTTATTTTTCAAAACAATAAATTACAAATACTAGTTATTTGAATGATGGAATATTCATAATAAAATCTTCAATAACAGCTACATAAAGTGGTCAACATTTATAACTCATCAGCATAAGGTACAAATGCAAGATTCCCAGCTGCACCCATAGACATTCTGGACTTTGAAGCATTGGCCAATACCTGTAAAAATATATTGAATTAATATATTTTTACAATTTTATTTAAATGAAAGTGCAAAAATAAAATAAAAATATACAGAACATACAAACACTCTAAACACAATTGAATGTCATCCAAATAAAAAGTATGTAATGCTTAATGCTGACGTACTCAAAGGGTAATAGGCTCGCACACCGATTTCAAGACATTGTCATCTCTGAGGTCCCAGTTTCGCTACCCGGTCGAATTACTATAGCAAATAAACTTTTCTATATTGTCTCGTGTCTGGGTGTTGTTACCGTTGTTTCAGATTTGCATAACACAAGTGTTTTTGATAGTACATTTGGGACCTGAGTAACATATATAATGTTGTCTTATAAATATTTTTTTATTATACTTTAAATGATACAGTTTACAGGAAAACAACTTTAAAAGGTTGTCGGTTCGAGTTCCATCTCAGAGTGCCAGGGATAAGTTAAAGAAGTACTACAAAGAATGTGTTCAATAAAGCAATTGAACTTCAAATCAACATTTGTCTTTAAACCTTATGCAGCAAAACAATGAAATGGTAAATTGAATTATTCAGCCCAATTACAAGATGGTAAAGGTTCAACCGAATAGTATTCGGTTATTCAGTGAAACTACTATTAGGCGCATCTCTAATAAAAATTTACTTTAACCTATCGAAAGATCGCAGTTGGCATTCAAGTTTGTTTCGTTTCATATTTCTGAACAGTTTTCATTACAACATAGACCATTAAGAAATTGTTTAGTTTTTACCTGGCAGACGGTACTGCTGTTGATTTGATCGATTTCTCTAGCGATGTCTGCTGGAGATTTGGCGACGCCCTTGTACAGACCCTGAGCGGCTAACGATTCTGCTAGGGATGTGCCGTCCTCACCCTCGCTTAGTACTTGCAATTTCAAATGGTTTTTACCAGCATTGATAGCCTCGGCGCTGAGATTGCCGCTTCTCAATAATTTAGCAACCGCAGACACGGCCTTTGGGGATAACAAAATAAATTAATGTATTTTCAGTTTTTATGGATAGACTAGCATCAACTACCCTAAGAGGCTAAAACACCAACACATCATTGAGCCTATCACTTTGAAATATGACATAGAAAATAAATAATGGAGAGATACTCGGTGGAATAGGGATGATGATGGTAAAAATAAAGAATTATTCAGTCTATCAGGCATAATAGAAAAATATTAGCCATTTCTTGTTAAATTAAAGCAAAAAAATCCGTATAACGGATTTTTTATCTTTATTTTTTTATAATACTTACAGTGCCAGCCTCGTCTTTGGGCACAGATAGGACGACGCCAAACAGGCCGGTATCAGAGTAGGAGACGTTGAATCCGGCCGCAGCGAACGGGCCAATGTTGCCAATCGCTCTAGCCAATGGGGAGTTGTCCGCACCCCACTTAGTTACAGGACCATTACCTAAAGCTGTAGTAAATGTACAAGGAAATTATATATTTATGTTATTAATATACAGCAAGAAATATTTTTGCAAATGAAATTAGATCAATCGAACCCAATTTAAAGTTTTTGGGTGATTCTATTAAACTACATAATTTGTATCTGATAAAATGCACGAACTTAATGTTTAATAAATTACTATGTAAACTTTTATCTTCTCTCCTCGAGATCAATAGAGATGACTAATGGGTAAAAAAAATAAACAAATTCTATTAAGTCCGTCAGTCAGACAATATAAAAATTTTGGATATATTTATTTTTTTTGCTTCAATTTAAACAAGAATGGCTTAGATAATAGGCATTAAAGTTGAAGAGTGGAGGCGCGCTACGTATTGTAGAAAATGTACAAAAGTGTGACGTAATGCGACATTAAAAATAGATATTTAATATTTTCCAATAATCTACCTGACGGACAAACAAACAAAAATTAGTCTTAATCCTTATTGCTGGGTTGGGTCAATGTATGAAATTGTCTCGAGATTGGATGTCGTAGTACCTTCGTTGTTTCAGACTTCCAGAATACATATGAGAATCTGAACAATGTATGCTATGTCATCTAATATTGATTACTCATTTAAGTCAAAATCTATAAATAATATGATTTAAACAATAAAGAATTATCTATCTATCTATTCTACATTTGAATGAAAGATGTTACCTTTGGCAGCGACGGCTAAAGCGAGTGCCTGCGGGGAGCCTGCCGGAGCCCCTTGAACTGCAAGTGCTACGTGAGCTAAGTCGCCACCCATTTCCTTTCTAATAAGAATTAATTTTAATAGATATTAATGTAATTACAAATCAAATATACAACTATTCTATATACAAGTTGCAAGTTCACTCAGGCTTTTTACAGCGACTGAATTAACTGTTGTTTGATGAGAGTATTATAATATTTAATTTTATGATTAGACCAAAGTTAAGACAGAAATTTCACTTGATAATTTTAGGTGCACTTAATGATTTAAGCCCCTTCAGTACATTATAAAAATCAATGTGTCATAATTTATTTGTTTCCTAAATAAAATTTCTTAAAAACGTTTACAAAAATCATCAGCAAACATTCTTAAATTTTACCTTATATCACCACCAAAGTAATTTGAAGGTGCATCTCCAGCATCACCAGATGAATTTAACTGAAGGGCATTAGCAACCAGACCAGCCCTTTCCTAAAAATATAAATATTACATAATAAATAACTCATTTTTATGATTATAATGAAATGATAGTACTTTTAACTGTGTATTTGTTCTGACCTGCAGAACAAATACACATTTAATAATAATGTGTTATTGGAACTACACATTACATGGTATTTTATACGAAAGCTGCCACTGCAATGAATATAGTACAACAGTACATTTCACAAAGTAACGTAATTCAAATTTATATTACAATCAACATACATTCATATTAATACATGTATATGAGAATGATATAAACCATTATTTTATAAGATAGTCAATAACTCACTTGTGTGTCACCCACAATAGTAATAGCACAGCGACCAGGAGTCAAGGTGCTAGAAGCATAGTGTTGCATTGTCTCCGATGAGACCTTTCCGATTCTTTTTGGCGATATATACAGTGAGTTGCCAAGTCCTCGACGATATGCCGCTTTGTGTAACAGATCAACAGCACGCACCTATAATATTATATACAAACATAAGTAATCAGTTTTATTGTCATACAAATAAATAAAATTGGAGTCTTTTATATATTGAAATAACATTTTTGTGTGTCTGTTTGTTCCATTTAATCTCTGAAACGGCTAGACCAATTTTGATGGGTCTTTCATTGGCGGATAGCTTGTGTTATAAGGAGTAACTTAGACCACTGAATTTTCTGTCACATTTAAGCAACAAAAGAGGCAATTAATTTTCTCAACCTGATAATTTCTTTTTACTAATACGATGACTAAAAGAAAATACCTGTGGTGGCAACGCAGCAAGGTCATATTTAAGACGAGGAGCATTGTCACTCAACTCCCAAGGACGAAACTCTTGGTTGGAAATCATTTTGTTCAACAGTTCTACGGCAGTTTGGAAATTATCTTGAGTAGCCTGAAAAATATGAATTCACTTTTAATAGATAACATATACAAATACTAATACATTCCTCTGAACAGAAAGAGGGTAATAGCATACAGTAACATATACGAGGGTGGATTGAAAAGTTCGCGGCCTAACACATAAATACTTAAACTATTTTAATGTAACTGACCTCATTCGATAAGTTTACTCTCTGGTTATCAAATTGTAAAATTCTATCACAATAGCATTAACTGTATTTAAATTAGACTGAATTTTGTGAGCCTTTGTGCAGCATTTTTAAAGAATGGAGAAAATTGAGCAACATGCCATCCTCAAATACCTGTTTAAAAAAAACTACAAAAGAGATTCACGAAGATACGTCAACGACATTAGGGGAATCTGCTCCTTCGTTACGACTGTGAAAAAGTGGGTTGCTGAATTTAAACGCGGACGAGAGAATATTGCAGATGACCCTCGCTCTGGCCGGCCTATGACGTCTAAGACTGAAGAAAACATCGGGAAAATCTGTAATATGATATTGACAGATCGGCACTATTGGCATCTCGTATGAACGAACACAAAACATCATAGTCAATGAACTTGGATTTTCTAAGGTTTCTGCTCGGTGGGTACCCAGATTGCTTTCAGTCGAACAAAAACGAATACGTCTCATGATTTCTCGCGACTGTTTGGAAATGTTTGAGGCTGATCCACAAGATTTTTTATCCAGATTTGTAACAATGGACGAATCTTTGGTACACCACTACACCCCAGAGTCAAAACAGCAATCCAAGCAGTGGAAAAAACGTGATGAACTGACTCCAAAAAAAGCCAAAACAATTTTGTCAGCTGGCAAGGTGAAGGCGTCAGTTTTTTGGGATGCTAAGGGTGTCATCATTGTGGACTACCTTGCAAAAGGTGAAACTATAAACTCGGCCTTTTACTGGACCCTCTTACGTCGCTTGCGTGGAACAATCAAAGAGAAAAGGCCAGGATTACTCAGCAAGAAAGTGTTGTTCCATCAGGATAATGGACGTGTTCACACGTCTGTTGAATCTATGGCTCAAATTCGTGATTGTGGCTTTGAATTACTGCCCCATCCCGCCTATTCCCCTGATTTGGCACCTTCAGACTTTCGTTTATTCCCAAACCTAAAAAACACCTTGGAGGTCAAAATTTTTTATCAAATTAGGAGGTTGAAGCTGCAGTGGGTGACTTTTTTGAAGGCCTTGAAGAAACTTTTTTTATGACCGGCATACAGGTGTTGGAAACCAGATGGAAGAAGTGCATAGAGTTAAGTGGATATTACGTGGGAAAATAAAATTACTTGTGCTTATATTTTTATATTGTTTTCTTGCTGATGCCGTGAACTTTTCAATCCACCCTTATATTATTATTATTATTATCAAAGACAGGCAGACAGTTGCAACAACTGATGTGGCCTGTATCCCGATATATTTTTTGCGTGATATTTCATTCTTCCTGTTGCATGAATTTGTCAAACCTTTTTTTAAATTGGTTTGTAGTCTGTGCTGAAACTACATCTGTCGGTAATCTGTTCCAAGCTTCTACCACTCTGTTACTAAAAAAGTGCTTATGTGGATTTATAGACGACGCCCTCTTTGTCAACTTTAGATGATGTCCTCTCAAGTGAGTGTTATGGAAATATTGAAATAACTGCTTGTCGAAATTTTTGATGTCGTAATGTCCATGCAGTATTTTATATACCTCTATCAAGTCTCCACGTTCTCTCCGTTCCTTTAATGTGGTGAGTTTTAGAGCTTTCAACCTTTCCTCATAAGGTTTATTCTTAAGTGTTTTAGGGAGTTTGGTAGTATCTAACCTTCCACTGAGACTAATAATTCTGTAATATTTGTTCCCTGGATTATTACCATGTATGTTGTTTTTGTTAAATTTATTTATTAAATTTTATTTTATTTAGTGTGTAAACAAAAGCTTACCTCAAGGGTGTAATAGACGAACTCACGATCTCCAGAAGCTGTAACCGAAGCACCAATCTGAGCTAGTTGTCGTGCAATAATGAAGCTACTGACATTTTTAGTGGTGAGGCCGGCAGCAGACCGCAACACATGGGCGACTCCCAGATCAGTTTGTGGTTCATACCGGGATCCTGCCCTAAAACAAGTTCCATTATCAAGGGTTACAAAATATTTAATTAGTTAAAAAGTTGTTCTTTTTAGCAATAAGCACATAAATAATAAAGCCTTTTATTCCAAACTTGCTACAACTTTGAAGATACAAATTTTCAGGGTTTGTTTAGTTATAGTATGTCTAGCAATTTGGTGTGCCTTCTGGCATAGGCCAAAAAGGTCCCAAGGTTAGGCAGATATCATCATTCCATCTTATTTTTGGATGCCCCTTTCTTCTAGTGTTCTCTCTTGGGTACCATAAAGTTACTTGTTTGCTCCATTTGTTTGATTTGCAACATAGCATGTGTCCTGTACAGCCCCACTTTAAATGATCTATATGTGTTATTATATCTGTAACTTTAGTTTTTCTTCTTATTTAAAAGTTTCTGATTTTATCACTGAGTCTGATTCCCAACATGCTTCTTTCCATTGCCCTTTGTGTACTAGCCAGTCTATCCCTTTGCTTGTTTGTAACGTCCATGACTCACAGCCATAAGTCATGCACGGGAGGATGCAGGTATTAAAAGTCTTTTTTCTTAATATGCATGCTTAAGTCTTTGTTCTTCATTATTTCTCTTAGAGACCAGTATTTTTTCCATCCGCAAGCTATTCTTTTATTAATTTCCGTAGAGTCCTCAGGGGATATAATTTGACATAGGTAAACATATTCTTTCACATATTCTAACTTTTTTCTGTACACCTCTATGTTGGCTTCTGAGAAGTTGGTCATCAGTTTTGTTTTGTCTGCATTCAATTCTAAACCTCTTCTTTTTCTCTACTTTTTTCCGCGAAGGTTTTTAGCATATGTCTTAGTTTTTGGGGTCTTCTTCTAACAGGACAATATCATCAGCGAACCTCAAATGGTTAAGGCGGCTACCATGGATGTTGATACCATAGTTTACCCAATCTAATCTTCTAAATACGTATTCCAGCACAGCATTGGACAGCTTGGGAGAAAGCGGATCTCTTCGTATGGGAAATGAGTCTGCTTTTGTTTCCAATTTTATGCGACTTTTGCATTTTTTGTAGATGGATTTAATTATTTGTATATTGGTCTCATCCACTCCTTGCTATTCTAGACTCAGCCAGAAAAAATTATGGTTTAGGCTGTCAAAAGCTTTGGAGTAGTCTATGAAGCAGATATATAAGGGTTTTTGATGTTCGTTATATTTTTCCAAGACTTGCTTGAATGTGTGGATGTGGTCTATTGTACTGATAAGCACATAATTGAAATCAAATTTTATGTAGGATACAAAGTACAACAAGTTTTAATTCAGTGCACAAAACTTACTTGAAAGCAATGGTTACACGAGTAACAGGAGAATCATTGTCGAGAGCAGCTACGAAAGTCTTGTTGGGCAGGACAGCAGATTGTACCCGAACTTCTTTCTTTACAGCTGGAGCAGCTTGAGCGTAACCCCGTGTCTGTATCCACAAAAAGACATAATTATCCTTTTACATAACAGGGGTTTGACAGATAAAAGGTAAAACTTCGATTTGGTATAATTTTATGAACATATAAATTTTACTTTAAAATAAAACGAATATTTACCGCTACATGGCGAATAAAAGGGTTAGTAAAAGCTTTTGAAGCCATTATCGATGAAGAATTATTAAACTCGATCAGTACTCTTGCGAAAAACACTACTCTAGCGAAGAGTAATCTGCTCAAAGACTATATGCTCTACTCACAGAGTAAAAAAAAGCATGGATTTTCTTTTAAATTTTTTCTCCTATAGTAGGCAAAGTAAAGCATGGAATTAGTACTTATAACTCCGAAAAATGAGGAAGTATTTAAAAAAAAACCGTTAGTTCCAGAAAACAAACTTGATGCTGCTACGGTACATTCTTGATTTCTCCATGACAACTTTTCCGGTTTTCTTTCATATTTAAAAGTAAATAAGTTTTCAAAACTCAATTTACAACTCATATTCTATTTGTAATTTTTCGTATTTGTATTGATATCTAAGTTTCGAACTTTTCAAATTTTAGTTTTTAATATATTAGTTAAAAGGAATGGAAATGACTGTCTTTGGTCCATTCGTTTCCTGCAAAAAACTTTTGCTAGAGTCGCCCTATAGAGGAGGTGCTTTTTTAGTGATTCCGTTTTTTTAAAGAAACTACAAAAATTTATGTCACTAGATGGCAGCACAAATTGTTGGATCTAAACGTCAATTTATGACGTTAAACCAAAGAGAATAGAATTGTCAGTGTTGTTATGGATCTGATAACTCGGATTAATATCAAGTTGAAATTTAATAAGTTCGAGTTATGCAAACGCAACTCTATTAATACAAAGTAAGATTTGAATAAATTTCTTTTTTGTTTGTATAGAAGAAAATTGAAACTAACATAAAATAGATAGATAGATAATTTTTTTATTTGCGTCATGCATACACAAAATTTACACAATGGAAGTGAGCACAGAGGTTTTCTTTTTAATTTATGGAAATCAATAGAATTATTTAATCCACTACGCCACCCAGCTACTCATATATCATCATACTTACCCGATATGTATCAAATATACTAGGTATTCTTAAAAAATAACATGACTTCTGGCTAAGATGACGTTTGTGCTAAGTGAAACGTGCAAATAACTTGTGCTTTTGAAATTAAGACTTTAAAAAACTAAAATCAGTTATTAAATCTTATATTCATAATTTAATCATCTTAATAAACATTCAGCAATCAACAAAAAATATCTGTTCTAAACGAAAAGCGAGGTTATAACTTTAAATTTCAAAATCACAAAGACACGTACAGTTATTATACTATCGCTACTGATCTTGTATGTCGACGGCGGACGTCAAGCCATGTGTTAAGTTAATTCGAACGTTGGGTATGTGCTTTTTGGTTCTTACAATAACACTGTTAATAATAGATTGACTTTCTTCTTAACCTACTCTAGAAATCAGTTTTATTAAAATATATTATTTACTAAGTTCCTAGAGTAGTCATGCTCTCTTAAAATCTCTGCGGTGGTGTCATGTGTGTGCGAAAACGGACAAAATAAGTAATCCAGTGCAGACTCACCCCCAATGGCAACACCCGTTGACGAGCTTGACGCTTGAGCCAACCCTCGCTTCGCTCAACTATGTTAGAAGGAACGTAACGACCCGAAGCCGTAGACAGAGAAAGCAATAGACTAATGGTATGTTCTATCTCATTCATCGGGAAATGAAATGACTTATTACAATTTTCATTAGTTAAAGTGAATAAAAACATTATTTGTTGTCCTTATCGATGTGGCCGGTTTTTTTGTTTGGCACCAGGCTTGTTTGGCATCAAAACGTCAAAATTTTAGGCATAGAAATTGTTGGACTCAAATAATATAGAAAAAAGTTGGAAAGAAGTGTGTTTAAACAATATTTTATATGATGTATAGAGTTTATAATTAAGAAACGTTACTTGCAAATTAAAATAATGGTTAAGTGCAGTGTTATATCTTGCAAAAATAGATCCGAAAGGAATATTGTACGTGTATCATATTTCAGGTAAGTTAGAAGCATTTTGTTTATATCTTCGTCAAGGTAAAATTTCTCAATGCCATAACCGATGTGAATTTTATTAAATACGACACATAACAAGCTAAAAATATTATTAAATAAGTTGAATAAGAATATAACCTCAAATCATTAAGGCTGACATCTAAGTGCTTAAAATCTCCCCTCAAAGTGCTTTAAAATTAAATTATCAATATTCTGTTAAACAAATATCAAAATGTTTGAAACTCAACTATTTTGTAAGTACATAGAACTACAATTTTTAAACTTTTGATTAAAATAAATCCAAGTTAACATAAAATATATTATCATTTAAAGCCTCTCAGTAAAGTTTTGCATGATTATATTAAAATACCGCTTAATTTACTGTAATGTGATGTTAAATTACATCTTCTAGACTTAATTGAATATGATTTCTGTATTTGGAATCACTAAAAAATGTGCTATGTATTTGGTTAGAAATGTTTGAGTTTATAGTAGATAATATAACTATTTTTATCAATAAATCTCGGCCAAATATGTTTTTTCTTCATAAAATATTGTTATTCCATATGACAATCATATTATTATCATAATGATGACCTCAATTTTCCAAATTAAAATATAAAATTAAAAAAAAAGTGTTATAGTAATTGTGTTTATATTTTAGATTTTCATCACATGAACATGAACTTCAAAATTGATTGATAAATGAAACTGAACTTCAAAATTGGATTGAAGCTTGCGGAAGACCAAATTGTAAGCCTTCAAGGCATGCCAGGGTGTGTTCAATGCATTTTGAAAAACATTAATTTTTAAATGTAGGAAGACAGACAACATTGAGTACATAATAAGGATTTTACTAAATAGATATAATAGTTAAATACTTATTATACAAGTAAGGTATTTATTACTTAACAAGTCCACTTTTTATAATACCTTCCTCAAATGGATATACACAATGTAACAATAAGAATGGTAAGTATAGAAAAGTCTGAAACTATAAGATATTGTATGTTAGTAGTAAGCAGTTAATACTTTGAAACACAATGCCTAAAATATATAAAATGCATTATCTTCATATCTTTTCAATTATTTTGTTGGTTTCATACAATATTAATTAACCGTGTAAAACCTTTTTAGTTTGAGAATCTAAACTGGATATTTTGAAAAATAAAATATACATAATTTATACTAGATACTGATAGTCTAAGTTTTAAACTTTTAATGTTATTATTAAAGAAGAATTGCCTTCATTAAAATTAATCCTATATCTCTATACTTGCTAGGAAATGTTAAATATTACTACGTCAGTTTAAATATTTGATTTGTTCTTGGAATTATAGTTTTTTTGCACTTGTTAAGTAATGTTTATTTACCATGCCATAATTATTCTTCATAAATATCATAACTTATTTGTGCCATAATCTAATCTTCAAGTATTATCTGTGCTATTCTTTTAGAAACACACTGATTATGATTTGTTTGTATCTTTATAATAAAGAAATGCTAGAAAATATATTGTGAAATAATATCGGCTATGTTTCTTTTTTTTTAACATTTCTTGTCTATGATTTAAGAGTATTGTAAGCTAACCAAAATATGTTTTTTTTTATTTTGTATTAAAATATAATAGTTACGTATCATATCATATATAATATTATAAAAATTAAAGGTTTTATTGTTTATTTTTTACATCGAATAGGCTCCGAAACCACTGGACCGATTATTATATTTGATTAATCTCAAACTACCAGGGACAAAGTGGTTTTTTAAGCATTTTTATTAAGATTACTGAACTGATTTTAAAAACTCTTTCACATACGGGTAGTACACCATACACAGTTGACATAGGCTATAGTTTACACAAACGAAGTCGCGTGAAAATAGCGAGTTTATAGATATTCTAGTTTGAGATAAGAAATCTTCTGGGACTGGTATTAGAATTCGAGTGAAGTATCTTGGTGGACTAACGACAACCGTCAAGTCTCTTTATGAAATCGACCAGGATAACGGATACAACGGCATTGGTGTACAAACGCACATACCTCGAAAACACTAATACGTGCTCTGCTAATACTGTCTTGAAGTAATGAAATCCAGAATCTGAGTAATTACTGATCAAAGTCAAAATAGGCTTACATATTTGTTTTCGAGCAATAATTATTAAGATTCTGGATATCTATTTATTAGTATTTCGTCACTAAATATGAGACTATTAATCAGATTCGATTGGATTAGTCAGAATGATAAAATACTTTGTGGTTACTAAGATCTACGAAATATCAACATGTGTCAATAGTTTCAACGTTTTATTTCATTCTAAATCATCGCCATCTTTTATTCATTTCATTTTCATTTTACATGTAAAAATTAATTTATTTACTTGACATTGGCAGAATTGTGCGAAATGCGCAGATAAGCCATTATTTAAAAAAGAAGAAGAAGACCTAAGGTTTTAAAAAATGGTCTTTCTAACAGCTATTGAGTAAACATACAGTGGCGCTGCTGGACTGACGTTAGCCCAACATCATCACAATGTTTCTTATTTGCCTTTCTAAACATAATTTTATCATTGAATAGGTACGTTATTCCCCTATAAACGGTTTTCTTTATTGTCTATATAATTTTTTTTTTAATTTTGGTTGAATTAAATTTTCAAAATAGTTTTGTTTGTCTAAATTAGACTTTTTTGTGCATATTCTAATTAAGTCAAACTTAATTTTATTTAGAAAACTTCAGTAACGAAGCCCATTGATTCAATGTGCTAGTTAATTTAAGATGATAGATAGTGTATCAATATTTCTACAATAAAAAAATGTTCCTCTATTACTAATTCTTTCATCCATGGGAAGTTACATCATACGTGGTTGACTACAGCTAAATTTGGTGAAATCGCAGAAAAGTAGATAGTTTCTGAACATTTCTACAAATTATGTTGACCAAATTATTCTTCCTTTGCTAATAACAAAATATCTCCCCATAATCGAGGAACATTTAACTACCTAGTAACACTGATGATTTATTTGTTGTCCCTTACGGTGGCACGCCTAATAGCCCTCTATAAGTACTTACTCTAAGCCCGAAGCACACGACACTACCACAGAGATTTTTAAGAAAGCGTGACTACTCTAGGTAGTTAAGAAATAATATATTGCAATAAAACTGATTTCTAGAGTGGGGTGAGTAGGAAGTCAATCTATTATTTACAATATTATTGTAAGAACCAAAAATAGCATATACCCACCGTACGAATTAACATAACACCTGGCTCGACGTCCGCCGTCGCCAAGTTTAAAAAAAATACTTAATTTCGAACGGACAACTTATTTGCACCTTGTACTTTGTACAAACGTCATTCTACCTAGAATATTTGATACATATCGGGTAAGTATATAAATAACAAACGAATTTTTTATTATTATTATAGTTTTTTATAACCTTTGTCGCTGATTAATTAACCCTATTCATTCATTCACCAAACATAATATATAATCATCATAGAGATTGGTGTAGTTTTGTTGCTGTAAATTCAACTAATAGCAACAAAACTAACTTACCTAGTTGTTATTGTTTTCAGAACTTTTGTTAAATATTATAATTAAAAATTCCTAAACCTATTATGGCATAAGTATTTTATTTATAAAACTATTTCACTGTAATATTATTGTATACCGTATCGAAATGCCAATTTTAATAAACTCACAGCAATAATTCTATTGATTTCCATAACTTTTAAAAACTTTTTCTATGCTCCCTTCCGTAATGTTAGTTTCCATTTTCCTTTATACAAATAAAAAAGAAATTTATTCAAAGATTAGTTCGTATTACTCGAGTTGCGTTTGCGTAACTGAAACTAATTGTATTTCAACTCGATATTAATCCGAGTTATCTGTTCCACAACAACACTGACAATGCAATTCTCTTTGGTTTAACGTCATGAATTGACATTTAGCTCCTACAATTTGTGCTGCCATCTAATGACATAATTTTTTTTAGTTTCTTTATTTTTTTTTAATACTTATTCATTCTAAAACAAAATGTTATTTAAAATAACATAGCTTAGTGACATTATAATGAGCTTGTGTAGTGAATATATATGACTCAAGTACGGTCAAGCTGTATGAGCTAAGATCCCTTTTCATTAAATGAAAATATTAAAGAGGGGCTGTATGGATGCTTCCAAAGCCGTTAAATTATTAAAAAAGAGAGGTTGTTATTTTTTTTGCTTTGGTTTGTAGTGTCGTATGCCGCCAAATTCTGTTTTGTTTTAGGGTATAAAAATGGTTTTCAATTAGTGACATATTAACGTGTATGTTTTCCACTAACGCGGTGTTTTTTCTTTTATTGTTATGTTAGTGGTTCTGAATTATTTTACTGTGCATGGGCTGTAACTGGTTGGTATCTTTTAAGAAATGTATGACGAAAACAGAGTAACCTATTTTATGTATCCTTTTGCATTTTGCGATAAGATTTCTAATGATTTAAGCGTCACATGGTTTTATTTAAAACCAAAGTAATTTTTAAATATAGATTTAGTGTTATTTAAAAGTACAAATGTATATTATCAGCACATACATGTAAGTACGTTACAAATTTTGATTAAACATTAATGTGTTTGCTTTACAGGTAATGTCCAATTTCTTACAGTCTGTTGACCATCTTGAAACAACTTGCGGTGAACTTTTAAAAAATTCATCTATTAATAAAAGAATAACGAATATTTCCAAATCTAAAGAAAATATTTTCCATCACAAGTACCGCAAAGACCTCAAAAAAAAGTTAAAAAAATACAGACTGCGTCCAGATGGTCAGGAAGATCCATTAGTTTTGGATGTATCTAGAATTTTACTGACATCATTGAGAATCAAGTCTCCAAACAGTAAAGAGCCAAGTCCAGTGGAATGTTCTTTTCAAAATGAATTAATACCAAAAAATTATCTATTTAAAATGGGAAGGCGGAAGCTAATTCTAAGTAAAAAGACTTCAGATGCTTCTAATCTTGCGATTGCAAATGATAAACTAGATAAAAATGTTAATGATATTTCTTCAATAAGTCAAGTAGTTAAAAAAATTGATGATTTAAAAAATGGCACTGAAACAGATAACAATATTGTAACCAAAAATAATAATGATTTATTATCAATTAAGGAGAATGATAAAAAACAAACTAATGCATTTAAGGTACTGATGGAATCCAGAAATAAAAGCATTGGTAGTAATTCACCAGGCAAGGAAAAAGTTCTTGAAGAATGCAAACCCCAAGAGTCTATTGAAAAGAGAAATGAAAAAGCTAAAAGAACACTGCTTTTGCAAAAAATGGCAGAAGCTAAAGGATCTATAAAAAAGAAGGAAATTGAAGAGTACCAAGATAAGGTCATTAAAAAGAAATTGGAGAAGAGAGCTGAAAGATTTAAAAGTTTAATTCTAAAATATGATTCAAAATCTACATCTGAAGTTAGAAAACAGGATGTTTTAGAAAAACTATCAGTGAAAGTTGATTCCCAGACAGATGCGGACAATAAAGCTTTTAAACATCACAAGATACAATTAGTTGATATATTCCAACAGTCTACAGAGGCTACAGAAAAATCCAAAATAAAATATGTTATTGATGAAGATGTTGAATTTTTAAAGAAATTATCACCATCATTGAAAAAACGTGAAAATATGCTGTGTTATTTTAAAAAAATTGAAAAGGATAATAATAATGAGAATGAAGATGAGAGTGTTGATAATGGATTAATCAAAGTAAAATTTACATCAAAGTTAAAAAAAAAGGCAAAGAAAAAGACAAAGTTAAGCTTAAATAAACAAGAACATGATGATTTAATAAATATGAATTGTACAACTAATTTTGTTGATATCAATCATGGTTTCACAGAGAAAAAAGAAAATGTGCTTTCTAAACAAAATAGTAACACAAGAGAAAATAATTGTATAAATATTAAAGATTCAGAAGTTGAGGTATCTAGACCACGAAGAAATATCAAGAGACCAGCTAAATATATTGATGAAGTTTTAACTTCTAGTTCTGATGAAGAACTACATATCTTCACTCCAAAGAAGAAAAAACACATTGATAATCAAAATGAGTTCAGAAGCAAAGTAAATAAAAACAAAATTGAAACAAATTTGTCTTTGGAAGTTAAAAAAGAATCTATAGAATTAGATACTATTAAATCTAAAAAAGTCAAAATTGATCGGCATAAGAAGCCAGCCAAACTGGCACCTATTTTTAATGCAAAACCACAATTGGATGCATCAGCACTTGAAGCTAAGCTAAAATTTTTGCATAGTGGTGTCCCAGATAAGTTGAAAAAAGTAGTTGAGAAGCAAAGTGTTAAAAATACTGAGTTTGAGATTTTTAATGCTGTAGTTCATGTACAACAAAAGAATCATGAACCCTTGTGTATATTTAATTTTGACAAAGTGGATTACACAAAAAACAATTCTGATGATGATCTTGTATGTGATGTGAAATTTGATGGTTTATATAAAAGCATTTTGAAACTTGAAAACCAACAGCCAAAAATTAACTATATGAATGTAGTTCCAACTGATATTGACATACAAAAAGTATTATTAGGCATGAAAAAATATTATCCCAAGTTTCCTGTATATCGTACATATAGATTGCTAAAAGACAAAAATAGAGGAGAATATAGAGATAACAGCTATCTTGATCATGATAACAGTGTTGAAATCATTAATGGTATGAGTGATGTAAATATTGAAAGTCCTGATAGATTAAATTGGACTGATAAATACAAACCAATGTCATCAAAAGAACTAATAGGTAATTTTGAAGCAACCAAAGAACTTAAAAAATGGTTGATATCATGGACTGAAAATGATATTAAAACTAAAAAGCATGACAATATTGATTCAGATTCATCTGATTTCTATTATTCAGATACTGATAGCAAAGATAGTGTCAAATTTACCAACAATCTTCTCATATTGAATGGACCAGTAGGCAGTGGTAAAACATCAATTGTTTATGCTGTTGCTACGGAATTAGCTATAAAAGTACTCGAAGTAAATGCTAGTAGTAAAAGAACAGGAAAAATCATGTTACAAGATCTACAAGAAGCAACTCAATCACACAAAGTTAACAGAGGAAAAACTAGTAGTCAAGAAAATTCCCAAAAATGTTCAGAAGTTATTGAAGTAAAGGTTTCAACAAAACATAAGAAGCGTGGCCGTCCAAAGAAGCCTTTTCAAAAATCTATGAAAAAGAAAGAGAGTGTTGTTAGCAATGACATGGCAAGTCAATCCCAATCCAGTCAGGATAATACTCGAACTTGCATGTCTCTTATCCTTATTGATGATGCTGATATAGTATTTGAGCAAGATGATGGGTTTTGTTCTGCAATTGTTCAGTTAGTTCATTGTTCTAAACGCCCAGTTATCTTAATAACTTCATCCACTTCATGTCTGCATTTACAAAGGTTCCTACAAACTGCAAAAAATATTAACATTCGACCCTTGCAACCTAAAATGTTAGGAATGTGGTTAGATATTATGTGCTTAGTAGAAAATAACAAGTGTTTGCCTGGTTTAGGAGCACAACTATTAGACTATTTTCATGGTGATATAAGGAAAAGTATTAATTACTTACAGTTTTACTTTCCAAAAGATAATTTGACCAATGATAATCTCATACCACAATGCAATGATTTAAAGTTTAATGTAGATGATGAAAATTCAAGCATGTCTTGGACAGATAGAGAAACTATTGAAGAAAAGAATGATGGTGCTAATTCAAATTACATCAAAATTACAAACATTTCTCAATGTCTATTGTATGAAAAAAATAAGTTATATGTTTTTGAATATCCTGTACAACTATTTAAGATATGGTGGAATGTGCCTAATTTAATAAATAACAATCTTCAAGAGCACAAGGCAGTCAAAGAAATTTCAAAACAATCTAATAAATCTCTAGAAATAGAAGCACTATCGAAGACACTAGATGCAATTTCTATATCAGATTATTGTAGAAAAAAACATTTTAATACTGACATAACAGATTCACCATGGCGCAGTTTAGAAAATGGTAGTGTTTCAGAACGGGAGACATTAGATAATTATAATAATAATGAAATTATTGCTGATGAAATCACACATGCACTTGTAACAGGCTCCATTGTGAATGCTCAAAAAGCGTTAGCTATAGACCACAATGGTAATTTGGAATTTCCTGGAATAAATGTTAGAAGGTTAGTGTTATTAAAATTTCGTTTTTCTTATTACGTATTTAATCTAAATAGTATTTCTTATACAAACTTTCAATATCATACCATCACATATATTTTATGATTTTTTGACATCTTTGTGCCAAACAGTTATATTTGTAACACTCCATCTTCCCATTAATGTGATCTTATGTAGGAAAGTATTAAAATTTTATTTCTATTTAATTTCAAAAAAGATTGATTTGAAGTAGTTCGAATTTTATTTCTATTTAATTTCAAAAAAGATTGATTTGAAGTAGTTCGAATTTCGTGTTAGATTTTGAAATGTGATGCCACAAATTTAGGACCTCTCCACAATTGTCACAATTCTTTTGACCTTCTTCCCCCTTGTGACATAATTTCACCTAACCATATTGTTATCTATAATTTGTTTGCCTTTTGTTTTCAGACATA
This sequence comes from Diatraea saccharalis, assembly GCA_918026875.4. Lineage (NCBI taxonomy): Eukaryota > Metazoa > Arthropoda > Insecta > Lepidoptera > Crambidae > Diatraea > Diatraea saccharalis. Next base: position 8,541,061 of record OU893337.1, read on the forward strand.
GAGAGAAAACAACATCACGGCATAATAACTTGACAAACTTTATGAATTCATCTGCGGCTTTAGACCGAAGAGCACTCGCACTAGATTATTGGTCCGGTTACCGCACCATTTGTCGTGCGGAAAAATCGAAAACTGATACTAATACAAAAAGAAATAATCGTTATTGTCATTATCTTAAGTCTCTAAATGTTTTGTGTAATAATGATTATTTTGATAATCTTAGTAAAGGTCTCAGTTTACATAAAGAAGATGAGTTTAGTTAGTTGAAGCTAGTATTAATACTGACTTGTTAGCATAATGGAAACAATTTTTTTTAATTTATATTATTCACATTTTGCATTATGTTGATTTAGTGTAAATTTAATCTTTCGCTGTTACTTGGTTTCCTATAGAAAACCTTTAGTGTTTTATAGACAGAACTTCCTGAACTTCATATCATACTTTTACAATACAAGTCATATTATTTAGATTACGTTAATCTTAAGAATCGCAATTTCCTCTATCATCATTATTTTCATCTTGTACATATATATATTCTGTTTGATTACATGAAATGCTAATTATAATTAATTATATATTTTTTGTATTAAACCTTTGTTCTGATTTTTAGTTTGTTAATTTATTGCAAGAATTATCGAAAAAATTAATTAACATATAAATTAACCTTTATACAAAAGATAAATTAACATTTACTTTGTAATAACGCGGTAACTAGAGGTGAGGACATTTTATTAAAGCCAAAAATAATTTTGAAATAAGAGACACTAGATATATTTATTTTTAATGAAATCAGGCTTACTTATTGTGGAAATTATAATAGAAACAAGTAACAACAAAAGTTAACAATAACAATAGAAAACAACAAAAATATAAGAAAAATTGTGTGTGATCTCGACACAACCCAACTCAATAAATGTAATATTCAAACAGTGTTTTTCTGTTTACGGTACTGATTGTTAAACACAGTATTATGTCACCAAAATAGCCAAGCGCATTAGAAAATTGCTGGTAATATACTACAATAGTCTATGAAACAATGAGGTATATAGAAATAAAGCGAGCTTAAACATACATCCGCACGTTTGGTTACCATTATATGTAAAATGTCCAAAATCGACTTTCAACTGTAACATCAATGTATTAAGGTTTAAAATCAAGTGGAGAAATTTGAAGGTTTTGTATAACCTGAGGTGCTTTTGATTGTACTTTTAGCTGTTAGTGTTTCATTTAATACTGAAAAAAATTTTTGAACAGCAAATAACAGTTTTAAAATTAAATTATGAAATACCTGCGGACACGATAATTATAGTCCATTTTGACGTCATCGTTTCCAGTCAAAAATTCACATAAATGTACATAGTACCGCCATCTTGTGACATTTGTTTTATTAGTTTCTATTTTATATACATCTTCATTTAAGGACTTGCCGGGAAGTAAACTCGTACGAATTTAAGATGCCACTTGAGGGCCTATTCTGTTTGTCCTCCAATGAAAATTTATAAATTTTTGTATCGTTCTTCTAATTTTGTCATCATATTCAAGAAAATTTTCAGTGAAAACAGAAATAGAATTGGTCTTCAGGGTTATGTTTCTTCCTTTGAGTATTACCGTAATTATCAATTATATTATTTGATAGAAGCTATATTGTTTTTCTGTTATAGAAAAATACTTCCGGTCTCATCCATAATTTTTTGAGTTCGAAGATCACCTGGGACAAGGGAATTTTTAAAATAACATATGAGTAAACCTTACCTAAGCATGTGTGTATTTTACAGTCAGATTTTATGCGTATTTATCATCATTATCATTATCAGCCCTTTTACGTAACCACTGCAAGGGCTCAGCCCTTCCTTATGATTGGTTAAGGAGGATGGGCCATGACCCTTTACGCTGGCCCTATGCGGATTGGAGGGTATTTACGTCTGCAAATGCAGCCGGGACCAACGGTTTAACGTGCTTTCAGAAGCACGGAGTAGCTCGAGATAATAATTTTTGGTCATCCATCCCGTGAGTGACCCTTGCGAAAGTTGCTTACCGACAACGATCGTGGGCCGCGGCGCTTATTCACTACGCCACCGAGCTACTGCTACGGCACCGAGCTACAGATTTTATGCGTATTCATCATGTATTCATACACAAATGGAATTAGTAAAAATCCGTAAGCAAATAAACATAACTAAATAAAAAAGCGCTTAAGCACAATCTACTACTACAATAATAAATGGAAAAATCATATCAAGTGTGAAAGAAATGACATTACATATACATTGTAAGTTTATGGGATACGAAATGTCCAAATTATAACATAGTTTAGATGCGGCTGTATATAATTTTTATGATTTTAAAATGATGTAATTTTTTTTTATTGTTTTATTTACCGCAATAACCGCAGTTTATCTACTGAGAAAAGTTTAAAATAGATAAGCAATCTTAAGTCACCGAAAATAATGATATTTATAAAAATCTCTACGGAAGATAAATATATTACATGTAGTTAAAAATAGTCTCCTCGGAGTGCGTTCTGACACTTTAATCATGTGGTAACTTTACTCTGTGGGTAAATAATATATTGATAATTGATGTATTGTTGGATTACGATATGTTTAATATTATTTATATAGGCATTTAATCAAACATTGGTTTATTTTAGGCTTAAAAAAATTTCAATTCAAAGGTGAAAATTTCTTTTTTGCTCAACCTATACGATATTAAAATGATATTTGGTGTAGACTAGACGAAGCTTTTCTCGAGTTTGTCTTCGTGTGCGGGCAGGTTGGGGGCGCTTCTGTGCCAAACAACGGTTTAGCCTTAAAGAAATATCTCTCAATCCAGTAGGCAAATAGTTATGTACAATCAACAACACGTCAAACTATACAAAACTCAAATTTTCCCAGTCAATTTTAAACCTTAATATATTGAGGGTTGGGGTCAAAATCCATAGAATCGTAGAAATGTGATTTGATAAGTTTGATATGCTTTTGACACTATCCCTGTTACCTGGTAAGCAACAGGGTAAGCAACGGGTGTGGGACTCTCCTCCGTGAACCCACTAAGCTGCCCAGTGAGCCCCGGAGGCCTACCTCCCAAAACCCTTAGGGTTCACCCTCTCGTGGGAGATGAGACTTGGGCCGTGACTGAGTTACAAGGACTAACCACCCATATTCGACCGTTAGTCCCCTCGCGGATGGATATGCACGGGTATATCGAAAGCCTCTCCCAGATAGGCGAAACCGTGCAATGCAGGGGTGGCTGCCAATCACCTCCGCTGGCTCCGACATATAAGAGGGTTGCGTCAATACGCGATCCCTCTCCTATTTCTATACACTCCTATATACTGACTTGTCTGAACTTCATCGCAGGTCTTTGCTCCCGCTGCCATGGGATCAGTCCCTTACGTCACAGTCAGGAAACAGACGTGTACAAGGCGAAATTCAGCCGTTTTTTTTGTGAGAGCGTATGATTTAAGATATGACCTTCTCGGAACAAAAATGCAACGGAAAGTTTTTCTTGACGTCTTTTTAGTATCGTAAGGAATAATCATATATTGTGACCTGAGATAAAATAAAAAGTTGAAAATTTGTAGAGTAGTTTATTAAATCGATAAAGAGTTATTAAAAGTGAGTCGTTCGCGCGTAGAGGACCCCGAGGTAGGTAAAAATCGAGTCCTACCTTTACGATTTCCCGGTATCTAAATGTAGGTCAAACATTACATCCATTTCAAAAAAAAAGACCAATTTTCATCAATTTATTAAATAACATCAAATGATTATTTCAATTCTACTATAATTTGGGAAAAAATTGGATTCTCAACAAGTTCTTGTCACACATAGATAACATATATTGACGATAATATACCCACCCTATAATAGGCAGAAATATATAAAAAAAAGGCAGAATATTTATAGGCACTAATAAAATTTAAAGTTGAAAGGTAAGAAAGTCTACACATTTATAATTCTCCTTTTTAACTAAATCTTATATTTTATTTCGTACATTAAACGTTAACTTAACTTCGGTAGGATCAGCGCTTCTAAGAGACCACTGGAATATATTTGAAATAATACAAAAAACATTATACGTAAATATTATGTTAGATTACGTAACCTAATCTTAGAAATATTAATCTTAGATTGATCCGATGATTTCGTTTTCATTCTTTTTGTAGGTACTCTTCTTTTGACCAGTAATTTCGGACCAAGTGATTTCTTATGGGTTCTATTTTTACATTGAAGTAAAAACATACACTTAAGTGTAATGTAGAAAACTGTGTCCCTATATGTTTTAGTTATTTATTTGATTAAATATGTTTATAAAATATATATATATAAATTCTGTTTATTTTATTATGATTATGGATTTAATACCTCTTTATTTATTTACACGTCACACACCAACAGACCCTGCAAGAATATTAGCGTTGTTGCGATCTATTTAGTACCTAACGACTAAGGTATGCTGGGACAGGGTCCTGTTACTTATTTATTTATTTTCTTCTCCATTTATTGATACGTAATGTTTATGTTTATTTTTTATGTATTATTGTGTATGTATGTATTATATTATTGTATGTATTATTGTCTTGAGTTTTGTTGTTCAACAAATAAGTTTCTTTCTTTCTTTCTAAAATGGGTCCAGTAGTTTCGGAACCTCTTCTATGTTAACAAACAAACGATCAAAACTTTCCTCTTTTTAAAAGGCGGAATATTTGTGCGTTTTGAAGATAAACCAAAGTCTCCTCTTTTTAATATTAGTATAGATATTTGTCTATAGGTGACTAGTGGACCTGATAGACGGCGGAATGCCGCATATATACTTCTTGGTTCCGCCTAACAGTCAATGAATGAGCAAAACGATTTAGCTTGGGGATAATGGGATAGCACAGACAACATTGTTGGAAGTTTGTGCAACCGGCTGTCAGTGCCAGGGACAAAGTGCCTTTTATGACAAATCACTAACAAATGACATATTTTTTTAGTTTTATTCTTGATTGAAGGTCTTTTATAATAAAATAACACAAATATAAAAATAGGTCCAGTCGTTCTCGAGTTATAGGTAAATGGCGTATCGAACACGACTTTCTTTTACATGTGATATCTTATTGAATATATTGGTGTTATCCTTTTTTGATAAAAAGGAAGGTAGATATCATTATGGATATCGTCGGCCACGACAATTACGGTGTTTTTAAAGAAACGGTAAACGGCTTTATGGTGACCTCTGTGGCGTAGTAGTGGAAGTCTACGATGCGAAGATTAAGCGACTTTCTCAATGGTCGGTTACAGAATGGGTGACCAAAAATATTTTATCTCCAGCTCTCCGTGCTTTGAAAAGCACGTTAAGCCTTTAGCTCCAGCTGCATCTGCAGTTGTTAATAACCCTTAATCGTCAGTCTACCTACTTCATTCCATTAAAAGAGAAGCTCGTACGCTGGCAGTGACCTAACATCAACATGATGATAATGAACTCAAAAGCATAGATGGAGATATGTTTGTTTATCTGTAACTCGATTATCGTTTGCATTCAATTAGCAGTATCAGTAACAATCCCAAGTAGCACAAAACACCATTATATCAAACTTATAATAGCATGAGTCCAAGCGTTAAGCATATAATAAAATTGTATATCAACCGTATTTCTTTTAAACGACTCTTATACATAAAATTTGGGCCCCCCCTTTGAACGACTTTAAGCTTTATAAAAGCTGTGCAATAGCACTACAACTTTTGTATAATAGCATTAATAAAGTCGGGTAAAAGCATTCTAGTAGCCACAAAAAGTTCAATTAGCACCTTAAAGTGCTAATTGAACTTTTTGTGACTATATTACAATTGATATGCGTAAATCAAAATTATAATACGTTAATTTAATATTATAAAAATGCTTACTGTTTTATTTCCTTTGTAAAAAAGTATATTTAATAGATTTTGAAAACATATAATCGGTTTAAATTATTATTTTGTGTAAGTGTCATGACATGTTCTCTTGGCTGGTCTTTTAAGTATTTTTGAATATTGATTTAAACAGCTCGTTTTGTGTGAAATAAGCTGCACACATCAGTTTGTGGAGTAAAATATACAAGTTTATGGTGTAAAATACACGCGCCTTCGCAAACTTCCTTTAATATAATAAAAATAATACCTAGTAGCAAAATTTTTTGTTGAATTTTAGGCTTTTTAGCATTGTTTTAACAACATAATTGCTTTTATAGGCATCTGTGCACAAAATAAACGATTATTTACCCCTTTTCATCTGACACAGTTGACTTTAAATATTTTGTAAGAATTGGAAAAAGAAAGCAAATGGCGACTCGTAAAATTAAAGCATTAGGTATTCAAATATGGTGTAGTAGAGCTGTTAATCGTATTATGGTTAGACACAAAACTAAGAGCTCGTAATTCACCGTATAACACACTCCCATTTTAGTTACAGCCGTATTTTTACACTTCAGAAGTATCTTATAGTGCTTATAATCATCAAACGATTATTTCATTTTTATTTTGATTTTTAAAAGCTTCAATTAAATTAGAATACTCTTTTTTCAGTTTTCTTTTATATCCACCTGTTTTCTTTGTTTTTAACAACGTTTTTTGTCCATGGCGCCAGCGATGCGTATAAAATGCCACCATTACAATACAATACATAAAATAATTTTACATTTTAATTTCACATAAAAAATAATTACGATCTATTTATTACTTCTATCTCTATAAATAACTTAATATTGATCAAAATATAGCTTAATGTTTTATAAAAGCAAAGATTAAGAAGATAAAGGAGCTTGAGCTTGATTAAAGAATACTTTAAGAACAAATCGGTGCTAAAGTTTTACTAGTTCTTTATTCAATATGTATATAGGATAAGCATTGAATCGATACAACCATAGACCATTAGAAAACCTTTGTTTCTAGAAAATGACTAAATACAACTAAGTGCACTAAATAGTATTACGTTAATGCTTATATAATATATAATGTTTTTCATATCACCGAAATACGATAACAGCTTTATATTAATATTACCCAATACTTAAATAGGAGTTTTGACATTGGTATACTTTTTTTATTAACCATAATATGGCATTAAGCATTATTAGATAAAATAAATGCCTTTAAACAGATTCGAAACTTAACCAGAACTGATTAAAAATGTTAGTATGACTTTAGGACATAAATCGGTACTTATTTTAGTTAATATATTATTTATGTGCTACTTGGTATATTCTCAGTTTAAACTATTTCGGATGGCAAAGGAAAGAAATTCCTCGAAAAGATCTACTTCGTTATATTCTTTTGAAAAAAACATTAAAGGCGATTCTTAATTGACGATTATCACGGAAATATAAAGTAGGTAGATATATTGGGATCTAATGAATCGCGGGTGACGTCACTACCCAATGTAATAATGTGTGAGAGCCCTTGGTATGTTCTTTTCAAGTGGACAATATACATGAAAATATGTCGGTTACCCATGAGGAACAAACAGCGTGGAACTAGAGGGGATGAGAGGTTATTAATATATTAATCTATGAGAATAGATTTATACCTATGCCGGTTTCGAAGTGTTGCTATCTATGCGGTCTCGAGTTCGATTCCCGGTCACGTGTCTTAATATACAGAGGTTCAATCTACACAAAACTGATTATGAGGATCACTCTTGATACTGGTCAGTTCTAACTTATTTGCAACAGATGCTCTATACCTACATGAAAACTTTAAGGGCAAACTGGAAAGTGCGAGCCTGGAATTTGGTAAAAAGGTCAATCGTAGGCAGGCCAAATGACGATGGTATAATTATGCCAGTAACAACATAAACTCCGGACTCGTAAACTCCGACGTAGACTAGAATATGGAAGAACAGGAACATCACAAAGACCACAAAAATCCGTCTTATCAAAGCGCTAGAGTTTGTTCTAAGTTTCTTACCGGTACTTCTTAGTAGAAGGTTTCCGCCATAGATTTGCAAACCGATGGCGTAGCTTTTAAGACAGCATAGACTGAATAAATGATATATATTAAATTTGAATTTCTTTCTTATATGCCGCTATAACGTGGACAGTCAGAGAGAGAGAGAGAGAGTGAGAAAATGGAGATAGAATAGATAGTCTTAGAAATATGGTATTGGAGAAGAGGAGTGTCGTGAACGGACTTTAGAACTAACCAGCCTATCCTTCAAGGTTATATTACCGGTGATCCAACATGAGCTAGGTAGTATCTTACGTTGATAGATATATGACAGACACTTGCTAGATGTTATCTATTATAATATTTGTTGTCACGCTTAACGATTACATAAAACAAAATTAATAAAATTCACTCTTAATGAAAAATGCTTAAAAATCCACTTTGTCCCTGGTACTCTGAGATAGGACCCGAACCCATGACCTTTCGCAATCCGATCGACTGCTCCCATCACACGGTCAGTTGCACAAACGTCCATTAAAGTTTAATGATAGATTTAATCTCCAATGAATGTCAATGTTGTATGGGTAATATCGCTTTAATCTAATGAAAATTTTAATGGACGTTAGTGCAACCGGCTGTCAGAGTGCCAGGGACAAAGTGGTTTTTTAAGCGTTTTTCATTAAGGATATTTTTCAGTATAGTTTCAAATATAAAAATTCGCTCTCTTTATCTATTACATGTATAGTATTAAAATTTAAAACAAACTACTTATTTTTTGTTCTTTGGCATTATCTATACAATAAATATTTAAATATATATGTCGCCTTTGGACGCAAGAGTGAAGCAGTAATAATAATTTCATATCATGAGTAAATTTCATCACCAGTTACATTATAACTTGATGATTGATTTATTACTATTGGAAGTCCGTTGGCTATCTATAAAGCTTTATGTTATAGCTTTCAATACTTTTTTTTGCTAGATACTGAAACAGACTGCAATTTTAATAGAAAAATAATGGTTAGTTAACTAAGACTTTATGCGAAAATCCTGTGACAAAAGTGTGTCAGAGTTTTGTAACTACTGGTATTTCAAAAAGTACTAATATTTCATTCAGTACCTAGAGCTCAAGGTTTGGTTGGTTCTAACGTTCCATCTATCTGGATATAATTCTCTTGATGAACGCTTAAAAGAACGAACGTACAAACAAGCATTATTAAGCATAATTATTAAATGGCTTAATGTTCATATGTTCGAATTTGCAATGACACATTTTTCGACCGCAGCTTATAGGTACAACTATTTACAACAATTGTATTTGTAGAATTCTTGCACATATTTGTTAGTTTTTTTTGGAATATACTCGTATTAACAGTTTTCTTAATTTCTGTAGGTACCCATTTTAAATATTGGTTCCTTTTTGCAATCCGCATTACTTTTTAAAGCAATCTTTTATGTAAAATAATATTGGCCAAGAACGAACGAACGTTGTATTCAAATCTCTGGAAAAGAGAAAAGAACAAAAGATATTGAAGAATTGTAAGACAGATTGGTAAATTGTTAACCCCGTCATTGTGGCGAAAAAAGTTACACCAACATCGAGGTGGGTCATGATGATCGTGGATAAAAATATCACATTTTGACTAAATTAAATAATGAAATGAATGAAATAGATTTTTTTATATTTTTCTTATAACATTTTAGTGCTTACGTACAAACAAAGCCTGTTTTAGAGGTTTTAGTATTATCTGTACATATATAAAAGGTTACTGACTGATAGATAACGCACAGCCTAAACCGCTGGTCGTGGAGACTTAAAATTTGGAGGATACATTCCTCTTATTATGTAAAGGTGTACTAAGGAGGGATTTTTGGAAATTCCATTCGGAAGGGGGTCAAAAAGGGTGAAAACATTAGTATGAAACATCTTTCTTTTCGGACCTATATCTATAAAAAATTGTATTTGTGTAGTTTGAGACGTTATGCAGGTCATATGTTATATTTTATCTCGAAATATAGGACTTAAGGGAATAAAAATGGGAGTGAAGGTTTTTATGGGGAATAAAAATGGGTGCTATGGTAAGCACCCATTGTTTACAATTTGATTCGTCATTGTAATAAAACTATATAATATTATTGTGATAAAAATTGATATCTGAGTACATACTTGATAAAAAAAATAAACTTTATAAATAAATATTTTTGTTCTACATCCTGTTTTGGTCAAGGCGAAGTTTTCAAATAACATTTAGTAATAACTAAAGTTGCAGCATAAATGCTTTGCTATACTGATGAACAGCTCGGTGACGTAGTGGATAAGCGCCGTGGCTCGCGATCGTTGTTATTAAGAAACTTTACCAAGGGTCGGTTACGGGATGGGTGACCAAAATTTTTTTTATTTCAAGCTACTCCATGATTCAGAAGAGACGTTATGCCGTTGTTCCGGCTGCATTTGCAATAGTTGATGCCATCCATCATGTTCATGGCCCATCTTCTTTAACCAATCCATAAGGAAGGCCTGAGCCCCTGCAGTGGAGAGGTAAAAGGGCTGATGATGGTGATACTAGATGGCGTTTATTCTTAAGTGTATGATTAAGTTTTGTGTGGACATTTCAAATCGGTTAAATGGCCCTAAAGTTTTCAGAGATAAAGTACTGTAACATATTGGACATTAGGCGGTTAATTACATGTTTGCTGATGCTGTATGTATCTTAAATAAATAAATACATTTAGCTTTTTGTTGTAGTGTCTTCGAAGATGAACATCAAAGTAATTTTATTTGAATGTCATTTTGCTATTAATAAAATCAATAAGTTTGTTTCGTATAATGAACTAATCGACGTTTAGCCTTGCAAATGATTGGCTCTATTCTATTATAGGGACAGCCGCCTAATTGGACGGATCTTTTACCCAATTGGCTACGACGTATCCACTATATATAGTAACAGTTTATACTTTTTATTTCCATTTTAACTGCTGTGAGATTAAAAGTTGACCGAGTAATCGTGATTTATATTGTTCTTAGTCTATTTATTTTGGTAACAGTCTGGTAATCTATTACTATAGTATAATGTATGATGATGAAATGAGCAACAAAGAGAATCGTTTAATTATTCTACATGCCAAAGTATCGCAAATATATGTTTTTTATGCTCTTACGCCTAACCCACTAAACTTGAGATAAGACATAAGTTTGGCTCTTTAGTGGGGTTAGTTTTCAATAATTAAACCTTTCAGAGGAATAACAGTAATTGATAAAAAAATATCACTCAAGAGGGTAGCATGACCAAAATCAAAATAATCTTTATTCAAATAGACTTCTTAAAGGTTATTTCGAATCGTCCAACATTTTTTCCCTACCACTCATTCAGAACGTTTTTGGCTGATAACAAGGAAAAGGAGCAAGAAATTCACCAGGCTCTAATAGGAGTAGTGACATTCATAACCATGTCATTACCAGATCAATATATTATAAATAGAGAGAAAAAAAGCTTTGGTCTGTTAATGATTGAATAATAATAAGTTAAGATTAATGTTTGAGATATATTGAGTTTAGAAGAAATCACCTATTTTAATTTTTTGAAATAGTAGATTATGTATTTTGCTTGGGACTTGATAGAGTTTATCGAAACCATTGTACAACTTATTTTTACAGCTATAAGAGGCACAAACCAATAAAAGCAATTGTAAGGTATTTACTATAACACTTACTAACAGCTGATATTCTTCTACTGAGGTAGATAAATATTTTGTAACTTGAGGCTTACTCTAATAACTTATCAAATCTACGAGTATACTACGTAACCTTACTATCACTGGAATATTAATCACAGAAATACCTATCAGGAACTTTCGTATAATTTAATATCGTTGATTCAACACTTTTATAGCAGTTTTTACTGTAAGGGATTAGATGTTCAGCGCATATAAACTTTTGGTAAGTGTCATCATCATCAGCCCTTTGTCTCCACTGCAGGGGCTCAGGCCTTCCTTATGGATAGTTAAGAAGGATGGGCATAACCCTCTGTCCTGGCCCAGTGCAGATTGTAGGGTTAATGACTGCAAATGCAGCTATGATTAAGGGCCCAACGTGCTTTACGAAGCACGGAGTAGCTTGAGTTAATAATTTTTTTGTCACCCCTCCGGTGACCGACCTTTGTGAAAGTTGCTAAACAAAAACCATCGTAGGTTAAGGCGCTTGTCGACTACTTAAAACAACTAAACAAAGCTTGAAAAAAATATGGCACAAAACAACAACGTCATCTTGGGGCTAGGTTATAATTACTCAGTCATATATTAACACATTTTGCTCCTTGCAGGGGCGATGGACAACCAAAGTAAGCTACTTTACTTTGGTTGTCCATCGCACGCCGTACGTGAAGGGAATGGTTGATCCTAAGCTGTAGCTACTGAGACAGACAGTTGTGTTCGGCAATTATTTTTTCAGCAATTCTTCTATTACAAAACTTGCACGGTCGTACTGACCCTGCCTCAATGACGCTGGGTTAAAGATATTCGGATGTCGCTCCCTGGGTCCAAAGATTCACCGAGCAGTAGGGTCAACGCTTTAGTGGCTTAATTTTTTTATTACTGACGCACTTTACAGAAAGAAACGATAATAAGAGCACGTCACCCTCGTACAGGGATTTTACCCTCTTTGTTCTTTTTCATTGTTAGAAATCTTTATCAGCCGTTGACTGATTTATCTTTTGATTTTTCTGGTAGTAGATGAGTAATGTCTAATTAAACATACTTCGGAGTCATTCAAATCACTGTCATTTGACGATAGTTTTGCAACAGTGTAATGTTATTGTTTTAAAATATTAAATTCTATGTTGTCGAAAAAAATGTTCCTAGATTTTATTGATACAGTTGAATCAAAACTTTTTGCAATACCATACGAGCTAAGAAGTTTTTATACGAATTTCAACATTCAAAATTTTAATAAATAGGGTATGTACTTGTTTTTTTTTCGTGACATATTTATTACGTAATTGGACTTTGAGGAACAGGAGTTGTACAAATAATTTCACAAATAACTATACGTATTTGCTGACTGCACTTAGATATATTCATCTACAATAATTTGCGATGAAGCAACTCATACTTCGAGACAATTAATCGCTCATTATATTACGTATGACGCAGGAAACGGCCGACACGCGACACCGTGATAGGTATACTTCACAGATAGCTTTCGAAAACCCTCGATAGGTCTGGAAAGATCAAAGGTCATGTTATTTCTAGTAAGTACTTACTACTTTATAAATAACATCAAGTTGTTTGCACCATGTTCGATAGATAAGAAGAGTACACTTATATATTAAATTTAATCTATCATATTACATGTCTCTAAAAATATATTTATCAACAAGAGACTTTGAACGACTCTTTAAACGAGTGGTTTTTATGGTGTCGCCATTCTGAGCGAATACGGGAGTATTCGATTTCCGGTCGGGTCAATGTAAAAAATTAACTTTTCCATATTGTCTCGGGTCTGGGCGTTGTGGTACGTTTGTTGTCTCGGATTTCCCATAATACTGGGGCTTTAGCTACTCATCTTGGGATCTGAGCAATGTATGTGATGTTGTTTAATATTTAATTTAAAAAACTGGATAACTTTTTGATAAAAAACTTATACCTATTAATTATTTTGAAGTTATACTCGTATGTACGTCATGGTTAGCATTTCATGATCTTTAAAATGATCTATTCTATATTATCTTGGATCTGGGAGTCGTGGTACCTTCATTGTTTCTGATTTCTACAATGCATTCGATGTCACTTTTCGAGAATTCTAAATAGAGTGCAACGCTGTCATAGTATTGTTTCTACGCTATGACAACGCTGCGTCATAGTGCAATAGAGGTTCATTCAAATCAAATTTGTTTTTCTGACGCTGGGAAATGCGTTACGCATACCCGCCCGCTCCTACGAATTATGCTACTAGAAAAAACGTTCTGGCTGTACATATTTGTCTACGGGGCCTCCAACCCGAATTTATTTGATCAAGGGACTTTGCAGCTCGTTCTCTCCCTCCCACCGCTTAGTCCGCTGCTGATCGTAATTGTAATACCGCGGCATGCATGTCTAAGGTTGCTGAACGTGCCATCACAGTAGCAAATTTTTTTCTGTAGTGAAAATTTTATAATTTCACATTTTGGCTATTAAAGAACCCTCTTTTCTTTGTAACGCAAGGGATATGCACCATGTTCTGAAAAGAACAGGTTGAAGTGCGGTTCGCCTATCTGGTATCCGGTTCGGAATAACCTTGGTGGGGGGAAGGATACAGGATTCAGCTCCAGCAAAGACATATAAATCTCATTTTGAATTATATTCCTTTGTACAAATTCTGTATAGGTCTTGTGATATATGGTAATTTTTGTTTATGTAAGGGGAGGTGAATATTATTTTACTCGCAGCTGCAAAATATATGTATGGATATATATGGACGGACCCTGTAGTTCTATTCTGTTCTAAAACAGCATCAAATTCGACGACAAGCAACTGTTATAGCATAGTGAATCACGTCATTTAATGTAGAAATTCTATTGATTCCATTTCTGTATAAAAATATAAAACAATATTGATTGATACGTCTCTCAAATATTCTATTTCTATTTTTTTTCGAAACTCACGTCACTTATGCAACAAAAAGTTATTACCAATAGGGATGACGACTAATTTTTGTTTGTTTGTCCGTCAGGTAGAGTGTTAAAAATTTTAAACACGTATTTTTTTATTTTTTTCGTAATCATAAAATTACGGCGTTACATGGAGTTGAAATTTCGCATGACGTCACGTTATGGTACGTTTTCTACTAAACTGTGACGTACGGGCCCCCATTCCTCAACTTGAATGCCTGTTATCTAAGTTATTTTTTGTTGAATTGAAGTAAAAAAAATACTTACCTAATATTTAGTCTATTATCTGACTGACGGACTAAATAGACTTGCATTTACCCAGTCGTCATCCCTATTCAAGGTTGAGCGGATGCCGCTTTGGAAGTGAATTCGAATTCGGGTTCGGATTTTTATAGAATCGCAGGGCGGTCCAAGGCATGTCTCATTCTCTTAGGGGGCGCCCATAAATTACGTGAGGTGTTTTTTAAATTTTCTGTCCCTCCCTCCCCTCCTGGTGAGATATCGTGAGATTTTATTCAACCTCCTCCCCCATCCACCGATCTCACGTGAGATTTTTCAAAATTGATGAGTACTTGCGAGTATTTACCTTGTTGTAGTATCGAGTATCGCTTTTAAAAGTATCGATACCTACTCGGTATCGAAAGTATCGTTCGAACCCTACAAATATGATGGTTTGACATTCAGTAGATGTATAAGCGTCGAAGTATGAATGAAATTATTTTCTTTTGAACGAATTAGTGAATGATCTTAATCGTATACCAGATTGTACATGCTTAAGATTAAATCTTAAGCATGTACAATCTGGATTAAATGGACCAAAATAGTATTTTTTTTTTGTTTCAATCAGAAAAAAATTGCGTGATATTTGCCGAGACCCCCCCTCTGTCCAACGTAAGATTAGATGAGATTTGCCTCGACCCCTTCCCCCCTTAAACATCTCACGTAATTTATGGACGCCCCCTTACATTCTTTTTTGTAAATTTGTGAAATATGTAGATATTATATGTGATCAATAATGCATAGACAATGCTACAATGATAAATATCAATGATTAGAACAGTCACATTGATTGCGAAATATTGTGGGTTCGAGTCCAATCTCGAGGTACTAGAGTCTGGTGGATTTTGTAATATGTGTAGATGTTTAATTGCTAATTGGCAACTTTATAGATAACAAACCAAAAGTGCTATATGCACTCTAGTGTTCAAGTAGACTATAACTATAAATTATAGACTATAAATTAATGTTTCACATCCGCCAAGTCGCTAATATTTGTTATACAGATAGCGCCAAAGAAATAAACTGTAAAATATTTTACATACAACTCTAATATTTATTTACTATCTTGGATGATCAACAGCTAACATTACAAATTGTCAATTTTTTCCAAAAACAGACAGCCAATTACAGGTCTTCGCTTATAGATTTGGTATAAAAGTAAAAAAATCCGCTTACGATAACAATAATATTGGTATTCGGTATTCACGCGCGATGGCTTATTATTAGCGTATTTCATGTATAACTTTGGTGTTTCTATACCGATTTCTATGATTCTTTTTTATGGAATACTTAATACTGTTAACTTTTTTAATAAGGGATGACTTAGAGTGTTATAAACGTAAGAGTAGACAATAGACAAATACAATCAGAAAGCTTCGAACTGCTAAGCTATCGGGAGTTACACGTGTTATTGTGAGTCAACCATAAAAAGATAGACATATGCTGTCGTGGGATATTTTTTATATAATTTTAAGGAGAACACTTCCGTAATACATGATTTCTGGGTAGATTTAACCATTAAGGTTGCACACGTGACGGAAGCTTAAAAAATTGAGTAACTTCTTCCGTTTTCCCAACATTTCCCTTCACTGCTCTGCTCCTATTGATTGTAGCGTGATGAAAAGTATTGATTGTAGTATAACCAGCTCAGGAATATGAAAAATAATTGTACCAACTTTCGTTAAAATCCGTCGAGTAGTTTGTTTCTATAACGCTTATACAGACAGACAGACAAAAAATTTACTGATTGCATTTTTGGCATCAGTATCGAACCCTAATCACCCACTGATAGTTATTTTGGAAATATATTTCATGTACAGAATTGACCTCTCTACAGATTTATTATAAGTATAGATAGATGTAAACTACGCTGCGTACGGAGTGATATATTAATAATAAATACATATAAAAGTATAATGACATATTTATATTCTAATCAGAAATACTACTTAATAAAAAAAATAAGTAACCAAAAACACCCTTAATCGACGCTTCGCTAGTGTTAAAAAGGTCAACATTTAATCGCTTTGATAGTTCGTTTAATCCACGATTTAATTCACGATCCACGAAACACGCCCGCCAAATGAATGAATTCTGCCCAAAGTTTGAAGACGCAAGGGTTAGATATAACAAGGTGTTGAACCTGAGTTGATTTTGTGGGGCTCTAAAAGTAACCTTTGACAGGAGTTTAGAACAATCCACAGCACCACAAGCAATTTTTGCAAGAAAAACCAAATCAGTAATTTCTCGCCGATTCACTAAAGGGGAAAGTGATGCATCTTACAAAGTTCCTCGAAGCGATGTTTGGTGCGGAAGCAGAGATACTTAATGAATCTCATTTGTATTTTCTCGATCCGCGATATATCAGCGACGCGTACTCCAGGTGACTTTGGACGAATGCGCAATAAAGGATATTTAGTGTCTTAGTCTGAGTGAAGTATTTTGAGTTACGCATAACAAATTAAAGAGCTCTGGAGGCCTTTGAAATGATGTTATCGATATAGCAACTTATGGTCATGAAACACGCCAAGATATCTCACAACCGTATCTCGTTTCAGCCTTGAATTTCTCACCACATAATCACACAATATCAGATTCCGCTTCCATCTATACTTGACAATATTACATTTGGCTGTATTTTAGTCTAAATAATTACTTGTTTTTTAGTCTAAATAATTGTCAAGTGTCACAAGATTATTTTGCAGTGAAAGTGCGCTCTCTAACGACGAAATAGGCGCAAATATTTTCATATCATCCGCAAAACATAAAAGTTGTGAACATTGAAAACAGCAAACAAGAGTGGCAATCCCTACTTGCCCTGAGGAACTCTACTGGGAACTGAAAGCCAACCAAATATATAATTTTTCACCACGACTGCCTGTACTGTGAGCGATTATTAATAATTACCATCGCAATATATCGCCACCCACACCGATAATTAATTCTTTGTTTAAAAGCATGTCATGCTGAATTCGGTCGAATGCCTTACTCTAATCGGTGTAGATTACATCGACCTGAAAGCCATTATCCAAGGCAATAGTAAGAGACTCATTGAGCAAGACCAAATTAGACACAATAGAGCGGCCTCTTAGGAAACCATGCTGTGTTGGGCTAAACGATTGTTTCAATGCAGAATAAAGCTGCTCGTTAATAACTTTTTCCAGACCTTAGATACAACACAGAGCTTAGAGATGGAACGGTAGTTAGTAATATCTGATCTAGATCCTTTTTATGCTCTGGTGTAATATATGCTTGCTACAATACATTTTGACTAATGCCCTCTGTCTAAGATCTATTGAAAAGATAGAAATTGGAATAGCAATGGTTTTAGCGCAATTTATGGGGAAGATAGCTGGCAATAAATCTGGTTCAGCAGACTTTGAAGGATCTTTGAAGATGCTTCGAAAGCTTGAACTTTAGAAGTAGCTTTGTATTTTTTTTTAATAAAGTAAATAAATGTAGCTTTCCCATTTTTTATTAAGGTTCCATAAACAAGGAACTTTTATAGTTTCGCTTGTCCGTCTGTCCGTCTGTACACGGTTTTGATCGAAATTTCGAAAAAAAAATTGTAGGTTACCTCCCTCAAATTTTCGATAGATTTAAGTGTCACTCCACTACCAAACGGTTGTTGGTGAAAATTCAAACGTTACGGCAGTAGTGCCTACATATATATGTATATCAAAGTTAAAAGGAAAACTATCACAGTTAGACCACAGTTATCAGGTAGACCAATAGTATTTAATTTCGAACAACTCCATTGAAAACATTTTTTTTTACTTTTTTATGGATATTGGTACCGAACCCGGGAAAAATGTTGGCGGACTATGAAAGTATGACTTAGCTTATTTTATAGCATCTGCAATGCTATTCTGTTATTAAAAGCAGCCTCGAACTCGAAGTCGAGTGTAACGTTATCATAGCATGGTAGTAATCAAATAAAACGTTCTTCAAAAGGTAGACATCACCGCACCTCAAGTCGTTTAAAATTACCACTGCTGGGGCCTTCCCTATGGATGAAATCGAATAAAATCGAATAGGGAAGAAGGCCATGGCCCATTGTGGGTTGGTGGGTATTGACGACTGCAGATGCAGCCGGGACCAATGGGTCAACCTGCCTACCGAAACATGGAGGAGCTCGAGATGATAACTTTTTGGTCACCCATTCTATAACCACCCCTTGCAAAAGTTGCTTAACAACCGTATCGCAGCCTACCGAAGCATAGAGGAGCTCGAGATGATAACTTTTTGGTCACCCATTCTATAAACACCCCTTGCACGCGTGTTAACCACTGAGCCATCAAGCTTCTCAAAAGATAATAAATGTTTTATTTCATTAGAGCTCTGTGATGTATTTTAATAACATATAGTACTGTAGATAAATGACCTAAGTCATACTTTTATCATTGTCCGCTTAGACTTTGCCCGGGTTCAACAATCACCTATCTC
Source organism: Diatraea saccharalis (assembly GCA_918026875.4). Classification (NCBI taxonomy): domain Eukaryota; kingdom Metazoa; phylum Arthropoda; class Insecta; order Lepidoptera; family Crambidae; genus Diatraea; species Diatraea saccharalis. The sequence continues at coordinate 8,560,331 of OU893337.1, forward strand.
AGGTACTTTAGAGACGCGGACAATACACAAACAAAAACTAATAGACAAAATTTAAAAGCTACATAATATATTCTAAAGCTCAACGATTTTATTAATTTCTGCATAATGGTGTTTGAGTAGACAATTAACTTGATAATATCATATATATTTTTTGACAGAATAACTTAACTGGTCCTGGAGTTATATAATTGTAGATAGGGGTTTTAAATACGATGCAAACGCAAGAGAGCCGCGTTTAGTGTAGTTCATTGCGAACTAAGCTGGCACTTCAATGAATGTCTATCCTGTTATAAATAATATTGAATCTACTTTAATCCATCCATATATCTTACTGAAAATTGCAAAACCTTTTAGAATGTGTAAATGTTTACCCATTTATTTTAGCTGATTATTTAAATTAACAATAATGATTTAAAAATTGTTAATTAAATATAATTTCAAAACGAATACCCGACTAGGTACAAAGAATCACGGTCTAGAAAAGGTTGTAGTGTTTACTTTACTTACTGGTTATTAACATTATTTTGCGGTTGAAAAGTAGGTAATGGTACATAGTTAGTAATTAAGATTACTCGTATCGCAGGTTTTTAAGCTTCTGAGAGCTCAAGAAGAATAGCTCTCGTAGAGAAAAAAGGAAACTCGGGCCTATTTATGGCGTTATATTTGACTGTAGTCAATAGACAGTTATTTATTTAACTTTTCCGTTTTCCTGTTGGCCTTTTTTTTTACCTTGTATGCCATTCTATTCTGCTTTAGAAAAACTTAAAATCCTGCTTAAAATTGCAAGACACAGCGACTTAGAGCATAAATTGCTGTAGCATAAACATGGTAAAGCCTGAATTTATAAAAGAACTGCCAGATATGTACTGACAGCATACATTTATACTAACAGCAAACTTTAAATAATGTGCGTACTTTACAATATATTTACAAACGGATAAAAATCCCGATAAAAGTATGTAGCTAGCTATTTACATAATACTGCAGTGGTGATTGAGGTTGGGAAACTAGTGTTAACTGGTTACTATCTAGAGCAATACTAATTACAATATCTAGAGAACACCAGAATTGCGTTGCATTTGACAGAATTATCAACAAGAAGTTGAATGGTCATTAACTTAATGAAATTGACTTATGAACCTGTTATATGCAGTCCATTTACATTATAAATCTATACTGTTCTAGTAATTTTCTTTAAAATCAATATAGGTACTTCGTTCACTCAAAATCTATATAGGTATCTTACTTACTATATTACATTATATTTCAGGAATATTTATCCTCAAAGTACTAAGTAAATTATCATGTAGTCTATGTAGTTAGATATACTTAGTAGGCAACAGTTTTAGCACAATAAAACATTTACGTATTTATTTATATATGATTAATTCATTGCTTAACTGTTTGTGTTTTTTAGTGATTCAGCTTTATTCTTATTTTTAAAAACACTGTATGATGAAATAGTAATACAAATTAATAATACTTATGATAACAAATACTTGTAAGATATGTATCGCTTGCCGTATCCTCGATAGTTCCTATCCAAATATTCTTATCAGCCCTTAAAAGTAGTCTTTTAATTGCATTTCTAACACAACTATAATGAATGATAAAGTATAAAATTATTCGTAATTATACTGTATTGTCACCCATTAGAGTTAAAATGGTCGACAACTGGCGCCTAACCTGGGGTTATCTCGAGGCGCGTGCGCGACGCCAGTTAACACGGTGACAATCGCATAAATATCACGCGCGCATATTATTCACATTTATTAGTGTTCAACGTGTGCTACGATACGGACTGTTCATAAATTTTATTCAAGATGGTTAAGAGTGTATTTCGCGGTGATATCTGCGGTTACTGCAATGCATGTGTACGGTCGCGCCTAGACGCCGCTAGAGGACGCGACACGGGACCAGTGGAGTGCGCTTATAAACATATATTGGACGCTTACTGTCCCGGTGGCGGAAACACTAAGCCTCCGGAGTCTCCTAAAGCGGCGTGTGCGTCCTGTCGTTGGACATCTGACGCTCAGTTTCCAGAAAGCGCGACGTCGTCCAGTGACCTTAGTCTCGAGTGGAGTTCGAGGTCATCGCACCGGTCTTGCATGCGGAGGCGCAAGAGGTAGTCGGCGACAAAAATGTATTGTGGTCAATACGACTTCTCTTAAACTCTTGAGTGTCGGTAGACGACATTGTGTTTAGAAAATCTGATGTTGCGTCTACGCAGAGACACTCATGCTGCTGTATGTAGAGCCCCAAGATTGTGTACATTGATCTTACTTGTATAAGTAAAAGTAATGAAATAAATTATTAAAAATGCTTACTTCTTTTTATTTAAAAAAATAGAACCAGTTACTTCCGGGAAAATTGTCAATACTTATTACTTGTTGAGTACTAGTAATTTTAACATTTCTTTTATTTTCTGCGAAGTCGTATTTGACTTTATCAAAAAGTCATGAGGTTATCCAAAATTGTCATATTTCTTCAATTTAACCTCAACCATAATTGGCAGACTTTTAAGTCCTAAATTGATTGTGGGTATCTGAAATTTTGTGTACCTATATGTGTTTTACTAGTCTTAATCGGAATGGATAGTATTTTTATTTAACTTTGTTTTAATGAAGTAACATTTTTTTCTTGTTCTAAGACTAAATATTAACAGATGCTAAAATATACGAGTGGGCCAACCATATTATATATTTTTTGATATTATGATGAATTAATTCCTGGAGATCACAAAAAAGAACAGGTGGAGTGAAATGCAAAATTCAGCAACAATATCAGTTTTTTTTTTAATGCAGTTCATAAAGATGTCGGTATACCTAATTCAAGTAATTAAAATTCTAGACATTGTATTGCTAAAAAGAATGTGTCCACTATAACACAAAATACGTTTCCAAATAATGAAATACCTACTGAAGTAGTGAAGATGTAAACATCACAAAATGTACTAGTCAAGACGAAGTAAGTTTTATAGAGCAACATGGTTCCGCACAAAATTTTGATGAAAATAAATCAATTTATTCAATGGCGGCGGCATCACAGCGCGAACCGGGACTTCACTCTGGCTGATTTTGATGAAATTTTACTATTTATTTTCAATGGAAATAGCGATAGTAAAATTAAAAATTAACATTTTAAACAGGCGTTTTATGCTGTAATTTTTATTATGTTTTACTTTATAGATTTTATTTCGTAGGAATACTAAATTATTCTACCTACCTACCCGAAGATTAAGGATTTCAATAACTTCTTATAAACCTTAATCTCGATATTTAAAGGTAAAGCTGAAAGCGTTATTTTATCCTCCGTAATAGGTAAATGTGTAGTGCCTCTTTTAAATCACCAAAGACCTTACAACATTCTTGGAAACTGCTGTTGTTATTATTCGAGTATACTTGAACGAAGACATACATACAAGAAATATATATATTTTTTTGGTATTTTGTATAGAATTACGAATTAAAATCCTAAAAGGCATCGTTTCTTTCATCATAACGTTTATTTATCTCCATTAGATGTTTAAGCTTATCTGTCTGTTCATTTATGAATAATCATTAATTATTAATGAGCCTACATAACGATCGGACTATCCGCTTATAATTTGGCACAAAGTTCATTTAAACATTCAGAGTAACGTTTGAGATATTATAAACAACGAAGATTTAGCAATATTTGATTCCATCTTTATGCCCAATAGAATATTTGCGACATACTAAGTATTACGTAATTTATATTTTCAGATTTTAAGAGCATACACAAACTACCATTAGATTGCTTATCTACAAAGAAATAAAGTCCAATTAGCTGTCAAAGATGAGAAAAGTATATTATATACTAGCTTTCTGCAAGCAGCTACGTCCGCGTCGTCCTGTATTATATATAGTATTTTCATCTTGAATCACTCTGTAAAATCCGTTGTGTCGTTAAAAAGTTCTCATCGTATAGACAACGGAATTTGCCATCCCCTGTCCTTATCTATCTCATTGCCGGTCATAATAACATTTTTGTCTTTTGGGTACTGACATAGCTACATGGTTAATATAGGTTGATAAATTTTTGTATTGTAGAAAATATCCATAAATTGAATTTATATTTTCTTTGCTACAAATGTAACGACCGGCGAGCTCGTAGCAATCGGTGTTCGTAGCAAAAATATATTTATTCAAGCGATTAATTCTTTTTTTCATATTATATTTTATGTAATATTATAATGTAAAAGTAGTAGTATGTAATATTGTAGCAATACCAAGGTAGAGAGAGTAGAGACAGTTACGACAAACCGGACTCTTTCATTCGTGTCATTTCACAAATATAAATGAGCATTCTATGCAAAGTGTGCTTGGAGAAGGTAGCGACTAGCACTCACGTTCTAGCAGAATGCATTAGAGTTGCAAGATAAAGAACTTCTCAACAATAAGAGTTCATTGAATAGAAGAGTCTACCATTTGTGGAATTTTAGGAATGTAGGAAGAATCATACCAAAGTTTAAGATAAATAAAATAATGTATTTACTTAACGCGAATACCTAGTTGTCGAATGTAACTGCTGTGCTTTAAATTCAAAACTCAATAACATCTATACTCATCGACGGTGCAGAAGGAGGCTGAAGGAAAGGAATGTTAGAGTTGTTTACAAGAAAACGTGAACACCACGCACAGAATCTATCATTCGTTTGAAAATTCCTTTCATTTACCTCTTATTTTCAACCGAGGGTTTAAAGGAACTAATCAATATGTGAACTATTTTCAAACTGGAGAGTGCTATATGTTAAATTCTGCGTCTGACTCTATCAATAAATCGACAAAGCTCAAGATTTCCCCTCGTTTACGTCTGCTTATTAATGTCGCCAATGCTGGGCTACATACCTTCCTTATCGATGGAGTGCATATATGGTATGGACCTTAACTCATCAGGCGAACGTAATGCGAACTAGTGGCCGTCTTTCGAAGGATGGAGAAGCTTTGCATCACAGACCTTACGGGATAACCATTGAGTCATTGAGCTCCTTAACAATTTTATACTAATGCGAGTTCAATGATTTCTGAATTTAAGATATCGCAAAGTAATTGAATGCTAATCATCAATTACTCGTGTGCGACAAATGTGACCTAGTTTAGCAATGCCAAATCTACTAAAACTGATAACAGAATTGCAACGACTATTCGGGTAGTATTCGGTATTTGGCCTTTTCGGCAGCTTTTGTTATATTCGGCCCAAAAACCGAATATGGACATATTATACTATTCAGCTGAATACCGAATACTTTAAAGTAACTGATATATTTTGTTAAAAGAAATTATTGATTAATTTTATAATGATTTTATTTTATTCTTATAATTATTAAAACAGATAGCATACAGTCATCTCTCTATTCCAAATTTATAGTATTTTTATGCATCTGAAAGTTTAGAAGCGGAAGGTTATGTGTAGAAAGATTAATGTTTTTATATTTTTAAGAAGTAGTTTAGGTTATCATTTTATTTTTAAACTTTAGCATTGCATTATATCATATTGTATGAAACGGGTATTAACGCGATAGATTGATAGATAGGTTTTTCACCTACTTATATTTCCCGACTTTTCGACCAGGATACACCGGTCACGACCACGGCCGTGACCACGGAATTTGAATTGATAGCTGTTGTTTACAATTCAATTTGTCATTTTAATTATATTCCATGTCATCCTTTATTAAATGATTTTCAAATCCATTATTAAATGAATTAAGCTGTTTACGCCGGTTTAAATAATGTTTTGAATCATTATAATCAGTATAATTTTGGTCGCTAATATTAAATGCATATGTTATATTGGTTAAGTACACGAAAATGTTACATTTCACTGCCTCTACTGAGCACAAGATGACGCTACTGTGCTTTTAAAACGGGCATTTGATTTTTGTAATCTTTAATTTTGTCCGATTTTAATCTAACAAAGTAGCTTTCGTTTTTAATTTTGCGGTATTTCCAATAACACAATTTAATTGGGAATCATTAATCTGGCGAAATAACAAATGTTACAATTATCTGTTTTCGCTAGATGACGCTACTATGTGTTTTTACAATTAATGTGTTTGACTAAGAACTGTATATAACGAAAAAGATATTTGTAATTTTAACACAAGATTTAAAATACGTAATTATTATATTAAAATAAAATTTAGGCAATCAGGATAATTTTTTTAAGTTCTATAAAATTTAAATTTGCGTTATTGTAACATAACTATAAATTGTTCACACTCTTAGTTTTAGTACTCGGGATCAATGTTCGACATTTGATATTGAGGGACCTCACATTCATTCATGATGTGTTAGTACATGAACTTATAGTAGGTAATAGATACCATTTATAGATACAAGATAACACACATTTTTTTTATTAAATGGAATATTAATCTACTCATTTTATGTACTTTTAACATCGTGACTCACATGACCTGTTTAAAAATAGCTAAGATTAGCTACGAATAACCAAGAATATAGTTTTAGTTTATTTAGTAAGTATAAGTACTTGCATGTAAATTACACAATTATTTTTACACGTTACCCTTAGACGCACATTATTATTATGTACCTATATATTTTAAGCATTACAGTAATGATCATGTGCACACGCTTAAATTAATATTAATTCAATAAAATTGTGCTAAATTTAAAGATTTCCATTTTAAACCCGCCAGTAATAGCTATTCCCTGCTAAGGAGGAAGAAAACCATAAAGATACGTAAAATTCTCATTTTTCCTTTCGATAATTATGTGCGTCTCTTTATAGCACAGAGAATTATAAGCACTTTTACAAAAATCTAAATAGTTTGCGAATAATAAGCAGATATTAGAAAAATATACGTCATTTTCTACCACTATCTATTTCATTGCCGGGCGCAATGCGATAAACAGGAACAGTGTTTTGGCTACGCCCGCAGGAGATAACACCGTCTTTTTATATCAGACTAGCTTTTTTTTTCGATTTAGACACAAAGAAAATTATTTACTACGATAATTAAACTAAGCCATGAAGAAAAACCAAAAAGGTTCTTACACATGAAGCTATTTCCCGCGACGTCGCTTGAGCATATTTTAGATGCGTATGATGTAGTTTAGAATTTTTTAAATCGATCTAGTAGTGTCGGTGCCTATTTGATGCAAATAAACCAACAAACAATCAAACCCTTCCTATATAATATTAGTATTATAGACTAGTGGGCGTCCATTTGAAGTTTTTAACATAATTTATTAAAATATAATGTTCAAACATTATTAAGGTTCTATTGTTAAAGACTATATTACTACCTACTATAACCACAGATTTCGCCAACGCTGAAAAAGATTTGTTTAGCCTCCACAATAAAAAATACAAAAGCTCTTTAACCAGCAATAACAGATTTATATATTTTTTACCTGTATGATAAAATTTATCATTCAGATTACCGCTACAGAACTTTCGTTTAATATAGAATGATAGCACATTTGTATATTGCATTGCATTGTACTTATCGCTCAAAATCACTTATTTTTCCTCTAAGTATATGAAATTACTGAAATCGAAAATCTTTTGACATCAGTAAGACCACAGCAAACATCACAAACATATAAATAGATCTTTATGGTAAACATATAAAACTTGACACTGGCTAAATGCACAAACCGTACAAAGCCAATATTCAAAAGAAAAAAACAAACTCTATATCAAAAGAAACAATTTGACCACAGAGTACACGTATGCGTGTATCAAATACTTGTACTTTATAAATATTAAGTACTTAATGTACTTTATAAGCATTGTTATTGAAAAATATTAGCCGTTTGCTCTTCTCTTACATATAAACTATAAGTGTGCCAGATTTCATACCCCTCCGTCCTCGCAATTTTCGTAAAAAGATATAGATATATATATATATATATATATAGATTGACAATACCAAATGTGAAATAAAAAAAAACACTTAAGGTAATTCATATAATTTTATTGCCGTAACCGACAAGACGTGCGTAGGTACTGCTGAGTGTTTTAGGCTAACTATTCTATAACTTATTATTACTACAGTTCTTAAATAAAAAAATGCATTAGTATTATTATGATACTAAATGCAGATAATTACGTATAGTTTTGATAGCACAAGGTTTATCGTCTGCACTCAAAAAAAGATTAGGTACAAATATACAACAAATACATACAACAGGTAAGTAGAAAATCTTAAAAAATTGTTACATTAATGAACTCAATTATTACATTGCTAGTTTTATATATCCATATTTCGGATTATTTTCGCAGATTAATAAAACCTATAATTTATTACCACGTTCCGTTACTAAGTAATGTAACATTTGAAAAACTGTTCACGGTGAAGTTATAAACCTATTTGCTTATGCGTAATTTAAGTGGCCAAAACCGGGTCTTCTGCCCTATCAATATTTGCTACAAAATCGATTTAATATTCAATTTTTAAGACGAAACAATGATAAATATACACGAGCATATTGTCAAAGATCACCGGCTTTACCGCGTATCTCGTTGACGCTCTAATTATCTGTCAAACTGATAGATAAACCTGTGCTTCAGTTACACGGTAGAGCCGTTGTAAAACTACCTAATGCGTAACTTTACTGATATAAATTTCAGGTACATTCCGTTATATTTTAAATTAATTGTAGGTACTGTAAGATAAAATTAATGTGGTTCTCTGAACCTGCCAAGAAGAATAAATTTTGAAGTGCGATAAATGACTACCAATCAAAATGATTTAAGTATTACGCCATCGGGCCATTCACCAATATTCACGTGCTTGTCTCCAGCTCAATAGTAATAAAACGAACGTCTACTGCCTTGTTTCTTACTCCTTATAACTGTAAACACACGAATCGCTTACAATTTTGATTGGGCTTTCGGTCATTGTTGAAATTGGTAGATCTAATATGCGCAAACGAAGATGCATCATCGTGCGTGCGCCATATTACCTATGTAGTCGGAACTTGCTGTACCTGATCTGTAATCAGTGAAGTTTATACGTCAAGCATATTGTGCGATAGCTTCACCTTTAAGATTAAATTCATTTTTAATTCTAAATCAATTACAGCTGTATGTAGCATAAATGACAGAAGGGTCGGGAATTACTTTTTTTGTTTTGCATTAAGGCTCTCCATAGAATACCACCAACTATAAACACCTGCTTTCTGTGGTAGAATGAAGAAAAACCACATAGTAATTAAAGATACTTACTATTTTAGAATAACGGAGTATATTGGTTCATTTATGACGCTCGGTTCAGCCTCGAAAACAACCTCAATCTTAACGTTGAATAAACGACGTGACAGCATAGAGGTTCAATCAAATAAAACATACTTTAAAAGGTTTTATTTCATTGTAGATGTATGCTGTGACACGTCGAGTTCGAGACTGTGCTGTTTAATACATATCGCGAGGATATTATGTCGTAACAAAATGTACGGTTAAAAACCAGTCCGAAAGTATTGTTATTCGATCAAAAGAGCACGTGAATATATTTTTAACAACTTAATAAATGTTTTGTGTAATTGAGAAACGTTGATAACAAACTAGATATGTAGTTAAGACATATTTACAAAGATTTATTTACATTGGATTATAGTCATCAAAGTCTTAATTAAAATGTAAAATAATTTACATACCCGTCTGAAATAATAGATATAAATAATTAACAGTAAACTGGTATATATGTTTGTCGACTTGCCCGTGGGCATGCCCGTGAATTCTCCGCTTAAAACCGAGGATTCATGGTGCCGTTTGTTTGTTTTTCCTATCAGAAGAAATACATAAAACAACTGATTTGTAGGAACTATTAAGCAAACTCAAACTATAACAATGATTACATCGGATTAGAAGCAAAATTGATTATGCATAGAGGATAATATTATGCTATGATTGTTGTGAAAACTTCTAGGAAATAGTCTCCTTCTTTCGTCGAGTTTTTTGTAACCACCGTGACTATTATAAAACGAGGACTAAAGTTAGCACTTGGTTTAAACCATTGGCTGCTTAAAGAAAAACTGAGACGTGGGTATAATCTTTTAAACACGGTGCCAAGTTAGTCTTCTTTTTATAATAATTCTGATTGAGTGATTTATATTTGCAAAAGCTCAAATCTGAATAACTTACCTGACAAAATTTTACTGGCAGATTTCAATCGTAAGGCTATTTACCTACCTAACACAATAAATCTTGTTCCCATCTCTTTATGTTAGTAAACATTCATCTCAAAAATAAAACAAGAACTTTTTCCCACCGCTTAAAACCTGGCTCCATCCAACAACTTGGACGTGGAGCACACCACTGGATACACTAAAGAAATACAGTTTTACTAAATACTTTTCAACATATTTCTTACGATAATCATATTATGTGATTAAATTATTTCAAACAACATGTTGTTCATGCATTACGAGAAAAATCATAAGAAAATTAACTTAGCGACAAGATTATATTCGGGGACGTAATATTAATAGTTTGTGTCAATTCTTGACCCTGAGTTTCATATAATAAGTTAACGATATGATTATGGTTGTTACCAAGATGTAAATATTCTTTGTTCATAGTGACTGGTTAGTAACTATTAGTTAATAATTTGCACGAGGTTTGAAAGTACTCTTCAAACCTCGTGTAAATTATTCAAGAATTACAGTTCAAGAATAACATTTATAATAATTAAGGAAGTTATTTTATACAAAACAAGTAATACAATAAGGTTATAGAGTTCAAGGTACTTCAAATATAGAACTGTTATTTGATATTTGTTATTTTAACAAATTTCGAATGATAGTTCGTATCGTATTGTAATGATTGTAATTATAATTAGGATTGGTTTATAATACCCTACAATATTTGACTTCAGTCATAATAGGAAACTATTTCAACATGTCTCTTTGCTACCAATTCAGTGTGAGGCAGTAAAGAATGTCAGGTTACTGGTAGTGGTTGTGATAGGTGGTATTGTCGGCAGAGGCGGTGTGGGATAGACGCGGCACGGCGCCCCAGCAGGTGGTCCCAGCATGCTGAGTAATAGATACGAGACGAGAGATCCCGATAGAAGACCTCCATTGTACGACAATGTCATCATGTTACCTGTAAATTAAAAGTAAAATTTTCATAACAAATTTCATATAATATGAATTACGTAGAAAAAGAACGGTGATTCTTCTGGTGACTCGGGTTTGGCTTCCTCGATCTCACTCCAAAGGAGATGGCATATTGCAGGCTTTTTACTGAGAGATTCTCAAAGCATAATTCATTTGTAGTTTAAGTCATGTGTATTAAGTACTTAATTTAATTGTTAATGTTATATACTTGTATGATATTGACAATATGCATTAGAATGATTGTTTCTACGGGATTGCTACCATGTACCTTGTAAATGAATATGAATGCTTAAAACAACATTAAATGACAATATACAGTTCCAAACTAGTTTTTATTAATTAAAGCATACTCTATTTAAAAAAAAACAAACATTTACTTTACCTGCAATTTCTCTATGTTCTCGTCCCACCCGTGAAGGTGCCATTATCATGGGTACAGAGCCAAATAATCCGTTGCTGAAACCGAGGACTACCGAAAACATTATCGGATATACCTTGAAAAAAAAAAATAACTCATTTAATACTTTTTTTTATACATATTATAGCTAACTAGCTTTCCTGCAACTTATATTGCCTAGAATTATTTTGAGCAGCATTTTCAAAATGTACATTTTTCAACATTCATTATATCATGTAAAATACCTAGAATAGAAGATCATGATTTTATCTTTGACAATGACGAAGTTTTGTACAGTCTATTTATCACTATAACAGCAACCTATGTTCTATCTCAAGTCAACTCTGTTTAGTGGGTTAGGCCTGAGAGTTTAACTGACATATACACAGACCTACTTTGGCATGTATAATATTTGTATAGAAAAATTAAATGATTGCTTGGTCGACTTTCAAACTCATAGCTGTTAAAATTAAAATTCAAAGTTTAAATTGTTAATATATAATGGAACTGGGTAAAAGATCCGTTTATTTAGGCGGCTAGCTCTATAATAGAATGGCGCCAATAATTTACACAGCTAAACGTCGATCAGCTGAGTAATTGTCACAACGTACCTTTTACAGTGCGGCTGTATAAAGTCCAAGGAACTATCATGTCGATTTATACGGAAATAAGATATTTTTTTTTAATATAAAGATTTTCTACTCTAAATATCCATTTTGGTTTTCAAGTTACTACGTGTTTGCTTTCCAGACATGTTAATCTATTTCTTCTTGAATTTTGAACCAATTTCTATCAAACAAAATGTGTCCCCGCGACTTCGCTTGCGTAAATTATAGCCTATGTCCAACGCGTATTAAGTAGCTTCCCATATGTGAAAGACTTTCATAAATCGGTCCAATAGTTTTGGAACCTATCCAATGCAAACAAACTAGCAAACAAATCTTTCCTCTTTATAATATGAGTATAGTAAATATCACTAAAAACATACTCTTTTATACTCGTTTACAAAAGAAATACTCTTTTTAAAAAATAAAAACGACTTCTTACTTTGAAAAATAATAAATAATACTACAGAACCTACATTCGATTCTGTGTCTCGACCTCCGCTCACCTGACTTCAGATGCATTTTCTTGAATAAGTAGCTTTTGAGATAAGTACTATTTATCTCTTTTTTTAAGTTTGAAGTAGATTAAGTAATTTGACGACCCCTATAGATGGACTTGCACGCTGATTTCAAGTTTAATACCCGGTTAGGTCAATATAGAAAATCGATTTTTCTACGGATCGCTGGGTGTTAACGACTTAGAATGCAGCTGGAGTTAACGGCTTAACTTGCCTTTCAAAGCACGCAAGAGCTAATATTTGAGTTACCCATTCCATTCTATGACCGTATGAACATATGTGCTTTTAAAATAAAGAATAATAGAGGGATAATAGTGTACTTACATCACCTACGATATGAGGCGAGTGCCTCGGTGCAGCGCAGAGCAACAGCAGTGGCACCAGTAACAAGCGCACTCCACTGGCCATCAGTAGCTGGCTACGACTCCACTCATAAGGCCATGCTGCTGCTATCTATAACATAATAATAACCAAATTTTAAAAGACTTATTTACCTACAGAGCACATGCATAAGTAGTACATTAGCAAATATTAAAACAAAACTCAAAACACTTTTTAAACAACTTAGCATGAAACAGAATTCAGAAATGGAGGCACACCACAAATGGCGGCATGTTTGTGTTAAGTGTAAAATGAAGGTGTGTAACATTGTTGTAAACCTAATAAATTAGTACAGATATATAAACAGCATTGGCACAAACCTTTGTGGTTTACAAATGCTGTAAAAAACTTAAAAATGTGTAACTATGTTTAATACTGTAATGTAAATAAAAAAAAGTTGATTATATTATTATCTTGTGGGTTTTATACTTTACTTCGTGGACGACGGTTGCCCAAACTAAGCATCATAAATGCACAGTCATTTTGCTAGCAGAATGACAGCACATTGCTACACATAAACAGACATCAGACAGATAAAGGTGTTATTTAATTAATTAATATATATAAATCTTTCGATTTTTATTCAATACTAGAATCCAGTGACGCCTATAATAGATCAATGTAAGTTGCTGTTTTTGCTTATGGTATATGGTATGACATACTTTGAGCTATATGCGACATTTGCCATACATTTTAGGCAACTGAGACTGGTGAATTCTGGTTTTCATTGCTAATGCGAAATTGATTTAATATAATAATGAGAACGCATTTTGGTATCTGTAAAAGAATTTCTTTCGGCTGTTTAGGTGAATTGCCTGAACATTTATAAAAATACGCTTACGTTTGTAAACTTACAAAGTGATTATAAAATCCGTCAGCTCCGTTGGTCTCGGGTAGCTCAATTGGTTAAGGCAGTCGCCCGGAGTGCGAAGTGTGTTATAGGTTTAAATCTTATATGAGGACCTTGGCACTGGCGATTTTTGAAGTATTTTTATTTAATATTCCTTATTCTTAAATTATTACCTTTCCAATGAAATCGAAGAGGTTGAATGCTGACATCAATATGATAGGCATCCAAGAGCCGAGCCGACAGGAAGGTACTTCTGAAGCGATGCCGGGGTAAAGACTGAGCGTGGTAAAGTATACCAATCCTATGGATACCATATACGGGTATATAGCTCGGGCCACTGCCCAACGAGCTAAAACTCCGCCTTGTGGAAAAAGAAGAAAGCAACGAAATCAGTTAGCAGTTCCAAAATACTATTAAACAAGCTCAGTGGTATTTAATATTCACAAATACATTCTCATACAAGATATTTGTTAAGTTATAGAGATTAACCAGTCTCACATTTATTCGGATCAAAAAACCAAGTATGAGTAGGACTCACTGAGAATTCCATGTAACATTACAAAGTTTATAAATAAAAAAGAACCGAACATTGCCTCTAACTGAAAGTTAAGAGGGATTGAGAAGCATTTGTTGTTAGAAAACTACTGTTGTCTTTATCTCCATTCTTCATCGATACGAAAATGAGCTTTTCTGTAATGTTGGGTTTGAGTTTTGTGTTACCTTCGTTGTTTCAGATTTCCATAATACAAGGGCTTAATTTGTTGATGTGATGTCATCGAATATTTATTTATTTATTATTATTGTATAGATCTGGTGGTTGAGGTAATTTTATAAGTTCATAATAAGTTTATTACTTATTTTAAAAAGTTTGTAATTAAAAGTTCAGTCAGTGTAATTAAATTTTCATCTTTATCGAAGGTTTAAATATTTTGTAAAAATATTTCTTTCGGCTGTTCAGTGAATTGTATGAACATTGATGAAAATACGCCCTGTAGTAGCGAAAAAGTAACAAGCACCTTAGAGTGCCAGGGACAAAAAGGATTTTTAAGCATTTTTTAAAAAGAAAATTTGTATTATTTGTAGCAGTAGGGCAGATAACATAAATGACCAAAAGTCATTTTAAGAGTAACGAGGAAGTGAACGTTGACACATCACAGCAGCATCGGTATTAATTTTGCCAAAATGGCCAACCAAATGGCCAAAAAGGGTGCAGTGGACAAAACCGAGTCTTCTGACCTAAGTACAAATTACTGCTTTAGAAAAATTTCATGAGTCTTAACACGATACACGGGCAATGGAGGTACCTCTTAAATTATAAATGAAACCACAAATGTGACCTTACATTTGAAAGCCCTCCATGAGGTCAGCCTCTCCGGCGTTTCGAAGACGACATCTTCTACTTTATAGGAGGGTCGTGGAGTGCGAAGCGTGGACGGCGAAGCGGATGGTTCTGAAACGCTGGGCGGCGACACCGGCGCAGGTGCTGGAGCCGTCGGCGAATACAAAGGATTTGCAAAACTAAACGATTTGTTTTCCGTTTCCGCTGAAATGAAAGTCAATGTATTAAATCAACGACAAGTTTAACATAATCACATTGGAGTGACGACACTATTATCAATTTTATTGAAATGAAACTATTTTACTTAAGTACCTAACTTTTGGAAAGTTACTATGGTCATTATCGTTAGGGTATTTAATTATTAACGGGATTGTTAACATTTCTTTAAATAACAGTGCCGAAATATGGAAGAATAAGATATAAGCTACATTGAAGCAATCCCGTGAACAATTTAGCCTAATACTGCATAAGTTTTAAGTGAATTCGATTTGAATGACTGGGAGATATTTATAATGGTCACCATAATATGGTGAACATTTTACGATGTGCATAGGCGCCGTTTGGTATCCATACAAAAAAAAAATTATAGCACTTGTTTTATCAATTTGGGTAGATAAATCCTTTACCATCATATAATTCATGGTTAATGCACTTCAAACTCTTGAGCTTAGAATGCCGACGTAAGATAACTGATATTCTTTTTTTTTATATAAAATTTTAAATAGCTATATTGAGTGGCCTGATTTATAACGTCAAATAAACCTAAATGTATCATACAAAATGGCTCGATCTTCAAGATACCGACCTTTTCGCGTGAAAAGATTCAGAACGAACTTCGGTCACTTCTCGACAATCGATAGAATACACATACATTATAATATTTTTTTACACTCAATGGATCATCACAATGATATTGACGTGTCATATCCAGTACATAGGTTTAAGAATATTTTGTATAATAATTTCAGCCCTGAACTATGGCTGTTTGTGCTGATACTCTGAACTTGTATGTGTTCAGTCTGATATATCTTTAATTTTATTATTATTAATGTTTTTTGATTTTGGTTATTCCTACTCATTTCTCAATATCCTGCAGTTGTAAAATAGCTTTTGAATTAAACATCATCTAATTGTTATGTTTACTTTGTGGATTTTTATTTGCTATTGGTACATGTCGTGACAACCTGTAATTAAAGCAGCACTATTGTAAGTTACTGTTGTAAGCTTTACTGTCATACGATTGTGGTGTATGTTTTGTTGGTTGTTCTTTAATAAATAAATATATACACTACTAAGATCTCTAGTTCGGTATAATAAAAACAACTAGCTAGTTAATGACAATACCTGTTGTAGATAAAACAGGACTTTGTATTTTCAGTACACCATAACTTGCTTCACCTGCTTCATTTTCCATCTGAAAAAAGTCGATCAACGTTTTTTGGTAATTCTCATGTGCTAAATAACGATTTTAAGAAACGCAACGCAAAATCAAGTTAACTAACTAAAGCGAAGAGTCCATTTTAATACAATTAATATTTGGTCACCATGTTTCTTTTTTTAAATTCGTTAATTTCTGTTATTGAAATGTGCGCTCCTTTTTTTGATATTGTTGGCTGTACTACGCTTAGTGGCTTAATAGAAAGCAAATATGTGGTTGCACATGTATATAAAAAAGCAAATGAAACGAGATATATGTTCAACGTACCAATGTTACATCTTCATTCGGATTCAAATGCAGTTGGATCCGTTTGCGATGTCGAGATTCATTTGTTAGTCTCAAGTAGTGTTGCACCAATGGGTGGCGCATCATCACGTGATGCAACATTGAGTGCCCCAGCAATATAAGAATAGAGAACACGAAGAACATGAATGTGCTGCGGCGTGGTTGCCGAAAACCGTATTTGGTGACGATTCGGTCTAGTGATACCCAGAAACCGGCAGCGCCTACAAAAATATTTACAGCTTTACCGACGTATTGCTGATTGCTAAATTGATAAGTCCTAATATAAGCTTTGGTACAATAAGTTCCCAATAATATGGCGCATTATGAATATTCGTTTGCGCAGAGTAGACCAATTATTGCCAGTGATAACCAACCGTATTATTCAGATTCATAATCAGGACTTGCCTAAAAGACTGTATTTTAATCATTCCTTCGGTCATCGTTTGAATTGACGACCCGTCAATTCATACTATGCACAAATGAAGATTCATATGCGTTTCATATGAAACATACTGTATCAATTTTTGTGGATGTTTAACGTGTTCTAAAGTCATTATGCTAATAAATATTTTGTACTAATCGACATTGTACAGAACATGGAGGTACATATATCAATGAAATGATAAGCCTATAAAGATACAACGGCTCTAATGTCCTTATCAAGATTTTTCAGATTTTTCATGAAAGAAATCATTGGAAATATTTCTAGAGATGAGAATAATGCTTACTTTCTCCTGCCATCACAGCCTGGGTGTAACGTGGTGGTAAACATCCAGTGAAGCCGTAATAAGATGCCTGCTGGACTGTGCAGCCGAAGGCGACTACGCCTATGGCAACCAAATTTATGGTGTACGATACACGCATCGAGAATCCATCCCAGCCTATATTACACACTGCCACGAACAACATTGTAGCGAGAGACACCAGGATACCTTAAACATATTCAATTAATTTGTTTACAAAGAACAAACAAGTACATATTTATAAATGTCGAATAAAATATCTATCCATTCCAGCTTACTATATGAATATTTTTTTATTTTATATGTACATATTTTGAAATGAACATTTCTCTGGTTGTAGTGTTGGCATATATATTGGCATATATAGGCGCTAGTTTTTGATCTTAATTTATTACTGCTGAATAGGCAATGCTTCAACCAAGTGCGTCAAGATGCAACTTGGGTAGACAGATAGCCTTTTAGTTCGTGAGGGATGGAACCCCTTTATGTAACTGAGGTACACATACAATAATTGTGTATAATTACCATTCTTATATTTTCACCGGCACTGCTTACTACACAAACAGCTTATAAGTAGTTTTATTTTGAGTAGTGAGCGTGAAAAAACATATAAACAATTATATAATACAGTACGGTCTGGGCGTCGCTAATAAAGTTCACCGAAAAGACTACCAACATCTTACTCTAAAATATAAGCGAACACTTATAAACTTAAAAGTAGTTTTATTTAATAAAATAAAAAGAGTGCCTGATGTCCTATTTCGCACATTATTCATTATCTACATGGAGTATTGATGATTCAATGATGAATCTTGATGATTTATTCATTTGTTACTTTGTGCTTTAGTAACAAATATCTCGTAAAAAAGCTCCTACAATTAAGTTTGCGTCAGCAGAGATGAGCCAAAGACAGTTATGCAGTTTCGATAGAGTTTGCTATTGCAATTTAACCAACTTCAGCCGCTAGCTTAAAGTAATCATATTTTAACGATTATTGCAAGCTTCTACAGTGAAATATATTGTTTTTTCTGAGGCGCTAACCGAGTTTAACTGTCAAGTTATTTTGTCATTTGAATCCAAGCGATCAAATTTGACAGCTCGGTGAGTAAGTGGGCTATGCGGTCATTATATAACGAACTCTATCAATGGCGACACTGCATTGGATTATATTTTATCTCTTCTTCTTTGTTTTCTAATTAATGACGTTTTTCATCTCGTTTTTATTTTAAGTTACTGACAAGAAAGGTTAAAGGTTAACGGAAGAGACCGACGACTTTATAATATGTAGTGATGTTTTTTATTCCGCAGGCGTAAATTAATCATATTTTTCTGTAATTGCTGATAAAAATAGAACAGGTGCTCAAATTATAATAAATAAGTAACTCGATTATTATGTTATAAATCCTGTAATTGTATTATAAACATACAGGTTTTTATTAAACCTGTATGTTTATAATACAATTACAGGATCTTGATCAAAAAGAGGATTAATTCAAAATGATAATTGTTAATTATCTATGAATTTTTATAGTTATTTATTGTATCTTTTTGTTTTTCATTGATATCATAACTCACCGAAGGTAATCCTCGTGTTGTATGTGAAAAGGTCATATTTTTCTGTAATTGCTGATAAAAATAGAACAGGTGCTCAAATTATAATAAATAAGTAACTCGATTATTATGTTATAAATCCTGTAATTGTATTATAAACATACAGGTTTTTATTAAACCTGTATGTTTATAATACAATTACAGGATCTTGATCAAAAAGAGGATTAATTCAAAATGATAATTGTTAATTATCTATGAATTTTTATAGTTATTTATTGTATCTTTTTGTTTTTCATTGATATCATAACTCACCGAAGGTAATCCTCGTGTTGTATGTGAAAAGGTCTAACAAGAGATTGTTAGTAACGACGGCCACACATGCAGAAGCGATATACACCGTTGACATATCGAACATGATAGTTGTGTCGGGGTAATGGTGCTGGAAGTAGTCTACTGCCATGATGAAACTGCACAAAAAGGAATATGAAAAGTTCGCCCTTGATTTTGATACAGTTAAGACTAATTGATAATAGGGCAGAAAATCCGTTTTTGGCCATTACCGCCTTTTTGACCATTTGGAACTTCAAGGCGTTCTACCTAAGACATAGATAAATACTTTACTCTACCGTAAATAGTTTTTAAAGTTGTAGCGCTATTTCAAAATTAATACCATTTTTAAATATGATGTACCAAATTTCACTTGCTCGTAATTCTTAAAATGGCCAAAACTAGGTCTTGATCTTGAAATGGCCAGAAGCGGGACCTCTGCCGATTTTTTAATACTTAATAGAAATTATTGTGAAAAAGACTGTTCATTAAATCTTTATTTTATAGTTATGTTGAGAATTAATTGCAAAAATTTGCCATTTTGCAGTTACGATGTATTTCTATATACAACTAGAGCAGAGGTCCATGTTTTAGTTAAGCTGTGCTGATGAGATTCAAATGAAAGCCCTGAAGAAGCTATGGCGGAATAGTCCCTTAGCGAGGAGATTCCTTCAGCCTAGAAAACATTGAGGATCTCTCGTTATTCCGATTTAGCCACCCTTTGGTGTGTTTGGTATTATAGGGTTAGCTTTGTTCATCTTATTCTTATCATATCCAAAATATTATACAAAAACGCACATTTTACGTCATTGCTCCTTCCCACGCACACTCTCCGCCTTATGTATGCTTATAACGTTATTAAAATTTTTGAAAACAACAATATCAATTAATTGTTAACTTAATTCGGTTTTATGTAAACCAATATTTCCAATACAATATTTTAAATTACTAGTCCATTACAGCTCAACCCGATTATTATGTTTATCAAATAAAATTCCGTCTTCTGTAAAACTGTTGTTGATTAAGCCTAATTCCTTGATTTTTAACAGTTCAGAAAGTAAATGATGTAGTTCAACATTATATTTTTCTTATTAATCTTCTACTTTGATAAGCTCAAATATTATTGATGAATTCATTACTACACGTAACATATCAATTAAGCATAAATCAAATATCTTGTCTTAATTTACCTGTTAAAAGGAAGAAGAAAAGCAGCTCCGGCAACAAAGAGTGTGAAATAAACAGAGTTATATCGGTCAGGGGGCGGAGCACCAGGGTCTGTCATCGCTCCTAGAGGCTCGCCGCGTGCCGCTCGTATCGCCTCTATGCGAGCATAACCGCGTCCCAGAGTCTCATTCATGTTTGCACCTTCTTAGTTCAATTACTCTTTCTTCATTTCTATATAATCCCCACCTAGTTTGATTCCCTTGATTGCTTTTAGAAAGACTTCTTAATTACTTCATTAAAAACACTACCATTTTTATGTTCGTTTATCGATGTTTTCTCTTTCTGTTCTTGTGTTCAGGTTTTATATAACTTTTGCACTATTTTCACTGTATACATATTCTCCACAACGAGATACATCGTCAAGTAAATGATTAAGCAACAGTCGTATCCTTTTTGTTGTTTATTTTATCAAAAAACAAGTGTTATCATTAATTTTGTGTTCTGCTAACACAAAGAGAGGAATATGGACAATTTACTATGAGATCAAACAGATGGATTTACTTAAACGTACAGATTCTAACAATAACAAATAATTTTGGCCGGTGGCACTTGACAGTTGTCCGAAGAATAGTCTCACGCATGCGTGTGCTACATCGATTTTCAAGAGTGGAGAACAGCAGAACAGCTGTATGCTATTGAAGAATGAACTCCTAAACAAATTATTAAATATATAAAGAACTACATTGCTCCAACGACATAATAACGATGCGTGTGACTTATTAATATAAATAATTATTATGGACCTCTTTCATTAGAGGCGTATTGATATTATTAATGTTTTATCACCAAACTAGCTTTCCGCCAACGGCTCCGTCCGCTTGTCTTATGTTATAGATATAAAATTCCCTCTTGAATCATTCTGTATATTTATAAAAATTACAATCAGTTTTGTAGATTAAAAGGTCTCAGTGTATAGATAGACAGTGGGAAGCAAATTTGCTTTATACTAAGTGTATAGAAGAAGTATTTGTCAAAAACATATTTCATTGTCTGTTTTTTAACAAGCTGCTCCAAAACATGAATAAAAATAATAGGATTTATGCTTAGGTATGCAATACTTAATCGAGCTATTAGACGCTCAATCTGGCGCCAAAATGGGATTGTTTGATGCGAGATTGAAATAAATCACATATTATACAGATAATTTGATTTTTGTCACAAATATGCAACTTTGATCTGATCACGTTTCAGAGTGATCGTCTAATGGCCGGTTGTCTTAACCGGCTATTAGACGATCACTGCAATTCGAGTGAATGAGTTCTAGCCGCTTTCTCTACCTAAGATACGAGACATTCCTGTTAAGAGGATACGAGACATTTCTGAAAATAAGAGATCAAAGGTGGTTGTCGTGACCTTTAATGCCGGCACGAAATTAATGTCCATTTTTTACATTGTCATCACAACACACTAATAATTGTTATTATATAAATTCCTCTCATGAATTTTTCGCAGATGAGGGTTGAAAAACCCAAAATTACTTGAATATTCTTTATAGTCTTAGGTATAAATAGTTGTGGTATATTCGTTGTTACAAATGTCCATGTCCAACTTTACCTACTTAGGGGAGGAATGTGATCAGTGTATAATAATATGATATCGTATATTTTATTTTCAGGCCTTCCGTACGGATGGTTAAGGAGGATGGGCCATGACCCTCCACGCTGGTCCAATACGGATTGGAGGGTATTAACGACTGCGAATGCAGCCAGGATCAACGGCTTAACGTGCCTTCCGAAGCACGGAGTAGTTCGAGATAGTAATTTTTTGGTCACCCATCCCGTAACCGACCCTTGCGAAAGTTGGTTAACAACACGGACCGTGGCGCATATCCACTAAGCCGTCAGCTATCCGCTGCCGAGTTGAGTTATAAATCAATTTTAAATAAATTACTGATATACGAGAAACCCGGAAGATCGTAACAAGGTTATTTACGTCAGTTGTAAAAGATACAGTAATATGATTTGAAATAGTAATCAGGCAGCAGTGCAATGCACGAAGTTTTTCTTATGGCGTTACGAAGATTTTTTAATTATTGATATAAATAATTTAATTATTTATATCATATTAAAATTTCATGTCTATTCATTTTAATAGTGTAGTAAAAATCTGTTGGTATATTGATAAACATTAGTCATCAATCTTCGGGCACAGGAGGAATATAAATAAGACAACATCTTATACATTCAACTCTGCCCTGCGATTCTATAAAAATCCAGACCCGAATTTGAATTCACTCGTGACCGAATTCATGTAATTTAGTGTAGAAATTCTATTGATTCCATGTTTTGTATAAAAATACCAAAGATAATTGATTGAATATTTCGAAACTCATTTTACTTTTGCCACGAAACGTTATTACCAATACGGATGCCGCTTTTTCAAGTGAATTTGGACACCTGAGTGGATTCTAATTCGTATTTGGATATCTACAGAATCGCAGGGCTGATCCCAAATTAAATATCTAAAGCATAATTCACTTAATTCAAAGTGAAATTTGATAAATAGGTACTTGATTTAAATTCGATAAATGATTCGATGTATACCTTTGAATTAGCACATCCAGTCCATACAGTCTCTCTAACGTTATAGGTAAATTGTTAAAAAAGAAAACAAAATTTTATACCGGTAATTTATTGGATACCATTTTTTTCTTGTTTCTTTTGTCCAATCCCTATAGTTATAATAACTAAGGTTTCCCCTGTTTTTAGACTAATTTAAGTCTAATAAGTTCTTTTCATTACATAAAAAAACCATAGAAGAACATGCAATGTATTTCAATAAAGGAAGCTTTATGACTTAAATCAATTTCTTTGTTGAAATAGTAACTTGAAAGGTTTGGCAGACAGAGTTAGGCCATCTAAAGGCTCAGCAGTTGGAAGAGGGTCGCCATCAGGTACTCTTAAGTTAAACTTCTGCAGTATATGAGTGATGAACATGAATAACTCAGACTTAGCTAAATTTTCTCCGATACACCGTCTTTTACCTGAAAAAAAAAGGTTTAAATGCTTGTACTATAACAACTTCATACCCTTCTTAGCTCGTAGAATTTAAACAGCTATGCTATTATATTAAAAATAATCTCGAACTTGTCATCGAACTCACCACTGTCACAGAATAGAGCATTTAATAAAATCAGGCGTTATTTTGCGGAAGTCCATTGCTATAATCGTAAAACTGTGATATCTAGCAACTTGCACACACAGTCAGTATCCGCAAGACCGGCTGTGTACCACTCACACACAAATTCATATGTAAAAACGCCAATAAATCTCGCAAAATCAAGACCTTACAGTACCAACCACCGATAATTGCTGCCTCTCGCAGACTCGGAATTTAAACAGAGTGCGCCCGTTTTTTACACCCGAGCAACGGTGCTTGCTATATAAAACCCAGGTCAGGTCTAGCTTGGAGTACTGTCCGCATCTTTGGTATGACTCAGCAAAATATCTGTTGGATGCCCTGGATAGGCTGCAGCGGCGAGCAGTACGCATCATAAACGATGAAGTGTTAACCAAGAATCTTGATCCACTGCAAATGAGGCGTGATATTGCCTCATTGAGTGTGTTCTATCATTTGTATAATGGAGAGTGGTCTGAAGAATTATTCAAGATCATTCCCCTCTCCTCCTTCCGTAACAGGTTGACACGTGCCGGTGTTCACTGCCATTCCCAGACTGTTTGTACTATACCATTTCGTACAAAGAAATTCGGCAAATCATATATTTGCCGTACCAATAAAATGTGGAACTGTCTCCCATCCCACGTATTTCCAATTGAAAATAACCTTGGGTGCTTCAAAAGAGGTGTCAAAAGGCTCTTTATCAGGCCGGCAAGATAGTGGTGGCTACCGGGAGTAGTTTCGACTTCTTACAGCTGCGACTATTATTACAGCAGGTACAGTCACTTTGTCGTGCAACAATAAAAAAAATAAAATAAAAAAATGTAAGCATTGTAAGGTCTAACGTGGAAACAGGTGTAGATTAGTGATTTTGCGAGATTTGTAGCCGTTTGTACATGTAAATTTATGTGCAGGCGGTACACAGCAGGTATGACGGGTAGGTACTGACTGGGTGTGGAAGTTGCTAGATATCATAGTTACACGAATCAGTGAAACTATTGTGTATCCAGGAATAGAGCTTTAAAGAAATAAAACCTATAACAATTTTCAAGTAGGTTTTATTTGATTGAACTTCAGCACAGTAACAGCGCTGCGTAAAGGTAATAGCACTGCAGCATAGGTTAAACACTTATATTAAAATTAAGGAAACTTGAATCGACCATGTAACTTACCACAGCCAAAAGGCATAAGCGATTCGTCATGCATTAGATTACTTTCATTTGTAAGGAATCTTTCTGGCCTGAATTCGCTTGGATTTTTCCAGCGGCTCCCGTTATGGAGGTCATGTAAGCCAAACAATATGAAAGTACCCTGCAGAGAAAATATGAAGGAATAACATTTTGCCTTTAATTTTTTGCAAAGAAAATATTTAAAAATCTCTTTGTTTTATTGTAGCTGGAAACCATTTATTCTCACATTTATATTTTTAAAATGAGATTCCATATACATACATAGGTTCTTTTTCGATAGCTTACGTTTAAAAGGATTTGAGGTAAACTTAGTTATAGTTTGACCGCAATCAACAAAGCTCTTTTTTAAGCTCTACATGAGCGTGTATAAGTTTGTATAGGGAAGAGATAAGTGCTCGTGTGAAGGTATTAGATATATATAAAGATTATATTATTAATTTGCTTTGATGAAAAAATGGAGTTATTCGTTTTAAGTGATCGTAATAATCTCATTAATATATATATATATAATCTCATTCATATAGATTACAATTTTCATGGAACAAATAATTAACTTTTTACTCGAATAAAAAAACATTATTTGAAATATATTGGAAATTATAGCCTGAAAATGCTGTTTGCCTTTTACAAAATAATTAAATTTTAGATTTGGAAAATAATTGAAAATTTTTCACAAGTGGTTTATGGAAAGCGCAAGTGCGGCGCCCTAGATAGATTATTGCGTGACGTTTATTTATTAATGGCAAACAAAACAGATTACAATTGATAATTGTATTACAATAACAATTTAATTAATATTTTCACCTGAACTGCAATCTACGAACTTGTGTACACTGTATGGATTAAAATGAATCTTTATTAATTAAAAAACAATCCAAATAACTTAAATTCAGTGATTACTAATTAAGTTGCTAGCTAGCATTATATGAACATTAGATTACATTGAATTACAATTATATTCTGATTGAATAAAAACTAGATAAAGTTTAACTAAATTGAGATTAAAATTAGATGTTTATTTTAGGACTAACGGCTTAACGTGCATTATGCCAGTGTTGTGCACAGTGCTCAAGACAATAATGTTCTGTAAACGGTCCTTACGAATGTTATTTTTCTATTTTTTTCTCGTTTTTCGCGCTCTGGTTGTCGCTTGTGTCTGAGCATTTTATTCATACCTTTAAACGGTCCTTCTTTTGTTTTTGATATTTTTAAATTATTATTATTTGTCTAGTTGTATGCACAATCGGCTATTTATTGTTCTATTTTCCATGTAACGCTAGGTTGCCTGGAAGAAATTGCTGGCTACTTAGTTATGTAAAATAAGTTTTCATGTATGTTCTTGTTGTGCAGTATTTACTTACTTATTTTACTTCAATTTAAGCCGGATGCGCTAACCCACTACACCATCAGACCTCTTATACCTAAGCTATACTAATATTATAAAGAGGAAAGATTTGGTTGTTTGTTTGTTTGCATTGAATTTGTTCCAATACTACTGGACCGATAGTTGCAGAGCGATTCCGACCTACGCGAAGCTACATCTGACGCGCATGTCACAGGCTAAAATTTTGCGGCAAAGTCGTGGGAAAATAGCTAGTTCATTATACCCTGTGAAAACTTATCTGCGGTACGCCTATGGAGTATGAAGTCAACACGGGTTGGCGATAATCGAAACTACTTTCTCGATCTCTATTGTGCAAACTGCGAGCTCTTTAAGAGACCAAGCGCATTTCCCTATCAAAAGAAGTTTCATGCTCATACCATACTGCATGTATGTAAATGCTTCAGATGCAACTTTATAGTGCACGAGCCTTGCGATGGGCAGTTAAATACGCTTCGCGTTTTCGCGGAAGATACGTGGAGTTTTATTTATTGATATAAAAAAATATAAACATATTTTAATTTTGACTTTCCACACTCGAAGGAAATCGTATACTAACATACTTCCGTGAGGTGCTTAACTGAGGTTCTGTCAGATTTGAACGGCCCTCATCATCATCAGCCCTTTTACGTCACCAACTGCAGGAGCTTACTTATGGATGGTTATAGAGGATTGGCCACGACCCTCCATGCTGGCCCAATGTGTATTGGAGGATATTAACGCCTGCAAATACAACCGGGACTAATCGCTTTACGTGCTTGGAGTTGCTTGAGATAATATTTTTTGGTCATCCATCCTGTGCCCGACCTTTGCGAAAGTTGCTTAACAACTACAATCGCGGGCCATGATACTTATTCACTACGCCACCGAGCTACTCTGAACCGACCCTCAGACTCGCGTAATATTATGAGTGTTGCCAGCGAAGACTGAAAATACCAACTTTGAAGTACGTATCTACAGCAATTTGTATGTTAAAAAAAAAACAAAAGAGTATTAACATAAAAATATAGCAATAAGAGAAAAAAATGTATATAACTCGAGTTGTCTTTACGTTTTTAACTTCTGTGGACGTGAATCTACATTTTTTAACGTCGTGGAAAAACATCTGACATTGTCTCTGTTACCTGGCAAGCAACAGGGGTGAGTAGGATTCTCCTCCGTGAACCCGATAGTGAGCTGCCCGGTGGGTCCCCAGAGGCCTACCCACCAAAACCCGTACTCTACACCCTCTCATGGGAAATGAAAACCGGCAAGCTATGGCCGAGTCACCAGGACACTCAAGTATGGGACCATTGGTTCCCTTGCAGATGGAAAATTGGAGAGACTCTGGTAAATCGAGTGCCTCTCCCAGACAGACGAAACCGTGCAATGTGGGAGCGGCTGCCAACCACCTCCGTTGGCCCCGACGACGACGTGAACCTAATCTGATAAAAATATGCGTTCACTGTAAACTACTCGAGGCTTAATTGCATCATCGGAAGGCTGTTTCCGCTTGTTCTCCTACTCGTGTGATCGTATACCACATCTCCATTATAAGCTGAACCCTATTTAATATGATTGGCCATATATAAACGAGGTCAACTTACTTCGGAGATGTCAAAATTTTGGAATCTTATTTTTTTATTTGTCATCATACAAATTATCATTTTATAGACAATATTAATTCGTAGCTCGGTGGCGGTACGGATATGCGCCGCTGCGCACGATCGCTATTGCTAAGCAATTTTCGCAAGAGTTGTTCACGGGATGGGTGACCAAAAATTATTAAACAAAGGCCTGAGGCCCTGCAGTTTGGCTGTGAAAGAATTAATGATGATGATTAATATATCAAAGACGAAAATTTAATAAAACAGTAAATATTTCATAGCAATTTTGGCGACCACGTCACTTCAAATTGACATAACTTTTTTATTTGTGAACCGATTGAAATAAATCTTACACTAAATGTTAACAGAAGAATGCTAAATAAAAACTGCATATAAATCGGTTCAGCCGTTTCTGAGATTATCGTGTACAGACGCATAGACAAACAGACAAACCGACAAAAAATTTAAAAATCAATGTTTTGTGTTCTATTACTCTTATAAATGTCCCTCATAACAGTTTTTTTCATATATCTTCAATGTACAGACATCGATCGGTTACGGTTTTATTATAGTATAGATGATTATGTATAATTTAAATGGTACTCTATTTATATATTACATGTACCAACTCTGAAAGATAAAAAAATCATTGATTAAATAATAACCCGAGTAAAATAATACAGTTATCAAAAAGATCTGTAATAGTTACCACTGTGATTGGTTGTACTATAACGGTTTTTAACAAAGCGATTACATTCTATGATATAGAGCATTTATGTTACGTTTTTAGAACAAATTGGTGATAAAACTAGGGCCTATTTGGGGTTTGAAATGTCACTATAAAACTTATTAGCACAAGTTAAAACGTTCTTGAAACTTCTATGGTATCGAATTTTGCTACCTGGGAATCGCCTTAAATAATTCCGGAACCGACCAAAAGATAAGTGAAATATGTCGACGTCCCTGTCAAGTGCAAAAATTTCATTGTATAGGCGACACATGCAGACTATTGGGTTGTAGCAATAGGTTGGAGAAAAAGTTTCTTCGCATTATATATGAAAATTCAAAACATTTTTAATAAAGTTTATTTACATTTAACTAAAGTATGTAGGTACCATTTTGTACGATAACTTTTTACCCTCTTTTAGGTAGAGATATGATCACATTGTTATAGAAATTTTGGAGCTTCTTATCAAAAATACCACGACGAATGGTTTTGGCAGTTCACGCGTGATGTTAACCTGACATTGCTGAAGAATTCTATGAGGAATACTGAGGAAATACTATACGGCGGATGCATTAACACCTATTAGTTAAGCTCTCTTAATTTTTGCTGAGTGGCAAAAGATGTGTGAGGTCTAGCGTTATCATGATGAAATCGTTATCACGCCTCTTCTATTGATTAATTCTGGCCGTTTTCTCTCAACTTCTTGCTTGATGTTCGTAGTAGAGTTGAGAATCGAACTTTTCCAATCCCACTGGTCACACAGTATCACCTTTTTGCAAGTTAACCCGGGTTTCGCTACAGTCTGTGAAGCCTGACCAACCTTTGACTACGACCACAGAACACAGAAAAAGAAGTACTACGACCTTTTTCACACGTTTTTGCCGGATGTGATCCACTTTTCATCACCAGTTATCAGCTTCTTCAAAGATGGTTCATCTCCTTCAAAAATTCTCAACGTAAATAATTTTTATTTCCTTTTCTTGTTGGAAAGACAAAAACAAATCTTTAAAAGCTAATTTTATTTAAAATACGAAAAATTTAATTTTTAATTAATTAAAAACTAATATTGTTTTTACCCAATCTCTTGTTCAAAAGACGATTCTATTTTTTAGAATAAATACTTGTTTATAAACAATATAAGCTACATACTGAGATCAAAGTGATTTTCAGAAAAGTATACCTACAGTAGCATATGTTAAATTATGAACAATTGCGCAATTTCAGTTCTGGGGCTGTTCGGTCGGTTTGCGCGCTGGCTGGGCACTGCATGCCCTCGTCCTGTCTGGGGGTGCATCTCAAACGTCTATGAGAAGTACCCCCAATCCGCAGAGAGACCCGCCCTGCATGTGGTGTACCGAAATGGGGGCGAACGACTTCGGGCCTTGGTCTTCGGGCTGTCCCCGTGTATCGCCTCCATGAAGAGGGATGCACGGGGCAGCTCGAAGACCATCAATTAGCAGGGGCATACCCGCTAAAACCCAGCGAGAGTTTTAGTGGGTATGCCCCTGCTATTTGACTAGGAGCGGGTATGCGTAACGCATTTCTCAGGCTCAAAAAAAGGTTAACTTTGTGATAATTTACAACGTTAAGCGTAAACCCTTAGATTAAAGATATTAAATAATCTAAGCGTAACCCATACAATAATATTCCTAGTTTAATTCTAGAAATTTGGGCAAGATACGATCTATATGAAGTTTTATGAGATATAAGGCAGTCATTTTATGATAGCTTTTACAGTAGAACTCCAATTATCCGAATTAATGGGGACCGGGACCCATTCGGATAATCAAATATTCGGATAATCGGATTTTTAAAAAAAAAATTGCCATTGGAGAGAATAAAAGCTACGTTTTGATATTGCACTATTTTTTTATTGAATTAAATGAAAGAAACATGAAATTTTCACATTAAAACATATAAATAAAATGTACTTATGTACAAGTTTAGAAATAAAAATCATTGTTTTTTAAACATCTCCGTCAATGTAAGCTGTTTTGCGGTCTTCAACCGTTTTCGGGCAGCCAGGTCACGCATTCGCTTGACGGTGAGCAGTTGCAAGTGGTCACACTCGGGCTGACGCTCCATCCACTTCAAAGCAGTCTCGAGGCCGGCAAATGCTTCACTAGCTGATGGTCCAGCGTCTACTTCAACATCAGCAGAAAGTTCTTCTTCCACTTCCACTTCAACATCTTCTCTCACACTTACAACAATTTCATCGTCATTGAGAATTTGAAAACCAGGGTCAGACGTGTCACAAGCCATCCACTCTCCTACATCTTC
Organism: Diatraea saccharalis; assembly: GCA_918026875.4. Lineage (NCBI taxonomy): Eukaryota > Metazoa > Arthropoda > Insecta > Lepidoptera > Crambidae > Diatraea > Diatraea saccharalis. The sequence continues at coordinate 8,591,387 of OU893337.1, forward strand.
AGCACTTACTTCTGTACAACCAGGAATTTTTACAATCATTTTTCTTATTTCCTCTAGTGACAACGCATCTTTATCATCATCATCCTCTCCATATTCTTGTTTCTCATTTTCTTCAGATTCTTTTTTTTTTGTTCTTCTCAGACGGTAGGCCTTTCAGTTTATTCCACGCACGTCTTAGCGTCACTGCTGTAACCAAACTCCAAGCTTCCGCTACCATGTAACAGCAGTCCTTTAAATTTATTTTGCTATGATTTGCCAAAACCAATTCTTCATCTTCAGCACCTTCGTTCAGCAGTTTTCTCAGCAGTTGCCTTCTGTAATGGCGCTTCATTGTTTCAATAACAGACTGGTCCATGGGTTGCAGCAAACTTGTAACATTGGGAGGCAAAAACGTCGTTTTGAACTGCCCATTCTCTCTTTCCAACAGTTCTGCTGTAGGATGAGTGGGTGCGTTATCAACAATTAAAAGCACCTTACTGCCTTCTTTTCCCACCGATTTTTGGTGCTTTTTCACTTCAGGAAAAAACACTTCATCATACCATTCGGTAAACAAAGCTGCAGTCATCCAGGCCTTGGGTTGACTTTTGTAGAAGAGTGGAAGTTTTTTTACGTTTTTAAATGCTCTTGGATTTCTTGATTTTCCTATCAAAAGAAGTGGCAGTTTATGATTTCCAGTGGAGTTGGCACATTTAAGCACTGTAACACGTTCTTTACTGACCTTATGTCCAGGGGCACTAGATTCCCTTTTAGAAGTCAAAGTGGTTTTTGGTAATGCTTTCCAAACAAGGCCAGTTTCATCGGCATTATAAACAAACTCCGGATCATAGGATTCTGATGCAGTTTTAAATTTTTCAATAAAATTTTCAGCAGCTGCAGAGTCTGCTGAAAGCTTCTCACCAGCCAAATCTAACTCGCGTACACCATGCCTGAATTTAAAATTCCTTAGCCAGCCGTTACTAGCCTTAAAAGATGAATAACCAAGCTTTTCTGCAAAGATTTTGGCTTTTTCACAAAGGATTGGACCTGAAATCGGATTTCCCATAGAACGTTGCTGCAAAAACCATTTAAACACGGCATCTTCCAAATTTTTGTTGGTTGCTGTCTTCATTGTTTTCCTGGAGGAACTTCCATCTTCATTTTCAAGCACCGAAACAAAGTTTAAAAGTGTTGACTTACTGTTTTTAATGTCAGAAATTGTTGCTTGTCCAACACCATAAATCTCAGACAACTTCTTACCCGTTACACCTTTATCGAGTTGCTCTATAATTTTCAGTTTGTCCGCTAACGATAGCACAACACGTTTTCTTTTCGAAGCCATGGTATAAAAACAATACAGTATTGTACACGCACAAACAAAAGTAAGCCGTAGCGAAAGAGTAGCGTCCTCGAGCAAGGTCAATAGCACACTGGCTAATCAAAACAAACAATGACAGGTGCGCCGTGACTGCAATGCGCCGGAACTTGTCTTAACTTGCCGTTGTGCCTACACACGCGGGGGGAAGTCAGTGTAGGCACAACGGCAAGTTAAGACAAGTCAAGTCAAGACTTGACGAGCAAACACTGGCTTCGCGGGGGGGAGAATAATAGCGCACTTAGACTTTTTTTGGACAATTTTTTGTGATTCGGATAATCGGCGATTCGGATAGTCGGAGTTCGGATAATTGGAGTTCTACTGTATATCATTTTATAATGAACTACCTTTGGTATGTTATAGTTTCCTAGTTGTGTATCAGCTAATGCCATGTGCGGTATTCCAACCGGTGCTACACTCGTTATTCTCAATGTTTCCAATATAACCGCTTCTGTGTATATCATTCTGAAAGAAATAATAATGAAATATATAAGCAATTGAAAGGGAAAATTAATTGGATCATAATGACCACAATAATAAGCTTGTCTTGTTGTATGGAACGGAGTACTCGGTGGTAAAGCTAAGATGGATGTGTATGTGAAGAATGAGAATGTAAGTGAAGAATGAGTACATTAGAGGAAGTTTCAAAGTAATGCCAGTGCAAAAATATTGAGGAAGAACAGATCTCGGAATGGACATGTGATTAGAAGAAAAAATTGAAACGCTCTAAATAACTACTTGCTTCGATCTGTCCGATAAAGTCGGTGTTCTATCTTTCCCAACGACCTCATCAATTTCTATTTGCAGCCGTCTCAGAACTTCTTGTTCACGAACCAGGTAGAGTAGCATGAAGACCATTGTATTTTTTACTGTCTCCACGCCAGCCTCGAACATGTCCAGACAAACAACTTGTAGTTCTTCCCCTGTAACTTAAATTGTAGAAACGAAGTTGTATGCATTGCTTTTACGGGAGGATTGCGAAAGGTCGAGGTTTACTGAAAAATGTTAAAAAATCCCATCTCAAGGTACCAGGGACAAAGTGATTTAAAAAGAATCAATAAGGGTATGTATATTTTTTTTGTAAGTAGGTATGTTCATCGATTTCTTCTTGAATTGTGGACCAAATTTGTTCCTCGCGACTACGCCTAATAATTCTACTAAATCCAGTTCTATTTTAGCTGGAATTATATCGTATGTCACTTAGTAGAATAGAAGAACCATTAAAAACTGTAGTTTCGTTCGGTTCCGATCCGTTTTCGATTCGACTTAAACAAAATTTATTTAGTAGAATTGGCCCCTAGTATATGGAAGTATTTTATAATCGGTCCAATAGTTACGAAGCCTATCCAATGCAAGAAAACAAGCAATTAAATCTTTTATTTTTTCTCTTCATAATATGAGTAAAGATTATTTGAAAATATCTAAGGAATATTGTCAAGGATATTGAAATTAGAGGAGAATATGGAAGTTATGTCGAGCAAATAAACAAAATATCCTTAAGGCAAAACAAAAACAAAATTACTTTTACTTTATTGACATATTTTTGTATCATCATCACCAGCCCTTTTACGTCCCCACTGCAGGGGCTCAGGCCTTCCTTATGGATGGTTAAGGAGGATGGGCCATGACCCTCCACGCTGGCCCAATGCGGATTGGAGGGTATTAACGACTGCAAATGCAGCCGGGACCAACGGCTTAACGTTTCCTATGATTATATAAAAAATATCAATATCACAAAGTTTAATGAATAAGTCGCTTATACGATAAATAATATTTATCACTTTTTTAAAGTTTGCAGTCGGTTCTAATTAAGAAAATAAAACCATGCTTTTTGTAATATTGATGTTTCTATATAATTAAAACTATTATTTACAATATTATAATAGTAGAGCATGAATGATTTTATTGGAGTTTGGAATAATCATGCCCATTTCATGCGTTTGACAAAAAATACATAATACTCTTTTTGTTTTAAATATAAACTTGCCTTTTATTTTTTTCTAGTTTGTGAAAGTTAATTCAAGTTTGACTTCTCTGTATATTGCCATATATTGTACTAGGTTTTACAATGGCCTTGTTTAAAATTTTCGTACATACCTATGTGAAATTGAAAAAGTATATTGCTCGTTAAAATAATCTGTTATATACTTACATGAATTTTCTTTGTTTTGATGCATTTCTATTAAAAAAGAGTCTATCACATCTCTAGGGTTGTCTAAATCAAGAGTGGTTCTGTGTTCTTCGATGACTTTCTGTAACAATCCCGAACATAAATTATATTAGATTACAATTAGGGTGGGTGCGCTAGTCTCAAACCAAGAATTAGTAGTACACTATTTCAATCTTCAAGCCTAACGTTTTTTGCAATTTCGCAATTTTTACGTTTGGTAATATTGCCCTCCTTCTAAAAGTGATATACACGCCACCTACAGCCTTGTCCACTTAAGACTTGCTACATTTTTTATTATTTAAACTACCAAATAAGAATAAGAATAATTGGAATAATAGATGATTATATACGTAAGGAGTACAATATTTTTTTCGCAATGGTTGCTGCTATAATTGACTGACATCATCAAAATTAGTACAAAATATTGCTTGACTGGTTTGCTAATGATGTACCCACCCTAAATGAAACAAAATTATTCGTAAAATTGAGTTTATGGATTGGTGAGAAATTTTATATATTTTTATTGTTTGTTTTAAAATTGATAACAATAATAATATATTATGTAATCAAAAAAAATCATTTCACGGTCATCATTATTGGCAAAACAAGACATCGGATTCTCTCTTATCTGTAAATAACTAGTAGTCACGACGATAATAACTGTAATTTAAATATAAAATATGTTGGAATAATTTACTGTATAGCATACACATAGTCAATATTTATATGTCAGCCCACTTAAATCTGCAGAATACAGAGTATCAATATATTTACACAGTGAATTTAATTATAAGAGCAAATTAAAATTTTGTTTGTAACAAAATAACTGGAAGAGTCCTGACAAATAACATAGTGCTTGCTTAGACGATGTATGAAATAAACCAACTGCGTATTTTTTGTAACATCAATATAAATATATATATCATTAAAATACCTAGTATATACAAAAAAAATTGAAGAGATAAAGTATTTCACTTTTTTCGTTAGTTTATCAGAAGTACTGATTCGATCATTATCATTCGGTCATTCGAAAATTCTTTCACATACATCATACGGTGACATAGCTTTTATTTTACGCGGGCGAAAACGTTGGAAAACAGCTAATTATTCTATATACTTGTTTTATTTAATTCTCGATTACATATATGAAATGAAAGCTCTAACATTGACCTACTAAATGTCTTATAAAATGTATTAAACAAATAAAACTGATTGAGAATACGCAAAATATTGACACTGGGTGACGTTATGTATGACAATAATTTAATAGCGATTCTGTACTTGAACTCTGTTATCTTGTTCCTTATTTTGATCGACTTACTGAAAGAAACTTGTGTAGAGCTGCGTGTATGGTCGTCATCTCTGTGTAACCTATAGGACCGGGTATAATATGCCGAAGGAATGGCATAAACGTCATCACACCACCACTCATGTCTACAGCTTTGAAACAGCGTGCGATCAATTCACAAAGTGTCTTTAGATTTTCATCTTCTAAATCGTATCTGCAATACAAGTTCAAGGCGAAGGTTTTTACGTCATCGTTTCATTCGTTTAGACCGAAGATATGACGCTCTGGTCTAATGTTTGATTTTTTTTATATACAATTCTTTGTCCTGAATATTTGATTTTATTTATTTATTCTTTATGCACAAATGTACATAGGCGTCAATGGCTACAGCATTTTCTGCTAGTCAACCTTAAGGTAATGTGGAGAAGAATACGTCGTCAGGTGCACAATTATAAGATAAATAATTATAAGAATACACTACTAGTTTAGTAATAAGCTAGTTAATATACATACTTTAAGATACATACAATATGATATTGTACATAGAAACATACATACATACATAAATATAAATACAATATAAACACGATTAACCATTAAAGGAATCTGCTTGCTCTAAAAGATAGCTGCGTAAATTAGTTTTAAACGCATAGGAGAATAGACTTAATAAAGAAGGAAGAACGAAGTACATTAGAGCAATGAGAAGGACACATGAGCAAACGATTAGAAGCAGATCGTGGTTTTTAGTGTGACTTGTAGACAAGTATTGAAAGTGGGGTAAGTAAGATAGGAAGGAGCATTAGGTGAATCTAGTAATTAGTAAAGAGTGGTTAGAGTTCGCATGTGTCTGCGCTGCCGAATGGGCATCCATTTGAGTAATGATCGGTATTCAGACACATGATCATACTTTGAAACACCATCAAAGACCAAAGCACGGAGACCGCAATTATCGATTCTAGTTGTGTGTGGGTATGCATGTACGTATGTGAGTGTATATGTGAACGTGCATTTCTTATAATCTCATAAAGGTCGCACCAGCAAGTTTTCTACTTCTTCATAGGTCAGTTTTTTCAGAAGATATGTTTGATATACAGGGCCGTGCAGGTAAATCCGGAAAAAGTTTGGATAGGTATAGTGAAGTGATGTGTTATTTGATTTTGTGTTCTAGGTTTCTAATTAAAGCTTAAGAAGCGTACTTTGATAGTAAAATAACGTATAAAGTGAAAGTGGAAAGATGTGCAATGAACAGGACAGGAGAGCTGCGATCCTGGAATCACTGCGCGCCGGGAAGACCGCCAAGGAGATTGTGGATTGGTTTGGCTACTCAAAAACGCAAGTTTACGAGATAGCCAAAACCTATCGAGAGGCGGACAACAAGGACGACGTTACTTCGGACCGGGCAAGCCACAGCAAGCGATCTGACCGAAAGCAGACTGGTGAATTCATCGATCAGTTAAAGGATCGGATTAACTCCTGAGCAGATTGAGTCCTGGAATCAACGCGGCGGTGTACATCCACGTGTAAGAGACGGTCGTTAAACCGTGGATGGACCGTGTGGCCGATGAACGTGAATACGTCTTCCACAGGATTCTGCGCCAGCCCACAAGGCAAGAGTCACCCAAGCATGGCTTCATACCAATGTTCCTTATCATTGGTCGCCGGACTTGTGGCCGCCCTCCAGCCCAGATTGCAATCCGCTGGATTACTACGTGGGGGGCGTAGTAGAGGCAGAGGTGAACAATGAACCTCATAACACTAAGGACGCGCTACGTAAAAAAATTACGGCGGTAATGACCAATATGAACAGAAAGGAGCTGGCTCGGGCGTGTAGGCGATTCAGGTCTCGGCTGGAGCAGGTCGTTGAGGTGAACGAGGATTATATAGAGTAATATTAACGTATGTGGTGAGGACTTTCATTTTGTCAAGTTGTGTGCATGTAAAAAAAATTTGGGGATAATATAATTTATTTTTTCTTTCAGTAATTTTTTCCGGATTTACCTGCACGGCCCTGTATTATTGAAATTCATAGCCTAACGAGCTTAAAAAGGGGTAGAAAGTTAATTTGGAGTCCTCCCAGTGACTCCCAAGAAGATTTAGTACTTTTGATTTAAATACCATTTTATTTTAACATATGTTTAAAAAACAATTTTCAATGAGCAACAAACATCTACATATATCCTCACAAACCTTCGCATTTATAATTATAAGTATACTTGCGTCACTTCAGCCAGTGGCGTAACTATACCGTTTGAGGCCCGTGGCAAATTCATTGGATATTCTTTTTTTTTAATAATTGTGTAATATTGAATATCAGGAATAAGGAGTCCCCTCTGACCGGGGGCCCCTTGGAGCTAGGGGGCCGTGGCATTTTGCCGACCTGTAGTTACGCCACTGACTTCGGCCCAATTTAAAAGCGGGAAGTGGGTCAAATTAGCTTGCAAGATTGGACACACACTAGCCGACTATTTATTTAGCTTGTTAATTAAATGATTATAGTAACTCAGTACCTTTTGCCAGCCACTAGTTGCCATATTACATTGACAATTGCTACATCAAACATATTGTTTACTAGTAGTGGTTCATTAGTTCTACTGAGAATTTTCACGAGCTCCTTACACTCTCCAGAAATATGTTCCTCCATATGTCGTGATCCATAACCGAAGCTCTTAAAATATTTCAAAGCTATCCGTCTCGTTTTAGCCCACGAATGACCATCATTAAAGACGATACCTAAAACAATTTTTAATAGAAAACAGTGATAATATTGTATATGAAATATTCGTATACATATATTGTATACGAATGCTTTACTAAAATCAATAAAATCAATTAATACCTAGATGCAATTTATCTATACTAATATTATAAAGCTGAAGAGTTTGTTTGTTTGAACGCGCTAATCTGAGAAACTACTGGTTCGAAATGAAAAAATATTTTTGTGTTGTATAGACCATTTATCGAGGAAGGCTTTAGGCTATATAATATTACGCTGCCAACTATTAGGAGCAAAGAAATAATGGAAAACGCGGACGAAGTCGCTGGCGGCCACAAGTTACTGCAATAAAGGTTTACTTCGTTTGTAAAATTTCGCAAAAGTTGAGTAGTGCTCCTTTTTTTGAAATCCAAATTGGTTTGAATTTATTATTTTATTTGCTAAAAGGTCTATTACTATCATCTATATCTATTTGGTCATTGAGAAATAGTTCAACTATTTTATCTACACATGACAATATAATTATTGGACGGTAGTTGTTAAATATATCGGCCGGATGCATAAGTACCCAATTAAAGGAGTTATTTATATTACACACCCGTATGGCATCATTTCCCGGATTTTCTGAAACGCTCATTCCCTATATAATTTTGTGAATAGTTTTATTGTTTGCATTTTTACACCACATGATAAGGATCGGCTAACAATTACGACTTTGAACTGGAATTCGGTTTTGTAATCGTTTCAACAATACTCTGAAATTCTTTCGCGAATCGAATCGAAATTTAAATAATATTGATTTTATATCGCCGGTCACTTTACCTGTTATTATTTAAAATATAATTTGGGTTCGTGAGATGCATAATAGTAGGGGAGCCCACAATCGGGATTTACTCGAGCGTCATAGAGACCTATTGGGTTGCGAAGCTTAGATGATTACAAAAAAAAATTTCATATAATATATACCTTTTCATCGGTGGGGGAAGCGGCTATAGATTTTTAAAAATGTAAATTAAAACTGTTGTATGGACATACTCGAGCGCGTCAGATATTAATATCATCCATGTCCTACGCATTTTTAAAAACTGTAGTATGTTAATCTGATCGTTTCCATGATGGGGATGGTTATACGTAAGGGTTGTAAATGAAAAAAAAATAATTTAATCGAGCGCGTCAGATTTTTTGAGGGGATGTCAAGTGAACCTAAAAAATAGCTCTCATATAATAATGTGACGATTTGGATGTGACGCAAACGCGTGATCATTATTAGAATGTGCAAAAAAAAATCGCCATTTTGAAATACTCAAGCGCGTCAGATTAAGATATATATGGTTCATCTTTATGCCCCAGACGTGATATCTAATAATCTGACGATTATCTGAAGGGATTTACTTAAACTGACACTTAAAAATTTTTTTTTTTAATTTTTTCAAATCATTGAGCTTAATTAAATAGAAAAGCACCGGAGTTAGCATGCAAATAAAAAAGTGTATGTTTTTTATGTAAAATACTTATATTTATAAGAAGATGATTATATGAAAATTTAATTTTTACAGTATTTTTTATTAATTATCATCTTCATCGCTAGAATCATCTTCCTCTTCTTCTCTTAGTAAATATGTAAAAAGTTTAATTCACAAAATTTACATTAAAATAACAAAATAAGCAAAAACGTTGGAAATACGATGTAAACAATATCACGCCACGAACGAGTCTGTGTCATCAGCTGTCATGGCGTCATGGCAACCGAAACCAGAGTGGGGACGGAATGAGAGAGAAATAGACAGAAAAAAGAGCGAGAAATAGTGATGCGGAGAAGGAAATATAGGTATCACGTAGCTTAAACGCATTAAATCTTATCGATGAATTTTTATTACTTCGGCTTGTGACAATCGTCAGATTATATATTTATCGTAATCTTTGAATGATTCCCTTCAAAATAAAAAAAAATTAGCCACGCTCGAGAATGTCAAAGTGACTTTTTTTTTACAACTTTGTAGTCTTCCCCCTTCTTTACGTCACTCTCAAATTGTCAGATTAAAAACGGTGAGTAACGTAAATTAATAAAATGAAAGCGAAGCTGTTGATTCGTTCATGGTATGGTAAAATTAAGACTGTTACAAATCTCGAGCTTTGAAGTTACTTAAGGAAAAAAGTGGAAATTAACTTTAGTCTTATTTGTGTGTCCCCTTTAACGCATAAACTTCCGAGGCAAAATGCTTAGAATACAGAAAATAATCAGTCAGCTATAAACTACAGGAAAACTTATAAACTACTAGAAATCTGCCAATGATTTTATAATTTGATTACGTGTACAGAAACCTTATTAGGCGAGATCGACACGCAGTTGGTATTTTTTTTTTAAATGTAGAGACTCACCAAGCTTTTTCCCGAAAGAACGTAAAGTGTACATAAACCCGTCTGGTCTCCCGTCGAAAGCGTCCCTGGAGGATACTTCCTTTATCATTTCCTTTCCAAACACAACCACAATGTTTATAGACCCAAGTCTCAGTCCAAGCAAATTTCCATATTTCATCGACCAAGTTTTCCAAAGAGTGTGATGGTATTTTGCCTTTTTTAACTCCAATAAGACGGAGAAAAGGTTTCCAACATACGGCAAACGTTTAGGTCCTAAAATAATAGTCTCTTGAGTAATAGTTTTAGAGTTTTATACATATAACAAAAACAGTGATTTGGTAACCTGGTGGAAAATTTACAGGCACTTTGCTTTTTTCCTTAAGAAGAAAAAATATCAACAGCAACATGACTAATAAGACCCACATGTTTATGACGACGCTTTAAAATTCTCACTACTCGAAAAGTGTTAAGAATTTAAGCTGAGTATTTTTATCAAGATTGTTCATCACATGGCATGGTTCATGAATGTGTAAATTTAACAAATTTACATTCATAATTCAGATGTCTATAGATATGGATACGAGTATAGTACCAACAAACGTATATGTCTCTTGCCTATTTAAATAAAACGAATACGGTTATATAGAAATACTTCAATAAAGAATAAAACTTGTTAAGGTTAATGATCATAAAAACTTTAATGCAGGAAAAAAGCTCAGGGCTATTTTACGACTACAAATCTTTAGGTAATTAGTTCTCTTTAAAAATAAAAACGGGGCACTTATCGGGCGTCTTGGGGAAACTTTTTGGTTTGTTTGGTAAAAAAATTTGGAATTCGTCGGAGATGCATGAGCGGCGGGCAGTGTACAGAAAGACCTTTGAATAAGGAAACCCCTGAGGCTAGAAAAAAGGTTCCTGTAGACGAAACCCTGAAATTAAATAAACTTCAATAATCAAATCAAAATCTGAAATAATTTTACAAAGGAAAGTTAAGTAGTTGAGCCGGCCACATCTGCAGTCGTTAATACCCACCAATCCCCACTAGGGCAGTGATTATCATTCGTTTTCCGTATTTGATTCACTGGTTAGTTAAATTTTATAATAAGTAATGATCTACCAAGTCATGCTACATATTATTTACATTATCTTAAAGAGTCCCAAGTGCCCGAGATGGGATGCAAAATGGATTAAACATAATATTTTTTTTATATTAGTTTGAAAAATTAACAAGATTTTTATACGAAAATTCTTGTCAACAAGAAATTTAGAATATTATTTTACTTGGCCTTTCCGGATGACATACACGCCATACGTGGACAGTGACTTACTTTTCAATTCAATTCAATCATTCATTGAGTTCTATGATATTTAGTATATATATATATATATATATATACTGTAGGCCCTAAACGTCCTAGTAAATCAGCGATGATGACATAAACCATTTTCTTATATTTTTTAATCCTGATTAAATTCTGATGCTTCTGATGTAACAGCACCTCTCTTAAACCAATTTTTAAGTCTTTTATGAATACTTTGTATGGTAAACGACTATGCAAGCCGTGTGGTTGGTAAAAATAAAATAAGTGACCAGTTCGTCATGTATATCGAGTTGAAATGTCTCGTCAGTTTGTTCAGATGATTGCAGATGAATTTTGCAAACTTCTATGTGGATAAGTTGTTCCACTCAAAGACTTCTAAGTGTATATGAAATTTTCTGTTTTGCATTAAGAATCTTGTTTCACATAGTCAATGAACGATTGAGACAATAAATTGTTAGATCACATAAATGACTTAATATGATAATAATAAATCAATGAATGTGCCATTTTGAAATACCTTTATAAACACGTTTGTGTTTATAACTGCGAATGTAGCAATTAAAATGCGTTAATTGCATTTGTCGCATTCGCTTAGTACGACTGCTCACTTAAAAAATTGTGAGAAACCGTCACAAGAAAAGACTTTTTTTTGCTCACCAAGGGTTTTATAGATAAAAGATCTGATCAAGTGCGAGTTGGACTCGCGCAACGTGGGTTCCAAAACAAATATTAAATTAAAAACTGTTTTGTTGTAAAGAATTTTAAATACACAAATTGAGAGTCATAAAAGTATTATCATCCAAGAAATAAATACCCACTGTATTGAGTTCTATAAAAACTTTGTATAAATATAAATTACCACTATATTCATTGATATTATTTTAATATGCCACGTTCGTAAGGAAAAAGGAACTTGAACAGGTTTTGAGGAACATAAAGACCTTCAAAGAAGTGTACCTATTTTATAGGTTTATTTTTCTTTACAAAAATGTGTAAGTCATCCTTTACAGCCTAGGGAGTATTTTTTTAATACGAGTGACTATTCAAATCTGAATTAAAACTGAAAGTAATATCTAGCAATTTAACTAGAATAACAATAGCTTTATTTAGAAATTGCTTTGGATTGCGGAGCCTTTTGTTATTTATTAGTATTAACGTTGTTGATTAACTGTGCAATAATAACGAAAATAATGGTTATCCAGAAAAATTGTTACCATTCTGGATACTTATAATTTTCTTTCCTTTTAGATTTCGGCATAAATAATGTATTTTAATGTATCACATAGTCATAATACCTTCCTAGAAAAATATTTTTTAAATAACGAAAATTTCGTTCAAATAAAATCTGTATAGGTTTTAAGGAAATGGTCGTACGAAATATTAAATCCTTTTTTAACTTGGTAAAAAGGTTATTTTTTGTCAAGTGAAGATTGTTGGGTTATCTGTTTCTTTAACATAACACGATCGAGAATTGCCTAAAGAGAGATGGGGTGGATTTTTTTGTCATTCTGACTGTTTCAGATATGGTGAATTGATAAGATAATATATACTTTTTTTAATACGCTCTTTTAAATCTACGAGAAGCCCCACGTAGAGACTTCTTTGTATTGAGGTGTCTTTATTGTTCTTTTCAATGCTTATCATTTTGGTCCCTTACAATTTTTTGTGGAATATTATTTAGAATGTAAGAACCATTCCGCGTAGGTACTTTTGAAGATATTGAGTTTCCGTGTTAGTAACCGAATATGAATACCGATAATTTATTACCGTGCCAAAAACTAAACTCTATCTATTAGGTACAAACAAAAGCCTTTTGTTGAGTCTGATCCGCAATCAGCTTACTCATTATTCTTATTTGTTCCATTCATATAGAAGTTAGGTTAAGGCTAGGATTTACAAAATTACCACTTATTAAACCAATTTTATTCTAAGAGAATGCTACGATTTCCAAGATAAAAAATGATGACAATCAAATATACCGTCGATTGTTTACAAAAACATAACATAAATTTCAATAATTGGCTCGATAGAAAAAATCGCAAACTGAGTAAATAGATTTTTAGATCGAATTTGCGACAAAAATATTTCATCTAATGATCTAAACTATACCTATAAAAATATACAATAAAGAACATACATCGCCGTCTAACATATAACCTTCTTTTAAATTTTGAAGTCGATCAAAAATAGGTTTAATACAATGTAAAATTATGAAAAGACATTTTTGTTTTTTCTGTGATTAAAAATTTATGAATACAAGCGAGCGCGCTATTTTACTCTCGATGAGTATTTGTATATTGGTAACGTTTGGACTATACCTACTAGAAGAATGAAAAACGAAATTTATGATGATGATGCTTAATAGTTATCGGTTAATCAGTCTCCTTTAATACATAAATGATAATAAATATTTTTGTCACGTAATTGTTAACCAATAGATCTTTTTATACGCTTGAGTTTTGAATGTTTTTCTTCGCTTCTTGGTCAAAATGGATCAAAAATACTTGAAGCCTTCAGGCACACGGTTTTTCTTAAATTAATATTTTTTATAAGCTACTAAAGTTACTGACACACATGCAAATAAGTACAGCACATCTTGCATCATATTAACTGCCACTGATAATTTTGTCGATATCAGGAAATGATGAAATAAAATATGTAAAAGAGACTTACATTATTTTCCTTATTATTATTATTTAATTAAAATAAAAGTGTTACTATGTCTCTTGAAAACAAAGTTTATCTTGTTGACAAGGATTTAAAAAAAATGGCATTTTTTTTTGTATATAAAAAGCTAACATCTGCCTTGATCCTCTTTTTAGTTTGATATATAAACATTTTTTTATAATTGGCATAGAAATATTCTGATTGAAAAAGAAGACTAAAGACGCACAATACTACGTTCTATAAATCGCACTGATAATAATATCGCGCTAAACAAAAACAACGTTTAAAATCATGAGATAGATGTAGTTATAGGTATTACTGACCACAACACTCGCACTCCTATATATAATAACTGTGAGAGGTCTCTTATAGTTCATTGCCTGTTCGGACACGGACGTTGTGCTTCTCGAGTTAACATTACACGATCGTAATTCGAATAAATTTATTTGAAAAGTGATGGCGCCAATAAATGCGGATGTTAATGGGAGGCAGGCCTATGTGCCTGTGAAGGAATCACTACCTGAAGTTGAAACAGAAAATGGAAAATCCGCTAACGGGTAAGTGGAACGTTATTGAAACAATTAGGGAACGTACGTGTTGGTCCCCTTTGGATGCAATCTCAAGGAAGATTGCACTAACTGTACGTAAATAAGATGCTCGGAAAATATAAACTTTACGTTATTTATTGTATTTACTGTTTTCTTGTATGTATTTTTGTTTTCTTGGCTATTATTATATATTTTTTTGTATTGCTATTGAAATACCACTGGCAATTAGATAAGATTATAATCATATTTTCTTATTTTAAATATAATTAATGTTTATTCAAAATTATAGTACATAATTTTCGTTGCAAATTATTATTTTAAATATACGAGTTGTTTTGACTATAGACTCCGTATATCTTATGGTCGTTCAGATTTCTGATTGAAAAGAAGGATAAGGATTTTTCAATCTTCTACGAATAAAACTCAATTAGAACACAATATAGTAAATATATAATATATTATAGTTTCTTAATGCTTATATAAATATGTATGTTCCTGTTTTCTGTGGGTTACGTTGTGACTTAAATATTTATCAATTTTCCCTATAATAAAAGACTACCTATAATAATTTACTAGAGTAATGATGAATTTTTGAAGTAAATTTATCGAGAAAAGTAAATTCATACCTTGCCTCTTTCAGTGCCTTTACATGTATGATGTGATTTAAGGGGGTTTTATTACTCCCAATTACGTTATTTCATTGAACAGTCAACAGCTCGTCAGGTTATACAGATCTATCAAATTTTAAACCTTAATGTTTTGAAGGTAGAGTTTAAAATTTACTGGTACATTACATCAGTGATATTTCGTATACGCGCCATGTTAAGAAGAATTATTGATAAAAGAGAATCACTCACTAACTATTACGATCACAGATTACTATTGTTGTATTTATTATTCAATTATACACAGAACATATAGGATGGGCCCACGGTTACAAATGAACCAAGTGTTTAAAATATTCTATATAAAAATAGTCAATAACTGTTAAAAAAAACATTGCCCTTGGACATTATAACCACCTCTATTTCAATTTTGAAGTCGGTTAAAAACAAGGAATTTTCAAAATGATTTCACATTTTTTTTAAATGACAAAAATACTTTTATAAGCTCTAGTTTTAACCCGATAAAGACAATCGACGTTTTAACAATTCACAATAAAAAAAGATTTATATTCTACTGGTATTTTGTATTTAATATTTACCGATTTCTCCGCGAATTGTAAACCGATTTTCAAAAATTTTTTCGGAAGCTTGTGAATTTTTCATCGAAATCATATTATACGTAGCAGTTCAGTCTTTACAACAAAACAAATGGAAGCATTCTGCAATAAGGCTCGTTTTATTTGAAAAAACGGCTAACTTTGCCGACATATTCGTATCGTTAAAGTAAATAAATCGCGTATTTTACTTTCCAATGATCTTTATTATGTTAGCATATTTTTTTTATGTATTACTTATACCTCATAATATTTCTATACATATAAGATATAGATTAAAAATGATAGACAATAAGTAAAGCTTTTAAAAATAATAATATTTAATGTAAGGTTTAATAAAGATATAATGGAGTTTTATATGCTTAAATGGACTTTATTTCTTTGTAAATATTTGTTTAGGAATCCTCTCTAATATTGATAAGCAATCAAGAATGTATTGAGAATCTCGTCAATCATGTTAACGTCTACCAAAAGGGCCGAGTTTATAAGACAGGTTCTAGGAGCGCATACGTTGAACTGACATTTTTCTTTTTATACTCATGGCAATGACTCAAAGAAACAAAATGTAGATTAATCCGTTTCAAAATGTCAATTAGGTCTTAGAATTTTAAAGAAAGAATGAATAATTCACCTGTTACTTAATAAAAACTTAAAAAATAAAATAGTAGCACTTTCTAACTTTAAAAAAGCCGCAGGTCTTCTGTAGATTTAATTAAAGGATAGACGCCCGATTTTAATAGCATCTTCTTGAATAAGTGGCTTTTGAGATAAGTATTACTGATCACTTTTTAAAGGTAGAAGTCGGTTCTACTCTTTTTAAAGTTTTTATTTCATGCTTTTTAGTGATATTGATATATTTTTTTATATAATAGGTAACACTAAAAATATTAAATACTAGTTACTACAGCGGCTGTGCCCGCGTAGTCCCTAGGGAACTGTTTATTAGGATATCGATTCATATCATATAATTACAATCAATGACTTTTTATTATATTACAAAGACAAATTTAATAGTAAACAATCGTTAATATGGTAACGTAACGTTTTCTTTTCCTATATAAATTGCTACTCCCATTTTCATCTCTTTATTTGCTGTTTTTCGGGATAAAATATAGCCCATGTTCACCGTTTCCATTGACTTCCCGTAGGTGAAAATTTTTATTAAATCAGTCCAGTAGTTTCGTTGCAAATAAACAAACAATCCAATCTTTCCTCTTTATAATATTAGTATAGATATAAGTTCTATATAAATAAAAATATTCAAAATAGTAAGTCTTAGAAAAGAAGATTTTGTTTATTTGCTCGACATAATGTTTTCCAATAATTTTAGACTCATATTTTAAAGAGGAAACATTTGATTGTTGGTTATTTGCATTGGATAGGCTATACTGTTGGACCGATTTATAAAACTTTTTCATCTACGTGAAGTTAGATATACGCGATGGATATAGGTTATAATTTACGCAGGCGAAGTCGCGGAGAAATAGCTACTTTGAAAGAAATTGGTTCAAAATTCAAGAAGAAATCGATTTACGTACTTATTTTCATAAAAAAATATTCATACTCCTCGAACATCGTAAATCCTCCTTTCGAATTTTGAATGAATTCAAAATACGCAATCTTTTGTTCTTTAGCTGATATATATGAAATACAAAGGTGATATATGGCAAAAGCGTAATTGTTTTATAATAAAAGATAATAAAAATAAATAAATAAATATACAATAAATTTGAGTGAAAAAACCATATCACCTGTGTAATGTAATACAAAACCTAAACGTGTGACTGACTACACTAACTTACCTCCTGATGCGTGAAAATCGCATGTTGATCTTTAATTGGAATTTGATCTTTAACCCTGTAGAAATACGTAAAATACTCGTATAAAGTTTCATTGTTGTTATTACGTTTGTTTATTGAACCATACACTTAATGTGGTTAATTTACATTGTAACATAGGTATTTGTAAGTTTAAATGTTCGTAGTTATATTTAGAACAATTAAATGAATATCACAATTGATTAATTTATTTTTTCATTGAAATTACTATCTTTTATTTTATTTATCTATCTTTAAAATTTAACAAAATCAGTTATCAGCTTGTACGGCATTAAGCTCTGCCTCTACCACTTGAGATGAGATGTTTAAATTTTTGAGGCATTTATATTATAGTAATTAACATTTTTTTGTTTTTACTAATATTATAAAAAGGAAAAACTTGATTGTTTTTTTAAAACAATTCTTTTCTTACCCACGGGAAGCTTCATTAGCGCGGGTGACATACCTAGGCTATATTTTACGCAGGCGCAGTCTCGAAATAAATCACAATAATACCTAGTTTAATATCAATCCGTAGAATCATGAAAATATTGATTATATTTTATTTTTTTATTTCCAGATATTCATATGAAACTTTATTGGAAACCGCAAACTTTTTGCTGTCGCGGACTTCGATACGACCTCGTATTGGCGTCATTTGCGGCTCTGGGATGGGTTCGTATTGGAAAGAGGGTACATACCTGTTCATCTACATTATCTATGCATTATCGCTTATCTCTGTTAACATATTTAAGTTTTTAGATGTGGACGTTTTAAACGTAATTATTTGTAGTGTTTTACATAAAATAATTTACAAATTAAGCTATATAAACAAGTACGACATACTATACCTATGGAATAGGTACGAAAAAAGAATATTATTTCTCAAATTTATCAGGCTATGAAAAAGACACTTCAATTCATTCATTTGTGGTCTTGCCTTCCCCAGAAGAGCATTAAGCGCATATCACGATGCAACTTCAAGATCAATGTTCCTTTTTTTTTTAAATTTTTATCTATTTGTAACCAATTCTTACTAACGATGAATATGTAAAGAAACGCGTCTATTACGCGAGTAGTTCATGTCCCCAATTCTGATAATTTTTACGTAACAATCGCATCGGAATAATATCTACTTGCATTTTTCCATTGCACTTACACTCCACTTACTATCTACATGAAATTCAATATTATTAGTCCAATGTCTTCCTCACAAATCAATGATTAAAGTTATATTTAATATTTTTTGATCTAGTAACAAGAACTGTGTCATAAAGAGTTGTACTTGAAGCGCTATTATAATTTTATAATATAGCGTAATTAACATTAGCAGAATTGGTCTACTCGAAGTGGTCTATAAATGGTTTTGTAGCAAATTCAATCTACGCTCAACACATAATCGATGTCCAATTTCCGAAATCGATTTCCAACTAATACATTGAACATTTAGTTCAAAGTTTATGACAGAAATTTTAAATACCTAATGAAAAATGTATTTGTACTATGTTCAGGTTTTATAATCAAAGTATTCAGTGATTATTTTTCGGTTTTTATGGGAAGATTGCGGTTTTTAAGAAAGACCTTTGCATGAAAATCCTATTTTATTGTTTCAGGTTCACTAGCCGAGAGTATAGAGGATGCCGATTGCGTACCCTATGAAGATATCCCCAACTTCCCAGTCAGTACAGTTGAAGGACATCACGGAAAACTGGTGTTTGGCAAACTGGAAGGTGTGCCAGTTGTTGCTATGCAAGGCCGATTCCATTATTACGAAGGATATCCACTATGGAAGGTAAGTAAGACGAGTTTATTCAGTTAATTTTAAATTACAATATAATCTATAATTTTTATTCTAAAACTGTTACAAAACAATTAAAAAGTTTTATTATAACATGAATTTTCAAAAACAAAGTAGGTATAGCGATAAAAAGCTCTTCACAAATTAAAAAAAATTGAAAACATAATAAAAATCTTTATTTTTATCATCGTTTTTCTTCAAAATATGACAGTTCTATCGTACCCTAAATATAGATTACCTACAGCTCTAAAATAATAATTGAGAGATCAACAATCATCGATGACTTACCATGTGGCATATGTTTTGCTGTGTTTGCCAATAATTCACTCAGTAAACTTTGGAAAATGCCTAAGTCATGTCGATTTAACTTCAGAGTAGTCATCAGTGTTAAAACAAATCTTCTAAGTTTGTTGTCGAAAAAAAGTCATTCTTATCATTTCAATAATGTTGACGGAAAAAAACTCATCATTGATTTGAATGATGTAATCAAGATTAATTTAACTACTGCTCAAATACATAATACTGTGAAGAAAATATTTTTCCTTTATTTTTATTATTGCATCAGAGGGCGTCTAAATCAAATCACCAATTTTAAATTGATTGTAAAGAAAATTAAAAAGCCAAAGTAAATAAAAAACACGAGTACATTTTCTTGACAAAAATTATAAAGTTACCTCCAAAAATTTTCAATGAATTAACGTCTTCCCAATTCTTTTCTGAAATATTTTTGATAATTATGGTGCCAGCAAATATCAAGATTTATCAAGGGTCACTTGTTTCTATTTCATTGATTAACCTGGATTTTGTTTCTTTGTTCTTTTCTTTTTTCCACCAGTTCCACCATCACTCCATCTGAGTGGCTTAAAAATTTTCACATTGGGGTTTCATAATTTAACTGTCCAAACTAAATCAACTATATTTAATTTCTTTTGATAATTATATTCTTTTTTATTGCGTTTATACCTACAATATAACTATATTTTTGGACATTAAAAAATTGATTAAAAATAAAAATTTTGAAGCTATAGGTATATCGCGTAACGAGAAATACGTAATCATCCTTTTATAAAAATTTCGTCTCTCATCTTCCTCATGTGCACTCTTAATTAAGAGTTGGAAAGCCATTAATTACAAAATAGTTAGGAAATATTTATGAACTGTAAAATTCCTAAAACTCATTAAAAGATCCATGCGCGTTTCTTGAAATCGATTCTAATTGTAATGATAATAAACGTAAATGAAAACTATTCCATTCTTTCGTATATTCTGTTTACTGATAGTACATTATCATAGATAAGCGTAGTAAAAATTATTGTTTGGAAAGATCTGGATGGCTGACGCAAAAAGCGATTCTTGATCTCTAGCGAGGAGGTTATCAGTGTTTGGAGCGAATGACAGTTAAGGACACTATTGTAATTATCCCAGTAGTTTTACATAATAAATAATGTAGTTCAAAAGACCACAGACGGTGCATTTATTTGTAAATAAAGATAAAAATTATAAAAAGTAAATCTATATTAATAATATTAAAAAGAATGTTTTGATGATTTGTTTTGCGTTGATTACTGTTTTTAAAAATTCTATTACACCGTACACGGTGACATAGACCCTAATTTACCCGGGTGAAAATTCGGGGACACAACTAGGTTTTCATTAGTAGTAATGAATAAGGACTCAGATAATAACTTTCGAATTTTATTAAGCAATATGGAGTTTGTGCTATAAGCATTTTCTTACATTATTCAGGCCTGCATCTTCTGCTGATGTCACATAAGCACAAAAACCTTTTTTTCTCAAAATATATGGTGCATATATTAGATTAAAAATACTTAACAACGCCTGGAATAATAATAAATCACTTTCCTATTTTTCCAGTGCTGTCTACCAGTAAGAGTAATGAAATTACTTGGAGTAGAAACTCTAATAGCTACAAACGCTGCCGGTGGACTCAATCCGAGTTACAAGATAGGTGATATAATGATCGTGAGGGATCATATCAATATGATGGGCTTCGCAGGCAACAACCCGTTACACGGACCAAACGACGAGAGATTCGGACCTAGATTTCCACCGATGAACAAAGCTTACAAACTAGAATACAGAAAGATTGCAAAGGATGTAAGTTCTTTTTTTTCTATATTATTTTAAAAGAGGTTAAGTCACGCAACGACTATGCTACCTAAGTAGTAAAGATAAATACAAAGATATTTAAACTTCTTGATGCTACCCCCCGTGAAACTACATACAAGGAGGTAAGAGACTCGAAGAGAGCGCGAGAGAAGAAGAGAGCGAACACTAAAAATACTATCTTTAATTTTGTTTTGTACCAACAAATAATGTCCTTATAAGCTTTGATTAAAGAACGAAAACTACACCATATTTCTAAAGGTTTCCTCACAGTTATAAAAATTTACTCAAAAGAAAAATCATCAAATTGATCATCCAAATCTAGCGTACGGCGAGGAGGCAACATTCACCATTTATCTATTCGATTTCTTTTCGTAGTAAATTATAATTTTTATTTGGGAATTTAATAAACAAATGAGTTACTTTACAGCCGAATACTTTTATGCTAATCTTAGTGATTTACGAGCGATTAATTAAGACTGCATCTATTGCACACGGCAATATATAAGCATAGTTTTGACTTTCGTAGGTCTATATAAAAATTAAATAAAGTAAATAAGAAATGTAAATCATTATATTTGATCAATTTCGGATTCACACTGCAAAATTCC
The DNA here is from genome assembly GCA_918026875.4 of Diatraea saccharalis. Classification (NCBI taxonomy): domain Eukaryota; kingdom Metazoa; phylum Arthropoda; class Insecta; order Lepidoptera; family Crambidae; genus Diatraea; species Diatraea saccharalis. Next base: position 8,613,376 of record OU893337.1, read on the forward strand.
CGGTCGAGTCAATGTAGAAATTATACTTTCTATATTGTCCCTGGTCTGGTTTGTAGTTGTACCTTCGTTGTCTCAGATAGTCCATAAAATTAAGAGTAGGAATGAGGACTGTAAATAAGAAACTAATGGATATATGATAAACTGTATAATAATAAATCAGAAATCACAGCTTAAGCATTGGAAATGACATATACTTTACTCTTTGGAGACAATAATAATGAGTATTAGTGTCAAAAACAAAGAACATAATTGAAAGGAAAAAAAGAACAAATTGTAAAAATATAAAACTAAGTATAAAAATGGAGGTGGTTTCCAGCCAATCGCCTATGTGTACGGGGGCTTCAACTACTCATTTTGGAATTTGAGAAATCTATGTTATGTTGTCTAATATTTATGTATTTTTATTATACATATGATAATTAATCGTTTTTTTTCAAAATATTTTATTTGCTGAAATTATTAGAACATTTTAGTTACACACTTGTTAGATTTTCAATTTCTACTATGTTGTCTCCGTCTTCTTATTATAATAAGCGGCAAACGATGAAGCTGAATTATAGTGACTACATATCCTTATACGAGGGTCAAACTGAAAGTTCTTAGAAAATCAAAAACTGATTACATTAGCCAGTTATTAGTTTTATTATATCTTTTCAAAATATTGTCCATTCACGTCAATACACCGCTGCATGCGATGGAACCACTGGGAAAAGCACTTTGCCCACTCGTCCTTAGGGGTCTCTTCAATGGTATCGCGATACGCAGCCACCGCTTCTTCAGCATTCATAAACCGCTTTCCTTTAAGTTTTTCTTTAATTTTTGGAAATAAATAAAAATCACAAGGCGCGAGGTCGGGGCTATACGGCGGGTGACCCAGTAATTCAACGTTTGATGTCGCCAAATAGTCGATCGTTCGCTTGGCGGTGTGCGACGAGGCGTTGTCGTGGTGAAGGAGGATCCTACTGCGAGGTCGTTTCTCTCGAACTTTTTCCAAGACAAGTGGCAAACAATTGGTAGTGTACCATTCTGCAGAAACTGTTTTTTGATCCTCTAACACAATTGTTGCAAAATGACCTATCCTTCCAAAGAACGAGGCCACCATTTTTTTTCCCGCACTTCGATCTCTCTTCACTTTAGTTGGCAACTCCTCGAAAGGAAACACCCACTGAGCAGATTGTCTTTTGGTTTTAGGATCATAACAGTAAATCCAGCTTTCGTCACCTGTTAGTATGTCGAACACAGCATTTGAGTCACCTCCGTTAAATCTTTCAATCATTTTACGACACCAATCCACACGATGGAGTTTTTGAGCCTCAGTCAAATTATGAGGTATCCACCGGGCGCAAAGCTTCCTGACCGCTAAATGTTCGTGGAGGATTTTGTGCACTTGACTCATACCGATGCCTAAGCTTGTCCGAATCTGTTGATAGGTCACCTTTTTGTCAGTCTCTATCATACGCCGCACAACACAGATGTTATCTTCAGTCGTCGCCGTAGAAGGCCGTCCCTCACGTAAATCATCAGTGAGATTAGTGCGACCACGTTTAAACTCATTAAACCAGTTGTAAACAGTCGCACGAGATGGGGCTTCATCGTGAAAGGCCAATCGTAGTCTATCATAACTTTCTTGTTGACTTAAATGACATCGAAAGTCATAAAAAATCATTGCACGAAAATTTTCTGGTGTTAAATTCATGATGACGTGACACAGACAATTTTCAATTTGCCGCCAAATCGTAAAACAAATGACAAATGAATGAAATATATACTCAGTAATATTGGCAAAGAGTTATATTTTCAAATTTTAGAATTATTTTTTTATTATATTGTTTATAAGTGGCCAGTTCTAAGAACTTTCAGTTTGACCCTCGTATTATGAAATGTATCTATGACCTTAAGTATTACGTTCCATAATCTTAAGGAAACTATTGATAGGATAAAATTACCCATCATAATCGCAGAGCCAATTCATTTATTTATTACGATAAAAGTGATGAATAGATTTGATTGACCATACACTTTTTTCTAAAATCTGAAGTTGACTTTTTATTCTAATCATAGAATGATAAATGTCGCCTATTAAGTATTCTACTTCTTTATAGTTTAAGGATGAAAAGCTTAAATCTTATTTAATCAATATATCTTCTACATACGAAAGAAAAATTGGACAAAATCACACAATATTTGCTTAGATTCCCTTTATTACAAAAATCTGAAACAATGAAAGGTACCACAACATTCAGACTAGAAAAGTATATTGCCAGGATTCGAACCTAGGACCTTAGAGATGAGGACATCTTGAAACCAGCTGGAGGGGTTAATGTTTAATATAATATGGCCGGCCCGTCCATATAGGCAAGCTAGGGCGCTCTAATTAATAATTTTATCTTGAAAAAAATTACTTTTATTGAACATTTATCCATGTCTACTGTATTCAAAAGTACAATTTTTCCAGACCAAGGAATTTATTTTGACATTGGCCAAAACTATACTCTTTATAATTGGTGTAATTAAATGTCTTTTATTTTTTTGTGATTTTCATTGAATTAGCACTATCCATATACTTATCCTTTAGAAGATTATTTTTCTCGAACTATTATTTATGAAATTATCAATCAACCAGGTGGCAAAAGAGCTGAATATAGAAAACATTGTCCGGGAAGGCGTATATACGTGCCTTGGCGGTCCGAACTTCGAGACGGTCGCAGAGTTGAATATGCTCAAAATGGTTGGAGTTGATGCTGTTGGAATGTCCACGGTGCATGAGGTAAATCTTTGATTTTACTGTAACATTTCATTGAACATTACTACATGATTCTGTTGCACAAACTATATTAAGTTCAGGTTTAGTGCTATGAAATTATTATATTTATTGTTTGACTGTAATGTTAAAACGAACTCAAATTAAAGTTATATATTTTAGTTTATTTAGAGAGCTGTACAACAGAATTGGCTGTTTTTAGTTTTTTTTTTTTTTTACTTTTCTATTCGCACGAATAAATACCGAGTATGACCAAGAAATAGTAAAATGAAATAACTAGATAAATAATCACAATTTAAATGTAGGAGGAAATTCATTCACTTAATCCATTATTATATAGCTACACTTACCTTAGCATTGAAAATGTGAAAGGAAAAATAAAAGAAAAAAATAACACAGCGTAACACTTGAGACAGTCCTCATATGAAAGTTAACGATCTTTCCTATTTTAGTGTGTTCATTACCTAAGTATCCGTATGTTATAATATTTTGATTCATTATGCATCGTTAGTCATCCGTATTGCTCTAGAAGGGGAAAAAACATAGAATGCGTCAGTACCTAACTCATAAAAATCTACCGAATGAATAGGTTGGTTTTATTAATGTTTTTTTTTTATGAGGATAACATTTTGGCATTAATACGTCAATAATGAGCGAGAATTGGGGTTAAGGTTAACATTGGATATGAATTAAACATTATTTATTACATTTGAAAGAAAATCCACATTCGAAGTCGATATGAAACAGATAACTAATTGAAACTAACAATATTTCTTTATAGGTAATCACCGCTCGGCATTGCGACATGAACGTATTCGCTCTGTCCCTCATAACCAACGAGTGTGTCACCAGCTACGATGATGCCGAAGCGAATCATGAAGAAGTCCTCGACGTGGGTAGAATGAGGCAGGATATATTGAAGAAGTTCGTTTCGAGACTAGTACACAGATTCGCCAAAGAAACGATCTCACCGTGAAACTCTTATGATAACTTATGAAAAATACAACCATAAGGGGGGTGTTACACTTGGTCGTTCGCAGAAATCGTAGAATAGCTCAAGTGTAACGTATGGGGTCATTTAAGCAATATACCGTTACATCTTTTGTACTAAAAAAATGGGTAAGTGCATATCTAACAGCAAATGCGTCATAGCGTCAAAACAGAAAAATACCAATACGTTAATACGTATTTCTTGACGAGCACACTAAAGCAGTGAGTATAAGATTGATGCATCTTCCGTGAGATGTCCACCTACCTTAATATTGCTCATACTACGTGACTAAGAAAAAAGCCCTGGTGATAAACTTCATATTCCAAAAAAGAAACAATTAAAATAAAACAAAAAATTACAGAAATTTAGATCTTTTTGTAGTAATCTGATGTGTTGCTGTGCGTACATGGCATGGGCACATTTTGTGATGTCATTCTATGTAATATTTTAGGCTTTAAATTGTAGATAAGTAGAAAATATAGTTCAAACTAGCATTATTCTTGCAATCGTAACATATTTTTTTATTATGCAGGTACAGCTTATGTACTTAGTACTACTACATTTACTACTTAGTACTAGTTAATTTTTAACTTAATTTTAATTTCAACGTTAATGTCAAGTTTTTGCGTTTACTAATGGCTGCCATACACTATCAAGTTTACCGTCAAGTTTGCAATATGTTTAAAAAGGTGTAAAGTTTGCATCGCCTTTGAAGCGGCGACGGTTTGCAGTTTGATGCTGCGTCACACAAACTTGACGGTTGAAGCTATTTATTTGCTTAAAGTCTCTATACGCCGTCATGGTTGTATGATATTATTTCAAGCATACTGCAAACTTGACAGTTAACTTGAAAATGCGTCAGAACTGCCAATAAATGATATTCAATGTTGCACACTCGACAGATTATCTGTCGCGTATTAACGTACGCGTTTTCCGTCAGATTGACGAGGGTCCAACCCATCTTGATCGTGCATGGTCGCCATAAAAAAATACCTATCTAATATCTCTAGAAAATTAAATTTTAAAATATTTTGAATTGATTTTTTAGTTTATTTTCTTCAAAATATCAACTATGTTTGGATGAAACACATATTGGTTTTATCGTTTTTTATGTAAATAGTGTAATCAACATTAAAAGAACAAAAACAATGGTAATTAAAGACTTTCATTTCAAGTTTGAGTATTAACATTAAACAATTAAACAATTAATAACAATAAATTACATATGTACAATAAGTTATTACAAATTTCTAGCCAACTTATTTTTGATTTCTACAATTTTAATAAGTAAATAATAACATCTTAAGACACTTTGGTTTTAATTACTTGAGCGGGTGTTTTTTAGGGCAAAGATGTGCAAATTCTCTACAAGCATCATCAATATCTTCATATCTGTATTTGAAACCATATTCTAGAACACGCTTTGGAATGACATATTGTCCTTTGGTCATTATCATTGCACGTTCAGGATTCAGAAAGAGATTTAGTATCGATTCCGGAACAGGAAAAACAGCTGGTCGTCGTAAAGCCTTAGCGAATGACTGAAAATGAAAAAGGTGAAAGGTGTAGGTAGATTTAATTTATTCCATGTATGTAGGTAAATCAAAGCAAGGGTTTGCGAGTGCAACCCCCTGGAAAGAGATAATCGCATTTTTTTGTGATCGGGCAGTTTCTAAAAGAAATATGTACAGAAGAGAATAATAACAAATGTGAGCGTTGTGATAATAGAAGTGTGAGGTATTGACAAATAAAAAAAAAATGCGTATCTTGAAGGATACAATATTTACCTATAATTAAATTATCTAGGTTAACATATTTTGTGAAATAATAATTGCGGACTTTTTGCCCTAGAGACTTGTAATTTCAAAGTATATTGTCTAATCTTATCAATGTAATGTTATTACTTTAAACGAGAAATTCTTGAATATTTTTTATTTAGTATGTAAGGGGGCACACTACATCGATCATTTTATTTAGTACATCGATCTATATATGCCTTTTTTTTCAGGTATTTTTTATTATGAAAGCAATAACTAACATTATTTTTATTAAAATAGTATGCCATCTATACTATAATATTATAAAGCTGAAGAGTAATTTGTTTGGTTAAACACTCTAATTTAAGAAACTACTGATTTGTATTGAAATATTTAGGTTATAATATCATGCTCTGATTAATGAGATAGTGGAGCATCAATGGAACTGTTGCAAATATGGGAAATCATGCAAGCTAAGCCACTGGCAGAAAGCTAGTTAAATATATGTATAGTATAGTATAAAAGTGTTGGAATGTGGATAAAATGAGTGTTTATAAAACATTTTAATTGACAACATACCTTTGTGAACTCTTCATTGGTAATGACTTTAGGGCTTACACCATTGAGTATTCCAGAAATATTGTCATTCTCTATGGCAAACTTGATGAGACTGGTGAGGTCGTCTATATGAATCCATGGCAAGTACTGTTTACCAGTACCAATACGGCCTCCAAAACCGAAATAAAATGGCAAGAACATGTTCTTTATCATGCCACCCCATCGACCTAATACTGCACCAGATCTGATAATTACCTAAACATACATAATTATAACTGGATTTTTTATGGAAGTATAAAGTTTTTTTCTATGTACAACAAGCTTTGTTTCAATATTTCCGATGGATATCTGAATATTTGATAAAATGTATGTACCTATGGTTCAATGAATCAATCATTTATTTATTGCATAATATATGGCATACAAAAGATGTCATAATTTAAGAGTAGCACAAAAAATATATTTTCTTTCAATAATATAACATATTGGAATTGCATTTCATTTCAAACTTTGAAGGATCTTTTTTAACTCTCTGATTTTGGTAAGGTATTGCGGGTGATTTATAACAAATAAATATCTTACACAAATATAATTACATAGCAAAGGCAATGTTTTTATTTCTTTAAACATTGGTTAAGAGAATCACATTTTTTTGATACCATGTATTACCCAAAAATATAAAAATGCATATTTTTATTGAGCAATAAATATTCTTTAATATCCACAATGTTACCTAATACAATATAACATAGCAAAGATGATATTATCTATTATGATACTCATATTTTAAAAAGCAACTTTTCTGAATATATTTATGTACATATATGATGTACTTACTATGTCAATATTGAAATTAGAAAATGTTTTTACATTTCTTCATTTTATGTATAGTATTTATATGTTAGTTTTTGATGACTTGATTTAACTTCTTTTTTTGATTTTTTTATTTTATCAGAAATGTTTTTATTAATAAGTTTTATTTGAGAGTCAGTCAATATCTTTATTTTGGAATAGCAGAGTGCAAATGTTAGCATTCATTTGTAATTATATTGGGGAGGCAGATGTATTGATGAGTATGAAGAATAGAGTCCCTATAATGCAGGTAGCATGCAGTACAATTTTTATTTTCATAATGTAGCAAAATTTTTTTAATGTTTCAGTACTTTGATTTAATTATTCTTGTTAATTTTGTATACTGTTTATTTTCAAATATAATTTGAACGATTACTCAAATAACATATATTGTAAGGTAATACGCCTTTTATACTATAGTCAAAAAGCTCTAAACTTTATAGGAGTTATTCAATCTATTAACATTTAAAATACTGATGCACTTACAAGTCGAACAGGAGGATCTATAGAGGCAGCCTTTTCCCACTCCACAGTAAGTCTTGAGAAAAAGTCAATTCCAGTTGTGGGGCTACTTTCATCATATTTATTTCTATCTGATGGCTCATAGGCACCAACACCAGTTAACAGAACAAACACTTTTGGCTTATCTCTGCTTTCATTTATAGCTTTAGCTAATGCTTTAGTGGTGTATATTCTTGAATTTTGAACATTTTGTTTAAATCTGGAATAATTACATTTATTTACATATTTGTATTGATTAATGATAATATTAATATGTGCTAAAAATAAAGGTTGGATACCAATACATCCTATGTTATAGAAAACTATGATCTTGGTTAATTACTTTTGCTAATTAACATTGTTGAAAGTTTCTCTGTCAAAAAATGTTTTACTATATTTAATAATAAAGTACATATACATTAATTTTAGTCCTTTACTGCTTTGTTTATATCCACTAAACTACAATGAAGTGAGTACTGTTTGTTGTTATAAACTTATGCAAATTTCTGTTAGAATTTTCCTTTTATTCTAATAATGTGAGGACCTATTTAAAGCAATGTTTCAATTTACCAACCCAGGTGTCCAACTTTTAGTGAAGTCCATAAACTGCTGGCCAGCAAGGTTAACCACGGCGCAGGTCCGATTTGGCAATCCTGACAGTTCCAGAGTAGACCATGAGATATTACTGGTTCCTGGCATCCGAGCAACATTCATGACATTATACCCATTAGCTATGAGAAGCTCCCCTAAATTCTTACCAATAAAGCCTGTACCACCACCTGAAAAACGTAAATGTACACTGCACTTTTTTGTATCTTTATAATTAATGTGGAGATTGAGGAACATAAAATATACCAATTAAGACATTTCTTGCTGCCATGTTATGTAATTCTTTGATAAAGCTGCAAAGTTTATTTGCATTAATATATAAACAAATATGTATTAAACTAGAATTCGCTGTTCGAGAAAAATATTATACACAGTAATTTTTACGAAATATATTTTTTTTCAAGTAAACAAAAACAACCGGCTCTGGAAACGAAATTTGACTGACATTGTTAGTTTAAAACTAATGGTGTGTGTAATCGATTACAGATTAATCGATAGATCGATTTTTCTAATAAAAAGTTGCTATCAATTATGATTTCCTAATCAACGATTAACCGTCGATTATTTCTTAAAACGTTAGCATTAGGAATAGTTTAAAACGTTAGTATAGTACCTACTTACTTAACTTTGGTGACTCAGCAACCTACAGCGGATCGCGAGTGTGAATATTATTAGTAGATATTCTATTACTTATTATGGCAACCCTGGAGTATTCCGACCTAAGAGTAAACTTACCTATTTGTACTTAATAGGTAGGTTTACTCTTTAGTCGGGGTCCTCCCAATGAATGAATGAACGGATCTAACAGTTTTATTTTAACATATGCAAATTAACCATTTCTTACTAAATGCACATGTAAGTGAACACGGTACATACCTATATTAAAATAATATTTTTTTACTTTTGTTTGTCTGTCTGTTTGTTCCGGCTAAACTCTGAAACGGTTAGACTAATTTTCACGGGACTTTCACTGGCAGATAGCTTATTTAATAAGAAATTACTAAGGCTACTTTCCACGCGGATGAAATCGCGGGTACAGCTAGTTTAATTCTATAAATTTTGCATGCACAATGCTGGTATAGTAAAAATTGTCTAAGAATAGATTTTTAACTATTTTTCATTAATTTGGATGGCTTTACAAGGAGTTGGAATTTATCTGAAATCATTAATAAACTTTTGGGGTTAAAATATTTAATAATCATTGACATGAATCGATCATTATCAATTATTAATCGAGTACGAGAAATTGTATAATTGATTAAACGATGTGTATAATAATCGAATCGGCACATAATTATTTAAAACACTTCTTTTTTAATTCATGGTCTATTTTCGTTTACACAATTCGCCAATGTCACGTTTGTGGTCTTTACACCGAAAGTAACAATAATGAAAATATGAAAATTTTTGATTTTGGGGTAATAAATAAAATAATAAAAAAGGCTTTGAGCGTCTATCTGATTACATCTTTGGATTACATTGCTTAATATAAAAGTACTCTTTGCAATTTTGACATAACAGACCTTAAAAACCTATTAGACCATGGACTTAGTACTATAAAACAGGACAAGGTACTCCAAAATGAAAAGCCGAACAAGATATAAATTACAGAGGCGATATTAAAATTTTAATTAAGTGAGATTTTTCACATGGTAACTACTGCGGCTATTATCGTATACAATAATCTTGTTAAACTCCAAGTTTCCGATAAAAATCATGTCATAGACTAATAATAGTTGTAAGTATTAACTGATTTTTCATCGATGTACCAAAGAACATTGATGTTTTAATTTGACATATCGAAAAATATCGATGCAAGCTTTCCTATTGATGAATCGCAAAAACCATCGATGTGTTTTTAAATGAACATCCCTAACAACGTGAAGGTAGTTCATAAACTACATAGGTCTAATACGTTACTAGAAAGAAACAAATTACTAAAGTTTTTCTACAGCTGACTCAAAATTTGGCAATATGGTTAAGTTCCTTCGCATGTCCCGTAGACGAAACAAACTACTACTACTACTTTTCTATAGCTGACTGATGAGCAAAGATCTGATGAGTTATGTATGACAGTACTCAATAGATATAGAAATGAATGGGCGAAAGAAATATGCACAGAGAGAGTTGTTTAAAAGTACGTTTTTCAAGGAAAACCGGGAATATTTTTTTCTTGTTTGTTTTTATTAAATTAAACTATTTTATAAATTAAATTTTATAAAATATGCAAGGTTATAAAAATAGCGACCTCAGATAAGAGAATACCTACAAAAGTTAAAAGACAGACATAACAAAACGAATTTCATTTATACGAATTAAATTCATTTTGTTTCGTTTTATCATAAATTAATTAAAAAAAATATCATCAGCAGAGTCAGTGCAAAAAAAGAACCGTTATGGAATTTCAGGGAGTGACTGTGTTTTGTTATACTTACAACACTGCGAAGCATGTGTATCCAATCAATCACAAAGAGAACATAAAACTGACTTGACGTATGGCACAAATGGATGACCTAGTAAAAATATTTACGTTAATTCTTTTATGTGCAATTGTTTGAAGGGCTGAAGAGTGACATATGCTAGTATTTTGTCCCTTTTTCTTCCATCACCCAAAAATAATTTGTATAGAGCATTCCGCAATTTTTAAGAAAGTCAAAACTTAGCATGACTTTTTCTCCTTAACAAACAATGTGCACCATCTTTTTTAAATCTGTCGCTATTCTTTTAAAAGAGGAGATTTTATTTGGTATTGGACTTTCCGTAGCGTTTAAAATAGAAAGTCATAAATCGGTATGCGGACAAATATGTTTATTATTTTCTTTTGGAAATTTGTCCCAAGCTTCTTAAAAGAGGAGTGATAATTTGCACGGGACTTTCATCAGTTTTCAAGGTGAATCACCGAAAATTGGTATACAGACTCATTATTATAAGCGAAAAATAATCTTATCAAGGTTTTTTAGAAATCTTCCCTTAACCCCCTAAATAAGGAAAGGGAAATTTGTATGAGACTTTTCGCAATTTCCAAAGTGGAAAGCTGACTATTAGTGTTGTTGTGTACAGGCTCTTTGTTACAAACGTAAATAATAGTAATAAAATTATTTTAATGAAACGATAATCCAGAAATAATCGGTAATCTGTCATCTCATTTGTTTGTTACGTCACTATTAGCGGTCCGATGACATGTGTCTAAAGAGACATTTTTGCCTTATTTTGTGTAAACTAATAATATAAACTACAACTGTAATAAAACTATATAATCTATGATATCAATTAACATTCAGACTTATGCCGTCAGTGTATTTTCAGGTCTCTAGTGAATTTAACAAAAATAACAAGTATTATACACACCTTCTGGCCAAGTGTTATTATTTGACTAATAATGATTCGATTATTTGTAGATAAAGGTGTTGCATATGTTTGGAATGCCGATGGTAAGTCAATTTACTGTTGTGACTTGTTATTATTCATAGAATTATGATTTTCTTGTAAAATTTTATTGGTAATTTTTTTTTCTTTTAGATTGGTACCTACTTCGAACTGAACACCGTATTTGTGGTTCTCTAATTGGTTCCATTGCAACTTATCCTCGGCAAAATGATTTCTTAGGTAAGGTGCAATCAGTTTATAAAGCTCTGTTATTTTTAGAAGCTAATTCGATCAATTAACTTCTTTTTTAAGTACACAAGAGAAAAATAATTTGGCAATAATACTGCCATGCCAATTTAAGAGTGTTGACTTGTGCTCTCATTAAAAGTTTTTATTATAGCTAGCTGATATAGGTAGTTCAAGAATCCATTCAAAAACCAAGAGTGTGGCACTGCCAGTGTGATTTTAGTTTTGGTTTTTAATCTTTGCGGTTTTAAGATATTAGCCATGAGTTAATTTATTAAAAATCATTATTATCATCATATAGCGAAAAAGCCTGGTTACAGGTCATCTGAAACAGCAAATCTACCCATTCATAATTCAATGAAACCAAATAATCTGTTGTTGAAATGTTGTAATTAATAAAAAAATAAAGGTGTATTTATAGGTTTACCAATGGCTCTCATGTCAGAGGAAGCAGCACTACTTGTAGAGAAAGGTGTATGTGAATTATGTGAATTACCTAATTTAACTGAAGCACCATCGGAGGAAGACAAAGCAAACATCAAGAATTGTGAGCAAAGGTATCAATTGATTTAAACAGTATTGTGGGAGCTTTGAGAACCCTTTTAAGATATAGAGTTGAGACTGAAAATATAAACATTTTTGTTATTTATTGAGTTCTTTTTTTTTAAATTCACTAGTCACTTCACATTCACTTTTTCTGAAACTCTATATAAATATATTATAAAGTGACTTCCAAATTTAATGTTTGATACTTTATTACTTAGAAAAATTTAAATTAAAAATAAGAACAAAACTTCGCAGTTGATTTCTATTTATTGAATTTAATTTAAAATACTGAAAATCAAAATCTAAATTATTGGTTTTAATGACTTACTTAATTGTTATAGCATTTTAAGTCAGTATTAAAGTACCAGGAATCCCTTGATCTGTGGTAGTATCATTTTGAAATTACCAGTTCCCAGAATTTATTGATACTGCATACTTAACTCTCACAATATGGGTATCAAATAGATTCTTTAAATATACAGATAAAATAAAAATTAAGTAGGTGTTTTTAAAAACAAGCCTTTGTTTTAATGTGTATTTTTTATTTTATTCATTTAAAAAAATATATATTCAGTTAGTGTCATTCAGACTCATATAAGGTTTCAATTGATTTATATTTTTATCTCTTACAGTCTTTAAAAAGTTATGGTGGAATAAACAAACACACACCCATTATGTACATTAATCCTACACACAATATACTCCTTTTTAGGGCAGTCATGTAAAAAATAGTTTTAGTCCTATCAAACAGGGTTTTCAATACATCAAACTATTAAGATGCCAGAAGAAGGTAATCTTTCTTATTATATAGGAGTAAACTATTTCTTAAATCATATGTGACATTAAATACATAGGTATATTATTTTTTTAAAATCCAACCATTGCACAATTTTTGATTTTTTTTTTCACAAACAAATTTTGATACCAAATATCTTCAATTATTTTTAGAGTAATAGAGGAGCAAACAGAGGGTTTGAGAAAAAGGAGAATAGAACAGATGTCACAAAAGTTAGACATAATAGTGGCAGGAAAGAAGCAAAAGTTGTTATCAAAAGGCATAACAGGTATTTTTTTTTAGTTTTAGGCTTAAAATCTGTAATTTTAGAAGATATTTGTAAGTTATGTAATAGGGACTATAGTCACAAAACAATTGGATGATGATGGTTTGTCTGAAGGTTATTTATGGAGTTCGAATATATAATAAAAATAAATATAATATTTGATCAATTTTGCATCCACAATGAGATACTAGAAAATAATCTTAATGAAAAATGCTTAAAGAAGTCCCAGGTACCCAGAGATGGGACTCGAACCCACGACCTTTCGTAATCCGGGCGACTGCTCTAATCACTACTACTAGCTACCCAGGACCTACATGTTTATAGCAAAGATAAATATTTTTAACTCATTGAGTTTAAAATCGCGTGATCTGAAACAGTTGGGGCCATCATAACTCCCTAACTTTACTTTCAGTGTTACCAGATCAATATGGCCTAAAATAAAAAAAAATATGTATATATTTTTTGTATCAAAAAATAAACTGGATAAATAATATGTATTAACAAACGAAGAGAACAGAACTCTGCTTTCTTTGAATTTAAAGCTCCTTCAAAATATGTTCGGTGATTTCGTCAATCAAATCAAATCTGACAACCCTCAACTTACTACGGTAGATATGTGACGCAGTGATGCCGCGAACGTTTACGATAAGACTATAGCGTTTCAGCACCAAATTCAAAAGTGATAGTTATTTTAATTAGATTTTTCATAAAAATCGATTTATTTCTGTGGAAAAATATATACTCTAGTTTTTTATTTTCTTAAACTACTACTTATTAATACGAGAATTACGCAGTTAATATCTTAGATGTTAGCTGTGTTACTTCTCGTATAGCGAGGACTACTAATAAAGTTTGTTTATTAAGTAGACTGCTTAGCTGCTTTTTACAGAATAACAGTTACAACGTATTTGATATTATTTAGAATCCATAATGCTTTTTTATCACATAATATTGAGACAGCTTACATTGATTTGGTTGTTAAAAAATCATATGTAAAAGTGTATTCATCATTTTACGTTTTAGATGGGCAGTTGGACAAGGAGATGTTATTGCAAGAAGAAATTAACAGATTACCAAAATTATCTCCGGCGTATCTCCTTGTTCATTTACCTGCAGAACATTTTAAGCTGTCAGGTATTCTAAAAGCTTAGATTATTAAATATCCAGAAACCGTGTCTGTACCCAAAAAGTGAATACCACTAAGAAATGTTTTAGCGGATCTTGTCGATTTGATCCCCCTTCGTTTGTAAAGATTTTTTTTTTATAAAATTACTGTTTGGGTAGTGAAATCATATTTAAATTATAAGAAAGATAAGAATTTCAGAAATACTTTTCATTAATAAAAAAAAAAAAACTCATAAAAAATTCAAAAATGACAGTAGTGTCTTGTCTTTACTGAACATATTGGTGGTACTAATATTGTGCCCGACAATGAGATAGATAGAATAGCCAATTGTGCGGCAAAATAGATTTTTAATTCATATAATTACTTGCAAACTATTATGATAATTGTAAAACTGCTGGATAATTACCTCGCCTATAAAGTTACGTACTTATCATTTCTTCAGTAAAAAAGGTATTAATTATAACAAAAAAATGATGAATTTCAGTATATTTTCCGTTTTACGTAAAATCAAATCTCTTATAATATAATAGGAGTCATAATAAAAATCTTGTAATTTTAAATATGAATTAATTATTATCAATAATATTTGTTACGTATTTGTGATACTTTCATAAATTGAATCTGTAATGGTTCTAATAGTATCATTTTATTTTAGATACCCGAACAGTTTCTATAGATGTTTTGAAGCCTAGTATTAAAGATAAGAATGGTACTTTCCGCTATTCTGTTTTTAAAGATTTATGGGCTAAAGGTCATCACATTACAAATGGTTTGAAGTTCGGTTCAGATTTTCTGGTATATCCAGGTAAGATCGTATTTTGTTTGTGCTAATTTATGAAATTATACGACTACATAGTAACAATATTATGAGTATTATAGAACATCCCTTAGTTTAGCTTAACTTTAAATGGCAGTTTTTTTTTTTATTATTCATTCTAATGGTAGAACTACACAGCCTGCCGGCCGCCGGCTTTCCGTGCCGCAGCCGTTTTTTCGATTCAGTTTTAAGAGGTGCGTGATAAAATTGTTCAAGAGCTTGCTAAAGCTTGGCATTTCAGTAAGTTTCCGCTAATACCTGTAGTTTGACTCGGATTGACTTTCATTCACCCGTGTGGGTTATTTTCCATATAGGTCGGTATTTAAGTCGAAGTTTGCAATGCGAAATCGAATGTTGCAAATTTTTTAAACAAGAACCTCATAGGTATCATGTGAAAAAAGTTTCACTCGAAAATCTCACACAACGAAGGTTTTATGTCAATTTTATATCAACTAAAAAAAATACAAAAATATCATCTATGCTCTATACATCGTATATGCTCAGAAACTACTGAACCTATCTTAAAAAATTTTTCACCTAGGGGTAGCTACATCATGCCCATTTCCCCTGCCATGCTTAAATTACACGACTGGCGGTCCTAGTTAATTAAATAAAAAATATATCCAAAAAGAAAAACAAAAAACCCGACTGCGTAAAAACGATTTTTAAAAATACATGAAAAAATTACGCTTATCGTACTTAATGATTAATCATTTACGATTAGCGTGTAAATTCACACGCTAAGTTCTAATTTCACCACCCCTAATTAAGACTCGAAAATGTGGTTTTACGTATCCAGGCACATAGTCTAACTCATTTGCCGCCATGTTTACCTAACCTGCATGCAATATAATGTTGTTATTCTGTTTTTTACAGGTGATCCTGTTAAATTTCATGCTACATATATGATACGCTGTATTGAAGACATAGAAACATCTTTTCGTCCTGCTAATTTAGTAGCTTTTGGAAGATTATCTGTTGCTGTCAACAAATTAGCTGTTTTAGCATTTTATAATAGTAGTGAAAAAATAGAATATCAAAGTTTACAGTGGCATGATGGTATAAACATTTAGTCATTGTAATAAATTATAAATATTTAGTCTCATAAATTTTATGCATAATAATTCTATCCAAGCATGTCAAGGTTTTAGAGTATGTATTTGTATAAGGATGGATGAAAACATGTTCCATTTGTTATATTTCATCAATAGGGCATTTGAAAAGTAGATTTAAATTATTATTTATTAAATAATAAGCACATGACATTAATTTTTCGGGGAATTTTTGAAACCGCGCGAATAACACCGTCATTCGCCACCATTACGCCGCGCATAGAAAATAAAAGAGTGGAAATATTGACCTATAGCAACGGGAACTAATGTTTTTTTTTTAATACTTCCTCGTTGAATGGCTTACCTGCGCATTTCGCACAATTCTGCCAATGTCGAGTAAACAAATTAATTTTTACATGTAAATAGAAAATTAATGAATGAAAGATGGCGATGAATCACTCAACGACTTATCAATCAAAAACCAATACAGTTGTCAGAAAGATTTAATTTGTATGCTACCGTCCTGTTTAAGTATATTTTTTACAGTAAATTGAGAGATTTATTACAAGATAATTAAATTTAATTAAAGAATATTAACTTTAACCAATTTAAAATGAGAAAAATGAAACAAATAGAAAATAAAACTTTTTATTTGGCAGAGTTAATATGAAGTCGTTTGTGAGCGACGTTTATGTCAAAGACAATAAACATGTTCTTCTGTTTCTTTATGAATTTAAGGCCTAACTGCATTTACACGATTCCGCCCACAGCACACGGAAATGAGGTTAGAAAGGCGATCATGCATCCTTTGTACGAAAACCGATGTCGCCAGTCTTGCCCCACTTTTAGTACGCCGAACATCAGACGAAATATCAGACCAATTATACAAAACATATGCACACACTTGCATTTTAAACATGCCAATCAGAACGCTCCAATATAACTATAACCAATCACGCTCAACCATAAAGCTGGAAACAAATTATCGGACGCGGCTGACGGACGCGGCTGACAGCCGCGACTTATAAGTTTGCACAGTCTTCAAGGACGTGGCTTGCGGACATGTTTCGATGCCTATTCCACTAAGAACTGTTGACGAAGAAACATGTCGAGTAATGAAAGTGAGGACGAATTTTTCGAATTAGCGGCAGCAGCTTTATGTCGTCCAGCCAGAAAGAAAATAAAAAGAAGTTCGTCCACGTTTGGGTCCATGACATAAATAAAGTGTGGTGAATTTCACACTTTGTATCCACAATTATTAAGAGATGAATGTCGCTATAAACTTTATTTGAGAATGAATGAGGATCAATTCAATTTTTTGCTAAATCTAATCGAAAACGACATTGAAAAACAATCAACACAGTTTCGTACTCCTATATTTTTTTTTATAACATCTTTATAATCCTTCAATTTAGGATTATAAAGTAATTCTTTGTTGCGAACACACTATATAATTCGTTCCTCCTTTTTAACGCACGTGGACACGTGGAATTTCTCCCGTCGTCAGCGTCCTTCTGATGCAAGGACGCGTCCCGTACCCCTGCATACTGTCCGCGGACGTTTTCGGCTGATAAAAACATCCAGCGAGCCAGATTCCTGTCGGACGTCCGAAGGCTGAAGGCCAGCCCAAGGTTACGTCCACGACTTACATCCGATAGTCTGAACAGCTTAGTGTACATTCATTACCTAGATGCCTATAAGTCGCGGCTGACAGCCACGTCCGTCAGCCGCGTCCGATAATTTGTTTCCAGCTTAACAGACATCTATAGTGCGCAATAAACCATAGAGTAAGGTAGAGTGGAAATATTTTCTATGGTTATATAAATATCATGCAATCTGAAGTTGACATCAAAAACATCATGTTGTCTTTTTTTAACTAATAAGAAGTTTCTTTAGTAAACAAAGATCACACTAGTGTGACAGTTCAAAATTTTTTACGTGACGTCATGAGATATAGCTATCGTACCACCTGTCAGCCATTTGCAAATTTGCTGTGCGTATTCTCGGAAGTAGTTCAGCTGTCAGTGTTATAAGTTTTGTGGTTATTTTCATTTATAACTTTCATGGCAGAAAATTGTAAATTATTTATGAAAAACAAAGCCTAGGTGCTGTATAATTGGTTGTGCGTCATCAATATCCCGCAAACCGAGCAATATTACGTTTCACCGGTAAGTTAAACACTTTCTTGGAATAACTGTATTTAAAACGTAAGTAAGTTATTCTGAAAATGATTGCGTGTATAAATCGATACATATCGTATTTTGGCGTGTTCTATTTATGCTATATTGCTCTTTTCGTTTATATTTTTATAATATTTCGGTCCGTAAATAATATTGTTTACATGGCTAGTGTTGTTACTTTAACATATGGTTTATATCGATAATTTTAATATTTAAAAATATATTAATTATTTTAGATTACCAAAAGATGAAACAAAAGAGGAAAATGACCGAGTTACATAGAAGCAGAAAATATTAAATGTAATGAAAAAGTTACTTTTATCTGCTCACTTCATTTTAGGAAAAGTTGTTTGAATCGAACTTTAAATATAATAAAATTACGAGATGATGCATTGCCAATCAAATACTCTGGTAAGAATTTTTGATAATTGCTTTTAACTTATTTAAAAACCATGTCTATTACACTTAGTTAATTTTCATTTGATTTTACTGATTTATTTATTAAAAAACTAAATAAATAAATCATTTTGTTATTCTATAAATGGTCATATGACGACTATTTTAATTGAAAAAAATCAGAATACAATATATAATAATATTAAAATATAAAATTCTGATCATAATATACTCCCAGTAAAATATACAATAAAATGAGTTAAATAAATTTAATATAAATTAAAATATGCACATTTATCAAATTAAAGGCATAGTTAAAGGTTTTCTTTGCTGTTCAATAGTATACTCTTAATACCCAAATAATTATTTTGCGGCGTGGATGTTTATTTTGCTGATGCATCATAAAATACGCTACCTTTTTGTATTTAAATTGCTGGCCGTTATCATGATTGTTCACAGAACATGAATTGCAGACTGTTTTAGTGCTGAGAAAATATTTGTATGCTTGCCCATAGATTAATCGGCTGTTTTCTTTTTACTAACCAAATTATTAAATAAAATGCCAATTGTTACTTCTTTAATAAATTATATCACTTTTTCATCACCAACTTTGTTTTCTTTATTTTCTCTTGTTTATTCATCAAAGTTTACAGTATTTTTATGTTCTTTTACAAATAATATAATACAAAGATTATGTAGGTGTTTCAAGTTTTCTATGTTTACTACTAAACAAGATGTTCTGAACTAAAATTGTGACACAGTACGCACGGTATCTCACTTATTGAGGAGTAAGCGAAATTTATTCAGTCAAAACAATTTATAGAATAAATTTATAGACAAGTTGGCTTACTAGTTACAAGCATATAAGAAAGTCGAAACTCTGTGCTTATAGTTCGGCAATCTATTACGGGAAACCCTGTACCGAGAAAAGAAGAAACTGCAAGAAAGGAACCGGTAAGAAACGGCAAGGGCTGCTTTTGCACCCTGTTTAATTTCGTACTGAAAAATAAAAAATGACTTCATTGGACCAAAATGTCGCTTTCCACCAAAACAATAAAAAATATATAACAGACAAAAAAATAATAATAATTCATTCGTCAATCGACTCATTAAAAGCTTATTATAGTTACCGTGGTAGTTATCTTGGACAGTAGTCGCACTTCCCGTGGATGCAAAATTTTACTAGTTAAAAAAATTATTTAATTATAATTGCAAAATATCAACTTGACAATATATATGAAAATAATTATAAAACACAATTGATATTATTGTAAAACTTTTAAGTTATATATTTTGGTACTATAGTTCTTAAAACTATGTAAAATTGGCTATTTTAGAGGAAAAAGAAACATTATCGAGGTACAATCATTTTATAAAATTATATTATTAAATAATATAAATGTGAAAGTTTGTGAGGATGGATATTAGTTACTCTTATGTAAAAACTACTGAACGGATTTTGATGAAATTTGGAATACGAATAATCTTTTACCCGTGGGAAGCGCCATCATACGCTGGTAACACAGGTTATATTTAATATACTGACGCAACAGAGACGCAAGAACAAAGAACGCAAGAAATTTTAGATGTCCAACAAAATACGAGCAGAAGATTGCTTAATGATTTATAAATAATTAATAAATTCACGCCACTTTTAACAAAATATAATTTCTTAAAACTGGCGTGTATTTATCAATTTAATTAATAATAATCATAAATAGGATTGGTACGTCAGTGTGAAATGAATAGAAGTGTAATAGGTAACAGTTTAGCCATGCCCCTAACAATGAAAATTATATTACATTATTTAATAAGTAGTAGTATTGTAGCAGTTTCACGAAATACTAACTTTTATTTAATATGACTTCAATGTCGATACAAATATCGATATCATGGGTCGCGCCCTATGACAGTCCGCCATCGAAGAATTTTCATTTGAAGTTTAGGCATATACGCTTTTTTCGTAGGTATGGCCAGTCCTCTTCTTTTATGTCAATGCAATAAACACAGAACAATAATACTCTACCAGAAGAATGCCAACTTCATAGAAAAATATTATCCATAGAAACTAGCTCCACCTATAGTCAGCCCTCCGCAACAAGTAGTATGGCGGGAAGTTTAAATACTTACTTTTATACTTGGGGTTTCATATTAACTACCAAATTGCTAAAACCAATGTTTTCTGTGAATATTTTTCGTATACGAAATCCATAACATAAACAAATTCCACAAACGAAAAACATCCACAGGGAACACAGGTTTTAGTAATTTGGTAGTTAATCTAGGTGAAATATAGGGACTACTTCAAAAAGGGAATATAATACAAGCAGATAATAGAGTCTGGCAAGCGAAACGTGTCACAAGAAAAGGGCGGCAATTTCAAAAATTCTTAAGCAGTAAACACTGAATGTAGTACTGCAAAATAATTTTGATACTTTTATTAATTATATTTAATCTTAACATTTAGATATCAATTAAAATTATTTGTTTTGGAACATTTGACTAAAGCGTGACTGTTCTTAATTGTACAGTTAACAGCATATCAGTAGGCCTATTCACTAACTCAACTGACAACCAAGAATCGTCATCACCGTAAAAAATAGACACTTTGATTGTGTCAAAATCACTATTTCGTATTCTCTATCAATGATGAGCAATTTCGAAATGTCAATATCGGCATTCTCCACTGGACTCCATTTTGACACTTGATTTCGTATCGATAAACTGTATTAAAGTAACATTGTTGCAAAGCATATTTGAAGTCGTCGCATAGTACCTCTTAAGCCATTTGTTGTTAAATTAAAGCGAAAAAAAATACGTATCCAATATTTTTCTATTATCTGACTGACGGACTAAATCGAATCTTTTTTTTAACCCATTCGTTATACCTATTGGCTAACAGCACTTATAATATTAAAAATTCATATTTGTCATTAATTAAAAGGGTGTTTTTTGCAACGACTTCTTTGTTTTTTCAAATTAAATTAGTCAATATAAACACCAGATTACAATAAAAAAAACATTTATTTTTGTTACAATTAAGTGCCATGGATAAATTACATAATACAGGTGTCACAAAATCATCATGTTAATCACAATAGAAAATTTAAGATAAGATTTTGACTATGAATCAGACTAAAAATACTTTAGTCTGATTCATAGTCAAAATCTGTTTCTAAATATTCTACACCTGATAACAATGACAAGGAATCATCAGAGTCACTCTCTTCACTACTGTCTGCACCAACAGATATAATAAATTTTTCAAGTTCGTTTTCAACAATGCCATCTTTTAATTTGTAATCATTTTCGACATTTAAAACATGATCAGTGTATTTCTTCCAGTCACTAGGGGTAATTAAGTTAAAACACTCTATTATTAAGTTTTCCATTTCCTTTCCTGGTATTCCAATGTTTCTGCTTGCAATTTTTCTTTTTGCTTGACTCCAAACCATCTCTATTGGGTTTAAGTCACAATGATACGGTGGCAGCAATAAAAGTTCATGATTATGTTCTTTTAAAATCTCTTCAGCTTCATATACAGGCAATGTTTTCTTATCATTAACCAAACACATTAACTCTGCCTTTGTCTGATATTCCTCAAAATGTATTCCATTATTTACAAGCCATTTACGGATATCTGCTTTGGTATTAGACATTATAGGCGGTTTATTGATTTGTTTTATATGGTAGCTGGCATTATCCATAACAATTACACTGGGCTTACTTAAATTTGGTATTAATTTTTCTCTGACCCATTTCATAAAGTTCGATGAGTTCATATCATCATGATAATCAGCAGATTTGGATTTACTACTGAACACTAATAATGCACCAGGCACAAAACCTTCCTCAGATCCAGCATGCACAACAATATGCCGTTTTCCAGAGGATATCTTTGTAGTGACACCAGTTGTTGAAGGTCCTTGCCAAGACTTTTTAACTTTATAATTCTGATGTACATAAGTTTCATCAAGGTACACAATTTGCTTTCCTTCGTTTCGTTTTATATTTATTTCTCTCAAATACTTGTGCCTCCATGCAGAAATCTGGTATTTTTCTATAAGCATAGAACGTTCATTTTCATTGCTTTTAAAAGAAAATCCATTCTTAAGCATAATTTTTCGTAAAGTCTCACGGCTACCACTGAATCCTATTGCATCTTTTAATTCATTGTGAAGGCTTCTTAATGTTGGAACAATTTTTTTCACACAGTAAAATTCATTTACTTTATTCCGAATTGCACTTAAATCAAAATTATCTAAAGCAGACACTGTTGGTTGATGAGGTCGTTTTTTCCCAGGAGTGTCCCATTTTCCTTTATTAATTAATGCTTCATTTTTTATCCTTCTTAGTGTCCTTATACTTACATCTATAAAAGATTAAACACTTTGAAACAAAGATATGTTAAATGTATTTAAAAGCAAATAATGATAGACACATACATCAAAATAATTTAAATACCTATTCAACTATGAATGCAATTTATGTTTAATTTAGTTAAGTTTATGTGCATATTTAGCATGTATAACAATTACATGGTTTGATTAGTTTCATGAATTCTGTGAATTTCCTTGTTAAACAAAACATTCTTATGACATCATTGGATGTCAACAATAAAAACCAATACATCATAAAAAACCTATGTAAATATTATAGGAATACTATCAATCTATCTTAAATCAAAACAAGAAAAGAGACCTGTCATTGAAGAAATTTTTTGTAAGTACTGCGTTTCCGAATTCAGCATTTCTTGTTTTTCTAAAGTTTTTATTGCATTTATCTCCTCCATTATTGGTTGAATATCACCATCACAGTTATCTGAAATAGAGCAATATTTTATAAAAAATATCTGTTTAGTTAATTACAGAAAATTAAAACGAAAGTATCAAAATTATAATACAAAACTAACCTAAAAAAGATACAACTTTATCTAATTGTTGTAATTTCTCCATGAAATTTTTATTTAATTCAGTTTTCACTTCAGTAAACTTGTCAATCATGATGGAAAGAAGTTTCCTCGATGAACTTTTTATCGGCTTCGACATAATTTTTAACCAAAAACACAAGTTCAAATTCGCAAAAACAACAAAATTCAATATTCTTGAATTGTCTAACGTAGTGTCAAACTGACAGTTCTATGTTGTTGCCATATGAAAACGGAAAAATAGGTGGTGTCACGTTTCGCTTGCCAAACTCTAATAACACACTCTATTTTATTATTATTTTAACATACCGCTTTATTACACAAATTAAGTGAATTTTCAACATACTGTTTGGTTTTTAACTTTAATTCAACATAGATTTACAAGCTTTCAGAATTATTTTAATGTGTGCACCAAATTGTCAAGAAAATGATTTTGACACAGCATTCTATGTTCAGTGTACAATTTCATTTGGAATTCTGTTGATGAAATCCGCCCTTTGTGGAAAATATATTTAGCCCACGATTCACATCTGAAAACAAATACAACGAAATTAAGAATGTTATATCCTTATAGTACAAGAGATAGAGATACATTTTCCTAAGAATTTTATAACAAACTAATTTAATTACAGTTCGTAATCGATAAACATCCTTAATCACCTTCACCTACATCACTTTTATCAGAAATAACATAAAATTCTTTCATACAGATTAGCATGACATACCTAATACTGAAGCTCTTTGACCCAAGTCATATTTTTTACAACTAAATACAAGTATTTATGTCAATTCTAACTCTACTGCTAATAAAATAATTATCACTAGCATTACATAATGGGAATATTCTCTTGTTAAAATGTAGCGGAACTTCACATACTATTCATTAGTTTGGAAATCTATAAATAGAAGATTAAAGCAAGTACCGTATAAGATTCTTTTTAGCCGGCTTCGGAAAACGAAAGAGCTTTACATTATGCTGGGTTGGCGAACGTCCACACTTAAAACATTTTCTTCTGTTTTCTTTATCAGCCATATTTTCAACAACCACAACAACAGAGAAGAGTCACTACCTCAATTTTCAAAAATAACTATGAATCCACTTTCTAAGCACATTAAAAGGAGGAACAAAAGCTCAGAAAATGCAGGAAATGAATAATTGTGATGGAATCGCATGGAACAAGTGGGAACAACAAAACAAATTGCCATTATCGACATCAAATCAGTTACAAAAATAACTACTACTAATTTTAACAATGATGCCTTCCCATTAATAAAATTAAAACGATTGCAACTCAAAAAAAAATAAAAGTCAACTTTATTATTTACTTGACTTAATAAAATGTATTTCTGAATATTAAAAACTTGGATAAATATAATTTTTTGGTACAAGACAACTATCAGAGACTACTAAAATGTGTGAAAGTCATAACATGAGGCAACACTGCAGATTCATTTCATTGCCATATTATTAAATCTTAGTTGCTAGTTAAAAATATGGTATTATGAAAGATTATTTGGGTCTTTCATCATAAAATTTTGCCCCTGTAGGTATAATTTTACACTTGTATGAAGTTACCACCGCCTGGCAATAAATGTGTAAAAGCAATTTTAATTTGACATATCACACTAGTGATTGACATAAAGTTATTTACTATTGATATTGAAAAACAACAAGTCGATTAATTGATAGGATACTAGAGTAATGATTTCTTTATATTATTTTGGATAAATATTGAATTGTATTGATTAAATGAGACATTATCTTTTTTCTTTAGATATTAATTCTTAATTAGTTGGTTGATTCAATAAGAAATCTTAAAATTACTTATTACTAATGAACTAACATTGAATCGGTACTAGTCGAGCTTAAATATTTATATGCATATAAATATGTTTGTTTATAAATAATAATAGAAGGTATTTTTTTAACGTTACGTTACTCGATTTCGTATCAAGTAAACAGATAAGATCGGCAACATCGCTTAAATGAAACTAGTAATATTGACAAACAATATAATGTAAATAAATATATACGAAATAATAAAATTCTATCAGTACAATAAATGCTAGTAAAACTTATCCTGAACGGATTCCGATGATTTAAAAACTATTGTTTTTTATGGTTCAATATAATTTAAAAAAACTTATTTTCTGTTATAATATTAAGAATATAAAACAGACTTATTACCACACTCATTATTAAATTAGTATACAAACGCATACCAATCGAAGTCAATATGGTTAATCTCTGATTGAATTTATTTTTTATTACCACTATTTTTATCGTCCATACTTTTATTTAGTTTTTACTAACTAACACACCAAGAACCGATTAAATGTTTCCAGGTACTTCACTAGCCATCTACCGTAATCTATTATGTTGCTATTTAAAACGGTGATTTTGCGATGTTCTTTACATTACTAACTAACACGGCACTTCAGTACCCATCTACCGTAATCTATTATGTTGCTATTTAAAACGGTGACTTTGCGATGTTCTTTACATTACGTGCTTAGTACGACACAATGTAATGTGCGCACTTCTCCAGCAATGTAATATGTATATTTTATTTCTAAATAAAAGAAAATATCTCTAGATTATCTGCTAACACCAAATAGGTTATATAAAGTTAAAGAGAATTTAAACAAGTATTTTATTTATGTGAAAACTTAGAAGGTGCATTAACAATAGGATATTTGACACTATCGACAATAAGTTGCATTTAGTGGGCATCCTGATAGATATTTATCTAGTAAAGCTTATTTCTTATCATCTGCAGTAAAAACATGTTTCGAATTAGTAATATAACGTAAAGAAAATGTAATATTTTTAGGAATTTATGTAACGACAAAACGTCGTCGTAACAACCACAGACTTAGTAGGTGGTAGGCAGGTAACAACTAATAACGATTCAGTTTACTAGCCTGTGACGTCATCGGCTGTCATGTCAAAGTAGTGATAGAAAGATACGTAAAATATCGATGCCTATAGGTATCGAGTACTTTATAGTATTTTACAGATAACAGAATACTTTGCCGCTTCTGCTGATAAGAACTGACACAGAAAGAAAGAATGATTTACTAAGCTTTTAAAAAAATCCAAGAAATAAGGAAAAGGCCAGCAATTTAAAAAAGAGCAACTTACATGTTTTTCTCATTTCTTGAACTTTAATATAATAATTCAAAATTACAAAGACAATTTTTATGAAATATGCTGTTCTCCAAATTAAAATCTGATTTAATAAATCATCGGGATCTGATGTCTAATTATCGAATGCCGTGCATTTAGTGGACAGATATACATAAAACAGACAGACAGATATATATAAAAAATTATTTATTCTTTTTGATACTAATGTCTCATCCATCTGTAGGTCGAAAGGCTGTGAAGTGCGAGCCCTGTCAACAAATATAAATGAGTTGTAAAATGTTTATGATATAGAAAAAAAAAGAAAACCTAATGTATCATATGAAATAAAAACGTTCCAATACTTTTAGCGAATCTTTACTGAATTTTATCACCCATCTCTACTCTATATAGCTACTATACTATTGTGATTCTGAATGTATTTTCTTCTAGACTCGAAGTTTGTTTGTTATTTATAGAAGTATTAGTACATTGTGGCACTACGCACCACTTGTAACTCATTTTATTAAGAAAACCAAAGTGGACAAAAATAAAAAACGTGAAAAAACCTTTCTACGACTTCAATTTCTCTTCTAGATTATTATTTCTATTTACTATAAAAACAGTTGTTACTTATCGATTTGACAAATTTACTGGCCTGTGACGTCACGATCAGCGTCATTACATAGAGCAGCGTTTTTCGCGCGATTTTGGCGATTTAAATTTTAACAATTATTTTCACCAAAAATATAAAAGTTTCCTATGAAATTTTATGACAGTGTGTTTATAATGTAGCAAACGACGATTTAAAATAATTTCAAGAAAAGTGTCAAAAACACTATTCTTTGGAATATTAAAAAATAACCCCAAATTAGCGGTGTCATTGTGACAAATTAAAATATTAAAACATTTTATGGAGAGCACAAACATAGATTTCGCCCTAGGTTTTCGTGGATCTATGAGACTAAAGATTAGTTGCATAAACTGCCATTAAGGCTAAATGACGCCTTTCGTTACGTTGGTATTTTTGCAATCGATATAATTATCCGATATATCGTATTCCTACTCGAAATCTAACATCCCTAGATGTCATTTTTAATATCATTGCATTTTTGTATTAAAAAATTTAAAAATACATTGATAATTATTTATTCACTATAATGGCTGATCCAGAACTAGAAAAGATAAGACAACAAAGACTTGCACAACTACAAGCTCAACATGGGGTAAGTTGAAGTATGATTCAATCCATATCACTATGAGGTTAGGTTTAATTATTTTTGGATTCACTCGATTATAAATTAGATTTTTAATAAGACTTCAAAGATATTTTATTGTCTATTTCATGTATAACAGGGAGGAGATCCAAACCAAGCTAAAGCTCAAGAAGAAAGAATGCAAGCGATGGAAGAGGCTAAGCATTCGATTCTTACTCAAGCACTCAGTCAAGACGCCAGAGCCAGATGTAAAAAAATTGATGGATTTTATTACCTCATGATTCTTTGAAGGCACCATTTAACAAATGTACACTCCCAAGCGCGCTAAATAAACTTAAAAAGTTTAGATCTAACTTCTGGTAACAGATTGTAGCTTATTTTTCTGATGTCTTCTATTGTAATAATGCAAGTGGATGTACAATATGAATTGAAATTGCAATAATGCAAATGATCTTGGATGCAAAATATGAATTTAAACAATGCCTTTAAAGTTCAGCAGTATAGTAGTTATCAATCATCTTAAAATTGGTAAATGAGTATTGATGGGGAAGTGCCTATATGTTGTACCTATATTTTTTATATTTGCATATATCATTTAAATTTAATGACATTAATCTAAAATCAAATGTTTAAAAAATATAATAATTAAGTTTATGTAATGTTAAAGAACTTATATTCAAATTCATTCTGATAATGACAAAAATTTGCTTACATTTTTTCTTTTTAAATTACAGTAAACATAATTAAACTTGGTAGACCTGAAAAAGGTGCAATGGTGGAAAACATGATCTGCAGAATGGTACAGATGGGACAAATACGTGGAAAAATATCAGAACAGGAATTAATTCAGCTAGTGGAGTCTCTTAACCAACAAATGCCTAAGTCATCAAGCACTGTTAAGTTTGATAGAAGAAGGGCTGCTCTTGATTCTGATGATGATTTGTAGCAGACTGTCACTAGTTTTAAGCACTCCAACAAGTTAACATAGAACACATTAATTTATAGATTTATTATTAACCTCAAGCAAGTTTTTTCAAACTATAATTCCTTGATATTACTTTGTATTTTATTTCTTGTAATATATAACATGCTTTATTATTTTTATTGAACAAATTCTACTTTTCTTTCAATAAAAAGTCAATTACGTTTATGGTCACTTAATTGAGTTTTAATTAAAAGAAAAGTAACAATTTCTCCTATAATAAAATGACAACAAACTGTAATAAATTTTAAAATAGTTTTTATGATCAAAGGTCAGAAAATTGTCTGTAAATTTGTTTTGTTGTTATTGTAAACATTATGCTAAAGCTTTGTTAGCTTAGCACTCTTGGTAATATTGTAAATGCACAATAAATTATTTTTATACTTAAATCTTATTAATATTTATTCAACTTTCACAAGTGATTATACGGGTTTCAAAAAGCTAGGAGTACAGCACATTGTTGTCTAAGTTTAATGATGAAATGAATAATTATCTTAATGTGAAAAAAGTAGTGATCAGTGTCCCTTGAAACAGAGCCATTGTTGAATGCAATGGGAAAGTTTGGAGTAGGTTGGCCATTGAATAACTGGTTCCGTGACTACCTCACCTCGCGCTCTTTCTGTGTCAGGCTGGGCGAGGTATATAGTAACAAAAAAGAAGTGCGATGTGGTGTGGCACTAGGGTTCGGGTGCGGTCCTCTCTGTTTTTTAATGCATGTAAATAGTTTGAGAGGTGCACTTCGCTACACCTCCGTGTATATGCGTGTTACGCGCGGGTACTGACGTCACTGAAACCTACCGCCTAGTTCAAAATGACTGGATTGTGCTTAATGCTGACAAAACGAAACTACTGGTAAAACGCTCTCCTTATACAGAATTGGTCTTTTAATTAAATGACGCCATCAAATAATATTGCTAGTTTTCTAGTTAAACCTTTATCCGTAACATTTATTTAATATTTAACAATAACTATTTATTCATCGTAATAAGTTGTAAGAGAAAATAATTTGTTATTTCCAATCCTATGATCGGTACTCCGATTGGTAGGAGGAGCGGTAATAATTTTTCCCGTACCTCCGAATGAATAAATTTTGTTTTTATCACTCACCTAGCCAAATTAATTAAGAAGAAATCAATAAACTCAAATAACGGCCTTGACTGTACATTTGGTTAAGTAAAGTAACTGATAACAAAATTCACTCGATCGGATTCGGAGGTAGGTATGGGAAAAGTGTTCTTGCTCATACCAAACCTATTAATCGGAGGATTGGGAAAAAAGTGAGACCAGTAAGTGATCCGAGGGACTTAGTAACCACAGTTTTTAATCCTCTGACTACAAGCGATAAAACGCAGAATTGCAATAATTAAACATTAGTCATATAACGCCTGGCAATCAGCAGATAGCAAACTTTCTTGATGATATAATCATAGTAGAGACTGATAGAATTATTCCGAGTCTGGTAAAGTCCAATTTTATTTATGAAACTCCTTCGGAAATATAGACTTTTAAATAATGAAATTCATCAAATCGATTGACTATTTATTTTAACGAAAATGTTGCATAACCTCCTTATTACCCGACTGCGCGACGCAACGGAGGGTAATGTGTTTATCAGTCTATGTGTGTATGTATGTTTGTTTCTATGTGGCGTTCTAGAGACCAAATGCGTAGGCCGATTTTGATGATTCTTACGTCAATCGATTCTTAACCTTGCGAGTGTCACTAAAGACATGACAGTAATCAAAATTCACCACAGCGACAACCAGCCGCCATATTGTCAAAATGAAAAATGAACTAAATCAAGTGGGGTGTCGTTGAATAGATATTTTAAAATCATCTAAAGATCGTGAATGATGATTGATTGTTTTGTTAATAAACGATTTAAAGTTTATTAACAAAACAATCATTCTGGCTAATTTTTTTACTTATTGATTTAAGTTTTTATTTAAAGTATAAACGATATACAAACAAAAAAAAACAGTGAAAAAGCACGAAGAACAAATATTTTTGGTAAAAAAATAAAGCATTTATGTAGCTTTGAGCCGAGGTAGGTCTCTAGAGGGACTAATCATCAGTAGTTTAGACCACCGCAAGTTACTTAATAATCCCCACGATATTAACTCCCTCAATGAAATGACTAGATTGCGAAATTTATCATCTTATACCGAAGTCGACGAATCGTAACTAAAAAGTATAAAATAAAAATAAATAATTTAAAGAAAAACAAAAAACCCGACTGCGTAAAAACGATTTTTAAAAATACATGAAAAAATTAATTTAAATAAAAACTAAAAGGAAAGAAATATATCGCTTATAAAACTTTCAATTGTGTAGTTATTTAGTACTAGCTTTCGCCAGCGGCTTCGCCCGCGTGGACCCTAGGGAAATGTTTAGTGGGATAAAAAGTATCCTATTATCTAAGTCAGCTAACACCCTATCTGTATACCAAATTTCATCAAAATCCGTTCAGTACTTTCGGCGTGATTGACGTACAAACATCCAAACATCCAAACAAATAAACTTTCACATTTATAATATTAATAGGATTATAATATTAATAGGATAGGATTACTTAACAGATTTCTAAACTACTGGGCTTGTTTCTTTCTTTTTAGTTTTTATTTAAGTTAATTTTTTCATGTATTTTTAAAAATTCGTTTTTACGCAGTCGGGTTTTTTGTTTTTCTTTAAATTATATATTTGAGGTTCTGTATGTCAAACCGTCTGTTTGTCAAGACCCTTTATTTAGGAAGAGCATGTAGATCAGGGATGTTAGAAGCGCCGTAACTGTGACAAACTATCGGATATTCGAAATAGGATAACGAATACATTTTTTACCCGTAATCGTAACAGAAAAAAAATTTACGGATAGGGTGAAATTGTCTCATGATAACTTTTTTACCCGGACACGTGTGTCTTTAGAGATGTTATTTATTTCTTTATTCAATACAAATAAATAAGATCTTAAGATGCGCATGTTTTATTTAGGGATATTTGATACAAAAGTAGGTAGATAAAACGCGAAATTGAGTAAGTAGATAAGTAGCTAACTTTACATTACCGGAAAGATAAACAGTGAAGTATTCTTTAAAAAAACATTATTTCGAAGAGAGTGTTCACATTGAGGTTTTTATTTTTCAATTTTACATGAGTTTTCATTGATTTGAGATAGTTGTTCCTAACGTCCAGGCGGGCTAGGAGACTTCCGATAATCGTATAACTGGCTATTCTCGAAATATAATATTAGTATCAGTTGTAGGTACCTGATAAAAAAATTATATCCCTCCTGGCCTAGTTCAGGGTTGCCAAGGAGAGATAGAAATCGGTCTCTAAACATAGATTAATAAATCTATCCCCCTCAATAACTAAAAGGTTAAGAAGCACTGCTCTAGAAACTACTACAATATACGCTATCAACATACAACGTACATAGGTCGTTTAAATAATCAAATCAATCCTCTTTATAATATTAAGGCACCTATAGATTATCATCATGGCAAATATTAAGGAAACTTAGTGCCCTAGCATATAAAAAAGCCAAAGAAAAATACTTATAGGCGTGTAATAAAAAATATACTTATGATCAAAAGAGGTAAGGAAGCCGTCACGAGGCGCTTGCCTAGAGCGACAACGATTATTAATCCGCCACCGGTCTAAAAGTGTTATTAAATATTAAGTATGATAAATTCATATTTTATCTCTGCAAATAAATACTTTATCTGGCTTGCAAAAGTTATAAAAAGGAGTTCTGGCTTCTTTTAAAATTATGTAGTACCATTCATCAGTTAATGATGATGCTACGAAAAGCATTACTTGTGTTCTGTATGTTGGTGGCGGCGGAATGCTCCCCGCACGCCGACATTATCGAAGAATTGGCTAAAAGTTTCAATGCGAGGATAGTTGACAACATATTGGAAGATGCTGCTTTAGATGTGGTAAGGTTTTCATGTTAAGATCTCAATGTAGTTACTCGTATATAGTCGTTTCTGAATGATTAATTTAGAAGATCAAACATTCCCCTCTTATCTGTTAGCTCCACCTTTTTTGTCTGTGGTGAGCACTTTTAGTCTATTGTAGATTTAAAAAGTGTTTTATATAATAAAACGTGTGTAAGTTATATAAGTTTTTAAAATTGTTAGTGCCTTGGTGGTAGCCGAAAGATACTATTACGTCTGTAATGGTATTACAAACGAGGCAAGACTTAATTCTGACTGCAGTTGTGTTTTTCAACATATTTTTTTCAAATTTATACTTAAATTTTGCTCGCCTCTTTGTCCTTGTGTACTGTAGTTATTAAAAAGAAATGAGAAAAATCCGTATATATATTTTTTTTTAAATCCTTACTTAGATGCATCACGAACTCTTTTCATATCCTTTCAACCCCTGTACTAAATTTCAAGTTTCTAGGTATAGTAGTTTCGGCTGTGCGTTGATATATGTATAAGTCAGTTAGGTTTGACTTTTATTAAAGATATCGTTTACTCTTAACATTGTTATCATTACTCTTAACATTCTTGGATACATTATTTTCAGCCCGAACTCGTTAGGAAGTACAGATATCCTTTGGAAGTCCACACGCTGACAACAGAGGATGGATACATTCTTGAAATGCATCGTATTCCCCATGGAAGAGATAATAACAACGTACCAGGCCCAAGACCTGTTGTGTTCCTAATGCATGGCCTACTATCTTCATCAGCTGATTGGATTGTTAAGGGCCCTGGATGTTCTTTCGGTAATTATTAATCAAAATATACTTGTATCAAACTTGGCTGAGGTTGTTAAAACATAAAGGAGTTTAGACGAAAAATGAAGTATAAAAATAGAACAAAGAAGTATTTTTAATGGTAGACTAAGTAGGTACATAAACTTACTACAAAAAACGAAAATTCTGCAATCTATTTTGATCCATTGGAAAAATTTTACAGATTTGCGAAATTTACGTGTTGTTTGTTAACTATTAAAAACAACTGCTGTTTGTTACTAAAGTTATGGCTTACATAAGCTATAGACATAACACAGTTTACGTCCACGACATATTAGGATAGGCGAGCGTTTTCCTCAACTTAATTTACTTATCGGAAAAAAGTTTAGTTCAAAACAAAACGTAAAAATTCTATATGTGTTGTAATTTCATTAAATCCAGACTAATAGTTAATACTAACACCTTTAGCCATTAACGGGCAATATAATTTTCAAAGCATAAAAACATTAAACCCTTTTGTAGATTCGATGAATAGTACCTGCTTAAATATTTTTCTAATCAAAATTATGATTATTTTCAGGTTATATTTTAGCTGAAGAAGGTTTTGACGTATGGATGGGAAACGCTCGCGGTAACTACTATTCTCGCAAGCATACCAGTCTGAATCCTGATGCGCTTCTAAGTACAGCTTTCTGGCGGTTCTCTTGGGATGAAATTGGAAATATCGATTTACCGGCTATGATCGATTACGTCCTAGAAAAGTCCGGCAGGGACAGACTTCACTACGTTGGTCATTCTCAAGGCACTACCGTATTCTTTGTGATGAATTCTCTTCGTCCTGAATACAATCAGAAAATAATATCTATGCACGCCTTCGCCCCTGTAGCTTATATGGCTAACAACAGGAACCCACTGTTCCTTCTGCTCGCACGTCATGCTAATAACATAGAGGTAAAAAAAATGTTATTTCCTAACTGATAATTAATTACATCTGGTGGTAGTGATTGTATCAAAATGAAAATTTAAAAATCTTTACTGTAAACATCAAAATAAATTTGTTCTTGTTTGGATAAATTAAAACCGACTTTGTAAAGTAAAGAAAAAGCTAGAATATTTCCACTTTTTGATGACAACATATGTCTCATGAAATCATTTAATTTTGATTAATATTATACTGAAAGATTTCAATTACAAAAAACTACTATTTTATTAATACCCCATAAGGAATATTCATACTTTCAACTAACAAAAACAAAATATTGTGGCATATCCATAAATATTAACGACCCCGTTTTTTTGGCGTCGTTAAAGTATTGTTTGCCTGCTTTTATAAAATTTATAAATAGACGTTTCGTTATAATAAGTTCAAATAATAACAACACCTAATTTGAACTACTTAAAAATAATAAAGTTATATAACCTACTAAATATTCATTTCGATCAACAATATGAACGAAGTTTTATTGATTATTCGGTATTTGGACGGCGTGAGGCTTGTTTTTCTCTTGGTCCAGATATTATTTCAATGTTTATTTTTTTATAGATAACATTATAAAATAAATATGTATCATTATTTCAGTTTGCTCTGTCATTGATTGGTATTGGAGAGTTCCTCCCTAACAATGAAGTAATGTCATGGGCAGGTAAAAATTTGTGCATGGATGAGGTGGTATTCCAACCTCTTTGTAGCAACATACTCTTCTTATTTGGAGGATGGAATGAGGATCAACATAACGCTGTAAGTATTTGATAATAGTACAGAATATAAAGGAAGAGCCAGCGTCTTAAAATTCACGTCACATATACAAAATATTTTGAAAACAAACTGTAATCTACAGCAAGAACTTGGACTGTAGTTAATAAAAGGGACAATTTAGCAACAGAAAAATATATATTTAAGAATACTTATGAAAGCACAAGATACAAGAGACCGAGAGCAAAAAAAAACAATAAGTGACAAAGTCACACATAAAAATGCAAATTAAAAACTATATAAAACACTTATCAAGAGATTGGCAAGGCTTACATTAACAATAAGTCATTGAGTCCTTTTGAACTAACGAAATAGTTTCTACAAACAACAATTTCATGACATTTAATATTTCATATATTATAATTTTCGTCACATAAAAACAAGTAGATATGGCTTGTGTCTCCGCCTTCTTTTACAAATTCTAGAGGTGGAAAAATCGCATGTTTTATCACATCGTGTAAATTTACTTTTTTGTTCAAATTTATTTACATATTTGCATCAAATGTTTTTATTTGATAAAAATTTAATCGATAGAGGATCAGTTTATTAATTATTTACCAAATAATTATGCGAAAGAACTCTCGATGCGTTTAAATGCGATTGAGTAATGTGCACAACGTGGCACCTGCGTCCTTATTCTCTTTTACAAATTTAACATTAATCAAAGTAGTTTGTTTATTGATGTTGCTTTTTTTTATTTTTTAGACGTTGTTGCCCTTAAAATTGGCTCACTCGCCGGCTGGAGCGTCATCGAGGCAAATAGTCCACTATGCTCAAGGCATCTCTGGTAAAGAATTCCGTCGCTATGACCACGGGTCTATGATTTCCAACAGGCGGGCTTACGGTAGCAGGCGTCCACCACACTACGACCTCAGGCGGGTCACCACGCCTGTCTTCCTTCATTATTCTGACAGAGATCCCTTCGCACACGTCACTGACGTCAACAGGTTGTTCCGCGAACTCGGCAGACCCATCGGCAAGTTCCGTGTTCCTATGCCTAGATTCAGTCATCTTGATTTCATTTGGGGCATCGATGCAAAGGATCTATTATACACTAGAACGATAAATCTTATACGAGCGATGGACGAAAATAATTAATGGCTCGACCATGGATTTTATTGTATATACCATTGTTATTTGTTATCACAAACAAATATATTAATAATTATACATACATAGTCCGTAATCTGTTCCAGATGTTTTCCTATATTTTATAATATCAATTAATGTTATAAATAAATCGATAAACATTTATGTCGTGTTTTCTCTTCATTAATGATAACTATAAAAAAATAAAAGTCATTGGAATTGAGGAGTATTTAATGGAAAATGGAAATTTTAGACCTACTAATTATTTTAATAGTTTAGCAACATATTATTACCGCTTCTTAAAGTAGCGTAATATGAGAATGTTTTTAGAAAAGCAATAAACTTTTGAAACAAGACTAAATATAACAAATTTTTAAATCATACTTCCATAAATTATGTTGCATAGTTTTCTTTAAATTATTCAAATAAAAAATTATAAATAAATAAATGTATTTGAAGCAGTTGCTTTGATTAGCTTCTGGTGTCTCTGTAAGACTTATAAGTAAGCGCAGAGAAATAGAGAGCATTACATAATTCTCTATGGCTCCAGCCATTGCTTGAACTTGTAGGTATTGATTTTATCCATGAAGATGTTTTAATTCATTTCCTAGTTTTCGCCAGGGGCTTTGCTTGCGTGGTCCTCAGGGAAATGTTTTATGGGATGGAAAGTATCCTATTATCTAAGTCGGCTAATATCCTATCTGTATACTAAATTTCATTAAAATCCTTTCAGTAGTTTCGGCGTGTTTGACGGACAAATATCAAAACAAAGAAACTTTCAAATAAATATTAAACAATAATAATCAAACAATGATAAATTATATCACTATGAAGTGATCTGCAGTAATACTGATTTCTTTCGTGATACAAATGTAAAAAGTAATAACTTACAAATAACTAAATCTGATTATATTTTGTTGGGCAAATTGCAAATAAACATACGATACCCAGTTGAAAATGACGGTTTTTTATTACAATATGTTGATAATATTTTTCATCATGTTTAGCTCACTAGACGTTTTATGATTTATAAACCCACGTTAAGGATCTTCTTATCTACATATTATGAACGAATACTTCGATTCATTTTATCCTTGACAAGATAATTTCAATTACAGATGGCGAAAATCATAAATCACGTTATATCATCTATATCTAACAATAACAAATCGCATTTTTTTGTAAGTACATACGGAAGCCAATTAATATTTATCGCATGGGATTAATTTATTAACAGTTCTTTCGTCGCTGTAAACAATATTATTATCTTTATCAAATGCTAATCCGTAACCATTTTCGAGAATTAATATTTTAACTAATTCCATATTATCGCCGATTTTGTAGATTCCGTCTTGTGCTATGAAAAAGGGCAAACCATTTATATCAGTCGTAGCGCCACGAATGTTGATATTTCTGTTATCATATAGTATAGCTGATTTTTCACCTTTCGGTAGTATGTGTATACCGGCTCCATTTACAAATATAATATTATCGTCAACATCGATAACGAAGTGGAGTATTTGATGGTCTTTTAATTCAGGCACGATGGTGACCTTGTTGTTTTTATACGTATAAAGATTTTGATTTGCTGTATCTACAAAATACAAATATTTCTGAAAATACATGTCGAATATATCGATTTCTCCTATCAAAGATGGCGTTATCACATCTTTTGTTTGGTAGTTGTATTTATATATACCATCGCTACCTCCAAGGTAGACGGATCCGGAGGCATGGTCGACTGCGCTCGCAAATCCATTTCGAATGCCCGGAACAATTGTAGTGGAGCCGCCGTGGAGCTCTAATACGACTGAGTGAAAGCTTTGTTCCGAGAACTCGTCGGCATTTATGCAGAAAAATAAATGATTCTTTGATCTGTCTAAAGAAAATTTGTACGGTATATTAACGTCCGCTAAAATAACCTGTCTTCGTGTGTTCTCGCGTATTTGTTTCACTGGATGGTGTTGAAATGAGTTCATTTTATATACTGGAATATATACATTACTATTTTAGGCATATATTTTTATTTTAGGTTTTTCGCATTTTCTGCAAGAATATCTCTTCCAAAAGAGTAAAGTGTAGTAAAGTGTAATGATATCTAAAAGTCTAAAATGTAGCGTATATATTCTTTTTTCTGCGAAGAGAGAGAGAGAGAGAGAGAGAAAGATCAAATAATATAGATAAAGATTTTCAATAAATCTATGAAATTTTCTATTTCACTAAAATGACGTATCAGATACATCATAGAGAAAAATTGCATAAATATTTTTTTTGAGAACTAACGGTAAATCCAAGTTATCCTAGTTGTAATAGAGAAAAATCTTCATTAAAGGCAATAATTTACAACAGCTGGTGTAGTATAAAAGTGATATACAAAAAGCTAAGTAATTGTGACAAGTTACAAAGAGAAAAACTTGGAAAAAAACAATTTAAGCTCTAGAGATATATAGACTAGCTGTCATTTTTTTTATTTCATAAATAAACTAGCTTTCCGCCAGCGGCTTCGCCGGCATGATCTTGTATTATACATAAAAACCTTCCTTTTGAATCACCCTATCTATGAAAAGAAAAAACGCATGTTTAATACTATGTAGTGATAGACTATTGTAGAAGAAAACAGTATGACTGCGATTAACAGTTTCGGAGATCTGGTGCTATGTTTGTGGAACTGCTGCTAATCGGCCGAAAACGCTCCCTACAAATTCAAGGCACTAAGTAACGTCACACAGTGCTATGGTAGCGAAAAACGTAGGGGGGTTTGGGCAATCTTTGTTATTTGTGCGTTTATGTTTATAGCTGTTATAATGAAAGTTGTAACGTTTTACGTAATTAATTTAATGCCATATTTATTTTAGCAAATTTTTATAGTATATTTTACGTACTTTTTTAGTCAAAGTCAAAGTCAAAGTCAAAATAATCTTTATTCAAATAGACTTCTAAAAAGTACTTTTGAATCGTCCAACATTTTTTCCCTACCACTCGTTCAGGACGTCTTTTGGCTGATAAGAAGAACGAGCAAGAAACTCACCAGCTCTAATATGAGTAATGACATTTACAAAAACCATGTCATTACCAGATCAATACATTATAAACAGAGATAAAAAAAAAATATGGTCTTATAATAATAACATAATCATTTAATAATAATGGAAACAAGATAATGAGTTTAGAAGTAATCACCTATCCAGTTGCTGGATCATCTCAAGTCCAAGCGTTCTTATCTGTTATATAATCGGATACCTTATAATAAGCTTTTTTAATAAGTATTTTTTTAATAGTAGATTTAAACTGCATGATATCTAATTGTTGTATTTTGCTTGGGACCTTATTGTAGAAGCGCACACAAAGACCCCTGAAAGAGTTATTAACTTTTTGCAGTCTAGTGACAGGCACCGTTAATTTATTTTTATTTCTTGTATTAAAATTGTGTACATCACTTTTTATAGAAAACAAACTAATATTTTTACGAACGTACATTAAGTTCTCGTATATATATTGAGAAGCAACAGTCATAATGTCTATTTCCTTAAATTTCTCCCTTAAAGAGTCCCTAATCCTAAGATTATAAATTGATCGAATTGCTCTTTTCTGAAGCACAAAAATTGTTTGTATGTCGGCAGCATTTCCCCACAATAGGATACCGTACGACATAACACTATGAAAGTAACTGAAGTATACTAATCTGGCAGTATCTATGTCAGTTAACCTACGTATCTTCATTACGGCATATGCTGCAGAGCTAAGTCTACTCGACAATCTATCAATATGTGGGCCCCACTGTAGTTTAGAATCTAATGTTATTCCTAAAAATACTGTGGTATCCACAAGGCCCATGTTCTTATCTTTTACATTAACATTTATATCTACTTTTTTAACATTAGGTAGTACAAATTTTAAGCATTTTGTTTTTCCTTCATTAAGGAGAAGATTATTTACATTAAACCAATGTACTACTTTAGCGATAGAATTGTTCACATCGTCATTTAGAGGTAACCCTCTTTTAATTTTAAACAAGAGTGAAGTGTCATCCGCAAACAAAACTATTTCGTGATCATCCCTTACGAAATAAGGCAAGTCATTTATGTAAATCAAAAACAAGAAAGGACCAAGTATTGAGCCCTGCGGAACGCCCATCTTAATTTTCGATCCAGGGGATCTTTTGCCATTGATATCAACCCTCTGTACTCTGTCAGTCAAGTATGAGACAATAAAATCCAATGAGTTATCTCTAAATCCATAAAAATGCAGTTTCCTAATCAATGTTTCATGAAAAACACAATCAAATGCCTTAGATAGGTCACAGAAAACACCTAACGCATCATGTGAATCCTCCCAGGCATTAAAAATTTCTTGTATTAACTCGACACCGGCTTCGGTTGTCGAGCGACCCCTTGTAAAACCAAATTGTTGTCGATTCATAAGCTTATTCTTGTAAAAGTACGTTTGTATTTGATCCAGCATGATTTTTTCAAAAATCTTACTAAACGTAGGTAGCACGGATATAGGTCTAAAGTTAGTAGGGTCAGATGTGCTACCCGATTTATGTAAAGGAATAATTTTACTATATTTCATGAGCTCAGGAAAAATACCACAATCAGTACATTCATTAAATATATAAGCTAAGATTGGAGCTATTGTCTCAATTACCGATTTAGAAACTTCAATGGAATTACCCCATAAATCAGCAGTTTTCGTTTTCTTTAGCTGATTAAAAGATTTTATTATATCTTTAAAATCAATGTGTTGAAACTTAAATTGGCTATTAGAATTATTTAAACTTGCCTTTAAAATAGATTCAGCAACAGTGGAAGAGGAATTCAAAGATTGTGTAATTAAGACTGGAATTTCAGTAAATAAATTTTCAAATACTGTAGCAACTTCAAGATCTGATGTTACTTTTTTATTATCAATGTTTAAATTAAAATTTATATTCCGGGATTTTTCTCTTCCAGTTTCACTATTTATGATATTCCACGTCATTTTAACTTTGTCTTTACTATTTTCAATTTTTGCATTTAAATAATTACATTTGGCTAAACGACACACTTTTTTAAATAATTTAGAGTAATTTCGTACATATTCTTTGAAGTCCTCACTTGTGTTATAATTACGTTCATCATATAGTTCATAGAGCCTTTTTCTGCTTTTGTAGATTCCTGGTGTAGCCCACACACTAAAAGTTATAGGATTACTAATACTTATTTTTTTTGGGACAAAAATCTTATTGAATTCTGTACAATAAACATCAAAGAAATCTTTGTACAAATCATTGGGATTACTATTATGTTTCAAATGATACAATTTACTATCTAATTGATTTTTAAAACGTTCCAAGCGACTCATACTTTTTGACACAACTGTAATGTCTCTCCTAGCCACAAACGTACATTTATGCGGAAAGCTAACTAGTTGTCCAAAATGATCTGACGGTAGTTGTTTAATTATCTGTCTTGAAAGTGGTACTAGATCTGTAAAAATGTTGTCAATACAAGTGGACGAAGTAGCAGTTACTCTAGTAGGCTCCTTAAACATGTGCGCAAGATTATAGGACATAAATAGATTTACAAGTCTTGTACATGAATTGGAGTTTCCTAATAAATCAACGTTAAAATCACCCCCAATCACTAATCGTTTGCCTTTGCTATATACCTTTTTTAATGCTTCATCCATAACAGTTTCAAAAAGATCATAATGAGAAACTAAACTTGAAGGAGGTCTATATACGCTCAGTACAATCAGCTGGTCCAGCTCTATACAGGCAATCTCTATTATTTCCTCAACCGATAGGCTCACTATATCTCTACGTTCTTTAAATTTTAACTTTTTATTTAATAAAATTAGTGCGCCACCACGCATTGCGTTTTTCCTAATGAACGCGCTACCAACCAGGTGATTATTGAAGTTAAAAATGCAATTATAACTTGTTAACCAATGTTCCGTAATACAGAAAAAATCAACA
This sequence comes from Diatraea saccharalis, assembly GCA_918026875.4. NCBI lineage: Eukaryota > Metazoa > Arthropoda > Insecta > Lepidoptera > Crambidae > Diatraea > Diatraea saccharalis. The sequence continues at coordinate 8,655,954 of OU893337.1, forward strand.
TTGTTACAGTTCATGAATAATTCCACTTCTAACTCTTTACTCAACATTCCTTGAACATTTTGGTGCACTAGGTTGATGACTGAAAAACTCTTGGTTCCATTATTACTTTGACTATTCAATAGCAAGCAAGAGGAATCCTCTGTTGTCTTAGTATCTAATTTAAAGACGAATTTGTCGCAATGTCAGTAGGATTATTACTGACAGTCATGTCAATAGAAGAGTGCTCAATAGGAGCACTCTGGTTAGCCAAATTTTTGGCTGTTATAGAAAAAAAATATGATAGCGAAATAGCTATTTGTCTCTTATAATAATTAGAAAGATAATATTTATCTTTAGTCAAATAAAATTTTCTAACATACTTGTTAGTGTCAATGACATGAAACTTTGCAGTATTGCATATAGTGTGCAATGTCATATTCAATTTGTATCGCAAATTATTTTCTTCGTTGGACAAACTATTGCAATACGGCAACGTAAAAATCACGACTTTCCCAACACTTAATGAATTTAATTCGTTTATATATTTCAATAATTTATGTTTGTTCAAAGTACCTCTATTGCCAATAAAAAACAATAGAGTGGTATTTTCGCTGTAGTTTTGTTTAATTGCTTTTTCCAAAATATCACTAAAAGAGGAATTAGGCATACAGAAGTTTAATGTTGAATGGCCCTTATCGAATAGCAAACGGCCCATGTTTCTGCCAATTTCATCACTGAACATTAAAATATTATTTTTATAATTTTGTGAATTTATTCTGTGACGTTGGGAAAATTGTGATGGGGAGCAGTCATCAGTAACAGATGACTGAACAGGTACCTGAGTAAACAGTAGTGACTGGTGGGCAGATGACTGACAGGGTTTCTGTGTAACTGTATTTATAAATTGTTTCTGAATATTATTATTGTTATTGTTACTAAAGCTGTTATTTGTTTTGTTAATTAATTGTTTATTATTTAACAGTGCATGGTAATGGTCAGCATTGTAATTGCATAGGTTAACCAACTCTGTGGCAGACCTAATATGCTCATCAATCTGGGACTGTGCAACTAAATATTTATTTTGTATTAATTCTATTTTTATATTTATATTTTGAAACCTTAATAATTTTCCTAATTAGTGTTATAAAATTTATTAGTGTTAAATATTTACAATTTAAAATGGTTCTTATTTTCCAAACACACCTATAACAAAAAATAGTATTTTTACCTGTAGGACACAAGCCTATTCTAAACTAGAATTAAGTAAATGTTCTTGTTTGTAATTATACAACTACAAATATTAGTTCCAAGTTTATGCTATATAGTATATATAGGTACATTTACTGTTTGGTTTCTAATTTAAAGTTATGAAACCAAACAACGTATATAAAGACTAACTAAAATTTTACATACATATATACAGAATTTACAATTGGTCTACTCGACAGGTATTTTTTGTTCAAAAGATATTTACTAATTTGAATATTAATTATTTAACCAAACTACAATCATCTCATCCATCTCAGAGAGCCAGGGACAAAGTGGATCTTTTAAGCATTTTCATTAAGAATAAACTATGTATATACACGCAAATAAAAAAAGTATACGTTTATAAAGTGTTTTTTTTTTAAGTTACCAAAGCTAGTATATTGCGCGACATTAATTATTCTTAAACTTATATTATTATTTTATAAAATTGCACAGGGCGCCATCGATAAATTACGTCACACGTTAAGGGGGAGAGAGGGGGTCGACGAAGTGTGACATTGTGTGACAAGGGGGTGGGAGGGTCCTAAATTTCGTAACGTCACATTTCAAAATCTGGTATAATCTAAGTGTTAAAACACGAACTTTAAACTATTACTTTACAAAAACCTTGCAAAATATGTGACATCACACTACGAGGGGGGAGTCTTACAAATGTGACCTGCTGTGACTAGGACGGGGGGAGGGGCAAAAAATCATGAAAATCGTATGACGTTATTTTAAGGATGACCCCCAGGTATTATTCAGTGAAATTCACAGTTGATTTTCTATTACTATTATTACGTATATTATTGAAACACTCGCCCTCGAGAAATAGTTGGGTGCATTATTTTTTTATTATCATAAAACAGCATGGTATTCGCACCAGTATAATGTACCACTTAAACAACCACACTTGGGTATATGTGTGATAAAAAGTTTAGGGCAAAAAATGAGGAAAAAAAAATAGAACCGACTTAAAACTTAAAAAATGTGAAATATAATACTTATATCAAAAACGACTTATTCTTTTGAAGTCAGGCGCCTGTGAATTGATTAATAACCTACAGAAAACTCCGCCCGACTTTAATAAGTCTGAAGTCGATTCTCTTTTTTAAAGATTTTATTTCATGCTTTTTAGTGATATTTATATTTTCCGAAAACGGCGTCAAAACCGTGTTAAAGTGCGAACCTCCATTTTTTCTCTATTAATTTACTTAAAACCTTCTCCTAAGTGTAACAAATACTTTTCTGACAACCGCATCAAAAACAGTTCAGTCAAACAACAGATAATCGCGGACAAACACACACAAATATACAGTTCAAACCGAGAACCTCCTTTTTTAAGTCGGTTAAAAATACTCTAGTACAATTTTAATGCTTATTGTAATACAGTGATAAATTCTCGAAATGATTTTTTAATGTTATCTAGAAGGAGTCACGAAGACGATATGGACTAAGATTCCCGATATGGACTTATGGATGTTTTAATCGTAATGAATGATTATATAGCTGGTAATATAATCACTAATCTTTAAATCTTGTAACATGATTAAAATATGTTTACTTACAAAATTAATCTAGAATAAATTAAAATTGAATTCTATCAACTGGTAATGATAAGAAAAAGGAATTAATTGCCTTTAGTTTTTTAAACGTTATTAGGATTGGGAATATATAAAAAATCTTTAGAAACATGATTCATAGATTATCTATTATTTTACGCAAAATTAGGGAACACAATAATTTATGAACCCGTTTTTAAAGTACATAAGAATATTGGACAAGTTTTGCCCTTCTTATTACTTTAGTGGCCACAGTATTCAATTTGTATACATGAAAGTTCATTAATTTCTGTAGTTATGATTGACCTCATCATCAGTGCTAAAGAAGGCAGAAGAAATGAATTTTGTTACCATTAGAATTCTGACGATTCGTCTTACAAAGAATTCCAAAATTACTTTCTTTCGCCTCCTCCGACGCGCTCCATTCTGTCTAAAGTGACCTTGAGTGTAGTATAAAATATATAATTGACGTAAGAATAAGCATGTATAACTATGTAAATCTCTTTAAGCATCAAATTATACATACCACGGTAACAATATTATAACTCTTGCGACAATTATTAATATTATAATATAAATTGCTTATGTTACGATTAGTTTTGGGTAGATTCCGAATTCTATCTACCATACCATATTAGTCTAATTAAAGGTCTCAAGGGTACGATAGTTATCGACAGTAGGATTAAATTTTAGGTAAGCGTGATAATAGCAGTTTCTTGAATAATTAAGTCGCTTTTAAGATAAGTATTATTTCTCCGTTTTTTAAAGTTTAAAGTCGGTTCTATTTTTGGGAAAAAAAAAGGTTGTGGGTTCGAGTACCATCTCAGAGTACCTGGGGTGATGAATTTAAGCATTTTTTATTAATAATATTTTACTGAATTTAATTTTCATTTAGCTATGAATAGTTTACTAACAAAACTCTTCTTAACTGCTAAATTCAAATACATCATTTACGTTAAAAAAATTGTACATAAGTAATAAATAAAAAAATAATATTAAAATCTTCGAGTCTGATTATACCTATTTATGATTCCGTATTGATTGGCTTCGCTCGTCGTTATATCCGAGGCTGTCCACCGGCCATCTTGAATCGCTACTTCCTGCATTGAATCTTAATCAATTCCCCTTACCCTATCAGCTTTCCACCGTAGTAGATTTGAAGCAAAATCACAAATTGCAGCATTCGAATTTTATTACAGCCTAGCTACGAATTTTGTGACTTGACTAAAGAACAGAAAAATCAGTAATAAATCAAGTTTTAGATAGATAAGTTTTTTACAGTGTAATTAACATGTACATATTCCTGATTCATTATACTGCATCTTCGTTGTGGATCATAGCCCATTCTCACCATTCAATTTGATTCCGTCCATAGGAAAGGCGTGTGCCCCACCAGAGGACATAAATAGGCAGATGATGGTGAATCTTGTCTTAATATTTGGTAAAATTTAGAATAATGAAAATAAAAGTTAATTTACTCATCACACAGAATAATGTCTTACGTGCTTGTAAGTTACAAACACAGTTGTTCTTGAGATTCTCGTGTGAGACTGATGTCTAAGTTTGATAATCAGAAGATTACCTGTATTAAAGATCATCAGGCCTCCACTCCCGACAAAAGAATGTCATAACTTACTACTTAAGGGTACAGTAGTGGATTTTATAAAAATGTATAAATTGAATAAAATTTTGTAGGAAAATAAAATATGATTACGTGTGACTGTGCATGGGTACGATTGGTGTGCGTACGTGTGTGTGCGCGCGCGTTGTGTGTGTGTGTGTGTGTGTGTGAGTGTGTGTGTGTGCGTTTGTTTGTGCATGTGTTTGTTTGTGTGTGTGTGTGTGTGTGTGTGTGTGTGTGTGTGTGTGTGTGTGTGTGTGTGTGTGTGTTTGTGAATAGAATTGAAAATACACAGCCCAGACAGTAGACAGCACCAGGTAAGCATACAATACACATAAACAAAGAAAGAGTGCAATGATGTGTGTTATTAAAACTTTTAATAGATTGTTATAATATTCGGCCGAATTATTCGGTTTTAGTGCCGAATATATTCGGTTCGAGTATTTCTATTTTCTGGACTTCACGAACTAAAAGACAAACGGCCAGTTTCTGAATTGAGGAAAGTACAAAATCTCAATTGATTATTCTTAATAACTTGAGTGTTTTACTTTAATAAGTACAAAGTCCTAATTTTATCAAACTGCTATCAACTGATCATTAGAACAAACTAAAATAAGAAGTGAAAACCTTTAAAGTGACGTTTAAACTTTACTTAAGTATAGTTTGAGACATTCTTAACTATAAATTCTCAATTCAGAAACTGGGTGAAAACTTATCGAAAATTTATGTTACAATATAAGTGTTGATAATCGATTAATATCTGTGATAAGTATCTCCTCGATAATCGATTTAGGTCTATGATTACTATCTAATTAAGTCCATGGTTATTTCCTCTTTTCATGTCAAACCTGTGGACATTGAATAAGAACGTAAAAATAAAATACATTTAATATATTTATTCTTTAATTTATATAAATAAACACCACCTAAGCAAATTCTAAGTCAAAGATATCCTTTGAAGAATTTGTGGGTCATGGGTTCGTGTCCCATCTCAGACTGGATTTATTAAACATTTTTAATTAAGAATAAATAATCATTTTTAAAAAAATAGAACCAACTCCAATATTAATTAAAAAAATTAAAAATAATATAATGGTTATCTTAAAAGCGGTAAATTTTTTAAGAAACATTTGAAAAATTTAACCGCTTTTAAGATAACTATTTTATCGATAATCTGTAGATCGTATAGACTGTCATTTTTTTATCGGTATCGATCATATTACGACCATTTATAAATTTAAACTATTCTTCTAGGAAATATTTTTAATAGTTCACTTTCATAATAAATTGCTGTTTCTTATGAGCTTTAAGTAGAGTTAAAAATTATTGTGACTCTTCTTTTCACAATGTCAATGAAAGACTGGATGATTCTATGCCTCCGATTACCATTTCAAAGTGATCTCCACCTACATAAAGTTGTCTCCATTGTTTGCTATTGCAGCTTAAAGTGCCTTAGGAATATTTAATAAAGGTTTTACGGAAATTCAGTTTCTGTTTTTTATCTATTGAATATTTTATCATATGATATGCATATTCTTTATTGCGTTATATAACACATTCAAATATATATTAAACTAGATACAGTAACACAAAAGGCAGCCGCACATGAGCAAATACATAATCTAAAATTAATAAATAAAACATACTTAAATAAACTAATAGATAGAGTGGAAATTCAAGTGGAATAGTCCAGCTTGAGGAAATGTTCCTTTATCAATTTAATAAGTGTGTTCTGTAAGGCAGACTTCCATAGTTTGATTGCTTTACTGAAAATGATCTGTTTATCCACGCGGACCAACTAAACTGACCGGTTGTGCAGAATGGAACTCGAAGAAGGGTTTTATTCCAGTCTGACCAAGGTTTACCGCATATAATATGCGAAAAAATATTCCATTCCGACCAACTGAACTGACCAACGAAACGGATCAACTAGATTTCTTTCTTTAGGAAACAACTATAATGAGAAATCCTTATGTCTTGTTGACTGAAGTATTATTTTTTTTGTATAAATTGGTTGATTGAATTTATTAAAAACCTTGAAAATTAATAAATATTCCTATCGGTTTAACTAAACATTTTAACAAAAAATTGAGAAATAATACTTATCTTAGAGGCGCTGTAAATATTCAAGAAACTGTTATTGTAATTTGGCGGAGGTTTTCTGTTATATTTGGCTTGAATAATTGATTTGGTGTTGAAAAAAGACAATCAACACCTTAGTTTTACGTGAACACGGAACCTGTAAAATGTTCGAAACCTCATAAATGTTAATACATTTTTTACATTCAAAAGCATTCTTTTTTTTACCCTGCCTATTGTTGTAGCTCGAATAAACAAAATTTCATTAACATTATCAAAAGTAGATTCACAATAATTCTGAAGTCCACTAATGCAATTTATATAGAACAGATTCGGTTGTCTTTATTGTCAATACCACGGATACAGAAATTACTATACTTAATTAATATTAATATTACAGTGTAACAATTGGCGGTATTATCGCTTAGAGCGATCTCTACCAGACAACCTTTGGATGGAGAGAACTAAATGACAATTAGGAAATGGGGGTGCAAACTTAAATAATTCTGTAGTTATTAAATCATAAATATTTAATTACGTTAAATAAAAAAAACTATAAATAATATTAATACATAAATAATTTAATAAAAATTACAACATATAATTGATAAAACTATATTTACGTAAATAGATAAAAAGAAAAATAAAAATCAATAAAGTAACAACAAGTTACAACAAATAAGTATGCTGTAACTTGTTGTTATGTTTACAAAAAGCGGTTTTTCAGCAAATCTTTAAAGATATTTATCGATTGTGCACATCTTAATAAGTGAAGGGAAGTGACACCGAAGGAACAATCATAGAAAGTGGTGCTATGGAGAGGTGTTTTCAGTTTCAGATTTTCTGATGAATTTAAGTTTGTTTTTTAACACTCAGGCATTCCAATAGTAATTTGCTTATAATAGGCAAAACTATCGTATATTTAATTGAACTTATTTACGTTTTCAAAGCGAAGATAATCATAAATTAGCATGCCGATAATATAAATATAAATGTGATGGGTGTATGAAAAACAAATACTCTTTTAAAGTCTTTTGTGTTTATAAGAAAACGGGCTGCCACTTTCGAAGATCGAGTCAGAAATACCAACAAAAAAATTTAACTACCAATCTACGACTCATGTAAAATAATAATATGTGATTTATGAGCGATTGCACGGAATGTAGTTAATTAATTAATATGATTTAATTATTTGTTGTGATACCTTTAACGAATGATTTTACGTATTAGTGGAAATTTATTATGTCTATCATGGTATGTAATGGTCATAATATGGAATTTAATGAATTTAAGTTTTGATTATATTTTGTTTTAATTTATTGCATATTTTAATTTTCAATTTTATTTGTTTACATAAAATAATTTGATTGTGAATATGAGTGTAATGCTTGTAATAAATGTTTATTATTATTATTAAATTATGTTTTAATTATAATAATTTATTTTACGATTTTGATTATTTTAATTTTCAATGACAAAATTGTCTTAATTTATTGCATATTTTAATTTTCAATTTTATTTGTTTGCATAAAATAATTTGATCGTGAATATGAGTGCCAATGCTTGTAATAAATATAATAAATGATCATTATTATTAAAATATTTTAACGTAAAACCTTGGACTTGGAATGTAGTTCACAGGTTATTTAAAATCATACCTTAAATAGTTTATTTAGTGGTAACATGTTAAAATTAACGCTACTTAATACGTTTTAATTGTACAGTGATCAAGATAACTCGGTTAAAATGAATGCCAGTAACTTGAGACAGAATACCGATTAAAATAAAAGAAAGTAAAGTGACTGCTATTGGATTTTTAAACATGTAAATTGTGTGTGAAGAAATTCTGTTTTTCAAGTAGGTAATCTTTGATTCCGTTAACTTATTTTTTAACAGACATATACTTTCTTACCTGACGATTCTTATCTAAGTTTGTACTTGAAATGTTACCGATTTGATTTTTCCTTTTATAAATACACTATCGGTGCGACTTAAATTATCAACAAATTTTGGCAGATTAAACTTATCTTTATACTAGCATAATGTGAAAAAAAATATTAAATCCTTTTCAAATACTACCGTGATTAGAAATTAATTGTTATTATTTAAAAACACATATCAACATATTTTTTTATCATACTAGTTACGCAAATGATTTAATCATGCAAACGTATTTGATTATGAATTAGAAAGATTAGATTTTCATACTAATTTGTTTAGACCAGCAGTACCATTTTGTTGAAAATACAGCGTCGAATACAGCGCAGTCACAACATTTGAGCTTAAATCAAATATCTATTTCAAAAGGTAATAAAGGCTTTATTTGATCGCACCTTTAACTTTGCCATAGCGTTGTGAAAATACAAAAGAAGCACGCATATTCGCTTACTTAAAAGTTTAAGAATAAAGCAGGGTTTGTTATAATATTCACCATGTGATGTCTGCTAAGCTCATAAAAGTTTCAGTAATAGGAAAAGCCAAGCCATTTAAAAAAAGTAAAAAAATGTCGTTTTCTTTGGAGTTGCTCGAAATTTACAATTAATAAAGTTAAATACAATTGGTCGACTGGTGCTCGTAAACTTGTAAAGCTAATTTAAGTCTGATAGCTTTCCTTTTAACTTCATTATATATTTGAATTTTTACCAAAGTAAAAATAATCCAGGAAGTTCCTATTCTATTTCTTTGGAATTTATCGTATATAACCTACACAATCCTCCCCCTGATTTTGAACAGTCTCTTGAATTATTTTAGAGTTATATCTATTTTATTTTAAAGTAAACCTGAACCACAGACGCAAACCGCTTGTAAGCAGCACACGATCGGTGTCTGTTGGCAACAGTGAGTGTTTTTGCTTACGTGTTCTATATACTTCAAACGATAATATAATTTTGTTTGTGCTAGCACGTATTGTGTATATACGGGTGGATGTCAGTGTGAATCGGTGGATATTAAGGACTGCAGATGCAGCCAGGACCAATGGCTTAACGTGCTTTCAGAAGCACGCAGGAGTTTGAGATACAAAATTTTTGGTAACACATCCTGTGACTGGCTTTTGCGAAAGTCGCCTAACAACCGTATCTAAATTAACGCCAATATAAACAAACCTTAAATCTTAATTTGTTGAATGATAAATCTGTAAATTTATTGCGTAAATCGGATATTTACCATAGGATGTACTTTTTGTTGCATGGATTTCTTTTTACTTCATCAGGTCTAAATTGGTAGATGGTTAGGAGTTATCACTCGAAAGGTTTTCATTTTGATTTCTTTGGGACACCAGTGCTGTGATTTTTAGATATTTAGAAAAAAAGGAAAGGCGTCCTTGGCAATTGACTCTTAAAAAACTACGAAACACTTTAACTTAATGTCCAAAAACCTAAGTTGATTGTATTTTAAAACGCGGGATAAAATAATAAAAAAGCCTACTTTATGTAGAGGAAGTAAATATTAAAAAAAACTTATGTGTCAATAATAATAATAATAAAAGCCTGTGTATGCGAAATTGCAAATTTCCAGTTCAGCCGTTGCCAGCAAACAGTAAAAAAATAGTTACACTAAACCTAGATTAAAAATAAAAAAATGTTTTTTGCTATTTATATATATTTTAATATTGGACAACATCACATACATTAATGCAACAATAGTTTAATAATTAATATCACTCGTCTGAGAAGTAAGGATCTATTGATTTTATCAGTTCTATAGTTGGATAGTACAGGAGAGTATTCGCATTGATAGCCCATATGAAATCTATGTGGTTGAAACTTTCCATAGGGACTCTATGTTTGACGGCATTCGGAAGTTCACTGTATAGTCTATCTACATCCGCTACCTGTGCTAAAGGATCATTCGTGGAGTAGTGAAGGAACACAGGTGCGGTAATCCTGGTCACATCGTATTCTGGAGGTTCCGCTCTACCATAAGCCAACAAGTTACTAATAGTCGTGCCATGATCGAAACGACGGAAACTCTTGTCGGTAATGCCTTGAGCGTAATGCACTATTTGACGTGCTGAAGCGCCGGCCGGTGCATGGCCGAGTTTCAATGGTAATAATGTCTGAAAATATGAATATATTTGGTAAGAAACACTATTAAGAAATTAGTAATAGCGGTAAAAAAAATTATAGAAACAGATAGAACAGTTTTGTTGCCCTACTAAAACTTACTGCATTGAGTTGTTCTTCGTTTCTTCCTGCTAATAAAAATAATATATTGGTACATAGAACTTGCAACTTAACTTCATCCATGCAAATATTTTGACCAGCCCATGCCATTACTTGAGTTTTGGGCAAAAATTCAGCAACACCGATCAATGATAGAGCAAACTGAAATATTTTAATATAGATTCAATTATGAAATTCTATTATTTATAGGCACGTCTAAAGTAATAGTATTTTTTATATATGTACCTCAATTTGTCGAGAAATTGGGGCCAGTACACGGAAAACAGGGCTTTGATTATGTGCCATATATGCTACAGGCGCGAACGCATGCATAGATATAATCTTTTCGTTATACGAAGGTCGAAGAGACCCCATGACGAAGAAAGCTGTAGTGCCCTGTGAGTGGCCGACATAGTGTAGCCCATCTCTGCCGGTCACAGCAAGAGCATGGTCAATCATAGCAGGCAAATCTCTGTTGCCTATTTCATCCCAGGAAAATCTCCAGAAAGCGACATTTCTGGATGCGTCAGGGTCCAACGTTAAATGCCTGCGAGAGTAATAGTTACCACGTGCGTTACCCATCCAGACATCAAAGCCTTCTTCGGCTAGAATGTATGCTGCAATAGAAATAAAATGTAACTAAACAATAGAAAAAAAATATACAACTTCAGGCAACCGTAAAACAAATTCCGCAGTCAAATACCTAATTACCAATTTGTTTAAGATTAATATAAGTATGAGAAAGCTGTCAAAAATACCGATAAAGAGTAGTTACCTACCGAAAGCAGTTCCGGGTCCTTTTACCACATAATCGGCTGAAGATGACAACAAACCGTGCATTAAGAATACGATAGGCCTAGGACCAGGTTTGTTGTTACGGTCTCTGCCGTGGGGAATGCGATGCACTCCAAGAACGTACCCATCCTCTGTGATTACATCATGAACTTCCAATGGATAACCATACTTTCTAACGAGTTCGGGCTGAAATAAAATGAGACCTTTAGTAAATACATAATTATAAAGGTGCTTCAGATAGGTGTACAAGTTAACTTTATGTTATGCTGAAATGTTAAATCCCCGTCCGCACTGGGTCCGCGTAGTCGGTCACGGCCAATCCTCTCTATTTTGATTCGATTCCAGTGCTCAGTGGCGGACTAACCTCATCGGGGGCCCAGGGCGGCAATAGGCCCGGATCGAAAAATTTTCCAAACAGGGCAGAAATGTGGGAACATTAATAGGTTGATATGATGATGAAGTTTAATAATAAAATGCTCACAACATCCAAAGAAGCGTCCTCGAAAATATCGTCTACCATCCTCGTACCAGCTGATTTGGCCAACTCGGCGATGATATCGGCATGTGGTGAGCTTTTCACCACCGCCATACCGCATAGAACCAACAGCGTCACGAGTATCATCGTGTCCGATATCAACACTAGTGACAATCAAAATAAAATCCCTTTTTATAACAACGAAGTAGATAAAATGGTAATACGGTGATTATTATTATTTACCGACGAATTTAATTAGCTAACATAGATAAAAGACTGGGTTTTGCACATTGGTCGTACATGTTTTGACAACCTCTCCGCCCGACTTCGTCTGCGTGTATTGAGCAATATTCAAACCCATTTTAAGCGTTAAACCCATGTTAAAATATTCTGAAAAATTCATCGGAATTTTTCAGAATATTTTCTAAGTGAATACGTTCTTATAGCTAATGGCCTGTAAAAATTTCAGTTCGATTCGTCCAGTGGTTTGTGTTTACACGTTGATGGACCAATCAGTCATTCCCAACCATAGGATTATTCCTACGCACTTATAACAAATTTTTCCTGTATGACGAATTAATTAACAAAAGCTGCCATATTTGTCTGTTTCTATAAAGTTTATTATTAGCTACTAAATGTTCAAAATAAAATATTTGTAATGTTATATTAAGTAAAAAATTATGCAAATCGCATTGGTTATAAACTGCAATGGTCGATGTAAATTTGTCAACAAATAAACAAAAACTATACTAAAAAAATATACTTATATTTGAGACAATGAATTCAAATTATAATGAATAATAATTACTTTCAAATTGTGCTATTAAGTATTATTGTCTGTCTTCATTAACGCGATTAAATATTTAGTTATTTGAATTCAATAATGATAAATTTGAGCGATCATAACATATGTAATAATCACAAAAATTTATCATAAATGTAAAAGTAGAGAAAAAATCTGGTATTTCATGATTAGCAAACACCTGCTTTGATTAATCATGATTTAACATATTTTCGAGGTGTATTACCAATTTTATAATAGATTATATACTCTTTATGGCTTACATATTAAATATTACGGAAAGATGGCAGACTTATTGTTAAAAACGATCTTTCTTGTCACCCTATTATGATATATGTAAATAGTATAAATAGTTTCATAGCAGAGCTAATTAATCAACTTGTGAACGTTTCACCAATTGGAGTTTTGTTAATGAACAGAGCGGCTTTATGACTCTCTTTGTCCTCACGTACCAAATCATCTACTAATATTTTTTTATCCTATTAATCCTACCAATTTTTTTTCATCTAAATCTGTTCAATAGTTTTTGAGTAAAGAAATAACAAATACAAATCTCCCAACCGGTAATAAAGATTTTATTTCATTGACCTTCTTTTGCGCGATAGCGTGATACTTATTAAAAACTGCGTTCGACGTTGATTTTTATGTAAGCACCCTTATAATTGGGTCGGTCAGGCTATTTATTAGGCCCTATTAGGCCATAGTATTTTCCCTGGCACGCATACCATAACAAACTCGAGAAACGTTTTGTTTATACCACAATGTCACTTTCTTGGATCGTGAATGAGTAAAGTCTGTCTAACGAAAGTAGTGTCGCGGCAATTGAGGAACTACATATAATATAATTTTAATGTGTGTACAACAATGAGTGTAAACCCAGAAGATTGGTTTAAACATTGTAAACCTATGGAGGATCTTGAAAATAAATATTGTTGGCAATATTAATTTTCCAGAGGAGTTTGATCACGATAGTGATAATAATGTTCAAAAATCAAATACATAGTGACCGTAGTATATCTGAGACATATACAATTGGCGATCATATTATACAATTGAAAGTATATATTTTTATTTATTTCCACTCATACTATTCGAAATAACGTGCGGATAAGCCTGTTGGGCGGATTACTTCAAATATTAGTACGATGTCAATGTTTTTTTTTCGTATTTTAAGGTATATATAAATGTCTATTCTTTTTAATTTTTAACAAAATTTTTGGGGCCCTGAAGATAAGCAATTAGCACACCCAGTCTTCCTTCGTGAGACAAACTCTAATCATATTAGCGCATTCGAGAAAAGTGTCATTTGGGTGTAGACAAAATGTTCTGGATTTTGTCGTGCTACGCGTGTAAGGGTATTATATTATGTATAAAAAAGTGTTTTAAACCTGGTTCAATATTTTTACTTCTGATAATACTTCTACCACTTCCATACGATTTCAAAGTTCATACGAGAAACAACCCGAGTCGTGAGTTGGGGAAAGTATGTAAGAAGAAAACGAATAATTTTCTTAATATTTTTAATCAAGTAGACACTGCAGATACGAAAAATAACACATTCATTACTTCATAGATTTATTAAAGCCTGGAACACAAGTGTTAATAATACATTCAATAAAGTTTGATACATTGCCATAAATTAATAATATATATTATTATTTAGTAATCAATAATCAGACACAGACATTTCCAGTTTCGTTATACGGTACTGTAACTACTTCTACATTTATTTAATTTAATATGTAGTCATATGCTTAATCAAACAGGGTTTCCACATAATCACACATATAATATGGTAGTTTTTCTATGTAGAAAGTATCTCTACTTTTTTTTTTCTTTTTACAAATCAACTGTCAAGGCGGTGCCGTCTGTCATTTTTTAATATATAATAAATAAACACATTCATTTTTGCGTGTTTGATTTTCTAATCTGAAATTCCGATTCGGAGACTCTGAAGTAGGGCTTTTATATGAACGTCAGGGGTTTTTCGAGCTGCCCTGCGATTTCGTAAAAATCCGAACCGAATTCACTTCGAAAACTTTAATTAATGTAGATATTCTACTGATTACATTTTTTGTATTAAAATATAAGTAAAGTATAAGTGTCTCAGATATTTTATCCTTATGTTAATTCGAAACTCACTTCAGTTATGCCATGAAACGTTTACACATATTCAAGGTTAAACGAATGTCACTTTTAAAGTGAATGAAACAATTCGAATTTGGGTTCGGATTTCTACAGAATAGCTCTATTCGAAACAAACTGGACGTGTCTGTATACTTATATAAAAGGCGCGTGTTCGGGTCTCCAAATTGGAATTTCTCATCAGGATATTGAACATGGAAAACGAATGCGTGGCCAGGCTTATTCTAGATTTTATTTAATTTCGAATATATTAGTAGTATAGTTATAGTTTCCTGGTTTCCGTTTGCATTTTAAATACGAGTATATAAAGAAAATATGCATAATGATATCTCAAAATAGATATACTTATCTTCAGATAAATTAAATGAGGTTGTAGCTCATACTGATATCGCTATCTATGATTTGGTAAATAATTGACTCTCAGAATGGTCTTTTTTGATATATAGGTTCATAACGATTGGTTACCTTTTTGTTTCAAAATATTGGTATATAAATAGAATAATATTACATGCCCTTTATATGTAAAGATTCATTTGTGATATGATTTTAACCATAAAAATACCATATAAGTTATAAAAGCTCAGCGATATGGTTAGATTTCAGTAAGATATGATTAGGCTTTACCAAAGCTATATATTACCAATGGCGGTAATTGCACATTTAGCACACACGAGAGTAGAAAATTTAACGTATTATAATTTAAGAGGAATCGAATTTGTATTCAATGAATACTCCTCTTTCACAGAAACGAACAAAAAGTTATTATATAGAATAATCTTTTTTTTAGCCTATTCACCAAAGTGAAACGTTCTTAAAAGTTTCCTACGAGACTCTTATCTCGTTTTAACAATTGTTTTTACGCCTAATAGCACTTCAAAAGTTGAAAAGCGGCCAAATATACACATGTGATGTTTCAATTGTTTCTAGCGAGCAAGTTGTCAAAATACAGACAGTTAGTGTATTAGTATTTATAAACTTGAGCTTTTAGCGAAGTGAATTTGTAATGATTAGCGACTGTTACAATTAGTCGAAACATTAATATATTTAATAAAATACATTACAAATATCGCTGATCGGTTTATAAACCTTCCATTCTTTCATTTCTGTATAATTGATGACTCTTATACTTATATCATTTAATTGAATTATTCCAACAACTCTCTTTTAAATTTGCCGAACATGTCTTTGTAATCGACTCTACTTTCGTTTGTATGACGTTAAATTGGTAATTTGTCATATTGATATCGGATTGATTTTAATCTTTTATTTTAATAAAGATAATGTGGATATTATGATATGGTTATTGAATAACAATAACTGTCCTGCTAGATTCGAACCAACGACCTTTTGCTTGAGGGTTGTTAGCCTGAGATACAGCAATATTTATCTGTAGGTATAATTTTTTAATTTTCGGCTTTTTGTATGTCGACTGTTTAGTCTTTGATTTGTAGGCAGCACAACTCATTAAATGCTTGATAATTTGATATTCATAATCGAATATTCTTGGCGTACAAAACATGACTCACTCTTTCATCCATTTCATTTTCATTTTACATGTAAAAATTAATTTATTTACTTGACATTGGCAGAATTGTGCCAAATACGCAGATAAGCTATTAATTTAAAAAAAGAAGAAGATGAAACATGTTAATAATTTTATCATTAAACTTCGTCGTCAGATGATTAAATGTAGGGTGGGTTAATAATAAAGAAATTTCATTATTAGTTCGATAACTTCTATTAAGATGAATATTGCCGTATTTAGCCTGAGTCTCTTTGGGCATATTGTTTTATTCAAGAAAAACATCGGTTTCGTAAAATAAGTCAAAGGCATTCTTGATAAAAAATGTTTTTAAAATATGATATACTGAATAAGTTTCCGATATTGACGAATCATCAAAAAAGTTTGTTTATAAAAAAGCAGGTAATGCAATGCACGATCAATATTTATATAGTTTCCTTTAGATCTTGAGCCTGACGCTAGATGCAGAATCATATCCAGTATGACACATATACACGTGCGAAGTGTAATGATATAAAAAATCTATTACAATTTCCATAAAATTGTTGTATTACGTCACGCCATACAAACGCATTTCACATAACCGCCTCAATAATATTTGATACAATTTTAATTATCCTTAAAATTACATTTTAATAATATTTCAGTATATTCAATTTCTAATTACAAACATCAATACATTTCTTTCTAAGTACAATCATAATATAATTTATCAATTTGTATTTTGTATACACAGTGAACATTTTTTATGTAGATTTATAAAATTTTATAATACACATATATTAAACTAACCATGAAAATCAGTCATCAAAGACATTATGTAAAGTTTATGCGACGGACAAGGTGATTGAAGCGCTTTTGGCGCGACACAATAAATACGTTGATTGTATAAAAGCATACATTATACAAAAGATATATCAGATTTAAAATATATTTCAATAGATTATCAAGTATTCAGTTACTAAAGAAGAATATGGCTAAGTTTCTATTTAGTGGCGAAGCTAGGCATGGACGAGGTCAGTCGAATAAAGAACAGATTTCGATCAAGGCTCATTGTCATAGGTCGATGTGTTCTGAAAGCATAGTTACAACAACGAAAAATGTCAAGTCAATAAAACCATTATTTTAACACCTCTGATTGCTCAATAAATAAATAAAATAAGACAACATCACATTCATTGTTCAGATTTAAAGATAAATAGCTAAAGCGCTCGTATTAGGTATATCTGAAATAACGAAGGTACCATTATATCCAAACCTGAAGTAAATTAGAAAAGCTCTTTATTCTACATTGACTCGACCGCGAATCGAATCCAGGGACTTGAAAGATAGCGATGTCTTGATATCGGTGAGCAAGCCCCTCGGCTATGGCTATGGAGGCTGTCAATTAGTAATATTTGTCTTCCAAAAATCTTAGTTCAGAACCCGATATCGTTGGATGAAAATAATCATCCGCATATGAACCTTGTAGAATTTATAACATAAATGTCCTGCGCGTCGGATTGTTGATAAATGATAATGAGCCTTCAACCTTCAATTACTGTTAGCGTCAGCCTTACGTGATAGGTTTTGGGGACAGATACTAAATGAAAAGCGTCTAACTGGTGCGACTTCACCCACGTCTAAGGGACGGTTCATATCTGACGGAAGATGCATCGCTATATACGGAGTGCGTCAGACAGACCGCATTTCACACTATGCTAAAGGAAATTGAGACTTCTATATAATTAATAGAGTTTACACTGCTTGGATTGTCAAGTCTGATCGGCTCCGCTTGGCCTGCCCGCAGGTGACGTTTAGCCAGTAATACCAATCCCATTCCACCAATATATGAACAAAAGTAATTACGACAAGTAACAGTAGGACACATCAATACCGTGACTAAAACTGACTGCGTCACAAAGCGTTATATTTGCTGAAAGAGAGATCTTCCTTCTGCAGCGCGCGTAGCATGACGAACTTGAAAAACGCTTTGTCTATACCAAATTTCACTTATCTCGAGTTCACAGTGAGCTTTCTGGAGTAAATATATTAATGTATCATGATATGTCCGCACTGATAGTTAATTATGCGTGTGAAACTTTTTATTGGTTATCTGCGATTTAATCTAAAGCTCACATATAAGTATCATGTGCTGTTGGTATCCCAGGATATAAATAAATTAATATCGCATGGGCGTCCCCGGGAGAAGTGACATTTGGGTGTAGATAAAACGTACTTGAGTTAGTCGTGCTACCCATGCTGGAACGCGACGTATTAACCGTCCGGTGGGGATCGTTTATATACGCATATTTCCGTGAGACGTTTGTTGAATCTTCTGTCAGATTTGCACTGACCCTAAATTAATTCCTACTGCGCCACTAATTTCTACGAGCAAAGCCAAGTTTATCATAATAAGATAAAGGTTGCGGTGCAAATGTTATTCAGATAGTGTCGAGTATATTCTAAGGTCGTCAGCATAAGAAATATTTAATGTTTAACAACGAGTCTTAAAGTACTTGGTCGGGAATTTCTAATAGAGACTAACAACTAGGGACATAAGCTCCGAGGGTGCATCTATACATTTATAAAATTTTGGAAAGTCCACGTAGTTACACAATTTTTATTTCTCTCATGAATAGAAGAATTACACAGTCTTTGTAGTAATTTATACATTAAGTTAATACTGATGTGTTAACATTAATATTTCAAATCTCAATATTATTAATAAATAAGTAAATACAAATACTCGTATATATTGTAACCAAATATTTGTTTTTATAAATATCGAACTTTTTTTTGTTAAATATTTAAATATATTGTCGACATTTTAATGGACGTTGTGCGTAATTTAAATAACGGAACTGAATATGAAAATAGAAATCTGAAGACGAATGTTTACTGTTCAGCGAACCGTAACTTTTGTTTCTTGACGAAATCCATAGCCATCTTGTCGGTAGTTCGGGACTCCAATATTTGTAGAATGGGATGATCTGTAAATTAAGCAATGGGCTTATATATGTTTTGATTTGCTTTTTTTAGAATATTAATATATTATTATCGCTTAAAAACTGGTAATACCATATTTATCACGAGTGTTATTAATGAGAAAGATATGTTCGATAACAGACGGCGTAATGTTTCGGACTATACAAGTAATTGTTAACAGAGATTGTTTAATTATAAGTATTAAACATGGGCGCCGCGCCGGCGTCGCAGCGCCGTGAAATGACTTTAAAAAAAAAAAAAGTTACAAAAAGAGTAGCTGGGATGGCACTCTCTTGGTTTATTCTTGAAGAAAAAAAATCTATAATTTATTACGGCCAAGCCGCCGCCGAGCACTGTTCTTGCGTCCTGATGCCACGAATTTTTACAATAGTCTGACTTATGAAATCTGTAAGAAAAAGCTATGCTGAATTTTCATTACATATTCTGCTTTATGGCTCAGTTATACTGGTCGATGCCTTTCGCGTGCGGTGCGCAGAAGTCGCCCTCACCGTTTGTTGATCTTCTCGACCATCGTAACTGAGCCATAATTAAAGTTAATAGTGGTAAAAAACATTTAGTTCAGGGATAAAATTCAGGAAAAATGTGAAATTATTTTATAATTGGTGCCAATAAAAAAAAGTAATATGTGACAATTTATGTTAATATATTTTGAACC
Organism: Diatraea saccharalis; assembly: GCA_918026875.4. Taxonomy (NCBI): domain Eukaryota; kingdom Metazoa; phylum Arthropoda; class Insecta; order Lepidoptera; family Crambidae; genus Diatraea; species Diatraea saccharalis. Next base: position 8,675,988 of record OU893337.1, read on the forward strand.
GTTTTGATTAGATATATTATTATTTTTTATGTTTCTAATTTAGTTATAAATTTAGTATCATTTAAACTTATAATTTATTGTTTATTACTACTTCGTTAAAAGTGATAAAAAATTTAATTTTTGAAGTATAAATCTGTTATTGTTCAATAGTGAGCATATGAGATAGTTATAAAAAGTATATAATGTGTCTATATATAAAACTGTGTAATGTTTTTTTGGTAATATAACAGCCAGTATAAAGACTCACTTCTGTCGTGTAGCTGCATCAGCGGTAGCTCGAGCGGGCGCAACGGATCAGGCGGTGCGTGGCTGTTTAGGTTAGGTTAGGTTAGGTTAGAACTTATATTTATCATACATAAAATAATAGTAATATTATAAAGGAGATGAAAAAGGATCTTAAACATAGAATTTTATATTACGCTTGGTTTATTCCACACTATTGTCTTAAATCTTTTGTAAATATTCAATAATCTATTGCATTATTTAATAAAAATAAACATTTAATGCATAGCCATGAGTATTTTCCTAGTTCTAGGTTTTTGTTTATTCCAAAGCGAAAAATTCACATTGTGTATTGTCCTTTATATTTAACTATATGTATCTCATATTTTATGGAATTAGTAGTTTATTGTTTACCTACCTGTTTACGCCCGGTATTCTTGCCAAGGCAACGAACGCCTCGCCGGCGAAATCGTCTGCTGTAAGTACGTCGCGGTCCCACACCGATAGTGACAACGCCGCTTGGGCTGACCGACACGACTCCAACGAAACGGTGAACTCGAAGCATTCGTCCCAAACGGGGTTCAACGTTTTCTTAAAAAAATCACATTAAGTACATACGAATTGTTTAAAATGTGTGGATGTATGAAAACGGATTAAATTGACAAAATTGAAGCACTGTTCATGTTCATTGTATAAGCCATTTTGTTAATTTACCATTTTGTAGGAGACACAGAAAACTTGCTTGTAAAAAACTGACTTTATTTAACAGGTTTTGGGAGATCAATGTCTGTTAGAATAGTTTTGCCACGAACTCGACGTCGGGCACACCACTGTTACAACATTGATGTTCTATGAAATAAAACTTTTACCTATTACCTTTTGTAGTAAATATTGAATCTATTAAAATAATGAAAAATTTTACCTTCTGCACATTAGTACTCTGTTCGTGCGCTTTTGGGAAGAGTCGTTTCGGTAGAAGTTCCAATACAACAAACGGGTCGCTCAACCCGTTCGGATCAAGGGGGATTACGTCACGGGCCGACATCACCTCCACGCACAGCGAATCGTGGTTGAAATAGACCCTATGGATATTACGGCGATCATAAGGTCACGTGATAATTTTATACAATTTCTGTATTACAAATCTCCTTCTATCTTTTATGTGTCCAATTATTATTACAAATATACGGATATATATTTATATCCATCACATGTTATATCATAAAAAAATCCATTATTTTAGAAGGAGTACGAGTAATTAATTTTTAGGTATCTAGGTAGGTGTTGAAAAATAACCATACCTGACAAGAATCGAACCATATGGCGAAGGTAAAGGTGTACGCATTTGTTCTGCCAATCTATCGGCGAGCCAAATCTCTAGGAGCTCTTCAGTGGGTGCCTGATGATACTGCATTCTCTGTTCTACACGACCCCATTCAATATTATGAACTTCGTGCATCGGAAGACCTGAGAGAAACGATAATCTTATTATAACTTACGCTGGTAAAGATTGCAATCTAACTAATATCGCTGCTTTTCCAAAGGTCTGTATTGAACGTAGTCCATCTAAACCTACTTCCTACTTATTAGTAGTGTACATATATGTTTGTAAGTTTGTTACACTTTCACGAATAAACTGCTAAACATATTTTGATAAAATTTGATGTAAGAATAATTCCAAGCCTGAATTAAAATATTGTGTACGTTTTATCCATCAAAATAGCGAACCCGTTCGCAGAAAACTAGTTGCTTTATAGATTCGTTCCTCGAGGGGGTTAATAACAGGGTGGGGATAAAGTTTAAATTAAATTTCCATCAGTTATTGAGTTAAATTTAAAAAAGTTGATACCTATTTAGCTACTTAGTTAGAAATTCAGAATGACAGAAATTAAGTATTTCAGGATTTTTGAATAGCGGCAAAATTTGTATGTAACATTGTTTAATATTATAAGAGATAATTTATACGCCAGATCCTTTGAAGGGCACTGTGTAAATATTGTTAAAAGTATTTAATTCTTATGGCATTTTTGAAACAAATAGTTTTAAATATTTGATTAAAACTTTTTATTTGTTATTAAAGGGTTCATAATAGACAGGTTAAAGTTTGTCAATTTTACTGAAAACCATGAATTTCAATCACAAAATATTTCATTCTACTGAGAATCGCACTTTGACGAGATCAATTGTATTAAGTCACCAAGCCAACGTGAACAATAATATCAAGTGGTAAAAGCTCAATGATATAGGCATTAAAACTCGTGCGAAAACTTTAAATTAAATAAATTGTCCATAGCTGGATGTGCCATGCCATGTATTTTATCAAATTTCCTGTAGAAACATTTGCGACATGATTTACGTACCATCGCAAATAATCACAATAATTCTTATCGTTATATTTTGTAGTATATACGGGCCAAAGAAATATTTTGGAGATTATGACATATCCATAAACCAACAAGTTTACTGTTACAAATACAGTTAGTAAAAGGTAGGTTTCTGTAGCTTAAAAATATGTTTCGAAAGTGTATTGAAATATAAATTACCAACTTTTGAAAATATATCTACCACATTGAAACATGACCCGAATTCTAATAAAAAGTCACGATTTTGATCTTTAGCCTTTACGTAGAAGATCCATTTTCTTATATATATTTTCTTCACAATATAAATCTACTATATTTAAGCCTAAACAGAGACTAAATAGCAATTAGTATGTCCATTCATATACCCCTGTGTTATATTACAACTTATTTACATATAACCTAATTTTATAAGTTGAATATCTCTTTGATTAAATCGATTTAAAAAAAAATATAAACTGGTAATATGTAATGAATTGATTATATTGACGAGAACTTAAAAACATAAAATACAAGAGCTCTAAAGTATTTCTTTAAAATTTAAACATCTTAAAATTATACACTGCTCAACACTAAAAAAAAAAATCTATCCGGTTCATATTATTTTATAACGAGGTTGACTTGTAATAAATAACTGTAGACATTTTATTTATACCATCTGGAAATGGAGATATTGGAATTTTATTATTTTACCACCTTTAATTGTTCAAAAGTGTATTGAAAATGAGATACAGTGTATTCGTTAGTTTCATAACTATCTTCTAAAATGTCATGGGTATGCGTAAACAGTCCTGATTTATTTTGTTATATTTATGGCAAGTTAACGCCGAAACAAAAAAAAAAAACAAATTCTGACCTAATTAAACAGTGTTATCTAGCTTATTATATAGACCCTTAAGAAATATACACCTGAATCGCAGTACCAACAGGAAAGTCAACCACCCAAAAAAAAAACATGCCGTTTCAGTTAAAATAAGAATAAAATCAAAACTTTGATTTGTGAAAAATTTTGATTAATTTGAGACATTACATAACTACATATATATAACGACACTATACATAACTTAAAAACATAAAATAAAATAAAATAAAAGTACCTTTTCCTTCAGCGTGGAAGAAGTCAGCCAATAGATCTAAAGCTTCCCTAAGCCTATGATGGTAGACTCTCGGTCTTTCAGCGCCACCAGCGTCAGCCTGCGTTGACACTTCTTTAAGCACGGCGCTCCAACATCCGGCCAGGGCTCGAGTGAACGCCCGTGGCAGCAGCCAAGTATTGAGCGAGGACAAATGTTGGTCCAAAAACTCCAGGAGAGGTGTGATAGCCTAAATAATAATAAATTGTTATAGAAATGAGAGATGAACTTATAAAGTGCCATATACACTTATCTAGTTACATATCTAGTGTCATACTGTCATGTCTAGTTATACCTAGTGTTCATTATTTTTTTATTTTTAACCGACTTTAAAAAATAATAAACTACACATTATAAAACGAAATTCTTCCGTCATATTTATCGCCTGTAAAGAATTTTCATGCGATTGCTATTAAATGAAAATATTTTAAGGAAGGTTTAGATTTGTGTAAATTGACGGAAGTATGACGATGATTGATGGTGACCTATCCAAGATGTCGGAAAAATGTCGTCGGAGTGTGTTACAAAACAGTAATTGGGTATATTTCTTTTTGTAAGAAAATGTATTTTTTTTATGTACTTATGTTAAAATCTTATTTTTGTATTTGATCAATTTTGCATTTACAATGCTGTACTGGAAAATATTTGTTTTATTTGAAACACGAACTTAGTAGCTGGCAATAAATATTTATATTCAAAACTATTTTTATCATAATAATGATTAAATCTTTATTTGATACTATTACTATTAAATATTGCTGTCCAAAATATCTAACTCAGCATTTAGTTTATTCTTTACCTTAAATATCTCAAATACATAAATATTTTAATTGGCAGACTACTGTGTATCGTGTCATAATAGACAATGTATTAGCGGTATAGTAACAGGACCTATTTTAATTGTGTAGATCCTGCAAGCTCACGAAACTATTCCCCAATAATAATAGATAAAGTGAATTTCCTCTGTGACTTTAGAGAAAAATTAATTGAAATTAATCCTCGCTCAATTATGTAATGTTACCCATAACGTTGCTATAAACATATGCCCGTTTTTAATCTTTTTTTTTTAAATAAATAATTCCAACAATCCTTTCCTTGGATAAGTCATACCATGTAGTTTATTAAACTTTTTTCTATTATTATTCGCCGCAAGAAGCTCCTGTGTAACAGCCCATTGGGTCACTGACTTCTATGTCTGTATAAATTTTCTCCGTAATTGGTTTAATACTTTCGGAGGAAATTATCTGTGACGTATACAAGCGACCTAATAAGGTTTCCACATTTACTTTTGAGATATGGAACATAAAAAAAGGAATAAAGAAATCGATATCGATAAAAAGATTCTGAAAATAGAAGAAAACCAGTCCACGGCAATATCTTGTTAAATTATAAAGAAGTAGATGGTTAAAACTTATACTTGTGAAGTGGGGAGAGTATCCGGTGACCAAGCCAAGTGAAAGACTGCTTTTCGTAAAGGTGGTCTTGCACATGCAGCAAGCGGTGCAGCGGCGCGTGCTGAACGCGCGTCCAGTGTTCCTAGCGCGCCGCGGACAAGCTGACGCGCATTCTCATCAGTCGTCATACTTAAGTGGTCCGTTCTATTTGAGAACCTTAAAGCAATGTGTAACTTGTGTTATCTTTATTACAAATTATTGAGGAAAAATAAAGTTATAAAAACATACAAGGTAGTGGAAAGCTAATGCGCTAGAGAATCCTTACGGCCAGCTGCACAAATGTCTATTAAAATTTTACTAGTTTAATGTGACATTACCGACACAAATTTTCAATTTTAGAAAATTCATTAAATCTCAATTTCGCCACCTAATCTTAATGGACGTTTGAGCATCTACCACATAAATTAGTTGGCTTCGATTTGATTGCCATTGGTTTCAATCAAAATGCACTAAACGTTCAATTCTTTATTGTTAAATCCAGTATGTAGTATAAATGTGCGTTGAGTAAAGTCAACGTTACGATATAGATTATCTTCAATAAAATATTCAACTTTAATATATGCCAACCAAATTGAAGTCAATCGAGTTACGCGGCAAGCTTGCAGTTTTCGCTCTTTCATGATGTCCACAGAGCCCGTAAACTTGATATTAGTCTGTATAGTAAATTGATCTGCGATGCTATTCTGTTGAAAAACAAAAAAACTCAATGACGAGCGCCACATCGTGACAGGATAGAGCTTTGGTGGTATATAACCTTTATTACCTTTTGAAGTACGTTTTATTTGAATGAACCTGTATGTTATGAAAGTTATGCGCTCAAATTCGAGTCCGATTCAGTTTTATAACATAATATCACTGCGGCACTAATAAATTTCAAATACCATTCTTAACGTTTCATGCTGAGAACAAACAATTGGCAATTATCTTTCTTGCTAGCGGTTATGGCATATTTTCATAGTATCCAATTTACAGTATGTTTGTAAAAAAAAATATTTATTACGAATATCATCAAACAGGAACGCACACCATCCTGGTACAAAACAGTAATTACAATTCCATTTATGATTCAAAACATAGCCGATAATAATCTAAACACATTTAGAGCTTTTAGCCAGTTGTGTAATTACTATCAAAGAGAGGTTATGTTCATGAAATTGCTGTTATTAAAATTTAATTTGTGAACCTGTGGCTTTAGTGTTGTGGTATATTGCTATCGGATAAAGTAAAATAATGTCATGTGTTTTGTTTATTATGAAAATTTTAATTAGAAACTTTCTTCTTTATACCTTTACATTATATCAAACAGATAATTTCATAGAGAAGTAAAAAGTAAGAACACATTTACTGAAATAAATAGGTAAAGACGATAATTCATAAATTCATATCATAATTCATAAATCAAATACCACAAAAAGCATTGATGCACTCTCGTTATGGAAGTCTTTCAGTACGATGCTGTCCCAATAAGATAATAAAAATTAAAGTAGTTTATTGCTTTTAGAAAAAATATAATAAGAAATAACAATCCAAATCCAAAATATGAGTGTCGAAAAAATGGTTCGAGAAAAGATAGGTATTATGCCCTTGCACTTTGTTTTGCTCGTATAAGTCTTATTGGCCACGAGATATTAGAAAATTCTAGACTTACGTGTTCTAGATAAATAATTATTATGATAACTTATAATTTGTTTAAAATGTAAAAATATAATATTATTTTTATCTTATTGGTTTAATAAGTATAAATATTATATAAGTCAATATAAATGTTACCTAAAATATTATATTTCTTGTAGATTTTGAATGTTTCGATTATAAATGTAACTGTAAAGAAATCGCATTATGGAATATCTGAAACAATGAAGATTGCCAAAAAGGAACCTAAGAAATTATAGAAATCTTTATTTTCTCGATTGGGGATCGAACCCGTGACCTCAGACATGAAACCCGCGTGCGAGCCACTCATCTACGGAGTTCGTAAGATATTAATTAATTTTCACGAAATGGGCAGGTGTTCATTAACAAACATGCTTAAAATAATTTGAGGTCGTCTCGTATTACACGATGTGTAATTTCCCCATAAAGCATTAATTAAGTTTTTATGACAAATTTGAGCAGGTTGTCTTTCTATGGGTATGATAACCCTTCCTCTCCATAATTTAAAATTGATTTCTGAAAAAAAAAATACTTAATTGTTATCGATATTAGCACATTGGCACTTTCCGCCCGCCTTCGGAATATTAACCCATATTTTTTAATGACAGTAGTATATTTTTACTACGTAACAATTTTTACTAAAATTAATATTGTAAAAGTCTAAATTTGGTAGCTCGTAACTATGGCATGCCCTTTAATACTTATATGCCCATAAAAATATAACGCTCCCTATAACATATGCCTATAAACGTATCAAAGAAATATCTCAAAGAATAGGAGGCGTAGACGGATAATACATACGATAATTTTTGTGATCCAATTATTTGAATAAAAAAATTAAATGACAGCTTCCCCAGCTGATGTTAATATTTCCCGTTTTATAATTTAACTAATAAATAGTAAAAAAAACTAAAATATTATGTAATATTCAGCTGTCAGTAAAATATGTTCTGTTTACTTTTTTCTTTTTCCCTCGGTTTTCGCTAGTATAAAATCCCTTTCCACCTCTATCATTCTTAGCCCTTCGCTATTAACTTCTTTGTGGCGGATTTTAAAGGGTCACTCATTTTTTATTATTGAATAGGTAACTGAAAGGTTCTCCCCTAGATGAAACCGAGCCTTCTGGCTAGCGAGCTGAATTGAAAATAGTATCAAACACTTATCATAATGATAAACTTATTAATTCGATGTAGAAATTACTTACATGTGTTCGTCGTCGTACTCTGCAAGTGACCGGCGGACATATTCTAGATTGTTCACAATTGTGCAAATCTCTTCCGTTGTTTTATTCTGACCTGCGATCAAAGAATGCTTCGTATTTTAATCATGAACTTACCAACTACATAATGAACTACTTTAATATTTTACCATTGTAAAAATCACAAATAGTGAGGATAACCATAATTTTACTTTAAAAATGTGATTTCAACTTTCAAATCAACTCAATTTATATGTATCCTACAACAGATATATTAGCATAATGTCACAATTACTATATGAACATATGCATTTTATGTACACTGTAGAATAACACCCTCTTGAAAGTGTGGGAAATTATCATCAGAATATACACAAGTTTATAGCCTATGAAGAACAATTGCCATGTTCAATGGTCTATCGTGCTGCGAGACAATATTGACAAGTGAGATTAATATAGTTATAGTCGTAAGTTGAGGCGCCATTGTGACGACTATAGGCAAAAGCAATATTGTGTTGTACCCACCCAACTAAAAATAAATGCTGGCCAATCACCAGGAAAACTGCTGTAATCTTTTTTACGTGTTCCGAATACCAATAACAAAATAGGTTTGCTCTCGATTCAAGGAGTATTTGTGTTTAAGGAAAATATATCGCGGAATGGTCACATTAAGGGGTCCTTGAAAGTATTTGCATGTCCATTTTGGAGTAAAAAAATTATAGCGAATATATACCCACTGATAGTATAATGATTATTTTAAAATTAAAATGACAAAGTACTATAAACCATTTAGTTTGGGATGAATGATTTTACATGATATTTTGTAATATTCATTTATACTACATTAAATAAATATATATATTTTTTAAATTTCAGTATCAACAAACAAATTTTTGGGATGAGATAGAAATTTCGCCGTTTAGACTTTATTTTCGTGAATCATATTTAAAGTTCCCCGTATATAGGATTTCAATTACTTCTATTGTGTTGGAACTTGTATTTTTTACTATTTTCTTAATAGAGTACAAATGTAAAAAAAGTAAATGTAATAGAAACTAAATTCCATCGATCGGAAACGATTCAAGCGATGTGGAACGCAATAAAATTGAAAACGACTAATTTCGTTGTCGGCGCTCGTCGTCACTTTGGTCTGTCGATACCATCTGTGTTAGACAGAGCTTTTAAAACGGAATACCAGATTTAAAATTGAATATGACTTCATATTTTGATTCACAGACAAAGCTAGCTCTGATTTGCGCTGTCGCAACAAACAATGTTTAATATACTGTTATATTAAACAATTGTTTGTGTGTGTGTTTGGTATATATATTAAACAATTGTTTGTGTAGGTTCGGAAATTACTGGACTATTCATCTACGGCAAGCTACATCATATTTTATCCCAAAAAACGGCAAATAAAGGGATGGAAATGAGAGTGGAATTTAGAATAGAGAATTAAAACGTTACCATAGCTACCATTATTTACTATTCAATATGTCATTATAGTTATATCCGGTGTCGTGATATGAATCGATATCCAAATAAACAGTTCCCTAGAGATCACGCGGGCGGAGCCGTTGGCGGAAAGCTAGTAATAAATAAATGAATAAAACTCCCATTTATGTCGCGGCTAAAATGAGAGTAGTTAGGCTATATTGAAGATTTCAGTTAACTTAAGTTTATTTCTTAATAATTCCAGTTAGCCCCTGATAACAGAATAAATAATAGCCTTCCTAATTATTAAATGGCTACATACATGGCTTGTTACATACAAAGCAGTTTGAAAAACGAAATCTTAAATCTATATTAAGTATGTAGGGACGTACGTTTGTTTGTAATCGCATTACAACTTGCTGCTTCCGCATATTTTGAATTCGAGTCATGTTGGAGGGAAGTTGGTTGGACTGATGTTTCAATATTTTATAAGCTGGTTCGTTCGTAGTCTGCTGACGGTAGAAATCAGATAAAAGTACTCGTGGCCCGGGAAAAGATAGCGCATGATAACATATGTGTTTCTTTATAAAATGGTGCAATATGTTAGAGGTAAACTTTCCGGAAATTTGCAAATATATGCATGATCTGATCTGACAACAAGATCTTGTTTTTAATAATCTTGCAATGACAATGTTTTTGTTTTAAGTTTTTAAAGTTCCACTTACCATGATTCTCGTAGTAACCCTGGTCAGCGAGGGCACCGTGAACCAGGTCAGCGTAATGCAACGCTGTAGCGCACGCTGCCTCCAGAAGGCGTAGGCTGCCGCCACCTGTACCCTCTTCGGACCCACCGATCGCACGCCACACCAAACGCATGTGATACAAACTAACGGACAAGAAATGCCAAAGGCTATACGAATATTAAAACTGATTTGTATACAAAATAAATCTTTATAGCATGAAAATACGCAATAAAATGGATATGCAACATTTTTAATAATTTGTCAGTAGACGTTATGTAAGTCTTTAATATTTATTTTCTGTACCTCATTTTAATAATGGAGAGAGAGAGGAGTAAAAAAAATCTGAAGTCATCGTAACGTAGCTCGGTCAAGCTGATAATTTTACGGTATTGGCTACTTTATTTGTATAACTTTGGAATAGAGAGCTTGGTACAAGTTTAGTTAGTGGATGGCCGAAAAAATGTATCTAAGTTCATAAATATTCATAGGTACTGCTAAGAACATTGTACTGACTAATACAATTCAGTTAGGATCTGAAGTATTAAAGTTTTTTTTATATTATGATTATGAATTTAAGAGCAAAAGGTAATCAATTTACAGATCTGAAGAATAGGATTTACTGTCTATTAGCTAGAGGTCTAAAAAGATTCTAAATATGAAATCAGTATTTATTAATAATAAAGTGACCTAAAGGCAAAAAGTAGGTTTAGTATGTAAGGTTAACTAGTGGGTATAGAGGAAACGAAAATATAAAAAAATTGAAATCCTGGCCTAATGGGTTTTTGAATTATGAATTATTTTGTTATCAGTAAATATGCGGTGGATGCAGTAAAAACTTATTGCAGTTATGTTTGAGTAGCTCACCAGCTGAACGTTTGCTTACAAATTTAATTTAAGCACATAATCTCATATCTCTACAGTACCCATCTTATCCGCAGGGGCAATTTGGCCAGTTTTCTACTTAACATATTTCATTTAGTTGTGTAACATAAAGTCTTATTAAAAGCATGAAATACCAAAACTTATTATTATCAGAAAAATATAATAAAGATGCGAAATAGTCACTCTTATTAAGCTCCGAACCAGTGCCCTCTTTTCCCCACTCTCGGTATTAAAATTTGTGTTAAATATTCGATTAGATTCAACCTATAACTTATTCACGTCCGGTCAAATTGAAATCTGTACTTCCAGGAATTTTGTATTCTTGGAATAAACTTCGTCTTTCATATAAGTCATAAGAACAAAGAAGCAATCCAATTGTATTATGAGTAGTGTCTCTTAAATAACCATATGAGGGAAAACTATGCTTAAAGATACCGCATACAAAACAGTAGGCCAAAGTTTATGGTTTATTTATATGTACGTGTAATTTGGCATTCGTACCACGAAATATTTATGAGATGGCTTTATCGTTCGGCGTAAAACAACCATATATAACAATATGATTATTAATAAATTATACCAGGACTTACCACGCAGCTGTGTCTACTGAAGATGTGCTATGCTTTACCAGGTGCTCTCCTTCCACCGGACGATCTTTGAGAGACAAACAAACGAAAATATTTGTAACAATACATAAAACTTAGTGAACTGCGACTTATATATGTAGTAAGAATAAATAAAAAATGGAAGAATCTTCATCTATTCAATTGACTAACGATAACATTATAACAATCAAACAACTTTTATAAGAAAGACATTATTACCAACAGTTAGAATTAACTTTTTCAATTTCTATAAGAATTCTAACGCAAAATTCATCAACTTGAATAGAAAAACCAGTTCTAAATCTATATTGTTTGTGGTCTTATATATATGTGGCGATTGTTATGGTACTTCTAGAGCTGAACGTTGAAAATATTGGAAAAATACGAAAAATATATGATAGGCGTGTAGTTTTTGATATGTATTTGATCCCCTTTCTTCAATATCGGCACGATCTCGGATTTCCTCTATAAGGCTGGAAAGAAACTAGTAAGTGAGGCTTTGTATACTATCATTGGAGAGCTTTTACGCCTTTTAAAAACACTGAGGTTTTATTAAAATATAATATCCCTACCGTGTGATGTAAAAATAATAGTCATATGTTTTCTTCTTAATAAATGGATTGTAATATTTAGGTGATAATTGTCTAAATTTATTAACGACGTTAAGTCTATACTGAGTACCTATATAACTGCTAATATACATGGAATTAGAGCACAGTTCACAAGCCTCACTAATTGTCAGGAGTCAATAAAAGGTTTCGTGTTACGGCTCAGTTTGGATTTCGATACTTATCTAAATGGTTGGGCGCCCTCGCAGTGTGAACCTTTGCCTTTTGCCCTCTCAGCGTCAACTTCTCTTTTCAAAAATATTTTCTGTTCCTTCGATTTAAGAACGCTATTTCAACAAACGGTTATGGGAGATTTCTTGCGCAGTTTACGATACCAGCTTATAAGTTCGGTTCGGAAATGGTGCAAGCGGAATTTGGAAGGTTGTCAGTTTTACAGCGTGAGTGGTGATAACATAAATTGAGTTTATAACTTTACGCTTTGTAATTCAATTTGACCGAGAACAATTATGGGGCATAAAAGTATTTCTTATCAAATTAAGATGTATAGAAAGTAATAAATTAAGTCAAAATTTACGTAAGTAGATTTTGAATTTATAAAATCTATTACGGTGACTTAATATTGTGATGGCGCTAAATCAATATGCTTATTCATTGGAATAATAAAGATACATGTTTATTTGTTCATTACTAATCTAAGATTAGCACTGACAATGTAACCATTAATAATTATTATGTAGATTTTTATGTAATTTAGATTTTCACATTTCATCTGTTCTATTCGGAAAACTTTTGACAGATATTACTTGTAATGTTCTCAATTATAAACATTCTGGGTAAACTTATGACTTACACGTTATTTGACATAAGCGTCTAGTGGTAGCAAATTTCATAATATACCTACGAACTAAAAATAAGATTTCCTTAGCAAATAAAGAAATAATTTTAACAAGATTGAGTACCGCAGTTATTGATGAACGCTAAAACTTGAAAAAGCTTATATGATTTCTGTGAAAGTTTAATTTAAGAATATTAATGATTTTATTGATATTTTATTTGCCAAAAATAAAAGATATTATTATTAGCATGGAAGCTCAGGAAAAATTCGTTGAATTATATTTTTTATTATCATTTTTGTGTTCGAAAGAAATATCATTACAAGATATTTTTTTCATATCGCTTTATTTAGAGATTCTAATATTTTCAGAAAAAAGTTTTCTTTGTACATATTTTTTTATGTTTTAGTATTGGTTATAGATTTAATTTATTAGTAGTGAATAAGCTGTAGGTATAACTGTAGGACCGACAAATATAGGTTATGAACTCATGAATCTCCGGTTAAGTAGGCCCACTTATATTATAAAAGTTGTGTAAACGGATTTTTATGACATTTGGAACGCGTAACACATCACCTGAAAATAAGTTCGTTTAACAATTTCGTTTAATAAATTACATGTCAATGTTTACGAAGATGCAATTTGGTAGTTAGACCTTTCTAGAGATGGGTAATTTTTTTTAATGAATAATATAATAGGATTGTGAATGCAAAATTGATAAAATATAGTATATAAATAAAAAAAAATGTACTTATATAAAAACATCCAGCTACTAAATTGCACCTCCGATAACGGGGTATATTAATGACATACCCAATTCTACGGCAACTCGAACCCTCTGCAAAGCCATAGTCTTAGTGACAGCAAGCCACCGATCGATGAGTGGCTCGAACCACCTGCGTTCAAAGCAACAATTTATATAAAAGAAATATATTATGGTATAAATGTTTCTTCTTCTTCTTTTTATGATAGGTGAAATATTAGTACGAAATTAATATACAAAAAAAATGCTGAATCCAAAGTCACTTGGTTAGTAGTTTTCATACTGTCGCCATCTCTGTGGTTACAGATTGGATTCCGACCGGGTGAAAGTGAAACAGGTTGGGGGAAAAATTTCTTCGCATTTTATATGAAAATTCAAAACTACTTTAGTTAAATTTAAATCAATTTTTAATAAAGTTTATTTACATTTAACTAAGGTATGTAGGCACCATTCTGTTCGATAACTTTTTGCCATCTTGTAGTTAGGGACATGATCCCATTGCTATAGAATTTCGGTTATGATAAAAAACCCGCGACATGTGGTTTTGGCAGTGCTCGCGTGATGTTAACCTGACACCGCCTAAAGAATTCTGAGAAGACCAAAACAGGTGAAAATCTGAACTTGCAAGGTGAGGACTATACGGCGGATGCATTAACACCTCTCAATCAAACTCTCTTAATTTTTGCTGGGTGGCAAAAATGTGTGAGATCTAGTGAAAAACACTCCTTCTATTGTTTTTGTAGGGTACAGAATCAATGGTCTTGCCTGGCGATAACAGCTCATTATTAATAGTGCCCTTCCAATCCCACCATATATTTAGCATCACCTTGTGAGTTAACCCGGATTTTGCCACAGTCTGCGAAGTCTGACAGACCTTTGACTACTACCTTTTTCATGTTCTTGTGATTATCTTGTGAACCACTCTTCATCACCAGTCATCAGCTTCTTCAAAATGCGTCAAAACTGTTTTGTGGTTAATCCCCAGTTCTTCAGCTACGCAACTACCGATATACCGATCTTGCTCCACTTTTTAAAAATGGCTACCATTTTATCCATTACAGGGCGACCGGAGCGACGTGAATATTTGACAACAAAAGAACACTTAAACCAAATTTGTGCTATTCTCACAAAAACTACACTAGGTCCATAAACGTCACGAATTTTTTTCACGGCTTGCTTTGCCTTTTTGAATTGAGTATCAGTACGTAGTTGACAGTTGGTAGTTCTGGATAAGAAAAGGTCTACGTTGGCACAAGGAGTGGTTTATTTCATATCAATCATGAGAAATAAAACTTCACTGGTTGTTGGTATTCCACAAATACGTTTGTGAAACGCCTTAGCGTCGAAATAGTCCCAAGGTGCGGCGGAGTTTTCGTTGCATTTAACTGGTAATTTTCAATATAGTTTTCTATCAATTATTTTTTAAAATGCGTACGTATAGTATGTCAAATTATTCCTTTTCTCTATAAACTGGTATAACAGTCAGTTTTACAACTATGTACTGGTCAAACTAAGTATCCCAAAGGGTACAATTATATCACAGTTTAAAATATTTTATTGCAACACATTTGCTTTCAATAGTTTTACAGTAAAACAAATTAAAAACAGTTTATGCTTAGCTGCGTGTTAACTGCTTAATAAGAGTCGGTAATTGCCTTTTTAACTAACAAGCGTAAGTTTCCGTGACAAACGTAACACGATCAAATAGTTCACTAAATAATACATCAAGTTATGCTATTGCTGAAAGAGGCATGTTAAAGAATTGTTTGTTTTTCTTTTATATATATTTTAACTAGTAAAATCCTAAATGAAGTAAAGTCTTCAACGACCATCGCCATACTTCAACCAGCTTACCTACACAAAACTTTAATAAACAGAATCTTTCAAGTCTTTTATTCGTACATTGACCTCTCAAGACCGCATGAAAATTTGTAATAATACTTAGTTAACTACGCAATCTGTTTCAGAATACAAGAGGCGTGAATTCTGTAGTGCAGTTTACATTACTAGTGTTGGGTGTATACAAGGTTTTTACGTACCTATTGTTGTTAATATCTAACACTCGAACCAAATATCTGTTCCACCGTGTCCACCCAACATTAGTATTTTCTCTTAGTAATTGATCAGTCGAGACGCCGTTAAATTATTAGGGACTGTATCTACTAACAAATAGGATCAAAATTTGTTTCCACAATTATACGCGTTACTTCAAGCACTTATTTCTCCTTTGGGTTAAAAATGTCCCTTTACGTCGCTCGAGGAATCTTATTCAGTGATGTTAAAGATATTCGTATGCAGAATAAATTTCAATATGTAAAAATTATATTTAGTATTTTAGTGTAGGGTTGGAAATTTACATAGAAACTAGATAGATCAAGAATTCATAAAATTAGAGAAGACGCTAGCTAGTATGTGTATTTATTTAAGTAAATATAACTTACCACTACTTTATATCTGCTACATTAAGCAGGTTACTTAGAAGCTATCAATTTAATCAGTACACTAAAAGCCCTAATTAAAAAGCACGACATTTATTATATTGCATCACAAAGAACAGTGTTTTTTATGTTAATTGAAATATTTCCATTATCTATTAAAATTGATGCGAATAAATGAAATCTGCAAGTCAATAGCCTTCTTTCACCCGGTGTGTTACCACACTTCCTGGGGAAGAAACAATCAAAAAACGATATTTTACATATGCTGCCAAACATTCTCGGCCCATCTGGTCTTTCTGATCATTTCAGAGACTAATCTTTAGTAAAATTAAAGAATAATTTGAAAGAATTATATCGTAATATGTTGAGCTAACTATAATTATTGATGTATTTTTATTTATTCCATCAATAATAATTATCATTGTTAGAGTCAGAGACGATAATTGTAACTATAGGGGATTAATATTTCTAATTGAATTTACACCAATGGAAAGAAATTATTGTTACCTTTTTTAATGAATTTAGTAAATACAATACATATGTGTTATAAGTATGTTACGATAAATGTGTCCCTAACGGTGCAGATTCAAGGGTCCAGATTGTAATAATGTGTTGCGTACGTGGGAACTGGAATTTCTTCCCTTTATAAGCACTTCAACCTACCTTTTCGGAGAAGAAAAATAACTAGCTACTTACCTTTTTGCATTAATAATACAAATGTATTTATTTTAGTATGTATATAAGTAATTAAATGTTGTGCATACATAGACGATGTATTTTTTTGTCTTTATTTATTGGCAATAAAATTTTGTTATTATGCCGCCGTAAAATTATAAGCATCTTCGATTTATAATCTTAGTAGAATCGTGATAATCTAACCAGATAAATTATAAATTGACGATGTGTACATTCTTACAGTGACATAATACAGTTAATAGACAGTGGATATCTATTAGACTTGCAAAATTGCGGGATTTACTGAATATTATAAACCGCCGGGTAAAAAGTATTAATTTTCAGTTTTATTAAGTTAAGTTTAATTAAGTTTTACTTTCGTGCCGAGTTATATACCTACATAACATTTTTATAGTAAGAAACTTTTGTTTTTTTTTTTATTTATGAACTGTGAACTTTGATATCGTCACTATATGACTGTGTCTAGGTTATTTTTAATATAAAATAATAAACAATAGACATTGTTATTTATAATTTGCTTTTAATACTTTTATTAGTGCGAGACAAATCTCAAAAGCTTAATTTGACCTACTTTACCATTTTCGATGGACCCAACTCCATTTAATTTAATATCTATTTGATATGATTAAATGAAGCAACATCATCATGTTCGTTTGATTTGCCGTACCACAGACTATGGTGCGATATAATATCTAGGGTCCTATTATGGATTTGGAAGATAGTCATAGTAGCTTTGCTATTAAATAACGCACTCCCGTCGCTCGTTTGATGAATCTATATATCCTCTATGATCCAAAGTAATGTCCAAAGCTTGTTTTAAAGATAATACCGCAACATTTTATTGGTGAAAATAAACATGATGCCACTTCCTACCCCCTTTTTAATGACTTCTTTCCTAGGTGTTCTAGAGCTGCCCTCAGTGGAAAACACAGTGAAACATATTAAACGTGTGTAATTGAGTAATGCGGTGGCGTAATTGATAAGCGCCGCGGCCCGCGGGTCGCAAGGGTCAGTCATGGGATGGGTGACCAAAAAAATATTATTTCGAGCTACTCCGATCTTCGGATAGCACCTTAAGGCCGTTGGTCCCGGCTGAATTTGTAACCCTCAAATCCGGTTTGGGTCAACGTGGAGGGTCATGGCCCATCCTCCTTAACCATCCATAAAGAAGGCCTGCCCTCCTGCACTGGGGACGGGAACGGGCTAATCATGACGATGATGTAATTGAGTAATTTTAAGGATTTATTGTAAATGTTATGTGAAAAAAAAAATACAAAATGGCGATATTAAACTTACCTGTATGCGTTGAGAAGTTGCGGTGGTGGGTCATGTGTGGGGTGTGGCGCGGGAGCGGGAGCAGCCGCTGCGAACAACTCACGAACCGCAGAAAGCACTTCGAATGGTAACGTTTTTGCTGACACTATATATACTGCGAACAATTATAATAATAAAAATTATAAGCATCAGATTTCAAGGTCAAGGTCTTCAAGGCACGCTTTCAAGGTCTATGAGAGATCAACCAAGTCAATATAAATATATATTAAATTTTATATTGTTCGGGTCTCTGTGGTTATATTAAGAAAAAGCTAGCTATTACTACGGTGTGGATGGCTATAGTGCATTGCTTCTCGCATGCAATTTACCAATCGATATGTATATTTTATCTTAATGAAAATTTAATATAAAATTAATAAAACTATTAAATTTTTTTACTACATGCAATACGGGATCTCAAAAAATACTTTAATTTCTTTTCCAAGATTACCTCCAGATCCTTGTTCGTCATATATTTCTTCTTCTGCAACTCCACACCAACCTTCATTGATCCAGTGTTCCACACATTGTCTGACGTCTTCCGAAACCTTAGAAAATAACAATGATCAATTACATATTCACAGCAATATATCAAGTATATAAAAAAATATTTCTGAGTATATATTCATTGAATCCAAGCACGTTATTCTAAATCAAGACTTATAATTAGCTGACAACGTAGACTTCATGCCGCCATTTTTTAATATAAAATAGCTTGTGTTACTAGCCGAGAATGTACGTTTATATTAGTGAAAGATTTATTAAATAGATCGAATAATTTTCAAGTTTATCCTATCTTACTCCTATCATAGATACACTCCTGTATTGAGCGTGATATGAGACATCACAATAAGATAAGGATTAAACCTTAATCCAAGGACACTTGTTCAGTAATCTATGACTTTAGTCCGCTAATCTACGACTTAAGATCTTGAGAAAATGAGATGAAATTACTTTTCCCTTTAAGGAATTGTAGTCATATTATACAAATAAATGATGGGATAAATACCCTAAAATATTTATATGTAATCTCAAAATGAACCCATAAAGTCTTAACAATCAACAAGGCTTAGATTTTTTAAAATATTAATAGTGGGCAGGTTTGGAAGCTAAAATATGTTTCATCGCAGAGTACCTGAGGCAAGTGGATTGTTTAAATATTTTCGTTAAGAATATTTTTCAATAGAGCTTAATGAATGAAAAATTGATCATAATACATTAGCTAAAATATAGTTTCGATTAAGTTCAACTACAGTAGTTAAAGACATTGAGTACTTTATTAGCCAATGTATAGAATGGGTCTGTAAATTATTGACTACTATTATTATTTTAATTAAAAGTATAGAAGGTTAGTTTCGCAAACGTCCATTAAGATTTAAACCTTTAAGCTATGATGAACATTATAAATTTGATAATATGTATGTAGATTTAGACTAAAGTCATTCTTAATTTTAAAATACTTCTGAATTCAATGAATTTGCCTTTTACTCAGTGTCTTCATGCATAGATTCTATGTTATTCTTTTATTGTTTGTTTTGTTTACAAATCAATTTGATATAAGTAAATTGTTGCTTGTATGTTGTGCCCGCTGACCTCTCCATCCGAGCATAATACTTTATACAGGTTAATATAATTAATTGAAATGCTACAAACTACAAAACATTAGTATATCTGCCTAGCCTATCTTACACGCTAGTAGCTAATGCTGCTTTATATTTGGACATATAAAACTTTCCTATTTATATTATTTTTATATGTATTGACACCTTTTTCAATGTTATTTAAAGTCCGAGGAGGGTTTTCATGGTGGGAAAAAAAAAATGTTAAAATATTATAATGAGACTTTTGTTTTCCTTTATAAACTGGACAATACCAAATTCGCCTGGTATAATGATAATAATATAAAATTTGTATTAACAAAAGTAATTTAATAGTTAAGGTGTGATTCCTTCTTCCTTCCACAAACACGTACTTCATATATACAAAAAACTACTATTTCTTATCAAAACGCAAATATAAAATCATTGAAATTCAACACATATTTATATGTGTTGTTAAACATTAGGACAAAATATAATATCATTTTAGGGCAAGGCAAATATCTGTGTATAAATACGTATACATACTGTTATTGTAAAAATTTTTAAAGAACCATATCTAATTTCTATTCAGGTAGGGCTCGTATAAAACGGCAATGTGGTAAAAAGTCCGACTCGAAATTGTAATAGGTTCATATTTTATTTTCACAAACTTCGAGAATACGTAACAAAACGTACTTATCATGCATACAATAACACAAATATTTGCCTATCTGAAATCAAATGAGTATAATAAAAAAAATATTTTTAAGTGAATAATTTTCGGATATATTAAAGATATTTATACTATAATAAAGTGAAACCACGAGGCACATGTAGTTTTATATATAAATGAATAATAGTTTTGAAATTAATTACAACGCTTTCATTATTATAACTTGTTGCTAAGAAACAATGTCTTTCTATCATTGAATAGATTTTTATATAAATGCCATAGATTGACTATAGAATATTAAAAAAAAACTGATATCAAGCACTCACCATTTTATCAATTTGTGTGAAAACAACACTGAAGTATGGAACATTATTTGTCCTGTAACAAAATTGATATAATTACTTTCATTTTGAGTGTTGCACACTTACTGTAGAAATCTTGCCTATAACCACAGCTTAAAATTAATTTCTATTTAGAATATTCCCGTAGCATCGTGAACGTAGTAAGTACTACGAAGATTGTAACAAAGACGGTCGTAGTCTGTGGTCGTAGCTACTAGTGCTACGAATATTGTGTGAAATTAAATAAAAATATCTCGGTGGCGTAGTGGATAAGCGCCGCGGCCCGCAATCGTAGTCTTTAAGCAACTTTCGCAAGGGTCGGTCACGGGATGGGTGCCCAAAAAATTATTATCTCGAGCTACTCCGTGCTTCCCGTCCCGGCTGCATTTGCAGTCGTTAATACCCTCCAATCCGCATTGGGCCAGCGTGGAGAGTCATAGCCCATCCTCCTTAACCATCCATAAGGAAGGCCTGAGCCCCTGCAGTGGGGACGTAAAAGGGCTGGTGATGGTGATGATGATGAAATAAAAATGTTTTATACTTAAGTAATCTAACTCTTAAGATAATCATTATATCACTCAATTGAAATTGAGGCTGTAGCTTGAAAAGTGCTTAAAAATTTCATAAATATTTATTATAAAAAGACAAATTAATTAGGAGAAGATGTTCAATATCCTCATATGTAAATATATAAACGTACCTTAGTGCACTCTTAAGGATGTATGTGTATGTTCTAATATCACACCACGAGCACCCTAGTAGAATGTAATGCACTAATGGTCAGTTGAACAAACGTCCATTAACGCTTAATGATACCTTTAGCACTAATGCATGTCAATTTAGTACGGGTAATGTCACTTTAAACTAATGTCAATTTAATGGACGTCTATAAAACTAGCTGTAAATTAACTTACGTTTCGAACAGCGGGTGGTAATAGGTGAGACCTTGCTGCAAGTCTATCTGCACTAGTGTGATGAGGTTGACTAAGTCCTCGCCTCTCTCAGATTCAGTATCTTGCGCACAAAGAGCTTCATACCACTCCGCCGTACCTTTGCGAAGTGCGCCAACGATTTCAGTCCTAGAATAGTTACATTACAAACAATACGAACGAAGACCATGTAATTAATAAATAGAATAAATATTTTACACGAAGACAATGACACACTACGTCAAACCATTTATATATTTTAAGTGATTTTGAAAATATTATAATTATAATAGGCGCATAAACGCGTAGTTATTCATGTAAAGAATATACTTATGAGCAAAGGCTATTATAATGATTATTTCAAGAACCGCAATGCATGGAATTAATAGCCTTCGCTCTGTTCTATAACGATTAATTATAGGTATGTACCAACCTATGTCCTACAGACTTTGAAACTTGTATTTATTATTGTTAAATATATGTATTATTTTGGTAATGACATGATTTCTGTAAATGTCATTACTTATGATAAAAAGCTGGTAAGTTTCTTTCGCTTGTTCTTCTTGTCAGCTAAAAGACGTCCTGAACAAGTGGTAGGGGAAAAAATATTTTTGGACGATTCAAAAGTGCTTGTAACAAACTTACTTGAATAAAAACATTTTCATTTCATTTTACCATGTTAGGCAAGTATTAAACTAATGTGAAAAGCTTAACAACTTTAAACGAGAAATTCATTACTTAATAATGTAAATGCTCTGCACATTTTATATTATATTTTATGTGTTATTGTTATAAATCTCCGTTCAAATTAAAGGATATAAAACCTGTTTCTCGATAAATCCATCTCTTATTATAATACTACGAATAATAAATGGGAAAAATGGCTTTAATTTTTTTATTTAAAATATATCCTGATCCACCTCAAACAATAAAAATAAATCCCGAGTTTATGATAGATACTGGGAATAGCTATGAAATGGTTGTGTTTTTCCTAATCTTAAAATATATTAATCTTCTTTAAGCTCATAAGATTAGAGATAAATTAATATTAAAGGAAAATTGAATAACCATTATCCTTATTATCTTAGCAATTAAAATTCACTAAGAATAAGAATTCGGATGATAATTCTTCAATGAAATCGACAAAGATTCGTCATTTGAATGTAAATTATAAAAGCAAAGAATTAATTTTGGATTAAAAGTTCATTATCATCAGGGAAACTTTCCACTCTTCAAAACTTCAATTGTACTTGCCTGATTTCTTTGTTGAAGGGGCAACATCTCCAGAAAGCCTTCATTTGTGACAGATGACTCAAGCAACGCAGTAGATATTCCAATCTGTGTACAATAAGTTACTTTACGTCATTATTAAAACGACCAAAGTCCCAAAGTTCAAATATTCATTTTAATGGCATTAGTTAAAAAGTTTATTAGATTAAATTAATGACATACTTTTGAAACGAATGGATTTATTATATGAACATCTTATTTGTTATATTTCGAAGTGATCTCGAACGTCTAAATGCATTTAGATATTAAATTCAAAAACAGGTTTTGACTGCCAGTTTATTTTTTATTAAAACATTAATAAACAATATAATAATTGAAGTACGAATTTAAATTTGCACGTGTAATTAGGCTTGTTTATGACCAATTTTATGAGTACCTACATAAAACAGCGTTACCTTTTGAGTTATGTAATGAAATAAAATCGGTAAAATGTCAAAGAGAGAGAGGTTATTATTGAATTACGGCCAGTTGTTTACAACCTCATATTTAATGAAGTAGGTAGCCAATTAATACCGCTAGAGAGTTGAGCCCTTGGTAGTATCGTGATAGGTTCCTAATTAATTATTCCTCCTTTTAAAAAGCCGCAGAGGAATTTATCACTTTTTTTACGCTGTGATATAAAACGTAAACATGAAATGTAAGTAAGGATTTATCGATTATTAACAGCCTGTCACTTCGTTGACGAGTTCCCAATTTAGTTCATCAGATTAGCGTGACGCCATATTTTTCCGAAAATTGAAATGGAAGAAATCTTAAGGCGTTAGTATATCTTATAGCTTATTACAACATTTTGCTATTCAGAGAAGACTTTAAATTGAAATTCTATAAATAAGACCGAAGTTCCGAAAGAAAATAAACAATAGTGTTATCATCATATATGGTTTTATCACAATATTATAATTTGGAATAAAAATATATAATATAAAATCGTAAAAGTAAATTTTTAAATTCCACGAAGTAATCAGTTGACCAGATGCTTTTACACAGTGAGTTACTTCTCATTATGTTCTAATGTTCCACTATAATTAGTAAGTATATTTTAGATCTATTTAGAAGCTTAAACATCTGAACAAATCCAAAAATTATAATAATAAACAACCTGACGTCGAACACAATGTGTTGACTGGTATTATTAATTTATGTTTTTCTAGCTGAATTCTCAAAATCGACACATTTACTTACATATTTTTTAAACTATATAGTAGAGAGTACAATGAAGTTCACAATTTCGAAAAATTGAGTTTAAGATAACTTCCTTTATAGTATATAGCGAAATAAAATTTATCTTATAAAGAAAGAGGTTTTACTGTATACTTATATCGATATTAACAATATTTTCAAATTTATTGAAACCAACACTGTTACATACTTTGTTAAGCTGTGATGGTGTAAAACAGGATAGAGATCCCTATGTAGCCGCAGCTGGTGAAGCGCACGCTCTACGAATTCCCCGAAGCAATCGGCGAGCCATCGCTCCTCGTCTCGCGACACACCGCTGCTCTCACCACTCCCCCCGCTCAAACTTTCGCTCGCACACCAAGCTCTCTCCAGCTCAGTCAGCAGCTTACACATATACCTAGTAATACAAAATTTCTTTCATTTAAATAAATAATAATATTTCTACTGTGTATAATAGAAAATTAAAGATTCTCAGGAGAGAAACTTTCAGGCAAAGACTTCTATGTATCTTTCCTATCAGGATATTATTGTTATATCACTTTCAGTTATAAAATGTAAAAAGAATTTAATATTGTTTAATAATGTTGCCAAACAATATACAGGGTTAACTGTAAATTACCAATAAAGGGTAACGTCATAAATTACAATACTTGTCCTATGAGTTGATATTATTTGTTATATTTTGTTTTCATACAAAATCAAAATATTAATTTAATTTAGTACTTAATCATTTATTTTGCATGAATGTATTATATAAAAGATATTATTTTAAATCATTTGATATATTGATAACTAACAGACAGTACAATAGTGACATTAAAAGCATTTTTTTTTTCTTCAAAATATTTAATTTATATATCAAATATGGCTATAATCGTAGTTATCTAATCCTACGAGATTAACGGTATTTAAATAACCCTATATTTAATATTTACTTAGGGTCAAGAGGTGCATCACTATTAAGTCTGCAGGCTGCCGCAAATCTAGCTACAGCCGCTTGTAACGCGCTTAAGTCTCCTTGTATCGCATGCTGATGTAGTAGTGTCTGCGCTGGGCCACAAAGCTCGCCCTCCCAGGCTGAACCACTGTCACTTTCACCACTGGACACTCCGCTGCCCGCTGTTTCTACCTCGTGAGCGAGCAGGACACCGAATAGACGCTCATGCTGTCGTACCTGTGACCACAGCTTGTTTTAGTGATTGTATTAAATAATATCGTAAATTAATATTAGACTATAAATAAATATTATACATCGACCTATAGGGGAATCGAACCCGGGACTTCAGAAGCAGTTACGAATCATAATATATTCTATTTCCGGCTCCACTGGATCACGCATATTTCATCACGGGCTATCGTATTTTACTATTAATAAATTTTCGTCACTAAACACTGACAATTCTCCAGTTACAAAAAAAAAAAAACTTCTAACGGGTTACATAAAGCAGTTTTAAGACTCTAAAATTAAGAAGTTGTAATTTTAAAGATTTTTTTCTTTTAAAAACATATCGGTAGTATATTAGCGAGTTTTAGCTTAACTCAGAAAGCTTATGTGAAGTTACAAGCAAGAGTTGTATCTGTGCATGAGATCGAGGATAACTTTAACATAAACGCCTAGTACAGTTTCTAACTTTGCACAGTATACCTAGCTTTAGAAATAAGACCGTGAAAATTTTCAGAGCTAACTCGAGTTATTCCTATCGATGTTACGACCTACGATACGAGGAATGAATTCGATTTATATCGTGTAATTGCAATTTCGCTCCACTCGCTCGTTCACTTGATTACGTGGGTCTAAAAGAGAGTTCCACCCGCTGAATACCTTATTGAGTCTTAGGTGATTTATTTTAGATGACTAAAAAGTTGGTACTCAATGTCGAATAGACTCGTTAAAATGCACCGGCAGTGATCACCTTGGAGGCTAACGAGGTCGAATACTACACTGAACAATTTCTGAACAAAACTTCTCTCTATAATATAGTTAGTACTTTAATAACGAAGTTGATTTATAAAGCAAAAATAGACAGGTGCATGTCGAGAAACGGCTACGAAGCATCAGCGATCAGATTTATCACGACCTTCACATAAAAATCTATCTCTGTGCCGTTATCATAAAACATAAAACAAAGGGAGAACTATGCCAAGAAAGCTTGTCAAGACTATTCTATTTGTCACTCAATTGTCCCCGCCTCGTTGTATAATGAAAGAGATCCAGTTTGATGGTAGAAAGACTATTTAGTTGTGAGTACCGGTCTTATAAAAGGTTTTTCGATCAATAAAACATTACTAACGGGGTAGTAGACAGGCTAAGGTAAGAATTTTAAATATATAAACTTCTTGGGCTAAAGTAACATAAAGCACGGTTCCGATTTAAATTTAGTTTCATATAAATTGATGTCAAGAACTTATGGCGGGCTATCAAATTGAAGTTGTTGTTGAAGTTGAAGTGCGTTTCAAGCGTGTTGCGCCCAACAACAGCGAGTCGCCCATCAAGCGTCAGTAATAGTTTGCAATTCGGGGTGTGCGAGCTTGTACCTCACGAGTGGCGCGTGGCTTGCGCACTGGCAGCAGTATTTAAAAGAGAGACAATGCCATACTATTGTTAAGTCGTTTCAATGTACTATGACCTTAAAGAATCTATAACTTTGTGGATAGAATTCACAATGTTTGATTACTTTTGATTTCTTATATTTTCGTGCGCACTATCCATAAATTAAACAACTTTTAAAGAGTTTCATCGCATTTGTATTTAGTTTTATTAACGTTTCGAACCCTTTACAGGTTCTGTGTTGATAGTTTTTATTTTTAATTAAAAGTAAAGCTACTAATATTTATAGCAACGTTTACATTTAGTAAATGAGTAGAAAACAAGTTACACGATAGATATTTTTTAACTTTTTTTTAAATCGCATGTATTTTTTTAATAAACACATTAGGATAGTCCACAAATACAGTGATACATTACTACTTTCTTTTAAATGTATGGTATTCATCTTATTTATTAATTTTAATTATACAGTCGATACTATTTTTAAGAAAATTAATGTATGTTGTTTTAAACTTCTATATCGCGCTGGCTGTACATCGTGATCATGGCGCTTGTAACAGCGCCGAAATAACGAAAACTAGCGAGGCGAATATTAATGTCCGAGCGGGACAATGTCAAAATCGATTATAAACAGAACAGTAAATATCTCAGTTGTTATTTAAACACGAGAAATTACATTTTCATCAGCTGATGACTCACACGCTGACAAGTTTGGTGTTTCACCAGTCCATATAGGAAATAAAATTAGTTTTTTATTGTCTCTGGGTGGACACTCTTAGCTTGTAAATCTGAACAATTTATGTGTTGTTACCTAATATTTATGTGATATCAGTTTGTTAGTGAAGATACTGAGTTTAAAATTATGAATATATTTATCGATAAAATAAAATCTTTAAAATTTCAATGATATTAAACTTGCCAATGTCTACTCCAAGCGATGCGAGTAATTACGCAATTAAATATTTTTGCCGCACTTTATTTCGTTGTGCAGGGCTATTATGTAAGAAATTCAGCCACGAACTCGACATCAAGCAAAGCTTTATCACGACATGGGCTTTTAATTAAATTAAAAAAAAAGCTACTTCAAATGGATGTATAATAAAGATTTTATTTCATTGAAGTTATATGCTGTCGCAGTGTTGTGCTCGACGTCGAGTTCCAGGCCGATTTTATAACAGAATAACAATAAACTGTCTCATTGACGAGCCTCGTCATTCCGTCTAGTTTTCTCGTCAGCTTTATGCGTACTCTTTATAATACAAAACCCTTCTAAAAATCAATACAGTTCGTCTCCACAAAACCTATTTATATATGAAACTTCGTCCGAAGGATACATTTAAAAAATGTTGTTTGTCTCAAAATATCATGCAAATAAGTACTCGTTGATCACATTAATCAAAATAGCTTTCGGGTAGGTCTGCATTCACTGTTAACGGAAATTGAAAGCTAATAACAAGCCGTTAGAGTCTATACATAATAATCAGATTTAAGTCACTAAGTAAATAAGTTGAACAAGCGTGGGCGAAAATAACAAAAAGGGCGATGGACCGTGTGGACAAGGGCACCCC
Organism: Diatraea saccharalis; assembly: GCA_918026875.4. Taxonomy (NCBI): domain Eukaryota; kingdom Metazoa; phylum Arthropoda; class Insecta; order Lepidoptera; family Crambidae; genus Diatraea; species Diatraea saccharalis. The sequence goes on from OU893337.1 coordinate 8,704,393, forward strand.
GGTCGCATAGCGATATCAATACATAGCATGTACGATCAACAGCATATTTGTCTATCAAAATAGTCAAGTGACTATAACATTCTGCTATTATTGAAACAAAGGCCAGAATTGAAATACCTTCCAAGATTAAAGGCCAAATATTGAGTTTGAAAAATACTAGATTTCTAGTAGTGGTGTTTATTCGTAATTTTTTTCTTTACTAATGTTATAAAGAGGAAAGAAAATTGTTTAATCTACGGATAGTTACATCATACGTTGATATAGACTATAATTTAAAAGATATTATATATATATATATATATAAATAATGCCATTTGAGTAATTTGAAGTGGCACCTATTTTTGAAAAAAAGGCGTAGGAACTATTTTATGTCATTGAAGTAATAAGTGGTTGGCCAAGCTTTTAAAAATATAATTTATGCTTTCTGTGATGAATGCTTATTGTATATATTATTGTATAAAAAATATTTTCAGACTTTGTTTTTTCTAACTTTTTACTTTATTTATTAAGAGAATATGTTTGGTTTTATCCAAAATGATACCTCTTACATTTACTGAAAAACTAATTATTGTTGCAGAACAAACAACAAGCAAATGAAAATGCTTTTCAAGTAAACTCTACCAATTTAGTTATTAGAATAAATATAAAGTCGTTCCGCTTTGATTGCTAGATCAATTTGTTAGACGTCAGTAACAGAACATTATCAACTTTCTGATCTATAATTATTCAAAAGTAAAGAGTTGTTGCATTTAAGTTGCAAGATATAAAAATCACTTTATTTTCCTGGCGTCAATCGTTTAGATATGAAATTATAGTATCATTATGTTGGTTAGGCTTAAAATTATTACAATATACATATATTATTGCCTATAATATAATTTATTAAAATATATACATATACTTATATATATATTTATTTGAAAAGATATTTATATATATCTCTATCGTATATATATATGTCGCAGGCATTTTGAATGAAACCGCCGTTTACATACAGCATCGTCAGTTTAGAAACGCTCGTTATTATGTAATATGCCGAAGGAAAAATGTATATTGCCCATTCATTATAATATATTATGCCTAAACATTAGATTGATAGTTCAAACGCCATCTACATAATACCGCGGCAAATTAAATAATTAGTTCTGTTTTGTACTACTCGCATCGTTGTTGATCATAACAAACAAAATGGCAGCAATCAGTGGTTTTGTGACACAAAAAGATATTGAAAATAGTGCAAATACTGCGTGTTCTGGAGAATTTTTGCAAAATACTTGTGATTTTAAAGACAATTACTTAAGTAATTTAAAAAAAAATATTAAGATATACAAGCGGGAGCTATAAAAAGCCGTGGACAAGTGAGAAGATTTTTGATGTAATCCGTCACCTTAAAAATGCTGAGGTGTCCATAGAATCTGGCACTCCGAGGACGCCTGCCCAATGTTATTGATAAAAAAACATGAGATTATGAGTATTGGTGATGTGGACTACCTTATCCTAAAAAGATAGCCCTGATAGTCCAAAGGTTCGTGTAATAACATTAGAAGATTATTATGACTTCATTTTTTTTTAAATAAGTAAATAATATTCGATATTTATAGAGACTTCAAATATTGATGATTTCAAAAATATAGGTAATGAAAATAACTCAAGAGACGATGATGACAAATCATGCACCTCCCGTAGGTAAACTTACTTCCATCGCTGTGCTGCCAGTAGAAAATAGGAATTTAGTTTTAGACAGCTCTTTGGATGTGTATTCGAAAAATGTATCAGATGAGACTCAAGACTAATCTGCCCAAGTCACAAACAGTTCTGTTATCATATTTTCTAATGACTTAATTACTTTGCCTGTGCCAATTAATCCCTTTTTAAATATCACTAATAGCAGCACCTCTCTTCAACATACAAGTGAGTCATCAAATGATGAAAACAACATTATTTTACCAATCATATATGATTCAAAACATTTAACTACCCTTGAAATCATAATTCAAAAGATTTAACTACCCTTGAAGCTTTGTATGTAAAGACGGAACTAGTGATGCCCATAAATAATGTTTATGTCTTAAACCAGTTCACATAATTTGCGGAGAAACAATTGGTAAAGAAGGTTATGAGCAAATGTTTGTATTTGATGTGTAAAATTTTCTGCATCAAGGCAGCTCTAGATATTGGAGATATCGTTTTCTTTTAACTTCCCAAAAATTGATAGAGGGTCCTTAGATACTAAATATATCTGGAAAAGTATTGGACATGAGACACGGTGTTCACCAAATTGGCACAATAATGGGATTATCAAAAACTGGTTTAAGTTTGGTGTAAGAAATTCTTTTAAATATATCCTTAAGAGATTCTGTTTCTAAAGAATCTTTTTTTGTCGGAAAAGGTTTTAGCAAATGTTTATGCAAGTCGGCTAAAAGGCAGTGTTAAAATAACCGATCTGCGTGTTTTAAAAAGAATATTCTTAGTGGGTCCAAATGTCACTCAAGTTTGATATGCGCAAATAAATATTTATATAAAATTCTTGATTTAATTATTGAAATCCGCCTATTGTTATTCTTGATTTCTTTTTACAATATTGAATATCCTTTTCTTTTGGGAAATATTAAGTGATTTCGTTGAAATACGGATTTTACATTCATATTGAACTAACCAAAACATTAAAAATTATAACAAGGACAATTTAAAATTAATATATTTTTAAATAGTAACATTTGGTAACTTTGAAATGTCATATAAGTTATATGAATATGTCAAGACTTCAAAAAATTATTAATGTAACCACCTAATTGTTTTTATTTGATAGTATCATATCATCTTAAGAAATTTAATTATTATTTAATTATTGGTTATCATATAAATGTCGTTTTTGTAAGTAAGTGTAAGTAACTTTATGACAACCAAAGCGCATACTTATAATTGCTGATATAAAATCTGATATTCCAAACTGTGTTTTCTTCATGGTCACCCTAAAACACAACTAACATTAAAATTATAACAATTGAACGAGTTATCATTTTGCCTTCGGCAAATTACTTAACAGCGAGCGTTTCTAAACTGACGACGCCATATGTAAACAGCAGATTCATACAAAATGCCTGCGACATATATATATCTTCTCAAATCATTTCAAATAATAAACTATTATTATCAAAATGGAAAAATCTCTCAAGAGTTACAAATTTTACATAATGTACTTCATATGACCCGTGCGTTATACAGAAGAGCTGAAACTCGAGAGATCAATAGTGAAGCAGCAGAAACTCAATAAAATTGTTTATGGACGATGCGGTGATTAGGACGGTGATTAGCAATATGGACAGATATACACTATCATTCTTGTCGTAATAGTCTATGTTATTATATCTATACACGAGTCTTTATGACGCAAATGGGGGAATGTTATTAATATCGAGAGCATTTGGCCGTAAAATTAGACTAATGGAGACGAAAGAAGCTCGCAGCGGCGATTGTTACAAATTTACTATCCTCGCAGTCGGAAAAGTACTTCGGTTTCCGATTACACATCCGTCTGACCTCACGGAATACGTATTTTTATTTATTCTTTCTATTGTTCCCGTACTTATAAAATTATGTATGTAAAGGTTTGACTTTAGAAATGACCTATTTATTTTTGTCCTTGGGAAATCCAAATGAACTATAATTATTAGTACTTCTGAAAACATTTCTTCTTCTTAAAAAAGAGTTAAAAAAGGGAAAACATTGTGATAAATATATAAAGTATATCAGAATGGCACAGTGGTATACGCGTTAAGATACGATGTGAGAGTTAGGTAAGCAACTTTTGCAAGGGCCGGGATTGGTCTTCTATATGCAATGTCGCCACAGAAAATGAAAGATTACCAGGTTTACTAACATAGTCCTCAAGCTTTTTGATGATCATGCTCTAGTCAAGACTGTTGAAACAATCTCCTGCATTGTGGATTAGCCCTTTCGTGCGCATTATGATGCGTAGACGTAACAAAGCGTTTCATATCTATAAAAGGTATAGTACTTGATACAAACTGGGAGGCATTTAGAAATGGGAGAAACAGTTGTAACCAGGTGATAAGAAGAGAGAATCGCCATTACATTCACAAAAACATTACTAACTCCTCCCCAGCGGAAATGTGGAGGTTCCTGAATTCTCTGGGCTTGGGAAAGTCTCACGCTCAGCCTTCTTGCCCTTTCGACTGTGCCACCGAGATCTTATTTTTTTCTCTTTTTTATCTATACTAATATTATAAAGCTGAAAAGTTTGTTTGTTTGAACGCGCTAATTTTAGGAACTACTGGTTCGAATTGAAAAAATATTTTCGTGTTAAATAGACCATTTATCGAGGAAGGCTTTAGGCTATCTAACATCACGCTGCCAACTATTAGGGAATATCAGAGAAGAAATAATGGAAAACGCGGTCGAAGTCGCTGGCGGCCACTAGTTATTATTAATAATGACAATCATAAATTAATCATCCGCGACTACCTTATTTTTAAATAAACTGCTAACTTATGTTTCATTACTAGCCTTGTTTTCAGATATATTATTGATTAATCAAATTCAATATCATTTATTGAATCCGTTAGCAATGCTTGGTAGAAGACCTTGTATCGAGAAGAATCCGTAATAAATCCGTAATTTGTTTTAAATTCAACGAGTATTCCATTTTCCTGTTCAGCACCCATCTTAATCTGAGATGGAGATCTGAGTTTGTATCTAATTTCCTGATATCATTGACGCGTTATTGGACATAATTAAACGGTGATTTGATAATATAAATATAATTTTGTCGTAATTTATAATTTGTAACTGATAAATTAAATAATACCTGCAATAATGAATGGGTGAAAATTTTGCTTGTGAATACTGTATGTCGCATCATCTTTACGAAGATCGTTTGATTTGGTTTCTTTTATTTTAATTGCTAGTTACTCGATTACTTAATTACTCGATTGTAGAGAGAGCGTGATCATCGATACTTTTAATTTTATTAAAATGGTGACACTGACTTTGACAGTTCGTTAACAAAAAACAAATTGCCGCCATTTTTCACACATTTTGTTTCCGATCGCCGAGGAGTAAAGACGTTCGACGACATCACGCTCATCTCGTTATATTTTCGTATGAAAAGTGATAAAATGGAACAAATCCACGTCGGTATACACGCCAGCAATGTTATTTTAAAAATAATCCTCCGATATGGACGATCTATTTGGGCTTTGTAATAGCCCATTCGGACTACCCTCCATAATAAATAAACAATTCGTGGTTCACGTACATACTTACATTTTATATAGATGATAATATATCCCTAATTATAAAGACTTCGATGCACAATAATAGGAAATAAAGCAAACAAACTATAAAAGTTTGACGTCATTGACGTCCTCGCTATGAGCTTGAGAAAATTTAAGTGGTATATCAACAGTAAAAAAATTTAGTTTCTTTTTTTTTTAGTAATGTTAGTTGTGATGTTATTATACATTATTATTAATTAATGTCTGTGTTTGCCTTTACATAGCAAATACATTAAAATTTAGTCATAAGATGATCCATAGACGGTAGAAATAATGTTATTTGTTTCTGATAAACCTAAATAAATAAAGAGAAAAAAAAGTGACAAAAATCATAGAAATTTTGATTAGAAAGCTGTTGAAGGCGTAGCCTAAAAGCGTTGTCCTACCTGTTGCCAGTTGTCATCGTCGTGGCGGCCCGCCTCCCTGGCAGAGAGCCATAAACGAAGCCTGATGCGACCTTGGACCGACGACCTCTGCGACCGAGCCTCCAATTTGTACCAACTCTCCACTCCCGTAGAAGGTATTTCGCGGAGAGGAATATTCACACAACCTGATAAGTAAAAGTCCATATCATATTCAATTCTATTATCAAGTTTGCTTATAAACAGTAAAAAATTGGAATCAATGTACAAAATTCAATATAGTGTTCTCTATACAGTCGATCAAATTCACGTTTTCTCTCTCTCTTCTTTTAACCTACTACCTAATATCAGAGAAAAAATAAAAAAGATGCCTTTAACACGTTTGTGCTTATCATATCTATTACATGAATGTTATCTGTCTTCAGTTTTTTGTAACAAATACTTCAACAAAATGAGAAACTCTTCGTATATATGCTTTATTAACTATTCCAAACCATAGCAAAAATTGAGACACTGGTAAAAAATATACTGTTTTAAAAAAAAAAAATTATACCTACTGCTCGTGTAAACTGGTCAATAAGGTCAGCACGCAAATTGCTGGCAACCTCGGCGCACTCATATCATTGGTCAATAAAACAATGACAAAACAATGAAAACAAACAGAAATGATATTCGCCTATTCGCCCTATGTTTATATGCATAGAAATAGACGGCCTATGTGGTGATTACGTGACTAATTCGTATTAATGTGGTGTAACACAATAAAGTATTGTATTATATTTTATCACTTTATCATTGACATATACCTATAGAGGTAATCTGAATACCTTCTTACCCTAGATCAATAATACACACCTATAAATAACACCCACCTGAAGTAAATAATGTTTATGAAACAAGGGCCTTGAATTATAATCATACCTTAATATCTATGTGAGATGCCGGTTCATTTACAACAAGTGTATTCGGACCCTGCTATTGTAACGGACAATATAAGAAATATTGCACAATCAATCCTTACTAGTATTACTATCTGAGATACCAAAAACTTACTATTTTGAGCTACTCTGTGCTTCGGCCGGCACGTTAAGCCGTTGCTCCAGGCTGCATTTGCAGTAATACTTTCCAATCCGCATTGGGACATTGGGACCGTGGAGTTTTATGGCCCGTTCTTAATTCTTAACTATTCATAATGTCTCAGCCTCTGCAGCAGAGACGTAACAGGGCAAATGATGATGATGAACCCATTCTTATGTAATTGGGATTGGGACTAAATATTGAGCGTACCTAATTAGTTTCAAATAAAGGAGTGACTCATTCTATGTCTCTCTTAGTATACATGTGGGCAGCTAAATTTATCATATACTAGCATTCCGCCAGCGGCTTCGCCCACGTGATCCCTAGGGAACTGTTTATTTGGATATCGATTCATAAGACAATAAGAAATTAAATAGTAAACTATGGTTACTATGGCTACGTTTTAATTCCCTTTACAAAATCTCACTCTCATTTTCATCCGTTTATTTGCTGTTTCTCAGGATAAAATACAGCCTATATATAAATAAATATATAATGTTCACCGCATATAATGATGTAGCTTCTCATAGGTGATTTTTTTTAAATCAGTCCAGTAGTTTCGGAGCCTATTTCATGAAAACAAACAAACATACAAACAAACAATCAATTTTTTTATCCGTTTATTATTATTGTTTCTCGGGATAAAATATAGCCTATGGCCACCGTATATGATGTAGCTTCCCGTAGGTGAAAGAATTTATTAGATCAGTCTAGCAGTTTCGGAGTCTATTTGATGCAAACAAATGATAAAATCTTTGCTACTTATAATATTATCATTTACGATATTTGCTCAATATATACTGAAAAATATACCTAATGAAAAATACTTTTAAAAAAAAATCCTATCCCATCTCAAGGTGCGAGGAACCAAGATGATTTTTTAAGTATTTTTCATTAAAACTCTTATAATTCCAAGCTTCTATCTGTCGATAGTTAATTTTAACAACACTAACTTGGAATCTTCATTACAACTTACTTAACAAGAGGGAAGAAAGCCGTTCCTTTATCCCCTTAAAAATCAAGTTAGTATTATCAGACAATATATAAACTCATTGTTATTAACACCATCAAATCATGGAATGTATGTCTACATTTTACTGGCAAATCAACAAACAAAGCTGCTTCCCGCCATTTATAATATTGAGTAAATATTAACATAAACAGAGATACGGATTGTGAAATCACATACGAACAGTGTATATTGAATATTGCAAACAAGTTTACATTTTCATACACTTCAATAACACGTTCCACGCGCCCACTTCTGGGTCATGAACAGATGTATTGTACTCGTATATTCATTTACAAGGAATATTTATTTTAAAAACGCTTTACTAATTGGTTTAGAGCGCTAGTGTTGAATCACGTAATTATCGAAATCAATAAGTCTATCTTTATTTACGTACTTTGTTTTTGATTTTGCCCATGTGATAAGAAAATAGAAACCAGGCTTACTATGTCTTTGCTCAGATATCACCCATGGAAATTTACTTATTTGTGACGTAAGCGTTTTATTTAGTTTACACCGGTAAACTCAGGTGTTTTCTTTCCATAACCACAACAAATTTATACAATAACAGTAAAATAGTAAATTTTACTGTCTACCTTGACAGACGGATTGTAAGAGAAGTTTCTTGATGGCAGCAATAAAACAGTTGAGATATTCTGAACTTTTCCTGAAAAGGCAAGATTCCTATTTTCTATTTTTTTTCATGTTATAAAGACAAACATTGATTGTAACAGCATTGCTATAAGTTACAAAGTTGTTTCATACAGTTTGTGTTTTTCCGTGTATGATGCAGCTGCCCGCAGTTGAAATATTTTTTTTAAATCGACCCCGTAATTCCAGAGCCTATTCAATTCTTTTCTCCTAATAATATTAGTATGATATATAAGATATATCGTTTGGAAATAACCGCATTCCGACTTATTGCCGACAAGTTTCAACTCAACATTTTTCATTTCAACAATGAATAGGCTTTTGGGCATTAAATAGATGAGATGGCAAAAAGGGCTTCAAGCATCACTCATGGATGCTTTGACAGTAAGGGAAAATAGTGAACGTTGGTGAATATTTTAGTTTTGGTACGGAAAAAAGGTATTATCGAATCGATGTAGGAAATCAGTAGTTTTTCCGCTTGCGTTTTTTTGTGGAAATTTGTTCTTATTATTATATTTGATAATTTTTGCATTCACAATGCTCTGAAAAATATTCTTAATGAAAATTACTTTAAAAAAATCACTTTGTCCCTGGCATTCTGAGATGGGACTTGAATCCATGACCTTTCGCAATCCGGGCGACTGCCCTAACCACTGTGCTAACCAAGACCTAACAGGACATTAAGAATATTTTTCAGTATTGCATTGTGAATGAAAAATTGATCAATTATAATAATCCCTATATATTGTTTAATGAACTCGCTTTATTTAATTATACATTAATAATAAAAAAAACCGGTAATAACGAATTTTATACAAAAATTAACCTAATTTTGAAACGGGAACAAAATTAACACCTTTTGCCCCTGTTTTTAGGCACTAGCACTTGAACATAATAAGGTGATTTCCATATGACGGAACAAGTTGGATTTAGATTAATAGTTTTGTTCTTTAAATATATGTATTTCGGCAAGGTCATATTTTTTTTTATATTATTATTTGTCACAAACATGCTCTTGGAATGATAACGCGGCCGTAACCGTATAAAAACACATTTCCCTTGAGAGCGTTCCAGTCATGATTTTTCTATGACGCTTCATATTTCTACTTCAATGTAGTCAATTTGTCTTTTCTCTTTTATATACAGACTAGCTTTCGCCCGCGACTTCGTCCGCGGGGTAAACTTTGGGCAGCATACATTTTCCAAAATAGCTGTTGTTTTTCGAGCTGATGATGAAATTACCTTGATGTTTAAGTTCGAAGATACTACAATAATAAAAAAACAACAAATATTTATTGTTTTAGCACTTTATCTTTGAAACCTTTAGAGATATTAATCCAATCCAATCCAATTTGAAATACAGATGGAAAAAACAGTTCTGAAGTTAACACAAATCTTAATCGAAAAAAAAATATTTCATTTTTCGAGTCACTTAGTCGCGTAGTGGGTAAGCGCCGCGGCCCGCGGTCGTTGTAGTTAAGCAACTTTCACAAAGGTCAGTCACGGAATGTGTGACCTAAAATTGAGTATCTCGAGCTACTCCGTGCTTCGGAAGGCACGTAAAGTCCGGCAGGCCATTTGTTCATATCATTTAAGCGTCAACGTTAAATGATATGTCAATCTACCTTTGGTCGTATCATTAATGTAGGGTGTCCAAAAAATAAATCTAATTATTTTCTAAAATAGCTTGTCTATTCGTCAGAGTTATGATTTAGTGGTCTGAAAAAATCTAAATTTAATACGATCGTTACGGAATACGCATATAGAAACTTAAGTTCAGTTCATATCTCAAAAACTTTTAGGTATATCCTCCAATATATCTTTATCATCCTCTGGAACTTGGTCACAATCCTGTCTTTATCATAACCTACGACATATCCATAAAACTATAGAAATAGCTTTTGCTACTGCGCCTTCGCACTGCACTCCTATATTTATCTCACTAAATTGTTTTCCGTTGCTTAGTCACCCTACTTTCTTTAATGTTTTGTATAACCTAAAAATTAAAATAAATAATGTTTCACATAAACAATGCGACATCAGCGCCTTTTAATGAGACTTACGTAATTATTTAACGATATGATCAATTACTTTGGCCACATCATGAAGAAGTCATACAAATCATTCATTGATCTGGTCGGGAATAGGTCAATTCTATGATCTGGCCACGACATATATACTTGGAACCTATACTAAGGTGCTTACATAATATGAATGAACAAATGTAATAAAACAGGATTTGTGAAAATTATCCACTTGAAAATCTTAGGTTAAGACCTAGCAATACTTATACTCGATAAATTAATTACTGATGAAACGAAAAACACAAATAATTGCAATTTCTTTAATCTAAATTTAGAGCAACATTTTAATGTTGATTTAAACCCTGCGCAAAGTTCTTTGATCAAAATAATAGCGTGACTTAAGAATATACATGCCATCAACTGGCTGATAAGTTATTTTAGGTAAATTTCCTAGGCAAAAAAAACTGTGATTTAGAATTCATTTGACGCCATCTAGTGTAGTTCATATATATATAGAATTAATTTTCATTTCGTAAACAAAATTACTTGATTTTTATCCATGAAAAATTGAGAAACATAATATTTACTCAAATACCAATTTTCATCGCTATACGATTGAACATTTTGTAAATAATATTAGGTAATTTTTTCCAATGACAAATCAGATTGTAAACAATGGTTGCTATGGTAACATTTTGATTCCCCATAAAATCTTTCACTCACACTTGTATCCCTTTAAGTGCTAGTTTTCGGGATAAAATATAACCTAATACCATCCTAAGGTATGACCCTACCCAAATACCAATTTTCATCAACATCGGTCCAAAAACAAAGAAGTTTCATACAAACTGTTTCACCCTTTTGGGGGTCAAACGGGGAGGAATTTCCAAGAATCCGTTCTTAGGACACCTCTACGCATTAAGGGGAATGTTCCATCCAAATTTAAAGTTTCTACGACCTGTGGTTCAGGCTGCGCGTTGTCTGTCAGTCAGTCAGGACATCTCCTTTTAAGTATGTATAGATAAAAGCGTTTCTCTATAATAACGACCAGGTGACGTAAGCATGAAGACATGTTCTTATAAAGAACTGATTATATATTATTAATTTATTACTACAATTATGGTTACCTTAAGCGTACGAAAGCATGTATAACAAATCCGATCTACTTATATGCAAAATCTGTAAATATGAAATTGAATATTCTTAGAAGCTACACTATAATCAGAAATCGTTGCCCAATTAAAATGGTTTTAGAATAGATTCTCAAAGGCACGTTTTCCATCGGCACAACCACTTTTAATTTAGAATCGAGTTTGAATAAGTACTGGGTACTTATGTTATCTGTAGCACAGATATACATTACCTATAATAATTAGAAAGGTCTTCCATTTCGGGCTTCATCTTATATTATATACCTACTGTATATTCCTATACTACAATCTATACTAATACCCTTACTAATAGGAAACTTATAACCGTTGTTTAGTTACACATAGCTCTGTTTACGTCATTTCATTGTCAGAAGAAGACAAAACACTGTATAATGTATAAGCGTTGTAGACTGTAACTATAAGTACAACGTTTACACATTATATATTAATAAAGCCTCAATTGTATAAAGAGGAAAGGTTTGATTGTTTTGTTATATTTGCATGGAATAGCAAAACTACTGGAGAGATTTAAAAAAATCTCACGTACGGAGAGCTACATCACCGAATGGCAATTTACTATTATTATAAATGAGAAAGGTTGTACGGGTGAACCTACGTTTATTACATTTTCACGCAAAAAATACTAAATGGAGTTGAATGAAATTAGGTATATGGATAATTTTAAAGCCGCTGGTGGAAAGTAGGCAGTATAATATAATAATAGGTAGTATAATATAATTTACACGAAGTCGCGGAAGTGTTTGGAACTTAAATCAATATGAGCAAATTGGCTTGCAAGGGTGAAAAGTAATTACTATATAAACACCCAAATGATCCAGCTGCGAAATAGCTCTTCATTTGAATAAGAATTAGAAAATTTACGAGATCCTTTCCCTTAATTTAAACGACATTGCTTAATATAAGTTCACAATCTTTAAATGTCTCTTCAGTTCGGACATCTACCTATAATAACTTTAAATTGGAATTGGAAATTACTCCCCGTAAGCGGACTGTATGAAAAGTAGGTATTTTAGGCTTCTGAAATAAAAAATAGAGTGTTTGATTTATTAGACGGTCTCCGAAGCCGAGTGGCCCGCACTTCAATTTCAGAGTGACCCAATAACTGTACGATTCCCAGTTGGGTAAATGTAGAAATTATTAATTGACTGTCTCGGGTTTGTGTTTTGTTGTTTCAGATACTCCATATATACGCCAGGACAAGGGTAAGAAAAAAGGTGGTTTGCAACGCGAAAATGATTTTATCAAACACACATATTGTTTGATTTACTTGTTTAATTAAACAAAGACATTAAAACAATATATTCGTAATCTATACTGATATTATAGAGTTATTGTTTGTTTGCAACGAATAGGCTCCAAAACCGATGCTTCGAAGCTCCAAGTCCGAAACCTGGACTGATTTAAAAATTCTTTCAGCTAAGGGAAGCTACACCATATGCGGTGAACAAAGGCTATATTCTATTCCGTAAAACAGCAAATAAAGGAATGAAAATGGGAGTCAATGTTAGTATAGAGAATTAAACGTTACCCTGATAACCATTGTTTACTATTCAATTTGTCATTGTAATTATATCCGTGTCATGTTGGTGTCATGATGTGAATCGATATCAAAATAAACAGTTCCCTAGGGAGCACGCCTGAAGAGCTATTTATTTTACAGCATCTTAAGAAAACCCGAAAGGGGCGTGCCGATGTAACGATCCAAATAAGTACCAAATAGTTTGTAACTCTTTCACGCAAAAAGTCCTAGATGAATTTTGATGAAATTTGGTGTACACATAACTGTAAGCTTGCAAAAAGTTATTTGTTCTATAGGGATAAAAGTATACCATCCTGTAAGATCGGACGAAGCCGCTGGCGGATAGCTAGTATTAATATAAATTGAAGAGTTAAAGTTCCTTCTAATATATATCGATAATTAGTCCATTGAAATAAGTATAGAGTAGATAAAAGACAATTTATAATGCATTAAATACTAATTACTTTTACTAGCTTTTACTATGCTTAAATAATAAAAAAAACTCGCATTCTCTGGGAGTATTCGTTGGTTTTTAAACACCGAAACTTTTGTTCATTAGTATGTATGTATGTAATTACGATCTAATTTATTTTCCAAGTGGCAGCAAAGTAAATAATACGTTTCAAAATTCCAAGTTCCAAGCAATTACACCGCTAAACCGCTTTACTACTTAAAACTTGTCCATATTAGGTGATAAAACACAACCTTGAAAGCCATTTTGATTACCAAGACTAGTAGCGACTAAAGACAATTGTGTTTAGTTCCATTCCTCCTAAATCGTCGGGTTTATTTCAAGTAACAATAGGGTTGACTACTTGAAAACTTGTACCAATCTGGTAGTTATAAGAGCAAAATACTCGTGCGTACATTTCAGGCTGACAAAACTTAGAATTACACTTAATAAACAATTGTTTGGTCTGTTTGTAAAACTGGGAATTTTCAGACACTATCAAATGCGAGCACCTAGCGCTGATCCCAAATAAAGTAGCTAAAGCCTTTGGGTTATGGAAATATGAAACAACGAATCTACCTGTGACGTCCGAGATCGTTACTATAGATCTACTCTCTGAATGAAAATATGGCTTAAAAACCTACTTTTTAATGGATAGAAATCAAAGTGAATAAATATATTTAAAGTTTTTTATATATTTATTTCCCTAAAGATCTTCGCCTGGAGGAAACGTGCAGTATCGTTGCTGCTATACCTCGTCGACTGTGCTGCAGACGTCATAATACTCACCACAGTCACCCAGATCCGACTGGAAATCGAACTCGGTACGTTAAATCCTTGGACCATTCGACACCGGAGATAAAAACTAAACTTAATTAGATTTCAACGCATTCTAGGGCGTGATATTATGCGTATTCAAGATGCGGTAGATTAAGAAAAGTTTAACTTTGCAGTATATTTGATTATCCTTAATTATTGTCTAATGTTTTTGTTTTGGAACACGTTAGAATGGGATATAATATTATGTTATAATCTAATATACCAATAAAACAGTTTCTATAATACTGCAACATCACGAATCCTCATTAACTGTAATATAATTAGGGATTCTAAGCCATTGTCTATTGTTAATATTGTATGAGACTCATTAATGCGTATATTATCTCTTATTCATATATTGGAATACCGCAGTAATCTACGACTTGAGCTCACCAATATTAATGTTCGCACGCGTTCCACAGTGAAGCTAAAACAAACTGGGAAGCATTAATTTATAGATATGAAGGTAAATATCCAAGACCACAGTAAAGAATCATTTTCCTTGAGCAAATTTTCTAGATATTTATGTAAACGGAATTTTGCGAACGTATATGTAGTTTCGTTATTTTCATCAAATCATTGTTTGGCAGAAACTGGAAACATTCTAATGATTTTAAATTACACTGGAAACATTCTAATGATTTTAATTGATAATCTTTTGATTGATTTTAAACTCTATTGACTGCAGTGTTAATCAGTTAAATATATAGCGTTGGACAAAGGGTTAACACAGTTTTAAGGGTTCCCTTAACCTTTACTTTATAACCTCTAATGTTGTAACAGCTATGCCCAATGCTTAGTTTGACGCAGTTTTTTAACAGTATAGTGAACGGGGTTTAAGACTACAACGTACTAGCTTTCCGCTAGTGGCTACGCTCGTGTGGTCTTATAATAATAATGATAATAAACTATATTGCACAGCAATAGAACATACAAGAATCATAAAGATCAAGAGCGGAGCAAATGGCGGCCTTATCGCTTAAAAGAGATCTCTGCCAGGTAACCGCAAAAAGGAAATAAGATACGGAGAACAATTTAGCAATTTTGGGCAGTGCATTTGAGCAAAATATACTTTATATATACGTATGAATATACAATGCAATTAATTCACACGCATACACACACACACACACACACACACAAACCCACCTACACACATGGACAAAAATTTAGTTTATAGAAATTAAATATTATTATCTACAATAAATATTATTTGGATGTACAGCACGTGAGCACGTGAGAGATAGTATTCTGTAAAAATTTTTTCAAACATTTTTTGACTGAGCACGCCTCGCAGCAAGCGGCAACTCGTTCCACAGACGAGCGGCGTGTACAGTAAAGAACCTGTCAAACACTCTAGAGGAATGCATTACGAGTCTCGGGTTGTCCGATGATCTCAAAAGACGGGAGTGGGTGTCAGAATGAAATTTGAAATGCTTTTTAAGATAAGCAGGAAAGAAACTATAATAGGCGAAGTCGAATAGGCAAAGCTCTTGATGATAATTTTATACATGATCATATTTACGTAATTCAAAAATGAATCTTATTGCGAAGTTCTGAAGTCGCTCAATTTTATTTCTCTTCAGCGAGATCAAGATAGCTGACGTCGGCATAATCTAAAATTGCTAAGAGAAGAGACTGTGCTAGCGCGATTTTAGTAGCAATAGGTAAAAAATTCCTTAGTCTCCTTAAGGACGCCGCCAAAGCAAACAGTTTGCGACTTACTTCCTGAATGTGCGGTGCCCAGGAAAGATTCTTGTTAAGAAGTACTCCTAGATTTTTAACACAGTCACTATATGATAATGTCACACCACTGAATGTAATAGGCGGTAATTGCGACCATTGTATTTTAGATGCGAGATATTTTAGAAGAAGATAAGACGCCACCCTGTAGTACACCAGCACAACTGTTACACCAGGAGGAAAAAGAATCTTCAATGCAGACACGTTGACGGCGGCCAATCAGGTAACTACGAAACCAGTCAATTACCGTTGGAGATATATTAATAGAGCGCAGTATGCCAAGCAGTATATCAAAGTCGACAGTATTGAATGCATTGCTAAAATCTAGTAGGGAGAGAACTGTTAGATTCTCTTCCTCCATGCCCAGTCTAATGTCATCTGTAATATGAACCAAAGCCGTAGTAGTACTATGACCTGGACGGAAACCTGATTGAAAAGGGTTTAGGAGTTTATTCTTGTGTAGGAAAATGGATAGCTGGTTGTGCATAAGGCGTTCGAGGGCTTTAGAAAGGAAGGGTAAAATGGATGTCTTATGTTATACATATAAATATTCCTCTTAAATTACTCTGTATATAATTGAAAACCGCGTTAAAACCCATTGGGTATTTTAAAAGATTTCAGCACACATATCGAGGAGAGACAATGTTTTACCTATGTATGTAGATATAATGCTAAATAACCTGAAGAAATGTTTTCTTTCATCATTTACTTCTATTTTAACCTAAAACTTTAAAAATTAAGCATCTCTTGTAATAAAGTTTACTCATAAAGAAATTATGACTTATCTGAGGCTATTTGATATCTATTTGATATTAATTTATCAGTTATCATCAACTGTTGTTACTAAGTACATCTACACTATATACATAGGTCACACTACACTATATTTAAAAAATAGAACTATATCTAATTGTCTATTGTTATCAAATGGACTTAAGTTGGGATTTTTTTTGTCACAAGATGAATTTATAACTGGTTTGCAGAATTCAAACGTGGCCTTATCACCTTCATGATGATATCCGTGAAGACGGCAGGCATGTTTTCAAAATTGGCTCAATCGTATGAAAAAGTGCAAACAATAAATTAATTTCTGACCATTAATGGTATTTTAAACCGATTTCAAAATAGGATGTTATCGATTCGATGTGTGGTACATGTACCTCGAATTGATATTTTTATTGGAACGGCACTGGCACTGACTTAAAAAAAATTGTTAGTGTATGGTAATTTAAAAGTATTATTAAGCATTATTTCTCTTTTGGTAAATTATTTAATTGTTTTTTTTTTTATTTATGTGTGATGCCGGAAACTAGTAGTGCGTCCTATTCCTATATATTGTAAGTAGTTAAGTACTTTATGTGAGATATCATTGAATTTAGAAAAACAGTTTAATCAATTGTGTTTTCTTAGTACGAAATTCAATTAACATTCAACCTTATTTGCATACTTATTCATTTCATTGGTTTACACTAACGTAAGTTTTCCTGGAAGTTTGCTTTCTACTAATAATACCTGCAGTTATATTTCTGGTACGTTTATGTATGTCTTATATTCATAATAACTCCATAACAAAGTATTCATTTTACTTTTCCCATATAAAAATAAACATTCAAACAAAAACAGACGTAAATGGAAATGAAAATAAATTAAATTTCTGTTTTTGTATTTGTACTTAATAAGTATCAACGTAATTAATAAACAAACAATGAGCACTTTCGTTCATTGTTTGTTTAGCGGCAACGCAATTTTCTTTGGCATTCAGTTTCTTTTTTTGTCTATTTAATTAATTTGTCTAAAATTATTATCAAGATAATAAACTCGTTAGTTTCTTTGATTGTCACCGTCTTGATGATGAGATATGCTATGTATTTTGTTAAAAATCATCGTCGATCTGAATACAGCGCCGTCAGAGCATAAAGCTTCAATGAAATAAAAACCTTTATTACCTTTGGAGTAGGTTTTATTGTTTAAACTTCTATGGCATGACAGCGTTGTATGTAACTGCACGTAATACTATTAGTGATTTTTGTAATAAACAGTGACAAATTTCAACGTTGAACTCAACGCTGTCATAGATTTTTACATCTTACAATCACTATTTAACATAATATACAAGAATAATAGTCTCCTAACTTGATAATAGAGCTAAGTATCTGTACACAACACAACATAATCTATATAGATGAAATATTTTAACATAAATAAGAAAACTTAGGTTTAAATTTATGTTACTGTTTTTTGCAACCATACGTTTAATTTGCATAAAATGATTTTTATTTTGCAAATATTATCATAACCTTAAATTAAAATTGGTTTTAAAATTTAAAGTGTTATTTTCGTAAAACCTAACCTTAAGGCATTGTACCTATAGATATAAAGCAGACTATGAGATCTTTTGAAGTTATTTGTAGACCGTGTAACGAATCCCCGTAGGTATTGCATCTATTAACAATGTAGTCGATATGTTATTCTCTATATTAAACCTTTATAGTCTTAAGTCGATTTTATTTGATTGTAACTCCTTGCTGTAACAGCACTGTGCTCGCCGTCGAGTTTGATACTGTTTTATTATAAATTAGCAAAGTTGCCGGAGCACGAAACTAGACACACCGTTAAAATTACGTGCGAAAGTAAGTGCGGAATGGTATTGGTATAATGGTATTTATTAAAATAATATTTATTTAAAAAAATTATATCATTTTCAATTAAATTCAATAGGAATTCATTAATATATATTACTTATAATATAATAAAGCTGAGGAGTTTGTTTGGTTGAACGCGTTATTGAGGAAGGCTATAGGCTATATAATATCACGCTATGACTAATAGGAGTGGAAAAGCAATGTAAAATGTTGCAAAAATGGGCAATACCAGGCGAACGACGCCGCTGGCAGAAAGGTATGCTAGAAAAGAAAAATATCTCCCACATCATAGAATCCCAATGCCCTATCTATACCATCATGCGTTTTTATACTTTTGTTTACTGAACATCAAGTATTCTCATAGAGTTATATAGTCCTTGACCATTAAATCTTAATAATGTTCAACCATCAAACTTTTCAATCTATAAACTAACCTTTTTGGTTGAATTTTGACCACAAGATAACCACTATTATAAAAAAAATGTACTAACTTACGACCCGCCTCTTTCTTCCTGGTTAAAAAAAATGTCCTCACGGCTCGTAATGAAAATTTGTAAATTGGCTGAATCATTCAAGGAAGAAACTGCTATGTCACACGTTTTTAGTAAAAAGATATTCCCGGAAGGGTAGCGTTTTAAACCGCTATTAAAAAAGTCCTATTTCCTTATTTTCCGTTATATCAAGATTAATCTAGAGGAAGTCTATTTGGTTGAAATACGTTTATACGTATTTTTTCTTTTGAATAGAGAATGAAATTGCCTAATCTCACGGTCATTTCAAGTATTTCGCTAAGGAAAGTTTTGGCTGGTCTGTTTTGGGTTAACGGCGCGAAAAATTTATCTTGAGAAAATTAAAGTGACGGAATGTGTCAGCCCGGACTGTTAGAATCCATTACTTATTTTTTACATATCATTACAATTACAAATAACTATAATAATATTTAAAATATTACGTGTATAAAAATTTGTTATTCTAGAAAATATAATGATTATCAATAATTACATAGTATAAAACAAAGTCGCTTTCTATGTCCCTATATCCCTATGTATGCTTAAATCTTTAAAACTACGCAACGGATTTTGATGCGGTTTTTTTTCATAGATAGAGTGATTTAAAGGGAAGGTTTTTATGGATAATACAAGACCATGCGGGTGAAGTCGCTGGCGGAAAATACTATGCTCTAAAGCTAAAGCACTTTTAATACGCAGTATCTGTGACAACAAAGGTATCACTGCACCTAGACCCGAAACAATATAGAAAAGTTCATTTTGTACATTAACCTGACCGGGTATTGGACTCAGGGCCTCAAAGATTGCGGCTCATTGTGTATTCAAATATTTTGTTTGCGTATGTGATTTACCGTCAGTCAGAATAATTCGTTATGTAGTTAAACTTTGCCTGGTAGTTACTCTGTATAGTTGATGTTCTATAACATATACGTGTACGTAAGTATACCTGCGCGTTTACGTGCCGATGCGATTCCCTAAGGAACGCTCGGCTGGCCCGCTCTTGCAGCCATCAATGTCAGTTCCCCAGGTGATTATTAAAACGTCGCGTTGTCGGTACAAACACGGTAAAACTCCGTAAAACTTGTTAATTCACTGAACGAAAATCGTATCGTTTAAATAAAATACAATATATGGTTTTGTATCGAGACATTGGTGGTATATTTGAAATGAATGAATATATATTTTTGTACTTATAAATTTTATTTTAACATTCAACGCTAAATCGTATATCGCAAAAAACAATTAAATCTTTTTTTAAAACAATCATAACAAAAATTTTGAAAATAGTTTTAAAACCACAAATGCGGTTAACAAATTCATGGTATACCTAAAAACATGACTTCATAGGGTAGGTAATTTTGTCAAGGCAAATAGTTTTGTTAATCATCTTAAATAATTGTAAAAAAAAACCGACTTCAAAATGTATGTACCTAATAGCTCTTCTGTAGGTAGAATGTGACGTGAGTAGGGTTACTTTGGTAGAACTATCACCCCTTAGGGATACTTTCTTTTATTAAAGAAAAAGTTAGAACATTTCATTTAATAAGCTACGTAGCTTGTGCTCGCGACATTCATCTGTTTTTGTGTAAACTTCGAAATTGCAGTGTCACGGGAACATTAAAACAGCGCATAAAAGTCAGGTGTTTTAGGATCCCGTACCGAAAAAAAGAAAGAAAAAACCATCATTCCATTTTCTCCGTAATTATAATACCGATTTTTTAAAAGTAAAATAAAATGTATAGTATTTATAGATATTATGTTCTATAAAAAGTGATGTTCACAAATTGAGTATTTGAAATAAAAATAAAATGATACTTATTACAAGACTTAAAAAAGGTAATTTGTTCAGGGGTCTTTGCGAGCGCTTTTATAATAAAGTTCAAAAAGAAGTAAATAAAACAGTTTAAATCTTCTTTAAAATAAATACTTGTTGTAAAAAAGCTTATTGTATCGCGAGTGATTGATTACATATGACTTAGGTGTTCCAGCAATCTTTAGCATATAACCTGTTTTTCGTATTCGACAGTTAAAAATACTACAAAACTTTATTCAAATATAATATTATTCGAAGTGTTTATATCTGTCTTCGAAGTGTGTCTGTGTGTAAATATTCTGTTTTCGTTTATAGCTAAGGCCGACACAGAGACTTTCGAAGGCTTACTGCGCCACTACTGTCTACATTCTCGTTCCACATAAGCAGTCAAGTGACCTTTATAAGTTTTAAGACGGGGTTGACTGAATTCGATAAGGTTAATGCTAACATAAGCGTATAGCGGTGTTATTAGAAAATATATTTCTCCGTAAGCTAAAAGTAAGAAAAATTCAAAATTCACAACTAAAATAATAGGTTTTTTCATCTAGTAAGATTGAATACACATATTTTTTTAAAAGGTGTAATAATACATATCGGTAAGTATATATATATAATAACAAGGATAAGCATTATCACTTAAAAGATCGTGTCGGTGTAAAAGTAATGTGTCAGTTTCATCTGGACATCTGGCCAGAACGTCGTGAAGGGACAATTTTGTACCTTTGATTAATTCGCAGGACAGATTACCTCTGTCCCGCGTATTAAGCAAATGTAATTATATAACCACTACCACACTAACACCCGATTTCTGAACATCTCAAAATGTCCTTAAAAGTCACAAACGGGTTTACGTTTCTGATTTTAGTTTTTTAATGATCAATTGATAGCAGTTTTTTATAACTAGGACTTTTTGCCTTGCATTGAATATAAACAGTTGAGATTCTGTACTTTTCTCAATTCAGAAACCGGCCGTAAATATTTGCAACTTATCCTCATCGGATGACTACCTATAACTAAATTAATTAATGAATGATGAATCATTTCATTTGCATTCATCGCACATTTGCTAGAAATTGTAAACATTGACTCAATTAAACTACAAATACACGTAAAAATATAGACAAAATTATAAAATATTTCACATGAAATCAAAACACACAGGACTATGCAAGGACGATGTAAAAAGGCAAACGCTTAAACATCTAACTGCCGACAGCGGCATGCTGGTTGGGTTTGGACATGTGAAAGAATGGAGAAAATGTGATAGTGTGTTTTTTTATGTATGTACAATAGTAATGGTGTAATAATAGATTATTTAACAGTACCACGTCAAGAAGACGCTTCCCACTCTTCTTCCGAATCATTTCGACCATACTGCTCTCTCCTTATCAGTCTATTTATTGTAGTTTGCGTGTGCACTTTTACTTGTAATGTAATGCTAGTAGTTGTCTAATAAACTAGTTATCTATCTATTTATTAGTTAAGTACTTATACTATAACCGATTTGGAAAAAAAGTGGGCACGTTTCCGTGGATGGCGCTACCTGTACCTTGTGGCTCTCGGTTCTCTCTTTCTACAGGCAAGGGTTTTGCATGAAAATATAGATAGACTATATCACTTACCAAGAAAATCATCTTGGCTCCCCTGTCGGGCGCTCTGGCATACTTGCTTGAAGAAGCGCCCGAGACCTCGCACACCTCGAACCTCGTTCAAACGGGACACCGCGTCCAAAACGGAGCTTTCATCGTCATGGTCCCATATGTCTAGGTGTAGTACATCTGATGATATGTCGTCAATATCACTGCTGGCAAAGAAACATTATTAATAGTAAACTTATTTTTATCTTTTATAAAGCTATATAGATAAGTCTTTATATTTACTCTAAAATATTTTTATATGAATAATGTTGATAATTTTAAATTGCTTTAAATAAATACTTGATAAATCAAGTGTCATTAAAACTCACTTCTTTATGAACTGACATAGAATGATTAATGTTCAATACAACTTATGTTTTTTATTTTATTTTTATAATCGTTTTAGTGAATTTTTAAAGTAGCCCTCTCTTTTTAGACTTATATTGGATATTCTAAAATATTAACGCATGAACATCGTTAGGATATTTCAAATGAAAATGTAAAGTAAGTAAATTTCAAACGAAAAAGTTCAATAATTACGAAATTAATCGATGTTTGATAATCTACAGTCAATTTATTTAGAAAGAGGGTAGAGTAAAATAAAATGCTTACATTTTTTATCTGATTTGAATGAAATAGGTCATAAAATGTGTTCAATCTTGAGATGACTTAACTAAGCCTCTCATACAATACAAAAAGCGATGTAAATTTCGTTCAGAAAAAAAAAAAATATTATAAGTATTATAAATAAAATAGTCCTACAAGACACCTTGACGTTCCAACATCACTGTCTGATTAAAGTTGATCAAACCTTGAACTCAAAATAAAGACAACAAAAAGAAAGGCACCAAATGTCACTAAAGCCATTACTTGAATTACATTCGTCGAATAAGGATTCCACTTTGATCTGTTTTTATTTTTGTCTGTTATTCTATCAGTACTATCAATAAACAAACCTACTAGGAGTAAATATCACTTCCGTAGAAACTCATAATAGGTTACCATTTGCTAAGTCTCTGTTTAATTATATGAATTTTGCATAATATTAAGTGCAGTCTCAGCGTAACTTTACTCCAACGCAATATCTTGTTTATTTATAACACTGTATATGCTTTGTTTTTACTTTCTGGTATTCGATCATAGCTACCGTCTAAATTTCCCCAGAGATGACTACAGTTTCCGACGTAATCACAACTGTTGCATTGTGTCCTACGTTAGAAATTATTGTATTTCGTTTGTAGCAAAATAAGTTTCCCTTAAATGTCTTAAGATAATGAAAGGTGAGAGATCTCCATTCTTAATCTTTCGTTACTAAAGTCTCAAAAATTGCTTTCTAAACGTGATAGACTACCTTTCAATTTCATGACAATTATAATTTCAATAAGTATTTGTTGTCTTTAACAGATTGTCTTTGCTACCTTAACTTTAAAAATTGTAATTAACTATTACTAAATAAAAAGCTGAATTGTTATGAAAGACAATCTTAGAGTATACCTAAAAGCGGTCACAATTAAATTGATAAAAATATTATAAAAGATTGAAGGATAGTATTAATATTAAATGATTATTGTGATGATGATGAAATGACATACTATAGCTGTATCTTTTCTGATATCGATCGTGATAAAATTTGTATCTCATTCTAATATTATAGTTAGTTATCGATAACTCCTACTTATCTCTTAGTAGATATTTTAAGCTTTTCTCGTAATTTCATTATACTAAAAGCAACCAAATACTTAAAAACATAATAGATCTTTCGCAATCACGTAATGTGTCTGCTAGGTAAAAACTGTAATCGGATCAAATGTCGGAGCATTTGAAAATTCCTATCAGAGTCGCACTTCATCAGGCATTAACTTAATGAATAGAAAAGATAAAGACCATAGGAATATCAGCTTTTACTATGATTAAAATGTATGCCCCATTTTTAAAGTAAAAGCATACTTTAAAAATGGGGTATACATTTAATAGATATCAAAAAACGAGGTGTTGTAAGAGACTTCTACAAAACAAAAGAGCAATTTTCTGTGTCATAACAACAGTAGAGTAAACTTAATTAATAATTAATTTTGCTAAGTCAATAGCAAATCAGATTAGACTTTACAAAAGTTTCGTATTTCTACATTCAATTTTAAGTCTTAATCTGTTGATTATATTTGATTAATTTTGCATTGCCAATGCTATACCGAAAATATTCTTGATGATAAATGCTTAAAAAATCCACTTTATCCCTGGCACTCTGATATGGGATTCGAACCCATGACCTTTCGCAATCCGGGCGACTGCTCTAACCACTAAGCTACCCAGGAAAAAAGGTCATGGGTTCGAGTACTATCTCAGAGTGCCAGGGACAAAGTGAATTTTTTAAGATTTTTTTCATTAAGAATATCTTAACCTGATGTCAATAAACTTCAAAACACATTCATAAAAAACGTACAATTTGAATGTCTCATTCCACTTCGGTGACAAAGTGTGTGGTCTAACACTGGTCGCTCGTATGTAGCGCGCCGGAAGTCTGCCGAGACTGTCACGCTGCTGCCTCCCATCCCGCCTCTTGAAGCTGAGCCTGAAGCCGTGTTTGCGGCCTTCATCTTCGGAGGCGCGGGGTGAGGCGGGCAGGGACGCAGGCTGAATACCCAGCATGCAGTACGGATCGCTGAAACCTGTATAACGACAAAAAATCTTTTACTACAATAATAAATATCAACATAAAACAAAGTTGCCAAATCGTGTTAGTTTGAGAAGAGGTGGTAATAAATGTCTTAACACTTCTTACATTTCCTGTTAATTGGTGGTTCTTCTAGTTGATAACATTATAAATACGTTAAGCGGTAGTAGAGTGAGCAGTGGAGTAGTAAATAAGCGCCGCGGCCCGCGCTCGTTGTTATTAAGCATCTTTCGCAAGGGTCAGTTACGAGACGGGTGGCCAAATATTATTCGGAAAACACGTTAAGCCGTTTGTTCCAGCTGCACCTGCAGTCGTTAATACCTTCCAAACCGCATTGAGCCCGCGTGGAAGGTCATGGCCCATCTTCCTTTACCATCCATAAGAAAGGCCTGGAGCCCTTGCCGTGGCGTCGTAACGATGATGACGTAAAGTGGTAATAGAAAATTTATAATATAGTAATTTGAACTATTTTTTAGTTATTTATATTTTTATCATTTTCAAAATTAAGAAATGCCTCTCGATTGATTGATTGGTACTTTTGCTCGTCAGTTTATTTACACCCATGATTTATCTAATATTCCCCAGAAAATTATATCACTTAGTTTTTATTCAAAGCAGGTATCCTGTCCTAATATATTTAGATGTTTAAATATTCTTACAAACATTGCCATATTTGTTTCGTAGGAGGAATGCTTTATGCACTGAATCTGCCGCTTGACAAGCGGCAAGGGGTAAGTGGGACTCTCTTTTTTTACGGATAGTTTAAACTACTATTCAATTTTGAGGGAAGGGTCTGGGATCTAGTCGAGACTGCTCGATACTCAGGTCCCATGTTGACTTATTCCGAAAGTTGTGATCAGGATACATATATATAAAATATATAATAATAATAAAAAAATAAACAATATAAATTAATATTTTTTTATTAAAGTTAGTCGACAGAGTTGAAATGATAATAACAACTCGTGAGAATACGTTTAATATAATAGTAATACAACTAAAACTATTCTATAACCCGACGCTTTGCGGTATTTACCCGGAGCTTTTATAAAACATTATACATTAACAATAGAACAATGACCTTTACAGTTAAATTCTATAAACACTGTTTAATGATTTTGTGCTTCTTAGTAGTAATTAAATTTCCTCTACAACAAAGAAGACTGTTAAAGGTATCTATTGCTGCGTAAGAGATAAATAAAAATGATAATTACCAATTAAAACTATTACAAATATACTGAAATATCATAGGAATTTCATAGGAATACCTAGCATTGTGGATGCAAAGTTTAAAATGCCTATTTGGGCCTTTGTTGATCAATATAATATATACGAAATGATATAATTTCTTTTGTTCGTGGGCTTCATGGGTGAAAGAAGATAAACACTAATGATATTTGCACTATACCCGGAGATGAATGAGTGATTTTTGGCGATATAATTATAACAATTTTTTGGTCACCTATCTTATGACCAGCCATCGCGGAAGTTGCTTAATACCGTATCGTAGGCCGAACGTGCTAACCAATTACCTCTAAAATATTTTTTTTTTTCATTTCTTATTATTATACTCTTTTTGTAGGAAAACTCATCAGTCACTTTGCAGCCAAGAAAATTATACAGCATTTACAATAACCGTAATAGTTTGCGAGTACATCATTAAAAACCGTTTTTGCTGCGTAATTTAACATCCTCTGTCACTATCTCTCATTGATAGGCGCAATAAGATAGAAAGGTACAGTATTTTGGCTTTACGCTTCGCCCTCTCCTAAGCCTTCGTTATGAATTACTCCGTCCTTTGGTGAACGCCATTCACGTCAAGGGTCATCAGGACACTACGTAATTATTCGAGTATATTGTATACCACCATAGAGGCGTGCACAACCTTCATTATTGCGGTTTAAACTGTAATATTATGCATATTATATTTATATCTCCTTGTTTTATTTAATTTTGATATTTTGGCTTATGGCGAAATTTCTATCGACTTGTATTTTCTTGATACTTTTTTTTCCACTTGAGTTTTATTTCAATAGATATTTAAGAACTATCTACACTGAAGATGCCTAGGTGAAATCTTACTCCCTTCTTTATTATAAAGATTTTTAGAGAATATATGCTAATAAAAATGTATAATGTAAATAACTTTAATATTCTTGTTAATCCGCATATCTCACAGCAAGTCTTAAACCTGTTGTTTACCAAAACGACTCTATTTGAGTTCACTAATGCGTTTAACAAAATCAAAATCCTTCATCCAACGACTAATTTGTGGGCCATCGAAAGTACGCGTCTTTACCTTCTCCACATTTAGCTCAAAGGACTTGTTTGAAAGGTAAGCAAAACATTCGCCATCTTTGTTAAGCGCCCTTACAAAACGTTTCACCGTGCATTGGTTTATTATAAATGTTTCATTTAAGATGGAGATAGTACAATTTTTGTTGATTTAACTATGCTAGTTGTTAATTTTAGAGACATCTGGTGGGCACATTTTGCGAATCCAATGATTTTTATAAGACTAGTATAATCTTTACTAGCTTTCCGCCAGTGGCTTCGCCCGCCTGGTCTATTATTATACATAAAAACCTTCCTTTTGAATCACCCTATCTATGAAAGCGACTTTGTTTTATACTATGTAGTAATAATAGATGTTGTATAACATATATAACATTGATTTTTAGTATAACCTATCTGTTGTCCTAAAATAAATTTTCGTAAATAATACAGATATGATCAATGTATTACTGTTATGTTCAATTAGAAAGTGACTTCATAGTCTAATAATTAATTTTTCAATTCGCCTTCTCTATGAACAAAACATTGAGAAAAACAACTCTATCTATATTTCTAGTAATTAAGTAGAATATTTCTCTGTACAAGGTTTCCTGCAATAGATTTGTGAATGGAATAGTATTTCGACGTTCACAATTTTTATCACTGCCTGGACTAAATAAATGTTTTTTTATAGGTATTTTAGTTGCAGAACTTGGGGAACGGTTGTACCTATATCAGAGTGGAATATCGAATGTGTACTTATATAGGATTCATATTTTTACAATAGAACGCGCTCCGCTTTCTCTTTACTAATGTTCATAAACTCCACATATTTCATTGAATTTATAATACCTACTTAAATATGAACAAAAATTGTTTTCGAAACAAGAACAATTACTTCTTAATAAAATTAAATAAGATTTGACAGTTGGTCACAAAATACATCACTTTTTTTTAAAATAGTGTACATCTATATATATATATGTACACTATTCAGCATGTTTTGCTTAATATTCAGCATGCAAAATACAAAAATGCTAAAATTAATCACTGTTAGAATAATTATTGTATATAGTAGAATTGTTTAATATCATATTATATAATAAAATTTAATCTATTAATATATACGATTATTGTTATGTAATTCTGTAACCATTAAGTCGTTGTTCGGCTCCAAGCCATCATAATGTTCTTATGATAAATTATTACTCTAAAGGATTTCACATAAGGATTTATAAGGCACTCCTCGTTATATGACCCGTAAAACCCGGTGAAACGTGCTTAATTGAATACTGTTCAACTCTTGTAACATCACGAAGCTATAGAAACAAATCTCTTTTGAATAGAAAACAATATTATAACTCTCTCTGCGCTGCGTTTATTGTAATTAATCGCACCTACTTCACATAAAGTAGTTGAACTGAAATGCTTAGAATCAATACATTTTTATGACTAATTTTATTATTATTATTATACATGTGTTTCATCGTGTGAGTGAGGGTACCGGAGGCCCAACCCCTCCCTATTCCCTTCCCTCTACCCCTCAACCCTTCTTTCTAAGGCCGGCAGCGCGCTTGTAGCCCCTCCGGTGTTGCAGGTGTCCATGGGCGACGGTAATCACTTACCATCAGGTGATCCGTCTGCTCTTCTGCCCCTATGCCATTAAAAAAAAAACATTTCCAAGCTACAACACTTTAACGAGTTAATAATTTTCAGTTTTAACATCCTGAATATTAAAATAGGTATTAAAAAGTTAAAAATTTATGCTGATATAATATCAATATTTTTAAATAAAAATAGACAGCCATGCTCCGTCGCACTGACATGAAAATAATGTCGAATGAAGAATACAAGCTAAAATGGAAGGATATAGTAGCTGCGGAGGGTCAACCATACTTTTCACAGTCAAAAGACTATGGAAACTGATGTCAGAAGCCACAGAAACCGAATTTATGAAATTAGTAATAAAAGTCGAAGAAGTGAAAGAGGTATGTAAGGACTGAGCCTATTGGCGCACGGTCCTTTATGTCTACCTCGTAGGGTATCCGGCATTAAGATATAGATACTTAGAGATAGCAAAATGTCACTTGTATCAATAATAATAAAACGAAGAAATAATATTAATAATGACACATTGGTATGTGAATATAAAAATTGTAATTTAAGTTTGTAAATGCGAAATAACTTACAGCCCATTTAAGATGTCTATTCAATAGAAAATATTGCAATTGAAATTGAGTTTTTAAAACTAATATTGACAATTATACAAACACAGGCAATCAAGATTATTTAAAAACCTAAATTTGTATCTCACCTGTCTTGAAATATTGTAATGATTAAAGTATTCCCTTATTTATCGAGTCACATTAAAAATTAGATAACACAAGTAATTTAATGAAGTAAATATTTATTATATGATGTTCAAAGAGAAATAGTAAGCAAAATAACAAAAGTAAAACGCATATTTCTGCGTTTTTTTTTCATGATAATCTAGATTTCGAAAGTTTAACTCAAAATCAAAATGCTTACAGTTAAATAACTCAGTAAAAAGGAACCTAAATGAATATTTGTTCTTTTTTATTTGAGGTCTACTGCGATAGTTTATTTCAAATCTTATCACCTACATCTGAGTTCATGAATTAATAATATCACAAAGTAGTTTAAGGTTTCATATAAAACAGACTTGCGAATTAAAAACAGTAATTAATAAACATTATTGAATTAGGATTTTTTACGTTGTTGCTATGATTATGGAGTTCAAGACTATAACTAATAAATACAATGTTTCCTAATTTTAATTCAATAATATGTAAGTATAACATTTTTTTTCGGTCAGTTTTCTTGCTTTTCAGTTACGTTTCATAAACAGATATCGAGAGCAATAATACAAGTATATAATTTAAAATGTAACAAATCTGTGAAGGAACTGAATTCAAATAAATCTCACCCGAGCTGAACACAACGCAAATAACCCGAGGCCCCAAAATCCAGAGTATGATTGGAAATAACCGAGGATTCGTCTATAGAAGTTGTTCTATCATAAGTCCGAATACCGATTCATGGATCGATCGAGTTGTTGGCCTATTCACATTGACGGCACGTTGTAGCGTAGTATGAAAAAAGTATTAAGGACAAAGTCAGTGCACGTTTTTAATATTACAGTTATTTGGTAATAAATTAAACTAAAAAGAATTTTTGATTTAAATAATCTTAAAAAGCGAAAAACAATAAGACAATAATTATTATATTCAAGAAACTTTTATTTGGGTAGGACTGGCGTTTATTTATATTATCATATGTTTGTAATCCGTCTGTCGTAATGTCAAAACCAATTGATCTCAAACTATTCGGGCTACACTAAAGCTGATATGGTGTATTCTGTGAAATTCTTTACGATTTTATATATTTTTTTATTATTGTATATAAAATTACTTTTTATCAAACTTGGTGGTGCATAGTTAGTTTAAATAACATTGAAGTTATTAAAACATTTTTTTTTTCTCAAAGTCGATTAATTTTGAAAGTAAAAGAAGAAGAAACATTTATTGATCTCACAAAGGCACAAACAAGATAGTACATTATTAGAAATACATAAAGCACGATAAAGACACATAAGATAAAGAAAAATAAACAATAAGGTACATAATGACAAATAAATAGAAAGTGAGATGAACCAGGACTCTGCCTCTGGTGATGATGGTGAGCCTGTTCTGAAAAATTGACCTGTCCTGGTAAATTTTGTTATAGACACTTAATGTCATAAAATTGGTTCCTCCTTCAGTTTTAAACTAAGAGAGTGAAAAATATGCTGTATGTACATTGCAATGAACATTTTCAACGAGAGTTGTTTTGAACGAAATATATAAATATTATAAAATTTTATTTTGTTGTTTATACAATACTTAAAAATAACAAAGTTCGATCAATTTTGTATTCACAATGCTTAACTGAAAAATATATTCTTAATTAATAATGCGGCACTCTGAGATGGGACAAAGTGGAATAATCATAATAAAGTTCTTTTAAGAAATGAAATACCATTCCATTATATCCGTAACTTATGGGCATAAAATTATTTATGTAACTATTTATCAAATAAGTCAACTTCAAATATGAAATTTTATAAAAAAAAAATCACACAAGAAATCAATTTAGAACGACGTAGTAATCACAAATTGGAGTTAAGCAAAAGCTCCGGTCGCACGAGACATGCCGCCCGTACCTATATTTCTCTCTCGTAATTCAATACAGTGTGAGAGCGTGCCGTCTCCGTCATGCGCCGTACATTCTTTGTAACACAATTTCATTTTGTGTGTAATATTGTGCACATTAACTGAGCGAGTGACATTTTTGGGGAGTTTATAAACCGCTTTTAGTTATGCTGGTGGCATTCGGGACATATATCTAACGTGAATTGTACTCGTATTTTTACTTTCATATACTTATTACATTCTATTCGTAAGATGTATTTTTCTTAAGGACGGATCACAATGGAGTAGAAAAATAGGATGTCAAATCTTGGCCAAACATGAAACAATTTTTACATAAATATAATAATAACAAGAAAAATTATCTTTTTCATGGTATTCTTTAAGGTTGAGCTACATTTGGTAGCAAATAATCTATACATAGTGTAAAATAAAGTCACTTCCCGTAGTCTGTACGCTGATATTTTTTAAATTTCACTATATATGCGGTTTTCATCATTATATAGTGATCCAAGAGGAAGGTCTATACGTGCGGGGCGAAGCTGCTGGCGGCAATGATGTATAAAAAAGTTTAGATGGGTTATCTGTGCGCAATATTGATATCAAAAAAACCCAAGCAATTGCCCGAGCTTCTCTTAGTCACGTTTCAGCCAGCGTTGTGGCACAGTACAAATATGAAGAAGAAGAAGAAACATTTATTGACCTCACAAAGACACGAACAAGATAATACATTATTAGGAACACATAAAGCACAATAAAGATACAAAAGAAACAAAAAGGTACATAATTAATAAAAGAGAAAGAAAGTGAGGACAACCAGGACTCTGCCTCAGCTGGTGTTGATGCGACACGGAACATATATTTTCCATACATATACTATGTATGGAAAATATATGTTGTGGCTAATGTATGTGTGTAATGTATGTACTTTTCGCTCATAAAATCAGTGAAAAGTTGTAGAAAAATGCCTTCCTGCGTGTTTAAACGATCAACAAATCATACATTGATAGTAAGAGAAGCAAAAAAGATATAATTTCATATTTTAATGAAAATAATAAAACGTCATTGGCTGGCGGTATATAAAGCGGGTGCTATAAATTATAATACTTTATTATAATATATAATATGGCATAAGAAAGTAAAATAAAATAATAACTGCCTGCGGTGGTGTACAATGGTACCGTGATTATCTATGACGGCAGAGTTCACGTGATATCACAAAATCAGTAAATTTAGTCTTGTCAAGCCCGCCCACTCAATCTCGACCGCCTTTTCGTTAAACCGCATCGTTTAGAGCAATTCAGAAAACTCCTAATTTATAACCTCTTTCCTGATGAAAGTAAGTTTTTAAGAGTCGAAGAATTTAAGAGTCAATGAATTTTCTAAAGTTAAAATGAAAGTGTGACTATTATTTACTTTGAAGGGTTCAGTTCATTTCGACATTTTAAACTATTACACATTTTTTTTTATAATGTACACCTAAATAGTTCTCATTCATTAGTCAAACAATTGTTGAAAACCGCGTGTAAATCCGTTCGGTAGTTTACGAGTTTATCACGTTCATACAGACATAGCGGTGCGGTGGGAATTTTGTTATATAAGTAGGTACATGTGTTATATACGCACAGTGCATACTAAATTGTTACTAAAGGTCAAATTTGTGTACTTCATTTTCAACTTTAATACGTATACTAGGTATAATTACTATATACGTATACTAGGATTAAAACTTATTGGAGAATTTTGTTTTTTTTTTAGTTACATGACGTGCGCATCGTATCGCCTGTGTCTATTGATAAAATTGTACGTAATAATCCTTATATCAAGTTTTAGAAAGTTTTCTAATACTTCATGATACGATGTGGTACAACGGAGCTTATGTTTAATGAAAACAGCCTCAAATTCGATGTCTATCGCAGCGCTGTTAAAGGTTCAATAAAACCTATATCTGAAAAAAGTTTTTGAAATAACAGGATTGGCACCAATATCTCATCATCAGCCGGAAGACGTCCACTGCTGAACATAGGCCTCCCCCTTTGAACTCCACGACGGACGACATTGCGCCAGCTGCATCCAGCGGCCGCCCGCGACTCGGACGATGTTCGTCCGTCCATCTAGTCGGGGGTCGACCCACGCTGCGTCTTCCGGTTCGTGGTCTCCACTCGAGAACCTTTCGTCCCCATCGGTTATCGGTTCGTCGAGCGATGTGGCCTGCCCACTGCCACTTCAGCTTACAAACTTTGCGAGCTATGTCGGTCACTCTAGTTCTTTGGCGAATGTCCACGTTTCGGATCCTATCGCGCAAAGAAACCCCTAACATAGCTCTCTCCATGCCTCGCTGAGCGACTCTGAGCTTCTCTAAGAGGCCAGCAGTTAAGGACCACGTTTCAGTGCCATAGGTCATCACTGGCAACACACACTGGTTATACACCTTCGTCTTTAGGCACTGTGGTAATTTGGACGTGAAGATATCGCGTAGCTTCCCGAACGCTGCCCAGCCGAGTTGGATTCTTCGAGCGACCTCTTTTACCAATATCTATGGTATTATTAATAAAGACAAAGTAAACTATGATAAAACATACTGCGAATATATATCTACAGAGAAAAATTCAAGTGCAACTTCAGATTTATCATAATAAACGTTGAATACTTCACCTAGAAGATTTCAACTGGAGCAATATGATAAATTTATGCAGGGCGACTCCTGTCATTCGTTATGAATGTGATTTGGAGCTCACCAAAAACTGGCTGGACGAGAAAAAGAATTTGTCGGATATTTCATTCAACATGTTTTTCTTTTCATAAATTCACTCAACGTAGAATTTTAAAAGGGAGTAATACGTAATCGTTAAATTCTTTATCTTATTAAATATACCCACAGTACAACTTGGTATATTTAAATATAATAGAACGAGCACAGCTGCTCGTTTTGTTTAATGGGCCAAGGTAGAATAATATACAATATTATCTAGATTGAAATTTTGATCAGATAATACGTTACAACGTATTATCTGATCAAAATTTCAATCTACATAGATAATATTATGATGATATGATTTATAATGTTTTGTTCGGTCAATTTTAGGGATATTTTCTTGTCAAAATTTAAGCTAAATTGTGTACAATTGTACATGTTGTGTGTTATTAGACCGTCATACGAGGATTTTTAAAATTTGTTCATCTATAGGAAGCTACGTCATAGGAGGGTAACTTAGGATATAACTAATGCGCCTACCACACGTACATGCTTGACTATAGTTTTGCTTGCGCATGCTTCTCGCATGAAAAGACTGAACACGGACGTGTCTACCACACGGCACAGTTAAGTACGCGCAAGCCACATTCTTGTCGACATCGTCGTCGGCGTAGAAACAATGTTTCCCAATGAAGAACTATTTCTTCTGCTATTATTTTTCATTTTTTTGGTAGTGAAAAAAAATGCATAAGTCGAAGCGTAAACGATCAAAGTGGACAAAAAAATGGCTGTTGAATAGAAAAATTCATTCACATATGAATCTACTCAAGGATTTAAGAGATGATCCAAACGATTGGCAGAATTATTTACGGATGGACGAAAGTGCCTATAGTGAGTTGTTACGTTTGGTTACGCCTCTCATTCAACGACAAAACACGGTTATGCGTGAGAGTATATTCCCTCATGAAAGATTAACCGCAACTTTAAGGTTTTTGGCAACTGGGAGATCTGCGGCAATTTCGGAACAAACATTATCTAAAATAATCCGACATTTTTACGACAGTGCGCGCACAGTTATTTCACCCGACTGACTGAGCGGCTTGAACACTGAACGCCCAACCACACGCGCAAACAAGTTTGTACAAGTATAGCTTGCGCATTCCAGAATTTCAAGCGAGTTTAAAAACCATCCAGCCAAGCTTTGAGGTTTGCGCATGCTACCATTTTACCAACTACACGCACAGTGTTCAGTGTACAAGCCGGCATGCGCAAGTAAAACTGTGGTCAAGCATGCACGTGTGGTAGGCTCATAAGGAAAAATAGAGACAACAGCTAGTTATCTATATATTCGATTATATACCTACCTCTCTATATATTAGTCTCGGAGAGAAATAGAAGCTTGTTCTTCATTATAAGAATGAAGCTTGTTGTTCTATTCTAATCTTGAATAATGACGAATTGGAATTTACAGCTGTGCGTTTATATAATAACAAAGCAAAGTCATTTTTATACTCGAGATTAGAGCACTATAATAATCTACCATATAATGACATGGCTAACACTACTTGATTTGCTTAGTAAATAAAAACTAATGAAATTAAAAAAAAATAACTGACCATTGGCGTCCTTGGCTTCTAATCCATCCGCCTCGATGACAGAGCAGCCGAGTACAACAGTAGGAGGTCGCTCGCTCCCCGCAGAGCGCATTGCACGCGAATGTACATCTTGAGACACGCGGAACGCACGTCGCGCGTACTCTATCACCTCTTCCTTGTAGGAAGCGAATTGCCCGTCGGGAGCGGGAGCACCAACTGCGTTTTCAATGCAGTACAATACCTAATAAAACAGAAATTTACTTTCGTTAACCCCTTTATTTGCCCATTTGCCCAAACAGTACACATTATTTTCTAGCTGTCGGCATATCAGTAGTCGTTTCGATTTTGAACATGATTTTTTTCAATTTTTCAATTTCTTGTTTCGGATTTCTATAATACATGCGCTAAAAGCTAATTTGTTTTGTTTATATTTATATAGATACATCTAATGTATCTCGGTTATAATGCTTTGTTCGGTCATGACGTCGCCAATGCAGGGTGAATGATATATTCGACAAAAATATAAATATTTAAATTGTTGAATATCAAAACTAAAATATTCTTATCATTTGTGTTATTCTGTTTCATTATTCAGAGTTGCGGGTGCCACCACTGTCCTATGGCCACACCGACACAGTGTAAAGTCTGACAGATATATCTACATAACAAAAAAGCGACTTAGCATATCTCGAGACAGTTAAGGAAAAAATATTTAATTAAATAGGCTTATTTGATTTAACAATATTCTTTGCATCCCTAATGCAAAACACAGAAAGAAAGTTTAAAGTGACTTATTCATTTTAATGATGCGTTTTTCTATTTACATCGGAACTAACCTCGAGAGATAGGGTGTGGACATTTTTAAAATTTCCTCTTTACTAATCCTCCGTATTTATAGGGTTTAAATACTAAAACTTTTTTCTTAAATACTTTGGAGCGTGCATATTAAAATCTAATCTATGTCGAAACTTAAGATAATTAACGGTAGAGTTGGGTTGAATTTTCATAATATTTTAATAATATTGGCAATTTTTTACCAAGAATAAGACAAACAGCTTTGCTCGCTTGACATAAAATGCGAGCTTGGTAAGACTACGAACAAAGAATACCATCTATTGAAAGTTTGCCATTTTAAAATACTTCCTTCAAACAGTATAATGAAGTAAGTATAAGTATATTGTTTGTTATGAAAAAAGACGTGACGCCGTTTTACTTTTATAATTATATTATGCAGTACAGATGCTACCTAATTATCGTTTTAGATAGAAATGTATTTTAAATAACTTGATCTTTCGTGACACTGCGACAGCTGGCAAAAGCTATAAGACGTGATCCGAATACTTTATCACCCTGGGGATATAAGTCGACCGACACTGAAACTGCCACATGTGACGAAAAACTGTTCAATTTCTATTGGTTGTTGTTAGAATTTATTATTTATTACAGTCTAGTCTTACAGTGAGTAAATAATGAGTAAATTAGATGGTCACGTATATGTGAACACATAGTATAATTTAATTTTAACATGGAAGTCATTTAATTTTAAAGATAGAAATCCAAACGTATTAAAACCGATAGCCATTTCCATTATATTAAACAGTCGCTACTATAATAGAAGCGATCTAATCCGCCTGGGTACAATTTGTTATTAGCTTTTCAGTCATCGTGGACTTTTTCTGACATTAATATCTCAATCAATTTACTGAAAAAATTAATGTTTCATATATAAGTTAACCTCCATTTCATCTATCAGTAAACGATCATGGATCAGGTGTTATAAGTAAGACTCGAAGATATCGACACTTGAAATTGTCGTGCGAACCACTTAGCCACGGTGGTCATCGTAGCCTGTGATATAATTATTACGAGGGTCAAACTGAAAGTTCTTAGAACTGGCCACTTATAAACAATATAATAAAAAAATAATTCTAAAATTTGAAAATATAACTCTTTGCCAATATTACTGAGTATATATTTCATTCATTTGTCATTTGTTTTACGATTTGGCGGCAAATTGAAAATTGTCTGTGTCACGTCATCATGAATTTAACACGAGAAAATTTTCGTGCAATGATTTTTTATGACTTTCGATGTCATTTAAGTCAACAAGAAAGTTATGATAGACTACGATTGGCCTTTCACGATGAAGCCCCATCTCGTGCGACTGTTTACAACTGGTTTAATGAGTTTAAACGTGGTCGCACTAATCTCACTGATGATTTACGTGAGGGACGGCCTTCTACGGCGACGACTGAAGATAACATCTGTGTTGTGCGGCGTATGATAGAGACTGACAAAAGAGTGACCTATCAACAGATTCGGACAAGCTTAGGCATCGGTATGAGTCAAGTGCACAAAATCCTCCACGAACATTTAGCGGTCAGGAAGCTTTGCGCCCGGTGGATACCTCATAATTTGACTGAGGCTCAAAAACTCCATCGTGTGGATTGGTGTCGTAAAATGATTGAAAGATTTAACGGAGGTGACTCAAATGCTGTGTTCGACATACTAACAGGTGACGAAAGCTGGATTTACTGTTATGATCCTAAAACCAAAAGACAATCTGCTCAGTGGGTGTTTCCTTTCGAGGAGTTGCCAACTAAAGTGAAGAGAGATCGAAGTGCGGGAAAAAAAATGGTGGCCTCGTTCTTTGGAAGGATAGGTCATTTTGCAACAATTGTGTTAGAGGATCAAAAAACAGTTTCTGCAGAATGGTACACTACCAATTGTTTGCCACTTGTCTTGGAAAAAGTTCGAGAGAAACGACCTCGCAGTAGGATCCTCCTTCACCACGACAACGCCTCGTCGCACACCGCCAAGCGAACGATCGACTATTTGGCGACATCAAACGTTGAATTACTGGGTCACCCGCCGTATAGCCCCGACCTCGCGCCTTGTGATTTTTATTTATTTCCAAAAATTAAAGAAAAACTTAAAGGAAAGCGGTTTATGAATGCTGAAGAAGCGGTGGCTGCGTATCGCGATGCCATTGAAGAGACCCCTAAGGACGAGTGGGCAAAGTGCTTTTCCCAGTGGTTCCATCGCATGCAGCGGTGTATTGACGTGAATGGACAATATTTTGAAAAGATATAATAAAACTAATAACTGGCTAATGTAATCAGTTTTTGATTTTCTAAGAACTTTCAGTTTGACCCTCGTATTATTTGAATTTAAAATTTTCATTTTATAAGAAGCTTTTATAGTACGTTGTCTTGTACCAAAGTCCTTGTTGAGACAAATCAATCTGGCCCGAATTCGATGAGGTTATTTCTTTTAATTACAGAGGTCCGTTCGCTACCTTCCGGGTCCCGTCTAAGCCAGCGATTCCCAAAAGGTGGAACGCGGAATCCTAGGGCTCCGTAGAAGGGTCAAAGAGGCTCTGCGTTAAGTCCGAGAGATAAATGTAACATTCGTAGAAAAAACGCATGACTAAATTTAATTACGACTTCTTGATGCTTGCAATATTATTTTTTATTAATAATTTACTATATATTTTCATGTCACATATGAAAAATATTTAGACTAAAAAATTGGAAAGCCCTTGATCTAAGTGGTAGCTTTGTGGCGTAGTGGATAAGCGCCATGGCCGGCAATCGTTATTGCAACTTTCGCAAGGGTCGGTTGATGAGTGACCAAAAAATGATTATATCGAGCTATTACGTGCTTCAAAAAGCACCGTTGGTCCCGACTGCATTTGCAGTCGTTAATACTCTCTAATCCGCATTGGGCCAGCATTAACCATCCTTAACCATCCGCAAGGAAGGCCTGAGCCCCTATATGGGGACATAAAAGGGCTGATGATGATGAATGTAAGTTATATATGCAAGCATTATTTCAGCTCATAGAAAATGGAAAGTGGGACAAATTAAAACTCCAAGATTTTTTCCAATAATTTTATTTTGATTGTCTCAGAATTTCAGAGTAGTTATAATTAAGTGATAATAATGAAATAGAATTTAAAAATAAAAATGTGTGATCTAAAATATCACCCAAACATAAATCTCATCCTTTTTAAATTCTATTAAAAGACAACGGATAATTAACCCTCATAACGAGGAGTTCTCTGAAATGAAGTAACTCCTACTTATCGAAACTTTGCCGGCTTGACTCGTGTAGCTCACTTACTCTCAATCACTAATTAGTTAGGGCTTGTTCGAATATTTTCTTGTACGAGTATTATATAAAATGTCATTATACACAAACTGACCTGTTCTATGAGAAGAGCAATTCTTATCCTTTCATAATTGTTAACCCTATAATAAATTAGGAAACTAAATTTACCCAGCGTCCAATTCTCCGTTTGATTTCGTTTTTTGGCAGAAACATTTTTTTTTAAATAATGCATATCCTGTTCATTCACAAAAACTCGTTAATTCATTAACGTTTTCCTGTTTTATTATTCAAATATTCTTTGCTCATGAGTAATTGTCACCGCACAGTTTATTATCAATATTATTACCATCATTATTATAAAGCAAGACACGATCAATTCACCATTATTCTGCTGACATACCGATGTAATTATCTCACTGACTAATGAAACACTGTCTGTTCACGTTGATTGATTACTGGGCTCAAACAAAGTTTCGTCAACTACCCACCAACGACGGGGTCATTTCTCCGAGACAATTTTAGGTTAGTTAGAGATTAGAGCCTTGACCATAGTGGCAAATGCCAAATAGCTCTCTGTTTCAATTAATCAACTGGCGCAACTTGGTTATCGACATAATTTATTAATTGAGAGACCGTTCACACGTCAGAAAGTGAACCTTCGTATTAGTTTTTAATGCAACTTATATGTATAATGGGAAATTAAGGTTTGTATATTCATTATATTTGCATCGGAAAAAGAGATATTTATATTTAAACTCTATTTATTAGTATTAAGAACATATCAAGTACTTTTTATGGCAGGGAAGAAATGTGAGAACTAGATGGCGCGACAAAAAGCACATCTTAAAAACTACTTCGTTCAGGGATTCTTAGGGTTTGTTGCACTAAATTAATTTAATAATAATAAACATGTTAAAGTATCAGCTAAGGAAGTAATGTGTTGCATCATTTGGCAATGGTGAGATGACGTCATACTCGTAACATTAACGTAAAGGATGTTATATTCCAACTTAACTTTAATTGCTCCTATGGTGCTTATGGTTCAGCCTTAATTTTTTTTTCTTAATTTATAATGAATCTTTAAACCAAGGGTGTTCATCTCTAATATACAGAGGGCCATACCTATATTAGATTTCTAATGTGTAGGCGGACCATATTTCCAATATTAAAAAAATAAAAACATACTGAATTATTAAAAACGTAATATTAATTAATATAAAATAGACGACATCGTTTGCATTGCTCAAATACCAAGATAATAAACTAAAGTATTATGGTGTACTAGAGAGCACCCCTAGACACGAGACAAAATAAAATAAGTCGGTCATACCAGGAATCGAACCCGGAACATGACAACACCTTAAAACCGGCGTGCAATCCACTCGGCTATGGAGGACATCATTGAGTAAAATATTAAAATAAAATAATAATGACTAGTACCTCAGTATATAAATGTTCATGCTCCTTGTGTGATAATTGTGCGGAGACGCTAGGCAGGCCGAGGTCAGTAGGGGCGGGCGGCGGTCTTTCCGCCCTTGCTTCAGCCAGACGCAAAGCGGCTAAACGACGGTTCTCTTGCCGCCAGGAAAGTGCAGTGAAACTCTCAAAGTACGATCCATCTGTTTCTTGAACCCTAAAGAAAATAAGTTAAATTATCGTAAATACAATTTCTTTCGCACTAAGAAAAACTATCTAGACTAGAGTATAAACACCATTTAAGGTCAATCACTTTAAAGAGTGGCACGCGGTAAAGGAGTTAATAGAAAGAAACTTAAGTATTCTGAATATAAACCGGCAACAATTATAACAGGATATAACATAACTGACTTATTATGGTTATCTTATTTATCATAATTGTTGATATATTCATATCTCAGTTATAAATGCTGTTAACGTCCCCATTGCTGGGCGCAGGTTTCCCCTATTGATGGAATGGAATCAAATCTTATAGGGAGAATGGACCATGCTCAGTGGACCATAAGCGGGCTCAGTGCGTATAATTTACCTTCATAGTTAATATCCCCTGCTGGGCCACAAGCTTTCCCTATAAAAGGAATCTAATCAAATCGACGGGCCATAACATGATCCACGCTGATCCGGTATAGATTGTTTGGTGTTATTGTCTGTAGATGCAGCTGGAACCAACAGTTTAACGTGTCTTCCGAAGTAGGTACGAAGGACCACGAGATAATAGAGGTAAATTTTTGGTCAAATTACGATTGCGAATGTTGCTTAACTTAACTAAGCAATTTACCACTGCGTTCTCCAGTTTCGCAATTTTAAGTAGTACATAAATTATTTTAATAAGCGATCGTGAAGATTTGTGGCATTCTGTAAATAATTTAACAGTAGAAATAAATCATCATTGTCATCATCAGCACTGTTACGTCCCCACTGCAGGGGGGTTTCCTTATGGATCGTTAAGGAGGATGGGTCATAACCCTTTATGCTGGCCCAATGCGGATTGGAGGGTTTTAAAGATGGCTTAACGTGCCTTCCGAAGTACGAGAGTAGTACGATCCGCAAAGTCGTCCATCCCGTGAACGACCTTTGCGAATTTTGACGGGCCGCGGCTCTTTTCCAATACACCACTGAGCTACGATATATACTAGTTAGAAATTAATGTAGTTATTAAATTAGCCCATCAACGAACATTGTAAAACTAAGGAGCATCGCGAGCAAACCTATTTACTGCTAGTAACGTTATGACAAGCTTGTCTTACGAGTAGAACGAGGGTGCTATTAGCTATTGAATGTAATATAGTCCGGATTATACTATTGTTTGAGTTGGAACATTATGATGATATAAATAATAATCTATATTAAAAGCTAGCACTTTTTTCCTAACTAGATTTAATAAATACAAAACGTTTGAAAATACAATTACTAAATAAGCAAAAGCAACATTATAATAATCTTTTTAAACGGTACATGACACAGCGAATAATAAAATTGAAAACAAATAGAGATGTAGATAGTATTTATATCAACATATTTCCGTAACGATTTCTGCTACCGTGTGAATCGTGTGACAGCTTTTTATCTTATATAAATTTCGGTTCAGTGGAGTACGGCGGCGGCACGTGTGCGACAATCTATTGTTTGTTCCTTTTCAATCATTCTGACGGTCGTTTTATTCACGTAGATATGTAAATAAGATAGATGCTTTTCAACCGAAACATGTAAATAAGCCCTAAGGATATCTTTATTTAATGTAAATCTATTCAGACGAAAATTAATCATTAATTTATATACTTTATTGAAATTAATTTATTTGGTGAGTTACACAATATCACAAAGTGGGCAAAGGCGGTCTTATCGCTAAAAGCTTTGCCCACCCTAGCATTAATACCTGTATTGTTAATCTATTATTAATAATTATGTGTGAGCAATAAAGTGTATATCTATCTATCTATCACATCGAGAATTATCATAAAATTAAATTCATGATTTTGTTACTGCAATTTTAGGTATCACAACTACAAGTTCATACATAAGTAATATATGGTACTCCAGACCTCTTCTCATCATTCTATGTTTGTTTCCAAATCTTTTTCTCTTACTGCTGTGGAACGCACTACCTCTGGACGTACGAAATGCTCCGAATAGGTTAGTTTTCAAGAGAAAAGCGCGTGAACATTATCCTGACTTTCCAGTCTGACATGTCGATGTTTATTTTACTGTATATGTATAGATTTATTTATGTATATATGTATTGGTGCGTTTGTATGTGGGGTATTGTCTTAATATATATATGTGTCTTTATATGCGTATGATTGTTTAATTTACGAAAATTTGTACGGCAATGACAGTGATAAGAATAATTATCAGAATACTAATTCTTATCACTGTCACTGCCGTACAAATTTTCGGTTTATCCTCTCCGGTTGACTGCTAGAGAATGCCTATGGCATTAAGTCCGCCATTTGCAGTAATATGGCAATAAGGATTAAATAAAAAATATATAGCTTTGTATTACAATACAAACCTAGCCTATTCTAACAGCTCCTAATGATGCTTCTTGTAGGAGCGAAATACGTGCAAAGTTGTCGGAGATGGTTCGTTATTTGTTGGTGCTTGTGCACCTAAATTTATTTGCGGTGGGCAGACA
Source organism: Diatraea saccharalis (assembly GCA_918026875.4). Lineage (NCBI taxonomy): Eukaryota > Metazoa > Arthropoda > Insecta > Lepidoptera > Crambidae > Diatraea > Diatraea saccharalis. The sequence goes on from OU893337.1 coordinate 8,748,785, forward strand.
GTGTACAGCTACACTGACTTTGTGTGTGAAAGTCGCAATATAATGCAGTTCCACATTTATTACAGTAGACTTCAAGGGTGCGTGCGGTTTCATTAAATAAATGTACTTTAGAATACCAATATTTTCAGATAATGAAAAAAAGAACTGACTCAATAAATTCAGTTCAGAGTGTGGGTGTGTTGTGCTGTGTATTTAGTGTAATAAAAATAGAAAAGAAAAACATACATGACTCCATTAGGTGTATTTATGAAACGCAGTTATAAAATTATTTAGTCATAGAAGTTATTTATTCCTTTAACATCCAATTGTACCAACACCTATTAACGTTTAATGATTGCCGTAAGCTCTTAAGAATGTTCTAAATCAAAAATTTTGAACCGGTAATGTTTCTTTAAACTAATATTTCTGCAAATCAAAAAATACTGTCATAGTTTTTAGCAAAATGTCGTTTTCAATACAATCAATGTTCTAATTTTTGAGTTTCTTACATTTAGGTTTGTAAATTATTAAATTGAGTTTGTGTAATCATAATTACGTTTTAGAAATACACAAACACATACTTGAATGACATTAGAAATTGCTTTTTATAATTAGTACCCTTTTGTAACATTGCATACTTTTTAATACGCACTGATCATTATGAATCTTTTATTTGTAACCATATTAATAAATAAGAATAAGTAATAATAATCTGTACTGTTAACGAATACAAATATACACTTATTAATTACAGTATTTCTTTATTAATCAAAGCAATAAATATAACTATAATAATAATACGCTTACACTATACATAGTAATAGTTTATTTATATCTATGACGGAATATAAGTCTCTTTTTCCTGCTGAAATCCTGCCTTTCATATTGGATATGAACGACGTGCATGAAATGAAAAAATGAAGGGAATCACTATAAATAATAGGATGAAGACTTTATCTGTTTGCGATGTAGCTTCAGACGGAAGCTTAATCAATGATCGCGCATTCACCGAATGAAGACTCGACTTTATTTTGTAAAGAAAACAATATTTCGTATACGAAAATAATAACAAATGTATAGATACAGGCGACAGTGTATAACTTCACTTGATTTTTAATCATAATTTATCAAGAATAAAGTTATGAATCAATTGTGAATGAAAAAACATTCACAAAAAAAATTAAATTTAAACGACTTTTTCATTCAAAATAAGAATACTTTGATCTTTACCCACAAAATTAATTATTGGACTTTAAATTGGCCCATAAAATAAATGTAATGGTAATAGGCGATATTGTAATCATTTTCTTTCACAAAACCTATAAAGATGACGTCAGCTCATATTCATTGACATGGTGACCTTCCACACAATACGAACAACGCACCCTCCTTGATGGATCTCACTACTAATGGTTTAAAAGGTTACCTGCGCTACAGAACAGAAAATTATTTATTATCCAATCAAATAAAATTGCCGTCTATATATAACCGTTTCAGACAATCGTATTTTGATACGCCTGTCTGAAACATCAAAATGTTTAAACGTACGTCTAAAAGACTCATTACTGGTATTTTACCGGGCAATGAGATAGATTCTTATATATCTAATCAGAGAGATACTAATCAGAGGATAGCGCATACTGCGTCAAAAACTGTTTTTAATTTATTACAATACTAGCTGTTTTTACACGCATAAATTATAGCCTGTGTGACGTACTTGTAGGTGACAGAATTCTTAAAATCGGTGCAGTAGTTTCGGAGCTTATTCGATGCAAACAAACAATCAAATCTTTCTTCTTTATTATTTTAGTATAATAATATAATAGTAGTCAAATAATAGAAAAATATGAAATACGGATTATTTTGATTCAATATAACAAGAAATGGTTTGGATAACAGTATGAGGAGTGACTGCTCGCTACGTCACAACTATATTGAAAAAGTACAATGGCGTGACTTCATGCGACATTTCAACCCAATGATCGCAGTAATTTATTAATGTCGCAAAAATTAAAAAAATATGTATTTAATATTTATCAGCAATCTGCCTGGCAGACGAACAAAAAATATAGTAATTATCCCTATTGTTGGTACTTTCAACGGTTGTACAGAGTCAAAAATCTATTCACTAACTAGCATATTTATTTGCCCTCTAATGGAGATAAGGATAAGAAAGAGAAGTAAAAAAAATATTTTACTCGAGTAATCATAAGGGACATAATATTTGGTTTTAGAATAATTTATAACGTAGTGGAAAAACCTTTTACCTACGAAGGCGGCACAATGACGGATGACCACCATTTAAACCCGCCAATGTTAGAAAGTAATAAAATCCAGTACCTTTAAACCGCAAAGACCCACGTCTGACTTTTGTCAGGTTATATAAGACAAATCGCAGTTCATATGTATTTTAATGGAACTCATTAAGCCATAAGTTTAAATTTGTAATATTAAGCCATAGGTATAAGTTTATAACCAAACGCCAATCCAATATATAATTTAAAAGTTATAGTTAACAAAGAAATAACAATCGACTCGTACAAAAAACCATCCGAGAAATTATAAACAATTTAAAAGAGACCAATGTTCAGGCAATCCTCCCAAACAGCCGAAACAAATATTTTTACAAATATTTTAAACTTTTAGGTTAAAGCAGTCGCCCGGATTACGAAAGGTCATGGGTTTGAATCCCATCTCGGATTGCCAGGGACAAAGTGGATTTCTATAACATTTTTCATTATGAATGTTTTCCAGTATAGCATTTCGAAGGCCAAATTGATCAAATATATATAGTATATAGTTTTGAATAATAATATATATTTTTTAATAAATACATCTCATAAATATCATCATAATATCTTTATGTAAGTAAACAACAAAAACATTGGGTAAAACTTTAAGTGGGTGGCTATTTTAAAATTTATCCCCCTTTAAGGCGAATTAACTAAAGAACTAATCTTATTCTTACCAAATAGCGTAACACTCAATGACGAAGAGTTTTCATTGCATTCATATTGATAGCATATAGATACATACATATGGGGAAGCTTTATTGGGACATATGTATTCCATATAAATTAATAAATATGAACCAACACTATATACATTGCTCAGATTCCAAGATGAGTAGTTAAAACCCCGTATTATGGAGTATCTGAGACAACAAAGGTACCATAATAAGGAGATCCAAGACAATATAGAAAAGTCCATTCTTTACAATGACCCGACTGGGAATCGGACCCTGGACCACAGAGATGAGGACACCTTGAAACTTGTGTAAGAACCACTCGGCTACGGAGATCGTCAATAAATATAAAAGGAATCGAATCCTAACGAAACCGAAACCAATGGCGACAGATTTATCCTCAAACAGGGATTTTCTCTAATCTTATTCTAAACAAATAACATAACACAATGAAAACTAATAGCTAGGTAAATAAAAATGATAAGAAATCTTGTTATCTATGAACGCAGCTGCGAGCATCGCTGTTGCTTGTGATGGATGACCAGATACCCGATGCTTGGAACGTAATAAAGGTACGGATTTTAGAGGATTAAAAGGGTCGCCATTTATCATACAGTACTTACCTACAACCCCTTACCGTTACAACTGTCTATAATAATATTACTAGCCGTTTTCCTGCGATTTTTCCTGCGTTAATTATAGCCTACACCGCCATTTTATGAAAGTAGCTTCCCCTAGGTGAACTTTCATGATCGGATCGGTATTTCCGAAGTTTACCCTCAAGAAACAAATGTAGCTAGAAACTTTAACTGTTTATAATATAAGCATAGATGTAATATCGCAACTAGTAATTGATTCAGCAGATTTTTACAAATACCACGGAATAGTAAGTGCATTAAGTCTTTCGGTACCACCGAGTAATATGCCTATTATTGTGGAAATGCTTTCACTGACCCATTAAAGAGATTTCTGAGAAAGCTAACTAAATAGTTTACTTTTTATAATGGTACCAGCAAATAATGTATTAATTGCACAAAAAAAAAATATTATCGTAATATAACCGTTTAATTGAATGAATTTATAAACATTCAGTATACTTTAATTTATTTTCAAGTCAAGCAATTATCGCCTTATATTATGGTTTTAAGATTGCTATATAATATTCAAAAGAACTGTTTTCCTTTACGTCAAATTAGTTACTTTAACGTAATATTTCTACTTGTTGTTTGGTGATGAGGCGTATATATTATATATATATTTGTATAAAATAAATAGAAATCTATGCGGCTCAAGATATTCTTCAACTATTGCGGAGAAAAAACAAAAGACGAATGACAAAAGAAGTCGTGGCGTATAAGCGGCTAGCGTTGAGGTTGCAAACTTATAATCTATTAGTTAGATTATAAGTTTGCAACCTCAACGTGTAAGTTCTTAGCGCCCGCGGTGGCACACCCTCGAAAATACACTAGATATTCCTTTATTGATGCACTTACGAGTATATAGAAAATAATAGAAAAAGTAAATTAGTAAGTATACATAGAATTAACGCGGTTTCCCCATTGTCCGTTGAAGGAACATGAATGTATATGCGAGTTTTACCCGTTAACCAACAAACTTTACACAAATATTATCACAGTAATATTAAAGCAAACTTGACTCTTCAGGCATGAATATTCGAAAAATATATTATCATCACAAATGTTTACGGCTGGAATATCTGTTTTAATTTTAACTTCCTACCCGGGAGTTATGAAGTATAGGTACTTATATTTTTGTTTCCTTAGAATATAAATTATTTCCGAATATGACCTTTGCGTATATTCACCTAAACGTATATATTTGAAAGCTTTATTTTGAACCTACATTTAATTCTGAAAATATTTTGTATATTGCTTTGGTACTCGCACACATTATCTTACTAAACAGAAACTCAGGACCTGTATTTTTACCGTTATCTACAACTTACCTATTAATTATATTTTAAACAGATAAGGTCTTTATATCTAACAAATCCAGACATAAAAACATTCATTATAATGAAAATTGTCGTGACTTATGTTACTAAGTGATAATCAGGACTCTACTTCATAGTAACAATTTTGTTTAACGTAGCTTAATTGTGTAATCTTATGTTGCCTAAAGCTTTGCTGCTAATCTGAGATAATATCGGGTTACATTAAATGTCGAATCCCATCTATTTATTTTGAATTAAAATTAGAAGGCTTAAAATCTGAAGTAGATTTTTTATGTTATTGAACGTACTTTGTATTTCTGTAATGATATTATTAATACATTAATATAATAACATTCAAGAGACAAACCTCGATATTTCTCATTTTCTTGAATATATATAAATACTAGCTGACCCGACAGACTTCGTCCTGTCAAAAAGATTTGTAATGTGGCAGTTTTTTTGCCTACGTATTTAAAAAAAATCTCCTGAACAGAACCGTCACCCTGGTGATAGGGCGTTGTGAATAAAAAATAATTAAATAAAACATATATAAGGATTTAAAAGTAAGTAATCGCTTTATTGTTAATCATGTGAATCATAATTATTATTGCAATGTATTAATAGTAATAGTATTAAATATAGAAAAAAGAGATTTTTATGATCATAAAAACACATTACACACAACAGCATTATAAAAGTAAACTATTCGAATTAAATATAAACATTCTCAAGGAAAAATGCTGGAAGAATCCATCTACCTGTACCCCGGAATGGGACTCGAACCCATTCGCGATCCAGGGACTGCTCTAACCAATGAGCTATCTAGGACCCAACAGCTTTGCTACTACAGAGCGTATTTTCATCAATGTTCCGGCAATACATCTAATGACGTGGAAACTGATGCATTTTATCTCGCGTGCCGAAACTAATACAAAAGAAACGCGAGTTTCGGAACGCGACATTAAACTCCTCCAACTATGTATTCTGTGCTCCAACGCACACACGCACATTGTTTTGATAGATATGATCTTTGACGTTAGGAACACACCTACATTGCTTAGACAACAGTGAGTGCTTGTAATTTAATATGAACTTTATACCATAGCAATAAAGCTCAAATTGACTACGTTTTAGTTACAAATCATTTGTATGGGAAAAAGAAAAGGGCTATTTTTAGGGTTTTTCCAGCAATAATTCTAATTTTTCTCGCCGTAAAAACCATCCTTGAACTTCAACGAACATTTTAAAAAAAGATTTGGCCAAATTGGTCGAGGCGTTGTTGAGTTATGCGCTTACCAACACATTTTGCGATTCATTTTTATATATATAGATATATCAATAAAAAATCGTCATGAACCTATAAATATCTTCACTGTTGAGAGATTTTTGTCTGTCCTTCAGTTGATTATTGAAGAATTTTAAATAAGTACGTATTTTTTAAATGTTGCGTAATCAATAAATTATGGCTATATATATTGAGTTGATATGTAAATATATATTTTTCACATAGGTAGTAGTGCCACAATGAGCTCTCACTCCTCAACTGTAATGCTTTTTTATAATTATCTTAACCGATTTCTTGGTCAATTGAAGCAAAATTTTATGTATATAACATTTTTCTATTATCTGTTATACCCAGGCATCATCCCTATGACTAGTTTATCTTATTTCTTAATACATATATTGTATTATCAATGAATGATCATCATAAGCTTATAAATGTCTCCACTAATGAGACCCAGGTCTTGTCTATTGATAGAATTACATAATACACCACACCGCTAGCTTAGTAGCAGGAAAAAATTCTTCATCTGCGATTCAAAGAAATAAGCTCGAGATAAAACAAATTTGGTCACTCGTCCAATGAATATACAAGCATTACGCCTTTGCGAAAGTTGTAACGCTTGTATAATTTCCGCAATCGTGAGCTTGCTGCGAAATGAGAATCAAAATATTCAAAGTGAAAATTATTAATTTATCTGCATTCCTCTCTAGCCAGTTTCGGATTGGGACATCAATATAATTTACTACGAAAAAATAATACACTAACAATTTCACCGTAGCTCTTTTCAATATGAATGAATATTTAACTCAAAGTTTCTATAGATTCAAGTACTCTAAAAGTAAAAAGGTACCTACCCTTATAGGATTACTTCGCTGTCCACCTCGACAGACATCTGTACGACCCCTTTTTCTCAACACGTGAGTATAAAGTTGATTTAAGTGTATGCTCACAAGTGTGTGTTAATATATGTGTGCGTTAAATGATATATCAACATTTATACAAATCTTAAGATACCAGCGACCGTCCCAGATTTGCACGAGTATTTTTATATGCAGTGGTTTCGGAGAGTATTAATACAAACATAAAACAAATCTTTCCTTTCTATTAAATAGTGCTTTCCGCCCGTGGCTCTTCAAATTTATAAAAAACTCTAGTACAAATATTTATTTACTATATATCCAAATGCCTAAATACAAAGCGTCAAGTTTGAATCTTCGATAATGACAACACTTCATAAAAAATTTAATCACGTATTTCAACGTTTTTAAAACTTTGCGCGATAAAATGTATTCCGCGTCCTTCACCTAGGACTGCTCTATCTGTGTATTGGTTCAGTAATTTAGGCGTGAAAACGTAACAAACACACGTACAAACACACAAAGTCACTTTCGCACATGTAATAGGTATTAGTGTCATCATCTTTAGTCCTGTTTGATCTAGAATATAATTTTGGAATCACTCTTTCCGTGACCAACGTCGTGACGCTTATCTACTACGCCATCGAACTACAATATTAGTATGGATAGTATATAAAATGTATGTAAAAACATAAATGCACTACCTAATTTAAAAATTTAGGCAGTGCGGTTGATATTTTAATCGTTTCAATTTCTAACTTAAATAATATAAGGGGTTAAAATATGAAATTACCGTTTTCTTGTAATAGGTCCCTTGAATTGACATAGAATCTTCAGGGTTTGAGGTTTTCAAAAGAAACTTTTTTCACATGGTTTCTAAGATGTTCTTCTTTTTTCACATGGTTTCTAAGATGTTCTTTCAATTGTTTTTGTTATTCTACTTAGACAACAAAGATGGAGACTGCGAAAATTAATAATTTTTGAATACGAGTTCCGACGCGGAAATAACGCGGCAGAAACAGCCCGCAATATAAATGTTGCCTTTGGAGAGGGGTCTTCTAATGAACGCATCATGCGATTTTGGTTTAAACACTTTCGTGATGGAAACTTCGACTTGAAGAACGAGCCACGAGGAAGACCGTCCACACAGGTGAATAAAGATGAATTAAGAGAGATGGTGGAAGCCGATCCTAGTCAAATTACCCAGGAATTAGCAGCATGATTTAACGTTACCTTACCCACAATATTTACTCATTTGTGTCAAATCAATAAAATTTGTGCCTCATGATTTGACTGATCTGCAGAAAGAAACGCGTGCTGAAACTTATGTTGCCTTGTTGAAGCGGTACAGAAATGAAGGTATATTGGATCGAATTGTGACATGTGTTGAAAAGTGGATTCTTTATAAAAACCGTAAAAAAAATGCAATGGCTGACCCCAGGTCAAACGCCGCAAAAGTCCTAAAGCAAAACTTACCAATAAAAAGGTAATGGTAACTGTTTGGTGGTCTCAGCATGGTGTTATTCACTATAGTTTTCTCCGATCTGGTCAAGCAATAACGGCAGATGTCTTTTGTGCCGAACTCCCAACAATGTTGGCAAAACTAGCAGTAAAAACCCCCGCAAAACAGCAAGATTTTGACAATTATCTACGTGACAAGAAGTTTTCTTCATAGGAGGCAGTACAAAATGTCACATAGTTTGTGAAGTCTAGATCCTCAGAATTCTATCGCAAAGGCATAAATGGCCTTCCTATTAGATAGCAGCAATGTATAGATAATAATGGTAACTATTATGATTAAATAAACTTGTTAAAAACTAAAAAATAAACAATTTTGATTTTCAGTACAAATCGGCAATTTCATACTTTAACCATTATTATCAAACTCAATACTGGACAAACGAATGATGAGTTGACTTAAGCATGCGTGTGTTTATGATGTTTAATTTATTGTAAGTAGGTCATCGGGCGACCTGTTGCACGTCCTTGCACCCCTTTCCCCCTCGTGCCCACCAACATGCCCTTTTTGTCCATTTAATACCTAGTTGTCGTAACCAGCTTCTAAACGGTAATGGAATTTTTATTTGTTTTCCAATGAAATTTAATTAAGCATTAAAAATAACAGAGATATTTTTTAAACTAAGCGTTTAGATATCAAATAAGCATTTATTCAAAGTAAATTATTTTGTTATCACGTTTCAGCGCTAGCTACAACTCAAGCAACAAATTGATAAAATCAATTTTAGATCTCCATTTCGAAGCTTTCTGCGCCGTAACAGCTGTTTTTTTTTATAATCCTCTGAGATGAAAAGGTTATTTAAATAAAGAATATGCGTATGATATCAAGCAATAGCATAGGTTTATCTATAACAAAATCCATGTTTTAACTTAATAATCATATTGCAAGTAATGCTCTTGCAATATAGATCAACTTGATAGGTGTATTAATAACTTGACAGTTGGGCTATGAGAAAGACCGTCAAATACTTAACTATAATATTTCATACTAATAATATATTCTATTAGCGTCTTAATATTTAACAGCAATTTTGTATTTAAAATGTTTTTGGCAATTAAAATGATAAAAGCGAAGAAAATTGATTCTATATAAAAATAATGACTTCGTTTCATTACCCAAGCAATTCAGTCTTTTCATCTACACAAAGTACGTCATAACAAACATTTTTTTAATCAATCGAAACCTTAGCACATCCACTCCTATTCTATTCTTCTATGTTCACTTTTATTAAAATGCTTTCCCTATGAAGCTGTACGATGACGACAATTTTATTTAAACAATTTCATTAATTAATTATATAAGGTCTCAAACTACAACTCTATGAATCTAATTAATAAAGTCTAAATTAGCTATTATTATATTATAAGAATCTTATTAACTTGCCATGTATTTATTATATACTAGCTGTGCCCCCGACTTCGTCTACGTGGGAAGTATTTTGGTAGAATTCTTCTTTTCCTATGAATGAAGTGGAATCGAATAAAATCAATGGGCCATAACCCACTATGCGGGCTTAATGCGGATCGGTGGGTGTTAACGTTGGTGATGCAGCCAGGGGGCCAATTCTACTAAATAAATTTTGTTTAAATCGAATCGAAAACGGATCTGAATCGCAATATAATACTGAAAACTGCATTTAAATCGGTTCAGCCGTTATTGAGATTATCGTGCACAAACGCTCAGACAAACAGCCAAACCGACAAACAGACAAAAAATAAAAATTTTTTTTTTGGGTTCGCTTATAAATGTCCCTCATAACAGTTTTTTTTCATTTATCTTCAATGTACAGACATCGATCAGTTACGTTTTTATTATAGTAAAGATGTAAAATCTTTTTGAAGCACTTTGCCCCCGTTTACATACGAAATTTACCATTGTTTAGTTCTAGATGACAATGCATGGTTAACCTGGTTAAATCATTATAAACCAAATATGGTGGACTGCCCAAGTTGGCAGCACAGTTATTTGTTTGTACACTGGTATGATATGGTTATGAAAGTAAAGAGCTTGCTAAGATATAGTTATAATAGACTTCATTCTAAATCCAATATCGTGGCCACCCAAGATGGCTAGAATGACCACTGATCGGTAAAAACAGGAATGTAATACACTAAGATAAGTTTGTCTACCACTCAAGCCTTTCTGTTACGGCATCTAACCTTCCTATTAGTCATACTTATAATATAAATACGAATTAGTTTGTAAGAATGGATGTGTATTACTCTTTCACACAGAAACTATCAGTAGTTTCTATCTGAACGGATTTAAGTAAATTTTAATAAACGAATAATTTTATTACTACTTTTTATTCCTAAACTTTTAGCACTAAACGGTTCCTTAGAGATAAATATGCTATAAAGTCAGCATGTAAACTACGCGGGTGAAGTCGCTGGCAGATAGCTAGTATCGTATAATACCAAACCTACAAATGTTTTGTTGAAGTTATAATACCAATGCCTCACAATTTCCTTTTATTGTTCAATTTATTTCTTTATTATTGCTTTCATAGCAATTTGTATTTACCGTAACCTATCGAAATAATACAAGACTTTTTCAATAACAGGCCCTCAAAATTCACGAGTCACCGACCGGTAAGTACTCTAAGTTATGGATAATGACGTCCATTATATCTTGCTAAGCTGTATTTTCTTTTTCCTTATTTCGGAGTTTGCTTAATTTTGGCATTTTATTTCCATAACTGAACTTTTTACAATTTTTATTTATATTATGCATTCTTTTTTTTTTCATTCCTATTTCTACTTTATCATCGCCTTTAACATATTAATGTATCTCTTAGGGAACAGATCTTCACAATAGAGTGGACTGCAAAGAAAATGGCCTCAGTGCATCGCCACATTACGGATCCCTTGCCCTTGTGACATTTACAAGAGTCGGTCATAGGATGGGTGATCAAAAAATTAACTATCTCGAGTTCCTCCATGCTTCGGAAGGCATATAAAGCCGTTGGTCTCGGATGTATCTGCAGTCATTATCACCCAATGAACCAGTGGGTCACGGTCTAATCTCCCTATTCGATTCCATTCATATGGAACTCCTGTGCCTCAGCAGTGGGATAAATGAATAAATGAAGAATTATGAGAAACGCTTTCGAACCAGCAACAACATTCTAAAAAAACTGCAGTTTTCCAATGTCTAAGTATAATTTCATCATCAAAGAAACTACATTTATCTAACAACCATCAATACCCGTCATAATAGAAGTTTCTTATGGGCTTATAAATGACATCAATAAATAGATAAACTTTATTGAGGGCGTAACAAATTCAATTTCCCTCGTATAGGATGTGGGACGATAGCAACCCCTTAATTGCTAACATTATGGATACAAGCCAATTATGCGAACAGTCTCCAAATAACATGAATGAAATGTCCAAGAACTAAATAACTTATAAACGTTCGTAGTGGTCCAATGAAAATAATATGATTTTTAAACCGATTTTTCAACTTTATTTTTGTTTGAATCTTTTATTTGGGTATCACGATAAATTATAACTTCAAAACTGTTTGAAGAGTGAAAAATAATACTTACTGAAACTTCTATTAAAGTTAGTTGAATAAATAAACTACTCAAAACCTACGATAAAAGAAATTACTTGAATATATTAAACCGCCTCTAAAGCGCGTACACCGTTCAAATAAAAAAAATTCTAATAAAAAAATATACAGTAATTACAATTATTTATAAAGTAATCAATAAGACGATTTTCATTTACTGTCTAAATTATTCTGCTTTCTTATAGTGAGAATGAAAAATATGTGAATCACTTTGTATTTAAGGGCTTTACATACGGAGCACTTTTATAATTAATCGCAACGGCGGCAACAATTAACTAAGTAAAAATAAATAATTAAGTTTTTGTCGCCTAATACGTTATCTCTTGCTTCTTCATTGGGGGGCGTTATGACGTTTTTCTTCTTCATCGTCGTTTTTAATTTTTGACATAATTGCGTTTATACCATTCCGCCAATTTTACGTTGCGTGTCTTTACACGTAAAGAGATGATTAACGAAAACGTATAAGTAATTATGAATAAAATCTCTGAATTCTTAGCAGGTCCATCTAATTACATTGTTGAAGGGTATAACTAGAATATACAAACAATTATAAAAGACTATGACTATTATATGACGGCGGGTAATCAGAAGTCCGAATTAATCATACATATCGGGATATATCTTAAAAATAACATTCTATAACGAGATGAGCGTGATGTCGTCGGATGTCTTTACTCCTGGGCGGTCGGAAACAGAATGCGTGCCAAAATGGCGGCAACTTGCTTCACGTTAACGAACTGTCAGTCAGTTACTATTCTAATAAAATTCTAAAAAAAGTATCGCAAAGATGATGGAGATATTCTGCGACGTATATAAATAAATAAATAAATATTTAACAACATCACATACATTGCTCAGATTCCAAGATGAGTAGCTAAAGCCCCAGTATTATGGAGTGTCTGAGACAACGAAGGTACTAAAACACCCAGACCCGAGTCAATATAGAAAAGTTCATTTTCTACATTGACCCGACCGGGAATCAAACCCGGGACCTCAGAGATGGCGACACCTTGAAACCGGCGTACGAACCACTCGGCTACTAATAATTAATACAAACAATTTGAATATACTGGGTTTCTCTTACTCTGTTGTTTTGACGCTCAGCCATAAAAAGTCAAAACTGGCCTAATATTACAGGAACAAAATTAAAAAATATATATACATGAAGAGGATAAATACGATATAATAATAGTTAATGGCTCCGCTCTGCTGTCACTTAAGTGGGAGCAGACTCTACATTCGAAGACAACTGGTGACGTAATTGTTCCATACTAGGCGCCTTGCCTTCACCGACCCCAAATTTTGTTGCCTTCACGCCTCATTTGAAGGATTTTGTTTTATAAAAAGAAAGAACGAAGTCCATTTGTACTGAGTGAGATCTTACCATTTTTAAAAAGTATGATATAAAAACTTCTATAACCTACCTATATAAGAAAAATTTGTAGTCAGTGCCGACAATTTAATGTTATGTTCAATACGGTAAACCATAGTTACCATAGTCTTTCATTTATTAATAGTGAAATAAAAAAAAGTTTATAAACACATTGCTCTGCTCTTTATGAGATATATCTTATACACAGAGATTGAAGCCCGTTTTTAATCAATATACCTATTATTATTAATATAAAAATGAGATATTAATTTCAATATGATATTTAAAAAACCGTATAAAAATTTAACCAGTTCCATAAACGTCAAATAAAATTGTCATTTGTTTAAAAGCGACATTTTCCATACTAATTTTGAAAATTCATTAGAGATTAAAGTCGTCATACCCCAATGGATGTTTGTGCAACACAAGTTCCAAAGTAAAGAACGATTAGACCTAATCGTCAATGTAAATTTTTTAAATATTCCTTTATGTCTTCGAAAAGCAAGGAAAATACATTTATTTTCCCATACAAAGGCGGTGCTAAGTTCCCCGGAGTAGCTAGTAATAATATATTTTCTAATACTTTACCATCAATATACAATACCGTTATTATAACGTTCAGCCGACTCCTTTCAACAAAATAAGGAACAATAGTCACTAGCCTTAATCAAATTTTCTATTCTACCAAATGGGAGTCCCGCTGATAAATTGACTCGTCTAGCACCGGGAGACCGCCTCTATCCGCGGCTCGCCCACTTTGTTTATTGACACCCATTACCAAAATTAAATACTCAGCCTGACGCTTGTTGGGTCGGTTAAATATTAGGCGTTGGATTAAGAAATTCTCTAACACCTGAACTTAATTCAATGTTTACAATACCGATTAAAAGTGATAACATAACTACATACACAAAGAATCATCTTCGTAATTATAGCTTTTTCTAGATATAATGTTGGTTAATGAAAATTTGATTTATACATTTTATAAATATTTAAACGTTCGATAAAGATGAAAATTTCGATCAATTTTACATTCAGAATGCTACACTGAAAAATATAAATATAGCATTGTCAATGCAAAATTGATTGATCAAATATAATATGATTCAAGAATTTAACGGCGCACTGGCGCTACCTTCGCTAAAAAGAATGCTTTCACACCAAGACTAGGTAAACGTTTAAATTGTGATTCCATAAGCGTTTATTTAATTTACTACATATGTTTGTATTATGTATATCATCTTCGCCGAGATAACTCCGATGAATAAATTACAATTATTAATACAATATAATGGGGCACTGAAAATGGTGAACTAGCGATGTGCTAAAAAAACCATCGAATCTTTCATATATATAATATTAAATAGATAATAAAATTACTAATGAATTTGATGAAAAAAAGCAAGTGAAAATAACATAACAATACCAAAGATACGTCTTCTCTATGATAAAAAATCACCAGGATTATAAAATAGCTAAGTTTAGATTATACGAGTAGATATCATAAGCCAATACAAATATTTTCACATCTGCAGAAATATATTTTCATAAAGAATACGTTATATAAAAATGAACACAAATACATCAAAAGCGTTTAAACAAAACGAAATATATATAAAGTATTTTTTCAAAACCTCTTAAAGAAATTTATTCTGGCGAGAAAGTTTTGTCAGGACAAGGACAAAAGCAGTTGTTAAATAACTTTCTTTTTCTTGAATATAATGAAATGAAATAAGTTCACGAAATTCCTTTGAAAGATTTTGATTGCCGGTGGTTATAAAGATACCTACATGAAACATATTTCAAATCACTATAGAAAAATATTGTTTCAGCACAGTTAAGAAATAAATTTACATGTCCTATGGTTTTATCGAACTAGTAATTAGCGAATCGAATGAGAAGAGTAACTAAGTGCAGTTGTTTATCACGCAAACCTACCAGTAGACAATATCGTAAACCCTTTAATATTTTTCCTTTCCGGACAATGAAATAAAACGATACAATGGAACGATATTACAGTACAGTACAGTCAGGAGTAGTTGTACAGTTAGGACGAGATGACCCATCAACCTTCGGTACTCCAGCCAACCATCGCTGGAGTACCGAAGGTTGCGTCATGCTCGTGATTGAAAATGAGGATGTTCTAGACTTCTTAATTTTGTCCATTTTCTACTTATTATTATACAAATTTAGACATATATGTAGTATGGGAAATTAATTTATCAATGAATATACATGGCGCAGAATATTTATTATCTGTTTCTTATTTCCAAAATTATACTGTAATTAACTTTATCATCACCAGACTATCGATATCGAGAATGGGCTGTTGCTCACCACGCGGGCCCAGTACGGATTGGTGGGTGGCATGACTTCATAATCTAATGAAATCATTTTTCAGTGAGATTTAACTGACTCAAAATGAAAATAAGTGAAAATAAGCAGCCCATGTAGAATTTCGTTGCCAGTTCTCAGTTCAATGTCTCCCGTCCCACCGTAGATTTTCAAATCGACGGTAGATCTTTCTACTTTTACAAGTGCCTGTTGTAGTCCAGACTACGTAAATGATCATGATTCACATTCCACGTTCAGATTGTTCGCGTATTATTTAAGGGTAACGTCACAAACCATAAACAATGACTAACAGGTATAAAACGAGTCATTACTCTTCTGACGTTTGTAAAGCACATTCTTTACACTTATGATGCTCAAAAGTAGCGTAAAAATACACGAGAGATAGATATATAATATTTCTTCTTCATCCATTTGGTGACAGGTAAAAATAAAAAATAAAGATAAGATAAAATTAAATATACCTAAGTAGTCGCAGTCAAGAAATATTCAAAACTAACTCATCTTAAGTACTAGGACTAAATAGATCATGTGAAGGAAATTGATTAGAAGATCATCGCTTGTATCCCCCAATCTCTACAGTTCTTACTTCGCGAACACAGCTGAATACTGTTCAAAGATATTGTGTGGAAAATGAATGGGTGTAAGCTTCCATGACTGCACAGAGTATGTCTTGTAGTTGATTTTCAAGTCCATCCTTATACATTATGGCTTAAAATCAAATGGAAAATATGACAGTTTTGTATAACATTCTGTTGATTGTGAATGTTCAATCGAAAAATTACGCGTACCATATATGGGTGTAATGTTAGCTTGTCTCTTAAATAAACTAGGTACACAGTTCACGTTCCCGGAGTTTCTCACTCTTGTATTGAGAGCGTCTCATCTTTATTCCCAACAGGCCGCGTCGGTCGCAAGGAGTGTCGCTAATTTGCAATTCCCCTTCCGAGGAAACACGTTAATATCCTTCGAGAGTCTGTGATTTCCCCAATATCATTATTTGTCTTGATGGCTTTTGTTGTGGTGAACTGTTCGGAGCCTCTGTACCCGATCTTGTTAGTTCAATGTATATGTAGTAGACGACCAAATTATTGAACGCTTATCTAATAATAAACCATGTCTAGGCGTGTTAAATCATGTTATATTATAACCATTACATAGCTCAAATATTTTTTTCCAGATTTTTCTTTTGGTTTCACATTTGTTTTCTCTGGCAAGGGTCAGAGACCTCGCGTTTCGTTTCGTTTTTTTTTCATCGATATCAAAATATTTAACCATTCCTCCTTTAGAATGCGCTCACAAAAACAATGTAGTACTATTCTGTAATAAAAACACCTTCGAATTCGAGATCAAGCACAGCGCTGTCACAATATAGATCACTGACTGCCAAATTTCCAAAGTGGACATGTGGATGAGTCATGAGTCCATGGGAGACTCGACAAGTTAATTTTAGCATAACAAAAATGGGGATTTATTTAGAATTAATTAGTGCACGACAAATTATTTGGTTTCGATAGTTACTCGTAGTTTATAGATAAAAATAGGGTTAGTTTTTGATTTTCATTGTTGAAGGAGTTACAAAAAAAATATGGTGTACTTTTTACCAATCCGTATAGTGTTTTATAAATAAGATGTAATTCGTTTTTAGAACACCGCGACGATGCGACATAAAATTCCATAGTTAGAAGTAATCTTCACAATGTTTCGTTTTTAAAATAGTGTAGAAATGTAGCTCACAATGCAAGGTCCACCTGAACCAGAAACATTTTTTAAAGTTCAAAAAATGTTTAGAAAAGTTTTATTTCATCTAAGCTCTATGCAATGGCAGTGCTGTGATAAACGCTTCACTCAGTCTGGTAAATTTTATCTTATTTAATATTATCAAGGCGAAAGTTTTGATGTTTATTACTTGTTCACGCAAAATCTGCTGAATGGATTTTGATGAAATTTGTTAAACGTATAATACTAAGCCTGGTTTAAAATATAGGCTACTTTTTATCTCACTAAAGAGTCCTCTAGGGATAAGTAGGTGAAACCGTTGGTGAGAAGTTAGTTTTAAATTAAAATCAAACGTCTTGACAGCTGCAGCTATGGCGCTGTTACTTACATACGTATAGTAATACAAATTCATAGCACATATACATTTCAAAAATAAGGGTTGTTTTACTTTTTAATATAATATGAGAATTCGTAATCGAATCATTGTTTTAATTGCTAAGTAAGAAATGAACCCTCAATATTATCTTTTTAAGTATCATATTATGTATTTGTTTTACCATTACTAACACTTACTTAAGGCACATAAGATATTCATATGAATATAAATTCGTAATATAAACCTTCGTGGTTATGGTGCTTGATGGCTCTGTTACGTTGGTCGATGGGTAAAGCACGCATAGGGGGCGATCCTTGCATCCTCATCTCATTGGTCAATAAAACAATAACTGTCTAATGAAAGCGAGAAACAGAAATCGCCGTCATGCCGCACGCGTTATAATCGACCAGTGTATCTGAGTCATGACGGTCCTCACGAATAGCAACTTATATGCTAAATTTAAAACAAAACTCACCCTGAATTAACGGAGTTATCCACTTCTGGCCAGGAAAGGCGTCTTTTACAAAAAGCCATTGTTGGTTTCTCTGGTGGCGGAGGGTGGCGAGGCACACGTAGAGAACCTCCACGGCGTGGAGGAGCAGCTGGCGCTAAACAATCGAGTGTCCGACGCCGTGCACTCAGAGCTGAGGCGCCCTCAGTTGGAACCACTCGAGGGAAACCTAATCAAAAATATAAATGACATCTTCATGAATGATATATTTCCAAGGGAGTCTTATAAATATTTTGACTATTGGATTATCCAAATCTAAATTACCAGCCTATAAATGCTAGAGCTGAGAAATAGAACATTGCGAAAATTGCTCAACAACAGTATCGCAGACCGAGCGCGCTATCCATTAGGTCCCTCTATCTAAATAAACTATAATTTCTGTTATTTTTTATTAGAAATTTTCAAGTTTCAACTTAAATGTTACTTTAAAAAAATCACCTTGATTAAACATAGCTCTGCACCTGCAGAGTTATTTTGTTACAATGTCAAAGGCAGCCTCGAACATAGCGCTGCTTACAGTGCCTACCTAAATACTTCAAAACAGGGTTGCCACCCGTCCCGAATTTTCCGGGTCAATCCCGCTTCAATGATTTGTGTCCCGCGTCTCAATTTCTTATTAATTTTGGCCCGATTTTTTATAAGACTAGACAATCGCTCAATTCACTCCTTGGGTATCCGCACGTATGCTCAGTCACAATGCGCATCCTAATATTCGCTGTTCCCCCTGCCCTTGCGGTGCCATAACTACACGACTGCCAAAATTGAATCCAAAAGAGAAAAAAAACCACCAGGCGGGCCAAGTTAAACAAATATTTATTATATTAATTTTTGATATAACCTACATTGGACCCGAGGCGGATTACTTCTGATAACTGTCAAAATGTCCCAAAATTTTCTCAAACGGTGACAACCCTGTTTCAAAAGGAAATAAAGATGTTATTTGATTGATCCTCTATGGTTTGACAGAATCGTGTTCGACGCTAAATATTTACAGAATAAATGATCAATAATATTTTACTTAACCTGATATAAAAACATTTAACTGTTACTTTTTATTCATAGTGTTTTTCATAATAATATACTTAACAAAATTATTTACGTATTTAACAAGTAGTTTAATTATCAGGAATAACCAAATTAAGGCGTTAATAATGATACCTACATATTGGTTATCTTTTAGTCTTACTCACAAACAACTAACTTTAATAGCCGAACAAGTTTAAATATTATTTAAGATAATAAATCGTTTCATAGTTTGTCAAGTTCTCGATCATTCTCATTTTATTTGCGCCGTCACCGCTGTCGATAAGTTTTATGGGTACCCATTACGCTTAAAAGGATAAAGGCTTTAGCGTACAAAACGTTTTCCTAAATTTCTAAGAATCTTTATTTGAAATATGACTATCACATACGATATTGTCTAAAAGCCCATTTTCTTAAGTACGTCTATCTTTAAATTTGATATATTGAAGTCATTATAAATTGGGTATCAAATAGAAGACTGATTTACAGAATTCTTAAGATACTTAGTACCAATTAGTAATTACGTATAATTGAGTCGATATTAAATTATTGTGGAATTAATAAATTATTTTTTCTTTAATTTATTAATAACTCTTTTATGAAATCAAAATATTAGGTCCTTACATATGAAATTGGCGTTTTGTCGTACTGGTCACTATAATCACAATTTCTTTTCCTTGGTTGGGAATTCCAAATTCAAATTTATACAGCCATTTACACATGTATTTGTGTTTCATTAGGCGGCAGTCATTTTTTTTTGTCCTATTTACGTCACCCAGTATAAAAAATGGAAATATTGTGTTATTGACGAGTACGAGTTCTACCGTGGTATCAGTGCTGCGGAAACGGCTCGAAGGGTTAATGATGTGTATTGCGGTTGTGTGGCAAAAGAAAACACAGTGCTTTTTTGGTTCCAACGTTTTCGTTCTGGAAATTTCTACCTGCAGAACAAGCCTCCGGTCTCCGGCCATCCCTTGGACGATTAAGAAATTGTTAATAATGAAGAATTGAACAATTGAAGAATTTAAGGCTATTGTGTAAGCGGATATTTCATATGTAAGGACCTAATATTAACAAAATATTTCAATTTGAATAGAAATAATTGTGGAGACAATATATATTTCTATTTTAGTAAAATTTACTGAAAATATTTATTCATGAAGGTGTTGGGGCGACCGAGGGGTTTTAAAACAGATGTGAGTTGAAATCACCCTTTTTTTGACCACCTGAGAATAGGCTGGTCAATATACCGGGGCATACGCACTAAAAATAAACTTTAAATAGAAAACGTTAGCAAGTTTCTATTATCTTGTCTCTCTTACATAATATATTGAAACAGAAATAAAAAGGATACTTAACTAATAGAAGTTAAAATAACAATTATAAACAGACCGAAAATTTTGTTTTAAATTCCATGTAGAATTTATTTGTTATTTGCTTATTAAAGTGCCTAATATGATGTGATATCGCTATAATCCTATATATTATGCAGCTTACGATATAATAATTGGGTTCCATCCTTATCCAATTTTCTACCAAAGTAAGTTTAGATTTTTTATTTCTTTAAACAGCCGAATTAAAAAAATATTTGTATATTGGCCTATATTGGCGCAATAAGAACAAATGAGTCCATAACCCTTGTGGAAACGAACACTATTGGAAGTCTTCAGAAATATGCGAGGACCTTTGGATCTCTTTGGAAGAGCTGGGGTAAACTGATAATACCCCTAAGAGCACAGGTTATGGAATTGCGTAAAAAGTCTTCCGTACTACATAATAAAACATAAGTCTTATTGGAATTACCTCTCATGGTGGCTGTGGATGGTTGTGGCTGTTGCACCTGTGATTCTTCTGCCGATCGGTGACGGGATGGCGGAGCGCGGCGTGGCGACAGCGCCAACCCCGCCACACTGTCTGCCATGCCCGCCACATATTGCCCAAGTGACGTTAAAAAACTCATTGTTAATAATCACTGCACATTTGCTAGCACTCAAACACCAGACACTATCACATTTTACCATTCACAACTAAGTTATTCACCAGATGATCTGTAACAAAGAAAGCTCCAGTAAATTAAGTATTTCCGAAGTATTTATCAGTACTGATCAGTTCACCACCGACCAAGAAACACGAGGTAAGTTTTTTAAGTTTCATAAACTTTGGCAAAGTATGGAAACAAAGTTAACAGAATTCTTCGGAACTACGATCTTCTGCGATAACGGCCAAACTCTTTTGATTTCAAATCAATGCTTCAATAAAATAAAATCATTTCGAATTTAAAAGTAACTATTATGTATTCTTAAAAAAACCAATAATAACTGGGGGACAAAAATTCTATGGCTTGCTTTGGAAGACACTTAAAGCCGTTGGTCTCGGTTGCATCTACAGTTGTTAATACCCACCAATCCACACTGGGTCCACGTAGTAAGTCGTAGCAAGAAAGAACTGTGCCCGGCAGTAGGGGGAGTAATAGGCTAGTGATGATAGTTCAATCGCTTACAACAAATCACAACACGTGAATACTAAATAATTAACTTTGGTATTAATTATTGTTTAATAGACTTTATATGTTCAACAACCGATCTATAAAGTACATAAGTAAACACATGATTATTATGTCAGGCATATTTGTGTATAAAGGTACTCCATTTTCAATGGCTAATTGATATATATTTCGATGCAAAAATGTTGCCATTAAAAATATAGGCTGCAAGTTAGAATAACCCTATAATTCTCCCAACTCTGGGTAATAAACATTTTATGATCGCAGCAAAATTTCTTTATACTTAAATATTTCTTCAAAAGAAGTTCCATAAGAAACCATAAGAAAAAATCGGGGAACTTCAGACATAAATGAACATTAAAACGACTTGTTTCTTAATATAGAAACTTTCTTTTTAAAATTTTTCGTAAACGGTATAAACATGGATGACTTAAAGCTGTAATAAAATTAATTGATAAACTCTGCTTGACTTTAAAACTTAAAATGAGGCGAGTAGGTACTTACATCATCAGTAGAACCGTACTCAACAACAGTTGTATTACTGAATTGATCATTTTAAAGAGCTCTTTTTTATTATTATTTATTTATAACACAAATAGTCATTTCAAGTTTATTACAATATAGACTTAAATACAAAAAAAGACATTGAGTTTCATTAAATTACTTTTATATAAATTTATTATTAAAGAGTCTGTGACTATGCTGTGCAAACGTAAACAGTAAAGTTTGTCCGACGAAAGAACTCCCGCAGCATAACACTTATTCCTTTCCAATAAAAGCGAGCATACATTAGCAAGCCTCTTCGTCACACAAGCTCCCGTTGCAGAATAATATCCGATTACATTTTAATTAACTCATAGTGGTAAACTATCTACTACATGCTTTTTAAAATTTGATAATTTATGTTTAAATGGATCTGTTTATACAATTGAATTCTCACTTACTATATGGTATACAATACTATGCCTAAATTTTTGTTGTGCAAGACGCTAATTATAATTAGCAGACTAAATGCGTTTACGTCGCTCTTAAATTGTATATAACGACGATGCGCAAGCCGACCTAAATGATGGTATATATACTTCGGTTGTTTAAATATTATGAAATTGATTCTTAAAACTATATAAAATTTTCATTTTACTTTTTCCACGGAAGAAAACATTAATTTTATATATAAAAAGTTAATATTGGACGTCATGTAGTTATTTACAAGATTATCAACGATTCGGTCTATATACTTTTAAAATTACAACATACGTAGGTATTAAAAATAAAAACTACCTACCAAATATTTTTCAATGCTTATTTTTGTATTCAAATAGAAATCTTTCATATGTCGTAAGCTTAAAGTAAAATGTAATTTTACAATTATAAATCAAAAATAACCTGGAGAAATCACTTTCACCGCATCTAAATTAAGTATAATAATATTAGTTGATATGAATATGATTATATAGTATAGCTATGAAGAAAAAATATACTATCACAGCTAGTATATTTTATCTTCACTTTACATTTATTTTATTAGTTATGTATCCAGACACACGAGTATCTCGACGTTGTATTAAAAAAAAATAGGAGTAGTAGAGTCCTATTTTATTATAAACTGATGTTTATGCATGCCTCATTGCTCCTAGCAACTAGTTCCATAGGCGTTCGTAAACAAATAGGTGAGGTAGTCAGAAGCATAACCGGGTAAGATATCAAAGTGCATTGTGAAAGGGAAATTATCACTGTTGTGTTATTAAGATTTTGTTACTTCTTATCTTCTATAGAGTATTATGTTCAATAATACTATATTTAACGTCATCACACACTTTTTGCTCATTTTCACCACAAGCCGGTAATGTGAGCTACAATAACGTTAGCGTAAGTCATAAACATGCCGGGAATTTAATTAAATGGCTGTCGGTGTAATTATCATGACTGCTTAGAACGTAAACAAAGGGCTATATCTATTTGTGGACAACAACTAGCAGTAAATCCATTAACCTCAGAGGCCGATCCTGCGTAATCCAACCATCTCACTAGTTACAATATTGAAATTGACCCTGACTGTGGTTTGACCTTTGATAACATATACATTAGTATGCTTACTGCATATTAACTACGGTAAAATTAAACTACAGTCACTCGATAGTAATAAGCACACGCATACAATAGGGAATATTCCTGACTTCAAAATAATTTATATTCAGTCAGTCAGTCTGATAAGAGAATAATATTAGATACATTTTTATTTTTTGTTTCAATTTAACAAGAAATGGCTTAGATGATGGGCATTAAAGTTACGTCACAACCATGTAAAAATGTTCAAGAATGTAACCTCATGCGACATTTCAACTCAATTTATCGCCATTATTTAATGATTACACGATAAATAAAAAAATACGTCTTTAAAATTCTTAAGATTGAATAGATAATTACTATGTTTTAGATTAAATAAAATTTTAGGTAACAGTAGACATTAAAATCGTAAAAGATTGTGTAGGAATACAAAAAGGGCTAATATTAAAAATTATTCCGTTTAAAATATTTTTTTTATTTACAATTTTTTTTATAAGTTTTCTACCTTATCATCACCAGGAAACTGCCGTTACTCAGGCCTGAGGATAGAATCGAATCGAATAGGGAGAATGGGCCGTGACCCACTACGCTAGTCCATTGCAGATTGGTGGGTGTTAACGTCAGCCGGGACAAACGGCTTAACATGCCTTCCGAAGCACTTATTTGAAAGTAATTTAAGTGGAGTGTCAAATGGTTTCTACCTCGGAACCCGGTTATAATGAATGGATTTTCGTAAAACCTTTTAGATTGCTTTGTTAAAAGCTTACATAAAAATGTTTACCCATTCAAAATTTCGATCTTATTTAAAAGAATATGTTTGGAGATTTCGTACATTTTCTACGAAATCTGTTTTTTTTTAATATTTGAGGTTATCACAAGAAGCCCTTTCATTTGGTTTGGTATAGAAAATGTTTACAAAAGTAATTCATTTTTACTAACGGTTTAGTTGTCTGCATCAAATTTTAATCTAAAACTGGCAGCTTATTACTATCGATATAAAATCTATCTTATATCTCTCAGAAAATTTAAGCTAATATTGTTAACCAATAGACGAGAATGAAGTAAGAAATGGTAATAGCTAATAATAATGGTATTCTAACCATTAACAGTTAATTGAAAAAATGTCTATTCTCAAGTGATTACTTCTCTTGACTATAGATTTGAGTGTTAGACGTTTTTTCTTCGTACAATGAAAATTAGTAAATTCTGTGTGACAGATGGATCAACATTCAGAAGTTTTTCCCTATAAGTTATATCCCCTTAAAATATAATTTTTCCCCACTTCATTTATGAAAAAAGAAAAAATATAAATCTCTAATTAATAAAGCGATTAATAAAGAACGTAACGAACGTTACGTAATTAAGAAATTCACTGGAAAACATTGAAAAAAGTTAAAACAAATTTCATGATAAGTAAAGAGAAAGGAAAAACAGTAGACAATTGATTTCTAATCAATTTTATTATTGAATAATTAATAATTTTATATTGAATAATACGATCATATTCTATACATTTAAAGTACTCCAAAAGTATTCTGTTTTGTGAATAAAATATGTATTGTATATTTAATAATATTATTAATAAAACATATTATTAAGCTTACGCGAATAATGAAATATTATGTGATTATGTTTAATGCATTTCAAAGAACAGAAATTCATTTTTCTGAATAGGTTATGTAACAGAATATCATATTTTTTATAATAACAACGCCGTTTTCTAAACGTTACGCAAGACCAAGGTAAGTATATTTATACTATATAACAAGGTGCGAACTCCCAAATTGACTTTGAACTTCACAAATAACGATACTTTCGAAAGTTTGTTTTTCAATTTTAACGTGGATACATAAACATAAGTACAGACAGTAATATTAAAGTTACTAAGATAGGTAATTACACCGATTCTATTTGTTTAAACGTGTCCAAACTTTAATTAACTTTCTTACATAAACACTGCTGAAAAGACAATCTTAGAAATTTTCGTTAAAAACAATTTAGACACAATCTGTAATTAATAATGTGTGTGTACCTCTAGTTGGTTTTCTGTGAAATATATATTTAGATCTCATTGGAGGTAGATTATATTTGAGGCATTAAATCAAATGTCTCATTAAAATCTGAGAACGATTGTAACGATTTCACTAATTTTGTTTTAAATTTTAGCAATAAGTCCATGAATAGTTTAAAAGATGAGAAAATACACTATTCGTCTATCAGGCAGTGGGCGTTCTGAAATTAATTGCATCAAAGTCTAACATATTATATTTAATTTTGAGACTACAAAATTCTCTGGGCCAGTTATACATCATTTTTTTGCGTTAGATAGGCTCCGAAACCACTAGGCCTATTTCGGCACAGGAAGCTACATCGTACAGCTAGTTCTTTAAAAATGTTTCCAACGAAAAGATATCAAATAATAAGGAAAGAGATGAAAACAAATGCATCGAAACCGTTACAATACTTTGTTAGCTACGGAACCCTTGCAATGATACGGATTTGCAAATTACATTCTATTGTAAATGTCTACAGATAAAAGTGACTGCGTTGTCATTAAGAAAAAAATACTTAGGCCGCGTTCCTCAACTTTGTATAAAAAGAATTCCTGAGGAATACTCAAGAGATCATTATGAATCAAATGTTTACAACATACAATTACGTATTGACAGATTTCATAATAATTTATTCTCAATAGGTGAAAATTTATAGGTATTCATAAATTATTCATTTCTCTGTCTACAAAAGCTCGAAGGGAGAATTTATAGGTAGAACAATATATCCATTTGGACATGTAATAAAAACAGAAAGATAACATTTTATTGTAGCTAACTACATTTATGAAAAAAATAGACAGATCGATTTTTTTATTCTTTAATAAATATTTGTTGTTTCTCTTCACTTTACCCGCGTAAATCTTAATTTATGTCACCCGCGTATGGTATAGCTATCCGTAAGTATACTGGGAGGAACAAAATGACCGACACAGCCGAAAGTTTCAAGTTAGGTTACATGCAAACGTTCATTTTATTTGATAAATATTTAAAAATAGAGGAGGTGTAAAAATTTCAAATTTCTAAGTGGTAACAGCCCTATAATGCGCATGCGCAATATCGATTGTGTGCAGGTTACAACGAACCGCGAAATACATTAATTTAATTTAATTATTTACCGATATCTTAATGATAGTCGATGCTGAAAATGTCCACTTCCTCTCTGAAGACTGAGCTTAGCACGCTCTTTTCAATGCCGGTGCATGAACGCGCAAAACACATCACATTTCACACAAAACTAAACACAATCTTCACTAAACTAAACTTAACACTTAAGACGAACACTCCAGTATCTTATTAACAAAAATTCAATTAAAAATGCACTAGAACAAAACAAAAATCAACAAAAAAGACGCTTCGCAGCGGTGCGTCGACGGCGATGCGCAACAACACTCCAGCGCAAAAGGTCGACGGCGACTGATCGGCCGGAAAATATCGACAGAATAATGAAGCCGCCTGGCGGCTGGCGGGCGGGTGGGGCTTTGATATCGAGGGACGAACTCGGTTCACATTTCTTTTTTCGTCTTTTGATATCACGCATTTTTTAATGTTCTTTTTAAATGCTATTTTAATAACAAATTCCTCAATGTTTTTAAAACAAAGTTCATTTGTGTTAATGATAAATCGCTGGAAGATTTGTGAGTTTATCGAGTTTAATTAACGATCCCGTTGTTAAAGGAGTATTACCCCATTCAAACAATTTTTTGGAGAATTGGTCTTTTAAAATAATGTAGGTTAATGTTAGACTGATCCCTCTACAATAATAAAGGAAATTTTACATTTGGTTTCATTTAAAGTTAAAGTTTTAAAGTTAAACGTCTCAAACTAACATCACTTAGTTTTCGTTTCCGATATTAGTTTTTTGATGATCAGTTGATAGCAGTTTGATAAAACTAGGACTATTTGACTTGTGAAATTAAAAAAACTTAGGTTATTGCGAATAAGCAGTAGAAATTTTCTACTTTTTTCAAATCAGAAACCGGCTGTTAGTTTGTAAATCGATTTAAGCATTTTGATTGTCTGGTAGAATTTGCATGAAAGCAGTCTTATAAATCACAAACTAGTTTATTTCGTTTTAAGAAATGAAGAAGTCAATGACCGATTTAAAATTCTTCCTTAGTACGTCCCAAAAACAGCTGACTCAGGGTTGAAAACACTCATTATTTTTCAAAAACTTTGTAATTTAATATCTCCGAAACTATTTGACCTAGATTTATATTTTTTTTACATCATACTAAAGACAAATAGTACTCTCCAGGAACCTTGGGAGTGTCGGTCGTTCTGTTCCACCGAGTATATGAGTTATATAAATATTTTTATGATTTTCAATTTTTTTACTCTTTATTATAATGGTATATATATGTCGGCGTGGAGTCAGAAAGGGCTATTACGAAGCCCAAATAGATCGTCCATATCGGAGGAATATCTTTAAAATAACACTGCAGGCGTGTATACCAACGTGGATTTATTCCATTTTATCACTTATCAAACGAAAATATAACGAGATGAGCGTGATGTCGTCGCATGTCTTTACTCCTCGGCGATCGGAAACAGAATACGTGCCAAAATGGCGGCAATTTGCTTTTTGTTAACGAACTGTCAAAGTCAGTGTCACCATTCTAATAAAATTAAAAGTATCGATGATCACGCCCTCTCTACAATCGAGTAATTAAGTAATCGAGTAACAAGCAATTAAAGAAAAAGAAACTAAACCAAACGATCTTCGTAAAGATGATGCGACATATATTATAATGATATAATATATAGAATTTGATTATTGCTATATAATGAAAGGAAGTTTATATATTTTGATGAATGCTGCTGCCTTAAAAAAATATTGGCACAGTATAATTGTCATTCATTAAATTGAATGTAGTCCACTATATAAGAAACTTATAAATGTGCTACCCTGTTCATCACTTAAAAGCAATAAGCTCCTTTGACTTGATTTTTATTTCCCACTTGCAACCTGCCCCAGATTAATGTAGAAGCAATTTATTTGTATAGCTACAAGCTGTTTTCCCACGACTTCGCCCGCGTATATTATAGCTTATATCACCCTGATGATAGAGATTTCTGTAGGTGAAAGAAATTAAATAATCCATCCAGTATGTTCTGAGCTTATTCGATGTAAACAAACAAATACCTAATAAAAAAAACTGAAAAAAGAGGAATCTTTATAATTCAGGCAAAACAGATGTCACCGAGAAATTTCAAAATATCGTCGTATTTGCTTCTTGGAATTTTTAAAATCAAATCTTACTTAAAACTATCAATGTTTATAAATCTAAAATTGCAAGTTTTGCTTACAATTTTTCGTTGGCAATCAATTACACATAGCAAGCTCCTAGTCGATACAAGGGCGGATCCAAAACTTAAAAAGGTTGTCTCACGGCCACCGGAAAATTTGGTCAAATACGAATCATATTGTAAAAGAGATATTCACCAAAATGTGATCAAGATTTTTTACAATATATAGGTAAACTGTACTTAGTTCCACGTCAGCAATCGACCTGAGTAGACCATTACACGTAGCAAGAGGAATCACGCCTATACGATATCTCACTCTCAACGTCGTATTGTTGATCGAAGCTCTTACCCTAAGAAAAGTGAATTTTTGGTGTAGACAAACCGTTCGTCGCCGCCCATGAGTCGACATGATTTTTCCGAGGTCTTGAAGGACCATGACAGTTTTTATTTTAGACATTTCCAAGAGCGTGAAATCAATTACTCCGCCCACTAGTGGAAAAATGAATATATCCCAAACTATAAATCAAATTTAACTCGTAGATTTCTTATTAGATTTTTTTTTGTTGGTATTCTTTTTAGTTAGTTACATGAAATAGCCTACCCATATAAATTATTTTATAAATAAATATAAGTTTGTCACTAGTCCTTTATATAATTTAATTATTGAGTTCTGGCTTAACATTACATATACACAAATTGTCGACCTCAGCTATATATATTTTAGTGATTGTGTTGAATTCGCAGTCCTCAAACTATCACAAATGTGCTTAATTCTGTTTGTCTTAACAAAACTAATTGTAAATTCCATTAATGTTAAGTAGCTCTCGAAAGCTTCCTATAACAGATGCGTTTGAAATAATATAGTAATAGGTATAATTTGTAAAATGTAGCGTTACTTGGATCGAGTATAATTAAAGCGATTCTAACAGAAGCATATTGCTCAAATATGAATTTTCTTTTATGAATTAGTATCTTTATTATATCTTACATTATCTTTTGTGTAAGTAAACGATAAAATAATAGATGGGGGCAGAGATAACACATACAGAGTATTACTCAATAGAAAAATCGTATTACTCAAATAGCGATTTATACCCCTATTGTAGACTCCTATCCTGTTGTTGCATTGAACAGTATAATGTAAATTAACTGTAATCCACAAGAGGCTTCACATTACCGTGATTTCAGTACAGTGAATTACATAGATTAAACAATGGCAACATTGACAAATTGTGATGTAGCCGCCGCGGGTGATAACGTGTGTATGGCGTGACGACTCAGTGGTATCACCTCACGCTTACTTTGAATTTGTGCTATCGTCTATATACTGTGACGACCAGAAACGCAAATCCCATCTGTGATGTTACTAATTTAATTTATATTAGTTTATAATAATCAAAAAAGCAGTATAATTTATGCAGTGCAGTGTTAAAAAGCAATTATGAAAACTAAAAACAATGCCATTAGTTTTTAAGTCTTTGTCGAGAGACCTTTCATTGTACTAAGAATAACCAACCACCAACAAACTCAGCAGGAGCTGCTTTTTTCCTGTTTTGTTTTTCATACTGAAAAATTATTTTAATATTATATAATCATAGGTTCATAACAAAGTTATTTAAGATATTTCTTGGCAAAAACGTAAATTACTATCTTTTTTTTGTTAAAGACATATAAAAACACATTTATTGACCCCACAAACATAAAACATAATATGACAGCCGCAATTTGTGTCATTCATTTAGGTCTTACAGTTCCACAACGTTTTGATAATCTGGAAGAGGTCTCTTGTTGAGATAAGCCCTCCTTTGTAGTATCTTCACTTCTCTATCTTATGTATGATTTTTTGTGTGGAATAAAAAGTATGACGTTGATTATGGATAATCTTTTATATTGTTAGTTAAATAGGTAAGCTTCTATCAAAAAACCGCCTACAATTCCATTTCCAAAAACACTACGCATCATATAGAAAACTGCTTGAAGCCTAATAAACTTCCGTTTATTTTATATTACCTAAATCAGAGCATTCGGACCCTTTTCAGATCAGTTTGATATAAATAGGTAGTATTTTTTTTTTGTTTGATGAAAACGAATAAAGTTTTAAATTAGTAAAAATACATATATAAAAGAATTAAATGATATATGAAGAATATAATAATCCCACTCTTTACTAACTTGCAATTTTAATTGCTTATTTTAATTTTAATTTAAGTATATACCAGTTTCCCGCAACTTCGCCCGCTTAAATTACACCCGCGTAGCGCTGTATATAGTTTCTTGTAGATGAATCGATGTCCTATTATGAATTTCCATAATCAGATCTGTATTCCGATGATGAGAAACTTTAGATTAATTTTCATGATTAATTACATAAAAATACTATTTTAATGTTCTATATCAAAGCCAGTCTTTCGAACGTCATAATTCCACTAGATTATCTTAAACTGCTCCGTGTATGGTAATCTACCTTAAAATAGCTTATAATTTCTAAATGCGTTGTGCTTTTTATGCGGCAAGGCAAACACTTATACATATGCCTTGCAAAGAGTATTCTCTTTTTTCGTTGGTTTTAAAGGAAAGTAGTGGAGGTAATAAAAATTTCAATTTATATATTCTTTTCTTTAATTATTTTCTATTTTGGTCCGCAAGGTGCCTTTTTATAAAGGTTTATTTATTTAAATACTTAATTAGTTATATTTGTAATATCTACCGAACTATTGCCTTAACCAGATTTTGTTTCTTGAACTTATAAGTTCTAGGTCTTTTTAAAGTTATATATTAAAGTCCAAAGGATACTCTGCCATAAAGTTTATTGTTACGGGTTCTATTCAAACAAGAAAATCAAAGTATAGTTGCTTCCTTCTGTCAAAACAAGACGTTAAAATTTAAAACTCTATATTTGTTAAAGTATATGTTATAAACTTTTGCTCCTTTTCTGTCGTGATCCATAGATTAATAAAAGAAATAAACGAGTGACTCGTGGAAATTGCGAAACTTCAAAAGTAATTTTCTAGCAGACCTTACGCCAAGTAGATGCTCAATTCGTTAAAAATATTTTCAATTAGTCAAACGTTTGGAAGCGAAGTAGCCTAAACTGGCTTTCTCTTTCAATTAATTTTTTGCCGCTTCAATTTTCTCCCAGCCCGTAACACAATTTCATTTTGATGCCAACATTCAAAACAATATTTGGCATTGTGAAAAAATAACTTAAAAGCATTTTAAATTAACCCAGCGCCACTGCGTCAATTCATCACAACCTTTCATAATTCAATCAAATCAAGACCCGGGTAATTTGACGTGATTTCATAAATAAAATAGCTTTAAAAGAAAATTTTTTTTTTGTTTTTAATATTGATTTCAACAAACCAAATACAATAAAAGACAACACAAATCAAAGAGTCTAACAGTCTCGTCCCATCACTCTGTTCTTCTATTATATAATTTATTACTAACAATACCGCCTAAAAAACTAAGATTGAATTCGTTTCTGGAATCATGTATAAAACAAACAAAATAGATTTTATTTCAAAGAAGGCATTAATGTCGATAAACACGTAAGAAATGGACTGCGACGGTATGATTTTACTATTTGTTTGCACCGAATAAGACTAAACAACGGAACTAATTTTAAAAGTACTTTGCCTACGGGAATCTGCATCATACGCCAGTGTCATTATTTGAAGAGAGGAGAATATAGAGCGAGAAATCGCTTAAAACAGCTGGTATCTAATATAAACGTAAATTTCTGAACTCTATGCTCGAAATACTAAGGCCTTATGTTTGATTACCATGTAAACAATGTACTAGATAATAATTTAAATGGTTGAGTCTTTGTTTCTTATTTTCGTCAATACTTATTATGGTGTTATTTAATATTTATTATTTGCACGTCTTGACTTTTGCTTGACAAAATACACAAAGAAATGTAAATCACCTGTAGCTTAACGGCGTGCAATGTTTTCTTTTATTTTTCGTAAAAAATTGTAATTATATTTTTTACAAAAATAACCACAGGTAAAAGATACTCTTCATTATACAAAATGGACACAGTATATTGTATGGTGATGTACATAAATTAAGAATAGAAACATTGAACACACTTTTATATATATTATACAATCTCGCCTTTATGTAAATATCGCGTTGTTTCGTTAAATCGTGTTTTCTCTTAATAGGTCTCAATCCCTCCTCCTGCCTACGCTCGCTGTCTTATTCATCGAAATTCATTCGAGATAGATATAAATTGTACCGAGATAATTGGAAACATAGTCAGTATTGTCATTTTCTACTGACACGTTAGTCGATGTGAACACGGTCCAAAACGTCCGACAAAAGATTTTATTATTATATTTTGATTAATTTTACATTCACAATGCCATACTGAAAAATATAATAATATTTCTTTCGGCTGGTTGGGTGGATGCCTGAACATTGATGAGAATACGCTCTGCAGTAGCGAAAAGTAACAAGTGCTTGAAAGATTCGTCAATCCTGTTAGGTCCTGGGTAGCTCAGTGGTAAGAGCAGTTGCCCGGATTGCGAAAGGTCGTGGGTTCGATTCCCATCTCAGGGTGCCAGGGACCAAGTGGATTTTTTAAGCATTTTGTATAAAGAATAAATGATTTTATTTTTAAAAAATACACGCGTTAAAACCGTTTCAAATTGTTTTATTTAGTGAGTAGTTCGAATGAAAATATAAGAAAGAAATATACTCTATTATGTTACCACAATAAACGATAAATTTCATGAGAACTTTGTAACTTTTTTGCCAAGTTTTTTTTTCAAAATCATGTTTTAAACTCGTACTTTTTGAAAAACGCAGCGTGTGATCGCGCTGCGTAATGATTCAATTAAAAATAAATTTATTACCTTTAGAAGTAGGTTTTATTTGATTGAACCTTTATTCGGTGCAGCGCTCGACGACGATTTATTTTAAGAATAAGTATCCCCGGCGCGATATTTTTCAAGGCATTTTTGAAAAGCAAATTAATGATATGTCTATATTTTAAAAAGTGCCATGCTTACCGCTAATATCTTAATAATAATGATATTTTAAGAACAAATTATAATACGGTTCAAGAAAATATTAATACATAATAATATCACGTTATATGCCGATACAAATAGACACTTATCTATTTATAGATAAAATTATAAGACACAATTATTACTTAATAAGTTAAAAAAGTCAAATCAAAATAGAGGCTAATATTTTGAAACATTTTTCATTTTGCTAATATAACGCCAGTAAGCTGTAACAGTCATATTATAAAACCAATTACAAAAATAATCTGCCAAGACAGCGTAGGCTTCCCGTGACCTATTTAATTAAGTCTACTGGGTGTCCTTTCTGACTTCGTAAATAAAGTTTCATATAATTCGTTACGTAGTCTCTCCCACCCGCTTGTT
The DNA here is from genome assembly GCA_918026875.4 of Diatraea saccharalis. Classification (NCBI taxonomy): domain Eukaryota; kingdom Metazoa; phylum Arthropoda; class Insecta; order Lepidoptera; family Crambidae; genus Diatraea; species Diatraea saccharalis. The sequence continues at coordinate 8,783,548 of OU893337.1, forward strand.
CTCATTATACTGTCTCTGCATCATTCCTGATTTTCCTTAATCAAATGTTATAACAAATTATTTCAATATTAATAGCAAGTTAAAGTAAATTTTTAACATAGATAAATTTTTAGTACAATATTGATTGTAATATTAAAATTGAATTGTAAAGATCCTTCTTTTTTTTGAAACAACCTCGATGACGTCAATCACAGTGCTGCTGTCACAGCATAGAGTTTAACGAAATAAAATATTTATTATATTTTGAAGTAGGTTTTCACTGAATCTCTGTACTCTGTGAATGCGCTCGAAGGTCGCGTTCTCGGGCCTAATTTTCTGATTTAAAAATCAATCACAATTCAGTTTGATATTTGAAAGATTCACGAACTTCACTTTACGACAATTTGATATGTGATAGCGATTCCGATTCCAACGTAGTTTTTGGAAGATATCGATCATTTCACGTTAATTGGAATTGTCAAAGCAAAGCGATAATTTCTTGAAAGCTATTGAGAAATGTCAAAGGAAAGAGTTAATATACCTCGGTGGCGTAGAAAATAGCTCGATGGTGTAGAGGATAAGCGCCGCGGCCCGCGATCGTTCTTGTTAAGCAACTTTCGCAAGGGTCGGTCACGGGATGGGTGACCATAAAATTGTTATCTCGAACTACTCCGTGCTTCGAAAGGCACGTTAAGCCGTTGGTCCCGGCTGCATTTGCAGTCGTTAATACCCTCCAATCCGCATTGGACCCGCGTGGAGGGTCATGGCCCATCCTCCTGAACCATCCATAAGGAAGGCCTGAGCCCCTGCAGTGGGGACAAAAGGGCTGATGATGATAAATGTAAGTTATATATGCATGCATTATTTCAGCTCATAGAAATAATGATGATGATGATGAATCTTTCGACAGGTTTAACTAAGGGTTGATTGTGTATCTTGAACATTAAAATCATCGTTGGTTCCAAAAGCGACTGCGACTTTAAAAGTTAGATGATTCCAAAAATCATTGTGTCTCTTGCAGTTTATACAACAAAATAATAACATAATTGCAAAATAAAATAGCAAATGGAAAAATATACGAGTATCATAACCAGCGCTTTAAGGTCCCCACTGTTGGGGCTCAGACCTTCCCTAGGAAGATGAAATCGAATCAAATCGAATAGGGAGAATGGATACGACCCACCAATGCTACTGCTACTGAGGAACTGGCGCAGTGCAGTTTGAAGGGTATTTACGATTGTCTACGTAGCCGGGATCAACGGCTTAACGTGCCTACTGAAACATTGAGGAACTCGACATATTTTTTTTGGTCACCCATTCTATGACCATTGTGAAATTTGCTTAATAACTGTATCACAGAGATCCTCTTACTGCAATTTGCAAAACAACAAAGCGTACCTAGACTAAAAAAGAAATGATTCAAATAATTAATAGCAGTGGGTTATACAAATCTGTCAAATACTATATTAACTTCATATCAAACGTTAACCTGCAGACCGGCCACATAGCGCAGAAGTATACCCTCAAAACCCTCCGATGTCCCTCTACGGTGGGTGACGTACGGAAATAGCTGGAAGATCTCTTTCCGCGAAGCTAAACAGTATTCACTTATATTAATTGAGTTTGTATGAAAACTCTTTCACCCAAGGGAAGCATATACGGGCAATAATTTACGCAGAAGAAGTCGCTAGATAGTTAATATATATACAAAATTCTAGCTAAATCTACTAGCCCCAGGTACTCTGAGATAGGTCTCGAGAGTACCTAGGCTGGTGGATTAGTTAAACATTTTTCATTAAGAATATTTTTCAGTATAACAGTTGTGGAAGCAAAGTTGATCAAAGATAAAAATTCAAGAAATAAAATTGCTATAACGAGCTCTCAACAATACTTGACTTCCGGTTTAATGATATTTACGTTGGCTGTTAAGGTCAATTCATCGAAAATATCACATTAACACCGGCACGAGCCCAAATAAGGCCTTCTCTTTATTTATGAAATTCAATTCGAAATTAATTGAATCCTAACTAAGCAAAGTGATTTAATGAAGTTCAAAGAAAAACAAAAGATAAAGAACAAATATTTTTTGGTGAAATTTAAATCTTTCAACAACTTATTCGAAAGCTGTTTCAGTCGATTGCTAGAAGAGTAAGAAAATATTTATTGAAGTTACTACTATAGATGGAATTAGTAATCAATCTTGTATGTCTCAGCCTGAAATACTTTAAAGTTAAAAGCTTATTAAAAACACCTCGCATTATTAGAAAGCAACATTATAAACAGAAACGTTCGTTCTACGTCCGTTCGTTTTTGAACGACCTCAAAATCGAAAAGGACGAGGTTCTATGTACGAATTAACATGACACCTGAGGTCCTATTCTATTTCTCAGAAAACAACATTTCGTCTTTTTTCGAATACTAATATGTTGCCATGGAAACACATTTTTCTTTAATTTATGATGCAATAGAAGTAGGACCTGCTAATGCCTCTGATGCACAGATAATCTTCACGGATATAAATTTAACAAAATTTTAAGATCTATTCGAAACTTCCCGAATTTTCGTAAAAGTACGAACAGAATCAAATTTCTGATTGACTGACATTTTCCACGTTTCGAAAAGCATTTCCGCAGGCACATCAACGGGCCACTATTAATTTTGAAATCATTTAAGCTGATTAATACTTAATAATATTGATTGGATCATGAGCGGATTTGACCTTTTCACACTTTACAATCGATATTTACAAACCAATTTAAAAATATATATTTATTTGACGATCGGTTAAACCCTTCTAACTTCCTGATTCCCATACAAATACACAAGTCACCGGATCAATTTCATATGACGCAAAAGCAGTACGCTTTTTGGTCAGTGATTTTTAATAACCCGGCTCTCGAGACTCGTAGGTATTTGAAATTATTGGGGCGTTTGGAGTATGATATAATAGCCCACATGTTGTGTTGATAAAATACTGAGAATCGTAGCCAATAAGAAAAGAGAGATAAAATAAGGAAAGTATACTAAATTATAAAACGGCTAAGAACGAGTCAGAGTCGCGTACTGAGGGTTCCGTAGTAGAATTAAATTAAATTGAGAAGCACGACGGCACAGTGCGAGTCAGAGTTATAGTCACAATCAGACTCATAGATGAAACAGTCTGTGATACGGAAATAAAGCAACTTTCGCAAAAGTTAGTCATAAGATGGATAATTAAAAATTATTATTATTATTATGAGCTCCTCCGTGCTAAGGGAGACGCTATTGGTTTCGAATGCATCTGCCGTCGTTAACACCCACCAATCTGCACTGGGTCTTGGTGGTGAGCTATAACTCATTATCCCCATTCGATTCAGCAAATAAATGTATATGTTGTTTAATGTCATGCATAAAGAAAGATAGGTTAGCACATAAATTATAATTAAATTTAAATTAATTTATTCAAAATTCTTTTATTTATATTACATCCTTTAAAGGTATTCTTTTTATTGTTTACTGTACATTTATATATGAATAATAAATATGCCTTGCTATTTTAACACTTTGAAGCTATTTCGCCTTATTTTATTTCAAATTAAGCAAAAATTAATTATTAGAGACGGGTGCCTTAATGATGACGTCGCATGCACGTTTTACAAAATCGCTCAGTTTGTCCCATTCTTATTGTTCGTTACTAAAAGCCTATCTTGTGATTTTGAAGAAAATAACCAATTTTATTATAATTAATTTAATAGATACAGCACATAATTATTTTTCTTTGATGGAATAGTAAACGGGAAGTTTGATATGGTAATGTATAACTTTAAACATTTTTTATATTCTTTAAAGCTTAAAAATGAGTTTAGAAGAAATCACCTATCCAGTTGCTGAACCATCTAAGTCCAAGCATTCTTATCTTTTATATGTATAATCGGATACCTTAAAACAAGCTTTTTAATAAGTATGTTTTAATGCTAGATTTAAATTATATTTAATATATTTAATACAGTATTATATTTAATTCGGAAAATAACCAGGAGGTGTTCGACCGCGCAGTAGCTTGGTCTACGTTACAGTTGCTAAGCAACTCCCACATGGACGGATTATAAGATGGGTGATCGAAAAATTACAAATTTATAGTTTGGAAGGCATATCATACCGTTGGTCATGGCTGCATCCACAGTCGCTAACACCCACCAATCCGACCTGGGCCCGCGTAGTGATATCCATAACGAAGGTCTGAGCTTCAGCAGTGCATGAATAGACTAGTGATGATGTAATCCGTCACCCAAATTAATTATTCAATAAAAAATCATAGCCAAATATCTAATAAAAGAAAACATTCCAGATTGCATTTCATATACATTAGTTTAGTTCACCACACACCACTCTATATTTCCTGAATACAAACATTCCTGTGGTTTGTTTCACCAAACCAGACGCAATGCCAACTTAAAACGTTTGGGCTCTGCAAAAGATAACTATGCTTCAACTTTTATCGCACACCCGGGCCCAAGAACTTAACAGCTATTTCTCAAAGCTCGGTAGGGTTAACGATGGCCGATACTACTTTACTTAACGGCTAAAGTTTCGCACATTATGTACAAAAAGTACGAGTGTCAAGGAAATCGTAAAGAAAAACTTTCTGTGCAAAATATACTACTTTTTTGTTACCGAGAAGTGTAAAGAATTTAATACTCGCTTGAAATATATTTAATTTTTCATTTTGCCGTTGAACTTACTAGACATCTTCTAATAAAAAATCATAAAATATTCAGGCGGTCCCACTTACCGCAGCATTAACGTAGTCCCAGACGCCTTTTTCACTTAGATACTTGGATTTGAACTCTCCTTTTTAATTATTCAAACACAAACAGCAACGCAAAATACATAACAAATACTAAATAAACATTAAGTAGATTAATCAAACTCACATTATTATTCCCTTAATTAAACTTTGAAAATAACAAATTCCATTCCCTTGGTTTTAATTTCAAATATTTTACAAATTATGCGGATCTTGGTAAAGAAAATATCAACTGTTAATTTTATGATAAAATCTCTTTAATTTGTAGACCAATTTCAGAATTGAGAAATTCAAATCGAAATGTTCTTTCATAACAAAAAGTCGCAAGAAAAGCTGATCGCCTTAGTTTCGCATTATGTATTTTATTTATGTAACGATCAGTTGCAGAAACGTCCATTAAGGTTTAATAACGACTTTAAACTCTAATGACTGTCAAATTTATATCGGTAATATCGCTTTAAAGTAATGTCAATTTTAATGAAAGTTTTTGCAACTGGCTGTAAGTCCATCACTTACTTGGCACGATTATTTTTATTCCTACCTATCCAACATATCCCAACAGATAGTAGGGAGATCAATTAAATTAAATCAAAATTCATTTAATTGAATGGGACATAAGTGGGACTCAGGCCTTCCCTATGGATGGAATCGAATCAAATCGAATAGGGACATTGGGCCATGACCCACCACGTGGGCCCTGCGGATTGTTGTGTTTACGTTAGCGACTGCAGATGCAGCTGGGAGTTGGCTTAACGTGCTTTTTGAAGCACAAGATAGCTCAAGATAGAGGGAGGAGCTCAAGATAATAAATTTTTGGTAACCAATCCTATGCCCGCCATTGAGAAAGTTGCTTAATGATGCCCGTATCGCAGGCCAAGCGCGCTAACTATTATTAAAGTACAAAAAGGATTTGTACATAATAGGTTGGGGAAAAAGTTTATATAATAATACAAAACATTTTTTAATTACATTAAACAAAAGTATGTAGATACCATTTTATTCGATAACTTATGCCATCTTTTAGGTAGGGACATGATCCCGATGCTATCCGTGACAAGGGGTTTGGGGAGTCCTTGCGAGATGTTAACCTGACTCTGCTTATAAAATTCTGAAGAAACCCAACATCTAAAGGTGCAAGGTCACGACTAAATGGAGGATGCATTAACATCTTCCAGCCAAACTGTCAAGCGTTATCGTGATGAAAAACCACACCCCTTCGATTAATTAATTCTTGCCGTTTTCTCTTAACATTATTTGTACGCAACACAATTCAGAATCGATGGTCCTGCCTGGCGGTAACAGCTTATAATGAATAACGTACTTCCAATTACAGCATCACCTTGTTGCGAGTTAACCCGAGTTTCGCCAGACGTGAAGCCTGACCGACCTTTAACCACGTCGCAATTTTTTGCGGATTGCGTTCCATTTTTACCTTTTAGTAATAAAAATTTTAAATGTATCGAATTTCTTCATTTGTTTTTTTATTACGCGCATTGGCCACCAAGGCCATCAGCTTAATCCTTTAATACATAGAATTGGTACTAATAATTACTACAAACTTTAAACTACAAAAAAAAAAAAACATAAAATTATGTTATATTACATCCTCAATCGATTCACTCATTGTAACAGTAAGAAAAACAAATGAAAATTAACCAATATCCTAATTTGAATTCGGAGTTATCTTCTTTAAAATTTAAACTTTTTAATGATGCCAAAGCCAGCCAGATACAAATGGTAAGGCCAGAAAGATTTTAAATTTATGCATACTACATGCGAAAAGACTTTTTTCCCAACCTAATATACCTATAGAGATAAAATGTAAAGATAAAAAATACATTCTTATTATGCAAGGAATTTACACATAAGTTGGTACACCTATGTTAAGAACACTTGAAGCGAGTTCCAGCAAAATGCTTAAAGTTTTCTTGTCTAGACGGCAAGTACATGCATGTTATATTTAAGCTGACACTAAACTACTACAAATAAACAAACTATATAATACATACATACCGCTGTGGCGTCATTAAGAATCTTTATGTAGGCTCACGTGAAAGCACATTACTAATCTATTTGTGTCCAAAATCGAAAAGGAAGAAGTTATACGTTTACGGTGATGTGTTTATTTGTATGTTCACCGATTTCCCGGCGCTCGTTAGCCGATTTTCAAAATTTTCAAAAATCTATCTCGCGGCTATCACTTAATTAATAACCTACAGACAACCTTCGTCCGACTTCAATATCAGTTTCTTGAATAAGTCGCTTTTAAGATACCTAAGTATTATTTCTCACTTTTTTAAGTTTGATTATGGTTCTATTAAAATACATATAGAGGTACAGTGTACATTATGTTGGACCAGTGATCTTCTATAGGCAAATCATACGAGCCCTTACTAGTAAGGATTGCATTACTTAATTAGAAAGTCCCGAAACCTGCCTTCAAGTTCCATCGTCAGATTATGGATATTATCTCAGACCAAATTCCTGATCAAGACAAATCAAACGAACACAGATGCGATGGTTTTGCTTCATTTTATTACAGAGGGCTACTCTAGCACCATCATCAGATCAGCTCCGTTATATTAATATTGCATTTTATTTAAGTTACATATTTATGCAAATTTAGTAGGTCCAAAATCAGCTTGTAAGATTAGTAACACGCTAACACGGCTAGTTTAAATAAAAGCTTATCATAAAACAGACAGAGAAATGTATAGATATATTTATTAAGAAAATAGAGTCAGTTTGATATACAGAGATAACATCAATGTTATACAAACATATCCAAACTAATGATAATAAAAGGAATAAGTAGATAAATTAATTTAATGTTTTTTTCACGTTTCCTTACAATTCTATTATACGTAATGTATCATTACGATCACAACAACTATAGATACTTAAATAATATGTACACTCAAGCCAAATTAAAGTTTTATAATACATACTACTTAAGTTGGTGAAAACACTGCTGACAAATCCATTTATCACTGGTGCATCGTTATTAAAGTACGAGGGTGGTTTGAAAAGTTCTCGGCCCGACCAAGAAAACGAAAAAAAAAATGTTTTATTTTTCTACATATTCTCCCCTTGTCTCAATACAATGGCACTTCACAAACGATTAAATAAAGGATCGAGCTGTCAAATGACAATAAGTTAGTTTACATACTACCCTCAAATCTCGGCGTCTTCAATTCGTGCCTGTGTGATGACCACGTGTTGGCATACGGACCTGAGACGTCGTCGCCGCTTACGATTGGCCTCATAAGGAAGCTCAAGGTCGCCCAGAGGGCAATGGAAAGGGCTATGCTCGCGGTTTCTTTGCGAGATCGAATCAGAAATGATGAGATCCGCAGAAGAACGAAAGTCATCGACATAGCCCAAAGAATTGCGAACCTCAAGTGGCAGTGGGCAGGACACATCGCTCACAGGACTGACGACCGTCCGTTGGGGCGCTAAGGGTCTGGAGGGACGACCGCGTACCGGGAGACGCAGTGTTGGTAGGCCCCCCACAAGGTGGACCGTCGATCTGGTGAAGGTCGCGGGAAGCCGCTGGATGCGGGAGGCGCAGGACCGATCGCTTTGGAGATCTTTGGGGGAGGCCTATGTCCAGCAGTGGGCGTCTCTCGGCTGAAATGATGATGATGATGATGATGTGTTTTATTTATAATGAGGACACCAACAGCAAAATACACGAAACATAAACAATATTTCAAATATGTTACAAACAAATTCAATATCTTCACCAATTAATGATAATTATAGTGCAGAAATTATGTATTTATAGGTTACACAGAGTGTGAACTGAGAGGCTGGAAGTAAGTAGTGCTTATTTCTTCTTGAAATTCGCGCGGGAGTCATTAAAACATACTCGGGTACTTTTTTCAAAATTTCGTAATACTGTGTACATATCCTGGCAATGGCATAATATATTCCCAAATTTTTTCTGTCTTTGCATGCGATGCTGTAAAGATCCGAATTCCAATTCACTTAGGTCTCCGAATTCACTTCAAAAGCGGTATCCGCTCAACCTTGAATTAGTTATAAAGTTTCGTGACATAAGTGAAGCGAGTTTCGAAATGACATAGAAATAGAATATTTGAGACACGTATGAATCAACCAATCTTGTTTTGAATCTTTATGCAAAACTGGAACCAATACAATTTCTACACTAAATGACGTGAATTGCGACACATCTGTCGGATTCAAATTTGGGTTCGGATTTTTTACAGAAGCGCTCCCCCCCCCTGATTTCAATTTAAGTTTTAATTGTGAAAACAGCTCGTCGAGGAATATAAATAAATAAAATATGAATAAGACCAAGATAATCAAAGACTTGATGTCTTTTCTGTCGACAATTCGGCGTCAGGGCGTAAAATGTCTTTTTGATTTCCGTCACCTCTAATTTAGGCCCGTGCCGCGTCCCAAATATCAGCTTAGACGTACATTGAAGAGCTTTGCTTAGCTTAATATAACCAGAAGTGGTTGTTTAGTTTACGTTCATTCCATTTAATATTTACATTTATGTCATTTATTGAAAATAAGCATATGTATTTAATATATCTTATAAAATTATATCCTACCATCACCTTCACGCCAAATTACAGAGAGAAATTATTGGGAAATTATGAATACGTATGACATCAAATTAAACTTGTATTATTGAGGAAACTAAACGGTATTGACATTTGGACGTATATAAGTCTAACTACGTATAAAACTAAGTGGTGTATTAATGATGCTGGTTTTCCTCAGGGTGGCATCTTATCTCCTCTGATTTTCCATTTATATAAATTCCATCACACAGGAGGTACCGGAGGCCCAACCCCTCCCTATTCCCTTCCCTCTACTCCTCAACCCTTCCCTCCCTACGATCATATTCGTACCTCAAAGGCCGGCAGCGCACTTGTAGCCCCCTGCAGGTGTCCATGGGCGAAGGTAATCACTTACCATCAGGTGATCCGTCTGCTCGTCTGCCCCCTATCCCATAAAAAAAAAATCATTTCATTTCCCGGGTCGATTTTTATTAACTACCTTCTAAAATTTTCGACAGCATTGATCCCTTATTCCGAAAATGTCAGAAACCTTGGAGTATTTTGTCAAACAGTTTTCTTGGAGGCCTCAGTTGGAAGCCGTTAGAAAGAAGGTGTTCACTGAGTATGGTTCACTAAGGCGTATTCTTTTGCCGATCAGTACCAAGTTCACTTTGGTACATTATTTTATGTCAGATTTCACAGAGGAACTTCTCAACAAACTAGAGCGTCTGTAGACTGTTTGGTACAACGACTTGCATACTCTTACGGTTCTTTACTTTATATTTTTCCTTCCATCATCTCCACCATATCTTAAACAATCACTCTCTTTCCGCTTGTCTTCATCACAATATTGCGTCCATCTTCAAACCTCACTCTCGAAATTCCTCCATCATTCTACTGATGTCTGTTCGTATTCTTTTGCGGTGCTTAATGTGCATCTGTGGAATTCTTTCCTAGAGATCATTAGGGTCCTTTAGCGATAAAGTTAGAAATTATTTCCTTTCCACATCTTGAAACTATTTTCATATTATCAATTCACTGTAAAACTGTTTAATACATTTCATATGTATACATTATTTTATTTATTATAATATATTTATCCTTCTCAACATTGCACCCACTCTCCATAGTATCATATTAGTCAACCATTTTCACCATAGGTTACCTGGAAGAGATTGCTGTTTAACAATAAGGCCGCCATTTGTTTACTGAAAGTATATTATTATTATAATTAAGCGTGCATCTCACACCTCTGGAGTGTCAGTTATATAAAGTCCGCCTCACCCTTTTATATTTAGTTTAGGACTGATTATATTAGCCTCGTCTCGCATGTCATGGGAATACCCCTTTCCCCATGTGAGAATAAATAGGTAGCCAATATTTTGCTGGGTATGTCAGCCGCCTTTTAACTGATCTCTGCTGGCCCCAGACAGTAATAATTTTCATAAAAAATATAACGCCTAGTGGGTCGAGCAAATATATGCAAACGAATAACTAGCCACCCGCGACGGCATATGCCACGGACTAAATATAACTACCGCTTTATGAAAACGTTAAATTTTGTTTATTTTATGAGTATTACTACAAAATGTCGACTCAACGTCAACGAAAAGACAGTATATGAAATGTTCTATAAAATAGTACAGACTTCAAAAAAGGAAGAGATTCTCCATTCGATTTTGATTTGTACATGTAGTTTTGTTTTTTTTTTAATAACTGGAAGGACTGCACCGTCAAAATAAAGTCAAAAACATGACCAACATATATTTAGACGATTGTCTTCCAGTTATTATTATTAAAGTATATTGCAAGACTTAAATGGACATAAATAATTCTGATTCTTAATATTAATTTATAAGGTGTGATGTTCGACTGGCATTATTAGGTATAGACCATGTAATAAATATCTATTCTCGTTATGTTGTAACTTTTATGACTTAAATATTTCACTAGGATCTGGATATTTTAGCTTTTTCATAATATAAGTACTTTAGCTACTTGAATTAGTCCCGATGTCTGGGATGTTGTTTAATATTTATTTATTATCAAAAATGTTTGGTCAATTGATTTGATTTCGTTATTTGAAGTACGTTAAAATCATTTCCACTTCGACCCTATCATTATTACAAAAATATATTTCTTTGTATTTTATTATTGAATTATTTAAACAAAAAAAAAAAACAGATTTTATTCTTTCTGATGAAATAATATTTTTTTATGTTAATGAGACTATATAAAGAACTCTAAAAAAACTTATGAGTTCAAAATAAAATTATTGCAAAAATCCAATCTATGACATAAAATATAGGTTTTTCTTCAAAGTTTTTGTATGCGATTGTACACACACCAAATTACTTCTTCGCTACCGGTGGCATCATAATATTTCGACGTTCTCGAATAACAGCGTCAGCAACGACCCGTAAATATATTTGGGGCTATATTCTTTCTGCCCTTCAAGGACGGAGTGAACCTTGCCTCTATAAAAGCATGAGTATAATCACTGAAAACGTACGTCCTTTGATGATCAATCCAATAAAACGAGTCAGAATTATGCAACCCAGTAACTTTATATAGAACCTTCGAATATTCAAAAAATGTTAATGAGGAGAGCGAAATACTAAAACCAAGAATGTATTCCATCCACCTATCTCTTTTATGGAAAACTTTCACATAATCGTTTATACATTATTTTTTCATTAGCTACCAATAGAAAAATGATCTAGTATTTATTTTACTTATCTATAATAATAAAGAGGAAAGATTTGATTGTTCGTTTTATTTTCGTTAAATAGGCTTCGACACTACTGGACCGTCTTGAAAAATTCACCTACGGAAAGCCACATCATAGGCTATAATTAATGCGAGCGAAGTCGCGGAAAAACAGTTTTACAGAAAGCTATTTTAAACTTACTTTTTATGAGTACTATCTTTGCGCCAGCAGCTTCGACCACACTTTCATCTGCGAAAAGTAGCAGTTAATCCAGGCTTAGAATTATCTGTATGCCAAGTTTCAAAAAATCCGATTTAGTAGTTTTTGCCTAAATGAGTAACAAACACATAAGTATCCATCCTATTTCGTTATCACAAACCCTGAAACAAAGTATATAACGAAACGAGAACTGTCCTTTGCTCAAACAGTGTTCTATTTAAATGTAACTTTATGAAGTCATGTAATAGATAGCACTGAACCCTCGACGTGTTTCCACATCTCTTGGAACTAGCGATAAATTAGAACTTTCACATGAGAAACTCATATTTGTAAAACAATATTTTCTGTTTAATTACAGTAATTTGCGTAATTCTCGAAATTCAAACATTCGAATTTTGAAACCAGAAGAAGTTTGAACATTATGTATTATAGTTTTATTATCAAAAACTATGTTTATGATTCTTACTTTGATATTCAGAAATCAAAAGTACCAAATGAATGGTAGTGTGTAAAATGTTTTTCATTGTAGTATCTTTTTTTTTTAATTTAATGTATTTTTAATTTAAATATTCTGCACTTCTTCTTCATTTCCATCCATACATATCTCTTTATGTCTCTCTGTATGTCTCTGTCTCCTCTATGTGTTTAATAATAGTAAAATTTTAGCTTTATTCTCATACAGTCAACAATACGCCAGATTATACAAAATTCAAAAATATTTCCACTTCAATTTAAACCTTATATTGACCTTAACAATTGCAGAAATTTTACAAAACGAGTAGCTGTTTAGTCCCGACCTCTCCCGCGTAAATTATAGCCCATATTACCCGCGTATAAGGAGCTTCCAGTTGGTAAAGAATTATCATGATCGGGTCAGTATTTCTGAAGATTACTCCTAACAAACAAACAAAGTTAGAAAAGTAGAATATTAGTATAGATAAAGCAGTAAATACCGATTTGCGGCATACATTTATGTAAAGTACCTAAGAATATAATTTAAGAAATTAAGTAAATGGTGAATTTTTGATCTAAACTGTTTTTTTTTATCACGAACAGTTTACGAATTCCTATGTTGAGTCAATCATTCATAATTATTATAAAAATTTTATGATACTTTTTTTACAAGCCTTACGGCCGGTTTCTGAATTGAGAAAAGCACAAAATCTCAACTGATAACTTAAGTTTTTTACGTTTCATGTGGCAAAAAGTCTTAGTTTTATTAAATTGATATCAACTGATCATTAAAAAAATATAAATCAGTAATGAAAACCTGTTTATATGACGATTAAAATGGCTTAAGCACGGTTTGAGATGTGCTCAACTTCAGATTCTCAATTCAGAAACCGGGTGTTAGTACTTGCAAGTCTACTGCGTTTCAGCTTTCAAACGTCAACATGAACCTCTGATTGATCTCTCAGGCTGATTGATAATAAGCATTAAATGAAAATCAAGGCTCTATGATATATATATTGATGTTGAAAGCCAAATCACAATGTTACGCGGTAGAGTCGCCGAAATGATTATTTTCAAGGTCGGATCCACCGTTATGGGACATGCCCACAACCCTAATTGAGTTGTAACGTCACATTTTCTGAGTCTATTCTGGGTGATTGCCCTCGCAGAACTACACTGTACTCTTGATCATTGAACGTATGACGCTACGTTTTGGTAAACAACTCCTTTGCAGGAATACACTATTTTTAATAGGCAGAAGATCTAGATCCACTCCTGATTATTTTAATATTCCCTTAAATTATGTTATAACGTATTAGTTTCAAGGAAACCGACGGCATAATAGCTGATACAAATACATAATTCTCACATGTATATCTATTAAATGCGACAGTTGCGAAAGCTACGAACTTTCCCACAAAAACAAAGGAAATAGAACAATGTTTTTAGAAATTAATAAACTAGTTTGAACAATAGAATATGTTTTATAATATTATTTTTAAGTACTCAATATGCAATACACACATATAATTGTTAAATTTATAAATAATGATACCAGCTTCTTAACATTATTGACCAAAAACCGCTACTTTGAAAAAATCAGTAATTTGTTATCGATATTAAACGATAATCTTAGAAATAAAATACATTGTTCATGACAAAACAAAAAAACTTTTGAAAAATAACTTTCACTTAATTGTGAGGCGTGACGTTAAAATTTTCGTTTAAATTAAATGAATCTATAATGGTTTTGAAAACAAATTTCCGTCAACAGCAGTTGGTAATATCAATTATTTATATGATTATATAAACTAGTTTAGCATCTATATTACCCGCCTACAATGAACCGCCTCAAATCGGTCCAGTAGTTTCAAAGTCTATTCGATGAAAATAAGCAATTAAATCTTACTGCTGTATAATACTAATCTATCGATAGAAACTATTCATAAGATGGGTGCATCGACAGTCCTACCTTCCAATTCGCACCAAGCCCGCGTGATGTGAACGCAGCACGATCCATTCCTATTCGATTAAAATCCATCAATAGGGATAACCATGCATTGGGGATATTAATTGTTTGAGGATGATGATGACAAAAATAATATTTGAATTATTAATTTTTAGTTGTTCTTGCCTTCATAAAAGATATTAATTCAATTTCGTCAGTCGACCGAGCGATCACTTCAATTTTCAGAATAAATCCTTAATATTAGGGTATTTCAAAACTATTGAAAATAAGTTGCATGTTGTGGTCATCCTATTATAACAATCTACGATAATAATCTAATAAAGTTTCTTGGAATCTGCAGACAAAACATGTTTAGCTTTAGTAAAATAACGTTAAGAAAATGCATCATTTATAGTAATTTTAATGTACGATGAAAACGCCCTGTAATTGGTTGTCGTCACAACCAATAACGGTTCTGTTTATCGGCGTGTGACGTCACACGTAAACAGGAAGCTGTCATATAACAGTGTTATTAAAGAAACGCAAATTTAAAAAGAAAATGAGTACACAAACTTAACACTGCAGCGACGTTTAGAGTAATATTGAATAATTGTATTGAGAAAGGTTTATCAGTAAATAAAACTGTCTGATTTTACCCCCGACGAGCGATACGGGTGTTCTAGTTATAGGGTGGTCAGTCTGTCTGTGGCACGCATAGCTTCTGATTAAATAAATCGATTTGAATGTGGTTTTTTAATTAAAGCGTCTTCATGGCAGTGGTTCTTAGCTATATTTTATGAAAAACAAATTAGAAGTTAAAAAACACAAGGAATAAGGTAGTTCCTTTTTTAATTTGTTACTTACTTCATAATAGCTTATTAACGAATGGGTCGATTTGATTAAAGTTTTTATAATCTTATATCGTATTAAATAGCTCTTTTCATAAAGACTATTTTGGAATACATATTTTTTTTTATTAAAAGTTGAGAGAATAGAATAAAAAATCAGACTCAAAAAAAAACACTAAATGATAAAAAATATTAAGATCATATAAATCTTTAAATACCATAGAATGAGAATTTTGTTTTCCCGAGATTTGAATTTTAAAGATAATGATTTTTTCGTGCTAGTTTTATATTTATATATAATCAATTTGCAAATAACTATTTAATGTAAAATAATATCATACTGTACTATTATTTACTTCCTAAGGTATATGTATAGGTACATATTTATCAGTGACCTGTAATAAAAACGGCAATCTAGTATACTTTTTCTATTTGAGAATTGCTAAAACTTGGCATCACAGCAAATGTCAATTTGGTCTCTGATATTAAAAAACAGACTTTTAGGTACGTAATGATCTAGCTCACATTACAAGCAATTAATTGCATGCATTAATAAAATAAAGCAAACCAGATAAAGCAAACCTAATGACCATTAATGAAAAAAAGGGTATTCTATCATCTGTTATCTATAAGACACACACACAGAGAGAGATAGAGACAGACACAGATAGAGAAACACACACACCTTTTTTGTTTTAACTATAATTATTTTATGTTCTTTATGATTACTAGCTTAGAAATCAGAGCCCCAATATTTATGTAACTGGTATTTGTTAAAAAAAAAAGATATTATTAATATTATTTAAAATAACTGTATTATTTATAGCAGATATTTATGATTTACATAACGACGATATGCCAAATTTAAGAAAACAATCAACTTTAAGCTATTCTATAATATGATAATTTTTTCATCAAATTAGCAATTAAAAATTAGTTAGCAGTTTTAGTTTAAAATGTAATAAAAATCTTTATTACAACATTTACCAGATAACATGTTAATGAAACCCTGCCTTCAGAATTTGAGAAACTTGTATCTCAGAATCCAGTTCCTTTCTAAAATGAGAAAACTTGTCGGTTGGTATTGTTGAGTAATATTAACAATTTATTTAATTAATAATTATCTGTAAATTGGTATCTGTCTCCTTTGTATTCTTGTTTCCGGAATCAATAGATTTGCAAAGTATCAATGAAAACGTCTTACACATTGATATATAAATAGTTTTCTAACACTATGCAATTGCATTGATAAGTGTAGTTGGATGTGTATATGGCAAGTGAAGCAACAATTTTAACACTACTTGCTGAGCTCGTTCTGTATGAACTAGGAAAGTTTTGCCTGCACCAAGAACAGATTCCGTAAGTGATGCGTGCGTTAAAAATTTGTAGTAGGAGTTTAAAATCAGCAACATTGCGCAATGATTTAGAAAAGAAAATGGATCTTTCATACTTATTTTCATAAAATTTATACATATCACAACAGTTCTTTGCTTAATAATATCGACAATGGAAAGTAAACACGTGGTAACCCGCAAAACCAAAATTGTTGTTCAGAGCAGAAAAACTTTTTTTTTTGATAAATAATTCCTGTAAAGATACATGGTAACAAATAAGGTGTTTCTTAGTCAATTTATACAGAAATACGATTTTCTTTTTTATATAAAGATTTTTCACTCTAATTATCCATTTCGGTTTTGCGGGTTACTACGTGTTTGCTTTCCAGCGTCGATATATTTAATTGTCTTTCGTAGGTTTTGATTTCCTACAATGGAAATATTTTAATATATTTAGCGGTAATTACATTGATTTGATTATGGTAATAAGCAGGTACAGTTTCTTATAGAGATGCGCGACGTAATAAATATTATGCAACGGCAAACAATCCCGTGACATTTTGTCAATAATGGTATCAAACAAAAAAAAAATTAACATAATGATAGTAACTACATTCAAAACTTACATAAGTAGCTGCTGGTACTTAAGATAGAAAAATTCTGTGCTTTAAGTACTAGCTTTCCTTCCATAGCACTATATTATTAAAGTACCTAAATATTCGGTATATTGTGAATTTGTTTACCTATATATAAATATAATTAAAAATAGTAAAATATATACATGTGGTGTGTGTGTGTGTGTGTGTGTGTGTGTGTGTGTGTGTGTGTGTGTGTGTGTGTGTGTGTGTGTGTGTGTGTGTGTGTGTGTGTGTTTGTGTGCGTGTGTGTGTGTGTTGCAGTTATTAGTATTCACGATCCTATATTTTCGTCTAGTTCGCCTTTCAGTTTTATCAAGACGAATAAGGTTAGCGCTAGAGTGTTGCTTAATATAACATGCAGTATGAATAGTTGCCGTACTATTAACACTTCGCAATACTCGTACAATTCTTTAATAAAAAACATATTAAATTATTAATTTAATTAAGAACCTAAATCCTAACGAGCTAATTAAAATAAGTATTTGATACATTTAGCATTCACAATGCTATATTGATATTTATCTTATAGAAAAATACTATCTACTTCAACTATTCCTTTTTGAAAGCCTACTCTATTCCTCTGAAAGCAAAATTTCGTCTATTTTCGAACCGCTAATACGATTTCAAAGAAACGCTTTTTCAGATTTTTTATGATTCAACGGAAGTATGACCTAACACGATTCCTGATTTGAAATTACGAGAAAGATTTAAAAAATTCGTTCGTGGTCAAATAGATAAGGCACCTGGCGCTGATTAATTTTGTAAGTTTAAGTTTTTCTATAAAATAACATATAATATTTGAAAGTATCAACTCCATAACAATACAGTAGATATGTTCCGCCTATGTATTCTTGCTCAACTTATTTTTCGTATCTTCGATATCAAAAGTCCGTTAAAGATAGTTTCTCCCTCGAGGCAGCAACTTTCTGAAGACTTAGAGACTACGAATCCCTCGACGACTGCAAATATTTCGCACCACCAGTAATAAATAACAACTTCTATAAGGCGCATGAAACTCCCATTTGTTTAGTTGAAAGTTTACTCACTATGTATAATAATAAATATGTTACAACAACATATGACTTGATTCCATAACGCACATGATGTAAAAAATAAATGTTGTATAAGATTTCAAAGAAAAACTAATTAAAAACTTTATTTTTTTTTAACATTACCATCTCAGGGTACCATGGACGAAGTGGATTTTTTATGCATTTTTCGTTTTTTTTTTTATTTAAACAAGTATAAAAGAAAATACCACATAAATTATTCGGCTGATTAATCAAGCTGAGTCTGTACGGTAACTGGATAATACCTCGACCACAAAACTAATGTCGATTAAATGTCAATTTTCTTACTTATATTTCCAACGGGTTTTAAATTAGGCTCTCTAAGCTCTCGAACTTTTAAGATATTTAACAAGAAGCACACCGGTTCAATTATTATTTAATATAAATTTCACAAAACGTTTATAATAACAACAATTAGCACTAGAAAAGATATTTTCTAAGCAATTCCTGGTGAATTTTTTAATGTAAAAACTATAATTTCACTTTATTGTAAAAAGCAAGTAAACAAAAATATAATATAAGTCAATTCTATTCTGCTCTGTGTTGAATCCACGAGAAAAGAGAACAGATTGCGTCTCTTGACGGTATTTGTAGCAGGTAGTACCCTGGATAGGAGTAGGTATTACTTTCATGGATTGCATCATCCATGAAGACATACCATTAGCAAATGTTGTAAAAAGTCATCATTCCAGGTCTATATCTGAGTCAGGGTACCTCTATAGATAGCCTAGACATTAATTGTAAATCAATGTGTTCTGCATTGCAACTAGCTGCTGTTTTCTATGCAAATCAACATAAGATTATTTAAAGGTTTCCTATTACCAAAACGTGCCTGAAAAAAATATCACCATGCTTCAGTGGTGTCTGGTTTAATGACTGTATTATTTTTTTTATATTGAATGAAAACTCAATAGTTAAAATTAACACACAAATAAATTATTTACTAATACTCTTATAGATTATTTGATACTTACTTCTTTAATAAATTATTATTGATCAGATGTTCGGAAGTCATTCTATTTGAAACACTTACTCTCCATCTTGATTAGACACCTAAAACGACGTTTAAATGACAGGAAGTACATTTTCCATTTACATAAAATGGAAACCTAAACTAAAAATGCAACATAAGTAGCTATGTGTATGAAATGAAAAATTGTTATTGTTTATATAAAACAAACTAGCGATACCTCTCTGCACAAGTGCGATTTATGCGTTCGTAGCTGCTACATTAAGATCTGCATAAATTACTCCCTTCTTTGAAAAAAAACTCATGAAATTTCAAGTTATTTACATGTAAAATCAAGAGACAGAGAAACAAAGCGGGGGAAAATACATGATAACTATAAGATAAAATAATTACCCAATCAGATTTAGGTTTTGTCTTTATTAATAAACAAGTTGACGCAATAAATATAGCTATTTTTCACACAAAATGTTACACAACGCGAAAAATTCGGAAACGTATTTTTTATAAAACTCCGTTTCGTACACCAAGAAGTATTTCATTCATATCATGTTAAAAAAAACTTCACCTCCCATTGCAACTCCCTTTTATAATACAAAACAGAGCGAGACCTTTCTTATACAGTCTTGTTATCAATTGAATAATAAGCTACGAATAAAACAAAAACCGAAAATTAAGCATTACAAATAAATAAATTTATCGAGCGTCTATATTTAAAGGAATCTCTTAAACTCACCTCGCCTGAAGATAAACGGTGAAAGGGCACAGAATCCCCCGGTATCCGTTCGCACTTAGGAAACTTCAAAAGCTTTCTTTTAGTGAGACAACTTGCTTGAACTTTAAAAGAGAGCTTTTTTGAAAATTTTAATCGGTTCTTTTTTAATATTATTCAGAGGTGTGAACAATATATTTGTATATAGATGGAAAGATCGCTCGTATAGCGAGATTATTCGCGTAACCGTGACGCAGGGCGGTTTCTCACGAGGGCGGTTGGGCGGCGACTGACGCTTCGTCCTCCGCCTCGATCCTCGCCCGGTCCGCTTCCTGTTGATCGTGTACGCGACAGGTGCTTCGGACCTTTTAATCAAGACTACAGTTCATGATTGATAACTCTTCGATACCATTCTAATTGATTCCTTATCGATTTTGATCCAATAACATCACGACTATAGATTTTTTTTTCATTAAACGTCTATTTCTGCGTAAAAAATACTTAATCATTCATTAAATCGTAATGATTCAAAAGCTCTGTAAAATATCCACAGTATATTTTGCGATAGAAACCAGTTCCTTATTCTGGCCATTAGGTTATTTTCATAATGCAGAGATAAAGTCTTACTTATTTTAAAGATCAATACAATTTTCAGCTTCTAATGATTATGTATATTGAAAAGACCTAGTTATTACTATTAGGTCTTCTTTAGGTATTTTTTACTCGCCGAATGAAACAAAAAGAAATTTGTGTTTTATAAGGTAAATACAAAAATAACGTTGTGAATGATATATTTATCAAATAAGTTCCTTATTTTGGCTGGGATATACTTAATAGTTCATAGTTCTAACTTAACCTAATCAAAACGTTGTTTATGTTCTACGAGTATACTAATTGAAAAATAATGTTTCTACGAAAAAAACAAATTGTACGTCCACGCCAATGATTATTTTCATCTGCTTTTTGACTAGCATTCGGTGGCCCGCGTGGTCCAACATTTCATACTTCTAAGTCCAGAAATGAGAAAATTTCCATATAAACCTCACCGCCTTATTTCACCCTCTAAAAAGTTGAATTTCTAAAAATCCTCTAGTAGTGCTTTCTTACACCACGAAAATACCCCAGTACCAAATTTCAAGTTTCTAGGTATAGTAGTTTCAGCTGGACGTTAATACACTAGTTAGTTAGGTTTGCCTTTTATACAATATAGAGATTAAATTAGAAGTTGTATTCCTTTTCGACGTCGGGTAAGATATTATATATGTTAGATAATTTTGAAATATTACATACGTATACGACACCCTTTTCACGAACTGAATATTGGGACCGACATTTTGTTATAACCTGATTTTCTATAAACCACTGAGTGAATCCGGGTAATATATTTAATTTCATAGACAAAGACACGAGCACGCACACGACGTTTGACAGGCTGAGTGAGGTTATTTTCAGGATTCCGTATCTTAAGAAGAAAGCGACCGAATCCTGCGACGATTTCTGAAATCTCGCGACACCTCCTACATATAATATCATACAATAATTAATATAATATAAAACAAATTGAATAAAATAATACCATTACAGTACAGTATTGTCATTATTGTCGTTTTAATATAATGTGTTTGTATTGTAATATAATAATTATTTGATTCATTCATTCATTCAAAGGCAATAACTTGTGGGATAGTTTTTGTCTAATTGATTTTTATAAATGGCCTAAATAATGTAGTCGTATTTTTTTAATTTACCTAATACGAAAACGGATTTTGTAATGTCCTTATTTATATTAAAAAAATATATATAAATAAACAAATAAAAGAATACTCTGATTTTAATTTGACTGTGTTGTTAAGTTGGTAAATTGAAGTAACGATATTATATGTAAGAGGTGCCGTCTGTCTGTCTGCCCGTCCAAGTGTCAAAGCTATTTTACTCTGAAACTACAGATTGAGTTAAAACTTTATGCGCATATGTAAGTCGTTTACCCAAAAAAGGCACGTTACATGAATTTTAAACATGGATGGTACTTTAAAAGGTTTACATAACCTGATAAAAAGTTTTAAAAACTATTTATGTCGAGTGACTCATGAAATGATATGAAATTTCATAGTAAAAAGTTATAAAATTTTAAGAAAATAGACAATTATTTATCATCTTCTTGTCTCCGAAATTACTGACCCTAATTTTTTTTAAAATAATGTACTACTTATTACTATTTATAAAAATCTGCAGTTGTAATATTGTATAATTGTCATTAACCTTCCCAATCTTATTCTGATGTACGGCCTGTTTTTAAAGATTTCGTATCCCAAAAAAGAAGTTTGGAAAAAATAAATCATAGAGGATCACTTCGTTGTCTGTCTGTCAAGACCTTTCTTCTCCGGAACGTGCAAAAGGTATCAAATTGAAATCAATATCAAATACGCTTACGGACCCTTGGAGTTATAAAAAAAACTTTTACATTAACGCAATCAAAAAACACTTGACGTATATAATATTTGAGAACAAAGAAGGGCTTTTATCTCTTATCCAAATGTATACACATTTTTTTATACACGTGCACCTATAAAATCTAAAAAAAATGAAAAAATGCACAATGAGAGAATGATTTAACTTATTATTCATCTTCATGCCTCTGACCGCATTGCATGTTATGTATAATGTTGCATAGAAGTTTTATCCTGTTCCAGTCTTTTCAGTTACTGTTAGGTACATATATTGGATAAAGATATTTGCCCTTTCAAAATGTACCTACGTTTGCAGTCATTAAAACTTTCCCCATGCATTTTGTTCTGAAAAAGTTCTGCAGTTTTAATGTTATAGAATATTATGTATTTCAAATCAACGTGACAAACGTACATAAGGGTGTTGTTTAATACTGAAATCTAAAAGTGCTTTATAACAAATATAATAATTTCGTTAACTGTGAATATACCGAAAAATATAGCATAATATCTTCTACACTCAGCAGCAGATCAGATTACTACAAGAGCTTCATGCTGTCGATTTGTTAACATAATTATCAATACATTAAGAGATAAAATCTATTGCAGGAACTATACATGTACGCAAATTTGGAAGTTGTGTAATTACAACGTGTTAGCATGTTATAGATGTGAAACGATCAGATCAATCACGAAGTATTAACTACATGTACAACCCGCGTTGTATTCCAACTGGTAACTTCACTTCGATAACGTAATTACTTTCAGCAGAGTTCCGTCTGGTGGGTAATTTATTCGTAAGCGAGTGGTCCTTCGAACAGTGATTAAGAAAGTTTCGCTTGCCACTTGAATACTTCGATTATAAAGACCCCTCCCGTAAAATACGTCTCTTCAACTCGTTGTGGTTAATTTTTTAAATATTTTTTTAAGATAAATTGTACTTTTTTTTAATAATTATGAACACATTATTGTTTGCCTTTGTATTTCTCGCATGCCGTGTATGTTAAATAAGACACCATATATAGCTTAAAAAGATTGAAAAATATTTTTTGAAACTTTTGTTGAAGTTGGCTGGAAGTATAGGTTACCGCCCAATATCAAAAGAAGTTTTGCTTTTTATGATTTTGGTTTTTATTAGAACCGGGCGTTATTTACTATGATATCGAGTACCTTCCACACCAGTCAGTATCTGCAAGACCGAATGTGTATCGCTCGCACACAAATCGGTAGTCAGTTTTATGACCTTTTTGGAAGTGGATTTTGCTTTAATAGTATATGTCTTTAAACAGAATCATTGCGACCCGGAGTCTCAATCGCGAGAAAAGGTAGACAAACTTGTGAGTAAGAATTTTCTAAGTAACTCTTGGGAAGAATATTTCGTTAGATGGAGAGTACGAAGATGGACGATGGGAAGTTTCTTCGTGCAAATCTAATTGAATATCGATATATTTCATGGTTTCTCGTTAATGCCTTTAATTTGCATTTATGGGCTCTATACACATCGCAAGCTTGTTTCAGCAGTATACCTCGTGGTGTGCTCAATTTGCGTCTATGAGAGTGTAGACACCTCACGAGACTGCTTGTTTCAGCAGTATACCTCATGATGCGTAAATTGATTGATTCATACGTGTCTTATATATCCTATGCTTATGACATTTCGAAACTGATTTCACTTATGCCGCAATACGTTATTACCATTTCAAGATTGAGCGGATGCCACTTTTTAAAGTTAATTCGGACACCAGAATGAATTCGAATTCGGGTTTGGATTTTTACAGAAACAGTAAGAACAGTTACAATCCCCTTTCAAGCTAAAAGAAAGCTAGGGAAAACCAATATTATCTTTAAAATGTATTTATTGGCATTAAGAATACACCACGACTATATTTATAAAACTGAGAAGGAGTGTTTGAAGAAGAAGCCAGAATGTACTAAACAAATACGCACAAAGACGCGTATTCGTTCAGTACAATGTACATGGTGCAGGCGCAAGTGCTTAATTTAGGGCATTAATATATAGAAGAACTTAACCTCACATTATACTTCAGCATAAAACCCATTAATTCCGTTAACATGCTTCAACATTCTGATACCATGTTTACCTTAACGTATACACGTACGTATAAGCTTATGATTCTATATACTTTAAAATCTTATGCTTAAGCCAGAAATTAAGATAAATATTTAATTATACCCAATAACCCCAATCGACAGAGCTGATTATAAATCTGAGATTCCCATTTCCTTAGTAAAACATTTCCCCAGAAACACCTCGGCATCGCATCGAACTTTGTCAGGGACTGAAACGAAGATCCAATTAGTAAGCTAATCGCCTTGAAGATCTTGAAACCCTATCTTTTATAACCATTAAAATAGCTACCGTCAATATTGGCTCTTACCTAAATCAATCAATACAGCAATTTAAATTTTATTTAAGGAAAAGCCGAGTACTGATATAGAAAATTCGATTAAAAGCAAATGTAGGGACAATCCAATATATGTCCAGTAACAAAAATGCATTCGTAACTAGAAAGTAATATATATAGTATATATACTTACTTTTACACTTTATGAAATAGTAGCTGTTTTTTCGCTACTTTGCCCTTGTAAATAATAGTCTATGTCCCCGTGAATGATGTAGCTTCCCCTAGGTAAATTAATTTTAAAATTGGTCCAGTAGTAACAAACAATCGAATCGTTTCATTATATAATATAAGTATAGATAAAAGATTTATAATATAACTTCGTTGATATTGTACACAAACCTTATTGAAACAATATTAATATTAGGTCCTTACATATGAAATTGGTGTTTGGTATGCACCCATCTTATGAATAGTCTTAATCGATACTAGTATTATAAAGCTGTGAGATTTAATTGCTTGTTTTTATCGAATAAACACTGGTCCGATTTGAACCAAATCATTGACATATGGCAATTTTCGTTGTAGGCTGGTGATACAGAGGCTAAGTTAGTTTATATAATCATATAAATGATTGATATTTCTTATTGAAAAATAACTAACTCCTTTCGACAGAAATTTGAACGTCAAAGTTCTTTTTTTTTGTCATGAACACTTTATTTTATTACTAAGATTATCGTTTAATATCGATATCATATTACTGATTTTTTCAAAGTAGCGGTTTTTGGTCAATACTGTTAAAAAAACTGTTATCATTATTAATAAATTTGACATTTTTATGTGTCTGTGTGTGTATATTGTATACTTAAAAGATAATATAATATTGTATTAGTCCACAAATAAATATTTGATAATAGACGTAAAACAGTACATCACTGTTATTATCTATTAGGTTTGGTCGATCAGAAATTTACGTAACAAAATGGATTAATTAATAGATGCTATTGATGAATGTACTACTAAGTTCTTATAAAACAGCTATCAATTATTGTGTTATGAAGCCGCACGGTATTCGATTATAAGTAAAAAAGAAGGTAATAATTTTGACTGGTGTACAACAATAGAGCTATTATTATGAAGTAAGGAGGACATATGGCAACTTCTATGTGGAAATGTAGAACGGTCAAAAAATAAGCAAGATCGCTGTAACCCATGCCTTTTTTTTACTCGCACATGCAGGGTAAAAAACTATCATGTTGACCTATTTTTCAAGAAATAAAATGGGGAGAGCCCAACTCTCTACCCCTTGCCGATTTTCTTGCCGGTTCTTCTCGATTACACAGAGTTTCGACTTTCACAAGTGCTTGTAACAGTGTAGACTGAATAAATTGTTTTGATATGATTTATGTTTTCTAACTGCGCGCAGAAGTTTTTTAGGGTCTTCACAGGATAAGATAAGATTTCTATTTGCTAGAATACAAATTAATATGGTCACAAAATTGAATAATGAAATAGGTACAGTATTCTACCTGAGAAAAGGCGTGCAAATATTGTAATCGTAATATTATTGTATTAAATCATATAATATTCTTAAAAGATAAAAATTCTGCGTTCTATAACATATAAAAAGCTGTATTCTATAAGCCTCTTTGTCAATTTTATTTTAAACTCATTCATATTCAAATATTTCATGTCATCTAGTAAATTAAATAGATGACATAAATGTCCTTATGACAAGGAAGCTGGTACAATAAATTCATATATTTTTGTCTAGTTTGCCGGGGCATAACTTCTACATGTTTAATCCAATATTTGAAGTTGGAGTGAACAAATAAACATACATCTTTTATGTACATACAGGGTAAAGGCAAAGCTCAAAACAGACAACACATAACCATGGTAGGCGATTAAAGCACCCTTAACAGAGACTGTTTGTTTCAGTTTTTTTTTTATTGCAAATACATATATTTGTTGATATGATGAGGTGGTTTATAAAATAAAACTGTTTAGAGTTCGGTAAAATTATAACGTATATTGAGTAAAAACGTTTACAGCAGTATGGCAGCGCGACAAAAACGGAAGAGAAAAAGAAAATGTTACCAACCTAACACTTTAAAATATGTACATCAATTTAACCAACATAACAATGTAGGTTGCGTTCTCAAACACCAACACTCCCTTCTGAATGCAAACCCATTTTTCTATTATAAAACAAATGTTTTTCAAATGTTATTATCAGCAACCATGTTACAACCATTTACAAATAAAAATTGAACTTTAGAATTAGCAATATTTTCACGAATAAAGTGTAATCTAATATCTATATGTTTAGTTTTCGGCTTGTAACAGTCTGTAGCTGCCAGTCTTATTGCACTCTGATTATCACTATATATACGTAATGCATTATTTAAGCCTTGATCCAGTTCAGCTTGCAGTTGTTGAAGCCACAAGGCTTCCAGTGTCACCGCCGCCATCATCATATATTCTGCCTCGGCTATAGAGTGCCATAGTCTGTTGTTTGCAGGAATTCCAAGATATGCAAGCATTCTGAAAAATAAAAGTATACCCGGTACAAGATCTCCGGTCATGTGGATCACTAGCCCAATCTGCATCACAGTACCCAGTTATGTCACTTGAGTCTTCCTTGACATAATGTATCTTCACGTTCTTGGTTCCCTGAAGATATCTCATGACTCTTTTCACTCCAAGCCAATGTTGAATCTCTGGACCATTAGAATACTTACTCAGTTTATTTACTGCATAGGTAATACTAGGTCTAGTGACCTGTGCCAGATATGTAAGACAGCCCACCACTTCTCTATATGGGAAGTTGCCATCTTCATCCTCAGATATCTTATCCGATTTTGTATTTACCTCTATTGGAGTCCGCACTGGTTTGCAGTCTGAAGTGCCAAAGCGTTCCAAAACTAGGTTTATATATTTCTCTTGGTCTATCATGATCACACCTGCCTCACGATTTCTATTTATATTTATGCCAATACACTGATGCACCTCACCAAGATCTTTCATAAAGAGTTCGTTTTTTAATTTCTCCTTGACATCTGTTGCTGTTCTCTTATTACTTGTAACAATCAAGAAACCATCTACCCATACTGCAATATAAATCATTATTGAATCATTCACTAAGTAGTAAATATATGGATCAATTTTTGATCTTTTCAAACCTATTTTAACTAAAATACTGTTTAGTTTAAAATTTTCATATTAGATAAGTTAGGTTTCTTACCTGTCCACACCTCAATGGTAGTTTTTCCATTAACAGATTTAGTAGGTAATCTACTAACTATATAAGCCGCTGTTCCCACAGCCTCACCCCAAAATTTCTTAGATAATTGTGCATCAAACAGCATGCACTTGGCTCTCTCTACCAGTGTCCTGTTCATCCTCTCAGCTGAGGTGAATATGGGGTGCTAGTTTGATGCTCAATTCCATATCTACTTAAGAAACTATTAAATTCTTTGTTAAAGTATTCCTTTCCATTATCTGACCTAACAATTTTTATATTTCTCCCGAGTTCATTTTCTATTTTGCATTTATAGTCTTTAAATACTCCAAGAATATTCAACCATAGGTTCGGATTCATTGACTGTGAAGATACTGAAAAAGTTGCAATAAAACTTTGTTTATCTTCCTTTACTGTGTGTTTCTTTTTTGAAGCAAGCCAATTCTTGACCATATGACCATGCTTGTTACAATTATAACATCGGGGCCCTTTATTATTGACCTTAGCTGCATTGTGATTTTCATGAATGGCGGGTTTTCTTGTGAAGAATGCTGTACTCTTTGAACACTGAACTTCCTGCAGAAGTTTTGATGGATTGAGTCTGCGTTAATCTTGATTCCGGAGCTCTCCAATCCCATTATCATTGGCTTATACGTTTCGGGTAAGCCAGCTAACATTAAAGTTCCAAGCCATTCATCATCAATATTGTATGTTCCTCAGCTTATGTGCGGTCGACATAATTTTAGTCACATAGTCATCTACATCTCGAGAACTGTCAAATGTAGTTGTAATAAAGTCTCTCAACAAAACTACTTACCGGTACAAGCCGCTGTCATCAAAAACTTGTTGTAAACACTCCCAGACTTCTTTACATGTAGTCGCGCTCTGCACATGTACATAGTTAATCGGATCCAGCAATAATATGAGTTTTGAACGAGCCTTTGTTTCCTTCCTTTCATCTTCATTGGTTCCGTCAACACAACTCCACAAATCTTCCAACTTAAAATATGCTTTTACTGCGAATTTCCATGTCGCGTTATTGTCTCTTCCCACGAGTCTATCAATGTGAAACGGATTGTGGCTTGTATTAGACATTTTCTTCGTAGACTTGACACCTTTTTACAACATTTACTGAATGGCGCCGCTCGAGTTGAGGTTAATCGGAGGCTCGATACACGTGTCGGAATTTTATTTGTTCTAACTGCGTTTTATACATTAATCAACTACGCTTTGCTACCATGTTAATATAATGAGATGGTTTATAAAATAAAACTGTTTAGAGTTTGGTAAAATTATAACGTATATTGAGTAAAAACTTTTACAGCAGTAGGTACGCAACAAAAACGGAAAAGAGAAAAAAGACGTTGCCAACCTAACACTTTAAAATATGTATATCAATTAAACTAACAGAACAATGTAGGTTGCGTTCTCAAACACCAACAGTATTTAAAAAATAAAGAACACTTATTTTTACATTACTTTTTAATACTTTTCGATAGCCAAATTAGTTTATTACCGCGATTATTCATTTTATATTTGATTATTGGAAAACAAAGGTCGTAAAAAAGACGTACTTATCATAAAATACTGGAACGCATTAACAAAATTGTCGTTATTCAGTACATCAGAAACATTCACAAAATTTGGATACGTTGTAGTTATCCAAGTAGAGTAATGTTTTATTTATTTTTTACCTTTATTGGAATTGTTTGAGCTGTTTTATGATCCGATAACCACAGATAATGAATTTCAGGAATTGTCGATTTTATATTACAAGCAATTTGGTCATTGCATGATTTTTTCCTGGTTAATTAATTAATGTAAATTTTTAAGCCATGTTTATGTAGTGTATCTGATAAATAATTAGTGGCAGAATCTTTTTTCAAAATATTTATGTACCAGTTACCGCACAGCTAGCACAATTTTTCTGTTTATACATTTGGTTGTAAACAAATGCAGTAGTTTATCCAGTTTGTACAGAAATATGCCTATGTGTGATTTCGTTTGGATTGGTATTCTGTATATATTTACTACTATTTAATTTCAATGCCACAACAATCAAAATAGCAGTCTGTAGCCAAATCTGATATAAAACATACTGATTTGCCTCTAATGTATTTAAGAGGTCCAGTCAGAGAAGGAGATACAGTCTCAAATACATAGAAACATTTTAAAAATATGTTTGCAAATGCACATCAAAGCAAAAAGATCGCTTGTTCATAAATGTCGTAAACATTAATTTCATTACAATAATATAATAACTTAGTATAAGGTACCAATAAAATAAAGTAATACTCTCGTAATAAGACTCATAACTAACCAGAAATTGGAGACAATAGAATAATGCATACGAATGCATACGAATCCTTGCCAATATTAACACTACTTGTAGTTGTAGACCATACTTTAAGCAATTTAAGATATTGACTGTGACTTCTCCGTATATATTAGAGCTTTGTAAATTAGTTAAAAAATATCCTGACTTCTTTACCAAAAAAAAATGATATTCTGAGGAGATATCCGGCGAGATACAAGAATAATTTGATACTTCCAAAATCACAATTGACTTTGCACAGTACGAGTCCCTATGAAATGGCAATAAAATAGTTACCCCATAATTTAAAAAATGAAATTAATATCAAAAAGTTTGTAACGACATTGAAGCAAATTCTCATTGACAAGTGTTATTATAATGTCCAAGAATATTTTGATGACAAATTGTAATATTTTATTGCCGTTGACATACCATGTTTTTCTTTCTTCCTTGACAATTTAACTTTTGTTTTGTTTTGACATCTACATTGTGACATAATTTATAATTTTTATTTCTAAGCATTTGACATTTATTGTACTTAATTGAAAATTACCTGACAATTAACATTAGTTTTATATACTTATGATTATTTTTAAAATGAAAATTAGGGACGAATGTGAATTTAAATGAAATTTTATGAATGTAAGAGGAAAGTGAAGATATAGAAGATTTTATTTAAAGCATTTACTATTTACAATGAAATTTTAATTTTAAATTAAATTTGCTACACCCTTACAGGGTGTCACATAAACTGTACCTAATAATAACACCTGTTTTACTATGTGACATGCAATAAATGAATTATTATTATTATTATTAATAATATAAATATATAAAAATCTAACCACTAATGATAAAAATCTAGCTCATTTCAAAGTTGTATTTTATTAAAATAGTAATTAAATAGAAACGTGGATTTCTAATGACGAAAAACAATTATGGTTCTTCAGTCATTAATAATATTACGCTGTTAAATTACGAGCTCGTAAATTAATTACTCCATCAAATTTGTGTTTTATCACGAAGCGTTGACGTCAGACATAAACCATTATTATGCTCAATAAACTAAATATGGTGAAAGCGCCTAAATAGACCCTTTACTGGCCCTATCTGGCTTCGCACCAGAGTCATGATAAAGAGCTACAATATAAAGTCTTATCTCCAAGCTTGTCAAACGATAACAAGCATCAAGTTGATAACGTTAACACGAAATGACCGACGGTGTGCAAAAAAGTGAATAAACCTTACCTTTCTGAAGCAATGGAGGATAAGTTTGAATAATTTATGAATAAGAAAAACTTGCGAAGCAATGGAAGAGGACTGATACTTCAACGATGCAGAGAGAAAAAATACATGAAATAAGAAAGAACGCAAAGTTTGATCACAGCAATTTACTCGTCGGCTACTCCGTTGTTAAGTGACTTTCCCAGGCTTACGAGAAATACAGTTGCTAAACATCCATATAGTATAGTTTGAAAGTGAATACATTAAAGAAAAATATATCTTTAAAAGAAATTAAAGCCAAAACAATAGTGATACAAGATTAAAATAATATATCGGATTCTAGAATGAATAACTAAATAAATGTGACCTTCTTTCGTATTTATTATCTGAATAGTTCAATGGCACAATAAATAACACGTTCGGTACGCTATTAATGGCATTAGTGCCAATTCTGTTGTATCACCTAAACTAAACTCTGCGAAAAAAATCTTATTATTGACATGGGTTGGTTTTAACGTTATGTTTTCGTCAAAAATATAAAGAAAAATAATTTTTCTCTTGTATAATATAAATATTTAGTTTACCTTAGTTATTCTAATGATTGACATAATTTACAATTTAATTTAACAGAATTAAAATTTTATGTATTCGCAAAAAAAACTTCGCAGTGGTCGCGGCTATAGCGTGGGTAACTAAAAATTTATGACCTCTAGCAACTCAGTACGGTGCTTGGAAAGGCACGTTGTTGTTGATCCCAACTGTACCTGCAGCCGTAAACACCTACCAAACCACACTAAACCCGCTTGGTTGGTTATAGCCCGTTTTCATACGTATTTTTTACAAGAAAGACCTATACCAGAAATGGAAACATTAAAATGCTAATGATGATTGTATATATATATATATTGGCTATATACTTTCCGGTAGCTGTTTCACCCTCTTCGTCCCCCAGAGAACTGTTTATTTGGATATCTATTCATATCATGACATGGATGTAATGACAATGACAAATTAAATAGTCAATAGTTACTATGGTGACGTTTTGATTCTCCCATTAAAACATCCACTCCTATTTTCATTCCTTTATTTGCTCTTTTTAGGGATAAAATATAGCGCATGTTCACCGCATATGATGTAGCTTCTCGTAAATGAAAGAATTTTTAAAATAGTTTCAGAGTCTATACCATATTAGAATAGATATAATATTAGTGTAGATAAAACCGAATAGAATATGTCCCCCGTTTACAATTGTACGGCTCGCAAAATAGTTTCAATTTCTATTAGAAAATAATGTGATAAATTGTAAATACTTTGTTGCTCTTCACCAATTTTTGTTAAGATATGGATTATATGATAACATGCTCGCAAGAAAACGGTAAATTCACTGGGCTGCCAAGAGCTTTTAAGCTTTACAAAATAGTAGAACAATAAAGGAATTAAAAAAAGTATGTGGTTATAATAAAGAAAAAGAGTAGAAAAGATTTTCAAGGCACAACGTTGGAAAATTGTCAGCATTAAAAGAAGAATGTGATCATACTTTACAATTTTACTTTAAACTGAAAGAAAATGTTTTGAACTGATGAAAAAACCTTAGGATATTTTTGATTTCGAGGCTAATACAATCTACCTTAGTCTGCCAGCTCAACATGATCACCAATTGAATCTCCAAGTTATACGACATGAGGCATTTATTCTATGAAAGAACTTCTATTTGTTAGAGGCATTAAAAACCTCATATGCAATTTAGATAAACATGATTGTTTATAAAGCATCATTGACGCAGACTGGTTCGACCATTTAGAGTTTTTAGCGAGAGCTTATGCATTTTCTAGATCAGAAAATTTAGATAGACAACTTTTTATTATCTTATATCTAAATAGTTTGAATAACCAAAGCCAGGAAATAAGCAAAGAGAACGTTGTCGGATGATAAGATACTGGACTTTGCCTTAATCATAACCAACCAAAAGTATAAATATATTTACAAATTTAATTTCAATAAAGTAACTAATTACGTAAATTATAAATGAATAGAAAATAATATGTAATTTTAATAGTATTGCAAATGCTACTTGATAATATCACTAATCGTATGATTCATTTCCAATATATCAATTAATTTGATATACTCCATGTTGGAGAAATGTAACTCGTTCTTGAAATTTCCCTTTCCTTTGATGGATACTTTAATAACATCGTCTCATTATATCCTTAGAAATTTCCACTTCTAAAGATTTGAATGAAACATATATTTCAATGCTCTAAGATTATAGCTTCCATCTGATTACGTTCTTAAAACGTCGTCGACAAATATGAGCAATCCGTGGGGTTTTTGTTACACCGGTATGACGTCAGTCAAATGCGAATTCCAATAAATCCAATGAACGTTTACTAATGACCAATATTACAAGTGGTTTCCTGTTTTATGAGACATTAAGTTTAGCCAGTCTGATTGGTACTGTTGCAGTGTTTACACGTCGTTGTTTTGATTACTTAGATCCTGCACTGTTTACAATAATTATTTTATTGATTGTTTATTATAAATGCAATTAAAATGACAAACGCTACGCAAGACAGTGAATCTGACGTGTCCCTCTCATCCATGACAATATCTCTTAACAAAACGGAATTTGAAGACAACACAGGATCGGCCTCTCGAGAAAATGTTTCGATTACGGAAAGTGTTTCTGATGCAAAGCAGCTACTACAAAGCGACTCTCCGGATACTTCAGCGATATTCGAAACTTTCATTATTATTGAAATTGTGATGACAACCCTAGAATTAATTATATGTACGGTAGCAGCTCTTAAACTAAATCGATGGAGGAAAAACTACAGGAATCAGATGCTGATGCAACTAAGTGTGGTGCGCTTTGTGAAGAGAGTAGTTTTCTTAATTGTTTATTTGAATGAAAAAAATACCATATATATTTCTTTTGGTGTAAGAACGGCACTGGAAATTTACATTGATTTCGTGATTGTTATTTTGGTGTTCTTCTTTATTAAACACATGTACGATAGTTTGATAGTGGTGTTAGTGAAGATAAGTGAAAATAAACTGTGGAGAGTGCTGATGTGCGCTTGGTTGCTGCCGATTCCTATCAGCGCTGCGTACACGGCCCTTCTAATCAATGAGGTATTAGATAAGACGTCATTATACTTACTGGTATGCTGTCTGTTCAGATGGCCTCTGATGTTGTTAGGCACAATATTATATTTGACGGTTCTTTTCAAAGTTCTGAAAGATCAAATAAGAAAATTTGCTAGAAGTCTCACAATCATCACTTTCTTACTGTGCCTTGTTATAAATTTCTACTTATTTTCTAAAGACGTCATAGAGCTTTGGTGCTTCAAGTCATTTATAACTTTATTAGTAAGCTACATTTCAGGTTTTCTGTTGAATATTTTTATTCTATGTTTTTATATAATACTTATTTTGTTGAATTTCAAAAGTAACAATAAGACTGCAGACTCTGTACCTAATTGTAGTATATCAGTTGAAAACTAATTTTAAACTTATTTTATAAAAGCATACATTATGTACATATACGATATAAATGTAATGTGATTCATGTAAATTTTGTATATATAATTATAGGCATATCGTAAAACATGTAAATTACTATAATGACTGAATGATTGTAAATATAACTGCATTAAAACAAAACCAAATAAATAAAAAATAAATATCATTAAACAAGTTTTACTGCTTTTGCTATTCCCAGATACCTGTTTATTAACAAAAAAAATAACAAAGGCCAAGTCTCGACCTTTGTTTTCTGTTAAATAAAATGTCATGTCTTATACTGAAAACAATTGATCGAAGAGAAGTGAACGCTTAACGAAAGCCTTCGAAAGAAAAACGGGCAATAATCATGACGTCGGAATAGAAAATAACCTCGCTCGCAATATTCCACCCAAGCCGCCTTCTAAGGGTGCCACTTCATTGAAGCGGAGCGGAACGTTGTTTTAATTAACCATTAGAGCTCTTTTATTTTCACGTCTTTTCTACGTGTTGCAACGGAAAGTGTTTAAGAGGGAGCCTTAAATAAAAATCACAAATTTTCACCTAGTAAGTGTATTGATTACAACGAAACAGATTTTTTCTATAAAAAAATAACACAAAGCTAAACTGAACCATTTAGTTCATTACTTTTCATACGAGGTGGTTTCAAAAATTCTCGGCCCGACCAAGAAAACAAAGAAAATAAAAATAAAACATGTTTTATTTTTCTTCACATTCTCCCCTTGTCTCAACAATGGTACTTGACATACGATCAAATAAAGAATCGAGCTGTCGAATGAAAATAAATTAGTTTACATACTACCCTCAAATCTTGGTCAGGCCGAAAACTTGATGCCACCCTCGTAATTATACTTTTACTAGCTGTTTTAGCCGTGACTTCACCCACATAAGTTACAGCATATGCCAACCGGGTATGATGTAGTTTCCTGTAGGAGAAAGAATTATATATATATATATATATATCTTCGGAATCTTCGGAAATAATAACCCCCTACAAACCAATATACTTAAAAACTTAACCTCTTTATAATATTAATCAATCAATCGTCTGGTTTTCTCTTTTGTCTTAAGGCGCAGCCTTAAGAGGAAAGTATTTGTAAGAAACCGTAATTTTGCAACTAGAGGTTCGGAGTAGAGCTGGATATGGTGACGTAACAGGATACAGGGTTCAGATCAAGTCTGAATTGATTATTTTCTCCAATATATAAATAAATTAGGGATGATATAATTGAAAACATCACAAATCAAGAATTTTATATATGTACTGATTATCGATGTTTAGCGCAAAAATATCGTTGTTATGCTTGTAAAAATATCCATGTTATGAGAACAACACTTTTTTTTCACAATTGATTAACACTCGTATCGATAACAGAACTGATTATGAAAATTATAACAAAGCTTTTTTTGAAAATATTCTAGGAATGGTTATTTAATTTGTGCAAATATCTACTATTAGTTTATTTAGCTCACATAACATCGATGTTTTTATAAAATCTATAATATCACTATGAGACAATCGGGTAAAATTGTTTTTTTTTTTATTTTACTGTTTAAAAATATCTGTTTTCTCAGACATCAATGGTTCAAGTAGATTTTATATTAATCGAAACTTTTAATTTCAATTTCACACTTCCAACATCTCTTATGACATATGCCGACATTTATAAAATCTGACAATTGTCGACTAAACCATATCTACAAGTTGGCATTACCTGAAGAAATAAGACGTCACCACATTTTCATCGTGAATTAACTCCAACGAGTCATAAATAATAGTTTTGTTGCTAAACTAAATTTAGGTTTAGTCGTATCAAACTGCATTTTAAATTTTGCAAAATAGGAGTATAATTACATCTCTTGGGTTAGTTTTTTATTTCAGTCTAGTTTAGAGAATGATATTTGAATTGTCTATGTTGAGCGTGGTGATACTACGATAGAGTATCAAACGTAAAATTTTGCCAAGACAACACCTTAAAGCTCGCACCGGCAAAATGTTTTCAAATTATATAGAGCAAAGGTTCTCACTCTGTATGCCTAAACTATACAAGCCTTCGCTTTACAGACTTAACACCTTAGCATGTTCCTTAAAACAGGTGGCTTAGGCGTTTTGCTGCCGTCACATCTATACGCGTAAAGTTACTATACTACTGCATCGCTCAATACTTGTCTATATTAGTGACCGATAAGACGATAAGCCAAACAAACCAAACTAATTACTTTTTTTTTTGTTAGACTCTTTTATTGTGAGCAACCATATTATACATATGGTTGGGAGTGGTAACCGGAAGAACGGCACACTCAAAATATTTGATAAAACATATAAATAATAAAAAAATATCTTCATAAAAGAACATAATTATTCATTACCAAAATTAATAAAAGGATATCTATGGCTAAAATCATAATAAGTAAAGGTTAGGTGGCCGCATTGCTGCTCGCTTGTACCGAAATAAACTATTATGAGAGATTGTTATTATAAAAAGGTAAGAAGAAATGATTTTGGCCACTAGCCCCAATATGGCCATTTTAGATTTCAAGGCATTATAAACATAGGCCAATGTATTACTTTACCGTGTACAATCTTCAAAATGCTAAATTATGACAAAACTAATATCGTCGATTTTCTTTGATGTTTCAAATCAAATAAAGTTCATTTTTTCGTAATCTCAGGTCATAATTTGAAAATGACCAAAACTTATGTCATCTATCAATTTTTAAACGTTATATTTCATATATGCCAGCAAAAATATCGTTTCGTAACGTCGACAGAAAGTTCTAAATGCAGTTATGAAAATTCAGTTATTTGATATGCTGTATTAAAAAAAGAAGAAGAATTATTGATCGATGCCGTTATATTAAAAAAAAGGACTAATCGACTCCCCATTAAAATTATTCTCAGCTCTCTCATAAGCTTTCATGGATCAACTTAAAATTATTGATCTTATAAAGCCATAATTTGTACTAAGTATAAAATACCCACTTACCATGTTACTCACATACTACTTAGTGACGCAAACCATTATTGTACCTTAATTACTTAGTTGTTTACTTGATTATACTATTAGCACTAGTTGTATCTGTACCACAAACTACGCAAGCATTAGTGCTAGGAAAATGGTAAGATACATTATAAACATATTCTAATGACGAAGGTTTTAAATAAAAAATACATTTTAAAACTAATAAAAATTTAATTTAGGATTACAATTTATTGTAAATTAAATTTTATATGACAGTATCACAAGTTCTGATAGTTTTTGGTAGGCCCTTATAGGCATTAACAAATTTGTTTAAGAAATAAATGCAGTTGCCTTATCGGAAGTCCAAGTATTTATAATTATTGAAGTCACCTTGAAAATCCAAAGAAACAATTTTGTAAATAAAATTTATCGTTAAATACAAAAGATCGTAATGCACATAATACTTCTTGCTGTTTCTTAACAGAAAGTCCTAGCGTTAAAATTACCTACCGTTTTTAAAACACTTGACAAAATTTACGCATTTATCATAATATGTTTATTGCAAATACCAAAACGATATTCATTAATATTATCATTATTTAACAAACATAATTTTAATAAATATATACTATTAATGTTTTGTTTGGAAATAAAAAAAAAAGATATATTCAAAGCGGAGGAATTAACAACTTTATTTACAGAATATTCAAGCGGTAACACAACCACAAACAATTGTGTTTTAACAACTATTTTGTTACAAAAAGATTGAGATTTTATGGACGGATTGCGGTGCCAATGCCAGCAAGCCGCTGCCGCGCTAGCATCTTCTAAGTTGCCTAGTCGCAGCTGCAAGCGCAGCGCTTGACGCGCTTTTCATTTTGCAGCAAGCTGTCAACACTGCGCACAGAACGAGGTTGCATATCTAAAAAGAAAAAAAAAACAAATTAATTTATTCGTTCTAAATTTGATATCGTTTGTGTCGCTTATATTTTTTTTTTTCCTCTGTTCAAAAAAAGTACCAATTCATAATTCTATCCCTGACATGGACATAGTAGTCCATGATCCCTGATAAGAAAATTAAAATTAAAATAGACTCTATACTTAGTAAAACATTTAATAAACGTGTGTGTGTAATTTATGTGTAAGATATAATGAAAATCCGCACGTACATAAGTAGTGGATATTCCATTTGCGTTTAATTAATAAGTAATTGGTCTAAATGACGACATTGATAAAAAACCATAAGCTACCGGTGACACAAATAAATTTGTATCATGTACCTATGCATTGTTTCATGAACGCCTAATTCAGGAAAACGAATAAGGTCATTCAGACAAGAATTTATTATTCCTATTAAGGTTGTGGTGATAAAGGACTATAACACAGGCGCTGCAAATTATTATTTTTTTCAAATAATCTAAGAATATCAAATAGTGTTACTTATGTTGACTTCCCTGTATATTAGTATTTCTTAACTATACTATTGAAATAAATTACTTTTATCAAATGTATTTCAGAAAAGTTTATATACTACTAAAATTGTTACTAGTTAAGTGTTAAGGTGTACATTACTTTATTTCGAATAGAATATGTATGACCCTGCATTATAGAACTCTTGAAAGTGAGTATTATAACGAAACTCTTTAAAAAACAGATACAATACTACCAACAATGAAATCAAGTTCGCAATGCTCCGGTCCCTGTAGGAAATGTATATATTCCAAATTTACTAATTACCGACTGGGTTCAAAATGCGTGAATCCGACTTCTATAAATTACAATGTAACAACACAATTAGTAAGGCTGTCTTCTATTGCAATATGTGTTTATAGACGCTAAAGTTACATATTTCGAGATAAAACTAAAATTGTTTATTATTTACGTATTGATTTATCAATTTAATCTGTAATTTTACAACCAAATTCATGGCCGATCAACACGACAATGATTTATTGTAGCGTTTTGATCCGTCGTATAAAATGCGTCATTCCGTAACGGCCGGTGGGAGTACATGCAGGCTGCTTTACAATGGACAGCTTTGAGTGTTAACCCTTTTTCTCTCGTTGACTCATTTTTATAAAATACAATTACTTACAGTGGGGCCTTTCGTCCATATCTTGAGGCAATAGGAGGGTGCGGGGGGCGCGTGGGGCGGGCTCGGCGGCCTCCTGCCTGTGCCTCTCCTCGGCCTGAGCCTGAGCTTCTGCGTCAGCCTCTACGGCGGCCGCGAGCGTGTTCACTATGGTTTTGACCTGTAACAAAGGATACTAGATATCATTCCACAACGCGTTTTCCACCGATGTTTTAAGCAGACTCGAATGAAACAATAATAATTAAAAATAATCTATGAAATACTTTTTTAACCGACTTCAAAATCATGGGGAGGTACACGGAACACGTTATTACCTTTTTTTTAATAATTGAAATTGAGATAATAAATATAACGATTTGGAAATCCGTAAGATATGTTGAACTTACATAATGCTGGGTTGTTAGAGTTCAATGACGATGAATTAATAAGAATCGCACTTTTTGGATCATTTAAGTTTATGGAATAAGACAAGCTAATAAAGAAAACAATATGTCATCTTAGATTAAGGACTTATGTAATTTCGTTCAAAATAAAACAAATATATAAAATAGACTTATTGCAAATGTATATATGTATTAGGTAATAAATATTACTTTGTAACTATAAAAGTCAATTATTTGTAACGGGTGAGCAGGTTTCCTGTTTTTTTTAAATCTAGTGTAACTATAGTTTGTTAAAGTGTACTTAGACTTTGATTTTTGCAATGTGTAAATTAATTTCGTTGGCTATGTAGGGTTTTAGGTAGTAGTAATGGTTTTGACATGTACTAGTTCTACAAAGGGGTACACTACAGGATTTGTTTTTTCTTCATTTGTCATTTTTAAGATAGATAGGATCAAATGTAAATTCCAAATATATTTTATTGTGGTCTGTTGAATGTTTAATTTTCTAACTGTCAAAACTTCCCAGGTCTTATACAGTTCAGTAGTGAGTAAAAAATATGGTAGGTGGACTGCTAATTTAAGTAAGTTCTTTACCTCAATTATATGAGTCTTAGCTGCACCACCCCAAAAAATAATGCAGTAATCAATGACAGACTGACAAAGAGCAAAATAAAAAGATTTTAATAATTTGCAATCGACTATGTGTTTAAAGTTTTGAAAACAAACATTAGGTAGCTTTCGTTGTCTCGTCACTACAGTTTCAATGTGGTGTTTAAACTTTAGAAAACAGTCGATGTGGTCTCCTAAAATTACTCTAATTACTTTAGTTTTTTCCAGAAGTGGGCAGAGGCATTGGCGGTTTTTAGATTTATCACAGCAATGACCAGT
Source organism: Diatraea saccharalis (assembly GCA_918026875.4). NCBI lineage: Eukaryota > Metazoa > Arthropoda > Insecta > Lepidoptera > Crambidae > Diatraea > Diatraea saccharalis. Next base: position 8,825,187 of record OU893337.1, read on the forward strand.
AATGGATCCCATTATTGATAAGGAGTTCTTTTCAATTAAAACACTATATATTTGGTTTTGGATACATTCAAAGTCAGTCATTCTCTAACCACCCACATACTTTGTTAAAACCTATTTGTACGAGAACAAAAACTTTAGCCAAAGAATTTCCATTGAACAAATGTAATTATTTTTCCCTGTTAAGTTCAACTTACAAAGTCCGTTAATACATATCGTTCATAATATCTCTTCGCCTTTTTTAATAAAGTATTGCAGAAGTTTCTATGCCTTTTATAGGTTTTTTTTTACATTTTTTTATGTAATAGGTCTCTATTGCGCATACATCGCTGCAAACCAGGTGTAACCTAAGGCTTTTTAACCTTTTTCGTTTGCTAATCGATGATATCTTCGTGTTGGATGTTACATATCCCAATTTGTTGTAAAGAAAGTTTACAGCAACGTTAGCATCATTAGAATGGGATGTTCAGAATGGAAGATAAGACGTTCTTAAGTAAAATATCGCGCAGCCCGTCTCTGTCTATTATATTTGATGCTTTATTGTTGGATATTGTAATGTGTTTCATAGAAATGTTGAGAGTCACAATCATGATCAGTAACTGACGATTCTATAACAAGAGAGATGGACTGCATTTTAGTTTTAAGCAGGACATGAACCAGATACGTTTGACCCGGGGTAGGCATAGTGTGAGCTGGAAGTAAACTATGACTGGCTGTTAGATTTAGGTATCGGTGACGTCTGTTATCACAATAATTTGTTCTTTTATCTCTATGGAGATGCGAAAGTGATTTCAATAGCGTATCTAACGAGGTAACAAAATTACTAAGAAAAAAGTGTCTGTAACACTATCTATGTACTTATGATCAAAAATAGAACGTCGAACATAGATGAGCGGTACAATCAAATATAACCTTCATTATCTTTAAAAGTAGGTTTTATTTTTTGAACCTCTAATGCTGTGACAGCGTTGAGTTCAATACTATATTTTTCTTTACAGAATAGCACTTCTCGACCTTGAGAATAACGTAAACACAGATGACTGCTTAAAAAAAACACTTTGTTCCTGGCACTCTGAGATGGGACTCGAACCCATGACCTTTCGCAATCCGGGCGACTGCTCTAACCACTGAGCTACCTAACAGGACTGACGATTTTTTTATTACTTACCACAAAGCGTGTTTTCATCAGGCAATCCACCCAAACAGGTGAAAGAAATATTCTTACATATATTTAAACTTTCGATAAAGATGAAATTTTGTACTAATAATTATATTTGATCAATTTTTATATTGCTATAGCATTGTGTAATAAAAATTGCATTGTGTAATATCAATTTTAGCATTAAATACCGAAAAATATTCTTAATTTTTACACTTTTACACTTGCCCCTGGCGCTCTGATACGAGACTCGAACTTTTTTTAAGCATTTATCTTTAAGAAATTTTTCGATATAGCATTGTGAATGGAAAATCGATCAAATATATGTAATAAGAATGAACACATTAAAATTTTTATAAGTTATATTAACAAAATGGAGTGGAATAAAAATATTCAAAGTCAAACTGATGTACAACGTAATAGATATTATGTTGGTATTCGAACTACTTTTTGTATATCTTTTCTTGCTGATAATGTGGATAAGCAAAGTACATAAATAATTAATGAACACTCATTTATTTATATACGTTATATCCATTATTCAAGTGCTACCGCTCTTTGTTTTAGTCGGAACTGAATAATTGTCTAACATGTGGCTCTTCTTTCTGATCTTCCATTATGACTATAACTTGATTATATTCAATAATACAATAAGATTACTAGCCTTGCTTAGCACATCACTTAATTTATATGTAACTAGTAGTATTAGTATTTACAGTAGCTTATTTTCCTCTACCACAAATGTAAATGAAGAATTGTTCAATTGTATATGCCTTTCATTTGATCATTTTCCAAAACTGAAAATGCTAATTTTTATTTTAAAATACTAAAATACGTATTTTCAACACCATATAAGTTCAAAAACAAAGAACTTTCATAGCCTTAGTAGGTACATTCCTACGTTTTTCAAGATAATCTATATAGATAAAAATGAATCCCTATTTCCCTTGGTCACGCCATCACACGTGAACGGCTGGACCGATTTCGCTAATTCTTTTTTCGTTGTTTGTTATTGTCAGGACAAAGTTCTTATGAAAGGAAAAAATTAGTGAAACAATTTAAGAATATTTAACCACCATATAAAATTATTGCTGATCTAATCTTAGTGCTTTGGATTATATAAACTTTTTGAGTGTATCCTTATAACGTTTGACTAATTCTTTTTTCGTTGTTTGTTATTGTCAGGAATAAGTTCTTATGAAAGGAAAAAAATAGTGAAACAATTTAAGAATATTTAACCACCATATAAAATTATTGCTAATCTAATCTTTGTGCTATGGATTATATAAACTTTTTGAATGTAACCTTATAACGTTTGACATAATATAGAATTGATAGAATATGTGTAGGCAAATATCGTCAAAAAGGATGTAAAAAATTTATAATTAATACAGGATTATGACTATCGGGTCAGCTAGTTAAATAAATAATAAAACAAATGTACTTCCTTTAAGTCTCTACGTTCAGCTGTTTTCGCTGTTTGATGTCAATCTTCAAATAAATCAGTATATCAGGACAAAGTTTCTTAAAATATTAGATTGAGCTACCAAACACAAACATTTTATATTCGAGAAAACGTCTGATTCCAGATACGGAAATAGGTAAATGTAGATATAATAAAAATAGATTAAAATTAGCAACTACCCGATCCGGATAGATAAAAATCCTTTAATACCTTTTGAAGTAGGTTTTATTTGATTTAAGCTCTATGTTGTAACAGCACTTCGTTCGTGGTAGAGTCCAGCGTTGATTTTATAACACAATAGCATAGCTAGATAAATCTATCCCAATATTATAAACACGTAAAGTTTCTAACTTTGTTTGTAAAGGGTTACCTCTGTAATACTAATATGATGATGCAAATTCTTTCACGTACGGGAAGCTACATTATAGGCGGGCGACATAGGCTGTAATTTGATTTATATTTGTCAAAGATAACTTTTTATACCTCTTGCATGTCGTTGTCGGCCTGTTGTTCCCGGCGTTGACTTGCGGCGGCGTCCTGGGCGGTGCGGTGGATCACGTGGATATCTTCAGGTGTCAGTTCCCATGGCAAGTTCATGTGGACAGGGGTGCCATCCATCTGTATCTTCTGTACCTGTTCAATATAATTTGAATAAGTATAAATAATAAAAATAAGCATTTGTTTTTCTCCATAAACATGACCGTAGAACAAATAAATAAGAAATCTTTAATATGAATTAATATCATGAGGATGCTAGTACCTGATATAGCTATACACAGATCGCTGGGGCCCTCTTACATATATCCAAAGACAAATTAAATAGGTGGTTCAATTAAAGACACTTATTTATACTTGAATATTTTAAATTTCTTTTGGAATCGAGCAATATCCGAAGTTGCAGAGATTGTTTAATTATTTTTAAATATAAAAAATATTTTAAGTTATCTCGTCAAGCTTTACATTTGTTAAATTAACTAAGATATACTCGTAATATAAACGTAGATGTAAAATACTACTGATCCAAATACAAAGTTACCTGATAAAATCTTATTTAAAATTTTTAATAAACATGTGCGTCAGTTTATAGTTAATAGTATACACGATTTTACAATAACCAAAACGATATGCGAGTAATTAAAATTTATTTAGGTTCTTGATATTCCGCGATACGTCATTGTATGTCAAAACACTTTACTGTATTAATGGATATTTATTTAATTGTTATGAAGATTGATCTCCAACACATGGTTGTACTACATTCTTTACAGCAGTCCACGCAAATATTAATCACATTTTGACAAAAATCGGAGTTAAAGTAAATTAAGTTTGTTATTAATTTATTATTAAACAGCATATATAAAATTATATTTTATTTTAGGGCACACGTGTATTTGGTTTCAAAAAGAGTCTAAGAGCCGCTGATGTGTAAGGAATGATTTACTAAAATAACTAGAATCATTTATATCTGTCATTCAGTGTATATTAATAAACCAAACTAATAAGTTTTAAAATATTTTATCGGAAAATAACTTCCTTATCAAAGAATAAATAATTAAGAGGAACTACAACGTACAGATAATAAATATGTTAGACTTGGTTATTTATTGAAATAATTCAGTGCCACTATTTATCACCGGATAACTACTGGCATATTTGACAAGTCATTAAAACTAATCAAGGTTAATGTTCCACGCTAAATTCAACCACTATACAAGTAGAAAAAGAGTTGAAGACATTTATTATTACTAAGCACTAATCTTCCATTGACCTGATAATTAAAAAGAATTTATAGACTGATTCAACTACCATCTCACGCAAATCTAGAAATTTAAGTCAAGTCCGTAATTATTTCAAACGAAGAATAAAAATATTGGTACGATCCTTCGATATTGACCAGAAATCATTTTTAAAATGTAATAACTAACATTTTGACAATTAAATTCAAAATTCATTGCAAAAAGAAGATGTACTAAATATAATGGAGTCTAGGACAGATCTATATACACCAAACCGCAAAAATTATATAGACCTGGCCTATTTTGGGATATCATTGAGTTTGCATCTGGTCTTAAATCGAAAATCTTGTGAAACGTGTACTCAACAAGGGTTGGATAAGGATTGGTTTCTTAAACAACCCTTTCATCGTACCCTAAAGCGTTTGTACACTTTTCATCGGAGTATTGTTAGAAGGTAACTCAAAATTTACAACTTTTTCACGCATCGCATTGACTATGTAGAGCAGAAGGCCCAGTTTTGTTCAATACCTCCTTTTTAGGCATTTGGTACTTAAAGGTTGTTAAAACTAATGGATAATATATATTATTCTATACCAGAAACGGTTTTTTAAATGTTACGTTTTGTCAATACTAATACCGTTGACAGCTGTGAAGTGTCAATGTTCACTTCGAGAAACATCGTATGGCCAAAACCAAGTCATCTGTCTAAGATACAATTTAATTCATAGATAAATAGTAGATCCTAATAATCTGCACTAGTGGGTATTATGGAATAATCACATTACGGTGTTAATGAATAGAAAACTTCACTAATAACTTACTTCAGGTTGCTCCAACTCTTGTGTAGGGGCGGGCTGAGGCACGAATTGGTGAAGAACAGAAGCCTGCTGTAAAAGAGATCACGTAAACCTATTATTTTTTCGTTTATTTTTTCTATTCTATCATAGTTTTACTTTTCTCCCGATAATTTAACCATCATATTAACACTACATAAGTTGGAGTAAAGTAAGTAATCTTAGAATATATATAGATTTTTCCCTCAAGTCCTAATAGAATATGTTAGAGAATACGTAATTTTGTTATAATTATTTGTTTTGTTTAGAAATATAGATGTTTCAGTTACAATAACAGATTGTGTCTACTACATCGAGTAAGATTGTTGCGCATTGTGCCTTCGTCGACAATACACAATTTATTTTTTGGTAGTTTCAATGCAGTATGTTAGGTACGCAACATAAACCTAAAGTATGCCAAAACCGCGTATAATAACCGTTCAAGTTCAAATCGGGACACGAACGGTGCAGTTCCGTAGTTGTCAAATATATTATGTTTTACATAACTAAAAACATTTATATATTTATTGGAATAGATTCTACGGAATTACTATTCCAAATAGTAGATTATACTAAAACACTAATAAGTGACTTTAATTTGAATTTGAAATCCAATGTAAAAACCTATTAGCAATTTTCACACAAATAAAAACCGTAGTACTATTCTGTTATAAAAACTCGCACGTGATACAGGTTCAATCAAATTAAACCTACTTCAAAAGTAAATGAAGTAAACGAACTGACATTCATAGAGAGCATATTGGATTGCTCAAAATTTTAAATGGCGAAAAGTGAATACTAAAAATAAATGATGTTGAAGATAAAAAACAAAAATGTTGCATGCGAAAACTTAGGACGAAATAAACGGTGGTACGATGTGACGCACCGTACAATACCTGGGTTAAAAAAAAAACAGAAGGACCTTTTTTTAGAAATACTTGGGTAAAAGAAATTGACATAAATTTGGTATGACTTACTCAAGCTTAATATTTTATATAAAAAATGATTATTTCATGAGTACATTTAGAAATGGGTACGACGCAACGTTACCCAAGTATACTTCATTTACACAAAATTGCTTTCCAAGCCTACAATATATATTGGACAAGAAAAAAAATCATCTCTACGTTAGGGAAAGTCAATGTGATCATTATAATATGACGTATTACAGGTTCTTGTTACCCTTGTGTCTGATCTAAGACAACAACATGGATTAATTACGGAACCCTAAAATGTTAGAATGGCATAAACATATGAGGAAATTCTCTTTCAATATACCAAGAAAACGTAAATATTCCTTTTACTTTATTTCATTGAATGATAAATTGACCTTATTCTTATACCAACAACTGACAAACTACCTTTCCTATACAGAGAGAAACGTTCTGAAAAATATAAAACCTTACTGGAGGATATAAAACCGTATTATTATTTCATTCTCAGATGAAAATTATTTTCCGTACTTATATCAACTTCTAGGTTCCAGAGATTCGCTCGTTCTTCTTTGTGGTAAAAAACGTTGGATTACTCATAAACGGGTACTTTAAATTACTTTATTTGAAAAAAGATATTAATTTCACTATGACTTTTCATTATGAATGGAAAAGAATATAATTTAATGGCTAATAATATTATTTGTGCTTTATGTAGGAGATGTCGACATCCCATACAATTTACGCTCATTAACAATCTTGTAAATTGCCAAGTAACGGAATCTTTTTTGTAAACGCTCTACAAAGTTTTTTGACTCTATTATTAGCTGGAGATGACTGCTCATATCGCTGGTCTACAGTCCAGCGATATGAAACGCCACGACGTACATGATACACAACGTCAATTATAGAGCAATTGATTTTTACGGTATTATTTTGTATTTATTTTCTATGAATTTTGGTATTCACAATGCTTTCTTAATATACCTACTGGATAACATTGTTATCGGTTTCTTTGTAATTTCACATTTAAATATTAAACGGTTAATCAAAGAAGATATATATGTATATACCTACTTTGATATCTCTTTCGGAAATACATCGTCATTGGTTTTATAATTTATTATTAACATTTTTATACTCGCTAGCCGCAGTAGTTTTCATTCATCTGTCTTCATAACTTATAAAACTACATGTAACAACTGGAAAACTACGAAAGAGGTATTGAATTCATAGATATAAACTATCACTATCACATATTTTAACACTTCCTCCGGAATTACGTCGTTGTGGTTGTACAACCTATTCCTAGTATACTCGCCGTTCGTTTCGTTCGTAGTTGATTTCGTTTGAACTGTCATTACATGCATACTAGCGCAAGAGCCGAATTCTATTATTATTATAAGACTTATAACTGAAATCTTCTAATATGCTAGTGAAATTTTATAATAACAATATATAAATAAAGTCTAATGAACAACTTATACTTAGGCCAGTTTTATGATTGCCAAATTGATTAAACAACTTGCCCATTTGAAATATTTATAGATTTCTTAGTTACGATGTAGAACAATGTTTTTTTTTATTATTTTGGAACTAATATATCTGATGAGATATCTATACTTCTGAATGAAATTATCGTAAAGTTTAGTATTATTAGGCAAATAGTAACCAAAAACTATGACTTTCGTAGGCAGAGGAATTATGATAATGAATGATATCTTCCGTTGCTTCGTGAACGGCTATTATTCAAATACAGACGACAAATAAACACTTTGCTATGAAAACTGTTATAATTTTACCTGTAGAGTCATGTATATAAATATCCGCATAACGAATAAACAACATACTAATATTATAAATGCGAAAGTAAAATATGTCTGTGTATTACTTTTTCACTCCTCAACTATTTAAACAATTTTAATGAAATTTGGTACATAGAGTAGACCGTGGGAAAGAATAGTTTTTATTGTGAAATATAAAAGGGACTACAGTATCCGAATTCCACTCAGGTGAAGTCGCAGATGGAAAGCCAGTTCTTATATTTAAAAATAAATAAAATAGTTTACTAACCCTTAGTACCTCTTTGGAAACAGAACGTAACAACCAAGTCTCCTAAATACTGATTTGCATTTTTTTAATTTCTTTGAGATTTAAACAAATAAGCACTCCTGTCCCATATGACTTTATCTGGTTAAATATAAAAATAAAAAATTTGGTTACTCAGCGATGGGACAGGACTGAGACATTGAAATGACGTTATCATACCTGAGTGTAGTTTTGATTATGTAATGCAAAACCATAAAGTATGAGATGAGACACAAAAATCTAAATTTTGCTAAAATAATTTTATAATAAAGATGATTTTCAAATATACCTAGACCAGATTTTGAATTAAATATAAGTCTAATTGTTGACTAAACAATGTTGAACTTCCTCCATTAGCCAGAAATAATACACGCGGTAAGAGATAAGTTGATAATCATATAAATATTGATTCATCATTTAATTAACTTAAAAATATAACTGCGTTATTATATTGTATTGTTAATAAATTATTATGTTTGTCAGTTTTGTATGATGGCATTTAAATTGTTGCAATAGGTGCTATTATGATGTTTGGTAATTTAATAATATTCTTTTATAACTTATTTTGTTATTTGTTTACTCATTATATTTAAAAGAATTATGAGAAAAATAAAAATTTTTATAATTATATATTTTTAATTATAGTTGTAACCTAATCGTAACATTTATTGTGGTTTTCAATAGTGATGAACCAAATATAACTAAAGTCTTTCTGCGATGGTAATCTGAAAAAATCGAAGGTACAACACCAACACCCGTGACTATATAGAAAAGTTTATTTTAATCGAATTTTGAACCTTGGAGATGGCGACATCTGAAATTGACATGCGAGCCACTGGGCCACGGAGGTCGTTCCTAAAATAGAATAAAATGTATTCTGTACCTCGTTCTGTTGGTGTTGTTGCGGGGGTGGCGGTGGAGGTGCGAAGGGGCCCATGTTCTCAGGGGGCGGGGGCATGTTGTGGGGTGCTGGGATAGCGATCACCCGTTGTACATGGATACGCATCTCACGTGGTGCCCCCATCTGCTCTTCAGACGAATCCCAAGGCATCTGATGACAAAGACCACATTAAAAACTTTAACATCTTAGTTATTAATACGTCCACCTTTTCTTCTGTTATTAATTAATAAGAATCATTGAGTAAATTATAAGAGCTACTGATATTCTTATACTAAAAGTTTAGTTATTTGTTTGCTAGCAGGGGGTAATCTTCGGAAACACTGATCCGAACATGAAAATTCTTTCATCTATTCTGGTTCTATATATACACAGGTGCTACAAGCTATAATTTACGCAAGCCAAAACTGCTAGTTGGATTATATGTAAATAAAAGAAAATTTTATTTATTCAATCATTTCTGTTTTCCTATATCTGTATGCTTTTATTCATTTCTTTTATTTAAGAACAGCTTGCAGGACATGAAGAATATAAAAACAAGCACATAGAAATTCCGCATGCTAAGCCGTTGGTCCCGGCTGCATTTGCAGTCGTTAATACCCTCCAATCCGCATTGAGCTAGCGTGGAGGGTCATGCCCCGTACTCCTTAACCATCTATAAGGAAGGCCTGAGCCTCTGCTGTGGTACGTAACAGAGCTAATGATTATAATGATGACATAGCAATTAGTGTTACCTAGATTACAAGCTACCATAGCATGTAACATTTTGCAAAAGTTTACAATTATAGTTTATAATTACCATGTAACTTTGATTCAACTATTAGTTATGATTGGTAATGGCAACAGGTGATTATAAAAAAGGGTAAAAATATAAATAAAGTGTAAATATACACGAAGGCAACGCAACTGCGAGGAAGTCCCCACTCTCCTCCCTTCATACAGCGTAACAAGCAACATTATGAAGCAATGACCGCTGTTCAAGAACGGAAGACAAAGCCGTCAAACACCACTTAACATCGATGATCATACCCGGTGATTCAAAATAAACTTCAGAGTTATAAGCGCTTCCCAAAATGGTATGGTTATAACAGAAACAAAAACTTACTATTGATTTTTCTTTCAGGTTATTTCTCTGACGTTAACGTAATCTATTCGTTTGTAAGACAATAGCCTGCAGTTATAGTATAGATAATAGCGTCAGTACCTTTGTTATTAAAAGAATATGAGCCTTATACGTTTTTGTAAGTCAATGTTTCTCAAAGAAATATGATGTAGTAAACATCAGATGGTCGATGCTAACGAACTCTTAGTGTCATGACCTTTAGCTATATTATTATTACTAAACAAAACATACATGAACGACAATTTACACTAACAAACAATATAAACGAATATATTAAAGAGTTTAAATTTGGATCTTTGTTTATTTTTAAGGTGTAATTTACGGAAATATCGACCCGAATATGAAAATTTATCATACAGAAAGCTTCACCATATACGGGTGAAGTCAAGAGAAAACAGCTGCACCTATATTATATAATTAAAAGTACATCTATTAATAAATATTATTATCACAAATCATTTGTTACACGTGTATTCGCATATCTAGTACTAACCGAATATTTTATCGAAAAAAAAACAAAAGTTGGATAAAAAAGAAACCAGTATTTAATACAGTAAATTCTCTAATAAGGAACTAAATATTATCGACGAATCATTTTATTTAATTATTCTCCATACTACGCCTCACTTAACTGACATAGACGTTAGGATACTTAGTAAAACAGGTAATTGTTATTTTAATCTCAAATTCAAAACTTTAAATACTACAATGATATTTACAGTAGACGAACACGGAATCGTCAATATCAACATTTTCATATGCTTAAGAAAAACACAAAAAAAGTTTAGTTAGATAAACAAAGGAATATATTAAATATCGGTTTGTTTAATACTTACAAATATTTATATTCTAATAGCGACTGTACGATTAACGTGGAACGAAACAAAAACACGGAAGCCACAACGCTCCTCGCATTGTCCACTAGTCCTTGGGCGTGTGTCGTTTAGTGATCGCATTGTGAAGAACATATCATGCCCGGCTCAGCCACACGCCGCCCGGGCTGAGGCTTTGTGAACACGTAATTGCGACCATTTGATCTCCACAGCAGCCTCGAACCGGCTTGGACCACTTTTTTTTCAAGAAGAGTAATTTAATTAATTGCACGATTAGTTTTATCTCTGACTGTACGGAGGTTACCTTGTAACAACAATTATATTTTTATTCACACGGTGGCAGCGATTAATCACTCGACAGTAGATCGTAAAGCAAGCAAACTGATGAGCTAATAATATAAGAAAAGAAATAAACTTTTCATCGTCCGAAGGGCTTAACAAATATTCATCGTCCCTCGTTTTTTATAATCTCACCTGCACTCAGAGCTATCAATTCTAAAGAGATTACACGTCGCAATCTCTACAGAGATCCATTTACTAATCAAATAGCCCCACGTGGATGTCAGTAATATATTTTATCGAATAATAATAAAACATGGAAGCCAATGTACGCCGCGGGAGCACCTTGGCTACTTCCAATTCGTTCGCTACATATTCGAATCTACCGTTCGTACTACTTCCGTTTACATTGGACTTATTTCCGCGCTATTACTGCATCCGAATCTTGATTCCTCATTAACATTAAATATAAATAGAATACTTAATCGAGTTTCTAAATTGTATTCGACGCTGCTTACATTATTGTTCTTACATTAAACATAAAAGATCGTGAGCATTTTATCTCATCCACATAATACCTACATTTTAATTTCAATGCTTCTATCAGAAAAATATGTAAGAACCCATCAAATGATGAGGCACTATTCATTGGCCCTCGTCACACGTCTATAAACATTGCATCGAATAGCTAATGTGTTGTTTACATCTGTATTCGTCATTAGGCTTAATCGTTATTAATTTACGCACTCACTTAACCGTAATCACTGAACGGGTATGATCTCGGAAGGTCGGCTACTCTGCCAGTGTACAGCTTCCTGCATTCAGGATTTCTATCGATATTTTGGACATGACCTCGATGTCTCGGTTCCGGAACAATGAGTAAACTTCGACTTTCTATTTCAAAACACTGGGCCAAGTACAAGATCGTAAAGTAACCACGTTAATTAAAAATACATCTCGGTAGTGGTAAATCGTTATTATGCAGCCATCATCTTAACGTTTTACCGTATCCGAGCCCTGCGGCGTCAGATGTAGGTACAATATTTTCTCTTCGTTTCAATACAAAATAATGAACTAAAAATGTATACGCTTTATCGAATGAGAAAGTCTGTTAGCATTAAAGATGCATTTTAAAATTAAAATATTGAAAGTGAAACGTGTCAACAACACTGTCTCTTTTTAATTAAAAGCTTTTATATAAACTTGCCGAGCTAGTTAATATTTATTATATCTTGGAAACTTAATTTAACCTACTTTCCGGTTTTCGATTGAACTGATATATGTCATGCATATATGATTTAGATGACAATGTAATATTATTATGGAACAGAGCCGATTTGCCGTAAGGTAGCCTTCTCTGTAATTAAACAAAGCAAACCCATCGAAATTGGGCTCATTTAATTTGTCTTGCCAAAGATTTTTCTTCGAGATAATGTCCTGAATTTACTAATGGAACTGAAGGGGTACCATGGGAAAATTTATAATTAAATAAACCTAACTTCGTCGAGTTTAAGAGATTTAATATCTATACAAGATATCTCATCCAAAATAATATTTAACAAAACCATAGTAAAAAGAAATATTTTGCTGATAGATACTACTGTTTAAAACAATATCTCTTGAACTGGTTCTAAGGAGTCTATAATAAAACATACTCGCCTTGTGTTTTGCCTATTTAAAACACTAGAATCTGGTATCTAGGTACTCAAGAATGATGAAGATCCAAAACATTCAAGAGCTCAAGAAAATAAAACTCGTCCAAAACTTGTTGCGTTAAATATAAAAATGTAATAAAAATACACATTTTCTTCACAATGTTATTACTGTAGGAATCTAAATATTCATCTGTGGTTATTTAAATTATTATCCGTGAAGAAATCGTGTATCTATAAATGTTCAATTTAAGGCGGTTATGCACAGAGCACAAATTGAAGTTCAAACCTTCAACTTTATATAATGAATTGTCTCAGCATTATTTATTTGAAATGTATTTAAGATGCAAATCCAAGAAGCAGAAGCGTCTTGAACTCTATTAAAATGACCTGCATTTGGACATCGATATATGTATGGTGCAAAAAATGCTGACTTTTGCATGTCCCATAGAAAGTACTAAAATTATTTATCTGGTTCATATTCATACTATCTTAAATAAAATGGATCCAAAGGAAGAAATAGTCGAAAAATAATATAATTATATTTAATCCAAACTCTCAATCAAAATACTTTTTTCTATGCTCTTTTTGATCGGAATCGCGAAAAAACTGTTTGTAAATGGATAATTGATAGTTTGTTAGTGCGAAATGTATAGAAAAACCAAAATAAACATTGACCGGTCTAAAATAGAACAATAACAATCAGAAACAACACAAAAACAATAAACGACTAGGTCAATAAGGGCATGCATGATGTTAATCCGAATATGATATCCCGCATGATATTAATCGACTTTAAATATATAAATAAAATGAATATTAATATAAAGGAATAAATATATCGACTTTGTGGTGGTTTGGCTGGACAAAACCTCTCTGCCGCAAACGTCTGTATACTCCAAAATACTGTCATTTTATGAAAATATATTATTGATATATAAGAAGAATATTTTATAAATAATGTATATTTGTATTCAGATAAAATATAACTCTCAAACCAACGAACTTAAAATAGACATCTAGACTATTTTGTAATTAATATTGTTGTGTGATATATAAAGCACGGCATTTTTCAAACAATAATTGCTGGATAAATAATAAAACAGTAAATATTAATTGTAACATCTTTTAATAAACAGAAAGAACGCGCAATATCAATTTAAATTGAAACCCTAAAACAACCATCAGAGCCTTTTTTGAGTTCGTTACCTAAATATAAGTAAAAGATAATGGGGTAGATATGAGTGGACACATGGTCAAGCGTTATCTCATTTCAAATGGAAAAACGCCTATCTTCTTAGTAGATTGTACAATAGTGCGACATAATTATTATACGCATTTATGTAGTTGCATGCAAATCGATTATTATGCCCACAACATTAGATCCAAGGTGTGATAATGAACGTCCGTCATCACACCAGCACAGGTGTGATGGTCACCTTGTAGGTTCGACAGTAACGATAGGTAATGTCTACTAATGTAAGTGGAACAAGGTTCATGAGCGTTCGTAGCCACCAGTGCATCAAATTATGCGAATAATTGCATCAAGCAATCGCTGTGCACGACGCAACCGTCTCGCGAACAACATATAGGTATATACCCTAGCATCTGCATATCCACATGAATACTGCCAAGTTCAAGAGCGGCGCACATCTATACGATGTACACACAAAAAAAATCTACCCAAATTGAGAACGAATCGTATCGATCGCTCGCATATATAAAATGTGTGTTGAACCCGCGCGGCTCAAACAGCCGATACACACCGCAACATGCACGCGTACCTCGCGCTCGCACTCGCACTCGTTGCGCCCGCGTTCGCTATACCTCGAGACCGGCTCGGTTACGAGAGGGAGATCGACACCAGTTACAACCAAGTTCCTAAATTACTCGATTACGTACTAAACGATCAATACCTCGCCGCGCAGAAGAATAGAGCAAATCTAATAACCAGAACGAAACCTGATGATGTAGTGGCATCAGACAATGTGATATTGGAATCTAATGTAGTGACGATTTTGCGGCCATCAAAGAAGCAGGAGAGCGAAAATAGTCAAGAGTTGGTGCGGCGACGGCGGGGATATAACTTGGAGAACGTGCGAGTACCAGCGAGGTATCCCTACCTGCCTGTGCCGCAATACAGCCGTTTTCGCCGATGGGGCTAGTGGCCGTGGATAATGCGGCCCGTGCCGCCTCGCGCCTCCGTCAAATGTCAAGGTTGCATTGACGCCACAGTGATCCCGCCGCGCCTCGAGCGCATCTCCCGTGCGTGTGCATACGCAAACTGGACTTTGTTATGATACTTTATCTAGTGGCTGTGATCGAACGCTCATATTATGCCGCTTTTTAGGACATAAAGCAACGATTGACAGTGCATCTAGCGTGATAAGTAAATTAAGTAAAACAGTGATGAGTAAATAATTAATCTCATAGTAAATTATAAGACGATTAGTTTAAGAATAATTTGCAGTTTTAATCAGTCCTTTTTAAAGATAGAAACTTTTCGATGAGGAAAAGAATTGCGTAATTAAACATTTTTTAATAAATATCATCTGATGGATATACTGTATCTGGTACTAAATATACGTAGATATATGAACCAGAATGCCAGAACAATTAAATCATGTAAAGGGTCATCTTTAGTCGAGCGAGTACCGACATAGTTAAAACTCCAATTAAAACTTCAACTCTTCATAATACAACCACTATTTTGACGTTAGCTAATCTATCTTTACCTAATGATATTTAAGTGTTATTATACCTTTAAACAATTTTTGATTAAAGATGAACAATATGATTGCATATTTTTATTATCGCATTTAAGTGGCTGAAACATATTTCTATATTACCACGCTTTTGATATTTCATTCTTTAAGGGATTTCAAAAAGTATCAAACTTATACTTAGATCTTTTAAAGTTTGCGTATCGAAAATATATATAGACTATTATAATGCCTCCGCTGTGTCCGGCATACGGCCGCGACGTGATAGTTTACAGCATAAGTCTTCTTTTGGTCTGTAATGACAAATATTGAAAAATCGATAGTGGAGGTCTCCATATCAGAAACAATAATGCTGTTTATTATTTGGTAATGTTTAAACCGTGTCAGCACATAATTCATGTGATACACACTTAATAATTTTATTGCTTTAATATAATTATAAATGAGCCGTAAAGTGTGGCTTTAGTAATATCTTATTTTTAACAAAAAAGTTGAGCAATCCTCTGAGTAGTAGTAGAATAGTACCTACTGTAAGTAAATTACTCTTTTATTAAACAATTTTATGGAAAGTCGCAGGTAATTTGACATAGTCAAAGTATTACTACTAAAATTAACACAAACTTGACCTAGAACCTAAAACAACGAAACTTTACGAATCTGACCCTGAATTTAATTTTGTTTTACGCAATTATAATAGAAATACATAAAGTGTTATTTTAACATTCAATGCACTTAAATACGCGTAACAACAACTAATTATAACATCCCCTCATATCAACTGACGTAGGAATTAAAAAAAGGAAATACTATTTAATTTACAAAGAGGTTTGGCGAAATAAAAAATACTAATGAATTCTCCAAGTAGACATTTGGTACGATTTGTAGTTAGGTATAAGAAACCAACACAAATGGGTAAAGACCAAAAAAGCCGTAATTAAGGCAACCTTTACATTTCAAAGATATTAAATTTGTGATCTTAATGAGACCCTGTTTTCCTTGAACGATTTTATTATAATGGTAATGATTATAGAGTCAATAACTTTTGAAGCTATATTTCGCGAAATCAATACGCCATCATCTGTCTTATTAACTATTTTCAATTCTCTTATGCTCGTTTTCTTAACACTTTGCCGTCTTATTATAAAAAGCTAAAGTTTATGTTTAAACTAATGCCTGCCTGAAGCAAATTGACAATGACAGAAGAAAATAAATCAAATTGAGCCATGTCCACTTATTTTGGTCGGATTATGGTTTAAGCCTGTACTATAAAGTTAGTACTCATTTTAAAATTAGACATTTAGGGTTAAACCAGGTCTGGCTGTTGCCAGATAGTTATCGCCTGTTCCCATGAAAAAGGACAGGCCCTTTTCTTTATTTTTTTATTTGATATACAAACAATATCAAATAAGTATAAATACAGATTAAACATTCAAAAAACAGTTTTTACAAGAAACATCCATTTTCTAATTATAAATTTCAATTTCAATAACCACAATATCTTAAATAAATGTTTAGGTAACAGAAATCATAATGTCAAAATTTAAATGTACCTGCATGTAAAAAAATACATTTGAGATTCACTAGATCGAATTTGTAATGATGAATTTACGGAATCAAAATATAGTGAAATATTATTTATTTTTTTATTATTTAACTGGTTCATATAAGGTTATTTCATGTTGATGTTAGCTATATTATTTTCTAGGCATAGGTAACACTGACTCTTGAAGCATTGCGTGCATTCCGTAGACACGAAGGTGATACCTACTCAAAGGATATTACTGTAATTAGAGTCTTGTGTTGTAATGGGAACAATGAAACAATGTATGCTGATTTATAATTCAGTTGGGCCAATCGGTGTCACAGGGCCCACTACAGGCCACAACTGGTATGGCTAATTAGTGTTTAAGTAACGCTCGAATTGCTTTTACCGTTAAATCATCTTTTGCAATAAAGGAGCATCGTTAGTTACTGGCATTAATTTAATTTCTTATATTTTTAAAGTTACTCAACTTGTCAGTTCGCAATGACCGTTTAATTTCAGTACTATTATGGGAATCGACTTATATTTTCTTGTATTTTTCATGAAACAAATAGAAGAATTCGCTAAATAGATGTAACTACTATGTGTAATAAAAAATACGTACTTGCAAAAATTACAAATATTACCTACATGACAATCTATAATAATATTATGTAGAAGTAAAGATTCTAGCTTTATTCGTTTGTTTGCTTGTAGGGAGTAATCTATACTAATAGTAAAAAGAGGTAAAGATTCTACCTTTGTTTGTTTGTAGGATTAAATCTTCGGAAATAATGAGCCGATCATAAAAATTCCTTCACCTACGGAAAGTTACATTATACGCGGGTGCTATAAGCTATAATTTACATGGGCGATGTAGCGGGAAAACAGTAGTACTTTTAAAATTAACAGCTCACAAATAGGTTCTACTTTTTAAAAGTTAAGATAATGGAATGTCTGTCGACGTCATAGCGATAAAAGAAGCGAAATTATAAATTTATTTCTATAAGTTGTCGTTGAGTTGTTTTGTGTGATTGAAGTTTTCTTTTTTTCAATTATTTGTTCTCTCTCAAGTCTCAACTAACCGTATTGACAAGCAGTCGGTTCCATCCAGTTGCAGTTCATCAAAGTTTAACATCAAAGGCGTCGTATTGTAAAACAAATTCATTACTCTCTATCTGTACGCGGAGTCTTTTAAACTACACAACGGGTTTTAATGCGGTTTCATCAATGCACAGAGTGATTCAAGAGGAAGCTTTATGTGTACATAGGTATAATGCAGGTCCACGCGGGCGAAGTCAAAGAGAAAAGCTAGTATAACATAAAATATACGGTGATATGATGCAGTGGTTAGCGCGTTTATGGGGATTAAGCCACTTTCGCACGGGTTGGTCCATAGGATGGGTGACCGAAGATTTATTATCTCGAAATCTAAGTCGATAACACTTTCTAATCTGGACTGGGCGTGGTGACCCAACCTCTCTATTGGATTCGATTCCATTAAAGAGGAAGTACGTGACTCCAGCAGTAAAAGCATTAATAGGTTGATGATGATGAAATATAAATAAATATTAAAAGATTACACATAAATTGTGATTCAGTGAACTCAGATTCCGAGCAGCTACGGCAATTTGTAATACAAAAATCTGAAACAACGAAGGTAACACAACAGATCAGATACAATCATCCGACCGGTAATCGAACCCGGGACCTCAGAGATGACGACACCTAAAGACACCTAAAGACCCCAGAAATTCTACGCATTCAGGTTACTCTTCAAAAATATATGTCGCTCCATTATTATGTTCGTAGAACATATTTTCAAACAATATTTTTTTGCTAATCATGAATAACTAAAAGCATTTAATTTATAGAACTATTACTAGATATACATATATTTGTTTAATTATACTTCTTAAACAGTACTAATTACATAATTCAAATAACAATAGGGAAGACGACTAGATAAAAAAAAAAACAATTTATTGAGTCAGTCAGGTAATAGAAAAATATTAAATACCTACGTATTTTTTTACTTAAAGTTGAGGAGTGGCTTGCTACGTCACAGTTTTGTAGAAAATGTACCAAAGCGTGACTTCATGTGACATTTTAACTCAATGTATCGCTGTAATTTAATGATTTCGAAAAAATAAAAACCAATACATGTTCAATATTTTTCAACAATCTGCCTGAAGGACTAACCAACTAAAATTTGTCGTCATCCCTATAATGGAGAACCGTATTGTTTTTTTACTTTCTATCATGAAATATTACGCACAATTTCAAAAGATGAAAAGCCATTTCATACGATTCACCATTGTGATAATGAATAACTTTGCTAGGTTCATTACATCACTTTATGAAGACAAAAACATTAATTATACTAATTAACTCGGCATTAAATAGGTATTCATTGTCAGAAATCATTGTTGTTCTTTGGTTTTTTTATGAAAAAAACATCGAAAATATCTCTGTCAAAGAATTCGTCAGCAAGTGTAAAAAAACACAAAAACAGGCTTTTCGCAAAGTTTTAAAGTCAAAATCATGCCAACCGCAAGAGCCGAACGTCGAAACTAAATAAACACACACCAAAGACTAATATTTAATTTAACTTTCTCTATTGACTATCGACTCAAAGGACTTTTTCCTTTATACAGTGCCATATGACCATATCAAACACGGAACCCGCTAAATCGATTAACCACGTGTTATGCCTGTATGTAACCCGAATATAGAAAAAAAATGTGTTTTTCCGACACACGGGACTAATATAGTCACTCCTATACTAAACATAAAACTGGGTGTACTAGATGTAACTGCCGCTCAATATTTGACAGTCGCCATTACGCATAAGTGGTATTAATGAAAAAAAAAGGAGAACATCATTTACAGTTATCTATCTATACAAAACGATCACTCAAGAAACTGACCCACTAACAGCTAATTGTCTTCTGCCCTCACAATCATGTACCGCTATTCAGACGGGTAAAGTGAAATCATGTACTCATATGTTTCAAACAGTACATGCTTATTACCCACCACATAAGTCTGCATTGAATCGGTAACCTCCTTAATGTTTTATCTTTATTTTTTTCAACAGACGTATGATTCGTTAATTTCAATCGTGATATTCCTAAAGACACTCGCGTAGGCGATTAAACTCCCACACTTGATCATGTCATATTCAGCGGGCAACAGTTAAAAAATATAAAGTAAGTGATTGATCTTAATTAATTTATATTCACTCATGCGTATATTGCGTATAGTGTATATTTGACCAAGACATTGATCTTTTAAATATTGTTATCCAGTTATTCAAACAACACATAGTCATTGACACTCTAATGAAATAAGTTTAGAATGTTATGGTGATTACACACAAATTCCTCTATTGAACATTTAAATTATTTTTTTAAACGTAACACTATAGGTGTTAGTTATATAATAAAAAAGATATAAAACATCCAAGCGCATGAGGAATAGAACACCACGAAATGGCATAAACTAACGATGCCACGAAATGGCACTTTGACAGACGAGACGTTGTACAATAGAAATGATGACTTATTTTTGTTTGTCTGTCTGTCAGTTAAAAAAATCGCATGACGTTACACTTTTGTACATTTTCTACATAGTTGTGACGTAGTGCGGTCCCACTCCTCAACTTTGATGCTCATTTCTCGCTAAATTGAAGGAACTAAATACGTTACTAATCTGGGAGACGGACTAACCGGACTTTCTTTTTTTGCCCAGGCATCACCCCTATTGTCGTAACTTTTCCACAAAGGAACGTTATCAACATATCAATATCCCTCTTCTGGGCCATAGGATTTCCCTATGGATGAAATCAAATCGAAACGAATACGAACAATGTACCGTGAGCCACCACGCGCATCCAGAGCCGATTGTCCAGTGTTAACGACTGTTATTACACCCTGAATCAAAGATTTAACGTGCCTTCTGAAGCACGGTGTAGCTCGAGATAATAGATTTACGGTCACCGATCATGTGACCGGCCCTTACGAAAGTTGCTTAACTTCCGTATCGCAAACTGAATACGTTAACCAATGCGCCATCGAGCCCCTCTAAAATGGGACATTAGTGAGGTTTACTTTTCAAAGATTATAATCTAATTATTTGATATTCATGTAAAAAAATATGAGAATTCTGCACATCTTCACCATTTAAACTTTAAGTGCGATAAAGTCCATACTTCCCCATCCGAGCAATTTTCGTAAAAAGGGGTCCCACATTTTAGCATCACGTATTAATACATAATGATGTCGCACCCTTACAGCTTAAACTTTAAACCTGTAATCTATCACGACACTAATTTAAAAGGACAGCAATTTAAAAGTTTCGCAGTGAAAATAGCTGTCCAATTTTAGTAATCTTTGTAATTAACGTTAATCTTTGTCTTTTACTAAATTAAGATAGTTACTTTCTAATTCCAACCTAAAAATGTCTAGTAATAGTAACGTCATGTTAGATAATAGGTTTTATCTTTCAGATTTTTTTTTGTGAAATCACAAACTGCGAAATCATTTCATGATTTCATAAAGACAACTCATAAAAATAACAACTTTCATAAGATAAGAATGATACACATTACAGGTAGTCATCCAATATCGAACGGTCGTAATACATATCAAAAGCTCATCAGGATCGTATCGATACAACAAGGTTGTTAACGATGAGTCAACTAGTAATAAAAACATATCGAGCCAAAATATCTGCGCAGGACGTGATCTCGTTAGAGCATGCTCCACCACACAACTCTTATTAAGTATATACTTAAGTGTATTACGATCAAAAGCCATTTGCCGGGACGGAACAGGATCGATCTAAATATATTTTATAAGTTTCAACTATCTTGTCACAGATCATAAAAAAGGATGTATACTTTATTGTCATCCGTAAATTTCGAAAATCAATTATGATAATGGTGTAATTTTTGACATTGCGATTCTAAATATATTAGACGACTTAATTTTTAAAAATTATGGATCCACTCCATAATTTTTCTCTAGATTTTTTTCGTCGCTAGATTTAGTCCCTAAAGAGTGCGCTAGTTCAATATCCAAAGATTACTAAAACCCTTAAGTAGTAGATTTTTAGAAGTCTTTTTTTTATTCTAATCATTAATGGAATCAAATTTAGAATGCCAATCCAAAAAATCCGATCAAAATTTTTCTATGATTTAAAAAACAACAGTATAATTAATTGATGTTACTTCTAATTTTGTTGATACTAGATATATTAAATAGACGATTTCTAAATATACGCTTAAAATCTGCAAACAATGAAATAAAAACTAATTCAAATAAGTTAATTAATTTGTCTGCTTCGACAAAATGTTTTGACTAACTCGAACACTTGTTATGACTTCGTATTAAAATAAACTATTGACTGTCAAAGCTATACGGTACAAAACACGGTTCAATATCCAAAGTTTCCGAATCTAAACAGGAGTTAACGAACTCTCTGCGAGTTCGTTCTTGCACTTAAATGTTAGAAATTAAATTAGTGGCTGAGTAAATTGATGCGTTTGCATACCTGCTCATCTGTATTATAAATATCGGTTTCGGTACATTTAACATTATCTCTTAATACCGTAATATGATAATGATTGACGTGGAATAAACCGAAACTACAAAATAATTTAAAATTAACGTCAAACTATTTTATATTGTAAAGTAGCTTACAAGCAAAATCAACCACCGAGTTATTCTTGTATCAATAAATATTAAATCTACTTAAACTTTAGTTTCAGCATCTAAGGAAAATGTATATCGGTATTTCATGTAATTTCAAGAAATCGTGGTCCTTTTAATATAAAAGTATTTACAGTAACTAAATCTTGCTAGTTTCCGTGATCAGCACCCGCAATAAAGTAAACAATTTCATTCCCTCCAAATCTTATTTAAAGTAGATGAAACATCTGAACTAAACTTTTTTTAGATGTCTGAAATATCAATAATTAATAACAAATAAAAATAATGATTCCACATTGTCCAAATAGATTAATTCACAGCATGAATTGGAACGTAACTTAGGGATAAGGTTACCATAGATTTTCTTAATGCACTTATGTGTTGCTACAAAAATTATATAATAATGATATTCAACACAAAAAATAAAAATTTTGGCGCGCCTTTAAATAAAATAAAATGATAATTTTTGAGGTTTATTTATAGATTAATATATACTTTATGATTAGTTAGAGATAATTTGAATAAAATACCAGCCTCCATACAAAAAAGTTGTCCTATAATAATTATTTTGAAATAATATTAAACAATTTAAAGCAACTATCCAATTTTTACCTAATAAAATCCTAAAGTTATATGTATATGACAAGATTCTTATTCAAGAAATGTGAAAGTATTTTAACAGGTACACTTTCTTCACGGACGCGGCATACACTAATATATATTGGTTTTATGAAGGCAATTCACCTACTTTTCTCTGTATCGCTTTTCCAATGACAAGATCATTATTGAATATATACATATTAAATCAAATTTTAGAACAAATATATTTAATAACAATATTGTAATTACACAAACTTGGAGGTGATTCGACCTTGCCGAAATAATCACGAACCAGTTGATTTTTAATAAGGCAATCTATTTTATACAGGCATAAAAGCCCCTAACCCGCCAAAACTATAATAACATAATACTTTATTTGCTACTTTTGACTTTTTTATGTGTGGATATAAAACAATTACATAAGTAAGACTAAATGTAGTCAGGTCATTTAGTGAAATGCAAATATTGATTTACTAATCAAAATGTGTTATATTTGATAAATTTTGCACTCAAAATGCTATACTGAAAAATATTCTTAATGAATAATCGACAGTCCTGTTAGGTCCTGGGTAGTACAGTGGTTAGAGCAGTCGCCCGATTGCGAAGATTCGTAAGTTCGAGTAACATCTCAGAGTGCCAGGGACAAAGTGGATTTTTAAGAATTTTTCATTTAGAATTTAATCATGATGTATTTTTGTGGTAATAATAAATCATTAGTAGATAATATGAACTCCCGTATTTTAAATAAATTCAATATAAAAATATGGAATAAATATCAAAGTACTAAAAATATATATTAGTAAATATGAAACCTGCCTGTCCTAATAAGATATTTTTTTAATAGAAGAATTTTTAAAATAGATTATCTCTCAGCATTAGAAAAAGTGCTTACTTTCGCCTTATGGTGATATATCTAATAGAAACATATTCAATATTTCCATCAACGGATAAATTCTGAATTATAGCATCCGCTCACAATGTTGAAATTACAAATAAAAAATCACAGACTTATACTTGAGTTAAAAACACACATCGAAACCAAAATAATGAATGCTAATATACTCCAACTACTTGTACTCGTAAAGTTATAGGCAATACTAATATCGCTAAATTATCATTTCATACAACTTCCGCGACATCTGAATACATGAACGTTATATTATTATTTTCGTTGCCACATGCAAAACAAATACAAAAACCTGTTCTATGGATCGTATTTGCAGCGATGTAATATGATTTCTATTTTAATTTTATCTACGTAAGTTTTATTATTTAAGAACATTTTTTATGTTACGCAAATCACTTCTGTTTTTTTTTTCAATTGGATATTCAAACCTCCTCGTACACAAAGGTAATCTAAACGATATAATAACGCAGTAGAGTGCCCGAGTACGTCTGAATTTATGTTAATAACTCTACGTCTAGTTTACAGCGTGCATGAAGCGGCGTCATGCAAACTTGTCGGTGTGTCAACTTTGTATGACATGTTAGCAGCTGGCCTTCAAGTTTGCATGACGCCGCTTTAAGCACGCTGCATGTTTGTAGGTAAACTTGATGGTCTATGGCAGCCATTACCACACGCGCGGTTTTCATTTCAACTTCGATTAATACAATGATTAATAGGAACAATGTGTTCTGTTACTGTATGTGAAATTTCAGTCAGTTAAGGAATGTAATTTCTTTAATGTTTCTGTGATCGGGGATCACTGTTTTATTATACATACATACATCATCATGATCATGCTATTTCTGTGCTCATTACTGGCACACACCTTCCTTATGAATGGAACCGAATCGAATAGGGAGAAAAGTCTATGGACCGCTGGCAAAATGAGGATTGGTACCGTTGACGACTGCAGTCGTTAACGGTACCAATCCTCATTTGTTAGGCACGTACCGAGTGCAAATGTCAAATTAGCTATATTCGTTAGTTTCCTAGTGATCGAGTTTAACCGATCAGTAAGTGAACTCTGCGATCGCTACTTAAAGATCGCAAACTCTGTCAAAACTGCAATACTGCATGTAACGACTGCATCTACAGTGCACTAACCCGAGAAGTACAAAAACCAAATGTGACTTTTATTTAAAAAAATGAGTTGGATGATTACGTATATCTCACAAAATAAGCAGTGTTTGGCTCTTTTTAATTAATTTTCACATAGACTGAACTCCGTTTATCATTGATACTTAATATCAATTTCTTGTGAAAAAAAAAATATTCGATTGATTTGGTGTCTTCGTAGATTTTATCAATTACTTGAAATTGTCATTTAAAATCTAAATTGACAACCCGTAGAAAAAACTATTCTTTTTGGTTGTCTTTTTTAAATTTAGAAAACTTATTTTGATATGCTACCTTTTACTCAAATTAGTACAGCCGGATTCAACGGCTTGAACTCGGAGGAGCTCGATATAATACATTTTTGGTCACCCATCCTATGACAGGCCCTTGCAAAAGTTGCTTAACTTCCGAAAACAGACCCAACGCGCCAATCACTGCGCCATCGAGTTCCTACACTGCAAGTTAAATAAAAGCGTGTCCCTATTAATCTCATTAACAAGTCCTTCAATTTACCAATTTTTCTCCTTGTCTTCAAGTAGGCGCTGTCTTAAATACTTTTAATAGCAAAATATTAAAAAAACAGATTATATACAAATTAAATGTGCTGATCTTATCTTGAAGGTTGGTAGAATCAAACATCACCTTCCTTCCGTTTACTTACGTCCCAATAAATGTACAGACAAAAGTACGTCAGGTCTATACGTATATTACGGAAAAAAACAATGCCTTATTCTTTAAAATGTCTGTTCCACAGATAATATCTATTAGTCAGAAACACTCGGTGTGTGATTCTGATTTACACTTTACCGATATCTGGTTTATTCACGATATACAATCTTTTTCGCCAACGCAAAAGTATAAGTAGCATAAAAGTGAATAATCGCTAATAGGTGACCTAAATGTTAGAATCCGAAGTCAATACGCATTAGACGATAAACAAAGCTATAAGAGTAATCAAATAAATCTTGCCGAGTATGTGTATAGAAACCCTTAGGAATACCCTTCGCCCCGCCTTACTTCCCTGTTCAAACTTTAGGGGTCGTACTCTAAAAATAAATTTTCGGTATAACATCAACTTC
Source organism: Diatraea saccharalis (assembly GCA_918026875.4). NCBI lineage: Eukaryota > Metazoa > Arthropoda > Insecta > Lepidoptera > Crambidae > Diatraea > Diatraea saccharalis. The sequence continues at coordinate 8,851,882 of OU893337.1, forward strand.
ATATTGTGTCCTACTCTATAACATTAAAGAACCTAATTTAAAGCAGGGCAAATAACGAAATAGTCTAAGATATAAAGAATATCATCTATTTTATGAGTACAGGCCTGAATCTTTTGATCCCACTGTTTTTTTCGTTTATTTTCGAGAACCACTAAAAGTTTACTATTCATCTTAAATAAGCTTATATTCTAACATTTATTACTTATTGTAAATTCAACAAAGATGGCCTCGTTTTACATATCAAACTTAATTGGAAATACTAAACCCATAAAGCTAGACATTGATAATTTTATTCTTAAGGAATTAATTTTAATTAGGTAAGTTGAACACTATAATTAATGAACGTAAGATCATTGAAACAATATGAAACTAAACTATTGTGAAAATGTTATATTAAATACGTTATAGTGTGTAGTAATATTGTAAATGACATTTTAATAATATTATATAATAAGATTTTTAGATTTTAAGAGTAGCTCGGTGGCGTAGTGGATAAGCGCCGCGGCCCGCGATCGTAGTCGTTAAGCAACTTTCGCAAGGGTCGGTCACGGGATGGGTGACAAAAAATTCATAGTCCATCCTCCTTAACCATCCATAAGGAAGGTCTGAACCCCTGCAGTGGGGACGTAAAGGGGCTGGTGATGATAATGATGATGAATAAGATTTTTATTTGCATTAGCAATATCAAGGTAGATGTTTTGATTAAGACCTAGAGTTTATGAAGTTAGGGCTATAGAGTTAGGGCACGTAGAGTGAAAAGCCTAGCTCTATGTATTTAAGATCTGAAAACTCCTACAGTACGATCTACATGATGTCATCTTGGCAACATTTTCCATGAATATGTTTTTGGTGAGGTTCTTTTTATACGTTTCTATATACCAGTCACACAAACGTCTATTAAAATTCTCATTTGTTCAAATCAAGAACATTTATTAGAGGCTTAAAGTACGTTTGTGCAACTGATCGTACGAGTGCGACAATATTTAGATGTTGTTCAGACAATTCTTTAAATAAATATTTTATACTATTGCTTCAATTTATCTTTAGAGTCAATAAAAAAAATCAAAGCAAAAATTAAAATATTACAAAACTATGAACGAACCTTCACATGTTATTAAAAATTTGTATGTAACTGCAAATACATTCTATAATTTTCATATTATATTGTAGCAACAGGGCGATGAACTCTGATTTCCTTTTTCTTTTATCTGTATCTTGTTCACGATAATAATGAAGGAAAGGACAAAACAAGTAAATGTTGTTCGAAACCGGAATGATCGAAATTGCATAAGACCATGCGTTCGGGTAACACACAACAGCCACTGTCGAGGATAACGACCCCGAGAACCTTAATTTTTTTTTTAATACCAACTGTCGATTTTGCTTTTATTTTTACGACGAACGCAAGTTATTTAATTTCATATGAAAGCTCGCTACAAAATTCCTTTGTTGGAATGTAAAATGGATATGCAAATTTATTGTAATCCCTTCGAAAACTATTAAATGTTAAATCTATGGAAGTCCGATCAAATATTTAATTGAATACTACCAGGAAATCTATATTTATAACATCTATGAAGCAATATGACATTATAATTAGGTATGAACTTTCAATTTGTTGATTAGATCAGTTAAATAAATAAATACTAAACAACATCACATATATTGCTCACATCCGAAATTAAGTAGATAAAGCACTTGTATTAAGGAAATCTGAAACAAAGAAGGTAGCAGTTGTGCTACCTACCCAGACATTTATTTATAATTCAATTATTTTTAACTGAGATTTTTGTGTAGTGCCAATTGGCTTCCTCAAAATAAAGAAGACTACATAGTCTTCTATCATAATTTTAAAGCAAATTTTAATAACTTGAAAACACGGTTCTTTGATTAATGGTTGGAAGAATAAGATTTATTTGTTTAAAATGTGACTCTGAAGTCTCTAACAAAGTTTAAAAGTAACCCAAGGGAAAGTAAGAACAGCAAAAGTTTTGTGATTTCATGAATAATGAAGAGCTTTTTTAACAAATAACAATGGAGTCTTTGATTTTTTGTAAATTATTCGATTTTTTTTCTTTATCAAATCGTGTATATGCATGACAGACGACATTTATCCTTCATAATGTTTTATAAAAAAAAAACATTATTTTTCTTCAAAATGAATACCTGAGAACACTTTTAATGAATAGATACTAATTAGCTGTTTTCCCGCGACTTCGCCCGCGTAAACTTTGGCCTATGCCACCAGTTTGTTGTGACTTCCTATAGATGCAAGAATTTAAAAAAAAAAATTATACTATGTATGGATTATCCATCCGATATTAAGTTTAATATTTACTGGTATATAACCATACTTCATATAGATTTTTTATTTTAGAACAATATGTACAGTAGTGTGAGTAGACTCTAAGATGATTTGCTGAAGTGCTCATATTATCTGAAACAACAAATTTACCTAAACATCCAAATCCTAGACAATATAAAAAAAAAATTTGAAAAATATTTTCAACTAACTCTGAAAGGGAATTGAATATGAGACCATAGAAATCGCGACACCTTGAAACTGTCTGAGACACTCAGCCTCGAAAGCCTTTTTAATGTTATAAAGAAGAAAGATATGATTTTTTGTTTGTTTGGATAAAATCAAAGGAACTGGAGCGATATTAAAATTTCTTTGACTAATATAAAGCTATATTAACAACTAATAACTTAGACTATATTCTATTTTGAGAAAAGGGCGGTAATCTGTTTGTGCGGAGAGTTTGTAATGTATAAACCAACTACCGCGGACCAAAGGTGGTTATGGTTTAACTAACATTATATATATAAGTATAGACCTATTCTATACAACATTATAGTATAGACCTATTCTCTCACAAGTTATAAACTACTAATCATAATTTTACAAATTATCAATAGTTATAAGCGCATTGATTTTCTTCTGATTGTGGGCTCTTTGACGTCATATGAAATTAATATAGCACCCTCTAAATGATATAAGGTCATGAAAAAAAAATAATTATGACGCCGTGAAGGCTATTGTTGTTTGATACCCACATAACCTATAATAGCCTATACCCTATAATAGCCTATAATTAGAAATAATTTTTATATACTCTTCAAAAAAATAAAGCAACTCTACGATATTTAAAATTAAAGAAAAGTGATTATCTTAAAAAATATATATTCCCAAGTGATTAGTGTATTCAGTGATATCACCGTAAGTTATTTACCGGTATTGGTAAACCTTTATTACCCTTTACTATTTCAAAGAATATGTGTTATTTTTTTCGTCTTGGCGTCATTTATTAGCGAACCTATATTGAGAAACCGTTTAGGTACAGTAGACAACATATCAATTACTAAAGAAATCAAAATATCTCCAATGATTTTTAAACATTATTTAGGTACCTATGTAGTTGATAATAATGATGAAAATATAATACCTAAGCAATAACAAATAGTGTAAATATATTGAAAACCCATGGGGTGATAATATCAAATATGTCGCAATTCTGCATAAGAACAAAATAGACAAATATCCTTTAAAATTACGTGTTCATTTCCATAAATCAACATTTCTTAGCCTTTCTTTTCTATAGCACCCTAAAAAATTAAGAATGACGTATATGTTAATTGACAGCTTACGTGAGTGTCAACTTTTCTTTAAGCTGAAATGAATACCAGTAAAAAGGTTTATCCAGCAACTTGTTTCACTCATCTCATTATTTACCAAAAACTCAAGTTAATTTGACACGGATCGTAATCTTTTTATAAACTATAAATATTTAAATAATAAAAAGAAGATTGACACAAACAATTTCACTACTTCCTTTTTTCGTGTCAATATAATAGTTTCAATATGTAAACACTAAAAATTCCTAAACTATTGTATTACGGGAAACCCGGCTAGGCGAACACACTGGCAAAGCGAATTCTCTCCACTATTTCAAAACTGTGTGCCAGTGCACGACTATCGTATATCACAAGGTTGTCCGCTACCTAATTGTAATCAAATAGACTTATTCTATTTGAGTTAAAAAAAATTGCCGATTGGTGACAATATTTTACATTTCCGCAATTATATTCGGTTGTGTATTGAAAATATACAGATAGAGTGATTTAAAAGGAAAGTTTATATATATAATACAGAACCATGCGGACGCTAGTTAAAAATAAAATACTATTTTAATAGTAAAAAAACTGTTGGAATGCCATTGCATTAACCATTGTTACTGAGATTAATCTACGAATATAAACAATCTTACGAAATCTACTCCCCTACCATAATATTAGTATATTATATGAATTCAGATAGAAAAATTTAATATCAACAACAAAGAGAGAGAAAATCCAATAAAACTCTTCAGTGTAACATCAACGGCTTATTATAACTAAGTATTAAATATATTCTTTAGAAATTTTCTCGTAATCATAATTCTTTATTAAATTTACCTAAGCGAAAGCAACTGCACTGTTATATATTGAATAAAATTATAAACTTCTAAATATAGACATAGGCGCTCGATGACGCCATGGTTACCGCGTTCAGTCTGCGATTCGGAGGTTTAAGCAACTTTAGCAAGGGTTAAGCATAGGATGGATGGCAAAAAAATCACTATCTTGTCACGTTAAAGCATTAATCTCAGGTGCGTCACATTCATTAATTAATACACGCCAACCTCCACCGTTCATTTATTTGAAACAAGCTGTTCCAATAGTTTTAGAACCTATTTGACGCAAACAAATCAAATCTCTCCACTTCATAGGTACCTAGATTCATCAAAGTGATTAATATAATAAACACACTCATGTAAATTATATCTATCGTTTTTATTCATACCACACGTAGCGCTGCAGACTTACTACAAAAATGCCAGTGTTGTGTTGAGTTTCCTAATTGATTCCATGTGAATAAAGGCTCGTATCCAGTAGATATATTAATAGAATTATATAATAATAGGCAATTCCTGTCGACTTTAATAATTCAATCAAACCTGTCGGATAACGCTACGCACGCGTTCTGTACGTTAATACACTATGATGATGATACTTTGAGCAAAAAAGTACAAATTTAAATGCATATCTTCAAAGCTTAAGTTAACCGTTTTTCAGTTTTTTTGACAGATAAATCAATCAAATCTATTGCATTAAAAGCTAGTACTTACCGGGAGGGGGAAAGGTGCTGGGCGGCGCATGGGGCCGAAAGGAGGTGGGATAAGGGCGTCGGAGGCCGGGGCACGCTCCTGAGGCCGCAGCGGCAGCCGCGCGGGCCCAGATAACGGGAACGCGAATACTTGTGATTGCGGCTCCGGGAAGTTGCCCATTGCTCTATTCAAAGCAAAAACAATAAAAAATATAGTTTATTCGCTAGAATATGGTAGGTATATTATGATATCATTGCGGGTGTAGACAGGAAACGAAAATAAAGACATATATTTTCAGGTAGTATTTAATATACTATTACCGATAATGACACTACCATGCTTATTTTATTTATAATATTACTCGTATTTAATTATGAAAAAACACTTATTTTATACTCGTTGTCACGTGTATAAAGTAAGTGTAAATAAGTATCTTCTTCTTATTTTATTAATGGCTTATCTGCGCATTTCGCACAATTCTGCCAATGTCAAGTGTATAAATTAATTATTACATGTAAAATGAAATGAATGAAAGAAGACGAAAACACGAATAAATAAAATGCTAGTCGTAAATAAGTATAAAATAAGTTTAAAGAAGATGTCATAAATTTCACTTTGCCATTGACACACATAGAACTGTGCATAGAACGTTGTTTGTTATTGTTTATGTTAGTTTCAGAAGGCTGTGACGTCACATCGACGCCATGGCAGAGATTAACGTTTTAGCGGGAAAGTTTGAACATTAATTTTATTTTTAGATTTTGAATTAATATATGAGAGATAATTATTTATATATACATATATATATATATATTTATACATATAAATATATTTCAAGTAGGTATATCTATAAAATTAAAATATAAAAAAATTGTCTACACCCGTATTGGGTACATTAATTTTAAATAATTTAGTGATGAGATCTTCTATGCTGAGGGATAACAATGTGCATGTTTTGTAATTTTCATTATAATATAAAGAGAATTTAAATTTATATATCCACTAGCTGTTTTTCCGCAACTTCGCATACGTAAATATTGGCTAAATGTACTCGTATGTTTCAACGAAGCAGTGAGAGCTTGCAGGCGTGGGCTTCGAAGATTGAGAAAATTGTCTGGAAAGAAAATCGGTCAAATTCTGCTTTGGACGAAGACATGCTGGTACAAATCTTCATTGACGGGATCCGTGACATGGACGTAAGGGCTGCTGTTAGATTAGGACGTCATAAGACGCTGAAGAATGCCTTAGCTTATACTCTAGAAGTGGAAGCAGTTTGCAAAGGCGATCTCAGAAAACTACAAGCACTGCACTAGGCAAGAAGTGAAAGAGCCAGTGCGCGTAAAGTCATTGAGAGCGAAGACAGTGAGGAATAGGGGTATTGCCTGTTAAACACACAGGAGGATTACATCGACTTACGACAAATCGTCGGGTGGTTCAAGGCTGATGTTAATGGAGTGAGGCGGCTGCGATGAGTCCAATCACAGAGAGTTATTGGACACAATGGGAGAGCCTGGTTGTGCAAGACGGAATACTTTACCGTAAATGGGAAAATACCCGAGGAAACCACATGAGAGTAAAATAGACTCCGTGAAGGTTAAAGAGAGATTTTACTGGATTTGCTATCGAGATGTCGTTAAGGACTGGTGTCGCAAATGTACTAGTTGTGCGACTAAACAAGGACTTCACAGTCTTAGTATTGACCACAGGATAGTGTCTTAGTATTGACGATGTTGAGGCCCCTTGGGAACGGGACTTATACAGGATGAAGACCAGCTATGACCGCAGAACTAACAGAGAAGACTTCAGAGAGTGATCACAAGTTTGGCTGCACAACCCGGTCAGCATCAAGGAAAGTCACCAGAGCTACAAGCAAAATGGGATGGAGCCTACCGAGCCATGACGAGGATAAATGATGTCACTTATCGAAGACTAGTGGACGCCCGCGACTTCGTCCGCGTGGAAGTCGGTATCCCGTGGGAGTGAGAAGTTTTCCCAGTAAAAAGTACCCTATGTGTTATTCTGATGTATAACCTATATTGCTGTAAAGTTTTATCCAAATCCGTCCAGTAGTTTTTTCGTGAAAGAGTAACAAACATCCATACATCCATACTTACAAACTTTCGCCTTTATAATATTAATAGGATAATAGGATAGAAAGGCCTTCAGATATGTCTACCAACAACCCCTTTTGATGTCTATATATATATAAACAGGTGTTTACACATTGTTAATCATAATATTGTTATAATGACGCTTAAACACCTACATTATTAATAGTGTAAAGCACAATTTCCGAGAAAATCTCTACACAAAATTGTCATAGGTAAATCAAACTATTATTAATTATATTGTAACATGTTTCATACAGGTGTATCAAATTACATAATTAATGATTTATTACAGCAAAACTATTCGCATACGACATTAGTAAAATCACAGATCAAAGTACGCACCATGAATTGCTTATTTATGTAGGTAGATATTATTTGCATACTCTATTATAGTCTAAAGTGTAAACAAAAACATGTATACGTAGCCGGCGAATAAGTGAATAAGTTATAGGTAACCAGTTGTTTCCCGAGACTACACCAGCGTATATTATAGCAAATTTAATATTATTATATGTCAGGACTTCGTAGAGTGGATTAGTTAAGTATTCTGAAAAACTTACAACATTGTAATACCTACAATCGTTGATAGTATGAAACAGCTGATTATTTTTTCGTGAATTCAGTTTTGCTTCTATAGTAAAAGTTGTTCAGTATACTTAACTAATCCACCCCACAAACTCTTGGCATATAATAATGTTACACCTTATATAAGTCTTATATTATTATATATCACGCTTAAATTTCAAACGTGGACTTATTTATGTAAACAAATATCAAAATAGCATTCTGAATTGAAAATTTATCAGCAATAATAATTAGAACATATTTCTTTCAGAAAAATAAGCATTGTTAATTGAGAAAAATACTGAAATATAAAAATTTTAACAATTTACAACACAAACTGATGAGCAAAATTTGCGGGTCACTCACAAAAGCCTTGATACGTACCTACAGTCAAAAAGTCAAAGTCAGAATAATCTATTATTTTAATAGACTTCTTAAAAGTAATTTTTAAACGTCCAACATTTTTTCCCCTATATTTCAACATATCAAACTTAGCTCATTGAAATAAGTTGTAGCTAACAGAGATTTTATAATGCAGTAAATTGGATTGTGTTTAATTTAATAATAACACTCTTTAACTATTCTTGATATAAAAATAAAAAATAAATAAATGATCCCTAACTTTTGCCAGTCTTTACTGTCAACTTTTTAAGTAATAAGCAATCCGTTTACTTCGTGCGGTTGATTTCCTATAAATCGATACACATTTTGCGTAAATTATTCTCAACGGTATTCCCTAATCGTATATACCAGTTACACAAACTCGCACAAAATAACATTCAATGTTACATTGTCTAGGATTCAACACATATATACATTCTTGGCGAGGGGAACATTATTCTTTTCTTTTGTCACTGAACAAAATTGAATTTCTCCTGTTATCTCTACTTATAATTGTATATTATTAAAATCGAAAAAGAGGTTTTATGTTCGACTGGTATGTATTCTCCGCAATTTGTAGACCGATTTTCAAAATTATTTTAACCATAAAACATATCGAAATTGAATGAACAGTTCTGTTTTATAACAAAATAACAGAAAGCGTTCTGCCAAATAACAAAAATATCCTGGATTTTAACAAAACATCGAGTATTTTGCTTGCCTATGATATTTCAATTCAAATTTCATATATCACAATTCTCAATCCATTTTATAAAAAAAAAGAAAACTATTTTTATTAGTTCATATTTCGCCGCTTCCGGGTGTTTGAGTTTGCGAATCGAAACTATAGGTTTTCTCGATCCGGGCGACTGCTATAATCATTGAATTACCCAATAGAACGGTGCCTCAAATGTTTCATACGGCTGGATAAGCAGCATATTTACTGTTTCATTATAACGCTTGATTCCTTGCTATTTGCACCTGCCCCCGCGTAACACCCACTCAGTATCTCAAAATACTACCAAGTTCCAAATAAGTGAAAAATTACTTCCACGAGAAAGTTGCATACACGTTTCGCAGCAAATATTTCTCAAATAAATATTACGCATTATCTGGAAGGTACAATCGAGACTAGATTTTTAGGAGTAGTAGTTTTTAGTTAGTATTTCATAAATTTAATATTCATTTTTTAATATTTACAATAGCATATCATGTAAATACAAAATGCCAATTTCTGCAATAAAATTTTAAACTCAATTTTCGACTCGTTAATGTATAAAACAAATTAAAGAAATATGACAGTATAAAATATTTTAATACCCTCGAATTATATATGTTTATATATTTAGGCTTAGTACATAATTGTACGTTGAATTATCCTTATCTTTAAATAAATCACGTCTTTGCCGTCGACAATTATTTTCAAACAATGAAACACCTAATATAATTTCAAAAAGATTCTAATTAAGGATGCTGTAAATTATGAGAGCCAACAGGTGGTGCTTAGCCAAACTTTAATTCCTGACATAAGAGGATACTTCGATTTCTACCAAAATCCAATTGACTGAGAAATCATATTTTAATAAATGTATCTATTACCTTACGAATGTTTTATATAACCCAGGGATTGTAACTTATTTGTTATTTCTGATTCTCAGAAACAATTTCGAGAGATATCTTAGTTTATTATTAAATACAATTTGTGTTACACATTTTGTACAGATACTTGATGATACAAGAAAGAGAAATGATGAAACTTGATATGTTCAAGTAGATTTCAGAATTGTTATATCAAGGAAACCTATTGTGGGATAAATATCTATACTAATATTATACAGTGGTGTTAATAAATTAATTTTAGCGTTGTGAGTAAATTTACGCTGAGACTGCACTTAGTATTAGTCAAAATTCATATTATCAAGCAGAGACTTAGCAACGGTTAACCTAGAACGAGGTTCTACGGCAGTAATATTTATTCCTGGAAAGTGCTTATTCTTATTATCTGTATAATATGAATAATATGCACTTGGACTAAGACTAAAATTTCAATTTTTATTCTAAACTTTGTTTAAGAATAACATATATAGAGAGAACATTCAATTAGCTCCTATAATAATAATTTACGCGGGCGAAGTCACGGGAAAGCAGAAAGTTATCTATATAGGGATATATAATAATCTAAGGTTAAAATTATCTCAGTGCAAACATCGAAAATCCGTCCGAAAAATATCAAAAGGTGGCAACAAACAAAATGTTAACTTCAACTTTACAAATGTTTACGAGTAGGATTAATAACCTAGTAAATCTACTTTGCAACCCTTAGAAATCTTAGAATAAAGACTTACGTACTTACCAAATTATGGTATTATTGTACTAAACGTATGTATGTACACAAAGTCAGGTTACCACAATGTCTTTCCACAATTGAATTTGAGTCTACCCTCAATGTATTAAAGATTAAAAGTAAGTGAAAAAAATTGTCAGTTTTGTAGAACCTTTGAACTATGAATACCAACCTGGGTTCATCTCCACCATGACAAATGATGGCGACTCTCTCAGCGTGGGCGTTGCGTGGAGCAAAGGCACCAAGGATGTTGAAGGGGAATCGCCGCTCCATTGGATCATCGTGACGGCGTTCCACCACGCAGTTCATACGACCTCTAAAATAATACACAAACATCTCATTTATACATAAGCTTTCTATATAATAAATTTTAAATCAGTCGTGGTAGTGGTTATGGAAAGAATCAACTGTCACAAATTGATGGACAGACAGACAGACAACCGACTGACCATATAAGGGTTCGGTTTTTTGTTCCTTTACTAGTCCGGAACCCTAAAAACGGAAACGGAGGATCACTCGCTCATTATTTGTCTGCCCGTCCGTAACACAGCTAATTTGCTCTGAAACTACTGAAAGGATTGAGTTTATATGGCAAAATTTAATAATCCTCTTTATTCTCGAAACTACTAGGACTTTACTTCGTTAGTCGTTAAATTGATTAGTCATCTTTGGCAATGCTCACATTATTAAGTACGTATATATAACTAGAAATTAAAATGAGTTAGCAGTTATCGAAACCCGAATGCTTTAGAATACGGATAGTTTACCACCGAAAACCTACTATAAACATAAATTATAATGTAAATAAAACACTGACACATTTATGTACCCAATGCAATGTAAATTTTGTGAGGAGAATATACATATTCATTATTAATATAGTCTTGACGCTGAAACAACGTGATGAGCAATTATTCGCACCAGTCGTTCGATGGTATGCATAAATGTAACAAGCGAAAGTTTAAGCTAATGCTCTAATCGTCAAATCAACATTCTAGAATGAAAGATCAAATAGTGAGACTACTTTAACAATTCTTCAGTGTTCAGATGAAAACTACTGAAGAAGAATTTTCACAATGTCAACGACCTCATCTAGTAAAGTTCCTAGATATAAGGCCTTCAAAATTTATAAAGACTCCGTATTAACATATAATATATATTGTAAATCATAAAGAATAATCCTTACGTATGGGAGAGTTTTCGTCCCCGCAATATGCATTAATATCCTATCCACAACCAAAACTCATAACAAATCCCAAATACACGTTTTCACGCACAAATAAGAAAAAACCTAAACAAGTTTAAGTCTCTAAAAGTATCTTAACATCATTATTTATAGTAATTCAGAGCTACATTACACGTGTAAATATTACACAAGAAGCTAATATTTTAAAACATACGAAACATAATGTTCCTGCATAATATTATTATGAAAACAGATTTAACGTTTAATCTCACAACCGCCAATTATTTCGTTCCGCTTCAGGCATGTCTCTGCATTATGTTTAATGATATTGATAATATTACCAACATTATAAATGACTGCTTTTCCCATAATAAAGAGAGTAAAATAAATTGCAATAGAAGATTTTTGTGTTTACATATAAATTCAAGTGCAAAAATTTCAACTTTTAAGTTTTACTTTTTACCGCCACTCCAATCTCAAAATAGCTGCTAAAATTACTCAATAATACATTTACTAATATTGCTTTAAATAAAAAGTCGCTGTATATAAAAATATTTTACAGAAACAAACTTCATACAGATAGGTACCGATCTTCAAGCAAAAATGCGTCAGATGTTTGTTATTCAACTCATTCTATAGAACTAGCAGACCCAATGTTTAACACTCCAAATAAAATTGATATTTTGCTAGGAGCTGAAGTATATGGTCAAATTTTATTAGACGGAGTAATCAAAGGTCCACCAGGTTCACCAGTTGCACAAAATACCAAACTTGGTTGGATTCTTTCAGGCTGTATATATTCAACTTCTAGTAATGAATCTTCATACATCCAACATAACGGAATCATTAGTATGCACACTCAATTAACCATGAATGATTTTTTAAGAAAAAAGTCAAAGGTACGCCATCTATTACAACATAATATATGTCATTTACCCATATAATATGTTGTAATAGATGGCGTACCTTTGACTTTTTGAATCGCGGTGTTATGATTGTTTGTCAAAGACATATATAGTTTTTCTAATGTAAATAAATTATCCTCGACCTTATTACTTGTTTCATTCAGTTTGAACCTTTTTTTGGGACTTTAACATGGTCCTAGCGAGGCGGATATTAGCAGCGAAAATAGTTTTGTAATGCGACAGAAATTCCAATCAGTTTAGAAAAAAGTAGTGACATCAGCAAATATAGTGTGGCCACGAAACGAGCGATTGCAAGAGCGAAGCGGAAATTGGTGTGGAGCCAGGAAGTGAGTTTTTAAGTAGTGAAGTGATAACTGTGAGTACAATACAACATAGTAGAAATTTAGGACTTAGAATAATTTCTCCAAAAGTGCACATACGGGGAATCCACGCTAGTTTGCGGAGCCAATTCTAAAACACTTAGAAAAATTTCGAGCGACTAATTCGACTTGGAAAATTTTATTAAAATTTCACATACATTGAAATTATTAAATAGTAATAAAAATGGAAGCTTATGCGAAAATTCAAGAAGATATTAAGTCTAAAATACAGAAAGGAAAGGTTAACTTTAAAAAATCTCCTAAAGATAGGATCACTATGTCATACTTAGAAACTCGCTTAGAAACCTTAGAACAACAATGGGCTTTGTATATTGAAACACATAAGAAGATCGTTACTGAAGTTCCCGTTGAAGTACTTAAAACATCTTCTTACTTTAAAAGTGATGAGTATGATGAGACTGAAGAGCTATACATTTATTACAAATCGGAATTAAAGGAAGCCATTCGAGTATTTAAGAAAAACATAAAAGTCGATGAAGTTAGTGATGCGCATATCGTTTCAAACGCCCAATCTCTTACTGTTAACTTACCGAAAATAAACATTCCTAATTTTAGCGGAAGATATTCAGAATGGATCAGTTTCCGTGATTTGTTTTTGTCTTTAATCCATAACAATAAGGGATTGGATGATGTTCAAAAACTGCACTATTTAAAGGGTCACTTAAGTGGTGAGGCCGAACAAATGCTTAGACATATACCTATCACATCTTGTAATTATAAAACTTGTTGGGAACAATTAGAGCATCGTTATAATAATAAAAGATTTTTAGCAAATTCTGTATTAAAGCGATTTATGAGTCAAAAAAATGTATTGTCAGAATCGTCAAGTGCTATAAAAGAATTACTTGATACAACCAATGAGTGTTTAAATGCTCTTTCTAATTTAGACATAAATATCGATTCTTGGGATCTTATTATAATTTATATAATTTCATTGAAACTTGATACAGAATCTCGCAAATTATGGGAAGTTCAAGTTAGTAAATGTAACGATGAATTACCTAAGCTTTTTGATTTCAAAAACTTCTTAGAACAACGCTTTCGTTCATTAGAATTTTTAGATAATAAATATCCAAAGCAAAATATTGTTCGTAATACTGTTCCTAAAACTATGCATGTTGTTTCTACTGTGCAATGTGTGTTTTGTTCCGATGCTCATAAGTTATGCAATTGTAAAAAATTTGCCAAAGAAGATGTAAATATGCGTCGAACCTTTGTCCAAACCAACAAGTTATGTTTTAACTGTCTTGCGCCGAACCACTCTGCGTATACTTGTCGCCAATCAACCAACTGTCGTATTTGTAAAAGGAGACATCACTCTCTCCTTCACCCAAAATCAGGTTCTAAAGATGATAAGGCTATCATTTCTTCTGAGGAAGGAAATAATCAATTGTGTAGTCCAGAGCCATCTTCACAAGGCGAGGTATCAAACCTAGTGTCATGTTTTTCTCATTTGAATAGTCAAGTATTATTGGCCACTGCCTTAGTGAAGGCAGATACGAGAAATGGCACATTTTATCTTCGAGCTCTTCTCGATCAGGGGTCGCAGGCTTCCTTTATAACAGAGTCTGTTGTCCAAATGTTAGGCCTTAAAAAGATGTCAAATATGAGCTATATTTCAGGGTTAGGTAGTGATCAAAGTTCAACTTTGCAGTCAAAATGGACCGTTGTGGTCAAAATTCAATCACGACATGATCCCAACTTTATAGTTGAAGTTAAAGCTCACGTTTTAAATAAGCTTACGTCTCTGCTTCCAGAAAAGAACATAACTGTTCAGATGTTATCTTCTCAAATCTCTTCTATAGAACTAGCAGACCCAATGTTTAACACTCCAAATAAAATTGATATTTTGCTAGGAGCTGAAGTATATGGTCAAATTTTATTAGACGGAGTAATCAAAGGTCCACCAGGTTCACCAGTTGCACAAAATACCAAACTTGGTTGGATTCTTTCAGGCTGTATATATTCAACTTCTAGTAATGAATCTTCATACATCCAACATAACGGAATCATTAGTATGCACACTCAATTAACCATGAATGATTTTTTAAGAAAATTTTGGGAGCAAGAAGAACCAACACATACTAAGAAAATGTTGACTGAGGAAGAACAGATGTGTGAGGAGCTGTTTACTAAAACTACTACTAGAGACGAGTGTGGTCGCTATGTAGTGAAATTACCTTTCAAAACTGAAAACCCATGTTGTCAATATGGTGAATCTTATGAGATTGCAAAAAAAAGGTTTTTAGTGCAAGAAAGGAGATTGTTAAATAATCAGGAATTAAAAATTCAATATTCTGATGTAATAGAAGAATATTTAAAGCTTGGACACATGGAAGTAGTTCCACAAACAGAGAAAAATAATTCTAAAGCAGTTTATCTACCTCATCACGCTGTAGTTCGAAACGACAAAAGCACTACTAAGGTAAGAGTCGTGTTTGATGCATCATGTACTCTTAGTAATGGGACATCATTAAATAATGATCTCATGGTCGGTCCAAGGCTTCAACCTGAACTCAGACATATTATTTTACGTTGGCGCGGTTATCCAATAAGTCTGGTTGCTGACATAGTAAAAATGTACCGACAAGTCAAGGTAGCCCCAGAGGATGTTGATTTTCAACGTCTATTATGGCGTAGCGACAGTGATTCAGAAATTCAACACCTTCGGCATCTACGGGTGACTTTTGGCGTATCATCAGCACCTTACTTAGCAGTTAGAACTTTACAGCAGGTTGCACGTGATGAAGGAGATAAATATCCTGCAGCAGCAGATAAAGTTTTAAATGAGTTTTACATGGACGATTTGATGACTGGTTGCGAAAATATAGATGATGGTGTCCAAATATATCACCAAATGAACGAGTTATTAAATCTTGGAGGATTTCAGCTTCAGAAATGGAGCAGTAGTAATGATGAGTTACTATTCAGGTTAGATCAAGATAAGAAAACTTCAAGAGAAAGTAAAGAGTTAAAATTAGATTCTGTTATGAAAATTTTAGGTTTAACATGGAATAGGCTCAATGATGAATTTCAATACACTGTTCAACTTGGGTCGCTGGACACACCTGTAACTAAGAGGAAAATGATATCTGAAATAGCGAAATTGTATGATCCTCTCGGTTGGCTCGCTCCTGTCGTGACTACTGCTAAAGTATTTATTCAAAAAGTATGGTTGTCAGGCATACAGTGGGATGACGAATTACCATCTAATATATTAAAGAATTGGTTTGAGTTTCGAAACGAACTCACACATCTCACTCAATTTAAGATTCCAAGGTGGATTGGAACGCGCACCAATGATGTTATTACAGAATTACAAGGATTTTGTGATGCTTCAAATGTAGCGTATGCGGCCGTAGTCTACATTAGAACTATTGATATTAATGGTGATATTCGTGTATGTTTACTTGCTGCGAAAACTAAAGTAGCTCCGGTGAAACAAGTTAGTATTCCTAGATTGGAGTTATGTGGGGCAGTACTATTGGCTAAACTTTTACAAGAAATTTCGGAAGTTTTATGTATTCCAAAGGAAAATATTCATGCCTGGACGGATTCAAGTGTAGTTCTTTCTTGGCTAAGTAACCATCCAAGTAAGTGGAAAACTTATGTAGCAAATCGTGTTTCCGAAATACTAACTATTATGAACAACAGTCAATGGTCACATGTCACGTCTGAAAGTAATCCTGCAGACTGTGCATCACGGGGTTTAAATCCAAGCAAATTGTCTGATATGAAAATTTGGAAAGAAGGTCCAATCTGGTTACAAAAAAAGAATATTAAATATACAAAGGGAGATTTGAAACCTACTGATATAGAAAGGAAAAATGAAAAAATGTCATGTCATACAATTCAGTTTAATTCAGTTTCAAAAAATAATGATATAATATCTCGTTATTCGTCGTTGAATAAGTTACTAAGAGTCGTCGCTTACATACGTCGGTTCCTGAAAATAAAGAAAAATAAAATTAATATACCTTATATTACTAAAATCGAAATAAAGGAGTCTTTACTTACCTGCATTCGTTTGTGTCAGCGAGAGGGTTTCCTGGAAGAAATAGAATGGTTACAAAAATGGGGTAAAATTAAGAAAAATAGCAAACTTACTTCACTCAGTCCTTTCCTCGATACCGATGGTATTCTCAGGGTGGGCGGTCGCTTACAAAAAGCTGATATCGGTGAAAGTATGAAACATCCAGTATTGCTACCTTATCAGTCACACCTCACAGAATTAATTGTGAAAGATGCGCATTGCCGTACACTTCATGGGGGACCTCAGTTAATGCTGAACTATTTAAGAACTCAGTATTGGATAATCAATGCGAAAAATCTTGTACGCAAATACGTTCGTTCGTGTGTTGTATGTCGTCGCCATTCTGCACAAACAAGCCAACAAATGATGGGAAATTTGCCTACTGAGCGTGTTACCATTTCTCGTCCTTTTTACCAGAGTGGAGTTGATTACGCAGGACCAATTGCTATTAGGCCACACAAGGGCCGTGGTTATCGATCCACAAAGGGATATATTGCTCTGTTTATATGTATGACCACTCGTGCAATACACCTCGAAGTCGTGAGTGATATGACATCAGAGGCTTTTTTAGCAGCATTTAAGCGATTTGTTGCACGACGCGGTCACTGCGCAGAACTCTGGAGTGATAATGGTACAACATTTATTGGTGCAAACAGGGAACTGAAACAATTGTTTAAAATAGAAAAATCACAAGTAGCTAAAGATATTGCTGAGTGGTTAGCGACGAACGGTACTAATTGGCACTTCATTCCACCTCATGCTCCTAATTTCGGAGGACTGTGGGAGGCTGGAGTGAAGTCCACTAAACACCATCTTAAAAGAGCAATTAGCAATACTACTTTAACATTCGAAGAGATGTCAACTCTTTTATGTCAAATTGAGGCTTGCCTCAATTCACGACCTCTCTCTCGAATTAGCAATAGTCCAGAAGATCCATATCCATTAACTCCCGGGCATTTTCTGGTGAGTGAGCCTTTATTGCTTATTCCAGATACAAATTATGAGAACGCCAATATAAGTACCCTTAAAAGATGGCATTTTGTCCAAAGACTTCTTCAAAAATTTTGGCGGCGATGGTCAAATGAATATTTGACTCAATTGCAACATAGATACAAATGGTCTCATATTGTTCCTGAACCTTGCATAGGGGACGTAGTATTAATCAAAGAAGATGACCTTCCTCCTTCTCGATGGTTATATGGCATAATTACTGATAAACATGTTGGTTCGGACAATCTTACGCGAGTTGTAACTTTACGTTGTAAGGGATCTTTAATCAAACGACCTGTTTCTAAACTTATAGTATTACCTGTCACTGTGTAATGAATTTAATTAAGTATGTGTGTATGATAAATATGGCATTTATTTTTATTTCGAAAAAATGTTTTAGTTGTTATTTAGTTAGTAGAGATTGATTGTTATTTTCATTTTTGCTAATCTTATTGTTATTTGTAATGGACATTCTGTCCATGGTGGGCGGAATGTTAAATCTGCTTTTTTAAATGACATAATATATGTCATTTACCCATATAATATGTTGTAATAGATGGCGTACCTTTGACTTTTTGAATCGCGGTGTTATGATTGTTTGTCAAAGACATATATAGTTTTTCTAATGTAAATAAATTATCCTCGACCTTATTACTTGTTTCATTCAGTTTGAACCTTTTTTTGGGACTTTAACAGATAGGTACCGATCTTCAAGCAAAAATGCGTCAGATGTTTGTTATTCAACTCGAGTCGCTAAAGTCAACCGCAAGTATGTGTTTATAAAGTTTAAACAGGTTTATTTACTTGAAACATATCTGGTAAGACCATTATCCTTTAAAGTACCTTACAACTTTTTTATAACAAAAAGTAATTATTAAGTTTTATTAATTTTACAACCACAATGTTATGCTGAAAAATATTCTTAGTGAAAAATGTTTAATAATATCCAGGTCCCATTTCAGAGTACTAGTGGCTTTTTAGACATTTTTCATCAAGAAAAAGGTTGTTTTGTAAAAATTCGTTAATTTATCTCTTACTTCTGATTGTTAGCCAGGAAGGCGCCAGCAAGCTCATCGAGATCGAACTGTATGGGAAGCTTAAACATGGGTCTGATAGCATCAAGTTCTTCTTCGTCTTCTGCGGAACTGTCTGATTCTGAACTTTCTTCACTGCTAGAAGTCGCTGGTTCATTTTTGTCGTCAATTTTCTGAAAATAAAATATTTTTGCAAGGTATACCTCTTATCTTTTACCACATAATAATGCAAAGTAAGAAAGTACCAAAACGAAGTGGAAGACATGATACAACATAGTAACTAATATTAAAAAAGTGTTTTTCAGTTCATTTAATGTAAGATATGAATTTGAACTTAGCAATGAAAAGTTTTATATATTTCTTTCCCAAAA
This sequence comes from Diatraea saccharalis, assembly GCA_918026875.4. Taxonomy (NCBI): domain Eukaryota; kingdom Metazoa; phylum Arthropoda; class Insecta; order Lepidoptera; family Crambidae; genus Diatraea; species Diatraea saccharalis. Next base: position 8,871,349 of record OU893337.1, read on the forward strand.
ATTACATAAGCACTCACATCGAGGCATAAAATGGCAAATGTATTAAAATCTGTTTAATCTCCAGACACATGTTTACCAAGGATTTGACGTTGAGAAAAGTTTCCCCATTGTACTCTTTTAATACAAATAAGAGAGAAATAAGTTCGCATTGTGAAAATTTCTTGGCATCAAAAGAAATGTAATATATAAAATGTTCACAAAGGTAAAACTCATAAGTTGCGAAGAAAATGTTTCGAGGACTTGATGATAGATCTTAGTGGAAAATAACAAATATATATAAAAAGAATCGTGTCCTAGTTACTTCTTGGTACGTATGCATTTCTTGTCCATTACTCATTTGTTATTAATAAATAAATTTACCAAATGCCTATAACTTGTGTGCCGACTATAAACATAAAGCAGTTTTCATAACTGTACGTTTTGAACAAAACAAGTGTAAGAACAATTATGTATTCAAAACGCTGAAATGTATTGAACGTCCGATATCTTTTTAATTTTATCAATTTATTATGTTGTGAAGTTCTTAAATATACAATATTTTAATAACTTTATAGTAAATTAATATTTAAAATATTATTAGAAAAGAATATAGAAAATATGCTTGTGACGTCATAATGACGAGCCATACCTAAGCGTCGCTCCGAAACGACAATGAAATAAGAGATAGTAATTATATTTGCAACTACCCTCCGATCCGCATTGGGCTAGCATGGAGGGTCATGGCCCAGCTTCCTTGACCATCCATAAGGAAGGCCTGAGCCCCTGCAGTGGGGACGTAAACGGGCTGGTGATGATGATGATGAATTATATTTGATCAATTTTTTAAACATTTTTCATTAAGAAGAGATATTATATTTCAGTTCCACGCTTATATTTTATCTTAAACATCTTCTGCAGGAGCTTATGTACTTGTCATATTTTCTGCGGTAATTTATAATTCGTCAAAAGAAAATGACAAAAATAATTTAATTACAATTTTGTAATGTTGAATGCATGCGCGTATTACATAAATGTTACTATTTTAATAAAACGTGTTAATAAGGCTATCGACAATTAATATCCTTTATAATATAAACAAAAAATCACATAATCGTCTATGTTATCTATAATATGTGGCACCTTGTTGTTCTTTTTCTTCTTTTACCACAAAATATAAGACTACCTTTCCATTTTAGTGACTGAAATAGAAAAACCCAGCATGCGAATTTTAAACGATTTAATTATTATAGTAGAGCATGTTTCTTACCTTAACATGTCTCTCGGATTTCCGTATACCTACCGTTATTTTCTTGTATGTACTGAATTTAGAACAATTTTCACTAATAAGGCCCCGTACATACTTGGGTACTAAACTATAAAAATAACTCTTGTTGGATATTATCTTGGGTTAATATTTAATTACAAAGTTACGGTAGCCAACTTCCAATTCCATCATCAGATCCGAGATATTGTTTTAGACACATACACATAAAGTGTAGGATCAATATGTTTGTCAAGACAAATCAATCAAATCGAAACTCGTTGGAGTTCGTTCCATTAAAGAAGTCCCTTCCGGCTCCATCACCAAATCAATACCATTCCATTATTATATAAATATTGCATTGTCGTCCAAGTTAATATGAATGCAAAATTTTAGCTCAACCAAAAACCGGGAAGTGGTTCAACTCTGTGTGCAAAATTGTGATGTTTCCAATAAAAGATTTTCGCGTAGTCATTGTTTGTGAAACTCAACAACGCTAAAACTATGACAATACGAAATCTCCTTTACGGTGGCTTACATTTTTACACATATTTTTACAATATCGGAAAACAGTTTCTCTTATTAAGTATAGTATATAAAAAGACGAAACAATAAACAAGTAAATTTTAGTATTTTTAGCGGATTTTTCCCACGATTAAGCCATAAGTGATGGTTTTGAAAGTTTATGTATCTAAGCCCTAATGAGAAGCCCAATGACGCAATGATTACTTAATTAGGAAGACTGACAATTTATCAAAGGAGGTCATCGTAGGAGTTACAAAAAAATAAATTATCTTGGTGTTCTTCGTGGTTTTTGATCTCGACTGTCTCTGCAGTCGTGAATATTCAATCCACATAGTATCATAACGGGTTATATCTATCTAAATTGTCACAAATTTTTCCCGACGGGGTAGGCAGAGACCACCTCCTTCCATTTTGCGTGATCCTGACATACCTTTATAGCATCCCCTACACGCTTTCACCTTTTCATACAAAAACACCGGTTTAGGGTACTCTTAACCTGGCCTTTCTTTAATAAGTCCGCGATTTGGTCGTTGTACATTCGTTTAGGTTTTCCCCTTCCAATCTTCCCTGTCACACTCGCCTTATATATCTGCTTTGTTAATCGCCTTTCACTCATCATTCGATATGGCCAAACCATTTCAGCATCCCTTTTTCAAACTTTGTCACTATATCTTCTTTCATGCCACATGGTTCTCTTAGAACTCTGTCACTCAACTTAACTTCAATCATACTTCTCAGCGCTCTCATTTCTACTACATTTATTCCATTTTCATAATGTTTCTGCCATACCCAACTTTCACTTCCATACATCAATGTTGGAACCAAAACTCCGTCATGTACAAAGCCTTCTTTGACACCTCTGGCTGACCATGAAGGAGTGTAAAGCTCCAATAAATAATAAAAAATATTTCCAGCATTCACTCACTTTCCTACTTCACGTCTCTCGTAAATATCGATCCCAGAAAGACAAATTTACTCACTTGCTCCACTCTCTTACTTTCAATTTTTATCTCGTAATATCATTCCTTTCAAAAACCATTATTTTCGTCTTATAAACATTCACTTTCATTCCTTTCTCTTTAGCGTAACATATATAGTATTTACCTTCTCCTGCAACTCTTCCACCGTAGACGCAAGTATTACTTGGTCATCAGCATAGACAAGGCATTTGACGAGTAACTCATTCATTCTTAACCCACAGACCATCTCTTTCAATCTTGTTAGATAATTATCGATGAATAACTTCAACAGCCACGGTAACGCAACATATCCCTATCTAATACCTAGATTAATATACATAAAACCAATCAGAGTACATATCGTTTATCTTGACACAAACACTGGAATTCTCATATAAGTGTTTGTATCAAGCTTCTGCTCATACCATGCAAAGATAATGCCAACCACAATTCATTCCTAAATACTCTGTTATATGCCTTATCAAGATCAACAAAAGCGTAGAATACTTTTTAGTTCTTGGAAAAGAACTTTGGATGGCCTATGACCTATGAATCTTAAGGAAAAGACCTGATCAGTACATCCCATTCTTTTTCTAAATCTAACTTGCACATCCCATATCCTAACATCCTTCCCTTTCATTACTCGTCCAATCAATATTTTTGTATATAATTTGCCGACTCCTATTTTGTTTCTAACCATCAAAAAGGCCTAAGTACCAGTGGGGCAAACACGAATAAACTGATGAAGAAAGACAAAGTTACAGTAGTTAATAGTAAACACCAAGTAGTACGGAGCCGTTTCAATTTGTCAGACTTCCAAACCGCGCTTAGGGAATACTAAGTTTAAATACCTACACAAAACCAATGAAATGATATATTAAACTTCACGTCGACTAGATAACGTGCAACAAAAAACCCACAATATCATGATTTTCACGAAGAGCGTATCACGACAAACGGCTGAAGCATTCTATAATGTTGTATTGCTTCTAAAACAATATGAAAATACATTTGCAAATGGAAAGTTTATGTATTTAAATAATTGCACATTATTATTTTTTTATTACCGGCCATTTAGATGCGATATTCGTGATTTAAACGGGTACAAAATATGTACATAATAACATGTGTCATGTATATTCTTAGAAACATAATTACCTACCTACCTACCATGTTTTCGACATTGTGTAATCATATCGTTATAGTCTGAGTGACTCTTCACGACACCAGTAGTAATATAATAATGTAAACATATACCATTTCCAAACATCGTCAGTAAGATGACATTATGAGATGATATTAAACTCATATTCAGATCCTTATTGAGCGATTGAAAAAAAGCTAAAAATTTGATCTTACTAACTGGTACGCAGTGAAGAAATTTGCGATCAGAAAGTTAGTTATATATTATAAAATAATACAGTGATCACAATATTTCACAACATCAAAGTTTGCGGTTTACGCAATTGATTGAGGAAATTATTAACCAAGAGTTTCACTATTACTTTTGAAAGCAATAAACAGCAAAACACTCGGTCGATTTTCACGCACACTTTTATTAATTTAAATGTAACGGCTGATTGCTTTAATATGCACCGAATACATTTGCGTGGTATTATTTTACTATATTGTTATTAGTCACTAATTACTTCTATACTAAGCTTACATATCCACTTATTCCTTATGCTATAAGTCCTTTTAAGAGAAAAATTACTTTTTACACATAATGAAAAATAATCTTAAATGAAATAGTATCCCCTATATGTAATACTAAATTCCTTTCCAAATTACTCTTAATACAACAAAAACATAAACTTTGAAACCAAGCAAATCCACAAACCGATCGCGGATTTACTGTACTTGTTGAAAATTTACAAATTTCACAACAATTTAGGAATTAATTTAGTATTAGGGGTTAGCTTCCTTCTATTAAATAATTCCCTCCAGGTTTCAAACCCCAGAACTTAAGAGAGTAATCTATCAAGATCGACGGCCCGTGACATCTGATTGGTAATAGTTCTCCATCACTATTATCATAGATTTCACATAAAAGAGTTACTTACCTCTCTGTGCTTCGCATATTAAATATTACAATCGTTATAAGGTAACAACAAGTTTCCGATATTTATTAAATATTTTATCGATTATAGATTCCACTGTACCTATCGATGCATTGCTGAGCGTATCAAAAATAAAAACAAACAGTGGTAATGATAGCGTGTTATACGGGAGCGATTCATCTCGTTCTGTGCTGTTTGCCAGACACAATCGTTCGGACATCCTGCGCTGTACAATGGCACGTGCTATTGTTTCGTCGCCCATCGCCCTCCGTTAACTAATACGTATAGTATCTGTGCTAATACTAACCGACAAAAGGTAAACACAACTTACTCGACCTCTGACTGTGCTAATTGTTCGAAGTCAAAAATCGACAGTTTTTTTAACGAAGGGATTTGCATTACTGCATAACGCTGCATAACGCGCCTCCACAGCGATGGTCAGCGAGGTTATGTGAGGCTCTTATTGCCTACATCTCCCCAAAAAGAAAAAGTGCACATGCATATTCACTAATTCCGATGTCCCTTTCCCTACCCAGAGGCCCAAAGGACGACATCCTACGAAAACTTTCAAATACTAGATTTAGTAATCAAAATATCTTTGAAATAACATTGATTCATGCAGAACATTTACTTACAATTTTTTGAGATAAGCAGTATCGGCCTTGAAAATGTAAATACGCAAAAGAAATCATATACCTAACAATTCCATCAAATAAAACAGATAGGCTTACTACTATATATTTTTTTCCAGAATATAGTGAAGAACAATAATGTTTTCACAGATACAAACTTATAACATGTCACACGTCGGTAAAAGGTAAAATGGCAGAGAATTTTTTTGTGTTTTTGTTCCAAGAAAATAGCGTCTGGTGACATAACACATCAACAGAATAAATAATGTTTTCTCCACGGCTCGTAACAACGCCCGACGTAAAATGTTCAAGTAATCTATGCTATTATGAAGCAGTAACTGGAGACGACTTCTGTTGAATATTAAAGTTATTTTGGTATGGTCTAGTCATTCTTGATGGTACGATTGTTGGAAATAAAGAAAGAAATTTCCTTCAATTTTCATAAAGCTCAGAATTCGCGGTTTCGCACAGCTTTTATGATTTAATATAAGTCGTATAACATAGGTATAGTCCTGTATATTGAAACATAAAATCAGCAAATATTAAATTTAATATCACTAAAATGATTGTTAGATGCTTATGGAATTCGTTATATTAAATCTTCGTTTTAATAAACTTCAGAGATAATTTGATTTTCAATGAGCAACGTGAACAGGTTGAGCAGACAAACAAATATCAAAATATTAGGGTTCTTACATATGAAATTGGCGTTTTGTCGTACTGGCCACTTTAATCACAAATTTCTCCTCCTTGGTTGGGATTCCAAATTCAAATTTATACAACCATTTACACATGTATTTGTGTTTCGTTAGGCGGCATTCATTTGTTTTTTTTTTCTTCTGTTTGTCCTATTTACGTCACCCAGTATAAAAAATGGAATACTTGAAATATCTTTACGAGTACGAGTTCCACCGTGGTTCCAGTGCTGCGGAAACGGCTTGAAGGGTTTATGATATGTATGGCGAATGTGTCGCAAAAGAAAATAGTGCGTTTTTGGTTCCAACGTTTTTGTTCTTTGAATTTCGACCTACAGAACAAGCCCTGTGGACGGCTATTGTGGAAGCGAATCCATCGCAAACCACGTCCGAGTTAGCTGCAGGCTGTGGTGTTAGTAATAAGACTGTTTTAATCCACTTGAAGCAAATTAGAAAGATTAAAAAGCTTGAGAGGTAAACCGGCAAACGCGCTTCGACTGCTGCATTACATTACTTAACCAGCACAATAAGGAAGGGTTTTTAAATCGAATCATTACCTGTGATGAAAAGTGGATTCTCTAAGATAATCGGAAGCGCTCGTCGAAATGGTTAGATCCTGACCTGCCAGCCAAATCCTGCCCAAGCGAAAATTGACCCCAAAAAAGTTACCTGTAAGCGTTTGGTGGGCTAGTGCCGGTGTCGTTCATTACAGTTTTCTCAAATCTGGTCAGACGATGACGGCAGACCTCTATTGTCAGCAATTGCAAACTATTCTGGAAAAACTAGCTGTTAAACAACCGAGGCTGGTCAATCGCTCTACTCCACTGCAACATGGGCTACTTGGGTCACACCGCTAGACCACACTGCACAACAGACAGCTACCAAATTAGAAGAGCTTCGATTGGAATGTCTAAGACATCCACCGTACTCCCCGGACCTTGCTCCAACAGATAACCATTTTTTTCGAAATTTGGATAACTTCTTGCAAGGGAAAAAATTCGACTCCAATGGTGCAATGCAAATCGCCTTAAAGATTTTATTGATTCACATCCAAATGGTTTTTTTAATAAGGGAATCAATGAACTACCTGTGAGATGGCAAAAGTGCACAGATAACAATGGTTTATACTTTGATTTAATAAATATATTATATTCAAAAATATTCGACTTTTTATTCCTCCCACACCAAACACCAATTTCATATGTAAGGACCTAATATTAATGAGAAGTCACAAAACCGTACGCAGAACAATTATAAGTCAACTATTACTATGATGTTTTTATAATTTTTTTTTTTCATATTGATTTGTTCTGTCCGTAAGCCTACAAGATAAACACATCTAAAAATGGGTTCAAAAATTATCTTCTTTAGGTTAGCACTTTATTTATTATATTTCAGTCGGAAACAATTATTTTAATTATAAATGGCATTAGTATTTAATTCTAACCTAAAACTTATTATATGACTCTTTATATCAATCTTTCTATATATTTGAGCCATTTGCCCCTTGTGGGTTAGGCAGATATGTACTAGTAAGCTTCAAATCTAATGTCATTAAAAGTATTTCCAATACAGATAAACGAGATTCAGAAGCCCATGTACTTTCACAGTGCAACGGTCAACAGCAACACTGCGCCGGGTCACAAGTGAAAGCGCGACACAGGCGCACAGTGACGTCACAACTTGTGCACAGCCAACGCGCTTCATCACACACACCTTACCGTATAGGAAGCATTGTGCAACAAACTGTGCAAGAGATCGCGCCACAAAACATCTTAAGAAATCCAATTTACTTACAGTTCCGAAGATAGAGAATGTTTAAACGGTTCATTTAAATCAAAAAAGATACTTCAACGATATTTTAGTTTATATTTTCTTAATTGTAATTAAATATTGAATGCACAAATTAACGTAACATTTAAAAATATTTTGTGGAAACATTCAGTATACTGATACGTAATTATCACTCAATCCGTTTACGATTCAACCGAACATGAATTACACATCCCAGCAGAGCACAAGTAACGCGAGTTGCTATAAACGAGTAATATTGATTTGCAATTCACAGATCCGTCTACGCTTGTTAAAATAAAAAAAAAACAAATAGAATAGTAAAATTATACACATCTTATATAACCGGTCTCTAACAATATTTAATAAACTTTATATGCACAACCGCTTTCTATATTTTTGTCTATTCGGAAAAAAAACTAGATAGGGGCGCCCCCTACCTCCATCGTTTGATATAAATAGTTATGAAAATACACATACCTAAAATTCAACGATAAGCGGGCGCCAAGAGGTACCCTTGCTCATGTATACTTATGGAAAAATAAGAAAAAAATTATATCTTATTAATCTTTTTTATTATAAAATAAAATTCGAAAATTTTCGAGAGTTGTAGCGAATAGTAGTGCTACTTAGGTATCCGATACCAAAAAAAGATTGAACATAATTGAGAAGTTGTGGTCGTGGTAGTTGAAAATATCATAAAAGGTGTAAATTTTCGAAGATTTTCGAATTTAATTTTATAATAAAAAAGATTAGATATAATTTTTTTCTTATTTTTCCATAAGTATACATGAGCAAGGGTACCTCTTGGCGCCCGCTTATCGTTGAATTTTGGGACACGTTGTATAATGGGTGTTATTTTTTTATTACCTCTACAAAAATAACATTTTATTAAAGCACTCTTTATCTAATAGCCACAATTTTTTTTTTTTACATTATGATTTTGAAACTTTATTCTATAATATAATTTACTTCATTTGTAGATTGGCTTTCTAAGATCAGATTACTCTCCACAAATTGAATCCGTTCACGGTTTAGATTAGATTATGATTTATAGAATCTGACATGGATCATAGCACAATAATCTATCTTATTCCGCGCAACAAGAAAGTATAAATTAAATGTTAGCCGATAGTGCTGACTTTTAAATAAAACCTCCAATTTTCTATACAACTACAAGCAAAAGAACAAATAAAGGACAAGCCAAAGCTTGATTGCAGACGTTCATTTTTTTTGGCAAATATCCAATTGCAAAATATACAATTGTTCAAGCGGATAACTTACAGTCACATAGATATCATCACTTACATTTACGTACAAGGCCATTCAGTAGGTAGTTAAGTAAATAAATTATGCAATCTGAGAGGATACGACGGTACGATAAATTGTAGAGATAATAAATCTTAGTTACCTGTAGTTTATCCTCATCAACCTTGGACTCCGCCTGATTCAGCGCATCATCTTTAACTTGGCTGTCTGATGCTTGAGGCTGATTTGACTGTGATGTCGTCGTTGATGCTAATGGTGGAGGCACACCATGTAGAGCATGTGCATTAGCTACCGGCAGTGGCTCGTCCTACGAATAAAATAACACACTTAAATTTACATATCTAACAATAAACGAACAAGAGTTCGCTCTTCATAGCTAGAAGTCTTTTTAAAGTCCATACTTGGGTAAAGAACTAGCCCATAAAACAGAACGCAAGGAGAATGCTTCATCCCTAACCCATTGCACGGGCCTGTGCGGTGCTATTAGGGAATGATGAAAACGAATGCAGACGAAGATGGGACCAATATCTCAACATTTTTTCCAAAGCACGGCAAAGTTCGCGGACCGGCTTTTACAAATGTTACTTAACCTCACACGTTAAAGATCTTCAATAATCATCGTAATAGTTGAAGCAATTTTGATGATTTAATGAGTTAAACAGTAGCAGATTTTCCTTTAGTTAGACAACCTAAGCATGTGTATAGAAACGCAGAGTTAACAGTAATTAAAGCCTTTAACTATATTTTATAGCGATTGACAAAGTTAGATAAGTCGGTATAGTTTCCATTAGCCAATGGTTGCCTTGTAGTAATTGCTACCTTAGCAATAAGGCCGCCTTTTGAAGTATATTTATGTTTCTATTTGTTTTGTGTGTTTGTTTTAAGTACAAAAAATTGAAATCATCTTCATTTAGATATTATTTATATAAAGTATGGGCGACCAATAAAATAAAATCATTTTATCGTATTGATATTTACCGTAGTAATCAATAGATTAGTTAGTAATTTAAAAAAAAATATATATTTACTATTTTGTTTGGTACCAAGTCTGTCTAATAAAATAATATAATTATGTTGCTGTAGTTATTGCTTAGTTTTAGTTAATTAGTCTACAATAAAAAAAAACGACTTATAAATGACTCTACTTAATTTTACTTTTCTCTCAATTTAAATGAATTTCATAACTTAGCAAATAGTTTATTATTTAAATTGAATATTTCAACATAGACACAATAACCTTTAAAATTTTTAACAATAAAAACATTAAGAGTTACTACAATCTTGCGCCGTTCACTAAGCGCAAAAACTATAAACGTGCTCATCACAAAATGGCGGCTACAATTTGCATGCTGCTCAGTTCTTACGTAACTTCTAAGGTTACATGGAGTATGTTTATAACAATAATATGTGAACTGGTATTAAAGTTTGTCATTGTTCATGACAGTCTCAACATTCCCACTGAATAATCACTAGAATTGACTACTAATACAGTCATGCAAAGCATTTAAAAAACCTTCCAGTGGTGTTGCAAGGTCACTGGACTAGTAGACGTCACTCTATACAGCGACAATATCAAAATAAAATGTACATAATGTTATAAAATTAAGGTACATAATAGTGCAAATGACTTTGATTTAAATGAATAGTAACTTTTAAACTTAATAATCGAACCGATTAGGAGTTTTTTGGGTATTTTGCGAATACAAATTGCCATTAAAGTAATTATTATCATTACAACAACACACTTATGATTCATTAACAATAAAAAATGCCATGTGTTTTATTTTTAAAATATCGAGACGCATCACGTTTAACTTTATATAGACTAAAGCTAAAATTCATATTATCATCAATGTCTTAGACATTGAGTTAAGCACTGACTAATATCCAGAATAGATGTGCAAATTTTTAAATACTACTTATAAGATTAATAGGTAATGGATATTACAATATCAGAAAATCCTAATACAACAACGGCTTTCAAAGGCTCATTTAATTTCATCATCTACAAGAAAATTGTGAAGCACTTTTGGATTTAAAATTTGGTTTTAATTGAATTGCAATAAACGCATTTATAGCAGCATTTCTCTAATTGTGTTCTCCAGTAGCATATGGCTTCGCAAAGCATATACGAGTATTAAGGCTTAACCAAAATATTAGTCAAATTTAGGCTAATGATCCGAGTTGAGTTTTGTTTTATTTTACGGCACAGTATTAATTAACATTTTACTTCTAAACTTGTTCTTAATGTGCAAATGATGCTCAGTAAAACACTACGGTAGGTACCAACTGCAACGGAGCGAGTAGTGTACGCAACCGCTAGAAAATAACCGATAGAAAATGCCTATTACGTGGCAAAGACAACAACGTGATTGTCACATTGTGCACTACGCCCACAGCACTTTTACTGGTTTTACGAAACACTATAAACATTTAACAGTCTTAGTTACCATCGGAACATTACGAGGCAACAAGAAAATTACAACACTTGGCAAGTAATCACACTAAAACACGATAATATTAAACTAATAATGCTGCCACGCATTTAAGTTTACTCTAAAACATCTACCTATATATTATTGCACTAAGAAAAAAATAAAGAAAAGCAAAATCGGTCTGACTTTCATTCGAGTTTATTTAAATTTAAAAAGTTTTGATCGATCTTTCCATAAAGGAAACTATAAAAGCGACATCCGACTGAAGAAACTCCATCAAAATTTCAATATTAAAATCACCAATTAACTTTGAGGACTTTTGACTTATCTCGTTCAAACCTTAATTAAGCCTTTAATTATTGTGAAATATCTTATTACAGAGGTGAACCGCAGATTTGTATCTAATTATAATAACTTTATATTTTAATGGGTAATAGATTACTGGAATTAGGGAAGTAGTATCTCTCTCTAAAACCTGCTCTGTTGAAGAACCGTTATAAATATGCAACCCGTTTGTGGCCTACACTGGCGTCTTTGTTCCTTTGTTGGTATTAAGGCTAAGCACTGGCATTTAATGTGCTATACAAGTTAAGAATATTTCTAGAAAAGGAATCTGACCATGAATAGAAAATGTAAGCATAAACTCATATGGTTTATGAATTTGAAGAGATTTACGTTTTAATGAGAAATCATCCCGTAAATACATATCACAAAGGCAAGTTAGCATATTAAAAGTCATAATAAATAAGAAACTAATATTGAAATATGACTTCTGTTCGCAAATTGAAATCGTAATTATTGAATTTACATTTTCTGAGATCAGGTATCTTAGTTAATTTCAAAAGGACCTTTTAGAGAGCTTTGATTTTTATTTAGACTTATAACATAATTTCATAAAAATATAAATTATGAATATTAAAAAATAACAGCATATCTCAACGGTAAATATAACATCGTTATCAATTTACAATGGTAGCTGTGATCAGCGAATTATTATCCGGTAATACTAATTAAAATCACAGATAAATCGTTGACAAACAACCAAATGAGATGGAGATTCAAACAAAGATCATTGTTGGTCGCGTATGCGTAAAATTGTTCACTTCCGGCCGTTACAATACCTATCAACTAGTAATAGTACACGTGACAGAAAAAAACACGAAATTACATGTTATTATTTAAGTGCAACGTCAGCTCCGGTCACAAGGCTGGCTTTCCACTACTACCATTCAATAAATTGGGTTACCCGACTTAATCTTCTCTAATAATAATTTGCACAGGACTTCTCGTGCAGAATTTGTGGTGCTGTCCAATATTTGTAGTTTGTTAATTAAGACGTCATATTAATAACGCCATTTAACTATATTATTTCATCAACATTGTCTATCCTCTGGCATTTTATTTAATAACTAGAGAAAATATAGATATTTCTAAATAATAGTAGGTACCTTATACCTCTGCCTCTGATGACGATAACTAAAATAACTGAACCGTGTTAGCCATTACCTCAACCACTATTGACAACGTTTTTTATGTTTATAAAATAGCCATGTCGGCAAGAAGTGCTTGGTCGTAGACAAATTGCTAAATATCTAAAATCAACCATATAATGAGCAGTCTCGCAAAGTTAGCAAACAATTTCTATTTATTACATATAATAAAATACTGAATTTCTGTTAAATCCATGCCTTTTTATAGCTTCCACTAATCGAGTTAGTTTCAAATTCTTTGTCACAGAAAAATCGGAACTAAATTAGGTACACGTAATATTACCAGTTCGACATTTACGTGCCAAGTAAGTACGTGTCTAATTTGGAACACGATTGGACACAGCATTCAAGGACTCTATGCTCCTCAAATGTTTACATTCTATCGGAACATTATGCACTTTCAAACTGTTTTATTATCGTTCTCTATGATGGCTTGTCTAACTTCGAATACTCACAACATTGTTAAATGAGGTCAAATTATTGTTTATAATCTATAGAATACAAAGATAAAACATTTCATTTTTTGTTGGTATTTTACATTGAATAGGCTCCGAAAATACTGGGCCGATTTAAAAAATTCATTCGCCTACGGGAAACCACATTACACGCGGGTGACATGGGCTATAATTTACGTGGACAAAGTCGCTGAAAAACAGCATTAATATTCATGATATGATATGATATGATGTATACCCTTAATGCTATGATAGCTATTTTAAACTTACTGTATTCGTCTTATGAACCTATATTTACAAAACATCGACTTATGAAACTATTTTAACGCACTTTGTTTAATTGAAAGTATATTTTATGTATTGTTGTTTATGTGTCTCATATAAATTTTATCAAAATCGATTCAGCAGTTTTACTTTTGTATCAAAATAACCAAAACTAAAAACCGATTTAAGTAAATCTGTAGGTATACCATCAAAGTAACTCGAAGTCTATATAACTTTTTGAAGAAAATAATTTATATAGTCGAATAGTTAACTATTTTTATAAAGTGACAAACTGTTACTTCATTGGAACATTACAACTGTTTAATATTCAAAAGCAGATATATAAAATCCTATTTAAATACAATCCTAAATGAGGTCAGACAAGGATTCCATTATCCGCTCACTCTTAATCTGCTATACCTACTTACTAGAGGAAATTTCCAACATCCGCACTGGAACAGACGTGGACTTAATAAAAACGAAATGTCACGAAATTCGGCATGATGAATACAAAAGAGACTAAGAAATTAAAGATCTAAATTTAATGTTACTTTCTCCGTATTGAAATATCAAAAGGGCAGCATTACGCGAAAACAAGATCAATATAAGCCTACTATAGCATAGTAAGCCCAGATTCAATTGAAGATCGATCTTATCTTAAATATTATCTAATAAAAACGAATACACACTTTTTTGAGTAGGTTATTGTACCCATAGACGTCGAACGCAGCCAGCACTGAAATAACACAGCAAGATCAATTAAATAAAACCTAATTCAAAATGTAATAAAGGTTTTACTTCATTGAAGAGTTTCAATCAATGCTATCTCTATCTCTATGCTGTCACAGCGCTATGTATTTTTTCCACTTTTCCCGTCTTGAACTTGTACAACTACAATACTGTCGCGTAGTAAGGTCCACTCTATTAACCGCTGGAGTGCTAAAAACCCAACTGAAATACAAACATTATTCTGTCCTTATTGATCAATCGGAGCGTGACCGTATGAGTAATAAATAATATGATTGATTCAAAAAAGGGTTAAATATATTTTATTACATACGAACATTGTTTCTTAAGAATAATGTCTATGTAAATATTTTTAGTATTATTTCGTTTCGTATTTCAAGATAATAATTATTCAAATAAGCAATAAAATGCGACAAATTCAAAATACTCAAACGCCATCTTATTTGTCGGAGCGGGTGTGACGATAAAGTTACAAGGATCTCTTTATTACAATAAGTTAATATATTATATAGGAAAACAAGCAACAGATTAAAAATTAAATTATGTTTAGACTTTCATTTTTAATTCACATTTTGGTATACTATTTACTATTTAGTAAAACTGATGAGTTGTAAACGATTACTCAAAATCGATTTTAATTTTAAAGTGCTCGTACTTGTTACAAAATTATAGTTTTTTGGCGCCGGGTATTTATTACAAGTACTTTTGCAGGGTTTATTTAACGATACACATTATAATATGAAAATATTTTTAAAAAGTCTAGTTAGCTTTATCACAGACTTTTTAGTTCTCCAGCGGGTAAAAACCAATTTAATAACAGATGGCCTTATTAGGCGACCTAACCTACCTATTTCAATACCAATATTAACAAATTCGATTCACTCGCTCGAGTTTTAGTGAAAATAAAAAATATCATTTCAATTTTTTAAATGTATATAATATTAAGAATACAATAAAAAAATACTAACAAGGTTACAAGTAGGTATAAATAATTTTTCATTTCTAATATGATGTATACAAAAAGTTTATTCTTCGTAGAAAATAACTTCGAAAACCAATTGACTCCACTTCAGCCAGGCTGGAGACAATTGTTTATTTTTTCTTTCAAGTACTTTTCTAAGGCAAACACTAAGATATCATTGTGAAATTCTTGTTTTATTTCAAGAACAAATACCTAACTCGTCTACTATTCTAGTTTGTCAGACTAAGGTGTAATACAGTGTATTTTCAAAAATATTCAATCATTCATTAAAAATGAGACACGGTAAATAGTAGATAATTATACTTAATATGTATCAATTTCCTTACATAATAACAGTGTTTAATGTTAATTGCATTTCCTACGCTTTAAGCACTCTATGCACATAAAATCTTGAGTAACATATGGGTGTCACATTCGAAACTCAAAGTCGATTTTCAAATAGCAAGAATATATGCAACCAGTTCGGGTTCATTGACCGTAACTGCCACTTTCGCCATAGATACATAATCAACTATACGTATTCGCTTTGTGGAAACTTTAGACATATGGTACAAATAGACAGTGACCTTAGTTGACTTATCTACTTCGTTTCTGTCGTAGCCGAAGTTACTGCAGGAATTACTAGAGTTTGGCAAGCGAAACGTGACACCACCTATTTTTCCGTTTTCATATGGCAACAACATAGAACTGTCAGTTTGACACTACGTTAGACAATTCAAGAATATTGAATTTTGTTGTTTTTGCGAATTTGAACTTGTGTTTTTGGTTAAAAATTATGTCGAAGCCGATAAAAAGTTCATCGAGGAAACTTCTTTCCATCATGATTGACAAGTTTACTGAAGTGAAAACTGAATTAAATAAAAATTTCATGGAGAAATTACAACGATTAGATAAAGTTGTATCTTTTTTAGGTTAGTTTTGTAGTATAATTTTGATACTTTCGTTTTAATTTTCTGTAATTAACTAAACAGATATTTTTTATAAAATATTGCTCTATTTCAGATAACTGTGATGGTGATATTCAACCAATAATGGAGGAGATAAATGCAATAAAAACTTTAGAAAAACAAGAAATGCTGAATTCGGAAACGCAGTACTTACAAAAAATTTCTTCAATGACAGGTCTCTTTTCTTGTTTTGATTTAAGATAGATTGATAGTATTCCTATAATATTTACATAGGTTTTTTATGATGTATTGGTTTTTATTGTTGACATCCAATGATGTCATAAGAATGTTTTGTTTAACAAGGAAATTCACAGAATTCATGAAACTAATCAAACCATGTAATTGTTATACATGCTAAATATGCACATAAACTTAACTAAATTAAACATAAATTGCATTCGTAGTTGAATAGGTATTTAAATTATTTTGATGTATGTGTCTATCATTATTTGCTTTTAAATACATTTAACATATCTTTGTTTCAAAGTGTTTAATCTTTTATAGATGTAAGTATAAGGACACTAAGAAGGATAAAAAATGAAGCATTAATTAATAAAGGAAAATGGGACACTCCTGGGAAAAAACGACCTCATCAACCAACAGTGTCTGCTTTAGATAATTTTGATTTAAGTGCAATTCGGAATAAAGTAAATGAATTTTACTGTGTGAAAAAAATTGTTCCAACATTAAGAAGCCTTCACAATGAATTAAAAGATGCAATAGGATTCAGTGGTAGCCGTGAGACTTTACGAAAAATTATGCTTAAGAATGGATTTTCTTTTAAAAGCAATGAAAATGAACGTTCTATGCTTATAGAAAAATACCAGATTTCTGCATGGAGGCACAAGTATTTGAGAGAAATAAATATAAAACGAAACGAAGGAAAGCAAATTGTGTACCTTGATGAAACTTATGTACATCAGAATTATAAAGTTAAAAAGTCTTGGCAAGGACCTTCAACAACTGGTGTCACTACAAAGATATCCTCTGGAAAACGGCATATTGTTGTGCATGCTGGATCTGAGGAAGGTTTTGTGCCTGGTGCATTATTAGTGTTCAGTAGTAAATCCAAATCTGCTGATTATCATGATGATATGAACTCATCGAACTTTATGAAATGGGTCAGAGAAAAATTAATACCAAATTTAAGTAAGCCCAGTGTAATTGTTATGGATAATGCCAGCTACCATATAAAACAAATCAATAAACCGCCTATAATGTCTAATACCAAAGCAGATATCCGTAAATGGCTTGTAAATAATGGAATACATTTTGAGGAATATCAGACAAAGGCAGAGTTAATGTGTTTGGTTAATGATAAGAAAACATTGCCTGTATATGAAGCTGAAGAGATTTTAAAAGAACATAATCATGAACTTTTATTGCTGCCACCGTATCATTGTGACTTAAACCCAATAGAGATGGTTTGGAGTCAAGCAAAAAGAAAAATTGCAAGCAGAAACATTGGAATACCAGGAAAGGAAATGGAAAACTTAATAATAGAGTGTTTTAACTTAATTACCCCTAGTGACTGGAAGAAATACACTGATCATGTTTTAAATGTCGAAAATGATTACAAATTAAAAGATGGCATTGTTGAAAACGAACTTGAAAAATTTATTATATCTGTTGGTGCAGACAGTAGTGAAGAGAGTGACTCTGATGATTCCTTGTCATTGTTATCAGGTGTAGAATATTTAGAAACAGATTTTGACTATGAATCAGACTAAAGTATTTTTAGTCTGATTCATAGTCAAAATCTTATCTTAAATTTTCTATTGTGATTAACATGATGATTTTGTGACACCTGTATTATGTAATTTATCCATGGCACTTAATTGTAACAAAAATAAATGTTTTTTTTATTGTAATCTGGTGTTTATATTGACTAATTTAATTTGATAGATAGTGGTTCTGGATCAGAGCAAAAGGTTGTGATGAAAATCCCTTAGGAGACATGTATGTGTTATGAACACATTATAAATATAAGGGCCAGAAATCAAAATTGGCTAACATCACATTTATTAAAAAAATGTGGCCAGAGTCGCCCATATTCATTACAAAAAAACAAAGAAGTCGTTGCAAAAAACACCCTTTTAATTAATGACAAATATGAATTTTTAATATTATAAGTGCTGTTAGCCAATAGGTATAACGAATGGGTTAAAAAAAAGATTCGATTTAGTCCGTCAGTCAGATAATAGAAAAATATTGGATACGTATTTTTTTTCGCTTTAATTTAACAACAAATGGCTTAAGAGGTACTATGCGACGACTTCAAATATGCTTTGCAACAATGTTACTTTAATACAGTTTATCGATACGAAATCAAGTGTCAAAATGGAGTCCAGTGGAGAATGCCGATATTGACATTTCGAAATTGCTCATCATTGATAGAGAATACGAAATAGTGATTTTGACACAATCAAAGTGTCTATTTTTTACGGTGATGACGATTCTTGGTTGTCAGTTGAGTTAGTGAATAGGCCTACTGATATGCTGTTAACTGTACAATTAAGAACAGTCACGCTTTAGTCAAATGTTCCAAAACAAATAATTTTAATTGATATCTAAATGTTAAGATTAAATATAATTAATAAAAGTATCAAAATTATTTTGCAGTACTACATTCAGTGTTTACTGCTTAAGAATTTTTGAAATTGCCGCCCTTTTCTTGTGACACGTTTCGCTTGCCAGACTCTAAATAATGCGACGACCCAATTTATTCAAATTGGATTACATTATTGTCTAAAAAAAATAAGTTCAAAAACTAAAACTCAACTACAGCTAAATCACGCTCTAAAAAGTTTGAAACAAGAAATGTATTTTATAGCTATATTATAATAGCGATAATAGCTTATTTCTTCGAATATAATAATTGATGTTGTGTTTACTCAATTCGAATTTAATAAAATATGTTGTTTTTACCCGACTACGGCGAAGCGAAAAGGAAGGTTATGATATTGGACGGTATATGTATAGTAGGTATGTACGTGTATATTCATCTGTTCCCTTATAACTTTGAAACTACACATCATAAACGTATAAATCGGATATCATTAGAAGCGTCTTAATTATTCGCGTGCTATAGACGTTACATTAAATTGGCAACAGCACCTTTAATAAGATAATAATATAAATCTATCCTTAAGTTTGAATATCAAAACATAACAGGAAAGCAAAATATGCGATCTTGTGTTTTCTTCGATGATATAAATATATCTTCCAATATTTTTGTTAACGCTTCCTGTGCTTTGCTATGAAAACAACACTGCTAATCCGGTTTCGATATTTTATAATGAAGCTTCCAGACCCTTAAACTTTTGAATAAAAACAGAATATTGAAAACGGTCTATAATTTTGCGGAAAAATCAGCTAACTTTTAGAAAATATAGAAGAACATCTCAAAACAAGTTGCATAGAATTTGATAATGAGTTATGTTATGTTATTTAGTAAATAACCTTGTCTGTTGCAACACCGCAGGCGATGGCAAACGTAAAATCAATTAAAGTTCTGATTTTTTTACCAGCCTTGCACTAGTTTTTGGAATATATGTAAAAAAATAAAGGGCAGTTCGAAGATGTGTCAATTGAAACAACCTCAAGACGCATATTGGTATTTCTTAGTGCGGTAAGCAGTGTTATGCCAAACCCAGACATGTGATCACTTCTTTGAAGGAAAAAAACTTGTATATTTTGGCTGTGCGTGTCAGATATATGTTCAAAGATTTAGTCACTCCTTTGAGCTCATAGTTTGCAATAGGCTTCACGCAAATATAGCAGGCCCGCAAAAACACTGATCTTTTTGAAGTGCGCTGAAAATCGACACGGAACATGAAAGTGTAAATTTATTTTCAAATAAATTCTGAAAAATTGACTTGATTCAAATTGACAATCACAGAACAGCAAAACGCAAATGTGAGTTCAAAAACTGTCACGAAAAGGCAAAGAGCAAGTGTGTATTTTAATATCTGCTGAAAAACTATCACGGAACAGCAGAACACAAATTTTAGTTCCAATATGTGCTGAAAAACTGACACAGAACAGCAAACTGCAAATATATAAACAGACTACATTTTTTTTACAACAATGACACAATTATTTGATCACATAAGTGTCCATATGTCTGGCGCTGGCGTCGAAGATGTTGCGTCACGAACAAAAGATTCAAGGTGAGCCGGTCCACTGCGCCTGCGCTGTCTGAAAAGACTCGCGCTGCGCTAGCGAACCACTCAAGTCAATTCACAATTACATCACAGGCGACAAATGCGAAGGTTCGAGAAATATACCGTCTGCGAAAAACAAGGAAAATTGCCTCCTAGTGCTTTTTTCATAGACTGCTCCATAAACTTCTTAATTAACAAGTTTAGCCTCGTAGCTGAGGCGCGAAATGCCAATAAATAAGGACCGAAGCATGTATTGATAAATACCTACGTTAAAAATTGTCTTATTATTTTGGTATTTAAAATGTAGTTACGGTTTAAAATGTAACGTTAGCTTCAATAATTTATTTCTCTCTCTGTACTCTTAAATCTAATTGAAGATCAAAAAACGTGATATGGCAGTTGTTACACATTTGAATTTGATCTATAATTATTCCGATATAGATTTTATCAAATTTCGTTACCAACATATGATTGTAGAATAAATAATGGTAAATCTTTTGTTTACATTTTTGTACTCGAATTAAATTTCAAAACTAACCAACGTATATGAAAGCTAAAGTAATCTCATAATTAATAAGAAAAAATGTGTTACCAAAACATCACACTGTCCAAACTGTACATTTGTTGTAAATAATTAAATATTGGTTGAATCAACACAACAAATTATGGATATTGGAAACGATTATAAAACGTGTTGTATAAAATACATTACCGAATATTTAAAAGAATTTATTTAGACGATCTTAATTATTTTACATTCTCTACCTAAACACACTTCAAGTCCTATGCTATGACAGATAAATAAATAAATATGAGACGTCGCATACGTTGCTCCGATATTAAATTAAATAGTTAAAGCACTTGTGTTATGGAAAACCAAAACAACGAAGGTAACGCAGCACTCCGAACCGAAACAATATAGAAAAGTTCAATGTCATACTGATAGATATATTTTTCGTAAAAACTTATGGCTTAAAAATAAACAGTTAAACTAAAATGTAATCTAAAAAAATTGTTAAGTCATATTAGTTACTAGTAATATTAAATTATTACTAGTAACTAATATGGCTTAACAATTTTTGTAATATATATTATATGTAATATATATTTTTTCAGAAGCTGAATTTTTATTTATAAACATTATTATTTTAAACTTTTGTATGATGTTAAAATGAATAACATGTCCTATCAATCTTAATCTTTGTTTGGTAGAATTTATCAAAGATTGAAGTGTATCTTTGATAAATTCTACCAATTTCCAAATCGTGAAAGTCATAAAACATTTTTATATATCCTTTGGTATCATTTGTTCTTGTAACAATACACTCCTGAATAAGACAATATAATCTAGCGAAATATAAAACACAAAATAAATTATAGATACAAATGATTAACATAATAATTCGAATTTGTCAAACAAACGAAACCTTCTCAAGGTCACCTTTATTGTCAAACAACTCATAGTTTGTATCAGTTATATTTGCAACTACTGTACTTATTTATATTCTTTTAATATGTACCTAGCTATTTTTTACGACTTTGTTAATGTGATAATTAAATGTTAATTTTCGTACGTACAAAAACCATATTAACTAGTTTTACGCAAGTTTGTTGCTTAATGTGGTTGTAATTAAAGAATATGTAACTTAATCTGATAGTTAAAATTAAAATAATTTTTAAAAGCATAGCAGAGGTATGGCTGCTTAACTCTCTAGTCATAACTCTGGCTATAGGATACGACATCATAGTGATGCTATGGCGATATTTCTTAACGTAATTCAGAAAACTACAGCAACCAAAACCATTGATCAAATATGAAAAAATTAACCAAGAAAGTTGTATATGATTATAAACATATATATTATTAAATCAATGAAACGTGTTCATAGCTATGGCTAGAGTTATGGCGAGAGAGTCAGTCGATCACTCTGCTGGTGATAGATTGAGCTTTTTTATACACATTGCATTGCACAATGTAGAATATAAAGCTGTTACAAAAATCATTGCATCAATGTGGACCCCGTCGGAAAGGACTCTAGTTTCATTGTAGTTATAAAATTGCTGATATTTTACATAAACATATTCAATGAGAATGGGAATTTAGTGGTATAAAAATATATTATTAGTTGAACTGAATCAACATTCAGGCTTAGAATTACCCATATACCAAATGTCATCAAAATCCATTCAGTAGTTTGTGCATAAAAGACAAACAGATATATATAACATACATCCATCCTTCTTAGTAGAACAAAGCTGCATTCTAAGACATTTTTTTATAAAATAACAAAATGATAAACTAAGTCGTTTCCTCAGTGCAAAATCACGTCAAAACCACCTCGAATTTTATAAAAAAAATATTTACCGGACTACACACTTAAACAAAATAAAAGAATAATTTAAAAATTTGTATACAAAATAGGAACATCTACTACATATAAGGCTCTAAAATTATGCCTAAATGTATGTGAGGTTTACCTCTTTTGCTATTCTTTTTATCTGTTTTTAAATAAGATGGATATTGAAAAAAATAAATTTTAAATGAATGTAGTATCGAGATATGTAGCTGTGGTGTACATATCTCATAAGAGCATAGTCATTTTATAATCTTTCTAGAACTGCTATAACCTAACTTACCTAAATCAACGATAGTTTATATTCTAACCTGGCGATGTTTACAATTTAAAGGTGATCTTACTCATAAATAAGTAGGTACCACTCGGAAAGAAATCGAATCATACCACCATACGAGTATTTTAAAAATTAAGCATATTTATGAAAGTTAAAGCTGTATAAGCAATAAATTTAGTTATATTATTGATTTCCAAATCGATCGATTCAATTTAAAAAAGTCATTTAAAAAAGAAATATGATCATTAATATATTTCCTTGTACAGCTCGTAATCGATATATAAATGCAAAACGTACACTCAACAATCGTGACAGGTTTCCTGTTGAACTCCTACTGTCGGTTCATTACGACACAAGCATTGAATATAAATATTGTTTACTTATGTCATTAGGTATAGCATTATATTTACTAGATGCACCCATGATATTATTGTTTTATGAAAGTCTTAAATCATGTTTCACATTGAGATGGTTTTGTTGTTCTTTTTTCAAAATTTGGTCTTAATTATTAGATTCTTTGTTACATTTTCATAATCATAATCAGCGTTTTCGGAGGTAGTTACACCTAGGTTAGGAACCATTGTTATATAGTATACTGTGCTTACAAAGAGCGAGAGAGCGAAGTGGTTAGCCCTTATGCCTGAGACTGAGGAGGTTGAACAACTTTCATTAAAACCGGTCATCAGATAGTTGACTGAGAATTTGTTCTGTCTCTATCCATCCTAGATTGATCCTGATTCGTTTGCTGACAGTTGACTTGTTAATCTAATAATTCAAGTATTTATTTTGATGGATCGGATACGCTGTACCTCTGAAGATTTTCCGTGCATCGATAGGAGCATTATCTAGTTGTTTGCCTCATCTTTATCGACAGTTGTTAGCAATCATCGATTATTATAGGCGCCGTTCAGTTTCTAGAGCCGAATCTACAAAATTTGCTCATTTATAAAAAAATAGCTATTCATTTACTGTAATCAACTTCCGATAATCTCTCACCATCAAAATTACTGATGGATATGAATGTCATGCCAGATTATTCTGCGCTAATTAGTTAAGGATATACAGGAACTGAACAGGCGATGTCACGAAACTGTACTTACCGGCAGTAATCCGTCATTTCCATACGCTCTACCCTCTAAGGCCAGCTCCTTATCCAACATGGCGTCGAGCTGCTCTAGCTGATGGCACGATGATCTCGCCGCGACCCAGCTCGAGGCCAAGATGAAAGCTCCCAAGATGAATGAGGCAGCCACCACCGTCAGCGCCGCGATTCTCGCAATTTGTACTGAGGATGACACGCGCTGCCGGTACGCCTGTTAAACAATAAAAGTATATTCAATAAGTCATTACAATAAACACACGTGCCATGGTGCCAGTGCTGCTATATATCTCTCTAAACTTAAAAATTCTCATTTTAATTTGAGTCTGTTTTAACATTACGCTGTACTCATAGATAATCAAATAAGTATATTACCTATACTCGTACTTTCAATAATCTATATATATAAAAATGAATCGCAAAATGTGTTGGTAAGCGCATAACTCAACAACGCCTCGACCAATTTGGCCAAATCTTTTTTTAAAATGTTCGTTGAAGTTCAAGGATGGTTTTTACGGCGAGAAAAATTAGAATTATTGCTGGAAAAACCCTAAAAATAGCCCTTTTCTTTTTCCCATACAAATGATTTGTAACTAAAACGTAGTCAATTTGAGCTTTATTGCTATGGTATAAAGTTCATATTAAATTACAAGCACTCACTGTTGTCTAAGCAATGTAGGTGTGTTCCTAACGTCAAAGATCATATCTATCAAAACAATGTGCGTGTGTGCGTTGGAGCACAGAATACATAGTTGGAGGAGTTTAATGTCGCGTTCCGAAACTCGCGTTTCTTTTGTATTAGTTTCGGCACGCGAGATAAAATGCATCAGTTTCCACGACATTACATGTATTGCCGGAACATTGATGAAAATACGCTCTGTAGTAGCAAAGCTGTTGGGTCCTAGATAGCTCATTGGTTAGAGCAGTCCCTGGATCGCGAATGGGTTCGAGTCCCATTTCGGGGTACAGGTAGATGGATTCTTCCAGCATTTTTCCTTGAGAATGTTTATATATTTTTTTTAATTCGAATAGTTTACTTTTATAATGCTGTTGTGTGTAATGTGTTTTTATGATCATAAAAATCTCTTTTTTCTATATTTAATACTATTACTATTAATACATTGCAATAATAATTATGATTCACATTATTCACAACGCCCTATCACCAGGGTGACGGTTCTGTTCAGGAGAATTTTTTTAAATACGTAGGCAAAAAAACTGCCACATTACAAATCTTTTTGACAGGACGAAGTCTGTCGGGTCAGCTAGTTATAGATATAATAACTTAACTTCTGTTTGTTGTTTTAATTATTAACAGAATTGAAACTAGATTTAATCTACTCGTAGTTTTTGCAGAAGCATCGCTACTAAGTTATGTTCTATAAAAAAAAAATTTTTATAATCAATAGTTATTAAAAAAAGGAAAGCTTTTTATTATCTTGTTCTTATGAGTTACTTATATAATAATAGGAAAGCTTTACAAAAAAAACCTTTAAAAACTTAAGCAACAGACGCGACACATATCATGTATCCTATCAGCCAGGTACGCAATATATTTAATTATGTAACCGAAAAAACTTGCATTAACAAATACCTAAAACATATCATTGCATTTAATTTCATATTCATGTCGACGTCAATTGATAAGTCCCAAAATAGCAAATGAAACTTGGGCAGAATTATATAATTGTAAACATGGCGCCAGCAGCGGAGGGAAGTTACAGTGAAAGTGCTTGCTGACTGCACTCTAGAAATCTTTCGCCTGATATAAACGTTATCGAATCCAATTTTTTACGATTTGTCATTTTTTATTGCGTCACAGTATCAACAAAAACCGTTAAGCCTATCAAAGTATTACATAAAAATTATATTTAGTTAAATAGCGGGAAATTTCATTAAATCTCCAAAGTATGAGTAGTTAAAATGGGGAAATAACCTGATTCAATTACGTATCTAACTCTGTACTCATAAAACGTCGTTGCCTACAAAATAATGTATTTTAAATGGAATTTAGGAACACAACACGAAATTTAATTCATTAATTTAGTTTATCCAGAAAATTCCTCATCGAATACGGTACACATCACATATGTTGTAAACTAATTATGTATTTTACATAATATAAATATAAATAAACGGATTGTCGTTATGTTACATTGCTTAAGTTTGTTATTAAAATAGTGTTTTATTCTAATCAATCGAATAAAGGAGGCTCCTAATACCTACCTAACCTATATGATTAGACTAGTTATAAAATAATCAAGTTTTTTAACACTGAATAACTTTTTGTGCAATCGTCATATTTACGGAACGAGTCTAGTTTATCAAAAAGTTGAACCTCGAATTGTTGTAACTATTAATATATTGTTACAACTAGATATGAGCTAGCTAGGGTTTAATCAATAATTTTCTGCACTTTAAAAGAACAAAGAATACTCATAATTGCCAGATATCTACAATGTTCTAAAACAGCTTAGTTTATTTTATTAACTTTGCTTTCGAAATTTACAAGTGTTATGTAATGAAATAAATTTATCATAATTACGATTATCAAAATTATTTTTTTATATTGAAATAGAAAATGAAAAATAACATTTAAATTATGTATATATTAATTTACATCACTATAAATAAATTGTATAATAATAATAATTGAAGAGTTGCATATTATCTAGTACGCAACTCATATCATGTGATGACAAAAGGCAGATGTCTTTGGATAACTTCATTTTTATTTATTTAACAAATACTTTACTAGACTAATAATTTCCTAACTAACTAACTACTTATGAGATAATTTAATCAATTCACTGTTAAGAGTAATAACTACTTCGTGTTTTATTCCTAACCAAGACGAACGCTATGCGTAGTATGAGGGCCTCAGATCACCATGTTAAATTGACAAAGCCTTATTTATTTTCCATGTAAACAATAAAGTTTTCCGAAGCACCAAAGCAGGATGTTACGGCAAAAGGCAAAGTATTATATATCTAGTTTTGCAGCCTGACTCGGACTCTATCGGCTGCACCGACTCGCCATGACGCAACCCATTGTGTCCGTTTAGTCAACAGGCCAATAACGATTTCACTCAAACCGTGTCGTTTATTGTTTAACTATTTGTACTAATTCTTTGCTTTTATATTATTGTAACCAATGACAATTGTTTAGTATTCATACCTTATTGTTTTGCGTCTCTACACATATTTCTCTGTCTGATTTTATTATTAGAAGGATTAATATGTACTACTGCCACTCATGTACCATGTTTGTAATCGTCCTCAGCATAAAATATATGAGAAACTTCATAATTAAATGTTATTCTATGTAGGTATATGTACTTAAATATAACATAATAGACATTACTATGATATTTTTATGAGGTAAAGTAGCAATAATTTGTGAAAACTAACTATAGTTAAATCAACAAGAAAAACTGATTATTTTGCGATTACATTATGATTGTTAATTTTAGTAGTGAAATTGTATGTTCTCTTATTCATTTCAGTTTTACTTCAAGCTTCTACGGAACAAATGTATCTATATCAGTATACGTTTTAATATTCATAATTTATTATTATTTAATGGGAAACCACCAACTATCCATTTATCTTTATCTACCCAAGTAGTGTTGAGCAGTTTAATGGACTTGCGTGATGGTAGACAACGTAGCTATGATAATAAATGACCAGGGACAATGGAACAATGGGTTTCTCACATTCATGCATGTCACTGTTCGCAGAATCGTAAGATTATCGTTTTTAACCATACTATTTCCTTGTGCTAAATATCCGTCCAAATTAACCTAGCATTTACGTGATAAAACTGAAATTAATATGGCCTTTTCAAATCACTTTCTAGAAACCATCCAAAGTTTCGTATCGAATTTAGTGAATAATATCTTATTGTTATATTTTATTATTTATTTATTTGATAATATAATCATATTTTTAGCTTTAAAAACTGTTATTTAAAAAAAAATTATACACATAACCTTACTGCATAATTACCTATAATGGTCATTTTAACTGACCCAAATCAAATACAAATTTTAATTTTAATATCATCTTTCTTATCATATCTCAAGAAGTGTTAACTAGAAGTTACAAAAAAATCAAAGGTAAAAATATACTAACTACCTACTCTTGGCAAAACTCTCATCACTTGCAGATGACTTCAAAGCATCTTTTTAAAGAATATGCCTTAATTAAATAACAAGAAAATGAGAAAAAGTGTTTAATTTTTCTTATGGTGATAAATGAGAACAGTTTATTCCGAAAATAAATGTCATAGGTACAGTGTCTTCTTTTCTCACTTATTTCTTAAAAAGGTCTGATATGGTTAAACTAAAACAATGGAAGTGAGAGAGGGTTTCAATTAACTAATTTTACATAGTGGTTGTATAAAAAAAAAGTTCCCTTGCTTCTAAATAAGCAAAAAAAAAATGAAAATTTATTGGCTCTGGAAAACTAAACTGAATTTTTAATAAAGGTAATTCAACGAAGTTGTCATACTAAAATTCAATACACTTTTATTCTTCAATTTATTATATATATTTTACATATTGTCCAGATAATCCGATATAGAAAATCCACTATTTCGTCCCCAGTTTATAAAATATCACCAGAACAGAATTACTTTGATTCTAGAGAAATAAAAAAGGATTATCTACCTCTCTCTAAGAGGTGCTTAAGCCATTGAGCAGAAATCGCTCTTTTTTATTTCTCATTCATTAGGAATAGTGTTTCTTATTCTAATAAGTCCTGACAATTTCAAATCCAATTGTTTATTGGTCAATCTTATATTGAAATAATATTGGGCGTGGATTGAGTAGACATGTTAACTCAGTAATGGTTAGTGATTGTATTCTCTTTGGCACCGCGCTACCGGGTGTTTACAAACAGCTGATACGCGTCAGCGGCCGCTGCAGTCGAGAGAAAGGCGCTTTCCACAACTTAAACTGCACTTAGTCACCAACAACACCATTATGTCGATTCAATCTATGATCATACTAATACCTCTCTGAGATAAGCCAATGATAATAGTGAAATTATAACACGTTAATCAGTAAAAAAATTAAATCTTCACATCATTATAGTTAGATAAGCTCTAATTTAAATAAATGAAACTCTTTTACATTAATCTATCAATATAATTATTTTAACATGTAATAATTTTAGGAGTCAAGGTCTTAAAAGTTTTCACAATAGCTTAAGGGCAAGGTTATCTAGATTTAAATTATTTACGTCAATTGATTATATAAATAAATTATTATTGTAATATTTGTTTGCCATTCTTAAATCTTCAATTTCATCTGAACTATAAACAGCATACCATTTTTTATTAGATCATTACAAACTGACAAGTAGGTCCGTCTCTTAACTGCATAACATAAAGTGAAACAAATAACGGGTGTCTCATACCGGTGGCGGTTCCGATGCGCTGTACACTTCAGACGGCGGATACTCGGGTTTCATAGTTATGGTGGCCATGGAGTCGGGTTGGTGCTCCTTCTCCATCACGTTAAAAATTCTTCACAAACAAAATTAAACTCCTTTAGAGGTGCGCGCGCGATGTTTGACAGTCGAAGTAGAAATGCGCGCGAGTGAATGGCAACGGCGTAGGCCGTGGTGGGGCCGGCTCCAACGCTCACTTACATGCCGCGGTGGAGGTGACACAGCCGGCGACCCACACTAAATTCATACTTCTTTTATAACATAGGTTTTGATTAACACTATCTTAGCGCATCTTATGGTTATATGATTTACCATTTCTATAGATTTTCAATATATGAGCGGCTGAAGGAACAGGCCAAGTACTACATGTTCGCGCAGTTTAGTTCCATGGTTGCCCATGTCATAGATATTTTCTTCCAAAGCCAAAGTAAAAACTTGTTTCAAAACATTTAACCGATATCAGACGGAGGCGTTTCTGTAGATATCATATGTGGAATCTGTAGATAAATAGCAGTTTCTTGAATAATGAAGTCGTTTTTAATACTTTTTAAAGTTTCGGTTCCATTTTTTCAAAAAATATTTATTTCATGATTTTTAATGATATCTATTGAATTTTTCGTTGAACACGGAAATTGCTTCATACAAATTTTGAATGAATGCAAAATACGCTATCTTTTTAACTATTTTGCTGATATTTGGTGAAAGGCATGTTTTGTTTTGTTATAAAAACAAAACAAACAACTCGACTCCGGGCCCATAAGCTGTCTAATAAAAAAAATAAAATCGGTTCATAAAAAACGAAGTAATCGGACGAAAAAACATAAAAAGCACATATACGGTAGAATTGAGAAAGCTCCTCCTTTTTGAAGTCGGTTAAAAATATCGACTTACTCGTTCTTTAGCCTAGATATACAGTAACACTTTTCCTTCTAACTTATTTTATATAATAGGGGTTGAAATATGAAATTGCTGATTTGTATTGAAATTTTTTTTTTTTTTAATTTTTAAGAAATTTATTTAATCATAATAGTTCCCATTTTTATCTATACATTGCTGTTATCTAATAGGAAGGTCATTTATGCCTTTGCGATAGAACTCTGAGGATCTAGACTGCACAAACTATGTAAAAGCATTTTGTACTGCCTCCTGGGAAGAAAACTTCTTGTCACGTAGATAATTGTCCAAATCAGGAAAAAATAGTGGTCTGTTGAGCAAGGACTGGCGAATACGGAGGATGACGAATGGTTTCTAACTACAGTTCCTGAAGGGTCAAAACGGTTTCTCGTGCTGTATGAGGTCTCGCGTTGTCATGAAGCAATAATGGTGAAGATCGATTCATGAGTCAGGGCTGTTTTACTGCTAGTTTTGCCAACATTGTTCGGAGTTCGGCACAAAAGACATCTGCCGTTATTACTTGACCAAATTAGAGAAAAGTAAAGTGAGTAATAAATACCTTCATTTCTGTACCGATTCAACAAGGCAACACAAGTTTCAACACGCATTTCTTTCTGTAGATCAGTCAAATCATGAGGCACCCATTTTTCATATTTTTTTATTATATTCATTTGACGCAAATGAGTCAATATTTTGTGTAAGGTAACGTTAAACCATGCCGCTAATTCCTGGGTATTTTGACTAAGATCGGCTTCCACCATCTCTCTTAATTCATCTGTGTGGACGGTCTTTCTCGTGGCTCGTTCTTCAAGTCGTAGTTTCCATCACGAAAGCGTTTAAACCAAAATCGCACGGTGCGTTCACTAGCAGACCCCATCACTTGAATCTTCGCAGTATCCATCTTTCTTTTCTAAGTTGAATAACAAAAACAATTGAAAATCGACGTTCAAATGTTTCACATTTTTTAAAAGAAGAACATCATAGAAACCATGTGAAAAAGTTTCTTTCGAAAACCTCAAATCATGAAGATTCTATGTCAATTCAAGGAACCTATTCAAATAAAACGGCAATTTCATACTTTACCCCTAAGGACGCTTGTGCACTACACTGAATTTTCAGGTCCGGCGGTCCGACTTTTTCCGGTCCGGAATGACATGAAAAACCCGGATGAGTAGCTTGTGCACTTATCCGTTTTTTTCCTGATCGAAGCGGCGCAGTGTAGGGCAGCTCTTTTTGAAGCTACACGTCACTTACGCTAGGTACGATGAGATTTTTGGAACGTCGGTAATTGCGTTCGAAGATGTAGAAAGATACCTAAATAACGACCTGATCATTTTACAAAAACCATAATAAATTGAGGCAAGACGAAAGCATATTTTTTATTACTATCGGATGATTACTATCAGATGTAAAAACTTATACCCTTACTAATTTAGGGACAGCATTATTTACATACAATAGCTAAAAATATCTGTGACATTAGAATAAAATTACTTGATGTTTAAATTTATAAACATGCGATTTTTTTGTGAAGTTTTGTAAAAACAACTTTAAGCGATTACAGAGAGACTAATCGGTGGCGCCATTCGTAAACAAATTTAGTGCCGTGTAAGCGGAGAATTAATATGCTAAATGAACTTTACGAGATCAGTTGACTGTATTATATATAGGCATAATTTTATACGCATGGTGTAGTTTCTTTGAGCAGAAATACTTTTCCCTTAGAATACTTCTTTTTTTAAATTTATTTATGACACAAACAGTCATTTTAAATTTTATTAAATGCGAAAAAGACATTGAGTGCCACTTAATTACTTCTGTTAATCTTCTGTTTATTCTTTATTATTACTTCTGTTATTAAATATTTATCTATACTTATCAATTGTCTAAAAAAAAATTGATAATGACAAATTTCCAGGCCAACTTTCATGCCCTATTTTTCGTGATAAAATTTAGCCTATGTCCTTTCTTAAAGTTAAGTCTATTTACTATATTAATTTCCATTAAGATGGGTTCAGTTGTTTAGGCGTCTAAGCGTAACAACACTTATTTATCTTACCTTAAGTTATCGATACTTTTAATACGATTCTAAAATCTAGCTAAGTATCGATACTAGAACCATATGCTGATCAAATTAGAACTACACCGAGTTTGCCAAAGCATATGCAGTGATATTTACCAACTTTTTAAAATCATCATATAAAATATAGCATTTTATAATCTACAATAAATATCGATTATAAGTTTATTGGAAAATTACAATATTGCCGAAATAAATATCGATTTTACACAAATCGAATATTTTTTCCCAAGCCTATTCTTTATGAATTTTCCGGATCGCGGACACAGCAGTGCACAAGCGTAAATACGTTTTTCATTGCCGCCATCACGGACCTGAAAAAACCGGTCCGGAATAGAGAAAAGTAAAATCCCGGACGGTAAAATTCCTGATAGTGCACAGGCTAGCATTACTTATATATGGCCTGACATATCGGACCTGAAAAAATCGGACCGCCGGACATGAAAATTCAGTGTAGTGCACAAGCGCCCTAATACTACTATCATTGACTTTTGACGAAATTTGACACTTGACTCTTATGAGAAATAGCATAACTCGTATTAAATGAGCCCTGATTTAATGCATTTCCTCTGCGTTAAAAAAGACAACTGGCAAGGGCGCTCGTATCTGGAAGCGGCAGTGATGTATAACCACCCGGGGCGGAAGAAACCTTTACCGCCCTTTTATTTTGATATTTTAATTGAATGCATACTATTCATATTTACATTATTTCTAGAGAACTTTGCCGCAAGGACAGTAATCTATACCACCACCACCACCCTTTCAAATTAAAAAATTATTTGTTTAGTTTTATTGAAGAGCCAAGTCTTTTATTGAGTGCAAGTAAGTAGACCACGGAGTGGCTCAATGGTGTAGTGGATAGTGGAGTTCTTAAGCAACTTTCGCAAGGGTCGGTCACGGGATGGGTGACCAAAAAAATTATTATCTCGAGCTACTCTGTGCTTCGGAAGGCACGTTAAGCCGTTGGCCTCGGCTGCATTTTCAGTCGTTAATACTCTCCAATCCGCATTGGGCCAGCGTAAAGGGTCGTGGCCCATCCTCCTTAACCATCCATAAGAAATTCCTGAGCCCCTGCAGTGTTGTTTTTAATAAAAAAATATGCGGTATTGTAGATTGTATTTTATTTTTACAAGTTTTACAAATATGAATTAAATTATAATATTTTTTCTTATAAAACCTTCCTGGATTTTTATTGCTAAATGTATTTGATGTGGATTGGATTAATCTAAAGTTATATAAATATATCTTATATATATTACAGTATATTCTTAATGAAAATCATGACAGTGTTTGTATAAATACAGTGGTATACACAAAAATATAGTGCTTATTAGGAACAATTTATAACTCTATTTTAATATAAGATATCCTGAATGTTCTCCCAAATCTAACAAAACTTTCACAATTTCGAGTCCAAAATCAAAATCTTGTGGCGAGAAAGAGGAGAGTCGTAGAGCACACCTGCGATTCTGTAAAAATTCGAATTCACTCATGTGTCCAAATTTACATCATTTAGTTTAAAAATTTTATTGATTCCATTTTTTGTATAAAAACACAAAACAAAATTGATTGAATATATGTGTCTCAGATATTCTATTCCTATGTAATTTCGATACTCACTTCACTTATGTCACGAAACGTTATTACCAATTCATGGTTGACCGGATGCAGCTTTTTGAAGTGAATTCGGACACCTGAGTGAATTCGAATTCGACTTTGAATTTTTACAGAATCGCAGAGCTGGACTTTGTATGTAAATTTATCTTTTGTGTTTGTGTTTTAAGGATCCAGAAGACCCACTGCTAGTTTGTACATCGGGAAGACAACCCCCATTCGAGTGCGTCAAGCTGCAACTCAGATATGAGGACCACTCTCCAAAACGCGAAGTCAGGACACCGCACCTGCCAGCATAGAGTCAGAGACAGGTAACGCAGTCCCAACCGAGAAGAAAAGGAGGGAGAAGACAGACGAGTAAAAGAGGTAAGGAAGCAGAGACTAAAAGACAGGAAAAGGAAATGAGGACATATCAAAAGAAGGTAGATTGTGTAACAATATGGCGGTGGTATGTATCGTTGTTGCGAGCCTCCGTACGGCGCGCGGTGCGCCTCAGTACGGAGAACAATAACATAGATGGTGATTTAAAAAAATATGTAATAATTTTATATTTATTTTAATATATATACAATGAAATTAAAATATGTTGACCCAGGAACCGGTCAGGTTGGAGAGAGTTTCTATGATTACAAAGGGAGTTGAATTATGCAACCTGCAATAGCTAGGTGTAATCGTGCATATGCGCTCTGAATCTAGGGTACAGCAGATGCTGCAGGGTTTGAGGTGTAACCGAGCATTAATATAAAAAGCGTTGTCTATTGCTTTCTTGTTCCTGTTTTGATGTCTTGCCATGATCACACATATGTTTTTTTTTTATTTACCTTTTGATTATTTTAATCGAAGTCTTGTTGAGAATGCTATTAATAACACGTGAGTGTATTTCAAGATAAAATAAATCAATTGGACTGAATCTCTCCGAGTGTTTATTGCATTACCCATCCACCAAACGTGCTGCTCAAAACGCTACAACACTGACACTTATCTTTGCATCACCGAGTCGGTTGAAAGATATAACATCATCGCCATCTTTCATTCATTTCATTTTCATTTTACATGTAGAAATTTATTTATTCACTTGACATTGGCAGAATTGTGCGAAATGCGCAGATAAGCCATTAATAAAAGAAGAAGAAGAAAGTTAGTGATTTCAGTGTACGCGGCTTCATATGGATTAATCTAAAGAATATATCCTCTACATGCCGTGGTTTGAACCAGGTACCTAGAAGCAGTAGTTTTTTTGCCAACATTTTGAAATTACTACATAATATAGCTGAATGACGAAGTATAAAAATGTAATGATAAAATAACATATAAAATGCATACAAATTATAAAAAATATTTTTGTATCTAAGGGGCGACTATATATAAATTGCCGCCATATTTTTACTGTGAGCACTGGATATTTCGAGGTAAGGTGCTCGCAGTGCTTTTGATCACGTGCTCAGTCGAAACAGAATCAGAAAATGATAAGTTTCTAAATAAACAAAAAAGAAATACTTACGTTTATTATAAGATGGATTTAATTGATAAATAAATTTTTTATACACAATTTTATAATATTTTCTTTTGAAAAGAGGGAATCTTTATTGCACACCTTGCATTAACAAATTTGAAAATGGCGCCACAAAATAGGATTAACAGTATACTGGACTGCGTTCCGTTTTAAAAAGTCACCAGTATAACTAGCTATAAAGGAACGGGCTTCCAGTATACTAAATTGACGTCATACTGTTTAGTGGTCGCAGTGTATATCGGAACATACCCTATATCATACTATATGTCACTCGCGATGTTTGGATTTTGTTTATGATATTCATTCAAATTTTGTTTCTGACATAATAACAGTAAATTGAGTATCGAAAATTAATAAATATGTATGACATCATTTTGTGTTTCTTAGAATATCTGACTTTCAAATTAATTTTTATTTATTTTAAGCGTAAGTTTAAGTTGTTAATTATGTTACGTGTAAAGGAACGATGTTTAGTTTATACGACAAGATTAGTGATGAGCCAAATTATTGGTTGCTCGTAACTTTCATCCGAATTCAGATTCGAAATGAAGAACAAAAAGCGGAGCGCAGAATCCAGCTTGTATTATTATGCATCCACGAAACGAATGATATTAATATAAATATCAAAATCAATTCAATCTAGGCTGTTACATAATACTTGTGACAGTCGAAAACTTTGCCATTGGTTCGCAAAACTAAGGCGGGAGATTTTGTACTGACAAGAATCGGCAAAAAACTCAGCAAGGTCTGCTTTTTTAATTTCAACTATACTATATATGAGGGAACGTGACGACCTAACGCACACGAAACCACCGCAGAGATTTAAGGAGAGCATGACTACTCTAGGTGCTTCGTAAATAATATCGAGCCTTTACCGCCATTTTAGCGCAACCGACAAAAAACAAACTTTACAGGAGAAGGTTTTTTTTAAATATTTTTAAAAAGAAATGTGCTAATAAATTGAAATTTTACATACATTAATGATTTTCAGACATTAACATATATAATGGAAAAATATACAAAATATTTAGTATTTAAGCAATTTATGTCGCTTAATTTATTTTTGCTGTCATAATCTAAGGTTGTTTTGACATTTACGATAAAAATATCTATTAATATTACTAATACAGTTTATTGTATTAGTATTATATTTTGATAAATAAATAGATATTTAAAAGGCGTTTAATTGAAATAGTTATCAAATATTGAAAATGAAAATTTATTTCTATTAAACAATTGGAGTAATGAGATCAATCAGCATAATTTATAAACTTAAACTATTAATTTAAAATGAAATCATCTTCTTCTCGTTTAAATGATATATATATTTTTTAAATGATATGATATTTTTCACTGTGTCAAACATTAAATAATTATATAAATTATTTGGAATAGTGAGATATTGTATTAATATAAAATAAAATTAAATATTTTTAAATCTCCTCATCCTCATCTGTTTCAGCTAAAGCATCACGTACGTTTCCATCATGCTTCATACTTAAATATTCTTGATGGTATCTGTTTGGAATCACGTTTTTGTTACACAGATCCTGTAAATCTTGGTATTTAGCTGATGAAAGTTTGAGCTCTTCGACGTATAAAGGTGTAGGCCCCTTTTCGACAATAGCTTTGTTTGCTCTTGATCTGATGATGAAATCCATGTTTATTTCGTAATTGTCACTATCTTCGAAAAAACCGTATTGAAATTTAATAATAGGATTATTTTTATGAAATTGCACCGCCCTTAATGAACTAAAATTAATTTTAAATTTAGCCGGTAATAAAGCTTGCGAAAAATTCTTCCAATCCATGAAGTCTCCGTAGTTTAAAACATTTATAATGTAGTTTCTAGGCTTATTTCTAGCATTAGTAATCATAGTTGGCCACTCAGAAGGAGCCCATACTGTTTTATTACGCACAAAATTTTCAATAGTGCTATGAATAGAATCAACAGGCATCATGGTGTGTCCCGGTAAAAGATAAGTTACCTTTATTCGTGTAATAGTAATTGCGGTTTTCAAGAAATGAATTAACATGGATATCATTGCGCGATTCCTATTTTGCCCGGCACAGCTATCGGAGTATAAATTTATCTCTGTATGGGTACCTCTTTGGTCTACCATAATCAAGTATTTAAAAAGGACTGTAACGATTTCATTACAGCCCCTTTTTCCGTCGCGTTCACCCCACAGGTAACAGTAACCTTCCCTTGTACCACTTTCGTATATACTTTCATTATAGTATGCATACTTCCTGGAATAGTATAGGGTAACACTTTTACCGTGTGGAGTATTCAGAACTTTTTCTAAATCAAAACTTACGCACAAGGAGTTAGAATCAGTTAATTTGCTCATTTTTTGGTCTTCTAAAAACAGTTGCTTACATTTTTCTTTATCTAGAATGTGATTTTTATATTCAGGTGTTTGTTCAAAAATAATTTTGTGTTCAGGTGATAAATTTTTGCACTTCTCACAAAAAGCACATTTATCTTTTTTTGGCAGATGGAATCCGATATTAAAATCCTTTTTAAAAATGTTACGAAATACTCTTTTTGATAATACTGATGATTCTGGATTATTTTCTTTTACGTAATTAACATACTGTAAATACAAAAACGATATATTTTGAAATTCTTGAGGTAAATATACTTTAGTGCTTTTATTGCGACAATAATGGGATGGAACAGCAGGCAACATCTCAATAAATAATTTTAACTGTGCGACTTCTACCTCATCAGATTTATTATGAGGACGACTAGTTCTTCTGCCATCTCGAGTGGTATTCAGAGTTTTATTGGCATTTTCGATGGTATATCTCATAGACATTTGGGATATGTTTAGGGTCTTAAGCAAAAATTGTTGACATACTTTAACTTTCTGTCCATTGTAGCTGATAAAATAATCGTATGATATTTTACGGATATTACTACTGGATCTTTTTCTTCCAATCGGTTTTTCTTTAGCACATGACAGCAGGAAATCTTTTTGTCTTTTATCACAACCTAATCCCCAATAGTTTTCAAAAATATTATTGCGATCATCTTCTGTAAATTTATTTGCACATGAGTTACCACATTTTTTATTCATACAAGGGTTTGGTTGCATAGATTTCCCTACAGCAGCGTTACGATTTTTTTTTGCTAAAAGTCGTTTTGGTAAAGGTTTTATTTTCCTATATCCTTTTTTACCAACACTTGTTTCTTCTTCTATTGTTTGAACGGACTTATCGTCATCCGAATCACTGGACGATGAGGCAGGCTTCCATGAATCTTCGCTATCAATACAGGCAATGCTGTCGTGGGTCTCCAAATTCTTGGACATATTTTGTTCTGGTTTTGACCAACCAGAAAACTGGTCCTCGGCTGTATCAATTGATTAATGAAAGCTGGCAAAGTAGAATCATAAGTTGTTAAGTCCTTTATGTTCTGGTTATCTAAATCCAGTAAAGTGTAAGTATTCTCAGTGTCTGAATCACTGTATTCGACAAGTTTAGTTTGAGGTAATAGTGTTAATAATGAGTTAGTATTGAGCTCAGAATTTAAATCGGTATCACAAATATAATCGATCAACGAAGGTGATGTCGTATCAGTTATTATTGGGTCCATGTCAATATCGCTGTAGCTGTCTGTTGGTGAGATTTGATCTAAAGCTGGGGCCTCTGTATCTTGCTGTATGTTCTCGGGAAAAGCAGTTCCAGAATTACTATCTTCTGATATGGGAAGTGGTGATATTAACTGCATAATTTTCTTCATTCGTGACTATAAAAAACAAATAATAACTTAAAAAGAATCACAGAATAATAAATAAATCATTAATGGACGACTAACGTAGGCAGTAACCTACTATGACTGCTTATTTTATACCAATGGTGCGCCCTCGCCTTGCTTTGGTTAATAAAAATTTTTCATGGCAATATCGGATAAAAAGTATCCATATTATCCCTGATGAACCCAGGTGTGAAGTAGTTTTCTAATGGTTAAATGGAAGAATAGTACATGGAACAAGATCGTTCTAGTATTTAAGTTTTCCCCAATTCAATTACCAAAATTAAAACACAATACATACCTTAGCTGCAGGATTCGACATTGCTGTTTTATTTGATGTTTTCGAGCTAACTATCTGTACTATATTTAAAACACAATAAGGAAACAATAACTGATACAATTTAAAACGTTTTTATGGCTGAAACTGTTTTTTTTAGCTACAATTCAACGAGAACGATGTTTGTCGTATCATAATTACTTTCGGATATAAACAGGTCACGACAGGTTTGTTTGTAGTAAACGCCTCATAGTCTATCACCTACGTCGGTTACGATAACAAGTAGTGTCACTTGCGCTACAAAAAATTGATCGCAAGGCACTTATGATAAAAATGCTTGTTGTTGCTTACGTTATGGCTTTAAAAATACATGTATTTACGATAATTTTAGCACTTGCTATAACTTTATAACGGTTAAATTTTGGCGGAAAACGTCAACAGGGATAGGTCCGTTAGGGTTTCAAATACTACTTAAAATGAAAAAAGCATTTTCGACAAACGTGTCGCTTACGATAATTTGGCGGTAAAGGCTCGATATATTTTAATAAAACTGATTTCTAGAGTAGGTTGCGTAGGAAGTCAATCTGTTATTAACAATATTATTGTAAGAACAGTAAGAATTAACTTAACACATGGCTCGACGTCCGCCGTCGACATGCAAGATCGGTAGCGATAGTATAATAACTGTAAGTGTCTTTATGATTTTGAAATTTAAAGTTATAACCTTGTTGTTCGTTACGAAAAGACGTTTCTTGTTGATTGCTAAATGTTTATTAAAATGATTTAATATAAGATTTAATAACTGATCATAATTTTTTAAAGTCTTAATTTCGAAAGCACAAGTTATTTGCACGTTTCACTTAGCACACACGTCATTTTAGCCAGAACTCATGTTATTTTGTACGAGTACCTAATATATTTGATACATATCGGGTAAGTATATAGATAATAAACGTATTTTTTATTATAATTATCGTTTTTATGACTTTTGTTACTGATTAATAAATCCTATTCATTCATTCTCAAA
Organism: Diatraea saccharalis; assembly: GCA_918026875.4. Taxonomy (NCBI): domain Eukaryota; kingdom Metazoa; phylum Arthropoda; class Insecta; order Lepidoptera; family Crambidae; genus Diatraea; species Diatraea saccharalis. The sequence goes on from OU893337.1 coordinate 8,912,357, forward strand.
AATATTATTGAGACTTGATGTAGTTTTGTTGTTGTAAGTTCAACAAAGAACTAATAGAAATAAAACTAATTTACTTAGTTGTTATTATTTTCAGAACTTTTGGAGATCATCCTATTTTATTAAGTCTTGTGTCGGTGACATCTAATGTAGGTCTAACTACAACGACGAATTCATGTAAAATTACCACTAATAGTATATTGAGTAACGTTCCGATATTGATATATAATCAAAACATCGGTATGTCGATGTTATCAAAGTCAAAACATCAATGGTTTTGACCTAAATATCTGTTTGTTTAAAATATTTTTTCTTTTTCTTAAAATAATAATAATTTAGAAATGGTGAGAGAGAACGAAACCATGAGGTACCGATACTTTTTGCGTATGCATATCCACCATCCTCTGTTAGTAAAATAATAACTTTATCCAGCAAAAGTTGTAGGCGGTTTTAGTTATCGAGCAAAATTATTATTTTTCTAAATTTTATTATCTTGTAAAACCAACAGCTATTGATATATCATAAATTACAAGCGTAATAAAAAATAAACCAATTATAGGTTTTTACACATAGTTATGACGTCATCTAATCATAGTCATATGATAACTCGTTATTATTTGCATAACCGATACTTTGATTTGACATATTTGTTTTTGTTATAGTCAGTTGGTGCAGCTAACCCTAAATGTAACATTTGTAAGGAAAGTAGATACGAGTATATGATTTTGTTTACCAAATTTACTTTGTCCAAGTCATATATTTAGTCTGCAATCGTAATCACACGGTTCATATATCGGTTTCAAGACGATCTCTGAAGTTCCGGCTTCGATGTTGTAAAAAAAATATTATGAAAGATTAGGCAGCCTGGGTCATAATTTCTTTGCCTTTAAAAACATCATTGCGTCAATGTGATTGTGACAGTGATAGCTGCCAATAGGTTTGAATTATTTCTGGCTTTGAATTTATGCCATGATTTTTCCTGTATTTTAACCAATTCTTCCTGTTTAGATCTAATCCAGTCCAGGAGTCCAAGTCTATTTACAAGACTCGTTACCAAGAGCCAAGGAGAACAAATTCGTTAAAACTATTCTAATAACATGGCAAATTCCGGCAAAGGAACTTTTCAACCTGTAAGTATAATTCAACCAACCAAAAATAAATCACATGCTATACTTACTGCATTTTAACTTCATAATCGGCATATTTTAGGATTCAGATGTGCACATTTCTTACGAAGATCAGCAAAAAATTAATAAATTTGCTAGATTGAATGCCAAAGTAGATGATATTAAGGACGAATTGAAGGTAAAACAAAATGATATGAAGAACTTGGAGGAAGCTGTAGAGGAATTAAGTCTTGCTGATGATTCAGAACTGATACCATATCTAATTGGCGAAGTATTTATTTGCCAAAGTCTAGAGGATACATTGGTAAGATGTAGAAACATGCACTTTCTTTTAATCTTATAAAAACAACTCAACCTACTTCTGTGTCATTATGGGTACAGCCATTATGGACATACAGCCTTTATACAAACCTTGTCCTTAATAATAAAAAAATATCTAATTTAGTAAATAATCAATTGGAAATTGTTTGAACATACATAAATTTTGGTGATTCATTATATCAATAGAAAGATTACATTATTATTAAGTACTACAAACCTCTTAACCACTTCAAAAAATTTTTTTTTTGTCACTTTTGTAAAAGCTTGACAAATCATTTTTTATCAGCACCTTTTATTTAACCAACAAAACTGTTGCACTTTATGTAAACTTTTTTTTAGAAATCTTTAGAAGATGCAAAATGTAAAAAGGAGCGTGAAATAAGTGAACTAAAAGTGAAATGTGATGAACTGAAATCTCAAATGGGTGAATTAAAAGCACATTTATATGGAAAATTTGGAAGTCACATTAATTTAGAAAATGAAGAAGAATAAAACACTACAACAAGGATTATTATATTTTATTAAATTGAAATTGAGCAAATAAAATATATTAATGTTGTAGCTAGCTTTATATAATTTAACTATTTAATTCTATATCCACTGAAATCATAAAGCTATTATACTACAAATGTTACCTTTGTAATGCTTGTTTAAAAGAGACAGTATGTTTCAAATATGAAATAAATTTGAATTCCAAAAGTTTTTTACAGTAATAAAATAAATAAACCTTAGAACCAGGCAGACTGGATTCAGTGATATCTTACTAGTTGAGTAAGGTCTCGATACCGGGAGAGCAATCATCTAACTCTCTAGCTTTAATTCTAGCCATAGGATATAACATCTTAGACGTGTTATGACAATACTTCATTTAATTTTACCACTTTGATATGTCTTTGGTGAATAAATTTGGAATAATAACCTAATTGGAAACCTTGCTGTCCTTGAAAATCCATATTCATCATGCTTTATAGTTTATTTGTTATTACTAAAGTACATATCAAAATAGTAAAATGAAATGAAATATTGTCATAATGTTGTTAAGATGTCATATCCTGTAGCTAGAGACTTATCCGTTAGGCAGTCGCACGCCTGACTTGTATACTCTAGTATAAAAGCTAATACATTTTGTATAAATGTCAAAGTGGCTACTAACACATGCTTTTAAAATCAAACATAATTATTTTCTCATTTCATGATAGTAAAAGTTTGTCTTTGCTTCATGTATTGTGTTATATTTACATTTCTAATAATCATATATCCTCAAAAATAAATTATTTTTGCCCATAAATGTCCTTATAAGAAATTTAAAAACAATTTACCTTTAATGTACAATTGTACATACATCTTGTTAACTTAAGTCTGTATTGTCTACTGAAATAAATCACTGATTTTTCACAACATAATTTCATTACGTATGACTATTTACATTAAAGCTAAAATGTTATAGCACTCTCATATACCTAATAACTTTTGGTACTTATAGGAAACAATATAGGTATAGGCTTAAGATAATATGTTGTGGGGGTTAATTTCCGTGACAGTAGTAATGTTATGATAGAACATGTCAAGATTGTCAATCACAACAAAGAAAGTGCAACTTGGTCACGTGGTAAACTCCAGAAACTTGAGAAATGCTCGAACAACTGGTTGAGAGCGAGATAAGCCCACAATAAGAATGAGGGAGTTATCAATCACTCTTTGTCTCGCTCACCTTTATCTCAAGGTTCTTGAGTTTGTGCTGCTACATGGACAGGTGTCTGCCAGTATACACCAACAACTGGCCCACTCTAGTGCACTTGAAAAACTTTAATGACCACACATTGCATGCGTATAACTCTTAACGCACTAGTCAGGGGAGGGCCAGTGCAGATTTTTATCTTATAAATAATAATCTGTACCTGCCCTCCACCGTTAAACTACTATGTTTCTTGTCGGAATGCAATCATATAGTCTCCAAAAAAGTACAATGTGCAGTTATCTTCGTACACTTAATGTAAACTTAAATTTCGTCATTATAATCATTTCAAGCTAATAATCATCTTTTTGTGTATTGAAATACTTAAATTATCTCCACAGCGACTGAATATTAAAAAGTAAGACCGAATAAAAAATAAGCTAAACAAGTTCAATCATACGAGCCCTCACCCGCACGAGTTTTTTAACGTCTGTTAAAAAGCTTTCGAATAGAACAAATTAATTCCAGAGTATACTTTCACATTCACGCAAATATTTGATCACGGCAGCACTTTGGATTATTCGGAGCTTTAAAACATTTAAAGCTAACTCTGATATGCGAATGAGTGCTAAGGGTCTGACGAAAGATCGTCACATATGACTCGACCACATTTGATGGGAATTCACCGACCCTATGTAAGTAAAAGGTATTACAGAAAGCTGAAATTTTTTATACTATTTCTCATCGTCATCTTGGGGTCTGAACTTATTTTTAAACGATTTTACAGTATCATATACATATCTATAATAGTAAAAAATATTTATTAGTCAAAACTTAAATACGTATATTTTCACAGTTTCATATGTACACTTGCATGATCCCGCATGCACTAGCGTTGGCGTATGAAAATTCAATTATAATAATAATATAAGTGATGTAATACTATCACAATACTGACTAAAATTGTACATTGTGTACTATTAAAATAAATATTAATAACAACAATATCACGGGATGAAACAAATTCAAATGTAAAACTAACTTTTATAGAAGAATTTCACATATTAACTAACACCTACAAAATTAAATAAATAACATGTCGCACGCCCGAATTAAGTGAATTGCCGTTTAAGCCGGCTATAATATTTAGCTACGATGTATAACTAAGTATACATATATACTTAAAATATTACTTTTAAAAGTAGAGCCAAATTTCGTAATTGTTTTGGAATCTTTAACATTTAATTAGTAAAACATTCTTTACAATAATACTATCCAAATCGAAGTTCTGCTAAGGCTACATCATTTTTAAAACAAATATAAAGTAAATTATCACATATAATAATGGAACGTTGTATTATGGTGCGTTTTTTTTTAAATTATGTTTTTAATATTAACGTCATTAATTAAAAATATTGTTACAAAAGCGATATAAAATTGAAATGCAAATTCCAAGGAATGACTCGGATCTAGACGCTACAGCAAATCAAACCGCCTTCTTACGACGTATGCTACATTGATTTTGGCCACATCGTCATTTTACCCTACCAAGCCAGATCCCTATTGAAGCGAAACTGATTTAACCACAATCGTTAACATTGAATAGCGATAATTTGCCCGCATCTTTTGTGAGCCAATGTCACACAACAATGAAATGACCAGACCCAGATCGTTTCCCTACTACTAAGTAATAGATAGTTTGTTGGTTTTACACGATAAAGTTACAATAAAAAAAAACTAAATCCAACCTGTTGTTTCAATTTAAGCTGATTCAACAAATTGCGCTGTTAGGAAACAAGTTGATGCCTACTTTCAACAAATTGAATGGCTAATCGATCGTCCTAGCAACTTTATATATAAAAGAAAGTTATGCGCTAGATCAAGTCGGTAGAAATGAGAATAAATCAGTTCTATTCTTTTTATTACAAAGCCAGTCTGCTCGATGCTTCAATGATCTGATCTGACCTTACGTCGATGGACGGCATAAAGAATTTCGACGCTGATGAACCGTATGCGGACGGCATAAAGTCTAGAAGAGCACTCGTACTTCAGCTCACATAACACGATCATAAGTCTATTGGATCGTGTTATGTGATTATTATCAAAGTGTAATAAAATGAGTAAACATAAAAATTATCGGAATTAATAATCACAAAAATGTTTAGTAAACACATATCTTATTTTAACCTATTTCTTGATGATCTTATTTTAAAATTTGGCTCCACTTTAACAAGTATAATTTTATGTTATTTTTGACTATACGTTTGACTATAAATGAATTAGCTATATTATATATTTACACGCCTCTTTGTAAACTGCTTCGTGAGTTTGATAGTGAGCTCGGCTCCAAACTCTCATCCTCATCGGTTTCTCGATCATTAGATATCCTAATCGCTTGATACCATTGGTTAGTAAGATCTGTCATCTGACTCTTACAATCCTTAAGTTCCTGCAATAAGAGTAGAAGAAAATATAGTAATAATCGGATATTCTTCAAAATCGAATTGTAATCAAATGTGTACAAAGCGTCAAAACTAATTTCCGTTTGTATCAACACAACCAATATTTCTGAAAAATACTACAAGTATTTACATAAGTATATTGAGAGCGATACTGTAAATCTGTAGCTACAGTACCTATGTAAATACAAAGGCATCACTAACCTGATGTGTGAATCGTCTTGTAAAGAAAGGTGTCAAATATTTCATATCCAACCTCACAAATCCTCTTAATCTCGTAGCATGGGAATAGTTCACCTGGAAAATAATACGCATTAGTCACCGTAAAATTGTAAACATTGCCATTTTATAATTTTACTAAAATTATTATAATCTAACCTAAACTAAAGCTACACTAGTTTATAAGTAATATCGCTCGCTTTTCAGGGAGCGGCAAAATTTCACAGTAAACAATAAAATATATTTTTTCAATATTTGAACCAATTCATAACGCAACTATAAATTCAGACAAATTGAATAGAGCACCGAATTTTTCGTTACTTTTTCTGTGACGACTTCGGAATACTCTTTCTTTAAATGTTATTTTGTAGCGAGTGGCAACATCATCTATACTGTGACTTACGGGGATTCCCCGTATTTTATTTTGTTCTTGGATTGTTTATGACTTATAAACAGCAAGAATGACTTCTATTACATATATATTAAGTTCAATATTGTTAATAACGTCCCTTTAAGAATGTATGTGATGCTTTGAAAATTCAAAGAAAGTTTTATTCGTGGATCTTCAGTTGTTTAGTTCATTTTTTTTTTAATTACAAGTCCTGTGTTGCGAGGGACAAAGTAAACCCAGACTAAGAACAATTATGTGTGAAATTAGGAGGGGCAGCGAAATTGTCTTCCGCTCCGGACGGCAGACACCCACGATACGTCACTGTAGACGGAACAGTTAATGATTTGTGACTATCTGATACTTGGGCAATACCTTACTTCTTGTTGCCACTATCGACCTCTAGTAACGCATCTAGGTGTTATATATCATCAGTGGTACATATTTTTATGTAATTATACTAGAACCTACCTCCAACTCCTCTTCAGTTATTTCAGACAAGTGCTCAGAATCAATTGTTTGGCCCCATTCCTTTGTTTTTGATAGACTCACTTCTTTTTGTTTGCGTAGAGATCGCGACCGCTTTGATTTTTTATTAGCCTGTGGAACATAAAAACGTGAATAAATGTGATATTATATATTATGAAGTATCAAACAGCAACATAATTATTAAACCGCTATATTAAAAAATAATTGTCCTGACTGAGCATTCATGACAAATATTTTTTATACACAGCAAAGAGGTCAGTGGTAGAAGAGCCTGGTCATATACCTATGATAACATTTCCTTCCCTTCAACGAGGAATGTCATCGATTTTTAATTTTTACGTTATAATATACTCTATTAAAAATAAAAAATACGCTAAAATTACTTTTTCGATATGTCGTATAATTTCAAGGTACTCGCTCATTTTTTATGAAACAAGTACAGGTACATGGAGTTTCAAGCGATTTTACGGACCCATTGATATTCTTCATTATAAAAAGACTACTTGCACTATAACAGTGGCATAGATAATAAATCCTAGGTGGATTTTGAATGTGGATTTTTCTACTTGAAACTCGTAGCACGTATTCTAGTTACTCGTTACTTATGATATGTCGCTCTATTTTAATAACAACAAATAATAAAATTACCCTTAAAAACTTAAGCAGAGGCATTGTAGAGCCTCCAAAGAATAATGTCGTAAATAGTACTATAATAAGTGTAGTTGTGATGATAACGTGACGAGTTTCATCCGAAAAACCAAGATGTAGAGACAGAGCATACGAAATTGCACCTCTTAGACCTGAAATAAATAGAAAAGCATTAGAGTGAATTTTAGGCTTAGTTTCAAAGTTGGCCTTTCAAAATTATGTCTATGTAATTAACCGACAACCTCCGTGGCAGAGTGGCTAGAACGGTGGCTTCAAGATGACGGGTCTCTAGGTCACGGGTTCGATTGTAAAAGATGCCCGCCAGCACCGTAAGGAACTGCATACAAGGGGTACATAAATCGCGTCGTAAAATTGAGTAATCTACAAATTCGCATCCCACAATGAACTGCGGCAAGTTTAATAAACTTTAAAAATTGCCACAGTTCATTGGACTAGATGTTAGAAAGTGTTTAATTGATACAAAACTTCATTTTGTGACTATTTAACTAGCAGAGCATCGATGTAGCCATGCATTTCACTTAATATAAGCAGTTACTTGTGGACAAAAATGTAAGTACATATCTACACAATTAGTATTGATTGCTTTTCGAGTAGGTACAGATTTGTAGGTGATGTTGTATCTGAGATTTTTTTTTTGCTTGTTTAATGGATAAATTATAAGGAACCCTTTGTCCGCGAGTCTAACTCACACTTAGCCGGTTTTTTAATACCAAAATTCATTTTACTGTCAAAAATCTGATTTGTTGTGAAAACAAAATACCAACCACTAAACCACATTATAAACATCATCTTTTTTGTTATCTTATGTTCTCTAAACTTGTTGCATAAAAGAGCAAGGGGAAAGATATTGGCAGCTCTTCCAAGGAGACACATTACAATACTCCATACCACCAAAGCTGGTTCAACACGATGCCGAAAGCTGAAAAACAAAAGATATATCTACATTTTTACATTTATCATATACTTGATTGATCTATTGATAGTAACATAAAACTAAATCAGTGTTCCTTCTGTTTAAAAATAATTAATCTCCATTTGAATAAGAATATATTTTATTCTATCATTTAATGGGTGGATAAAATATAAATATATTTTGGTATATATTATTATCAAAGTACTTTTGAATCGTCCAACATTTTTTCCCTACCACTCGTTCAGGACGTCTTTTGGCTGATAAGAAGAACGAGCAAGAAACTCACCAGCTCTAATAAGAGTAATGACATTTACAAAAACCATGTCATTACCAGATCAATACATTATAAACAGAGATAGAAAAAAGAAAACTATGGTCTTATAATGATAACATAATCATTTAATAATAATGGAAACAAGATAATGAGTTTAGAAGTTATAACCTATCCAGTTGCTGGATCATCTCAAGTCCAAGCATCCTTATCTGTTATATAATCGGATACCTTATAATAAGCTTTTTTAATAAGTATTTTTTTAATAGTAGATTTAAACTGCATGATATCTAATTGTTGTATTTTGCTTGGGACCTTATTGTAAAAGTGCACACAAAGACCCTTGAATGAGTTATTAACTTTTTACAGTCTAGTGACAGGCACCATTAATTTATTTTTATTTCTTGTATTAAAATTGTGTACATCACTTTTTATAGAAAACAAACTAATATTTTTACGAACATACATTAAGTTCTCGTATATGTATTGAGAAGCAACAGTCGTAATGTCTATTTCCTTAAATTTCTCCCTTAAAGAGTCCCTAATCCTAAGATTATAAATTGATTGAATTGCTCTTTTCTGAAGCACAAAAATTGTTTGTATGTCGGCAGCATTTCCCCACAATAGGATACCGTACGACATAACACTATGAAAGTAACTGAAGTATACTAATCTGGCAGTATCTATGTCAGTTAACCTACGTATCTTCATTACGGCATATGCTGCAGAGCTAAGTCTACTCGACAATCTATCAATATGTGGGCCCCACTGTAGTTTAGAATCTAATGTTATTCCTAAAAATACTGTGGTATCCACAAGGCCCATGTTCTTATCTTTTATATTAACATTTATATCTACTTTTTTAACATTAGGTAGTACAAATTTTAAGCATTTTGTTTTTCCTTCATTAAGGAGAAGACCAAGTATTGAGCCCTGCGGAACGCCCATCTTAATTTTCGATCCAGGGGATCTTTTGCCATTGATATCGACCCTCTGTACTCTGTCAGTCAAGTATGAGACAATAAAATCCAATGAGTTATCTCTAAATCCATAAAAATGCAGTTTCCTAATCAATGTTTCATGAAAAACACAATTGCTAATAAATACTTTCCACATTACATGTAAAGTTACAGGTTATCTATAACTAAAATCTTTGGGAATTAAATAAATGATCTATTATAATGATGAAATAACATTTGTATAATACCTTAATTAAACATTTACCTCTTCCTGTTACATACTTTATAGAATTATAAACAGTTCTATTTTCTTGCATAAATGAAAACTTTAATTTAAAAAAAGCATACATACCTGAATATAGCCAATCCCAAATATGCAAAAACACAAGTCTCAGCAATAAAGGCCAAAGTCCTCATTGTCTGTTGCATAGTGACTTGAGTTACAGTTGATAAGTTGAAATGAGTATAATGTGACATCACAATTCCACAAAAAAGTATTGCCATAATGCCTGAAACAGTAGTTCAATAAGTCAACAAACACTTCAAAAATAATAAAAATCATAAAATTAATCTAAAATATTACAAAATATATTTCACCTGACAGATGTATTCCTTCAGCCAAAACATATGGAGCATAAGTGAACACTAACATCATGCCAAATTCAAGTGATGGATTCTTCCGTAAATCAACATGTTTGAGTAATAGAGCACTTACTAAAGCAAATAGAACGCCAATGCCAGCAGAAGCAAAGAACATTAGCCAGAAACGATTTATAGCTGACAGAATAGCTTCCCCAGTGGACATCAAAGGGTCATTTGAGTCTAGCACAGCAGTTGTCAACACAATAGCCACTGCATCATTGAGTATACTCTCACCAAAAACCAACATATTGAGAACCGGATCGACATCCAGAGCATGGAAAATAGCCACAGTGGCAACAGGATCAACAGCTGATATAAGAGAACCAAATGCAAATGACTCTACAAAGCTCAATTTGTACACAACTTGAGCCAATCCTAACAGATATATACCAGCTCCAATGACAAAAGCAGATATTGCAGTTCCCACAATAGCAAATAACAATATTGATCCAATATTTTGGAAAAAGTTTCCTTTATGAAGATTATAGCCAGATTCAAAAATAATTGGAGGCAACAGTACAAGGAAGAAAGCAGTAGGAGAAAATGCTTCTTCTTTTCTCCAATTTGCAATATTTTTTATAGACATAAGGTTGATAACCATACCAATTAAAGCACCAAGAAATACAATTACGACACTTTCAGGTAAATATGAAAAACCAGTCTGTAGCATAAGATGTATCAATAATATACCAAGTGCAAGAATACAGAGTACAAAAAATATGGCCATAGAACTGTTATGTTCATCTTCAGCAGAACTCTTCCCTGGTAAAGGAGCAGGATCAGATGGGCTAGGGACTGAGGCATTAGGTGTAGCCATTGAAGATGATGAATTCACTGCCACTACAGATAATATACTAGAATCAGAAGGTCCAATTTCAAACACCACATGAGGACTTTCTGAAGAGGAACTGAGTGAAGTATTAGGCTTTTCAGTCGTCGTTGTAGAGTTTGGCTCGCTGGTATTAGTTACATTTAATTCACTAAGTCGCTTTGACCTTGACAATTCTTTTTCAACTTTCCTATGACTCTCGTGATTAAAATCGTTACTGAATACATTGATAAGCCCTTCCTTTGTAAATTCCTTGTCTTTAGAGGCGTAAGACACGTACAACAAGTACATAAAACTAATCCACAGCACTTCTTTTCTTAGACAAAACATGATATTAGTATTTAAATATGTAATGCAAAGATTCTAGCAAACTGCTCCAATATCAAAGGAAAATACCACCACTTTACTTCGATAGACTTAAATCTGCAACAATCGTACTAAGAGATTTTGATTAAACACAGCCAAAGATAATTTCAAATCTTTTCATCTTTTGACAACTTTTGCTATCACAACAAATGTGACGTTTAATTGACAATTTAAGACAGTACTACCAATGTTGAAAAGCCCAAAAGAAAGTAGTCTCATTTCAGTAGTTTTATCATGAAGGTATCTCTTTCTTGGTCTGTATATAGATGCTTAAAAAGCTTAAAAATTTCTTGCAATACTAATCTTTTCCACTTTGAACTAAAACAAAATCTCAATAAAAACTATACTCTCAGTAAAAAAGTCTCCCATTTTTCATCCCCTCATTTCTTGTTTTCCAGGATAAAATATAGCCTATTTTCACCGCATATTATACAGCTTCCCATTGGTGAAAGTATTTTTAAAATTAGTCCATCCATCGGACCGATGAATCGATCTATTCGATGCAAGCAAATAATCAAATCTTTCCTCTTTATAATATTAGTATAGATGGTAAAGTGTAAACTTATGTTAATGTACACACGGCTGCAAATCAGGTTCCCACGATATGTCAAATTATTAAATTATTGCAATGGACTTTTACTTCTGTCTTCAACATTATGAGGTTTAATATCAAGTGGGACAGTTATAAATAGTCTGATGTGCATGGGAAATCATGCCATTTTCTAATATACATATAAAGTGCAGATTAAAAATTAACAAATCTAGATTCCAACGTCTCAAATATTAGCATTTTAATCTGAAATAACATTTTTTATAAAATACAGAAAACTTTCAAACAAATGCTTTAATTTTATATAAACAAATACCATTTATTAATATACAAGCAAAATAAACAACTGAAACTACACATATTTTATCTTATTATGCCAAATTATTATTTTGGCATAATTTGCTACAGTTGAGTTGGCAGCACTGTTATTTGATATTATTAGTTCGAAACGGCTATAGAATATATAAAATTTGAACGTGCTAATTAACAAATACAATATATAAATCGTTCAGCACGCAAAAAACATGCACATTTGCCCTAAAAATAAACTATCCTTAGAGTATCTAACTAACACTTCTAGTGATGTGATTTACCTATTTCATACCGCTTAACTAAGTCTTAAAATAAAGCCAGGATAAAACTTGAGAGGCTGATAATTGTTTTTTAAAATGCCTATGAAAACTATTACAATGCAATTCGGACTATGTAATGACGGTTTGCTATGTTTTGTTCATCTACATTCTTTTGCCATAAGGTTAAAAAATGCACATTAACAATTGAATTTATTTCTACAATGAGTCACACCAATGTTTTTTTTATCAGCATATCTTTAGGAACCGTATGATTGAATGTTTAGGTCCCTAATATGGTGATGGAGACAACTGGCTAGGGAGACTAAAGGATAGTTGTCTCCCTCCGAGCTAGGTGTTGTTAGCCCGGGGACCGCGGTCCTTCCGATGTAGGTTGGACGTTCTATTTATGTTAATTGGTAATTAAACTTATTCTGTGTGATGTAAGTTTCTTTGTTCTAAATGTCTTGTAGTTATTAATTTATGCTATTTGTATTGGTACAGCGCCATCTCGTTACTTGCTGTTGAAACTTATTGCAGTTCGTCTTGCTATCGATAGCGAGAAGGCTAGCATCGTCACAGCCAACCGTCCAATCGTCCAACCTACATCGGAAGGACCGCGTTCCCCGGGCTAACAACACCTAGCTCGGAGGGAGACAACTATCCTTTAGTCTCCCTAGCCAGTTGTCTCCATCACCATAGTAGGGACCCAAACATTCAATCATACAGTTCCTAAAGTGGTGACCCCGACGTGATTTTCAACCGACGTGATTTTCAACCGACGTGATCTTCAACCGACGTGATCCTTAAACGACACGACATCGAAGACTCGAAGAACTACGTGATCCTGTTTCGAAACGCATTTTTCTCCTGCAAGAAAAACTTTCACAAGATGGCAAACACGGAAGCAAACCCACCGTCGCCGTCCACATCAAACGAAATCTCCAGCGTCGCACTCCCACTCCGCATACCACCATTCTGGCGCGATAAACCACGATTGTGGTTCGCCGTTTTTGAAGCTGCAGTTAATGAGCTTCATAAAAACGAATCCCAGAAGGCGCTAAACAAGGAAGATGTCGAGCAAATCTGCGACCTACTTTACGCACCACCGTCTGAGGGCTATTACACAGTCGTTAAAGAAAAACTCATATCTGCATACGAGGAATCCGACAGCAAGCAGCTACATAGGTTACTCTCCGACATGGAACTCGGAGACCAGAGGCCGAGCCAGTTGCTTCGTCGTATGAAAACGCTCGCTACGGGAAAAATCCCTGACAAAACGCTACAGCTAATGTGGATGAATCATCTACCACCACACGTACGCTCGATACTCGTCGTAAACGACACAATGGCCAAAGATACCACACTCGACGATATCGCCAAACTCGCTGATAAGATGGTAGAACAATACGAAACTTCGTCAATATCATCTATCACTACGCCGATAGCAAACAAGAAAGATGATACTAACATGCATAGTGCGACTGATACATATCTAATAAGTAGGTAACTCGAAAAAAACTTAAAAAACCCACTCAGTTTGTTTGCCATAAATGAACCATTTGTCTGCCATTTAAAAATTAAATTGAAAAAACGTTTGTCACTCCTGCTCGTTAAACATGGAACACTCTATACTGCCCTTATTCTCATTTAATATTTTTGGAAGTTTATGTTAAACTTCAACAACTTGGATAATGTTTGTAACCCCTGCCCCCATTTGAAACTCGACCAAAAACAAACATGTTCGCTCTATAGACTGTTAAACTTAAAACAATTACAAAATCTTGTAGATTTTTTCTCGAAAAATATCTATAAATAGCCCATAAAATATCAATCAAAACTATAACTTTTGCACCTATGTCCTCCTTTTTCACAAGTGAACACTGCAGCGTTGGCAGTAAGCACTAAGCGCGATAAGTAGGTATGTAAAATTAAAACGCTAAACGATAATTGAGTCACCTCTAGATTTTGCATTTACTATTTTACTTATTTGCTCTTTGGTCGATTATTTGCTTGTTGCAAGCTTGTTGTTTGCCTATATTTCTTACTCTGACGGAAAAGTTTTATTTATAGTTTGATAAATTGAGCACAATGGATTCAGCTTTACGTGAACAAGTTATGATAAATCAATTCGTTCTGGCGGCAGGATGTGCTCAAGAACAAGCAAGACAATTATTGCAAGCTGCTCATTGGCAATTTGAGGTACGTTTCATATTATATGTAAACAAACAGTAATCATGAAATGGCTGCTGTATTTTGTATTTTGCAATAGTATATCTCCGAGTCCTTAGTCTTAAACTGCTATTTAATGTCAATATATCGTTGTTTCGCAGACAAATTTGACAATATTTTTAGATTTCAATGGCATAATTTGTCGAGTAATATTATTTACCTAGCGCGCCTTATGAACAGGTTATCAAATGCGTTAATACGCAATAAAGGCAGTAATCGTCAGAACGACACCTTACTGGAAGATTAATATGTAAGACACTTAGGAGAAATATTCCTAAATTTTGATCCAAAATATTATTATGCCATGTATTTACATACCTAGTCGGCATACGAATCGCACCTTACCCACTTAAGTTAATGTTTCAGTTTCATAGATACAATGTTTTGTTTAAGATTACTTGTTACCGCTCTAATTTTATTCACTTATAAAAAAGCAATGTTCCTAAATAGTTATCACTACTACATACAGCTATAGAATTCATAGAAAATGTCTACAATTTTGACATTTCATGTGTACAAACAGCACCTAAGTTAATACGAAATTTCCCTAATTGGTTTTGCACTTATTTATCTATGTATTAAGGTTTAAAATAAAATTTAAAAAATGTGATTTAAATATCCTGATATGCTTTTTGCTTAATGCTATGCTCTTTGCAATAAACATGGTGAACTTTGTCCACCATAAAAGTATAGTGTTTCTAAATCAACAACATTCTGTTAATTATTTATAAAATTAAATCAAATAATAAACATAATAGGTTGTGATGAAAACAATGAACTATATACAAATTTTGAATATACAGTTCAGCATCAAACATAAAAAATAAAAAAAATAGTACATAAAAAAAGCATTCAAAGATATAATAAATTAATAAGCTTGTTTTAATTTAAACATTTGTTATGTACTACATTTATATAATACTTAGGTAGTTAACATTTTAAATCATTATGATTATGTAATTAGGTCATGGTAGAATGTTACTTGTGTTATTCAAGCTATAATTTTTTTTTATGAATTACATAAAATATTTTTATTTAAAATTAGTATAAATGAAATTTAAGTATTTATAAAACATTCCAAATAACTGGTTGACTTTATAATAATAAACAAAACAGGTAATTTGATTGATGTCATATTTTTCATAATTACATAGTTCTTTGGAGTCTGACTTTCATTTCATTTTGTAATAAAAGTATATTTTTTTGTTTGCTTTCATATTGAATGATTAGATAAAATAATATTGAGATTCTATGTCACATTCAAAGAGCTATGACAAAGCTATAATGAGTTTTGTATATGCTTGAGCAAATATAGCCACACTATGTGACCATGATCAATGAAAGTGTTAAATGATTACTCCTAAATTTTAATTTATCTACCCTAATATATTATTATGATTACAATATCCCAAAACATTTCTATTAAGTAATTAAAATTATATACAAAAAGCATGACACTAGCAAATAACCTCATTGTAACTTAGTAATTTGGGCATTTTCATATCCTGTCTACATGTATATAGTTTCTTGGGAGAGTCTATATAGATTCATAAGAACTATAATCCGAACATATAGAAATCAATGTTATTAAAAGATAGTTGAATGAACGCCCTAATATTAAAGTCCACTATTTATGATTCGCAGATGCAATAAAATATTTCCTAATAAATACTGAATAAATAACAGCACCTATGGCCTTTTCATCACCTTAAAGTGCAGTTATTGTTTCTGGATTTTATATTAATAAATATGTTTATGTTATGACCCCCCTTGTTCCTTATGCACAAATATCATAAACACTGATCGGAGTAGGTAGAGCTATTTAGATTCATTGACCGCAAACATTGATATTAATATGGATATTCCATGGGATTCTCACTGATACTGCAGGATTTTAATGAATTTAATTATTTTTATCACTAACTATAAAAAGCTTTATGTAAGCCAATAACTTATGAGCGAAGTGTAAATTTTACATCAGGAACATATTGAAATTTTAGAAATAATAATTTAAAACAAATACCAAATAATTTGTTTTTTTTTTATCATATTTTGATTTTTAGAGGAAAAAATAATTTGTGCCTAGTGTTAATGTTTTTGTACAACTTCAGAGTTAAAATGTAAAGTAATTGTTAATTCTTATATAACGCATAGAATTTTTTTCACAAAAATATATGTGGTTTAATGAATCAAGTTTCTATCAATTTATTTTACTATCCTTAAACATAAACCGTCCTTCTTATACTCACCTGATGGAGATGAAGTGTATTATTTAATTACTTTCTAAGGCGTTTATAGTTTTTTGTTATTTTTATACTTAAAAAGCAAACACCGGGATTAGGGAAATATCCATATTATCGTAACATATGGCAAGTACATAAAATAGCTCTACCTACTCCGATTTATGGTTATAACTTCAAATCTTAGATTATATTCTCAATATTTGAATTTAACGTTATTTCAGACGGCACTGTCGATATTCTTTCAAGAAGTTGCTATTCCTTCAGGAGCAAATGGTATTGCGGCACCACACTATCGGCAGGTAATCATTTCATACTATGTGTAATGTTTAATAGTCATAAATATTATATTAAATTGTTAAACATGAAACTTTTCACCAGAACCAATTGGCAATTTTTTTATAATGTTATTTGAAGTCAGGTAAATTTTTTGGAGAAAAAAATTAGAAAGAATTATAATCTCTCATTTTCTTTACAACCTGGGTATTACAAGTCAGTTCAGTTAGTCAATCATAATTATTAAAAAATATACAGTATTTTTAACCATAAACTTCTTAATTTGTACAAATATTCAAATAAAATGAAACGGGTAAAATTCTTATCATATAAACAATGTATCATATAAAATTTATAAGATAAAGATAAGATATGATAAAAACACTTTATTGCACAACATGCAACAAAGATAAAGAAAAAGAAAACTACGAATTTAAAATCATTTTCCACAATAGGCGATCTTCTATAAGAAGCAATCATATTGTTATGTGAGGAGGAAAGTTGTGCACATTATAATATAAATCGATTTTTTTTTAATAAAGCAGTTAAAGCAATAGTAATAAGTATTAATATGATTATAGATACCTATACTGAATTAATACATAAAAATAATCAATAAAAACACCCAAATAAATAATAATATACAATGCTTAGATCACTGAAAAATAAAACAAAACAAATTTCACAAAGATTGGCTGTAAAATTGAGAGTAGAACAACCGAATTCTCAAATGAACCATACGGAAGATTTCGGAGACGTCCGAGATAATTAATAAAATCAACTATAAAATCGGAATAACATCTTGTTTATGCAGATGTTATTCCGATTTTATAGTTGATTTTATATATAGGTATATAGTATAGGTAAAATGAATTATGATGAAAGAATATCTTTGGTGGCAGTTAGTAAGAAACGTTACGTCGCAACGTGCAACTGAAACTAACACCCATCTCCAGGATAGTATTGTCAAATAAAACTCGTAATAAACAAGGTCAAGGTCAGAGTAAATTTATGCTAAAATTGCGGCAGTCCTGTTAGGTCCTGGGTAGCTCAGCTGTTAGAGCAGTCGCCCGGATTACGAAAGGTCGTGGGTTCGAGTCCTATCTCTGAGTGTAATGGACAAAGCGGATTTTTTTTTCATTAAGAAATACTTTAAATTTAATCAAGATAGCAATTTGACCTTTTTAAATTATTGGCCAAATATCAAATTTGAATCGTTATTAAACCCCATACTCATCTTTCCGCGCAACTCTCGTAAAAAGAAATCCTAAGTATATTGCTTTGCATATTAATTAACATTTGAATGAGTATTGTTAACTTTTCCCGCAGGGTTATATCTTATAGGTTATATATTTATACATTTGCAAATTTTATTGCAGCAGTTGATGACACCATGCAATACACCGGCGACGCCGCCTAACTTTCCGGACGCGTTGGCTGCATTTTCACGGTTGTCTACGACGGGCAGTCCAAGCGGTGGCGGCAGCGGGGCCAACAGTGGAGCCCCGCCTGTGTCGCCACTCGCTACCCACCCACCGCCACACCAGCACCCACTAGTGCCGGCCACTACCTTCACCGGCTCACCCAATACACAATCTAACTATGCATCGTTGTCTTGCTCAACTGCCGTAAGTTTATGATTCAACACCATTATTTAAATAAACTATATATAAATTATAAAACTGTTAATGTATGATTCTGAACTCGACAGCATGCATGCCACCTCAGCACTACCGGTCCTCATACAATCTTAAGGTTTATATAAAATCACAGTCCGAGCTCCGCAGCATCGGCGACAGCAGTGAACGATTTTACTATCTGAATTTTCTTTATAACCATAGCTGGGCACCGTTAATCAAATAGTTAACTTCGTTAATCGTTAATCCGCTCCAAAAAAAGTTAGCTTCGTTAAACGTTAAAGCGTTACATTTCGGAAGAATTAACGCAAGTTAACGTTAATCGTTAATCCGTTAATATGTGTAAAATTGCATTTTTATATCGTTGCGTTAGTGAACTTATAAAACTTGTTGGTTTAGGTTCTGGAAGTTAATAGGTTAGGAATAAAACAAAATACTTGTATAATTCAAATGTGTAATTTAATCGTCGGGCATAAGGTGCATATTCCCCTTCATGAACATTAACATGTTGAAGTTCTCGTCTGAAAGCGAGGCTCGTTTTGGTGTTAAAATGTCTTTACCCGTGGAAAACAGACGTTCAACTGCAGCGCTTGAGGGTATAGCAGTATTGTATTTAATAAATAGATTTATGAATATCTGTTCCCCGAGGAATGCAGCATCGTTGAACGAGTCTTTTGATTTCATGTCCAGCCACATTTTAACGAGACTTTGCGCTTTACTCTTTAAAGAGTTGGAGCTCTTTGGTTTTTCTATAGACCGAGTGACAGAATTGAAAAAGTCTTCCTCCTCGTCATCATCGTTGTTACTCGCATTGCTCCCTCCGCCAGTTAAACTATCTCTGTCCTTCGAATTTTCCGCTGCTTCTTGTCGTAAAGCATCTTCTACCTTTTTTTCCATGCTCTTTTTTACTGCATCCACTCTACTGCTGTCATACGTTTCCAGCCATATCAACCGGAACTTTGGGTGAAATGCCGCGGCAAGTAGGCACTGTTCATCATTCAGGAGTGGACCAAACCTTTTCTCTATGCCATTTAATAACTCATTGGCTAAAGCTGTGCAATTTACTAGGCCCTTAGATTTAATATTTTTTAATTTATAGACAGTTGCTGCAATCGTCGGTAGTAGTGATCCGAGATATGCTTGAGCTTCTCCTTGGATACGATCGAGGGCATTCGCGACAGGTGCCATAACCTGTAAATAAGTATTTAATATAAGTATTGATATGATGTGGAAAGAAAATAACTTTACTAAAACGTTAATTTAAACTATATACATATATGAAATTATCTTTGCGTACTCCTTCATTACAGTCACATCTTGGTCATTGAAAGTTAGAATTTTTAGTTGAGTCATAACCCTGTGAAGAGAAGGCCTTTTTGTTTCCAATATACTGTTGAGAACGACAATAGCATCATACAGAGAGTTCCACCTCGTCGTATTTGGAAGGACAAGTCGTCTGCCTAATTCAGCGTGAATGCTATCTGCTGCTACCGTACTACGTGATTGCTGATTCCAGAGAGTACGTGCCTTGGCTAATGCACTTCTATAGGGAGTCTTGAAAACAGTTATTTGTAGAGCAGCATCTACATCTTTGCTAGCGACCAGATTGAACGTATGTGCAGCACATCTCATGTGAATTGGCGAAGTATTAAAGTTTTCTAATATCTGTTCATTGATTTCATTGCAATGGAGACGATCAGGAGCATTCAGTATGTTTTCTACTATAATAAATTCTAAGTCATCATTTTCTTCTGAGTTTGGATTTAAAAGATTGGCAATATCAGGGTCAAATTCAGACTCTAAATCACATGATGGCAACTCTGGAAGTATGTCGATCTCCGAGCCGAATTGCACAAATGCCTTCACAAAGTTACTGCCATTATCCGTAGTAGTCCTAAAATAAAATTAAGCCTGCTTTTTAAGATCATTATATTCCGAAAAAAAATAATGAATAATAATAACTAATGTATAATGATCGTTATCATTATCAATGTGCAGTTTTCGTAGCTAAGTGTATGGTTGACAGAAAAATAAATACATGTTAATATTCAATGTTATTTTTTATTATAAAATAAATACTTCAGGATTATTACCTCTAGATATAATTTTTGTGATAAAACCTTTACGTCATTGCCACCCAATCAATTTTTCCAAGTAAACTGAAATTAAAATTATAAACACATCACGTAAAAAAAATGCACTTATAAATAAATGAAAATTATATACATATGTATATGCATGCATACCTATTTTATGAACCCCTAATTATTTTAACTTTTTTCAAATAAAATTATACCTACGTAGGTATACGTAAGGCGACGTTTATCTGTTAAAAATAAATAGGTATTTATTTTTATTTTAGTAACTTACCTAATAAGGTGTTGCTTCAATTCAATGTGTTCGTCAGTAATGCGTCTACCCAAAGTTCTTCTTGAAATTGAATTTTTGCTTGAGTTTAACGTTTTTATCAACGCACCAAAAGACTTGCTTTCGACAACATGTAAAGGAATCATGTTTGAAACAAATAAATTTACTATACATTTGTCCACTTTGGCTTGGGGTACACCGCTGCCAGTAGCTGCAATCCCGAACGATTCCCCGATGCTCAGCTGTCGACCCTGTTGTATTCTTCTTTTAACGGGATTAGGATTACTGCTACTTGTGCTATCATCATCGTCAGAATGAGTTCTCCTTTTTGTCTTGCCCCGGTTAGAGCCCGCCTTAACAATCTCTTCAAACTGTACGTACTGTGACTCATGTACCCTTCTTACATGTTGTTTCAAATTATTCAGACTTGATACATGAACTTTTATTTTGGTGTCTTTCGGCAAGCATCGCTTACACGCAAAAAGTATTTGCTGGCCCGATCTGGATACAAATTCCACATACTCAGTCAAATGTGGCCATGGATTCTCATCAGGACCGCTGGAAACCAATTCCATGTCTTCCATGATATGGTTTTAATTACTACACTGCACAGTACACTTTTTCTAACTAAATTACATTCACTCTTCTTTATCAACACGCAAATGATCACTGACAGTAATTTATAATATCAACAAACAAAACATTCGTCACTCTAAGCACTGGCGCTAAGTAATGAAATGATCAAACGAAAAAATATCTTCGCAGTTTTCTCACTCGCACGTGCCGGCAAAATATATTTAGTTTTGTTTTTGTTTCACGCGCTGCCACGCGCCGCCCGGCACTTGTCGTTCGTTTCATACTTGTCTGAACCTGTTTTTCGCGCCACGCCGCGGTACCGTGCGGTAAATAGTAGGCATTAGATTAGGACTTCTGCATATTAACGGAAGTTAACGTGTCCGTTAACATTTTTAAAAGTTAACTTAAAAGTTAATTCGTTAATCAAAATGTTAACTTCGTTAATTAACGATTAACGGATTAACGAGTTAATGCCCAGCTATGCTTATAACTTATGAAATGGTTTTAAAACAGCGTCTCGTAGCGTTTATTCCTTTGTCAACTAAATAAATAGAAGTTGTTGCTCAATAGATAACTTGTCTACTCATAGCAACTGAATGAATGCTGCCTCGTCAAATCATTAGACAAGCAGCATTGCCGCTGCTACAGTGCTGCGGTAGCAATGGTGCTTGCTAATATAATCGGAATCATACCAAGTAATTATTTACAAGTTGGGTTAGGTAGGCATGGCGTGACAAAAATATATAATATATAAAATTAAAAATATAGTACCGCTATCTTTTTTTATTCATTAAACTAGTCTGTGGTTTTAGGATGAATATAAAAAAAGGCGCACGCATGCGCTGTTGGAACTGTGAAAAAAATGGCGCTTGCATTCCTACCTACTTTGTTTAATTTCAATTTTCCCTATGAGTGAAGATAAAATAATGTATGAAACTGCATATAACTTAGGTATTAAAATACTCGAGTCAACCGTGTTTTGATACCCCTTATATGACAGTTGCATAAACTACTATTATTTTTTCTTAATCACTAATTTGCCTATAGTAATGTGTCCACAACGTAATTTTAGGGTTCCATCATACCCAAAGACTAAAACAGGAACCCCATATACTAAGACTTCGCTATCTGCCCGTCTGTCACAAGGCTTTTATATCTCATGAACCGTAAAAGTTAGACAATTGAAATTTTCACAGATGATGAATTTCTCTTGTCGCTTCAATAACGAATACTACAAATCAGAATAAAACAAATATTTAAGTAATTGTATACTTAAATATTTTTTTTTCATTCAAATATTTCCTGTGTTCGCTTTGATTTGATTTGTAGTTCAGGTTAAATTATTCTAATCCCTTCTGTATTGCATGTCATGATCTGTTCTTGTTTGTAACGATAAGTTTAACGCGAACTTATTAAACATGTAATCTATTTGCATTTCATAATAATTTAATAAGTGCTATTGTATTAATGCGTCCTGTTTTATACTGAATTGTCCTGGTTTTTTCTAACTTAAAATCATAGTTGAAATTTGGTTTTAGCAACTCTAAAGTAAATATTGTGTTAACGTTAACTGTGTTCTTTAACTATTGGTCGATGCTTGCACTTCATGTTTGTCTCGAGTTGCGTTACGTGTGCGCGTGTAAATCCTTATCATAAAGCATTAAAATCTATAATGTCATGACTGTTAGCACTCGTATTCCAGCAAGTTTAACTTACTCTCTTCGGTACAAGTTTTTTTTTCAGTGGTAGTTATAATAATGTACTAATGTATTGTACTGGTTTTGTAATTAAAAATTTTTCTATTAACAGATTAATACACAAAATATTTATTTATTTATTTCAGGTTTGCAGTGAACATATGCCAAGATAAGTTGAAAAAAATAGTTTAGGAGCATCTATAATTTATTTTTATAATGGTGCGCAATGTGAGCTGTGGAATTGTGTATGAAATGTATATTTCTTCATTAAACACCCTATCAGCGGTGATTTAGATGGACAATATTTAGGGTGTGTTGTAGTCAATCATGTTATATATTATGAAATATATCTCTATATTTATATATACATTGGGCTCATTCTGCCAACATTATGTTTAATTTAAGTACCTGTCTTTAAAGACAAGGATTTTAGATATTATTATAATATAAAAAACACAAGTATAGGATAGACAATTCAAAATTGCATACATGTAGATGCTCCATAAAACTTTTATCTATAGAAAATGTTTAATTAATAATGCTTAATTTAAATTATTAACAGGAAATAAGGCCTTTACGCACACAGCCAGCGACCGAATCAGGCGGAGGCCATCGCCTTCTTTCATTCATTTCTTTTTCATTTTACATATAGAAATTAATTTATTCACTTGTCATTAGCAGAATTGTGCGAAATGCGCAGATAAGCCATAAATAAAATTAGAAGATCGAATAAGGCGAAATATAGTCAGTAAGAAACGTCGAATCCCGGCAAGCATTGGCACCGCACTGACATGACTTAACATCACCATCACTGATAAGTACGGATAGCGTTATACAAAAAGAATGTTACAATCAATTGTGTATTTAAAAGTTTAGATGAGTACTCTGCGCACAATATTTACAACAAAAAAGCAAGGCAATTTCCTGAGTTTCACTCTTTAATTTTCTGTGCAAAGTTGTAGAAATATGCCGTTCTTTTCTTCCTGCCTTGAAAGGCAAATTACACATTGACAAAGAAAAAATTAAAAAAGATATCATTTCCTCTTTTTTATTTTTATAAAAAATAATAAAACGTCTTTCAAAGAGGATGCAACAGTTGACATGTAAAGCTGTGCAAGTATGTTTATCTCGTTCTGACAAGAGGTATGCTGAAGATTCTGATGGAAATATCTATTTTTAATTTCTTCGTGCCGTTTGTGGTCGTATTATAATGTTACGCTGCCACAATAAAATTTCCGCTGTTTTTAAACGCAATAATGTACGGGTATGACGTGTCTGATAATAAAACATCATTGGTTACAATATCATTTTTCCCCGACACTGATATGATAAATACGTTACTGATCGGCGCTGTGCCGGCACTATCGTATGTGCCTTTAATTTTCAAATAAAGATAATTTAAGCATTATTGATTATTAAATCGAACATTGGATACATTTGTAAGAGTCAGTTTATTTGTATACTAGCGTTTACGTATGTACATATATTAAATGGAAAAAAAGAGTGATATGCTTAATGTATACTTAAGTGAATGTGCAACAGAATCGAGCTCAGTGATTAATATAAAATGCACAATATTGTTCTTTGAAATTCTATGTTACTTATTGTTCAAATACTGGCAATTGTAATGATATCACAAAACGAGGTTGAAACATGTATTATAAATAAATGACTTGTAAAAAGATCAAAGAAATCTAATCGACATGACTGTATATTTATATTTATTAGGCTGTTGTATATTCTTATTATAAACAGAAAGGCAATTATTAGTGCTGACGTAATTGACTATACATAAAAGACAATACACTATAAAAGGTGAAATAAAAATTGAACAAATCCATACATTTGTAATTGAAGTGATTACTTAACCATTTTATGGCCACGTCGTCGTTGTCGTGTAGTGGAATGTTTGATAATTTTCTATTTGTTATAAGTATTTATATAATAAAACCGTAATTAATTACATTTACTGTTTATTACACGAATTGTACAGTTTTAGATAAATATTTGAATGTCATGCTGCATGAACATTAATATTTGCTAATGATATAAGTAAAATAGATTTATTTCAGTTGTAATAATTAAAATAGTTACAAAGGTTCGGAAGTTGTGCCGGGCATGCTTAGAAAGCAAAATTTATAAACCTCGGTAAGCTTGATCAGCTAAAAATAAGTTCTTTATGAATCTAAAATAAACAAATAGAAAATATAATGTCTCTGAATTAACTTTTTTTCACAGTATCCTCACTCCTGCTAATGTTATGAAACGACGTTATGCTCCTTTCATAACCAGTGTTATCATCAGTGGTCGGAATTAGGTAGAGTTATTCATGTACTTACACTGATTTCATACAGCGAAAGAATAAAGTGGATATGCCTCAAATCCCAAGATTAATTTTAAAGAGCAAAAAAAATCCCGTGATTTTTTAAATAAAAAGTTATTTACTTTTACACAATTTAAATTACTGCACGCACGACGTTACCAAACTTACATCAATGACATCGGATGTCCAAAGTTGCAAAATACCAATACGCGCGATGTTGCCACATTTGTAGGGAAGGTCAACATTTCGATGCAAGTACATAAATAACTCTACCTAATTCCGACCTCTGGTTATCATAGACTAATAATAATTACTGTTTTTATTAAGGAAATGACGATTTACACCAACTTATTTGCCAAACAGTTTTTTGTATTGTGTGACGTAGCATCATGTAAAACACTTATTTGCCGGAGAATTACTCACTAATATGTAGTCTATAAAACGGGCATCAAATACCTCGCGCAATGCTCCTTGTTTTCGGAGATTT
This sequence comes from Diatraea saccharalis, assembly GCA_918026875.4. Lineage (NCBI taxonomy): Eukaryota > Metazoa > Arthropoda > Insecta > Lepidoptera > Crambidae > Diatraea > Diatraea saccharalis. The sequence continues at coordinate 8,938,635 of OU893337.1, forward strand.
TTACCATAACCCCTTGAGCTGAAAATAACAGTCACGGATATAACCAGTTTGGACCCGGCGGGCTCATTGCAAGATCCCAGGTCCTTCCCCCCAGGGCCTCGCTTAAGCCTGTCCTTTTCAGGATGAGTGCTGAATTCGAGAACCCTAGTCCTGCGTTATCAAATAAATATATATAACCAGTAAACAAAGGTAACTGGACCTCTGAGCTATTTTTTCTCAACAAATGAAAAGGCAGCGTCCGCATGCTTGCCACTTACCACAAACTGCAAACGTCTACAAATGCTAAAACGTGCAAACGCATCTCGCAGCCAACTGGTTGCAATTGATCGGCTAGCCTTTTAATTGAATACCGTCATTTAATTGCCCAGCTAAGTGTCGAATAGCTGAAAACAGCAAAGGTAGCCGGAGGTGGTAGGATAAAATAATAAATGAATATTGCGGCGGCTTTTAAATCGCACATCCCACTGAACGTTTTAAATATCATAAAGATTTAACTAGAAGAGAAGAAACAGCCGTCCCATTGTTTGGCTATTTTAACCAGTTGGCATCGACGTATAAAACATCATGGGAATAAAATAATAATTTTGTCTTTAGTAAAAAACCTAAACCTTGGATGTCGGTCTGATGAGTACCTACCGTTGTCGTAGCCACTACCGTAATTAGGGATAGTACAGCTGCAGGGAACTAGGGGCCGATTAGTTTTATAATAGCCACGATTGGCTTTAAAAGAGATAAAGTATATCGATCCATAAGCTCAAACAAGATACATAGCAAATATTATTTAAAAAAAAAAAACATTTTTGGGGTTAATTAAAAGTAAAGCACAATTTGTATATAAAATAAGTATATTTTTGATTCCAATATGATAAACGCCCAAAATGATAATTTTTCGCAAAAATCAATGTCAAAATGTAATAGGGCCTTAAATATTTATGGAAATATTTATGATTCTCCGTTTATCGTGTTTCGGCTTTCAAGCTGATTTCGAAAGATCAATCAGCGCTTTATTTTGGCGGGAGAGTCGCAGGTGGATGAAGGTCATCAGTATGATTCACTGCGATGAGAGAAATTCAACCCAAGCAACCTGACTAGGAATTCAAGAATAAAGCTATTAAAATAAATTAGGATTCAACAACGAAGTTAAATAAAAAAACACTTGATAAAATATATGGGTTACAACACTTTTGTTACATTACATTACAATGTTACGGATATTTTTTTCGAGTTCTTCATCTTTATAAACGACTGGGTTTTGCATTGAAAAAACATCTTGTTTCATTACAAATTCACTGTATTTATCTTCCAAATTTTCACTCTGTGTAGCAATCGATAAATCAGATTGCTTACTTATTTTATATATTAACTGAAAGAAATTATGAGTAGATTATTTAATTATCTAAAACCTCAAATAAGTTATTTGTATCGGCATAAGTTGTTAAAGCTTCATGTCTATGTTTATGGGGAACCGAAATGTGGCTCTACCGCGTAACTACTTTAACTTGTTCAGGCCCCTTACTCTCGAAAGCAAACGCGACCGATCGACATTACAATCGTGCCGCTCTGCACTCTTGATTGGTTCACTAGAATACCCTGACGCTAGTGTACCCAATCAAAAGTACAAAACATCACAATTACAATGTCGATTGCGTTCGAGAGTAACGGTGGAGGTAGGTAAGCCCTAGCACTTTCAGTGTGCGTCAGGTAATGAAGGCCAAAACACCATGTAGGTACGTCTAGTTTCGGGATAGATCATGCCCCGGTTGCTGCGCTGTTGGGGTCCCATATCGCATCTCCTGTCTTTAACAAAGGACAGCCTGGTAGATTCACGCGCTTACCGGGCATTGCACGTCGTTTGTCCTATCTAAGGGGTAGGGCTTAAGTTAGTCTCCGAGTCGTAACCCCAACCCCAACCTCGGCAGTAACCGTGCATCGTCCGCCAGTGAGGGACATGGATGGGTTTAAGTGGGTATGCTTCTGCATTTCGACCCGTTCAGGGGGCGGGTCCTCAGGAGATCCCCACATAACCTCGTCGATGCGCGAAAGGGAAGCGAGGTATGCAGTAATGCATTTCCCATTAGGAATTAAAAAAAAGTTACGCGATAGGGCCCATGAATAAATTAATAATACCTAAAAATTATGAATACACATACATCTATTATTAAATACATACATATAAAGACGAGTAACGATTTAATGAATCTGTTCCAACAAAAAGTTACGCAACTTGTTTTAAAAAAGCTAATTAATAGTATAATGGGAATTCATTCCATAAAAGAAAATATTTGACGAAGAATAATTTCGGCGAGATGAGATGGACAGAGAAGTAGATTACTCTTTGTTGTAGGGGATAATCTTCGGAAATACCTCCTGATCCAATAATGAAAGTTCTTTAACCATCACATATTTATCAATTTACGCCGGCAAAGTCGCGGAAAAAAGGCTCATTTATGATACTTTTATAGGATTATGTTATGCCCGGGTTTTATTAAAGAATTAATTGCAACTAAAAACAACACAATTTAGGTAGTATTTTTACTGTAGTGTGATAAATATGACATTCAACTGAATGTCGGTAAGGCGGAACGACCAGGAATATATCAGCTTTTCCACTCTACTTCATTTTTTTTATAAGAAATTAAAAAAGTTAAGTGTAGAGAAATTGTTATATTTTGAATGCATAGTATAAAACTAAGTACTTCTCGAGGACATCGAGCCAAACAAGCTGATAAGACTACTGAGGTTTTGGCAAAACTAATTCCTTTGTGTGCGAGTACTTACTTTATAGAACCTAGGGTTTTCATATAACCAAAGACTGATTACAGCAGTAATTAAGAAGAAAAGCACAAAAATTAGATATTTACAGGAATATGTATAAGCTTCTAAAAATATTTCACACCAGTAAAAATTATATGTGCTATAAACTTGCATTATTATTAAAAATAGGCCAATCCTTCTTTTATTATTGGCTTATCTGCGCGTTTCGCACAATTCTGTCAATATCAAAAAACGTATTGTGTATTCTCTTTGGTCATACCCCAAAAAGAATCTAGGTATGCCCAAAAAGTAAAGCATAGTGAATTATGTAGGAGTAAATATTATACGTATAAAGCTTCTATCGAGAAACTAAAATACTAAGTGCCAAGTGCGTGTCGGACTCGCGCAAAAAGTCATGTTTGTTTTACGGAAACCCCCTATAATATTTATTTTATTCTGGATTTTAGTATTTGTTGTTGAAGCGGCAACAGAAATACGTCATCTATGAAAACTTCAACTGTCTATCTTTCACGGTGAGATATAGCCTGGTGACGGACAGACAGCGTAGTCGTAGTAATAGGTTTGTCGTTTTACGTTTCCCTTTGGGTACGGAAACCTAAAAAGTAAAAATATTAAGCTAGATTTATAATTTAAGGGTTCAATATACCAGAATTGATTTTGAACTTTATCGAAAATGCGTTAATATTTTAAATTAAGTGGAAAGACAGTTTATTATAGATTGACGCGATTGGTGCGATATCGCTCATCGACATCGAGTTGCATACTTGCATCGTATAGAGCTATGAAGCTTATTGTGTAAATGCCACAATAGCTACCTACCTATGAAAATCATAAGTTCAAACAGTGTTGGGCGTTAATCAAATAATATTTCAATCATATTTGTAATGAGGAAGTAGTTACAAAAAAAAGAAAGCACTAAAAAGCACCTCCACTAGATGGCGACTCTAGCAAAAGTTGATTTTTGCAGAAAACGAATAGACCAAAGATAGTCATTTCCGTTCCTTTTAACTAACATATTGAAAAACTGAAATGAAAATTCGAAATTCGAAACTTAGATATCAATACAAATACGAAAAAGTATAAATATAATGGTTATTGAGTTTTGAAAACTAATTTACTTTTATACATGAATGTAAACCGGAAGGTTTGTCATGGAGAAATCAAGAAAGTATCGTAGCGACATCTAGTTTGATTTCGGGAACAAATTATTTGAAATAAAGTATTTAAGAAAACATTAGAAAGACATCTGTCTGTCTTTCTTTCCTTTCGCTCTTTCAATTCCTCCTTTTTTCTGTCACTTGTTTAGTAACGTGTGAAGAAAAAACCTATCCCATTACCGGCCTGTGCAACGCGATATCGTTCATCGATATCGGATCGCATCGCATCAAGCCATAAGTAAAGAGCCTAACTCCCAGAAAGATTGATTTAGCGCGGCCTGAAACCAAAGGCTTCCTGTTGACTTTGCGAAATCATCAGTTAACCTTATGGAAGTCCTACCCTGTGCCATATATTATTTCTTTTGTGATACTTAGATTTGAATAAAATTTAATTAACAATTGAGTAATAATTAATTGAATGTCACAGTTAACAATAAATCAATTGTTGTTATTACGCAACTAACAATTAATCAATTGCTAATTACAATAAAATTTTGCCCAATACTGAGTTCAAATTCGCTTCATTAAAATTTGTAGTATCTTTTATTATCAGGAAGTGACATGACTGTGTCAGAGGTAAAAAATTAATGACTGCTAGGAAATGTAAATAAAAGTTGTAATATTTTCAAAAGTGATGTTATTATTATGACACCACACATTAATAAAGATGCTATTGCTGTATTCTATAAATATAAAACCTCTATTTTGAATACAATAAAAATAAAATGGTTTTTGTGTTATCGAAAATACTATATAATATCAGAGAACACATTCAAATCTTATTACTATAATTACATAAAAATTTAAAGTGTTAAATTTTGAGAAACAATAAACCATAAAATTAACTTGGACCACAGTATGATTTCAGGATAAGCCCAGATAAGGTTGACTAATCATCATAGTATTTATGAACATTAACAATTAAGTTCAATTTAAATGCTCATTTTCCAATGTTGGACAATCCTTAATATGGTATGATAGTTACCTATATACTAAATGTACATCATTTCTGCCATTGAAGACATCTTTTTAGGTATGTGAACTAATGTTTCAAAATAACTAGCTAGTTCATCAATAGTGACATCGCAAGGAGGATTCAAAGCTTGTTGTGAACAAGAACCAGATGTGTTTGTTTCTACTGCTACTTTCCTAACTTGTTTTATTTGTGATGAATCATTCTTCCACCACATCTTCTGACTAATAGTATTTTTATCTACTATGTTTTTTTGCTTGGTACCTGAAGATATTCTTAACTGATTACAGTTATCTACAAGGGCACATAAATTCAATAAATCTGAATGCATATTCAAATCTGAATCATTAACTTTTGAGGGGTTAGTTTCTCTTTTGATGTCATCGTTATTTTTACATTTTTGCAGCATCTTTAATACTGGGTCTTTGATTAGCTTTTTTGGCTTTTTCTTATAAATTCCATAAGTACTAAATTTATGTGAGTTACATAGGCATTTATGGTATTGTGAAGAACTGTTTCTTGAAAGTAAAGACTTATTTGATAAATTAATAAATGGATTTTCGTCTTTGACAATTATAGGTCCTCTGATAGGTTCTATCTCTAATTTTCCCATTTCGACACCAAGCAGTACATCTTCTTTCGCCATCTTTGGCAATCTGCAACAAAAGACAATAGTTTTATTTTGGTTAAATTATTTAAGTTTGGGATTCTCAAAAAATATGGTGTGAAACAGTGTTATCACAGCATTAATTTCAATCAAATTAATCCTTTAAAGACAGTTATTTAATGCTGTTATAGCACTGCTTGATGGTAATTTTTAATAAATACATAAACAGTTCTTAATAATACAAAAAAAAACTGTTTTTCTGACTTTATTTATAGTCACTTTAAAAACACTAAAAAAATTTATAGAATAGAATAGAATCAAGTAGGTATCTAAACTAATCTCTAGTTTGTAGTCCAGATTATTCTACACTTAACACCTTTAAACAATATGCGAATCATTGTTGTTAACGAGAAGTCTTAGGTTGTAAATGTTCTACAAATTTATCGAACTCTTCGCAAATAAAGAAAATTCCCTTCCACAATTTCTCATTAACAAAAAATATAATGTAAGATGTAAATAAATAAACTGTATACCTATTTATAGTGACAAAATTGAGGCTACGACGAACTGACTGCTTTTCAACATACGCATAAGTATATGTGCATTAACATCTGACAAGGTAAACTTTGTTTATAGTAAAACACAAACACATATTTTTCACTGCACAATGTTTATAACAAACTTATTTCTTTGAAACAATAATATTTTATGAAAATTACCACTTCTCAAACCCAAAGAGTAAATTAAACTCAAATCCCAAACAATATTAATCTATGATCCCAATGACCCCAAATCACTTCACTCACTCATGCTTTTTTTTTTTAATTTTACCGGCCCTGGCTTCCATGGCCTTCAGCCGTGTCTTTATATTGAGATAATTTATATATTTACTAGACCTACTCACAGTGCCGGTTTTAGCACTACTAGCGCCCTGGGCGAAATTTCTTCGGCACCCCCTAACTGCAATTCAATTATTACTACATACTACAAATGTCTTTTTTCGCCGACCCGGCCTACTTACTTGTAATTTTCCCTAAATTTAGGTAGATTGTTAGGTTGGCAGCATTAGAGTGGAACGTAGTGTTCAATCGGTTTAATTTCTCGGGAATCCCCGACTTTCCCGACCATACAGAAACAATGTGTTTTTCTATAATCGGGGATTCCCGAGATCTATTCCTTTTAATTTTTGACGAAGCAGAACACAATCAACAATCTAAAGTATATAAGATGTTAAAATAACAGGTTAATTATTGAAATTGAGTCGAGACTCTTTACCCTTGTAACATCCTAACAGGATGTCACATAATTGTTTTGTATAACTTTGTAATTGTTGTAACTTTGTGTCAGTGAGTTTGCAGTGGGCCACTACTTATTATATGATCAATTATTTTGCTATTTCGAATAAGTGGCCAAGTAGCTGGATCCGCTATATTCGGGACAACATTATCAACTCCATCTAGTACATGTATTTGTTGTACATCAATAACAGATTTATCCTGATCAGCATCTGTAATCGTAACACTACTTGCTGCCTCACTTCGGGATTTTTCATCCACAATCTCTTGAGTAGCTATTTCATCTGACTTGCCAGACAGAGGCTCCACTGCCGATGCATTCGTTTGTATTGCAGCATTTTAGCTTCAGCTTAACGTTTAAACATGCTCAAACGAAAATTTTCTTAAATGTTCGAACGATAATGCCCGCCAATGTACGTCATCTTACCTAATAAAATACATATCTTCATATTGGTAATCGGTATGTTGTTCTGTTTTACCATAATATAATATTATGCTTGTTAAGTTTCCTTTCAATTCATGCTGAAAGTGAGGCAACTTGAAAACAAAAACACATCCTCACGGTTCTTGTCTTTTTTCGCCGACCCAGTCCTTGTTCAATGAGCGAGGGTACTATATACATATATATAATCTTTGTCTGTGGGAAATGAGGAAGTATTAGAAAAAGAAACATTAGTTCCCGAAATCAAACTAGATGTCGCTACGGTACGTTCTTGATTTCTCCATTACAATCCTTCCAGTTTTCTTTCATGTTTAAAAGTAAATTAGTTTTCAAAATTCAATCAACAACTTATATTCTATTTGTACTTTTTCGTATTTGTATTGATATCTAAGTTTTGAACATTTCAAATTTCAGTTTTTTTAATATCTTACTTAAATAAAAGGAACAGAAATGACTATCTTTGTTCCATTCGTTTCCTGCAAAAATCAACTTTTGCTAGAGTCGCCGTCTAGTAGAGGTACTTTTGTAGTGCTTTCATTTTTTAAAATATTTCCTCATTATACAGAACCAGAAAAATGCGCCGGACGAAAAAAGGGCGCCGCGGCCGGTGGCGCCCCTTTTGGTCCGGCGCCCCTGGGCGGTCGCCCAACCGCGCCCTACCCTAACACCGCTACTGCCTACTCATGCTCTTTATGCTCACAGAACATATACTCTTAGCTTCACTCGCATACATTCTTAGGGATGCGATGTGTAGCCGATAGATAAATCAATGTTACTAAAAAAATGAATTGTTTCAATGGTTGCTCAGCAAGAATAAATATTGTAAAAATATATGTCGCATCATCTTTACGAAGATCGTTTGATTTAGTTTCTTTTATTTTAATTGCTTGTTACTCGATTACTTAATTACTCGATTGTAGAGAGAGCGTGATCATCGATACTTTTAATTTTATTAGAATGGTGACATTGACTTTGACAGTTCGTTAACAAAAAGCAAATTGCCGCCATTTTCGGAGACATTCTGTTTCCGATCATCGAGGAGTAAAGACATCCGACGACATCACGCTCATCACGTTATATTTTCGTATAAAAAGTGATAAAATGGAACAAATCCACGTTGGTATACATGCTTGCAGTGTTATTTTAAAGATAGTCCTCCGATATGGACCATCTATTTGAGCTTCGTAATAGCCCCTTCTGACTACCCGCCGTTATATATATTTTTGTTGATGCTTAGTATAATATCGATTTAAACATTTTATACAACGTTTTCTAAAAACGTCCACCTTTAAAAAAATCTATATAATTTGTGGTAATCATAGTAAAGTGCTCTATAAAAAAAAAAAATTTAATAAATTATCTTTTACATCTGATATTTCAGTTCAAATATAAAGTGCGTTTATTTCAATAAAATTAAAGCGCAAATCACAAGATCTTGTGACGACCAATACGTAGCGACATCTATCACATCGCACTAACATCGCCACAAGAATCGAAAGCAAGAGGAACTACAAGAACTTCTAATACCCAATAACGAGATGGCGATTCACACCTTTAATTAATATACTACAAGTCATATAGAATAAATGGAAAGCTACATCACTCAGAATGAGTTTCATTGCTAATTCGCATAAATAGAATACCCAACCTACATACATCGGTTGGACTGCGGTCCCCGGGCTAACAACACCTAGCTCAGAGGGAGACAATTACCTTTAGTCTCCCTTGCCAGTAGTCTCCATCATCTAGTAGGACCACACCTCCACCGTTATGGTTCCTCTAATCTTATATTTCTGGGTGCATTGCGTAATATATAAATTCTTCTTAGAAAGTATTCTATGAATGAGGAAGTATTTTAAGAAAAAAAGAAATCATATAAGAATAAAAAAAAGATAAATAAATATAAGAAAAAAAAGGCACCTCACTAGTTCAAAACTTCAAAACTTAGATATCTAAATATAAAGTTCAAACTTAGATATCTATACAAATTCAGGGAAACAGTTAAATGATGGAGATGATTTCACCAAAACTAATGCATGTATGTATTTTATTGGTCATCAACACAATAAAAATATAAATAAATTTGGGTGTTTTATTTATTATTTTCCTACACTTATCTACAATTTGAATACTTTGTAATCAGTATTTGATTTCATAAATGTAATGATATATTTATCATTATAAATTTTTGAAATAAAAGTACTGTGTCTCCCTTGATACAGGTATTTATACTTTAAAGGAAAGTTTCAGTATATACTGAATAAGCTGAATTTATCGGCTCATGACAGTGTTGACATACAAACAATCATCATTCCTTCCAATTAACTAAAATTTGCAGTTCAAAAACTAAAATAAATTTAAATGTTTATAAGAAACATGAAACGTTGTCATAATTATTACTTTTCGATATTCGGCTTACTTTTATTACATCAGAAACAAATTTGAATGAATTTTCTAATACTTCCTCAATGGCAATTCCATCGCGAACCCCAGTTTTTACCAATATTTACTAAATAATTGATTGCATTTCTCAATAACTAATCGATTACTATTAGTTATGTGCTTATTCTACATCCCTTGTTCTAGCCACTGTCGTTCTCTCTCTCTCTCTAATTACTCACTCTCACCCCAAGATTTGGCTGTATGGCTTAGTTCCTTCGCCTGTCCCATGGACAAAACTACATGGAAACTACTACTACTCACTCTTTCACTCATTCATTCATACGAATTTTATGCATATCGTACATGATTACACATAGATAGTTGGAAAAATTTCAAATTAATTTTGAAGAGGTACATAATTTAGACGATTTTTGTACTTCAATATGTCATATAAAATCACTGTGCTGTAGTTTCCTGATTTTATTATTTTAAAGAAGGTTTACTTATTTGAGCTTGTGTTGCAGTTGTATTGATTTTCACAACTAAAATAATGGAACCAAATCCTGTAATTATCGCCGCTACGGCTAAACATACAGCATCTGTAAGTAAAATGCCTTTATTTTAGAATTTCATTAATGTTTCATCTAACAAGTGGATTTTTTTATTTTTCAGCTGATATTTTTCCATGGTTTAGGCGATACCGGGTTAGTAGCTGTCAGGATTACTGTCATTTAGTTTCATTGTGTTAAAGTATCCAAAATTTTGAATTTACTGTAATTTAGTTTCCTCACACCTAAAACCTTATGTCATTATTAGGGTTTTTATAAACAATATTTTTATCTACTACAGACATGGGTGGGCTAGTACAATAGCAGCGATTAGAGGCCCTCATGTAAAAGTAGTGTGCCCTACAGCTTCGACAATGCCAGTAACATTAAATGCTGGTTTCCGAATGCCATCATGGTTTGACTTGAGGACTCTTGATGCAACTGCTCCTGAAGATGAAGAAGGGATATTAAGAGCCACTACTCTTGTACACGGACTAATTTCAGATGAAGTTAAGGTAATATTAGATTTAAATAAAAAATAAACTAATCATTAAACTAAATTTCTACATGCTATCTTTTTCAGGCAAGGCATACATTATTTTTAAATTTGATTTTTAAATAACATTTGCATTGCATACTCACTAGCCTGTTCAAGATAGCTAAACAATAAAATATTGGTAATTTGATAGTTGGACTCTGTGATTAACAGAAATAATGAATGTATTTGTAATAATTATGATTCTTCAACCTGTAACCTGCTTGCTATGATTTTAAAAAATCAATATATTGTATCACATAAAATAGCCTCATCTGAACATTTCAGACAAAATGGATTAAATAGAATTTTATATTCATACAAGAATCGCCTAGTCAAAGTATACTTTGAATAGTCAGAGTTAAAACAATATGAAATGAATTCATCAAGTTTATCAAAGGATCTTTTATTCACAAGTTGATATTAAAACAGTTATTTAAATTATAATTAATTTTTTTTAGGCTGGGATTCCTTCTAATCGCATTCTAGTAGGAGGTTTTTCTCAAGGTGGAGCTTTGGCTCTTCATGCAGCGCTCACTTATCCTGAAAGATTGGCTGGTGTAATGTCACTGTCATGTTGGCTACCGAGACATGCTCAATTTCCAGATGGAGTTAAGGCACCATTAGATATACCGGTAAACAATTTTATCCTACTTAGTACTATAGTAACTGTTATTACAATTATAATACTTATAATTAATTTATATTATATAAATGTGCATCCTAAACAAAGTCTTCCTTAATTTTGAATTATCAAAACAGGATGTATAAGGTCAAAGATACATTGAACTCTTCAAAATATTCATTACCTATTGTTAAAATGTGATAAATGCATAACAATTCACTTGGCATAAATTCACCAGGAAGTAGTGTTGAAAATTATTTGAATGAGCTGCAATTTTTAAGTTTCTGAACCAAAACATAATTACTACAACTTGAGTGATAATGAATAATAAAATGAATATTACTTTATTTAAATATGTTAGATTTGTACCAGAAAAGTTCAAAAAGAGATGCACAGTATATTAATTTTCATTAATTGTCAACATTCATTATTTCCAACATGAAGTTAAAAACACATACATTTTCTATATTCAACTGTATTAATACATTTATATGTTTGCATATGATCACTTACAGTAAAAGTTAATTCATGCTAGCACAGAGTCTCTGACTCTGAATATTGCATTGGAGAATCCATCTGAAAAATTTTAAATTGGTATTTCATCGTTTTCAAAGGATGATGTTTTTTTTATTGACTAAAAATATATCTCAATATAATGGTTAAGAATGAAAGTTTTTTCACTTTAATTATGAAAAATTAACACAATAATGAGTGTTTCCTCTGCACTGGCATGAATGGACCCAAAAATGTTGTTACAGTATTCTTACTGTGTCCAGAAGGCAAAATTTCGATGCATGCCAAATGTCGGCCAATCAGATTCATGTGTTATGTCTTCGGGCAAACCAATATCCATGCGCCTAAGGAGCCATTAAAGCATTATGTAACGCAGTTTTGGGGAGAGAAGGTTTTGTAAAAGGTTACGATCAATTATGGGACGGGAGAGGGGGAGGGGTTCGTACAATGCGTTACGCAACATCTGTTTTTTTAATTGAATACAAAAATAGGTAACTAGATCTCCCAAAGTTTACATTTTCCTTTTTCATAAAAGGAAGATTTGCATCACTAGCTCTTCCTGGCGTATAAAAACTCTCATGCTGACCAATAGGTTTGATTACTTCAGTGAAAACATTAAGGCGCGTTAAATAAGGTGTAGGGATGGTTAAAAATCTGCGAAAATTCGTTACGTAATACTTCAGTGGTCCCTAACTCCTGCCGAGTATGAGTGTGATGTACACCTAATGCGTTTTAATTTATAAATTATGCATTGAAACAAAACTCAAAATAATTTTAATCCGTACGTACATACATTCAGTCACCTTTAGAAAATGAAGATCCCTACATCATGCACCATATTAGTTGGTCGAGGGCGGACTAATATAACCGCGTAGAATACCTTTATAGCAACCGATCTACGCCGGTCGAGGCGGGGCGGTATGCGGAAAATGATAATGTTTTCATCAAAATGATTCCAAAATTCTTTTTTATCGCCTCCGAACTCTAAAGTCCTCAATAATATCACGGTATTATCACTATCGCACTAACTCTGAATCATGTGTTATTTTTTATTACTTACAGATTTTCCAAGCTCACGGTGATTGTGACCCTGTTGTTCCCTATAAGTGGGGTCAAATGACAGCCTCATTTCTTAAGACGTTCATGAAAAACATCGAGTTCAATACATACCAAGGTCTCACCCATAGTTCATCGGAGGCGGAACTTAAAGACATGAGGGCGTTTATAGAAAGAACTTTGCCCTCAATTAAATAACTTTAGAAGATAAGCTCAGATTTCAATGTAGCACGCTGGTCGTCAGATTAAGTGATCATTAAATTATATATTTAAATAACATTTTACATAATATTTACTTAAGTTATGATAGAGTTTACATTATGTATTTTCGGTTTTCATGGTCATATAAGTAGGTACAACTGAATATGTTGCTCCGATTTGGATTTAAGTAAACCCAAAGCAATATGTAAATGAATTACCTATCAGTAGAAATGAAATAAATATTAAATAAAATTAAAATATTTTTTATTATTCCTTAAAAAAGTTATTATTCTGGCATTAAGCAAAATATTGTGGCATTCTAATTCACACGTTTTAATTGATTGAAACTATCTACTTCAAATATGTTTTGTAACGGTGATTTCCAGACTAAAACCATTACAAAGTACACTAGGCAAAGCCAGGTAGGTCTATGGATGTGCTGTGATAAATAAAAAAAATATCGGTTTTGTGTAGTACGCTATTAAACAACTACTTCAGAGCTGCTAGTAACGTCTCAATATTCTCATACGTCCAGTTCATCCACTGATGAACGCGGTCGTCTAGTTTGCGGCCTATATGTTGCGAGTTTGTTAAGGTGGACGAAAGGTAGAAGAAAAACCCTAAAATGACGAGCAAAAATGGTATCTCGAGTTGGAAGTGGCGGTTTAAAAACGTGTTTTCTCAGCATCTGATTTCTAATTTTATTTAAATTTTGAATGTTTTAAAGTTCTTTTTAAAAATGGTAAATAAAAACAAGTTAATTACTCACTCAGATTACGAAAAAATAAAAAAGTATCCAATACAGTTACGGTCACTCGCATAGAATAATAGTATTATTTAAATTTTATTTAAATTTTGAATGTTTTAAAGTTCTTTTCAAAAATGGTAAATAAAAACAAGTTAATTACTCACTCAGATTACGAAAAAATAAAAAAGTATCCAATACAGTTACGGTCACTCGCATAGAATAATAGTAGATAGGTTGTAACTCCTTGAATTGGTGATTGTTATTTATGTCTACTCTGACACTAGTAAAGTAATTTTGTAGACTGGGAATATACAAAAAACAATCATTAGCGATAAGAAGTTGACCTACCTAAGAAATTGTATTTTAGGGTTATATTAAGAAACAAAATATCAATGTGGAGTGAATACTCTCCAAAACTAGGTTTGAAGGTATAGGAAGTTTTCGTGAAAGTTTCCTCAGAGAAGGACAGTTTCGCGCCAATTTTCATCTCTAATTTTGTCTAGAGGAAGTTGCTGAACACGTGGTCGGTGATATATAGCTATGTGCAATTATTTCTCAAGCACTTTACATAATACAAAAGGAGATTATTGCCACTAGCATAGTACATATATCTACTGTGTGTGCCACCTATGGCAAAGTGGAAAGAAACCTTTTCAGCGCGTACAAGGTCACAATGTCATTGAGCAGTAATTCAATGGTATTATATGTTAACATGGATATAAGTGAAAATGAAACGATATTACACGAAAGAATATAGGTAAGACCAATGAATATTACGAAATTAAAGATATTAAAATGATTGTAGCTAAAAGAAATTGTACAACCCTGGTTAACATTTGTCAAATTGATAATAAGTAAATGAACCGAATTCATTTTACTACAAATCAACCAATTATTTGCTGTGGAAATTCACAAAACATATGAACCGGCCTCAAAATACAAAGTCTCCACTTAAAACGCGCGAAATTGAAATGTCATTTTCGAACTACGTACAAACGTTGGCGCGACCGGCAAATTTGTCGAAATATCAATAGTGATAAAAAATATTTTAATTGAAGTTTTCTCTGCAAATAAAATATATTGTATCGGTAATTAATCATATTTTCTGTTTATGTGTTTACTTTTTACTAATATCTTTGATTCAACATGTTTTTTCCCTAAAAATGTATCGTTTCAAAAATGATACATTATGCACTAACGGCATAAATATTCTTATATTGTTTTGTGCGGCAATTTGGTGGTGGTTGCATGTTTTTATATGTTTTTACAGCGATGTCGTCTAAAAACTGCAAAGACAATGAGATAGAAGATATACTTCGGAGATTGGAAGCGGGGGATATATCCGACGATGATTATGAGTCGGAAGGAGATGATTTGATGGACTTCTATCCTACGAGAGAACAGCTCCAACATGTATTAGAGGAAGGTTTGACAATACATGAGGATACAGGTAATGAGGATAGCTCAGATCCCCCTAAGGTATACGATGATGGACCCGGCCCAACTCCTTCTGAAACGTCCGACATCTTCTATCCTTTTTCATCTGACATTGCTAATTTAGAAACACCATTCCAGTTTTCTCCTACTATTTTAACACAGAATTTTTGGAAAGTATAGTACAAGAAAGCAATCAATATAGTGTTCAAAAAAATCCATCTCGGTCAGAGATTATTACTATTACCGAATTGCGACAATATTTTGGGATTCTCACATATATGTCTGTCTTTCGATACCCAAGTATACGTTCATACTGGAATACGAAACATTCTTTCACCCCTATAGCAGAAACAATGCCACTGAACAGATTTGAGAAGATAAGGAGTTTCCTGCATTTTAACGATAATGATAAGCATTTGCCCACAGACCATCCCAACCACGATAGATTGCATAAATTAAGACCCGTTATCGATCACCTAAATAAAAAATTTGGTTCTTTGCCCTTCGAATAAAGATTATCACTAGATGAGCAGATGTGTGCTACTAAGATGGGCCACTTTTTGAAACAATATTTGCCGAACAAACCTCATAAATGGGGCTTCAAATTATTTGTTTTATGTTGCTTACAAGGATTTGCTTATCGGTTTGAAATATATTCAGGAAAAATAATCCATGATCACAGAAATCCATGATCGTCTTCCAACTGAGCCTGAACTTGGTGCAGTTTCTGATACTGTGGTGAGACTTACACGAGGAGTGCCGAGAAATCGCAATCATATTATCTACTTCGATAATTTTTATACCAACTTACTTCTTATGCATTATTTCGCTCAGCAAGGTATTTACTGCCTCGGCACTGTTCAACGAAATAGACTGGGCAAAAATTGTAAACTACCACATAAAACGGAAGTTATGAAAAACGACATACGGAGGGGACATTACGTGGAGAATGTGTCTACCTATGAGGGAACCCCAGTCACTGCTGTGAGCTGGAAAGATAATAAACAGGTCATACTGTTGTCCACATATGTTGGAGCTGAGCCAGTAGAAACTATTGAGAGATACGACAAAAAAGGAAAAAAAAATGAGTGCCCATTCCATGTCCAAGAGTTATAAGAGAGTATAATTCACACATGGGTGGTGTCGATCTTATGGACAGTTTCTTGGGGCGATACCGCATCCAAATGAAGACTAGAAAATGGTATTTGAGAATTTTTTACCATCTACTGGATATTACTATAATTAATTCTTGGGTCCTTTATCTAAAAGTCAACAAACAGAAGGGAGTCAACCCTAAAACTCTTATGGAGTTATCAGAATTCCGCGCGGACTTGGCCGAAGCGCTTTGCAAGTATGGAGCGTCACGAGAAAATAAAAGGGGAAGACCCAGTTCAAGCATTGAAGATGCTATCTGCTAGCAAAAAGAAAAAGAGTGCCCGCTTACCACTTATGCCTGCTAAAGACGTACGATTGGATAGAATTGGGCACGATCAAATTAGAACGGAGAAGAGAAGGCGTTGTCAGTATCCGGAATGTAACCTTTTGAGTTACATTAAATGCTCAAAATGCGACATATTCTTATGCTCTAAAAAGAATTCTAACTGTTTTTTATTGTTTCACAGTAATTAAACGTAATTATAGGCTAAAATTGATATTCTATACTTGTATCACCATACTTTTTTACTAATTACAAATACTAAAAACGTAATAATATTTTGGTCAATAATGCATAGTGTATCATTTTTGATACATACCTTTTATTAATAAAAAAAAACATGAAAATATTCATTTTTATTTTTTTTTCTATTTTTCCATGAAAATACACTTAACCCTCAAAACAATATATTTATTTCATTGAAATCAAAAAAATCATGCATTTAAGGGTTAAGAACATAATACTTTCCGCTTGCATGGAAAGTGTCCCAAATCATTATGGTACACAAGATGGGTAAACCACCGAATGAAGTATCCTCTTATAGGTCTTCTTCCAGTACTATCAAAGGTGTTTGAAAAAATATTGTTATACCGCATGCTGCCTATCTTAAACAAAGAGAAAATAATCCCCGATCACCAGTTTGGCTTCAGGCAGGAACATTCTACTACAGAACAGGTACATAGAGTCTGCGAGAGGATTAGGAAAAGCCTAGAGGAGAAACAATACTGCTCTTCGGTGTTTTTGGACATACAACAAGCATTCGACAAGGTTTGGCACAAGGGCCTTCTCTATAAACTAAAAATCAATCTTCTTCACCAATACTTCTCCTTATTAAAATCATATCTTTCAGAGAGAATATTTCAAGTGAAAGATATGGACAAAAATCAAAGTTTTACGATAAAAAGGCTGGAGTACCGCAGGGATCTGTTTTGGGACCAATTTTGTATACAATATATACAGCAGACCTACCGCAAGTTGATGGTATTATAACGGCGACATTTACCGATGACACCGCAATCTTAGCTAGTAATAGCGATCCAGTCGTGGCGTCAAATATGTTACAGAAGGGACTTGATAAAATAACAACATGGCTACAATATTGGCGGATAAAAGCAAGTGCAAGCAAGTCAGTCCAAGTTACATTCACGCTGAGGAGGGGTAATTGCCCACCAGTCAAATTAGAAAATGTTACACTGCCACACCAAGACCACGTAAAATATCTGGGGCTTCATCTTGACCGTCGCTTGACTTGGGCCCATCATATAAAGACCAAGAGGCAAGAACTCAATATTAGATTCAAAAACCTTCACTGGCTTATGGGTCGCAACAGCAAATTGGGTACAGACAATAAACTCCTCAACTACAAAGTCGTCATTAAGCCGATATGGTTATACGGAATCCAGCTTTGGGGCAGTGCATCCAGATCAAATATTATTGGTGAACCCCAATTCTGGGCCACTAATGTTTCAAATATATTTAAAGTGGATACTATGCATATGCAAACACGTTAAATAAAGATTTTATGAATTTTATTTATAGTGTGCAAGAACATCAAAATAGAAGTGAAGTAAAAAAAAACAATAGGCATGGACAGCTAATCACAAAAATAAACATTGTGTCAAATAAATCAGAAGAGTAAAATTGTTCTAAAAAAGTATTTTATACATAAGTAAAAACTCCTTGCTCTAACACTCCTCCTCAATTTTATCTCTTTTATTCCATACCTATTCATACAACACTCATATCATACCCATACAACATTCATACAACACCCATACTTGACGTACACCACTCAAACTTACCTTTCAACAAAGGTTTAGTCAAAGAGTCAGCAACCATGCGTTCAGTTTGTACATATTCTAACTCAATATGCCCATGCTCAACTGCTTCCCTTATAAAGTGATGACGTACTGCAATGTGTTTTGTACGCTGATGATGCACAGGATTGTGCGCGATTGCAATGGCTGATTGACTGTCACTGAATATCTTAATTGGCATCTCCTCCTTACCAATTATTTCAGCCACAAATCTTTTTGTAAAAATTGCCTCTCTAGCGGCTTCAGACATTGCAATGTATTCCGCTTCAGCTGTTGATAATGCCTTCTTGGTCTTCTGCTTTTTGCTTTCCCAGCTGACAGCAGCTCCCACATGCATAAATACTGCTCCTGAATATGACTTCTTATCATAGCAGGAAGCATGACTTGCATCCGCATAACAATGTATTTCATCTGATACACTTCTCTTATACATAAGTCCATAGTGTTTGGTTCCTTGAAGATATCTTAGCACACGTTTTGCAGCCATCCAGTGTTCTTCAGCATAATGGCTATTAAACTGGCTTAAATAATTTACAGCGTATGCTATATCTGGTCTTGTACAGTCGACCAAGAAAGTGGTCTACCACCCTAAGGTTGAATTTCGCGTGTTACGTCAACTAACAACAAGGTTGATTTTCCGTAGCATTAATTTTTTGACACGTCAAGTACACGTCATTATTGCTATCTTCATCATTTTGACGTAACCTTTGACAGTAATTATCTATACCTATAATAAAAATGTAACAAGGTTACATTTGTAAGATATTTTGGAAAAAAATATATGGACGGCCTTCATAAGACTAATAGAAGCCAAAAATATTTCTTTTTCTGTCTGTCTGTTTGTATGTTTAAATACTTTAGAGTTAGAATATCGTAAATAAAGTCTTATAGTCTACAAATATCCTACATTAGAATGTAGATTAATTATATTTTAATACAAATAAAAAAAATCAGTAGGTAGTGAAATGCTATGCGTAAGAAGCTATGCGTGTTATAGGTCTGAATATACTGAGATAACGGATAACAGAAATGAATAGCGACGAAAAACATATTGCGCCGACCTATAGTTTAGTGCGAGACAAGGGCTAAAACTAGAAGAGATAGTGAAAATGCTAATTCTTTGGTTGTTAAAAAATATATACAATTCTTTTATAAAATTATAATTCTTAAAATCTTGTGTAGCCGCCATCTGCCTCTATAACAGCTTGGAGACGTTCCCTCATCGAGCCCACCAGTCTTGAGCAGATATCAGACCCACGTGTTTCCTCCCAAACCTCATTCCAGTGCCCTTGTAGTGCTTCTGCTGTTCGTTCATTACGGTTACACCATCTCTGAACCATAAGACCCCACATATTTTCAATAGGGTTGAGATCTGGCGATTTTGCAGGCCATGGTATCAAGTTTATTTCCGGATGTGCATCAAACCAAGCACGTGTTACCCTTGCTTTATGTAAGGGACAGTTATCCTGTAAATAATTAAATTGACGCATTTCATTTTCTGGATAAACGTTCCGGACGGATGGCAACATAGCATTTTGGAGAACATCAACATAATCTGATGCCGTTGCTCGTGGTGGCAAAAAGGTCAAGTCTCCAACACCATCAGCAGTCATCCATCCATACAAATTTACCGAGATACGACCCGATTCTCTATTTGGCACGACATGATTTTGCGTGTATCGCGTTTTATTGAATCGCCAAAGGTGTAGACGCCCGTGTTGACTGGATTTAAAAGTTTTCTCGTCACAGAAAACAGTGTTACTCCAATCAAAATCCAAATATTCTATGGCGTAATTTAATCTGGCCATTCTATGAGCGTCAGTCATATAAATTTTCTTTGCATAACGCCTGTGATGTAAGCCCATGTAATGTAAATGGTTTCTAATGGTTTGGAGAGTCACGTCAAATATGTCGGCAAAATAAAGCGTTGGTATAAAGCCAGATTCCTCATAACTCCGTCTCATGAAGACTTGCTGAGTATCTGATATTTCAGGTCTACGACCGCTACGACTTCGAGCGTTTAAATTCCCCTCCTCGCTTTCTCGTCTTATCCAAAGACGGACAGCTTGTCTCTATAATCAAAAATAAAATATGAACAGAAAAAATTTAAAAAAAAATTTACACTCGGACTTGGACTGAGATTTTACATTAAACTCACGTCAGACATAATAATACTTACCGACACATTTAATTCTCTAGAAATCTCACTAATATTCAAACCATCTGTTAGCGACATCTGTAATTTGTCTTTTTATATACTCTTTTTCAAAAGTCATTAAAATTTTCCCTTCAAAAAAAACTACGTCGTTTTCTTTGGTATTTCGGACTTTTATTTTTTACTGCGAGCCCGCGTCGTCTACACCATCATTGTGTTATGCGATTATTTGTGCTCTTTCGTTAATGGATAAATTTCGGGGCATTGTAGTGTAAATTAATTAGGAAAATACCTACGGAAAATGCCGAGAAAATATTTGACATGAATTGTCAAGTGATATATTCTTTTTCAGTAAAAGAGTTTTCGTAACAAAATAGTTTCCACTTTGAAGTGACCTACTTAAATTTTAAATTTATGAAATATTGTGAAGACTATTTGTTGTTGCAAATTATTATCTAATGCATAGGCTGCAAAGGTCAAAATAACATTTGTGCTCTACGACAACACGTCAGCATTGTGCATCTCTTGTATGCAATTCTAAGATTCGCCTTTAGCGATGCTTTATAGACACGGAAAATGTTGTCAAAACTGGTAGACCACTTTCTTGGCCGACCGTACATACAGCCAAATACATTAATGAGGCTATCACATTCTAATAGGGCACGTTAGGATCAGGTCTATGTTCCGGTCCAGGCTTGCTTAGATTTAAACCTGTAACCGCAGGTGTAGCAGCTGGCTTGCAGTCTTCCATTCCAAAGTTCTTCAACACCTTGTTGATATACTTTGATTGGTCCACTTTGATCCCTAAATCACTTTGAGTAATCTGCATTCCCAGGATCAGTTCCGCTTTGCCCAAGTCCTTCATGTCAAACTTTGACATAAGATCCCTCTTAACTTTGCGTAGTTCATCTTCATCATTCCAAAAACTTAACATATCATCGACATAAACCGCTAATATTATCACAACATTTCCTTTAGATCTAGTGTACACGCAAGGTTCATTTTTAGATCTCCTGAATCCCAACTTTAAAAACTCATGATTGAGTTTAGTATTCCACGCTCTTGGAGCTTGTTTTAATCCGTATAATGAACGTTTCAGTAGACAAACATGATCTTCCTTTCCTTTTTCTTCGAATCCTTCCGGTTGTTTCATGTAAACAGTTTCATTAAGTTCCCCATTTAGAAATGCTGTCTTCACGTCCATTTGATCAATGCTTAAACCTTGTTTCACAGCCTGAGCAATAAGTACTCGTAGAGAACTGTGTCTCACTACTGGTGCGAAGGTTTCATCATAATCTACTCCATATCGTTGACTAAATCCTCTTGCAACAAGTCGTGCTTTATATCTGTGTCTATTTCCCGCCTCTTCTTTGATTCTGAATAGCCATTTAGAATCAACGACGTTGGACGACTTTTGCGGCTTTACGAGAGTCCATGTCCCAGTTTTCTTTAGCGCATCACGCTCCTCCTGAATTGCTTGTTTCCATTTTTCGCTGTCTGATCTTGATAGTGCCTCGCGCACTGTCAATGGATCTCGTCCACGATCCACTTCATTTTGATATAAGATGTAGTCAGGGAACTCCTTTTGTTTTCTATCCCTCAGTGGATATCTCCTTTCATTTTCCTGTTGAACATTTTCAGGAACATCAACTGATTCGCAGTCTTCAAATATTTCAGCATCTGGTCCTGCGACTTCAGGTTCTGGTTCCAGAATAATTGATTCAATATCTGTTACATCACGTTCCTCTATTTCAGATATTGAGCCACCACAATCTCCTTCAGATGTCGGGTTTTCTGATTCAAACTCTATCACTTCCACATCCAAGTTTCTATTGTGATCTCCGTTGACATCTGGTTCTGGATGCGTGTGTAAATCGACAATTCCATTTCTTTGCTCATTTTCAGGAAACATCATAAACTCCACTTCAGATGCTCCTGATGGTTCCGAGTCTGTATATTTACAGTTTTCCAGGAAAACTACATCTCTAGCCTTGAATTGCTTCCCTGTTGCAGGTTCTATAAGGCGGTATGCTTTTGCGTTGTCACAGAAGCCAGTATGAATCAATTCTATACTCTTTGCATCCCATTTGGTCCGCTTCTGTTTCGGAATATGCATAAATGCTATGCATCCGAAGATCCTAATCTTGCTCAGATCAAACTTCTTCCCACTCCATTTTTCTTCTAGTGTCATATTCTTCACCGCAATGGTCGGTGATCTGTTTTTCAGGTATACTGCATGATGGACAGCTTCCGCCCAAAACCGCTGTGGTAGTCCGGAATCATGCAACATGCTCCTTGCCTTCTCACAAATTGTGCGATTAGACCTCTCCGCGACTCCATTTTGTTCTGGCGTGTAGTCAACAGTTAGTTGATTATAAATCCCGTTCACTTTCAGGAAGTCATCCATCTTCTTGTTGACATACTCTGTATCGTTGTCCGATCTCAGTATCTTGATCTTCTTGCCCGTTTCATTTTCAGCGTAAGTTTTGAATTCTTTAAACTTTTCAAAAACTTCACTCTTTTGTTGTAAAAAATATACAAAAGTCTTGCGCGTAAAATCGTCAATAAACGTTACAAAATAAAAGTTCTTACTAACAGAGGGTACACGCATAGGACCGCACACGTCCAAGTGTACTATCCCTAAAACTTCAGTTGCCCTCGAACCGTTTTTAGAGAAAGTTTGCCGCGTTTGTTTTCCCATTATACAAGAAACACATTCAAGTTTGCAATTACAATTTGGAAAACTCACCCCAATTGCCATCTTGTCCCTCAGTAATTTTAAATTCCTTTCGCCTAGATGTCCCATCCTTCTGTGCCATAAAATCTGAATGTTTTGCTCACCTTCCGTTGTTGCTAGTTTAGAACCGTATAAACAGTCTTTGATTTTGTAAATACCTCGT
Source organism: Diatraea saccharalis (assembly GCA_918026875.4). Taxonomy (NCBI): domain Eukaryota; kingdom Metazoa; phylum Arthropoda; class Insecta; order Lepidoptera; family Crambidae; genus Diatraea; species Diatraea saccharalis. The sequence goes on from OU893337.1 coordinate 8,962,236, forward strand.
TCTTCTACACCTGATCCAACATATTCACCATAGACTTCACATCCATTACTTTTAAATACATCCTTTCTCTGTAAACATTAAAACATAGCCTTTCTTAGTTAAAGCATTCACACTTAACAAGTTTGAAGCTAAATTTGGAATATAAGTAACATCGCTTACCGTCATCTTATCAGTCACAACCTTACCGACACTTTCACCCAGCACCTCATTTCCATCCGCACACATAACTTTCAAAGGTCTAGCAGTCTTTGATACATCTGTCATCCAAGCTTTGTTCTTCGTCATGTGCGTCGAAGCTCCTGAATCCATCACTGTTAGAGAAAAGAGGTTTTGAAGACAACCTTTTTCTTGACAATAATTTTATTCTTTTATGATACTGTCAACTACTGTTTTTGCTTGTTCTATTATTTTGTCTTTTTTCACTGTCGTTTATAAGTCATTCATTAATATATATATTTTACAACCAAAATATATTTATTATTTGTTAAAACCATTTTATTCTTCGACACTCTGAGCGCAACTATCGATGCAATTAGATGAAGTGTGCCATCTAATAGGTTATTGGGCCGCAGTTCAACGCTAAAGTCGACGAGTAATGGCGATACATTTACGATGAATTACAAGTAATAAAAATAGATATTACTATACAAAACTGTAAGTAAGCTGCTATTTACGAGTATTACAAGTAATTTTGTGGAAAATGAATGATAATAATGCGACGACGAGTGCTAGTCGTAGCACGGATGCACCAGCGGTGGTATCTACAATTTCCGCTGGGTCAGGACTACCTTCGATAGAGAGGTTGAAAGGTAGTAGCAACTTTGATTCCTGGAAATTTGACATAGAGTGTATACTTGTACATGATGACCTATGGAAATATGTTGAAAGCCCAGCTGATCATAGAGATCCAGCAGCACAAAGGGGAGATCAAAAAGCCAGAAGCAAGATATGCCTCCTGATAGAGACTCCGTGTAAAGTTCACGTACGAAAAGCGAAAACAGCCTTTGAGACTTTGAATAATCTCAAGGTAGCATATGAGGACAAAGGAATCAACAATCGTTGCCGATTACTATCAAGACTTGTCAGTCTGAAGCTGAGTATGTTTCAGAATATAACTGACTACGTCACAGAGACACTGAGAGTGGCAAATCAACTGTCAGACCTCGGAAAGGAGATTGATGATGAGTTATTGGCTGCGTTAATGTTACAAGGACTACCAGAGGAGTACACGTCCTTAAGATTAACACTTGAAATACCAATACTATTCTAACGTCTGATTATGTAAAGACAAAATTACTGCAACTTGATGAAATTAAAGTTTTTCCCAGTGCTTCAAATCCTAGCACAGCTTTAATGCTAAATTTCAAAAAGCAGATTAAAGAGAAGAACAAATTGAAGCCGAAGATGCTTCATTTGTGATGGCCCCCATAAGGCCAATAAGTGCCCAAGCAATCCCAAAGGAAAGCAAGAAGCTTTACAAGCCTATGCACTAGGCACAACGTCAAGACCAAGTCCGGAAGATTGGATTATCGATTCAGGCGCGTTTACGCATATGTCAAATCATAAGACATGGTTTAAAGAGATAAAGGAATCTTCAAAACCCTTAAGAGTGACCTGTGCGGATGGAAATGAAGTAACTGGTCAGGGTGAAGGAACGGTGGTGTGTGAGTCAATAGGTTTGACTGTACACAATGTGACGTATGTACCAAAATTAGCTTCTAATTTATTGAGTGTGCATGAGATTGCGAGGAAGGGTCATGTGGTTGTGTTCACAGAGAATGGTTGTGACATCTTTAAGAGAAATGAGTGCGAGATTCGAGGTAAGCCTGTACTGAAAGGTGTTGAAAAACGTGGCATCTATAAAATGAAAGGATGTTTACAGGGTTCAGCACTGGCAATAGCAGAGGGTGATCAACAGATGTTATGGCATCGGAGGATGGGACATCTTGGTATACACAACCTCAAATTACTCAAAGATAAGATGGCAACAGGGGTAAGTTTTCCAAATACATTGTCTAAGATAGAATGTATACCATGCGTTATGGGAAAACAAACGAGACAACCATTTCAGAAGTCAGGCGCAACCAGTAGGTTTAATCCACTCGGATGTGTGTGGACCCATGAGTACTAACTCCATTAGCGGTCTCCGATATTTCTTGACGTTTATTGACGATTATTCGCGTATGACTTATGTATATTTTTTGAAGCAGAAATCTGAAGTCTTCGAAAAGTTTAAGGAGTTCAAAGCGTTTGCTGAGAATCAATGTGGTAAGAAGATTAAAATCTTTCGCTCTGATAACGGCACCGAGTTCGTCAACAAACAGATGAATGAGTTCATGAAGAAATGCGGAATACAGCATCAAGTTACGGTGGAGTACACACCGGAACAGAACGGTGTAGCTGAGCGAGCAAATCGCACCATCTGCGAAAAAGAAAAGATATAAAGCGCGTCTTGTGGCAAGAGGCTTTAGCCAGAGATGCGGCGTTGATTATGATGAGACATTCTCCCCGGTGGTAAGGCACAGTTCCTTAAGAGTTCTCTTAGCCTTAGCAGTTAAGATTGGTTTAAAGGTAGACCAGATGGACGTGAAGACAGCGTTTCTAAACGGCGACTTAAATGAAAGCGTTTACATGAAACAGCCTGAAGGCTTTGAAGAAGGAGATAAGGACTGTATGTGCCCTCTCAAGAAGTCATTGTACGGGCTGAAGCAAGCCCCAAGAGCCTGGAACACAAAACTACACACTGCTCTTCTACAACTCGGTTTTAGAAGATCAAAGAATGAACCATGTGTGTACATGAGGTCTCAAGGCAAAAAGATAATTATCTATTCTTATCCAAAATGTCCTTATCCATGTATTTTTATCCAGAATGACAAGCAGGAGTTACAAAAGGTTAAAAAGGTTATGTCCAAGTTCGAGATGAAGGATCTTGGAAGTGCAGAGCTCATACTGGGCATGCGAATAACTCAGAATGAAAAAGGAATTAAGGTTGATCAGAAGAAATATATTCAGAAGATTCTGAAAAAGTTTGAGATGGTTGACTGCAAGGCTGCATCAACTCCTTCAGTCCCTGGTCAGAAGTTGGAAAAACCAGGACCAGAATATAAACCTGATCCTAAAATACCTTACCAAAATTTAATTGGTTCACTCATCTACCTTTCTGTCTGTACGAGACCAGACATAGCATATGTTGTGAACTACTTGAGTCAGTTCAACAATTGTTATACGGAGGGGCACTGGACAGCTGCGAAGCGGGTGCTCCGGTATCTTAAAGGTACACAAGACCTTGGACTGCAATATAAGAAGACAGGGTTGAAAGACATTGTGGGCTTTGCTGATGCAAGCCATGCAAGCTGCTACGATAGAAGATCCTACTCGGGTATAGTCTTCAAGCACATGGGAGCTGCTATATGCTGGGAGAGTAGAAAGCAGAAAACGGTAGCTCTGTCGACAGCAGAAGCTGAATATGTGGCAATGTTGGAAGCTGCTAGAGAAGCAATCTTCCTGAAGAGATTCATTGCAGAAGTCACTGAGCAAGCTGAGGTTGCATTGAAAATTTACAGTGACAGTCAATCTGCTGTTGCCATTGCGGAGAACCCTGTGCATCACCAACGCACTAAACATATTGACGTGCGACATCATTTTGTAAGAGAGGCAGTAGAGTATGGTCATATCGTGTTAGAGTATATAGAGACAGATCATATGGTTGCAGACTCCCTGACAAAGCCTTTATTGAAAGGAAAGTATAAATGGTATACGCAGATGATGGGTGTTGTAGTGTGAAGTGTGTGATTGAAGGGAACGGAATGTCAGTAAAGGAATAAAATTAAGGAGGAATGTTAGAGAAAAGAGGTTTTGAAGACAACCTTTTTCTTGACAATAATTTTATTCTTTTATGATACTGTCAACTACTGTTTTTGCTTGTTCTATTATTTTGTCTTTTTTCACTGTCGTTTATAAGTCATTCATTAATATATATATTTTACAACCAAAATATATTTATTATTTGTTAAAACCATTTTATTCTTCGACACTCTGAGCGCAACTATCGATGCAATTAGATGAAGTGTGCCATCTAATAATCACCCAATCTTCTCCAGGTTCAGACTTCAATGTTGTTCCGAAGGCAAACGCTTCATGAGCTTCCTTCTTTGAATTTTCCTTGTTTGGACACTGATAATATTTGTGAGGGCCATCACAGATGTAGCATTTCAATTGTTTCTTATCTGGCTTGCTAGTATTGCCCTTGCTATTTCTGTTTCCTTTCTTCTTTGTCAGTAATGCTGATGTTGACGTTTGACTTCTACTTGTTGAGTCAGTGTACGTATCCTCCATTTGATACAGTTTATTCTTTACATAATCTGACGTTAGTGCAGTCTGACTATTCTCAATCATAATTTTCAAAGGCTGGAACTCAGGCGTAAGGCCTTGTAGGAGAAGGGCAGCTAAAAGCTCATCGTCCACTTCTTTTCCTATATCTCTTAGCTCCTGGGCTATTGTCAACACACCTGTGACGTATGCCCGTACCGTCGAAAATTGTTCCAATTTTAGACTGACCAGTCTTAAATTGTTCACGATTGTTCACGCCTTTATCTTCAAACGTCTTGCTTAGATTCTCCCAAGCTTCTTTAGCTGTCTTCGCAGAGCGTGCACAAGACAGTCAGGTTGCAACATCATACCTATCTTGGCTCTAGCTTTTCTATCTGCCTTTACAGCTGCTGCATCGGTTTTGATTGGCTCCTTACTAGTGTAGTCCCATAGATCTTCGTAGACAAGTGCCATTTCAATTTGCACTTTCCACGTCGCATAATTTGAACTGCCCTCTAGTCTCGCCATTGGTGGCATGCTTAAACCACTATGACTTGCCATTTTTGATGCTTGTCTTGACTTCTACCAGGGTCTAAATTTTCAACACCCTCTGCGATGTTCACATAATACGTGCACAGGCCTTATAACCTATTGGTGAACCCCAATTCTGGGCCACCAATGTTTCAAATATATTTAAAGTGGATACTATGCATATGCAAACATGTTAAATAAAGATTTTATGAATTTTATTTATAGTTTGCAAGAACATCAAAATAGAAGTGAAGTAAAAAAAACAATAGGCATGGACAGCTAGTCACAAAAATAAAGATTATGTCAAATAAATCAGAAGAGTAAAATTGTTCTAAAAAAGTATTTTATACATGAGTAAAAACTCCTTGCTTTAACAAATATTAACAAAATTCAAAGAATGCAGAACGCTATATTGCGCTCAATAAGTGATGTTCCTTGGTTCGTCACCAATACCGAAATACATAAAGAGCTAATGATAGACACCGTTCAAGAAGAAATTCAAAAGCACAAAGAAAGATACCAAGACCGTTTAGAAAGACATCCCAATGACCTTGCTGTAAAACTGAGGATAAAATCTTACTCGAAACGCCTGAAAAGAAAAGACATTATAGTCTCTCCATCCTCCGGAGACTTAAATAGCAATTTAGAGTAGATGGCTCATTGGAGTTACGCTCCCACAGAGAAAGACACTGAACAAATTTGCTAAAAGTCTAATAAGCTGATTGCAGATGAAAATAAAACAAAAAAAATAGAATAAAATTACTGAAAATGGGGTACTTGATGTTTAAATTTATAAAAATCGCTATTTTTTTTTCGAAGTTTTGTAAAAACAACTTTAAGCGATTACAGAGATAGATCAATCGGTGGCGCCATTTCGTAAACAAATCGAAATTAGTGCCATGTAAGCGGAGAATTAATATGCTAAATGAACTTTACGAGATCAGTTGACTGTATTATATATAGGCATAATTTTATATATGTGCGTGGTGTAGTTTCTTTGAGCAGAAATATATTTCCCTTAGAAACTTCCCTTTTTTAATTTATTTATGACACAAGCAGTCATTTCAAATTATATTAAATGCAAAAAAGACATCGAGTGTCACGTAATAACTTCTGTTAATCTTCTTTTTATTTTTTATTGTTACTTCTGTTATCAAATATTGATCTATACTTATCAATTGTCTAAAAAAAATTTGATAATGACAAATTTCCAGGCAAACTTTCATCCCTTATTTTTCGCCTATGTCTTTTCTTAAAGTTAAGTCTATTTACTATATTAATTTCCATTAAGATGGGTTCAGTTGTTTAGGCGTTTAAGCGTTACAACACTTATTTATCTTACCTTAAGTTATCGATACTATAACCATACGCTGATCAAATTAGAACTATACCAAGTTTGCCAAAGTATATGCAGTGATATTTACCAACTATATTAAATCATCATATAAAATACAGCATTTTATAATCTACAATAAATATCGATTATAAGTTTATTGGAAATATCGCCGAAATAAATATCGATTATACACAAATCTATTATTTTTCCCAAGCCTATTGAATTTTCCGGATCGCTTACACAGCAGTGCACAAGCGTAAACACGTTTTTCATTGCCGCCATCACGGACCTGAAGCAACCGGTCCGGAAAAGAGAAAAGTAAAATTCCGGATGGTAAAATTCCTGACAGTGCACAGGCTAGCATTACCTATATATGACCTGACATATCGGACCTGAAAAAATCGGACCGCCGGACATGAAAATTCAGTGTAGTGCACAAGCGCCCTAACTCTAGTCATAGGATATGACATATCATTGATGTTATGATGATATTTTGTTTCATCTTAGGTACTTCATTTTTTCAATCTCTCTGATATTATCTTTTGATGGATAGATTTGGGATTAATAACTTGTTTCTAAAAGTTGCTGTCAAATCCATAATAATAATTTTTATCATCCATTCGTCATTAACAAAGTACATGTTAAAGTAGTAAAATGAAACGAAACATCGACATAACATCGCTTAAATGTATCTTAATTTACGCTTTTAATAAAACGTTTCAAGCTATATGGGTTAAATTAGGTCTCTTTGCACTATTGGATTAAAAAAAAGATCTGTCAATCATTCTTGCGAAGAGGTTACTTTTCTTACTTGCTTGGTTGCTATTAGAAAATTTTTATTATAATATTCCAATCTAACAATATTCCTTATAACATTTGTTTAAAAGAGCTAGCTTTTTATTTTTTAGGTAATGAGAATTATCTTTCATATTTCTTTTACAAAAGAATAATGGACAGTCCTACCAAAAAGAAAAGAAGAATTGATGTTGATAGCAGTAAGTTTATAATTATTAGCTTGTATGGGGTCTTATGTCAATTTATCCTTATATGCAGGATGCATATCCTAATACTATATAAATGATTATACATAGTTAGCCAAAACTTTTTTATCATTAATTACATTTGTTATGTTATAAAAAGGACCTACTTTACATAATGTAGTATAATTTCCATTAACTATGTTTGTTTGTAACTTTGAATCTCAACAGCAAATGGATGTATTTATGTGCTTTCCACCAGTTATAGTTACTTCATGAGAGATTATATACATGCATTTAATGTAATTAATTAAAGTTTTAAATTGACTTTTGATGTCTAAAAAGCAAATCCAAGTAGGAGCTTACTGTTTATATATTATTTGTTACATATATATATTATTTGTTTTTATTTTTAGAGGAAATAATATCTTCAAAAAATGGCGAAGTCCTCGAAAAACTAAAAAAAAATAGAAAACATGTACCAAAGTTTCGCATCAAGAGCAATGGAGAATGTGCTACTTTGGAGACTCCATCAAATGAGAGGGTACCCCTAATGCTAACTGATATACAACACCTTTTATTACATTCGCTTTTGGGTAATCTCAATTTGACGCAACCACCTAGGTGGTATGTGTTTGACAAATGTGACCATATCAGTCAAACTACTTGTCTTATATTGGAAGGTGTCTCTATTCAACATTGGGAAAAATACTGTGATAATTTGCATTATACTAAAAAAATATTTACTGATTTTGTGGAAATACTAACACCTTCTGTTTATAATGGTTCATTAGTTCAAGAATTGGCTTTGGTTCCTTTGTCTGAAGTTGATAAAGAGGGTATTATACAAAAATATGGCAGCATGAATTTAGCATTGGAAGCACGTAAAGATTTAATGGTAATGATGAAAGCAGTTTTTCCTATAGGTAGTGAGGTAAGACAAAATGTAGAATTACTAACTGAAGATAAATTTCCTAGAACTCAATTAATTCTGTCAACCTGGCAACTTATTGAAGAAAATTATCCAATTCCCATAAAAGGTAAATTAAAGAATGCATATGCAGATTATGTCATGACAAAAGATGAGTATTTGCCTGTTACTGTTAATTCGCCTATGTTTGGATTGGATTGTGAGATGTGTATCACCAGTGCTGGTTCTGAGTTAACAAGAGTGTCAATAGTTAATGAAAGTCATGAAACAATTTATGAATCTTTAGTTAAACCTTATAATGACATTACAGATTATTTGACAAGGTTTTCTGGTATAACAAAAACTTTATTAAGCAATGTAACTAAAAGACTGAAAGATGTTCAAGATGACATAAGAGAATTGTTGCCCCCTGATGCTATTTTAGTGGGTCAATCTTTGAATATAGATTTGCATGCTTTAAAAATGATGCATCCATATGTAATAGATACCAGTTTAATATACAATTTTACTGGAGAAAGAACCAGAAAACCAAAACTCAAAACATTGGCAAAAGAGTTTCTTAATATAGATATTCAAACTGGAAAGGGTGGGCATTGTTCGGTTGAGGATTCATTAGCGTCATTAAAATTGGTCCAATTAAAACTCAATAAAAACATAGAATATGGTGATGCTGTTCATACTAATAGACAAAAGTATAAAGAAAATATTATTAACAAAATATCTAAAACACCTGAATTAGCACTATCAATATTCAACCATATGATTGCACAACGAAAATCTTCTTTAGTTGTTGGATGTGATGATATCACTGGTGATTACCATTCATACCTTTCACAGGCCAAAGAAAGTATCTCATCACACCTGAGAAAAGGTAAACCCAAAAAAGTGAAGCTTAACACAGTAGACGAAGTAGAGGAAGTCATAACAACTCTTTCAAAAGCCTCTAATGAATACAATTTTGCAATGGCTCATTTAAAATTGGAATTAAATCATGATAAAGACTCTGAGCAAATGCAAACAATTGATGAATGGATTAATAAAATTTGGAATTACCTATGTGAAAGTGCATTACTTGTAGTTGTATTTAGTGGGACAACTAATGATAATGGCATGGCTATGATAAAAATAAAAGGTCAAAATAATTAAGATCTAATTAAAATAAGCATAGATAATATTTGTATAAATATAATTTTATGTAAATATATAAATTGATTTTTATAAATATTTTTTTTACTTTTTGTATTTCCTTTAAATGATTCTCTCAATGGGAGGCGTATTGACCTACATGTCATACAGAGTATGTGAAGCTTGATAATATACAGCCATGCCAATACCATGCATTTTCTATACATTATGCTCAAGAAATATATGTTTGAAATTGGATACTTAATGTTACAGTTGAAGCACTATAGGTCTAAAATGTCAATATACTCCAATAGATTTTAAGCCTAGATCTGATTGTAGTTTGCCTATCAAAGTAAGCTGGGCCTCAATTCTGCTAATGTTAATGTAAAAGTGGCTTCTGCAGGTCATCTTAATAAATTTCATTTTACCTTAGTACAAATCAATTGAGTTATAACCAGTGATCGGAATTAGGTAGAGTTATTCATGTACTTACACTGATTTTATACAGCGAAAGAATAAAGTGGATATGCCTCAAATCCCGAGATTAATTTTAAAGAACAGAAAAAAATCTCGTAATTTTTTAAATAAAAAGTTATTTACTTTTACACAATTTAAACTACTGCACGCACGACGTTACCAAACTTACATCAATGACATCGGATCTCCAAAGTTGCAAAATACCAATACGCGCGATGTTGCCACATTTGTAGTTCGCACAACAAAGCTTGTGAGAACAAAAGAATACAATAGCGCAAATGCGAAGCAGTCCCCACTTAACGTAATGTACTAGATTGTGTCTCTTTCTACCGCATTCAAACTATCTATTAGCAATGAATCGGTTTACTCATTCACTCAGCTCATTCGCTTACCTCGGTTCGTCGAATGCGCTCACTTGTTTCCTATTGTGTTTTGTGTAGTCAATCCTGTTTGACCCTGGCTCGTTTACTGGATTCTGGACTCTACTTAATACGACTATTTCATTCGGCACGCATTAACGGTCTTTGATTTGGCCTTACTGTATTGGATAATTGGATATTTGAAATTGGTGATATACTTGGTAAGTTTCTTGTTCATATTTATATTAAATTTCCTTTAAAATAGATTTTCCCTATGTAGAACGTTTTCTTGTATTGTTGTCAAAATTGGTATTGTTTAACTTAAGATGTTCTTTGATACAATGATTCTGATGGGCCGTTTGAATAGGCAAAACCTCATGAGTCTAGGCTAGAAGTAAAAATATTCGCTCGTATTTATAAAAAAGGCGAAATATGCGTATGAGAATTTGCTTAAGACTATCAATAATTTGTATTGTAAATTAATGTAAACTAATAAAAATTTTATGTTAATTATCTTTGTTTTATTTGTATTTCTCTGACGTTGTTATTATTATTTAGTTGTAAGATTGTTGGCCACACGGGATTTTCCATTAGAAATCCCGGGAAGGTCCACATTAATATCAACATTTCGATGCATGTATATAAATAACTCTACCTCATTCCGACCTCTGATTATAACATACTGTGGTAACCTGAAGTGCAATTGTGTGGACTACATTGTGTTCATGTATCTTCTGAGACTGAAGATTATTAATACATTGTCGTCCATATAAAAAAAATGTTGATGGTAACAGATAAGTTAGCTTTATCCGTAACAATAACTGAATAATTCGAATTTCTGAAAAAAACAACTTATACATGAATTTTAAATTTAAAAAGCTCTTTGACCAGAAATCTTACTTGTATAGACAAATTAAACAAGCCCGAGCTCGTCAACGTTACGTTTTTTAATTACAAAATTACCCTACGTTCCAATTTCATCATTACGGCGCTGGATTTTAACTTTGATCAAAATTTTCAACACAAATCTAATGATCCTAACTCTTTGGATATGCTTCTTTTAATTTTGCTATTACTTAACATAGCAAAAAAAAACAGTTTTAAAATAAATAGTTTCTTTATTTGGAAAGTGCATATATTTGTCCCGTAAGCGGGTCGACAGCCAGTGAAGGGGGCAGCTCGGCAGCGATGTCAGCAAGCGCCTCCCAACGTGTAGCGCGGCTACTAGTTGACTGGGTAGGACTTGATGTTCCTTCAGCAGCCTCCGAACTACAGTTATAAAGTGTATAATTAATAATAATTTTTTTTATATGTTGAACTGTACACAGCAAAAATCAAAAATCTTAATTTATATTGAACTTAATTCATGAAATTAGGATTTAAAAACAACTGGAGAAACATGACACCTTATAACTTAATGTGCTGTTTATTGTAGAAAGGCATTCTTTTTATCAGTATAATCTGCAAATTGAAAATACCTGGAGTATAAATGCAATAACTAGCATAAATGCAAACAGACGGAGTAGATAATTCATTAAAAAATACCTATATTTGGCATAATGAGTTGTAAGTATAACAAACAACTTTTGTAGGGCGTTTACTTATCAATTACCCGTAAAAATACAGTGTTAGTATCAGAGCGCTTTGTGTAATTTTTTGACATCTACGTACAGCGCCAAGCGGTAACTACTAAGAACTACAAATTCTTAACGCGCTCTCTAGTGAACACGTTAACGTAAAATTTACACTTACCACTCTGTTTGTGAAAAAAATATTCCAGCACGAAAATAAGATAACGCCCACTGAGTACAAAACTATGATCAAATAGAGACTACCACCAAATAATATTGCCTCGAGAGATGTTAAGCCGTTGATCACGTCTGCATTTGCCGGTAGGTAACCCAGGAGGATTATGGCGAGGTTTTCCCGTTTTTCGTTACGAATATAGGCCTTTACCAAAGCATAAGTTTGTATAACATTGGTAACCAGATATATAGTTCAACGCTTTTTTACTTACTCTAGAGCTTTTGGTTTACTATAAGATAATTGTACATGTTCATCATCGTTGTCAATAACGTCGGCCTTCGTCACTTTGTGACTCTGTTTACTTAAATTAACCGTGTGTTTGTGTTCTTCTTCTATAGTATGTATTGCGTTATCCACAACGAATAACTCGACCACTTTTTCTACAACTTGCTCCATAGATGATAATTTTTGTTCAATTTCTATTCTATTTTCGTCTTTTGGGGAACTTTCACTTTGAATAACATGTTTTTTAGACAAGTCTGAAAATATAAAAATAATAACATTTTATTGCACACGATACAGACAGGTAAACAACATGGAATTACACAGTATAACAATATGAAGTACACAAAAGACGATCTTATTGCTAAACATCAATCTTTTCCAGGGAACCTGCGGAGGAGATTAGTAAAAGAAACTAGAAAATGTGGGGTATTGTACAGAAATAAATTTTTATATTGGTATTGGGTGCAAAGGTAAGAAGGATATGATAACATATATCTTTACATATTATTTAAGAAAACTATAAGTATTCTTAATGAAAAATACTTAAAAATCCAATTTGTCCCTGAGATGGGACTCAAACTCACGACCCCCTATGAACAATTATTAGAACAATTTTCATCTTTATCTAAAGTTTAAATATGTGTAGGTAAAATATTTCTTTTGGCTCTTTGGGTAAATTGCCTCAACACTGATGAAAAAACGCTCTGTAGTAGCGAAAAATAACAAGTGCTTGAAAGATATTTGTGACCAGCCAAGGTAAGGCTGAACGTCTATTGTCTGATTTGTGTGACTAAATATGTTTGAGGTGTTGCTCGTTATGCGTGCACTATTGTCTTCTATTACAGTTTGAACTCCGGTCTTGTTTTGAAGTGTGTAGTTACCCTATTTCATCAACCACGTTGAGCGGCAGTTGTGTAGATGCTTACAGGTTCGATGCTTAGGCAAATGAATATAACTTGAGAACTGACTAAGCTTGAGAACTTGATTTAATAAAGGGTAAACGAAAAAACCCTTTTTTCGGGTTTAATGAGTAATTTAACATTATTATATTTGATTTGATATACTATCCATTTTTTTCGTTCAAACTCGTGAGCATAACGGAAACAGGTAATAATCAATGAAATTTTGACAGTTTTTTACAAAAAATTGCTATTGATTGAAATTAAATACGTATAATGTTTCTAACTCGACGAATTTTCACGAACTGACATTGAACTGACGAAATAAACGTTGGTACCACACATCGATAGAAAACTGTAAAAAGCTTTTATTTCAATCCATTAATATTTTAAAGTAGCTTCACAATTATCTCGAGTTTTGATAGCTCATAAAACCGAAGTTATTTACAAATTATTATTTGCAAAAGACGAAAAGATGCTTAGATATTAATCTATTTTCAGCAAAAAATAATTTAAATTGCCACTAATAGTAGGTAGACACGACCTTAAAAAAACATGTTACAGGTCAATAAATGTATGGAAAGGGGACACAATTCGTTTAGTTGTATTCTTATCAGTATTCGTGTATGATATAGTTTCCACATATTTAAATTATAATCGTATCAATGTATAGTCCAGTAAAAATCATTATTTGAGTAAATGTAGGTGTGTAATAAGTTTACCTAAGCAAATATTTTTTAGCCAGTAGACGAGAATTCGGATCAATTAAGAACTGTCAATAGGTAATATTAATTAATATAATTCTAACTTTTAAGATATGTCGCTTCACTCACTTTCTTATTTATTTGTAAAAAAATTTAAGAGTCTCGCAAAATGCCTTTAAAATTATGGATTTATCCAGAGCAAGAAATCGATGTACGTAATTCAAATGAATAGGAAAAAAATTGGCTAAAGTTAAAAAGTTGTACAATTGGTTGGAAAAAGGCTATAGCTAAAATAAATAAAATAGTATGAGTAGAATAAAAAAGCTGTAACTATAAATTATGTGGCGCATATAAAAAAGTTGTCTAAATACTTTTTTCTACTGCTTGCTAAGAGATGCAATATTTTCCTAAAAATATAAACTAAATTCTTTGCTCCAATCGTTCCCTGGCTTCTTCAATGGAGACATGATAAAATAATTGTACCATGGATTGTAAAAAAATACAGAGATTCTTTATTTACGTTGTAACAATTTTACAAGCAACATTTGTGAGTGAAATATACAGAAAAAATGAGGAAGTAGTAAAAAAAGTTTTTCTTGAAACTAATCTTGACGCAGTTACGTAATTTGAAATATTTATAGTGCTTTCTGATGGGAAGTGATTTGAATTTCGATAATAATTAATAAATAAGTCATCGTTTTCATAATGAATGAGTCAGCTCTTTTTCTCTTGATATCTAAGTTTCGAAAATTTTTATGTTCTTATTTATTTAGTTTAGTTGAAAGAAATTTGTTTTAGTTTTAGTAGTTGTTAATTTTTTAATACTTTCTCATTTTAATCAGTGCACAAATTTTAGCGGGCACCTACATTTCTTTACCTACTAAAATCGAAGATAGAATTATGTGTTTGTAGACGTTGCTACTTATGTTATGACCATCGTCGAGGTTTACAATCGATTTTTATCAATATAGGCATTACTTAAATATAAATTAAATTAGAATACTATCTGATTCTGTTGTATAAATATGGTGGGAATAAAATTCTGCATTGATTAAAAACTTACCCTGTAGGAAGGTACTGTGCTATGATGATTTCTTTGTTTTCTAATCCATGGTTGTTTAGTTAAATAGAACTTAGTCACTGTATTAAAAATTAATGATAAAATCTATAACTTATACAAGCTAAATAAAGGTGTTAAATAGCAAAATAATAAGTGAACGAAATGTATATAAAAATGTGTCAAATGCATAGGATGCGGCCTAGAATTTGTACCTTTCTCCAGGTCCAAATTGGACTTGTCTATTATAGATTTATTATTACTATCTAATTGTATAGTTTCGGCTAAAGTATCACACGTAGGAAGCACCTTTATTTCGTTAATCCAATTTTCTTCGTCCGCATACATAGTTGCTGCATCCTTTTTTAAGGGTTCATTAAGCTTTCCATCACTTGTTTCTACATTTATATCTGAAAGAATATTTTTTCTTTTGTAAATTATAAATAGCACATGTCATCATCACATTAATCATACAATTTTATGTATTAGAACAATTATGTATCAAAACTTATATTTCGCACGTATAAAATTCAGTAATCGGCTATTTTTCTGGTCAAGTGGTTAAGTAATAAAATTACAAATGGCCTTTTAATAATTACCTCGTCGGGTCAATATTTACGTTTCAAGGTTCACTTAGTAAACATTGAAACTGTTGTAAGGAATTTTCTCATTAGGTTGTTGTGTGCGAGGTCGGCACTACAGAAAGGAATTTATAGGAATACCTGTGGCGTTTGAGTTTGTCGTCATGTTTGGAGCACTACTTGTACACCCCATGATGCATAGAAACTGTTTAGCCAGCCGCCATGGGTACTGTTTTATTATCGTTTGTAGGTAAACTAGGAGCAACGGAGGAACGGATCGCGTCAGGCAATGGTGTTAAGGCGACAACGGCTGCAACTTCCAGCCGGCCGCAGCAACGTCGCTCAACTGGCGGCCCGAGATCGTATCGTGGCTACCTATTAGAGGAGGAGGGAGTCCACTCAACTGACCTCGCACCCCCATCGCGTTTTTCCAATTAAGCGGAGGTAGTAGGTACATTCCATTACTCTGGCGCGCATAATTTTTAGCTGACTTCTTCCTTTTTATAGAATTTATCAAGATTAAAAAGCCTTGAAAACAAGCTGTCGTAATTTGTTACGTGGAACTATAGAACAAAAGTGCGGAAAATGTATTTATCATTTTAAATATGATTAGATTGTCTGCATATGATTTTAATTTATTTTAAATATATCTTTTAGCGAGATAAGAAAACTTAGTTTTTTACCGTAGGTACGCTGTTTGTAACTTTCTTACTTTCTCTAAAAAACGCTTCGTAACGTATTACTTATTGAGGTTTCAACACTCAGGAAGTGATACGTTGCCATTTCCATGCGCTCGCTAACTTTGAGATCCCGAGACTCGAAATCACAATCACAACCTTTCACAAACAAGGCGACTGCTCTAACTTTGGCTAAAATTGCTGAAAGAAAGAAATATTTTACAAATTTATTTATTTATTAGTACAACTTACAAAACATACACATATTATTTTATTTGAATTTTAATCTATTTGAGACAACAACCTCAAATTACAATTCAATACTTAATTCTAGCATTTACTTAGAAGGTCAATATTAGTTATCCACATAATATAACAATATAATCAGCGTCAGTTGAGGGTAAGACAATATCGAGATATGTCAGTGGCCGAGCGCATCAACCATTACAGTGCGTAATGGTAAGTAGTGGTTTGCCGTCGCTGCCGGCCACCACGCTCGAATTTGTCTGCCAACTTCTCACTTAGTGATACGAATAAATACATAATATATACATATCATACTAATTGTTACATTATAGGTAATAGCTACATATATATATTAAATGCTAGTTATAAATCAGTTATTTGTTATAATTGCCAAAATTATGTATTTAAATATCAATATCAAACGTTTGTGACAGAGTTTTATATCGACGCTGGAAAGCAAACATATAGTAACCTACAAAATCAAAATGGATATTCAAAGAGGAAAATCTTTATATTTTTCCAAAAAAAAATATCTTATTTCCATATAAATTGACTAAGGAACAACTTATTTGTTACCGTGGGCGTTTATAGCAATTATTTATCGAAAGAAAATAATTGCTATAAACGCTAAAGAAAATCTTTTCTGAACTGATGAACAATTTGGTTTTGCGGGTTACTACGTGTTTGCTTCCCAGCGTTGATATGTGCTAACAAGTCTATTAGCTGCCCCCAGCATTAGTGCCGAGATTACTACGAGATGTTGATGGTACAAAAAAGAATATTCACATTTATATGGGACATTAGTTTTGTTAGCAGATGAGGAATATCTGTTACACCCTTCACAACTTTATAAAGAAGCAGTTGATCAATAAATGGTCTACGCTACTTAAGACTACACAAATGATAATATTGAGCCGGTCTTTGTATGTATGAAGCTGCTTTGATCTATTGCAATGATAAGATAGATGGTAAACAAAACGTTTAAGAACCCGCTCAATAACGTTGGAATGTACCTACAGCATAATAAGGTGACCATATCTTCGTTGAACCTTGTCAAAGGCCTTTCAAAATTCTGCATATATAACATCTACTGCAGTGCATTTATCTATATGCATATTTAATATATCCAAGAAAGTAGTTAGATTTGTTGCAGTAGAGCGACCCTTCATAAATCCTTCTTGGTTTGATGTAATTACTGTTTTATATGTTATGACTAGCTTTCGCTTGGTTGCCCCGGGCTGCGAGCAGCCCGGGGAGGTAACGAGTAGCTGGTGGAATCGGGGCGGTGGGGTTTCAAGTCCGCCTTCGTTGTGGAATATGTGTTTTTCGACTTTTATTTGTTAAGTTTGGTTTATAGTTTGAAAACACCTACAAAAAGTTAGTAAGTTCTGTTTTCAAATGAAAGGTGTTTAAGTACACAAAGCACCATACATCCAAGAAAAAGGGTTGATAGTTAACACGCAATAGAAAAATAAATATTCAGTCGAAAAACGCAAGCAAAACGCTAAATGAATTATAGTCTCTTATTCTTATTCAATAGTAAGTTTACATTTAGTGTGAAAAAGGATCGAGTAGATATTTCCCCCAGTGTTACCTTAAATAATACACCAAATAAATAAATGTCAAATTTCAAACTCATACCTACGTAGAACACTTTCATTTTGAATATCAAAAGAACATGTTTTCTCAAAAATCTAAAAGTATAGAAAAATATATTTTAAGTATTAAACATCGTGTCTAAAATTGGATTTTCTTTTCTCCATACTTACCTATGTGAAAGTGTGGGTAAAGATACCTACACAAATGGTCCATATATACACGCTATAAAGATCCCGAATTGTCAAGTCCATCGAAATCAAAATTGAAATTAAAATGGTTTCGATCATCTTTTAAACATTATAAACCAAATGTTACCATCAACAAAAGCGATTCGTTTCTGGCACTTCGCCGGCCGCTGCCGAGGCACGCTCGCTACGCTCGCTCGGCTCGTGCGTTGTTTTTCATACACTAACCTAACCTAACCTAACCTATATGTCATAATAAACCTATACAAGTTTTTGTTGCTTTACTTATTGTAAAGTTCTTGAGCATAAACGAGTCGCTTGTGGAATCGGAGCGGTGGAATTTTAGGTCCGCCTCTTGTTATGTTTACAGTTTGAAATTGCCTAGAAAAAGTTAGTGAGTTCTATCTTCAAATGAATTATGTTTAAGTACACAAAGCACCATACGTCAAAGAAAAAGGGTTGCCGGTTTACATAAAATAGAAAAAGAAACATTCAGTTGAAAAACGCAAGCAAAAGTAAGATAAAATTTGGAATAGATCGACTTGTAGTCATTTATTGTCTTATTCTTATTCAAAAGTAAGTTAATATTTAGTTAATACAGATATTTGAGTTTTAAGACCACCTCTTGTTATGTTGGGTTTACAGTATAAAATTGCCTAGAAAAAGTTAGTAAGTTCTATCTTCAAATAAAAGATCTTTAATTACGCAAAACATCATACATAAAAAAAAAATTGCCAATTTACACGCAATATAAAAAGAAATATTTAGTTGAAAAACGTAAGAAAACTTAAAATAAATGTTGTATACGTCGTCTTTTAGTCTTTTATTCTTATTCAATAGAAAATTTCCTAAAAATCACAGTATCAAAAAAAAACTGGTTTTTTATCATCCGGCAACACTTCAACTGAATACATTTTTTTTCTGTAAGTAATTTGAAAAATGTTATCAATAACGCCAAAATCAGCTTTATAAAGTAAAAACCGTGAAAAATGATATATTTTCTAGCACACTTATAAGCACATTTGATCACAGTTCCTTAACTGATTGACCAGGTCTCCATTTATTATGGCTCGCTTCGCTCGCTTTTTCTTTTTGTTTTTTTCGCAGATCTAATCTAACCGATTGACCAGGTCTCTATTGATGGTGTCCTTTATAGCTCGCTTCGCTCGCATTTTATTTTAGTCATAGTTCTAACCCTACTAATTAACCATATCTCTCTTAACAGTTACTCCTTATGGCTCGCTTTGCTCGCTTTTTGTTTTAGACACGTTGCTAACATAATCGATGGTTTCTCTTAATGGTCTAGCATTATGGCTCGCTTCGCTCGCTCTTCATTTTGGTCACAGCACTTTAAGCAATTGACCAGGTCTCCATTGTTGATGGCTCGCTTCGCTCGCTTTTTGTTTAAGACACGTTGCTAACATAATCGATGGTCTCTCTTAATGGTCTAGCATTATGGCTCGCTTCGCTCGCTCTTTATTTTGGTCACAGCACTTTAAGCAATTGACCAGGTCTCCATTTTTTATGGTTCGCTTCGCTCGCATTTTATTTTAGTCACAGTGCTAACATAACCGACTGATCAGATTTCTATTGGTGGTGTTCTTTATGGCTCGCTTCGCTCGCATTTTATTTTAGTCACAATTCTTACCTTACCAATTAATCAAATCTCTCTAATTGGTCACTTTTTATGGCTCGCTTCGCTCGCTTTTTGTTTTAGTCGCAGTTCTAATCTAACCGAATGACAATTTCTCGCTCATTTTATTTTTCTGGTGAAAATATTGGATTTTTTTTTCTCACCATGTAAAGATTGAGTAAAGATACAGAAACGGTTTATATATGCAAAGTTTCCGAGTCACCAACTCAGTCAGAATCATTTTGAAATTAATATGGTGACTACTATCAGTGTTGCTAGAACTCAAATTATTCCATCAATTATGTTATAAATTCAACAGTAAAAATTTTATTAAACAGTAAAATCATTGTAAAAACATATTTTAATATTTTTCATCAATGACATACATGAAAATTTCTCAAAAATCTCGGTATCAAAAATTTTACCGTTTTTTTTTTCATCTGGCAACACTTCAGCTGAATACATATTTTTGTTAAAAGTATTCCGAAAAATGTTACCGAAAACGCCAAAATCAGCTCTATAAAGTGAAAGTCGTGAAAAATGATCAATTTTCTAGATAAAATGGTCGCTGTTTAAGCCGCCATCTTGAATTTTGAAATTTCAACCTAAGACCCATGTAGCCCATCTATTGGCGCATCCAACGCAGTTTTTATTATTTTCCTAGCGGCTATAATGACTGCGCTAGAGTCCAAAACGTGAATAGTGGGCATTGAACTTTCAAACCGCCGTAGCTGCCGGGGTTGCCAGATGCAGGCGATGAAAACAGTCAAATGTGATTTCGGGATGCGCCCTCCATCGTCGGATACCAATTTTCAAGTTCTAAAATTGTTCCTTTGACATTAACAGTTTTTGGGGTAAATCTCAAAAACTACCCTAAAATCGGGTAATTTTTTTCCACCACATGAAAGAGTCTAAAGAGATACACAATAGCTCCATATATGCCAAATACCTGCGGGGTTACCAAGTCAGTCAAAATCGAGGTTGAATTTCAAACGTTGTTTGCTCTCAGTGTTGCCAGTCGATCGTTCTATTTTTTCCATCGGGTATCTTGAAAAGTTAAAATTAAAATATTTGCATCAAAAAGTTCAAAAATTCGACAAAAATTGTTTCCTCAAAAATCTCATAAAGTATCAAAAATTTTCAAGTTTTTTTTTCACCTGGCAACACCTCAGCTACTTGCCTAAAAGTTATTTCCCCGGAAGTCCTCTGACAAATGTCGGCAAGTGCGTCAAAATCGGCTCGATGTGGTGACGATACCCAATTTTCCGGATAAAATGGCCGCTGGTTTGGCCGCCATCTTGGATTTTGAAAATCCGACTCCGTACCGGTGTGGCCAACTCGATAGCGCATCCGATGCAGATTTACCATTTTCCTAGTGGCAATACTGACCGCGCTAGAGTCGATAAAGTAAAAAATGGGCAAAATTTTTCAAACCGCCGCAACCACCGGGGTTGCCAGGTGACGACGATGAAAATGGCCAAATGTCATTTCGGGGAGTGCCCTCCGTCGAGGAAATGCATTTTTGAAATCCCGAAATGGCTCCTTCTACTTTTCACCTTTTTGGGGTAAATCTCCAAAATTACCCTAAAATCGGGGAAAAATTTTACGTCATTCGAAAGAGCCAGCAGAGACTCACGACCAGTCCATACCAGGCGAAGAGCTCCGATGTTGCCATGTGTGCTAAATGTGTGCTAAAAGTGCGTTTGAATTTTTCGAAAAAGTAAAAAAATCACAAAATGGCCGCTGCCGGCGCCGCCATATTGATTTTCCCGAGTTTCATAATTTTCCCATAGTCACGACTATATCAGGCAAGGGACCTCATTCACAGATTTTCTCCGCTGGCCACCCAGGTTCCCAAACAATTCGGGTTATGAGGGCATGTCGAAAAACACGTTTTCTACCGTGGAGCCCAGGGTTGTCAGCTCGCGGAAACGAAAACTACCAAAAATCATAGGGCTCCCCCGGCACCACAACGCATCGAGTCTGTTTTCCGCGAAAAGTGCGTATTTCCAAAATTCACTTTTCTCCCAAAATCTCCTAAACTACCACGAAAATGGTAGAAATTATTACCAACGTGAAAAGTTAGCAGCAAGCCCCACGACCACCCCGTACAACGCAAACCCGTCCGATGCCGCCATCTTGGAGAAAATCTCACCGGAAAATGGCGATTTTTCATTGCCGAAACAAAATGGCCGCCACCGCCGCCGCCATATTGAAACGCAAGCGGAAACTCCCCCTACGTGAAAATTTACTATATTTCCGAGTCGCCAGTGAAAAGATCCCCCCTCCGAACCCACAAAAAAAGAAATGACGATCGCCCGAACAGAGGTCGAAAAATGTCAATTTTCTAGGTAAAATATCTCGGCCGCCATTTTGTTTTTATTAACAAACCTTTTTTCAGTGTCATTTTTTTAGCCAAATCTACGACCATTTTGAATATCGTAATCATAGAGTGAATAATGTAGAAACTAAAAAAATTATCTCGCCGCCATTTTGTTTTTTGGCTGAACCGATATGCCGTTTCAACTCATTTTAAAAAAATATTATCAGTCTCCATACATGAAAATGTCATTTTCCTACTTTATCTACCCGAAAAAAGCATGGAGTGAGTCAGTGAGTGAGTCAGTCAGTGGTAATTGAGCTTTATATATTATAGATATATAGAATATATATATAGAATATAGAATATAGATATTATTGGATATATCAGTGACTTGGTTACATTCTCAATAGCTCCTGATTTAAATACTGGCTTTATAAGAGCTGTTACCCAAGCCATAGGAAACGTTCCTAAGAACCACTGTTCTCAGATTCTTGACTTGTTATGGGGTCTGTTATTGGCTTAATGGTATATGGCTTCTCATAGACTGAAGTGAAGTCAGAAGCCAATAAATGACTTATTTCAGGACCGGAAGTTGCTTTCTGTGTGTCGAAATGCATTTGAGATGGAAATGTGCTTTAATTGGACCTTTTCTACTTGAAAAAGCTTGGGGTTAGTTTTTATTAATGATTCAATTCGTGATAAATAATTATTGTAACATGCTTTAGTAGCAGTAATATATCTTTTCTTAAGGGTCATATAAGCAATGTTATCTATTGGATATTTATATTTATTAAACCTCATTCTATATTTATTAAACACTTTTAATATTTTTAAGGCTATGTGGTTACCACACCGTAATGCTTTTTATAAGATCACTAGCTTTTTGTCTGCTTGGTATTATAGTTACTTTGGGCACATATATTTTCCAAAAACGCTGTTGTTTCTCGAGCTGATTATGAATTTACCTTCATGTTCGAGGATACTACAACAAATATCCGATATGTTTCAGCACGTTATCTTTCAAAACTTTAGAAATATTAATCCAAATCAATCCAATTTGAAATACAGATGTGAAGTTCTAAAATTTACACAAAACCTTTGCAGTCGTTAATACCCTCCGATCTGCATTGGACCAGCGTGAAAGGTCTTGACCCATCCTCCTTACCACCATCTATAATGAAGGCCTAAGCCCTTGCAGTAGGGAGTTAAAAGGGATAATGATGAAATAATTTTATATTTACAGCGCAAAATACATTTTTTTTTTCAACAAACGACTTATGACTTTACTTATATATATAGTGGCCATATCGTAGAATTGATGATTTTATGATAGGCAGGCCATTTGATCATATTATTTAAGCGTCAACTTTAAAGGTATGTCAATCCACGTTTGTGTCCAAAAAAAGAAACCTAATTATTTGCTGAAACAGGTGTTTATTCGTTAGAGTTATGATTTTGTGGTCTGAAAAAAAACAACTTCGTAATTTAATATCGCTACGCGACACTTCGTGATTGTCTTAAAATTCTAACCTATCACGTGACCTAAAGTAGTGAATCATATAGGAACTTAAATTCATTTCATATCTCAAAAACTTTTATATTCTCTAATATATTTTTATCAGCCTGTAGCTACAATACAATATAATCCTGTCTTCATTAAAACCTGCGACATATCCATAAAACTATAGAAATAGCCTTTGCTGCTGCACTTCGCGCTGCACTCCTACATTTATCTCACCGAACTTAATCAAGAAATTGTTTTCCGTTGCTTAGTCACCCTACTTCCTTTAATTTGTTGTATGACCTAAAAATTAAAATAAATAATGTATCACAAAAACAATGCGACATCAGCGCCTCTTACTGACACTTACGTAACTAATTTATGATATGATCACTTATTCTTGGCCACATCATGAAGAAGTCACATTATCAGCCGCCCATATCATTAAACGCAAATCATTCATTGATCTGGCTAGGCCACATCAGGATGTGGGCAGCAAGGTTTTACCATTTCATTAAATACAAACATTTCATGAAATGGCTGGCCGCACCATGAATTAGTCAATTCTACGATCTGGCGACGACATATATACTTGGAAACCTATACTTATGTGCTTACATAATATGCATGAAAAAATTAAATAAAAAGGGATTTGTAAAAGTATCAACTTGAAAATCTTAGGTTAAGACCTATCAATCCTCGATAAATTAATTACTGATGAAACGAAAAACACAAATATTTGAAAATTCTTTAATCTAAACTTGAAGCAACATTTTAATGTTTTTGATTTAAAGCCTGTACTAAGTTCTTTGATCAAAATAATAGCACGATTTTGAATATACTCGCCAGCAGCAGACTGAAATATTATTCTGGGAAGTTTTCTGGCCAAAAAACTCTGCGACTTAGAATTCATTTAACGCCATCTAGTGTAGTTCATATATATATAATATAAAATATTTTTTTCTTTCGTAAACAAAAATACTTGAATTTGAACATTTTTATCCATAAAAATTTCAAAAATGTAATATTTCCTCAAATACCAGTTTTCATCGCTATACAATTAAATATTTTGTAAATAATATTATGTAATTTTATTACAATGACAAATCAGATTGCAAACAATAGTTGCTATGGTAATATTTTGTTTCCCCATAAAATCTTTTACTCCCATTTTTATTCCTTTAAGTGCTAGTTTTCAGGATAAAATATAACCTATTACCTTCCTAGGCTCATAAACTACCCAAATTCCAATTTTCATCGACATAGGCGTTGTCTGTCAGTCAGCAAGTCAGGACATCTCCTTTTATATATGTATAGATTAAGCATCTCATTAAATTACATAGCGATCATTAATAGATGAGCAGTTTTGAATGGATACATTCCAGTATATACTGTTCAGATTCTCACAAATTTTATTTAAATTATATTTTATTTCATTTTAAATCATATCTGTTAAAGTACAATTTTGTAACGCCCTCACTAACCTTTAATAATATGTTTGAATTGTGCTGTTTACTTATTATATTTGTTATTGAATATTCAGCCATTTTCAAATCTGCTGTTGTTTCAGCCAATAAAATCAAGTCAAGTATTCTACCAATGGGATGTTTAATTTACTTTATTTAATTAAAATTGAGTGCCATGAAATTTATTAAATGGTTATTATGCACATATAGGTATGTAGCTTGTAAAGGTAAACCAGGTATTCCTGATCAGATAATACTGCTCAGATTAAAGTCACCACATACCAAAATTCTCTCACAGTACTCTGTTACATTGTTTATGATATTATTAAATTGTTGTAGAATATTACAATGAAGAATATTAACAATTTTTTTTTATTAGCACTCCATATTCTCTGTCAATCTTCTCTCAGATTAAAGTCACCACATACCAAAATTCTCTCACAGTACTCTGTTACATTGTTTATGATATTATTAAATTGTTGTAGAATATTACAATGAAGAATATTAACAATTTTTTTTTATTAGCACTCCATATTCTCTGTCAAAAATAAAAAATACTAGTGAAAGAATTACTTCGATACGACAATTAGTTTCCGATTTAGAAGTAAAACAAGTTGTAACCGCACGACGCGGGCTGCCGGTGACGGTGTGACGTCATTGCACAACACGCTCAGTCTGGCTCACTTAGTCCGCTCGCAGTCGCGCGCCCGTGCCGTCGAAATTTTACCTAAATACTTTTAAAAATGTCCAATCCAAATACTAGGAAATCATGTGTTAAGCCTAAATGTAAAAATACAACTACTAATTCGCCGGGAAAAGTGTTTTTATAGACATCTTTATGATAAATAGACATCTTTTCAACCTCTTTTTTTTCACATATAAAATGTAAAAGAGAACATTGTATTTGAAGCTCTCTAAGTTTTATTTATTTATTTATTTATTTATTTATTTATTTATTTATTTATTTATTTATTTATTTATTTATTTATTTATTTATTTATTTATTTATTTATTTATTTATTTATTTATTTATTTATTTATTTATTTATTTATTTATTTATTTATTTATTTATTTATTTATTTATTTATTTATTTAGTTACATGCTGACATACAGACTAATACATCCAACACACCAGCAAGTTAAACATAGCAATAAAAAGAAAATTAAAAAAAAAACAATGTCAGTTTAGTTAATTTTCAATTACATTTAAAAGATGTCAATATCATAATAATAACAAAATTATAAAATAGTACGCATGTCATGAAAATAATAAACTAAAACAAATGTCATATAAATTAAAATAATTTGTCAAGAAAATAATAATAATAACAGTCACAGATAATCAATTACACAGTCAATATTGGTTAAGAAATGTTAAGAAATGTCGAGCATTTATAGCTAATCGAGTAATACCATCAAAAAATACATCACTTTTTTCATGTTGAGCAAGGATGTCACCAATGAGATGCAGTGCACGTATAGTAGGTGCCTGCGCAGCGTATACGGTACGCGTGCGGGGCGTGGATAACAGCCGCGGACGCCGTCGCGGCGCCACTAAAAACTTTAATGCTACTTTGTCACAAAAAATTCATTCTGACCGGCTAAAGGAAGTGTTATTACCACTTGTGCCAAAATCTTTAGCTTTAATCATTTTCAGTGTCTCACCAACACCTGAGAGCTTAGATTTTTTTCAATTTCGACGATGTAGCCACATTAAAAATGCTACAGTATGTTTACAGCCACCTCTGCTGGCGGCACAATCTTCGCAGTTTATATTTAATACTTCTTGATCCTTTTCATTGCATTCTAAACTGCAATGATAAGGTGTGGTACGTACGCGGTGTTCTGGCGTGATTATACATTTAACCGTACATACATACATCACCTACTCTTTTAACTTGAACATAACCAATAGCATCATTGCCATAGCTGTTTCTTGCCGATCTGAAATAAGTTTCAAATAAAAATAAATAGCCTTAAGTATTTTGTTAGTAAAATAATACTTATAAATAAATAAGGTTTAGTACATCTGTTCAAACTTCTATATTTGCAACAAAAAAATAATTTAATAAAATGGCCTTACGTATTTTGTTAGTAAAAAAAAAATACAAATAAAAAAGGTTTAGAACATCTGTATCCACAACATCTACATCCTAGGTACCTACCCTACTTCCTACTTATATTATAAATACGAAAGTTTGTGTGTGTGTTTGTTTTTTATCTTTCACGCAAAAACTACTGAACAGATCTGGACGAAGTCTGTAATAATAACACTTAGGCTACTTTTAATCCTGGGAAAATGTACAGCTCCCGAGGGAATCGTGGGCGAAGCTGCTGGCGGAAGCTAGTTTGCAATAAATCAATGAATGTATTTATTTAAATTTACTAAGAGCGGTACCTATATATACATACGTACCTACCTATAGCTACAAAACTATAATACATATTTGTCTTTAACGTAAAAATTTAATGGTAGGTAGGTACTTCAAATATTTGAGTTGCATTCTTCCATTACGACATTAGTTGCGTATTTTGTTTTGATAAAACAATTTAGAACAGATAAACTATTAAGCATCGATAATAGCAAGGAAAGTTTACTTACCTATGCATTTTTATTCCTCGCATTTCGGCGGCAACGAAATTATTATTTGTTAATAAATAATGCGCAACTTTTAATCCATCTATTTTAGGTAGATTATCCGATTGCCCTTTTTCGAATCCTTTGTCTATTTTTTTAATCGAATAATATTTAATATTATTAGACTATTAACTTTATACACGGGCGAAAACACAACAAAATACTGCGCAAGCTATTATATCTACTATAACCGCTGGCGACTTGATACTAAGCGGGGCGTGGCGCGTTGTGACATGACGTCACAAGCGGTCACGTGGCTGTTAGCGGGATTCGATATTTTTCGAAACTTTGAATGCATATAAAATTAAAATTACTAGGTATTTTTGACTACAACAAAAACTAGTGTATTTGTATACATAAGGGCTTCATTGAGACAAAATTTCAAGCGATTTGGCATACCTAGTAACATTCTTCATTGAGTAGGTGTGGGTAGGTAATATACATACATATAATTATTGACTCATATTGGTTAGTTCTTAATTTTACATAAAGATCTTCACAATTACTTTTACACACTTAGATTACACAGTTAAAGGACATATGATGCTTGTCATATACTATTATCTCGAACCCCTTAGTGCTTCGGGAGGCTCGATAATCTTTGTACTAAACCCGAAGCACTAACAATTAGATAATATCTTACCAAAAGCGTTATTTGTAATACACACATCAACATCGTCTAGGGATATTTTGTATAAAGTTCTAAATTCAAAAAATACTGGCCAGTTTTAAAATCTTTTGATGAAAACTTCTTTTGTACGCCTTTATTGATGATTCTAAATTTTAATTTAAAAAAAAGTAATTTCAAACAAAAGATTTTCGCGGCATAATTCAAGCGAAGTTCGAAGTTTTTGAAGATTTTTTCTGTTAATCATAAGTTATTACTTAGGACATCGCAACAAAACAAAACGTGATATCACGGTTATGGTCACGTTATAGTGCTACTTGTGAAGATACCTAGGCGGGAAGCGCATAACCACCCAACTACAAGACCGATTTTTACAAATTGATACGAGAAGGCAACCAAATGTTACGGCTATGCAGTTGGTTCAAAGGCTCCAGTCAGAGCACCAGTTGCTTGTGAGCGACCAAACTATGAGAAAACTGCATGAAGCTAATCTTCATGCTCGCAGACCGCTTCGTACTCCTGTACTACGCCGAGGAAATCGTGGGAGAAGATTACAGTGGGTTCGTGAACATTGCTCTGGGAAGGTAGCCAGTGGTCTGTAGTGCTGTTTACCGATGAATCTCGATTCGGTTTCAATCCTGATTCGCAAAGAGTACGCGTATGGCGAACTCCTGGTCGTGAGTCCCTCAAGAAGTCCATCCATACCACGATTATGGTTTGGGCGGGAATTCGTGTTGGTGGAAGAACAGACCTCGTTTGGATCAGAAACACTATGACCGCTGAAAAATACCTCAACCAAGTGCCAATAGTCTACCCACATCGAGTACAAATGGGTCAAGAATTCACTCTCATGCACGACAATGCTCGTCCCCACACAGCGTGAGTGGTCACCAGTTGGCTGCAGGAGCACGATGTATCAGTCTTAGACTTGCCCGCGCAATCACCAGACCTAAACCATATAGAACACGCGTGGGACATGCTCCAAAGAAGGGCTTTGAGGAATTTACCTACAAACATTGTCACTGAAGAGCAACTTTTTTTGCGTCTTTCCAGGACCTAGGACAATATCCCGCAGCAAGACTTTGATAAGTTGATTCAAAGCTATTGACTATTGATTTTCGCAAAATTGCAAATAACGGAATAATTTCGCTATATTTTTAACTTTTTCTTGAAAAACACATTTATCGTTATTTTTACCATTATTCCACTATTCGTCTTTACTAAAAAAAAATATTTTTAAGTACAAAAAAATATTTATGTTTTATTCTATAATCTATGCTAATAAATGGGCTTTATAAAAATATAAACATGTTGTATGTTATTCAGAAAAAGAACTGCGAAAATTAAGAATAATTAAAATAACCCTAGACGATGTTGATGTGTATAGTATAGTATTCATAACTTTTGGTAGATCTCTGCAAAGAGTTCATAATTATTAACCTGTTGCAATTCAGTTTTTCAATTCACCTAGCATGGGCTCAATTACTAAATTGATTAAGCCTATCGACCTAAATAAATGCTTTTTCTATAACAATTCTCAATATTCACAAAATTTATGGCAGCATGTTATCTTCTTCAAATTAGTGAGATTTAATATACTGGTGGAAACAAAATGAGGTCATCTACCAAACGGAGTCATGACTGTGTTTCAAAATTAAAACATTTTTTATTGATACATGTTAATATTCCAAAGTAACTTATTTATTTAGCAATACACAAAAAAAATCCAAATAAAGACAAGAATCTACCGTAAAAATATTAGTGGCTGAATTTTTTTAATTAAAGTTTGTTCGAAAGTTTGTAATTAATTTGTTTCATTTTGAATACATATACATAAATTTAAAGTTCGGAACTTAAATTCGTGGTCAGGGACGGTAAAAGCCATAGAAAGATAACCGTCAAAATGTACGGTCAACATTAATGCCAAGGTCCCACAACACTATATTAGCACATAAACTTAGGGTTGGTGCATATCTGATGGAAGATCTGTCAAGCTTCTCACGGAAGTATGCGTTCTTGCGCGACAAATCTTCCATCGAGTATGTACAGTGTATATCATGTCACATATTTGACAGGCCCTCCATTCCATGTACCATATGATTGTTATGTTGTGATCTAGAACTGTCAAAACATTAACATTAGAAGAAATAGCTCCTATTGATATTGAACACGATTCTTCGACATTGGAGATACGAACTTCTCCAACATATAATGATGGGCAAAATTCTTAGGAAGCGTTGGAAGGAGGAAGAAATTGTAACTACGAAGTATCAGAGAGTGAACGGGAATAGCTAGCGCAGCCGACCTGTTTCGACTCGCGAGAATTAAGGAATGTTGTAAAAAGCTGAGGGCCAACCTTCCCTTGTTGGAGAGACACTTTAAGAAGAAAATTAACAGAAATAGAGCCCAGTTCTGGAACTGACAGGATGCGACGCATCTTCCAAAAGATATGCACCTACCCTTAGTGTACCATTAAACTACCATGATTGCTTACAATAACAGTTAAATACAATGTAGTAGATCAAGGTAAGTATTTAGTATTTTTATCATACTGCCATATCCTGTCATGCTCTTAGTAT
Source organism: Diatraea saccharalis (assembly GCA_918026875.4). Classification (NCBI taxonomy): domain Eukaryota; kingdom Metazoa; phylum Arthropoda; class Insecta; order Lepidoptera; family Crambidae; genus Diatraea; species Diatraea saccharalis. The sequence continues at coordinate 8,993,029 of OU893337.1, forward strand.
GTCACAAACATTTATCAGCATATTTTTCATTCGTGGATAAAAATCTCTAAATAAAATGTGATATAGAGGCTCGGTAAACGATAAGAGTTTATTTCTATGGGATTTAAAAACGCCATTAGTAAACGTTATCTAGATAAGCAACAAAATGGTCAAGGAGAGCGCTGGTGCTGATTGTTTATATTCGTAGCAAAGGTTATGCACAATGTCCGTACGTAGTTACGAGCCCATACCATACAGTATTTGAAGGCAACCAAAAGGTCTTTGTTCTTAAATACAGTGGTTGTAGTTCACGCAACAGCTTTAGGTGGCTACCATTATAAATTACGCCGCCTCCGCCCCGGTAGTCGGTCGGTACCTACCCAACCACGCTTCTCACCATAGACTTAAATAACAACGCCATTAATACTTACTAAACAAATAGTAAAATATTATTAGTCCATGGTAAAACTGAATTTTTATTACCAATTAGCGTAGAGAGAAGAAATAAAGGTTATGTTTAAAAAAAAACGTGTGAAATAAGCATTTCTTAATCACGATGAATTATAACATCATTTTGATATTCAAATGAAAGAGATCTATAAGTTTTGATTGTACCACAAAAACCCATCGTACGATCTATATGAATTTCGAATCTTGTAGTCGTGCGATGATATAAGGGAGTATTATGACAAAAACGTGTTTAATTAGTCCTATGGTACAACGAAATAGCATCTGTTGCATGTAGCCCTAACTTTGTAGTTAATATTGACATCGCCAACCTGCTTGACTGAGGTGACCAAACAACCTTAAAAAAATCTTAGTTTTTACCAGTAACTTATATGAATATTATTAAATTCTATATGCAGAATCTCGCAAATACAGATAACCCGGTCAGTTCAGGGATCGGAATTGACAATGTGCAATGCCCCGAATACCGAGATTATAAATAGGCTGCGGGATTGTGAGCACTGATCTCTATAGTGATATTATGTATAAGTACATAATTGTCATAATAAAGCCAAATCCTTGCTTTAAAATCTTTCAATTTTATATTTGATGAAACAATAACAAAGATTGAAATCAGTATTAATGCTACACACTGATTTTTATCTGATTGATGTTAATTATAACTCTCTGGTTCGCACGAATGTCATGTGCGCACACAACCCTTGTATGTTAATTGTTTGTTCTTTTAATTATTTTACAATGTCTTATTTAGAACACAGTGAGATTACCACATAAATAAATTTTCACGGAGACCATGTGGTTCACCACGGCTATTATTAACTTTTGTTCAATATCTGTAAAATCATAGATTTAATACGAGTATATTAAACCAAAGACAATATAATATTAGCCCTGGTGAATCCGTGGTTTTTATCACTTTTTTATGTTTACTTATTCTGTATTCTTATATTAAATGATATTGGTATTATTTAAAAACTTCGTTAATAACCCAATGAAAAGGTTTATATCCATTTTCTCTTTATTTAAACAGTTCGCTCATGGTTCTCTTGCGTAGTGAAATGAAACGGACTAAATTATTAACTCAATATAAATACAATACATGACAATAACAATATACTACCTATATATATAAATAATATATATAATATGACATCGCAGGAGGGATGATATTATGACAGGACCTGGGGGCCAATTTATTTAGTACATAAACCCTACAGGGGGCCATGTAGGGTTTATGTGTGTGTGTGTGTGTGTGTGTGTGTGTGTGTGTTTATGCTAATAACTGTGATAAAACTCAATGTGTGTGATAATTTCATTCCACAAAGAATACAAAAAAAGTTCCGTAATCAATTTTGAAAGAAAGGATTGATTAAATTCTTAAACCTCACTCTTCTGTACGATTTTTTCTAGGTAGAATGGTAGGATTGGTATACTAAATTAATGACCACCAGAAACTGTTTAATATTATTATGAAATTAACCACTTGGCTGCGACAAACACATGATTATATATATAAGTATTGTACGTATATCAGAAATAAATAAAGATTGATATTAACTGATGCTACGGCGCAAAGTTTATACTACGGCTACGACGAATGCGTGCTACATAATGAAGTGTTCCAAGACTACGAAATATATCAATTTCGCTTTTTTATTCATTCTTATCCTAGAATTCGCTCTTCAATATCAATGAAACGACTCCACCTCAGTTTTCTAAATATTTTTTATTTGATAGTTTATTTTTATTTTGTATTCAATACCATATAAATAAATATTATTTTAGAACAATAGAAGATCAAGTCTGAATAAAATAACAGACATTTTTATTTATATGAAGCTAACATCCGTTTTAAAAATATCATAAATAATCGCTTGAATATATGAAACATTTGCGAGCGCAACATACCGCATGTTTGAATTTAAATTGAATTTGTAAAGAGAAACTATATAGGTACGTTTATTATACTTGTTAAAACTGTGCACAATGCAAACTACCACTTATTACGACGCTTTAGATTCACAGTTTTGATATTCGTTTTGTCGAGACGGTTGCATTAAGGTTGGATGCACGTGAGTCACCTACAAACAAAACAATAATATTATAAGGTTACTCGTACAAATATCAGCTACAGGGAAACTTATAAGCATAGGTTACTTGTCGCTAGCTTTATTTAAAAATATTGCCTGGGCCCAACACCGCACAGGCATTTTTTACATACGCATCCCATAAGTAAGATTTTGAAAACAACCTATCGCTTAGTTTATCAGGGAAAATGAGGAATTCTAGTGGTACACATTTTATTCAAATCGGTCCAATACTTTTAATGCCTATTCAATGCAAACAAACAATCAAATCTTTCTTTTGATATTGATAGACAAATAAAGTAAATACACTTTTGTGGAAAATAAAATTATTTGATACATAAAAGGAGTAATATTAAAGTACTAAAGTAGCTTATAAAATAGCCGGTAGGTGCTTAAAGATAAACAGCGATCTCTTCCAGATAACACAAATTTATTATAGAAAGCGCACATGAGTAAATATTAAATATGGCCATTTAAATAGGTGATCTTTATCCTCCTAGTTAACGTCTATTGTTATTTTGGGCGTTAATTTTTCTAATCTGTTGAATGTTTTATAAGGTAGTTTACAAATGGGGTACCTATATAAGTGGTGTGAGGTTTTAACCTTGTATATAAATGAGTTAAGTACGCGCACAGGGACAGGGGCCCGCCTCGGCGACGACGAGGTCGCCGCTCAGCGCGATCGCCTCGATCTCCACCGCCGCCCCCAGGGGCAACTTGCCCACTTGGTACGTAGCACGCGCGGGACAATCCTTAGGGAAATCTGCAATACAAAAAGTATCTCATTAAGTTCTTGTACCTAAAAATAAAAGGAAAACACTTAGCATGATAAGGACATTGTTAAAGATAGAAAAAATACATCAAAAGCATTCTACATTTAAATTGTACTCCTGCGAAGCAGCTAGTTGCTTTCACGATAAATTCAATGGCTTAAGAGGGCGCTTACACGGCTACACGCTAAATATGTATATTTTAACTGGTTTTGTACAAAAAAACAATGTCAAATTATGCTGTAATTTAAAATTTAAAACTGCAACATATTTTGAACATAGCAGCCAAATTACTTAATTTTTATATTGAGATTAAATCACAATTTTTCCCCTAAAATACATCATTATTTTGAGTCCATTTTGAAAAATTAAACACTTTTATGGAAAAAAAAGCACTTGTCCAATAGTCGTGATAGTTTTTGCCAGGTAATTTAAATCTTAATTAAAAGTAGACAATTTTATTTAAAACGATTGAAAAATTAAAAAAGAACACGCTGTATGCGTAATAGGTAAATGTTAAAACTGTATCCAATATCTCGAGCTAAACGAGACGTGACATACTTTTTTTTTAATTATTCTGAAGTGTATGACAGCATTAACTCAAATCACTATGAGAAAATATTCAGAGTGTAGACTCCGTCCCGGGTTTAATGTGCGCGCAACACGCACTTTAGTGCTTTTTATTTGTCGTCTGGACTTTGAAATATGAACTTTAAAATAGAGTTCTTTGTCGGAAATAAATGATGTAGGTCACCAATAAGAAAGGAATTGTTGTTTTGTTTAAAAACAAACCTATGAGATTTGGGATACCCCTTCTGACATTGCAGGAGTGCAACATACCTTAATAGGTAAAGTAATATAAAATATCAAGCAAAGGCGATATAATTAATTTAAAAAAATAGCTTACATTACATTATTTTCTATTTCAGTGTCTTCATTGTGTAATCTTTTTATCCTTTTTTGTTGATATTTGTCATTTCTGTCATATTTATAAACTGTATGTAAATTGTGAATATCACATACACAATTTACATGTCAAATAAAAACCTATGCTATTCTTACATTCAGCGTAGACCTGGTTGACCACTTGAAAATCAGCCATACTGTCCAATAGAATGGTGACCTTTACGACAGACTCCAGGGAAGCGCCACCAGCTTCTAGCACGTGACGTAAATTGTCAAGCACCTGTCGAGTTTGTGCTTCTGCGCCACCACACACCAACTGTGCATCTCTATCCAAGCCGAGGACACCCGACACGTACAACGTCTTGTCAGCTAATATTGCTTGACTGTAACAAAATTAACCAAATAGTTACACCACCAAATGGTAATAATGGTAATGGTTACCAATTTCAAAATGTATCACAATACCTTTAAAAGATATAGCGATTTATGGAATTATGTAAAAAAACGTCGCGGTCGCGATCGAGCGAAGTTCGTCAATATTATTTCTAAATAAAATTGAAAGGGGTGGCAATAGAAAATTAGTCAATTAAGCCCCGAATTAGCAACTTAAAAAGCTTGATATACTTACATAAACATAAAAAACTAGTAGAATAAGCAAGGTATCGTTTAAAATAATTAGGTACAAATAAAAAAGATAACTAAGTAGCATGTAAAGTATTGTTACAAATGTTCAGTACTAATGTGTCTTCGACCAGTCGCCCGGAGTGCGAAAGGTCATGGGTTCGAGTCCCATCTCAGAGTGCCAGGGACAAAGTGGATTTTTTAAGCATTTTTAATTAAGAATATCTTTCAGTATAGCATGGGCATTGGCAAAATTCATCAAATATAATAATTAGAACAAATTTTCAACTTGATCGGAAGATTACCGGATTGCAAAACGCGCTAACCACTACACCATCAAAAATCAAAACATAATAGATTTCATTAATGTTACGATATTGTAGCATATTATATATTTATATATATCTATATACTCCATTAAAGCGATATTTACGTTATAATAACACAGTAGATAACAAGAAATCAGTGGGTCTGGGTGGAGCATAAACATGTCATTCCTTAGCGATAACTATGATAGCTAATGAAGTTTTTATAGGTAGAACAATCATTACCAATCTATGATTGAAACTATTAACGACTATCGACTTTATTTAACGTTGACGCAAATTATCTCCAAGAATTGGAATTTTGCGTTTGTTCATTCGTTTTACTTTTGCTCATTGCTATTATTATATATGTACTATTGTCATTATTATGAAAATCTACTTATTTCTTGCCTATTCAAGCAGGCCTTTTCGTCTTTTTTACGATATCAATAAACTTTACACAAAACAATTACTATTTATAAGAAATCAGTGCACTGTCCGCTATAAATAGTTGGTGGTAGCAAGATTCGTTGCCGCTTGTACACGTGCATTTGGCACACACGCAGTGTTGTTGGACGAACTATTTCATATAAATAAAAGCTACAGAAAATCCGTTGCGCGTCGCCACTACGTTGCGGTGCGGTTGTAAACGTTCACCCTCGTTCAGCATTAGACAAACAGAGGGCGGATTCTACTAAATAAATTTTGTTTAAATCGAATCGAAAACAGTTCGAAACCGAATGAAATTACAGTTTTTAATGGTTTTTCTATTCTACTAAATGACATACGATACAATTCCAGTTCTATTTTAGCTTGAATTTATTTAGTAGAATTAGCCCCCTTATCTCCGTTTAAAAACCTTGGGTCAGGGGGCCAATTCTACTAAATAAATTTTGCTTAAATCGAATCGAAAACGGAACGAAACCGAACGAAACTACAACTTTTAGTGGTTTTCCTATTCTACTCGGTGTCAAAATGGCGTCAAACGATACAGTTCCGGTTCTATTTTAGTTTAGCTAACTATCGATCAACAGAAACTGTAAACGGTATTCTACTCGCTCAATCGAACATAGAACTATACAGATGTAGTTATGCAAACCGGAACCAACCCACAAATCTGTCAAAATCGAATTATGTGCAGAGAAGCCTAAAAGTGTTGCAATTAAACTCACATGTTGTAAATTCACAAAATTTCTTGATAAATAAATAAAATAAAATATATTCTACAAACAATTATTACTAAAAACAAGAAACCCATTTTTCTCAAAACTGACATCATGTGGCTGGTTTGCATAACTACGTCCATATACTTGAGTCGATCGTCGGCCCTTATTCCACTAAAATTTTGACACTTCGTTGGATCGAAACGCTACTGAAACCTTACTAAATCCGAACGTTTCATCTGTCAAAATTATCGATTTCTAAAAAGTTGCAAATTTCTACTTTTTGACGATCGATAGTTAGCGTTTAATGATAGATGTGAAACAATTTATATTATTTAAAATATTAAGAGGTGCAATTAGGTACCCCCCCATTGCTGAGTGAAATAAAATACCTTGATCCATCTTCAGAATTGATAATTAAAAACATTTTGCCCTACAAAAGTAACTTCGGCAAACATATTTGTAGTGTTTGTATAGAAGAGGTTTTATCTCGGTACATTGGAGAGCTGCGAAACGTGTTCTTCGGTACCTGAAGGCTATAAAAAATAGGAAACTGACCTATAACAATAGTGGTGATCTAATCGGATTTGCTGATGCCGATCATGGTGGTAATCTGGTGGACAGACGATCCTATACAGGATATGTTTTCCAAATGTGTGGTTCAGCAGTGTCATGGGAATCACGTAAACAGAGAACCGTTGCAACATCAACAACTGAAGCTGAGTACATGGCTCTAAGTGAAGCCTGTAAGGAAGCCATCTACATTCGCTCATTACTAAGCGACATCTTTTGCTTTTCGTCACCCATCACCATTAATTGTGACAATCAAAGTGCCATCAAATTAACAAAAAACAACACGCATCACGCCCGCACAAAACATATTGATATTAGACATCATTTTGTTTGTGAGTCTATATCCACTAAACAAGTCAATGTGTCATTCATACCATCAGCTCACCAAACAGCAGACATTCTCACAAAGCCACTGCCTAAGCTGAGATAGTGTCTCAGCTGTATGTGCCTAACTAATTTAGGATTAGTTTAGTGTTATTTGTTTTGTGTTATTAGATTAATTAGGTTAGGGCATCAGTGTTAAGGTACTTTTGATAATATAGTGTTTTTGTACATACAGTGTGTTTATATAAAGGGTGTACATAAGTGTCCTGATTATGGGGAGGTGTAGATAAAACCTTTTTCTATATTAATCAGACACTGGCATCTTTTCGTATACCTTTTTGAATTAATATTTTATACACTGTTTATTGTTTTTTATGTCACTCTTTTTTACTCTCATCTGACTTTTATGTATTTACAACGTGAAATATATTAAATACTCCAATCCGCTGTGACTTTTAATTCCTACATTTTAAGAGTTTGTGAGTGAGTTATCAATAGACTGTAAAGAACATAATAAGTTGTGTAAATCCATTGATATGTTTGCTTTATCATTAATTATTTATAAAAATACCTTATATTAAGGTACCAAAAAATTTTAATCTTTAACTGTCTAGCACTTCAAGCATATAAAATTTTCTATCCAATATTATTTATTTCACAAAGATACTTTCAATGAGCACCCTGACGTCTGAAGTAAATATACAAAATCTGGGTATCAAACACCAGATTCCTCATCTACATCATGAGAACATAGCAATCCATGTGATATAAATTATGTAAAATGAAAACTATGGAGCTAGATAAACAAGTGTGATAGTGCATGCATATGTTTAATAAACTTTTTATGTACACCGTTTCATCTATTTGTTATAGATAGTTCTGTAATTTTGTGGTTGCTTATTGATATGTAAAAATGTTGGCAGACTTTAAAAATAAAATAAATTATATCTTGATTATTAATCTTAAATTATTATTTTTTTATTAAAAACTTACATTTTATAGATAAATTAATAGGTTTTCATTCCTCTATCAATTTGAAATGTTGAATTCATATTATGTAGATTCTTAACATAAATAAGGTCCACCTAGTTGATGCATGTAATGTAAATTAAAATTGAAAAATTATATTTCTGTTAAAACTTTACATAATTATAAATAATCATTGTAAATAGGAACATCGTAAAAATCATTATTAGATTGTAGGGGCTTTTGGCTTTAAGTAAACTTATCTATGATTATAAAAACATGAATTTTTGAATATTTTGTATTGAAAAAAGTAAACTATTGTAGTATTTTTACAGGAAAACTTAAAAGTGTGTATTTACAAGCATGTGTGGAATTCCAATAAAAATGGCACTGAAAAAGTCCTTGTTTACAAATTAATTAATTTATCATTATTTTTTCTGATCACTTTTGCATTTGCAATACTATATCGATATTTATCTTAAAGGAAAATAATTAAAAAACCCACTTTAAGCAATTAGTGCTTGAGGTGGGATTTAAACCCATAAACACTCACAGTCTGGGCGTCTGCTAAAACCAATTTAACTACCAGATAACCAGCAGGTTTTGTGAATTTAAGAATTACTTGCATTACTAGTGAGCATATGCTCATTTATGTTTAGGAAGTTCACCAAAACTATATTAATAATACCATTATAGAGAATAGAATAGAAAATTCTTTATTGTTAACATTACACAAGTTATATAGGTATACAAATTTAAAACAGTTTAACAAAATAATGTAACAATTGGCGGCCTTATCGCTTAAAGTGATTTCTTCCAGGCAATCATGGGATGGAGAGAGAGAGATAACAATTTATGAAGACAGGGGTGTAAATTTTATCAATAACATTAAAAAGAAAATATGATCAAATAATAATCTTAATTAAAAAATTATAATTATGAATATTTTTTTTCTGACATAAGTATTACTCACTTTTTTATTTGAAGATTATAATATTATAAAGGATTATTACATAATATCATCATTATGTTTAAAGGATTGTTAAACAGGTAAATATACTGTTTATAAGATTTTATTCTGAATTATTTTTAATTTTAAAAATTACATAAAATTGAGCTTAGCCGCAGCTCAGTTTTATGTAACATTTGAAATAACATGAGGCTTTCTGTAACCATATATTAAGTTGCGTGCAAGATAAATGTTCAGCCTAATTAGTATTACCTACATGAAAAATACATATTCTACTGTTTTTGACACAAAGTTAAAACCAACCACCAATTTTAACCCAAAGAAAACTGTCATACGCTATGATGGGTTACAATTTGGAACAAAAAAAATAAGCCTGTGAATCAGGAGCTCTTGTTCAATTTTGCAGGAATTTATATGTGTAAGTTCTTTTATATCAGTTGAAACTTATACTTAATTTGCTCATAGTCAGTATGGATGACAGCTGCGAGCAGATCTATGCAACTACAAGAATTTAATTTGTATACAACTTAATGTGAAAGATATGTCAAATCATTAATAATTTTCTCTGATCTTACTTATAATATCTAGTCAATAATGACATTTCTAATGGATTTCTATAACAAACATTGTTTTAAATTTAATCTTGTATAGATTTTCCACAGTATATATTATGTTGCCTTGCTTGATTCGGTGTACAGATGTAGGTATAGCCAGATTTCGAAAGATATTGGATTCATTTCATCATCAATAATTCTCTCTTAAATGTCTACTTTGAGTCGACTATCGTTTATCTTCTTCACTATGTTATTGATACGTATGAATATTTATTTTCAATCGAAAACTTCTTCTTTTATTAAGGGCTTTCGCATAATTCTGCCAATTTCACGTGCGTAGCCAATACATTATTTTATAAAATTAATTTTGTAAATAATATTTTCAAGTATAATGTTTCACTTTCTATTACAGTTTAATATTACAAAAAAATACACATATGCGGATTGTTTTAGTAGATATCCCATATTAAATTGTCATTTACAATTCAATTTTGTCAATTTCATTCTTCTTTTATTAATGGTATATCTGCACATTTCACACAATTCTGCCAAAGTCAAGTGAATAAATTAATTTCTACATGTAAAATGAAAAAGTAATGAATGAAAGATTAATTAAAACATTGTCTGTATCATTGTGGTTTGTATTGACAAAAAGTGAATTGGTGTTGCAATATGAAAATCAAACATCGATTGGAAAATAATCGATTAATTCACTATATGTAATAGAACTGCAGTAACATTTATTGAATAAAAAAAACTTTAATATACTTTTAGTTAATTTTGGTGCAATTTTGCATTTTTCCTAAGTTTTACGGACTACTACGGTTGTTGATTCTTCATTGATGAGATTCAATGAAGTTTAATGAATTCTGTTTAAATGGATTGAAGTTACTAAAGTCATATGCAATCATCATTTAACTTTAACATTTAATTTTTAGTACAAACAAGTATATAAATTTAATGATTATTTTTGTTGTACATTCTTTTGAAACGGAGTTGTTTAAAGTAAAGTATACACCTCTGGATTAATGCTCGTCCTAGTCTTGGACTGATTGCATACTTCACTTATTACAGTTTGTTAGTGACCGAAAATGACTTTTCTGTTCACGACCTACCTATGTAGGTACCGTTTTATTTTACGGAATCATATTATTCACTTTCATGCTACTTTATCTCACATAATAACATTTATTTTGCGAATTAAAACTCGGTATAAACAATAAAATAAACCAACACCATTTGAATTTTGAAACTTAACTCTTTAAGCTTGACGTTATCTTTAGTCGATGCCAGGTTTTATAGTATTTCATCTGACTTTTCTGTTAATTAAAAGACTTAAGTATATCGGATTTATGCTTTAAATATTAAGCATGTTTAAAGTTGAGTGCTTAATAAAAGTTAGAATTGGGTATATGACGATTTTCTGAAAACTAATTAATTAAAATAGTTGTTTGATATATTATAAACACACTGTCAATATATTACATGAGAATCTGTTCTATTTTCGATGAATATAATTATTTAAATCTACAGATTCTAAGAAATAAACTTTTATTAAATTATTTTCCAACATGATGATAATAGTACGAAACTTATTTTTATAGTGTCAAATACCCAAAATGATAAAAATATTAATTATAAATTCGCGTTTCGGGTATTTTCCCTTATAGCTTAACACTTGGGTATGCACTTTCTTAATGTAGCTAATATTCGGGTGTTTCGTCCGTATTTTAAAACGTTCGAATAAGAATATAATAGATTCATTACGTACAGAAATGATAAAAAAATGAAGGAATGAATAATCATTAATCGTCTCCCGTTTAACTAATAATTTCATTTATTTTATTCTGGTAACACTAATGACAGCTGTTTGGTTCGGCTGCGATTTGGCTCCGATTGCGTTTCAGTTTAGTAAACGTTCGTTTGATAATTTACGTTAGCGGAATGCAAATTTACAGCAAAAATCGAAACGTAACCGTTACAGAAACGCTATTGATGATCGATCGTTGTAAATTAGTAGAATTGGCCCCCAGGTCATTAAAATGGACTTTCAAGAACTGCCTGGTCGGGTGTGACCTCCTCACTCTCTAGCCATAATTACGAGTATATCGATGTTATGCTGATATTTAGTTTAATTTTACAACTTCGACATGTACTTTAGTAACGGCGACCGAACGACAAAAAATGATGATTATGGATTTGACAGCAGTATTGATTTAAAATAAACTTAGTAATTTATTCCAAATTTATCCACCAAACGACATGTCAAAGTAGAAAAATAAAACGAAATACGTAATAACTTACGAGAGTTAAGAAGGTAAGTTTTAATACATTTATCGCCGCCTGCAGGGCACGGCATATAATATATATACATAGGTACATGTGTTACAGTTAAAACCAGTTAATATAGAACGCATTTTCCCCAATTAGAAATAGTTTTTACAAATAAATGCCTTTGTTAAAACTAGAAGAAGATGCGTTAAAGCAAGACGGCTTTTTCTGAAGCGAGTCAGCGAAAAATAACTTTCTTCATTCTATATTTTTTTGTTATCTGTTAAAAAAATAACCTGAAAAAATGATAAATTTTTAACTTATCACTTGACCTACAGGATCAAATTTTGTATTGTTATAAAAGTAACCACAGTTGTATCTGAAAATCAAATAAAGCAATGGTAAATTCTAGTTATGACTAGCTTCTAGTTTTAACAAAACAATATTTAGAAAAATCTAGTTCTAACTAGGAAGAACCCGTTCAATCTAAAAACTGGTCTGAACTGTAGCACATACATTATTTATCACAATTTGATTTAAATATCTTAGTTAGCCGCAGTGATGTGGTGGTGATGAAGTCGCATTTAGTTTGTTATATATTAACACAGTTGAAATTGTAGGTATAGCACTTTTAATATTTGCCGATTTGTCACTGTACCTACTTGCAAATATTTTTGTTATAATTTAATACGATTTTTTTAAATCAATAGAGATAAAGCATACCTGTAAGGTCCGACAGGTTTATAAATATGAGGAGAAGTAACTATTGTTTTTGTCACTTTGTGCATATTAGTTTTGGATGTATTACTTTTGGCTATAACAAATTTAGATAAAACGTCCGCCTTGGGTGCCGATGGCAACGCTTCTGAACTCATTGTTGATATAAAAATATTAAAGGTCAAAAATTATCAACTAAGAGTTTTGTTATACTAAGATAATGATTTTGCTTGAAATTATAAATACACTTAGTAATGATTTCATTTGTTTACTACATTTATGTACTACATAATAATTTTCTATGATAGTGTACAATGTCTTTCAAAATATTTTTTTCTTTACACTCTTAAACTTCTCTCAAACTTCAAACATGACTTTATATTTTTACAATTTTCTCTATGCAGAGACAAAGTTAAACGAACTTTTTGACACAGGTACAAAAGTAACCAGACGTCCCGTTTCGCCTGCGAAGTGAGGAATCGAAATAATTATCCATGTTCACATAGATAACTAATGCAGTTCATCCATATGTTTTTTGGCAACTCTAATCGGGTCGTAGGCTTGCTTGTCGTCGGGTAGTAAAACTCCGTAGAAGGTGGAAGGATGGAATCTTTTATTTACAAATCTTACAGCTACTTATACTAAAACGTAATATAATATTAACCAATTAAAATTATAAATACAAACTTAACCAATGAGAAATGTACATTTTAAACCAATTACAAGAAAGCTACAATATTTACAATGGAAGGGGAAAGTGACGAGAGGAAAGGGAAAAGGGACTGAGACGCGGGACGAGGGATCGTGTGACGTGGCGTATAAAGGCTGGCATAGAGTTAACGAGATCCTTTTTGCCAGGCGTCGGGTGAGCGTGCGGGTGACTGCGTTGCGGAAGGTTGACATGTGGCGCGCAGCTGTTGACACGCACTTGTTGCGTTGCTTTCTCCTTTGTTTCATACGGACAGTGACGTTGAAATAGTTCTTTTAAGAGCTCCTTATTTCATTGGCGGATATACAAATAAATTTTCCTATAACTGATGTAGTCTTATTACTGTCTTACTGGTGGTGTAGCCACAGTTTCAAAAAAGGCATCCATCTAAAAATTAATATTACAGCTTTATTTATCTTACTGCGACATTTAGAAATCCAATAATAGTCTTTTAATTTCCGTTGCTTGGTCACCCCACTTTCTTTTATTTGTTACAATTTATAAATGATCATGCATGGCCAAATCATGAAGTAGTCATACGATCAGCCGTTCATGTTATGATGTGGGCAGCAAGTTTTTTCCATTTCATAAAATCGGACCATTTTATGAAATGGCCATTTTATGTTTAGAGTATTAAATGGATTCCAGACTGGCACAGCATAATTCAATTAGGAACGAATCAAGGAACTTGGTTACATGAAAGCGATTTATTAAGGTCTTATTAGAAAATATAATATATTTGTAACGGTTCAAGTTTAGTGATATAATTATTTCAATAAACTTCTTAGTTGATTAAACTTTCGTCTGTGGCTCCGATTTCTGGATAGAGAATTTGAAATTAAGAACCTCTCAAACTGTACTTTTATACGGAAACTGGCTGTAAGTTTAGCGTATATGCGGAGGCGAGGCGGTGCAAGCTTTTGAATGGTTTTATTGATGTTTCGCAACATTATGATCATAAAATTTAATCACACTTTTATCTTTGGACGTGCAGCACTATCCTTCATTATGTACTTGAACAAAAACATTGAGCGTTTAAACCCACCTAAAATTGCACTTGGGCGCTAGGAGGCTAAATATCTACTATCCATTAGCAATTTTGTAGCAAATCGCAGAACAATGTTCACAGGAAAATTAGTATGTATTTTAAGGTTAAGATAAAGGGATCTTAATGAAAAACTGCTACTGAAAGGTTTCATTTTTTTCTACCTTTCGAAAACCTTGGTTCGCTATATCCAATAACTATCTCCGAAGAAAAATTCTACACTCAAATAAATAGATTGAGATTCGGACATTACCAATTTAAAGCTCATTTAAGTCATATGCATATGATAACATTCCCAGTATGCACCGAATGTTCATCTCAAGAAAACCAAACACTTGAACACATATTTTTTTCATGCCCAACCCACAATATCTCGTTTAAAAGACACAAGACTATCAGGATCCTTAGCTTGTCCAGAAATCTTAGTACCGATTTATGACTATATTAGCTCCACTCTTGGAGAAATCTGATTTGACCTTCTGTAAAATATGTAAAATAATAACCCTGGACAAGACAATGAAATTTAAATCTAAAGATCTGGCTATCAGCTTTTTGAAAGAAAAAACAAGACAAGACGGAATAAAAAGAAGAGAAGAAGAAAAGATATTTCATTGCCTTGTAAAATAATATAATAAAGAATATTATTACCCAAGATTTGGCTGTATGGCTTAGTACCTTCGCCTGCCCATGGACAAACTACCACTACTACTCTCCAGACGAAAGTACGTGAAACTTCTAAATTGGCGGTCTTTTTGATTCTCGTGAAATTTTTTTCTTGTTAATATTGCACATATCTCTGTTTTCTGTATATATTCTGTTAAGTTTTAGGTAGTATTTGTTTATATAGTTAAATTGTATAGGAGTTTATTGGTAAGTTTCATTTTTCTTTTCTGATGATGAAAGATTGCCAAAAAACGGAAAAATCACAATTCTTTAAGTCAGACCAGCACTATTGTAGAGTCTGAGTCAAGTGACTATGAATACTCCGACAGGTTGTAAGAAAATTACGATAAGTACTCACCTGATAGTTAGGTATTACTGGCGCAGCTATCCCGGAGATAGCGCGGCTGGCTACAAATTAATTGTTTTTGTAGACAACGTAAATGAAAATCCTATCGGTATACGGGATATGATGCACCTTAGAGGATGTTTTACCCGTTTTGTTAAACTTATTAAGTATTTGAAAAAGGTTAACAAATGCAAAGTAGTTATAATCTTCAACAGCGCCAACCTAACCAATACGTTCTTATATAAAACGATATTTCAGCGAGAACAAAACCACTGAATTGACAGGAGTTATCAACTCTGTCCCCACAGAAATGTCTAATAAAAAAATATTTAATGCTCTCTCCAGTTCCAAAAAAATAACCTGTATTCGGCGTTTGATGAAAAAAGTAAAGTAGACGACAAATGAGGAAGTATTTAAAAAAAAACATTAGTTCCCGAAATCAAATGAGATGTCGTTACGGTACGTTCTTGATTTTTCCATGACAACCCTTCCGGCTTTCTTTCATGTTTAAAAGTAAATTAGTTTCATAACTCAATAAACAACTCATATTCTATTTGTGCGTTATCGTATTTGTATTGATTTCTAAGTTTCGAACTTTTCAAATTTCAGTTTTTTTAATATGTTAGTTAAAAGGAACGGAATGCCTTTGGTCTATTCGTTTCCTGCAAAAATCAACTTTTGCTAGAGTCGCCATTTAGTGAAGGTGCTTTTTTTGTGCGTTCGATTTTTTTAAATACTACCTCATTTCAACTAGTGCCAATCCAATCTGTAGCGATTACATTTTCGACCTCAGTATCTTTACCAGACTTTGTATACATAAAAATGTAGCAACTTCCAGTTTTGCCTAACATTCCCCCTTTAAAGCAATGTTTCAAGTGCTTTTGGTTCAGTTATTTGGCTTAATATTGCCACAATTCACAAAGATGTACAGAGTCTCATAGTTTCAAATGTAATGTGCCTTTAGTAAAGGCCACCTGTATCCACTGTCAAGAGAACCATATATCAGTACAATGCCTTATATAAAAAAAAAAAAACTAAAATATTAAGCAAAAGTAACCATCACTCCTTTTTCAAATTTATTAAATTACAAAGACACAATCTTTCCATCATTAAATAACTCTTAAAATAGTCAGGAAGGAAGGAATTAAAATCTTAACATTAAATAAAACAAACAATACAAATCAGTTCTCAAATAAATATATTATCGTGTCTAAAAAGACACAATTAAAGAAACTTTACAGAATAAAATAATAAAATATGAATATGTATAAAAACGCAATTAATATAGTACCTACAGTGGAATGCAAAAAGTTTATTAAGCAATCGACATGAATTTCAGAAGTTTCTTTACGATACTAAGGAAACCTTTGGAATAATTCACATAGCCTTAATTTGTAAAACATGGCTAAATAATAATAATAATAATGATAATTTTTATTTCGGACAACATTCGGGAATCCATATTCTTTTTGTTAGCTTTACACAAAATAAACTTAAATCTACTGTTAGTATCGTTTACAATTACTTAGAAACTAATTTTCTGTCCATAATACATCTCCGGACACAATGTGCTATAATAGTATAACAGTCGGGGCCCATTCAAATTTTATCAATCAAATCTTCCCAAGGGGCCCCGATTGTGAGTCTTTCTGTTCTGTATTACTTAACAGAATTCTAAACTACTGAGCTTGTTTCTTTCTTTTAAGTTTTTATTTAAGTTGATTTTTTCATGTATTTTTAAAATTCGTTTTTAAAAATTTGTTAAATATGTAATAATTTTCCTAAAGCCCCCTTTACTTAAGTTAAATTTTTGCATAAGTGACAGTGTCACACTGGGAGTGCGATATCTTTACATAGAAGGAAGAGTCAAAAGTTTCAGGGATATAAAATACAGTTTACAACTGTCAGTTGGTTTTATATTACAAATAGCTCGTATAATTTTTTTTTTTTGAGCTTTATATACATTTTCCTTATTAACTGAGTTTCCCCATAATATTAATCTGTATCGGAGTATAGATGCTACATGCGCATGATATGCAGTTAAGATTGTTTAAGAAACACTGACTACATTTGCAAGCATATATAGCCAATAAGAAAATTTACTCAATTTAATGCTGACATTCTCAGTATGCAGTCTACATTTAAACCCAAAAACTTAGTTACTTCCACTTCTCCTACATTATTATTACAATGCTATTTCTAAACGTAATAGTGTCAATATTTTTAGCAGAATTTGTTTTAAGCCGCATTACAATGTCAATGAGTGTATAATTTATATCAATTTGAAGTAGAGATAAATTGTTATTGGAAAAAATTACTACCGTCGTTACATATCAAAATCATCAAAGAAGCTACTATAGAAGGCAAGTCATTAATACATATTAAAAATAATAAGGGGCCAAGAACATTGCCTTGAGGTACGCCGTAGTGTACCTGACTATTTTCAAACATGTATTTACCCTCTGATTTTGACTTAGGATATATTTTTGTGATTATGGTCGCTTACTCTCTATTACTTAAGTACGACATTATCACAAAACCTTGGTTCACTTTGGGATCCCATTACAATGGTAGAAAATATTATACTATAATTTCTTCTCAGGCTTGGACATTGTCGTTTTATTTAATGCTCACCTTCATAAAATAAATATAGTGTCGTCACCTATCTGCAATTATTGCAATTCAAGTAGCCAAACTTTGGATCATCTTTTCTTTGAATGTAGTCATTTTACTCTTGCTAGGATTCTTTTCATAGATCATCTTCTGTAGAGTTATCATAAACTTTAAAATATTGTTTTAAAGTTTATGATAACTCTCCAGAACAACTACCGGAGATATATAAAATTTAAATTATGACATAACGGACAAAAAGTGAAATATTTTGATCTGACAATTTGTGATATTATACTTTGATTTTACTTTTACAATAAAAACAAGGCCTTCGTGGTGATATTCTTTATATTGTTGTTTATTATTAAAGACATGGCCAATTTTTTCCTATGATATTGAAGAAAAATTTTGTACAACAGACAATGGCTGTGTGGGCTTAGCTCTCTGCGCTTTTTCTTTACAAAACAATCTATATGTGTCAATGTCACAATTTTCACTAAGTGGGTAAGGTTATGTTAATGGTCAAACGGTAATAAAAATGCAAAAAATACTTACTGTTGCGAAGATGATATCTAATACATTGGGGAACAAAACTATGATTGCACCAAATTTATATGGAAGCTTTAAAAATGCAACCGAAAGCAGGTTACTTACTCCGATCACTCCAATGATTAATCTTATTTGTAACATGAAAGTCAAAGGTAGAGTTCGAAGACGCTGCAAAGCCTGCTATTTTGTAGTAAGAGATCAACGCTATTATATAATGTGCCCTAAATTTCCACGCCACAAGCAAATGGCTATGAGACAAAAACCACACAACAGATACATATTGACTAGCGCAAGTCAAAGCCCTGTGAGACCATGGTGATGACCTACACATCTCATTTTACTTAGCCAAAATAAGTAGTAAACATAAATAAAATATTCATACTTCACATAGATTTCTTTTTCTTTTATTATACTCTTTGTTTAGTGTAACAAAATGTGTGGAAATACTATTTATAATAAATGAAAAAAAAATCTTAAACAACCTCTTGAGTTTCAGTCGTAGGCCTGCCTAACAAATTTAAGTTAAAAAAAATTGTTAATAGTATATCTATGCTATAATTTTTAAAGTGACAAATCCCTCAATGCTAAATATTTTATTCAGAAGTAGAGGATATCATCTATTAATGCAAAGTGATATAGCGCTTTCATGCTCATCTTAGTCATGACAGATCTGCTATTAGTCTCCTCCATTGGGATCCCAATGGAATTATCAAAAATAATAACTGTCTAATTGAAGACATGAACAAAGGGAAACCCTTATAAGTTCAAGTAAAAATCCACTTTAGAATATTTTAATATCTATTATATTTAAGTAAAAGTGATTAAAAGGGAGGCAGAATTTCTCAAGAGGATTCCTCTCAAAATAAAGTTTTAAAATCATAGACTTTTGGTAAACTTTTCTTATAGAACTATTTTCTATTCTGTGATTATTATAAGTAACAAAATATTTACTTAAGCTAAACATATTTTGTCTGCAGATTCTAATAAATAAACTTTATTAGATTATTATCTAATAATGATACAATTTGAGTTCTGCTTTAACTTGAATAACTCGAGTGAATTTTTCAAACTCATACTATAGTGAAAAAATATCAATCAAGTCTATACACTTCAGTTATCAAGTTGATTCTCTTGCTACTAGAAGTCACTCTAGTCAAGTCTCTGGATTACTTAAATAAATCATATGTCAAAACTCTTAATGCGTGTTCTATTTATGTTATAAATGTACTTGTTTAAATTTTCTAAGAGAAATATCACTTGAATAGCATATTTGAAATTTTTTAGGTAGTTAATTGACTTGAATGATTATCAAAATCCTATTAGAGTCGCATCACTATTATCTAACAGGATGACCACAACAAGCAACTTATTTTCAATAGCATCAACTACCTATGAGGAAGTATTTAAAAAAATAAAATTAGTTCCCGAAATCAAAATAGATATCGCTACGGTACTTTCTTGATTTCTCCATGACAACCTTAACGGTTACTTTTAATTTTAAAAGTAAATTAATTTTCAAAACCCAATAAACAACTTTATAACTAACATTGAACTAACATATTCTTTTTGTACTTTCTCGTGTTTATATTGATATCTGAATTCCGAACTTAGCAAATTTCAGTTTTTAAATATGTTAGTTAAAAGGAACGGAAGTGAGTCCATTGGTTTCCTGCAAAAATCAACTTTTGCTAGAGTCGCCATCTAGTGAGGTGCATTTTAGTGTTGTTTTTTCTTAAGATACTTCCTCATTGAACCGGTGACTCGAGTCACAAAATCCTATTCGAGTCTCATCACTAACTAGTTTTGATTTATTGGTGAAAATACTTGTTGAAACCATGAATATCGATTTAAGGGTCCAATAAAATATATGTTTCAAACATTTAATTTTACATCAAAGGTATGAAATACTTCACTTGACATTGGCAGAATTGTGCGAAATGCGCAGATAAGCCATTAAAAATATATTATATAATATAAGTTCGAGAAGAAAAGTATCTCGATTATAGAAGACCTATTGAAAGATAATTGTGATACTTGGTGCATAAATGTTGAAGTCTTGCTTGTTAAGTAGAAACTATAGAAATGAGTTGAAAAGTACACTACACAGACAGTTTGATAGAAGAACAGAAAGAATAAAACTTTATTTAAAAAATGGAACCGACTTCAAATGTAAAAAAGTGAATAATAATACTTATCTTAAAAGCGGTAAACTTAAAAAATATATATATAAGTCGGGCGGGTAATTTTTAATTAACTACAGAAAACTTCAGCCTCTCTACAAGTTGAAATCGGTTCGGTTTAATTTATCCATTTTAGTGATATTAATAGTTTTGGGATAACAAACATCACGCATACTTAATGTAAATTTAAGACTTATATGGTTTTCTCATAGGTGTCATTGCCAAGATGGGCCTACACGGCAAGCACTAGCTTTTTAAATAAAGAAAGTATTATCAAAACCCAGTAAAAAATTATAAAGTAACAAACAGAAAAAAATACAGTCAAACTGAGAACTTCTTCCTTTATTTTTAGTCTGTTAAAAATATGATTGTTGGATGGGCATTAATTTTAGTGATATTGAAATATACATTTTATTATTCTGTCTACGTATTTTTATTAAATATTTTTCTAGTTTCGAGTGGAAAAATAATGTAGTCATTTAATATGTCATAGAGTCTGGCAAGCGAAACGTGTCACAAGAAAAGGGCGGCAATTTCAAAAATTCTTAAGCAGTAAACACTGAATGTAGTACTGCAAAATAATTTTGATACTTTTATTAATTATATTTAATCTTAACATTTAGATATCAATTAAAATTATTTGTTTTGGAACATTTGACTAAAGCGTGACTGTTCTTAATTGTACAGTTAACAGCATATCAGTAGGCCTATTCACTAACTCAACTGACAACCAAGAATCGTCATCACCGTAAAAAATAGACACTTTGATTGTGTCAAAATCACTATTTCGTATTCTCTATCAATGATGAGCAATTTCGAAATGTCAATATCGGCATTCTCCACTGGACTCCATTTTGACACTTGATTTCGTATCGATAAACTGTATTAAAGTAACATTGTTGCAAAGCATATTTGAAGTCGTCGCATAGTACCTCTTAAGCCATTTGTTGTTAAATTAAAGCGAAAAAAAATACGTATCCAATATTTTTCTATTATCTGACTGACGGACTAAATCGAATCTTTTTTTTAACCCATTCGTTATACCTATTGGCTAACAGCACTTATAATATTAAAAATTCATATTTGTCATTAATTAAAAGGGTGTTTTTTGCAACGACTTCTTTGTTTTTTTGTAATGAATATGGGCGACTCTGGCCACATTTTTTTAATAAATGTGATGTTAGCCAATTTTGATTTCTGGCCCTTATATTTATAATGTGTTCATAACACATACATGTCTCCTAAGGGATTTTCATCACAACCTTTTGCTCTGATCCAGAACCACTATCTATCAAATTAAATTAGTCAATATAAACACCAGATTACAATAAAAAAAACATTTATTTTTGTTACAATTAAGTGCCATGGATAAATTACATAATACAGGTGTCACAAAATCATCATGTTAATCACAATAGAAAATTTAAGATAAGATTTTGACTATGAATCAGACTAAAAATACTTTAGTCTGATTCATAGTCAAAATCTGTTTCTAAATATTCTACACCTGATAACAATGACAAGGAATCATCAGAGTCACTCTCTTCACTACTGTCTGCACCAACAGATATAATAAATTTTTCAAGTTCGTTTTCAACAATGCCATCTTTTAATTTGTAATCATTTTCGACATTTAAAACATGATCAGTGTATTTCTTCCAGTCACTAGGGGTAATTAAGTTAAAACACTCTATTATTAAGTTTTCCATTTCCTTTCCTGGTATTCCAATGTTTCTGCTTGCAATTTTTCTTTTTGCTTGACTCCAAACCATCTCTATTGGGTTTAAGTCACAATGATACGGTGGCAGCAATAAAAGTTCATGATTATGTTCTTTTAAAATCTCTTCAGCTTCATATACAGGCAATGTTTTCTTATCATTAACCAAACACATTAACTCTGCCTTTGTCTGATATTCCTCAAAATGTATTCCATTATTTACAAGCCATTTACGGATATCTGCTTTGGTATTAGACATTATAGGCGGTTTATTGATTTGTTTTATATGGTAGCTGGCATTATCCATAACAATTACACTGGGCTTACTTAAATTTGGTATTAATTTTTCTCTGACCCATTTCATAAAGTTCGATGAGTTCATATCATCATGATAATCAGCAGATTTGGATTTACTACTGAACACTAATAATGCACCAGGCACAAAACCTTCCTCAGATCCAGCATGCACAACAATATGCCGTTTTCCAGAGGATATCTTTGTAGTGACACCAGTTGTCGAAGGTCCTTGCCAAGACTTTTTAACTTTATAATTCTGATGTACATAAGTTTCATCAAGGTACACAATTTGCTTTCCTTCGTTTCGTTTTATATTTATTTCTCTCAAATACTTGTGCCTCCATGCAGAAATCTGGTATTTTTCTATAAGCATAGAACGTTCATTTTCATTGCTTTTAAAAGAAAATCCATTCTTAAGCATAATTTTTCGTAAAGTCTCACGGCTACCACTGAATCCTATTGCATCTTTTAATTCATTGTGAAGGCTTCTTAATGTTGGAACAATTTTTTTCACACAGTAAAATTCATTTACTTTATTCCGAATTGCACTTAAATCAAAATTATCTAAAGCAGACACTGTTGGTTGATGAGGTCGTTTTTTCCCAGGAGTGTCCCATTTTCCTTTATTAATTAATGCTTCATTTTTTATCCTTCTTAGTGTCCTTATACTTACATCTATAAAAGATTAAACACTTTGAAACAAAGATATGTTAAATGTATTTAAAAGCAAATAATGATAGACACATACATCAAAATAATTTAAATACCTATTCAACTATGAATGCAATTTATGTTTAATTTAGTTAAGTTTATGTGCATATTTAGCATGTATAACAATTACATGGTTTGATTAGTTTCATGAATTCTGTGAATTTCCTTGTTAAACAAAACATTCTTATGACATCATTGGATGTCAACAATAAAAACCAATACATCATAAAAAACCTATGTAAATATTATAGGAATACTATCAATCTATCTTAAATCAAAACAAGAAAAGAGACCTGTCATTGAAGAAATTTTTTGTAAGTACTGCGTTTCCGAATTCAGCATTTCTTGTTTTTCTAAAGTTTTTATTGCATTTATCCCCTCCATTATTGGTTGAATATCACCATCACAGTTATCTGAAATAGAGCAATATTTTATAAAAAATATCTGTTTAGTTAATTACAGAAAATTAAAACGAAAGTATCAAAATTATAATACAAAACTAACCTAAAAAAGATACAACTTTATCTAATCGTTGTAATTTCTCCATGAAATTTTTATTTAATTCAGTTTTCACTTCAGTAAACTTGTCAATCATGATGGAAAGAAGTTTCCTCGATGAACTTTTTATCGGCTTCGACATAATTTTTAACCAAAAACACAAGTTCAAATTCGCAAAAACAACAAAATTCAATATTCTTGAATTGTCTAACGTAGTGTCAAACTGACAGTTCTATGTTGTTGCCATATGAAAACGGAAAAATAGGTGGTGTCACGTTTCGCTTGCCAAACTCTATCAATATAATATATTGACATGATTTACATCGCATTGACACAGTGACGCCATCTAACGGAAATCCTGTTAAACCTGTATCTGTCAACGTCATAAAAAAATTGGTGAGTGGGCTCTCTTTTCCCTAACACATACTTTTACTCTTTGTACTACTCTTTGTTTTAATTAATAACAAAGAGTAGTATTATAAATTAATACGACTTTGGAGTTTGCAAAGCGTAGTATGGAGTATGTAGTATCTCCTTACTAGTCTGTGGTATATTTCAAAAGAGAAATTGGGTTAAACGGTATGTAATGTTAAAATAAAATAAAATATTACTTTCAATAAAGTAAACTGGCTATCACGTAAACATCATGAATATACAAGGTAATCTAATAATATAATATAAATACATTTATCATTAAGTCCTGTCTCAGATAAAAGTGGTTGCATGAAAATGTTTTTTACTCGGTAATTACTGGAAACTGTGTTTTAATATTTTTCTATAATTCAAACATGATATATGAATTTTAATTCATATTTGTATCTATAATTTTAAAGACATACAAACATTCTGATTTTAAACATTAAAATTAAAATTGAAAACATTAAGATTTGAATTTGACCAATGTCAATAAACAAAAAAATTCAATACCTTCTAACTAAAGGTAATTTATTGTATACAACATATTTGGATATGTGAAGAGTGAAATCCTTGACGCAAAATAAGAATTTATTAATGACTCCCTAAGTCCCATGGTATTAGCATCTGGATTTAATACTGCCAAAGAGGCCATATTATGAATGCATTGTACACGAATCTTTTGCCAATAAGCCATTACCTCAGTGTATTGCTTAAAATTATATAATTTATTGAAAAGTATAATAAAAACAAGATGAGACCAAAAAACCCACTCACTTCTGTAGCACATTAGGGATGTTCTCTTATGCCTAGGTGAATATACTATTATAAAAGGTGCACATCTCTGATACCAAGGATATTGACCAGTTTCAACACTATTCTCAAACTATTTGTGGATCGATATAACTGTTAGCCCATGAACCATTGTAATATTGTTAATTTGTATTTGTGACATAAATTGGGATAAGTAGTAAATATGTGCATCTAATATGATCCTAGTAAGTGGTAATAAATAAATAACTATTATTTGTTTACAATTCAATTAGTTTTTATTATGCAATGATGTAATGTGGTAGTCACATTTTAAAATTGAACTGGTGCCATCTAGCAAGGGCAAGTGAAGAAAATAATTCTATAGAATAAGTAATATTTTGAAACATTAATGTTAGATATTAATATTTCAAAATACTTTTTATTAAAATCATAATGATATAACAAACACATTTTAATTTCAGAACAAGATTGTGCGGTATGTTTACAAAAATGTCATCATCCCACACAGTTACCATGTGGACATGTTTTCTGTTTTCTTTGTGTAAAGGTGAATTAATTTAGTTTTAAATTTCACTTACAAGTTTTCAGTTATTGCAATAGATAGAAGGAATATATAATAAATGTATGATGTTATCATATATACAAATATATACTAAAATTAGAGAGCTAATAAATTTTTCTCATTTAGTAGTCATAAATGTTAGCCAATCCAATTTGATTATTTAATTATGAGGATGTTGTTGTATATTCTGTTAGTGATCTATCATCTTATAAAAAAATAGATGTTTATATGCTCATGATAGCGAATCATGACATAATTTATAATAAAAAGAAAATGAACATAAAATTGCTGTTTGATTAAGAAATATATGTACCGGTTCTTCCTCATAAATAATCCTAATATTTAACCAAGGAAAGGAATTGACAAATAGTTTGTAATAAAAATGTGCTAGAGCATTAAAAAGCTTGATTTTTCAGTATTTTGAAATACTGATGGTATTCATGACTAACAAAAATTACTAACCATACCCAGTGCAGATCAGGTGCTGGAACACTTATCGGTGGTTGTGCAAAACAAACTAGCGACCACTGAATGTGGTCGTTCCAATTAATAAGTCTGATTATTTTTGCTCCCTAATCCTAAAATTAGGCATTAAATGCATGGTTAAAGTTTGACTAAATACCTAGCCTATGATTCTACAATAAATGATTATTAAGCTATATTTAAACTGCCTGCAACAGTGTTATAAATCCTCCATTTAAATTTTGCAGGGTGTTGCTATCCAAAACAAAAAGTGTGCTATGTGCCGAGCAGAAATTCCATCAGATTATCTTGATCATCCCATATTACTGGAAAAATTATCTTCACAAGAATCAGCTATTGAAAATATAAATAAAGATTTTCAATGGTATTATCAGGGACGCAATGGTAACTTTTTATACAAAGTTATTTTAGCTAATTTATTGTTGTTATAGCATACCATTATTACATTCATCCAAAAATTACGTCACAAGAGGTGGGACACATTTTAGGACATCTAACTTTAGAAAAATTAAATTAAAGCACAAATTTTGGAGAAATTGAAATAATATTTTAAAACTTTATTTAAATGGGACATTAAACTCATTTCAGGTGTGCTATTTTAATAAAATTAATTTAAATAGTTTTTAAGATCGAAACGAAACACTTGTGCAGCATTAAATATGAAACGGGATAATTTCTCACAATTAAATAGGGTAGTCTCACAGATGTGGAGGGAGGGGAGGAGGGGGTACTATTCTGTAATTGGAATGGAATATTTTTGGAAGGTTTGATATTTTGTAACTAAACAGTATAATCAGAGTATTTTGTATCATATTTATATAATTTTCAATTAACTAAAAACAAAACCTTATAGAGCAGGGGTGGCCAACTTGTTTAGGCCCAAGATCGACTTTTCACTGACGACCCCAGTACGATGTACCAATAACTTTACTTCTTAAAATCTTAAATGAAACAGCATAGTTTGTACACAATTATGTAGCATTTTGATTTTATTTATATTTTTTGAATTGCCACAATCGACTGGACTAATAGTCGTGATCTACTGGTCGATCGCGATCGACTGGTTGGCCACCCATGTTATAGAGACTTAATATTTCTTTTTTGTTTTAAGGTTGGTGGAAATACGACGAGCGCAGCAATGAAGAATTGGAAGTGGCATTTAATTCAGGAGAAACAAATTTTACACTTCTCTTGGCTGGAGCACTATATAGTATAGACTTTCAAACTATGATGCAAGTCCGTTCCAATGATCCGACTCGCCGGCGACATATACGTAGAGATATACCGACATTACCCGCAAAAGGTCAATATTTTTAAACCATGTTTTATTTCGTAGTTACATTTCGTAATTGATATTAATTTACTTATTCCCTTTTTGTCTCACCAAGTCTCTTAAAATATAAACACAATATTCATTGAAATCTTTGATCAAAATAATAAAGGGAAACTGCTATGTCAAACAGCAAAATCACAAAAACAGCAATCCCGAATAAAGGGAATCAAAATAATACTGTATAAGCCCTTTGTTAATGGAAGCTACAAATTAGGTGCATGTACATTATCTCACTTTTAACATTATTAGGACGGTCATTGATCACTTCACAAAGGACACACACTCTAAGAACAAAAACATGCATGAAATTGAAAAAGATGAAAAAAAAAACTGTACTGTTTTAACTGTGAAAAAACTGTACTGTAAAATCTGTAAAAAAACTGTTCGCCATTTGCAAGAAATAATTTACCACATGTACATGTGCAAGTCAGACAATGAGTCTAGGCTGCGCAACGTGTTGCTACGCATATCCGTGTAATGGTCAGTTCCAGTCTCATTCATGTTAGTGTTGAAATTTATTGCTGTTGCCCGCTCGCCCGACTGACATACCGATACCGATCACGAGAATTCCAGTCTCGCTGACGCTATAGTTTGAAATCATAGCTGCATCTTGCTTGTCAATTCAACTATGAGTATCTATAGTCCTCCTTAACCCTCCATAAGGAAGGCCTGAGCCCCTGCAGTGGGAACGTAAAAGGGCTGATGATGATGGAATATGAGTATGCCGTATCTTCTCTTTATTAATTTAATCAAAGATTGAAATAGATTTTTAAAAATGTAGTTATGTCGTAAAGTCATAATATAATTTCTTATTGCTAACATCTGCAGGCATATGTCAGTGTAGAATGGATACACCTAATCTCCGCATGAGATAAATAATAACAATCGTTATTCCACAAAGAAACTTTGAAACACTGTTTGCACAAAACTGTTTTATTCCACTTCTTATATCAGCTCACTGTTGAGGTATATTGTCTTTGACTTGTTGCAATTATAACATTTTGTCTCAAAGGCTAGACGCTTCCTTATTTTGCTGTTTGACATAGCAGTTTTATTGTGGTGGCAACTTTGTGTTCCATTTGTCACTCGCCGATGATTTTTTTTTCCTATCGATGCCGGCGCCACATAGTGAAATATTATTTTATATTATAACTCGGCGAAGTACTATGTTGGTCCGCGGTTGACATCGGCGAAATATTTTATAATATTATCCTAAACAGGACGAGGTGACTCGACTAGCGTAGTAAGCGTCACTTAAATTTGATGACATGAATTGTCATATAGAAGTATGACCTTCTGCTCCTGGATGGCCTGTCGCCTTGTCTTAACTCCATTCAGGAGTTTTTTTTTTTGGGGTCAAGAACTCCTAATCTTTAAGTAAATTTATGAAGTAGCTGCCCTGGGACGCTCCAGCTGTCACTAGGCTTGTGATTTGGACACATGTGATTTGGGATCCGTTTTTTTTTTCGATTTCACAACATACCCACATCGGCAGCCCACAAATACTCACATACCACACCAGTCCTCCCCCTCCAAAATGCCAAGTTGGAATTATTACCTCTTAAATTTTACTATTTATTATAGTAACATTTAAACGAAACGGAAAAAAACAGCAATTGCCACGGCCCCGTTTATACTGTAGTCTTTTGCAATGTTTCTCTGTCTAGCCTTTAATAACTTGTCCAATGCATTCGCAACGCAGCATTTTTCATTGAGACCGATGCCAATAAAGGATTGAGAGTTTTCTTGGTGGTTTATATTAACCTCCCACCCTTTATGTATGGTATAAAAAAGAAAAAAAGGCTACAATTTCTTGTTTGGAGGTTCCAGGACTATTTTCTTTTAAATATAATCTCGATGCTTCTGCACTAATTAAATACTTTATAATGAAGTTCAGAGTTTTCAATTGTTGTCATCTTTCGCCATTAATTTGTTTTTTTTTGGTGGAATTTTGAGTCTTAATTCTGAAATAATTTTAGACACCGTCAGATTTTCCCGTAATTCGCTCAATTCACATGTCATATCAAGATTTATAACAGTTTGAAAGTAATGTTCTAAAGATTTCTCTTTCTGTTCTATGGTGAAAAAATTCATTTCGTAGTATTGTTAGGCTTTTCTTTGGCGAGAAGTAAGTCTCAAATAAAATAAGAGTTTCTTCTATTGTTTCCTTTCCTGAATTGTATATTTTTATGCCTTTTTCTCCGATGAGATTGAGTAGAATATTAGTTTTTCGTTTGTTACTATGTCCAAATCATTCAACTCGATTAAAATCATAAGACGCTGACTCCATGACTTAAAATCATAAGCGACATTTCCGCTGAACTCCAACGGTGGGAGTCCACCTCCATACTGATACCATGTTGTCATTAATTTATTCTGTTCTAGCATTAGTACAGCGAAACCGCCATTTTTATTATAATCAATTAAGACAATATGCCTCAACAGTACACCTGCATTAATTTAAAATGTTGTCTTGAATAAACAATTGAAGTTACAATTACGCGTACCCGGTATTTCATCATTTAGCTTTTGGCATACAAACTTTTATGCCATAATTTACCGGTCCTGATATCTGGCCGCCCTTGGCCTTAGGGTAAATCCGCCTCTGTATCACATATATTGATTGTATAGCTCATACTATACTGTCATCGCATGTGCGTTTGTATTGTACACACGACTGCACTTCCGGTTACCACGATATGTCAAAATTTCTGCAATGTTATTTCAACCTATAGCCTCAATTCAGATTTAAAAACCACTGGAGAAATTTGATAGTTTTGTATAGTCTGGCGTGCTGTTGACTGTATGAGAACACTTTCATATAAATGCTACGTCTTAGATTTTACATGACCCGCCCAAGCTTGCGAGTAACGTTAGCCTTACTAATTCAGTTTGTGTCTTTCACTTTTTAGGTGTAGCTGGAATTAAAATCTTCGAAAACACACAAACCGAACAAACAAAAAGGAATACGGAAGACGATTTAAATGAAGTTGAAGTTATAAGTAGTCACTCTGAGGATGAAGTTATTGAAATTGAAGATGATGATGAAAGCGATGTCGTTCCAGACGAGAGTACCAATTCTAATTCATCTATCGATATAAACAGTTATTTTAGGTAATCTCATTCAGATATTTTGCTATATATACAAATATTTATATCATTTAGGTACATTTAATCTCCTAGAAAACTGTGCAACGAGCATCAGGACATTATAAAGAGGCCTAATTTACTGTTATTTTTCGAATAGTTTATGTCGTTGAAGGACTGAACGGAACATAAAGTAACTAGTTGAGTTGTCGTAGTGCATTTGAACGATTTTAAGAATAGACTGTTTAGACAACTCTGTTGTTGTCGTCGTCGGTGTGGATGTGAAAATGACCTTCCTTTTATACTGTTTCCAAGTTTAGTATTGTTATAGAACCAAATATTGATTTGGCTTATGTGATTAAAAAATTCAATTTTGTATTTATCCCAGAAAATTAATGCATTGGCATCTCTATATCTTTACGTTAAAGTTTATTTAAAAAACGTACTTTAACGTAATTGAGCGAGATCACGCGATTAGGTTTGTCACCTCTTAAAACGGCAAAGCCGGTCTGACCAGGCAGTTTACCCGATGATACCGATCAAGGCCGGACACCCTAAAAATCAATGATTTTTAGAGTGGTTAAGACCTCACGGCGGAGTGAGAACTGCATCCGGCTTGAATAATTTATGCATGTGTCGCGAAATGGCGGCTCGATTAATTCGTGCACGAGACGCGAGATGGCCTAAGATGTAAAAACCTAACAAAAACCGGACGGACCGGACACCGGCTAATTTAGCCGGACAGACATGCAAAAAGCCTGACCCTGTCCGGCTTTATCCGGACGGATGGCAACCCTACACGCGATTACTCACGAATAACAGATAAATAGACGTTGGTATTCGGTCGCGCTGTGCCGCAGACCGCCGTGCTGTGTTTGACTATTCAAGCAGCTTACAACTTAGTTCACCATTAACTAGCTGACCGGTTGATACTCAATAAATAGTCTAAAAAACCTGCCAAATGCGAGTCAGACTCGCTCACGAAACGTTTAGTACCATTACCCATTAAAAAAAGTAAAAAAAAAAACACGTTTATCGTGTTCTATAGGGTAATTCGAAATTTTCGAGTTAGAAACAATTGGTCGACTATTATTCGTAAACGTGTAAAGCCAACTTAAGTATGATAGTTTTCCTTCTAACTTCATTATACAAAGGTATTACTGCCTTAACGTTTAAATTTTCACCAACAACCGTTTAGTTGGTAGAGGGGATTAATCTTGATATGGACACTTGACTCTTACCGATAATTAGCTCTTTAAAGCTTAATAAGTCACAAACGGTTTACTAAAACAAAAAACGGCTATCCCACAGCCCCAATGTTTTCGCTTAATCAACATGTATACTCATTACAAATTTCCAATTACAAATTTCTAGTATCAATAGTTTTTAAACTAAACAGCGGATGGGTGGACGGAAAGTCGGACAACACGAAACTGTAAGGGTTCCTTGTTTACTATGGAAACTTAAAAAGGTTCATTCATTCAATACCTGTGCAACCGCCCTACAATTTGACGGAAAAACGCTCCGCTTATGCACTTTGTACCAGCGGCGATGACTGATGACAAGCATTACGTCGCTCGCCGGGCGTATGCGCATCCTTGTCGCACGCGCTTGCTTTGTCATTTCTCTAATAATTCATAATTTGCTTATATTTACTATTTCATATAATTCTTTTCATTAATACAATTCTATTCTGTGTGCAATCAATATATCCTTCATTCTTGGTGCTTATGCTTCTTTTCTTTCTTGTGAACTGCATCGTTTTGTGCTGTCTAATTTGAACATTAATATCGGGTTCGACTCCCGAATTTTATGTGGGATTGTCCCATCAAATCTTCAGAACCGCTGAACGGATTGTGGTATCTTTAAACTCGTCTAATGTTTTCACAAAATAGCTTAAGCAGATTTGACGTTTCACCAAACATGTAACGTTAGGTTATGGCATACTAAGTACTTGCTTATTTAGTCAATGTTTGTCTATGATTTAACATGATTCAGTTCCTCTTCTTATTTATAATGTATTCCGCCTTAACAATTCCGCCAATGTCACATTAGTGGCCTTTACACGTAAAGAGACAAAAATATATGTGGTCTTGTATTTACATGAGCACCCAAGACTCATTTTTTTTTTATTATTAGTTGAAGAACCGATGGTTTTGGTTACAGATATCAATTTTGAAAATCTGATATAATTTCTCTTCGACGCTGACAGTAAACACAAAGAATGGTGCAGGATTTTTGGCGCCATTACTTGGAGAGATGATTTTTATGAACTAGCTATTGGTAATATTGTATTAATAATTGAGGGTCACATGCCAATATCTGCGTATGAACCAATGCTCTAGGTGTTAGTTCCAATATGATGCGGCCCCGTTAACTTATAGATTAACTGATAGGTAGTTCGCAACCACGTGGTTACTACTTTTACCCCTCAATGTCAACCCCTTTTCACGTAATTAAATAAACGATAGTTAATCATGAAGAAATTAATTTTGCAAGTGCCGCGGTCACAGTTCAACTAGCCGAAACATTAACTAACGAATATAACAGCTAATGCAACACATTTTTTTCATTCTAACTCAATCTAAATTGGACATTAGCTTTCTTACTTTCTTTGATAAACATGCACATTTTTAAATGTAATTTATATCGTTATATGACTGTAAAAAAAAATACCCAAAATAAATAATGAAATTAAGTAACAACTACGAGTACTTTAAACGCCGGTATTTTTGGCGCACTGGTCGTGACGCCACAATACGCAACTACAGAGATTAGATTTTGAGATTACTCAATATAATTGTTAATAATAATAATTCTTTATTTGTTATAGGGTAGTTTACAGAAGTGGATGGTTGTCTTCAATAACGTACTTAGACCTATTTAGCCATATTATATCAATAGCATGCAAATGTCACCTCTACAAAATTTTAAACCGATTTCCTTTTTAAATAATTAATTACGATAATAATAAATATATAAAAATAAATTACATTTTTGGAATATTTTGTGAATTGTCAACTTGTACATAAAATATAAATCTATTAAAAAATTTAATTAAACTGCATGAACAACAACTATACTATTCCTTGCGATTTAAAAAATCTTCCGCTTTATAGAAGGTACGGTTCAGCAGCCATCGACATAATGTTTCAAATTGCTTAATAGGGAATACTTTAAATTGTAATGGTATTTTATTGCAGATATTTTGACACATAGCGGTACAATTCTTTAAGAATCGTTTTGTTTTTGGAACTATTTCCAGTACCGCCTGGAACATTTCGGATATATCGCACACTTTTGTAAACTTTTAAATATTCTGATGAACGAATACTGTAACCTCAAAAATGTAAAGATTTGACAAAGTTGAAATGTTCAGAGATTTTAAATAAGGTTAACAAGATACGTCTGGTGCTATGTTACAAATCGACCTGACACATATCTTTTGTGCAATAAATAGTTCCTTTATATGAACCATTCCCATATATCATCAGGCAATATCTAATAATAGATTCAACATACGCAAAATAGGCCATAGGCCAACAGCTGCTACTAGCTACCCTAGACAGTTAATAGAGATTTTATTATGGTTTTTTTCTATCTGATCCTTCCAGGATAGATATGTCCATCATCATCACCAGCCCTTTTGCGTCCCCACTGCAGGGCCTCAAGCCTTCCTTGTGGATGGTTAAGGAGGATGGGCCATGACCCTCCACGCTGGCCCAATGCCGATTGGAGAGTATTAATGACTGCAAATGCAGCCGGGACCAACGGCTTAACGTGCCTTCCGAAGCACGGAGTAGCTCGAGATAATAATTTTTTGGTCACCCATCCCGTGACCGCAACAATTAGTGGACGAATCCGACTCTACTTGGCCGGATTTTTCGGGCTCTAACTTTAGACGTCTGTGACATTAGTAACATTAAATTTCCACTTTTACAAAACAAATTATCAATATTGCTATCATAAATATTTTTACCCATCATTTAGTTACCAAGTTGTATCTTCGATAGCGGGGTATAGAGATTATCCTTGCAAATAAAAAAAAAACTTCATGAACTAAATACATTTTTTAATGTAATGGATCGAAGGTATTAGTATAACTGTAATAAATTGAAATTTTGTTGTTTCAGTTCTTTAAATTTGGCAGACCCGGAAACTTCGAGAGACCTTCCCAATGTGGAGGATACCTGATTATAATAAAATCACGAATAAGAAAGATATGAAAAAATATTTGTAGATGTTATTGTCAATTAGTTATAACTTATTTATAAATTTATTGTACAGGAAGTATTATTTACATAATATAATTAATTATATATGATAGTTAATAGTGGTGTTTAATGTATTACTTCCCCTTAATAGATGAGGAGAGGAGCGTCGTCTCGATTAAAATATAAAAGCGAAAAATATAAATTAAAATTCACTACCTAAACAATAAACTTAGTTATTTACATTAAAAAATATATTTCATAAATATTAGTTTATACGTTTATATATGTTATTTTTTGTGTCTAAAATTTTGATGTAAATTAACAGTGTTCATATATCTAGTAGCAGCAGAAGCAATATCAAAAAGAACGAACAATCTGCCTAATAATAATTCAATATTTATTTAAACTTTTTGCACAAATAAAGTGTACAAATGGCGGACTTAATGCCAGTAGGCATTCTCTACCAGTCAACCGGAGAGTTAAGACATAAAGAATTTAATGAGGCGGTGCTATGCAAAATATAAATAAAGTGTCTTACACTTAAACAATATATATATATAAAAAATGGAAATAATACATAACATAGCAAATTACATTACATAAATAAATATATAATACATACATACATAAATAAGTCAGATTAATTACAAGCGGTAGGAGAATTCAAAAGCATATCGCGTAACAATCTTTTGTAGCATAATTTATTTGGAGCAGCTTGAATATGGGGAGGGAGTGCGTTCCAAAGTCGTATAGCCTGAAGCGAAAATGAGTTTGAAATGAACCCTGTACGGTGAAAAGGAGTGGCGAGAGTTTCTTTGCTGTCTGAGCGAAGGTTTCGGCTGTGTGAAGCACCTAGATACTGAAACTTACATTTCAAATATCCAGGCGCACATGGATCTTTAATGATGGAATAAAGGGTACATAGCATCCTCAGATCTCGACGCTGCTGAATAGTTAACCATTTTAACTTTTCCTTTTTCAAGAGACGTGATCGTACTTACGAAGACAAAATAAAACGTATGCAATTATTAAGTAATCGATCCAATTTGTTGAGAAGTTCCTGTGTGATATCAGCATAACAACATCAGCATAATCTATAATGGGAAAAATGATTGATTGGATTAAAAGGATTTTAGAGGAAATAGGAAGAAAATTTTTAAACTGGTAGAAAGACCTAAGGGTGCCAATGACTTTTCGGCTAATAGACTATCTGCGTGTGCCAGCTTAGTGAACTGTCAATACAAATGCCTAAATCTACAACATGAGAAGAAAATTTAAGCTATTGTTGTTGGAGATGACTGGCGCTACCGAACTCATGTTCAACTTTTAAAAGACGAGAACTGCCCACGATGATGGCCTGGCACTTGTTAGGATTGACACGAATCCCAAAAGTATCGGACCAGTCTAAAATCTTATGTAAATCCTTATTAATTGAGTCTATCATATTATCCAAATCATTTATTTCAGCTTGACCATAAATCTGCAGGTCATCCGCATACAGATGATGAGAGTTACCGAGAACAGGTGAAATCATATTGATGAAGATTGAGAAGAGAAGGGGCTAAAGAATACCGCCTTGTGGAACACCAGCAGGTAAATCGCACCAATCTGACAGTGTATGCTTTACACGAATCGCCTGCCAACGACCCCGAAGGTAGGAAAAGTACCAGTCTAGTTCAGGAGACGAGATTCGCAAGTATGAAAGCAACGCAATGAGAATATCAAGGTTAACGGCATTGAAAGCGTTAGAGAAATCGATTAGAACTAAAACTGTTAGCCGTGACATCCCCATGCCATCACGTAAATCCTCAGTTACTTTTAACAAAGCGGTAGTGGTGCTATGACCTCGACGAAAGCCAGACTGATACTGTTTCAAAATATGATTACTAGCTACATAAGCAGATAATTGACTATGCACAAATGCTTCCAAAACTTTTGATATAAATGGCAGAATAGAAATCGGTCTTAATTGGTTTAATGTTGCTGGGTTATTAACTTCAGGGAGTGGTATAACTAGCGCATTGCGCCAAATTATTGGGAAGGTTCCAGGAGATAGGGAGTGATTTATTATACGAGTGATAATTGGTAGGACACTGTCCAGAACCAAAACGATCATCTGCCTACTCACACCATCATAACCGATCGCTTTCGACCTAATAGACAAAATAGACTTGCGAACCTGTTTCCGTCACCAGAGAAAAAGAGAAGTCATTAGTAGGCCTATTGCACAGAGAGGGTATACGAGTAAGAGCTTTTGAGGTATCTAATAGAAGGGATGACGAGTTGATAGAGAAGTGTTTGTTAATATCGTTGAGAGAAAAGAAATGTGGGAGGGTATCATTTTTAGACTTAACGAGACCAAGGGACCTAAGGAACTTCCAAATATCGGCTTGAGATGACTAAAGGATACTATCATGAAAATATGAGGCAGATCGTTCGCTCGTTTTAAAACTAGTTCATTTAGAAGCCGTGAACTAACTCGTTCGATCTCAGTTGCTAATTATTACGCCCAAGTCTATACACGTGGGTTGTAGACAAAAGTTCTCGATAATATGCACCCGGTTTGAGAATGTAAAGTTAAGAACGTCTCAAACTGTACTTATACAGGTTTTCGCTTTATAAATATAAAACTAGGTCATTTTGACTTATGAAACGCAAAAAACTTAAGTTATTGAGAAAACTCGGTTGAGATTTTATACTTGTTAGAGAACCTACAGAGAGACCGCCTAACTATCTATCCATGACTATTGCCATACGATCGACATCAGCAAGGCCATTCTGTAATAATCCTGACCAGAGTTCACTCATGTATCCGAATTATTCACATCATTAAGTGAAGAAATTCTATTGATTATTGATTCCATTTTTTGTATAGAAATACAAAACGATTGGTTATACCTATGTGTCTCAGATATTCTATTCCTATGTCAATTCGAAACTCACTTATGCCACGAAACTTTATTAACAGTTCAAGATTGAGCGGATGCCGCTTTTTGAAATACATTCGAAATCGGGTTGGTTTTTTACAGAATCGCAGGGCTGATCGATATTAAGGCTATAGGTATTTCGGGGGATAAACGGTTAAATTGGTAACACTGAAGGTAGCTGTAATCTATTATCATCATTCTTTATTAATTGTTCGTCGTTACGTTATCAAAATAAAAGTACCTTAGTTCATGTTGTGCTAATATAACGTTGCTGTCTTCTAAAAACGACAATATACGAATCGTAGGTTTTGAACCTATGCAAATTATTCAATCAAATATAATAATTAGAGCAAATTTTTATCGAAAGTTTAAATATTTGTAAAAATATTTCTTTCGGCTGTTTGGTTGGATTGCCTGAACATTGATGAAAATGCGCTCTGTAGTAGCGTAAAAGTAACACGTGCGTGGCGTGAAAGATTCATCATTAGGTCCTGGTTGTAATCCTGGTACTGGTCCTGGTCGAAAGGTCGTGGGTTGTAATCCCAACTCAAAGTACCAGGGACAAACTGGATTTTAAAATATTTTTAAAAATTTAAAAATTGAGAAATACTTAATACTTATCTCAAAAAATATTTTAGATAAGTATCATTTCTCATTTTTAGAGACGGTTCTTTTTTTTTAAAAAGACGTTTTCATATTTTGTTGCAATTCTGTCGTACGGGTTTGAACTAAAAATAAAACATTTGAGATTATTTTGACATTCCGCAGTTACGTGTAAGTAATATATTAAGTTCTGTTATCAGGGGCGGATTTACAGAATTTTACAGGCTTGCTTGACAGCCCTAGGCCATGTATGTAGTGTGTGCGTGTGTGTATGTGTGTGCGTGTGCCTGTGTGTGTGTGTTTGTGTGCATTCTATATTTTAGAATGAATCATTTAAATATTTCTGCTTTATCATTTAAATATTTATCATTAAGATGTAAGGATGTGATGTTTGGATTTTGACAGCCTTTTTTAATTAATTTATTATAAAGACGAGGACCTTGGAAATTATAGTGGCGTTCGGCAAAAAGTCTTAAATTACCATTGTAAT
The DNA here is from genome assembly GCA_918026875.4 of Diatraea saccharalis. Taxonomy (NCBI): domain Eukaryota; kingdom Metazoa; phylum Arthropoda; class Insecta; order Lepidoptera; family Crambidae; genus Diatraea; species Diatraea saccharalis. Next base: position 9,031,915 of record OU893337.1, read on the forward strand.
TTAAATAAATTATTTCTTTTGTTTACATTTAAAGATGTAGGATTGGCGTACGCTTAAAACTTCTGCTTTATTGTAAACGTCAGTTGTAGGGTGCCTATAAGGTAAGGTAAGCGTAACCTTCAGTACTGCTCTCTGTGCACAGTCAATTTCAATAAGGAAACGATTTGCAAGCACCACCCTATGAACAGATGCAATAGTTGATTAAGCAATGACACAAGGCGTTGTATATTTGTATCAGCAGTTCATGTTTTAGAATGGTTTTTAAGTTATTGAACACAAATATAAAACATCTCAGCCGGTTTGCTAAAGTAGATATACGTTTGCTCTAGTTCAATATGCTGTCAATGTAAACCCCAAGATACTTTATGCAGTTTAATATTTTTAATTTTGAGCAATCGCAATCAGTCTTTGAAGTTTCCAGATTATTACGGTACGTATGTATGGTAATGGAAAAATTGTAAGGTGGAGCTGTCTTGTAAAAACATACACATTTGGTTTTGGAACTATTGATGGTAAGCTGTTCTTTAGCCAATTAGTGACTTTACATAATCCCGTTTGGGCAAGATGTTGTACAGGCTAATGTCGTTCTAACTGGAATAAATGAAAGTGAATCAACACTGGCAACCAAAGCTAAAACTCGTAACGCCCCACTTCATTCGATGTCATTAAGCTTGGTAGATCCGGATGAAGTGAAGTGCGTTATAGGTAATTTAAAAAGCAGCAATGCATCAGGCTGGGATGGAATACCAACTAATGTACTTAAACATTTTAAACATCTATTGTCAGAACCCATATCCCACCTCTGTAACACTAGTTTCGACACTGGTGAGTTCCCAGCTGCTTTCAAAAGGTCCATAGTTGTTCCTATTTACAAATCGGGGGATAAATCAGTCATATCCAATTACAGACCCATTTCACTTTTACCTGTTCTGTCCAAAGTTATGGAAAAACTAGTAAATAAAAGATTAATCAACTATCTTGAGACAAATTGTTATATCTCAAATAATCAATTCGGTTTTAGATCTAAAATATCAGCAGAAGATTCCATTATAAAACTTATTAATAATATAACTCAATACACAGATAAAGGAGAAAAGTGTTTATGTGTCTTTATTGACTTGCAAAAAGCATTTGACACCGTGTCAATTCCTATCCTTCTTACTCGATTGCAGAACATCGGGATCCGAGGTATCGTTCTGTCATGGTTCGAAAGCTATTTAACTGGTAGGTCGCAGTCGGTAAGGATTGAGGATTGTAAAAGTGTAGACTTAGCTTGCACTTATGGCGTCCCACAGGGCAGCACACTGGGACCGACTCTGTTCTTGGCATATATAAACGAACTTTGCGAACTTCAACTTAAAGGTTCAGATATAACTATATATGCCGATGACACGGCAATGGTTTTCCATGATAGCACGTGGGACAAAACTAGGCGTCTGGCTGAGTTGGGATTGCGCAAGGTTGCTGATTGGCTTGACGGCAGTCTACTTTCACTGAACGTTTCTAAAACTACATATCTTTGCTTTAGTAAGACTAGTGTGTCGAGTCCCTCAAGCGATTTTTTGCTGCAAATACACGCTCACAGCTGTATTGCCAGTTCTCAATCAACGCACACCACATGCAACTGTCTGGAACTCAATAGATCCAATACTATTAAATATCTGGGTATCACCGTTGACGATAGATTGCAATGGTTCCATCATATTAGGATTTTATCAAAGAGAGTGAGGAAACTTATATATGTATTTAAATCATTGCGTAATGTTGCTGATCCTAAACTCCTACTACAAACTTTCAATGCACTTTGTCAACCGATCATCGCTTATGGAATCTGCTCTTGGGGTGGTGCAGGCAAAACTTTCCTAATTGATGTAGAACGAGCTCAGCGGGTGGTGCTAAAGGTGTTGCTTCATCTGCCATATAAACATCCAACTACACGCGTCTACGAAATCGCTCAGGTATTAAGTGTCAGAAAATTATTTATATACCGATGTGTAAGGCGATTTCATCGATACTCTGCAAATCTATTAATTCCGAAAACAAGAATACAAAGGTGCGACAAAGGAGACAGATACCAAATTCCAAAAATAAAAAGTGCTTTTGCCAAAAGACAATACTACCATATGGCGCCGTACTTATATAATTCATTCAATAAATTTTGTACTAGCAAAAATTTTAATCACCATTTAATAAAAAAACCTATAAGAGATTGGCTACAAAAATATGATTACGAAGGTACTGAAAAACTCCTAATGTGTTAACACACACACACACTCACATACACATACTCACACACACACACACACACACACACACACACACACACACACAATAGTGACACGCTAATTTCATTAGTAGATTTAACTTAATTTTATTTTATTTTTTTTAAATTGTTATTGATCAACTCAATACCAATAAAGTGTATAATTTAAGGAAGGAACTGGCTTCTGAGACACAAGTTACTTAAATTCAGAGGCCAGTGTTTCATTAATATGTTCTGGTAATGTCGCAATAAATTCATTTTCATTTTTCATTTTCAGTATCCCAATTTGACCCACTAAATAATATGACAGTATCATCAGCAAACATGAGCAGATCCGCATTTGACAGTTTAATTTGGCATAAGTCATTAATATATATTAAAAATAGGTTTTTCCAAGAATGCTGCCTTGTATATGAATTTAGATAACATCTCTTGGTATATGCGTATGTCAGTTTAGAATAAACATGTTCGACAGTAGTAAGTCGTTATTTCATGAGAATCCACCTACTTCGAAATGTATGAAGGTGTTTATTCTCATATTATTTCAGGTAAGTATATCTGTATTGATAGTTTCTTATTTTTAAAAAGTAAAGACCAGTATTTCGTTAGTCAGCTTTAAGCACTCGATGTTTTTACGCCATTATTGGCTGCCCTTAATATACAACCGCCCTAGGTCAGGCCCTACTGTGTCCTTTATAATACCTATAAATATAGCCGCCACTTTGTTGTCCTATTTTCAGAATTGAATATGCGCCCGACAGACAAAAAAAATTGAGTTTAAATTAAAAAAAAATAAATAAAAACTTAACTAAGACAGTAAAATTAAATGTTGCAAGTAAATTTATTATTAATATTTGTTTATTTAGTTTTAGCAAGCAGTATATTTTCTATTTTTATCAATCACAAATTAGTTACCAGTCTACCAGTACTTTTTAAAAACATCAAAAATATTAGTTTTATCTTATATTGTAATAGGTATAATTGGTAATACCTATGAAATTGCCGTTCTGCCGTACTGGCCATTTTAAATCAAAATATTATTCGGCTGATAATTCTAATATCAAATTAATTATTTTTTCTAAAATCGTCATTTGTTTAATAAAAGTACGCGTCGAGACGTGCCTTGCACTGCTCAACAAGCATACAAATGAAGGAATTCTAAACCGCATTGTTACTTTTGACGAGAAATGGACCCTCTTTGACATACGTAAGCGCTCAATAAGTTGGTTGGATCCTGGTTCAACACCCAAATAATGCCCTAAACGAAAACTTATCCCTAGAAAAGTGACTGTTTGGTGGTTTAACGCGGGTGTAATTCATTACAGCTTCTTAACAAATGGGACGAGCATTACTGCAGATGTGTAGTGTGAAGAACTGAATGTAATGATGGAGAAGCTTGCACGTCTCTAACCAGCTTTGGTCAATCAAAGAAGGACCAGAACAACATTCGCATCGAGGCAATACTTTATACAATCAGTAAGGCTATTTAATAAAATAACAACTAATAAAATAATTTATTTGTTATTGTTATAATAAAATAACAATAACAAATAAAACTATATACCATAATTATCCAACAATATAAAAGAAAAATAATGTGATTATGATTGTTTGGTATTACTAGTTATCATTTGAATATAAATGATTAAATTAGTTTAAAATAAATATTACTCTCTATGCATGCCCATTGCATGTTTACTGAACCACATTGAATGAATGATTCAATGTGGTTCAGTAAACATGCATCATAAACTATTATTGTTATCACTGTTATAGCATTATAGATAAAATCATGTGATTTTTGATATTTTTATTTATAATATTGTACGTATGTAAATACGCAGAGACAGAGAATATATTAGGAAACATAGAATAATTATTAAGTAACAGTATCTAATAAAAATTAAATAAAACTGACATATTCACTTAGGTTCAATCTAACCCTCACACGTATGCATAGACATACATACACACACACACAACTTTAGAAATGATTGACAACACTGCACACACTATGCTTGTATTAATATGGTATTTGACACTATTAAAAATAAGTTGCGTATTATGGTCATCCCGTTAGATAATAATGTAATAAAGTTTATTTCTTAGAATCTGCAGACAAAATATGTTTAGCTTCAGTAAAATAACGTAAGAAAATGCAGCATTTTTAGGAATTTTAATGAACGACGAAAACGCCCTGTAATTGGTTGTCGTCGCAACCAATAATAGGTTCTGTTTACCGTCATGTGACGTCACACGTAAACAGGAAACTGTCATGTCAACACAATGTTAATAGAAAAACATAAAATTTGTATTTATGAATACCAATTTCTAGCTCATTTTTATAGAGAAAACCAGAATAGATACAAATACAAAACATAAAATGGAACTTCAATTTCTCTTCTGTAATACTATTTCTTTATGTCATAAATAAATAGTTGATAAGTAAGTTTAGTCCTGACGTATTAACCGGCATGTGACGTTCCAAATAAACTTTAATAAATATTTTCATCGAAAATAGAACAGGCTCTCATGCGCAATTGACCGCCCACTTAAATTTTTTTGAAAACTTTATTTTAAATTGGATAATTTCACATGAAAAAAATTAAAAATAAACTTGCGATAGAAATATTATTTTAATAATAAATAAAAGTTTGAAAATACCGATCAATGAGCATTTTAAAGGTGATTTTAAAGCTATCCAAAACATTTTATTGAAATTAAAAATCGATTTTTCAATAATGCGTATTGCCTCCTCTGGCACTTATGACCTCCTCCAGTCGATTTGGAAGACATTATGTCTTGAATATCTGACTGTGGTATATTCTTCCACTCCTTGACCACTGCAATCTTTAGCTCATTAATGGAGGTAGAAACCGGAACTCGACCTCGTAACTGCCCTTTAAGATTGTCCCAAACGTGTTCATTGGGGGTTATATCTGGGTTGCGAGCTGGCCATGGTAGTCGTGCTATACCCACGCCATCAAGGTACTCCGTGACCACGCTGGCACCGTGCGCACGAGCGTTGTCATGCATTAAAAGAAAATCTTCTCCAATAAATGGGGCAAAAGGCATAACATGAGGTTCTAAGGCCTCTTCCACGTACCTCTGAGCATTTACGCTGCCTCTTTCAAACACAACCAACTCTGTACGAGCCTCATATCATAACAAATACCACCCCATACCATACTTGTTATATTATATTTCATTAATTTAATTGATTCCCCTTACACCATAAACTTATAATTTGTCCATGAGTTGGTACTAACGAGGAATTAGTTTTCGATGGGAATGCGACTAACCTTGGTATCCCACTGTTTCGACAACAGCACACTGCAAACCGAGGCGTCAGTACACACGCTGGCATCCATTAGGACCTCTTAAGGCTACTCTCGAATCATCAGAGAAGAGAACGTTCTTGCATTGCTCCATGGTCCAGTTTCGGTATTGTTGAGCAAATCGAAGTCTAGCTCTCCGGTGCTCTGTGGTCAACGCTGGAACTCAGGCTGGCCGAAATGCAGTCAAATTACGCTCTGCAAGCCTTCTTCTTATCGTCCTAATGCTGACGCTTACATTTCGTACCTCAAATAGGCGATTACGAGCCTTGGGAGCTGTAGTGCAGCAAGTTGTAGTGAACATTAAACACTATGAATCGGTCATTTCTTTCAGAAGTGCACCTCAATCGACCTTGTCCCGGTCTTCTAGTGTAAGATCCAGTTTCTCTGTATCGTCGGATGGTGTCACGTATTGTGGTTTGAGGTAATTCCAGCATACAGCCTATATGACGCTGGCTATACCCAGCATTTGAGAGCACAACCGCTCTAGCTGCACCAGCTGCATCCAATGGCATTTTATTGGATCAAATCAACTGACAAATTCTAACGCACCTTAAGAACCAAGAAACGCGTCTAAAAATTCACAGGTACTTTACGTAGGCGCAAAACAATCAGTTCGATCAGTCAATTTTCGACTGAATTCAATAAATAAGACTCACACTTGAGGGTATCGTTACAAAAGGGTCATAAGTTGTCTTTATATATCACTAGCTTTTACCCGCGACTTCGTCCGCGTGGTAAAGTTTGTCCGCATGACTTTACCAGTTACTTTGAGCAGCATTTCTAGCAAATATTTAGTAGGACTAGGTGGAATAAAGGAATTATTTGTTCCATTAGGTACTGATAGGTTCCAACTAATACATTTACATCCTCCATCATCCCTTATTTTATCCCCATGGGGGTTGAATTCATCAAAATCTGATTTAACCGGACATCTCTATCATAGTAGCTCCAATCTTTAATTTCAGTCTGTCGAAAATCTAAGAAGATTTATACAAATTTTCATCCCCTAATTTATCTTCTTGGGGGTATAATTGAACAAAATCCTTCTTTAGGGGATGCCTTCATCATAGTAGCTTTATGAATGCAAAGTCTCAGCCCAATGGGTTTAAAATTGAAAAAGTTTCATACAAACTTACATTCTCTATTTTATCCCCTTGGGGGTAGAATTGATCAAAATCCTTTCTTAGCCTACATCATAACATCTACCTGCATGCCAAATTTCAACCTGATCCATCAAGAAGTTTGGGCTGTGTCTTGATAGATCACTATGTCAGTCAGTCACCTTTGAGTTATATATATTTAGGTAGATTAACTACCCACCTAACATATTGTTATTCATCATCATGAGATGTTAGGTACTTTAAAGATAAGCCAGTTTTGCCAGTGGGCAGTTAATTGTGCCTCTGAGCATATATTGACAGTGTGTTTATAATGTATCTAACAACGTCAAAGCATCAAACACCCTTTCTTATTTGTTATATACGAAGACTACCAAAGAGCAGGTCTTCTGAGATACAAGTATTTATACTTTAAAGGAAAAACTCAATTTTTGTAAAAAAAATGTAATTAATAACGAATAAAGAACATTCTCATTATTTCTATGGCCATGGACCCAGGGCAGATTAGTTGGTGTTAATGAGTATAGTTACAATCAGGACCAAAAGCTTAATGTACATAATGAAGTAACCATCCTACAACTTGCCCTTACCAAAGTTGTTCAACTTCCACATCACAAACCAAATGAGCTAACCACTGCACCATTGAGATCCTTTCTTATTTGCCTATTTCCTTTTTATAACTCAGTAAAATTAAAAACAATTTCACTGCACTGAACATTTATTAATCCCCATTTTTTATAAAATGTCTGAATTACATTAAGTGAACTGGAATGAAGTGCCAAAGGAAACTTTATTTAATAAATTTATTTTCACTTATCTAATGCAATTAAGTAAAAAAATCATGAATTCACTTGTCTCTTACTTTGATAAGATCATTTAGATCTAATGCTACACATATTTCCTTAGAATCTGTACGTGGGTTTCGATCCAGAATTTCAGTTATAGGATAGTAATTATCTCTGTTGTCAACATTCCATCCTGAATACTGAAAATAAAATAAAAAAATGATCACCAATTTGTCATCATTGATAGTTCAATCTTTTAAAACAATATATCTTACCACACAAGTGCACTTGTGTAAAATTTTTCCATTTGATTCCATTGGAATAAATTTTTGCAGCAAAGCTTTTCCATCTATTTTCCACAAATTTAGTTCATCGAGATTAGATACCACTGTATCTCCTTCCCATTTAACATCAGACTTCAATAATACAAAATTGCCAGACTGAAAGAAACAGTTGTTATTAACAGCAATTAAAATTTTTTTTTTTTTTCAGTATGGACTTGTTCCGTTATACACGGAAATTTTGCCAACATCCCGTAGTGAGAGAGACACGTGATTTAAGAGACTGAACGATAGTTATAATTAAATATGTACGGTAATTAATCAATTCTTCCTTGAGATTGTTCTTTCTCTACTAAAAAAAAAAACAACTACAATAATTTAAATACATAAAAGGACAACACAAAAGCAAATAAAAAGTTAAATATTTCACAAAATTGTCAAAATTTACTTACATGGAAATGCTTTGGTACATCCTTAGATTGACTGGAATCTGATTTATTTCCATCTGACCCATTTTTCTCATCATCTGAGCCTTCTTCTTCATCTAATTCCGCCTCTTCATCTTCACCTTCCTCATCTTCCTCGCCTTCACCTTCACTTTCTTCTGATGATTCCTCATTTTTACGTTTCTTTTTTGTATTGTTTGGAGCTGGTTTGGATGTGCGTTTTCGGCCTCCCCGGGGAACTTGTTCATTCTATTTAAATTGTAAACAAATGATCATCTGAATGTGTACTTGGTTCTAATAGTAATTTACCGAGCAGTTAGAATTATAGTTTAGACCAAACAAATAGATATAACCTTTGAATACAATGTTCTATTAAAGTGAATTAATTGGAAAAAGTCTCTCTAATCATTATAGTGATTATCATAAACCATATAGAATTCTTCAATAAATAGTAACTTAATATAAATATCAGTATTACCGAATCAGCATCCGGCGTCCAATCTTCCCCTGAATCTTGGAATTCTTCTGGTTCACCTCCTGGCTCAGATCCGTCGGATTCGTCATCTTTTTTTACAGATTTACGTTTACGCATCTTGATAGATATCAAAATTAGAAACTAAATTAAGTATCGACACCAATCTCTTGAACCCACGCTGCGTAAATTATCAAAGCAAAGCACAGGGTAAGCGGCAAACGATGAAGCTTCGAAACTCTTCAAGAGGCGTTTATTATACTAGGATAAATGTACGTACTAGGTATTTTTAAATGTATGTTATTATCAGGTACCTATTATATGATCCCGAATCACATCTAGTATACGTAAGCGTCCTTATCTCTAGAAACAAATATCTATGGAAGAGATTATTGTGCGGGCGCCAAACATATTTACAAAGTTTGAGCCAATATCTACAAATATTTAAGTGAACTTTTGAGTCTGCCAAAATTGCTTTTAGATAATTTGTGATAACATTTGTTACAGAGACAGAACGGATGAAAAGGCATGAATTATATTTTTTAGGAGCTATGCGTTGTTACATGGATTTTTTGGATCATGATGTTAGTTCAATTTTAGAAGCTCGAGAAATAAGAAAGTATTTAAAAAATAAGGAAACTAAAAAAATTTTTGTCACTAGATGGCAGCACAAATTGTAGGACCTAAAATGTCAATGAGGAAGTATTAAAAAAACATTAGTTCCCGAAATCAAACTAGATGTCGCTACGGTACTTTCTATATTTCTCCATGTCACCCCTTCCGGTTTTCTTTCATGTATAAAAGTAAATTAATTTTCAAAACTCAATAAACAACTCATATTCTATTTGTACTTTTTCGTATTTGTATTGATATCTAAGTTTCGTCTCAGAACTTTGCAAATTTCTGTTTTTTAATATGTTAGTTAAAAGGAACGGAAATTACCATCTTTGGTCTATTCGTTTCCTGCAAAAATCAACTTTTTCAAGAGTTGCCATTTAGTGGATGTGATTTTTTAGTGCTTTCGTTTTTTAATAGCTTAAAATCCCTCAAATATAGAATTAATTTTAAGCTATTTTAATTAAAAGGACCTTGATCCGAAATAATATGCAGGGTATGATGATGGGAGGTGAACATTGGAACTTTCTTATTAATTACCTCAATCACCATGGGTCCAAAATAATATTCAAACAAACTTTTTTAACACACAGAAACACATCACTTGACAGCTTTTGTATAGAAAAATTAGTAGACCCAGTTCTACAGCACTCCTGGACTCCACCTCTCGAATTAATAATCACAATGTCATTATTGAAGAAATTGTTTCAAAACCATGAACAGCAAAAAAAGTACGACCTCAAGTTTTATATACGGTGAGACCGCATGCAAGCAAGTGGGCGGATGTGTGCATTTTTGTGTTTGTGTGGGCTTGTGTGAAAATGTATGTGTTTATAGTAAGAGAATATGTGTAAGTACGTACATAAAAATATCTACTCATCTTTATATCTATTGAATCTTTAATCCTTAATTTTCAAAATATCTTCAGTTTCATTGTAATTTAGACTCAGAAGGTATGATGTTACTACATTCTTACAATTACGCCTTGTCATACGATGTATTTCTAGCAATCTGTTAAATTCATTGTATAATTTACCACTCAAAAAAGGAAAGAAGTTATAAGCATAAGATGTCCTAGGAACACGTCTAGGACAGACACATGTCTCCTTCTTGTTTAGTTTTAGGCCTCGAATGATTCAAATGTTATAAGGGAATGTTGTTTTAAGATGATATTTAAAAAGAACAACTGTCTAACTGTCAGTACCTTCATATCACTGTATATGTAATTTGTCGAATAAAGCATAGATTAAAAAAATATATTTAAATATCAGTTTTTGTGCTCTTTCTAATTTTAGCATTGAGGTTTATGATGCACCACCCCATGAAGAAATACAGCATGTTATCACCGATTGACAGTGTTAATTTCTTATCTATAGTGATACCCAAATATTTAACACTTTAAATATTGGGTATATGTAATATAAGTAAAAAAATAAGAAAACTTACTTTTGTTTTCAGACAACTGCGTTCTGTTGTGGACAAAGAAACAATCAGGTACATTTACCTAACACTCTGTCATGTCCGAACGGGATATTTCAGGACATGAACAAACTGTCGAAAAACACGAGTGTGCATATAACCTATAGTTTTTTTGGGTTAAGCGACAAAATTTTAAATCACGTATAGAAAAGGCAACATATTTGATTTTTGAAGTATTTAGTGTCAAAAAATGGGCTCCCAACCAGTGACACACCAGATTAAAACCCTTCTGAGCTACACTTCATACCAATTTTCTCCATAAAAAGTAAGAGTTGTGTCATCTGCATCAAGATTTTCAAGATGTAGGTTGCAGAGGTCATTTATATAGCAGAGAAATAGTGATGGACCAAGAATGCTGCCCTGTGGTACAGTATAAACGTAAACGCCACAAGATCGTTCCCACTGATTAAATCATCAATCTTAACACATTGAGTGCAATTACTCATATAATCACTAACAATTTCAACTGTTCTCCTTGAATTCCAAGTTTATTCAATTTGTTAAATAACACTGGAAAAGAAACTATAGTAATGCATTTCTTTTCTTATCTTTTCTATCTAGTTTTGTAGCTAGAAAGTCAATATAATCATGAAGTGCACCATCTGTTGATTTACCAACACGAAAACCAAACTGATTTTCGGCTAGCAATTTCTTAGATTCAAGAAAGTTTAGTAATCTTTTATTAAAAAATTTCTCCAAGACTTTTCAGAGATGGCCAATGCCGAAAGGTGGCATTTCGCGGCACCAGCCAAAATGTGGCAGCGGTACTCCACATACGACAGAACCTGCGCTTTGGATTCAATGAACAGCCCAAAGTTAAGGTTAGAGGATATCTTTACTTCCAATAGCTGAAGGCAGTCGGTGTATTCCAAGGAAACATTTCGGAGAGTGGAAGCCAAAGTGAACGGGTTCTGTTGGACGGTGAAAAGACACGCTTGTGTTTTGGTGGCATTGAATCTCACTAGGTTGGCATCGCCCCATTCGGAGACTGCCTGAAGTGTGTGACTCATACACGCTACCATGGCCTCTCTTTCAGACTGTATTTGGTCTTTAGGTGATGCAGAGTGGTGCAAGGTGGAGCAGGGTGTGCCGGTTTTTTGCTCCTTATTTCTTTTCTTGTGCTTAGTAACATGTTAAAAAATTTGGTCAATCATCCAATTCACAGAACAAATGTGCTAACCACCCGGCATTCTTCATTAGTCCCATGTCGAAGTTCCAATGCGGACTGATGGTGCTAAAGCACAGGCATTCTTAATGGATGAAATCAATCTACCCAGTAATTCGTACTGGAACAACATGGTCGTCCTAAACCGTTAAAATTTAACCACCCATCCTATTAGCGGTATTTGCGATCATCGCTTGACCTCCGTAATCGCAGATCAAAGACGCTAACCAATACACCACAGATCTTTTCACTTATTAATATTTTTAATGATTTGGTAATCGAGCCGGTATACTAATACCGGCTCGATCTAGCCGGTCGAACCCACATGCAATTGAAGCGATATCGCAGACTATGAGTACGTACACGCAATACGATGTAGAGAAGATTTATAACCGATATTAACAGCTTGTGCAAACTCATGCGTAAACAAACACTTGCGATTCCCCATACATACATATTATAAGGGCACGCGATTCCTGCGATATCGCTCGTCGATATCGAATTTCAAAAAACGAAAAGCCTACAAAACAATTTAACAAGTTTATTGTGTACTATTATAGCCGCAGTAGTTAAAAACTAAATCATGATGAGTCTTTTCATGAATGAAAAGTCTTTTTATATTATGAAAAGACTTAATTAAAGTGTTATTGTCGCCCTATTAAAAAGGGACACCTCGGTACTTGATATCTCGCTCGGCTTGCTTTTCAGCTGGAAGTATTCTGTCATGTTATAAGTACTTTAAAAATCCATTGGTTAATCCCTAGAGACAAGACAGACAAGCATTGGTTATGGTGCTGCCAATATTGGGGTAAGCCTAGAATAAATAAAAACAGGTAATCTATGGTTATTTTTCTCATGGCTGTTAGTTGGTATTTTATATACTTTATTTATTATTTAATTTTTAATGAATGTACACACTTTATTTTACTATAATAAACATACAACTACATTGAAATATGTATATGCCAACTAAAAATGGAATTAGGGTATAATATATGAATAATGTTACGGAGAGTACGTGACCAATGAAGCTAGGAACGACATCAGAGATATTATCGCTTTTTAAAAACTAAACATAAATAAGCCTAATACATAAACTTTGGAAACGCTCATTATAACGGTGACTAATAAGTTTGAGTATTATTAGATTACTTAGACTAATTTTGTCGTCTTTGTTTATAAACACAGCACTGGATAACTTTCGAGGATACTATTTTATGTAAATACTAATGGTGTGCGGAATCGATTACCATTGATCGATTAATCGACTTTTCAAATAATCGATTGCTATCGATTATGATTTCATAATCGACGATTAAGCATCGATTATTTCTTAAAATGTTAGCAATAGGAATAGTTTAAAACGTTAGTATAGTACCTACTTACTTTACTTCAATGGCTTAGCAACCCATAGCGGATCGCGAGTGTAATTATTATTAGTAGATATTCTATTACTTATTATGGCAACTCTGGAATACTTCCACGAACAAATAGGTAACTTTACTCTTTGGTTGGAGAACTCCCGATGATTGAATGAACGGATCTTAGTTTTATTTTAACAAATACACATTAACCGTTATTTACTAAATGCACATGTATAGTATACACGGTACATACCTATCATCATCATCAGCCGTAAGACGCCCACTGCTGAGCATAGGCCTCCCCCATAGATTTCCACGACGATCGGTCCTGTGCAGCCCGCATCCATCGGCTTCCCGCAACCTTTATAAGATCGTCGGTCCACCTGGTGGGGGGCCTACCCACTGAGCGCCGTCCGGTAGGTGGTCGCCATTCCAGAACTCTTCTGCCCCAACGGCCATCAGTTCTTCTCGCTATGTGTCACGCCCACTGCCACTTCAGCTAAGCAATGTCAGTAACGTTAGTTCTCCTACGGATTTCCTGATTGTGAATTCGATCACGTAGAGAGATACTAAGCATTGCTCTCTCCATTGCCTGCTGCGTGACCTTGAGCCTTCTTATGAGACCCATAATGAACGACCACGTTTCGCTTCCGTAATTCATCACTCGCAACACACACTGATTAAAGACCTTGGTCTTGAGACACTGTGGGTGGTAATTTGGACGCGAAGATTTTTTGTAGCTTCCCGAACGCTGCCCATCCGAGCTGAATCCGACGAGAGATCTGTTTCTCGAAGTTGGACTTGCCTAGTTGGTCTGTCTGTCCTAGGTACACATAACGGTCGAAAACTTCAAGAGTAGTATTCCCAATTTTAACTGGAGTGGGTACAACATGGACGTTTGACATGATTTTCGTCTTATCCATGTTCATCTTAAGACCCACTCTTTGAGATGCACTACTGAGATCTTCAAGCATATTGTTCAGGTCTTCAAAGGTCTCAGCCATTAGGACTACATCATCAGCAAAGCATAGGTGTGTAAGATACTCACCATTAATATTGATGCCATATCCTTTCCAATCCAGAAGCTTGAAAATATCCTCCAACGTAGCGGTGAATAGCTTTGGAGAGATAACGTCTTCCTGCCTTACGCCTCGCTGCAATTGAATAGGATTAGAGTTCTGGTTTTGTAATCGGACTGACATAGAAGCATTTTTATACCGACACTTTAGTGCTTCGATGTACCTGTAGTCCACTTGGCACCTTTGGAGAGACTGCCACCGCCCATGTCTCGATCGAATCAAAGGCTTTCTCGTAGTCCACAAACGCCAAGCAGAGTGGCTGGTTATACTCTCCGGACTTCTGTATAACTTGCCGCAGCGTATGAATATGGTCCACGGTACCTTTACCATAGCCTTTTCGGAATCCAGCTTGTTCGGGAGGTTGGAAGTGAGCCTGCGAGTGAGACGATTCGTAATGACTCTTGAGAACAACTTATTAAAGTGACTCAAAAGCGAAATTGGTCTATAGTTTTTCAAAGGTGCTTTATCACCCTTTTTGAAAAACAGGACGACCTCACTCCCACTCCATGCTTTCGGCGTTTTACCTTCGAAAATAACGGAATTGAAGAGCCTCTAGAGGACTTTGAGTATCGGCTTACCGCCCGCTCTCAGAAGCTTTGAGGTAATTCCGTCGTCACCCGTTGCCTTGTGTTTTTTTTTTTCAGTTGTTTAAGAGCCACACTAATCTCATACAGACTAACGTCCGGGATTTCTTCGGTAAAGTGTCGGGTAAGTTTGGCTCTAGGATCTCTTGCCTTGTTTTCAGCAAGTATTTGGGTGGAGTAAAGCTGTCCATAGAAACTCTCGATCTCCTTTAAGATTTCCACTTTTGACGAGATGATGCTACCGTCGTCAGATTTCAGCCTTGTCAATTGTCTTTGCCCAATAGACAGATCTTTCACGAATACTTTAGAGCCTTTGTTCCGCTCAATTGCCTCTTTAATACATTCCGTATTAAATCGGCGAAGATCGCTTCTCAAGGACTTTGATATCTGCCTATTTAGCAGCCGATAACGACTTGCATCTATTGAGTTTTGCAGCCTCATTTCGTGTCTCATTTGCATGAGTTGGAGTGAGTCATCAGAGAGTTTCTTTGTTCTGGGACGGTGGGTTTTGAAGAACTTGGACCCTACCATACAGACTGTATCCACCACTGTGCTGTTTAGATCGTCCACATCCAAATCGCTGTCAAGTTCTGAAGCTCGAGTTGAAAACTTTCGGGGTTTTGGATCTGTGCAGGTATTGGTTGGAGCGTAGATTTCATCAATCGAGATCTTTCCAGCTTGATATTGATATTCAATGTGCCTCGTACCAGCCGATGATCGCTTCCCGTTTTAACGGCGTTGATCACAGAGACATCATTGAATATTTGCTTTTTTGTTGACATAATGAAATCAATCTCGTTTTTGACTTTACCGTCCGGACTCATCCAGGTCCATTTCCGATTTAATGGCTTCCTGAAGAAGGAGTTCATCATGTAGAGATTCTCTTTTTCCATGAAATCGGCTAGCATCTGGCCTCTAGAGTTCCGGCACCCAAATCTAAATTGCCCCATTCTCAACTCATCATCGCAACGTTTTCCTATCTTAGCGTTAAAGTCCCCCATCACAACCGTGTAGTGGATGTTGTAACTATGCATGGCTTTTGAGATCTCCTCATACATAGCGTCCACTTCGTCATCTGGGTGCGTCGATGTCGGAGCTAGACCTGTATGCCATTAAACGAATATCGATTTAATATTCTGAGTATTAGGTATGCTACCCTGGTCGACACACTTCCAATAGTAATGACGTTGTGAACAAGGGACTTGTAGACGATGAACCCGACACCGCCTAGGGACTGTTGATCACCCTCCTGCTAGTATAGCAAGTTACCGGAATCAAGGATTATTATATTTACAAGTCGTCGTAGATGGTAGCCGGATCTTACCTGGGGATTCCGCCGGATCTTGCCCTATTGTTACCGTAGTCGCTACCGTAACTAGGGAAAGTAGGGCTGCAGGGGACTAGGGGCCGATTTATTTTTTCCATAGGGGGAATTGCCATAATTGCCACGCTTAGCAGGCGGGTTAGCGATCGCAGTGGGCCATAGTTCTTAGGAAACGTTGCTGCCCATCTCCTGTGTAATGGCTGTGTTCCCTTAGTCGCCTTTTACGACACCCACGGGATGAGAGGGGGTGGTGCTATTCTTGGCCGGCATACACACGTACATACCTATAGCAAAATAATATTTTTTACATTTTTGTCTGTCTGTTTGTTCCGGCTAAACTCTGAAACGGTTAGACCAATTTTGACAGTACTTTCACTGGCAAATAGCTTATGTAATAAGGGATTACTAAGGCTACTTTCGACGTGGACGAAATCGCGGGTACAGCTAGTTCAATTCTATAAATTTTGCATGCACAATGCTGGTATAGTAAACTTTGTCTTAAAATTGATTTTTTCATTAACTTGGATGGCTTTAAAATACGGTGGAATTAATATGAACTCATTAATAAACATTTGGGGTAAAAATATTCAATAATCGTTGACATGAATCGATTATTATCGATTATTAATCGATTACAAGTATTAGTATAATCGATTAATCGATGTTTTTAATAATCGCATCGGCACATCATTAGTAAATACATCTTAACTAATAAACAAGCTAAACCTTGTTTAGTTGGAGTGAATTTAGGCTAAGACTGCACTAATTTTAGTCAAAATTAAACAGAGACTTAGCAAAGGTTAACCTAGTACAAGGTTCTACGGAAGTAATATTTCACCAAGAAGGTTGTAGGTTTGCTTATTCTCTGGATAATATGAATTCGGACCACTACAAAAATTCTGTAATTTAGCCGACGCTAAACCTTCTTTATTTGGCACACCAAAAACTCTGTCAACTTTATAATGTTCTCTGTCTAGTTTGTGAGGAAAACGTCTATTGGGTATATTATTTTTACTCTTTATTTATGTTTATGTTACTTAAGTTAATATTTCCGTACCTTTGACACTGGCAAATACACAAACCCTATGATGCAAAAACAAAAAGAAAATTAATCTTTTTTAATCTTATATATATATAAAAATTTTGTGTCACGATATATGTTGCCAATAAACTCCAAAACTACTGAACCGATTTCAATCAAATTTCACATGTACCCGTATTTTGGCCTAACTTACTGGATAGGATAGTTATCATCTCAATTATTCGCTTATGTCGTGAATGTAAACAAATAAAATGTTCTAATTAATTGTTTCTTAAGCAAGTGTTTATATACTGCTTAGTTTTATGAAGTTCTCATAGATGGCGGTGTACGCTAATTCATAGATAAAATTCTTCAATATCGTTTGACATCTAGGTTGCAAATTCACCCAATAGATGGCGCTGTGTTCTAAATGGCATTTATTCTAAAGTAATCTGCGGTAAAGTTTCTTTCAAAGAATTTTGCGTAGATTACGTTTTCGATTATGTTTTGTGTAAACTTCAGATCTGCTTTTTTTCATCTTTATTTCAAATTGCATTGAATTGGATTAATATCTTTAAACTTTCAAAGATAAAGTGTTGCAACGTATTGGACATTCGTTGGTATTTTGTTGTACTATCTTCGAACTTAAACATCAAGTTAATTTCATCATCAGCTCAAAAACCAACAGCGTTTTTGGAAAATATGATGCCCAAAGTAACTATATCACGCGGACGAAGTCGCGGGCAAAAGCTAATATAAAATAGAAATATTACTTTGAGAAAAACTAATTTAAAAATGTTTAATAGATGTCTCCCATTTAAAAAGTAAAACGATTTTCCACAATAAACAAAGTTGTGCAATGCACGTAAAATAAAATATTTAAAAATATATATATATATTTATATGTCCAATATTTTTATATCCGATATTTATATTTATCTTTATATGTCCTATAGAATAGAGATATTAATCTGGCAACATTTCATGGTAGGTAGAAGCGTTGCATTGTCATAACAGCTGATTGCGTCATTGGGAAATAAAGACAATAACGCAAAAACAAAAAACAAGTCGTAGTATTCGATTGTGTGTATTTCAATTTCTTGATATCGCAGAAATTTCAGTGTATAATAAATCTCAAAATGAAATTCCAATATAAAGAGGAGCATTCCTTCGAGAAAAGGAAGACTGAAGGAGAGAAAATACGCAGGAAGTATCCGGATAGAGTTCCAGTTATTGTTGAGAAAGCTCCAAAGGCTAGGCTGGGAGATCTCGATAAAAAGAAATATTTAGTTCCGTCTGATTTGACAGTTGGACAGTTTTACTTCCTCATTAGAAAACGCATCCACCTAAGGCCAGAAGACGCGTTGTTCTTTTTTGTGAACAATGTAATCCCTCCTACGTCGGCCACCATGGGCTCACTTTACCAAGAACATCACGACGAAGATTTTTTCCTCTATATAGCCTTTTCTGATGAAAATGTTTACGGAAATATCTAAATTCCACTACTTATTTCATTTCTAAACCATAATTATCTTTTGTCAATATGGTGGTAAATAAGATTTAAGACTTAGCTTATTGATTAATGTCTTACGTTACAAAGGTGATAATTATTGATTTTAATTTGCAATTTTAAGAATTCAATGTGTTTATAGTAACTTGAATCATTGTAGAAAATAAACATTGCTTTGTTCAAAATTCTCTGTTTGGTTTAGGAGTGTGATTATATCTGTACCAAAATAAATGCTATAAACAGAATCCTTTTTTATTTACAACCATTTTATAATGTATTTAAAGTTGTCTTTAATTGGTTTTTATGTTTCATTGAAGTTGCTCCGACTCCTAATGTAATAAACACCTGTGCAAGTAAGTTTGGTACATTCAATGAATAGCTGATTATATTACTTACATAATATTTTTGTATTACTTACATTACATTTTTGTAAAAATAACATTAGAATAGTCAAATTCAGATTAAGATTTTTTTATTTCCAAAAATTTAAAACAAATTAATTAACGAACAAAGATTTTAAATCTATATGGTTTAAGTTAATTGTAATGGTTTGAGAACAAAGACTTTTTGAAGTTAAGCTTGCCACTTGTCTCTTGTGTTATGATCTGTTCAACAGAATAGAAAGGTATGTTTCTAAATATAAAATTCCAAGTTTGTATTATAGGTACACATAGCAGCCCCACATTAGGTTCTCATAAAAGGGTACATTTCTGCAAACAATTTGAAAATTATTGATATATTATGGTGGTCAAATAAAATCTAGGCAAAAATTTGTAATAGATAAGTTCTTGTTATATCTGAAATTCCATCAAGCATAATAACGTATACTTCCTTTTATACGGTCCACAGACTGACTGTTAAGTGTGCAAGGTTGATGTATGTCGTATTACCAGTTATCCGACTGATGATACTCGGCCTATTTGCTGCAGATTGTACCGACCTTAAATGGTGTTTTTAGCGTGTCCTTCAGTATGGCACTAAGACGTCGTGGGTGGGGCACACTCTTGGATATTAAAATAGATTTTTGACTTATTTATTAACCTGTTACGAAACAAGAATAACTGTTTGCCTGGAAGAGATCTCTGTATAGTTTTAAGGTCATCTTCTGTACAACACGGTATTGTATTGATTTGTGATAGATAAATAAATAGCTAAGCTATTTAGCTTCTGAGATAAGAGTCATTATTTTTTGTCTCTGAAAATATTTACTTTAGAAATTTATCAAACCAATGCATAGAAGTCTTTGGTCCAATGTCAATTACTGATAAATTATGGGATTTTATAATAACATATAAAGTTTTTGAGATAAAATTTTTGCTGTACAAACTTTACCAGAGTACAAGACGCTACACTCTCGGTCAGTTACACAAACGTCCATTAAGGTTTAATGGCACCTTTAAGTTCTAATGCATGTCAAATTTGTATGGGTAATGTCGCTTTAAACTAATGTCAATTTTAATGGACGTTTGTACAACTGGCTGTCTATCTTCTAAACGACGTAATGACCCATTTCGTAACGGATTGCTTAATAATGGGACTCGGTGAAACAAGAATTCATTTTAAAATTCAAGAAGGTAGAGTTGCCAGATGATTACTTTTATAATTTATTAGGTTGGCGCATTTTGGGCCTATCGGTTTTGCTGCCCCTTAAATAATGAAAAAACCAAATTTTTTTGTCATAAGTAAGATAAGGTCCAGTCCATTATAGAAAAAACTATGAATATCATTACAATAATAAGATAAATACGTACGATTTGCGCAGCCACGGGCCATTATTATGTCTTGCAGTTCTATCATAGATTAGAATATGACGTCCTTACTTTCCTTGAAGTCAGGAAACCGACGGTATTTGCGATTTCGCATTCTCTATTAGTCGTATGCCAGATAAAACTATTACTACTAAAAGCTCAAGTAAACCAGTATCAGTATTTAAAAATATATATATTTAATACAGTGACAAAGATAATTAACCTAATGAATATACGAAAGACAAATGAGATACCTAGAGTACAGAACTCACGGATTTTCAAAAAACCTTAATACATATTAGTGCTGGCATTTTCTTTTTGGTGCTGTTTCTGGGATATGGTGCCCTAAACAGCATTGCATATATGATAATCTGGTACTGCAGGAGAGTATTGATAAAAATCTCAAAACAGTATAAAATTCAGAGTGATGACTCTGAATTTTATTTCTATTTGATACGAAATATTATCAAAATCCTAATTTAACTATACCTTAATGTATTTCTTAGTTTACCCGTGGTTCCGGTATTTTGATTGGGTCATTAACAGGTACACAAATGATAATGAAAGAAAAAGAAACTAAAGACTACTTTATTCTGATAGGATAAGATCGATATTTGTGCAGGATTCGAAATTTTGCTATTCTGTTTGGGTTACTAGAATAATTCTACAGCTTCTATTAAATAAATTTTATTGAAATTGAAATAAAACAATCAAATGTAGAGCCTTAGCAATTTTATTAATGTTCTAAGATATAATTACGAATATGGAAATGTTCGTCTTAAATACTAAATTGTTGAGACTTTATAATCAAAATTTAATAAGTAGCATAAATCAATAATTTCTGTCAAATCCTTTTTCAAATTTAATCAATGATTTGTTTACAAAGGTAGGTCTAAAGTTACAAATGACATTTCAGCAATAATTATAAAATACAAAATTTCTCAATACAGACACATTTAAGCCTAGTCAACTGTAAGTAGTTTTAACTACCATCTATTTACTTATCAATGAAAATGGAAATATTATTATACTTAATAGGAAATACAAGTACTATACGTAATCATTAGAACCTCATATAACTATGTGATCTTCGTGAAGGTCGTCCTCGAGAGCGCATGCCACGACCTCGCGCGCCACTCTCGCTATCTGTAAATAGAAAAAAAAAGTGTATAGTCATTCAATAGGTGCATTCATGTGGTTCGACTTCTAATACAGCACACTAGGGGTTTAGACAACTATTTTATATTTTTATATTATAGATATGTAACGTCACGCGCTGTTCCCTGTCACGTGACGATTATAAAATATAAATTTTATCATAATTAATTTAAGAAATATTATAAATATAACAACCATAAAAGCGCGATTATCGGTATTAGTATATTAACCTCTATCAGAAAAAAAAAATTGTTTTCATTTACAGTCTACACCCGTATTTTCAATAGGATAGAATCAAATACATAATAAGTTTAAACGGTTTTTATAATTGTTAATGATTATCTAAACAGGTAATGACGTTAAGTGGAATGACCTGTTTCGTGCGCATTTTGTATGTATCTAATTTGTATTCGTTTGATAAACAAAGTATTAACTTTTGATATGAGTCACATCACAAAGAACCTTTTTGGACGACAATACGACGTTTGATTGTTATGACAAACAATTTATAGCAGTAGAGAAATCGCCAGGCAACAAACACATTTTAATTCGATTTTAATACACGCAAATATGTACCTACAAAAATAATCTAATACAATACATAAAGAACTACCTCAGCAGTATTATAGTTCACTTACAGATAATTCACTTAATATTAACAAACCTTTCAAGTGTTCATGTATATGGAAATTTATTTTTGTGGGTGGAGTGTGGTGAGCATACTCTAATATTATCTACGTAGAGAAAATATTCAGTAGTGCGTACTCTCGTTTTTTTATAACATAATTTTATTATTATATTTAAAGTGATTGTTTATACTATTTTATCAGATGATTATTAAATGATAGAATATATACCGTTTAAAAGTACCTATCGACTTCATACTTTAGAACTACATGTAACGATCATTCATAAATATGAAATCGATCTGCGCGAAGCGGTTCGGGGCGATTTAAATATAATTGATTCGCATCGTTAAATGATAGTGAAGTATGATAACAATGCATTACTCAAACTGTTGAAACATCAGTAAACTGAGAGTTACATTAATTAAAAATGCATTAGTCCGTTACTATCTTGTATGTAGAACTGTAGGACTAATATTATTTTTACTATACTTGTTTAATGCCTTAGTAGCTCGTACGAATATTTTATATATCTAATTATTACTATTTAGATGGGTTTTGGGGATATAAGGTTTTACTTGTGAAGGATTCATGTTGGAATATTCTTATTTTGCCTGCAAAAATTGGCCAACTAAATAGAGGGCACGGGCGGTTGAAGACTGTCAAATTTTAATTATTTTATCAATGCCCATTTTAATAGGGCGGGGAAGTTTCTTCGCATTTTATATGAAAATTCAAAACAATTTTTAATAAAGTTCGTTTACATTTAACTAAAGCATGTAGGTGCCATTTTGTTTGATAACTTTTTGCCATCTTGTAGGTAGGAACATGATCCCATCGCTATAGAAATATTGGGGCTTTTGATTAGAAAACCGCAACAAGTGGTTTTGACAGACCTCGTGTGATGTTAACCGGACACTGCCTAAACAATTCTGAAGAGACCGCGAAGTAGGTCGAAATCTGAAGGCCAATCTCTCTTAATTTTTTGCCAAGTGGCAAAAATGTTTGAGGTCTAGCGTTATCATGATGAAAAACCACACCGCTATTGATTAATTCTGGCCACTTTCTCTCAAATTCTTGCTTTAATTGTTCGCAGTAGAGTTCAGGATCGATTTCAAAATATATCGAATTTCTTCATTAGATTCACTCATTTTAAACAGTAAGAAAAACAAATGAAAAAAAAATAGTTTTCCTGATTTGAATTCAGAGAACTTTTTCCCCAACCTAATATAAAGGTCTTTGAGGTAAACATAAAATGTAATATTTCCCTCAATATCTCATATGTGATATGTGATAATTTTCAAATCATAAGTTCGTGCCTTTTATAGTGATAGATGAATATTATTATTCTTACCTAGAGCAGTAAAATAACCAAATCTGGACAGACTTATTGACCTTTTATTTGTAATGAAAACGGTGATAAACGTACAAGTGAATATTTCAACGGTCTATCTATTAAGGTTCAAAACATGCGTCCCTGCGACAGAGGTGAAACTCTAAAAACGATCAAGTAATGTAATAATTACATATTTGCAACGAAGGTCGCTTTACCTCGCTTTAAAACTAATACGCATTGCGTTGCGTACAATGCAAAAAAACCTTGTACTCGCAGTCATACTATTATATTTTAGGCCCTTGTTCATCCCCTTTTTGATTATGCAGATGTTTGTTTCTGTAACATCAATCATATATTTCTCGATAAGTTGGATCGTCTTCTTAATAACACTATTCGCTTCGTTTTCGGTCTACGTAAATACGACCACACCTCTGATTATCGTAACCACCTTAAATGGTTGCTTATACGTGAACGTAGGAAATTAAGAATCGTAAACACTCTTTTTGAAATTCTATACGATCTATACGAATAATGCCCGTTTCCACTAAACTTAGGAGTCGCCCAAATCTGTCGCCTAAATATTTAGGAATCGCTTAAGGTAAAAATGCATTTCACCATTGACTAGGAACTACCTAACGAAATTAAGCATTATCTAAAGTTATGATATTCATTGTGCGGTGCCTTGCGATTGATTCCTAATATTAGGCCTTTCCTAATTAAGCTATGCCTTGTTCTAGGTTAGTGAAAATGGGTGTTAATCACCATTAATATATTAAAATAAGTTATTTTTATATATTATATAAGTTTTTCTATAGATTTATATCAGAGAATCGAAAGTCGAACAAAGAACACCAATAACTAATTGATCAATTATATCAAGTAAGTCATGCCTGTTATATTATCCGAGAAACTCTTTCAGAAAAGTCTAATCTGTGTAATCGTTTTTATAGTGTTTTATAATAGTTTTTATTTAGATCATATAAACAAAAACGGCTAAGAGCGAGTCGTGCTCACGTGTGTAGGGTTCTAAATATGAAGTTTTTTACTTCAAACTTATTTTTTTCTATATATTTTTCATTACACATTAAGAATTTATGCAAAATGAATAAAATATTTTTTTTAAATATGCTCTTTTACATGAGTTGGAACTTAATAGCTTTAATTTTAAGTCTCGACCCCTTATAAATATTTCATGCCGTTTGAGTGTGAATTTTCAGATTTTTTGAACTTTCACTACATAATTTCAATCGGTATCGCAAGTTAATCTTTTTGAATGACTACTTTTCTGATATTTTAGATAAGATAAAATAATATGAAATTACAAATTACAAACTCGGACAAATTAAAATTATACCTGAAAGCTATTTTACCGAAAACGATATTTTGTCTTTATATATAGACATATATACATATATTATTCAGTACAAGTTATTTTAATATAATATATTTATATATATAGTATCGAATGTACTGTATTTAAATGATGTTCAATTTTGATTTGCTTTTTAATAATATATCAATCTTTAATAAGTAACAATGTTATGCACAACAATTTTGTAATAAGTCAAAAAGTTTTTCATCTTAAAGGAAAAAAATGCCATTATTCCTTTAGTAATTAATTATTAATAAATTCCAATTAATCACGCTTGCCGTAACATATATACCTATCTTAATTTAATTCGTAGTTGTCAATGTTTCTCGCTGATGGGCTAATAAAAATATATATCTACTATAAACATCTTTTGAAAGTGTTTTATTTGTACAACTGTTTAAACACTAGATCCGACAAGCGTATTGGCAGGAATATGTCCATATAGGTTATTACGTCATCAACACACCATAATGTTATTTCAATAACACAAAACCCGAAAAGTGAAAGAAGATCTTGCTACTAAGAATATCTTTTTATATCTGAAAATGGTGAAATAAATGTGTTAAATTTAAAAATCGTTTACGTTAACATGGCACCTTTCTGTTTATATTCGAACGAAATTTCGAATCGCTCTTATAATTTTGTTAAAAACATATCCATGAAGATTATTTGTGTTTCAGAGACAGTGTCAGGTCCCACCTGATTTGCATCAGAAATCATAGAAAATCCATTTCTTTGGAGTCGTTTTAGCATATCGAAAATAGACAAAATATCGTTTTCGGTAAAATAGCTTTCAGGTATCATGTTAATTTATAAGAGTAGTATAATACTGTCGACTAATGATCACCTACAGTCCACCAAAGAGATAATTTAAGGTGCTAAACAATTTCCTGATAAAATCAGACATCACAGAAATTTACTGAGTTTATCTAGTAGTTTTTTTTTATTTTGTTGACCTTCAACAAATCTATATATTTAATAATAAATCTGTATTGGCATCTCTGATGATAATAGTAGCAAGTGAAAAATATAGAAAAGGCACGCGGTCTCTACCTTACGATATTAAGACACGCCTCAAAAGAAGCAACTATCGATCGAGAAAACACCAATGTAAAGAAAAATTGTCAGGAAATGTTGAGATTGGCAAAAGTATATAGAAAAAGCTACTGAACTAAAAGATAAGTCTGAAAGTAAAGAAGGATCATAAAAACAGTCCTTTGATTAGTAAAAGCCAAAATACAACATTATATAGGTAAATTTTACAATATGAAAGTGTTTAAACGCACTACGCTTTAAAGAATGCAAAAATAATGAGTTTTTGTTCTTAAAAAAAAGAACTATTGGTGAATAAATACTATACTATAAGATACAAATTATGTGACTCGAGTTACCACAATTAGTCAAATTTATCCAATTGATTTTTAAAGCTACCCTAAAAGTATTAAGGTTTTTCTTCAAGTTGAGTTTGACAGAGCTGTACAACCTTATGTGCTGTTGGATTTACCTGCGTAAAAGGCTAAATTTCGAAGCGCGGTAAATGACGTGTAATAAGCAATGATTTACTGAAATTAGTTAGCCCATGAACAATGACCTTGCGCGGCAAAACAAATTTAGAACGAAAAGTAGGTTCAATAATTACCTGAATTAAAAAACAATATCAGAAATATTGATAAATTATTAGATAAATTTTATTTATATAATAAAATTTAATCAAATAAAAAAAATTCAATAAATTTTAATGATTGTTGTTTATGAATTCTCTTAATGTCTGCATTATTTTTCATAAATATTATCACATTTGCTTCTGATTAATGCCCTCAGCACGCATAGCATGACGAACTCGAGAAACGCTTTGTCTACTCGAGAAACCCAAATGTAACTTTTCTTGGGTCGCACCCATGGGCGCACCCACAGATAATCTTCAATAGATGCCGCATGAAAGACAGTAAGCTTTAACCAAGCATCTTTGATTCTGTAAAGATCGTTTTAACAAAAGCAGTAATACGCGTACGCGAATCCTCAGTTACGACCAAGTGTTCGATCTGTGAATATACGCTTTGACGAGAAGACTTTTCTTTATAATAAATCTTATTGCAAGAAAGATAGTATAACTTTTCACCAGTAATATAAATTTTATATGTATTTTTATCTCGCGGAGGTCAAGTTACACTGGACAATTAAAGGTAAAAATGCAGCACGCGTTGATGTCTTCTTGAAACCAATCCCTTAAGAAATCCCTTCTCTACTTATCGATATTATACCAACATATAATATCAATCAATTATCGACATGCCTTTAACACATTATGTTTCGCATCACTTACGGAATACGTGTCTTTGTACTAGCCAATAGCGTCGCAGCAGTCTCCTCGCCCGCTTCCTACCCCACCGCTAAGATTGGCAACTTTATTTTTTTTAAAGAATAGTCATCATGCGGTATCTATTGGTTATCTATGGGGGCGCACCCGAGAAAAGCGACATTAGGGTGCTTAGACAAAATGTTCTCGAGTTCGTCATGCTACGCGTACATTTTGTTTGACATTAAAAGAGTCTATTCTAAACATTTCTAATTTGAATAAAGTTTTACAATTTGTTGTTGTAACTGGCTTGGTAATTAACGAATAAATTCCTTTTTATTTAGAAATCAGATTCTTTATAATTAAGAAAATTGTAAATTGTACTGAAATATATGGAGACGATTTTTATTTCCCGTTGACGTCCATGTCATAACGTGGAAATCCACGCTTTTTCCTATAAAACCGCCGCGATATTTTTGGGTTATCCAACCATTTTTAGAATAAATTGATGGATGTTGGATATTATAGAAGACTTCCTAGACAATTATTTACTTAATCAAATAGTTTATTGTTACTTTTTTGCCTTCACTTAATAGCGTCTCTTTCGTCTTGACACCCATCACCACCGGCCTATTAATGCCACCACTGCTGAGGCTTAGCCTAAAACTTTTTGACCATGAACAGGGTCGAATCGAATAGGGCCAATGCTATCACGAGGGCGCTGTACGAGATTGATGTTAACATGCCTTTTTGAAATTTTTGGCACCGGCCTTTGCGAAGGTTGCTTAATTTCACCATGGCAGACCGATCGCGCTAACCACTGCGCTATGGTTTTGACATTCAGTAGAAATTACATAAAAATAAAATTTATTTTGTAATAAACTTAGAGATTTTGATATTGAGTCGAAAACGCATGAAAAGTCACAATGGCGACTGCTGTCAGATTAGTGGTAAACAACGTCTATTTATTATAAACTTATTATATCTTTTTATTTCGTGGTCGACCGTTAGATGGTACTGTTTCCTGTTTTATTGACATCTTTTAATCTACTACTCTGTGCATCTGTTTTATATACATATCCGATTGACGTTGTATGTCCGACAGCGTTTTCGCGGGTACGTCCTCATTTTAGACCAAAAATTATATAATGTCAAGTAGTCAATTATGAAGTTCGAATTGCGTAGACGAACGCCCGTGGGATGAATAAGATGGAATATTGAGGGGGAGGTTTAACAATATTGTTATGTTACCAGCAGCGCGCATCCAGCGCTGATGTGGCGAGTGTGCGTGCGGGGCACGGCGCGGCGCAGCTATCGGCGCACTAGCCTCTGCTTCACGGCCCTCCTCCGCTATCTGTCATCAAACACAACGAACATGTTAACAAGCTAATCAACTACTTTTTTTATACAAATACTAGCTATCCGCCAGCGGCTTAGCCCCATCTTATATTAGACATAAAAACCTTCCTTTTGAATCACCCTATCTATGAAAAAAATACCGCAAGATTTAAGAATACGTAGGGATATAGTGACAGAGAAAGCGACTTTGTTTAATACTATGTAGTGATTATAAAGAGGGAAAACTTGATTGTTGTTTTTGTCTTACAGCCAGTTGCACAGACGTTCATTTAAATTTTCATTAGTTTAAAGTGACATTACCCATACAAATTTGACATTTATTAGAGCTTAAAAACGCCATTAAACCTTTAATGGACGTTTGTGCAACTAATCGTAAGTAGATAAATGTTATTTTAATATCAATGAATATTTTTTGGATAATGTTATACAGTCAATATAATATCAGTATCACTTAATAAAATTTAGTAAATAATATATTCAGATTGTGGTCACATTAGAAAGATTTTTTATTATGTATAATTTAATTAAAATTTCATAATTATGACATTTAAATAATTTTAAGATAATTTACATGCTGTTAAAATAGCAAACATGTAGAAATTTAATAATATCATAACAACCTTATGCACCATGTTTTCAAGCAAATAATATGATTATAATATTATTATAAATATGTATGTTTGCATTGAATAGGCACCGAAACTACTGGATCGATTGAAAAATTCTTTCACCAACGGGTAATTATACCATACGGTGTTGATATAGAAGTTACGGGTGCTGTGTTTGTGGAACTGTTCCTAGTTGACCGGTAACGCTCCCTACCTATTCAAGCCACGAAATGAATTCACGCAATATTACGGTAGCGAAAAACTTATGGGCGTTTGGGCAATCTTTGTAGTATTTTTGTTTAAGTTTAATAGTCATAAATTAAGTTTTCAATGCGTAATATTTTCCAAAATAATGCAATAAAATTTATATTGTTTGTATTTATAAGTTAAAATGGTTCGTATTTTCCGAACATATAACAGAACCGGTATTTTCATTTGTCGGAAACAACGCTATTTAAATATAGCCTTAGGTTAGGCTGTGTAAAAAGAAATGTTTTATTTAGCATTAGTATGATATAACGAATTACGGCTCACTGATTTTTGTAATTCAACCCGAAGTTATAAAAAAAGGCGCCTTAAAAGTGGTTAGAGTTAACGTTGTGATTTAATAGGGCTAAACCCCTATTTATAAAAATACTTATTTATTTTCAAAGCGGTTTTTTTATTCATGATTAAAATTGATGATTAAAATAAGCGTAAAACTGTGACTATCCGTAATATATTAAATACTACCAGAAAAAAATATATTTATTTTCATTCAGTTTACACCCATATTCGTCACATATATAATATTAAAGAAAATACCAAGAAACCAATTTACAAATAATATTTTATTAATTCTTGATAAAGCAGTGTCAATAATATCATAAATGAAAAAAGTTAAACAAAACCAAAAACTATTCAACAAACTATATATTTTTATTGCTGTCAGGACTAAAATGACAGCTAAGCCGTGAAGTTGATGAATAATCCAATCCTATTTTTATTTGACTCGCATAATAATTATGCCATTACTGTAAGATACAACTGATATGGCGCATTGATGTATCGCAGATACATCTAGAAGGCTTAATTTAGAAACACGAACGTCGAACAATCAAAATGATTCAAGGATAACGCTATTAAACGATCGACCGATATCAGCGCTCCTGACGGCTGAGTGTGACTGAAACAGACACCAAATTTTTTGTACTCTATAATGGTCGTGGTTATCGAAACACTACTCACGATACGTTTTAACTCCTACGTTCGTTAATCGTCGGAATTACGCCATATTAGTTGAAGTTATTGTACCCTTCCGCCAGGGCCTCGATTCTATTGTGGAGGTAATAATGGCTTCTCAAATAATTGCATTTTGCCATTGAATTATCAACCTGAAGCCCAATATTATTAATTTTATATCTAATTACATTTGATCAATTTTGCATTCACAATGCTATTTCATTAAAAATGTTATATCTTCTACAAAAATTATTGGTGACAGATGGTTGTTGTTTTATCATCTAGTAACAAGAACTGCTAACATTAGCAGAATTAGGGCGACGGCCTGCATTTGTTGGGTTAAGAAATTATAACAAGCCATTGTACAAGTTTTTATTATGCATCAAGCACTTATCAAAAAACGTCTACCAGTTCTAGCCGATACAAGATATTAACCTACTTTTAGTATCACCATTTAAGAGACAATATGTAGAAAAAAAATTGATGTTGAGTTGCAAATAAATATTTTATGGGAATGATGTACCCAATTAGATGCGACTAACAAAGTCTAATATATTTAGTAACAGAAATATAGTTATTTATGTAGTCTTACTTGGTGAGGAGATGAAGGTTCACTGCCCTGTGAACTCACAGCAGTAGTTTCTTCTTCTCCCCTTGATTCTTCCCAATCTCTAGTCTCAGCACCTTCTGCTCCTGTTAGAATTTAGAATAAATAAATATTAGCCATCACACATATTTGTTAGTTTCTGAAACAACGAAAGTATCATAACATCCAAACCCTAGATAGCAAAATTTGTATGGTCTGTTTTCTTGACGTTAGATTTACTTCAAATTTTGCCTATAGAATACTAATTATTGTTAGATTTTTTATTTCATTCCCTAATGTTATCTCATATCACTTTTGATACTGTGTAATAATAAAAAGGGTCAGTGTAGTTCATGCGATCGAAATTGCAGGCAGAAGCATTTATATAATAAATGCTTATAGAAATAATGACATTCATAATACATTTTTTTCGGTTGAAGCAAGGTATCTATTTAAATATATTTACCCTATTTCTATTTAATATAAATACTAGGTTGGGGAAAAAGTCTTTTCGCGTATAGTATGCATAACGCCAGTTGCACAAACATATATTAAAATTGACATTAGTTTAATTTGAATTTGACATTCATTAGAGCCTAAAGAACTCATTAAACCCTAATGGACGTTTGTGCAACTGACCTGTAATAAAATCTTTACTTTTATAGACTGATGGACTTGTAATAAAATCTTTCTAGCTATACCATTTGTATCTGGCTGGTTTCAGTATAATTGAAAAGTTTAAATTTTAAAGATGATAACTCTGAATTCAAGTTAGGGAAATGTGTGGTAATCTAATGAAGAAAATCGATATATTTTAAAATTGTATTACAAAAAAGGTAAAATGCAACGCAAACCGCAACAATCCTATTTTATTCTTTAAAATTAGAGTATCGCTTTTTAAGCTTTAAAAAGATAAAAGTTAATTTTTAAAAGAAAGAACAATGGCCAACTGCCTAACATGCTTGGACAAGTAAAATCTAATAAAACGTAACTTGATGAAACATATGTTATTTTGTTTGCCTATGCAACTAGAACAAAGAAAGACATTAAATATATTTTTAAAAGCTGGGAGTATCGAGTAATTGTGTAATATGTTTTTGAGGTTATGTCGTATGATTTAAACTGTAGCATTTTGAGTTAGAGGTATTACAGTTGAAATATGTAAAGCACACGTCAGATAATGCCTAATCCTAGTCCTAGAAGTGCATACTTTCACATAATACTTCAAACTTGCTCCATATCTGATAAATTATTTTTATTGACTGTAAGAAATAAAATCATTTTTTGTGAACCAATGAACATCAAAAAAAATACTAGAATTTTTAAGATTGCTCTCAATAACGCTACTTTTCTATCTTACACTATAACTTATATAAAGTAGTAGTGAAAATACTAATTTCAAAAGGATATAGCAAAACAACATGTTGATTTTTCTTTTCTTTATTACAACTCTAATGAATACCTCATCACAGAATGCTGCAGGAGCAGCTACATTCTGTTCGTGTCTGGCCCATCCAAGATACCAAACTATGGTCATTATATGAGCACAGCATAGCAGTGTAGATCGACCAATAAGACAATTACAGCAGTGTTCTCTTATGCCATCTAACCCAGATGTGTCATTATTCTTTAAAATGTACACATAATATTGTTTCCTCCCAATGTTTCGACTTAATTCTACTCCTTATAATTAGGACTTTATTTATATTTAAGTCTAATTCTAATAAATTCAGAAAATCCGGTATTTCTCTCCAGACCTCAATTCTATACTGTCCATGGAACCTAGTATGCTCCACATAATACAGAAGATAATATAAAATCACCGCCAAAGTTACAAATCGGTCTGCGTAGAAACACGTCTACACATATTTGTCTAAAGAAGGGAGGTCGCAATCGATTGAATCTGTAATATCGATTCTTATGAATAATCATTTGTTTTTAATTTCATTATAAATAAACTATTTTCCTCTAAGTAACATCTAATTATATTAGTAATCTAATCTAAGTTTTATAATTTTCACAGATTTAAATGGTTAGTAAATAATATAAGATTTGTAACAAATTCGATTAGTCAGAAATAAAATCGATCTTGTTCTTTAAAGAAGAGAGGGACTTCTCTAGGAATGACATTATTTATAAGATGCGTTCAAAAATAACATAATTTAAACTGCGTTCTAAAAAATAAAGACATATTTTAGAGAGGATTATCTTCCTTTCCCAGATTTTAAAAATAAATGTTTGGTATATAATAATTACATTCAACTTATACTACATTTTGGTGATAGTTCCATCTTGGTACAAGAACTTTTTTCTTCGTAGTCCATTTTGACCATTGTTCTTTTATATGATTCAGATAAAAAGTTATCAGAAATGTGTTATTTAAAAAAAAATATTAATTAATGTAGAAAAATGTTTTTAATATTGATAGCAGCTTGAAAAATCTATGTTAATGACTTTAAACATATTAAATTTAAAAGTAAAATGAGCAAAAAATCTAAATAGTCGTGTGGTATGCGATGCTTCCAACGTGGTATATAGATCTAAATTATGTTCTTTTATGATTAATAAAAACATCGATATATTTTATCGGTATGTGAATTACCGACATTGATAAAAATATATATCTATCACTACTCATATTATTTCGTAAGCAAGGTTAGTTATCTGAGAACATAACAATGATGCCAAAGGACAGCGTAGTCGCATGCTACAAGTTTGTTTTGTTATGATCAGTGACGTATGATTACGCTGTCCTTTGGTCTTCGCTATTATAATATAGCTATCGTTATAAAATATTTGTTTCTTGTTTTAAACTTTTCAGAGCGTTATTTTGCCGTAGTCGAGTTTTAGTTTTTTTGGACGATTCAAAAATGCTTGAAACAAGCTTACTTGAATAAAAATATTTTCATTTTATTTCAGTTAAAGAACTTATTTTTATTTAATTAATTTTCGAGTGTATTTGAGCAAAATTGCAAGCAGTTGATATTAATTGATTGATAGGTTTTCAATTGAATAATACATATTTTATATTCTCTAGAGGACGCTATTTTAATTTTATGTAACGTCACATAGCCTATACCACGCAGACAACTATGACGCTTCTAATGATGTCATTTGTCCAGTTACGATGAGTACTTTCAAAGTTATATGGGAACAGATGAACATTTATACATAAATACGGTCAAAATCATAACCCTCCTTTATCGCTTCGCCATAGTCGGGTAAAAAAACCGCTAGTTGATCCAGATCCAGATCCAGAGTTCTAAGTAACTGAGATGCGATAACATAACGCGCGTCATTATTAACGTAATGCGCGCGATAACTCGATTAGACTTGACCGTGCCGTATACCAGAGGTTGAACGGTCAATACGTGTGGTGATACTGACTGTTGTCCGTGAGGGCGTGGTGTGTCGCGGCGGCGGGTGGCAGCGCGGCGGCCAGGTCCGGGTGGGTGTCGTGGTGCGAGGCGGCGCCCGGCGGCGCGCCCGCCTCCGAGAACGTGAACCGCGCGCCCGCACCGCCGCCCACCGGCGACACCACCGCCTCACCAAAACTGCACAATAGGCTAGTTGACAATATTTTTTTTTATTTCATAAATAAAGGGTATGTTCCGATATACACTGCGAGCACTGCGCAGTGGTCTTACTGCTGAAAATTCCGTTCCGTTATAGGATTAACAGTATACTGGACTGCGTTCCGTTTTAAAAAGTCACCAGTATAACTAGCTATAAAGGAACGGGCTTCCAGTATACTAAATTGACGTCATACTGTTCAGTGGTCGCAGTGTATATCGGAACATACCCAAACAGTCCATTAACATCTGAGAAATAATGTCGAAGTAAAAACATGTCTGCGATTAATAGTTTCGGAGATACGGTGCTGTGTTTGTAGAACTGCTGCTAGTTGGCCGAAAACGCTCCCTACAAATTCAAGGCGCTTAGTAACGTCACACGGTGCTACAGTAGCGAAAAATGTATGGGCGTCTGGACAATTTTTGTAATATCTTTGTTATTTGTGCGTTTATGTTTATAGCTGTTATAATGAAAGTTGTAACATTTTTTATAAATAATTTAATGCCTTATGTATTATAGCAAATTTTTGTAATAGTTTTTCTCTACTTTTTTCAAATTTTCAAAGCGTAATATTTTCCAAATCAGTGACTTAAAGTTTGTTTTGTTAAACATTCATAAGTTAAAATGGTTAATATTTTTCGAGGATATAACATAAACCAGTATTTTCACTTGTAGGACACAAGCCTATTACATTACTCATGCCGGATTATCGGAAATATCTCCAATAGGTATGATGAATAATTTTCGTTTGATTATATTTAATCAATTTCGCATTCACAATGCTACACTGAAAAAAATATTCTTAATGAAAATGCTTAAAAAATCCACTTTGACACTGACACTCTTGAGATGGGACTCGATCAATCTGGGCGACAGAACCAACCACTGAGCTTACCAGCACCTAACAGGATTTTCAAGCACTTGTTACTTTTACGCTACTACAGAGCATATTTTCATCAATGTTCAGGCAAGCCGAAATAAATATTTTTCAAATACGACTTAAACTTTCGATAAAGATGAAAATATGTCCTAAATTATAATTATTAGTATTTTGCAGACGCCCGGAGTTTTTTACAGTCGTCAAAAGGTCATGGGGTTGGAGTCCCATTTGAGAGTGCTAGGGACAAAGTAGAATTTTTAAGCTTTTAAGTTTAAGTCGCGCTTTTCTATAAAACTGTAACGTAGCGAGCTCTCGGTCCTTAACTTTAATGCTTGCCATTTCTTGTTTAAATTGAAACTAAAAAAATATGTATTTAATATTTTTCTATTATCTGACTGACGTACTAAATACAATTTCTTTTTTTTTTACCGAATCGTCATCCCTATGTATTGAAGCTTACTATTAACAATTCCTACATCATGCAAATTCTTGTTTAGTTGTTAAAAATATTTTCTTAAGTAATTACTTTTACTCAACTATAGATACGGGTGTAAGATGTTCCAATATCTCTTCATTTACATTGTTATTACCACAATTTGTGTGCCTGCTAACTTAACATATTGACACTAATCATTATTTATAAAAATATATAATAGTATAAAATAAAGTCGCTTTATGGTGTTTATCAATATTCCAACATGGCTGTCGAAATAAGTATATAAAGGATTGATATCGTAATATAGCAGATATTAATGAGTGACATGGAAAAAGCATTTTTCTGTTAAATAAATATCAATATAGCATTGTGCAAAAATATAATAACCAGATTTTTTTTTGCCTAATTATCATAGGATATACAATCGATATAACTGAGATGTCTTACCCATCGGTCCGCCTTGGTACGTAAAGTGTGGGCGTTGACGGTACTATGCTGTCGTCGCCGTCGTCGCCCCCATTACCACCGATTGATAAAGCTCCACTCGCTGCAACAACCGTTCATTAAGTACCAAGCTATATCTAAAAAAACTTCTTGAAAACCTCCTTAATTGATGAATGAATTAAGTGAAGTCTTAACCAGGGTTGTTGTGAATATCAGCATCAGCATTGTTTTTACAATCGAGACTGATATTTAAGTCGTAACGTGTTCTGTGAAGGCAAGAGCGAGCGCCACTGATGTGGATTTATAAAGAAAAGTTTAGAAAACAAGCTAGCACATGTTCAATCATGAGCTTGTTTTACCAACCTAATTTGCTTGGGGTCACAATCAATTGTTAAATACTAACTGTTCTCCTGCGCCTTTGCTCTAATTAATTGGCTACTTTACTGTTTTAAAATACTTAGCCCAAAAGGACAAAGTATTTTAAAACTTTCATATGATCGGATTAAACCACTATCAGATTTATTTTTCTCCAGAAAATGTTATTAAAAAGAAGATGAAATACCTAATTTCATTAATTGATTTAAATTGTCCCGAGTAAACAATCAACCACTTGATATTTCAAACCGTGATGTGTATGAGTTGTTGAACTTGTTGACATGAGTATGTTGAACTCGTTTTTGAGACAAATTTTTATTGAAAAAATAAAATAAAATGTTACTGGCTGTTATTTTTTTTTACGATTTTGTATATAAAAATTCATTTATAAAAACCTGCATCAGCAACAATCCTGGTCAAAACTAGTATAATTAAAAAATATATCATTTTTAATACACATTATTAGCAACAAATTTAATAAATATAGATATTTTTCTCATACCTGTGTATACATTTTTATTTTAAATACTTTAGTGATAATAATATAGCGTTTTATTCCTGAACTTTTACAATTTCTGCTTATTATAGGTATTACAAAAAAAATACTTAAGATCTACACCTATATTATATCTTAGCTTGGTGTGCCTTATAGCAAAGGCACCACCTTCCACCGATTTCAGCCAAATGATCAAAGCCAAAAGTCAGTCTTAAGTCGTCTCTTCATATTCTCGTTTAACGAACTCTCTCGTTTAACGACCTGCGGTTTTAGAAACACATTACATTATATTTGTATG
Source organism: Diatraea saccharalis (assembly GCA_918026875.4). NCBI lineage: Eukaryota > Metazoa > Arthropoda > Insecta > Lepidoptera > Crambidae > Diatraea > Diatraea saccharalis. The sequence goes on from OU893337.1 coordinate 9,069,571, forward strand.
TCCAATGCCCTTACGTTCGGTACCGCTACTGATGGCCTCGATCTGTTGATGTGCTGGTGCGGGTTCGCTATCTGGTTCAGGTGCCGCACCCTCGCCGCTATCTCCCATCTCGCTCTCTTCACCCTCCTCGCCAGCTTCCGGGGACTGTGCTGGTGATTCCTTAAACAAACCAGTACACGTTATAACCTTTAAACAGTGATTAAGCGAGGACGAAGATGACGACTAAGTGGCATCAGGTTTTCTTACTTTTCTTGCAGTACTGGCCATATTATTTTCTTAATATAAATTCCTATAAAATTTTAATAGATTGAATTTCTAATGCTGTGACAACGCTGCTTCTGATGCTGTATTTTTACAGAGCACAAAGCTGTTCATTTTATCTTAACACATCTTTATCACAGCGTAACAACATATATGTAGTGAACTAATGCTTTTAAGGTAGCGCTAAATGCCGCTTTGTCTAGATATGCGTTATTGTATGGTTATCATATTTTATTAAGGGGAACACTAAGTGAAATACAGTATCGACCAGTCCAAATCACAAAATTTACTATGGGTGTACCAGAATCTGATGACAAAGTGGGATATTTTAATTTGTAGAAGGCAACCATTGGGGAAAAAGGATAAAGACATCTTGATACTTGTAATATTTATCGTATATTTAATAAAAAAATAACTGCTTCATAGCGGTAAACATACTCCTTTACGAATTCCGATCACGACAAATTTTGACATAAATTATCCAACTACGTAACACATAACATAGTACACAAACATTCACCTGTACACTCAATATTAGCAACATCTAATATTATACATTGACAGCATCAGACCCGATAGAAAAACCCAATAATATTTTACCTGACTCGAAATCTAACACAAACAAATAAAAGGAGCTTTATGTTATGTTTTTTTTATTACTAATCACTACTTATATTGCAACTATCTGTTACGCTTACACATATAAATCAAATTTTCTCCATCCCTTTTTCCCCCAGATGTGAAAATGCCTTCATAATCTCCTTCACTAATTATTCATTTTAATGTAGTAGTCGACACGCCAACGAATATTTACTAACTAATTCTTCAGAAAAAAATCAAGTATCAAACTACTTAATTTATAAACGCACTTTGAAATCGAAAATTTTCATTGATCTTCAAATTCTTTTCATAAATTTTGCTATTAACAATGAAAACAATATTTCTTTCCTGATATATCAATTTTCATATTTACAAAAAAATACACTTTAACTTGACAGTTGTCAATTTATATTGCCATATGATTTTTTTTGCCTTTTTTTCATTTTGTGCCATCACATTTTTGTACACCTATAGTCATTGTTTGAATGATTTATAGTTTTTTTATTTTAAATTATAAAGTTTTTCATTCGATATGTGTAAATAAAGATTGAAATTATTAATTTATTCCACATTCACCTAACAGCAATATGTTAGATCGTTAATTTAATTAAATAATATTTATAAAGGAAAATTTTAAAAAGCATTTATGTATTTTATAAAGCTACCTGTCGAGTAGTATTTTCACTGTCATCACCTTCCACTTCTTCTTCCTCCTCGCCTCCCTCGACCTCGTGTTCGTCTTCGATATCTTCTTCATCTTCACCTTCCTATTAATAGTACATGTATAGACTATAGTGGCAAAACAACACCTTCACATTAACATGTTTTAGTTATGATACCTGAACTTCAAAAAAATAAGATTGAATTTTTGTAATACAATTTAGAACAACAAGAATGACATGACATTTATTTATTTAGAGGGACTCTTGAAATCATGTTTGGTTTCCTAGCGGTCCGTGGACCAGAAGAAGTTGGGAAATACTGCACACGAGGGTCATAAAACTTATGGATATAAACTAAACACGAATTTCAAAAGGAATGAAATGTTGGGTGATATAGAATATTCTCGAAATGACATTAAAAAAACACAGTAGGGAATTAAGCTTACCCTGTACATAGTTCCTGAACATCTCTCATCGTCTTCCTCGGAGTCAACAACTATAACACCTTCGTCATCCTGGTCAATGTGAGAGGAGGTCGGCACTTGATACTCTACTTCCACCTCGGCCCTTCCGAATCCCTGTAAGAGTTCTTTGATTTAGATCATATAATGTAATATAGTCAAATTTTTACAAGGGATTAAAACATATTCAGGTTTCGTTCCAAAACGCACCAGATCGTGGTCGGACCAGACACACCAGAACTGTCACGACTAATGAACACGTATTGCATGAATAGTCCACCAGTTTCATCAAGTTGCCGTTACTTTAAAATACGCCAGTTCAAAATCGAATGAAGAAATGTCAAAAGTTACCATCAATATTTGATTACTTACCTGCACTCTAGTCCTTTTTGCAGTGACAGGGCGAGACTGTAAGCGTCTCTTGGGCGGGCGAGCATCTGGCGGCGGCTGCGACGTGCTGACTCCAGGTGGAGCATGGGAGGTGCTCACACCGGGTGGGGCGTGGGAAGTGCTGACTCCAGGTGGCGCTTGTGAAGTGCTGACTCCGGGTGGCGTATGTGAGGTGCTAACACCGGGCGGTGCATGAGACGTGCTTACTCCGCCAGACGACTGCGCGACACTCGCTGACGTTTGGGGCACATTTGCCGTACCTGTTAAATTTATTATTATTCAATCAACCTTTTTTTTACTGGCCATTAAATTAAAAAATCACAAGAATTTTTCTGAACCTACAATTTGCAAAACACCTAGAGGGACCAGTGCCAAAGTGGAAAAAATCCACAATAGCATTTTTCATTAAGAATATCTTTCAGTATAGCATTGTGAATGCAACAGTTATTGATCAAATATAATAAATAATTCATTAGGAATAAACACCTACAGGTATAAATACCTTCATTATGTCTAGATTTCGTTTACTGTTGTAACTTGCATTGTAACCAGTTTCATGAGCCGAAACAGGTAGAGTAAAAAAAGTAGCAATTACTACGCATTTGCCCTCGTTACGCTTTATTTTGGCAGTAATGCTGATTATATAGTCCGTAAAATGCAAAATTTTGAAGAAAAACATCTTTGTATTTTTCATCATTAATCTCAAGCCCTACTAAACATACATTAATCCTCATCGACCGAAGTAAAAATAAAAAATCCTAATTGATACCTAAAATACGTGTTTTATGAGAGTGGAATAAAAATATTTACCAGCAGGAGGTGGTGCAGGAGTGGCTGGAGCGGCGACGCTGGTCACGCTAGTAGCAACTGAACTTGCTGCGGATACTGTGGCAGGGCCGGTTGAGGTCCCCCCACTCGGCTGTTCTATGCGCGGCATCACCAACGCCACAGCCTATTGTGTTACGAATTATATATTGGATATAATGTGGCGTAGTAGTCAACTTTATTTCAGTAAGTACAATAAAGCTCGTATACAATAATTCACAAATCGCTTTTATAGTCTTTTATTTTCTAGACTTTGGCAAAATTTTAAGTCCGATGACTTACATATTAAAATAAGGAGTGAAAATGAGACCCAGATACGATCCCTGTAGCAGAACGGAAAAAAATTCACGACTACAATTATTATTTGCGACATGAAAAAAAGATCTGTTCAATAATAAATACTTAAGTAAAAGAATATTGAGACTATACATTTGGAAGGTTCTTTATCAGAAGGTTTTGAGCAAATAATCCGTCAAACAAAAGATATCTTGCAGTCGATCTTAATTTAAAAAATCTGTGCTGAGCTTCAATAGTTTCATATAAAGATATTTAGTTTTTTATTTGTCTGAATCAAAGGAAAAATAAATCTATGATATCTATAATATATAAAGCTTAATTTCTAAATATATATATAACTCAAAAGTGACCGACTGATATGGTGATCTATCAACGCACAGCCCAAACGATTGGACGGATCTGGACACATGCAGGTAGATGTTATGACGTAGGCATCCGCTAAGAAAGGATTTTGATTAATTCTACCCCCAATGGGATAAAATAGGGGATGAAAATTTGTATGAAACTTTGTCAATTTTAAACCGATTTGGCTGAAATTTGGCATGCAGATAGATGGATGTTACGACGTAGGCGTAAGAAAGGATTTTGATAAATTCCACCCCTAAAATAGGGCATGAAACTTTATTTCAGGTATTTTACACGATATAATGAATAAATATTCGTTAGAAATGCTGCTCAAAGTAACTTTACCACGCGGACAAAGTCGCGGGCAAAAGCTAGTTAGACTATATTATTATAATAGGTTGGGGGACAAGTTTCTTCGCATCTTATATGAAAATTCAAAACATTTTTAAATAAAGTTTATTTACATTTAACTAAAGTGTGTAAGTAACATTTTGTTCACGCACGATTCCATTGCTATAGAAATTTTGGGGCTTCTGATAAAAAAACATGGGGTTTTGTCAGTCCTCACATGATGTTAACCTGACACTGCCTAAAGAATTCTGAAGAGACCAAAACAGGTGGAAATCTGAAGATGCAAGGTCAGGACTGTACGGCAGATGCAGTAACACCTCCCAGCCAAACTCTCAACTTTTGCTGTTAATTCTGGCCGCTTTGTCTCAACTTCTTGCTTTAATCTCATCAGTTGTTCGCAGTAGAGTTCAGAATCGATGGTCCTGCCCGGCGGCAATAGCTCATAATGAATAATACCCTTCCAATCCTATCATATACACAGTATCAATTTGATGCGAGTTAACCCGGGTTTCTCCACAATCTGTGAAGGCTGACCTTTGACCACGACTTTTTTCGCACGTTCTTGTCGTACGAGATCCACTTTTCATCACGAGTTATCCGTTTCTTCAAAAATGGTTCGGTTTCATTACGTCTTAATAAAGAATCACAAATAAGTACACGGTTCATTAGGTTTCTTTCAGTGAGCTCGTGAGGTACCCAAATATCCAACTTTTTGTGTACCCAGATGTTTTCAAATGCGCTAAAACTGTTTTGTTTTCAATCAGTTCTTCAGCTATGTCGTTATTACTGATAAGCCAATCTCGCTTCACTTTCTCAAAAATGGCATCCATTTTATTCGTAACAGGGCGACCGGAGCGATGTGGGTCTTTGACATCAAAATTTCTGAACTGAATATGCTTAAACCATATTTGTGCTACTCTCACAGAAAGTGTTTGCGCTGCAATTTTACCCATTTTTTGTATCGAATTTCTTGATTAGATTCACTTATTTTGAAACTAATAAAAACAAATGAAAATCACACATTTTTCCAATTTGAATATGGAGTGATCATCTTTAAAATTTAAACTTTTTAATGATACCAAAACCAGCCGGATACAAATGGTATAACAGGAAAGATTTTGTTACAAGTTTATGCATAACCTAATATAATAAATATGCAACAATGTAACCGGTGATTACGAAATATCAAGAGATTTTACATACCTGTTGTGGCGCTTGTGAATGTGACGACGGCTGCGTGCTACTGTCACTGGCTCCTGAACTACCCATACCGGCTTCACTAGTTTCCATATCCTGATTTAAAAAAAAATGTCATAAGTCAAATAGCTGCTAATTTTTCTTAAATTATTATAAAAAATCACTATAATCGGTAGTACTAAATGTTTGTTGATATCAGTAAAAACTAATTCGTCGTAGAAAAACTTTTTGCAAGCGACAGACGAGAGATTTTCGAGAGAAATATTTGGTGGAGCCACGGAGGGGAATCAAAAATAATCTAGATATCAGAACTGGAAAAAATACCTGCGTAGATTCAGGAGGTGCAGTAGAAGCAGCTAGTGCTGCCCGAGGTAACGGTCGTGATGATGATGCCGGCATATACTCTGTGGTGTGGGCGTCATGAGGTGCTGTCGGTCCCACTTGGGCCATCGGCCGGATCGATGCCAACGGTGTCTCGCCTCCGCGTCGGCTGCCTGACACACTTTGTTGTGCCACGCCTATATATCACACCCAGTCACGTAAATATATGTAAATTCTTCATGAAAAGGGTAAGGGTAACTTTCAAACAAAGAAATAAATAGTGTATGATTATAAAAACTTAATAATGTTTTTTCATGTGGTTGTCGAAATTCGATCGCTGGGCGATCATTAGTATCAATAAAAAAAACAAACAATTTTTCGGTAGTTTTACACAAAATGAAAATATTTAATAAAGTAAGTAGTTGAATTACAAACACTTGACTATTCACTTGTCAAAATTATCACAAGTTCCCTATGGGCAAACTCATAAGTAAATAAGAAATTCACTTACCTGCCATAGGTTTAATATTTGCTGTAGGAGGATCAGTAGTTGTCTTTTCAGTAGCCACCTGCTGTTTAGATGCTGAAGCTTGACTGGCTGCAAGTTGTCTCTGAAGTAAATTGACTCTCTCTTGTGCTTCGCCTCTTTCTTTTTCTAATCGAGACAAACGTCCTTCGTATTGAGATTTAATGAGCGCTAATCGCACATCTTGTTCGTCACGTGTGCTCTGTGCTACTTGTTCTATAGTTCCTATTTTGTTTCGAGTTTCATCAAGTTCCCTACTTAAGGTATTCTTTAATTCTGTCAGTTGGACTATTTTACTCTTTGCTTGTTTCAGTACTTGTTTCGCTTTCTCCTCTTTATCTAAATTTGTGGTTCGGAGACTTTCTAATTCTTGTTTCAATTTTTCATTGTTAGTCTTTTCAGAGTCCAATTTTGACTGTAAGTCATTAAGCTGATCTTGTAATTTCTTTGTACTTTCTGCAAGTGCCGTATCGGCAGCAACAGCTTCACCCTCAGATTTCTTTTTATCTTCCTCCACAGTTTTCACCAGATCCTCATATTGTCCTTTGTATTTTTTGGCAATTTTTCTAATTTGCATTTCTTTATTCCTAATATCATTCAAAGAAGCTTCTTTAGTGGTTATCTCTTCAGTTAATTTCACATTTGATTCATTACATGAAGAAAGTTCTTGCTTAAGTTTTGTTAATTCTTCGGTCAACCGCGACAGGTCTTCCTTGAGAATTTGCAATTCTTCATTTAATTTCTTATTCTCTTCTACTAAATTATTCTGCTGTCGAGATAGTACTGTATATTGTTCTTCTAGTTTAGATTTCTCTAATTTAATAGCACTAAGTTCTTCGTTTAATTTGCGGACATTTTCCTTCTCATTTGTGAGCATTTTAGCCAATGTTTCTCTTTCATTTTGTAGGCGTTTCCAATCTTCTGGACTTGTTTTATTTGCTCTTTCTACAAGGGCATTCACTCTAGTTCTCCATCTAGCACAGTCAGCTCTAAGAGATGTGTTTTCGGATTGATATGTTTCATTTTTAGATGAGAGATCGGTCAACTTTTCTTGCATGGGTGCTACCTGTTCCTCCATAGCTTTGAGATTTGCAGTTAGATCCTCAACACGAGCATTCAAATTATCACGTTCTTCTCTTAAGATTCTGTTACTATCTGTGAGGGCATTTAGAGTTTCCACTTTTCTCAAAATATCAGATTGTCTGCCGACTGTAACCATAGTTACTTCTGATCTTTCTCTTTCAGCTGCTAAAGCTAATTTTGTATCATCAAGTTGTTTTTCAGCAATTTCTAATTGTGATTTAAGTCTCATTGTTTCAGCTTGCAAAATATCAAATTTAGCCATGGCAATGTCTTTCTCTTTTCTTAAATATTTAACGATTTGGAAGAGCTGTTCTGATGATTTTCCGTCATCTTCACTGATAGAAACATTGACAGATTCATTTGCAGATTCGTTCATGCTTTCGGAATGTGACCTAGATGCATGAGAAACGGAGAGCTGTGTACCTAGAGCTTGAATTTGATCGTGTAGTAATGAATTCTGTTGATTCAAATCTTGCAAACGTTGTGTTAATTGTTCATTTTCATTTATCAATATTTTTTGCCTTTCAGACCAAGATGATCTTTCAGCTTCTAAAGTTTCTAAAGCATTATTTTTCAATGCTATTAACTCGTTTAATTGATTTTGAGCATTTAACAGTTCTTCTTTCAATTTCGAAAGAGTTTGAACATCGGTTGAATGTAATATCATTTCGTGAGTATACTTTTCCTCCGCTTTTTGATAAGCTTCTGATAATTTTGTGATTTCTGAACGTGCAGCTTCTAATTCAGATTTACAGTTCTCATAGTTAGCTAATGAAGTTTTTAGTTCTTCTTTAGCAATAGCCAATTCATTGCGCAAAGAATTATTACTCGCAGAATGTTCGCCATTGGAGTGAAGAGAGAGCTCTGCCTCCAATTCAGCACATTTATCCTCAAGCTTCTGAAGATTATGAGAATAATTTGATAGTTTAATTTCTGTTTCAGACTTGTATTTTTCGTAAACATCATTAAGAGTTTTCAGTTCTTTCTCAGCACCTTCAGAAATATCGCAATATTGTTTTATGTGTTCTTTAGCAACATTCAACTGTTCTTGAAGGGATTTTATTTCATTATCTCGGTCAGACAATTTATTTTCAAGTTCTTTTATTTTTTTCATAGTATCAAATGAACCATCACTATTAGGTGCAAGTGCCAATTTTAATTTTTTAGCAAGTTCTTCATTAGACTTATTTTTGTCTAGCAAATCTTGACGCAACTGGGAAATTTCCTTTCGCATTAAATCAGCAGCATCTTTTTCTTCTTGCATACGGGACTTGGCTGTATCTGTTTGTCTTTCTAGATGTGCAGCTAATTCTCTAAAACGATCTTGCTCTTCTTGTAATCTTCTTCTTAAAGCAGAGCATTCTCTTGTTGCTTCATCTAATCTAGATTCTAGTTTGGCACGATTTTCAGCTTCAACTCTTTCCAAACTGGCTTTAATCAATTCTAGGTTTTTCAATAACAATGACTGACCTTGCCGTTCACGGTTTAGCACTTCTTTTTCAGTCTGTAGACGTACTTCCGCATCCTTCAATAACTTACATTCTAATTTCATATTTTCGAGTTGAATTTCAGCAGCAGCGAGTTTGCTCTGAGCATTAAGAGCCTCATCTCTTAAATGTTGTAATGAAACTTCATGTTTAGCAATTGTTGCATTATATGCCTTATTCTTTTCTTCTAACGATGATATCTGTTTTTTGTATGTTGTTATATTTGTTTGCAGGATCTTAAGTCGTTCATTATTATATTCTGAAGTAGAAGCACATTTACTATTAGCTGCTGTAAGCTTCGCAATTTCTTGTCTCATATTATCTATTTGTTCAAAAAGCATCCGTTCATTTGTTACTTTTTCTTCTTTGTATGTTTTATATTCTTCTTTTAATAACTCCAAGTGTTTTTCTGACTCTCTATACTTGATCTCGAACCCAGATGTATCGATTTCAGCTGGCTTAGTTTTTTCAGATGATGTGTCCATTGCAAAAGTGTCTTTATCTAAATCAGAAACTTCTAGTACAGAAGACATTTCTTGACGTTTTCCTTTCATGTGATCATGGTATAATTTTTTGAACATGTCGCGTTGTCTAATCAAGCCATTAACCATTTTAGTTTGCCTATCCTGAGCTTCTGTCAATTCTGTAACTCTATTTTTCAAAGTTTCTATTTTACTTTGCATTTCTCCACTTTCAAATTGTTCTTTATGACGTTCAAATTCTTCTTGCTTCTCGGTCAATTCGCGAACCATCCTTAATAATTTTTGGTTATTTGATTGCAATTCCTGAATATCACTGAATGTCACTAATGTTTTTGAGATAATACGCGATGAACTTAGATCAGAAGAATTTGTAGTATTTGATGCAGTATGAGAAGAATCATGGTCGCCGTTCGGTAAAAGACCACCACGAGTATGTTCTATTTCCTTTAATAGGAAACATACCTGTCGTCCCAAATCCGCTAATTCTCCTTTTAATTTAGCGTTTTCTCTGCTGTAATGGTTAGCAATTTTCGATGTTTCACTATAGTCATCCCTTAATCTATTACATTCAATCAAAATAGAATCTATTTGCTGACTCAATGCAGTGTTGCTTTCAATGGCTTCTTCATATTCTGCCTTTTGCTTTTGTAGCATTGGTGCTTTTTCTTCTAGTTCCTGTACAATAGTATTAATAGTTATATTTAAGCGCCTGTTTTCTTCTTTCTCTTGAGTTAGTTCATCAGTGACCTTTACTAATTGCGAGTAGATCTGTGTCAGAGACATGCCCGATTTTAAAAGCTTGCTAGCTGTTGCGGCAGATGGAGCTAAATCACTTAATGCCATATCCAAAGTTTGGGCATTTGCAGCTTTTAGTAAATCGTTTGCATGTTCCAATTCACCTTTCAAAGATGCAATCACTTCATTTTTCTTTTCCATCAATTCTTCATGATCCATTTCTGCTTGTTTATATTTAGTTTCTAAATCCCCATATTTTTCAGTTGCTTCATTTAATAATCGTTGCAGTTCTGTTATACCATCAGTCAATTCCATGGTTTTTGCTTCTGCATCATCATGCATGGTTTTAAATAAGTCTGCTAGTTTAGTTTTTGCATCTAATTCTTTTTTGTAATTATCAGTCATCTTATTTTCAATTTCTCTTTGTTCCATTAAACGCTGTGTCAAACTCTCAGCACGAGTATTAAGATTCTTCTTGACTTCATTCAGTTGAGCTATTGTTTCATTTGCTGCATTTAATTCTTCCACTTTTTCAGCTAACTGTGTTTCCAGATTGACTAATCTGCTTGTGTTATTTAGACGCACAGTTTGCAGTTCCGAAGTCAATCTATTCACTTCCTCAGTTAGAGCGCCAATTTGAGAATTCAATAAAATTCTTTCTTGTTCTATTCTTTTTTCTCGATATTGCAATGAAAGTTCTTTGCTCTGGATTTCATCATTTAATGCTAAAGCTTCACATTTCGCATCGATAGCAGCACGTAATTGTTGGGAAAGCGATGCTTCGCTGGCTGTCATTCGTTCTATTTCAACATCCCGCCGTTGTAAAATACGTGTCAAGTCATTTCTTTCATCAACTGCGGCATCTCGGGAGCTTTTAAGTGATATAATTTCATTTTCTAAAGAATTAATTTTATCGCGTGCTTTCTCAAGTTCTGAATTTAGACTCTCAACTTGCTTTCCTAATTCTGCAATAGTATCATCTGCAGCAGACAATTTTTTAACAGACTCTTCATATTTTACAGTTAGCTCAAGAATTGTGGCTTCAGAAGTAGCAATTTTATCACCTAAAAAGAAAGTTTTTTTTTTAAATCAAAATTATCAAGTATGCATAATTAAATATAAAACTAAAAATTTTAATAATTCTAAATAAACATTGTAAAACTAGCTAAACCCAGACACTATTCACTTGTAAGAGTCTGTTTTTGTGAAAATGTTGTTAAGATAAGAAATGTATAGTTATTGTTACTATTTTGTTTTAAAAATTATGCTTCTATGATGTATCTAGTGACATTTCAACTGAAAGCTTTTTTTGCTATTTTTTTACTTTTACGAACTAAAAACTTTCTATCTACATCTATACATAGTATAAAACAAAGTCTCTTCCCACTGTATCTACGCTGAGATTTTTTAAACTACATAACGAATTTTAATGCAGTTTCTATATATATTTTTTTTTGTATTTCTTCATTTGCAATTTGTCTATTAACTGTAAGCAGATGTGATGTGAGTGATTTTATCTTGTAGGAACAGTCCTCCATTGAGTATCTCTGCATTCCTGTTTTCTATGATTTCAAAGTGAGACATAATTCAATGATGTGTTGACAGTTAAGCCTCTTAGGGCACTTGACTATGGTAAATTGTGTTGCTAGGCAATTTGGATTCCATCAATATACAACGTGATTTATGTATTAGTACACAGAACACAGAAATATTCTAAAACTTGGAACTTTTATTCACCATCCCCTTTAACTAGAAGTTGGAACTTTGTATGAGACTTTCGCAAATTTTGGTGTTAGAGGCCTGAAAACTGATATAAGAATGCTTTGTTATATTTCAGGATATTTCGCAAATCATCACCATCCTTTATGTTAGGGATAGAAATTTGTATGGGAATTCCCATAGAAACTTAAATGTCATGCTAGTATGAATCATATGAATACCTACACTGATTTTAATTACAAATTATAAAATATGTGTTAGAAGGTTTTTAATCCATACTTACTGGGTATATTTATTAATATTCTATTATGAAAAGAATGTTTGTTCGTCCTTCTTTTACACAAGAATGGAGTACTGTTAACAGCAAAATCATCTTATTTCCATGGAAAGATAATTTTCTTCTGAATACACAAGATGTCCCCTATACTAATAGCAATCAGATACCGAGTTGGTAATAAATAAAGTAGGTTGGTATAAAGACAATTGAAAAGGTATTGGCATAGATTAAAAAGAACTATTGGTTTTAGAAAAATACTGAAAGTAAGCATAAGCATTTTTCAATAATACTGACCATTTATTGAATTTTACAGACTTTGAAGTGAGTATACACAGGAAAATCAATTAAAATGTAGGTCCATATACAATTCAAATTAAAGTTGATGGAACCTGTAAAGCAGATTTTCCCAATAGCCAGGGGGCGATAACGCCCCCTCGTGGGCGCTGCAGGCCTAAACCGGGGCGGTAAGAAACCCAGAAAAAAGAGGGCATTGTGTAGAGATTCAAGAAGATATAAATTGAGACTTGTGTACTATTGCGCTCAGGACTCAGGTTAACTCTTGTGGGTTATAGTAAAAGTCTTGTTTAGTATGAATGTTTAATCTCCGCTAATAGGTATAGTTCACAACAATTAATTTAATTTGAAGTGATCTTAAGTAGTTTAAAAAACTTGGGAAATAAGTTTGCAGACAAGACAGAGTGCAGGACTACTGACTGCACTAAAAATAGATAGATAACTCTTTATTTGTTATGTATGTATAAGTAGGTAGGTGTAGTTATAAAGTAATTAACTTCACTTCACTGCTTTTTATGATGATAAAATAATGTGAGTAGGTAGTTGGATCACCACATAAATTCACTCTGTATCAGCTAATGAGCTCTATATAAGATTATTGTTTACTGTGTGTTTCAATTCTATAATATTATTAACAACTCATTATTTTATTGTATGTTACACTACATAAAATAAAATAACAAACAAACAAATAAATAAAAAACATATTCTTTCCTTCAACTTAGTTTGATTATTGCAATAAATTCCTCTAATAGTACAATAATGCATAAATGAAAAAAAAACATGTTAACAAAATTCCATCCCACAGGCCATGCACAAGAATATATGTAACTGTATTTGATGCAAATGATTAAACATCAACAAGTTTCAGAATATACATTAATATTAAAAAAGTGGTTCTATAATTTTCTTAGTAGGGTGGAGGTACCAATTATCACCCATTTCAACTCTTTTTTGATATTTGACTGCTGGTAATTTTTATATTAATAATAAATAGCATTTATGCAATGCCTTTTGAAGTAATGAGATAATGAAAATCTATTATATCATTTGCAAAGTTACAAATCCTTTATTAATTTTGATAGTTTTTTTCCGAGTAAGATGATTTTCCCTAATATCAAGCTCTAACACCCTTACAACTGCCGCATATGACTCTGATATCAGTATACTGTTTCAAAATAGTTTTGTTAATTTATATTTTCAAATCCTCAAAATGGTTTTATGTCTGTATTAGAAATCAAAATGGTAAATATCATAATAAAAATAAAGGAAGGAACCACACACCTAAATATTATAAATAATTACCTAATAAAATCAACTGAAAACTTAACATTACTCATAAGATCTTCAATTGAAATGCACCAAACAGTGATTACATTTACAATCTTTTTAGTCACATCAATATATTGTGTTTTATCAATTTTTAGATTGGAAATGGACTACTGCTACACTGATTAACCTTAAAGAAAAATGCTCAAAACATTGATCAATCACAGGTACCTCATTGGGAAAGGTTTTAATTTTTTTTTGACATTCTTTTTTTTTTTTGAAGGCTTGATTTTGGCGACAAAATCTTATGCGAGCAGCATATAAATGTTTTCTTAAAGCTGGTGAGACACCATACCCATAAGTTGTCTTGGACATTTTAGATTTTGGATGACTGCAAACTGGGGAATATTTTTTCGAGCTAATATTGATGCCGCTAGGGGAAAGCAAATAGTCCAATGCAATATCAGTGATTACGAAAGAAGGTACACAATATTAAAGTGATCATTAATACACAATGCTTCCCTGTATATCAGCTGTAGCTGTTAAAATTTATTTTAGGTGGGCTGTGATTAAAATTTTAGCCAATATCAATCACTTGACCGATATTAAGATTTATCAATAATACAGATCCCTAATCAAGGCCATAATAAAAATATTCTGCCTAAACAGTACTTTAACTCTTTTTCTTCAAAAACAAATAAAGTAAAATAACTCAAATATATTAAATCCTATTCAAATACATATCAATGCAATGTATTGACTCACAGATTTGACTAGGTATCATCACCAAATGACATATTTTAACACCTGCCCCTGCTTTATTATCAACTGAATGTTCAAATGTTGGAATGACAACACCAAGATATGGGAAATTATTTGTAAGGATATAGAGGTACTTTCAGAGTAAAAAAAATTATACATTTAGGACTACTTTTATAATTATGTTCCATTTTTTCAATTGGTTGATATTAGAGAGAGGCCTAAACTAGGAGACTCCACCATATTGCTTTTTTTGGTGGTGTTAATATTTACTTGTATTCAATGTGTTAAGGATTCTGCAGACAGATAATGAAATGCTGGTATAGACCACTCGGTAATAGTAACACTAGCAGTGGAAATAGTATACACACAAAGTTATGTGTAAACACTACGGTGACTAAAATATATTCTTATTAAATATTCTTAAGAATTTTCAAACCAAATTTTAAACTTATCATTTTGAATAATGGTTTAGAAGAACATTAAAAAAAAAAAATGAGAGATCATTTTTATGTTCAAGTATGAAGTGAATCAATATCCAAATCAAATCAAAAGGTTGCTTACTTGTGTTTTCTGATAGCAAACAATAGAAATAAGTAGGTTATAATAGCATCAAAATAGTAGGTCTACCTTCATTCCTTGTAGTTTACAAATATATGTAATATACTAAGGTATATAACAAAAAGAACTTAGTATTTCGTAATGCGACAATATTTCAAAGAATGACGAGAACGCTAGATAGCGGCCGTTTAACAATTTTTGCTAACTTACCTATTTGAGATTTGCTGGTCTCATGAAGAGCTTTGGATGTCAAGTACTCTTCAAATTTTTTGTCGATATATGAATTAATCTTCTTTGCAACAGGATTAGGTATGCTAGCATATTCTGGTTCAGATAAAACATCGCTGAGATGATTTTTCGCACCGGCTTCACCACTTCCAGCTTCCATTTTTATCAAAGAGCATCAAGGAAAAATATGAATAAATGATTTTTTTTTTAACCACAGAACAGAACCAACTAGTCTAAGATCTATTAATATAAATTGGTCTGCGTTGGACTTGGTTTAGTTGTAAGTCCAAAAAGTTATTTTTGAAATATCAATTCTTTCAGCTATCGATATAATATTAACACTCAAAAACATAATTGTACTCGTGATTCGTCTTCAAGATTAGTACTAATCTATATTTATGAACACAATGTGGTAAGGCGTAAGTGGTTCCACTTCAGCATAAAAATAAAGAAATTTTGCAATAGCAATACTGTGGTTTTCTGGTTGGCGCCCGCCATTAATTTAAAAGGAAAATTCGATCTGTCTGTCGTGTCTGTTTCCCGCGCTCCTGTAATCGTAGTTATGGTGATAGTTGCTCTAGTGTTTTAAATCGTGTAATGGTCTCCTACGTGAAGTTGGCAGTAATGTGGTGAGGCAAAGTGCCATTAAAGTTAAGAAAAAGAAGAAGATGCTCTAGTGTTTTTTTTTTAGAGAAAGAACAATCTCAAGGGAGAATTGGTAATAATAACTTCTGTGTTTGTATAATAACAGAATGCTGTGAAATTGTTAAAAGTAGCAGTAATATTACCGTGAAATAATTTATATAAAAAAATACTTATGATGGCATAGGTCTAAGCATTTTTCATTATAATATTTAACAAAAATTTTTATAGGTAAATTAGTTTTGTTGCTCTTAGTTGATAGTTGAACTTACAGCAACAAAAAAGTTTCAATAATGTTTTTATATTACGTGTGGTAAATGAATGAAGAGGGTTTATTAATCAGTAATGAAGGTCATAAAAACCATAATTATAATAAAAAAATCCGTTTATTATCAATATACACTTCGTATAAAATAATATGACTCTGGCTAGAATGACGTTTGTGCTACTGCACACTGCACGTTGATATCATTTCTAATTTTTCTTTTTAATCTACGATCAGTTATTAAATCTTATATTCATAATGAAACTCTCTTAATAAAAATTCAACATTTAACAAGAAATGAACAGCAAGGTTATAACTTTAAATTTCACGTACAGTTATTACTAAGTTATAACTTGTATGTCGATGGCGGACGTCGAGCCAGGAGCTGTATTAATTCGTACGGTGGGTATGATCTTTTTTTCTTATTATATTATTGTTAATAATAGATTGACTTCCTACACAATCTACTTTAGAAATCAGTTTTTGAAATATATTATTTACTAAGTAACTAGAGTTGTCATGCTCTCTTAAAAATCTCTGCGGTGGTATCGTGTGCGTCAGGTCATTATGTTCCCTGAAATATAGTTGAACGAAGCATTGGCTGGCTCATGCTTTAATCTCGTGAACGGGTGCTGCCAGTGGGATTGAATCTGCACTGGACTACTTGATTTTGTCAATGTTCTTTTATTATGAATATTGTATATTCAATGAGTATGTATGACTCGGAAACCGGCATATTAATCAGTAATCGAAAAATATCTTTCTTTTTGAACCGTTGGCATAGTTTTCAACTTTCACAAGAACTTTTGATATTTATATAGCCCAGACTTTTGATATTTATATTATCATTTAACGTGTTCATTGTTCTTCATTCCAAACCTGAATTCGGATGAATCAAGTCGATCGAACTTACGAGCAATAAGTATATTGGCTCATCACTAATGTTGTCATAGTATAAACCAAACATCGTTCCATGTTCCTTTTCACGTAACATAATAAATAACTAAAACATACGATTCACATAAATTAAATTAAATTTATAAGTTAGATAGTATAAGAAACATGAAACGATGTCATATTTATTAATTTTAGATACTCAATATACTTTTATTACATCAGATTTATTTTAATGAATATGTGGCGATGTTACTGCGATGAATTAGATGTCGCTATGTATCAATAGAACGTCCAACCTACATCGGTTGGACCGCGGTCCCCGGGCTAACAACACCTAGCTCGGAGGGAGACAATTATCCTTTAGTCTCCCTAGCCAGTTGTCTCCGTCACCACAGTAGGGACCTACATTCAATCTTACAGTTCCTAAAGTGGTGACCCCAGCAGAACATCAGCAACCTTCAGCATCACAACGCAGCCATCACTCTTCATCAACAGCCTCTCACTCTTCATCATCAGCTTCTCATCCCTCATCAGCACAGCCACTTCAGCAGCAAGCCAGCCAACACCAAGGTCCATCACAGCAGCATCGACGACGCTTCCTGGATTCTTGGTACCACACGACGGCATCATCCCGACCTGGTCCTCGTAGCCCACGACCAGACCTCAGTTCACACACAACTCACCGGCGTGGCAGCCCTGCACACCAGCAGCTTCGGTCCCGACGTCACAACTATGGCACTTGCAAGCTCTGAAGCACTGACTGCATACCACCTACTATCAACATGGATCGACCTTCGGTCTAGGGGGAAAGTACTGTGGCGACTGATACATAGCGACATCTAATTCATCGCAGTAACATCGCCACAACAATCGATAGCGAGAAGACAAGCATCGTCACAGCCATCGATAGCAAGACGAATTGCAAGAAGTTTCAACACCAAGTAACGAGACGGCGCTGTACCAATACGAACATCATAAATTAATAACTACAAGATATTTAGAACAAAGAAACCTACATCACACAGAATAAGTTTAATTACCAATTAACATAAATAGAACGTCCAACCTACATCGGTTGGACCGCGGTCCCCGGGCTAACAACACCTAGCTCGGAGGGAGACAATTATCCTTTAGTCTCCCTAGCCAGTTGTCTCCGTCACCACAGTAGGGACCAACCTCCAACCTTACGGTTCCTAAAAATATCTTAGAAAATGTTTTAGAATAGCGGCTTTTAGATCGGGACTATATCGTAAATTAGAATCTTATTCGATAGATTGAAATACTTTGGAGTAACTTCCCATGAATCACGCCGTAAGCAACATGATTTATATAATCTACATAAAACTATTCATTCGGGATTCGACTCTCCATACTCGCTTTCTTGGTTAAACTTCAACGCTAGGTTGCTATCTCGACATATGCGTTTGCATTACAGGCATATAAAATAATACTTCTTATTATCAGACAATCAATAAACAAGACAGTCAAAATGCTTAAATCGATTTACAGACTAACAGCCAGTTTCTGATTTGAAAAAAGTAGAAAATCTCTACTGCTTATTCTCAATAACCTAAGTTTTTTTAATTTCACAAGTCAAATAGTCCAAGTTTTATCAAACTGCTATCAACTGATCATTAAAAAACTAAAATCGGAGACGAAAACTAAGTGATGCTAGTTTGAGTTTGTGATGCTTTAAATTCTCAATTCAGAAACCGAGTGTAAAGTTTTAATATCGACATTGTAATCCGTTTTCAGATACCAAAGACTGGTTGGTTGCCAACTACGTTTCGATATACTAAAACTGGTAGTGTGGATATGATATTCGCTTCTTCTCTTTTTGCTCTACAGTATTTAAAAGAGAAGAGGCGAATTTCAAGCTAAAACGTTTTGAGATAGGTACGATATGGTTTCGTAGATTTGTGTTTTGTATTTAGGTAGTTATGAGAAAATTACCGTTTTCTCAAATAAATAATATGAGTTATCAATATGACATAATATTACAACTGATACTGTTTTTTTAGATACGTTTCGATATATCGAACTTATGCCTATATTTGTGTCACATCCCTAAATTTTGTTTTGCAATCAAAGTTGCTCAAGAAAATCGTGTTAAGAAATCTTATTGACTATTTAATTACTTGTGAGAGTTATTTTAACTTACTTTTAAGTTGCAAATAGCGTATTATAATTTTTCATGATCAATGTTATTTTGTTGTGATTTTTAACGATATGGAAGAAGAACAATGCTTACATGAATGTGAAAGCTACGTACAAAGTCACAATATTCAGCTCTTACTCAAAGATTGCATTGTACAGCTTTGTGTAAATAAACCAGAAAACCCTGTTCCATTTTTGAGACAGTATTTTCAAAAATTAGAACGCGTAAGTTTTATCTTATATATTCATCTTTTGCCATTAATTCAACATTGTGGAATCGCATCTTCAGTCTCAATCATATAGATTGAAGCCCAACCAAAGTTTCGGCACTTATATTAAATTATAATAATAAAATAGTGTTTTATTAAATTACTGTTGATGAAGTGCAAAACTTACACACCATAAATATAAAAAAAAAGAAGTAGAATGAGTAGCATGAAATGGACTATTTTCAATAGATAGATAGATAACACTATTTTTAACCCCAAAAACAAAACATTCATAGAACAAAAAACAACATTATTAAGCTGTGTTTCACAATCAGCAGTCTTATCACAACAGCAATCTAATCCAGACAGCCTTTGGATGAAGAGATGAACTATCTTACAAGAGGTGTATAATAGTCTTATGGTTATAGTAATATATAAATATTCATTAAACAAAATACATATATTTATATAGGTGTATAAATATGATATCCAAATAAATATAAATGTCAAAGAAAAAAAAAGGAAGCAATTAATTTGCAATAAATTAATGTGTTAGGTAGAATTCATCACATACATTGCTCAGATCTCAAATTGTATTGATCCCAGAGAAGATAAAGCACTTGTATTATGGAAATCTCAAAGGAGGAACATAACACAATACCTACACCAACATAGTAAGAACCATTATTTTTCTACAATCACTTAAAGCAAAAAGAGATGCCTTGATGTTAACCCAATCTTTAACATGTGTAGTAGACGTCTTTCCACCTTCTGTTTGAGTGTCCTTATTTCTTAACACAGCTCGCTCACAGCTAAAGTGATTCGCTTACTCCACTTTTATATTGGACTGCATAGCATGTGTTGGGACCATCCCCATTTTAAATGGTTTATGGGTTTAAGTATATCAATCACTTTAGATCTACTGAAGATGGTTGTATTTTGAATCATGTCTTGGAGCTTTATTCTCAGCATACTTCGCTCCATAGCTAGTTGACATCTTGCCAGTTGTTCTCTGTGGTTGGCTGTAAGGGTCTTGCAGCCGTAAGTGAAACGTGGATCAATACATGTGTTGAATGTCTTTGTTTTAATGTGTGTTTAGTGCCCAATATTTTTTCCAGCCATTGGCTATTCTTCTGTCAACTTCTCTGGACATGACCTTTTGGGTATATTAGTTGACCTAAATAAACATGCTGCTGAACATAACTTAAGGTATTACCGTTCAGTACAATATCCTTCACAATACCTTCACAATGTTTGTCATTAATTAAGATTTAATTGTATTTACTTTGAATCCAACTTTTTACTTTTTTTGATGTAGTAGGCTTATGATATTAAAAAGTTATTGAAGAGAAATTGTCACTTCAACTGTATATTTGACCTATAAAACAACTTTAAATAGTGAATCTGTATCTATTGGGTGGAGTAAGTGTTAGTTTAAAAATATGGTGAATATGACAGGAGCAGGTTAAGGCTGCCGCAGCTGCTGCAGCTGCATCAGAAGGTGAGGCTGATGGTGAATTATCACCTTTGCCAGTTCCTAGTGTTCAGCCATCACGACGACGAGGCGGCATCAGTGCCGAGCCTGTTACAGAAGAAGATGCTACTAGCTATGTAAAAAAGGTGTATAAAAATTTTTGTACATAATCTCTTTTCACATATTATATTCCCACAAATGAATGTGCGGTTATTCAGATTAAATACCTGTATTTTTCCTCAGTTACATGAAATTATCAAAAAGTTTATCTAGTTGTTGGACTAATTTACAGGTTGTGCCGAAAGATTACAAAACCATGGGTGCTCTATCTCGAGCAATAGCTTCAAATGTGTTATTCACGCACCTTGATGAATCAGAAAGGGCAGACATGTTTGATGCAATGTTTCCAGTACAATGTCTTCCAGGTGAAACAGTAATCAGGCAAGGGGATGAAGGAGACAACTTTTACATAATTGACTCTGGTGAAGTTGAAGTATGATATTTGATTTTTATTGTTTTAAAATTACATATAGTTTTTGAAAACTTAATGCATTTCCTTTGATAGAAAGTATGTAATGAAACTGTCTAAATATAATAGATTTTTATTTTTAATGAAAAATGCTAAAAATATCCACCCGGATTGTGAAAGATCATGGGTTTGAGTCCTATCTCAGGGTGCTTGGGACTGGTGGTTTCTATTGTATTCTATTAGTTAAATAAAAAATGTCCCTTAATTATTAGGTTTTAGTAAATGGTGAACCAGTGACAACAATTGGCGAAGGTGGTAGTTTTGGTGAGCTAGCCCTAATATATGGGACGCCGCGTGCTGCTACAGTGCGAGCACGAACACTCCTAAAACTGTGGGGTCTGGACCGTGATTCGTACCGACGGATCCTTATGGGCTCCACAATCAGGAAGCGGCGAATGTATGATGAGTTCTTGTCGCGGGTCTCTATACTGGGTATAGTTTTATTATGCTTTATTAAACATTATTTTATATCAATATTTATTTTATACCCAAGTAGATCTTATATGTCCATTGAAAGTGTGAAAAATTAAACTTCTAAATTAACAAGAAATAAAGACATTTCCATTTACACCACGAAAACCGCATTTGATCCACATAAGGGGCCGCCCATTAATCTCATGATGTGTTTTTCAGTATTTTTAACCCCCATCCCCTTTGGTGAGATAAGCGGTGAAGTTTACGCTCCATCCAAATCACGTGTATTTTTAGTACCTACAAAAAATCTTAATTTTTGTCGTCGCTTTTCGGATTAGTAATCGCGCTTTTGAGGAAAGAGTAAATACATATATTACTACATTACCCCATGCGATATTTCGTGATTTTTTACGAACCCCCTCCCATTCCCTTTCGAACCTCATGTGATTTATGAACAGCCCCTAAGGGAAACACTATTTAATAGTTTTTACTGTTAAATTTGGCAGAAAGCATCGTTATCAAAGAAAAATTCCTTGCACTTGTACTTTAGTGCAAGGAATTTTTCTTTGATTACTAATAAAAAATGAATTTCAGAAAGTTTGGAAAAATGGGAAAGGTTAACAGTGGCAGATGCATTAGAGCCTGTCTCTTTCACTGATGGCGAAATAATAGTTCGCCAAGGTGAACCCGGAAACGACTTTTACATCATTGTAGAAGGTAAATTAATATTGATCACAAATGCAATTATTAGTATACTATTTCGTTGTAATTTTGAGCATTGTTGTAGCATTTTTCAGCTATAGGTATTTTTAAAAAAGAAATGAACCAATCGCATTTTCGCATAAGGTTACTAGTGCACAATATTAACGTTTATTTTATTTATATGTCTAGCAATACAGTATTGACTCCCTAATCCTCGTCACCGACTGACAATCATCCCATTTATATGATGCCTAAACTCGTGATATGTTTTTCAACAGTTAAGAATGTATTTCTGTATATTATTACCCACTTGCGTACAATCACTAATGAATCAGTTACATAGGCCGATGTCATGGGCGTGCGGAGTGCGAGTCATTTCAGTTCTTACTCAGTTCCTAGTTTACATTGATGGTTTATTGTTTTATTCACCAACGAGATCGGCCGTAATCACCACACTCACTACATCGAACAATGTTACTGAGGCATTCGCACTTACAACCGTGTGGAACATACTTTAGGTTGTGCGGTAGTACTTCAGCAGCGCAGTGGTCAGGGCGAGTCTGTGGAAGTTGGACGGCTGGGACCATCCGACTACTTCGGGGAGATCGCCTTATTACTGGACCGACCAAGAGCCGCCACCGTGCGCGCCGCTGGCAGTCTTAAGTGTGTCAAACTAGACCGCGCCAGGTGAGTGATGGATAACAGTAATATTTTTTTTTCTTAATAAATTATTATAGCTCCCGTAGGCAGTGAAAATGACTAGAAGTTGAAATTGGACTTTTGGCCTAGGATATGTCGATTAGAGTATTAACAAACCTTGTGGTTACGAATTGAGATCTATATGTTAACAAAAAAAATCTGCACACCAGCTTGGCAGCAGTTTTATCAGGGACTGGTTTAACTTATTTTCTATGGATATTTTATTATGTGTCGCTATTATTTTGGTTCAAATATGAAGGTTAATTGAAAATTTAACAAACTTCAAAACACACAATATTGTAGTGTACAGTAGTATATTAGAAATATAATTATAGCAAGAAAAATGTTTACATAGGTCCACAAAATAAAAATAATATTTTTGGTGCTGTCATTCCAATAATAGGCCCTCTACATAATCGTTGGTTGCGATTTGATGGCACTCAGCCACCATGATTTTTGCAGCTGTCCACACGATCGACCACCCCACATTTGATAATTGTCATCTGAACGATATAGATGTTGAAATAGTTGCATCTGCCGCTAATTATCCTGTTATTATGGCATCGTAAAACGCTACATGTTGGTGAATCTTGAGATTTATTCTTTATTTTATAATGAAGCGATGTAGTTTCCGGCTTTTACCGTGGGTGTTTAGAACATGACAAGTTCCGACATTATTATCATCGTTGGTACAGTGCCACAAACTTATCTGACCCGGTGGCAGCGTCGCTGTTGTTGAATTCGGTACTGACACTAAACAATATTTCTTCAATTTTTAGGGTAATCTCTTTAGACCATGCACGATTATCACCGATCATGGGCCATTATAGGCGAACACGCCCTTAATGCAATGGTGATGGTCTTTGATTGTCGATCATGGCCGATTGTGGAG
The DNA here is from genome assembly GCA_918026875.4 of Diatraea saccharalis. NCBI lineage: Eukaryota > Metazoa > Arthropoda > Insecta > Lepidoptera > Crambidae > Diatraea > Diatraea saccharalis. Next base: position 9,093,581 of record OU893337.1, read on the forward strand.
AGGGCTCATAATAAATCATGCAGAGGAACAATTTTTATTTGAGACTGCAAATTTTTCAATTTACCTTCGTACTTTCATTTGATATTAATTAATTAACAATCTTATCACTCTCATTTTTCAGATTTGAAAGAGTGCTGGGTCTATGTGCTGACATCTTGAAACGAAATATTGCACAATATAATAGTTTTGTATCTTTATCTGTGTAACACGTGTTCAAAAAGTGTAATTGTATGTTTGTTATATAATTTATTTATTTGGCTGAATACGAAAATATTGGTATTTAATAACTTATATAAAGCGAAGAGCTTTTCCAGAAAATATTAAGTCTATATTTTAATATTTAAGAACAATGTAAATATATACCATGTCAGATCTCGCCAGATAGAACTAATATTATACTGATTGGGAATATTTGTATGAAAACTTGAAATTCTTTCATTTTCTTGACAATAAAATTCAAATCAAAAATAAAAGAATCAAAACCGTTTGTTGCTATTTTGATAAAAGTACAGAATTTATCTTACAAATGACGTTATAAATAATCAAGAGAAGTGGTTTATATTATTTTAAAATTGAATAGTTACCTGAGAATAATTTATAATTACCCCACTTCGGCGAAGCGACAAAGAGGGTTATTATTTTGGCCGGTATATATGTATGTAAGAATGTTCATCTGTTCCCTTATAACTTCGAAACTACTCATCGTAACTGGGCAAATGAGGTATCACTAGAAACGTCTTAGTTCTCCGCATGCTATAGGCTTTGTGACTTTTCATTAAATTGGCAACAGCGCCCTCAAAGTAAGACACAAAAAAAATATGTTATTCAATCATTCCGTGTAGGGTAGGGTATCTTTTGCTTAAATATACCCGAAAATTAATTAAATAAAAAATTAAGTTTAAAAACTAAAGACTCTCTAAAAAGTTTGAAACAACAAATTTATTTTATAGCGATGACCAAATGACAGCATAGTCGGATGCCACATCCGTTTGTTTTGTTATGATCAGTGTCGTACGTCATCGCTATTATAATATAGCTACCGCTATAAAACAAAACTCTTATTTCAAACTTTCTAGAGCGTGATTTAGCTGTAGTCAAATTTTAGTTATTGAACTTTTTTTTATTAGAAATGGATCAAATTGGGTGATTATAAGTAACTTAAAAAAGGCCTTTCAGCCCTAAAACATTTACGTTATAAATACTCACATAGTGTGAACGCTTTCCATTTCAATTTTGCTAATTGTATAAAAATTACATTGTGCTATTCCAATTCTTAATATCCAGTATTTGAACCCAAGCATCTTGTAAACTCAATTTATGAGGAAGACGTGTAATTGAAACGGCTATTACAATTATTCCATTTTTTATTAATATATAAATTTCTATACATCATTACTTATATATTACATAAAAAATAACAACATTATAACCCATAATATAATATTAAATACTTCATCTGGCTTATCATAAAAGTTTATTCTTTCATTAAAAGAAAATTAATGCTACAAATGCGCCTGAGAGCCACCGGCTACAACTATTGTTTCACCTGTCATGTAACTAGCGTCTTCAGATACCACGAATGCTACAGTACCCGCTATCTCTTGAGGTTTTCCAAATCTCTTCATAGGCACAGTCTCTAAAGCACGTTCTTGAGCCGATTCCGATTCAGTTAACTGTAAAATATATTAAATTAACGACGATTCAATGACATCAACGCGTCCTGAAGAGCGACTCCGTAAAAATCCGAACCCGAATTCAAATTCACTTATGTATTCGAATTCACGTCAAAAATGACGTAACAAAAAAGTCTATAAATTACATTGATTCCATTTTTGTATCAAATACTAAACAAAATTTTTTGATTTACGTATTGTAGATGAAAGGTTAATAAAAATTCAAGGTTCAACGGATGTCGCTTTATAAGTGAATTTGGAAACCTGCCCTGCCGATTCTATAAAAATCCAAACCTGAATTCGCTCAGGTATTTTCACATTCACATCAAAAAGCGGCATCTGCTCAATCTTGAATTGGTAATAACGTTTCGTGGCATAAGTGAAGTGAGTTTCGAGATGACATAGGAATAGAATATTCAATTAATTTTGTTTCGTATTTTTGTATAAAGAATGGAATCGTTAAATTTCTACACTAGATTACGTTAATTCGGACACATGAGTAAATCCGAATACGGGTCTGGATTTTTTACAGAATCGGAAGGGCAAATCCTGATATTCTTCACCTAGTAAAACCGGCGGCAGACTTTAAGAGCAGCATTTAAAGTTATACGTATTCCACACTTACGTATTTGAAATCAATCATATTTTTTTCTACGAACATATTTAACATATCATATTTTTTTCCATTCATTATAACATTAGAAAAAAGAGGATCTCAGAAGCAGCAGTGCAGAACATTTTATTAACAAGATAAATTTAAAAAATATTTATAATAGTTTTGTTGAAATTTTGAACTTTAGGTAGTCTGAAAGAGTTGGGCAATTTTACATTTTCTCGGGGTTGAGATGAGACTAGCATTTTCTAAATTCATCTTTTACTGAGAGCCAACATGGAAATAAAACTATCTATCTGTTTTGATTGTTTCTAATTGTAAGTGAATATAATTAGAATATAATTTAGTTATATCTATGTCCAGAAAATAAAGGTAAACAAAATGAAATTTTTATTATTACTGTTATAACATTTATTTAGATATTATTAGACTATTGATTAAGACATTGGAAAAACTTGCGGAAATGTTAAAGGTAATTGTTGTAGGCCACTCGGGCCTGCACCGGAATCGCAATTTACCAAAACTTAACAACAAAAAGATAACAACTAAAACAAAACTATAAGAAAACAACAATAAAACAGTAATTAGGTACTCAATGACCGAAAATGGTAAAACAACAAGAAAGGCAGTTTTATTCACAATGAATGACAATCCCAGATTACGTATTTTGACTATTATGAATAAATCATAATCTGACAAAATTAAAAAGCTGTACTGCCGAAACGTTTGAAGGGATTAGGCAACGTTTTAAATTTGGTAAAGTTATAGTGACATGAGAACCGTGCCGAAACTATCTAACCCTGCTTCTTTAGGTTCTTTAAGGCAAACACTTTTTATTGTAATAATTATTAAATGTTTTAAGTCAGTCAAATACTCATAAATTTGTTTAATATATAGCTTAAAAAGACAACGGTTAAGTATAGCAGCTAGTATTTAAGTGGATATGTAGCAAATTAGCCGTTAGTCTTAAAAGTAACATGATTGTTGACAGTTTGTCACAAAGTATACCATAAAAAGAACCTTATTTTAATTCTGTCTAATGCTATAATGAATGGAGTATAGGTAGTATCGTTAATAGAATTGGTTCCTACTCTTTAAATGTTAGTAAAATATATACTTACAAAAGATGCAAATTTCGTGGCAACTATTCCCGGGGCAACGCAATTCACTCTTATGTTATCGTGCACAAGTTCTGTGGCGAGTGCTTTGGTTAGTCCCAGCAATGCCGTCTTACTTACTCCGTAAGGTCCCAAAGGCTGTAATATAATTAAATATACGCGTTAAAGAAAACTTCAATGATCCGTGCTCATATTAAAATATTTACGTGAACTGAAGACGGAATTATATGTATTATGAAGAAAAAGCAGTTCGGTTTCAAATATTTAGAATGGATTAGCCCCATTAAGCATCTCGAGCAAATGATTGGTGAACGTCGTCAATACTCTGAAATATCTCAAATTCTATCGAAGTGAGTGAAATAAAAGTTCGTGGTACAGAAGTCATAGTCACAATTTTTTTGACATGTAATTGAAACTAATACGAACTGTATTTGTAGTGTGCCTACTACCTAGATGACTAGTTAGCAGGCACACAAAAATCTTGCAATATCTCCTTATTCACAGTGTCACTAATAATATGCTGTGTATCACTATTGTCACTATTTACTCACAATTTATTGACATACGTAAGACCTTCAAACTCGTTGGTGTGCCTGCTACCTTGACATTCACAATGTTTAAAACTAATTTAAATTAAATGTAAACGGTACGAAGTTCGCCGGGTCAGCTAGTCTCTGATAAAAAATATTGTATTTTTTTTTTCGAGATTTTAGACTGTATACGAAGCCTGCGGGCACTAGAAAATGCAAGCGCTTTACTTATATGTAATTTTAAGAGTAGCGCAAGCTATACATTTTTTTTATTTGAATTGGGGTCGCTTAAACATTCTATCTATATTAAATGATATATTAGCTATAGAACTTATGGAATCTAGAAACATTGTGGAATAGTGTGAATTTAAATTACGCCAATGACCAAATGTCAAATAGTCATAAATATTCGCTAAAGGCAGATAAACAATTGCTTGTAGTTCTTATAATAGTTGCCACCTTTGATATGTCTCACTTATCTGATAATGGAGTTATCACGAATCTAATATAATAAGTAGATTCAGTTAATTTATTTCCTACATTTGTTAGCGAAACATCTTATCAAAGTAAATAGAAAATTCTATAAGAGATATAGGTGCCAATTCTGTTGTGTTCCAAATTATATGATATTATATATTCCAAATTTATATATAATTATATATATATGATATTCCAAATTTGGGGATCAAACCTAAATTTAGTTTAATCCGCGCAAAAACTGCTACCAGTACGTAATAAAATAAAATTCAAATTTATAAGATCGTAATTTTTATTTTATTGATAACTATGGATTTTTACTACAATAAAGAGTATATTATCATCCCTACTAATGAAATAAATTGCGGAAATAAATCTGTCTATTACACTTTCAAGCCTAAACCACCGGATCTATTAAAATAAAAGTAGAATATGTATCTACGTGAGGATGAAAAAGGAAATGAAAATTAGGTTGGTCTGTATGAAATATGAAACACATCTGTTTATCTTTATTATATTTCTTTTTCCTATTTATTGCAAACGCCTTAAGATAATTTAAAATGCGGAAAAGCGGACGAAAACGCGGCCTTGCGGCCAAAAGCTAGTCTATAATCTATATTTTTATGTTATCACTATACATAGTTTTATAAATCTTTATGGTTATGTAAAAGAATAATAATCCACGCATTATGATAACATGAAACAAAATGATAAAATGGTTTAGAACTACGTTTTGTTAGATAAATAGTTTAGAACCGATACCTATATCGGTTTAAAGTCCAATTCGTTAAATAATATAAAGGTGGTTTCTAATTTTCACCTTAAATACAGCGTTCACTTCGAAAATAAATAAATAAAATTGACCATTCTATCAACTATTAATGATTTTATAACAAATCTCCACAACAAACCTATACTTTGTCTTGGGATTCACGACCTAGCACAGGGGGCCAATTCTACTAAATAAATTTTGTTTGAATCGAATCGAAACCAACGAAACTAGTTTTTAATGGTTTTTCTATTCTACTAAGTGACATACGATACAATTCCAGCTAAAATTCGATTCGATTTAAACAAAATTTATTTAGTAGAATTGGCCCCCAGTTGACGAATTCTGGCAAAATGCAAGTAGTTGAGATTCGATTTTTACGTAAAAGTTAGTAGAATTGACCTACAAGTTTCGGCAACCTACGAATCGCGAGCAACATTTCTTTGCACGTAAAATTGCGGCTCTTTAGTGCAATCCACAAAAATCATTTCGCTGTCGAAACCCTTTATCCAGTTGTGTACCCATACTGTAATGCAGGGCCGCCACACCTCCAAGTCGGGCCCGGGACCAGATTCTGGCCACGCCCCTCCCCCCCTTTTTTTTCGTAGCGCCACTTTTACTAAAGATGGTTATAATAATATAAAACTATTAAACCTTCTCTAACTCTACTACTTACCAAACAATAAATCATTTATATTTCCTACCGAGGTTCAGTGTTCGAATAAGAACACTTGAGGGGGCTGAACTCTTGCATCACTATGTTTTATTTTACATTTAATTTAATTTGAATCAAATAAATAAAAGAAAGTATAACTTAAGAATTGAAAATTCAAGTATTCATAATACCAACCAATTATTTAATTACCAAGTAATTACCAATCAATTAAAAACCATAAAAATGCCATAAATTAGCAAGAAACGAAAATTCTATTATTTTTTATTCGATTTTTTATTTTAACTACTTTAAATACAATTATTGATGAATAGAGGGCGTATTTAGAGAAGTTCCAATTTACTCATTCCACAAAGGTACGATTGTGGCAGAAATTATGATTGACTAAATTTTATATAATCATTAATCAACACATATAATTAACTTTATTTTAATGTTATGGACCGATTAAAAAGGAAAGTCTCTGTATAAGTATACAATTTAATTTTATCAGGGCCCATCAAGTGTAATAGACTCTGTTTTATATATGCCTAAAAATTCTAAAATACTTTATTTACTAAATACAGGACCGGATCCGGCCCCCCCTGGGCCCGGTTCCGGGGCAACAGTACCCACTTGCCCCCCCCCCCCCCCCCATGTGGCGGCCCTGCTGTAATGCGATTGAGATATACGTCTGACTATGACTGAGAGATATATTATATGTTCAAAGTCGTATATCTAATACAGTCCCGCTGTCTGTGCACCTGTAGTACATAATGCGGTATTTATCAATATGTGATATATAATAGATATAGAGTGGTTGAAAAGGTACGTTTATGTGTATAATACAGGGATTTTAGAGATTTAAATAATATTTGAACGCAATCTTTCAATGGCTCTTTAAAGCTTTTTTTTATTATGGATTTTGGCTTTTTCGCCTCATAACGTTGTCAAACGGACGAGCTCCTCTGTATATCATATAATGCACTCTTATAATTAACATTTCTGGTTCGTACGGCCGGTTTCTGAGTTGAGAAAGGTGCAAAATGTTAAGTGATTATTCTCAATAACTGAAGTTTTTACGTTTTACATAGCAAAAAGTCCTGGTTTTTTACAAACTGCTATCAACTGATCATTAAAAAAAATTAAATCTTAAACGATGTTTGAAATGGCTTAAGTACGGTTTCAGTCGTGCTTAACTTTAAATTCACATTTCAGAAATAAGTTTATGCTTTCTTTGCATGTCTAAAACATGTCGCTTCCGGGCACGTCCGTCAGATAACCTTATTTGCCAGTTAACCTGCGTGGAGAGGAGTTCCGTGTCAACGTCAATTTAAGTACGTTAGCCTTACCTTAAAACTATAATCGTATAATTTTAGGTATTTAAGCGATTATTAATTAGTGAGTCAAACATTTTACTTACATGAGGATAACGTAACAAAATAAGCAAGTCATTATTATATTTAAGATAATATAGGTATCTTAAATAAAACGTCGGCGACGATGCTTATTTAGGAAGCAAGTCATCATTATGTTTAAGTAGTAGATAATAAATGTTGTAAATGACTTGCTTATTTAAGGGCCCTATTATTACTATTGCGTCACATTCTTGATCTCGGAATCAAAAAATATATTCATCATTTTAACTTATTGAATAGTACAGAATTCGTGGGGGCTTCGTTTTTTGTAAACTTTTCAGTGCCCCTTTAAGATTTTCATTAAATGCGATGACTTTTTTGGACTACTGATCTAAACGAATGAACCAACAACAACAAAAGCCACGACATTTATTGATTAAATATAGAATAAAAAAATATGATAAACCAAAAACTTCGAAAATGGCTTTAAGTTAACGGTGAATATCATTTCCGCATTGGATATAATCGATATGAAAAAAGTCTATGTCCTTCCCCAAGGCTCAAATTACCTTTTTATTAAGTAGGTATTATCGCAATCTATAGGTAAGGGATATTTATCCTTAAAAGTATGACGAATATAAAATAGTGTAGTATAAATCAGGTAGGTACAGTGCACTTACAAAAATCGGTTGGTAAGCAGCTATAGAAGAAATAAAGACAATGCTTCCGCCCCCTCTCTTTTTTAATTCAGGGTATGCTTCTTTTGCGAGCAGCCATGACGCTTTTACATTTACATCAAATATTTTATCCCACGCTTCCTCGGGTGTCTGAAATACAATAACGTAATTAACACAATTTCTGCAACACATTGCTGCGATTAGAATATTGTAGCGATTTTTTTTGGTAGTCAACGAGGAACCCTTATAGTTTCGTCATGGCCGTCTGACCGTCCGTCCGCGGTTTAGCTGAAAAACTATTGGTACTAGAAAGTTGTAATTTGGCATGAGCATACGCGTTAATTATGCCGACAATCTTGTCGGTAATGTATATGTCGCAGCCTAGTGGTACCAATTGGGCGACTAGCCCTTTAATTGAATGGCGCCATTCAATTTCCTTGAAGGGCTAGCCGCCTAATTGGTCGGCTGAATATACCACTTTTAGTGTTGCCCAAATTCAGTCTTGGTCTTGGTCTTGCATTTTTGCAAGACCAAGACCAAGAACGAGACCGCGTATTTTTAGCAAGACCAAGACCAAGACCAAGACTGACCATGCAAGACTTGAGCAAGAACAAGACTACTCCCGCAAGACTCTTGCGTCTTGCAGCTAGGACTTAGCGCTATTTCACGGAGTAGTTAGGAATAACAGTTCGGTGTATAATAACACTTCAGGCTTAAGGAAACATCTAATATCTTTCCACAAAAAGGAATCACAAATATTTCTTCCTGTTAAACCAAAATCGATATATCTGGAGATATCGCAAGCTTTTTCGTAACTGCTGGAATAAGTGGACAGGTAAGAATAAATTTACTTATCTCACAATTACATAACACATATTAAGTATGTAATTATCGTGTTAAATATTTTTTATAAAGCACCCATATTTTCATTTGTTTTTATAATCGGCCTGTAACAACTAAGTACTTTATTTTGGTAAATTACAGTACAACTTTAGATTTAACAACAACAAACCTCCTCCTCCTAAACGCTCAAACCTAGTATGTTTTAAATAATAACACAAGATTTATTGTTTTATTTAAGTCGGAAAACAGTAGTGACAAGGTCCACACTTAGAAGGAAAGTCAAAGAGCGATTTGAAGAGCTCCAATTGAATCTCAAGGAACGACTTCAATCATTATCATCTAAAATGTCGTTTACCATTGATGGGTGGACGTCAATTGCTGGTAGGAGTTACTACGGGGTTACTATGCATTATATAGACAACGAATGGAAGTATCGATCTGTAGTTCTTGATTTTATACCATCACGCGTTCGACATACTGGGCAAGATATTGCAACGATTTTCCACGAATGTTTATTGGAATATGACATAATTGATAAAATACAAGGTATCACGGTCGACAACGCAACTGCAAATACTAAATTTATCTATGAACTAGGCAAACAGCTGCCACCACACTTTGATTCAGACAATCAACATTTCCGGTGCTTTGCTCACATTTTAAACCTTGGTGTACAAGATTTATTAAAGACCTTAACATTACACTGTGAGACTGACATTAACGCGCAAGATCAGCAGTATGAAGACTATGCAGACGAAACTGAGGAAGATGAAGAATATGCACCAAATATTGCTAACTCGCGTACATCTGTAACAAAGTTACGCAGTATTTCCAGCAAAATAAAAAGAAGTGAAATAGTGAAGAAGAAGTTTCAGTCTGCTTGTGAAGCAGCTGGCGTGCCATCAAATCTGAATCCCATTCTTGACTGTCCAACGAGATGGAATTCCACACATGATATGATTGGATTTGGTTTAAAAGTGGGAGCGGGCATTAACATATTGTGCAGTTCTGTCACCGAATTGAATGATTTTCAAATCACAGCTAGTGAATGACAAATACTCGAAAAAATACATAAGTTTCTAATAAACTTTAAACTTTTAATATACAAAACTTAGTGGAGAAAAATATGTTACATTACCGCTAGTCATTGTATCATTCAATCTCTTGCTCGATAAAATTGAATCCATGGTAAAACAGTTAGATGAGAAACCTAATCGATCTGAAGTGGATGAAAGGCTCATTCTGGCTTTCCAAGCAGCTCGAGACAAAATGCTTAAACATTATAAGAAGAGCAACTGGATTTATAGTACTTATTTAATTTTAGACCCAAGGCTAAGGCTCAGACTTTTGACCTGACAATATGGGGGAAGCAACTTAAAACAGAAAGCCTGCGCAAGTTCAATGAACTTTATGAAGAATACTACAGTCTACACTCACTGAACAAATCTCTGGAATTACCAAGAAAAGAAAATAAGGTATGTGATGAAGATGAAGACGTAATAGACTTTGATAAACTATGAATGTCCCTCGACGTCATCTGGATCTTGTCTTCAAGGCTTAGTGATAGACGAGTTGGAGGAGTACCTGAGAAAACCAAGAGCTGCCAGCTCGGAAGACATTTTAGATTGGTGGACGACGCATGGAGGCAGAGTATCCGACTTTATCGAAGATGGCCCGTGATTTTCTCTTAATACCTGCAACTTCAGTACCTGCTGAGAGATTATTTTCTAAAGTATCATTAGTAATTAGAAAACATAGAAATAGGTTAAGTGATGAGTCAGCCAGATGGTTACTTTGTATTAATTCTTGGTTAAAAGAATTAGTGTAATCAAATGGTTAAGCTAAAATAAAAATATATTTAATAACTTATTACAGTACTAGGAGTAGCTTGGTAGCGTAGTGGATAAGCGCCGCGGCCCGCGATCGTTGTCGTTAAGCAACTTTCGCAAGGGACGGTCACGGGATGTATGACCAAAAAATTATTATCTCGAGCTACTCCCTGCTTCGGAAGGCACGTTAAGCCGTTGGTCCCGGCCGCATTTGCAGTCGTTAATACCCTCCAATCCGCATTGGGCCAGCGTGGAGGGTCATGGCCCATCCTCCATAACCAGCCATAAGGAAGGCCTGAGCCCCTGCAGTGGGGATGTAAAAGGGGCTGATGATGATGAACTTACTTCAAGCGTTGTTGCGACAGTTGGATTTACAGCAGCATTTGATATAAGGATGTCCAAACCGCCAAATTTGTTGACTGCCTGCCATAAAATAATTGATATGGTCAAATAATTCTTAGAATTAATTTTAATATTTAAAATTAAAAGTAGGCAGAAACCTTTATTTTTATTGATTAACTACTAACGGACTTAATAAACCAGATATAATAGATCCAAACATTATTTCTCACCAAAAACGAAAAAGAATTTTGAGGAAAGAAATTTTCCAAAGATGAAGATAAGAACGGCGCAATTTCGGTAATTTTCAATGTCTTTCAATGTCAATTGTGGTTTTGCCTTAGATATCTAAAACTTAGATTATATAATTTCGGTTATCCGCACAGATTATATTTGTATATTTGTACTGTAGTAAACTTGACTTTATAGTAAAACTGTGTGTTGACCCAAATAAACTAAAAAAATAAGTGAAGAACTAATAGTCATTTATTTTTACTAGAAAATAATAGAGCTAAGAAATAAAATATAGAAAAGGAAAAAATAATTTTAAGCTTTACTATTATTTAGGCCCAAAATTGAATATTGTTTTTGAGGTTTCAAGAATTTACTTGTTTTTTATATATAGTACTGCCACATAACACATATTAATACATTTAATTATAACTTATTCTAAATGAAAAAAGTCTGATATATGTCACAGTCAATTAATTCGAAGTTAGATGAGTTTGTGATATAAAATCATCAATTAGAAAGATACATTAATGTTATTTAAAATATTATAAAAATTATTAACTAAATAAATTTGATAAGCATAACTTAAAATTTAAAAATAAAATCAATAATAAAAAAAAAACTAAATTAAATCGAGTGGTCAATTATTACTCATCATTATTATTATTATCGTTCCTAAAAAAACGGAGAATTTTCGATTTGAATTTACTCAAACTGTCACCAAATATGTCAATGTTCAATATATTATTCGTAGTCGTTACAAACTCGTGCCATGGGAGACTGTTTACCCAAATTGGTTCTAGCGAAGCGCGTTACAAATGTTTTGACAGTGCAGTGTCGTGGATAGCTGAAGGCACTGAAAGCGACATGCGTGACATAAGTTAGCCGCATTGTATTCTTCCGCCAACAATTTTGTAAGCAAAACACATTATTAATACTTGTTATTTTAATATTAAATTAGATAAAAGATTATAACTCACCATGTCAAACAACTTCTTTCGGTGATCTTTGTTAGCTACATGGCAAACAACACCTTCCACACTGATGCCATCATTTTTGAGAGTAGAAACTGTTTTGTTGACATTTTCTTCTTTTCTACTGCTTACTATTACAGATGCTCCTTCATCTCCAAGTCTCTTAGCAATAGCATATCCAATTCTAGAACCATTCCAAGATTTTATTGGTGTGATGAAGAAATTTTATTGACTATTAAAAACACGTATGTATCGATTTTTAAAACCATCTGATTTTATTTATTAGTAAATACTTTATTAGTAAATGATATAACTTGTACATACAGTAACAATTAATGTTGTTGTTACATTGACATATTTTTTTACATATAAATATTTAAATTATTTGATTTGAAATGTAATAATAAACTGCAGGGGCGGCTTAACCTATAGTGCAGGGCGTGCAATGCACACGGGCGCCGTCGTCTCAAGGGGCGCCGCGGCGCTCCCTGAGACAGCTAAGAACATCGTCTTGGACCCTCATGGTACAACAATGATATGACAGAGGCCAGGCCCGTCTTTACCCATGGTGCAATGCACCCTGCGTGGCGTGTTGGGGGGTGCCGCGTCGATGATGGTCTCTAATATGAATATGTATAAAAAGTGGACTGGGGGGCGCCACTTGCACCCGGGCGCCTGTTGTGCTTAATACGAGCCTGATCAACTGTATTTTCGTCATAATTGTAATACCTACTTATTTTTGCATGCTACTTAAGATGGCTTAACAGCTCTCACTGCACTTGAATATTATCATCGTAAATATAACCCTATTTATTAGCATGAATATCTCTGGCTTTTTTGGACTTTAATGTTCAAAATTCAGTATTATAGAATCACTCAAGTTTATTTGGTGGCCAGTCTAGAAGTGACAATCCAAAAATAAAGTTATTCTTAGCATTCAGATAATCGAATAGGTGTTATCCATTCATTTGTGGTTTTATTAGGCATATGTCTAATCTCAAAGCGTTTTAAGCATCATGCCACTAATGTTTCAATGTCATTATTAAGTTGTGTCCACCATACGTAACTCCTAGTAATGTAGTCTGTCTTACAGAAGATGGTACTACAACTCGACTTTCTAGTAGTAAACATTCATTATGTAAAGAAATTTCTGCATGCTGTAACCAAAATGGACGTAACTCTGAGTCAGCTTCTTTAATAGGCCATCCTCTTTGTTTAAAATGTATAACTCTGCTTAAAGTTTGATCACGTTTTGTTTCTTTAGATTTCCTATTTGAGATCCAGATTTAATATTATCTCATAATTATGTGATGTCAAGGCGAACGAGGCGATAGCATGTTAGGCATGGGTTTTCTTGTGTCAAATATTCCGAGTAAAGGTTTGTGATCAGTCACTATCCGAAAATGTCTGCCCATGAGATAATTTTGAAACTTTTTAATGCCAAACAGTATAGATGTAGTTTCCTTGTCTACTTGAGAATATCGTCGCTCGTGAGAATGTAAATTCCTTAAAGACATCGCTATTAGTTTTCTTGGGTCAAATATTCCGAGTAAGAGTTTGTGATCAGTCCCTATCCGAAAATGTCCGCCCATTAAATAATTTTGAAAATTTGTAATGCCAAACATTATAGATGTAGTTTCCTTGTCTACTTGAGAATATCGTCGCTCGTGAGAATAATTCCTTAAAGACATCGCTATTGGTTTTTTTGGGTCAAATATTCCAAGTAAGAGTTTGTGATCAGTCACTATCCGAAAATGTCCGCCCATGAGATAATTTTGAAACTTTGTAATGCCAAACATTATAGATGTAGTTTCCTTGTCTACTTAAGAATATCGTCGCTCGTGAGAATGTAAAGTCATCGCTATAGGACGTTCATCACCATTGGCCATTCATGAGACAAAACTGTTCCCACCCTTACCAGAATTATCACATGTAAGAATCAGTGATTTGCGGACATCGTAATGCACCAACATTAAGTCAAATGAAAGTAAATGTTTTACTGTAATTAGAAATATTTTGTTCTAGCTCTTCCATTTCCGAGGTTGTGTTCTATCTAATAAACGATGTAGTGGTTCAAGAACAGTTGCTTTATGTCGTATAAACTGCTCATTAAAATTATATAAACGCAGAAAAACTTGAAGTTCTTGTTTATTTTTAAGTGCAGCGGTATTACTTTTTCATTCAACTTTACTCGGTGCTGGATGGATTCCCTCAGCGTCGATTACAAAACCGAGAAATTCTACTTTTTCTTTTGCAAATTTACATTTGTTTTTGTTAAGCCGTAAACCAGCCTGTTCAACCCGTTGTAATGTTTTATCTAGTCTTTCCAGCATTTGCAGCATAATTTGCCCGCTTATTATAATATCATGGATTAGAACTACCACCCCATGTATACCAGCAAGAAGAAAAGTCATCAGTCACTGAAATATGCCTGGCCGAGCTTTAACACCAAAGCCTAATCGATGTACAGTATATAAGCCCTTGCAGGTATTCAAAGTGAATACCTGCAAAGGCTTATATATATATATATAAGTTAGACGTGCTATTATTTACGACTACCTGCGTATATGCATGCTCTAAATTTAGCGTCGTAAAATTAAATCCACCAGCCACAGTAGCGAACATTTAATTTGCGGTTGACATTGGAAAAGTATCAGATTCCATTGCTTCATTTGCTGTGCTACGGTAGTCGTCTTTACAACTATCTTTATAACTATCGGTAATACGGGAGTATTGGTACTCCTTACTCCTTCCCTTTGTAATCTGTCAATTTCAGTAAAAAAAACCGAAGAACTTTGGAGCATTTCAATTATGTTATCAAATCTATAATACCATCTATAGCGCCTCAATTAACTTTCATTTAAAGAAAATGCATTGATGAAGGAACTTTTCCTGATTTAATGAAATATGATAAAATAATCCCACTTTTCAAGGCAGGCGACAAGTCTGATCCCAGTAATTTCAGACCAATATCTATACTAAATTTATAATCAACTGCTTGTACACCTTTTGTTAAATAAAAATTACTCAACAAAAATCAGTTTGGTTTTAGCAAAGGTAAATGTACCACAGACGCTGGAATAACACTTTTGAGACATATCTATGATGGTTGGGAGAATAAACAAAATGATATCGGCATTTTTTGCGATCTGTCAAAAGCATTCGACTGCGTTAGTCATGAAACACTGTTGGGGAAAATAGATCATTAGAGTGTGACGAAAAATTCACTAAACCTAATAAAATCATATCTTTCTGCTAGAATTCAAAAAGTAGTACTTAAAGAAGCTAAATCTGCAGGGGGCACCAATTACTATGTACGTACCTCAGGGAGTGGTATTAGGACCATTGCTTTTTCTAATTTACATTAATGATCTGATCATTTCTGGGTAAATGAATTGCTATGTTCAATAAAGTTCCACAAAATGTAATTGACCTACCCATAAATAAATTTAAAATTCATGTAAAGAACATACTTATGAGTAAAGGCTACTATAAAGTTGATGATTATTTTAAGAACCGCAATGCATGGAATTAACAGCCTTTGGTTTGTTCTATAATGACTGATTATATGTACAACCTATGACTAACAGACTTTGAAAGTTGTATTTATTATTGTGATAATACATATTATTTTGTAAATGCCATTACTTATGATAAAGAGCTCGTAAATTTCTTTCGCTTGTTCTTCTTGTCAGTCAAAAGACATCCTGAGCAAGTGGTGAGCGAAAAAAAATTGTTTTTGAATATTCAAAAGTGTTTTAAGGAGCTTACTTGAGTAAAGATATTGACATTTCATTTCATATAAAATCAAACTTAAAAAATACACATACTTACATAATATCTATATGTAAGAATTACATACATACAAATAAAGACATATATACATAGACAACCTCGAGATTCACGGATCTCACTACCTACCAAAAAGTAAGACACTATCACATAACAAGAGCCAACAGTACTTCAGGCTTAACAATAACAAACTTCTCAAATTTATTTTAAACATTATTGTAAACTAGTGGCCGCCAGCGACTTCGTCTGCGTTTTCCATTATTTCTTCACTACTAATAGTTGCAGCGTGACGTGATATAGCCTAAAGCCTTCCTCGATAAATGGTCTAGTCAACACAAATAGAATTTTTCAATTCGAACCAGTAGTTCCTGATTAGATTAGTGCGTTCACACAAACAAACTCTTCAGCTTTATAATATTAAAGAAAACAATTGAGGAAATTTGATATATTATGGTAGCCCGACTCGCAGCCGTGTGTACATTGCGCAATTCCAAAATTAAACTTGTATGATGGAAATCTGGTCAACAACGAAGGTACTTCAAGAATCTCGAGACAATATAGAAAACGTTCATTTCCTAGTTCCTACATTGACCCGGCGAGAAGAGGTGCAGGTCACTCATCTACTGAGGTTGTTTTTTGTAAATAATTCACCACGATTGCGTACTGAATAGTTATTCATTAATTACTTGCCCGTCAGTGGATGCTGTTACAATTGCCACTTTTCCTTTTAATCTCTTATTATGTAGATCTCTAGTACTCAGGTAAAATGGTGAGATATTATTTATTTTCGGCACTAATTTAGATGAAATAAGCATGATAACGGGCGTGTGATAAGATTAATATAACAAATTCAAAAGGGAAATTTACGATTTTTAGAAACTGTTGAAAAAGTTTTTAAGAATCGAGTGCAATTAATTCAGAAGTTGAATTATCTATGATATGATTTATGCTCGATAATGTCCAACCAAAACAAGTCCAAAGTTTTAAAATTAGTTTTTTTTAATTATATATTATTCTTAGCCATGGATACAGGTCTTTCAGCCTCCGTTTTCATTTTTATACAACCACGGACGAGTACGTAACTTGAGTAAATACTTGTAATAAGTCTATGGAATAGTCACGTACAGTCGGCCAAGCCAAGAAAGTGTTCTGCCAATTTTGACAACACTTCCCGTGTCTTTAATTGAAGCATCGCTAAAGGCGAATCCTAGAATTGCATACAAACAATAAAAGAGATGCACAATGCTAACGTGTTGTCGTAGAGCACAAATGTTATTTTGACCTTTGCAGCCTATGCATTAGATCAGGGGTCTCCAAACTTTGAAGCCTTTGGGCCATAATGATTTTTTCAGTTTGTTCCAAAGGCCAAACCAGTTTTAATTTTTCTGCCCTTAACAATATTTCTAGTCTAGAATAGTCGCAAAGTGCGCGACCTAAGCAAACTTACGCTTTTTTGCATTTCAATGAGGAAGTATATAAAAAATAAAAATTAGTTCTTGAAATCATACTAGATGTCACTCGCGATTTTCGGATTTTGTTTATGATATTCATTCAAATTTTGTTTCTGACGTAATAAAAGTAAATTGAGTATCGAAAATTAATAAATATGACATCGTTTTGTGTTTCTTATAATATCTAACTTTCAAACTAATTATAAAGTATCTAATGAGTTATAAGGTATCTAAATAATGGTTTAAGTTCTTTTTGACACCGATATAAGTACCTTATAAAACTTAAGGTCTCAGTAAACTCTATTATACAGATGAAAAAAAGTTTTAAACGGAAAATAATGATCTTATAACACCACTAATACACTTCTAGAAGAGTTATGTAGAACCACTTTAAGGGGTTTATACAGACTTTACCTGTATAATTTTGCGCC
The DNA here is from genome assembly GCA_918026875.4 of Diatraea saccharalis. NCBI lineage: Eukaryota > Metazoa > Arthropoda > Insecta > Lepidoptera > Crambidae > Diatraea > Diatraea saccharalis. The sequence continues at coordinate 9,111,338 of OU893337.1, forward strand.
AAAATCCAGGTTATAAAGGTGTTATTACACTCTATAACTCTCTTATAAGATATACGCTAACTCTTTAATATCTAACCAGAACCGAAATATAGGTCTACTAAAGCTTGTTTTAACGCTAAATTGTTAGTTGGGATGGTCATTCGCTATGCAAATGATCCTAAAGCACGGGCCAAAATATGCCTTAGCGTTGAGGAGAAAATTTACCCACTAATTGCTGAAGCAAAAGATGCCAAAGAAACTTGGTAAGCATTAAAGAGAGCATATGCGGATGCAGGTTTGGTGCGTCGATTAACATTACTTAGAAAATAGTTCAGCGTGAAACTAGAGAGCTACCCTAGTATGGAAGCGTACGTTACAGATATCCAAGCGACACATCAAGCACTCGTAACGATTAAAGCTGGTTTGGATGATGAATTTCTAAGTATAATAATGTTAGCTGGTTTGACAGATTCGTATAATCCGCTAGTGATGGCTTTGGAACATTCAGGAGCAAAAATTTCGTCTGAGACCGTAATCGCCGCAATACTTAAAAAAGGGCAGCGACAAAGTCAACCAACGTATAGTGGGATGAATGAAAAGAAGGACGAATCGGTACTAGTGTCGAGTTCTAATGACAAAAAGAAAATACAAAACCTATAATTTGTTATTATTGTAAAAAGAAAGGGCATTATAAGTCTCAATGTAAAAAATTTAAAAATAATATTGATGTTCAGCCGAAATCTTGTCTTACAAATGACAACTCTGAGGAGTTTGTAACCTTTCTAACTAGTAAGTATGAAAGTAATGATAGATGGGTTGTAGATTCTGATGCTACGTCCCACATGACATCAAATGAACAAATTTTGAAACCAGAAAAATCTTGTGCAAAATTTATTACTTGTGCAAATAAAGACAAAATTGTTTCAAACAAACAAGGAACTGTTGATTTGAAGATAAATCACGAGGGACGTACCACAGATGTGAAAATGAGTAATGTATTGCTTATTCCTGAGTTATTAACTAATTTGATTTCAGTAAGCAAGATTGCTGAAAGTGGTAAGGTTATTATTTTTGATAAAAAGTGTTGTAAAGTTTTTAATGATACTGTTAATGTTATAGGTAAACCTCTTTTTACAGCACCACACAAAAACGGGTTATATGTATTAGGTCCGGATAATATCAAGTTTCCGACAGTTCTTTTAGGTGATAGCAGTCGTAGTCAGGATGACTATGAGTTGTGGCACAGGAGGTTAGGTCATTTATCTTAATAAAAGTTATGATTAAGGATATTAATTTTGGGAAGGTTGATAATAAAGTTCATTGTGTGGCCTGCAGAAAGCAGAGCAAGCAAGAAAGAAAGCAGTGTGCAAAGAAATTTCCACATCGAAAGAAATGTAAGCGAGCCAACGATTTGCTTGAGCTAGTACATAGTGATGTTGACGGTCCAATTGAAACAGAGTCATGGGGAGGTGCAAAATATTTTCTGATCTTTGTTGACGACTACAGTAGAAAAGTTTTCTGTTATATTTTGACATCGAAAAAAGAAGTATTCGAATGTTTTCGTGATTTTAAAGCTTTTGTGGAAAATCAAACTTCAAAGAAAATTAAAAAAATTAGATCTGATAATGGTACAGAGTATACCAATAAGGAATTTCAATCTTTTTTAAAGAAATATGGAATTCAGCATCAGACATCTGTTCCACATACTCCAGCTCAAGATCAAAAACAGAAAATCAAGGCGTAAGTCATATACAGTCAGATACTTTTGAAGCTCAAGACGAAATGAGTAGTCAACAAGATTCTGAAATAGAAGAAACTGGTGAAGTTTCACCAAATAGAAGATATCCCTTACGAATACGTACTCCAAAGAGATATGATGATATGGAATGTCAAATGCAACAAGAGAAGCGGTGTACTTGAAGAGATTGGTGGAGGAATTGAATTCATCTGAGTGTTCTCCCATACCAATCCACTGTGATAGTCAATCAGCAATTGCTATTGCAAACGCAAGTCATTACCATGCACGTATCAAACACGTTGACGTCAGAATTCGTTTTGTGAATGATATCTTAGAAAAAGGTATTATTCAGTTGTTCTTTCTGAAAGGTGAACATATGCCAGCCGATTTTAACTAAAGGCTTACCTAAATCTAAACGTATGTTCTACGTACGTAGTGTGAATTTAAAGTAAGTTTGTTTTTCTGATGTGAGGAATATTTGTGTGCATGAAAGAGGTTGATGAAATTAATACGAGTAGTTGCGCGTTAGTTGATTTAAGGAGGAGTGTTGGATCCTAGGTTGGATGGTGTCTGGTCTATGGTATAAAGAGTAAATCAATTTGACGCAGCATTCATATTTTTTACTTGCTTTTGTTTTCTCTTCACAAAATACATTAACTGTACAACAATACTGATTTTATTATTTTATTACTTAGTATCTACAATTTAATATCACCTACTGGTGATATCACATGAAACAATTTTACGTTATACTTTACTAATAAACCACTATAAATTTAATCAATCAATTTCATTTCTAGATAAACTAAACGGCTTATCATGGCTCTCGAAGCACGAGAAAGACAAAAATTTAATTTTGTAAGGATGCGGGTTGGTCTTACTAAAATGTGAATTTATAAAATAAAATTAATAGAACACATTAACAAATTTGCCTCTATAATGCAGCATTTTTCCATTTCTTTTTGTAATATTTGTAAAGAAAAACATAAATATCACACTAAATACAAATTATATGGCAACAGATCTGACTTATTGTCTTTTGAATTTCAAAGGAGTCGCGTGAAAAGGTTAGAGAAAAAATGCTTACATAATTATACCCAACTTATGGAAGATTACATAACTATTCAGCCTAAAGGTTTTTGGTCTTTTATTAAATCTCGCTCCGACGTTGGTAGTATGCCAAGTAGCCTTCATTATAGGGGCACAATAGTTAACACAGGTACCGATATTTGCAATGCCTTTTCACAGTATTTTCTAACTAATTTTTCGCCTAGAACAGCAGCTAATTTAAGCTTCGACTCTGACGAGGGTATTAATGTCATTTCTGATATCTCCAGTGTTGTGATTCATACTGACGTGGTATTCAAATTACTCTCTAATCTTGATACAAGTAAATCAGCAGGCCCAGATCATCTTCCAGCTCTATTCTTGGTTAATTGTGCGCCCAGCATTACTAAGCCCATTTCTTTGTTATTTCAGCGTTCCCTTCTTGAATCCAAAGTACCTAATTTATGGAAGCAGGCATTTGTTACACCTGTCTTAAAAAAGGGGGCTAGGATTGAAGTTATTAATTATAGGCCTATCTCTAAGTTGTGTGTGGTGGCAAAGGTATTAGAAAAAATTGTTTACTCTCAATTATTTAACGCCATAAAAGATTCTCTAGCAAATTACCAGCATGGGTTTATGAGTCATAGGTCTACAGTTTCTAATCTTATATTACTTAACGACTATATATCAAAATCTATGGATGACGGATCTCAAGTAGACGTCATCTATACTGACTATTCAAAAGCATTCGATAGGATTGATCACGTCATACTTCTGGCCAAGCTAGCTCGGATCGGTGTTAGGGGTGACTTATTGAGATGGTTTTCATCCTACATAGATAACAGGTCTCAAGCAGTAGTCATAAGTAATCACGTATCTAGTTGGGTGATTATACCTAGTGGAGTAGCCCAAGGCTCATTGTTGGGTCCTCTCCTCTTCAATATATTTGTCAATGACATAGGAAGTTGCTTCAAGTACTCAAATCTTCTATGCTTCGCGGATGATATGAAGATATATGCTGAAGTAAAATCTGTTGCGGACTCAGTAGCACTACAGTTTGATTTAGATAGTCTGGGTGAGTACTGTGTAAGAAATAAGTTGGACCTTAATCCTTCTAAGTGCTTTTCTGTCACATTTTCACGAAAGTCAACTGTTATTAATCACGTTTACACTATAAACAATCAAGACCTCCAAAAAGTGAGTGAGATTAGAGACTTGGGTATCATACACGATTCCAAGCTTATATTTGATTCTCATATTCACTCTATTATTCTTAAAGCCGCTAAGTTATTTGGGTTTATAATGCGAAATTCGGCTTGCTTTTCTCGAATTAAAACTTTTAAAATATTATACTGTGCTTATGTTCGTAGCCAACTGGAATATGCGTCTCAAATTTGGAATCCTAGATATGCCACTTATATTGACAGAATTGAAGGCATTCAGAGGAAATTTATAAAGTTTCTGTGTTATAAGATGAATAGACCATATGATTCATCTGAATACCTCCAAGTATGTAAAGAGCAACATTTACTGCCACTAGTGCTCCGTAGAACAGTAGCCGACATTATATATCTGCTTAAAATTATAAATTGTCAAGTTGATTGTCCTGAATTGTTGCGTATCATTAAATTTTCAGTCCCGACAAGATCACAGAGATATTACCGACCTATAGCGATCCCCTCGTCATCTACAAATTATAGGCAAAATAGCTTTATTGTTAGGGCCAGCGTAAGCTTAAATATGATGCTTGATGAGTGTGGGTATGATGTAGACATCTTCGATTGCAAAATTAATTCATTTAAGCGGAAATTAATAGAATACTTTCTGTCTCGTTAACTTATGGCGCAGGTATGATTACTTATTTGATTGTGTAGCTTGTGTGCGAATTCACTGATTAGATCTAAGCTATTTCTATATGTGGAAACCTATAATTGGCTTTATGTTTTTTATGCTGAAATCTATCATGTTTGTTTAGCTGTTGGTTTTCCAAGAATAATAAATAAATAAATAAATAAATATCATCATGAGGTATTTACAGGGGAAATTAATAAATACGTAAGACAAACCATAAAATAGCATGTCGATATGGTAAGCAATGAAAATGCGGACTATCTTGCCAGATTAAGAAATTCACTAGGTGGTGATATTAAAAACATCTACTGTCCTTGGCAAATGTCGTACGAGAATACGGTCAAAAAATCTACAAGCAATGGAGAGCAGAAAGAACACTTGTCACTAGTACAAAAGGCACATGATATGCTGGTATCAATAAAGAAGTTGTCCGAAAACCCTGGTTCGCTATGTCCAGCAACTACCGCGAGAGAAAAACCGCGAGATTCGGACATTGCCGATTTAAAGCCCATTTACACCGTATTCATATGATAACATCTCCAGTATGCACCGAATGTTCAATTCAAGTAAACCAGACACTTGCACCTATCTTTTTTCATGCCCAACTTACAATATCCAGTGACTCGTTCTAAGACATCACCTCCTGAAAACTTAAAAAAAATAGAACTGACTTCAAACAGGATGGTATTTTAAAAATTATTATGATAATTCAACGCTTTCACCAGGCAGCGTTTAGCAGGGCTATTGCGTAAAGTTAGCCAAGAGCCCCGCTAATTACCTTAAAACTATGTTAATTAGCATAGTTTTAAGGTCATTTTTTTTTATTCCGGATATGTAAATAATAACTTTGAACAAAACAACGACATTTAAATCAAGATTTTGCTGCTTGCAAATAATATGATATTAAAGATCTGGCTATTTGACTTTTAAAAACATTAAGGAATAAAAAGGAAGACAAAAAAAGATTAGGCTCTGCCTCATAATATAACTTATTCAATATTTGGCAGTATGGCTAAGTTCTTTCACCTGTCCTATGGACGAAACAAACTACTACTGCTATTATTTTTTTGACAGGATTAGAAAATCTAAAAGAAATCGTCTTAACGGCCGCATAAATTCTTTTTATTTTGTTTCGCTTTGCTAATGATAATAAGATGAGTTTACACACAGTACCGTTAGATAAATCAAACTTATTAATTTTTCAATAATTGAAATGGCGTGTATGTTCCGTCGAATTTATTGCAAATATACGAAGTGCTTAGTGATAACTGTTTTATTGGCATTTTTTGTACAAATATTGGTTGCAATTTGCTTTTTTCCTTCCATCGAAAATGAATCCTTACTTAAAAGAAAAAGTACCTTTGCAAAACAAGAAACTGGTGCTGTATCTGCTGAAAAAGCAGATTCCAGATTATCAGATGATGAGGACCTGATATTAAAAGGAAAGCATCAAACAATTACACAATTGAGATTAGAAGAATTAGATTTTAAGCCTCAATGTGAAATAAAAAGCAAGGAAGCCATATCAGCTATACACCGTGCTAAAACACAGACATGTAAACGAGAAATAGTGAATATAACTTGCCTTATTCAGAATGATAATTTTTATCCAAAAATATTACCAAACAATTGTCCAGCCAGAAACGCTACTTATGGAAAAGAGTTAGGTTGTTTTCAAGATGAGAAAAAGCTGAGAATACTTTCTAGTTTTTATGGAAATTATGTTAATTCTAATACTCCAATGAATTGTGTAGATATTTGCATTCAGGCTGGTTTTCCATATGCTGGTGTTCAGTATGGGTAAGTTGCATAATAAGAATAAAAAATCAAATTGATATTATGGAATGGCTTGAACACTTTTAGACAAAATTTTATGTACCCTAACAACCAGTTGCACAAATGTCCATTAGAATTGCCATTAGTTTAATGTTACATTATCCTTAAAAGTCTTAAAATTTCGCACATTCATTAGAGTGAGTGATTAGGGTAAGGTTATAATGTTTCAGGGATCTGCTACTAGAATTATTGGAAACATTCATTTGATATACTTCATATAAGTTATATTTACAAGAATATTATGGTCACAGTAATGAGTTAATGATGATTATCTGATTTTTGTATACTAATAAAAAAATAAAAAACTAAAATTTAAAATGATGAAGATATAATTAATAATAATGGTGTAGCTCGTGGTAAAAATGTGCAAGAGCTTTTAAAAGCTTGATATTTCAGAATGTGAAATACTTGTACATCCTTTAGTGCTCAGTGAGGCGATCAGGTGCTGGAGCAACTGGTGGCGATAGGGCAATATACTTTAAAAACCTCTAGTATTTTGATATACTTAAATATCAAGCTTTTGCATATTTTGGTCACTGGCTCTTTGACTATAAGGGCATGCTGATTAATTAATTGTAATATCCTAGTACTAGGTTTCTTATTATTTTAGTTTACAAACTTTGAAAATTTATATTTATTTGTTATTATTTTACTAATATTAATTAACTGCACAAAGTAGTTTTTATAAGTATTGTTTGTAAAGGCTTTTATTCCTGTTGCAGATCAGAATGCTTTTGTGGAGATAATATGCCATCTGCTTCAGCTAAAATAAAGAATAATTTTTGTGACATGAAGTGCTCTGGAGATCCCTCCAAAATTTGTGGGGGATATTTTACAATGAATGTGTTTGAAACGGGTTTATCAAGTAAGTTTATGTGTAATTTTATTTATTGAATAAAAACCTTATATTATGCATACAAGATATCATAATTAAAAATAATTTAAAAGCTCATTTTGAGCTTATAAATTATTTTTATCAAAGATTGTGCAAAAAGAGCCATAACAGTGTTACATGGACTAGGCAAGTAGACATGACAAGTGATATCTAATTTAAAATAATTGTAATATACACTGTTGGTAATTTAATTAAAAAAGCAATTGTTTTATTACAGAATTCCTTCCAAGAATGCCTAAGACTATTGCAAGTAATGAAACATCGTCAGTTCATATAGTCTTCCTTTTGACTTTGAATGGACGTGCTTTGAGACAAGTTAATCGGTTAATTAACGTTTTATACAGAAGCAATCATTATTTTTTAATTCATGTTGACAAAGTGAGTAAAAATGACATTCTGTACTGCACACCATTGAAACCACCCTATTGGGTGACCACCCCCTATTGGGTGACCACCCCCTATTGGGTGGCTTGGCTAAACCACCCTATTGGGCAGTTTCAATCATAAAATCAATATTCTTAACGAAAAATGCTTAAAAAATCCACTTTGACCTTGGCACTCTGAGATGGAACTTGAATGCATGACCTTTCACTATTCGGGCGAATGTTCTAACCACTGAGCTACCTAGGACCCAATAGGACTGACGTTTTTTTCAAGCACTTGTTACTGTTTCGCTACTATAGAACGTATTTTCATCACTGTTCAGACAATCCACCCAAACAGCCAAAATATTTTTTTTACAAATATTTCAACTTACGATAAATATTAAATTTTTTCAGTATAGCATTGTGAATGCAAAATTGATTAAATGTAATAATTAGAACAAATTTTTGTGGACAAAATGGATGCACAAATTCCAGGATAGGAAAGGATGGCATGAGATTGAGAACTATATTCAACTATGTTACTGAGGGCTGATAAAGAATTGAATGAATCCTGAATCATAGTCATTTTTTGACAAGGAAATTTACCTAGATTTCAGTTTTAAACAAAAATGTAGAAAATTTTAGCTTCGATATATTCAGTGGCGTTAACTATTAAGGCGCATAGTTTTAATTAAAATTCAAAGTTTGTATTTTTCTTTTGTAAGTATTTAAAATCCATTGAACCAATTTTAATGAGCGTTGGTACGCAGATAGGATGGACCTAAGAGAAAGACATTTTCACTACTATTATTTTCTTTTGTGTCAGTTCATATTTATTTTATTTTGTATGATACTCTGTACATAACTTATTATAATACGATAGTGCACAGCGCCAAACGGCGCGCCGTCAAAGAACACATTGAAATGTGGAAGCGACTTCCAGTGCGTCTCGTTCGCAACCACAACTGAACAGAAGAGAGTCTAGAAAAATTTAACGACATTTGTTTTGTTATGAGATATAAATATGAGATATGCAATAGCATAACACTCATATTGTAATAGATTTATCACATTTATTGTACATATAATTTATTTTTTCAGCGGCAAGATTATTTACATCGTAAACTATCGGAGTTAGAGGAAAAATTCCCGAATATAAAATTGGCCTCCCATCGATATTCTTCGATCTGGGGAGGAGCATCATTGCTGCAAATGCTACTTACAGCTATGAAGGATATTTTCTCCCTTGGCTGGAATTGGGACTACGTAATAAATTTGAGCGAAAGTGACTTCCCTATAAAGTCAATAGAACATTTAGAAAACTTTTTAGCAGCAAATAAGGGTTTGAATTTTGTAAAGTCACATGGTCGGGAGGTCCAAAGATTTATAAAAAAACAAGGCTTGGATAAATCTTTTATTGAATGCGAAACACACATGTGGCGTATAGGTGATAGAAAATTGCCACGTGGCATTGTAATCGATGGTGGTAGCGATTGGGTAGCTTTATCTCCTGATTTCGTGTCATATGTAGTTAACACATATGATGAACTTTTGGCTGGCTTGGATATTATATTTCGACATACTCTTTTACCAGCTGAATCCTTTTTTCATACTGTACTTAGAAATTCCAAATTTTGCAATACATATGTAGACAACAATTTACACGTTACAAACTGGAAAAGGAAATTAGGATGTAAATGTCAATATAAGCATGTTGTAGATTGGTGTGGCTGCTCACCTAATGATTTTAAAACTGATGATTGGCCAAGAATACAAAACACTCAAGATAGACAATTATTTTTTGCTAGAAAATTTGAACCAATAATCAATCAGGAAATTATAACTAGAGTAGAACAATTTATTGGTTACGATGATCACTATTTGATAAAAAATCACGAAGCATATTGGCAAAGCATTTATAACATAGATGACTTAACATCAAGTTCAGATGATTTGATATTGACTCATGCTGGGAGCATAATGCGGCATAATGTAAAAATTTTACTAGAAGAACGTTGCAAAGTAGAACCATTTGAAGTTATTGAAATGAACGTATATAATTATGCCGACGTTTATAAAGGCAATTTAATTCTACACAGAGTTCTGTTAAACGGTGGCGATGAAGTCTTCTTAGAAACGTGGTATAAACCAAAGAAGCATTTCGAACAAAACTTAGAGAATCGTTATGTTGACAACGTTAAAATTTTCAGAGTAAGCTCCGATTATGATCAAAAAGAAATAACGTTTCGTAACTATGCAAATATTTTGGGGCCGTTATCTGAACCTAATTTACTTTACCAATTTTCGCCAGATATTGATAGAAAAGATGATAATCTAACAGTTATATGGTTGGACCCTGCTGGCCTAATAGCCGATGTAAATATCCTACATGTAGATGAAAATAATTTAACTAATTTCATTAAACCTAATATAAAAATTCCGTTACTTCCAGGTATATGGAAAGTAGGGTTATTTGAGAGAACAAACCTGGTAGCAATAACTAAGTTCTTGATTACCCCTTTAGAGTATTTTTCCGGGAAAAAAACGACACGACAAGAAGTGTCGATAATTCACAGTGGCTCGCAAAATTCTTATAAAAAGTATTCACATGTTAAACTAGTAAATTTTTTACCAAATGCGGAAGAAAGTTTATTGTTACAAAAACTTGCTCATGCTAATATTAAAAGAATAAATAATGATCTTAGAGAATGGATAGATAATTTAACGTCTGGTTTTTATACTATATTAGGGTCATGTGTTAGCGCTCTTAATGACAATATAAAAAGCAAAATAAAATGTGGCAATTATGAATTCGAATATTGCTCTTCAACCATTTGGAGTTCATTGTCTCCAGATCCGAAAGGTACTGTCGGTAAATTAAACGAGATGACTGGACGGCTTGATAGAATATGACACAAAATTGGATTTACGGTATATTATATTTATTTTTTAAAAAACAAATTAATGAGTTTCCATGCAATAGTTAAGTTTTGTGAAATTAGATGACATTTTTAGTAAATAGGTTTTTTAATATAGGTCTTTGCACACGACGCTTTTATTTTGAACCAACAACGTGCGTTTTAGACGGGCGTGACCTCTGCTCATTGAGCAGATTGTATGTTTTTAATTTAGTGACGCAAACTCAAGTGGTACGCCTGTATGAAGGATGTATAGGATTAGGGTTTCTACGAGAGATTGTCTTGTTTGATTTAGAAGGTACATCGTCGTTTTTAAAAAAACAATAGCCTTGTTTGTCAAGCATGTTTTCGATACAAGCACGGTGCTCTTATGTATAAGTTACAAAGTTTACACGCTCTTGATAAGCGTCTTTGTATTCAACGCGCGTTATAAAACGTCGTGAGCATAGGCCCTAATAGTAATATGTATCACAGTCCTCATTTTTTTACTTTTGTAATTTATGTACCATAATAATGTTTTACTAAACGGCAACGTTCTCTGTGTAAATAATTTGTAAATAGATTTTTTTTATAAAACCTTTGTTCTTTCATTATTTTTATAACTGAAACATATCGATACGAAAGAAATTCGATTGTCATTATCGCTATATACTTAGGTACTGTAATGTCTGCAGCACAGCCGAAGAATGGTGGCTGCCGCAGCACCAAAACCCCAAGTCTTGAGACGTCTTAGCCAGTACGCGTAGCATGACAAACTCGAGGAACGCTACACCCAAATGTCAGTTTCTCGGGTCAAGAGTGAGATATAGTATGGGTGCACCCGAGAAAAGTGGCATTTGAGTGTAGACAAAACGTTCTCGAGTTTGTCATGCTACGCGTGCAGGAACACTAGGTTAGTATAATTGACAGATTAGGGTCAATCATGATCTTAAAACGAATGGGTACGCGGAACTAATTAAATGTGTATGTTATATTATAATTTAAGCAGGCATTTTTATCATTGAATTTCAATGAAGTAAAAACTAAAAGAATTAGTGAAGAGACTTATTAGCTACGTTAAGTTTTGTTAATTTGCTCTACATAATTTTTCCAATACGTTATCTATACTCACAAATAGAAAAGATTTGATTGCTTGTTTATTTGCATTATAGGTTCTGAATTACTCTAACATTGGACCGATTAAAAAAAATCTTTTACATAATACGCTGGGGACATAGGCTTTAATAGACGCAGGCTAAGTCACGGGGAAATAGCTAATTAATTTGATAGAATTTGATTCACAATTCAAGAAGAATCGATGTATAATATATAATAAATATTATTCCTTATTAAAATAAACATACCTGTCGAACATCGAAATTTTCCTTTCGTATTTTGAATAAATGCAAAATATTAAATCTTTTGTTTTTTCGCTGAATCTTATTTGTCCATGGCTGATATGAACTTATCGTCTAAATATATAAGATAATTTGATGAAAAACATATTTTGTTTTCTTAATAAAAAAAACGACTTAATATTCGATTTAGATAAATTTCAAATGGGACCACCTCGGGCCATTAATCTGTCTAATAAAAACAGAATTCTGGAAATCGTTCAATTAGCGAAAAAGTCTGTGAAATACAATACAAAACTCTTTATTGTTCACATTACACAATAAATTACAAAATTTTATAGTAATAAGTAGGTACATAAAAAATACATCGCTTGAACATTTGAAATAGGTTAAAATTAAATTTGAAATTGTCAATATGTAGGGGAGACTGGGCAACATTTAATCACTTTTCTATTTAACCGACGTCAAAAAAAGTTGTCACCAATACGAGGTGTATGTATGTAATTTTGTTGGAATGACGTAATATTCAAATTCATATACGTTGGTCTATATAAGCTTCTAAACGAGTGTGAAAATTTTTCCACGGATATCTCGCAAAGTAGATGTCGGAGTGCGTAGGGTACACTACAAGTTTTGTTATGAAAACAAAATGCTCATACGATTTAAAAATTTTTGATATTGGCCCCACCACCTCAATATACATCATACATACATATAGGTAGGGTAAAATACCCAGTAGACGCCTTTTAATGAGAATCTTAATTCGATTAAACTATATTTTTAAAAGGCTTTAAATAAAAACCGCTATTTTTATGAGAAAGGTTGTTTATTATCTATACATATTATATAAAAGGAGATGTCCTGACTTACTGACTGACAGACAACGCACAGCCTAAACCGCTGGTCGTAGAAACTTGAAATTTGGAGGGAACATTCCCCTTAATACGTGTGCTAAGAATGGATTTTTGGAAATTCCATCCCGAAGGGGGTCAAAAAGGGTGAAAAAGTTTGTATGAAACTTCTTTGTTTATGGACCTATGTCGATGAAAATTGATATTCAGGTAGTTTATGACCCTAGGAAGGTAATAACTTACATTTTATCCCGAAAACTAGCACTTTATGGAATTAAAATGGGAGTAAAAGATTTTATGTGGAATCAAAATGTTACCATAGCAACCATTGTGTACAATCTGATTTGTCATTGTAATAATATTGGGTATGTTCCGATATACACTGCGAGCACTGCGCAGTGGTCTTACTGCTGAAAAATCTGTTCCGTTATGGACTGCCAGTACACTGCTAAAGTACCCTAGGGAAATTTATGACGTCATAAATTGCCGCCATATTTGTACTGTGAGCACTGGAGATTTCGAGGTAAGGTGCTCGCAATGCTTTTGATCACGTGATCAGTCGAAACAGAATCAGAAAATGATAAGTTTCTAAACAAACAAAAAAAATACTTACGTTTATTTATAAGATGGATTTAATTGATAATTTTTTTTTATACAATTTACCAATTTTCTTTTGAAAAGAGGGAATCTTTATATTTATATTCACCTTGCATTAACAAATTTGAAAATGGCGCCAAAAAATAGGATTAACAGTATACTGGACTGCGTTCCGTTTTTAAAAGTCACCAGTATAACTAGCTATAAAGGAACGGGCTTGCAGTATACTAAATTGACGTCATACTGTTCAGTGGTCGCAGTGTATATCGGAACATACCCATTATTTGCAAAATATTGTATAGCGATAAAAACTGGTATTTGGGGACATATTACATTTTTGAAATTTTTATGAATAAAAATGTTCAAATTCAAGTAATTTTGTTTACGAATAAAAAATATTTTTATATTATATACATATATGAACTACACTAGATGGCGTTAAATGAATTCTAAATCGCAGATTTTTTTGCCTAGAAAACTTACCTAGAATTACTTTTCAGCCATCTGGTGGCAAGTATATTCTAAACCACTCTATTATTTTGATTAAAGCATTTTCCGGTGGATTTCAATCAAAAACATTGAAATGTTGCTTCAAGTTTAGATTAAAGAAATTGCAATTATTTGTGTTTTTCGTTTCATCAGTAATTAATTTATTGAGGATTGATAGGTCTTAAACTAAAATTTTCAAGTTGATAATTTTTAAAACTCCTATTTTATTTGGTCGGCTGATACTATGACTTCTTCATGATGTGACCAAGAGTAAGTGTTCATATCGTAAAATAATTACGTAAGTCTCAGTAAGAGGCGCTGATGTCGCATTGTTTTTGTGATACATTATTTATTTTAATTTTTAGTTATACAACAAATTAAAGGAAGTAGGGTGAATAAGCAACGGAAACCAATTACTTGATTAAGTTCAGTGAGACAAATGTGCGAAGTGCAGCAGCAAAGGCTATTTCTACAGTTTTATGGATAGGTCGCAGGTTCTGATGAAGACAGGATTGTATCGTATTGTAGCTCCAGAGGCTGATAAAAATATATTGGAGAATATAAAAGTTTTTGAGATATGAACTGAACTTCAGTTCCTACATGATTAACTACTTTAGGTCACGTGATAGGTTAGTATTTTAAGACAATCATGAAGCGTCGCGTAGCGATCGTATTAAATTACGAGGTTTTTCAGACCACATAATCATAACTCTAAGAATAAACAAGGTATTTCAGCAAATAATTAGATTTATTTTTTTGTACAAAAACATAGATTGACATATCATTTAACGTTGACGTTTAAATTATATGATACTAGTGGACGCCCGCGACTTCGTCCGCGTGGAAGTCGGTATCCCGTGGGAGTGAGAAGTTTTCCCAGTAAAAAGTACCCTATGTGTTATTCTGATGTATAACCTATATTGCTGTAAAGTTTTATCCAAATCCGTCCAGTAGTTTTTTCGTGAAAGAGTAACAAACATCCATACATCCATACTTACAAACTTTCGCCTTTATAATATTAATAGGATAGGATAGGATGATCAAATGGCCTGCCGGATCATAAAATCATCAATTCTACGATATGGCCACAACATATATATGTAATGTAATAAGTACGTCGTTTATTGAAAAAAATATATGTTGCACTGTAAATAGAAATATTTTTTTATCATCAGCCCTTTTAACTCCCTACTGCAAGGGCTTATTTCAAATTGAATTGGATTGAATTAATATCTCTAAAGTTTTCAAAGATAAAGTGCTGAAACATATTCGATATTGATTGTAGTATCCTCGAACTTAAACATGAAGGTAATTTCATCATCAGCTCGGGAAACAACAGCGTTTTTGAAAAATATATGCTGCCCAAAGTAACTATACCACGCGGACGAAGTCGCGGGCAAAAGCTAGTATCTTATAAGAAATCAAAAAATTTAATTTGTTATTGAAATTATATAAATATCACCACTGAACGAAATATGGCACTTTTCACCTCACGTGCACTACAGGTCGTCCGCCAACAACTGGTATAATTACCATATTTCATTTAAGGGTTATATTCAATTCAAAGCAAAAATATGAACGATTTACTGTGTAAATTTCAACAAAAAGAAAGCTTCATGCCGACCCTAAAAATCGAAATCCAGTAGTCGGCCCACTGAATTTTAATGTTGCCGATCTCAGCTGTCTTGATCTTACAGAAATGCAACTGAACAAGCTTGAGTGGCTTCAAAACTTTTGCATAAGATTTACAATTGGATTATGCAAATATGATCACTGTGTATCCGATTTTCGTGAGAAACTGGAGTGGTTGCCTATTTGATTTCGCCGGAATACACATATTTTAAAACTTTAAATTAGTATACTTTTTAATCCACTTCTCTTCTTATCTCAAAGATCGTTTCTCGATCGATCTCAAAATTCGTCAAAGAATCCCACCCCCGCTTCTTGAGGTCATCAAAAAACCTACTGCGGGAAATGCCCATACTTTGCACTAAGTTCTATTGATAAATCTTTTACTGTCCACGTTGTACCCTCATGAAATGCGTTATATACCTTTGTCGATTAGAAAAGCCTTGTTAAGAGAGCACTACACTATTAAAGTATGTAATATAGATATTATATGTTTATATATTTTATAGAATAATGGTTATTATGTTATATTATATGTAGGTCTATTATAAAAATTAAATAAAAAGTGAAAATTAACGAATACTGCTCATCAATCGGAATCCTTTAGATGCGAAGGTGTGCGTTTTATTAATAATAAAGGAACAGATTCCATCAGACGTCATTTAACACTATATATATGATTTTAAAGCCTATAAAGGCCGACTACTGGTCCGAGGTGACATCTGGGTATTTTACTCTATACCGTCTAACGTAAAACTTCTTTTTAACACCTTTGCTCGTAAAGCTGATGTAATTCCACCGGTTTTAAATATGTAAAGCGGGTGATAAAAAACGCGTGTGTTACCAAAGCAAATAGTTATGTTATAGTCCATACAAATTCCATAACAGTATTATTTGTAATTTCGCACGCTGTTGCTATTCAAATTTCGAACTAATCGCCGCGCAGCGCCAGTCAGTAGGCAGCGCTAGCGCGCTGTTAAAATGGCGGGAAAGCAACAGTGTACATTCACAGATTGAGTTTATTTAATGTTTTTTTCTTCTGTTT
Source organism: Diatraea saccharalis (assembly GCA_918026875.4). NCBI lineage: Eukaryota > Metazoa > Arthropoda > Insecta > Lepidoptera > Crambidae > Diatraea > Diatraea saccharalis. The sequence goes on from OU893337.1 coordinate 9,127,912, forward strand.
CCTCGCAAATGTGTTAAAAAACGTCGTACGATATACGTGCGTATTGGTTATAACATGCTCAGCTCAATTACGCCCTCGCCCTCGGCTCGGGCTGAAATTCCGCCTCGCATGTTATAACCATCATAACCACAGAAATAAATCTATTTCTGTGATCATAACGCACTAATATCGTAATGTACTATTACGATTTTCAGCTATAAAAAATAATGCACCTTAGTTTAATAAAGTGGTTATACTCCAAGGGTTAAACATAAAAAACACCTTTTCTCATAAATTATATTTATTGGTGATTTATCCAATCTTCATGCGAATAATTTGTTCCGTGGCTATTTTTATTATACCATAAAAATCTTCATGGATGTGTGATCGCCAATATTTACATTTCCCCCAGACGATAGCGGGATAATTCGGAGACGATATTCCTTGAAATATCCGTGCAATACTGCGCCCTGTGAAGTCACAGTCTTTATAGGATGATAATAAACCACGAACATCTAATAAAATGCGTTCAACATCAAGAGGCCGCTGTTCTCTAACAATGTTATTGGTTGGTATAGAATCTCTTTGAAAATAGTTTGTTATTATTGATTTTAGTTCATCTGATTTAGTTTTAAGAAAATCCTCATTTATAACACTACTTTCAAGTGAGTAATTACCCAGATCACTAAAAGCGTTATTGATCTCTTCCAATTGATATAATTTAGACTTTTCTTGATTTACAACAGAATTGTGTAAATCATCCAAAATATTGTCCAATTCTGTAGGATTTAAATTGCCTGGGGCTTTAATTCTGAATCCTAGAGTATTAAATTCTACTTTTAGCTGAGATCTTTTTGGTATTCCGTTTTCTGTTATCCACTCCAAATTTTTCAAGTGATATTTTGTCATACCACTTTCCCAACCTATGGCAGCTGCAACTTCGATGACATTGAATTCAAATATATTATTTTTTACAATATCAGCATTTTTTTTACTTTCTAAAAGATAAGCCATGGCAAGTGGAGCACAACTTTTAGCAGCTTCAAGAATTTTTTGGGGACCTCCATAAGAAGAAATTTTTCCCATTATGTAGGCATTATTCAGTACTTTGATATATTGCTTAGGATGAAGCTCCACATAACACAATAATGTAGAGATGTTTTCAGAAGGTAGGTCTAGTTCCTCTACAGTGCTATCAATTGGTATGCCTACTTCATGTCCTGGACATTGATTCTTATTTTCAGTACTTGATGATGGAATGTCTTGATTAACACATTCACATGGAATAAATACCCTATGAAGTAATTTTCTTATTACAGGCCTATCAATAGTATTGGCATGAATGTGTTTCAAAAGCTCATTTTTGTCATTGCTGTTATTTTTCATAAAAACATGACAATATGCTGTGTGTCCATCACGCCCAGCTCTTCCAACTTCTTGCACATAAGACTCAAAACAACTTGGCATGTTGTAATGTATAATACATCTTATATTTGATTTATTTATACCCATACCAAATGCCACAGTGGCCACAATTATTCTCAAAGTACCATCAATAAAGTATTTTTGAATCTTTTTTCTTTGAGCAGCAGACATTCCAGCATGGTATGCTTCTGCTATGTATGACATTCTTTTTCGTTTATTACTTTTTTTCTCCATATTAATTTTATCAGGTTCTTGAAGACACGATCTTAATATTGCTGCAACTTTTTCACATTCATCTCGTCGAATGCAATAAACTATTATTGAATTGAATGATTTAATCCTTTCTGAAGCAAGAAAAGCTACTAGAGCTTTATCTTTATCTTTTTCAAATGAAACAGAAAGGACAAGATTGTCTGGCAGTGTTGGATTGGTAATAACACCAGCCGAACCATCAGGAACATTAATGTGCCCAATTACACTCTGTATTGTTGACTGACTTGCTGTAGCTGTTAGTCCTAGAATACAATTTACATTCAGTTTTTCCCTGAGAACCCTACATATCATCAGGTAGCTTGGTCTAAAATTATAACTCCATTGAGACACACAATGAGCTTCATCAATACAAGCAAAAGCTATTTTAGGTAAAGACTTAAAGAGCCCTGTGAAGCCATTTGAGGAGTCTCCAGATATAAGTGCTTCTGGAGAAATGAGTAGAATGTTAATTTCACCATCTTTAAGACATTGAATGATTTTGCGCCGTTGCGTAGGAGGTTGACTAGTATGTAAGCAACCAGCTTTTAAAAACTCAGGCATACATTGAACCTGATCTTCCATTAATGATACTAAAGGAGATATAACTAAGGTTATACATTTGTAATGCTGGCTATAGATATATGCTGGAAGCTGATAACACAATGATTTCCCTCCTCCAGTTGTTAAAATTAATAATGTTGACTTTCCACTTAAAATTCTCATAATAGCATTTTCTTGACCATATCGAAATGAATCATGTCCAAACTTTTTTAGAGCATCGTACAATTCTTTTGGTGCTTTCTGCATGTGACTGTCATAAATTGGTTTAATCTCTGTATCTATAGAGTTATTTGAAGTACATTCAAGCATTTTTAAATATGAATCTGGAATTTGACTCCTTGAAGATACTGACATATTTAATAGTTGATCATTTGGTATATCATTTCTTTCTTTACTAACAAGGCTTTGCATATCTGCCAAGGTTGGTAAATCATTATCATTATAGCTTTCTAGAGGTAGAAGTATGTCCCCTTTATGTACAGTACAATACCTGGCCATATGCCCTGTCAATCCACATTTGAAACAATTAATTTTACCATGTTCAGGAAATTCCATACCAGCATGAAGATCTTTCTTGTATTTCCATTGTTGTTTCTTATATTTCGTATAATTCTTAGATTTCTTTCCACGAACAAAAACTTTTTTTTCAATATTTATTTTAATGAAATTCTCATTTAATGTACCACTTTTTATTTTCTCCATTAACTTATTATCAGTTGTATTTTCTTTATCAGCTTTACAACTAGGTAATGTTGACATGGCATCATTTTTGCTTAAAATGGCTGTTATGTCATAATGTCTTGGAACAACTGCTTCATCTAAACCAAATGGTACATATTCAGAAATATCTGGAGGACACTGATCTACATTATTATGATTTAAAGTTTTAGTTTTCTTTTTATTTAAAAGTTTATTTTCTTCTCTGGACACAATAATGTGAGAATTGGAGTTATCAAGTTCTAAATGATTTGAAACAATTGCTTGGGGTTGGTAAGTATTTTCCACTAAATCATTTAGTTTTCGTTTTTTTAAAGCAGGTTTCAATTTTTTAAATTCCATATCTTCTTCAGATTCACTATTTTCAACATACTCTACTAGTTTTTGTGAGTCACTTGTGCATATATTACTTAAACCAAAATTTTGTTCTTTGGCAGTATCATCATCAGCAGTGTTATTATCAGAGTCTCCAAAATTAACAGCTCGGCTGAGCCAGGCATCATCTATTTGTCTTTTTGGGACTTTATTTTCTAATGAGAGTTGAATTAAATCAGAATCCTTGCCAATTTTGTTATTAATAAAATCATTTTTAACAAAAGGTAAATTAGAGTGTGAGATATCAATATCAAGCGTTTCTTTTATCTCAACATTGTGTTCACTTAGGGTATCATTTTTTTTGTCATCTATTGTCAGTTGTGGTTTAGACAACTTTCTAGGATTTCTAAGAGAAAACTTTCTGTTGTTAAATAGTTTCTTGGAAAAATTTTCTTCTAATGGATTTCGGTCAATAGCATTTTGTTGTAATTTTGAATCTAATAAAAGTTCATGAAGTTCTTGACCACTAGGAAGAGCTGGCAGTAACACTTCCGATTGGTGATTTGAAGAATCAGGAGATAATTTATCCAAACATTGAACATATTCAGGTGATGCAATTAGATCGTTATCATCACAAATACTTAATGAGTTTTCTAATAAAGCACTTTTTAATTGAAAATACTTTTTGTAAGCGTATTTTATGTTGGCGGGAGCTTCTTTAATGTCAAGTTTAGAAGGTGTGCGGGAGAACTTTATTTTGAATTCTTTTTCCCAGTTTTTCACAGTCAACTTGAATTTGAGGTACATTTTATCCTGCTTGATTGACTCCATAATATGTATCGCTACTCAAAAGGCGATTACTTTCAAAATTTACTATATTAACTTCAATACGTGTTTACATCACACCAGCACCGATACAAACACAGAACAAAACTAACAACACAGATGAGATACCACGTATGCTGACCACAGATCACTATACTGCATAGAGCAAGAACTACCCGAATATAATATACTCTTTGATCTAAAGAAGTCCATTCGTTTAATAGAGTATTTGACACTCTTAAAAATAAGTTGCGTGTAGTGGTCATCTTGTTAGGTAATAAAGTAAAACAGTTTATTTCTTAGAATCTGCAGATAAAATATTTTTAGCTTTAGTAAAATAACGTTAAGAAATATGTAACATTTTTAACAATCTAACTAGATGTAGTAGTACGTAGTTTTCTGATTTCTCTATGACAACCCTTCCGGTTTTTTGCCTTGCCGATGCTGCAGTTTATACTACTTAAGCAATTATATTATTTTATATTCACTCTGTTTTCTGACATTATAACGGTCATAAGTTATTTATAGATGTTTAATTATTTTTATAAAAATAAAAAAAACACATTTGAACAAATTAAAACAGCAAAGATAATTATTTTAAGGATTAAATTGATGCATCAACGATACTTGTATGTAAAACTGAATCAGTTTAGATGGAGTACAAAAAATATGAGTAACGAAATACATTCGTGAGCAACGTTTCGTTACTCGGTCACCCGATACTCAGTATCGAATACATACGGTTTGTTACAGCTCTATTCTCTAGTTATAAAATTTTCATAGTATTTAAAAAAAGCATAATTCCCGAAATCAAACTAGATGTCGCTCCAGTACGTTCTTGATTTCTCCATGACAACTTTTCCAGTTTTCTTTCTACAAGTTTAAAAGTATATTAGTTTTTAAACTCAATAAACAATTCATACTCTGTTTGTACTTTTTCGTTTTTGTATTAATATCTTAGTTACAAACTTTTCAAATTTCAGTTTTTTAATATGTTAGTTAAAAGGAAAGGAAATGACTATCCTTGGTCCATTCGTTTCCTGAAAAAATGAACTTTTGCTATAGTCGCCATCTAGTGAGGGTGCTTTTTTGGTGAATTCTTTTTTTAAAAAAGTTCCTCATTGAAGTTGATTTTTGAAATTGTTTTGTATCTTTTTGGTTTGGTTTGGTTTTAGTGTATACTAAGTTTAGGTTTTGTAGAAACTGACGATATTACAACGATATTTGTTCAATATGTCGGAAAAAATAAAGCCGATCGGAAGCTTTTCTCGAAAACGCCGCCAAAAACTTTTGAATTATAACAAAAACTTGAATGGTGGAATTGTACCTCTTTAATAGAAATAAAAAAATGTCCCGGCGAGCTATTAAATATTGATGAATAAAATTGAATCGCCGATTCCAGTTCCGACTGCACCAAATTGGATGATTCTTTTTTTATGTGTTCCACGATTCATGACACGTTTTGTATAAGTTTTTTTTAAACGGGTATAAGGCGCTACGAAGTCCACCAGGTCATCTAGTTGTTTATAAAAATGAGCTAGAAATTGTATGTATAAATGCACAAGTTGACATGACAGCTTCCTGTTTACTTGTAACGCCACATACCGGTAAACAGAACCTGTTATTGGTTGCGACGACAACCAAGTAAAGGTCGAAGTTCATTAAAAATCTTAAAAATGTTGCATTTTCTTACGTTACTGAAGCTAAACATATTTTGTCTGCAGAATCTAGGAAATAAACTTTATTAGATTATTGTCTACCAGGATGACCATAGTGTGAAATACCCCATTTTAACTTTCAACTGTCCAACCATCACGGTTCAGGAGATATAGCCTGGTGCCAGAAAAGAAACACGTTTGTTGTATGGGAGCCCCTTAAATATTTTTTTATTCTATTTTTTTTGTATTTGTTGTTATAGCGGTAACAGAAATACATTATCTGTGAAGATTTTTACTGTCTAAATATCACTGTTCATGATCATAAGATACTAGCCTGATGACACTAAAAAACGTTTGTTGTATGGGAGAATCCTTAAACATTTATTTATTCTGGTTTTTATTATTTTTTGTTAAAACGGAAATAAAAATACATCATTTGTGAAAATTTCAACTGTCAAATTTTCACGGTTCATGACCGCCTGGTAACAGACAGTCAGCGCAGTCTTAGTAATAGGGTTCCCGTTTTACCCTTTGGGTACGGAACCATATTAACAGTGGTAATTTTAAATAGAACCAGAGACAGGTATTCCAGTTTGCAAATTATGCCAGTCTGTGAGGAGAACGAAACTCCTCCACAACACACAATAAAAGAAAGAAAGGAGACTTATTCGAAAAGCAATAAAAATATTAACTTGTCTCTTCGACATTTCGATTTTTATTTGAGTGTGACCCTTAAAGTTATTTACACAGTAATATTATTTTTTATCCATCATCATCATCGGAATCTAACATATCTTTTCTGCTGATTCCAATTGTTTTGAGTATATTGCTTGAAGGTCCTGACAAACCTTCTTCTTTAATACTTTCAGTTATATTATGTACCACGGTTTCGCAAGATTTTCTATTATTTGCGAACGAATCAAGTTTAGAAGCCAACTCTTTTTCTAACGCTTCATCTTCATCGCTTATATCAGATTCTATTTCAAAATCAGAATCGTTAGAATCGGAATCATTGGTATTTTCAGAGGGAGGGAAACTTAACATTCTTTGTAAGCAATTAACAAAATTATCAGCATCGAAGTTAATGCATTGATTATCTGACTCATTTATTTCTCTGGAATCAACACCTTCAAAATCCGATGATTCATTCAAAAAATTATTTAATTTTGTTGTTATAGCTTGTGGTGTCAAAACGTCATCTTTTCTAAATTTGATATCATAATTATAACGCCTGTTTAACAACTCATCTAATTGCTGCTCGTTAATATTTAACCAATCATCACAGTCTTCACTCAAATCTGCTTTATTGGGATCAGCATTTTTCAACGATTCCTTAATTACTTGAAAGTTGTCTGAACCCATTATTTTGGAAATATTTTTAGATTTAGAAGTATAAATAGAACATTCGGTGTCGAGAAAATATTGCTTTGCTTTTTCTAATAATTCATTATATTCTTTTGAATCTTTAATATTTTGCCGAAAGTATCCGATATCAGTTAAATTATTTAAAAATCGAATAAAGTCTTTGGTGGAAAAAACATCTTTTGTTAGGTTTTTCATTAATATCTGAAATCCACATGCTAGTTTAAGGCCTAGGACACCTTTTTTGTCATTTTCTGAGTGTCCTCTAATCTTAACATACTTTGAATGCATTAGCATAGCATACAAACATTTCGTAAATTTTACTTTAACAATAATAGGATCTTGATACTCCAAATTTTGGCAATGTTTTAAATCAAACATGTCAAGACTACAGTATGATTCCACGATAGCAGATATAAATGTAGGATTCAATGACAATAGAGCTGCTAAATCTAGTGGTAATTTCACTAAAGCATTGTGAAAATTTTGATTTACTTGTTGTGGATATTGTTTTATTCTAGACCAGACAGCTTCTTCAATTGCAGTTGATACTTTAGTGAAGTCCGGTAAGTGAATAACTAAATCTAAAGCTTCCCTGATGGTGAAAACTTTATTCAGGTCTATGACTGCAGGGGGAACCATACGAATGTGTCCTTTATATATAAATACCTGAAACAATGATTTGCAAAGGTACATTAAACAAGAAGGGATGTATTAGTAAAGCTGCGGTTATAACTAAGCAATTATGTTGGAAAATAACTTATAAAAAAAAGGAATAGCTGTTATAATAAGGGATTAAAATTTCGTTACGGCGCAGTGAGATTATACACCTTGTAACATAATTAACGCAAATCTTGAAAGCTCAGATCAAATAAAAAGTAAAGACGCGTTCTGCTTATTAGCGAAGTGAATATGGTATAACGGCACCTTGCCGTGTATACACATACCTACAAAGTTCCGCGCACACATACCACGTTTAACGTAACTACGCCTTCCCTATTTATTCGAACTATAGCGAGCGTTCGGAGCATTACATAGAAAATATAAAATAACCAACAAAATGCTGAATTATTTATGTAAAAAGAAGTAAAAACAGATTATTTAAAAAAAAGTTATTATTTTACCCTGACAATCGAAAACTTGCAACTCGCGTTATTTCTAACAAGAAGCAAATAACGTCTCCTACGTGTTTCTTGTTAGGAATTATTCTATTCTAATGTTATTCTTTATTAAAAATATAATATTTTAAGCATATGACACTCATTTAATTTAAACCCATATTATCTAATTTAGTATAAAAATAAATTTACATATTAATGATATCCTATAATATTAATTTCTTATAGTAGTACACAAACTTACCCTATTTTCTGTATTTTCTGGATTAGCCCATGATGGCAAAAACATTGCAGCTTCTATCAGTAGAAAATCACCATCATTATCCCTCATTTGAATAATGAGGTTATGAAAGACCTTGCTTATTTCAAAAACAAGGTATGCTATGAACCATTCATCTTCAATATTGTCACCAAAACATGTAGTACTTTGAAGTTGCACAGGATTGTCTAAAACAAATTTGTTAATAAATAATAATGTTTTTATACATTATTTAGTAAGATGTCACTCCATTGAAGCGGGTCAGCAGTTTAATTAAGATTTGAAATTCCCTTCTTTATTCCAATTCTCGGTTTTGCAGAGCAGTGTTACATTTTGTATAAAATTCTATATGTACTATGTAAAATGGCGTAGGCTGTGTAAGCTGACAGACAATAAATGTTTAAGTAGACTCAAATTATCTGTGACTCAAATCAAATTCGATAAACGTTGTTTTGTTAGTAAGCTCTGCTTCCATCATCGTTCTAGAAAGTAGTTCAAGTATTTTAACAATGTCAAGTAGATTATTTTAAAAATTCTAATTTATAAATACGGGTGTAGACAATACGAAAATAAACGCATATAATTTTTTTCTGGTAGTGTTTAATATACTACTACCGATAATCACACTTTTATGATTTTTATAATATTGTTTAAATTAATTATGAACAATCATATATTTTATACTCGTTAATTATGTACCAGCCTATATGTATTCATAGAACGATATCAGTTTATGAGAGGCGTGACGTCATAGCGACGCCATGACAGAAGTTGGCCTTTCCGCGGATGGGTAAATAAACTAAACTTTATTATATTGTATTTTTTTTATATATTTTTTTAAACACTTTCAAAATGAGTTTTCCATTAAGAATAATGAATTATAGAAACGAAAATAAGAATTATATGTAAAAGGCACATTTGTAAAATGTTTTTTATAAGAGATATTTATTTTTGTAAATTTATGGTTGTGATGGAAATGATGATAATAGGATGGTAATGATTTTTTGGTTTCTGGAAATGACATAACATGACTGGTAATGTTTTATTAGTAACAAAGAGAAATTAAAAAAAAAATATTCAAAGTTAATCTAATCATCAATAGATCACAACCAAGGTGTATAATAATAAAAACATTATAATCAAAATACCCTTTAATTCTTATTGAAAATTGAATAGTTCTTTGGAAAAATCTGTCGGTTCTAAAGTCATCTAGTACTAAAGACATTAAATTATTCATATCTAATTAATTGCACAATCTTTTATGATTAATCTAAGTATAACAATCACGTGAATAAAAAAACACTTATTTTTAATTTAATTATTAATCATGATTTCCTACACACTAAATTATTGATTGGATCTGAAGTATTAATATCTTTTTATTCATTTACTAGTGGACGCCCGCGACTTCGTCCGCGTGGAAGTCGGTATCCCGTGGGAGTGAGAAGTTTTCCCAGTAAAAAGTACCCTATGTGTTATTCTGATGTATAACCTATATTGCTGTAAAGTTTTATCCAAATCCGTCCAGTAGTTTTTTCGTGAAAGAGTAACAAACATCCATACATCCATACTTACAAACTTTCGCCTTTATAATATTAATAGGATAAGAAACTTTTTTGTTAGATAAAATAACAATGTTTTTTGGCGTACTAGCAATAACATTAACTTTGGGGCAGGTATTTGTTATATTAGTGAGAATATGATGAGCTTTGTGCGTTCTTACGAGTGGTGCTACGTATTCAAGACGATTTGATTCTCTACAACTCGGTCCAGGAAGTTCTTCAGCTCGAGTATTGTGGAGGACTTTTAAAAATCCTAAATGTTTATTGTGAACACAAATGTATTCACAGTCAAAACAGCTGGTATTCCGGAGTATAAGGTTCAACAAATTGTGTTTCCACAACACTTGATGCACTTTTAACGTGCCCTGGAATGGTTTTAAATTTTTGGGAAGCAGAGCTTCTTTTGTAAAAACTTCATCTTCACTTACATTCAAAATCGAAATATTTTCAATGTTCTGTTTTACACTCTGTATAAACTGTTCAAATGTACTGATGTCTTGACCAAACATCACAAGTTTGTCTGCGGTCCTTTTTAATACAGCTCCAATCCCATCTGGAGCCCCTTTCCCATGTCCAGTTTCACTGTAATTCCAGGTTATTGTCTTTAGCTGTGGAAAATCCTTATGAAGAACTGAAATTATGTGAAAGATGTATTTATTGCGGTACTGGGAACTTGGGGAATCTGACTGGAAATGGACAGTATCTATAAATGGATTTATTTCTAGAGCAAGTTTAACCATCGGTATTAGGTGCGCCCAGATGGCTGCAGCGTCATGTCTCAAGCACTGACTAATTGTGCATGCACAGGTAGTGCCAATGATACTACGATGGAAGTCGTAGGTGTAAATTACACCAGTGTGCAAGCAAATCTCTTTACGACTTGGTCCAAAATGAAGACTTTGCACTTCTTTTCCGTATTTAAGCCCAAAATTTTCTGAAAAATCTATATGTATATATGCTTCTGTTACAATTAAATTTTTTTTCTTATGTTTAGCAGTGTTGTATTGTTCGTTTATAATAAATACATGTTTGAAAAAATTTGGTAGCTGGTTATCTAATTTTTCTATAACTTGTAATGGTGTCATTTCAGTTGGCTTTTTCAAAGTAACATATTGTGTTTTCGTACCTTTCTTAGTCATAGCAGTTTCTTTACAGCGAACCCACTGATAGAGTGTAAGGCTTTGCTCATTGGAAAATTCTTTATAAGATAAAACATTATCCTTGCATGAAGGGCATTCTCTTTTTAAACATATATCTTTATATTGAGAACAACAGAGGGATCTTAAAACCTTTTCATAATTGGTCTCCGTTATTAAACCCGCTTTATGCAGGCACAGAATGACTAAGTCTATATTGCTATGAATTATACAGGCACAAGTTTCTCGGTTTGCTTTGTTTGGAAAAATTATCCAAAATGGGCGATGTCTACAAAAAAAAGCATAGCTTACAGGAACACCGTATTCTGAAATAAATTTGTTGTGTAATTGTTTTAATGGTAATATTAACTGTCTTTTTTGCTTTTGAATTTTATTACGAGTGATGTACTGTTTCTTGCCGGGTATAATTGTGCTATTTGAATCTTGCTCAAAAAACTTCTTAATAAGTATAATTAATTTTCGTCTTGATCGTGGTACTTGATCTGTTCGCAAGTTTTTTACTTTTTTATTCTGTTTGTCTATTTTTTTTGAAACTACTTTTAAATTATGCCCTGACATTTGTCTTAATTTCTTTTTCAGGCTTTCATTTTCCTTTTTTAATTCATTTATGATATTCATTAATACTTTATGCCTTTTTTGCTCCCTGTATCTTATACGTCTTATTTTCGTTGCAGTTGAATTTAGAGGATCTTCCATGGCTGTAGTAACTTCTGTTATCTTTTTGAGTGATATATTTTCCTGATTTTGATTTTCAATGAGAACTACTTCCGGCAGCTTAGATTCATTTATTTTACGTTTTTTGTTTTCTCTGTACCTCTTTGAAGCTTCTCGCCATTTTTTTCTTTGCTCTCTTTGATCTCTTGGCGATTTTTCATCAATAGGGATGACTTGACCCCTTTCTTTTTTTTTAATATATCGTCTTCGTTCTTTATCTTTTTCTCTGTCATACATTTCTGGATCATTTTTAAGTTCTGCGTATTTTTTACGCTTATAGGCTGATAAATTAGCCGATGTTTTTTTGTTCATAGTCATCAAACCTAAAACAACATTATTTCTTTGTAGAAAAAGATACGAACTACAGTCGTCTTGACTTTATTGATTTAAACCACTAGTTAATCTAGCACACTGACAAGTGATTAAGAATCGTTACAAATTTCAACGATTTGAAAGTAAACAACAAATAAAGATTAAAAGTCATTACCAGTAATCACAAATCATTTCCGTCTTTATCATTTTACTGGAGATGATCTTACTGGAAATGATTTTGATCCATTTCAAATCTGATATGTTCTCCAAATATCATGTTAACGTAATAATAATAACTTAAAACGTGACACATAAGCATTCGGCATCTTTGAAAAAAGTAATGGATGAAATGTATTTGTTACTTACAGTGTAATTCGTTCTTCTAGAAATGATGTGTATGCGTGACAAACGTAGTACCTAAGTCTTTTTTTATCTTTTGTTTGTTCGTTCGTTTGTTCGTTGACACGACCACTTACTGTACGCCTTCTTGGTGAACTGAAGGAGGCGCGGGCGCGGGTCTAAGTGTACTTTGTGACAAAGAGTAATAATAATTCGCTGTTTGACGTGTTTTTACGGAAATGATGAAAACACCGTAACAATTTTTAAATATTTTATTTTATATTGAATTTGATAGTTCCATTTAATAAGCTTCAGCACTAATACAATTTTGTTTTATAGTTATTATAAAGTAATTGCCTAAAACGCACTATTGTAATGCTTTTTGATATTATTTCAATATTTTATCTGTAATGTGTGATTTTTCGTCAGGTAGGAAATGACTTTAGGTGCGTATTTTGTTAAATTCCTGCAAATACCTAATACTAGCGGGTAAAATGAAGGTGGCGCCCTTAATTATAATATAAAAGTAAATATTTGCACGTAATTTAAATGAGTAAGAATTATAAATATCGTCACAGAGACGAAAAACGTTTTTTTTTTTTGCGTTTAGTTTATTTACCCGGATAATTATGATAATTAAATTTATTCTTAGATTATAACTTATTTAAAGAAAGATACTTATTTATATATGTATATAATTTATAGATATATTTCACGTGTATCTATAAAATAAAAATATAAAAAGTAGTCTACCTCAAAGTAGTCTAATAGTCACCCTTATTACTCAAAATCCTTTGATTTAAGCGAAAACAGTACTCATATTTGACAAAGACAAAAATAAAACAAAATTGAAGACAACATATCACACAACAAGCAAACTTTATATATTAACATATAACGTAAGAACACTTTCATCCTATAGTCACTTAATAGAACTGTACAAAGCTCAAGAAAATATTATAGTTGGACTGTTCGAAACACGTAGAATCGGAATAAAAGTATGAAAATCATATATTTTGTAACACAGGACATACACAGGGAATGTACGGTGTGAGTTTTTTAATAAAAAGTTATAAAGAAAGTATAGAAAGCTTTATAAGTGTCAGTGATAGAGTGGTACTTCTAAACTTAAGTCGACAAGGTACTAAACTTGTTACTTGTAAACATCACAACCCGTCACAAAAGCATTAACCAAAAAGAGTGTCAAAGAAGGATGATTACACTGGAAGAAGTGTGCAACGTAGAGGCTGCGTGATTCCGTTTCGTTATTACAATTCACAGTTCGAAATAGACTTCTTTTCTGCCATTATTGTGTTTTTTGTTAAGAAATGATTTGTTTTGGAAATGGAGTGGGGCACTAAAGAGAATAGGATTGAATTAATTGCACTGTACAAAGTAGGTAAGGAGCCAGCCGACATTTTTGATATATTGAAAAGCTAACGACTAGCCGAATGCAATCAGAGCCAGAAATCGTCGAAATCCCATAAAGTAGCAGAAAATCTTTTCCAGAGAAATGAGAATCCTACCGAGGAAACTTTCTCGGATTATCAAACAAGATTTGGGTCCATGGGCTTACCGCAGATTCACAATACATACCTTAAATCAGGGACTAAAACAAAAGAGAGTCGAAAGATCAAAACTCAACAACACCTTATTCAAAAACGAAGCGTGCACATTCCAACAAGATTCAGCCCCGTGTCATAAGGCGCGCTCTACCCAAATTTGGCTTGAGCAAAATGTTACAGACTTCATAAAGGCTGATGATTGGCCTGCGGCTAGTCCGGACTTACGACCCTTTGGACTATAAATTGTGGTCTGTGCTAGAGGACATGGCCTGCTCTAAGCGTCATCCAAATATTGAGTCGCTCAAGAAATCTTTGGAGGCAGCAGAGACCAAGTTTATAATGGAAACCGTTCGTAAATCCATCGTCGAATGACCTAACCGTTTAAAAGCGTGCGTTAAAGCTAAGGGTTGGACACTTTGAATAATTAGTTTAGTACGTTAGCATATCTTTTTCACTCTACATAATCACATACTTATAAAACAATAAAATATATATTTTTTTAATCATCGGATATTTTCTTTGTAACAGAATTTATGGCTAGACTAGGTAATGTGATACTTGTTTTACTGTTAACGCTACTTGGATTCTGATTCTTGCTTGTACGAAACTCTGTTTTTTAAACTGGACTGCTATATCGGGTGTTATTATATTGCTATATAAATAAAAAATAGAGGTAATGGCGCGCAATTTAACAAGAGAAGAAAGAATTCGAATATTACTTTTAAGTGGACAAGGAAAAAATATTTCGCAGATTTCAACTACATGTTAGTTTTTTCAGTCAGTCATTAAAATATTAAGTTTCATATATAATAATATTATTGAGATTAGGTAAATAGAAAAACATTCCCTTTTCTATTGGGTCTTAGACTTAAGTCATAATGTCTACAATTATAGATAAATTAATTTTACAATAAAATGAAAACAGTTATATATAATGTCACCAAATACTTGTAATTATATTATAACGCATTATTTTTAAATAAACAATGCAAATTTATTTTTATGCAATCAGTGCAGTATGTAACAACTATGGCATACCTATAAGTAATAGGTATGCCGTAGCTTCAACTTAAATAAATGTTGTCATTACAGAAACAATAATTTAGACATATGTTTAAAGAGTTTATTTTGTCACATTTAATAAAAATACAACCGTTATATTTCAATTTCGCAGAGAGAGACAGTTCGCCGATGGATACAACGAGATGTTGCAGAGGAGTCAATTGAAGATACACATTGGTATGTATAATAATTTCCCTAGACTTATTTTACCAGCACAAAATTCACTTTTTCCTTACACCCTGGGTGGTTTTCAAAATTTCCTAAAAATATGGGTCCATAATAAGACTTATTTGACATATTTTATTTAATCAACCCATTGAATTACACATTCCCACAAAGTTATCAATACTTACTGTTTAAATAACACCCAATAAATATATATATTACATCTTTGAAAATCAAAAAACCTACCTGCATGAGAAGCAACTTACAAAGAAGGCTGGATCAAAATAAAACAATCATGCAACATTACACAACATGCAGTCGGAGTTATGCACAAAGAAAGACTGATTTGACTTATTATTCACTTTGATGCCTCTGACTGCACGTTATGTATGATGTTTAATTTTTTATTACTAGACTGGTTCACAAAGTAAAAGAATAAAGTCCTTGTTTCTAAACTTTCTAATTGCATTATATTTATTAGAATTGCAATAATGATGATATTTCTCTTTGGAATCCTTGTATTGAGCCCTCCAATTTGATAATCTTATTGTAGTTATTATAAAATACATATATATCATTAATATAATGGTATCCGCACAACTGCCATATATTTTTATTTAATGTTAGATAACTAAGAACACTTGTGCTACTAAGAGAAAACATGTAACCCTTCCTTTGCAGTCAGGTAATTAGTATTAATTACAATTATAGTTAATGTCAAATTTGTAACACCAACTTTAACTGCAGCATGCATTGCTCCATCCTCTTTCTTAGCATAATAAAGCAATAACTAGTCAGTGAAACTTGGATGGTTATAGATAACAGTTAAGTTATGATGTCATCTAACCAATTTGCTTAATCTGTACTTTAACATGTTTGTTATTGTTGAAATAAGTTGGTGCATCTGCTTCTACAATGATTTCATTACAGAATTTATACTAATTAAAATTATTTGTTCTACTTGGCAAGATTATGCAGGATGCCTACGTAGAATATAAGATTTTGAAAGTTAGTAAAATATCAAAATAAATTTTACTACTAGATATTAGCAAGACCACTAATAAAGCAAATTGATTATCAATGATCTCTATTTATATTAATTCCCTTGAGGGTTTAATTCATGAGTGCAGGACCTGCAAATTGCTTGGAGTTTATTATCTAATGATATAACAAACCCCTAAATTACGGGGATGAAATCGCTGTAATAAATAAATACTTACTTTTATTTTCATTTGTAATAGGGATATGCACTTTGAACTCCTCCTTGTGCCAAATGTAGTCTTTCGCTAATAATTTTATAGTTTCATTGATACTATCACACAAGTTTTCTAGTTCTGCCGTTTCGTCTACATCAAGCAAGAAAAAACTAACGTGTACTGTGTCCTCAAAATTTGAATTACACATTCTCTTTTGTTCGGTCATTTTATGGAGTTAAAAGTTATTGCTCTCCAGTTCCACTCGATCTTTCCTTTTAGGTTGCATAAATCAAAACTATTTTATTATTTCAAAAAAATATACTTTTATGCATATAGGAATCTTTTATTTTTCGTATTATTCACAGACCTAGTAGGTATGTAGCACAGACTTAGTAGGTATCAGACGACCAACTTCCTAACAAAAAATTTCTTCGTAGAACGTGATTGGGAGCCAGTGATACATGACAGCTTCATTCGTTTTAAATACATAGATCTACTATCGGCAAAGGCATTTAGCTATACAGCCCTGTTTTGGGTAGGTACCTAGCCATCTTCCTAGTTTCCACATTATTTTTACTTTAAATTCCTTTTTTGTTTTAATACAACAATAATAATAAAGCAGACTGATAAATCTAGCTTATTATTATTGTTGTATTAAAACAAAAAAGGAAAAATGAACACGTAAATAAAACACACATTTTTCCAATATTATTTATTGAATAATTTATTTTTTAACTTATTATATTTTTCACAGCTCTCTTCTGCATTCTCGGAAATTCCTAGCTACGTTTTTTTAGTGGCACAACCTTATGAAACTTTTCAAGGTAATCACAATTTTTTTTAAAGAGGGCACTGATTTTTGCATACCTTTATAAAAAGTGTGTATAAACACATATTTAAGTTTTTCTAAAATTTCAATTGCCTTTGGCCAGAAAGAATGATGGTGTGTCTTATCTGTCACAGCTCTTTTCCTTTATGCTTTTTTTGTTTATCGATGCTCCATTGACACTATCAAATAATTGGTCAAGGAATGAAACAACTTCAGCTGCATTTCTTAATGTTGTGCACGTCCTCATAAGTTGCTGCAAATTAAAATATTCATATAATAATTGTATGAAACTTGATTCAAAACAATTAACTGTTAGAAAATTTCATCTAATACTCACAGAAATTTGCAGTGCAGCAGTTGCAAAGCTGCAGACATATTTTTACACAATTTTTTACCTGCAAAAAGAGATATCATATTTAAAATTATCTTCATTAGAGAATCATTATTGTAATTTAAGTGTAAACTATATTAACTACTTGTTACATAATTAAAAATACAGGTCATTGTATCAACACTTGCTCTGATAGAGAATATAGAAGCTGAATACAAATTATTTCTTTTATTTATACTAATTTAAGTTATACTAATATAATAACCAATGCATTACCTTCATCTTTTTAATTTTATCAGGTATAACTCATTGGTCATTTAATTTATGACATAGCCCAGCTTCAGTGTGTTGACAGTCTGTCTCATAGACATAAATAATATCATGCCATTTTGCAAGTTTACCACCAAAATTATTCCTGATACATTTTATCAAGTGTGTAGAATCATAATGTTCAAATCCATCCCACATATTTTAAGAATGCCAACTGAAACAAAAATTTAAGAACTTCTTAAAACATAGATAACAATATAAAAATAAGAACCTTCACTACTTTCATTAAATCTATTAGTTTTCTTTCATATAAATATAATTCTCTGTACCAACCTGTGATTTCAATTTAAAATTTGATCACACTAAGTGTCTTCTTTTAGATTTTTGAGTGCTGATTGGAAAGCTGAGCCTTGGCTATTTATTATTGCGATGGGATTAAGGTCCAATTCAACAACTTTTTCTACTACTAACTTTAAATATTCTTGATGTACAGTAGATGTTGCTCCTTGACAGAAATAAATAAACATAAAGGCTGTTGCTACTTGTAAACAGCACCAACATAATAAATACAAGAGTATGATCTGCAAAGTCCTCTTTCTTTTCTTGGTGTTCTACAAATCCATTAATGTTATCTTTAATCCTTATTACTTTTATTATACGAAAGTACTGTTTCTAATGACATCTCATCAATTATAATGGAGCATATTTTTTTGGAGTTTCATTTGTCCACCTGAAAAAGAAAATTCAAATAGTAGTAGAAAAAGTAAAAATTATTATTTGGTAGTAATACATAAAATTATAAAAGTAGTATGAAAAAACTTATATGGAATATATTTACCTCTTACATGAAGCCTGGTTCTATGATCAATTTTCTAATCAGGATATAATCTCAGATGATATTAGAAATATGTTATTTATATTATCAATTTTTTCTCTGATCAAAATCACTTCTAGCGTGCCCGCTAGAGTTAAGTAACTTAATGTAATTTTTCTTTATGTGTGTAAGAAAGAGAGATCTACTAGACTTTTTTAAAGCAAAAATCTATATTAAAATACACCAACACTGCAGCATGAACTTTGTTATCTAAATAAAATAAATTAAAAACAAACCTCTGTTCAGTTCCACTTTCTAATATGTGTAGTCAACATGACTTTTTCTTGCATAGCTGTGTTCCCAAGTGAATATAATTTCTGTAATAAAAAAAAAATCTAATGAAGAATAGCGGTATTCCAAAACACAACATAAAGTGAAGATACATATCATTTTAATTACATTATCTAAAGGTAATAGCAGATTAAACCAGCCTTACCAGTATTGCTTGAAGAGGGTAGGCTGATTGAGAGCCCATCATCATTAAACAATGACGGATATGCATCACCCAAGAGTCATGATTTTGGAGTGATGAATCTTGGTACATCATGTTTGCTACAAATGACACTTCTGCCTGGATTAAAATTTTCAGTATGACACACAGCACTAAGACATTGTAACCACTTGGAGAATCTTTTCTCATTCACTAGAATCTTACAAAGAATAGCGTCCTGTTCGTACTTTAACAATGCGTGTAACACAACCATAACACAACACACCAATTTCTTAGGCATCTTCTACAAATAAAAATACTTCGAAAAATGGAGAGTTTATATTACAAATAAAGCGAACAGGGTAAGCACAAAATAAACTTTACTCGATCACTTGTAATTCCCTGATATGTAGGTACATACTTTAGTCTTCTTCTTTTATTAATGACATATCCGCGCATTTCACACAATTTTGCCAATGTGAAATGAATAAATTAATTTCAACAAGTAAAATTAATTAAAACATTTTTTTTTTTTTTTTTTTTTTTTTTTTTTTTCTGGCTTCGCACGGCTTGTGCATTTAGCCAATGACATTATTTTTTGAGTAAAGTTAGGGAAACGTCAGGAAAGGGATAAAGTTTAAGGTTAACGGGAATTTGGAATAATAAGGATTAGAAGGGTATAAGGATAAGATGAAGGATATTATTATAACATAAGGTAAAGGAATGATAGAAATAAATTATATTACAGTTTAATATTGTTGAAAATAATAAATTTTGCTAGGGATTTATATACAGATGGGTTATTCGTAGCGAGCAAGGAGGATACGGAAGTTGGGAAAGGAATTTTAATTGATATTAGGTCATTTAAAAAGAAGGAGCGATCATACTTTAAACAAGCAAAAATGATGTGATTTAGTTCGCCAATAATACCCTTACCGCAGTCACAAATGTTATTGTTAATAATACCAAGTCTAAAGAGATGATCAGGAGTGCAAACATGTCCAAGTCGCATGCGAATTATTATTGAAATAGCCTTTCTTCCGTAATCAGCAGTACGGTACCATGGTTTAACAGAGATGTGTGGTTGAATAGAAGCATAAAATTTACCTTTTTTACTTGAGCTATTTTCCCAAATATTACACCAGGCACTATTAAGATCAGTCTTGGCTATAGACAAGAGGTCATGGCTAAAATTTTTATATGGATGCATGTCACCACAGTTCACGGCCTCATTTGCTAATCTATCAGCTATCTCATTGCCACCTATACCGCAATGACTTGGGATCCACATAAATTGTACGTAGTAGTTGTTAACGTAACACTTATAAAGTAATTTTCTTATTTCAGAAATAACAGGATAATATGTTTTCATTCGAAAGGGAAATTTACCAACAGCCTGAAGAGCGCTCATTGAGTCACAGAATACAATTGTTTTCTTAAGCTTCATAATAATAACATATTCCAGGGCCTTTAAAAGTCCATAACATTCACCTGTGAAAACTGAGGATTCGGGTGGAAGTTTAATTTTTTGAACAACATTGTATTGTGAATGATAAACACCTATGCCTACATTGCCAGACTTATTGTTTTTTGAAGCATCAGTAAAAATATGATGATGGTCTTTAAATTCACAGTCTATGGTATATTTAAAATTAAAATTGGCTGTAGGATCTTTATTAATAGACTTTAAGATAATATTCGGACATAATATTAAAGATTGATAGTTAACATCAAAAAGTGGCAGCAAGTTAGAACGATGAGTGGGATTGTGCAGGTTTTTATATTTTTTATAACTTTTTATTAAACAAGGAAGATTTTTGTGAGACCAATATCTGGAAGAGTTAATTTCTTCTTCGAGTGATTGAAGCAAGGGGAAGAGCGAATGATTAGATAATTGAATAG
Organism: Diatraea saccharalis; assembly: GCA_918026875.4. Lineage (NCBI taxonomy): Eukaryota > Metazoa > Arthropoda > Insecta > Lepidoptera > Crambidae > Diatraea > Diatraea saccharalis. Next base: position 9,149,091 of record OU893337.1, read on the forward strand.
AGCGAAAAACAAATCTGTCAGATAAATACTGACGACGTAAATGTAAAGGCGCCTCACAGCATTCTACTTGTAATGCATTGATGGGACTCGACTTCATAGCTCCTGCTATTAATCTGAGTGCTTTGGATTGGATTCTGTCAAGTTTTCTTAAGGCAATACTATTACCGGGTTCTAACAAAAAGGTACCGTAATCTAGTATACTACGAATCAGGGAATTATATAGTATCTTAAGGCTAAACGGATGAGCACCCCACCACACACCTGATAAACATCTAAGGATATTCAAAAGGCGTTCACATTTGTTAGCTATATGCTCACAATGTTGAGCGCCTGATAACTTCGAATCTAAAATAACTCCTAAATACTTATAGCTTTTTAAGATTGGAATTGAATCATTATCGTACATTATCTGAACAGAGGGAATGATACGTTTCCGTGAAAATATTACCACAGCGCTTTTAGAGGCAGAAAGGCTTAAACCATTCTGATCTAACCATTGTTTGAGATCATTTAAAGCTAATGTTAAAATTGATGTTGCTCTTTCTATATCGCGATTGGTAGAATAAATTAGAAGATCATCAGCATACTGAAGAATTTTAATACGGTTTTCAAATATTGACTCTAAATCATGCGTGTATATATTGTATAGCAAAGGGCTTAACACAGAACCTTGTGGCAAGCCTTTCCAAACTGTTCTAGTCATATCATTATTATAATTGTATATAAGTTTCACTGTACGTTCGTTTAGTAAATTAATAATGAAGTTAGAAAGAAGAGAGGGAACATTAATGGTATCCAATTTCGTTTTTAAGATCGATAGTAAAACATTATCGTATGCAGATTGTATATCAAGGAAAGCCGCGACTACAGATTCATTAAATGTAAATGCTAATCTTACATCTGTATTAAAAATACTAATATTATCGATGGTGCCTTTACTTTTCCGAAAACCATATTGCGATTTAGAAAGAACTTGTATGTTTTCAACAAACCACTCCAGGCGGTTTTTAATTAAATGTTCAGCCAATTTAACCAAAACATTAGATAGGGCGATGGGGCGATAATTGCTTAGCAACATTTCGTGATTTATGAGGTTTTAGCACTGGCAATATCACCTGGGATTTCCAAGATATTGGAACGTTTCCTGTTATCAAAAAACTGTTAATGACATCTAAATAATAAGAAAGTGTGTTATCAGTAAGTTTTGAAAAAAAGCAATAAGGAATTCCATCTTCTCCTGGGCAGGAGTCTTTGACATTATTGATTATACCTTTTAATTCATATAGAGTAAATGGTCTTTCTAAGTAATGCGTACTTTGTGTCGATAAAGTCTTATTATTCTCTGGGACCCACGGGGGGGCTAATCTATCAAGGAAGCTATATGCTAAGGATTGGGGAAGAACTGAAAAAGAAGTTTTGTTGAAAGCACATCTAAAACGCTTTATATTGTTCCATACTATTGTTGGATTGACGTTAGGTGAAATAGATGAACAGAAATTTTTCCAACCTTCAAATTTCTTTTTCTTGAATAATTTTTTAGTTTCTAATTTAAGTTTACAAAAATGTTCAAAGTTAGTATCTGACATGTTTTTATTATATTCTTTTTCCGCTTGTTTCCTTTTCCTTACAGCAAGAGTGCATTCACTGTCCCACCATGGAGGAGATGGAATTTTTTCTAAAGTATTTTTCACAGGAAATGTTTCATTAGCAATCTCTGTTATTAAGTGGGCCAAAGATTGAGCACATATTAGATTATTGTCACTGTTAACAGAGGGTAGAAGACATAGCTTAGCCTCAATCTTTTCTTTAAAGGAATCCCAAACCTTATTATTTTTAGTGTATTTATATTTTCTAAGGGATATCTTTTGTGGAATTATTTGTTGCTTACAAGGAAATTCAATAATTATTGGATAATGGTCACTACCATAAGTATAAGGAAGAGTTTCCCAAGATAGAGCAGAGGCCAGGCTTGGAGAACAAATAGATAAATCAACAGCGCTGGGATTTTGATTTGGTCCAGTTTGACGTGTGGGACTGCCTGTGTTAAGTAAACATAAATTATGCGAGTCAATAATATCTACCAATTCTCGACCCAGAGCATTACACTGAAAGCTTCCCCAGACTGTATGGTGACAATTAAAATCACCAAGAACTATAAATGGCTTGGGCAGATTAGAAAACAAAAAATCAAGTTCACTTAAAATGTAAGGTGAAGGGTGAGCTATGTACAATGATACCAAACAAAAATTATTAAAACTTATAGCTACAATTGATATATCATCAGAGTGAGGTGGAAGAGTTACACTTAAAAAGGGAATTGTATTTCTGATAAGTATAGCTGTTCCACCACCATCTGTACCTAGTCTATCATCTCGAACTATGTTGTAACCAGCAAAATAAAAGTTTTTTTGTGGTTTAAGCCAAGTCTCTGACAAAGCAAAAACAAATGGCTTGTATGTGTTGGTCAAATATATAAGTTCACTTCTTTTATTTATAATACTCTGAGTGTTCCACTGTATTATATTGCGTAGATCCATTATTAATTGTTAACATTAAATTTTCAAACAAAGAGGCAACGTTGGACGGTGAAATAAAATTATACTTAGCTAATACATTAAATAAAGCTGTTATTAACTCAATATGAGATTGATTGTCTTGATCTTGAGAAGGCTTTTGTATAGCACATCCATTAGCAGGTGTAGGGATTCTAAAGTCATTTATGATAGCATTATGTGCTTCTTTATTGTAACCCATATTGGTATGAGAATTATTTATATTACGAGGGTTTAAGAACACTGTTTTCTTATATGATGTAGTGGAAGATCTACTATTTTGAGATGTGTGAATATTATTATACAAAGGCGATTGAGGAATAGGCTTAGAAGCTACTATGTCTGCATATGATTTAGCTGCTGGAGGGTGAGCTTTGGAAGCCTCGGCATAAGACACACAGTTTTGAGCCATGAATGTTTTAATTTGTTTTTGCCTCATAAATTCTGGACATACTTTGCTAGTGGCATAATGAAAGCCAGAACACAAACAGCAACAGGCATCCTCTTCAACTGTACCACAAGATTCCCCAGTGTGGTCCTTGCCACATTTGTAACAACGGGGCTTAGATCTACATTGTACCTTTGTGTGACCAAACCGACAGCAATGATAACACTGTATTATACTCGTGCCTCGTCCTCGAGATTAGTATACTTACTTATTATTTTTTGTAATTATAAACACTATGTAGTAACGCCTAAGTGTTGCCACATTCAGCACTATGTTCAGGAGATTGTGTCATTTACCGTCTAAATATATATATTAGACTGAAAATGACTGTCTATTCTTTAACTTCCGGTTAAATGCAACTTTTTTTTTTTTTATTGTTTATTATTATTATTATTATTTTTTATAGTTGGTAACATTGACTTCCCGCCAAAGCCACCCCACCCGCCAACTGACAACCCCAGTGCCCCCATTCGCCTTTTAGTGCTCAGCCACTTCGCACGTATTAACAAGATGCCTAAAAGAAAGCGTAATGATGCTTTTCAATATTTAGCCAATAAAATTAAGAAATTAGAGAAAAAATTAAAAGTCTCAAATCGTCATCGTCAACTAAAGCTTTCATCTGGATCTTCTGAAAGTTCGGAAAGTTCGTCTACATCAAGTTCGAGAAACGCATCACCTACTCCGCCGCCATACTCACCATTATCTGAACGAGGTAAATTTTATGCGCCCAAGGCGATCATATAGTCAATGCTCATACCAGTCTTCCTGACTGATGCGAAAGTAATAACTTTCAAGGAATGTATTTAATACATTTGGCATCCATGGTGCCCAAACCATTAGCATCCATGATGCTCATACCAGTCCCCCTGACTGATGCGAAAGTAATAACTTTCAAGGAATGTATTTAATACTTTGGCATCCATGGTGCCCAAACCATTAGCATTCATGATGCTCATACCAGTCTCCCTGACTGATGCGAAAGTAATAACTTTCAAGGAATGTATTTACTACATTCGGCATCCATGGTGCCAAGACCAGTCTTTACGACTGACGTGTGAGTTGTCCTCCGTAATTCAATAACATGAACACGGAGATATCATTCGTGATCCACCCGAGGTGGTCATATCTTACCAAATATTGGCGTGTAGGTTATAACATAAAGTTATACGAGTTAACCTTTGTTTTAGGTCACAATGACATTTCACCGGCTACGATAACAGAGCCAGCCACTGCCCAAATACCAACCATACCGGAGCCAACCTTTCTGGAAGACAAAACGTCATCAGCAGGAGTTATTGAAGAACCTATGACCGTTGAAAAAGATGATACTTTCGACGAAATTGCCCCGGCTAATTCAGAACCAGGTTTAGATTCCGATTTACTCGATATATTAGGCACGGACCCCTCAAACATTGAGGAATACGGTCCAAATATCAATCACGAACTAGCAAGTCGGCTAAACTTTATCGCCACCCATGGTCTTGACAAGGATAATAGAAGAGAGTTATTACAAAAATACCTGACCCCATCAAATTGCAAAGATTTATCAGCTCCCATACTAAATCCTGAGATCAAGGCGGCTACTCCAGACTATATTGTTAAACGGGATAGATCGATAGAGATTAATCAAAAACAAATCGCAGCCGCAATCACATGTCTTGGTAATATAATGAGTACGCAAATTACGAGCAGCGGAAGGGATAGTGAATTATTAAAGAGCCTAATGGACGCCAGTCGTATCTTGTGCGATGTCCAGCATATGCAATCAAAGGCACGTCGTGCTTATGCACTCTATTCTTTAAAAAAAGATTTAAAAGAACAATTAAACAATACTAAAATTGACCGATTTTTGTTCGGACAAGATTTGGCGGAAACCATTAAGACTGCAAAAGCTGTTTCGAGATCGTCCATTGACTTAAAAGTAGAAATTAGAAGGAGACCAAAACAGAGCAGGAATTTAAACCAAAAGCCGGGTCCCGGGAGTCGCAGGGCGGCGCCGGGTCCTCAGCGCTACCACCACCAGCCGTCCACCACAACACGTCCGATGTCGAGCTACCTGCCACCAACTCCTCCGTCGTTACCACCCACATCGAGTGTGCGCGGTCAGCCCTCAACGGCATCATCTTATCGGCCCAGACAGACAAGGAGGCGTTAGGTGCAGACAAGGTACGTTATGCAGGCAGATTACGACATTTTTTCAAACAATGGTCGCTCATCACCGAGGACCAATCAGTACTCTCATGGATTCATGGTTATGAGATTCCGTTTGATAAACGGGTTTTTCAGCAAAACCCACCAATCACAGATATCGGTTCTTGTTTAGAAAAACGGCATTATCTTGAATCAATTCAACATTTACTTTCAATTGGAGCTATCTCCGCCTGTGCACCTTGTAATGATCAATATGTTTCACGGGTTTTTTTAGTACCTAAACCTAATGGAAAGCTGAGATTCATTCTAAATTTAAAAAACTTAAATAGATTTATTAGGGTTAATCACTTCAAATTAGAGGACTTGCGAACAGTTTTAAAATTAATCTCAAGAAATTGTTTCATGACAACCCTAGACCTTAAAGATGCATACTTTTTAATTAACATTCACCCTAATTCAAAGAAATATTTGAGGTTCATTATTATGGATAAAAATGATCTAAACAGTAAACAAATGTATGAATTTAATGTTTTACCATTTGGGTTGAGTACAGCCCCTTATGTTTTCACAAAACTTATGAAGCCTGTAGTAAAATTATTAAGATCTTGTGGATACTTATCGTCGATATATCTCGACGATTTATTTTTAACCGAATCGACATATTCGGAGTGTTTAGAAAATGTTAATGCTACAAAAGGGTTATTACAATCTTTAGGTTTTTTGATAAATAAAGAAAAAAGTAATTCGATTCCATCCATGCATAGCAAATATTTAGGTTTTGAAATTGATTCATATAAATGGCATATATCTTTACCTCGAGAAAAACGAAATAGAATTATAAAAGATATTTTAGAAATAAAACAATTGCAAAAATGCAAAATTCGCAAGTTTGCACAATTAATAGGATTGTTAGTTTCTTCTTGTCCAGCAATCGAATATGGATGGTTATATACTAAAGAACTTGAACGTTGGAAATACTTAAACTTAAAGGGGCATGATGATTATGACAGAAATATGATTATTCCTTTTTCCTTACACTCTGATTTAGAATGGTGGTTAAATATGGTAAAGGATGGTGTAAAAAAGATAAAGAATGATAATTATACCATAGAAATTTATTCTGATGCATCAACAACGGGATGGGGAGCGGCTTGTAATGGCCAAACTGCTAGTGGCCGGTGGTCAGAATCGGAACAACTTTTACATATTAATTACTTAGAATTATTAGCTGCATTTTTTGCTTTAAAAGTATTCGCTAAATACTGTTCAGACTGTCAAATACTCCTACGTGTCGATAACACTACCGCCGTGAGCTATATAAATCGTATGGGTGGGATACAATACCCTAATCTTAATAGCATAACGAGAAATATTTGGCAGTGGTGTGAATGTCGCTGTATAACCTTAAACGCTGCGTATATTAAATCATCCGAAAATGTTATTGCTGACCGCGAATCGAGACGTTCACATCCCGATATTGAATGGGAACTTACTGTGACAGGTTTTGATCAAATAACAAAAAATCTTGGTTACCCTCAAATTGATTTATTTGCAAATAGACTTAATAAAAAATGTGAAGTTTATGCTTCATGGAATCGCGACCCAGATGCATACGCCATTGATGCCTTTACTTTTACGTGGGCCAACTGCTTCTTTTACGCCTTTCCACCAGTTGCAATAATTTTAAAAACCCTGAGAAAGATTATATCAGATGACGGTACAGGCATCATGGTAGTACCAACGTGGCCCACACAACCATGGTATCCACTATTTCGCCGCCTAGTTGTGTCAAAAGTAGTACAATTACGTCCGCAACATTTCACTGTGTCTCATTCCAGAAGCATACATCACAACCTTACCCTGGAGGCCGCGATCTTATCCGCACGGGGCTCCTGCTAAGAAAGGTACCATTAGAGTCTGTTGAGATAATGTTAGCATCTCTATCAAATAATACCATGAAACAATACGATTCATGCTTACGAAAATGGTATAATTATTGTACAGAAAACGATATTGATATGTATAACCCACCCGTTCCATCAATAATCAGATTTCTTACGAATACATTCAATACCGGTAGTCAATATCAAACAATAAATTGTTATAGATCGGCAATATCAATTTTAACCGGACCAATAGAAGATGATTTGATTAAAAGATTTTGTAAGGGCGTATACAAACTAAGACCTTCCTTACCCCGATACAATATAACTTGGGATGTAAATATTTTATTAAATTATTTGTCCACAATGTACCCTCACAATGAAATATCCTTAGAAAAATTATCAAAGAAATGTGTTACACTTATAGGCATCGTCACTGCACATAGAGTACAAACATTGTCAAAAATTAAAATTAATAATATAATTTATTTAAAGGATCAACTAATCATAAAAATTCCAGAATTAATTAAAACTTCTAAAGCTGGATGTCTTCAACCAGCTTTACACTTACCTTATTTTAAAAACAAAGTTTCTATATGCCCTGCAGCCACGTTAACTTCGTATGTGAATGTAACTAAAGACATAAGAGATTCTAACAATAACCTATTTATAAGTTTTAGAACTCCTCACAAGTCTGTTTCCTCTCAAACAATCAGCAGATGGATTAAATCCACTATGAAAGACAGTGGAATTGACGTATCCATTTTTTCTGCTCATAGCACCCGCCATGCAGCAACATCATCTGCCTACCACAACGGGGTTAACATAGACTTAATAAGAAAAACAGCAGGTTGGAGCGGCAATTCCAGTGTCTTTGCAAAGCATTATAATCGACCTATTTTAAGTAACAATGATTTTTCTGCTCTAGCAAGAACTATGGATTTATAACAATTTGCTCTTAATTGAATAATGATTATAGAAGAAAGTAAAAATAATTTATACTTGCGTTGGAATTATATAAAGTGCAATAAATCATTATATACTTATATAGTTACCTTATTCATTATAATAAATAAATATTTCCTATCTCTCAATATCTACATAGTGTTTATAATTACAAAAAATAATAAGTAAGTATACTAATCTCGAGGACGAGGCACGAGTATAATTGATGATTAAACGAACTTACCTAAGTGAAGTTCGATCATAATTATACGAAGTGCCTCGTCCGAAGAGATTAGTATGCAATCCCTCCCTCCCAACACACTATTTGCTTCAAATAGTTCCCCCTAACTAGGGAAATATTTATTTTCTCTCAACTAAATGAGGGCACTGGGGTTGTCAGTTGGCGGGTGGGGTGGCTTTGGCGGGAAGTCAATGTTACCAACTATAAAAAATAATAATAATAATAATAACAATAAAAAAAAAAAAAGTTGCATTTAACCGGAAGTTAAAGAATAGACAGTCATTTTCAGTCTAATATATATATTTAGACGGTAAATGACACAATCTCCTGAACATAGTGCTGAATGTGGCAACACTTAGGCGTTACTACATAGTGTTTATAATTACAAAAAATAATAAGTAAGTATACTAATCTCTTCGGACGAGGCACTTCGTATAATTATGATCGAACTTCACTTAGGTAAGTTCGTTTAATCATCAATTGTAGGGTATATATATAAGTCAACATTTAATGCATTATAGCACAAGTACACTCTCTTAGGAAGTATCTGTCCATCAAAAGTAATAATTACAGTTTGTGAAGGTTTCCATGTTGGGCTTCCATCAATAAAAGTTTTGAAGTTCATGCGTCTGACTTTCATTATAGTCCCACATCCTACAGGTACTGAAATATTAGCCATGACCTCTTCAGGTGACCACTCAGCAGGAACACCTCTAACTAACCCCATTCGGGTGACATTAAATGTTGGTATATACGCTCGGTAATTATTGACTTGGAGAGCTTTATCATTAAGAAAAGAGTTTGCATCTTTAAAATTAGTAAAACTAATTGAAATTTTATTTCTGCCAATTTTCTTGACACTGCCATTGACAATGTTTGGGAATTTATTCTTTTTCAAAAAATTGCCGAACTTAACTGGGTGAATTGATGTCTTGTCATCTGCTGATAATATTAGTTTTTGTACATGCAATATAAAAGGTGAAACATCTGACTCGCAATAAGCTTTCCTACCGATATAAGTTGATGAAGGTAAATTAGTTACTGGGGGAGGGATGATCGAGTCTGATATTACAGATGTGGGTGCTGAAGGAAGGTCGAGAGAAGTTATATTGTTATTGAAAGAAGTTTCAGTACAAGAACAATCTGTTGGTTTAGGTTCAGAACCGTGATGACGCCTTCTTTTTTTGTTACACGTTTTGCATAGATTGGAGCGACGGCTCCTTTTTAAAGTCGATCTATTCGATGTAGATGCATCCGTATCCATCCCTGACTCGGAACAAACTGTAACATAACTACCTGCCGGGGGGACGAATCCCCCCGGGTCGTCGGGGGGCTCGCCCATAAAAATAATAAAAAAAACTTACCTAATATCTGCAGCTAAGCACTAACTCTAATATATAAACAAATATATAAATGTAAATACACAAAAATACCCTTCTAATGAACTAACTTAATAATTAATTTTAATTATTTTATGCCACTAAAAAAAACACGCCTAACAATTTCAACGTTTCCCGCGCTTTCTCCGAAAGAAAAAAAAAAAAAATGAATTAAAACATTAGTATCTTTACTCTTTGTTGTAATGACAGTTTCTGTCAGGTGTCATGTCTCCATCTACTAACAGGGGTGAGGGGCGTGTGGAAATGTCATACATCACTGGACCCCTACGGGATTGGTTTATTGTACGGAGTTGACGGGCCGTGGTATGTAGGTATGTATTATTACTGTACTCTGTCTTTTATGACTAGTGTGTATGTCATCGATGTTTTAACTTCGATAACATCGGCACATCGATGTTTATGAATAAAATATCTATATATCGTTAGAGTCATCTAAAGTGCTCTAGATGTATTAGCTAGATGATCCGGTATATCAAGTTCAACTATTTTCTATTAGATGTCACCGGTGCACCCGTAACTAGAGTAACCAAACAAATAGTTTTTTCTTTGCTTGCGTTTTCCAAGTAAGGTATAAATAAATCTGTCGACTTCAGCGCTCTTTGATACCCTATAATAAAAAAAAATGTACTTCAATGACTGTTACGATTTTATAGGTTATGTTGAGAACAAAAATTAATAAGTTGCCCGTAAGAAGGTACGATACTAACTGTTTGCTGATTTTGTTTTGCATTAAAAGTATAAAGGTTCAATAAGTCCCTCGGATCACAATGTGTTCGCTTTTATTACAAAGGAATAAGAGTTATGCCGTGGGACCTATTTCGTGAAATATATACTATCTAAACTCTTTTTTATTTCATATTTCAAAATAGGGATGATCGATTTTTGATAATCAACGTTGTTGAAAGCAAAAAAATCAATGCCTTAACATCGCTGTTAACAAAATCAATCATCAATGTTAAATCACGGCCTTACGCAAGACCAATGCATTATATTATATTTGATAATATTAATATCAATTTAAATTTATCGATATTACCAAAAAGTTGGTAATATCACCAAAAATATTACCAAAAAGTATATAATATAAAAAAGTTTAGAAAAGTTGGCTCATGTCAAGTGTCAAGAAATAGATAAAAAGGTTCTTTCTTATCAAAATTACTTTCCTTCAATCAGTTGACATAAAATATTGGAATATGTAATTATTTGTTCTATTCCTTAATCAATTTCGAAAGATTCACTGTGACCAGTTTTGGATAAATATATCGATGTTTTGCTAATATCGAGCATCCCTAGTTTAGTGGGATCATAGACAGTGGGATATACACCTCAGACTTCAGTTTTCACTTATTACATTACTCTTTGCATTTTGGATAATCACAGAACACAATGAGGAAATATTAAAAAAAAGATAGCACTAAAAATCACCTTCACTAGATGGCGACTCTAGCAAAAGATGGTTTTTGCAGGAAACGAATGGACCAAAGACAGTCAATTCCGTTCCTTTTAACTAATATATTAAAAAACAGATATTTTAAAAGTTTGAAACTTTGATATCAATACAAATACGACAAAGGGAACTAATGTTTTTTAAACATTTACTCAATGAGGAAGTATTTAAAAAAAATAAAGAAACTACTAAAATTCATGTTACTAGATAGCAGCACATTGGATCTAAACGTCAATGAGAAAGTATTTAAAAAATAAAAATGAGTTCTTGATATCATACTAGATGTCACTCGCGATGTTTGGACTTTGTTTATGACATTCATTAAAAATTTTGTTTCTGATGTAATAAAAGTATATTGAGTATCTAAAACTAATAAAAATGACATCGTTTTGTGGTTCTTACAATATCTAACTTTCAAATTAATTTTATTTTATTTTAATCGTAAGTTTAAATTGTTTATTGTGTTGCGTGTAAAGGAACGATGTTTGGTTTATACGTCAACATTAGTGATGTGCGAACTTATTTGTTGCTCGTAACTTTCATCCGAATTCAGGTTTGGAATGAAGAACAAAAAGCGGAGCGCAGAATTCAGTTTGTATTTGTATGTGTCATTATGCATCCACAAAACGAATGATATTAATATAAATATCAAAATCAATTTAGTCTAGGCTGTTATATAGTACTTGTGAAAGTCGCAAATTTGCCAATGGTTCGTAATACTAAGGCGGGAGATCTTGTACTAACAAGAATTGGCAAGAAACTCCGCAAGGACTGCTTTTTTAATTTTAACTTTACTATATTTGAGGGAACATAATAACCTTACGCACACGACACCACCGCAGAGATTTTAAGAGAGCATGACTTCTCTAAGTACCTAGTAAATAATATATTTTAATTAAACTGATTTCTAGAGTAACAATATTATTGTAAAAATAAAAAGCACATACCCACCATTCGAATTAATTTAAGTCATGGCTCGATGTCCGCCGTCGTCATGCAAGATCAGTAGCAATAGTACGTCTTTGTGATTTTGAAATTTAAAATTATAACCTTGCTGTTCGTGACGGTAAACTTAAGAGAACAGAATTTTCCGTGTTGTTATGGATCTGATAACTCAGATTAATATCGAGTTGAAATTTAATTAGTTCAAGTAATGCATATACAACTCGATTAATACAAAGTAATCTTTGAATAAATTTCTTTTTTATTTGTATAGAGGAAAATGGAAACTAACATAAAGCAAATGAGCACAGAGGTTTCTTTTTTAATTTACGGAAATCAATTGAATAATGCTGTGATATAATTAAAAGTGGCATCTAGCTACGGTATACAATAATATTAGCCCCAAATAGTTTTTACAAATAAAATACTTATGCCATAGTGGGTCTAAGAATTTTTAATTATAATATTTAACAAAAGTTCTGAAAACAATAACAACTAGGTAAGTTAGTTTTATTGCTATTAGTTGTTTATTGAATTTACAAAAACAAAACTACATCAAGTCTCAATAATATTTTTATATTATGTATGGTGAATGAATGAATAGGGTTTATTAATAAAAAGTCATAAAAACGATAATAATTATAAAATACGTTTATAATCCATATACTTACATGATATGTATCAAATATACTAGGTATTCGTATAAAGTAACATGACATCTGGCTAAAATGACGTCTGTGCTAAGTGAAACATACAAATAACTTGTGTTTTCAAATTAAGACTTTTAAAAACTATGATCAGTTATTAAATATTATATTCATAATTAAATCATCTTAATAAACATTCAGCAATCAACAAGAAACGTCTGTTCTAAACGAATAGTAAGGTAATAACTTTAAAATTCAAAATCACAAAGTCACGTACAGTTATTATACTATTGCTACTGATCTTGCATGTTGTCGGCGGACATCGAGCCATGTGTTATGTTAATTCGTACGGTGGGTATGTGCTTTTTGGTTCTTACAATAATATTGTTAATAATAGATTGACTTACTACGCAACCTACTGTAGAAATAAGTTTTATTAAAATATATTATTTACTAAGTACTTAGAGTAGTCATGCTCTCTTAATATCTCTGCGTTGGTCTTGTGTGTGTAATGTGGTTACGTTCCCTCAAATATAGTATAGTTGCAATTAAAAAAGCAGCCCTGGCTGAGTTTCTTGCCGATTCTTGTCAGTACAAGATCTCCCGCCTTAGTTTTGCGAACCATTGGCAAAGTTTTCGACTTTCACAAGTACTAACTGCCTAGACTGAATTGATTTTGATATTTATATTAATATCATTCGTTTTGTGGATGCATAATGATGACACATAAATACAAGCCGAATTCTGCGCTCCGCTTTTTGTTCTTAATTCCAAACCTGAATTCGGATGAAAGTTACGAGCAATCAATAAGTTGGCACATCACTACTGTTGACGTATAAACCAAACATCGTTCCTTTACACGTAACACAATAAACAACTTAAACTTACGGTTAAAATAAATTAAAATTAATTTGAAAGTTAAATATTATAAGAAACACAAAACGATGTCATATGTATCAATTTACTTTTATTACGTCAGAAACAATATTTGAATGAATATCATAAACAAAATCGAAACATCGCGAGTGAAATCTAGTATGATTTCAAGAACTATGTTTTATTTTTTAAATACTTCCTCATTTCTAACATCAATAATGATTTGGAACATATTTCAGATTCGAGGTATTTTCCATATTTATGCAGAAAAAAATGAATACATAAATTTATTTATGTACGAGTATTTAAGTATGCATATTACGATTTTGCGTGCACGTGTACAAGTGGTTACCACGTTTGATCTGCTATTGTGAAATTTAAGCGACTTTTTAAAAGCTAGTAATGTGATGGGTGATCAATTTTTTAATTTGGCTTAGCAGGATATGGTGGGTGTTTGCCATCTTCCATTCTCCTATGTGTACCAATTGCTATTCATTTGAAGCCCGCGAAAGGTTCATGAAGATATTCAACAAAAGTATGATGCTTTTAAAAAGGTAAATGAGTCAGAAAATGCGAAAGATTGATTGAGTAGAAAATATTTTTTTTATTACGTTCATTTTTTCTCCTATTTTTTATTTTGTTGTCAATATTATAATATAATAAACATATGTAAGTTCTAATAACTAATAAAAGATTTTGATTGTTTTAATTATTTAAGTACAGTAACAAATATGCCTCTTATACTTAACCTACTGTTTTCCAATGTTCGGTGATCTCCCGTTTTCTAGTAGCAACACTGGCTGTTTCAATTTTTATAGTGAAAAGGCTAGCTACCATAGAGTAAGGTAGAGTGGAAATATTTTCTATGGTTATATAAATATCATGCAATCTGAAGTTGACATCAAAAACATCATGTTGTCTTTTTTTTAACTAATAAGAAGTTTCTTTATTAAACAAAGATAACACTAGTGTGACAGTTCAAAATTTTTTACGTGACGTCATGAGATATAGCTATCGTACCACCTGTCAGCCATTTGCAAATTTGCTTTGCGTATTCTCGGAAGTAGTTCAGCTGTCAGTGTTATAAGTTTTGTGGTTATTTTCATTTATAACTTTAATTTATATAACTTTCATGGCAGAAAATTGTAAATTATTTATGCAAAACAATGTCTAGGTGCTGTATAATTGGTTGTGCGTCATCAATATCCCGCAAACCGAGCAATATTACGTTTCACCGGTAAGTTAAACACTTTCTTGGAATAACAGTATTTAAAACGTAAGTAAGTTATTCTGAAAATGGTTGCGTGTAATAATCGATACATATCGTATTTTGGCGTGTTCTATTTATGCTATATTGCTCTTTTCGTTTATATTTTTATAATATTTCGGTCCGTAAATAATATTGTTTACATGGCTAGTGTCGTTACTTTAACATATGGTTTATATCGATAATTTTAATATTTAAAAATATATTAATTATTTTAGATTACCAAAAGATGAAACAAAAGAGGAAAATGGCCGAGTTACATAGAAGCAGAAAATATTAAATGTAATGAAAAAGTTACTTTTATCTGCTCACTTCATTTTAGGGAAAGTTGTTTGAATCGAACTTTAAATATAATAAAATTACGAGATGATGCATTGCCAATCAAATACTCTGGTAAGAATTTTTGACAATTGCTTTTAACTAATTAAAAAAAAAATGTCTATTACACTTAGTTAATTTTCATTTGATTTTACTGATTTATTTATTTAGTTTTTTATATAGTCATTTTGTTATTCTATAAATGTACCTTATTTTTAGTCTTGCGGTCATATGACGACTATTTTAATTGAAAAAAATCAGAATGCAATATATAATAATATTAAAATATAAAATTCTGATCATAATATACTCCCAGTAAAATATACAATAAAATGAGTTAAATAATTTTAATAAAAATTAAAATATGCACACTTATCAAATTAAAGGCATAGTTAAAGGTTTTCTTTGCTGTTCAATAGTATAATTTTAATAGCCAAATAATTATTTTGCGGCGTGGATGTTTATTTTGCTGATGCATCATAAAATACGCTACCTTTTTGAATTTAAATTGCTGACCGTTATCATGATTGTTCACAGAACATGAATTGCAGACTGTTTTAGTGCTGAGAAAATATTTGTATGCTTGCCTATTGATTAATCGGCTGTTTTCTTCTTGCTAACCAAATTTTAAAATAAAATGCAAATTGTTACTTCTTTAATATTGTTACTGTTATGCCAATTGTTACTTACTCATCACCAACTTTGTTTTCTTTATTTTCTCTTGTTTATTCATCAAAGTTTACAGTATTTTTATGTTCTTTTACCAATAATATAATACAAAGATTATGTAGGTGTTTCAAGTTTTCTATGTTTACTAATAAACAAGATGTTCTGAACTAAAATTGTGACACAGTACGCACGGTATCTCACTTAATGAGGAGGAAGCGAAATTTATTCAGTCAAAACAATTTATTAAATAAATTTATAGACAAGTTGGCTTACTAGTTACAAGCATATAAGAAAGTCGAAACTCTGTGCTAATAGTTCAGCAATCTATTACGGGAAACCTTGTACCGAGAAAAGGAAAAAACTGTAAGAAAGGAACCGGTAAGAAACTGCAAGGGCTGCTTTTGCACCCTGTTTAATTTCGTACTGAAAAATAAAAAATGACTTCATTGGACCAAAATGTCACTTTCCACCAAAACAATAAAAAATATATAACAGACAAAAAAAGCACAATAATTCATTCGTCAATCGACTCATTAAAAGCTTATTATAGTTTCCGTGGTAGTTATCTTGGACAGTAGTCACACTTCCCGTGGATGCAAAATTAAACTTATGTTAAAAAAACTATTTAATTATAATTGCAAAATGTCAACTTGACAATATATATGGAAATAATTATAAAACACGATTGATATTATTGTAAAACTTTTAAGATATATATTTTGGTACTATAGTTCTTAAAACTATGTAAAATTGGCTATATTAGAGGAAAAAGAAACATATTTATCGAGGTACAATCATATTATAAAATTATATTATTAAATAATATAAATGTGAAAGTTTGTGAGGATGGATGTTGGTTACTCTCATGTAAAAACTACTGAACGGATTTTGATGAAATTTGGAATACGAATAATCTTTTACCCGTGGGAAGCGCCATCATACACTGGTAACATATGTTATATTTACTATAGTGACGCAACGGAGTCGCAAGAACAAAGAACGCAAGAAATTTTAGATGTCCAACAAAATATGAGCAAAATAATTGATAAATTCACACCACTTTTAAAAAAATATTATTTTCTTGATACTGGCGTGAATTTTTCAATTTAATTAATAATAATCATAAATAGGATTGGTACGTAAGTGTGAAAAATAACAATGAAAATTATATTATATTATTTAATAAGTAGTAGTATTGTAGCAGTTTCACGAAATACTAACTTTTATTTAATATGACTTCAATGTCGATACAAATATCGATATCTTGGGTCACGCCCTATGACAATCCGCCATCGAAGAATTTGCATTTGAAGTTTTTTTTTTTTTTTTTTTTTTTTTTTTTTTAATTGGCTTCTCACGACAAGTGCATTTAGCCACCAACAAAAATTTGGGAAACAAAAGGTTAATAAAGGTAAGGATACGATGTGAAAAGGAAAAGGATCAGGAAAGTATAGGAATATTTTACATAAATTTTTATTTATATATATTTCATATAATATATTTATATATCTAAATATTTATAATTTAATATTATTTAGTATTAAGAATGATACAATACATTTATATACAGTTGCTTCATTTGTTAGAAGTAGTAATGATATGTTTGTTGGAAATGGAATTTGAAGAAAAATCAAATTATTGATGAAGTTGGTTCTTTGGAAACGTGGACAGGAAAGGAAAATGTGGTTTAAATTCCCCTCATCCTCACCGCACTCACAAAGAGGGCTAGTCAGAATACCAAGCTTGGCAAGATGGGTAGGCGCACAGGTATGACCTAGTCTCATTCGAATTATTATTGATGTTTCCATTTTGCTCAGATTGATTTTCCAAAACCATGGTTTTATCGGTATACATTTCTGGATTTGTGCATACAATCTACCTCTATTCTGTTGACTGATGTCCCAAAGCGATTGCCATTCGTTATTAAGATGTAATTTAGGAAGTGTCAATAAATCTTGACTGTAATTCTCATATGGTACTGTATCTCCACAGGTTACAGCTTCTTTAGCTAAAAGGTCAGCCTTAGTATTGCCATCGATCCCAGAATGGCTGGGAATCCATGCAAATTCTATATTAAAACCTTTCGTTTTACATTCGTAAATTAATTCTCGAGTAGCAAAAAGTACTGGTGAATGTAGTTTTATCTTGAAGGGAAATTTCTCTAACGCCTGAAGGGCACTTTTAGAATCAGACAATATTAAAGTGTTTTTAAGTTTCATAATTCGAACATACTCTACAGATTTTAGAAGGCCAAAACATTCTCCTGTATATACTGACGATTCTGGAAGAAGTTTAATTTTTTGTACAATTTTGAATTGTGCATGAAAGATACCAATACCAGCACATTCTGTTAATTTACCTTTAGACGCATCACAAAAGACATAATGATATTCATTAAATTGCGAATCCAAGGCGCATTTTAAATTTAGAGGAGCATTGTATTCTTTATTTACCAAATTAAAATGTATGATGGGAATAAAATTAAGACATTCATAATGGACATGAAATAATGGTAAATAGTTAGACATGTGTGTGGGAGATGTAAGAGATAAATATTTCCTGTAGCTGACTACTAGGCAAGGAAGTGATTTATGGGTCCAGTAACTGCATGTTGTTACATTCTCAGACAGAACTTGTAGTTGTAATAGAAGAGGATGGGAACAAAATTTTACGGTACGGAAAAAAAATCTATCACTAAGATATTGACGTCTTAGATGTAGCGGAGGATCACAGCATTCGACTTGAAGTGCATTGGTAGGACTGGACCTCATGGCACCAGTTATTATTCGAAGAGCCTTAAATTGAATTTTATCTAGTTTCTGAAGAGCATTTGTATTAGCTGGTTGTAATAAAAATGTGGCATAATCTAAGATACTCCTAATCAAAGCGTTATAAATAAGTTTTAATGAATATGGATGGCCACCCCACCACACGCCTCCAAGACACCTAAGCATATTAAGGGCGCGTTCGCATTTTCCTACTACATATTCACAATGAAGAACCCCACTCAGTTTCGAATCTAAAATTAAACCAAGAAACCTAACATTGTCTTTGACTGGAAGAGTAGCATCATTATATGTTACCCGAATGGACGGTGGAATACGTTTTCGAGTAAAGAGAACTACCGTACTTTTAGGAACTGAAATGTCTAATCCATTATTACTCAGCCAATTTTTTAAAAATTGCAAAGAATTATTCATGTCCAGAACGGCTTCATCAGTTGATGGGTTAACAGTATACATCAAAAGATCATCGGCGTATTGTAAAATTTTAACATTAGTGCCAAAACAGACCGAGTTTGCTAAGTCATACGTATATATATTATAAAGTAAAGGACTGATAACTGATCCTTGGGGGAGTCCTTTAGAGAGAATACGTGTAAAAGTAGTATTTGATAAAAATAGTTGAATAGATCGATTTGATAAAATATTCAATATAAATCTAGAAAATAAAAATGGAACATTTAAAGCATCCAGTTTATATTTCAGAACACTTAAAAGAACGTTATCGTATGCCGCATTTATATCTAAGAAAGCAGCCAGAATAAATTGATTATTTGAAAATGCTAAACGAATATCTGAAGTAAATATAGAAAGATTATCGAGCGTGCTTCGACCTTTTCTGAAACCATATTGAGAATTAGCTAACAGTCCATTAGACTCCAAAAACCATTCTAATCGCTTTTTTACGAGGTGTTCAGCTATTTTTATAAGGACAGACGACAAAGCTATTGGACGGTAAGACGCCGCTTCTGACGGATCTTTGTTGGGTTTATGGAATGGTAGCACTGTTTGACATTTCCATGAGGAAGGTATGTTTCCTGTCACTAATAATGAATTTATCAGTTCCAAATAATAAATAAGTACTTCTTCACTACAATTTAAAAGAAAAGCATATGTAATTCCATCGAAACCAGGAGAAGAATCATTAGTAGATTGAAGTATTCCTTTCAATTCAAAAATTGTGAAAGGGGAGTTAAGACCTGAAGAACTATTTTGTATAAAGTTACAAGGTGGAAAGTGAATGTATTCTGAGACCCATGGTGGGGCTAGTTTGTCAACAAATTCATTACCTAAGCTGTTTGGTAATATGGTACAAGTGGCGGGCTTATATGAGGCAGACTTAAAACGTTTAATGTTACGCCATACTAAAGAAGGGTGTGTATTTGGAGATATTGAAGTACAAAATTTTCTCCAGCTCTCAAATTTCTTTTTTTTAAACAATTTTTTTACGTCAGCAATCGTTTTTAATAATTTATCGTAATTGCTACTTGACATATCGGATCGATAATTTTTCTCATTCTGTTTCCTCTTCTTTACAGCTTCAGTGCATTCAGAGTCCCACCATGGAGGAGGCATAATTTTATTTAATGGATTTTTTTTTTGGAAAAGTGTCATCAGCAGCCTCAATGAGAATATTCGCGAGAGCTTCAGCACATTGTGTTACATTATTATTGTTAAGTACAGGCAAACTAGATAGTTTTGAGTGTACTGAAGTTTTGTACTTTTCCCAGATTTTGTGTTGCCTATCAGGAATCATATGTTTTATATGCGATATTCTATTAGAAGAAACTGGTTTGCTAATTTGAGGAATTGTTATTATGATCGGGTAATGATCACTACCGAAGGTGGATGGAAGTGTATTCCAAGAAAGAGATAGTCCTAGGTTAAGTGTGCTAAGTGACAAATCGACAGCACTATCACCTTGATCAGGAAGTGAACGACGTGTAATAGCACCAGTGTTTAGGACACATATATTCAATGAATCTTTGATGTCAATTAATTCATCACCAAGATAATTTGTTGTTGAGCATCCCCAAGATCGATGATGACTATTGAAGTCACCGAGAACTAAAAATGGTTTTGGCAATACTAATAATATTCTTTTTATTTCTTGTAATATTCTAATAGAGGGATATGGGATTATTTACACTCACAGCTATTATACAAAATTCATCCCTATTGTGTGAAGGCAATGGGACAGAAGAAAAAGGAACAGAGTCTTTAATCAGGATAGCTACTCCACCACCATGATTAAAGGTTGTGTCTAATCTGTCTTCGCGTACAATATTATATTTGTTGATAGAAAATAATTGATTTGGTTTCAGCCATGTTTCAGATAAACATACAATGATTGGTTCAAATTTATTTATAAGATAGATTAAATTACTTTTGTTACTATTAACACTGTGGCAATTCCATTGAATCACCTTGGCTAGATGGTCCATTTTTATTCTTTTGTAATAGAGTATTAATAAAAGCTGCGTTGGACGGTTCATTAGAATTTAGTTTTGTAAGCAAGTTTAACAGTATTTTAATGAGTTCTCTTTGTAGTACTTGGTCTGAAGGTGTGTTTTCATCTGGGTTTAAATTATTATTTAAACAGTTGCCTGAGTTTACAGGCTGAAAATTATAATCTTTAGTGAGATCTCTGTGTGATTCAATATCATACCCTTTACTCACTTTTTTGGGTGAATTTGGTGTTAAAAATATAGTTTTTTTATATGACTTTGATATGGGAACCTTACTTGAGTAGTCTTTGTTGTGGCTAGCTAGTGCTGATGATGTAGATGGCTTAACAGATGCGACGTGTGAATAAAGCTTTGTGATGGTTGGAACTGCCTTTGATGCCTCTGCATATGATGTACAGTTCTGAGCCATATATATTTTAATTTCTTTCTGTCTAATAAATTCCGGGCAAGTTTTATTGGTAGCATAGTGAGTACCTAAGCAAAGGCAGCAGCAAGCATCACATTCATCAATATTACAAGTATCAGCAGTATGGAACTCTCCACACTTATAACAACGTGGCTTTGATCTGCATTGACTTTTTGTGTGTCCAAAACGGCAACAATTGTAACACTGTATAGTTGGGAATATGTAAAGTTCAACTAATAAAGAGTTATAACACATGAAAATTCTTTTTGGTAATACCTGCCCATCAAATGTCAGGACTATTGACTGTGTGGGTTTCCATACAGGAGAACCATTTTCAATCACTTTAAAGTTGATGCGTCTAATTTTAATAATTTTACCGCATCCAACAGGTACAGAAATATTACTTATGACTTCCTCTGGAGACCATTCAGCAGGCACACCACGAACAATGCCCATTCGAGTAACATTAAATGTTGGGATAAAAGCTTTGAAGTTCTGATTTTCTAAGTTTTTGCTAGTAAGAAAAGTATTTGCAGATAAATAATTGGAGAAAGATAAAGAGACTTTGTTTCTGCCTATTTGTTTGACACTTCCGTTAATTACATCTTTAAAACAATGGCGTTTTAGAAACTTCCCAAAAGTTATTGGATGAAGAGTAGTATTAGTGTTAGGGGCAGATTGTATTTTTTGAACGTGTACTATAAAAGGTGATGCATCAGTTTCATTATATTGAATACGTCCTACTGGCGTAAGTGCAGGTGTAGGTTGTGAGGAATCAGTAGGAGTAAATAGTACCTGAGATTTATTTTCAATAAGTAATTGTGTTTCTTTTCGTGGAGACAAAGGTTCAAAACAATTGCAACTATTTTCATTGACAACATCGGAACCGCGCGTTTTGCGTCTTTTTTTGTTACATTGTTTACATACATGGACACGACTACGCTTACGAGTGCGTCCGGATGAAGAAGCGTCGGTCTCCATACCTGACTCGTTAGATATTGTAATAAAATGTCCTGCCGGGGGAACTATGTCCCCCGGGTCAGGAGGCTCGTTCATTCTAAAAGTTAAATAATTATCAAGACTTACCTATTAAGCAGCAAATAATATATATACACACTATAAATCACTAAAATAAACAAATATAGATACTTATACTTCACTGATCTTTATAAACAATTAAATAAAAATTTTTGTTCAAAAAACGCGCCCGCTTAATCAAACGTTTCCCGCCTTTTTTCCATTTGAAGTTTAGGCATATACGCTTTTTTCGTAAGTATGGCCGGTCCTCTTCTTTTATGTCTATGGAAATGATAAAGTTGAAGTACTGGATTCAGAGAAATGTCAATTAGTTTTTATGTGATTATGAGGTATTATGTCTGTAGAGAACTGTAAATCTTCGTTATCTATTATCAAAGAGTACGGTTCCAGTACGGAAGAAAGTGATTGTGAAGAAAATAGCAAACCAGTCCCTAAAAAGTAAGTTGGGATTGTGGTATATTGTTAAAAATTAATTGTGACTTAACTAATAACAAAGATGCTAATTTTGTTACTTACATAATTGGACGTTGAAGTAATAGGAGCTTGTAAAGGGATGTATTATTGAACGCCTCAACCTTTATTCGAAGCTCTCAACTAGAGGAAATTGAAACTCGGTCTAGAGTCTAGACAAAGCAATTCTCGAGTTTGCCATGCTGTACGTTGTTTATTATGATCAAGAAAATATGTTGCTTAATAGATCAAATTTGATTTCAGTAAAATATTAGGCTAGTTGGTACTTGCACAAAACTTTTCTAGATTTTTTATTATTTTAGCATTTTTTTGGCATAAAATTCATAAGTATTTTTATGATGTATGCACAAAATGGTAACTTTTTAATGTCTTTTTTCAGAACCAAGCTTAACTTGCCAAATTTAAGTAATGTTCCAGTAGTAACCTCAGAACTTTATTTGGATGAGCCCGAAAGTCACAATGGTAGAATAAGATCTTTTCCTCATGTTAGAGGAAATTGGGCATCCTTTGTTTATATTAAATGTAAGTATGTCAGAATAATGAGCAAGGTATAATCAAAGAAGTGAGAAAAGACCTAATCATATCTTATAGTTTATTTGATACCTTGGAATACTCAAAAATATCCTAAGGGTTTAAATATTTTTTTTTTTATATATTCCAAGTATCAAGATTGATTTAGTGTTACCTTGTATACTTTCAATTGCTCTCAAACATAGCTATTGTTTTTGTTACTAATACAACATTAATCTTTTACAAAACAAAAAATATATTAATTTGAATTATTTCAGATCCTAAAGAAGACATTCTCCAAAAATTTATTAATAAAATTGAGTGTACAATAAACAGAGATCTGAAAGAATTTTGCCATAGACAAGAAGATTTTCACATTAGTTTATCTAAAACTGTGGTTTTGCAATATCATTTAATCAAACCATTTAGCAAATCACTACAGGAAGTTTTCACTGACGTTGAAGGGTATGTATGAGAGCTTTTTTTATATCTCATCAAGCAGTAAGGTAAATCTGTTATGCATTATACAACAGGGACCATTTGCAGAGTTCTATTATGGTGGCATCTATTTTGCATTTTGCAACTGGCAATATTACGCAAGGTTCTGTGTAGATGGCACATTAACATATGTAGTAAATAAACATTTTTTTGAAAAAATGCATGTTGGAAATGAATGATCATGAACCATCATTCTTACATCAAAGTATGCAGTAATTTTGATTAACGAGAAAGTATTAAAAAAAAAAAGAAATCAAACTAGATGTTGCTATGGTACTTTCTTGATTTTTCCATGACAAACCTTCTGGTTTTCTTTCATGTATAAAAGTAAATTAGTTTTCAAAAAACAATAAACAACTCATATTCTATTTGTACTTTTTCATATTTGTATTGATATCTAAGTTACGAACTTTGCAAATACCAGTTTTTTAATGTGTAAGTTAAAAGGAATGGGAATGACTATCTTTCGTCCATTTGTTTTCTGCAAAAATTTACTTTTGCTGGAGTCGCCATCTAGTGGAGGTTCTTTTTAGTGCTTTTTTTTTCAATACTTCCTTATTGACAAAATTACACTCTTTCTAAATAAAAAAACATAAAATATTAACTCCCTATTTTTAGTGTCCGACCGAAGGTCTATTTTTTGCTGAAGCCGAAGCCGAAGCTGATTAATCGGCAATAGCCACAACCTTCAGCAGAAGCCTAAGCCGAAGGTTTATAAATTCTCATTAATTAATTATGTTCAATATTGTCTACAACAAAAATAAAAACTTCAATATTGAAGGTTTATATTAACTGTCTCATAGAATAGAATAATGATATAGAAGTTGATTTAGAGATGGTAATAAAAGTCCATGATTTTGTGATTTATTTGTTAAAAATAATCATTTGTTTATTAAGTAATTCATAAATTACAATTAGACCAATCAATCAGTCTTTGTTGTACTCGACTAGACCGAAACTAGACTAATAAATAAAATAAACAAACACTAACTTCTTAATAAATAATTAAAAGTTGGTCAATTAAATGCACAGTTTATAAAATATTAGAAAATGTAACAATAACAATAGAACTAATCATCAAACTAATGAGGTAATGACTATTTTGCAAACAACAAGTTATAAGAATAATACAATATTCTATTTTAATAAGCATATTTGAACTTAACGTTCTCTCTCAAGAACTTTTTAACTAAGGCTATATTGATTGATAATTAAAATTTATACAATTAAAATCACATAGTAATCATCAAAATACTTCGTTCATTGACGATATGTATTAATTAAAAATATGTATTAGTAATCAAAGTTAAACAGCCTCATGTTGTATGCTAAAAATAATTATTTATCTACATTTTCACCAATCAAGTGAGATCGTCTGTCTGCATATATTTGTCCTGCAGCACTGAACAATTGCTCACGAGGAACACTGTTGTGAGGAGCAGATAAGTATTTAATTGCAATTGGCCGAAGATAAGTATAAGTACTAGAAGACCAATATTCATAAATGTCAGCATTCCTCGGAAGTAATGGTTCTTTTAAAAAACATGTAAGATGCTCTTGAAAAGGGGGACCAGGATGATCCAAACCCAACTCATTTTCACTTGTAATTGTGACAGATGATGCAAGATTATCATGCGAATCCTTCGGTAGCTGGATCTGAATTTAAACAAGAAGGGATAGGTTCATCAACATCTACGTCCATAATAGCTGCTGATCGTGACCTAGTTTGTCGTAGAAATGATAATATTTCAGTCTTTGTATTTTCAGTTCCATCATTGGTCAAATACTTCGATTTAAATCGGGGATCTATTAGAGTGGCAATCATCAAATGTGGAGTATTTTTTACGTAAGAAAATCTCCTGTGAATAGAATCACGTAACTGTATCTTCAGCAGTATTACTTTTTCAGGATCTTCATCCTTGAATAAAACATGACGATCAATGTTATTATCAAAGATGAATCGCTCGAAATATCAAGTGTGGCTTGATAAAAGCACTTAAGTATTGCTATATAATAGTTTATTTGTTTCTATTCTTCGGCAGTTGGGACTTCTATTCCACCGCGTTCTCCCATATATAAGTTGATTGCAGTTTTTTGTTCTAAGAGTCTTTTTAACATTAAATAAGTGCTGTTCCACAGGGTTTCGATATTTTGAATCAAAACGTGTCTGGGTAAGCCGCATGTTTCTTGAAACCTTTCTAAATATCGAGAAGCTTGTTCGCTTCTTTTAAAATGACCAACGACTGCGACATTTCTTTATCATATTCATAGAAGCAGCGTCTTTGAATATAACATCATGAATAACAAGCTGGAGCGTATGAGCTACGCATCCAATAGACAGAAAGTTACCATAACGCATAGCCGTCTGCATATTGTAAGCATTGTCGCGGACAACCATGTGGACTTGTTTTGTTAAATTCAGCAATAATTTCGTTAAGTTTCGCTGAAATATACTGGCCTGTATGATCTTCTTCCAGGACACTAGTTGCTAGTATAACTTTTTCTCTTTTTGGACCATTAATGAAGTGGGCTGTGCAACTTAACAAAGAACAAGTCTTTGCTGGATTACTCCAAATGTCAGTAGTAAAACTGACCCATTCAGCTTTTTGTAGGAGAAGTACGACTTTATCTTTTACTTTTTCTTACGTCAGCGGCATTAAAGACGTTCTAAAGTATTTCTCAGACTTTTTCCTATATCTGGACGGAGTGTCAGGGTCATTCAGATGGAGCCTATGAAATGCTTTTCCTTCAACAAGGTTGTATGGCAGCATCACAGGGCAGCATGTCGACGATTATGAGTCAGGTGTCATGTCTCCATCTACTGACAGGGGTGAGGGGCGTGTGGAAATGTCATACATCACTGGACCCCTACGCGATTGGTTTATTGTACGGAGTTGACGGGCCGTGGGCAGCATGTCGACGATTATGAAGTCCATAATACTTTTATCAATACGTAATGATATAGGATGATTATCAGGCCACGGCGGTGCTACTTTTTTTTTCAATGATTTCTGGTAAAGTAGTTTGACATTGTTTTAGTCTTTTCTTTTTATTTAGCGAAGAGTCATGAGACTCCGACTTTTTTTCATCAAGCTCTGGCGATCTTCATTTATCTTACAATAAGCTGCCCATTCATTTTCATGAAGTTTTGCCAAATGATTCTTAATATTAGTTGTAGTTTGTTTTTTCGGTAAGGCACTACCAAGAGACAAAGACTTGTTACATATTTTACAAGTTGCTTTATCAATATCATTGTTTTTTGAAAAGTATTCCCATGTAGGACCCGTAGATGCCATTACGTACCTGAATAAAAAAAAAATTGTAGATAAATGTTTCTTCAACTACATTCATTAAGCTCCAAACTAAGCCGAACACAACATATACAATGTGGATACGACAATGCGACAATAAATTAAATCTCAAACAGTCTTTATATATAATAGTCTTTATATAATTTGGAGCTATGAAATGAACCCTAACAACCTAATCAAAATTTCCTAACAAACTATATCCAATAAAAAATGAAATAATGATGAGAGTATAACATACAAATACAATATGTTAAATATCAGCTCATCCAAAGCCCTCAACACGAAGGATATCGCGTACGTAAGTACCTAACTATTTAAGTAGTAAATATCCGTGAAAGATGAAACAGACTACATTCGCCGAAAGCCTTTCAGTTAATTAATTGAATTAATTAAGTGTAACTAGATATTACACAATAAAAAGCTATTGTAATCAGGTAATTACTACTAAACTAAAATAATAAACTTAATCTCAAAGTACATATATTTTATCAAAATACCATACACTAGAACAGATATTAAGTTATAAAATAAAACTCAAAATATTAATGAGAAATACATAACTTATCCTAATTCATTCATTTATTGAAATATATCATTTATTTCATTTCTATTAACTAACCGAAGATGGTTTTTTTGGCCGAAGGTGACCGATGCCGAAGCCGAAGCCGAAGCTTCGGTTGGACACTACTATTTTTGCTCTTTGCTCCCTACTCTGTGAATGATGTTTATAAAAATCTGTTAAGTACTTATGCTAATGCTGCAGTCTGGCAATAGAAAGTGGTGGTAATAGGCCCTATTCGTTTGTTTAATTACACATTTGAGATAATTTGGCCTCTTTCAAGTAGAGGTATTGATCAGAGGCTTACTCATGAACGCAATATCAATTTCAATCCAATCCATAACAATCTCAATTTTTATCAAATCTTAGCTTATTTACTTCTTTCACCATAGGTTCCCTAGAAGAGAATGCTGTTCAGCAATAAGGCCGCCTATTGCTCACTCCTCTTCCTAATGTGTTGTTTTTATTTAATCTGCATTTTTCTGAATTTAATAAAGGTACTTAATGTCATTTAGTTAATTCAATTACCATGCGATATTGAGATAATTGGCGCTAGTGAACCAAATCAAGAGTATAATCCCCGCAAATTGCTAATGCGTCTGCCCGCCATTTTGATGACGTAATAGGAATGACGACTATTTTTTGTTTGTTTGTCCGTCAGTTAGATTTTTTTTAAATATAAAATTTTCGCAATCATTAAATTACAAAGATACATTGAGTTAAAATATCACATTACGTCACGCTTTGATACATTTTCTACAAAATTATGACGTACTGAGCCCCCACTTCTCAACTTAAACGCTTATTATCTAAACTATTTCTTGTTAATTTGAAGTAAAAAAATACATACCTATTTATATTTTTCTATTAT
The DNA here is from genome assembly GCA_918026875.4 of Diatraea saccharalis. NCBI lineage: Eukaryota > Metazoa > Arthropoda > Insecta > Lepidoptera > Crambidae > Diatraea > Diatraea saccharalis. The sequence continues at coordinate 9,177,792 of OU893337.1, forward strand.
TTGAGTGACGGGTAAATATAATTTCTTTTTTTTTAGTCAGTTGTCATATCTAGTATGTTTATACATCAGTACCGTTAACAAATAAACACTGTTTGACGAGCACACTACTTGAGTTGGGTTGTGTTGAGATCCTCCCCCTTTTTGGTTGTTTTTTGTTATTGTAATGTTTTCTTGTTACTTGTTCTGCTTAACTAAAATTGCAACTGCTATTATGATTTGCACAACAAGTAAAGCTGATTTAATTAAAAATAAATATATCTAATGTCCCCCTCAGTTCATAATTATTTTTGGCGATATCTTAAAAAATCCACCTTTTTTTGTTATTGCGGTATTACATACTAAATGTTGTTTATTTCATTTTTTTGTTGTTTATCATATATCTCAATATTATTAATTTATAAATTGACTTTTTTCGAAAACCCTTGCAAGAAATTAACAAAGTAAAAGTTATTAAATTGTTTTAACAATATCTTGGGGATTATTCATAAAATTTTCAATAATTATTTTTTCTCTTGTATTTTGTGCTATCTATACTTTGTGTTTTCAAATGACGTCACACGGGTGTTATTAGGACAAAGTTCCAAAGTATTAGCAACTTGGACTGCGTTCAAGAGTAAGCATGCAGGGTCGTTATGGACATCAGCAACAATTGATGCTGGTTTTTAAGGCTGACATTCAAATCCTTTTAAACATCTCTCACTTGGTCACTCATTTGATTGTTTTTAATCGTAATTTGCTTGTGGACATCAATTATTAAGTATAACTTATGTTTTATTCAAAACAGTAGACCACATTTGCTAATAATTTTGTAGAACAGTAAGATACAATTCATGTGACTCATTGATTACCTGTGTAGAAGGCTAAATTAAGAAGCCGCATCAAATGTCGACCATTCATAATCATGCCATCATCGAGCGATCAACCAATTTCCACGCGCTTGAACTGAACCCCGCTGTGTGACCGTGACGGATCTGTTACATTGTATTTTGCGCCTTATGGTAATCGAAACAAGTCTCATTTTACATTTAAATTGTACGTTCGGGCATCTAGTTTGCTCAAACGAAGATTCACTATGCACCATATTACATTTGAATGCATGCCTAGGCATTGATCGACATTGGCATCCGCTGATTAAGTATAACTTCTAAAATCCTACATTAGTAACAATCCTTGTGTGAACGATGATATTATCAGGTCCATGTGCACATATCATCCAAATGTAGGGGCCATTAAGATGGTCAAAAACAAAGTACGTAGTGTATTTGAAAGGAAAATAAACATTCGCAGTCGGTCGTTTAGGTTTTTCTGCCGTTGGTGTGGTTACGTCCGTCGACTACAAGCCGCTTAAAATATTGTACCATTCTTTGTTGCAGATTTGAGTTAGAATTTTCCTCTGTGAAGATTTATTGTAACGAAAACAAAACAAGAACATTTATTGCTCTTGAAGTGGATTATTACGCGAAGAAATCTTTATTGCAGCTTTGCCAGAAAGTGGACCTAGTGTTAAAAGAATTTAAGCTACCTTTGTTTTATGAGGTATGTTTATATGTAGACACACGAAGTAGGTATGTATGTACCTTTTAAAAAGTTATTATAATGCATTAGGCAATATAGTATGTTCTCTAGGGCGTCAGTCAGCATTTTATATACATATGTAAGCAAAATGTTTACTATTCTTCATAATTAACATGACAACTGATGACCTATTCTATTTCTATGAAAATGAAATTTCGTCTATTTTCAAAATTCTAACACGACTCCAAAGAAACTTATTTTTCGATAATTTATGATGTATAGGAGGACCTTCACGTGACCCTGACTCTGATGCACAGATAAGCTTCCCAGATTTGATTATAACAAAATATAAACGATTCGATTCGATTGTAGAAATATAAACGAATTTCTACACTTAATGACGTGAATTCGGACACCTGAGTGAATTCGAATTCGGGTTTGGATTTTTACAGAATCACAGGGCTGGTCTCTTGCCATTCGGACACCTGAGTGAATTCGAATTCGGGTTTGGATTTTTACAGAATCACAGGGCTGGTCTCTTGCCAAATCTATTTATGGTAATTTCTGCACGCCTTCATTTCCACTCTTGCACAAAGCTAACTTTTCATTATCCTATGATGCAAAAGAGAAAGCCGATCTCCTGGATAACTTTTTTGCATCCAACTCAAGTTTGGATGACCGGGGGCTGAAACCGCCCACCATTCCACGGAGCAAGAGCTCTATGCCTGATATCCAGTTTCACCAAAGCTCAGTGCGTCTAGCGCTACTCTCCCTGGATATCCTTAAGTCGAGTGGGCCCGATGGTATCCCCCCTATTGTGCCAAGGACGTGCGCTCCAGAGTTGGCACCGGTCTTAACGCGCCTTTTCATCATGGAAGACTGCTTTACTGCATTCGATCCCAAAAAAGGTTACCCCTCGAACCCGTCCAACTACAGGCCGATCGCTATAATCCCTTTGATTTCAAAGATAATGGAGTCTATTATTCTCCTTCTAGCTCCTTCGGTACCTAGAGGATCGCCAGTTGCTTGGTGACCAACAATACGGATTTCGTAGTGGTTGCTCTGCTGGCGATCTTCTAGTTTACTTGACACAAAAATATTGAGATTCTTGGTGTCGACATATCGAGCGAGTTCCAGTTATTGGTCACTTAGAGGGTAAGGCTTAATTAGCATCTTAGAAGCTTGGTGTGCTTAAAAGATCGAGGCAGTATTTCACTCAAGCACATCGCCTGCAGCTTTACAAGGCGCAAGTTCGGCCCCATACTGTTCTCATGTTTGGGCAGGGGCACCCCAATACCAGCTTCTCTCTCTAGACCGCATTCAGCGGAGAGCGACTCGAATCGTCGATTGCCAGGACACTTCAAGTCGGCTTGATCCACTGGCCCTGCGTAAAGATGTTGCTTCACTGTGCATATTCTATCGCATCTATTACGGGGAAAGGTCCGAAGATTGTTCGGACTCATACTTACCGCTACCTTCCGCCATCGTTCCACGCGACAAGAAATCCACGCCCATAATTTGGATGGTTGGACGTCCTCAACTGTGCGTTTTTCTAGAAGTTTCCTGCCTCGCACAGTCAATCTCTGGAACAGTTTGTAGTCCAGCAGTATTTCCGGACCGATACGACCTACCAACTTACAAGAGTAGAGCATATTCGTCCCTCAAAGGCCGGCAGCGCGCTCGTAGCCCCTCTGGTGTTGCAGGTGTCCATGGGCGACGGTAATCACTTACCATCAGGTGATCCTCCTGTTCGTCTGCCCCCTATCCCATAAAAAAAATATAAAGAAATACATAAAGTAAAGCTTATATTGCAACTGTTATGCTTGCCCATATAAATCAAATCTGTTTAGTTTATTTCTTTTCACGGTTCCTATTTTTTTACCCGGTGCAGAAGAATGTCTTCATATTGTATTCCTAAAAATAAATAATTTTATTGTAGTAATTGACACGCCAACGAATACGTTACGAATTAATTCTTTCAAAAAATTAAGTATTAAGACGCGTCATTGCTTATTACTGGTCAATTCATAAACACTATAAAATAATAATAAAAAAACGAGATTTTCAGCTTCTTTTCACAAATTTTGTTATATATGTAATATTTCTTGCTAGAGATATTAATGGCTTTTTGAGCATATTCACAAAATAAATTAATAGTTTCACAAATATTCTCAAAAAATTGTCGTAGTTACTCAAAAAGGATCCAACCCACAAATTGGTAGAAAATGAGTTAAGTATACCAAAATGTCCATCAGGATCTATACTTTCAGATAGGAAAAAAGCTCTGAGCTGTTTTTAATATATGTGACATTTTTTTTTCAATGGCAGTTACCATCCACAGAAATAAATATAGTTAGAAGGAAAATGTTCGTCGATTTATATGGAGAACGAGCGTGCCACATTTTGTGTAGGTATCGTGACGTCACGATCTTATTTTAGTGACGGAAGATATAATTTCACTTCCATCGAATACATGTTGTATTTGAAACGGCATACCAATTCTTATCGATTAAAAAAACGATATCGATCGACGGAGACCAACGTAACATTTTGCTTAAATATTATGTATATGTCACGAATGTAATTTAGTGAATTCGCGCAAAAAAGATTTTATGCGATAGAATAGAAAACGGCATTTTTCTGAGGGCAAACACTTTGTAGTAACCGCTACCCCGTCCCGACACGCTACACATTTTTACGTCCTGTTATGTTATGTTTCACGGCGGGCTTTTCCGCAACTCGACACTCAGTGCCTATTTTAAGTAATTTTGTGTGGGGTCCAATAGTCCTGCCACCCCAGCTTCTCCAGGAAGCCCGTAAGATCTCGAACTCTGCCGCACGCCTTCACTAGTGTCCTTGGGCTACCTAGATATGTAGTCGTTTGTCTTGATAGGCTCCTGTATTCCAGTATCACATGAGCGCTTGTCTCCTTAGTCTCCATGCACGCCCTATACAGGGGACTATCAGAATGACCCATGTTATATAGGTGTTTGTTAAAGTTTCCATGTCCAGTAAGTATACCTACCATTTGCCTGAGAGTCCTGTTGCTTCAATCCATTAATTTTTAATATGAGGATCATTCGGAAAACTAAAACAAAAAATAACAGTATAATTAATATATATATATAAATAAATTATCATTTCTTCAGCTTTCAAAATCAATATTTTTTTAATCGAGAAAAAAAATCGCATTGTACAACACTATTCTCCATTTTTGACAGAAAAAAGATTATTTGTCCTTCAACAAATTGACCTTGAATTATACATCAATGGTCTTACAAGTACAGCAAATTTGGAATTTCAAATTAAAGCCACAATGGAAAGCTATTACTATTACGTGTACGTTTTGATACAATTTTTCCTTCTAAATAGATATATTTCTGTGTTACCATCCCACATCTTTGGTAGGTTCATATTTTAGTTCCATAAAAACGACTCGATCTTCTTGGATCCATATAGTAAAATAGCAAATTAAAGGCACTAATCTCGGTTAAAAATTACAATAAAGTTTAAAAACGCTTGAATAAGTTTTGTTAAAAGGTTTAGGAAGGTAATTTTAGATAGTGAGAATACATTTGACATAAAAAATTAAAACAATAAATATAAAGAACCTTTAATAAATAGTTTTAACGATTAAATTTTGGCGTTACAGTTAATTATACAATTATTTCTTCATTTGGATCGTGAATTTTCTTCGAACCTAAGCATATCAAAAAGGATCCAAACATACTTTATCCTTTATATTTTAATAAATATTGTTAATTCTTTTAAAATGACATTATAATAAGATAATGTAATTGGTTTTCTATGGCATTAGATAAAAATATAATACACAAAAATGTTACATCAACACGCAAATACAGCTTAAACTTCAATCGTCTATATCTCAAAAGTGACTGTTGTAAGGGATGGATCCTTTTTGATTAACTACGTCCAATTTACACGTTGACTTGACAACTGTCAACAGTATATAATCTATATTGCCATATGTAAATCAGGATTTTTCTTGTTTTTTTTTTATTATCATGATCATCGGATTCTAGGACACCTTTAACAGTTCCAAGTTATCTTAGAGTATAAAAATCAATCATCAGTACTCACACACATTTCACGCCCCTAGTTATGTCGTCGAAATTAAGTCTTCCTGTCACAAACTTATTCTCGAGGCAGCCGCACTGTAGCATATAATTTATTTTTAGAAGTCTAGTATGTTCCAAACACGATTCTTGTCTATTGGAATAGGGAATATGCACATTTTTGGAAAACGGTTTTATATGATAATTTACATTGATATATAACTGTAAAAAAATACCCGGCAACGAAAAACTAAAATTTTGTAACATAAATAATTGATGAAAATAAGTAATAGTTACGAGCATTTTAAACACCGGAATTTTTGGCGCGCTCGTCGTGACGTCAAAGTACACGACTAGAGATATGACATTTTAAATCAATATAGGTTTTGAGTGATTGATTATTATTCAATTACCTAAAGCGATTAACAACTAATCGATTTTTAAAGTATAATAGACTTTTTTAATAAATCATATAAATATTTACTTAATTGGTGAAATAAAAATAAAAGCCTATAACATCATTTAAATTGTAATCAGTTGCGACATAATACATTGATGTTATTGCATCGATGTGAACTTTTTGTAACAACGACATCCCTTTACGTGTGCATTTTCGTCACATCCGCTCTGACAACTCAAGTAGCACAAAACACCATTATATCAAACTTATAATAGCACGAGTCCAAGCGTTAAGCATTATAAGAAAATCGTATATCAACCGTATTTCTTTTAAACGACTCTTATACATAAAATTTGGGCCCCCCCTTTGTACGACTTTAAGCTTTATAAAAGCTGTGCAATAGCACTACAAATTTTGTATAATAGCATTAATAAAGTCGGGTAAAAGCATTCTAAGGTGCTAATTGAACTTTTTGTGACTATATTACAATTGATATGCGGCAATCAAATTATAATGCGTTAATTTAATGTTATTAAAATTCTTACTGTTTTATTTCCTTTGTAAAAAAGTATATATAGATTTTAAAAATATATAATCGGTTGAAGTTATTGTTTTGTGTAAGTGTCATGACATGTTCTGTTGGCTGGTCTTTTAAGTATTTTTTAATATTGAACAGGAGTGTACTAACATTATTACAGCTCGTTATGAGTGAAATAAGCTGCAAACATCAGTTTGTGGAGTAAAATATACAAGTTTATGGTGTAAAATACACGCGCCTTCGCAAACTCCCTTTAATATAATAAAAATAATAGAAAATTTAACCTAGTAGCTAAATTTCTTGTTGAATTTTAGGCTTTTAGCATTGTTTTAACATAATTGCTTTTATAGGCATCTGTGCACAAAATAAATGATTATTAACCCCTTTTCATCTGACACAGTTGACTTTAAATATTATTGTAAGAAATGGAAAAAAGAAAGCAAATGGCGACTCGTAAAATTAAAGCATTAGGTATTCAAATATACACGGCGGTGCCGTGGGGGACGGATCCCGTGGCAGTGAGCGAAGAGACCTGCAACAAAGACCAGGCAGGTTTCTGCAGTGGATAGGAATGAAAGAGGGATCGCGTATTGACGCATCCCTCTTCCATGTCGGAACCAGCGGAGGTGGTCGGCAGCCACCTTTGCATTGCACGGTTTCGCATGTCTGTCTGGGAGAGGCTCTCGATGTACCCGAGCCTCTCAAACCGCGAGGGGACCAATGGTCGAATATGAGGGTGAGTGTCCTGGCGACTCGGTCACGGCTTCCCGGGTCTCATCTCCCAAGAGACCCTCTCTTGGGAGATGAGACACCGTAGGGGTTTTAGTGGGTAGGCCTCCGGGAACTCACTGGGCAGCTCACCTGCCGAGTGGGTTCACGGAGGAGAGTCCCACACACCCCCTGTTACTTGCCAGGGATAGTGCCAAAAGCATTTCCTCGACGATAAAAAAATAAAAAAAAGGTATTCAAATATAGTGTAGTAGAGCTGTTAATCGTATTATGGTAAGACACAAAACTAAGAGCTCGTAATTCACCGTATAACACACTCCCATGTTAGGTACAGCCGTATTTTAACATTTAAGAAGTATCTTATAGTGCTTATAATCAACAAACGATTATTTCATTTTTATTTTGATTTTTAAAGCTTCAATTAAATTAGAATACTCTTTTTTCAGTTTTCTTTTATATCCACCTGTTTTCTTTGTTTTTCCCAACGTTTTTTGTCCATGGTGCCAGCGATGCGTATAAAATGCCACCATTACAATACAAGACATAAAATAATTTAACATTTTAATTTTCACATAAAATATAATTACGATCTATTTATTACTTGTATCTCTAAAAATAACTTAATTTTGATCAAAATATAGCCTAATATTTGATAAAAGCATAGATTAAGAAGATAAAGGAGCTTGAGCTTGATTAAAGAATACTATAAGAACAAATCGGTGCTAAACTTTTAATTGTTCTTTATTCAATGTGTATATAGGATAAGCATTAAATCGATACAACCATAGGCCATTAGAAAACCTTTGTTTCTAGAAAATGACTAAATACAACTAAGTGCACTAAATAATATTATGTTAATGCTTATATAATATAATGATTTCATATCACCGAAATACGATAACAGCTTTATATTAATATTACCCAATACTTAAATAGGAGTTTTGACATTGGTATACTTTTTTTATTAACCATAATATGACATTAAGCATTATTAGATAAAATAAATGCCTTTAAACAGATTTGAAACTTGACCACTGCTGATTAAAAATGTTAGTACGACTTTAGGACATAAGTCTGTACTTATTTTAGTTAATATATTATTTATGTGCTACTTGGGAAGTAGCATGGCGTTTAAATATTTTGAAGTTACGGCATTTATTTCGCATATTTCGCACTTTTTAATAATTATTTTCAAGACGATAACGAACTAATATTGAAAAATATTTAGATAGACTTTATTCTAAAGCAATAACGATTTATTCTAATGTAATAAAATATATTTAACCTTTTTTTTAAATAAGACGCATATTCCCTATTGTTTCAGAATATCTATTAAAGTCACTTAAAGTCGCAAATAATTTATTTATTTTATTATTATTTTTTATTTTGCAGAATCCATCATTTCATGCAAGTATATTGTGGTTCATTGGAGATAGAAAAAATGAACTCACTAGTTACTTAGAAAAATTTAACGTCTTATTACGAGAGGAAGTTGTAAATTCGTTGCAACCGGTTTTTGTAGATACTTTGAATTGTAAAATTGGTAATAAATATTACCAATATTCTTTAAATTAGTAACTGTTACTAAATAACGTAATTTGCGATAGTGAATTCTGTGTATACTTAGACATTAGAAACATGGCGAACAACAATAAAGTTTATATAAATCCAAATTTTAATAAATTGTTTCCACCAAGTCCATCAGCTACACCACCTACAGCCACGCCCCACAGTAAATTAATAATGCACGTTAATCCTAATTTCTCGAGGCAAACTTTGTCACATCAGAGCAAAATATACGTCAATCCTAATTTTTTGAAGGCTAATAATAGGTCAAATGAAGTAGATTTACTCTACTCCAATAAAACTTTGGACAATTTGCCACAAGTTATTACAAGCGATACGCAAATTAATAAGGTCCTAATGCAACAACTTGTATCAAAAACCAGATACACTTTAGTCAGACAAAATACTGACACAGTTAAGCGACAACCACCTTTAGCAGAAGCAGTTAAATCAGCGACGACTATAAAAATCAATAAGTACAAGTCTGTAGATATGAAAAAATTTAAGAAGAATTTAGAAGCTTCAAAGTATTTAAATAAAACGAAATCGCTTCAATCAGTTTATAATTTATCAAATGCGAAACAAACGGATTCTACAGTTACCAATCAAGATCTTACAAATACGCTTCATTCGACACAATTACGATTAACTAAGTTTTATAGAAATAAATATAAATTCTGTAAACCTGGCACCTCCACGAAAGTGATAGAAACGAAATCATCAAATAAAAGATTTTCAATTGATAGAAAATGGAGGAATTCAAAATTAAAAGTAATAAAAGGTTTAAAAAAGAATAACATTCCATGTCCATTGTATAAAAAATATGGCAAATGTTTAAGAAGTATTAATGGTACTTGTGACTTTTTACATGATAAAAAACATGTATCTATATGTAGAAAGTTTTTAAAAGGTATGTGCCAGGAAGAGACTTGTCTTTTGTCACATGATATTTCTGCAAAAAAGATGCCAACATGTTATTTTTATTTAAAAGGCATATGCACAAAAGATAATTGTCCCTATTTGCACGTAAAATTAAACGAAAAATCCAAAATATGCCAAGACTTTTTGAAAGGCTATTGCGAGAGAGGCGATATGTGTTTTAATCTTCATACTGTGAAATCATACAAACAAACGAAAAAACCAGTAAACAGGTCATTGAATTCGTCATCTCATGTGATAAAAAAGAAATCAAACAGTGTTTGTAAATCCAAAGCAATGAATAAGAACATAAAAATTAATGCCACAAAAGCAGACACCTCTGAAGGTGAGAACTCTGAACCAAGAAATAGTGAATGTAGATATTACAGTGAATTAATAGTTAAGTCAGAAAATAACAAGGCACATGATGCTTTTAAACCATCAAGGTGTAAGTTAGGTATTTTGCCATCTTATATAAAGTTGTGAGAAGGGGCGTAAGTGTAGGTGGTGTGAAAATGTAAGGTATTTCAGAGAGCGCATAAAGGTGCAGAGGAAACAGTGGTGATCAAATCAAGAATTTGGGAAATAAAATAGGAACAGTAGAAATTATGACTGCGTTTTTGTATAAAACGTCTTGGGGGTATAATCCCTCACACGCGAGTTTGTTCTCTATTTTAAGGCTGGGCGTCAAGACGAAATCAATGCGCATTATGTAACAATTTCATTTAAAATATTTTAGAATATTTAAATATGTAATAACTTTTTTATAACAAAATGTTAGTAAATTTTGTTAACTTGCTATATAAAAAAAAAACTAATTCATAATCGAAAACGTGTCAACTCGCCACAAAGTTACTTTTATATAGTGAATTTGCTATACATATATATTACTTTGGTTTATTTTACACATGTAAGTGTATAAAACGAGAGTCCCTTTTCATGAAGGAAATAACTTTCAATGTATGGAGCTCCAAAAATATGACGGGATTATAGCTTGTTTACGAAACTTTAAATAGACATTGTCATGAATATATTTTTTATGGAATTTTTAAAATGTTGTTTTATTTTTATGTTACAGCTTAGGTTAAATCCCTCTTTCCTTTTGGGTAATCCAACACCTAATTGTGCTCAGTTAGATTAATTAGTCCGGTTGACTTTTTGGTGGCCTGATAGTATGTTAGTGTTTAAAATAAAAAATAAATGAAAATAAAAAGTAAGTATTTTCTCATAGAGTATGTATGTAAAAAACTACAAAAATGTTTAATAGATAAGTATGCATAGAAATATTAGTTCATAGTTTCTAACATTGTTCATATTAAGAGGAATAACAAAGGGGTCTGCATACAAAAAATTACAAAATCAAGTTTCTAGCCGATAATCAATTATCAAGCGGCAACGCTAACAAAAGCACTTAAAATTTATTGCCAGAATATATAATTGGTTCAATGCCTGTCATTGAATCTTAGTTGTCGCTATCGCTTATCTCACTATCTGAACTCTCTTCTCCTAGGGATATTATAATTTCACGTAAATTATCTTCTTCAAGATGGTCTTCCTCCCAATACTTCTGTTGAAGACGTTCTACGTAATTTACTTGTTTTTTCCAGCCTGAAGATGTAATGGAATTAATTGCATCTCTGGTTAGCTTTTCAATTTCTTTTTCCGATTGATTAATATTTTTGTCTGCCACCCTTTGTTTTATTAGATTCCATATATATTCAATCGAATTTAGATCACAATGATAGGGTGGCAGAAGTACTATTTCTTGACCATTTTCTCTCATCAATTCATCGACAACATATTGTTTTGGCGGCTTTGTCCTTAAAATAATCGGGTACAGTTCCTTCTTTGTCATCTTTTCGTCGAACGGAATGTTATGGTTACGCAACCAATCTTGCATTTCACCTTTAAGGGATGAGCTCGTGGGCGCCTTTGTTAACTGCGTTGAATGGTAAGGCGCATTATAAATGACGACCATACCATGCGGTGGTAAATTAGTTATTAACTTTTCATTAAGCCATTTTAGAAAATTATTTGTATCCATCTCATGATGATAGTTGCCAGTTGTTTGTTTGCATTTATATAGTAGTTCTGCCCCTAAATGAAACCGTTTTCTCCGCCGGCATGCACAAGAATCCATCTTTGGCCGGGGTTAAAATTTTTTGTGACGCTGCTATCCGTACTGTTTTGCCAACATGTATTGACAGTATAGTGCGAATAAATCCATGTTTCGTCTAGATAGGTAACCGGTTTTTTGTGTGCACCTCGTTCACTACTTTCTTTCATTCCGCGCAGGTAGCGAGCCCTCCACGCGGCAATATCAGGCTTTTGTATTAGCACCGTACGGGCATATTTACATTTTTTGAATTTATATCCCAAGTGATCTACTAAAATGTTTCTAAGGTAAGTTCTTTCACCTTTAAAATTTAAATCCGTTTTAGCGACTGCCAGGATTTTCTTTAATGTTGGGACTTCTTTTCTTACAGTATAAAAACTGCTAACAATGTTTCTTATAGCGCAAATGTCAAAATCATCAATTTCAATTTTTTTTTGTATTGCTTACGCTTTTTACCCGATGTTGACAATTTTACTTCTGTGCTTGGATTATTGTGAAAAACGTCATGATCATGGGTATTGCTCGTACTGGGACTCGGTGAAACAGGCAGCGGCGGCGGTGCATGACTTAATTCTTTGGTCTCCTGTTTGATCTTCATCAAAGTAGCTTTTGATATACCAGTCACGGCACAGGTTCGTTTTACAACTTGGTCTACAGGTATAATGTATTGTTTATTAACTTTTTCAGAGTGGTAAGTGTAAGTTTTACGCTAACGCGTTCACTAGTGAGCGCGTTACGAATTTGTATGGAGATTTGTACTTCTTGATAGTTACCGGTAGGGGCGCTGTACCGGATTCCATACTAAAATCTTAACGCGCTCACGATCGACAGTGAACGTAAACGTCAAAAAAACTTACACTAAGCGCTCTGATTCAAAAAATTTCAGCACTTTCAGGATAAAATTCCTTGCTTCACTGTGAATAGTCTTTCCCATTTTCGAAGTAGAAGTGAACTTCAAAACAAAAAAACAATAACTGAATAATCTAAACTTAACAATAAATGTAACAATAACAATTATTCAAATATAACAATAAAACTCCAAACGTGACAATAAAATCTTCAAAAATAAAAAGTGATAGCGCGAAAATGTCAATGTATCGGCAACGAAAGAGCTGACGGCACTGACGCGGCGAGGGGAGCGCGGGGAGATGAAGGGGAACGGGGCGGGACTTCACATTCCAGCGAGGTCTACAGATAATGTGACGGTGTGTTTCACTGACATAATGTCACCACAGCCACCGAAAAGTACAGGTTTTCTGTAGGTACTCTTGGTTGATTCCTTGGGAAGATTTGATTGGTAAAATTTGAATGAGCCTAACTGTGAGTCGTTCTGTTCTGCAATAGAATGTATGATTTGTTATAAGTGTGTATCGATTACACTGGTAAGCAGAATTTTTGTTAAACAAAATCGAGTCGGTTTTTTAAACACTACTACCTACCCACATATAAACCTCATACTTAGTTTTGTTCAATCACCCTCAGTTTTCGTTAAACATAAACTAAATTGATTAGGCGAATTTTGCTTACCGACGTATGTCTCCGATAAATTTTCATTTTTAATTAAAACGGTTTTTTTTTTGTGATTGTCGTTTCTGTACATCGTAATAAAATGCCCAGAGTGTGTGTAAACCATCCTGATAACTTTTGTTACATTTGCGGTCAACTTACTATTAAAAGTCAACGTCGTAATTTGACACCATTAGTTAAAAACTGTTATTTTAATTATTTTGGCTTTCCCGTGCGAAATTTGGACAAAACCTGGACTCCTAGTGTTTGTTGTGCACAATGTGTTAGTGTATTAACATCATGGGCTAAAGGATCTCGTCATATGCCGTTTGCAGTTCCAATGATATGGTCTGAACAGAAAGACCATGTATCAGATTGTTATTTCTGCCAAACTTCTATCAAAGATATTAATCACAAATCTAGACACACCGTGAACTATCCGAATTTACAATCTGCTCAAAGACCTATTCCACACAGTGATGATCTGCCTATTCCTCAGCCTCCAGTAAACACGGATGACGTGATTGATGAAGAAAATGTATCTGAGAATTCCGATTCCGATCCGACTTTTGAGTCCAGCACTTCAAATACGGCACCTCATTTTGTAAATCAAAACGATCTCAATGACCTTGTACGTGATTTGGGTCTCAGTAAAAGACAGGCAGAACTCTTGGCTTCCATTTGATTCCATCAGGATATATCCAACATGGAAAAACGGTACCAAGGCAAGTGGAGTCCGAACATGTTGGCTGATTATTGTTGGACACTCAAAAGAGATGTACCTGACGCTAAATATTCCCGAAAATCCTGAATAAAGTCAAATGTTAGTTGTTTTTCTTGATTAAATTCAATTTTCAACCTTATTTACTTAAAAATAGTATATTGCAGTTGCAAGAAAACTGAGGGTGACTGAAACTTTTTAAAAATGCAGATTATTAACAGGCTAATTGTAGATACAAAATATCCCATTCAAATTAATTTAACTTTCATTAAGGTCATTTTTGTCAATCAGTGTTATAAAACTATTTCAATTGTGTAGTTATTGACTATTACTTAACAGAATTCTAAACTACTGGGCTTGTTTCTTTCTTTTAGGTTTTTATTTAAGTTATTTTTTTCATGTATTTTTTAACATAGACTGATAAACACATTACCGGGTAAAAAAATGGATCACAATTGTTGAGGTGTTCAATGTATAAGAAAAAATGTAAAGGAAATATCATAATTAAAGTAAGTAGGATATATTATATATACGGCATGTTTCGAAGGGCATGTTAGTGCAGTGGTTCTACAAATACCTTTTGTGGAGGTTGTGGTTCGATTTCCGCCCTAGACAATATTCATGTAACATTTATTCCATGTCCGAGTGTGAATATTAAAGTATATATTGGTAATTCCCGTCGTTGTTTCTGAATTCTGTAACACATATCCACAAGTTTCTGAATGTGACTAGTGGCTTAATTGTCTAAAAAAAATATCTTTCACAAATCACTTGAATTTGTCATTTGAAAGACATTCGCGAACTTCACGCTACATCATCGCCATCTTTTATTAATTTCATTTTCATTTTACATGTAAAAATTAATTTATTTACTTGACATTGGCAGAATTGTGCGAAATGCGCAAATAAGCCATTAATTAAAAAAGAAGAAGAAGAACTATTTGACATGACATGAGGTTGGCTAGTGCAGTACCTACGTACTGTTTTCACTAGCTGTCCTCACGTTTGGACTACGCCTCCGCTTACCATCAGGTGGAGCGCAGTCATTTGCCCTCCTATACATAAAAAAAAAAAAAAAAAAAGTCAAAGCAATTGCGATAGTGACATGTTTTTAAAAGATGTTACATGAACTATAACGTTCAGTCTAAGCAAATTGATAGTTACAAATACCCAGAGATGTACAAAATACCCTGTACAAAGTATCTGGAATACAAGATACAAAATACTTTTAAATTAAGTATTTCAGATACCAGATACAAAATACTTTCGAGAAAAGTATTTGAAATACTAGATACAAAATAGGTATCTTAAAGATACTTTTTATAAATACAAATACTTTTCTAAAAAAAGATTTGAATTTCAGTTTGTTTATTAAAGACCACAAAAACCTAAATCTTAGACCAGATGGTAAGTGGATTTTTTAAGCATTTTTCATTAGAAACAATTTTTGTAAGCTTTTATTTAGTTTTCTGTGTTTGTACTCAAATCTTACAAGCTAAATTTCACCCACTTTTCCTCCGTTTTATTTGTTTGGCAATCACAATGTAACATATAAAAATGCAAATATTCAATACATCAGGTTTAAATTATTTTAAATTTTTTAGTTCCTTTTTAATATTTTTTTTTTCAATATAGCAAGGTGAATGAAAAATTGCTGAAATATAACAACAACAATAATTATTTAAATTTAATTATAAAATTATTATTTATTTAAAAAGCTGGTTTTACGTACGACGTAAAATTACGGAGAACTGAAAATTCATTTTTTCCTAGTGAGATGAAGAGAATGGGTAAAAATAAATACAGTACTTGGTTTTTAAAATTAATGGCGTGACTTGTGACGAGGTGAATGTGCGATAGTATGTAACGGAACGTATATTAACTTTTTTTGCAGAATTACCGAAAATTATGCCCCTTTAGTGTGTTAAGCTAATTTGAAAAATTTTAGTAGAAAATACTTAGCTTCTATGGTTGATTATAGTACGTTGGTTTGTAGGAAAGGCTTATAATACGTAGATGTACCTAAAAAGACGTAGAGTTGGTATTGCTGGTACTGTTGGTAATGCGCCATTAGTTACCATCTGATCGGATAAATCCGGTCTCAACCGGATTTGAAGTATTAATTAAGTCTTTATCTATGATATTTCCGTTTTTAATAAAATAAATGAAGCTTTATTTTCTTATTTCTATTAATCAAAGTAATCACCCATGCAATCAATACATCTTTGCCAACGCATTGGTAGTTTAATGATGCCTTCTTGAAGAAATCAGCTGGTAGGGAGGCAACAAATACTTCAAAGGCATTTTGTACTGCCTCACGGGAATTTATTTTTTCCCGCTAAGACGTTATCCAAATTCTGGAAGAATAAGAAGTCTGTATGGTCTTTTAAGTACGGCGGATGACGGAGAACTTCAAACACCAGCTCTTGTAGCTTGGGTACCGCCAATTGTGTAGTATGAGGTCGTACGTGGTCGTGCAGGAGCAGTGGAACCGAACGATTGACAAAACCTGGTTGGAGTTGTGCCAGCTTCTCCGTCATTGTGTTCAGTTCTTCACAATACACACACTAAATCTGCAGTAATACTCGTCCTGTTTGTTAAGAAGCTGTGATGAAATACATCCGCGTTAGACCACCAAACAGCAACCTTTTCGTAAACCAATAACGGGCAAACCAATAACGGGTGGTGCGTTCGTTTGTAGTGTTCGCTCTGCAAACGTTGTAATGTTGCGTGCCGCTTTGCTGCCACGATGGCACATATACTCCATAATTACTCGAATTTTTAACTTATCCATGACGACGAAAAATATTCAAATTCATTGAAAACAAAACACTTACTATTGAACAAATGACGATTTAAGAAAAAATAATTTGATATTAGAATTATCAGCCAAAAAAAATAGTTTGATTTTAAATGGCTAGTACAGTAGAACGGCAATTACATAGGTAAAGACCTAATATTAAGACAGGACTCCGCCCATTTTGTTGTTGTTTCTCAATAAAGATCCCTTGAATTAAATGGTTACTTCTTAAAGCAAAATCTACCATACGATTACATCACAGATTGTGTTGTATTTTTGAAAAATAAAGGAGTATTAATTGACGATGTCAAAGAAATTATTTGAAGAATTTTTTCAATTAACAAATTTATTTTTATGACGATTAGTTGAAAAGCAGTGGGTAATTACTTTCAATATATGCAATGACAGCACTCGTTTCCGAACTACTGAAGATTTGTCAGTATTTTTTTGTATTATACCTCATAATGCGAATATTGATTTTTTTTTTCGCTCATGAATATGCAGTGGTCAAAAGATAGAAAAAGATTAACTGTTGAGTCAATAAAGGCAATATTGCTTTGCTCACGGGATATAATTTCAAGCATTTGCCATGTATCGCATTTCACAGTGAAATTTCTTTAAAAATAAACTTTTTGAATGTTGTTGTTAGTGGAAAAAGTATTATGTGCAAAAAAATTATAAAATTTAATAATGAGTTTAATTGATATACTGAGTTTTATTTATAGCATATAACCGGGTTTTTACATAAATCAAGATTTTTTATTGCTTGTAACTGGTTATTCGATTTCAAGCCCTATGCGCCATCTATCAATTTTTACTAGGGAGGGTGTATTACACCGGTATAAGCGTACGTTCAGTTCTACGCATTTACTTTTTAAATGACATCAAACAATGTTTGGATTCGAGTTATTTTTAACTAAATATTCATTGCGTTGATAATTGAACACTTTCTTTTTGTAAATATGTATGTTTTAGGCAAAGAATGTTTTGTGATATTTATAAAATGTAAGAAATTTTTATAAAGTATTTTATCAGAAAAAGTATTTAAAAGCTACTAAGATACTAAACAAAAGTATTTAAATACAAGATACAAAATACTTCCTAAAAAAAGTATTTTAGATACAAGATGAAAATACGTATTTTGTATCTTGTATCTGTATTTCAAATACTTGTATCTAAGATAAGTCACATCTCTGCAAATACCTTTGAAAGCTATTGGGTAATGTCAAATGAAAGCGTTGAACACTAACTGCAATCTTTTGATATTTTACGTATGTTTTGATTATGTTTTTGAAAATGTTGGCAAAGATATACTTTATATACATTTAAAACCCAATTACGCTCATTATTTTTATTCTAGAAATAAGATAATCACTCGTTACTAGAAATAATATATCGTTTGTATCTATAACTATTTCATAACGTTGTATTTTTTTTTACTATCAAAAATTTGCATATTTCTCTAAGGTGACTATTACACGATGTAAATAAATTCCTCCATTATTGGGTTATCGGTCTTTTTATATGTGGATTTACTCAGAAGTCTACACACAACAAAAAAATATTTTTATGCATCTGGTTAGTTTGCATAATTTTACTGATAGTCTCGGGTCTACCTTAGAGATTGCTTCCCTGGCTTTTCCGTAGTCGGTGAGTCTAGACCATTCTTCGTCATGTTTGCGTTGGTAACGTTCCCGTATCCAACCTCTCAGTAAACTATATGGAATATATACTAACGGTTCCGGTCCGTAGATTACGGTGCCCCGAGCCCCTTCTGGCCAGTCAGCCGCATCATTACCTCTGGATCCGCTATTATCTTTTATCCATTGTAGTGTCAAATCATTGTCCTTACTTACCTCTATTATTATACAGTGGTATTCGTATACTAAAAATCAGTTAATAAGGCAATCACTATAGAGTGCATTAGAAAAGCTACGTAGTCAATTAGGCGATTTTTTAATTTTTAATGCGAACCAATCATTTGATATAATATCTATTAATTAAAAGTAGAATATTCACCTCTGGAGTAAAGTCTATTTTATTTCTCTTATCAAATTGTTACATTACCAAAACAGATTTTTTCTTGTTATGCCCTGAAAAGCTTTGATTTTATCAATTTTAACATTTGAATTATTTAGGACGACTTGTATTTTATTAGGTAGGTGAACTACGGGTACATTATTTTGAATAGTAGAACACCTAGGTGAACCAGGGGTACACTGAGTTAACCGAGGAACACCTAGGTGAACCACTTTGGAGTTCCACGGGTCAGAAATGAGCGTTTATGGCCGACTAGCAGCAGTTCAACAAACATAGCACCGTATCTCCGAAATTATTAATCTCAGACATGTTGTTACTTTTACATTATTTCTCAGATATTAATGGACTATTTATCTATAAAATAAAAGGTGTCAACTAGCCTATTACTTTATATATGCGTCGATGTCCTAAGTCTAATCAACCAAGACATTGTGTAATCGAAAATTTTCAAGTTTTCTTTCATGTCGATTTCTAGAAAATCCAGGGATTCTCAAAGTGGTTGAAATATCATAAAATTAAACCCATTACTATATCAGTATCAATCATATTGCTGATTAACTTTAATGAACTACTATATCTATCACTTTCTCTTACTTAAAAAAAAAGTAAAAATTCAGCGGATTACTCATAATAAGTTAACTTTCTTGTTTCTAAACAACTGACTTGATAAATCCGGTCGATTTCAACTTCTAAAAGGTTCTTGCGAGTCCCTGACGGAAGCATTTTGAAAGAGTTTTGATATAAATGTCACTAATACACATGCTTATCCACTATTCCAGCGGTTGTAACGAACGAAAACTCATCGAAGGTGCGACCGGCCTTACAGTTTACGCACCAAAAAATAAGCTCAAACGATGGACCATTGAAATACCTTTCTTTTTAAAGCTGTAAAAGTATTTTGGAGAAATAAAACATAATTTGTCATTAATGATTGCTTTTTTATGTTTTGAACCACTTTGGCATTTTACTACTTTTTGATGAACTCGGAGTTTGATTAGTTTTGGTTGAACCAGCTGCATCCTCTAGTTTTCTTCTGTTGGGCGCCCTGACAACAAATCAAAATTGTATTTAGAATCTACACACATAAGTTTATCATTTTACTACAAAATGCCAAAGGAGAATGTGTGCTATAGCATGGAGTTTGTTCAAGAATTTTCAATTAGAAGATTTTTATTTTCGCCATTACCAGGGGCTCTAGAAAGAAGGACTGGTGATATTTTTAATTACTACAACAACCACTCGCCGCTACCATGCAGTAAACGAATGACGACGGAGCGAGTGAAAAAGTAGATTTCTATATCAAAACTTTTTTAAATACATACTTAAAATGGGCCATATTTTATTACGTTTGATGTATTTGCCAATAGATGTACAAGATACATAAAGCTCAGGAGATTACTAGAAACAACTGTTTTTCTTTATATAAGGCTAAAATGTAATTTCCATCTAAATACGAAACAGTTTTTATTGCGACAATTTATCGGTTTAAATTTTTTCTGCGAGTTAAAATTTAACATTTCGCATCATGTTGGCAGTACCGCGAATAACAATTAAAAATGCAGAAAAACTATTTAGAGAATTCGTGTATAATTCAAATCATAGACGACATGGAGATTTTAAACGAGTGGATGAAAGATAAGGCTTCTGGATAGAAGGCGTTTGCGCAAAGTACAAAGTGCAAAAAGTTTTCGAACTTAAAAAAGTACATGTTTAAAAAATTACTGAAAGTCGCGGGGAAGCAAAAAGTTCAGAGCCAGGTGGCATGTTAACTCGAACAAGTAGTAAATGAATAAGTTTTATCATAAAAAAAACCTCAACAATTAAAAAAAATGCTACATAGTACTGCTACTCTTTATGCAATCAATTTAGAACTCTTCTATCTACAAATTGTCTTATAAACTATTAAAGAGGCCTTTGTAGTGACCTGTATATACAGTCAACTGTATATTTTAAATTATGTATCTTTAGTATTTTTTTTTTTGTTCTATGAAATTATAAAATTTTGGATTAAAGTAACTTAAAATTTTATTATTTTGCTATTTACTAGTTGTTATTTAATTAAAAGATTTAGCTTGTTAGACTAGGAACCATAGGGGGAAATGGGAGAGGTTACCGTTATTATGTTCTTATATTAAGACTACATTAACGGGTAATTACCTCAACTATTGCAACGATAAACGTTTTAAGTGAGTACATGTAAATACCTTTCTATGTTAACATGTCCATAAAAGTTACCTGTATTTAGACGCAAGAATTCCTGCAGCGTCACTTGAAGTTTTCTTTGTATATATCTCTGCTTTCAAATAAGTGTCTTCTCCCTGTTCATCAGTCCACTTAAAATGCATAAGTACACAAGGCACAAATTTAGCTTCAATGAGAGTCATATTCGGATCTAGAGTTTCTTTTAAAGGTGTTGTAACTGCAAAAATATTACATCAAAATAGAATTTTATTTATTAAAAATGCTTGGACTCTTTATTGTGGGATGTAAAACTAGTTTGTCAGGATGAAAACAAAATTTAGTCAAGTTTATGCAACAGAATTGGCAACGTCATATACCCATGGTCTTTACTATCTTAATTAGAATATTATAACCATGAATTTTAAGGAACTAAGAGTTAATAAAATATTTCTCGATTGTAGTAAGCTAAAACTGTTGAAGCTCACTGGTGTACCTGCGTAGCAAACAACATTCCGAAGCGTGGTAAATGTCAGCCGGGCGATTCACCAATATCCACGCAACTGATTCCGAATGTTAATGTGACAGACACCTAACGCATTTTATTCTACACCATATGTTAAATGAATTAAGGGTTATTATAAATTTAATTCGTAAGTTCTTTAATTGTCAGAATTGCATGTGCACTATATTGATTAGAAATGACTGTACGTGCCTATGCACTGATGAATTTCAACCTTAAAATATTTTCGAATGGAAAACGAAAGAAAATTAACTAACAGCAAGATACATAAGCAGATAAATTACTTACAAATATGAAACTGTCTTTCAGGAGTTTGAAGATGTGTTTTTATAAATTCAATAACATTTTGTATTTTATCTGTAGGCATAAACACCCCCTGTAGTATGATTCGATCCGGGAATTGAATTCTTACAACTACATTTTTATAGCTTTCGAGTCTCTGTTGTGATGTCTGTGAATAAATAAAAAAAATATTTCTATGCTGGTTAAAAAAACATTTAAATAATTATAAGGACATTATGTGTGTAGGTATACCCTGGCGAATCTGTCGTAAAACGATTTAACATTTATAAAGATACGAACTCTTACTTTATTTCGATGGGCCCTTAATATACAAAGTTTAGTGCAATCGAGTGAATAGATTCTTTTAATGCCAAATAAAATAGAAAAAATATTATACAGCACCTACATACCTGTTTCTGAATTTCCTCTTTTTTCGAAGTTGTAATAAGAGGCGTGTTTTCTAATTCCAAACGATTTTTTTGTAAATCATGATATAGTTTTCTGACTTCCTCAATAGTTAGTTCGTAGAAATCATCAGGGAGGTCGTCAAGATCTTCATGTGAGTGTTCTGGTTGCATATATGCAATTGCTTTTTGAGACCCCAACTGAAATTTTAAAGAACTAATAAACTTTTTATATGATAAAGTAGGAAATCACCAAGGAATGCAAATTATGTGACATATTATTACACACAAACAAATTATGTTACATATAGAAAGTACACTCAGAATTAGTATATAGTAAAACGAAAAATCATTCAACCATAACTATAAATTATATTAAAAGAATAACCGAAATCAATGCCAGGTGAAGAGTAAAAACTTCCATTCTTCAAAAACTTCCATTATTCATAAGAATTTACAACCGTTACCGGTGTGTATTAACACACCCGTTGCGAAATGTTTGAGCTAACCAGTACCGGATTAGTCACGTAGCAAATGCTACGGGCCCCGCGCGTTTTAGGGTTCCGCGCTTTTGAGCGTCCCGCGCAATTGGGAGCCTCGCTATGTCCTGACCAACAAATTATTTTTTCAGTCAAATAAAATAAGCCACGCTCTGCCCCAACTCATATTTTTAAGTGTTTAGTCACAGATTAGTAGTGTTGTGTAATTTGGAAAGCGCATTTTTTCTATTTCGTTTGCAAAGTTATTGATTCCGATTATTCGTCGTCATCACAAAAGATATATTAGGTGATTGGAAAAATCCCCACAATTTTTTCAAAAGCCATAAACCATAACATCCCCATATTTTGTTGTTAATCCTCGAAAACAAGAAGGCGTGTGTTTATATACTCGCGTTGTAGGTAAGTAAAATTGAGTCAGAACAGTTGTATTGGCGGTTACTTTTACAGTGAAATTAAGAAAAGTGTGTTTGTAATAATTTTCCTCGCTCTGACTTAATCCGGCACTGGAACTAACCTAAAGTAAACGTAACAAACCAAAAAGTTTCCTTACGAATGTAACTTCTTCTTCTATATTCAGTCGCCTCTCTAAGCTTGCCTGAGTGAGTAAGGCATTGGTTTGCAATGACGAAGTTGAGGTAGTTAAAGGCACTTCTGTGGGTAGATTCGTTGATATATCCATTTCATTTTCGACTTTATTTTGAACGGCCTTCTTAATGGTATTATTTACACTGTCATTGAGTTTAAGAAGTTTAGCAACTTTGGTATCAAATTTATTCATATCAGATGGTCCAGCAGCTGGTTTTTCTTGTGCAAGTGTTACTTGTTGATCAACTGTTGAAGATTTTTGAACATCATCATCGTTCGAAGATGGTTTCTCAGAAATGGGTTTTCTATAAACAGCCGATACATTGGCTTGCCTGTATACAAAACAAAGGACCTCTTTATTTACTTTCTTTGTACTATACATTGAGTTATCAATAATACTTTAACTACAAAACAATGTTTTTGGCGTAAAGTAACTAGTTAGTAAGTATGATATAAGTAAAATATAAAAACATCTACTTCTGTGCTTTTACTTCACAATGGAAACAATTCTGTTATCACATCACATCACCAACGTATTAATGTCTCGACTGCTCGAGTTCAGGCCTCCCCTACGGATGTAATCGAAACAAATCGAATAGGAAGAATGCAGTGCGGATTGGTGGGTATCAACGTCTGCAAATGCAGTTGTACCACTTCTTAAGCTACCCCAAAAATATAATTCGTTTATTTGTCATTATTCAGGATTGAAACTTTTATTTTATTTTCAACAGAATAGGGATGATGACTGGGTAAAAAAAATGCAATCCTATTTAGTCCGTCAGTCAGATAATAGAAAAATATTAGATACGTATTTTTTTAACTTCAATTTAACAAGAAATAGTATAGATAACAGGCATTAAAGTCGGGCTCGCTACGTCACAGTTGAGTAGAAAACGTACTCTAACGTGACGTCATGCGAAATTTCAACTCAATGTAACGCCGTAATTTTATGATTACGAAAAAAATAAAAAAAATACTTGTTTAATATTTTTTAACACTACCTGACGAACAAACAAAAATTAGTCATCATCAAAATGAAGTTAACAGTTATACAGCTGGGAACCTGATATATTTTTTTAACTACCTAATTCTTTTAAGATATTCAAGTATACAATTTATATTATGTACAGTCAATAATGTACACACAGTACCTACTAAACTCTAATTGAAACGTACTACTCGATTTAAGACATTTGACAATTTGTTTAACATCAGTTGTTGACTGTACATAAATTTAAACAAATCTCTTAAATTTTTTGAATGTATTTAAAAATCAGCCAAATATGACTTATTCTTGTAGGGCTCCATAGCGCAATGTATGATATTATATTATTTACTAGCTGATGCCCGCGACTGCGTTCGCGTGGAGCAAATATTACAATAATATACTGGAATCATACTATCTTTGGCAGTTGTCAAATAAGTATGGTATTACTTAAATTGTGTGTTGGAGACTGGACAGGTTGAGTCTTAATAAGCATTGACTTATATATCCGTGACAACGGGCAAATGTGCAATTTGAAAACCTATTTGTTTTACTGATAATTTTATGAGCCTTACTTATTTTCCTCTCCCTTATTTAATAGTCGCAGAATTGCTCTGCCACCTATAAGACCAAGTTGTCTTAATGTCTTTTCTCTTAAAGCCAGTTCTCCAATAACTTCTTGTCTCATGTATAGTATTGTTGGTTGTGATAGACATTTTATTTCAGTTGGTGCCAAGTTGGTAATTATTTCAAACAGAGACGTGTTCGGAGCAAAATCTGCAGTTCTTCTATCACCTTAAAAAAATAAATTAAATAGAACAAAGTATAGTAGATCAAAGTATAACCAGCATGTGTAGCACGACGAACTCGAGACTTGAGAGTGAGATACCTATGCCTATACATAGTAGTGTGTCTACCAAAATATAGGGCGCTGAAATTAAGATTTTCAGTGTAGCTCCACGTGGGCATACAATATCTTACTCTCAATCTAACTTTCGCCTGTTCTGATTAACAATATTCAACACAGTAAGCGTCGCATGACGAACGCGAGAAACGCTTTGTCTACATAAAGCGTAATTTTTCTCCGGTCGAGAGATTTAGATTTAGTAATTGTTACCCAGGATTGTAGGTTACATATTGCAGTAAGTCTCAATAATTTTTTTATTCTTTAAAATCTACATAGGTTCTCTACCATCTCCTCAGTGTTTTTTTCCACAAAGGTCATCTGGATGTCGAGTGACTTCATGTAAACTTTGTGTGAGTAGGGTCGCCAGGTCGCCAAACCTAATAGCCGGACAGACCAGCTAGTTTGACTGGACATTTAGGTAAAAGGCCGGACACTTTACATTATAGAGGATTTTGTATCTCAGTATTAATAGGTATGATAAATTTTTTTTATGTAAAATCAAGACTTTTTTAAAATTATTATCATAAATATGTCGACTAGCCACGCTCGACGCTCATTCGTTTGCGTGTGTAAAATGCCTAACAAAAGCCGGATAATTCGAACACTGTTTATTTTGGCCGGACAAGCAATCAAAAAGATTTATCCAGAAGCTTGGCGACGCTAAGGTTAAGTATATAATATTCAACCCAGAACAAACTTTAATCAGGATTACATTTTCACATCACTATGTACAACATACCATCCTCTAACAGTAATCCGATTGTGACAACAGTTTCTTGTCGCCTTCTCTCAATTTCAACCATTTCAAGCGTAGCTTTGTTAGGTAAGTTTGAAAATCTAACAGTTGTGGTCAAATCAATTATCTTATTGTGATGCTTTAAATCATAATCAGTTGCTTGAAAACCTTGCTTTTGACATACATCTTCTAAAATCTGTAAGGAAAAATTATGAATTGTTTAACTTAAACACAACAATTCTGTTTTTAGTGCTGCTTCTGTTTATTTTATTAGTGTTACACTAAACGCTATTTAACTAAAGTGACCAGACGTCCTGTTTTTTGGTTGTCTATCTCGGTGACCCGGCGATAACTCCGAGATGAAAAAATGTCCCGTTTTCCGAAAAACTTCGAACGTATTTGTATGCCGCACATTGTCAGTGGCTTAATAAAGTGAGGAGCAACAAGACTGCTATGTTAATGAGTAGTGGTCACTTATGTTAAATAACATTAAATAACACAACAAAAATAGTTACGTTTATTAGGTCCTTACATATGAAATTGGTGTTTGGTATGGGAGGAACAAAAAGTCGAATATTTTTTAATATAATATATTTATTCAATCAAAGTATAAACCATTGTTATCTATGCACTTTTGTCATCTCATAGGTAGTTCATTGATCTACTTAGTAAAAAAACCATTCGGACGGGAATCGATAAAATCTTTGAAGGCGATTTGCACTGCCCCATCTGAGTTGAATTTTTTCCCTTGTAAGAAGTTATCCAAATTTCGAAAAAATTGTAATCTGTTGGAGCAAGGTCCGGGGAGTACGGTGGATGTCTTTCAATTGAAGCTCTTCTAATTTGGTAGCAGACTGTTGTGCAGTGTGTGGTCTAGCGTTGTCGTGAAGTAGCATTGGCGTAGAGCGATTGACCAGCCTCGCTTGTTTAACAGCTAGTTATTTTTTTCTGCATGGTTTGCAATTGCTGACAATAGACGTCTGGCCAGATTTGAGAAAACCGTATGAACGACACCGGCATTAATCCACCAAACGCTTACAAGTAACTTTTTTGGGGTCAATTATCATTATTGTGCTAGTTAAGTAATGTAACGCAGCAGCCGAAGCGCGTTTGCCGGTTTTCTTCACACAATTCATGACGTACCCACCTTTCAAGTTTTTTAATCTTTTCAATTTGATTCAAGTGGATTAAAACAGTTTTATCACTAACACCGCAGCCTGCAGCTAACTCGGACGTGGCTTCTACAATAGCCTTTAATTCTTCATTATTAACTTGGGTCTCCGGCCGTCCACGGGGCTTTTCTGCAGGTCGAAATTTCCAGAACAAAAACGTTGAAACCAAAAACGCACTGTGTTTTCTTTTGCGACACAACCGTCATACACATCTTTAACCCTTCGAGCAGTTTCCGCAATACAGGTATCACGGTGGATCTCGTACTCGTAAATAACACGATATTTTAAGTTTTCCATTTTTTATACTGGGTGACATAAATAGGACAAACAGAAGAAAAAATAATAAATGAATGCCGCCTAGCGAAATACATGTGTAAATGGCTATATAAATTTGAATCTTCTAAAAGTGCGTTGCGTCTAGTTTGTAACCATCTGTGGAATGTTGACTCAGTGCATGCAAGCCTTGCATTTGAATCTCCAGTGCTTAACTTAACTAATACTGATGCCAGTATGGTTTTTCTTCTATTTAACAATAAGAGGCTTTTACCAAGCTCGCCAGAATTTCCTCAAACTGATTTTGACTTTAACATGTCCAGGTATGAAATTATTCTGGTGCTATATTTTCATACTGTTCAAAATCAATAATGTCTTCTGTAATATGTTTTTGTAGCATTGAAACAATACTAATAGAATAGAAAAGTATTTATTTAGCACCAAATAACAAGTATATAACATTAATAGTATGCTAAAAGATCATTTAAAATGAGGTAATAAATAGATTAATAAATAGAAAGACAAAAAAAAACAAACACCAAATTGTAAATACCATAAAAAACACTAACGAATTTGGCAAAGGATCTTTATAATCAAAGTGCAATGATTATCTTATGGAATTGAATTATTATATTTATGAATGTAGTTTTACTATAGAACAAAAAAGTTTTTTTCGTGAGCGTCTTGTGTACATATCTAAATGACATCATGAATTTGGTGGACTATGGGTTCACAGGTATTAAAAAACTTAAACTTTTGAGGCAAGAAGAATGTGTACATTATTCTGAAATATTTTTAGTGACTCATTTGAATTAAAATACACACCTAGTAGTACTTTTCCAATCAGAATAAAATACCCTAATGCACAGGATTCTTTTCAAATATCTGCTGTATCAGCCAACACTCACTTAGTAAGGTCTCTTAAAAGGTACCTGATGCGGCATTGAGCATTTACAAAGAATATTACTTATGAAAGTCAAAAATATCTATTAAGTGATGCTTTTATTAAAGTAGATGAATTATACTTTACATCTGTCATAATGATGTTTTAGTGCTAAATAATCGGTGTTTTTACCCTAAAAAAAGAATGATTTACAAAAATTGTTTCATTAAAATACATTTATTTCAAATCTAAAGTGAGTACCTACTTACATTAATTACATTTTGTATTTTAAAATATATTGTGAAAAGCAAAATTTATAAAAACACAAATGGTCCTGGAGAAAAAAATAACTAATTTCTAAACTTTCAAAGTTGTGCACAGAGTAGCGTAGGTATTAAAATTTTATGCTCAAATTAAGAGATTAATTTTTCAATGAATCTGGCACAGTGTTTGCAGTAGTTAAAATGATTGGGAATTCAATACAGAATTATTTAAAATAAGTAACATATAGACAAATGGAACTTTTACGAATTTAGTATATTTAATTTTTGTTACCTGTAGCATACTGGTGTCTGGTGTACAGTGAACTTTTTGTCTTCTTCCATTAGGGGTTAGAACAATAATATCCTTGGACATGATTCTCTATCTTTGAAGTTTTATTTTTCAAATATCTGTAACTAAGAATAGAAAACATTTGAAATATATATTTATTTTAAATATAAATCCCGCAAATGGGTTGTGTGTTATTGTAGGTAGAAATTAACAAAAATTCGGACCTAAAAGAAGTATAATGAGTTAAAAATCTAATTTACGAATTGCTTAGTATTTTCTTGATGGTTAATTCAACATTAATACAACATTTATTCATTAAGAACACATTAACTCGAAACTACATAGTACAAAGATTAAAACTTTTTCAATATTTAGACTTTTTTGATCCAACTGCTTTACTTTAGTTACTACTATATGCATTTATTGTTTTTTCAACCTTAGATCAAAACCTGAAGACAACAAATATAACAGTTTGGTGATGATAAGCATTTATTTTTCTATTTTTGCACTCACCGCAAATCTATCAGCCCTGCTTGATGTCTGTCAGTGTCACAGATTATTGTTCTGTGGTCACAGACGTCACAGACTTAGTAGGTAATCAATGTCAATCAGACAAGCACACACAACACATTTTTTTTAAAGGTTTTACCGGCCCTGGCTTCTATAGCCTTCAGTTGTGTTTTTATATTGAGATAATTTACATATTTACAAGCGTTTCCTATATATATATACCAGTATAAGTATCTATATATTTCTGGGATCTGCAATAAATCTTGTAATTGACGGGGTAAATCTTTCACAGTTTTTTCTATATTTCTTGCCAATATTAGCACAGCAAAATTTGGACATTTCAGAACGAGGTGTTCAAATTTTGCAATTTTGTTTCATTGACGATATTGATGTGTTGCCCGAAGGTTACTTTTGTAACCTTTTAGGTGATTTCTTACTCCTTGAAGGTACTTCAAGGTTACACGACACAAAAGGTAACTTTTAAAATTGCGTGGCAATGGTTTTTTAACTTCCCACCAGGAATTTGTATCTTCCCAACCACAGAATCAAATCAAATCAAAAGAGTATCTTTCACACTAACGAGGCAGTATGTAAAGAAACTGTTCTCGAAGTCAAACCCTTGCCGCTACTTTAATACTTTTTAATATGTTAGTGAAAAGGAACGGAAATTACTATCTTTGGTGCAGTCATTTCCTGCAAACATTAATATAGTGTTTTATTTATTTATTTATTTTTAGGAAGATTTACAGACAAATATCGACATTATGTCACAAAGTAAATTATTCCGATGCTAATTACAAATCTCCACAAATAGGTTATAAATTAGAAGTTAAAAACCTAGTGGACAACTTAAAAAAAATGTAAATATTTAACATTTCTACAATAAAAACGACACATCTATTAATCGTTGTTATTATCAAAGAAACTGAGACTCAACACTTTTTTAACATATGTGGTGCTAGAACAAAACAGGTCAACATTATCAGGTAGTCTATTAAATGTATGGCATGCTCGTATCACGAAAGTATTCGTTCTGTAACGTGTTCTGGCTGTCAAAGGACATAGAAGTGGTCTTTGTCTTAATCGAAGCTGGTTAGTTTTAAAGTTTAATAGAGATAGTAATTCAGAACAGTCAACCCTTCCGCAAGCGACATTAGACAGGTAACAGACATCACTAATCATTCTTCTTGTCTCCAACGGTAGAAAATGATACTTTTTGCATCTATGGTTGTAGTCAATAGAATACTGTTGAGATTTAAAATCTAGGAACCTAAGAAATCTTTTCTGAATACCCTCAATCCGAGTTATATAGGTTTGATATTGAGGATTCCAAATTTGAGATGCATATTCAAGGTGGCTTCGTACATAAGTGGAGTATAAGATTTTAAGCGTTTTAATGTTTCGGAAGTTAGCCGAACTGCGAATAATAAACTCCAGCGCTCGAGAAGCTTTTTTAACTATATAGTCTATATGTTTGTCAAATAATAATTTCGAGTCATGTATTACGCCAAGATCTTTAATTTCGTAAACTTTTGACAATTTATGATTTTTTAATGTATATGTGAAATTTATAATGTTATAACAGCGGGTGAAGGACATATAGAAACATTTCGCAACATTGAGATCTAGTTTGTTTTTTATGCAGTAACCTTCGAATCTACATTAATCAGCCTGAAGATCTCTAGCATCCAAGTCGTTGCGTATAATCTTTAATATTTTCATATCATCCGCGAATAAAATTATTTTGGAGTTGTGAAAACACTCAGCAATGTCATTCACAAATATCGCAAACAGTAAGGGTCCGAGTAGAGAACCCTGTGGTACCCCAGATGGTATATAGGTCCAATTTGATGTATAACCGTTTAACACCACAGCTTGACTGCGGTTTTCTATATACGAGGAGAACCATCGGAATAAGTCACCATGAATCCCCGCCATTGACAGTTTGTGTAAAAGCACGGTATGATCGATTCTATCAAAACACTTTCTGTAGTAAAACTGTAATCAAAACACAGTGTAGATGACATCTACCTGAGCTCGATCATCCATACCGGCGGTAATAAAGTTATTCGCGAGTGCCAGATTCGATACTGTTGATCGATCCTTCAGAAAACCATGCTGCTCCTCACTGAAAGAACATTTGAGTGCACCATAGACTTGATCGTAGATCAGTCGCTCCAAGTCGTGTGGTCCTTTTTAGTGCTTTTTCTTTTTTTTAATACTTCCTTATAGTCAACGGTTTTTAGTGTTGCCAACGCTGTAATGGAAAAGTAACCAGAAAGAACTTTTGCATAACAAAAGTCCCAAAAAATTAAATATTAAGAAAATGCACATCTGTATAATATTTACATATTTTGATAATGGAATTAGATCTTAAAATTATATGATCAATTTGAAAACTCGTACAGTAAGCAGTAAATAATATAACTAATGCCTAAGCGATATAGGTACTTGCGTAAAAGGCCAAATTTTGAAGCAGCAAAGCATGGTCAAACAAATGATTCAGTATGTAGAATATTCAGCATTATAGAACGATTCGCACGACTAACTCTCGTCAAGCGTGAGTAAGACAGACAGGTACACCTAATACGTTTTATTTTACACGTTATGTTTATTTAAACGTGAAAGTATGAAATAGATGAATATATTGAAGTAATATTTCAATTTAAAATGAGTATCAGCCTCGTAGTGTTATGTTTAGTTATTATGATTTATTTTTCTTTTTTTTTAGTAATAAAATCCCCGATTTGTCCCCAAATCCGTTCACTTTCCTCCAAGCTTTCGTCCCCCAATTTTCCCACCACAGCTTTAAAAAGCTCCTAAATTTAGGGGAATCCCCCAATCTGGCAACAGTGTCGAACGTTGAATTCGTCGAGCCGAACTACGGTAGATTTGGGGTTTACGTTGGCGAGACGATCGCGGGGACTTATTAAGTTTTGCTACAACCGCATCGCTGTGATTGCATTACATAAAGTAGTTATGGAGCCAAATACAATTTTCAATATAATTGTGTTTGGCTACGCTTGATATTAGTCAAAACCAGGCTATTATTAGGTACAATGAAACCTCTATTTGTGACAGAAAAAGACATCCCCGTCCACGGGAAGTATTCCCGTAAGGGAAAGTATTCCAAGAAATCCTGTCCTTTCGGATGAAGATTTTATTTCGGGAGATGAACATAGCACCAAGAACCATGTCCCGATTATAAAGTTGACTTGTGACTTACAGCCGTTAAGAGACGCACTGGTCACTTCTTATCAGATAATTAAAAAACAATAGGGTGGTAAAATCGAAACAACTACTTAAGCGGTACGCAAAGGGGAGTCATAGAACTTTTTTTTCGGGCGAGAAGTTTTTTACAATTGAGCAAAATTTTAAAAACAAAATGAGCATACGAGTATTTATTCTCAAAGCTCTAAAGAAGCTTCATGATTAGTCAACAAAGTCAAAAGTGAGCATTATCTGACTTCAGTGATGATTTGGAGGGGTGTTAATTATTAAAGAGTGACTGAGACATAGTTTTGTGAAAAAGGTATCAAAACATTGGATCAAGTGTATAAAGATACCATGCTCGAGAAGGTAGCATGTTCAAAGAGGAAGTATTTAAAAAAAACGAAAGCACTAAAAAAGCACCACCACTAGATGGCGACTCTAGCAAAAGTTGATTTTTGCAGAAAACGAATGGGACCAAAGACAGTCATTTCCGTTCATTTTAACTAACATATTAAAAAACTGAAATTTGAAAAGTTCGAAATTTTGATATCAATACAAATACAAAAAAAGTATAAATAGAATATGAGTTTTTAATTGGATTAAACATTTTTTTTAATATTTAAATATGAAAGAAAACCGGAAAGGTTGTCATGGAGAAATCAAGAACGTACCGTAGCGACATCTAGTTTGGTTTCGGGAACTAACCAAGTTTCGTCCTTTCAACAATACTTGGCGCCAAGTGATAAAGTTCGATTCACCTAATCTTCGTTACAATCGAATATTCCCGACTAAGACTGGTCGTCATCTAGTCCAGATCCTAATTCGCTGGATTGGTCAGTTTTAGAGAGTAAAGCTTGCTCTAAACGTCATGATAATTTAGAGTCTCTAAAACAATCCATATGATGAAAAGAGTGCGTGCATCTATTGATAACTGGCCTTAACATAGATTGCATCCAATGGGGACCACTTCCAATCATAGTATTAAGTCCATGCTTCAAATATGATGTATATATTTTTAATGACTTTATATTAATGTATTCAAGTAACATACTGTGATACTTAGTTGTGGTAGTTGTAATAAAAGTTACGCTACGTTCGATAAAAAAAACGTTGATTGATTTTCTATGTAAAAATATTTATGACAAGACTATGTATTTTAAACAAACAAGTTGCTCTATTTTTCTTTTCGAAATAACTTTCGCTTTTGACTTTTTAAATTTATACTTACTTTAAGAATTACCTAAACTACGAGTATATTACTAATTATCATATAAAGGAATATAGGAAACGTATTCATTGACAGTGCCGGATTAAGCCAGAGCGGGGCCAGTAGCAAACTTTTTGAGGGGCCCTTGGTTTGTTTGAGATTAAGTGTATAATTGAAATAAAACAAAATTCTTACAAATACACTTCTCTCGATTTGTAACATTTTATTGTAAAAGTAACCGCCAGTACAACTTTTCAGACTCAATTTGACTTACCTACAATGTGTGAGTATCAACACGAGTCTTCTTGTTTTCGAGGCTTAACAACAAAATAATGGGTAGGGGAAACTAGCCTAAAACGGGTGGCCCGCCTAAAACGGGTAGGTAGTTGTACGCTTCTACGTTATACTTGAGTGTTGATGTGTATGTGTGCCGAGAGTTGTCACCAACAGAGTATCTTCAATAAGTTCCGCTAGGGCGCTAAAGTCGCGTCATAGCGTAGGTGTGTGTATTGAAAGTTTATTGGTGGTTTTGTTAGAAAAAAGCAAGGTAAGTCTCTTTAAATTAGTCGAATATGTTTAAAGTTATTGGATTGTTGTTATTGACATTTTAATTAACCTCTATCTGACTGTAGAATTCCACAATTTGTTTTGTTGTTTCAATTTCCATTTCGGGGTTATTATTATTTTACTTAGCAAGATACTCTTGGGCAAAACGGGTAGGCCAAAATGGGTATCGTCTTGCCCTACTCGTTTTGCCCTGAATTTATTTTCGATAAAAGTCATCGAGTTTTATTTTTCAGGTGGTTAATAAATATATAAGAAAAACTCAGCGTGCATCGTAGAGTGAGGCCACTATGAAATTGACAATCGAAGATGCTAAATCCTCTTCAGCGTCTGCTGTCGCGAAGAAGTATGGGTTTACACTGTCTACTTTGCAGCGACGTATTAAAAAGAGAAGTTCTAAGAAAAGTCCTGGAAGGTAGCTGCCTGTAGAATTACAGGACATGCAGAGAATACGTGTGCTACACCAGTGAATGCCACTTTACTTCGTCCAGTATCATCTCCTCACATCCTCACGTTGAGCTTGCAGAAATCAGACCTTTGCCAATACTAAGCTCAAAAAAAACTGAAGTTTAAACCAGTACACTTATGAAAGAACAACAAAAATGAAGGAAGAGAGAAAGAAATTAAAAGACAAAAAACAAATTATAGTATCGGTTGGAAAAAAGAAAAACGGCAATAATAAATCATCTACTAGTAAAACAAAGAAAGTTAATGAAAAAAATACAAAAGAAGCAACAAATTAAGTATTATTGTTTTGTTTGTGGTAATCCATTTGTCCACCTGTCGAAGACTGGATCCATATGGTGATTGTAATGAATGGGCTTAACTATACCGTTGGAAGCTCGTGGCAAGATCATCGGATATTCTGATGTTTTTACTAACGCGCGGTACTCCCGCCACACCGTAAGCACGAGACAGTGTATATAGCTATTGCTATAGTTTTAGCTCACAAACACTACATCTCTTTCTTATTAAAAACTTTATTATTAATTTGCAGATAGGTAAACATTTCAATCACATTCTAAATTAAATATTTTTAATTAGTAAACACAAGCAATTAAATTGTAGTACTTAATATTTCTCATTAACTTCAGGGTCTTCTGTTTCATCTTCTAGATCTTCACTTATAGCTTTCCATTGCCCTTCTACTCTTTTTAAGTGCAATATATTTCTCCTTAAGGTTTGTCCAGTTTCATCATTTCTGATGGTAACGTCTCCATTGTTTGTCTTTTCCACAACATGTGGTGTTGGGTTATAGTTTAAGGTAAGCTTATTTGTCCTGTTAATTTCTTTTACATACACTTTGTCTCCTTCAATCAAATCTGAATCCTTTGCTCTCCTCCTTTTATCTCCATATTCCTTTCCTTTTTCCTTTCGTTCTTGGTCCTTGTCCCTTATATCTGTGTCCTTTTTCCCGTTACCGATGCGGTGTTGAATTGTACATCATGAGGTATTCATTTAAACACTCTTGTAAGTCTTTCTTTTCGAGTTTTCCAATCTTTAAGCGCTTTAATATACCACGGTTTTGCCTCTCTACCTCACCATTTTACTGAGGTCAGTAGGGAATAGTATTAAATAGTAGTATGTTACACTCCTTACAGAATATTTAAATTCGTCGCTTACAAACTGCCGTCCATTGTCGGCTGTGATTGAAGAAGGATAACCCAATCGGTTGAACATTTATTTTAATAATCTAATAATAACAACGCTGGTAAAATTTTTGTAATTTTTATCTCTTTCTTAATAGTCCACTACTACTAAAAGATATTCACCACTAGGTAATGGACCAAGTAAGTGCATGGCAACATCAACTCAAGGTGCTTCCGGCAGCTCGCAACGCTTCATAAATGTAGGGGGATTCGGCAACCCGACCAATTCACCAAGGTCTCGGCATCTCTATCGATTCTTGGCCACTAAATTTTTGCACCTTAGCCGACCCTTCATCGCTACGATCCCTGGGTGTCCTTTGTGCGCTGCATCTAAAATACTCTTTCGAAGATTACTCACAGTTCATTTTGAAATGTTTTATATCCTTTTACACTATCATCCCACTCATTATTATAAATGCCTTTTTTCACTTTGCGTATTTCTGAATCCTCTCCAGAGTTGATCTTAATCTCAGCCATTGTAACTGCACAAGGTCTAGCACTCTCCACAATCTGATGGATATATTCGTCACTTTTGGTCTTTGGGGGATTTACATTTTTACACAAACGCGACAACGGATCAGCTATATTAGATTTACCAGGCCTATACTTTATATTGTATCAGTAAGCCTGTAGCCTCAATACCCATCGCTCAATTCTAGCGCATGGTTTTGATTTAGCTCCAAATAAAACCTCCAAGGGCTTATGGTCCGTGGTAAGGTCGAACTCTTTACCAAATAAAAATACATTGAAGTGTTCAATAGCCCAAACCAAGGCTAGAGCCTCTTTTTCAGTTTTGCTATATCTTTATTCGCAGTCTGTCAACGTACGGTTTCCATATGCAATAATCCTGGGACCCTTGGTATCAATTTGTACCAAGACTGCGCCTAATCCGACCGGGCTAGCATCAGCTATGACTTGAGTTTTATCATTAAGATCGTAATAACCGAGTGTTTGAATTTTGTAAGTGTATATTTTAATTAGGTGAAAGCATTATCTTGCTCAGTTGTCCAAAACTCTTGTATATTTGCATTTTTGCCAAACTTCTTTCTCAATAGCTGTTTTAATGGCTCTGTTACTGTAGCCATATTAGGTATCCATTTGTTAATATAATTTACAAGGCCTAAAAAGCTTTGTAACTCCTCTATAGTTTTCGGAACCTTAAAATGGGCTACACTCTCTATATATTTGTTTAATGGCTTGATACCCTCCGATGTCAGTTCGT
The DNA here is from genome assembly GCA_918026875.4 of Diatraea saccharalis. Lineage (NCBI taxonomy): Eukaryota > Metazoa > Arthropoda > Insecta > Lepidoptera > Crambidae > Diatraea > Diatraea saccharalis. Next base: position 9,215,062 of record OU893337.1, read on the forward strand.
GTCCCAGAAAATTTCCTTTTTTAATTTTATATAAGCATTTGTTATCATTGAGGAGAACATTATTCTCCTTAACTACATGCAATACCTTTTGAAGACGCAAATCATGTTCTTGCTCTCTTCGGCCATATATAAAAATATCGTCTAAGACATTTATAGCGCCATCACATTTTAGTCACATTTTTTCGAGAATTTTCTGAAATAATTCTGGCGCGCAGTTGATACAGAACATAAGGCGCTTATATCGATAAAGCTCTTTCGAACTAATGAAAGTTGTGATGTGCCTGGAATGTGGATGCTGTTCCATTTGATGAAATGCGTTCTTAATAGCCAATTTGGTAAAGTACTTGGCTTTCCTAATCTTTGGCAAAAGGTGTTCCATCGAAGGTAATGGATGATTTTCACGCTGAATGGCCCTATTTTTTTTATTTTTTTTTATTGCCCGGCCTTACATATTTGGCCGAGCTTCCTACTGCTCCCCACTTATTAGCAGGCCGTATGAATGGCCCTATTAGCACGTCTCATGTCGACACATAGGCGTTATTCTCCATTATCTTTCAATATAGGTACTATAGGAGATATCCATTTAGATGGTTCATGGACTTCTTCTATGATGTCACATTCTAGTAACTCCCTTATTTTCATTTCAATCTTTTCTTCGATTGGTATAGGTATACGCCGATACGGCTGAGAAATGGGTTTCTGTGAGTCATCTATGGGTATTTGGACCAAAACATCTCTGAATTTTGGAAACGGTTCATTTTTAATTTGATTGACGTTAACACCTAGTTTCAAGACACCGAAATTTATTGCACTATCTTTGCCTAGCAAGTTTCTAGATCCGTTGGCGATGACGTATAGCTGTGCGCGCTCTGACCGATTATTACCTTCATCATTGACTCGAATGATCCTAAGATGTCTAACGGAGTTTTACTGCCATACGCCAAAAGCGTTTTCATAGGTTTTTTATTTTGGCTTAAACAGGCCACTCTTTTAACATTCTCCATGTCTGATCTGTAATAAGATTATACTTTGACCCTGAATCGATCAACATCTCTATTTTTATACCTCCGACATCACATTCTAAATTTGCATCATTATTAATATTGAAAATGTAATCAACTTCTTCAGTTACACTGTCTTTTCCAACTTCTCTTCGTTTCTTCCATTGTTATGATGATTTTCCTTCTTTCTTTTTATAATTTTCCTCTATTTTTCTCTTCCCAAGCAATTGTGTCTTGCAATATTGTCTAAAAACCCAACTTTCCGCAAAAATTACAACTTTTTCCTATAGCCGGACAATTTTTGTCATTTGAAGCATGTTTAGAATTTCCACACCTACCGCACCCCTTGTTATATTCTTTTGATTCAAACCTCGAGGTATTTCCATTTCCTTTACCAGGAATAATAGCATTAACATCATGGCTCTTATTTTGTTGCCCGTCGCCGGCTCTATGAAATTTGGCGCCCTAGGTAAATTACTGGAATGACGCCCAAACAAAATAAAAGACTAATGTATGTACAGTCACCTACACGTCAGATTATTCATTAATGTCATATATCTCCACTCGATTTTAAACCTTAATATATAAACGGTAGAAGTCGAAATCCATTGCAGAAATTTGAAATATTGCGGTAACCTGAAGTAGCAGCCGTTTTGTACTTCTGAATGCCGCGGACATGGACTCGTGTTGGAATAAAAAAAAGTAATTTTTAATGTTCTGCATTTTTAAGGTTCTAATAACAAGAATGACGACTAATTTTTGTTTATTGGGTAGTTCGTAGTCCATCAAAACTGACTGACGAACTAAATAGAAATTCTTTTTTTGCCCAGTCGACATGCCATGCCGCCAGCCAGATAAGAGCGCCCTAGGCCGTTGCCCGAGGAAGGCCTCGGGTCAAATAATAAAAGGGAGTTCATCCGAGTCTCACAAAGCGGATTCAAGGGAGAGGAAATATGAAATGTTAAACATATTTAGAGGTGTCAACAGCTTCTTTTCAGTAAGTATATCATTTAAATAAAGCATGTTCGTGGATAGGTGATAGGTATATTTTGGTAATGTATATTTTTTTAGGAAACAAAATAGACAAACGTTGCTTTTTTATAAAAATTACAGCCATTTATTCATAAATTTGAAAACCATTGAACGATCACTTTTTAATTTAAGGTCGCCCATAAAAACACAAAAATATTGTCCAAAAAATATATTTTATTGTAGTAGACAACATGAAGACGCGCGCCCGGCGCCCAGCCCGCGCTGCGCGCACGTCTCACAACAACGCTTCGCTATCTACATCCAGCCCTCTGTTTTAATAATTGGAATAATTTATTTAATAATTACAACGCTTTTTTATCTGTCCGTATTTTAACATTAGGTATAACTAACTTCGTCTTGTATAACTTGGTGTAAGAACAGCCTTCAGGAATTGAAATAAGGTGGCGCAATATGCACCTCACAGCACTGTTTCCATTTCTACTCGTGTCCGCTCTCTAAAAAAGAAGAACAGTGTTTTTTATTGACTTATATAAGTTGATAAGCACTATTACTTAAATCGCCACTTAATTCACACACACACACACACTTATGTCTATAATATTATGGACATATATTTAGTATTTTAAAATCCTTCTGTAAACATGATAATTTTAGATTTATTTCCTTTTGGTAGGTGAAAGGTTTTAAAAATAGACAAATAGCCAACAATTTGTCTATTTTTTAAATCTTTTATAATAGCGATTTATGAAATTAATAACTTTTTAAGTCGCAGTTGCTTTTGAAATGAATGATGATTTGAATGTTAAAGAAACAATACATAAAAACTTAGTAAAATCCATTGAAATATCGCAGTTAGCATTTAACTTTTTTGTTTGACATTTCTCGATAGCCATTTAAGATATTTGCGTCTAACGATTCTAATAAACGTTAAATTAACGACATCTTTCATTAGATATATTTAAAAAAACGTCACTATCGCAAACGCTTTCACATGTCAAACGTAAAGTTCGTGAATACCTTTTAAATATCAAATTAAAAGGGATTGCGTTAGATTTTAAAATTTGACACCGTATTTGATAACATGAACATGGTGTGGTTCATTGATACATAAACGTCTATGTATAATGACATCAAGGCCATAAACTCTGGTTTCGATAGAATTCTTTACATCATCCTTCAAATTACAAAGAAAATAGCTTTAAAAGTAATTCAAGTGTATGCTCCTACTGGTACCGCTGATGATATCGAATACGAAGACATAAGCTCATGTTTGATGAATCATAGATCCACACATACAGTCGTGACAGGAAACTTCAATGCTAAAATAGGCCAAAAAATGGATGATTCTGAAAATATTATAGAACAATTTAGACGGCAAAAGAAATGAGAGAAGATCTAAACTCGTAAATTTTTTGGAAAACGAAAAGATGTTTTACTTCGTCTTTTTTTTCAGAAAAGGCCAGACAGAAAATGGACATCGTTATCACTGGACGGAAGATATAAAAATAAAATCTTTTATATATTAAGAAGCCACAAAACATAAATCTGAGAAGTAACAGTTATCAAAAGTTTATACACAGTTAGTGACTGTAGTCTCATCCGAGCAAATGTCAACATAAACGCATAAATTGATGTGATACGCAAAAATCATACATAGAAAAAATTAGATCAATCGAAATTTACCAACAACGGTTGCGAGATAGATTGTCGATAATCGATAAGATAAAATTGGATACTAAGTTACTCAGCATAAGACACAGAAAGCCAACTGAAATTAAAAAACAACAGCAGATCTTATAAACTCCAGACCAAAACTAAATAGTTATTGGAAAGAAGACAAATTATGATGCTAAACTAAGGCAAAGGCAAAAATTCAAAAACATCTGTAAAGAAGTGAGGAAGAGTGTTGAAAAGACTTCGAGATGTACCGTAAAAAAGAAGTCCAAAATATTATTGCTAAAACAGGGGTCTCAAAGTTTTCAGAAAAACTTTAAAGCTGGAAATTATCTTATTTCAAAACTTACGACAAAAGGGGTTGTCGGATCATTGAACAGAATAAACTTATGAGGGTTGCCGAAAAATATTATCTAGAGTTATACAGATCTAAAAGTTCAAAGCCACGTAATACACGAACTATAAGTAACGTTGCTTGTGAAAATGTACCCGAAATAACTGAAACTGAGATAAAACTAGCTCTTAAAAAGATGTCAAATGGTAAAGCCCCTGACAGCGACAACGTCATAGCAGGAATGCTAAAAATTGGGGATTCAGTCATAAAGTTTCTCAATTTCTTCAATAAGTGTCTAGAAGAAAGTCGAATACCGAAAAAATAGGAATATGCTAAGAAATCATATTGTAATCATATTGAACCAAATAGGAAAAAAGATGGACTTGAACAACTAACGTCCTATTAGTCTGTTATCCCACCTCTATAAGTTGTTTACTAAGATCATTGCGACTCGTCTTACCAAAAACTGGACTTTTATCAAACAATTGAACAGGGAGGCTTCACAACCACCTACTAGCTATACGAATCATTATTGAAAAGACCACAGAATATCAAATGCCCTTATGGCTAGCCTTTATTAATTATAAAGAGGCCTTTGATAGATTTGACCATCGCTATACCCATCTGATAGAAAAAAATATATAATAATGTTAGTTTGGAAGTGAACCTCCCACTGAAAACTAACTCAGTCAGAGTGGGCAGAGGAGTGAGACAGGGAGATGCTCTTTCTTCTAAACTATTTACATTAGTGTTAAAAGATGTTTTTAAAACACAGGATTAGGTAAATAATGGTGTTACGTGTTACGTAACGTGACAGGCATAAGATTGAACCATTTAAGATTCGCTAATGACATTGTCCTGCTTCCGGATTGCCCCAAAGAGCTCGAAACCATGATACAAGAACTAAGTGATGCTTCTAGGGTGATGGTACATATTAGAAATGAATATGAAAAAAATATTTAAAAAGTAACGTGAACATTAGGGTAAATCAAACCACCATAAAGAGAATACAGAAATATACCTACATATATACAACGCCCTTAAGGAAGATCAAATATGCGTTGGTACGACGATATAAAGAAAACAGCTGGAGTGAAATGAATGGAAAAAGCCCACAATCGGAGAGAATGGCATAAAATAAATGACCTAGACTCATGAAGTAGAAGATGCCTAAGAAGAATTCAGCTTTTCAGCTTTACATTCGATAATTATATCAGCAGTTTAGTATGAACATTTTTCGTAAACATATTTTACCACCCCTCTGATAAATTATTAAAGTACCTCATTAATAGTCGCCCATAAATATATTTTCGTCCGATGATTAATTCTCAATTAAAATATATCATTAAAAAAACCGGGCAAGCGCAAGTCGGACTTGTGCACGAAGGGTTCCGTACCATTATCCATAAAAACGCAAAAAAAACACGTTTGTTGTTTTCAAAGGAGTTCCATATTTTCGTGTTAACTACATTTGGTCAAATAGTTTTCTATTTAACTTCGTTAAATATAAATACTACTGCTGTGTCGTTTGAATTTCTATCAACAACCGTTTAGTTGGTAGAGGGTTGGGGGGCGCATTTGACTCTAACGAAAATTGGTACTTTGAAGCTTAACAAGTCACGAACGGTTATGTAACTGAATCGATAAACGGTTTTCCCACATCCCTAATATTTTTGAAAAACCTATCTAACGATACTCCATGCTATGGGAAGATAAAAAGTCATCTCCCACTTTATGGGAAGGAATTAACGTGACGGCTGAAGTAAAAGCTGCCGTAATGTTCATTTAGCATAATCTTTTTTTCCGCCATCACGGAGTTACGAAATAGCGTCAAAAGTCAACGTTTGTATTTTTCTTAACTCTAATTTTTATTCGTGAAAAATTATAAAATTACTTATCCGTGTTCTACGGAAAGTGATAATTACCTAATGGGTAATAATTAGTAATTACCCACGAGAGTTTTAACGCAATTCAAATTTCGACAAAGCCTATAAAAAGATTTGCACTACCTATGTAGGTTTTATGAAATTAAATTTCAAGGTAATTTTATTCTTATTTTACTGTTATTTTGCTTTTAAATGTAACACTGTTTCCAAGTTAGGAACATAATTTGATTATTCCTCGCCACGTGATCTTTGACAGTCAACTAGTTGGCTGGGCTCTATTTAGCCGTTATGTTCAACTACGCGGCTGATAGCAGCGTAAGTGAAAAGCTGATTTAACCAATTAGCAGCGAAATTACATCGTTATCTTTGAATAAAACTATTCATTAATAACTACTTGCTCAGTAAAAACTGACGACTGAAACGGCCCCTATAAAAAGATTGAAAACCAAAACCTTAGTAAAGTCCATTTTAGATCAAATACTGTATGCCAATGCTGGCTAGGTGAAATCTATATACGAGTATAAAAGCAAACCCGATTGACTTATATCAACGCACAGCCGCACAGCCGAAACTATTGTACCTAACTAGAAACTTAAATTTGGTACAGGAATTCCTTTCATGATGTAAGTGTAATTCAACCCCTAAGGGGCTGAAATAGGGTGAGAAATCTAATGGAATTTTCTCATTTCTAGTTATAGAAATTTGAAAATAAGTATATATTCTATAGTACAGGACCACAGGGGCGTAACCGCTGGTTTATTTTTATACCCACTACTGTTGGCTACGACTAGCGCCCAGATAAATATCCATCATCAAAATTGGTGAAAGACCTAGGGGAAGCTAATATGCGGGTGACACAGATTATAGATTACGCATTTGAAGTATGAAAGTGAAGAAAAATCAAACCTCGCGCGCAAATCTCCACAAGAGAGTGGACGGTCGAGATCAGGCAGGAGGTCGGCGGGCGCGTGCAGTGTGCGGGGCCGCGTGGCATCGTGCTCGCCGCCCGCCAGCAACGCGGCCGCGGAAGCAAGCCTACGCGGTGGCGGTTGCAACCCGTGCGCCGCCAACGCCGCCGCTAGCTGCCGGGCACGCGCAACTGCCGCATCGCGCTCGTGACGTGCACGCCAAACCTTAAACACAAGAAACAAAAGAAATGAAAGATTAACGGTCAGTTTCTGAATTGAGGAAAGTACAAAATCTCAACTAATTATTCTCAATAACTTAAGCTTTTTACGTTTCAAAATAAAGCCTAGTCCCCTGCGTATTATGTAGCTTGCCGTACATGAATGACTTTTATAAATCGGTCCAATAGTTTCGAAACCTATCCAATGCAAACAAATATCAAACCTTTCCTCTAATTTTCGACATATTATTATTATTATAATAAAAATATTATGTCGAGCAAATGTACAATGTCTCCTTTTCTAAGACTTTCACTATCAGGTGCACAAACGTCCATTAATGTTTAATGACTCCTTTAAGCTCTTATAATTGTCAAATTTGTATGGAAAATGTCGCTTTTAAACTAATGACTATTTAAATGGACGTTTGTGCAACTGAATATTTTAATCATATTTACTTATAATAAATCTGTAGAGAGGTCAATTCTGTACATGAAATATATTTCCAAAATAACTATCAGGGTGTGATTAGGGATCGATACTGAAGCCAAAAATGCAATCAGTAAAATTTTTGTCTGTCTGTCTGTCTATCTGTATAACCTTTATAGAAACAAAAACTGCTCGACGAATTGTAACGAAACTTGGTACAATTATTTTTCATACTCCTGAGCTGGTTATAGTATACTTTTCATCACTCTACAATCAATAGGAGCAGAGCAGTGAAGGGAAATGTTGGGAAAACGGGAGACGAGCGGTTGGCGCACCTAACAAGGCTGCAACTCTCTAGCCAAAAGAGCCGTTAAGACTGGTATATTCGCACACTACAGTTTATCTATACTTATATTATAAAGCTGAAGAGTTTGTTTTTTTGTTTGTTTGAACGCGCAAATCTCAGGAACTACTGGTTTGAATTGTAAAATTCTTTTTGTGTTGAAGGCTTTAGGCTATATAATATCACGCTGCAATTATTAGGAGCGAAGAAATAATGGAAAATGCGGGCGAAATCGCTGGCGGCCACTAGTATTTAATATTTTTAGTGTTATCTCTATATTGTTGTGCAAGTAAGATATATATCAGTGTAATAATATGTCATTCAATGGATTTATTTTTGTTATTCTTTTTTATATTTGTGTTTTTTTATTATTTTAATTGTTATGAAATGAAATGAAGTTGTAAATTTATGAAAATGTTAGTACCTATATTTTAATATTTTTTTTTTTAATAAAATGATATACATAATAGGCAAATGAAATTAGTTTGAAATGTTCGCCTGTCATTGCATGTGGTTGTAGGTTTTGTTTTTACAATTGTTTTGCCATTTTTATATTGATTTGCTTGATTGGTTGTATATGTGTTGAGATGTTGTGGCTATCTCTAAGCTAATTGTATATTAAAAGCTTGGTTAGAGATAGTGACCTAATAGTATTAGTATTATTAATTAATTATTGTATAAATTGCTGAATGGAATTTATGGATTATATCTAAAATTGTAAAGGTTGTAACCGGTTTCGCACTTGTTTTTAATTTTGGAATGTTTAAAGTTTGAAACTTTCAGTTTGATATGTGATGTCTTTTTATTGCGGAATGGAGCTGCGCACAGTTGTAATTGGAGTGCAAATTTACTCTGTATTTTAAATATAAATCAGATATAATTCTATAGCTATGATTTGTAATCTGTAATTGTGCCATTAAATAAATAAATAAATAAAATAAAACATTTAAGTATCACTAAAAAGCATGAAATAAAAACTTAAAATAAATATATATATAACAGACGAACTAAGCCGTATCGTGTCTCGTCACATCTTACAACTACAACACGGCTTTTTTAGAAGGTCGTAGTGTTGACAGTAATCTGGTCTTATTTACAGATTGTCTTCTCAACTCGCTTGATATGGGTTTCTTGGTGGATGCTGTGTATACCGACTTTTCAAAGGCTTTTGACAAAATTAGTCATTTTACACTTATAAAAAGGCTTTCAGAGTTCGGTATACATCGTGACCTATTGCGATGGTTATGTTTTTATATTACCAATCAAAGTCAAGCTGTGGCATTGAAGGGTTACACTTCTGGATTCCTAGATATATCTTCTGGCATTCCTCAGGGCTCTCACTTGGGCCCTTTCTTATTCACAATATATGTAAATGACGTTGGTTCCTGCTTTCCCAATTCGCGTCATCTGCTTTATCCAGATGACACTAAAATTTACAGTTATTTCTAGTTTCAATGACTGCTTAAAGCTGCAAACAGATTTACAAAACTTTGAAATTTATTGTGAAAATAGCCAACTGTTCTTGAATTCAGGAAAGTGTTACACTATAACTTTTACTCGTAAACATAATAAAATATGATTATATCCTTTCAGGGCGTAAGATCGAGCGTGTGAATGAAATAGAAACCTCGGAGTTATACTGGATGCCAAGTTGCACTTTATCTACACATAACAAAGCAGCTTGGTATGAATGATACTACGATACACGAGACCGTTTAGGGAAATATTTACCTATAAAATATTGTATTATTCCTTTGTTCGATCTCTATTAGACTATGCATGCGTCGTTTGGAACCCCCAATATGTTATTCACATTGCCCATAATATGCATTGAAAAAATACAAATTAATTTTTGAAATCTTTAGATTATCGAACAGGACATTTCTTTGTTGACTATAAAAGGTATAATATTGATTCCTTACAAAATAGACGTGTTTATCTGGATGAAGTATGTGTGTTATATTATTATTATGTGGACTCATCTTCATAATTACAATTAATAAATTTTAGAATCCCTAGAGTCTCCTCACGTTCTAAAAACATTTTTCATTGTTCACCTACTGCCACAAATTACGCTGGGAACACTTTTATAAGACACTCCTGTAGATTTTACAATGACAATTTAAATGACGAAGATTTTTCGCTATCATTAAATCAATATAAACGAAAAGTGGGAGATATTATATTTAAAAATGAATAATCAGAGTGAGTTTTTGAGATTATTGTGGAGAAGCTGTTTGTTTGATGTGTAGGTTAAGTTTATTCGATGTCATCACTATTGTTAATAGTTAGCAATTAAATAAATTTTGTAAGTATTTAGTAATGGAACTGTCAGGTCTATTAGTTAAATAAGTTTTGATTGTTTTTAAATTATAAACGACTGTTTGTTTTCCTAAATAAATAAAATAAAAAATAGAACAGACTACAAACTTAAAAAAAAATGTTAAATAATACTTATCTTAAAAGCGTATTATTCAAAAAAATACTATTCAAGTTGGGCGCCTATCATTTAATAAATAACCCAAAAAAAACTCCGCCTGACATCAATAACATTTTCTTGAATAAGTTTCTTTTTTAAAAGTTTTTAAAAGTTTGAAATCGGTTCTATTTAAAGTTTTTATTTCGTGCTTTTTAGTGACATTTATATGTTTGACATAAAAGTAACACTAACAATATTAAATATAATTAAAATATTTAACATAGTGAAAGTCTTAAAAAAAGAAATATTAGATCGACATATTTTTTTACCAAGTATAATAATATGTCAAAAATTAGAAGAAAAATTTGATTGCTTATTTGTTTGCATTGGTTAGGTTCTGAAATTATTAGACTTATTTATAAGTCTTTCATGCACGAGAAGCTACATAATACGCAGGGCCGCATAGGCCTCAATTTACGCAGGCGAAAAATTCGGGGAAACAGCTTGTTTGTTCGAAATTGGTTCTCAATAAAATTCAAGAAGCAATCGATGGACATACCTACTTTCGTAATAAATATACACACTCGTTGAACATATAAAATCCTCCTTTGGGATTTTGGATGTGTAAGTGGATGATTTCTTATGAAAAGCGTATTTTGTTTTGTTATATAAGGAAAATCGCTAATGTGATTTCGATAAAATTTGAATGGGATCACCTCGGTTCAAAAAGAATTTTGAAAATCGGTAGTATCGATGAACATAAGTACTTGAAAAAACTTATATATAAAAACATACATCTCCGCCCAACATATAACCTTTTCAATTTTGAAGTCGGTTATAAAGAAGCTTGAAATGTATATTTTAGTTACCTGTGCGGCACAAACCGCGGAACGACAATGTCCACGACCTCCAGCTCCAAACCCTCGTGACGCAGCTTCGACCACAGCACCGTGGAACGACAAAGATTGTCCTGTGAATAGAAATGGAAAAAAATATAGCCAACCATACAAATTTAAAATTGTGACACTCGTTCTTATCAATATAAGATCTAAAATGTAACTGCACCTAAGATTTTAAATCATAGGTATATTATGCATTCATAAATATTTTATCGCATGTATAAGAGTTCTTTATATTCCATATTTACCCATGGACAATGACACAAGAGCGCAGCACGAGCCGGCACTGGAAGCAGCTAGATGCGTACGCATATAACGGAAATACACGTGTTCTAGAAGCAGCAGGAGAGCTGCCAGCAGAATGCCAGCCATCAGCAATAGAAATGCCGACAGGAACTGCTCTAAGGCGAGCGGGTCCGATGACTTGTGTTCCTGTTTGTTAGGCTTGCAAGTGCCTGTCATCCAGTACCTGTAATCGCATCATCTGTGATTAACGTTTGAGAGCTATGAATATGCAATGCACAGTCAAAGAATGCAAAGAAACTTGAATGTTTGCTTGGAGTGTGTCAGAGTGCATAGGGGTATCAGTAATCTAATAATAGTATTTTTACTGACCTTCTTAATCTTTCTAAATCTCCATTAGAACGTAGATCTAATAATCTTTTGTTGAACATGCTAAGGTATTTTGAATTTCGAGTAAATGCCAAGCCATAACCCGACATAGCATACCATGATCCTACGGTCAATAATCTGCAATCTTCGTCCTGAATAAATATCGTACTTATTAGTTTTGTGTCAGTTCTATATACGATTAAACTTGATAGGTGAATTTAAATATCTACTTACTTGGGAGACTAAGTAATCTAATACAGTACCATCGTATATAAACGCATCTAATTCACCCGTTAATACACTTGTAACACCAGCGCTCACAGTGCTACGATTGTATCTGAAAGTATATCCCCATTAATAATTACTTATTTGGGTGTGTGTCAGACATTCAATTTCTATAAATAATAGCAATTTAATTAATTTTTATGCAGATTTGTGAATGATCGATCTAAATTACCGAGATTTGTTAGTACCTAAATATAGCACAATATAACATAACTCAAAAGTAAAGGCTTTTTCGGAGGAAGTGGTCGGAAATTGGTGTTTAATTTATAGTACAATTTAAGGGAAAATTAATCTCTGACTAGAAGATAGAAAATATTACAACGTAATGTTGACATGCACATAAAATGCAATGTTTTGGTCGGAGAGGTAATCTGAGAGAAACTGAAGGAACAACCAAAAAGTATTTAACTTACTGCGCCATATATGCGTGTGGTTCTGAAAAATATTTTGCTAAAGTGGCATCGGTATGCGACCACGGCACCGTACCAAACTTGAGAGCGGGCCTATGTGATAAGGGCCGTGATATCCGAGGATCGTCTATTCCACTCAATTCGTGAAACTCCTCCCGTGTTATCATAAATGCTGCAAGATTCGCAGTGTAAATAGCGAGAAACACAACTGCAAACATAGCCCACATGTTCGTCATAAAACGGGCCGTAAAACCCCGAGGAGAATCCACGTGTACAGATGCCTAAAAGAACAATTACATTAACTATAAAAATCTATTGTTCATTCAAATTATAAATTTTTTCTATATGTATGTTTATTTTCATACTTGAAACAATACTGCCCACACAATCCAATATGTCCGACACAGTGAAAAACGATTTTGCGGCACTCGTTTTGAATTAAGTCCAGTTGAACAATCGAAACCGCTAGGCGATAGCCATTCAAAGAAGAATATTGAAAATGTTGCTGCTTGTATTGCAACTGCTCCAACGAGCATCCAAGAAGCTGTATCAAATGGTTCTAAGAACGCTGTTGGTGAAATTATTCCCGTTCGTTTTGCCACCACAATTGCAACTCCAGTCTCCATGAATGGCACACTGAAGTCTACCACAGCTTCGCGATCCGAGTTTATTATTAAAGATGTTAGTACCTAAAATTAATGACATAATGTATATCTCAAATTAATTTGCATGTATGCGTGTAGATTTGGCTAACGTTAACTGACCATATCAGTTTTTTTGTTGACGAGGTCAGCTATAAGACCATTCCATTTGCCATGATGGAGTGTTCCCCAACGGCCATCTTCGACACGTACAAGTTCATACGTGAAGCCCAATTGTTCTGCTAACTGTTGCAGCAAGTCTATACAAAATCCACTGCAGCATTGGTAAAGAGAACTATTGCCATGTGCTGAACCAGCCTCTAGCCTGAAATATTTAATTATCTTATTTACAAAAATATTTGTACATAAATTGTTTTAAAAATATGTAACAATATATTACACTCACCCTGCAACATCAACTTCAGGTGCAACGCGACAGATAACTCCTCTATCGAGAGAGCATCTTCCACTAATAGGATCAGGTGGAGCAAGATTAATATAAGGAGGTTCTTCTAAAAATGTGATACGCATATGAAATTTTTCAGGAACACCTTGCGGCGGTGTGTGTAGACCACCAGGCCAAACAATATCCTTAATGACTAGGCGTTCCTTTGGATATGAGTTCCACGTTCCTATTTCTTCCCATACCAACTGTAAAATAATGAAATTGTTCAAGGAAATAAAATAAGTCTGTTATATATCAGTCTATCTGTATAGGGAGGTGCAATAAAACTTTTTGGAAATCGAAAGAAGTCAACGCTATCTCCTCAAAGTTATGCATTTTAAATTACGATTGTTTCCCACATCTGAATTGTATAAATTTAGCGATGTGTTATTGGTTAGAAAACTTTACATTCTTTTAACAACATTAACGATACACCACTTCACCCTGATGTTAATGCCAGACGAAGAAACATAAAAATAAAAAGCCAAGCACATTTCAATATATAACCCAGTGTCAATATATTATTCAGCCTGCCTTTATTTGCAATCAAATATAAATAAGAAATATTATCATCTCGACAGAACACACGCACACACTCATTCATCAACACAGCCAATCACTCACTCACGCATTTACAATAAAGTTTACAAAAATGAAAAGAAATGACAACCTATAAGATGTAAATAAAAATATTTTTCATTTTAATTTATTCAAATACTTTTATTTCTACAGCTTGATTTAATGTCACACTATTACATAATAGAATAGTTATATTACAAAGCTTACCTGTTCCCCTATAGCAGGACGAAGATTCATAATCTTGAGTTCTGCAGCCCTCAGTTCACCATCAGGGGTAAATTCTATGTTTGGTCTGCCCGCTTCGCCATCAACGCTAACGTTACGCAAATGTTGATAAAACCTTTCCCCGGTAGACCAGCGAGCTTCACCTGCACCGGCACCGCTGCACGACAGCCGAGTACCGAGAGGGTAGCGTATATTTTCGGCGTCGGAAATATAAGATTCCACTCCGTATGCAAACACTTTCACAGCTGTCGCTATTTCCGCGATAAGTGAAGAGCTCGAAGTGTCGAAGTGTACACCTTTTGAAATATGAATCATTCATGTTATTTCTTAAAAATAAAACGTGTGATATCAATCAAACAATTTAAGTGTAATGTTTTTAGTACGAACCTAACATGCCTACAGGAAATTTGTTTGGCTGCTGCAATGAACCAAGAACACTTTGTGTGACGATCCAAACAAAGTTCTCTCCTATAAGATGGAGATCACTTGCTGTTGACAAAATATCTGCTGCTTCTTCGCGTGTAGCATACAGTAGCATTACTCGTGCCTCACTCGTGACTAATTCTTTGAGATCAGATGGTTGCTTTACTACTACAGCATTCAGAATCGTGAACTTGAAACGATCCTGCAATAAATTGATATATACATATATTATTGTATTATCAATCAAATTACTAATGACTATTATTTGTAAATGCTAAGACAGTAAAATAAAATTCGAGAATGAACTTGTAGTTGCTTTTGCAGCATCCCGTAATTGACTCTTCAAGAAACATAATTTAAGCTAATGTACATATATAGGCAAGCTATTAACAAACAAATAAAATAAAAATTAAGAACTATATTGAATAAAAGAATGTATTTTGTTCTTATTTGTAAATATACAGTTTTTGGGAACTTTTCAATTGTAGGATACTACAAAGTTGGTAGGAAGTACTAATAATATAATTTAATTAGAGCGTCTTTTCAAAGTGGATGTAGGTAATCTAGTTTTTGTGAATTTGATCAGAAGTAGAATTTGAAAAATGATGAAGTTTTAAAATTAGCTATGAATTCTCAAGATTAAATAATACCAAAGTAACTGCAGATGTGACTTTATTATTTTAAACATTCAAACAAATTAATTTATGTGTAATTAAAAATATCATTTATTATGATACTTCAACATGTTCTATCAAGATACTACACCGTACTAAAAAAATGTGCTCTAAATAAAAACTTACCCTGTACTGTAATAAAACATCCCACTAAAATAGCAGTTGCATTACCTGGACGAAACAATCGTAATACCTAGGCAACCTTTAATTTAAGCTGGTTAATATCGTATATGCGTTAGTCGATCCTGTTTACAAATTTTATTAAAATCCCTTATCCTTAGCCATATTAACGTCATTAAGTAACAAATATGCTAAGAAAAATGTCTTGAGTCTCCAAGTAGTCCCGCTATCTTAATGCTCACTTCAAGGTGTCATCGCCATCTTTGAGGTTCTAGATTCAATTCTTGGCCGGGTCAATGAAGAAAATAAACTTTTCTTTAGTGTCGGGTCTGGATGTGGATATTGTGTTACTTTCTTTGTTTCAGATATGCAAAATACTAGTGCTTTAACTAATTCATTTGCAATCTGAGCAATGTATGTGAAAGTGTCTTATATACATTTATCTACTGTGGTAATATTTACGAGTATTTATTATTTGTTATATACTACCTAAGGTTATATTTCGAATATCTTAAATGGATGTTACTATATTTTATAGTGTACCTATACACTTATACTCCATTCATTATAACATTAGAAAAAAGAGGGTCATAGAAGCAGCAGTGCAGAACATTTTATTTTCAAGATTAATTTACAAAATTATATTAGAGTTTAGTTGAAACTGAACGTTAGGTAGTCTGAAAGAGCTGGGCAATTTTCAATTTTTTACGATACCTCAGGGTTGAGATGAGGCCTGCATTTTCTTAATTCATCTTTTACTCCCAAGCCAACATGGAACTAAAGCTATCTATCTGTTGTTTTGATAAATTCTATTGAAGAAGACATTGGAAAAACTTCCTGAAATGTCAAAGGTTGAGTGTAGGTATGGGGGCTTAGAGCGTATTGTTGTAGGCCACTCGGGCCTGCACCGGCATCGTCCATATTAAACAAAACTTAACAACAAAAACAAAAATAAAACAATGACAATTTAATCACGGAAAACGGTAAAACAACAAGAAAGGCAGTAGCATTCACAATGGATGACAATAACAGATTACGTATTTTAACAATTATGAATATATCATAGTCTGACAAAATTAAAAAGCTGTACTGCCGAAATGTTTAAAGGGGTTAGGCAACGTTTTAAAATTGCTAGAGTTATAGTGACATGAGAATCGTGCCGAAACTATCCAACCCTGCTTCTTTAGGTTCTTTAAGATTAACACTTTTTATAGACAGCTTAAATGACAACAGTTAAGCATAGCAGCTGGTATTTAAGTGGATATGTAGCAAATTAGCCGTCAGTCTTAAGAGTAATATGATTAGTGATATTTTGTCACAAAGTATACCATAAAAAGAACCTGACTTAACTTCTGTCTAATGCTATAATGAATGGAGTATAGACTAAGTGTATTCATACATACCTGCAACGCTGTCACTCTTTCGCGCACGGCTTGTATAAAATCGTCATGTCCAGCAATAGCTGAAGTGACAACACTAAATTGATGCCACTTGTATCTCTCTAATATAGACAACATAGCTGCTGTTTGATGTTCAATGGACGGGGCTAACTGGAGACGTAGAGACGCGTGCGATGCCCGTTTCTCTAACCCACTGTTATCGGCATTCCATGCTATAACCTGCAATCATTGCATCAATGTTGTAACCCTGGCCATATAGGTTTGTAGTAATTTACAATGTAAAAATATATCTAGAATGTGATAATCAAAATATTGTCACTTACAAAATAAACATTGTATCATGAACTCTATATTATTTTCTGTACCTATAAAACTTTATTTTCTACAAACAGTATAAATTGTCAATCAGAACCGTTATGAATGACAGTTCCAATATATAATTTGTAAATCAGTTTACCGGTATTCCGAGATATCCTGCGAGTTGTAAAAAATACTGTGCAGATGCAGTAGAGCGCCCGTACTGTTCATGATTCATGAGATAGAGAATGGCAGATACGTTGACTGCTAAAAACTCCTTACAGAGGGAATCTAAAATAGCTGAAATGTAACGAAAATAGTGTTAAGGTCTCCAGAGATTTTAAGTAAAATGATTATACATTCACACTTTATCTGTGCCATATTTGAGTGAATCGTGAAAAAAGTATTCTTTAGTAAAATCCAAGGCCCTTTTTTATCAATAAAACTATAAAATCTAAACTAAAATATAATTCAAGTTATACTGATTATTACTGATTAAGATATACTGATTACTGATTAGTTTTTGGTTTAAGTGCCATAGATATGACGTCAAGAAACTCTTTTCAGGAACAACCCACTTAAAACTTACACATTGGACTCGGCGTCAGGCCTTGCGTAGAAAGTGTAACATTAAGACGCACTTGCGAAAATAGTTTTAGTTTGCGTGGCAGTTTTGATAGAGCTGCCTTCTCGGCTTTCGTGTAGTCGCGTGTTCCAAAGGCTTTGTGGGGAACAACGAGGGCAGCGGTTATAACGGACGGTGCCCGAGGCGGTGGTGGTGCGGGCGAAGTACGCGCGCGCCTTATTCCGTCACCGAGTCCAAGTCTCACGCCACTGCCACGCACGCCGTCTCGGCCCGCGCCACCCATCGTACCGCCGCCCACCTTGATTCCACCGCCGCGCTCGGCCGCCGCCGCTGCTGTCGCTAGCGCGCCCAACGCCGCTAGCGCCATCAGCGCTGTGCGCGCCTGCATCTCCGTTTCTGATGCTAGACAAAATTTATTTTGTAACAATATGTACACGAGCTACATAGCGGTCGATATATCGTGAAATGTTTCGTCTATTCTACTTTAACTTACGTATTATCTTTTGTAATTCCTGATAAAACTAAATTTGGATTTAAGAGGCCCTGAGGTCCATGGTTACATTTCCGTTCGATACAGAAATTGTTTTGTGAAGTTTTTTAACCTGCTTTGGGTATAATATTTCGCAAAACACGGGGTAAAACGGGAACCCTATTACTTAGACTTCGCTGTCTATCTGTCACCAGGCCGTATCTCATGAAACGTGATAGTAAAAATCAGTATATAATAAATATTGAAATGGGCTCCTATACAACAAACGTGAGTTTTTTGCTCGTTTTGTTACGAAACACTTTGTGCGCGAGTCCGACTCGCACTTGCCCGGTTTTTGTACTAAACTTCTGTACTGTAGGTCTTTGTAATTATTATGTTTCTGTTTGTCAACCATTGTTATTTCACGTGATTTTTTCATACCAAAATAGTTTTATGTTAAATATTAATAAATAAACATTCAAGAACTAAACTAAACAACCTATAGGGACATATCCAGGAACTGTTTTACGATACGAAAGGTGATGGTGGCATTAGTGGATTGTTGACATTACGCGGATGGTGGTGTTTAAAAATATTCAAATTTCTTAGTTTAATGAATTTCATCAGCTACTGCTAATAAACTAATTAAATTAAAATAAACTGTATTGTTTGTGAACATCTTAGTACCCATAATTCTGGTCGCTTTGTTAATGACAGTATTTTGGAATGGCCCCGCTTATTTTTAGGGCCTAGTCTTTTCATGAATTACGTTACGATCATCGTGCCAACTGCCATATTGTAAAAATCTTTTCTGGATCCTTTCTATATTCAAGGAATGATTTATATTCTAAATACATTTAGTACCCCAGAATCCAGATTTCTCCTAAATAAACATAAGAATAAATTATAATAATATAGTTTTCATTTCGTTTTAGTTTTCATTATAGGGGTGTAAGGGGGTCCGAACAACATCTAACGGATGCCAAGCCAACCTCACCTGCACGCGGTACATCCTGCCGACTAACCAACAAGGCTCTGGCGCTCCCCACTAACCCGCATTGGGCCAGCGTGGTGGGAGACGACCCAAAACCCTTCATAGATAGAAAATAGACCCAAACGAAAGGCCCCGAGTGCCCGGCAGTGCCGTAAGCCATGCTGGCGCGAACGGACGCCGACTCGGTGAAGGTACCGTACTCAAAAAAGAAGCAAAATCTCGGAGCAGACAAACAAGCTAATGGAAGAATGGCGTGAAATGGTTCTGCAGTCTTCTGAGGATGCTCGTCGGCAACTCAATAGACAGATCTTATCTCAGAAACGGCTAAATCGCTTTCAATGCTGTTTTCACTGTTGTATTGTGGTAACCTTCCGTTAACATTTAGTGTAAGTTTTATTTAAATAAATAAAAAAGTTGTATCAATTTGAATTTTTGCCAAAATTGCTATGAAATTAATTGCTTTATTAAATTTTAGTCAGATATATTGTTTATCATCGTCAGCTCTTTTACATCCTCATGCAGTGTGTGTTCAGTGCTCAGGCCTTTATTTAATAATTTTTTGGTCACCCATCCCGTTAATAACCCATGTGAAAATTTCTTAAGGCCAACAATCGCGGGTTGCGCTACCGAGCTACGTATTGATATTGTCTGTAAAATTATAATTTATATGAATATAAGTAAAGACATAAGTTTTCAATATGTTGGATACTGCAATGTAAGTTGATTTCAATTATATATTATATTATCAAACATATTAAATAGGGTGAACCCTATTTAATATGTTTGATCATATATAGGTATTATAAGCTTCAGCTTATGGACAAGTACTTATACGATCACGCGAATAGGAGATCAAGCGAAAAGAGCGTTACGCTGCTGCAATTAAGCATCGAGTAGTTTACAACGAACGCACGTATAAGGTTTTCGATAGTAAATTCTCTGGGAGAGGCTTTCGATGGACCCGAGCCTTTCCAACTTCGATGGGATCAATGGTCCAATACTTGAGTGTCCTGGTGACTCGGCCGCGGCTGGGTGGGTTCAAGGAGACGAGTCCTGCTCTCTGTTGGCTTGCCGGGTAACAGGAACAGAGCCAGAAGTATTTTCTCGACGTTAAAAGTTTAGTTCACGTCTCAGCAGATACTTTCATCAAAAAGGTAGATACATAAATTATAAGAATGCCTTGAAAAAACGTCAAACCTACAAAACTGCTAAAAGGATGAGATTCTTAAGAAGAACCTGCAGCAAGACGTAGAAAATTTTTAGGCCAGGGTACGTCCTACAGAAACTTTGACTCAGCATGAATCTAAACTGGGTTTACACCGTTCTCGAATGAGAGAAGACGACTCAAGTTATATCAACTTTTTTCCTCTTAGTCTTTTTGTTTTTTTTACATTCAAATCGTTTTACTTTAAAGATGGTATTTGCAGTCTTCACTGGAGATACAGGTTTATTCACTGGTCATGAGGCTCATGCAATATTACATATTTATGTGTCTGAGTGTCGGTGCAAAATTGATGGAGGTCAGTCAAGCACCTCACGGAAGTATATACAAGTATTAGTACATTGTGCATTGCGATTGTGCAAAATCCAATTAATTTTTTAGTTCTCAGACGTTCTGCGACAAATAAGACGCGTATGTCTGACTAAAGATACGTAGCGGCAAGTCTGTCGACCCTTAGACTTTTATTGACAAACAAAATCGCTTAAGCTCTCGGACAGAAAGCGAAGCATATTTAAATGCCCATCGCGTCTCTCATGCACTATCAAGTTGAATCTGGAGCAGTCATTGTTAGGGAAAATATCTTGAGCTCTCAGAGAACTCATACAGCAATCTCAGAAAACTCCTGGGGGCCAATTCTATGTCACTTTGTAGAATAGGAAAACTATTAAAAAACGTAGTTTCGTTCGGTTTCGATCCGTTTTCGATTCGATTTAAACAAAATTTATTTAGCAGAATTGGCCCCCTGAACATAACTTAGCACGTCTAACTGTTGATCACAACACATATGCAGTATTATTTGAGTCTGAAACTCCCTTCGATAGAGAAATGCGGTCGAGCTCTTAAAGAGCTCGGACTTTGCAGTATAGTGAACGAGAAAGTAGTTTCGATTATCGGCCAATCGGTGTTGCCTTCAACAGTACAGCCAGTACCCACAAGCGTACCTATATAATTAACTGTTAACTAGCCGCGTAAATTATAACTAATGTTACCACATTATATCTTAATAAAAATATTCAACATAGTAAAAGTCTTAGAAAGGGGGATTTTATTTATTAGCTCGCCATCATTTTTTCCAATAATCTATACTCATATTTTAAAGAGGAAAGATTTGATTGCTTGTTTGTTCAGATTGGCTAGGCCCCGAAACTATTGGACAGATTTACAAAAGTCTTTCATTCATTAATTAATTTCATTAATTAATCGAAAGAAGCTGGCAAAGCATTCGTTGACAATTTTTTATCAAACAACCGCCCAGGTACAAGCTCAGGATCCTTTCTGCAATGTAGTTCTAAAACTTTTTCAGATCTAAAAGATACTAGCAATTAACAAATATGTTAAACAAAATTGGTCCCAAGTAAAATCCTCTCTAAAAAGTAAAAGTAAAATGTACCTAATATTAAACTGATATATGAATTATTTTAAAAGTAAATAAACAGTATAGGTACCTAACTGTTATAGCAATTAGGAAATTATAATAATATAATACTTTTATTATCTCTCCACAATTTACAATAAAGAACATCATGGTGTGTCTCCTTTTAAAAACACAATACCTACCTGTATACGAAATAGATTTGCATAAAAACACAAAAAAATGCACACAATCAAATTACTTTGTTAAACAATTTAAACACGAATCTAAACCTGTTTTGAAACCTATCTTACCATCGGCACTGCTGGAAAGCAAAATAAAAACAAAATTTTTCTTCGGAGCGTATAACTTTTATGTTTTTGGAAAAAAAACACAAGAACATTACAAAAATCTACTTTTGTAAGTTGTAACAATTTTGACTTTGCAGGTTAAAACTTTTTTTTTACTTTCGAATGTCAATATACAAAAATCAATTCTTTCTAGAACTTGACCGACTGGACCGATTTAGCAGACTTTGTTTTGAAATATTAAATATTTCAAAACAAAGTCGACAAATTTTGTCGTTTAATAAAGTTGATTTTGTAAGATAATACTGTTTCTATAAAATTTTCTATTTATGGCACTGCACTTTCGTGCATTTGCAAGTTATTCCTGAGACGCACGATCGCACAGTTAGTTTTCAACATAAGACTTTTCTGGATTTTTAAAATATTTTCTCGTGTTCAAGAACAAAAAATACAGAATATCGCCACTTTAGTCTAATTAAAAAAAGTTTTACCTGTAGAAAAGGGGTACTATTAAATATTTATCAAGCTATAGTATCAATCTTATTATTCTTCTGCTAATAAATATATAATAACTTAAACATTTATTTAATGATTTAAAAAATACCGCGATTTGGCGCGCTTTAATCACAAAATACATTAATTAGGTACTTCATATTTTCATTTTGTATAAACAAAACAGACGCTATAAATGTCACCATTCGAAAATAGGAAATGGACAATGAATAATTCTAAAAAGTAAAAAATCAAACAGTGCCTCTGGTCACGTTTTCTTAAAAATTATTGTAAAAATATTAGGTACTTATTTACCGTTACAAATAAAAGTACTTACGATGATATACTTAATAGCTATTTATTTTTAATATCACCTTACAAATTACAACAAACTATACCGACGCGCCAACCCTATCTGTGTTATTGTGGCCGTCGTCGTAGTGAAGCATACCTAAATATAGTTTATCTCGTTGTCAATGTGTATGCTTTTATAAATAATTAACTTTTTATTTTATTGAATTTTTCTAAAATAATATATTTTTTCAACTATTTACAATAAATGGCGGCAACCCTAATGCATACACCACTTTAACCTTGAACAAGTTTTATTCCAAAAACAGCTGTTATTTATATATAAGTTATGCTGACTGGTCTTTTTTATAGTAATAGATAATGATTAGTACTACGATAGAAACATTGTATACTCGTACCTACGCCTTTGGCACAGTAGAGAAATTACAAATGAAAGCACCTAATGAATTCTAACTTGTTTTTTTGTTTATAAAGTTCATGATTATTAATTACAATTAGTCATGTATAGCTTGAATCATATAGGTATGTTAGTTAGCTATAAGTACAGTCTGAAAATGTTTTTGGTTCTAATGGTACATATTGAGGTAGGGTTTAGAAAGAAATTACTGTCTATGATGACATTATCACGTTACACACGAGTATGTTGAAGGGGTCTTGCTCCTTCATTGGTAAATCGAGATAAGTGAGTCAGATAGCATACCTATAAGCTTGTACGTGGGCAATGATGGCAACGGCAGCGGCGGCGGCGCGGCAGCGTCCGACCAGCAATCGACATTCACTTAGATGGCGGCGCGGGCCGACATGGGGTCGTTCTAGGACGGACAGTGGCGCGGCACCGCGCCGCCCGGGGCGCGAGTTGTGTCTCGCGCGTGTTTACGTAAGCGCCACGCCCCGAGCCACGCTCCGGCGATATGGGGCGCGGCGCGAAGCGCTTTGCACCTCCAGTCGCCGAGCGTCGACTGACGCACCCTCATCCCTTGGCCCCTTGTGCGCCCTCCAGAGTCGCGCCTGCGTCCGCGATTTACAACCCCACGCCTCCTATTACATAATATTAATACTAAACATTCTCAATACCGCGTCGTTCAGTTGAGAAGATCGTTCGACACGACGATAAGGCCTGCCTGCCTAAGTGGAACATAGCCCTGCACTTAAATGTGTTAATTATTGGTTTAGGGACCTCTTTGGAGTAATACCTATCTACTATTAAAATATGTAGGTAGTATATTCACCTATAACTAATTAAATAGCTTTTGATTTAAGATTGTTAGGATTCCGTAGTAAACACCGAACCCTTATAGTTTCGCTATGTCCGTCTGTCCATCCGTCCTTTAGGGGGCTTAGCTCAAAAACTATTGGTATAGAAAGTTGTATTTTAACACGAGTATATATGTTAATTATGCTGACAAAATGGTAAAGTAAAAATTCGAAAGAAAAACTTTTTTAGAGTACCACTACAGTTTGTTAGAGTAAAGTGGAGAATGATGATTTTTTCGTCTTCCCCATAGTGTGGGGCATCGTTGGATAGGTCACTACATCCAAAATTTATTGAAATGGCTAGACTGAGATAAAAATTATTGCTAAACCTAGTGTTACCTGGGGTTGGTAACACTGGGCAGAAACTATAGTAAACAACAGCTCAACTAAAAAAAACAGGAGAAAGCAGTAGGTTTAGTAAAAGGCATATTTCATACTTTGCTCCAATGATATTACAATAAAAAAGGGTAATGTCAGTAATACGAACTAATCTTTGAATAAATTTCTTTTATATTTGTATAAAGGAAAATGGAAGCTATGAAATGGAAAGTTTTTTTTAAAGTTATAGAAATCAATGGAATTAATGCTGTGAAATTATTAATAGTGGCATTTAGGTACGGTATACAATAATATTAAATCCTTACATATGAAATTGGCGTTTTGTCGTACTGGCCACCTTAATCAAAAATTTGAAGGGAAAAAATTAAACTCCGATGGGGCAGTGCAAATCGCATTTAAAGATTTTTTGATTTCACAATATTTATTTTTCCGATTAAAATGTAAATCAATAAAAAATGTATAATTACTAGTGTCCTACTACTAGTGAAATGTGACCCCTTGATCTTTAGTCGACTTACTTATGTAAGTAGTTCCTACAGTTTCGCATAACACAGAATGGCATTTTTTTTTATGGAAAAGGGGGCAGTCGAGCAGACGTATCACCTGATGATGAGTGATTACCGCCGCCCATGGACACCTGCAACACCAGAGGAGCTACAAGCGCGCTGCCGGCCTTTGAGGGACGAATAAGCTCTACGCTTGAAAGTTTGATGGTCGTATCCAGTAGCGGCGTTAGGGTAGGGCGCGGTTGGGCGACCGCCCAGGGGCGCCGGACGAAAAGGAGCGCCGCAGGCCGCAGCGCCCCTTTTCGTCCGGCGCAAGCAAAAGTTGATTTTTGCAGGAAACGAATGGAACAAAGACAGTCATTTTCGTTCATTTTAACTAACATATTAAAAAACTGTAATTTGAAAAGTTCGAAACTTAGATATCAATACAAATACGAAAAAGTTTAATTGAGTTTAGAAAACTAATTTACTTTTAAACATGTAAGAAAACTGGAAGGGTTGTCATGGAGAAATCAAGAACATACCGTAGCGACATCTAGTTTGATTTCGGGAACTAATGTGTTTTTTTCTAAAACTTCCTCATTTCCCACAGACGCCCTCTTATAGTTCCCTTGCTCATTGAACAAGGCCTACTGGGTCGGCGAAAAAAGAACAAGAACCTTGAGGATTTTTTTTTATTTTCAAGTTGTCTCACTTTCAGCATGAATTGAAAGGAAACTTAACAAGAAAAATATTATATTATGGTAAAACAGAGCAACATACCGATTACCAATATGAAGATATGTATTTTATTAGGTAATATGAAGTACATTGACGGGCATTATCGCTCGGTCATTTAAGAAAATTTTCGTTTTGAGTATGTTTAAACGTTAAGCTAAATCTAAAATGCTGCAATACAAACGAATGCATCGGCAATGGAGCCTCTGTCTGGCAAGTCAGATGGAATAGCTACTCAAGAGATTGTGGATGAAAAATCCCGAAGTAAGGGAACAAGTTGTGCTATGATAAATCTGTTATTGGTGTACAACAAATACATGTACTAGATGATGTTGATACTGTTGTCCCGAATATAGCGGATCCAGCTACTTGTCCACTTATTTGAAATAGCAAAATAATTGATTATATAATAAGTAGTGGCCCACTGCAAACTCACTGTCACAAAGATACAATAATTACACAAAGTTATAGATAACAACACCCTGTTAGGGTAAACATGAATCTATACTTACCTAATGATGTGATCCGTCAAAAATGAATCCGCTACTTATACACTATTTATATGTCTACTTTTTAAATAACACTAATGTCACTATATAGTTGGAACAAGAGCATCGTAACGTAGCGTTAAACGTTTGATTGTTTCATCATCAGCCCTTTTTAGGTCCCCACTGCAGGGGCTCAGGCCTTCCTTATGGATGGTTAAGGAGGATGGGCCATGACCTTCCACGCTGGCCCAATGCGGATTGGAGGGTATTAACGACTGCAAATGCAGCCGGGACCAACGGCTTAACGTGCCTTCCGAAGCACGGAGTAGCTCGAGATAACAATTTTTTAGTCACCCATCCCATGACCGACCCCTGCGAAAGTTGCTTAACGACAACGATCGCGGGCTGCGGCGCTTAACCACTACGCCACCGAGCTACTCATTTCTTTTAAAATAATTGTTTGTTTGTTTTAAAATAATCGAATAATTGTTTTAAGAGCGTCCACTTATGTCAAGCAAGAAGATAATTGTTGATTGTGTTCTTCTTCGTCAAAAATTAAAAGAGATAGATCTAGGGAATCCCCGATTATTTTTTTTATTTTTTTATTCTAGATAGGCAAGCACTTGACCACAGATCACCTGATGGTAAGCAATGCAGTGGTCTAAGATGGAGCGTGCTTGCCTAGAAGGAACCGATTCACTCTTGCCTTGAAGAGTCCCAGATTGTATCTGTCCGGAAACAGCGAGTCTGGTAGCGAATTCCACAGCTTCGCAATTCGCACGATGAATGTAGAGGCGAATCGATTGGTGCGAGTTTGTGGAATCTCCACAGTAAAGCGGTGACGAAAAGAATAAAGATAGAAAAACACATTGTTTCTGTATAGTCGGAAAGTTAGGGATTCCCGAGAAATTAAACCGATTGAACATTACGTTCCATTCTAATGCTGCCAACTTAACAATCTACCTAAATTTAAGGAAAATTACAAGTAAGTAGGCCGGGTCGGCGAAAAAAAGACAAGTAACTGATTTGTAGTATGTAGTAGTAACTGATTGTAATTGAATTGCAGTTAGAGGGCGCCGAAGAAATTTCGCCCAGGGCGCTAGTAGTGCTAAAACCGGCACTGGTCGTATCGGTCCGGAAATACCGCTGGCGACAAACTGTTCCAGCGTTTGGCTGTGCGAGGCAGAAAACTTTTAGAAAAACGCACAGTTGAGGACTTCCAACCATCCAGATGATGGGCGTGGATTTCTTGTCGTGTGGAACGATGGCGGAAAGTAGCGGCAGGTATGAGTCCGAACAATTCCTCGGAGCATTCCCCGTAATAGATGCGATAGAAGATGCACAGTGAAGCAACATCTCTACGCAGGGCCAGTGGATCAAGCCGACTTGAAGTGTCCCGGCAATCGACGATACGAGTCGCTCTCCGCTGAATGCGGTCTAGAGGGAGAAGCTGGTATTGGGGTGCACCTGCCCAAAGATGAGAACAGTATTCCATATGGGGCCGAACCTGCACCTTGTAAAGCTGCAGGCGATGCGCCGGAGTGAAATACTGCCTCGATCTATTAAGCGCACCAAGCTTCTTAGATGCTAATTTAGCTTTATCCTCTAAGTGACCACGGAACTGGACCTCGCTCGATATGTCGACACCGAAAATCTCAATATTGACTGAGGCAGTTAGGGGAATGTTTTACAAGCGAGGTGATACGACAAAAGGGGCTTTTTTGGCGGTGAACGCTCAAACCTGTGTCTTAGTAGGGTTGAAGTGGACCAAATTAAGTCGACCCCAGTTAGACTTCCTATAACGAAGATTCAATATCGGACACAAGTTGATTCCGGCTCAGAATGACGTTTTCCCGAGAAATATTAGCACGACCGTTATACATAGGTCTTCGTGCTGTCATCCGCATAACAATGAATACCGCTAATATGCAGCATGTCATTAATATGCAGAAGAAAAAGTGTAGGTGATAGCACACATCCTTGGGGAACAGCATTTAAAGACAGTAGGTCCGAGCATTCACCGTCGATTAAAACCTTAATGCTTCTGTCTGCCAAAAAACTAGTGACCCATGCACATAATTTCTCGGGAAGCCCATACGAGGGAAGTTTTGATAGAAGAGTTTAATATAATAGAAGAGAAGAAGGGAGGTTTTTAAAAATATGGTACATAAACGCAACATAATCAACGCTATTTTCCAGACTTGGCTCAAGTATGCTAATTAACATAGTTTAACCTCTACAGCTTTTGAATTTTTAGGGTTTTAAATTGAAATTGTTCGTTTCGAAATTTGAGCTCGTCGTCGGGTATATAAAGCTACCTAAATTCATAAAACGCCTATTTCTCAGGGCGATTGCCCCGGAAAATCGTCAAGATTGTGGTCTCAAAGACGTAAGACACCTTTCCGGCTTTAACTAAACAACAACGATACTCAAATACTCTACTGTAGGTAACCTTCAGAACTACACCCCCTGCAATTTTATCCCAAAACCTCATCTCCTGGAGACTATCTATTTTATGTAGATAACACGACGCGGTACTATTTATTGTTCACCAGCTAGCTTAACATAATGTAGATACATATCACAAAAATAAAAAAAGGTTTGTAAACCATAACATATTAATTATATACTTATATATAATGAAACGTAGCAGAAGGAAGGGCAGGCCTTTGCCCAGCAGTGGGATCTTATAGGCTTACTAAAAAAAATTAAGATAATAATTAAAATACTTAGATAAATACAATTTCTAAATACAATAAATGTGTTTTTTCTAACATTATTTTTTAGCTTCATTGTCCCTTGGTTAGCGAAGATTGTGTAAAATAAGAAAGATTTTTTTTAACAGTATAAATTATAATGTAACTGTACGGAACCGTCATTTTTATTGTTTTATATTATTACTGAAATAAATCATTTCAAAAGATACCGCGTGACCAATGGCATTGTTTTAAGTGTGATCTTGTTACCTGATTGGCGCGGTGCGGCGGCGTGCGTTAGAGACAAACACTTTCCTTGAGTTTGACCGACTCTATAAGTACTTATGAACCTTCATACATATATCGTAAATTTGTAGCCATAATTGGTTTGGTAAGGTTAGTTAGGAAGGTAAGAAAGTACTGTACGCACTATCACCTAGATCAGCCATCCTCCTGAGCGCCCTGCTGGCCCCTAGGCCCGGCGCCCGGGTGCGGCTGCGCCACTCGCTCCTATGGCTAAGATGCCCCTGCCCATAAGCCTTCTGTAGATTCGTCTAGGCATCGTACGGAGTCTTACAATTTGTACGAGAGTAACAGCTGACGATCACTGATAAAAAAATGTTTGCTAGCACTGGTTCTATTTATGATCACTAGAGCCCTTCGCAGTTTTAATACATTCGAACAAATCTTCGTGCATAAGCAACAGGCGCATCGGAAACTTACAATTGTTATAATAGTAGAAGATCCGAACCTAAATCGACCTTCACCGGGTTGATAATGGAATAAAACTTATTGTATAATTAATTTAGTATATTAGAAAATATATTAAAAATGGGTTGGCTAAAAAAATCCTGGACAGAATATTTTTAATTATTTTTTAAAAAATATTTTTTTATTAAATGTTGCAACATCAAGATAATAAGAAAAATTTAATTCTGACTTAAAGTATAAAACATATAGAATGTGCAGACGTTGGGTTGTCTATTATTTACCTGGACGAACTACTGGGTTGTCAGGTATAAACAGGTATATCGATGCCAGTTAATTTCACTTGATTTGATAATAAAAAAAAATATATATCAACATAAGCGCTGTTTCATTACGAACACATTGATATAGGGTTGTCTGCAAAAAATTCGGTCCTAATACGGGTTTGCGAATTTTAAAAATTAAAATTTTAACGCGTGGGAAAGTGAGTGACAGAGCGTAACTTTGACAGAGAGTTCTTAACTTCTGCTTCCCTCAGGTTTCCCTATCTTATACTTAGCTATCGATAATACTGATAATAGGTAGACATCAACAGTAGCCTAGCAACCTACTCAAAACTTGTAGAGTTTTTACATACATAAAACCTCAACACTGTTCACCGCCACGTCGAGTAAAAAAATCAAAAGGGCACGGCCGTGTCATCTTTTTCTCGAAGCCATTTGGGCCATTTTTGACTACTTGTAACTTCGTTGTAGAGTAAACTAAAAGCCTAAATTTAAGTGACCAAGAAGGCATCACATAACAAGGCACATTTTCAAATTACACTACTTGAACGAGTACTTTAAGAAAGATTGCAGCTCAAAATACTTTATTTTTGTCACCGACTGACTCATAGTTCTTCAAAATTCTAAAGTACTTCTAGTAAACCCATAGGCTCCAAAATATGAACACTGTTATTATTTTGCATATAAAGTAAGGAAAACATCGAACAGTATGAAATATTTGTCCGTTTTTTAGATTTTTGAATGATTTTTGAAATTAATGAAAAATGGTAATGACTCATGTGAATATTAAACGCATAAGTACGCTAAAGTTACATAAAAATCTCTCTAAAGTTATTGGCTATGTTCTTTATTGGTTTATAAGTTGTACTTAGGTGATTATTGGTAGTGTGCGTTTGTTAAGTATTCCTAAATCTAAGACAATGTTGGAAAGCTGCTCTCACGGAAAGATAGGTACTGAATTGACTTGGTTTACGGTGATTTCAAGACTTTTTACGACAGAAGAATTGCGTTGTGAGACAAGTGCATTTTCTCATGTTATGTTTTTGATGGGATAACATTTTCTTTATTAGCTCGACATAATTTTGTCCAATAATTCTATCATCATCATCATCATCAGCCCATATTCGTCCACTGCTGGACATAGGCCTCCCCAATTGCACGCCATCTACTTCGATTTTCGGCTGTTCGCATCCAGCTCCTGCCAGCCATCTTGCGCAAATCATCGCTCCACCGCGCCTGAGGACGTCCTACACTACGTTTGCCGAGACGCGGTCTCCACTCAAGAACTCGTTTACCCCAACGGTTATCGGTTCTGCGGCTAATATGGCCAGCCCACTACCACTTCAGCTTGCTAATCCGGTGGGCTATGTCGATAACCTTGGTTCTCTGCCGGATCACCTCATTTTTGATTCGATCTCGCAGAGAAACGCCGAGCATAGCCCTTTCCATAGCCCGCTGAGCGACCTTCAACTTGTGGACCAGCCGTGCCGTCAGTGTCCACGTTTCGACTCCGTATGTCATAATGGGTAGGACGCACTGATTAAAGACTTTCGTCTTTAGGCACTTGCGGGATCGACGATAATTCTATACTAATATTATAAAGAGGAAAGATTTTATTGCTTGGTTGTTTGCATTGGATAGGCTCCGAAACAATTGGACCGATTTATGTCTTTCATCTACGGGACGCTACATAAAACGCGTTGGACATGAGTTATAATTTTCTTAAGCAAAGTCGCAGGGAAATAGCTAGTTGGAGAGAAATTGTTTCACAATTCAAAAAGAAATCGTTTTACAAACCCACTTTCATAAAAAATATACATACTCCTTAATTATATAAAATTCTCCTTTCGGATTTTAAATGAATTCAAAATAAGAAATCTTTTGCTTTTTAGCTGAAATACATGAAATAGGTATAATACATATCATCTCAATTTTTAGCTCATATATGATGAAGAGTGTAATTTGTTTTATTATAAAAGAAAAACTACCGATTCGATTTCGATAAAATTGAAATGGGATCACCTCGGTCCATCAAGCTGTCGAATAAAAAAGAATTTTGAAAATCGGTTAACAATTGGCGAAAATATCGGTGAACATACATAAAAAACATAAAATGCCGTCGAACATATAACCTCCTCCTTTTGGATTTTGAAGTCGGTTAATAAGTGTCAGTAATGAGAGTGCCACGAATGTTACCGACGAAAACAAAAAGCGTCCTTTGCACATTTCAACCCGCATCTCGAAATGGTAGTCTGATCCGGACCAATATTGTCGTCGAGTTATCACTATGAATGGAACATGGGTTCACCACCATTTCAATACTTAAACTTAAAGTACCTTCATCTTAGAATTGACCATCCTCACCGCCCATGAAAAAATTTCGAGTAGACTCTACCGTTGGTAAGCTTATGGTATGGCATCAGTGTTCTAGGATACTGAAGAAATTCTGTTATTGATTACATACCAAAGGGCAACGATTATGGGATAGTATTGTATACAATACTATAACTTTACTACCTATTACATTGCATTATAAATGCAGATCGATTTCCAAAGTGAGCGACAAATAAAAAAAAAAAGTTGAGGCAAACTGTAGTTGGTTATCTTGTTTTTCACGATAATGTTTCTAGTGCTCATCGGTCGTAAGTCAAGCTCAAAATCCAAATCCTAAGCTTTATTAATGATAACTGGGAAAAAACAATTACGAAATTCTACAGTCCGTCGTCAATAGATAATAGAAAAATATTGGACACGTATTTTTGTTGGCTTCAATTTTAGTTTAATAACTACGACATTAAAGTTTAAAAGTGGAGGCTCTCTAAGTCAGAACTATGTAGAAAATGTACAAAAGCATGACGTCATGACATATTTCAACTCAATTTATCGCCCTAATATACTAGGTACGCAAAAATCTAAATTACAAAATACGTGTTTAATGATCTTTTATAAACTACTCGATGGATTGAAAAATTTATTCTTCATCCCTAAGACAGATCACCTCTAAGATGAAGAATTCGTTGAAAAATAAAATAATTATGTTTATGTTTCTCGTATTTGTAGCGATTCTAAAAACTTTGATTCTCCTCGTAGTATACATACATTTATCATTCAAACAGGTACATATTTCTATCTTTCTTCTTGTCTTCTGTCGACGGGCGTCTCCACAAGTCCAGTTAAAATTGCGCCTATTTTACGTACCTACGAAATCCTAGGATGTCTGGCTGGGGGTTATTCCAGTCATCCCAGCTCTGTCTGAAACTCCCCCAGCGCCATCATGTCTGTAATGGCCTCTGGTATAGTAGGTATATCTTTGGCGCGAATAGCTTTTCATACATTTACTTCATCCCAGCTAATATCTCCACCAATCCAATTAAAAGAATAATACTTGTCCAGGGTTTCGACAAAGTGATGAGACTCGGCGATGTTATAGGCCGGTGATCCGTTCAAACTGGTTTCAATATTTGGAAGAATTTGACGTTACAACAGCGTGTAACCACTAATAATCACATATTCAGGTCACATGTCGCGTATACAAGCTGTAAGCAGATCTTCTGTGTCACATGTGTATGCCTAGGCAACACGGCTTCATTAAGATAGGGGATGCATATCTTTAGTCGAAAAATGTCGACTCTTTAGACTTTTAGAGTATTCTTTGATTAATTTGAAATTTGGTGCTTTCTATGTTCTGTCTTTCCAATACGAAACACGTTCAGAGACTTTAGTGTAGTTCTAGATAATGGTTTTGCTTTTATTCGTGAAGATTTTTCAGAATAATATTTATAGCTAGGAAATTATTTTCACACAAACACAGAATTCATTTAAAAACACTTAAATGATTACACTTTCTCTTCCATGCGCATAGTCATCCTAGGATTTTAATCAAATAAATAAATCAATTAATAACCTTTTACTAATCACACCACTCACTTTGAAACCTCAAGACGTACTTACGAAAAAAGGTATGCAAGAACAAGCACGTGTGCAACTACCCGCATTGTATACGATAAGTGTCAAGTGGTAATTAGTGATAAGTGTCAAGTGGAGGCCCAGAGACCTAAAAACAATTTTAATCCATATAGTATTCTTATTATTTTTACTTTTAGCTAATAATTATCAATCATGGATAAATTTCTGTTTTATAAACATGAAAGTTTTAATAATTATTAACTCCCTAGTTCAATGTATTTTAATGGATGGCACAGACAGCTTATAAATTTAAATACAGTACATTTTTTATGACACTTTTAGAGATTAGTTAGTTGAGATTGTAGGCAATAGGTACTGCTAAGTGCATTAATATTTCACACTGAAGATAATTAAATATCAGGATATTATTTTAATTCTGGTGAATCTCATTCACTTCATACTCTGCATATATATATATATATCAATATGACGCATTAATATTGAAAGGTGCTGGTGACAGTTTCACTACTGAAATGTAAATGTTGCTTAAAAAAATTACAAATAGAATTAGTTGTAATAAAAAAATATACAATTAAATGGATTTTCTATAAGAAATATTAATAAAAGATGTTAGTGTTTAGAAATTTCAGTACAGAAATTCATACTTTGGCTTATAATTTTGCAAATATAGTATTTGATCTACAATTATATCACAGCTATTACACACAACCTAAGTTGCACAAACAACCAGCTTTTTTACATGTGCTTAAATTAAATTTAAAATAAACTGGTATAACTTTACAATGATTATTTAAGTTTATGTTGTAACATAAGTCTCTATCAATGCTAGCATTTACACAAACCCTGTACTGCTTCTGAGATTCCCACACTCAGATTACTGTCTTTTAAACAAACACAGCAGTCTTATTTGTACTTAAAATATAAAATCTCAATGTCCAATTACTGCATTGCATAATGGATTGTTCGTCACAACACTCAAGATTATTGATTCAATAAAGTTCACAGTTCAAACACAATTTTTTTATTAGCAAATACCAAATAATTAATACATCGGTGGCCAAATTACACTCTTATCTGCGATCTCGATATGATCTATGTTGTTCACGTTCACGACTACGACCGCGGGAACGGTCAGAAGTACGCCACAAGAACTCATCAACTGAACGTTCATATGATCTTTTATCATACACTAACACTGAGCGAGGATAATCATGCATATCATAATACCGTGGAGGAGGAGGAAGTGGTGGCGGTGGCAACCCATCATATGATGACAGTGCACCACTGAACCCTGGAGGAGGTACATATGGCAGAGGTGGCAACTGATGATGCATTGAACGCATATACTCTGCCACATATGCTTCAGCTGCTGCAGACCCACTACTATTATAATTATCTCTGGAACGACCAAACCATCCCGGTATGCGTTCTCGCATATATGGGGAGGGTGACCGTCTTTTAAAGGCAGGAGTCATTCTGCTTCTTGGTGATGAAAATATTTTCCTTCTACTTCTAGATGACAGTCCTAAACGATTTCTATAATTTGACCCTCTTACTGATAGTGGAGCTCTGTAAGTTCTGTAAGTACCACCACTTTTCATATATCCTCTCTTAGATGCTTCTTTTGACTTTCTCAGAATTGGTGTCATTTCAATACCTTCATCTTCAGGAAATAACCTACAAAGTTCTTCTGCAACTTTAGGTTCAATTTCCTGGCCATCTCTTCCAATTTTTACTGGTTTACCTTCATTCCATGGATTGTATAAGTGTAAAGTACTGCTAAATGGCAACTCCTTTCGGCAAATCCAGTCTACTTTAAATACTCCATCTAAAACTTTTGCCGAGAGGCCTGGTGGTAGAACCCAGGAAATCGGAGGCACGTCACGTCGAGACTCACTACCTAAGCGAGCAAATCCAGCAAATTTGCCACTTTCTTTCACAGAAAATATTAACAATACATTTCTCGATTCCCTATAAGCTTGATTTAAATTTGCTTCATTTTGAGGTAAAGTTGACCACACTCCTTTCGCTTTTGACAATGTTATATTTTCGGCGTTATTCGACTTTATCAAAAAGAAACGAGTGTCCCTAAACAAATAATTCAATTTAGTCATGTAATCGTAAGTCTTGATCTTAGTGCTGGCATCAGCAACACATCTGCGTTTACTTTGAACGGGGGAATGGCTTTTTGATTTAGTGCGTTTACGATTAACGCGTCTTTCTTTTGATTTGGTGCTCACAGAACTTATACTTGGCGTGCTTGATTCACTTGATGAAGAGCTAGATACTTCGCTGCGCGTGTCAAAATCTTTACCTTCTTCTAATTGTTTCAGTTCTTCGCCAATTTCTGCTTCTACTTCACCAACGCCAAGGTTGACGGCGTCGGTGTTGTTAGATACCTCCATTTTCAATTGAGTGTTTGATGCTTTGTTTGCATACCGAAAAGTTACTATCTACTAAAAAAATATATCTATACGTTACATGTAAAATGAAAAAGGTATCTTAATTAAAATTGATCGAGCATTTATTTTATATACTTTGATTCTACAATTTTACGGGTGGAGAATGAAATAAGTGATGACAGCACAGTGTCACAATCATAGCGTTTTTTTTGGAAGATTTTTCCGTAAAGGAAAGGCGCAGGGAGCTTAGCCCATAAAGCCATTGACTGTTGTACAAAATTTTACTTCGATATCTTAGCAAAA
Source organism: Diatraea saccharalis (assembly GCA_918026875.4). Taxonomy (NCBI): domain Eukaryota; kingdom Metazoa; phylum Arthropoda; class Insecta; order Lepidoptera; family Crambidae; genus Diatraea; species Diatraea saccharalis. Next base: position 9,251,633 of record OU893337.1, read on the forward strand.
AATGGGCCGTTTCCATGTTTTTAATAATATACAACAATATGAAGAATAAAAGGCATAAAGGCCTTGTTTGTCGGTTAAAATCGAGTTAAATGACAGATAAAAATATTTCACTTTTTGTCCGTTACGTTCAGAGGTGCTCAAATTGACTAAAAATCATTAATGCGATGTAGACTAATGATATATTTTTTTAACATGTTAATGAAGACGCTAAATTATTAACGCGTTAATTTAAAAAAGCATAAGGGTGCGTGAAGACTCATTAAATTTTGTAGCACGCTAAGCCTTGTAATACGTTAATTATTGTATTATTGTATGTTGTACGTTAAATAGATTACGTGCTTTTTTAAACAATAACTTATAATTTATTATTCATTTAGTCTAAATAGTTTGAAATAATAGCTGTACTAGCTAAATTATAAAAAATCGATAAACTCCCTTTTATACTTTCAGGCTTAGGCCTGTCTATTAGGCGTATTAAAAAGTTCTCTACTATAAGACAATGACGGAATTTCTATTGAAATGTTTATAATGCTAATTCAAAATAGGCCTCCCCTATGGGACAAATTTCAGGCAAATTACCATAATAGGCAGCTGAAAACGAGTTTGTGGGAAGAAATGTATATTTAATTGAATCAAACAAATTAAAATTGTTCTGTAGTTCATTTTTAGGGTTCCGTACCCAATGGGTAAAACAGGAACCCTATTACTAAGGCTTGAAAAACAATATTATCAACACAACAAAAATAAGATTATTCAAACAAACGTGTATTTATCTGATATTGACATCAGGAGCACACTCAGAGATACCAACCAAACCAACAAGCAGTGTCATTGTCATAGAGAAACAAAAAATACAAGCAGGTCATAGATACAGCCTCCCTATTCTTTTTCTAAATTTAAGAAATACATGATGTGACGCATGAGCAGACAGCAGAACTTTAAAAAATATATTGATTATGATACCTATTTGATATCTGAAAATAAATATCGAACGCTGATATATCGCGGGAAAAATATCGCTGATTTATATCGATATTTTTAGAAAAAGATATCGATATTTTAATATATCGATAGTTTTTGCCCAATCCTAGTCTGTGGCTAATTCGTGGTGATTCGGTGCTGGGATCGTAGATCTTTTGTCGTCTTTATGTACTTGAAGAAATAAATACAATGACAAGCAGAAATAACTTAAAGAGTCCACGAATGAATTTTAAAGTCCAAAATGAGTTTACAGAAAGCAAAGGAACTAAACCAATACGTGAAGCTTCTTCGATCTTAGAAGTACTGACTTTAATGATTGTGCACGTTTGTAAGAAGATTCTATTTTTTGACATCAATTTAAAAATAGCTTTATATTTAGGTGCACTATTCTTACTTTCTCTAATTGCTGATGTTTTGGTTTTTCCCAAGTCTTACTTTTCCAGAAGTGACAATGTTTTTAATCAATATTTTGTGAAAATTGGTTGGTTTTGGACTTTGTTTTTAACAGTTCCCTATGTTCTGTTGACATCCTATACTACTTGTTGTGGTAAGAAAAGGCTCATACTAACAAGTCATTTATTTCGGCTCGTGATAGCTACTGGTTTTTGGTATGGATGGACCACACTGTTTAATTATATTGAAACAAAATATGGACGTTGTAATATGAAATCAATTGATGATAAAAGCACATGTTTAAAAAATGGACACTTTTGGAATGGATTTGACATATCCGGACATTGTTTCATTTTGATATATTCTAGCTTAGTCATGATTGAAGAAGCTAGAGCTATAATTGGATGGGAAGGAATTAAAGATTTTATTCGGGATGAGAAATATTCTAGAAGCATTGATGATAGAACAACTCGTACTAATCCATTAAAAAACATTAAGGTAGAAGAATTAGATGTCTTGAAATTATCATATGAAAATTTTACACCTTATGTGAGAGGGTTATTGATTGCAATAGCACTTCTGCAATTACTATGGGATGTCATGTTAGTCTCCACGATATTGTATTATCATATTATGGTAGAGAAGTTTATAAGTGGTGTGATTGCAATACTAACATGGTTTATTACTTATAGAGTTTGGTTTAGAATTCCCAGTTTATTACCAAATTCACCTGGAGATGGAATATTTAAATACAACAAAGACAAACCTTTACCTGCTACTCCAATTTATCGAAAAAGAATGAGTTCTAATGGAAAGCATTTTATGGGAATGCCTCTCAATAAAAGCCAAGACAATGCAGAAGAAGAAACAAGATAATATAATTTAAATTTATTTATGTTTGTACATACTATGTGGTTGATTTTAAGCTGGTGCGTTGTTGAAAATTTTATTAAGGTTATATAAGTCTATTTAACATAAAGTTAAACCACAAATTAGTTTATAAGGGGTATTGGTATTGATAAAAAAACTTGAATATATTAATTCACAATATCCTATTGGTACTATGAACAAATCAAAGGTATATATGGTACAAATTATTTGCAAGGGACATAGGATATAGTAATGTAAAGATTTATATATAATTTAATAATTAACAACTTAATATACAATATGATTTAAACAAATGAAATAAACAATTAAAAACTTCTAGACAAAATGTAATATATAATTTTATCTATCTGACTGAAACCCAAACAGATGTAAAGCTATACTCACATCTATCTATTACTCTAATGAAGATATTAAATATTTATGTAAAAAGCAGGTAAAGATATCTTTTGCTTGATGATGTGAAGCTAAACACTATTTCTCCCTTGCACATAATTTATTGAGTATTAGTAGTAGCAAACAGCAGATTTCATTTATATTTCAATCTAAATGAAATCTGCTGTTGCTTATAAATGAAAGTTGAAATAAGTTCTATGGCTGTTAGATTTAAGATTTTGTTTGTTTTTCATGGGCTGAAAAAAGTAAGGAAATTAGCAGTGGTTGGTCATTTTAAGTTACAAGTGCTGTATCTTCTATATTTATTCAGACTAATCTATTAAGCATTTGCTTATAATTTATTATAAACTATTTGTAAAAATAGCTAGTTTAAGTATACAAATTTCTTAAACATTATTTAACATTAAATTATGTGAAGAGCATGGAAATGTGTCAAGTAATAAATTGATTTGTTTTTCTTATTAAATGACTTATTCATTGTTAAGTTTCTAGAAAGTTTTGATGGATTGTAACAATAAAAAAATAGTGATGGTGTTTTCAAAGTCAAATATAATAAAAAGCATTTCATTAGTAACCATTATGTCCTTTATTTCACTGTGATGGTTTATATGGGCTTATATGAATGTTATTAAGTCCTGTCTATTCAGGTTTGTTTAGTTGGTTAGTGGAAATCTGACAAGCATGTCACAGAAGTATGCATTAGTCTTCTATTGAGTGTGCTAGTTATTAATTGTCAATTTTGATGTTATAAGATATCTTCCTTCAAATATGCGGTCACCCCTATTGAATTTTTTAAGGAAAAATTAAAACTAATTTAGATGATCACCATGGCACCACTGGTGAGTAAAAATTACATATTGCTCTCAGTAGTAATAAAAATTTATTACTACTGAGAGCAATGTTTTTTTTATTACAATTATTCCTTCCTTTTTTATTACTTGATTAAGGGTTATTTGTTAGATTCTAAATGTAAAATATTTCAAAAAACTTCTATTGTTGCTAATATTTTCCTACATAATTTTTATTATAAACCAAGTATAAGCAATTACCATTAGGAAAATGTTATTTTTCAATGTTAATTGCCTTTACTTTAATGTTAATTTCCAAATACACACCAAACATATTAAAAAACCAATTTTTTAAAGATGTAAACCAAGGCTAGAACAGCACCAACAGATAAAGCTCCTGCAGTACCCACATAGCTAGCTGGTTGTGACATGATTATCATTTTTATATGAAATGGCAAATTTGGTATTGTTTGTTTAAATGAATCTCTTTGTTTTACACGGTCAAAATATTTCTCTAGCAAAGGACGTTTTCCTCCTGACCAAAATCTTCCTTCAAACCCAAGTTCCCATAATCTTTGAAGTAGGATTGCTAAGTTAATATCTGCAATTGTGAAGTGTTCACAACATAACCAGTCACCTGAAATATACAAAAGTCACTTTAGTTCTCATATCCAGTAAAATTTTAATATTCCAAATGCATATTAAATTGTTATACCTTCATTTTGAGTTTTTAATTCTTCCTCAACATGTGATAAAACCTGATCAACAATATTCAGAACTTTAAGGTATTCATCCTCATTAGAAAGAATTTCATGTTTTCTATCTTGTATCTCTGCTTTATACAACAATATCCCACGTGCTTTAGGATTCCCCTCAGCCAACTTGCGCAAGTTTTTAGAACTTGCCAAATCACCAGCTAACGATAAATAATAGATACTTTAGAATAAACTAGCATCTTTAGAATTGGTTTTATGAACACAGATACAAATTAATGACAACCTGAGCGAGTTAAAAAAGCATAGTTCATTCTCGTTCTTACAAATGTAACTTTTGTGATACAATATACTTACTTTTAAGTACTTCTCTAACTGGCAATATAAAAGGTAATTTTGGACTTCCACAAAGATGAGGATGACAAAATGAGCCCACAGTTATAACTCCTGCGGGTAATGCTTCAATTAAATCACGAAACTTGTTTATTCTCTCTAAAACCTTTTTATCACTTGAAACATTTATAAGAGAGGGATTTTCTAGAAAAAAAAAAAAAAAGTTACACTGGATGTGTTTTTCTTTTGTTATAGGATCATATAACTAAACTAATATGTTTGCAAACCTGGATCAAAATTTGATTCCAAATAATCTATTATTCTGCTAGAATCTGGTATAATCTCATTGTTTAATTTGAGTACGGGGATCTCTCCACGAGGATTTATATCTAAGAACCATGAAGAATATTGTTCGCCCTTAGTGATTTCGATTACTATCGGTTCAAATTCAATATTTTTTTCGTAAAGTGCCATCAAAACCTGTAAGAACAGTATTAAAATTAAAGCGTGAAAATGAAAATTATCCTCATTGGCATAAATAACTCACCTTTTGCGAATAGAAACTGTAATAATTACAATAGAGAAGAATATTAGAGTTGCTTAGTTTGCCGTGTGTTTTGTTAGATCTAAAACTTGACACTTTTTCTACACACTTCTGAATATAATGCATTTTTAAAAGTATATAGTAGTATAATTTCTATTATATCTCGTCCAACATATAAGGAAGCAACAAAACTTATTTTTGGAAATATTACTTAGGCGGGTTTTTTTACAACTTACCAATACTAACTACCAACATTACCAAATCGTAATCAGCTGACAAGTTGTGGTCAGTGCTGCCACCTCGAAACAATTTAATAAATTAAGCTATGTAGTTTGTGCCCTAAATAGAGAAAACTTATCAAGCAAGCCCTCGTGAGCAAAACGAGTTTCGACACATATCGACACTAAAGGCTTAATAAAATGACATCTTTTCGTGATTCTTAGAATATTTAACTTTAAAAAAAAAAATTTTTGCTCTGCAAATTTTATTTATTTATTACCTACGTTACGTGTAAAGGAACAATAGTAGTATTTTGTATGTCAACAATACTAGTGACGTCCAACTTATTGGTTGCGACTCGATTCATCCGAATTCAGGTTTGGAATGAAAAACAAACAGCGGAGCGCAGAATTCAGCTTGTTTTTTTTATGTGCAGTATATTTACATTATGCATCCATACTTCGATTAATAATAATAATCAGTTTATTTATCACACAATAAAATATGAATAGGCAAACAATTTGTGATTAATTATTTTATGCGACCTGGAGCTAGGGCAATCCTGTAATTCAGGACTCCAGGTCCCACCCGCGATTCAACGAGCGCTCATCACAGTGCACGTCAATACTAACTCGATTTTAATAAAGTAAAGCTTAAACATGGGTGCGATGATGTATGTATGTGTGGGTGTGCGTGTGTGTGTGCCTCTGCGTATGTGTATGTGCGTGACTATAGAAATGCAAAAAGCAAAATTAAAAATCAACTATCAAAGAGATCTTAATAATGATTCTGTGTCTGTGTAATCAAGCATGAGTAACTACTTTTCTAGAGCAGAGATGTACAAAATACCCTGTACAAAGTATCTGGAATACAAGATACAAAATACTTTTAAATTAAGTATTTCAGATACCAGATACGAAATACTTTCTAGAAAAGTATTTGAAATACTAGATACAAGATAGGTATCTTATAAATACTTTTAATAAATACAAATACTTTTCTAAAAAAAGATTTGAATTTAAGTTTGTTTATTAAAGACCACAAGAACCTAAATCTTGGACCAGATGGGACCAGGGTCAAAGTGGATTTTTTAAGCATTTTTCATTAGAAACAATTTTTACAAGCTTTTATTTAGTTTCACCTGTACCGGTGTTTGTACTCAAATCTTACAAGCTAAATTTCACCCACTTTTCCTCCGTTTGGAGATAACAAATTAAAAAAGCCTGAAATGTTTTTTTTTTTGTTTGTCAATCACAATGTATAATAAGTTTTTTCAATATAGCATTGCGAATGAAAAATTGCTCAAATATAACAACAAGAATAATTATTTAAATTTAATTATAAAATTATTATTTATTTAAAAAGCTGGTTTTACGTACGACGACGTATTACGACGTAGACCAGATGAGAAAATTACGGAGAACTGAAAATTCATTTTTTCACCACCAAATGACACCAAACAATGTTTGGATTCAAGTTATTTTCAACTAAATATTCTAAATATAATTGGACACTTTCTTTTTGTAGATATGTAGGTTTTAGGCAAAGATATTTATAAAATGTAAGAAACAATCTTTTAATAAAGTATTTTATCAGAAAAAGTATTTAAAAGATACTAAGATACTAAACAAAAGTATTTAAATATAAGATACAAAATACTTCCTAAAAAAAGTATTTTAGATACAAGATGAAAATACGTATTTGGATCTTGTATCTGTATTTCAAATACTTGTATCTAAGATAAGTCACATCTCTGTTCTAGAGTAGACTTTACAGTTGTAACGAATTTATTTTGTTGTATGAATAAGGTGCAAGGAAACATAAATGTTTTCTAACAAAAGAAGTACGATGAGTTACTATGGTAAAAACTCTGTCGGTTCTACGTTTTCTAGATATGGAGCTATTACGGTCGTATGGAACTTTAGAGTGTTTGTACAGAATGGCGTGAAGGATAAACAGTTGGCGTACGCTGAGAACTGCACAATTACGATAAAGCATAGTAGTCGGGTACCGATGTGGTTTTTTTGACATTGCTGATTTGATTGATTGATCTTTGTGCTCTTTCTAATTTTATGATTTTAGTTTTACACGTTTTTAGCATAACATCAATTGCGCAAGTGCATGGTAGATGCTTTTAAGTGAGGATGGTTTCAGCACGTCTCTGAGTTTTTTAAATATCCATATTAGTTTTCTTGTTTGAGATGAAAGATGAGCAGTTTGAATATCCCAATTCAAAGTGCTATCAAGCTGTATACCAAGATATTTAATATGGTTCACCCTTTCCAATGATAAGCAGTTACATAAGGAAAAAGGGTTGTTTTGGTTGCAAGTGTGAATTTTTATGCAATAAGTATTTGTGATTGAGAATAATAAAAATTTGGATTTGGTAATATTTAATGTTAAATAGTTTTTGAAGAGCCAATTGGTTATATTAGTTAGTGCGTTTTCAGCGACTTGTTTTACTGATATTAATATAAATATCAAAATCAATTCAATCTACGCTGTTACATAGTACTTGTCAAAGTCGAAAACAGTGCCAACAGTTTGCAAAACTACGGCAGGTAACCTTGTACTGAGAAACTCAGCAAGGGCTGCTTTTTTGTCCCCTTTGTATTTCACAAGTCTTATTGGAATGTGACCTAATTAAACTATGAAATCACTTTCCATTACAATATCAGAAATAACAAGATAGATAGTTTTCGATTACTGATTAATATGCTGGTTGCCGAATCAAACATACTCATTGACAAATCAATATACAATATTCATAATAAAATAAAATGGACGAAATTAAGGAGTCCAGTGCAGACTCATCCGCACTGGCAGCACCCGTTGACGAGCTTGACGCATGAGCCAGCCATCGCTTCGCTCTACTATATTTCAGGGAACGTAACGACGTGACGCACACGACACCATCGCAGAGATTTTTAAGAGAGCGTGACTACTCCGGGTACTTAATAAGTAACAAGTACTGATTTCTAGAGCGGTTTAGGTTAGAATCCCTTTTTATATTACATTACTCTTTGGTTAGGTTAGTAGTAAGTAGTAAGTCAATCTATTATTGACAATATTATTATAAGAATCAAAAAAAGCACATACCCACCGTTCGAATTAACATTACACCTGTCTCGACTTACGCCGTCGACATTCAAGTTCAGTATCGTTAGTATAATAATTGTACGTGTCTTTGTGATATTGAAATTTAAAAGGTTATAATTTTATTTTTTGTTGATTGTGATATTATGAATAAAAGATTTAATAACTGATCTTAATTGAAATATAATTATATATTCTTCTGGATACATATATATATATATATATTGTACGATATTAAGCAGGGGTTGGCGACTCACCGAAAGCGATCCTTTACCGCCACGGATTCCGAGGGCTGGGTTCTGGAACGGGGTGCGTCGACGCGGTTACCAGCGAATATATCATACACGATATATAGTCCATAGGCACTGATCCACCGTTCTTCCGAAATGTCCTTATTCTCGATAATGAACAATTCACCAAGCTCAATCAAAATTAGGTGCGCGCAGTTAACAATTTGAAATCACAGTAGTAAACCGTCACCCAAGGATTAAGGGTGGGGATTTGGAACGAAGACAGCTAATCGCCTTGCCCATAGACAATAAAAATTTTACCCACAGTTGTGTTGTCTTTGTATAGCCAATTATCAATGATCTGTTTCGTTACGGAACATGCCGCTCACCTTAAAGGAACGTGCCTTTAACATTAAATGAACAAATTGAATATTAAATTTAGAACAAAATAAAATATAAATAAAAAACTTAGAACTAAGATTCGATATGCAACGATTAATTGTTTATTCGATAGGGAGTGGACACACCTTTACAACAGGTCGCTTGTAAAATGTATTGCCCCTTTGTAAAGTCACCACACGAGTAACATTATCCGAACCTGGATGTAGAGCATGGACACGTGCTAGTTTCCATTGTAATGGTGGCAGGTGATCATCGCAAACTACCACAATAGTACCCTCACGAATAGAAGACCCGCGAGTCTCAAACCATTTTTGACTTTGCTGAATCTCATGAAGATACTCTCTACTCCATCTCTTCCAAAAATGCTGAACGGACTGCTGTACCCAGCGCCAACGCGTAAGTCGATTAGTATTCTCGTCCACCAAAGAAACATCAGGCAAAGCAATCAAAGGTTCTCCTATCAGAAAGTGTGATGGAGTTAAAGGAAGCGGATCAGGCGAAGCACTGATTGCACAGAGTGGACGCGAGTTCAGTATAGCCTCTATTTGACATAGGAGGGTATGCATCTCGTCATATGTTTGAGTACGAGTGCCAATAACACGATGTAGATGATGCTTAAAACTTTTGACACCCGCCTCGAATAGCCCACCGAAATGACTTGCGTATGGTGGCTGAAAGTGCCACGTTAGGCCTTGTTTAAGTGTCTCTCGATTTAAATTAGCCTGTACAGAGTCGCTGTTTAAGAACGCGAACAAATCCCTTAAATAATTATTACATCCGACAAAGTTCTTCCCACAGTCCGAAAAAATATCAGTACATAAACCTCGACGGGATGTGAAACGCCGCAAAGCCGCGAGAAAAGCTTCCGTGGAAAGCTCGGACACAAGCTCTAAATGTATGGCCTTAACGCTCATACATACAAAAACTGCAACGTAACATTTCACAACTTTAGCATTGCGCACCTTATTTGCACGTACGTAAAAAGGACCCGCGTAATCTACGGCGGTCTTAATAAAGGGTCGCGAGGGACGTAAACGAGTAGCAGGTAACGGTGCCATACGTGGCTGATTAGACTTAGGACGAGAGCGAAAACAAATAACACAGCGATGTATGCGCTGGCGCACGATATCGCGACAAGAAAGTATCCAAAAACGTTGTAATAATAAGTATTGGACTGTTTGTGGGCCGGCATGTAAATACTTTATATGCGCATCGTCAATAATGAGATTGGTTAAAGTATGTTTTTTCGGTAAAATTAATTGATGCTTTGATTCAAATGGTAAAAGAGACTTATGAATTCTGCCTCCCACACGTAAAAATTGATTTTCATCCAGAAATGGCGTTAAACGACGTAATTGATTTGAAGGCAATTTACCCTTTGAAATGTTTTCAATGTCATTACTGAACACACTATGTTGCACTAAATAAATAAGTTTTTTTAAGGAAAAATTATATTCCGGCACAGTTATATAATTAGGGCAAGATTTAATGTGTTTTTTACATTTGAAATAAAATCTAAATATTATTACAGTAACGCGAACAAGTTTTCCTAACGTAGAAAATCGAGAAATTATCTCTACATCCGGTAAGGGATCCAGTGTAGTTAAATTAGTGTTAATCAAATTAATATTGAGACGCTTTTCCTCTTCCGTTGTATAGTAAGACTTTGATTCCGGCCAGCAAGCTTCGTCCTGTCGGAGCCAACTTGGACCTTGGAACCACAAATCATGTTCTATAAATACGCCAGGTAGCATACCACGAGACGCAGCATCAGCAGGGTTATCGGTCGACGGTACATGTCGCCAGCAGTTAACGGGAACGCGTGAAAGAATCTCGCTAGTGCGATTAGAAACAAATGTTTTCCATTCATGTGGTGGCGAACGTAACCACGCTAACACTATGGATGCATCAGACCAAGCGTAAACTTGATCACCTTTGACGTAATCTGAGTAGGTAACTAACACCTGCTGTAGTAGTTTTGACAACAATAGGGCTGCCATAAGTTCGAGACGGGGAATAGTAAGACGCATACGAAGTGGAGCGACTCGAGTTTTGGCTATAATAAGCGAAGTACGAACATGCCCGTCTTTGCCCGTAAGGCGTATGTATACACAGGCGGCAAAAGCCTTTTCTGAAGCATCGGCAAAGCCATGAATCTGAACAGATCCTAAATCAGAAAAAATGTGCCTTGGGAACGACACATTCGAAATAAATGGTAACTGACTACTAAATGATTTCCATGAATTAACAATATCAATCGGCGGTGCTTCATCCCAACCTATATTGGCTATCCACAAAAGTTGGATCAAATGTTTGGCATATAAAGTAACTGGCGCTAAAAGACCCAATGGATCGTATATTTTAGCTATCTCGGAAAGAATAGCGCGCTTGGTGCTTAAGCAAGGTGATATTTTGACATTAAAATTGAAACAGTCGGAAATAGGGTTCCATTGAAGTCCAAGGACCTTGACCTGTTCATCGTGTTCCATTTCGGCGAATCGGACTTCATCGAGCCGCTCACCATGAGAATCTGGGGGAATTACTGCAGCAAGTACCTCTGGTGAATTACTATGCCACTTTCGAAGCTCGAAACCCGCCGTCTTACAAATATTAATAAGCTCTTGTTGAACTACTAAAGCTTCATGAACAGTAGAGGCACCGGAAGTGACGTCATCTACGAAAACATCATTTAATAAAACCTTAGAAGCAAGTTTGAATCGTGAAGCCTCATCTATAGCCAATTGCTGGATAGTTCGGAGAGCCAGATATGGAGAGCAATTCACTCCAAATGTGACTGTAGAAAGACGATAATCACGGATAACCTCATCAGGCGACTTCCGCCATAAAATGCGCTGAAAATCCCTATCTTCCTTTCGAACTAAAATATTCCTAAACATTTGTTTGATGTCAGCAGTGAAGGCCACTGAATGAATACGAAATTTTAAAATAACATTAACTATATCTAAATGAAGTTTAGGACCTGTCAACAAAATGTCATTCAATGAGTAGCCACTAGAAGTTTTACACCCGGCGTCGTAAACTACTCGAGTGCGAGTGGTCTCCCTGGATTCTTTGACCACGCAATGATGCGGAATATAATAAGTGGCCCCTGATGTCGGCTCGCCCTTAACGGGCTCCATGTGCTTCATATCCAGATACTCTTGGAGACAGGCATGATAGTCTTCCTTAAGCTTCGGGTTTCGCTCGAGACGAAACTCTAACTTACGAAAGCGCGCAAGTGCAGTTTGACGGGATTCGCCTAGAGGGGGAGCCTCCGGCTTAAAAGGCAAAGCGACCACGTATCGCCCCGTTGCGTCACGTATATGCGTCTTTTGAAAAAAGGATTCGCATATTTCTTCATCAGGAGTGTAACTCCGTTTTTCAGGAAGTGACTCTAATTCCCAAAATCTCTGAAGGTTGTCATTGTCAAATGAACTAAAACAAACTTGAAGTTGAGACGGAGAGGAAACAATATCTAGTTTACCTAACAATAAATAACCGAATATACTATTTACTGCTATCGGTGAACCTGGTAAGCCCGTAATGACGTCACTCAAAAGCACATGGGATAGAGTTTGGCAAGCGAAACGTGACACCACCTATTTTTCCGTTTTCATATGGCAACAACATAGAACTGTCAGTTTGACACTACGTTAGACAATTCAAGAATATTGAATTTTGTTGTTTTTGCGAATTTGAACTTGTGTTTTTGGTTAAAAATTATGTCGAAGCCGATAAAAAGTTCATCGAGGAAACTTCTTTCCATCATGATTGACAAGTTTACTGAAGTGAAAACTGAATTAAATAAAAATTTCATGGAGAAATTACAACGATTAGATAAAGTTGTATCTTTTTTAGGTTAGTTTTGTATTATAATTTTGATACTTTCGTTTTAATTTTCTGTAATTAACTAAACAGATATTTTTTATAAAATATTGCTCTATTTCAGATAACTGTGATGGTGATATTCAACCAATAATGGAGGAGATAAATGCAATAAAAACTTTAGAAAAACAAGAAATGCTGAATTCGGAAACGCAGTACTTACAAAAAATTTCTTCAATGACAGGTCTCTTTTCTTGTTTTGATTTAAGATAGATTGATAGTATTCCTATAATATTTACATAGGTTTTTTATGATGTATTGGTTTTTATTGTTGACATCCAATGATGTCATAAGAATGTTTTGTTTAACAAGGAAATTCACAGAATTCATGAAACTAATCAAACCATGTAATTGTTATACATGCTAAATATGCACATAAACTTAACTAAATTAAACATAAATTGCATTCATAGTTGAATAGGTATTTAAATTATTTTGATGTATGTGTCTATCATTATTTGCTTTTAAATACATTTAACATATCTTTGTTTCAAAGTGTTTAATCTTTTATAGATGTAAGTATAAGGACACTAAGAAGGATAAAAAATGAAGCATTAATTAATAAAGGAAAATGGGACACTCCTGGGAAAAAACGACCTCATCAACCAACAGTGTCTGCTTTAGATAATTTTGATTTAAGTGCAATTCGGAATAAAGTAAATGAATTTTACTGTGTGAAACAAATTGTTCCAACATTAAGAAGCCTTCACAATGAATTAAAAGATGCAATAGGATTCAGTGGTAGCCGTGAGACTTTACGAAAAATTATGCTTAAGAATGGATTTTCTTTTAAAAGCAATGAAAATGAACGTTCTATGCTTATAGAAAAATACCAGATTTCTGCATGGAGGCACAAGTATTTGAGAGAAATAAATATAAAACGAAACGAAGGAAAGCAAATTGTGTACCTTGATGAAACTTATGTACATCAGAATTATAAAGTTAAAAAGTCTTGGCAAGGACCTTCAACAACTGGTGTCACTACAAAGATATCCTCTGGAAAACGGCATATTGTTGTGCATGCTGGATCTGAGGAAGGTTTTGTGCCTGGTGCATTATTAGTGTTCAGTAGTAAATCCAAATCTGCTGATTATCATGATGATATGAACTCATCGAACTTTATGAAATGGGTCAGAGAAAAATTAATACCAAATTTAAGTAAGCCCAGTGTAATTGTTATGGATAATGCCAGCTACCATATAAAACAAATCAATAAACCGCCTATAATGTCTAATACCAAAGCAGATATCCGTAAATGGCTTGTAAATAATGGAATACATTTTGAGGAATATCAGACAAAGGCAGAGTTAATGTGTTTGGTTAATGATAAGAAAACATTGCCTGTATATGAAGCTGAAGAGATTTTAAAAGAACATAATCATGAACTTTTATTGCTGCCACCGTATCATTGTGACTTAAACCCAATAGAGATGGTTTGGAGTCAAGCAAAAAGAAAAATTGCAAGCAGAAACATTGGAATACCAGGAAAGGAAATGGAAAACTTAATAATAGAGTGTTTTAACTTAATTACCCCTAGTGACTGGAAGAAATACACTGATCATGTTTTAAATGTCGAAAATGATTACAAATTAAAAGATGGCATTGTTGAAAACGAACTTGAAAAATTTATTATATCTGTTGGTGCAGACAGTAGTGAAGAGAGTGACTCTGATGATTCCTTGTCATTGTTATCAGGTGTAGAATATTTAGAAACAGATTTTGACTATGAATCAGACTAAAGTATTTTTAGTCTGATTCATAGTCAAAATCTTATCTTAAATTTTCTATTGTGATTAACATGATGATTTTGTGACACCTGTATTATGTAATTTATCCATGGCACTTAATTGTAACAAAAATAAATGTTTTTTTTTATTGTAATCTGGTGTTTATATTGACTAATTTAATTTGATAGATAGTGGTTCTGGATCAGAGCAAAAGGTTGTGATGAAAATCCCTTAGGAGACATGTATGTGTTATGAACACATTATAAATATAAGGGCCAGAAATCAAAATTGGCTAACATCACATTTATTAAAAAAATGTGGCCAGAGTCGCCCATATTCATTACAAAAAAACAAAGAAGTCGTTGCAAAAAACACCCTTTTAATTAATGACAAATATGAATTTTTAATATTATAAGTGCTGTTAGCCAATAGGTATAACGAATGGGTTAAAAAAAAGATTCGATTTAGTCCGTCAGTCAGATAATAGAAAAATATTGGATACGTATTTTTTTTCGCTTTAATTTAACAACAAATGGCTTAAGAGGTACTATGCGACGACTTCAAATATGCTTTGCAACAATGTTACTTTAATACAGTTTATCGATACGAAATCAAGTGTCAAAATGGAGTCCAGTGGAGAATGCCGATATTGACATTTCGAAATTGCTCATCATTGATAGAGAATACGAAATAGTGATTTTGACACAATCAAAGTGTCTATTTTTTACGGTGATGACGATTCTTGGTTGTCAGTTGAGTTAGTGAATAGGCCTACTGATATGCTGTTAACTGTACAATTAAGAACAGTCACGCTTTAGTCAAATGTTCCAAAACAAATAATTTTAATTGATATCTAAATGTTAAGATTAAATATAATTAATAAAAGTATCAAAATTATTTTGCAGTACTACATTCAGTGTTTACTGCTTAAGAATTTTTGAAATTGCCGCCCTTTTCTTGTGACACGTTTCGCTTGCCAGACTCTAGTATATCCGCTCCTAATAACAGGTCCACTGGCTGTGGCGTATGAAAAGCGGGATCCGCTAAATTTAAATCTTTTATATGAGGCCAACCAGTGTACGGTAACTGCATACTCGGCATTTGTGAAATTAATTTGTTTAAAATTAAAAGATTTACCGGAACTAAGGGTTCTAATCTACCCTTAGGCGCGATATTACAATTTATAAATCCTTTGCTACGCGCCGCTTCACTATTGCCTATACCGAACACAGAAACATTAACATGCCCGCGCATCAAACCCAGACGCTGCGCACACGCCTCAGTGATAAAACTCGCCTGACTTCCAGTGTCTATAATGCAGCGAACGGTCGCTATTTTCACCGCACCTATGCATACGTCGACGAGTGCCGTAGACAATAGCACCGTAGTCGTACGAGCGAACGCGGCATTGGACGCGCAACAATTATGAATCACGTTCTCACCGGCGGGAGCAACGCACTGCGGATCATTCGTGGTAGCGGTTACAGGCATCTCAGCTACCACTGAAGGTGGGAGCGAGACTGCATTATTTGCAGATATTTTATTATCAGTAATCGGTAACGATTTACTTGAAAAGTGAATTAATGTGTGATGTCGCTTATGACATGTACGACAGACAAAACTAGAATTGCATTGATTCACATCATGCCCAAAATGCAAACAATTATAACAAATATTTTTCTTACGAACTAAAGCAAATCTATCTTGAGGGGATAAGTTTAAAAATTGCGAACACTTTGTCAACGTATGTTGAGCATTACAACATAAGCAATTTCTATTCTTATGATTCTGTTCATAAGACCGATTATCATTCGACGGTTTTGAAACTGGTGTGACATTAGCAGCAAACGAACGAAGTTGCCGTTGCTGCAACTGGTTTTCTACGCGATTATTGTGACGGTGGCGCATATTCACATTAGCCACACTAGATAATTTATTGTACTGTCCGCTGTTAGTCGAACAGATAATTTCCTCAGCTGATATTTCGCGTTCTAAGAAACAAATCAATGTGCTAACGTTTGGAATGTCGGACGAATTAGTTAAAGAACGTTCATAAGATTTACGAGTGTTAATAGGTATTTTTCGTAACAAAATGCTAAGTAACAAAAAACTCCATTCGCTTACGGGAAAGTGCATAATCTCCAGTGCTTTAATGTTTTCTTGGTAGACATTTAATAAATTACGTATACTTTGAGACGATCTATCGGAACACTGTTCGATGTCGAGAATTCTGTCAAGGTGTTTTGAGGCAATAACTCTTTTATTCTCATAACGAGATATCAAAATATTTAAAGCTACCGAATAGTTCTCGTCTGTAATAGGGATAGATTTAATTAAATTGTGGGGTTCGTTGTGTACCGTAAGTAATAAGTAACGGAATTTTTCCGCCTCTGTGTAGGCACTGTTTAAATGGACTAATGATCGAAACAAATCGAAATAGGAAGGCCAATCCGTAGGATCGCCGCTGAAATTAGGCAAAGGCAAAGTTGGTAAATTCTTATTATAATTAGATGACTGAACTAAAGGCGTTATTAACGGACGACTCATACGTCGTTGCTCTTCATCCACCCTCTTTAAATTATTTAAATTAGTGATAATAGCGTAGTACAAATCATTGAAATCGTTGCGTATCTTAATCTGTTCCTCTTTGTTAAAAGACCTTAACTTGATTAACGTTTTTTCAATTTTAGTTTGAACTTTATTGAATTTACGTTGGTGAGAATTTAAATCAGTAGTTCGCGAGCGAAACTGTTGGACATCTGTCGCTGCGAACTGTAATGTTCGTTTTAACTCATCGAGAATAAGATCTCGTTCGAATAAATCTTGTTCACACGGCGATTCATCATCAGACATTTTGCGTAACAAAGATGACTGCTTCGAATTCGCTGCGTCACTATCCATGATAATAAGTACGTAATACTGTTTAGAGACAACACAACTGAAAGATAGCAATCCGGTTCGAACGGATCAAAAGAAATTATGTACGATATTAAGCAGGGGTTGGCGACTCACCGCAAGCGATCCTTTACCGCCACGGGTTCCGAGGGCTGGGTTCTGGAACGGGGTGCGTCGACGCGGTTACCAGCGAATATATCATACACGATATATAGTCCATAGGCACTGATCCACCGTTCTTCCGAAATGTCCTTATTCTCGATAATGAACAATTCACCAAGCTCAATCAAAATTAGGTGCGCGCAGTTAACAATTTGAAATCACAGTAGTAAACCGTCACCCAAGGATTAAGGGTGGGGATTTGGAACGAAGACAGCTAATCGCCTTGCCCATAGACAATAAAAATTTTACCCACAGTTGTGTTGTCTTTGTATAGCCAATTATCAATGATCTGTTTCGTTACGGAACATATATATATTCACAGTAATTTTCGATACATTTGCCACAGCTTTTAAAAACCTTCACATTTACATTAATATACAAATGAAAAGTAATTTATTCTAAACTTCGTTCTTCGTACTCAATCGAGTTGCATTTGTGTAACTCGAATTAATCGATGTAATGAGGAAGTAATAAAAAAAAAGCATTAATTCACGGTACGTTCTTGATTTCTCCATGATAACCTTTCCGGTTTTCTTTCATATTTAAAAGTAAATTAGTTTTCAAAACTCAATAAACAACTCATATTCTATTTGTACTTTTTCGTATTGTATTGATATCTAAGTTTCGAACTTTTCAAATTTCAGTTTTTTAATGTTAGTTAATAGGAACGGAAATGACTGTCTTTGGTCCATTCGTTTCCTGCAATAATCAACTTTGGCTAGAGTCGCCATCTAGTAGAGATGCTTCAAAGATAACACATCCATAGCTGCAGTCAATTAAGTGTTTGTAATTTTTTTATTTTTTAATACTCCCTGTTCGTGGCGTGACGCAGTGTTTCCCAGGGAGTAGGTAGTTGGTGTTTCTCAGCCACAGGTAATACATAATTCTCAGCTCTAGACGACAGACTCGTCTTGTATCTAAAATACCTTGTCCCAAGTATGCGCACCTTCATATATTTTCTATAGCGGTAGTTTCAAGACAGTTTTGTTTAATAGATGGTTACTATAGTGTTCGTAGGTGTTCTGCTAAGCGATAGCTTAGTATCAGAAAATACCTAGTACGTGGACCAATTCACAATTCTAGGCGTCTCTCGATTCTAACTAAGCGCATCACTACTAAGCGTGTGTTTTATTCTTACCACAGGTTTTATCGTTTTCCCTCCTTTTACGTTGAACACTTTTTGTGGTATTTTACAAATTCACCATGAGAAAAATTTCAAAAAGTCGTACGGATGATGATGTGATATCGTCTACTAATGGATCTATTCTGAACGAAGATCAAACTGCAGATCCAGAACCAGCATTGGACCTTAATGAAAAAGATGGTAATTCTGAAGCCAATGATGATAGCGTCGAAAAAACTCCTGAGAATGATCTTGATGCGTCTAAGAAAGAAACTCCAAAAAAAAACAAGCCCGGTCGAGGAAAAGGAAAAAAAAAGAAATCTGAAAAAGAAGACAAAAATGTTGATGAAGAGGAATATGAGGTTTCACCAAATATCATTTCTTTTAATATGATTAAATAATCATTTATATTATACATTGATGATAAAATGATCTACAACAAATAATCTTGTTAAATAATAATTTACATTAATAGGTTTATATATGAAACAAAATTTCAGGTAGAGAAAATAATTGACTCTAAGAGAATCAAAGGTAAACTGCATTACCTAATACGTTGGAAAGGATATTCTGCAGATAGTGATACATGGGAACCAGAAAATACATTATCATGCCCTGAGCTAATCAACAAGTTCAATGATGAAGTGAGTATATTAGTATAATATTTAAATATATCATTGTTGGTTGAGTTAAACTCCAGAGATGTCTAGTTTTTATAATACATACATAATGAAATTTTTGGTTAATAAGATACTCTCTGGTATGGTGTCTGGTGTTTGGTTAGTAAGATAAGGTTTCTTTGTATTATTATTGTATATGTGTGTTGAAAGTAAACAATATCTGTAGTTATCCTTAACCAAAAGTTTACCAAAGTGATCAAACTACATATAATTAGTGTAAATTTTTTTTAGAATCAGTTATTTAAGTTTGTAAATATTGGTTTTGGTCTTAAAACAAAGTCTGTCCCTATTTTTCTCATTGGAGTTGGCAAGGAGATAAATAGGGGCATAAGATGACCAAAACGGTTATTATTATAGTCTGATTCTAGGGCAGGCAAAAAAAACAGACTATGTTCTATCAGTATAGCTATCCATAGAATTTCATTTGATCTTTTGCCAGAAAAAAAATGAAATCCACGGTGGGCAACAGCCGGCCGGATCCGGCTCGCAAGACGTTTTGCAAAACCTAATTTATAATAACATTGTCATATTATTTCATGTCTGATATCTATTGCAAAAATTGTATGCACTACAACACTACTTTAAAACGCAGCCCGCAAACATATTAGCACACTAAATTTTGCCCCACAACATGTCCAAGGTTGCCATATCTAATTTAAATGGTTGCTGAATTACTTAAAATTGTCACATAAAAAACCTAATTGACTTTAGAGCTGCCAAAAGTTTGTAAGTCTTGCTTGGTCACAATTGAGAGACTACACATACATTTTATTTTCACCGCTGCATTGGAGCATATTTTTAAGGGTATAGTTATAACACATCTTTTTTTCGACAACATAGTCTTAATGGCTGAGACCCTGGAAAAGCTGAAGACTATGTTCAAAGATCTCAGTAGTGCTTCTCAAAGAGTGGGTCTCAACATCAACATATTGATTAACTAGCTTTCGCCAGCGGCTTCGCCCGCGTGGACCCAGAGGAAATGTTAAGTGGGATAAAAAGTATCCTAGTATCTAAGTCAGCTAATACCCCTATCTGTATACCAAATTTCATCAAAATCCGTTCAGTAGTTTCGGCGTGATTGACGGACAAACATCCAAACAAAGAAACTGGACTGGTTGTCGTGGAAACCATGGGTGAAACCTATGCGGTGGGCGTCCAATGGCTGATATTATAAATAAACATGTACACACTTTCCAATTACAAGACCTTATAGTCTTAAAAAGTGTAGTTAGAGAACAGATTAAACGAGATATATAGCGATTCCTAAGTTTCAGATTGTACACAGTCTTCATAGTTAAAAATGTTGTCATTTTATTGTTTCAGAATGAAAACTTAAAAGCTAAAGATTCTAAATCTGCAAAAAAGAGTAATAAACGAAAAGCAGCAAAAGAAACAAAGATGACTTCTAAAAGACCTAAGACAGAATGGGATAGCAAAGGTGCTGATGAGAATGCGGAATATGAAGTAAGTTTCATTTGGTATATATCAAGCAAGTATGCGAACATAATTATGCTCTTACAATATCTATACATCACTTTCAAACTCGAATTGAGTGATAGTACATTTTTTTGTATCAATTATTATTTTTTTAATTCAAAATAAGATATTTTGTGCTTGAATAATATTTGTTTAAAATTGAAACTTGTTCTTGAAAATATCAAGTTTCAATGGTTTGATAGTGATGTAATGAAATTGTTGAATATTTAAATGCTGATGCAGTGTAAATACCACATTTATAAACTGCCAACACGAGTTATTGTTCAGTGCAGTATTAGTATTTTCATTGTTATATTATGTAGAATATTATGAATGCTTCTCCTTTTTATAGGTAGATCGAATTTTAGAAGTGCATCACAAGAAAAATGGCAAAAGGGAATTTCTTATTCATTGGAAGGGCTGGTCCAGTAAATTTGATTCTTGGGAACCAGAAAGTAATCTCAATTGTCCTGATCTAATAAAAAGATTCATGGATAAGGTAAGAAATAAAACATTAAGTTGAATTAGTCTACAATTATTATTATAATTTATTTTATTTTGAATAGATTGTGTTTATATTTTAAATAGCAACCACAAATATTAGTTCAAACCTGAATTATTATGACACTAGCCTTCCACCAACGGTTTCGCCCGCGTGGTCCACTGGTACCTTACTCATACATCTAAACTCCCCTCCCGCATGCGCACCCCCGTCTTGGTGACGTCCACTTCGCAACAGCCATACAGAAGAAATTGTAATATTGTAATTTCGCCATAACTTCAAAATCAAACGTCCAATTTTAATCATTCAAAGACCAAATATTATCTACATAAACTTTACTTAGTGATGCAATAATTTATTCTGATAAGGATTAATAGCATGAGTAAAATAAATGCGTTTAAATGTAGTCCAAAAAAAATCAAAATTTTTAAATAAAAACATGGTTGTTGTGCCTCACTCAACATAGATAGGCATAGTGTGTCGCAGACTTTTTTGTAGATATTTGTAAGATCTACAATTAATTAGAACATTTTATGGTTCTATCTATTATAGTTTAGGCAAGCGTACGCAAAAATACTAGAACACTAGGTTTCAAGTGAAAGTGTAAAAAACATGATGGATCTCACAAAGTTTCGCATTTCTCATAATAGGTAAAAGGATTGGTGAAATGAATTAAAATAAAAAAATGTTCATTTTTTTTTTAAACCAAATGAATTTGTTATGTCTAAGTAAAAAAATTCAATTCAAATTCTTCACTACATTTTGTTGGAAACTGAAACTTGACTTGCGTTAATGCATAAGTCCTGTTAAAGAAATTCATGTCTATCAATGACCATTTTGCGTCAACCATTATTCTGCCAACTTCACTTAGCTATCCTAAGTGTATTGAATAGTATAATGTCATAGTGCCCAAAGAGTCAATGTAATTATTTCTAAAATACGTCTAAAAATTATGGTACTCGTGTTATTGTGCTAGCTCAGCCTTCTATGTATACTACTAAGCAAGCTGTGCGATATTGAAAATTTACTCGCTAAGCTGTCGTGTATGCACTAACACTACAATTTAGTTGATAGCAGAGCGAATGTTGCGCCTATTTGACATACTAACCTGCTTACTTACCCTACTAGCAACTTTCGCTAGTGTTGTTTCCATTGTGTGTGTAATAGAACGTGAAGCAAATAAAAAATTGAAGAATATGAAAGACGATCGTGGCTGAGATGAAAATACTTGAAATCCATGTTTCCAGTTAATTTGTTTCTGTAATAAGCAATAATCTATGTTTTTTTCCTATGATTTTTTCCTTCGTACTTCTCGTAGTCACGATTCACGTCTGATTAACTTGACACTCCAGTACAAACTGATCATCTATAGTTTTAAATTTTGGTGGACAGACAACAAATATCCCAGTTTAACTTAACTTAGTTCACAGTTCTTAATTAATGAGTTTAGCTGGCGGTGGACGATTGGCTTTAATGTGCTTCCGGAAAATATCCTTATTAATTCCGTTCACCCCCACCCCTCGCACCCTCTTTAAACGCTTACGTTTTTCATTCCACCTTCTTTGCTATACATTCCTGGGACTTTTGCTCTATGGATTTTAACGTAAATTACAATGATTGTTAATTACGGGTTTAGGTACTTTATGTTTATCGAATCCCCGATATTTCGTAACCGTTGCAGGTCCATCATTACAGAGTAACCGAAGAAAGGATCGGCAAGCTGTTTAGTTGATCATTGCACTTGCGAAATATCAGGGGCTTGATAAATTTAAGGTGCATTGTAGCAATCCCGTAATTAACAATCATTACAATGTTAATGACGATGAAAGTTTAAAACAACCTAACGTAAATTTTGATTTTATTTAACAGGTGAGCGTGGCTAAATCTTCAGATTCACGGACACTACGTGTCGCTCCAGAGACTACCAATCGTTTCACTTTGCAAGATCCTTCATCGGGGCGACGACTCAGCAAGAGACGGGGGCAGCGCCAGAGGTAATTATATTTTTTTATTTTGCAATAGTTCTGCTATGACTGTACTTGTGAAAATAAATCGAATATATATATATATATATATAACCTCCTGGTTTTTCATTTTGAAGTCTGATAAAAATAGATGAGAGGGCTCGTGGAAGATAGTATATGTCTTTTGCATGTAGTGTCATAATCAGCCTATTCCTACAGTTCGGCCACAGGCTTTTCTCTGGGAATTGATGTAGTGTTTTGTTATTTTCATTGTTAAGAAAACAAAGTTCATACCAAATCCGATCCTAAGGGGAAGGGGGAAGGAACTTAACACTTTTTGAAATTCATGAACAACCAACAACTTTTTTTTTAGAATGTTATTATCGTGAAACTGTCTAGGTCAGCTTTAAGTCTCAATCATATTGAATTTGGGTTATCCCACTCAGGCGCGGTTTTAGCCTGCTGCGGTCACTAACAATAAAATATGTTGACTAAATTAAACTTTGTTGTACAATACACATTTTTTTTGCACAAATTGTAAAACAAATGAAAGTCTTAGAATGAATTTTTAGAAGATTTTTTCAAATTGACGTATATGATTTGGGGGAGTCACGTCCCTTGTGGAAACCCCTACCCCTCACTTCGGATCTGCTCCTGATCCTAACTGACACTCTGTGCTGTATGAACTTTAGTCATTTATAACTCTACAATTGACTTATCCAATCCAAGTATGGTGTCGGCTATTTGCAAATGTGAACGTCAACAGCGTCTTCAAATTCGTGTAATGGAACTAAAATCACTAAATAGTGGCGGATCGTGAGCTGCCAATCTAGATCTTGATCAGCCTCTTTTTTTCCGATTGGCCCACGATATGTTTATTCATAACAACCTTTTTTTTTTTTCAAACAAACTTCGGATAAATGCAAGATATGTGATTATTAATTCTTTTCTTTTTCTTTCAGGATTCGATATGACAATGCCGAGTAGTATACATAAATAGATTTTAAAGATATTTTAACATTCATTAGGAAAATGGATGTACCAAAAATTTAAGATTTTTTTATTTGTCCATGATAAAATTTAAATGTTTGACATAGGTATACTTTATTTTATTTCTCAATAGTTTTCAATTAATTGCAATGCAAGTTAGGTAAACGTCTCACTTAAGTTCAATTTATCCTAGTTTTATTATAAAACGAGAACTAACTGTATAACCAGGTTTTTTCTACTTTTTCTTTTTAATTATCGGTATTCCCTTCTAGATTTTACCAAAATTCAGTGTTTTGCTCAGTCTTGTTATATATATATATTGCGTTTCTCTCTTCTACCTCGCGTAGCACGACGAACTTGAAAACGTTTTGTCTACACCCAAATGCAACTTGTCCCGAGTGCGCCCATACGATATCTCACTCTCGCCCGAGAAAGTGACATTGGGAGTAGACAAAGCGTTTCCCGAGTTTGTCAAGCTACATGTACTGGTATGACAACAGTTTAAAACATTATCAAAATTTATTGAGCTTTCAGCAGTCTATAGTAAGAGCAAAAATAAAAATGAGTACACGATATAAACCATTATTCATCTAAAATAAGTAAACACGTCTAAATGTGGCGTTTACTCTTCTGTCGTCGATCTGCTCTGTGCGTACAATGGCTTAAATCAAGTATTATCAATTTTAGCACTCGTTTTATATTAAAACAGTAAATGAAAGTAATTTAAGAATTGGTCATTTTATTGTTTGATGGAAGTGTTTTTTTTTAACAAACGGCTAATAAAGCTTGCGATACTACACTAGATTGTTATCTTTAATTGATATGTAAAATTTTAAAGTCAATTTTATATTTTATTCAAATCTCATTTGGTATAATAAAATTAACAAAAAAATTAAACTTTTGTTCGTAGTTTTGTAAAGCTTGCTGTTTTGTAAAAAAAATCTTGATCTGAGGTAATGTAAGGTTATGCATTCAGTAAGCCCTAAATTTTAAGAGCCACTTACATGCACATTAGTAACTAAGTAGAAATTATTTTTAATATGCACACGAAGGCCCGATCTAGCTATTGAATCATCCTAGGCAAACATTATATTGCCCACCCTTTACAGTACACTAATTGCCTATTGCCCTTAATTTGTCCTTTGGGCAACTGTCCGGTGTATACTCCCTTTCGGTCGGGTGCTGTGCATAAGTCTGAAAGAAAATATTTACTAGATAGCGAGATATTATATTCTTTATCGCTTGTGTACTCGTAAAACTGCAAATGTCTACATGGACAGGCGGTATAGATAGATAGGGGTGGACGCGGAGCGGCTGTAGCTTATTTTCGTTGGATCTGCCTTCAAAAGTTCGCTTCATTCATGATGTGTATGGCGCACTGTTACTAATAGTTTTATTTTGATATACATTTTTCATAGTTCGTTTTAATAAATGTACCGTAAATATCATTAACGTATGACTAGATATTATTATATGGTAAAGCATGAGTTATGTTTACTGATTTATGAAATAAAAATTGAGAGTGCATTGAGCATGTCACGGTTTCATTAGTGTGCCTATCGATAGATGACGCTAGTGTTTTAATTTGTTTGAGTAATTATTTTATGAATGGATATGTGCATGTTCTTTGATAATGATATAGGTATGTACTGCAATTAGTAATTAGTTAAAAATTTAGGAACACAACCAATTTAGGAAAATTGTAGTCAGTTCTTATTTTAATATAAAATATGTTCATAGCCAGTATACGTTTTACATTTTAAAGTACTCGGTTTTTAATCATTTCAGTTATTAATGGGCATGTAAAAGGCTCTTATATATTTATACAAACCTTGTTTTAATGCAATATTACTTTCACATGTATTTCTTGTTGTGGATCGAGAGGTAGTACTCAATGAAATTTTGAAAACTCATCTATAGAGATCAGGAAGCAATACCTATATTATTACGTTTTACTTGTAAGTTAATATATGTAATGTGCGAAGATCTAAACATTTTACTAAAAAATGAAAATAATGAATAATTATTTACAAAATATTGAAAACTTGTTCTTTCTGAATAAATAAGACTTGTTATGTCATTGTTACTGGTTCAAAAATAAAGACAAAGTATAGATATATAATCAGATTGGCCACACTTATATTTGGGAAGTGACGACAAAATGTTTAATTAAATTTGAGCTAAATGTCTAATTTTAAAATCTATCGCAATGCCTTTCAGCTTGGTGTTTGAAAGATATGCACGAACTTCACGCTACTATTTAATTAGTAAACTCAATATCAAGTTTCTGCCCCGGGTGGAAAAAGTTGTAGATCCAGGCCTGATGCCGCCCAGGGCCTCTGATCGGGTTAGTCCGCCACTGAACCGCGGCCGGTCCTAATGTTTACATATCTATTAAAACCATGGTATTTACGTAATAAAAGCATATTTAGTTTACCGAGTTATGAATATTCCTCATATACCTAGCCTATATCTAAATCTTGTTGAGATAATCATTGTAATACCTGTACAGGAAAACAGTCACTGTAGTAATATTATGATTCGCTTAAGTTTATGTATATAATAAAGGCATGCGTCCACTGGGGATTTATTTCATTTGATGTTTTTGTCACTATTGTCGTTTCTGTGGTAGTCAGTTATGGGTACGAGTGCACTAATGACTTTGTCATTGAGATTTATCGTTATCGTGCTCCTGTCATTTCTATGAAAGAACTAATTGTCAAGCGTTCAAGCTCACGCGCCACCGCTGGTATTTTCCAGCACGTGACAGGGGATAAAGATTCATGTGCAAGTGCGTGTGTAACCGCAAGGATACACAAGTCAAAATGTCACGGTGTGAAAGGGTATGCAAAGCCTTAACGTGGGCACTGTAGCACTAGAGAGCTTTTGACGTGTTAATAAAATGTTAGGCAACTGTTTCTTTGAATTTACCTATATTTGTTAATTTACCCAAAACAAACATTTTTGGGAAGATTAAAATAAGACGGATTTTATGTATAGTTTAAGTACTTTGTTTTCCTAAAAAAATATTTTAATTTTTCTATTTTACGTCAAAAGATTTATGTTATTGAGTGTCTTAATCGATGTTATTATTATTTTTATAAACTACTTGTGAGAATACAATGTGGACTGTGAGTAGTTAGTTATATTACATTTTGTTATCGTTTTTTTTGCCTACGCTCTTCAAATTATTGTGTGGTAAAATTATATATCAACAGTAATAATGATTTTTCTTGTTTATACTTTAACTGGTTAGATTATACAGTTCAAAGTGCAATCAAAGTTGTATTGTAGCAAGCGCTCAAAGAAACCTGGGACTACGGTTTTATTAAATTTCTTTGAAGAGTAAGTTGGAACTATCGTAATAATAATAATTCTTGTGAGGCTACAGTACAAATATCGCGTTAACTATCGGACATAATCTGCGTTTTTATATAATTTCTAAGACCTTATGGTAGAAATATATTTCCTCGTCGTTTTATGTCGTTTCACGACAGCATGACGGTTTCATACATTTAGTATCTAAATAAGAAACAACACGTAAAAGCAACAATCAAGGCACATAATTGTGTTTCAGCCTTTATTGTTGATATTAAACCTTATAGTAGAGTAGATCATTAGCTAGAACTAATTTTATTCTTAAAGGAAAAACATTGTATCTCGTTTTGATGAGACTGCGTTACCTAAACTTCAATGTTAAGACATTAAAACATTAGAACTTGAACATAACGAAAGTTTTTAATCTTACTTTTTGAAGGTTTTTCTAGGTTTCGTAAAAAGTTATTACTTTGTTACAATATTTCTCTTTGCTGGTGGACAATTTGTAAGATTATGTTATGTTTATCATAAATATATAATAATTCGAAAGGAATTACTAAATTGAACATTATATTATTTTATATATCCTCAGTTGTGATGTTACGAATAAAAAAAATCATGAAATATGTAGCCTCCAAGCTAGTAATAAACAGTGTAGTTTTGGTCGTCTTTATCGCGTGTGTTTGATGTGAGACCTACAAAGTCGAATTAGTTTTAATATAGATCTACTTAATAATGTGGTGTTTTATTTAAATTATACTTGCTTCCTAGTCAAATATCTATTGCCCTTGGTAAAATTATGAAAGGTGAAATAAATTCTAAGCACTATGAATCACTCTATGTAGGTACTTATAAAAAAAAAAAATATTATAATTATTTTGTTGAATTACTTTCCAATTATTATCAAGAGCTAAAGCATTTTTATTATAATAAAAAGTCAGAAATTTATCTCAAGAAACGGCGACAATTTGAAACCGGCATATGAGATGGATAAGAAATAAAACTACGTTTACTAAATTAATTAATATGTATACTTTTTATGTTGAAATTTAGCTATAAACGTGTTTTATTGATATATTTAAGTGTAACTACCACATAACAAAACAAATACACTGTGGTACTACAACGTAATTAGGGGCCATCCATAAATTACGTCGCACGTTAGGGGGGGGGGGGGGGGGGTCGACGAACTGTGACATAGAACAATATTTAGTAGAATTTGTATAGACAAACTGGTGATATGAGGGGGGGGGGGGGGGGGGGGGGAGAAACATGAATTTTGTGTGACGTTATTTATGGATGGTCCCTTAATGTTAAGGAATACATGAAGAATAAAAGTTTAATTAAAAGAATGGGGTTATTAACAGCCTACTACTGAATTAGTAATTTTTAACCTTACAGTGCACGATTTCTCTAAATTGTACAGAAAAATTACATGTGAAAAATTTAAAAAAAATATTTTCATAATGTCACAAAATATGTTAAGGGCGTTTATGTATAGTCTAACTTACTTTTAGTGGGAATGGAATAAAATAGCAATATTTATATACTTTCTAATAGATGACGTAAAATAGCGTTGTGTTATGAAATATCGGCAATAATGTACGATATGTGTCACAGTGTGCGCTGTAGGGTTATTTTTTAGGTCCAGCCTTGCGTTCTATTGATTCGAAATTCTATTGATGCCATTTTTTTGTTTAAAAATACAAAACAAAATTGATTGATTATGCGTGTCTCAGATATCGAAATGATATAGGAATAGCCTATGAAACTCACTTCACTAATGCCACGAAACGATATTACCAATTCAAGGTTGAGCAGATGCCGTTTTTTGAAGTGAATTCGGACCCCTGAGTTAATTCGAATTCGGGTTTGGATTTTTACAGAATCGCAGGGCAGATTTCGTATATTTGAAAAATGTAATTATTATTTTTTCGAGTTACGTGTCACGACTTCTAAACCATGTTACTTCATACTAATGTGTCTACAGCATATTATTTAAAAAGAAATTGGATTGTGAACTCCATACGGTCTAAAAAGTTGTAAATTTTAATAAGATAAGTTGTTTATTATATGTATGTTTATTTTTATTTTAAAATTATTTTTAAAAAGCTGTCAATAACCCTATTCTTTCTGCATTTATAATGATGCCGATCTCCATAATTGTCTTAGGAAATATTAGGGGGAAAAAATCTGTTTTAAGATGCTTTTTTTCTAAATATTTATGAAGATAACTATTCCATTATATTAAAATAATATTTCTAATGGAATTGAAAAATTGTATGATTTTTTTAAATTATTAGTTACTACTGGATGTTTAATTAATAGTGAAAAAAATGATTTTATTTTACAGTTTAAATATTACATTTTTGCATACACAAATTGTAATAGTTGTAAGTGTTTATTTGGTTTTTCACTCGATTTCAACCAAGATCTAGGACTTTTTATGACAGTTGCATATACATAGAAGAAACGGACGATTCTGAAATCTAAATATACAAGGCAGATATAATTGCCGTCATATAATTTCATACAGTCTCACTGCTATAAATATTGGGTTGGCACAAAAGTAATGAGACACACTAGAAAAATCTATAACATTTCCTTTTTAAAATCAATTTTTTCGATAATATTCTAGAATGTTGTAGAACATTCTAGGTACTTCTGGTGTAGGGTATATAAAGCCGTGCTCGCGATTTGTTTAGTCAGTTTGAAGAAAAATGGACGAGCGACAAGTTCGAATACTATACTTATACGAGTACTTGTTAGGCCACAGTGCGCGGGCTGCGGCTGACAATATCAACAATGCATTAGGCGCTGGAAGTACAAGCCATGCGACGGTGTCCCGATGGTTTGACCGTTTTAAATCAGGAGACAGGAGCCTTGAAAGTCAGCCACGCTCAGGGCGACCACCCGCAGTGAATGATGACGATTTGCGCCGCGAACTGCAGTTGAATCCGGATGCTACCACTCGTGAATTAGCGGAAGCACTTAAATGCAGTCACCACGCCGTGGAACACCATCTGCATGAGTTTGGCTATCGAAAAGTTTTGGCTCGGTGGGTACCGCACATCCTTACAGACGCCAGTCGTGCAGTCCGTGTCGCTATCTGTCAGTCACTTTTGCTGCGACCCCGACGTAAAGAGTTTTTGTCAGATCTGGTTACTGGAGATGAATCATGGATTTATTACGAGAACGATACATGTCGTGCTTTTTGGCTGCCTCGAGAAGAAACGCCACCAACTCAACCGAAGCCGAGTCAAAAGAACCGCAGAAAAATTCTGCTTTGCTGTTTCTGGGATGCGCAAGGCATACTGTTTTATGAGCTATTACACAATGAAACTATAAACGCTGACAAATATTCAACCCAGTTTACCAAATTATCTGCCGCTATCAAGAAAAACGACGAAGACGAGTCAATGTCGTTTTACTGCACGATAACGCTCGACCTCACGTCGCATCTGTGGTTCGCCGGCAGTTGGAGAACTTGGGCTGGGAGACGATACCCCACCCACCTTATTCCCCAGACCTCGCCCCATCAGACTATCATTTGTTTAGAGCCCTGAAACAGCATTTGCGGGGTAAACAATTTAATGATTTCTCTGACGTAGAGGCGGAGTTGAACAACTTTTTCGAGGCACAGCCATCAGAGTTCTGGGCAAGAGGCATCCAAACTTTGCCGGATCGTTGGCAAGAAGTCTTAGATACTAATGGTAATTACATCATTGACTAAACTTTTTTTATTGTAATAATAATAAAAAAGTAAAAACTTAAACCAAGTGTCTCATTACTTTTGTGCCAACCCGATACTTAACTTCATTATATATACGGATCGCTACCTTAATAAGGTTTACTTAGTAAAACATTTCAATATTTTTTTGAAAACTTTAGTTTGTTAATTAATAATTTCCACTATATACATAATATAAATATTTAATGTATTTAGTTTGTTTCACTTAACTTTTCAACTGTATTTGCTTATCACTATTTTTCACGTATTGCATAATGTATGTTGAATGCGCTGTCAATAAATGCAGTAAATTGTTAAACTATGCAATAGGAGTGTAGACTTTTTTATATTTTTATTAAATCTTAAGACTTTCTTCTTTCAAAATTTCCCGTGGAAACGCCACTTCTGTCATGGCGTCACGACCCTCTGAAACTAATATCGTATAAGGTTGAATTCTCTAAGTTCTGATATGAGTAAGAGGGGTGTGACGTCACGCGCTGTTAGCGATCACGTGATAACGAATATAAAATATTTGATTTTCATAATTAATTTTCGTTTACTATCTACACACGTATGTGGCAAAGGTAAGGTACAATTTTGCTAATTTGAGCCATCTACCATTAATTTATCATCGCACCACATGTATCAGTCGGTTCAAGGAAATTGCATCACACTGATAGCTTTCTACTTATTCATAAGGGTTATTTTCTTTAAATCATTGCACCAAATACTTCAAGATATTTTCTGAAACTTACGGACAAATCTATGACAATACATATTAAATACGTTTTATTTTCATATTTACGTTTTGTGACTTATTTGAATAGGAAACTACTTTTTTTTTGTTTCAATTATTTTAAACTTACTTACAAATAAATAAATTGTAACAAATACTAAATTAGGTATTCGATCCTCGGTAATATAAAGAAATCCCTGGTATTTCCATAATAATGCATAATGCACAAAACAAAAGAAAATAAATAATACTTACAATAATAGTAAAATAATAGAAAAAAAAATCATTACATGTAGTACAATAATTATTTCAATATCTTGAAATATAACAGTTATCATAATTTTCTTGTGACGCCATAGAGCCCATGCAACGGGTTAAGTCGCGCATGTTGTCGCTGGACGAGGGCACGACACGACCAGCGACGACACTGAGGACTCGCTAGTCGTCTGTGTCGCAGTCACAGACGTCACAGAGATCTCTGAAAACGGAATATCATTTTAAAACGTCCCGATTAAAGATAACTTAAAAGTCCTATTTAAAGATAACTTAAAAATGGCAAGCTTTTCAACATTTTAAATGAGAACAATCTAGTTAGGGATTAAGGTTCATCACCACATGTATATCTAACGTTTATGATTTTTTTTTAACGGACGCAACTTCGACGGAATATAGAATCAGTTATAATGACCGCACACAGAACGGAGCCGTCTCCTAAACGATGCCCTCGAGATCAGGACGGGGCGGCGCGACCAGTTGCAGGTCGTGTTCCCGCGGCGGCGAGAGGGAGCGGCGCGTGCGTTGCGGCGGCGACCACACGACGTCGGGCACCCGCCTGCCGCACGTGCACGTGATCTCCTGTCCGCAGTCGAGGTGTCGCGCGCGCGCGCAGTGCGTGGTGACGACGGGCGGGCACGCCGCCAGCCGCAGGCCGCAGCCCGTGCACCGCCCGCGCACGCTCAAGCCGCGCCGCGCCGCCGCCAGCGCGCGCGCCACCGCCTCGTGCGCTTCCCGCCCCGCCACCCGCGCGCCGCACCACCACGCCCGCCGCCCGCTCGCCGCACAACTCAGTAACGCCGACACGCCACGCGGACACTTTCCCGCGCGCGCTATCAACGTCTCCGCCGGCACGTACGCCGCCGCCTCCAGGATCACAGAGGGCGGCACCGACGGCGCCCTCCCCAGGAGACGGGTCCACATCTCCTCGGCGACCGCCGGCGGGGCGCCGGGGGCGACTCTCGCGCAAAGCTCGGCCGCCTCCACGACGGCGGCCGCGACTTCCTTCTCGTTCCCCGCGTCCAAACGTCGCAGGATAGAGTCGAGAGCTCCGCTCGGGTCGCCGGCGGCCTCCGAGCAGACCGCTTCGGCGTCCGTCGCACCGGTCTCCCGTACGATCGCGAGGGCCCGTTCCGGTCGGACGACGCCCGGGTACTTCGCGAGAAAACCTACCGCGGCGGTCGGCCGGAGCGTGCAGAGCGCTTTAAAATATGCAGCCGCCGCGTCCCCTCGGAGCTGCCCCTTTTCGAGCAGGTTCTCGGCGAACTCCAACGACTTTTCACTAGTCGTCTTTTCCAAAAGAGCCTCCACTTCGTTCGAATAACGGTCGGGCAGGACCGCGGCCGCCGCTCCCGGTCGGAGCTCTATCAACGCCGGAAGGTGAGGTTTTAGATCGATCTCGATTCCGTTCGCTTCGATTTTTGATTGAATATACTCGAAGAGTTCGTCCACATCGGTTGGGGAGGGGTTATCTATTCTGAAAAAATTGTGCAGCGCATCGTCGTGTCGATTGAGGGTGGAGTCTATTTTCCACGCGACGCGGGGCCGGTGGGCCGCCAGGTCTCGTTGTTCCTGCAGTCGGTCGGGGTGCTGTCGGTCGCGGGCGATAAGCGTGAGCCACGCGCGGTCGGCGCGCTCACCGTCAGTGGCCGCCGCGAGCTCCTGTGTAGCTTTCAAAACTTCATGGTCGGAAGGAAGCGCTCCACTGCTGATTTGTCCCGATACGAATTCCAATATTTCAGTGCGCGCCTTATTTTCCTGTAAAATCAATAAAAAAAATTGTCGTTTAGTTTTAATGATCTACAACTTTACTTCAAAATTTTGTTATAAAATTCTAGAATACTCTATATTGTTAACACTGACAAAGATCTGTATGTTTGAATGTGATTAAATATTCGAAAACCTTTAACCACAATACAAAGGTAAAATTAAATAACTACAAATAATAAAATTTTTAGTAATTAGGAAAATAACACAACTCGCCTGCAATTCTGGTGCCAATGCTAGTAGTGCTCGCGCTACTCGCAGTCGATTCTGTTTGGCGAGCGGTCCCGCGAATGGGGGTTCGCGAGCGCTCTGCTCTAGTAGTCTCACTGCCGCACTCGCGTCGTGCATCACCAATACGTGTAATGGCGACCGGCCCTCACATCGAACCTGCCGGGGGTTATTTTTAACCTACTTCGTTATGTTATGTTAAAACGAAAAAAAAAATGTGTGACGAATTTTATTCGTTATATATACATTGATAATGAGTAAAGTAGTTACTTAACCTACGGATTCAACTATTTTCCATTGTAATGGTTTTTAATCATTTGGAAATAACAATTGCGTGAAAAACTATTACAATGGAATATAGTTGGACCTTATATATATGAGGTAGGCTGGGAATATTAATTTAAATTTTCATATTAAAACACAAATAAATTTCATATCCATAATTACTAAAATCTAATCCAACGTCTCTTTAATAGGGATTGAATCAATGAAATCGTTTCAATCAAATAATTCATGATTCCACATCCTTTCGCAATCCGAGCGACGCTCTACTAGTGTTGAGATACATCTGCGTATAGTGAAGCGACGTTGTCGGAGCCAGTGTCGCCAAGATACTATTGATTATAATCCCCGCAAATTGCTAATGCGCCATATTGGTGACTTAATTGTGTTCAATAATGAGTATTATTAACAAATAAACACTGGTCAACGTTGAGTACACTTATTGAGCTGAATTGTATTGAGATCTAACATATTTTTGTAATGTTTTTGTCGTTTTTGATTGTAATTGTTTTGTTGTTACTTGTTATAGTTGACTAAAAAGCAACTGCTATTATGATTTCCACAATCAGTAAACCTTTTTATTCAAAATAAATGATTTAGCTAATGTCTCTCATTACAAAATTATTTTTGGCGATGTTTTAAAAAAATAGTTCCCTCCTCTGACGATCGTATAAAGAAAGTAAATTTTATATTAACACATATTTTTTTTCATATACCTGAATATTAACATATAAATATTATTTTTACGAAAATTCTTGCAATAAATTAACAAACCAAAAGTTAATAAATAATTAAAACAATATTTTGGATATTATTTATAAATGTTTCAATTATTAATAAATAGTGAAGTGTATGATTTGTGCTATCGATACTTTCTTTTTTCGAATGACGTCACATGGGTGTTAATAAGAAAAGGTTTCAAGAAATTTGCGAGACTAATTTATCCTGTTAATATTATAAATGTGAAAGTTTCTTTGTTTGGATGTTTAGAAGTTTGTCGGTCAATCACGCCGAAACTACTGAACGGATTTTAATGAAATTTGGTATACGGATAGGGTATTAGCTGACTTAGATAATAAGATACTTTTTATCCCACTTAACATTTCCCTAGGGTCCACGCGGGCGAAGCCGCTGGCGAAAGCTAGTATATCTATATAAATCCTACTAATATTGTTCTAATGTCACACTTAGTCGACCCCTCCTCCTCCTAACGTGTGACGTAATTAAGGATGGCCCATAGTTTTGTGTCACTAGTACTATTCTAATTAGTTTTCAAATACTGACATCGGGGTCTAGTAGTGCGTGTAGAGCGTCGTGCCTGGCGGACGGTCTCGCGTGGTCCGGCAGCGGGCGGCCGGCTGCGCCGCGGCCAGCGAGCGCGTCCGCCGCCGCCAGCACGAGCGCGTCCCCCGCGCACCCGCACCCCGCTCCGCCCGCGCCCCCGCACCCAGCACGCACGTGCGGCGCTAACTCGCGCATGGCGCCGCTACTGCCACCTATCAGAACGCAATGAGGATGTATTAAAAAAAACGAAAGCACTAAAAAAGCACCTCCACTAGATGGCGACTCGAGCAAAAGTTGATTTTTGCAGGAAACGAATGGATGACAGTCATTTCCGTTTCTTTTAACTAGCATATTAAAAATATGAAATTTGAAAAGTTCGAAACTTAGATATCAATACAAATACGAAAAATTACAAATAGAACACGAGTTGTTTATTGAGTTTTGAAAACTAATTTACTTTTAAACTTGAAAGAAAACCGGAAGGGTTGTCATGGCGAAATCAAGAACGTACCGTTACACATCCTTATTACTATCGCCGTTAGTACACAGTCGCATTCACTTGCGAAAGCGAAATATCTGCGAATGCGAAACTTGTGCGTCTGTCTAACGACGTTTTTCGCAGTTGCCCTCCAAAAGAGTACTGACAAGGACACAGCTATTTCGTAGAGCTAATAACAGAGCGACACAAATCACATGCGAAACATTGCCATTAAACACGGGTGTAGACAGTGAACGAAAATAAATAAAAAAAATCTGTGTAGTATTTAATATACTTTTACCGATAGCCATACTTTTATGCTTATTGTATTTATAATATTGCTTAAATTAATAATGAAAAAACAAATATTTTATACTCGTCACGTCAATGCAAACAGCGCGTGATGTCTCGCCCTTCTTACTCATATCAGAACTAAGAGAATTAAACCTTATGCGTACATAGAACGATATTAGTTTAGAGGGTAGTCAAGGGCTTGAAGTCATAGCGACGCCATGGCAGAAGTCAGCGTTTACATGGGAAATTTTGAAAATTAAATATTATTATACGATTTTAACTTATTATAAGAATGTCTGTATTAACATTAAGACCATACAATATTCTTTAAATATATTTTTAATTTATATTTTATGCACTTATAAAAATTCTCTTTACTCTTATTTAAAGATAAAATATCAGTAGGTTAGAAATTTAAAATAACATTCAAGTATAATAACACAATAACTCATTGTAAGTATTTTTATTCTGATTACTGACATTCCATACATTACAGAAATAATCGCCTTGCTTGCACTGCCATTACTTGCGACTTGTAAGTTTGCTTACCAGCCTCGTAAAAGCAGCCTCTGTATGCATGAATTCTACCATTTGTTCCTATTTATTCGTATTTGTTACTAATATTACTGTGATAGAAGATACCAATGTAGAACCTACAGAATACGAGTATCGAACACACTTGAAATATACTTTAACGTTAAGGTCGTAAATACTCTTATTACTGTTGAAGTTGGTCGGAATGCCGCGCGCATTAAACATGGCAATTTAATTTAACCAAACGAACACGGCTTGCGTGCATATGTGTATATTGTTTAACGATTAATGTGACTTTTATATAAAAATAAAAATCTGGCTACTGTTGTCAATTAGAAAGAAAACAATTGACAGAATAAGCTTTTCAAAAGGCATGGCGACTGGGTAAAAAAAAAGAAATTCTATTTAGTAGGTCAATCAGATAATAGTAAAATATTAGATACGTATTTTTTTTGCTTCAATTTAATCAAGAAATGGCTTAGATAATGGGCATTAAAGTTGAGGAGTGGGGGCTCGCTACGTCACAGTATTGTAGCAAATGTACAAAAAACGTGACGTCATGCGACATTGCAACTCAAACAAAAAATAAAAAAATACGTGTTTAATATTCTTCAATAATCTACCCGATGGACAAACAAACAATAATTAGTCGTCATCCCTATTATTAAAGATTTGACAACAAGAATTAGGAATTACTGGTCCAATAACGTAGCTTTACAATACACTACTACTACTATAATTAGGAAGATCTCTGATGTCGAGAAGAACGCTACTGCTAATCTCGAAAGGACTTGCAAGATATATTCTGATTCAATTTCAATCTACAATATATACGTTGATTTATAAAAAGCATAGTCACCCAAAGCGGCGGCTATTGCCCCAACACCCCGCCACAATTTCTTCTCCCTGGTGAAGACGCTAGCACGGTGTGGATCGAGGGCAGTAAGTGGCAGCGACGCGACAACACGCTCCACCAGGCCCGGCTCGAATTCCGCAAGCCTTTCTATTAGAGCCTGTTAACCATTTCTCAAATTATATACTACAACAAGCTAAGATTTCGTTATAGTTATGTTGTGTAAGTATGTGCAGTTATATATTTGCACAACATAACTAAAACTAAATCCTTTTATTCTGTAACTCTGGCAACTTCTGATGACAATAAAAATAAACTGTTCACAGAGCTCTGTGGGCGAGCGGTCATCGCGCGGTTATAGTATTCTCTAACTCATTTTTAATAAGTCACTAATCCTAGCTAGTTGCTATATAATTTTTTTAATTTACATGAAATCGCTAATTGAAGTTCACTTTCATGCTCACTAATGCTAACGAAATAACAGTTTATCGATACAAGATCAAGTGTCAAAATGGAGTTCAGTGGAGATAGCCGATATCGATATTTCAAAATTGCGAACCATTGACATAAAATACGAATAAGTGATTTTAACACATTGGAATTGCTCACTTTTCGGTGATTTTAGGTTGTCAGGTAAGTTAGTGAATAGGCCTGCAGGCAGGTACCCGAGATGGGATTGAATTTTTTATTTTCATCAATAATAAAAGGCAATCTATCGAAACAGCCGCAAGAATTTATTTAACAAATATTATAATTGAATTTTCTTTTTAGATAAGATACTAAATGAGGATTAAGTTGTTTCAACTGTTTACCTCAACGTATACGCGGCTGCACGTCAATTTATCACAATATGTCAAATTTTCTCAAGTGATTTTTTTTGCCGGTTTTGTTTAGTACGACGTGCTGTTCACTATACCTGTGTTGCATCTGGAGATGGAGGATTCGTAGTGAAGTCTCCACGAACTGCCGCATCACCCAATGCCTCCACAAATGCGTTTTCATTTGAACAATGCTCCCATAACGTCGTCCATAGTTCTTGACTAAAATCAACATTAAATATTGCACTAGTGTCTTGTTTATGAAATAAGTTATTTTAAGGATAAATATTATATCCCATAAATACGAATAATAAGTATATAGGAGTTCGTCTTTCTATTTGTAAAGTTCCACATATAATTTTTTATTGTCTCTCTGTTTCATTGTTGCACTGCCTTTTTTTTAAGCTCTCTGCTACAACTCTCCGATTGTCTGGTAGAGAATGCCCCCATTGCATAAAGTCCGTCATTTATACTTTTATAATTTGTAAAAAAGTATAAATAAATAAAATAAATAATTCAATGTAATGTACCTAATTTATTTTTTTATTTTAGCATATTCGAAGAAAAGCATTGATTAACAATTCTTAGGGATAGCTTTCAGGACAGTTTTGACAGTCCTTATACGTGTTTGTATGTGATACCATAAAATGAAAAACTCCATACCTTTATAGTCATAGAAATCTTTATTGTAAAAAAAGCCTTTGATTTGATTTAAGAATTGTCCGATTCATATAAATTTTAATTTTAAAAAAGTTGTAACAGGTTTTCATAATGTTAAAAGTTTAAAAAATATTCACTTAGGTACTCTAAGATTATATAATATCCAGATACCGTGAAGTGAATACCACTAAGACATAATTGTCGACAGAATGACAGTGGCCTTCGTCTATGTATCAAAAGTACTTTTTAAATAAGTCGTTTTAATACATAGTCTAAATGGTTTAGTATATTATCTTTGACGTAGCGAGTGGGTGGGTAAATTAAAAAATAACAATGTATTTTTTTTTTTGGTGAAAACTAAAATGAACCAAAATTAGCGTCTTTGTTTGGTCTGTCTGGCAAAATAATATTTAATTTGTTTAATTATTTTAATTTGTATATAACTAAATATTAAAACTAATTAATTCTGTACTGTTATAAAACAATATACATTTAAGTAGGTACTACATATTTTTTCTATTAAAAATGATGATATTACTTTATTGTGTGGTTTCATTTTTTTTTTGTGAAAAGGTATAACTACAACTAGCTTTCCGCCAGCGGCTTCGCCTCCGTAATACAGGGCCCGCGTTCGCCCTGTATTATACTTAAAACCTTCCTTTTGAATCACTCTATCTATGAAAAAAAAACCGCATCAAAATCCGTTGCGTAGTTTTAAAGATTTAAGCATACATAAAGATATAGGGACAGAGAAAGCAAATACTATTAAAACATTGTAGTGATAAGAAATGGTGAATTTCAGTGTAACTTTATTCTCCACCGATAAATTTAAAAAAAATGTCGTTTTAGCTATAAATGGACTCTCAGATAAATTATTTAACACATTATTTCTTAGTCTTAATTATTTAGTCCAAAAGTAGTTGAAAGTTCAGTGATTGTAGCTACACAAGCCCTATAATGAGCTGAATGAATGTAACTGTAATGCTTTTCATATACATTTTTGATTACCGAGCAGTTATGTTTGGGAAATTTTATTAATCATATTAATAGACAATGTCCAAATTAGCCTATGAACCTCTAAGAATATCTTGTATATCATAATTCTTATCATATTTTATGATTAATATATCAGCTTTTAAAATCAAACGGACACTGCCCATTTTTGTAATTACTTTAAAAAGTAATATCAATACATTTGATAAACTTCAATAAACGCTCCCACCATATTTTAATAAGTTGACAAATCAGGATCTATGCACAATTTGATGTATAATCAACCAACGAACACTTAAAGCGCTTGACATTAAAACGAGACTCAAAACGTTTGTAGATTTTTAAGCGGCTGGAATCGCTCTTTTACATACGTTTGACAATTTTGAACTTTTGAAGTTTTGTTTGACAATCGCTTTCATACTCGCGTTGTGTTTACGTCGCTTGAGTTTGTTTGTACGATTTCTTGTGTCTTGTGAATATTAGTTATAAAATAACGACTTGGCTTGAACTAAGGACTGATTTCGTCTTATAATAGCGACCTCCGGCAGTGATTTACGGCATACCGACCTACTATAGACGACGACTTGGCATTTATTTAACGGACATTAACATGGAATCTGGGTGTGTTGAAGTATTTTGTGTTAATTGCGGTTCAGCTTCTGGTTGCATGGTATTAGAAGATGAGCAGATCCTTCAGTGTATACAACACTGGGTTGCTCCAAGATTGGTAAGTACATGCCCCCGATACAGAACCTACAGAACCTTTTAAAGCAAACAACAACAATCAACATTTAAAGCAAAGTAGACATACATTTCCCTACAAAAAGCAAGTAAAACAAACATTAAAAAGAATCTAACCGCACGCTACAATTGTTAAAATTATAACCTCAAGTCCAAAATATATTTTTTGATTTATACATTTCTTAGAAGTGTCCGTTACTTAAACATGTATTTAGACGTAAATATAGATACTTTAGAACACGAAAAGTGATAGTACATGCTTAGAGGTTCTTAGGCGAAAAATGTACGGGGGCTGGACATTGTCCTTTTGGGATAATCATTATATACTTTTGTTTTTGCTCACAAACACACGAATCTCAAACGGCTTCACTACTGTCTTACTATTAAAGCACTTACTATTTAATTAAAAATGCTTACCTCAAATTGAATTTCAAACAAAGTTTTATAATTTGCTCCGCCATATTTCTGTTCGACAGTAAATGTGGTCTTTCAGATATATTCACTATGAGTTGATTAGCCAGTGATTTTGCTTCAGTCCCATGGCAGCTACACAGTATACGTAGAACTTGTAAATGATGACCAGATGACAGCAAAGTCTTAGTTCTAGTGATAAGGTCTCGCGGTCTGACTCGCACTATACCGCGCCTGCCTAGCAACGACAATGTGCCTTCCACAACACAAACCCCTCCTAGGGCACTAACTCCAGCTTTGCACATGGCGCGTGATACTCTGCCATCAGTAAATAAGCCCTATGAATAATATAACAGATAAAAAAATATTTT
The DNA here is from genome assembly GCA_918026875.4 of Diatraea saccharalis. Classification (NCBI taxonomy): domain Eukaryota; kingdom Metazoa; phylum Arthropoda; class Insecta; order Lepidoptera; family Crambidae; genus Diatraea; species Diatraea saccharalis. The sequence goes on from OU893337.1 coordinate 9,293,791, forward strand.
TTAAATGTTTTGTACCGCCGTTAGCCCGGCATAGCCACGGTTAAAAAGGTGTTGCTAATAAGGTGACTAGGGATGGTAGAATAACTCCATGGACAGTGGACTTTCATAAGTCGTCATCCTGCCTTTGGGGAGTTGTATCTAGACCAATCTATTAGGTAACGAAAAAAAGTTCTGAACTATATGTTTAGATGCTATAGAAGTTCATTTCTTCAAGATAAGTCATAAATATTTAAGCATTCAACATTTAACGAGTATTAAGATACTAATAACTGGGTAAAATAATCTTTTTATATGAGTTCTCATCTCATTATCTACAAAATATAACAATACTGTTAAAATTCTATTCAGATGCGTTTTATTAGAAAGTCGATATTCATATAATCAAAGAGGTCACACTGAAAGTTTTCTGAATAAGCAAGTAAGGAATGGAGGTGGTGAAATTTCATTACAGGTGAAACCTGTAACTGTATAATGATTTCATATATCGTGCGTTTTGATAAATAGGGATGATTAGTTGTCATTAAAGTGTAGAGTGTTAAAAATATTAAACACGTATTTATTTTTTCCGTAATCATAAAATTACGGCGTTACATGGAGTTGAAATTTCTCATGACGTCACGTTATGGTACGTTTTTACTAAACTGTGACGTAGCGAGCCCCCACTCCTCAACTTTAATGCCTGTTATCTAAGCTATTTCTTGTTAAATTGAAGTAAAAAAAAAAACGTATCTAATATTTTTCTATTATCTGACTGACGGACTAAATAGAATTGCATTTTTTTTACCCAGTCGTCATCCCCATTGGTGTCAATTTTATTAAGTGTCTAGTCTAGTGTATAGTATACCATGCATCGTAAATGGATTTGACTAGTGCAAAATTTCGCTCAATTTTTGTTGCAGCCTTACTGAATAACAATCTTATAATAGACTTCGCGTTCCACGATGAAGACTCATCTCGTTACATTACGGAATGTGCAGTGATTCGAATAAAGGACTTCTCTCTTTGACGACTACTGAAGATAATATGAGTGCTGCGCCGCTAGGTAATGGCATAAGACGATGATCTAAAAGTCTTAGATAAATTTATTTCGAAAAATAAAGGATACACTCAAGATGTGCAGTAAACGGTTCCGATGCATATGGCGGTGCTTTGAAAGGAACAGAGATTATTTCGAAAACGAATACAAAATATAAAAAGAAATATTAGCACTTTCAGCTTTTCAAAAACTTTCATTATGACCTATTACGATTAAAAAAATATATATTTACCTTGAAGAAAGCAGATGCATAAACTGGTTCAACGTGTGATAAATCAAGAGGCTTGTCATAATCCTCTCCCCATAATCTTATGTTTTCATTGGCATCAAAAATAGCCAAATTACCGCCGAGCCAACCCAACCATAGAGGTGTAGTTTTCAGCTCCACACGTTGTAACGATCGTAATGATATTGATGTTCCAGTTACTGTCACTGACAACCACTGCAATGTCTTAGCTCGACCACAAACTAATATTCTATCGTCAGTTTCGCACCATTCTAGTACAGGAAGAGTGTCAGGTGGCCCTCCGAGACGTACACCTGCTGCTCTTCCACCAGCCACAATTATTACTCGAGATAAGGTCGCTAATGCTAATACACGTGCATCTTGTGCTGTCATTGCTACAACTTCTCCTCGAGCTCCAGAGAATAGACACGAAGTGCGTGCAGCTCGTACTCCCAGTGGTCTAGAGAACTTAATCAACCAAACGGAACCACCAGTATCTAGTGCCAAGCCTGATGTACCTGCCCATGTCACTCTCAGGATACCCCATATGTCACCACCTAATGTGACGCGCCTTAATAATATGCCTCTTATACTTTCGTATTGACATATTAAACCTTGTGCATATCCCGCTAACAGGCGCGTACTGTCCTGGTTGTATGCTAAACATGAAACTGCACCTTTATCTACATTAGAATCACAGACCCATCGTAACGTCTGATCAAAGAATGATAGAAGTTGTCCATGTGCTGTCCCCACTGTCAATTTTCCCCCAGTTCCTACGCTTAGTGAAGTTGCTGTTCCAGCCGATGATCGTTCCTGTAACGTACAATTTACAAGTTTATATGAAAATAATATCTATAGATTGTAAGATTAATGGCAAACGCAATCAATCCGAATGGAAATTGTCGAAGGAGGCGGGAGAATTTTACAGTGCTTTATTATAAAAACATATACAGCACACCAGTACGAGCCGAATCGTTAGTATTTTAATGTCACTTGTCATTTATTTGTGAGGTGTAATGAAAATTCGTTTCGTTGGCCTCCTTCGCTTGGATTTATGTGCTAACTCATAAGAGAGACTGCACATTTTCTTACGAGGTTCCCACCGTTTTTTTTGTGAAACGAGAGGTAAAATTTGGTGAAAGATGGCACAGAAAACCAGACTTAAGAGAGTAACAAAAGTCTGCTACCTAATTAACCTAGGTAGGTATAATTACAAATAGGGTATTGGACACTATTTTGGCTATTTAAAATTTAACAATTATTTTCATCGAAATAAGTCTGACAAATACTATGCTGAAAACCGCGTCAAAATCGGTTAATCACGCACAAACATATATACATACATACAAGTCAAACTAAGAACCTCCTTTTTTTAATAAATAGACAGTTGTAGCTAGATGTAGACTTTTTTCCATTTAAAGATTTGAAGACACGCGTAGCTAGCGTGTTGGGGTGGCCAGGCAGAAACAAAACTATTATTATGTGTTTAATTTCTTTCCCTATCTCAAATTAACCAAAACTTTATTTTATTAATATTATTAAAGACAGACAGACAGTTGCAACCTGTATTTACCAAACGGTTTCCTGATCCTTATCATATACCTTTATATGAAACTGCTGGCCTCATAGTAACAGTAGAGACATGGTGATCCCATTTGAGATTTAAAGCTTTAGGTAAATCAATGTGTACTTTGTCATTTTTCAGCCTTTAGTCCTCAACATCAGTAGAATAATGAGGATTTGGATTACCTATGTGTAGAACTAATAAGGAAGTGATGCATAGATAGAAGATAAAAGTGGTTGCGAAAGATTCGACAGTGGACTAAGATAGAATAATGGTGCATTTATCTATGCCAATTTTAATAAGCCACTTCTTTGATCACTAAGCTGTCCAAGTTAAGTCTGTCAGCTCAGAGATCATAATAAATGAGTAGATTTCCAAAAGTCATGAAACATACTATACATTGCTCTTTAAAGATAAGGTAGGTCAAAAGTGTCAAGAATGTACAATATTGGCCCAAGTACGGATCCCTGGGGTACACCACTTTGTATTTCTCTCCATTTCAATAATTTAGATCATTTGCTACCAATCTCGAATTTTTGCACTAGTATACCAATAGAAACCTTATCAAAGGCCTTTTTATAATCAAGATATAAGATATAATACCAAGACTCCTGAACATTCTCACTACTTATTCATGATGATAAGAATGACAGTAGGTTCAATACCATGCTGTTGATTACTAAGTAATTTTCTAATGTGTTTGACTATTATTGATTTCATGATTTTGCATACAAGTCAAACTAATTAGTCTATAGTTTGAGGGTTCTAATTTGCTTCCTTTTTTAAGCACTGGGATCACTGTTTTCAAAGACTCTGGCAGAACACCAGTTTCATATGAGGTTTGCATTATAAATGCAAAAGCTCTGATAGATCACATTTCTTAACAGACACTAGTAATTTGTTGAGTCCTGATGAATTATTTGCTTTAATGATCCTTATGATAGTTTGAACTTGAGCATTTTTGATGCCCAAGTTGAGGCTGTGTGAAGTGAATAATTTCTTGCATAGATTCTTTGACTCAAAAACATTGGTTCATAATTTATCATGTGGTTCTGCTTTGAATACACTGGAAAACAAATCTGTAAGTCTCAGATATCTCTTTCGGTTAGGTTACAATTTGGTCTAGACAGTTGTGTTGTGTATTTAGTATACCAATCTTCATTTGTTGTCTAATATAAACATAAAATGTTTTTCCTCCATCTTGTAGCAAATTTTTCTCATACATAGTTTTCAATTCACAACTTTCATTTGTTAGTTTATTTGTAAACCATCCTATGTATCCACCGATTCTAGGTATCCAAGATGACATTTTTTATTCAAACTATCGATTAACGGTTGACAAATATCTGAAGGACGATGAGATGCATATTGTGAGGACAGAAATAACAAATTGATATGGTATATAAACTTGTACACTCAATATATGATACATAGTATAAACATACTTATAATTCGATCAGATTGGCAGAGATTTTAAACTGAAATTATGTTCTATTTATAATACTTTATATTAAAAACTTATCATAACATACTTGAGCATGTGTTAGTTGTTGGGAAACAGCTTGTAGAAAATCCACTTGAAGTGTTGAACAGGAAAAGAGTTCTTTATTTTTAATAGCTTCTGAAATACCACCTTCTTCTTCATCTGTTGACAAAACTTCGGCTAGCGTAGGCGCATAACTTGGAGGCAAAGCATATTCAACCTCATCTAGCTATGTGAACAAAAGAATATTATTAAATATAAATATTACGGTATAGTTATATTGAATAGTGGGTGTATACCGTTTACCTCTTCAATATCTAAATATTGAAGACTCTCAACAGATTCCAAGTCAGAGTCTAATAAAGATTGTACGGAAGGAGTTTTCAATAGGTCCATTTTTAATAACTGTTTTTTGAACCAAAATAACTATTTAATTTATTAATACTTATTTATCTCCGAAATGGATTTTTTCTCCTTTTTTTTTTTTTTTTTTTCCTCATAATATGGCAGGCACGGCTTGTGCATTTTGCCAATGTCAAGTAAAAAATTTGGGAAACGAATAGGAAAGAAATCGGATAAGGAAGGATGGGATCAGGAATGTATGGTATTTATAATCTTAAATATACTATATATATATATATATATATATATATATATATTATCGTTGTTTACAATTTTATATTATTGAGTATGAGATATGATATGATACATTTATATATTGCTTGATCATAAGTATGTAATAGTGTAGCTATGTTAGTCGGGAATGGAACACGAAGGGATGTTAGGTCTTGCCAGAGGGAGGATCTTTGGAATTTAGGACAGGAGAAAATAATATGATTAACTGTTCCTTCATCTGATCCACAGTCACACCTAGGATCGTTGATTATATGGAGTTTAGCTAAATGAGAAGGCGCAGAAGAATGACCAAGTCTCATACGTGTAATCATAGAAGTTTCTAGCTTGCCACACTTCATTAAGAAGAACCAAGGTTTCAAAGGAATATGATTTTGTATCTGAGCATAAAATTTAGCTTTTGTCAATTTACTGATTTCCCACATTTGCTCCCATTTCTCGCGTAATATTACTTTTGGAATTGCTAATAAATCTGAACAATAGTTTTGAAAAGGAAAAACATCTCCACATGATACTGCCTCTTTAGCAAGCCTATCAGCTATAATATTACCCTTTATACCAACATGAGCTGGAACCCAGGCAAATTCTACATGAACTTCGTTTTCAATACATTTTTGTATCATTTGTCTGATGTCAAAAATAACGGGAGAATAACATTTTAATTTAAACGGAAATTTTTCTAAAGACTGTAAAGCACTCTTTGAGTCTGAAAATATTATAACAGATTTAAGTTTCATGATTTTACTGTATTCTAAGGCTTTCAATATACCAAAACATTCTCCTGAATACACGGATGATTCTGGAGGGAGTTTTACTTTCTGAACTATTTTATACTGAGAATGATAAATACCGACTCCAACGCAGGTAGATGTCGAATGTTTGGAAGCATCACAAAATATGTGATGATAGTCATTGAATTTGCTGTCAATCGCGATTTCAAAGTTTAATTTAGCGTCTAAATCTGATTTTTCAACTATGTCATAATGAATATTAGGAAGAAAAATTAACGATTTAAAATCGACATTAAAAATAGGAAGGTAATTTGATACATAAGTAGGAGAAGAAAGGGAGATGAATTTCTTATAACTAACAATGAGACATGGTGGAGTTTTATGTGTCCAATAGCTTGAAGTAGAAAATAATTCATAAAGTGCCTTAATCTTAGAAAGAAGTGGATGATTTGAACACTGAATAGTACGAAAAAAGAATTTGTCACAAATATATTGCCGTCTTAATTGAAGGGGGGGTTCACAGCATTCTATTTGTAAAGCGTTTATTGGGCTCGACTTCATGGCTCCCAATATTATCCTCAGAGCTTTATGTTGAATTTTGTCTAGCTTCCTAAGGGCTGTAACATTACCTGGTTCTAGCAAAAATGTACCGTAATCTAAAACACTTCTAATAAGGGCGTTGTAAACCAACTTTAAACAATATGGATGAGCTCCCCACCAAACGCCTGAAAGGCATCTTATCATATTTAATAAGCGTTCACATTTATCAGCAACATATACACAATGGCGGGTGCCTGAAAGTTTCGAATCTAAAACTATGCCTAAAAATTTCGCGTGATCTTTAACGGGAATAGCAGCATTATCATACTTTAGGGAGATAGGAGGAAGTTTATTTTTACGAGTATATACTACGACAGCACTTTTAGAAGCAGACAGTTGTAACCCATTAGAATCCATCCAATATTTTAAATTAGATAAAGCAGATGTTAATTTAAGAAGCGAATCCTCAATGGAATGACTAATGTAATACAATAAAAGGTCATCGGCGTATTGAAGTATTTTGATATATTTATTTGAGCAAATATTATCTTCTAAATCGTATGTATAAACATTATACAGAATAGGACTAAGGACTGACCCCTGCGGAAGGCCTTTTGAAACAGTCCGAGAATAAATAATATTGTCGTAATATATTTCTATTTTGCGTTCTGTTAAAACGTTGAGAATAAAATTTATGAAATGGGAAGGTATACCTAAAGATAATAGTTTAATTTTGAGAATATCTAATAAGACATTATCATACGCAGAAGACAAGTCTACAAAAACAGCTGTCACCGAATCGTTATTAGAGAAAGCTATACGAATATCTGTAGTGAAGATAGCAATATTATCGAGTGTACTTCTACCTTTTCTAAAGCCATACTGAGTATTGGCTAAAATGCCTTTACTTTCTAGAAACCAATCTATACGGTTTTTGATTAAATGCTCCGCTAATTTGAGTAAAACCGAAGACATAGCAATGGGTCGATATGAAGAAGCTTCAGAAGGAATTTTATTTGGTTTTAAGATTGGCAACACTATTTGACGTTTCCAAGATGAGGGGATATTACCTGAGATCATTGACGAGTTTATTAAATCTAAATAATATTGTAATGTGTTATTGCAAACGTTGGAAAGAAAAGCATATGGGATACCGTCGCTCCCAGGGGCAGAGTTTTTCGTATTTTGGATGATACCTTTTAATTCATATAAACTAAACGGAGCACTAATATCAGAGTCAGTTAAGGAAGAAGAGATGGAGATATTGTTCGAAACCCAGGGAGGAGCTAATTTATCTAAGAAAGGGTTTATTAGCTGTGGTGGTATCATTGATGAAGAGTTGTTATTGACAGCCGATTTGAATCTTTTAATGTTTTGCCAAACTAATGTTGGAGGAGTGTTAGGGGAGATAGAGGTACAGAACCTACGCCACCCTTCAAATTTTTTTTGTTTAAAAAGTTTTTTAGTTTTTGTTATCAACTCTGACATTTTATCATAATTAGATTCAGTCATATTTTGTTTATATATTTTCTCAGCAGCTTTTCTTTGTTTCACAGCTTCCGTACACTCATTGTCCCACCACGGAGGAGATGGAATTTTATTGGGGTAAACTTTTTTAGGGAAGACTTCATTAGCTGCATCTATAAAAAGATTACTCAAAGCTTCAGCTCTTTCAGGCTCAGAACTAGAGTTGATGTTAGGGAGCAAATATAATTTTGACTGAACTGAAGTTGTGAATTTTTCCCAGTCTTTACTGTCTTTATTTGGAAGCCTATGTTTGAGATGGGAGATTCGACAGGGGTTTGAAGGTTTAGAGAAAGGAAAAGTTATAATAATAGGATAATGATCACTACCATATGATGAAGAAAGTATCTGCCAAGAAAGAGAAGATGCAAGACTAGGAGAACATAATGACAGATCAACAGCACTTTTATTTTGATTTGGTTTTGTTACACGTGTAGCTTCACCAGTGTTTAAGATACAAATATTATGACAATCAATGATGTCTAATAATTCATCCCCATAATTGTTTGTATTAGAACTGCCCCACGATTGATGATGGCAATTGAAATCACCTAGTACTAGAAAAGGTTTGGGCAAATTATTTAGAATTAAACGAAGTTCATTTAAAGCAGGAATAGATGGATGGGAAATATATATAGACACAATGCATTTGTTAAAAACCCTAACAGCAATTATTGAAATATCTTTATGGTGAGAGGGCAGAGGAATAGGTGTGAAAGAAAGTGATTCTTTAATGAGTATGGCTACGCCTCCATAGCCATCTGGTCTATCTTCTCGTAAGGTAGTATATCCACTGACTTTAAAATTTAGATGACATTTAAGCCATGTCTCTGATAATACAAAAACAAAAGGATTATATTTATTCACAAGAAAAATTAACTCGCTTTTTTTACTTATTAAGCTTTGACAATTCCATTGCATAATATTAGCTTGATTGTCCATTTTGTAAGCCTTCGATCAAAGTTGAAATTAAAGAAACTGCGTTGGACGGTAAATGAAGGGCAGAAGAAGAATTTGTGTTAAAATGAGTAAGTAATGATATTAATAATTTAATTAAATCTGTGATGGATATCTGAGTTTTATTTTCATCTTGAAGTTTATTATTGAATACACACCCATCTGCAGGAATAGGACTATCGAATTCCTTTATAAGAGCCTTGTGAGCTTCAATATCATAACCCGGTGTTAGTCTAGGTGGAGTGCGAGGTTTAAGAAATACTGTCTTTTTATATGAAGAAGTAGGAGAATTACTTTTATGGTCTACATTTGATGTTGAATTTTTATATAAAGGAGTTTTAAAAGAATTAGTGGAGACAACATTGGAATATGATTTTGAAACTTTAGGAAAAGATTTTGATGCTTCTACATAGGATGTGCAATTATTTGCCATATAGACCTTAATTTCTTTTTGTCGAATATACTCTGGACAAGATTTGTTTGTAGCAAAATGGGATCCTTCACATAAGCAGCAAAAAACATTACTGTCTTCCTCTGTTTCACAAGAATCACCCGAATGATTTCCCCCACACTTAAAGCATCGGGGTTTAGACCTACACTGGTTTTTAGTATGGCCAAAGCGACAACAATAGTAACATTGTATTGTTGGATAAATGTACAGATCTACTGGCAAAGCATTGAAACACATGAAGACACGTTTGGGTAAAATTTGCCCATCGAAAGTAATTACAACTGATTGTGTGGGCTTCCATATAACCGAACCTCCTTGGGAAACTTTATAATTGATACGTCTTACTTTAATTATCTTGCCACATCCCATTGGGACAGTAATATTTTCGAGAACTTCTTCGGGTGTCCATTCTGAAGGGACACCTCGTACAAGACCCATTCTAGTGACATTGAAAGTAGGTATAAAAGCTTTCATTTTATTAATTTCTAGTTTTTTGTTAGTGATGAAAGAATTTGCAGACATATAATCAGAAAAAGCTAGTGAGACTTTATTGCGGCCAATAAGTTTTACACTACCGTTGACAATATTTTCAAATTGGTTATTTTTTAAAAACCTTCCAAAAGTAACAGGATGAATTGAAGTATTATCATGAAGGTCAGTTTGTATTTTTTGCACATGAACAGTAAATGGGGAAATATCATTTTTATTGTAAAGAACGCGGCCAATTGGTGTTGGTGTGACTGTGGGCTCTGTAGTAGCAGATGATGGAATAGAGACATTAAAATCTTTGTCAACTGATTGTGTCTTTTTTTTAGTTACATTTGAAGTAGACTCTTTTCTTGGTGAAAGATCAAAACAATTGCAATCATTTTTTGAGTCAGAACTATGATTACGGCGACGTTTTTTATTGCAGTGCTTACATACATGCACGCGACTCCGTTTGAGTGATCGTCCTGATAATGAACCGTCGGTTTCCATTCCAGATTCATTAGAAACGGTAACAAATAGTCCAGCCGGGGGAACATAGTCCCCCGGCGGTTCTATGTCCGGAGGCTCGTTCATAAAATAAAACGTAAAAACTTACCAATAAACTGCTATAATACACTACAAACTAATACTAAATAAATTTAAAAGTAACTAAGATGAAAATATACAAATCTGATCACCAATACTTAATAAAATTAAATTAAATTCTTTTCAAACTCGAAAAACGCGCCCACCAAGTTCGACGTTTCCCGCCTTTTTTCTTTTTTCTCCTTATAATAAACATTTGTGTAACATACACAGCTTTCATTAGTGTTTAAGATCATTTAGGTTTGGGAAATAACAATCGATATTTTTACTGAATAAAATCGATATAAATCAGCGTTATTTTATTTCGCGATTTATCGGCTTTCGATAATTATTTTCAGATAACAAATTCGTATCAAAATCGATATATTTTTTAAAGTTCTGCTGTTTGCTCATGCATCACATCATGTATTTCTTAAATTTTGAAAAAGAGTAGGTTGGCAGTAGGCTGTATGAATAGGGTATTTGACACTATCGAAAATAAGTTGCATGTTGTGGTCATCCTGATAGATAATAATCTAATAAAGCTTATTTCTTAACATCTGCAGAAAAAACATGTTTAGATTTAGAAAAATAACGTTAAGAAAATGTAATATTTTTAGGAATTTATTCAATGACGAAAACGTCCTATAATTGGTCGTCGTTACAACCAATCACGATTCTGTTTACTGGCCTGTGACGTCATCACCTGTCATGTCAAAGTAGTGTTAGAAAGATACATAAAATATCGATGCCTGTAGGTATCGAGTACTTTATAGTAATTAACTGATAACAGAATACTTTGCCGCTTCTACTGATAAGAACTGCCAAAAAGAAATACAGAAAGAAAGAATCATTTACTAAGCTTTTTAAAAAATCCAAGAAATAGGGAAAACGCCAGCAATTTAAAAAAAGAGCAACATACATGCATTTCTCATTTCTTGAACTTTAATATAATAAATCAAATTACAAAGTCGATTTTGATGATATATACTGTTCCCCAAGTTAATAATTAATTTTAAAAAATCATCGGGTTCTGATATCTAATTATCAAATGCCATGCATTTAGTAGACAGATAAAAAAATAGAACATTCTTTTTCGTACTAATGTCTCATCCATCTGTAGGTCGACAGGCTGTAAAGTGCGAGCCCTGTCAACAAATATTAATGAGTCGTAAAATGTTTATGACAAAGAAAAAACCGGAAAGAAAACGATACGAAATAAAAAAGTGTCAATACTTTTAGCAAATACCTAATTTTATCTCACCCATCTCTACTCTATATAGCTACTATACTATTGTGATTGTAAATCTATTTTCTTCTAGACTTGAAGTTTGTTTGTTATTTATAGAAGTATTAGTACATTGTGGCACTACGCACCACTTGTAGCTCATTTTTTAAAGAAAACCAGAGCAGAGGAAAATAAAAAACGTAAAAAATACGCACTACGACTTCAATTTCTCTTCTAAATTATTATTTCAATTTACTATTAAGACAGTTGTTACTTATCGATTTGACATATTTACTGGCCTGTGACGTCACGATCAGCGCCATTACATAGCGCAGCGTTTTTCGCGCGCTTTTGGCTATTTTAATTTTAACAATTATTTTCACCAAAAATAGAAAAGATTCCAATGAAATATTATGACAGTGTGTTTATAATGTAGCAAACATCGATTTAAAATAGTTTTCAGAAAAGAGTCAAATACCCTATTTCAAAATTACAATCTATGACCTGCTTGTCTTTTTTGTTTGTCTATGACAATGCCACTGCTTGTTGGTATCACCACAGAACAGATAAAAAGGTAGAACGATTAAGTGGGCGGGGTCGTGCGACCATCCATATGCCCAAAACGGTCATATGAACGTCATGTTACTCAAATTGCTAGTTTATTATTTGCACAATGTCATAGTGGTCTATGGTGCGTCGAAAAATACGAAAATATGCCGAATAATGCCGTTATTACGAGTCGTTTGCGTAATGAAAATGTAATTCTGAAAAAAGGAGAAATTTCATTTCATCGGTATGTAAAAAATATTGGATATATAACAGTATATCGAGATATAATCACATTTTTTTTTCCGTGAGATTGTGTCAGTTGTTAACATAGTGCTTGCAGATATCGATAAAATGCTATCGATAGTACTTAACCCTAATATTATGAATGGCAATCAATTTACATGCAATTATAACATTAAATCTATTAAGATAAATAGTTAACAGAATTTTTTTAGAGATTTGTATGTTTTTGCTACTAATTTACTATTAAATTAATAGTGTTAATTTACTATTAAATTTTGTAATTCATTGTGTAATGTGAACAACAAAGAGTTTTGTATTGTATGTTTCAGTTTTCCTAGAAACCCCGACATAAAAGAAAAGTGGATTGACGCGTGATAGAAATGGTCAATGGTTTCCTTCTAAAACTAGTTACATTTGTTCAACATATTTTTCTGTAAATGATTTCATTAATATTAAATAATATGATAAATTACTTACAAATTTATAATGAAATATTATGTATTACAACTTATTTTCTGATGATATTGTGAAATTAAATGTTATATTGGGATATTATTGAAATATAGTTTCAATGAGACATCTTTGTTATTATTTTCCATTCTTAATATATTGTGCTTCATATAATACCTAGTTAGTAAAAAAAATATGAATCATTAAATATACAAAAAAAAATTAGCTAGGTATCAAAAAATAAAACTATGACTATATAATAGAAAAAAGGCTAATTCAAATTATAAAAATCTAGCCCCCAAAGGGCCAAATTATCATCACTGTCGCCTGCTCTTGATATGTGACCCCGTTGCAGCCTACTTCTGATTAAAACTGACAAAAATCGCAGTTACATTGCTACTTTAGCAAGATAGGAATTGGTCTAATTGATCGATCCGTTTCAAGTGAAAGTTGATTACAATCATTGTGAAGTGATTACATACATATGGTATTTATTTTCATTGGATTTTTTTCGTGAATATGCGAAATGATAAATTAATAAATTATTTTATTATATTAACCCAATATATCAATGATTTTCTGATTATCGATATCAAATTGTGAATCACAGGGCATTTCACTATTTCAGTGTTGACAGAAGCGTAAAATTCTTTGCATTATATTTTGAAAAATTGTTTTAATGCAGATACGTCGTGCAATAACATTTTTATGTAATGAAACATGTATTTCAAATGTTTACACATTAACTAATTTAATATCCGCGCACAAAATATAATATTTAGAACTAACAAAAGTAATTGTGCAAATTTTTATTATAGCTAGCCATACATTTTGTGTATTACTGTAAAATCACCTGTATTAATAAGCTAGTATATACTAATTTTGCTGAAACTTTTGTAGCCAATGGAAGCATCGCTTTCTTTGTGAGCTGAATAGGTGAAGTTTTACGTCTGTGTGATATCTGGCACGCGCGGTTCTAGTACTAATGTTAGTACGTTATCATTCTAACCTTTTTATCTGTTCTGTGGGTATCACTGAGAGTGCTCCTGATGTCAATCCTTTACCTTATGTTATAATAATATCCTTCATCTTATCCTTATACCCTTCTAATCCTTATTATTCCAAATTCCCGTTAACCTTAAACTTTATCCCTTTCCTGACGTTTCCCTAACTTTACCCAAAATAATGTCATTGGCTAAATGCACAAGCCGTGCGAACCCAGAAAAAAAAAAAAAAAAACAAAAAAAAAAAAAAAAAAAACAAACAAATACTGGTTTGTTTGAATAATATAATTTTTGTTTTGTTTTCTTGGCATTTCGACAATTTTTATAGATAGTCGCTTATTGCGCAGAATTTATCTCATCAGAAATAATATATCGATTAGTGTTGAGGGCAGTGTTGCCATATGCTATTATGACTTATGACTTTCCCCTCAAACCCACTGCAAGCTCCAAAAACTAAGTATTTCAAAAATAAAACCCCAAAACAATGTTCGTCCTTTTATTTAATTATAATATAATACAGTTAGAAAAACATGAATTTTTGTTTCTTATTTTAAACTTTGATTTTCTTCTTCACAAAAGCTGTCCAATTTGGCAGTACTGAAGGATATTGCTGCAAATAAAGAAACAATTATTACATTTAGATTACTAAAAACACGACAACGATAACTCACCAATAAAGGAAAGGGAGGAAATAGTAGATTCAGTAAGAAAGGCATATTTAATACTGTACCTACTTATATAATTAAATCAATCACATAATTTTATTAATTAACAGGACTTTCATAAAATTAAATCAAATGAAAATGTTGATTTGATTTAACCTAGAATGTTCTAGGTCCTACTAACCTAACCTAGAACATTCTAGATATGGTATCGGCCCTTATAAATACGCAGTGAACCACTAGTACCCGCACTGAATAAGCGATCACTCACTGAAGATTGCCGGCGATCAGAAGAGAAACTCGAAGCGAAAACTTGTGCGGTTAACGTTTTATTACTGTTGTGTAGCGATCGTAGCGAAAAGTGTGTATTTTGTTGTTACAGTTATTTTTGTGATTTTGTTAATTAAAAAAGTTGGATTGTAAGCTCAATTGGTGTTAATTTTTATCCCAAACCCTAACTCGTAACAGTATGTATATGGTCCCTTTGATTTTATTTTGTAAATTTGAATATTCTTGCCTTAATATTGGAATATTTTACTTATAAACTAATTTTATTTATTGCACAGTTATTTTATTATGAATACAAAGCAATACAATTAAACTAATGACAAGGCAGCATGGTCTATGACCTTGGTCTATTCGAAAAATAAATAAAAAAATCTGTTTGACATTGACAGTTTAAGATGCGAAAGGAATTATTATATACAAGGGCAACGCCATTAATTAAAAAGAAGAAAACTTTTCTATCCTACGAAAAGAAATTAAACAGCAGTGCACAGACCAAGAAGAAGATACTACGTATCAGCAGTGATTCTTAATAAAGAGTTGAGACTATTTGGGGTTGTGTTGTACATATAACAGTACAATAAACATTTGAGTATTGAGTATTGAGTACAATAGAGTATTTTCAAGGAATGAAATGTTTGCTAAAAAGAACGGAGAAAACAAATTAATGTGATGCCAAACTATGGTATAATAAGTGCAACATAGCGTCGCTGTTGAAGTTAGTGCTTTATCCAAAGGGTATTCAAGCTTGTATGATTACCTTTAGCAAATATACGACATGGATAAACTTACTGTGATCTCAGGGACTCTATTTATGGCTGCTGATGTTTTTGCAATTGTAAGCCTTGCAATGCCAGATTGGATAATTACAGACGTTGGTGGTAATCAGTGATTTCTTTTCTTTAATACAATACTCTTAATAATTCAGACACCACATTGCTTGGGTTTTTTTACTGAAAATATTGATCAAAGTAAATGATGATATCTTGTAAAATAGACATATTTTTCATGTTACAAGTATCAGGCATGTTAATCACAGTAAGTAAAATATTCACATTTATTGGTTTCAAAGGTTATTTGTTACAGGTGATACTCGTCTCGGCTTGATGTGGTCATGCATTACTTTGTACAATAGACCACAAGTTTGTTTTACTCCAGACTTACAACCTGAGTGGTTGTTAGCTTTGATATGTATATTTATTGGTTGCATATGCATTACTACAACAGTAATATTGTTAGCATCAAGCCATTTTGATCGAAATGTTATCCCTTATGCCCGGTGGGTAGGATTTGCTGCAAGTAAGTGATTATCTTATCATCTATAAACATCATGTTTGTCTCACTTGAATGCATACTTTATTTTCATTATTTGATTCTTTGAATGTTATGTCTAACTAAATTTAATATTATTTGTTTTGTTCCAGTGGTAGTGTTCTGTCTAGCTGCTGTTATATTTCCTATGGGATTTCATGTGGATGAAATTGGTGGCCAACCTTATCAACTGCCCAACAGTCATCAAGTTGGAATATCATATATATTATTTGTCTTGTCTTTGTGGATCACTGTGATTTCTGAACTTTTTGCTGGAAAAGTTTGTCTGCCTCATTTTTAATATGATCAGTTATAATCTGTGAAAACCTCAATAGGTTATTAACTGCTCTTAAAAATTATGCTATTTGATTCCATTCATAGGGTAGGCCTGTGCCCTAGTAGTGTGGACATTAATAGGAAGATGATGTACCAAAAATTTTAAAGAACACTAAAAATAACAATTAAACATGAGATAGAGAATAATATATTGTATATGTAATATATTAAATAGTGTTTTTTTTTAAGTTTAGAATGGTATGAATGTTTTTTTTAAGTTTGGTGGTATCAAAAGATATTTAACTATATCTTTCATTAATGTTTTTGGAAAATGTAATGAATACAAAATAACAGGTGTTGCTGAGGTAAGAGACATATACATTTGTATGGGAATCTAAATCTTTTTTGTTAAAATTTTTTGATCTAGTAGATGATTAAAAAATTAATTAATATAAAAGGTACCCAGAAATTCAATGTATGATAGTCATTATTTCTCTCATGTTATGTTTTGATAATATATTAATTATTTATATTTACAAAATAAAATGATAAACGCCCCTTTTTTACGACGCACCTATAGGCATGTGCCTGGTTCAAAGACTTCTATGTATACTACAAGTCTAGCTGAGTTGGTCTTTATTTTAGAAGATAATTCACCACTGGTTGGAGTTTTCAAAATATGTCATCAGTCCAGCAGCACCATAAGGACCTTTGTCTCCGCCTAATTAGTTACTTACTTGGCTATTTGTTTATGTTTCGTCATGGACAAAATTCATTTTCAAAATTTAAGATATGGTGCTTCTGGACTGAGACAGAGAGATAAGTATAAGCTCAACGGTGCGACCGCCTAACATGTGCCAAAGAATACGAAATCTTAGCAAATATTACGACGATGTTGTACAAACATCCTTTAAAATTTTCATTAGTTTAAAGCGATATTACCCATACAAATTTGAAATTCATTAGAGCTTAAAGGTGTCATTAAACCTTAATGGATGTTTGTGCAACTTACCGTTAGTTAGAAACTGCTGGCAAATCCATATTCATAATTCTTTATCATTCGTTCGTCATTATTAAAGTACATCTCAAAGTAGTGTAAAGAAACGAAATAGCACTATAATAACATCGCTAAGATGTAGTATCCTATGGATAGAGTTAGATTAGTTAGGCGGTCGCTCTGCTGGTAGGGTAAGTAAAACATACCTATGAAGTTTTATTTTTGATTGACCTTACAAATTGTAAGATTACAGCTACAGATAATAATGAACGATAATCGGGTAGTAATGTATATAGGGAATTTTTAGTTAAATAGCCATGTAATAAAGTGAAAAAAATAATTGTCGCTACTTCAGTTTCTAACTGAAAATTCATAGTTCAGTCAACAACTATTTTCCCATGTACGACCAGGCTGCACAGATTTTTCATTAGATTTTGGCTGCAGAATAAGTTTTCACTATACACACAGTATTGCGCATCGCGATACGTCAGTGTAAAGCGCTGCATCGCGGCGTATAACGTTGCATCGACAGCACGTGCTTCAATTAAAGCAGAGGTTATCAATTGGACGGAACGGTATTTAACAGAAAGTCATTTTACTTATGTGGATTTTATGTTAAACACGTTAAATAGTGTCTATTGAGCTTATTTATCAGTCCATAGTGATAAATAACCATGCTCCGATAGCGTTAACAGGCTAGGTTTGGAATTCTCGTACGCGTGACGGTGCACTTTGGTGTACGTCTGTTGTTAAAGGCGCACGCTGCATTTTTTAATAATACCACTACCCAAATATTTACCAACAAAGTAGGTAAAATGTATTTTAAAAATAATAGATGCAATAAATTTATTAAATCGCTGTATTACGTGTAAATATTGAAATAAAATAATAATACAGTTTTTGTTAAAAATACAAATTATTCAAATTTATATCATTGTATTGTGTACCTACATAATAAAATAAAAATAGTTCTCAAAATTATTTATATGTTTTAATCCCAGATTATTTTAAAGAATTGGAATCACATGCCCTGGGTGGGCGGCGCCCACCCAGGGCATGTGATTCCAGTGGGCGCCTGACTGGCAATGTCAGTCTAGGGAGGAGCGTCAATGTATATGTATAATATATAGTAGAATCCCGATTATCCGAAACAATTAAAACGAGGGGTATTTCGTATAATCGAAAATCCGGATAATCGATTTAAATTTGAAAATTTAACAAATTTTTTTGTTTATGTTGTTTATATGACGCGTCCACGTGAGCTTTTGGTCGAATGTTACGCCCGGTATTTGAAAGGGCCTATTGTTTGGTCTCATTCCTTTAGATAAGGTTTCAATGGTGACATTATCGAATGCTCCTTTAATGTTTAGGAAGGCACAGAGAGCTATCTGTTTGTCTACAATAGCCCTTTCGATCCTATCTGTAAGTTCAAGTGTGGATTTGCCTTTTTGATATGCGTGTTATTTTGCATGCAGATGACGTTTTTAGGGGTCTCTTATGCATACCTATGTCAATGACTTCTTCCACACTGTTTAATAGAAAGGAGGTCAGGCTTATTGGTTTAAAGGATTTCGGTTGAGCATAATCCTTTTTACCAGCATTGGGATTGAACTGGACTTTAACCGTTGTCCATTCTTCTGGTATATATCTCCAGGCGTAAATGGACTGTCGAATTTATCCTTATATTCTTCAGTAGATTTATCCCTAGATTCGCCAGCAGATTTATCCAAAGATTCGACGGAAGTTTTATCTCTAGATTCGACGGTAGATTTATACCTAGACCAGAGTAGATTTCTTTTTAGACTCAACAGTAGGTTTATCCCTAGATTCGACAGTAGATTTATCCCATTTTAAAGGTAGCCAGTATGTTAATTCAGGCTTTTAATTATCCTATAGCAAACTTAGTTAAATCCATTCAGTAGTTTTTGCAAGAAAGAGTAACAAACATATACGTTCTCTCAAACATTTGCATTTATTAGGTAGGATTACTAATGGATTGGCGTTCGCTCAGCAGCGCTCGTTTCTTGTATCTCAAAAAGATAACTTGGCTATTTGCCCTTATTTCGCAACCGACTAATCATTGAGGTATGAAATTTCAAAATCCGCGGGGTTGGCATTGTCACCCTGACGGACACCGTCAAGTTTTGTAAGAATATCTAAACCAGAAGATGTAATATATGTTATAGAAAATAAACATATTTAAAAATAAAGATGTTTTATTATTAAATATGACAATTTCATCTTTTAAATTAAGTTTAATTGTAAGTTAAAAATCATTAACGGGAAATAAAATTTACAACACATACAATAATTATTTACAGAAGATTCATGGAGAAAACTTTAAAAGTTCACTTTGTAAACATTACTTAGTCCTTGAGTCTGTATATTCCCACTATTTGATTTATTGTTCTTTTCAAACACTAAACTTGGATGCTTCTTTCTTCATTACCCGGTGTCTTCTTTGATGCAGCTTTTGACTTCTATTATTTGAATGCTGTCTTGTTTGTTGTGCCGTTTGATCCTAGTAAGCTGATGGAAATTAATGCTGAGAATGACATAAGCCAGGAGAACAACTGCTTTGTCGAACCCTGTGCGAACGTAGTGCTTTACATCACCACGCAAGAATACGACATAACGACACGACATTTATCGAGAAGGAAATGTTATATACCCCCTACACTTTGGGAGCTGGCCTTGCAATCTATTTGATTCTGATCGCCGCCAGTAAATGTGATAGGGAATTTCTTTAAGAATTCTAAGGCTTTAACATTAGACTCGAACGCCAGTTCTCGAACGATGAATTCCACAGGAACGGACTGCCTGTAGCTGCACATATAAGAATAGGTTTAAATAACAAAACCAGGACTGCAAACAGTCCTGAAATATTTAGTAAACAACAATCTCTATATTACGTAAATAAAAATAGAATATACATATAAATATTAATAAATATCAGTCAAGAGGCCTTTAAAAAGACTTTTTAAACTAAGTTAGATCATATGGCTATGTGTAAGTGAAGTTTCTTTAATGAAAAAATTCTTGGCAGTGTTTTAATAAATTTTCATTAAACATAAGCATTAATGCATAAGTATTGCAAATACAAAATTGATAAAATATAATAATTAATATTCATTGAAAATCAATTAATCTTTAACCTAAATTTTTACTAAATGTGTTTTGTCTTTATCATTCAAACATTTTCTCTTTCATGCATAATATGTTATAGAAATGGTGAGTTGTGAACAATTACAGAAGTAATTTATTTTATCCAATTACTAATATTGAATTTTCATTCCTGCATTGAAATACAAGAGTATTCCATTGAGCAGTATATTTAATTTTTTAAATAATGAAATCATTAATAAAAATCTAAAAAATATTGACGTACGACTTTATGATGTATTTGAGGTAGAGCTTCCTTTCTCTTTCCACAAACCAATCCATCAGGTAGCCAGCCATTAACGGTGCTGTTTTGTAAAGTAAGAAAAATTTGTGCAAATTTCCTGTAGCCCAAGCACATCTGGTTTCAAGGGCATGTTTGATACATTCATTTTCTCTTTCCTCTTTAGATAGGCATTGGAATATTGTTGTTATATCTGAAAAAAAAAATCAAATACATATACAAAATAGAATTTCGACATAAAAATTGAAATCATATTTTTGTTAATATGTATATAAAATGATCATATTATGACTAACCTAGAGTATTAGTTGTGAAGATATAGTATAATATTCGGTAAGCAGTAAATTCTGCTGTATTCGTTCTACAATCAGGTAATTCGTCATACAACATTTTTAATTGTGTTTGACATTGGTTAAATTCTTCATGGTCTCCTCTCTCCAATGCTATTCTTGCATGAGTTTCATACACTTCAACAGTGAAACTATCTCTTATTCCTTGAACCTGAAAAAACAATGAAGTCAGTTAAGGCAACAAAATGTAAACTATGAAATATATCTATTTGATAATACAAATTCATCTTAATCAGTGAATATTATTTATAGATTTTTACTTACTGTTAAATCCTGCCTTATTGATTTTAATTGGTCACAAGCATATCTGTAGTCTTGTTTTTCTATCCACCGCTCTTTGACATTTTTCAGTGAATTTCTTAAGACTGCAACAGGTCTGACTTCACAAGCCTCTGGAGCTTTTGTAAGTCTAAGGAACGACTTTTCAATGTCTAAACATGTACCGACTATATGCATCTCATTTAAGTCATAGTCTCCTTCGGTGTCTTGAATTATTGGTTTCCTTGTACTAGGTTCACATTTCTTACCTGCTTGTATGGAACTTGCTATGGAGGGTACATGACTACCATTTGCAAATCTTTCAGCTCTTTTTTGAAGTTTTTCTGCATTTCCTGTAACATCTTCAATGATAAAATCAGTATAATTAGATTTCTTTTTTTGATTTTTATGTTTTTCTGATTTCTTTTGATCTAAAGATAATCTGTCCTTGACTTTCTGGCGACCCTTAGATTTGAAATTTTTCTTTTCTTCAAATTCATCACCAGAAGTCGAAGATGCACTGAAACAGAAAATTGTTAGTAAGATTAGGCAACACCAGAAAAAGAAGAAAAACTGATGTATAAATAAAAGGCTATATACCTTATCCGTTTTCTAGATGGACTCCTGGATTTAGATCTACTTTTAGAGTGTTGTCTACGCCTTCTTTGAGGTGATGTCTTATGTCCACTAAAACTACGTCCATTAAGACCACCTTTACATTTTGGCGTTTCTGGTTCAGTTTTTTGATATAAGCTTAATGTACCACGCACAGGTTTTACTGATAGATTATGACGTTCACTATGTACACTAGGAATAGGTTCTTCATCCCAATTTCTAGTCCAAATTTCATCTTTATTTGCTGCAGCTGTTATTCGACCCTTAAGGCATATGTCAATCTGGTCACGATCAAATGCAGTTTTACATTTTTCGTAACATCTTTTAATGTATCTTTCTAGGCTCTCTGGCCATGTTCCAGATGATGTTTGACTTAGGGAAGAAGATTTAAGGATATCAGAGGAATCTGGTTGTTTTAAAAAGTTTATGGGTTGTTTTTCTGAGGTGCTTTCATTGTTCTGCACCTCTGGTGGTTCAGGGATATCTTCAGTGGCTATGGGAGGAGGCAGCGGGACATCTAAAGGTGGTGGAGGAGGTTTAGTTAAATCAGGTGGTGGACATGGCGGAAGTGGAGGCGGATGGTCTGGCAAAGGAGGCATTGTATCATTTACATTATGATTATTGGCATTATCATCTATCATTTTATTACCCTTCTTCCGTTTTTTTTTCGAACCGCCATTGTTTGTTAAAAGGGGATTTTCATTTGGCGGAATGGGTGCAGTTTTTCTATTTGCATTGAGATTAAATCTGATAGGAGATTGGTGGAAGAAAGGGCGAGTAGTGTCGAGAGGTGACATTCCTAACAAAGGGGGCATTGGAGGTTTTAGAAATTGCTGGCAATTAAAATCACTTTTGGTTTCTTTACATTGTTGAAATTGGTTGCAATTGTTGTTTGGAAATCCACCATTGTTTCCCATGTGATTAAAATAGTGATTGTAATACGGTGGGTACATACCACCGTAATTATTATATTGAGGATACATGCCATACATCCAAGGATTATGATTTGGTGGCATACCGCTCATTGTTTGTATAGGAGGATCTTTAGAATTATTCTCTGACATGATGATTTTAAATTAATTACCTTAAGATCACAATACAACTAGAACAAATCCATTCATCATCGACTGCGAAAATCAAAATGGCGGACGGAATGTGCGTGAAGGTTTCCGTCCAGACATCGGCTTTTATTAGTTAAAAACTAAATATATATGATGATACCTTTGTGAAAACGTCTTTTGCTTCAATTAAGTTTTAAAATTATGTCACAGAAGTATTTTTATAATATCCACAATTATTTTTCACGTAATCGATAGACATAAACTGACATCATGAACTTTAAATAAATGACATTTATTTATAGCGATTAATGATGTGCGGAATCGATACCATTAATCGAATAATCGATTTTTCAAATAATCAGTTGCTATCGATTATGATTTCATAATCGACGATTAACCATCAATTATTTCTTAAAACATTAGCAATAGGAATAGTTTAAAACATTAGTATAGTACCTATTTACTTTACTTCGATGGCTCAGCAACCCATAGCGGATCGCGAGTGTAAATATTATTAGTAGATATTCTATTACTTATTATGGCAACCTTGGAATACTCCCACGAACAAATAGGTAATTTTACTCTTGATGAATGAATGAACGGATCTTACAGTTTTATTTTAACAAATACAAATTAACCGTTTCTTACTAAATGCACACGGTACATCCCAGATAGCAATTTAAACTTGTTTCTGACTTGCAACAAGTTTAATACATTAAAAAAGAAGACTTGCTTCAAATTTGCCATAACAACTACAGCAACTTGCAGCAAGTTTAAATCAAACTTTCTAGTTTCAGTGCGATAAACTTTCTCTACCTTTGACGTATCAAAGGTAGTGCAAGTGTACCTAGGAAAATTATTATTACTACTACCGTACCTACCTATAATTTTCCTAGATACTGACTCGAATACCTAGCAGGTATTCGGGTACACGAGTACCTGGATTTCAGGTTTCGAGGCAAATATTACTTTTAAATTTACTAATTTTTATTAATCTTTTGATCATTCAAAACTTTTGGTTCAAAAGTTTAAACTCAGACCACAGCACAGAGCCTAGCCTAAGAGCCAAAGTAATTAACTGGAACGGTTGATTTCGAATCTCATATTTAGATCACATTAAACGGCATATTATTTATACAACAGTGGCGTAGCTACCAAGGGGCTAGGCGGGGCAGTGCCCCTGGGCCCTCAAGCTCAGGGGGCCCACGAATCTTTACCAGAAAATCTCGATCGAATTCAACTTTTGAAAATTTCTCCCATTTTCAAAAAAATATGACAGGTGACAACTCGTGTTTAATCATGGCAACTCAGTTGTGAGAAATTGCAAAGGTATAAATATGTGTGGGTTGACAGTGTTATTAATGTTTTCATCAATTTGTTGGATATCAATATCTGTATATCATTATTTATCGATATGCGTTTTTGTGATTCGCGATTGTGAACTTCGCATCAAGATATTCCGAGAATGGTTAAAAAGTTAATGTATCAGGAGTAAGTAAGCGTATGTCAATAAATTTTTTGCACTGGTTCATAAAAAAGTTCAATTTTATTTGATTATAGTACGTAAAGACATCTATAGATTTCGGCTACTCACTATAAAACTCAAAATACCGTGAAAAATACAAGTCATATGCGGTAGGGGGCCGCTCAGACCAAATAAAAAGTATAGACGGAGTTTTGCCTAACAGAAAAGTGAAGCCGGAAAAACTACGCCTCGGCGTATTCGTACAGAGTTTCATGCACACATACATAACGAAACTGCGCCTTCCTTATCAGTCTAACTAAAGACAGTGTGCGGAACGTTTCATTATAAAAAAAAATCAAAAATTTCTTACTAACTGCCGAATTGTGTAGTAAAAGGTTGTAAAAACCAATCCTCAATAATTAAAAAGCAGGATGGAATCACATTTCACATATAAGTATTGGAGAAAATTTACATTTTCAGTAATTTAAAAATAAAATTTAAGTAATTGCTTGGAACACAAAACCTCAGCCAAATATTACCATCGTTAAACGTAATTATTTACCCCGAAATCAGGAAACTTTAATTTTATAACGCGTTATTTCTAACAAAACACAAATTACGTTATGTATTTTTTTCTTGTTGTATGGAAATGATATATAATAAATTTTGCATTCAAAATGCTACATAGAGGTCCAGATCACAGATATTGAAGTGTTAGAATAAGGAAGTAAAAAATAAAAAACGGGTTTAATTTTTTACTTCTTTATTTTTTCTAAACAGGTTTGCATACATTTTTTCATTTCCAAACCGACATCAAAATTTGAAAGAGAAGTGGATTTCAGTCATTCGTAATAGTCGAAATGAACTTTCATGGAATCCAACTTCGCGAAGCGTAGTTTGTTCGACTCATTTTAAGAGCAATGATATGTATTATACTATAAAAGGGTTACGTCGAGAAAAGCAAAACTTATATGCAAAGGTTTCAAACTTTCTATATATAAAAATTTTAGTTAACATAGTGGAAGTTTTCAAACTCAACTTAAAAATTAATTAAATAGTCTCTCCAATGTATGGCCTCCAATAATAATTACCTACTTTTAAAGATTTTAGAATATCTATGCTAATATTGACAAACGAATTTACATTAAATAACTAAATAGCATAGCGTTAACGTTAAGTTATTGGGGTGTTTTTAATGACTATGGTCACACCGACACGCACACTACAATTGCTAAAAATCGGCTTCACTTTGTTATTCAGCGAACTCCGTCTTTACTTTTTATTTGGTCTGAGGGGGGCCGTCCATTAATTAAGTTATGCTTTTTTGTCATTTTTTAAACCGTCAAATGTAGTAACACTGGTGACCATAAAATGTTTGCCGAGGATTCCCCAACGACGTCTTGTATCGTATCATTACGATTCGCTGATGATAAAGTTGCTTATCGTTTTTAAAGTATTTGTATATTTCATGATTTTACTTCAAAAAACCTTACCAGTTTTAGTAATAGTGAGCCCCCTTTTTTTAATTTGCCCCAGGACCCTAGATTACCTAGCTACGCCACTGGCAAATATCTACTTTTAATGAATTTAATAGCTCGCAAACAAAAGCCAACTTAGGTCTAAGGCTTTGGATATTGTGCTGTATAACAACTAATGTTTTACTATCCATTATGAGTAACTTTTTTGATAAACATCTCTTTTATTGTGGGAGAATTAATTAGTAAGCTATTTTCTTTATTACAAAACATAAGCAATGTATTGATGATAGCTTTAAGTACTTTTTCGTTATTAATAACTTCGATTAAAATATTCTGTACTTTGTTATTTTCACTAGGTACATTTAAAGGTTTAGAACTAGTTGCCTTGGCATAAGACTTGTTCAGTGCAGTAAAGAACGATCCCAAATTATTTCTGTTCATTATTTTATTTCTATTTTCATTAATTTTCTGTAGTTTAACTGGACAAGTCCTAGCCACGGCAATGTGTTCACCTTTGCAATTGACACACAGTGGTTTATTTGTATTGGTACATTCTTTGTATGAATGAGACTCTGAACATATTGAGCATACAATGTTTCGTTTACAAAACTTTGTAGTATGACCAAACCCATACATTTATAGCATTGTAATACTGGCTTAATATATTCCTCTGCAGGTACAAGACATAGACCACAGTTTACACGTTTGGGCAGTACATTACCTGCAAATGTCACTGAAACAGTCTGCAACGGGACAATACCATCAGGAGTTCGGCTAGTAAATTTGCGTACAGCCAATATTTCCTGGGAATTAATAAGTTTATCAAAAAGATGTTTGCAGCTGAGATCAACAGGGATGTATTTAATAATTCCTATGCATTCTCAAGTTGCAGCTGGGATGAAAGCTTTAATTTCATGCGATGACAAGAAAGAGGAATTAGACAACAGAGAATTTGCATTCTTTGCATTATCAAAGATAACAGCATACCACAAAGCATTGACTCTTTTGATTTCTTTCACACCTTTATAGTATGAATATATTGTTTAAATAAATGGGATTTTTATTTCCAAATTTAATTGTTTCATTTATGTTTTGTATATAAACTGGAAATACTGTGCCTGGAGAATTCTCAGGGTAGCTCCGTATGTGATTTTTCTTGAAGTATGGTGCATGTTTTACATCTTCATCATCATCAGAAAAGTCCACCAGAGGACTTGTTTTTCTTTTTTTTACCATGTGTAGGCTCGCTGCCTCCCTTATCTGAACCCATTGTCAACTTACAGTAATTAATATAAGTGAAGTTTACTTGGAGTTTAACAATAAAAATTAAATAATTATTATTTAAAAGAAAAAGTTGAACCTCCCGCCACGAGAGTTTCCCGCCCTCCAACCTGGCTACTGGTTTACAGAAGAAAACAAAAGCAAGTAAAAGAATGAATGCCGCGTCAAATTGTTTTACTCTTTTTTATACCATAGACCAGACACCATCCAACCTAGGATCCAACCCATGAAGATAAAGTAAAAGAACTGGAGGCCAAACTCAGAACTATTGGTTGAAGCAAAGTTATATGACCTCTATTGACCTTTCGTTGGACTCCTGGGTGGCTATGTCCTAAATCTAAATTTTCCCGGAACCTGTACCGATCATTGATGTTATTCGCTATTTTATGTTTCATAAACTTTTCGACAATTGGTACTAATAGTATAGTTTTACACGTCACTAATTGCATAGGACTTGAAACTTTATTTATATATCAGAAATAAGATTGTACATTAAATATACTCTGAAATCCAATCCAATGTAACAAAAAACTTAAACAAAAGGGTTATTAAGCAATAACTACAATTAAATAAAATCTATAATAAAAAATGGTACGCAAATATTATAATCAGAAGGCAGATACATAGCTGCAAATTAATAAAAATTATTAACTTTTTACCGTCGTTATGTCAATCTCATTTATCAATAATCCAGACTTGCAATTTAATTTGTTGAATTATTATTAAAACCAATGACATTTGTTAACAGTTGATGAATAAATATTATTCTCAAATCCTGTTTTATATGTTGATCTCAAAACAGTTTATCTCTATTAGAAATAAACTCAATAACATCGAGTTTTTGTATCTAAAAACTTCAAACCCCAAACATCACCGTACCCATGCTATGTGAATAAGACACCGTAATTCTTTTTCTAAATTTCCCCATTGTTGTGGTAAATGGCATCCTCAAAAAATGGCAACCTCGTGTGTGTCAATATGGCGAATGATAATTACTAATTTCGTCGACTCGAAAATTGTGATTCATATATAAACGTTTCTCGCTATCAAATCGTGAAAAATGGTTCAGAAATGTGTAGTCCTAGGTTGCGGAAGCAAATGGCATCCTGGATGTTCTTTGATATTTCACAGGTGAGTCGTAAGTTACTATAATTGATGACTGCTTGCATTTTATAAAAATAATGTTTTTAACGTAGAATCCTTCAATTTTTGATAATTTACAATAATATGGCATCTAAAGTAATATATGATTTAATTGTTTACAGTAGCATATTTCAGAAATTTTCTAATAAAAGCACAGTTCACATTGCAAAATAAAAATAAACAAACACTAATATGGTGACCATGAAAGGAAGATAAAGGATAAACAATAAAACTGAACTTAATATTTTTTATTTCACTTTTAGTTTTCCCAAGGATCTAATAAGGAGTAATCAATGGCTATCGAGTGTCAAATAAAAAATAAGTTTTATAAAACTGCAAAAATATGCAGTAATCATTTTGTGGCTACAGATTATATAATAGAGAATCGGTTAAAGCATACAACAATTCCTTTTTTTTCTGATGTGGTAAGTAAAAGTCTATATTCTACTAATTAGGTACTAATTAGTAGAATATAGACTTATATAGATATTCTTAGGTAGCCAAAATAGAATACAAACTTCCGAGTGAGAACACGAACTTGTGGCTCGACGTCCTTTTTAAGTACGCGTATTTAAGATGACACACAAGCGAAAAAGGTCGTCGAGCCACAAGTTTACGTTTGGAAGGAATAAAATATTTTTATTTTACTTAATGTAATATGTTATGAAAAAATGGTCTCGAAATATCTTAATTCCCTAATGGTTTAGACAAAATAACCATAATTCGTATTTTTTCTAGGCGGGACAATCTGATCTAAGAAGTGATGCATTTACCATGCCTTCTACACCTTCAACATCTCGTCGTAGGTTGTCCGATAGACTTGCTATGGTAACAATCAAATACTATTTATTGTCATCAAAACTGTACTTTTTTAGTCACATATAAATTAAATTTAAAAATAACAATGTTGTTTTATTTTTATCTGAGAATGACAATTACATCTGAGAATATAAGAGAAGAATGTGATATGTAAATCAGTAAATTGACTTAAGGGTGAAATATTTACTGGGTGCTTATTCCATTTCAATTCGATCGGAAATGCCTAATTTAATTTAATTATTGTTAATATATATTGTTATAAGTTTCTTGACATGTCATTTCTAAAATTATTTAATTTTGGGTATTTGTATTTTTTTGCAATCTTACATAATTGTATTGGATTGTAACATTGCCATGCCCTTACAGGGCGTCACATGTACACGAGCAACAAAATAATTACTATCTTATAATTTTAAATGTGACATGCAATAAATGATTTGATTTGATTTGGAAGGAAGGTAAGCTGACAATCGTAGTCTACAGTCTTGTAGTTCACTTTGCATGTTAGACCTACTCCGTGCTTTGGAAGGCACGTTAAGCAGTTAGTCCCGATTGTATCTACCCTCCAGTTGTAAATACCCTCCAATCCGGAATGGACCCATCGTGGGTACATTAATAGGCTGGTGATTATTAAGAAGAGTTGTTACCAACTATAATTCCCACACTGCGAAGTTTTTATCCTCAAAAATTGATATATTTTTTTTTGAGAACCCCCTAACGAGACTCATCAAATACTATTTTACGTACGACACAGTTAGGCTAGCAAAACTTTTTTAAATTTCCTCATTTGTCCCCCGAAAATAACCCTTATTTATAAAATCAAATTCAATTATTTTGTATATCTGTGTTTAGGTCAAAGGAAGACAATTTTTACAGGATTTGGTCCAGTAGATTCGGAAAAAAGGCTTTTAGTACGGAACTTTAATAAAGTTATTAATGTCATGTGTAAACTTTACATCTACCTAGGAAAATTTGATACTTTTTTTTTGCCTTAATTTTCTACTCTTTAAACTTGTCTCCTTTATTTTGTAGTTGTGTGGACACTCTATTAGAAAGAGAGGAGGGGGACCTATGGAATGAAATAGAAAACATTCAAGGTCAAATTTTTATGCTTCAAGTAGGTTTGGAGGAGTTTGGTCTCCAGTTATTTCTTTAGCTTCATGATCCAACCAAAACAGACCTCAGACCAAATAAAAAGTAAAGACGGAGTTCGCTGAATAACAAAGTGAAGCCGATTTTTAGCAATTGTAGTGTGCGTGCCAGTGTGACCATAGTCATTAAAAACACCCCAATAACTTAACGTTACGACGTTATAGAGTTAACGTTAACGCTATGCTATTTAATAATATAATGTAAATTCGTTTGTCAATATCAGCATAGATATTCTAAAATCTTTAAGAGTAGGTAATTATTATTGGAGGCCATACATTGGAGAGACTATTTAATTAATTTTTAAGTTAAGTTTGAAAACTTCCACTATGTCAACTAAAATTTTAATATATAGAAAGTTTGAAAAGTTTGGATATGAATTTTTCTTTATTCGACGTAACCCTTTTATAGTAAAATACATATCATCGCTCCTAAAATGAGTCGAACAAACTACGCTGCGCGAAGTTGGATTCCATGAAGGTTCATTTCGACTATTACGAATGACTGAAATCCACTTCTCTTTCACTTTTTGATGTCGGTTTGGAAATCCAAAAATTAATGCAAACCCGTTTAGTAAAAATAAAGAAGTAAAAAATAAAACCCGTTTTGTATTTTTTACTTCCTTATTCCAACACTTCAATATCTGTGATCTGGATCGCTATGTAGCATTTTGAATGCAAAATTTATTAAATATCATTTCCATACAACAAGAAAAAAATACATAACGTAATTTGTGTTTTGTTAGAAATAACGCGTTATAAAATTAAAGTTTCCTGATTTCGGGGTAAATAATAACGTTTAACGATGGTAATATTTGGCTGAGGTTTTGTGTTCCAAGCAATTACTTAAATTTTATTTTTAAATTACTGAAAATGTAAGTTTTCTCCAATACTTATATCTGAAATGTGATTCCATCCTGCTTTTTAATTATTGAGGATTGGTTTTTACAACCTTTTACTACACAATTCGGCACTTAGTAAGAAATTTTTGATTTTTTTTTATAATGAAACGTTCCGCACACTGTCTTTAGTTAGACTGATAAGGAAGGCGCAGTTTCGTTATGTATGTGTGCGTGAAACTCTGTACGAATACGCCGAGGCGTAGTTTTTCCGGCTTCACTTTTCTGTTAGGCAAAACTCCGTCTATACTTTTTATTTGGTCTGAGCAACAGACTATATATATAATCTGTGGTATACAAAGATACTCTATGATCTGTGCCCAACAGTACAACAGTACCAAAGAACAGTACCGTCCCGTCATTGTATCGTGGTGCTATCTTTTTGAAAATAGTTTTGAATCACTTATTTTTGAGCCGATCATTCTTCTTGATTTTGGGATCGACAAAGACTCTCCATATGCCATGCGTACAATGGCACGGAAATTAGCATCGGAATATAAAGGCTGGATTTCTATGTACACTGATGCGTCCAAGCAGCATGTTAATGATCCAGTTGGATCAGCAGTATGGATTCCCGTTCACAGATTAGTATTAAGTTTCAAAATTCCCTCTCTCTCTTCTGTATTTACAGGAGAAGCTTTAGCTCTCCTTGAGGCCATCCTATTTGCCGAATCTCATAACTTTAACAAAACTATCATTTTCACAGATTCACAGAGTTGCTTACAGTCTATAATATCACATCCGTTTCGTTCTAAAAATAAATTTCCAATAATATTTAAAATAAGACAAGCATTGCATAGGTGCCATCTTAAGAAGCTGCTCATTATCCTCGCATGGATACCGGGACACTGTGGTATTCCTGGGAACGAGACAGCTGATGCATGTGCTAAGCAAGCTGTTATAACTGGCTCTTTAAAATATTCCAAACTTTTTCATCACGATCTCTTTGTACTAGCACATGAACATTTAATGAGGTCATGGAATGTAGATTGGGAAAATACTAGAAATAGAGCGGGAAAGTATTATTTTGAAATTCAGAGAACTATCCCCAGTACTCCCTGGTTCTTTAAGGAAAAGCTTTTAAGTAAAAAAACGATTTCAATTATTTGTCGTCTGAGAATTGGACATGTGTGTACGCCGGTTCGACTTGCCAAATTTAAAATTAAAGACAACCCCCTCTGCGATTGTGGCATTGAGGAAGGAACTACGGATCATATTTTATTTAATTGTTCAAATTTATCCATTTCGCTTTATGATTTGCTACCATCAAAAGTTCCACGTCCAACAAATATAAAATGTATCTTGAGTATGGAGAATCCCAGCCCATTCAAAATTTTAGCAAAATTCTTTGCAATCAATAATAGTCTTAATTTATAAATATATTTGTTTTCTATATACATTCTATTTGTATTATCTTTAACAATGTAATCAGATAGACGCGCTCAGAGCTATTTTTTTTTAATTTATTTAAATTCAAAATTTTACATATTTTATTATTGTTTCTATACGTGTAAAGACCACAAACGTGACATTGGCGGAATTGTGTAAATGCAAATAGGCCATGAATTAAAAAAGAAGAAGAAGAAGTGTAATGCAAAGGTGTAATGTTTTTGATTGTTTAATATGCGAGGCGTTATCTGTATTGTTGATCGAAGATCTATGGATTAACGCGCATTTACCTACAACCCAACCTATCATTTTCAATGTACAAAGGAACGAATAGCAAGTTGATTACATCATGGATTTGGACAATATTGTCATAGAATCTTTTGGCAGTAATGTTAAAATAGTGCGAATTAATAAACCGAAAAAGAAAAATGCTTTAGATTTTATCATGTACAAAACAATATCAAGAATTTTGGAAGATGCTACAAGAGATGATGCTATTAACATTGTAGTGCTCACAGGTACTGGAGACTTTTTTAGTAGTGGTAACGATTTAACGGCGCGTAATGTGTCTTCAGATAGTGACTTTTATTCTGCACTAAATGATTTTATCAAATCATTTATTGTTTTTCCGAAAATTCTGATAGCTATGGTGAATGGCCCAGCTATTGGTATCGCAGCCACAACATTGGCTCTATGTGACTTGGTTTATGCTTCTGAAAATGTAAGTATTTAACTTCCTACCTCTGTTCTAGAAACTACATACTATCTCCATTAAATATCTCACAGTTTTAATATTTTTCAGTCATACTTTTACACTCCATTTACTAAGTTAGGATTTATGGCTGAAGGATGTTCGACATATACATTTTCAAGAATAATGGGTGAGAGAAAGGTAAAAAAAATTTATAGTATGCTTAAAATTATTTTTTTAAATATGTTTAGGTACAAATGTAATAGGGAATTTGATAATGGTTTTATTAAGACTGACTATTATTTAATGCATTTTTTGATTAGCTTTATAATTTTGGTTAACATGTATTTCAACTATGAGTATTTAAAATTACCTTTCAGGCTCTTGATATGCTATTGTTTAACTACAAGATGTCTGCAAAAGAAGCTTTACAATGTGGTTTTGTGAATGACATATTTAAACAAGAGGATTTGCAACAAAATGTATGGAACAAATTAAGAGACGTTACAAATTTGAGATGTGAAATATTAATAGCAAACAAAAAACTAATACGGGGCCATATTAGAGATAAGCTTTTAGAAATAAATGAAATTGAACTAACAGCACTCAGAAAAATAATGAATAATAGTAAACTTTAGAGTTATGGTAACATAAGTTTAATGCTTAAGGTTAAGTGCATATCTAACAGAAGATTGGTCTCATGGATTGTGGAATATAAGTACTGACAAATATGCGATATGACGTTGCGCACTAACATATACTTTCGTGAGAAGCTTGATTAATTGGGGTTGGTGCAAAACCCTAAAGTGTTCACAAAATATGAGGCCTGTTTTGATAAAAGTCATATAATCACAGCATGATTAGTTACAAAAAAAAATTGGTAAGAAATAAGTTCTCCAATGGTTGGCCTACATTCTGCATAGGAAGTGGAGGTTTGATTGGTATATCTCTGCTCTTTGGCTCTTTCGGGAGTTGCGGCAGGAGAGAGTCCCTTGCGAACTTGCAGACAAGTGCTGAGGTGGCGATGCATAATCCATTACAAAAATGGACTGCCAACATTTGTTTAGAAAATTTAGTGTAATTCAAAATAAACTTTTAAAATATAGTATACCTTCCACTTGCATCATCAAGCCATGGATACTGTCTTGAACCAAATTTGATAAGACAATTCAAACAATCTCTAACTTGATGGGATTACTTTGTTTAATTACAGCAGTTCCATGGCTACCTTCTTGATCCTATATGATATCAGCTTCATTCCATATTGCAATTATATCCAAATTAAATGTGTTTGCATTTCAGCTTAATTGAAAACTGGGAAGTGGGTCATTTAGCTTGCCAAATTGAGCCACACTAATAAACAAATATGTTCAATAAAAGCTTGTAAAAAGTAGAAAATAATTAAATTAATGTAGTTAAACTAGATTTTTACAAGTGCAATATACCTAATGAATTTTTATTTTTTTATTTAATTATGACCGTGGTTACAAATTTATTACAATATAGACTTAAATGCGAAAAAGACATCGAATGTCACTAAATTACTTTTATTGTATATTTTAAAGAGTCTGTAACTTTAAAATGTATATTTTATGGATTTAATGTATTTTTTAAATGGTAAAGATATATAATAAAATGTTTTATATTCTTGAAACTTGTCTTTTATTTTATAGCAAACTTAAAATATTTATAATGTTAGGTGGCAATGGGTATAAATAGCTACTTATATGCAAATTATGAGACAGTTTCAGGTTGTTCCCTCACAAGTGAAAATACAGGTTTCTGTTATATGTTTGGAAAATATGAATAAATGAATATTTACAAGATAAAATCTTGTAAATATTTAACAAAATAAATTTTAGGGCACTAATTTGGAAGATAATACACGTTGAAAACTTGAAAATATATTACAAAATTTTGCTAAAATACGGACGGCATCAAATGAGTTACATAAAACGTAACAACTTTGAATATAACAGCTATAAACATAAACGGAAATAACGAAGATTGCCCAGGTGCCCATACTGTTTCCACTACCGTAGCACTGTGTGACGTCAGTTAGTGCCTTGAAGAAGAATGGCGAATTCCCATATAGTTTTGGACCTGAATTTTTAAAGTCCCGTTCATTAATGAAATAAACGTGTACTTGAAGATATAAGGTAAACTAACAAAATCCTAATCGTTTTTTTCCTTTAAAATTTGGGATTAAAAAGATATGGCCTAAAATACTTTGTGAGGTTATATATTGAATCTTTGCTTTTTCGTTGAATGGATGTTAAAATAAATAAAAATGGTAACCAGATTACTCCGTTTAATATACTTAAATAAAATATCTAACAAGATCCAGACACTTATAATAGAAGAAACATTTATAACATATGACTAGACTGTGTGAACTACGATAGATCCCTTTGCCTTAATTAAAACATTACAATAGAAAGTGACAAATAAGGGCAATGTATACATTGAACTGTCATTATTATAACCGAATCGATTGCTATTCGGAATCCAAAAGTAATGCAAATACCAATATTGAGATCGTTAGTCGAAGAAACACGCTAAATTATCAAGTTGAATAATAACATAAATATCAAACTCCATGAACGAACACAAAATAAACAACCAAACCAATCATCCACTCATCATAGACCATTCATAGATGAAAACAAGCATGTTAAAATAAAATCAACTAATCGATTATTTAGAACAAAATAATCGATACGTAAACCTTTCATCGGATCAACTGGAGAAATGGCAATAATGTTCTTAAATCGGTTGTGGTATCTTAGCTTTAATTTTTTTTTATTTCTCAAGTATTCAATACGTAATTTGAACGAATGAAATAAATATTGAAAGTATTCTTAATCCGTATTTCATATAATATAACTTAATAAGATTTAATATATATTTGACGTTCATTCGCTCAGTCTGTACGCGTCATTACATCACATATCTCACATATTATTAGCAGTAAATAACGTCTGATAATATACTATAGTGTAAGGAGAGCCATGGCAGAGGTGTCGTCGGGTGCGGGGGTAACCAGGAGAGCGTCATAAGGACTCGGTGCGGGACGGACGTGTGCGCGTGCGCGAGCTTAGTTGTTATTAAAGATATTTATCGCGATTCGGTGTTTTTCTTTAGAATAGTTTCACTTTTGATAGGAACCCTTTTTACCTTAAATCAGAAGTGGGATTATGAAAGAAAAGCTCACGGCCTTAGTACGTTTCGTTAGCCATCTTAGCATTCTTTTCGGACTTTTTTCGTGTTTAAGTGATATCTGTGACATTCTTTGTTTTATGTGAAATTATTAGTTTTATGAAAAATCTGTGACATTATTTGTTATTAGTAACTTATTAAATTAGTGGGTAAATCTAAAGCTTAGTAACAAAAGGTGGACTATTACGCAATCCTTTTTCTAATACTCATTCTGTGGTAACAAGTGCGGCGCGTTATCACTACCTATGTCAGCAGTTATTCCGAGCTCGCAAAGCCGGCGGTCGCGGGGAATTCCCCGAAGTAGATCTCAGTCCCGTCGTCGTTCCGTCGGTGGAGGTCGGGAATGTTCGCTTCGTAGACTTCGTTCGTCGTCTACCGGTCGTAGTCTCCGTAGCGTTCGTAACGCTAATAGAAATCGTACTAGTGATTTCTATTAGCGTTACGAACGGAATATGTTAGGCGCTATCTTAACGTGGCTATATAAATCTCGCGAATTTGACTATGAGATTAATTTAGTAAAGGCACCATCTCTTAATGTAACAAAGGAAACATTTACACCACCCGGTACGCCACCACGAAAAACGAATTTAATAATGACTGTCAGTGTCAGTCAATCAGTCGCGATAAGATTGGCGCGGTTACGGAAACAGCTGATATCTAACCACAGTTAACACAACTCGCTAGTAGTGCGTCTACGTTATCGGAACGCATGTTAACGAACGCTTTCGGTGACGCGTTGCGTTCTTTGAATACTGCCGTGCGATCGAATCAGCCGTATTATATTTCTTGTTTTGGTCCATCACTTCACAACGTTGAAGTCTGGTGTCAAGAAGTTGACCGTGCTAAAATTGTTAATAACTGGAATGATTTTATAGAATAGGGAATTGTTTAAAAGGCGATTTTAGAAAATGGCTCAACGAGTGTGTCACAAATGATCGCAGTTGGAGCAATTTTAAAAAAGAGTTTAAGCCATTGTGTCTGAAAAACATCAATGTAGCGGACATATTGTTCGACGTAATGAGTACTAATTCTGACCAGTATATAACCTACGCTGATTATGCACGTCGCTCGTTACTTCGTTTACGTATAGTCGCAGGTTTAAGTGATGAATTGATTGTCGTAATAATTATTCGTGGTATCACTGATCCACAAATTGGGGCAGCTGCAACTAATGCTAATTTGTTACCAGCGTTAAGTAAAGTATTTGAGAAAATGATTTACAATCAACTGCTTGCACACTTTTCATTAAATAAATTACTTCACCAAAATCAGTTTGGCTTTAGCAGAGGTAAATGTACAACAGACGCTGGAATTGCACTTCTGAGGCATATCTATGATGCTTGGGAGAATAAACAAGATGCAATTGGCATTTTTTGTGATCTATCAAAAGCATTCGACTGCGTTAGTCATGAAACACTGTTGGGGAAATTAGAACATTATGGTGTGACGAAAAATTCACTTCATCTAATAAGATCATATCTTTCTGCTAGAATTCAAAAGGTAGTAATCAATGAAGCGAAATCTGCAGGGGCACCAGTTACTATGGGCGTACCTCAGGGATCGATATTAGGACCATTGCTTTTTCTAATTTATATAAATGATCTTCCTCACTTTACGAAGAATTTGTGCGAGACAGTATTATTTGCAGATGACACCTCTTTACTGTTTAAAGTTGAGAGGGGTAATGATTGTTTTGACGATGTAAATAATGCTCTCGACAATGTTCTACAGTGGTTTTTATAATAATAATTTAAAGCTCAATTCAAATAAAACGAAATGCATAAAGTTTGCATTACCTAATGTGAGGCATGTCAGTACACTTATAAATGTAAATAGTGAAAAAGTTGAGTTAGTAGAATCGACAAAGTTCCTTGGTATTACACTAGATTCCCGACTGCAATGGGATTCTCATATTGATAGCTTGTCAAGTAGACTGAGTTCTGCAGCTTTTGCTGTTAAGAAAATTAGACTCTTGACAAATGTTGAAACGGCAAGATTGGTATATTTTAGTTATTTTCATGGTGTAATGACGTATGGTATATTGTTATGGGGTTCTGCGGCTAGCATTCAGGATGTTTTTATTTTACAAAAGAGAGCTGTCCGTGCTATATATAATTTACGGTCTAGGGAATCTCTCAGAGAACTATTTAAAGAAATAAATATTCTGACTGTTGCCTCTCAATACATCTATGAGAATATTATGTACACAAGAAAACATTACGATTCCTTCACAAAAAAAAGTAGTGTTCATAATCTTAACACAAGAAATAAAGATAAACTTGCCGTTCCAAGCTTCAGACTTCAAAAAACCAGAGGATCATTTCTGGGTAAATGTATTGCTATGTTCAATAAAGTTCCACAAAATGTAATTGACCTACCCATAAATAAATTTCAAATTCATGTAAAGAATATACTTATGAGCAAAGGCTATTATAAAGTTGATGATTACTTTAAGGATCGCAATGCATGGAATTAATAGCCTTCGCTTTGTTCTATAAAGACTAATTATATGTTCAACTTATGTCCTACAGACTTTGAAAGTTGTATTTACTATTGTGATAAATTGATAATACATATTATTTTGGTAATGACATGATTTATGTAAATGTCATTACTTATGATAAAAAGCTGATAAGTTTCTTTCGCTTGTTCTTCTTGTCAGCTAAAAGACGTCCTAAACAAGTGGTAGGGGAAAAAAGTTTTTTTTGGACGATTCAAAAGTGCTTGTAATAGCCTACTTGAATAAAGATATTTTCATTTCATTTCATTTCATTTCGTTACCGTGTGATTTAGTAAAGTTTTTTCCTATTTATATTAAGCATAGCTCTCATCCTTCGGTAAGCAATCAAACTCAGTTAGATTTAAACAAGCGATGTCAAAATTTTAAGGAAAAGCGCACTGTTAGGAGACGTCGATTTGACAACAATGCATGTTTTTCGGGTGGGCAACATGGACATGTTTTAGCTAACTGTTATAAGAGAGCATTTAACTCAAGTACTAATAAGTTTCCAATGGCTACACAAGTAACTAGTGCTCAAACGACCTCTCAATATAAAGCAGAACCTTGTTCTTTTTGTAAAAAGCTAGGCCATAAAGTAGATACTTGCTTCGCAAAGATAAGATCCGAATCTCGAAACAAAAAATAATGTTAATTTTTGTAATGAAATGAGAGACTTTCGTAAAAGCGTAGATGTTGTTGTTGCAGATATTGTTGGTTCTACAATATCGCTTATTTCATCTTCGCTAATAAAGCATTTCAAGTGTTCCTGTAAACCCTCTTTTCGGGTTCTGAAGGGTATTGGAAGCCAAGAAGTAGAGTCTACATGTTACGTTACGCTACCTATAGAGTTTGACTAGCTTTTGCCCGCGACTTCATCCACGTGGTATAGTTACTTTGGGCAGCATATATTTTCCGCTGTTTTTCGAGATAAGTTTCCAATGGCTACACAAGTAACTAGTGCTCAAACTAGGTGATTTCAATTGCCATCATCAATCGTGTGGCAGTTCCAATACAAACAATTATGGGGATGAATTATTAGACATTATTGATTGTCATAATATTTGTATCTCAAACACTGGTGAAGCTACACGTGTAACAAAACCAAATCAAAATAAAAGTGCTGTTGATCTGTCATTATGTTCTCCTAGTCTTGCATCTTCTCTTTCTTGGCAGATACTTTCTTCATCTTATGGTAGTGACCATTATCCTATTATTATAACTTTGCCTTTCTCTAAACCTTGAAACCCCTGTCGATTCTCCCATCTCAAACATAGGCTTCCAAATAAAGACAGTAAAGCCTGGGAAAAATTCACAACTTCAGTCCAGTCAAAATTATATTTGCTCCCTAACATCAACTCTAGTTCTGAGCCTGAAAGAGCTGAAGCTTTGAGTAATCTTTTTAAAGATGCAGCTAATGAAGTCTTCCGTCCGTCCGTGGTGGGATAATGAGTGTCCGGAAGCTGTGAAACAAAGAAAAGCTGCTGAGAAAATATATAAACAAAATATGACTGAATCTAATTATGATAAAATGTCAGAGTTGATATCAAAAACTAAAAAAACTTTTTAAACAAAAAAAATTTGAAGGGTGGCGTAGGTTCTGTACCTCTATCTCCCCTAACACTCCTCCAACATTAGTTTGGCAAAAAATTAAAAGATTCAAATCGGCCGTCAATAACAACTCTTCATCAATGATACCACCACAGCTAATAAACCCTTTCTTAGATAAATTAGCTCCTCTCTGGGTTTCGAACAATATCTCCATCTCTTCTTCCTTAGCTGACTCTGATATTAGTGTTTCGTTTAGTTTATATGAATTAAAAGGTATCATTCAAAATACGAAAAACTCTGCCCCTGGGAGCGACGGTATCCCATATGCTTTTCTTTCCAACGTTTGCAATAACACATTACAATATTATTTAGATTTAATAAATTCTTCAATGATCTCAGGTAATATCCCCTCATCTTGGATACGTCAAACAGTGTTGCCAATCTTAAAACCAAATAAAATTACTTCTGAAGCTTCTTCATATCG
The DNA here is from genome assembly GCA_918026875.4 of Diatraea saccharalis. Lineage (NCBI taxonomy): Eukaryota > Metazoa > Arthropoda > Insecta > Lepidoptera > Crambidae > Diatraea > Diatraea saccharalis. Next base: position 9,334,748 of record OU893337.1, read on the forward strand.
ACCCATTGCTGGGTCTGACGCAGAACGTGCACTTCGCAAAATGTGCACTTGACAAAAAATGCGCTATTCGCATTTGGTGCACTTCTCAAAATGGGCACTTCGCAGAATGAGCATTTCGCAGAATGAGCATTTCGCAAAATGAGCACTTCGCAGAATGAGCACTTCGCGGAATGAGCACTTTTCGTGGAAGTTTTTAATTAATAAAAAAGAAATGGGTACTGCGTATTTAAAATCAAATAAACACTTTTACAACGTATTATTTTAAAAGTAATTAAACCGGCTTTTTATTACCCGCATTAGTTCCAGCAAACCACATTCCAACTGCCTGGAACTATATCTACTATATTTTCAAAATAACTATGAAAAAACATGGTACCCAAAAATGTTGCCATCGATTCTGAGTTGTGCAAATCAAAGACATAGGACAACTAACGCATTAAAAGCATGGCATCACCGTGTCAATGCTCGTGTACCCAAAAATCCTAACTTATACATGTTCATCCACAAATTAAAAAAAGAAAGCAAGTATTGGGATCGTCATATACGTAACAGTTTATTTATGAATGTCAAAAGAAATCGCAAGCAAAAAGATATTGTTTTCGATCACTAATCTAACAGGATGTTGGGTAAATTAGAAAATGGTAATGTAACAGTGCCTAAGTTTAAAAAAAAAAGTAATTTTTTTGCAGTTTATGAAGTAATTCATTTAATAACATTTTTCTATATTGTATAATTACCTGCTAAAATCTTCATACTATTTTTTGTTAAAAATAGGCGAGATTAGCATATTATTTATTGATTTAAAATGTGATTCTTATTTGTATTTACAGTTATTTTCGTAAGGGTGATGTCAAGCATTTAAAAAATGGGTAATTTTTTGTTTGTGCATTAAAATAATCATCTAGGTTTTCGTATCTGTTTTATTCAAATTATTGAATATTTTTAATTGACAATCAAAACCTAGTGGACTTAATTACTTTTAAAATAAATACGTTGTAAAAGTGTTTATTTTTATTTTAAATACGCAGTACCCATTTCTATTTTATTAATTAAAAACTTCGACAAAAAGTGCTCATTCCGCGAAGTGCTCATTCTGCGAAGTGCTCATTTTGCGAAATGCTCATTCTGCGAAATGCTCATTCTGCGAGGTGCCCATTTTGAGAAGTGCACCAAATGCGAAAAGCGCATTTTTTGTCAAGTGCACATTTTGCGAAGTGCACGTTCTGCGTCAGACCCCCATTGCTTTGTCTTCGGTTTTACTCAAACTAGCGGAGCATTTAATCAAAAACCGTTTAGATTGGTTTCTAGAAAGAGAAGGCATTTTAGCCAATACTCAATATGGCTTTAGAAAAGGTAGAAGCACACTCGATAATATTGCTATCTTCACTACAGATATTCGCATAGCTTTCTCTAATAACGATTCGGTAACAGCTGTTTTTGTAGACTTGTCTTCTGCGTATGATAATGTATTATTGGATATTCACAAAATCAAACTATTATCTTTAGGTATACCTTCCATTTTCATAAATTTTATTCTCAACGTTTTAACAGAACGCACAATAGAAATAAATATATTACGATAATATTATTTATTCTCGGACTGTTTCAAAAGGCCTTCCGCAGGGGTCAGTTCTTAGTCCTATTCTGTATAATGTTTATACATACGATTTAGAAGATAATATTTGCTCAAATATATATATCAAAATACTTCAATACGCCGATGACCTTTTATTGTATTACATTAGTCATTCCATTGAGGATTCGCTTCTTAAATTAACATCTGCGTTATCTAATTTAAAATATTGGATGAATTCTAATGGGTTACAACTGTCTGCTTCTAAAAGTGCTGTCGTAGTATATACGCGTAAAAATAAACTCCCTCCTATCTCCCTAAAGTATGATAATGCTGCTATTCCCATTAAAAATATTTTTAGGCGTAGTTTTAGATTCGTAACTTTCAGGCACCCACCATTGTGTATATATTGCTGATAAATGTGAACGCTTATTAAATATGATAAGATGCCTTTCAGGTGTTTGGTGGGGAGCTCATCCATATTGTTTAAAGTTGGTTTACAACGCCCTTATTAGAAGTGTTTTAGATTACGGTACATTTTTGCTAGAACCAGGTAATGTTACAGCCTTTAGGAAGCTAGACAAAATTCAACATAAAGCTCTGAGGATAATATTGGGAGCCATGAAGTCGAGCCCAATAAACGCTTTACAAATAGAATGCTGTGAACCCCCCCTACAACTAAGACGGCAATATATTTGTGACAAATTCTTTTTTGTACTATTCAGTGTTTAAATCATCCACTTCTTTCTAAGATTAAGCCACTTTATGGACTATTTTCTACTTCAAGCTATTGGACACATAAAAATCCACCATGTCTCATTGTTAGTTATAAGAAATTCATCTCTATTTCTTCTCCTACTTATGTATCAAATTACCTTCCTATTTTTAATGTCGATTATAAATCATTAATTTTTCCTCCTACTATTCATTATGACATAGTTGAAAAATCTGATTTAGACGCTAAATTAAACTTTGAAATCGCGATTGACAGCAAATTCAATGACTATCACCACATATTTTGTGATGCTTCCAAACATTCGACATCTACCTGCGTTGGAGTCGGTATTTATCATTCTCAGTATAAAATAGTTCAGAAAGTAAAACTCCCTCCAGAATCATCCGTGTATTCAGGAGAATGTTTTGGCATATTCAAAGCTTTAGAGTACAGTAAAATCATGAAACTTAAATCTGTTATAATATTTTCAGACTCAAAGAGTGCTTTACAGTCTATAGAAAAATTCCCGTTTAAATTAAAATGTTATTCTCCCGTTATTTTTGACATCAGACAAATGATACAAAAATGTATTGAAAACAAAGTTCATGTAGAATTTACCTGGGTTTCAGCTCATGTTGGTATAAAAGGTAATATTATAGCTGATAGGCTCGCTAATGAGGCAGTATCGTGTGGAGATGTTTTTCCTTTTCAAAACTATTGTTCAGATTTATTAGCAATTCCAAAAGTAATATTACGCGAGAAATGGGAACAAATGTGGGAAATCAGTAAATTGACAAAAGGTAAATTTTATGCTCAGATACAAAATCATATTCCTTTGAAACCTTGGTTTTTCTTAATGAAGTGTGGCAAGCTAGAAACTTCTACGATTACACGTATGAGACTTGGTCATTGTTCTGCACCTTCTCATCTAGCTAAACTTCATATAATCAACGATCCTAGGTGTGACTGTGGATCAGATGAAGGAACAGTTAATCATTATTTTCTGCTGTCCTAAATTCCAAAGATCCTCCCTCTGGCAAGACCTGACATCCCTTCGTGTTCCATTCCCGACTAACATAGCTACACTATTACATACTTATGATCAAGCAATATATAAATGTATGATATCATATATCATACTTAATAACATAAAATTGTAAAAATGATAATATATATATATATATAGTATATTTAAGATTATAAATACCATACATTCCTGATCCCATCCTTCCTTATCCGATTCCGTTCCTATTCGTTTCCCAATTTTTTTACTTGACATTGGCAAAATGCACAAGCCGTGCCTGTCATATTATACAAAAAAACAAAAAATTCAAACCACAACACAACCACATACAAATGGGAAACTTTGAAGAAGCGGGTTGTCTTTTTTTTGTTTTCTAGTTTTTAATTAATAATTTGGACAGTGGAACTTATAATTAGTGTAAATTTATTGTATTTTAGTGTATTTGTGTATATTATATTATTTTTATATTAATACTTCGAGTTCTGGTAAGTCTATCATATTGTTTTCTATGAATGATCCTGATGACCCTGGGGGGTCAGCCCCCCAGGCGTCTAATTTTGTTACGATCACCAATGCCTCTGAAATGGATACTGAAGGATCTCTATTTGATACGGATTGTTCTGATTCTAATCATAATTCCAAGCGCAAAAGATCGTCATCACGAAAAATATGAAATTTATTGGTATAAAAGATGTTGAAGCTTCCCACTCGGTACCGGAACAGGTGTCTCTGCCACATTCATCTCAAGTTTTAGATAACACTTCTCGTGTACCTATTGGTAGAATTCAAAATCAAGCTTCAGATGCAGCTCCTTTTATAGTATATATTCAACGAGAACCTACATCTAGTAGTGAAAATAATACAATACACCCAGTTTCATTAGGACGCTTCTTGAAAAAATATTCTTTCCAAAATATAATCAACGGTAGTCTGAAAAAAATCGGTAGGAATAAAGCCTCAATTTCGTTTTCAAATTTCCAAGATGCTAATAATTTTGTTAATAGTAGTAATCTAAAATTAAATAACTACAAGGCCTTTATTCCTACTCACAATATTACTCGAATGGGAGTTGTGAGAGGTGTACCTATAGATTGGACAGATGATGATATAATGAGCAACATTTCAGTACCAATAGGCTGTGGAGATATTTTTAAAATTAGAAGGATAAAAAAAAAAGTTGTAAATAATGGTAAAACTGATTTTATTCCTATAGAAACAGTGATTTTGACATTTGATGGGCAAGTTTTGCCTAAAAGGTTATTCTTATGTTACAATTCTCTTCCTGTGGACTTGTATATTTTCCCTACCATAAAATGTTACAAATGCTGCAGGTATGGCCATATAAAATCACAATGCCGGTCAGTTTCAAGGTGTTTCAAATGTGGATCAGGACACTCTGGCGATAATTGTGCTGTAGAAGAAGAAAATTTTAAATGTTGTCTATGTTCTGGTTCTCATATGGCTACTAGTAGAAAGTGTCCTGAATTCTCAAGACAAAAAAGTATTAAGGAGACTATGGCTAAGAACTGCATTTCTTATGCAGAGGCATTGAAACTTCACCCACCTGTACATAAATCATATGCTGAAATACTTACTTCTGCCTCTCCATTTTATTCAAATTTGAATCAACCTATTCAAAATAATTCTCTAAAAAGTTTCAGCCCCTCAAAAAAAAATTCAAACTCAACCTCATATAAAAAAACTGTATTTATAAAACCCAAACAACCTTATTCTCCTTCAAAAGGTTATGACCATGCAACTCATGCTGCAATCATTAATGAGTTTAATATTCCTTCATCACCCAATGGTAGTGCTTTTGTGAACAATAATAATGATTCTCCTCTTTTAGATCTCCCAATTAAAGATTTAATAATTGCTCTTATTCAGTCCTTGTCTAAGAATAAACTCATTTCTCTACCGCCCAACGCTGCTTTTTTTGATAGTCAAGACATAGTTTCAAATCTCCATAATGGACACAGTAATTCAGTGGAATTGTAGAAGTGTAAATAACAAAAAATCTGATTTAATTTACCTTATTAACAGATTTAATCCTTTTGTTGTCTCTATCCAAGAAACATGGCTTCGGCCTGGTTTTAACTTTAAACTTCCCGGTTTTGCATGTATCCGTGAAGACAGGCTAGGAAATGAAGTGGGCTCTGGTGTGGCCCTATTTATAAAAAATCATTTGTTTTTTAAACACATTCCCATTCCTAACCATAATACTGACTTTTCTATAATTGCTATAAATATTAATAATATCTGTTTTGTCTCTGTATATATTCCATACCCCTCTTCTCTTATATATGATGAAATTGAAAATATTTTAAATAATCTTCCTAAACCCATTATATTCATGGGTGACTTCAATGCCCAACATACTTCTTGGGGTAGCTCTTCCTCAAATCACTATGGCAGTAGAATACTTGATATGTTACATACACATAACTTATGTTTATTAAATACTGGTAAACCTACACGTAGAACTCAATCTCATGAAGGAAATAGTGCTCCTGACTTATCAATTGTCTCTCCTAGTCTTGCCGTTTCCTTGTCATGGACTACCCTAGACTCAACATTCGGTAGTGATCATTATCCTATTCTTATTTCCTTCCCAAATAATACTGTAAAAAGGCCACCCGAACGTTCACCCCGCATGAAATATAAATTAGACAAAAATAAATGGGATGATTTTAAAGAAAATATTGAACAGAACATTCACTCTCTTCCCAACATTGATAAAGATAATCATTCCCATTGTGCTTCTTCTCTAGCCATACTTTAAATAGAAACTGCAAATAAAATATTTCCACTCAAAAACAATCGGCATACAAACATTCCACCTCCACCGTGGTGGGACAAAGAGTGTACTGTTGCTATTAAAAAAAGAAAAGAAGCTGAAAGAAATTATACTTTGCACTCTACATCTAATAACTTCAATATTTTATGTAATTTAATTAAAAGTACGAGGAAATTATTTAAACAAAAAAAATAGGAAGGGTGGAAAAGATTCTGTGCTTCCATTTCACCGAATACTTCTCCGTCAGTTGTTTGGATGAACATCCGAAAGTTTCGTTCAACATTTTAAAAGAACCCAAAGAACCCATTTTAAAAAATATTCCGGAGCAACTATTGGATAATTTTTGGATAAGTTGGCACCCCCATTTGTTCCGTGCAATAACACTCTTCTTCAAATTCCTAATGTTGTAGGTGGACTCGATGCTCCTTTTAGTCTTTCCGAGTTACAAGGTGTTTTATCATACGTCAAAGACTCTGCTCCAGGCTGTGACAATATTCCTTACTCCTTTCTTACACACCTGAGTGATAATAGTTTAGTATATCTTCTAAATCTAATTAATACCATTGTAATAAACGGTAATATTCCACATACTTGGAAACTACAAGAAGTCATTCCCATTCTAAAACCAAATAAAAATCCGCAAGACATTTCCTCCTATCGACCAATAGCTCTTTCATCAGTACTAACCAAAATCGCTGAACATCTCGTTAAAAACCGCCTGGAGTGGTTCGTTGAAAGTAAGAGCTTACTTGGTAAAAGTCAGTTCGGTTTTAGGAAAAGTAAAAGTACTATGGACAACATCGGCATCCTTACCACTGATATACGATTAGCTTTTACTTGCAATGAATCGCTTTTAGCTGCCTTTTTAGATATCTCAGCTGCATATGACAATGTAGTTTTAAGCATATTACAAAAAAAACTCATTGATTTAAATGTACCCCCACTTCTTATAAATTTCATAACTAATATTCTTACAGAACGAACTATTAGAGTTTGTCAGGATTCCGTAAATTTAAAATCAAGACTAATATGGAAGGGTCTTCCCCAAGGATCCGTATTAAGTCCTTTGTTGTATAATATCTACACTCACGACCTCGAAGATGCTATACCTAAAGATACTAATATTGTACAGTGAACCCCATATATATACTTGTTCCTAATTATTAAACATCAGTATTCATCGAACTCTCGTTTTATTTACACTAACTTCGCCTCTACATGGCGACCCTGCCATGCGCGGCGGCGCGCGAGTGTCAAATATCTAGTGGAATAATATAACAGTAAATTAATTATGGCATTACTACTCGGACTTTTAAACTTCATGCGCGTTGCAACCGAACAAAATAAAACCAAAAGATGTGCCGTTCAACAGTAGAGAAGGAGGAGATTATCCTAGCCCAAAACGCAGCAGGGAGCAGCAATGCAGCCTCAGTGGAACAGCTGCAATCTCACGTTGAAATCACTAATGTATTATTAATAATCGTCGTGATAGTAGTACTGGGAGTGATTTTTGTAGTGCTGACCATTGGGTATAAGAAGTGCCACCGCAGGTGGATTAACAAGGAAATAAACCGTACAGTATGGAGACGATCGGTTAGTTGGCGAAGACGTAACGAAAACCCGCCAGATGTTCAACAGGGTAAATCGATTCCAATGATGGGACTGCGGCATGAATATAGTGGTTAAAGTGATGAGTGAAAAGTGAAAAATATGCTATATGAAAAATAGTTGTGATGCGGTATAAAGGAACTGATTTTTTTTTAACATTTATGTAGCTATAATAAATTTAATTTTGTATCATTTCAATTACGTATATAAAAACTAAACATATATTCATACCTATATTCTTTATGAGAGAAATAATTATAAATATTGTGTGCTACCAGCTGCGTATGTAAGTAAGTCAATTTTATTTTTCTAAGTTATAGTTTGAATTTTTTGTTTAAATATATAAATATTTTATTATAGTGTTTATAAAACTTTATTATGATGATAATAAAACTAGTTAAAGAAAATTATGGCAAAAGATTTATCTAGCATATATGAAGATCTGAAAGCAATTAGAACGTACTTAATAAAGAAGGGTAAAGAAAGGCATAAAGGTAATATTTTAAGTAATAAATATAGTGAGGCGCAAACCTTAATTAAAACATTTTATGTGTTAGAGCAAAGTCTGTCACAGTAATACAACAGTAGAACAAGGTAATATACCAAGTCAAACCTTGACTTTGACTAGCGATTATATACTTAAAATAAAACAATTATATAGAGAGATAGTGAGCTTATGTACTGTACAGGAAGCCGAAAAAGGTGATTTAAATATGGAACGCTTTGATTTTAAAACGGCGGCCTCTATATTGCCTAGAATGGACGGTACAGAAACCGTCACAAAACAGCTAATAGACGGTATCGAAATGTATGAATCTGCCTTAGATGAGTCGAGTAAAATAATTTTAATTAATTATGTATTGAAAACACGGCTCACAGAGTTGGCAAAGTCGCGTATGTCGGCAAATTATACTTCGGTCGGCGATCTCGTCAAAGATATGCGTAAATATTTACTTTCGCAAAAAGCTTATACTTCATTGCATTCTCAATTAGTACTATGTACGCAAAAAAGAAAGACGATTGAAAATTTTGGTAACGAATTAGAACAATTATTAACTGATTTGACGATATCGCAGGCGAATGGCATTATTGCAATATGCTGATGGCTTACTTCTGTATTGTTCTGGCAAAACAATTGAAAAATTAAGTTTCTCATTAACGCGCTCTTTATCTCATCTTAAAAATTGGTTAGATGAGCATGGTTTCACTTTATCTGTATCTAAAAGTACGGTTGTTCTTTTCTCTAGAATTCGACTTTTGCCACCTTTTTCTGTTTACTATGACAATGAAATTTTACCAACTAGTAATGAAACTAAATTTTTAGGGATAATATTAGATCATAAAATGTCAGGTCTGTCTCGCTGTTATTATGTTGTAGCTAAATGTGAACGAATGTTGAATATCCTAAGATGTCTGACAGGAGTTTGGTGGGGATCTTCACCATTTTCTCTAAAATTACTTTATAATTCATTGGTTAGGAGCATTTTAGATTACGGGACTTACTTTCTTGAACCCTGTAGCGCACTAGGATTAAAGAAACTTGATATTGTACAATCTAAGGCCCTTCGTATTGTCACTGGTGCCATGAAATCTAGTCCTATTAATGCTTTACAAGTAGAGTGTGCTGATCCTCCTTTGAAACTACGCCGTCAATTTCTTTGTGACAGATACCTCTTTAAAGCTTTCCAAATTATTAATCATCCTCTCTTTGATAAATTATCTCGGCTCTCAAAACTTATACAATCATCCTCATACTGGTCTCATAAACAACTACCATGTCTAGTTTTAAGTTTTCGAAAGTTTTGTTCTTTTCAATCTCCAACCCACAGATCAGCATTCCTTCCGATTTTTACCCAAAACTTTGAAGCGTTAATCCAGGTTCCCATAATCAATTTCAATTTATATTTTCAAAAGAATAGTTCAATTTCAAAGTATAATTTTAACTTCATGTTACTTGAAACATGGAACGATTATCATCATTTGTACTGTGATGCTTCAAAATTGTCTTCAACAAGTAACGTTGGTGTTGGAGTTTATCATCACCAGTACAACATTGTGCAAAAAGTGAAATTACCACCAGAGACATCCGTTTTTACTGGTGAATGTTATGGCTTATATAAATCACTTGAATATATTTTAGTTATGAATTTAAAAAAAGCTTTGATAATTTCGGATTCTAAAAGCGCTCTTGAAACTTTACATAAATATCCGTTCAAAAGCAATGTATGCTATCAAATTATTGCAGACTGTCGCTCTTTACTACTGAAATGTTGCTCTAAAGGTTTTGATGTAACTTTTGTTTGGGTCCCCGGTCATTGTAATATTCCAGGTAACGAAAAATCCGATCTACTAGCGAAAGATGCGATTAATTCTGGAGATCTATTTCCATATAAAACTATTATCATGATTTAATTGCTCAAGCTAAAGTTTCTCGTGAATTATCGTGGCAGGAAAATTGGCAATTAAGCAGTGTAAATAAAGGAAGATTTTATAAGCATATTCAGCCTAATATCTCGTTAAAACCATGGTTTAATAAAATTAAATTGAGTAAAGTTCCTACTTCAATAATAACCAGAATGAGGCTGGGTCATACCTGTACCCCTTCCCATTTAAAAAAACTGCAAATTCTTCAAAACGATTTGTGTGAGTGTGGCACCGGAGTGGGAGACATCAATCATATATTTGTGGCGACTGATACATAGCGACATCTAATTCATCGCAGTAACATCGCCACAACAATCGATAGCGAGAAAACTAGCATCGTCACAGCCATCGATAGCAAGACGAACTGCAATAAGTTTCAACAGCAAGTAACGAGATGGCGCTGTACCAATACAAGCAGCATAAATTAATAACTACAAGACATTTAGAACAAAGAAACCTACATCGCACAGAATAAGTTTCATTACCAATTAGCATAAATAGAACGTCCAACCTACATCGGTTGGACCGCGGTCCCCGGGCTAACAACACCTAGCTCGGAGGGAGACAATTATCCTTTAGTCTCCCTGGCCAGTTGTCTCCATCACCACAGTAGGGACCAAACCTTTCAACCATACGGTTCCTAAATATTTTTCTCTTGTCCTTTATATGATCATTCCTCCTTTTATGAGTCCTTATTATCTCTCCGCATTCCTCTTCCTACCTCCATATTATTTCTTTTATGTACTAACGATACAAATATTTATCACACCTTAGCATGTTTTATAACTAAAAATAACATAAAAATATAAATATTTTATATATTACCATAATTTATTATCCTTTATCCTTTCCCACTATCCAAATACTAACTTCTATAAATATCCGAGTTCCTTTCCTAATTGTTTCCCTACCTTTTTATATCTGACATGGCTAATACCCAAGTCGGGTGGAGCCAAATTAAAAAAAAAAAAAAAAACACATACAAATACGTAGGAAAAAAAGGCGGTGTTGAAGACAGCCACGTGCCGAAAAATGTACAGATCGAACGACCAATCACAGCGCCTACATTAGCGGAATTATCAGGGAGCCCATTGGCTGCGTAGGCGCCGTCCGCACGGTGGGGGCGATTCCCCCACCCGGCGCGCGGGCGTAAAACGCGCTGTGATTGGTCGACCGCCGCGCGTCACTAGTATCTAAGTTAGATGTTAAGTTTAGAATAAGGGTAGGGCCAAATTTGTACATATTCGTAGTCAAGTCAAGTCAGTCAAGCAGTATAGTCAAGCAGTAATAAGTAGCCAGTAAGAAGAAAATACAATAAATCGTCTATAGAAGAAATCCGTCTTTGTTTTGCACCATCATCAACAGTTATACAGCATCGTCTACAGTTTGGTCCATAGAGCCGGATCAGCACCCTCAATAGTTTGGTCCTTCGAGAAGCCGGATCTAAACACGTATAGAACCTCCGAGATCCAGCCAACAGTGAATCAAGATGGTGCTTACAAGAAGCCAAGACGAAGAAAACCAACGTCGTGTCTTCGACCAGCCGCCGAGATCGCCCTCAAGTACACCGACCGTACGAGGACGCCTCGAGACGGGTAACGCCGGGGAGAGCCTACGCACCGCACCGCAAGTCTCGCAACTAGCGCCTAACGCGAACCGCGCTGGGGCAGACGTTGCCGGAGCACGCGTCGCCTTGGCAGTGACTACGCAGCCGCCGAGCGGAGCGGACGAACGCGCAGCACACCCAACGGACACAGCGGCGACTACTGGAATAACGACATCTGCGATGACGTCATCGGTGCAACCGGCGAAGAGAGTGCACGTCGCGCGTTCGACCCGCTCGGCAGCGAGCAACGCGGCACGCCGGAAGCTACGCATCGAAGCAGAAGAACGACTGGCTGCCATAAGACGCCGAGAACTCGAAATTGAAGCGGACCTCATAAAAAAGACGCTCAATATCGAGTTAGAAACGCTAGACGGAGCAGAGAGCGAACCCGAAGCTGAAGAACCGGCAAATAAATTGCAAGATCGAGTGTTCGAGTGGCTCGACGACGCGAACGTCGACCAACAACGGGGGGAGCTCTCAAGGACCGCCGTGGCTGAACCGCCACCTGAACGCGACACGCGACGCCCAGATAGGGAAGAACGAAGACGGTCGTCATCGCGAGGCAGAGGCATCGATCAACTCGCCTCTGTCCTCGAAACCCTCGTGAAGTCACGACCGCCGCCGCGTCAAGCATCGGATCTACCGATATTCTCTGGTTCACCGCTGGAATGGCTACAGTTCGCGACTGCGATGCGAGAAACAACGCGGCTGTACGAGTTCACACCTACCGAGAATATGGCAAGACTAAGAAACTGCCTACGTGGAGAAGCTCGGGAAAACGTCGCATCATTGTTGAGCACCGCGACGCACCCCGACGAGATCATGCGAACACTGGAGCAATGCTACGGAAGGCCAGAAAGACTAGTGGACATGGCTTTCGCCGATCTACGGAAGCTGCCGAAGATTGGACCTACCGCGAACGATCTTAACATGTTTGCGGTGAAGCTACAGAACGTCGTGGCCGTCCTGAGGAACGTGCAGCCAGAGTACCTACTTAACCCACTGCTGACCCGGGAAGTCTTGGACAAGATGCCGAGCTACCTTGTATCGAGTTGGTGCAACTTCGCCGAGTCACAGCCGGGCCCGAACGCCGATCTACTAAAACTTTCATCGTTCCTGATGAAGGAAGCTGACCGCTGCATGCGATACAACTATGTATCGAACCTCACCGCACCCTCCACATCGCAACGAACACGTGAAACGCCTCGCCCCGCCCCCAGACCGGAGGCTAAGAAGAAGACGGTGTACGTCGCCACCGAAGAAGCACCGCAGCGCAGATGCCCTTCATGCCAGGAAGCCCACACACTACCTAGCTGCCCAAAGTTCAAGCAGCTAACGTATGATGACCGATGGGAGCTGGTGAAGAAGGAGGGCCTTTGCTTCAAATGCATCATGGGCCGACACCGTCGATTGAACTGCCGACAGAAGCTCTGCGGAATCAACGGATGCAAGCGACCGCATCACCGACTGTTGCACGCAGATGAGCGTGGAACGACGAACGACGTGGCTACGAGCGCGACCGACTCAAACGCGGCCGCAACGGAACCAGCCACCACCGAAACGACGACGGCTGCCACGACGACAAGCCGCGCCGTCAAATTGAAGATTTGCCCCGTGACAATCACGGGCAAACGTGGGAGCTGCGACACCTACGCGCTCTTCGACGAAGGCTCGACGGTCACCTTATTAGACGACGACCTGGCGCGACAGATCGGCGCCGACGGACCGACCGCACAGCTCAACGTCCGAGGAATAAACAAGAAGCAAAGTCACGTGCAGAGCCGTCGAGTGAAGATTGGAATAAAAGGAGCGCGCAGTGACCAGATCTTCAAAATCAACGCTCGCACCATGGTGGGCCTGGACCTCACGCCGCAATCGATACCAGCGGAGGCGATGAAGCTACGCCACCTTAGAGATCTCGACGAGCGAGAAGTCGTATACAAGAATGCGAAGCCTCGCATTTTGATCGGGACGGACAACTGGGAGCTCATAGTGACCCGTGAGCTACGGTCAGGAAAAACCAAGGAACCAGCTGCCTCCAAAACCGAACTCGGATGGGTAATCCACGGGACGGCGCCATCGAGATCGCTTCGCCGCACCGAGGATATCCTACATGTCGTCACGACCGAAGCATCAGACGACCGACTAGAAGAACTCGTGTCGAGACACTTCCGGATCGACTCACTCGGAGTGTCGCTAGACGCATCACACGTCCGCGAAGAGGACAAGCGTGCCGTCTCCACGTTCAAACGCACCGTGAAGCACAAGGACGGCAGATACGAAGTGGGCCTGCCTTGGCGAAACGACGACGCCAAACTGCCACGGAGTTACGACTCAGCACTCCGCCGGCTCACCAATCTAGAGAACAAGCTGAAGAAAGATCCACGCGACATGGAAGAATACCAGCGGAGGATCGACAACCTCGTGAAAAAGGGATACGCCGAACCCTGCGACGGCTCCGAGGACGCAAGCCCCGTCGCATGGTACCTGCCGCATTTCGCCGTCAAGAATCCCAATAAGCCCGGGAAGCTGCGACTGGTTTTCGACGCGGCAGCAAGAATTCGAGGTGTCAGCCTGAACGATCACCTACTCGAAGGGCCGGATCTGCTACGATCGCTGCAGACCATTCTATTCCGGTTCCGAGAGGGCGCATACGCGGTGACAGCTGACATCGAGGAAATGTTCCTGCGAATCAAGATACGCCGCGAGGACCAACCCGCACAGATGTTCCTGTGGCGCGACTGCAGGCAGAATGAACCACCGCGCAAGCTGAAGATGACATCGATGATCTTCGGCGCATCGAGCTCACCATTCCTCGCACACAGCGTGAGGGACCACAACGCGAGACAGCATGCTGAGACGCACCCTGCAGCACTGCGCGCAATCACCGAAGCGCACTACATGGATGACTTCGTCGACAGCTTCAATGAACCGAGAGAGGCCCACGAAGTCATCACCCAAGTCGACGCAGTGCACCAGAAGGCTGGATTCCACCTGAGGGGATGGAACAGTAACAATAGGAAGCTACTACAAGCCGTGAACCCGGATAGTAGAGCCAAAAGCGGGACGACGACGTTTGGAGACGCAGAGAAGACATTGGGCCTGCTTTGGGATGCAAATACCGATCGGCTGGGCTTCAACACCGCCCTGCCTAGAGTCCCACTGCCAGTGAAGTCTCGACAACGCCCGCCGACGAAAAGAGAAGCATTATCGACGGTGATGAGCATATACGATCCGCTCGGACTGCTCAGCTGCTTCACAATCACAGCAAAGAAGCCGGTATTATTGGACGGACGCCACGAACTCGCGAAGAAAATCATTGATCGAGAGCACAGACGAGCGGGACACTGCAACAACGAGCGAGTGGTCAACGACGTCAGGCAGCAGTACTGGATCCTGCGGCTGCGACCAACAGTTAAGAAAGTCGCAGCAGGCTGCCTTATGTGTCGACTACGAAGATCGCAGCCAAGGAGCCCGCCGACGGGGGATCTGCCCGCAGAACGTTTACAGCCCTTTAGACGTCCCTTTAGTCATTGTGGGATAGATTATTTCGGGCCAGTCACCATCAAAATTGGAAGACGAAGAGAGAAAAGATGGGTGGCGTTATTCACCTGTCTGACGATACGCGCCGTGCACCTGGAGCTGGTGGCATCACTCACCACCGACTCCGCAATCATGGCGCTACGAAGAATGGCAGCACGACGAGGATGGCCCGCCGTAATATATAGTGACAACGGCACTAACTTCCGAGGGGCTGACACCGAGCTCAAGAAGGCGTACACCGAGTGGCTTCCCGAGCTGAAGAGAGAGGCGATGAACTACGATGCCACATGGAAATTCATCGCGCCGGGAGCACCTAACCAAGGCGGAGCCTGGGAACGCATGGTTCGCTCCGTGAAAACCGCGCTCAACGCCACATTAACCGAACGAGCACCGAAAGAGGAAGTCCTGCACACTCTACTGGCCGAGGCGGAACATGCTGTCAATTCGCGACCACTGACGCATGTCTCCGTAGACCCAAGCGATCCGGAGGCGCTAACCCCAAACCACTTCCTGTTGGGGTCATCGACCGGCCTTCCATACACCGGGCCATGTGAAGAGGGCGACCGCAGGACTTGGAGGGCGACGCAAGCACTAGCCGACGCCTTCTGGAAACGCTGGCTACGAGAGTACCTACCGACCCTCGTACCACGCCGCGACCCACAACGTCCACGAAGCAGCGAAGTACGGATCGGAGACGTGGTTATCATAGCCGACCACGCTCTGCCTCGAAACACGTGGCCACGCGGCATCGTAGCCAATACCTACCCTGGACCTGACGGCGTGATTCGGAACGTGGAGATAACCACAAGAGGAGGAACATTTCGGCGGCCGACATCGAAGCTGATCGTCGTCGAACCTGCACTCTCCACGGAACGATGAGAGAGGACGCGCTGCGCGACGGGCACGGGCTGCCAACCGGAGGAGGCTGCGGAGATCCTTCGCCGGGGGGAGACTGTTGAAGACAGCCACGTGCCGAAAAATGTACAGATCGAACGACCAATCACAGCGCCTACATTAGCGGAATTATCAGGGAGCCCATTGGCTGCGTAGGCGCCGTCCGCACGGTGGGGGCGATTCCCCCACCCGGCGCGCGGGCGTAAAACGCGCTGTGATTGGTCGACCGCCGCGCGTCACTAGTATCTAAGTTAGATGTTAAGTTTAGAATAAGGGTAGGGCCAAATTTGTACATATTCGTAGTCAAGTCAAGTCAGTCAAGCAGTATAGTCAAGCAGTAATAAGTAGCCAGTAAGAAGAAAATACAATAAATCGTCTATAGAAGAAATCCGTCTTTGTTTTGCACCATCATCAACAGTTATACAGCATCGTCTACAGTTTGGTCCATAGAGCCGGATCAGCACCCTCAATAGGCGGGAAACGGCGAACTTGGTGGGCGCGTTTTTCGAGTTTGAAAATAATTTTATTTTATATTATTAAGTATTGGTGATCAGATTTGTATATATTCAATTTAGTTACTTTTAAATTTATTTAGTATTAGTTTGTAGTGTATTATAGCAGTTTATTGGTAAGTTTTTACGTTTTATTTTATGAACGAACCTCCGGACATAGAACCGCCGGGTACTGTGTTCCCCCGGCTGGACTATTTGTTACCGTTTCTAATGAATCTGGAATGGAAACCGACGGTTCATTATCAGGACGATCACTCAAACGAAGTCGCGTACATGTATGTAAGCACTGCAATAAAAAACGTCGCCGTAATCATAACTCCGACTCAAAAAATGATTGCAATTGCTTTGATCTTTCACCAAGAAAAGAGTCTGCTTCGAATGTAACCAAATAAAAGACACAATCAGTTGACAAAGATTTTAATATTTCTATTCGGTCATCTGTTACTAAAGAGCCCACAGTCACACCAACACCCATTGGCCGTGTTCTTTACAATAAAAATGATGTTTCCCCATTTACTGTCCATGTGCAAAAAATACAAGCTGATCTTCATGATAATACTTCAATTCATCCTGTTACTTTTGGAAGGTTTTTAAAAAATAACCAATTTGAAAATATTGTCAACGGTAGTGTAAAACTTATTGGCCGCAATAAAGTCTCACTAGCTTTTTCTGATTATATGTCTGCAAATTCTTTCATCACTAACAAAAAACTAGAAATTAATAAAATGAAAGCTTTTATACCAACTTTCAATGTCACTAGAATGGGTCTTGTACGAGGTGTCCCTTCAGAATGGACACCCGAAGAAGTTCTCGAAAATATTACTGTCCCAATGGGATGTGGCAAGATAATTAAAGTAAGACGTATCAATTATAAAGTTTCCCAAGGAGGTTCGGTTATATGGAAGCCCACACAATCAGTTGTAATTACTTTCGATGGGCAAATTTTACCCAAACGTGTCTTCATGTGTTTCAATGCTTTGCCAGTAGATCTGTACATTTATCCAACAATACAATGTTACTATTGTTGTCGCTTTGGCCATACTAAAAACCAGTGTAGGTCTAAACCCCGATGCTTTAAGTGTGGGGGAAATCATTCGGGTGATTCTTGTGAAACAGAGGAAGACAGTAATGTTTTTTGCTGTTTATGTGAAGGATCCCATTTTGCTACAAACAAATCTTGTCCAGAGTATATTCGACAAAAAGAAATCAAGGTCTATATGGCAAATAATTGCACATCCTATGTAGAAGCATCAAAGTCTTTTCCTAAAGTTTCAAAATCATATTCCAATGTTGTCTCCACTAATTCTTTTAAAACTCCTTTATATAAAAATTCAACATCAAATGTAGACCATAAAAGTAATTCTCCTACTTCTTCATATAAAAATACAGTATTTCTTAAACCTCGCACTCCACCTAGACTAAGGCTCTTATAAAGGAATTCGATAGTCCTATTCCTGCAGATGGGTGTGTATTCAATAATAAGCTTCAGGATGAAAATAAGACTCAGATATCCATCACAGATTTAATTAAATTATTAATATCATTACTTACTCATATTAACACAAATTCTTCTTCAGCCCTTCATTTACCGTCCAACGCAGTTTCTTTAATTTCAACTTTGATCGAAGGCTTACAAAATGGACAATCGAGCTAATATTATGCAATGGAATTGTCAAAGCTTAATAAGTAAAAAAAGCGAGTTAATTTTTCTTGTGAATAAATATAATCCTTTTGTTCTTGTATTATCAGAGACATGGCTTAAATGTCATCTAAATTTTAAAGTCAGTGTATATACTACCTTACGAGAAGATAGACCAGATGGCTATGGAGGCGTAGCCATACTCATTAAAGAATCACTTTCTTTCACACATATTCTTCTGCCCTCTCACCATAAAGATATTTCAATAATTGCTGTTAGGGTTTTTAACAAATGCATTGTGTCTATATATATTTCCCATCCATCTATTCCTGTTTTAAATGAACTTCGTTTAATTCTAAATAATTTGCCCAAACCTTTTCTAGTACTAGGTGATTTCAATTGCCATCATCAATCGTGGGGCAGTTCTAATACAAACAATTATGGGGATGAATTATTAGACATCATTGATTGTCATAATATTTGTATCTTAAACACTGGTGAAGCTACACGTGTAACAAAACCAAATCAAAATAAAAGTGCTGTTGATTTGTCATTATGTTCTCCTAGTCTTGCATCTTCTCTTTCTTGGCAGATACTATCTTCATCGTATGGTAGTGATCATTATCCTATTATTATAACTTTTCCTTTCTCTAAACCTTCAAACCCCTGTCGAATCTCCCATCTCAAACATAGGCTTCGAAATAAAGACAGTAAAGACTGGGAAAAATTCACAACTTCAGTTCAGTCAAAATTATATTTGCTCCCCAACATCAACTCTAGTTCTGAGCCTGAAAGAGCTGAAGCTTTGAGTAATCTTTTTATAGATGCAGCTAATGAAGTCTTCCCTAAAAAAGTTTACCCCAATAAAATTCCATCTCCTCCGTGGTGGGACAATGAGTGTACGGAAGCTGTGAAACAAAGAAAAGCTGCTGAGAAAATATATAAACAAAATATGACTGAATCTAATTATGATAAAATGTCAGAGTTGATATCAAAAACTAAAAAACTTTTTAAACAATAAAAATTTGAAGGGTGGCGTAGGTTCTGTATCTCTATCTCCCCTAACACTACTCCAACATTAGTTTGGCAAAACATTAAAAGATTCAAATCGGCTGTCAATAACAACTCTTCATCAATGATACCACCATAGCTAATAAACCCTTTCTTAGATAAATTAGCTCCTCCCTGGGTTTCGAACGATATCTCCATCTCTTCTTCCTTAGCTGACTCTGATATTAGTGTTCCGTTTAGTTTATATGAATTAAAAGGTATCATTTAAAATACGAAAAACTCTGCCCCTGGGAGCGACGGTATCCCATATGCTTTTCTTTCCAACGCTTGCAATAACACATTACAATATTATTTAGATTTAATAAACTCGCCGATGATCTCAGGTAATATCCCCTCATCTTGGAAACGTCCAACAGTGTTGCCAATCTTAAAACCAAATAAAATTCCTTCTGAAGCTTCTTCATATCGACCCATTGTTTTGTCTTCGGTTTTACTCAAACTAGCGGAGCATTTAATCAAAAACCGTATAGATTGGTTCCTAGAAAGTAAAGGCATTTTAGCCAATACTCAGAATGGCTTTAGAAAAGGTAGAAGCACACTCGATAATATTGCTATCTTCACTACAGATATTCGCATAGCTTTCTCTAATAACGATTCGGTAACAGCTGTTTTTGTAGACTTGTCTTCTGCGTATGATAATGTTTATTAGATATTCTCAAAATTAAACTATTATCTTTAGGTATACCTTCCCATTTCATAAATTTTATCCTCAACGTTTTAACAGAACGCAAAATAGAAATATATTACGACAATATTATTTATTCTCGGACTATTTCAAAAGGCCTTCCGCAGGGGTCAGTCTTTAGTCCTATTCTGTATAATGTTTATACATACGATTTAGAAGATAATATTTGCTCAAATAAATATAATATCAAAATACTTCAATACGCCGATGACCTTTTATTGTATTACATTAGTCATTCCATTGAGGATTCGCTTCTTAAATTAACATCTGCTTTATCTAATTGAAAATATTGGATGGATTCTAATGGGATACAACTGTCTGCTTCTAAAAGTGCTGTCGTAGTATATACGCGTAAAAATAAACTCCCTCCTATTTCCCTAAAGTATGATAATGCTGCTATTCCCGTTAAAGATCACGCGAAATTTTTAGGCATAGTTTTAGATTCGAAACTTTCAGGCACCCGCCATTGTGTATATGTCGAGCCCAATAAACGCTTTACAAATAGAATGCTGTGAACCCCCCCTTCAATTAAGACGGCAATATATTTGTGACAAATTCTTTTTTCGTACTATTCAGTGTTCAAATCATCCACTTCTTTCTAAGATTAAGGCACTTTATGAATTATTTTCTACTTCAAGCTATTGGACACATAAAACTCCACCATGTCTCATTGTTAGTTATAAGAAATTCATCTCCCTTTCTTCTCCTACTTATGTATCAAATTACCTTCCTATTTTTAATGTCGATTATAAATCATTAATTTTTTCACCTACTATTCATTATGACATAGTTGATAAATCTGATTTATTAAACTTTAAAATCGCGATTGACAGCAAATTCAATGACTATCACCACATATTTTGTGATGCTTCCAAACATTCGACATCTACCTGCGTTGGAGTCGGTATTTATCATTCTCAAAATAAAATAGTTCAGAAAGTAAAACTCCCTCCAGAATCATCCGTGTATTCAGGAGAATGTTTTGGCATATTCAAAGCCTTAGAATACAGTAAAATCATGAAACTTAAATCTGTTATAATATTTTCAGACTCAAAGAGTGCTTTACAGTCTATAGAAAAAATCCCGTTTAAATTAAAATGTTATACTCCCGTTATTTTTGACATCAGACAAATGATACAAAAATGTGTTGAAAACAAAGTTCATGTAGAATTTGCTTGGGTTCCAGCTCATGTTGGTATAAAGGGTAATATTATAGCTGATAGGCTTGCTAATGAAGCAGTATCATGTGGAGATGTTTTTCCTTTTCAAAACTATTGTTCAGATTTATTAGCAATTCCAAAAGTAATATTACGCGAGAAATGGGAGCAAATGTGGGAAATCAGTAAATTGACAAAAGGTAAATTTTATGCTCAGATACAAAATCATATTCCTTTGAAACCTTGGTTTTTCTTAATGAAGTGTGGCAAGCTAGAAACTTCTATGATTACACGTATGAGACTTGGTCATTCTTCTGCGCCTTCTCATTTAGCTAAACTCCATATAATCAACGATCCTAGGTGTGACTGTGGATCAGATGAAGGAACAGTTAATCATATTATTTTCTCCTGTCCTAAATTCCAAAGATCCTCCCTCTGGCAAGACCTAACATCCCTTCGTGTTCCATTCCCGACTAACATAGCCACACTACTACATACTTATGATCAATCAATATATAAATGTATCATATCATATCTCATACTCAATAATATAAAATTGTAAAAAATGATAATATATATAGTATATTTAAGATTATAAATACCATACATTCCTGATCCCATCCTTCCTTATCCGATTTCTTTCCTATTCGTTTCCCAAATTTTTTACTTGACATTGGCAAAATGCACAAGCCGTGCCTGCCATATTATAAAAAAAAAAAAAAATACGTAGGCGGGATAATAAATAGCTAGCCCAACCCATATTTTGTATAATAACGATATATAATCTCCTTAGTATTTAACTCATTGGTTCATTAGCTGCCAGTGTTCCAAATTTCAAATCTTTCGTATAGTTTTCCTTCAAAATATTGACATTTCAAAAAGCATTCTTTTGTTTTTTATGCAAACCAGATAAAATTGAGCTACGAGCTGTGATAAAGTTTTTGCATTTAAAAGGATTAAAAGGTGGAGAGATTTTTCGAGATGAAGGATGTTTTGGGAGAAAATGCTCCTTCATATGCGACCATAAAAATTTTTGTGGCTGAATTTAAACGTGGCCGTACCAGCACCCAAGATGAACATCGTCCAGGACGTCCAAAAAGTGCCACTACTCCAGAAATTGTAATCAAAATTCATGATGCAGTTTTAGCTGACCGAAGATTGAAATTTTCCGAGATAGCTGATACTGTAGGCATCTCTAAAGAACGGGCGCATTACATTTTGACCCAAGAATTATGTATGAAAAAATTATCCGCAAGGTGGGTGCCGCGATTGCTTACAGTTGACCAAAAACGCGTTCGTATGCAAATTTCACAAGAATGTTTGGACCGCTTTAATTGCAATACAACTGATTTTCTGCGACGGTTTGTTACTGCAGACGAGACTTGGGTTCACCGCTATATACCTGAATCAAAAATTCAGTCTAAACAATGAACGGAAAAAGGATCCCCGGCTCCAAAGAAAGCAAAAGCCGTGAAATCAGCGGGGAAAGTCATGGCGTCAGTATTTTGGGATTCGAAGGGTATATTGATGATTGATTACCTGCCAAAAGGACAAAACATAAATGGCGAATATTATGCTGATCTACTGGATAAATTACAAGTGTGTATTCGTGAAAAAAGACCCGGCCTGGCTAAAAAAAAAATCTTTCATCAGGATAATGCGCGCGTTCACACGTGCATCACTGCGATGGCGAAATTCAAAGTAATAAAAATAATTTGCTACCAAACCCAGCTTATTCTCCTGATCTGGCACCATCTGACTTTCATCTATTCCCTAAGCTCAAAATTTTTAGGTGGACAAAGATTTGAAAATAATAGCGAGGTGATGTCTGCCGTGGACAGTTATTTTGAAGAGCTTCAAGAAAACCACTTCAGGGATGGCATCAAGGCTTTAAAACATAGATGTGTGGCGACTGATACATAGCGACATTTAACTCATCGCACTAACATCGCTACAACAATCGATAGCGAGAAGACTAGCATTGTCACAGCCATCGATAGCAAGACGAACTGCAAGAAGTTTCAACACCAAGTAACGAGATGGCGCTGTACCAATACGAACATCATAAATTAATAACTACAAGACATTTAGAACAAAGAAACCTACATCGCACAGAATAAGTTTCATTACCAATTAACATAAATAGAACGTCCAACCTACATCGGTTGGACCGCGGTCCCCGGGCTAACAACACCTAGCTCGGAGGGAGAAAATTATCCTTTAGTCTCCCTGGCCAGTTGTCTCCATCACCACAGTAGGGACCACACATTCAACCTTAAGGTTCCTAAAGCATCACAACGCAGCCATCACTCATCATCAACAGCCTCTCATCCTTCACCATCAGCCTCTGATCCCTTATCAGCACAGCCACTTCAGCAGCAAGCCAGCCAACACCAAGGTCCATAACAGCAGCATCGACGACGCTTCCTGGATCCTTGGCACCACCCGAGACGACATCATCCCGACCTGGTCCTCGCAGCCCACGACCGGACCTCAGTTCACACACAACTCACCGGCGTGGCAGCCCTGCACACCAGCAGCTTCGGTCCTGAAGCCACCAAGATTACCACCCGTGAACAAGATTAAGCCACTGGAGGGAGAGGGATGTACTTTAGGAGTGAATGATATATTTTTCAATATCGATATATACTATATATATCGCTTCAACTCGATATAATTGAATCATCTAGTATCGGTATGTTTCATCCGATATACCAAATATGGAAAAAAACGCATTTTTATTTATTCTGAATCAGTTTTATTTTAGCAAGTTAAACTTGAGTGAAGCCGTGTAGGTATTACAGGCGTATAAAAAATCACTTCTGATATAAAACATTTTTTGTAAAGGCACTAACTAGTAGGTTGTATAGCCTATACGGTCAGTTGCACAAACCTGAATTAAGGTTTAATGACGTCTTAAAGCTCTAATGAACGTCAAATTTGTATGTGTAATGTCGCTTTAAATTAATGATAATTTTAATGGACGTTTGTGCAACTGGCTGATAGGGCCTTAATTGTTTTTATAAAACAGCAGTTGCTTTCTTTTTACCAATAAGGTAAGTATTTATGGTAAAATAATTACGATATTTTCAGTGCGTGGATTTTTAAATGAAACAAAATGCAATATTTGATTGAAAGTGATTTTAAAAATCCCTGGTCTTGGTACTTGGACTGCGAGGGTATGTCCACGTTGATCTAGCATCTTCAAATCCCGTGAAATAGCGCTACCTACGCCGACCACGGGGATTAAAATGAATATAGGTAATCGAGTTTTGCACTATTTGTTAATTTATTCTATCCTAAGGTACATTAGTTTATTATTGAATTTTATCGAGGCTTATCATCTTTTGTTATTTTATCCATAAAATCAGTACTTCCGTGTGCCTAGCAGAGAAAAAAAATATGTGTCGTGACCGTCTTGATTGTTGGCTCAAGCATTAACGTTCGAAACCTATCCATTTTGTGAAGAATATAAATTATTATGAAATCAAGAACTTCCAGCTTATCATCCTTATCGGAGTTATTTCGACCTAGCAAACCAAAAGGGTTAAGATCAAAAGATTTGAGTAACACGCGTTTGGATATCCTGAAAAAAGAGATACACACCGACTTACATTTAATCCCGCTAAGTAAGTTAATCATTCTATACAAAATTTATATGTCGGCTATCTTCTATTTTGTGGGTTCATTTTACATTTAATTAAATATGTGTTGAGATTTACATATATTGGCGGCAAAGTCTCATCTTCATAATGTACTAAATAACGCTTTCCCGTGATGTTAATTGGTTTCATTCAACTATGGTCTCTGAAAATCGAAGGTATAAACGTACATTACACCTTCTCTTTCTTAAAATGACCTTCCTATGTTGTTAACCTATATATGGTCAAATGTTTATTGGTGCAATGGTTAGCGCGTTAAGCAAAGTTCGGTAAGCAATTTTCGCAAAGGTCGGTTGGGTGACTCACGTCAAACCGTTGGTTCTGGTTGCATCTGTTGTCATCATGAACACGTTCATATCATTAAGCTCATGTTAGTAAAATCCTGCATTTACATCAATCATGAATGGCGCAGATATTATGTGCGGCTAGTTAAGTGACAAACCATCTAGTTTTAGTGTGCACTCGTTATGACTGAACTTGTTTTAACTTATAGAGGACTTGTATAATATCCTTGGCACCGATCCCGTGTACGGTTTGTCTACGTCCCGTGCAAAACAACTGCTACTTTACCATGGACCAAATACGCTCACGCCTGCGACTCAGAACGGATGGTTACGTGTGTTATTTACTTCACTGTGTACAGGTAAACATAATAACTAAATAAATATACGTACATTATAATGCGACCTATTATCTACCGAAATATCAACCTAAATGTTGACGCTTAAATATCTACCTACTTTTTTATTTTCTAGGTTTTTCTATTTTGATTTGGTTCGGAGCTTTATTGTGCCTTCTCGCTTACGTAATAGAGACGACAATGAAGACGAATGCTAGCAAAGATAACCTATACTTAGGATGCGTTTTAGTTGGCGTGGACGTAATTTGCGGTTTGTTTAGCTTTTACCAAAAGTTTAAGAGTACAAAGGTAAATTTAATCTTATTACAAAACCATGTAAAGCACAATTGGTTAATCGTTTATCTACCTTTTTAAAACTTTTCAGATTATGAAAACATTTAATAATATGATACCTTTGAACACGACTTGTCTTCGCGACGGTATCATTCATTCTGACACTTTAGTTAAGAACATTGTAAGAGGAGACATAGTACATGTTAATGCTGGAGACGTGGTACCTGCAGATATTCGCATTATATACAGCAAAGGATTCAAAGTACTTGCGTAGTTTGATCTTCATTAGCCTACGTGTTAATGGTCATTCATTTATAGAATAGAATAGGTTTTTATTAATTACGTAAGAAGTATAATGAGGAAGTATTAAAAAAAAGAAAGCACTAAAAAAGCACCTCAACCTGATGGTGATTCTAACAAAAGTTGATTTTTGGAGGAAACGAAAGGATTAAAGACAGTCATTTCCGTTCCTTTTAACTAAGACATAAAAAAAAATCTGAAATCGGAAAAGTTCGAAATTCAATACAAATACGAAAAAGTACAAATAGAATATGAGTTGTTTATAGAGTTTGAAAACTAATTTACTTTTAAACATAAAAGAAAACCGGAAGGGTTGTCATGGAGAAATCAAGAATGTACCGTAGCGTCATCTAGTTTGATTTCGAGAACTATTTTTTTTTAAATACTTCCTCATTACACATGGTTAACCACCCAAATAGGAATTATTACTTATTTTTGTTTGTTTGTCTGTCAGATAGATTATTAAACGTATTTTTTATTTATTTCGTAATCAATAAATTACGGCGATACATTGAGTTGAAATGTCGTATGACGTCACACCTTTACATATGATGATGGACTAAATAGAATTTCTTTTATAAGGTTCCATACCCAAAGGGTAAAATGGGAACACTATCACAAAGACTTTGCTGTCTGTTTCGTCTGTCTTCAGGTTATATCTAATGAACTGTGAAAGTTAGTTGAAATTTTCACAGATGATGTATTTCTGTTGCCGCTTCAGCCAAAAACCAGAATATAATAAATGTTTAAGGGGGCTCCCATACAACAAACGTGATTTTTTGCTTTTTTTTTTGCTCGATATTGATAACGAAAACCACAGAACAAAAAAAAAAAGAGTAGAAGTGGTATGCCGGTTGATTTGTATGAAAATTGCTACTGTAGCCACATTGAAAGATACTGTAGCATATGCACACATAAATTGCTTCGTGCTGATTAGTCTTCGAAACTAAGTTGAAAAAACGTAAGGCACATTAAGTAATACAAGTTAAGTAAAATTCAACCCTGCTGCGATCAAAATATAGTTTAAAAATAAATAAATCCTTCTTGATTATTTTAGTACATCTACTACACGTAAGATGGCACCACTGATACAAAACAATGCCGGTGTTCCTCAGGGTGGCGTCTTATCTTCTCTTCTTTTCTGTATCTTTATAAATTTTATCACTCGCTCAATTTCTAGTTCCTATCACCTCTATGTAGATGATCTCAAAATCTACACCCAGGCACCGTTCTCGAACATATCCGATGCGGTTGCGGCTACTAACAGTGACCTTTCTCGTATGTATATGTAGCTGGAGTAAATCTTTTGGTCTCACTGTAAACCCTTTGAAGACACAAACTATAATCATAGGTACTCCTCACTTCGTTTCGAGGATCGATCTCGGACAAGTGCCTCCCGTTTCTTTCGATGGATCTATTACTCCATACTCAAGTACTGTTAAAAACCTTGATGTAATCTTTGATCAACGTTTTTCTTGGAAACCTCTAATAATTTGTTGAGGAAAAAAATATTTGCCGCATTCAATTCGCTCAACCGTTTGAGAAACTTTCTACCGATCAGTGCCAAAATCACACTTGCACAAACACTGTTGGCTTCTATCATTGACTATGCTATACAGATTTGACTGAGGAACTTCTTATACCCTACCCTTGACATCCCTCCTCATACCACTGACTTCCTATCCTATTCCTTTTCGGTGCAGGCGATTCGGCTTTGGAACTCACTACCGGATGCTATAAGAAGTGCTCGTACTCTAAAGTTATTTGTGTCAGAAATGTAGAACCATTTTCTGTCCCTACATATTGCATAAAACTTGTATTATTTATTTTTCTCTCGTTATTATATACTGTTTTCAATATTTTGTTTTGTAATGTGCCCTGTTTAAGTAATGGAATATAGATTATTATTATTATTATTAAAGATATGTCAATTTGTCCACCCGATAAAGTAAGTATCGGTTTTATGGTAAGCGAATTATAACTTATCAAATCAAATATGTATGTACTATCACGTATTTTAAAACATTCGTATCATCGTCTGGTATAGTAATTGTAGAAGATAAGTTCTACATTAAGTTTATTTATAAGTGTTCGCGTGTAAGTAGTTAATTAAATGAAAAACCTATAACGAGGTATATTATTTTTCCAATATTATTTATTATGCATACATAATATAAAATTTTCGCCAACTCAAGCCATAGTGAAAGTTATCTATATTATAACGGTATATTTTAATGATATTATATTGAATCAATTCAATTATAAAAATATAAATCAGTGATTTTGCTTTCTTTTAGTTTATGAAATCCCGTTATTTGTCTTAATCATCTTTTTTAATCAAAATTTAATTTAGATAAATTATTAAATTCATAGAACTAAATCAACCAAAATTAATAATTAAATCGATAAAAAATTGTTACAATAATAGAAAATAAATTAGTGATTGTTAAGAAAGTAAAAATTTCTTATAGCCTTTAGGCGCTAATTTTAACGTAATCCAATTTTTTTTTAAATAAATATTGTGTTTTCCTGTCAATTAAGAGGAAAGATTTGATTATTTTTTTATTTGCATGGAGTAGGCTTCGACAATAGTGGATCGGTTTTAAAAAATTCTTTCATATACGGGAAGTTACAGCGTGCGCAAACGACATAGGCTATAATTTATGTAGGCGAAGTGGCGGTAAAATAGCTAATATCAAAATTGATGGACGCACGATTATTGTATTATTACCACATCTCTGATCGAGTGGCGCTCAACATAGTATATAGAATAGTATGTTAGAAACTTCAAGAAAATAAAATGGTTCAATATCAAATATTACGTGCCTTCTGTTATATTACAAAAAAATATTTGATTTCACTAATTTTTGCTGGTAATCACAGATTTTGTGATTTTAATAAATATTTCTTCAAATATTATTCACCGTTGATAAGACATACCTACCTCCATTAGATACATTGCTGGTTTTAATCTTGTTTTTGCACTATTAGATTACAATAAGGCATGTTTCTATTCTAACCGCAAAACCGCGCAAGCCCACTTGCAACTTCTACACTTTTTTTCTATTCTGTGGCAATAACAGGTAGACGCTTAAAATATTTACAGCATATGTATTTATATAGTTACTTAAAAAATAAATATTTAAATTAAACAAATATTGAAGGGGGGCTGCCATGCAATAAACGTCAGTTTTTTTACTCATTACCGGTATACGGAAACCTTCGTGCAAGAGTCCGACTCGCACGTGGCCGGTTTCTTTTTTTTACATTTTAATCTTAAATAATAAAAAAAAATATGCGACTGTGCCTCAAATAGATATATGTTTCCAATCAACCTTTCACACGTTAATCCCGTTAAAGATTTCTATTACTCACATGTTATAAAGATAGTAACTCATTCTGTTTTTCTTACGTTTCTGGATCAGTATTTAATTACAAAAATAACTCCAATTCAATGTGAGGTAGGTAAATAATAAAACACAGTATTATGAAAATCAGAAACAACATTAGTGCGGCAAGCAAAATCTAAAAAGAAGGCCAAGGCGTATGCCCGGTTTTAAAAATAGCGGCAAGAAATAGGACGCGGTTTGCAAGTTCAATTATAGGAGATGTCACTTGCATTAAAATATTAAAGATGGTTGATATAATTAATATTACTAAACATAGGTTGATAACTCATCGTTAACTGGCGAGTGCGTTGCAGTACCTCGTGGCAATTTCGAAGGCACCGCTAATATACTTGAGTCACCCAATGTTGCATTCTTTTCTACGATGTGTGTGGAAGGAACAGCCATAGGTTTGTATTAGCCCAGGGTCGTACCAACGAAACATTTTCGTGAAAACATGTACCTAACCTCCGTAACTACTACGCCCGTGCGGCGCTAATGATTATAAAGTATTATTAGGGAAAGTTGTACCTCAGCAGTGGGAACATTGATAGCCTGATGGTGATGTGATCTCTACTTATTCAGTTTCCATCGTTATTAACCATAAAACAACCGTTAAAAACTACCGTTGTACCTCTATAGGGAAAGATATATTTTGTGATTCTTTCACTGCAGTTGTTATAATTTGGAAACTGAATAAATCATGCCTTTTTTTTCGTAAATTAGTCGTTATTGTCATATCATTGCACTAAATAGGCTCCAGAACTACTGGATGGATTCATCATCATCGGCCCACAGTAGTCCACTGCTGGACGTAGGTCTCTCCCAATTTGCTCCATTTTCCCCTGTTTTGGGTTATTCTCTTCCATCTCCATCCTACTAGCGACTTTTCTCAAATCATTGTTCCACCTTGCTGGAGGTTCTCTTACACCACGCTAGCAAACTCGCCTCGCTTGCTCCACCGGCTATCAGTTCATCGATAGATATAGCCAGGCCACTGCACTCCAGCTTACTAATCCTGTGTGCTATGTCGATAACTTTGGTTTTCTGTTGATGACCTCGTTACGAATTTTATCCCTATTTTTAATACAGAAACTCCGAACATAGCCCGTTGCATAGCTCGCTGGGTGACTTTGGAACGATTATAAAAATTCTTTGACATACGAGAAGCTACAATATACGCGGGCGGCGGGTGACATTACAATTTACGCAGGCCAAGCCGCTAGAGTTAGTATTATTATACGTATAAAAAGGTACTCACTTCTTCGTATTTTTCTGGATGATAGGTGTGGTGTTGTGTTGCGGCGACTTGACAGCATTAGGGCGTGTAGCGGGGCTGGCAGCTCGACTTCAGCCAGCTCCGTCGCCACTGTCCAAGGAGATCACTCGCTTCATGCGCTATGTGTCCGCTTGGGCATTATGTTTAGGGAGCTTCATAGCCGGGGCTTCATTAGCGATGGGTTATCCATTCATGCAAACTTCCATATTCGTCATTGGGATAATAGTTGCAAATGTACCTGAAGGTGGGTGTAAGATTTTTATATAGGCGAACTCAAAAAATATCGAACAACACAGAAAGTTTATACCCATATTTTTTTTTTATTATATTAGGTCTTCAGCCTACCATTACGGCGTCACTGACACTGACGGCTCAGAGAATGGTGAAAAAAAATTGCCTGATCAAAAACCTAGAAGCGATAGAAGCCATGGGCGCTTGCACAACTATTTGTTCAGATAAAACTGGGACACTGACAGAAAATAAAATGTGCGTACAACATATCTGGATATCCGACAAAATATATTCAGTATCTGAACCGGATTTATTAAGTAAGTTTACCGCGTTTTATATAGGTAACTTACTTTTGATTGTTTGTACAAATAATTACTTGAACTCTATTTTTGTGTAGGTACTTTGCAAGGAGTTCAAGGTATGTCTTTAATTGGGTAATTACTACCTTATTTTAAATTCAAAACTACCTTTATTGAAATGTATACTGTTTTAATAAAGAAAATCAATCTATTATAAGCCGGATCCACACTAAACGACCCAATGCATTCCAAGAGGGCGCGGTAGGGACCATGTGGACAAAACGATATACCACACAATCCCAAGCTGCGAAGATTGAAATTCGAACGAATCGCCATCAAAGATGAATCATTCGCTGTTGATAAGACCACAGACTGTGTTTTGTGGATAAGACTAGATAATGCGGGTTCGATTTCCGGTGGGATCGATGTAGATAACCAACTTTTCTATATCGTTTCGGGTTTGGGTGTTGTAGTACCTTTGTTGTTTCAAATAGACTGCGTTAGCACTCATATGTTGTCTAATATTATTATTTTATTTGTTTATGACTGGTATTTATTTTGTTTCATAGCTTTTAATGCATTAAAAATATGCGGAATGCTGTGTAGTACAGCGACACTAAAAGTAGGAGGTAGAATAAGTGGAGATGCCTCCGAAACGGCCATATTGAGTTTTTTAGGAAAATACGATGATTTGACTTTGGTCAGAAAAAAATATCCGAAAGTTGCTGAAATACCATTCACGTCTGTTAACAAATATCAAGTGAGTTTAATAGTTGGTGGATTACAATGTTCATATTATTTTTAGAGTGGAATATAATTTGATTAATGGGTTTATCTTTTGTAAAAAAAAATATTAAATCTAGAACAAGACCGTATACCTAACACTAAGTCTAGAACAAGACCTAATGTCCAAGCAAGTAAGTAAATAGCTATAAACTCCATATGATATTGTAGATGAGCATACACCAAGACAAAACATCGTCACAATATTTGTTGGTTTTGAAAGGAGCACCAGAATATGTGCTAAATCACTGTGCTACGATTGCTTTGGGAAAGGATAATGTAACTCTTACACAATCTATTGGCGAAACAGTATATAAAACGATCGATAATTTGGGAAATACTGGTATGTAATTATTACTTAAATGGTTCTCAACTAAGTTTTATTATGTAGGCTTAGCTTATATATTAATGTGTCTGGATGTTGTGGCGATAAAAAGGTAGCCTAATTAAGTCACTTTTCTGCCTCCCAGCTATGTTAATGCAAGAAAGTCATACTATAACAACGTTTCGTCACGACATCAAAGAAGGACAAACAAACACTCTTTCCCATTTATTATTATACCATGAAAATTCCGATCAATGAATAACGTCAAGAACTATCGTAACGTATTGACCTTCCAAGGTACTTCCACGAAATGTATTACAAAGTAATTTTAGGGGAGAGGATATTGGCATTTGCTGATCTTTTACTCGATCCGGAGAAATTTCCACTAAATTATAATTTTGATACAGAAGAAATGAATTTTCCAACTGAAAATTTACGTTTTCTTGGTATAATGGGCCTTATGGATCCACCTAGAGAAGAGGTAAGATATATACCTAAACTATAAAAAATATATAACATAGGTGTTCACTTCTAGCACTTTAGTTGGGTACTTACGCCAAGAAGGAATTTTCGGCCATTAGGTATATGATACGATTGGAGACTTGTTAATATTCAAACATACCTTATTTAACTGTCACACTGTTTTAACAGCATTTATTGTTTACAATAGCTTTGTTATAATTCAACCTCTTTCATATATACCCATGACAACAAAATAACCAGGCCGTCATCTCTTCATGTTTCTTTCTTATAATAAGCTTGATATAATAAATCTTTGGTCATTCTATACCAGCCTTGGCGAAAGTTAATTACTTACCTTCCGAATCGAAGACTGAATATGCTGACCACTACGACATCAAGTTTCTCTATTCATTGTCATCTTAACTAAACCTGTATCTATGCAAAGTTTCATCTTAATCAATTGAGAGTATCTACTTTAAAATTCAGTTGCAAGAGCTTGTAGAATCCATCGATTGCCTGTATTAGGTGCACACATCAATACAACGAGTACGCGCAGCTGGTGTCCGTGTGATAATGGTGACAGGAGACCACCCCTCAACGGCACGTGCCATTGCATTCGAAGTTGGCATCGCCACTTCACCTCAGTGTCACGTAGTCACTGGCACAGAGCTCCGCAGCATGACTACTGAATTGCTCATCAAAACCCTGGAGAAACACCATGAAATCGGTGATGAGTTTCGTATATTTTCACACACACACACACACACACACACACACACACACACACACACACACTAACGATAATAGGTGAGTCTGCAATAATTTTTCGATAAGATATTATAGAGGTACAACAAAAATAAAACCTGACACTGTCTCTTATTCACAGATAATATTCACGGATATGATATTAACAAAATCATATAAGAACGATTCGAAACTTTCCGAACTTTGTTCGTGGACAAGCAGTAGGCCCTCGGATCTCTTGCAGGGTAGACAAGAGAACCGAATGCCATAAGTGACTATCCTATATACATACGTATTTCGCCCCCTCGAAGTCC
Organism: Diatraea saccharalis; assembly: GCA_918026875.4. Taxonomy (NCBI): domain Eukaryota; kingdom Metazoa; phylum Arthropoda; class Insecta; order Lepidoptera; family Crambidae; genus Diatraea; species Diatraea saccharalis. The sequence continues at coordinate 9,368,694 of OU893337.1, forward strand.
ATTTTTGATCCCAGCTGTAGAAAGACCAACTCGAGAGACGCAAAACTTTAGAGGTTTGAAAAACGAATCGAGTGAGATTTGCCCATACAAAATTGTACTCTCGGTCTCGCTCTTGCTCGTCTTTTGAGTCTCTTGAGTTCGTTTTACTTTACAAATTATTCATAAGCTGCAGGAAATATACTAATCCAAAAAAGCACCGAGTAATCTAAATCTCATATTGAAAGGACAACAAACATACATCATTGTTTGATTAACATTCTTGATGCAGTGTTTGCACGGACATCTCCTACGCAGAAGCTCCAGATAGTAGAAGCTTGTCAGCAAGCAGGTGACGTAGTTGCTGTTACCGGCGACGGAGTCAATGATGCACCGGCATTACGACGTGCTGATATTGGAATCTCCATGGGAATAACTGGCTCTCAAGTATTTAATTTATTATTAATTTTGCTTGAATACAGTAGTACATACGGCTGCACTCAAGTTACCAGAACATGTCAAATTTTTGCAAAGGATTTTGACCTCTACCCAAAACGTATTAAGGTTCATCAGATAATCGAGTGGGGAAATTTGATAGTTAAATAGTCTGACGTGCTGTTGACTGTATTTATTACAAACTTCATTTTTCGTGGACTACGGGAAAATTTTCATTCACTTCCTACCCATATAAATTTCCAATTTCATTTCTACTCGTGGTTGGGAAGATGTTTCTGCTAAGATTGATAACTTTGAACAGAACAGTACCTGTCATGTTATGATTGCCTGCGCCATCTAACAAATTTTCTTATTTAAACTGTTTAGATCTATGCTTGAAATTATGTATTTGAATGTTTGTTTACATTCTTAATTAACAGGTTTCGAAACAAACAGCTGATATAATTTTAATGGACGATAACTTTACCACCATAGTCACGGGAATAGAAGAGGGTAGAAAAATATTTGATAATTTAAAAAAGTCCGTTTGCTACATCCTTATTTCAAATGTACCCGAGATAATGCCCGTTTTAATGTTCATCCTATTTTCTATACCATTACCATTGGGTAAGTCAAAATTTTAGAAGAAATGCAAAGTAGACAGTGATTATTGGATTTTAATCAAGCACACAAAATAGTTAGATAAGAACTTTGTTCGGATAGTTGTTTTTAAACTCGCTAAAATATTTGCACAAACAAAAAACATGTAAGATTAAAATACAAAATTTCATGAAAATTCTCTCGGCAGTTTTAATGTTAAAAAACTTATTGCTCAATTATTACAGGAGTGATGACAATACTGTGTGTAGACCTAGGAACGGACATGTGGCCAGCGGTAGCGTTGTCACATGAGAAAGCGGAAGCAGACGTAATGGATAGACTACCGCGAACTTCTGACCCATTAGTGTCCCCGCGTATGCTAACGCTCGTGTACTGCCACCTCGGTATGATAGAGTTCGCCGCTGGTATGTTCGCTTACTTCGTGGTGATGGCCAGTCACGGATTTTATCCCTCAGATTTATTTGGTTCGTTTAGTCAGATTATTTATCTCTAAAATATAGTGATGTAATGATTCCTTTATAAGTGAGAATTCAAGCATCAGTGACCTCTACTACTTTTGGACGTCAATGTAATATGGTTTTTAATAAAAACGAATTTAACGATGACGACTGATGTTGAAGCAGATCGAATTTTGAACCTCCTAATTTAGAGAAATAAGGGGATTTAGGCATTATACTAGGATCAATCAAATTCATACTTTAATACATATAGGTATTGGTAAACTACACGATACTTTTTTTGATAAAATATCTAAATAATCAAAGTACTTAATAGTTACGCACGTGTTTCTCACCGAATGGTTAATTTCTCTAAATTATGATTATTCATTAGACTGGTATCCGAAAACAAAATTGCATAATAAACAAGACAATCGCATACAGACATTATTATATTAAATTATATACATACCTCTCCTAAAACTGAGTTTGTCAAACAAGAAAACTTCTGGAGAATCAAATGCAGTTGAATTATTAAATAACAATTGTATATATATAAAAAAAAAAAACAATAAAATTCATGCAGGCATCAGAGCTCAATGGGACAATGAAGCGGTGAGCGATGTCAAAGATTCCTTGGGTCAGGAGTGGACATATGCTGAGCGCAAGGAGGTGGAACGCGCTTGCCAGGCAGCTTACTTCGTTGCTGTGGTGATGACACAAATGATGAATGGCATAATCTGCAAGACTAGATACAACTCGATATACCATGTTGGTTAGTCACTATCAGACGGCGCTTCAATGACATCTCTTATTAACACAGTTTTTGTTACCGAAACTATTCAAATCAGACCATTTGTATATACTTTCACAGTCGAGCAGAACTCAACGCCATACATTCGAACACTATAAGTTCAAAACTGCTAAAGGACAGTATTGATGACTTGAATAAACTGGGGCAAAATAATAAAATTATCCTTAAATGGATAAGGATACAAAACGATACGATAGTAACGAGCCTTTATAGAACAGGACTTTGCTTACATTTTTGTACTACGGTTACCCGTGCTACACCAATGAGTCTCGAGCTTGTGAAGGACTCATAGGTGGCACGTGTTGTGTTACTATTGTAGATTTTGTCTATGGTATCATGAAAGTTAAGGACTGATTGTCCATTTAAATTATAAAGTCGACTAGCAGCTAATTTCATGTTTGGAACAAGTACTTACTTAGGTACCTACTTATATATCATTGCAACGAGTATATATTACAAATGGTTTCTAGTCAATTCTACTATGTTCTACTTGATTGAAGCAATAGTTCAATTGTTTTCAGGTATGAGAAACAAGGTATTGAATACTGGACTAATATTTGAATTAATATTGTCCTGTATTATATGCTACACCCCCGGTGTGAACGACTTTTTCCGGACATACCCATTGAGGTGGAAATGGTAAGTAAAATATTACATAGGTATGATTTGGTTGATACTCAGTTTGTAAAGATAAATATGAATAAAGATATTACTAGTTCCTTGGGTCTAATGAATGCTTCTTTTTACTACGGAACTTAGCTTTGCACAAAAATAGCTTGGAATTATTTGAGTAGGTAGATAATCGTGTGGAGCACAAGCTGATTCCCAATCTATGAAGTATGGAACATAGATAAAATTTAAACAAACAAGAAGGTACACACGGCTGCACGTCACATTACCACAATATGACATATTTCAGCAATGAAGTTTGGCTACTACCTACAATGTATTAAGGTTTCGAATCGAGTGGGAGAATTTAATAGTTTTGTATAATCTATCGTACAGTTGACTGTATAAAGTACTAAAATTCGATGGGCAACCTTCTTTGACATATTGTCGTAACGTATTGCGCTGCTGTATACCTGAAACTATGAAGTAATCTTATTCAAGTATTTTTCTCAAGTATTTTATTTCACATTATAGTCATTGATATAGGTAAGAAATATTATACATTTTTATAGGTAAGAAATATTATACATTTTTTCTATCTTTTCAGGTGGTTTTTAGCTTTGCCATTCTCAGTTTTCATGTTAGCATTTGATGAATTTAGAAAATATTGCATCCGAAGAGAATTGTTTAATGGTTGGTATAACAAATTGACATACTATTAATGAATTTTTCAATATAAATCTATTTACTTTAATTGAGAAGCAAATAACTGGATCTGAATAAAACGGTAGACAGAACTACACCCTTGTTTTTGCTTAAAATTAATCAGATTAATTACAGCAGTTAGAAATATAATAAGGTTAAATATACTATTCTATTCCGAGCAACCATTTTTTTTAACTAGGGGTGCGAGCGCTTAGCTCCCTAGCCTTAAAATACTTACGACATCTTTTTCGAACCGCTTGCAAAACCTGTTTTAGACATTAAGATCCAAGTTGATTGCCAAAACAGTAAGTGGTAACTTGATGTGCCACTGTATGAACGTAGGTTAAATTTAAAATATGTATAAATAAAATAAGTGTCCCAGAATAAGATTTTTATTATTACCTTATTTTTTTCCAATAACATTGTTCCCACTTAAACTCGATCCACATCCAAATTAGTAACATAAACAATAAATGAGCAATATTTGCCACACAATATATGGTCACTTCAAACTATTATAGGAAAATAACAATAGCCTACAATGGTAGATTACAACTACCTACTTTTAAAGAAAAATACTGCTCTTCCAGCTGAGTTACCGGAGATCTTAACGAAAACCTTAACTGCGAAAATATCAAGTACCCACTCGATTTTATGTAAGAAAAGAAATATTTATCTTATTATGTATTTGAAAATTCATTCATAATTTATAATTATTCCTAAGAACTTGCCCAATATGAAATAATAAAAGTAGGTGGCGCTAGTTAAGTCGGTGGTCATGTCAATCATTAAGTTAATTTCTTTGTTAAAATAACGACATTAAAATGATGTGTGAAAGTTAACTAGTTCGTTATACATTGACGTTTATACAAATTGACAACCTATTTTGCCGGATCTATTTCGCAATTTATTTATTAATAATTAAAAGGGTCAGTAAAACTAATATTCCACGATTTACATCAAAATCTGCATGGTGTTCTGTGCAGATTCTGTAAAGAATTATTCGTGAATTAGACTCGTTTCATTATACATTATTAAGAAATACAAGAAGACAAAATGAACTTGCTTTTTCTGGACCTTGACTTTCCAAAGGGCCCCAATTTGTTTGACGTTCGACCTACAAACAAATTAGCACCACCTAACGGTAACATTAGTCGTAGCATTCGGACATTACATTCACTCACGCAGCAAATTTTTCTCATAGAACTAGTTCATGCATCCGGTAACTCATTTGGAAGATAGGTAAGTTGTTCTGTTATAACCTGAGATAATTTATTCAAGTAATTTTCTAAAACAAATACCGATATAACAATGGAAATGCAAAGTGTCTGAAAAATTATCAAATTGAATTAATTTTATTAGTGATTACATGTTGAAACAATTCAGATATATGATTCTGAGGAATGATCCGTCATGAATAAATAAAAAGGTGGCTGAACCGTAAGCTCGAAAAATATCATAAAAATACAACAATTAACCAAGTTGTAGGACAATTTAAGGCACGTATTAAATGAGATTGTCCACAATTTATAAACCACCACATTTTTCTATTTTATGATCATATTTCAATACTATGACTATTATAATAACTAACGTCGCTTATATGACAATATCGTAAAACGAAAATTGACTACATAATATAATTAAACCAATGGGTAAACTTCGTTTCAACGCACATCCAATTACTTACACTTACAGAAGATTAAGTTGGTCTCATATAAATTTCTTCAGTATTAAATATACTAATGTATTTTAAACCGATTTACTAAAACCTTATTAAAAAGAGAGATATTTGTTTAAAGGTTATCAAATTTAAACCCATATTAAAAACTTTCAATAACTTATGCGGTATTGTTACATAAGCGACTGTGTTATCCCACAAAACTTATTTATAAATGAAATTGAAAGTATTAAAAATGAGAAGGATACAATTTCTTAAAAATAATTAACGGGAACGAAAATAAAACAGAATATTCAACAACTAAATATCACAATGAAACAATCGACTATCTACCGTGAAAGAGAATCGAATCAACAATTCCCAACAAATCGGGCGATTGCATACATTTTTAATACCGCCGAGTTACCAAACCGTTTGGAATTGCTACTTAATATTTTATATATATTATCAATTAGGTTTACATTTTTTGGATATTGATATTTTAATAACAGTAATATTCCCTTTATCACTCGCTTTATTAATTGTTATGTGACGTTTTATACTTGCAACATTATGAAACTAGTTTCATTGCAATTATTTGACTAGCAGCTTCAAATGTTAATATCCAGATTTGCAATTTATACCTTAGTTTTATATCACTAGTCGAAACTAGTTAATAGTTAATGCGCATATTTTTGAGGAAACTAGCGTCTCGCAACTAATCTACCACAATTAATTACACTAGCAGTTTCACATGTTAATATCCAGTTTTGCAATTCATGTTTTAGTTTCATGTCACTAGTCGAAACTAGTTAATAGTTAATGCGCATATTTTTGAGGAAACTAGTGTCTCGCAACTAATCTCACCACAATTAATATGGCGAGACCAATGTGACGACACCACCTGCGTATGGTAAGCGCAGTTTCTCAGAGATACTATAACGAAACTAGTTTCATCATGCATGACATTAATTTCATAATGTAAATTATTTTTTATACATTTTATACCGATTGATTGTGCTCGTCATTGTCATACAGTAGGTATTATTTATATGACGATAAGGTATTTATAACGTTGATTTGATATCAACCCACATAAAAAGCTCGCGGCTTAAAAAAATATGTTGTTTTGCAATATCGAATCAATTCAATTCTAAAACTGGTATCTACTTTGTACATGTTTCCGTTTATCTCAAACATTTACACAAATATTTCTGCACCAACATTAATTAAAACAATAATATAGACATTTATAATTAGGTACGGAATAAAGAGGTTCACTGACGATTGACTATTATTTAGATATTGTTAACGAATTTTAGGAGATATCCCATAATATTATAACTAGACCTTATTTAAAAAACAAATTATGCAATTACTAGAAAGAATAATAAAAATCATTTGAAATTCTAGCAAAACACTTCTTATCTGTTGAATGTTCACTTATAAACCTTTTTATCCTTTAAAACCTTTTTTTTTTTTTTAGTTTTGAATGTTTTGATTTATAGTACGTGCATATTTCTCCGTAACGAATGCGTCGAAAGAGGCGAATGAAGCTAATTTTAGAATTGTTTATATGAAAATAAGTCTCGCACACTGGTACAAAAATTCTGAAAGCCCCGGAGATTTTGTCACCAAATCCTTGAGAAATATAGAGACATTTCTTCACAGCCAGTTCTTTATCTTTGAATATTTAACTTTGATAGGAAACAAATCACGGCAACATTTGAACCTTAAGTACGTGTAAAACGTAAAAAGTACGTTATGTGAAGACTTTAAAACCGTTTTTTTCTTCTTTGTACGTAATTCATTATCCTTTGAAATATTCACGTTCACCTCTTCAATTAATAAATAAAACGATTTCGCCAAGTTCAAGTGTGAATATTCACATTCTATGAAGGTAACGGTAATGGTTTTTATTTGGTCTGGCAACACTTGCTGAAAATTCTTTCGTTTCGTTCAGTACTATTGTTCTTTCTTTCGTTCCGTTTAGCAAAGTGATATGAAAGGCTTAAAGAAAATTCGGTTCATTCACCTCGTAATATTCCTTTGGTTCGGAATACTATAAGTAAAAAATCATAATTCAACAATATGAGAAAGATATAGAATGTTAACTACCTATCTATGACATTTGATTAATAATTCGACTACGATATTATTATTAGTACAACAAAATTTAAGTAGAATTTGTACTACACATTGATACCTACTTAAATAAGTTTCAAAAATTTGAGGCAAGTTTCAGTAACTTAATAATATGTAACTATCTAAAAAAATATAGTCTTTGACAAAGATACATTTCATGATAAGTACATATGTATTATTATTACACATCAGTCAAGATAGGATTTTAGAGAATATCTCATTACAAGAATTAGGTTTTAAGCTCAGAAGAATTAAATTCTATAGCGACATATCACTCGATTTGATGTCTTTACTTAACTAGTACATTTATAATAAAGATTTTGACAAACAACAATAATAAATCGATAAGATTTAGTCCTACAATAAAATAATCCTATTATGCATAATGTAAGTATAATATAAACTGGATTATGTTATTAACCAATGTCTCTAAGGACATACAGCATGTTAAATTGCAAATGTCTTTTATAGTTTATTTAAAAATAGATATGTTTTTCTTTATTATAATATATTATTTAACCTTTAAATAGACTTGGTACTATATATTTTTAATTGTATGATTCATAAGTTAGAGCTTGATATTGCACATTGTTTCATTTAATCAAGGAATCACCTAATATATTACAGAAGAGTCACAGTATAAACTTATTTCTAACTAAAATATGCATTTGGTACAAGAAGACAAGAGAAGTAAAACTTCTCTAATATAAGTACACAAAACCATGAGGTTTCTGGCAACTGGGACTATCTATAAATGAATATAAAATCTATTGTCTAATACAAAACAAAACCGGTACAAAATATTCACCGTAAAATTAAAACAATGGTTCAAATATAATTTGTTTATATGTATAGTTACAATATTTCTGAATTAAAGCGTTTTTTCTTTAATTATTGGTTAAAAACATTATTTGATTGTACTTTATTGGCTTGGACAATAGATTTTTTTATTCTGTTATACGTGTCCAGTCGCTGGAAGAAAATAAAATTAAACAATCCTGCAACTAGGACCGCGGTTCCAATTAATATAGTCATTAACTCTAAATAACGGGATTATTGGAATTTGCTACCACGCTGTTATAAATGGCAATATTATGAATTTATATCGTTCAGATGTGATATAATAAAGATAATACCTAAACGCAACTCCCGACCAATGTCGGTTACATAATATAAACATATCTTTATTATATAAAGATTCTATCATAAGATCTCAAATTATTTTCAAAACGTAACTGCGTAAACTTACATTTCGACATATGTTCAAAGAAAATTATATCGACTTAATATTAATATAGCGTTAGTGTTAAGTGTACATTTGTCGATTTATTTATTTTGTCTAAGAACAAATTTTTTGTTAACGTTAACTGTGACTCAATTTTTGAGAAATCCTTCTATTCGAAGTAATAATAATGTAAGTACAATCGTTCAGAACCAAAATTTATTTATAAAACACCCAGCTCTATTTTATATTGGAGATCACTTATAGAGAAATCGCGATGCAAGGATTCCCTGTGTGTCGGACCTCATATCCGCAATAGAGTGACGGCTTTGGGTCGACGACTCCTCGCGGGTCGCATCCACATTCAGTATACATTCCATAATTTTAGCTACAATTGTCGACGGTGGAACATGAGGATTCCCTGCAAATGTGTTTTAGAACACTAGTGAAAAATGTTTATTTATTTTTTTATTTGAATCGATATATAACCCATCGATAGGCAACGCTCCTCTAAAGTTAATATAAAAAGTGTGCGTGAAACTAAAATTTGAGATTTCAGTTTCTATCTTGAAATGTGTTAATTCTTGTTGTAAAGATGAAGTTAATATGTTAAGCACATATTTAGATCTTCAGCTCTACGCCGTACGTTAACTATAACAATTAGCACAATCTTATCCCAGGTTTTTATTATATCAGAATATTGGTTTGGCAGCACAGTTGAAATATAAGTATAATGCTTGGGTTACTTATTTTAGTAGTTTAGTAAGCAAGATTAACGACCCATTAATGAAAATAACAAATATACTGACATAGCATACTTACTGTACGGCGATTTCAGGCACTTGATATGACCTATTGTAACCCGAAGACACGGGTTTCATAAATCGGCATACAGGGGTGCAGTGTTCTGTTAGCAAGTTAATCATTTTAAATATTAGTAAAAAGCTACTAATGGAAATGTAATGATAATGAATACGCCCACTGTGTTAAAGATAACTACGAAATAAAAAAGGTTAGGCAAGTTACTGCTACTCAGTTATTGTGTTAATAACCTGTTAATACCAAACCAAAACCGTTTTCAGGTTATATTAGTAGTTATGATATCACGCCATGTTTGAAAATATGATAAAGCACGTAATGCTGTCTCACTTACACCGCTGAAACGTGAGCGGGACAATAACACTTTGTGTGATTAGGTATTCAGTTTCGATAACAACGTTCACAGTAGGTACACTGGTGTCTAACACCACATTTACGTTCAGCTCATTATTGGAAACGATCAGTTCAACTGATTTTACCAAGAGAAAGTCCAAAAGGCAGATTTTTGCGAGGACATATACCAGAGGCACATGAATGGTTATGAGTTTAACTTGCTGGCTTGCTTTGACTGACTTTTAGGTTGCAGGGTACTTATTTAAAAATGACTATTCGTCAAGAAGTTTTAGAATATGTGATGTTCATTTCAATATAGTGGCGGCAACAAACTGAGAAGACAAAGTAACAATAGGGTTTAGATAACCTTTTTTATATTTTGTTTTATAGATTTACATAAAATATATCTAAAAAAAAAAAAAAACTATAAATCAATTCAAATTTCAAAATTTCACGCGTAAACGGCACTTCTATCATAGCGGCGCTATGACGTCACGGCATTTTGAAACGAATATCATTTTATGTATGCATTATGTTGAATTATCTAAGTTCTGATATGCGTAAGAAGGGCGTGACGTCACGCGCTGTTTGCGGTCACATAATTAGTTTAGGCAATATTATAATTATAATAAATATAATAAGCATAAAAGTGTGATTATCGCTAATAGCATATTAAACTGTCTACACCCATATTTTTATGTTCTCCATTTCGAATAGTTGGAAAATTTTTGAAACCACAAAGCAGCATTATGTTGACTTCTGTTACCAAACTGAGACACTTCCCAAACGTCATAGCAAATACTTATCTGTAGTTCTCACCTAAAACTGTTTTTCGAACGGTTATAATATATATTACACACACATCAAAGTGTTTCTCACCTGTTAAACCTCTGTATCCAAAAATTCCGCAATCATGCATCCGCATTGAATGGTGCTCATTTTTTATGAATTCTTCAGTACTAATGCCTTTAAGCTGAAACACAAATAGGTATAATATATTATAAACAGATACATGGGAATTACGAATTTATAATTTCAATATATAATTTCTACTAATATTCTGAGAAGCATTCATTCATTTCCTATTAAAAAATAAACTTTTGCCAAAGTATATACATATATGTTTTGTTATACATTAATGGTAACAAACATAAGTTAATGTTAAATAGTATAATAACTACATTAATGGTATTGAAACACAGATTGAAGGATTCTGTTGGGGGGTAAATACCACTATCGGATACCTATTTATTTTTAATTATAGTTAGTAAAGTTATGACAAGAGGTTTAGCTATAACATATAAATATAATAAGGTACATACACCTAAATGCACAAACGTCTATTAATATTCTCATTAGTTTAAAGCGACATTACCCATACAAATTTGTCATTCATTAGAACTTAAAGGCGTCATTAAGCCTTAATGAACGTTTGTGCAATTGACCGATAATCATATAGGTACATTGTTCATTTACCAAATTCATTAGCTGAAGTGTTTGTATTATGGAACTCTGACACCTTAAGACTAACGCGAGCCACTCGGTCACCGAGGCAGTATTGTAACAGATGTATGTATATAAAAACTGTCAGATAGATGGCGCCTCAAAACCATAAGAGAAAACAAAAGTGGGAAAATATGATTGATAAGATCCAGTAAGAACAAATGGACAAAACAGAATGACAGAATGGTATCCACAAGATGGAAATAGAAGAGGAGTACAGACAAAAAGATAGGAAGACAACATGCCAAAGGAATGACAAATAACAATAATTAATTGAGAATTAGGTGGAAGAACATATCAAAGTACAGCCTGACCAAGATCGGTAGCTACATATTATTGACATCGGTATGTCAATAATATGTAACTCAATTTTTGGTAGTCAGTAAATAAAGGTTATGTTCAAGTAATATTATTATTTGTTATAAAAAAATTGCACTGCAATATAAGTTCCTTTCACGAAAAGCTAGTAGTACGTAGCGTTACGTTATTCATGTAATAAAAGAGTTATTAACTCAAGACTGCCGTCTTTAACACTCACCAATCCACACCACAGTTACACGGTGAGTACAGTTCTCAGATTGGTAAGGGTTAATAACTAGCTACACTCACTCCCATTATGTCATTATCATAATGTGCACTAGTATAATATAGCATAGGATAAGGACACTACTAAGAAGATGATTATTATAGGGAATGCTTTTTAAAGCATACTGCCAGTCTTTTTAGCCAAGTTTTGCAGTACCTCGTCTATTGTTAGCAGATGCACATGTCTATGATTTCTATGTGATCATACTTAAACATTCCTCATCACACTTGGATAGGGTATACAATAGCCCGAATAGCATTCTGATGGATGGGATGGAGTTTTATCTTTTACTCACAAATATTCAATTAAAATTCTATTATTACTAACACTAATTTAAGCGCAGATTGTTACTGACATTTATTATGGTCATATCTCTGAAATGAAGATTATTATTATTATATCTTACTTTTGATGGCACTAGGAATCTGTCTGGAATTCTCTGCAGTTTCTGTTGCTTTTCACTTGGCCCAAATCCTAAAGCTAGTAAAACTGACTCAGCATCTACTTTTCTTGCCCCCAGCACATTCAAAACTGAACTACTACTAGATCCACTTGCATCAGACTAAAATATCAAAATAGTCATTTGATTACTTCAAAACTATTTTTTTTTTATTGAAAGAAAACCAACAGGTTTTCGCAACGTTATAATAACATAGAGTAATAGGTAATATTAAGTTTTCCTTTTTTAAACCAATAATTATGATTTCAATTTCAATAAATGAAATAATAAATTTATTGTAACCTATACTCAATATCAAAATTATATATTTTGTAACAAAAAAAAAAAAAAATAGGTGAAGAACAATAAAAAATGTAATATTTATAGTAATCAACATAACTTTGTTTTATTTCCCTTTTTTTAGGATTCAACTACTATAAAAATGCATTAGATAATTGTGCACTAAAAATAATAGATTTGGGAATTGCAGAATCTGAATATCGAAATTATTGATTTTTATTTGTTGCATCAGTAATTTTAATTTCAATATTTGCCATAGCTTTGGCTTCCAATATTAATGCTGGGTATACAAAATATATATAACCTGTCCTAAAGACTACAGTAAAAACTCGACACAAAGCATGTTTAGTCATCATATTAAATTAATATTGTTTTTACATTAAGGATGCATCAATCTACTTAAAGAAACGAAATATTTAAAGGTAATGTTTTATGATAATTTTTATCCAATATGATTATAATAGTATCTACTGTAATTAATAAAGACATTTGTAAATTATATATTCATCACCTTTAGTTAGAACTATTCATTATTATTCCATTTTTAATTTAGAAAATTTGTAAATATAAATACCTGTAGGGAAGAATCTCTGAACAAAGGATTTTTTAACCTTGGTGAACAACCTTCAGATTGCACAGAGTGGTCTCTTTGCAGTCTTTTTATGTTCTTACTTTTAGGAGTACAACTAGGCATACCACTCTCTAAAGATTTTCTCTTCCATGCTTCTTTGGAGTTAGGCACTTCTAATGTCCTGTCATCATTTGACTTATCTCCAGATTCATCAACTACAGTCTGTTCAGCATTCAATTCAACAACTGTATCCTCTGTAACTGTTTCTTCTTGGTTACTTATCTCTGATTTAGTCTCAACTATCTGTGCCTCTTCATCTTGTTTCCCAGATTCATCTACAGTTTCAGGCGGTAGGGAATCCAACCATTGCTGTACAGGACTTCTACGTCTCATATCGTCAATCACACCACTAAGCCAACCCCTTACTTTTCTTTCTAATATTGATGAAACCGATTCATTAAATGAATCTGTAAAAAAATTAAACAATATTGACAAATGTATAATCAATCATATTTAAAAAAAAATAATCATTAATAAACAGATTTTATAATCTAACAAGCGCTATCAAAAAATTTATTTCAGTGAGTATGTTCTCTGTGTTCATGTGTTAATTTCAGGGTTTGCAAAAATCTGATATTTAAAATAAATATCAAAATATCCGATATTCAACTTCTATCTGATATATATCATGCATATGAAAAGCTGCACTTTTTGAGCTGCTAGTGACTTTATTTAATACTTGAAATCAAGTGTCGAATGAAGATTGAGTTTGATTTATTCAATATTTGTTTATAATAAAATAATTAAAAAATAGTGTGCATGCAAGGATTTCCAGTAATATATAAGGAAAAACCTTAAATTTCTAGTAAGTAATTTACTTAGGGCCAATTTTGCCCACGTAACATCATTTTAGTTAATTTTCTAGTTGACCCCCCAATACTCAAACTAACAATAAATATAACAATTAATATGTATCAACATACATATCAATTAATATATATCCATTAATATTTATCAGCGGACACTGGTTAATTTACATACTCGAAGCATTGGTCATGTTTTAAATAACACATTATAAATAATATCACTGTAGAAAACTACTTAATATTATGAGGAAGATACTGATAACACGTAACAGCACTGATAACTAACCAATGAGTTAGTCAAATATATAAACTAACGATAGTACATATTTCAGAAACAAAGTCAAACATTTAAGGTATAGTAACGTCACAAAAAGGAATCCCATATATATGTTAAACATAGGATATTTTCGTGACATTAGGTCAAGAGCGACATTTTATAAAGGGCATTATCGAGGATTTTAGGCATATATTTGTTGGTGCAACCAACCTTGTTTAGGATCCATCTCCTGTTTTAGGTAACGCTGCATGCAATACAATATGAGAGGTTTAATGAAAATATGATCGTGCAAAAAAGCTGTCAATATATACTGGAATACTTTTTAGCCAAAATATATCGTCTTTTTATCTATGTACTTACCACTTATTTCAGATATTCTTATATTGTACGCAATATTTTAATAAGCCAGCTAAGCCAATAGGTAAATGCACAATTTTCTGAAAACAAAACAGCTTTTAAATATTTTGTTTTATTTTGCACTAAAAATAAAAAGATTCTATAATTCTCCGCCGTCAAGTGGACGTCAGACACAGACCATAATGCCGTCAGACAAATGCCTCCCCCCCTCCAGTACACACAAAAATAATAAATAAAATAGAGTAATGATACTATCGATAAAAATTCAATTTAATTGATTAACATTGTAGATATTTTAAATGTATCTATCATTAACAAAGTTGTCAAATATTTAATGTAAGTAAAATAAGAAATGATTGCATATTATTCTTGCTGTTCTTCGAGAGTGAAGGAGCTCAAAAATAAAGGGCCTTATTTCTGCTAATTTTATTAATTCTCTCCTTATTTCACATTTCATTCTTCAGGTAGATGATATAATTGCATAGTTCGATTAGTTGAAACGCCATTGAGGTGTTATTTTAGTGCAAAATAAAATAAATTAATTAAACTGGCGTAATATAGAGTTGATTTAACTTGTTTAAAAGTAAGTTGTGGATCTCTTTCGTAAATTTTATGAATTCTCTTTTTTACAATAGCAATACAAAGCTGGAAAATAATGTCATAATTTGCTATTTATAAATTTCAAATAGCACATTATGGAATTATTGTCCAATTTTGTAGTAATAGATAAACCTATATCTCCTCAACCACGTCAACTTCAATATGTCGCCAATACTAAGGTGTCGGGTTCGATTCATTATGAATATAGAAAAATTAACTTTTCTTGGTCTTAAGTTTAGGTGTACCTAAATTGTTTGTTCATTAGCTGATGAGCTATATTTTGATTGACATTGATCGTGTAGTGCCAAGAATCATAAAAAAATACCATGCGTGTATCCGATCTTCTAAAAAATAGAAAGGCAAATGGCAAACCATTCTGGGGAAATCTCTCATTGGTAAAGTAACCGTGCTAAGGTATATGCAGTGACCAGACTGGAGCACTGAATAAACTTGTGTTTTTTCTCTATTAACATCGATACAGCTTCAAAATATCGATATCCTTTCATCAGTTGCTCATCAATGGTTGGTTCACCTTTTATTGGTCAGGTCAAGTGATTTTTGTTTACAAAGGGATTTATTTACTCTTACAGCATGACATTAAGGTTTTTGCTATTAGTGTTTAAATGCTTCGATGTTAGTTAAATTAGAATTTTTAAGCTAATAGGAAGATGCTGGAAGAGAGGTAGATATATAGGTAGTTAGTACCTATTACTCAGTTGACCCGTAATACATATTTACTATACCCTAAAAGCAGCTGCAACGCGACATTAGCGCGACGTACAATTACAAAAATTTAACCTGAGTGAGACCTTATTTACCTTTGTTATTTCGTTAAAAATACACTTTCGACAGCGCTCTCGTGTCGCAGCATTAAAGTAGGTACAAGTAAATAAACCAACTTCAGTTTAAATAAAACTTAAAAATCTCGACAGTCTCAATTGCTGGCTCAAATGGATGTTTAATGTTGAAATTTATCACGGTAATAAATTAAAATAATAGTTTTTACTGAGTATTATCTAGGGAGCCCACCTCTCGTATACTTGTATGAAAAATAACGCTTCCCTTTTTCTCCGAGTGTATTTATTAAGATAGGAATGTCTTTGAAAGTGGATCCATGGTAGTAGCCAGAAAGGTATCATTGAAAGCATTTTAGTTGTCCGCGTGCTATAGGCTATGTGACTTTACATTAAATTGACAACATCACCCTCTAGACAGCATAAAGTAAAAAAACTAAAAAATATATTATTATTCATTCATTCCGCGTAGGGCATCAAATAAACGTATCTGTGAAAACGTCAACTGTCCAGCTACATGTACAACCAGATAGACAGACACATGGTGACAGACAGACGAACAGTAAAATTTTAGTATTAAGGACCTATTTTTTCCCTTTTATGTATGGATCCATGAAAATGACTTTGATTTTCATAATTATAATGTTAAAGATATATTTGCTCTTTTAAAAAATGTTTTAAGTATATCTCGAAACGTGCTGACTATATCGCATTCAATCCAATTTTTGTTGGGTGTTTATTAATATCTACAGCGTAATTCCTTAAATATATTAAAGTTAGTACGAGCAGGCGGGACGGGGACAACACAAATTTTACTACTTTAGAAGTTTATATCTTTCAATTTTATTTAACTTTAAGAAAATATGATTTTAGGAACATCAATGTCTTTTTTAAAGACGCCATGAATAAACGTAAAGATTTAGTGATATTTGAATTGATTGTTAATATTGTCTCTATTATTTTTAATTTCAATAATTTGGTATTGTGTACGTGTTCAATAAATTATTCTTTATTTTAAACATGGGGTGGTGAAACCTTGACTTAAAAAAAAATCGTATAATTATATTTGCATTAAATAAAACTTCTTTTAGACTGTCTTGTTTTTATTTATTTCGTATTGTAATGTCGCGAGTGTTTTTGAAAAAATATTTGTTTTTCAGTTTTGGAACCTTTACATATTTAAAAGTAGGTAGTTTTGTTTAATGAGAGTGAGCGTGAGAATACAGGTAAGAAACAAATCGTATAGTCCTTCAGTTGCACAAACGTCCATTAGGGTTTATTTTATAACAATTTTAAGCTCTAACGAAACTTGTAATGACAATTTTAATAGGCGTTTGCAACTGGCTATATACTACCAAATTTTTACATATGGACGATCAGACTGATAGCACAAATCTATAGTTTTTTACCATACCGCTATGGAATCCTAATGAGCGGGCTCCCTGTAAATAATTTTTAGTTGTACATATATAAATAATATTTTTTTAAGTTAATGCAAAAGCTATACTTTCTCAGGTTGTATACGATGTACGGACGAACTGAGAGACATGACATATCTATAAAAATTTTTGCCATTCCGCTACGGAATCCGTAAGAGCGGGTTCTCTGTAAATAATTTTATTTGTACATCAATAATCTAAGTTAGTGCAAAACTATACGTACCCAGGTTGTATCATCAATATTACCGAGTTAGGTGAAAATTCAGTCGTTTCAGATGGTCAATGAATGAGGAAGTATTTAAAAAAAACATTAGTTCCCGAAATCAAACTATAGATGTTGCAACAGTACGTTATTGATTTCTCCATGACAACCTTTCCGGTTTTCTTTGAAGTTTAAAAGTAAATTAAATTTCAAAACTCAATAAACAAGTCATAAATTTATTCATACTTTTTCGCATTTGTATTGATATCTAAGTTTCGAACTTTTCAAATTTCTGTTTTTTAATATGTTAGTTAAAAGGAACGGAAATGACTGTCTTTGGTCCATTCGTTTCCTGCAAAAATTTACTTTTGCTAGAGTCGCCATCTAGTGGAGGTGCTTTTTAGTGCTTTCCTTTTTTTTTAAATACTTCCTTATTGAAAATAAATGAACTACACTTTTATTATAAATAAAGAATATTTATTTTTCTATAAACACATTTTTTATATTATCGTTTATAAATCGCGAATCGCATTGGGCTTTCGTCAACGAAGTCGTGTGCATGGATGGAGAAGTGTTCAGCGGATGAACCGCGGGCCAACGCCGAGACGAAGCACCCAGCGCGCGCGGCTCCTTAGCTAAACAATTTGTGCATCGAGGTCAGGTAGAGATTACTTTAATCGCTAAATCACATTTGGACACTAATATACATGTATAAACTACGATCAACAAGTGTCAATATTGAGCAGTACGAGACGGGCCGCGGTAACCGCGCGGCGGCGAGCCTGCGTCACGCGGGCCCGTAAACGCAGACGCCAGCGCGGGCACCCGGAGACTCTTCGCCGGGAAGCACAGCGGCACGACGCCACTGGTCGCGCACGCGCTCCACGTGCCGTAACACACGTACCACGTTCATGCCAGCCAGCTTCCTTACGTCATCCTCGCTCCAATCGGGATCACGCAGTAACTCTGCCAGCAGGTGGGGATAACGTGACACATCCTCCAGCCCCTCAGGGGGTGCATCGATCCCGTCGTAACCCGCACCTAGTCCTACGTGTTCTACTCCCGCCACGCGCCGTACGTGGTTGATGTGAGCCACCACGTCTTCCACTGTTGCTCTTTCACCACACGTCACTAACTTTGCATAAAAATTAATCATTACTACGCCTCCGTTCGTTGCGATCATTCGTAGCAATTCATCTGGTACGTTTCGTGTGGAATTACATAGAGCGGCTGCCCCAGAATGTGAAAATACAACTGGCGCCTGAGAGGTTTCTAAAGCGTCACGAGCTGTTTCTTCTCCTGCGTGCGATAAATCTACTATCATACCAAGCCTATTCATTTCACGGACGACAGCTTTGCCGAAGTTTGTTAATCCACCGGAGGTGCCAGCCGCCCGAGCCCATCTATTATCGCAAGTGTGTGTAACAGTAAGATACCGAGCTCCTAGCTGATAAAAGGCTCGTAGCACAGCTAGCGAGTCACCGAGGGCATGTCCGCCCTCGACACCGATCAGGGAGGCGATACGCCCATCGCGATGTGCCTCTAACAATTCAGTAGCGTCGGTGACAAGTGCCATATGGGCAGCATTCATCTCCACAATACGTTTTATAACATCCATTTGCTCAAGTGCTAGCTGCACGGCATCTCTATCACGAGCGCCACATGGCACGTAGGCTGACCAAAATTGAGCACCGACTTGTCCAAGCCTTAAACGAGGTATATCTGTATGCGACCAGCGCGATCTTGCCCAGGGCTCGAGACCTTCTAATCCAGCACTCAAATTAAAATCGCTGATTTTGTTATGCAAAAATTTTCTAACGTTCCACGCTAAATCGTTATGTCCGTCGACGAGAGGAGAATCGCGTAGCATTCGCCGTATGGTAGTGAGTCGTTGCTCGGGAGTGGCTCGACCACCACCGCCAAGCGCAAGAGGTAATGCGAGAGCGGCGCCGAGCGCGGCCAGCACGACCAGCGCCGCGAGTGCGATGCGCCAACGAGGTCTCCGCGGTGTCGGTTTCTCATCGGAACTGCCGGATGCCGATGCTGATAGTGAGTCTGGCGCCCAACGCCCACATCTCTCGGCCACATCCGGCAGTGGACCGGAAAACGTCATACCCTCCGGTACTGCCGCCTGAAATAATACATAATTTTCTTTATGTCATATATTGCGATTCTTACACTGTGGTAAAAAATGTAGACGAATTTGGATTGTTTATTAACTGCTAAAGTATTTAGTAGTATAATAGTATCTAATATTTTTTAAATAGATGTCTTAATTGTTTGACAGATTATTGCCAACCAACAACGTTTCGTCTATGTTTCACTTTGACAACTGATAATTAATTTTTTTTTATGAGACCGTTTCTTTTGATTATGAATAGGGATGACAACTGGGTAAAAAAAAGAAATTCTATTTAGTCCTTCAGTCAGATAATAGAAAAATATTAGATACGTATTTTTTAGTAATAGCTTAGATAACAGGCATTAAACTTGAAAATTGGGGCCTCGTTACAGTTTTTTAGGAAATGTTCCAAAGCATTTTTTTTTTTTGTTTAATATTTTTCAACGATCTATCTAATGAATAAACAAACAAAAATTGGTTGCCATGATAATGACAAAAACGTTTAATAAAAAATGCTTAAAAGATCCACTTTGTCACTGGCATTCTAAGATGGGAATCGAACCCATGACCTTTCGCAATCCGGGCAACTGCTCTAACCACTGAGCTACCACGGACCTTATAGGAATGACTTATCTTTCAAGCACTTGTTACTTTTTCAGTACTACAGAGTTACATCAATGTTCAGAGTGCCAGGGACAAAGTAGGTTTTCTAAGCATTTTTCATTAAGCATGTTTTTCAGTATATCATTATGAATGCAAAATTGATCAAATGTTTAGGAAAGATTTATCATTTGCCAAATCTTTTACATTTAAATTGATGAATCTCGAAAATAACCTAAGACTTTATTTGACCCTACAAATTCAGCGCACCAAGTGACGTCACACGGTGCTACGGTAATGAAAAACGAATGGGCGTCTGAGCAATTTTTGAAATATTTTTGTATATTTATGTTTATAGCTGCTATAATGAGATGGCAAGCGAAAAGAGGAGGAGCGTGTTACGTTTACTGTGACTAAACCAAAATCTACTACAACTAATACAACATTTGATAGTAACTCAATGAAAATTACGCCGATTTGCTACTTAAAAGTTGGTATTTTGAATACCAAACGTACAGTTTGTAACGCTGAGAAACGTCTTACATAATTATCTACTTATATAAAAACCTTTTGAAAAAATAGGAATATCTTCAAACTTTTGAAAAATGATAAATAATAATTATCTCAAAAGCTACTAATAGGGATGACGACTAATTTTTATTTGTTTGTCCGTCAGATAGAGTATTGAAAAATATTAAACACGTAATTTTTTCGTAATCATAAAATTGCGGCGATACATGGAGTTGAAATTTAGTATGACGTCATGTTATGGCACGTTTTCTAAAAAACTGTGACGTAGCGAGCCCCCACTCTTTAACTTTGATGCCTTTTATCTTCTAGTTAAAATGAAGTAAAAAAAATTCGTATCTAATATTTTTCTATTATCTGACTGACGGACTAATTAGAATTGCATTTTTTTAACCCAGTCGTCATCCCTATTCAAGAAAATGCGACTGAAGTCGGGCGGACGGAGGTCGACGCTTCTGTAGGTTATTACTTAAACGATTGGCACGCCCGACTTCAATAGCATTTTCTTGAACAAGTAGCTTTTGAAATAAGTATTATACTTCTGAAGTTGTTTTTTGGTTCTATTTTTAAAAAGGTTTTAATGTCATGCTTTTCAATCATATTAATATTTTTTAAGTAGTTGCTATCACTAATATATTAAATATCATTAAAAAAAATATTGAACATAGTGTAAGCCTTACAAAAGAAGATTGTGTTTATTTGCTCGGCATAATTTTTTATAAAGAGGAAAGATTTGTTTGCTTGTTTGTTTGCATTCAGTTATAAATAAACCTCTACATTATACCAGCGTTTTAATTACAAGTCCACCAACGGCTGCACAGTAGGCTCCGAAAGTTTTGGACCGATTTATGAAAGTTTTACATCTATGGGAAGCTACTTAATACGCGTGGTACATAAGTTAGATTTCTTCTTGAATTGTGAAGGAATTTCTAGGAAACAGCTAGTTTGATAGAAATTCCTTCACAATTCAAGAAGAAATCTATTAACATACATATTTTCATAAAAGATATACATACCCTTGAAAAAAGAAAATTCACTTTTCGGATTTTGAATTAATTCCAAATACGCAATCTTTTGTTTTTTAGCTGGAAAGAGCTAAAAAAAAGCGTATTAGGTTTTGTAGACGAATCCACCATAATTTTATATATAATAACTCTTTTGTAATTTTTGTTGATATTCTATTAACTGTCTAAAATGTCTTTTTCATATTTGTTATATACTAACCTACTTAGTATGACTCTTCTGAAGTTTCAATTAAAAGAAAGTTGAGTTCCCATAGCAACTAATCATTATTATGTCAATCAATTAAATAAATATTATATTATGTGAATAAATAATTAGTAATTATTTAACAAATTGGCGACGATGGCAAGTAAAGTCGAAAAATTAAAAAGAACACGAACCGCCATACGTGCACAAATTGATTGGTTCGAAAACCAAGTGGAAAATTTACAGAACATTCCACAAATACTGGTGCAGCTTTGTCATCAATATCATATAAAGATTTTCAAAAACTGAATACTAACAAAAAAATATTTAAAACGGACATCAAACTCAAGACCTATACAGGAGAAATTATTCGTCCATTCGGAGTAGCATATGTAAAATATAGATATGACTCAGAAATAGCTTACGGGAAATTATACATAATAAAACAAGATGTTGAACCAATTTTCGGTAGAGCCTGGATTCAAAACGTGAATATTGATCTCAAAAACCTAAATAATTTAGATACACAGACTAATACGAAACTAGAAGAACTTCTTACAGAATTTACTTGTTTGTTTGATGGAAAGCTAGGATGTATTCCTAACTACAAAGGTCATTTTTCATTGAAAGAAAACACAACGCCGATTTTTATTAAACCGAGACGCATTCCATACGCTCTTAAGGACAAAGTCGAACAAGAGATCGAAAGATTATGTAAAGATGGAGTAATCACAAAAATTGACAACACCGATTGGGGTACACCAGTAGTTCCTATTGTAAAACCAAACGGCAGCATTAGATTATGTGCCGACTATAAAGTTACACTTAACAAAGTAATAAAAGATGAACAATATCCAATACCTGTGATTGAAGACATTTTTGCGGAAATGAACGGAGGTAAAGTATTTTGCACACTAGATATTTGTCAGGCGTACCTGAACATGGAAATGGATGAGGAAAGCGCATTGATGCAAACTATAAGTACGCACAAAGGTACTTTCAAGGTGACTCGTCTTTTATTTGGTGTTAAAGTGGCTCCAAATCTTTGGCAAAAATTTATGGACAAAATTTTACGAGGCATTCCAGGGGTTAAATGTTTCTTTGATGATATTATAATACAAGGATCAACAAATGAACAACTACTACTACGTTTGAAGTTAGTTTTTGAAAAGTTAAAAGAAAACAATTTAAAATTAAATAAAGATAAATGCCATTTCTTCGAGAAGAAAATTAACTACCTCGGTCATACAATTGATGAACATGGACTACATAAAAATAAAGATAAAATAAAAGCTATTGTCAAAACAGAGAGACCGAAGAATATCAACGAACTACGTACCTTCCTTGGAATGGCGAATTACTATAATAAATTTATTCCAAACTTAGCTTCATTATCATACCCTTTGAACAACTTATTGAGAAAAGAAACAACATTCAAATGGACCGAACAATGTGAAAATAGTTTCAAGCGAATTAAAAAGGAAATCACGGATGACAAAGTTCTATTACACTTTGATCAGCATAAACCACTAGTCCTTGCTACTGACGCCGGTCCTACAGGATTGGGAGCAGTACTTTCACATAGACTACCTGATGGCTCAGACAGACCAATAGCATTTGCATCAAGGTCATTGAGTACTAGCGAGAGAAATTACAGTCAAATTGACAAAGAAGCGACCGCCATTTACTGGGGGCTTAAAAAGTTCTATCAATACTGCTATGGTAGAAAATTTATCCTGATAACAGATCATAAGCCTTTGACATCAATTTTTCACCCCCAAAAGACCTTACCCTCTATGAGTACAATGAGATTGTTTCATTATGCACATTTTCTTTCTGGATTCGATTATCAAATAGAATACCGAACCTCGGCTTGCAACAGTAACGCCGACTACCTTTCAAGATTTCCAGTAGATGCACCAGATTTTAAACTAGATCAACACTCCGTATTTCAACTGAAACAAATAAACACTTTAAGTATTAGTTATGAAGATATACAAACTGAAACAGAAAAAGACTCTATGTGTAGAACGATAATGGAATCGCTACGTAATGGCAATGACTTAAGGGCCTTAGGATATAACAACAATGAATTCACATTAGAGGGCAAATGTATTTTGAAAGGCACAAGAGTAATGATACCAACATCATTACAAAGAAAAATTTTACAAGAAATACATGCGGGACATATAGGTATTCTTAAAATGAAACTTCTCGCTAGAAGCTATGTTTATTGGAAAAATATTGATAAAGACATTGAAAATTTCGTAAATCATTGCAGGGAATGTAGATTACATCAGAATGAACCACCGAAATCAACTAAACACCACTGGGAAGAACCGATTACACCATGGCAAAGACTACATATAGACTTTGCAGGACCCATCAAAAACTACTATCTTTTCATAGTTGTAGATGCAATGAGCAAATGGGTTGAAGTCATCCCCACGAAAACAACTACAAGTACATGGTGCATTAAAATCCTAAAAGAAATATTTTCAACTTTCGGATTTCCCTATGTATTGGTATCTGACAATGGGAGACAATTTACATCAAATGAATTCACAAGATTTTTAAAAGAAAACGGAATTACACATAAAACTTCAGCACCATATCACCCGGCAACGAATGGGCAAGCAGAACGATATGTACAAACTGTAAAAAGAGCATTAAATAGTATGAATTCTGAGGAGGGTGATATATACGATAAACTTCTCATAATCAAGTCACGACTTAGAAGAATACCGAGCCAACGTACAGGAAAAAGTGCGTATGATCTGCTATTTGGGAGACCAGTTCGCACACAACTAGACGTCAAGCTGAAGCCTAGTCAACAACTGTCATCCTGGCTCAGACCTACTGATACCATCAGAAAGGTATTTGCACCTGGAGACCGTGTACAAGTACGCGATTACTCTTCCAGATCCAAATGGGCTTTTGGAACCGTAAAAAGAAGACTTGGTACCCTACATTATGAAGTACTTACAGATACAGGAGAATTGTGGAAAAGACATATGGATCAGATGTTGAGTACTGTCATCCCGGTTCCTTCTTAAGAAATTGGGAGGGAGGAACTGTTATATACTAACCTACTTAGTATGACTCTTCTGAAGTTTCAATTAAAAGAAAGTTGAGTTCCCATAGCAACTAATCATTATTATGTCAATCAATTAAATAAATATTATATTATGTGAATAAATAATTAGTAAT
Source organism: Diatraea saccharalis (assembly GCA_918026875.4). Lineage (NCBI taxonomy): Eukaryota > Metazoa > Arthropoda > Insecta > Lepidoptera > Crambidae > Diatraea > Diatraea saccharalis. The sequence goes on from OU893337.1 coordinate 9,394,073, forward strand.
TATTTAACAATATTCATGTTTTTTTTTTAGTTGAACTTGTCATCTATATACATTGCTTGTACAAACTAAAATTATAATATATAAAATAAAACTAATTCATAATAACTGGACCTTTTAATTATATAAGTTTAGGTCCGTTATAGGTTTTGTTATAAAAGGAAAACTACTGACTCGATTTCTATAAATTTTAAATGGGACCACATCGTTGCATTAGGCTGTTGAATAAAAAAAGAATTTTGAAAATCGGTCAACGATTGGCGAAAATATCGGTGAATATACATATATAAATAGATCGCCGTCGAACACTTAACCTCCTCCTTCTGGATTTTGAACTCGGTTAAAAAGATTATATTATTTAATAATTTATTTAACATCGAAAATGCAAAATTTATGAAATACAATCATCATTTATTTTTGAATATATTACACTGAAGACTGAAACTGCCCGTTGAGCGAAAAAATAGCTTGCAACGCGTTTTGGTCACAGTAAAACATCCACATTGTGAAGTTACGGGGCGAGAACTGCAAAAATAAAATTAAAACCTATCAATAAACTATTTACAATTATTCTTACAATTATTATTAATGTGTTTACCGATGATATTCTAAATTATGTATGACATAAATATTCTAAATACATAATTGTATTCTTGAATTCCAGAAACATTTTGGAACTAAATGTTTACTTCTCTTTTTCTGTTCCGTGTTCTTTACCACAATACGTCAATTATAATGACATATGGTTAGTGGAATTTATTAACTTAACGTTAATTTGTATTAATGATTAAGGTCGACCGCAAGTATCGTGTAATCACATAATGAAACCATAAAGGCTAATAACCGGCCGGCGCCACTTAAGACGCGCTAATGACACTCGAGGGTTAGTTTCAGAAGATGAGGCTAGGACGAACTTCAGGTAATAATTATGCAACACACGTGGTTTCACGTGAGACGTGATACTTCTAGAGTTGCAGATGTCAGGCATAACAATATTCGCTGCGTGCTCAATTATGCAAAGGACACACAGCAGGGGTGCGGACAGCCCCCCTGGCTGAACGGGTGCAGGGTTGCGTCTCAATAGCCTCTGACCCATTTTCGGAGAGACTGTCGTAGACTACCGGATTTTACTTTGCTGTGACAAACCTGAAATTACTCTTATATTTTGCTGCCGGTAACGTAGCAACAAACACAACTAGATAAACGATATATTGTGAGCCTGTTTCCATTTTAACCCTAATCAAAACAATATTGTAAAGAAACTCTTGAAATGAGTCACGAAGAAAAACAAGATATTATTCAAACCATGTTATGAAAATTTTAAAGATATAATTATAGCTGCGCGTAAAAGGGAAGAGAAAACGAGACGAGATCGCGATGCCAGGATGATAGCGTAGAAAACGTTATAGGAAAAATATTTAAGTGTCCACTTAAAGAAAATAATTTCAATTATTTATGGCGTAGCTCTCGACTTTCACAAGTGCTTGATTTGTAAAATCGTTCTAAATTAATATAAAAATTGACTGATAAACTTCGTTCATAAATTATCGCATTGAAAAATATTAACTAACATTAGTACTTCTAATGCCCTTCAATATCATAAGAAACACTTTAACGGTCTGAAGAATTAACAAAAAATATAGTCAAATATATTAAATAATTGCATAAAATCTCTTTTTTCGTACCATCACATTGACAAATAAACAATAATAAATAGTTTTCCGAAACAAATATTTAATGCTATATGATTGTAAGTTAACACACCCATTTGCACAAACGTCCGTTAAGCTTTAATGCCGACTTTAAGCTCTAAAGAATGTTTTAAATTTAAGATTTTGAATCGATGATGTGCAAAGATCTCTATTAGAATTCTTTAGTATTGTGGCTTTAAACTAATTATAATTTTAACGTTTGTGCAACTGGATGTAAGAAATATTAGTGGAATTTGCTTTATTACCAGGTTAAATCATAGCATGAAGAGACACTGTATGTCATTTTACCCATAAATAAGATGTACCTACGCGTCGGTTTTAATTGAGAGCAATATACGATACTTAGTTTGTGAGGGCTTATGGCCTCTGTTGCTGACACCTTATAGCTTTACCGTTTGCGGTCGTGACGAGAGTGCCGCGATGGGACGTGCCTCCAACTTTTGATTTGGATTCCCCCAGGAAGCGGCCGTTTGCAGTTCATAAATAAAAAATTGCGCTAACACAAGTTGGGGGTGTTGGGCCAGTATCTCAAAGTTACTTAGCTTTTCATCTGAATGTTAAATGATGTGCTAACCGTTTTACATTATGATTGCAAATATCCACTTAGGGTGAGGTGAGGTTGGACTGTTTTTGATTTATTTAATTTATTATGTAGGTAATTAAAATTTTACGCTAGTTATCTGCAAATATTGTACTCAGTTACATGTTATACACTCTGAATACACGTTTAAGATCAAATTTGTATTTTTTAGCTTTGTGAATATTTATTTATATAAATTAAAAAAAGGAACCACTTTTAATGAATGTTAGCCAGTTAATACAGTAAACCATTTTTATACATTGACGCTGGTAAAAATTACCCTAATAGATCAAAGTTGATGTCGATTATGAGGATGGAGAATAAAATAACGTTACAATATTGAATTTCATTAAAGAAATGATGAGAGTATTTATTATCAGCCGTGTTACTGTTTGATCCTAGCAACCTCTTATTGACCTATATCGAAAGTAAATCAAAGGCAACCTACATTTTTGCAATTCTTTATATTAAACTATGGTATTAACTTTCTTCATAGTTACAGAAATGGTTTTCAAAAAAATTTACCCGCATCTGTTATTTATTTGTTGTTAAGTTTATATGTAAGATAACATGTAGATTAAAAATCACACTTTAAAAAGTTTACAATAAGAAATTTATTTTATAGCGATAGTTATATTATAATATCGATGACCGAAGAACAGTATCCACAGTCGTATGCCACAACAGATTATTTTGTTATGATCAGTGGCATACGTGGTATCTATCAGTGGCATTTGATACCCTACACGGAATGATTGAATAATATGTTTTTAGTTTCTTACGTTATGCTCTCTAGAGGTCGCTTTTGTAAATTGAATGTAACGTCACATAGCTTATAGCACGCGACAGTTAAGACACTTTTAATGATATATCATTTACCCAGTTACAATGAGTAGTTTTAAAGTTATAAGGGAACAGATGAAGAGTCTTACATACCGGCCAAAATCATTACCCTCCTTTTCACTCCGTCGAGTAGAAAGGATAAAAATACATAAGTATGCAATTTTATAGTTTAATCGAAAGAGAAAAAAATTACAGTTGCTTTTTTTACACATTTTCTGTTTGGTTTTCTTTTTAACTGATTTAAAAATCGAAAATATCATCATCGTCTATCTTCGACAGGGTATCTGTGTAATGTTTGTTCTTTTTATGTTGTTTCACCGATTTCTTCGCGAAGTGTACCTTACTGGTCGAGTGGCACAGAATGTCGTACGGCATTAAGTTCGCCCTTTGCTGTATTCCAATAAAGATTAATTAAATAAATAATGAGTCCGAATATAGCAGTACCTATACAAATAACTTAAAGCGTTCTGACAAATAAAGAAAATACTTGGACGACATATTAATTGAAAAAAAGAAACAAAAGTCAAACAGTATATGTGTATCATACCTATTAAGCCAAATACAAACCACTGGCAGCCAATTCATTACCATGGGTTTAGATCGATCCATTTAAAAAATGAACATATTGTATTGAACGTATGGTATTGGTCATTCGTTCAATCAATTTGTACCCGGTTGTACGCGGCATTTAAGTTAACATCAAATTTTAATAATTTACCAAAAAATAAAAGATTTAGAAAAAAAAAAAAAAATCGACTTCAAAAACATGAAAATAATACTCATCCTAAAATGCGGTGAAAATTCTTTTGAAGTCGGGCGAAGGTTTTGTGTAGGTTGTTATTATTATACGCCCGATTTCTAATTCAATTTGCCACAAACATGGTTAATAAGATAACACAATTAAAATTTTAATATGTACACATGTTTCGCCTATTACTAAGCATACAAATACTGTTTCATTAATTGATTATTATTGAATGTACAATGTCAAATAAATATCTATACTAGTATTATAAAGCTGAAGAGTTTGTTTGTTTGTTTGAACGCGCTAATCTCAGGAACTACTGGTTCGAATTGATTTTTTTTTGTGTTAAATAGACCATTTATCGAGGAAGGCTTTAGGCTATATAACATCACGCTGCAACTATTAGGAGCGAAGAAATAATGGAAAACGCGGACGAAGTCGCTGGCGGCCACTAGTATAATGTATAATGTGAATCTGTATGTGAAATAATTATAATTACATTTAAATGTCAGGATGAAATTAGAAATAAATCATAATTTAAGTTTATCTATTATATTTGATCAATTTCTCAGAAATTAAGTATGATAAGATAATTAAGTATGTATATTTTTTAGTCCAAAAATCTTTAATACCATAAAATTTCTCTATCAACAGCCATTTATATACAAAAAAAAAAATTAGTGATATTTAATAATATATTATTCGTATACCAGATATTATTGTAAAAACGCACATGGAAAGGCAGCTTTTAGAGTATTGCATTGTGGATTTCCATGAACTTACAAAAATAATTCCAGCACAAAAGAATTTCCAAGAACATATGAATCGCCTTCAATGAAAGATGAATATTATTTAAGAAGTTTTTGAAGTCGGTTCTACTTGAAAAAATGTATAAATCATCAATGTATCAGCGCGTTACATTACAGTTCGTTGTCCTGTCCTGTGCTGAGTATAGAAGCAAAATGCAAATGGCGACCTAAGCAGTTCAGCCGAGGTAGGCGAAGCTCTTTGTGTTATGTGGCTCGGTCAATTTCGTTCGCCCGATAGAGTGGAATGAACATTTAACACGTCTGTGAGCCATACTGTGTGGTTATTATACAGAACACAAAGCTAACTGCACTGAAAATAATTATAATTTCGGTGGATGTTTTTCAGTTCGCTTCAACTAAAAAATAAAATATTTTGAATGTATAAGGAAATCTGGAATTATTTATTGATTGCAAACTGGTATGAAAAATATATATTTATAGTATTTCAAGAGAACTAATATTAATAAAAAAGTAATAAACTGTTGACATTCATAAAGAAGTACTCCGATTTTGGCCATTTTTAGGAAGAATTTAATTTTGATAAATCGCAGCTGGCAACGGTATAAGCTTTGCCATAATTCAACATTTTAAAACCGAGTACGGTAAAGTAATATATTTGCCTGTATGTAAATTAGAGGTCCTCAAAGTATTAAATAACCAAAAGAGTCATAGAATTTTTAGAAAGAGTAATGCACCAATGTTATTCATGGTAGATTTTCTCAAAAACGAGATATACACACGGTAAAATAAAGCAAGAAGTTTGTTTTGTTGAGAGCTGAACGTCTCATCGTAAAATGTAAGTTAACTTGTGGCCGCTGGGGCCGAAGTTGAGAGTGGTGGTTACACAGAGCTCGCCGCAGACTGCCCCCACGTACGACAAGTAAGCTTACTCTACATAGCGACATATTATTGGTCCATGGCGACACTGTCATTTCGATACAAATTCGCTGATACTGATACCTTTTTATCGGTTCTAAAACTCCAAAAATGTGGAAAAGACTTCTGCCTGGTTGAAAAGTTTATAAAATAAAAAGAGGCCTGTGTTTTGTATGCAGTAAACGGCTGTTCACAGGGTCTTAGTTACATCTAAAATTGTTTTATGTGTTCTTTTGTCTTTATTTCATTTATAACTAGCTGTTTTCTAATTTATGCCATATTCACCCGCATAGGTGAAAGAATTTTCATAATAGAATCAGCATTTCCGACGATTACCCCCTACCCCCTACAAACAATCACATTTAGAAACTTACCTTTATAGGGTTCCGTAGCAAACAAGGAACCCTTATAGTTTCGCCATGTCAATCTTTCCGACCGTCCGTCCGTGGTTAAGCTAAAAAACTGTTTGGCATGAGTATACACGTTAATTACGCCGAAAAAGTGGTAAAGTAAAACTTCGAAAAAAGGGCTTTTAAGGCTACCCCCCTACATGTAAAATGGGGATGATATTTTTTCGTCTTCCCCATAGAGTGGCGCATCGCTGGATAGGGTAGGGTGGGGTAGGACTCTTAATTTATTTTCATTATAGTCAAGTGTCCCTCTCTCTACCAACTAAATTCAAACATTAGGGCAGTATATATCGAAGTTAAAAGGAAAATATTATATTTAAGTTGGCTTTGTCAGTTTATAATTAATAGTCGACCAATTAATTTAACTCGAAAATTTCGAACAACTCCATATCTAAAGAAAACAAACAAACGCGATTTTACTTTTTTAAAGGATAATACGGAACCCTTCGTGCGGTAGTCCGACCCGCACTTGGTCGGTTTTTATAATATTGTCATTTGACAGCACTAGAATTCAATAGCAGTTTCCTGAATAAGTGGCTTTTGAGATAAATATTATTTATCACATTTTTAAAGTCTAAAATCGGTTTTATTTTAAAAAAAATTTCATGCTTTTTGTGATATTTACATATTTTTGCATAATAGGTAACACTAAAATACATATTAAATATCTATTTATATAAAAATATGTCAACATAGTGAAAGTCTTAGGAAATAGATTTTGTTTATTCCCTCTTCATATTTTTTTCCAATAATCTAATATATACCTATATATATATACTCATATCATAAAGAGGATAGTCTTGAGTGTGTGTTTGTTTGCATTCGATAGGCTCCGAAACTATTGGACCGATTATAAAATTCTTTCATCTACGGGAAGCTATTATCTAGCTTGTAGCTGTAGCTATCAGTACGCGAGGTACAAAGGTTATTTACTTAAACAAAGTCACGAGGAAACAGCTAGCTTGATAGAAATCAAACTTGAATTGTGAATAAATTCAAGAAGAAATCGATGAACATACATACTTACATAAAAATATGCATACTCGTTGTACATAGAAAATCTTCTTTTCGATTTTGAATTAATGCCAAATATAAATAATGATCTTTTGTTTTTTGCTAATTTATACATATCATCTAAATGTATAGGTGATATCTGATGAAATGCGTATTTTATTTTGTCATAAAAAGAAAACTACTAATTCGATTTCGATAAATTTTAAATGGGACCACTTCGGTGCAGTAAGCTGTCGAATAAAGAAAATGTTGAAAATCCGTGAGCATACATTTGATTTGATTTTATGAGTAGCGGCCGTGAAAGTGAAATAAATACCTATCATAAACTAATGTTTAATTCAACAGATTATCAAGTGACTATTAGCCCATAGTTTATTTTATAATAAAACCAAATTTTATTCAATAATAATTGAAAAAAAAAAATAACTGTCATGAATCGTGAACCAGCGGCTTTTACTGAATTTTAATTTTATGACTGTAGTTCTAAGAACGTTTTATTGAATTAGGTATGTTGTTTTTTATAACGTTTAAAATCGATTATTTTATTTTTTCAATTTCATTTAGTCACATTTTATATATTTTAGAGAAACTAAATAATTGAGACCATTTATTAAATATTTAGGTAAATAATAAAATTCTCCCTATTCGATTCCGAACAGTAGTGACATAATGCTGAATATATAAAGCTCCTGCTTTCAGAAACATGAAACAAAGATGTCTAAATATTAATAAATAAATCTTGTAACTATTTTTCCAAAAAATAAGAAATATTCTATAAAAATTAGGCTTCAAAGTTATTTTTTTAAAGAATAGACAAAAATTGATATAACTTTTTTCCGTATCAGAGTGAGAGATTACATTCATGCACCATTAAAAATATATATAATGAACATAACAAAAAAAAAAACTTAGTAAATTAATAATAGTAATAAGGGTCTATAACCAGATGCCTATGTCCGGGCACGCGGGGCTGCATCGATTCGCTGCAGCCACGAACCCTGGCAGGTGGCCCGGTTACTGCGCCCCTCGCGGATCGTACTCGGCGACATGGCGGCGCACTCTAATTACTACTACCTTATTTTGCTGTTTCCACCGATCGTAATGTTGCTGAAATTAAGTTTGAGCCTAGGCTTGTTTAGTAATAATCAAGCATCACTCGTAAAACCGTTAGAATATAACTAAAGTTCCACAAGTTGTGTATCCACGCAGAATCAGAAATGTAAACTTTATAATTGTGGAATCTTACAGTTGGTAAATATTGCATTCACAATGTTATACTGATATTTAATTTTATATAACATTTCTGTAGACTGTCTGAATATTGTCGAACTCACTAGCAGCGAAACGAAAGTCCCAGAAGCGACAGAAGAGCAGTCACCCGGATTACGAAAAATTGTAGGTTCGAGCGGATCAGAGGCACTGTTTTTTTTTATAAAATTAATATTGCAGGATCTTTTATCATTTATCTGGGGAAGAAACTGTACCTAACTATATTTTACTCTTTAGATATAATTATGTGTAAATTGCCATTAACCTCATTATTATTTTTTATTTAAAATTATTTTTTAACAAATCTTATTATTTGGTAATTAGCTACATTAATTATGAACGTCATAAGGATTTTTATAATTGAGTGGGTTTATCGTATTACACCTTCCATTGAAAACGCAATTTCGCTACGATGTGACATTACGGTTTTTTGCAACCCTAATTTATCAAAAAGTCCGTAGCTATGTTCCCGCAGTGCCTGACCCTCGAACCTTGCTGACTGCAAGTTCTACCGGTATAATGTAGCGTGAAATTCGTGTCCCCATCCTTACACTACGTTCTTTTGTTGGACTTTTTCTTTTGTTAATGTGTTCTCATGATAAATGCTTTAGTAAACATTAAAAGTGATAGTAATATGAAAAGAGTAATCGACAGTATGATAATATAAAAATCACCGATTTAAAAATGAAAAGTTGGATAATTAAGTGCACAACATTATTTATTACACAAGTGAATGATACTTGCGATATCCTATGGTTAATGATAAAATAAACCTTAGAGGCTGTTTTAATGTCCTTGTATTTAGTTATTCTAATATTTTTTTAGTTATATAATTTAAAATAATACCCTACTATACTGTCATAAGGATCTCCCAGACTTCCCCCGGTCGTGTGTATCCATTTGTAAATAGTATTTGCTCAGCATTCACCTGGAAACAGCGAGCTCACCCCGCGGCCCACAGCGGCATAATGTTGCGTGAAATTTGCGCCCCCATTGTTACCTCACTACCGAGAGCGCTATCCGGGCCTTTATACATCGAGGCCTCGATGCTCTTTGGACCACGCTCCGATTAACGTTAAGAATCACCGCATAATAATAGAACTTGACCGAGACTTGTACTCGTCCAGCGTTAATCACCCGACCGTCACTTCGTAACCGAAAACAAATGTACCTATAACCGATATTGTGAAACACGATGAAGCCTCCTTTCGTTAACACATACCTAATATTACATTGATGGATGGATGTTTGTTTAAACCTCATAACTACCTGTCATAAGCGCAATATTTACGGGCTAAAGGCGGCTGACTTGAGTACACATAATATTTCCATGGGTGGCATCTGGATGCGTGACAAAGTTTTCAACAACATTAGGTACTCATCCCGTGCACGCGTTGTCACGCTTTTTAGTAGATTCTTTTTTGGATGACCGAAATTTTCAACTAGGTCATCCTTTAAAATTAGATGGTCCAGCCCTCCCTCATGAGCACATCGCTGCTCTAATATTATTACAAAGATAGCCCAGATCGATACTTCAACGAGGATCGTCTGTTTCGGTCAGCGTCGTGGATAAACAATTGAGTAGGTACTAAAAGTAACATAACAAAAACTTATTGAGTAAACGACTTGATTACTGATGAATGCTAAATTTCGGTTGTCAAGTTTCCCTTATACTTAAAGAGTACACAGAAAGGAACTCATAAAACGGTTTCAGGAAAATATTTGTTAAAAGAGCCGAGCGCAGAGAACCGTTTACTCGTCATGATTAAGGAAGAGATATCTGATGTTTTCCTTCCTATCCGAACCTGCGAGACTAGATTGTAAGTACCTACTTAAACTTTCCACTATCGTAGTTCATTTGGAATATAGTGTTTACTTGGGCACCATCTACATCAAACAAAAAGTTTTACCTCGTGCTTGTTATACATTATTACAACAGCTTGGATTTTATCTTCCCTTGTACTCATATCTTAACAGAGAGAATTTAGATTTCTATGGCGTTATAATACTAAATATATTATAAATTTCATTTGAATATAACATATTACAACTAAATTTAAGATACTTTGGGTTAATATATAAGTAAAATTTTATATTTATGTTCTTCTTTCGTATCTAACACTAAAAGTATTAAATAATTACACAAAAAATATGGTAACATAGTGAAAGTCTTAGGAAAGAACTTTGGTTTATTGGCTCGACATATTTTTTTCCAATAATCTATACTCATATTATAAAGTGGATAGATTTGATTGGTCCTTTGTTTGCATTGGATAGGCTCCGAATACGCGGGGGACATGGCTATAATTCACACAAGCGAAGTCGCAGGAAAACAGCTTTTTAATTGAAATTAGTTCACAATTCAAGAAGAAATCGATGATCATACTATATAAAAATATACAACCTTTGAACATAGAAAATCCTCCATTCAGATTTTGAATGAATGGAAAATACGCAATCTTTTTGTTTCTCCCGATATAAACATGTCATCTAAATATTTCTGTGATATTTGATAAAAATCATATTTTATTTTATTATAAAATGAAAACTACTGAATCGTTTTTGATAAAATTTAAATGGGACCACCTCGGGCTATTAGGCAGTTGAATAAGAAAAGAATTTTGAAAATCTGTCAACAACACGCGGAATAATCAGAAAACATACATAAAAAAATACATCGCCGTCGCCGTTTCGTTCGGTTTCGATCTGTATTCGATTCGATTTAAACAAAATTTATTTAGTATAATTGGCCCCCTGGTCTGAACATTTAAAAATGGGAAATGGCAATCTCCACGATTCAGCAGAATGCGCGCATTATAATGTGTTCAATGGTGGGGCCACTCTAACGGGAATTGCTGTTAAAGTATGGCCGGTTCATTAAGAAGATAAACGATACTAATTACAAAATTATTAGAAAAAAAAAGAGATGAAAAAACATCAATCTAGATTATCATGCGTGCTTAAAAAATCAGTATAAAGGTTGGAGGCTGCAGTACTAAGTATTCTGTTTGAAAAATAGCCTAGAACGCGATGATGAGTGCAGCGCAGTAGCTGCATAGAGGTTCAATCATATAAAATCTGCTTAAAAAAGTAGTATTGTTAATTTCTTTGAAGCTCTTTGCCATGATAGGGCTGAGCTCGATGTCAACTTTGACGCTTATCTGAATACTCATAAAATAAAAAACTAATTGTCGTGCCACAAAGTACAGGATGCGAAAACGAAAATATTTCAACTAAAAGTCGACCAACCAATAATTGAATGGGATACAAAAATATTACAAAACTTAGAACTACGATATCACGAAAGTATATTTTTTGTTTTATGTCATTCGGGTAGTATTTGGATATCTACATGTGTATCTTAAATAACTTATAACAAGCCAACTGAAATAGATATCTTGCTTCATTTGATTCTTAAAATCCATTGGGAACCAACATAGTCTTAGTGACCCAGATATGTAATAAAACGGGATTCTAAATGGTATCTTGGCCAACCTTATTATTACGCGATACACTAAAATAGCACGGAATAAAATTTCCATTTGCCGCTGAGATTGTCAGACGGCGACACAATAGGTTGCATTTTCGTATTTATCGCCTCTCTCCATTTCCTCTTTAATTTTTGTTTGAAAACTGAGTATTTATTTACAAACTAGATTTTCCACCTGCGAGTAGATAATATTTACAGTAGTATATTTTTTGTTCAAGCCTTCATCAATCTCTTTTGAAAACTATATTATGTTTATTCAGGATCTCATACTATCTTTATAATATATATTCTTAATTATTATATTTGTTTTACTTGATCAATTTGCATTCACAATGCTATACTAGAAAATATTTTAAATGAAAAATGCTTAATAAATCCACTTACTCATCCCATCTCACAGTACCAGGGATAAAGTGAACGCATTTTTCATTAATAATATTTTCTAGAATAGCATTGTGATTGCAAAATTGATCAAATTCAACAAATAAAATAATTAAAAATTTGTTTATTGACACTTTTTAGATGTTGTATTAGTTATTCTAAGAGGTAACTCAAGTGTGGAACTGAAAAATGCTTTCAATTTTCCAGCAATAGTTTCTGAAGGTAATTTCATATAAGCGCTGGTGACATTTTAGAGTAAAACCGGAATAGATGCCGAACTTTTTGATATGGTTTCTTAATTTCATAAGTAGCATTGAGCGGTAGAGATAAGAAAAAGTCCTGGGTAAGAAAAAAGGAATCCTATTTAGTCCGTTAGTCAGATAGAAATAAATCGTATTTTTATTTTCTTCAATTTAACAAGAAATAGCTCAGATAACAGATATTTAAGTTAAGGAGTGGGGACGCGCTACGTCACAGTTTTTTTTAGAAAATGTATAAAAACGTGACTTTATGTGACTTTTTAAGTCAATGTATCGCCGTAACTTAAAGATTACGCAAAAAAAATACGTGTTTGATATTCCTCATCAATCTACCTGACGGACAAACAAAAAAATAGTTAGTATCGCTCGTTATACATTGTATTGTCATTGATTTTGGCTAGATGATTTTAAAGTTATAAGAATAATTTAAGAAAAGAAATATTTAAGAGTGCCTGATGCTTCTAAGCGCACATTTACGTTGAAAGTTGGGGCAACTAACCTTAAGATAGGTAACGAAATTGGTTAGATGCTTTTTTATTCTTTAAATTATCTTAAAACACAAGAAAATTTATTTAGTGCTAAAAGTGAATCAGTGTATTGATATAATAAATGACATAACTTAATTTATAACTGCTTATGAAATTACGTGGCGGTAAAAACTTATTTCTGAAACTATATAGAATTCGTGGAATTCACTGTGGAGATAATAACATGTACATGTCGTTCCGTTCGACAATCTGCAGTGGATTGAGGTGTGGGGTGCTTGTGCTTCTTATTAGAATATTAATAGTGTATAATTTTTATTCTTAGTTTGGAAAATTTGATATTTTTGAAATTTTAAATTAAGACTCGGAACGTTATTAAAGCGTGGAGTAAAAGTGTGGATCTCGATCTAGCAAAGCTAAGTTGCACAGTCTAACTTCTTCTTTATTACTTTCATTTCTTAGTTTAATTCTCATGTCATAATGTGATGGTCAATGAAAATTATTACTTGCTTATTTATTATAAAACGCGGACTAAAATTAAGCACTGAAATAAGTTTTTGATTTAAACCAATAGCTTCCTAAAGCAAATTGACAAGGGCAAAAGCACAACCGTCAAATTGAGACTTGTTTAATTATTTTAGTCGAATAATGGTTTAATCCTGGTGCTAAAGTTAAAAAAATTAAATGAAGAATACAAATATTCACAGTGTATGAATATATAATTATACATTTACCCCTTCATCGATTAAACCTACTTCCAAACATATGACTATCAGTTCTACCGAATTTCGGTTTGAATTTGTAAACTAGTTTAGCGTTACGTCTTTCTCTGGTCTAAGGAAGAATAATTGAATCGAATATGTTCAAATCATATCTAAAAGAGACTTAAATCTGCAGCTTTATAAGAATGCTACAATTATCCGGACAATATACATATTTCTAATCATTTAGATAATAAGCGGAAACCTGAAGATTTAAAAATTATAAGGAAGAAAAAGAAATGAAGAAAAGGCTCATTATAAGGAAGTGGTAAATGCTACTAATACTGCAACATTATAGAGCCACGTACGAAACTGTGTTGCTATAATGAGACTAAAAGTTTTGTCTTAATTTTTCTTTTATTTATAATTAAAAGTATTACAAAGCGGAAATTTAACAATAAGATGGAACTCAGTTCACTATTTTAAAAAAATGAATTGAGTCTTCCAAATAAACCATGCACAAGACTATTCTTCTTTAGTATGTTTTAAAGATACACTTCAATAGCTACGAGTAGATCTATGAGTAGCTTACATTCTGAGCATATGAACAACAAGGACACAAATGTATAAGTCCCATAAATAAAAGGAACCCTTCAAAGTTCCGCAAACAAAAACTACTTTCATAGTGGGGACTATCTTATGACAACCTATGAAATACGCAAAAAAATGACGCAGTTGTCAACATATAACACACGAATAGGAACGAACATCGTGCTATTACCGCAATTTTAGTTTTGAAGTGGAAACTATTAATTGTTGAACATTATCCAAAAGCTCAATATCCACTTAGAGGTTTGTAAATAAATGTGTCGATATTTAGGTATACTAATATTATAAAGAGAAAATATTTTGAATTGTTTGCATTGAGTAGGCTCCAAAGGTACTGGACCGATTTTAAATTCTGACACTTATGGAAAGCTACATCATACGCGATTGACGCAAGCTATAATTTACACGGGCGAAGTCGCGGGAAAATAGGTAGTGATAGACAAAGATATTATGACACGACGCTATTGAACACTTTCGATCGTTTCTTTAAAAATTTTTATTGAATCAGACAAAAAGAAGAAAAAATTACTTAACCCTGACACAGTGAGACATTAGAATTCGAATTCCAGACATAATTTTATCACGCTTTTCAAAATTTATGATTCAGCTAACAATATATATAGCTTAACAAAACAAATGTTAACACATTGACAGTATAAAAAAGTATAAAAGCGCACCCCTCGGCATACCTCTTTTAGAAATGAAAGAAAAATACATGTCAAAAAGCATACGTGACAACGCGTGAGATCAGAATGAGATGGTCCAAGCGATTATATGGCTCAGCGGAAAATGTTGACAACAGGATGTATCAGTGCCGTATTGAAGAAATATTTTTAACATGATTTATTCCTTTACTTTTTTATATATTTATCTTCTCTATTAGTATCCCTTCTTAATTATAAGTGTTATATTATTGGGTACCTACACAAGTTTTTGAAACGGGCCACGTAAAAAAAATTGTGTTTTAATAGTGTAAATTTGAACTTGTAAAAAAGAAAAATTATCACTTTTTAAATTGGGATATTGTTAAATGCCATTCGTTATTATTGAATGACTTCAAAAAAGGAAGAGCTCCTTAATGCAACTGATTTTTTTTACTTAAATTAAGGACGTTGATTTTTATTTTTAATAAAAAACAAATCTCAATAACTACATATAAGTTACTAACACTTAAAATTAAACAAAACAAACGTTAATATATTATATCAATAATTTGGTGTATTCACTAAAGTAAAAAAAAAAACTAACTTTAATTTAGGTTTGTTGCAATGTTAATAACAACATGTAATTAAAGAAATATAATTACACTTAAGTATGTGTATTACAATAAGGTCTTCTGTTATATTGTTTAGTTTCAAAGTTGAAATTATAGTTTGACCAGTCTAAACCTAAATTTAATATTTGTAGATAATTGTATTGTATTGTAGATAATTTTAGCCACCACCCAACAAATATCAAAACCTATCTTAATAGTGAGCTGTATTTATGTCTAAAATAAAGAAACAACTTAACCACGAATGTGTTCAAATACCAGTTTTGAATGATGACAAAGTATCCTTTCGAGATTTATTTGAGGCTTATTTCACTGAAGTACAATATAAGTTTTATGGCCTTCGTACCTCATACTTCAGATAGGGAAAAGTCGAAAAAGAGAAGTGACGTTAAATCCTTTTAAGTCATAAAATTGAGTGGTCTCAATTGAGACGTAAAGAGTGGAAGCTTGTCCTGCCGGACCCGAAATGTATGTGTGTGTAAAATTTTATAGCAATCTCAATCTAATGTACCTAAAATACTGTCCAACATGCTTTTTCGTTGTTTTATTCGAATACTTCGCTTCCCCTATAGAACCTGTCTTTAATTTGCGCTACCAAATGCAAATAAAATCATAACCAAATATCAAATGATTAGGGCTTCAAACAAAAAGAGACAAACTATTAAGCTTTACAATATTAAAAATGAAAAGGTATACAAAAATATAGACATACAATTCTAACGTAAATAATATAGAAGAAACAGGCTCGAACCAACGTACAGCAAAGAAATAGTACAGTGTACTTATTCAACTAAAGTGCCCTTTATGGAATCTATCGAAATCAAACTAAACTATATGTTATATACAGTCCTTACCGCTACATTGATTTTCTCGCTGGAAATAACATTAATTCTCGCACTTAACAAAAAAAAAACTATATTGCACTATGAAACAGTTTCACATAAGTAAATACAACTAGGAACAAATAAGTGGCCTTGTTTAAACGTAACAATTTCTACCAAGCTACTTTTGACTATAATAAAATATAGTTATAAGAAAAACTAAATAAAATTGGCTAGTGCGTTATAAATATGAAAATATTCTTTAAGTTACTCTACATTAACATACCAAATTTCATCCGATTCCCTACAGTACAAAATCATAAAATACTGGCTTTTTCCTGCGAGATCGTCCATGTAAATATTAGCCTATGTTTTTAAAATCGGTCGAGTACTTACGGAGCCTATTTCTTACAAATCAAACAACAATAAAATATTTCCTTTTTACATTATCAATATAGTACAGTACTTTCACCAGTACAGATTTTTTTAATTTTATTTTAAGTAGTGTTTTATTAAATGTAAGGTACAATGTAATTTAACTAAACCTATGAAAATAATTTCTTTATTTATGAAAAATTAATTGCCTTTCAAGTAAAGTATGGATAAGACAATTCTTTAGTCTGTTTTAAAGATACACTTCAATAGCTACGAGTAGATCTATGAGTGGCGTACTCTCTGAGCATGCGAACAACAAGGGCACAAATGTATAAGTCCCATAAATAAAAGGAACCCTTCAAAGTTCCGCAAACAAAAGAAACTCCTTTTGCAGTGGGGACTATCTTGTGACAACCTATGAAATACGCAAAAAATGACGTATTTACCGACATATAATACACGAATAGGTTAATGTACCCAATGAATTCTAACACCTACTATTTACTACATATTATCAGAGACGATAGTTCAGAGGAAGCTATAAGTAATATTACACAAATATTTAATTCAAATAAAATTATAGCTTTACTAATATTATAAAGACGAAAGATTTGATTGTTTGTTTGTATTGAAATGCTTCGAAACTACTGGACCCAGTTTTATTAGGAAGCTACATCATACGCGGATGATATAGGTTATTTACGAAGGGGAAGTCACGAGAAAATAGTAATAAAACTAACAAAGATAATGACTATCCGTACAAGAGTTTTCTCCTCCAACAACGACAACATACCCTACGTAAAATCCGTTGCATGGCTATAATAATAGAAGTGGAAACTCCTACAAAGGGAATAACTGAAGTCGAAAGCCATTTTAATTTAAACGACTCAGTAATAATAAAGTTACTTCTATAATTCAACAATATTCGGCTAAACGGTATCAAGGTGTCACCATCTCAGAAATCCCGAATTCAATTCCCATCAATGAAAATGTACTGTGGGTATTGTAAAACCTTAGTTTTTTCAGAGTTTCAAAACACAAGTACTTTAACACTTAAGATCTTAGCAATGAAGTGATCTATCTATTTAATCATATTCTTTTTCAATTAATATATTATGTGACTCGCTTTGATTTATTTTACTTTCATATTGTTCTTTTTTGAGGTCACAGTACACTTATACGGCAAGGCTCAAATCCGGCGATTTACTTGCTATTAGTCAATATATAAAAGTGAATGACAGCTATCACACAGTCAACTTCAAACTTTTTTATATTGACGTTATATAATGTATTTAATGAGATACTATTAAACTGTCAAATTTAGATGACAACTTAATTCCTGGGTTGGAGCCGTGCCGTTTGTTTAGGTGTACTATGAGCTTTATTCCGTGCAATACGGCATTGACTGTCTACACCTGTCTTACTGACAAGCAAAATGTGGCGCGCAAAGGGGAAATCTGGTTATTCTTAGGGTTAGACGTGCTTTTAAGATTATGATTTATAAACTTTAATTATTATATTAATATTATAAAATATATTACTAATAAAGTTATTTCTGCTTGAAACAAGTAAAGGGTGGTGTTAATGCTAAATTTTTCTACAGGTATGGTGATCGAAAATCCGATTTTATTCTCGTACAAATTAGTTTGACTTAAGCACTTTATAAGTCAGCAATAATTTGCGATATTCTTTTTCGCATAGTATAGTTTTAAATTACGATCAATTTAATTAATGTTAATAATTAACAAATTATTGAAAAATATCTGTATTATTTTAATGTATCACAAATGAGTATACTTTGCACAGAAAAAATCCTAGCTTATAGTAAAAACCGCTTCGAATTTTATTGCGGTGCTTGGAGAAGTTGTAAGAAGGGGGTAATACAGACGTAGGTAATAGTCATTTGTACAACTTGAAACCTCTCTTATGAAATTTTCGGGGTGAAACTTTAACTGTACCCAAATTTATACACCTCCGGTATTTGAATTTGGCTACAGTTAAAGTTTATATAGAGAATAAGTACAAAATGCTAATATTGTTTATATACTTAAAAATAAATAAAAATATACACAATACTCTCATAAAAAATACCCAAAAATACCATGCGATTGACACTTTTGTCAATGAATATCATACCTTTACCATACCATATCTTATTTTGATAATAAAACCTTAACAATAATTAAACTTTATAGTCGAATTTCCTCAACTGTTGCATCAATTGCGTAAGTATTAAATCATGTCACTAGTGAACTTCTTTCTACTAAAATTGGAAATAACAATAAGAAATATAATAAGTAAAGATATTGTTTCATTAGTAGTAAAGCTCCCTCCTCAGGTTATGAATATCGATAAATACTTTGATTTATGTGGTATGCTGCGCCAAATGCCGTCGTGCTACCTTACCAAAGCTCTGTTAAATGTTATGGGGACGGAAATACTGTATTTTACTTAAAGATACCAAGTCGAGTCTTCACCGTGGGCGGGCGTGGGCTTTGAAAAGAATGCAAAGAATGGAATACACCTTTATAGTATGTAAGACCTTTATAGATTAAGTATACATACTATTCCGATTAATTAATTTAATCACATAGTAAGTATATCAAAATAAGTAGGAAACTCTGTAAAATATACAAAATTTATTCAGTGTAAAAATAACAATAATACACATCAACATCCACTGTAAGTATTAGTCTATCTCTTGATTTGTAATCATCAAATGTTATTCGTTACCTTGTTATTTTGATTTCTATACTATATTAATCAAATTGAAGATTTTAGTATCTTTTTTGTTTCAAATTGATATCAAAATTTCAAAAACATTCCTGTGAAATCTCATGTAAACCACACAAAATAAAGGCGTATAAAATAAACAGGCGTTTGGGATGAATGAACTTACGAACTGAGACGTAAGCCTCCAAGTGAAATGAAGTGTGTAACCGGAGACAGTTCGCAATGACGAGTTTCTTCGGGAATAGACATGATTTATAAGGTCATGAATACCTTTTGTACTTGTATTTTTTTTAGTGGTCGTTGCCTAGAGCTTACAAAATTGATTCACGTTGTATTTAATATTGACACATGGAGTCTAATCACGTCGTTATAATAAGTATAAAATTCTTTACGAGAAATATTTTATGAAATAAACAACACGTGGGTTGTGAATTATAATGACTAACGTTGACTCGGTTGCTGGTTATAAAATTAAACTGACTTGAAGCATCTCAGACGAGATTACTCTACAAATATAATATCCGTCATGTCGTTGCCTTGAGAACTTATTGAGTACATATTATAGCCCTATTGGCTATAATATGTGATAAGTAGATATAAATTTATTTACAAGCCCTATTTTTTTATATTGTCAAAAAGCTCTTTTTTTAATATTTTATGTATTTCTTAGAATCTATAAATCTAATTTTGCGAAGAGACCATATCTACCTGTAGATATTTTGTTATTCCATTTACGTTATTTATTTTATTTATCATCCAATACAGTCTATAAATAAGTTCTTTATAGAATAAAAAAAAACATTATCTAAAAATCTATGACTGAATCGTTGATTCCACAGTTAACAAATACTAAATCTGCATACAAAAATAAAAGCTAAACAAAATATTTTGTTACAAAACAATACGACTGATGAATGAACTTTGCTTTAATATGCGTCACGACAGTCACTACCAACAATACATACAATGAAAATACGGATGACATGTGAACACTACAAACAAAATCAGCATGGAGACGGTCCCTAGAGGACCAGAGTCATGCAGGGCTGGGGCTGGGTTCTGCCAGCAACACGTACGTGGGCGTGCGGCGAGGTGATCGCGCGGCACAAGCAGGCGTGCGCCGGCTGCACCTGGTAGTCCATGTAGTTGCCGTAGCCCATGTGGTCGCACGTGCAGGCGCAGTTCTCGATGTGCTCCCGCAGTTCCAGCTCCACCTCCCACGGTGACTCCATGAGCGCGTCGAGGCGGTCGGGCGCGCGCCCCCGGGCCCCGGGCCGCGCCTGCCGCCCCCTACCCGCGCGGCGCGCTCCACCATACACGGCGGGGGTTAGTGCGGGCCCGTGTCGCTAATGCGGCCCTGGTAGTGACTTTGATACATTAAGGCCGTGGGATAGCTCGCCGCGGCGCGCGCGGCCTTTTGCGTGTAGGCGCGCATAGCGAGGCGGCCGCAGCCGGCAGGGGAATGCCGCGCGCTTGGAGCCCGGACAAGCACCGAGCCCGGGCGGAGCGGCCGCGCCGGCGCCCAGAGCTCCACGTGACAACGCTCCCCACACTTATCGCCACCGCTCCCCGCACTCCCCCCGCGCCTCCGTTAGGCCCTCTACGACGAACCTCCCGTCCGCCGCCGCGCCGGACAACATCTTTCAGATGCACAATCGTCAGCCATCAATTAACTCTTCGACATAGGTACATTAGTCGGAAATTGGATTCGAGATTACGAAGAAAATCCTTTTGTGTTCCCGTCGTTTGGAACATCATTAATAACAACAACTTGTGCCACGAGAATTATAATTGTGCTACTAATCAGATATTTATATAGAAAGAGACGTATCACGAAAACATCATTCAGTGATCATACTATTACGGTTCGTCCTTAGTCAGAGCGGCCTATGATTACAACCACAGATTACGACTTTGTGAGAAATAACGTTAATAATGTACTTTTTATTATCAACGAGTAATTGATATATGTCTCCTTTACAATTGTTTTAATAATAACTATTCTGATTTATCATTTGATGTTCATTATAATATTAATCAAGATCTTTATAAAACCGTTTTATTTTTATATCATGCTAGCTTTTCACCGGTGGCTTTGCTCGCGTGATCCCATGTTATAGATATTAATCTACCTCTTGAATTGCTCTATGTGTTGTTGAAAAGCGCATTAAATTATTTTAAATAGCTTAGCGTACAGACAGCGGAAAACGACTTTATTTTATACTATGCATAAATTATATTATTATGTATATACTTAGTAGTTTATTTTGATGTTGATTGTGTATGGGGTTGGTGAATACTCTATTAGCTATCTTATGTATTACTATGGCATCCCACAAGGTCTACGTTAATGATTTTAATTCGTATATTGCCTGGGGGTCAAATTATATCTTATGCAGATGATCGTAGATCGTGTGAAGAGATCTTTACTTCAGCACTAGTTAGTTTTAACATGGTAAATATATGACTCGATGGCGCAGTGGTTCCGAGTTCGAAGTTAAACAACTTTTGCAAGGGTCGGTCATAGGTTGGGTGATCTTAAATTTATTATCTTGAAATCCACTATGTTTACGCCTACGAATTCTTGAGCAACAATTTCTTTGGCTCATCGGCAGATTCACATTTATAAGCGCTTCGTACTCTTCACACAATACTACCTTCAGATATTTTTTTTTTACTTTCTCTTTCACAAGTATGGGCTACGAACTAGCTTCGTATTTTTATAAAGTTTTTTAATGTAGTAAACCTATGAAATACAAGCTGTAATCACATACGGAGTTTCATTTATGTCTAAAGAAGAGACACTCTAGACTTCGGAAGGTACATTAAGCCATTGGTCCCAGCTTCTTTTGTAATCGTGGTAGTGGGTTACGGCCCGTCATTCCTATTTGGGTACCATTCCATCAGCGGGGAAGCTCTGTGCCCAAAAGTGCGGACATTAATACACTGATGTCGATGATGAAATGTGACTGAATGTCAACAAAATCAATAATATGTTATATGTTATAATATGCAATGATGTATACTAATAGGAGACAATTAAAGCAAGGCTTTCTAGTCACTAGGACCTGTCCCAAGGAGCAAGATCAAAAGCATGGCCGGCTTACCTGATAAAACTTGCTGCGGAATATTATCATATCGGTTGGGTTAGGGCCCAAGGAGTAGATCTACTTCTTAATGTATTACAAATGTGATTTTAAAGTTAAATTAGGTTACTTTTCATAAAAACATTAATAATACCTGACTGATACATGAATAATTAATGAAATATTCTATTTATTGAATAATTAAGAAAAACTCGACCATGGGTATAACAAATTACTCATATCAAAATATTCACGCGCCATAAGCCACTCACAGCTGCCACCAAGCTTCAGACTGCGCAAAATTAAGTGGTTCGCTATGTGAAGCTGTAAATTACAAAAATTCATCCCATTTCTGTGAATAATAATTTATAGAAATGAAAATCTCTCGGTATTAATTAGAACCAGAAATAAATTTAAGTATCATTGATAGACTCATTGAGAAAAACTCAAATATGGGTAAACCCAAAGAAATTACTCGTGTCTAAGTTTTCACGCGCCATCAGATTGAACATAATTATATATAAATAGTATAAATAGTTGAGAAAATAATTTCTTTCTATTTCATTGGTGCAGGTATTCTATAGAAAAAAATAATAATAATCGAATAACATTATAAAACACATTATAGGGAACATAACTACAGGGTTGTTGCTACGTTCGTAGCAAACAAGCTACAACGTTACCGAGTGTTATGCTACGCTTCGTAGACGCTACGACGACTGCTGCCAGCGGAGTGTATTCATAAAATTCTTTAGTAGCGTAAAATAATACATATATCAAAAGAATATTGCATGATTATTTTTTTAACAATGATGATTATTAATAATTTATTTAGATTATTAATAATCATCATTGTTGTGATCAATATTATTTTGATATTTAGAAGATAAAATTATTTAGTGGATTCTCGTATATCAAAAAAATAGTGAAAGAAAATGGTGTCCCGTATCAAAATAAATAAAAGAATAAAAGTTAATGAGGGGTTCTCTATCATGAAACCAAAATTCAAATACATTAATGTAATTAATATTTGTCAAAGAATATATCTCATCTTTCTAATGCTGCATCTTATATTTTATTCAAACTTTAAGAAAAAAAACAAAATTACTATTTTATCTTAAAAGCGACTTATCCAAGAAACCGGCCAACTGAAAGTCGGACTCGGCACGAAATGTTCCGTGCAGAAAATGAGGAAATAAATCACGTTTTTGTAAGGGAGCCCCCTTAAATATTTATTTTTTCTGTTTTTTAGTATTATTTGTTATAGCGTCAACAGAAATACATCATCTGTGAAAATCTCAACTGTCTATCTCAGTTCATGAGATCAACACAGCAAAACAGGAAGAGCCAGGAACCCTAAAAACAAATCAAGTCTGGCGGAGGTTTCTGTAGATTATTAATCAAATGATTTTGTCTCATCATAAATTTCCCAATAATCTATACTAATAACAGAAAGAGGAAAGATTTGTGTGTTTGCAATGGATAGACTCCGAAACTATTGGATCGATTATAAAATTCTTACATCTACAGGAAGTTACGTAATACGCGGGGGACATAGCTATATAATTAAAACAGGTGGAATCGCGGGGAAACGGCTAGTTTGATACAAATCGGTTCACAATTGAAGATGAAATCGATAAACATACCTTCTTACATAAAAATATACCCATTGAACATTTTATATGTTCAACGGGTACCGCTATAATATCCTCCGATTTTGAATGAATGCAAAATATGAAGTCTTTTGTTTTTTTGGCTGATATAAACATGTCATCAAAATGTTTAGGCGATACTTCTTTGTTTTGTAGTAAAAAAGAAAATTACTGAATCGATTTCGATAAGATTTAAATGGAACCATTGCGGGCCATTAAACTGTATAATATAAAAAGAAATTTGAAAAACAATTCGCTTAAAAATCTAGATTTTGAAGTCGGTTAGTAAATTAAAGAAAATACACCTGTCTATTTATAAGCCAAAGTCAGTAGAAAATAAAAGCTTATAATGGAACTGTTGACTGTTGCAAAAGTATAGGCAAGTCATTTGCCACTCTACTCAACTTTGCCAGACTTAATAAAAAATCGCTCATAATAGTCAC
This sequence comes from Diatraea saccharalis, assembly GCA_918026875.4. NCBI lineage: Eukaryota > Metazoa > Arthropoda > Insecta > Lepidoptera > Crambidae > Diatraea > Diatraea saccharalis. The sequence continues at coordinate 9,418,637 of OU893337.1, forward strand.
CAGTCCCAGGGCCATCCCATTTCGGGCACCTAGGGCTATTTTGATTTTTTTAAACATTATTAATACCAATATAGGATAAGCAATACGAGACAGTAGAATGCCATTAGTTTAACCAATTTCGAGGCTTTTACATTTTTATTAACTACTTCATGTTAATTTCAAAGTAGGCTTTCGATTTCATCCACGAAAGCTCATTTGCTTATACGGCATCAACTTTAAACAACCATAAAAAGTCTCTATATCTATATAGATATCAATAACATTTAACAAATACTTTATCACTGTAAAGTTGGTTGTTTTTCGGCTCCCCGCATTCACGTTCAATCACCGTCGTTTAGAAATGTTTGCAACGTCTGTCATTCATTTATATCGTATTGACATTGTTTTCTGTTGATGTTAAGGTTCGATTTGTTGGTCGGAATTGGGACGCAGGTGGCCTGGAGCAAGGAGGCTGTGTGCGCGCGCAGTGGTGGCAGCGCCTGTAAGGGCCGGACGGCAGTCGGCATGCGGCGCGCGCGGAGCGTTACTGGCCCGTTACGGCGGGCCCACCCCGCCTCGGGCGCCACCTGGAACGTCCAGGTACACGAGAACCCACTCACTCCTCCAATACAACCAAGACTATCCACTGTCCAAACAACAACTTACTTATTCAACAATCGCAACGACCTCACCAGACATCCGTGTCAAAAATTAAACTATGTAGTGTTTATGCTATTCGCGAATGTGATCATTGAAAGATAGCGACTCAACAGTTGGCTGAGAACTTGTTGCGCACGCAATCATATCAGAATACATTAAAACTATTGTCCACAAATGATTATTAAGCTATATTTAATAAGTCAATCAGTAACTCGGTTGTTATGTATAGCTATCGCAACTTTTACAATAGGACAAATGCACTCTATTGTAAAAGTTGCGATAGCTCTCACTTTATCAACTTCATTAAAATATAACAACAGATGTAAACAAACCTTTAATTTAAAGAATATGATCATAAAAGCCTACCTACCCAGTTGCGTAGGTAGTTTAAATTGAATTTAAACATTAATGAAAAGCTTAAGTTGTAAAGGTCAAATGTCAAAATAGAGCCTATTTAAATTTTGACTAATATTAGGTTACCGATAGCGTCAAATATATATTAATGTGATTTGTAATTGTTCTATTAAAAATCACGTAGTAATTTTCCTGATTATTACAGGTGGTAAAAGGCAAGATGAGCTCGCAGTGTTTATGGCACGCCTGCCGAGCTCTCTCCGCCGGCCTACTGTTGATGTTGTTAGGGGCAGCTATGGCAGTCATCGGTACGTTAAACTTGCTCATTTAGTAATATTAATAATTACGCAGAAAAAAAATATTGGGCTTAGAATTTTAGAAGCTAATCTTATTAAAAATGCATAACAAATAAAATGACGTCCTAGATAACACATAAACATTTATTTGTCAATTTGAAAATTATATATTATTTTGTATATTAAATATAAAACTAATTATACACATCAAAGACATGATTTGATGTCATTTAGTAATTCTGTTTACTAGAATTCTATCTGACCGATAAGGTTAGTTTGATGTTTGTTAAATAGTTTGGGTTTTAGCCCTCAGATATTTGTAAATAAAAACGGATATTATAATTAACTAGCTGACCCGACGAACTTAATATCGCCATATACCCGTTTTTTTATAACTTAAATATTTTAATAAATTTTCTCATATACAAACCTTGTCCTGACAATAAGGAACACATCAAAAAATAATAATTTAATTTGGTGCAGTCGTTTGGAAGTTATGCGCGTATATACATTTAACGATTCATTTATATATAAACATAAATTTGTTCATGAAAAATATACGCAAGCGTGTATAATATGCTGATACATTCTGTCTGAAGCATACGAGCAAAATTCTATAGACGTATTATGATGATAAATGGGCTTATAGAATTATATAACATTAATACATAAACGTTCTAGCTAACTCCGCAAATTTTGTACCTCCGATTTAATAAATATATTAAGTCACGTCGACGTCTCTTTGTAAACCTTACTTTCATTGTACAAAATAACATTACCATCTCTATGTATGGAATCAAGTCGAATAGAGTCAAAAGGCCATGACCCACCACCTAGGCCCAGTATGGATTGATGGTTGTTAAGTACTGCGGATGATTGGGACAAACGAGTTAACGTACCTTCCGAAATACGGAGGAGCACGACATAATAAACTTTTGGTCCCATCTTGAGACCGGCCCTTGTGAAAGTTACTCGACATCTCGCGCTAACCACTGCACTATCAATCTGCCCTTATAATAACATATCAATCACAAATGCTTCAATTTCAATTGTCTTTGTGTGAACCCGGACAACTCTCACAGCTTAATAAACTGCGGAGTCAAATCTAATAGATCAAAATTCATTAAAATATAAAGAACAGTGCTTGAGTTTATAAATTATGTATCATACGCTATTATTTCAAATGTATACCTTTTTGCACTAATGTCGCAAGCAACTAGTTTTTTGCTAGTTAATAGCTGTTCAATAGAATGGCTACACTTTTAATTGCCTAGTGCCATTCAATTACACGGCTCAACGACTCCATTTTCTAGATAAAGCGAAAATAGCAAAATATCTAAAGTAAACGTAAACATTATTGAGGTCAGGCGGAGGTTTTCTGTAGGTTATTAATTAAATGATGAACGCCCGACAATAAAATAATTTATAACGCTTTATTCAACCAAAGCATACCTAAGCTATTTTCAGAACCAACATCAGAGTAAATATATTTTTCTAATAATAAATGCTACAGCGCGTAGTAGGAAAACGGTGTAGCGAAATGTGTTATTGTGGGTGGGAGCGGGGAGTTCTCTTCCTGCAAGCGAGCGATTCCTGCCTTGACACTTCCGGCTGATGCCTCCGGTCCGCCCGTTAAACTGACGAGCTAGTTAAGAAACGAGTTCTGTTGCTGTCGAATGTTCAGTCAATATGGTCGATAAATGTGCTGATATAGTGTACTTGTACAGATTTATACTCGTGTAGTTACTTTTGTAAGTTTGAGGTCATTCAGCATAATTTACATTGCCATAAAAGATTTGTGGAAAATATTCCGGTTATGACACAATAAAATCTAATACTTGATTGTAATAGCACTTTCCATCAGGCATTGCAATTGAAATGGTTTCTTTTGAATTAATTTATGTGTCTAACAAATTACAATAATCTTTCACGTTAACAAACGTACTACTGATCCATAAGTCTTGTTTTCGCTTGAAACGATTTTAGAAAATAATTAACTATGCTACTATACAGCTATCTTGAAAATGATTATATCTAAAATCGGTCAAAATTTGATACATAATTGTTATTTAATATTATTTTGACACATGAGTGAGTAATTTGTAAGAAGTACTTATTTAATTTTATTATTTATATGTATATTTTCAGGATACTACGCAGACACTTTATCTGTGGCGCAGGAGATCCGCGGCAATGCTACAGTGTCAGTGAAAGATGAAGCGCGTGGATTTCACCTCAACAATCTTTCTTATGCAGGGCCTATTGTTATGGGCTTTGGAGGTAATATTATATCTACACTTATGTTGTAGAAGGAAGTCGGCGATACAGCTCGAACCCAACCTAACAACTAAGTGTTCTCTATAAAATTAAAATATTGATATTAAAAGAAAAAATTTGCAATAGCGCTGCAAGAATCAAAGAAAACTTTTGTTATGATTAAAATACTTTGATTTTAATTATATAGGTAACTAATAAGTTATTTTTTTTTACAAAATACGTTTTTCTCAACTAGTGCGATTATCAAGCTACTCAGTCGATAATGCAAGATAGGGGTCAAGCTTGGATAGTGTTTATTTTGTATTATTCTAAATTAGGCTTAAAGAACCAAGCATAATAAGTAAACTCCTTAAATATCTATTCAAATAGAAGTTATTTCACAAGCACGTTTAAATTAGTAAAATAACTATAACTGTTTTCTGAACAACAGTTTTCTATTGCATCGCATCACGAAAGATTATGCAATGTGTAGTTAATATCAAAACCCGGCATGTCCGAAAAAATGGGAAATCACAAAAATATGTTTTTGGTTATTGATACCACATTGATACCTTTAATTTTTATGATTTTCAGCGAGTAAGGATTTTCGTAGCGGGTTTTGATATAAATCCTCGATTTTGAGCGTTGTTTTAAGTAACATGAAGAAAATTTTATATCCTATCGATTGAAATTTATAGTTCAGTTTCGAATGTCTTCTGCCTTTTCTTTTATTAATGGTTTATCTGCGCATTTCGTACAATTCTGCCAATGTCAAGTGAATAACTTAATTTCTACATGTAAAATGAATGAAAGATGGCGATGATCCCCAGTTTCGAGTATGGGTGTAACTTATTGAGTTTGATATTTAACTACACAAATGACATCAAACAATGAGTTTTGACATCCATGAATTTAAAAGTGCGAAATAGTAAAGTATGATTCTTTTTATTTCCTTTTCAATTTTAAATTGTAAACATTTATGATTAGTATATGTAGAACCTAGGAACAAGACCAATAAAACGCAAACAAAAAAATCGGTGTCGGATGATACCAAGAAGTTTGGATATCTTTAAATCTACATATATTTACTGTTACTTAATATCACACCTCCGTATAAATAAATTTGTTTCTGTGTACCGCACCATAGAATTTCGTAATATTTTTATGAGATTTTACCCTGGAAAAAAATGAGTAATAAAACATAAAAATGAATATTAGTCTTTTTGAGGAATTATCTCTTAAATTTTGATTTAGGATTCATCGTAGTGGCGGCTTGTGTGATGACGTTCGAGGCTCGTGACAGCGCGGCTAAGGTGACACCCGCGCGCCCTCAAGCACTGCCCCGACCGGTACCACGACGGGGCCCGCCATGCGCCGCACCCGCTAGGCTCGATCAACTAGGTACTTAACTTACCATACCTGCCCTGCGATTCTCTAAAAATCCAGACCCGAGTCAAAAAAGTCCGAAAGTCTATTGATTCCATTCTATTGATTCCATTTTTTATATAAAATTACAAAACAAAACCGATTGAATATTATATTCTTTGTCATTTCGAAACTCATTTCACTTATGCCACAAAACGTTATTACCGTTTTAAGGTTGAGCGGATGCCGCTTTTTGAAGTTAATTTGGACACCTGAGTGAATTTGAATTCGAATTTTTACAGAATCTAGTAAGTAGTGCTCAACTAAATTCATCAATTTATTTTATTAATTATGGACAATGAAACGTTGTGCTTATTATAACTGTCATTACTATTGAAGAAACTATTTATTATCTTTGTCTTATTATTTTTTATAATTTGAATTGTATTGCAGTCAGTAATGGAATATAAATAAAACAATAATATAATTGTTAATCAATCAGCAACATTTTTAGCGCTTCATTTTGCTTAATAAATCATCATAAATAATTTCTATAGATTTTTGGGAATTTTTACTCTGTTTATAATATAATAACTCAATATATCTATGTCAGCACAACCAAATAGCCTTTCACCTGTTTATTCAAATAAAATTTATTTATCTAACTGACAAACATAATTTGCACACATAACTTACAACATTACCATTATATAACATAACAAAATATACAATGTAAACCTTTAACTCATAAATAAGGGTAAACCCGTATCTTAGGTATTAGTGATTCACAGATAGTTTAAATTCTAAGCTTGGTGCTCTAGCATAGGTGTATATAATATACAGTTTTTTATTACAATTTATAAGTATGCATAGATATATATTCCAGTTAAGTAGACACTAACCAAATATCATTTTTAAAGTTCTTCCATCTTCGATAATTGAGCGTTAAAACCATATCTTACATTATCTTTTGACCTCATATCTAGATAAGGAGTAAATACATCTGACGGTGTTAATTTTGTTATATAACTATGTACTTGAAGCCTAGAACTACCATGTAGCCCATGCAGTGCGGCATCTTACTGTAGGACATATCATAAGCCCCCGTCGGCGTCCTTCGGTCCTTAGTTCCTCAGCATGCACTAACTTGTGTCTATAAAACAACATTCCCAGGATGGAAAACTGCCTAACGGTATGGACTTTACAATCGGAATGCAATTGCACACTGAAGTATACACGTGGTCTGCCTTCAATGACTTTCAGCACAGCTCGCTGAGAGTGTTCCAGTTTCATAAACAAGCCTTTTTTTCACCTCCCCAAACGCACTGACTGTAGTACGCTATAGTACACTAAAAATAGTCTCAAGATCTGCGGAAAGGCGTAGATTTTTTTAAATCACCTATAGTCTGCCTGTGAAAATCTCTATGTGATATTGCCAGTCTAGTCTGTCGTCAAGATTCACACCTAAATATGTGAGAGTACTTACCATTCTCAATGGTTTAAATTCACATGAACTAGGTATGCAATCTTGGCAATCATGTATCTTTAGACTATTCAGTACTAATACGAGGGTCAAACTGAAAGTTCTTAGAACTGGCCACTTATAAACAATATAATAAAAAAATAATTCTAAAATTTGAAAATATAACTCTTTGCCAATATTACTGAGTATATATTTCATTCATTTGTCATTTGTTTTACGATTTGGCGGCAAATTGAAAATTGTCTGTGTCACGTCATCATGAATTTAACACGAGAAAATTTTCGTGCAATGATTTTTTATGACTTTCGATGTCATTTAAGTCAACAAGAAAGTTATGATAGACTACGATTGGCCTTTCACGATGAAGCCCCATCTCGTGCGACTGTTTACAACTGGTTTAATGAGTTTAAACGTGGTCGCACTAATCTCACTGATGATTTACGTGAGGGACGGCCTTCTACAGCGACGACTGAAGATAACATCTGTGTTGTGCGGCGTATGATAGAGACTGACAAAAGAGTGACCTATCAACAGATTCGGACAAGCTTAGGCATCGGTATGAGTCAAGTGCACAAAATCCTCCACGAACATTTAGCGGTCAGGAAGCTTTGCGCCCGGTGGATACCTCATAATTTGACTGAGGCTCAAAATCTCCATCGTGTGGATTGGTGTCGTAAAATGATTGAAAGATTTAACGGAGGTGACTCAAATGCTGTGTTCGACATACTAACAGGTGACGAAAGCTGGATTTACTGTTATGATCCTAAAACCAAAAGACAATCTGCTCAGTGGGTGTTTCCTTTCGAGGAGTTGCCAACTAAAGTGAAGAGAGATCGAAGTGCGGGAAAAAAAATGGTGGCCTCGTTCTTTGGAAGGATAGGTCATTTTGCAACAATTGTGTTAGAGGATCAAAAAACAGTTTCTGCAGAATGGTACACTACCAATTGTTTGCCACTTGTCTTGGAAAAAGTTCGAGAGAAACGACCTCGCAGTAGGATCCTCCTTCACCACGACAACGCCTCGTCGCACACCGCCAAGCGAACGATCGACTATTTGGCGACATCAAACGTTGAATTACTGGGTCACCCGCCGTATAGCCCCGACCTCGCGCCTTGTGATTTTTATTTATTTCCAAAAATTAAAGAAAAACTTAAAGGAAAGCGGTTTATGAATGCTGAAGAAGCGGTGGCTGCGTATCGCGATGCCATTGAAGAGACCCCTAAGGACGAGTGGGCAAAGTGCTTTTCCCAGTGGTTCCATCGCATGCAGCGGTGTATTGACGTGAATGGACAATATTTTGAAAAGATATAATAAAACTAATAACTGGCTAATGTAATCAGTTTTTGATTTTCTAAGAACTTTCAGTTTGACCCTCGTATAATTATGTTTTACATTTGTATTTAAAGTACCCACTCTAGTGGTTTTGTCACTGATAAACTCCGGAAATAGTAATCCGATTCTAATAGAATTTCACGAGTATTAGAAATTCAATCTGGAAGAAATTCTTCTGTCACCAGGTGTTTATCGTCTACCACATGTGCTGCCGCTGCCGCACGCTCTACCACTTGCGCCAGCGCACAGACACCGTCCGCAGTGGATAACTGGCAAAAGGTATATTTCTTTACTAATATTATAAAGAGGTAAAGTTTCTAACTTTATTCGTTTGCTTGATTGTTTGTTTATTTTTATGGGGTAATGCTGATAAGATCATAAAACCTCTTTCACCTACGGAAAGCTTCATCATACGCGGGTGATATAAATTGCTTAAAGAAATTTTGAATTGAAAACTTGTGACTCGTGTGAGACGTTTGGCTCGAGTGAATCGAAAACTCAAATATGCCTCTAGTAGTGCCGTTTTAAGTCTATTCGGCGCCGGGGTGCGGGGCACAGCCTGTGTTTTCTTTTACACACACTGCAGTATGAAAAAGGTCCTAGTCAACCGTGAAAACACAAAACACGTAATTTTTATAATTTATATATTTATTTCTCTAAAATACAAAAGTAAAATTAAACTTAAATCAAATTATACTTAAACTATTATCACTTAAACAATTCTCAGAAAACTATTTTCAGAAATAAACACTAGAAAATGTACTTACTTCTTTACAAAGTGAAGATTTTTCGATGAGCCTTCTAAAAACTATACTTTTATTTTAACATGATGCAAGAACAAAGAAAAGAATGAAACTAAGTTGGGAAATAAATAGAATTATAAGGTATTTACAATTAACAGTGATTGGAATGGCGAACAACACCAGCACTTCAACTTTCGTTTTTATATTATTATTTAATTGCTTAATATCTTTTTATTGTATATAAATACATCAAACAAACTCAATTTTTCTTGCTTTTGAATTAGCAAAGATTTTACTTAAATCATTAATTTTTATATAAATTTTGGATTCTAAACTTATCATAGCTAAGTTTGTCAGTCTGTCTTGGGTCATAGTTAACCGAAGATATTTTTTTATTAATTTTAATTTTGAAAATGATCGCTCCCCCTTAGCTACTGTGACAAGTAGTGTTAAATATATGCGTGGAGATGTTGAGATATTAGGAAATGAGGAGATTAAATTATTAGAATATATATAGCTTAAAATATCAGTGGGAGTACTTATTGATGCATTGGGTAAAAATATTGGCAACAATTCTAATTTATTATAAAAAAAACCTCCCCGTCAATTTCAAATCAGCTCTTAAATGTTAGTTTTCCTTGGAGCCGAGAACATTTAGATTTTTATCATGCATCTCCATTTCATTAACTCCAGCATTCAATGTTTTGGAAGAGCAATAAAACTGAATTGTTAATCTCTCATTTAATTTCGAGATAGCAGTGTCCAGTAGAAAAAAATAAAAACATACGTGCTAATTCGACGGTTCTCGAAAATGAAATGAGCTAACGAATTCAATGACCCACACTTACATAGGTGTTACACGCCGTGCTTAAATTTAAATGAACTTACACCTAATTGTATTATTTTAATTGTGTGATTTAGAGATCATTTTTTTAAGTGAGGCTATGTCAAAGGGAGCAATTACTTGCCTATGACAGACGCATAGGTACCGCGGCGCGCCGCTCCGCCGCGCGCCCATTACAAATGAACTTACAATTTATTGCTTAGAGAGCATTTTGCTTCAAGTGCTGGCGACCGAGCGGCAATATGTCAAAGGTCTTTGGATTAGAGATATTTCCGCGCAAGTGTTATTTTAAATAAAATTGTTATTTGTGTAGTAATAAGAGTCATTTTAGGTTGTGCATTATGAGAGATATGACAAGCGCCGCGCGCCCATTACAAATGAACTTACACTTTATTGCTTAGAGAGCATTTTGCTTCAAGTGCTGGCGACCGAGCGGCAATATGTCAAAGGTCTTTGGATTAGAGATATTTCCGCGCGCGTGTTATTTTAAATAAAATTGTTATTTGTGTAGTAATAAGAGTCATTTTAGGTTGTGCATTATGAGAGATATGACAAGCGCCGAAAGCGTAATAAAAGTAAAACAATAATTACTGTTGATGACAATTTTTTATATTTAATTTTTCACATACGTATTTATCGTAACAAGTATATGAGATTGTGCAATAACGTTAAGTTCCATGAAATATCTAAATATTCAGCGCTTGACAGGCGCCTCGCACCCCTTGCCCTCCCGGGTAAAGACGGCCCTGCCTCTAGTGAGTTAGTAAAATTACTCGAGTCATAAAATCGTATCGCATCATTAATTCGGAGATTCACTAAGATAAATTTTAAAACTAAAAACATGAATTATTTTTATTTAAAATAAAATTAAATTATAGAAATAATATGGAGAGAATAGGATGGACTTAGTGAATCACTATTGCTTTTACTTGAGCTATTACCTCGCTTACCAACGCATTACTAGATTTTGGCTACATATTATCATTACAAGTAAATCAATGAATATATTTATCTTAATCGTATTATAAAATAAAATAACTTAGTTTAAGTATTTCAATCCGGAAAATATATTCCTGTCTAACAAAAATCGTTTTGCCCATGCTACAAACTGAGCTGATCCTGCTTTAATACATTTACCATTTCAGAAATCATACCACTACCTCAATTCATCGAGTATTAATAAAATACACTGTTCCTTAACTTTAGATAGCACAAAAAATAGAACAGTACAGAAGGTTCCTATTTTAAACTTATGTTTATCAAATAAAGATTCCACGCTACCTTTTTTTATAAATTCCATAACATTAACAAGAGTACAGCTTTAGTAACGAACTCATGAGGTTGACTCAAACACAACGTGTAGTACCTATTACAAGGAAAATTTGTATTCAAGCTTTTCTATACTTCCATCATGAGTATATTTAATACTAAATTGCCATATAAGCATTTGGGGGTTGCGTTTGTACTCTATTCTAGGCAATGTAACTTCTGTGTGATTCTATTTTGTGGCGTCGGGTATGTGAGTGTGTATGGTACAGAGGTGGCGATGAGCGGGTGAAAAGCCGAGCCCGGTTCGGGTCAGCGCCTGACCTACGCGCTGGTAACACGCGCGCTGTGTCCGCAAGTGCGCTGCGACGCCCACTGAGGCGATACGCGCTCTCCGTCGATGAGCCGCCACACTCCGCTGTTAGGTAACACTCAACCATTGTCACCGTATATTCATCTTCATTGCGTATTCTTCCTCAGCTTATGTAAAATTAATAATATAGAACTTTTAAATATATATATATTTTTTTTATAGTAATTTTTCAGATTTCTATAAACTGTACGCTCGAAATTCTTTGCAATATTATAATTTTACTAGTGCCAGCGCCGCCGAATCAGAATGTGGTTCGCAGTCGTCGTTGGCCTTAGATCTGCACGGCAGCGGTTCGTGCGCTGGTGTCACGTTGCGTGTATGCGATAATACGCGCCGTCGCCCGCTAGCAAGGCAACAGAGACTACGTGATGACACTATACGACGTTAGTTTGTAGCATTTAAATTACTGAGTCACGATAACTACAAAATATTGATTTACCAGTTAATTTATTTTTTCAGCCGTCGTCAAAGAAAATGTAAATAATGCAGTTGACTTAACATCAAGGTAATAATAGCGAAGAATGCGCTTAACTATATTTTTATACATATTGTTTATTATGTTTTTATACATATATGTATTTTTTCAGCTCCAATAACGATGAGAGTATTAACGATGGCGTGGAAATGGTGCGGCTATCGTGTGAAGAGGGCGAAAGAGAAATGCAGGCAGCCAGTGCGCTACCCGTGGCAGCTGTTTCGCCACCGCCCTCCCCGCGCCCAATCCCTCCTATATCCCCTCAATGTTCGGACACTTGCATACTCATAGAAGAATCCACATCGGAAGCCACAGAAGTCCCGCTTGACGATGTCTGAGAATGATGCGTCTCGGTAATCCGAGACAATACCTGTTGATCAATTTTGTATCAATTATACAAATTTTTAATTACCCTTTATTATATATACCGACGTGAGTCATCACGGAAGGTCTTTTCGATGTGTCTTCGAAAAACGACGACGATTATCTATTTTTTAGACCACTGTTGTAAAATAATCGACATAAGGTAATTTATGAATTGGAACAATGTGTCATGGTATTCGCTGAATTTTATACTTGAATTAGGAAGTGATGTACGTAAGACGGTGGAAATTGTATGTATAGATTCAGTATTTAACAATCTATACAAATATTCCATTATTACCTGAATATTTATACAAATAAATTTTCACATATTATTTCCATCTGCTCTAGAGTTGGGTATAGGAAATAACAATGAATAAAAATAATTTCAATTTACGCTTGCAAACGCTTTTCATATTTATTTAGAGGACAGCCTATCTATCCAAAATACAATATTTTAACAATAGTTTAACTCGCACAGATTTGCTATTAGATGGAATTGATTTTTTATGATAGAAATGTGTATATTCAGAAAAAAATATAATTAATTTAAAATGTTAATTCTTAACAGTTTTATGAGATGTAGGTATATTTACATTAATTATAACTAATGTAAACATGAATAAACCCTTAAACTAAATTTTTTTGAGGTACCTTCTATATAAATATTATTTGCAATAACCTTCGATTGTTGCCTCCCACGCTTGCGTTTTTGACGTAGCGACTATCGCTGCATTGATATTTACCCCGCTCCGCGGTTCCTTTCGGTTTCTACACATTATGTAAATAGTGTGGGATAAGTAACACTAACTGCCAAACACTACCCATGTATGTCAATTTAGTATGAAACATATACGTTTAGACGGCTGTTAACGTGTAAAGAATATTTCTCTGCTCACTCGCTCCGCTACCGCGCAGCACCTCTCCGCCGCGGGCCGCTGCCCTGTGCTGTTCTAGTGTGGTATACTCATCAAGCAGATACACCCCGGCGCAGATCTGTTTTATATATCTAGTATGGTAGTGGCTGTACCTTCCACTCGTCGAAAAAATGTGCGAGAACTAGTAAAATAATAATAAAAAAAACACGTTTAAATTTTATTGATTTTTTGTTTAGTAATATATAAAATTTTAATGTCAACAAGAATCATAGGAAAGCAATAAGCATGATTTTTTTAATTTTCCGTCATAAAATACGTCATCTAAATATTTTTGTTGTGGCAGCGCGATTCCATTATTATTTGTTTTAAAAACAGGTTAACTAACTTTCGATATTTCACCACCTCAGACCCGTAAACTTTAAAAAAATATTTTGATGATAATTGGTCTACAATTCTTTCGATGAACATACATTTAAAAACATACAAACATACCCCTCGAACATAGAACCTCTTCTACCTTTCAATTTTAAGTTTAAAAACCTAGCACCTACCCGATCGTGACTCCATGTGGCGTGGATCAGATATAATTTACGCATATTCTAAACTGACAAAAAACCTAAATTACCCAATTGGTATTAACCTTTAATAACAAATAAGATCGTAATATAGCATTATTATAATGGTAATTTAATTTAATGTTTTAACCCATTATTAAATACTTATAAAAGACTGATAAAAACGAATTTCGTAAAATGGCGGATAATTTTATTACGGTATAAACCATAAATAATTAACACTTAATTATACGAATATAATCTCGAAATAACATACTAAAAATAAACAGAATCATTGCCATTAAATTACAATATTTTATTAATCTAATGGCTCGGTTAAACTGGTCGCTGACTTTGCTGGATAGTAGCAAGTGATTTCTGTATCTCACGTAAAAGGAAATAAAGGTTTTATTTCATTGTTAAAACTACATGACGTGACAGCGCTGCGCTCGAATTTAAGGATATTTTTAACAGAATAGTGTACATAAAAAACCAGAGCAACTGAATTATAAACAGATAAACCGAAAATACAACGACACTGAACATTTATAACACAGGTGATATATCTTGCTTTCCGGCCAGTCGCCAACACCGACCGGTCTGAATCTATAAGCCATAAAAAATAAAAAAATAATCAGTTCATAAATTTCGATATTGTGGGTGTAACTGTAAATTATTCATTTGTAAGAAAACATAGATTACTTTTCAGGGATAACGAAGAACAGCGGTGTCTAGAAACAGTTTGCTACTTATAATTAATAACCTACTGTACCCTGGAGATCAGTGCCGGATTACGACCACTTAAGGCCCTTAGTAATACACTCAGGTGCATAACATTCCAAAATATAGTCAGCAACACACCTGACTATACAAATCTGTAAAAATTCTTTACTTGATTTTTAACCAAAATATTTTGACAGTAGAGATTAAGATCAACTCCGGAAATTTAACATATTGTGGTAATCTCACATAACATATATACCTAAAACTAATATAGATATTTTTTTTAATATTATATGTTTGATCTTTGCAAGCTGAGAATATGAAGAGATACTTACGTGGAGTAATAAACGTGCAGATTTTCAAACAACTTTGTGCTATCAATTTTTTTTTGTTACCGTTTTTGGTGCTCCCGAGAGGTAATGCCCTAAGCAATTGCTAATAGGCTAATCCAGCACTGCCAGAAGTTAACGACTGATTTTATCATATCTATAATTTTTTTCTAAATATTATTTTTTTATAAATAACAACAAAATTATACCTTGTGCTACAAATATGGTAACCCAACACAGATGCATTTATTTAGAAGCCATTTATAATACTACACCGTAGAAAAAATGCACTGATTAAAACCTTAACCTATTTCACATATACCTATTACAATACACAATAATACTAGTAAAATAAAAAAATCGATTGGACAAATAAAATAATAAGTGGTTTATAGTTAATAAAACGTAAGTAACAGAAAAAGATAATATATATCTCTCTATAATTGTATATTATACCATTACATGTTTATTTACTCTATTAGCGTTATCAATATGTAGATGATGACTTTTATTTATTACCAAATTGTATAAGAAAAAATGTGATATGAGTCAAAATGACGAGTTTGATTTGATAATGCACATGTCTAAGTAGCAACCTAAACTAAAATAGACTAACGGCCAGTTTCTAAATTGAGAAAAGTACAAAATCTCTACTGATTATTCTCAATAACTTATTTTTTTACGGTTCACATGGCAAAATGTCCTTGTTTTAACAAACTGCTATCAACTGATCATTAAAAAAATTAAAATCAGAAACGAAAACCTGTTTAAGTGACGTTAATGACGGTTTAAGTACGACTTGAGACGTGCTTAAATTTAAATTCTCAATTCAGAAATCGGGTGTAAGTTTTTCGTAACTGAATGTTGTTTAAATTAAGTATAGAATGTAAGTAGATACTTTGACAATACTTACTTCGTCTTGTTTTTTGGGAAGATTCTAAAAAATCACCGACATTAATATAATTATAATATTTGTAAAATATAATGTAGAGTTAAAATATATCCTTATACAGGATTGGATTTTGCGAGCAACCGAAATTGTCGATTGCCTGTCTGAATTTTCACAAAACTGTTTATTATTTATTTGTATATATATTACTGAATAGGTTTTTACCTATTTATTATATCACTAAAACAAGGGTGATAAACAATGCCTCGATAACAATATGAACAATTCATAAATATTTTCCTGGCATTAATTAAGGAAAAAATATTTGAAATTATATTTTTAACATTTTATTGTTCATTAAATGTTCATACTTACTATCACGTACAAGAAGGGTTAGAAAGCTTCGTATTTTGAACCCAAATTCTCTATCGAAACACCTGTCCATTATTTGCTGTACAATTTTATCAATAAAAGTAAATAAAAATGAGACTTCCAATACACAGGCGAAAAATCTAAAGACATGAAAGAAATATAATTACCATCATGATCATGTACTAAAACTAAATGAAAGGTATACATGTCGGGAGTAGATCTTTTCTACCAATAAATTTTCATCCAAGAGAATTCTTATAAAGCAAATGAATTTAATTTTAGTTTTCTATAAATCCAATTACCTAGTTTAAAATTATAAATAACTAACATTCGGTCAGTTGCACAAACGTCCATTGAGGTTTAATGACGCCTTTAAACTCTAATGAATGTCAAATATGTATGGGTAATGTCACGTCGAAGTAATGAAAATTTAAATGAACGTTTGTGCAACTGGCTGATTGTGAGATGATATTTTGGTAATAAGAATTGTATACTATATTTATTATTATTCATACACAGTAGCCGACAATAAATATTTCTCAACTACAACTTATGGAAAGATGCAAGAGAAAAACACATTAATTTATTTACTCTTCCCTGTTTCACTAAACATTAACTGTTTAAAAATTCTACCACGAGAATAGAACTGCTATGTTTGGATGAAATTCCTTCTTGTTTAATAAAATAATTTAGTCCTCGGTAGAGTAACTCGATGGCGTAGTGAATAATCGCCGCGATCCACAGTCGTTTTGTTAAGCAATTTTCACAACGGTCGGTCAAGGGGTGGGTGACCAAATAATTATTATCTCGAGCTATTCCGTACTTCCAAAGGCACGTTAAGCCGTTGGACGCGACTACATTTGCAGTCGTTAATACCCAATCCGGATTGAGCCAGCGTGGAGGTTCATGGCCCAATCTCGTTAACCATCCACATGGAAGGCCTGAGACGTAAAAAGGCTGATGATGATAATGAGATTGAGGTATAAAGATACCTGAACAATCGAAGCATTCTCTTTCTAAAAGTTGACGTGTAATATTTATTATCGGGTACTGTAATAATATTATACTACACTTATTGGACAGTTCTTTCGATCTTGCTTCAAGGTGTAATTATTATTGTATGAAAATCCATTATTTCCTGTTATATTTGCATTCGTTTGAATGGAGAGAAAAAATATTGAAACAGTTTTTAATATTAAAAAATGTAACTCACTTTTTTCCCTTTCACGTCTAAAATGAGCTTGCATTGTGATTTATTATATTTGTTTCTCATAAGTGTAGTATCTATATTATACATATCCGTCGAGGGTAAATATAGTTAACTTTCAGACCCTCCAGATCCACGTTGCGTCGGGCCTAAATTGTGTACTCGTTGTGTAATATCTTACCCCTCTTGGTGAATAACTATTATTATATAAAATTGTAAAGAGTCAATAATTATATTTCAGTTAGTGACTCAAGTCGTCTGACTGATATGCCAATTATATTAAACACTTTTATATACACTTGAGTATGTATAATAATATATACAAAGTCTTGAATATGTAGTACAGTATATATTAGTAACGTGAGCTAATTTATTGTAAATTATTGATTGTGTACTCATTCCAAATGGTTGTTGTGATGTCTATTAAAATTGTTAATTACGATTTCTTTTTATTTACTTAACTTCCAGCCACTCGCAAATTAGAATATGAAGTACTCGCACGCTGCTTTCAAGATATTGCCATGTCTGAGGTTGATTGCCAATTGGTGGTTGTTCTTTTGAACTCAAAAGAATTCATCGATAGAATTAATAAAACATTTTTATAGCTATGGCTACAGTTATAGCGATAGAGTTAGGTGGCCGCACCCCTACTCCTAATTTCACTAATATATTTACCAAATACGTAAACTTAAAGGAAATATTTGAACTTTGATAAAAAATTTCACACTCTCATCAAGGTCCACAAATGATTATCGCATACGAATGCTCTCGATTAAGATTTCAAATGAAGTATTACTTCTACGAGAAACAATGGAGTATCCGTTAATTAAGAACAAGATTTAGAAATGAAAAGTCTATCAGTCTTGTATGGTTTCGTATAATCGTACGTAACATAGCTGCAGCGATTTTATAGAATAAAACCGGGCTTTTATAACAAATCTGCACACGAGTATGTTTTGTAATCCTATCAAAGGTGTCCGGCTGGATAATCCCCGGAATCTCGTTAGGGCGCGAATGATATAAAACAGGACGGTGTGATGCATACATCGGCAGTTAGTCAGTCGGATGGGCTGTGGCCGCTACCGAGGACTGCTCAATACCTGGCCCATTATCCACAAACATGTATAACAGAACTGATGACTACTTATATGGCGCCCACTTCGCACCACTAAGGTAAGACACAATAGGATACTCTTCTATCGCACGTAGATTGGTATTTTCGATAATGTCGTATTAACAATAACTTCATATCTGAGATAGGTCTAGTATTATACTATGACTCAATTGAAATAATTTTGTATGATGTTATGTATGTAATTATCGAAGATTTGGTAAATATTTGGCCTTTGATTAAAATATAATTATATAGAAAAAACCACTTATAAAAGACATCAACGCACATCAAATTATTAAAAAGCTATATTTTAATTTCTGTATTCTCAACTACTTGTTAGTATGAAATCTATGTAGATATTATAATAAGTTAGCGAATATAACATTTCTATATTTAGACATTTATCTTTTATTCAATTTGAAGAGAAGAAACACAGAAATCTTGCTCGTTGATGTAATAAGCTGTCCTTTACACGAATGAGCTCAAGACGTTTAGTATGGAAAATTACAAAGTGGCTGCAACACCTGCAGTACCTGAAACTCATTTAAGGAAGTCGTAGGACAAGCCAGATGAGAGAATTGAGTACGGATATCAATAAAAAAGTGCTAATTTTATTGTACATCCATTAACTCACATTATAAATTTATCTTTTATACATTCCTTCAGTGCTAAAACGCTTTCTAATTAAACCGTTACATAAAAAAGGAACTTTCAACGAACTAAGTAATTATAATTACCTATAAAACTTATCTCAATCTTCTCAAAAACATTTGAAAAAGTTATGTATGACAAAGTTTACGCTTTTGTCTTATCTCAAAATATACTAAAAGATGATTATGATGATTAGGATTTCGAAAAAACAGAAGTACAGCTCTAGCATGGTTTATTCTCATCAAACATTTTACGCATATCCTTGAAGTTAAACTAAATACTTTGGAAGTCTTGGACATAAGCAAAGCATTTGATTTTGTATTACATGAGTTGCTCTTAAACAAATTAGAATAATATAGATAGGTAATGCTCTGACCTGGATAAAAAGCTATCTAAGTAACCGCGCACAGTGTGTCGAAGTCTCTATGATGCAAGGTTATTTCAGAAAATCTTATACTTCTAAATATAGCTTAAATCATTATGACGTACCCCAAGGTAATGTACTTGGACCAATTTTATTTTTACTATACTACAATGATTTGCCTAGTTTCACTGACCAAAAGTGTATCCTATTTGTTGATGAAATGACACTTATTACCAAAGATAAAGATTATGATGATATTGAACGAGTAGCTAACACCGAATTCAGAAAAGTCACACTATGGCTGAAGAAAAATAACCTAAAAATTAACATAAATAAATCGAAATATTTACAATTTAAAACTACAAATACTAAAACTGGAACAATTGACATAATGCATAACGATGAGAAACTATTAGAAATAGACGAAACAAATTTCTTAGATAGACAGATTTTGTAATTGGAAGGCAAATATAGAATACGATTCGACAAGTGGCATCTAAATAATCCGCTCTAATAGCATATCATAATTACGTATCATCTGTGTTGCGGTATGGTATAGTGATATGGATGATTCGGTGAATGCAATTCGTGCTTTTAAAATACAAAATAAATGCATACGGTCAATCTGTGTTGCAGGCTACTTGGACTCATGTAAGCCTTTGTTTAAAGTATTAAATGTATTATTACCACTTCTATTTCTATACATTTTTGAAAAAAGTATAAATAATGTTATTAAACTTAAAACCTATTTATTTAAATATTTAATAGATTTTTTTTTTCAATTATTAAATCCTTACAAGATAAATGTCATTCTTAATAATATAAAACAATTATCTTGTATGTATGTATCTAACATGACTATTATTTGACGTTCGCTGTTTTTAATATAATTTTCTTTTGTGACATTTAAAAAAATTTACTTTTTTTTATATAAAATCAGAGCAGTTATTGTATTTTGATTTAAATATTTGCACATCGACTTGACAATAAAATATGCTGGTTTTAAATTCTTAAACTATCGTGTAACAATATTTTCGCAAATAAAGATTGTTATATCTATAACATTATAAACATAAACGTTTAATGATATGGCAAACCACACCTAGACATATAATTAATGTAGAGTGTTCAATACAAAATAAAAAAATACAAAAAAAAAACATTTTGATTTTTTTTCATTTCAAGATCTGGTGGTGCGGGAAGTGTGGAGATGCTAGCAGACGGGTTGACCGGCGAGGATCTGGCGATGATACCGGAACACTGGCTCACATATCCAGCGCCACCAGCCAGCGCTCACACCGCTCTAGCATTGCTTTACGTGTTCTTCACCGCCGCCGCTTTACTCGGAAATGGACTAGTTATTTTTATATTTTCCACGTTAGTATCTTTATTTATTTATATCAATCATCATCATAATGAGCCTATTAAGTTCCCATTCCCATAAAAATTTGGTCACCCATCCTATGACCGGCCCTTGCGAAAGTTTAACTCCACATCGCTAACCGAAAGCACTAACCTCTATGTATACAAGCCAGTTAATGAGATGAACAGATATAGATGACAGATTATTGCCCAAAATTTCATCAGCTGCCCTTTATTTCGTTCCCTCTGCAGGAGCTCAGGCCTTCCTTATGGATAGTTAAGGAGCATGGGCCATGTCCCTCCTCGCTGGCCCAATACGGATTGGCAGCTAGTAACGACTACAAATGCAGCCGGGACCAATGGCTTAACGTGCCTTCCGAACGACGGAGTAGCTCGAGATAGTAATTTTTTGGTCACCCATCCTGTGACCGATCCTTGTGAAAGTTGTTTAATGACAACGATCGCGTGCCGCACCGCATATCCACTACGCCACCAAGCTACTCTGCTTTGCGCAAAATTTAACTTAAACATTATTATAAAGAAATTACTGACGATTCGTTTATTTTATTTTATTCTGTTTTAATTTATTATAATTAATTTTAACACACATTTCAACTACCTATTAAGATGCTTAATCTTATCTAGAGAACCGTTTTGACCTAATTAAGTAGAGGAAACTGTTTTTTTTCTTTCTATCCGATAAATGAACACTATTTTTGGTATTCAAATGAAATAACGTTTCCATTAATCTTTTAGAAATATTCACTGAACTTAGATGTAACTTGCAATATGTATGTTATGAAGGCAAAAAAATATTTGTGTATTAAATCTCATGTAGATTGTAGCTAATAGGATGAACTAAAATAATCACACTTATTTTTTCAGGACCAAATCTTTAAGAACGTCAAGTAACCTTCTCATCTTACAATTAGCAATTTTGGACTTCATTATGATGGCCAAAGCACCTATATTTATTTACAACAGCGCGATGCGAGGTTTCGCAACAGGAACACTTGGTTGCAAAATATTTTCTCTTATGGGAGCGTATAGTGGAATTGGAGCGAGTATGACTAATGCCTGCATTGCATACGACAGGTATCCAGATATTCATCTGTATTTATGGGCATACCCCGATTCTGGGAGAAGGGGGCATTTAAGGTTCTCGATCGTCAATTTTTAACGTCCACAGTAGATAATAGTAAAGAAGGTATAAAAAAGCCAGGTGTCATAGCTACCCTTACGTGACCCCAACCCCTCGATACGCGCGTTATTAAAAAACACATCACAATGTGCATAATGTTGCATGATTATAAAACTGCCTTCAGTTCAGGCACAAACTTTTCTATTCAATGTATGTACCTGTGGAAAATTGTATTTATCTGTTTGCTTTTTAAAAGTTAACCAATCTTAACTATTTTCAGACATTCAACAATCACACGACCATTGGATGGTCGTCTTTCAAAAGGAAAAGCTCTACTTATGATAGCTTTCGTTTGGATATACGCTACACCGTGGGCTCTATTGCCTCTCTTTGAAGTATGGGGAAGATTTGTTCCTGGTAACTATAATAAAATAATATAATAACTAAATATTAGAAATCCCCAGCTAAATTGAGAATGATTTTTTAACTCAAGTAACTCAAATTCTGTGAACTGAGTGTAAAAACCAATGAAAGACATTCGATATCGGTATTTAACATGAGGGAATGTATGAATGAATATATTTTATTACCCAGTAAAACATAAACATGAAAATCCATATAATTACAAACAATGCAAGAGGCGGCCTTATTGTTATCCTACTTTGAAGTTATCAAAGAGCAAATAAATTAATACCTATTTCTAATTGTCACTACAGCGTTCTTTTACCCTTTACAAAATCGAAAAATTTTATGTTCGACGGCAATGTATGACTTTTTATAAACTACAAATAAAGTTTGATATTGATTTTATGAAAATATCAGTAGTGCTTTGGTGTTCTAAAAACGTCCTCGATCTCGATGTTGAGTACTGCATTGTTATAGCATATAGGTTCAATCAAATATAACCTACTTCAAAAGGTAATCATGGTGTTTTTTTCATTTAAACTCTAAGCTATGACAGCGCCATGCTCAAAGTCGCGTTCAGTAGAGGACAGCATCTAGCATTTACGTTTGTTTTTGTTACAGAGGGGTATTTGACATCGTGCACTTTCGATTATTTAACTAATACATTTGACACTAAGCTATTTGTAGGCTGTATATTTTTCTGCAGCTATGTTATACCGATGTCTTTTATCATTTACTTCTACAGTGGCATTGTTAAACAAGTTTTCGCTCACGAAGCTGCATTAAGGTAACAATATTTTTTCATTTTTCATTTTATTTAACTATAAAAAAGTTGAATCTAAATGGGTAATGTACTATAACTGAAAAGCTCTAACCATCATATTGATTTTTGGTTTTTCTATATAAGAACAATAAAAATGTGAAAATAATTCACAAATACTTACCAAAAAAATACTTGTTCCTTTAAAATATTTTTTCTACTCATGATGAAAAATGGCAATCGATGTTTTCACTCATAAATTGCTATCATTGTTTAATTACTGGTTTTATTAATATTTTTATGCAGTCGAAAATTATTTTGTGTTCTTTCGTGGACATTGATGTGAGTCGTAGATTAGATATTGATAATATTTCTAATTTTTTTTTAAATATTTAAGTACCCAAATCCTTATCGTTTATCATAATATATCTAGCATAGACAAAAATAAAGAGTGTCTTGTTAAAGTTAATTGTATAACTATTAAAGTAGGTACCTACTTAATTGAGTTGTCTAATAACAGGGAGCAAGCGAAGAAAATGAACGTGGAATCGCTTAGATCTAACCAAGTTGCTGGCCAACAGTCAGCCGAAATTCGAATAGCAAAAGCAGCTCTTACCGTATGCTTTTTGTTTGTCGCCTCTTGGACACCCTATGGGGTCATGTCACTAATAGGTGCTTTTGGAAATCAGGATCTTCTCACGCCTGGGGTAATTATCAAAGTATAAGAGCCAGTTTTAATATTAACTTCGAGTACTTCTTCTGTTTTTCATCGGTTTGAAAAATAAGTTCGAAGACTGAAATCATGAAGAATCACGAATCAAATAAATATTCTCATATGAATTAGATGAGATACCTTCTATTGTACATACATTACTAAACCTTATGTGTTGTTTAATGTGGCGTTGCCGGTCATAAACATACCCTGCTTTTTGCTTCTCTGCTATTGGACATATATAGTTTCATCTGGAGAACCAGATCGATGGAAATCAATAGATTGTGACTTGATTCGGTGAAAATTGGACCAACGCATAACCTTTTCACGTTAGAGTTTTCATAAAAATTCGATCACAATTGATGAAATTTGGCTAGTGATATGCAGACGAACATAATGTAGAACTTATCCGATTTTTCAGTCACGTTAAAATAAGTTCATAGATTCAAGTTTACATTGCATAGATACAAAGTTTTTAAAATATTCTTAGGTAACAATGATTCCTGCTGTAACGTGCAAAGCTGTCGCCTGCATAGATCCATGGGTATACGCAATCAGCCATCCTAAATACAGGTAAGTGAATATGACCTATTATTAATACAAATTGTTGTCAACAAATGTTTCTTTGATTAGAGCCTGCTGTATTAGAGACTATAATCTGCACCCTCAATTTTGTCTCTGTGGAAAAAAAATCTCATGAAAAGTACCAAAA
Organism: Diatraea saccharalis; assembly: GCA_918026875.4. NCBI lineage: Eukaryota > Metazoa > Arthropoda > Insecta > Lepidoptera > Crambidae > Diatraea > Diatraea saccharalis. The sequence goes on from OU893337.1 coordinate 9,442,599, forward strand.
TATGAAAAACGCTACCCTCGGTTATTTATCTATAGTAATATTATAAAAAGAAAAATTTTATTGTTTGCATATAGCTCGGAACAATACAGTTGAATTTAAACCATGGCAGCTTCAAAAAATTCATCAAAATTCAAAAGTTATGCCCCTAATCTCCAAAAATAGTGGAGATTAAATTTAAAAATATTAAAGAAAATATAAACAAATAAACTTATAAGAAGTCTATCTACATATATATTTAAAAGGCAAACCTGATTGACTCATATATCAACGCACAGCCAAAACGACAGTACCCAGAAACTTGAAATTTGATACAGGGATTCCTTTCATGAAATCATTCAGGTGAAAATAAAATTATTTTTTTTAGTTCAGTTAGTTCGTAGTTCTCAAGTGAGCCCTAAGAAAGATTTTCAACTCCAAAGAGAGTGAAATAGAAGTGAAGTTTATATGGATCACGGGGGCGAAACCGCTGGCGGAAAGCTAGTGGTTTATAAAACTAAATAGTTTTCTGGAACCCTTTGCAGTTATTATTTTATGGATAATTACATAATAACGTCACTTTAATATATTAATTCAGTAGCCCCAGTTGACTACCCTATTTTAAATACATATTATACCTACGATTCACATATTTAATAACCTATCCTTATTCATAGTAACAAACTATGCTTTAATGTTGATTGGTGTTAAATTTATACTGAACTTATCTGTACACAATACAGGGATGATGCCTGGGTAAATAAAATCTATTTTTCCGTCAGTCAGGTAATAGAAAAATATTATATACGTATTTTTTTACTTCAATTTAACAAGAAAAAGTTTAGATATTAGACGTCACAGTTTTGTAGAAGATGTACATAAGCGAGACGTAATGTGACATTTCAAGTCAATCTATCTCCGTTATTTAATGATTACGCAAAAAATAATAAATACATGTGTAATATTTTTTATTTTTCAAATATGGACAAACAAAAAAAAAAATCATAATCCCTAAATATTATTTATGCTGTTGATATATAGAGATCTGCTTTATATATTTAGTGCCCTGTAGTTCTATATCTATGCGATTTGAATTCAATGAATGGTATTCACCAATGAATGTGAATAAATTTCCGCAGGCAGGAGTTACAACGGCGTATGCCGTGGCTACAGATCGACGAGCCCGATGACACAGCATCAACGGCCACAACCAACACAGTCAGCGCTCCGCCCCCGGCCACCGCTTAACTTAATGTCATATAACATCATAAAATACAATGCTATGAATATTTTGTACATGCTCAAACTGGGATTTCACTACACATTTATTATTTCTTAGATGTGTAAATTAGTGTATAAGTATTCTTCCAAACAACGACGACGTAAGCTAACAAAATGGACTAAGATAATATTTAACTGCTATTAACTATGTATATTAAATAAATAAATGATATTCAATCCGGATAGATTTTTTTATAATTCACTCTCGAGTCCTTATATATATTTACAAATACAAAATACTTACAGTAGAGCGCAAGAGAATGCGAAGTTACTCAAGCGTCGTAAAAGTTACTCTACATTTAATCTGTGCTATTTGATTTTGCAGAAGAAAAAGGTTAGGATATGGTGTAAATCTTTTTACCGATAGATATAGCGTGACCGCCTAACCCTCTAGCTATAGGATACAACATCTTAGCGAATGTAATGGCGATCTTTCATTTTATTTTACTACTTGGCAATATCTCTTGGTGGATAGATTTTGAAAAAATGTTGGAAACACTGCTGTCGTATTCATAATCATCCTTCTTTATCATTCATTCTTCATTATTAAAATACATGTCAATGTATTAAAAAGGAACGAAGTAGCTCTGTGACATCGTGAAAATCCTATGGCTAGAGTTATACCTATAGCTAGGCGGAGTTAAGCGATCGCTCTGCTGATAGAGGACCGCTAGTTTCGTTTAATCAATTTGGGATTTTTAACATATGTTTGATTCCATGTTTATTTATAAATAACTCTTATCAAGTAAATTTTAGCTGCCCACAAATATTGAAAGTAGCTATTAAGTATGTATCTCGGAATTTGAGTTTATGAAAAGTTATCATGGCATTCACACATTAATCGACGAATAAGGAAACTTAAATGGATATTCAAATCATTAAGACATGTTTTGTCTCATGTACTTTTAAATAAAATCTATTCGGCCTTAGTTCAATCTATAATAGCTAATTGCATTCCTATGTGGGGAGGAGCTACAAAATGTAAAATGCTGGAACTGGAACTCTTTAGGGCTAAAAGGTCACTCTTAGAGATAATGTTTTGAGATTCCCACCTGTGAACCGTTATTGGTTATGTAATCTGCCATCAATGAGACCTTATACATATTCAAAATCATAATTATTTATTCAGTCTAGGCTTTTACAAGCACTTGTGAAAGTCGAAAGCTACGCCATCATTGAAATTTTCTTGTACCGAAAAGAACCAGCAAGAAACTCGGCAAGGACTGCTTTTTTCTCCCTGTTTTATTTCATACAGAGCATGCATACAGTGCTAAAACTACATAAAACCTGGCCCTATGATCCCACTTAGATCTCTAAAAGAAGGAAAAATATCGTATCGCATCAACTAACGATTCTCACAGAATTCGCCAGACGATATTACCCCAGTCAAAGCATTTCTATTTATAATGAGCAAGTATTTCAAATAAAGAATGCACTAAAACGCACCTCCACTAGATGGCGACTCTAGTAAAAGTTGATTTTTGAAGATAGTAATTTCCGTTCCTTTTAACTAAAATATTAAAAAACTGAAATTTGCACAGTTCGAAACTTACGAGTATATATCAAAACAAATACGAAAAAGTACAAATAGAATATGAGTTGTTTATTGAGTTTTAAAAACTAATTTACTTTTAAACATGAAAGAAAACCGAAAGGGTTGTCATGAATAAATCATGATCGTACAGTAGCGACATCTAGTTTGATTTCGGGAACTAATGTGTTTTTTTTAAATATTTCCTCATTTCTAGGGCCACACTAACAAGAGACACGCCCGCCCGTTCAATCGGTCTTTTAAAATTGGGCAGTGTATTAAACCTTCCTATTAATTAAGAAAAATAAATAGTTATCGACATATCGATACCTAACATCACAGAAACCTGTCATTGAGGCTACAGACCCTAGAGCCAAATTAACCCGACATTATACCGAAGACATCCCGGACGTCAGTCTATACGAGATTAGTGTGGCTCTCAAACAGCTCAAGAACAACAAGGCGACGGGAGATGACGGAGTCACAGCGGAGCTTCTAAAAGCGGGTGGACTACCAGTCCGGAAAGCGCTTCAGAAGCTATTTAACTCCGTCATACTCGAGGGCAAGACGCCAGAAGCATGGCACAGAGGGTTGGTGGTGCTTTTCTTGAAAAGGGGCGTCAGGACCCAATTGAAGAATTACAGACCCATCACGCTTCTGAGTCATGTGTATAAACTGTTTTCGAGAGTCATCACGAATGGTCTCGCACGTAGATTTGACGACTTCTAGCCTCCTGAACAAGCCGGTTTCCGAAAAGGTTACAGTACCATAGACTACATTCATACGCTGCGACAGATTTTACAGAAGTCCGAGGAGTATAATCTGCCACTGTGCTTGGCGTTTGTGGACTATGAGAAAGCCTTTGACTCTGTCGAGATCTGGGCCGTGCTTAGGTCACTCCAGAGGTGCCAAATAGACTATCAATACATCCAAGTGCTGCAGTCGCTGTATGAAAACGCCACCATGTCAGTTCGGCTCCAGGACCAAAACTCGAAATCAATACGACTTCAGCGTGGAGTGAAACAGGGCGATGTTATATCGCCGAAACTGTTCACTGCCGCACTGGAGGACGTGTTTAAGCTTTTGGACTGGAGAGGACTTGGCATCAATATAAACGGCGAGTACATGACGCACCTTCGTTTCGCTGATGATATCTTAGTCATGGCTGAGACCATAGAAGATCTAGGCACAATGCTCGAAGACCTCTGTAGAGTTTCCCAGCAAGTAGATCTTAAAATGAACACGGAGAAGACAACAATAATGTCAAACTCCCATGTCGTACCCACTCCAGTGAATGTTGGAGGCTCTACACTGGAAGCCGTCGACGAGTATGTTTACCTGGGGCAAATAGTCCGATTAGGTAAGTCTTCCAGACGATCGAATTTACATTCACTATATTTCCGAAGGTAATGACTACAATAGTATTCTTCGTTATTGCTGTGATTGCCCCAATGGCGAACGTACAGTGGGATGCTGTTCTCATGTAGCAGCTATTATTTATTATCTATCATATGGACGATATTTGTCCAAAATCGTACGTCCTGATGAGGTCCTAACTAAGTTATTTGCGACTCAAAGTGTTCCGATTGTAATTAATTACAACAGTGACGATGATTAATATTTTGTTTCTTGTATTTTGATAGACACGAAAAAGTAATAATAATAAGTATTGAACACTGGCTGTTTTTTTTTTTCATTTCTTTTTTAACTATTATCCCATCTCTTAAGACTAGTTACTTATATTTTAAAACAAGCTGAAGTGAAATTTCGAAAAAAAAACAATGATGTAATGTGAAAACCTTATAATACAGGGGTATACCATAGGACAGAAATCACATATAATTTTTTTTCGTTGTGTTGCACCAACTTTTTTTTCACACAATTTTTATGGGTAATAGAGCACACAAAGGAGCATAACATATATTAATTTCGTGATTGTAAGTCACAGAGAACTCAGAAAAAAAACATGATTTTTTTTATTTTTATTTTTTTAATGTAATTTTTTATTCTAAAAATTATAAAAAAATATATGTGATATACTCTGTAATGTAACCTAACACCTCGCGTTAGTTTCACTTCTTTATCTTAATTAGCTTCAGAGATATATCACATTCAGTAATAGTCAAACATACGGATATTTTGCTCTCTATCTCAAGGTCAAAGCGGAAGTCGGTCGCGAAAAGTACATAAATCGTGTTTGAACATCAAGTCTATATTAAAACATAAGTTTCAATATCGATTCCCATTTGGGGGCCGACTCGTCATACGTATCCGGCTAAACCCTTTATCGATAAAGTAATTACTATGAGGAACAGTGGCGTAGCTACTAAGGGGCTAGGCGGGGCAGTGCCCCGGGGCCCTCAAGCTCAGGGGGCCCTCGAATCTTTACTAGAAAATTTCAATCGAACTCAACTTTTGAAAATTTCTCGCATTTTCAAAATAAGTATGACAAGTGACAACCTGAGTTTAATCATGGCAACTCAGTTGTGAGAAATTCCAAAGTTATAAAAAGGGAATTCCCCTAAATTATTTGTGTCGGTTGATAGAGTTATTAATGTTTTCATCAATTTGTCGGATATTAATATCTGCATATTATTATTTATCGATATGCGTTTTTGTGATTCGCGATTGTGAACTTCGGGTCAAGATTTTTTTCGAGAATGGTTAAAAAGTTAATGTATCAGGAGTAAGAAAGCGTATGTCACGTATGGGATTCCCCAACGACGTCTTGTATCGTATCATTACGTTTCGCTTTCTTTTTACTTGTAACGTTGTCAGTGAACAGTGAGTACAGTCTTACATAAATATTGCATAAATAAATTAGACAATTAATATTATGGACAAAAAAAAAAGAAAACCCAGTGGCGCATTTAAACGCAAACAACGCCAAGAAAGTGAAGAAAGTAAACAAAAATTGCCCAAAATTGACAAGTTTTTTAGTCAGCCTTCTGCAAGTACTTCTGGACAAAATATTTCTATTGATATTTTTTGTAAATAGCTTGCATGGCGATAGGTTAAATAACAGTAAGCTGGTGCAACGTATGTATGAATAAATAAATATATAATAAACCCTTGAATCATTTCTGTTTCGTTTTATTGCCCAATACCTACACTAAGTATAAAAATAATTGTAATTGATGTTGTTAGTGTTTAATAGTTTTATTTCCTGCCCATGCACGAAAAAGAGTTGATGATAAAGTTGCTTAGCATTTTTAAAGTATTTGTATATTTAATGATTTTACTTCAAAAAACCTTACCAGTTTTGATAGCAGTGGGCCCAATTTTTAATTTGCCCCAGGGCCCTAGGTTACCTAGCTACGCCACTGATGAGGAAGTATTTATAAAAAAAACATTAGTTCCCGAAATCGAACTAGATGTCGCTACGGTACGTCCTTGATTTCTCCATGACAAACTTTCCGATTTTCTTTCAAGTTTAATAATAAATTAGTTTTCAAAACTCAATAAACAACTCATATTCTATTTGTATTGTATTGATATCTAAGTTTCGAAAGTGTTTTTTTTTTTAACTTTTTCATTCCTTATGACATAAGCTATCTGCCATGAAAGTCCTGTCAAATTTTTCTGAGCGTTTCAGAGTTTAGCCGTAACAAACAGACACAATAAATGTGAAAAATATTATTTTAGTATAGGTATCCCAGATAGCATGCTAACTTGGAGCAAGTTTGATTTTTTTATTCTAAATTGCTGCGTCAAATATTTGAGGCAAAGTTTGTGACAATGTCGCTGCAATATTGTTATGTTAAATATGAAGTTTCAAGTTTGCGACAATATTGTTTGAATATTGTTATGACAAATATACTTATTTGTAACACACCCATCATCTTCATAGGTACCCGAATAGTTATAAGTCTGCAATCTAGATGGCGCTGTTCATTTAATGCATCGCGGTATCAGTTATAGATTGTAGATTGATAGATTGTTTACAGTGGCGTAGCTAGGTTATGGGGCAAATAAAAAAATTAGGCCCACTGCTATCAAAACTGGTAAGGTTTTTTGAAGTAAAATCATTAGATATACAAATACTTTAAAAATGCTAAACAACTTTATCATCAGCTCTTTTTCGTGCATAGGTAGGTAAAAAAACTATTAAACACTAACAACATAAATAACAATTCAAAAGATTCAAGTATTTATTATATATTTATTTAATCATAGATACGTTGCACCAGTTTACTGTTATTTAACCTATCGCCATGCAAGCTATTTACAAAAATTATCAATAGAAATATTTGATCCAGAAGTACTTTCAGAAGGATGACTAAAAAACTTGTCAATTTTGGGCAATTTTTGTTTACTTTCTCCTCTTTCTTGGCGTTGTTTGCGTTTAAATACACCACCGGGTTTCTTTTTGTTTGTCCATAATATTAGTTTTCTAATTTATTTATGCAATATTTATGTAAGATTGTACCCAAGAAGGTACTCACTGTTCACTGACAACGTTACAAGTAAAAGAAAAGCGAAACGTGAATGAATGAAAATGATACGATACAAGGCGTCGTTGGGGAATCCCCGGCAAACACTTTATCGCCGTCAGTGTTACTACATTTGACGGTTTGACGGACTACAATCAAATAAAATTGAACTTTTGTATGGACCAGTACAAAAAATTTATTGACATACGATTACTTACTCCTGATACAATAACTTTTTAACCATTCTCGAAAAAAAATCTTGACTCGAAGTTCACAATCGCGAATCACATAAACGCATATCGATAAATAATAATATGCAGATATTGATTTCCAACAAATTGATGAAAACATTAATAACACTGTCAACCCACACAAATAATTTACGGGAATTCCCTTTTTACCCGACTGCGCGACGCAAAGGAGGGTACCTAATTATAACTTTGGAATTATGTACTCACAACTGAGTTTCCATTATTAAACTCGAGTTGTCACATGTCATTTTTATTTTGAAGAAGGGAGAAATTTTCAAAAGTTGAGTTAGATTGAGATTTTCTGGTAAAGATTCGAGGGCCCCCTGAGCTTGAGGGCCCCGGGGCTCTGCCCCGCCTAGTCCCTTAGTAGCTACGCCACTGCCCATAGTCAACATAACCGGTTCCAGCTTTTAACCCTGGGAGCACAAGTCGAGATCCGGTCAGCCCTGTCATTCTGTAAAAATTCGAATTGAAATTCACTCGGGTGTCCGAATTCACTTCAAAAATGGTATCCCCTCAACCATGAATTGGTATAAACATTTCGTGGTATAAGTGAAATGAGTTTCGAAACGACATAGGAATAGAATATCTCAGACACAATCATCAATTTGTTTTGTTTTGTATTAAAAAAAAAATGGAATCAATAGAATTCAACACTAAATGATGTCAATTCGGACACATGAGTGAATTGAATTTCGGGTTCGGATTTTTACAGAATCGCCAGCTGAACGTAATGTCATTACAATGTCACTACTGTCAAATATTTCAAATAACCTTGTAGTAGTTTTTTAAATGGAAATAGGGTTATTTTAGAGATCGGCCAAAGTAATGGTTAACAAGCTATTAATATCCTTCTCTAAGTTTATTTATTTTCGCAATGCTAATTCAAGATTTTTTTCCAGAGATGCGATAGGGTGTATTCAGTCAAGAAGTGTAAATACAAGCAGAATAATGTTTAGGTCTTCTGTATTAAATCTTCAAGAAGCGTCCAAAGAGAAAGTTCAAGAATTTCTTGATTCTTTTGATACGGTTTTAACAGATTGCGATGGTAATATTTTGTAAAATACTATTTTATATTAATTGATTATTTCGCTTTTAGGTGCTTACCTCATTGCTTGTCCCTATGCGATAAAATTTATTTCTTAACTGTAATTCAATGCCCAATATTGGTATTTACAGGTGTGCTATGGATTGAAAATAATGCTATTCCTGGTTCAGCAGACACTATCAATTATTTCCGGAAATTGGGCAAGAAGATATTTTATGTAACAAATAACTCTACCAAAATACGAAGTGATTTTGCTGCTAAAGCACAACAACTAGGTTTCATTGCTAGTCCGGTAATGATACATAAGATTAGAAATTTAATTTGAATATTTATTTGCCTTTGCTTATTAAGAAATTGTCAAATTACAGGAAGAAATTCTTTCAACTGCATATCTGGTTGCTCATTACCTTAAAGGTATTGGTTTTACAAAAAAGGTTTATTTACTGGGCTCAAATGGAATTGGAGAAGAACTAAAGGCAGTTGGGATTCATCATATAGGTATAGGAGTGAGTATTACATTATATACTATAGTATTTGCAAAAAAATATGTTGCTTATTACTTATAACTATAGATGTGCTGAATAGTAGTTTCACCAAATAGCCAAATAGTATTTGGTTTAGCTTTTAACAACTGGATATTCAGCCCAATTGTTCAATTTACCAATTATTTGATATGGATATTATTTATATATAATAGGAAAGGAGCTTTTGTTTGTTCCTCGACTTAGTTCTTTCCAATAATCTATACTCGTAAAGAGGAAAGATTTGATTGTTTTTTTGTTTGTATTGAATGCTCTGAAACTATTGGACTGATTAGAAAAGCTACAGGAAGCTACATAATACTCGGAGGACATAGACTATAATTAACACAGGCAAAGTCACTGGGAAACAGCTAGTTTCATAGAAAAAAGAAGAAATTAATGAACATATTTACTTGCATAAAAATATACATGCCTTATTACAATACTTTTTTTAAACGACATCCTAGTGGTATAAAAAAAGTGTTTTGAAAATCAGTCAACTATTTGCAGAATTCTGATCATTAAATTTTTTGAAAATATTTATTTTGTTTTTTCGCCTCAAAATATTTTAATATGTTATGACTTTTACTCAAGTAATTACTTCTCTCGTCTATAGATATGAGCATAAGACTATTTTTTTATAAATGCTTGCATAGAATAAAAGATGGACTTAAGAAATTTATTATGCAAGAATAAAAAACAAACCATGCAAAAAATGATTATATTAATTTGTTTGTTAAATATATTTTGAATTCTTGATATACTTGCTTTCCAGCCTGACCCAGTCAAACCAGATTTTAAATCTATGCCACCATCTGCCTTGGATCCTGAAGTTGGTGCTGTTGTTGTTGGCTTTGATGAGCATGTCAGCTATCCAAAGTTCATGAAAGCAGCCTCATATCTCTCTTCCGAAGAGTGCCTATTTGTTGCAACAAACACAGATGAGAGGTTCCCTAAGTCGGACTCGATTGTTGTCCCTGGAACAGGTACACTGGTGAGAGCAGTTGAAACTTGTTCGGAAAGAAAAGCACTAGTGTTGGGAAAGCCACATGAGTATGTAAGAAAGTTTCTTGAGTCTTGTGGACTTAATCCTGCTAGGACACTTATGATTGGTGATAGGTAAATATTTATGACTAATATCTTTATTCATAGTATTATGTTTATGTCGCAGTTAAGTGGTATAATCAGTATATCATTGGGCGCCTAGCTCTTTATTTTGAATGGCGCCATTCAATTAACGCGTCGACTTTCGATCAGATGAGTACGCAACAATCTACAATACGGCTGAACAAAGATCAGCCAACTAATTAACTATCAATTCACCTTGAATACAGAAATTAGGAGGAGCAGAAGTATAACGAAATAAATATCGTAATGGGTCAATAATCGATACAGGCACAAGACTCGTCAAAAAGATAATAACAAACTGTTTATTCGCGACTGAGTTTTAATTAGGCGTGGGTGTTGAATTAACCGTATTTTAGACGGTTTATTGGGTATCAACTGATAGTTTACGGTCTACTGATAGACTGGTTTATGCGTGAACGTAAGTTACAAGCATTACTTGAACAGTCCACCGCGGCACGAATGGTCTGTGAGGCTACTATTTCTCTCTGTTTTTCGCGACCGACTGCCTGCTGTCTGTTTCGTCGCTTGATTACGTTAAAATATTTTTAAAATAAACTTTAACGTAAGGGTATAGAGATGCTCTTACGTTACTTATCTGGGATAAACATTTAAATTTTGGAATTAAACTGACAAATCAGTGTTTGATTCTAATGCAGATGGTGTAGGTGAAGGTTAAATAAACAAGTAGCATCCTACTTGTTGATTTACTTCAATTGTGTTATCATTTGAATAAAGGCCTATAACTATTTCAATTTGTAGAATAGATATTTATAAATAAACAATTCTGAATTTAACATAATAAGAATGAAAAAAGTATGAAAGGAAGTTTATTTTCACCATTTACAAATTATTGAATCGTTGTCGGGTCGACGACAACAAAGTTGTACCAGTCATTCTGAAAATATCATAAAATAAGGTCTGTTATCCTTTAAGAGTTTGTATCAAGCCAGCAGAGTTAAGCGTGAATCTCCCTCACCAAGGGCGTTTATTTATTCTACAGCCAGTATAATTATATATATTATTTCGCTGCAATAAAATATCCTGTCCCTATCGCCTTACCCTATCAGAATAACAGCGCCCTTCGTATCATTCTGCCCATCTATGAACGAAACAGGAGCCCCTGTTTGCTGAGATGGGGGTCTCTTACGCTCGCATTTTTCTACGCTTTAGCTACTATTCATACTTAGCTCAATAATCAACTTGCCCCCCCCCCATCCCCATCCCACCTGGCGACGCCCCTATCCCTCACTGACTTATTCCAAACATTATACAAGTTGTATAATATTTCAGATGCAATACGGACATCGAGCTTGGCGTCCGTTGTGGATTCCAGACTCTACTGGTCCTCACTGGTGTCACTTCTAAAAATGACTTGGAGAAAATACGCAACGAGAAAAAACCCCCATTACCCGATGTAGTCTTGCCCAAATTAGGAGATCTACTCTCTCTAGTACCCTCATAGTGCAATATTATTAATGATATCATTATAGGATCTACGAAAATCAATAGGTCAATTCAATAATTGTGATAATTATAAGTTGTTTAATTAGTAGTTAAATAGCATTTTAAGAGATCGTGTGGAATGCTTGCAATGCAAAGCTTGTTTGCCGAAACGGGTGAAAATTATTTGCACAAATTGATTAATAATTAAGTCTTTTGGAGGTGTATGAAATCGTATTTGAATACGTAATGAGGAAGTTTTTTAAGAAAAAAAATAAAGCACTACAAAGCACTTCACTAGATGGCGACTCTACCAAAAATTTATTTTCGCAGGAAACAATGGACCAAAGATAGTCTTTTAACTTACTTATTAAAAAACTGAAAATCGCTAATTTCGAAACTTATATACCAATTCAAATATGAAAAAGTACAAATAGAATGAATTGTTTATTGAGTTTTGAAAATTAATTTACTTTTATACGTGAAAGAAAACTGGACGGGTTGTCATGGAGAAATCAAGAAGTACCGTAGCGCCATCTAGTTTGATTTCGGTTATTGATTTTTTTTAAATACTTCCTCATTGTTTTCAATTGCGATCTAATTAGTACTCAAGTGTGTGGTTAAGATCACCTGTTATTTCATTCACAGTTCACATGTTATAAAGAAAAAACACATTTTGTAAATGCATTGTAAAATAGACTTTAAAGGTGGAAAATTTAATGTCTCATGTTAACCTTTAATTTGCACGGTTTTTGTCGATCCTGAATCAAAGGAACGAAAAACAACAGCTGTCTCTAAAATAAACTGTTTCCAATTTACATTTGACTTTGTTTTGACGGAATCAAAGAAATATAAATTTACATCAGAAAAAAGTTATTAGATATTTACAGAATTGAAAACTAGGACAGGCTAGTTGACAGGATTTAAATTATGTTTAGCCTATTTTGTGCAACTTACATTATGTATTTTATTTGAAATAGAACAGATAAAAAGTACCTGCCTAGTTTTTGCAAATTATGAACACACATTATTATATTTGATTAATTTTGCATTCACAACGCTATACTTAAAAATATTCTTAATGAAAAATGCTTGATAAATCCACTTTGTCCCTGGTACTCTGAGATGGGACTTGAACCCATACCCTTTCGCAATCCGGGCAACTGTTCTAACCACTGAGGTACTTATGACCTAACAGGAATGACGTATCTTTCAAGCACTTTTTACTTTTTCGCTACTACAGAGCGTATTTTCATCAATGTTCAGGCAATCCACTCAAACAGCCGAAATAAATGTTTTACTAATATTTAAACTTCCGATAAAGATGATTTTGTGTTCTAATAATTATATTTGATTATTTTTGCATTCACAATATTATACTGGAAAATCCACTTTGTCCCTGGCACTGGCACTTCGAGATGGTTCGAGTCCCATCTCGAAGTGCACCTTTTCATTTGAATTAAAATTTAAAGTTGTGTTGTTGGCTATTTATTTTGTTTTAAGATTTTTATTTACAAAAAGAACCAGTATTGTTAATTTATTTTTGCTTCTGATAATTTTACGAAATGTTTTATCCCTATGCATAATACCAAACTTAGTTGTATAAGTAAAATATTTGCAAATATATTTATCAATTGCCTATTTATTATAAAAAACACATGGAATAAAAGTTTGTTCAATTGAGTTTTAGAATAAGATCTTTCAAACGTACATAATTAGTGAAAGCAATCTCGCGAGATTGGGACTCGGGCGAGATCTCGCGAGTTTATGAATATCAATACCGCGAGATTAACAAAATATACCAATCGATTTAAAGGCTTATTCAGTTTACTTCACACGTGTTTATTACGAATAATTAGCTTCTTAAGTAGCTTCTTAAGAAGCTATTTCCAAAAAAAGATTCTTTGGTCATTTTGTCCTTAAGGAGCACAAAATGTCCAAAGAATCTTTGCTATTCGTTTTATTATGATGCTAGCCAGATAGCTGCCTATTGAGAAGACCCCTTCGAAAACACAAGTACTGTAAAAGTGTAAAACTTCGCCTTTTAACCCCCCCAGACTTGCATAAGAACGCTGCCGCACTTCGATTAAATAGGTTTTATGCTCGATTGCAACCTCGTTAAACTAGCGAGATCTCGAACATTTTTCGACTGAGATTAATCTCGCTAAAAAGGCCGAGACAATATAATATTATAAACAATTTTTTTTTTTTTATCAAGGCGATTGTACTGTGGAAATGCATTCCGAACAAACCTTCGTGGTTTTTAGTATGCACTAATATAAATTTTAACGTTAAATTGTAATTATGATACATTTTAAATAAATTACACAGTCGAGTCTCAAGAGTCTTGTGAACATCCAGTTATTGTGTGTGTACTGTTTCTAAATTCTCCCAATTTTGTTTTATATGTTTACTTTATTTAAATAATAAACGCTTTGTATAAAATATGTAAATATGTAAATTATGTAACTCGTGTCAGATCTGATCAATAGTGTTAATAGTTTTTTTTAATCAAGATCCATTAATAAATGTTAGTCTCAATGATTCCATGCTTTTTCTCTTATTTCGTTTTATTATTTAACAATTCTATGTTATATTAATCGGAAAATACTTGAAACAAATGCGACACCTAAGATACATTTAGATAATATAATAAATAACCGTAGTGGAGTGGTTTTGTTTTGGTTAAAAACGAAATTTATCCTTTTTTAAGTACATATTACTTTTGAAAAGTCCAGGCTTGACTTTACATAGTACAGTCAAGAGTACGTCAGATTATACAAAACTGTCAAATTTCTCCATTTTATTTTAAACCTCAATATTTTGAGTGTAGAGTTCGTAATCGATGAAGGAAATTTAATATATTGTGCTAGCCTGACGTGTAGCCGTGCAATGATCTATCTAAAAAAGTGGAACTCGATATTGAACAGAGTAAATATACGATGCCTACGCTTCCTCATGTTGGAAATAGAACTGGGGCTTTTTCATAACCTCTTGACGTAATGTATTAGGAAATGTTACCCAAAGTTTAGCGCAGAGGGCAGCATCAGCACGTAAATAAAATGACATCATGTAATATTTTATTGCAATACATAATTTGTAAAAAGGTATGAAATGGGTTAGGATGATAGCTTTCTTATTATCTATATATCAAAACCTGTATCTGGCATCCTACAACCGAGAATAAGTAATACGGTTTTATGTTTCGTTAAGAGTTAAATTATATAGGTTGTCGTAGGTAAGTTATAAAAGTTCAGATTAAGCTTATAGGTCATACTAAAAATATCACTTGAAAACGTTATAATTCTTAATAAAATAGGTATAATAGTGACTTACATATTTGAGAGTGATTTTTACTAGATTAAAGAAAATCTTTGACGAAATCGAATCTGGGACCTCGGGGATAGCCACGTTTTAAAATCGGCGTGGGAGCCACTATTGTGTGCGAGTAATTATTGTATACTTTTATATGTTTACTGTTTGTACTTATATGTTGGGAATTCGTCAGTCGTCAAAGATAATTCTACACGTACATGGGTCCTTAAGGAAATATTATTTACATTTAAACGACATTTCAATATTTTTCTGCTTACATATTAAATCCAAACTAGCCGGGTGTGGGTAGTTATGCTAGCTTTTAAGCTTTAGATTTCCATAATGCAAAGACTCGCTCCTTAGGTCTTAGACCTGAGCAGCAGTATTTATCAATAGATAAATAATTTCTTTGCATCTTTGCAATAGAAATTAGCTGGACTTCTGTCTAGCCTAGTGGATATTAACGGAGTACACGCATGCGCACGCGGAACCGCCGCTAGCAGTGGGCACGGCAAGTCGCGCGCCGCATCTCCGCTTGTCAACAATATTTTGCGAGTTCGTTTCGCGCCTCCCGACTCTAACCAGCCAGTATCAGTGCAACTGCGAGAGCGCGCCGCCGATAGACGCTCCGCCCGCGTTCTATGTGATTACACCCAGGAACAATACAGGAAATTGTAAGTAGACTATGAAAACGCATCTGTATTTTTGTAGTGTATTTAGAAGCTGGAAAATAAATACTTACATATAGCGTGGCCTAAATTTGTTACAATTTTTATATCAGGTATTTATTTAATTTTGTTTTAGCTGTTTATCAAGTTTTTAAAATATATTCGATGAGATTAATCTATATATAACAGTGAGCTATCATTTTCTTTTCTTTTTCTTTCAACAAACGATACAAGTTTTCGATGCCAAAATTTGTCTGCCGAAAACAAAGAAGTGAGGGTGAAATTCCGCCCCCATGGCTCGCCCTCCGACACTCCCTTACGGTATTCATAAATTGAGCGTTTTATTACGACAGTATCAAAAGTGCGCTTAAAATTATGAATAGATAAATTGTTAAGAAATGATCAAAATTGAGGAACATTCGATTGTTTATATTTTTCACAAACCAACATTATGTTAGCTATATTCTGGTCACTTTGATTAGATTTTATGATTCCGAAATTAACAAAGATTTTTTGTATTAATAATTTTGTTACCAATACGATTATAATACAATATCGATGTCCCGGAGATAAAACATTATCTCGAGTGTAGCATATTCCAATATCATCGGTAATTATCTGATAAATTTTGATTACAGTAGTTGCATTAACCTTCATTTTGTTTACTAATTGATGAACTACAGGTTGCGTAAAATAATGGCAAAATTAAAATATCCAAAAATAAGACAAAAGTTACGCATTTAGTACTAGTGTTATTCGGGACAACAGAAAAATGGCCCAACCATACCTACTTACCGTGAAGAAGGCATCATTATTTAAATTAAACATTGGGTATTTGCATTGTATGTTTACAATTATTATTCTGAAAACAGTACTCGAAATAGATAAGTATAAAAAATATTAATTTTATTAATGTGTACGTTTTAAATTCTACTTGCATCGCTATTGCAGTCCATTAATAGTGATAATTAATAAGTGACAGAAATATGGCACATAACTTTGGTCATCACCAGCCCTTTTACATCCCCACTGCAGGGGCTCAGGCCTTCCTTATGGATGGTTAAGGAGGATGTGGCATGACCCTCCACGCTGGCCCAATGCGGATTGGAGGGTATTAACGACTGCAGATGCAGCCAGGACCAACGGCTTAACGTGCCTTCCGAAGCACGGAGTGGCTCGTATAATAATTTTTATGGTCACCTATCCCGTGACCGACCCTTGCGAAAGTTGCTTAACGACTACGATCGCGGGCCGCGGCGCATATCCACTACGCCACCGAGCTACTCACATCATTTAGGTCACGTTATGGTTACCCGGCGGGATCCTTGCCTGATTCCGCATTTTCACTCCGTAGTGAGTTTTACCAGATAGGTCAATCACAATCATGATTCACCTTGTCCTCTAGGGTGGATTGAGAGCCCTAATGAAGAACTTACCTTACTTATTTCCCGTGTGTATCAAAAAAAGGTCATGTTATAAATTAAAAGTGAATCCTAAATTATTTACCTATACTACAATTTACCTAAGTTATAGATAGATAGTGTTATCAATATTATATTACACTAAGGTAACCGCAATAAGACAGGTGTAAATATGTTTGAGAAATTACGTCGAGTCGTAATAGGTAATAAACGAGAGTGAAAGAGTCTAATGTGTAACCTGCTATAAATGGGGGGAAATCGGGAAAGTGAAATATCGTGTGAAAAACCTGACACAACTCGAATGGCCTCTTAAGTTTCTATAATCGAGTTTATAGTCGACACTATAACTTTCCCATGTGTATCAAGACTGTTAATTCGAACGTTTGGACACGGTACAACAACATGGTGGCATCACAAAGAAGTGAGACAGTCTTAAGAATTAAATGAATTTCCTTTTGGTTTGCTCTCGAAGCTATAATCGAGTAGAAGTAATTATTTGATTACAAGTAATAATTAATGAAGTAAGAGTTGTTAATCGCTAATAATAATACTATTCTAACTTTTGAGAGTTATTACTGCATTCAAATTTCTTGTATAATTCTGTTTTGCGAGTTTTTCAGGTTTCCAGCAATTTTTTGTTTCCTTATAAACACTTCAGACCTCATTAGGTACTATTTATTATAAGCATTTAAAATGAAAAACGTGTTATCGATATATTTTTAACTAACTTCAAAATGAAAAGAAGGCGTTTCTATGTTCGATGAGTAGGTATGTATTTTTTATTAGGTATGTGCACAGATTTCGCCGTAGTCTATCTCTAAAGTAAGAGTAATAAATAGGTACTCTAGGACCAAATATTAAAATTCTGTTCACATGCAATTTAATAACACAATGAGTCTAAGCGCCCGCCGCTGCTATATCGTTAGTATAATGTTTTACACGTCGTCTAGTTATGGGTGGCACAACAATATTTCAAAAGGTCTTCTATATGTAAATAGAAAATCATAATTTATAATGGACTTGGTATTTGACATTTATGTAATCGAAATCTGGAACCACAGATATGCGTATGATGGTAGTAGACTTATTTGTGTCGAGTCCCAGAATCCCAATCCCAGAGAAATACGGATAACTTCATAAAAACTAGCGCGCATCACCAGTACCTATTCCCAGTTCAGTCGGGAGTGCCTATCCTTTGGTGGCTTATCCTACGCCATCTCTCAGCGTAGAACATTCATTCACCCATTGCTCTTACCTGTTTCCTTATTTTTATATAGTTTCCACTGGAAATTTAGTGATATCATCGCTTAGTGATTCGCTTAAATGATTATTTACTTGCTTTCGAAGCACAAAGGTAAATAAATATAATTCCTAAATTCGAACTTAGCAAATAAGCTGCTCGAGCGGTAATATTTGGCAGGGTATAGACAATTTCGCAAATACATTTGTTCATTCCTATGATTAAAACAATATTGTAGAGGTCAGAGTATAAATTGAAATAATATTATTTTAAACTTAAAACGACACGATCTTTTTTAAAAAAAGACATTTTATTTTTAAGCTGGCTTAGGGTATTTTCCTTGCATTTCAGAGATTTAAAAAAAAAACCAATTCGTGTTTCTCTATACGCTGGGTTCTGGCGTAACTCTGAGGGATCACTTCAATTTTTTATGTCATAATCGTTTTTTAATATCTTTGTATGTTCAAAAATAGATAATATATATAGATACTTTAATTTTACAAACAATAGAAACGGGTTCATCATTATCACCAGCCTATTAATATCCCCACTGGGGCACAGGCCTCCCCTATGTATGGAATCGAATGGGCCGTGAACCACAAGGCCCAGTGCGGATTAGTGTAAACGACTGCAGTAAACACCCATCCTATAACAGGCCCCTGCGAAAGTCAATTCACTATCACGTATCAGACCAATCGTGCTATTCACTGCACCATCCAGCTACGTTATAGTTAAAAAATAGGTGATTTCGAATAAGTATTTAATCAATAGCTACTATCGGGTCGGCTTAATACAAAGAATTGAATACTACAATTTTCGAAGACATGACAATTTTTAAATTCCAGGATAAGTCAATATACATACACAATATTATGTATTTATATGCAAAAATGTTGCGATATTTACATTCTATAAAATTTCGGTATTTTTTCTTAAGATAAGACTTATCTTCAAAGGTATAATCGACGCTTCAATGCCAAGTGTTACATAAATAAGACGGCGTTTATGTTTTCTGCAAGTGTAGAAGTAAAATTTATTAATATTTAAGATTTATCCCTATAGTTCATCAACAATATACCTATATTCATATCATCAACAAACTAAAATAAACTCTTAAATGAAAATGTTTGCTTTTGGCTAACACAAAAATTATTAAAAAATTTGGCGGGAAAGATACGATCAGTCCCTCAATTTCTAAATTCTTATTTATTTTTCAATTTATTCTTTCCAAATTCATTCACTTCATAATAAGAATAACTAAACAAATACCTACTTTGAGTTTTTATTCAAGAACTCCAAAAAAACCCAAGAAAATTAAGAACCTCCAATTTGCTGCAGTCTGTCGTAGATTGAGTAAGTGGTTAAGATATTATTTATACTGTGTAAAAAAATCCTACTTAAACATTCATCTATAGAATGAAATTAATTAATTCAGATATTTAAACAGGGAGCGGAAGGAACGCAAAACAAAAATATAGTTTTAATAGGAATGAGTCATTATTTCGAATGTGATCACATTTGGCGCAAAATGACGTAAGCCCCTGTACAGCGGCAGGTCACGCGCGTATCCATTGTACGCATAGACATCACTACTAAAAAGAAGAAAAATGGTTAATTTATTGTAAATTATACGAATCAACCGTAGCAGTAGCAGATAAATTCTTTAAATTATGGGTGGGGAAAAAGCTGGTGAAAAAACTTGCCTTAATTGATTTTGTAATAGGTAGACTCGCTGCCTATCCCATTTCGCGGTAAAATATTTTACTAAGAAAGTACTAGTGTATATATTTTGCAATATACGTTTGTTTCAATGATAATAAGAACTATATGACGACTTCCGTGAGCATGTGGCGTTAGTAAACATAGATGCGAATTTCAAGATGTCGACATCTATGCGTTCGAGTCCCGTTCGGGTCAATTTAGAAAATCAATTGTTCTATATTGTCTCAGATCTAGGTGTTGTGTTATCTTCGTTGGTTCTAACGTATGTGCTGTTGTATAATATTTATTTATTTATTATATTAAGAACAGGTTAATTGTGGTGCTTACACTTATACCTACTAATTCGCTCTTTGGCTTCGGTTTTGTTAATAACTTTCCCTTTCACAAATTTAGAAACTAAGAAACTTATTCTCATAAAGTCTTAAGCTAAAACGATCAATCGTGAAACCAACTATTTGACTGTTTCCACAAAATGCAATTTTGAAATTCTCAACTTTTAAGTATAGGATATAGAAGAACAAAACTCGTTGACAATAGCCAAAACGCTCAATGTTTGTATACTTGTATAGCTATGCAACAAGACTCATTATAGCTAGGTTAATTATTACCCCATTGGCTGACATGCCATTTCCTAGCTTTTACATTGCCAACTAAACTTGTTCGTTATCGTCTCGGGACTGGGGTAGAAGTAGGTCGGGTATACGGACACGGCAAGCATCGACCTCTTGCCTGCCGCGAGCGACCCACTGACGGCTATTTGTTTACTATGTAAATGACATCTTTTCATAGTACATTCGTGAACTAGACTCAATTACTTTTTTAATTTTACGATGCATTTGTAAATTTGTTGAGCGGAAAGTTTACTCATTACAGTATAATTGACCAATGGTGTGAGCCTTCCCAGTCAAATACCTATCTAGTTGTCTCGATAAACTGAATTGGGTGTGGTAACTTAAATTTTTGATAAACTCAAAACTGAATTTTGATGAGATTTTCACCAACGGATGGAATTGAGTTACCAAATTGCACCGATGGGAAGTCACGGACGACACTAGTTCCTAAAAATAGTTATGGTAATGCTGAAAGTTTCTATGTAATTTATCCGATTGAATCATAATAAAACCGAATTTTCTCTTATTTGACTATAGGAACTGATAAATAGATAAAAAAGTTCTCAAAAATAAGTATCGTTTTCATTTTAAATAAGTACCTATTGACTATTGTAGTTATATGGAGTGATTTCGTACCATCATACTAAACATCTTTTCTGTGTCATGTGACTGTATTAATCTATCAGTTATTATTTAGTGTTTTTTTGCTTTAGTGGATACATTGAAATAAAGACTACTCACATAGGTTTCCAATTAAAATAAGTATTCAATTCTCAAAAGTTCTATTTACGCAAACAGACGAAGTCCTAAATAACTATAAAGAAACATTTGCGAAGTTATTAATTCTCGTCCTTGGTGTGTCTACAATTGAATACGACCTATTGCGCACTGCGACTTTTAATTCATTTCTACGGACAATGACTATTGGACCTAAATTTCTTATATCACGTATTCATAAAAATTTAAATAGGCATTAAACTTTTATATGTATTTGCTGTGAAACAAGTATGTAATAGTACCAATGTAGATAAGAAATGATGTAAGCGCAACGATTTGTCAATATACTTATTTGGCTTAAATAATGATTGAGGTAGATATTTTGCTTTGGAATACAAAGCAAAATCAGAAAGATACGTGTTTTTAAACATTTGCCAAGAAAACTATTAAACGAAAAGTTTTTTTGGTAGATGTTTACCTTCATATCGTTGTTAGTATTGTAACCACCATCAACAAATCTATATCAATTTTGCCCCAACAGTCTACACTGACCATCAACAGAGCCAGTCAACCACAGAGTGAGTCGTTCAATTCCGCAATATTAATATAATATCTACTAGTTTTCCTACAGCAGCATCGCCCGTGTACCTTAAGCCTTAGGGAACCGTTTAGTACGATAAAAAATTACCTATAACATATTAAATTCAGGCTTACAATTACTCTTAAACCATATCTAAATCCGTTCAATAGTTTTTTTATTAATGAGAAACGAACTTAAATTCGTACTGACAGAATAAAATCATATTAGAAGGGTAGACCTACGTACTTTTAAGGTCCCTTTGGCCTCCTTTGAATATGTACCTTTACAATATTTGATGGAGTTTTTATGCGCGTTCGTTATTCATGTAAAAAATTTAATCTCTTTTTTCCCGCGTAAAGCGTGCGTTCAAAAGGCAAGAAGAGTGTATTTTTTTATTGTAAAAATTTCGGAAAACTGCCAGATAGATAATTATGGTGAATAAATATTTCTTTTTTATTTAATCAAACATTTTCTTTTTGTGAAATATCAATTCATTCGAGATAATTTTTTAATGGACTACGAGAACTGCACTGCTGAGATCCCTGGTAGGTCTGAATAATTCTTTTCCCGTCGTGTCGTTTCCCACATAGGTCAGATCATTTAGCCTAGCTAATAGTTGGAGCACCCACAGTCGCTGGAGGTGTAATAGCATATTGTTACCGCCTCCGCAATGCTAGCTACTAAACAAGTGATAAATGAATTCGATTCTACTACCATTGTGCTCGGGATTTATGTTTCAAGGTCCGCTAATATGCCCAAACTTAGAACTGAAGTCATTAGTTAAAGAAGACAATAGTATATATATGACCTAGTCATGTAAATGTTATTGTTAATTAACGTAAAATTAAGGTATTCTTGAACTGCACAGGCTAACTTTACCAGATATTATCATAAGATATTGGGAGCAATCATAAAGCAAGATGCTACTGTAGGCAGATATTGATTTCATTCCATATTATTGTTTTCGATATAAGTAATACCTACCTTTGTTAATTTTGTGAATTGAAAATTATTAGCCGAGATTGATTAATGTAGATTAATGAAGAATATTAACCACGTTTTTTTTTATTTATTCCGTAATTCATAAATTACAGTGACACATTGAGTTGAATGATGACGTGAAAAAAAAATATGTATCGATTACAGTGACACATTGAGTTGAATTGTCGCATGACGTCGCACGGTGACGTAGCGAGCCCCTAATCCTAAACTTAAATGCCTATTATGTAAGCCTTGTTGAATTTGCCTTGCCTTACCTTGTCTTGTTAAATTGAAGTAAAAAAACACGTATCTAATATTTTTAGGGTTTCATACCCAAAGCGTAAAATGGAACACTTTTACTACGACTCATTTGTCTGTCTGTCCGTCCGTCCGTTTGTCTCCAGGCTGATATCTCAAGAACCGTAACAGTTAATTTGTTAAAATTTTCACAGATAACATATTTCTGTTACAACAACAACAAATAAAAAAAAACAGAATCAATTTAATATTTAAGGGGCTCCTATAGGACAACTTGATTTTTTCGTATTCTATGGAAAGTGAGTGACCGGTTTTTCTATTATCTGACTGACAGACTAAATTGAATTTCATTTTTTAACCCCGCCATCCCTAACTATCACCCCCTAACACCCCTATTCTATCTTTTTTATCTGACAAAAAGCAACTTTGCTCAGGAATCATCCTTACCTAAGTTAAGTTTTAACCTTTTCAACTAAAGTAAGAGCGCCGGCTATAATCTCAGCTGGCGTTTAGTACGAGTTTACAGCAAAACGCTTCGTCCACAAGGCCGGTGATGTAATTGCTACTTATAGCACTCAAACACCACGAATATACTATGATAGATAGACAATTTCGTGTTTGGTTATTTTTGTATGACATCACACATTGCTCGAACGTTTGCTTGCAGTTGCCTTGATATGTAATGGACTGGAATATTATTATGTACGTAGGTAGGTCACCTAATATATCCGGGATTTTAATACAAACAGATTTCAATTGGCCTTGTAAAAATTTAAAGTAGGAAAGGATAATGAAATCAGCTCACTATTTCAGTGCGTCTGAAATAGAAGAAAACACCTACTTACTGACTACGTTATTTATTATGTTTTAACAATTAGCATTGTAAACAAGCTATATGGCACCGTACCTTTATTATTAATTAAAGGCACCTACATTAAGTAAATGAACAAATTTCCTTGATCTTTGATCGATAGAAGTTAGCGCTAGCTTATTATAAATAATATTGGATAAATTTGTTAACAATACTTAAAAAAAAAACTGTTATCTATATTTGGCTATGAACACATTATAAGCGTTAATGGTCAGAACAAAAAACCTCTTTCATTTGCTCATTCCATTTGTACCTCTTCATAATACCTATTTTTCGATTTAAAAATGGTAAAAACTGATGTTTTATTGAAAAAATTTAAAGGGAACGAACGGTAACCGTTTAGAAAACGGTACTACACTAAAATTAACTCTTAAAAATTCCGACAGGTTGTGAGTGGATTTTTCATTAAGGATAATTATCAGTGTTTAGTATTATTAGCATCGTGAATGCAAAACTTATGATTTTATTAAAGATCTCATTTTATTCAAGCGGACACTAAATCACTCAATTAGTTAACAAAATGTTGATTCGGTTGAAAAATGTTAAGATAAGTAAACAAGGTTTATTTAAGACTTCCAAAAACAAGCTTTAAATTTTCTAACCATCTAATTACAGGTTAGACCAAGATGTCAGAAGAGTCAGCGCAAACTCCACAGGAGGCGCAAGAGGCAGTAGAGCAAGTGACAGAGGAGGTGAAGGACATCAAGTTAGAGAATGGAGCACCTCCAGCCAACGGAACGCCGCCCAAGGGCGAAGACAATTCTGTGCCATTGAAGGTAACACCTAAATTAGCGGTTCCATAGACTTTTGATTGTAATTAAAAACGTTCCATGGCAAAGTTATTTTTCCACAATTTTTTGGTAGACGTAGATATGCCTGAAGAAGCATTTATATCTCTTTTACTTACTTCAAGGCTTATCCCTGTAATACTATATAAAAATATATATATATAGAAATTTAATATAAATATCAAACTTTCTACAAAAGACTTAAGAAAATATATGTACTTGGTAATCGAAACTTTTCGATTTCGTGAATTGTAGAAAATGATTATACTAGAAATGGAATGAAGACGCTGACAAAAAATTGTGTAAAAACTAGTAGGTAGGTATATAGTATAACTTAACTGAATGTCTTTCATAATAAGTAACAAGTAAAAACTTATCGTTACATAAAAATTATGATATAGGTAGCATAAGATAATTTAAATACAATATAACACGCAATAAATTTGTCAATTCTCAATGAATATCCGCTATTTCAATACCTAATCAGATTTGTACCTCTTTAAATTGCTTTTTTTAACGTCAGCAGTCCAGTATCATTTGTAGTCAAAATTTTAACCATCATTATTTTACACCAAATCTCGACTTGCTTTTGCGAAGGGGGTTGAAATGAAAAGCAATAATAGCGTGTCTGAGTTATGATATTTGGAAGATACAACAACAAGAACAATTTTTTTTAAAGAAATAACGAGGATAAATTACTATAAGTACCTACTTGTTGGTTTTTCTGTATATACCTATTCACAGGTGCATATGACTTTTCAAATCTTTTTATTCGATATTAAATTGGTTTCTCATCTGTGTTTTATCTTTTAATTTAGTTTAAAATAATATCTGTTTTGCCAGTCATGTTGCATTAAAATTCATTTTAAAGTTCAGTAATGAAAATCTAAGTTAAACTTAGCATATAGTCCGTGCCTTAGAATTATACTTTAAAATAATGGTTAAAAGATAACTAATTATACTTAAATTGAACAGAATTTGAAATTAATTATTGTTATTATATGTTACAGGATGCATTTAAAGCATTCTCCAAGTTTGGAGATCCGAAATCTGACGGAAAGCATATAACATTATCGCAAAGCGACAAATGGATGAAACAAGCCAAGGTGATAGATGGAAAGAAAATAACGACAACGGACACTGCCATTCATTTTAAAAAATTGAAATCCTTGAAAGTTGGCATTGAAGATTATCAAAAATTCCTCGATGATCTAGCAAAGAGCAAGAAGATGGAATTGGAGGATATAAAGAGAAAACTAACAACGTGTGGACAACCGGGTATTTCAAGTCACGTAAGTTTCACATTTTCTATATTTATCTATCTATCTAAAAATAGATGATATTTATGAAATTCGGGACTCATAAGTATCTAACGGTCAATTTTATTGCACAAACGTCCATTAAGATTTAATTACGACTTTTGTATATACTAAATTCGTATTGGTAATGTCGCTTTAAACTAATAGACGTTTGTGTTGAAAGAACACTGTAGCGAAATTAAGTTTGATTTCTAAAACTACTTATCTACTTACATTATTTGTATATCTACTTGTAAATGGTATAATTACTTTCTCATTCGTTAATTCCCTATTCCCGAAAAAGATCGTTGTCTTTCAAGTTTACTTGTATTGCCATGAATAAATTATGGTTTTTTACGCTGCTAGAACGGTCAACTTGCGTTTGTAGTTAACGCCTTTGATAAAACTTTTGCATTGTTGTTTAAATTAACGAAAAAAAACTATAATGGATAAGTGGATGTTTGTTTGTGAATTCAATACATAAGTGACAGACATATATATTGGTTTTCTCTGTTTTAGGTAACAAAATCACCAGCTGCTGCGGCCGCTGTAGATCGTCTTACTGATACCAGCAAATACACAGGGTCCCATAAACAAAGGTTCGACGAAACGGGCAAAGGTAAAGGTATCGCTGGCAGAAAAGACCTCGTCGACGGTTCAGGTTACGTCACCGGCTACCAACACAAGGATAGTTACAACAAAACTCATTAGTGCGATCGTACACTTCTACTTCTAAAAACTGCAGATGATCAAGGTAGTTACGGTGTAACACCTAGTCCATATAACCGTATAATTGGGCTGTGGAATGAGAGCAGTTCCATCTAAGATATTGAGTTAATGATTCAAGAAATGTCAAAATTATCATATTTTTATTAGTATAATACTAACTAAAATGTAATTACCTACGTACTTTCACGCGGGATTTCATGTTGTTTCCAAGATTTATCATTTTAAGGAAGCCGCACACATGCTGAAGAGCCAATCGCGAACCCAGATCTTAAAAAGTTTATACCTGATTACAGCTACCTTAAACCCGCAAATCAGGCAAGAGCGAGTGAGACTATGAACTTTCTCATGATGATACATGCAGGTAACAGCACGTTGGGTGTTATACAAAACTATAAAATTTCCACACTTTATTTTAAATCCTAATTCACTAAAGGTAGTTCACCTGACGTAGGTACTGCTTTTTACATTCCTACGTATGGGATGCTAAAGAATATGTGCCGTCTTGTGTCAGCATTCGCTGCCTGATTCAGATTCGCTCGTGATTCAGATCACGTACGATGCATACTTTTTCAGGGACTTTGATTTTAATCACCTATCCTCTACTTTTAATCATATATAAAAATTTACATTAAAAGACCGTGAAATGTGACGTCACTGTGATTCACTGTTAGGGTGGTGCTCGTACCCAACAAGTTACGCGATAGATCCGCGCCAGCAAAGAGTGACCTCATAACTATTGCAGTGTGTTAAAGAATCGAAAAAAAAATCTATTATAGCTATGATAAATCCATCTTAATATTGTATCTTCAATACAATATTAAGTTAACTAAAATAAAAATCAACCTACACTATTTAATTGAAGGTAAAACTGCCTACAAAAAAAACAATTCTCTATGTAATAATACTTACAGTTTTTATCTGCTCTATGTATAAATATCTACTTAAATTGTCTCGTTTTTAATTATTAGACTTCGCCTATTCAGTGTATATTTCGACAATATTAATACGTTATCGATTAACGGGCGTATTGTAATTTAATTAAAAAGATGATTAAGAACATATTATGTACCTTTATAAATAAGTACAATACTAGTTATATGTGTACCTATTCCTCATGACTATTTGTAAAATATAGTCGGTAATACAAACCACCAAATGCCCAATCTTTTATTCAAATGTTGAATTTATTCTGTTCGCATAACGAGAAGATTGTCTTAGATTGTCCTACCCTCAGGGATCGATGTTGCATTGTTGATCGAAGATTCTTATCCAAAATTTAAAATATAATTAAGAATATCAAAACTTCTTGGTCATTATGTTAAATTTCATAGCGATGCGCAAGTTTTTGTTCAAGTGGGACAAGGCTAATTATGCTGTTTCTTTCTTTATACATATATTCAAAGTTAATCTACTTTTGCAATCCTTCTTCAGTGAAAGAGGGATTATAATTTGTTGTGATCTGATTTAAATTTTCCTTGATCTCAGGCAGAGAAAACTCCATATCTAGTAACTACTCTTTCAACCACACTACCAGAGATTTTAACAAGATTGTAGATGTTCTAAAGAATCTACTTCACTCTTTTGCGATTTGTGAACGTGTTTCTATCAATGTTTAGGTAGAGATCTTATTCAAATCATTATCATGTTAAAGAATAATTCTATAAGATGAATAGCAATTGCATTATAATTGCATTATGAGTGCAACATTTATCAAAAGTATATTTTTTTAATCAAATAAACTTGAGTACCCATTTATAAATATAACCTTAATTTATGATTTCATAATGCGCTCGATGCATACCTATATCAAATTGTAGGTGTAAGAAAAGGCATTAGATAACTAAGCTTTGGATGTTGTGGTACCTATGACATTCGTCATTCCATATTAATTATATAATTAAAAAAGTATATTTTTATTACATCTAATATGTTTAGACTTAACCCTATCCAATCTTTGTAGGAAGTTTTGATGTCTAGTCGTCCGTAGAGTATCATTCAGTAGCTAAGCTGGAGCATGATATGCTCATTAAAATATATTCGTACCTATGGGTAATGTTCTGGGGCTTTTTTTATTTACGAATTGTGAATTTGAAATAGAACTTTATCCTTATGGATTTACCATACCATGTCTAAATTATATAGTATTTGGACATGATAAATCATTAGTTCAGTATGCTGGTTTATTCCACTTTGTGCGCGTTTTTGTATTCGAAATTACCCTCTGGCAAATCTTCTAGGGGACCAAAATCTATAAGACCCTCTACTATCTATTTTATTTTGGTGAATTTCATATTAAAGCTGATAGTTCAAATGGTATTCTCAATAGTAATTACTCAAATAGTATGAATAAAGTAATAAACAAATACGAATTTAAATACACAAAGTGGAATGATGTAAATAAAACTAATTATGTTATTTTATTAAAGTATCTAATACCTAACAAAGTACATTTTGAGTTCTAAATAAAAAAAATGTTGAAATGTAACTGAATTATTCAGAGAAAACATAACAGAAGACACAATATTGAATAACGATTCCATTAAAAGTACCTTCATTAATATCCGCAATTTACAAATTGCAGTATAATGATATACCTACTTAAATAAGAAATAGAAATGTTTGCTTCGATCAAATAACACAAATATTTTTTTGTTTTTAGTATATATTAGTGTCATAATTTATTATTAATATAACATGCACTGTGCTTTTATATAAACGGTTCTTATTACAATTGACTTAGGTTCATAATTAATTAAGGAATTAATGTACCGAAAGTTTTGTTGGTTTATTAATAAAGAAATATTTTACTTCAATTGAGTTTTATTGCTTGTAAGTTTGGAGTTCGTCACTCATATCATAAGGATCCAAATTTGTAATACCTACTTATTTATACCACAAAATGTGCCTATACTAAAGCTATACATAACGTAACGATTTTTTCTTTGGATCAAAACGGAACATCGTTATTTATAAAAAAGGGGGTGGGGGGTTGACTTAATTTATAGATGGCCTTTATCTAGTATATGTGGGTAGTTAGAATCTGTGATTAAAAGAGCACGCTGCTTTTCGGTATAGAAGTTTTAAATAATCTCAAAGTTATTGGAAAGCGAATGAATTTCTCATAAAAAGCTGATGTACTTTTATCGTCTTCCCCTCTGCGTGTGTGTGTGTGTGTGTGCGTCAAACAGAAGTTTCTTACTGTTTCAAAAATGAGACATTTTTGCGCCACGGGGTTACCTTCGGGGACACCTTGGGGTTGACTGTCCGTCAGCTAAAAAATGGGATGGTCCCGTTCAAAACGGGACATACGCGCTTCAGGAAATTCGTTAAAGAGGTACCGCATGTTCATGGCATAATTTATTTTTATACACGAAACAGCTTATCATTATTTATGCCCGGGTAGGTAACATGAATAATGACCAGTGGTCGGAATTAGGTAGAGTTATTCATGTACTTACACTGATTTCATACAGCGAAAGAAGAAAGTGGATATGCCTCAAATCCCGAGATTAATTTTGAAGAGCAGAAAAAATCCCGTGATTTTTTAAATAAAAAGTTATTTACTTTTACACAATTTATACTACTGCACGCACGTAATATGCGTATGAGAATTTGCTTAAAATTGTCAATAATTTGTATTGTAAATTAATGTAAACTAATAAAATTTTTATGTTAATTATCTTTGTTTTATTTGTCTATCTCTGACTTGTTATTATTATTTAGTTGTAAGATTGTTGGGCCACACGGGATTGTCCATGAGAAATCCCGGGAAGGTCCATATTAATATCAACATTTCGATGCAAGTACATAAATAACTCTACCTAATTCCGAGCGCTTAGTGTAAGTTTTTTTGACGTTTACATTCACTGTCGATCGTGAGCGCGTTAAGATTTTAGTATGGAATCCGGTACAGCGCCCCTAGCGGTAACTATCAAGAACTACAAATCTCCATACAAATTCTTAACGCGCTCACTAGTGAACGCGTTAGCGTAAAACTTACACTTACCACTCAGACCTCTGAATGACCCAAATAACCTTGTCCATAATATCCATATTCCATACTTTAATCTTTCTTTGTTCGTAAACATTTGTATAGCAATAAAGTAAGATGCTTTCAACAATACGTGTTGCACATAATTAGACCTATTTTTTACTAGCTTTCGCCAGCGGCTTCGCCCACGTGGACCCTAGGGTAATGTTTAGTGGGATAAAAATTATAAAAGTATCCTTTTATCTAAGTCAGCTAACACCCTATCTGTATACCATCAAAATCCGTTCAGTAGTTTCGGCGTGATTGACCGACAAACGTCCAAATAAAGAAACTTTCACATTTATAATATTAATAGGATATTGTTGCACACAGCGGTTTCATTTGCAGAAATGTTCTCATTCGACGTATATAAACAATTTCCCAACATCAGTATTTATTAAAAAACAGATATGAATACTGAGCAGCCTCATAGCGTGAAGTGTGGCGGAGGTAAACTGGAAAACATTACATTACCTAAGTTAAGTTTACTTACATTCATGTATCTACTACTTAATAAAAAAACATATTTATAGGTACCATTTATTCAACTTATAATTAAAAATACATGGTTAAAGCCCTAATATTCACGAAAATAACATTAAATATAAGATAATAACATACCTGTGAATTTACATACAATCAAATTGCCCCAATAAACTAAAATTTTAATTTTTACTCATTTTTTTATTTATGTATATATTGACTACACTTAATAATTATCACAAAAGTATAATATAATAAAAAAATGGCTAACCTGAACTTTTTATATTCAGTTTTGTACAAGTTATTAAAAATAAAATTTTATGTTTTCCAGATTTATCTATTACTTATGAAAAGGAAATATTTGATTTTTTCTTTAGATTGAATTGGCTCCGAAACTTTACTTACTTACTTAGGCTAATGCCTGCGCAATTACTATTTTATATTAGTAATAGGTAGGATATTAATTAATTGGAAATAGGAGAATGCGAGTCTTTTAGGATTAAAATAACTCCTACGCTTCGAATATATTGTCCAGTATCATATTTATTGCACGATTCAATTTCTACATCCAAATGCCGGTCAGAATAAAATCGTTAAGGTCAACCATTACCTGTATTGAGAATCCAAGTTGAAATCATGATTTAGATTTAGAATCATTTTATAAAAAATAAAAACCGGTTTCAGTCTATGTTTAATCACAGCAGTTTTAAAAACATATCTTTCTAAGTTATTCAAATAGGGTTTCTAGAAATCATTGATAAAACACTGCGTTTGAGACGAATCAAATATTAACAAAATTTTCTACATAAAACTGAATTACTTTTCATACAAATTCAACCCTAATTTGCATATCAGTCATTTATTTCTGATCAAGTTGCTAACACCCATCCATTACCATAAACTAATTTACGGTCGAGCCTAAAACGTTGTAATTTAATTCCGTATTTTATGATTTCATACCAAATATCTTTTTTACATTATAAATACATGATTTACACCTCTAGACGTTTCTAGAAACTTATTTCAAGCGACACACAGTTGGCTGTTACAATATGTTGACCTAAATTAGTTAAAACTTCTTGCTTCAGAATGATTGCTAAAGACGAGATTGCTACCATGTACCTTATATTTTATAAGTTTCAGATATTTCGGCGGTGTGGCAAGCGCCACGATCACGGAGTAACTGAAATAAAATAAAATATATGATACACGGTAGCAATATCGTTTTTAGCAATCATAAGCAATAGTTTAAAACAAACCTCTTTTGCTGTAGGTAAATAATGGACGCAGACTGTAGCACGAAAATAAATTACATTGTCATATCCCTTAGACATGCTATTAAAACGCGAGAGCAACTGAAACGAGAAGGTAAGAGTTTCAGGCTGATAGTAGATAATTCTGAGCCGCAGGAGGAAGGTAAAGTAATTTTCCTTTTCTCTCGCTCTAGAAAATGGCGGTTTTGAGCGACAGAAAAAGATAGGGCAACGGACAAGAACGTTATCGTACTGCCACATGTATTACAACCTTTACCGTAGTATTAAACGAAGACTCATATTAGTAAGTGGTTCATCATTGGCCGCCTAAAGAAAATTGGCAATGATAGGAGAGAAAACGTAAAAATGATACGTATTAACTTATTTAGGTCGGATAATGGTTTAAACTTGGTATTAACATTAGTCTTCGTTTTATGCAGCCGAGCTGTTACATATATGGTTTTATTTTTCCATTTTTTAAGAGTTACGCACGCACTAGTAGCTTGCTAATACAATAATGAGTATTTTTTATACAGGATAAATTTGGAATCAGTGTGCAAATTGTGTAATATGCTGTAATTCATTCGAGTCTTTCACTATTTTATTTAGAGATAAAGATAAAAATATGTCTATAAATACATATACTACTGTAGCCAGAGAATGATGACCTATTTCTGTCAATATGCCTAGTTTTTTTACTACTATTAAAATAAACATGAAAATGTCAATAAATTATGAGTATTAATAAATTAAATTACAAATTAAAAAAAACTTATATGTTCTTTTAGAACCGTACTCAATCGTAGGAAAAATACACTGATTACAAATTGATCCTGTATAACATATAAAGTAGGTATACTAAATTATAATTCTAACAAAGGATATACTATGACGAATAACTCTAGGATATTTTTTTAATTAATATTACATAATATACTAATTTACATAACTACTACAAGTATACTCCATTACAGTCCTGGTATTCCAGGACTGTAATGGAGTATACTTGTAGATTTTCGAGAAAATTAACCCAATTTATTTTAGTATCATTTTTGATACAAGTAAGACGAGGCGATTGTTACACCCCTTACCACGCACACTCAAACTATTAATAGAGTTTACGCCACGGAATAAGTCACATGGCTTCGCTCTTATTACCATATTGTTAAGAGCGAAAACATTATTTGAAGGACTTCAGGTTTTATAGTGCCAACTATCGTTCTAGCGTGCGTGGTAACGATGTGTATTGTACCAGACACCACCAGACAACCTAAATATATGTTAATGGAGATAAAAGCGGTACATCAATTACCATATTATAATATTATATTTACGCATTGATTTTGAACTTTACCCCTAACAAGATAATAAAAATATAAAAAAAAAACTTTATAACTTTACGTGCTGTTGACATAGTACAACCACTTTTATAAGTAGCATTTCGGCAAATTTTGCCTATGCAAAAAATAATAAGCTAAAGCCGATGAAATACGTGTACCAACACCCTTGAAAAATAGAGTTTATTGCGTTATGTGAAGGTCTTATTCGTAGTATAATTCTTTACTACCGTCGGCGTCGTCACGTGCAAACATGGCGCACACGCATCAACCAATAAGGTTGCGTAACGATACGGTTGCCTAAAATTTTGCACAGCTAACAAAAATCAATCGTCTGCGCAGGTCCATCCATCTGGATACTGTGAATTGGTACAGTACTTTTCACTAAAATAACACAAACTGAAAGGATTGGAAAGATGTTAAAACTATTTTTTTGTTATTCTTTATAATTCAACTTATTGAATGTTACTTTCATATATATATATTTTTAAATCATATATTACGTTTCAGAATTCAGACTATAATAGAGTTTACTTGGTTCTCGTTATACATTATTTCAATTTCAGTGATTAAATTATTGAAATAGGATGTATATTTTTCAAATTTCCTGTAAATAATAATAATCCCATACATTCAAACAATATTATGGAAAAATGAAATTTGAATTATTTAGTCCCTAGGGTCTAATTTTCTATATTTTCGATCTATCACAATCCCTTTCGAAAGACAAAAGAGTTGAAGGCTAACTGCAATCTTTAGATTAGTTTATTGTTTCTTAATTATTGAAATCATAATTTGTTCTGAAAGCGACTGCGACTTTACAGTTACATAATTCCATATTTTTAATATTAGACAATCGGCCCTCTGATTATAGAACATCTTTTCCGTAACGTCGGTCGGTAAAACGGAAAGCAGAAAGTCTTCTTCGGGTTATTTGCAGAACTATATAAGTGCATTTTCATCAATCTTTTCATTCATTCAAACCACGTGTGGTACCTACATATATTCCGAAATACCAGCATTATCTACATGAATAATTCGCATGTTAAAGTAAATGATGGAAGATTAATTAAAAATTAAAATGAATATATATATTTTTTTAAATGATAATGCACGATGACATTTCATTCGAGTTGTATTACGTGACTTCTAAGCTATCCCATTATCGTTTTTTTTTATGTCTACCGTAATTTTATGTGCCAACCTTGATTCCATTTACACCCATATTTGGCGGTTGTAGCATAGAAGTTTTCCACGAATCATATTAGTGGCGTTCTTATATGTACGAACATTATTAATGGCTTAAGTTATTTCATTGTGAAACTGTTTGTGGACCCAATGCTTTAAACACTAGTATTTGGGTGTTATACTTGAATATCAAACGTGAGTAAAACCCAGTAAGAAAAATTACGGTTGATTTTATATCGGCTCCAAAACTATGAGAAATTCATGGCGATCTAGTCATGAACGAATTCAATGTCAATAGTTCGGCACGTATAGCCTCCTATCATAGCAGCCGCTTAATGAACCTTTCTGTTTTTTCAAGAAATCATCAAACTTGTTCTATCTATATCTATATTTGCTCTTTTAGACAAGACTTAAATAAAATCTGTTTATAAATGAAGCATATTATTATAACTAAAAAATATATAAATTGTAGATCGGTTCAATATCAATTATAAGGTAAAGACGATAAAAACATTAATTATATATTAATAAACATAGTTTATAACAACCAACTTTTTATCATAATTATACAAGTCAGTAATTTTTTTATTTGCAAGCAAACAGAAGCATATTGTGTCTTATACCTAAGTGGCAAATTGGGTAGATCTTAAATAAGTAACCAAATTGCTACTAAAGAATAAAACGGACATAAAGCGGGTCAAACCATTGTTGATAACACAATGGGTATTATCAATAATCTAAACTAAACTAAGAATACACAGAGTCTGTGGATCTATACATTCTGAAATATAATTTTTGAATATTAATTTTCAATTATTATCCTGTGTTATTATATAAGTTGAGTAATAGTTCCTTATGCGCGGGCGACACATTCAATAAAGCAGCGAGCACAAAAACAATTAATATGAAATAGTAATACCACCAAAACATTTCCATTTAAAATGATGCCAAAACATCATACGGATGGTTTTCAGATCTTTTGTAGAGTCAAACTTCTCACTCTACATGCCTCACCTTTACAAATGCCACGTAATAACCAAAATATTAGGCATAGTCGTTTACTACCGTTATTGTACTGTTAATTACTATTCCAAGTCAAAAAAAAAACTCTATTTAAAACGATTGCAAATCTACAAGCAAATCTTTAAGTTATCTTTATATACTATTGGAAAAATTTATAAAAAAATGAACCGCTTTGTAAACTTCTATAATGGCAGTGTTATTAAAGAGGTTAAATGTTTGGCGTTGGAGTAAATTTACGCTGAGACTGCACCTAGTATTAGTCAAAATTCATATTATTAAAAAAGAGACCTAGATTAACCTGGTACGAAGTTCTATGGTAGTAATATTTACTCCTAGAAGGTTTGCTTATTCTCTGTATAATTGGACCAACACCAAAATTTTAATTTTAACGAAAATTTACTCTGACGCTAAACCATGTTTATTAATAGCACTGTAAGGGTTTGCGAGTTATTAATTAAATTTCTCTCGTTTTCTGTTTTGTCTTTAGCCCAGCCTTAATCATTAGACGTTCAAAGTGGCATTAGTTAAGTCGAAATTTATAGCATTTTGAAGGAAAACTTAGATGATGTGTAGTACGAGGCAGAACGGTACTGACTGATTAAAAACTACAACTATGCTCTGCTTCATTGAATGTTTTTAGTGGAGAAATTCACTTCGCTCTGCTTCACTTGAAGATCATTCTTAGACAAATGTTTAAAAATTGAATTTTAACTTTTTTG
The DNA here is from genome assembly GCA_918026875.4 of Diatraea saccharalis. Taxonomy (NCBI): domain Eukaryota; kingdom Metazoa; phylum Arthropoda; class Insecta; order Lepidoptera; family Crambidae; genus Diatraea; species Diatraea saccharalis. The sequence continues at coordinate 9,479,440 of OU893337.1, forward strand.
GTGCTTTTTTAATAGCTGTCGGCTCGTCAAGTGACATATCACCGTAGTACAGAACTCTCATAAAATACCGATTGGAATATACACAAGAATAATGACGCAACTTTCAACTCCGTAACAGTGAAACCACGAATAAGGATCTTTTACTACTCAAAAACTATACACTAGTTCAGTATAAAACCAAACTACTTTACGCTAATTATAATATGGAATTGAGAAATCATTGTTTCCTAGTCAATTATACAAATTTTATCACAAATCTATATAGCCCGGGAGTTACATGGGGCCTTCGTTATGACTCACTTTCATAGCGAAGTAAAATACAGATCGGCTCGCAAGTAGTAGAGGTATCAAAAAGGCTGCAACGTACGCGACGTAAATGCCGCCACCGTAACTCTTTGCTGAGGACAAAGTACCGAGTGTGACTCCCAGCGCGATCGCGAAGAATACAAGTGCGAGAACCGCGAACACGATGCCGCGGACACGTGCCATACGACGACCGACCGATGATACTTTACGACAATGCGGGCAACGAACCGGAGCATTCTTCAACATTTGAAACTGGGAATAAATAAACACAAACATATATAGCAATCACTTTGGCTTGAACGAACAATGAAGTGAATAGCTTGTGCAGTTGATATTAAATTATTATCATAATGCACACACACATGCAGTGACTAATGACAACTTAAGTAATTAATGATAATTCTACACATTTCTATTTTTAATAACTCCAAATATTTTATAGGCAAAATACCGAAATCATTATAACTCTTTTTTAATTAAATATTTTTACTATATTTTATTTTGTTAGATAGGAATACCATCAGTTATCTTAAATTGATGTTATTTAGTCACTTCAGGACCTCATTATTCATTATATATATGAAGATTAATTGTTACAAGGTCAATGACGTCTGCCAAAACAGAACAGTTTGTATTTGAAAATATTCAAAATTCAGCAGTAGGTTCCAAATTTTCAAAAAGTATTAATAACTTCCAAGATATTTTTACAAGGACACACCTTAGCTCTAAACACACTTCTTAACTAAAAGTGAAGAATGTTGCAATATGAAAATAAACCCCAACAGGTAAATGAAGTAATTATAAGATTGTTGAGAGTAAGATGGAGAGCTCATGACAAAAATGTGCAAGTTTTGTAATGAATATTGAAGTACCTTTAGTACTTCCGAATATTGAAGTATCATCACAGAACTCTCATTTTTATCACAAGCTCCCGTACTGTTAAAGCTTATAAATCTTCTTATGTTTTAATATATAATATAAAAAAACTCACAAGAAAAGTGTCCTGGCAGTGTGCACAGATGACTCTGCACATGCCTGGCGCTGTGGGGACCGGTGGTGTCACAGGAGAAGGAGCAAGATTGATGATACGCTTGCAGTTGGCACGTGGGCAAGCAATACGCTGAGATGATGATTTGCAGATCAAAAGGCAATTGCATGGGCAACGCACATATTTTTTCCCTGGTGGGGCATTTCTTATAGGCTGTTGAAACAATTGAAAAATACATGTTTTAAAATATGGATCTTAATGAACTAATTATATTAATCAACAATACTGTCAAGTTTATAAATAATGAATTATTGAGCAGTTTAGGTATACATCATCATTAATCTCTACCAAGTATTCTGTACAATACTACATATAGTATAGCAATCCAACCAGCATGCTCTCTCTTGAAGGCAATCGGATTTTTCGATCTTGATAGGGTGCACTAGTATATGTTACTACTAGTGTACCCAGTAGAGAGCATGAAACAACACAATTGCAATATAAATTGATTGCAATTGCATTTGAGAGTAAATTATGATATAATAAGTATACATTTCACAGGGAATCTATATAACACCTGTTGGTCTACTGGAAATTTGTAACTATTTCTCCTATTTTAGGTAGACTACATAATTCATCATACATAACAAATCACATAACTTGCTAATTAATCTTGTTGTATTTTATACACTATTTTTGGCCATAAACCTGTTATATGAATAATTCTTTTCATTATCATTATCAGCTTATTAATATCCCCACAGACAGCAGTGCCACAGGGCTCAAGCCTTCCCAATGAATGGAATTGCCATGGCCAGCCACGTGGGCCGCACACTGGTGGTTATTAATGGCTACAGATGCAGTCATGACCACCTTTGTAATATGGCTTCCAAGTCACAGAGGAGCTCAAGATCATGTCATGGTTAAGAATACATTTTTGATCAGCCATCCCATGCGCAGCTGTTGTGAAAGTTGCTTAGCAACTGTCTCTCAGACCGAACAATTATTTGCAGCATCAAGGTCTTAATTCTTATACCATTCAAAATATTTTATTCTACATACATAAACTACTCTTCTTTATCCAGGCACTAATATGGGAAAATCTGTACTCAGAAATACCTAGTTATATTTATTTTCAGTGTTAATTCAATAGTAATAAAGTGCTGTAATCACAATAAAAAACGACATAAAAAATACAATGGATTTAATAATGAGCATAACTATAAATACAAATGCTAGATAACACTTACAGTAGCTTCGTTACATTCAGGACACTTCACAACATGTTGTTCTCTCTTGCCAGAGATGTCTATCATCGCCTGGCATACCCGGCATGTCACCATTGGCATCCCTACTTGAAGGTATGGTGGTGGTAATTCATCGGGTCCAATTGGAGAAATTGTGCTCACATTGACTTCCTCTGATGAAGCAAAACGACCAACATAAATGATCACAACTATAGATTAATATATTCATGAAACCAAACGGTCAACTACTATCTACAACGAAATCTGCCTAAACCAATTTGTTTAGCAACAAAAATAAATAAATAAAAATAAGTTTTGGTTGAATCATCAGCTGTCATAACAAAAAAATCATTGTTCCCTTACCGTCTCTCAGCAAAGGCTGATTTTCACTTTGACCGTCGCCCATTATAGACACAAATAGGATTAATAAGCTTCACTTATTAGTATTAATATCGTCTATTAGGATTCTTTGAATAAACAATAAAATTATTTCTCCCTATATTTCGTAAATTACATACTCGCTAGGGATGAACCATATTCTCGAACGTTCAATTCAATGTAAGTAATAATCGATATATAAAAGCAATAAATATCGATTTCAGGTATTCGAATAAATCTAAATACATAAGTTATGCTTGGGAAGCCAAAAAATGGTGTTGCCCTTGCCGCGACATCATGTCTATCTAATTAAAAGAAAAATTATAGTTTAATTGAACACCGTCTGCTTCTTAGGAATAAATAACGTAATTTGAAAATTTTACTCCAGATGATTTTAAAAGTAATCCCAGAATAATTTTTGTACCACAAGCAATATCAATGGATCCATCAAATCGCTTGAAACTTTTTGTCCATAGAGTCTTCACAATTAGAACTAAACCTGTTAATTATTTATAAAAATCGAGCGAGAAATTTTGAAGTTATGATTGTTTTCTTTTTGTCTTATTTTGCCTTATATTAAAAATTTCGCCTTGGTGCGCTATGACATGTGACTTCATGTTGCAACGCACTACACTCGCAGTAGTCAGTACTGAGTCACTCAAAAATTGTAAGATTCAGATTTCTTGACGACAATAATAATAACTTAAGTCATGTCATGTGCAGAGGTATTCAATGTATAGGGTGGATGCTAGGATACAGGTCTTTCTGATGGATTGTTTTTGTAATGAGGAAGTATTTAAAAAAGAAACATTAGTTCCCGAAATCAAACTAAATATCGCTACGGTACGTTCTTGATTTCTCTATGACAATCTTTCAGGTTTTCTTTCAAGTTTAAAAGTAAATTAGTTTTCAAAACTAAATAAACAACTCATATTCTATTTGTACTTTTTCGTATTTGTATTGATATCTAAGTTTCGAACTATTCAAATTTCAGTTTTTTAATATGTTAGTTAAAAGGAACGGAAATGACTGTCTTTGATCCATTCGTTTCCTGCAAAAATCAACTTTTGCTAGAGTTGCCATCTAGTGGAGGTGCTTTCGTTTTTTTTAAATACTTCCTCGTACAAACAGTAATCTGTACAGGGCTACGTGGTGAGTCCAATGCGAATTTGTGATGCTAAATCAGAAGATATATGATGATAGATGCAACCAATCCATCCAACATTTGATCTGTTTTTCACATGTTGCTTTAGAAGGAATACATTATTTTTTTGTCAAATTGAATTTTATATGTATGATTTATGATAATATTTTTACATTGAGTACAAATGAGAATGCACAACTGATATCGCAATCCTAGTGTGCAATTTCATGAGTAACTTGCGATTCTTCATACATTTTACTCGAATTGCATCGCATTGAGACATGAGTAAAGAGCCTTAGACTCAACACAATAAGTGTTTTCCTTATTTGCGGATTCGATATGTTAAATAATTTTTGACCGAATACAGGTCAGAAGTACTCGGGAGTATAGCACAGACTTAATGTATGGCGCGCGCTGAGCGAGTGTGATAATGTGACGTAACAGAAGCGAGCGGCGCATTGTGTAATTAACTTAAAAATTAAATATCTGGAAAACTAAACGATGTACTAAAAAAATATTTTGACGTATTTTTAATTTTTAATAGAGTATACTTTAATATAATAATTAAATATCAATAAAATTCTTCATTGTCTACTTGACTGTTTGGGAATATATTTTAAAATTATTGAAGTATTAAAATAATGGGAAGAGAAAACGATCAGTCACGTGTAGAGATGGGCAAAGTGTATGCAGTTAAGGAAATACTTTAGTTTCATTGCAAAGTGTTTCCTCGGGCGGACGAATAGGGAAAAAATCTAAATATCAATGACTTAGCTAATATATTGGCGCTGATTACGTTGCATTTGTAACATCATATGCAGCAGGCCCGTCTTAAGTACAATAGGCGCCCGGGTGATCATTGAAGTTAGAAACGTGAAATTTTATTTTTGGGCTACTGTTTCAAAATTCATGAATATATTTTTCAATGATATTAAAAATTCTTCTCTTAATGTGTGGAACTTAATGTGTGAAATAGGGGCTGGCAGTTTTGATGGAAGTCCGTCCGTAAAAATCCGTAAAACATGATATGTTTTTAATTTCCAAAATGACGGACTTCCATCCATTCCATTCATTCCTTCATGTCGGAGCTACTGATTAATTTTCTTAATTATTACTTCAGTGATTGTGTAAATTATATCCTTAAGACACTGTCCAACTTCAAAGAAAGATACATACTCGGTGTAATCGCGTGCGTGGCCCGTAGGTACTAAAAATGAAAGTTGATTTCCTATTAAATACTTATAGTACCGGGTATTATACGCTTTTTTTTTAAACTAAATTTGATTTCCTATTATTTTTACAAATACTTATGGTAGGTGCGTATTTTATTTTGATGATGTGAAAATGGATTTAGTTATTTTAACGCTTATTTTTCAACCGAAAATAATGTTACATTGAATGAAATAAAACAGATTTGGATAAATAATAATAAAAATATATGCTTTATTGTACACTACTCAGCAAATTGCAATTATAAATTGGTGATATTGTGCAGAAAATTACTAACCTCTATTTGACCCGTAAGATAGTAGATATTTAGTGCTCCAAAAAAAGTTTCACGTGTTTTACGTCAAAAATGACAAGATTTCCTTGTAAATTTACATTTCAACCCTTATCACACTCCTTCGAGAAAACCGTTTCAATGGCTGAAACTGGTATTTACATTTTTTTTAATATAGTCTAAAAATTAAAAATTATTCTCTATGGAAAATGCTTACAAAATACACCCCTATTCCACCCCTTAGGGATTGAATTTGGATAAATCTTTCGTAATGAGTGTTTTTTCCTCAAATAACTAAAGACCATTGATCATATCCTAATAGTTTATGCAAGGCGATGATAATTCAGTCATTGAATAAAAAGTTATTCTATTTGTATATGTTGAGGGAGACCTTCTTGGTTTAAGATCTTCGTAATTAATTTAAATTTAAATATTGACATTTTGACAATCTGTTCTGCACATGCGCGTCTATTGTTATTTTATATTAAAAAATAACTCTTCGTAAAGCTATTGTCGGTGCTGTTTGCATTTTATAAAGTATATATTTTTGGTGGTAAATAAACTCATGTGATCTAAAAGCTCTCTGGTCTTTCTCTATACCCTTTTTACCATTGGGTATCAGTATAGATATATGTATTTTTATTATAGAAGACACCGAGCCACGACGCGACGACAGCGCCGCCAACGGAAGAACGAAACAACCTTGCGGGGAAACGTAGCCCCACTCCAATAAATTTTATTAGACTATATTTACTTATCTTTGTGGCGACTGATACATAGCGACATCTAACTCATCGCACTAACATCGCCACAAAAATCGATAGCGAGAAGACTAGCATCGTCACAGCCATCGATAGCAAGACGAACTGCAATAAGTTTCTACAGCAAGTAACGAGATGACGCTGTACCAATACAAGCAGCATAAATTAATAACTACAAGGCATTTAGAACAAAGAAACCTTCATCGCACAGAATAAGTTTCATTACCAATTAACATAAATAGAACGCCCAACCTACATCGGTTGGACCGCGGTCCCTGGGCTAACAACACCTAGCTCGGAGGGAGACAATTATCCTTTAGTCTTCCTGGCCAGTTGTCTCCATCACCATAGTTGGAACCACACATTTAACCTAGGCGGCATCATCCCGACCTGGTCCTCGCAGCCCACGACCGGACCTCAGTTCACACACAACTCACCGGCGTGGCAATCCTGCACACCAACAGCTTTGGTCCCGACGTCACAACCTGGCACTTGCAAGCTCTGAAGCACTCACTGCATGCCACCTACTATCAACATGGATCGACCTTCGGTCTAGGGGGAAAATACTGTGGCGACTGATACATAGCGACATCTAACTCATCGCACTAACATCGCCACAAAAATCGATAGCGAGAAGACTAGCATCGTCACAGCCATCGATAGCAAGACGAACTGCAATAAGTTTCAACAGCAAGTAACGAGATGGCGCTGTACCAATACAAGCAGCATAAAATTATAACTACAAGGCATTTAGAACAAAGAAACCTTCATCGCACAGAATAAGTTTCATTACCAATTAACATAAATAGAACGTCCAACCTACATCGGTTGGACCGCGGTCTCCGGGCTAACAACACCTAGCTCGGAGGGAGACAATTATCCTTTAGTCTCCCTGGCTAGTTGTCTCCATCACCATAGTTGGAACCACACATTCAACCTAGGCGGCATCATCCCGACCTGGTCCTCGCAGCCCACGACCGGACCTCAGTTCACACACAACTCACCGGCGTGGCAGTCCTGCACACCAGCAGCTTCGGTCCCGACGTCACAACCTGGCACTTGCAAGCTCTGAAGCACTCACTGCATACCACCTACTATCACCATGGATCGACCTTCGGTCTAGGGGGAAAATACTGTGGCGACTGATACATAGCGACATCTAACTCATCGCACTAACATCGCCACAGCAATCGATAGCGAGAAGACTAGCAACGTCACAGCCATCGATAGCAAGACGAACTGCAATAAGTTTCAACAGCAAGTAACGAGATGGCGCTGTACCAATACAAGCAGCATAAATTAATAACTACAAGGCATTTAGAACAAAGAAACCTTCATCGCACATAATAAGTTTCATTACCAATTAACATAAATAGAACGTCCAACCTACATCGGTTGGACCGCGGTCCCCGGGCTAACAACACCTAGATCAGAGGGAGATAATTATCCTTTAGTCTCCCTGGCCAGTTGTCTCCATCACCATAGTTGGGACCAAACCTTATAACCTAATGGTTCCTAAATCTTTAACAAAAACACAACTAAGTCAATTAGTTGACCTTATGTTTAATTTTCAAATTTTGTTATAAAATATAAATGCCCAATGGGCGGAAATTTAAAGGTGTTATAAAAAACCATTTGCCTTAAACGCCCGGGCATTTTCCCGTTTCTAGTCACATGACATTTCAAGTCATGACATCACATTTCAATGGTCATGAGTACTGCTAGATGTTGACGTTTAGTTTATTAAAATGTGGCGTCACTCAATGCTCCGTCATAGTCATCCGCGTACTTATAATCCAAACACTATAATTTGTAAGTTTTGAAAAAAAAATTAAATATAATTTATTTTAAAACAAAAAACATAATTATTTATTGGTTACATATAGGTCACCGTTTCCAACATATTTCGTATCTATTATTATAACAAGCAGCTAATTTGATCACCTAATAAATGTACTAACAGAATACAAAATACCGAGAGAAAATATAACAGCAAAACAAAAATTGGCTCTTACTTTGAGATTTCTTACGACAGAAACTTATATCTTGACCTGTCTTCTATCACATTATTCTCGATTTTCTATTGCAAATACAATAAGACAACAACGCTATTGTTTAGCGCTTAAGTTTAACGGATGCCCGATCTTTTGTTTTAATTGATATTTTGGATCATAACTTGGTGATCGATCCACGATCTGAATCGTATCGCCTTGGATCGATTTCATTTGATCTTGGAAAAAAGTAATACAAATGCAAACAATGATGCATGCAAAATGTTTAAATTTCAACGAATTTTTACACACTTTAGAGCCCAATTAGTTGCTTATAAACTTTTCAGAAATGATAACGTAGATAAACGTACGGGATCTAATTATTTATACGAAGAAATAATATTAATAAAATATTGATAATTTTATATTCCATACCCCGAGCGGTTTTAGTTTATAAACTAATAATAAACAATTTTAATACTACACTTATAGTACTACTACAATAAGGAAGTATTTATAATAAACTAACATATTAAAAAACTGATATTTGAAAAGTTTGAAACTTAGATATCAATACAAATACGAAAAAGTACAAATAGAACATGAGTTATTTATTGAGTTTTGAAAACAAATTTACTTTTAAACATAAAAGAAACCCGAAAAGGTTGACGTGGGGAAATCAAGAACATACCGTGGCGACATCTAGTAAGATTTCGGGAACTGATGTTTTTTTTTTAATACTTCCTCATTATAGTACTCATATATTTTTTTATAAGCTGTTCCAAGCCACGATTGGATCTGAAATTATATCGTATACTATCGATACGATTCGAAAAATTTGATGATGTTTCATCATCTAAAATATTGATTCAGATCGGGCATCCCTATTATTGTTGTTTTTGTTGCGGTTGTCAATGTCATTGTCGTGTTAAATGTCAAATCGGATTCTCCTTTGGTCTCGCGTGCGTTTTTAAATTTTATCTTTTTTAGAGTTACATTTGTTCTTTAATAGGGGAAATGGCGAGTAAAGTACATAGAGTGCGTTATTATAACCCAAAACCTGAATCAATAAATTGTGTTTCATACAGTAAAATCAATAAACACATTGCACTTGCGAGGTTAGTAATCTAGTTTCGTGTTTGTATTTTATAAAGTTTATAAATAATAATGGCGATAACTGTGAATTGGATTGTGATAGTAGGCTAAACTTAAGTGTAAAGTTGACCAAAAATTAAATAATTTATACAAGTACTAAGTTAAACGGTAGTTTTTTATAATATGAGGAAATTAGCTAGTGCTTTTCCACATGGTAATTATTGCCCTTCTAAAGAGAATTTGACTGCTAAATTGTAACCTTTTGTCTGAAAGAAAATAATACAATAATATTGTTCTAATACAATAAAATTTAACAAGAATGGACTTTAAGAATTAAATTTTGAGATAAGTAGCTAGCAAATGTTAATATCCTATTGAAAATTTCTCTTTCAAAGTCTGGTCTAAAATATCATTTTAATATCTACATTTTATCATCTTTCCAGATCAGATGCTACCATTGAAATATGGGATCTGTCTTATGCACCATATTTGATTAAGTTTATACCTGGTGTTGAGAATGGTTCTGTAGAGGCCCTTGGTTGGGTTGGTGACCGGCTGTTATCTACAGGACTCGGTGGTGCCTTAGTAGAATGGGATCTAAATAAATTGAATATAAAAACCACAATGCTTCTCACTGGATATGCTGCTTGGTGTCTCGATATAAATTCATCAAACACTCTAGTTGCAGTTGGAACAGAACAAGGTTATATTAATATATACAGTGTAGAAAATGACATGATTGAATACAGAAAAATATTTGATAAGCAAGAAGGAAGAATAATGTGTTGCAAATTTGATAAGACTGGCAGTGTGCTCGTAACAGGTAATGATTTAATTTCCTCTTTACATTTCTGAACATCTAACTTCATTAGTAATCTGACATTGCTACTTCATTAACTTGACTCTATGTCAAGTCACTCGAGTGCCATGTGTTGTTACTGTCTACGGTATACCCTTAGTGATAACAACTGTAGAAAATATTCTACTGCTGGTGGCGGTTATCATAAGATGCCATCAGTCAATCTTAGGCTATAATTAATTTATACATTTTTGTCATTATTAGTTTAGTTCCAATGTTTTTTTAGGTTCAATAGATACTATAAGAGTGTGGAATGTAGAAACAGGTCATGCTACATGCCGCATACTGGCCAGTCGACGCGGTAAGGAGACAATAGTATGGTGTTTGGCAGTACTTTCAGATAACCTAGTTGTGTCAGGAGATAGTCATGGGAGACTCACATTTTGGGATAGAGTACTTGGAGAACAAGTAAAGTTATTTACATTTTTATCTGGAAATATTTGTTTTGTTATATTTTGTAGATATTAAAAGTTTAATATCACTTTCAGATTGAATCATACACAACTCATAAGGCTGACATATTATCAATAGCTGTTTCTGAAGATGAAAAGAGTTTATATTGCAGCGGAGTAGACCCTGTGATAACAAATTTTGTCAAAGTGAACAATAACTGTAATAAACAGAGCACTCTACAGTGGGTCAAAAATGTTCAAAGAAATATTCATGAACATGATGTTAGGTGAAGTTCATATGATTTATATTATATTTGTCTTGATAGTAATTATTTTTGTGTGTTATAATTCTTAAATGTTATGACATTTAGATGCTTAGTTATCAACGATGAAAGGCTTGTTTCTCTTGGAGCTGATGGATACTTGACTCTGTCTAGTTATCCACCAAAATGGGTCATGAGAATTCCACCTATGATTCCTGCACCTAGATCTTCAATATGCACAAAGAAAAAAATGATTTTATTAAGGTAATTAAGTAACTTATACTCATAACTAACCTCCACAGACACATGAACACTATTGAAATAGCCATGGCCGTTCCAATAGAATATCCAAGAACGTTTTTTGATATTTTTTGTGGTATAATAGAAAATAACAATATGATATTAATGAGTAAGATATATTTTTTGAGCGTGACTATTAAAATGATTGTATTATATATTTTCAGATATAAAAATCATTTAGAAGTGTGGAAGTTAGGCTCATATGCAACAAATCAAAATGGAAAAGTAGTGTTTAGTAACCCAAGTATACATTCAAATAATGCAGTCAAGGATGAAAATGATCAAATAGAACAAGATACAGCGATTGCAATTTTAGACAAAGCAAAATATGATCACAAAAATAGCAAGTGTCTTAAGTTAACAGACAACCCAGTAAAATTAGTGTCCGTTCAAACTAAAGGCAAAAAGCAAATACGCTGTTGTGGTCTTTCACCAAATGGAGAATTTATCATATATTCTACTAATAGTGCTATTAGAATGCTAAAATTAGAAACAGTAAGTCTCTTTACTATATCATATTTAATTTTTTGTATGGTTTCCTTAGCTGAGTGGTTCGTTCGACGATTTTGAGGAGTCATCTATTTAAGCTCTTTTTGGGGCTAGGATCTATAAAAAATCCTAAATACAATGAAAATAAAACACTTTCGATCTTAGCATGGATGAGATATTATATTGCTGAAAATAATATCTGAAAAAAAAAAAAAAACACTCAAAAATTTTATACATTTTTAATCGCCTTTAGAAGTTTCTCCGCAGTTGCAGATTTAATATGCTAACTACTCTCATCATTTCTATAGCATTTGCATCTGTCATTTCTGTATTAGGATGAAGATTTGTCGAACACTTCACTGTCCAAAATGTTGGTGACTGGTGCGCCGGCTACGTGCGATCGTATCGCGTTCACAGCTGACTCGAGTCTAGCTGTGGTCAGCAGCGAGGGACGTCTGCTAGTATTCCAATTAGACCTTCAGGCGGGGGCCTCGGCACTATACGACATACCAATAGATAAACGTAAGTACTAAACAGGTTGCAAAAGGGTTTCTGTTTGAAAAGTACTTGTAAGTTGACGACCTCCATAGCCGAGTGATTCCCACTGTAGTTTCAAGGTCCCAATCAATCTTTGAGTTTCGATACCCGGTCGGGTGTAGGAAATAGCCATTTCATATTGTCTCGGGTTTGGGTGTTGTGGTCCAATCGTTGTCATAGATACTCCATAATACGGGGGCTTTAGTTACTACCCTTGTATGTGAAGTTTTCTAATATTTATTAATTTATTTATCAACTGTTTATTTTATTTCTAAGCTAGAAAAAAAAAAAAAATTTCGTAAAAATGTGTAAACATATTTGCTTAACTTTACATTAAATCAAACTTTAGACGTTGTCTGCCAAACTTACAACTTGTTCGCTTATAATTTAAGCAAATACAGCTAGTTTGGCAGCATATTAGTATTTTGCCCGCGTAAATTATAGCCTATGTCACCCGCGTATGATATAGCTTCCCGTATTTGAAAGAATTTTTAAAATTGGTTCAGGAGTTGCGAAACCTATTCAATGCAAACAAAGAAACAATCGAAACCTTACTATTTATAATATTAGTATAGATAATACCGTTTACAACTAATCTGATAGATGCAATTTTTCTGCATTGGTCAGATTAGTAAGTAACAGTAAACATTTTTCTGCCGAACCGACGTCACACTATAGTGGGTTGTGTTTCAGGTCACGTGATACACAAATTCCACTTTAATTTTCGAAATTTATTATAGTTAGCTCTATTCGTATTTCAGTGTTTTAAACACAGTGTTTTTTCTTTACAGACCTGAAGTCAAATTCTGTGTTACACCTGCATATATCTGACAGTACACCATCAGGAACGGTTTATTTGGTTGTGGCAGACGCGTTGGGCGCTATTGCAGTGTGGACGAAGAACAAGACCAAATTCAAACATTACGTCACATTGCCAACATACAAATGTATACCATCGGCATTAACCGTTGACTGTGCTCACGAGACTCTTGTTGTCACTTATGTAGATCAAAAGGTAATTATGCTTCTATGCTTTAAGGAGTGCGAAGGTCTGTTTGCGCGCTATAAATTTGATCCAAAAATCAGCCTGATTGGCTAATCACTCCGTAAATTCATGAAAACCGTTTTAAAATTCGTTGTGTAGTTCAAAAGGTCTGCGCTTACAGAACAGCGGGAAGCGACTTGTTTTATACTATATTCATATGAATTATCTGACCTGAAGGCCTACTCTATTTGTCCTTGAATGAAAATCCAATTTCGAAGCGTTCTTTCGTTAAAATAGTATCCAAGAAGATTATTACGTACCAGAAGCAGTGTCAGCTCCTACCTCCATTGCATCATAAATTATCGAAAAATGTGTTTCTTTGGGGTTGTATTAGCATATCCAAAATATATGAAATTTCGTTTTCGCAGAAATAGAATAGACCTTTAGGTGTCACGTTAATTCGTACGATTAGTGTATTATGTTTTGTAGATTGTCGAATACGAGTTAGTTGAGAAAAAGTTTGCGTCGTGGCCTGACAGTGCTTTGCCCGCCGAGTGGGGTTTACGACGTGCGTCTGTACGCGCGATCATCGCCCATCCGAAACGAGATGCGCTTATGTTCTACGATGATACCTCTCTGTGGATTATGGATAGGAAACAGGTATAAAATTTCATATATGACCTATAACACTTTCATGTGTTTCCGATCACAATTTTATGTATCCAGACTGTAACGGTTGCCTGGAAGAAATTGCTTCTCAACGATAATACCGAGTATACTATCTGCTCTTTGTGTAATAAAAAAATATTCATTCATTCGAACATCACACTTTTACCAGTGCAATATGTTTGTACAGAACTAGTTCATTCGTTTGCATTTTAGTGACTATATATATAATTCTAATCTTAATAATTAGACCAGAAAAATTTTTTAATAAATTTTTAATATAATTATAAAACTTATAAGTGCATATAAATGTTGCACCCGCAGTAATGGAATCAATCAATTATTGCAGTAATAGAAGTGTGTTTAAAATAATATAATAAAATCTGTCCCTGTAGCCTACTTTCCATTTAGACCACCACCATATGATGTTTATTATATACTAGGTACAAATTTGTGCACCAAAAGTGTCTACTACTGGCGGAAATAAGCTTACATATTTTGATACTCCTATTACGGGTGTAGACAGTAAACGAAAATAAATACAAACTATTTTTTCTTGCAGTGTTTAATATACTATTACCGGTAATCACAATTTTGTGCTTATTATATTTATAATATTGCTTGATTAATTATGAACAGGCAAATATCTTATACTCATTGTCACGTGACCGCAAACAGCGCCCTATTACTCATATCAGAACTTAAAGAATTCGACCTTATGCATATCCGTTTCAAAGTGCCACGACATCATATCGACGCCATGACAGAAGCGGCGTTTATGCGGGAAATTTTGAAAATTGAATTCATTTCTAGATTTTAACCTATTATATGAATGATATAGTTTTTTAGGTATATTTAACAAAATCCATCAGTGATATGAAATTTTAACTCATGACCTTTCGCAATTCGGGCGACTGAGCTACCCGGGACCTAACAGGACTCCTGTTAGGTTAAATTGCGAAAGGCCATGGGTTCGTATCCTATCTCAGAGTGCCAGGGACAAGGTGGATTTTTAAGCGTTTCTTTTTATTTTTTTTCAGTAAAGCATTGTGAATGCGTGATTGATCAAATATAATAATTTTACTATTATCTTGACGTTTTGAAAAGTTCTATTAATTTAGACCGAAACTGAGAGTGCTAACGATTTGCAACACTTTTGTATCCTATCAATATTGAACCGTCAATGTTATACGTAGGGCTTTTTATAGTTTCCTTTCCACAATAAAAATACATATATTATTTTCAGGAGCAAACTGAAGACCCTACCCCTAAAAAGAAATCAAATAGACGTTCAAATTTTCATCTGAAAATTATACCAATAAAGGTAAATAAAAATGTTTTTATAATAATAACCTTTTAACACAACTCTCACTAGATGGCGTTACTCTGTAAAGATTAAATTTATTTTCGAAACTAAGGCAATAAAATAAGAAATTTCGATAAATTTGTATTGTGTGTATTTAGTGAAATTATTACATAGAGGTTTTATATAAGAGACCTTCCATTAATCACGTGGAGCTCGAAAGGGGGGGATGGCGTAGTAATATATCACGATATTTATTTTTTCGACAAACGCGCTATTACTAACCGTCAAAAATTAAAACTGTCCGTACTAGAAAATACACGTGATTTTGACGACGGTTAAGATGCTATAATATATAAAGTCTTAAATCTCATCATGTATCACCAAGGGGGAGAGGAGATTAAAAATAACTGAAGAAAACATCACGTGATTAATGGACTGCCTCTAATATACTAGCTTTCCGCCAACGACTTCGTCCGCATGGTTTACAGTTTTTGCAACACTTTTCACTGTCGCTCCACTCCTGTTAAGCTAACAACAGACGGTTAAGATGCTATAATATATAATCTTAAATTATCTTTAAAAACATATTTTAACATCTTAAGCTGTCACACACGGTTAAGATCCGAGAATATAAATTCTAAAATATTACGTATCTTAAGATACTATCTTAACCTACGAAATAATATTTCAAAAACGTGTAACATAATTAACGCACATCCTGTTTAAAATCAGATACTGAATCAATTTCAACAACTTCTAATATAGTTTGTTTTGCTTAATTTAATTGGATATTAGTAAATTATGGTAAATTATGTAAATTATATCACAAACAAAAAATAAACTTACTTGGATGTAATAATGCTTTTTAAAATGTACTATATTTTAAGCTTGTAATAAAATACAAAATAAGAAAATATAACAAAAAAATGAGCTTTCTTTTAATGTGCCTTAAGTCTAAAAATGCTGCTTAACGCTATTAGGCACAAGTTCATAAACCAAAGAGTAAAATAATCCATAAACAAAAACAATATACCACAAATAAACATCACATATGTGACAAACAAGACAGTGGCAGTGGATGATTATTTTACTTAACAGTAGTTTCCGAGACTAGCGCGTTTAACCAACCAAATAAACAACTCTTTAGCTTTATATTATTAGTATAGATATTTTCTCGTTTCCAGTACCTGGCCGGATTCCACTGGGTGGAAGAAGATGAGGCAGTCACATTGGAGGTGACGCCCGAAAATATTGTATCTCAATTGCCACCGGTGCTAGCCGTTAAATAAATCTATACTGTATTTAACGAAGAATCGTTGTGTAAATATATATAATAGTAATGTTTACATATTGTTTTTTTTTAGTAATACTTCGTCAAAGAATGATGATGTTCCTAAAAATCAAGATTTATTATGGATAGACATAGATTATGATACTTCCCAGTATAATTATAATGTGAATATGCATAATGATATATTAAACGCACTTAGATATAAGAAATAATAGGGAATTCTTTAGAAATATACTTTAAATATTCAACAGTTTCTGGTTCCCAAGTTGGGTTATACACTTACTTTGTCCTATGTTAGTGTCAGTGAGTGTATTTCTATCAACTTAACTTTGGAGAGTGCAATAGAATGAGAAAATATGATGTTGATATTATTATAATTAACAAAATAAAAATCCGACTAACTTTCATAATGGCATATTTACATTGGTCAATATTGGGGCACTATCGACCGATGTAAATGAGCTTGTACTAGTTGGTAAACCAAGTCAATGACCATCTAATGAAAATAAGCACAGAAATCACCACACTCCGCATGTGAGCCCTATCAACCAATGGAAATGAGCTTACACTAGTCGATAAACAAACGACAGTCAACGACTCTTTATGAGGACACCATCGACAAATGTAAAATGTACTAGATGTACTAGTACCGACTAGAACTAAAATATTTTTAATACTATAATAGTAGACGAATAAAAAAACCCTAATAAAATATTTTTAATACCATAATAGTAGAAGATTTAAGTGCCCTATGTAAGATGCAACCGATGCTTAAAGGCGAACTTATTTCTACTAAGCCGTGTCCTCGTTATCATGTTCGATACTGTGTCGTCACACGCTGAGGTAACGCGTGATTGAAACGAACTTATTCTAGCGAGTGCAACTTAAAGTCCCGTAACTTATTTATCTAAATATTTAAGGTATTTTTTATTTATTTATTTAATACGAATACGAATGCATTAATATACACAGGCGATCTTAGGCATTTTCTGCCAATCGAACCTTTAGGTGATGTGGAGACTAAATATAATGTAAAGGTAGGTAGGTGCATACCAACACACTTAATAAGAAGAAAATATATACTTACACATATAGAACTCAATTTAGACAAATATAAAGACATAAATACAAACACATATACTCATACATGTATACATATATAAATACATACACATTAGACGTGAGAGTCTGGCTGTTTCAGTATAAAATCGCGCAATTTTGTTCTGAAAACTATCCGATTGGGGGACATTCTGATGTCTGAGGGTGCTTATGATCATTTCTGAGGGTGCTTCTGAGGGTCTGAGGGTGCTTTCATTTTAAATAGAAAAAAAGTAAACTTCTTCATTTGATCAATTTTGCATTCTCAATGCTATACTAGAAATTATTCTTAATGAAAAATGCTTTTACCCTAGAACTCTGAGATGGGAAGGATTAGCAAAACATTTTTTCATTTAACACGCAAATACATTAGTAAGAAATAAAACGTTTACATAGCTCTTTTCTGATAAAAACAGCCTCGAATTCTGTTTTATGAATGTCAAATTTGTATGGGTAATGTCGCCTAAAACTAATTACATTTTAATGGATGTTTGTGCAAATGGCTGTTAATCAAATAATATCTACTTAAAAATGTATTAAAGATGCTTAAGGTAAGAACATATGTAAGTTTAGTAAGAACAGATGAGTTCGAGATTTGAACATTTACAATCAATGATAAGTTAGACATGCAGCGCCCTCTGTATGTTTTCTTTGCATAACGGCATCACTTCGAGTTGTAGCGGTCGCGCCCACATTTCATCTGTCACTTCGGACCGTGCTGGCGGCAACTTGTACGATATCGGATCGCCATCCACACTCCTAGAGAAAGATTATAACAATTACTACCTAGCTTTTTTCCCGCGATTTCAATGACGTAATTTAGTTTTTTCGTAATACAATGCTAAGTCATTTTCCATGATCTACTCTATATGTGAACTTAATTTCATTAAAATTGATTCAGTAGTTTAAGTATGAAAACGTAACAGACACACAGATAGTTTACTTTCGCATTTATGATAATAGTTTGGATATCACCCGCGTATGCAGGGGCATCACTAACCGATGGCCCAGGGGAGGTAAGTTGATTATGGAGAATGAGTTCAGTATAAATTGTAGCTAAAGCATACGAAGCTTTGTAGGTACTTGTAGTAAGAGCCTAATAAATACTTTCCGTAGATATAGGAAATTATAATAACAATAGTACAGAGTCCAACTTTTAAATTTACATGAGCTCTTAACTGTAGAATAATAGAAACTTGTAAATAAAATAAGTTATTACAAAGTTTTTAAATAGAATTAAATTAATTTGAATGTCTTACTCTCCTTCCCCGCTTTAGCTAAGTTCTTTCGATGCTCTAGCGCATATGACGTAGCTTTATTGTAGATAAAAGAATTTTTAAAATCAGTCTAGTAGTTTATTCTTTCTTAATAGAAGTAATGCAAAATATTTTAAGACGATTTGTCGATGTACGAATGAGGAATTATTAAAAAAAAAAACATTAGTTCCCGAAATCAAACTAGATGTTGCTACGGTACGTTCTTGATTTCTCCATGACAACCCTTCCGGTTTTCTTTCATGTATAAAAGTTAATTAATTTTTAAAACTCTATAAACAACTCATATTCTATTTGTATCGGATTTGTATTGATATCTATGTTTTGAACTTTTCAAATTTGAGTTTTTTATATGTTACTTAAAAGGAACGGAAATTACTTTCCATTCGTTTCCTGCAAAAATCAACTTTTGATTCGCCATCTAGTGCAGGTGCTTTTTTAGTACTTTCGTTTTTTTTTTAATACTTCCTCATTGTCTTAGCCACCGCATCAAGCGTGCTTATAACCGTTACGGTATTATTTAGCTCTGTTATTTTTTATATAATCATGTTAGTAGTATTCTGTCAACACCGATCGGTTGTACTGTTTTAATATAAGATATAGTTACCCTATAAAGACCATAGTCTGCTTAAACGGGTCGTAGATTTGACTTTTGCGTGGCTGCGGCCTGATTGGGTAGTCTCGATCCGTTTTTACGAGTCTACCATACCTTTCTAGAGGACACAAGGCCCTATGGCCTACTGTACCTTTAACAAAAGGTCAAAAAGATTATTATCATTAATATTATAGGCTTAATATATTTTTGGATTCAATCACGCTCGACTAGATCTAGGGATTCTAAAAAAAATTTGCACGTACCTTCACGGATCGCAAGTTTATTACCATATTACGAACATACGTATATAGTAGTAGGTGCTAGTATTAAAAAAGCTTATCATTATATTCATACGTGAGGCAAAACTTTCGACTCCTTTGTAAGCAAATTGCGCAAACAGAAGATTATGAAATCGGACAAAATTAAAGTTTATATAGAGAAGATAAAAAATGACCATATTTTTTTTTTAATATTGATGTTTATAATCATAAAATTGCACACACTATTATATTCTTGTATACTGAAATATAAACAAATATCTGAATACACAAATTTTCTCTAGCTATGTAAGTATAACTCTAGCCATAGGATACGACATCTTAGCGATATTATAGCCCCATTTACTTATTACTTACGTAAATTACATATTACCAATACTGACTTCTTTGACATGTAGCTGTTTTAAAAACGAGGAACGAATGATAAACAATAATGAATACTAAAATAATATAATATTCGATAAGATGTCGTATCAGTACCAAAACCCACCTGCAGACGTAGGAGGCAGCGGTTTTGGTGACGGATCAACATTAACCGGACACAGCTTTGGTTCTGGTTGACAACTAACAGACTGGAGAGCCATGCGGTATTCCTCTAAACCCATTCCTTAAACAAAAATATCTTATCAAACATTCAAAACTTGATTAATTACGATAGTTAAGCATGTAAGACAAAGAGTTTTTATTTTTATAAAGTAGATTTTTGTTATATTAATTGAGAACTCGCTAGAGAAAATAAATCGTAGATATGTGCATGATATCTGTAGGAGAACTAACGTAATCGATATTGCTCAGCTGCTAAATTAGTAGTGGGCGGGACACATGACCAGCAAAATTGATAGCCGTCGAGGCGGAAAGATTTTGGACTACTCGCTGGATGACGCTTTCAGTGGGTAGACTCCCATTGAAACATATAATGTTTAGCGTCAGGTGGATGGACGATCTGATAAAAGTTACGGGAAACCGGTTGGCGGCGGGCAGAGCAGGACCGAGTCAAGATCAATAACTAAATTAAAAAATATAACTCTACAATTAAAATTAGGTACCAATTCATACAGCAATAATTTCGTCACCAGTGTGATAGTAAAATATTTTGTCACTGGTAATATATTATATTAACGTAGATAAAAAAATCCCTACCACTTTTTTGAGCTTCTTCCTCTTGTATTTCTCGAATCTGACTGTAGAAACCCCAACGATTTTTCCATAAACCAGCTGCATCTTTCGTTTTCTTCGTGACCGCAACCCTGTCCAATAAATAGTTCACTTAACTCCCCCAGTGAATGTTTTATTATTATTACAAAATAAAATGAGAAAATTAATGTCGTTAAGCTTTTCATTTTCTTCACGAGGTCACACGCAAAGTTTCATTAAAAGTAATCATAAAGTTACTTTACTGTTAAACTCTTGAAAATACAATGAAATTTAAGTTGAAAATGTTATTAGAATTTATAAACAGTGAGAGAATAAAGCTACCGTTTAAAGTACTTGTTTTTAGGGTTGCATACTTCAAAAGGAAAAACGCCGTTATAGTATCACTCGTGTGTCTGCTTGTCTGTCTGTTAGTAATCCAGTCAGTCACAGTTACTGTTCATTAAATTAGGAAACACCACTTTAGTCTCCACTTATGGTAGATTATTACCCAAGCCTAAAGTGAGAACTACCAATTTGCGAGGTAGTTTTACTCTAGAGCTCGAGCGACCGATAGCGAACTTTGATAGCCAAAAATAAATTTCAGCCTCTAATTCAATTTTTTATTAGAGAAACTAAAAATCTAAGAATTTGGAGTCAATTTTTAGGGTGGACTCATTGACTCATTGATTTGAAATTTTGTATTCAATTGTAGGTTATCTCAAAGACAATAGCATATGTATATAAATAACTTTGTATATTGCGGTCTCTTTCGGGTATTGGTTTTAGTTTGAAGTTATTTATGAAAGTAACTGTAAATTGACCGTCTAGGGAGACGGTCCTGATCTTCACAACTACCTATTTGCCTAGTTTTATAACTATAAGTCACAGAAAAACCTATAAAATATGGTTTTTAAAATTAAATATTTGCACGGAACGATATATTATATAGCACAGAACCTTTTGCACGCATATCAGATTCGCTCTCGATCGGTTTTTCTGTTTTAGCCCTAATGCCCGTAATGCAATGTACGCATCTTGCTGACTCACCGCTAATTCTATTTTCAAAAACATGTTCTTCTTTTTCATAAAGCAGACATATTATGTTGAGTAAGTATTTAATCATGAGTATGTTCACTTATAGATAAAAACCTTTGTAGACTTAAATCACTGTCACAAAACAAAAAATAACCTACAGTGAGAAATGTTATATTATCCCTGCTTTGATATGCTATAATGATGAACTATTTAACAGTACTGAAAAGGATAATTACAGAATGCCTTGAGCCTTCACAGGATCTATCGAAGGTTCGCGTCGTGCACCAACAACAGGAGCTGCAGGCACAGGAGCGGCGTTCTCCATTTGTAATTAAAAAATCTTAAAAAATCAAATTCAGATTTCTAATTTTTACCACAGCCTTTATCGAGTACACTAAATAGGTTCAAATCAAACAAAACGCAGAAGATAAAACAAGCAACAAGCTTTCCAGAAAACAGGTTTCTACGTTACGTAATCGATCAAGCAATACACCCTTGTTTTAAAAGGATTATTTTTTGTCATACTTATGCCTAATGCAATGTGCTTCATGGGTTACTGCAGAATTGATCCAGGTGCAATGCTATCATTAATGTGTTGTCGGTGTTGTGCAGCGTCACACATAATATATCTAACGCTGAACTATCTATTATTGGAAATAGATAATAGTTATTTAAGATACGAGTGCGGAAAGTAAGGTTTTAACTTAACTTTTTTAACTTTTAACTTTTAACTTTTTACGCTCAAGTTTCTTACAACATTTTTTAATGCTTTTTGCGAGGAAATAAAACAAATATATAGGTAAATAAAACTAAGTATGTATTAAAGGTAAAAATTATTTGTTAAAATTAAACGTGATTTTTTAACATGTTTTCGTGTCATACATTTTTATTTGAAAATATTAGGTCTAGGCTCCTTGAAATACTTTTGCCTCTAAAGTTTGACATATATTCATCAATTTTTTTTAAATTTCTTTGGGGTTCGACCAAAAAAATTAAAAAAATACTTTTAAGCATGTGTGCACTAAAGGATTTCAGTACATTATTATTTAACACGTGTTTAAAGACTCACTTTCGGTGTTTACAATGGATTAAAAAAATAGCGCTTTATGAGCAACTGCATTGAAAAGTTTCTCACTTTGTATGTTTGTAGGGAGTAATCTTCGGAAATAGTGAACCGACCATGAAAATTCTGTCACTGGTGGTGTATGGTGTACAGGAAGACAGCTAGCAGATAAGATAATGTACTTTGTGCACATATTTTTGAATTTTGACGGGGGAAGATTGTTTTTTTGTTTGTTTGCTTGGATAAGCTTAATAAACAACGTTCCATTATTCAAAATTCTTTCACAATATAAAGCTTTACTGTTAACAAGTAACATAGGCTATAAATTTTAAAAATATTAAACCATTCTTATCGAATCGTTAATAAAAGCCTCTGGGATCCAATACTGAAACTTTCTGCCACCAGAAGGCAGCACCAGCACAACATTTTATAAACGTCAAAAGTCATTAAAAATGAATTAAATTTTACAAATACAGTTTAAAATGAGCGTATTTTTTTACCCAATAAGTATGAGTACTGACTTGAAAATTATCTATGAATATAACATATAATATTATCCTCGGCTGTAGGATGCCATAATAATTTAATACAAGTTTTTGGTACCTAATTATAGTAAACAATTTGTAACGTTTTCACAGATTATTTGTTACATAAACATTCATTTGTTTACTGTACGTGCTAGTGATGCCATCTATGCCGACTTTTGCGTAATAGTTATTCCCTAGATTTTTAAGGTTTCCATAGAGTGGTTTAAGACCTTTATCTATGATCACAGGTAATCTGTGTTTATCATATTGTCAGCACTGGAGTAATATCTAAGATAACACTCAGTATCACGGGTTCTTCCAATATGACGTAATTTTTGACATCAGTTTTGTATGATTTCAGGTTAATTAGCATAATTCTCAGCCGATGAGTAAATATTAGACAGCGCCACACACCTCTTGGATTACAATATAAGTAGCTAAAGTACACTACAATACGAGTATTATACCTAGTCTAGCCATAAGTTCTGTTACAAAGAAAATATCCGATAATTTCTAATAAAAAAAAATTATTTTAAAGTTTTATATGTGATTATTTATGTAGTGTGAAAAAGATATGCTTATGTACTAAACTAGTTATTCAAAGTATCCACCCTTAGCTTTAACGCACACTTTTAAACAGTTGGGCCATTCGTCGATGGATTTACGAATGGTTTCCATTGGAAACTTGATCACTGCTGCCTCCAAAGATTTCTTGAGCGACTCAATATTTGGGTGACGCAGGTGAGAGCAGGCCATGTCCTCCAGCACAGACCACAATTTATAGGCCAAAGTGTTTAGCCGGAGGCCAATCATGAGCCTTTATGAAGTCTGGAACATTTTGCTCAAGCCAAATTTGGGTAGTGCGCGCCTTATGACCCGGGGCTGAATCCTGTTGAAATCTCCACACTTCGTTTTTGAAGGTGTTGTTGGGAGGGTTAACTACCGCTTCTATAATCGGTATCTTGATACACTTTGGTTGAAGTTTTCACTCCTTTTTCGTAACAATGTTTTGGAAATGAAAATAAACAAAAAACATACAGTAATGGCGGGAAAGAAGTAATTTTTTTTTATCGTAGAAGCTAATATTTGAAAATTTTTTTAATGTAAAAAAAATATAAAAAAACAGCCAGTAACAGAATTTACAGCTAGACTAGGTAATAACTTTTTAAACAACGTAAATATACCATAACAGATTGGAGACAACATAGAAAAAATAATTATATACGTTGACCTGCCTGGGAATCCAGTCAATTGGAATCAAAACCCAGGAAATTGCGTAACTTTATCTGGGGTTATGATGTTGGAAAATTAACGTCTAATAAAAAATATAAATCATAACATAAGTAAGATTGATTTAGTGCTTTATATTTTTACATAATATACGGCCAGAATACTTATATCTATGATATAATAAATTTAACAAAAAAAAGATTCAATTATAGTTAAAGAACACTCTTAGCTAGTCAGACCACACGTTTTAGAATCTCCTGGATAAAAGATAAATGGAAAAATATTTACAGATTAGGTACTTAAAATTTTGATAATTTGGTTACTCTTCATGGTTGGCTGGCAATGGTCTGTCCTCTTGGAATACATTCAGAATTGATCTCATAAAACTCACAAGGGAATACGGAAACTTAATCTCAATAAATGGTTATGTCATACATCTTTATAAATTGTTTTAAGACGAACTTAAAGATACAATTTTCCTCAGTTCCCAATAAAAAATATCTATGCCGTCCCATGTTGCGCCGCGCCGTGTTGTTCGGTTTCATACTTTTAGGAACTAATCGATTGGTCCAAAGATTTGATAAATTAGTTTAGTTTATTGTATATACATTTAATTTATTTGTTCCTAAATTTTTGCAGTAAAAGTAAGAATAGAAAATTATTTTTCCCTTGAAAGCATCAAGGCACAGAAGATCGTTTATATAAACGAGGAAAAGGGTTAGACCTAGTATACTGTCTTGAGGTACACCATAATTAGTAGTAATATCAGAGCTCACGTTATTGCCCAGTTTCACATACTGTGTTCTGTCTCTTAGATAGTTCATTAGAAGATCAAGCTGTGTGTCTCGTATGCCAACTCGTTCTAATCTATGAAGAAAAATGGAAGTGGGAATTACATCGAAGGCTTTTGCCAGATCTAAAAGTAATTAAATGCATTTATTTTCTAAGTCTAAGGTAACCTCATAAAAAATTATGAGGTTAGCTACCGCATCTTCCGGGGACCTACCTACCTTCCGTGGTTATTAGATAAGTAGGTTTATCTTCTAAAATATTTACCAACCGCATTAATAACTTTTTATAAAATTTATGAGAATGAAGGAAGAATAGCTATTTACCGATAGCTTAATTCCATAACCCTTATAAGTGACATATGTGTAAATACATATTAAAGACGTGAGTTAAATGCGGAACCAGAATGTCAATATAGTGTTTTAATAATTTATTTGAGATTTTATCCCAACCTCATAAAACGAGTCTATAGAATTTACTAGGAGCGAGACCGCACTGGTGCTTGGTCGGTCTCTCATATGAATCTTGCAGCCTGCACCGGTGCGGGGATGGCAGTGAACGTGTTAAATAAGTTACATATAATGTAACAACTTTAATTGCAACAAGTGTAACGTGCAAATAACAAAGATATTAAAAAGATTGCCCAGATGCCCATACGGCTTTCGCTACCATAGCACGGTGAGCAGTTACTTCGTGGCTTGAATTTGTAGGGAGCGTATTCAGCTGACAAGAAGCAGTTCCACAGACATAGAACCTTATCTCCGAAACCATTAATCGCAGACGTGCTGTTATTTGTACATTGTTTTTCAGATATTGATGGACTATTTAATTATAAAATGAAAAAGTAGTCAACTAACCATATGCAAATATTAGGAAAATTAAGTTATTAACTTAATATAGAATACTTTTTACAAAAGAATAATAATAATAATAATAATAATTTATTCTTAAACATATTCATATTCAAATTTTTCATAGTCCTAGGAATATTATTATAAATTTTCACACACATGCACAAATAACTATTCCTATACTTATCCGACCTCGGAATATCATCATAAATCAATCTGTGAGGGTCCCTGAGTCTATCATTGTTAACCTTTTTAAACAATTCTTTGTTTTGATGGACAAAAACAGCCACTTCATAAATAAAGAGAGATGGCAGCGACAATAATCCATGACTTTTAAATAATGGTCTACACGATTGATCAGGTGCGATTCCACAGATAGCCCTGAAGCATTTCTTTTGTGCAATAAAAACCCTATTTTTTTCAACACTATTGCCCCAGAATATAATCCCGTATCGAAGAATAGATTCTATATAAGCACGATATGCTAATATAGCTGTGTCTTTGCTGGCTACGTTCTTTACTCGTTTGAGGGCATAAACAAACCTATTTATTCGATTACACAAATCATTAACGTGTGTTTTCCAATTGAGGTTTTCGTCTACAGTTATACCGAGAAACTTTAAATGGTCTACTTCTCTTATTTTCATTATGTCTAGAGTGAAATTGTATTGTTCATGCTTTGATTTATTAAATTGAATGTAATATGATTTATTGAGATTAATATTTAAATTATTTTGATTTAGCCAATTTATTATCATGTCAATGGTATTATTAATGTAAGATGAGTGATTTTTTAATGAGTCAGGGTTTTTATCATCTTTTGATGTCACAATTATCGATATGTCATCAGCATATAAGGTACATTTATATTTTATTACACGTGTTATGTCATTATTATATAGCAGGAACAGGAACAGCATAGGACCGAGCACACTGCCCTGGGGGATACCAACCGAGTTGTGTCTTAAATCGGATGATATGAAAGTCATTTCTGTGTTGATAATTTTTTTAATAACTACTTTTTGTTGTCTACCGCTTAGATAAGACTCAATCCATGACAATGTGGCGCCTCTGATTCCCATTGCTTCAAGTTTTTTTAAAAGCAACTCATGGACCACAAAATCAAACGCCTTTGACAAGTCGAAAAACAATGCCGTAACTAGGTTGTTTTTGTTTAATTTTGACAGCACTGTAGCTAATACATTGAAAATGGCTAGGGTTGTAGATTTCCCTTTTTGGAAACCATACTGCTCGTTTGTAATTATATTATATTTCCAACAAAAGCTTGTTAATCTTTTTAGCAGACACTTTCCAAATACCTTTGAAAGGATCGGTATCAACGTAATAGGGCGATAATGTTCTGGATTCTCTTTATCTCCTTTCTTAAATAATGGTTTAACCAATGATATTTTTAACTTGTTGGGAAACTTTCCCAAGGAGAATGACATATTGACTAAGTAAGTTAGTATATATATTAGCTCGTTAGTACATAACTTTAGTACTTTTGTACATATGCCATCATATCCTTCAGAATTAGTATTGTTTAGAGTCATCATTTCCTTTTTTACTTCTTCGATCGTCATAGGCTCTAAGTAAATTGAGTTAACCATCGATGGCAATTTTGAGTCAAATTTAATAGAATTTAAGGAAGGGCAATTTGTCAAATTTATATAATAGTCATTGAAAGCATTTGCAATGTCAACGGGATCTGTCAATATTTCATTTTCATATGTCAATTTTTCAATATCATCATCTATTTTGCTATTATTTATTTCGTTTTGTATTACTGACCATGTCGCTTTACATTTATTTTTACTTCGATTTATTAACTTAATGTTGGAAAGCTTTTGTGATTTGTAAATACACTTCGTTAATAAATTAGAATAAATTTTGTATTTTTCTTTATTTATTGCTGTTTTATTGTTATAATATCTGTATCTTAATTGTCTTTTTGTTTTACAGCTTATTTTTAGTCCCCGACTTATCCATTTTTGTTTTTTAATACCATTGTTATTTATTTTTATTTTTGTTATTGGGAAACACAAATTATAAAATAGACTCAATGTGTCATGAAATTCATCAAAAGCTGCATTTAAATCTATTTGTTTAGTAACCTCAGACCACGACAGGCTACCTATACATTCCTTAAATTTATTTATATTATGATCACAATAGTCCCGTTTAAAAATAAAGTGAGATTTAGGCTTCGTATATTTATGGTAGATGGGAAAGCTTAATATTTGTGCTGTATCATGGTCAGATAAATAAAGGGGCAGAACGATTGCGAATAGTTTGTAACAAGTAAAAAAATATGTTAATGTAAAGGCTTTTTAAGGCCAAAAATACAAATAATGGTGAATTTTCTGAACGTGTTCCAATTACAAACTAAATTATATGAATTCCACGTAAAGATCCTTCAGTGTCAAAAGATCCATTATGAGAAAGTTGACATCCACCATATAATTTTACAATGGGAGGTTTGAGATGCACGCTCAATTTACAATAAATTAAACCATATATGCTCAAATTCATAGTTAATAGTCGTCTTGATGCAAAACAGAATAAAAGCACAAAGTTGTGCATATTTATATTTGCATCATCAGAAAAGGGCCTCCAAAAATATAATTAATAATAAGTTACCATACTTGCAAAGAGATGTAAGCTTATATCTTTATTGGCTGAAAACTTTTTTCTTATTTTTCTTAACGCTCGAGTTACGTTTATTTTACGCGTAAATGTGACCCAGACGGGGCGAGATAGTGTGTATTATTATGTAAAAGGCACCTAAAAACGAAGGGCGACGCAAGGGCAGAGGAGTAAGGCTAACGAGGACAGCCGACTGAAACGTAACGTGTTGTTATACTAAGTAGTTATATGAAAAGTTAGTATAAAAACGAGAAAATGTTTACTCATATTTTGAATTTAGAATCAATGAAAATTCGTAATTCTAGCAAATTATTATTTACAAATAAACCTCTTGTATTAGCTAAGTTAAAATGTGTCAATAAAAGTAAAAAAAAAGTTCACTTTTATATTGAATTTGGAATCGATGATAATTGGTAATTTTAGAAAATTATTAAATAAACCTTTTTTTTTAGTGAAACCTATGCAAAAATATTGAGTGTTAAAGCGTTACAGGCATATAATAATAAAATAACACACTAATTGCTTTGTCTCATTGACCGAGTTTTTCTGTTATCGTTAATGATCCACAGTTTCATTTACATAAAAGTATAAGTACGGTATTAAATTTAACAACTTATTTATTTAAAAGTCAAATTATTAAAACTTTTACATTTATTTATAAATACTAAATAAAATAGTAAAATAAAATAGATTCAATCAGTTAAAAACTTTAAGTAATCATCTTTGATTGTCGACAAAAACCAATAGAATTAACATATTTCTTTTATCACATTTTCCAGTATAAATAATGTAAACCTATAACCTAGTTAAAGTAAAAAAAAGAGCAGCAAAACACTCCTAATTTTTTTAGTTGATAGAAAGAAATTGCCTGTCTCTGAGATACACCTATTCACAATAAAAAATATTACTACTATTATTAATAAAAAGAAGATAACAAAATTTAAAATAGAACAGTGTAAGCTTACCTATTTCATTAATATACCGCGAAGCAAAGGTTTTTACGTTTCGAAATAAAATTCTGAGTATCACTAACATTGAGAAACACAATTTATCAGACAGCACTATACTATATAGATATTGCGTTTTGCGTGACCCAGTTTCAGGCACAGGCATTGGGGCTGAAAGATCGTGAATTCGCAGGCCTGTGAGTGCCTACGTAAGGGTTGCCAAGCACACTCACAATTAGAATATTGTTTTCTGTATTATGTACGAACACAAATAGAGAACGTTGCATATATAAATACTCTACACACTTTTTACGACACAAGCGTCAGTCTCCCATATATTATGCATACCTGTTACTGCAATCAGTACAAAAAACGTAAAAAATAATACTCCTTTAGAAAATGTTAATTAAATGATACTCTTTTTTTGTAATTCCGTGTTCTTTAGTTATCTTCTTTGAAATCAGACATATAAGCTGTCATATTATTATGCGCCAGCATTGGCGTAGCTAGGGATTTTTCCTAGCCATGAATCGACTGGCCATGGCGAGGTGGTCACCAGTGTTACCAACCCTACTGTTTTAACAGTAGATTTGCTGTTTGCACATTGATGTCCCCAGTTTTTTGTATTATTCCTAATTTTAACTGTTTCAGTGAGCATTTAACGCCACCTATTACACTCACTATGAAAATATTTTTTTAACAACTGTGTTATAAAACGCAAAGACTCTACAGGACGGCAGTAGTTACTCTTATCGGGCTTTGAAGATGTTTCCGAATGCAGTACATAGAAAAGACGGTGGTCGGGGATTCAACCAAGAATAGATAGACACTCATATTTTGATGCATGGGGTAATCGGAAGGGAATATTTTTTTTTTAATTTTGTAATCAATATTATAATAAAATAATGCAAGTCCTGATAACTTATAAAAGTATGTGATTGTTTTCGAGCCGTCGTTTTCTAGTTTCTTGAGGTTGGCAACAGTGGTGGTCACTAACTATCAGCGCATGTTCAACTATTGTAGGCATCATCTAAGGATTCAGTTATCCTATACTATTATCATCATCATCATCATCATTTCAGCCGAGAGACGCCCGCTGCTGGGCATAGGCCTCCCCCAAAGATCTCGCAAAGGAACCCCGACCATAGCCCTCTGGACGACCTTGAGCTTCCTTATGAGGCCCATCGTAAGCGGCCACGTCTCAGTTCCGTATGTCATCACTGGCAATACACACGAATTAAAGACTTTCGTCTTGAGACACTGCGGTAGATGTTCCGAGAATACACTGCGTAGTCCCGAACGCTGCCCAGCCGAGTTGGATCCGTTGATTTACCTCTCTCTGGAAGTTGGACTTACCTAATCGGACTATTTGTTCCAGGTAAACGTACTCGTCGACAGCTTCCAGTGTAGAGCCATTTTCATTCTTCATTATTTTTGTCTTCTCCATGTTCATTTTAAGACCCACTTGTTGGGAAACTCTACAGAGGTCTTCGAGCATTATGCCTAGATCTTCCATGGTTTCAGCCATGTCTACGATATTATCAGCGAAACGAAGGTGCGTCATGTACTCGCCGTTTATATTGATGCCAAGTCCTTTCCAGTCAAACAGTTTAAACAGTCCTCCAGTGTGGCACGCTGAAATCGTATTGCTTTCGAGTTTTGGTTTGGTCCGAACTGACATGGTGGCGTTTTCATACAGTGACTGCAGCACTTGGATGTATCGTATCTTTGAAGGGATTTGGGCCGTCACCCACCACGCTGGCTCAGTGCGGGTTGGTGGGGAGCGCCAGAGCCTCATTGGTTAATCGGCAGGGTGTACCGCGTGCAGGTGAGGTTGGCTTGGGATCCGTTAGATGTTGTTCGGACCCCCTTACACCCCTAGTACTATTATACTATTATTTTATTACGTCATGACCAAAACTATGTAGTTGAAGTCGCTAATATAGTTCGGTAAACAACGACATGAGCTCTGCTCTTAAATTACCAACAACAAGGTAAATCAAATACATAGTATATTATTATTAGGTATAATGTTATTTATTTATTATAAACCAAAAACAGAGCAACCAAAAATATGTAAAATTTTCTACTCTATCCCTTGAAATAAGAAAAAAAATGTATTCAAACAATTTTAAGTCTTCTATGTTTTTGATAAAATCATCTGCATTCTCCATATCTAGCTGCTGGAAAGCGTCTACCGCATTCGCCAATGGGATATTTTCAAACCGTCGTTTGAAGTTGGCAGAGATGTTGTCCAATACTGGTTGTAAATATTTATTTTTCAGTATCACGGGGATATTATTCTTTCTAACTGTTGTCTCAACTTGGAAATCCTTTTCCTGTCGCCACCTTTTTGATACTCGGATAGGTTCCATAGAAATGTCATGTTTCTTTGCAAACTGGTTGATCTCCTCCCAAATTTTAAATTGGTTTCTAGACTAAACTCCAGACATTCTATACCAACCTTGCAAAATGGTCTCATGATCAAGGACTAGTTAAAAATTAACTAAATTAATGTACATAGGTAAATTAATGTACAAATAAAAACAAAAAAATATTTAATTCGACTTATAGCTCACAGGTACGGCTGTCTATATTATAATAAGGAGGTTTTTGGATGTCCTTTTGAGGCTCTAGAAGTTGTTAGTGAGTGACAATCTTGGGAGTGAAAATCGATGATAGTTTATCTTGGAATTAACAAACTATCCGTATATGTGATAAACTACGATACTTGCAAAATTATCAATACTCAATTATAAATTCCCTATCCTGTTAACACTATACAAGGCACTTGGCGAAACAGTCATTTCATATGGTTTGAATAGTTATGGACGTACATACAAAAGTAACTTAAATTAAATCTATATTTTACAATGATGTATTCTTAAATGCATTGTCCCAGCTAAAATTAGAAATCAGTGCAAATATAACTAACAGATGATTTTTCATTACTACCAGATTATTCCCGTCTAGTTAGTTTTAAATTTAGTTTAAATATATTGATCGAAAATTACTTTAATTCTGATTTTAAAAAACCTATTAATATTATAGTAAAGGAATTAGAAGTGTCAGTAACAAAAAAAAACATTATATGCCTTATTACATTAATGTGTATGGGAAAAAAACAAAGAAATATATAATTCCAAACTTATTCAATGAACTTTCTTCCAATCTCCTACTAAATATAAATAAAACGAATTTAAAAACTATATTAAAAAATAATTCATATCCAAATTAGAACCCTACATTTGATAATACGTTACATAAAAAAAATATATTTGATAGTTAAAACAGCGAGATATATAACTAATACGAAGTATTTTACAGATACCCGATTGTTTTATTGTTTTTTAATTTACATAGGTTAATAATGGAGAATATTTAAGTATTTTTATTAAACTTTCTAATTGTGTAAACTCTAATTTTTATACCCAATCCATAAGCAAACTGTTGTTTAATACTTGCAAATATAAATATGTTGGTAAAGTAGTGCACGGACAAACCTTTCTGGTTTTTGCTGCACTATGTGATACAATTGATATGTAATTTTTTATGCCATAGTCAGTTTCATATTGGAAATGGTAAAAAATAAGCCAAATATGTGAATTAAAGTCAAAGTTAACGTTGAAAATAAGTGTTATTTATGTAACTATATGCTGTTATTTTTATTTTACAGATATCAGATCATTTTCCAAGAAACCCGAACTGACAAAAATTGATCATAAACATTCGAAAAATGTCGTGGATCCAAGTGAAAGCTCTTCAGCAAAACCGTATCGCAGATAGAGGTGAGGCGTATTTACTAGAACAGATCCATCTACTTGGTATTTTTCAAGACTAGGCCGCACCTATTATATATTTCTAAATATTAAATACACCTGTATTTTTAAAAATTATACGATTATCAACTCAACAATAAAGAGTAAGAAGTCATAGTTGCATGCACAAGTTATGCTCACCTAATATTATTCCTCATTTCACAATTTTCTGCGATTCGCAGGCCGAGCGCCCTAGTAACTGCGCTATCGAGCTCCTCACTGTTATAAAAATCAAGTAAAAATTTTACTAGGATGAAAAACACTTGTCAACATCGTTATTTTTCGTCATCAAGAATATGTAGATAAGTATTTACTTCTATCAATTTTGATATCGTCACGAAATAAATTTATTTTTCACCCAAAAATTTTGATAAGAATATTGAGAATAGTTTATGTATCCGAATTTGCACGATTAATTTTCACCTCACTTAAGAATGGTTTGAGAACTGTCGAATGAGTTTTTCTTAGTTGTGAAACAGTACGTTTTTAAAAGCATGCGCCTTGCACTCTAGTTATTCAAATACTTAAAATTAAATATTGATTATGTTTTGAGAAAACTTAAATCAGAAACGGAGGACTGCTTAAATGATGTTTACGTTCAGTTTGAGACATTCTTAACTGTAAATTCTTAATTCAGAAACCGTGTGTCATTTCTCT
The DNA here is from genome assembly GCA_918026875.4 of Diatraea saccharalis. Classification (NCBI taxonomy): domain Eukaryota; kingdom Metazoa; phylum Arthropoda; class Insecta; order Lepidoptera; family Crambidae; genus Diatraea; species Diatraea saccharalis. The sequence continues at coordinate 9,513,881 of OU893337.1, forward strand.
TGTTTTTTAATTTTAGATTTAAGAAAGGTACACATGAACCGTTGGACAATCATGGGTGGGCCCACAGCTTTACTTTTTAAATCAAAGCCCCCCCCCCCCCCCTAGCTACGCCTATGTGCGCCAGGACTTCGTGAAATGGATTTGTTAAATAGACTAAACAATTTTTAATATGGGAGCAACACTGGATTCACGCGAAAAAAATATCAGATATTTCATATAAAATTATAATAAAACTTGATAACCCTAGCCTACCTATTAAACTAACCATCCTCCCTTTGCGTCTAGACGACCAATAGCAGTTAACTACTATACATGGTTATACTCGTACCTTAACGGGAACAAAGCGGAGGGTTCTCGATTCAGGTAAACTGTACTGAAAATATGATTCGTATTTCAGTTCTTTACGATTTACCCATATTGTTTTTTGTGGGTAATAAAGCGGATTCCGTTTTTTAAGTGGACACAGAAAAAACCCTGGTTGGCTGTATCATTGATACAGCCATATTTTATGCGTGGATACGTCTATGTATGAATGGATATACGAGTAATTGATAAAAAATTAAAAGAGTTTTAGTTTGATTTTCATCGTATAGTTTTGTCGACTCTAGTAAACAATCTTCTATAATATGAAATTATTTAACATGAATTAATTAATAATATTTTAGCAATTGTTTGATTTAATATAGGCAACATAATTTTAGTTTTACGAATGTATTTAAAATGCCTAATATATTTATATTTCTTAAATCAACATTATTGTTGATATTTAAAAAATTCACCAGTTCCAGATACACTAAGATGGGATTCGATAAAATTCGGTTGAAAAAGATTTTTATGATTTTCGATACCATTTACTTTTGCAGTGCGTTTTTGCTTTTAACAAAGCACCCTACATTTATTTATTCTACCCATATTTGTTTCTTTGTAAAAATAAACTTATATAAAGAATTAAGTAAATAAAAATAGAAGAAGAAATACTATTCAATTACAATTATGTTTAAGTACCTACAGTAGGTACTTCAACAGATTTTTTTTATAATATGATTGGTAATGTATATCAAACATGTAACATGCAATTAAAACATAACTACATTAAAACATGCAATAACGAACGAGTGGGTACGAATATTATCTAGTCATTTCTTTGTCTAAGTATTCAAGATCGAGAGGTACGCAAAACATTAATAACATTATTGTCAATTTTATCAATATAAAAATAGTATTATAGCATTTAATATATTGGTTAGGAAACAATCAATACAATTGAATGAATGAATTGACAGGTGGAGCATTTGAATAGAGATAAATGAGCTTTTCATTTATCTGTATCGGTGCTATTTGAAAGGATGCGCAACTGAAATTCAATTACATATATTTTTTCTATTATTTGTAGCTCTATCCCATTTTACTTATTTATTAGGGTATATTTAACATAGTTGAAAAAATGGGCACGTACTTAATGGGATGTGTTAATCTAAAAGAGGTCACACCATTCTTCCTATGATATATTGTAGGTCCTTAAACTATTTTTAAAGGGGATGGAATATATAAGTTTCATTGTATAGCATTTTATATGAAATGATTACAAACCAAAGACACTCTACAATTATCAGAACAAAAACCTTTTCTGAAACGAGTAATACAGTCATAAGCACAATTAACAGCTCACTCGATTTTTTTGGAATTTTGGAACCTTTTAAGAATATTAAAAAGTATTTTAGGACGTAGGTTACCTTTCAACGAAAAAAGGGGTTGAAGTCGCGGGTAAAATATACTACCAAATATACTACGAAATTCGCCATCACAACAAGATTAATACTCAATATAATTCTCAATTTTATTCTGTTTTGGACATGAGATAGTAATATTTTAATCCTAATTGAAATTTTAATGAAATATTCTTTACCTGTTCAATTAAACATATTATTTTAAAATTTTAGTTTCTAATGACCTCGGGCTTAGATACGCCCTAAAAATAAGCGTCTGAAATTGTTTCAGAAATCTAATAAGTTTGCTGCCAACAAAGGAGAAAGCGATTACTTTCTTATTATAATAAGGTTAACGTATATTTTAAGAATACCGCATGTCGAAAGGAAAAAGAATGGAGCCCATATTGTATTGATTCTGTCTGTCTATCACAGCCCAAATTTGGCACATAATGTTAATCCGTGATCCGAAGACGAACATTCACGTAAATAAATGAAAATCAACAAGAATGCTAAGTTATTATCTATATTATACCAAATGAAAGTTCTTATAGTGAGAATCGTAAAGATATTTTATAATAAATAGTTTTTAAGTTATTTAAGAAAAACAAAAGCGAAAATTGCCCTTTGACAAAAGGGCAATTTTCGCCTTCAAAGGGCAAGTTTCATTATGGAAAACTTAAAGTGAGAATATTATAAAAAAAATGAAAATAGTATTTTAGGATGGAGTCATTTTTTTATATACTATAATTTCGAGGAAATATGGAGTAAGATTTATGCCCATATTTTTTTTTGTAATCATATCGGATCTTATTATTAACATATAGCATGTACTAACCTACATGCTTTGATTATTGTGGGATCATTATGTCACGTCATCGCGTTTTAATATTCTTTTTAATACGCACAGAAAAAACCTTGACAGGTAATAAGAACTACGTCGTTTCCTATATATAGTCGCTATTAAAATTTGATTTAAAAATAAAGAAAGTTATCACTTTCCAATTTTAAACTGCGGTAAGTAACCCTTATCTCACAAAAGTCCAGACGAATTTTTTTTCTGAATTCCGAACATTAATAATAGGGTACTGCGGCTGGGGTGTCGTGAGGCAGCTGGGCGGTCGGATAACGTAGGGGGCATAGGTAGCCGAGTTGAGCAATTATCCATAATTGACCTAGTAACAATATCGAATCGATATAAGACAACAACACTTATTAGTATATATGTATTTAACATCCGTTAAAAGACATAACTACCGTAACGTAAATGAAACTCTTTTTATTATTATAAGTGGTATAACCTTCATGGATGAGACAACCCACAAATGTGATACTGCCCGCTATATACATTTGCAGAGCGCAGTTGCTTTGTCTTCGTTTTGCAAACCAAACGCATTAATCGCTTTTCCTCTACGGTTACGTCTAAGGTAGCTTGTTCCACATTTTGATGGTACATCAATTCCACAATATAGATAAGACTTACCGGATTTATCATATGAGATGGTATAGTAACAGTCTAGACATGGTAACGAACACCAACACGCGTTAATACATTACCAACGGTGGGTGGTGGGGACAACATATGTGCGTAGAATAATGAACAGATAGGTAAGCGTCAATACGATACCTTCGGCCTATAGACATTGACCCAGTCTAGACTCATAAGCTTCTCTAATTACACCAATATAACCGTCTGTCACCTTTAATTACTGTAGTAAATGTATTACTATGTTATATTTTATATGTATATCTTTAATATAAATATAACCATCAATTATTAGAAGAGGTCATCATGGCCGTTAGGATAATTAAATTCAAAATATATAAAGTACTTTTATATATTTTGAATTTAGGTCTGGTGCTCTGGTCTATTTATTTAAGAGCTCTATTACAATTAGAAACAAACTCGTTACGCAGCTATATAAATTGAACTCGGCCGGCCGGTGCAAAGCAGTTTGTAGTAATTTTGCAGTTACATTTATCGTTTTTATTACATGGGATATAATTATATTTGCTCAATTTCGCATTCATAAAGATCTACTGGAAAATATTTTTATGAAAATTAAAAAAAAAATCCACTTTGCCTTGGTACTCTGATATTCGAACACATGTTGAAAATATTTCTTTCGGCTCAAAATTACAAGCTGCTACCAACTATACGACTATATAAAAGATAACATTATATTTTATTTAAAAAGTAAAGAACAACTTACAAAAAGTGAAGTCTGCTACAAACTATTAAAATTGTTATTCTGCACTATTTAATAAGCCAAATTATTAATAAACTTTTGATTACAAGATCCAAAACTCCAAAAATTATAATTTTGCGTAAAAATCATAGTCGAAATGTCAAGATCTTACTTATAAACGTTGATTAAAGTTAAGACACTGCTAAGCAATTTATTAACAAAATGTTATTTATAAACATTCATTGAAGTTAAAACTCATCATAGCAAAGTCTTAAATAGCTGTCAAATTAACTAACTAATAAGCGGGTACAATGGCGGATCTTTAACAGCTGATCACTTAGCAATGGTAAAATGTTATTTTTCGTCGATGAATTAATCAATAATAATGAACATGAAAATATACTAATATCTTTAATACAAGCGTATACCTAGATTACCTATGAGAAGTTTTACATATGAACAAGCTGTTTTCCCGCGTCGCGGCTGACGCGGCTTCGTCAACGTAATTTATAGCCTATATCATACGCGTATGAAGTAGCTTTCCGCACATAGGAGAAAGAATTTTTAAAATCGGTTTAGTAGTATCGGTGCCTATTTAATGCAAAGAATCATTTTTTTTATTTTTATAATATAAGTATAGATAGTACTAATTTATTTACATTCCATTCATAGGGACAAAAACAAAGACAAACGAGGACATTAGACAGAGCTCGGATAATTTAACAAGCATTACCAGAAATATATTTATTGCAAGCTAATCCTAGAAATACAATATATAATTTAGTAAACTGATACAAAATGTCACTGTCGAAGAAATTGCTATTAACTACAAATTCATTAGATATTGTTGAATAGTTCAATATCTTCAAGGTAGTGGTCCACCTCCTATCATGATTCTGGCGTATCGGTATTATGATTCTCTTTCTCTATTTTATTTTAAAACGTAAGTTAACGTTAATCTGAAATCGAAAATTTTTAGGAAATTTTTATAAAAAACTATACCGAATAACACAATTGTATTATAAAATACCTTTTTTTGTTCATACTAGTTGGGAGCCCGTACCCATTTTTATTTTCCATTATGATGTTGACTAGGTAAAAAAAGAAATTCGATTTAGTCAGTTAGTTTATTTTTTTCTCGCTTCAATGTAACAAGAAATGGCAAAGATAATAGGCATTAAGTTGGGGAGTGGGGTTTGCTACGTCTCATAACTGTGTAGAAAATGTACAAAGGTGTGACGTCATGCGACATTTGAACTCAATATATCGCCGTAATTTATTGATTTCTATAAGTAAGGCTGCTAGTGTTTAGAATAAAATCTTTGAATTAGTGGAATAAATAGTATGTGTTTATGTGTAATTGCTAACACATAAACTGTTTATTAGAATTAGTCGAGTATCATCAAATCAAAGAATATCTACAAATACAGATGTTTAAAATGAGAACCATAAATAAAACAAAACTCTCGAATTTTAAAAAAGTTTTCATCAGGCAAGTAAAATGAAACTAAAAGAAAAATATACATATTAAGTTATTCTAAGCTAGACCTACGTTTATGAGCATATAGAAATGTGAGAATAGAAAATAAATTTTCATACAATTAGTAGTAACTATTCGGAAAATGATCGCTCTATGTTATTCACAGACGCTGTAAAATCGACGAAGGTTTTGCATATGCCTATATTATACGACGATCAGTATGCAATGCGCATCACTATCACTACATAGTATAAAACAAAGTCGCTTTTTCTGTCCCTATATCCCTATGAATGCTTAAATTTTTAAAACTACGCAACGGATTTTGATGCAGTTTTTTTTTTAGATAGGGTGATTCAATAGGAAGTTTTTATGTATAATACAAGACCACGCGTGCGAAGCCGCTGGCGGAAAGCTACTTTCAAATAAATTATTAGCTATATTAGCTTAGTATATGAATCAGACGCGGATCAGACATACGCTGAGATGCATTTGCAAGGTTTTAAAGGCCTTCATCTCACCTCTAGACGTTCTAAACGTCTGTTGTTCTACTATTATTCACTATTCTCCGTCTAGACTAGATAAATACGATCGCTGATGACTGCACTAAACACATTAAAAGTTGTTTCTTTGTACTATTTTCTTTACGATTAAATTAAAATTAGCTATATGAAGCAAAACGTAAAAAGTGGAGAATAATTTAAAATTATAGGTAGAATAGTTGATAACAAGTAAACACACCAAAATTATTATCTTAAGTCGCCGAAGCATATTAAAATGCATGATATACATAAAATTCAGAGGCTTTTGATGAAGTTAATTAGTATGTCTTGCATGCAGTTGGCATGCATAAAAATATGTTTGAATATTTTGTATTTTAACACCTGTGACCTAAATGACCTAGATATTTTAATTACATATAAAAGGGAATGTCATTTTGCTTTGTTTCTACCTTAAGTCTTTGGGATAATAGTATACAGAACAGTTGCATGTTCAATGTTGCGTGTAAAGATGTTTCAAACCTAAAAAAAATCCTTTTTTATTTTATTTTTTGTATAAAATGAAAATCTTATACGTAACCGTAGAAATTTTTGAAAAAGACCACCTATTAGTATTATGGTGCATAGGTTTCACCATCTTCGACGACCTTTTTAATTTTACAAAAATTTCTTAACATAAAGTAACAAAGTCAAGTTTTATATTCTAACAAATTTGACCTAATTCCTGTCCTTAAATAAGGGATTTAACTATACAGTTTAGTTCGTAAAACCTATTTCTAATTCATGTTTTAGACAAATAAAATCCATTCTGAGAACAACCGTTGCTTTTGTTTGGAATGGATGGTTTCCAAAGTACCCAGGTATGTTTGCTCACGTAATTAGACATCCAAGGCTGAGGCCTCAGTCCTGCGTGTGCAGTGCAGTGCGCCTCGACTTATTTCACCTCCAGACGTCGTCTCTTCTGGCACGTGTACGCCGCACTTTGTCTAGTCTAGACGAATTGCATTATGGAAATTTATATACGTAGACGGCTATTTACACAGACCGTTTCGAATTCAACAAAGAATTTCACTACTTCTGTTTTTGTAAGGAGCTTTAGAAATCCCATCTTTCCGATTAGGTTTGATGAATACAAAGTTCTGTTATTCCATTAATGATATACATGGCGATAAGTAAAAGACTGGCTTATGATAATTTATACCTACCATCTTAAAGCGAGATTGCACGTCATTATCACTTCTTAAACTAATTTGAATTTCATTCTAAGGCTACGCTATTATTTGTCTAATAAAAATAATTTTATGAAAATTAAACATATGATTGAGTTTGCTAAAAACAGAAACATAAATTTCAATTATTCTCTCTGATTTTATGGATCGATTATACGACTAGTATATTTAATCTCAACTATATAATAAAGATTTTTCAAAAAATTGAACACCGACTTCAAACTTTAAAAAGTGATGATAGTCTAAAATCGGTTCTATAAAAAAAAAGATTTTATTTTATGTTTTATGTATGATATTTTTTAACTTGTGGCTAACCAGCCACAAGTTGAACCCAACTTAGTTTTCACTTAGTTGTTTTTTACGCAGGTTGGTTTGATGTTTTATTTTAATTAAGTAGAAATCGATGAAGATACCCACCATAGATTTTTCATCTGAGATACATACTTTCATAAAAAATATACATATGCTTGCAACATAGAAAATCTCCCTTTCGGATTTTGAATAAAAGCAAAATACGAAATCTTTTGTTTTTTAGCTATTTTTATGTTAAAAAACAAAAAACCTCCTCCTTTTTTGAAGTCGTTTAAAGATATATACAATAATAGATTTTGATATAATCTAAAATCAATAATTAAATTTTTACAACTGCATTTGTTTTTTTTTTGGTGATTAAAAATGTATGAAATCAAACGCGCGTGTCTTTACTCTCGAGACTGTTTGCGTATTTGTATGGAAACACTAGTGGCCGCCAGCGACTTCGTTCTCGTTTTCCATTATTTCTTCGCTCCTAATAGTTGCAGCCTTCCTCGATAAATGGTCTATTCAACACAAAAATATTTTTTCAGTTCGAACCAGTAGTTCCTGAGATTAGCGCGTTCAAACAAACAAACTCTTCAGCTTTATAATATTAGTATAGATAAGCAGAGCTACAAGAAGGCCTTAACGTTATAGTGTCTTTCCGATTATAGTTAACTAACTTCTTCAACTGCTATTATGAATAATCTGCGCATTCACACCGGACACAAGGAATGCCTTTATCCTGTGGAACAAATCTAATAATTTTAGAATTATTATAACGTTTTAGCTGTAGTTCTCAAGGAACCACTACAGTGCAGGAGCTCAGGCCTTTCTTATGGATGGTTAAGGAGGATGAGCCATGACCCTCCATGCTGGCTCAATACGTGATATAGCTTATATCATATCAACGCCTTTACAATGAGTTTTGATAATTAGTTACATTTTTATTTCAAACAAAAATCAATTTTAATTTCCAAAAGAATTAAAAGACTTGACTTCTGTGTGGTTATAACACGGAAAAACTAAGAACAGAAATTAGTAAAACGAGATCATTATTTGCACCCGATAATTTTCACCGAATGGACGTGATTAGTAGAGTCAATTTTGCCATATTTTCTCACCTAACAAAGTCTGTAGGAGAGATTCCAAAGCACACAAGGTAAAATTTTATTAAAGGGGCGGCAGTAACAATCTAATATTTGGACCTCTTTTCAAGTCAATATATAACATAACGATTTTACGAACAAATGTTGATTATATTGAATTGAACTGATGTCGTGCGACAATCGTATAGACGAGGATATTTAGAGGAATAAACGTTATGTATTATTACTATTAGACTGTGCTATCGGATTCACGAAGTTCATGCTCATTTAATAGACGATTAAGAACGTTTTGGTATTTTTTAGAAGATTTACGAAATTAGTATATAAATAATAGGTGTAGGTATTTAAAAAAAGCTTGTAATAAAATGATTTGGTTATTCATAAATCTGATTCCTGACAGTGACTATAGTTGTGGATAATGCTCACTACTCAAAATGTAATGCAATGGGCTTTTAAGGCGACGCGACGGTCATCTGTAGTGACTTTACGTATCAATATTGAGAGTGCGTCTTCCTCTAAACACCTCTTGAGTGTACTAAATTGTATAAAAACATTATTTTTATTTATCGGTGCAAAATGTTAACTTTTTAGGTGGATTAAAAATGTATTCTGGAAATGCTCTTTAATTTTTTAATTTAACTTAAGATTAATTTTATTTATTAAAAAAAATCTTAGTATACTTCATTTCGAAAGTGTTCTACTTTATTACATAATTTTTTCTCAAAGTATTTGCAGGGCCGGCTTAAAGCGTGAATGTTTGGTTGGAAACTCACAAAAAATCGTTATACCATCTGCGCCTATAATACGCCTTTAATAGCGCGCAGACGTTCAGTGCGTCCCGTCGAGTTGCCGACCGTCGCGCCGCCGCAGCATCCACTTTAAACCTCATCCATTTTAATTTAACAAAAGTGCCCGCCGATGGCTCGGAGGAAGAACTCATTTCCGCCGCCCGTTGCCAACTGAGTCACGCGTCGATCAATCCCATATTGGTATTGTTCAACTGTAATCTGCGTCTGTCTCTGTTGATTAACTATCAAATTACTAAATAAAAGTTTAACATGGTGCCAAATCCAAAAGGCTGTACGTGTCTATCTCGTCGCGTAAATGTTAGCGAATCACGAGTCGAAAACTTTTTTGTTTAATTAGATATTCGCAATCTATTACCATTTTTGTAAAAGTGTTACATAAATGGCTTAGCTACAAAGTGAGACGCATATTTATCAATCTTCCCTATAAAAATGTTATAATTATGACAAGAAGTGGAAAAATTATGAAATTAAGGAAGTAACTGAGATTTTCCTATTTCTATTTTAAATTTACGTCTGCATGTGACAGAACCCTTAGAAATATCATTTCAAAATAACTGCTATTTGGAGGTTATTTTTTTGTATAAAAAATCCATAAGGACTCTTAATGGTCAAATCGAACATGTCATAAAAATAATAGATTCCATGTTTTTGCAACATAAAACAAAACGAACTTAAATATAAGCTGCATACAAAAAACTTTTTAACATTTAAGTGGTATCTTTTATACGCACAAAGATAAGGTTAAATAAGGTTAAATTAAGAGACACTTAACTAAAGCATACATATATAAACCATACACAAAGCCTCCTTTTTTAGGAATTTATACAAATAATATCGTACATTATTATCTAAATCAGTGATTCTTAACCGGTGGTCCGCGGGACCTCAAAAATAATTAATATACCTATAAAATTAATAATTTTATTCGTGTTTTATATATACTTACGTCAGACTATACGTAGTGGACTTTGTATCGGACGCGCTTCATATAGGACTTCCCTACTAAAAGAGGTCTGATTACTATGGTGGTGTGTAGGGTGACGTGAGGCCGTGTGTACATAAAACATATGATAATACTTTATCTTTTATTTAACTAGACTTAGATATAGCAAATTAAATCAAATGGGTATTAGGCTTTTTGTGCCTGAGAAAATTATTGCATGAAAGGTTAACCGATCTAAATAGTGTTTTATTTTAGCATATGAATTTTTAGTGTTTTTTAGTCTTTCCAGGGAATATATTGTCATCTAAGTATTCGACTTGATCCACCTGACATTATCTGAATCCACAGACATTGAATATCCCTCGTCAAGTGTCGGATTTAGAATAATATATTTCTAGAGTTGTATGTTAGATTGACGTTTGCGAAAGTCCGAATAAAATTATTTTTAAAGTCCCACATGGCAATTATAAAATATTAGAGAATATCGCATAACATATGTTACATTACTTTTTTTTAAGTTTTGAAGTGATGTTATAATAATTTCATTTAACAAAATTTTATACAATTGTAGTCTGTTTTTAGGGCAGGCGAAGAAAGGAACAGTGATACAGATACAAATGAGCAACGAAAGAAAACTATATGTATCGCTTTCTATTAATTTCTGTATCGTTTTCGCGGAGTACTGCATTTTGTTGTACGGGACGTCATAGGTCGCTGACACATTCACTTTAAAAGCAGTACTGCACTATAACGATATAAAGTTCTATGGGTGGCGATACATATCGTTTAATTTTGAAAACTCACATAATATTTTTAATGATCTCATAATATATGTCTTATTAAGCTTAACGCTATTATTTTTCTGAAAATAAAAAACTTATAATGATATTGACAAGACACAAATTTTTAGTAATGCAAGCAAGTGTCATAAAAGCCGTTTCACTACCTAAGTAGTATGGTTACTTATATGATAAGTATTTGAATAATAAGTCATGAGTAAGTTTTTAGTAAATTCTAGTTTAAACTCGAACAGTAAAGTTAGATACTGTTTGAGCCAAAAGGAGAATTTAGTTTTCTTAGTATTAAATAATTAACAGCATATTTGAACTTTTTTAAAATCTAGTTAGATTTTGTCACTTCATTTAAAAACATCTTTTAAAACTTGGGGGTTTCAGGAGAGTATGTCTAAGAAGAACAAATTAAAATGAAACCAAACTGAATGATCACGTAAACTCTTGCCCATGCCACTCTAAATGAGGACATATTCTATAACAGGAGAGCTTAATATTTATGGCGTAATTATTTATAGTTATATTTTTTTCATACAGTGCTCGGTCTAGACGTCTTGAGTGGTTTTTATAGTTCCTGTCTGAAGTTTATAGCTATATTCGAGTGTGATAGTCACTCGACGCTTAACTATTCGCTGCTAATTAAAGTGCTTAATCTGTTTATCTGGTTACCATTTTTGTGCCAAAACTCATTTCTCGATTCACAATCGAATACCCATTCTATACGTGGTAAATGTCATAAATAGAAGTTTTCCTATTGGTATACATACTATAAATACATTCTCCACTCCTCTACAAACGAAGCAGGAGTGACTCTTCTTATTAAGTGGTGAGTGTAATTATTGAGTGCGTTAAGAATGTCTATGGAAATTTGTAATTCTTGATAGTTACCGCTAAGGGCGCTAAACCAGTTTCGATACTAAAATCTAAACGTGCTTACGATTGAAAGTAACATAAATAAACAATATACGCTTAGTTCTCGCGTAGGGAAAATGCGAACTACTAACGTTCAATTATTAATAATATTTACTTTATTTATCACACAATCATTGATTGAACGGCAAAAATATTATGATTTAGTTATTTTGTGCGATCTGGAGCTTAAGCTATGGCCTAAACAACGTGCGCTCGTCTCAGTGCACGTCAGTACCAACATGGTTTAAATAAAGTGAGCATAGGTGCGATGATGAGTCTACACGTGTGTGTGGGTATGTGAGTCTCTCTCTCTCTCTCTCTCTCTCTCTGTCTGTGTGTGTGTGTGTGTGTGTGTGTGTGTGTGTGTGTGTGTGTGTGTGTGTGTGTGTGTGCACGTGTGTGTGTGTATGAAGTATTAATTAGATTTAGAAGGAATATACTATGATTGTCCTACCGTCTTATTATAAAACGATTAGGTACTTACCTTCGTTACTACCAGACGTATAATAGGCTAATGCATTTCAATTTTCAGTTGAAAGTATTCACTTCACGCTACAACTATTTGACATAAGATAGCAATTGTGATCGTGAAGTTATGAATGAACCATTAATGAACAATATAGCTAATTTAACATTGATTGGAATTGTCTAAGCCAAGTATTACAGGTATTTTTATTATTTCTCATGATCTATCAAATAGTTATTTGTTCCGAAAAGGAATGCGACTTTAAAAGTTACATAATTCCAAAAATCATTATTATAATCGCTATACATACCTTTGAAATGAATGTAAGTAGCCAATTACGCCACAAGTTTAAACCATCATCCAACCAAAATAAGTCAACACAACAATATGTTTTAGGCGAACAATGGTTTAAACCAAATGCTAACTATAGTCCTTGTTTCGTATTAAAACTGCTACAGTGCTATTAATAAACAAGGTTTAGCGTCAGAGTAAATTTTCGCAAAAAATTGCAATTTTAGTATTAGTCCAAATTCTTATTATGCAGAGAATAAGCAAACCTATTACCATTTCGGAGTAGATATTAGTCCCGTAGAATTTCGTACTAGGTTAAGTTTTACTGAGTCTTGGTTTATTTATATCAATTTTGACTAATACTAAGTGCAGTGTCAGCGTAAATTTACTCCTAAGCTAAACCTTGTTTATTAATACCACTGCTAGAGTTTAATGTTATCATGTAGATAAGTAGCAAAAACCTAATACCTATAATACCCATACTTTCGCAAATTAAACTCATTAACAAATTAATTCTTGAACGGCTAGAGCGTGTAATTAGGTTTATGTTTAACATTTTTATAAGGCCTTTCGAATTCTTAGTAGACTCCTTGCTCACTAGACGGCTATATTGTCTTAAATGTTCAATGAATACAGCGACATATACTTTTAAAATGATATATCAATTTAATCTTCGAACTTCTCACCTTCGCAGCATGGATATTGTATAAGAGCCATTAAGTGTCATATTTACTACTTTCCTCTCAATTTCATTAATGTTTTTCTGCAGTAGAACCTATCACAAACTTCAACGAATCCAAAAAACCGGCCAATTTCAAGTAAGGGGCCGTTCATTAATCACGTGACATTTTTTCAGTATTTTAGAACCTCTCCTCCCCCTTGGTGATACATGTTGAGGTTTAGGACTACCCCTTTCACCCAAATCACGTGTATTTTTAGTATCAACAAAAATCTTAATATTTGACACCGCTTTTCGGTTTAGTAATCGCGCGTTTAAGGAAAAAATAAATACACGTGATATATTTCTACCTCCTCCCTTATGATATTTCACGATTTTTGACGAACCCTCTCCCCCTCTTTCGAATCACTACAGTTAAGTATATCTCTATACTCCCGCACGAAGGATACTGAAAACGAGCAAAATATCTCACGTTTGTATATGCCTCCTCCTCCTTAAATAATTATTTTATTTTGTTTTAAGGTATTGTTTTTATTTAACAGAAATACATTATCTATGAAACTCGCAATTGATGACATGAGATACGGCCTGGTGACAGACGAATAGACAGACAGACGAACGGCCAGGGGTAATCTTTGGAAATATAATGTATTTATATGGATTAATATATATAATTAATTAAAATCATACGCGGTGAATTAGGCTATTACTTAAGCAGGCGAAGTCGCGGGGAAACATCTATCGCATATATCATTATTTTTTATACATACTTTTTTAGAAAAACATTTGCTTTAAATAGTGGAATCCAGTTAATTCCAATCACAATTTCATTATTACGTTTAAGGAGGTCGTGGGGTGCGGCCGGTGGGTGGTATTCGTCCCCTTTACACAATGTCACCCACAACGTTACATAATAGCCAAACAGTATAGTGTCTGACGTCGGACAGTCTGCGAACGATCCTTTTAGACATTGCTTTAATACTTACAGATATTTGAAACGGTTATAGTGCCTACGTTTTTATTTTTAATTGAGGAAATTTATCTGCTATAACTTTGGTTAGGGACCACCGTCATTGTTTGTTTCAAAAGTTGGAGAATAGACAAAGAGTTTATAACTTTTCCCTTATGAAAATATGTATATAAGCTAAAAGTTTTTATTTTCACAATTAAATTGTACATAGCAATCGTAGATAAATAATTTGAAAATAAATTAATTGATATAATACCTAAATTAATTTATTTATAAGACATACATTAAAGTTATTTAAAATGTTATAAAAATGATTAATTAGTGTACTAAATTAAAAATAAAAACAATAAAAAAGAATTTAAGTCAATCGAGTGGTCAATGATTATTATCGAAAATGGATAATTTTGGATTTAAATTTGCTCAAGGCTTAATATATTATTTAACTATGACAAATTCGGTAACACACAATTACAACCATTACAACCTCCGTAGCCGAGTAGTTTTGCACGCTGGTTTCAAGGTGACGCCGTCTGTGAGGTCCCGGGTTCGATTTCCGGTAGGGTCAAAGTAGAAAGGGGACTTTTCTCTATTGTCTATTTTCTCTATTGTTTCTACCAGGTCATTTTGCGAACTGGACAAAATTATATGTAGATTAAATTGGGTTAGCTACACCATGTCTCAAAACTTTACCACAATATCATACATCTACATATATTAAATGAATTAATTAAATACGATATAATAAATATATGCACTAATTAATAAGTACAGAAATACTACACTTCCAGGCACAATTAACCGCTCACCTATTTCTTTAATTCCCAGAAATCGCCTTTAGACCTTATTTTATCAAAGGAATGTTAAAAACTATACTTATAGAAAATAAAAACAACAAAAATATTGGAAAAAACAATCTTTTATTAAGGGATGCTTCAAAAAATCCTTTTTTTTTTAAATCTTTAATGAAAGTATTAAATTTTTTTACCTCTTGCCCTTATGACTTCTTGAACTCTGTTTGTCAATCCAACCATGATGTCTTGAATATCCAATTGGGGTATATTGTGACACTCCCCTATTGTAACCGTTTTTACCTCTCCTATAATCGCAGGGACTGGTACTCTTGCTCGGACACGTCTTTTAAGATTGTTCCAAATGTGAAAAGATCCAAGATTGGGTAACCTACTGTTTTAATTATAGCGCTTGGAGCAAATTTTGACGCCTGCAGACATTCTGACGTCTATCTGGATCACTTAAGGCTATTCTACTCTCAACTTGGTATGTTCTGACAATGGTTTGAATTTTTTTGGGTAACGGAATGACTTGAGTGTCTTTTCAAAGAGATGGAAAGACTCCAATGCTTATGAAGTGGTTCAGGATATGTGTGATGAGAGGTGCTTAAATACAAAGTTTAATAACAATCTTTCATCCCATGTTTCCAATCCTTCCACCATTTTTTGTGATAAAATGTAAACTATTTCCTTTTCCAAGGTTCATTGTATCAAATTTCTTTAAAATCGATTTAGTGGTTTATTTATGCCACGAAGACTTAACCCATAACTTATTTTAACATACAAAAATTATAATATGTAATGTATTCCATTTTAAATGTAATAACTTGCGACCGTTTGCCCTTTACGACTTGTTTATGCAGACGACCGTTATGGAATTATAATTGTCTGGATTATATAGTAGTATTGCAATATTATATGTTCTGCTTAATATACGAAAGTCATTGTGAAGTGAAAAGCTTTTATAATATAGCTTACGTAGCTATTTTCTGTAGACATTATGATAATGCCTGTTATACTCGTACATTGAAATGGGTACACATTTTTATCGTAAAATGAGATTCGGCGCTTATTAAAAATATTTTCGTTGGTATTCTTGCAGTATAATGCAAATTGTAAATGAAACAATTTTTTTTTAATTTAAGGATTCTCTTAAAGAAAACAATATGAATCATTTTAGTTTTACCAGAATAAAAATATTATCTGGGATCTAATGAAAATTTAAATAAAGTGAGATAAAATGAAAATTTACACACAAAATAAAGTTTCCAAAATATTTACAAGTAATAAAATTGATTGGGTTATTGTAATTATATATTAATTTGATTTAATATTCTTTATCAGAATTTTGTTTCTTTTTTTCTGTAGCACTGGACAACAATAGCTTACTCAGACTGTTACATAATAGAATTCAGTTTTATTTCTTTAGGTAAAAGGTGTACACCATTCATGCAAAATTCACAATGATAATATAGCAAGCGATGTGCATAGACTGGGGGGTAGGGGGTGGCCTTAACCTTGAACCTCGCGCCGTCTGACCCCCACCATTTCCCGTCTAGCCTAAGGCCGATAAATAAGGTTTAAGGGCATGTTAAAATACACGTACAGATCAATCTACAGTCTATAAATTAAAACCAATTTAATCGTCTCGCTTACTATAATGGATGAATTTAGATGAGTAACTTTTAAATGCAAATTTTCTAAAGTACTCACCTTCTATCCCACTATAGTCACTCTAAAGTTCTGTAATTGTTTTTCAATTAACTTCAGTTTTGTTTCGTATTTAATGAAACTTACACTGATAAGCAGTGTAAGTTCATAAACACAAAAAATAAATATAAATTCAATTACACATTACTTTTAGGCGTTTGGTAAAAAGTAAAAACGATAATAAAGTCGAATGACAGATTTTTGCAAATATACTCTAGGTTATCTCTATTAAATAAATGCATTATTATACAATCAAGTTCATTTATAAATATAAACTGAGTTGTTTATTTATAAACATAAGTACTTATTTACTTAAAACAAAGGACGTAAACATTTTGCACTGCTTGCATATGTTTACTATTCATGAATGACAAACAATTAGGTCGAAGTGTTTTCTTAAATAAAAAATTAATACAAAGGAGTTTATTTTACTTACCGCAAATACTAATAAACTTGGTCTCGAGCATTATTATTATTTACTTTATTATCTCTAGTACTTTAGAATTAATTAGAATTCTAAACTTGTGATGGTTTTTGTAAATTTTATTTGTCGCTTTTAATATTTCTTAACTGTCGGTTTCTGTCTTTGTTAATGTTCTTAAGCTATTTAAATAAACTACTGACCAGAAAATATTCAG
Source organism: Diatraea saccharalis (assembly GCA_918026875.4). Lineage (NCBI taxonomy): Eukaryota > Metazoa > Arthropoda > Insecta > Lepidoptera > Crambidae > Diatraea > Diatraea saccharalis. The sequence continues at coordinate 9,531,382 of OU893337.1, forward strand.
GTCGTTCGTATTTTTCAGTCCATTTATTACATGCTCGAAAGTTTTTTTTAATTGGGGCGAGGATATAAGCTCGTGATTTTAACCGAGTAACTTCAAATTATATTTCTTGCGTTTGAATTGTTGAACGACTTTATTTTCAATTATTTTTTTTCTAATTTATGGAAGTATACGCATTTTGAATAGCAAAAAATTGTCTAACATTCTAGTTTAATTACCCTTTTACATATTATGATGTAGATTATTCATTCTTATTCATTCAATTTTAAAACTTATAATTATTTAAAAAAATTCAAATAACATACACTTTATCGTAACTTAAACGCAAATTTTGACAATTGACTCGTTAAAAAAATCACTAAGGTGGTCCTGAATAGTTTGTTTAAAACCTTTTTACTTTTTATTTATTTCTTTTCATATTTTTGATTACTATATTTCAAAATAGCATAATTTTCTTTTATTATAATTTATTCCGATGTCGATTTTATTAAAATTAGAATACGAGTGACTACCATATGGTATTATTGCATTTTAGGATTCCTCAATAGGAAAAAAATAGAGTCACTATGTTGTCTGTCTGTATGTCCATCTGTGATAGCTGATTTTCTCTAAAACTACTGGGCCAATTGAGTTGAATTTTGGTATATACATATAAAATGTCAATCAATGAATTACAAAGATTCTTTTGGGGATAAAATAAAATGACGCATAGAAAACTACATAAATTTTATTTTGAAGTAAGCATTATGATACTTATTTTTTTTAAATAGGGGAAAATTATATTTACCCCCTGATATCCGAAACTCCGGGATTTAATAAACTTTATAAGTCTTTACAAAGTTTTATCTATAGATTACAGGAAAATCAATGAAAATGTCTATACGCATATGTATGATAAGGAGAAATGATTGATTGTTTGTTTGTATCGAGCAGGCTCCGAAACTACACCATTGATTTTAAGAATTCTTACACCTACGAGAAGCTATAAGTTATTATAATTGACGATTACAATTGACAAAGTCGCGGAAAAACAGGCGCGGAAAAACAATTTTCACGCGCACTTTATTTATTAGATATATAAATAAAATAAATACTCCTTAAATAAAATTAACTTTGAACGATTTTATCAAGTTATTACATTTTTCAAGCCTTCCGTATTTTTTACAGGTTCTGTGTAACTTTTTTTTTTTTGTAGAAAATTTATTGTTTTTTAAATAAACACGATTAAAACTTTTTAAAGAAATTTGATATTTGTGCGAAATCCTCTGAACGGGAGTTCGACTCGCGCTTAACTTTGTCATTTTATAAAACAAAATTTTACCCAGACATTAAAAGGCCTACGCAACGAAAATCTGATAGAAGTTACTAAATACACACATAGACAGGTTTTATTATTTATTAACGTCTAGATTAATGATACATTTCTGTTACATAAAAGTGGAATCATTGAACCGTTTTAACGATGATGTAAAGCGGGGGTCGTCGTGTTGACCCGCCGCCCTCCAGACAGTATGGCGACCATGCCGCCACCTGACGTCAACTGGCGCTGTTGCTGAAGGACGCCGCCATCTGCCAGTCACATGCCCGTCTATTCGCTACAAAGAAAACTATGTACATAAAAACGCAATAGGTCATTAAAATGAAAAATCTTTGTTAATAGCCTTTTTATTGTAATACCAGTAATACTCTATAGTTCAATAAGTACAGTAATGAGTTATTTTTTGTAGTTCAACGGCAATAACAATTTAACTCGCCAGACAGTCAAGTTAACTCGCTACTGTACTTTTGAAGTATACATGCAGCTTATGAATGTTCCTACTACTGAGACGTGCAAGTATTCTCTGTGGATAGAATAAAGTAGGAAAAACGGAGCACGGAGGAGCTCGATATAATAAATTTTTGGTTACCCATCTTATGGCCAAACTTTACAAAAGTAGCTTAACCTCCGCATCGCAGACTCAGAACATACACGCTTTACACTATGCCATCGTGTTCCTCAAAAAAAAGAAAAACACTAATTTTCAATTGTTTTTCCACAAAGAAATAACGTAAAAATAAACTGTAATTGAAATTGCGAAAACTACATATACCACAATGTAAAGCACTGAAATGGTCACAAACATATTTATGCACTCCTAATTTTACTTTTTTAATATAAAGAAAATTGATATATATGTGAGCTACTTTGTAGCCAACGACTTTACAAAGAATCTTTTCAATACTCTTAATGGGCTGCGAGTAATTATATTGTTTTGCATCTTTCATCCTTGTCTATTAAATAGTATTAGTATGAATAAGTAACTAAAGTACTTGTATTAAGAAAATTTGAGTCACCGAAAATACACAAACACCCAGAATCGAGACTAACTACATAAAACATCCATTAACGAAACATCTCTTAAACGGTTTCATCGCCATTTAGGTTCTGTGTGCACATAAGACTAAGCTGTTGGTTGTTAACACCTTAGTCTTCAATGTCAAAGTCAAAGTCAAAATAATCTTTATTCAAATAGACTTCTTAAAAGTACTTTTGAATCATCCAACATTTTTTTCCCTACCACTCGTTCAGGACGTCTTTTGGCTGATAAGAAGAACGAGCAAGAAACTTACCAGATCTAATAAGAGTAATGACATTTACAAAAACCATGTTAAATATTATAAACAGAGATAGAATAATAATAAACGTCAATAAAACTAAATGCACGAAACGCAAACCCATCGCAATGAAATCGTTAAAAAGTTGTTTCTTATACTTTATTATATATATAGTTTATTACTTAATTTATTTTTCCACAATGGATTTAATATATGTTATTAATTCACCTCTTCAGAACGTCACCAAATTATTTCCAAAAGAAGTTTATAATTGATAAATGGTTTTCACCAAGGAGGTTTAAAATTTAACGATTATTTCTTGATTGATGGTCAACAATCACAATATCTGGTTCTGATCACAAGTCAAGGAATGGTTGCCACCACTGAATGACTTTTTAATTTGTTTATACATGCTAAAAATGTGCTCTGAAAGCAAATGAAATCCTGAGATATTTTTTTGTCACCTGGTTTCAAGAATGCGCATACTTCTAAGATTTTATATGATAGGTATTTTTGAAAATATTCTGTTAGAACGTTCGGTATTGTTTTACATACCTAATTAATGGTCTGATAAAAGTAGGGGGGGGGGGGGGAGGAATTGAAATTTGATAACATTTCTTGCATGTTATAAAATTAATGGATGGACAACAGATATTTTAAAGTAGATTAAAAATATCAATTATTAGCTTTTAAAAAATGTTGTTTTGATACGTCTTAAGTAAATTTAAAAGTATCTCGTAGAAAATAATTTATTTTTTTAATATTATAATATTTTTTTAATTATTTTTATAATATTTTTTTAATAAGTAATTTTTTTAATAAAGATGATGATTAGCGCATTCAATCTGCGATGCGGAAATGAAGTAACTATCACAAAATTCAGGATGGGTGACCCAAAAATTATTATCTCGAGTTTTTCTTCTCGCCACCACGTTTCGGAAGACACGTTCAATCGGTGATCTTGAATCTGCAATCGTTGACATCTACCAATTCCATTCTCCTTATTTGAATTGCTTCGAGTCCAACCATTGGGAAGAATTATGCCCCAGATTTGGGAATATTAATAGTTTGGCAATGATGATGGTTGAACAGTTTGAATTATTTGAACATTTCATAAAGTAAAAGAACGTCTATCATATTCATTATCTATTATTGTTTGTTCATTATTTATTCGTAGATAAATATTTTGCTAATGACGTGTAGGTACAAGTTTGGCATCATCATCATCATCAGCCCTTTTATATCCCCATTGGAGGGCCTCAGGCCTTCCTTATGGATAGTTTGCATGCTGACTTAATTAATGACGATTGGAGGGTATTAACGATTGTCAACAGACTCTAATTTTAACTGCTCGTAACCATATTACCACCATCGAAAATATTGCAGCAAAGATATCAATCCTATATTGCTTACTTGGTGAGAGGTAAAAGTATTGAAGACAAAGCCACAGAACACAAACCAATACTAATTAAGTTCAGTTTTATAGTTTTAAGGTTATTATTTACACTTTATTAAGTGTTAATCTATAAAACACAAAAAAGTTCTTTTATGACACACACGATAACAAAAGAATGCCTTGCACTGTATTGCATATTAAAAAAATTCAAATTATTTATGAAAACAATCGTAACAAATATGATTTTATGATACACGTGGACATTCCTTACATTTAAATGGCAATGGCAACTCATAAAAAACCTTTATAAGTGACAAACTAAGCTAGTACCTCTGGACATACATCAAAATGTTGGCATTGAAATTGTTGGTTTTAGTATTATTATCAAATTTAGTTTTTGGTTGGCGTATCACAGACGAAGTACAAAATAAAAAATATTTAATTGGGACTCCTAGAAATGATGATTATACGAAATTAAAACCAAAACTGGCAATTACTGATAAAATACAAAAGATTATAGATATATTTAATAATAAACCATCAACAAATAATGAAACTATAAATAAAAATTTAATATTAAACGATGACATTACAACTGAACGATCAAATGATGAAACTACAACTGAAAAATCAAATAATGAAACCACAACTGAACAATCACATGATAACGCTACAACTACAAATGATGTTACTACAGAAAATCCAACAACAACAGATGAACCAACGAAAACGTCAGAGGGACCAGGTAAATATAATTTAATTGTAGAAGTAAAATCAAATAGCTTGTCACAAAGAATTTTGATGATTTTTTATTTTTCCACAAGTACAAACCTGACAAAAACTACAAATGACATACATAACATCACATACACCGATTTCAAGTTTATGTTGTTAATCTAAATCGTGGCAAATAACAAATCATCAAACCTGCGATCTCAAAGTTTGCAATACTTTATATAATACTTTAAAAATTCATATTGTCAGTGACACTGCTGACGGCGATTAATTCTTTTGTATTTTATTTCATATCTCATTATGTCAAAGTAACTTCTAATAATCAAATACTTTATGTTACAGAACCATCTACATGTAACAGCAGTCTGTACTCAATAAAAGATTTAGAATTGATTATTGATTATATAGTCAATAATAGTGCAATTTTCACAAATATTATTAGTGAAATTAATAATAATACTACACAAATTCGTGATATTTTTTTGGGAGATATAAAACAATTCTACACATGTTTAGAAAATGGAATTGAACATTTAGATCATATACTTAAAGGATTTAATGATACTCGCAAGAAATTAGAACCACGTCTTAAAAAAATAACAGAATCATTTGAAAATTACACCGATTTACTGAACAGTTTTCAAGACCAAAATAATACGGCAAATAGTTTATTTGAAAAATTTAAAAAAAGTAATAACATATGCGAATTTGGATGTGGAAAAAGTATTAAACCAGGTCAGTTGTTATAATGTTGTTGCAGTAATTACTTCTAGTTTTATATTTTTTACATTTATACATAATTTTGATATTACAGAAAGGGCGAATGTTTTAAGAAATTTACAAACGTATAATCCAGAAGAGTATTATTGTGGTTCTATTGAAGAAATAAGAGCTGTAATATTGTCTAATTTCATTACGTATTCCAAATCCCTACAAAATGAAATGAATGATCAAATAAAAAATGACATTGAAAAAATTAAGAAAGAAGTCGACACAATGAAGAATGACATAAAAGATATTATACTCAAAAAATTTGATCGTACTTTTTATGATATTTTACAGTTGCAAGATGATTACAGTCATTTTTCTGAAAATGTTAATAAAGCAGATATTAATAAAATAGAGGAAATAAAACTGAATACAGCCGAGTTGTTACCGAAATTGATGTCATTCAAGGACACACTTTCAAAGTTTAACAAATTTTGTAGAGCTTGCGACAATGATCTGGCTTTGCATTATCTCAATGGTAAGTACAAACAAGATTCCTAGCATTTATTCATATAGCAAGGACAATAAGTCGAGGACTCGTTAATTTATAACTTTTTAACTATTGATACTCAGTTGTATAAGTCTGTTCAGTACCTTTTCCATATACAGCACATCAATAAAAACACCACCTAAACAGTATTTGTGCCGCTAGTTTGCATGTATGTCATTTTTTCTTATTGGTGAAAATTCTGTTTATATACTTGGAAGAGCTGTTTGGAGAATGCTGTTTGAAATCCTTTGACAGTTGAAGTCTTTTTTACTTTCTGTTATAAATAAATGCATGTTTGTTTACTTTTTGCAGCAAAAAATATAAGTGACGAGACTGAAACATACAATCTTTTGAATAAAATAATTAAAGCTAAAGAAGATGAAGTCGCATCTGTAATAAAAGAAAATTATTTTAATGTACTTAAACCTCTGAAAGATCAGCTGTCACCTCCGTATAAAATTGATTTTAACTATATAGGAAAAATTTATAAGGACGTTAGAGTAAAAATTGAAAATGAAAAAGCCATATTTGTTAATCTTAACAATCATTTCGATCCACTTTTGCTTATAAAAGTCGAAAACTTACATAAAGAATCAACAGAATTGTTAGAAAATATTGATAAACATACGGATCTTATTAACAATTTCATGGAAAAAAAATAGTATATTCGTTTATTAAGTCCTTATCTTTAAAAATAAATATATATTAGGATATACGTACTATATAAAATGAGGTTTTTTTGTGTCAAAGATTTACAAATATCGTCCTCTTATATTACTTATTGGTTGGAACAATGATGGGATGATCCATAGGCATTTCATAAATATAATTTTTAATAATCCCATAATTTTTAGAAAAATGTTGTTGTAATATTAAATAACAATTAAATACTAACTGTAAGCAATGTAAAGCATGTAAGTTCATCGCAAGGAACCAAATTCAAACAAAAAAAAAAAAGCAAAGATCAGCATAGTCAGCAACAGAAGATTTATTTTGGGAATTATAAATGTCCATTAAACAATTTCTATCGTTACATTGTTTTTACAATATGTCAACCCTATCAACAAAGTTGTAGGTAGATGGAACGTTCATTGTTATGGCAAATAAAATGAAATTCGAATAATACTTTTGTCCTGTTAAAGAGATATCCTTTTGGCTGTGTAAATAATGAAGGGTGAGCGACCGGACGGTCAGCGGCGGCGTACCGATTCTCTTTAATAAACCTGAATAGGTATTGTGCGCGGACGCATACAAAAGTGTTGTTACTTTTTCTAAATTCGTAAAGCGAGGTATTGAGGCGTCGACATGAATTTAAGGGACGTGTTGTGTTTGCAACGGCTACAAATAGGTGATACAAGCGCGTGTTAACAGCTTTATGATTAGTATGCAGCTGGGTATTACGTTTCTATAGCCATTTTTAGGACTCCGTACCATGAAAAGAATAACTAAACACTTATTATTCGATTTTCCGTCTTTTGTCCTTCTGTCACAGATGATTAAATTTGGTACACAAATCTAAGTCGTTGATTAATATGCGCCTATGAAACAATAGAGATATATTTATAACATGGAAGCCACTTTTGCGGTTAAATTATAAGAAAGCATATTCAAAAAAGTGTCACAAACTCGGCAAATACACTGAGTAACGTATAAATGAATGGACTCATTATGAGAATGTTAAATATATATTTTTTTGTAAAATAGGATAAATAGTTTTGAACGTTATGGCTTAAAGACAAGTAATAATAATAAGTATACCGCGTTATTGGAAGTGTGGTTTCGCTTCTGGACGTTGTTAGAGATGGGTAAAAATATTTATGATGTCGATTGTGATAAATTGTTTTAACATAAGCACATATTTATTATTTATTTATTTGTTTTTACCCATCTCTGAAAACTTCTAGCCAAGTGCTTTAACGTAGACAAAGCTACTTTAAAGCACTTAAACTATTTTAACGTAAACAAAGCTTCTTTAAAGCAATTAGCTGTATATAATAAACAAGCATAGTAATTGTAACTCTATGCTGGTAGTTTACATTAGGTTAGATTATAAATAATGTAGAAAGATTGCTTATATTATAAATTGACAATGCTTATTTATTTGAGAGTGACACATACACTATGTATACGTCACCGTAAATTGAAAAAAAAAAACATATTATATCGGTTAAGATTAGTTTAGGCACAGATACACATAATCTATTTAGGATAGATTATAAAAAATTATAGAGATATGATAAACTGACGAAAGTTACCATTTCACATTGACATTAACACTGAACTTAAATTAAATTTATGTAAAGATCTATTTGATTTTATCTTTATGTTATGACAGTGCTGTGCTCTACGTCGAATTCCAGGCTGTTTTTATAATAGGATAGCACTGCTGACTATTTAGCTCTTATGTGCAGAGGTCTATGTGATTAAAAACTTATAAATAATTTTAACATTTCTTTCCCTTCCTTTCGCGCGTCCTCTCGAGTTAGATTTACCGAGTTTGAGCAGCATTTTTTTCTGCAAACAAATGTCGATTATAAATTCTTATCTGTTCCTATTAAATCAAATAACACTGTACTTAAAGTGCAATGGTTGTTAATATTTTCACTGATGGAAATTTCATCCGTTATCACAAAATGAAAATAATTCTATACGGCATAATTGTTAATTATTATTTCTAGAAGTGAGGGGTCAAACATAACTAACTTACAGTTTAACATAGATATGTGATGCCTAGGAATTACGTAATATATCTACTTTGTCAATCTGCATTTCTCCCTGCTTGTTCACATTCTCATATTTAACTTTAAGGAAGACGCCATTTTTAATGTTTGCTTGAGATTTCTGTGTCCACTCTGTTATTTTTATTTTATTTTATATTTTATTCTCTCTTATTCGTCTATTGAAATAAGCACGTAGAGATCGATTGCAACCTGCATAGATCACATCCACTAATATCTTACTGCCAAGTTACGGCTAAATGTACCTTCTGAAGCACAGAGGAAAACAGGATGATTGGTTTTTGGGAAAGTTTGCATCATCGAACTCCCCATAATATTATCCTATAATATTTTTTCAAAAATACAAGTTCAAAGGTAGTTTCATTTGATTGTTTGTTTGTTAGCACCTATTTATAAGCTAATTACTGAATTGATTTTAGAAATTATTTCACTTATGAGAAACATGTCATTTGTGAGTGACATAGGATAATTATTTGCGTAGGCGAAGTCGCGGGACGGAAATAGCTAGTATCTTATAAAATACAAAGTTGTGTCATCATCAGCCCTTTTGCATTGTGTGACAAATAATACTAACAGATTTTTGATTTGATTTACTTTTTAAATTATTGACACGACTTAAAGTTAACTGATAACTATTGTAGGTACTTTTGACATTTCAAAGTTATTAAAATAAATTGGTTTTTAAAAGTATCTGAGATCCAATTAACACAATGTCTATAATGTCAAGTGAACTTTAAAAATTATAATTGCACAGTAACAACAATGACTCGATAACAAGACTCAAAGGTCACTTCAAAAACTTTATTCTATTATCACTTTTCTACTTACTTACTTACAATAGTGCCTTTATAGGTAGGTAATGTGTCTTAACAATGATTGTACAAAGTCATCGTCTGGTGCCTTTAATTGTTAGGATCCAATTTGTATATAATAAAGCCAATTCAAAGTTATCTGAGCAGAATGGCGGGCGATCGAGAGGTGTCAAGTCATGCACATTACACTTGCATTAGACGACACGATTTTTTTTTAAATAAATAGGTATACGACTAAATGGATCAAACAAATCTTATGCATTCAAAATAGCGCCATTCAATTGAATAAAAATTAAATGACCTATTTAAAATGTCGATTGCATGAGCTTAATTAGGTACCGATTATATTTTAACTATAAAAACATATACACAGTACTCTTTATACTGAAAACTCTAAATATATGTGAGAAAAAGTTTATTTTGTTTATTATTGTACATTGTGATGTGGTGAGAAACGAACGAATATAGACGCCGTCAGATATTAAGATGTAACGATACCGCACATATTATGTAATTAAGTAAAAATTCCATCGAAAACACAACCTTTTTAAAAAGAATTTTATACATGATTTTGCTGTTAGTTTATTCAAATAAAAAAGTTTGCTACAAGCTCATTTAGATTCTCTTTTCTTAACCCATTTTGTTTTTAGGCGCGAGGCCCTTTAGACTACGAAGCCGTTGGCTGGAGCCTACACCGCCCACATCTTGCAACGTCTATATACATACATCTAGGTATTAAATGTATATTGACGTTGTAAGACGTATACATAGGTCTCTAAATGGACAAACTTTACGGAGTACTTAAAATATGAAATTTCTGGGTTTAATAGTGGATTGTAAATTTAGTTGGAAAGAACATTTAGGAAAAGTGTGCAATAAATTATTAAGTAGCAAGTGTTAATATGGCTGTCATGGCTTACTTGACATATGTAGACTCCATCTTAAGATATGGTTTATTAATTTGAGGGAAGGGCACTGACATAAATATTTTATTTATTGTGCAAAAAGGAACATTCGTACTATATGCATCTTAAGGACGGATATTTGTTGCAAACCCTACTCCTTTATAATAATGTTTTACTTGAGAAATCCTGAAAGGCTAGTTTTGAAACACGTCCCGAAGGCTGATGGATTAAAAAATAGCTATGCCATGCGTAGAAATATAAAATACCAATCATTTCAAACAATTACCGTTTACTTGGATTATGTCTACCTTACATAAATGGTTATTAGAAATGGCATTTTACTGAATAGACATTTTTTTGAAAAATGAAATTTGGCAAATCAATATGAAAATGCTATATTAGTTAACATAAAGTTAAATTGCGGATAGTTTGAAGTCCTTTTATGGCATTTTTATTTGACATTTTTGGAGAAAAAAGCAGCCCTTGCCGAGTTTCTTGCCGGTTCTTCTCGGTACAAGGTCTCCCGCCGTAGATTTACGAACCGTTGGCGTAGCTCTCGACTTTCACAAGTGCTTGTAACAGCCTAGATTGACTAAATAAATTTGATTTTGATTTTTTGATCATTGAAATTAGTAACATTTGTGGTAACATGTTAATTTTATCTAATGACACGAAAATAATCCAAATTTATGAACTAGTAATAACAAACAATTTCATATTTGCATGCTATATATGTATGGCTAAAAAAGGTCCTAAGATCTAACTTATTTTAATATTACCTAATGTAATTGTACCCCATTTAAAGGCAAATGAATAATATTCTATTCTGTTTAGGTTTTTATTATTGAATGTGCAAATTCACTATTATGCGGCTATATACCCAGGCCTCTAGTGTTTGTTCAGTTGGTTCAGCCAATGTCGTAGGATGTAAACGCACCCCAGCACTGTCTGCGGTCGGTGCAGTGTCAATGCAAGGACAGAGGTCACAGTCTCGCCGCGACGTCATCACCCACCGCTCACTCAAAAACATTGACCACTTTTTGTTTTAGAACCGCAGACGAGATATCCAGTTGCGATATTATTAATTTTATCAACGACATTTTGACGTTCTGTTTAAGATTAAAATAAATATTTTATTTGTATATAAACACAAAACAGGATTCTACAAAGTTAGATACAGTTTCCCTCACAAACAAAATATACTTGTAGAACACTAGCCGTGTTCTTGCGGCTTTCACCGCTTATATTATATGCACAAGTTGACTCACACGTGGCCGGTTTTTGAGGCTAATTATTTTGTAAATATACTATTAACTGTATTTCACGTTATTTAAGCACAATAAATCTATTAATATTCAACTAATTTAGTAGACCCAAATAATCAAGACCTCCGTGGTTTTTACAATTATTTGACTTGTTAACGTAAGCGAATAAAAATATTAAATTTGTTTGGAACGCGAAAAATACTTATAATTCTTTTTTTAAACATAATGCAAAGATTATGGAAATAAAGGTACTCTAACCAACTATAATTAAAGAAAACAATTAGTATAAGTATCTCATATTCTGCTATTAAGCAGCATACAATAACTTAAACTATTTGTAGGTATTTAGTTATTAACTATTATATATATATTTAACTGAATAAATAAATAAATATTAAACAACATCACATACATTGCTCAGATTCCAAGATAAGTAGCTAAAGCCCCCGTATTATGGAGTACCTGAGACAGCGAAGATAACACAACACACAGACCCGAGATAATATAGAAAAGTTCATTTTCTACATTGACCCGAGCGGGAATCGAACCCGGAACCTCAGAGATGGCAACACCTAGAAACCGGCGTGCGAACCACTCGGTTACGGAGGTCGATGAATCATGATATAAGTATCATTCAATTAAAGTGTTTCAAATAATAAAATTTATTTAAAAACTCATTTACTGAATAAAAAAGACTACAAACATAACAAAACTCAAAATCCCGTTTTAAAAGTACAGTAGCGTCATCTAGTGCTCAGTAGAGGCAGCTAAATGTAACATTTTCGTGTACTTAACCAATGTAACATATGCAATTTAATATTAGCGACAAAAATTGTACTCATTAAAATTATTCAAAACATTATTTAATCCTGCGTATACAGTTTAAATCATTTAATAATGGATTTAGAAAAGGGTGACATGGAATATAATTAAAATGACAAATTGACTTGTAAGCAATGGTTACCTACTATGGTAAAGATTTATTGCCCTATACGAACTGCTACTCCCATTTTCATCCTTTTATATGCTTTTTCGGGATAAGATTTAAGATATACATATGTTGCCACGGATTTTTTTTAGAACTTTTAAAGAGAATTAATTTCGTAATACATGATTTTTGCGTAACTTTCAATGTATACGCAGCGCACGCTTTAAAAAGGTAAAACATTTTCCCGTTTTTTGTAACGTTTTTCATTGCTACTCCAGTCCTATAGTCATATGGTCAGTTGTGTTGTGATATTATATAACTTTCCTCGATAGTCCATTGCATTTTAACACAAAAAAACTAATTGAATTCGTTCCAGTAGTTCCTAAGATTTTAGAGTTCAATCAAACAAACAAACTCTTCAGCTTTATTATTAGTCTTATGTTAGTATAGATTAGAGAAATAAAAATAAAATGTAGGTATACTTACATTAGTGATGGAATTTATAAAATTGTCACAATAGTATTTGAGTTATTTAATGTTAAGCTGTTTGTTCACTAATTGCCATTAAATGGTATCGTATGTATATTGTAAACCAAATTGACGTTACTAGTGTAAATAAAAACGTTTTTCGACTAATTTATATTTCATTGAAGCTTATATTAGCTAAATGAAATGAGAAGAAAATTTCAAAAGAGAAAATGGTTATTTTTGCTCACATTAAATGAATATTTGTCGTTTCTTAATGTTTTTGATTAAAGATTCACTAATGTTTATATGTTAAAACCTAGAAAACCATAAAAATTATCGTCATCTTAAGCGATTTTCAATTATAAGAAAACAATGGAATATTATGATGTAGGTATATGAGTGTACAGGGATTATTTGCGGTATATGAATAAGGTTGAATCATTGCGAGAAGGACATTCGAAGGTGGCACAGGTAGCGGACAAAAAGCCAACGACGCAGTCTCACCTGACTGACAATGACACCCTTTATGACTTTACCGGTTTATTTTGGTTGCATGCAATTCATTTGAAATGAGTTAGAAATTATTTGTTACGCTTGAACACATGAACAATTATTTTATTAATACGCAAACCAAAGCCAACTTGTTTTTAATCTTTACGTAAGTGAATTATGTAAAAACTTGTGAGAAATAAATATCTTAAACTATAATCTTAGTGAATATGAAACAAAGTCATACACCATATAAATGTACTCAATAATAGTATGTTTATTAAAGACAAAAGAATACAAATATCCTTTATGTAACATAAAAGCGAATAAAGTGTACATGAATCACCAAAGAATTTGAGGGCTTAAAAATATCTTAGTTACGTATATTTTCATATGATTCGTCCCGTGTCTCTATTTTTGCCTCTTTTTGGACAGTAACTTACACTAAAGCATACAGATTATAATATTAAATCCAAAAGGACTGAAATAATATCATCTCATCTCAAAGAACCAGGGACAAAGTGGATTTTCCAGTATAGCATTGTGAATGCAAAAATTGATCAGATATAATAATAATACCATTCATCAATGGGAACTATTTAATACTTCGTACGAAGTTTTAACGTAACAGCCATTTAGTTGCGTTGAGTTACAAACTTAGTAAAGCTTTAAGGGACCGCTGTTAATATTAATTTTAGTTTTATACTTTTCCAAAAAAAGTCCTGACATTGATATATGAAAAACGAGTTTCCTTTTACGGGACCATTAAAAAGTGTTCAACCAGTCATCAACAAAACAACACTTTCCCTACTTAACATATTTTTTGACGGGTTTGGAAACAGAATAATGAAGACAGAAATAATATGAGAGTGTTCTAAATACGAATAATTTATATGTTTTTTTTTATATTGGTTTTTATCAAATCTATTTCAATTATAGCGTTATATTACAATGTCATTGTGATTTTATGATTTTCTTAATATTTGTATTAAGATGTTCCTATGTGTTATTTTAATATGTAACAGTATTCTACCAACGTAGGTGGATTATAATTGCTCTGATATCAGTTTTCTTTCGTAGAAACGATATTTATTGCTGGCAGTTAAATTTTCGGGAAAGCAGTCTAAATATAAAATTTACTTATGTGTAATAAGAAGCAATAGCCCTGCGATAATATTAAATAGTCATTAAAACTTATGAATTTCGAGAAAATATAATTAGTTTTATGAGACATTCCTTGGGTTCCAAATATCTTAAAATTATTAGTTAAGAGATAATCTCAGGCTTGAGGACAAAAAAAATGCCTGTATTAATTTTTAATTAATTTAGAATTTATTTCTATAAATATTATACGGTAAGCTGTTACATAATTGAAACACTGCGGTGGTAGGGTTTATGTAGGTTCGGAATAGAACTGCAGGAATAAACAAGTTTCAAATAAAAAAACATACATTTATTTATAAAAATATAAAATCCATTTAATACGTAAACTAACTCTCCGCCCGCGACTTCGCACGGGTAGTCTGTATTAGTCATATAAAGATTCCTCATGAATTCCTTTGTTCATTTATGAAGACAGTATTGAAATCCGTTGAGTAGTTTAAAAGATCTCAGCATACAGACAGCAGGAAGCTGCTGTGTATTATACATACTATGTGTAGATTGTAAATATTTTTTTGCATATAATAAAAATAATTTTCTTTCCCCCCTTTAACGGGCTTGCAAATATACTATTTTTTTAGCGGTTAAAAGGTATCGCCATGTCTGAAGTCCCGGGTTCGATTTGAGTTTGATCAATGTAGAAAATGGACTTTTCTTTACATATTGTCTCGAGTCTGGGTGTTGTGGTACCTTTGTTGTCATACTCCAAAATATGAGGGCTTTAGCAACTCACCATGGACTCTGAGGTATGTACGTATGTGATGTTGTTTATTTCTTTAAAAAAACTTTAAATAAATGTAGGAACAAATTATTTCGAAAAAATCGCAAAGGCACTCTTAACATTTGCACTCTAAAGTTTAAATTAAAACTTTAAACGGTTAATCATGATTTTTCTGTAGTAACTGTAGAATAAACCTAAATCCTATCAAAACAAAATGAAAATAATGATTCAATTCGATTTCAAAATAAGTCAGAACTGTTTTACTTCACTCACTCTGGAAATTCTGAAAGTTTCTACAGCAATAAAAAGAACGAACCTTTTTTTCCTTAATAAATATAGAATATTGTATGAATACCTATTATACAATTGAAATCCAATTATGACAAAAATTGCGTTTAAAAAAAATTTACAAAAGTCAGTACGATTTGTCAATCATATACAGTGTGCTAACGGTATTTATCATATATATACAGTGTGCTAACGGTATTTATCATATATATACAGTGTGCTAACGGTATTTATCATATATATACAGTGTGCTAACGGTATTTATATTAAAGATATACTAAAGTAATTCGGAACTGGGTCTTTTGACTGACTGGACTGATGCGAACATTACACATAGAAAAAGTGAAAAAAATCGCAATGGAGAAAGAAAGAGTCGTCGATATTTCGAAATGGAATTTACAGCTAGTTGCACAAACATCAATCGAAATTATCCTTAGTATAAAGTGGCATTACCCTTACAAATTTGACATTTATTAGAACTTAAAAGCGCCATTAAAACTTAATGGACGTTTGTGCAACTGACCGGTAGAGTATTAAATATCACTCATGGGTACTTATTCAGTATTTAACTCTCGTAATTCAGTCTTGCCTCAAAACTTCATAACTCTCAATTCCTTACACCCCTCATAGAACAAATAACTATTGTTACAAAATTTTGTTATCCGAGCTATTCATTATCTTTTTCCTCTACCTCCTTTGCGATTTACCATTTATCAAAATCACAAACAGCTAGTGAGCCAGGAAAACGCCCGCTGTGTGATGTGGTGTTGAAGGTGCCTGGTAGTCGCGAGCGAACAAGACCTGTGTTTTAGCCCATTTCCGGTCGCCATTTCACGCGGCGACGCTCAAACACGGCTTCCATCTTACCGCATGAGCGACGCATTTCCGGGACACATCATATTGACATTTATATGGGGGTAACATAAAGTTAAACTTCTTTTCGTGACACGGTATGTGGGCTTAGTAAAAAACAAAAACCTTGTAATCAAGGACCTTTGAAACATTGAAAATTTTTAAACTTACAATGATGTTCGTAAAATCTTGTTATTGATTCTATAGTAGTTAAATTTGAGTTATTCTCTACTGATTAAGCTGAAATTTTGTATTATTGTCATCATCATCGTTACCAGTCTTATTCCTATGCCTCAGGCCGTCCCTATAGATACTATCGAATAAGGAGAATGGGCAATGACCCACTTACCTAGTGTGGATTGGTGCTCCAGTTTAGTAATTCATAATCACTCATCCTTAGTCGGTCGGTTCATTGCGAAAGTTGCGCATAGTAGATAGATCGTAAATTTCCTTCTCGATCGTAAAGGTCTTATTGACAATTTACATATTTCCTCTATAATTCATAATTTAAGAAGGAATGATAATATCCTATATTCGCTAACTCTTAAAGCGTCTCCTTTGGATATGAACATAATCGGATTCTGTCCAGTCCTTCTATATCTGCTTATCGGTATTTAACACGATCTCATGAAGTATTGTGTGATTTTGATAAATGTTAGGTATATATATTGTTCGTACTCACAGTGAAATCGATGGCAACGGTCAGTGAGAGCAAACGTTGCACCGTGCCATTCCCCGGCACTAGTCCGGTGGGCTACCTACATCTCGATTTGAATTTTTTATTTATTTTTTCGTATGTTTCATTAAGTTACAAACGAGACTTTAAAAAACTACTTTTATTACTACATTGTATTATACACATTGTATTATAGTTAACTATATTGTATTATAGTTATATATATTTTTAAAGTAAACTTCGAAAAAGTTCTAAAAAATGAATTTTTATCTAAAAAGGCGGCTATTATTTCAAGAATATTGAAGTATGGTAATCTATACGATTACATTCTCATAAAATCCCTTGCGTCAATAAAAGTTTCTTTAATATATTAATCTCCTTGTTAGATATGTATTTTCTTTCATTATGATTTTTTAACGTCGTTTGTATTTTCAATAAAGCATTTCAGTTTTTACACAGTTTATTTTTTCGTCTAGTATGTAATTAAAAATATATAATCCCATAACACAACAGTCACCATATTTAACAAAGCAATTATACTCGTATATGCAGTAATTATAAAAATTACTTCATTAAAGGAACTCTACTGAGATTTGAGATAACTAATGCATTTATAGATATAATTTTTAGAACTATGCAAAATTAGCATAAAATACGTTACAGCACAATAAGATATTTACTAATAATATAAAGAGAAAAGATTTCAATGAAGAATAATTTGATTTAATTGCAATAATTGGCTTCGAAATTACTGGATGAATTTTATAAAAATTTGTTATACCATTAGTTTTATTTGACGTTAATTAGAGCTTTAAGGCGTAATTAAACCTTAATGAACATTTGTGCAACTGACCGAATATGCGGGTGATATAGATGGTAAAAGAACAGTTAATTTATTACAAAAAGAGAAGAATGGCAAAGAAAAGGGTATTGGTCAGGGACAACCCTAACAAGTGCAAGGAAAGTGTTCCCACCGCGCCGCTCGCTTCGCCCCACCCACTCTAGTAGATCAAACTCTTTTCTCGAGAGAATAACTCGAGCATTGACATTGATGGTGACTGTTCGTCCAAATCTCATACACATTTTTCCGACAAATTTTGAGATTTAAAGGCTGCAACTATCGCTTCATCAATAGACAATGTTACGCGACCTCGTATTTGATTGATAAGCTGATATATTTTCTTTGCGTTCCTGTAGTTATTCTTGATATAATTCAAGTAATACAAATTTATTGTATATTAGCATTTTATTAATAGAAAATATTATTCATATTATATGTATTATGAAAGTCACTAAAATTTATAAGATTCGAACATTATGAAGACAGTCATTGACATAAAAACAATGTTTATCTAGTTGATGACACTATTACGATTATATTAAAAACACGTGTTCTTCTCGAAATGAAATTATGGTTTTGCCGATTATTTTCGATAAAACATTGACAATGCTATATTAACGTTTATTTTAAAGAAAAATACTTAAATTATTATAAAAAATTATTCCACCTCGAGCAAATGATACTGTCGAATTTACTTATTTTCGCCTGAATTGCGAAAGGTCATGGGTTTGAGTCCCATCTCAGGGTGCCAGGAACAAAGTGGATTCTTTATGATTATTCATTGAGAATATTTTTCAGTATAACATTCGAATGCAAAATTTATCAATTATAATAATAATACGTTTTATTTTATTTCATCTATGAAATTTTTTATTCATATCCATTTAGCAGATATTGTCTATGTTTTTAAGCTTTCGCACCTCAACAAAAAGAACCCTTAAACATAGATTAAGTATCACTCAATTGTCTGTCTGTCTGTCACAGATGTTTTTCTCTGTAACTACAAGACCGATTGCAGAATTGAATTTTGATTCTGGTAAATGTAAGTTAATGACCCAAAGGCGTCCGTGTAAGCAAACAAATAAGGACTTTAAGCATATAGACCTCTTTTGGGGGTAAATTAAACAAAGTTACGCAAATCATATCATGTAAAAGGGTAGAGTTTTATGAGAAACTCAAATATCTCAATTGCAAGATAAGTAGTTTCGAAATTATTACAGAAAATAGGCAAAAATTGACCATTACCCCTTATTTCTGAAACTACTTTCGTAAAATTAAGGAAAAAATACATTGTTTTATCAATAGGTGACAGGACAACTTATGGTAAGTCAATCAATGACTTTTTTACATTTTTAAGTTTATTTTAATTTCATTTTTACGCCAGCGGCTTGGCCCGCGTGGTTCTATATTATATGGAAGGTTATATAAGGAAGGTTTTTATATTTTACTTTTGAATCATCCTATTTAATTTTTATTTTATTCTCTTGGGGTCGATAACTGCTTGAATTATAAAGTACCTTACAAACTATTTACAAACAGCAACTTAAGTACTTTTATAAAATCGTGATAGAAATCGCCCACTAATAACGATTTGATATGATGATTTCCATTAGTCACATATTTCAAGGCTTTAACATTATCGATTGAAGTTATTATTCAGAAAAAAAGAATATTTCTGTAATAATACTCATCATTAAATCAAAATTAAAATAAAATCAAGTAAAATTGATAGTTTTTTGGGCCACCGAAGACCAAAACGTACATAAATAGTGGTATGATTTTGTTGATTTTTGTTTGTTGAAAAAGTTAGTTCGTATGGTTTCAAAAAAAAACTGTTATCCGTGTTAAATTTTCAACTTTTCCGAGCAATTTCAATGATTTATTCCTCATCTTATAATGTTTCTTGAAAAAATAAAGCTAATGACAGTATTAATATTTCTATTAGTTTTCATCCAAAACTAATTAACTATCCTTATATAATTGTTTAAAAAAATCATTTGCAATATACTTTTTTCAATAAGCAAAATAAACAATCATGGTTATAGTTATTATTATATACATAGTATCGAACAAACAAACAAAGCGTGATATTGATTTTACTAAGTGCATTGCATTATCATAATATTCTACGTATGTATGTATATATACGTCTTTGACTTCATCTTTGTATCAAAGTTATAGTTTTGTAATAAAAATATTTAGTAGTGACGAAGGTAGTTTCCATGTTGTAATTTTTATACATTGACACAAATCATTGTAAATACCTCTTTTTTCAGTTCTGTAGTAAATTCACAAGAAACATCATATATGTTGTATATTCACTAAAGCCAAACTTAGGTTCTTTGGCGTCGGTTTTATTGTATTTTTTCATCTTTCTTATTGTTTCCATTTTTTAAGTCGGTTAAAATGTAATAGTTTTATCTTTTGATGAAACTTGTGCTGTTCGTTGTAAAACATAAAAATATTTTTTGCGATCCGATTGCTCATTTGCAAAATTACAAGCAAATTTTAAAGTTCTGAGGATACGTATCGACAGACAGATGTAAAGCATTTTTTTACTATGTATTTACAATGGCATCAGAATTGGCTTAGGCACTAAAGTTCGCATATGAATTCGCTCTACTTAAATTAGAATAGGAACATAGATAATAATCATATAGGTCTCTCCCTCGTAACTTTATAGCTTAACGCTATTATAATTCGATTATTCCAGAAATTGGATGAACCTGGGGGAAAACCGTGTGCGCTGACAGTGTTGATGGACATTAGTAAATTACACGTGGCACCCCAAAAATCGATTACATCACTGTCAGTTATTTGCCACTCAACAGATGTGATGCACGCTCATTTTTATATAACTGGGAAATTAAGATATCTAGCAAGATCCATACCCAGTCAATACGAATCACCATGTGGTGGTACTCTCTTTTGGAGACAAACTATGATCTAGGAGGGAGTACTCCACACCCAGCCCCCGTTCAGACCAAAAGCCACCCTCACAATAGAGGTGTACTGTAAAGTGTAACAGCTCCTGATGGAGAGCAAAAACACTTTGAGAGTGGTGGTTGCATGATTTGTTGCCGCAACATTTGCTTGTGGATAGGCCGGCACAGCAGAGAACCTACACTGTTTGTCCACAAATGAAATTTCGAAAAATTTCTAATCGTTCTATAATTTAAAAATCATATCCGTGAAAATTATCTATGCGCTATCAGTGTCGTACCTCCGTTTCATCATAAATCTAGGTATGGAATTTGCCAGATATCGTAGTATTTTTACCAGATAATACCTGATTCTATTAAATAGTCTCTTGAAGCAACAAGAAAAATATATTTTGTCAAAACAATAATTTGATGTATGAGCTTATCTTAGTAAAACAGACGTTTTACATCTTAAATTTATCTATAAAATATATGCCAATAGATCACTTCATAAATATTCAAGATATTTCGGTCGCTTGATCACAAGTAAACGTAATATAAGTTATAACTACAAATGCTAATAAATATTTTATTTTGTAGTCAACAATGGCTTGTGTAACTCACTCTACCTAACAATCATCTCTATAAAAATTGTACCATAACGACGCGACGATTCATTGTGACAGGAAGAAAGGACAGAACAAACGAAAATCCTCTTACATTTATTATGTATAAATGATACAGAAGAAAAAGCGATTTCTATGGAGTTTTTTAAGGTTAAAGCGAACGTTTTTTTTTTGTGCGTGTGATATGTTAATACTTAATAATGGATATCATCAGTTTCAACATGTTTGTAGCAAACTATTTTCTTCTCTATCTCCAACTAGCTGTTTGCCCGCAACTTTGCCTGCGTAATTTATATAATGCAACCAAACAATTAAACTTGTCATTTTTATAATATAGTGTAAATTTATTTTAAAAGAGATATACGTCATTAATGACGATTAACAGTAACGAACAAATTATTAAAACACTTAATCTTAATATAAATAAATGAAAAATAATTTAAAAAACTTATATCGAAGTCGGGCATGGGTTAAGGATACTTTTATTGATCTTTTTGAAATCAGTTTTATAATTTACTAGTTGTTTTCCCGCGCCTTCGTACGTTCAACTTCTAACCTATGTTACCCGCTTATGATATAGCTCAGGTAAAAGAATTTTTAAAATCGGTCCAGTAGTTTCGGAGCCTGCTTGATGCAAACAAACAAACAATCAATTCTTTCCTCTTGATAATATTAGTATAGATTACTTGCTCTCTTTTACAAGCAGGTTATATACTCAATAGTTTATATCATCAAACCTACTGACCTCATTCTGATAAAAATTGGACTGTTCCCTAAGTTGAAAGCTACTTAATAAAATTTTTTGTAATGTAATTCGCAAAACAAATATTTGATACGCTTGTGTATAAACTCACATGACTTATATTCAGTTTCGATTATATTCAGAGTCTGTAGTAGATTGATAATACATACAATTCACATTTCTTACATTAAGTACTAAATTAAAAAAATGCGTTATTCAAATAATGCATGAAAATTAGTGTCCTTGGTATAAAAAAGATGTGGGAGTGGCGTATTAAAACGCAGGAGGCTCGTATTTCGGCTTCTTCCTGAAGAGCCTTCAGGCTGGCGCGACAGATCGTCTAGACGTCTGACACCTTCCATTTTCCACCTTCTATGAATACGATTCCGATTATACTATTTCTCGCCTGATTCTTTTATTTTATTTTAAGAGGGATTTCTTGTTTTCAAATGACAGTTGGCACGTATAAATTACTATCTATCAATTCGTGTTGTATGTACCTAGAAATAAAGTTCAAACAACTGTTATTTTAAAAATGATTAAATATGACACAATATTTCACTTGGGATAACGTAACGTTTCTAATGTAAATTCATACATTCAAATCCGGTACACTTAATGATGTAAAGTATATAAATGTATGCCTATACTATTTTTGGGCAATTAAATTCAAAAGAACACTTATGTAAATAAACTTAGTATAAGAACTTTTAAATAAGACCATTATTTTTTACCGTACCACTCGTTCAGTACGCTTTATGGCTAAAAAGTACAAAAATACTCCCGTAAAAAAAATTTATAAACACAATACAGGCTGCTTGGGAAGTCATGTAAAAATATTTAATAGTTCTTTACCTAGGCATAGATTACAGGTTATGTCTATAGTCTATGGATTAAAAAAAAATGTACTGAACCTCTATGCGCGAAACAGATTCACACTTGACCTTTTTTGTTTTTAGGTCAAATATCGACTACGTGCCTAAAATGAAATTGGTTTCTCTGCATATACAGTATATGTATTATTTTTATTATATAAGTCTATTTTAAAACTCTTTGTTTCACAATATCAATGACACGTTCGTTCCCGTATTTATAGTGCAATTATGCGTCATTGACTGTTACACTCATTCTGCTAATGTCGTAATGAAAATGTGTGAATCATGTTGTAATTGTCATCGGTAATCAGTATACGTATACTGATTACCGATGACAATTACAGATTTAATACTGATTTATTGCTATATAATTTCAATAATAGCATTTTTGCTGGAGAATTTCTATGCGAAACTAATTAGAGAGTCTCTCGGGTAGTTAGTCTCACTCACTCAACTCGCGCGTAAAATGCGAACCATAGTAAAACCAAAGAGTACGTTTACTTCATACATAATATACTATTTACATACGAAACTATTTTGAATGTGAGCGCGTCTGTGCGTCGCACGCATGCACAACATTTTTCGTTGTCAAAGGTGCTCAATGTGCAAGTGCAACTCGACAGTCGTATGACTTGCCCGCGCATACTTTACGCCGCTTGACTACGCATTTCTGATGATTGAATAACCTATAAGTGACATCCCTACGTATTTAGGATATCATCGCTTACTCAGGCTCGAGTCAGCGTACTTTTTTGGTTTTACTATGGTGGAGCGGTGATGATGACGCATCAATAAATCCGTGTCGAGACAAGGTCGGCGCGAGGGCGCGACTAGTTCACGTCTCGGCCGCTGTCGTCGCCAGCGCCAAACAACCGCAAGCAGACGGCCGCGGCAGCGTGACTCACACTATAACTGGTGAAATACCGATGCGGTACCGCAGATTCTCAGTATCGTGTATGTGATATGAGTTGTAATTTATTTTTTCACTTTATTTTGGTACAAACAGTCATTATAATTAATAATATTACAAGTAATTTTACAATTAGCCCATTGCCTATTAACACAAACGTTAAGTCAGTGGCGTAGAGTACCTTTTAAGGGGCCCCTGTACATACGTCACGGGCCCCGTATCATTGATACAGCTGATAAGGCGGTTATGTAAATTGGAAAAATTTGAATGATTGCAATGTTACGGAGTTGTCAAAAGAGACTTTATGTTTTTGTTTTTTTTTGTTATGTATTCTTTTGTTATGTCAATATCTAAGTTTTCTTGTAACACAAAAAAAACTCATTTATATCGTTAATAATAAACTGTAGATACATTTTAAAATTAATTGGAGTTTTTCATCATTCATCTTCTTTCTATAAGAATCACAATTTTTTCTAGTGACATTTTGAATTAAACAATCATTGGGCTCATCTCAATTTATTTTTAGTAATCATTAAAAGCTAAAAAGTGGTGCACACATAAATTTATTAAAATTATGTTATTACTATTAATGTAGAAAGATTAGAAGAATTCAGTGGTCTCTATATTCGTTATAAGCATTAACTATTTGACTATGTAGTAGTTAACCTATCGCGTAACGCAGTTATGTTGAAGGAAGACAATTGAACAATAAATAACGATTCATCGTTAGGTGCATCCTGTTGAAGAATACATAGGCGTTCTTAAGAATTGTATTGAATTGTTTAGAAAATGTACGATGTGAGCCGGTTTTTATGACCTATTGTTACAGACTTCTGGAAAATAATGATTTTGACATTAAAACTAAAAATTGGAATGATTTGATATAGATATTTATAAGCATATCTTTATATTTTCAAAAAATAAATTGATCTATCATAGAATAAATCCTAAAACAAATTCTAATCGTTAGAGATTCAAATTATTGAAACAAAAAAAAAAATAGAAGCCAAATAACAATAGGTAGGTATTATTCAAGTAACTTTATATTAAAAAACCACTCGTTGGACAAACAAAAACTTCGTTATTTCGATAGACGGTAAAGGAAAAAAGAAAGTCTTTTACATAGTTAGAGTGAAACTTATTTACCAATTCGTCTCAGATAGATCGCCCAATATGGAAATATTGATAGTTTATAGAATTTACCCAAAATGAACAAAAAAGTTTTTTGTATGAGGTGATCTGATAAATATTCTTTGATGGCAGTTAATTTAACATTTCTTGTTAAAATTAAAGTTAAAATAAAAACAGACTATTTAATATATCCAAAATAGAATGCGATTAAAACTCATTCTTCCAGAGCTGTTGTATTTTATTATAATAACGTTAACATGAAAAATCATCGATTGTCATTAGAATTTGTGTTGACATCAAATCATTTGCTTACTTCTTTTACGGAAGTAGATGGCGCTGTGCAAATGAGCACAAAAACCGATGGTGGTTTTCATGCTGACAGTTCAGACTGGACCCTCGTTGCAGGCTACCGGACTCATCCATTTTAATCAGATAGGGGTTTTATAGTACATTTATACACTAGTCACACTAACCTGCTCTTTTTAGGGTGGAATGGTTGAACAGTTCTGGCTTGTGGCGTAAGGTGTATTCATAATAACATAACCTCTGGCAGTGTAATTACAGTAGATTAATTGATAATATATAGTGTATGAATATCCTACAGTTTATTTAATCTTCAATAAATTTAATTCAATAAGATTTTCGTTGAGTATTCAAGTTCAGTGAATTAATAATATAAGAACAAAACAGAGGAATTGTCTGAATAGAAACACCATCAAAGAAAATATGTTAGCATAATAGGAAATATATCTAAATTAAAAAAAATGCATCAAATTTAATCCCAGTAAGGAAAATATAATAACTGAGAAAAAAAATGAAAATCATGAGAATTTTTGAGTTTTTTACAATAATTTATATTTATGATTAGTTATAACTTGCATATTTTTTGATTCATTAAGTTTTCCTGCAATTTTACTGCAACCCCGAAACTAAGTCGCTGTTATGTAAACTACTGTGTTTTAAGCTAACAATACAGTTATTTTACTTTTGAGATCTATAAGCACCACTGCACCCAAGCTGCGGTACTGCAGTCTTGTATTTAGTGTGCCGAATGAGTGCGCACCGTTTGTTTACGTGCACTGTGCTCCGGCGCACTCACCTGTCTGCGATTCGTGATAGACAAAATAATACACGTACACAACTCACACCTACGTTGTCGCGAGATACTTGAATCTTAGTTATTTATAATTTCTTCACATGTTTTTAGGTTCCGGTATCCAAAGCGTAAATCGAGACCCTATTATTAAGACTTCGTTCGTTCGTCCATATGTCATCAGGTTGTATGTCATACAGTGCGTGACAACTACATAGTTAAAATTTTCTCAGAATATGCATTTCTATTGCTGCTATAACAACAAATACTAAAAAGGCGCTCCATAAAAAAAAGTTATTTTCATATGTTGTAGTTCTCATTTGTATAAACGTCCATAAAGTTTTAATGACAACTAAGCTTTAATGAATGATTTACATTTAAAAATTTGTATCGGTAATGCCGCTTAAACTAATAACAATTTTAAGAAACGTTTGCGCAACTAGGTAATTTAACCACTATAACTATAATCTGCCGTGTTTACCATTCAAAATGTCATAGAATATAACTTGCGCTTCTAGACCCTAGAAGCACTCTAGAATCTAGAGGAACACGCACAGACGTTTGATATTATTGTATACATTAAGTAAACATCACTTTCATTTCCACAACATTAATGACATCATTAAGCTCTGTCCTTATTTAGAACGTTACCAATTTGATCTGTAAACAGTCTGCGTGGTTATTTATAAAATAGTTTTACTGCCCATGTCCTACTTGCAGTACCAAAATAATTTGTTTTTGGTTTGGTTTGGTTGAAACGACAATAAAAACTCCTTATAATCTTTAATCGTTAAAAGGAGAGTTTAAATCTAAAACTTCGGAGGAAAATAATATAAAATGTTTCACCAATAAACTACTCTAATAATGCTAATCTCAAACTTTTTTAGAAAATTTTAAAGGGAGTTATCTTCAGAAATACTAATCCGATCATCAAAATTCTTTCACATCATACAAGGATCATATAGGTCATAATTTACGCGGAAAAACAGCTAGTAAAATTATGTATGATTAACTTTGCTATGATTATTATGCTTAAGGTTTTATTTTAATTCTATTCGCAAACGGTATTTTTGCTTCACTCTTACTATTTATTTGCACTATCGCATTTCATGCAAAACTATACCTAGAGACTGGAAGCCGATCGCCGTGACTGTACTTTAGTTAATCTGTTCCGTATATATCATATTATTGGATATAGGCGCCGGGCACCATAGAGTTTTGTATATTATGCATTACTATTTTTTTATGAAATTATTCACCATACATCGCTGATTAAGCGTATTTACAAAAACAAAAGAAAAAATCATTACATTACAAAAGAACAACAAAGTTACAAAATCTGTATTCCTATATATATATTACTTTTGTTCTTATTCTATTTTAAGAAATATAACTGTCACTTTTGGTTTTTTTTTGTCGCATATTTACTTAATTGTTGCTTATTGATCGTGTTTTTAAGTTTTTTATTGACGCAACGTATTATCGTATTATTTCAAGACGGGCGACATGCGCTAAATCTTAACACAAACAGACTTCATGCCTTTAACACATTCACTTATGTTGACTTATCTCATGTTAATCCTGGACGGATTATGAGTAATTATGGACATGTAACTTAATGGTCCTCGTATTAACATTGAATTGATCTTTGCTTTGGTACTATAAAAGGAGTTCTTACTGATAAAAAAAAAAAATATATGTATAATAACAATAGTATCTGGATGTGTGTAGGCATTCGCGTTATCGTTCTTGTCTGGTCAACACCCACTTTACACGGCAGACGGACAGATAGGCCGATTATCTTTCACGCCAATATGTTATCAGAACTTTACCACTTGATACGGCTCGCTCGAGCTCTTTCACTCTGTCTGCAAATGTTTGTATTAGGTATGGTCACATTGTAATAAGGTCAACGATCACGGTTTGTCTGCAGTTGTTTATGGAAAGGCGCGCCTGTCTTGACATAATTTATGTAGAACAACTCTTATATAACTAGTATTTTGGCGGTAGTGAATTATATTATTCAGCGGAAACTAAAAGGCGCAAACGGTGCGTTTCATTTCAAAATGTTGCCATTAGAAATTATATATTATGCGAAGATGTGTAACAAAATAATAAAGAAACCACATAAGCAAATATTAATGATACTGACTACCTTTTACAGTTTTTAGGGACTTTTGTTTTTAAAAAATATGACACCTTATTAGTAATCTAACAAAATTATATTACTTATATTTAGAGGCCAAATTACAGACCGCAATAACAGAATTCGACAAAGGTTCTATTAATATACGACATTGTCAATAATATGTTACATACTTCGTAGTGGGGTGTTTTTGTTTTCTTTGAAAAGCATTTTTTTGGAAAGAAAATGGCCAGAACGCTATCCATGTGCTAGTACAATTTGAATCCTTTCATCGAAACGAACGAACTTGTACCAAAGTTCTTTCGACCTAATATGGAGATATTACTTTCGGTTTAGGAAATGTCTATCACTGAAATCTGGTAGCACCTATGTGTAGCTTAGTGAAACGTTTACTAGTAGTACATTTAATATTACAGACTTCGCTATCCGATCGACTTGCTCATTGTCTTGTAAGTATTCCTATGTATGATGATATGCACTGAAATCCTACGTTTATGTTCCAAACTTTACAGTCTTTAATCTTTTTTAAAACAGGATTTTAGTTTTTAGATCTGATACAAAACTCTAAAAACACAGAAAAGCATCGAATGAATCGTATCCATTATTCTTGAAAAGTAACAAAACTTTATAGTGCTCTTGGGTAATTACGAAAAGTGGCGAAATAACTTGTACGAAAATAATGATTTATCAAAAAACCAGGCACTATTTCTGTTTTATCAACGATAAACTATTGAGTTTAAATATATAATGGTAACTTTTCAATTAGAATTTTCAGTAAAAGTAATAAATTTCTAGTCTTATTATTACCCTTGAATCATTATTATTCATGAGGAAACCTCAGATTAAAACCTTTACTTTAATCTGTATTGCAAATTAACTAAATCAAGCTTATTTCAAAGGTACCTAGTATATAGTAAATAACTTTGTAACACATGAAATGAGACAAATTAAAAACCTTCAACTTTTGAAAATTATTGTACTGTCTTGACATGTTACGGCGTCGTACGCTTTTTAATGACATACATTTGCCCGTAATTTGATTTTGATTGTTTTAAATTTACCTAACATCGACGTGAATAAAAAATATGGGAGCATTATTCTTCGGAGTGACGAAACGAGAAACCCATAGTTTCTAAAGAGGATAATACTGTGCGCAGCCGCATGACAACTAAATTAATAATGCAGTGAGGTCATACTTTTTTGGTGAGACACGTGTAAGCGAAACTAAGGTATTCAGTAAAACGATGAAGATATCAAATTCACTATATTATTCGATTGTTATTCTCCATAGATACAGTGAAAAGCACATCAGGTTGCTAAAAAATGACTTATTCAAACAATTTCAAGCCTTGACCTGTTAGTAAATAGCTAACCATAAAAACAAACGATAATTAATAATTTCATATTAAATGAGTCATTGTCAGTGCAATCTGAATTAAAAATTTCTGTAATTGATTTGGTCCATTACGATAAACATTACCAATTTTAGAATGAGTCGTTGATATCGTCGCTTAATTTTGTAAACAAAATATTTCCGAATGTTATTAACATATGTCCTTCGTGGATTGGATAAGAACTAGAGTTTCCTATCGATAGATTTATCGATAGCTGACGTCATTATCGTAATACCGATCGATATGGTGCAATACAGCCTAAAGTAGTAACAAATTATGTTAACATTAGCCTGATAGTATCGATATATAAATAGTATCGATAGTACAACAATCTTATATTACAACAATCTTTAATAATAGAATATTCTATGATTTAATGTTCAAACTATAGTCCTTAAAGTATTGTATTAATACTTGAGGAGCTAATACTATCGATATCATCGGAGTTAATACTATCGGTACTATTACATTATATCCATACTTTACATTGTACCGTACTATCGATATTGTCATTAGTTTCACGCTAGATATCGATAGTAAAACTATCGATAGTTGTGCAACTCTGAAATAAGAACAGGATTGGAAGAGCCTGCAGGTGACGCGACGGCCTGTCTAGACGTCTGGCGCCTACCACGTGTCGCACGCTTCGTTGTTCACATACTCCTATGTTTTTACTATTTATTATAACTATTAATATTAATAATATATTATTATATCCATGTGATATACTAACCGTTTACTAAGAAAAGGAATGTTGAAATAAATGAAGAGATTGGTTCATCTTTATATTACTAAACGAGTATGAAATAAATTTCACCAAAAATTACTTCTGTTGAGACTACGGTAAGTGTAATGCTACTAAAAAGTCTGAGTTTTTATTTATTAAGGATCTCGCGATAATAAGCATTTAAAAATAACAAAAAGGTTCACTTGTAAATGATTCATCATTTAATATTCGTCCTTTGTGACGCCCACGCTGTTTGCTTTAAAAATCTGTTAGTTATTTATTAAGTAACAACTTAGAAAATATTTATAAAGTGCGGCACAAATATTTCTACTACATTTTTTTTTTCTACTACATTGTAATCTTTCGAATTACTGATCCGATCGTAAAAATTTTTTCATCTATGGAAAACTACATCCGTCATACAAAGAAGATGACGTGGATTATAATCATTGCGTCTGAAGTCAAGTCAAGAAAATAGCTAGTTATTTATATTGGTGTTAGTAATAGATTAGAAAAGTTCAACTTCGACCTACTTACACTCAGATATAATCCATATAGTTATTTCTAGAAAAGCTTACTATTTAGCACGACAGTCAACATATTCTTAAACAATACGATTGAGAGATATTAAGATCAACTCATTTTCTTTGTAGTTTTAGTATAAATAAGTCAGATTAAAATGTTAAAATCGATATCCATATGATTAGAGTTAGAGAGTGGGTGAAATGACGCATAAATGAATGTATACCTACTCTGTAGCTAGATGCTAGCCCATAACTCAATACACTAAAGTTTTGAGTAGTCAAAAGTTGTCTAGACTCTAACAGTACTATTAATAAACAAGGTTTAGCGTCAAAGTAAATTTACGCTAAAATTGCAAATTTAGTATTAGTCTAAATTCTTATTAAATAGAGAATAAGCAAAATGAATACCTTCTAGGAGTAACTATTGCTCCCGTAGAATTTCGTACTAGGGTTAGGTTAACCTTTGCGAAGTCTCTGTATAATAATTAATTGTTTATTTTGACTAATACAAAGTACAGTGTCAGCGTAAATTTACTCCAACGCTAAACATTGTTTATTAATAACATCGTTAGACTCTAGAGGATATTCTTATTATAAGTGTTTTTTTTTATACTCACTTTAGATGTTGATTTGGAAGCAAATTGTCTTTATGAATTTAACGTTTGTGTTTATTTAGATGTACTAAGATTTTGTACTCTTTGTGTACTATATTAAAAATGTTTAGTCTTTTTGAGGTGATTTGCCTAATAAACAATCAAGTTTTGTTTTGCTTTTGTTTCGCATCCATTAAAAAGGTAACAATAGTGGGATAACAGCTTCGCGTAGAACATTATGCAGGTGGGATAATACCCAGTCTAGACGTGTAGGCGGCGCTGCACTGGTATGTCAGGCTCAAGCACGTGATGAAAGGTCCTTCGGAAATTCCAATTTTATTACTCAACTAGCTGTTTTCCCTCGTCTTCACATATATAGCATAGACATAGACTACTCAGTATTGCTAAAGATTACTTACAAAACTATAAAATAAAACAAAGTTAATCTAGGTACCTACACTATTTGATTACTTTCCTCTACGAAAGTTACTATCGAAATTATTCTACAAATCTAACTTTTACACTTTGAAATAATTCAAGCGTTCTGACAACCTATTGCTAATTATCTGGTCTTATCGATAATTTACAAATTTCTAGAATAAAAATTAATTGTTGTTCGTTTGTCTCATTAGAACTCAAGAACGGCTTGTCTGATTTTAGGTTTGAAATGTTTGTCGTAATCCAGAGAAGGTTTAAACGGCGAGTGGTGATGTGAAGTACACCGGGTCATCTGGTTAGGAATAATTTAAGAAGGAATTTCAATATTGCACAGCTGGATTATACAATATCCGGTTACTTTGCTCTACAAGCACTTTTACTGCTATAGTGGTCATATTTATAAATTTGTAATTGCACTCATGGGCTCGCGATATTACCACAAGAAATCGTATAACCGTAGGGTGGTCCCATGAGTGACCAATGCAGGAAACAGGTGTACATATCAATGTTACTTTAGTTCATTAATTATAGATGTGTCTGCATAGTCTCTAAAATTGGATTTAATTATACAAATTTCTAACCATTGTAATTGGATTTGACAATAATAATAGTCCAATCTATGCTCGATAGCTTTTATATAAAATTAAAGAGAAAAAAGCAGCCCTTGCTGGATTTCTTGCCGGTACTTCTCCGAGCAAGGTCTCCGCCAGTAGATTTGCAAACCGATGGCATAGCTTTCAACATTCACAAACGCAACATTCACTGAATAAATGATATTGAATAAAAATTGTAAATGTGTATAAAAGAGAAAAAAAATATCCGTAATGTCGCAAGAATTTCCCGCCACTAAGCCCATATCAAACTGTGAATGACCTTATGACATTTCTCGTTTCCGTGTTTAGGCTAACCAATCACTATTACACTTAGACGCATTTTTCTCAGGCTGCGAAGCGTGTCGTCTAGACTAGACGCGGCGGGGGCGAAAGCAGGCGCGCCCGCTCCGGAAGTACGATCCAGTCAACATGTTACATATCCAACAAAGGCATCGTACACTACCGACACGTCTAACATTAAACGTGAACTTTCAATAACCTAAACGTGCCAGTGTCGCTGTTTATTTGGACAATCGAATGATCCAAATTTCATTGGCGTCCGTCCACGTCATAAAACATTGTGTTACGTCAACGAATGTAGGACTCATTCGACAATAATTTAAACTGAGTACGAATTTTATTAGATACACGTAAGTGTATTAACAGTATTTTTTACAAAATTACAGTTTTAGCCTTTACGGTTAGCCTACCCGTATCATTAAATATTTTATAGCGACTCTGGTGTCTAGACAAGTCTCGGTTCTGTTTTCTTCTATTATGAAGTTTTTTTTCTTTTTAACACTTGTTAATGCGGATGTTGAACTGACTACAACATAATGTTATAAAACTTGACTTGTTTGTTTCTTATCTGTATAATTTTATTATCTAGATACAAATTGCGAAGATTTCATTGTATAAAAATGATTTAAGTGTCGAGTTTTTGAAACAAAGATTACATTAAATATAACAACAATGCCTAGGTTTGAGTTTGAATTAATTTTAAAGTTTTCATTAGTGATTATGGTAATACCAATGTTCTTTTGATGTTAATATATAAATATAGATGATATTCGAATTTGCACACTCAACGGAAATTATATCGCGTACCAACTATATTTCCGTAGGATGCTAATGACAAATATCGTTTATGTTATACATTATCTTATACATTAGAATAAAATATCGAAATAAAGTATTGTAAATTAGTCATGGCATTCTTATTTGTTATTATTAATTTTAAAACAACAAACAGAACCTGTGGAACAAACACCTAATAAATATCTTTGATCAACGTGAAAACGACCAACTCGGAACTCGAATCATTCGAACCACCGATTCGCTGTAATGTTCAATGAATTTACATGCGAGTTCATTGTGAAGAGGCCTCATAGTGCTGCCGATGTTTAAAATATTTTTTATAGGAAATCACAAGTGACTATTTAGTAAAATCAAAATATTTATTTACTGAATATAGAGTTACATTCTGTAATAGAGTTATACAGTTGATAAATTTTACTTTTCTATAAATAAGTATAAATTTATGGATGGCTTTAAATATATATTTATATTGTTCGTATTATCGAAAGAAATGTAATAAAATCAAGATGTATTTTTATTGCAAATACTAATATTATAAAGAGGAAAGAATTGTTAATTTGGCTCCGAAACTACCTACTGACCCAATTTTAAAAATTCTTCCACATATGGGAAGCTACATCATTGCCTGGGTTTGTAATCCCAAGATCCGTTTTCCCGCTTTCCAGCTGTTTCCCGTATGTTTATAAGGTATGCGGAATACCCGTATATGTGTGGTAAATCCTGCGCGGGAAACTTTTATTTTTATTATTTGAGATTTTTCCCTCGTTTTTCTAACAAAATAAACAGAAATAACTTCGATTTCTGTTTATTTTACGTACTTGTAGTATTACAATTACTTATTGTTATCTTGTCGATGCAATTGATGTCTTAATTTCTGATAGATTTTTATGGATTTAATGATATTGTTATATCACAAACTAGAAGTATGTGTTTAGTAAATATAGACTTTGTATGAGTTACAGTACAATTCGTTTGTCAATAAGTAGTAAT
Source organism: Diatraea saccharalis (assembly GCA_918026875.4). Classification (NCBI taxonomy): domain Eukaryota; kingdom Metazoa; phylum Arthropoda; class Insecta; order Lepidoptera; family Crambidae; genus Diatraea; species Diatraea saccharalis. The sequence continues at coordinate 9,566,308 of OU893337.1, forward strand.
ACTAACTTAGTATTGTTTATTACTTACTATCAAAAATAATATGTTATAAATGTCCATCTCTCTGATTTCTGTTAACTGATAGTTAGTAAACATAGTTTTTATGTATAATATGCTTACTTGTTTATTTTTTACATACCTTGATTACAATTAGCTCAAGTATAAATAAAAGACATTCCGTTGTATCAACATATAATGAATTTTTAAATCTTTTGCGGGAATTCCAACGGAATCCGTCTGCAAAGGCGTACTTCATTTAGTCAGAAATATTTTTGTGATCTTTTTCAACTCTCGTCATTGCCAGTGACATTGTTATTAGGGGAGCTGAACCGGTACATAACTGGGTGTAAGAAGTTTTCAAACTTTCTTAAAGGTGTGCTTAAAAGTAAATATAAAACTGATGACGATGTGGGTATACGAAATATAGCATCAGGAGTCACATCGCATACCAGTAAAGACCCCACTTCTAAGGCTCAGGCCTTCCCTATGGAGGAAATCGAATAGTGGGGATGGACCATGATCCACCACGTGGGCACAGTACGGATAAGTAGACGTTATTTATCATAATATTTTAGGGCCGGTTTTTTGTTAACTCAACTGTTAGTTAAAATCATCAACTAATGATTAAATATCAGAAAAATATGTATTTGCGGTCATTAGTTAGCCTAAAAAACTGCCAGAATTATAACTATTGGTAAAAAAAATTAACCTATATATAGTAATATGCCTGCCCCGCACTACACACATTCATTGGACAGTTCTCGAGATGCGGACAGTTGTAGACAGGGGCATACGTTCACCGCTTTAGCGTTCATCAAACCATGATAATTACGCGTTCTTTCGAATCACTCAAATCGGCAGGAACTAGTGCGCTTTGATCTTTTAACCCTAATAAGTTCAGTTTGTGTATTGAAACGGATAACGTTTGAACAATCATAAAAGTGTTTTTATCTTACTTCTAAGTATTTGTTGGCAGTAGAGACGAAGAATTGTTAGCATGATTAGTCTTCATGTATTATGGAGTATCTGAAACAGCGAAGGTACCACAGCAACCAGACTCGAGGCAATATGAAAAAGTTCATTTTCTACATTGACCCGACAGGGTATCGAACCCGAGACCTCATCGATTGCAAAAGTATCTTAACAATCTTATCACAGATCGAACTCGCTAACTAGCGCGCCATCGAACTCCTCCACCCAATGGGTAGTAACGCGACGATATTGAAATATATCTGCTATTTCAATGTCTGTGTTGATATATTTATTATTGTTTTACAATTTTAAGATAAATAAAATTGAAGTTTAAAAAATGTCTTACTGTTCACTATCAGACTATTTATATACCAAAGGTAATAATAATAACTTTATTGCCGAATATGCCAAAGCTAATATACTCGTACCAATGAAGAAATTAAACCATTACGAGTCGAATATCCTTTGGACCATGATGTGATGACCACTACGATTTTTAAAGCTTTACAACTCAATTAATTTTATAAAAAAATTAACCTGACTTCAAAAATATCGTAATAAAGAGAAATAACTGAAAAAAGAGAAATAATACCACAATTTTTTTTTATCTTAAATAAAATCGAAACACAAAAAGTCAGTGCCAGATGTTAATAAAAAGAAATCATGTATGACACATTTTCTGATAGCGCTGTTTTACTTCTTACTTGTACTAATGACACGATTGGTACCGACCTCAAAGGTGTGTCCACTTTTTTTGTCTCGATTTTATTATTAATTTTCGATTTAATTGTATTATAAATTCTTTTTTTTAATAGTAGAAATTGTCATCATTGGTTATTATTACTTAAAACTTATACTAACCTTAATTTGTATTTAAAAATATTTTTTAATTACTGGATAAATTTTTCCTGTTAGGATTGCAGTTTTAACCTAATCTAACCCACTATTCTGGTAGCAATTCGTTTTTGCCGCTGATGCGTTTTTATTGGTGTCGAATTCTAACCTGATCTACTATTACTAATACTATTCTGGTAGAAGTTCGTTTCTAGTACATTTCCTGATACTGTTTCCGTAAAGGTCCACTTGATAAATAGTTAATCAAGCAAAAAGGTAATTATTTCAATCCGATGTCCAATTAGCGAGAAATATGTGAACAAACATAAACACACAATATAGATCCACAAAAATGTAGGACACGTGTTTAGAAGCCCTATAGTACATATACGAATATTGCTCTATATTCCGCAATCATATGTGTACAACATACGAGTTTAAACCGACAACCTCATTTCTTTCAGGACGGTTAAAAACGTGCAGGTCAAGTTGATAACCTCTTTTTTGAAGTCGGTAAAACTTTAATAGTTTATATCTTGACAACTACTGAACCGATTTTGATGAACCTTGTGATTATCTCTAAGTTTAAACTAAGCAATTAAACAAAAGCAATCCGACGTCTTATTTGCAAGATATCCGTGGACGAACAATTAAAATTTTGCACACGTGTTTAGAAACCCATACTGATGAATATATATGAATATTACGGCATTTCAACGATATAACATACATATACCTCGAATTGATAACCTCCTGTTTTTGAAGTCGGTTAATAAAATAACTGCCCATTCGTAAAAAAGGGTTTAAATGAGCTAATAACACAAATTCAAAAAACTAATATTACCTAAACCATAGTACAAGATTTGTCTTATTATTGTAACTTTAGGTACACGAATAATGATAGTACTTTGTTTTTACTAGAAAGAAGCTATTGGATCATTAATATAATATAATCCTTTCTACACTAGTAGCTACAGTTGAAAACCTACTTTTTTTGAAGTCAAAAAACACCAGACAGTGACAATGAATGTCGCCCGCGGCAATTTTACGGATAATGATTTTTATGTTTATTTTATGTTTACAAAAAGTTCGTTAAGAGAATGCGTGCGCCAAATGTATATCCATATCATTCAAATAAACTGAAATTAAAAATGAGAAACTACATATTTAAAAAGGTCAAAATGTGAATTTATCAAATTATCCTTGATACAAAAAAAAATCACAAAGTTACCTATGAAATTCTTTATTTTTCCTATTTCAATTAAGTATTACTGCCAAAATGTGAAAATAAGTAAGATAAAAGATAAGTAACTTATTAGTTTAGTGGAGGTATAAATAAAAATCATATTTCTTTGATTACTTTTAATATGACTATAGAATAACTTTAAAACAAATCTAAATGAAAATCAAGCGTTTCTTTTACTTTTGTTTAGAGCCACACATATCGGAATTACTACAATTACCAATGATAAATACAAAAAAAATTGTTAACGACTTTTTAATGAGAAACATATGTCATTGAAATCTGATGGTTTCACTGGTGGTTTACTTATTGTGTGTGAGATCGTACAGAGTGGAACCGGAATGGTAAGTACACACGGTTGCACTTAGTGTTGACACAATATGTCATATTTTTTCAGTTGAATTTAGAGTCTACCCTCAAAACGTTAAGGTTTAAAATCAAGTGGAGAAAATTGACAGATTTGTATAGCTTGAGGTGATGTCGACTATGCCAGGGGGCCTTTTTTGCTGTCGATGATGAGGATACCAGGGCCACGGGCGGCGTGCCGAACGGTGACCGGCGCGCCCGGCCCGCGGCTGCACATATTCGGTCAGTGCACACTGTTGTTTACCGACAGTATCGCGAGGCCGCGTGACGTAGCGTCTAGACGGCCGCCCGCCACCCGCCCCTCCCCGCTATCCTCCCCGCCACTGTTTCGATCACCGGTTTATCTTTCGAACGGTAATGTTGCAATATAGCGGACGACGCACCAAACACTAGGTACTTGAATGCTGTCGATGCAGCCGCCGGTGGAGGCCTCTGCTGATTATGTCTAAACTTTTTGGCTACACTAACATTCGTATCTATAGTCGAGAGAAGTGATTACTTGAAAAAAAGCAAAACTTAAGCAAATATTTCTAACTTTATATAATTAAATCCATTACAAGCTGTTTTTTCACGACTTATATCCTATGTTAATATCCTATGTTACCAGCGTATGATGTTTAGTATTCCGTAGACGAAGAATTTTCATGAATGGATTCAAATTTCCAAAATAAAAAAAATATTTCTGTGATTGCTCCCTACAAACAAACAAAGTTAGAAACTTTACAATTTTATAATACCATAATTGCTAATAATAAGTTATATTCTATATATGGTCTCATTTTATAAAACACCTATTATTGAACCTATTAATTAAAATAGGGACAGGTTAATAGTCTGTCGCTCCCGTTTTTCCCGTCTGTTTATGTCCCACATCTATAATCATTAACACCCACCAATCAACAAACCGAACCCGCTTTGTATACAAATCTATATGCCTCCACAGTAGAAACTATTAGGCTGGTGATGACATAATCCTAAAACATGTAAATCTACGAGTACATATTCATTATTCATTGGTAGTTATATATGTAACTGGTTGTACCTAGATATGTATGACTATACTTTTTTGTACACTTGGAAAATTACAGGTTACTACATTAACTTGTATCATTTTCAATTCTATCAAAAAAGATGACCACTGAAATAAGGCTCCTAAAAAGCTCTATTCATAATATCATTCAATTTAATACACGTCATCATACTGTTATTAAAGTTTATTATTTTTATTAATTGACCTATGAAATAACACTAACAATCATTTTCAATAACCTACAACAAGGCATAGCTTAACTAGGAAACGCTGAATATTAGGAATCGCCTCAGTAGATTAGTTTAATTCGAAATAATACTTTTTTCTTTTATTTCTTGACATTTATATGACCTGTCATATACGCAAATGCCTTAACGGACGCCTTAACTTAAAAACGGACATTAGTTTTAAGACTGATTTACGCTAATTGAGTTGTTAAGTAGGTAAAATAGAATTTATTTCAAATACTTATATTAAAGTATGTGTACAAACATGTTAAGTAGTTAAGCTCGTTATTTCACTAAGATGAACGATTAACAATGTAAACAATTCTTAAATTATGTGCTTAGATTTGTTATTAGTGAGTTTTCGGATGAAGTTAAAATAACCATCCACTAAAACGTTATGGGTGAAAAATTAGTTAAATAGAAAAGATCTCTAGTGCTACTTACTTGATAAGCTAGCGAATGAAGATAATTTTTTACACCTTAATAAAATTTTAAATAAATAAACACATAACAAACAAATTGAATCCGAGCGCGTCGCTATTAACTAATATTGTGCCTGTCCAAATGTGTCATGGATCATGTCACAAGATCCGCCGACCAATTTAGCCGAAAAATACACAAAATTCTAATTAACTTGCTTAGTTGTTACCGGTTATATATTATTTTAACCACTGTTCTTTTTCTGACGCTAACCTTTTTCTAAGGATCGCGATGGTTAGCGCATCTAATCTGCGAGGATGTTAAGCAACTTTCGCAAGTGCATGTCATGATTTAACCTTCCTATTTGAATCGATTTTGTTCCATCCATAGGTCTTTGTCCCAGTAGTGGAGACATTGAGAGCTGGTGATGTTGAACGCCTTTTCAACATGAGCATATATTCTTCTCAGAATATGATTATGCGTGTGACAGAAAAGAAGGTAACGAACATGAATGAGTATGGTTAGGAAAAGATTAATGAGAAATTTGGCAATAAAATAATCATCATCATCATCATATCAATCGAGAGACGCCCAGTGCTGGGCATAGGCCTTCCCCAATAATGAAATCCCCTGAAACGTCATTGAATATCCGAGTCTTAGTCGACATGATAAAGTCAATCTTGCTTATTGTCATTACATCCGGACTCTTCCAGGTCCACTTTCGATGCAGCCGTTTTTTGAAGAAGGAGTTCATCATATAGAGTCCCTCCCTCTCCATGTGCTTGCCGACTAAGCATTTGACCACGGTGATTCCGGATCCCAAATCCAAATTGCTACGCTTTCAACTCCTCATCACCACGCTTGCCTAGCCTTGCGTTGGTCTCCCATGACAACAGTGTAGTGGGTTGTAGAACCATGTATTGCCCGAGAAATGTCCTCATACATGGCTTCCACTTCCTCGTCGGGGTGCGTCGGGTTCGGGGCATAAACCTGTATGACCTTCAGCGAATACCGTTAGGTGATTCTGAGTATAAGGTACGCCACCCTATTCAATACACTTCCGATCTGTACAATATTGTTCACGAGAGACTTGTGGACGATAAACCCGACACCACCTTGAGACAGATCTCCGCCCTCCCGGAAATAGAGCAGGTTGCCGGATTTAAGGATCATCATGTCCTCGCCCTCTCTTCGGACTTCGGATAATCCCACAATACTCCAACGAATCCTGCCCAATTCCTTCTCTAGTTCCAGCAGCTTCTCCTCGGTCCGCAGTGTGCGTGCGTTGTAGGTTGCCAGGGCCAAGGTCGCTTGACGGGAGATCTTTTCCACCCGAGGATTCTTCGCACCCCTGGTGCCTTTGCCGAGTCGACGTCCGTCCGCGCCGGCACGGCTTACGGCACCGCCAGGCACTTGGGGCCTTTCCATTGGGAACATCATTAGAGGGTTTTAGGTCGTCTCCCACCACGCTGGCCCAGTGCGGGTTGGTGAGGAGCGCCAGAGCCTCAGAGTCGGCAGGGTCTACCGCGTGCAGGTGAAGTTAGTTTGGGATCCGTTAGATGTTATTCGGACCCCCTTACACCCCAAATAAAGTAATACATAATAAAAAAAGTAGTTAACGAGAAGTGTGGAAGAAGAAGACATAATGTGCTTCCCCCAAACATATTCAGTGTTATTAATTAACAAGGTTTAGCTTTGAAGTAGATTTATGCTGAGAATGCACTTATTATTAGTCAAAATTCATATTATTACACAGAGATTTAGCAAAGGTTAACCTTATACGAGGTTCTACGGGAGTAATATTTACTCCTAGAAGGTAGTAGATGTGCTTATTCTCTGTAATATGAATTTGGACTAATACTAAAATTGCAATTTTAGTGTAAATTTACTCTAACGCTAAACGTTGTTTATTGATTACATTGATTAGGAATACGGTGTAAAAAGTAGAGTCATTCTACTAAATAATAAATTCTTTTAAAGAAAAATGCTTCATAAAATCCTTTCATTGGTGATTTTTTGGGCATATTTATTTAAAGATATTGATATAAGATAGTGAATGAAAAATTGATCAAATATATAATAAATTCAATTCTTTTTTGGAAGATACAATACTATTATCATTAACACAGACCTTTTTTCCTGTTAAGTTTTGTGGCTATATTGATAAAAATACATGTTCGAATATAGCGCAATTACGATATTTTTCAATGTTCAATTAACAAAGTTTAATTAAATAAAACCTACTTGAAATGGTTAAAAATATTGTATTTGTTTGAACCTCTGATGCAGGTTGAGAGGGATATATTACTCGTACGAATTAACATGACACCTGGAGGACTGTTCTATTTCTCCGAAAACGAAGTTTCGTCTGTTTTCGAGATGCTGATGAGTCTTCTAGGGCACGGGATACTAAAGTGGATACAGATAAAACTAGGTGCAGAAACTAAGAGTAGTAGGTAACTATACAATATTATATTATTTAACGGATTTATCCAAGGTCAATATTGTCGGGTATCACCGGACGTTATTAACAATGTTACAGCAGGATTTCTACAGAGCTAATTGATATGGCGTGGCGACAAGGTATTTTTTAGCAAATGAGGGATATTTCTGTGTCGTAATATCCGTGTACCTACCTTATTAGTTTAGTTGTACAATATACTAGCAGTTTTCCTACGACTTTACGCCCGTGCAAATTTATAATTTCATCGGCGTGGAATTTTGGATATCGGCAATATTTTTAAATTTTGCAAATAAATCACATTTATTAATTATAATATGGTGTTTACAGTAATTGCGAAAAAACTGCAAATATTTTATTTAAGTACATTTCTATATTAACTTCATGCTTCTTATTTAAACATATTATGTCATTCAACACTGACTTTCATCCCCTACTACTTACAACTACTTAAATCGTTACCGCCTTAAAAACAGCCTTGTCATGTTCTTTCTCAGACTTCATTAAAATCAATTCTGTAGTTGAGCCGTGATTGGGTAACAGAGTTACCTTGGCATTAATAAGGATGTTATCCGTGCTTTTCACGTGAGATAATTTAAAAAATCAGTCCAGCAATTATTCGTAGTATTTTTTTCTTTATTAGTATAGTATAAGTTCATTAATATCAAGTATGCCTTCTTTTCTAATAATAAATAAATATGAATATTAGACTATCAGCCAGTTGCACATACGTCATAAGTTTAAAGAAATATTACCCATAAAAAATTGACATTCATTAGAGCTTTAAGCTGTCATTAAATGGACGTTTATGCATCTGACAGTAAAGTTTTACTGTAAACTTTTTCTTAAATCCCAAAAAGTAACTAAATCACTTTTGTTGTGGAAATTTGAGTACTCAAACACGAGACGATATGGAAAAGTTCTATTTCTACATTGATCCGTCCGGAAATCGATCTCGGTACCACAAAGATGGCGTCACCTTGCGTATGAGCCACTCGGCTACGGCAGTTTTCGATGTCGAATATTAAACAAAAAGTACCAAATTTGAATTCTGTTGCATCTTCATTAATTGTTTAAATAGGACTGGTAACAAATAATAACGCATTGCTCCTAAGGTAACATAGATTTTTATGTTAGGTCATAACAAAATTTCTAAAGTGCCTCTCTCTTTTTGGTCGTTAATATCCTGAATCGCGTATTATTTTATTCATAATTTCACAAACAGAATCGTGTTTTTGCAAACATTTCATAACTATCTAGATGCCATCCATCACGTTACGTTATGAATTTCATTATTATTTTATGTATACTAATTCTATTAAATATTATTCTAATGTCACACTCAGTCAACTTTTTCTTTGTTAAATGATATTATGTAAAAGCTAATTTATTGAAAGTTAATTACGCGAAGAAAATTTTACCTTCTTATAACAGTATACCACTGTATATTTTGACCTACAAACATTCGGTCAATTCAACAATTATGCTAAATATTTTTTATACTTTATGAGTATTTGCCAAAAAGAGAATTAAGAGACTATTTTCACTAACCTGTAATAAGGCATAGCCTAATGAATAATACTTAAAAGATCCACTTTGTCGCTGGCAATCTGAGATGAAACTCGAACCCATAACCTTTCGCAATCCGGACGACTGCTCTAACCACTGAGCTACCCAGGACTTAACAGGACTAACGATTTTTTTAAAGCAATTGTTACTTTACGCTACTAAAGAGCGTATTTTCATCAATGTTCTATTGATTGAGTAGCAATGGCCAATCCACCTAACAGCAGAAAGGAATTTTTTCCAAATATTTAAGCTTTCCATAAAAATGAAAATTTATTCTAATTATTATATTTCATAAATTTTGCATTCATTCATTCAAACTTTGATAAGGGAACATTGATAGGAATTAGCCTAATTTATGGGAAACAAGCCCGTAAAAATAAATGTTTATAAGATCTAGTTGCTCTTCAGCAGAACATAATTGTGCAGCGGGCCCTGCCTGCTGCTTAAAGGTACTGAATTGTATCCGGTATTGCAATCACATAGCATACACAACATGTACCTCCTACGCTTTTGTTCAATTTTGTATAAATATTTTTTTTTATTGTTGTTGTGTGTGTTATGTGGGTTCAACAATAAAATATTTCCTTTTCTTTTAGATTTTCTTCAGCCTTCTTACTATCAAACCATAACAAACCTATGTTGCTACGTGAAACAATCACAAACATTTATTAATATGAATGAAGGAACGGAGGAGGTTCTATTCGTTTAGTTTGAGAGATATTTATTGTTTGTTTAAAAATATTGTTTGTGTATGCAATCCAATGCTCATATTTTGCTTTACGGTGATCATCCACCAGGAGGCGCTGCTAAAAATATTTTCTTACAAACATATTCTATTTTTATATTATTACCAATATTTAAAAAAAATGTCCGTTGTAAAAGCACTAAAATAACGTATTTATGTCCCTGAGCAAAGTGCTTTATTTATGCTTGCAATTTAAACGTTTGACGCGTGGTAACGTTACACAATGGGTTAGGATGGCATCGCAAATTATTTCGACCGCAGCAGTAGGAACGGTGACTAATGACCTAGACAGTCTAGCGGATCATTGTCTGCTAGACAATTAAATTGATACTCTCAAAACAGTCTGTGTTGATTTCTATTTTTTTTTTAATCTAAAATACACGCTCGAAATTTATATAATTTTAGGACTTTATGTTTTTTGCTGTCAAGTTGTTAAGGTTATCAGCATATTGACGTCAGATATGTTGCAGTTTATCTTTGCTTTGTCTGTAAATGAAACAGTAGATTAGTCATAATCATAATGCACCAAAAATACACATAATTTTTCATAATTTTACAAATGTACGTAATTTTTCATTAAAATTAATGTGTTAAAAAATTTTCAGCAAAATTAACACATATAGCCACAAAGTAGTTTCTTAAAAATGTAATATTTTAATTAATCATGCGATTAACTTAACTAATAGTTAAAAAAAAAAAAAAAAATATTATAAGATTATTATTAATTTTATTGTATAATCATTTAGGCACCGTGCTTTAATGATTTTATGTTACACTACTGACTCGCCCAAGCTTCGCACAGGTGTAATTAATATTAACATGCTCCTTCGAGTAGTTCAATAGTAGATGCAGCAAAAGTTTATTTACACTAAAACTGTATGTATTGTACACTTAAACCTTCCTTATTAATGGTAACTGCCAAAATACAATAAGTTTTAATAAAAAATCAATATTTTCTGAACTAATCCTAATTAAATAGAATAATATTTTTTATTCTATAAACTAAAGTGTATGATAAAATTAGATTAGAATTATTTCTGACGTCCGGCGGCACCAGGCTGGCTGGGGACTAAAACCGTCTGATAGTATTGAAGCTTTATATTTTTATACCCATCCAATTGTTTTCGTACTTATATTTGGGACAATGATTATCACCAAGTGTCTAGACTAGACAATAATAAGAACATAAATATACCAATCTATTATTTTTATCTAATAGATAAAAATAATAGAGTGGTAATCCACTCTAGTATAATTAATTTACTCGTTATATAGGTATAAAGCAATTAGTTATCCTCAACCGACTAAGTTGATGACAATTTCATTAAATTATTTATAATATCATGATATGGTATCTAATGAAAATAATAAAACGACTTAAAAAAAAACACAAAATCAACCAATGGAAAATAACCGATGTTCTTCCATGAGAAATAAAATGTCGTTTATCATGTAGATTACAGGATATTGTTAACGTCATCATCATCATCATCGGCCCTTTTTCGTCCCCACTGCAGAGGCTCAGGCAATGGATGGTTAAGGAGGATGGGCCATGACCCTCCACCCTGGCCCAATGCGGATTAGAGGGTATTTACGACTGCAAATGCAGCCGGAACCAACGGCTTAATGTGACTTTCGCAGCACGGAGTAGTTCGAGAAAATAACTTTTGGTCACCCATCCCGTAATCGACCCTTGCGAAAGTTGCTTAACGACAACGATCGCGGGCCGCGGCGCTTATTCACTACGCCACTGAGCTACTTACTACTATTGTTATTGTTAACGTGACCTCGGCATTTGTGTAAATTGAAAATGTGTATGTAACAATTAATTTCGGCTCAAGTGTGAAACTTTCAATAATAGTTTTGTAACCAACAGTAAAGTGTGTCGTTACGATATACGGCTAGTTTCTGAATAATAATCGATGCTTGCTACTCCGGAGCCCTCTTCATGGACCAACGCGACTCAACCACTGTAACTAGCCGTATTTTATAAAGTTAGCGATATATACAAGGGCTAGTTACAGTGGTAACTTGTATATCTACTATTAGTTGTAGGATATATTTATTTATTTAACTGTACAATTACAGATTAATAGTACAGATTAATTATAATAATAATAAATTATTAAATCACTATCTTTAACCAAACTATTAATACTTAATTATCTTAGAGACAGTCTAAGTATTAGACATAATAAACATATGTACAGTACACAGTACAGTTGGTAAATGGGACTGATTAATAACCGTACACCACCGCGAGTTAAGTGCGATTGGAAAGGAATGACTCCAGCCAACAAAGAAGGCAACAATGTATGCCGAGATGCTGCAGATTCTGACAGAGGATGCGATGATCCACCTCGTCATATGCCTTTGAGAAGTCAGTGTACAATGAATCTACTTCGTTTATTCTCGTTTATTGAAAGCGTTATAAAATGCGTATAAGTGAAAAGATTTGTAATTGTGGACCGTACCCTAACAAAGCCATGTTGTTTTTCCGAGATTATAGTCTTTAAATGATTATAAAAATGATCAAACACTAAACTCTCGAAAAATTTGCTTAAGCAACAAAATATACTCACTGGGCGATAATTTTTAATGTTTCACTTTATTGCCGGACTTATGTTTATTGGTACATTCCTCGTCATCTTCCAAAGCTCCGGAAAGCACTGGTTTCACCAGTACATAAAAACAATTTTAACTGATATGGCTGGTATGGCATCAGTACCTGCACCTTTTGATATATCCAATACTTTAATCTTTACCTTAATATCTTTTTATGTGCCATCAATATTTGAAAGACCAGTAATTTGATTCCGGAAAATTGGGAGTGTATGCACTGGTGGTAGGTCCATTGTACACCGAAGCAAAATATCCAGCAAAGAGGTTAGCAATGCCAGTACCGTTATCCGCCGAGTCAGTATCACAACACATCTGACGTGGCAAATCATTTGTTGCTTTTTTAGATTTCGTATATTTCGAAAAAAAAATTAAGTCCGTCTTAATATTCTTTTCTATACGACTTATATAATTATTATAACACAAATCCTATATCGTCCTCGCTCTAGATCTCAACATGGTGTACGTTTCGTAATCGCGTGAATTTCCTAACCGTCCCTATTTTCTGTGAAAGGTTTTAAAAATATTCAGGGTGTAAGTTCCTAGGCCTCCTCCTCGGCGTATATTTCTCTATCATTTCCCATAAAAAAATATAAAATTCTTGAAAGAAGTCATTGCAACCTAAATCAGCATACTCATCCCAGTCTATTTTATCCAGCTCGGCCTTGCAAGCTATAAAGTTTGTTTTATGAAATAATATCTAAGTTCAACATTTTACTTTAAATTGGCTTTTTTATGACAGTTCATGGTAATGTATAACGGTGGGTGGTATTTATCGGGACGAGATAACGAATGTGTCTCCTTAACCGCGCATTTAATGACAGTACAAGATCCAAAATCTTACCCTGAAAGTTGTATACCGAATTGAACTGATCAAGTTCAGTCCTGATCGGAGCATCACGTAACGCTATGATTTTATTATCTGTGGTTATGTTACAATATGGCACGGACCAGTCTATGCTAGGTAAATTAAAATCGCCTGTAATGAGTACTTTTTGATCAGTACATGAATGAATGAATATTATTGCCCAGTAAAACATAAACATGAAAACAAATATTATTAGAAACAGATGCAAAAGGCGGCCTTATTGCTAAGTTAGCGATCTCTACCAGGCTACCCTTGGCTAAAAGAAACTATACCGATTGAGTAAAGAGACTGCGGTCTAGTGTATTAAAGAAAGATAAATGAGATATTTTAGACGTAGAGGTACTATGATTTTTCAAAATTAATGAATTCACATTTTGACATGTCAAAAACCTTAACAGTTAACAATGTGATTTTTAATTACAGTTTTAATAAACATCGTTTCTTGATATGAAGCCAGGCGATAGTAATTTTCGACAAGATTGTTTAGTAACACGGTAGACTCGTCGATTATTGGTATAGTTACAAAAGTTGCTTGACTTCAGTATCATAGAACGAACATGCTAACCACGGCATCATCAAGCTCCTAAAGTAATAAAGAAAACCTCAAGAACGAACATAATTTATATCTGTTCCACTAACAGCAGACAGAACAGACAGTGATTGCTATCATATCATTGTTTTGTGTAATTTGGCTTAATTGTGCAGACATTGTCGCGCCGGTCCAGATAACATTATCGTAACGATTGTGTAAACGGCGTGCGTGTTACCCGATTCCACATGCAATGCCTAACGTATGAAGCATGATGCATGACGACATACTAACAAATATTTAATGTGACACGTTTTGCCTTTGTGAACTTTGATCTTTATTTTATTATGAAGTTATTTGAAGTGGAGCTAATATTTAGTTATTATAAATTAGTAACAAAAAGTAGCTTTAACTTTGACAAAAAGGAGGTTTTTCCGTGGTGGTAGTTGTTATAAATAATAATTTTAAACACAGTTTGTTATGTCTAAATCTATACCAAATTACATTAGAATGAGTTCAGTGGTTTAGGCGTGAAAGTGTAACAGACGGACAGCTAGAGGTAATTTCAAATTTCTGTACACACCGCTGCACGTCATGTCACTCTCGTATGTGTCGTAATTTCCTGTGGGTGGAAGAATTTTTAAAATTAGTTCAGTAGTTTCGGAACCTATTTAATGCAAATATGCAATCAAATATTTCCTTTTTATTACATTTCAAAATTTTGACCTTCAATCGACCTGGACTTTCCGCAAGTAAGCGACTGCCTTAACTTAATTCCAAATACACATTACACTATATAGTAAAATTTTACTAAACCCAAAATTAAAAAGAATAAGAAATAAATTCAACGATCATCAACGAGCTGGGGTTCAGGGCCTTGCTTGTCTAAAATTAACATAAAAGACATTGGTGGATGCCAACCAAATACTAAACATGACTTCCATACAAAGTGTGGAAAAGTTCGTGATACTAAATTTTTGGCCACTTATCTCATGACTGAGTTTTGCGAAAGTTGCTAAACCTCCGCAATCGCAGACCAGATGATGTAACTGAATCTCACCGAACTCCTTCTTTCTCAATGTATATCATATCATTTATGCATGCATGTTTATGAAAAAATAGTTCCCACCTGTTACCAATTGTATACAAAATTGAAAATTAAGAGTGAATTTATTTAGCTTATTTTGCACAAAATGTTTCTTTATATATTTTTGTAAAATGCAACATTTGGATAAAACTATATTAAATACTATAACTTTTCTTGTGACTTTTTATTCCACAACCATTACTACATTTTATACCTAATGAATAACAATATATTAATCGATAAATAAATTTGTTATTAATTTACCTTAAAACAATACACATCGATTGTCTCAGTTACCATTGGCTCTAAAAAACATTCAATAACTCTATGAGAATTAATATCAATATACTTTTGAAATTCTTATAAAAATCAAAACCAGTGACGCACCACTAGGCTAAATAGAGAGAAGAGTTAGTATCGCAAATAAATGGTGACACCCTTTGTCCTGATGGTGATTAGGGTCGGTGCAAATCTGAGGTATATCAGTCAAGGGTCACGGAAGTATGTATTAGTCCAGGACGAATATTCCGTCGCGTATCCAAGGTTGTGTCATTTCATATATTTGTTAGTTCTTACGTTTCTCGCCTGATAATGATCCAACGCTTTTTCGTTAGCCATCAACCGACCCTAAAATACGAGAACTCATAACCGACAACCACTGACAGAAGTGAGTAAGAATGATTTTCCATTAATAACGTGAAAGCTATCGTATAACAATTCTGATATGTCTTTTCAATATTATCATCATCATATCAGCCGTAAAACATTCAATGCTGGACAAAGCCCTCCTCTGAAATCGCCACGACGATCCGTCAATTTCAATCTTTTGACGACAATTTTTCAATATAACTAAATAACTAGACAAGAGCTCATAGGTACATTGCTCTGATACTAAATTAAGTCGCTCAATAAAAAAATAGCTATAGTAATCTGTAACTACGAAGATACATAAGGTACATATTTTTTTACATTGACCCGACTGGGATTCGAACCCGGGAACTAAGGGATGGTGACACAAACCGGCTTGCAAGCTACTCGACCACTGAGATCGTCCATACAAGCGTCAATTACACTTCAGTGAGACATTACTCAATTTTGACTATAAAAATTTAAATGAAACGAACCGAGATTTAAGAAATTCACATTTTGGCTCAATATTTTAAATTTTCTTCTTATTATTATTCTAAATAAATAACAGGTCACTTTGGTTTGATTTTTTTATTCACAATCAATTTGTAGCTAATGACCTTGAGGCACACAGGTAAGCTACAAAAGTCGCCAAAACGACAATCGAAATACAAGACATGACAAACGAAATAACGTTGATAACGTATCTATGCAAATAAAATGATAGGTACTTGGACTTTGAACCAGTCGCAGTGAAGATCAGATGCCCTTGTTTCCAACAAAAATTGATAAATTTGATATTAAGAGGTACATGTACACCAAAATGACAATATTTAATTGGTTTTGTGCAAAGAAATAACAACTTATTTAGCTGTAATTTTAATGAGACTATAGAAGTAATTCAGCGGCGTAGAAGATAAACACCACGGCCTGTAATCGTACAAATGGTTTAGCCAAAAAGATTTTATTACAAGTTTATGCATACCATTAATTTATTATTCCCCAACTTAAATACACATTTCAATTGACTGGTTGTAACTAACCTGTATTATAGTTAAAGTTGGAGTAGATCTTAACAATTACCTTGACCCATTTAATATTGATTAAGTCTTTGGTCAAAAGATCCTTGATCAGATATGGAGTAACGTCATACATCCTACATAGCTATAAATAGTCATGTCTAAGTGCAGTAAAGCAAGCAGGTGATGAAGTGTTTGTGAAGTATCTGAGTCATAGATATTTGTGGCGTGCGTGAGAAACAAAATCTATGTTTTGTTGGCTCCATGTTCGGTTAGGTACTGAGTCAGTTGGATAGACATCCGAACGGAGATGCGAAGACATCGTATGACTTCAATTTAGGGAATAGCCCCTTGGTGTGCGAACACTGAGGTAACATCTCATAACGTATTTACCATTCTTGGGACAGTTTTACCTTTGCCTCAATTTTTACGTTTGAGATCGGGTACGCGGTGTACTCGGGTACTCGGCGAGAGAAGGCGACCGCACTAGCTGCCCAATCAGCGAGCTATTTGCCGGCAATTCCCGCGTGGCCTATAACCCAACAAAAGCGTATCAAGCCATACGGCGTATGGTCAACGACGATTTGATGGATCAAGGACACGAGAGGATGCGTGCTTTCGCGCTCTGAGAGGGCGTCAAGCTAGGAACGCGAGTCCGATAGAATAAGTGCATCAGGGCATCATCTTTAATGGGCCAACTGACATGCGCGTAAGATAGCCAACATTTCGACCTGGAATAATCATGCAACTTAAACGTTCAAGTTGTGCCCTTTCTGCCAGCCTGCGCGACTACTGCCCCACATTCAAGTTTACTGCTGTCAGAAAATATTTGGTCAGTACCCGAATAACAGGTGTGATCCACCCGGTTTTGGCTGGGGGCGAATGTTACCGTATGAGAGCCAGGTGTAGTAGTGAATCTATCGGAAACGGGCGCTTCAGTAGCGTGTTATTAGGCAGGAATTCGAAGATACCAGTAAAGTAAAGGGATGCGCTCTGCTGTCGCAATCCTATTGATGTCTAAGTCGAGCAGTGGGAAATCGGCCAGTGCGAGGGCCGCATTGGAAGATATAGTGCGGTGGAATAGCACGAATAGCAAATCACCCCTGTAGAAAAGTCAGTGCCTTCCTGGATTTCACAGTTTGGGCGGCTTGACCCCAGATGTCCGCCGCTTAAGTATTGGTGGGAATATATTGTATCAATATTTTTTGGTTGAACGCCCCATGCAAAACGGACAAAAGACAAAGTCGAGTGGAAAGTTTAGTCATTTTGTTGACAATATACGTAATATGTATATTAAAGTTTAATTTATTGTCTATTATGAGGCCAAGCAGGTTGAACTTGCTTAAGAATGGAATATCTGTGTGATCCATTTGCAGGCAAGCCTGAGCCGACTTGAGAGAAAAACCAAGTGCTTATAGTTTTGTTGGGACCAAATCAGAAATCCGGTTGAGAGCTAAATTGGTGTTGTGTTGAAGAGTGGTGATATTAGGTATAATGTACATAAGTAATTAGCTATGGAGGTAAGTTTCTATTACATTCATGTCAGTGCGTACAAAACATGGCATACAATACACTCATTATTTATTATGGTTTGGTTAAATTATTTAATACCATACCTTTTCGTACGTCAGTCAACATAATTAATCCCTTCCAGTAAATTTAATAGTGAATGCGCGATGAATTTATTTCTATGGCCTTTTATACTTTATATTTTAACTACGTAAATACAGGTTTCATTTAGCTCTATTCATTTATCAAGAGAATCGGCAAAACTGTTTTCATTATCATACATGCAGGTTGAATGTACTTTTAAGGGCAAACGTCGAAGAAGCCTCATTAATTATTAAGTCAAAAAACAATAACTGACATTTTAACTATAATGTGGCATCTTTATCATCATCATCACCAGCTTATTAGTGTCATACTGCTAGAAAACAGGCCTTCCCTAAGGATGGAATCGAATAGGGTGAATCCATGACCCATGACCACGCGGACCCAGTGTAGATGTAGCCGAGACCAACAGCTTAACGTGCTTGTTGAAGCACGGAGGAGCTCGAGGTTATAAATTTTTGGTCACCCATTCTGTAACCGACCATTGCGAAAATTACTTAACACCGTATCGAAGATCAAGCGATATATTATTTCATACAATGAACAATCAACAGAGTTAGACGAATATTTTATAGGACAACGGTTGCAGACGGCCGAGTTCAAGGCTTTATAAATATGGCCTTTACTATTATCATCAACACACACACGAACTTTAAGTTCTATTGAAATTTAGCTTTTAATATAATTAGAGTTTACAAACGATATAAGCAGCAAAATTAAGAACATCCTTTTAGAAAATTCTAAAATTGAAATCCAGTTACATATCAAATATACATACTATTGAAATTAAGGACATTGTTATACTTCCGTTAATAATAATAATGATAATAAATCTTTATTTCAGACCCAATGATCCATATTAAATTACAGATTACAGAATCATGATTACAAATAAAAATATTACATAGTATAATATGGCTTTCTATTACATAGATTCAGCTGGCAATATCCAACCATCATCTATATGTTACAGTTTGCACAAGTCTTAAAAATATGATAACAAGACAATTTGAAAAAGTATACTTCAAAAGTACCTACTTCACTTCCACTTATTACTATGTACTATCATATACCTTAGACCTAACTATTTTACTAATGCAACATTATAATAAATGTCGCATCATGATTACGAAGATCGTTTGATTTAGTTTCTTTTATTTGCTAGTTACTCGATTGCTTGATTGCTCGATTGTAGGGAGAGTGTGATCATCGATACTCTTAATTTTATCAGAATAGTGACACTGACTTTGACAGTTCGTTAATAAAAAGCAAGTTGCCGCCATTTTGGCACACATTCTGTTTCCGATCGCCGAGGAGTAAAGACATCCGATGACATCACGCTCATCTCGTTATATTTTCGTATGAAAAGTGTTAAATGGAACAAATCCACGTTGGTATACCGAGCCTGCAGTGTTATTTGAAAGATAGGTCTCCAAAATGGACGATCAATTTGGACTTCGTAATAGCCCCCTTCGGACTACCCACCCGTTATAAATTTAAATTAGAAATCACAATTTTAAATTATTATTATTCACTAAAAATAACAATTGTATAAAATATTCAGAACGTTCAGCAAGAGCTAGAGGAGGTTTTGCGATTTAGAATGCAATGAATAATACACACACGTGTTATTATTTGCGCTGCGAGACAATGAAAAATAATACGATACGTGCGTACGCGCAGATATACGCAATTAATTAGATAAAAACGTCAGTTCAACGAACGGAAGCCAAATTATGAAGTGTTAACATAATTACTGTATATGGAGCTCGATGGCCCAGTGGCTAGTGAATTTGGTTTAGGATGCGGAGGTTAAATAGCTATCCCAAGAAAAGGGCATCCTGGGCAAAAGATGGGTGACCTAATATTGATTATCTCAAACTCCTCCGTGCTACTGAAAGCACGGTATCCCAATAGTCCTTGCTGATTCTTCAGTTTCAACACCTATTAATCCATACTGAGCTCGCGTGGTGGTTGATGGCTCCGTTCTCCCTATTTGATTATCTTCAAAGGGAAAGCCTGTACGTCAGTATAAGAATAACAATAGGCTTATTATGATTTTTCTTCTTATTGTGGCATTATAAAGTGACCACACTATCCTGACGAAAAGTAATTCATTCAGTTAAACTTCTGAAATGTCTCATCACACCAGTGTCAAAGCTGTTCCAGGATCTGACCTCCACCCTGGAAGTATCCAGGGTAGTATACTCAGTAGTATGGATGTGTACCCTAAGTACTTCAAAATACTGAAATAGCATGCTTAAGAAAGCTAGTGCACATTTTTGTCACGACCTCTTAGGCAATGCACGACAACGTCGAGACGGGTCCCTATTGCTTATAGCATTATTTTTGACAAAACGTCATTAACACCTATACATCTTTTTTGCTGCTCAAGTTTAAGAAATAGGTTGTATATAGGTACGATAAAATTTAAACAATAAATACATTTGACGATTCGGTTGGACTTTAAATATGTTTCATTTATATTTGAGTTTTGAATTTAATTTTTTTTCTTAAGCTTAATCGGTTATTTACTTCCCTAGACATTAAATATATCAAGAAGCTATAAGGTAATTGTAAAAAATAAAAAATTTTTAGAAATTTTCGCAAACTTTTCAAAGTAACTGTTGTAAGTGTAATTTATGAATATTTTTCATGGTGAATATTCGTGAAAAGTTTTTAGTGTAACAGAAAACTGCTGCAAGAGATCGCGCCAGACGGCTACCGAAATTTGGGTTAGGCGCTTTTTTGCACGGCGCGGGCGCCGCCGCTGGAAGCGAGGTCGATGAGCCGCCAGCCCCCGCCCCCGCGCGCCTGCCCCACCGCGCCCCGTGACCAGTTACGAGGTGCACCGATCAACCAACCCTACATACGTACCACCTGCCAGACACTAAGTGGCTATAATATATGAAACTCCATACCCCGACAGCATACTACCCAAGACGAACAGGAAAACGAATACACATCAGTCTGTCTACAACGTGACATAATGTGGTCTGACCTCATCATAGTTTATATCTACTAAATAAAAAAAATCCTCTCGACTTAAGAATTTACTGGATATGCTAATGGTTAAGATGGGCCTAAAGACAATCCGTTTTAATATAAAACCAGGATTAACTTTAGTACCGGGTTTAATACATTATCCGGCCACTATAAGTTAACACATCTCAATTTGACATTGTCCTTCTGGTCATTATCAATTTGATTTAGGCGGTCGATGGTTTAGATATACGAGGTCCTACCTTTAATCCTCTTTATATAATAAGATATTTATTTTGAAAAAAAAATTATTGAGTGTGCATAAAGATATCTGTGTCAGCCATGGTGGGTGGTGCGTTGTATACGATTTTGAATGAAGTTTTTTTTATTATTATCTTATTCTATCAACAATCTTCATTCAATACTCAAAAGATATTTTATGATAATACAAAATTAGTACAAAAAAAAACTAGGCCACCATAATAGATAGTCCACCATATTACATTTAAAATTATGTAACTTAGCTGTCCAGTTATTGTCATCTAAACTACACTACGCAAAAATTTCAGCTTAATCGGTTTAAGAAAACGAATAACGAAATTAACCCTCAATGTGTCACAGTCAATGTCGCAAACATTTTTTATAAATGAAAACTTGTTTATAATTTGCCAAGGAATTGCAACGCACAATGTGGGTCGATTAAAGTGTATCCACAAAAACAAAATACTCGTAATTAATAAGTAAAAATGTGTCCATAAATATGAACAATAAAACTTATCTTAAATTTTATAGAAATTGGGTCCAAATATTGTGTAGATTGATAATGTAAAAAAAAAAATCATGCCTTTATGACACTATTTACCTATTTTATCATGATTAAAAGTTGGTACTTATTTTTTCAAAACTGTTAAATTTGGTAGTGCTCTTATTTTTTGTAAAAACAAAATACTAATATGATTTCGATAAAATTTATTTGGAAACACCTGGGGACCATAAACTAATAAAATTTTGAAAATCGGCATACAATCCGTGGAGGAATCTGTGAAAATACATAAAACATATACCGGAAGAAGTATTAAAAACTTGTAATAATTTTTATTTCACACTATATACTATCATCTAGCTAAAGCTTTGTTTGCCTCATTGACCTTGCAAACTCGTCTTATTGTAATTTTGCCTTGCCTCCTATCATTCAAACGGCAATATAAACTTAACTCAAGTGTCAAGTTAACTCGCCACCTATTACTCGTAAAAAGGATTTTATGTGCGCTTAAAGTATATACTAATTAGAAGCATTCCTAAATATATACGGGCTCGTGTTGGTTGGTGGCTAGTTGCGTTTTTGCCAGGCACATTGAGATTAGTCTGCAGATAGGCGCGTATGAATGGCGTGTCTAGACGTGCCATCCGACTCAACATAGCATAAAATACATACGGTGACGCTTAATAATTGCTCAGCGCATCAACACAGAGACGGAACAAGGACATATTAAAAAAAAAAAAAAAATTTAAAAAATAAACCATCAAAAAATTAAAACATTTTTTTTGAGGTCGGTTTTAGATATTTATAAAAATGTTAGTTTATTCTCTTTATATGTTTTGATTTTATTGAAAATATGTAGTATTATTTCTCTCTATTCAGTCGTTTCTTTTTATTACAATTTTTTTGAAATCGGTTTAAATTTTTATAATTGTTATTTTATTTCTTTCTTTTTTAATAATAGAAGTTATCACGGATACATATTGCTGGCTTTTAACTTATAATAAATGGACATCTGCAGTTGAATTTAAACCTATTTTTAATGGATAAACTGTGATGATAGCAGTTCTAATCTAACCTAGTCTACTATTCTTGAAACAGTTCGTTTTCTTTGGAGTCACAGTTCTAACTTAACCCACTATTCTGGTAACAGTTCGTTTCTTATGTCATTTAGTAAGTTTTCGCTTATGCTGTTTCCTTATTTGAAAATAAATTTATCAAACAAAAAAGTATAATTTCAATCCTATGTCTTATTTACGAGAAATACGTGGACAAACATATCATCATAATATACACCAACAAAGTGTGACACACGTGTTTAGAAGCCCATATAGACTAACATTAATTTTTAATAATATTTCAATAAAATTGGGCAAATGGATAACCTCATTTTGATGTACATACACAGGTAAACTGACGGCTTCTTTTTTGAAATTGGTTAAAAAGAAGGTCGTCAATTTTAATTTCTTTTATAAGTCTTTTCTCTTTTTTATAAACAGCTTACATTTTACAAGTTTATTAGTTTAAAACTATGACACTTGTAGTGTACCCTAAGTTGAAAGCTAAGCAATAAAACAAAAAGGAATCATTGCAATCAAACGTCTAGTCTGAGAGATATCCGTGGACAAACATACAGAAATACATAGAAATTACATACACCTCGAATGATAGCCTCCTTTTTTGATGTCTGTTAAAAAACAAATATATGACAAATTACTAATCCATATATAAAACGAACCAAATTTTAAAACATTGTATCTATTTCAGATGCTCGATATTAATAAATATTATTAAAAAAAATAAGAATATTAAAAAAATTGACATTCATTGCTCGGATTCCAAGATCAGTAGCTAAAAGACATCGTATAATATATTCTTAATACAAATTGATCAAATATAATAATCGTATAATATAATTTCTGAGACAACGAAGGTATCACAATACTCAGACCTGAGACAATGTAGAAAAGTTAATTTTCTACATTGTCCCGACCGGGAAACGATCCTGAGAACACACAGATGGCGACAACGTGTAACTGACGCATGGACCACTCGGCTAAGGAGGTCACGATTAATTAATTATTGGTAAATAAAAAAAAAAAACTATCGACCGGTTTCTGAATTGAGAAGAGTACAAAATTTCAATTGGTTATTCTTAATAATTAAAGTTTTTTACGTTTCACATGTCAAAAAGTCGTAGTTTTATCAAACTTCTATCAACTGATATGTTTAAGTACAGTTTGAGACATTCTTAACTATAAATTCTCAATTCAGAAGACGGGTGTATATATAATCACTATATATTCGGGCCTATAGAGAAACACTATTTATTACTAACTACACCTAATGGTAACTAGTTTTAAAGCACAAAGTACTACATAGAAACAGCTCTACTGTAATTAGCAAAAACTTTGACTTTAACTTTTACTTTTTCATCACAAAATATAAATCAAAAGTTCTCGAAACAAACCCTTTCATTTGATATGTTACGCGATAAAAAATTCTGTAAACAAATTCATTTAAACGCACTTTAAATTTTTTAATTCGACTTTTCACCTCATTTCTTATTGTCCTATTTTTAATCTTTCATTGTGACCCCGTGATATTCTAATTTCATGTTCAGTTACTAGGACAAACCGAATCGTTATACTCATGTTGTACTTACATATAACTGATGTAGAAATTCGACCATATAGAAAGTTATATTAACAAAGACTAACTTCTATTACTGTTTGACTTTCAGTGATCAAAAGTGTCAAACGCATGTTAGTGTGGGTAATATTCTTCATGGTAACAAGTGGATGTAATTTGTTTTATTAATTTAAACATTATGTTTTCAGGTCCAAAGTATTTGCTACACGTATTGATTAATAAAATGATAAATATGATATGGAGTATTTTTTATTTATTTATAAGATTATTACAAATGTTATCTTTAAATAGTGAATAAGTAACACAGTCTATACCTAATTAGTAAACCGGATAACAATTATAGTACGGGCCTGCGCGATCGCAGTCAAATGTGCAGAGAATACAATGATTGACACACCTCATTTTTTGCTACCATTTTTGTCCTATGAATAAATTAAGTC
The DNA here is from genome assembly GCA_918026875.4 of Diatraea saccharalis. Taxonomy (NCBI): domain Eukaryota; kingdom Metazoa; phylum Arthropoda; class Insecta; order Lepidoptera; family Crambidae; genus Diatraea; species Diatraea saccharalis. Next base: position 9,591,366 of record OU893337.1, read on the forward strand.
TAGTCTGTAGATTTGTATCGAACACTACTTATATGGCGTAGCTATTGAATTCTGAGTATATTTAAGGCTATTGTACTGTTCATTCATGATTTAGTGAGATTAATAACCACGCTGACGTAGCAGACGATATGTTTGCACGTTTTCAGATTATTTATCTCTTTAATTCTAACAAGTTATGCTCAGGTACAAACATAGACTTTTGTAAACGTAGCTATCTATTAATTGAACAGCTAGGCAGGGTTGTCTACCATACTATACTATATAGTACAGTGATTCTCAACCACTGTGCCGCGGCACTTTTGTGTGCCGCCAAATTTCAAAAGTGTGCTGCCAAATTTTGCAAATATATAATAATGTTAATATTATTAAATTATATCATTTAAAAAGAAAAATATTTTTAACATTAATATATATTTAAATCCACAAAAAAATAAATTATTTTATTATTTGCTTTGCAGCGCGTTTTTTCTTAGTGCCAAATTATGATGAAGCGGCTTGCATAGCAATAGGAATATGTCTCAAGTCGGCGCACACTTGCCACTTCTGCGTACAAAACGTGTTGTTTTAGTGATAGTTGGGATTCACAAGGTGTTGCATAGTAGTTACTGCACCTTTTCTTTCGTTAAAATTGGCAAATGTATGGGATTCGGTTTAATATTATTTTTTTGCATGTAGTGTCAATTTATAAATTTGTAAACCAAAAAAGCTTTAAACATATTATTACAATTTTCCACATCATATTTGCGTGAATTCGGATTTTCAACATTAGCCAACATTAAAACTAAAAAAAAGATCAAGATTGTTAAATGTAGAAGACGATATGAGAGTAGCATTGTCATTTTTACGACCAAATATAAATGAAATTATCAAAAAACATCAAGCTCAAATTTCGCATTAAAAATATTTTTATTATTAGCTTGTAATTAATCCCTTAATAAACGTTTAGTTATTATTGGAGTATATATTAGTTTATTTCGTATATTTAAAATTTTTGTCATAAACTATTTATGCAGTGTGTTGTAGTAAGTAAATAATTTTTATCTTTTTCTTTGTGAGCCGCCAAATTTTGAAATCGTTAAATATGTGCCGCAACAAAAAAAAAGGTTGAGAATCACTAATATAGTATCTTAACTATATTTCAGATTGGCTAACTTTGAAAAATTTTGAGGATTATAGGTACAGTATACACAAGTATTATAGTTGTTCTTCTTTAAAATTGGATATTTCGTCTGTCTATTGCAGATTGTCGCACTTTTTTGATTAAGGTTTCGAGTTTTAACTCCGTTCATATTGTTTATTTATATAATTTGACGTCTCCATTCCGTAGGCAGAAGGCACATCTTTCCATTAAGTATGATAATAACATACTATCCCTCCTATCATAATATGTCTAATTTATATAATAATATGTCTAATTTATATAATGACCTCCTCCCAATAAATTCATCAACAATCTAATCCTGTACAATTAAATACGTTCGGTAATTGGCCTTTCGACTAGTCGTCCCCTGGGACTAGAGTCCTAGGCGACGTTAGACGAAAGACTTTCTTTTATTATTATTCCCTGTCATACTCAGAGGCGGATTAGTAGGCATGCAGCTCCAGCCGCCCTCGTTTTAACTCTCGTTATTTAGGCACTGCAATGAAGTTACTTTATTGACAATATTTATTAACAACATACTTAAAAATGTATTAAGTATATTTCATTTCCATTATTATATACCTGCGTTAATTTATAATTGACATACACGCGAAGATGAAATTATCAAGTCCAGTATTTCATCATTCATCTTTTGTCACACAATATTTTATGCCATTTGTTGCTTCTCTAATATCCAGCCGGCCTAGGCTCCAGTCTACTAAGGCCTTAATGTTCGCCACTAGTCAAACTCGTTTAATGATAACTTTAAACAAAATATTACAAATCAAAGGAGAAGTCTATAGGTCTACCTTTAATTTGGTTCTGATCTCACAAAATTAGTAGCTTATTACGAACTGTTACTGATCAACAAAATATTAATTTAATTGTAAAGAAAAACGATCTAATTTAAAAAATCATCGCAACTTTTTTGATTCCATTGCAACATTTTTCAAAAAATCGTTGAAAACCCTACTACTTATCGTACGGCAACTTCCATTAATTTCAAGCCTTGGAAGGCAAGCCGTTAATTTTATCATTTATCTAAGAAATCAATTATTTTATCTAAGGAACTAGTATCAAGAAACAGGAACGTTAGCGACTAACGGTAACATTGACTTAATTAGATATTATTGACTTATAGAAAAGTACTTAAAAGGGCACCTCACTGACCTAAATCAAGAAACAAATAAATCATTGTGTCTGGGGGTACCCTTAAATATTTATTTTATTATATAGGTATTTAGTATTTGTTGTTTTAGCGGCAAATACATCATTTGTGAAAATTTTAATTGTTTACTACAATTCATAAGATATAAAACCTGGTGACAGACAGTCTGACGGCCATAGGGTTACGTTATAATCTTTGTGTCAAAAGTACTAATCTCCAACTGATTTTGTACGTTAAATAACGTTAAAATAAGCTTTCATTAAAAGTTAGAAACTACATCATATTTGTAAGGGTTTTTTCACATTCAAAACTTGAATATAAAAATTTTTCCTCAATAGAACAAAGACGGTTACCATAAAATTTCCTTTTTTTTCATTTTGTATTGAAGTTATTTTCTTTTATTCGACTGCAAAGAAAAGGGTTATGTTTTACGAGCGTATCTTGTAAGTATATGTGTGTAATATTGTTCATTACCTCATATCTTCAGAATCGTTGAATGAATTTATATATCGTTAGATTTGTCTTAATAGCTCGAGTGTAATATGTTACCTTAAAAAAAAACAAATGTGGCTGTGCGACGCTATTATATAATGATATTTTTTTATTCAAATACTACAATATGGGTATCAAATTAAAAGGCTCAATACAAGGACTCCAAAATGTTATAACATGATTATCAATAACATGATTATTAATGTTAATAATAATAAAGTTACCATAATACTAATGTTAATAATAATAAAGTTTAAAAATATTGACTTTGTTCTTTCACTTTCTGAACCAACCTGGTAATTTTTCGAACTAAAATGAAAAGAAAAGACAGGGACGATTTAAATATATAAGAGTTTCACGAGTTTTAACATCTTATATTTTTTATTATTATGTCCATAACTTCGTGGTTTATAAACCGATTTTAACGTACCAGTTTTATAAGACAGAGTTCCGAATTGTTTCAGCGGTTTTATTATAATTAACAGTTTCAAATTAATACAATACCTAACAATAGCTTTTGCAGAAAATAAAAACTATTTCGATACTTCGGGAATTTTACTAATGGCTGCTGTGTTTTATTTTAATGTTTCTAATGGAAACCTAACAAGATTATTTAATAGTAAAGAATAAAATGCAAATAGCGTAATAAATTTTGTATGACTAATAATACTATTACAAATAAATTTAATGAAAATTGTAACTAATAGTAGTAGTCGTCTTTAAATAGTTTTCGCCAGCGGATTTCACCCGCATGGTCTATATAAATTTCATCTCCTTAGGGGTTGAATTTATAAAACTCCTTTCTTAGTGCTCACTTACATGAAACGATGCCCTGTACCAATTTCATTTTTCTTGGTACAGTAGTATCGGCAATGTGTTGATATACAAGATAGGTTTCTTTCAAACATGACATATATAATATATTTATTTTATTTTACTTTTTAAAGTATTTTCGTTTTGACATTACTTGACTGATAACAAAAAATAGTCTCGATGATGACCCTAGCGATGAGAGTGTCGACACGTAGACGCTCCAAGAGCTAAATTATCAGGGGCAAGTTGTAGTGCAGACGAGAAAATTTCATTACCAGTGCATTCTACTCTCGCATAAACTATGCATCAGCCACCGGCTATGATATATATCAACGTTAGCGCGAAAGTTACACGTGTTTGTCTGAAAGTTTACAAAGTTAGCTGAAACAACCGTTTGTTTGAAATTACAACATTTCATGTCAACGCTTTGAATTGTACCGTCAAATGTTTCACAGATACTAAATTATTTCTAGGAATACGAAACAGAATTATTTAGGTGTATTATTTGATAATAAGAAATTTTGCTATAAGCGGGTGAGAAACTTCGAAAACCTATTTTTAATTAATCCTCTTGGCGATTGGTAGTTTTTTACTTATTATATTGTGTTAAAAATCATAAAAAAAATCTTACGAAAACGTTTTTAGAAACCAAGCATGAAATTTGTGATACTGTAGTTTTGATAGCAAGGCTTTATAATACATGGAACATTCTTGACTTTGTTAATTCTAGATAAGTTTCGTATGTTTAGGTTATACACAGTTTATCTAAAGAAAAAAAAAACGAAAGACATAATGATTAACAATATATAAAGATAATATATCAATTCCACATTTATTTATGACGTTTTATCTTATTCATTTTTTGGAAACAGACACGAAACGACAGAATAAAAAAGAAAAAAGATATACGTCAATGGAATTTCCAGTTTGTTTTTTTGTCTTAAAATGATGTTCAAAACACACTCCTATTTTAATGCCGAATTATTGTATTATCTGTCTCTAGTCGCCATTTTGCCAGCATTTGTAACTCATTTGACTATCAATTATATATTGTGAAACAAAATGACCTTTTGTTTCACAATATATAATTTCTGACCACTTTCTGCCTGAACGTGAGGAACTTCAAAACTTCTTAATCGTAATAAGAATCGTATAGTAATTCGTAAATAATGAAAAGTTGTTGATATCACCAAAATCATAAGAACTTAACAATTTTATTTAAATTATTAATTGTTTATCAATACAAGTTGTATTCGTTAGTAAGAAAAGAAGTTTCATTTGCGTGAGTTTTATTATTTATTTATCTAAAATATTAAAAGAAAGTTTGAATAAAAGTTTACCCCGTGTTGAAATATGATGATGACTGTTGAATATCTAATATGGGATTCGCTTTGGCATTCTGTAAAAATATAGAGCCGACCGTAACGTCTTAAACAGCCCTATTGCAGATTGCAGCTATTTAATCGGACCTCTAATGCAGTGACAGCTAGTTGTCGCCGCTGCATTCGGCGCTGTATTTTTATCAGAAAGCGAAGCAAAGTTTTGCGAGTCCTTGAGATAATTAAGAAGGTATTTTGTTGTAATTAAAATAACACAAAGAAATTATGTACAGAAACAAGGTTCTTTGATCTTATATAATTATATTTTTTATAATATTCATTCATTTAATTTTGATAAGGCGAAAAAGACTATGTAGTATTTAATTGAAAATGTTCCTATTTTCGTTATTAAGTTAGTATAACTATAACTTCTATTGTTAATAGAAAATTTTATTCGAAGCTTTTACGCTATTAGATTTGTTGTATAATTAAATTGCTATTTGTAATGGCATCGACACGACACAAATATTTTTAGGAATCTCGGAAAACCTATTTATCTAAAAAAAAATATGAGTCGTTTTTGCTTATTCGAACAAATTAATAATCGAAAAGAAAAATTTCAGGAAACAACAAGCCATTAAGAACTTTCTATCAGCAATTTTTATACATAAAAACATTTTTTTTTTCAGTGTCTGAATAATAACCGCAATAATATATCCACTTAACAGCTAGCAACAATACCTAAAGCTTAAATTATTGTACAATCACATTAAATGAGTCGACGTACGTAATAAAGTAAGATAGATGTTTGTGGCATCACGTCACACTGTAAACGGGCGATGTCTAGACAGCCAGCAGACGAATTTTTAATACAGAGCGACCGCAGACTACCTATATAGCTGTGTAGAAACAACACGTAATACACCATTGATAGGGGCCTAATTCAAAAAGCGAAACAGGATAATCGGTCGAGTTTTGTTGTTCTAATTTTAAATTTTATATCAGGGGAATTATATTTAAAACACAAAAGTCACACGCATCTATGATAAATAGTCGTTCATTATATTTTAAAGATATTTTCAAGTAAAATTCTTGTTGAATTAATTTGGGAATAGGCCTCCTGAGCATTCGTAAATCAACAACCTACGGTCTTTGATCCAAGGACAATATAGGTGACGACGCCTCCCTTACACGAAACTTTATGGTTATTACGTAATAAATTAGATAGATTTTGACATCATGCTGATGGAATTACTGCGTTCTACATAAAAGTCTATGTCAGCGTCGATTGCTTTATTATATAACGTATAACTAAATACATTTGTTAGTTTTTTCGTCCTATATAAGAATTTTATGTATTATGTAATCATTATCTTCTAATGAATTTAATCAATAATAATCAATATGTTTTCCGTGAAAAATGTTACATATCTGTCTATGAAGATAATGGAATGGCTGTCGCTATGACAATGACTTATTTGATAGTTTTATCTTTATACACGTAAACTTACACGTGTCTACACATTGACACGTGTAAGTGTAACAGTAGTAACTACCTTTTGAAACAAATATCATAAATGTGAAAGTTTGTGAGCATGCATGCTCGTTATTCTTTCTCGAAAAAAACTACTGAATGGATTTTGATTATATCCGGTATACGTATAAATTTTAGCCTGAATTTGGCTGCCTTTGAGTCCACTTTTATCCAACAGTTCCCTTACGAAGCCGCTAGTAGAACATTATTATAATGAATAACTGTAACGGGCTTGTTTTCTAGACTTTTTTTGATTAATGCAATGTAAGAAACATTTTTGGCATTTAATCGTACAGTGTGCCGTATAAAGTTAGATTTCATAATTCATTATAGAGCCGAATTATTCATTTATTTCTATTAAAGTTCAACAACAGCAATGCACATAAAAAAACATGATATACCTAAGTTACAAAAGTCTTACTTCGAATGTGTTTGCCAATTTCAGGTATACAAGCGTTTGTCATATAACTATCAATTTTAATTATAAAATTAATAAAAAATTGAAGATTTTAGCACTACTACAATCCGCTTATGTTAACAATAAAACCTTTTTTAAAATAACTATAATATAATTTTTCTCGGTCAGTATGTTGAACACGGATGTTATCAGACAGTCGTATTAAATGAGTACATTTACACACGGATGTATTTTTGGCGTGCACGTCGCTCGGTGCACCTTTGGGTTATGATATGACGCACGTACCGATTATCCTTGTTGTTTCGACAGTTGAAAAGCACGCCTATTTGCTAGGCGCGGTTCTAGACCATGACTATATGTCTAGACGTCTCATCCAGGAGGTCATGAGCCAGCTTTCACAGACAAACAAGCGACGCACGAGGCACCAATACAGTCGGTGATTACGTGACGTAATTTCGAATCGAGTATTTTCATTGAAAGCCTTGTCTACTTACTGAGCGGTCACGTTTATAGTCGCGTAAATTAACCTTGCTATAAACTGTGTATTGTTTACAAATTAAAGTTTTGTTTATCATCACATTAACTGTGGTTTTCAACACAGAAAAATCTGGTATTAAACCGAAGGCAAATATTTTAACAGAGATTTTGTTTTCTCTATGTTGAGTAATATGTCATGTGTCGAAATATTTATGTGTATGTTCGAGATCTTTTATCTCTTCGGTCAGAAGAGACTTGATTCTTAAAGATTTATAAGATATGAAACCAAGGTGGCAATTTTAGATGTTGTATTATAAGTAATATATATGCGATATCTGCTCTCTAATCTCGATCTATATCTTACTGACGACATTCTTAGAGACTAGACTAACGTATAACTATCCAACAAATGTAGATAAATTATATCTATATAGATATTAATAGATCACTGAAGTATTAATGGATTGGATATTACAACATTTAATAACCATTTGTAAGTGCAACCTAAAAAAGTATTACCTGGCCTCTTTATTCTCTGTTATTCATTTAATCATTGTTATCGTAACTACTAGCAAATATTAATCGATAATGTAATGGCCTCAAAAGAAATGTTGTGTGAAACTTGTTGGGTGCAGCCTGATGCACATGAACCACCCCTGCCAGGTGGTACGGCTATTTATAGGCGGATACTATGTTGTGGTACATGCCGTATTTATTATGTTGCCTGGCCGGCGGCTGCGGCCGCAGAACTTGCAAAGCCGGACCTCGACTAATCTCACTTCAACCTTTTTGCTCGTCTGATGCACCCGACGACTACAAGCTCTTACAAAGAATATGATAATATGAACACAGAAATACACAGGTGGAACTAGCGCTCATAACAAGTATGCTTAACAATCAATAGGATCATGACACAATTTATTCTGATTTGATTGAAATTAAATTCTAAATTTCTTATAAAACTTCGTTCCTAGACACAATCACTTTATTAGGCTTATAAAAACTTACTAGCTGCTTCGGAGTCTAGTAGTTTCGGAATCTATTCGATGCAAAGAAATATACAAGTATAATTTATAATAGTTATATAACAAACTTAATTTTATTGGAATAATAGATGCAATTTTGGAACATAGATGCATAGTTCCATTATTACATTTTATAAAGTGATGGCCTTTATTCTATAAAAAATAATTGAGACTTTGTCAGAGAAATAAATAACGTTATAGTTGTCCTAGGTAAATATAACGATAAGTAGGTAACAGATATATCTATCTATAGTTAAATATGTTTTATATATACACTATCTGACTATCTAGTCATCATATTTATATGCAGGACTCGATCTAAGTCGGTGCGAACAATGAGGGCGGTAAAAATAAGAGATGGCAAATTGAGGGCGCCTGACAGTCGAGCCCGACGTTGTGCGTCCTCAATATTTTCTGTGACAAAAAAATATTATATACAGCAGCCTAATATAGGTAAATTTAAATATCACTATTCATTTATTCACGATTATATAATTTTCAACCAACTTTAAAATCAAAAATCTTTTTTATGTATGTTCACCGATTTTTACGCGAATTCTTGATCGATTTTTAAAGAGGTTTTGCCATATTACATGGCATTCCTAGTCATATCATTGAAGAAAACAAAGGTAGCGTACTCATCTTTTGCATTCCTATGATTTCAATATTGAAAAAGGGGGTTTTATATGTCCCTCATGAAATATTCATAACATTATTATTGCAAAATTGATTAAATATAAGGATTTCATATTTTGGACAGCTATGTATATTTTTATGTAGATTTCTCCTCGAATTGTGAAAATTTTATATCAAATACGTATTGGAAATAAACAAAATCTTTCACTATCGTATTCGTCTACTGCTGGATATAGGCCTCTCCAAGCGCACGCCATTGAATTTGACCTTCGGCTACTCGCATCCAGTTTCTGCCGGCCACCTTGCCATGATCGTTTTCTCGTCTTGTCTAAGGGCATCCCACACTATGCTTGCCGATCCGCGGTCTAGAGTGTGTTTACCTCACCGACTGCCGCGGCCCGCGATCGTAGTCGTTAAGTAACTTTCGCAAGGATCGGTCACAGGATAGGTGACCAAAAAATTATTGTCTTGAGCTACTCCGTGCTTCGGAAGGCACGTTAAGCCGTTGATCCCGGCTGCATTTGCAATCGTTAATACCCTCCAATTCACATTGGGCCAGCGTGGAGGACCATGGCCCATCCTCCTTAACCATCCATAAGGAAGGCCTGAGCCCCTGCAGCGGGGACGTAAAAGGGCTGGTAATGATGATGACAACACGTATTGGAGCGCTTAAGATCGCGTCGTACCAGTCTACTTATATTCTTGTTTAGATTTCGCCGTTTTGACAAAGTGGTGGGCGGGTCTTTCTGTCGTTTTCTCATGAGATGCAGGGTTTCCCTTTAAATTTTTTAACAGGCGCTCGAGAGTGTCTTTACGTGAAATGTGATGTGAATCAGCCGCTCGAGCGCTGGTTTGTTTTCCTGGCAGCGAATCGATCCTTCAAATTTGACTGAATTTTTTCAGATCCTACTATTATAGTCTGGAGCACGTTTGGTTGGAGCTTGGACTCCATCAAACGGGCACGTTCGAGCTTCATGTTAACATTTAAAGAGCTTCGTATGAGTCGGTGATCACTACTGGTATTGAACCTATTAATCACTGAAACATCTTTAAATATATGCTTTTTGTCCGTTATAATGAAGTCGATCTCATTTTTAGTTTTGCTATCGGGGCTTCGCCATGTCCACTTTCTTTGAGGCTGTTTCTTGAAAAACGAATTCATCAAGTAGAGCCTCTCTTTCTCGAGAAGATTAATTAGCATTTGACCTCGATAATTTCTAGTACCAAACGCATAGAATCCTACTACCGATTTTTTGCAACTGTACTCCCACTTTGGCGTTGAAATCCTACATGAGCTTTAGTGATGAAGTGGAAGGCTCTAGCTCTTTTTTTGATACCGCAGGAGAAATACATCTTGAGCCTTAACCTCACATCTATTGTACGTCGCCAGGGTCAGTTGTGTTTGGTGGCCTTCCGAAACCCAGGATTCTAGCACCCCTTACCCTACCGTTACCATAACAGCCGCCTTTATCAGGAATAGCAGAGCGGCCGGGAACTGGAGGCCTTAATTGGTTGGGTGAAGCCATGGAGGTTTTTTGGCCCATAATCGCCAACGCTGGGCATGCGCCTTGGCAATCGCCGGAAGTCACTAACCTGGGGTATTTAGTGAGCTGCGTCTAATAAAAATGGTTATCCGGCCATTTATCGGTTCGTCAGAGCCCGTCCGTCAATGAGCAGGATGACCACGTGCCGGTAGGGTTGGCTTAGAGAGAGTGGGTAATAATGTACGCCATACATATACATTCGTCATGTTAACACAGCTTAAAATTTTATTTTTTAAGTGAGTTTTTCTGTAGGCATTTTAATAGCATTTTCAGGAGTAAATAAACTACTTTAAAGATAATTATTACCTCCAGTTTTTTAATTGGGTGTCATTTCTATTTATTGAAGAAATTTTTTTTTAGAATATATATTGATCAAAACACTTTATGTTCATTTGTTAAACTTTCAAAAAACTTCAAATTATTACATTAAAGAAGTTTTTATGTGTGTATTTTATATAATATATTTTATTCATTATGACACTGACATCAAGAAATAGGGAACGACATAAGGTATTCATAATAGTTTTTATATTGATCCAATTGACAATCATATTTAAAAGAATGCACATAAACAAATTTTGGCATTGAATCCAACCAGCTCATTGATTAAAGAAGTATTTTTGCCACAGTTTATGTTAATGAAGGCCGTTACTGTGTTCATTATCAATTTGAATACATAGGTACCGCGTTTCTCTGCTTAAGAGATATTTACAATTTCTTACTTGTTTCTATATTGTCATGCACACTACTTCTATAATAATATTGTATTATAGAGAGGTAAAGTTTCAAACATTGTTTATATGTATGTAGAAGAAAGTAATAACTGATCGGATCGTTAAATTGTCTTTCACCCAAAGGAAAGCTACATCATACACAGGTGACAGGTCATAGTTAACGCGGACGAAGTCGCGGGAAAAGCTGGTATTTAATAAAAATAACAAACTTTTTTTTTGCATTTTAAGACGTTTCGGAGCCATTGTCAGTACAGTATTCATAGTTCCATTACTTTTGGAAAAAAAACCTGTGCTCACAAATTCCTGTCATTAAATTTTAAAAACATATATTCAATTGTAATGTTATTTAAGCCTTTGTAATTTTAACCATCTCGTGTATTGTTATCTTAAGGTTACTATGATACCTATTGTACCTAATTAATGCATATTTTTTCTAAATGATTACTCAAAAACAAATCTAAATATGTACATATATTTAAATGTGGACCACCTAGTCCGCTTAATTTCATTAAAATATTTATTGCACAATGAAAAAAAAATCGTGCGTGACCCTGTATAATGAGTAAAATATTATTTCAAGGCATTAAATCGGCAAAGCTACGTCAAAGTCGTTGCAAAATAGACTTTGATGTAACTTTGACACGACTTATTATATAATTAAATTAAATTGTTATCTCTGGTTAAAAGTGGTGAAGTAATGTCATGTCATCGAGTAGCTGGCTCGACGGGTTCGGCCCGGGTGCAGTGAAAGGAATGGCCTGGGTGCAGTGCGTCGCGGATGAGAGAGGCGCGGGGCGCGGGCAATGCATTCGGCGCGCGGAGGTGTCGGCGGGGGGCGGGCGCGGGGCGTCTAGACGGGTCGCAGACGCACGGAGGCTGCGCAGACCCTGTCCCCCCCTTCACCCTTGCCCCTACGTGGTGCATCGCCGATTTCACCGCCACTGCAACTGACACAAAACAAAAACATTACAGAAGGTTCTCTCGTTTAATCAGTCTCTTCATATAACTTACTGCCAAATGCTAATTTATATGAATTTTATGAGTTTAATTTTCTTACTTTTATGTTAATTAAAAGATGTTAATATATTTTCAGGAATGTCTTATGAGATTTTGTTTAAATTTATTATGCATTTAAGACGACATCTTATAAATTTAATATTTTATACAATGCTATTAGCAAATATTAGCTAACAATATTACAAAACAAAAATATTATAAAATTATTTTTGTGACAATTTCTATAAAAGCTTATTTATTATCAAACCGTTTTTTTTTATACAAAAGTAACAAAATTAATATTAAAACAAAATCAGCTTAAAACCCGAGGATTAAGCTTTTAAAGTACATACGATCTAATCTTATTATATTTGACAGAAATCTACGAGTACCATGTTCTTAAGGAAGCAAAAGATAAGTAATTATAGACTGTGTCTGTATGTAGTATGTAAATGGTAGGTTGGAAAAGTTTTTAGTTGAAGACAGATTAGCTAACTTACACTCAGTTGCAGAAACGTCTATTAAGGTGTAACAATGAGTCTAAGCTGTAATGAATGTTCTATATTTGAAAATATGTCTAATTAATGTCGCTTTCAATTATTGACAATCATGTATGCTTGTGGTAGTGTTTGAAGCAATGATTAATATAATTCTTTTTTCAAATTTGCTTATTGAAGCATTTTGGGCTATTCTCGGTATTTTTAACCACCAACTAGTGATCTGTAATGAATTCTTATCCACTAATTAGCCAAGTATTGCTACATCGAATAATTTTATTATACTCATACCTAAATTCTGCATAATATTTATAGAGTAAGAAAAATAAAATAAAGCCCTGCATCGTCTGAATCTTCAACATTAAGTTTTATTCACAAATCCGCGTCTTTCGCTGTCTTTTATAGTTTGACCTGTACGACCCAGACGACTGTATTATTATACTGCAACGTTCATATCGAATGCAACATTTATAATAAAAATAAAATCAATATTATAACCGACACTAACACCCGTGTCTATAGTCGAGTAAAAGTAATTACTTAAGCAAATATTTTTATCAAACAATCAAGAATTTTAATGATACTAAGAATACTGTTATTACCTATTAATAGTTCTTATTTTATTCAATTCTCGTCTATTGGTTAAAAATATATAATAATTTAATGTCATTTCAAGTATTACTTCTTTCGACTATATATACTAGTATCTTACACTTATTTTAAACATTTCAAGCTCTTTAGAGGTTAGTTATTAATTAATCTAATACAGATTTTTAAAATCAAAAAGAACTCTTAAAATTTTGATAATTTAACTGAAATTTAACTCTAAGGCAAAAACTTATCAATTTGAATGGAACACGTCGAAGGAGATGATAAAATTCCTTGTACAAAAGTGTATAAACCTCCACACATCAGTACAAGCCGAATCGTCAGAATTATAATGTTACATACCGTTTATTTAAGGGGTGTCAAATTAGCTTCAGTCACCTCCTACGACTCGAACTGCTATGGGCCTTATTCTTAATATTGCAGTGGTTTTTCTTTGTTTGATCTTTGGCGTTCAAGCTACATTTACAAAAAAACTAATTTAAAAAAATACATGAAAAAATTTACTTAAATAAAAACTAAAAAGAAAGAAACAAGCCCAGTAGTTTAGAATTCTGTTAAGTAATATAGAACAGAACGACTCATAGTCGAGGCCCCTTGGGAAGATTGGATTGGTAAAATTTGAAATTTGAATACTTGACATAGTTCATCGCTTTTTAATTTTTTAATTTTGACAATATGGCATCTGGATGTCGCTGTGGTGAATTTGATTCGATGATTGATGAATCGATTGATGTAAGAATCATCAAAATTGGCCTACACATTTGGTCTTTAAAACGCCACATAGAAACAAACATACATAGACTGATAAACACATTACCCTCCTTTGCGTCGCGCAGTCGGGTAAAAAGTGATTATGGGTGATTAATTTATTTACAGCCTTTGTCCCGACTTTTAAGTATTACCAAATGCACGTCAATAAAAAACTGTACATGGTTGAAAATTAGATAACTTCATATAATATTAAATAAGGGGAGCTCGATGGCGTAGTGGTTAGAAATTCGATATGTGAATGCGGAATTTAAATGACTTTCACAAAGGCCAATCAAAGAATAGGCGACCAAATATTTATTACCTCGTGCACCTTCGTGCTTCGGAAAGCACGTTAAGCTGCTAATCTCAGCCGCATCTATAGTTAACAACCACCAATCCTAACTGGAACCCGCGTGATGTAGTCATAGTCTATTCTTCCTATTTCATTCAATTCCATCAATAAGTAAGACATGCGGCCCAGCAGTGATGTGAATTTACAAAATGAAATCCATTCTGATATGGATTAGTACAACTAAAATAGAATACTGAAATTACTTACTAAACTGTTTTTATCAAAATCTTGAAAAAAGCTAAGCGGACCCATGACCTATGGCGAAATTCCTGAATTTCTTGACAAATTACAACTTTTTCCCTGTTATGAGTATTTCATTACATATTCGGTTACTCTAACGATGAAATTAAATGAAGTAATCTTTCGATACTAATATTATGAAGAGGTTAATTTTCTAACTTTGTTTGTTTGTAAAGCGTAATCTTCGGGAGTACTGATTTAATCATGCAAATTAATACGCGGATGCTATAATATAATATACGCGGGCGAAGTCGCGGAAAAACAGCTGGTATTAATATAAAGTCATAGAAAATACTAATAAATGTACCTACCATTTATTCCCTAAAACATTTAATATTAAAATCCACGACTTTTTCATTGCTTTTTTTGGTATGGTATAAGTATTAGCTTAGCAGTATGTTATGCAATAATAATAATAGGTGACATAAATAGAAATTTTGTCAGTCAAATCCAAATGGCTTATGTCATGCCATACCATATTAATAATGACACTAATGCGACATCGTAATGGACCTCATTATGTTTTGACACTTTGAAGTTACAATCGAGTAAGTAACTTATGATTAAAGAGACATTAGTACATTTGAATTAATAAATATTTTAAAATTCATTACAGATGGACAAGGTGTGTTTTGCAGTAGGCTTTTGCACCCACATGTATATTATGCAATGTGCATGTTATAAAAATATTACAACCGGATCTTTGGTCAAGTATAATAAACCATTTGTAAGCTATTAAAGTTTATTTTTTAATTATCTATATTAGTGTTGTCAGCGGTTACTGAGAAAATGTAATTATTTATTGCATGTTATTCATCGTTAAGAATAATGTTCGAATCTGCTATAGAATGAGTGATACCTGAGCGTTCTATTTTCTCTGTATAATATTATAAAAAGAAAATTATTAAACGTTTGGTTTCATTGATTAAGTTTTGAAATTACTAACAGCCCTGCGATTCTGTAAAACTTCAAACCCGATTTCGAAATCACTCGGGTGTCTGAATTCACTTCAAAAAGCGGCATCCGCTCAAACTTGAATTGGTAATAATGTTTCGTGAAATATAGGATTAAAATATCTATGACACGTTTAATCAATCAATTTTGTTTAGTATTTTTATACAAAAAATGGAATCAATATGATTTCTATACTAAATGACGAGAATTCGGACACATGAGTGAATTCGAATTCGGGTCTGGATTGTTACAGAATCGCAGGGCAGGTTTTAAAAATTCTTTCACCTAAGGAAGACTACGTCATATGCGGTAGACATAGGCTAAGTCACGGGAAACAGCTACGTGGTATAGATATTATTAAACAAGCACTAATTTTACTACAAGGTTTAAGAGGTTGCTGACAAATTTTTATTAATATAAATAGGTAGTTTGTTTTGTACTATATACGAGTATAATATTAATCATGGAAATGTTAACCAAATAATAAATTAAGAATTACATTATCAATTCTAATATTTAAGTATGGAAAAATTTGTTCGTATTTACGGTACTTAACCGTACGAAGGAATTTGTGCATTGTGCATAACAATTTTTTCATATTGTGTATTATATAGAATAAAAACATTTTTGATTGATTCAGCGCGTATAATTTGTAAACAGAGTGAACAAGTAGCATCTTTATTTCCATACTAAATTAAATACGTCATCTTATTCCACATGAATTCTGCTATTCCAGCAAAACATTGCAACAATTTTTAATATCCGTCAAGCGTCTCGCAAATAGCATCAATAGGCAACGAACATCAGTCGAGTGTGCAAGGTTCAATGTCGTAGCATACATTTATCAGTTCTGACGTTCACATCTGATGCGTCGCATCGTCCGTTTGTATACACCGACCCTAAAATTCCGAACTTAAATAAAATACCTAGTTACCTACCTAAAATTGGTCCACATATGCAACAAAGTTGCACGTTTATTGGTGAGTGTCTGCAATGGACAAGAAATGTATCAAGTTGCGACGGTCGGGCGAACAGGAAGTGGTGCCTACGTTTTTATTCATTTTTTTCCTCGTTTCCATCAGCTTCGGTTGCACTAGCCACAAGATTGTCGCACACGTGAATTCAGATGTGAAAACCTTAAACTTTTTTGTTATACATATATGTACCTATTTTATAGCAATATATGTTTTTTGCTGATTACATGTTCATTTTTATGCAGTACCAAAAGTATAATAAATACAAAACATATATATATATATATATGCAAAAATATTCAGTATGTCTCGACTCATATAGGATATAGCAAGCCTTATTTGCCGTGCATGATGTCATTATACATGTAATACAACAACTCACAACTGATAAGAAATAATTAACAGTACTAGACATGTAGCAAAATATGCAGATTCAAAACAAATTACCTATGCATTTATGTTTCTATTAAAATCTTGCATCATCTTATATATAGAAATCAAGTTATATTAAGAAAATATTCCTATTAAATACAGTATTAGGGGTATGATATCAATATTTCAACTTCTGTACTTACCTTATACGTGTTCATGACTACGGCAATGCAATTTTCTTTGTAACACAATAGCGATAATGACCAATTTTTTTTTTTTGGTATCGAACGGGTAGATTTTTTTTAAGAATATTAAACACATATTTTTTAAACCTTAGTACATTTTCTACATAGTTCTGATTAGCAAGCCCCCACACCTCAGTTTTAATGACTACTAACTAACGCATTTATAATAAAATAAAAAAAGTACGTATCCAATTTTTTTCTAACAGACATCCTCCCTAATACTCATATTCATTTTAAATTACATAATCCTATTAATATTATAAATGTGTAAGTTTCTTTGTTCGTATGTTTGTCAGTCAATCACGCCAAAACTACTGAACGGATTTTAGTGAAATTTGGTGTACAGATAGGGTATTAGCTGATTTAGATAATAGATAATATTTAACCCACTAAACATTTCCATAGGGACAACGCAGGCAAAGCCGCTGACGAAAGCTTAAAAGTAAGATAGAATATACACTATCGAGTATAATTTAAACTAATATAAAGAATAGCCTACTCATAAAAGGAATAGGGATCTCTAGAAACAACAACAGAATTTTCAGGACTTCGTTTTTAAATAAAGAACTATCATACTTTATAATGCTTTACAAATTTAGTGCTACAACTTTCATGACTCGAGTCAACAATGTTCAGATCACTAGAGGATTCTCTACGAAATTAATTTAAAAACCATTTATTTTATATGAACAACTAAGTCTATCAGCTCTCGCGACGAGACTCGTCAATCAAAGACGTGTTGATAAATAATTAATTAATAGGATCTTATGTTTCTATACCGCACAGCTTACAAAAACACATATTAGTGTTTAATAATCACCTTAAAGTCACTTTAAAATTGAATGAAGTGACACGCGTCGTCGTACAAATAAAAAAGTGTGAAATTCCTAATTCATATCTTTT
This sequence comes from Diatraea saccharalis, assembly GCA_918026875.4. Taxonomy (NCBI): domain Eukaryota; kingdom Metazoa; phylum Arthropoda; class Insecta; order Lepidoptera; family Crambidae; genus Diatraea; species Diatraea saccharalis. The sequence continues at coordinate 9,609,559 of OU893337.1, forward strand.
CTTTTTATCTTTCAAATTACATCGCCGTCAAACATATAACCTCTTCCTTTTCGATTTTCAAGTTGGTTAAAAAAAGGAGATTCTATATTCGGTGGGTCATACCTATTTCTATCATTGAAGAAACAAAAGGTCGGTCATTTTTGTCCGATGATATCTGTTAAGATAACATCAAAATTTTAAATACGATTAAAAATATATTTTTACTAATCACTTAATCATTAAGACGACTTAGTAGAAAAATTAACACTTTAATAGTATTTTTTTATCTGGAGTTCACAATATAATTAATACTATATTTCCTATGTTGTAAGTTTAGGTAATATGTTTTGAATTGTCATTTATGTATAAGCTTGACCATTATCACCACCACCACCAGCCCCTTTACGTCCCCACTGCAGGGGCTCAGGCCTTCCTTATGGATGGTTAAGGAAGATGGGCCATGACCCTACACGCCGGCCCAATGCGGATTGGAGGGTGACCATTATCGCATGATAATAAATATAAATGCGGTAGGCTCACAATAACAGCTGTTTGTCCTAAACATTATTTTATCTCCAACTTTCGTTTTATATCATAAGCAAAACAAAACTTGTAGATATAGAATCCTTTGTGCGCGCCAGAACAAAGCGTGTCATCGGGAGTAGAGTTGTGATAAGAGGTGCGGGCGCGCCGGTCGAGGTCGACGCACCGAACTGCAGATAACTCACGTCGATTATGGTACCACTACCCACTACAATACATTATTTGCTTCAGTTTTATTTTCGATGAATCGTAATCGATCTTAAGTTTGATAGAGTACTTATACCCGATCACTACCAAATTTATTGTGTATAATAAAAAAATTCAAATAATTCAATGGCGCAGTGGGCTTTCGCAAAGGCCGGTCATAGGATGGGTGACCAATAATTTATTTTCTCGAGACCTACTGTGTTTCGGTAGGTATGTTATACTGATGATCCAGGCTGCATCTGTCACGGTAATACCCATCAATTCGCGCTAGACCGACGTGGTGGGTCAAGGCCTATACGATTTGATTATATTCCATGAACAGGGAAAGCCAGTGCCCCAATAGTGTGGATGTTAATAAATTGATGATAAATACATTACAAATGAAATAATATTTTTCAAGAATATAACATTACGAAGGATAAGGAGAATTCCTAAAATTTTCAAGATAATTTTTTTTCTGAAAATGCAGTTATTTTCGACGTGTTTTCATAATATTTGGTGAATATATATCATTTGACGTTTAAAATCATATACGATTATTTTTTAAATGATAAAATTAATATAAGACAACATCATGTACATTGCTCAAACTAAATCCTAACTCTCTTGTAATATAGAAATCCGAAACAGCAAAGGTACCACAAAAACCCAGACCGGCGACAATATATAAAGACCGGTGACATTTTCTACATCGACAGGACTAAAATCAAACCCGGAACCTCAGCTACGACGAGACATTGGAATCGGCGCCTAATACACTCAACTCCAGAGGTCGTTAACTTCAACTGCTGCAATTCAATATAATCGTAAGTTTTCACTTTTCACATGGCATCTTCATCGATTCGAATTGTGTTAGTTGGAATTTCTCAGCATTTTTCTTTGATTATTATAGTAAGTTTTGCATTTCCAATGCTACTTCCTAATACTTGTAAACATGTAAACATACACTCAGACTGGACTCGAACGAACGACCCTTCGCGATCCGGGTGAGGCTCTTCCAATTGAGACACCAAAGACCTAAAGAATCTAGTGAATTGTACTTTGTACTTTGCATGCCAAACGCTTAACACACATCTTAATCAATTTTTTTGAAAATGAGGGTTATGATTTTTGCACGTATGAATGTATGTAAAAATATTCATCTGTCCCCTTATAACTTCGAAACTACTCATCGTCACTGGATAAATAAGGTATCATTAGAAGTGTCTTAGTTGTCCGTATGTTATAGGCTACGTGACGATAGATTAAATTAGAGACAGCGCCCTCTAGAGAGCATAAAATAAGAAAAAAAATAAAATTCAATCCGTTGTGGGTATCAAATACACCCGTAAAGTAATTTTTAACACCTTTGCTCGTAAAGCTGATGTAATTCCACCGGTTTTAAATATGTAAAGCGGGTCATAAAAAACGCGTGTGTTACCAAAGCAAATAGTTAAGTTATAGTCCATACAAATTACACAACAGTATTATTTGCCATTTCGCGCGCTGTTGCTATTCAAATTTTGAACTAATCGCCGCGCAGCGCCAGTCAGTAGGTAGCGCTAGAGCGCTGTTAAAATGGCGGGAAAGCAATTCACAGATTGAGTTTATTTAATGTTTTTTTTTCTGTTTCCTCGCAAATGTGTTAAAAAACGTCGAACGATATACGTGCGTATTGGTTATAACATGCTCGGCTCAATTACGCCCTCGCCTTCGGCTCGGGCTGAAATTCCGCCTCGCATGTTATAACCATCATAACGCACTAATATCGTAATTTACTATAAAACTAAATCCCGACTACAGACTTCTCACGCACTAAAAAGTTTGAAACCAGAAATTTATTTTATAGCTATATTAATAGCGATGACCAAAGGACAGCGTAGTCATATGCCACTGATTATAACAAAACAAATTGTTGCATATTGTTTTGTATAATGTAATTGTATCATCATCAGCCCTTTTACGTTCCCACTGCAAGGGCTCAGGCCTTCCTTATGGATGGTTAAGGAGGATAGGCCCAATGCGGATTGGAGGGTATTAACGACTGCAAATGCAGCCGGGACCAACGGCTTAACGCGCCCTTCGAAGCACGGAGTAGCTCGAGATAATAATTTTTGGTCACCCTTCGCGTGACCAACCCTTGCGAAACTTGCTTAACGACAACGATCGCGGGCTGCGGCGCTTATCAACTATGCCACCGAGCTAATTGTATAATCAAATTTATTTCCAACAAAATAGTAATAAAATTATATGTTCATAGTAATAAAATTATTAATTCTGTACCATTGAACGTTTAGATTTTGATATGGATAAGAAAGTAGGTATTTTGTAAATTAGAATATAATTCGTTTCAGTATTTGATATACGTCAATTATTTAAAGGTTAATAGTGTGTGATCTTATTATGCATTATATTGTGAGATTGTCACATAACAAGATGAAAATAAGCTAGATAGAGAGCGGGGTGACAAAAAATATCTACTAGCTCGATTGTAATGTAATAATTATAATGCTTTTAGTCAATAATAAGAATACGAAATTTAGAGGTAAATAAAGAACTTTATCACAAAAATCAATTGTAGCTCCTTAAATCAACGCGAAGACCGAAAGATGTTACCGAAACTTGATGCATAACGAAGCTTATGAAGAAACACGACGAAGTTTGCCAAGAACGAGGAGGTGTGCAAGTCACAATATTATGGAGTTGGAGCAGGCGACTAGCATACGCAGGCAGAACAGGACACAAGTGTGCAGGTCACAAGATTTCGGAGTCAGAGCAGGCCACGGATGTGCGGTAGCAGAACAGATCAGTATGACAGTCGAAGGAAGAAGAAGATAGATGATTGTGACATGTCCTCTACGCTTCTCAGCGTTGTTGTTATTGTCGGCGATGGAGACTGTTCGGTGCGTGACTGAGACGGTACGGTACGATACGCAACGGACTTCACCACTATTCACTACTAGTTTTTATTAGAAGGAGTTTTGAGAGTTTTTTCTTGAAATATAATCAATCAAATGTCTAGTTAACACAGCTTTTATAACCGACGAAACGAACATTAAAGATAAAACAATAATAACGCCATTTTGAAAACTCTAGGTCGAAACGAATAAAAGAGAAAACAGATGATGTGTATAAATAGGATAAATTATAAACTATATCATTAGTCATTGGCAAAAGTTAAAGACTAAATAGAGTAAAGTAGAGAAAAAATGATAACAGAATAAGACTTATGCAAAAGATAATGTAATGGATGAGTAAAATCGTAAGTATGTACTTATAAAAGTTAGTAATTTTGAAAGAAATCGCCAAATGTAGGAAGCCTAAAAGATTTACAACTAATTTAAAACTATCTTAAACTAAGCTTTTTTAGGAACAGACAGGATGCTACGAAGTAGACATAAATCAATGTAAAAGTATCAGATAATGACTGATCTCACAAAAAAGAAACTATTTGAAATGAATATTACGTGTTTACTTACTTATTAAGTTTTATAACAATAGTTAATTAATTTGCTTTAATAGTGACTACGAAATCAATAAAATAATTTTATTTTGTATTAATATTGATTAAGATTATAACACTTCATTCTAAAAACATTTTATTGATTATTTTTTTCCGTTTCTCAAGAAGTGTGATTAGTAAGTAAATGTGTTTTACATTATTATACTACAATTAAAATATTTTTACAATTCATCGGATACTAATAAATAGTTTACATTATTATCATACAAAAGACTTCAACGCGTAATTTTATGAATAATTGACTTTTTTTTATTATAATATATCACTCTAATCCAATTTTAAAGATTTTAGTTACTTCATAACAAGCTCAAATTCACATAAATTATGCTCTTGTGTGTTGAACAAAAGTACTACATATTTGAATAATGTTTGACAATCATAACTCTCTCTCTCTCCTACTTCCGAATTTATAGACCGGTTTCAACGCGTTTCCATTTTCCTTTGAAAACTCAATTTCCATTAAGTTTTTTTTTTTTATTTGTTATAAATACAATTTTACGTTACAGTTTATAATACCAAAAAACACGAAGGTTTGTATCGGATGCTCTTTTTGCGTACAATCGCGTTGGACAAAAAAAGCCTAAATATTATATTCATCATCATCATCAGCCATTTGACGTCCCCACTGCTGAGGCTCTGGCCTTATGGACGATTAAGGAGGATGGGCCATGACCCGCCACGCTGGCCCAATGCGGATTGGAGTGTATTAACGACTGCAAATGCAGCCGCGACCAACGGCTTAACGTGCCTTCCGAAGCACGGAGTAATTCGATAATATTATATTATTAAAATTTAATTCAATAATATTTTATTAACATTTTAATTTGTAGTTTTTTAATTAGTGTTTACCGGCCGAGTCGATATAAAAAATAATCTATTTTATCTCGGATTTAGGTGGTGTCTTCTAATTCCTTCGTTATTTCAGATTTCCATCACAATGGCTTTACATACTTATCTTGAAATCTGAGTAATGTATCGATGTTGTTTAATTTCAGTTTGTTTACAACACAAAATATTTTTCGTTTAATGTATTGATCAAATTAACCCAAATTCATTTTGCAGGCAAATTTGTTTGGGTCTTAACGGTACCTCCATTATTTGAGGAGATTATTAGCCTTAATTGTGCCAATGCCAATGCGTATGTTGATTTCTAATATTGATTTATTTATTAAATAGGCATATATTACTAAAAGGCTACATTTGAGGCATCAGATTTTAATTTGTAAATGCTTTTTTCCGAAATGATCCCTCAAATCGATATAAAAGGGTTGCCACGTTGAAACAAATTAAGGCCAATGGTAATATATGAAAGAAAAACGTATAACTGTTTAATTTAATTAATTACTAACATTCTTATTCGTTTTCACATCGAAGCTATTATTTTATAATAACTTTTTATAAGCCTCTGGATGACTATTTCCCCGCAGACAAAGTTATGTAAGCAGTAAAATTCAAATTAAGAAGTTTATCTTCACTAGTATCCATGAAAGCGTACATCGTAAATAAAAGGACAATTTGTAAATTGCAAAATGTAATTGCAGACGCCAGCGGTGAGCGGCGAGCGGCGGGCGGCGGCGCCGGACGGCGGCGGCGGGCGGCAAACACTGCTAATGAAAATTTAAAGTGACCGGTGTGAACATTCAACTTTCCGCGAGTCACAAGCTGATGTATAACTTCTTTAATACGCTTTAATAAAAAGAGGTTATCAAATAGATATTTTCTTTTCATTTTGAACACTATTATTATCTAGAAGGGCTATTTATAACATATAGTTTGTGTAGAAAGGATAAAAATAATTCTGCTATTTTATTTTTGCTTGTCACAACTAAATAGTAAAGCTAACTTCAAATAATTAAAAGCTAGTACATTTTCGGTATTTTGAAAATAAAATCAGTAATAAATCCGAATCTTGGACATAGGGTGATAAGACAATTATTAAATAAGACAATCGACTGATAAGTAATAAAAAGTTACGAAAGTTATGGCAAAGTGGCAATAAATTTTTATTCTAAAAATGTGTACTTTTTCACATTACTGTTGTGTTTTTGGCCTTCAGTGTCCGAAAACTCTAACCATTTATAAACGAATAAATATATCGCTTATAAAAAAAATTCACGTGTTATATCTAATACCTTTAAACTACATCTTCTTGTTTATTCATTAGCTAGGTTTCATCTAATAAAAAATCTAATATGAACATTATGTTCACAAAAAAAATTGTCAGGCAGTCCGCCGACAGCCCATAAACATTTTTTTGAGATAACACAAAGCGTTGTCACAACAAAAAATGTAAAAGTCACAAGACATCTTATTACAGGTTAGGCAAATACATAGCAAATACTATCACTATATAAATATAGAAAGTACAATACATCAATAGCCAATGAACCATTTCGACATCCCATTTACAAGGACTAAGCATTTTGTCAGTTCTTTTAATTTTCCATCCAATGTAATACGCTGCTTGGTCATGTATTCCCTAATCATACAACCTGGAACTCTTCTAAGCCATTATGATAGGCACTCCCTGGATACCACTACCACATCTTACTTATTATGAGGTCAGATAGTGGTCAAATATCAACCGAGAATTCGAATAAAATAAGAGAAAATATTTCTCAAGAAACAGAATACACAACAATATCAGTTTATAAAAACACAATTCTTATATATACAAATGTCTCTTGTGACAAAAACGATGTCGCTATCCGTTTGTCGCTTGAACTTTTAAGCAAGGCTGCAGCTTCGGGGGCGAGAGGCGAGGTGGGGAGGCACTTGCTCCGGTGCATCGCGACCTTAGTGCAGTGACCGACCGCCCGCGCCCCGTACCCCGCCCGCACCCACAACCTGCACTGTCCGATGTCACATCTGTGCGATGTCCACATCGAACAAAACTCATTACAGGATAATCAACCTAATCAACAAAAATTAAGATTTATTTAAATACATATATTTTGTACTGCGACTCGCCAGGTACCGGCTTATTAAGCCTGTGAAGTTAATTAATCGACTTCAAAATCGAAAAGGAGGATGTTATATGATCGATGGCGATATATTTTTTTATGCACGAGTTTGTTCACCGATTTTTCCCCTATAACACAGAATTCAATCTTTCATAAAGTTATAATTAATACTTATCTCAAAGGCGAGTTATTCAAGAGCTTCTTGAATAAAGTCTGTTAAAGTCGGGCACCTATCATTTCATTAATAACCTACAGAAAACCTCCGTCCGACAACAATTGCAGTTACTTGAATGAATCGCTTTTGAGATAAATATTATTTATCACTTTTTTAAGTTTTATCATCATCTTAAGCCTTCCGAATATTTCGTTGTAGGCCACCATCAACTCTCTCCACTTTTCCTATTTTGGGCTGTTTGAATCCAATTTTGACCCGCCACCTCTTTTCTCTTTTCTTCCATCTCATCCAGTAGATTTTTGCACCATGAATCGGATTTACAGGCTACATGACCTGCCCATTGCCACTTCAGTTTCTCTAATCGCTTTAATATGTCCGATACTTTGCTTTGTTTTCTCAACCATTTATTTTTCTTGCGGTCTCTGAGCGTTATTCCTACCAGCTTACGTTCCATCGCCCTTTAAGTGACTATTGGACTCTGAACTCTGACTCTGCTTTTATTGTCACCTAAGTGTCAGCTCCATAGGTAAGGACTGGTAAGACGCATTGGCATAAGGTTCATTTTAAAAGCAAAGTCCAGTTTGGCATAACCCAAACGCAGGGTGCGTTTGGGTTATGCCAAACTGGACTTTGCTTATTTCTGTTTCCTGTTTTTCTTTTCCAAGTTCAACTTCTTGACCAAGATAGATATAACTGCCGACTTGTTATGCCCTTTATAGTGATCATCGCTTTGCTTGCGCTATCTGTGTTCATGACTTTGATTTTACTGAGATTCATTTCTAGTCCTATATTTAATGATGCCTCATGTAGTTCATGTACCATAGTCTGTAGCTTCTTTGGATCATTGGCGAATAGCACATCATCAGCAAATCTGAGATTAGGTAATCGCGTTCCTGATGTCGAAAGGCCTTTATTATCCCAGTCAAGTTTCCTAAAAACGTCTTCTATAACGAAAGTAAACAGTTTGGGTGAGATAGTGTCTTGAGAAATAGCTACCTTCATAATTGCATTAAACATAGAAGGATTTAGTACTCCATTCATTTTTCAATAAGCAGCCGCGCCGATAAAATATGGTCGAGCGTACTGTATCCCCGTCTAAATTCAGCTCGCTCTTTTGGCTGGTAAAAGTCCAAGATTCCTAGTAAGGCGCTTGGTAAATACTTTTGAAAAAAATTGTGAAAGCAAACTGTTGGGTCGGTAGTTGTTAAGATCAGTCTCACATCCCTTTTTATGACCATCGCACTTTCCCTTTAAAGTTATATTTTTTTGAAAAAGCATTTTTAATTTTCAATAAATTCTATTAACGATCTCTTTTGTTAGTGTATTATTAAAGTAACACAGATTCTTTTTCAATTATTTTATAGTCAACAAAGGACCAATTGTGCTTCGTGCAATCGTGCAAGATTCCAACAGAATTGGCATCGATGAGATGTAATAAATTCACACCTTGAATATTCAAGATTGAGATGAGTGTTAATCATACGACGGAAAAGTTTTTATTAAAAAAAAACTGGACTTACATATACCTTTTTTAATATTACCCTCATTAAAGAGGGAATTATCTGCAATTCTGCAAGGAAAGCTCCGAAACGAAACTGAACATATATCTTAACTAGAAAAGCGGTAGACAAAATCATTAACTTCAAAGAGGAGGGGTTTTTTGTTAGACAGATTGTTTTTTTTTGTCCGTACGCGTCTTGTTACTTCTAAACTGCTTATCGTGGTTTGAAAATGAGGTATTTAAAGTCGACAAGCAGAATCAACAGAACGAAATAACAAATTGATAAATGAAAATAGGCATATTAACCAATAAACACAACTTTCAAACGGTTTCACTATATCAACGAATAATGACGAAATAAATTGTATTAATTTGTGATAAAAATAAAACAAGTTTATTTTAAGTAATAGAATGTGTCTCATTTGCTCATTTTAAAGGTAAACCGATTAACATTAAGAAATATAGTCCATGATTTATTTATTTTACACATTGCCGATGAAACAGCAGCAACTCTATAAAATCCATAGGAATGGAAGACATTTCCTTGGAAAAGTAACTAAGGAACAATAATATCCATACATTTCTTGAACGCCCCATATTTTCTACTTATATATGTCGTGGGCCAATCATTGAATTGGTCCGATCGAGATTTGCCGAGGCATATCACGATAGGCTGCCATTTCTCGATTTGGCCAAGAAACTCACAATCGCCATGGTTAAAAATTTGGCAGATGGACGAGAGCAACGTATACGACGATTTTCTTGATTTTAATTCTCAGACAGATCTCGATCAGCCCAATTTAACATGTACATTCCCTAGGTATTGCACAGATTACCTGAATTATACGGATTGTCGGTAACATACAACGTAACAACAACTTTAGAAAAAAAAACTGCAACTTCCGTTAGTAACACTGTAAATACGTTTTTCAATGCAGTTGCTCATAAAGCGCTATTTTTTTAGTCCATTGTAAACACCGAAAGTGAGTCTTTAAACACGTGTTAAATAAAAATGTTCTGAAATCCTCTACTGCACACGTGCTTAAAAGCATTTTGTTTAATTTTTTTTGGCCGAGCACCAAAGAAATTAAAAAAAAAATAATGAAGATATGTCAAACTTTAGAGGAAAAAGTATTTCAAGGAGCCTAGAACGAATATTTTCAAACAAAAATGTATGACACGAAAACATGTTCAAATATCACCTTTAATTTTACAAATACTTTTACCTTTAATACATACTTAGTTTTATTAACCTATATATTTGTTTTATTTCCTCGCAAAAAGCATTGAAAAATGTTGTAAGAAACTTGAGCGTAAAAGGTTTTTCGAGTATGACACGAAAACATGTTCAAATATCACGTTTAATTTTAACAAATAATTTTTACCTTTAATACATACTTAATTTTATTAACCTATATATTTGTTTTATTTCCTCACAGAAAGCATTGAAAAATGTTGTGAGAAACTTGAGCGTAAAAGGTTTTTCGAATTAGTGCCAATGAAAACCCTCGCTACACTCGTGTTTTCAATTTGGCCCTTATTCGTAAAACTTTACTTTCCGCACTCGTTTCTTAAATAACTATTATGGCATTTCTATATTATTACATTAATATACTGTCGCTGCCAGCGAATATTTATACAGGTGGAAGTTCCCGACGTATGAGAGTTCAACGTAATGTCAAACACCTATCTATATCAGAAATAATTTTGCCTCTAAATATAAACCGTGCATAAGAATTCACAACACAGAGAGCACGAGACAGTGAGAAAGTGCGATTCTCTGTTTCCTTGCCAATAGCTACGACATTGTATCTATTGACTCAGGCCAGCCCGTTAGCCGCTACCTATTTTAAGTGAACAAGCGACACACGTGGAACGAATATCGGGTCCTGGCGTTGATCCTAGTACCCTGTCAATGAAGAAACAATGCTCCTCAGGACTGCATCGTCTGCATCGATGTAGCGCGTGCAGGTGGCTGCGCTGCGGTACATATCGCATCACCGCCCGCCCGCAATTTCGCGTAAAATTGGCCGCGTGCGGCGGGCGGGCGGGCGGCAGCGGTGCGGAGCGTCGCTCCCGAAATAGTGTTCGGGTGCGGTCGTACGCTCTCGGGAGCGGCGCCCCAGTCGCCGTGAGGCCGCGCGCGCGCACCCGCGTCGCCTCGCCAGCCGTATCGACGCCGGACGAATACCCGGGTGACAAGGCGAGCTCGACGGTGCTCGGCGTCGTCGTGCGTATTTCGGTCGTGAGAGGGCCCCGGACCGCGTCGAGCGCGCTGCCCGCGCGCTGGCCGCCGTGCTCTGGTGGTGGTGCGTGGCGCTGCTGCGGTTGGTCGCGTTCTGCGCGCCTCCCCCCGGCCCATCCGGCGTCGGCGCGCCGCCGCCGCCCTCCGCCCGCGCCGCGGAAGATGCGCCGCCGGCGACCGCTTGCGCGATCGCGCCCTCTAACACCACCGAGCTACCGCCGCCGCCACCGCCCACGGCGCCCGACCCGCCAGCGCCCACCGGTTAGTACTCCGTGTGTTCTCTCCATCTCATAAAACACTCGATTCTTGAACACAAGGATATAAATTTCTCAAATTGCTCAAGAACACGTGGCCCGGAATTCTTGTGTCTATTACATGTGCGCTGTTGAATTCAATTTATGTTAAGCTTTTGACGTCTCGTAACCTGTTATCGCTTCCGCCTCGCATCGTAGTAGTTTGAATACACGTCACTCAATATTATCATGGCCCGCGCTGCAGTTTGATGTGATCAGTTGTTATTACATAAACAATATTGACTGATGAATATAAAAGAGGAATTCTTGTAATAAACAATAATGTAATTAAGTTCAGTAATAGATAGACATTAAGTTAGTGTCGTTATAATTAATTTACCAAAGGAAACCCTTTACAAATAAATTATATGTAACAATATTAATCTATATTTTACATATAAAACTACAACCACATCATAGATAATTTATACCTAAACTATAAGCACGTATTATATTTATAAGCATTGACTCGTCTGTCTTCAACGCTTGTGATTCTAAGAAATAAGTAGCCTTTATTTGCCATTATTGTACAACTACGAACAACGACCACTATCAATATCGTTTGAATCGATAGATCGCTGACATCTGTTTAAACAACCTAAGAAAAAAAATTTTTTTCTTCTAATAAGTAAAAAAACATATAATATTATCTCAAAATGAGACGTTTCTTTCTTCCTTTGAAAAAACTTTTTTGTTCTTCGTATGTTTTTTCATTTAATTATTTCTTAAATAAAACCGTTTAGTTTATATAAGTGATGAAAAGCAGATAGCTTTTTTTTAATTCTCCCATAACCGAGTAGTTAAACCATAAAACTGAAGACTCCTCATTAAGCCGTGAATTAAACGTACGCATTTCTCACGACAAAATCAAAATCAATATAACTACTACGTATTTACAATACATCTTACTCTATTCGTATTCAAGCGTCAATATGATTTATCTTACCTTTACTACCAGTGCTTCATCCTACCGTACAATTATATAATAACTATAGACTTTTCTCCTCATGTCTATCAAAAGAATGTGGAAACAGTCTAAAAATTTATAAACTATCTAACTTTTTGTGTCACAATAACGCCTAAATGATACAGCCCTCAAGACTAAACACACGTAGATATAATTGAAATAATCAGAGGGGTCTGAAGGAAGAAAGAGGGGTACGGGGTAACGTCGCGTGGCACGAGGATGTGGGTTATCAGGGCGAAACTCCGAGACATCCCACCCCCTAATTCCCGTTCGCAGTGCGCAACTACGCTTTCGCTCGAACCCTCGCAATCCAGCCGGTGAATGTGATATCAGTATGGCAAAACACAAGTGTCATGTTTCTCGGAATTATAACAACAAAATGTAGACATATCAAAGGCAGGTCATAGAGGCAGCCGGGTGCCGATAACCGATACAGCACTCGTGCCAATTATATGTGCAGATAGTCGTTGTTCGTGAATATAATTCAATTTGTAATAGGTATGGTAATGTTGTCCATATTGATCTTCATAACGTGCTAAACTTATATTTAGTTTATATCGAAATATTGCCATATGAACAAAATGATGCGATTGCAACATCAATAAAAAATACATTCTAGCTTCAAAATGAACAGTTAGTTTTTATTCCAGTTTTATAGTTTCTTGTGAATGTATATATTTTATGTGTGTTTTAAATGTTTAAAACAATTTTAAAGCAGTATTAGTTATGTATTACTTACTGTAACTTAAAAGTACTTACTGTTAGTAATATCATTCACTTATGTTATACATTAGTTTTACCGTTTTTTATTACGAAAGTATATTACTAACTTTCTTCAGTGACTTCGCCTAAGTGATCCTGTAGTAGGCAGATAAACCTCCTCTTGAATCACTGTATTGACGAAAACTGCATTAAATCATAAACTCAGCCCGTACGCTAAGATTTCCCGCTGGAAGCGCCTTTTTTATATATAAAGAATATTATATTATATAAAGAATACTATATAAAGAAAGATGTGTTGTTACTTAAAATTTTTATATTCAGTAACAAAATATATATTTTGTTCATAGATACAATTTAGATCGATTTCTTTTCATAAAAATAAAAAAATATAATTGTCTAATCAATATAAAATAAATTCTTCTAGATTTTGTCTTTGGATCAGGGTGGCAATCTCTTTGTAGTGGCAACGATACGTTCTTATTTCATAATTTTTTTATTTTTTATTTACCAGGTTCACTTAAATTGGATTCTAAGAAATGCGTATCATCACTTCATCATCAAATTAATGAATAATGATTACACTTCAACAAACATATGCTATCATATTTTCTTACATATGATGATAATTTTATCACACAAATTAATGTTCGCTTACGCTATATTTATAATAAGTCGTATGAGTCATGAACAAAGTCGTTAATTATAATTATAAGTATATCAATACGACTAATTAATACGTCAATGAAATAAACCTCAACATAGAACAATAATTTTTCTTTTTTTAACTTGCAATTTGTATACCCACTCAATCATATGAATTCGGCAATGAATTAAAAACTTTTCTGTTTTAGATTTTAATTGCAAAATTCCAACAAGCTCATGAATATTTTTTTTTTCTATAAATTATCTAATTTTTTTTTTCGAACACAACCTATTTTTAACCAGCCATAAACAGGAACATTAAAAAATAAATAAAACACTGAATTTAATAAAAAAAAATGTTGACGTACGGAGCATTAACCCGATCATAAATGGTTTGGAAACACGAAGGTTTCGTATAAATTAATACGTATAGTTTGGGAAATAAATAAAATATAACATAATTCCGTACAAAATTAATAAAAAACGAAACATGCAAGAGCAGAAAAATAATAAGGACAGATCAATACCGATTTATTGTTAAGCAGTCCAGATTGAGAAAAAATATGGGTTTAATTCTCAACAATTCCTTTATATGGCGACCTCCGTAGCCGAGTGATTCAGGACGGCTTCAATATGTCACCATCTTTGAGGTCCCGTGATCGATTCCCGCTCAGGTAATGTAGAAAATGAACTTTTCTTTGTCTAGAATCTGGGTGTTGTGGCACTGTTGTCTCAGTTACTCCATAATACGACGGCTTTAGCTACTATATTAGAATCTGAGCAATGTATGTGATGTTGATTGTCTAATATTAATAAAAAGTAATTGACTGAAAGATAAATATTAATATAGAATCTTGAATGCAAAATTCATCGAATTATGCGAGAACAAATGAACATGCATGCATACGTGTTGAAATCATAGCTCTCTTTTTGGCTTCGGCTTTAGTAAAAATAGGTGAGCCGCCTACACACATTCGAATGATTCTATTAATGAACCTGTAGAAAAAAGCAACTTTTTGCAGTATAAATAAATCTAGTACATATCGCAATCCACACTCAAAGTAATCGAATTATCAGTCATTCAAGCGAAATATTTGTTCAATTTTCAATTTGAATAATACTCGTATACGGTACTTACAAAGCACGTATACTTTTTGTATATGCACTAAAATTTTTACTTATCGAAAAAAAAATAACTAAAATAGTCATACATTAACAAACATCGCATTTGCTTAATAAAAAAACCTTTCATATTTTATTAAACATTATCTGTTTTCTCCCGACTTCGCTCGCGTAAATTTATAGCCAGTGTCACCCGCACATGATGCAGCTTCCCGTAGGTGAAATAATTTTTAAAATTAGTACATAAATTTCGGAGCCTATTGAATGCAAACAAACCAACTAACAATTAAATCAAATTCCCCTTTATAATATTAGTATAGATATATTCAAATTGTAATTGCTGCAGACTTGCGTATGCACTGTTGCCAAACTTACGAGTATGAATGGTTCGCAAGTCTTATCAGATATTAGATAAATAACAAATATGATTACATAAAGAGGCGTAAGCAAAGCCATTACTATAAAATTACATTTTTGTAAAAACTCTGTTAATAAAATGTTGTTAATTGATGTTACGTGTACAACAATTGATAAAATTAGTTTTCGACTATCTATTGAAAACGTTAGAGTTTACAAATATTTTTAATTAAAATTTCACCACGCCCAGGCCTTTAGGAAATAGGACTCGATCTGTAAATCTGTCAATCCTTCCGGTGTCCGGGCCTGGAGAGAATTGAGTATTGTATCACATTTGTATTTAGTTTTATTGATGTTTCGGACCTTTTACAGGTTCCTTGTTCACATAAGACTAAGGTGTCAATTGTCTTTTTCAAACACACCTGAACACCTTAGTCTCGTCAGGTCAACGTCAAAATAACAAAAGACCAACACGATAAAACCGTTTAAATTTTTTTTATTTATTAATAATGGATATTTTTATATGCATCTTTTCATATTAAACATTTTCACTAAATTAATACTTCTTTTTGAGGTTTCGAAAAGAGAGGATTATCTTTTTATCCAACTGAATATTTCTTTGAAGTAACCACGATATCTCTGATAATAGTTTTTGACCTTTTTTATGATTGTATTTTGTTCAGCTTTTTTATTAATTATTGACTTTTTTTCGAATATATTATTGGCAACACTGACTTCATCATTTACATTTAAATATCCCTTCTATATTCAATATCTTTCTTTTTTTCCTAAAAAAGTTTAAGAACTACTGTCCTGCCGTCATTTTTGGCACTTTCCCTGGGTTAAAAAATGTTTTGTGTGCGCAAATGGAAGATTAGTTTGGTTTTATAATAAACAGCAAACTATCTCTTATAAATATTATAATCACAGGCAGCTTATTAGCACACAGATAATAAAGAAGCGGACCAGACTAATATTGATCGTTTACACTTTTATAAAATTATTTTGACATTGATTTCATTAAAATGTACCCGGTTGATTTCATTCTAATTTATTATAATCCTATATCTCCTAAAATTAAAGTTGAAAATTGATAGTATAAATCCGATATATCCTGGGATGCTACCATGTTCACTTTAGACATAATTTAGAGTCAATTAAGTATGGCTGAAGCTAATTGAGATCTTTAATTTTTAAAAGCCATGTGATATACGAAATCGCGCACGAAGGGTTTCATACCGTTATATCTATAAAAACCCAATAAAAATCACATTTTATGTATTCGATGTCCCCTTTAATATCTATTTCATTCTGTTTTTTATTATTATAGTGGCAACAAAAATAAATCATTTTCGAAAACTTCAAATATATCTATCACAGTTCATGTAGTTAAACACGAACCATTAATGTCATGCCTGGTGTCAGACGGACAACGGAATGTTAGTAATAGGGTTCCGTTTTACCTTTTGAATTCGAAACCCTAAAAAAGAAGACACAAGCCTCGCCACAGAAGAAAGTGCGCGTCGTGTCATGTGTCCGAAGAAATACTAAGGAGTGCAGTTATTCCCCTGGTTTAAAAAAATGCAATTTACTCGACTTTGTGTCGCCATAACACTGTTTCCGTTTTCAGTATTTTCTGCATAGAAACATCGATATTTCAAGCTGTTTCCTACTGGTTTGCAAGAAATGCACAAGCAAATCTAAAAATAATGAAAAATGAAAATTGTATTTTTTGTGATTGAAAACTGTCTCGTCAAATTTAAATAACATACTGTAACAATCATCGTCTTGTGCTCAGTGAACTAGTTCGGTTTAATAGTTTTATTGTTTCTAATCGGTCAGTGGTGATTATTATAATAATAGACAGGATAGAACTGCATCTCGTTTGGAACTATTTTAACGTACAGTCGAGCGTTGAATTTTATAGGGATGATGACTATCTTTTTGTCTGTCCGTCAGGTAGATAATAGAAAAATATTTTACACGTTTTTTTGCATGATCAATAAATACGGCGATACATTTAAGTATAATGTTACATGACGTCACGGTTTAGTATATTTTCTACAATATTGTAACGGAGCAACCCCCCTAGTATTAAATAAATATATCTCCCTTAACTAGTAACGTATTACGTCCGTAATGATATGTCTTTTTCAGCTTTTCCATCCTGTTTAGATAAATGTTTTCATTTTTTATTTCATTTTATGTTTTTGTCTTTTATTGTTTCATAAGGTTAATAAATATATTCTTTCTTGTCTAATTTCTAATCTAGAATATTTCTAGGTATTATCAATATACTTTACTAGCTTTCCGCTGGCGGCTTCGCCCGCGTGATTCCTAGAGAACTATTTAGTGGGATAAAAAGTATCCTATTATTTAAGTCAGCTAATACCCTATCTACATAGCAAATTTCATCAAAATCCGTTCACTAGTTTCAGCGTGATCGACGGACAAACATCCAAACAAAGAAACTTTCACATTTTTAATATTAATAGAATTACACTGTGTGTACAAATCGTGATATTTTTTAAGTATTTACCATTTTTTAGAATAAATTAATAGAGTAAAACGTTCCATTGAGCGTTTGTTAAATCTGGGCGTGAATACCAGTACGGGATTACCTCATGCAAAATAAGCAATCGTTGGAGCATCACGTCTGGAGGAGTACAAGGAACAGCACCAAAAAGATTACTAGCAACGAGACCTTCGTGCATATAAGTACAATCAACAGCACATCAGGCTCTACGATGCTGTCAAATTTCTCTACTTGCTTTTACCTTAAAATATTGAGAGTACAGCACAAAAATTTGTAGAAATTTGATATATATTCTGTCTGGCAGGCAGCCGTGTGTATGTAATGATCTACAGTTTTGTTTTCTTAAAACATCGATACCAGTTTACTTGTGGATGGGAACATTAAATAGTACTATGGTGACAAAAGAAAAAATGAAATGTACCTAATAAATGCGCCCGTTAATGGAATTGGAGAACGGCTATTCTTTAAGAAAAATACAGTTTTGAATTTGAAAATTGTGAACTCGACGTCGAACACAGCCTAATAGAATAAGTCTGTTTTAAAATAAAAATATTTCGAATTGTTTAAGCATCAAAGGTAATGGGTCCTACTTCCTACCGCTGTTGTATCATAAATAATGTCAAAATATGCGCTTGCTTTGATTCGAAAATAGACGAAATCTCGTTTTCGGAGTAATAGAATTGGCCTTCAACCCTGCGATTCCGTAAAAATCCGACCCCGAATTTGAGTTCACTCAGGTATCCGAATTCATTTCGAAAACGACATCCGCTTAACCTTGATCTGGTATTAATGTTTCTGGCATAAGTGAAGTGGGTTTCGAAATGATAGAATATTTGAGACACTTATAGTCAATCAATTTTGTTTTGTATTTCTATACAAAAAAAATACAAAAGTTTATAACGGTTTTATGTCATTGAAACCACTAGGTTCAACATCGATGTGACAGCGTGTGTTTGACATCGAATGGCTGAGAATAGTTTGTTGCAAAGTAAAAAGTATGTATTTTTAAACCAATCACGGTTATTGTAAAATTACTACGTTGACTACAAAACTAACTTTGTTTATTAATTTTTCCTAAATAAAAATAATTAACCTATGAAATGGTTAACAATTTAGGTGTAATTTTGTGATTTTTGTTCTTAAAGACCCTTAGAAATATGATACTTTTGTCGTTTATAATAATAGCTTACGAGTGTTATAGCTGTGTATAAACCCAATTAAAAATTCATGATCTTTGCTTTGCGGGCACTCTTAAATTATGGTTTAACCGATATCAATAATCGTTAACAAAAACGTATGAAAACATTCAAATACAAATTAAATCACGTTTTTTTTTTTGCTTTATGAGCTAAATACTCTATATTACGTACATATCTATACAATTTGAAACGTTGATTCATTCAAGAAAAGTTTACACGTGTCGTTACTTTAAATTATTCATAACATACTATAGTCTCTAAACATACCTTTGCATTAATAATGTATTGGATATCTGGACCGTTATTGACAGTACATTGAGTCTAAGCTTCATCGATTCAGTTGTTGCCAAGCGAATATACTTCGTAGTTTTTATTTATATTACGTCTACCGAAATGAAGTCTTAATTTTGACAAGTTTAAAGCAAATAAGTCGAAGAGAAAACATTTCTCGGAATCGGGGTTCCGACTTTATTGCGTGCGCGGTGGTGGGAGGACCCTGTCTACGTGCGGGTGGCGTAGAGACGAAGGCGCCATAAGAGGGGGAGGGGAGAGAGGTTTGTTATGGCGGCGTCAGGAAGCGCCCAGTGGCACGTGTAAGAGCGGCGGCCTTGAGACGCAGGTCGTCCGTCGAACGCGTCGCGCCGCGGCCAGACGTCGTCGGCCAACGCCGCCAGGGGGCACCGTGGCTCCAATATCCGTCCCGTCACGTCTGTCATCGAGCCGAGACCTTGCCGGTTCCCCTTCGCCTATATCGATCTCATCTCCATTTAAACAATAGGTACTCATCCAGAGCAAAGGTCATCTGTGCACTCCACAATATAACCGATCGCTTCATCAATTATGCATTCTGTAAACAAATCGTCTGAAACGAAGTGGCCCCGACAGGTATTCTTTGAAGTCATACGCTTAATGTCTAACACGAGTATCAATACATAACAGCTTACTTGACGGCTCATCGATTTAAGTAATATCGTATTGCGTAAATGTTTGTATCAACATAGACCTTATAACTATTTTTATCTTTTCTTTTCTAACATGGTGTCGAGAGTTTTCCAATATTAAGTTGTGAAATAAAATGACTAGGAAAACATGATTTAATATAAATAGGCCTTCTATGTTTATTATATTCATCTGAAATTTTTATTTATACTATTTATTATGAATAGTTAAGCAATTGTATTTTTATTCAATCTTTGCAAGCCATCACTAAGATTCATATATATAACAGTGTAAGTAAATGCTTTACGCAAAAATTACTACCCACCTAACGGATTGTGATGAATTTTGATATAGAAATAATATTCAGCATGGATTAACTGCTACTTTCTATCAAACTAAAATGTACCGTCAAGTCATCAAATAAACCACGCCGGCGAAACCGCTGGTGGAAAGACTTACTAGAAGTCACAATTATCAATATATGTTATATTGATAATTGTGGCACAATGAAAGGAGTTGTTTTTGGTTAATATTAAAATATCAAAATTGTAATCGTATAATTTATTTATTCAAAAACTTTATGCTGGATATTTGTAGACTATGTATTTATTAAATAGATCCACACTTCTAGTTCATCTTTCATTCATAATAATATAGAAATCATAGCCTATAAACAAGGTAATGAAATAAATAATTTTCTATTCTTTTCATAAACTATTTTATTTTGTTTCATATATTTTTAAAAAGAACACTTTGTATATAGATCATTTATTTTATAGAAACCATTTTCAAGTTTCATTATCTTAAAAAAATGACATATGTAAATCATAACTGATCTTGTCTTAAGAATAGATTGGCTATTGATCTATTAATTAAAACGGGAAATAAATCATATGCATAGGCAGAACGAGAAGCTCGATCGCACAATGGTTATACGTTCGATTTGCAAATCTGAAATGAAGCAACTATCGCAGAGGCCTGTCATAGGATGGGTGACCAAAAATTTTCTCCATGTTTTAGAAGGACCGTTAAGTCATTGGTCACTGCTGGATCTACAGTTATTAACACCCACCGCACTGCAATGGGCCCTCGTGGTGGGTCATGGCCCATTCATCCTATTCGACTCAATTCGATTCCATCCCATAGAGATGGCCTTTGCTCCAGGTGTGGGAATATTAATAGGCTGACGATGATGATTATAGACAGAACACTTTAAAGATAGTCTTTTTTGTACAGCTGTGTAGGTTAAGTGTACGCAGCTGGAAATCTGCGAGTTATACATTAAAGACATGACGAGTTATTGCTCAAATATTCGAAAACACGGGAACACGGGAACGCCAGGTCTGAGTACTTATTTGGAACACAAGGTGCCACAAGGTCAAATTCTGGGGATGTTCCGTATTTATTCTATGACGTCTCATCCTACGCATTATTTTTTCCGTATTCATCCTAACAGTATTCTCAGCTAATCCTTTTTTGATATCGCTTATAAAATTCAAAATTTATATGTACGGTCTGAAAATGAAATCTTATTATAACTTAAATCTTGTTCAAATTAAAAAATCTTCTTTTATTACCGTGTTACTTACTGAGTTGTTTAGTCAAAAACATAAAGGTAACGTGTAAAAAATAAGTATTTAGTAAAGCATTTAGAATGTGAGAAAGAAGTTTATCATTGGTAGTATTGCTACTACGTACCTTGTTTACTAAAAACAAGGTACATAGTAGCAATCCCGCAAAAAACTATTATCATTCTAAAAATCAACAAATGCCAGCTAAATTTCTGTTTGGGGCAGTCATGGCCATTGTTTTGATTATATTGT
This sequence comes from Diatraea saccharalis, assembly GCA_918026875.4. Lineage (NCBI taxonomy): Eukaryota > Metazoa > Arthropoda > Insecta > Lepidoptera > Crambidae > Diatraea > Diatraea saccharalis. The sequence continues at coordinate 9,631,275 of OU893337.1, forward strand.
CGTGTGTGTTTTAAATGGATTGAATTTGATCTCTTCCAGTCCTGTTAATATTTCCCTGAAGATTATTTTAATTATAATAAAACGAAATAACCAACAAATACAACAAATGCTACCCCAAAGTTAGCTCTTTTAAGACTCGTGGGTATGGAAGAGAAAACAAAATACTCGCTGAATCGCTGTCTCATTTTTTGCCTATTTGTTGCATGTGCAAGTTTCCCTATAATATGAAAGTAGGTACCAATCTACTGTGGTGGATATTATCTCATTCTCCATCGTAATCAATATCTATATAATAGCGTTGCACGTAGAATTGTCACATTATCGAGATTTGTTTGGATTGTCTTGACATTTCTTATGATGTCCAGAGCACAGAGAAAAAAATAAATTTCCTTAGAAAAGAGAACGTTTAAGTAATGAATTACATCAATAGATCCGTCGGCAATGGCTAAACTATAGCTTACGAAATATTTTCATAACAAGGTTTGCTCATGACAGCCCTTATCGCACGGAAGGACAAGAAAGGTTCCTAGTCCACTCCAACCCTTTTTTACGCCGAGGAAATGCGTTAGGCACTATCCCTATTAGCCAGGCATGCAACAGGGGGTGTGTGGGAGGGAACTCTCCTCCGTGAACTCACCCGACAGTGATCTCAGTAGGTCCCCGGAGGCCTAAACCCCTTCAGTGCACCATCTCGTAGGATATGTGTCACGGGTAGCTGTGGCCAAGTCACCAGGATACTCACCCCCCGTATTGCACCCTTGAGAGTCTGGGGACATCCAGAGCTTCTCCCAGACAGACAAGACCGTCCGGAATGGACTCACCCACTCCAAACCTAACTATATTATGTTAAAAGCAAATAACAATCACTTTAAACCTACTATTTCTGCTTAATAGAAGTAGGTACCGCAAATATGTTATCATCAGCCTCATGTCTCCACTCTGCTGGGGCCCAAGTGTATATGAATAGAAGTGTATCGTAAATAATAACGAAAAGTCAAAGCAATAGATGGGTGTTTTATCAGCTGACGCTATTTACAAAATCTCTTATTCCAAGAAGATACCTCAAAGGGATTAGCATTTAATGGAATAATAAATTAACTAATTCTTTATCGTGCTATGTTGTCCGATAACTAACATGGGAAAAACGTTGATAAATAGTCGTCATGACATTACTCATATGTATCTTTGCCTACTCAAAACCAGTCAAGTGTGAACCTCTTTAGGCACGATGATTTCTGTTTTCTGAAATTAATTACAGATGTTTGATAAAATTTATTGTTATTTAAAAGTCGATTTCAAAGTTTTAAAATATGAATGAATTTGCGGCATTCGTCTAACCTCTTTGATAACTCTACCTCTATATCAATGGCAAGCTTTTTATTTCTTTGTGAGTGCCAAAGTATTAACGTAAATTGACCATTATATATTTTTCATAGTTCCAAAGATTATTTTGATTTTGATTTCCAATTTAATAACTACATGATTCCACAACAAACGTTTCTTTTCCCCTTTAAAATGTGGAACATTAAAAATTCGCTTTCCTATGTAGTATAATGTCCACAAGTCTCAGAGTAATCCTTAGATTACCTTGAAATAAAAAAGTCATTGTATTTTTATTAATGTAATCCCGAATGAGTGACCCCAGGGGGATTTAACGGGCTCTTGGTGTAATCTCCACATTTTAGTATATGGTAAAAATCTAGCAGTAGGGATCCATCGAATATAATAAAATTATGAAGGAGTCTACGAGAAAAGAAAATTGAATTATCTGTCACAAGGAAAATTAGCCAGATATATTATATCCATTTTGCGTCATTGGAATAAGCATGTTATTAAATCTGACCTTTGATACCATATGTATATTACTATTGAAAATATGCAGCTAGATATATGTACAAGTAGACACCTATGATAGGTACAGTCTGCGGCAAAGTATATTAGCTATAAATATTTGGTTATAAACAAATTATCAAAAATGTATATTTTGGAATAACCTTGCGACTGTATATACATACAGTATATCAAGTTAAACGAAACTGACAATTCTCTCTACAATTTTTAGCTCTAAGATACTATTAATAAGACTCAAAATCATTTGTGAAAATGTATATTATAAACTAATTTGATATGAGTAATTCTTACATCGGAAAATGAGAATCACATATTAAAATACCACTGTCCCACTAAAGCATGTACCATGGCCACTGTTCCCAATCATCCTTTACATTGTTGCCGTGTATATTAGGATTCAATTAATTAAATACAGCAAAGAGCAGACAGATATGATAGTCGGGTGCTCATATACTAAGATATCTTAAGTACGAGACTTCTGTTATCATCAGTATGAAAGCAGAGCGGGGTAATGGGAGGGAGGGGAAAATCTGAGAGCAGTATGGGGGGGCAGGGATGGGAAGTGGGTCGCGAGGCCGTCGGCCGAGGCCAGCCCAAGCCGACGACCTGCGACCGGCCAAACTACCCTACGCGGTATTCCGCATTAAAACTGTGAATACGGTATTTCATTACTATTTATAACACATTTCACTGCACGGAACAAAAATAAATAAATAAAACGCGTTTTACTTTACAGCCTAACTTCAATATAGCCTTAGGTGTTTGAGAATATGAAAATAATTATTAATTCTATTTCGAATAGTTTCAATCCTCGGAACCTGAGAGATGGCGGCACGTTGAAATCGGCGTGCGAGCCACTCGGCCACATAAGGATATAACTATATAATACTGTATATAAATGTAATTCATTAAGTTCATTTCTGTTATCTTTGTTGTTTACAGAATCGAAAACTCTTTTGTTACACTAGCTTTTTTTTAAATAACAAGTTTTACAAAAAAAATTGTCTAGTGTTTAATAACAGAATTGTTAACATTCACTCAAAAACTGCCTAAAGAGTTCTATGCGATTTGCTCTCTGGTCATTTGGCCAAAATAAAGTTACAGTATGTTCTTTTAAGCCAACTTTAAGGCATATCGCAATTGTCGCGCCATCTGGTAAACAAAAAACAGTAGCTCTTATTGCTTAATATCCGCAATCATAGACCGAATACACTAACCGCAGCGCCATCGAGCTCCAGAATCTGAAAACTGAAAAATTAACTATATTTTGATCAATTTTGCGTTCACAATGTTTTACTTCATTGAAAATGTAATGACGCCAAATAAATTAAAAGCGGGAGTGAAGATAAAAGACTGTCCCTCTTAATCTTATTGCGCCCGGCAATGAGATAAACAGGAACGGAAGATAACGAATTGTGCATAAAAATCAGTTTTTATTCATCACATCATCACCAGCCCTTTTACGTCCCCACTGCAGGGGCTCAGGCCTTCCTTATGGATGGTTAAGGAGGATGGGCCATAATCCTCCACGCGGGCCCAATGCGGATTGGAGGGTATTAACGACTGCGGATGCAGCCGGGACCATCGGTTTAACGTGCCTTCCGAAGCACGAAGTAGCTCGAGATAATAATTTTTTGGTCACCCATCCCATGACCGACCCTTGCGAAAGTTGCTTAACGACTACGATCGCGGGCCGTGGCGCTTATCCACTACGCAGTTTTTATTTTATTGAATTACAGTTTTTATTAATTACTTGCAAACTATTACAATAATAGTATAAGTGCTTCATGATATCCTCGGTAAAAAAAGGGTAGAAAAGAGAAACCTAGAGAAAAAAATGTTAATTTTAGGAGTAATTTGCATATTTTTCTTTCGAAAAAAATTTCTAAATACAAGTATTGTTTCTGACAGAACCCTGCAGAATATCATGTAGTTTTTCTTGTTTAGTTAAAAAAATATTGTTTTGTATAAAACCAGATTAAAGTTTGTAATTTTTAGTGTACATGCTCTCTTAAGATTTTTCAATTTTTATTTTCAGCACGAGCTGTTTATTTTCGGCCTTCCTCCTATTTTTGTGTTCTATTATAGTTTCTATTAGCTGATTTTATCTCGAGTATTTTACATATCAATAGAAACACAAACATTTTTCCTTTTATGACCAGATTTAGAATAAAGTATATTAAATACCCCTTAGAAATTTATAGATTCTTTAAGGTAGTTTGTTTTGTGAACAAGTTTAAATGGGTTTTTCTAAATAAAAGATTTGTTTCTTCTCGTTTTTATATGTATTAGATATCTAATACATTTAAACGAGTAATTCGTGTATCTACATATAGTATAAACAAAATTCTCCGCTATGTGTTTGCTGTCCTCTTTACCTTTGAAACTACACAACGGATTTTAATATGCTTTTCATCTCTGTATATAGAATTCAAGATGAAGCTTTATATAGTATAGATACGGGAGCACGCGGGTGAAATCGCTGACGAAAAGATAGTATATATATATAATTTGAATCTCATAAAAGGTTCCAACGATTTTCATTAAATTTGCTATTCGGGGGTTTCTTTTACAAAAAGAAAGTTTCTCTTACAAAAAAAACACAACTTACAGTAACAGTATTACAAAACTAATATTCCGGCAAAACTGGTTAGCCTTTATAAATAAAATGATGCTAGCACCATGTTGATGAAGGAATCTAAATGAACTTTTCGGCAGCTCTTAAATCAGCCATAGAACGGTTCAAATGTCATGATTTAACTACAAAACCTGCCGTACAATTGAACGGCGCTATTCAATAAAAGGCCTAGCCGGCCAATTGGAAGGCTGATTTAACCAGTTGGCTGCGTCATATGTAAACTTTAACTGGTTTGATGATATTATCTCATAGGTATTCCCATTTGCCTTAATGAGCAATCTTAACTTGCGGAAAACTGTAACTTAGCAGGTTTAAGATTCCCTTCACATTGGCATCTCTCCAGCATATTAATAAACATGAATAGCATCGATGAGAAAATTATCAACACTTATTGTTATATATTGTTGTGATATCAAGAATGACCACCGCATCATTCCACCTCTTCAAGCAAACATACATACCCATGCCATCCACTTTTTGACTAGCCGTGGATGAATGAGCCCATGTGGGTTGTCGCCTGTCAAGCGGCAATATAAAGTACGCACAACGCACAAAAAAAGATTCGAAGCACTGTTGGACCAATGTGGTGAAACATCGACGTGCGGTAATGGAACTTTCAAGTGCTCAAGTATATACTTTTTAAATCTAGATATCGCATATTGACAGTACGCGATACAGATCGTTTACAGGGACGTAATTGTTGATCACGTTTAGAACGTGATTCTTAATATTTGCATACCAAAATCGAAAATTGATTAAAAAATAATACTGATTTTAAAAAGAAAACAAAAAAAATATATTATGTAAAATTATAAATACTAATTATAATTACATTGAACTGCAACATTAATTAAAGTGTAATGAAGCGAACATTATGACAATCCTACGAACATCTTAATTTACCTTCTATCTATTTGTACTTGTTTGTTTGTCCTTTTTTCCCATCACAACGGAGCATCGTAATGGCATAATTTTTTGTGTAGAGATATTTGGTAGGCTGGAAATTGACTCCTTTTACAGCGAAAAAACATTCGATTCCCTTAGGAATCCATTATGTTGCGTATCCGAATCCCTCCATCCAAAATGTGTCAATGTGTTTGTACTTCTGTAACTTCGAAAAGGCTCTATGAATTGATGTCATTTCTATATGGATATAAAATGGTTCAGTTACGTTATGTCTATTTTATTAGTTTATTGTTGGCATGGTAATATACCATGGAAAAGTGAAACACGTGTAGAATGGTAGTTGGTGGTGGTTGCGAGATTTGTTGATGCTTGTGCATCTTGTGCAGGCAATGCACTGCATATCTTGTAGATACTTGTATTGGAAGCCTTTACATATCGTATTTTCATAGTTATAGCAATATTTTGCCTCATTCCATTAAATTCTTTATACGTTATATATTTTGCCCATGACACAATCTGTTGAAACTCCTCGCTTTCGGGTTTGCTGTCAGATCTTAAGATGTTCTGTTCTTTCCCAGAAACTATTTGAGAAACAGTGGACAATAAAATCTGACAGAAATCCCAACCGCGCGAGTTTGTGATCATGTCTCCTACCTGATAATGTTTTGTCTACACTGAAATGTCATTTTCCTCGGGTGCGCCCATACTACATCCCACTCTCAACCCAAGAAAAGTGTGACAAAGCGTTCCTCGAGTTTGTCATACTACGCGTGTTGATCAAGTCACCAGTTTTACCCTACGGGCATCACAAATGAGATTATATACATAAATATTTACTTAGAATTGCTCCGTCTACCACCAAACCTCGCATGAAATTCCAGTAATTTTTGAGTTTATCATGCTCAGACTGATAAACTATGTTTTATATCAATGATATATTGATCCCATTTCTTGTCCGCACGCTTGTTGTCAAACAGACATCAATATAAATGAGATATGCGTTTACACTTATCGCGACTATGACATGACAAACACGTCAATTCAGACTATGAGCACTGTAATTGAATAAGTACACATGTAAGTATATCACACACGTACAGGCTTGTTGCGTTGAGAAAATATTTTACACAGTTAAGAAAATATTTTAACGATCTGTTAAGCAACTCTTGCAAGGACCTGTCATAGGATGGGTGACCAAAAATGTATGACCTCGAGCACCTCCATCCTTTGGGAGATAAAATAAGCCGTTGGTCCCGGCTGTATCTCCAGTCCTTAGCACCCACCAATCCGAACTAGGTCTGCTTGGTGGGTCACGGCTCATATTCCCTATTCAATTCGCCTATGCACTAGAAGTAGAAACAAATGTTTAGAATTTCTTGTAACACTAGCTTCTGCGAGCGGTCTCGCGTTAATAGTACCCAGATAAAATATAGCTCATATCTATCTATACCCTCACGACAGATCCCTTGCGACAACAGCAGAAATCGCTGAAATTCCTTTGGCTTCCTTGATATTAGTCAAATTTTTTCATATAAGCTAGCCTGTTTTATGGTTTGTGACGTCATTATCCAATAACACGTGAACAATTTTTAATAACGTATTCAATAATATTTCAAAGATACCTCTACCAAAAATCGCTCTTCTAAGATGGTGAACACGTTATACACGTATATATAAACTAGCTGTTTTCCAGCGCCTTCGCTGCATAACTAATAGCCTATCTCAGCACTTCAGCAGCGTTATAGCTTAACGTAGATGAAAGAGTTTTTAAAATAAGTTCAGTATTCTTAATGAAAAATGTTTATAAAATCCACTTTGCCCCTTGCATGCTGAGATGGGAGTCGAACAGGTGACCTTCCGCAATCCGGGTAAATGCTCGGACCACTGAGCTACCCAAGTCCTAAAATTTTTAAGATTTTACATTAAGAACATTTTTCTGTATAGCATTGTGAATGCAAAATTGTTCAAATATAATAATAAGTCCAGTAGTTTTGGAGCCTATTTTATGAAAATAGATAATCAAATCTTTTCTCTTTATAATATTAGTATAGATGCAAAAAAAAGGAAACTCATCATTATCAGCGATCGTATCACCATAGCAATAAAAATGATAAAGTTTATAATATATAATTTATTCAGGTAAGTTACCTCCTAACATGCTTTTGTTACTTAGTTTCAACAGTACAGTTCATTTGGGTCTTCCCAAACTCCACACATTGATACACCGCTTCAATGTTTTGATTTTATCAGCTCTATCTATATATGTATAGATTACACGTCAGTTTTATCAAATAGTATGAATATGACAACTTTGATAGACCTGCAAAAGGCTTGTCTTTTATAATAAATCATACACTATAATAAATACGTAAAATAATACATAATTATGACCTCCGTAGCCTAATGACTCACATGCCGATTTGAAGATATCAACACCTTAGGTCACGGATTCGATTCACGTCTGGTCAATGTAGAAATTAAACTAAATAGTCTTGATGTTTTGTTACCTTCATTGATTTGGATTTCCATAACACAAGTGCTTTAACCATTTGTGGTCATAAATACGATATGGGACTATTCACCATTATCTGTATATGATATATATTAGGTCAACTAGTGCAGAATAAATATTTTCTTACCATCTAAGTTGTGCACGTCTTGCTTGACAGTGCTTAATAAACTCAACGACCGGTTTAAAAAAAAATGTTATGTGTAAAGCTTAAATAAAGGCAGGTTTTCAACTAAAAGCACATATATTGAATTAGCTGTTTTGTCAACGAGAAATTCACAGTAAAAAGTAATCAGTATCACTACCGTTATTTTTTTAAATCTATCGCCTATGTTTATTAAATCGCTTATGTAGGATTCTAATAGTAAAATAATTTTTCAAATTGCTCCTGAAGTTTTAGAGACTATTCAATTTTATCGCTAACAAAATGACAATATCTGATGACAGCCTCTTCAACCGAATGATTCGCATGTTTTCTCGGGTGTGTATATGAGAGCTTTAAGTAGTCATTTTGGAATCTTAGTAATGTATGTATTTATAAAATTTACCTATATATTATTAATTTAAATGAAACGTGGGCCACAAACGTTTGATGGATGGAGATGAAGATATAGGAATGCTTCCCAATCGAAATACGCGTCTATGATAGAATGTAAGTGTTGTTAGTGGTAGTTGTGGGCATGTAACGTGCCGAGTGGCTTGCATCGCGGCGCATACGACCGAAATAACCCACGTAACACGACGAAAACAATCACACCCCGCGCTTCAGCCCTCAGGCGCACGCAAAAATGATGCCGATTATGTGTACGCACTCAATTCGTAACACACCACTACTACTCTTAATGGAAAATGCTTAAAAAATCCACAAGTTAACATTTAGATTACACCTGAACCCCATTCTATTTCTCTAAAATATAAATTTCGTCTATTTTCGAAATGCTAATACGACTCCAAAGAAACGCATCTTTCGGTAATTTATGACACTGCGTGTGATCAATAGATAATCTTCGTGGATAAAATTTCAACAAAATTATAAGAACGATCCAAAATTTTCCGAATTTTGACCCTCTGGTGTCATGTCAATTCGTACAAGTTACGTGTATTCCAACTTTATACGAGGGTCAAACTGAAAGTTCTTAGAACTGGCCACTTATAAACAATATAATAAAAAAATAATTCTAAAATTTGAAAATATAACTCTTTGCCAATATTACTGAGTATATATTTCATTCATTTGTCATTTGTTTTACGATTTGGCGGCAAATTGAAAATTGTCTGTGTCACGTCATCATGAATTTAACACGAGAAAATTTTCGTGCAATGATTTTTTATGACTTTCGATGTCATTTAAGTCAACAAGAAAGTTATGATAGACTACGATTGGCCTTTCACGATGAAGCCCCATCTCGTGCGACTGTTTACAACTGGTTTAATGAGTTTAAACGTGGTCGCACTAATCTCACTGATGATTTACGTGAGGGACGGCCTTCTACGGCGACGACTGAAGATAACATCTGTGTTGTGCGGCGTATGATAGAGACTGACAAAAGAGTGACCTATCAACAGATTCGGACAAGCTTAGGCATCGGTATGAGTCAAGTGCACAAAATCCTCCACGAACATTTAGCGGTCAGGAAGCTTTGCGCCCGGTGGATACCTCATAATTTGACTGAGGCTCAAAAACTCCATCGTGTGGATTGGTGTCGTAAAATGATTGAAAGATTTAACGGAGGTGACTCAAATGCTGTGTTCGACATACTAACAGGTGACGAAAGCTGGATTTACTGTTATGATCCTAAAACCAAAAGACAATCTGCTCAGTAGGTGTTTCCTTTCGAGGAGTTGCCAACTAAAGTGAAGAGAGATCGAAGTGCGGAAAAAAAAATGGTGGCCTCGTTCTTTGGAAGGATAGGGCATTTTGCAACAATTGTGTTAGAGGATCAAAAAACAGTTTCTGCAGAATGGTACACTACCAATTGTTTGCCACTTGTCTTGGAAAAAGTTCGAGAGAAACGACCTCGCAGTAGGATCCTCCTTCACCACGACAACGCCTCGTCGCACACCGCCAAGCGAACGATCGACTATTTGGCGACATCAAACGTTGAATTACTGGGTCACCCGCCGTATAGCCCCGACCTCGCGCCTTGTGATTTTTATTTATTTCCAAAAATTAAAGAAAAACTTAAAGGAAAGCGGTTTATGAATGCTGAAGAAGCGGTGGCTGCGTATCGCGATGCCATTGAAGAGACCCCTAAGGACGAGTGGGCAAAGTGCTTTTCCCAGTGGTTCCATCGCATGCAGCGGTGTATTGACGTGAATGGACAATATTTTGAAAAGATATAATAAAACTAATAACTGGCTAATGTAATCAGTTTTTGATTTTCTAAGAACTTTCAGTTTGACCCTCGTATCGAACTTTAATAAATTGTCCTTGTACTTACCGATACAAAAAAAACTCGCCACATCTTAATGAACAAGTTAAAAATACAAAAAATAATATATTATGGATTCTTAATAAAAAATGCTTAAAATGCCTGGCGCTCTGAGACACTCATCTCAGGACAAGAAAAAGTGGATTTTTATAAAATATTTTTCAGTATTACATTGTGAAAGCAAAATTGATCAAATATAATAAATATATTATGATTAAAAAAATACATATAAAAACAAGTTTTTCAATATTCGAATACTGAATTTATCAAATACCACGCTAGAATTAAATATGGCTTATGATCTGACGAAAAAGCGAGAGATAGGTAATTTGATGTCTATCTATTGCCGATGATGACTAAAAAAACATATGAAAGATACAAACATCCGATAAATCATTAAAATTGACAATTTCCATTGTTTGATAATATTCGCCAATTTTTTGACTAATCTTTAATGATAATCTTTTAGGCTTAGAAATTATACACCCATTTACACAAATGTTTATTAATTTTTAATAATGACCTTAAGCTCTTTACGAATGTTCTAAATTTAAAAATTTGTACTGTAATGTCTCTATAAACTAATATCAATTTTAATGAACGTTTGCGCAAGTGACTGTTAAGTACAACTAGTCCCAATACTCCAATACAGCGGGTGAGTGTCCTGGTAAATCGACCACGACTTCTTGCGTCTATCTCCCACGAGATGATGCACCGTAAGGGTTTTGATGGGTAGGCCTCCGGGGATGAGTTCACGGAAAAGGGTCTCTTCTCCGTTCCAGGGACACATCCCCTGTTCCAACCACATAGTAACAGGAACTGTGCTAAAAGCATTTTACTCGACGTAAAAAAGGCTAGTAAGTAAAGTAAGCAAGACAAAAGACTGTACCTGTATTTCACTTCATCTAGCAAATAAATTAGATGAAGAAATCCTCTGGATGATAAATTGTGCATAAAATTATTAATTATATAATATTCGGAAAGTGTTGCATATAGTGATGATTATCAACTTTCCCTAAAAAAACTGAAGAAATCGAAAAGGAAATAAAATTAGGAGCAACTGTTCTTTTTTTTAATAAATTCACGTTTTAATTGCGAAGAACGCTTAGAAATATAATGTAGTTTTTGGGTATTTCACAACAGCTTAATAGGTTGTTATGTTTTGGCACAAAACTAATTTACGTTTTTGTAAATGAAAATACCTGCTATTCAGTACGTATGTACAAATAGACTAACGTTTAAATGCAGTTATCTGAGCCTAAAATCTTACAAAAAGCCTGCCAAGAGAAAAACAGATTCGCGCATCTAGGGTTCTTTGCAAATACTAGAAGTTAATTGGGATAGATAGATACAATAGGATAGATGAATAGAAGATAGTAACACCATTAAAGGAACCTATTTTAATAACCCGAATTCTTTAGAACAATTTTACTTACCATACAAATACGTCCGAATACCCCTCATATTAATATCTCTGTTTTACGTTACATAAATATTTAAGTTAGTAGGTTAAAAAGTATTTACCTATTTAGTTACATAACGGTTGCTTACCTGTCACGAGGTCATCATAACTACCAATACGCACCGAGCACACCTCAACGAATCAATACTGACTGCATCAAGCCCTGCCTCAATCGACCGTGTAAATAACCACCACATGCACACATTATCGGAAATGCTGCGGGCATTATTACAATCAGCGTTTATAACTTTATTATAACTAATAACTATCGACGGTTAGTAGACGATGAGCTTGCGTTAGCGTAAGCGAGGGGTTAGGCGTATGCGATGCGCAGTTAAACAAAAACAACGGCGATAGGATGGGTTACCAAAATATATTATCTAAAAGAAAATCTTCGTGCTTTAAAAAGCACGTTAGGCCGTTGGATCCTATAATGCATCTGCAATCATTAACACCCAGCAACCCGCACTGGGACCGCGTGGTAGGTGATAAGTCCATTCTCCGTACTCGATTCGGTTTCATTGGCTTGGCCCTGTGCACCAGCAACGGGGACAAAGCTGATGATGATGAACTATTGACGGTTGGAAAATATTGTGTTAGCTTATTATAAGAATCTCAAATATGTTTTTGCTATTAACATTATCAATTGAAAATTTATCATTCCCTCACCGCTATTCCGAATATTAGATCAATGTTGCATCCACAATGTTATACTGGAAAATATTTTTAATAAAAAAGATTTAAAAAATTGACAAAATACTTGGTAAAGTTTTTTTAGTTAATATTTATAGTTCTTTGAGTGTTATGGATACTACATTATTTCCATGTGGTACAACTTTTTAAATATAGCCGTTCTAATTATTCAACAATGTTGTCGTATCGAGAGGATGTTTTGTCGAGAGCTGCTACCACCGGTGATAGAAATAACCGATTCCTAGCCACAAATATATTTGTACTGTGTATTGATGAAGGTATTATCCTGTTAATATTATAAATGTAAAAGTTTCTTTGTTTGGATGTTTGTCCGTCAATCAAGCTGAAACTACTGAACGGATTTTGATGAAATTTGGTATAGAGATAGGGTATTAGCTGACTTTATCCTACTAAACATTTCTCTAGGGACCACGCGAGCGAAGCTGCTGGCGAATGCTAGTAATAGATAATATTGAAGTTTACTTATGAATCATTTTAAGTTCACGTTTTGCATCCTATCGGTAACATACTCCTAGATAAGTACCTCAATTTATAGGTAGCTTTTGCAGTCAAATTTAAATGAGAGAAAACAACGAAAGCAAGAAACCTCTTTAAGCGAGAAAGACAAACCTCTTTAAGACAAACTCTTTACTCGTGGACCTCTAAATCCGACAGAAATGTCGGTAGCAAATAGCAGTATTTACTTGTACCTTTCAAACGTAACATCTGCTATTACCTATTTTCTAGAAGCCCACCATTGTTTTCGTATCACATTCTTTTCACCACATATGCGCATGTACCGAATTTTTGTCGAACTTTCTACAGTCAGATCAGTGCCAATTACGAAGAAAAGACGTACTTAGGTACTTAAAATATTAAAACGAAAAATCAAAGTCTTGTCTTTCAGTGATAAACTTAAAATAGGGGAAATCGCGTAATGAAATACAAGTATAGTATACCAGGATCCACTTTTTATAAAATTATTAAATTAAAAGTTTCTATAAAGACCCAGTGCTCTGAGGGACCAGGATATATTAAGAGAAATCGACGTTGAAAAATGCTTCCAAATTGGATAAAAGATAAGAACATTCAAAAAGGATAATCTTTGTTGAAACAAAAATCTAAACACTTTGGTACTAAATTAGAAATTCAAGGTTAGAAGGTTATTATGGTCCACAAGATATTTCCAATACAGAGGAAACTGCTTTGTTCTTCAAGTATCTTCTAATTAAATTATTAAACATTTAATAGTGAAAAATTCCATGGAAGAAAACAAACGAAAGAACATCTTACTATTCTTCAATGTGTAAAATGATTTATACCGACAAACTCGGTCTCTCTATGATCGGGAAATCAAAACGACTTAAATATTTAAGTGACAAAATTGTACCTGTCGATTACGCCAGTAACACAAAACCTTAGATGACAAAAAAATATTTAAATATTGGTCAATAAATAACATCAAAGAAATGGAGATAAAACGAAAAACTATCTTACAGTTGTGATGCTAATACGGACTTATCAATACTTGAAAACGTGAAATTCATTAAACGGTCAACCAACACAATTAGTAAACTTCATCTTTTATAACAAAGCATCTTACATATATTCAAACGCTTTTATTGCAGGGAAGTCATTAAGTATACTTTAGCTTGTATGGAAGAAAATAGCTGCTCTGTTATCAATGTACTTTTAGCTATGTAATTTGCAAGAGAGAATGGTACACAGTAAGTAACGTAACTGTCATAAATTGCTTGAAAAGAGCTGCGTTCATGTTGTGAAGCGATTGAAGTTGGACCTAGCACTGAAGAATGCAAAGCTTGTGGTTCATGAAACTACAGACAATATGTCAATTTTACATTTGAAGATTTCGTACATGTTGATAATGACGTAGCTACCGCTTCGTCGCTTTGAATGCATTAGGGTTGATGACAAAACAATATTTATTAATTAGAAAAACTCATTGTGTTCAACAACAACACAGAAACTCGGTAAATAGTAACGGATTGTTTTAAGTAAATATTAAATTAGAATAGAAAATTCTTAACGTAACAGAATTTAAACAGACAAATTTTTTACTGATTTATATTTTACACGACTTTACCTCAGCAGATTTCATAGATTCCATGAAATTTTGCCTTTGAAATTAAATCGATTTTAATTCGGTAAGGCATCTCTAAAATTAGGTATATAATTGTTGTTTGGTGTATATACCTACATTGTATTCATGTATGTTACGCGATTTATTTACATAGCACTAGCTTTTGCCCACGTCTTCGCCCGTGTGAAAGCCATGGGCAGCATTTCTTAAACGAATATTTAGTTATTATATCGTGTAAAACTTTTTTCAAAAAATAAAACCGAATTCAAAAGTAAGAAACCAAATTCGATATTTTTTATATAATAAATAACACGAACAATAATCTATCTATATTCATATTATAAATAAGAATTTGATTGCTTGTTTTTCTGAATTCAAGAAGAATTGATGAACATATCTACTTACGTAAAAAAATATACATCAACGAGTAAAGTATACACACTTGTTTAAAATAGAAAATCCTCCTTTCGGATTTTGAATGAATTCGAAATACGCAATCTTTTGTTTTTTAGCTGAAATAAACATACCATCTAAATATTTAGGTGATATGTGGTGAAAGCGTTAGTATTTTGTTTCGTTATAAAAAGAAAACTTCTGATTCGATTTCGATAAAATTTAAATGTGGTCCTCTTGGTCCATTAAGCTATCTAATAAAAAAAAGAATTTTGAAAAAACATACAAAGCCGTCGTACATATAATCTCCTACCTCCTTTTCGGTTATGAAGTCTGTTAAAAATACATCACTACATAGTATAAAACAAAGTCGCTTTTTCTGTCCCTATATCCCTATATATGTTAAGACTGTAAAACAAGGCAATGGGTTTTGATGCGGTTTTCAACTCTAGATAGAGCAATTCTTGAGGAAGGTTTTAGTGTATATTAAATTTAGGTTTTATACAAATTGACGATATTAGTTCAATATGTCAGAAAATAAAAGCCGATCGGAAGCTTTCCTCAAACACGCTACCAAAAACTTTTGAGTTATAACAAAACATTGTATGGTGGAATTGTACCTCTTTAATAAATCTACAAAAAAGTCTGCGGTGGTTATGTCCATATTCCAGGGATAACCCACAATAAATATTTTTACGTATACTTAAAACATTAAAATGATGGGTTATTTACGAACCTATTTTTAACAATACAGTCCTTATTCAAATAAATAAGATAGATTTTGCGTGTAATGTAGATCAAATTAAAAAAATAATAACTAATCAGTTATCGTAAAATAAAAATCTCCGGGCCAGCTTTTAAATATCGATGAATAAAAATGAACCGCCGAAACATGTACGCGCATAACTTCATAATTCCAGTTCCGACTGCACGAAATTTGATGATTCTATTTTTTATGTGTTTCACAATTCATGACACGGTTTGTATATAAGATTTAAAAAAACGGGTATAAGGCGATATGAAGTTCGCCAGGTCAGCTAGTTTAAAATAAAAACACACATACATAGATGTAAATATAATATAACTATATATGTATAAATACATATAAATAACAGGTTTTTTGTATCTCTAGTTTTTTTCGGCGTTTATGAAAAATTTAAACCAATCCTACTATGTATACTATATCCGTCTTAAATACCTGAAATAAAATTATATATATTTATAAAAGAAATTGCAATACATACATGTAAACTGCAATTGTACAAGCAATTATACTTCATATCTCTCCCGAAGATGATTAGGGTTTACATGCATCCCGTCCTCACCATAAGTGAAAACTTATTTTTAAAAAATTTATAAAAATAAAACAGAGCCCCCCCCCCCTGCCTTTCATCTGTAATTACTCGTTTTGGTGTCGTCCAAAACCACACGCATTTTTCCTCTTCAATAACTTATGAGTACAAATGTCTAATAATATGAATAAAAGAAAGCGATCTAGAAATACTGATAACGATTAAATAAAAAATTGTGTTAAAACGTTAAAAAACTAGTAAAAATTTGAATCGAGTGTAAGTCTTCGGAGGAAGAACAATATGAAAGAATATAGTTACTATTTAGTAAGGAACGACGATGAACGAAGTAGAAAACAAAGAAAGTTTAAAAAATTATATTATACTATAGTTTTTGTTCTGTAAGAATAATAAATAGTCAAATATGTCCAGAAAATAAATCTACCGAGCACATATATATCTTGACTTTAGTGTGTGGATATTTACAATTTAAATTAAATTATACACCGACTCAAATCGTTTGTAAATAGACAAGGTTATCAAGTATGTTCTCACTTCACCAAAATATCAAAAATGTTATTGATTTTATATATATTTAAAAACGCAATTAAATATTTGAATTGGGCATTGTTTCAAAACAAACAAATAAACAAACAAACACCGGGACAAATGGACTGACAATTGCATGCTATCGATATAATATGGCATTGTAATCTACCCTAATTATAGCAAATAAAAAAATATTACTATCAATATTATATTTCTCTAATCAACTACATCTACAATTTACATTTAAATATATCCCAACGTAAATCGTGTGTGGATAGACAACGACATCATTGAATACGCACCTCTACTTCACAAACTTTGTCGTACCTGCTTACCAAGTACATCTACAATTTATAATTACATATATCCCGATGTAAATCGTGTGTAGATAGACATCGAGTTCATCACGCATGTACCTATATTTCACAAATTTTACGGTGCTGATCGCCTACAACTACAATTTACATTTTCGTATCACCACCATCACCACCAGCCCTTTTACGTCCCCACTGCAGGGGCGATAATCTTGTGTGGATAGATAACGAAGTCATCGAGTATGTACCTCTACTTCACCGATTTTGTCGTACTAATCTAAATATATACAGCGTGTTTGGTAATACCTGTATAATCCCGAATATGGCACATACGGTATGATGAATAGAACCCAGAAAAATGATCACTAAGTCTGAAACCCGGCACATGACTTAGATATTTAGCTTTTTTTTTCGAAGTAAAACTGTACGCTGACAACCCTAAAAACAGCTGTTGTTCTAGGAAACGAGAGAGAGAGCGAGTACGCCGGGACGGTACGTATAAGCTTTCAGGGTTGTAGCATATTAATTGAAAACAAATTGTTCAAATATTTGTATGAAGATCTCAATTTACGTGAAATTGTTTTTTGACATATTAATTGTGTTCTTTGTGCTAGGTTGTATGGCCATGTTTCGGGATTATACATGTATTACCAAACATCCTGTATAACTCAACGGTGAGTGACTGACATAGTGATCTATCAACGCACAGCCCAAACCACTGGACGGATCAGGCTGAAATTTGGCATGCAGGTAGATGTTATGACGTAGGCATCCGCTAAGAAAAGATTTTGATCAATTCGACCCCCAAGTGGATAAAATAGGGTATGAAAATTTATTTCATGTATTTTATACGATATAATTAATAAATATTCGTTAGAAATGTTGCTCAAAGTAACTTTACCACGCGGACGAAGTCACGGGTAAAAGCTAGTCGAATATAAATTATGTCGATCTACAATTAAAACTAAACTATATCCCGACGTAAATCCTTTCTGAATAGACAAAGAGGTCATTGAGTATGTACCTACTTCATCAATTTTGTCGTACTGAGAGACTACAATTTATCTCAACATGTATCATGTAGCAAAGATAAAGATAGACAGATAGATCATTTATTGCATCATATGAGATCAAATATCTTTATCCTATACCTTGTAACCTAAACAGGAGCCGCGTAAAAGTATTTAATTTATACACTGATCAAAATTTAAATTGGTACATACATTACACAAATATTATTGTTTATAATATATCTGGCTATATGGCAAACTTGCATAATTATGTTGAAATTATTGTTGTAATAAATTTATATTAATTCTAGTCTATCCGAGTGGAGTGAATAGTACTTAGTACGAATCAGTGGCGGACTAACCCTGTCGGGGGTCCGGGACGGCATTAGGTCCGTGCCTACAACTTTTTACAACTGGTGCAGAAACTTGATTTTGTGTTAACACCGTCTCCCCTGCTAAGTTGCCTGCTAAAACTACGAAACTAAGAAAGATAAGGTAGTACAACCCCAATTTATGATTTGATCAAGGGAACTTTCAGCCATTTGGAGGCCTCCCAGGATAAGAGGCACGGGGCGGTCCGCCCCGGGGGCTTTATTTATTTTTCTACAGTGTGCAAATATTAATTCTATGCCACCATTATTAAGTCATTTAAATAATAATTTTCCTAATAATGCGATATCTTCAAAACACTTTACATTTAAAGTTATTACTTTCATCAGCTCACAGATTGCAAACTTTGAGTCTTATTATAACTCCTAAACCTTTTTGAGTAAAAATGTCCCTAAGCAATTGTAAACACCCTAAGTACAGTGTTTAAATCTTATAAATATAATTAATCACAGGTTGCCTACTAGTGATAATTACCCTTTTATGAAATATCACAAACCACATAGCAATTAATTTCTTGAGACATTTATCTGGCTAGATATTAGATAAAAGCAGTATAGATACGAGTGTATTCAGTGGTCATAGTACTAGACATGCGTCGTTATTTGCTTCTTTTGATGCGAGGCAATTATTATAAGTCGTTAGAGAAAGCTGCAGATTGGACAAATACTTCTGAAGTTTTATTATAATAGAGAATCCATTAGTAAGAGTATATTGTACAATTTATATATAGATTCATTATATGTCAACAAACTTTTCTTGGCACAAGATTAAATAATAAAAGTAGTTAAATAAATTATAAGTACAAGTATTATAGATACGGTTTCTTAATAAGGTACCTTTGATATAGTTATGTCACTCTGGCGGTATCATAAATGATTACAAAAATGATCTGATCATGTGACAAAATTATTTAAGTATTCTAAATAGGACTAACGTAGAAATAAAATACATGAATCCAACATCCGTGAAATAATTTTTTTTTCTTGCAATTTAAGATATTCCTAAAATTTTATACGAGAAAAGATAATCCATCTTTAAACATACAAGAATTATTTAAATTTTATCTTATTCCAAAATTATTGGCAATCTCACCAAATACGTAACAATATAAAATATCACTATCGTGATATTAATATAAGAAGATTAGCGCTATAAAAATGTATTGAATGAATTTTGAAATGTTAAAGGAAACTTATACGAATACAAAAAAAAATGAATGAATAATTGAAGTTACGAAACAATTTGACTTCAATTTTTCCTGTGAAAATTTATTGGTTTTGACTCAGTATGATACTTTACCGCCAACCAAGCTGTTTATTATTACCAAAGCGCACTATATACAATTACAAAAATAAAGTAATTGTTGGTATACAGTTTTGAAACCCTTAGTTGTATGTTGCAGTAATATAATAGTCTTTATAATACACACAAGTTGGTATAATTTATTTAAATATAAATACGAGTATCATTAAACATCTCAATTCTTCGGGGGGTCATTTAACTAAAATATAAACATTAAAATTAGACGACCATAACAGCGTTCAGTATTTTTTTATTTTATGTTTTGTTTTATAACTACACAAACAATAATTTAATATTATGTTAAAAGAAACAATATGTCTAGAGAAAAATAAGTTACTAATTATAATTAAGAATCAAACAAACTTACCCTGTGAAGTCTGATATCTAATTGTACGAATGTCTTGACCGAAGATGATTAGACTCCCACCCATTCCAATAATACCCAAAAACTACATTTTTTTTCTTTTGCTCTAAATAATGACTGGTGAATGGCGAGGGTCTGCACGGGAGTGTGAAAAATGGGTAGTCAATAAAGTTTTTTTTTCCTTATATAAAATTTATTAAAATAACTTTTGAACTTTGATGAGGACGCCAGTACTTCGTGTACTGCTGTCTGTAAACCCATATCGTCTTCGATCAAGACATTCGTATAATTAGATATCAAAATTCACAAGGTAAGTTCGTTTGATTCTCGAATTTGTCGCAAAGTAACATCATAAGAATTACCTTTAGAAACTTGTTAGAATTAATCTATAAAAAATAGTTGATACATCCCAATTAAGCGTAACATTCGAGGTCATTATATCTAAAGTATTTTCAATTAAAAGTAACCTTCA
Source organism: Diatraea saccharalis (assembly GCA_918026875.4). Classification (NCBI taxonomy): domain Eukaryota; kingdom Metazoa; phylum Arthropoda; class Insecta; order Lepidoptera; family Crambidae; genus Diatraea; species Diatraea saccharalis. Next base: position 9,651,950 of record OU893337.1, read on the forward strand.
TTAAAAGGTTTAAAGTGTTGGGTCGCAAAAAAGTTGTCACAACATGGAAAATAAAAAAAAATCCAATGAATATATAGGTTTTTAATGATTAACAATTTTGATGAGTTCGTTACAGTGAATCGTAGACATTTTTTAACCGATTAACTTCGGAATTAAATACAAAAAAGCTTTCTAAAAAACTTTGTTATTTACGTTAACCCTAACGTAATGAAAGGACATACGAAGAAGTTAAATGCTAGTTCTTTGCATTCTTGGATTCTTTTGGCATTCCTTAGGTGAAAAAATTTTCATAATCGGATCAGTATTTTCGAATATTACGCCTATAAACAAAGTTCGAATTTTCTAGCCTTATTGACACTACATAACTAGAATGTAAGAAGGTTAGTGCTTTGTCTTCCTCACAAATCAATAGTAATAGACATATAATAATGTTAGACTTGAAATAGATAGTACAATAACAAATTGCATGTAGTTGAGATATTATTGAGATGCGATTATTACGTAAACATTGCAGTATTGGCCTGCTGGACTTATTGACAATTTCCAGCAGGATTTCCTATAGTTACGCCATTGGAGTGTAGACAGTAAACGAAATTATAAATTATTTTTTCCTTGGTAGTATTTAATATACTAGTACCGATAATCATATTTCATGCTTTGATATATAACATTGCTAAAATTAATTATGGAAAAACAAATATTTTATAGTTGTTGTCACGTAACCGCAAACAACGCGTGACGTCACGATCCTCTTATTCATATCAGAACTTAGATGTTAGTTTCAGAGGACCGTGACGTCACAACGACGCTATAACAGAATTTGGCGTTTTCGCGGCAAATTTAAATAATTTAAATCTATAAAATAAAAATATAAAAAAGTTGTCTACACCTCTATTTAAGAAGGAATTTTCACATTCCATATTAGGCGTTATATTCCGTAAGCGATTACTTTCCTCTGCAAAGATACTGTCTATTTCAATTTAAAATATTTATGAGCAGGCCTACGACAGATGAAATAAACAATTTTATATGAATACCTATATACTATACAACAATGTAATCCGAATGGACCCTCCATCTCCATTATAACCAAATTTACCGTTTATAAAAAAGTTTTATTTTATTGACCAATAGTTCAGTAAATAAAATATGTCGTCATCTCAAATAGATATTATCTTAGTTTTATACATAAAAACATATAATTAATCCATTCTATTTCATTTTGCACCATTCTGACTTTTGAAGCAAAATTATATACCCTCTAAACACGCATTTTGCATGACATCGGAGAAATATTAGAACCCATTAACGTAGCATTGTATCTAGAGTCGTTCGCTTATAAATAATCGATTTTTACCGTACTACAATTAAAACATATACTACAAAAATGTAAATGACGATGCCACGTGAACGAGATCTTACATTCACATAGACTATGGCGATTGTTTGCGGGTACGCCCGAGACGAATTTCGCGCACCCGCCGACCGCAGCCGTACGTTATTTATTTATAGCGAGCGGCGGCACATCGGCACCACTCGACGTTGACAAACAACTCGGATATTAGCATCGGCCGCGGCCGCTCGCTCGCGCCTACAGGAACACATCCATTATCATATGAAAGCACCGCGACATCCACCAGTGACCTTCGTGTTATCAACGCTCGTCGACCGCACTCAACTTCATTCTTCATAGTAAAAAGACGCGCACATATACTCCATTACTGAATCATCATCGGGTTATTAATGTCCCCATTGTTGAGACATACGCTTTACATTTGGATAGAATCACCATAACCTACCCCACTGGCCCAGTGTTGATAATTGAATGTTAATATTTGCAGATATTCCGTGCATACCAAAGAACTAAGGAATTTGTTAATGTTAATAAGTTAAGGTTACCCATCCGATGACAATGAGACGTATAAGCAAATTGAACGTGCTAAATACTGCACCGTTGAGCTTCTCATAGACTGAATAGTAGCATTTTTCTCGTCAATAAAGTTTGTCACCAATACGTCATTCATAAGACGGCGCTTTTAAGACAAAGATAAACAATATCGAATCCCGGAATGCGTCATTGAACCATTTCGGGGGCAGAGACCGAGATATAGCAAACGTATGGAAGCAGAAACTGAATATTGTCACATTCTCAACTCGGTTACGGTCAGGATACTGGGTAATTGAGTCCAATTTGCGCCGATCTTGGGTTGACGATTCTTAATTTACGTTATGTCACGGTATTTACCCATAAAGGGTACGGTAATTTTGCGTGTAAAACGAATACGTACAATTTACCTATTACTATTAATTAAAGTATGAGGCGTTTAAGCCGCTAGTCCACCGGCGCAGCCTACGCCTCACCTTCCTAATTACACTCCGTCTAGACAGACGACGCTGTCCCGACCGATTCCCCCCCCCCCCCTCACCTACCTCGATGGTTCACAGCCACCCTTATCAAACACTGCTTACAAACTTATGCTTACAATATTCATTAGACGTATTCAATTCGCTCACTCATATTTCGCTGAAACAAAAAGCAAAAATGTTATATTTTTTTAAGTGCCTTAAGCCTAAGCTTTCAGAGATGATGAGTATTTTTCATTATCAATAAACTATGTAAATACAGTAGTTTATTAAAAAAGAAAACATCCAATATCTCGATATGCGTGCACGATAATAAGTTGATATCGCTGAAAGAATATAATTCAATAACACTCTTGACTGTTCAGTAAATGATATAGTATAGGTAAAGGACTATTTTAACTTTGCCATGAATGAATTGGCAATAGAATATTACAAAAATCAAATATTTTATGCTTGTTGTCACGTGACCGCAAACAGCTCGTGACGTCACGACACAACGCTCTTCCTCATAGCAGAACTTAGAGATTTCAACCTTATGCATACATAAAACGTTATTCATTTCAGTGTCGTGACGTCATAGCGATGCCATAACAGAAGTAGCGTTTTCTCGGGCAATTTTGAAAATTAAATATTTTTTTAGATATTAACTAATTATATAAATGATAGTTTTTTTTTATATTTTTTAGATATATGTCATGTATATCTATGAAATAAATATATAATATAAAAATGAATCGCAAAATGTGTTGGTAAGCGCATAACTCAACAACGCCTCGACCAATTTGGCCAAATCTTTTTTTAAAATGTTCGTTGAAGTTCAAGGATGGTTTTTACGGCGAGAAAAATTAGAATTATTGCTGGAAAAACCCTAAAAATAGCCCTTTTCTTTTTCCCATACAAATGATTTGTAACTAAAACGTAGTCAATTTGAGCTTTATTGCTATGGTATAAAGTTCATATTAAATTACAAGCACTCACTGTTGTCTAAGCAATGTAGGTGTGTTCCTAACGTCAAAGATCATATCTATCAAAACAATGTGCGTGTGTGCGTTGGAGCACAGAATACATAGTTGGAGGAGTTTAATGTCGCGTTCCGAAACTCGCGTTTCTTTTGTATTAGTTTCGGCACGCGAGATAAAATGCATCAGTTTCCACGTCATTACATGTATTGCCGGAACATTGATGAAAATACGCTCTGTAGTAGCAAAGCTGTTGGGTCCTAGATAGCTCATTGGTTAGAGCAGTCCCTGGATCGCGAATGGGTTCGAGTCCCATTCCGGGGTACAGGTAGATGGATTCTTCCAGCATTTTTCCTTGAGAATGTTTATATATTTTTTTAATTCGAATAGTTTACTTTTATAATGCTGTTGTGTGTAATGTGTTTTTATGATCATAAAAATCTCTTTTTTCTATATTTAATACTATTACTATTAATACATTGCAATAATAATTATGATTCACATGATTAACAATAAAGCGATTACTTACTTTTAAATCCTTATATATGTTTTATTTAATTATTTTTTATTCACAACGCCCTATCACCAGGGTGACGGTTCTGTTCAGGAGAATTTTTTTAAATACATAGGCAAAAAAACTGCCACATTACAAATCTTTTTGACAGGACGAAGTCTGTCGGGTCAGCTAGTATATAATATAAAAAAAGTTGTCTACACCCCTAATAATGACTAGTTAAAAGCAATGGGTTCAGCTATGATGCCTTTTTATGAGCCTAAAACTCGACCTCGACCGCTCACAGCATACAGCTTCAATGAAATAAAACCTTAATCACCTTTTGAAGTAAGTTTAATTTGATTGAACCTCTATGCTATGATGGCGTTCACCCAAGGTTTGAGGCTGTTTTTCGAATGAACTAGTTCTTTTCTCTTAACTTTGCCCGCTTTTAAATAGCTTATGTCACTCAAGTATCATGTAGCTTCCCGTAGATAAAAGAAATTTTGAAATAGGCCCAATATTCTCGGAACCTGATTAATACAAACAGCGCAATCTTTCCTTTTTTAAATATTTAATATAGAATATAGAGCATTGCTGATGTTCTTTATTATAAAAAAAATATGAATTAATTAAAATGGTCTGATTTCGTAAATGCACGAACTCGTGCATATTAGCCGCATTCTAACGCCACTCCGGCAATCTGCTTCCTCGCAATACACGTTACATCACTATGAAGACTAGTCCGTCTGGGCACGTGATAATTAGTATGGAAATTGGACAACTGTGTTACATGCCTCATTAAACGTAACCACGTCGCGCATACTTTTAAAAAGCTTATCCGTATATTAATAAAAAAAAGCTTTTTGATACCAATTAGGTTATAATCGATTATTGCCATAGATATGTATGTACATAAGAAAATGGTAAAGAATACAATAAAACAGTATAATTTATTAATAGTAAAGTTTATCAGATATTAAAAACTATACTATAATTATTTACGTAAGTAGATTAAAAATAAGCTTTTAGATTTTTTAGAACCTAAGAAATCGCAGTGACAATTCTTGATGTATTCCATACATAGTATTAAATAAAGTCGCTTTTCGTGTGTCTGTCCCTATGTATGTTTAGATTTTTAAAACTACGCGACGGATTTTGATGGTGTTTTGTATTTATATATAGTGTGATTCGAAAGGAAGGTTTTTATGGATAATACAAGACGAGCGAAGCTGCTGGCAGAATGCTAGTTTATTATAAGTGTAATTTCGATTATATTCAACAAGAAATAGTAAAGTTTCAAATTATCTGTCTACCCTGTTTAAGGTGAAGTATCAGACAGTGCTATGGTCCAATTTTCCATAAAAATATTTATGTAATTAAGTTTAAAATTTTATAATAAAACTACAAAATATGGATTCTCACTTAAAATATCGATTACAAAATATCAAAAAAGAGTTATTGTCAATTATGAATAACCTTCAGATATAAGGGTTAAGCGAAATGATTTAATTTTATTCTGTTGTTTTGTTTGCTTATTTTTATTACCAGAATAATACATTATTTCACGGATCTTCTGTTTGCCCTTCTTATAAATCATATTCTAGCTTACATTTAATTATTTGAACCCACCCACGCCTACCTTTTGAGCTACGCCCAAATTTTGAATAATGGAAAGAATATATTCCGACTGGTGCTTGTCATGTGGTCCCATTTTCTTAACGATATCAGACTTATAGTTTGATTTTTATATAACAACTAGCTGTTTTACCGCGACTTCGTTCGCTTACATTGAAGCCTATGTCACCCGCTTACGATTTAACTTCCCGTAGGTGATAGAATTTTTTAAATCAATCCAGTAGTTTCGGACCGTCCTCAATGCAAACAAATTATAATTTTTTTCCTCTTTATATTATTAGTACATATTTCGATGATTTTATTTTTTTTTATTATTTATTTAATTAGGTACGTCAACATCATACATATTTAACCTTTATAATACAATATTTAAACAATTACAATTTCTGATACATATGACAATTACAGACATACACAACATTCATTTATTTATATTATTGCACATTCAAATCCTAAACACTAAATCAATAGTAATAAATGATGATGTTATTCATGGGGTTTGATCAGTGTTTCTTTATAAACTTAGTAAAGTCACACACCGCGTTAGTATTTTTTAGAAGCGATAAAACTGATTAACAGATCAGCACATGTAACTTTTTTTAAAAGTTCAGTACGGCTTGTTCTGTCATAGGTATATTGTTAAATTTCTAACGAATTCAGTCAATCCACAAGAAAAATAAAACATCTTTCTCGCCGTACTAAAAAATCTTGTGGTTTTTGTCGAAAAAATATGTATATGAATATTTTTGTCCTACAAAAACTGATTTACAAATACCAAAACTAGAACACCTTTTTCCCAAATGGAACCACTTTTAGGCGTCACAATTAATTGCAGTTACTAGTACAATGACTTCTTCATTAGAAAACGGTGACCTATGTTTGTTATTTTGTGATCTAGTAACTATGTAAAGACAGTTATTATTGGAGCGCCATTGATTGCTAACGTTAGCGGAATAGGGCCCTGACGACATAATACGCGATATACAGAATGACGATTTCAAGTGTAGGGTCAGTTTAGTTCAGATAATAGTACAGCAGAATTGGTACTAAGAATGCTTGACACTAATTTCATTCGCACTCGTTAATTTTCCTTAAGGCAATAATAATAAAGAGTCAAGATTAAAGCAAAACCATATTGCACTTTTCGAAGACATATATTGGTTAGACTACAAAAAAAATGATGCAATGTTTACTGAAATTTATTTATATCGGAATATTTTTAGATAAATGTATTTATTACACTGTGATATAAGACTGTGAAGACGCGTGCCAATCGCGTGATTAGCGTACATTTGCAGTAGGTATGACTTGTTTATCTGTAGCAAATGGTTCACAATAAATATTCGTGTGACAAAAGTTCATCAGAAGTACACAAAATGCAATAAAGAAAATGTACAATGTATTATTTAACTACTGTATGTTGTTTTAAATATTCTCTGCATTCTTGTACATTCATCACAAAAATGTAATAACAACAGAAAACATAAAAAAATCGATTATTGTAAATTATCACATTGTATATGTGTTCCTATGCTGCTATGCTTCCGCTTCTGTTGAAGAGATCGATACAGTCGATTAATTTTGACTTTTCCAACTAATTGCTGTTCCAGAAAATAAGCTCACTGAACCAGATGGATTGACATTCCATTTGTCAGGTCTCCAGCATAGTTTGCATCACTGTAATAGACTAAGTTTGACGGTGATTATGATGTATAAATAAGACCATAATTTTGTGTGCCATTTAAATAGCAAAAGATACGCTTGACCTGCAGTATATCTGATTTTATAGGTGACTCCAGATTACGAGATACTACACCCACTTCATATGAAATATCGGATCTTGTACCGGATCTACTAAATATGCTAAGGAGCCCACGATTTGCCTATATGGGAAGTTTGCATTAACGTGCTCTTCCTCTCCTGTCTTATTTTCTTTGATAATTTACAATTAGACATGCCATATTTTTTTACAACTTGCTTTATTTTGTTATTTTGGTATAAAGTGATTCCTTTGTGCACGTTTATTTCCACGTAAGTATTTCCAAGTAAGAACAGGTTTAGTTGTTATCTTGAATTTCGTAATTAATTCTTTAATAAATTATCCTACTGCTTTCGTATTGTATGCCACAAGTCTATTGTCCACAATAAGACCAAGAAAGACTTTGGATTCTCCTCTAATTCTCGTGTAAAGTCTTAAATCAGCTTCACTATGTTGGAATTGCAGATTTTTGCAAAAATACATATATTCCAGCATCAAGGTGCATGCTTTAGTCCATAAAAACTGCGTTTCAACTTGCAAACTCATTTTGTGCCATCTTAATACCCTTCAGATTGTTTTATGTAAAGCACTTCCTGCACTTCATCATAAAGGAACGCAGTTGACACATCAAACTGATGTAACTAAGTTTTCTCGAGTACTAATTGCTAATAGCGCTCGTACTGTACTCAAACGTACTACTGGGCTAAAAGTTTTATCAAAATCCACTCCAGGTTATTGTGAATAACCTTTGATAACCATTCTAGTTTTGTATCGTTCTACGGAACCGACAGGATTCATTCTTACTTTAAACACCCATTTGCAAGGAAGGGTTTTTCGTCCCTTAGGTAAATTCACTAGTTGCCAGGTTTGGCACTCATTTGGTGAATTCATTTCACTAAGCATCCTCTTACTATTTATCTCTATCTGGAGATTCCATAGCTTCTTCAAATGTGGCAGGTTCCTTATACTTATGAAGATTTTCTATTTCTTCAGCTGCTGCCATTATAAAATCATCAAAGCGTTTAGGAACATTGAGTGCAGATGTCTCTCAAGAATCTCGGTTCCCGTTACTTGTTAGGAAGCACTGAGTTGCGAAGTGATTCTTTAATTAGTTGTAGTACCTTCTATTTCGCTTTTCTTTGTTTTAAATTGTTTCAAAACACTTTGTAGAAATTTTATGATATTTTCATTTGATCTCTTCGTTTGCAAACTCCAGAAATTAACTTGTTCATTATTAACCGAGTTCCTGTTGTGACACGCATCAGATTCTTCAATAATTTTTGTCTTAGGCTCCTCTGGATGAGGAAGAACGTCTCGTGATTCTGAAGTAGTCATATTCATCAGAAAAACTATAAAACATAATTATTGTCAGCAAATCATCTTTGATATGTACGTCCATATCCGATAGTTTGTCAATATTGTTCATGAAATTATTCAAAAGTTATTATATGTTCAAACATTTTGTTTTTCCAGTTTTGTTAGGATTAATTGTTTCAGAAGAGATGCTTTATTTGCATAAATGGACTTCAACTTCTCCCAGACCTGTTTTACTGTAATGCATTGCTTAATTTGTTTCAGTTCTGACGAAACGATAATAAGGATTAATTCTGATTTCGCTTGTTTGTCTCCATATTTCTCAGATTCAATAGCATCATTACTTATAGTATGTTCAATATATTTCCACAGTTTGTGGGTTACAAACACTACTTCGGTCTGAATGACGCAAGCATCGTAGTTGTCTTTTGTTAATGGGTCGATCCTGATATTCGACACTTTCGAAAGAGTAGGTAGATATTCGTGTTTTCTTATATTTTTAAATATAACTTACTTACTCTTGTAAAAAACTCTGCTACCATGTTAAGAAATGAGAATATCTATCGAATTTTAATAAAATATTTACTGACATGACATAAACTCTTCTTAATAAACAACCAGTAACCAATCAAACAAAACATGTATAAAAACTTAGACCTAGGAACAAATACATTCAAAGATTTGTCTTTGGTATGTATATACTTCACAGAAAATTTTTTATATACTACCTACTCGTATACAATTCAAAAACAAAAGAATAAGCCAAGACAAGTGTATTTAAGGGAATTTTACAAACTCAAACGATCTCCATGTTCTCAAATAAACGCTCAGAATAAGTCCCTGAGCGTGATGTAAAATCGACAAAATATACGACTGAGGCAACGAATATTACCTCATTTGCGCGGCAGTGTGCCTCAGATTAACGATCGTATCAGCTTTAGCTGTGCTTCAACAGCGTACTGCAGTATATACCCAGCATTTATTCTATGCAACTTAATAAATAAAAGTCCATTAAATTTAGTAATTGTTTATTGAAATCACAATTGACTACAACTAAAGTTACTTACCTGAATATTAAAAATAGTATACGGCAGCTGCTATTTTTCACAAATACCGTACCGATTTACGGTAGAATCATACCTTCTCAGGCAGGAGAGTGAAAAATAGAAAACAGCAAAAAATAAATGGAAGAAATGTGATTCTGTGAAATGTGAATTGAAATGAGATTGGTAGTATTTAGAGTACTAGGATTTCGCATAAGGTACTGATGGGGAGGAAAGTGCTTCCTTCTTTTTAAATATTTAAAAACTACTCGTTCAAAGAACTTTGTGTATTACCTGATGACATTTTACCTGCATGACCCAATCTTCTTTTTTATTTGACTCGATTTATTGGTTACTTGGTAATGCTTTTACCAACAAATAACATGAAAAAGATCACTATCTGTGTGTATTGATACTAAACCAAACAATTGCTAAACCAGGGTAAAAGCTAAATGTTGGGGCTGTCTCGTTTACGCAATTCATCAGTAATATTTCTAGAGGTCAGGTAGGTACACGAACATTATTTCTATGCAAAATGCACATAGGATTCCTGATGTTGTTGTACAAATGTAGTGTAGTTTTTGTTTAATTTATATTTTCCATGATTAGTTGTTTTCCCGCGACTTTGCCCACGTAAATTATAATAAATGATACGTGGTTGATAAAGGCTATAATTTAATGTAGCTTCCCGTAAGTGAAAGAATTTTAGAAAACGGTCCAGTAGATTCGGAGCCTATTTGATGCAAGCAAACAAACAATCGAAACTTTTGTCTTTATAATATTAGTAAGTATAAATACATATGTAATCTTGCATTAAGCCTATAATTGTGCTCAAAAATATAAGATCGTATTATTGAAACCCCCTTTACAAACTTGAAGACCTAACTCGAATCGCAAAGAAATAGCTGTCTACCATTGAAATCTATTTATCATTATGTACCTACATATAATTTAAGACAAGTGTAAGTGGTCTGTGTTTTTTCTATTTTTAATGTGAATAATAAAACGGAAGCATATATTGAACTTGTGAAGAAAAATAGTTTGAAAAGTCTTAAAATAGTGGTTTATTTTAACATGTAAATGCAGTATCTATTTTTCTTTCTGTTTGATGAAAAATCCAATTTAATAAAGTTTCTAGTCTATCAATTTAATGATGTTTAAGTAGCGAGTCAATAAACTAAATGGGTTCGTATCTCATATGTAAAATGTTATATAAAAAGATTACGAGAAAATTTGAAATTGTCATTTAACATACATACAGCAATTGTGATGGACCATCGGCGTCGAGCCAAACTATTAATTATGTTCTCTTCGCTCTCATTTTTAACCATCTTCAAAATGAAAAAAACTAAAACCAACATCTTCAAAAACTCAAGTTATCATTATCAAAAATTCCATAAACTTCTTAGAATTCGGGCAAGGATTTACTAGGCATGATTATAACTGTCTTATTTAAATTTAAGTTCTTAAACAATTGCGGTTAATATTAATAACCTACACAAAATTTACGCTCGACTGCAATAAAAGTTTTATGAATAGGCATATGTACGATTTTTAAGTATTTTTGATGCAATTTTTTATAAATAATGTTATAACCAGTAAATCCAATAAAGCTACTGTCTTAGCGAAGTCTTGCTACATTCACAGAATCTTATGAAATTCAACAGCGCCCAAAAACCTGCCAAGCGCGTGACAGACCACGTGCCGCGTGGAATTCTGTATTTAACTGATTTATATTTTACACAACTATACATCAGCATTTTTCATAAACTCCACGTAAATTTGTTCTATGAAATTAAATCTATTTCAATTCGGTGAATCATCTCGGTAAAATAAAAAAACTTGTAGGTATATAATTATTGATCGGCGTGCATAGCAGCTATGTATCGTACGCGATTCATTTATATAATATTGGGTAAAGCAAAGTGACAGCATTAATAGTAAGGCAGAGACCTTACAGCTTTTAAACGCACCCATGCTAAAAACGACAAAGCGCATAGGTACATTGCTACTCATGTTTCTAGCTGACTGAGGTGTGTGCTTGTATTGAAGGCTATGTGCTTTGAAATATAATCAAAGGCTATGGTGTCACAAACCACAAATTTTCAACACACAAACACGGGACAAATAGGTAAGTGAGCATTGACGTCAGCCATACTAACCGCAATTGATCGGTTTATAGTAGTCGCGACAAAATAATTTTTAACTTTCCTCGAAAATTGATCTTGGAAATGTAAATACATAATTAAAAGTAAATGATAGTTTCAGAGATTATCAAATCTAAACAATCAAACTCTTAATATTGAGTACAAATTTTCTAACAATAGCCTTTTCTAAACATTACTATACATGTCAGAAATAATAAATATAGAAGGGGGAATCCAACCAAAACTGCAGAAAAAAATATGGTAATTATTGGGAGAAGAGTAACTACTGATAAGCTTGGATTGTGCGCGGGGGCGGCAAGGTTATGTGGAGCTTTTCCCTGCGGATCCACATAAGGGGTGCTAGTCAAATACCGAAGTAAGTCCACTAAAACTTATCGAAGTCACTGTATGGAAGGCGATGAGCATAAAGAATCCCTAATTGAGCCTCGTTTTGTGTGGTTCCAGTCCCTCGTTGCTGCGGGAATCCCACAGCGGGTTGGATGTAAGGCTCAGAAACACTTGAGTATTACCCCCAGACAGGGCGAAGGCATGCACTAACAGATCGGATCTACCATAGATCCTACACACCTGCCGCAACCTGAACTAAAATGCCCCCAAACGCTCCTACATTGAGTGAACAATGCAACTTGCAACTTGCATTGTTCACTCAATGTAGGACAAATGCAACTTCTACACGATTTAATCGATAAAATATATATACAATGCGTCAATAAAACATAACTGACCATTTTAAACGATATATTTAGTAATTTATTTATATTTAATAAATTAATGTATATCTAATTTAATTTGTAAGTTGTTTATGTTTTAATCATATTATCAAAAGATTATCATTTTATTCTATACCTAAAATCATAAATATTTGCGTTTTTTCACATCCAGATAAGCAGTTTTTAGATAGTTGCATATATGTACAACGCAAATAGATATGATTTTGATAATTTCCACTATCAAGTTCACTCGTAGAATATCAACACTCGTACAAAATTTAACCAGCTCGGAATGCTGAAATTGAATGAAATTAATTAGGTAGCTTAACGTCATTGACCTCTTCAGAAAGCTTCCTATTTGTTATTATTATAAAAATACGAATAGCGTGGCGAATACTGTGCGGTATAATGGGATTAGTTTATATATTTTTAGATAAATACTTACGTACTTACATCTTATATACATCATCATACATCTTATATTCTTTCTGAATATGAAATTAAGTTAACACGCTTTAAAAATCAAAACGAAAAAGTTAATGAGCAGATTAACTAAATATCGAAATTCTAAAGTTCATTTAAGTACTTCAAACAAACGCGTATTCTTTCTTACAGTTTATTGTATGACTGGTGCTCGATAGTACCTCTTTAAATCTCAAAACATATCTTAAATCTTGATTCGCAATCACAACACAGCAATAAAAAGTGGATCACCTCTGATAAACAATGTGGCATGCACGACTCGTTAGTCCTCGCGTCCAATGTTTACCGCGTGCGATGTCGTCGGTTGTGGATTGTTTGACGTAGCAGAGTGCAGCAATGGCGATTGATCGGTAGGTTGGCGCACAGGAGGCCGGCTCGCCACGTGGTCAGGTACCGCCAGCTGGAGAAGTTATTTCGGTGATCGGCGGCAGGCCCCGGCAGACCGACACCAGACGTCGGCGCCGCCCCCGCGCTCCTCTCCACCTCTAAAAATAACCACACTGTGCATTCTTGGGCGAACGATGTCGAATTTTTGTCGAGTACACGCGACCACATGCCGTTTTGTTTTGGCCCCGGACCGCGACGGTAACCTTCGACCGCTCGCTCAACATGGTGGCGAACTACGACCTAACAAGTTGGCAAGCTAACCAAGTTGCTTAGTTGTAATTTTATTACCAAATCTTTTTTCAAGCCGTAATGTACCTGCTTAAATTACAACTACGTAATCCTCTACTCTCAAGGCAAGGGCTGATACAACCATTTTACTCCTTAAATATATTCACTACCTATCTTTAAGACCGATAACAAAAATAACTAGGAAAATATTTATAAAATTATGTGACAAATACTGAAAACATACAAACAATAAGAATCATTAAAAAGGAAAAGCATTAAGTGAGCTAAACAACGAGTGTGCGCCAGCTTGTAGCTTGTTGGACAAGGTATTCTGATTAAGGCTCGCTAAAATTAGCACGACCACGCAAACAAACTCCTTAAATAAAGATAGAATCACACATAATGTTAGCCCCTACTTATTACACTTCTTGAAATAATTGGACGCTACAAAATTATTTCAGTGACTGTGTGAGTACTTATTCAGATTATCCAATAGGGTACTACTAGTCAGGTAATAATAAGCTTATATGAAAATGACTAATAATCACCACAGATGATTTATGGAAAGCGCCGGTTTAGTTGCACGTATCTGGAACGACTGGTTGTGGAGAAATCTACGATTACATCTGCTACATAGTAATGTTAGTTCTGTCCAAACTTCAAAGCATGCATTTCAATACATCAGCGTAACGAATACTAATTTTTCTTCGGATTTGCTGAAGTTGAATTAATACGAAAATTTTAAGATGGAACTTTAATATTCATATAAAACAACAAAGAGTGTATATTTATATAAAGATCATATAAAAAGTATAAACTATTTGATTTCCGTCAGCGGCTTCGCCCGCGTGGTCCCTAGGTAACTGTTTATTTGGATATCGATTCATATCATGACACGGATATAATAATAAATTGAATAGTAAAAAGTGGTTACGATGGTATACCTTTATTTGCTGTGTTTGGGGATAAAATATAGCCTATGTTCACCGCATATGATATAGCTTCCCGTATGTGAAAGAATTTTATAAATCGGTCCTGTAGTTTCAGAAACCTATTCGTTACACACAAACGACAAATCAAATTGTTCCTCTTTATAATATTAGTATATATGAACAAAGTTCATAAATTTTTCAAAAAAATAGGGAAAAAGCAAGGAACCTCAACTTCATCCCTCAGTTTTTCGAACACAAGAATTAAACGGTCGAATGTCCTATAAATAATTAAGTAATCTGATTTTCTTTTTTTTTTCATTTCTTTTGTTGTTTTCAATTTCACAGAACTTTAAACAGAAAACTCTGGCCCTGCTCTACATGATTCTACACCTAAATATAGCAAATAAATAAAATTCATACGTATTTGCTTAATCTGTATATAGTATAATAGAAATATGAAGTTAAACTTCATATATTTATATGCAGACGTCCCATTATTAACAAGTGCTTAAATCAATTCGGTTTTTAACCTCTGATAATATTCAAAAGAATGAATAATAATTTATTGCCGCTCACAAGCTTGACACTTGTCTTGCTAGACAGTATATTGTATACGTGTTTCACTCTACGCCTTTTTCTAAAAACCTTGGATATAAGTAACACAACATTAAATTTAATCTACTTTGGATTGGATTTTAATATGTATGTTTGTATACGAGAAAATAGAAATATATTTATATGTCGTATTAAAATACTTTAAATACGTACGACTAGCCTAGGGGGCCTACATACAATTTACATACTTGAAGATACTACAGATTCTTGAAGGTATACCCACTGAAAACCCAACAGTTTATCTTCCTTGAGGGGCGAAAACAAGATTTATATATATTAAATTATTCTTTATTTAATAAGCTTATTAAAAGCACTTTTAAATTTTCCATAACTTTTTTCCTGCGGATTTGGAATGTGAAAAACAGGTGGGCCATGGTAATGGCCCTGACGAGTCAATCGAAATAAAAGCGTAAGAGCAGCTACTTTTTCTCGAAACGCTTCGTCGTTTTTTATCAACCTAACTAAATAACTTAAGTTTGACTTACACAAAACAATATAATCAATAAATCCTATAAAAAAATAACATACAATGTGTGACTTGCATAGCTAAAAAACCCCTATTTCGGTACTTATATACTCACTCGAGTAATTTTGGAGATGCCGTTTAATAGATTACATCTCCAAAATTATTGAATTAATTATGATAGACGATCACTGTTCCCTAAGTTAAAAACTAATCAATTAAACAAAAAAAGAGTTATTTCGATTCACAAACAAAAATACTTAATATTTACAAAGTTGACACAAGTGTTTACTCGTATAGACCTGAGATATAATAAATCATAATACATGCCACGAATATATTATACTTTTTGCAGAGTGGTCGTGGCCGTCTGTTGAGGGTTTGTAACGTACCTCACGATACGTCGTTACTCATCTCTGATAGCTACTGTCCTCACACCTGTTCACTTGTATAGAGAATCATTAAACGCAGCCTTCACTTGGTCCGTTCAACGCATTGGTGACCTTCCGCATGGTCTCGTGTCTTCCAACTTTCCTTGTAACACAAGGTGTCCTACATATACATCTCCTCGTCGCGAGACATGTCCAAAGAAAGTGAGAATCCGAGCCCGTACTATAGATTTGATGCTGAATTCCTGAAGGATAGACTGGTTGGTCCTGAACTCCATTCAAGATGCTCCTAACATTTTTCTCCAGCACCACATCTCCAAGGCATCTATTTTCTTTCTCTAATTCTCTCTCTCAATGTCGACGTCTAACCCGCGTATTGGAATATGGGGAACACTAGCGCCTTAACAAGTCGGATTTATGTGGCCTTTGTGATATTCCGATTCCTCCGTATCCTCTTAAATTTATATAGTCCATAGCCGTCCTCGCAATAGCCATGCGTCATCTGATTTCATCGACACACATCCACCATTATTTGTTATTAGTGCTCCCAGATAAACATATGATTGCGCGACGTCGCAGTTCGCGTCAGAATCAAAATGTTCAATACCAGAATGTCGACTCCGTTTGACCAGTTCTCAAAGTGATCCTCATAATAAGCTCTGTGTCAATTTTAAGCAATAACGGTGAAACGATACACCCTTAACAAACTCCAGCACTGGGGTAGAAGGAATTGGACTGTCTGACGGACATCTGTTCTGACGGAAGCAGTTCCACTTTTCATACAGTTTTTGTAGAAGATTTATTAAATGTTTAGGCGGACCCATAGACAGAACAGTGTTCCAGATTTTCGGCCATTTTACAGAATCGCCTTTGAAAAATTAAAAAAAAAAAACTTATATGTGCCGGTTTTTTTAATTCTTGAGCCTTTTCTATATTTGACGTACAGTTAGGATTTGCAGGTACAGTTAGGTAAAATTTTAGCCTTCAATATATACAGTAAGATTTTGCTAGCATGAGATATCAAAACAATTAAGCGATACTTATGGCATATTTTCGTAGAACCTATTTTATAAAGAGGAAGAAACACCGTATGGATCCACTACAGTGGCCACATCCACGTTTGACAGATCTTGATGAATAGAGTAAGAAACATATTGACACCATATTCTCCGGAGACTTTGATGGTTTCAATAGGTATAATAATCTCTACCCGCGGCTTTGCCACTTTTAAGGTGATTTATAGCAGCTCAAACTTCGCCTCTGAGGATGTTTGGCTCTAGTTCGACTTTTTCGGATTCTATGGAATAGTAACTGCGTGCAAACGGATCTTCGAATAATTATTGACAATAGTTCCTCCATGTCTCTAATATTGCATCAATCTTGATTAAAGTTTCACCTCGAGAGTTCTCAATTCCCCATGTTCTATTGGATAGATCGTTGGTGATCGATTTTATTTTTCGATATATAAATCTCTAGTTTCCTGTTTATTAGCATGAACTTTGACATCCGCACAGATGTTATGGAGGTGAGTGTTGCGGTCGTAATATATATATACGGCAAGTCTGCTAGTATATATATATATATATATATATATATATATATATATATATATATATATATATATATACTAGCAGACTTGCCGTTTAGAGAGCTTACGTCAACTCATAAGGCTTTCATTGTTCGTCTTTCTTCTACGAAGGGCTAAAGTGATTTAGGGGATTTTGATATATCTTTTGATATATCTTATATCTTTTGCCTGGTTCCAGATTACATAAGGCGATTGAATGTCTAAAGCAGTACATTTAACCTAATTTTGCTCCAGTGCGAAAACAAACCTAGATTCTGCTTGTATCGGTAATTTTACGAGCTACTCTTAGTTTGAGTTACACCTTCGCTGTCAATTCAATGTCAAAATCTAGTTTTTAATTATTAGACTACCATCCTAACTGCTGTATGAGATATTGTGATAACCACACATGTCAAATTAATAACTTACTTTTTTGAAGTCGGTTTAAGAGCACAATGCAACAGTTACTTGTCATTCCTTGTAAGTCGTGAATGCGGATTTAGGTAACGATGAATATGTAGGACGATTACGAGGTGATAGACACAACAAATTTGAGACAGGCAAAGTAACTCACATAATGTAACTCACA
This sequence comes from Diatraea saccharalis, assembly GCA_918026875.4. Taxonomy (NCBI): domain Eukaryota; kingdom Metazoa; phylum Arthropoda; class Insecta; order Lepidoptera; family Crambidae; genus Diatraea; species Diatraea saccharalis. The sequence continues at coordinate 9,670,051 of OU893337.1, forward strand.
TAATAGGCTGGTGATGATAATAAATACTATTATCATCACCAGTCTATAAATTCCCCGCTGCTGGGGCTCAAACCTTCCCTCTGGATGAAATAGAATTAAATCGAAAAAAGGAATTTATTATTTTTTTCTATAATAAAAGAGTATAAGAAATGAACAAAAGTTAAATTTAAGACATCCTCATTATCGATTTATTTTTAAATTCAGTTTTTATATGAGTCATGATTTGATGTGGTTATCTCATTTTCAATTACAGCTTATTTGGACGTTTAAGTTTAAGCTATCTCACATGATTATATATTATATCTAAGCTGCTTACAATTACAATAGTCCAAGAATAAATGGCTTTAATAAAAGGAGTAGACTAAGAACATGTGTTGAAGTTGGAGTCAGTTTCACTGAAGCTCATGAATATAAATACAGCCTCACGTGGCTTACACCTGATTGAGTAACCTTCAAGAGGACAGTTTGACAGATGAAGCTATGTAGATCAGTTTTGTATTTGTTTTGCCGCAGAGTGGTGGTGGGCGGGCGCATGCGTGGGCGCAGCTGTGTTGTTGTGTGCCGCCGGCGCGCTGGCTCGACCGCACCTACGCCGCCGGTTCGCCGCAGCCGCTGCCGCCAACCCCGTGAGTAACCAATCAAATAATCATCGTCATCCTTTATCTAACAGCAAAACAGACAGAAAGAGCTTGGCTAGAACGTCAAAATTTTGGACTTCAGGCAATCCGACCGAGTCCACGATTTTGTCTTTGGGATTGTCAAAGTTTATTAATTATTGCTCTTTACAATGCACTGTCCCGCAGCTTATTGTGTAAGGGTGCGTCGTACCACACAGTTTATTTCATCCTGGGTTCCCGTTTCCAAACTTTTTAATGATCTTTAACATAATTTCTTTTTTATTATTCATTCTTCTTAATTTGAAATTTTGAGTAACGCTATATGCTCTTTTTGAATGTCAGTTCGTGAAAATTCATCCAGTGAAAACATTGCATCAATTTCTGATACAAAAAGTGTTAGAATTTATCAAAATACAGTTATTATTACTAGTTCTGTTATTTAAACGTATTACAAATCTGTAAAATAAATATATCGTATTACTAAAGTTCTATTAGTATCAAAATTTTTATTTACACTTTCATTTACCTAAACACCGCACCCACCACATGAAGCCTTAAAGGATATGCAGAGTGAACTGACTGCCAAGTAGTTCGGTCTTTATATAGGTGTCTTACGGATCGATAACATTTATAACTATTTTCATTTATGCTGCCGTACAAGCTGGTATTTTATTGTTTCTGATATCACCATCCACTAACACGTGACTTTGATCGTGAAATTTGTTTGTCTTCGCCGCTGCCGACTTTAGCATACTTCCACTGTCGTCTAAAAGTTTCGTCATTATTTCGTCCGGCATTCTTTCTAAATGTCGGTTATCATCCTATTAAAGTCCCCTACAGACCTTTCCTGTGAATAGAAACAATAGGGATTACTGGCCTCGATCAATCACCTGAATGCTCTAAACACATGTCACCAAGTATTTTTCAATACACAAATGGTTCAAACATTGGATGTTTATGAAATATATACCTATATAAATAAAAAAGAAAAGCAAATTATCATCAAAAAGAAGCTTATTGACCTGCTCATAAGTTACTTACCAAAAAAACAAGAATCTGATATAATATAATAGATAGATATATTATAATAGAAACCTTTATTCAAAAACTTTTATATTCATAAACTTTCCTTGTCTTAATAGACTACAGAATCGACTTATTAGCATGTACAGACATTTACGTCCCTACCATAAAAGTGACAACGAAAGACGAACTTATCGTTATTTCCTTAGAGATCCTAAAACTAACGTCCTAAGAAAAAATAAACAGATAAAAAATATTTAAACAATTGTTTGCAATATCCTGGTACAGATACGACACAGAACAAGCGCTGTTGTTTACGTCCTTAAAATGACTAGACTGCTCTTGAAATAACCTCTTTATTAAAATCATACGTTCAACTGAAATCTCAAGGCTTATAACCGTTCAGAAATATTGTAGAAACATACTTGAATACATAATTCATTCCAGACGCAAAGGTGAAACGGTTGGATTTCTCAAGTATCTACTTTTCTTTATGATGAATATTAATAATTTAAACGTTTTTCATTAACTGCAAAGCTATACAAAAAATATAGATCATTAATTACCTCGAATATTAACAATTATAAGTATCGTTACATTTGGTTTGGGATATTTTTGTATACTGCAAAATCAACACAATTAACGACAAAATTATTCTTAGTTTTTTTAGAGGCTCTTGGGTCGATATCATCATTATCTTTATCAACTTCATCAGCGCATAAATACCGTGGTATTATTTAGACAGCGCCGGATTAGGCTATAATCAAAATAAGAAATTGCATCGAATCTTGGGAGGTTGTACTCTAAATTATGTAGGCATACTCTATAATCTGTAACACTACTAGAGGACGCTAAAATACTCTTTTTTTACTATGTTTATTATGCTAGTAGTACATATGATACAAACGTTTATAATGTTGAATAAATTATACTTTTTTCTATTTTTATTTTTAAATTTGATTATACTCTATTTCATCTTTTTCTTTTAGGCACATAAATAGTATTAAAAACTATTGCTACCTTAAAAGTAAATCTTGTACTTCGCGTATCGCTTTTGACCTTTATACATATGTATCTCGTTTTATTATTGTATTACATATGTATTTTGTTAAACATCGATACTAGTTTACTTGTAGATGGGTTGGTGCATATTACTTAGGACATCAAGTAGTCTTAATCTAACGCTCAGTGTTTTCTGTCCACAGAGCTTCTCTATGGATAGAGTCATATTGGGGAGAACAAGCAATAATAACCCACCAAATAAAACATATCTTCTAAATCCAACTAATATTATAAACGCAAAAGAAACTCTGCCCGTCTTCTGTTACGCTTTTGTTCCTAAACTACTGAAAAGATTTTAATGAAAATTGGTACATAGAGTCAACCTTAAGAAAGGACGTTTTATTAGAAAAATGTGGTACAAATATGGAATAAAAATTTGTGAGAAGTTCGTCTTTGTCAAAGTTAAAATCATATGACTTTTTATTTAGGCACTTTGACAGGATATGATTAAATATTTGTTAAAGCGTTTTTTAAATTTTTGCGCAAAGTAATAAATAAAATTATATAAACCGATGACTTTGAAGTAAAACAACGCATTATATTATTCGGTAACATCTCACAAAGTTATTAAAAAAAAAACCAGAGGCAGATTTCACCGAAATAAGATAATTAGATTATACGCGGCCTAATAACAAAAGTACCTACAAATATCGTCCGATAATCGTGTATTATGCTTTAAATAAGACCTCCAGACTCAAATTAAAGGACTTCTAATAATATCGATTCCTACGACAGACTGGACTCTCAACTATAATATAGTGAAACTCTGCTGTTTACTTAATGTAACCAAGCATAAACTGAGTTATAATAAGCATATATTTTGATTAATAATTCAAATTAATTAGTTTTTTATTACAATTAATTATTTATTGTTTGATAATAATTATTTTTTTAAAGATAATGTCTACTTAGTTATTAAGAGATAATTGTATAAGACCAAATTTTCCAAACAATGCTTAATGTAAAAACGGAAAACAATAAAATTCTTTCAAAAATCACAGGTATTCTTTTTTTATTGTAGCACCTTAAAAACCATTATTTTGGGAACGGTCGCGAGGAAAATATATTGCCGGCACCTATCCTAAAGCATTTGATAGCTTGACCCCATTCGCAGTCTAGATTAGTCAAATCCTGGTCCAAGGAATAAAAAATGCATTTTAAAACCTCTATCCAGGTCAATGATCTTTTACAGTGGGTGTTGTGAAAAATTTAAAGTTCGAAGGACTCATTGATTACCAATTGTGCTGTACACTTATACTATAAAAGGAGACTACCGTTTTCCATATAAGTCTGTGCATCCACTTATCTTCTGTAGGTATACTGACGATAACATTGAAAAACACCGTATAACCTTCAACGTGACATTTAACTTTCAGGTCCGAGAGAATAAAAAATAATAATCATTGTTTTGTTACTAATGCAGCAACAATTATGTATCAATAAATAAATCAATACGATGTTCATTATGTAGTACCAAACAATCTCTACCTTTAGAAGCGTTTGACATGTAAATATTGACACTAACGACAATAATTATTTTTTATTTACATTATGAAAATTGAGAAATTACACATATTTAATTATTTATAATCTGTATATTTTACAGTTAAGCGATTTTGGACATTATCTAATGTAAGGTCGTGGGAATTGTTTTAACTTACTCCAACTGGTTACGTACGTACGACTCTATGGCTACAACTCGATCATTGAGCAATGCTTACCGTCTCGTCTCACGAGCCGACAAACGCGTCATCGCTCACTATTACAATTAGGTGCGCATACATATTATAACGCAGACGACGACGACGACGGTGGCAGCAATCGAGCTCGTTTTGCGTGTGTGCCGTCTCATATGTATGTACGTTTACACGTGCCGTACACTCACTAAGATCTAACTAAAGTCACACTCACTCACCACATCGTATCGTCTCGTCGTTCGTACCTACCGGATCGAAGTACCGATTGAGCACACAGAGGTACCTAGACAGATTGTTTGTATGTATTGAACAACGATACACGGTGTGATGTCTGTGTGCGCCGACATCGGGACAGCCGGTGCACCGCCCGCCCGCCTCCGTCCTCCCCGCTACGCGACTGCGAACACCGCGCCGCGTCCGCGTCATTGAACAACAAGACTCGCTCGATGGCAGGCGTTTTCCTGCCAATATGAAAACAGTTAAGCAACTCTATCATAAAATACGCGATAGTGGAATTTCTATGTTATTCTTATTTTATAAATAATTTATTTTTATAGTGTTATTACATTGAAAATCATATTTTTATTTGTTAGTGAATGAAACCTAGATAATTATTGTAAAACGGGTGTTGTATTCTCCGTACAGTGCTCTGTGATTGTTTTGTTTAAATATTTTAAACTTCGGTAAAAAAAATACGTTTATCAGTGATAGTGTGGGTTAACAATGAAGTTATAATGCAATCGAGTGATCATCGTATTTACTAGCTACTCGTCGACTGAGGTGTTTTTGGATTCATTGACACAACCAACTCTACACTGTCATCTATAGGTGGAAAACCTACAAGAATTGTGGACGACACTGATTCAAATAGTAAGTAAATATCTAACTAGAGCACACTCTGAAATGTGTGATATAATTACAGACTTTCTGTCTGGGTTGTTTATTTCAATCATCACGTAATAATGTAGAGCAATCAATATTATTCTGCATGTATACTTGCTTATAAGTATAGTGTTTTTAAATAAATTTGCTTGGAAATCGTTAAAAAGTAGCATGATAATATAAAATATAAAAGAAGGCGAGTGAGGCCCAAGGCAGCTCGGATGGCCGCGAGACGGCGGGAGCGTGCCAAGTGATAAGAGGCGCGCCGATAGCAACGTCACACCCAGACGTTGTTTGTGTGAATTTAAATAAATTTTCATGACAGACAGTTCCGTAATCACCTCTCGCTATATCACAATGGTCACAAATCCAAGAAAACAATATTCTTTATGTTCTCTATAAACTGTAATATTACTTTAACATTAAATGAAATAACATTACGAGAATATTCTTTTTTTTTATATAAGTTACATAATTGTTTGATTTATCAACGGTTTCTAGAAAAGCGATGTCAAATTTAAAATATAATGCAATTTCAGTTTAAATAATATAGAAAAACCAACAAATAAACTTAAAATAAGAATGTCGTGAAATAAGTAATGATGTTTTTATGTCTCAACTAAAAAATAAGATAATTTCTAACTGTGAATTACGCCTATTTTACGATTTAGGTATTTTAAGAATTCTCACAAATCAATTTCGATGAACAATCGGTGATTTCGTCAAAGAATAATGTTCGAAAATTCTTAATCGAAAATATGCATTGAATTGCAAGTCGTTTACAAGGTCCACGAAAAGATAACGTGATGCAAATACGATCACTCATCAACCAACACATTTGCGTAGCTACAAAAGAATAAATAATTCTTAATATAACCATTTTTCATGAAATTAAACTTAATAAATGAATGAAACCTAAAGTTCCTAGACTTGCAAGAATACAAAAAAATTAGCTTCAAAATCTGTTAGAAGAAGATAACAGATTTTTTAATTAATGTATATGCAAAATATATTGGTGTTATGTCCCGTTGACATTAATTCAAAATGAAATCAATAAATTTCAAATTGTGTAACTTGCACAGCAGCACAAGTAACCAGCGAATTTATTTTCGCCTTTTAGTAAGCATTTGAGGCATTAATAAAATGTACTATCATCATAATAAGAGCACTGTACTGTTTTATCTTTAGTGTTATATCTAGGATTTTTAACCTGTGTAGCCATACTGTATAATAATATTTGTGACATAAATTATCCAACCCCTGCGAAATAAAAATGTAATTATACTCGTACGACTGCTTTTTCACATGAATCAATTTTATTCAATTGATAATTTTGTGTACTATAAATCTATGTGTCTGGCATTATTTATTTCTCATTATAATATTTAAACTGCTAGTTATTTAACCTGTTTGTATTTAAGTTGTTTTCTAAATACTAACTTATAAGATAAACTAACTTTTATAACTTAACATAGCTTTTTGAATAATAGAATATACTATTGTATCTATTATTTTTTCTTTGGACATCGAAATTGTCTACTAAATTATAAACTATAGTTTATAAGTTAAAAACTTCAACGTTATATCAAAAAAATCAGAGTATGGGAAGAGTTCTTTAAGGACGTATATTTAGACTAATATTATTCTCAACATGACTAAAATCAGAATAATAATTTATTCATGCTGGAAATTTTGCTAGACATTAAACAATCTACTATAATTCAATGTATAATAATAATATGCATATTGAGAAATATAAGCTAATGCCATATTCTGATGACAACTATGACTTGCCCAAAGTTATAATAATTTTATTATTCTGACAAATCAACAAAAGCATATCAAACATAAAAAAGAGAATCAAAGACTTTAGCAAAATTCTTATTACCATTATAAAACATACAAATCAGCATCAAAAATTCTTATTACCATTATAAAATCAGCATCAAAAATCATAATTAGCTTTAAAATATGATTATTCAATTTGCAAATTTAAATACGAAACCTGCTTTTTAAAGTACATTTAATAGTATTAAGGGATACCGTAGATATTTAACGAATTCGAACTGTATTTTTAAGGTAACAACTCCCGGTTAGCTTAGTATAACAAGGGATGGTGTGGGTAGCAAAGGAAATTAATGCATTGGTGCGAATATACTAAATATATACTTACAAAGCCTTGTAAAATACAATTTACATTGACGACATGCTGATTACCTACATTTGCACTGTATTGAAGATATTGATAACGATAACCCAATCTCTAATCTTTAGTCTTTCACACTTCCGTTGATATGCTAAATTGTTATCGTGTGTCCGTCATTAGTGGTGGCTATACTAATAAATTCATCTTTCCTTCAAATGTCTAGAAACACCAGACGTGTATTTTAGCAACATCGTCATTATTAGTCTCATTATATTCATGTTAAACTCTGTGATAATTAATTTAAAGGCATACAACACATTTATTAACCCAAAGTAAAAACTTTACTAAGACTAAATTACAGTAAAGTTAATAGTATTACACAGGCGTATTGTTCTGTTGGGGAATTCGCTTTGTTCTGAATTAAATAACAAATTATTCATTTTATTAGGAAAAAAAAATCTTAAACTAAATTAACATACGAGAAGTATAATAGTAACCGTTTTGAACTAAACGTTACATGTTATAATTATAATCTTTAATCATTTAGAAACCAATGTTTTACCATCGCTTTATGTGTATGTATTAGGTTGATTGAGTTGTTTTCGTTTAACTTCACGCTTTAATCTCATCAGTTGGGAGTAAAGATCCGAAATCGATGATTCTGCCCTTCTGTAAAAGCTCATACATATTAATCACTGTCCTGCAGTGTTAATCTGTTATAAAAAAACGCATCGCTGTCATAGTATAGTGGTTCAACCAAATAAAACCTCCTTCAACAGCCAAACCCATGCACCTTATTGCGAGTTAGGTACCACACTTTACCATAGTGAGTAAAGTGTGACCAATATCTTTTTCGAATGTCCAATTTCATAGTTTCAATAAAAATCTTTGTTACCTTAAGACCATACATAAATAAAGAACATACATAAGAATAGCAAATCAATACACGTTTCTTCAGATCCAAATATCAGGATTTTCTTAAATGGTTCATAACTAATTGTGGTCACGTCTCAACTATTGACACGCTGACTTTGCCCCCCTTTTCAAAATGGCAAAATTAGCGTCCATTTTACCCGCAACAAGGGGGACCAGAGCGAGATACATATTTGACATCTACTTATTTGAGATAAAACACTAGGCGTCACGTCATGTGTCCGAAGAAGTACGAAGCGGGGTTGGTGATCCCTTGTTTTCAAAATATTCACACAATCATGTTAGGTGCGTACAGGGAGTCATTCCTGTACGCAAACTCTACCTGACATGATTCTATCAATTTATTTCGTTATCTTCACTAATTTTGACAGAAAGAAAACAATAAATTGGAGTTGGAAACAATTTTATTTTACCATCTTATTATCGACAAATCCAGCCTGATAAAAAACCTTTTCCCCGACCTTATAAATTCATAATAAACACTAACAATTTTTAATCACTGATCTTCAATCCAGAATTAAATTCACTTAAACGTAGGTAGGACACTTGTATCCCCAGAGTGGTTTCTATGTTGGATACGATTTGTCCCATATTTTCTATGTGTTGAGTTGAGACCATTTATTAACTTGTACTCCGCTCAGAAAGGGGTCCTTTAAAATAATACAAACTTTGTCAGCATAACGAATAAGTCAGCTGGATACGTTATGACATCGTCCGAATACAAAATATAAATAAAACGATAAATTCTAAAGACTGTTGGGACTTCAGCTTGATTTTCAACCATGAGGTTTCTCATTTATTCAGCTCCCACTCAACCAAGTTTCACATGATAAATGTCTATAACGTTCAAAGTATATCAGCTTTCGTACTGACATATATCATCGTTCAACTAAATGTCGTTGGGCATAGGTCAGGTTATAAATAAATAATTTTCCGTCGAATCACAACAAACCCACGATAATTTGAGCATACCTTTGACCCGAGGAATTACTGTCTTTTAAGTAAAAGACAGAAATTCATTCTTTTAAGTAATTATTTTATGTAAAAGACAGAAATTCCTCGTGTCAAATAATTGTACACTATATGTGCCATAACTATAGATCTGTTTAATCTATGGTTATAACCATAACAAAAACGACGCTATCATGACCTTGATCTTAACCATCACACTTACTGTCTATAACGTCTTTTTGAATTAGAAATTTGAATGTCAAAAGTGAAAAATATAGATGTTATTATATGACATTCGAGATATTTTCTTATAATTATAATTTAAGATTATATATGAAAATCGTTTAGAATATCAGCGGTTTATTGGTTTTTATATTAGACATATTAAATATGAATTATAATTGTTATTAAAAAAAAAATTGTAGGAAGTTAACAGTTTCTTGAAACTATGATCGACATTGATAAAAGATAACTTTATTAAGACTAAGTTTTTATTGAAAGAATACTTGAGTATTGATATTAATAGAAACTTTTATCTCAGAAAAAAAATGTAGTATTACATGTAATATGCCACTGGAAGGCCTATTATATTTCCTCGAAAACGAAATTTCGTCTTTTTTCGTAATGCTAATACAGACTCCAAAGAAACGCATATTTTGATATTTGATAAAGATGCAAATGAAATAGGACTACAAACTACGGATAATTTACAATCTTCACAGTTATGATTTAACAAAATTATAAGAACAAATCAAAATATTCAGAATTTTCTTTCAAGGAATAATAAAATAGACCCTTCTGTGTCATATTAATTCGTACGTAATAGACAAAATTTCAACAATCTGCCAAACTATCCACATTAAATATAGCTTATCTAAAAAACTATACTTTAAAAGTACCTTCCAAAAATGTTAAGACCTTATGACACCAGATTTGTGCCTTTTTAACCTTTTCTAACACTTTCTAAATATTTTATTGGTAATGGTAAACCGTAGTATGGAGATTCAGCTACGTTCTCAGTGAAGTCTTACAGTTCATTTTTGTCAAATTGAATCTAATCAACACTGTTATACACTGCGATTGTTGTTGGACCAGATGTCTAATACCGGTTTTAGAAGAATTTTTGATGAGAGATAATCATAACAGAAACTACAAACGTAATTTCTACAAAAAATCTTTCACAGATTATCACGAACGTCTCAAAAGCAGTTTATGAAATCACTTCAATATTTTACATATAAAATCCTCACAGACGTCGAGAATGTCATACTTATTCACAATTAACAAATTATGACAATTTTAAGTTTTAAAAATTATTTTCGTCGCAAAACATATTGGGGATCATTTATTATTTAACCGTTGGTACGTGTGTAAGAGGCCAGATCAGAACTTATTTTAGTCACACTGTATACTAAATTTGCGGAAATGCCCTTACAGAATTAATGAGGCTCATCATAATATGAGTAACATTTAATGTTGTAATAATTTACTTTTATTCATAAAGATCAAGAATTTAGGCACAAGAATATTTACTAGTAATTATCGTGATTCAAATAACATGCTGGTGATATAGACTAAAGATATAGTCTATAAAATTTAATACTAAATATTCAAATATCTCAAGTGCTTGGACATATTATTCTTAGGTTGATTGATAAAACTATACACCAATTTGATCGATGTTAACAATAAACTGATTTTCACATTTATCAATTATACTTTAATACATCCAACTATTATTATAAATATTCAGTAAAAAAAATATTAATTAAAGAAGATTATGTAACTTTTAATGATATCACATTGACAATTGGTTATTGCGAGTAGAATGTAAACAGAGGAATTTAATTAAAAAGTAAAACACTTTTTCAAATAAGTTCTAATTAAAAAATTGTATTTTTAAAGCATTTATCGTTAAGAATAATTTTAATCGAGATTTTATGCCGGTTAAAATTAATAATTTATATATAACTTGAAGAAGAATAATCATGAATAAATTAGGTTTTAAAGCGATTCGTAATATGCAAAAATATTCACTAAATGTTTGAATAACAACAACATGACAATGATCTACCAAAACAAATATGTGTAATTTATATTTGGAAAGCCGATTATTTATACTAACTGTGCATCTAGTCACAATATGATAAGTTTCGTAATGTAGCTCTGTATAACTTATACTAAATAACCGGAGGTGATAATGCTATTTCAACAGCTGCATTCGTTATCGGGCACAGTTTTTAGTTTGACATAATTCTTCCGAAATAAGAACGTATCACAAAAATTAATGTTTACGATCCTGCGTCCTACAATATTGTGCATAATGAGGACCACATAAGTGAGAGCAGTGTGTTGTGATTTGCAGATGCTCTCGGTTCAAGTGCCGGGGTGCGCGGGCATGGAGCGGCTGGGCGCGCCGGGGGGACCGCGCCTGCGGCACGACCACAGACATCACCATTCTTCATTGTAAGTATCATTGTACTATTTTCTTTCGGCAGTGTAAGAAGTGTAGCTGAGGTGTGAAGTCGAGATCCTTAGAGACTTCAAGCTTCAAGTTTAAGTATAGGCGGACTGTGTCTCCCTATGAGAGACGTCCTAACGTCTAAGTCAAGATATTCTTTTTACAAATTAGCTTACTGAAAGCACACTTGAATCGTCCAACGTCATTCAGGACGTATTTTGCAAGAAACTTACCAACTTGTAATAGTAGAAAATAATAAATTAACTGAATCATTTAACCGCCAAGTTACTAACGAAATCAATATTAAATACTCGCCATAGATTCTCCAGGTTTCTCTAATTAGGTACGTTGTGTCGTGAGAGGTATCGGTCTACTAGTCTTATCATTATGTTTTTTTTATATTATCGCGGTCAGACAGTCGCGGCGGGGAACTTTGTTTTTATAATACTCATATGTAGCGATACAACTGAAATCAGTTTAGCATATAATATGTCCACATAATAAGTACAAATATCGGGTGTAATTATCTCAGTTGCTTTTATAAAATGTTACCTTTAGATTCGCTATAATTTAAGCACAATTATAACAAACACATTTGTACGATGGTTTAAATAGGAAATATTTTATTGTTTCTTTGTATGTAATGGAAAAAACTTAAATACCGCTGAAACTATTTTAAAAATTCTTTTTTCTTATAGACATAGGCTGTAATTTCATCAGGCGAAATCGCGGAAAAACTATTATATCTAAATTTAACTGTCTTAAATAAGTAGTTCTCTCCCTATTTTTTCTATAAATCAAGTACTCTTGGAATAGTACGTTAATTATTCAAAAACAAAGTACTCGTACATAGTAAAAACCATGAAACATGTGTAGAACAAATCTGAAACGATACATATAATAATAAATAGAAATAATGAGTCTGAAACTTATAAAATCCGTTAAAACTAGAAGTACCTCAAATCCTTGTATATCAGGTTTTGATTATTAATTTTGAATACGATTAAATTTTAAGGAAATTCGGTGGCATTGACTTTATAGTATCTCAAAATTATTAAAAATATTAAAAGAGCCATAAACCTATTTCAGGGAATGGGAGAAACAGCAAAGGTTGCAAGCAATGGTGGGGCGTATCCAGGAGATGGTGGAGCAAGAGACGCGCGCGAGGTCCGCCGCCGCGGCCGAACGGCTCGGCCTGCCACCCAGTATACAGTTGCCCGACGGCGAATACGGACAGGACGCTCACCTACAGTTACGAGTCCCTTATCAGGTAATACATCTACTCCAGATTTTATATAAAGACTTTAGTTTACAAAGCAGCAATTTGCAATTTGCACTAATCTAAATCTTAAAATACCATCCATATACAAGTCGCAGTATGAATTCGCCAATAATCGATATACTGCATTCCTACAAAGATGTTTACAAAATATACCTGTGACGCTCAAACAAAGATTTCGTACGGTGTGATTCCACGAAAGAATCGACTTTAACCGTCTTCGGCCGTAAAAAAGTGACGACGCAAGTCCATTATGACTGTGGGTATGACCAGTGCCCATAACGGTCGATCCGTGCTCGCTTGATTTCGATGACACTCTTTGCTATATGGTTGGGAGTACTGTTAACTCGCCTAATGCTCAAATTTTTATGATAATTGCATCTAATTTCCTATAACACTTGAATTAATTGTTTTGGGAAATAAGGTCCACTAAGGAACTATATACTCGTATTACCACTGTTACATATTAGCGGTGGCAATTACTTTAACCAGAAATAGATAGTATTATTTAATTTCTGCAATAGCTAGGTACACAGATTTTATAAACATTATGTATAAAACAATATGATACTTAAACCAAGAATGAGTTAAAAACCTTGTTATCAGAGAACGATAGAAGCTGAGAGCGACTTTAATTTATGCTATGTACCTAGTGATATTGTCGAACGCATTTTTAGTGGTAAATTACTACTTAGTTAAAAAATTATATTACTTACAGCTTTTGCGAACTTAATTTATCTCAATTATGTCTAGTTTAATTTTACTATCTTAAATTACCAAATATTTAAGCATTAATAGTCAAGTATCATTTTATTAGTCATTTTTCACCCACAATTCCATCGTTAAGTCTAACTGCTTTTATGCTTTAATAGCCACCTCAATGAATACGTAAAATAGCCAATATTTGGAAATCCCCAAAATAAATCTATAAATCCGCGAAGTATAAAGAACGGACTGCGATGCGCTCTGAAATTGTTTGTATAACGGGTAGTATAACTTTTATGGGTTGTCTCATCCATGCAGGTGATATCACTTATAATTCAAATTTTTCAATAATTGTATTGTTAATTTTTGATCTAAATAACATTTATGCAATTTATGTGAGCTCAATAAACCTCAAAAATTAATTATTTTAAAAGATTTCGATCTAATTTTGCCTTCGTCTTTCCAGCAAGCCGAGCTGACGACAAGCAGCTTTCAGCCTCCGCCCAACAAGTGCGTGAGCGACGTCCCGGAGTGGGCGGGCGCGGCGGAGGCAGGAGTGCGAGGTGCACGAGGAGGCGGCGGTGGCGGCGGCGGGGGGGCGGGCGCGGGTGCAGGCAAAAAGGACGGTCTGCTGCAGAAGGCGACGAGGTGGTGGGTGCGCATGGGCACGCGGCCCCCGCCCCCGTTCCTCGCGGCGCCCGCACCGCCCCCGTGCGTGATGGTGCCGCGCCGCGCGCCGCCCTCGCCGCCGCCGCCGCCCGACGCGTGACCGAGCCGCGCGTACCACACCACGCTTACATTCCATTGTCGGGACGATGACGCGGGCCGCGTCGGGCGGCGCGTGAGGCTGCGGCCGCGTCGCGTCCTTCGCGCCGTCTGATTTTCGCGAACGCTAAGACTGAAACGAGACGGACGATGAGCTCCGGAGTCCCCATAGGAGCGCGCCGTCGCCACGGGTGGGATCGAAACGGACGGACCCCGAACGGTCCGTCCGTATGAACTCTCGATTGTGACCCGCGACGACGTTGTACGCTATGAGAAAGGTCGGTCGACGTCGAGCCGACGTCTCGCAGTGTACTGTTTCATGTTGACGTGACCCGTTTGAAGTTTAATTTCTACCCGGCAGCTGTATATAAAGTCTGTGTTTAAACAACTTTTATATTTATTTGTAGCCGCGATGTGTGCGGAGGGATGCATATCAATACGGTAAACGCGAGGAATGTTAATTTACTATGCATAGTTAATTTACTATTTAATTGTAAATATTAGGTTAATAATGGACGAACGCCGAATCCGAGGGTCTTTTCGATTGAGTGTTTGCTACATTCCATATTTATGTTGAAATATTCTCGATACTACTCACTGTACACGCCGCTTGTCGCCTGCAATAGTGGTCCTTCTCGCCTCACTACAGAACTCACTTGTATTCCGCGGACGTATTGTCGCGTATTGTGTCGACAATAATGACTAGTGAGTGATATTAGAATGCAATTAAATAGAAATCTCATTAGGGAATAGACGTTGTTTAAATTAAAGCATCGGTTGACTTAATTTTAAATTAGGTACTTATCTATTTATTATTTATGTTATGATAAAACCACGTATTCATTTTGCAATCATTGTTGCACACAAGTGCCTAACAAATACTCTGTGATGTTTCGCAGATTCTATATTGGCGATATACCAACACAATTGTATAAGGCCTTCGCTAAACTTAACTGCCACAACAAATCACTAGTGCAACGTTGTATAATGAATACGAGGTTAAATTTAAGCACACATTGTGCATTATTTGTTGAAGGTTCACTATAAATCAGCATATATACATATATTATAATGAAAAATGCACAATGTGTGTTACCAAAGTAAAGAACTGAGAGATTATTCGTCGATAGCCACGTCTGGACTATGTTTGTATTATAGCGTCCATCATGCCATCTGATGATGTGAAAAATCGGTTCAATATTTTACAGAAATTTTATTTAATAGTGAATATCCATAAGTCACGTACCTACCTAGTCTATCATTCTAAATTATTTCAAAACTTGCAATGTTATGACGTAATTTATGGATAAATATAAAAAAAAAATATAGTGACTGACTAGAAAATAAAAAATATATATATATGTTAAACTAGAAAATTGAAATATATATATATTAAATCGCCTGCTTAAAACTACTATAATAAAATAAAGAAACTTTAAATAAAGTATCATTCCTATTTTTTTTTTCTAATTTATTTTTTAGCCATAATTTCATATTCTAGTGTTCTTTCCTCTGAAATATTTCTATTAATTACCAACTAAGGATAATGATGACGAGGATAATAATCATAATGGTTTTATTGTACCTACTGATGTATCCATATGACAAATATATTTTTTGTTAGTTTGTATAAATTGTATCTCGATATGACAATAAATAATAATGAAATGTCACATGTAGCCTCGTTTATATGTTCCGTGAAAATTTGATGTTTTTCTTTGTATAAAATTGTTATATTTTAAGCAAATTAAGTGTCCAGACGAGGCTATTCATGCCAATATTAGGACTGAACTATGCCATTCATTGTTCGAAGTATAGAATTTATATAATTTGAAAATATTATAAAGAGTCAATTTTTTACAGAATAATAATACTGCTCCATCCAACTGTAGGCAGATTTGTGTTAAGATTTTGTTCAACTTTTATACAGTTGTCATTTAGTTTCATGGTTAAGCTATCCAGTGTAATAACAATATCTAGCGACTTCCATACGCAGTCAGTATCTTCAACACCTGCATAGCAACACCCCACACTATTCACATGTTCAGACGCAGCCTGACAAATCTCAAAATCACCAATCTAAATGTGTTTATCTCATACAGTTTAGTCCTACAGTGAATTTGCGCAGTTGGTGCACAGCAGGTGGTCTTGCAGATTCTAAATGGGTGTGGAAATTGCCAGATATCGTAGTGTCACAGTTATAGCAATGGACTACTGCAAGATAACGCCTGATTCTATTAAATACTATCCCTTGTCAGCTTATCTATGGATAGCCACCCATATGTAGGCTCAAATAATATTGAGTTGTGCTATATTTATTAAAGAGTATGTTTATTGTCTCTCTGACGTTCGAGACAAATTAGATAAAAAAAATCAGTACTTGTTCATAATGATGACAGAATATAAAAGTTGTTTAAAGTAGTTTCACAGAATAGATTTATAATCTAGACGCAAACAATATTCCATTTGTCATATAAATAAGTAAACGCAGAAGCAAATGTTTAATAATAAAAAAACTGCATTAAATTATGACCTACCAATAATGAAAACATGGTTTTAATTTATGCATACACAAACCTCACTCGATCTTATTATCTTTTATCTACCTATATTTATATGTTATACACAAAGGTCAAAGATGAAATGAATATATATATCATTTAAATAAAGTCAAACAGCTGATTTCACACATGAAGTCTTATCAACTTATAAAGAAGTCGAAGCTAAAGATTATATAAAGAAGATAAACTTATATGTTGCATTCTTTGCTTGAATAAAAGCCTTAACACAAAATACACTCTGCCTAGATTATATATTGCTGAAAAATATTACACGTATTTTCTTTACTTTTTTACGTAATCATTAAATTACAGCTATAAACATTCAGTTATAACGTCATTTGAAGTCAGGTTTTTGTACATTTTCTACAAAACTGTGACGTAGCAGTCCCCCACTCCTCGACTTTAAAGCCTGTTATCTATTTCTTGTTAAATTGAAGTATAATAAAATACGTATCTAATATGTTTCTATTATCTGACTGTCTAAATTTTTATTTTTTTTATCTTGTTGTCATCCCTATTATATGGATTTTTAAATTCATAACTAAAGAATAATACAATATTTATCTTAATATTGGTAGAGACTCTATGCTGATTAAAAAAAAACTACTATCAACCAGCAAGAAAAGACAACACTAATTCCAATACTTTCAAATGTTAGCGGCCAGCATTGACTTAAATCTTTCGGAGAGTAAATCTATAATATGTAACGTGGACGGGCGTTACAGTACCTCTACAAATATTATAAAGTACCTGCTATTGAGCGGTCTTTTAAGGTCGCCGTTTCGTTTCTACAAGAAAGACTATGGTGTAACAGAAAAGTAAATAATAATGGTGAATAAATTTTTCACCTTATGTCCATTTGACTGTAGTGGAACGGCCGACTCAAATTTTGAATAAGGTGTATACCTAGTTTTTGAAAAGTAATGGCTTGTAGAATTAGGGCCCGTAGAGTCTCTACTTTTGACTCTACGAGATCTGATAACTTTTGACAGTGCGAGTCATATCGTCTCGACTTGGCAACACTTAACATAAAAATGTTTTTCATAGATTATATTATAAAAAAGCAATATATTCACCTACAGTAATATGGAATGTTAAAAAATTTAAGTCTTTTTGTATGGAATGTATAAATCCTAAAACCTGTCACTCCATATTCGAAATCGTAGCTGCGTAGATTAATAAACTATATATCTACAAAACGATCAACTTCACCTATAAAGTACTGTTTTTAGATACATAAAATATTTATTTATAGTAAATTAAAATAACGCAGTGATATTTAAAACGAAAAACCTTAAAAGATTTTATTCGCCATTCTCTTTTAAAAGACATCAACGCGTTACTTTTTTATGTAAATAAAATCTCTTCTCGGAACCTATCATCATTACATTATAGTAAGAAAACACACGAGACTGATTTGAATACTAAATTTGGAATTGATTAGTGTACTATAGTTAGTAACGATGATATTAAATAACATTCATTAGAATGTTTTCTAATTATAGGGAAAGCACCCTCGTTTTCGCGAGATCTCCACCTTTTCAGCGAGACTGATCTCGGTCGAAAAATAGACAAGATATTAACGAGATTGCACTCGAGCATAAGAATGTCTTACTCTAAGTGCAGCAGCGCGAATTTATGAGAGCCCGGAATGTCGAAAGGGAAAGATATACACTTTTACAATACTTTTGTTTTCGAAAAGGCCTTCTCAGCGGCTAAACCGTTTTATTAATATAATACTTGTTTGATATTAACAGAAAAGACTGATTGTTTATTTCATTTCGTTAAAGCTATTAAATTAAATTAACCACCGCGTACAAATAGAGCGAACGAATAGACAACGCACATCAAACGTACTAACATTTTCACACACGAATTCCTAAGGGTGGGTAGCATATCTCTCGGCATCATAAGATATCGAATAAAAAGATTTTGAAAATCATAAAAATAAAAAACATACCCGCCGAACATTGAACCTCGTAGTTGAAAAAAAGGCGGGAAACGTCGAGCTTCCATTTTCATAAATTTTATTATCAACATTTTAATAGAACGCTAAATAGAAATTTATTACAACAATATTATTTATTCCAAGACTGTTTCAAACGGCCTTCCGCAAAGGTCTATTCTTAGTCCTATCCAGTATAATGTTTATACGTACGATTTAGAAGATAATATTTGCTCATATAAATATATCGGAATACTTCAATACACCGATGATCTTTTATTGTATAACATTAGCCATTCCATTGAGGATTCGCTTCTTAAATTAACATCTGCTTTATCTAATTTAAAACGTTGGATGGATTCTAATGGGTTGCAACAGTCTGCTTCTAAAAGTGCTGTCGTAGTATATACGTGTAAAAATGAACTCCCTCCTATCTCCCCAAAAATATAATAATTCAGCTCTTCTTGATAAAGATCACGCGAAATTTTTGGCGGAACATTCAGGCACCCGCCATTATGAATATGTTGTTGATAAATCTGAACACTTATTAAATATGATAAAATGCCTTTCAGGTGTTGGATGGGGAGCTTATCCATATTGTTTAAAGTTGGTTTACAACGCCCTTATTAGAAGTATTTTAGATTACGGTACATTTTTGCTAGAACCAGGTAATGTTACAGCCCTTAGGAAGCTAAACAAAATTCAACATAAAGCTCTGAGGATAGTATTGGGAGCCATGAAGTCGAGCCCAATAAACGCTTTACAAATAGAATGCTGTGAACTCCCCCTACAACTAAGACGGCAATATATTTGTGACAAATTCTTTTTTTGTACTATTCAGTGTTCAAATTCCACTTCTTTCTAAAATTAAAGCAGTTTATGAAATATTTTCTACTTCAAGCTATTGGAGCCTCATTATTAGTTACAAGAAATTCATCTCTCTTTCTTCTCCTACTTATATATCAAATTACTTTCCTATTTTAATGTCGATTAAAAATCATTATTCATTATGACATAGTTGAAAAATCTGATGTAGACGCTAAATTAAACTTTAATGACTAACACCACATATTTTGTATGATAGTTCAGAAAGTAAACCTCCCTCCAGAATCATCTGTGTATTCAGGAAAATGTTTTGGCACATTCAAAGTTTTAGAATACAGTAAAATTATAAAACTTGAACCTGTTTTAATATTTTCAGTCTCAAAGAGCGCCTTAATTAAAATTCTATTCCCCCGTTATTTTTGACATCAGACAAAAAATACAAAAAAGTGTTGAAAATTAAGTACATGTAGAATAGGGATTGGGTAAAAAAAATGCAATTCTATTTAGTCCGTCAGTCAGATAAAAGAAAAATATTAGATACGTATTTTTTTTAGAAATAGCTTAGATAACAGGCATTAAAGTTGAGTAGTGGGGGCTCGCTACGTCACAGTTGAGTAGAAAACGTACTCTAAAGTGACGTCATGCGAAATTTCAACTCAATGTAACGCCGTAATTTTTTAATCACAAAAAAAAATAAAAAAATACTTGTTTAATATTTTTTAACACTCTACCTGACGGACAAACAAACAAAAATTTGTCATCATCCCTATTTGCCTGGGTTCCAGCTTATGTTAGTACAAAGGGTAACATTATTGCTGATAGACTTGCTAATGAGGCAGTATTATGTGAAGACGTTTTTAATTTTCAAAACGATTGTTCAGATTTATTTGTAAAATTACGAGAGAAATGGGAACAAATGTGGGAAGTCAGTAAATTGACACAAGGTAAATTTTATGCTCAGATACAAAACCATATTCCTTTGAAACCTTGATTTTTCTTAATGAACAAGCTAGAAACCTCTACGATTACTTGGTCATTCTTCTCCGCTTTCTCATCTAGCTAAAGTCCATATAATCAATGATCCTAGGTGTGACTGTGGATCAGATGAAGGAACAGTTGATCATTTTGTTTTCTCCTGTCCTAAATTCCAAAGATCCTCCCTCTGGCAAGACCTAACATCCCTTCGTGTTCTATTCTCGAATAACATAGCACACTTATGATCAAGCAATAGTTATTTCATATCTCATAATAATATAAAATTGTATACAATGATAATATATAAAGTATATTTAAGATTATAATACCATACATTCCTGATCCCATCCTTCCTTATCCGATTTCCTTCCTATTCGTTTCCTAAAATTTTTACTTGACATTGGTAAAATGCACAAGTCGTGACTGCCATATTAAAAACAATTTCGTAGTTTTCGATCTTGAAGGCGGTTAAAATTAAAGTTGTTATAGATTAGTAATTAATTACAAAGTTGTATTTGAAACTTGTCAATAATGAATTTTTTAACTAAGTTCTTTGGTCAAATTAAAAAATTTTAAGCGACTTTGTAACTGATTCTATCGATTTATTGATAGACAGACCTTGTGATTATATCGCATTTCTTAAGTAGTTATTTTAGGTCGTTATGCGTACTCTTAAACGAGTGGCAAGAACAAACAAGATAACTCTTCTGTTTATAGTTCGCGTGTACTAAACGTACCTATTTAACTTTATCTTTATATTGCGATGATAAGACAACTGATTTGGAGCGCAACAAATCTGACGCGGTGAAAAGATTGTCTTTCGAGAATATTTAATTCACATATGAATAAACAATAATATACATCAATTAGTAACGTTCAAATATGACGTTCTAATCATTGTTGTTTAATAATAGCTACTACATTTTTGTTGAAAACAGACACAGAAATAGTAGTAATATTGGTTGAAAACTTTTAGAACACTATTTTATATAAATTGTTCTTCGACAATACCTATATATATGACGTTGAATAATGTCAGAATATACGCGTCACTTATTTAGTCAGTAAATAAAAAGTTTTGCCTAAGGAACAAAGGACTTTGCCTAAGCAACAATAGGACTTGATGGTACAAATAAAAATACATCATAATTTTCGTATATTAATGAATCCAGAAAATTAAAGAATTCATGGGATGGTTTACAACGAATAAGACACATACTTTTGCAGTCATTCATTCGCCGTTTTTGGGTCGTAAGGAAACTGAGAATGTTATTTAAATACCATATGAACAATGAAACAACTGCCTTAAAGTAAGTAGACTTTACTCTGTTTGAACAATAGGGTATTTCACTATTTTTGAAAAATCGTTAATAAGCACATTAGATTAAAATAAAATAAAAGTATAGTAAAAGTAAAGTTTACAGTTTCCGAAATCGTGCGAAAAAAAAATACGCTGCCATTCCGCCGCCATATTAACTAGCATGTGACGTCATCGAAGTAGGAACTTCGTACAAGGCGTTTTCGCCTCAGGTAAAATATTTTGTGTAATCTACAAAAATGATATATTATTTTGTTTAAAATTAAATGAAATATGTGTCGTTAGTTATTACACTGTTATCTTATAGAATGACCACAATTTTTAATGTTGTAAAATACCCTATTAAACTCTGGCCTTGATCCGGCATTAACCGTCCTCTAAGCACATTCGGGTAGATAGATATTGTTATTGATAAGATTTTGTTACACCACCCCAAAATGTATTGCAGTATTCAACTAGGAACAAATTAAACAAATTCCTTCAATCAAAGGTACGTAAATAAATAAATGTTTTTAAATCTAAAAACTATTTTGCCACTCATTCAGCAGAGCGACCGCCGATTCTAGCCATAGCATACGATATCCTAGCGATGTTATGACGATATTTCGGTTCGTGTTACTACTTTGACATGTCATCATAAGTGGATAATTTGGGATGAATAATTTGATTACTTCTATCAAATCCATAATCATCATCATCGTTCGTTTGTTGTTACTAAAGGACACGTCAAAGTAGTAAAATGAAACGAGATATCACCATAACATCGATAAGATGTCGTATCCCTATGACTAAAATCATGGCTAGAGTTAGGCGGTCGCACCCTCATGCTCTAATTTTCAAATATAACTACCTAATAAAAATGAGCTCAGCTTTAGAATAAGCACATTTTATATACCTCTTTCACAACTACTAGAGGTTTGATATTTACAAGCCTTTATGGTCTTTGGTGCCATCAAAATGTGACGTCACGGCTCGATATGTCATGTGATTGATTGTTTTCGCGGAACATCATCATCATCAGCCCTGTTAAGTCCCTACTGCAAGGGCTCAGGCCTTCCTTATGGATGATAAGATTGATTGTTTTCGCGGAACAATTCAAATTAATTAATAAAAATATATTTCCGTTTATTTAATTACGAAAAATTTTTATGTTGATTCCTATGAGGAAGTATTAAAAAGAAACGAAAGCACCTCTTTCGTTGAAACTAGATGGCGATTCTAGCATAAGTTGATTTTTGCAGGAAACGAATAGGCCAAAGTCAGTAATTTCCGTTCCTTTTAACTCGCATATTAAAAAACTGAAATTTAAAAAGTTCGAAACTTACAAATACGAAAAAGTACAAAAAGAAAATGACTTGTTTATTGAGTTTTGAAAACTAATATATAATTTACTTTTAAACATGAAAGAAAACCGGAAGGGTCGTCATGGAGAAATCAAGAACGTACCGTAGCGACAACTAGTTTGATTTCGGAAACTATTTTTTTTTATGGGGAAGCTTATTGCTGTAATAATGTAAAAAATATTGATGAATTATACAGGATGCTAGGAAATACACGTATAATCCCGAAACATGGCTAGCACAAAGAACACAGTTATTATGTCAAAAAACAATTTCACGTTAATTGAGTTTTCATACAAATATTTGAACAATTATTTTGAAAATAATATGGTACAACCCTGAAAGCTACATGTCTTCCAACTCACCTCATAGGAAAATTAAATAATTATGGGCATCGAAATGATTAGGTAAAAATACTGGACCCAGAATCCAGGTCGCTAATCATGTCAGCCCATACATTGATGCCGCCACCGGTGTTGGAAATTCAGAGCAAGGAACGCGCCAGGATTTATGTGTGTTTTGAATGTTGATTATGTCCATTAAAAACTCCTTCCCTAGTGAAGGGGGCTTCGTTGGCCCACAATATGTGCTTATCCATCTTAAAAATACTATTGCGCGAATTGCATGCGTGGACCAAACTCAATCGGTAGCAACTCGTGGACCTTTTGACAACGATAGGGATGCTGATGATCGTTATGGAGAGTCTGCCATACTTCTCGGTGGAATAGGTGTTCGGCCAGCCTCCCTATGGAATAAACCAGTTGTATGAAACCGATTCACAAGTGCCGCGAAGCACCGGTAAGAAGGAAGACGTCGAGGGTTTTCAGATCTTCCTGATATGTGGCGCTCGTCATAAAGCCGCCGAGCCGCAGCAAGATTACCAGCAAGGTTACACAAGCACCAACACACATTATCGTTTCGTAATATTCGGCATTTGAGTACAAACTCATTGCACTAACCGCACACAAACACAACACACGAGTAAACGGGTATGAAAAAATCCCAAAAGAACGAAAACGTAAGCTAACATTCTAAACTCTGAAATCTCGCTGGTGAAAGTCTCGGACGCGACTAAAGCGATTACCAAAACTACATAATCTCCATTCATTATAACATTAAAAAAAAGAGCGTCATAGAAGCAGCAGTGCAGAACATTTTATTTTCAAGATTAATTTAAAAAATATATATTATAGTTTTGTTGAAACTGAACGTTAGGTAGTCTGAAAGAACTGAGCAATTTTCTAATTTTTACGATGCCTCAGGGTTGCGATGAGGCCAGCATTTTCTAAATTCATATTTTACTCCCAAGCCAACATAGAAGTAAACTATCTATCTGTTGATTTGATTATAATTAGAATAGAATTTAGTTATATTTATGCCCAGTAAAGAAAGGTAAACAAAATGAAATTTTTATTATTACTTTTATAACATTTATTCAGACATTAGAGTTTAGACTATTGATGAAGACATTGGTAAGACTTCTTGAAATGTCAAAGGTAGGTATGGGGGCTTAGAACGTAATTGTTGTAGGCCACTCGGCATCGGCATCGTCCATATTTAATAAAACTTAGCAACAAAAACAAAACAAAAATAAAACAATAACAACTTAATCATGGAAAAGGGCAAAACAACAAGAAAGGCAGTAGCATTCACAATGGATGACAATCCCAGATTACGTATTTTGACAATTAGGAATACCTCATAGTCTGACAAAATTAAAAAAACTATACTGCCGAAACGTTTGAAGGGATTAGGCAACGTTTTAAATTTGGTAAAATTATAGTGACATGAGAATCGTGCCGAAACTATCCAACCCTGCTTCTTTAGGTTCTTTAAGATGAACACTTTTTATTGTAATAGTTATTAAATCATTTAAGTTAATCAGTTTCTCATAAATTTGTTTAATGGATAGCTTAAATGATAACAGTTAAGAATAGCAGCTGGTATTTAAGTGAATAGTGAATATAGCAAATTAGCCGTCAGTCTTAAGAGTAACATGATTATTGATATTTTGTCACAAAGTATACCATAAAAAGCTATAATGAATGGAGTATAGGTAATCGAACACGAACACCAATGTACCTAAATCAGAAGTGCACCGATTAAGAGTTCCGCGTCATCAAATTCTGTGTCAGTTACCTACCTAAAACAAAATCGGTATATTTTTATTTAATTAAAAATAACATTTCAAAGTAACTTATAATACTATTTGTTTACTGAGGAAATTTATAATTAGGCTGTTTATTACAATTTTATTTACGGTTACAAAAGAAAAAATAGGACAATATTAAAAATGGTTACCTACTTTAAAACCAAGTAATTAATAAAATTATAAGGCATAAAAAAATAATTGATTAAATACAAAAAGAAAAATATTGTTTATTATTAGACCTTCCCATTTCAACTAACCTTTATTTAATTATCATTACAACTAAGAATTAGCGTATAGTATTGTTTCGTGTAATTATACTTCGCGCCTCGTTCTCGAGATTAGTATTTATTTGATTAGATTATATTACTAGTAGTATCGCATATGTGTCACTACTCCGGCACTATAGTTGAGATTTCTTTGCATTTGCTTTTTTTTTTTTTTTTTTTTATTACGAGGGTAGTTCTCATCTTCTTAGTCGATACCGTTCCCTGCCATCTTCATTCGCTTTATAGTGCCCGACTGCTCCGGTCGTATTCCCAATAATGTGTATAACAGATCGTTAAAATGCCGAAACGTACGAAAGTTAGAACATGTGAAGAAGAGTTAAAACATCCTCAAAAGAAAATGCGTAAATTAGAACAAAAATTATGTGATAAGGAAAGTTCAGTTAGTGACTTGTGCCCGAATTTATGGGTACGGAATGCAATCAGAAAAGTCATTGGGGCTTATTCAACGCATTCAGTAAATCAGTTAGCGTTCAATCCATTGGGGATCTACCTAACTTTGACAAGATAACTATCGTTATCTAAAACTGCTATTGTATATATCGTACCTATCAGACTATAACGTATTTACGTTAAAACAAAAAGTATGCACCTGAACTGCCGTTGGGGTTGATTCGTCGCATACTTTTATGGATGACTATGATCGTCATAGTCATAATATGAATGAAAATCTCAAACGATTTTCTTATCTTTCTGCCACCCCACCTATGGTGCCGAGTGATTGGTTATTAGAACAACCTCATTATGACGATGATCCACAATCCATTATTGGTATCAGTGACATTCAAAACTTATACTATACACTGAGGATGACTGTGTCGACGCGACGACCGTTAACGAACCACCTGTCGAGTCAGAGTTACGGCCCCAAGAAGGGGTCCATAACGAAAATGATCTGGACACCGATATCCTTTAAATTCTCGGCAAAGATCCTTCGCACTTAGAGAAGCTCGGTAATGATATCCGACATAACTCGCTTGTCGACTAACTCATATTACCATAGAGGGGCTTAATAAGGATATCCGTAAGGAGCTGATAGCGAAGTACCCAATTGCTGCTAATTGCTCTCTTATTAGTGCTCCAAAACTTAACCCTGAAATCAAGGCTGGCATACTTGAAAATACTCTTAAGAGGGACAAAGGCATAGAGGGTAAACAAACGCAAATGGCCAGTGCTATTGCTTATCTTGGAGAAATAATTATTGCTCATCTTAACTCTAAGGAAAAGGATAAAGAATAACTGCTTTAGATAATGGACCGCAGTCGTTTACTGTGCGATATTCAACATAGCGATTCAGTTACTAGAAGAAACTTTATAATGTTTTCATTAAAAAAGATCGATTCATTTTTATTCGGCGGAACATTGACTGAAACTCTTATGACAGTAAAATCAATAAACAAGTCTGGAATCGAATTAAAGGCTGACCCTTCTACAAAAAATATAAGTAAACGGCAAAAAATATCTAATCAGAATCAGTTAAACCGGAAAGCTCCCGGGGCGGCGTACAGGTAACCAGGCCCATCGCAGAGGAGTCGCGAGCCTGCATTCCCGCGCAGATTACCTCCCCAAGGCAGTGGCCGCGTCCGCAACCGCTACCGCCGCCACCACCGCCGCCCGCCACCGTCTCAAACACAGGGACGACGTCGCTACTGAATACATTCCCGAAGGATTCACGAATCGATTACCCTGGTGGCAGCAACCTTACCAGGAACGCGTTATCAAGAAGGAGCTTACCAACTTCCTCCTTGGATATAATGTTAGTATCATTATCCTTAATTCACTCAGTCAATATGACGTATACTTAAAAAAAAAAAAAAAATGGTGGACCTTTTGCAATAATAATTCCATTAACTTATTTACAGCTTCCCTACCGTTATTTACTTCCTTACTGTGTTGTTTAACGATGGTGGTCAATTCGGTACATTGAATTCATGCAGATCTGCCTTATCTTTTTTATTAGGATCACACATAGGTAAAGATGACAGAGTTCAGAGATTCTTAAGGGTGTGTTTCGTCTTCAACCACCCCTTCCAAAGTATAACTTTACAGGGGATACGAATTGCATTTTAGATCAGATAAGCCAATGGTTCCCAAATGAGGACCTAACGTTAGAGCAATTGACTAAAAAGACATTAACCTTACTGGCATTAACTACAGCACATAGAATGCAAACGTTGTCAAAAATCGAAATCAAAAACATACACATATCTCAGTCAGGTTGTTATTAAAATACCACAAATTATTAATACTTCAAAACCAGGTCGTGAGCAACCAATACTTTATCTACCATTTTTCAACAGTTGGCCAAATGTGTGTCCAGCAAAAACACTACTATGTTATATTAATGAGACAAACTCCCTTAAGAAAATCTGATGCTCTGTTTATAGGTACTAAAAAGCCGTCAGTGCGATTCGTAATACTGCGGGCTGGAGGGGCAACTCTACCATGTTCGCACGATTTTACAACAGGCCTATTCATAATCATGGTTGTACATCATTAGCCCAATCAATTATTGACCATTAAGTAAATAAATCAGTGTATCAAAATTTCGTAATTACTACCTATACTATAATTTAGAATGGAAATAAATGTCAAAAGGAATTGTTCAGTTTGTATGGGCACTTTGGCTTTGAGTGGACATTATCTACAGTTATAAAAAACATTATTTTTCAATATTTCATATTTTAAGGTTAGAAATAAGAAGCTGAGATGGTTAAATAAAAAAAATTGTAGATTTACACATATTTACCTTTAATTTGACAATACAATTCTACAAGCAAAAGACAGTACTTCTAAATACACTTATTTATAAGAATAGACTTTACATGATCACTTAATAAATAAGTTACACTGCTCATACAGTTTGTCTTCAGCTGGAGGCTGGCATTCGGGTGGTCAAAAAAGCAGCTACATTTATATAAGTTGGTCACATGATGTCCTTATCGTTAAATCTTCCATGGCCTCTCATGACGTGTGCTTGCAGTCAAACACAACTATTCTCCTAATTTGTGCTCACCCTCGAGAATAACTCTTCGCCTTGGAGTGGCTGTAGACTCACATTTACATCTGCGTCTATTAACAGAAAGAACTGTTTTAAAACACCTATCCAGTACATTTGTACATTACTATTAAAAAATAAATTAACATTAAATGTTGAACTACAGGTACAGTATTCCCACGCCTTCGCACATGTAAATAGTAGCCTATATCATCCTGATGAAAGATGTAGCTTCCCTTAAGTAAAAGGATTTTTTTACATCAGTCTTGTAGTTTCGAAGTTTGTTAACAAGCTCAACTAACAATCAAATTTTTCTAGTTTATAATATAAGTAAGGATAAGAGGCTCAAAGCTCACAAACTAGTTTCACTATTTTTACAATAATAAGGCAAAAATAATAAACAATTTTACCTGATACCATGTGGGAATGGTCAGTCGCTGTGGTGAGTCGCAACCAGGAACAAAACAATATACTTGTGAATCAGGTGCTCTTTTATAATCCGGTAATGATCTATATAGGTTCCGGAATATTATATCTGCTTGCTGCTAACATAGATGACAGACGCGATATTGATCTGCCATACACCTAAAGAGTATAACATAATATTAAATTATTTGTCAACAAAATGTTACTTAAACGATATGGCAGCGATATATTAATGTTTTACTTGTCATAAAGGAAGCTTAATTATGGTAAAATAATCAAAATAAATAAAAATAACTATAATCCTACCTGTCGTGGGGATATCCAATTAATAATTATATTACTAATGTGTTTCTTTGACGGATATTTTTTGCAGATGTGATCTAGTACGTAATATAGATCTTTCACAATTTATACAAAGCTGCCGACGATGTCCTCTACTTGTGCTTGGTTTGGTGTCCATAGGTATAGCCGGGTCATCATTTCGAGAGGTTAATAAATAAATTGGTCGAAAGTAACAACAAAATCAAAACGTAAGAATTATCATTATCACTCAAATGTCTTTGTTGACAAAAGTGAAATGGTGCTGCCCTATAAAAATTATTAATCGATTAAAAAGTAATCAATGGTTTGTATAAATTAATTTATATATCTAACCGAAAAGGATTATTTCTTATGTTTTTAATATATATGATACATGATATTGCAAAAGATTACCTAATGTATATGTATTAATATATAAATACTTTAATTACTTTTATTTTTATTAAAGTTAAAACTTATCGATTAATCGATACTATTAGTAATAGTACTTCAATAACATTTATTGATATGGAAACACAGTGAAATATGTTAACAAAACACATCCGAATCCAAAAAATACTTTTTTATGTGATATTTTTAATGTTTAGTTTCCCATGACGAGAGTATTAAAAATAATTTTTCTTTCAGTTTTAATAATAATTTACTGTTTACATATTTTTTACTTATTAGCTTGTCCACCAAAAGCCAAAATTGAACAATTCTCTTTATGTTCTTTTTTTGTTAATAATTAATAAATACTTATATATATAAAAAGCAAGTTATCGTCATTTATTGATGATATTTCCTAAATCTATTTTTCAACACTCTCAAAGTCTACTAGTAATATAATCTAATCAAATAAATACTAATCTCGAGAACGAGGCGCGAAGTATAATTAATGATTAAACGAACTTACCAAGTGAAGTTCTATCATAATTATACGAAGCGCCTCGTTCGAAGAGATTAGTAAACCCGCCCAACCCTGTGAACATTATTCCCAATACTAAGCTCTCCGGAAATACATCAATAAACCAGATCTATCTCTAAACTTAATGAAGATGGCAGGGAACGGTATCGACTAAGAAGATGAGAACTACCCTCGTAATAAAAAAAAAAAAAAAAAAAAGCAAATGCAAAGAAATCTCAACTATAGTGCCGGAGTAGTGACACATATGCGATACTACTAGTAATATAATCTAATCAAATAAATACTAATCTCTTCGAACGAGGCGCTTCGTATAATTATGATAGAACTTCACTTGGTAAGTTCGTTTAATCATTAAATAACACTGCTTCTTGAAATAAATAACAATACTTCAAAGCAATTAATCTACAGAACCTTATCGACACATCTGACAGTCGAGTTTCTCAATACATCTATTTTATGTCTCTGCCGCCTTCCTTCTTGTATAGATTAACGTGAGCAATACTGCAAATATGTCAAAGTATTTTGCAATTTATTTTTTTATTTTAACTGTATTATTAGAGAAGTTTTCTTGATAACCACAATATTGGTGTTGTTTTATGATTAATAGTCATTTACTACTAACTTTTTCTTTGTTTTTGAATAAATAAATTAATATATAATACTCTGGGATGTATATTTATTCTAGGCATTTATCTTTAGATTTATTTAACTTCTGTTATTTTTTAAACTTATTCGGCACATGGAGACGATGACCAAATAATACAAAACAGCTGTTGTTAGGGTTGTCGTCGTACAGTTTTACTTCGAAAAAAAAATTGGGTCTTGTGCTGGGTTTTAGGCTTAGTGCTTATTTTTCTGTGTTCTATTTATGATACCCTATGTGCCATATTCGGGATTATACAGGTTATACCAAATTATACCAAGCACCCAGTATAGCATTAAAGAACAATGACCATCTGCCTAACATGCTTGGACTAGTAAAATCGAATAAAACGTAACTTGATGAAACATATGTTATTTTGTTTGTCTATACAACTAGAACAAAGAAAGACATCAAATATATTTTTAAAAGCTGGGAGTATCGAGTAATTGTGTAATATGTTTTTGAGGTTATGTCGTATTATTTAAACTGTAGCATTTTAAGTTAGAGGTATTACCACGGTATTACTGTTTGAAATATATAAAGCACACGTCAAATAATGCCTTAACGTGGTCCTAGAAGTGCATACATTCACATAATACTTCAAACTTGCTCCATATGATATGGACCAGACGTCCCGTATTGAACGGGACTGTCCCTTTATTCGACCACCTGTCCCGTTGTCCCCTTGGGACTTAAAATAGTCCCGTTTTCTAAAACCGCGCGAAAAATTGAAATATTGATGCATGTTAGAAAACGAGAGATATATAAATAGGAGAAATATAAATAGGACTAAAAATACAATATGTTGCACATAATTTAATAATGTTACTGTCATATAAATGGTACTTTAATGAAGCTGGTGATTGCTTCTTATTTTTCATAGTTCTAATACTCAAAAATGTTTTAAAAAATTTTGTGAATACAAAATAAAGAAGGTTAAAAAGTTCTATTTATTTTTATTGTTTACCTTCCCACTGGGGTATATGTATATTAGATTTATGGATTAGTAGTATGAGGTATATTATGTTTAGACGTCCCGTTTTGAGTTAAAAGAAAAATGGTCAGTTTATCCATATCTGATATATTATTTTTATTGACTGTAAGAAATAAAATCATTTTTTGTGAACTAATGAACATCAAAAAAATAATAGAATTTTTAAGATTGCTCTCAATAACTCTACTTTTCCATCTTACACAATAACTTATATAAAGTAGTAGTGAAAATACTAATGTCAAAAGGATATAGCAAAACAACATGTTTATTTTTCTTTTCTTTATTACAACTCTAATGAATACCTCATCACGAAAAGCTGCAGGAGCAGCTACATTCTGTTCATGTCTGGCCCATCCAAGATACCAAACTATGGTCATTATATGAGCACAGCATACCAGTGTACATCGACCAATAAAACAATTACAGCAGTGTTCTCTTATGCCATATAACCCGGATGTGTAATTATTTATTAAAATGTACACATAATATTGTTTCCTCACAATGTCTCGACTTAATTCTACCCCTTATAATTAGGACTTTATTTATATTTATGTCTAATTCTAATAAATCCAGAGAATCCGGTATTTCTCTTCAGACCTCAATTCTATACTGCCCATAGAACCTAGTATGCTCCCCATAATACAGAAGATAATACAAAATTGCCGCCAAAGTTACAAAACGGTCTGCGTAGAAACACGTCTAAACATACCTACTTGTCCAAAAATGGGAGGTCGCAATCGGTTATTGAATACTGTAATATAGATTCTTATGAATATTCATTAGTTTTAAATTTCATTATAAATAAACTATTCCTCTAGGTAACATCTAATTATATTAGTAATCTAATCTAAGTTTTATAATTTTCATGGATTTATATGGTTAGTAAATAATATAAGATTTGTATCAAATTAGATTAGTCAGAAATAAAATTGATCTTGTTCTTTGAAAAGAGAGGGCCTTCTCTAGGAATGACATTATTATTAAGATGCGTTCAAAAATAACATAATTTAAACTGCGCTCTAAGAAATAAAGACTTATTTTAGAGAGGAATATCCTTCTTTTCCCAGCTTTTAAAAATAAATTGTTGGTATATAATAATAACATTAAACTTATACTACATTTTGGTAATAGTTCCATCTTGGTACAAGAACTTTTTTTTTCCTAGTCCATTTTGGCCATTGTTCTTTTCATTCAATCAAGAATCTCGTTAATCAATTCAATCAAGAGAACACTATATTATTGTCACAAGTTTTCTATAACTAAATTTAAAAAAAAAAGTTTAATTGTTTGTTTGTACACAATAGGCTCAGAAACTGGTAGACATGAGAAAATTCTTTCACCAACGAGAAGCTACATCATACTCGGACTTATGTCTATTACTCGAATGGACACACACCTACTAATTTACACAAGTGAAGTCGTAGGAAAACAGATAGTTAAATAGTCTGTGATTAGAATAGTTTGACATCTCTACTTCATCTTCTGTACTAATTACATCACATTCAATGTAATTAATTATAACATTACATGGTCTGTATACACATAATACTACAATTTACTCGCCAACATGCAGCTTTATATTGATTGGTAAGTTTTATAATACTTAAAATAAATAACCTGATTTACAGTAAACATGTAAGCATCTGACAGTGAGTAAAAAAAATGTACATACATAACAAACGAAAACAGCTTCACTGTCACACTTTGCTGTCACAATAACAGTCGAAACAAGATATCACAGACCAAACATTTATTTATTTGGACGGTAGTGATGTCTACTAAAGTTACTTTCTCGAGTTGCGCTTAACTCAAGTTGTTTTGAATCGGATACATAAGTATGCGAGTCAAATTTGAAATGAGGACGTTTATTACGCCCATGAAGTCTTATTCTTCGGTTTTAATGTTTTTTTAGGTTCCCTTAAAATGTTGGTTTTCGAAATTTCAGTGTGTTTTTGGAGTTTTCAGAGTCTATCCAAAAAGAAAGATAATCCGACATCTAAAAGGATTTACGAATAATGCACCATATTATTTTATTAAATTATATCATCTTTACTTTCTTAGCTTTGACATGCAGTTTTTATGCTAAAACTAACTATAAATACAAAAAAAAGCAATAAATGCACACCTTAAGACAAATTAGATACTATGGATTCCCTAACTTAATTCTTCACTAGGAACGACTTGCCTTTTATAACTGAACTACCAAGCAGTCACAAACTAATGTGATTATTCTAAAGGTGATCAGTGGCGTAACTAAACCGTTTGAGGCCCGTGGCAAATTCATCGGATATTCAATTTCTTTTACTAATTGCGTAATAATAAATGTCATGATTAAGGAATTTCCTCTTACCCGGGGCCCCTTCCAGCTGGGGAGCCTGTGGCATTTTGCCGACTTGCCACCCTGTAGTTACGACACTGAAGGTGATATTTTTAGAAAATTAACTTATACGAAAAGAAATCATTTTCTCATAATCGATTATTTTTGACTTTAACTCCGCGTCCTTTACTTTGTGTTGTGATGTGTGTTAGTTATGATCGTGTCATGTCGAAAAATACTACCTACTAATCCTTAATCTGTGATGACAACAATAACAAGTTGTTCTGTGACAATGGCAAGAAGTGGGTGAAGCGGATAGAAGAGAAAAGTGGAATTGCACTTGAATTTTATTATTTTATAATTTTAATTATACGTTAATAAATACTACGAGTATCGAAAAACTCAACATTAATAGAAAACCAAAAGGTATGTATGTTTGTGTCATATTGTCTATTTTTAAATTTATGTTTCCATTTAATCAAGTAATTTTTCAATGTTTTTAGAACAAAATGGGACCCCCGAAAAAGTTTAAAAAATATGATTCAAAAACTAGCAGTGACAGATCAGGTAAGGCATAGATATTAAACAATAACTGATTCATTTGATGATTTTGAAACGACAAAATGATCAAGTTTACCATTAAAAGCTTATTACCAAGACGATTAACAATAAATTAGCACAACTAAAAATAGATTAGGTCTTAATTTATCAGAAAGGCAATATGATTTAATTTGAGCCTTTACTCAAACATGTTTATAGCCGCAAACAGATGTAAAAGAAGTTATATAAGGAGTATAACTTACCTGTTAATATCCCTTTGATCAACAATGGTCATGAAAAAGGCCTACACGGGAGCGAAGCTACCACCATAATAATATGGGCGCCTGCACTGTAGGGGCCCCTAATTACTGTAATATTTTTTTTACCATTCATTTGTGCATCCTAACTAATATTGATACAAGGCATGCTATGCCACTAGGCCTACAAGATAATTTATAATGATATTTGCTGACTTATAATCAAATTCACAACTTATAAGTAATTTCTTAATCTAACATTTTGTAATTGCCGGTTCTTAATATGGTTTATGAATTTCATTATTGTAGGTAAGAAGAAAAAAGTTGAAGAAGATACAACAATAGATTTGGTAGATGATGATAATACAGAAAATGTTGGTGTACCTGGAGCGGCCATGCAAGATGCTGAAAAAAATGATCAAGTACCTGAAGATGAGTTTGGAGCCAAAGATTACAGGTATAGTGTAAGCGCCAAAGCTAAAAGTCAACAACAAAGAAAAAAAGATGGCATATTGCACAGAAAAATTGTCATACAATTAATTACTCAACTATTATAATAATTGTAAAAATGCTATGTAATTATCTTGGCTTCACACATAGTTATTAATTTTCCCTTTAAAAAAAGGTTTACTTACAACAAGAATGAAAAAGAAATAATGATATTTTGTTGTTTCAGGAATCAAATGACACTAAAACCAGATAATGCTAGTCGCCCATTATGGGTGGCACCCAATGGACACATATTTTTGGAAGCTTTTTCACCGGTTTATAAACATGCTCATGATTTTTTGATTGCAATAGCTGAGCCTGTCTGCAGGTCTTAATTTTTTTTTTTTATGTCAAAATATGTCAAAAAAAGTATTCTAGCCACATTGCTACTTCTCCATAATTATTATTTACCAGTCATTTTATTTCAGACCTCAACACATTCATGAGTACAAGTTGACAGCATACAGTTTATATGCAGCGGTGTCAGTTGGACTGCAAACTGGTGATATTATTGAATACTTGCAAAGACTCAGCAAATGTGCTGTGCCTGCTGGCATTATAGAATTCATACAGCTCTGCACTCTCTCATATGGAAAAGTCAAACTTGTTTTGAAACATAACAGGTTCGTGAATATTACTATTTTTTTTGTTATAATTTTAACCCGAATCATATCATTTTATCAATTTGTACTCTTAAGTTTCATTAGACATTTTTGAAAATTATTTATCATAAGAATCATCATCATCAGCCTTCATTAGCCGGTTACATATAAATTTACCATCAAACATATTTAAAATCTTCCTGTTGTAGATATCTAGTGGAAAGCAAACATGTGGAAGTGCTACAAAAGCTTCTGAAAGATCCGGTAATCCAGCAGTGTCGGCTAAGACGCGATGGCGATGACGATCTCCTGACGTCAGCTCTACCTACACGCGCTGCAACCGCTACTGCCAGCGGTGCCACCACTAACACAAGTGAGACAAAATCACGCAAGTAATAGTAGGAGTCGCTCACAAACACTTAACACACCACCACGGAATATTGATATACATATATCACTAATAATAAAACAACTGTTTCTTCTACAGAAATGCTCATACTAGTATGTACAATCATGTATTTACTAGTATGAGCATTTCATAATTAAATTATTCCACTATTTATTTCTATAAGGTGATAACTGGCGCGATTCAGGGTCAAACTGATGATATGAATGTTAAGTAATCTAATAACTTCCGATTTCTTAACTGCCTATGCTCTATAAATACTATATACATGTACATGTACACTATATACATATAATATATACATGTAATTTAAAATATGTCTAATGGTTAGCTAAAGTTCGAATATGTTTTATTTTAGGTGAGGAGGCTAAGCCAGCAGGGAATGGTACTGTACCCGAAGACATCAGCCAGTTCTACCAACAGCTGGATAAAGACGACGACGACGACGAAGCGACCGATGTCACCGCCAATACCGCGGTAGCCTTTGAAGTTGACCCTGACAAAATAGAAGTAAGAATATTTATTTACCAAATTGCCTGCAAACCCTATGCCAATAATTTAATGTGTATATCAATCTGAAAATTAAATTCAACAGAAACGTCACAATACATATTTTCTTCCCATTCAATCTTCTGTAAATAAAACAGCTAAACCAAAAGTAAAGTCTACCAAAGCATGGTTCAGAAATACTTTATAAAAGCATGTGGCCGTGGCGTCATCATCAACCCTGTTACATCCCCACTGTAAGGACTCTTGCCTTCCTTATGGATGGTTAAGGAGGATGGGCCTTAAATTTTGCAAATTTTGTTGATAACAAGCTTAACAACAAAGTCAAAATTTTGAACAAAAAATATTGTCTAAGTTTTTATTCTTCTACTAAAATAATTTTGATACATAGAGTAACTAACATTCAAGCAATCAATTAAATCAAAATTTATTCTTCTATGAAAGCAAAATTTTGAGAATTATTAAAAATCATAAAACAAGCATTGTTATTTATGGTTTTATATCTAATCCTCTATATAATGATTAATTTTAATTTTGAATAGGTAATACAAAAACGTTGTATTGAGCTCGAGCATCCACTATTAGCGGAATATGACTTTCGCAACGATACGGTGAACCCTGACATTAATATAGACTTGAAACCCACCGCTGTGCTGCGCCCTTATCAGGAGAAGAGCCTCAGAAAAATGTTTGGGAATGGCCGAGCTAGGTATATCATTAGTTTTGACTAAAATTATGTGAAATAACATTAGCCTAAAATATCAATATTCCAACATATACGGAATAAATATGTGAAACATAATAGGGACATTTGCGTTTAATTCAAAGTAAGATTAAATATATTATATCATTTTTACTTGATTGCTTAAGAATAATGTCTACGTCAATATTTTCAATATTATTTCGTTTTTCTCAGGAAAATAATTATAAAATGTGCTAATATAAAACGCAAAGCTTTGTCAAAATCTATGCATGTCGATGTCATAAAAAGTTAACATAGATGCATAAACATGAATGTTTTATATCATAATCAATTAGTCACAAATCCATTTTGATTTAAAATGTCATATCCATAGTCATAGATATTAACGTACGACAAGCGCGCCAAAAATTCTGGCGTTTAAAGCGCTCGTAGTTTTTATCATTTAATTTAAATTGACAGATATTTACACTTATGTAACAATATAAGTTATACAAGATTATTTAAAAAAGATGGGCATATTCTCTAAAGTATATTAAAAAACCTACAGTAAAATATCAGTAGCTTCATATTGGTGTTGGGCGGTAACTAATTAATTGTTTATGACGTTGGCTATTTAGACATGCTACAAATAAATAATAATAAATTAGGTCTGGCGTGATCGTGTTACCGTGCGGGGCGGGCAAGTCGCTAGTGGGCGTGACGGCGGTGTGTACCGTGCGTAAGCGGGCACTCGTTCTATGCAACTCCGGCGTATCTGTAGAACAGTGGAAACAACAGTTCAAGTGCTGGGCAACAGCTGACGACAGTATGATATGCAGGTACAATTGTTATGTTACTAATTAATAATACATGTTTACATTTTTTAATTCATATCATAATTTATTTAGTCGATGATTATTAAATCTCATAATTGTTATAATGTGAGGAATAAAGTTGGACCTATTTGCATGTACTTTGTAGTAAGTAAAAAATACTTTATTTTGTATTATTTATGCAAATACATATATATTATTATTTACTTGTTTGATTCTTTGAGTAAGGGAAATATCAATGTTCATGGCCATATGAAAGATTCCAGACGACAGCAAACCCCTTTACAAATTTATAAGATAATAAATAAGTTATAAAATTAATTGTTGAAAAACTGTATTCTTTACCTTTTATTGAAATAATCAATAAATAACCCTGTATATATAACTATAATCAATAACTCAATAAAAGGTAACAAATACAGTGCCAAAAGAAACACCTCTTTGATATTAATATCAAAGAGGTGTTTCTTTTTTTAAAAAAAAAACAAGTCTCTGACATTAATGTCTATACATCGAAAAATTTAAACTAGCATGGTCTAATCATCGAGCCAACATTAAGTAAATCTTGTCGCGAACCCGTAGGGGTTCGTGTATCGTACTTTGAGAATTACTGACCACTGACCAAGGACATTTTGTCAGTTATTAAATTCCTAAAACCTGTCTTAAAAACATTATACTGAACAGGTTCACATCAGAAGCGAAAGACAAACCAATGGGCGCTGGTATACTGATAACGACGTATTCAATGATCACTCACGGTCAGCGTCGATCTTGGGAAGCGGAGCAGACTATGAAATGGTTACAGGCGCAGGAGTGGGGGCTTGTAGTACTGGACGAAGTTCACACTATACCGGCCAAGATGTTCCGACGAGTTCTTACTATTGTACACTCTCATGCTAAACTAGGTAAGTACCTATCTGTCTTTAATATTAAGTAAATTACAAACTAATGTAATCAGTCTCGTGCTTAATATATTTCTGCTAAATCGATTTAATTTATATAGACATCTTTGTACCTTAATTTACTTTATTTCTTCAAATATAAAAACATGAAATTCCGCTTACTTCAAATTAAAATTTGTTTTAAACTGAATTTAAATAGAGAAGTTGCGTAGTGTAAAATACGTCACGTTACACTAGAAAGAAGAGGGGATAAATGTCGTTGGCTTCAAGCCATGGGAGCGTAGACATGATCGACAGTCATGTATTTTAACAAATAATTTTTACCTTTAATACATACTTAGTTTTATTAACCTATATATTTGTTTTATTTCCTCGCAAAAAGCATTGAAAAATGTTGTAAAAAAACTTGAGCGTAAAAGGTTTTTCGAATTCGTGCCAATGAAAACACGCTCGTGTTTTCAATTTGGCCCTTATTCGTAAAACCTTACTTTCCGCACTCGTATCTTAAATAACTATTATGGATTTGTTTCATAGTGCAATAAATAATATTCATTTCATAACATAAAACTGGCCCACGATGTGATCAGCAACGAGAAGGTCAAAAAACCGTGATAAACAGACTGATGCTTTACTAGATTCTTTTGAATCAGGTTTAACGGCGACGTTGCTCCGTGAGGATGACAAAATAGCTGACTTAAACTTCCTCATCGGTCCGAAGCTGTACGAAGCCAACTGGCTGGAGCTCCAAGCCGCCGGTTATATTGCTCGCGTGCAATGCGCCGAAGTATGGTGCGATATGACGCCAGAATTCTACCGCGAGTACCTCATTCAAAAGTATGTCACAAATAATACTTTACAGTCGATACTATGCGAACCAAAAACGAATAGTAGTATACAACAGCTCTAAGCACTGAGATGGAACTCAATGGTTAGAGCAGTCGGATTGCGAAAGGTCGTGAGCTCGAATCCCATCTTAGAGTACCCGGGCGCTGGTGGATTTTTAAGCATTTTTCATTAAGAAGAATATTTTCCAGGATAGCATTATGAATGTCAATTTTATTAAATAATAAGAATAGTATCGTTAAACAGTCGTCTCGGTTCGTAAGTGTGTAAGATGTGCAAAAAAATTGATGAAAATATTAACTTTTTTAAATCAAGGCATTAACCCATTTTGGCACCCTTGACATTTATAATTGAACCCGAAATCATAAAATAGGCCTTGGGTGGCGGGTACGTTGCGACAAAAATCACCAATTTCATATAATAATAATAACTTTTTTATTGTCACATAAACATGCAACAAGACAATGTGAAGTGTTCGACTTCTGCGCTAAATATAACCTGAGTGGCAGAAGTCAGCGCCCTCTTCCATGTTACTAGTAACTAATAATTTATATTAACAAAAAGATACAAATAAATTACTTACTCTTATCTGCTACAATAATAGAAATACAGAGTAAATCATGTGAGGTGAGTAGCACGAAGTATTAATGATAATAGAGAAGATGTGTGAACCACTGATATTGGTGCATGGAGGGAAGGGTTAAAATACTTTCAGCTAGTTGCACAAGCTACCATTAAAATTTGCAATAGTTTAAAACGACATTACCCTTACAAATTTGACACACATTAGAGCTTAAAGGTGTCATTAAACCGTAATGAACGTTTGTGCAACTAAGCGTTTGACTATTAAATATGGATTCCGTTTGATCGCTTTAAGTTATTTAAGGCGAGATATTTAGCAAGAAGAACTTTTCTTTAATTTAGAAAATATACTCCCGATTTCTGAATTGAGAATTTAAAGTTAGGAACATCTCAAACTATACTTAAACGGACAATCAAATCTTTGCTCTTTATAATATTGTATATATGTATACCTCGGAGGCTAATTACTCTAGCTTATACTGTGAATATTTATTTATCCTAATCAGGATCAACAAGAAGATGCTTCTCTACGTGATGAACCCCACAAAGTTCCGCTCTTGTCAGTTCCTGGTTCGTTATCACGAGCGTCGCGGTGACAAGACCATAGTGTTCTCAGATAACGTGTTCGCGTTACGTCACTACGCGGTCAAGATGAACAAACCATATATATACGGACCCACGTCGCAGGGCGAACGTATACAGATATTGCAAAACTTCAAGTTCAACCCTAAAGTTAACACTATATTCGTGAGCAAAGTGGCCGATACTAGTTTCGATTTACCAGAAGCGAATGTGCTTATTCAAATTTCGTCGCATGGCGGTTCTAGACGACAAGAGGCGCAGAGATTAGGTAAATAATTTGTATAAAAAATAATTTGTAAATATTAGACTTACGCCCAGTTGCAGAACCGTCCGGTATGGTTTAATGACGACTTTTATCTAATGAATTTTCTAAATTTTGTAAATTTGTATCGGTTATCAGTCAGTTGCATAAACGCCCATTAACATGTTAATGAGTTAATGCCACATTACCCATACAATTTAGAATATTCCTTAGTGCTTAAAGTCGCTATTAAACCTTAATGAACGTTTCTGCAAGAGCAGTACATGCATTGCTCAGATTCCAAGATGAGTAGCTAAAGCCTTCGTATTATGGAGTAACGGTGACAACAAAGGTAACATAACATCCAGACCTGAGACGATATAGAAAAGTTCATTTTCTACATTGATCCGTCCTGTAATCGAACCTCGGAGCCGACCGACCTCACCAACATTGCTCTATCGAGCTCCTCATTCTTCATTATTACAAAATTTGAAATACTATAATAGCGTTTTGTTTGTTATTTTGTTAACAGGTCGTATTCTGAGAGCGAAGAAAGGTGCCTTAGCAGAAGAATACAACGCGTTCTTTTACACTCTCGTGTCAAAAGATACACTAGAAATGGCGTACAGTCGTAAACGACAGAGGTTTTTAGTTAACCAAGGTTATAGTTACAAGGTAAAAATTGTTTTAGACTATTCTACTAAGTGGTTAAATCGGAAGTTAATTTCGATTCTTATCAATTCTCTTAAATGTATAGGTTATCACTGCACTTAAAGGGATGGATCAAGAGCCAGACTTAATGTATGGAACTCGTGAGGAACAAGGCATGTTGCTCCAACAAGTAAGTATATTTTTTACATTATTAGTAGGGTAGTTTCGTTAGTGAAAAATAAGTCACGAAATTGTACAAGCACTAAAATTTACATTGTAATAAATATAGAGATTCTGATTTTTTCTTATTATCTTAAAATTAAAAGTAGATATTTTATGTCCGTATGTCACGTGATTTGAAACACGACCCGCCATCGTGTGACGTCGCCTCTGCAACATCTGTCAGATTAGTTGTTCACATATGCATATTTTTTATAAATCAAATTCCTAGATGGCGTTGTTCTTATCTTATTTATATATTTTATTTTGTAGTAGATAGCTAGAGTGCCATCTAGCTAGTTTTATTGACATCTTTGAATATACTACTCTATGCATCTGTTTTGTGTTCATATCGAAATGACGCAGTGAATATGGCGGACAGTGTTTTTTCGGGTATAAAAAAAAATTAATGTTAATGCAAGAAAACGTGTTAAATTTTCCGAAATATTTTTAATAATAATAATTACATATTCTTTTTGAAACAGAGTAGAATGCGCTATGTTTGGAAAAAGTATTTTTAAAACTGTCATATGATATTAAACCACTAAAAGATTATTTTTCTCCAAAACGTGTTATTAAATTGCAATTAAAAGCAAAACATATTGTTATTCTTTAATATAAATTGTCCCGGGAAAACAATAAGTCACTTGTAAAGACAGGCAAAGTGTTTCTGCCCAGCGGACAGATAAGGAACAAACCCAGGCATTTTGAAAATAAATCTTATTTGTCCGATAAACACCCGATTAATGCCCGATTTTGACCCGTAAGATAGTAGAGATTTAGTCATTAATAATCAGTGGTCAAAAACAGTTTTACATCTCTAGCATCAATAATGACAGACTTCCATGTAAACTTTCAACTCTTAAACAGTTATTTACTCATTTTTCAAATTATATTATTTTTGTATAAGTAGATTTATTTATATGTTTCTACTTAAGCTTGTACTTGTAATATATATTTACTTATCTTTAACAACAAAACACAACTTAGTCTTTCGTTTAATTTTCAAATAAATTTTGTTTAATAATATAAATATGCCCAGTAGGCGGGAACTAACTTTTCTCATCGGGAAAAACACAATTCGACCAAAACGCCCGGGCATCACGGTCACGTGATATTTCGAGCCGTGACGTCACACTTCACTAAAGAGTGGAGTATAATGACACGAAATATACCGTATCCTATAATCGCTTCCCAGGGGAGCGACCGCTCAACTCACATTAACTCTAGCCTTTGCTGAATCAATTAATATGTTTATATTTTTTTATAATGTATATTTAATGAACGGTTTTGGTTATTGTAGTTTACTGAATTAGTCAAACAAAACAAAGCTATTTCCAAATTAAAAATAGACCAAAATGTTTCATTAAATATATTATTATAAAAAAATATCATACAAATAATTGATAAAATCAATAAAACGTATTCATAGCTATAAATAGAGTTAGTTATAGCCAGAGTCATTAGATGGCACTGTTCTTGTTTTATCATGACATCTTTGAATCTTCTACTCTATGCATATATTTTGTGTACATATCACAATGAAGTCATAAATATGACGGACGGACGGAAAAAAACATATTTTGATTTATATTTAAGGCAAGAAAACGTTATTTTTCCGAAATATTTGCTGTAAAGCTTTTTTTTAATAAAAATAAACAGTTACATGTATTATTTCGAGCAGAGTAGAACGTCCTATTTGCGGGGATTTCACTAACGGCGTAAGGGTGTCGCGTCGTGTACAGGTGCTGGCCGCGACTGAGACGGATTGCGAGGATGAGCGCGAGGGCGCGGTGGGCGGGGGCGGGGGCGCGCGGCGGGCGGCCGGCGCGCTCTCCTCGCTCGCGGGCGCTGACGACGCGCTATACCTGGAGCGGCGGCACGCCACCAACAAACACCCGCTCTTCAAAAAGTTCCGATACTGAACTCATGGTAGGGTACTTTTTTTTAAATAATCATTTATTCACGCCTGTGGACACAGGTCCTTCAGCCGAATACAATTTATATAATTTCTTGCAAATTTCTTAAAAAAAATTTTTTGTTTGTTGTATGTAACGGTGTCTTTATGATATTTGAGAGGTGGCAGATTGATACTCTCGAATACGGGATCTC
The DNA here is from genome assembly GCA_918026875.4 of Diatraea saccharalis. Taxonomy (NCBI): domain Eukaryota; kingdom Metazoa; phylum Arthropoda; class Insecta; order Lepidoptera; family Crambidae; genus Diatraea; species Diatraea saccharalis. The sequence continues at coordinate 9,715,026 of OU893337.1, forward strand.
ACCTAGCGAGATATCAATCCGCCATAATTATTATTTTACGTATCTAACCATTACATTTGTTAAAATATATATATAAATTATGTAATAGGTCTTTACCTATAAAATTGCCGTTCTGCGATACTGGCCATTTCAAATCAAAATATTTTTTAAAATAAAATATGGAATTCTTTTTTCTAAAATCATCATGGATAAGTTAAAAATTCGAGCAATAATGGAGTATGAGTACAGTCATGGCAGTAGAGCACAACAGAGCGAACACTACAAACGAACGCACTGCCCGTTGTTGGTTTGCCAGATTCTATTCTGGAAATTTTAACCTGAAAAATGAACCCCGTGGTAGTCCGAAAACTTTAGTCGACAATGATGAATTAAAGGCGATTGTGGAAGCTGAAACTCGAATCTACGGCTAAATTAGCAGCAGCTTTCGACGTTAACGTCAAAACAACATTGGTCTATTTGCGTCAAATTGGCAGTGATCACTAGAGCGAAGTACGCGTTGAGACGTGCCTTGCACTGCTGAACAGACATACAAATGAAGGAATTGTGAACTCCATTGTTACATGTGACAAGAAATGGATGCTATTCGACAATCGTAAGCTCTCAGCAAGTTGGTTGGACCCTTGTTCAGCACCCAAGCAATGCCCTAAAACGATTGATCACTGTTTGGTGATCTAACGCGGATGTAATTCATCAAAACTTCGTACCAATCGGGACGAGCCTTACTGCAGTTGTGTACTGTGAAGAACTGAACACAATGATGGAGAAGCTCGCACGTCTCCAACCAGCTTTGGTCAAATGAAAAACGGCAATTTCATGGGTAAAGACCTAATATTTAACATTTATAAAATAGCTACATATCAAATATATTTGAACAAAGGGATAAAATAATCTGGATTGGCTAAAAATTCTATCCCACCGAAATCATTTTCATGTAAAGTGTTGCCAAGCCGAGACCATTTATGACTCGAACTGTCAAAAGTTTTAAGACTGTTGATGTCGTAGAAACAAGATTCTAGCTCTACAAGCCGTTACTTCATAAACACTAAACCTTATTGATGTGGCTGAAAAATTTATTCACAGTTCATTACTTTTCTGTTATGCCATGGTCCTTACTTGTAGAAACGAAACTAATTGTTTTGAATAAGATGTAGGGTTATGCCAAGTGCAATTGAAACTGTATTTTTAAAAAGTTCGTTATTGGGATTACATCCCAAACATTTGATACCTTGCGTTATGTTATGATTACACTAGATAAGTGTAATTCAAACATCGTATTATTACATTTTTTTACAGGTACTGATGTTCCGACATACACGACTTATCATATCTTTATACAAAGAAACCTATACAAGCGTGTCTCTTATATGCACCTTACACTATGGCAACAGTTCTCTGCTACCTTCAGTTTTATCTACTGTTCCGTTTACTACATATCACATACAACTCATCGACATTCAAAATAAAATAATAATAATTCGACTAGCGCCTTTCATTTCCACTTTCCTCGTAACCTTAATTTTATATAAATATATGAAATGCTAATGACAAATTTTATATAACAGTAAAACGGAGACCGAGAAGGGTGTGCCGGAATGGGCGATTGTGGAGCTGCAAGGTTTGATTCAGATGAAGAACGAAACTCCAGGAACTACGGTTGTCGGCGATATAAATTTCTTCAATAGGAACCGCCATCCAGTATTAGTACTTGGGCATCATGTACTGAATGGCAAGGAAACAAAACTGGATCAACCTATGGCGGTCATTGAAAAAGTCATCGTTGAAGGCAAAACAAAGTATTGTGTTAGGGCCATTGTAAAGAAAAAACTCCTGTTTAAGTCTAGACCGAAACCAATTATATCAAATGTTGCAGAAAAAATATGATAAATGTTTGATTATAATCAGTAATGTTAGTTTCATTTACTCACCTTTTTTTATAATGCGGAGGAAATGCACCTTAAGGCTCAAATCGGGGCTCTCCAGTTAGTGTTGTAAAAGAACTGAGTCTTTTAGTCCTAATATTGAGACTGGAGTCTTTTTTTGAAGACTCAAGTCAAAAAAGAGTAAGTTAAAGCTTAAGCCTCTTTGAGTTTTTAGTCTTCTTAAAATAGACTCCAGTCTTGCCAAAGAGAACTCGAGACTGAGTCTTTTAAAAGAGCTCACTCTTTACAAAAAGAACTCCAGACTAAGTCCTTCAAATAAAAACTTAGCTTTCCTAAAAAGAACTAGCGACTGAGTCCTTTTAAAAAGAGCTCAGTCTTACGAAAACCTACTTACACTTATAATTATAACGCGACAAGCCAGCTACACTGTGCGCCTTGTGATCGTGTTTCTAAAACCAAATTTGGATTAATTACCTACATTTTGTAATTACTTACTGACGTACGCATGAATGAGAGTATCACTTACTTATTCAAGGAAAGTAAAAATAAATAATAATGTTTATCAAGATTCCAAATGTAATGTGTTCGTTATATGATTTGAGTTATGGCAATTTTTTTCATTATTGTATACTAGAAACAATTACGTTAAGTTTTTTGATACGGCTGCACTACCAGAGCATCCTGAGGATGAATTTGTAAAAGTAGTATGTATTAACATAGTTTTGTTTTTCTTTTATATCACACGACATTAACAATTATATGTAAATTAATAATTGACAAATTAGTATTAAATATGTATGATTTTGATGTGTAAAGAACTCAAAGGCTTCATGACACGAGTCTTTTTGATTGGACTGCAGTCCTGATTGGACTGCAGAACTTAAAGGACTCAAAGAACCCAAAGGACTGAAAAAAAACGAAAGGACTTAGAATAAATCTAACGACTCAAGAAATTTTAGGACTGAAAGAACTGAAAAGACTCATAAGAACTCAAGATTAAGGACTCAGAAGACTAATTAGTCGTGAGTTTTGCAAAAAGAACTTATAGCCGCAAAATTAGGACTAAAAGACTCAGTTCTTTTACAACACTATCTCCAGTCACCCCGCCCTGAAAAGGGCAGGTTAATGTGACTAGCCTATCTGATAAAATCCGCTGCGGTTCACCTCGCGCGGATAGACGAGTCCGGTATCCAGCAAGCCTCTTAGCAGGATACCGGACTCGGGCCGGTCTCATTTACTCACCTACGAGTATAATTTGCTTCTTCGAACTGGTGTGTCAGGCTGGTGGCGCCACCCTCTTCAATCTTTTAATTATTGATCCATCTAGTCCTTTATTTATCAGTCAGTTACGAAATAGGCACAAATGGCCAAGTTAAGTGATTTCGAAGATAAACAAATCTTTGTTGCGCTACTGGGCTGACGTCAGTATAACTATTCCAATGGAATATTCTAGTCTCGTATTATTGTGACAAATTTTGTTATAATGCATTTCTAAGAAGATTTAAATAAAATGTCGAATACCCAAGTGATCATTTATTAAGACACAAAATAAGATTGATATAATTACACGTCCATTTCTCATAATATTCATACATACATACACTTGTAATAGTAGATACAATGATTCAACTGGTTAAATCTAACTCAGAATTTTAAAAACAATGTTTATATCTTTACCTAAACATATTAGTGCTGGTTATATTTTTTTTAAAGTTGTTACTTGCGTAGGAAAATATTTTCGAAAAATTATATCGACTTCATATCGAACTTATACAAGTCAAAATTATCATGAAAAATCAAAATTCACTTATACCGTGATAATGACATAATCCTCAAATTATGACGGGATCATTCTTCGTTTTATTTTAGAGTTGGACAATTATGCAACTACTATTCGCACAACTTTAAATTATCAAATAAACCAAACACTGGTCCAAATACACTTCCAATAAAACTCAATACCTATGCGTAACACACTAACAGACGTGCAACAATAACTTTACCTGTAGATTAGACTACACCTATGCATTTATAATTATTACCTATTATTTTTTTATATATATATAGTATAACGTAATATTTATTTACACTTTAATTTTACTCATAAAATACATATTGAAGTCTTGAATGACCAACTCAGTAACAATATAAAATTGTATTCCAAATAACATTCACATTTAACTCGTTCACACTTTTTTTTTTGTTATAATATTACCAAGAGTTAATTTGTCAGTATTGTTTGTGTTACAATAGTCTTACAAATTGTATGCCAGAGCGTTTATATAAATGTATGAAATTTAATAGCAGTTATGCCCTAGCTCTTTGGATTATTTTATGGCCTTGGTCACAAGAAATAATTTCCAGTACCTACCCAAAAAAATAATCAGTTTCTCAGTCAGTAGTCAGTTTACCATTGATATTGTTTACTGGGCATCAATATAAAATAAGAAATTACATAACTTAAGCAGATACTTTAATCAACAAACAAGATTTTGAATGAAATAAGAACTGTTAATAGCTAATAATAATATTGTTCTTTCTATTAATAGTTCTTACTTCATTAAAACTCTTGTTTATTTGTTAAAAATATTTGCATTTATATACTTATGTTCGACTATTGATACGGCTGTTAGAATAATTTCCAGGTATCTCCCAATGAGGTTATATTTAAAAAAACCAAAGCACTAAAAAATCACCTACACTAGATGGCGACTCTAGCAAAAGTTGATTTTTGCAGGAAACGAATGGACCAAAGACAATAATTTCCGTTCCTTTTACTAACATATTAAAAAACTGTAATTTGAAAAATTCGAAACTTAAATATCAATACAAATACGAAAAAGTACAAATAGAATATGAGTTGTTTATTGAGTTTCGAAAACTAATTTACTTTTAAACATGTAAGCAAAACCGGAAGTGTTGTCATGGAGAAATCAAGAATGTACCGCAGCGCCATCTAGTTTGATTTTGGGAACTAATGTTTTCTTTAAATACTACCTCATTTCCTGTACTCGTTCTTGATCACATAAGTGAATCGAAAATTTTAATGTTATTAATATTTCAACTTCTAGTGCATTTATTTATTGCAGCTGTATAGTCGAAAACGCGACATAATATCGTGTTCTTCCAACACTGATACACAACAGTGTTGGCAGGTGGAAAACTTATTTTGGACAACGAAGTCTGTTATTAGTAGTTTGTTATTGGGAATACTGAAGTAATGCGATTTAAATACACAGTCCACCCCCCACCCCTTCGAAAATCATTAAGAATATGAAAGAAGTTTTTTGTACTATGCGGCACAAACAGTAAATAACCAATGACGCGCCTGACACACTGTAACATGTTTGAAAATAATGATTGCGAATTAATAGTTCGATTCCCGTGAACTGTCGAAAATTTAAATCACTTACATATCAAGATTAAGCGCAAAATATAAGAAGTATGATTTCAAGTTGTAAATAGTTATTGAGAGACATGTCTCATAATTTGCATTATGATTTTTAAGAAAATCGGAAATTCAAATCGAAGAAAGCTAAAGAATTATACTAGTTTAAAGATAAACTTACAACGGTAATTTTTTATTTAAATTTTTCCAATCCACGCAAGAACAATTTGTTTACTACTTTGTGGTCTAAGAGTTAAAGTTGTATTTCATGTGTAAAGTTAATAATCCAAATTATGATCATGAAAGGCACTTTTATTTAGGTAATAATGATAATTGAACATAATAAATTATTGCTATACTTATGTATACAGCTTATAAAATAATCCTAGATATAATAAGAGACAGATTAATAAAACAGTCAATTTTGCATCAGAAAGGAATGAATACTTTTATAATATAATTTCTTATTTGAAAATGTTAGCCACTTCTTAACAACATGTATTTCAGTATAGAACTTTGGCTGTTTAAATAAGATATTTTGCTCTAAATCATAAACTCATAACATCTAAAACAAAGACATAAACAATTTAATCTATAACATAACATAATAATCTATGACTATCCTCTAATTCCATTAGGTTAACAGAGACTGCCTTATTTTAGATAAATCGATTATGTATGGGAAAGTTGAATACAACAATTTAGTATGAAAAGGCAAAATATGGCAGTCAAAGTTCATAATATAAATTAAAATTTCGTGTCTGCCAGCTGTTCCCTCTCAATACGTTGTAATTACTGTGAGCGTTTCAAGTAAATTACGAAAGCTTCTCTATATTGTGTTACAGCAAGATACGACTAATGAGCCACATGCTGAATTAGTTTTATCTTAATGTACCATCAATCACACACACGTATAAAGTATATCCCACATTTTATTTTGTTTACCATACATTATTTCTTATGTATAAAGCGCATGGTCTTCTGTATTTTTTTCTAATTATACCCAAATCACTTACAAAAACCCTGACCGATCCTTCGAAACGAAATATGGAATCCACACATATGTCTATCGGAATTGTACAAGATACGCGCAAACAACTATGTGCATGGTGAGATATTATAGGCATATGAAAAACAAGTGCACAGTAATTGATGTTTATAATTTTAAGAATTATGCATTAATCATTAAAAAAATATTCCTCTATTATGATTTTTAACGCCGTTCTAGACAGATTCGCAAAAGTAAACAATACACAAGTGACATATATTTGTAAATTTTCACATCTAAAAACATGTAGATACGATTTTGACATTTAATCTCCCTATTTTATTTACTAGTACCAAAATATGGGTGCAATATAGTTCTCTATCACACTAGTCAATGTAATGGACGCATCACTGATGCCCTTAAGTGTGACAGAGAGCGCTACACGATATCGTGATTATTTTGTGTAAATGTCAAAAAAGTATACGAACGACATTACCCACGTCTGGGTACTACCATCTGGGTACCATCAATCCAAACATAATCTGATGTGAAGCGAAGTCGAACTGTTTCTGTCGTAGATATTTCTGTTTCACACCTTAACACCAAACTTTAATTATGATCCCACCTTTGGTAGCGTTTAAGACGCCATCTACTACTCTCGCTAAGCGATTGTCTTCTGATATCTTAAATTCATATATCTGTTATATGCACGCACTAAAAATATCTCAAACATACTGAAAGGTTAAATATTAACCACACATTCTTTAATTCCCGTAAATTTAAATGTAACGTGCAACTTATATTAGTTATTAAAGATTTTGGATGGTAGCTCTTATAGATTCCTGACCCTCATCGGATGTCCAGTAGTTAACCATTAGACTTCGCTCTGTTTCCAAATGTGCCAAGAATACATCATCTGAAGGTTTCCTCATACTTAGTAATTTTTTCTTCATCAGTATTGCCTGAAAGAACAATATAATTAATATATTTGTTAAGAAAGAAGTTAACCTTGAATTGGGAGCAAAAGTAACATGATGGATTGAGAGTCTTTTAATAATGTCTTAATTATAATTCTCGGTTTTAAGCACATGTAATTTTTACATGACTGCCCAAAAAAGATCTATAGAGTTAATTTAGGTATGTGTGAGTTTCTTTACTCAAAGATAACTTTTGAAAGAACTATCGGATAAACATGTATATAGGGAATTGTTACAAACGTTACAGCATTATGAGTGACACTGGCTAAATTTTTTTCATTAAAAAAATTCATAGCCATAAAAAAATATTTTTTTTCTTTAATTATACAATATTTGTATCAAATGTCTCTTTATTAGTACATTATAAAAAAATATAATATTTATACATAAATAGCTGCTCACTAAAAGGAATAAAATTAAAATTAATATTAATTATTGAAATTTAAAAACACGACCGTCAGAATTTAAGTAAAATGGAAGAAACAAGTTGTATTATGGCTTCCACAAAATTGACATTGTTTTGATTTTACATTATTTTTACAAATTGAACTGTTGAAACCTTTCCAGCCTGGGATTTGAGTTGTCATAAAATTATCATTTGTTCATTCAAAAGAAATATTGTCAATTGAAAAATAGATTACTTATTTTTTTATAAACTATAAACCAAGAGCGAAAACCATTATTTATTATAGTGGATATATTGTGTTATTGAGACTTCAAGCATATCATACAAGGTTACCGTTATCTATCTCACGATGACCTATTTAGCCGTTTCAAACAGAAACAAATCGCGTTAAGTAGCTCACAGACTAATGGCAAAAATCAATATACTATTCTTTTTATTCATTCTACTTCCTTATAATTCCGGCAATACTAGTGACGAGGAACCAGACCTTTATTATTATGGTATAGTAAGTATCACAAGTGAAGTGACCTTCGGGACCACAGACAGAAGATTGTGTCGTTAAACCTAATTTAACACAAAGACAATCTATGGTCGAGTTTCACAGTACAGAGGTAACAACCTCTTGAGGATCCAGGGTATACAAGTTTTACCAGTTTCACGTTTCATATGAAAAATATAAATTTTTGACGCTTTCGATAGCGGAGTCATGCAACATATTCACCACCCTGAAAAAAAAGCCAAACAACTGTCACGGATTTAGCGCCATTCTGTGAGCTCATTTCATCGCTAGATAAACCAGTGACCGACCAATGAAAATAAGCTATCACATATTTTCATTTCAAACTAATACATGTCGTATTTAAAGTGGTAATTCCTAAGTTTTAGAAGAAATCCAGAACAAAACAACAAACCGACACTTCGTACATATAATATCGAGGCTAAATCATATGAGTAATTTGTAGCATTTTACCAAACAATGCCTGTTTATTCAAATGTTTACTACTAAAAAAAATATATTGAAAATATTGTTTAGTAATACTGTTCCAATATTCAACGTGTTGAAACGTGTTCTATGGCAGGAGGAGAGCGAGCGTGGTCTGCGGTTGTGCGGAGAGCGGAACGCGTGCGCAGTCCTGCTGCATCGTTACTGGCGCGCGGACGCACTGGTGCGGTTATGCCGGTGCCCTCGACGCCGCCGCTGCGACAGTCGCGCCCCGCCCGACCGACGTATCGAGCTTAACAACCGAGCCTACTTTCAAGTAAGTACTAACAAAACGTTTCAACTAAAATTATCTAAAACCGACTTTACATTACGAAAGTAGTGTCACTAAACTAAAAACAAATTTCGCGAAAGTAATTTCGGCACATTTGAAAGTACTTTCGTTATGGCGTACAATCAACAGCATCTTGGAGACCATGACAGCGTCAACATCGAAGCTTTACTATGCGCAGATGGTATCACAACAGTAATTTCACACTAGTAAATCAAGTTGAAATTAATTGCGTGAAACTACTTTCATCAAAAATATTCGCATTGTATGAAACTACTTGACTGTCGTGAAACAAACGCATGCGTTGCGAAAGTAGACATTTACACGTGCAACTGCTAGCGAAGTTAATGGAACGAAAGTAGCTTCAAGCAACTACATTCGTAATGTATGTATATCCGTGTTAAAGATCTCTGCCCACTACAATGTAATATGGCCGACAAAAAACATATTGAATGTAAAGAACATTAAACGCCCGTTCCGTAAAAGACCAACACCACACGGTGTCATGACCAGACCATCGATAAGAGAACCTAATTAAATTAAATATTTCTTGATTACTAATCAGCTTTTCCTTCTTCTAGAAAGTTGTGAATCGAATAGAATCGAGTTTATTTTGTTTTCATATCTTAAACAACAATCGCCAATTACGAAATTACTTTTCTTATTGCTATTGGGTATGTTTCGATATACACTGCGAGCACTGCGCAGTGGTCTTACTGCTGAAAAATCCGTTCCGTTATGGACTGCCAGTACACTGCTACAGTACCCTAGGGAAATTCATGACGTCATAAATTGCCGCCATATTTGTACTGTGAGCACTGGAGATTTCGAGGAAAGGTGCTCGCAGTGCTTTTGCTCACGTGATCAGTCGAAACAGAATCAGAAAATGATAAGTTTCTAAATAAACAAAAAAAAATACTTACGTTTATTATAAGACGGATAAATAATTTTATTTTACAATTTTCCAATTTTATAATATTTTCTTTTGAAAAGAGGGAATCTTTGTATTTATATTCGTATTATACCTTGCATTAACAAATTTAAAAATGGCGCCAAAAAATAGGGTTAACAGTATACTGGACTGCGTTCCGTTTTAAAAAGTCACCAGTATAACTAGCTATAAAGGAACGGGCTTCCAGTATACTAAACTGACGTCATACTCTTCAGTGGTCGCAGTGTATATCGGAACATACCCATTATCGCTTCTCGTACGTAGGATTACATACCATAATACAATAGACTCTTACACAAATGCTGCACGGAATAGCATCGGGTATAATGCACATTTTTCAAACCTTGTCTAATCTCCGTATATAGTAGTTTATTGTATTTGTCTGATGCTGTTGATATCTAATATTACGGTCACGGGGTAATCAAATAACACCTTAATTTTAAAATCATTGCGAATATAAGAATGAATTACAAATTGAACTTTAATTAGTAATGCATAAGGAGCGCTTCGTATACGGATTTTGTAACGAATCCTATGAGATTTACTGAATCAAAAAATCAATAGGATTAAAAAATTCACGGGGTTACAATTACCGTAGTTCGCACTAGTGAAACGTTTAATAAAAAAATAGTAACTAAAAATAAAAGAAGTAAGTTATATTATGGCTTGACTAAACAAAATTCTAATTGCAGTCCCGACAGTGGAACATTTGTTATCGAAGATAGCTCCCCACTACAATCAGAACATTGTTTAGCGAAGCCATAATACAACTTTATTCTTTTTTTTAATTTGATTTTTTTACTTTTTTAATTATTTATTTTAACTTTACTTTTTTAATTATTTATATTTCCTTTTAACGAGTAGCTAATTGTGTATGCACAAATCATTTCATTTTGGAATATACTCATCAAGACCTTAAATTTATTATACATTATTATGTTTAATTACTATAATTAACATTTTTTTCCATTTTTTAATGGCGATATTTAAAATATATATAACTAGCGTCACTCAGGATGATGTAACGTTTCTAATGATGGCTTTATGCATTCATATCCGATATCTTTTAAAAGTTATGGAGAAATAAAAACCTCATATACATTTATTTAACTCTAAATACAATACATTCTTTTTTAGAACAGTTATGTAAAACATCTATTTTAAAAAAAAAACGTTATCCATTTCACAGTTTTGTAATCCAGTTACCGATTGGCGTCAATGCGACCCAGGGGAGACTTCCATTGTCGTGAAAAACGATCACGGTCGTATAAATCCAGATGATATAGAGGAACTGCATCACGAAAATAAGGAATTGGCGCCGCCTAACATAACTTTCGATTGCCAATGCTGTACACCTAATTATTGGCGGGCGAAATTCAAATTAGACGACGACTCCATCGACCAAAGACAATACCGATGTGGTTCATTACCGCTTTGCAGAACAGGGGAGCTATGTGGCCACGTCACCACCGACATGTACGCGTTATACCAATCTTGTCTATGTCCCAAACGTCATATGTGTGTGCATAATGGAGGTATCACACACGACTCTATATCCGAGTTGCTATACCGAGGTACCGGCTGGAAAGCTTACTGTCAACGCATCGGAGATGATGACAGTTATGAAGATTATTGAGATTACTCACCTCTTTGGGCTGACTTGCGATGTCATTGACGACAGCTTGTACTTGAGCGGAAAACCCAGCATTACATATCACACGACTAATAAGGCCGCCTTGTAATGCTTCAAATGATGATAATCGGCGGCCGAATATCGCCAAGTCATTTAACTGAAAATAAATATTCCACATTCAAAATTAAATCGCTTTCTTTTTCTTACAAATATTTTTTTTTTATATTTGACCAATTTTGCATTCAAAATGCTAAACTGAAAAATATTTAGAGCAGTCGCACGGATTGCGAAAAGTATGAGTCCCATCTCAGAGTGCCAGAGACAAGTGGATTTTTAAGCATTTTTCATTAAGAAAATAAAATATTGTTTTTTTTTTTCAAATTAAAAGTACAATAATTAACTTTAATATACTACAAAACCTTTTTGGCCAAACTGCTAAAAAAGAAATGTCTAGTACTACTCGTATAATGTAAGGTAAAGTATATAGTTAAGGTTTTTAGTAGGGCGTCATGGAATTTATGGATTTTTTGAAAATACCTTAGGTTTTTCTTTAAGGAAATGTCGTAATCGTAGATAAAGCTGAATAAAATATCTATATCTAATTACTTACTCAATGATTCAATCAAATATTCTGGCTAAATCTTTGGTTAGTTATCTATATAGAAACTCTCATTCCTAGCATATTCTATTACACAAATTGACAGTTGGTGACTCCATTTTTTTTAGAATCTAATAGTTGTAAGTGCAGTAAAATAAATTAATTAAATATTTGATGCGCAGTCACATGCTTAATATTCTAATGTAAAATATTTTTCAAGTGATCAATCATTCAAATCAGTATTCTTTAATTTGTCCCTTCTAATATTGCAATGAATAAATCTTAATAGAACGTTAGTAAGACATACTAGTAATGCCGGTAAGTGCAGTCTCTCGCAATAGATTTATTTTTAAATGTTAGTTTTATTCCGCCTGTGATATTTTGAGAATTGATTATAAAATTGCGTATGGGTATAAATTTACGATTCAAAAGTGCTTCAAACAAGCTTACTTGAATAAAGACATTTTCATTTCATTTTATTTAATATTATATCGTGTATGTTGCACGATAAAAATAAAGGCAAATTTTCTTTTGTCACTCACCGTCGGTAGCGGTAATTGTCGGTAAGAGGTGAGTAAAGCGGCGAGGGATGGCGTTGGCGGCGCGGAGGGATCATGTGCCAGCGCTACAATGGCGCCCTCCGCCGCCAGAGCCACGTCTGCCAGACCGACGAGAGCAGTCGCCACGCCTGCGCATGCACCGCTTACCGCCACGCAAACCAGCTTACTGTGCTGACCTATCGCCCACAACAGCGATCTGTAGACAGATACCGTTTTTAAATTTCTGTGGTGCAACAAATACTACTTACAAAATACAATTAATTCACCAAGGTAATAGATATGCATCCACATGTGCCTCCACTGGCTTTAATAACCTACAGAAAACCTCCGTCCTACTTCAATATTAAACTCTTGAATAATGGTTTTTAAGACAAGTATTAGCTACTTACTTAGGTAATATTTTATAAAAAAAAAAACAAAAAATATTACATCAGAAGGAAAATAGGAATACTTCTCATAGACACTATGATTGAACACAACAAATGTTTCAAAGTATGTAGTGACTATTTCAATTACGAGTGCCATCTTTTTTAATACTACTGTATCATTTGTATACACTTTCAGTTTTGAGTGATGGCCCTAGTATTCCAAATTCAATGATTTTATTTGTCAATCGCATTCATTTAAAAATATTTCCTGAAACTGCTTCATAATTTTAAATAAGTTTTCAAATACAGATGACGCCAAACAACTTGAACAAAAAGTGTGGTGGTGGGGGAAAGTTTGCGCATGTACACTTACGAGCAAAAAAACCTATGCATTAGAATTTCTTATTCCTACGTTAACTATTTATTTCTGTATTTTTTCTGTCCTATTTGCATGAGTGACTGAGTGGTAAACGTGCACACGAATGATACACGTGAAGTAAGTAGCTGCGTATATAGTAGTAGTATCGGTTTCTGCGCATGCAAGGTCATTTGTTCAAGTTGTTTGGCGTCATCTGTACCTTTATTTGTTAATATTTAAAGATATATTAAAAAAATGTATATTCTTTATCCCTAGTACTCTAAGTTGGGATTCGAACCTACGACCTTTCGAATCAAATCGTCAATTGGCGACTTCTATATCGATTCGGATTAGTGACTGCTCTCAGTGGATTGCGAAAGGTCGTCAGTTCGAATCCCATCTTAGAGTACCAGTGATTTTTTAAGCATTTTTCACAAAGAATATTTTCCAATATAGCATTGTGAATGCAAAATTAATCAATTTTTTTTTTTTGTTTCTCTTCAAATATAACAATATTAAATTTATTTCTACTGTTAGATATCTATACATAGTATAAAATTAAGTTACTTCCTGTTATCTGTACCCTGAGATACTACACAATAAATTTTAATAAGTTTTTTTCGACCTGTCCATTTAAAGGCAAATAAATTATTAATATACTGATTGATTCAAGAGTTATGTTTATATGTATAATATAGGATCAATCAGGCGAAGCCGCTAGCTAAACTAGTAAGAATATATTTCAGATAAAACTAGATTACTGGTAGAAATTTTCTTGTTGGCCCAGCCAAGTCTATTGGAATAGGATAAACAATCCATATACTTGTTGACATACCTTACTGATTCAGCTATATCATTTGCAGCTTTAATTGTTGCTTCTATATCGGTTCCTAATAATGGTTTCATATCTAATTCTGAACACATTCCACCTTCTAATGTTATCAAAGTGACAGATGTGTCTGGTCTTAAATCCACATATGACAAAACTTCAATAAATTCCTTCATAATCTGTAAAATAATATTTAAATCAAATTTGGTAATTTATATGTATAAATAACATACCTATAAACATAGATAGTAAATCAAAGCCTTATGTAATTGGTTATTAAAAATTAATCAATTAAACATAATTCATACCTCAACTCCTAATTTGGCATTAGTATCTTTGATGAATATCCCAGCTACCCTTCCATCGACTTTTAGTGACAGGTATTTAAAGTAGCCAGATTTAGTTACATCACCTGTGTCATTCAGTTTTGTTTGTTTTTTCAGTGGTTTGTCTGTTTTAATGCTATCTCTTTTTCGTTTGTTTAAGGCTAAAGATAGTTTTGAGTTCAATTTCTTCTTTATTGACAAGCAGTCATCTTTATTGATAATATCTTTGACAGGAGTTTGTTGTATATCTCCATCATCAAGTGGAATACTTTCAGGTTCAAGTTGCAATTTGCTACCACCTTGCAGGGAAGTACTTGCATTTGGATTAATGCTAGCTTCTACATCACTAAGGCGACGAGGGCTCATGCAACTACTTGAATAGGAGCTTGATGAATGTCGCCGATAAATTATGGAATCATCTGCACTGTGGGTCTCAAATTCTTCACAAACTGATGGAGATTTAACAGAACTACTCAAAGATGTTCTTTGTTTGCCACTTAATATCTTTTTAGGTTCTCCATCTTCACCTTTAGAATCCTTCTTTCTTTCCCTAAACTTCATCTCTTTGCTTTCAGGAGTAGAACTTTGTAGTTTTTTTATAAATTCAGCTTTAGTCCGCATGTTTTTCTTTCCTTTTGGAGCTTCTGGAGTCAACTGATAAATCATATTAACAGCCCCTTCATCCATTAGTAACTTGTCAACTTCAGTCAATCTTTTGTTCTGTTTACTATTCTTTGATGAAGGTTTCTTCCACTGCATTTTTGAAACAGGAGACTTAGATTTCCCTCTTTGCATTATTGGTTCTATCTTACCTTTTTTTGAAGGAGGCTGATCTTTATCAATTTGTGGTTCCCTGCTTTTAATATAAGCTTTACCCTTAGTAAATGTATCTGGATTATCAGGGTCAAATATCACTTTCTTTTTAATTACTCTACCTAATCTTCTTTGCGGCTGCCCATCATCAGCACTCTTATTTGCAGCAGAAGTCTGCCCATCACTAGTAGCAGAATCAATTGAGCATCTTTTTTCTTCTTTGATAGCACTTGCAGAGCTTTCCAACAACTGCTCAGATGTACTTGTAGAAACATCTTTATCATTGAAAGAGTCTCCCTCTTCCATTTCATCATCCCAATCTTTTACTAGAGCATTTACTATATTATCATCCTTATTAGTTTCTTCAACTTTTTTGGTTTTATTTTTATTCTTAGGTGTTTGTGATTGCATTACTTCAGAAGAATGTGGCTTTCTTGCTTTCTTTAATCGTGTCAATTGCTCTAATGCTAATCCCATTTCCTTCCTTTTACTATTTTGCAAAACTTCTTTGACTCTATGGTCACTGACCTGAACATCCTTAACTTCTGTAATATTTCTATTCTTCGGTACTTGTGTTTGCATGATCACCTCCTTGGTACGTGGCCTTCTTGTTTTCTTTAATCGAGTCAGTTGCTTTAATGCAATTTCTGTTTCCTTACCTTTATTTTCTATTTGATTGACCTGCAAAATTTGGTGCTCCATGCCTTGAACATCATTACCTTCTAAAATATCTAAAAGTTCTTCTTTATTAAACATTTCTTGCCTTATTGAGCAATTATTATTTTCTACATTATCAGTCACATCAGATGTGCATAAGACCTCACTAAACTCAATGGTCTGATTCATTTCATCCAAAATATTATGAGCAGAATCTTGCAACTTCATCTCAGTCAGCTCGACTTCATTTATGTCATTAGTTTCAACTACAACTTCTGTCTCAAATCTTACATTATCACCTTCGAGAGACTCATTTGGAGTTTCTAGAACTACCTCTTCACTTTGAACTTCACTTATATTAGAATCTTTAATTGGCATATCCACAGAGGCAGTTAAAGATGTTGCCTCTGAAGGAAGCTCTAAGTTTATATACACACTATTTACATTTTCAACATTTTTTATTTCATCTGTAGGGGCCGACACAGTTTCAACAGGCATGTGTTCAGTCTCACTGACTTCAATAGATTTTTCCACTGTTTGAGTACTTTCCTCACAACTTTCTGTATTGAAAGAATCTTTAACAACAGACTGTATAACACTGCCCGTATCTTCATTAAGATCAGACTTTTCTGTACAGATAATGACACTGCTGGGTTCCGAATTGACTACATTCTCCAAGTCTGCAATACCATTTGACTTGAGATTAACCTCTTCTTGAAATGAAGTCGTTTGATAGTTCGCTTCATTTAATTTCACACTATCTGTTGATGAGTGGGTATCTGGAAGTTTTTCCAGAACAGGTTCCATATCTTATAAATGGTAAAATTGTAGTAAAACTGAACTTTACTGCACAGACTATTGATAACCTATTTTTTTAGATATAAACGGAATCGCATCTGTATACAAATAAGATAACTATTGGTGCTTACATTGCGTGACTATTAAAAATTAACAAAACAGAAAATATACAAAGAAATAAACAGTATTATTGAGTAGAAATAAATCTTTGCACCGATTTCGATTGAACGGTGTTATTTTCTTGCGTTCTTGCGTCGCGTCCAGTCACAGACCAATCCAAATTAGTAATAAAACGAATTAACTCGATTATCCATACCGATTATATTCTTATGACAAATCTTATTATATTATGGAAACTAGTCTTCTAACTGAACTGTTAAATTGGTTTGAAATTAGCTTGAAAATGTATTTATTTGTGAAATATTATTGATGATAAGAAGAATTTTGAATATAGTAATGGATATTGCATCCCGAACAAGCGGATATTGCATCAAAGAGAGAGAGATCAAAAAATTTTCCTCTAAATGCCGCTGGCTCTGTGGCATAGGAGAAAGGAAGACAAAATGGCACCTAGATGGTGTGTGCCAGGAAGTACAAAGCGCATGGTGAACTGAGGCACGCAACTTTACGTGGTGCTTGTGAGCCTCGCAGCCCGAAGGCGGCAAATTGTCGTAATAACCCGTCGAGGAAGATCGCGAAATTGGAAAATCAGGGCTTACTCGGAATAGTTGGATTTGAACTCAAGAAAAAGATGACATAAAATATAATTGGACGACTACCATTTGTGCCAATCGTCAAAAATGTTTCTTTGTTTTTCTATAATAATAAAACAATTCGAAATAAAGTTTTTTACTCAAATTTTTAAGTATAGTGTTGTGGCGACTGATACATAGCGACATCTAACTCATCGCACTAACATCGCCACAACAATCGATAGCGAGGAGACTAGCATTGTCACAGCCATCGATAGCAAGACGAACTGCAAGAAGTTTCAACAGCAAGTAACGAGATGGCGCTGTACCGATACAAACATCATAAATTAATAACTTCAAGGCATTTAGAACAAAGAAACCTATATCGCACAGAATAAGTTTTATTACCAATTAACATAAATAGAACGTCCAACTCACATCGGTAGGACCGGAGTCCCCGGGCTAACAAACACTTAGCTCGGAGGGAGACAATTATCCTTTTGGTCTCCCTGGCCAGTTGTCTCCATCACTTAAGGTTCCTAAAGTGTTTATTTTTATCTTTTTACTGTTACAGTTGGCAAAATCCAAAAATAATTGTCTATTCATAAATTCAATTTTACTTATTTTTTTAAGTAAAATGTTAATTTTTACCTTTTTACTGTTACAGTTGGCAAAATCCAAAAATATTTGACTATTTATAAATTAAATTTCATCAAAAGTTTATACTGATACTTAGAAAATTCCTTACTACTTATCACATAAGATAAGTAGTAGTAATAGTTTCTAAGTATCAGTATTAACGATTAATGGATGAGGAAAACAGGTTGCTTTTAATATTACAAAGCAATATTTTAGATTTTCGTAGCTTTTAAAAACCTATTTAAATTAAATATTTCATATATTCATTCAAAAGAACTAGACGATATTTTGCTTGTTACGTCACTGTTTAATTAAAGGTGTGAGTCAAAAAGTCAAGTCCATTACAGATTCATGATTCTATCACTTGATTATAAGTTGTGAACGAATCAAAATGATTCGATAATTCGCTTTTAATTACCCAGGTCTGATTAACACACGCACGTCTCATTGACATTGGCGGACGGTGTTGAAATTAGGTAAGTCAATTTACTTGAAAAAAATAGTCCTCCGATTGGATTCAAATCGAATATACTTAATTCGATTTTCGATTAAATCATGCATTAAAAAACGATTTTCAATTAATCGCGAATTTATTCAATCAAACATGCCTTATATAGACAGAGCATTATTGATGATAATTTACAATTAATACAAGTAAAGTAAGAATTGCAGGAGACCAAACAGGCAGTCTATTATAATAGACAGGCGACGTATGGGTGATTCCATGGGTTAGAGTAACAGTGACAGTAATGACAACTATACTATACTGACAACAGCAAAATATTAAAAACTAAAAATATCGTAGCCAATTTAGGAATTTTATATTGCTAGTTCTTAAATTGAATTGAATCTGTCGGATTTGAGGGGTCCATGCATAGATTCAAGAATCTATGTAACATTCCAAAGAGATCTGAAAAATCGATTATATACTCTAAATAATCTATTATTCGATTTCAGATCATGCCTAGTTGAAATTGAGAATTCCGTCTCCCTACGTGAAGTTGGCAGTTTTGTGGTGACGCAAAGTGCTATTAAAATTAAGAAGAAACTCTTAAACATAAATTTGCATATTAAAATATCAGACCTACATACATACATATTTTTAAAGACAGAAAATATATGAATAGGGGCATAATAATAATAATAAAATGAATATTCTACCAAAAAAGAGGTAAGTCACTGTAATGTAACACCTAAAACCCTTCGATTTTTAGCTACTTGCTTAGCAACCAATATTTTCATTAATTTTGAGAATGCTAAATACGAGTTTAATAATTGATATTAGCTAGATTTCTTAATTACTGAGAGTTATTATCGCATCTAAAAGGTATAAATCTATGTCCTTTGATTTGACCCATTTATAGCTAAGATAAAGTTGTGCTCATACGACACCCTGGTCAGCATGGAATAGTAATTTTTAAATAGAATAGAAAAAGTTTATAAAGTATTCGTATGGAGATTATGTTAATCCATAATGAAGTAATTAATACCTATGTCTATCATAAATATACTTTTTTTTTCCAGATGGCATGTCAGAACAAAAGAAAATATAGCAAGAGTTAGAAAGGATGAAGCAGAAGCTGCTGAAAAAGAAAGACAAGAGAAAATACGCATTGAAACAGCCAATCGTGAAGCCAGACTTAATGTTTTGAAACAAAAGAGCAAAGAGAAGTTAAGTGCATTAGGTGTTGATAAAGAAAAATTAAATAAACAAACTACTGAAGTTCCTGAACACATTAATTTATTTACAGATATTGATCATTCTGTCAGCACTGTCAATAAAGAGCATGAAAAGGAATTAAAAGAAAAACAAGAAGAATATGAGAAAAACATTGGATATTTGACATACCTTGGACAAAATACCAATGAGTCACTTAAAAAGAAAAATTGGTATGAAGTAGCTTCCAGTGCCAGATTCTCAGAATCAGCTAACATTAAAGATTCTTATGAAAAATTGGTCCTAAAAGATGTTGATGGAAAACCTAGGAAGAAACATGTAGATGTCCATAATGGTGAATATGACTGGAAAGCAAAACAGAGACATGATCCAATTAACAAATTTAAAAAATATTGTAGAGATAAAATTATTGCTAATGATAAAATGAAACTTGATAATGATAATAGTGACAAGAGTCAAAATAAAACTAATAAAAGTAAAGATATTTCATCAGACAAATATAAAAACCTTCAAAAGCTACGAGAAGCTCGCCTTAAGAGAGAACAAGCAGAAAAATATAAAACAGAATTATTTTTAAGTGGATTCACAAACACTACTTTAACTTGCCAACCTGAAGCAACAAGTAATATGGCTAAAATAAAACCAAAATACAATTCACAGTTCAACCCAGAACTTGCCAGACAAAACTACAGAGATTGAATATATTAAGAATTTATTATTGTTTAAATATATTATCTACATCTAAATATATTATGATATAATACAGAAGTAAACATTTTTATATAATGTCAACATTACATTTTTTATTTTTGAATAGGATTTGATAAAAGTACTAGTGGTAATTTGTCTTCTATTTTATTAAAAGGATAATTGAATATTTCACAGTATAACTCTAAAATTCGAACTGAAAACCCTCCATCTGTGATTGTTTCTGAAGACTTTGTTCTGAAAAGGAAATGGTATTTTTAGAATCATCACCTAAGAAATAACTGTTACAGATCTTTGTTAATATTACTGGTAATGCTTGCACGATAAATGTTCAAATAACTTAATTATAAAGGTTATGTAGCAATATCAAATTAATTGTATACTATTTACAAATTTTTAGCCAGAGTTAAGCTATTTACTCATGGCTATATGCAATTCAATAGATATCAAATCGTTGATTTATTGGCTTGATTCTGAAGTAGTTAACTAACTACTTCAGAATCAAGCCAATCCATCCAGCATTCCTCACTGGAACCGCGTGAAGATCCCAATGGGAATTGTAGGCGTTAAAGCGCACATAATAGATGAACCCAAAACATCCAGAATTCCAAACTAAGCCCGTGTGAAGGTCCCAATGCGGATTGGCGGTGCTGAAGCACATATATTCTTATTGTATGAAACCAATCCACCCAGCATTCCTAACTGGGCACGCAGGTTGGTGGTGATAAATCAGATATCCTTAATTGATGAAACAAATCTACACAGAATTCTGCACTGGACCAGCGTGAAGGTCCAAATGAGGATTGGTGGTGCTGTGCTAAAACACAGATTTTCTACTCAGTAATCATGGCCCAGTACCGCATGGTAGTGCTAAATAGTTACGCCAAAAAATTTGGCCACCCATCCGATTACCGGCCTTTGCGATCGTCGCTTGACCTCCGTAATCGTAGATTAAACGCGCTAAACACTATACCATCGAGCTTTTCATTTGTTTATGATGAATATTTACATATTTTTTTGTCAAATTTAATATATTTTGATGATATAGTAAGATTGTGCAACTGAATCTCTCCTCGATTTTACTGAACAAAAAAATTCAAAACAGATATTTGAAGCGATATCGCAGACCATGAGTTTGTACATGTGATTCGTTGTCTAGAAGATTTGTGACTGATATAGACAGATTGTGCAACCTCATGAGCAAACACTTTCGATTCTCCATACGTTTTATAAGGGCGTGCGATTCGTGCGATATCGCTCATCGATATCGAATTACTTCGCATCGAGCCATGAGTAAAGAGCCTTAGTGTGATCTGTAATTTTGATATAGCTGCCAAATAAAACTGAGAAAACAACTTTCGAAGACACAACACATTCTACCAATGCATTACAAATCATGGCTTTTTAATGTAATCTAATTTGTGTTAAATGTTTACTAATGTAATGTAAACCTGTTCAATGTGGCTATTCTAGAATAAGCACATAAGAAATCAATAAATGTATCCATATGGTCAGTTTTTGTTTGTCGCAACATTGTATAAATGCCAACTAATAATGGATAGCCATCTATATTCTCTCCTGTCTTCTTCGAGATAATATCACCTGTGAACAGACAATAACGTTATAGGAGTTTATGGAATTACAGCAACGATTTCGTAATACACAATTCTTTTAACGGAAAGTGTACTTTATCCTTTATTAGCATATCTTTAGACATGAAAATGTATTGATCATAGAACCCCAATTTTCTTTTGTTAAATAGTTACATTCTAACGATTTTACAAAAATATTTGTGTTGTTATTTTTTATCTTTTCTAGTCTAAGAGGTCTTTACAAAAATGTACAAGAGCTTTTTTAAGCTTGATATTACACTATGTGATAGTACTAATGTTATATATCATTCAGTAGTGTGGTTAAGTGCTGGAACACCTGGTGGAATCATTAGTACTTTAACATACAAAAATATCAAGCTCTAAAAAGCTCTTACACATTTTTGTCACGAGCTTTCCGTTTATTAATATTATGATTATGAAAAAGATATTAGTTACCTGTAGTAGGACAAATCTGCAGTTTTTGTAACTGTGATATCAAAAGCAATGCTAGAAAGCGACCCATTTCTAAATGTAAAAGATCTTGAGGCATTTTCATATAAATTTTTTCATAAGGATCACTGATACCACATCTGATAAGGTTTTCTTCAAAACGTTGTATCAATGTTGCCGAAATTTTATGCTCAATTTTAGAAGCTGTTACAGATTGTTTTAATTCGTTGATCAAAGAACTGTAATAAATATTTCATGGTTGGTGTCATAAAATTTCTTAAAATGGTACTGTACACAATAAACTGTGTCCTAGATAGGTTTAAAACTTGATCTGATTCAATGATGAACCTATGAAAACCTGGAAAACCTAAAAATTATATAGTAATGTAGTCGTAAATATTGTATTTAATCGACTTCTTGGCAGTTTTAACAATTTTAAAATATTTGGAAATGGTTAATGTAAATAATAAATACCTATACAGTACATTATGTTTTAAAATAAATTATAAATATGAGTATATTTTACTTTTGCGAAATCTATAATCTATGGATTACAAGAACCGAAACGCGGGCTATGACGTAGCATCGTGTGTCAATAAACTAAATGTCAACGTCTTTGTTGCGAGTGCAACCAGTACTCACGTTTATTGAAATATGACGTCACAGCTCGAAATGTCATGTGACTGATTAATGTCACAGGACTATTTTAGTTAATGAATAAAAAAAGGTTTTCTTCTGCATTTAATAGCACTTTTTGGAGAACAATAAACTTACTCATTCAATGTTCTGAGAGCTGCTTCCAAATGCGCAGAGTCAAATTTACACATGGTATTAAGTTGATAAGCAATATGTTTCCTGATGATTTGCAATGTCCCTATCAAAACTAAAACTTCTGATAACTGTTGAAAGGTTTTTTGTCCTTTTATGAGAAGTTGATCAATTTCTTTTAAGTCTATTTTCGTATTTCCCATTATGCTTTTGTCTTGAGTATGTCTGAGTGTTAGGTGGACATTATGAAGCTGATTCTTTATCATATGGCCATACAATGTGTCAAGGCCAAATAAACCGACAACACCAACAGCTTCATTCAATTTCGAAAAAGTTTTACTGTTTAGTACTTCATTTTGATTTCTTACATCATACCACGCTGTACTGACACTCACGTAAACACAATTCCTGCAAAGAATATTATTACGTCATCCAAATAGTCGATCTAACAATTGCTTATCAAATCCCATAGTCTAACTGCCCTCACGCTAATCGGTTACCTCGCATCCGCTAAGTTTGCTATCTGCCGTGCTAAACTCCCCATAAAACCAGCAGATGGGCTATGTAGTGTAACTCCCTTACGTAAACTTATTTCCTTTGTTACAGTTTCACTGATTATAGCAGATACCTAAAAAGAGGCGAGATTAATTATCGTACACATAAAACGAACGTTACTACAAACAAAGACAATATATAAAATAATACTCTTTGGCTACAAAGTATAGACTGATGTAAGTGGTAGCTGTATGCGCTTTGATTTATATATAATCTGTGATACAGGACGTAAGAAATATCAAGTAATAGACACTGGACAAGCTCTGTAATATGGCGCTTATATCATAGAACTAATTATTAAGATAGAAACGTGGGAGCCTGGCGGATTGTTTAATAGAACCCGACATCAATTCTGGATAATAAAATATTGACCGGAAAATAAATGTACCTAAGGATGATATTTTAAGAGTCGTAGGCGATTTTTCATTAAACAGATGAAGTTTTTTTTTGTGCTTTTTATGAATGAATAGAAAAATAATGTATGTACCTATCTATTTTAATATTTAGTGGGGTTGCCATACCTGCTTTTGCCATATTCTAAGGCCATGAATATTAATGTAATCTTGTATATACTCTAAAGATCTTTTATATCCATCCATGCTTTCCGCTAGTTTTTGTAACCGTGGTAATAAATTTGTAGACGACGGCTTCTTTGCTGGTGGTTCCAAAAATTCTACAAATTTCTTACTGATGTGTCTGTCTAATTCTTTAAGCAATCCTATCTCCAGTAATTCAGCAGGGTCTACACGAATAACACCCACTAAAGTAGACCGCATATCAAGAATACCTAAAAAACAGAAGTCATAATGAGTGGCCAGTGGACAACTATGGAACGCTCTAGCATTGAAGAACAACCTGCCAAGAATAACTCACCGGTAGTAAAAGTCGACGCGGAATGTGTTAATTTTGCTACTTCCAATCTCTGTTCGAATTGGGCATAGTCTCGTAGTTTGTCTTTTTCTAGGCGTGTAGGCACTTCTTTAATTGACCAAGTTTGGAGTTCAATTATTTTTTCAACTATGCTAAAAACCATCTCTGGTATTATTTGCAAAACTTTTTGTATATATTTGATTAGTTCATTACTATAGTATTGCGATACGGAAACTAAATCATCACTATGTGCTTGGTTTATCCGAAGTAAAGGAATTTCCATAGCACTTGCCAATTTTAGAAAGAGAGCCCTAAGTCTGCTAGTCACAGTGGGATTCTCTTTAATACTGTCTTGCATATAGTTGGTATACGTATCAATAATACACCAAGCATAACTGACATCCGCGACAGTCTCCAAAGTGACTAAAGAATCTTCTTTAAGAGTTGCTGCCCTTAAAACATTTTTGAGTGCTTCTTTACTTTCCGATAAAAACTGCAATATAGTTGAAGTGCTCTTAATACCGTGAAATTCTTCCACTTCATCTAATGCTTGTATAAGTTGTGTTATTTTCTTTATGGACTTTGTTGTAATTGTATCACTCAATGAGGTAATTTGATTTGCTATATTATCAAACCATAGTTTTAATTGCTCGTTCTCTTGTATTTTGGTGATTGGCTTTGCGCCGGAAAACAGTTCTGACAAATTATTAATGGCTTCTAAAGCAATAGCTTTGTTGGTAATCCAAGACTCGCTTCGGTTATCTAATAACTTCTTTAATATATCTCTCACTTTCAATTCCAGTTCTGCAGTGCTTATGAGTAACTCTAACAATTTTAATGGATCGTAATTGGATTCTTTCTGTACCAAATCTTTGAGTTGTTTAGTTTTCCTATTATTATCATAGAAAATGACATCGCTACTATGCAATAGCAACCAACGTAGAACTAAATTGGAATTTAGTAATAGATTCAGTATTTTATTTATATTGTCAAGAACAAAGTCTTCAGTCAATGTACCCTCTTTTAATAACTGATGTGTTTTATTAAGGAGCATTGGTACTGAACCACCTCGACTATTGAAAACTAACTTCACCATTTTACTATTACAAGTATTCAAGAGAGCAGATTTGGCAGCTTTAAAGTTTTCCCAATAATCGATTAGATTCAATGTTACTCCCATATAAATTGGTATTATCCAGTTACTTGGAAAGAATTTGTCAACGATTTCACGCATTTTAAATGTATCGGAATGCAAATAATGAGGTGTGAAGAATAAACATATAACAAGCATACTAGCTTGAGTAGCAAGAGCTGAGGCTTGGTGTTCTGGAATCGTATAAACTGTTAATTGGTTGTAAATATCTTCTGATCTTAATTTGCCGATTACTTTCTCTAAAAAATCTGCGCGAATGGATATACGACTGTAAAAAATTATAAAGTTAGTTATCATATTTTAGAACAGACAATTACTTAATTATTTTTAGTATAATCCCCGCAAATTGCTAATGCGCTTGAACGCCATTTTGGTGACGCAATTGTGTTCAACAATCAGTACTAAAGTAGAACCTGCTATTATGATTCCCACTTTGGATAAATCTGATTTCATTAAAAATAAATGTATGTTAATAAATAATATCTCTCATCTCATAATAAATTTTGCCGATGTTTTAAAAAATCGTTCCTTCCTTTGGTTAAGGTATAATCTATACTTTCTATTCTCCAAATGTAGTTACGCGGGTGTTATTTTGAGATTATATTTAAAGGCTCCAGCAGTTTGCGAAGCTTATAAAATACAGACTGAGAAAATGAAAATAGTATATACCCGAAATATTCTATTGGGTAATCAATAGGTCTCTTGCAATGTTGTTGATTATAACCAGTATCTCTTAATAATTTACAAACATCATCAATATTGGACTGCGACTGACTTGTGCTGTAGCGATAAAACGCAACTAGTAACCTTTCCCTTACTAATCCTGGTATATAAAGATCACATAATAATAACATTGCACCATAAAGATATAATGATTCGCACTGAAACCAAATATATGATTAATTAGTATGAATTTACATCTTTCTTATTTTTGACAATTTCTAGTAGTTGAAATAAAATTAGAAAAATTTAAGGTGAAAGACAAATTTACAGTTAGGTGCGCTTGATAAGAGTCACATCGAAAACGAAATAATGTAATACACAAACATTATTCAATAACCAATTATTATTATTCGTCTAAGGTTTAACAATATTTTTGTGTGAAGTAAGCTTATCGTATCGACTGATCATTTTGGAAACATTGAATTATCTTAATCAATAGAAACGTAGATTAATAATAGGCAGATCTAAAATCTCTATTTAAATTTACTGGTTGTAATATAGCGCTTCGTTTACTGTTGATTAATCTAGAGTTCCTAAATTTAACATACCAATAGTTGTTTCCCTTCAACATCTCTCATAACAGTTTCGAAGTTCTGTTGTATAAAGGCACCGTCGTGGAGTTGTTCAATAAAATTATTCAAGTCCACTATATATTGGTAAATATTTTCAAACAATAAATAAAAACGATTTATCAGTTCCATATACTTCTCTTTTAAATCATCATCTAAATCTTGCAATTTCTGAAAATAAATAAAATCTCCTTATTTGTGGAGGATACTTTCCGTACTTATGCCGAAAATATGGAACGGCCTTTATTGCATGGAATCATAGTAGGTATATACGAAAGCAGATTTATAATTACTTATAGCTGAAGCATTCATAATTTTATAATCGATTTAACTGCAACCTCCAAATTTATGCTATAATTCAATTTTTAATTCTAACTATAGCTATCAATGAAAATAGAAACTAGTCCCATACCTTAATAAACATATCTGCTGGCATCATATTCACCAGAGAGCTTAGTTTTTTTTTAAATTTATATCTAAATTTGATGCATTATGATTTTATTATAGAAAACAACACAGCACATCTTACTAACAGTAACTATCGAGAATTGCAATTTTAAATTAATTTTTCATTTGTAACCTGATAAAATCCCTGAGCAGCCCTTGCATGTGGGAAAAAATGATTAGGCATGGAGGGCACCAAGTTTGTATAACCTGACATACTACTTACTATCAACATGACATGTACTACTGTGTGTGTGTATGTGCGTATTACTTGAAGGATGAAGATCTTAATTTATATACATTTTAAATTTAATATCACATATCAAGAATAATTATTTTCTAAGCAGAAGGAACCATTTTAGTTGAAATTCTTTACTCTACATGTAAAAACATGTCACTTTGTCATATGCATGTATAGTATAAATTTAATTTCGGTGTTTTACCGTTGTTGTAAGAATTTTCTTTTCTTGTACTTCTGAAATTTTGAAATAACTGAAATCCATAATAACATCCTGATACTTTTGCTGTATTTCTTTGTTCTCTAAACTGAAATAAAAAATATAATTGCTTAACTATAGTTAGTAAAATTCTTACAATTTAAGGTAAGTGGAATAGGAAAGAAAGTCGTTCTTTCTATTTATATTCATGAAACTGAGGTACTTCAGATATTGTACAGTTTAGCCAAGTAATTAAACAAAATTGTAATAAACTATAAATGTAAATAAAAGAAAACATGAAAACAGAAGTCATGAAAATGAAAAAGAAATACGTTAGTTAACTATATATAAAGAAATAAACATATATGTATAATCCTTTAGTGGAAGAATAGCCAAAATAAATAAAGAAATTAATTAGAATAGAGTAGGAATAGCGATTCCGGCCCGAAAGGAATGACAGAAAGATAAGAATAAAAGAAAGATCAAGTATGAGAAATGGATGATGCAATCTATAATATATTATATAAGAAAAAATATAAGAAATGATAATTTCCCACAGAAACAGGTAATTATGACTTACATATAAACAGAAGGTTGATAATCTTTTAGACGTAAAATTTCTGCAACTATAGCATTTCCATGAGACACTAACTTGAGTAAATTTTGAGCACACAAATTATCCTCCGCCATAAAAAGACGCATGACTTTTTATATTCAATATAAATGCTACAAAATAAACAAACAGCTGTCGGTTACCTTCCAATTTTTCTATTAAAACAGAACCACAGACTTAGTAGGTAAGGTAACTCTTCTTTTTTAATTCATGGCCTTTTTGCGTTTACATAATTCCGCTAATGTCAGGTTTGTGATCTTTACACGTAAAGAAATAATACTAAAAATAAGACAATGAGGGAGTATTTAAAAAAAAATATATTAGTTCCCGAAATCAAACTAGATGTCGCTACGGTACGTTCTTGATTTAAAGAGAAAAATAATACAGTGGGTCTTGATTTCTCCATGACAACCTTTCTGGTTTTCTTTCATATTTAAAAGTAAATTAGTTTTCAAAACTCAATTAAAAACTCATTATCTATTTGTTTACTTTTCAAATTTCAGTTTTTTAATATGTTAGGTTAAAGGAACGGAAATGACTATCTTTGGTCCATTCGTTTCCTGCAAAAATTAAATTTTGCTAGAGTCGCCATCTAGTGGAGGTGCTTTTTAGTGCTTTCTTTTTTTATACTTACATAATTCCGTAATTTTACTTCATAATTTATTTAACTTACATAATCTTTATACTACCTTATTAGTCGTTGTAGAATAAGGCGAAGGCTATTAATTCGATGCATTGCAATCCTTAAAATAATTTTACATGAATTTTAAGTTTATTTATTTATTTAATTAGGACAACTTACAAAACATACACAAAGTAACATTATATACTATTAGATATAGTGGCTCAAGCAAGCGTGAGATAGTGGCTCAAGCAAGCGTGTTGTTTTAATTACAAGCTGCCACGACATGCGTTTAATAAATTAAATTAGGAAATAAACTTATGTGCAAATTACAAGCTATTTTACAAGAACTAAAAATGCAAAATATATTAAATTAGCTTATAGTTACCAATAACCTAGGTATCACAATAATTATTACATTACAACAACTTCAACAACTCACTTTTAAATTTAGGAAGGTTCAGTTTATAAAGGTCAAAATCACCTTTTTTTTTGACAAACTGTTGTAGGCATAAGGAATTCTTACAAATGGTGAGTTCAGGCCCAGATTGCTTCGAAAAGCCTTAAGAGAAAAAAAGGGAGTATTTAGTTCTACGCGGGAGTTTTATAGGTATATTAAAAGACAAATTCCCCAGTAGGTCAGGACAGTCAATTTGTCCTCTCACAATTTTGTAAAGAAACATTTGATCAATAATCCGCCTTCGTTGTTTTAAAGGACTCATGTTGAAATGCTTTAGCCTATCAGTGTATGGGCGAAACCGTTTAGCTTTTTTAGCTTGGTATGCCAAATGATACATAAAACGCTTCTGCACCTTTTCTAATGTATTAGAGTGAATTTCATAAAAAGGAGACCACACTACGCTACAATATTCTAGACCGGATCGCACCAAACCGTTAAAGACGAAGATTTATGGGTATGTCGGAATTTTATTGAACATAGCAATGTATTAACCTAGAAATGATCCTCTAGTTTTCTGAAGTCTGAAGTTTGGAACCATAGAGAAGTGGAACGGTAAGTTTATTTTTATTATTTATCGATATTTTGATTAATCGATTTCAGATCGACATGCCCGTAGCATGCCTAGCAAAGAGCAATGAGTAGTATGCATATAATACTACTCTTTGGTAGTATGTATTATTGTTCTGTGGTAGTATTAGTAGAAAAGATAAAAGTATACATATAAGGAAAATTAAATTATGAAAAGGAGCTTTTATTGCTATCAAACTTAACGTAAATAATAACCCGTTGTTCACTTATTAAATTAAAATGCCATCCTCATTATTTAGTTATGAGACTTTAGTTCATGCAATCGCTGGAGCCACGGTATGTTATAATTTGTATTAAATTTTGAAATCACAGATCGCACATATCCCAAAATCTATAATTTCAAGCAGATTAAAATACCGAAGCAAACAAACTTCTCTGGTCACTAGTTTGATCGAGTTGCACTATATATAATATTGCTAATATTGTGTCATTAGTACTAGTAATACCTTTATAAAAAATTAAATTGAATAAACTTGGTAAGTTGAAAAAATATAAAGAACATCATTAAGAACTATATCACAGTTATAAATGAAATCACATTTACTTATTCTTATTGAAATATAATGATATAACCTAATAATACTAAAGGACAGCATACTCATATGCTATTGATCATAACAAAACAAACTGTTGTAATTGCTATAAAATATACCTATCCCTGTAAATCAATTTCTTGTTTCCAACTTTTAGAGCGTGATTTAGCTATAGTCGAGTTTAATTTTTTGAACTTATTGAAATCCACTTGTTTATACCCATCTTGCAAATTTACATTATTACACATCTAGAGATATTTTAGGGCATAATTTGTGGTTCTTATTTTTATTTTAATAAAAAATATGGGGTGGTTCAAACTATTCTTATGTGGACAAGATCCAAATGTCCTCCTCCTCTTCCTATGTTCATGATGTTATTTTATTATAGTTTTATTAGTAGCATTAGTAAAACCTTGTATTATTTCAAAGTTCAACTGATAAAGTTTCCAAATTATTAATATTAATTGGTTTAAACTAATACAATAAAAAAAATTACTTATTTAAAATATCTCATTTTATATTTACAGGCCTCAACATTTCAGATTATTACAAAAACTAAAAGTCAGATTTCTCCAATCAACTTGAAGTCTTAATTTCATGATACATAGTTAAATTCTAATTTGTTGTATTGTTATTGTGTAGCTTTTGGTATTCCATATTTATATTACAGTAATTCATTTTTAGCACAGCTAGTCAAGACTGTGCTTCTATCAAATTCACCCTCCCTCCTACGAGATTATATCAATTATAAGTAAATAACAAAATTCTATGCCTTAAAGTAAATAACAAAATTCCATGCCTTAAATTACATTTTTATTGTTTCTATGTATTTATAGATATGTATTCCCTTAATTTCCATATTGAGGGTAACATGAAAGATAGATAGTTCAGAGATATCTATACTAATTTTGTAAAGAGGAAAGATTTGATTGTTTCATGCAAACCAGTCCTGAAACTGCTAAACCAAATTTGAATCTAATAAGATTATATATATTATTAAATAGGAATCTACATCCTACTCATGTGCTATAATTTTTTAAGAGGTCTATAATTTGTCATTTGTCAATAGCTTGTATTAAATAGAATATTTTTCATTAAGAATTAAAAGGTTCAATATTGTATATATATTTTTATTATACACAGATTTTTTTGGGATTGCTTTATTAAATATATTTACATAATTAATTTATTTGTGTAACCAACAAGGTCAAACTTGGTACATGCAAATAATTCATAACAAATGCAATGTGCTGCCTTAATTTTAGGTTACCACAACAACATCACATACATTATTATACTCAGATTCCAGATTCCAAATTAAGTAAGCTACATATTAAAAACTTATTCTTTTTTTTAGAAGCTAGGTTGTTAAAACCATGTTATTGTTTACTATAACTCAGATAAGTATTTAAAAAATAATAAATGAGTAAAATATTAGACATTTTAATATTATTTCAGTACATATGGGTGTAGACGAAAATAAATAACTTTTTTCTGGAAGTAACATTGCATAAATTAATTTTGAAAAAAAAAGAACAAATATTTATGATTGTTATCACGTGACCCCAAACATCGCGTGGCCTTACGACCTTCTTACTCATATCAGAACTTAAAGAATTCAACATTATGCATAGAACGATATTAGTTTCAGAGTGCCGTGACGTCATAGCGACGCCATGAGTGGAGATTTTAACTAATTATGTGAATGATATTTTTTAGATATATGTATATCAAATCAAAATATAAATATTTTTTAAGTTGTTTGCTCCCCTATTTTGTTTTCATATTAAACATTTGTTTTCATATAACGGAAATGGAAATAATGAGTAATACTATATCAGTAGGTAACTTCTCAAGCCTATATAATGTGTGACATAAATATTGAAAAATGCCAAAAGAAAATAAGTAACTATTGGAAATCTTGATGACCTTGGTAATCAGTCATATTTACAATGAGAAGTATTTACAAAGACAACTCTAATCAACTTTATTTCACATTATGAATTTATCAATTACTCATTTATCTATACATATATAAAAGGAGATCTCCTAACATACTGGCTGACAAACAGTGCATAGCCTAAACCGCTGGTTGTAGATACTTGAAATTTGGAGGGTACATTCATCTTATTAGGCGCAGAACCGATCACGTTGAAGATCACTGGGGGAGGCCTATGCCCAGCAGTGGACGTTTCTCGGTTGACATGATGATGATGATTCATCTTATCACATAGAGCTGTACTAAGAACAGATTTTTGGAAACTTCTTTATTTTTGGACTTATTATATAAAAATAGTATTTGGGAAGTTTAAGCCGTTATGAAGGTCGTAAGTTATATTTTGTCCTGAAATCTAGCACTTAAAGGGATAAAAATGGGAGTGAAAGTTTTTATGGGGATTCAAAATGTTACCATAGCAACCATTGTTTACAGCTTTATTTGTCATTGTTTCTAAAGATTTCTTAATATTGTGACAAAAATTACAACATTCATAAATATTTTTGAAAATATTCAAGTACAAATCACAAACTATAATTTTTGTGATATTCTAGATGGCGTTAAGTATACTTCTACATCGCACTGTTATAGTCAAGGTTGAGTTTTCAAATAAAATTTTGTAAGAACTTTATGTTTCGATATGCTCGGTGACGTAGTGGATAGTGCCGTGGCCCGACATCGTTGTTAAGCAACTTTCGCTTAAAAGATATTTCTCCTCTGTGTAATTAAAATATAGTTTTCCTTTATATTTTTCTGTATTGATTCCGTGAAAACTTTTATTACTGAAAATCGGGATTTTTTGAAAATCAATATAAACTTTAGACCCAGATTTGAATTTTTAGAGATTAAAAACCCTATTATTCATTTCAGGGTAGCGTAGTTGGAATGGCTGCTTTTTATCCATTGGACACATTAAGATCCAGAATACAAGGTAAGAAAAAACGTCAAAGATTCATCTTGTAGAAAAACAACCGGCCAAGTGAGAGTCGGACTAGCGCACGAAGAATTCCGCATCATTACCTATGAAAAATAAATCACGTTTATTGTATGAGATCCGTAGACCTTCATATTTATTTTATTGTTTTTTAGTACTATTTGTTATAGCGGCAACGGAAATACATCATCTGTGAAAATTTCAACTGTCTAACTATCACAGTTTATGTGATACAGCCTTTATTTTGAGGGAAAATTATATACGTTACGCACTATCCCTGACGCCTGACGGGACGGTGGGGGGAAGTATGGGTCTTTCCCCCTCTGAATGCAGGGGCCCAACCACTAAAAACCCTGGGCATTCCTCCGTTGCGAGTGGCAATAGGGAACCTGACCGTATTCGCCGGGACATTCACTCCCGGTTAGAGGGGACTTTTCTGGTCTTTACTTGGAAGGTGGAAAAGCGCAGGGTATGGTTAAACCACCCGCGCTGGTTCCAGTAGAGGGATCAGTAAAGGGATGCGCTAATATGCGATCAATCCCTCCTGTGGATAAGGTCTGTCTAGGCAAGCAAGCCCTTTGGGGCTACCCTTACGGACCCTCTCCTGCAGTCTTTGGGTATATCGCCTTCCGGCAGTACTGGGAGCAGTCATGTCACGATGAGTGCTATCAGGACAATTAGGAGAGAAGGGATCCCAAGACCCCGACGTGAGATACAGCCTGGTGACAGACGGACGGACAGGATAGTCTTAGTAATAGGGTCGCGTTCTATTCTTTGGATGCAAAACCCTTAAATTTTGCTGTTTTTTCCTTGTTAGAATAATATAGTGGTCATTTCTAACAATTAAAATTCTTATATTTAATATTTCAGTGAATGACACACAATTGAAAGGATCTCCATGGGAACTTTTGACAAGAATGGCAAATGAAGAAGGTATCGAATCATTGTATCGTGGCTTGTCTCCTGTATTGCAGTCTTTGTCAGTTTCAAACTTCGTTTACTTTTATTCATTCCATGCACTTCGTAAAGTTGTTTCAAATGATAATTCTGCTATAAAAGATTTACTAATTGGAATAGCAGCTGGTAGTATTAACGTTTTGTTGACTTCTCCTCTATGGGTTGTGAACACTAGAATGAAATTGGATAAGACTTCTTATAGCAGTCTTTTGGGAGGTCTTATTGATATCGCTAAAAAGGAAGGTGCCAAAGGACTGTGGTCAGGCACAATACCGTCACTTTTACTAGTTTCTAATCCGGCGGTTCAATTTATGGTTTACGAGACATTAAAACGGGATCTCGTTACGAGAGGACGTTTTGATACGTACGCGGCTTTTTTGGTTGGTGCTATAGCGAAAGCTGTAGCTACTACTGTGACCTATCCTTTACAACTAGTGCAGTCAAAACTCAGAGCTGGAGCTAATATGAATCCTCTTATGAAAGATCTCAAGTCAAACCCACTAGTCATGTTTCGTGGACTCGAAGCAAAATTACTGCAAACAGTCATGACAGCTGCTCTAATGTTTCTTATTTACGAGAAACTTGTTAGGTTAGTTTTGTCTATTATGCGAGTAAAACTGGTGAAACGTCATTGATATTATTCAATGATTTGGATATGTATTATTTAATTTTTCAATATAAATGTTGGACTAAGCTATAATTAACAAAAAGATCGTTTGGGACAGGACCATGACATGCATATGGATCTTGGGTTAGGTGTTGGTTGATTACGTTAATTACTTTTTATGTAAATCGTATCCGTCTATTTTTTTATTATCTATGACATTCCAATAATTTAGTTTCAATAACGCGTGTTGATTACTTATAATGACTGACTAACATCAACTTTAAGTTAAGGCATAGAACATAAATAATCACAGCTAGA
Organism: Diatraea saccharalis; assembly: GCA_918026875.4. Classification (NCBI taxonomy): domain Eukaryota; kingdom Metazoa; phylum Arthropoda; class Insecta; order Lepidoptera; family Crambidae; genus Diatraea; species Diatraea saccharalis. The sequence goes on from OU893337.1 coordinate 9,750,734, forward strand.
GTAATAACAATGGCTTTAAATAATTTTCATATAGGTAGTATTTATTACCTAATCTGTAATGTTCTGAACTTTTATTGGTCTTGGTGGCGGCCAATTAAAGTTCAGTTAAATAATTAAAAACTCTACCTAATAACATAAAACTATTTTCCGAAATACTCTTTTGGATCACTTGCTTGATGTTTTAATGTACTATAGTTTTTTGTACGTTACACAGTCAACATGCGCGCTCTGGCGTATATTAAGTTTTCATTCGTTTTAACTGTCAATAGATAGCCCAAATGTTCCAATTTGGTGATGATTCTTATATTTATTTTCTATCCGGATCTAAGTACCAAAGATATTTATCTTACTAAAATTTTTGCATGTAAATTACGACGCAGGTGTAAGGTTAAGGTAATTAACATAAAGTAGTGGTACATATATCGATGCCAGTTTAACGAATGCCTAAGAGTATGATGTCAGTTGAATACAAATGTAAAAGTCTATATTGGGATTTCAAAATAGCGTATTGTGATGGAGATGGAGGTAACAGTAGAAATGATGGTCATAGTTTAATGAAATATATATTATGTGATCTAAAAAAATACAAGATTTATTAGTCAGTTTATTCGGTGGTGTCGTTATGAAATTGTTCTCATTAATTTGTTAATAATTAATGTATAAGAATTTGTGGTGATATGTTGATATATACTAATTGTATTATTCATAAAAATTCAAATCGGAGTACTTTTGCCAGAATAAGATATTTAATTTCCAATGCGTTAGCAATATCAACTAAGTATTGATAATTCCAAATAACCTTATATAAACGTTCCTTCAATATCTTAAAAAAAACGTCGCGATCGAAATCGCTAGGTATAACATTTCAAATAGTATAAGTTCATGAATATCTTTTAATGTCAAATTGCAAGGCATTGCGATAGATTTTAAAATTAGACGAGTAGCCCCTAGGATTATCTCCAATTATAGTGCTGATATTTATTGTACAAATAACATTTTTTGTCAATAGCACGTGCAAATGGTGTGTCTCTGAAATCAATCTAACGAATCGAAGCCTTAACTTGTTGAAAATTAAATTCAAATTTGGATCACTTTGACTTTTTAGTTTAGATACGATCTGACGCAAGATCCGTCAAGTGTACGTTGTGTATTAACATAGAAAGAGACTATTCAAAATTGGTTGTATTAATTTATTATACCGCGTAGTGGTTACTTATGTAAAATTGGCAGAGTTGTGGTTAACACAAAATAGCCATTAAGATAGACCTTCCGTCTAGTGAGCAAGGTTTAATGTTATTGACACGCGACGCATCTTTCAGGTATGCACCAGTCCTTATTGTAATCCGAAATGTCAGCACGTCAAGTTACACAGAATTATAAAATTCTCCCAATTGTATTGTAAACCTTAACAAACTAAAAATAGACTTCAAAATTGCTCACTGAAATTTGATGTTTTGTGGAAACTTAATGTTGTGGTGTGAGTATTACCTAAATTTAGACTTGAAAAAATGATTTTCATGAGTAATACAATTAAAATTTTACTTTATGGAACTGTGGCCAAAATACTAAATAAGTATAATTTTATTGTGGTACTCTATTTGAGTAATATGTTTTAATAAAATCCTTTTTCAAATTCAAATGCGTTTTATTTTTAATTTATCACTTATTTCTTATTCTACACACAATGCATTCATTGCGCCGCAGCTAGTTTCATATCTTTAGATGTTCTTATAACAACCTCAACATATTCTTTCACGACGGTATCCAATTCTTCGTACACCTGAAAATAAAAATAAAGCTACAAAAAAGTTATTGCTTCTGAATAAGGATCCAGCTGCAGACTATCGATTTATTCACCTCGAACCAGATTATCAAATATTACATCAAATAATAAATACTTATTATATAAATTATTTAATTTAAGAAAGGCTAATATGGAGCATGGTGAATATTCGTATGCACAGAGCAGACCTACCAACTTCGACAATAATTAATTGACGTACGATTAAACGAATCATGTCAACTTTCCGAAGCTACATTTTAAGATATATCACTAGAAGCGTTAGTAATTTTTTAAGGTCAAAATTGGACATGATTCTTTATAGTGAATCTTGATTAAATGACAGGTGCAAAATACAACACATTAGGTGTCCGTTTCACTCGTACTCAGCGGAGGTCAGACGCGTGGATTACTAGGGGTATGTTCCGATATACACTGCGACCACTGAACAATATGACGTCAATTTAGTATACTGGAAGCCCGTTCCTTTATAGCTAGTTATACTGGTGACTTTTTAAAACGGAACGCAGTCCAGTATACTGTTAATCCTTTTTTTTGGCGCCATTTTCAAATTTGTAAATGCAAGGTGAATATAAATATAAAGATTCCCTCTTTTCAAAAGAAAATATTATAAAATTGCAAAATTGTATAAAAAAAATATTTATCCATCTAATAATAAACGTAAGTATTTTTTTTTTGTTTATTTAGAAACTTATCATTTTCTGATTCTGTTTCGACTGATCACGTGATCAAAAGCACTGCGAGCACCTTACCTCGAAATCTCCAGTGCTCACAGTACAAATATGGCAGCAATTTATGACATCATGAATTTCCCTAGGGTACTGTAGCAGTGTACTGGCAGTCCATAACGGAACGGATTTTTCAGCAGTAAGACCACTGCGCAGTGCACGCAGTGTATATCGGAACATACCCTAGATGGCGTAATATCTGAATCATTCTGATTGCTTGCCATTGGCATCAGTTGTATCTTACTGTACACTTAAATATCTATCTTTCAATTGGTTGGATAAACTATAATTTAAATTGCGTGTGGTATGCGAAGTCCCGCAACAGATGGGCAGCGAGGGCAGCTGGCTTGAAATCTATTTTGGATAACCCGTCAGAAGGGTCAATAATCTCTTTAGTCCATTTCACATATCATGGGTATGGTAACGTTTGTTAACAAAACCAATATTAATTATATTTGCAAATAATTAAAAATCATCGTTATAAAAAATAGTTGGCCTGTGTATATATCAAATATTTATTGAAATTTACGTAATAAAACGCAAATAATTGAAAAATGCTTCATTTTTCTAGCACTTGTTTCTTTTTTGCTACTACAGAGTATATTTCATAAATGTTCAGGCAATCCACCAAAACAGCCGTAAGAAATATTTTTTTTTTTACAAATATTAAACTATCAATAAAGATGAAAATTTGTTCTAATTATTATATTTGATATTGAATTTTTAATAGTTATTATTACTGAAATCTAACCCTCTAAAATTTAAAATATCACAATTTTTTAAAGGGATTGCATCAATTAAATCGTTTTAATCGAAATATGTATTCGGTAATCATTTGTCAATTTTTTAAATTACTATTCTATATTTTTCTGACTCGGGTTCATCTTGTTGATGAATAAATATTTTTCTAAATCCTGTTTTATCCATTGACCTCAATATCTATTATCTCTATTAGAAATAAACTTAATGATATTGAGTTTTACTTCAAATCCCAAATGTCACCGCACCCATGCTACGTGAAAGGCTATTAGTGTACCTGTCGCACGTATTGTTGTTGCGTGTGGTGTGCAAGATCCCGCAGAAGAAATTTATTTCGGTTATACAGTCGAAAAAGGTTTGTAACCACTAGTGTACCTGTCGCTCGTATGGTTGTTGCGTGTGGTGTGCGAGATTCCGCAGAATAAATTTATTTCGTGTATACAGTCGAAAAAGGTTTGTAACCATTAGTGTACCTGTCGCACGTATGGTTGTTGCATGTGGTATGCAAGATCGCGCAAAAGACATTCATTTCGGATATACAGTCGAAAAAGGTTTGTAACCACTAGTGTACCTGTCGCACGTATGGTTGTTGCGTGTGGTGTGCCAGGTCTCGCAGCAGTTGGGCGGCGAGGGCGAGGGGCGCGGCGCGCGGGGCGGGCGGCAGCGGCCGGAGCGCGGCCATCTCCGCGCGCACCGCCCGCGCGCACGCCGTCGCCGCCTCCGCGCAACGACCGCCGGTGTACAACGCGCGGATGCAACCGCTACTGTCCACCACCTGCAACGTACACGATATAAATTCCGCAAATTGCTAACGCGCTGATCATATTTAAATAGAACGTATAGATAGCACAAAATGCAAGAGATACATTATTTATTAATTATTGAAATATTTATAATAACTTTTAATTTGTTAATTTATTGCAAGAATGTTATGAAAAAATAACATTTACTTTGTAATAACACGATAACAAAATGAAAGTATGTTGAAACATCACCAAACGTAATTATGAAATAAGAGACATTAGATATTATATTGAAAACAACAAAAATTGTGTGTGATCTCAACACAAACCAACTCAATAAGTTTGCTCGTTAACCAGTATTTCTTTGTTAACGGTACTGATTTTTTGACACAATTATGTTACCAAAATGGCATAGGTATTTGCGGAGATTATAACATATATCGCCATACTCTAAGAAAGAAAATGAGAAACTAAGTAAAGTAAGAAAGTAAGTTTCTGACATAGAAAATAAAGTTCGCTCAATATTTTTTGGATATGTTTTAATTTTATAATGAGGAAGTATTTAAAAAAAAATAAGATATAATTTGCATACCATGTATCGTTGAAGAAACCAATGAGGCAAAAACTGTCCAGTGCTCATCACTCTTTTGGTCACAGCCAATAATGTGTCCGCATCGGCATCTTTCAGGTGAGGATATAGTTTATCGAAATCGATATTTTCATTCCCTGGAATTTTAAATGATCGATATCGACACACTGCAAAGATTTAAAGTTCTATACAGGGTTATAATCGAAACACCAGCAAACTCCCAGCACGCGTAGCATGACGTACTCGAGAACGTTTTGTCTACACTCCAATGTCACTTTTCCCGGGTGCGCCCATACTATATCTCACTTTCAACCCGAGAAACTGACAAATGAGTGTAGACAAAGCGTTTCTCGAGTTTGTCATGCTGCGCGTGCAGCCCTACGATTCTGTAAAATTCCAGACCCGAATTCGAATTCATTCATGTGTCCGAATTCACGTCATTGCGTGTAGAAATTCTATTGATTCCATTGTTTTGTATAAAAATACAAAACAAAATTGATTGAATATACGCGTCTCAGATATTCTATTCGTATGTCATTTCGAAACTCACTTCACTTATGCCACGAAACGTTATTATCTATTCAAAATTGAGCGGATGCCGCTTTCTGAAGTGAATTCGGACAACTGAGTGAATTCGAATTCGGGTCTGGATTTCTACAGAATCGCAAGGCAGGTCTAGTTACCGAATATTATAAACAACATTTCATTTGTAACTTTGAAAAAAACTTTTAATTGTACTCTCGTGCTACAACACTACATTTCACTCTGTTCGCGCAACGTGTGAAGTACTTATATATTGGTGTTGGTGTTAAGCATATAAATGTTAACATTCAAACAGTAAAATAACATTGTATATTATTTTTATATGAAAGTAAAATGTAACTAAAATAATCGAAAATAATCGAAGTAACTAAAATAAATGTAATAATCGAAACTCATAAAACGTTTTTCATAGTGTTGACTATCGAGTCCTGTTGGGTTATTGCTGTTATAAAAAGAATCCTTAATAACAACTACTCACTGAGCAAAGCTTCTTGTACAGGATTCAATGAATCCGGATCCTCTTCTCGTAATTCAGCAGCTAATTCTTCTGGGCCGATAATCTGTAATGAAATGTTTTTATTAATTTATTTACTTTACTTAAGGAATTTAAAAACAATGCTTAGTAAATATGTTATATTATCGATGCTAAATCGTAGAAGTACAGAGGTTTTTTATATAATACATCATCCATCATAGACATTGCTCTAATTCGAAGATTTGTAACTAAAGCACCCGAATATGGAGTATGCGTCTGATTAAAAAATGTGTCAAATATATTTTATTACGATCGCTATTGACTTCGAATATAATCATTGTTAATATTTTGAATATTAGTTCGTTTTCGTTTTGAAACAATTATAAAATAATGCGGTAAATTCTCTACTTGTCAGAGCGGAAATAACGAAAATGTACACGTATAGGTGTGTCGTTGTTACAAAAAGTTTACTTCGATGCAACAACATCAATGTATTATGTCGCAAAATAAACAACAGATTACAATTTAAATAGGATTTTTAAGCATTTTTCATTAGGAATAAGTTAATTATACTTTCAAAATATCGATTAATTGTTAACAGCCTGAATAAAAATCAATCACTCAAAATATATATTGATATAAATTGTCTTATCTCGTCTCGTGGTCGTGCTTTTTGACGTCTTTATTATTGTTACAAAAATTTAGATTTTCGGTGCCGGGAATATTTTTACCCAAGATTCTTACAAAGACCCGACCTCAGCGATTGCGAACCCTTGAACCGACGTGCAAGCCAGTCGGCTACGGAGGTACACTACCCCGTACGAAAGAAAACCCAATATAACGTTTACTGCGCAGGTATAATCGGGGTAAAAGGTAAAACACTTCCTTCAATTCCTTTAATCGGTTAGTCGCACAAACGTCCATTAATGTTTAATTAGAATTTTATTGATGCAATCCCTATTAAAACACGTTTCAATTTTCATAAAAAAACAATTATGCAAATTTAATTACATATTCAATATAAACACAGTCAAACTATTTTTCAAATTGCGTGAAATGGATTTGTTAACAGAACGTCACCGTACCCATGCTATCTGAAACGGGGTATAGTAACACTAATTGCAAAACGACCCTGTATAGATCTTTGGTTAATTACCTGTACACTCTTATTGGTGGGCGAGTGTTGGGCCGGTGTGGCGGTTGGGGTGGCGGTGGCATGCGGGTCGGGTCTCGCGAGGAAGGCGTGTTCGGGGCGCGCTAGTCGCAGGCACGTGAGCGCCGCCGCCAGGCAACGCCGCCGCGCCCCGCCCGCCGCCCCGCGCTCCGCCGCGCACCGGGCCGCCCGCTCGTACATAACCGCCGCCGCTGACGCATTATTAAATCAATAGTTATTTAAGATACGAGTGCGGAAATAAGGTTTTACGAAAAAGGGCCAAATTGAAAACACGAGCGTAGCGAGGGTTTTAATTGGCACGAATTCGAAAAACCTTTTACGCTCAAGTTTCTTACAACATTTTTCAATGCTTTTTGCGAGAAAATATAACAAATATATAGGTCAATAAAACTAAGTATGTATTAAAGGTAAAAATTATTTGTTAAAATTAAACGTGACATTTGAACATGTTTTCGTGTCATACTCGAAAAACCTTTTACGATCAAGTTTCTTACAACATTTTTCAACGCTTTTTGCGAGGAAATAAAACAAATATAAACTAAGTATGTATTAAAGGTAAAAATTATTTGTTAAAATTAAACGTGATATTTGAACATGTTTTCGTGTCATACATTTTTATTTGAAAATATTCGTTCTAGGCTCCTTGAAATACTTTTGCCTCTAAAGTTTGACATATTTTCATCAATTTTTTTTTAATTTCTTTGGTGCTTGGCCAAAAAAAAAAATACTTTTAAGCACGTGTGCAGTAAAGGATTTCAGTACATTTTTATTTAACACGTATTTAAAGACTCACTTTCGGTGTTTACAATGGATTAAAAAAATAACGCTTTATGAGCAACTGCATTGAAAATAAATATACCGAATACAGTCCCGAACCGAACGTGCGATAATAGCCTAAACGTGTAGGGCTAACGCTTATACGTTATTCAATCATCAGAAACGCAAATTATATCAGCCGATACCCATAGATCGTCGATCCCAATTAGCCAGTTAGGCATTACAGAGAACCGTGATACAGCATCAGCGGAACGTGCGGGTACAACGTTCGACGGCCTACGTGACCTGGCGTCATCATATTGTGAAATCCACATTTTCTCATAAAATTAATATCTATATTATTCCAGCACTTTGTTCTTTGCATCGAGCTTAGACAGTATTAAGTAATAAATTAAATTGTAATTTTAATTTTACCATTTCATTAAGTAAATTAACGCACACGCTCTATCGCCCCGTAAACTTAAGGTATTATTCTATAGTTTAAATCGAAAACGAGTTAATATAAACGCGTAGACAGCAAGCGATCGCAACTCCAAGGCTCACTTTGAGTCGGCTCGTTGGAATTAAATATAGATAACTTTCTTCAACTACTTCGGCCAAAGCCAGCTTCGAGCTAAATTCACTAGTATTTACATTTTTTACACGTAGTAGACATAGAGTAGTCTATATTTTAAGTTAATTGCTAAGGTAAAAGAAGAAAAAACTTTTATAAGAAGAAATCGTGAATTTGTAAGTCGAATGACATGTCGCTAAAAGTACTTAATCGAGATTTTCAGTTGGAACCCCTAGATGATAATGCTATGTTTATGTAAGATAAAAAAATATCAATCATAATAAATACCCACCGATAGTGATTGCTTATGAATCACACATAATACACAAATATATAGCTCTGCAGAGTGATTCTGTATAAATCCGAACCCAAATTCGAATTCACTTATGTGTCCGAATTCACGTCGTTTAGTGAAGAGATTCTATTGATTCAATTTTTTGTATAAAAATACAAAACAAAATTGATTGATTTTACGTGTCTGAGATATTCTATTCCTATGTAATTTCAAAACTCACTTCACTTATGCAACAAAACGTTATAACCAATTCAAGATTGAGCGGGTGCCGCTATTCGAAGTGAATTCGAATTCGGGTTTTGATTTTTACGGAATCGCAGGGCTGATGTTCGTACATGCACTAAATATCACTGCAGTTAAGTGCACTTACCTTTCCGGTAGTGGTGTCTAGACACGTGCAACGCGTACAAGAAGTCGTAGTACGGATTGTCGGTGTGCGCGTCGTGCAACTTGGCCCGAGCCGCCGCCGCCTTCTCCGTCTCGTCAGCGAGCGCGGTGCACGACACTAGCGCGCCCAGCTGCTTACGGGACGCTACCGTACCGTCAAATAATGTAATTACTTGTCAGTGTCCGACCGTAACCGAAAACGAAAACGAATTCGGCAACAGTTTCGGCCGAAACCGAAACTTCCTTACGAGAATGATGTTTTGAGGAAAAAATAAAGAAAACGCTTATTACTATTGACTTTATTTTTATCCGACTGCAAAGGAAGGATTATGTTTTCGCGTATATCTTGTATGTATGTAATATAATTTATTACCTCATATCTCCAGAGCCGTTAAATGGATTTACATAATTAAGTATCGTCAGTTGTTTTTTTTAACAGTCCATGTGTTCTTAGATAAATGACGTTAAGGAAATGCGTGGGAACTTCCGAATGCAGATGCGGTTTCGATTGTAGTTTCGGCAGGTTTGCCACCGAAACCGAATTTTCGGTCGGACATTATTAGTTGTATTAAAACTAAACCAAAATGGACTTACTAAAATCATAATAGGAAACGTATTAATAAAACTAGAAAGACTAATAATGAGCTCATCTATACTAATAATATTTTAAAAAGACTTGATTTGATCGTTTATCGAATAGGTTTGAAAACTATTAGATCGATAAAAAAAAATCCCTAAGGGAAGCTACTTCATACGCGATTGACATAGGCTATTATTAACGAGGGTGAATTCGCGGTCAAATAGCTAGTTACATAAACGCATATATCATATATGTCACGAAGGATTAATGCAAAGCACTATTGTATACAAAACAGGTGCTTTAAACATTATATCGATGTAAATAATGCTCTTTTTAGTTTAGTTGTGCTACATAATATTTCATTAAATATTCCCGTGGACATTGCCACTTTGGTCAAAAAATTGCAATTAAAAAAAATGTCTTTTAGTGGTAGAGTTTTAGTACGAGGGTCAAACTGAAAGTTCTTAGAACTGGCCACTTATAAACAATATAATAAAAAAATAATTCTAAAATTTGAAAATATAACTCTTTGCCAATATTACTGAGTATATATTTCATTCATTTGTCATTTGTTTTACGATTTGGCGGCAAATTGAAAATTGTCTGTGTCACGTCATCATGAATTTAACACGAGAAAATTTTCGTGCAATGATTTTTTATGACTTTCGATGTCATTTAAGTCAACAAGAAAGTTATGATAGACTACGATTGGCCTTTCACGATGAAGCCCCATCTCGTGCGACTGTTTACAACTGGTTTAATGAGTTTAAACGTGGTCGCACTAATCTCACTGATGATTTACGTGAGGGACGGCCTTCTACGGCGACGGCTGAAGATAACATCTGTGTTGTGCGGCGTATGATAGAGACTGACAAAAGAGTGACCTATCAACAGATTCGGACAAGCTTAGGCATCGGTATGAGTCAAGTGCACAAAATCCTCCACGAACATTTAGCGGTCAGGAAGCTTTGCGCCCGGTGGATACCTCATAATTTGACTGAAGCTCAAAAACTCCATCGTGTGGATTGGTGTCGTAAAATGATTGAAAGATTTAACAGAGGTGACTCAAATGCTGTGTTCGACATACTAACAGGTGACGAAAGCTGGATTTACTGTTATGATCCTAAAACCAAAAGACAATCTGCTCAGTGGGTGTTTCCTTTCGAGGAGTTGCCAACTAAAGTGAAGAGAGATCGAAGTGCGGGAAAAAAATGGTGGCCTCGTTCTTTGGAAGGATAGGTCATTTTGCAACAATTGTGTTAGAGGATCAAAAAACAGTTTCTGCAGAATGGTACACTACCAATTGTTTGCCACTTGTCTTGGAAAAAGTTCGAGAGAAACGACCTCGCAGTAGGATCCTCCTTCACCACGACAACGCCTCGTCGCACACCGCCAAGCGAACGATCGACTATTTCGCGACATCAAACGTTGAATTACTGGGTCACCCGCCGTATAGCCCCGACCTCGCGCCTTGTGATTTTTATTTATTTCCAAAAATTAAAGAAAAACTTAAAGGAAAGCGGTTTATGAATGCTGAAGAAGCGGTGGCTGCGTATCGCGATGCCATTGAAGAGACCCCTAAGGACGAGTGGGCAAAGTGCTTTTCCCAGTGGTTCCATCGCATGCAGCGGTGTATTGACGTGAATGGACAATATTTTGAAAAGATATAATAAAACTAATAACTGGCTAATGTAATCAGTTTTTGATTTTCTAAGAACTTTCAGTTTGACCCTCGTATTACTTTTCTACTCCTTTGAACTACTTTTCTTTTCCATATAAAATATAATAATAATTTGACTTTATTAATAATAAACTGTATACCCAGTGTAGTAAGTAATGTAGCAGCGGCAGCGGCACGTGCCGTGGGCGCTGGATTGGCGGCGGCGGCACTCAGTGCACGTTCCACGCGACCACCTGATAAATGCCACTTGAATACCAGCCACTGGAACATCGCCTACCAAACATCACAACCACACATATATACTGTCATGTTTATAATAATATCACACTATATTAGTTTAGTATTTTCATCTAATTCGCCTTTATTAGTTAAAATTGGTCATCTATTTATTTATTCTTTATTGCAAAAAAAACAAATTTCAAAGGGGGGGGGGGGCTCAATGCCTAAGGCATTTTCTAGCAGTCAACCTGACGTTGGAGATTGGAGAGATTAGTAAATTAATATACTTACTGAATAATGATAAACAATACAATTATATAAAATAAATTACAGAATGGGAATGAAATTTAACATACTAACAGTCAGTTGCACAAAAGTTGATTAAGGTTTTATTGCGCCTTTAAGCTCTAATGAATGTCAAATTTGTATAGGTAATGTGGCTTTAAACTAATAAAAAATTTAATGGACGTTTGTGCAACTGTAAGATAGTGCTCATGGACCAATTTCTTAAATGCCATTATACTTTTAGTAGTCCCAATGTGAAGTGGTAAAGCATTCCAAAGGCGAATAGAAATTAGGGTAAAAGATTTGGAAACGAATGCAGTATGATGAAGGGGAGTTTGGAGAATGAGGTTGCTACTAAAGCAAAGATCACGTCGATTGCAGGAATCAATTTATTGAAACCAAAACTTTGAAGTGCATACAGACAACTCGCAGGTTTCTGCGTTGATGAACAGTCTGTCATCCGAATTGTTTCCTGTAGTCGGAGATATGATCGTATTTATGAAGGTCGTAAATGAACCGAATAGCACAATTAAGTAAACGATCCGATTTGTCAAGGAGATATTATATAGAGTAGTGCCAATATAGCAGACGACGCAATCTAGAATAGGTAAAACAAGAGCCTGTTCTAATGCGATTTTAGTGCTGGAATAAAGAAAGAATTTTATACTAATATTAGAAAGAAGAAAGATTTTTGTGTTCATTGATCGAATAGGTTTAGAAACTAATCCGATTTTACTGATACCGAATACCTATACCGATTTTAAAAATTATTTTAACTACGTGAAGCTACTGCATACACGGTTGACTACAACTATAGACTATAACTTATGAGAACGTAGTCGGTGAAAAACAGCTAGTACTATAAGCATATGTAAATAAACCTGTGACATGTGTGCGAGTGCATACATTATACATTTTAAGAAATAATCTTACCAAATTGGGGTCATCTTTGTCAGCGATGCTGATGGCGGTCTCAGCAAGACGAACCACGCACGCGCCGGCGTCGTGTATCTCGAAAAGTTTTATTACCTGCAAGAGATTAAATAATAATTTTAAGCTTTGCGGTCGAGTTACTCGCGTTCATTACGTAATATTGTTCAAGAAATCAACTCTTTAGCTTTTTTATATTATAGTCTTGGACAGGGGTGGCCAACTTGTTTCGACCCAAGATCAACTATTCTCTTACGACTCCTAGTACGATCTACCAATTAATTTACTTCTGAAAATCTTAAATGAAACAGCATAGTTCGTACACAATTATGTAGCATTTTTATTTTATTTATATTTTTTGAATAGCCACGATCGACTGGACTAATAGTCGCGATCGACTGGTTGGCCATCCATGGTCTAGGAGATCGTGACAAAAATATGCAAGAGCTTTCGATAGACTGACATTTTAGTATGTTGAAATACTAATGGTATACGTAACTCACCATTAAAACACTAAAGTCAGCACCTGGTAGAACTGTTAGTGGTACAATGTAGAGTACGAAAAACCGTTACATATATTAAAAGTTTAAAATTAACGAATAACTTATTAGTAATATAAAAAAGGGGACAAAACTACTAAGATTGCACAATCGTGAAACGCAGCGACTCAGTAGATCTCACCAGTTGGGTACAAATGACCTCTGAAAAAGTCTTGTGATGGTTGAAAGTTAATTTATTACTTAATTATTAGTAATTATTTCATAAAAATACTCCGACTTTCATTTAATGGAACAAATACATACAGCAATTGCTAGAAGTTTGTGTCGCGCCATTGCCACTAGTTGTTCCAACGCCTGACCTCAATACTCAATATCTTTACCTCTACACTGGCTATTGAGTGAATAATGTATACTATTAATAATTAAACATACTAAAAAATCTGCCTTTTGAAAACTCTTACATATTTTGAGCTTTCTGTCTATTAGTCAAGTCTTGGTGCAAAAAGTACCTTCATATAATATAGTACTAGTGCTTGATGTTGTGTGAGGCGAGCGTCAGGTGTAGCCACTAGCTGTCTCAAAAAAGGTTCAGTACTGACTCCTTTTGCCGCTTTGCAAAAAGCTGTATATGCGCCTTCAGTATCTTCTAAGTCGAGTAACGATAAACCCAAGATGAATTGCCCTGTGAAAACATAAAATATTCTACGTACTTCCGACTATAAATATTTTTTACGCCCACTATTCATTATAAAACAACTTATAAATAGTACGTGTAATTATAACCGTAATATTTAAAACGAAAATAAAAAAATTGGAATAACTTTTGAAAGATATTTACAAAGTATTTTTTGTAAACTTTATATATTTCTGTGATCCTTGCAACCCTGTTACAATAATTTTACAAATGACACCCGCTAAAACTGTCGTAAGTTATTTTAACAATGAAACAAATATACTTTTATGGTCTTCTTCAAGCATAAGAAACTCAATGAATATTATTATATTTGAACAATTTTGCCTTAACAATGCTATACTGAATGAGTTAACTAGCACTCGGAGATGGGACTCGAAACCGGGCGACAGCTCTAACCACAAATTCGTCAGTCCTGTTAGGTCCTGTGTAGCTCAGTGGTTAGAGCAGTCGTCCGGGTTGCGAAAGATCATGGGTTCGAGTCCCATCTCAGAGTGCCAGGGACAATGTGGATTTTTAAGCATTTTTAAGTTGTAAAGTTTTAGATCATTTTAATATCTCGGATGCAATCTCCATATTAAGTTTATCCAAAGTAATGCTACCCTTTTTAGATCACATGTTATTGCTTCATGATATCTTTAACATTTATAACAGGATTTTTTTTTATAAATTCTCTATTAATAACATTTTAGAGTTAAAAAAAGTATATACTCACGTGAACACGCATTCCATTCACACCACGGTTCTAACATTGCAACATAGCTTTGAACTAGCCGTGGCTGGTTGATAGTAGCCAACCACCAACCAAACTCGAAACCTCCACTCACAGCCCAGCTGATCGTATTAGCTCAGAAAGTTAAATAAGCCATAATGTCAAAAAATAAAAATAAAAGAATGAATGTTGAGTTTCTCAACTACTTGTTACTTTAATTACATATGCACAGATATTTTTTTGTTTCATTAGTTTGTTATCTCTCATTTTGAGGAACAGCTTGTGCTGGAAATTGGTTCAGTAGTTTTGAAAGTTAGACCGACATTAAATAAAAAGTAAATATTTTTTTAAAAAGATATTGTTGCCTAATAAGGGCCACTGATTTTGACCCCTATAGTGCTAAAAACCATTTCTTAAAATTAGATTGTTCTGTTCTTAAGGATCTCAGTGTGGGACTCTTATTGAGATATATACTAGTTAATTATTTAGCCTCCAGTGGTTGAAAACAATTAGGCGACAGTATCTTAAAATCGACATCAAAACAGCTAATAAATAGTGAAAAAATATTATTAATAGCCTACCCATAATCTTGGCTGACTTCCATTAAAGTATATTGAATAGGTTCAGGTGACAGGCCAAAACAATATTTTCTTCCCCTTCTTTTAGTAGTAAAGGATACAGTTGGTGAGCGAGATGGTAAGCCAGCAGCGGCAATGCTTGGTGCCATAGTAGCGGGGCCCGGGCGGCGGCTAGGTGCGCCCTCGCCCGACGCCCCCCCGCGCCCCTCGCATACGCCCCCACCACTCCGCACTCCGCCCCCGCAACCACGCCCATATCGCCCGCGCCCGCGTCCGCACCCAGTGCGCTCAACTTGAGACGGAACGCTTCCGCGGAGCCAGACGCACTGTGCGAGTCAATGATAGTTCGATGATAATTTGCTTACAATCTTTCTGTGATTGTTACCCGTATGACCTACTATGGAAACTGATTTTACCCACCATTCAGCCCCCATATGATTAATATTAAAAAAGAAAGAAAAATCATTTATTGAACACACAATCATAGAGTGCATCCGAAGTGGTGTCCAAAAGATGTCAACTCGATATGTGTTGCAGTTAACCTGATCCTAATTTTGGTTATATTTTTTTGTATAGTTAAGATGAAATATGCTAGTCTTAAAACCTTTATAGAGTTATCTTTGCGATTTTTTTGTATCGAGCCATTTTTGAACTTAATGTTTCTGTTTTTAGCAAGCAATCGATCATACGTTTAATTTCCATAAAACGATTTTTATTTGGCAAATATTAGGAAGGGCTTAAAATAAAATAGGTTTAAAAAGTGGTAATATCGTAAAACCTCGCCTTAAGTATAAAATATACGTACGGTCGATGCAACGAGGCGGCCCGTAGCCACAGTAGCGCGCGATACGCCTGCCAGTGAACTGCGCAGTGACCCGCGCCGGGGACCCCGCCCGCGCCCCTAGCAACGCCCAGCGCTGCTAATGCCCCCCTTACTACCCGAGACCTTGCATCATATACAAGTACAATATTAATTCAGTAGACAGATTTTAATGTCGTGTTTGTTTACTGTAAAGTATAGTACGTTTTTCTAAATATTTGTGTATTTACGATACTACTTCTGAGATAGTAATAATTGAGGAAATATACCAAACAAATGTTTTTATGTCAAAATAAGTGATTGTTCCTTAATGTGTGGGTAAGGGATAGGAACCTCTCCTTGAAAGCGTCGAGTTAGATTTCAGGGCTCATTCCAAAAGAAAAGGAGTAGGGGAAAGACAGTGAGACATATACGACAATACCTAAACATTAAACTATATAAAATCTTCAAGTTTATCAGACCAGAATTACAAACTACAGATGCAGCGTGTTTCTATTTCGCATCCACGTCAGAATCTTAATTTTCGAATTTTACTATGCAATTTGAATATTTAACATTAATTTACCTCATTTCTGCCATTTGGCGGATAGCTTCCGTGACCACGGACACACCGAGATCGCTAGCAAACAAGTTGTCGTATTCATTACTTTCTTCTTCGTCATCTAAAAAAAACACTAATAAATAAGAGTAATAAAACCATATACGTGAAAAAGTCAAGAAGACAAATTACTTTTCGATGTATCTATATCCGGTACATCCAACCTCAAAGCGTCATTCAATTCCAGAACTGCATTCTGTAGATCTTTGATGGGTTCCAATATTGTAGTTAATTCATCCACTTGCTGCGGTGTTAATACCTGAAAAATATTTAAGGCGATATTTGGCATATTTTCAATGTAGACCAATAGGTATATATTTTGGCAACCAAGCGTCGTCAGCTAAACTTATTAAAGAAAAAGTTTTACATTAGAGTAAAGCCCAGTCGTCAAACAATTGTATTTTGGTACGTTGATATTTATGCATACTGCTCGATATCGTATACATTTTAGGTTTACTTCATTAAAACCAGTTGGTATGATACATCTGTGAGAGCGTAATAGAGATATGATTACATTGTGGTGAAAGAGATATCGGTGGTGAAAATTATCTCTGTTCGTTGACTGGGAATTGAGTGTTAATGAATATTAGAAATTCCACAAAATTTAAAATGTAAACGCCGAGATTGTATATAGGCGGCGGTATTGGAAGTTCAAAGTATATTGTATCGCGAGTACTGACCGCACCTAACGCAGCGGGCCCTACTTGCAGGATACCGGACTCATCCGTGCACATGATGTGAATCGTAGCGGGTTTTATGAGAAAGGCTTGTCACACTAACCTACGGTTTTCAGGGTGGAGTGGTTGGATGTGTTATCAAATAACAAAACCGGCCAAGCGAGTCGGTCTCGCGCTTACGTAGGGTTCCGTAACGGAGTCAAGCAAAAAAATCACGTTTACTGTATGAGAACCCCCTTAAATATTTATTTCTGGTTTTTAGTATTTTTTGTCAGAAGTACATCATCTATGAAAATGTCAGGTAGGCAGACAGACAGCGCAGTTTTAGTAATCAGGTTTCTTTTTCTATTTACAGAACCTTCTTTTAGTTCTAAATTTGTTTTTCTCTACAAGGCTCTGACCACGAGTTATCTATTTTTTTTATATACGTCGTCAACGAGTCGATTTTTAAATCGGAATGCCAACGCCATCCATCGGCGTTTGACAGAATCTACGCTTCACAGCGCTGGTAATAAAGCTTCGCGCCAAAATTGTGGACGCGGGCTGTCAGTAGAGTCTATGACCTACTGTTTATCGAAGAACGGTAAAAGATAATAATGTTTGGTGGGCTGTGAGTGCGTTGAGACTATCTCGCGTTCCGTTGTGGATATTAAAACTAATTAAATAATTCTAATTATAATGATTGAAGTTGTTATCCAATCATAACTGGATTGTGATCAGAAGATTAGTGAAAGTCTAAGTTATCCTAGTGTTATTATTTGATCTGACACATCCCCACGTACGCCCACAATAGTTATGAATAGCTTCTTATAGTAGATCCTCCGTTATATAAATAGGTTTCCCTAAAAGAGCGAGAGTACCGACCGGCGCGGGCGCGGCGTGCTGCGCGGTGGGCGGCGGCGCCTGCAGCAGATGCAGCAGGCGCGGCAGCAGTCGGTGCTGCGGCGCGGCGGCGGCGAACAGGCGGCGCTCCAGCTCCCGCGCGCCCTCTAGCGTGGCGGCGCGCTCCCACCACGCGCCCGCCGCCACCACGCGCACCGCGCACGACGACAACTCACCACCACCACCTGCACACGCCTCTTGTCTAATATAATCACCGCAAATACAGTATCATTTATATATTAAGTTGTGATTTTAGATATTTATTTCTCACAATAATTTACATAGTTCACTTACGTGAGAAATTGACAAAAAATAAAAATCATTTTAAGTTAAAATCTAAATATATATTTCATTTACAAAATCTCCCGCTTAAACGCTACTTCTGTCATGGCGTCGCTATGACGTTACGATCCTATGAAACTATAAACATCGTTCTATATGTGCATAAGGTTGTATTCTTTAAGTCCTGCCCTGCGATTCTGTAAAAATCCAGACCCGATTTCGAATTCGATCATGTGTCCGAATTCACGTTATTGAGTGTAGAAATTCTATTGATTCCATTTTTTTAATATAAAAATACAAAACAAAATTGTTTGAATATACGTGTATCAGATATTCTATTCCTATTTCATTTCGAAACTCACTTTACTTATCGCACGAAACGTTCAAGGTTGAGCGGATGCCGCTTTTTGAAGTGAATTCGGACACCTGAGTGAATTCGAATTCGGGTTTGGATTTTTACAGAATCGCAGGGCTGATATGAGTGAGTGGGGCGTGACGTAACGCGCTGTTTGCAGTCACGTGACAACGAGTATATATTTGTATTAATATATTTGTATTTTCATGATAAATTTAAATATTATCATCATATTTCACAACTTTGAAGTTGTCATCAACTAAAGGGAAGAAGAAAATCAATTTAGGCACCGTGTTTTAAATCAATTTTACATAATAGTATACCTAAACCGGCATCCAGTAACGTGGAATCGGGTGAAAGCATCATTCGCTCTAACGGTTCCAATTCTCGTACAAATGAAACTCCAGCCCGACGCACTACAGCGCACCACCATCCATTTTCTAAATCGTTATACTAAAAAAAGAGTAAAAATTATTAAAATTATTCTAGCGAAATATAATCAGAGAATCAAAGTGTAATTCTATACATACGTTTCTTGAAACCATAAGTCCTAGTGGTTTCTGCAAGCCTTCCATATATTGCATACACCAACTATACAGTTCAGACCAGCATCTAAAACATTTTTTATAAATAACTCTTTGGATACTTCTAAAGAACAGTCAATTGTTAAGTTGTTTTTGAGAAAATTAGAACATACGTAAGTAGGTATAAAGATAATTGAGGTAATATCGTATAAGAAAACCAAAATGTTCTGCAAGGCCCAGGTAAAGGATTTACTTACTTTACATTACGTATTTTAGATTTATGTATTATTTTAACTAATATAACTTATTTTAGTAGATTTTCTAGTATTTTGGGTTTTTGAAAATCTGTGGGCTTACTTAAGCATTAAAAATACTGTAAGCGTTAAATATGTGTACATACATACTTTTGTATCTTAATTTTATTGAAACTTCTGTAACTCCAAAATAAAAGTGAACGAATAGGGTATTATACTCTATTTGAAATAATACTTGATATTATTTATTTAATTTAAAAAAGCAATTAAACAAATATTTCGGAAAAACAAACACGTTTTATTGCCTTAAAATTCAATCAATTCGATTTTTATTGATTGAATATTCATGACCTCATTGTTATGTAACAGCCAACTTGTTAAATTGAATGGCGTCATTCAATTGCAAACTCGATTTTGTTCTTAATAATAAAATGGGAGAACAAAATCACATTTTAGATATTCAATTCAAACCAAAACGTGAATTTGTAACCTCTAAAGAGAAAAATCAAATTTCCCAAAAATAACCATTATTGCTTTTCTCGTACCACTAGTTCACCTGCTACTTTCTAATTTATAGCTACGATAAATGCACTAAGACATAATCCATACATAAAATGAGTGTTGCGCCACCGCGCTCAAATAAAAATATTACTTTTAATCTTCAAAAAGTAAATTTTGACGAAATATGCAAAAGTTGCAAACTTTGGACTTTAAATAACGAAAAAGTAATTAAATAGGATGACAATTATTATTGAAATCTAAAACTACATATCTTCTGAAATATCTTAATTTAGTTAACATAGTAACTGTAGGTACCTACACACATATATATATTGTTTATTACAAATATACATGACAAATATTGTTTATTAACCTCGGAGATTTTGTTGTTGTTTTCTTCACTAACCGGTTTAAATATGACTCCAAACAATGATCTCACAAACTTCAGCACTGTTTTTAAGTGCCTTTACTCCTATCTATAACATCCGTACACAGGTATGATAAATGTCATTGCTTAAAAATGATGTAATTCGCATTAAAAGCGTAAGAACATTACTTTTTACGAACCAAGCGAATTAACCGGTTTTTATTCCATCCGAATTTCACTCCGCATTCAGTTCCGATCCGGAACGGAACATTATAAGAGAACAGGTTTTACCTAAATAAAAACGGTTTATTCTGAACCGGTTTCAAGCCCTGATTAATACCCAGTCAAATATGCAGTTTGGTATTATCGTTTTGATCAGTCCTGTATGTGTATTGATTACAGATCGTTTTTAGTATTAAATAAAATCACCAACTACAATATTTATTTTGTTTTTCTTCTAATCTTCTAATTGTTTCTGCTAGAATTCAAAAAGTAGTAATTAATGAAGCGAAATCTGCAGGGGCACCCATTACTATGGGCGAACCTCGGGGATCAGTATTAGAACCATTGCTTTTTCTAATTTACATTAGTGATCTTCCTCACTTTACGAAGAATTTGTGCGACACAGTATTTTTTGCTGATAACACCTCTTTAGTGTTTAAAGTTAAGAGAGGTAATGATTGTATGACGATGTAAATGATACTCTCGACAATGTTCTACAGTGGTTTGATAATAATAATTTAAAGCTTAATTCAAATAAAAGGAAATGCATAAAGTTAATACACTTATAAATGTAAATAGTGAAAAAGTTTAGCTGGTGGAATCGATGAATTTCCTTGGTATTACACTAGATTCCCGACTGCAATGGGATCCTCATATTGATAACTTATCAAGTAGACTGAGTTCTGCAGCATTTGCAGTTAAGAAAATTAGACTGTTGACAAATGTTGAAACGGCAAGATTGGTTATTTTAGTTATTTTCATAGTGTAATGACGTATGGTCTATTGTTGTGGGGTTCT
Organism: Diatraea saccharalis; assembly: GCA_918026875.4. Lineage (NCBI taxonomy): Eukaryota > Metazoa > Arthropoda > Insecta > Lepidoptera > Crambidae > Diatraea > Diatraea saccharalis. The sequence continues at coordinate 9,772,014 of OU893337.1, forward strand.
GCGGCTAGTTTTCAAGATATCTTTTCTTCTCTTATTTAAATAATTGGAGTGTATACATGTTTTAAACTTACTTATGCATAAGGTGCGAATGATCAGGAGAAGAGGCACGTGCTGTGAGTTGCCTAAGGCGAAACTGCACTGCGTTAATTGCGGATTCACTAAGATCACCTTCTAGAGCAGTCTCATTGCTGCCCCAGGTACGACGATATATCTAAATAAAAACATTTGGAATAATGATATATGTTAAGATAGAATTTCTAGTTCATAAGCTTCATACATAAATTCAAAACTGGCAAATTTCCACACTCGATTTCAATCTTTAAAATATTGAGGGTAGGGGTCGATGCTAATTATCTAAATTGAATATGAACCAATTTTTATGAAATTTTTTAGAGATATAACTACTAGAGCGAGGACTTTATAATGAAATGCTAATTAAAATAAATTGAATTACTACATAAGTTTATAAGTCGGTTACAGATCTATAATTTTATGCTACTAATCACAAAATCAAACTATACACTAAAAGTCAAAAACTATATAAAAAGAACATGTCATAAAACTTCTTAAATATGCCAATTGCACAGGTAGTTTCTTACATAAAGTTTTGATCTATTGTCTAAAACTAATAAAAAAAAGATATATATGACAAAAATGATACATGTCAACTTTCTCATTCAACATACGGTAATGATAATAACTACCGTTAAGAAAAACGTCGAGCAAAGTACGTACCACAAGAGCTTTCCGTATAACTGCGGGCGGGAATAGACCGGGCGCGAATAGACGGTCGCGGTAGTGATGATGCGAGGGCAGCTGCGGCAGCGGAGGCGCCGATTCACGTCCGGCTACCGCGCGCCAAGATACCTCCGCGCCCAGTGCGCTACCTGCCCGATAGTACTAACACGTTAGCATTTTACGAGACATATCTAGCGCTGTTATGGTGGAATGACACAATTTTAATATTTGCAACGGCCAATATGTGCTGTAAAGCTATAGCAACTTAATAGGAGCTGAAAGAGGTGAACGAATTTTATTATTTGAAAATAAATCTATTGCTGATAACATACGGGGCTCTAAGCGGGATATATAGGGTAGATTTTTATGACGGAACAATAAGGACTCTTCTATTTTCATACTTCCATTTATTTCAGACGCAAATAGTGAAACTTACTTGTGATTACTGTTTCGCCATCCGGTTGACTCCACAATGCCCAAATGACGTTGCCGCCGTCGCCATACCCAATAGAATAATCCAATAAATCCAACTAAAAAAAGGACAATATAAAAATTGATACTTAATAAAAAATGCTTAAGAAATCTTCTTTGTCCCTAGCACTCTGAGATGGGACTCGAACCCACCTTTCGCAATCCGGGCCCTTTTAAGCGTTTTTTTTTTTTTGAAAATATTTTTCTGTAGAGCATTGTGAATGCAAAATTGATCAAAAATAATAAATAAAAATTTATGTCACACAAATAAGTGATATTGATAAAAAAATATATCACCTGTGGTCCAAAAATACGGCAAATATGTGAAAATTTGATGCCCGCTCCGGAATCATGCATCTTCATCACAACAAACTCACATTCATCGGGAAAAGAGAGATAAGCAACCAACATTAAGCTTCCATCTGGCAAAAAACTTTTCTGCAATGTATGTCCATGTGCTGTAATAATAGAGAAATCTTTCAAGATGTGGATATAATTAATACAATTAATTTAAAACATAAAAACCTTTCGTTATAAATTTTCTAAAATTGTAAATTTTCTAAAATAAAAAGTGTAATGTATCCATCACATATATATATATATATATTGTACATATATATTTTATTAATTACTTTTCTGCACAAAAACAAATTTCTTTTTGAATATATCACACTCCCTCCTCCATATGCGTTAATTTTCATAAATAGGAGTTCAAGCTTTAGTTGCACATAATGATTTCATCGATGGTATATAGAGAATATTTTCATACTAGATTGCTTAAGATGAATTATTTCGAAATTTCCATGAGTTGCAAGCAGAACCTATGAATAAACAGCCGGTTCAGCAAATCTTATGATAATAAAAAACAATGGTTATGTAAAACACCAATGTTTATTGCCCCCCTTCTTATACAATAAGATTAACAAAATGGTAAACATTTATCCAATGTCTGTTGTCTGTCTGTCCAAACTAGGTCCTTTTGTAAGACGGCAGTTTTTCAGTTATTAAATTACCAGGAAACTAAGGACCTTCTGGAAACTAATATTTGACCTATTCTATTACTATATTTATTTTATAACATTACACATACACACCCTCTCTCACACACTCAACATAAACACTATCTACTCACCAAGAGGCACAAATCTTTGCATGCTTTACTGTTGCTGTGTCTAAAATTTATTTTCTAATTAAATTTCTATCTTCTTTTTAAGATAACTTATTATTTTAGTTGCTACTGTGAGAATTTTATAACAACCTGCGGTTGTTATAAAAATGTGTGCAGCGGAGTTGACTCCCGTACTTACGCGCCTATATCAGCTATCTCTTTCTTCGGGTCGTGTACCTGAGGCTTGGAGAGAGGCCATTGTGCAGCCAGTACCCAAAAAGGGAGATCGGTCAGACCCTGCAAACTACCGCCCTATAGCTATCACTTCTGTGCTGTGTAAAGTCATGGAAAGGATTATTAACTCCCAACTGATCCGATACCTAGAAGATCACTCCCTTATAAATGATCGTCAGTATGGCTTTAGACCAAGACGATCAACGGGTGATCTTCTAGCGCACGTCATGCACCTCTGGGGTGAAGCTATAGACAAGCGCGGCGAGTCCTTGGCTGTCAGTCTTGACATTGCTAAGGCATTTGACAGGGTTTGGCACAAGGGACTTCTCTCCAAGCTTCCGGCCTACGGTCTGCCCGTTCAACTATGTGCCTGGATAGCCGACTTCCTGCGTGAGCGTAAAATCCGTGTTCTTTCTGACGGATGCTCTTCGCAGCTTAGGACAGTCAATTCCGGTGTGCCTCAGGGCTCCGTTCTATCCCCTACACTTTTTCTGCTGCATATCAATGACATGCTTCCACTTGGAAATATCCATTGCTATGCAGACGACAGCACAGTACATGTGGGATATCACGGGGCTCCTACGGTCGGACGGGCGGAAATCCTGGAGAAAAGAGAGAATCTTGTCATTGAGCTCAATCACGTTCTGGATCTCATATCGAAATGGGGTGCTGAAAACCTGGTTGAGTTCAATGCCAAGAAAACTCAGGTCTGCGTATTTACCGCCAAGACCCCCCCATTCCCTTCCCTTCCCTCTCTTCAGGGCACAACCTTGCCTCTACAGAGCAGCATCAACATGCTCGGGATGGAAGTGCGCTGTGATCTGAATCCCAAAAACCACATCGAGTCTGTTATTAAAACAGCATCACGTAAACTCGGTGTCCTGAACAAGGTGCGGCGTTTTTTCACGCCCGAACAACTGTGCCTACTATACAAAACGCAGGTCCGGTCATGCGTGGAGTATTGCTCGAACCTTTGGGATGGCTCCGCTAGGTACTTACTCGATGCTTTGGATAGATTGCAGCGCCGTGCAGTGCGCATTATTGGCAATGGTGAAGTCACCAAGAACCTAGAAAGCCTGCAACTGCGCCGAGACGTTGCTTCGCTCAGCGTCTTCTACCGTCTCTACCATGGTGAATGCTCTGAAGAACTCTTTTCCCTTATCCCCCCATCTCCCTTCCTCCTCAGGACCACACGTGCTGGTTTGCGTTGCCACCAACTAACTGTGGCAACGATTCCTTCGCGTACAAAGAAATTTGGCGACTCATTTCTTTGTCGTACTTCCAAAAAATGGAATTGTCTCCCGGCCCATGTATTCCCTCCATCCTATGACATGGGGTCCTTCAAGCGGGGCGTGAAGAAGCATCTTGCAGGTCGGCAAGGTGAGGTTGGCTAGTGCAGTACCTACGTACTGTTTTACACTAGCTGTCCTCGCGTTTGGACTGCGCCTCCACTTACCATCAGGTGGAGCGCAGTCATTTGCCCTCCATTTTTTATAAAAAAAAAAAAAAAAAAAAAAAAATTGTTTAATTATTGAAAACTACTAGAATTATAATAATTATAATGATTAATTATTATTATACTAATTATAAGGAGTTGTAATAAATTATCATCATTTAAAAAGGGAGGAGCACTGAGGCTTGAGATTCAGATTTATTCTATAAATCTAATTTAAGCACAGATGCTACACAATTGCATAATTGAGTTTTTTACATGTAATGTCTTCTTTCTTTCTGAAAATACATACATATTAATATAATGTATGAATATCTGAAATAAATAAAAAAAAATACAAAACAATAAACTTACGAGGTGGTTTAGGCCTAGCTACAGTTTGTAAAAGAGGAGTGGAGACAGCGGCCGGCGCGCCTCCGTCGTCCAGCTGCCAGGCACGCAAGCACGTGTCCCCACACACAGCAACTGCCAAGCTCGGAGTAAGAACGACGCCATAGATTTCAAGCCCTTCACTACTTTTCCCTCTATATAAATAATATAAAACATATTTGTTGTGAATAAATGAACAATTGGCTATGTGACTGCTTTGGTAAAAGTATTTAAAACTTTCATATAGGTAGTCATAAAACCAGTATCAGATTTCTTTTCTCAAAAAAGTGTTATTAAATAAAGGTAAAGAGAATTTTCTAAATTAAAAGTAGTGGGTTGACAATATTTCCTATAATGACATATGTATAATGAAAGCAAAATACATAATAATATAAAAGTGTACAAAAACTATAAGATCGTCAGCAATATAAGGTAAATCATATATTAATTGATTTGGTTATCTGAAATGTCTGCGAATCAACCAGCCACATGACATATTGATCAGTGGCGTAAAATTTAAATAAACTGAGAAAAGGTGTATTATTGAAATTATATGGATAGTAATTTCAATAATGCACCTTTTCAAATTGTATTCCATCTAATATTTAGAAATAAAACTGAAGTTTTTTACCTTAAAGCACCAGTAATTCCTGATAAGAATCTAGGTACTGCCGATTCCCGTTTAAGAGGAACAGTCACTGCTGAGCCTGATACTGGCAATCGTACCAACAAAAGACCTCCCTCACCACTAAGACCATAGGCCAATGCAAAAAGTGCTTCACCATTATCACGCAAAAGTGATGCACATGTGTGGGCAATCCCTGTAGCTGTAAATTAACAATAATAACAGATAATATATAAATAACTAGAAAGAAAAACTCAACACTAACATTACCGTGAAGACTACATATACTATACATATTTATAACCAAAAAACATTGGTATTTTACTATAATAATAATAAATTTTTAACTAGATTTTGGTGTTGTATGAGATAGTTTTAATTCAACTTCATATTGTTTATCTATGTTAATAAATATGTAAAGTTTTGAGCTTTGTTTGTAGGGTTTGTAATCTTTGGAAATACTAATCCAATTTTCAATTAAAACAATCAATATTCTTTGATCTATGAGAAGGCACATTAAACATGAAAAAGACATAATTTGCTGTGGGAGAAGCAGTTAGTGCCTGATATTATAGATTAAAGTAAATATTTATATTATTTATAGATCACAAAACCCCAAGGTCATTTAAAAAAAGATACCAATGGATAACAAGTTTATAATACTTACTTGCATTTGAATACTGGTTTAAAATAAAGTAATTATTTGGATTGTTGATGGCACTTGTGTCATTAAATATTGATGGAGATGATGAACACACAGACCCATAGGCAGACTAAAAAAACATTAACAAAATTAAGCCACTGTACATCACCACATACATTGCTCAGGTAACAAACAAATACCTGGTTTCTTAATTAAGAATTTAAATTTAAAATGTCTCAAACAATATTTAGTTTTCCTTTCCAGATTTTGTTTTTTTTTTAAAGATCAGTTGATAGCAGTGTGATATAACCAGGACTTTGTAACTAGTGAGACGTAAAAAAAACATAAGTAATTGAGAATAATCAGTTGACTTTTTGTACTTTACTCAATCCAGAAACCAACTGTAAGTAGCTTAACTTATTGCAGCCCAGATGATGCATAGAGCTATTAAAAAAATGCAATAACAATGCATGTACAAAGACGAGCACTGATGGGTTAAGCTCTATAACAACAAAGGTACCACACTACCCAGACCTAAGACAGACAATAAAGAAATGTTAATTATAAATTGACACAACAAGAAATCAAACTGGGAACCTCAGAGATGTTGTTGACCTTGAAACCAGTTTGTGTGCTATTCTACTATGAAATTGAAGATCAAAGGAATAAATCAAAATAATTAAATTAGCTATATAATGCATTACAGAGCATGTTCATTGTTGGAACATGCTCAATATTCTTTAAGACATCTTAATTCAAATAAATAATAATAAATCACCTCATTAATTAATGAAATCAAAAACAAATGTAAAATTATAGTCACCTTTTTCTCTAATACCTCAGGATGAGGGAATATTAGTCTGTGGACTGAGGAGACAGTGGCTGCTAAGATAACTATTTCTTTGGTGGCTGGGCGTTCATATATAGTTATATTGTTCAATGGTGGAGTCCCTGGGGCCACCTTACATTTTATATAACTTCCTGATAAATTGACATCAAGTGATGCTTCAGACAATTCAATAGAATCAGGAGTGGTTTGCCTGCAATGTTGTTATACATTCACAGTTTGAGATTCAGGTATTACAACAAGTCAAATTTAAATAGTGGACGAAAATGCATTTTCATAGACTGTAACTGAAAGTTTACACAATAGATTCTTAAACTTCTAACTCCTCACAAAAATATTCCGACTAACCCACGTTAACTAAATTATTTCTAGTGCAAAATTTACATACCAAGATATAAATCTGTTTCTAGTGTTAGCCTTCAATGAATCTTTATACCAGTAGCCTCCAGCCTTTTGTGGAAGTTTTATATCCTGCAAAGTACTATGTGTGCCACCTGCAATATTAAAATCTTTCTTTATTAGCACACATTTTTAAATAAACAACAACATTAAGGTGTTATTCTAAATACCGGTATTTAGAGAGATTTCCTTCCATTTTTCTGGGATATTATAATTAGGAGTTATTTCCCTAAATGTTACAGGTATAGTATCTACGAAATCCATATTTTAAAATTGTTATATTACAATTAAAATTGGTATTTTATTTTATGGAATAGGTTATCGTAGTCATACAGCAGAAACAAAATCAACCCAAAATAATCCTTTTAATAAACGTCTGTCAAGTGTGAGTGCTGCCAACCTAGTATTACGAATGATGTGCCTAAATCGGTATAATTTGGGTATAATTTAAGTTTTGATCTGTCTGAATCGTCTGAAACGTCGTCTTTAGAAAAATATCGGAAAGGCAGGAAGCTCTCGAACAAATGCTCAATAAATCCAAATTATACATGCTATTCACACAATGCTGGTATTATTTTAAAAATAATCAAGTGCTATTACTGCATTTCTAGATTACAACAAGTTATAGGTACAGTAGTCAGAAACCAAAATTGATAGATCTACTGAAAGTTAGCAGATATAAAAGTTGCCTGAACTATAAAATATAGGAAAACCGTCAGTCAGTGCGAAGCTATTATTGTAACATATAGGTAGATCCTTTTAAATTTTTTTGACCCTATACATATTTGTTGTTGAGATATGCCTTTGTCTATACAAAAGAAATGACATCTAATTCATCTATGGTAAAATGAAAACCAAAGATAATTTTAGATTACGTTTAAGTCAAACAAAACCAGTCAAAACTGTCAAAATTATTTGCAATCAAGCAAGCTTTATATGTTACTTTTCTGTGAAAATAGTCAATTTGTATCTTTTAAATGGTAAAATAAAACATAATTTATAATTGAAAATGAAGTGACAATTGTATTATATCAATAATGGTGTTTTTTCGCGAAGACAAAATTATATAGGTTTGTATAATAAATCGATTTTTTCATTTCTATTTTTTATCAAATTGCTATTTAGTTTTCTGTGATGTTTCAAAGAATTCGTAATCATGATGTTACATGATTGTTCATTCGTTATCAATTTCAAATATATATGTTGCCGCCTATAGATCCTAAAATTATAATTTTAGTTAAAACGAAAGTATCGAAATGTGCCTTTACATATTTTTTTTTCTTAACGTTCTTCAGTTAAAAAGTGAAGTTAAATTCGGTTTAAATAGCTGACAGTTGGGAGCCCCTCAGGAGTAGGAGGCCCCTTAACCCGCCACTAATTACTGTTTAAATTTAGGTCCAATTACTATACTTAATCAATGCTATGGATAAAGCCTTGGACTATTAAATTCAATTCTTTATTATTTTTGATATTTTAAATAAATTACTAATATTCTGTTATGTATACAAAAAGTTAAAATACAACTATATTATTCCTACAAAGCTATATATTTACTCTATGCAATAGATTTTCTTAATATGCTACTCTCTTTTAATTTCTGTAGCTTTTAGATCCTCAAATTTTCTTATTCATCATTACTTTACCTGCATATTGACAAACATTTTGGTTGCTTAGTTACTAATATATCCTTAATTTCCCTAAGTAATACATTGTACATACAAGTATATTACTATAAAATTGTCATACAATTTCTTTGCTTAATGATTTGAACCTCTTGGTTAAAGAAAAAGCATCATAAGTTTGATTCTGATGCTGCCACTATCTGAAATTAATCAGCACTTTTCTCAAATTCATACAATTAGGTGTAAAATTATTTCTTTTGTGATTAGTTATCAGTGTATCACTTGCAAATGTAAATTTCACAATAGCGAGGTGGCGGGTTGTGAGCACGGATCGGGAGGCGCGGGCGCTGGGTCCGGAGGGCGGCCTGGCGACACCATACGGCGCGTGAAGGTATCAGCTTATTATATCATATGCTTCACAATCTGAAATGAATTGTATTACTTATTCTCGTTGGGAAGCTAGCATTGTCTTGGATAGCAAAACCTGCCTGTTTGTAGTGGGAATGGTTTCCGGTCATGCCATTGTAGAAAAATTCACTTCCCTATATTGTTTCTGATCTTATTTTCGTAACTTTAGGTTTTTACACTTCTACAAAATTCTAGTTAACTTAATTCAGTCTACTAATACATATCAACTACATAATGTGAATTGAAAGTTAAGTTTAGTGGTAAAAAGTACAATTGAGTTTTTTCTCAAACTATTTTCTAGGTAAAAATGTCGTCAGTTTCGGCTCAAGGGGTGGTGGAGAGAGCGTCGGCCGAACTATCACGACGTATAACAGGATTAGGTTTACGCGGACGAAAGCGATCGCCTGGCGTAGTAGAACGCGTGGCCAATGCACTCTGTGGACCCGCTGCGACCGCAGCCCCCCGCGTGCCCCGACGACGCCGCCCCTCGCCACGCCCGCTAGTATGGTCTCAGTTCATATTAGAAGAACGCTTTCTTGAAAAGTTCTTTCTGTATTTCAACGCAAACGATAGACGCAGCCTCGCACAGGTAAGTCATCATCATGTATCGTTTATAATAAATAAGCACATCAATTTTTTTTTCTGCCCGCCTCCCAAGGTCTGGAAAAGGATCTAGCATGAAGTAACAGGATAGCACAACAGATATTAACTGGAAACGATTATTATAAAATAATAAAAAATTTAAACATACTTCATAAAAATCATATTAAAGAGAAACAACAGAAAAGAGAGAAATAATACCACAAATTTTAATATTTCATAAAATTAAAACACAAAAAGTGGATACACCAACAAATTATTTTGAGGTCATTGCCAGCCATTTAATTATAAGGGGTATAAACAACACCGTGAGAAAAACTTTTTTTCTCTTACCATACATGATATTTTTCTTATCTAACTATCTGACACCAACCTCAAAAAAATTGTCGATGTACAGTCGGTCAATGATGTACATACACAGGTAAACTGACGATCTCCTTTTTTATCAAAGTGTTTATAAAGATGATCATCAAATATGATTTCTCTAAAAGATCGAAGAGATCTTATAGATATAAACTATTTATTTAAAATACTGAATGATATGGTTGATGCCCCGTTTCTTTTGGAAAAGATTTTCTTTCGAGTGCCCAGGAAACAAGAGCGATCCATTCGAAAAAAAGATTTATTTTTCGTTAAGCAAAGTAGAACTTGCTATGGAAGTAATAGTTACATAAAAAGAGCATGCACCCTTTACAACAACGTTTTTAACGATGTGGATATATTTGGAACATCTGTTGCTGCGTTTAAACGACATGCCGTTGAAATATTGCAACACTTTGACGTATAGTTTATATAGGCGCATTTTTTAGTATCACATTATTACAGTTTGTTTTTAAATTTAAATTAAAATATTTTAACCGTGACCTGACTCACTGTTATTGACTTGGTCACTCCAATTACCCGTTTACAAGGATTGCTGTTCCATATAAAGTGTGTTTTATCATTGTCGAACGATTGTCTTTTATCTTATTTTATTTTATATTATCATGTCTTGATCCCACTTCTAATTTAGTATCTTAATTTTGTAATTTCAAACCTGGAAATAAACAATATAATTAATTTAACTAATTAACTTAAGTTTACACCTAAATAACTTGGTAAACGCGAATACGAAGATAATACAATGGTATATATTTACAGTAACAATAATTTCTATCGCTAAAAAATATGTTACCTCTTGTTGTCGGCCTGTCTGGTCTGCAATAATTGGAAGCTGATGGCAGCATCATCACGCAACTTTTTCTTGGACTTAGTCCGGACTAAGTTTGATCGAGTTTTTTCATTTTACGAGTATGATTCTTGTTATGATTTGCAATGTGATAATTGGATTGGATCCTTGTGTAACCGGGTCTACCAACTATAACACATAATAAAGTAAAAATAAATAAAAAATGAGGACACTAATTGGTTTTTAGTAAATTGTATATTACATTTTAGTTGTTGATTTTAGTTTCTTATGTATTTTATTATAATTTGTTAATAACGTAACTTGGAAGAGTTACTTACCCGATATTGCTAATAAATAAACCATCACAATATAGTTGTTATTATACTAGTTGCCTAATTTTAACGTAATTTTAGTTTCAATATCCACAATCGGTAATGACTTTTCCTAGTATGTTAAACGGCGTACTTTGCGTCTACTTTTCGCCTGCTGCGGCGGCGCACTGGCGACGCGCTTGCTAGCCGCCGCCGACCGGTGCATTGAAGCGTGAATTTTTGTGTTGCGTAGTTCGTTTAACTTAGCATAAGATATAGTTGGATACCCATTTATTTATATTGTTCAACATATTTAGCTTGTTTGATGTTTTTTCTTTGTTTAACAGTAATAAAACAAATGTAATGTTGGGAACTATAGGTTTATTTATATTTTTCTTTGATTTGTGTTCATGTAATTTTTTATAACTGTTTGTTCCTTAATAAATAAATAAAAAAAAAAAAAAAAAATTTTAACTCCTTTTATAAGTTGCTTAAATTTTTACTTCTTTTATAAGTAGCTTAAATTTAATTTATTTATATCTTCAAAACTACTCAACCGGTTTTGATGAAACTTGTAGTGTACCCTAAGTTGAAAACTAGGCAATTAAACAAAAAAAAAGCCCTTAAAGACATAGATATAGGAATATTACGTAATGCCAACGAAATCACATAAATAGACCTCGAATTGATAATCTCCTTTTTTGCAGTCTGTTAAAAATGCCTGTAATACTCAATTAGTGATTTTGATCTTTAAGGCGTGACATATATTACACTGAGAATGTGAACTACTCTATCAACTATAGGTGTGTACAAAATGGCGGGACTTGTTATATTCATCGCCGCGCTGGTGGACGGGACTGGTAGCGTCTATAGACTGTCGCGAGCTACGTTCCACCACCGGCTGTTGCACGCAGCGGTTCTACAACTCACTAGTGCGCCGCGGCATACGCGGTGTCGTCCTCGTCTCCGCCACAGATGATGACATCAACGAATTTATAAGGCAATTCCCGCTGTCTGCGCACCATGTGCACGCAATTAGCTTGAAAGGTTGCACTATTACAGACAGGGGGCTTGAATCTATATTGGATCATTTACAGGTTTGTGTTTTAATTTATCATAGCTGAAATTTATATAAACAGCATATAGCAAATGAATATTACGATGGTTGTTAAAGAAAATGTGCTGTGATAAAGTCAAGTCACAAAAATTGTATCTTAACGGCAATAAGGTTGATAACTATATAAAGAAAAATCTTATAAATAAATTTACTAGAGACACATTATCGTCAAGTGCTAAACTTTGTTTATCGAAAAGTGGCATAATAGTAGTAGTAATTATGTGCTATTAAATACGCATGATGCCGATCCACTGCTTTCAGATGCGAAACACACATGTTTGAGATATATTAATTTACAAATTCTTTCTGTAACCAATAATATTTATAACACCAAAGGATGTTTTAAGAGTAATCTTATTTTTTAGGTTCTGTTTGAGCTAGAATTAACTGGATGCAATGAAATAACCGAGGCTGGTTTGTGGGCATGTCTAACACCACGAATTGTCTCACTTACGCTTACTGACTGCATTAATATTGCTGATGAGGCTGTAAGTATCTATTGTTAAGTCAGTTTGTTTACTACACATTGGTATGAACATAAGAAGGTTAATAAACAACAAATTTTTATAATTAATACATTCCAATTCAACCTAAATAAAATGAAGCTTGTAGTGCTTTTTCTGCTCTTTAAAATTGTTATAAACTGTTTTGAGATTAAAAAAATCTATTAAAATAAAGTTTAAATGTGTTCAGAAATGTGTGAATTTGGGGGGAGAGGGAGAACGAAACGAATTTTCTTTACAGCCTAGCAAACAAATGACAGGTGACATTAGAATCCTGACAATTCTGCTCGTAATGGTGTGGAGGTTAATAATGTTTTCTTACAAAGACTTCTCTAATTTTTATATTTTCCTCAATGTCTTCCATTGGGTTTGGTTTGTGGTTACCTTAGCAATATATTAAATATAATGTAATCTGTAGTAATTAGTATATATTAAAAATAATAATTTTAATTAGGTCGGTGCTGTTGCTCAACTACTTCCTTCTCTGTACGAGTTCTCGCTACAAGCGTACCACGTGACTGATGCCGCTCTCGGCTACTTCTCGCCCAAACAGAGCGCCTCACTCAGCGTATTACGCCTACATAGCTGCTGGGAGTTGACAAATCACGGAGTCGTCAACATCGGTAACAATAATAAATAAGTATTAGAAAACTTTCAGATTCCAAAGTAAATAGCTTTCTATGTGATCTAGATATGAAGGTCGCTCTGAAATCTGTAACAATGATATAAAGACACCCAACCCGGATACTAGACAAAATAGTAAAATTTATTTTATACATTTGCCTGTCGAGGTATCGAATCCGAGATCAAAATGGCCAAACCGACCGGTCACGGAGGTCGTCGGCTCTATATTCAAGTAGCTGTTTTCCCGCGACTTCACCCGTGTAAATTATAGCCTATATCACCCGCGCATGATGTAGCTTCCCCTAGGTCAAAGAATATTCATATGAAAATATTTCCGATTTTTATTGGTCAGATTACGGAGATTGTCCCCTCCATAATATATAAAATCTCACTGTGTTAGACCTCTAGAATGTTAGTCCCCTTAGCGTCATCAATAGCAGTTCGATTAACGATGACGAATAATAATAAATTTATTGTTTTGGCAAAGAAAACAAGATCATCAACCTTTTTTATAAATGTTTTATTAATTTTTAATACACAGTACATTCGCTGCCGAACCTGACAGTGTTGTCATTGAGCGGATGTAGCAAAGTAACCGACGAGGGCGTGGAACTACTGGCGGAGAATCTGCCGCGTTTACGCAGTCTCGATCTGAGCTGGTGTCCGCGAGTAACGGATAACGCACTAGAATACATAGCATGCGATCTCAACCACCTAGAAGAGCTCACGCTAGACAGGTTCGTGGTACATACATCGATACAGCAGATTACCACAAATCGACAAGTTTTAATGGCCCCAATGGTAAAATATAGGCTTTCTCTATGAATGGAATCGAATAGGGAGAATGGAGAATAACCTACCACGCAGGCTCATTGAGGGTTAATAGTCAAAAGATTTGATAAAGGCATGGTTATTGTAATTGTCGTTACTTTTTCGTTAAATGGCCGGTGACGCTGGTACTGATGGTGGACTGCGTCCAAAATGCGTTGCGTGCGTGTGGACATAATAGATATACCCCTTTTTGAGGATTTTTTTGAGTCGTTCAACATTTTTTACCCGCTCAGAATGTCTTTTGTCTAATAAGAAGCAACCGAAACTCGCCAGCTCTAACAAAAGTAATGTCGTTTACTTTGATTATTGTTGTACACAATCAGATTATTACCAAATCAATATTAATAGCAAGGATTCATTATGTATAATGGCTATCTATCCACAATGGGCCTGTTGCTGAGTTATTGCCCGTTCTCCCTATTTGTTCCCAATTCATAGGGAAGGAGTTTACCCTAATTATGGGTTCATTAAATGAAATATAATGAAGCTAAATTCGATTCACCGAACTCAATTAATAAAATCTTTATAAGTTTACTAGCTGACACGACGTCTTGTCTTAATATTGAATTTGAATTGGATAAATTAACTCCCACCGAATCATCAGTTTTAAATAAAGTTATATTATCAAAAGCACTAAAGTTCAATATTCTTAACTTTAGAAAATTTCCACACAACTTTCTTATTTTTTTCTTCGTAAATAAGTTTCTCCTGACAATAAAAAAACACAACAAAACAAAAGAATTACCACGGGGCATTGGGTTTAAATTTTATTTATATAGATTTGTTTGGAACGATAACAGATGTGTGCATATAACGGATATCGGCGTGGGTTACATCAGCACGATGCAGTCCCTGGTGGCTCTGTTCCTGCGCTGGTGCTCTCAGCTGCGCGACTTCGGTGTGCAGCATCTCTGTGGCATGCGCTCGCTACAATTACTCTCGTTGGCCGGTATGTTCTGTCATATTCTACCAGTATATTATCCATATAAATATATAGACTTCGGAACCCGACGTTGTACTATGAAATTCGGTTGCCTTAAATTTAAAGTACACCTGTATTTTCTGAAAGAAACCTTTCTGTTATATGTTCGAAAAATATAAAATTATTATTATTTAACAAAATAAATTTGATCACACTAATTTTGACAATATATTTGATCACACTAATTTTGAAAATATATTCAATTTTAATCATTTTTTTTTGGTCATGTGTTTGATGATATTCGCTCTGTTCTATTAAACTATACATCATTTTTAAAATTAGTCATTGGTTTCCATTTCATTTTAATATATATTTTTTTATTTATTCTTAATTAAAAATGCTTAAAAAATCCACTTTGCTCGTGGCACTCTGAAATGGGTCTCAAACCCATGACCTTTCGCAAACCGGGCGACTGCTCTAACCGCTGAGAGACCAAGAACCCAAGACCTAACAGGACTGACGAATTTTTCAAGCAATACTTTTTCGCATCTGTAGAGAGTATTTTCATCAATGTTTACATTACCAAACACTCTTTTTTTTATTTCTAATTATGTACAATTTAGCATAATTGTAGATTAGTTTAGGTTAGTCTGTTTCTATAATACATTTTAAAAAATCAATATTTCGCCAGGTTGTCCGCTTCTAACGTCAGGTGGCCTCTCTAGCCTGATACAGCTTCGGCAGCTGCGAGAGCTGGAACTGACGAATTGTGCAGGCGCATCGCCAGAGCTCTTCGACTATCTGAGAGAACATTTGCCGCGATGCCAGATAATAGAATAGCACTCGGAGGGCATGAGTATTTTACATATTCACACTTGGTAAGAGTTTACAACTTGTCATGATTTTTATTTTAAACCTTAATTTGTTTTTATTTCTTTAATTTATTGTATAGTCTGCGATAACTTGATGTATTACTGTGTACTTAACGATAATTATTATCCCTACTAAAAATACGAATTCAAAAGCAATCAGCCGGTGCATGGTTATTGAGTAAAACCCAAACCAGAGGTCTAAAGTGCCTTCCCAAGCACGAGAAGTCGACATTTTCAATTTTGGTTACCCATCCAACGATGATCTTTTTGAAAGTTTCTTAACCTCCGCAATCGCAGACTCCCGATTTCAGAATTTTGCTCGGTATAGAATATATCAATTGTGTACTGACTATGAGTCACATGCCAAATTATCATTTCGGCTAACCAGATGTAACTTTTGATGAATAGAAAACTATGAATATTATAAATACACATGATCAAGAAAAATAAGTGTTATTATTGCCTTTCAGGTTGTCAAACTTGTCAACTTAAAAGTGATTGCAACAATCACAGAACACCTAGTCGGCTCCACGTGTATTTCTACAGACGAGTAAGCCTCATTGTTTCACGACAATGTAACTGTAGGTAGGTGTAGTTTACTACCCACAGTTATTTTATTTATATAATTTAAGACATTACAAATTTGTTTTAACAGAAAGTATTAATCTTTAAAGTTATGCACACATATGGTGATTTCTTTATCTTTATAACACAATTCGAACATTCTAAATGGGAGTTATTAATATGTTCTATAACTCTTGAAATAAGCTAATATGAATCTGAGATCGGTACTTTAATTCTGCTAATGTTTCTACTAAATATATTTTGATGGTGTTTTAGTTAACTTGAAGTTAAAACTAAAGTTAACAACTGTATTTGACAATCTGCTGTTGATTTAGTGTCCAAATAATTATATGGTATGAGGTTGTTGAACATATTACTAACATGATATTTTGATAAATCAATGTTTCCGTTATTTTGTGATGTTGTGACAAGACCTGTGACCAAAAGAGATGTATTGAAACGACACAATTACTTAAACATTAGCAGAATGCGATCTAGCAAGGACTTTTATGTAATATATGTACAATTAGACAAGCTGTGGAAGTCACCGACCGTTCGCTGGCATAATTCTAATTCATATTGAAAAGCTTGTCTATTATTATATATACATAGAAATCTTTGGGACTAGCTGTTATGTTTTTATCGGAACATCATGTCAAAAGATGTGTGTGGCAGGAACAATTTTGTATGATTTGCTTATTTAAGGTCTTTAACCCCTACTTTGTTTTTACCTTAATTTCATATGGATTTATATAAGTGATGAAATTCTCCAGATAATTTTTATGTAAGTATTATCAATTACGTATAATTATCATTGTGTGTGATGACTTCCGGTCTGCAAGTCATCACGTTTATTCCTAACCATTTGCTCAAATTGTTTCATATGCCACGGAAACAGTGTAATAACTTGCGACTTCTTTTGTGGTATATATGAATGTTTTTTTTTTAGCAATTATAATAATTGATTATTTGCTCATAAAAGAAGTCGTTCGATTTTTAGTAAATTATGTATATGTAAGTAGACGTAAATCGAAATTCGTCATTTCGTGTTCTATAAATGTTTTATTTCTTCCGTCTCTACTTCTTTATGAATTATGATTTTTTCGTCTAATATTACATGGCGTAAAAAAAGTTATAATTGTATCGTAAAATAGTAATTTCTTTAGGTAAAATGGTGTTATTTTCAAATATATTATTTAATAGAATACTGTTTCCCAAAATAATATTATGAGATCAAGGAATACTCATTTCTTGTTTCCCGTTGTTTGTAAAATGGTGGATAATTAAGTATGTGTTCCCTCTCATATCGTAATGAGTTTGTGTTCGTTGTAAAATGACATGTTTTATTTTAAGATTTCCTGAAAAAAAAAAATCTAGTCCACTTATATTTCAATTCAAAGGTGAGTGCTAAATGAAAGCGCGATCGACTGAGCTTCTTCTATCCGAAAACTTAGTATTTAAAATCACAAATGGAGCGATTTCTGCTTCTTGTGGTGTTACTTTCTTTCTAGTCAAACTTATCGATTTTGATGTATTTTTGTTTATTTCTTAGATAAAATATCCTATTATAAGGTATCTTATTCAATTTTATATATCTCTATTTATTATAAAATCAAAGGATATATCATCATAAATCAGTTTCCATTTTGAAAGTGTTTATTTATATCATATCAGACAGAGCGACTAATTGCAAATTTTATGTTGATTAAGCCTTATTTTAATGCAGATATATATTTTAATCGCCTTAAAAAATGAGGAGGATTTAAATTCGACTGATTATATTATTGTGTCTATTTACCTCAGGAAAAAAAACCACGAAAAATAGTGTTATAAGAACATGAAACAACTCTCAAAAACAAGCGAAGGTTTTTTATTTTTGGGCATTAAGAGACTCGCTTGATGAAAGCGAAAAAGTTAGATGTAGTCATAAAAAATATTTTTTAGTATTAGAAACATAAAACGGTCCGAAATTATTTTTCAATTAATTGCTGATATGCAATAATGTTTCAACTCACACAAACAACATTTTGAGAAAATGGAGTCTAATAACACGTCCTTAGACGCCATTTTCCCAAAACGTTGTCTGAGTGCGTTGAAACATTATTGCATATCAGCATCCAATTACATATGTACCTAAAAAAATATATTAGCAAAAAAAAAGTATTTGGTTTGCTATTAACTATTTCTCAATGAAGCAGTTTTATATATTTTTTCTTTTCAAAGATGAAAGTCACATCTTGTCAAGTATCTATAAGACTAAATATATGTAGCAGGAAACTTTATATTATGTTAATAAATTAAGGCTGACCTTCGCATTTCTCACGCGTTCAGTCTGTATTTATTTAAAAGCGGACTTGCGTTATTATTTACCGCTATGCCGTCCGACTACGAGTCACAAAACGAGTGCATGGGAATGTGTTGTTTGTCTGAATAACCGTTTCAATAATAAGAGGGGAAATTAAATAGAACCATTTATGTAATTTTTGCTTTCAGTTTTAAACCTACACACATGCAAATAAGACTTGATTTGTAAAAAAAAACTTCAAAGCATTTCCCCTTTCATCATAAATAGGTTAGTTCGTTAAGTAGATTGGCAGCTATATGGGTAAATATTTGGTCGTAGCAAGGAAACTGCAAGACAAGATATTATTCTGAAGTTGATATAGAGTAGAATGATAGAATGTAATTTTAAATCGTTGCATACATGCAGCATAATACAAACAGTAATTATTGATCTGTTTTGGAAACGGATATTAGAACTTTTATCATAACCTATTGTGAGAATGGTAGCTTTAACCACACTCCTATGATAGCATGCCTTTAAATCACAGATATAGTTACGACACTGCAAATATAGAATTGCGCGCCTAATCCAGATATATCCGTGCTTTTATTCGAACAATCATCTTCATGCCTAATATGACATATAGATAATATAATGTAATAAGTATTGCGCGCACCGCGCGGCTCCGATTCCTCTATTCAATGGTAACTAGAAAAAATGAGTACGCTAGATTTGCATACTCAATATACAATAAAAATCAATTACTTGTATAGCTATTTCTACATATAAGGTATTGATTTGAAGTTGCCTTTTGAATAGGAAAGTTTTTTCAACCAAAGTGTAATTTACACCTTGTTTGAAACAAGAAATGAAAATATTTTATTGTATGGATGGTATAAAAAAACTGGAATGTATATAAATAAATGACAAATTGTAATTTATTAGACTATACATAATTATAAATAATAAAAATTGTTAAAAAAGCTATTATTCAATCACTACTTCATGGTTGTAATGAATTCAATACAAGCAATATTCATTTAAGTGAGAATACCAGCCGCTAAAAAGATCTTTAGTTTTTTAAATATATTTTCGTATTTCTTTTACTTATGCTTACGATTTAAGGCGTACGAAGTAATGAAATACCGGAAATATTTTTGTAAAGCTTTGAGTATTTGAATAGCATAAGTATTTTTTGTGAATAATATTTGAATTATTGAGTGTTTTTGAATATGTGTATTTGCGCCCTGAAAGGAGGATGGGCATGATTGATACATCGTATGTACCCACAAAATAACCAGACATAATATAGTAACAAGGATCTTTTCACGGTTATATTTTTTGCATGGTGGTCAAACACGAATCATTGTGGGAAAATACTATTTTTTAATATAGTACAAAAAGAAGACCTTGGTACAGACTATATACAGAAGGTAAATTTATAGGTCGCCAATTATGACATTGACGTATACTTAATAAGATTATCAAATGCAATATTTGTTTTTGAGCTTATATGATTTCCTTTTCTCTGACTGACCTCCACAGTAACAAGTTAATTGGTGGTAATTTTTGTCCATCCTCCTATTCCGTGTTTTGTACTTCGTTGTACCTTCAGATTACAACAGTTCTTGTTCTTGTGTGTTTTCTTCACTCACTAGATGTTATCAGCATTGTTGTGTAAGATTGTGTTTTCGTGTTTTTATTGCCCGATTTCATAATACCTATTTTGTACAATACCAAGTCAAATGTTATAGTGCAATATAGATGTACTGTTTTATTGATTGTTTCATTTAGTTTCACTTCAAAAAAAGCAAAATCAATCAATTTGTTACATAATTATATAATTGCTCGACTTTGCCAACGCGCTTAAAAAAATATTCTTATAAATTTTTACACATTAGGCTACGATGGGACGAACATGTTTCCAAAATTCCTAAATGAAATAATAGAAAAATTCATACGCTGCTAAAATATGATAAAAACCAGTTTCACAGGGCAAGGGGAGGAGTAGCTACGACGCGCTATGAATTTTCTGCCCCGATTGTTAAGTATCTTACATCCGGGGCTGCTCTGGCGGTGGATGATAAATTAGCAAGATCTTATAAGAAAACAAATAAAATATTTTGTACGATTTATTGCAATAACACAGTCTTACAATACAAATCAAAGATGACAACAAACGAGGCAATTAATTAGGTTTGGTAACTTCGAATTATATTTACCTAAACATTACAATTTCATTTAATTAAAAAAAAAATCCAAAAGCATTCCATGCGTATGCACATTTCCTGAACGGTAACATTTCAGTCCTATTCAAATAAAATATACGCGAGAAAAGATGTCGTTTTCCAAACAAACTTATTCAGCACCAATATTAATCACTCGTATAGTAACTAAAGGAATTAATAATAACAACATTTTTATTTTACACATTTATACATAAAACTGTAGCTAATATGGCTCATATAAACATAAATGCTATTACCAATTTACAGCTGTAACGAATAGATACATTAGCTATGATTTTAAATTATTTTCAATCACTGTATTTTTTTATAATCGAAATAATTTTATTATTAGACAGACAGTCATAAGAATAATTATTGTAAACTAATGTTCAATTCAATTTATTCGTTATTGGCTATTCCATGATATAGCCAGCATCAAGTTTCAGATTGCAATGTTGTGTTTATTATTAGTTTTAACGATCTATTCATACACATGTTATTGACAACAAGAACTGTAATGTATTACGAATGTCAAAATAAAATATAACAATTTAAAACCTAGCATAATGATACTACATATTATATTTGTATATTTATTTGCTGAATAGGATGCTTCGCTCCTGGACCCATTATAATAAAAAATACAATCCCTATTGATGTTACATAGCAAATGACATGTTTTTCTAGTTATATTTGAATATTAATTCACATCTCAATCCCAAGCAGCTAACAACAGCTGTTTACTCTATAGAAACATAAAAAGCATATATTTCTGTCTTTGATGTATTTAATTTGACGTTGATTAACAAAATTTATTAACTTAGGTTTGTTATATTGTTAAATAAATACAATATGTACTAAACGTAAATTATAATACAAAAATTACTCCCGTTAGAAATTTACAATACAATTATGTTATTGGAAATAAATAGAAGTGTTTAGCTGTGCATTCGATACTTAACTGGGGATTTCGTAGTTGTCTCAGTCTTCTATGTGGTTTTGGTCCTATAACAAAAGGAAAAAAAAAACAATTTTATCACACTTCTTTATTGCAATGCTGAAATAAACAACCAACGTAATAATGCTGCCAAAACTAATGCAATACTATTATACAATTTGGTGCTGTATTAACCTTAAGAGTGGGTATTGAGAATTCGGCGATGCGCGTTGATAGCGTACATAGACTGCACGAGCGTTAGTAGGGCGATACTCGAGGCTAAATTCGGAACACTCTTATTAGTCGGGAGAAGTAAGTACTTTAGAAAAACGCATACCTAATGGACGAGAATTTTTATGAAATAAGAACTTTAAATAGCTAATAATAGTAGTATTATTACTATTAAGAGTTTTCACTACATTCAAATTCTTGTTTATTTATTAAAACATTTGTTTAAGTCATTACTTTTACTCTACGTTATAAATACGGGTGTAAATGTCTAAGCAACTACTCTAAGCGTAACTTACCTTTGCTACAAAAGACGACGACAAAATCAAAGAGAATATTGACACTAAAACAAATGATGCATGAAATGTTCGTCGTGTTGTATTAAAAAAATAAAAAACATTATTGTATAAATATATTGTAATATATACGTTCTGAATTATTAAGTTTGGGTACAATGTCACAAATATTCCACGCATCAATTTGTCTTGGTATTAATATTCTCTTTAACTTTCTTGTAGTCTTTTGTATCGAGTAGAGGAGCTACCCACGAACGAGTAATTGCTATGTCGTTCTCGCGAGATCTCTGCCTTTTTTAACGAACCCGATCTCTGTCTAAAAAATGGGCGATATCTCTTTGAGTTTAACGAGATTGCACGCGAGCATAAACGTGACTTATTCTAAGTGCGCAAGCGTCAATTTATGCGATTCCAAAGTCGAGCGTAAATTCGAGGGGTTAAAAGGCGAAGTTTTACAATTTTATAGTACTTTTGTTTCCGAAAGGGCCTTCTCAGCGGCTGGTTATCTGATCATCACAATATGGAGAAAATAAGCAGGCAATTCTTTGGACATTTTATGCTTCAATAGGAGATACCTTCAAAATTATTCGTAATAATGGCGTGTGAGGTGAAATAAACAAACCTTTAAATATATATAATATATTTTGTATATTTATTTTGTAATTCTTAATAGATCTCTGAGTAAACATAGTTTTCTTGAATCGATTATAATATCTCAGTTTTTTTTATCAATTCAACTTACATATTTACATAATGATTTTAATTTTTGATTTCTTGTAGCTTTGTTATAAAATAACCATTTAATAAAACACTTTTTTTTATATTAGCAGAAGTTCAGTGGTTTTATTTAATTTCGTATCTGATTACATACGTCAAATTTAAGTACTTAAAAGTGTCGTTAGTACCTGGATGACTAACATAATTAAATCGCTTATTTATCGCTCCTGCATAATAAATTTCATGAAAACTGTTGGAGCCGTTTCCAAGATTCAGATTATAATACAGAAATAGTGATCAAATTTTTGAACGTCTATCTGGCACGTACAACAATAATTGACAAAATGTGTGAGCAAAATCATTCAAAGAAGTTATATCTTGTGCACACATGAGAAAAATACTATTACATTTTATTTTATCATACGCAAGGATTTTTATAGAGGATTTTGTTATTGACTTGATATATTCATAGAAAAACAAAAAGACATTAATTAAAGCACGTCGCCGCACCATTCCAATTAATAATCCATAATAAATTTTGAGCATATTATTAGTTTACTGAACTTTACCACCTTGCTCTTCTACTAGTGGAGATCCTGTAATCCGCCAACTTTATTATTATAATGCCCTCATTCTGTAGACACAAGGAAATACTAGGACATTGTCATGATCATGTCAAAACTATTAATAGATAAATCAATATGTAGACATGCGACTAAAATTGCACATCAATTACATCTTGGTTCTGACTTTTACAGACAAATGAAATTTACAATGAATTATGAAAAAACTTTTTTGCTTAATGCCAGTTATTTTTAAGGTGCGAGATAATGACGAGGTTTTTATGAAGGGAAGATGTTCGCAATATTATAACATAAAATAATCTGATATTTCTACACATTGATCCGACTCGAAGGACCAATGTGTAGATCGTAGGACTGTCCCCCTTTTATTAGCAAAATCACAATACAGCATTACAATATTGCTACTTTTGTTAATTAATCATACATTTATTTTTTGCTGTTATATACATATAAATCAGAGCAGGTTAAATATTTTATTGTTGATTAAAAATGTTATGTGCGTGTCTTTTCGCAAGTAATAAGCCGATTCTCTATCAATGCAAAGAACGGTCAGAGGGAGAGAGAAGGCTTAAACGAAATCTCGCAAAACATGCAGCCAATTTTGTCAACCTAAAACGCTTACGATATCTATCAATAGGCACAAAGGTCAATGAATTTCTCTCTGTTCGGCGACCGAAACACAATAGAGGTCTAAAAATATTTTTAATTTATATATAGAACAGTAATTAGTCGGATTTTGATCAGTGAAAAAAAATTTGTTTATTTTAGTTTCCTGTGTAATTAGTAAACCCTTTCTAACCGTGAGGGGAATAAAGGTTCCAAAAGGGGGTGAACGACCTGGCGACGCGGTCACGGCTTCCCGGGTCTCATCCCCAGGGGAGGATACACCATTGGGGTTTTTGTGGGTAGGCCTTCTGGAGCCCACCGCGTGGCTAACCATGGGGTAGGCTCACGTAGGATAGTCCCACTACACCCCCTGTCGCTTGCCAGACGGCAGGTATAGTACCTAATGCATTTCCTCGACGTAAATAAAAAAAAGCACCCCTTCTAATTATTTTTTTTCCATAAAATATATGTTTATGATATCCTAAGGAAATAATACCCACATAGCAACGGTGAGTTTATATACGGCCGATGATCAGCGAGCGGGACGTACCTTGAGGTTCTGGTAGGGCTGCAGGTAGGCGGCGGTGGTGGCGAGGTCCCTTCGCAGCCAGGCGGCGTTTAGTCTGACGGTCTCGAGCGCCTGCTGCACGGACCGCTCGGTGCCGGGCGACTTGTGGGTGCGGAAGAACTCCTCTATCTCCTGAGCGCACTCCTCCGACGCGAAGTTCTCCGTCGTAGATTTCACCAGGCGCGCCAGGAGGAAGCCGCCCTGTATTCGTTTTAGCGGTGCGAGATTTATTAACAGTTTTATATGGTGGTACAAAATATATATACAGTTATGAAAAAAAAAAGATGTCAAGCGTGATGTTTTTAAGACTAATCATTTGTTATTAAGTAATATACTGGATATAAATTGAAGACTTAATTTATTAAATATAATTTTTACTTGATATCGCTCCATAAACTCCTGCCAATGGTCCTTGAAGAACTGCCAGGCTAAGTCCCGCCCGTTCTTGCTCACTGCTACTGACACTATTACGAACACCGTATCTTGTGAGCGTACTTCATCCTGAAACATTTAAATGTTTCAATTAATTTGTTGCTGCGAACACTTATCGCATCAATGCTGGTAAAACCCTTAAATTGGTAATTTTAACAAAAGGTGCAGCTTGATATTTGCTATCAAATGGTGTACTTAACTCATTTTTGTAAAAAAAATGTAATTTTTACTAGCATTTGTGTTATATTTACACGTTATTGCTACCAAATGTTTTGGCCCCCACATTATTTGATGTCATTAACATTAAGCATTGCAATTTAAAAAAAAAAACACCATTAACGAACACAGTATTGTCCAATGAGTATCAAAACATTTAATTTTAGTGCAATCCATGGGCGTGATATTATAATGAGGGGGCCGTCCTTTAATCTCGTAATGATTCAAGACTACCTCCCCCCTCCATCCGAATCACGTGTATTTTAAGTACCTACAATAAATCAAAAAATTTTGACGCCACTTTTTTGGTTTAGTATTCGCGCGTTGACGAAAAATTAATACACGTGATATATCACTACACCCCCTACACCACCCCTTGTGATATTTCGTGACTTTGACGAACCCCTCGCCCCTTTCGAGCCTCACGTGGTTAATGGACGATCTCTTAAAATAAAAATAAAAAATAGAATGAGTAACATATAAAACTTACCGATACAGCGAATTCTAGTACACGTTTGAGTAGGTCCGGCTGTTTGACGGCGCCCAGTGCGCGACTGATGCGGTCCTTCTCCTCGTGCAGGTCGGCGGCGCGGTACAGCTGCAGGAACCGCTGGAACGTGCGATCGTCCGCGCCCGCCAGCACCGCGCGGTAACACGCCGACCGCAGGTCCGCCGCCAGCGGGCACTCACCGGACAGATGCTTCTCAAATCTAAACACCAAACAACCGTGTGGCCGCTTTACTCGTATTACGAGTAAATTGATAAGCAGGCTAAATCTACTACAGTGCTATTAATAAACAACGTTTAGCGTCAGAGTTAATTTACGCTACACTTTCAATTTTTGTATAAGTCGAAATTCATATTATAATAATAATAATATAATCTTTATTGCACACATACAGACAGGAAAACAGAACGTAATTACACGGGTAAACAAAACAGAGTACACAAAAGGCTATACAGAAAATAAGCAATCCCACTACCTAATAGAAGTAAATATTACTCCTTTTGTATATTAATAAAATAACACAGCGCATGTGTACGTCTCGATTGAATTTCAATTACTTCTTCTTAATGTACCAGGGACAAAGAGGATTTTTTAAACATTTCTCATTAATAATATTTACCAGTATATCATTGTGAACGCAAAATTGATGAAATATAATTATAACAGATAGTTTTTATAAATATAAAATAATACATTCCATACATTAGAAAAAAGAAAATTGTCAAAATTAAGTCATTTAGAGTGACATATCCCCACTGGCATATAATGACACCACTCTCACAGATCCGCGTCAGCAACTCCGCTTTTTAACTAACATCGTGCCTGCCCAAATATGTCACGTGACAAAAGCCCCGCCCACCAACTTAATCGAAAAATGGACAAAATCCTAATTAAGCTGTTAAGTAATTATCTAGGCTGATTTACATGTATTAAGTTGAGAATTATTATAAATTTTAACGTATTTTGGGTAATAACATGAAACATTGCGGCAGAGGCATCGCAAGTATCGGACTTGCGACTTGAGAGATTTAATGGGGACAGGAGGTCATTAATGCTAAAACGTCCTAGTTTTTTCTACTAAGTTACGATACTACGGCGTGAGGTGAGCAAGGGGAGGGGTGAGTGGCAAGTTGTATTACATTTTTTATGTTATAAGAAACAGTATAAGAAAGTAATTAAAAATATATTTCCAAAAAAGGCATTTTTTTCATCAAACCAATAGTTCTGGGGCCACGAACGGAATAAGATTTTTTGTCTCGAACCGGAGACAAAAATCTGATTCCGTTCGTGGCCCCAGAAATGTCCAGGAATGACCAACCTGGATCTGGTAACCCTAGTATTGCGTCCTATTTCGAACTCATTAGTGTCCGGAGAACTTTCGTTAGTTTATGTATCGTTTATCGGCGAAGTAAGGTTTAGAATAAGGGATCAGACCGCAATCAGATAAAAGTATAAAATGTTTTTGGAAAGTTCTTAAAATTCAAACATTACACTTATGATTATATTTAATCAATTAAGGACCAAAACACTCAGATAAAAAAAAACTACTAGGCATTTAACAAATTTACGAAATTTCATACTCTTATTACACTACATCTTATTAAACTTAATTAAAACATAACCAATTTATAGTTTACCATAAATAAAAATCACAAGTCATAAAATATCATCATCATCAAAATATGTTACTAGATCATCTACATAATTTTTCGATATTATCTCTGGATTGGAATATAAAAAGAATCACCACAATCTGTACAACCAGTAAAAAGTTATAAGGTAACACACAAATGAGCAGTCTAATTGAGAACCTCCTCCTTTCTTCAGTTTGATAAAAATAGCACAGCACATGTAAATTACCGGGTACTGACAAAAAATAAGCGACAAACACATTTTAATAACTGATATTCGTCAGCGACAGGATATGCTAATTATCATAGCAGATAGATAAAAAACACTTTTTATTAAATGTGGTTGGCTGTAAAACTGATTCGGGAGAGGCAACGAGGTCGACGACAATAATAGATAGGTCACTACGGCAAGTGTCAATGACACCGCATTCTTAATGTATTTCATACAAAACCATTAAATCGGTTGTGTCGCTTGTGGTCTGCATTCGGCAATTTGCGGTTTGCAGTCTGCGGTTGGCTTTGGATTACATAGTATATTATAGCTGACCCGGCGTAATCCATAAATGTATAAAAGAACTAAAATAATAAATAAATACCTAATGTTAAGTGTAAGCGGAGTTAAATAACTTTTTTATCTAATAACTAAAAATTTACTATCATCAATGTTTTTTCATCAACATGTATGACTAAAGGAAATAACTAAGTTTTTAGCGGTAATTAACCTTCACAAAACTCCTAGCATCGTTATGATGTGTAAGAAAGACAAAAACGTTCTACTATTTTGGCAAAGACAAAACCAACATACCAAAAAACACAAACTATAAATAGGTTAACTAACGAGTGTTGTTTACAATTTTTCAAATTAGTGAAGATCAGACTTAATTAATAAATTAAATGCACTTACCGTATCTTAGCCTCTTTGATTGTATCCGGGTCTTCGAAGCTGATCATTTTATTCAGCACTAAACTCCTGAGCAAAGTGTCCAAATGACTCTCCTTCTCCTCAGCGTCCCAGCCCAAGCGTCGCGTCACGTTGGAGAATAACTTGCGTCCATAGTTCTTCAAGGGTTTGTCCAATGCCGTATGTGAGAACAGCGCGCTCAGCTTCGATAGACAGTTCGATATCGATGACCACACAGTGAAGTTTGTTTCATTGCTAAATGCTTCCATCAGTTTTAGAGACTGGAAGATATATAATTATGTACATAAGACAGAAAAACATGTGGTACTGTGACTTCTAATAACGTGTGCCTATTTTGAATTATCCTATTTATTATTTTTACGACAACTTTCAAAAGCGTCTATTTCCGACACATACAACACAAAAACTGTAAATACAAAATTGGTCTAATATAATCAATAAGAAGATTCTTATATAAGCTAATTTGTAAAATAACATGAAAGTTGTATTCTGCAGTTGTTTAAGTTCTCAATAGTTCGAATACAATATATTAATTAAATGTTGCAATAATTTTTATGACTAAATAATGTAGCTTTTATAACAAGCATATACCTATTTAATCATTTAATTTTCTAATACAGCTTGGGAATTGTTTGACCTATTATTGAGTATTTTGGAACCATCCTCCTCTTAACTAAAATATATGAAGATGATAATAGATGGTAAGAAACAAGCACTATTAAAAAGTTGTCATCAAGTAACAATTAAGAATAAGGACCACCTCCGTAGCCGAGTGGTTCGAACGCCGGTGTCAAGGTGACGCCATCTCTGAGGTCCCGGGTTCGATTCCCGGTCCGGTCAATGTAGATATTTTTTTAAGAATAACGCCTTTTGGGTTTTATAAGTAAGGTATATGAGAACCTCAGCGGTATGTGTGTGTCCAGCCTGAACGAGAGCGAAGCAGTCATCGAGAAGGCCGAGCCGGTCTAGTGGCGGAAGCGAACCGTCGCGGACTGCTGTCACAAGTTTCTCCAGCATTGACGCCGGGTACCTCGTGCGGTAATAACCAACCTGTGTATGGAATCGCAACATACAGTTCTCGGCGCAAATTTGCGTTTGTTAAAAATAAATACCTATAAACATTTACACTATCTTTGTTCAGGTTTTTCTTAAGACGATGCGTGCACCTAAACTTTAAATAGGTTTCATACAAGCAAATACATCATACTTTTAAGGGTTCTCTCACAGCCTAAACGTAAATTCATAAAATTTTATTAAAATACTAGCTTTTGCCCGCGGCTTCTCCCGCGTGGGCTAGTTTTAAGCCCAGAAATTAGAAAATACCGTAAAACTTTCATCCCGAATTTACCCTCTTAGGGGTCGAAATTCGTAAAATCCCGTCTTAGTAAACACCTAAGTCCTAAAAAGAACCCATATACAAAATTTTAAACTCCTAGCACTTATAATAACAAAGTTTCATATAAACTTTCATCGTCCATTTTCACTTACGTCCTAAAAAGAACCGGTATACAAAATTTGAAACTCCTAGCACTTGTGTTAACAAAGTTTCATACAAACTTTCATCCCCTAATTCAGCCCTTATGGGGTGGAATTTTCAAAAATACTCTCTTAGTTCTCCTCTACACTCCTTAAGAAATCTTCATTCCAAATTTCAACTATCTACGCTCTGTAAATTCGGCTGTAGGTTCTCTTTCAATCAGTCACTCAGTAATGCAAGAATTTTATATGTATATAAATTTGAAAAAACAAACACATAATGTGATAGTTTGAGGCAATGACATATCATTCTCGACTTGACATCGTAATTTCCAATCAGGTTGATACCCATGCTAACTAAACCTTTGGTATGGTGGATTGCGCATTGTACGAGTTATAAAAAGTTCTAACTCAACACTCATTTCAGATACGTGATTAACTCGTAGAGTTAATGTCTGTCATTTTTGAAACGGCTTTATAAAATAGAAAACATTATCTTTTAAATAGGTAAAAAAGAAAATAAGAAACGAAGCTCAATAACTGAGTTGTCATTTAATTAACTTTTAATTATTAATGTATTATCGGAATCTTACAAATGATTCCAACTTCACTGTTAATAAGAGATCGTAAAAATTTAATAGGTATATTAATTGTAATTTATCACAGTTATTTGTCTTACAAATAAGGGTGCTAGAAAAAAGAAAGGTTTTGTGATTACATAAAATGTTGTACTCACAGTTCCAGGATTTAGTTTCACCCATGAGGACTCGGCGACATTTGCCAAGACGACTTCTTGAGTCCTGTTTTCTAATACAGTTGATAAGGCGACCTGAAAAATAAGATTTAAAGTAAATCCCATTCGTTTTACAATATATTGAATAGTAATAAACTACACGGAGTGGGTACCGACTCACGCTTCTTAACCATTAGCGTATTATTTATTGAATTCACTGGTTAGGTCTTATAACTACTCCCAACTGGATTTTTCGTTCGCTGAATACGGATGAACTCCAATCTCGTTATTATGAGTTTAAGCTATGTTAACTATCGATCGAATGATAGGTTGGGTTGACGTTTTATAACTACCTGGCTTTTGTGGGTGACTTTCGCCTGCATGGTCTAATTTTAAGTTCCGAAATGAGAAAATTCCATAAAAACTTTCATCCCCTAATTTACCCCCGTTAGGGGTCGAATTTCGTAAAATCCCGTATAAGTGAGCACCTACGTCCTCAAAAGAACCCGCATGCAACATTTTAACTCCTAGCACTTGTTCAACTTTCTACATTTCGGCTGTACGTTGTCACTTAGTAACGTAAGAATTTTAAATATTAGGTCCTTACATATGAAATTGGCGTTTTGTCGTACTGGCCACTTCAATCACAAATTTCTTTTCCTTGGTTGGGAAATTCAAATTTATACAGCCATTTGTACATGTATTTGTGTTGCGTTAGGCGGCATTCATTTGTTTTTTTTTTCTTGTTTGTCCTATTTACGTCACCCAGTATAAAAATGGAAAACTTGAAATATCGTGTTATTTACGAGTACGAGTTCCACCGTGGTATCAGTGCTGGGGAAACGGCTTGAAGGGTTAATTATGTGTATGGCGGTTGTGTCGCAAAAGAAAACACAGTGCGTTTTTCGTTCTGGAAATTTCGACCTGCAGAACAAGCCTCGTGAACGGCCGGAGACCCAAGTTAATAAAGAAGAATTGAAGGCTATTGTGGAAGCGGATCCATCGCAAACCACGTCCGAGTTAACTGCAGGCTGCGGTGTTAGTGATATAACTGCTTGAAAGGTGGGTACCTCAAGAATTGAGTGAAGCAACATTACTTTACCGGCACAATGAAGGGTGAAGGCTTTTTAAATCGAATCACTACCTGTGATGAAAAGTGGATTCTCTATGATAATCGGAAGCGCTCATCGCAATGGTTGGACTCTGGCATGCCAGCCAAATCCTACCCCTAGCGAAAATTGATCCCAAAAAAGTTACTTGTAAGCGTTTGGTGGACTAGTGCTGGTGTCGTTTATTACGGTTTTCTCAAATCTGGCCAGACGATGACGGCAGACGTCTATTGTCAGCAATTGCAAACCATGCTGGAAAAACTAGCTGTTAAACAACCAAGGCTGATCAATCGCTCTACGCTACTGCTACTTCACAACAACGCTAGACCATACACTGCACAACAGACGGCTACCAAATTAGAAAAGCTTCAATTGGAATGTCAAATACATTCACCATATTCCCCGGACCTTGCTCCAACAGATTACCATTTTTTTCGCTTTCAAAGATTCCCGTCCGAATGGTTTTTTTAGTAAGGGGATCAATGAACAACCTATGAGATGGCAAAAGTGCATAGATAACATGGTAATGGTTTTTACTATGATTAAATAAATATATTATATTAAAAAATATTCGACTTTTTGTTCCTCCTATGCCAAACACCAATTTTATATGTAAGGACCTAATATATACCTCGTGTGTTCCTAAGTTTTAAGACAAAATTTGTACTAAAAAAATAAAATTTTACTGGCTGTTATATTTTTATAGCGATTTTGAATTTGGAATGTTAACTTTTAGTTTATTTGTATCGCAAATTCATTTGTTTATATTTTCTCGATATGGAGGGAACGAAACAATTACGTGCAACTATCATATCGCTATTAAAGGCGAGAAAAAAACCGATGCATATTTTCTGCAAGCTGAAAAGTTCGTCTCAAAACTTATGAACACAGGAGGTATAGATATCAACACTATAGCCTTTATTTAGTTTGATAAGTAACACTTGCTGAAGTATCAGTAAAAAAGTTATGCTTCTAAAGTAGGAAATTATTAATGGATTAAATGTAAATTAATTGATTTTGTGACTCCATTATAAACATATTTATACTCAAAACTAATAATGATAGTCATTCAGAAGCTAATGTTTGGATTTAATAATAAGCATTTAAATAATATAGGTAAAAAATACAAAACTAATTTTTAGATACCTATATATTAGACTAAGATTAAATTATTTTCTTAAAAGTTATCAACTTATATTTTTTAATACTTTACAATTACATTAATTTGTTTACATTCAAATTTTCCTGTCCATCTTGAAATGATTCAGAAAGCACAATGTCACAGTCACAATCTTCATTTGTACATCTTTGAACCATCATATTTTTATCCAACTGTTCATACAAAACAATACATTTATATTACTAACAATGATACCTAAAATAACATATCACAATCGGCCTTCATACTTCTATCAGATGAAATGTTGACTTTCTCCACTTTATCTAAATCATCATAAAATAAAGTGGGTCAATGTTGATTCAATTCAATTGATGATAAACATGAATATATATATATTAATCAATGATATGTGTTATAGTAAATCACCTTGTGATAGTTTTTGCTGATAAGTCTGATAACTTTGCTCACCTTCGAGGGTTGTTCCTGAGTAGATATAGTGATAGGTACCATCCATAGTGTATTGTCAGCCAAGTTTCCATCAGCACAAAACTTGTGTTGAGTCAGAGTAAGAACACGGTCTGATCCTCTTTGTTCAGATGTGACCTTAAAATAAAGTAATTTGTGATAATGAAATTACAAAATAATACAAATAAACTTAGAACTAATAAAAAAATATATTATAAAACATAATGCACACTTGATCAAACAATCAAAAATATGGAGTTGTTTTTAATATGTTTATTAGGACACAGTTACGTCATTCTGTAATATTAAAATTAATATTGCAAATAAAAGAAAGAAAGAAAGTTTATTGACCACACCTGTTACGAACAGATACAATGATAATGTATAAGAGAAGGGAAAAAAAATACAACATTTTCATGTAGTAACAGAGTGGTCAGCATGGACCGTATCTCAGCGATGGCCCCTGTGTCATTTCAAGATGAGCAAAATGACACAGAGGCGCTGTTAGTCAGATAAAAGTAAATTGCATTATCTACAGAGTATATATTGATATTACTGACAGTAATATCAATATTACAGCGGTAATATTCATAAAATAGGTAGCTATGTAGGAAAATCTACTGGATATTATAAGAACCAGAAATTTTATTAAGGCTAAACACAAACTATTTATGTATCATGAAAATCCTCCTTTAAATAGTAATGTAATATCTATTTATCAATATTAGTTACCAGAATATTAGTATGTAAAATATTATTAGTATATAAATGCTGTTGGTTTTCTTAATAAATAAATAATTTAATTTCAAATATAAATATAAAATGGTTAAAAATAGCCATAGAATTTTTTCATAATATACCTAATAATTAAGGTTTAATTAAGATACAAACCTGTACCATTGGGAAACCCATCTGTTTAGTCCAAGTTGACATTACTGCACCTACAGGCTTATTAGAGGCTTCCTCTAAGGCAGCCCATAAATCTTCTGTAAAAGTGTTTTTATACTAAAAACAAACAAATGCACTTTAATCACAGCTATTTAGTGTCATTATGTTCAATGTATCAATGGTTCAATGAAATATACCTGATGACGAGTTAAATAAATATTCATTCCTTTTCTGAAATCATCATCACCAATATATCTGTGCAACATACGAATCACAGAAGCACCTTTATTGTAAGATATGTCATCAAATATTTCATCTATTTCAGACGGATGACCTACAGGCACTTCTATAGGATGTGAATTCTTCAAGCAGTCGAGCTCCAGGGCCCTGAAACATGCATCATTTGATTCACATTTACAGGACATTTAATATGTTTACACAATCATGAGTGAATGACAAATCAGTTTTATCAAACTGCATACTCATACTTGGCACTTCTCCAAACATAAAGCTAATTTGGCATTACATTGTTCAGAATAGCATTATAAATATTAAATTTGTTGATAAAACTGATTAAATTATAATACCTGATGTAGGTTTCAGTGACAAATTGAGTCCAAATATCATACTCGGGGAATAGGTGATTAACACAGAGGAATTCCACAAAAGAGGCATATCCTTCATTCAACCAGAGATGTGTCCACCACTCCATAGTGACAAGATTACCAAACCACTGGTGTGCCAGCTCATGACCCACTACTAGAGCAATCCACTGTCTACGCACAGCTGATGTGTGCTCTTCATCTACAAGTAAACAAGTCTCTCTGTATGTGACCAAACCCCAGTTTTCCATAGCCCCTGCTGAGAAGTCTGCTATGGCTATCAAATCTATCTTAGGAAGTGGATAGGCAATATCAAAGTACTCTTTGTAATATGGAAGTACTCTGGCAGCCACTTCCAAAGCAAACATGCCTTGTTTACTTTTTCCAACTGGGGTGTATACACGTACCAACACACCATCACGAGACTTTTTCTCCACATAATCATATTCACCAACAACTACAGCTACGAGATAAGTGGACATAATAGGAGTGGTATCAAAATGAATTAGTTTTTTTTCTCCCTTGATCTTCTCCTCTTTCACGGGCATGTTGGAGAGCGCGACACGATCGGCTGGTACATCAAGTGTGATATCGAAAGTAGCTTTGATGGCGGGCTCGTCCCAGCAAGGGAAACATCGACGAGCATCGGTCGCCTCAAACTGGGTGACAGCCGCGTACCGCTCCTCGCCCCCAGGGGTCATATATTTACTCCGATAAAGACCCTTCATTTTGTCGTTGATCTCGCCATTAAATTCGCAAAACAGTTCGGCCTCGCCTGTCGGCAAAGCCTTATCAAAAACTATACGTGCTGTCTCATCGGACGTGCTCAAGCTGACGTCTACCGGGTCCAACGTCAACATAGAACCGCCCTCATTATACTGCAAGCTGACACTCTTCAATTCCAAATCCAAACAGTTAAGAACTATTTCTTTCGTCGATTTCACAATCTGAAAGTGAATGAGAGTACATAACACAGCACATGGAAACTAGACATTTGCACATAACACTGTATCTTATGTAGTGATGAAATTCCCTCTTACCGATACTTTCACTGATGTCTTTCCTGAAAACGTTAATGTTTCGAGATTGGGTGTTAATTCTAAATTATAATGTTTAGGCACAACATCTTTTGGAAGTCGCTGAAACGGTTTGTTTTCGGGCATTGTCACTTTTTCTTTCGCGATCGTGAATGTGGGACGAACAACAGAGAAATACCGTAATGACCGAGTGACAGAGTGAACTCGCACCCCAATCGTGCCGCCGATACGTGCCCCCCTCACGCCTCTTGGTCCCCACTCCAAATAACGGTATTGGCTACGTAAGGAACAACAATGGCGTCCGCTGAAATGTGTACAATTTTGAATTCGAATTGCAAATGAATTGCGTATGCTGCGAAGCAGTTGTAACGTCATGGAAAGTAGTCACAAGATGACGTTAAAAGTGAAAGTCTCTAACAACCGCTACAAAACACACCTTGAAAATGTAGCTTAGCCAGAATATACGCTGTAATGTGAAACAAAAACTACAAAGAGTATTATACAAACTACATGGAGCTACCAGCAGATGAACGTCCTGTCCAGAATAATATTGTAATCTTTGGTCCTGTGTAACAACTACACAGCGATGGACGTTTTTTCGCGATAGACAGTTATTCAACTAGTGATTTGCCTGAAGGGTAATCACTACTGATTTAGTGATACAATAACTATCTATTTTTCACAACGCTTTAAAGTAAAGCTGAATTCACTCTTAACTAGATCACTTAAGGTTGATGTTTGGGCGACTTCTTCACAATAACCGCGATCACCAAGAAGGCCGCTTCTTGGTGAGCGCGACCGATCACAATTCACAACGATATGTAGACCTTTTATTAACACTTTACATTGACGGTCATGTAATGCAGTTTTAATAATCATTTAGGATGTAACGCATAATGTAAAGCGTTTAAATAATATGGATCGCATTAATGTAACCTACTATGAGAGAATGAAATAACAACATAATGTCAGTATACGTGTGAATGAAGTAGGTCTATGTTTGTACATTCCGCGTTGCTCGGTTTTCGGAGTGATGAAGTAACCAACCCAAAATTGAGCTTTATCGCGTTTTTATAAGAGTAAAATTCGCTTTGAATTTGTAGCGTTGTAGAAATAACAAGATATCTAAAATAGACAGTTTTGATATCGGTGATTGGCGATCTGATAGCGGTTACGTTATCTGATTTAAAAAAACGATAACAACTCATCAATTTTAGACCTCAATTTTTGATTTTGACAACTGTTTTTTTTCTAGTTCATTTTCTTTTTTCTATGATGCAAATTATGCCACGGGATTCAGCATTTTTGCTATTTAAGCAGCGCTGCCACCGCTCCCCATATCCTCAAATAATTTTTATTTTCGATGTGAATTTAATTAAAGTCATACCTATAAATAAAAAAAAAAGATAATTATGTATTCATACTTTATTCTTCAATATTTTTTTTATATTTTTACAATGCTTTCAATACAAAGTATTGTTATTCTCCAATCATTAAACATACATCAGATACATGCACTTTAAAATTTTACATAGCATCTGCATCATTATAATACTTCTAGTTTAGACTAGTATTTAAAAAATAAAAATTAGTTCTTAAAATCATACTAGGTGTCACTCGCGAAGTTTGGATATTGTCTATGATATTTATTCGAATTTTGTTTCTGACGTAATAAAAGTATATTGAGTATCGAAAATTAATAAATATGACATCGTTTCGTGTTTCTTATAATATCTAACTATCTGAAAAATATACTAAATGAAAAATGTTTAAAAAATCCACTTTGTCGGTGGAACTCTAAGATGGCACTCGAAACTATAACCTTTCGCAATACGGGCGACTGCCCTAACTACTAAGCTACCCAGGACATAATTAAGAAATTAAGTTTTTTTAAGCTAAGATCGGTTATGAAATTTTATAGTCATAATTAAACTATGTTAATAAAAATTCAACAATTAACAAGAAACGTCCGTTTCGAAACGAATTTCTTCAAAAGGTAACTTTAAATAACTTTAAATTTCAAAATTACAAGACACGTACAGTTATTATACTATAGCTACTGAACTTGCATGTCCAAGTGTCAAGCCAGGTGTTATGTTAATTCGTACGGTGGATATATGCTTTTTTGGTTCTTACAATAATATTGTCAATCGATTGACTTCCTACTCAGCCTATTCTAGAAATCAGTTTTATTGAAATATATTATTTCTTAATTATCTAGAGTAGTCACGCTATCTTAAATATCTCTGCGATGGTATCGTGTACGTCGGGTCGTTACGTTCCCTCAAATATAGTTGAGCAAAGCGATGGCTAGCGTATTTCGTCAAGCTCGTCAACAGGTGCTGCCAGTAGGGGTGAGTCTGCTTTGGACTACTTATTGCGTCCATTTTCTTTTATTATGAATATTGTGTATTGATTTGTCAATGAGTATATATGTCTTGTTATTTCTTATATTGTATTGGAAATAGACTTCATAATCTAATAAAGTCACATTCTAATAAGACTTCCCTGTGTGAAATAAAACAGGTAGAAAAAAGCAAACTTTGCTGAGTTTCTTCCTGGTTCTTCAGTACAAGGTCACTCCACGTAGTTTTGCGAACCATTGGCATAGTTTACAACTTTCGCCAGAACTATGTAACAGTCTAGACTGAATCGATTTTGATATTTATATTAATATCATTCGACGTGTGGATGCATAATGACACATAAAAATACAAGCTGATTCTGCCCTCCACTTTTAGTTCTTCATTCCAAACCTGAATTCGCATGAAAGTTACGAGCAACCAATAAGTTGGCTCATCTCTAATGTTGACGTATAAATCATACATCGTTCCTTTACATGTAACATTATAAATAACTTAAAATTACGATTCTAATAAATTAAAATTTATTTGAAAGTTATATATTATAATAAGAAACACGAAACGATGTCATATTTATAAATTTTAGATACTCAATTTACTTTTATTACGTTAGAAACAAAATTTTAATGAATATCATAGACAATATCCAAACATCGCGAGTGACATCTAGTATGATTTTAAGAACTAATTTTTATTTTTTAAATAATATTTTTTAATAATTTTTTAAAATATTTTTTAAAATAAACGAATGAGGAAGTCATTCGTTTATTAGTGCTATAAATTGTATTGGAGATTTTCTGTGGTACTGTTAGATCCTGGCAGGCGTGGGACACTCCAAAAGTAAAAGTATATATTAGGGAAAAGAGATCTCATCTCTCCAATTTTAATACTGTGTGAGAACGTTGACATATACAGGCTTAGCGGGATTTCCGTTCTGTGTCGTTGCGATGTAGGTCTTGTCGATATTGATGATAATTTTATAAAAATAAATGGAAAATATGTAGATAGAATAATTAAATGTTTATTTCAATATCAGTAGCATTAATGCCGATTCAACAATCATATTTTATTCTTTCTGTTCTTTTATTAAACTGTCTATGTAGTGTACTTTTCAACGCATTGCCATAGTTTCTTCTTAACAAGATTTTTTCTTTTTAAACTTATATTAAATAAAATAGACTATGAATGAAATAGTCTTTTTCTTCTTTTAATAATGGCTTATTTGCGAATGTCAAGTGAATAAATTTATTTCTACATGTCAAACAAAATTAAGAGAACATATTTTTGATATTTTCAAAAGCAGCTTCAAATCCCTTGTTTGGTTGCTGGGCTATATCGTTTAACTAGGATATCATCGCCATCTTTCATTCATTTCTTTTTCATTTTACATGTAGAAATTTATTTTTTCATTTGACATTGCCAGAATTGTGCAAAATGCGCAGATAAGCCGTTAATAAAAGAAGAAGAAGAAGTTTAACTATTGACGTTTCAGTTTACCGCTGTCTTGTAAGCTAAATATATTTTGCCTGCAGATTCTAATAAATAAACTCTATTAGATTATTAGTTAACTAGATGACCATAATACGCAACTTATTTTAAATAGTGTCAAATACCCTATCGTAGGTATGCCGTGTCCAATTATTTCCTTTGTCTAGTATCTCCTTTTCTTCTTGGTTTGTGGCATAGATAATATGTAAATGTAATCTGTGGTGTTTACCTAACTTGAATAATAGCTTGCGTTTTCGTTGCGGTGTTTTAGAAATATCGATTGGATTTATTTGCAGACTAATGAAAAGGGAAACTAAAGATAGTAGTTTAAAATGTTCTAGCTCTGAAGATATTTTATAATAATTATTGCTAATGATATTCATTATAGTACAATAATAATGAATTTCAAATCTTGTTTAATTATTTTGGCAGGTTAGTATTTTAACACAACACTTTAGATGATTTTTCATATTTTATAATGTTTAAATTTGAATTATGTATGAGTTATCCGACTCATACCTATTGTCATAATGTTGTTGGTTTTGCAGGCTTGTATGAAGTTTCATCATCAAGAGTTTTAGAACTAAGTGACAAATTCATTGAAGTCAGTAGTGATGGGATGTGGTTTATTAAGTTTTATGCACCATGGTGTGCCCATTGCCGCCGATTAGAGCCTGTTTGGGCCCATGTCGCACAGAGTTTGTATAACAGCCCTATAAAAGTTGCTAAAGTGGATTGTACAAGATTTACTACAGTAGCAACCCACTTCAAAATAAGGGCTTACCCTACATTAATGTTGTGAGTATAATGTAAATAAAATGACTGTACTGTATATTAATACCCCACAATTTGAAAGTCAGGAACTTTTAAGTGTAAAGATCTACTATAGACAATTGTTGTTTTAATCTCTTAACATGAAATTAAATAAAAATATCTTTATTCAAGTAGGCTTATTAGAAGCACTTTGAATCATCCAAAAAAATTTTTTCCCCTACCACTTGTTCAGGATGTCTTTTAACTGACAAGAACAAGTGAAAAGACACTTACCAGCTGTCTGTAATCAATAAATCATGTCATTAGCTAAAAATATTATGTATTATCATAATAATAAATACAACCTTCAAAGTCTATAGGTCATAGGTTGTACATATAATTAGTCATTATAGAATAAAGCAAAGACTATTAATTCCATGCATTGCAATCCTTAAAATAATCAACAACTTTATAATAGCCTTTACTCATAAGTATGTTCTTTACATGAATTTTAAATTTATTTATGGATAGGTCAATTACATTTTGTGTAACTTTATTGAAGATAGCAATGCATTCACCCAGAAATGATCCTCTGGTTTTCTGAAGACTGAAGCTTAGAACGGCAAGTTTATTTTTATTTCTTGTGTTAAGATTATGAACACTACTTTGTTTTTGTGAAGGAATCATAATGTTTTCTTGCATACATAATATTTTCATAGATGTATTCTTTGAATATTTCTCTCAGAGATTCTCTAGACTGTAAATTATATATAGCACGGATAGCTCTCTTTTGTAGAATAAAAATATCTAGAATGCTGGCCACAAAACCCCACAACAATAGACTATAAGTCATTACATTAAATTAAAAAATACCTATTTTGCCATTTCTACATTTGTTAAGAGTCTAATTTTCTTAACAGCAAATACTGCAGAACTCAGTCTACTTGACAAGTTATCAATATGAGGATCCCATTGCAGTCAGGAATCTAGTGTAATACCAAGGAACTTTGTCAATTCCACTTACTAAACTTTTTACTATTTACATTTACAAGTGTACTTACATGCCTCACATTAGGTAATGCAAACTTTACGCGTGTCGTTTTATTTTAATTAAACTTTAGATTATTATTATCAAACCACTTTAGAACATTGTCGAGAGTATCATTTACATCGTCAAACAATCATTACCCCTCTTAACTTTAAACACTATAGAGGCGTCATCAGCAAATAATACTGTCTTGCACAAATTCTTTGTAAAGTGAGGAAGATCATTAGTGTAAATTAGAAAAAGCAATGGTCCTAATACCGATCCCTGAGGTACGCCTATAATAATGGGTTTTATGATTTCTTTTTTTTTTGTTAATTTTTTTAAATTTTTCGATTATTTTTTTTCGCATCGTTAAATATTACTTTATGAATTCTAACAGAACAATATGATTTTATTAGATTAAGTGAATGTTTCATCACACCATATTGCTTTAATTTCCCCAACAGTGTTTCATGACTAACGCAGTCGAATGCTTTTGACAGATCGCAAAAAATGCCGATAGCATCTTGTTTATTCTCCCAAGTATCATAATATATCTCAGAAGTGCATTTCCAGCGTCAGTGGTGCAATTTACCTCTGCTAAAACCAAAATGATTTTGTGAAGTAATTTATTTAACGAAAAGTGTGCAAGCAGTTGATTATAAATAATTTTCTCAATTACTTTACTTGGTGAAGATACTATGATATGATATATTAAGATAAATTATTGCAATCCGATGGTCCAACACACATGGCTTAGATAATATAACATTTTGATATTAAAGATTTCAATTTTTTAAGAAAAACTTATTTGCAGCATAAAGGGTGATTTTCAACATGAATACAATGGCGAAAGAGAAAAGGAAGATATGGTAAACTATGCATTACGAATGTCTCAACCTGCAATTCAGAAGGTCTCCCATGCTGATAGCTTGGGGTATTTGAAAGAAACACATCCTGTCTTTTTTGGTTATATTGGGAAGCAACAGGGTCCATTATGGGTAATGTTTAATTACAAAGTTTCAGTTGTAATTGGCTCTTTCGAATATATAATGATAATTATAAATTTTTCTTTGTTTTGTGTAAATACAGGAAAGTTTTTCGCTTCATGCACAAAAATACCAGCCTCATACCTGGTTCTATACATTTTCACATGATATCATAAAACAGGAAGTAAGTCCACCGAATGAAACTTCTGTTTTTGTTTATAAGGAAGGTGATATATTTTTTTTTGAAGGTATGTGGATTTTCAATCTGATCTTATAAATAATGACTTAAACTAGTTGAAGTTTTATTTGTATAGTCCACGCGGACGAAGCTGTTGATGGAACAGTGTAATAACTTTTTTATGTCACATAGTTTGACAAAATTACTAACAAACCGCAAGTTTCACCGTGGTCCAGTTTGCGGCCTCAAGGACAGAATTTCCTCTAACCGAAACCAATAAAACATTCAAGATGTCGCCATGTCCAAAGTTCCAGGTTCGATTCCTGGTCTTGACCATATAAAAAATGAACAAAGAATTGTTCCAGAATAGTTATAACTTACCTATGAAAAGTGACTTTTTTTCTTTCCTTATCTTTCTTTAAATATGATTGATAATAATTGATTTATACAAGATAACTTAATGTAACCTGTTTATATAGATATTTATTTTATAAATATTACAGCAAAAGAAGTTATAGACAATGATGAATCTTTAAATGTGACATTGGACAAGTGGATAAACTCAGAAAGGTTTGGCTTTTTCCCGAAAATAACTAGAGCAAATATAAATGATCTATTGGACACAGAGAAATATCTTGTAATTGTTGTTGTGTCTGAAAATAAATTGAATGAAATCACTCAGATTGAACAGGATTTTAAGGACATGGTTGAAGGAATAGTTAAGTAAGTATAAGTATTTATTTGGCAACAGCAAACTACTCTGGTATTCTACTCTGTTTTTATGAGATGTACACGAAGCGGAAGCATACAGTAGATTAAAAGATGTCAATGAAAAAAGAACACTGCCACTAACGAACGATTACGAAATAAAAAGACATAAATAAGCTAACACGCCATCGAAGAATATGATTTATAAAGGGTATGTTCCGATATACACTGCGACCACTGAACAGTATGACGTCAATTTAGTATACTGGAAGCCCGTTCCTTTATAGCTAGTTATACTGGTGACTTTTTAAAACGGAACGCAGTCCAGTGTACTGTTAATCCTATTTTTGACGCCATTTTCAAATTTGTTAATGCAAGGTGAATATAAGTATAAAGATTCCCTCTTTTCAAAAGAAAATATTATAAAATTGGAAAATTGTATAAAAAATTATTTATCCATCTTATAATAAACGTAAGTATTTTTCTTTTGTTTATTTAGAAACTTATCATTTTCTGATTCTGTTTCGACTGATCACGTGATCAAAAGCACTGCGAGCACCTTACCTCGAAATCTCCAGTGCTCACAGTACAAATATGGCGGCAATTTATGACGTCATGAATTTCCCAGGGTACTGTAGCAGTGTACTGGCAGTCCATAACGGAACGGATTTTTCAGCAGTAAGACCACTGCGCAGTGCTCGCAGTGTATATCGGAACATACCCAAAATAATAGGCACAATTTTATGACTAATCTGACAGCTATCGCCACAGTGACGTGACACAATGGCGGGT
This sequence comes from Diatraea saccharalis, assembly GCA_918026875.4. Classification (NCBI taxonomy): domain Eukaryota; kingdom Metazoa; phylum Arthropoda; class Insecta; order Lepidoptera; family Crambidae; genus Diatraea; species Diatraea saccharalis. The sequence continues at coordinate 9,816,328 of OU893337.1, forward strand.
CGTGTTTCAAGTCATGTGACTTAGACAAAAGTCACAACTTTTAATTTTAAGATATTATGACAATCGTACGATTTTAAGCCTCAAACAGAATTTCTATCTTTACTAAGATGTAAATTTTAGTTTTTGTGCATATGAAAATGCACACTTATTCTTCACTGCCGAAACTACCCTATTATGTATTATAAATTTATGTCAAATAGGCAGTAATCCAGAAAACTGTCTTTTAAATACTTCAATATTATAATATCTTTGCTTGATTTCAATCGAACTAATTGAATATTTAAGCTATGGTATCAAATAAATTTCAAATATGCTTTTGATTTGATATTCAATGAAGTAATTTATATTAAGTCATTCTGCGCTAAAAAGAAATAAAATCGTGAATTAGAACAAAGTACCATTGTTAATGTGAATAAATGTATAAAAATGCGCAATTTTGACGTACTACTCTTACACACAAATGTTCCAATTCTTCAATTTACACGACTGCATTACGAGCTTTACATATATCAAAGTTTCGCAAGTGATTTTGTACTCTATTCTCAACATATTTAAGTTTAATATTAAGTGAAGAAATGTGATAATTTTGTATAGCCTGACGTGCTGTTGACTGTACCAAATTAAATTTTAGGAACAGTTCATGTTTGATCAATTTTAATGACTCAATGAAATGTATTTTAGAAAGAAGAAAGGGGATTTAAATCATCATTTCCAATTTGGCTGGATGGGTAATCCAGATGTGGCTAACTCCATAGTGATGACTGAACTCACAGTGCCTAACTTACTAGTGCTCAACTCGACTACAAACCACCATCATTTACCAGACGACGACCCTGTTTTGATGACACCTGAAGCAGTCTTAATTTTCTTAGATCAAATTCATACTCAAACTGCGCCGGTAAATTAATCTACTCTTATAGTATGATATTCCGCTGTTTAAATCAGCAGTTCTTTTTCATGAAATTATCTTGCTTTATAAAAATCTCAGAGTGGCAGGGTCAAAGTGGTTTTATTAAGCATTTTTCAAGTATATTTTTCAATATAGCAATGTGAATGCAAAATTGATAAAATAAAATAACATCTCAGGTCTATCATGAAAATTCAGTTTCATCAAAAAACAGATAACTGCAGATTTAAGCAGTGGGATTTTAGACTATTATACCAAAATCCATCTTAATATTATATGGATATATTTAATATGGTTTATGCTTTTACTATTTGGGCAAAGAAAAATTCTGTCTTTATTACAAGGCCATACCACATTTTAAGCAAACGTTTTCAGACTTATGGTGGTAACGGTTGGCCAGTTAGATTCTACCGTGGTTTCTATGAAGCACGTACGACACTCACCAACATGTGGCGAGGCAATCCAGTGCTGACGGCGTTGGTGTTCGGTTTACCACTTGGATTCTTGTCATTAATTTGTTATTCCGTATGCTGTGCTGATATTTTAGACGCAGAAGAAGATGAAGTGCTGGGTGAGTATCTGATACTATTTAAATTGAATTTGATTATTTATTAACATTTGTGTTTAGAGCATTGGTAATTTTTTTTAAACAAAATCTAACAAATTTTGGAATCTCAAAGATTAATTGCTACTTAGAATTAGCTAAAGTCATAGAATGAATAAACATTCTATCTCGTCCTGGGACGTTGCTAGTGTTTTACAAATGACCCTGTATAAATTTACAATTTGAAAATTGGTTATTAACATTGCATTTTACACGAAAAAAGCCCAATGGTATAATGAAGACATTATACCCAGTGAATGATTTAGATTGTAAAAATTAAACAACATTGAACATCTTGCCGTTGCTAATTTATATAAGACGATTTCACTGGGATACTGATAAAACGCGTCGTGAGCACTAACGCTATGTAACCGTACCCATATATATATAACATAATTTTAAAATACATAAATAATAATACCTAATTAGTTTTACCTCTCAAGACGCATTTTGGCTGGATCCCAGTGAAATCATCTTGAGTTGGTTTTATTGTTATTTTTGTAAGGCCAGCCCCTTTACTCTCGAACGCAATCGCGACCGATCGACATTGCAATTGTGCCGTTTCGTACTCATGATTGGGTACACTGGCGCCAGAGTATTCTAGTGAACCAATCCAAGAGTACCATCATCAGCCCTTTTACGTCTCCACTGCAGGGGCTCAGGCCTTCCTTATGGATGGTTAAAGAGGATGAGCCATGACCCCCCAACGCTGGCCTAATTCGGATTGGAGGGTTTCAACGACTGCAAATGCAGCCGGGACCAACGACTTAACGTGCCTTCCGAAGCACGGAGTAGCTCGAGATAATAATTTTAGTTGCTTAACGACAACGATCGCGGACCGCGGCGCTTATACACTACGCCAGCGACGAACTAAGAGCATGGAGCAGCACAATTGGAATATCTGGTTGGAGGCTGATCGTTTATCTATCTTAAATCTATATTTCGAATACATGATTTAAAATATCACCCTTATTTAATCTATACAAAAATCCTCTTGGACGCCTCGCCCTTAATATAGCAAAGCAGATAAATTCTGGTGATTCAATTGTGCTAAGATTTGTGTTATTTTTTGTTACAGAAACACATGAGAAAAAGGACTAAATCTTAATCTCGGGATAGGTAGTCCGTCAATACTTTTAATTTGTTTGAATGCAATAGAAAATGTATTATGAATGGATGTATGCTACGTAATTATATGGTGTACAAGGTATTATTTGATTATTCTGTTATTATTAAGTAAAGAGAATTTATGGTGTCCCTATTTTGTGGTAAATGTTTATGTTTCGAATTTTTATTTTATTTATATCAAAAATTGGGCATGTTCGTATATACTAAGTATTCGATAATTGGACTAATTTATTAAATATATAGATTGCTAAAAGTAAATAAGAACAAAAGCACTGTACTTATCATTACCAAATATAGTACAAGAGCTCGTGACGAAAATGTGCAAAACTTTAGTAACGGTGATTTCAGTATGCTGAAGTACTAAGGCTGTAAACACCCGGTTACCAGTGTTGCGTAAATCAAAACCATTTCCTTCACAAAGTGGTCGAAAATAATTTAATTACTAGATTAATATAATGGTAAGAAAAAATACTGAAAAGTTTGTTTAGTTAAATAAACACATTAGCTAATCACTAGTTTGATTTAACCAGGTGTTCTTGAATACCGAGTAGTACTTCCACTTACTGAAGTATCTGCTGTTATAAAACTGTTGTCATGAGCTTTTTTTATCTAATAGTTATAAGAATAACGTAACTTTTTGAATTGACTTCAGTTTTTGTGATAAGAATATTTATAGGTGTGTACTTATAGTTTATATTGCATCAGTTACATTTTTACAATATTGTAATTCAATAACAGAATATTGTCCATTGATTTTTATCATATTTATTTTGAATTCAAATATTATCACATAGTGTTCTACTTATATGTTTTAGAATTATTTTCAGAGAATTATTACACAGCAGATAACATTTTCAACGACATCAAAGTGCATTTTTATTTATATACCCTTTTCATCATATCTGAGAGGATAAATAAATACTTCAGCACATCATATTTACCTGTGCATTGGCATGTCTATGATTTTTTTTAAGAGTAATCTTTACTACCAAATGGTTTTCAGTATCAACTTTTAGGATTTTTATCTTAACTGTGTTTTATAAAGGGGGCTGTCAAGTTAAGATGTAGTGGTCTTAAAGAGATTCATATTTAGTAAGTATCTATTGACTAGATTCTACTTTTGACATTATAAATAAAATTAAACAGATAAAACAGTTTTAGTTCTTAATTCTATGAAACTATTACTAATTATTGAAGAGACATTTCCTCTATATATAAAGCCAACTCAATTTGTTTCATTCTAAGTTTTAACTGTTTATACCAATTAACATAATCTTCACTAACATAACAAGCATCATTATCAGAATCATATTCTATTTTATAATCTTTTTTAGATTTTGCACTTCTATGGCTATAAACACTACTTTTCTGATTAAACAATTGAAACTCATTAGTATTTATATCTCTAGCACGAATTTCAGATGTTTCCTCTAAATCAACCGTTTGTTGCTGGCCCTTGTCCCTTGTATTATTAAACTTATTATTTTTGCTACCTTTCGAGGAAGCAAATGACAGTGGAAGGCCAGCACACAGTAATCCTTTTGTTGGTGTTATTTCCTTTATAGTTTTCTGTCTGACAGATAGCGGTTCATTTCCATGTGTTTTGGTATGTTTATTACTTTCTATTTTTTCATAAGAACTCGTTTTTTTCAAAATCGAATGATTGTTGCATTCCTTTTTATTACCATAGCTTTTATTATTAATACTATTGGCATTTTCGTAATCCTTAATTTTGCAAGTTAAATTTTCATTTATTTTGGTATTGCTTGAGGCCGTTAGAATTTTTAGTGTATCACTTAATTTATCAATAACTTTAGCTGTAATCTGCAAATGTTGATATTCATTTGACTTAACAGGAACCTGTTTTTCTTGAAAGGATTTCAGTAATTCATTGAAAGATTGAATTGAACTTTTTGAATCATTAAAAGATTGACACAATGTTTCAAAATTTTCAATTTTCTCAATCTTATTGACACTTTCAGTTAATTCATTCCAAAACTCTTGATATTCAATAGCATCTTCTATTCTGTTGCTATTATTAGTAAGTGTTATGTGAGTCTCCACTTTTGAGGGTTCATTGAAATCATTTTTATCACTTGTCCAAAGGGAATTCAAAGGTATCTTAAACGAATCCAACATCTCCCTAAATTTTATCTCCTCTTTACCTTCACTAAGTATTGTAATAGATGTGCCATATGATCCAAATCTTCCTGCTCGTCCTATTCGATGTAAATAAGTTTGCCATTCAAAAGGAGGTTCAAAATTAATAATAAGGTCTACATTAGAAGCATCGATACCTCTGGCTGCTAAATCAGTAGCAATTAGAATCCGACACTTATAATCTTGCAGTGTTTTCAAAGCTCCTAAGCGATCTGTTTGTTCTTGCTGTCCATATAGTTGCTCAACTGGCCATTTATTCCTCACAAGTAATTTATGCAGTTCTGTGACTCTAGCTTGATAGTTACAAAATATTAAACATTGCTTAAATGCTATTTTTGATAATATTTTTAATAATTCCTCAAATCTGTTTTGTGTTTGCCTTACTATATTTGCGTTGTATTTAACTATTGTAACTTTTTGTACAATTCCTAGTAAAACACAGCTGCTATCAGGACATACATGTTGAGCATTTTTTACATATTTACTGAGAAACAGTTTTGTGTCTTCTGTGTAGGTAGCACTACTGAAAATTACCTGTTTCTGATGTGGTAAAATAGAGAATATAAAATTTACATCTGCTTGAAAACTTTTGTCCAATAATTTATCACCTTCATCAAGAACAAGAAGCCTTACAGATGAAACATCAATATGTTTGTCTTGAACTAAATGACGAAATCTGCCTGGACTGCCTACTACAATATGGACTTTTTTCTTAAACTTACTGACATCTTCTTCTACAGGCAAGCCACCAATAACAACTTCAACTGCTAAACCTGAAACAGAAATTATGTATACTTTTACATGCATACTTGTGCTTCTGTACAGTTTATTCTAGAGGAACTCGATGGCAGAGTTGTTAACATGTTTGTTCTGCGAAAGGATAAGCAACAGTTGCAAGAACTAGTCTTATAGTGACCAAATATTTTACTCTTAAGCTCCTCCTAACTTCAAACAGTGTTTTATGCACTTGGTGCTGGCTATGTCTAGTTGTAAACATCTACCAATCCACATTGTGCCAACATCTGTGATTTTTTCAACCAGAATTTGCTTCTATCCCATATTTAGTAATTTTTATCATTTGTGAATGAACAATAGTTTGCAGAATATAGTTTTTATTAAATATTTACCTTCTAATTTTGATCCAATTTGACGAATAACATCACATATTTGAAAAGCAATTTCTCTTGTAGGTGCTAATATGACAACCTGTAATCCTTTATCAAGGTCCAACTTTTCCAATGCCACAACAGTGAAAACAGCGGTCTTCCCTGTCCCTGATTTAGCTTCTAATAGAAGATCTAAGAGTAACAATATATTAAACATATACTTCTATGGGGTAGTTCAAATCGCCTTCAAAGATTTTATTGATTCCCGCCCGAATGGTTTTTTTTTTAGTAAGGGGATCAATGAACTACCTATGAGATGGCAAAAGTGTATAGATAACAATGGTTTATACTTTAATAAATATATTAAAAAATATTCTACTTTTTGTCCCTCCCTTACTAAATATGAATTTCATATGTAAGGACCTAATATTAACATTTAAATTGACTTTTCCAAAAATTCTTGCAATAAATTAACAAACTAAAACTTATTTAATTATTATAACATTTTGAGGATTATTCATAAATATTTCAAAAATAACAAATAATTGTAGAGCTCGCAGTTTGTACTATCTATACTTTTTATTTTCAAATGATGTCACATGGGTGTTATTCAGACAAGGTTTTAGCACATAAGCAATTTGCAAGACTTATAACTACAACCACATATATTTTTAATAAAAACTGTGACTGGAGATTTCAAAATTCAGACCAAAGCAATGACTGAGAATGTTTCTGTGACTTCAGCTTCTGGTCTTTTCAATAATAACAACAATAACAACTTTCAATAATAACAATAGATGTGCATGTGTATAACAGATTGCCAAAATGTCTAAATTTAAATTAATCAAGAAGACCTTAAACCAAGAAGGTCGAGAGCAAAGCAGTCTCCCTCAACAATACCTCTACATGGTCCCCAGGTCATTGACTTAAAGAATAATCCGAACAAAACCTGAGTAGTCTTGTATATATTAAATCAAACGTATTATAGAAACTAACTTACCAAATCCACATTTGCCTAAGGGGATGCCATGAAGCTGCACTGGTGAAGGTTTATAGAATCCTGAACTTTGTAATCCTTGTAGGGTAGTTGAAGATAGCAGCATTGAATCAAAAGTTACATCTTGACTTATTTGAATATCTCGAGTTCTAAATTTTTCATCAACATTATGTGCTAGAACCATGGTTTACTTAATGCACAATACTTTGTTTTTATTTACAGCGCAAATAACAAATTACAACAACCAAAACTTTTTTTTATATTTATATGGCAGCCAGTCTGTCACAACTCCATACAACAATAGAGTTACATAGAGATTTTTTTTTGAGAAAACTGTAATTCAAATTAACCTTATTACTATCAGTCAAAGTGTACTTTTAATTGCTCTTTGTACAGAAGCTAATCCAAAGAGCTAATCCGAGCCGAAAGATATAGGTGCCTATTACACTACCCAATCTATCGGGCACGATATATCGGCCGCGATTTAGGGCGGTTGGTGTCGTTGTGATTACACTGCACTAGATCGCCTCTCTAACTCAGTTGGCATGCAAACGTGGCGTTGAAAGGATGGCTCCTTCGCTCACAAAATACCAAAAAATTAGCATAGCCCATACTTTAACTGCGGGCGTAAATAATAAAACAAAATGTTGGGTGAAAAATATTTTTTCTAAATGACCTAGTTGGTCATTTTGAACTACTACAGAATGAGTTCTGCACAATTTGATCATATATTAAACTTAGTCATACCTTATATAGCGCAAAACAGCGGTTAGCTGTGCTGTAACCTTAAAATTTTTAGCAACGGGAAATGGATATCATGACTTAAAGTATAAATACTCAATAAGTTTATTGTTTCCATAGGTAATTTAAAATAATATTACATTTATAAGTTAGTCTCACTATGGACCCTATCGGGCACAACAATAATATAAAGTTTATTATAGCATTAGTTTTTATTATTGTAATTTATATAAAATTTATATTTGTACGAGACACATGCAAAGGCTATCTAGAAATTTTGTCTGTTCGCAAATTTCGTTGTCGTTCACTGACGTCTCACACACACGCTGCGCAACAACCAACTGAGCGCTCTAACACCCTAACAGCGATCACATTACCCGATAAATCGGCCCTAACTCTCATCGGGCGATCGGGCGCCCACGTTCACCCGATATCGGGACCCTAACTCTCTAACTGCGATTAGACTACCCAATTTACAGTGTACCCGATGGATCGTGCCCGATAGATTGGGTAGTGTAATAGGCGCCTAAGTCACAAATGGGGCCTTATGTCTTGTTCTTTCATCTTGCCATGATAAAAAATATTATTGATTATTTTAACCAGAAAACCATAGTGCAAACATTTGTATTTTAATGGTTATTATTTTAAAAATTTAAGTTATTATATAATCACCTTAAATTCTTTACACAATAATCCATCATAAAAAAGATACTATTTATTTTTACCAAGTCTATTTGTTGACTTACTGTCTACTGGTATCCTTTTTGTGTCGTTGGCGGGAAATAAATAATACTAGCTTTTGTCCGCGATGAAAGTTTCATACAAACTTTCATCCCCTATTTTATCCCCTTGGAGATAGAATTGATCAATATCCTTTCTTGGCGGATGCCTGCGTCATAATATCTACCTGTATGCCAAATTTCAGCCCGATCCGTCCAGTGGTTTGGGCTGTGCGTTGATAGATCACTATGTCAGTCAGTCACCTTTGAGTTATATTATTTAGTATTTCTTTAGTAGTCCTTTCTTGGGTATTAAAATATCTCCATACCAAATTTCATGCAAATTGGTTCAGTGGTTTAGGCGTGATTAAGTTACAGACAGACAGAGTTACTTTCGCATTTATAATATTAGTATGGATTAATATTTACGTACTAATAATTCGCAATATTCGCATTTTTAATACAGTATCTTCATAGATATTTAAATCGTTATTTTAAATCGTTTTGTTTTTATATCGCTAATTCGAGACGATTACTAAAATCAGTGGCTATACCATACGAATATCATTTTAAGACTATATTATACGAATATCATTTTTAGGAATAGGCTCACAAAAATATAAAATTTTCATATTGGTTTATGGTTTTTTTTTTGTTTAAACTTTCTATTTATTTGATTACATATCTAAAAGGACAAGGTTCTATGTATTATGTTTGATGGATATGTGGCGAGAGATACTTAGCGACATCTAACACTTTGCACTAACATCGCCACAACAATCAATCCAAATTTTTATACCAAAATAAGCCAAATATTTAACGATTACTTACGTTTATTTTTTATGAAATTGCTAAGGTAATTCGCGTAGCGTAGTTTGTTCGTCTCATTTTAAGAGCGATGATATGTATTATACTATATACTTCCTATATATTAAAATTTTAGTTAACATAGTGAAAACACTTAATGACTCAGTCATTTTTGCGAACGATATGGCCAAGTCAATATTTTTGACTTACGGTATGTGAAGTAGAAGGCTGATTTGAAGCAAAAAATTATATGTCAGATACTGCAGTTGGAACCTTAAAGATAACAATCATATTAATCGACGCCAATTTGATGTCGGTTTGGAAATCTGAAAATGAATGCAAACCAAATAAAGAACAAATAAGGAAGAATGAACAAATAAAGAAGTAAAAAATCTAACCCGTTTTTTATTTTTTACTTCTTTATTCTAACACTTCAATATCTGTGATCTGGATCTCTATGTAGCATTTTGAATGCAAAATTTATTAAATATCGTTTTCATACAACAAGAAATAAATACGTAACGTAATTTGTTTTGTTAGAAATAACGCGTTATAAAATTAAAGTTACCTGATTTTGGCGTTTACCATCGTTAAATAAATATTACCATCGTTAAATAGCGTTTAACGATGGTAATATTTGGCTGAGGTTTTGTGTTCCAAGCAATAACTTAAATTTTATTTTAAAATTACTGAAAATATAAGTTTTCTCCAATAGTTACGTGTGAAATGTGATTCCATCCTGCTTTTTATTTTTCGAGGATTAGTTTTTACAACCTTTCACTACACAATTCGGCATTTAAAATGATTTTTTTTATAAAGAACGTTCCGCACACTATCGATAGTTAGACTGATAAGGAAGGCGTAGTTTCGTTATGTGTGTGTGCGTGAAACTGTGTACGAATACGCCGAGGCGTAGTTTTGTTGGCTTCACTTTTCTATTAGGCAAATCTCCGTCTATATTTTTTATTTGGTCTGAGCAAACAACTAATAGCAATAAAACTAAATTAGTTATTGTTCTCAGAACTTCTATTAAATATTATAATGAAAAGTTCCGAGACCTATACATAAAAACTATTTCACCGTAATATTATTGTATATCGTATCTAAATGCCACTTATAATCATTTCACCGTATTAATTCTATTGATTTCCATAACTTTTCAAAAACCTTGTCTATGCTCACTTCTATTAAGTTGGTTTCCATTTTCCTTTATACAAATAAAAAATTTACTTATTCAAAGTTCGTATAAATCGAGTTGCGCTGGCGTAACTCGAACTAATTGAATTTCAACTCGTTATTAATATAAGATCCATAACAACACTGACAATTCTATTCTCTTCGGTTTAACGTCATGACATGAATGAGAAAGTATTTAAAAAATAAAAGTTAGTTCTTGAAATCATACTAGATGTCACTCGCGATGTTTGGAGTTTGTTTATGATATTCATTCAAATTTGGGTTCTGACGTAATATAAGTAAATTGAGTATCGAATATTAATAAATATGACATCGTTTTGTGTTTCTTATAATATCTAACTTTCAAATTAATTTTAATTTGTTTTAATCGCAAGTTTAAATTGTTTATTATGTTACGTGTAAAGGAACGATATTTGGTTATACATCAGCAATAGTGATGAGCCAACTTATTGGTTGCTCGTAACTTTTAACTGCAATCAGTTTTGGAATTAAGAACAAAATGCGGAGCGCAGAATTCAGCTTGTATTTGTATGTGTGTATACAAATACAAGCTGAATTCTGCGCTCATGTGTTATATTAATATCACTTATTATATTAATATCGCTGTGTGTTATGTTAATATCATTTTTTTTGTGGATGCATAATGCATCCACAAAAAAAAATGATATTAATATAAAAATCAAAATCAATTCAGTCTAGGCTGTTATATATTACTTGTGAAAGTCGGAAACTTTCCCAATGGTTTGCAAAACTAAGGCGGGAGATCTCGTACTGACAAGAATCGGCAAGAAACTAAGCAAGGGTTGCTTTTTTAATTTCAACTAGACAGCTTATTTATTTATACTATATTTGAGGGAACGTAACGACCTAACGCACATGACACCACGCCGGTAAATTAGTAAATAATGTATGTAGAGTAGGTTGTGTAGAAAGTCAATCTATTATTAACAATATTATTGTAAGATCCAAAAAGCACATACCCACCCAACGAATTAACTTAACGTAGCAATAGTATAATAACTTTACGTGTCTTTGTGATTTTAAAATTTTAAGTTCTAACTTTGCTTTTCGTTTAGAACAGATGTTTCTCGTTGATTGCTGAATGTTTATTAAGATGATTTAGTTATGAATATAAGATTTAATAACTGAACTAACATAGTTTTTTAAAGTCTTAATTTCGAAAGCACAAGTTATTTGCACGTTACACTTTGCACAAACTTCATTTTAGCCAGAAGTCATATTATTTTGTACGAATACATAGTACATTTGATACATATCGGGTAAGTATATAGATAATAAACGAATTTTTTATTATAATTATCGTTTTTATGACTTTTGTTGCTGATTAATAAACCCTATTCATCCATTCACCATACATAATATAAAAATATTATTGAGACTTGATGTAGTTTTGTTGTAGTAAGTTCAACAAACAACAAATAGCAATAAAACTAATTTACCTAGTTATTGTTTTCAGAACTTTTGTTAATTCCGAACAACCCTATTACATTTCTATTAATTTCACACTAACGTACTAATAAAATATTTGTGAATGAGGAAGTATTTAAAAAAATAAAGAAGCTACAAAAATTTATGTCACTATACGGCAGCACAAATTGTAGGATCTAAATGTCAATGAGGAGTATTAAAAAAAAAATAAAGAAACTACAAAAAATATGTCACTAGATAGCAGCACAAATTGTTGGATCTAAACGTTAATTCATGACGTTAAACTAAAGAGAATAGAATTGTCAGATTCTATAGGATCTGGTAATTCGTATTAATATGGAGTTGAAATTTAACTAGTTCGAGTTATGCAAACGCAACTCGATTAATACAAAATAATCTTTGAATAAATTTATTTTTAAATTGTATAGTGTTGGTGGCTGCCAGCGACTTCGTCCGCGTTTTCCATTATTTCTTCGCTCCTAATAGTTGCAGCGTGATGTTATATAGCCTAAAGCATTCCTCGATAAATGGTCTATTCAACACAAAAAGACTTTATCAATTCGAACCGGTAGTTCCTGAGATAAGCGCGTTCAAACAAACAAACAATCTATACTTAATATTATAAAGCTGAAGAGCTTTATAATATTAAGTATAGATTATTTAACTTATAATGCTAAATATATATTATTATATATTATTGAGTATAAGAAATGATATGATACATTTTTATAATATAAACATGCCGACAACTGATTATTATCAGTGGTTGGCATCAGTAGTGCTATTTGGGGTGAATAACTTCGCATATATATTTTAACATGGATTCCGGGTTTCGAGATTTTAAAATCGCAATTGTGTTAACTTATTTTAAACATAGGTATATACACTAATAATTATAATGATTTGTGTTTATTATTTGATAGATATCGTTGTAGGGTGATACAATTAAATAGTACATAAGGCGTTTGTAAATGAATTATTATAATTATTATTAATTTTTTGTACAATCGCCACTAAACTGATACCCGATTCTATCTCTTTCAGATTGTTTTCTTCTACTATTATTTTCCATCGCTCGACTTCCCTCAATTTCTTCACAACTTTTTCTATTTTCTGCTTCGTTCTTTACATTCTTTCGACCGTTATCTTCTTCAATATTTACTTCCTCTCCACTCCAATTTTCTTCCATATGTTCATTATCAAAAACTTGTTCATTTTCTTCATGTATAACGTTAACAAAATTAAAACCACTTTCAAAACTATTGCCATCATTTATTTTTTAACAATCAACCGTTGCTATGCTTATTATCCGTTGCTATGCTTATCCGGACTCTGGTATATCAAATCTTTCAACACAATAAATACTGCATTTTTATTTTATTTTATCTTCATCCCTGGCCTCTCTAAAAGGGTATAGAGCTTGGTCTTTAATAAAGACCAAGGAGCTTTTTTTAACCCATATAAACTCTTATTCAGTTTGCATACTTTATCTTCTTTATTGCTATAACATAAACAAAGGACATTAGTGTTACAACCAAAAACAAATTATAGTGTAATCGGTGGCCTTATTGCTAATTTATCTAAGAAAGGGTTAAGAGTTGTTATTGTCAGTCTATCTGAATCTTTTAATGTTTTGCTAGACTAGAGTAGGAGGAAATTAATATTATTGCTATTGTAATTGAAATAAAAGAAAATGATTAAAAAAATCGGATTCAACAATTGATATCATTGAAATAATAATCGAACTTTTTAAAATTGCTACATCCCTAATGAAGGTACTTGTGAAATGGCGATATTGTGATTTCTTGAGGAAATAGCATATATTTTTATGTTCGTTAATTAACAATTTATTAAGTAAACCAATGCTATTTTGTAGTTTTTCTTGGGATATTTTTTTATTACGTTGATGATTGTATGTGGTGTAATCTAATCATAATTTAATTATGATACCTGAAATCAGTTGATCGTATTAATGCTCCATTGAGTGTGAAATTCTCTTGAGAGCTTTGAATAGGTACCTATAATTTGTTTTGGGTAAGTGTAATATCAGTAACTTTCATCTAAATATCTTTGTCATAAGTTCATAAGAAAATATTTTCATTATAGTAAACACAGATGTAGGTCGGTTTGGTAATTACTGCATGAAGGAACCTTTAATCTTAAAAAAACATTATTATTATAAGTCCTCCCAGAAGGATATTTATATTCCACGTTTAATCTTTATTACTTAATTTTTTTAAATATGAAATTATAGATTTCAGCAATGAATAATTGTGGTGGAATAGGAGGAGGAGCTTTGGGTGCAGTAGGTGGCCCCTATGATGCAAAAATAGCAGGTCTCTATGATTTACTTGATACCCTTGGCTCTGGACATTTTGCTGTAGTAAAATTAGCAAGGCATGTCTTCACAGGGGAAAAAGTGGCAGTGAAAGTTATAGACAAAAGTAAATTAGATGAAGTATCTAAATCGCATTTATTTCAGGAGGTAAGATAATTGTAATCACAGAGATTTGAATATTTAATTTATATGTCCTTAAAAAAAAATCTGTAAACTATGTTTGTCTTGTTAAATTATTAAATATTTTTAGGTTCGGTGTATGAAGTTAGTGCAGCATCCAAATGTTGTTCGATTGTATGAAGTGATAGACACACAGACAAAACTCTATTTAATATTAGAGTTAGGTGATGGAGGAGATTTATATGACTACATTATGAGGCATGAATCTGGGTTATCAGAATCTCTTGCTCGTGATTATTTCCGTCAAATAGTTCGTGCTATTTCATATTGTCATAGGTATGTAAAACTCTTCTTCAAATGCAGCAACTATGTATTCTTAACATATTGGTTGATAGCCAACATCAATATATACAATTTATATCTTTAAAAATCAATTGCTGTATCCCTGTCTGGGCTGATATTGGTTTTGAAATGTTTGTTGTAGTACAGATAAGGTTTAAATGATGACAGGTGGTACAGTGTACACAAGGTTATTTAGACACTATTTTTTAAGTGCACTTTCTAAGATATTACTCAAAGTTAATTATTTGTGGGATTCTAAGACATTTAATAAACTATGTTGTAAGTATGTAAGTGAACAATTAGAAATCTCTTATATATTGCTTATTATCAAACAAAACACAAATATTTTGAAATTTCAAAAGCTATCCATCATTTTAAGACCCGGTTTCTGAATTGAGAATTTAAAGTTAAGCACATCTCAAACTGTACTTAAGCTATTTCAAATGTTATTTAAAAAGATGTTAATTTCTGATTTTAATTTTTTTAATGATAAGTTAATAACAGTTTGAGAAAACTAGGCCCTTTTTCAATGTAAAACGTAAAAAACTTAAGTTACTGAGAATAATCAGTTGACATTTTGAACTTTTCTCAATTCAGAAATCGGCTGTAAGTCTCCATTTAAAAAGCCTGTACATGATGTATAAACAATCAAGTTTTACAAATTTATTTATTATAATAAAAAATCAAGAATACAATAATAAATATTGTAAAATGTCTTTTATGAGTAAATTAATGATTAAAGAATGTTCTGGAACATAAAGGAGATTTTAACACCACTATTGATAAATAAGGTTTAGCATCAGAGTAAATTAACACTAAAATTGCAATTTAAGTATTAGTCCAAATTGATATTATACAGACAATATTCAAACCTACTTCTAGAAGTAAATATTACTCCTGTTTAACCTCATATTAGGTAGGTTAAGTTTCTGTTTAATAATATTGTGACTAATACTAAGTTCAGTCTCATTATAAATTTACTCCAATGCTAAACCTTGTTTATTAATAACACTGTATGAGTACAGTATGTGTTACCATATGTATTATACATGGCTGCAAGATTAGGCTATTTATAAAAATTGAGAACTCACCATTTCACTTCTATATGCCAGGATTAATATTACTTACAGTCAATTGCACAAACATCCAGTAAGGTTTAATGATGCCCTTAAGCTCTAATGAATATTAAATTTTTATTGGTCATGTTGCTCTAAACTAATGTCAATTGCAAATTTAATGGATGTTTGTGCAACTGGCTGTATGTCAATAATTATTAGTTATATTAAATATCTCAAATTTCAAACTTTGTTTCAGGTTACACGTGGTACATCGTGACTTGAAACCTGAAAATGTAGTATTTTTTGAAAAACTAGGTGTAGTGAAATTGACTGACTTTGGTTTTAGCAATAAATTCTGTCCAGGTCAAAAGTTAGAGACTTCTTGTGGTTCTTTGGCTTATTCAGCTCCAGAAATTTTATTAGGTGATTCATATGATGCTCCAGCTGTTGATGTTTGGTCGCTCGGAGTAATTTTATATATGTTAGTTTGTGGACAAGCCCCCTTCCAAGAGGCTAATGATAGTGAGACTTTAACAATGATAATGGACTGTAAATACACTATACCTCCACATATATCTAAGTCATGTAAAAGGTAACACTGTCTTCTGTTAATCTACCCTAGCCTAGATCTAGACAAGACAAAAGTAATAAACTTGTAATGTTTTATAGGCTCATAGGTAGAATGCTTGTAAGAGATCCGGAGAAAAGAGCAACTCTTTCTGAGATAGCTACTGATCCGTGGGTGACTGCTGGAGAAGGTATCACTGTTGAAGATTTTGACACTCCCTTAGTTACTAAAGAACAATTATCAGATGATGATCGTTCTGCCATAATCCAAAAAATGGTGAATGGAACTATAGCTACAAAAGAGGAAATCCTAGAATGTTTGGAGAAGAATGACTATAACCATATCACCGCTACTTATTACCTCTTGGCAGAACGAAAGTTGAGATCCAAACGGTGAGCTTAATTTAAATTTTTAACTTGTTTATTATGCATTAGATTAAACCAATAACTGCAAAAATTAAAATAATAGCAATACATATTTGTATGATGATTATTTCATAATAATTTTGATGAAGTATGCAGTAACAGTACTTTATTAGCAGTTGAGTGGTGAGGATTGTTAATCCTATCATCAGGATCTTTATTAATTATATTTTGCACAAGCTTTGAAAACACCTTAATTTATATTCTATACTTATTTATTACATACACATTGACAAAACAACAGTTAAAAGATTGTTTCTGATTGCACTAGTCTAGTCTTGAGTATGTTATAATAAAAGAAGTTTCTACTACTTCAACAATTATTTATTTAGATTGGTGACTTCTTTTATACTACCTAATATCTTTTATAATTATTGTAGTGTAATAATAAATAAATATAGGGCGACATATATTTCACCGAAGGTCTGTCGAGTGTATCACATGAATATGCTTATCTACGCGACGAATCATCCGTCTAGTGTGCAAGGTATATTACCATCACATATTTGTGTTCCAACATAATATTCTGATGGACAATTATTTCACAGCTTATTGAAATAATTTTTCAATTGAAATTCTCTGTATTTAATAAAATAGGAATAAAAAACAGCATATGCCGAGTTTTTCATTTCATTACAAATATTTGCAGACTGATGGCATAGTTTCTTGATAATCATTGTTTCAATATAGCTCATATTATATGTGAGATTTTATTAAAGATATACTACTTTAAATATCTAGTCTCTATGAATCAATAGGACATCTACACTGTTTGAAATAATACTTATAACCGTTTTATTTTAATTTGAAAAAGCCATAAAATAAATAACCGCGACAACGCTATCCTGACGTCATTATGATGTGTATGTGGCAGCCAAGTGGTATAATCAGCTGACCAATCAGGCGGCTAGCCCTTCAATGAAATTGAATAGGGCGATTCAGTTAAAGGATCTTAACCATACTGTCAGATCCTGAATAAATGAGTTTCGATTTAAATAGTACAGCGTGTCCTGTAGGATGGAGGCGATACGGAGACAGGAGGCGACTGTGGGCGCGCGGCGGCCGGAGGTGCTGAGCGTGGCGCGCGGTGGTGGCGGTGGCGCGCCGCCGCCCGCGCGTATGCTGCTGGCGCCGCCGCAACTCTCCGCCGCGCCGCGCACGCCGCAAGACGTACCACCGGTATGATTTTTTATGCTACCGTGCCCAATGGGTAAACGGAACTGTATCATTAAAACTCCGTTGTCCATCTGACACAGGGCTGTATCTCAAGAACTGTGATAGTGAAACAGTTAAAACATTCACTGGTGTTAGAATACTCGTAATAGAATCACTCGGTCGTCTGTTTATCTGCCACAGAAGATGTTCTCTGAAACAACAAGTTAAGGGCATTGAAAGTATTTAAATGCATGTTTTTCTTTAGTTTGCCTCTGCAGTATGATGTGAAGGTCGAAATTTTAGTAACTATAAAATATACTTTTGTATTTTCACCTGCTTGTCACTTGTTTTGTACATCGATAAATAAAAGGATCAAAATACGGTACAAGTTATACCGTATTTTGGTAACATGTTGTAAATAATTATTTATTTATATTTTATTGCACAATAGAAACAGTATAAATGACGGGCTTCATGCTATTTTTTTCAACTAATCGGACATGTTTGAACAAAGAACTCGTGAAATCAGTACCACAAACAAGAAAAAATGTATACGATGATACTAAACACAATATGTTTACATACATTGATACAATTGCATATTACTGACCCCCCCATGGTGCAGAATCGTCACTCAATGTGCAACCAGGCCAGAGCCCAGTCGCTCCTAATTAATGGTTTACACACAGTGTATGTAGTCAGTGGATTTTTAAATTAATTTCATGTGATCAAGTATGTGTAAACACATAAATAGGTAATAATTATCTAGTTAACATTGAATAGGAAATAACCACAAATTTTTGTTTATTTGTCCGTCGGGTAAATTAATGAAGAATATTAAATGCGTATTTTTCATTATTTTCGTAATCAATAACTTACGTCGTTACGTTGAGTTGAAATGTCGTATGATGCCACGCTTATGTACATTTTCTACAAAACTGACGTAGCAAGGCCCCCAATTCTAACCTTTAATGCCTATTATCTAAGCCATTTCTTGATTATATTGAAACAAAAAAGTATCTAATATTTTTCTATTATCAGATTGACGGACTAAATAGAATTTCTCTTTTTTTTTACCCAGTCGTCATCCCTATTCTAATTAAGCGCATAACTACCTAGTTAAACTAAATGTTAACTTGTTACTTAGTATTTATTTGTGTTGACACGCACTTAATCACTTCAAATTAAGTTAAAAATCTACTTAATGGCATGTTAACCAGCTATAAGTGCAGGCTGGTCAGGTCGAATTTCAATTACCTAAACAGTTTGGAGGTGTTTTGAAATAAATGTCATTTATTTTTTATTAAATGCAGAGATCCCGCAAATGCAGTATAGTGCGTGAAGAAGAAGACGATGAGGAGCCAGCGGTGGCAAGTCAAGCGGAGACCCGGCGGGGTTCCCGGTCAGAGGGCCGGCTCCACCTGGCGGCGCGCGCCCACCCCGTCCCCCCCGCGGCGGCCAACCCCTCCCCCGCTACGATGCCTCCCTCCAATTCGCCTAGTGCAGCCCACCCGCATCCACCCACCGTAGCACTGTCCGTGCATTCCACGACACCCAATTCGGCGCGACCAACGCAACTAGCTGACAACTTGACCAAGGTCATTTTTAATAACAAATATTTCTATTTCATAATTAATAGTTATTTAAGATACGAGTGCGGAAAGTAAGGTTTTACGAATAAGGGAATCATTGGCACGAATTCGAATAACCTTTTACGCTCAAGTTTCTTTCAACATTTTTCAATGCTTTTTGCGAGGAAATAAAACAAATATAGGTATAGGTTAATAAAACTAAGTATGTATTAAAGGTAAAAATTATTTGTTAAAATTAAACGTGATATTTGAACATGTTTTTTGTGTCATACATTTTTATTTGAAAATTTTCGTTCTAGGCTCCTTGAAATACTTTTGCCTCTAAAGATTGACATATTTTCATAATTTTTTTTTTTAATTTTTGGTGCTCAGCCAAAAAAGAAATTTAAAAAATGCTTTTAAGCACGTGTGCAGTAAAGGATTTCAGTACGTTTTTATTTAACACGTGTTTAAAGACTCACTTTCGGTGTTTACAATGGATTAAAAAAATAGCGCTTTATGAGCAACTGCATTGAAAAAGTGTTTATTGATTGAAATAATTGCTTGCTTTAGGCATTTCATTGTTTGTCCGAAATGTTAATATTAATTCGTACATCACAATGAAAGAAAGCAAAATACTCAGCTTCCAGTAAAAATTTGTATGTATGTATGGAAAAGTATATAACATTTTCCATTTAATAATATTTTAATAATATTTTAATAAATAAAACACGTTTTAGTAATCTGACAGCATCGTATTGACAGTCTATATTTTTATCGTCTAAATTTTCATTTTTACATTCATAAAAACAAAGAGGTCGGTTGATAAGAATGACATTATACAACCGCCACATTACCCCCCTACGGAGAAAAGGAAACCAAACAAAAATAAAATAAAATATTATTCTAAGAATTAAGAAAACGAACACGTCTACCGTATCTTGTTACATAACCTGAGGTTGAGTCAGAAGGTAGATTCTTATTTGCCTTTGAAGGATCCGCAAGAGCAAGTGGAGCATGTGTTTCAGTGCAAGGAAAACTTTCCAAATGAGCAGGCTTAACACGATCCAATGATACCTCAATTTGTTTACCATTTACATCAAGTGACGCAGTTTTTTCTTTAAGAGCGATGATGCGGTAAGGTCCAGTATAAGGTGGTACCAGTGAGCGTCGAATAGTATCATCACGCAAAAACACGTGAGTAGCGTTTTTTAGATCTTTGAAAATAAATGGAACTTGTGTAACATGACGAGATGCTGGAATAGGACGAAGTTTGATAATTTTATTTCGTAGCTGAACCACAAAATCAGTCAAATCAACGTTAGTATCAAATGAACCCGACCAAAATTCTCCAGGCAATCGAAGAGGTTCACCGTAGAGAAGCTCTGCGGAAGACATTTTCAAATCTTCCTTGAGAGATGTCCGCATACCAAGCAATACCAACGGGAGAGCTCTAAGCCATGAATCACTATGACACATCAAAGCAGCCTTAAGTTGTCGGTGAACTCTCTCAATCATTCCGTTGGCAGAAGGATGATAGCTGGTAGTTCTAATGCGTTTGGAACCGCAGAACACTAGAAGTCGATGAAACAAATCGGACTCGAATTGGCGGCCTTGGTCTGTTGTTATAATCGAGGGTACACCAAATCGAGAAATCCAGCCAAATACAAAAGTTTCTGCAACTTCTAAAGCACTTATACCAGACATGGGCCACACTTCTGCCCATCGCGTGAAACGATCGACTGCAGTGAGGCAATACTGGTAATGACCGACTATTGGAAGTGGACCTATAATATCTAAATGAATGTGTTTAAACCTAGCCGAAGGGCTAGAAAAAATACCAATTGGTGTAGCATTATGTCTAGTAACTTTGCTGCGTTGACAACGAATACAAGATCGAGCCCAAAGCTTACAGTCTTTATTAACACCAGGCCACACAAATCGGTCAGCTACAAGACGAGCTGTAACTCGACTACCGGGGTGGCTAAGATTATGAAGGTCGTCAAAAATCTTTCTGCGAAATTCAGATGTAACATATGGACGCGCTTTATTAGTAGAAGTGTCGCACAATAGAACAACATTCGAACCGGGTACGGTGACTTTCTCAAGTTTCAAACCAGTCTTTTTCGGATTGGCCAAGAAATCTTGAAGCTCATCGTCCTGTAATTGTGCCTGTGCTAAAGCAATAAAATCGTCTTCTAAAGAAATAGCTTCAACTCGAGACATAGTATCTGCCACAATGTTTTCAGCTCCCTTTATATAAACAACATCTGTTGTAAATTGGGAAATGAAAGACAGCTGATTAAGTTGAATAGGTGGTAATTTCTCACGTCTTTGGGAAAAAGCATAGATCAATGGCTTATGATCTGTATAAATAGTAACATGTTGTGCCTCTAATATATGACGGAAGTGCTGAATTGCCTCATAAACAGCTAAAAGCTCCCTGTAATACGCAGGCCAACCAGATTGGCGAGGTGTTAACTTCTTGCTAAAAAACGCCAAAGGTTGCCAACCATTTGAAACCAACTGTTGTAGGCATGCTCCTACATGAGAACTCGATGCATCCGTAAACAGACCTAGAGATTTGTTGGGAATTGGATGCATTAAAAGTGTTGCTTGTGAAAGACTTTCTTTACATTCTACAAAAACACGCTCTAACTCAGGTGTCCAGGGCATAGGTTTGTTACCGGTAAGTTTTGTATCAGTCAAGGCCTTTATTAATGGAGCTTGGGTTTTAGCTGCATGGGGTAGAAACCGACGATAAAAATTTAACATTCCTAAGAACCGTCTAACACCTTGGGCTGTTTTAGGTAAAGGATATTCTTGAAGAACAGTGATACGTTCTGGAGGAGGACGAGTTCCTTGTCTAGATATACGGTAACCAAGAAACGTTACCTCGTCAACCCCAAAAACACACTTTATTGGATTAATTACAACTCCATATTGATCCAGTCTTTGAAAAAGAATACGAAGATGCTGAAGGTGCTGTTCCTGACTTTGGGAATACACCAAAATGTCATCGACATATGGAAAACAAAAATCTAGGCCGAATGTGACTTCATCTATAAATCTTTGAAATGTTTGACCAGCGTTACGTAGACCGAACGTCATAAAGGGAAATTCGAAGAGACCAAATGGAGTAGTAATTGCAGTCTTGCAAATATCATCTTCAAAAGTAGGAATTTGTTGGTAAGCTTTTACCAAATCCAATGTTGAAAATATAGTGCAACCAGCAAGATTATGAGCAAAATCCCCTATATGACGAACGGGATAGCGGTCTGGTACAGTTCGAGCATTCAAAGCACGATAGTCACCACACGGACGCCAGGACAAATCTTTTTTAGGTGCCAAGTGTAAAGGCGAAGACCAAGGACTTTTAGAAGGTCTGGCTGTTCCACATCTTACCATATCTTCGAACTCCTTTTTTGCAATCATAAGTTTTTGAGGGGCAAGACGGCGAGGGCGACAAGAAACGGGTGGTCCGTCAGTTGTTTTTATATAATGCATAGTGTTATGCTTTATTTCCCGTGGAAAACCAGGAGGTCGTATAATAGAAGGAAAATCCAGTAAAAGTCGTTGATACGGTGAATCAGGTAAAACAGTGATAGCTTTTACACTAGACTGCGAACATGAAGCAATAAAGACAGTTGCAGAGAGTCCGGTCTTGCCATCCAATATTTTTTTATTTCTACAGTCTGGAAGTAAATGATAGTAAGCAAGAAAATCAGATCCAATTATTGCAGTACTGACATCCGCAACGACGAAACGCCAATGGAAATCGCGCTTTAGACCGAGATCTAACTTTAAATTAATTGTACCAAAAGTTTTAATAATACTACCGTTTGCTGCATTTAATTCATAGTTAGTCGGTAAACATCTGCTCTTCAATAGTTTTCTAGGATAACAACATATATCCGAACCAGTATCAACTAAAAAACGAACGTTAGAATTACGGTCGTTAATAAAAAGGCGGCGAGATGAAGTAAAACAATCAGCTGCCGCCGCTACTGATTGTTTGTCATGTTTTTCTGAGTCCACGAGCAAGGACTAACACATTTTAAAGCCTTGTCTTTAAAAATTTTGTGATACCAGCAAACGTGCAAAATTTGTGATTGTGACTGATTGCGCTGACCACGAACATTCATTAAAGTATCTACCTGATCAGCAATTTGATCAACTCTTTTTGCTAAATTAGATATTGTATTAGAAATTGACAATCCTGACGTTGCGTAAACCGATGGTGCGGAATCGGAGACATCCATTATACGATCAGCTAATTCGGCAATATTATTGAGTGATAAATCAGGTTGAGTTGTTAAAATTGCCTGAATGCTTTGTGGAAGAGCACGCAAAAATAAATGACGCAAAATCCTTTCATCGTTAAAAGATGTACCCGCTAGTGATTTTAAATATCGTAAAAATTGCGATGGTTTTTTATCACCCAATTCTGACTCGCTTAATAACTGATGGAAACGTTGTTCATCAGAGCAACTCAAGCGTCGAATAAGTTCCTTTTTTAATATGTCAAACCGTTGTTCTAAAGGTGGATTCGTAATTATATCCTCCACTTCAGCTGCTATACGAGAATCGAGTTGCGCAACTACATAACTATATTTTGTATTTTGTTCAGTAATCCCTGATATAGTAAACTGTGCCTCTACCTGAGCAAACCATACAGTAGGTTTATCTGCCCAAAAAGGAGGCAATTTAGCTGACACCTTATATATATTGCTCTCGAGAACAGCAGATGTGGAGGGTAAAGATTGGACAATAGAGTCGTTGTTAAGCCTGCCCTTAAGAGAAACATTCTCACTTAATATAGTTTGCACTTGAGATTGCAATACTTCCACCAGCCGTTGCAATTCTGTCAACTCTACTTCTTTACGCTCTGTCATGTTCGTTCACTTAAAAAATAAAATAAACATTAATAGTAAAATAAAAATAAAAATACTAACTTACATGAAAATTAGGTAGAGTGGCGGTAATATAGTGTCGTTAACTTCTATATATAAAATATATATATATTACTATTGTTATACATAAATACAAAGGACACGTAGTTTTATCTGTTGTTGTTGACTTGTTGTATCTCTTCTGACTTCAGAATGCGATAACTATAATGACGTCTCTTTGTTGGTCTTCAGTTTAAAATGTTGTAGACACAGAAACAGCATTAACTTTAGCAACGACGATCATCAATGAACGTGGAAATGGACTTCTTATTAATTCTCGCACCCATTTGAAATGTAGTATGTCTTGTTTTAGATACTTCGAAGCACGCCAATAAGTTGTATGGTTGTAACTTAACGGTATCTTTATATTAAACAATCTGGGGTCACCAATATGGAAAAGTATATAACATTTTCCATTTAATAATATTTTAATAATATTTTAATAAATAAAACACGTTTTAGTAATCTGACAGCATCGTATTGACAGTCTATATTTTTATCGTCTAAATTTTCATTTTTACATTCATAAAAACAAAGAGGTCGGTTGATAAGAATGACATTATACAACCGCCACATATGTAATGTAATAAACTACTTTCGTAATATAAATCCGCCTTTACTGTACAACGAGTAATGATTGTAAATAGGATAATGACTACGTAAAAAAAAAATTTTGTCCTGTAGTCAGATAAATAGAAAAGTTATAATCCTTTTACCTACATATTTTTTGCTTTAAATTATCAAGAAGTAGCTTAGATAACAGACATTAAGTTTACGTCACAGCGTCATGTCAACTCAATGTGTCTCTTAATTATTGATAAAAAAAAAATTAGAAAAATACGTGTTTAATATTGTACAATAATCTACCTAACGGACAGACGAAAAAAAAAATAGTCGTACCTATTGATGACGGACCTCCGTAGCCGAGTAGTCCTCATCTCTGAGGTTCCGGGTTCTATTCCCGGATTCAATGTAGAAAATCGACTTTTCTATATTGTCTCGGGTTTGGGTGTTGTGGTATCTGGGTGTCTCAGATACTCCATAACACGGTGACTTTAGATACTCATATTGGAAGCTGAGCGATATTTATTTATTATTTATATATATATTTTTTAATTATAAACGTCTGGATGGTGCAGGTGAATCTAGGCGAGGGTGGTGGGCGGGGCGCGGAATGTCGCAGGCGGCGAGGTGGTTCATGTTCATCTTCGGACTTATCCGATGACGATTCTGAGAAAAAGAAACGCGCCGCTGACCACCGGCCGCCGCCGGACCGCGCGCGTAGGGACTCTCACGACGACTCCTCCGATAGGTATGATATTATATTTCTATTGTCCAATATACATAAATACATACGTTGATATCATACAAACCTGCACAAAAACCCTTTCCTTTTAGATCCGTGGTTGTGGAGTTCAGATATAAATAATCTTGAGTCATATTAATATTTTGTTTATATACTACTAACGTTACTAATCATTATTATTTATGAATAATAAAAAAATATTATTATTTAGTATCACAGAACATAGAAAGAGATTAGAAGTATAATGATATTGATTTAGTATGGGAACCGAGTGTCGCCTCTCCGCACACAAATACAGATTAGATGAAATGATCATTTTGTTCACTACATGAAAAGCCGCCACGCGATACGTTCGTGATAACATAAACAAAATCCCAAAAAGATACTAAGCTAAGAAATCACACGAATAAAAACAAACTCTAATTCAACTTCATAATAAATAATTTTCTTTAACATGAATGTTGAACTGTCACGTGGCTGTATACGGGGATACCAGAAGGGAAAAAATATTTTAAGATTATGCACATTTTAAAAAATTGGGGACATCATTTTATGTGCGAACTTTTAAGATTAGATTTTGCTGTAACCAAGTGAATATTGAAAAATAACGCTTTTCCCTATATAATTTATTAAAATATCTTTTAAAAAACGCAGTACAAAAACTAAGAAAACTTAATGATAAACTCTATCATATGTCTGTGGAGTAATATAATTAAGCGAGGGAAAGTGTAAAAAAAAATAAAAATTAAGAAACCAACAGAATTTTTGTATTAATTACATTAAGCCTAATTTGTATTTTTTTCTTACTGGTATCATTCCAATTGTGCATATTAGTGATGTGACATAATATGAGTTGATGAAATAAAAGCTTTAAATTTTGTTTTGAAACAGTTAAATGTAATTCAGTTCGACAATGTTCTACAGTGGTTTGATAGTAATTATTTAAAGCTTAATTTAAATAAAATGAAATACATAAAGTTTGCGTTACCTAATGTGAGGCATATTAATACACTTATAAATGTAAATAGTGAAAAAGTTGAGTTGGTGAAATCGACAAAGTTTCTTGGTATTACACTAGATTCCCGACTGCAATGGGATTCTCATATTGATAATTTATCAAGTAGACAGTTTTGCAGCATTTGCTGTTAAGAAAATTAGACTCTTGACAAATGTTGAAACGGCAGGATTGGTATATTTTAGTTATTTTCATAGTGTAATGACGTATAATCTATTGTTGTGGGGTTCTGCGGCTAGCGTTCAAGATATTTTTATTCTACAAAAGAGAGCTGTCCACGCTATATATAATTTACGGTCTCGAGAATCTCTCAGAGAAATATTTAAAGAAATAAATATTTTGACTGTTGCCTCTCAATACATCAATTATCTACGCAAGAAAACATTACGATTTCTTCACAAAAAAAAGTAGTTTTAATAATCTTAACACAAGAAATAAAAATAAACTTGCCATTCCAAGCTTCAGACTTCAGATAACCAGAGGATCATTTCTGGGTAAATGCATTGCTATGTTCAATAAAGTTCGTAGTTGACATACCCATAAATAAATTTAAAAATCATGTAATGAACATACTTATGAGTAAAGGCTATTATAAAGTTGATGATTATTTTGAGAATGGCAATGCATGGAATTAATAGCCTTCGCTTTGTTCTATAAAGACTAATTTTATGTTCAACCTATGTCGTACAGACTTTAAAAGTTGTATTTATTATTGTGATATGATATGAAATGACATGATTTATGTAAATATCATTACTTATGATCTTCTTCTTCTTCTTTAATTAATGGCTTATCTGCGCGTTTCGCACAATTCTGCCAATTTCACGTGAAAAGCTATTACACGGTAGGGATATTTATGAGAAAAAAAGAATTTTGGAAAAGGCTTATTAAAAATTAATTCACTTCCTATGACAGTTTAGCGATCCTGAAACAAAATACAACACATTTACGACATGCAGGACATAACACAACAAATACACCTATGAATACCGATTAAATAGGCAGGACTTTTACAATTTAATTTTGTTATTTAATATAAATTTAATTAGTATGCTTAGCAAAGGTGAATTAACTAGTTGAAGGATATTTTTGACATTTAGGGGCCGGGGTATATCATTTGGAAGGGAATCATATAAGGAATAACGAAGTTTGGGGCATTCAAATAACACATGTTCGACTGATCCTTCATCCAGTCCGCATTCACAAAGGGAATTGTCCTTAACTTTAATTTTGGCTAAGTGGACAGGTACGCAAGAGTGTCCAAGTCGGAGGCGACACAATGCTGAAACCACTTGTTTTGGAACATTTTTCCGACGGTGATACCAAGGTTTATAGGGAATTATTGGCTGGATGTCGTAATAATATTTACCGGTTTTTATTCGAGTATTCTGCCAATGTGTTTCCCACGACTGATATAAATGAGAATGAGTAAGAGGGAGAAAATCTTGACATGGTAGTTTGGGATAGCTTGCAATACCACTAGATATTGCTGTACGAGCACATGAATCCGCCGAATCATTGCCTTTTATGCCACTGTGGCCTGGGATCCAAGCCAACACTAGTTCTATGTTTTTCTTTCTACATCTATATAACGCTTCTCTGATTTTAAGTATAATAGGAAAGCGAGATTTAGACCTGAAAGGGTTGGAAGAGATTGATTGAAGACAACTCATTGAATCAGATAAAATTAAAGTTTCATTAAGGTTGTGAGATTCACAATATAAGATTGCTTCTAGAATAGCTATTGCCTCACCTGTAAAGACCGATGAGGGTGAAGGAACTTTAAAACTTAATACTATACTAAACTTAGGTATCCACACTGCAGCACCAACACTACTCGTATTTGACAGTTTTGAGGCATCCGTAAACATTAGAAGCCAATGAGGCCAGTTTTTAGCAATTACTTTATTTAAATCTTGGTTTGCACTGGGAGAATGTTTTTCAATACCCAAATTCAGTACTATGTTAGGGTTAAAAAGCAACGATTCAAAGCTATTTAGGAATAGAGGATTACGGGGGAATTTCTCGATCATTATAGAAGGGCGACAGAACTTCGAGTAACTCGTTAAAATACAGGGAATTTTTTGATGTGAATTGGGACCTATGACGGTAACATCGACAAGTTTGTGTAGAATAGCTAGCAACGGGTGGGATTCATTTTGTAAAATTTTGAGGAAAAATCTGTCACTAAGATATTGCCTACGAAGAAAAAGGGGGGGGTCAGCAGCCTCTATTTGGAGGGCATTAATGGGGGAGGACTTCATAGCCCCTAGAATAATACGCAAACACTTCGATTGAATTTTGTTTATTTTGTCTAATGCGGATACATTGCAAGGGTCGAGAAGGAAGGAACCATAATCAAAGTGACTGCGCACTATGGCGTTATATATTAGTTTTTGGGTAACTGGGTGTGCACCCCACCAAACACCAGAGAGCGCACGAAGAACATTGACACCTTTTTCTGCCTTGTTGGCAACATTATTGAAGTGAGCCGTTCCCGATAGTTTGGAATCCAAAATCATACCTAGGAATTTAACACAGTCTTTTATGTCTATGACAGAATTTTGAAATTTTATAACAGGAGTAGGAACATTTCGTTTTTTGGTAAAGATAACAGCACTACACTTTGGTGGGGAAATTGATAAACCGTGTTTTTCTAACCATTCCCCGAGGTGATTTAGAGCAGAGTTCATACGTGAAGTTGCTTCCGGTATGGATTTTACTCGTACGTATAGAGCTATATCATCTGCGTATTGGAGAGTGTTGCAAAAGCAATTTGTGGAAAGCTCCATATCATGCGTGTATAAACTATATAAAATAGGACTAAGGACTGATCCTTGAGGTAACCCTTTCCAGACCGTCCTTGCCAGTGAATGATTTTGATGCCTTATCAGGATGGATCTAGTTGTGATTGAGTTGCAAATGAACCGAACTAATTTCTCAGGAACACTCAGCTGATGCATTTTATGCCTGAGCACTGGAATAAGGACATTATCATAAGCAGAAGCAACATCTAGAAAGACACCAAGAAGGTATTCTTTGTTTTGAAATGCTAATCGAATATCCGATGTTAATAAACTTAAACTGTCCATGGTACTAAAGCCCTTTCTGAAACCATATTGAGATTTAGCAATGATATTACGGCTTTCCACAATCCATTCCAGGCGGTTTTTAATCATGTGTTCCATGATTTTTAGGAGGACAGATGATAGGGCAATAGGGCGGTAGGAAGAGTGATTAGAGGGATCTTTCCCTGGTTTGATTAAAGGGATGATTATTTGCTTAGACCACTGAACTGGGATGGAACCGGTATCGTAAAATGAATTAATCAATTTTAAATAATATTGTTTTATTTTGTCGGAGGCTCTTATCAGGAAAGAGTATGGAATGCCATCCAAGCCTGGAGAAGTATCCCTTAAACCAGAAAGAGCTTTTTGGAGTTCTTCAAATGAAAAGACCTCATCCAAGTTGTCTTTAGAGGACAGAGTGACATGTAGTTTCACAGGAAGGCAATCAAAATTTGGGGCAAATGGGGGGGCTAATTTATCGGCAAATAGATCGATCCAGATAGAGGGATCATTAGCCGTCAGATTCGCACGGTTGCGAGCCCTACGGAATCTTTTTAATTGTTTCCATACTATTGTCGATGGAGTGCCAGGAGCCAACGATTCACAAAAGTTAATCCAACCAATTCTTTTTTTGTATTTAAGCATCTTTTTGGTTTGAGCCGCGACTCGCTGGTAAGCTACAAAATTATCCATGGTCATGGCGTTCCTGTAAGTTTTCTCAGACTCTTTACGTTTTTTGATAGCTTCTGAGCATTCAGAGTCCCACCAAGGGGGGGGAACTTTTTTACGAATGTTGTTTTTCTTCGGAATACTGGTTTCAGCAGAGTCTATTAACATCTCAGTAAACATGTCGTAAGCCTTTTGATGATTTTCTGTAGTAATTGGAGGAAGTGAAATAGAATTGCTGTCCAGCGTTCTGGTATAGGTCGACCAATCAGCTTTGTGTAACCTAAACTGAAGTAAGGGGGGGTGGAGATTGGTAGGGGAAGTGTGATCTAATATCGAAATAAGAATTGGAAAATGATCACTGCCATGTGTGCTGTTTAGCACATTCCAGGCCACATCGGATGCCAAAGAAGGGGGACAAATTGTGAGGTCTACTGCTGATGGATTTTGGTTAGGACGAGTCCTCCTGGTGGGACTACCATCATTGATAACACAGAGGTCTCTATCGTCGATAAGATCTAGAAGTTGATAACCAAGCGAGTCATTAGTATACGAACCCCATGAAACATGGTGTGCATTAAAATCCCCCATTATTACTATGGGTGAAGGGAGGGATGATAAAATAGAGTTTAATTCTTGTATAACTAAACTATGCGTTGATTGCGGGGGAATATATATTGAGAGGTAAGATATATTTGAAATTCTTGCAGCTACTGCATTAATACAGTTGTTGTGTGTCAGGTTAATTTGATTAAAAGGAAGAGAGTAACTAATCAACAGAGCACTTCCACCATATCCATCAGCTCTGTCATCCCGGAGACAAGAGTACCCTGAAACACCAAAGGTGTTACCAGGCACCAACCATGTCTCCGATAAGGCAAGAATGAACGGAGAGAACTTATTAATGAGATAATTTAATTCGTAAGTTTTGGGTACTATACTACAACAATTCCACTGAATTATCTTCGCCATTTTTATTATTGTAAATAAATTTATTAAGTTGACTTATTCTATGTGCAACGTTGGACGGTATAGGAATATCATCAAACCTGTTAAGAAGGCTGAAAACAAAGGACAAAAGGGCATCTAACAAGTTATCATTGGGGGTGGTTTCAGAGAGGATAGTTGAGTTATCATTGTTAAGGGCATAACCATTAGGGAGCGAAGATGGGCAGTTTTGGACAATAGCCTGATGAGCTATTCTATCAAATCCAATATTTGAAGGAGCTCTAGGTTTGGGGGATTTGGTAACCAATTTTTTATATGAGGATGAAGGACTTAAGGCCTTGGGAGAGGATTGGAGTTGAGGAAGGGATGTAGCTTGGGTTGGAGATTGGACGACATCAGCATAAGATCTCCTTACCGAGGGGAATCTTTCTGATGCCTCTTGGTAGGATATGTTGTCTTGAGACATTGATATTTTAATAGATCTTTGCCTAGAATGTTCTGGACAGTTCTTATTAGATGCAAAGTGGCATCCTGAGCAGTAAAGGCAGGTTGCCTTTGATTCTTCTACCATACAAGACTGACCTGAGTGTGGTTGTGCACAGCGGAAGCAACGTGGCTTGGATCGACATTGGGGTTTAATATGTCCGAACCTGCAGCAGTTCATGCATTGAATAGTTGGGAGTTGGTATGTCTCTACTGCCAAGGATGTATGATATACAAATATTCTATTAGGGAGAACCTGCCCTTGGAATGTGAGAACAACTGTTTGTGTGGGGACCCAGGATACTTGCCCTTCAGAGATTGACTTTCTGTTAAGTCGTCTTGCTTTCAGAACCACTCCACAGTTAACGGGAACAACTAAAGAATCTACAAACTCTTCCATTGATAAGTCCGAGGGAACACCTTTAACGATGCCCATGCGAGTAATGTTGTAGTTGGGAATTGTAGCACTGTATTTATATATTGATAAAAAAGGGTTTTTCAAGAATTGATTAGCGTCAGTGTTGGTTTTGAATTCCACAGATATCCTGTTACGACCTATCTTTTTTATACCGTCATTCAATATGTTTTCAACTTTGTTTTTAACTAAAAATTGCCCGAATTTGATAGGGTGAATAGATGTGCCAGATGAAAGATCTGTCTCAATTTTAGAAACATGTATAATGAATGGTCCCTTATCACTGTTTAAATATTGTTTATTTGACTGATTTAAAAAGGGATGGGTGTATATGCCAGGAGAGGGGTCTAATGTGTCCGACTGACAGGACTCAGTAATTATTCTTTTAGAAGGCGCGTCGTTTACCTCGGGTTCAGTATCATTACGTCGTTTGAGGCTAGTCTGGGTAAATAAAGGAGGTGAAAGTTCCATTGATGAATAATGCGTCGGAGACCGGTCCGGTGGATCCGGTGGATCCGGAGGGGTCCTTTCCATGATTACTTTGTAATCAATGGAAAGGACAGGAGAACAAATAAATAGGTACTTACCAACACCTTATGTTAGGACAAAACACAAACACTTAATTATATCGCAGTTCCGCGTAGAAAGAAGGCTTAAAATTAACAAAACAAACGAAATCCCTTAAACACGTGTAATAACAAACACTAATGAGGGCAGAATCATTACTTATGATAAAGGGCTGGTAAGTTTCTTTCGCTTGTTCTTCTTGTCAGCTAAAAGACGTCCTGAACAAGTGGTAGGGGAAAAAAAATTTTTGGACGATTCAAAAGTGATTCAATAGCCTATTCGAATAAAGATTCATTTCATTTCATAATAACTAATATGATCATTACAATAATAAATTGATCATAGCCATGTTTGTTTTATTTTATTATTTTAAGTTTTATATCTGTAATAATAATAGTACCTACATTTTTAATTGCAACGACTGGACAATAAGGAATCGCTGGTCAAGTATGAGTTTGAAAGCCGTGACAAAAAAGTTTGAAGACAGACACAAAAGCGATAAGTACGTACAAACGTCAATCTACATATAAAGTCACATCCGTTTGAGACATGCGTCTATAAACTTATGTGCAAATATGGAGCAACAAAAAAACTGATAAAAGCTGTTCTGTGGGCGGTTCTTTAAAGTGGCTATCTTAACTCGATTTCTATAATAATGGTTTCCGATTATGAATCAGCATAATAAAGTAAATTAAATTGACGCCTATAAATTAATTTTGTAAATTAAATTCACACCACCAACAATATTACGTTAGTTGAAAACATGATTTTTTGTTTGTATAGATATTATGTTGTTTTGAAATTCATTTGATAGGTTTAGGTCTAAAACGGATAGGACAAAATAAATTATGTAAACAGGGCAATCCGTTGTAAAATTATTAGGGAAACTGAAATATAAGTAATGCAAAATAAGTGAAATCCAGTTTCACCAGTTTCTAATAAGACCTATTAGGCCAACACTCTTAGCTTTTCACGAAGTTTCGTTGGATTTATATATTATTCATAAAACGTTGATATACTTTGTAACTTAGATATTTATAGTACATCAGTATTTTTTAATATTTATTTCACATCACATCACATCACCAGCCCTTTCACGTCCCCACTGCAGGGGCTCAGGCCTTCCTTATGGATGGTTAAGGAGGATGGCCATGACCCTCCACGCTGGCCCAATGCGGATTTGGAGGGTATTGACGACTGCAAATGCAGCCGGGACCAACGGCTTAACGTGCCTTCCGAAGCACGGAGTAGCTCGAGATAATAATTTTTTGGTCACCCATCCCGTGACCGACCCTTGCGAAAGTTGCTTAACGACTACGATCGCGGGCCGCGGCGCTTATCCACTACGCCACCGAGCTACCAATATTTATTTGCGTGTAAATAATTAACCGAATCTTCGTAAAAAAGTGCCTGGATAGTTCATTATTTCATCTGTTCAGTATCAATTCATCTTTTATTTTCTCTTGTAAACAATAGTATTTATTTTTATATAATTATGGCATATACTTATCCATAACGTTGTTATGAAATGATGAAAGAAAAGCTCTAAATAAATTTGTTTTAGTTATCGATTACGATTCATATAATTAACAATACGATTCCTAGCAGCAGCAGCCTATCGGTACATTTCAGACAAATGGAGGCACAGCACTAAATAATTTAAGTGTAAATAATTAACCGAATCTTCGTAAAAAAAGTGCCTGGATAGTTCATTATTCCATCTGTTCAGTATCAATTCATCTTTTATTTTCTCTTGTAAACAGTAGTATTTATTTTTATATAATTATGGCATATACTTATCCATAACGTTGTTATGAAATGATGAAAGAAAAGCTCTAAATAAATTTGTTTTAGTTATCGATTACGATTCATATAATTATACAATACGATTCCGAGCAGCAGCAGCCTATCGGTACATTTCAGATAAATGGAGGCACAGCACTATTTTTTGCAAAAGTGCACAATATGATTTACATTGCTGTCTAGAAACGGGATCAGAAACATTGATGTTGGTTTGAGCAAACAATGTATATTTTATTTGAAATTGTGTCAAATTATTACGTTTTTTATATTTTAGCACTAAAATTGTACTTACCAGTGAAAGGAAATGTTTGCATTAGTTAGATTGTATACTTTGCTTTGCTTTTTGCAAGTGATAATAGCAAAAAACGGCATTTTTCATAGAAAAAAATCTGTAAAATCACCACTCGACGATTGGCGAACGACTGACAAACGTAAAACCGAGGAAAGGGCGTCATATGAGTAAAAGCGCATATGCCAGCCACGCGTGCCCCGCCCACTTACTACTTCTAATCTCTCTCTATGTTCTGTGCTTAGTATGCTAAGTAATAATATTTTTTTCTGCCAATAATGGTAGTTACGTAATATTTTTGTTTTAGGTCACAATGTAATTTATACAATTTTATTAATGTAATCATTATTTTTGTATTTAATGTTACATCGTAAGGCTTCATGATAATAACCTACCACGAGAGTCCACTTTGGATTGGGAAGTCTATAAGAAGCAGATTCTACTAGTGTATAAGTGAATAATTCTAGTGAATATTTTTGAGATAAGAATACGCTCTGTAGTAGCGGAAAGAAACTTAGTGGTTAGAGCAGTCGCCCGGTTTGCGAATCGTCGTGGGTTCGAATCCCATCTCAGGGTGCCAGGGACCAAGTGGATTTTTTAAGCATTTTATATTAAGAATAATTTTCAGTATAGCATTGTGAATGCGAAATTAATTAAATTATAATAATTAGAACAAATTCTCATCTTTATCGAAAGTTTCGTGACGTCACACGCCAGTAAAGATGTCAAGGCGACATAATCTATTTATTTACGATGTAAACAAATAGTATTACAGAAGAGAAATTGAAGTTAAATTTTATGTTTTGTATTTGTATCTGCTATTTGTATTTTTGGTTTATAAAAATGAGCCACAATCGGATTGTATAAATATAAATTGCGTTTATCTATAATAACACTGTTTTGACGATACAGTTTCCTGTTTACGTGTGACGTCATACGCTGGTAAACAGAATCTGTTATTGGTCGCGACGACAACCAATTACAAGTCGTTTTAGTTGTTCATTTAAATTCCTAAAAATGTTGCATTTACACAACATGCAACTTATTTTCAATAGTGTCAAATATTGCCGTGTATAACTTATTAAAGTAACCAAGGCAAACACAAAATTTGTGTTCACGGCACTTCACTTGTTTATTTAATAAACAAGTGAAGTGCCGTCAGTTTTAATGAGCGACGACTATTGTACAGTCAAGAACGAGGTAGCGGCGCTGGTGCGACCGCGCCGGGTAACGGTCGGAACGGGACCCGAGCTCTGACCGCTGGCGGGGCGGGGGCGGGGGCGGGCGCGGGTGCGGGGGCGGGGGATGCACGTGGGGGCGGGGGCGGCGGCGGCGGCCGGAGGAGGCGCGGCGCTCGACACGAGAGCAGGCTAAGGGAGTCGCGCTCCCTGAACCGTATAGCGGAGGTGGAGGTACGTCATAGGCTAGTTTCGGTAGTGAAAAATAAGTCACGATATTGTACAAAAACCAAAAGTTACATCGTAATAAACATTTACAGTGTTATTTCAAAACAGAAAAACGCACGTTGTTTAATTATTTTTTCCATTTCAAAATTGTATTTAAGCATTGATTAAGGTTAAATTAAATTGATATGGAGTTTAAAGATAATATTAATATGGTTAATTTAGATTATGTGGAAAGCTTTCCGGACACATAAGCAAACCGAACGCGAATTAATCCATTCGAGCAATACAAAGAACTTGGATTTAAAAGAAAGTACATGTTTAGTGGATAGTTTGCTTACAAAATATATGAATTTATTTAAGACGATATTCCACATAATCCTCGAGATGAAAGTATAGATCAACAAATAAATACAAGTGACATGTGCATGTGTGCATAGCATCTGTGTTTGCACACAGCTTGTTAACATTTGCGGCGTCGGGATCGTCATCAGGTAGTCGTTGTTCCGTTTCTTCATATTATATCGCTATAGTTTTACATAACCTAAAACTGATACGAATTATGTATAGGAGTGTCAGTTTAACAATGTTAATTTTGTTCTTAATATTTTTTAAGTTTTGTAAATTATTAGCAAATGCGTTATTGAAAATATCTTTTTACGACTATAATTTATCATAAGTCTGTATACAACGTGCATACATTGGAACGCTCCTTCATACACGAATGAAAGCCGATTGAACAAATATTTTATGGGTAGCATGTTAAAATCAGTTATTAGTTGGACAACGATTAAAAAATGGATTTGTAATAGACAAAGTTGAACATCATTTTAAACAGGGTTTATATTCTTAGTCATTGTTTAGTAACACATGGTAAAATCCTGTCTAACATCTCTTTTGTAATAACACTGAGAGATTCTGATTTTGAGTCTTAAATCGCACGATTAATAAGATATTATCTTAAAATTAAGTCGTGATTTTTTTGGCTGTGTCACGCACTTGACTTGAAACGCGACCCGCTATTGTGTGACGCCAGTTTGGCGACAGCTGACAGATTAGTTATAAAGATATACCTATTAATTATAAATCGAATTCCTAGATGGCGCTGTCCTTAGCTCATTTGTATCTTTTTATTTCGTAATCGTAATTGTAGCTAGGACCAATGCTTTGCGAACCACGAAATAATGCATTTTTTTGGTCACTTGACTGATGATCGGCCTTTGGTTAAGGGTTATTGATATAATTATATTCATATTTAACTGATTAATTTAGAAGATATATCTGAAGTTTTCTTGAAATATCAATATTTACTATGTATGTTTAATGTGGAATCTAACTGTAGGTTCTTAGTAACTTTTCTTTACTATAATGAAAATTTTTGTTCCTTTTTAATATAGAAAAGGAAATAATGAAAACAGTTACATAGAAATATATTATTAAACATGTCTTATTCTTCGTATATTCATTCTTTGAATCCAAACACCTTGAAGTCTGTTTTTCTTGGTAAAATCTATCCTATGTCCAAACCCAAGGTCCACACTATCTTTGTATAAAATTTCATTTTAGTTCAGTAATTTGGACGTAAAAAAATGTAACAGACACGTACACAGACTGAGTTTCTTTCGCATTTATAAAATATTAGTATGGAGATATAAGAAATAGTAAAATATTGTGGTCATATTATGGCTTTTGCCTACTTTAACTAAAAAATGTTCTGTAAACTGTTTATCCACCTATCGATAATAGAGGTGTAGACATTTTAATATATTTATTTTATAGATAGATATGAAATATATCTAAAAATAAATTTAATTATCAAAATTTCCCGCGAAAATGTCAACTTCTATCATGGCGTCGCTATGAAGTCATACCCCTCATAAATTAATATAGTTTTGACTGCATAAGGTTTAATTCTCTAAGATCTGATATGAGTAAGAGAGGCATGAAGTCAAGCTCTGTTTGCGTTCATTTGACAACGAGTATAAAATAGATGATTTTTCATAATTAATTTAGGCAATTTATAAATATAATAAACATAAATGTGTGACTATCGCTAATATTAAAAACTGTCAGAAATAAAATCTTTTAAATCTCTACACCCATATTGTTAGGAAGCAGCAGGTGCGCGATGGGGAGGTGGCGGTATCGTAGCTCTGTGTGGGCGACCGCTGCTTCGCTTGCTGGCGGCTGCTCGCCCCGCCCCCTCTGCACGTAGACTACATGGACTGTGCTAGACGATATATTTTGCCGTACGGTAAGTGTATATAGGGCTATACGTAAAATACAAACAGTCACGCAGAACTAGATCCACCATAGAGTATTCTTTCATAACAAAAAATATTTACTTTAATTTTCTGCTCAAACGTCTGTAATTGGCCACTTGATGATCATGTACTTAGAAAAATATACTTTTATTCATTTATTTTAAATTGTCCCGCGAAAACAATGAGTCACGTGACATTTCAAGCTGTGAAGTCACATTTCAATAAACATGACTACTAGTTGCACTGGCAACAAAGAAGTTGACGTTTAGTTTATTGAAATGTCACACGATGCTTCATTACGCATGAAGTTTCGTTTCTTGTAATCGACGGAGTATAAATCTCAATTTTGCAAAAATAAAATACAAGATTTATTTTAAAACAAAGTACTACATAGTTATCTAGAGCTACATAGAACTAGTCGCTACGCACTGCCGTCCTTTTATGACCCCGCACTTTCACATGTTTTTTATTAATTTTATTAATATGTTTTTAAATAATAATGCTACAATTTAAAAAAATTAAGACTACTTCTTACAATAAGTACACTTATATGATATGTTTAGGGTAGTTAGTTTTTTTTTATAATAGTGTTTTGATCTTCGTTTTGTTTATTTTTTTTACTTTTGTATATTTTTTATTTCCTATGAATTAATGTTTTAATTTCTATTATCAAATTTTGTACAATTGACGGGTGCTAATGACTACGCCTGCTGTACGGCTTAATTTGCCTTCCGATCCACAAAGCTCTCGAATTTGATAAAAGGTTAATAAAAGTCGGCCTTTGAGGTTGTTGTTCAAATTTTAAAGCAGCGTTTATTTATTATAATTTTAATATAGATTCAACTCTAACCACGTCTCCGCTCACAAGAACCCATCGAAGCGACCCGACGTTACGGCCTTGCTTCTAAAGGCGAATGCTCACGACCCCGACACTGGAAACGGAAGCATTAATCTATAATTTTGTCTACTCTATGGGGCCATCTCTCTTATGATTTCTATAGCTGTGCGAATGGATTATGTTTTTCGGTGAACGAGATTTGTTGGTTAACGGTGTTTCGTAAAATATGACTACGGATAGCTCTTTGTGAAACGTGGAATTTTGATTGTCCATCATTGGGAAATTTTATATTTTGTGGGGTCTCCCTACCCGTCAATGACTGATAAATATGGCCCCTCGAATAACGGGAAATATTTAATATATATGACGTCACCCGAACGGACGTTGTATTCCACTACTTTTTATACCTGAGGGGGTATTGAATATCCTATTTACTCTTCATATATATTTATATTTGAATATTAAACTTTCAAGCATCGGCTATTATGTACGGTTTTTCATTTTTATATACACATACTAAATATTTAAGTTTTGTATCGTGTCACCTTTCATCACTGCTGGATCTAGAGTATAATATTAAATCTAGACATTGTTGTAGAAAAAGTGTCTGAGTGTATCGTTTTCTAGTTTACTATGACATACTCTATGTTGTCTCCTATAATTTAATATAACGATTCAAGTATAGAAGATATCTGTCTCTGTAAATAATAAATGAAGTAAAGTTGGTCATTTATAAATGATTAAATTATTCTTTTCCCGATGTAAATTATTGATTATAATTAATGAAAAAATATTATTGATTCCTTAGATGTTGTCTTAGTTACTTTGTTGCACATTTAGAATTTGAATATATTTATTCTTGTTACTATTAGACGAAAATTTTGTTTCGAACACCCACATAGTGCATTTGATAAAGACGACCGAAAACGTAAGGATCCAAGCCATGTGTATTATCATTACCGTTTTCTCACATGTGTAAGTCGAAAAATGCTACTTCCAATGGCATGACCTTATGTTTTCAAGTCGAGCTTTAATTATAGATATAATTATTATGATCAAAAGATTGTTAGATTCGGTATTTTTTATTAATCAATTCTAGGAATGGAATGTTAAATAAGTTGAATGTTGTGCATTAAAATATATGTAGATACATACATAAATTGTTGTAAATAAATAATGTTATCTCAATTATTACATACTAACATAAGTTGATTTCTTTTTAATTTATTGTATGTAGTAGAGTGTACTGAAGATGTATTAATCATATACAACTTGTGTGAAATGAATACACCAGTGGTTATTTCACTAAAATTATAAAGTTACATACATTTATGTACCCTTGATTGTGGTGCACTGCGTTTCGCAATATTGATGAAGACCAAAGATAAACAGTATACATTTCTGACCACGTCTCGTGCTTTTTGGTGCCAACATAATTAAATTACTTGTTAAGTTTCATAACTATAAAGTGTGACTGAGTTATTTGCTCTGGTGCTCGCTGGTTCTATATGCGAACATACAACATTTTTGTGTCCATGTATTTGAGTTTTCATTAGCTGGGACAAAACACTGATTTGCTTCGCGCGGTTAATACCTCGCTTGGGTGCTCGTTCTGTGTGTAACGTATATGATATGTCAATATACGATAAAATAATTCTTTTTTTGGATTTATTTCAATTATACTTATTTATTTCTTTAAAGTGTATCCTAAGTGGTTACTTAACCCCTAAAATGTATTAATAGTTATCATGTTTTAATTCATGCATGT
Organism: Diatraea saccharalis; assembly: GCA_918026875.4. Classification (NCBI taxonomy): domain Eukaryota; kingdom Metazoa; phylum Arthropoda; class Insecta; order Lepidoptera; family Crambidae; genus Diatraea; species Diatraea saccharalis. Next base: position 9,857,502 of record OU893337.1, read on the forward strand.
GATTTCTGTACAAAAAAATGGCTCCGATAAAATAACATAAACATGATAATAGATCATGCTATTCTATTTGTCTATGAAAAAATAAAGAACTTTAATTTACAAAAACTGTATCTATAGGTTTTGCTTCTTCTATTTTATTTCTACAAATATATAACTATTTTCGAGAGGACTCGATCCCAGCCCAGCAGATAACTTTATTTTGAAATACTCATCATAAGTAACATTATACAAAAACAGAACATAATATATCATATAATTTATAAGTCTGTGCAATATAGATGAATATCTAAATGAGAGCTTTGTGATTTGTACATTTTATATAGTATTTGTATGATTGAGGTATATCTGTTTATAGTGAATAGCTTATAGCATTTTAAAAACTGATATTCAAATAACTGTGTACCTGGTTGCCATCTGTATTTGGCATTTTAAATAAGGCTTTTGCAAAATGTCCAGATCCTGTAGCAATTAATTAGTCCCCATTTATGTCTGTATAACTAAAAATCGGACCTTATTTATAGAATACAATGTAGAATGCATTGATTTGAGATTTTGAATCCATATAGACTATTGTCTTGCCAACATATATGGAATTTATAACCTATTGTTTTCCAGTATTGTGTGTAATATTAATTTATAAATATATGTTGTATCAAAGGAGGATCTTGTTTTATAAACAGAATAATAAATATAGTACCTTTATTATAAATATTTTTTAGTTTGAATGTTCTCTTGAAATGTTTGTCTCAAATAAATGTATAAAAAGTACATAAGTTATTTGATTTTTTATATTTGACCTTTAGTAATTTTATGGATACTACCAGCGTCCCAGCCCGGCAATTGTGCATGTAATAAAAATGAATAGAAATAAACTGCATTATATTACGAAGCGATAGAGGATAATATTATTCATACGTCATGTAAATAGTTTCCAATGTTGTCTGTAGTCGTAGTCGAAGTAACTAGCTGATTTTTTACTTTACTTTATGGCTTACTTATATTGATTGATAAATCCAATATGTGCTTTGCGGGCCGTGCATGTTCTGGCGATCACTTCAATAGAAAGAACGGTTTAACTACTATAATATTACCAAGTATCTAATCGTTGATTAAAGTCCATTAATTTTTACCCGCCTACGGCGAACCGAAGATGGTTATAATTTTGGCTGGTATGTATAAGAATGTTCCTTTATAACTTCGAAACTACTCATCGTAATTGGATAAATGAGATATCATTAGAAGCGTCTTAGTTTTCCGCGTGCTATAGGCTATGTGACGTTACATTAAATTAGTAACAGCTGCCTCTAGAAAGTGTAAAAAAATATATTATTCAATCACTCCGTGTAGGGTATCAAATCAAAGGATTTAATTGGCACATTTCAAATATACCCGAAAATTAATTAAATAAAAAACAAGCTCAAGAACCTAAACCCGGCTAGAGTTAAATGACGTCTTTAAAATATAAATTTCTTATTTTAAAGAAATTTATAGCGATAACCAAACCAAGAGCGTGGTTTAGCTTTAGTCGAGTTTTAGTTTAAGAACAGTTTTTATTTTTACAAATATCAATACCTCGTGATAGATATTGACATTAAAGAACTGAATTTTATATGACACCAATAAAATCTGTAAATTTTACCTCCACTCTTTAATTGTATGTAAATTATGTAATAGATAAATATGTGGTGAATGGTGCTGGTGTCAAAATTAGTAAAACGGCATATTACTACTAATTGATATATAGAAACTTTGTAAATGTTTGTTAAACAAATAGAAAAAATATACAGCTCAATTTACACTGCAATAAATGGAATGGAAGTGACTTTTTGCAATGAAACTTTCCTAGACCATTTTTTGGCTCAATTTATTTTGTATATTATATGATTAACAAAATTCATTATATATACTATATCTATCTTCATTACAAAAAGTAGCTTCCATTACATTTTGTGGAGGTGAAAATTGAGCTTAAATGTGCCAGAGTACAATTGGAAGTACTTAATCAAAAAGGATCCATCCCACACAATGTCACTTTTGAGATATAGACGATTGAAATTTAAGCTGTATTTGCATATTGATGTAACATTTTTGTGTATTATATTTTTATATAAATAATATAGAAAGCCACTTACATTATCTTATTATAATATCATTTTAACAGAACTAACAATATTTATTAAAATATAAAGATTAAAGTATGTTTGGATTCTTTCTGATATATTTAGGTTTTAATTACCATATTCTTAAAAACAAATCTCAAAAATGACCCAAATGAAGAAATAATAGAATAATTAACTGAAACACCAAAATTTTATCGAATACAACTATTTATTAAAGGTTTTTTATATTTGTTATTTTAATATTTAATGTCAAATGTATTCTCACTATCAAAAATCCTACACCTTTTAATAAAATTACCTTTTAACAAAAGATTCAAGCCTTTTGAACCTCTTTTGTAATTTTTAACCAAGATTAGTACCTTTAATTTGCTTATTTGCTATTTTACTATATGAACCCAAGAAGCTCGAGTCGTTTTCATGGAACTAAAATATGAACCTACCAAAGATGTGGGATGGTAACTACCATTGAAAAAACGTCAAAAATTTAATACAGCTCGAGAACTTTTTTCCTATATGAAAGTATCAACCCTGATGGACATTTTGGTATACTCAACTCATTTTCAACCAATTTGTGGGTTGGATTCCTTTTGTGTAACTACGTCCAATTAAGATGGTGGATCTTATTAGCACAGATAAGAAGTTTTATTATATATTTCTGGCGTGTTTATACTCTATTCCTGCTTGCCGCAAAATATTTAGTCAGTGTTTATCATTTATGGTTCTGTGAATTATTTAACTTGTGCACTCGACACAGTAGGTAATTATAAAATGCAGACAGAACTCACTGATACACTCCTTTTGGTTTTCTAAGGAATGATCTGGCAACAATGGCGTTGTTTGATAATTGTGACCCGTCAACAAGGTTGACATGTTACTCTTCAGTCTCTTACAAAACACCAGTATGAAAAGCCTGTTATTACGAAAACATAAAAGGTAAAAAAAGTTACACATATGACAGTATTGTTTGATTTATTTACCTTGGCTAGTTATACATTGGTAAAAATATTAATGCTATGAAACAATTTGACTTAGCATTTGGTTTGTAACAATAAATTCACGCATAGTGTTTCATATAATGTAATGGGAGCTAATAGTAATAAGATACCTTTATTAATAAACCGACTTCATAATAGCAATAAATCTCAAATGCTCTTATTTTATTTTTGAATCAAATGTTAAAATCAATAGGAACCTAAATTAGGTTTTAAGAATAATTCAACAAGTAGCAAATCTTCATTATGAACCAGTAGTACTTTATCTTATGTGCCTAAGAAATAAAAATTTCCTAAAATATTTTACACTTGATCAGGTTCTATTAACATGGAAAGAAAAGCAGATATTTTTCTAACAATTCGGAATTATGAAAACAAGAAAAATTAGAAAAATGTAAATGGAACCAAGTTAGACATAAATTTGCCAATATTTATAAGCAACTGTTATTGTAATCAAAACATTGATTCTAATAAATATAAGTATATTGTTGTTTATAAATACAGGCATAAAAATTACTTAAATCAAAAGGTCAGTAAACTAGCCTTAAAAATACCAAAGCAAGTTTAACTTTTTAAAAGGCCACAATAATTTAGGTATGATAAATAAATGGGCGTACCTCTATTTGGGTAGTTAAGAGCAATTTTAGAGACAATTCTTACAAAATATGTATTGTTTGCCCAATCTATTATAGAAAGAATAAATTAACAATTAATGTAACTTCAAACCAAACCAGTTTATAAATGCATTATAATATATAATCCATATTTTACATAAAGGCTAATGTATATGACATTAATTAGCTCTGGTTGACATTCAATATAGTACCTATAAGCAATTGATAAGAATAAAAATGCAGACAAATAAATCATAGCTAGATTGGGTCTCTGTTTAGACATATTTAGCAAGAAAATAACTAAAAAGTGCTTCCCTCTGGTGGCTGGGAGAGCTTCATGTTCTCCTTCAGAGTCATGAGACGTCTAAGTTCCTGCAGCACAGTCTTGATAGTGTAGTCTCGTTGCCATCGAGCAAGAATTGGAACTTGTCGATTATCCACCTAATACACAAATGAATTAATAATTTTGAAGATCACATTAATATTACTAACTTATTTTTATTACTTACAAGTCCTGTTTGGCTGTTTACACAGTTCATGTTGATTCTAGAAATAAATCTAGCAGTTGGAGGCTCATCAGGATATCTAGTACCACATTCAATTTTGAGTGAGTACATCCTATTTTCATAAGGAGTCTAAAAATAAAGATAGATTCGATTAAGTTTATTTGCAAAAATAGATAGAATTACAACACATAGAAAATGTTAATCAACTGAGCATTACCCTAGGGGGGCCGATTATCATGCCAGTCCAATGAGTAAGAGTCATATCATCATCACTTTCTAAACCCCATGAAATGGTGCCATCACCAACTCCCTTTTGCCCTTGTTCAAGTTCCTCAAGAAGGCGAAAGTTTCGTGGTACAACTGAAAAGTAAAGATGCAATGTAAATGTTTTAACAAATAATTGAATTCGTTTATTGTTGGGATACGAAACTTGAGGCAACTCAATCTTACCAACGCCTGATGACGGATTCGCCATGATCACAATTACACCGGCGCGGAGTACCGAGAGAAACTATTGGCTTCGTAATTTAAAATGCCATAAATTTTGTATGTATAATTACACAAACTTTTTCGCAAATAAACATGCGATTTTATTTTGATTTTACAAATGAAATAATCCTGGAATTCAGAATTTTTCACAAAGTCAAAGAGTATGTAGCAATTTTTTTGTTGACTTTGACAATGTCATGTCTTCCATTTTCATTCATTGTCTATGACGTGAAGAATAGAAGTTCTCAAAATAGAACTAGATGTCACTAGGTATTGAAACATTGTAAGAGTGGAAACACATTGTTGTATATTGTCTTAATTGTGGCGAGTCGGTGTGAGTGCGACAATGGCATAGTGGCATATTATTTCATACATAGAATTATTATTTCTATTTCATTTGTTTATTAGTATGTTTAGAGACGATTTTTTAAGTTATGTTGTGTAAGTTGCGTGTGACAGAAATATTTATTTTTAAGTTTGAAATAACGGTTGAGCACAGCTATTTTCTACAACGCTTTAAAGTAAAGCTGAATTTACTCCTAAATAAATTACATAGCGTTGATATTTGGGCAACTCGCTTAAAATATCCGCGATCACCAAGAAGCGGCAATCACAGTTCGCATCGATACGTAGACATCTTTATACCGTCAATGTAAAGCGTTAACTCTTTACATTGACGGCCATGTATTGCAATTTTAATAACTGTATAGAGTGTAACGCGCTATGTATAGTTTTTAATAATATCGACCTCTATGAACTTGCCATGAGTGAATGAAACAACAACAGGGTGTCAGTATACATGTGAATGAAATAGGTAAATGTTCGGCTTTCGGAGTGATTAAATTCGCTTTGACTTTATAGCATTGTGGACATAACTAGTTATCAAAAATAGATAGTTTTGATATCGGTGATTGGCGATAGCGGTAGCGTTACGTTATTAACGACCCATCGCTAACGATGACATAAATGTGATTCCGTTCAAGTCTGATTATTCTCTCCTCAATCCAATGCCCTTTTCACTCGCTTGCAAGAAACTTAAATATCTTAAAATATATAACATTCTTGTTCGCTGGAGTATATTGTTCTGTGGTTTTAATGCTAAAATTACTCAGATGAAGTTTTTTTTTTTACTAGGATTTGTAGCATTTCTTTTTCAGAGTCAGAAACGCCGTTAGTACACTGATGAAATTGCATGCGAATGCGAAAAGTCTGCGAAACTATTGCGAACGCAAAGAGGGTTGTCACTTTCTAAGAACTAAATTATATGAAATTGTATTCATAAAAATGATAAATATAATATTTTTCATTGTATTTCATTGATGACACGGGTTTACACAAATAGAAAAATTTACTCAAACCATAGAGTTAAAACATATAGCCTGTGTTTTTTTATATTGTCTTTGGTTTGACGTCGGTCGTCACAGGCTGCTGTCGTGTGCCAGGCTGTGAAAAAAATTTCTTTCGCAGCTTGTGATATTTTCAAAATACACGTGATCGCATTATCAATAACAATAATTGGTTTAGGTAGTTACCATAAATTACATTTTGTGAATTAAAAAACCTTAACATGAACAGTTATGTGATTTGATAGTGATAGTGCAGTTTTGGAGGTAAAATGCCCGCTTCCATTTGTGATCCAGTATCAAACGCGTTGCGTTTATCTATTACTGCAGACGAATCACAAAGTTCATCATTATTAGACAGTAGACTTTATTCTTCCGCGAAAGGAGTGTTACTGACAAAGATTGACTTTGAAGAATCGGGGGATTTTCAAAGCAATGTTCTTGATGGGTTGAAGTCTAAGTACGTGGTTATACGACCTAAAAAGCCTGTGCTAGATGGAAAACTTTTGAAAAAAGAAGGAGTTACTTCTAACCAAATACAAGGTAATTTATTATTATTATAAGCCCACAATCAAGTTGTAATAGTGCTCATAAAATGCATGCCATCAAATCAATTTAGAGGTTATACTTTCTCATTTCTATGTCAATATTTATGTTTAGATTTATGTTGTTTATTTATTGTCTAATTGCATAAAATATTTTGACAAAATATTATTTATTTTAGATGGCAGTAAACATATTGAAGAAGGTTTACCAAAACCTAAAAGGGTTTTATTTCCTGTTGAGAGAGTTCAATTAGGATGGCAGAGTGCATGGGCAGCAGGAGCTGGCATGCAGAATGTTGGCAACACTTGTTATTTGAATTCCACTCTGCAGGCTTTATTTCACGTACCTGCTTTAGCCAATTGGTTGGTGACAGAATCAACACATGCTGAAAAATGTAACCAGCAAGGTAAAAACATTTTAAGTAATGCTTATAAGAATGGAATAAATTATAGATAAATCACAAATAACACCCTATTAACAGACAATGGTATATTATCTACTGTGTTCATTTGCAGATTAATGTATTAATAAAATGATATATAAAAACTTTAAATTGCAGAAGCTTGTGTTATATGTGGCATGCGTGCCACTTTAATTGCTACACAAAAGAGCGGGGGAGCTCCAATAAAGCCTTGGCAAGTATATTCAAAGTTGCGTCTGATATGTAGACACCTTACTCCAGGACGACAAGAGGATGCTCATGAATTTTTAAGGTATTTTCAAACTTTACAATGTAGTTTCTTCTTTGTGTTTGAGGCTATAAATATCTTATATTCTTCAGGTTTAGCATTAGTTATTGTATATTAATTTCTATGGTTTATGATTTTGGAGTAAGTTTATAAACAATCAAGCTTATTCTTTGGCTTGTTACTTATTAATTATATAGTTTCAAACCTTTTTCCTGACAGGGTAGCTAGATACCTCTTCCATTTTACATGACCCTGGATACACCTCTTGTTTCTTAATTGTTTTAATCAAAACTGTGTTGCAACCATTTTAGAAGGCATTGTTGCCAATTATGTTGTATCACTCTAAACTAAAAAAAAATATTTTTTGGGTTTCATTTGCAGCAATTTTATTTCCTTATTATGTAATCTGGAAATACATTCAATATAATATTATAATAAGGTTGCTTATATAATCTTAGTTTTCTACAAAATCTAAAATGCAGTTTGACAGGATTGAAACTAAATTTATGATTTTGATTTATAGATACTTAGTAGAAGCAATGGAAAAATGTTACTTGTCACGTTTTGTAAATTCTGACAAGTTGGATCAGTACAGTAAAGAAACTACACCGTTAAACCAGATTCTGGGTGGTTATTTGCGATCAACTGTGCGGTGTTTAGCCTGTCATCACCTCTCAACAACTTATCAACATTTTCAGGTAATTAGTAATTTATTTAGACAATAAATGGCAATGTATGTAAGAGAACTATGAAGCTATACTTAATATTTTGTAACTATTGACATGTTTATTTTCTCTTGTATAAAATGCTCAAATGTAAATTTTTCTAAATGTTAGAATATACTAAGGTTTCTGAATTGAGAATTAAATGTAAGAAGTTTTTGTTTCTGATATCAGGTTTTTTAATGATCAGTTGATAGCAGTGTGATAAAATTACGACTGTTTGACTTGTGAAACATAAAAAACTTAGTTATTGACAACAATCGGTTAAGACTTTGTACTTTTCTCAATTCAGAAGCCAGCCGTATGGCTAATAATAACTCCTTTTTTTTTAATGGTGGCACCATTCTGAGAAACTTACTTGAATTTATTTATATTATTATGCTAAAATTATTAGAAACATGAATCATTCAGAAATGTGACAGTTTTAATTTATGTTTTCGTTTTTTTATTTATGTATGACTGGTATACACACTTATAAAACACAAATTTAACTAATATCGAGGCACATAAGTTGAAGTATGCACGCATGTTTTCCGTTCTTAATTGCAGTGCGAAACTGGGCGGTGAGAAGTTTGTATAAGTACACAACTGTACCTATGTGGAAATTCGCCAGTTTACGTGCCGCGCGTGAAATTATATATAAAAGATCGTAAATTTTCTATGTGGTTGAGATATCAAAATTATTATTTTCATGCCTCTCACATCCATCTCCTAAACTAGTAGTCTAGTAGGTTATATTTTATTAATACATAAGGCGGTATGAAGTTTGTTGTGTTAGCGAGCATTTAATAATATAAATGGAATAAATTGTTTCAGGACCTTTTATTGGATATAAGAAAGCACTCAACATTAGATGAAGCTTTGGATTCATTCTTTTCAAGAGAAAGATTAGAAGACTTAGGTTACAAGTGTGAAGCATGCAATAAAAAGGTAATATATATGACTATTTAATTTCAATTAATCATGTAAACAGATAAAATTACAATATTTCTGTACATTCCCAAGTTTCAAGACTTTTTTTTCCCCAGGTATCAGCTACAAAACAGTTCTTTGTAGAACGCGCTCCAATGGTGCTATGTATTGCTCTAAAAAGATTTTCCTTAACCGGAGGGAAATTGTCAAAGCATGTTCAATTTAGAAAAAAATTAACACTACAAAAATATGTGTACAATAAGAACAATAATCAGCAGTTGGTGAGTAGCATTTAAACATGCATACACAAATTATTTCATATTATATAATTTATATAAATATATAAATATAAATTATTTATTAATTTACAGTCTTATAAACTTGTGAGCTTGGTGACTCATCTTGGACCATCTCAAAACTGTGGACACTACACTGCAATAGGACAAGCTCCTAACAGTAACTACTATCAATTTGATGACAGCTGTGTGCGGCCATTGCCTCTGTCTGCCGTATTAGGCACAAATGCATATATTATGTTTTACGAAAAAGACAACAGCGTCGAAGACTCGTCCGTCCCTGTCGCTTCTACTTCTAGTGCAGTGTATGGACCACAATTGCCAGACAGTATTAGTAGAGACAAAAGTCCATTAAAGTTGACTTTCTATCGAAACGATGAAAAGAAACCAATTATCCTTAACAGCACTGCAACAGAAGTGAACAAATCTGAAAATAAACCTATAATCTTAAATAGTACATTATGTAAAAGTTCAGATTCCAATAATTCAAATACTGAACCTTGGGTGGTCAAACAGAATGGTGAAGTGGAAAAAGTGATACAAACTCCCAAGACCTCAAACGGAATCGAAAGGTCCAATTTCAAAATGGATGACGACAAGAAGATCAGTTTCATTATCAAAAGACAGAGTGGTGAAGATAGTCATGTTAAAGCGAAACTCGTTAGGAGCGATTCCGAGGCGAGGATGATCGCTGGAAAAACGCCGGTTGCTTCGACGAGTAAGGTGGTCAGGCTGCCGAAGTCGCCTCTAGAAAAGCTGGAGGAGCAAATGAACAAGAGCGACGCCACAAGTTCATCTCAAAGGGTGGTGACTAATGGCTCCTCAGGATCTCGGCTTGTGCCTTACGACTCTGAGTCGAGTGGAGATGAGCGCGAGCGTCTCGACGAAAGACCTCCGCATGGCGTGCCAAGACTTAAGCCCAGCCGCTGTCACGAGCCGCAGGGCCTAGTAGTAACCACCAAGGGAATGCACCATTCTTGGACGGTCTCTAGCGAGAACAGTGCACCGCTCCTTAGCCCCAGTTTAAACGGCGTTACTAATAAAAGGTAAGCAATTGATCAAAAAGCGTTTATCGTTTATGATTAAACTAGCTTTCCGCCAGCGGCTTTTTTTTTTTTAAATAATAAAGTGTATTTATTTAACTTTTTCTACAGTAACTAATTAGCAAGTATACAAAAACTAATACAAGTTTGACCGTATACCGCTCATTCACTATCGCTGCTCTTTAATTTGTTTCGTCTACTATCAGTCAAAATAAACGTAATAGTGGGTACATGGATAAAGACTTAGTAGTTAAGAATGTCCCGAGTATATACAGCATGCGTTTGATGCAAATGGGAGTTAATGTATAAATAAGACAAAGTTGACTAATTATATATCATACAAATATAAACCCGATAGTACATTCGTTAATATATTAATGCAAATAACATACCTATTTAAGTTTTTCGATATAGTACCTCTTCAATGTTCTTTTAATATTTTTGGAATTTATTGTATTTTTAACTTGATCATGCAGTTCATTAATCAGAAATGGAACCAAACATGCAAACTTCTTGCCCCATACAGATTATTAAACCTTGGAATCACAAGCCTCTTTGATTGAGACCGCCTTGTATTTTTAACATTAGTATAAAAAGATTTTTGAATATTATTATTAAAGTAGTTTTCAACTAATATTGTATAATTTACTTTGTAATGAATTGGAAGAATACTGCAATAATGGAATAGATCTCGATAGTTATCTTTGTATTTTGCTTTTATTTTAGTCGGTACTATATTTTTAATAAGGCGTAGTTGCAACCCGTAAATTTTATCAAGATGACTTTTACACGTACGACCATAACTGCTGAGACCATATGACACAATAGACTCCGCCAAAGAATAATACAGGGCTAATAATATTTTATACGGAACCTTATTTTTAATTAGGCAAATTTTTGCTAATATTGCTCTTAATTTATCACACACCAGGTCGATGTGATCCGTCCACTTAAAACGATCGTCAATGACCAAACCTAAATACTTGTGACTAGTTACAACTTCAATCGCGGGACATTTACATGGTTCTGTATACGCATGCAAACAATTATGTTCATGAGCAATCAAATTCAATGTCATAAGACTTCGGTTGCTGCTTGAACTTACATACATCATTTTAGTTTTTTTAGAATTTAGAACCAAACCGGCATCGTGAGACCATGCTGAAAGACGAGTAAAATCTTTTTGTAACTGATCTAGAGCAATATTGATGTCATGATGAGCTGCAACTAAACATGTGTCATCCGCGTACTGGTATATCTTGCAGTCCTGAATAACATTCACTACGTTATTGACATACGTAATGTAGTGAAGTGGACCGAGTACCGACCCTTGAGCTGTTCCGTCGGTAACGTGAACACGTTTGCTCAGTTCCTTGCCCACTTTAACATGATAAGTTCGATTCCTAAGGTAATCCTGACAACAGTTCAACAATGAGCCCCTTACACCACATTCATACAGCCTCTCTGACAGTATTTCATGTTTCAGGGTATCAAAGGCCTTGCTGTAGTCTATGAAGACTACCAGTACGTGTTTTTTCTTATTTAGTTCGTGCATAATTTGATCAGTAAATGCCGATAGAAGTTGACTTGTGTTTTTATGAGGTTGAAAGCCAAATTGTGTGTTTGTCAACACATTATTATCCGCATAGAACTCATAAATTTGCGGATAATAATGTGTTGACAAACACACAATTTGGCTTTCAACCTCATAAAAACACAAGTCAACTTCTATCGGCATTTACTGATCAAATTATGCACGAACTAAATAAGAAAAAACACTTGCTTCGCCCGCGTGGTCTTGTATTATACATAAAAACCTTCCTTTTGAATCACCCTATCTATGAAAAAAAACCGCATCAAAACCCGTTGCGAAGTTTTAAAGATTTAAGCATACATAGGGGTATAGGGACAGAAAAAGTTACTGTTTTATACTTTGTAGTGATAATATTTTTTTCTGTTTGTATATCTTTCTTACTCACTCTTGCGTAGATTTTTACCACTTGGATTTTGCAAATATAAATGTGTTCAATCAAAATATAGCATTTTGATTTTATTGTTGGTAATCTCAAATTCTTAAAATTTCAATAGGGTGAAAGAGAAAGAAGAGCGCGGTTCAGAAAATGAACAAAGTCCGAACACTAGTGTGAGCAGTATGTCGCCTCTCAGTGAACACAGTGAGGGCGGAGGTCGCGGGGCGCCGGCCCCCGCCCCGGGCCCCGCCCCCGCCGCCGCCATGTTGCCGGGGCCTGCCGCCCGACATATGTTGTCCCTCTCGCACCGTGGTTACGGCGCTCCTGTCTCATCTTGGAATGGGTCGCATAGCGTCCTCTCACGACAGGTTAGTTCTATTTCTATTTCATATTCAACTTAAGTTCAGTTATTTCTATGACGTGAAAATTAAATTAATTGACCTAAACTTCTATTAAAATTAAATGTGTAAACCAAATATATTATTGATAGCTCATTAAACATCGGGAAACCAGAGGAAAGCACAAGTAATACGAGGATCAGCATTCCAATTCTGTTAACGTTTACGTTATAATCGCATCTCAATAGTAATTATACTATCTACCTGAAGGCCAATATTATTAGTACTATGTCTTCCTCTGAACTTTGTAATTGTTGTTAAGGTGTTTGAAGAAAAACGTGAAGAACGAAAACGGGCTTTGGAAGCGGTCGACGATATGGATCGCGGACGCAATAAGAAAGTGAAGAAGTTCCACCACTACAACCGATTCAATAACAACAGGAACGGATATAATCCTTTCCAGGTAATTTTGTATGAATTTTTTATCATGCAAATAAATATTATATTATCATTAGAGTGAAGTCTTTAGAGTATTTTCAAAGAAATTTTGATTATATGTAATATAATATAAATTTCTGTATTGCGTTAAAATTTTTGTTGAACTTATTTTATGATTTTTTTTTCTATACAGGAAAAACAGAACAAACCACACTGGGGAGGTAATTTCAAGTACCGCGGTGACAGGAGGCCACCACATCACTTCAACAAACATCACAACAACAAATACAACAAACGATTTAACAACAGGTGGGAATAGTGTTATGCTCTTAAATATCAAGTCTTACTTTATACTCTTAACAGTAATCATAACGTGTTTAGCATTATCGTTAAAGAAATATTTACGCCTATTACAAATAGAGGTGATATGCTGTCGCCAGGACCACGACTAAGGTTAGGTGCACATTAGACTGAAGATCAGTCAAGCTCAAACACTTCTATGTACACTACTGAACCAGCTGTTTGGTACTGGAAAATTACTCATTAAAGATGTTGTGATACTATAACACGTCGATTGTATTGCCGTCTCGTTTACTCCTTCATAATAAGCGAGACGGTGCGCTCGTATTGTATCACAATTTTAGTTCTGAACAACTTTTCTAGTAGCATAAAAGTCTTTGGTCAAGCAACTCATGGAAGTATACGTTAGTTCGCAGTGAATTTCCATCGATTATGTAAGTTCCAATATCATATTAATTTATAGTGGATATAACAATGTAGTAGAGGACTGGAATAAACATATCTGTTTTTATTAATAAAATATTTAAACATTTTTTGACAGAACATTTAAAACAAACATAATAAAGGAAATTAACTTTGCAACCCAAAATAAATAAATAAATATTAGACAACATCCCATACATTGCTCAGTTTCTTAGAAGAGTAGCTAAAGCCCCCATATTATGGAGTATCTGAGATAACGAAGGTACTAAACAACCCAGACTCGAGACAATATAGAAAAGTTTATTTTCTTCCTGTCCGGAAATCGAACCCGGGACCTCAGATATGGCGACACCTTGAAACAGACTCATGATGACAACTAGAAATGTGTATTAAGCTTTATATTAATTCACAAATTCACAAATGCTGCCAAACTTCGCGTCTTTGTAGGTATTTGCGTATTTGAGCATGTGTCGCGGGCGGACTTATGATGGATGTTTTATGACAGTATTTAATCGTTAATGTTAGCCGTAAACGTAAACGATCTATTTTTTGTTTCAGATACAACAATGGGCATCATTATCCGAGACACCATTGACCCCAGCCACTTAGTGTCCTAATTGTGGTGCACATAGATAGTTTATGGACTTCTTAATAATTTTAGTTGTATCTATGTCTAGACTTGCATAGTTAACTATAATAGCGAGATTCTTTGATTTATTCTGCTACAAGATTAGCATCCACCGTTTGTGGTAAAAAAAAAATAGTGAATTATACATTTACTGCCAGTCCAGCCTTTATAATGCATGACTATGAAAGTTTACCGTATAATAATATTGTGGACATAATTTTTATTATAAGCCTTCCTTTACACATATTACTTTCAACAAACCTGTTATATTTGATTATGTGTAATATTCCTAATTTATCAATCTTCCATACTTCAGAGTTACTGGTTCTGGTTTGGTAGAATTACTATTGCATTTGGTTATCTCAAATTTTATTAATTTTTAAGAATATATGACTGCAGTTTACAAGTTGGTTTTTTATATTATCCCTATACTATGTATATGATAGCTTGACAGATGTACACTTTAAAATAGGTTTTTGTTTTAAATACCTGCAGTTTTTGAAAATGTGAACGAGGTATAAGATGGAAGATGCAGGTCACTATAAAAAAAAGTAGGAAATTAAATTTTTAACACAGAGCGCGATGGGGTTCGTATGGGGTTAGTCGCATCTAGCCCTGAAGTATTTTTCCCAGGGGTAATTTATGTCTAAGTATTTCTTCTATGGTATTTAAACACCCGTAGATTATAAAATTAATTTAACGCTTTTTTTCTGATAATACAAATGCCAATTAAATATCTATTAACATGTTGGTTGATACTAGTTACAATAATTGGGCATGTATTGCTCCTGGGGAAAATGTCTTAGGGGCAGTAAATGGATTAACCAACAAGAGAATGCCCGGCAGTTGTGGGAGCGTAGCTTTCTTAGTAAATCGATGCGTTATGGCTTTAAAAGTGTGCGATATTACGATAGAAACATTTGAGGTCCTTATTTTATTAATCTGGGCTCTGCATCACTTGGTCGTTCATTATTTTAATGTTGCAAGTTTTCAAATCCTCAAACTATTAGTAAAACATTAGTTCTTATTTTTATATGCCACTAGTGGACGCCCGCGACTTCGTCCGCGTGGAAGTCGGTATCCCGTGGGAGTGAGAAGTTTTCCCAGTAAAAAGTACCCTATGTGTTATTCTGATGTATAACCTATATTGCTGTAAAGTTTTATCCAAATCCGTCCAGTAGTTTTTTCGTGAAAGAGTAACAAACATCCATACATCCATACTTACAAACTTTCGCCTTTATAATATTAATAGGATTCTCTAGTAACGATTCAATATTATCGAGATGAGGTAGTACTGCCTCTAATATCGTAAGACGAAACATTGTTTATTTCATAATTTCTTAAAATAAGATATTTTGTTACCTCTCGTTTTTATAATTATGTAACTATGTTCTCTTAGATTCCCGATTTATTTATATATTTTATGTTTTAGCGTATTAAAATATATGTTAACAATTTAAGATAGATGTAGGATTTACTTCATTACATAAATATCTTGAGGTATGATTGGTTAATAAGTGGTTGTATGTGATACTTTTTGTTGCAAACCGATATTAAAATGTATTCAATTGGTTCAAAAAGACAATATTTACTTACCAGTCGTAAAAGATGAATATGATTATGAGTTCTGGTATTTTCTAGTCTCCGCTCCCGCGTAGCATCAAATAACAGTTGAAGTCGGTGCAAATTTAACTGAAGATACGATAAGCTTCTCACGGAAGTATATGGTAGTACATACGTGATAGAATTTTCTTCCCCGACCGACGAGACACGATGCAATTTTCCGTCAGATATGCACCGAACTTTACAATAACAAGTTACTATTGTAGGTGCGAGTGATAAATGTCAAACGAATTACTTAGGTAATTTATATTCTCCTGATTTGAGGATGATTTATTATAGCCTAGTCTATAAGAAACGCTTAGTGAAGTGAAAATCAATTTTCTCATTTAGTTCTTTTACCAAACTTTCAATTAGAAAACTTATAGTTTTTAACATTTGGAAGAATTAAGTTTTATTTGATTATGTGATAAAAAATTAAGCAGTCCATCATAAAACTATATCGCACTGTTTTTGTTGCATTGTTTGGTAAGATATTTGAACTGAAGGACTTATTGTGATTTAAGTTTATTTTAATCTTTTCGTTATATATATTAATAAAAGTAATACGTACTGTCGTACCACCTAAGTTGAATGTTGCCGGATTACTTAGTGTTTTATTGAAATCCAGGTTTTAGTTAATTCGCTAAAATTAAGTAACATTTGAGGAACAGAAAACTATATTTTTAAAGGTTTTATTTACTGCATTCGTGGTTCAAATGGTACATATTAAAATTATTTCAGTTACTTTTTTCCGGTTTTCTTTTTTAAGTTTTACTGATAATCGATTTGACAGGACCGCATCATATCGAATACTGCTATAACCACTATTGCATACCCATAAAATCATGTGTGTCTGTTGATATTTTTTTAGATAATATTCAAGGTATGCAATGTTTTATTCACCGGTTTGATAAATTCACTAAAAGCATGATATGATAAAATATCTAATAAAATTCTTCATATTTGTAAATGATTGACTTCTTTGTTTCGTTTTGTAAATAATGTTACAGTTCATGAATTAAATGAAACTGATGAAAATTTATGAAATAAAACTAAACTTTTGCTGTATTTTTCTTCATGGAAATATGTATAACATGCAATATCTTTGTATTATTCATATTAATCTACTTGGCGTTTTACTATTTTGTGCTAGAAGCACCAATACATAAAACTTGAGAAATCGTCAATAGTCTTATAATAAATAGATTGAGATAAGTTAATATATGTACTTTGATTTAACTTTGTTGAGGTCGAGGAATTGTAAAAATTAAGTTGATAAGTGGATAAATATTTTCTATGTAAGTCCACCGACAGGAGTAAAGCAAATGATAAAAAGAGTTGGTTTTATTTTTTTTACTAATGCTGACATACACCTAATATTAAATTTCAATTGGTTTTTACAAAGAACTAATGGCCAAATAAACTAGTTGAAATTTAGAAAACTACATGTATGTTAGGGTACTGGAAGGGTCAAACCGTGAATAGTAATTATAATATTGTTTCAACACAACTTCCCACCTTTTGACTACCTTAGACAAAAAATATCGCGACACCAACGAAGTTTTGCCTTGCCACGTGGTTTTAGTTTCATATGTAGGAATATATTACCTTTACGCTACAAATAGTACGAAAATATATAGCACAATATTCTACATACATTATTTTAAATTTGTGAATTCGGCAGGCGTGTTATTAATTTGACTGATTATTTGCCGCTTTATTTATTAGATAATGCATATAATTTTATTTGGTGTCATATTTTTTGCGAACGGAAAAATGGGTAACTAATAAATAAATATTAAGACAACGTCACACTAACGAACTCAAATTAAGTACCGAGGAGGAGGATTAGGTTGACAAAACGATGTGTACTGAAAATAAGCTATTTTATTGCTAGCAACTAAAACTAATAAATGTATAATATATACAAAAAAAAAATTGGAAACTCCATTCAGCCTTCATTTATTACTTAAGCTGGCAGTAACAGCTATGTTCATCTTCCGCAATTAGCGACGCAATGATATTTTTTTTACATTTATATTATTTGCAACCCAATGTTGGAAATATCCCATTTTTTAAGTAATGTAAGAATAAAAAAATATTTTCAATTATTTTTTTACAATGACAAATAAAGAATATACAATTCTGCTTTCTCAAACCGTAGAATACTAAATAAAGCTATTTATGACTTAACATGGTCTTAAAATAATAACTTAAACTGCCCAGTTGTGAAAAAAAATTGTCAGGTTGTATAAAACTGTGAAATTTCTCCACTTGATTTTAAATCTTATTGCATCATAAATAGGATTCGAAATCAATTGTGGAAATTTGACATATTGTGGTCCTAACGTAACGTGCAGTCATGTGTTCTTCGGAAACAATATTCATATGCTATCTTTAATTGTTCGTCTGGTCAAACTTACTAATAAAATAAAGACAAAAAATTCGATTGTTTGTATTGAATAGGCTCCAAAAGTAATGGACCCATTTTGAACTTGAATATGAACACTTTGACAATCGTCAGACACATTGCAAAATTACATTCAAATATGTCAAGAAAATAAAATAACATGTAACTTGATTAAAAGTTTAGACTTATGAATACGTAATGACTATATTTTTTTTTAAATAACCCAAGCATTATAAAATGGCCACTCCTAATAGTTCCCCACTAAGTAGCAGGATTTTATAAAATCAGCCGTTTTGTGGAACGGTCCAAATGTCATAATGAATTAATTAGAAAACTAGGTGTGAATATCGATGCTGGAAAGCAAACACGTAATAACCCGCACAAAACGTCTATGGTAACAAATAAGGTATTTCTTAGTCAATTTATCTTAGTCCGCTGGTACCTTACTCATAGATCTACACTCCCCTCCCGCACACGCACCCCAGCCTTGGTAACGTTCACTTTGTAACGGGCCGTGGAGCAGAAATCTTAATTTAATTTCGCCATAACTTCAAAACCAAACGTCAAATTTTAATCACCCAAAGACCAAATATTATCTACATAAACTGTACTTAGTGATGAAATTTATTTTAAAAAGGATTAATAGCACGAGTAAAATAAACGCGTTTAAATGTAGTCCAAAAAAAATTTCAAGATTTTTCAATTAAAAAAATGGTTGTTGTGCCTCACTCGACATAGATAGGTATAGTGTGTCGCGAACATTTTGTAGATATTTATAAGATCTACAATTAATTAGAACAGTCTATCTTTTATAGTTTCGGCAGTGTACGCAAAATAAGTAAATTGTCTGGTTAATTTTTTAAACCTTGTGTCAGAAAAAAAGTCAAATATCTTCGTCAAGTATCGTCTACGTGTTTGCTTTCTAGCGTCGATATATTTTACAAGCGAGAAATGTATTTTGAAGTACGAATGCGTACGCTGTACCAGCCAGTTAATAGACAGTGTTTTTTAGCCGCTCGGCTGAAACTTCCCCGCATTCCCCCCGCCCACGTGACAGCTTTACAACGTATCCTCGCACCGTACATTAACGATCATTTTCAAATCTCCGATATAAATCCTTGTACGACATATTTACCTCGCAGTTTTGATGGAGAAACAGTCTTAATGTTGGTTACAAGAAAGTGTCAATTTCAGCACAATCCATTTTAAACGTTAACTTAGACGTATTAAAGCTTTTATACTGGTGGCAATTCTGATGTTGACACTACACTAAATTTAAACCATGTCAAATTGCGTTTTCAATTCTATAACTAATACATTAGAAGTAAACTATACAGTTGTATAATTTTTTTTTTGGTTACTTATGACTACGGATTAATGTTAAAACAAACTAGTACAGTTATAGTTTGAAACGAGGCCTGAAGTTAGTCCTTGGTCTGAATCATTGGTCGAATAAAGCAAATGTACAATGACAAAAGAGAAAACGGTAGTTTAAAGTGGTACAACAGAATTGACATCATTGTACATGTATAGAAAATATGACACAAATCACAAATCATAGTTACGAGAATTTTTATTTTATCACCATTTACAATTACCTAACTTAACTAATCGACGTCTAATCAACAGAAAATGTCAAAAACTAAGTATATATCACAAGCTTTAAAATATGATCGCTTTTAACAAGATTGATACAGAGTGGTAAGTGTAAGTTTTACGCTAACGCGTTCACTAGTGAGCGCGTTAAGAATTTGTAGTTCTTGGTAGTTACCGCTAGAGGCGCTGTACCGGATTCCATACTAAAATCTTAACGCGCTCACGATCGACAGTGAACGTAAACGTCAAAAAAACTTACACTAAGCGCTCAGAATATACAGGAAATAAGTGTAAGAGTTTAATTTTTAATATACTAACACCCTACTGATATTATATGTTTGTTACTATTTCACGCAAAAACTACTGAACGGATTTAGACGATTGGTGAACGAATCATTCTAACCCTGACTTAATATATAGGTTACTTTTTATCCCACTAAACGGTTCCCTAGGGATAAATGTAGATACTGTCAAGTCATCTTTAAAATAAATTAGGCGAAGTCGTTGGAACGTTGGTCAGTGAAAAATATAATAAGGTATCTATCTATCTTTATAAACACATTGCTTATGGTTACCTACTGTACACCGAAGATACAGATGTACCTACAAACTAAATATTATATTTTATTTGTAAATTTGTGCTTATGATATTGTAACCATTATGCACCGATTAAAAACTTACTCTATATGTATGTATAGATTGTTGTAAACTATACTACCAGCAACAGGCGTATCGTTATTTATTCATCATATACTCGTAGCTCCTAAGAAGCTCCTTCGCTCATCCATGAATACCATGAATATATCGCAGACCCTGCTTTTGCTGCGACAAGGTTCATCTTCACCTTACTTTTTCGTTTTAATTACTTCAACATGTTTATAATATTACTGAAAGGTCAATGAGTGTCTTTCTTGTCATTACTTCATGTAACCAACTGGTATAACTGGTCTATAAATTCAAACACTTTATTTTATATTATTGTTGATCGTTAATGACCAATTTCTTAGAAACTTGACAGCAATAATTGTACACTCAATCTGTTCACAACTAACCGGTTTGATTTTATTTAACTATACTTTTTTAACATATATTTGTAGGTAATTGAAATAGATTATAAAATAAAATTACAAATGTCAGTGTGTGCAAAACAAGCGGTCGTATCATTTATAAAATCAATAACAGAACTTTTACGACAATGGATAAGAACACTAAAATCACCTTTATTTTAGTTCACAAAAAATCTAATTTTATGTTCATTCATTCATTCAACTCCAGTTATTTCAGTTGTGTTCAAGCGTAACGGATATTTTTATAAATCCCGTCTACTTTTAAGAATTATAAATGTCATATTAAGTCCTATTATAAATTTTAAAAAAGGTACCTATTTACTATTTTCACTTGTAAAAAGTGAAATAAAGACAGTAAAAATAAAACTGTATTTTTACAACGAAACTATAAATACAGACATCTACTTGGAATGAAGAACAAAGACGAAGTGAAGAAGGCTTCAATTGTATTATCGATTGGCTTAGAAATAATATACTGACCCTTAACTTTAAGACGAAATATATCGCTTTTTGTATATATAAAAAACAATAACTTCATTTAAATATAACGGCACACACTTGCAAAACATCATCAAACTGCAATTGTTACTTTCTATCATCTGTATCATCCATGAAATATCTTGGTATTAATGTTGATCACAATCTTAATTGGAAAAACCAAATTGAGACACTAAGTGGAAAAGTTAGAAAATGAATTTGTATATTCAAAAAACTCAGAAATATGAAAGACTTAAACTTACTAAAAACTGTTTACTTCTCACTTTGTCAATCTACTAAACTACAGTGTGACAGATTGGGGTATAGCAAAAAGATCTCATTTTACAAAATTAGAGCGTGCACAACGAGCAATAATTAAAGTAAAAATTTCCAATACCATACCACAAAATTATACCATGAGTTTTCTGTATTAACAGTACGGCAACTATTTATAAAATCCACCATACTCAAACAGCATCGTATTAAACCGCCTCCCACTATTTCAACAAGACGAATAGCTAAAGCATTAACGTTCCCACCTATAAAACTAAATTTAATCGAAATTGTTACAATTATCAAGGCCCCTCGCTATACAACAAAATCAGGAAAGAAATTCCAAGCCTACGTGAAAAAAGTTATTATATTTGTCAAAAGTTAATTATCATGTATTTCTTTAAGTAACAAAACACAAACTAAGAAAATGTAAATCAATACTATATGTATGATTATGTATTTATTTGAAATATTATATAATTCACTAGTATATTAACAATTCAATAGATAATGAATTTATAAAGAACTGAATGAATTCTAATTTCATAGCACATTACGGGTTACTAGGTGTTAAGCGTTTGCTATCTGTTTTCTTTGCATATACTGTTCAAGATTTTATAATGGACGATACTGGGCTGCCGCAATATGGTTTTTTTAACCAGTGTGGAGGGTAGTTGTCGAATCGTGCATTTCACCTTTTCTATTCTCTTGTTTCAAACAAACAATCAAATTTGTTTGTTTGAAACTTATTAGGCAGAAAGTATCCAAACCATAAAAAATATAAAATAGGGATTTTGTTATCGAAACTATAAATTGGTTGTACATGTGGAATGGTAGAGGTAGTGTTTTGGTAGCTAAAGCGAATTTTTGCCAACGATTTGTTGTTTTTAGATAAATTTATTTAAATATTATATTATTTATAACTTCCTTTACCAACTTACATTATTTATTACAGACATTAAAGTGAAAAAAAAGGATATTGTCTGAAACTAGCGCGCATGTAATGTTCATAGTAAATCTACTACCTTATTTTCAACATAACATAGATAAGTATAGGATTTGTGTCTTTGAGGTCATTTTATCGCTTCTATGTTTATCAATGTAATTGGAAGTCGTAGGTATCCTGTTTAAGCACTAGTACATACAGCTGTTAACGTTAACCTTTAATTGCATGTTACAAACTATTATAATTATAATAACACAGCCTAATAAAATGACTTAATCTAGGCTACGCATGAGTGACACTTTTGTAAACTGCGTTGCAAATCGTAAGACTTGAAAAGTATAACAATATCAATTGTTAACAATTATTATCGTGGACAAATCTGCTTAAGAACTTCTTCGTTAGACATAGAGCTAGTCGGTTGACACATCTTGAATGGAATAGTGCTGTAAAGTTTTCTTCTTTGAGCGTCTTCCAGTAGAGTACGCCATTGTTGATTTCTCTATAAAATAAAGAGCTTCTAATTAGATCGACACAATTAATATATAAAGTATAACAGGGAATACACCTCAGACAAAAAAATAAAGGTAATTTTTTCAAAGAAATTCACTTTTCTCAGTTTCTAAAGAATGAGTTTATTTTTAGCTTTTACTCGCGACTTTATACTTGTGGTATACTTATTTTGGGCAGCGTTTCTTTTATTAGGCCACTTATCTTAGTATATTATTTATTTCGCAATCAAGTTTTTCGTGATAAAGTGTTTCCTAATGTATGTGTCTGTGGATGTGTGCATTCAAGCTGATCGAGGTCGATTAAGAACGTTTTAGATCGAATTAAAATAAAGCTCAATTTTCATTGTTATTTGTCCTGTGATGGATTTTATTAAAAGTTTTAAAAAGTCTTATCACATCGACTCGAGTTTCCTTTTCGTTTGTTACAACTGACATCTTAAACTCCAATATTATTAGTGCAACGTCTTCCCAACAACACACTCACATATATATAATAGAGGACTTTAATAAAGTCTATGTAAATATTTTTCAACATAAGTTTGTTTTTGTCTTGAGAATAATTATTAAAAAGTGCAAAAGAAATGTGGTAACTTCAATATATTCAAACGCCATGCTACTTCTCAGAGCGGATGTGACGAAACTGAACACACATAGGGATGTCGTTCTTACAAAAAGTTAAACTTCGAACCAATAACATCAATGTATTGCGACATACGCAAAATAAACAACAGCTTACAATTTAAACGATGTTTTATTTTTATTTCACCAATTTGGTAAACTATATGATTATTAAAAAAGTCTTATGAAAAATGCTTAGAAAATCCACTTTGTCCCTGGCACTTTGAGACTCGAACCTACGGTCTTTCGCAATCCGGACGACTTCTCTAACCACAGAGCTACCCAAGATCTAACAGGAAAATTTGTTTTATTTATTATTTTTGACAAATTTTGCATTTACAATGCTATACTGAAAAAAACCCTTAATGAAAATGTTTTTTTTTTAAATAACATTATGAACAATGATATTACAATAAAAAAGGGTAGTTAGGTTACTTGAATTCAAAAACTATCACCTTAAATCTAAGCTAATTATCATACCTGAGCGCAGTCTGAGGAAAGCGTTGATTGTGTGCGTTTATGTACCATGATAATTTTAAAAAAGTCATCCTGTGTTATTCGAAATTGTAGAAACAACATAAAGTAAGTTGTCTAAAGACCAAGAGTTCACATTTCATTCGTAAGTATACACTTTTGATTGATTTGCGTTTTAATCAGAAAATAAATAACGTATCATAGAAAGAAAAGAGTAATTACTCCGGTTACAAATCGTGAAAAAGATCTGTCAAAGATTACGTAAGTTACAGAACGGACAATTCGAGTTTAGTACCTACGCTCTACTTTACATTTATTTGAATATATATATGAAACTGAAACTTCCGAAACTCCGGAGTTTGAATTCGGAGCATGGAAACCTAACTCCGGAGCCAAAAATATCTCCGATTCCGATTTCGATCGAAGCTCTCGTGTTTATTATACATATTATATATCAGTGTCAGCTTTATTTTATCGCTTGAAAACCACTTGTTACGTAAAAGTAACTTGAAATAATCGTCAGGTCCTGGGTAGCTCAGTGGTTAGAGCAGTCGCCCGGATTGCGAAAGGTCGTGGGTTCGATTCCCATCTCAGGGTGCCAGAGACAAAGTGGATTTTTAAAAAATTTTGTATTAAGAATATTTTTCAGCATGGCATTGTGAATGCAAAATTAATCAAAATATAATAACAAGTCTATTATACTTAAAAAAACGACTTTAGTTCTATTATTCGTAAACTATTGTTGAACATGTTATAATAGTTTATGAATAATTAGAGAGTATCGTGCCATGTGCGTGTGTATATGCTGGAGACAATTTTTGACATCGTATTAGTACTGACATGGCCAATCTACCCTTTTAATTGTAATATCATTGATTGTGAATATAAAATTGATAACTATAAAAAGTATAAATATAACAAGTCTATTATACTTAAAAAAAAAAAACGATTTGTTGATAAACGATTTCGTTAACTGAATAATAATCAATCACTCAAAATCCATATGAATTTAAAATGTCACATCACATGTCTCTAGTCGTGTACTTTGACGTCACGACAAGCGCGCCAAAAATAAACTGCTCGTAATTGTTACTTATTTCATTCAATTATTATTGCTACTAAATTTTAGTTTTTCGCTGTAAAATGATTTTTTACAGTTGAACAATGTAAATTAACGTATGAAAACAATTTTAATAAATGTGCATATCCAATATTGGCCTGCCGACTTAAGAGAGTTTCTGTAAACTTTCAATTTGTGTGTAAGCAACTCACCAGTATGGCGTGCGGGTTGAGGCAGACCAATAGCGCGTGTCGAGCTCTCGTCAGCATTACATTCATTCTGCCGGCGTCGGTGAGGAAACCGACGCCGTGACTGCGCGCCAGTGACACCACCACCACATCCCTCTCCTGACCTTGGAAGCTGTCCACCGTGTTCACCTCCACCTGGTCTTCCGTCCTGTTGAAATGTCAAAAGTACCGAGTTTCCCGTCACATTTAACGTCTTGACCTTATAAGACGAATGAGCCAAAGGTTACAATAAAATAAATAAACACATTTTTAAAGATTATGGGAATATATAGGGCTTTCATGATAGCCAATTATTGTGTTATACAACATTGTTCAAATTAAATTTATGCTATTTAAAAATACATATGTCATAGGATAAGGACAGAACAGAATAAGAACACATTAATTCATTTAATGTGTTACAATGATATGTTGTTCTATAGTGAGCACAATCTAAAAAGTGACCGATAAAAAACATGTAAACCCAAAGTGGTTCTACTGCTAGGATCACGAAATAGCTTAAAGCTTCGATGACACGAACATTTGTGTAGCACTCTGAGAGAAGTTTGCTGTAGTAGACAACAATACTAAATTTCGTTTTCGCAGAAACAGGCCTTCAGGTATCATGTTGATTTGTACTGGTTGTACTTATAAAATACTCACGGATTGAGTAACTGCCGTATGTTTCTCTTGATCAGTTCCTTGTGCGCGTTATATGGCGTGATGACGGCGATACTGAGGCCGCGCGTGCGCACCGCGCCGCTGAGGGCGGCCACCAATCGGGAAACGCCCCACGCCTCCATCTCGTTCGCACCCGCCGCATCTGACGTCATAAATTATAGTCACTTTTGCGTTACGTATTATTACAACCTAGTATAAACAACAATTATCCATTAAACTATAATTAGTTTATATAGTATTAATATATTTATATAGAGACGTGTCGCTAAGGGGAGGGGGGAGATTCTAAAAGGTTTCCTAATGTAATCATCATTAACGACCATTCCCTTAGGGGGCGTCCATAAATTACGTGAGGTGTTTTTTTTAATTTTCTGACCCTCCCTCCCCCCCTGGTGAGATGTCGTGAGATTTTATTCAACCGGCTCCCCTATTCCCCAATCTCACGTGAGATTTTTCAAAATGCAATTTGATGAGTACTTGCGAGTATTTGCCTTGTTGTAGTATCGAGTATAGCTTTTGAAAGTATCAATGCCTACTCGATATCGAAAGTATCGTTCGAACCCTACAAATATGGTGGTTTGACATTCAGTAGATGTATAGCGTCGAAGTATGAATGAAATTATTTTCTTTTGAAAGAATTAGTGAATGATCTTAATCGTATACGATTACGCTTAAGATTAAATCTTAAGCATGTACAATCTGGATTAAATGAACCAAAATAGTATTTTTTTGTTTTTGTTTCAATCAGAAAAAAAATTGCGTGATATTTGCAGAGACCCCCCCTCTCTTCAACGTAAGATTAGATGAGATTTGCCTCGACCCCCTCCCCCCCTTAAACATCTCACGTAATTTATGGACGCCCCCTTACTAATTACCAACTTACCATCTACGCTCTGCTCTATGCTTTTGTTTAAGCGGGAGAACGGAGTGATGTACATACGAAACCTCGAATATTTTATTTATATTTACAAGTTTTATTTATTCTACAGTCAAGAGCTCGTGTAACTTTACAAGTTGGACTCTGTACTGTTGTTATTATAAGTGCTGTAGCTACTTATAAGTGCTGTAGCTACTTATGGAGAGTGAGCTAAGTATGAAATGACATACTTACCTCACTCTCCATAATAAACTTGCCTCCTCCCCCCTGGGCTATCAGCTGGCGATACCCCAGGGTCGAAGTCCCGAAAGCATAGCGATAAGATGTCGTAACCCAAGACTAATATCATGGCTACAGAGTAAAGCGGTCACACTCCAGGGCGATGTGGCGTAACAGTAATGTCACGGAATATCTAAAATGAAGGTACACGTAGTATCCCTATACTCACTCTGTCCTTTGTCGCCACTAGAGATGCCTAGCAGCATGTAGACTGGTATCGGTATATCAGGCCGATGTGGGGCAACAGTATGCACGCGCGATGCGTAGAAAGCTCGGTTAGGATAATCAGCAATGGCCGCCTGCATGCGGTACTGGTGGTCCAGTAACGCGACCGGTGCACAATGCCACGTTTCCGCACAAGACGACAGCCTTGAGAACAGACTTTCGCCTAAACCGTATTTCTTCGCACGCTACGGATGATAAATTCGATTAAATCTCAGTTTATATCTGTATATTAAATTTCTAAATTGCTATGTATATCTGTAAATTTCCATCACGTTGGGATTATATTGTTGTAATAAATGTCTCACTACGAACCTAGATAAATAGAAATTTATCGGAATATAAAATCCATCCTATTAAATATAAACTTTATGACATAAGCATAAATTTGAGGGTTTTTTAAATTTAAATGTAGATATATTTCAATGAATAAGCTTTAAATGATATGCATACAGTGGAGACAGTTTTCTGTCTTGTGGTGAATGTTACATTTGAATGATGAAGGTTCTTGACTCGAATAAAAATCTAAGTAGATTAAAAGATTTTTTTTAAATATATAATAAAATGTACTCCATACTTATAGCATTATGAGTGGCACAGTGTATGTGTAAGTTTGTCGTTTTTAAGTCGCAACTGAGTGTCGTTATGATCTACTTTTTTCAGGTAACTAGGAAGAAAGTGACAAAGGTATTTTTTTACTGCGAAATCCTATCTTTTTCTCACGGGATGTTTCATTATATTGCGTTTTCCTTTGACCACGAGAACGAAGCATATATCGCTCACTGAATACTACAGTGGCACAACTCAAAAACCATTTTTTCGAGAAAACGCCACAACATTGTGGTGGCATTCCATAGATAATTTAGTGAAAAAATAAAAAACTTAACAGTAATAATATAATACAAACGATTTAACTGTTGTGCTAAAAAAAATTGATTTTCATAATTATAAATATATTAAATTTTCATAACTTCGGAGAGCGTTTCTCGAAATATGGTTTTTGAGTTGTGCCACTGTAGTATTCAGTGAGCGATATATAATAACATTATAATAATAAAGACAACTACTGAGTTGATTGATTAACGTATTTAATAGCAATTATATTTATATACTAGGTGAAGCGTTATATTTATATACCTGCGAGCAGATGTAACCCGGTAACTGCTGTGGGTCTCCAATCAATGTAAGATTGGTGACGTCGAGGGTGAGTGGTATCAAAGTCTCCGGTTCAATGGCTTGTCCCGCTTCGTCTACTATGCATAACGCTATGCGACGTTTCAGCCTACCATTTTACACAACAAAGAATAAGGTTAGAATAACAATCATCTAATTCTAAAGTATCAATACATTTTCTATCTTCGGCTCTCTTGGACATGCTTGACATTTGCATTTTTGTTACCAGCTTCACTGTTTTGTGTTCAACTTACACTAAAGTTGTGTTTAAATTACACTTATTAAGCAAATATTAACGTGCTATGTCTTTTATAATTTTAACGTTGTTGGACTATTTTTTTATAATTCTATATATAGTGAAAGGGATAATTATGAAAAATAAAAAGGTTTTATTTTCTGGCTTTCTGAAAAGCTTCAGAGCTAGAAACCTAATCTCATTAACATACTACAGCATTTCCATACTATTGAATATTAACTATGATGTAATGTAATGTAACTATAAGGGCTCACTATTTGTTTTGACTTGTTGCTCAGTACTACCGATATAGGTATAATATAAATTTCAACTGACCCCCTCATTTTGTGATTGTGTGCACTGGCTAGTGTGGTGACAACTATATCGGCGCCTTCAATGATGCGCCGCTCCGAGCTTATTAGTTGTTCAGGCCGTAGCTCGTCGACGCTGTTGCCAGTTCGTAGCTGATCAAATACATTATTACCAAATATAGTAGTACATTTTACACGGTACATTTCAAAAATTAAAGAAGTTTTTTATTTGATGAAAGTTTTTGTGTATGTTACAAATTTTTCATTTCAAAGTCAGACGTAATTGGCTCTAATGGCTCCGTCATCGCCCACCCAGCGAAAAAATCAATTTTATTGACAATAAGTTTGCTTGAAGCGGCATATTAATCGATTAACGAAATAATTATATGTTATTGTATTTTTTTTTGTAATGGAAAGTGACCTATAATCTAATGAAGTCAGTTTTTAACTGGACTTCATTGTATGAAGTAGAACGGAGAAAACAGCAACCGTTGCTGAGTGTTAGTTCTTATTAGTATCGCCGTAAGTTTGAGGACTGATGGCATAGCATTCGACATCAACAAATGCTTGTAACAGCCTATACTGAATATATGATATTGAATACATGAAACTTTTACATATCTATCATTTATCTTAGATTATTTCCTTACCACGGCAATACGCTTGTTCAGCTCAGTGACGCGACTCTCGCAGTATGCCACCCGCATGTCGTCTTTTCTTTCGAAAGCGTGCTGTGCCGATGTTTTCCACATATTTATTTTAGCTTCTAGTCGAGATATCTGAAATATTTTTTTGAAAATTCCTTTGGTCATGTTATCTGTAACTTAAATCCGTAGAGAATACTACACTGAATAAAAACTTTTTAAAAAAAGGTCCACTACGTTGTCGAATAAAAAAAAAAGAATTTTGAAATTCGATCAAAATTAGCGATAATATCGGTGAACATACTTAAAAAACACATCGTCGCCGAACATTTAACATCCTTCTTTTCGATTTTGAAGTCCGTTGAAACATGGAACGTGTTGCGTTATTTTAATCTGAGTAGTAGGTAGTATATGCGTTTTCTCTTTTGTAATTCTAACATTACTGAACATTCTTTGCAGTCGAATGATTGTGTTACAAAAAAAAAAACAGTTTAATAATAAATTACCTCCTCGTTGAGACCTGGGTGTGTGGGCGGTTCTTGTTGTGAACGTAATTCCCGTTGCGCGAGATTCTGCGAGCTAATTTCACGAGCTCGCGGGTGCATCGCCTCCGCTCGACCAACGCGAACCATGCGAAACCTTTCTTCTATTAATTAAACAAAATAATTTATTAGCGGACTCCGTGAACTTCATGTCGCTTTAAGGAGACTGTTTTGCGAAGCAACAGTTGCCGTGTGTGAATTACTAGGACCAAAACACGGTCCGTTATGACGGGGAGTCGTGTGGCATCGACATCACATTACGATGAAGACAGTGATTATATTTCTGTGTGATTGTTAGTAATTATATTTCTGTGCGATTGTTTGACATTCAGTGACAACAAGTGTTTACCATGTTAGTGTGTAATACTTTTAATTTTTGTAATGCTTCGTATTTATGATATGATATAATTGTGTAACGACTTGCCTAAGTTGCGAAATGTAACAAAGGGTAAATAAAGGATTGACTTAAATTGAAGTGAGAACTAATTTCACAACTTGATATGTTTGATATGGTGTCGTGAATTATAATAAAATTAGAATGGGATTATTATAGTCGCATTAAGTTTGTTTCAAGCTACTAAATAATGAGATGACCGTGACTAGAATGTAAAAATTGTAAAGGACCTCGGTGCTACATTAGGTACTTAGGGACCGTCCATAAATTACGTCACACAAAATTCATGATTTTTAAACCCCATCCTCACCCTCATGCCTGTTTGTCTATACAAATACTACTAAATATTGTTCTAATGTCACAGTTCGTCGTTCATCAAAAATAGTTGATCTGTTTAGTTGGTCAGAGTGGAAAGACAGGCGTGCTTAACTTTAAATTCTCAATTCAGAAAACAGATATACCACTGTCAGATCCTACCTCCGTTGCATTATAATTTATCAAAAATGCATTTTTATGGAGTCTTAATTTCTATAGATGACATTTCGTTTTCGTAGAAACAGAATAAGCTTTTAGGTATGACACCTGAAATCTTATTAACTCCTATGAGTAGAGTTGTTTATAAACACTCACGTTTAGGTAATTGCTGTCTGATATTAAGCAATCTTAAGACCAATTCGTCAACAGCTGCGTTACTCGTTGCGCAAATTAAAATTTTGCCTCTATTCTGTTGCCTTTTACATGCTGCATCGTAAAAATATGTCATGACGATGGAACATATTACACTTGATTTTCCTGAAATGAAATTTATGAAGTGGATACATACACATCTACATGTGTTTGATATGAGTTATTAATAAAAATAAATAATAATAAATCTATCTACATCTTTATTGTAGACAACAATGTCCTACTAGTATGGTGGCGAAATAGGTATATATTTCTATTGGATCTTTTTATCTATCGTTGTTCACTGTTAGAGTCAAAATGTTATAAGTCGGATTGATAAAATAAATGTTTTAAAAAGTTCTTTATTATTAAGAGATAATAGTTTTAATATATTTTAAGGTAGTTTACCTGTTCCTGGAGGTCCTTGCACCATTTGTATACTGGGTTGATCACCAAGTGCCGCCAATACAGAATTTTTTACTGCAGAATACTGACTTGTATTCAGTGTATTTGTCCACTAAAAAATATGACTATTTTAAACAAAAACATAATCATTATATTTGGTCAATTTTGCATTTGTAATGCTACATCTATATTTCCATAAAGAAAAATATATTTTTTAGGGGAAATAACAACTTTATATATTTGCGGATAAATTTTTAGAGGTTTTAAGTAATATGTGTATACACAATAGAGAAAATTTTGTAGACAGTGAATAAAATTTTATATTGTGATCGTTACAGTAAATATTCATGTTTGTCTATAAACACGTTGCTACTTATGAATTGAAATCTTTTTCTATATTAATTGTTTGTTCCATTCCCTATTTTATTTGTACTTGTACAACGCCCTCTTTGAGCGGAGTATGCGGACTTGAAATATAAAAACCATAGACAATATAGTACAGAGACTGGACAAATACATGACAAGTAGACACTGGCTAAATCATAAAGGAGCATTATGGAAAAAAATTGAATTCGAAAACAACGGAATACTAATAGTAAAATGAGAATGTTAATTAATATTTAAGTGATAATTTTTAATACAAAATATTAAAAAGGCATTATTTTTAATCAGCAATGCTTTAAAATCCACCAGCTTTAAGGCTTTTTTCATTAAAAATATTTATCAGTATAGCATTGTGAATGTAAAGTTGATCAAATATAATAATGAAAGTCATTATTTTTACGGCTTGTGATAACGTTTTGCACGTTTATTAGTCTAAACATCATAACGAAATAAAAAACATAAATAAAAAATTAAACACATAAATTAAGTAAAGTCTTGCGACCCTGTCACAATAAAATTGTATTAATATACATATAAACCAGTAATAAGTAACCAGTAGTAAGTAACCAGTAAAAAGTAAGGTTTTAAACTGTTTTTTTAGAGCAATTTAATTTGGCCAACCGTTACAAACTAAATTGCTCTCCATACTGTGAAGAAATGGGCGTCAAGGACCATTCACTGCTTTTCCATACTGAAGTGAGATGGTCGTCGCCTGAAAAACTTCTTACAAGGCTTTTTAAATTTCGACATGAATTAAAAATCTTTTTTTACAGATATAAATAGATCATAAAATTTTTACAAATCTTTATTACTATTGACTTACTTTAGTGACATAATTTCACATTTGAATGACTTAAATACGAGTTTACAAGGCCGTAACAAAAATATTTTACTTATGACAGCAAAAGTCAATTACTTAAGTGTTTGGATAATACGCCTTGAAAAACGAAATTTGGATGCATTTTCGGAATATATTAATAGAAATTCGAATATAGAAAATTCGGTTATTGACCGTCTGTTGAGAGCATGAAAACGCATTTAGGTGAATTGCGATGCTATTATAGGAATATTTTCAAAATGACAATAACGATTTATCGAAAAGATGGTTTTCAAACTGTTTGATGACAATAATATTGCAGCTGCTGAGTTACGAAATTACACTCATAATCAACTCATTGAAAAACTTTACAACTAATTTTCACCCCAAGATTTAGATAAATTTTGGCTTGCGTACGAAAACGAGATGAGTACGGAAGTCTAGTAATGAAAGCTTTGAAAACATTGAAACTCTTTGCTACTTCTTACTTATGCGAAAAAGGTTTCTCGTCTATAGTCGATTCCGCTCTCAGCTTTCGTTGCGCGCCCCCGTGCGCGAAACGAAACGACTCTCTTCTACCCAAACTGTGAGTACATCTCGTGCCTTCTGCACACCCCGAGCGCAGGCCCTGCTGCTTTTGTTTTTCTCAAAACATTAAAACAGTAGGACTTGACTCACTTTCAACCTCTTGAGTCGGTGGATACCATACGGTGTCAACTAAGCCGGCTGAGCGATCCCGGTGCGCTCGCTAAAGCCCCTCAGGCTTAAGCAACACCGAAGACCCGATCCCAGTGCACTTGGGCCTTGTCCCAAGGGTGAAGGATTGCCGCTAACTCTATTAGGGATAGCCGCATTTTCCGCGTCCCCCTTCCCCCCTCGCTCCGGCGCGGGGCCGGTCTTTTTGCACACTCGCCCTATCTCCCTCTAACCTACCAAGGTAGGTGTGACGGTGTGACTCTCTCTCTTGCATTTAACGGTTTGCATTGCCGATATGTCGGATTTGCTCAAGCAAAAAAAAACTCCTATTCGTTGAGCTACAGCGCGTATTGCCTGATAGCCTCTACCAAGCCGTCCTTAGCGCGGCGATGTCAACATTACAGGCATCCCCCCCCCTCCAACTTCCGCAATGGAGTGTGAAAGCACATCCATAAAGAGGACCGCTTCACAGCGCCCCCCCCCCGCCTTCGCCGTCGGACGACGACATTCTCAGGACGTCCGATTCCGACGAATCATCAACAAATTCATTTCATACGGTGAGAAAACACAAGAAGCGTCGTAAGCCACGCTCCCCCATACTAAGTGCGTACGCTTCCTCGGACAGCTCTCTCTGGCTCTACTCATCATTCCAAATGTCCCTAACGCTCGTGACATTTTCAAGGCTAAAGACCTTAGGGTCTGCGGCCTTACCGGGGTTAAAGTAGAACCCCCTCACCGACGCGGTACCCCGGGACAGTGCTACCGCTTTACGGACATGCGGCGGCTAACTATTCCGCGACTCCGAGGTGCGTAAAGTGCCTCGAGTCACATCCCACAAAGGAGTGCTCTCGAACTCGACACTCTCACCCCCCCAGCCTGTGTACTGTGTGGTCAAATCGGCCATACAGCCAACTATAAAGGTTGCCCACGAGCGGTAAGGGCCCGGGGGTCAACAAAGCACTTAAAGCCATGGATCTCCTTACGAGACCCAGTAGGCCAAATCCACCCCCATCATACTGACCCTTCAGGTCAACTCTCTCTGCCCTCTCGACCTGACATCCCCTCAGGATGCAGGCCACACAAATTGTTACGGGCATCAAATAGCACCCTTCTGGTGGTATGTGATGCTCCCCCCCCGCCCTCCACACGCCGACCCTTCAGGTCATACCCCCGTCCGATCTGGTTGATCGTTCCCCTTTAGGGAATCAGCTGAATTACGATGGGTTAACAGTAACATCTCGATGTCACAATTCACGTAGGTAAATAGTGACGTCTGCACCGCGGGGGGGTGGTCGCTCCGGTCGAAGGTTCGTTGCCTCCGGGCATGTAACTAGCTATCCAAGGCGGTGTTTAGTCAGTAGGAGTCTGACATAACCATGTTATGAGAAGGGACGAAAATCATGTTACGAAAACAGTGATGGGTATGCATGTGGATGGATATGTGAGTAGAGGCAGACCGAAGAAAAGATGGATCGACTGTGTGAAAGAGGATATGAATAAGAAAGGTGTGGATGTGAGGCTGACGTCTGACAGAGAAGAATGGAAGAAGAAAACATGTTGTGCCGACCCCACGTAACGTGGGATAATGGGCAGGAGGATGATGAGTCTGATATAACCTCACAGCCGGCTGTGTGGTATCCAATGAAGGATTCACCGCCTCCTTCCCCCGTTGGGAGGGTGGTTCCGAACCCTTAAGGTTGAGAGCCGAAAAAAAAAATCGTCTAGTGACTTGTCTTATCTCGTCTAAAGAGAACACTAAATCGTCTGTTATCACTTCAAAATAATTTATTTATGAGTGTTTGCACATATAGAAATACTTTTAAGTGAGAAACCAAGTGTCGCACATCAATGACTATCAGTTAATTTTTTTATGTTATTTTTTATATCTTAATATTTAGTTTTATAACATTACATTAGATAAAATACACTCCTTTAATGAACGAATCTTTTGTACCTATATGTATTTTGTATTTATTATTTTTCAACAAAGCCGACCCCCATTTAAAAACTAACTCAACCCCTGTGGGTCGCAACCCCCGCTTGAGAAACGAGTGATAAGATATATAGAGGGTTATTAATAAGATACGTGCAACTTCACATGGCTAACAGCTAACATCTTATACAACATTTGATTTACGAATTTGACACATGAACTCGAATATGACTCAATACTTTAAACAAAAATATTTTACAAGTTTTATTTTGCTGTCTTGAGATTTATATGTCTATGTTTCATTAAAAACGAAAGCATGTCGATCCTACTCTCACGCAATATGTGTAATATCAACATATTGTGTTGCGTGTGGAGCCGTTAACATTTCACCAATAAATTAAATTAAAGTTTATTTTTGTATGAAAACCAATTATCAAAACTCGTAGAACGAAATGTTGTTGTTAATGATGTTGGCTCTTAGTTTTACAATGTTGTTGGTTTTCATAAACTAACTAGAAAACGATTATATATACGAAACTTAACTCTTGACTCACCGGATTATTAATATTGATAGGAACATTACTATCTTTCCTCATAAAATGTCGTGGTTCTGGCGTGAGGATGGCCTCACTCAGAGGAGAGCCAGCCATGTAGGCCATCGCTTCAAAGAGTGAAAGCTCCTTACTTATATAAGCCAAATTAATTCCTATCATCATATCACCAGGCTTCAAGAGTTTAATTTTCTCCGTAAAAGTTGCATGTAGAGATATATTATAAAAAGAGTTTCTATTACCTAAAAAAATATAAACATTAGATGGAAACTAACAAATAAATGCTGGAGTATGTCTTAGATGATAATGATATTTCATACGGCACAGTCCTATTCAGGTGCACCAAAATGTATATTTTTAAAAATAAAATATTATTATTTATTTCTATATTTGTTCTTTACAATATATATTACTGACTTGGTGGTGAAGGCAGACTTCTAACATTATGTACAAAGAAAAATCTTTGATGCCTAGCATTCTCAGGCCCGAATGAAACAAGTAATACTTCACCCACCCTGGGTAAATTTCTAATATCTGTTGTGGGCAGGGATACTGAAAAGAAAATAATATTTCACTGAATTAAATATCACCAGAAAAAAAAAAAACAATGAAGAAGTGATCTTTCCTTACCATCAACACTTAAATTAAATATATCAAAGTGGCGTTCTGGAGTAGGAACGGGCGGTAATGTGGCTATCCTCATTTGTAAGCCAATAGCTTGATTACGTATTTTCATGTACGCTATCGATAGGCATTCCCAAATTTCCATAAGTAACAAATCACCTATTAATCTGTCAAATAAGACAAAAGTTTATTATTTATGATCGTATTTTTAATTTTAATGTAATCCTTCTCAATTTGAAATAATTCCGTTGTACTGTTATAGATGTCTAATATTTATTTATGCAAGCGGTGCGCAGTTGATTTTTGTGAATTAATTTTATTGGTTGATTAATGGTTTATCGACAAATGTTTAACGAAACCATAGAGTTAGCCTGCACTCCACTTGCATGTCCTATCGTCCAGTGTAAATGAGCCTTAAGGATGTCAGTCCAGCTTGTAAACTTATTTTACCTATCTATGATGAAATTTTTAACGATAGACGATCAGCCTGTTAAAATGATTGTGTTTTGATTGTCTTCATAAAAAAAACATACAAAAATAAGTTTAAATATCTTCATAACGCGCGGCACGTAAGATGAACCAAAATGATGAACCAAAGCGATTATCCGTACAGTTCTGGATGTTGCGTTGGTATGGTTACGCGCTGCGTCAATTCCGCACCACAATTGAGACCCGAAAATGAGTTATACTATAGTTTGTAGTTATGTACCAAATAATTCAACTTATGTGCCGAGAACTGTACTTACTGTACATATTGATGGTGATTATTAAAAGAATGAAATATAGCCATTGGAGGATTATTATGTCCTAATATGGGAGGAGGCTCATTATTGTTAATCTGTTCTTCAAGCCAATGGGGATTCCAGCGCAATATCTTCATGAGAGTGATCTTTTCCAAAGAAAACATAGGCATCTGTCTGGAATCCACTAAGGTTGTCTTCACTAAGCTAGTTTTCTTCATTTTATTGCCTTCTGCTATTTCAAAGTAATGTATTTCTGGTGCAGCTTCTGAGAAACGAACTGTCTTTTTTGGTTTTTTGTATGGTTCAACTTTAGAAAATGGTTTCCCTGCAAATGACTCTTCAGAATCTGTTAAGGGCTTTAAACTTTTCAAAGGGACTCTTGTTTCAGTAACGCTATTAGAATTTTTATCAGATTTTGAATGTTTTGATTTACTTTTACTGCTATCATGCCTATGTTTACTTTTATGTTCCTTTCTATCTTTTTTTTCAGTGTGTTTATTTTTATTTTCTATATTATCTCTGGTTTCTAACTTTCGTTCTTTCTTTTCAGTTTTGTCTGATTTTTTTGTTTCAGATTCAATTTTAGATTTTATCTCGACAGAATTATCTGTCGGGCTTAACCTTTCAGTTTTTTCATTACTAGATTTAGATTTCTGTGGGCTTTCTTTTCTTTTTGTTGGTTTTACAACTTGAATAGAATCTGTTAAAAAGGCTCCTCTGTTAGATGATGTCACTTTTATACTTGGGAATGTTTTTGTTAAATTATTGACACTATTTTTGCTGTTTGTCTGATTATTGTCTTCCTTTTCCTTAACAGCTATTTCTTTTAATTTCTTTTTCCGTTCTTCTTTTTGTGAACTGCTTATGTGCCGTTTTGAGGAATGGCTACTTTTGTCGTGTTTTTCAGTTTTATGTTTTGGTTTCGTACCTAAAAAGCAAATATAAAACACAATTAAAATAATATTCGTCATGATTTTTTTTTATTAAGACGTAGATTAATTGTGATCATTAAAATAGTTTCATATCAGTAGTTCCATCATGGCCCCCTTGAAAATGAAACATATTAATTTACGACGATACTTTTAGCGATATCATACCAAAGGCGCTCACTAAGAAAATATAATATTCCGAACCTGCGTTGAAAAGCTACTGTCATTATACGTCTTTTCAGTATATGTCATTCATTTGATGCGTTAACAACAATATTTTTTTTTTCACTCAAATATGTCGAACTTTGTTCCTGAAAAAGTGTTTTTACGGGGAGTTCTTCTTCATTATTTTAATATGAAGAAAACTGCTGCCGAAAGTCATCGTATTTTAGTGGAAGTTTATGGTGAACATGCTCTAGCTGTTTAAAGTGGTGTTTTTAGCTTGGAAGACGATGAATGTCCTGGGCAGCCAAACAAGTTTGAAGACGAAGAACTGGAAGCCTTACTCGATGAAGATTGTTGCCAAACACAAGAAGAGCTCGCAAAAACCTTTGGGTGTCACTCAAACAGCCATTTCAAAACGTTTAAAAGCAACTGGATATATTCAAAAGCAAGGAAATTGGGTTCCACATGAACTCAAGCCGAGAGACGTCGAAAGGCGGTTTTGCATGTCCGAAATGCTGCTGGAACGCCACAAAAGAAAGTAATTTTTGCATTGGATTGTATCTGGTGATGAAAAATGGATCCATTACGACAACCCCAAGCGCAAAAAATTATATGTGAAATCTGGCCAACCAGCCAAATCAACGGCAACGCCGAATGTCCATGGCGTGAAGGTAATGCTCTGTTTTTGGTGGGATCAGAAGGGTGTGCTGTATTATGAGCTGCTAAAAACGGTTGAAACCATCAATGGAGAACGCTACCGAACCCAATTAATCCGTTTGAAGAGAGTAGTTGCCGAAAAACGACCGGAATATGCGACCAGACACGAGGCACGAGGCAGAACGCCCTCACTGGAATATGTTTCACATCAGAGCAAGATATCAAAAATTGGCTTGATTCATTCTTGGCTGCTAAGCCGGCGCAGTACTTTTGGGATGGGATCCACAAATTGTCAGAAAGATGGGAAAAGGTCATAGCTTCAGATGGGCAATACTTTGAATAATACTATTGTACATGTTCTTCTTAAATAAACGTTCAAATTTAAAAAAAAAAAACAGCACGAATTAAGTTATAGGACCCATATAAAGAATCGTGACTGATCTGATGTGAGCGTTTTTATCTTGTAGAAGTAGCTACACTATTTTTCTATCATTATAAAGTGGTAAATCAATCATGTATCATTTAAGTGGGTTAGGTTAGTTGGTCAATTGTATTACTGCTAAACAAATTGGATGAGTAACGCGTTCCCTGTATTTGGCCGAATATTGCCTAATTTCGTCATTATATGTGCCAACTCTGAATTAATTACGAAGCTTATTTTTTTTTATGAACCATGGTCCATTATATAAATTTTTAAGATTTATGATGGGCTGCAAGTGATTCCCAAAATTGAATGCCATATCGGTTTTAGGATTACCTAGTAAGCTGGAGCTGTAGGACTATCTAGTAAGAAAGGAGTTTGTTGTCGATGTTCAGCACCGAGTTTCGTCCAGATAGCCACTGCAGATTTCTGTTAAGGTAGTCACTTTTTACGCAATTGGTTTTTCCAAGTTAGTCTTTGCTCTAAGTGCATACATCATCATCATCATCAGCCCTTTATTTCGTCCCCACTGCAGGGATTTAGGCCTTCTTTATGGATGGTTAAGGAGCATGGGCCATCCACGCTGGCCCAATGCGGATTGGCGGGTATTAACGACTACAAATGCAGCCGGGACTAACGGCTTAACGTGCCTTTCAAAGCACGGAGTAGCTCGATATAATAATTTTTTGGTCACCCATCCCGTGACCAACCCTTGCAAAAGTTGCTTAACGACAACAATCGCGTGCCGCGGCGCATATCCACTACGCCACCGAGCTACTCATTGTATACTAAGTGCATACTCATGTATTTAATAGAATCTCAGTGCGGCAGAATTTTTCCTTCCAATTTTATAGGTGGGCTGTCTTCTTTTGAAGGATAAATGTGGCATGAACCGATTTCAAGAAGATAGTTGATTCTCTATTTCTTTAATTATTTTTCTATTTTGTCTGGCTTCTGCTGCAGAAGCTGAGATGCTTCCTTTGGATTCTTGCTGCTAACCAGCATGAATACCATATTCAAATGTAGCAGTTAATATTCCAGTGGTTTTTGAAAGATCTGATGTAAATATTGTATACAAAATACGTCCCAACACTGATCCTTGCAGTACTCCAGCCCGTATTCTATAGAAACTTGATGAGTACTCTCCACATTTTATGTGAAAGATTTGCTGATGACATGCTGGCTAGCAGGAAGAACCTGGCACGCTTTAAAATGATCACTTTAAAATGATAGAATAAAAAAAATAGTAGAGAATGGGAGTGCTGCTCTCACAAGAAAAAACATTCACATCACATCTGCTTATAGTCATCAGAGTGATCGTAAATAAAGACATTTAAAAAAGAATTACAAGTATGCATGTTAAAATAATTAAAAAGTACAAAAAATACTTACTGCTTTGATTGACTAGATTTGATTTCTTTCGTGGTAAATGAACTTGGGGTTCAATCATTTGAGCTTTTTTAGACAAATTATTTTCGGTATTTAGTGCTAAAGCTTTATTTTGTATTTCATTGTGGTCTTTTGAACTAGTTCCATCAGGTTCATCTATTCCTATCTTATTTGGAAGTTCATTGGGTAACTTATTATGTTCTAGCTCATCTTTTGTTTCTTGTGTATCTTGTGTTTCTGATGTATTATTTTCTAAAGGTGGCAGTCCTAAATCATGTGGTTGTACAGGAATTGTAATTAAGTCATGTATATAATCTTCATCATCTGAAAACCTATCACCTATATCATCCTCAATCTGACTGTAAGAACTATCTTCTGGTTTATGATCTTTTTTCTCTCCAGGCACTTTAACAAAAGGTTTTCCAGGTGAACTTTGTGATAGTCTCAAGAACCAATGTTCTGACTCACTGTCACTATCACTGTCTATTTCAATTGGTTCATCATAACCTAAATATTCCTGTTTCACATTAAAAGCTTCCATTTCAGGGTATGTATATTCTTCTTCACCTTTTAATTGAAATTCTTTTTTAATATTCATTTCATCAGTGTTATCTAGGTTTTTATCAATTTGTTTTTGGGGCTCCTCACATATTGCCTCTAGCTTTGGTTTTTTTATAATGAAATCTTGTTTCCGTAAATTATTTTCATTGTCACTGTCTGACAACACAATACTTACAATATTGTCAATATCTATTAGTTCTTTACCATTATTCTCTATATCAATTTTTCTTTTTAGAACATTTTTCATTTCGGTATCTGGAGATTTTTTAATTTCTTTATCTGGAGATTTAATGTTACTATTGTTATGAAGATTTTCTAAATATGATATTTTTTCTTCTATTTCATCATATTCATTTTCATTTTGAAATGTGATTCTGCTAATTATTGATGCAGGAGATTGTTCTTTAATAATTTTAAAGACATATTTTTCAGTATCTTGCACTTTCCCTAAAGAAGCA
This sequence comes from Diatraea saccharalis, assembly GCA_918026875.4. NCBI lineage: Eukaryota > Metazoa > Arthropoda > Insecta > Lepidoptera > Crambidae > Diatraea > Diatraea saccharalis. Next base: position 9,899,888 of record OU893337.1, read on the forward strand.
CCAGATATCCAACCAATACCAACAATATCTGAATCTTTCAGTGTATATGGAATATTTGGTGAAATTTTCTTTGTACCTACATAGACTCCATTTGAGCTCTGAAAAATGAAAAACAATTTAAGAGGCATAATACTAAACAAAATGCATTGTTGATAATTAATTATCATTTTAACAAATAATGAATATTCATAAATTTACTACAGCATGAATATTTTACATTTCAATGAGGTAGACTTGAATGAAATATACATATTAGAGTCTAAGATAATAGCAACAGCATCGTTTGATTAACTTTTATACAACTTGCTTAAATAGTAATACCCCTCAAACTAGGCTAAAGAACAGAAATTTAATTCAAGAAATGTAATTCATTATGATTGAGAAACTTTGTAACCATTATTAACATATTCATGGCTCAACATTTTGGGCTACACCCTCCCAAATCAAATTAGGAGCCAGTTCTATTTGTATGAATAAGAAAATCTTGGTATTAGAAATAATATATTGAACTAAGCAGAAATAATATGTCTAATATTAAATATTATATAATTTTATTACAATTACAAGTTCTGAAAATATAATAACTGTATTTTAAAACAAAGAATAAAAAAAGTCATAAACTGTTTTGATTTTGAAAACATAATTAACAATAAACAACCAAAACAACAAAGCCATTATCTGTTTATGAGGCAAATTTGTTATTTGTACCTGAAGATCGGTGACGAGGATTTCATTCTTTTTTATTTGTAGTGAACAGTGATTCCGTGATATAACCAAACTTGATAGGGTTATAGTATTTTGAATTCCTCTTCCGATTGTCACGACTTCTCCTTCCCTTAAAGTAAATTCTTCTGTACCATACGTTTGTCGTTTTAACTTCCACTTAGCCATGTTGCTTATATGAAACGTTAACAAAGTAACCAATTATAAATAATTTACACCTGCATATTTAACAAAAACGATTCTTTGCTTAAAAAAATATTGTCGTTGCCGGGAAAAACGAACATATCGTTAAATTCTTTGATTTTCGACTGACATTGACATTATCAATCGTCCCTTCTGACAGCTGTCATGCAGCTAATTAGACATAGACATGGACTTAGTCTTTAAGCGGGACAAAGTACTTTCAGATGAAAAGCGGGCCGAGCGAGTAATCAAGTACAGAGGCTATTTCTCCCTTTCTAGTAGGACGACAATAATATTTTAATTAAGTGTGACTTTTCATAGTTCAGTTTTTTAACAACTGCGGCTATTATCGTACACAATAATCTTGCTAAACTTTTTTATAGGCTTTTCGTGCAATTTGATATCGACAAGCGATAATGTATATGGAGAATTGCAAGTGTTTGTTTTCTTTTGAGATTGCACAATTTGTCAATATCAGTCACAAATCGAAGTTATTGTCTGCGGTGTCGCTTCAATTTTATGAGGACACAAACGGCCCCGTCTACTTTAGCTCAATCTCGTATGCACGGGTATATTAATATTACCAAATAATCAAAATATATCCAATTTGACGAAAAAATATGGCTATATACCTGCTATATACATAAGTGAAAAACTCGATGGTGTAGTGGTTAGCGTGTTTGATTGATTGAAGAGGTTTTTTTTTTTAAATGCCACTCAGTAGCAGGCCTTTTTTATTCTTATTTTACTCTTTCATTTCAGTTCTATCGGTCACATTATCTTTTGTACTGTCATCAAAAGAGGTTTATAGTTGGTTAGTTAAATAAAAGAACTTACAATCTTAGGAGCCAAATAATTATCGCAACCATCTTGAGCAGAGAGAGAGCGAGAGAGAGCCAGAACCAGTGTTGCCAACACTACATCTTTTATGCTGCATACTTTGTCTTTCTTTCTTTCCTCCTCTTTCACCATCGAGCAAGTGGGATTGCTACATCTATCTAATCATTTCCTATTCTATTTTTATTTATTTTCTTATTTAATTAATTGTATACCAGGGGTTTTTTATTTACTTTTTGTTTTACATTTCTAGTTATATCTATTACATTTTATTTGTTTCTATTTTATTTTGATTTTACATTCTGTATTTGTTTGTTTATACATTATGCTTTCTTTTATTTCTGTCCTACATTTCTGCTTATATTTACTTATATTACTTATTTCTATTGGTTTTAACCTTTTTCCCTTTTTGTTCCTAAATTTTTTACTTTGTTATATCTATTTCATTTTTATTATTGTAAAAGATGGAAAAATGAAAACGACTATTTGATCCAGAGCATACGGAAAGCTGTCGTTGCGGTCGCGGTGTAGAAGCTACTGGAATAAAGGCGGGACGTATGAGCGCGATGTGTGTACCGCAATCGACAGCCACCCGCATTGACTTTATTATAAAAATCAAAGGCAGAGGGTACAAATGGATACATAAATTATTATCTATAACATATAGGTAAATTAAAAATAATTAACGTAAAACTAAGACAAATTACATAATTTATTGAGTGTGTATGCGTCGCCTACAATTATTCTAATTTACTTTTCTTATTTCTATACATTATTTGGTTATTTTATGTTGTCTAATTTGGTGTTTTCCTATTAATATAGTTGTTCTTATTTTGTTTGATTCACTTTTACTATATGCGATCATATATTAGGCCCTTACACATGAAATTGGCGTTTTGTCGTACTGGCCACTTTAATTAAAAATTCCTCCTCTTTGGTTGGGATTTCTAAATTGTGTGGATTCTCTGCGATAATTGGAAGCTTTTATTGCCATGGTTGGATGCCAGCCAAATTCCTGCCCCAAGCGAAAATTGACCACAAAAAAGTTACTTGTAAGTGTTTGGGGGTCTAATGCCGGTGTCGTCCATTACAGTTTTCTCAAATCTGGCCAGACGATTAGCGCAGACGTCTATTGTCAGCAATGGCAAACCACGCTGGAAAAAGTAGCTGTTAAACAACCGAGGCTGGTCAAAAGCCACTGCCACTACTACTTTACGACAACACTAGATCACACACTGCACAACAGACGGCTACCAAATTAGAAGAGCTTCAATTAGAATTGCTATACAGCTTGCTATAACAGATTACTATTTTTTTCGAAATTTGGATAACTTCTTAAAAAAGGAAATAATTCAACTCCAATGGGGCATAGCAAATCGTCTTCAAAGATTTTATTGACTCCGTCCGAATTGTTTATTTAGTAAGGGGATCAATGAACTGCTACCTATGAGATGGCAAAAGTGCATAGATAACAATGGTTCATACTTTGATTAAATAAATATATTATATTAAAAATATTCGACTTTTTGTTCCTCCCATACCAAACACCAATTTCATATGCAAGACCTAATATTTTCGTGATTCTTACTTGTACTGGTATTTTGTTTTCTGTTTCGATTGAAGAGGTTAAGTGACGATCACAAAGGCCGGTGGTCAAAACTTTTATCGGAATGATTTAGGACGATCATTGTTGGGGTCTTGAAGAGTGTAGTTGATTTGTTTTAATTTAATTTAAGTTTGGATTAAGTTTAATATAGTTCAAGTTAAACACTGTACTGCGTAAATAAAATTTATTTACGTTAGCAGATACATTAGTTGATCAAGTATAAATTACAACTAACTTTAATGTCGATACATATTATGTATTTAGATTATTGACCGCGCGCCAAAGTAGGTTGCACGATCAGCAATATCATATAACCACGTTGTCCCAGTACAAATTACTGGATAGATTGATTTTATCCGTTACGACTACCCGTGCTTTAGCACCAGCAATCCACATTGGGATCTCCACATGGACTTCCAATTCAAAACTTCCAATGTCCACTGATATAACTAATTTATTTGACATTTTACTTCATGACAAAAAAGGATTAAACATTTGCCACCAGCCAAGGATGAATAAGTCCTTACAATTATGAATCTATTGGCAATAAACATAACTTGGTAATGGACCTTTTGGAAATCTTATTACTACACTTCATAGTAACAACACGGACTATTTCGTCGTTACCCGGATGAGTTTGTATTACTCTACCAAGTAACCAGTTCGATGGTGGCAAACACTTATTTTTTACAATAACTAAGTCATTCATTTTAACAGAATTTTGAGGAGAGTGCCACTTATATCTATGCTACCCCCTATCTTTTCCAAAATGATTGCAACATATGTTAAATGTGTTGCCAACGATCGAGTCTGCTAATAGGAACATTAGTTACATTCTCATGAGGAACTACACTTGGTGGACCTAACATTAAAAAGTGACCAGGGGTTAGCGCTGTGTGATCATCAACCTAGTTACTTAAAGCAGAAAAAGGTCGGGAATTCAGACAACACTCTATTTGTGTTAAAGGAGTGGTATACTCTACAAACGTGAGTTTTATATTTCCTAAAACACGATTGATATGATCTTTAGTTGAACGCACTCTCGCTTCCCACAGGCCTCCGAAATAAGATGAACCTGGGGGTATAAAGTGTCATTCGGTCCCCTCCAATATCTCACCCAACTCTACTGTCAATGAAGATTTTGCTTTAATTAACATTTTCTTAACTTCAAAAATTCGCCAACTTCAAAAATAACGTCGAGAAGTAAACCTTTTAAAAGCTATAATGAAAGCCTTGTTAATAACTCTGAAACTAATTCCAAATGTATAGATTTGGTTGAAGTACAAATGAAGATTGAGTGACTCGAACTGATGGCTAGTTCCGCATCAATTGAGTAGCAAATCTAGGTGCATATCTTACGCAAGCAACACATTTCTTGACACGTAACTTAACAAGCGATTTTACGTTTGTAATCCAGTAAGTACATCTAATAATATTTAACATAAGTAGTGGCCCTCCATGCAACAATTTCTTATGAATGAAATCAATAATTACTCGTAGTTTAGCCAATTGTGATTTGCCAGAAATTATAATAGGATGCTTTGCATCACGAGAAATACAAGCATTTTTTAATCTACCACTCTTAATATATTATGATCATTAATAAATGGACATAAAAAATATACAATGAACTTTTCTTCGAAATAGTTTCATCGTTCGATAGTTCATTAAATTCTTTTTGAAAATAATAATTTTACGAAATCTTAATACAACAATTAATGGACTGTATTAATTCATTGGTCGTTAAGTAAATTGGAAATTCATCAAGCAAATTAAGATTACTTAAATTCATTTTGTTTATCAGACATTTTTTACATATACCGGGTTCGATTCCCGGTCGGGTTAATGTAGAAAATGAACTTTTCTATATTGTCTCGGGTCTGGGTGTTGTGTGATCTTCGTTGTCTCAGATACTCCATAATACGGGGGATTTAGCTACTCATCTTGGAATCTGAGCAATGTATGTGATGTTGTTAAATATTTATTATATACATATTAATAAATCTCAAACAATAAGCTTGAACTCCCTTAGTTTTGTTAAACTAGAATATCTGTGTAAAATAAACTCTTCTTCTAGTTCATTAACATTTAAACACCGTCACTTGGTCCTATTTTGCACCAAAATTTGCTCCAACTGTTTTATTGAGTTCACATTTTTTAAAATATCGAGTCACATTTTTTAATTTTTTAGAGTCTTGATCAATCATCTGATGTATTGTATGAACTATAAGACTATTAAAAATTGACATATTTTAAGGAGATTGGTGTGTTTTCTGAACACTTTTATTTTTATTTTTCTTTGGAGCAAAGTAGTTCTTATGTAGAAGGTAACTTTGCTCCTCAATTATTTTTCGTATGTTTTTCATGTCTTTTGTCAATAGAGCAAAGTTTTGTGTTAACATTTTTATCTTGCTCCAATATAAAAGGCAATAAAAATGTGAAGTATTATAAAATTACCTTTATTCATTAGATATCGATCAAAATAATCACAGTTTGGTTTGACCATGGGAACATTTTTTCCTTAATTATTATTAAACTAATCAACATAAACACTTCGTAAATCTGTAAAAATCAACAATATTAAAGTTTAATTAACATTAAACTTGGTAGAAAAGATTAAGTATTAGAATAATCAACAAAAAAAAAAAATAAACAAAGTTTTCCAAGCTTATGTGCCCCATAATAGGTTCAGTTCTGGCACAGGGTAAAAGTCTCTTCGGGGAATTTTCTTTTTTCTTTGGGGAATCTATGCTGTCAATCACATCATTCCATGTGTAGTATAATTCGTTTTAAGGATGAGTTCTTCAAAGAACGCTTCATTGATGATAAGAGAGCCCTATTATTTTGTACTTTTGTAATAACGCCAGGAAAGAGTTCGCCTTCAATTTTAAAAATTACATCTTGACCAATCTTTTTCATAGATTTATTCATTCTATCGAATTCATTCTATTTCTAAATAATTGATTAAATACTTTATAACAAGCTGAAAATGTTATGATTACTTTTTTAAAGTTGCCAATAACGACTTATCAACACAGCTAATAGGTACTATACTTTTAGATAAATATTTATGATAAGTAATTAATTGGTATATGCAATTTGAAAATTAATAATCAACCCTGCTTAAAATTATTTAATATAAGTATTTCGATTAAAAAAAAAACTAAAATTTCTAGTACAGTAGAAATACAGACTACAAGTTTTGCAATTTCATCTGGAACTAACACTGTTTCGGAACAATATATGTATTTGTTTTCAGTTCATACTTGTGAACGTAGTTATTTCTATAATAGAATCGGGATATAATAGAAATAAAAATCGGAGCATATTATTTTTTATTCCTAGCAAGTTTTAGGAAAAGCCGCGGTCGTTAAAACCTTATTTATATTTTGATTAATCGATAATAACAATTTACCTCTTGATACAGAACAAGACAATGACTAAAGTTGATATTAAAATAGTTTAATTTGTACAGCGATTGCGAGAATCCATTTTCAAAGGTTATTTGTTCTTCGTGTTTCAAAGATCGAAGGAAGTACAATTTACGTGATTTCGTTGATAAAGAAAACCATTGTTACAACAATATCTTAATAGATAAGTATTTCTACAGTGATTTTATTATTTTTACGGTAAATGACTTGAACACGAATTTGAAATGACGTGACAGGTAAAATGTTACTTAAATTTGATTTTGAAACAGAACATTTTCTTCTGTAGTGTAAGCATTAATATTAATGAGGAAGTATTTTAAGAAAAAAAAAAACTAAAAACACATTACTAGATGGCGACTCTAGCAAAAAGTTGATTTTTGCAGGAAACGAATGCACTAAAGATAGTAATTTTCGTTCCTTTTATCTAACATATTAAAAAAACTGAAATTTGCAAAGTTCGAACATTAGATATCAAAAAAAATACGAAAAAGTACAAATAGAATATAAGTTGTTTATTGAGTTTTGAAAATTAATTTACTTTTAAAGATGAAAGAAAACCGGAAAGGCTGTCATGGAGAAATCAAGAAAGTACCGTAGCGATATCTAGTTTGATTTCGGGAACTAATGTTTTTTAAATACTTTCTCATTATGATACATAATTGAAACCGATTTGAATGAGGAATTATTTAAAAAATAAAAATACAAGTTTGGAATGAATAACAAAAGTGAAGTGCAGAATTCAGCTTGTTGTTTTTGTGTGAAATATTTCCATTCTGCCATTATGCATCCACACGTCAAATGATATTGATTTAAATATCAAAATCAATTCAGTCTAGGATGTAATGAAGAACTCGTGAAAGTCGAAAACTATTCCAACGATTTTTAAAACTACAGCGGGATACCTTGTACTGAGAAAAATCGGCAAGAAACTCAGCAAGGGCTGCTTTTTTCTCCTTGTTTTTCACACGGTGAAGCCTTATTGGAATGTGACTTAATTAGACTATGAAGTCACTTTTCCATTACAATACCAGAAATAACAAGACATATATTTTTCGATTACTGATTAATATGCCGGTTGTCGAGTCATACCTACTTAATCATTGACAAATCAATATACAATATTCATATTAGAAGAAAATTTACGAAATTAAGTAGTTCAGTGCAGACTCACCCCCACCGGCAGCCCCCGTTGACCAGCTTGATGCATGAACCAGCCATCGCTTAACTATATATAAAGGAACGTAACGACCCGACCGCAGAGATTTTTAAGAGAGCGTGACTGCTTTAGGTACTTAATAAGTAATATATTTCAATAAAAGTGATTTCTAGAGTAGGTTAAGTAGGAAGTCAATCTATTATTGACAATATTATTGTAAGAACTAAAAAAGCACATACCCACCGTACAAATTTTAATGAGAGGTTAAGCAAAACCGTATCAATATTTATAAAATGCCGTGCAGCTTGGTAAGACGATATAAGAACAATTTTTTTTCGAAATAAAACTTTCAAACCCACTTTTATAACGTGAAAACTTCGATAATTATGTTCATCAAAATTTGATTAAAGTCGGTCGGTGATTTTGTGTAGCTGCCAGATTTCAAAGACTTTATCAATATAATTGTAATTGTATTTTATTCGTTATAACCGAAATTTTTACATTTTTATGTTATACAGCCAGGGCCAGCTTATGATTCACTCATTTGACGTTCCCTTTTTTATACAGGATAAATTTATAACAATGCATAAATCTATTCTGTTACCCAATATAACATTTATATAAAAGAAAGTATTGTAAAACTACCTATAAAATATCTATAAAAGTTATAGATAAAAATTGCCGATTTGTACTGAAAATCAAAATTGTTTATTTTTTACTTAAATCAAAATAGTTACCATTATTATCTATACATTGCAGCCATCTAATAGGAAGGTCGTGTATGCCTTTGCGAGAGAACTCTTGAAGACTGCATAAACTGTGTGAAAGCATTTGTACTGCCTCCTGGGAAGAAAACTTATTGTCACGTAGATAATTGTCCAAATCACGAAAAAAATGGTGGTCCGTTAGAGCAAGGTCTGGTGAATACGGAGGATGACGAATGGTTTCTAACTGCAGTTAGAAAGGGTCAAAGCGGTTCTCGTGCTGTATGAGGTCTCGCGTTGTCATGGAGCAATAATGGTAAAGATCGATTCATGAGACGGGGCTGTTTTACCGCTAGTTTTGCCAACATTGTTTAGAGTTCGGCACAATAGACATCTGCCGTAATTGCTTGACCAGATTGGGGAAAACTATAGTGAATAACACCATGCTGAGACCACCAAACAGTTACCATTACCTTTTTATTGGCAAGTTTTGCTTTAGGACATTGTTGTGACGTTTGACCTGGGGTCAGCCATTGTATTTTTCTTTTACAGTTATCATAAAGAATCCACTTTTCTTCACATGTCACAATTCGATCCAATATTCCTTCATTTCTGTACAACACGTGTTTTTTTAAAACGAAATAAACCAAAATCGCACGGTGATTTCATTAGCAGATCCCTCTGTAAACGCAACATTGATATTACGGATTGTTTCTGCCGAGTTACTTCCGCGTCGGAACTCGTATTCAAATATTACTCGAATTTTTGCAGTATCCATCTTTCTTGTCTTGGTTGAATAACAAAATCAATTGAAAGTCGGTATTCAAATGTTTGACATTTTTTAAAAGGAGAACATGGTAGAAATCACGTGAAAAAGGTTTCTTATTTGATGGATTAATAATTGATATTTTGTTTCTTGTATTTTGATTGACATGAAAAAGTAATAATAATAAGTATTGAACACTGGCTGTTTTATTTTTCATTTCTTTTTTAACTATTATCCCATCTCTTAAGACTATTTACTTATGTTTTAAAACAAGCTGATGTGAAATTTCGAAAAAAAAAAACAATAATGTAATGTGCACCTTATAATACAGGGGTATACCATAAGACAGAAATCACATATAATTTTTTTTCGTTGTGTTGCACCAACTTTTTTTTCACGCAATTTTTATGGGTAATAGAGCACACAAAGGAGCACAACATATATTAATTTCGTTATTGTAAGTCACAGAGAACTCAGAAAAAAAAATGATTTTTTTTATTTTTTTTATGTAATTTTTTATTCTAAAAATTATAAAAAAATATATGTGATATACTCTGTAATGTAACCTAACACCTCGCGTTAGTTTCACTTCTTTATCTTAATTAGCTTCAGAGTATTATCACATTCAGTAATAGTCAAGCATACGGATATTTTGCTCTCTATCTCAAGGTCAAAGCGGAAGTCGGTCGCGAAAAGTACATAAATCGTGTTTGAATATCAAGTCGATATTAAAATATAAGTTTCGATATCGATTCCCATTTGGGGGCCGACTCGTCATACGTATCCGGCTAAACCCTTTCTGAGTACAGTAGGGTGATCTATAGATAATGAAAGAAAATTTTTAAACTCCAATGTAGGTAGTTATCATACTCCAATCATAGATTTCGTGTTATTGTAGAGTGCAGATGGCATTCGGAGAAATAGATCAGTTTTACACTGACTTTTCAACTCGGAAATAACACGAGGAACCTTGTAGGTATTTATCGTAGTCGGTTTGCACAGTTTTATCGAACGTGTGGACCAAATTCCGCGCAGATTTCTTGGTTGCTGCAAATGTTCGGAGGCATCGTGTTATTGTAAAGTGCAGATGGCATTCGGAGCAATAGATCAGTTTTACACTGACATATCAACTCGGAAATAACACGAGGAACCTTTGAATACATTGTTTGTGTTATGCAACGAATCACTTTTTTTATGTTTTAAGTGTTACGGACCGCAGCGGCGCGATGTTTCGTATACCCGTTATAGTTACTTGATGGCATTACATTAATTTGAATCGCGCTAACACCATCGAAACTATCTGTTATATAAGTATATGGCATGTGAAAAAGATATAGTCACTGGGGAAGATAAAAGTCCCACTTAAATGAAAATTGAGCGAAGCTATGTTACAAAGTTTCAACTTATTTTATATGAGAGTGTTATGGTTACTTTGAATAAGCCAATGTTTATTTAAACCTTGTTTTTCTCTTTTTCTACATAATAAGTAATGCCCGGATTCTGAACAGAGAAAAGTACAAAATCTCAACTGATTATTTTACATTACTTAAGTATGAATTTAAGTTTTTTATGTTTCGTAAGTCAAAAGGCTACCGCAAAGTGCATCGTCAGGTTCCATCGCGGATGACAAGTTTCCCGTCTGAATTTCTTCAGAGAACTATCGATTCGTAGGTGTGGTGGATGTATTTTATGAAAAAGGTAGTTAATTGTAGTTTACAGTTTACACCAAGTGTTTCCAAATGGGAAGGCTGAGGTCCGGATCCGGACCGCATACGGACTTTATGTTAACAATACAAAATATTTTGAATTATGATAATGCGGATGTCTTTGCTGCCGTCGATTTGAAATTTTATCGAAATGGTATAGTAGTTTTCTTTTTATAACCAAACAAAATACGCTTTTCATCAGATATCATCTCGATATTTAGATGTTACGTTTATTTCAGGTGTTATGGTTATTGCAGAATGGAGGATTTTCTATATTCAAGGAGTATGTATATTTTTTTTTAAGTAGTGTAAGTAAACTATCGATTTCTTCTTGAATTGTGATCTAATTTCTATCAAGCTAGCTTTTCCGCGACACTTCGACGGCATAAACTTATAGATTATGTAGCTTCCCGTAGATGAAAGATTTTTATAAATTATACCAATAGTTTCAGAGTCTGTTCAATGCAAACAAGCAATTGATTTTTTTCTCTTTAAATTAAGAATATAGAGTATTGGAAAAATTATATCGAGCAAATAAACAAAATCTTCTATGCTATGAGTTTCACTATGTGGAATATTTTATTTAATAGATATTTAATCTTTTTAGTGGTAACTATTATTAAAAAAGATCAATACCACCAAAAATTATGAAATTTAAAACTATTATCGAAAATAGAACCGACTCCAAATTTTATTTAATACGCAACTATAATTTAATTAATAACTCACTAAAAATTTTCGCCCGTCTTTAATAACATTTTCTCGAGTTAGTGGCTGTTGAGATACCTAAGTATTATTTATCACCGTTATAAGATATAAGTATTATTTATAAAGTTTGAAGTCGGTTCTATTTTTTAACTTTCGTCGAGACAGAGTGAGTCTAAAGTCTCTGAAAAACACATTTCTTCTGTGATATATTGTGGGCCGTAACTTCGATGCAACTGCCTTACAGGATCAATGGTAGCTGTTCTTTCATTTGTTTTAATTTTCTTTTTTTTTTTGTACTTAAGTTGTAAAAAGGGGTCACCTAGATTTATTTACATTTTATTTAATTTAGTACTTGGCATGTTGACGAGAAAATGTTTACTGTCGAAGAAAAGTTTAACCGACAAAAAAGTGTATACTAACAGTAGCAAGAATGTCCCAGCTTCTGTACGGAATGTCACGCGCATGGTGTGGTGGGTAGCTCCGTATGAAGGTGTCACTCCGCTCCATTTTTGCCAACAAGGTGTTAAGGTGAAAGCCAGGAATTATCAGAGTGACATATAAGAGCCCGGGGTTCACAATAAGGATTGGATTTTTCAGCAAGACTGCGGCATCTCATAAGGCAAAAAGCACCCAAGCTTGTTTGAGGGAGAATGTGCCGGCCTTCAACGCGGAGGACGAGTGGCTCTCCTCCAGCCTCGACCTCAACCCTCTAGATTATTCTTTATGGATTGAATTAGAGCTGCTGAAAGTCCCACCCAAACTTGGAGTCACTGAAGCGAACGCGTTTGAGAAGCAAAGCGAATTCTAGAAAAGATTGATGCCGCCATTGATGACTGGCCAAGTCGTCTAAAGGCCTGTAATTTATTACAGGATTTTGTTGTTAATTATTATCTATTTAATGGTAACTCAAAATTTTAGAAATATAAGTTAATTATTTAAAAAGTTACGCAACTTTTTATTCGTTTCAAAACTTATGAATACACGAGGTATTAGAGTTTCGTAAGCAAAGGGAGAAAATGGTTTACTGAAACTCCGCTGTCCGGCTTTTTGTCACTTTAAACCGCGGTACAGTGATCTCTCTTGTCAGTCGCATACTTCATCATTAAATGTTTTGGTGCAGGAATGAGTGATGATGAGTGCCACAGTCAGATACTTTGTGCACTGTTTTGTCAACCTCTTTTCGTGAATTGCGACTTATAAATAATGTTTATAGTCCATTGCCTATTCGCCTGTTCGCTAAACTTGGTTGCACAAATCAGGCAGGATTTTCACACCTACATCCTTAAGATGCTCTAAATCTTCCGCAAATACAGTGTCTACTCCAGCTGGCTTGTTTGTCTTGGGTATGCTTAGGGCATCCCTGGCCTCTGATTCCAGTATTAGAGTTTCCATGTTATTCTATTCGAGCTGTATTGGCGCTTCTTCTGAGCTCTTGTTGTTCGCATACAAACCTTCACAATAAGACTGCCACCTCCCGTAACTCGATCTATATCCGTTATAAGCACTCCATTTGCGTTCTCACAGGCCCAGGTTTTTAGCTTGAACTCGCGAACAATGCTTTTTACTTTGAGTAACAATTTTCTTGTGAGCAGATGTTGCGCGTGGTCTTCAATGTTTCGGCATTTGGAGTTCAGATATTTATTATAGTCCCTGCGACACAGACGTTGGGCGTTTGGTGTAGTGATAGCTAGGCAGTTAAAATGTTCTAAGATGATGCATTTTTGTTGCCGCTATAACAACAAGTTATATATAATTAGAAAAAACAGAATAAAATAAATATTTAAGGGGCTCCCATACAACAAACGTGTTTTATTTGTGTTTTTATAGATGAATTATACGGAACCCTTAGTGCGCGATTCCGACACGCACTTAACCGGATTTTTTTGTCGGTACATAATTAGTTAATTTACTTTATCGTTAGCTTTGACATTGTATAGTAGGTATAGGATTTGCATTTTTTCGAAACAGTTAATTTGAGAATTGTGAAATATATTTTTCACAGAAGTTGGATACCTCGAAAGTTTTATTAGTATTTTTTAATAATTGTAAATATGTCCTAATGGTGTCAATAAATTTTATAAATCCATCTAAAAAAATCCACACACAACAAAATCCACTTTCAAAGTGGCATCCGTTATCGGTGTCTGTAGAGCATTCTTCTAATACCACACACAACAGACAATAATACAAGTATTTCTTAATAAAAAAAAAATCTTCTAAAATCAGTAGCCCTAAGAACTTTGAGAAGGAACTCGAACTTATAACCTTTTGCAATCCGGACGACTGCCGACTGCTAAACTTTGAGCTACCCAAGATCCAACAGGACTGACGAATTTTTCAAGCAATTGTTACTTTTCGCTACTAGTAAGCGTATTTTCATCAATGTTCAGGCAATCCACCCAAACAGCCGAAAGAAATATTTTTAAACTTTCGATTAAGATAAACATTTGTTCTAATTATTATAATTGATTATATTTCTTTATTAAGGATATTTTCCATTATGGCATTTTGAATGCAAAATTAATCAAGTATTTATTATTACACTAGATTTTGCCCGCGACTTCGTCCACGTGGTATAGTTACTTTGGACAGCACACACAACACATTTTCGTGTTCTGTGGGACAGCATATATTTTCCAAGAACGATGTTGTTTTTCGCGTTGATGATGGAATTTCCTTGATGTTTAAGTACGAAGATACTGGTGGTTTTCGGTATAAAATATCAAATTTAATTTTTCAGGATCTACTCAAATTCTCATTTTCATCGATCCAAAAACAAAAAAGTTTCATAGAAACGTTTCACCCCTTTTAACTCTCTTCAAGGTAGAATTTCGAAAAATTCGCTCTTAGTAATCTCTTCTTTTATTTTAAATATATGGTGGTGATATGAACTTTAACGGACTATATTTTTAACTTGTCCGTTCAGAGGCGCTAAGATGATTAGAGATCTTGAAGAGCTGACTCGAGAGCACGCCACGTCAAATTTTAAAAATTTAATTATTTGCTGAAATAGCTTGTTTATTCGATATTTATATATGATCACATACTTTTGTCCACATCATGAAGAAGTCATACACTCAGCCGCCCATATCGCAAATCATTCATTAATCTGGCCAGGCCACATCATGATATGGGCAGCAAGATTTTTCCATTTCATAAAATACAAACATTTTATGAAATGGCTGGCCGTATCATGAATTGGTCAATTCTACGACCTGGCCACGGCATATATACAGGGAAACCTTTAGTAAGGTGCTTACATAACTTGAATGAACGAATGTAATAAATATAATTTGTGACAATTATCAACCTGAAAATCTTAGGTTAAGATCTAGCAATACTTATTCTCAAAAAATAATTATTGATAAAATGAAAAACAAATAATTGCATTGCATTCTTTAATCTAAACTTGGAGCAACATTTTAATGTTTTTGATTTAAAGCCTGCGTAAACTTTTTTGATCAAAATAATAGCGCGATTTAGAATATACTCGCCATCAGCTGGCTGAAAAGTGATACAAGGCAAAAAAAATCTGCGATAGAGAATTCATTAAACGACATCTAGTGTAGTTCATAAATATTTAATATAAAAATATTTTTTCTTTCATAAACAAAATTACTTGAATTTGAACATTTTTATCCATTAAAATTTCAAAAATGTAATATTTACTCAAATACCAATTTTCGTCGATATACAATAAAATATTTTGTAAATACTATTATGTAAATTTATTTATTTATTATAATGGTTGCTATGGTAACATTTTGATTCTCCATAAAATCTTTCACTCATCCCAAAAACTAGCACTTAAAAGGAAATTTTTATCCTTTTAAGTGCTAGTTTTCGGGATAAAATATAACCTATTACCTGCCAAGGGTTATAAACTACCCAAATACCAATTTTTATAAACATAGGTCCATAAACAAAGAAGTTTTATACAAACTTTCTCACCCTTTTTGACCCCCTTCGGGATGGAATTTCCAAAAATCCGTTTTCAGTATATCTCTACGTATTAAGAGGAATGTTCTCTCCGAATTTCAAGTTTCTACGACCAGCGGTTTAGGCTGTGCGTTGTCTGTCAGTAAGTCAGGACATCTCCTTTTATATAGATTGTAATAATGTATTAATATCTATTCATGTTCGTAAAAATCGTTCTTTAATTAGAAATTATTATGTGATTTTGTCCAAAATTTATTATTCATAACGCAAGCCCCCGATAGTATACTATTCTGATATTTGTAGACTAAAGGTTTGTCGTGGCCTTCGGAGCCGTTTCACATTACATTCATCACAGATGTCAATATATTTACGGCTAGATGTCGTATAAAATATGAAAGAGCACATCAAAAGCATTGATAACTATAAGAAAGAACTTTTTGTTGTTGAGTTGCGCAGGGAAAGCTCCGTGTAGAGTGCGGGGCGGGCGGCGGCGAGCGCAAATAGCGCAGCGCACTCCGCCGGTTCACCTCGTTCAGTCCTCGCCCGCACCCCGCCTCTCGTCGACGTCTCGTCGCCCTCACGTCCGCAACCCGTCGCCTTCGATCGCGCGCGATCTGATCCGCTGTCAGTGACCACAACCGTCTACATTTACTAACATCAAAAGGCAATAGTAACAGTTGCATCCGGTTAAACAGTGTTCCACCAGTGAATAGATCTCAGCACCCTGGCATCATCAGATGTGCTGATCGTCTTGAGGGTCAGCTCCACGTGGTTCAGGAATCGATAGCGAAGATACACCCCTCCTCTGCGTGCCATCCCTATCAAGGTCATTGGGGAGGTAAACATAGTCTACTTTCATTCATAATTAATTTTAGAACCATTAAGTTAATCTATTCTAACTTACATATATTTTCACAATGGTTTATATTTGAAGAAAACATGAAAAAGCTCGTTTACTTAGAAAGCTTGTAAGAAATAGTAAATTAGGAAGAAATTTGTTTGAAGCTTTGACGGAGAGTATTGAGAAATTACAATGCATTGATATTTTCAATTGGTTTGTGTTTGCGTCGATTGGTGTGAAGTGCATGACGACTGTGACCCATTTTCGCATTTCAACATTCGGCATCTCTACATCGTTTGGCAATATGTAGGTGAGATAATTTGCTTTCACGAGCGCTTTGATGAAGACTATTTCGAGACAGTAAATCATTAGTATTTTTTACAATGGGACCTATTTAATACTCACTATATTCAATACTTAATACCATTATTTCAACATTATTTATTATTAGTAAGTGATTCTAATTATCAAAAACTTTCTATAGAAACTACGTTAAATAATGTAGTGCCTATGTGTTACCTAGTTATATCATGATAAAAATGTTCAAACAAAGAGAGTGTAATAATATTGTGCAGGAGTAGAATTCCCTTGTTTTTAATTCGAATCAAAGTGATTCATGATGTAGCTAGTAATGCCAGAATTAACTATTATACTCGTACAAACTCGGAAGCATTCATAAGCCCACGGGAGTAGCAACCGTTAGAGAATCGGGGTTCGATCAACAAATACTCCGAACAAATACCTTCGTTCGACCCACAACCAACCCCCTTGTTTATTTGACAGTTGCGTGCACGAAATAATACGTACCATTTGTCTGCTTACTGCTTTGTATTCGCCTAAGTAAAGGAAATCAGCTAATTTATTTAAAACTGTATGAATCATACAGTGGGTATAATAATAAGGTTCATAAAGACGTCTCGTTGCTCCAGAAAAGTACATGAATTCGTCTTTAATTATATGATTGTGAAAGAAGTCTTTCTGAGTACTGCTTTTTTGTGATATCTTAGGTTTGGACTTTCGCTGTGATGTGAAAAGTTTAGACTGAATAAATCTAATAAAAAAACTATTATGTAACAGTATTTCACGGCTCATACTTGAAGACTACTGCAATCAATATTTGTACTTATTTATGTTTTAAAATATAAAACTACAAACAGTATAACATTATTATTATCAATATACTATTTTTTGTAAATGAGTGTCAAAAACTGTGATTGTTTTCAATTATTCAAAATATTTCGGCGCTTTATTTCATGTGACATAAGTACTGTCTATTTCTAAATGTCTCATTGAATGGTCTTGTTGAATGGTTTACTAATTTTTTGGTCAGCTTTAGGCGCACTTTTAATGATATTAAACTTTTATTGGCCAGATATTGAACTTTAGGCGCACTTTCTATAGTGCTATATACTGTAAAAAAATAAGCGATGAACTCAACATCGGCAACAGAGTTGTTACAGTGTACGGGTTCAATCAAATAAAACCTACTTCTAATGGTAATAAAGATATTATTTGAATTAATCTCTATGCTGTAAGAGCGTTGTGCGTCGTGTTGAACTTTGAGTTCGACGCTGGTTTTTTAACAGATTTGTAAAGCTGTTGAAAGTCATATAAAACTAAAAGATAGAAAATTATTAGTCAAGATATTGAATAAATATAGTAATTCAAACAATCATAGTTATTGTCATATTATAACAAATTCCTTCCACTCACACTAAGCTTTATCAAACCAAAGGGCACAAACGCAGCGGCAAGTAGCTTGTGACGCTAGTTTGATGGTGAGGTCCCTCGCTTCTTAGACTTCGGTCGTTCACGTTAAAATTGTAATTCTTGCACACATAGTATAAAATGTAAATAACCAATTTAAATATTATTTTTTGTTTTGTTAATAATCGTATTAATATTAAAGAAGAAATAGTGATTTTGTTTCAGTTTCAGTTAAAATATAACGAAAAATTATATCTTGCCCGTGTATTTGGCCTTGTTAGGATACCTGGGTTTTACAACGAACATTTGCGAATCATAGAAAAATGAACACTTCGTTTCTAGTTATAAATGCGTAATAAAAAGTTATCATTTGATTATTATTTTAAATTATTTGATTAAAAATATATCTACGAAAAATAAATAGACGACTCGATGTAAACAAACAAAAAAATCAAATCATTCCCCTTTATAATATAGGCACAGATTAGAAAAGTTTGTTATAGATAATAATTGTTAGTTTGGTCTACTTAGTAACATTATGGTCTTGCAAAGGACGGACTCATTAGAAGGCCATTATAGGTGTATTTTTTTTATAATTTTATTCTAAAACGTATTGGCAACTTATTTGTTAGCGATCTAACACTAAATATTGTAATTTTTAAATAATTTCCATTAATATATTCTTAGTTTAACGAGGCTGTTGAGGGCATTTTCGTTGAGCTTTTTAAAGAAAATTATAACATGTTAAGTATTTAATGCTTCGTTTAAATGAAAGAGCTTTCTAAGTAGTTCTGTAAAAAAAAAGAATATTTTGATTATTACAATTTTCAAGTTACACAATAAAACAAAGCGTTACTTAATAATAAGGTGCTTTCATTTAACCCGTAAATGTAAAATGTAAGAAAAATTGTTTATTCGTTAGTGTGGCCTTCCATGGTCCACCCACCTATAAAAGTATAAGTGTCTAATAATGCTTACCTTTGTCTTTAGTTTCCCGTCGATAATGGAAATCAATCATTGTCAGCGATAAATCATATGAACCGGAGTGATAAATCGATATTTTGGATGTGCCATTAGTAGAGCCACTTTTATAATACAAAAAAATATAATTTCAAGTTTTTTTTAGATAATATTAAGACAGCATTATGAATCCATTATTTCCTAAAAAGAATTATTATAAAATAAACGCATTTCAATTTAGAATTACTTTTGAGTATCTAAGGTTGTCAAAACGTTTATTTAAATAAGCGCACTTGGAGAAAAATCGCCAGTCTCTTTAAGTCTTCACTAGATTGGTTGGAAGAGCACTCGCCCGGAAAGCAAGGGTTGGTCGGCTTGAGTCCAGCCTGGTAGTTGAGACAGTTTTTTTAAAGTATTTTAAGATAACTATTAAGATGTTAAAAACCATGACGAGAATGTTTTTTTAATAAAGTTTTATACTATAGTTTCAACAGCCCCAAATTCATACGATTACATTCATTCATTTTTATACAGGGTTATTTGTGTAACATCAGGAACCTTACAGTGATAGCGTAGAAACTAACTAACGAGAAAGTTTTATCTACGCGTTGAAATATAACCGAAATACTTTCAACAATTTATTGTACTGTCGTGACATATATAGGACTACGTTATATCCATAACTAGCTTTTCGGCAGCAGCTTCACCTGCGTGGTCCTGTATTACACATATAAAGCTTCCTCTTGAATCGGTCTTTATATTGAAGAAAACCGCATTAAAACCGTTGTGTAGTTTAAGATCTCAGCGTACAGACAACGATAAGCGACTTGTTTCATAACGATAAATTATTCATTGATGATTCAGTCTTCTTTAATTTCGTATTTAACTTTAAGATATACCTCGTATCTATAACTCCAAAGGAAAAATTTAACTTGAAGTGGTTTATATCTTTTGATTTATTTTATTTATGTCATAATGCCATAACCACTTCGATTTTAAATACTAGTCTTCATGCTTTACTAGTATCCCAACAATAAAAATAGTAGCAAACTAAGTTACCAAATCATTTGAAACTTAAAGTGAAAAGTTGAGAATTTTATTACTGCAGAATAAGTAGTGCCGTCTTTTTGAAAACTCGAATTATAATAAAACAACTAAATTAAATAGAATGTATTTGCTAAAAAATATTTAGTTGGTTATTAGCACTTCACCTTACTGAAAATAGTAGGCTTTCTTTTAACTTACCTTATGCTATACTTAGTAAGGCACAGATATGGAATAGATCAGATGGACGCAAAATTTATGTGATTTTCAACGATAGTTGAATATTATGTGTTCTATTCAAAAGATTTAATCGTTTATAAATTTATAACTTATGAATTTATTATGAGTGATTATTATATGCGACATGTAATATTTAATGCAAAATGAAGTTTACATATTGTAATCATTAATCTGATTATCTTATGTGTTCGTTTTTCATTCAGACAAGATTATGTAGGTTTGACATCACGTTCTTACACCTTAACACTTAGGTTTATCATTTTTATTATATAAGCCTAAACGGTAAAGTTCGTATTGAAGATAAATGGCGTCGAAGGGGCGGCTCCATTCTTTTATAAAGTGGAGGCTCTATTGGCAACAATCCAACGT
Source organism: Diatraea saccharalis (assembly GCA_918026875.4). NCBI lineage: Eukaryota > Metazoa > Arthropoda > Insecta > Lepidoptera > Crambidae > Diatraea > Diatraea saccharalis. Next base: position 9,920,808 of record OU893337.1, read on the forward strand.
GTTTGCCATGACCGAATTTACTTAAGAGATACTCAAAGTAATTAGCGTTAAGGGTGAAAACAGTGGCATAAATGTTGGACAGTTTGCAAGAATGGTTTATTAGTTTAGTTTCCAATTTAACATTGATTTAAGTTTGCATGAATCTATTTCTTAAGAACAGAAAGGAAATAAGAAGCGTCTTGTATTTAACATTAAACTCTAGAGTGACGTGTACTTGTAGATAGGTGCTCAAAACTCAAAAGTAGTTCGAATATAAAATAAAAGTATTTAATGAGTAGTGCGCGTGAACATATAAGAAACCAGTTTGTGATTTAGGCGAATTCAGTCTGAACGTTACGAACATAGAACCCGTAAAGGATCCAAAACGTTTGAAAAATATAATAATTTTTATATTTTCAAATACAAGCGATAAAACTGAAAGTACCTACTTATATTTAATACTTGTTCCTAGGTTTAAGGGAACAAATGACAAATGAATAACGCATATTTTTTGGTAGTATGCAAGTAACACGTAACTCGATTTTTTTATACAAAACAATACCGTTGTCCATGTAAAAGTTTAATGTGATTGACTTATTAAATTTACGTCAAAAATGAATCTTAAAACCCTTTTATCTGGAAAATGGCAGCCATTAAGCTCGTGTGTGTAACATTTAGAATCACGGGATCTCGGTTATATAAAAATGGGTTGGATTTCTGTGACCCGGTTTGGTGCGTGTCATTCGTCTGCACTCGTAATTGGAAGGATCGTCAACAAACGAGTTTTATGCGTTGTTACGGCATCATGGAACACGCCAATTTTTTTGTTGACATTACTTAGACACGTGTTGTTTGGTTTGTTTCACTGCAAATAACAACCAGCAGCAAAATTAATTTATTATGGTAAAAATTTTAATTCAAACAATGAGTATTTTGGGACATGTGAACTATGTATCTAAAAGGTAAACTTATACTTTTATAATAGGAATTATAATTTGAGAAAGTAGGCAGAAAGGGTCAAGCGCCATTTGCCACAGTGTTTCTTCAAGTGTTTCACTTCTTTGACGTTCATAACTAGACAAGATACCTCAGTAGCATTAAAATCTGTATATTGATGTACAGTCTTGGTAATAGCCTGCAGCTAAAGTGCAGCCTATTAAATAAATATATATTGCTTTTACTACTGAAGTACCTACTAAACCAGGGCGGCAAGCTGTTAATATATTGAACTCATATATAAAAAATATGTTTTATAGTGAAAAGAAAGCGCAGTTTGAAAGAATTAAAACTTAATATAGTCTAGTTTGTGCTAACAGAATTGCCACCAATGTTTATCGTTGTGCATAAGATTGTAATGCCATACTATGTGCTACGAACGAACTTTGCTGCTACGAGCTTCGTAGCAGTTCCGTAAAATTAAAGTTCCACCTATTTATATGGAAATTTCAAATAAAATTGTATACGTATTAATTATATTAGATTATGTGAAAAACCGCTACAAAAATATTTATAATATAAAATGAGAAATCTAGACAAACAGCAATATAAATGTTGACGCACAGGGGGTGGTATAGAATGTTTTGCGTGACTTGTAAATAAAACTGTACACTGAAATGAATAATTGTTTTTTTCATATATACTTTGTTACATTTCAAAACTTTTTTTCAAAGGCATAATCTTATTCGAAGCTGTAGTATAATAACATTTGTTGTTGTTATGTGTTGTTAAAAGTTGTCTTCCACTTATTACTTATACTGTTTATTATCTGTACATTTTTACTGGAATTATTTTGTTTTATTTAATATTTCGAACAGATTTTCTTTTCCAATACTTCCGAAGACAAAACAAAGCAAAAAAGGTATTAATAATTGTTATCATTGTAATTGTTTAAAAAGAAACTTCGTAGTATAATTAAATCAAATTGATGTTTCCGTATATAAACAGGGAATAATTTTGTGTTTCGTGATATTTTCAAAAGTGCTTCTTAACAGACTAGGCTTAAAAATAATACTAGATTCCATAGCAGAACTTTTTAACACTTTTTAAGTGTGGAACTTTTTTATTATGTTTTTGAGACATAGAATACACATGAAATGATATAAAATTTGAGTTGTATGCAGGATACATCATTTCTGTAGTTTAATTCTCAAAATAAAAAATATGTTTTTATATAATATTAGCTTTCCGTTAGCGGCTTCACCCGCGTGGTCCGCAGGGAACTTGCGCAGCTTAAATACTTCAATAATTGGTTTGGATATCGATTCATATCGTGACGTGGATATAATTACAATGACAAATTGATTTTTAAACAATGATTACTATGGTAACCTTTTCATTCCCTATACATACGGGATAAAATATAACCTATATCCACCGCATATCTCGGAGCCTATTCGTTGCAAACAAACAAACACACAATCAAATCTTTCCTCTATCCTATTAATATTATAAAGGCGAAAGTTTGTAAGTATGGATGTATGGATGTTTGTTACTCTTTCACGAAAAAACTACTGGACGGATTTGGATAAAACTTTACAGCAATATAGGTTATACATCAGAATAACACATAGGGTACTTTTTACTGGGAAAACTTCTCACTCCCACGGGATACCGACTTCCACGCGGACGAAGTCGCGGGCGTCCACTAGTCAAATATATATTAGTAAAGATTCTTAATTATGGTGATGAAAAACAGTAATTTCACTTTCAGTCAGCAGCTTCGCTCGCGTGATCCATAGGAAACTGTTTAGTGGGAAAAAAAGTAGCCCATATGTTAATCCAGGTTTAGAACATAATTTAATAATTTATTAGATAAGGTTCTATATAATGACACAGATGTTAGGCTAGTTGACAACTTTTATTTTATGATATAAATAAATAGCCCATTAATATGGGTTATTGGCAATCGTTATTACCATCCGCATTGGGCTAGAATGGAGGGTCACGGTCCATCCTCCTTTACCATCCTTATGGAAGGCCTGAGGCCCTGCAGTGGGGATTTTATAATCTATTTTAATTACATACAAATATATGGTATTCCAAAAAGTATAGTTATATAAAGTCCAAAGCTATTTACATATTAGAGCACAGTTAGTTAGTCATGAACAAAACATATTCTACAGTATAATAGGTATAATTTTTTAGACTCGCTTTGTTTTCTACCACGTACATAATTGTTCCTTTCTAAAGGGTTAGTTACCCTTATTTTTCACATTGTTCTTCCTTCGTAGACGTGCACTCGGTCCAATTTTTCACAATTTTTTTAACCTTTATAAACACACTTTTTATATATTCGTATTATCAGTACTCCTTCATTGCTTTCTTGTATCCATAGTCTTAAACATTTTTAATAACAAGTTATTGAAAAGGAAAAGTACCGACACTAAAACGAGTAAATGACAGGTGAAAGGCGGGGGCCTCCGCGGGAGCGTGAAAAGTGGGTAGTCAATAAAGTTTCTTTTACTTAAATAGCAAATATTAAATTTACCTTTGAACTGTGGTGAGGAGAAGCTCGTGTACTGCTGCATGTAATCTCTAATCATCTTCGGGAGAGATAAGTATATAAAATTTGTATAGATACAGAAAATATAAAATTCTCGTGTTACAGTTTTAGTGAACACACTCCTCCGAAACGGCTAGTCCGATTTTGATTAAATCTTATATGTATATTTCGTTATACATTTTTTATACCCCTTAGTTATAATGGGTGGTCTACCCCAAATTTATATTCCAGAATAATGTTTACTGGGTCAGCTAGTTGTTTTATAAATTTTTGATCAATAAATATTACAAATCCTCAATCGTAAAAAAGTTATAGGTACTATAGTATCATAGATTAGCTCCATCGTTTATAACAAAGGCGTCATCGAACGATAGGTTAATTAAGTTCTTATTGTGCTCACCTCCAATTAACACCTTATACGGCGATGAACCTATCTTGAGCGAGTGCTAGCGGGGCCGTGGGTATCGATCGGGTGCCGAGAACAAAGGCAATTGTTGTGCCGCCCTTAGGAACTACATACTTATGCGCTTACTAGCATAAAAATGATGTAATCAAAATACTAACTATAAATTTATGAACTGATTCTCAATTTAATTACTTTTAAAGAAATGTTAATAAACGGACCAAATGTTATTCACATAACTACTTGGAAAGCTGGTATTGCTCTAATTATTACTCTATTTTTAATTATACCAGCTTCCAATGAAGCGAACGCAATTATTTTATATTTTATTAAAAAAAATATGCTGATTTTAATAGAACAAACAAACTGTTTATTGACATAAAATAATCATCGACTATTGTGTATAAGTAGATATGTCATTATTAGCAACATGTTTATAGATTATTTTTTATTTTTTGTCTCCGATGTTACCAGGTTAAGAAAAGAGACAGAAATATGTGAATATGTTACTACTATATTATTTTGTACCCTGACAAAAAAATTTAAGATTTACATTATATGTTCAGATTGATTTAAATTTAACTGCGAATTAAACATACATTTCGTAAATCCATCCCATTTCAAAGTTAGATTAGGGATGTCATCTGGTGTCGTTCGAGTTAGCTTTTGTTCACGGATATTCCAGAATTTGTGGTGCGTTCAAAGTTTCTTATGTCGTTAAACGTCGAGTGGTTTAAACAACTTAGTAGTTTTACTTGAAGGGCGTTTATTCTGTTAACGTTCAAGTAATAATGGAATTTCAATGGTGTCACTATATTATCCGGTATCCAATCTAATTAGTGCAATGGCATCTATGTTGTGATCTAGTGACAAAAATCGTAACGAGTCCGGGCTAGCTTCGATGTTGGTAGTTAAATGAAATTGCTGACTGGGCTTGACGAGTATAGTTAAGATAAAGATTAAAAAATATATAATAGACAAATTTTAAACTTGGTCTATCGCATAAGAGGCTTTTTAATTTTAAAATATTTTTTAATTTACAATAATAAACGTGTTGCCGTTGGAAGAATATTTCACTGACATTCGAAATAAGCATGAAATGTTTTTAAAAATTGTAAATTACGATAAACGAATAATAAAAAAGAAATAGCATTAATTTTGTAAATCATATTCGTAAGAAAAAAAAAGGTTTTTAAAATTCTTCAAATTCAGCACGTTTATCTTGTAATAACCCCTCTTTTATAATAAATATCGAAAAATATGTAATCTCTTTATATCTGACAATGAGAGAATTTTACAAATATCATAATTTTAGATAGTTTGCGAGTAACCAAAAAAGTTGATGTCCTATTTTATTTATTTTTTTAATTGCATTTCATAATGTAGTATTAAGATATACATTACAAAAATACCTATCATTTTTCTTTTATCTTTTCCACCTTAAATTATTATTTTTTCTCTTAGGTGTATAGGTAGGTGTTACCGGTGACTTCGCCTACGTTGTCAAGGGGAAATAACTAAAAGTTTTTGTTCGTGGCAAAAAGTTATCACCATTATACTATTAACTATTACAATGATTCTCCATAGAATTAATTTAAAATATGGGTTATCTAAACGTCTATACTAATATTATGAAGAGGAACGATTTGATTGTTTGTTTGTATTGAATAGGCTCCGAAGTTACTGGACCGAGTTTAAAAATTGTTTCATTTTAGGGAAGTTACATAATACGCGGGAAAAGTCGTGGGAAAATGCTAGATACCGATATAGGGTAACTTTCGTTAATGTTTCTAGTAAAAACTAAAATATAATTTGAATAGTATAGTTTCGTGTGTCACAAAAAATAAAATTATTCGGACGAAACATAAATCGATTGTAAATGATTTACATACAGCTGTTGCTTCTCAAACATATGAAATATACACTGGTCGATCACGCCGGTAGGTAAATAAATAATAGTATTAATTACTTGTTTGATTTCAGTCGTTCATAAATGTACAGTATCGACGTATTGAGATTTATTACCAGTATGAAATATTATTTATATTGATATGTAATTTTTTTAAATATGAATGAATGTATACTCTATTACACTGTTACAGTTTTATAGAAGCTTATATACTCATAAATATTCAGAAAAGAGGCTGCTTGTTAGTTTGTTATTATATCCCTAATAACTTAAAATAAGAATGTATGAAAAATTTATTAAAAAGTTTATACCACATTTATTTTTACAAACATGGAAGTGAAGTTAATCCAAAGTCACTGATAGGATCGTCTATGGATCTATTAAAACTCATTAGTGATTCGCTATATTTTGTAAGTATCATAAATATTTATGTGACGAATGAAATGTTTGGCAACGGTTGTGATGTGTGTATTTTGTGCGGTAAATTGTTGACTTAAACATAATGATTATTCTCGAAAGCAATAGTTGTAGCGAGTTGTGATATTTTACACACGATAGCTCCATTATAAAACCATCACAAATCCATTCTTCGCGTTGGCCGGCATACATTATGTAGCATTTGTAAGCTATAAAATATATGAAGCTTTAGTGTGTACTATAAAAATTACCTGTAACAATAATTAAACTTTCGTTTGCCAAATTCCGAGCCAGAAACTAGGCAAGACCCAAATTTAATGTAGGTTCTAAATGACGGTTTTGATTTCTACTCAAATATAATACTATCCTACATATTTCCTAATTGTTGTAAGATTTCATCAAATATGATACAGATTCAGAAAAATGATTCGATTATCGAAAAAATTAATTCGATAAACTAATTTAATGAACTAATTCAATAATCTTCAATTGAATTTGTTCAATGATTGGCCATTCTTTTAGCCGCCTATGTAGTTTTTTAGAATAATGTTTTGATTTAATAAAATCTTTTTATTTAAGAATAGGGATGACGACTAATTTTTGTTTGTTTGTTCATCAGATTGTTGAAAAATATGAATCAAGTATTTTTTTATTTTTTTCCTCGTCATTAAATTACGACGATACATTGAGTTAAAATGTCACATGACGTCACACTTTTGTATATTTTTTACAAAACCGAGACGTAACGAGCTTCTACTCCTTAATTTTAACACCTGTTATCTAAACTATTTCTTGTTAAATTGAAGTAAAAAAAATTTTTCTATTATCTGACTGACTGACTAAATAGAATATTTTTTTTATCCAGTCATCACATCATCAAGATAATTAAGATGATGCAATTCTGATTTCAAAACTACCGATCTGATTTCAATAAAATTTTAATTAGACTCCCTAGCCACTAAAGAAAAAGTCAAGAAAAAAGCACCGTTAGAAATTCAAATGGGAATCGGACCACGGTTAAAAAATTGATAGGGATATTACAGGTTCTTATTTTTAGCGTCAAGCATAATGCAAATTGAATTTAGTGTGGGACGATTAATTTTTATTTACATGCAATCATGCAATACGGATGGGGACTGCCCATCCGTATTACATCGAAGTACATTTAAAAAGAAGCAGTTGCACGCAGAAAATTCAGTACAAAAGTATTTTCTGTACATATTTTCTGGACACGCAATATAAAGACTTGGTTTAGATGGTCAATGTATTGTCGGGATGAGCCGACATAGTTGGCATTCCGCGTATGTTGGAGAGATGCGACGTTGCCAAGTTCGCGCTGTTTACACTGCTCAAATCAAGGTTGGACTTTTAATCGCGATCGAGTAAGTAGAATCAAATATTCCTTTATCATAATATAAAAAAAGATTTTAAAAAAAGCTCGTTTACGCGTATTAGAACAAATTTAATTGTTACCGACAGAGGCTGATTTGTAAGTTTGGCCGCCTTAGGCTATGCAGCACTTGCTGCCCCTTTTGTAGCTTTCATAAAATAGGTACTGCATATGAACTTATTTTCAGGATAATATTTATTGAAATAGATTTTAAAAAAAGTTTGGTTTTTATGTCGTTTTGAATTAATATAATTTCTTATTGCTAACATCTGTTGGTATATGCCAGTGTAGAAAACAACTTGCCTAGGATTATACGTACATTGCATCGGAGTAATTACTTCCCATTCTTATCTCAATTCATTAAATCTGTTTCAAAAGTTTGTTTCAGATAAACAAATTTAGATACAATCACCCGTACCTGATATTTTATAATTCAGCTTTTGGTACACAAATTGAATGACATTATTGGCCGCCCCTTATATCTGACCGCCATAGGCACGGGCCTACTGTAATCTAAGGGTAAATCCACTATTAGTTGTTGATTTATTTTAATTGTTGTTTAAGAGTGTTATTCAAAATATCTTTTTACAGTCGAAAATAATGAAACCGTAATTATCTTTACCTTAACTATTAATTGCATTGTCTTTCTAATATAGAGAGACGAGTTTTGTTCATAAATTTTGATAAATATTTTCTAGTATTATTTGCGGGTTTCAACGGAAGTCGTTATTAATTTAAGTACTGATTAAAAGCGAAAATAACTTTCCACTGCTGTTCAGTGATTTCTCTTTAAATAAACAGAACATTTTGTAATAAATATGTTTCCGTTCCTTCATATTAAGAATATAATTGTTTTTATTCTTCGTATAATTTATGAAGATATAATATTTTTTATGAAAATTCTTTAAAAAAAACACTTGATAATTTTTCGCTACTACAGAAAATCGTGCAAATTCGTCAGTCCTGTTAGTTTCTGGATAGCACAGTGGTTAGAGCAGTCGCCCGGATTGCGAAAGGTCTTGGGATAATGAACTACAATAATTTAACATTAAGGATTGGATACATTTCATTTTTTAACCTACTTCAAAATCAATTGTTAAATAAATAGTGGATTTATCTCAACAAAAGCAGGACAAGTTATGGATCGAGTTGCGCAAGCCAAATTTTGCTTACATCACAACATTTTCCCAAACTGGTTTGGCGTGAATTTCGCTTGTACAGCAAAATCTTTTGCGCCGTAACCGCCAAACTTAAAGCTAGAGCCAAATATTTTATTGTTTTGAATAAATATACTTATTAAAAAAAGTAATTGCTGCCTTACGTAGGTACCGACTTGAAAAAACAAAATTTAGAAAATAACACGCCTTTTCACTATTGAGAATATAACTTTAAGAAAGTCTAAAACTGTACTTTTAAACAGGCTTGTGTTTCTGATTTTATTTTTTTTAATGATCACTTGCTATCAGTTTAATATAACTAAAACTTTTTGACAGTTAAGATTTTGAAGACTTTCCTCAATTCAGAAACCGGCTGTAAGTCGAAAATTTGCGCTAAAATTGATGAAAATAAGTACATATATAAATATACATAGTCGAACATAAAACAGTATGTGAAAAAGAAGAAAAATATGGGTTTTATTTGATGACAAAAATGAATTACAATTACATTTGATGACTAAAAGGAAATTATGATTTAATGAACATATAATGGTGTTTACGTTCATCATTTGCAGTATCATACTCTTATGCTGAGGGGCATACATGTTATCCATTATGATCGTAGTGACGTTATCATATCGTGACGTAGAAGTGTTGTATTTCATGTCGATAGCTGTGTATACATAGTTATAGGTAAACGATAAAAATTGTAACTTCAGCAAATAAACGGTCTTTCTGATATCGAACTATAATGGTTGATAACAGTACATTCGGGACAATCTCAGTAATGAGTAGTCATTAATCGATGAAACCGATATGTTTGTATGCGTATTAATTGCATTCGTTTGAAGCTTTTTGTTTCATTTAGTACGTTATTTATTGTATTTATAGGTCAATTTATTTAAATACTTAATTGTTATTTGCGTAGTTTGCAGTAAAGTGTAGAAAGCTTTTTAATTCACCTATAAATTTACATAATTATTAAAAAAATAAGCTGCTTGATGATACCAACGCAAAAAATTTAAAAAATAGTCTGTTTCGTAAAAGCAATGAAAAGAAAGAAAAAAAACACACATAGCCATGATATATAGCGTACAAGTAAATGTTAATAAGCTATTATAATGATATAAATCTTAAACAATCTTCACGTATAGTGATTTGATTTATGCGATGAAAAAGGAATTCACAAAGTTATTTTGTAATGACATGATCATTAATAACAATGACGTAACATTTCGATAGCGAGGAGACTACCTTTACCAAGAATAGAGTTACGTGCAATGCTTGCTGAGTAGCCCTGACCCATTTACGAAGGGCCTTCGAAGATGTTTCACTTAAGATTATCTGAGAGGCCAACAATATTAACTGCTCACCGGTAAATGATTTCCCGTGAGCAGAAGACTGCGTATTAATCCATTTGACAGTCACGAAACAAGTATCTTCATATTTAAATTGCGAATGTTATGTCTCCTCTGTAAAAATACTTTATGTGTCATTTCCTTTTGTTTTTTACGCCTCATGTAGTGGCAAATTTAAAGGTCAATGGCACCCTCGGAAAACGTCACACCCCTTCCGTTTAGCATAAAAATAATAATACTTTTAAGATTTTGACATAATTCGTTAGAATTTTATATGTTACACCACAAGATTTTATTTAATAAATAAAAATAACAAATATATATGCTGATAATCAAAGAATGAAAAAACACACGAATCAACCGCCCCTGCACACACGTGCAGACGCAATATGTGTTGTTAATATAGTAGTCGACTTGAGACAAATCTATTAGGATAAATTATTAATGATTATTACGCTTGGATAAGCCAGCAATCAGGTGAATATAGTACTTTTTTTAACTCGTATCCCTATGTAAGATTGCTTTGCGTCTCTAGGGTAATAAGTATTATTTACCACTGGAAGTTCATCCAAGTTTTTGGTCTAATTTAAGTGGTCTTTTCTAATTTAAGTGGTAGTAGCTCGGTGGCGTAGTGGATAAGCGCCGCGGCCCGCGATCGTAATCGTTAAGCAACTTTCGCAAGGGTCGGTCACGGGATGGGTGACCAAAAATTATTATCTCGAGCTACTCCGTGCTTCGGAAGGCACGTTAAGCCGTTGGTCCCGGCTGCATTTGCAGTCGTTAATACCCTCCAATCCGCATTGGGCCAGCGTGGAGGGTCATGGCCCATCCTCCTTAACCATCCATAAGGAAGGCCTGAGCCCCTGCAGTGGGGACGTAAAAGGGCTGGTGATATAAGTGGTCTTTTCAGCTTTTCCTTTTCTCTTTGATTTTTAGCGCTAATAATAGATGTCAAGTTGAATGAGGATCTTAAGAATGAGGTCGGTCTAACTGTATGTCTATTACTTTTCTAAGTAGCTGTATTATAGAATACGCAACCCCGAAAATTAACTGGGCGATCCTACAGCGAGACGACTCGCACGAACGTTACGCTATCTACGATCGATTGCAATCTTGCGATGAGTATAATAAAAGTTTATACGAGAGGCACGATACGCCATATGACATGACATGAATTTTGATCGGTTGAAATATGCCTACACACACATGAATACTTTCATGTTAATCTGGAAGCCAATCAAAAAGAGAATGTAACAGCTGTTTTTCATATAGTGCAAGTAGTCTGAAAAGTTTAAGGTTATATTTTATGTCGGCAGCTTTTAAGATGTCATTGTTTCAGCTAAAGAGGTGAAGATCTGCAGGCTATTTGACTGTTAAGTTTTTATATCATTGAATTTTTAATTTAATATAACGTCGTCAAGAGTATCATTGATGTGTAACCGTGTGATACGTAAGTATAAAAAAAACTAAAAATAAATAAAATATGAAGAGAAGCACCAAAACTAAAAATCAATTTGGCTACACGACTAAAAAATAAAACGCTTAAACCTGTGAATATTAATGACACTAGCCTAATTTTCCACGAGTCCGGGTTTTATAATGCCTTTCGACACAAACAAACACTCAAATCCTATCGAAGTAATTGAATTAATGTATAAAATTATTGGATGAAATGGACACTGTCTGAAAAAGTGGAGCAAGACCGGCAAATTGGTAGGAAGTAATATCAGTTAAAAAATTGAAAATTGACTACAAAACAGTTATGACCCATTTAAAAAAGCTGAGTACAAAAATAAGTTAGATATTTCGATGTAAAACAACTAATGAACCTTGTATTCACTAGTGATTCCTTATTGAGGCGTAATGAAACTGAAGCGTTATTGTATAGATTGATGACTTATGTCGAAAAATGGAAATAGAACGAGTGTCAAGAACGTGCGAAAAACTTGATAAAATGCCGGTTAGGGTTCTCTCAGTGTGGCAAAGTCCAAAAAGGCATTGTTCATTATCAGCTTTTACTATCAGATAGAACCATCGGTTGATCAGCGATAAGTTCTTATATAGACCACCACATATTTGAGCAATCAACAAACAGTAAGAGAGTTTCTTTTATGAAAAATGCATAAAAAGATCCGCCAGCCCGAGGTACTCTGAGATGGTAGATTTCGCTCGGAGATTTTGAGCATTATTACATAACTAATAATGTCCCTACTTTTAAGGCCTCCCCTATGGATGGAATCGAATAAGGAGAATGTAAATAAAAGTTTGTTACAAAATGCGTAAACTACTATTTTCCCAACTTTGTGTTAACAAAATCGAGCTTGGAGCTCTCTATAATAAAAACGAAATTAGTATGCGAGTAAGCACCTTGGTAGAAACTGTGTAATGCTTTGTATGACTGGTAATTTATTCAGGAACTTACTAATCTATCAACGTTAAGTTAGCTTTACTTACGCGACGACGGAAACGTGTTTTAACGGCTTCCGCGAGTTTATTTAACGCGCATCAAGTTATTTTAGTAAACATATCAACGAGTGAATCTCGCATATAAATAAGTATCACTCAAAGTCTAAATTTAGGTAGGTTTATAAGCAGATGTTTATCGATCCAGGAATAGCGGAGATCGATAGTGGTGCGGACAACGGGTGTTCACCCAATTGGCACTCTGGCACTGGCACCACACCAGATACACTTACCCTTTAGATATTGCAAGTGAAAGTTTTGTTGAATATAATAGCTTGAATATAATAATAAACTATCAAAAAGTTAGATAAGACGTATAATAAAAGGTGTTTGTAACATAAAATAATTGGAAAATGAAACCTGTATAGAAATGTAATCTGTTCGACAAATAAATCATCTTTTGATTTTATTTTACTGTGAAAAATTTTTGTAATTCAAAATAGATTAAGTTGTAGTTTTGTACCCACTCTCAGTTCTTGAAGGCTTATTCCTATAAACATAATGCTAGTTTCTAGTTCTAACCTGTAAAACAAATTATGATAATTGAAAGATATTTCAAATAGATTTGTTTTATTGGTTCAATTGCGCAGAATATTCATAATAAGAAATAACACAAAGAAAAAAAAGTTTTCGGTCATTTATTTTTTCTAGATTAGGTTTTTTTGTTTTCGCTAAATATTTTAAAGTGTAGCTGCTAACCTTTATTGCCTTTATCGTGAGATTCTTGATTTAAATTGATTAAATTATTTGTAATTCAAGTTTTCACTTTTTTCTATTACTCTAGATGAGAGATCTAGTTGAGATACAAAAATTCGGTTGAAGTTCAACATCTTACATTCGTAATCTAACATTAGAATTAAATGTAAAGCTCACTGTTAATATTAGTAGTAGCCACGTCATATTCATTAGGGTTGCTAATTTTCATCAGTGAAATATAGTACTATAAAATTGAGTTTATTAAATATAGTACAGTTAATGACACATATATTACCTACCTATCATATTCTACGGGATAAACGATAGTAAATGAAATGAAATGATATTTATAAAAATATTAAATTTTTCGTCTTTTGGCTGACAAGAATATCGAAAGAAACTTACTAGCTGTTACAGAAGTAAGGCCATTTACGTAAGCTATCTATCTAAGATGTGTCCCATTAATCAAAAGTTTATGTATTAGGCGCCTTCACAAACAAAGAATTTAATTGTCCGATTTAGGAGTTAAGAATATAGTATTTTTACGTACTATAAATAACTCAAACAGTATATTGTTTATATATTATAATACGGTTGGCAACCCTAAATACGATGTCGCTAGGGCGGGCGGGCACTGGCTATCTTACGTTGCACGTTACACTTGGCTCATTGCGCTTGCGTTGCGTCACAACAGATGTCACCACGCTAATTAAAGCAACATACAATTTAATGTCGCAACTATTGCCCATCGGAACACTGGCCTGTTGATAATGATGCTATTAATAATGGAAACTAATTATTTCTTAGCACGTATAATAAGAAGAACATCTACGAGTTTTTGATGTGAGACAGCGAATGCTTTAAGGTGTAAGCAATTCCCATTATTTTTTATTTTATATGTAAAGACCGATATTTCAGAGGCATCAGGGACAAAGGGATGAAGTAATCAAAATTATGAGATAAAATAATATAACCTTTGAAATCATTGATAAATGCTAAATATTTGAAACATTTTCATATTTAGTTAAGTGCCGTGTTATAACCATAAAGATATACCATCAACGAAGGTGATAAAAAGTAACTCTAAAACACTAACACACCTCCTGCAGACACGGTTATAAACACCTCGATTTATAGGTAATGTTTATTTTATAGTTTTGTTTGTTTTATCAGAAATTGATTCATTCAAGTAATTTCAATAACTTGTACATTTCTTTAAGTATTATATAAGTTTTTTTTTTATTATAAATGAATAATATTAAATGTATATTAGATAGATGTTTATACAGTCAACGGCACGCCAGACTTTACTGACAAATTTTTACACTTCATTTTAAATCTTAATACATCGAAGGTAGAGTAAAAATTAATTGAGGAATAATAATATATGCGCAGCATAATGTTGTACGTGATTAAAAAAAACAATTCGTAATCAAACGAAAACAAACTAGTTAAGTTTCACTTGGTAATATTTGAAGCTATCAATTTTCTTAAGTAAAAAACTATAAAATTCTAGTACAGAATGCATGTAATATTATGAAAAATAGATTTAATTATGTAAATATAATTCCTTAAAAAAATCCACTTTGCCCCGGAGTACTCTAGTTGAGTACCTTAAACACCTTTCGCAATCTGGGCGACTCCCCTAACCATTGAGCTATCCAGGACCTTACAAGACTGAAGAATCAAGCATTTTTTACTTTTTATCGCTACCAACCATCGTACATATTTTTATAAATGTTCAGGCAATTGGGTGCATTGCCTATCCTAAAGATATATTTTTACAGATATTTTAAATTAAAATTAATATTTTGTACAATACAATGAAATGATTAAATTTAAATCTATAAACACATGACAAATACAGAGTGTAACATTTAGAACAATCAACATTTAGGCATAGGAAAGTCTGAAACTATAAGACATACTTAGGAACTATGTCATAATTCATCATCATGTCATGGATTTTTCCAATCGAGCACGGACGTTATGAAAAACAAAACTTACATTATTTCTACTTAAATATTTTAACTAAGTAGGTTTTCGAAATGACAACTATTTTTAATCGACTTCAAAATTGAAAAGGAGGGGGTTATATGTTATGGCGCTTATAATTTAATTAATAACCTACATAAAACCTTCGCCCAATAGCATTTCTTGAATAAGTCGCTTTTGACATAAGTATTTTTAATCACTTTTTTGTTTGAAGTTGGTTCTATACCTTTGTATTATTTTTTTATAAAAAGTTTTTATTTCATGCTTTTTAATGATATTAATATGTTTTATGTAATGGGCAACACTAAAATTTTTAAATATCTATGTAAATAAAAATATTTAATATAGTAAAAGTCTTAGAATAGGAGATTTCGCTTATTTGCTCATCATAATTTGTTCCAATTATCTATATTCATATTTTAAAGAGGAAAGATTTGCTTGCTTGTTTGTTTGCATTGGATAGGCCCCGGAGCTATTGGACTAATTTATAAAAGTCTTTCATCTACGTGAAGCTATACAATACGTGGCGGACATAGTTTATAATTTACGCAGGGGTCTCGGGGAAACAGCTAGTTTGATAGAAATTAATTCACAATCGATGATGAACACATATATATACTTTACTCATTCACACCTATTCTATGACTTTCATTAAAAATATACACCAAAGAGTAAAGTATACATATTCGTTGAACAAAGAAAATCTTCCTTTCAGATTGTGAATGAATTATATGGGCTGTGGAAATGGGCCATGTCATAATATATAATCTTAATGTTTAGGCATATATTGGGTCTTAACTTTAAGATTATTACATATATTCTTTTTATTACTTCTAAGGAATCAGATCCTAAAACAGATTAATACTTAGTTGTGATGGTGGCACTGGTGCTATGTAGAACCAATTAAAAAACAACCAGGTATTATGAAACGTGAATACGTAAATTGCAGGAAAATAGAAGTGGTGGTAGGTGCATTAAACTACTCAATCTATTGGTAAATATACTGGATCTATGAGTAATACTCTTTTATACTATTGCACTATAATAAAATGACGAAT
The DNA here is from genome assembly GCA_918026875.4 of Diatraea saccharalis. Classification (NCBI taxonomy): domain Eukaryota; kingdom Metazoa; phylum Arthropoda; class Insecta; order Lepidoptera; family Crambidae; genus Diatraea; species Diatraea saccharalis. Next base: position 9,937,135 of record OU893337.1, read on the forward strand.
AAGACGTTGCTTTTCCAGTAAAAGTTTCCGCCATCAGCCAGCAACGAAACCGCGTATTGGCAACCGGCCATCTTGCAGTTGGTCCCACGGATACTTTTCCATATTTCTTTCGAAGATTCTCTGTAAAGACGGTCTGATTTAATAAAATAAACTTTTCGGGCTATAATTACGTTTTAAACGATGGAATCATGTTATTGGACGAGTGACTAAAATCTATAAAGTCGAATACCTGCGCGCTTCGGAAGGTAGTCATTGGTGCTAGCTACAGATGTAAAACATGATGAAAATTTAATGTGTATGAATGCCATCCATAACTGATATTTTTATAAAAATGATTCATAACTACGTCACTTATCGGAATAAAATGATACACCCTTTGAAAACACTTACAATTTTTATTGACACGAAATGCTTTTCTCAGCTTGTAAAACAATATACTATGTAGGTATTATATGTAATCATTATCTTTATCACTTTATGAAATATTACTTATCAGCACATAAACTTTATACGATTATGCTTCAGTGAATCACCGGTGAAATCAAAATTAGAATTGAGTAACTGGAAATGTTAACGTTATTTATATGAATATTGGATTTAAAATATCACCTGCCACCAAATTTTAGCATTCTGCGCAGCTATGACAAAGTATTACGATTAATATAGTTTTTTATTATACCTATTTGACATGAGACTTTTTTTATGCCTTTAAAATAACTGTATTGATATATATAGTCAATCTCATTAACCAGCCATGTTTCAATAACCAAACAATGGATGCGATCGCCTAATTATCTAGCTTTAGGTAACTCTAGACATTAGGTAATATGATAGCGATATTTCGTTCCTACATTACTGTCTACTTTGACATGTCCTTTGGTGTGGGATAAATAGTTTGGAAACACTGTTGTAAAATCCATATTAATTATTCGTTATTAAAGTTTATCTATACTAATATTATAAAGCTGAGGAGTTTGTTTGTTTGTTTGAACGCGCTAATCTCAGGAACGTCTGGTTCGAATTGAAAAAATCTTTTTGTGTTGAATACACCATTTATCGAGGAAGGCTTTAGGCTATATAACATCACGCTGCAATTATTAGGAGCAAAGAAATAATGGAAAACGCGGATGAAGTCGCTGGCAGCTTCTAGTATGAAATAAAATGAAACGAAATAGCGCTAAAACATCGCTTAGATTGCGTAACCTGCGTGCGTGGTTAGATGTATAGTTAGAGGTGATAGGCGGTATCTTTGGGGATATCGCTGGGTCGATAGAGATCTATACCAACCTTGACTGACCTCACTAGTTCTTTTTACTTCTAGTACTTCAATTATAAGTCTGCAATTCTGCATCAACAATACCTCAGGGCCGCCACATGGGGTGGGCAAGTGGGTACTGTTGCCCCGGGCCGGGGCCCAGAGGGGGCCCGATCCGGTCCTGTATAAATAATAAAGTAGTTCAGGCATATATAAAACAGAGTCTATTACACTTGCCGGCCCTGATAAGATTAAATTGTATGCTTATACAGAGACTTTCCACTTTAATGGGTCCATAACATTAAAATAAAGTTAATTATATGGGTTGATTAATGATTATATAAAATTTAGTCAATCATAATTTCTGCCACAATCGTACCTTTGAGGAATGAGTAAATTGGAACTTCTCTAAATACGCCCTCTATTCATCAATAATTGTATTTAAAGTAGTTAAAATAAAAAATCCTATGACTGATTGGATATAGAATTTTCGTTTCATGCTAATTAATGACATTTTTATGGTTTTGTTATTGATTGGTAATTACTCGGTAATTAAATAATTGGTTGGTATTATGAATACTTGAATTTTCAATTCTTAAGTTCCACTTTCTTTTATTTATTTGATTAAAATTTAATTAAATGTAGAATAAAACATAGTGATGCAACAGTTCCGCCACCTCAAGTGTTCTTATTCGAACACTGAACCTTGGTAGGAAATATAAATGATTTATTGTATGGTAAGAAGTAGAGTTAGAAAATGTTTAATAGTTTTTTAATTATCATAGCCCTCTCTAGTAAAAGTGTCGCGACGAAAAAAAAGGGGGGGGTGGAGGGCGTGACCAGAATCTGGTCCCGGGCCCGACTTGGACATGTGGCGGCCCTGCAATACCTAAAGAATACTTATAATCAATAGCAATAAAATCAATGCTTTCTACGCGTACTTACTGTAATTGATGGTGATGTTTATACCAATATTATAAAGAGAAAGATTAGATTGTTTGTTTGCATTGAATAGGCTCCGAAATTAATGTACCAATTTATAAAAATCTTTCACCTGCTGGAAGATACATCGTGGATGTCATATGCTGTAATTGACACATAGCAAATGTTTATTCAATGCCGGGAATACTACAAGTATTTTCCACAAATAATATGTTCAAATACATTTTACATGATATTTAGTCCGTATTCAGTTTTAATTTGAACGACACATGCAGTAATGTCGTTAGTATAAGATTGTATTCAATGTGGTTTAGTCACGCCAATAGTAGGTCGTAGATAGAATAGATATACCCAATGAATGTTATATTGACGTGGCATCATGTCATCGACGTCGTTGCCGAAATTTTCATTATTATTCGTCAGTATTGCCAGGGTAAAGCTTACAGAAATAAATGTGGCGTAATGGATAAACGCCGCGGCCCGCTATCGTTGTCGTTAAGCAACTTTCGCAAGGGTCGGTCACGGTCATGGGTGACCAAAAAAAAATTATCTCGAGCTACTCCGTGCTTCGGAGGGTTCGTTAAGTCGTGGTCCCGGCTGCATTTACAGTCGTTAATACCCTCTTATCCGCATTGGGCCAGCGTGGAGGGTCATAGCCCATCCTCCTTAACCATCCATAAGGAAGGCCTGAGCCCTTGCAGTGGGGACGCAAAAGGGCTGATGATGATGAATGACGAAAAGTAACGAAAACAGTATTTTTATCATCAATTTTAACTGCAAAAGTTTGTGGATAAGCAATCAAACTACTGTAGTTTTTGTTTTATTAACAATCCTAAATGGTTGCTTCGAGTTAAATTATTTACGTTGCTGAATGTTTCATAACGTGTAATTCACGTTATGTTTTCTATTTTACGGGTAATGGTGCTACTAACCGATTTATGCAAAAACAATATAAGTCCGGACTATTAGTAATTCACAAGTGAAAGTTGTTAAAGTCTACTTTTGATATATGTACAATAGTAAATTGATGGCAGACTTAAACATCGAATATTGGCAGTTAAGCGTGCAATAAACGATTACAAAACAACCGTTATCTCGACCACTGTACAGAATACGAGATAATTATGATGTCCCTAAGAACGAATGTTGCTAATTCGAGTTAGTAGTCGTCGTGTTGTGGCTGTGGCGATAAATTTACATTTAACGAGCCCCATCCGAGCGATTGAACAGCCATTGCTCTTGATGATCGGCCTGAGCGCGTGACGTCACGAAAATTTCCAAAGCTCCCGGAAGGCGTTTCCTCGTTATTTATTGTCAAAAATAAGATCTTTTAAATGTTTTATTTCTGTCAATTATATAATGATTATTTTTGCAATAGAGTTGGGATGAAATCTTATCTCCAGATTACATTTCTTTATAGTAAAGACAATGTATGTAAGGCTGAAAATTAGATCAAAATAATCGAGTAGCTCGGTGGCGTAGTGGATAAGCGCCGCGGCCCGCGATCGTAGTCGTTAAGCAACTTTTGCAAGGGTCGGTCATGGGATGGGTGACCAAAAAATTATTATCTCGAGCTACTCCGTGCTTCGGAAGGCACGTTAAGCCGTTAGCACGTAATCCGCATTGGGCCAGCGTGGAGGGTCATGGCCCATCCTCCTTAACCATCCATAAGGAAGGCCTGAGCCCCTGCAGTGGGGACGTAAAAGGGCTGGTGATGTGATGTGAATCGTGTGTTACGAAGAAAATTGTTGAAAAAATGAATGTACCATGGACATGTCCATAATCATGATGAGGGTCATTATTTTATTTTCATATAGAGGGACTTTGGGTTACCTGCCGATGTACGTATCAGTTGTGAAAAGTATTCTCAAAACGATATAATAATGGTGTGTTTGTTTTTTCAAGGTGTTCCGAAAATAGCTAAAAGGTTTTATTTTAGTAGAGTCGGCGGATGAGACAAGCGTCTATTAAATTTTTATAAATAACACTCGCGGTTTCCTATTTGTTATGAGAATGAATTATTGCGTTGCTTATAACTATTGATAGTTCATCTATATACATAACACATATATCATTATTATTTGTTAAACAATATAGTAAAATAAGATAGTTTCGATCAGAAGTCAAGGAAGAAACTTTATTTTATTTAATAAATATTTAGTTAATGCAAACTTCAGTTGAGACAAATAGATACTAATATAACAGCCAAGTGCGAGTCGGACTCGCGTACGTAACGTTCCGTACAGGAAACGAGCAAAAAAATCACGTTGTTTTTGTATAGGAGCCCCCCTAAACATATTATTCTGGTTTTTAGTTTTGAAGCAGCAACATAAATACACCAACTGTGTAAATTTCAACTGTATAACTTTTACGAAGATTTAGAAGTCTTAGTAATAGGGTTCCCGGTAAAACGGGTATGGAACCCTAATAATAGACTCACAAACTATTACAATTATTATTATGTATTATCAAATCACTTAATTACACACTTCGACTGTATAGTGGCTTACATTCATAAATATTGAATCAATGTTCACTATACTTATAAAATAAAATATTTTTAATGAAAAATGCTTTAAAAATTATAAGTATACCTATAGAATTGTGAATACAAATCATCATAATCAAATTTTCTTCTTCTTCTTCTTCGGCCTGGCTCTACTGTATGCCTCCTTCAGCATTTTCCATTCATCTCGAAATTGAACTCTTTCCAACCATTTGGAACCTGCCATCCTCTTGATGTCGTCTTTCCAGCGCATTTGTGGCCTACTTCGCGGACGCTTATTTCCCCAGGGCCTCCACTCGAGGAGCCTCTTGCACCAGGAGCTTTCGTTACGGGCCACATCAAATATATATATAATGTAAAATTTTAGTTGATGTAATTTCTACAGAGAAAATAAAATAAAAACAAAACAGTTTTTCTTAATAGCCTGATACAAATACGAGAAAAACGGAAATAATTCGATATAAGCCTGGAATATTTTTAATCGAGTTTGTGAGCCAATTACAAGAGACTATCTTTAAGAATCCATCTCATTTTAGCTATGGAAGGTATAAAAAAAACATCAGGTCAAAAAACCTTCATTTATTCACGCAAAATTATTAACACGATTTTTTCACAAATTTTGGTTTTATTTATCATAGCGACAATGAAAATTACTGAAATCCAACTAAAACAATTACAGGAAATAGTGATTTTTATTAAACTTTATTTTTTACTTATTTTTTTTTTGTTGTATTTTAATATAATAAAACTTTTATTTAAATATTTATGAGTGGATTTTAATGATATTTAGTAGAATATGTGTTTCACTCAAAAGTCTGCTGCATATATTGCGTGTTATATACCAATATTCCACGGGAATATTGGTATGCAATATTCCCATGGAAATTTTCATTGGATTCAAAACAAAATATACTTAACGCAATATAGTAATATCGATTGAAGTCGTATTTCATTGTTAATATTATTGATTGTTTAACAAATATTTTTTAGATTTTTATTGTCCGTGTTATATAAAATTATGAGTTTCCAAATATAATATTAGGAAGATTTATGTATTTTATGGAAGTAACATAGGTAACAGTGTGAAAATACGTAGAAGTCACTTTGTATGTATTTTGTTTATCATGTCATTGAGAAATTAAAGGAATTTCATTTTTTTTACTATAATCTGAAAGAAAATATCGTTGGATTAATTCATATATTAAAAAGGAAATATATGATACCCTCATAATAAAAAAAAACACAGCTGTTATGTTTTAATGTTTGATCTCCATACTGAAAGTTGGTATTTGTATCAGGCTATAATTAATGACAGAAATATTCATATGATATTTCATTTGTATAATCATAACAGTCATAATCATCAGCCTATTATTCCCACTGCTGGAGCACAGACCTAACCCTGTAAATGGAATTAACCAATTGAATAGGGGGAACGAGCAATGACCCGCCATGAAGGGCTAATGCAGATTGGTGGGTGTAATACTCGAAGTAGCTTAAGACAATAAATTTTTATAATTTAATAGTTATTTAGCCTCCGCCTCCTGTCACCGTTTTCCTTAGGATCCTTGTCGTGGCGCGCACTTGAACACGTGACAATTAGGTGATTTCCAATACAAATGACAGGAGTCGGTCTTCTTTTTTTTGTTCTTTTATTAATGGCTTATCTGCGCATTTCATACATTTCTGCCAATGTCAAGTGAATAAATTAATTTTGATATGTAAAATGAAAATGAAATGAATGAAAGATAGCGATGATCCAGATTCCAGGAGCTGGTGATATAAACGATAAGTCACGATGACAAAAATCATCAGTGAGCACCTAGTAAAACCTACCGCTACCGTAAATTGCATTAAAAGTAAGTCTCTAGAATTCGAACATTGCCAGTGAATTAAAAGAGAGAAAGGAAATGCTGTAAACTATTTACATGATTAAAGGCAAATTAGACCGATTTCTTAATACAGTATTGCAGTTAATTCCTTCTGCACTCCATTATTTAAATTGAATATATATGTCGTTCGATGTTTTCCACGTCATTTCATTTGACTCGTTTATTTACATGGTCAAGTGGAGACTTGGTACCCCGCCTTAGGTGCATTGTAAACAAATTCTGGTTGTTATGACTGCTGTGTTCCGAGTAGATTGAGTATCAAACGACGGCTTGTTTACCTCTCAGTGCGGATGTTCGTGTACGTATTGCATTTAGAAATGTTTACTTTACGGCATTCGTAATAAATAGATTTGTACTATGTAACTTTTAGACGCATTTTTTTATCTGATTTCGGGGTGAACTTTGCGGAGTAGACGATAGTAGTATGTTACTGATGACTACATAATGTATACCGCTTCTTAATTAAAACCACATACTATGAAAATAATATTCAGTAACTAGCTTTCCGCCAGCGGCTGCGCCTGCGTGATCCCTAAGGTAACTGTTTATTTGGGTATCGATTGCTGTTATCATAGCATTGTTTTTGGTATCTTGAACCGTTTTCGCAGCGCACGCAACGGAAGCCCTTAAGGATGAATAATTTTCCCCGCTTTTTCCACATTTTCCATTATTTCTTCGCTCCTAATAGCTCCAGCGTGATGTTATATAGCCTAAAGCCTTCCTCGATAAATGGTCTATTCAACACAAAAAGAATTTTTTGATTCGAACCAGTAGTTACTGAGATTAGCTCGTTTAAACAAACAAACAAACTCTAAACTCTTCAGCTTTATAATATAAGTATAGATTAGTGATTAGGTAAGCTTTGCAATAATATTACTGCAGTGTATTATTTGATATGGGGAATGATAAATATAATTATTGAGACAATCCATATTTTTTATAGAAATTCACAACTTTTAGCGACATAATGCTATGTTCATTCTCTTCTTACCCCTTTGGGAAATCTGTTCTATCTATCTAACGTCGTCTGAAAAAGTGACGTCTAAGAGGCCAAGATAGAGATCAAGCAAGTTTGTGACCTTTCTGTGAATACTCACTCTTTGCCTGAATTAAAAGAATTTTATTTATTTTATTTGTCGTGCCAACCTTCAATTGCCTGCCTGTTTTAAGGATGTCGAAATATGATAAGATTGTAAAGGTTTCATTGCTGAAAAAACATTATACTTTATTGAATATCGTACCGTGACTTCAACCTCCTTATTTCTGGGAATGATATCTTTTCAAGTGGTAAAAAAAGTCTTTACATACAAACACATTTTATTGTTAGTGTGGATAATTTGCTGATATTATTAACTCACTGCAAATAAGGGTATCATTTAGAGACCAATAACTCTTGTTATACAATATACAGAGTGTCTACGACAGATAGTTGTTAACAACATTCATGGTTTTAAATTTATATACGTCAGTCGTATAAAATTAGAAGACATTCACACTGACCGTCGTGTGGTCGTTATAAATATTTACGACTGTCAAGGTCGGCCTAATAACGTTGGATTAAGAGTGAGCCGTTTGCTTCTGTAAATCGGGAACCGTTCGTTGCGCTGACAAATACTTGTCAAATTTCATTTTATATATTTGATAATATGTACTTTGGCAAATGTATTATTGTCATTCTTACAATAAATCAGTACTGCGATTTTGCAATTTAAAGTATAAAAACGTTGAATTTAAATCTGTCATTTTTTCAAATAAATAAAAACAATGATCTTATTAACAATTGCGCTGTTTATTAACTGTCAGAATTATGAATAAAACTACTAAAATGCTAAATATAATAAATAATATATTGTAGTTGAAATATGTATGATCTTGTATAAGTATTTTCCTTTGATGCAACTTGAGGGGTTTAAGATGGACTAACAGATCGCGCCTTATCGTTTGCGGAACGTTAGAACTGATAATAAATAATTTATTCTTCCACACTTGTCTACTAACGCATACTTCGGTGAGACGTTTGGCGGATCTGCCATCAGAACGTTTAGTCTAAGTTTTTTTTACGTTTATGTCCACCGTCGATCGGGAGCGCGTTAAGATTTTAGTACTTATAGAATCCGGTACAGCGCCCCTAGTGGTAGCTACCAAGAACTATAAATCTCTATACAAATGCGTTAGCGTAAAACTTACACTTACCACTTAGATTTGCACCGACCCTAAAACTCGATCGAAGTTTCGCTCCTAATATCATAGTGCTCTCTCTACTTACAAACAGTGAATATAATTTGCAGCAGCATATAAATAACCCTCGTGTCGAGCCACACTCCGTATTTGTCTCAATGTTTACGAGATCAGACCGACAGTCGCTTTGATCACGGCACTCTTAAACCACTCAGTTGAATTCTGGATTTCTTCCCGGTACTTTCAAGTAGTTAACTTTGTAAAATTAAATTATGACCTCTTCTGTTGTACAGCTATATTTATTAAAGGTAGTTTATAAATTTATTAATTTTACGGTCAGCTGGACAAAAATTAAGGTATAATGACTGACTTAAAGCTGTAATTAATGTTACAAATTTGTAAATTTCTATCGGTTGTTAATTTAAATAGACGCTAGTGTAATTGTGTGTTAATCGCTTAATAGTACCTACTCAATTCTGTTGTACCACGCTCTAAACTAATAATTCTAACTGTAATTTTGATTTGTTTTAACATTATTTAATAGTCTTATGTAATTATACAAATGCAGTTATATTTGTGCTTGCTAAAATATAATAAGTTTACTTCCGTTATCTTAGTAATTTTTACAATTCAAAACGCAGATTGACATAATTAAACCTAAATTTAGTTTAGTCTGCGGTAACAGCATTGCTACATTTGTTCGCAGCAACTGAATGTTTTATTCATGTACACATAAAATAAAAAGGATGTTAGTCTCGCTGAAACTCAAGAATAACTAGATTTGACTAATTTGGGTTTTAAAATATTTGTAGAGGTCTAAGGAATATGTTATAGCCGATTTTTTGATCACACACATTAGCTCAGTTCCTCAGAAGGTTAATCGATCTTTTTCGACGTTCCTTCTTTTTAGCTGCAGCATTATTTATTTACGATTGAGGTCTCATAGTCCTCGCCCTATTATTCGATCCTGAATCTTCATATCATTCACTGGATCATATACACAGGTATCAGTCTGATGACTTGAAGGTGGACCTTAACCCTGGACCTTCACTTTCTTGAGTTTGTTCATGAGTTCTAGAGGTTTTTTCTTGATATGTTTATACTTCCTCAGAAAGTTATTCGTCCACTTTGTTTAGTGTGTATTTACGGAAATTAACTCTATGATATGTTTAAAGTAACTGTGAATTTTGTTGGTTTATTTAACGGTGTTTATAAATTTGACACGTCCGTTATTTCATGTTCTAATTATTTTTTGTATTTTATTAGGTATTAAACTTATCATGGGATCTTATCTTATCCGAGCCGAAAGGGTCGAATGGCGCGGGAAGTGGTTTTCGGGCTGTTCCCGTGTTTCGTGTGAGATGGACATTGCTAGGTTTTAGTGGGTATGCCCCTGCTATTTGACTAACCCCATTCTGGGTCTGCAGGGGAGAGTACCACACAACCCGCCTACGCCGCGCTAGGGGAGAGTAGGGGGCCAATTCTACTAAATAAATTTTAAATAATTGAAAACGGATCGAAACCGAACGAAACTACAGTTTTAATGGTTTTTCTATTCTACTAAGTGACATAGGATACAACTCCAGCTAAAATAGAACTGGAATTGTATCGTATGTCCCTTTGTAGAACCTAATAGGTCTACTACTATCTGGTGATGATTATGATAACATAGACATCACGTGATAAGACTAAAAACTCGCTTCACACATTAACCTACAGGTTGAGTAATTGATAGAAGTAATATACTAATATCTTATTCATCCATGCTAATAGTAACATCAAAAGTTTCCTGCGAAATTAAATTAACAAGTTCCATCAGGTGCTGCAATTTTATGCTACTAAATATACATTGAATTTCGTACCATTTCTAATTTACAAAGTACAAAATACTATTAAATACGTGTTAGAAAAAACGAGGGTAAACGTTATTCATTTCTTTATTTCACTTCGAATCACTGCACGAAACGTTGATGAAGTTTATTATTTTTTGTAGAGCAAAAAGCTCATTAAAATTAATCACGCTTCACACGTTATTATTTCAAGAACACTCTTGTGTAAACAGTCCCCCGCAACATCGTCATATCCTATTTGATGTAGTTTTTAATTTATTGCTGGCACAATTATCTTTCATATCATGAAGTTAAAGACAAATTGGAATGTAGTGTATTGTATACTGAATTTAATTTGAGAGATTCATTAATAAGGACCCATTTTTTGAATGCTAAAGTTCCAGAATAAGTACTACAAACTACCCTATCTATTAGCAAAAAATACAATTAATCACAGTGTTTATAAAAAAATATACCTGCTGAATTCTCTAATACCCAATGTGATAATGTATAAAGTTATCTCGTATCTGTTTGAACTTTGTTTTTAACCGACTTCAAAAACCTGTATGTATGTATGTTTCTGCGCGATTATATCGCGATTGGCTGAACCGATTTTGATGCAGTTTTCAGCATAGTATTTGCCAGACTTAGGATAAGGTTTAAGGTATATTAACCGACTATAAAAAGAGAGGTTCGCACTTTAACACGTATTGTATGTATTGTCCGCGATTATCTCACGATTGGCTGAATTGATTTTGAGACGGTTTTCAGAAAAGTATTTTTAATATTAGCTATTATATAAAAATATCAATCTCACTAAAAAGCATGAAATAAAAACTTAAAAAATATAACTGACTGCAAACTTAAAAAAGTGATAAATAATAGTTATCTTAAAAGCGATTTAATTAAGAAAATGTTATTAAAATCGAGCTAAGGTTTCCTTTGGGCTATGGCGCACGAATTTTTTTATCATTAATAGTATAGAACTGGACTAATGCGAAAAATGCGTACAAACTGTATAATATGTAATATTGTTCATTCAGCGCGAAGGGGGATCCGAAATATAAGGGTCCCAGAACGAGGCCATGCCTTGAAGCGTTCTTTTGGCCTCAAAATGAGGATGAACCCCCTCCGATTATGACCTACCGCATTATGTCAAACTCTGTCGCTCCTCAAGCGGCAGGGACGACGAGTAACGTAACACATTCCTACACATTCCTTTTGAGACACACAAAAAAAGATAATACTGTCCATTAACTTCAACGGGAAGTAACTTCTCTTGAAATCATTTTACTAGATAAGTATATCACAGTGGCGTAACTATACCATTCGAGGCACGTGGCAAATTCATCGGATATTCAATTTTTTTTACTAATTGCGTAATAATAAATATCAGGAGTATGGAGTCTCCTTTGACCGGGGGCCCATTCCAGCTGGGGGCCCGTGGTATTTTGCCGACTTGCCACCCTGTAGTTACGCCACTGGTATATCAGTTAGGATTTCTCTATGAATTCTTACATACTATGTCTTTTCTATAATTAGAATCAGGCAGCAAGCGGCAATTACTATAAACGTCATGTTTTACTGCAAGTTATGATGCTCTGATGTTTTACGATCCACGGGTTTGTTAATGACTTCATGCGAATAATTTTCACTGCCAACGCTTTGTATACTTGCGTGCAATACCGAAAACAAGTTTGGTATTTAATGAAGTAAAGTTGTGGTTCATTTTGGCTTATTCTAAATAGTTTTCTATTAGTATTATTTTTTTTTACTTAACCCGATAGATTATTTAGATGATACTTAGTATATTTTCTGATTTAATATAGCTGAACATTTGTGCTCAGTCATCAAAATACAATTTTATCAAAGTAATAGGTATAGAATATCAATTTATTAATAGAACATTGTCTCACTTTATCCGAAGTAGTAGTTTTTTAGTGATATTCATGTTTCCATAAGCAGAAATTAAAAAATAATATAAAAATAAAATAATAATTATAAAGCTTAAAAGTTTGTTTGTTTGTTTGAACGCGCTAATCTCAGGAACTACTGGTTCGAATTGAAAAAATCTTTTTGTGTTGAATAGACCATTTATCGAGGAAGGCTTTAGGCTATATAACATCACGATGCAACTATTAGAAGCGAAGAAATAATGGAAAAAGCGGTCGAAGTCGCTGGCGGCCACTAGTATAATATAATTTCCAATTATTTTTATATCTAACCTCCAGATCCAACACTTCGATAATAAGTTTAAATTTATTTATTACTACACTAACTAACACGACCTTTTATGGGTTTATCACTTAGTATATTTAAAAGCACTAGATATATTGTAATACATTTTATAGCATAGTAACAATAGTTGTTAAGGAAATATTAAGCTTAACTAAATAAATACACACAATTAACTAATGAATCACTTTCATACTATGTAGCGTCGAACATTCGTTAAATAAATAAATAAATAATGATAAAATACCTAAACGAGATGTATAATCGGATAGGTGGATAATAAATACTGAATGAAACTACTGAATGATTTTTTTAAATTCTTTCACTTGCCGTAAGCTACATCATACTTGGTTAACATAGGTTATATGTTACGCGAGCAAAGTCCTGGGAAAACAGCTAGTTAGCCACAAAAAATATTCCTTTAACTTTACTTTAATCACAATAATATATATACATTATTTCGTTATTTCCATATGAGCAGGAAACGTGTTGATTGTAAATTAGATGCAAGTAATTATAATTGAACTTTCATAAACAGGATAGTTTGAGAACAATGGGCACGCGCAAGGCATCGGCTGCTTGCCAATGTGTCGTAAATTGGTAGGATGGCTCATAAATTCAGCCATTATTGGGGCTCGTTAAACTGGTCACTATATGAGACCCCGGGTGACGGCAACTAGCGGCCCAAGTAAGTGTCATGCTATTCGTCAGGACTTATACATAGATATCCTCTGAATTATAATACTATTCTGACAGTTTGTTCATCTAATACTCATGAGTTTTCCACAGAGACAATATCTACATATAAATATTTCTATTTGTACAAACCAATATTCCTTATTATGATAATATTGTGACGGAAAAGACCTTAAGTTCATTTAGAATGCAATGCAACCATGAATTCTTTCTTGTGGAATAAGATTCGTAACATCATGATATGCACAGAATGTAAGAGACATAATTGCAGCGAGACTTGAATGACAGTGAACAGGACACGTGTGGCATAGACATGACGAAAAAAGAAGATCTTGCGCTTAAAGCTCCATATAGGAGTAGGAAGCGTTATCCTGGACCCTGTTAATTTGTTGCTTTGACTATATACAAAAATGATATTGGCATTAACGCTACCCTCCATATTTTTTTTTTGAGGAAAACTCAAAAAGAAAAATATATTATGTGCCTACTAATACTGCCACTGAGAAATTTCGTTTAGATTAGGGTCAAAAAAAGATAACAGCGTCGAGCTGGTGCAGAATTCCCGCATGCAAAGTACAATGGAAAGGAACCAGAAAAAGACAAAGACACACTCTATAATTTCGTTCTCAGCTCCATTTGCGGATTATAAACCTATTTCACATATTACGCAGTTGCGTATGAAACTACATACCATTGACATATGAAATTACAACACAATTTTAAGAATGGAATAATCCAACACCACTGCTATGTCATAATCTTACCTATTAGTAATAACTATGATAAGAGTAGAATATTTTTACCGTGCGTACCGTATGTTATTTCGTCGATGGACGTGCCAGAGCCGCGGTCGCATCCGACAGCTGCCCCGGCAAAAATATCTCCACGGGTAGAACGCGCCGGTACACGGGCCACTCGGCCAACCAGATGGGTCAATGTCTCGAGCTAGATCAGCCCGTGACCTAATATCCAGGCATAAAGTAGTATCATTTAAATCACAGTGAATATCCTTTGTGTGACAGATGTTACAATATTAAATACATTACCTGAATCTTCTTATGTCTTGTAGTATTAGTCTTTAACATACTGACTGTTCTTTATGTTATACTCGGTATTTTTGTCAGTTTTGTCATTACGCGAACGATGACACCCCATGTTCTGCCAGAGAGATATACACCGAGCCTTAAACATTCTTTAAATCTTGAATGTAGTTCGTGACATTATAGTCACCAAAGCTTAGATTTGGCAAAGTCAGTGCAACAAAATTATACACAAATAACACTCTTTAGCTCGTGTATTCAAAAGTTTTGAGACGAAATAAAAGTTGCGTAACTTTTTTAATAATTAATTTATGTTTCTAAAATTTTCAGTAACCATTAAATAGATAATAATCAACAACAAAATGTATATTTTATTTAAAATGACTGCCCTTGTTTTTAATACAGGCCCTTAGACGATTAGGTTAGTCATCAATGGCGGCAGGAATCTTTTCTAGCGGAATTCGCTTTGCTACTCGAACAAGGGTTCGCTTTAGTTACTCCAAGTTTGGGTGGGACTTTCGGCAAGCCCTGAGCTCTAATTCAATCTATAAATAATAATCCAGCGAGTTGAAGTCGGGGCTGTAGGAGGGCCACATATCCGCCGCGATGAAGGCCGGCACATTCTCCCTCAACTAAGCTTGGGTGCTTCTTGTCTTATGGGATGGCGCCGAGTCTTGCTGGAAAATCCAGTCCTAATTGTGAAAAAATGTATTAGACAGGGGTTTCACCACGAGCTCTTAAATGACACTCTGATAATTGTTGGCTTTCACCTTGACACCTTTTTGGCAGAAATGGAGCGGAGTGACACCATCATACGAAACTCCCCACCATACCATCACTCTAGCCGAATAATGAGAGCGCGAAATATTTCGTGCAGAAGCTGGGACATCCTTGCTACTTTTAGCGTACACTTTATTATTTTGTTGGACAAAACAATGGAGTGTACGCTAAAAGTAGTTTTACGCTAAAAGTAGTTTTCTTAGACAGTAAAAATAATCCTTCTGGCATCATGTCTCCTCAGCAGCAATGGACAACGTTTGCGTCGTACGACGAACGACTACGAAGACGATCGTTTAAAAAGTTAACTTTTCTACGGCTATAGGCCTTTACCTTAAGATCATATTTCAGTATTCTGTTCACTGAAATGCGCGAAATGCTAGTCTGCAGATCGAGTTTCTTCTGAGCGAGACATGGATTTCGGCGAAATCGCTCTCGGATGATTTTGATGTTCGCAGGCGTCTCACAGAGCGTGTTCGACAATGATATTAATATGTCTAGATACGCAATACATACTAAAAATGTGAAGCTACTAAAACTAAGATGTTTCTAGATTTTTTGTTTTTCACTTATACTCATTCAACTCCCGCCGAGATAGTATAAAATAAATGCTTAGCGAAAACGAAAAACAACAGTGGATAAAATAAGATTATCTTTCACAAATACAAATAATATGAAAGAATTAAGTTTCACATTTAAATCATTAACATTTTTGATAATAAAAATAAAATTACAGCTAGTTTCAGAAAATAAAAATATTTAATTATCACAAATAAAATGTTGCCACTGCTATTCACTTTCAATTTTCCTTACTATATGGGAGCCTTTTCTTTTATTTTATATGGCTTTAATTGATTTTAATATCTTTTTTTTTTTAATGAATTATATGGCTCAGTTTAGTATTGGTGACTATGCAAATTGTGTTGATATTTTTTTATATACACAAATGTCAAGGTGTGGAGTTCGCTAGTTTTCGAGATACAACTCATAGAAAATACGTAAAATTGAACTTTAGTTTGATGTTTTATGGATTTTGACAATTTTTTTGTCTTAAACACTGACTTTATCGAAAAGGGATTTATATGCATACAATTTTAATTATTATTTTTTAAACAGACAACAATGTCAAAGGACGAAGTAATTTTTTTCTTAAATTAAATAAGATTAAAGGTATTTTAAATTAGAAAAAAACTTCCAATTTTCTTATATCATATTTCCCGAGAAAACGAAACTTAAATGTCTGTATAATAACTTCTAAATCTTTATTATCTCAATGAATATAGTAAAATATTCTTTTAACTACTATTTGACGTGTGGTGGGGACGGTGTGTTCTCACTCCCCTTTTGCCTTTAGCACAAGTTGGCATAGTCGCCGATTCTAAAGTGCTTCAATTATATAAATTAATTTTGCTTTTGGTTCTACTATTGAAAAACATACATAAATTTAAGCTACATTTATATCTCTTACAACTGGTGGTAAGGTTTTCAAATGAAGAATTTCTGTTCATAACCCGTATTCATAGTTGCTGCTCAAAAAGATGCTGAAAACTAAACACTGTATGTAGATTAAGAGACAATAAGTCCAAATCAATAATCGAAACAATTTAATACAGATGATGGCATATTGTCTGGAGTAAAATATCAAAATTATTATTATGTAAACATTGCTACGATTACAAGAGGAGTGCTTAAAGCCCCTGTCTTATGAAGTATCTGATACAACGGAGGTACCACAACACCTAGACCAGAGACAATATAAAAAAGTTCATTTTCTATTTTGACCCGACCGGGAATCGAACCCGAGACCTCAGAGACCGTGACGGTGGAATCAGCGTGCAAAAAACGACTGAAGTGTTTTTTTTTTAGCAAACAATTTGATATTCATATCATGAAGGTGTGCAATTCTTGTTTTCAGTGTACTCTCATGAT
This sequence comes from Diatraea saccharalis, assembly GCA_918026875.4. Taxonomy (NCBI): domain Eukaryota; kingdom Metazoa; phylum Arthropoda; class Insecta; order Lepidoptera; family Crambidae; genus Diatraea; species Diatraea saccharalis. Next base: position 9,954,414 of record OU893337.1, read on the forward strand.
TGATATAATATTATGCCGCATTTAGGGCGTCCCTCATATAAGATTTAAAATAATATCACTTAGCCTACTGTGCTTTGTCTTCTAGACTAAATATGTGTGAAGTTTCAGCTTAACCGATAGAGGATAACTGCTATCAAATTCAGTTGCAAGATTTGACGAAATACATTGCGATAAAATTAAAACACTTACTGCTCTTCCGAATTGAATCTGTTTATATTCACGTAATCTTGAAACAAAATCGGGAATTTATATTGGAGATTAACTTTATGCATGCATAAGTGAAACTAGTTTTATTTCTAGGTCTTTTAATATAAATAATAAAAAGGCGGAATGATACAAAATATTTTCTCAATTTTGAATAGGTATGTTAAATAAATTTTTAAAGTTACAGTCATTTACTAATTGATTTTATACATAAATCTACATTACTCATTCATTCAACATAAGGGGTGAAATTTTCGACAGCTGGCAATACAGTATCAATTGCCCATTTTTCCGTTCATTCTGTCGTTCGTACATATCCTGTCTTTGTTTTATTTAATGTTTAAAAATAGATATGAGAGATTCAAACACACTTAACCTGTTTATAATATAAGTATAGTATACATGTTTATTTGCAAAGCTACGTCCTGATTTAGGAAAAGTGCTACGCTTTTTAGCGCGTATGTTGTATGGGATTGCTTCTCTAGTTATTAAACTCATTGGTGGCCGACCGCTCCTTTGGCGATCTTGTAGAGAACTTGTCTCTTTGTACCGCTGTATTGTGTAAAAGACGAAATAACGGCTTACAGGAAAACTTTTCAGCTCGCGGTTTATCTGCATCGGTTTTTCCCCGCCTTAAATAGTAAAATGACAGTTGCATGTAATTGTTTCGTTCCTTCCATTACGAGAAATTAATTTGCGATACAAATAAACTAAAATTTAACATTCTGACTTCAAAATTGCTAAAAAATAAATAACAGCCAGTGAGATTTTATTTTATTTTTTCAGTAAAAAGTTTGTCACAAACTTTTTACTTACACACACGAGGTATAATTATAACTAGCTTTTGGCCGCGATGTCATTCGCGTGGTATAGTTACTTATACAATGGGCATCATTTCTAAAAACTTTAAAACAAATAATTATTCATTACATATATCCTGTAAAATACCTGAATATAATATTTTATCTTTGACAATGAAGAACTTCCATCAAAACTTAAATTCCCTATGTCAACCTTTTAATCACAATAAAACGAAATCTATATTCTTAAATCTACTCTGTTTAGTGGGTTAGGCATGAGAGCGTGACAGACCTACTTTCGCATGTATACGAATAATAAAACGATATTCCTTGTCTCTCATTACGTCATATAATAAGAGACTACCAGACATTTATTGAAATAAATAGACAAAAAACAATATTAAATTACAATTGCTTAATCGATATTTACACTTATAGCTGTTTTCTTTTCAAGTTAAATTAAGGTCATGGAACAGAGAGATGTGTGTGAGAACCATGTCGCTCGGTTGTTAAGTAACCTTCCCAGTAGCAGGTTATGGGATGGGTGGCCAAAAATTAATTAACCGAGCTCCTCCGTGCTTCGGAAGGTACGTAAGCCGTTGGATCCGGCTGCATCGGTAGTTTACACCTACATATCCGCACCGGTGAGTTATGGGCCATATTCTCTATTCGATTCCATCCACAGGGAAGGCCTGAGTCCGAGCAGTAGGGACAACAATAGGCTGGTGATGTCACAACCAACCAATTGACTGTCAAGGATCAAGATTATTAAAAGCATTCAATCCGCCACATTAAGTATATCGTGGATATTTTGCTATTAGACTTTGATGTTCAACTTCGAACACTAAAACATCAACGACTACATCAAAAAGCTATATTTATTTACGGTACAGCAACAGCTATATAAGATCCAATATAATAAAACTGGTCGAATTCCTCAGTCTGATTTTATTTGCAATTGGTATTTCATTACATTCACTTACAACGAAATACTATGATACTCACTCTATGCCGGTCTCGATCAAAAAGAAGAATGTCAACCAGCCAAGCACGAACATGCGAATTCGAATACGGAAAATGTAATAATTTAAAATATTTACGGCCGGCATTGACCATAAACTGTCCGAGTAAACCTACCTGTAGTAATGTGCACGGACGTTATAGTAGGTACTTTATCTCTGAAAACTTTAAAACTGTTTATCCAATTTGAAATACAGGTGAAAAAAAAACACAAATTTGAAGTTTACCCAAAACTTAATCGAAACTGAAATCTACGCAAAATTCTTTGAATACATCGATAACGCTCTTTAGTAAGGTTAGATTAGGTCGGTAGGTAGTAACCTACATAGCAGTTAATATAGCAAAGCTAAAAGTTTTTAACGTGTACTATTATTTTAAAACTCAACCTTGACCAAAACAGTGAGATGTAGAAATATACTTATCGCTATCTAGTATAGCTCAAATAATATAAAATGTGTTTTCTTTCGTATATAAAATGGTTTGAACATGAATATTTTATAATATTTAAAATGTTATATTTGTTAAAAAATATGTACTCAAGTACTAGTTTTCGTCACTATATCTTTATAAATAATATTAGATAGATTTATTACAATGACAAATCAAATGCTAATGAAAAATTTTTTGTTATGGTAACAATTTGACTCCCCATCAAAACTTCCACTCCCATTTTCATCCCTTTAGGTGCTGGTTTTCGGAGTAAAATATAATCCTCCCTGGGTCTTGAACTATTCAAATATAAATTTGCATTGATTTATATCAAAAACAAAGCAGTTTCATATAAACGTTTTCACCCTTTTTAACCCCCTGCGGGATGGAATTTCCAGAAATCCATTGTTAGTAACACGTCTACGAACAGATAACCTGTGCCTATACGTAATAAGACTCATAAGATCAAGTCTCTACTAACAGCGGTTTAGGATGTTTATTGTCTTTCGATCAGTATGTCAGGACATCTTTTTTATATATGTATAGATAATCACCTGACAAGCCGTATTCAGAATCTTCCTGTTTGACAATATTGTATTAAATGATAAAATTTAATAGTATAGTCAAATATTCAGTAATTAACTGAACAAATAACATTTATGGAAGTCTAGTTTAGTGCAATATTTTCTATTTTATATTCGATTTAATATATCATATATATTTTATTAATTGGATTATTACAATTTATCATTATTAAAAAAAACAATCATTTTAAAGGTACATATTATGCATTTTTGGTTGAAATTTTAACTCTGCGGATTTAATGAGGTAGAAAATTGCATGTTTATAGACTGGATCTCTCTGCAATCCAATTTAAAACACTTGAAAATCATCACTAAACAAGCTTCAATTAAATATTGACATTTTACGTGTTTCCGACCATTAAATACACTCAACAGCAGTGCTATTCAAAATACAGCATTGGACACAGCGCTGTCGCAACATTAGCCTTTGGAAAATCATTGGATATGATATGTCGCATAAAACAAAACAGACGTGAAATATCGCGGAGAGTAGAGAGGGTCCAGTAAATACGTCATCTCATCTTTCATTATGCTTGTTTTTGGTTAATAATTTTTCGTCTACAAGAATATAATTCACCAACCCTTTCATCTAAGGCTGTGAAAATAACATAGTAAAATGTAGTTCCGAATCCCGGCAAGGGATAGGTAAGAAGTTCAATAAAATGAAATCCAAACTCAAAGGGTAATACATTTGTTTTGACTGAACCCCAAAAATAGGAACAGCGCTGTGGTTGTCAGAATAGTAAAGCAGGAATTCCACCTTCACCTTTATTCCGTCGAGATGTTTGTTTAGAAATAATCGACAGTGATGATGAAATAGTTAATATTAAACTGCCGCATATGATATGCGGTAGCCCTGGAACAAGGCGACGCCCAAAATATCCATCTTGACCTACGACGGTGGCGATGGCGGGGCGCCGGCCACCGCGAACGTGCGGTATTTCGGAATATATGTCGCTTTTGCGTTGCATGTGTCACTGCTCGAAGATAACTGCGGTGTCATTGGCCTTTAGTATAGTTTACTGTGTTCCGAGTCTACGACATGTTTGCTTTAATGACGCTATGTACTTAAACTTATAGGTTGGAAGTCGACAGGAATAACGTTCATGCTTATGTAGGTTATACAAGATGATCCTAAGTGCTCACTAATAATTTAGGTACATGTTGGTGGAAGAACTATTACAATTGGTCTAGGTAGTATTTTTTGAATTTACCCATTATGAACAAACAAAAAATATAATGTTCTCTCTGTGTAATATTAGTGTAGACAAGCTGACTAGAAACTTCAGGTGGTAAAGACGATATTCCTAAGGATTAAAAGTAATGGTCTGCAAAACAACCCAAGCATTTCTCCAGTAAACTTAAATATACCGCAGTTCGCAGTGGATATACACAACGTCTATTGGCCCAATCATAATTAAAGGGTGCGAACTGTTCGATATTATTCAAACGAATATTTGAACCATTTCTTCTTGTTTTTCCCTTTTTTTTAAACTTTATGTTCTGCTAGACAATATCAATCGAATTACGGCTTTGAAATAAAAAAATATGCGGTTTCATCACAGAGGTTTGTGGGCTGTCACACATATTTATATTTCATATACACCTTCTACCTACCGCTCAATCAACAGTTTGTTACAGTAACCTATACTTAAATGGACTCATAATTTGCTTGCCAGCGTGTAGATAAATTCCTGACCTGTTGATAGTGGCCGGCTACATTAGGCAATGTTTCTACTTGGAGGCATTATGCCTTTTTTTTTAAGGTGAACGCTCGTTGAATTTGTCGTCATTCACGTACCGGTTCACGCGAGAGTTTCCTGCGATAAATTGTGGGGGCTGGGCAGTGACAGTTACGACTGAGGTAAAGTCGTTACTGCTCCTTCCTGGTGAATTAACTTTTATAAGTGTACCTTTTTTCATCCACTGAATTGCTTGCTTACTTATAAGTTCGTACCTAAGTTACGTTATAATTAAGTTAAATATAGACCTTGTAGAGTTTCTTGGTGTTAGAAAGGTCTATTCAAAACTAATAGAGCTAAATTACGCTCAATGAGAAATAACTATTTTTTTTCGCTGTAAAAAATTGGCTGTGTTATTGATAGCGAACTATCTCCATTCAAAACAATCATATCACGCCTACACTCGGTGCGACATGAAAGAAAGACAAACAACAACACTTATTCCTATTTATATATGTATTCAGACTAAATTTGGTTTTAAATTGAAAGTTCAGGTGTGTCAGCTAAATTTCAAAAATGTAATTTTTATAAAATACTCTAATATATGCCGCTTTTTTAAGTGCTATAAGCTCAAAAACAATAGAGCAATCATGCGAACATATTCACCCGATTTAACCTTCTTCGCGGTAAAGTTACTGAAAATCCATGTTTGGTACATAATCATTTGTAAGTCAATATGTAAGGACAAAGTTTTTTGTACAGGGAACATTTTTAATCACTGTTTTTTTTGGGAACCTGGGAGTGCCGTTAACAGAATCTTATTATTTTATGAAGATATTATGAAGAGATATTATTACAAGAAGATAAATTCACTGAAATTTATAATAAATAGATAAAAAAAAAATTACCAAAACTACTAAATATATATTTTTTTAAAAAGCAAAACATTGTTTGAACTCCTCTCCATTACAAGAAAACATAAGAAGCCTTAAAATTTACTATATTTACGGAAGTCTCGGAAATCGCGAAGCCGGCCGTCTGGATTTTTTAAACGAAAATAGACGATTTGGGTAATATTAAAAATCATTGAAGATTCATATTTCAAAACTAAATCACTATAAAACCATAGAACTATTAAACACATAAAACGCAACAGTTATATTAGCTTGCTTTTGATGAATGTCTACATTATTAGAGGAATGTAAAAATAGTTAAATACGATTGTAAATTCACCGGCAGATGTTCGCAAGATTTTATGCTGGCTCATAATAATAATGATTATATAAAAACAAAGGTTTTAATGATCTATTTTTATGAGAAAAAAGCTTTTGCTATAATTGTTTTTGTTTAAGACTAAATCTTAATAAAATCATGTTGTGTTCTGTTTATAATTTATTATCTATCAGTATGACACATATGGTCTTACATAACGATGAATTACTAACTCATCTTTATTTCTTTTCTCTATTCTCGTGTTTCTTTTTTGCTTTATTATCGATTTTCCTACAAACTATTCCTTTCATGAGCTAACTCCTTCCTACAGTGCTCTTCTTTTAAAAATACATAAAATATTAAGGTTCAATACCATGAGACCTTCTGTTTTGTTAATACAGGGAAAATACACTTAAACCTTAAATCAGGGCTCTGCAACCATATACACTGGACTGATCTGGGGTGTTAGCCCAGGACATGCGGTCAAACAGAGGGATACTCGCATGTACTGCAATACTGTACTGCAGTACTGCAATACAGGCCTCCCTCACAGTACTCCTCTAATAAAATCTATTTAAAAGGGGAATAATGTTTTTTTTTTCGATTGATCATCTAATGCTTTAATCTACTGCTTTCGTCGTTGACTTTAACTCGAATCTTGAAGGTCTCTCTCGATCACTGATAAACAGTTTCTGAAACAAAAACGAAAATATTCAGTACGATTTCCCGAAATATTACCAATATTTCAATAAAATAAATATTCGACATTACTTAAAACTTATGCATATTAGTTCAAATGAACAGACAACGCGCGGTTGGACTTGACGTGTTTTTTTCAATTTTCACAACATGACCTGCAGTATCATCTGAATGAGTCACGAAGCGACAATAATAAACAAAGCTCTTGTCGGCCGCGTTGACTCAGGAGTTGAGAATCTGCACATAATATGCTTGTTGTACATACATTAGCGAGAATGTAGGACACGCGCTTTAAAAAAAATCTGGCGCAGTTTTAACTGTTGAATTGTTATTAACAATTTAATGGATAATGTAATGCTACTTTCATGTTTTTTTTATTTATTTAACACATAATAGACAAAAAGACATGAACTACACAGAACTTTACAATAATAAGTATGTTTCAGATTAAATATCTGAACAATAAATCTTGACAAGAGGTTTTTTTACCGCCATTGTGTTAGTGAACGTAAAATTTTCTCGATATAAAACCTTTTTGTACAACAATACAAATTCAAAGAATATTCTTTGTAAGATGTCAGTGTCGAGTAAGTGGTTCTCAGTAGGAGACAAGCGGGAAGAGACCGGGAAAGCTGCCAACATCACAGAACAGATAACATCAGAAGGACTTCTCAGTTCATTTTATAGTATACAAGGTTTTACGAGTACATTTAAGAATAAACGGAATATCTAGCTAGCTTATTCTGTAATTAAACGATATGCTCAATAGGATTGAGGCCTAAATGACTAATTCGCCAATCAGATAAAATTAATATATTAGAAACGTAATAATAACTGATTTAGGTGAATAGGCATTTAAGATGAGGTGTGATGAGGAATTTTCAATCTCTGTTGAAAATTCATGTGATTTGAAATGAGACTGGCATGTAATAAAAATTCTTAGTTAAGGATATTAAAAGTTGAAATCAAAACTTCTTTACTAAAATAAAACAAAAATACAAAAACATATATTTGATATTTATTATCAAGTCTATATTCACTGGAAAATTAAATTATCCGATTGACGTTCTTTGATTTCGTCTTCATTCTTCACCGTGTTATTATCTAATTGGCTTGACAGTTTACTGTTTTAAGAAATGTGCAAGAAATTTACTTTGTTGTTCTTGTGGCGTAATTTTGTAATCAATATACTAAAGTTTTATCCAAAGTATCGAGGCTTTCTTTATATTTATTCATTCAGGAATATTATGTATACCATTCTGGTGCGATCTCGGTAATGCACGAAAAAACCTTCTGCTCTGTAGCGAATTTAGCTATTATTTAGCTATTATTCTGAAATGTAAGATTGTATCTGGATTCTAAAAATACTTCGGATATTTTAGACTAATTAAATAATTTTATCGATATATTTTCTGTCAAGTGTCTTTGTTAAAGACTAATCATCGTATGTCACATAGGATATTACGCAACGATTGGAGTATCCCACGTCTCATTTAAGATCTATTAGCAGATTTGTTCCAGGTTATTTGTTAAACAAAAACATTATTTTTTAATATTAATCTATTACGATTATTTGCAACTTTTTCTTAACGACTACTATTGTCTCATTTATCATCTTTGAGGAAGACAAAAATTCTATTTATTTTGTCATCATATTTGATATATTTTAAACCATTGTTACATACATATTCTATTATACTTCTTTAAGTACCTGAGACTAGTGAATTTTTTAATCATTTATAAATAGATATCTATCAATATAATATTGTAAATTCGAATGTGCTGACACAATATCTCTCTCATGCATGATGGACATAGAATTCTCTTCTCATATTTGTGAAAACTGCAGAATTGAAATCGGTTACATCATAAATTAACTAGAGCAATACAAAATATTGAAACCGATATTCTTATTAAAAATAAAAGTATGAAGCTTTCTTATTTATCATACTATTTTATTTAAGACAAAATAGTTGCAGTAGGTAATATTTCTGTTTCCGTTTTATTCAGCCGTTATACGACTTTCAATTTTATACCATTTCGTATACGAAACAACAAAAAAACGCAAAATAAAGTAAACTGCTAAAAATAATTTCTGAATTCACTCTCAACACTGAATAATAGAACTGAATTTATAAACCACAAGAATACGTCTCATTATTCTTTACTGCGGACTCAAGACTTTCCGAGGTCTCGGGATGTAAATTCGGACAGTTAAGTGAGAAGTTTGAGGGACAGACGACATTATTGCCATCATTTGGCGTTGGTTATATTACTGGCTCGAATCTATTTAATGAAACTCGAGATTTATTCTAGTAGCATTTACAACTAGCTTCCGAAATGTTTAGTAATATTATCTAAAATACGAGAACGTCCCTTTTTATTATTATTATTATCATTAGCCTTTTAAGATCCCTAGTGCTGAGGCACAGGTGTTCCCTATTAATGGAATCGATTATGGAGAATGAATCATGATCCACCACGCCGGTCCAGTGCGGATTGCTGGGTGTTAATGTCGGTAAATATAACCGGGACAATTGACTTAACGTGTCTTTCTTTAGAAAGCGGAGTTACTACATCATCGAGATATTTCATAAATAGAAAAATGAAGGATAAGTACGATAAGTACGTACGTTCTTGGCATTGCCCTATATCTAAAATTTGTCAAGAATGTCAAAAAGTTTAAAATATACAAACTTTTTTTGCAGTGCCTGACAAACTTTTCTTGAGGGCAGGATAAAAGCCTTATTTATATATTTAAGTTTTATTGCATAAATAAAAATATATAAATGTCAGACTTGAAGCAATTATGTTCTACTAGTCAAGAGGAGAACTGTATCAGAGAGCTTATTATTGTAGATAGGACCGACATTTCTATTTAAAGTTGTGTTTTGATTCTTGAATTAAATTCATTAATTTGGTAAATCTCTAGACGGACGGATGGCGTTTCGACTGCACTCCGTTTGCAAATTTGCAATATAATTGCAGTTAGTAGAACAGTAATAAAACTGCAAATAAAATGTGCCGCCTGATTGCAGTTGGTTGTTGGAACTCTATGCTGATTTCAAACTAGCAAACCGATCCTGCTAATGTTTATGTAATAATCGGATCTGAATAGAACATCAACGACTTGTATTTTTATTAAAGAATAATTGTATCTAAACTCCAATATTACCTAAGATGCAATGTCTTCCTCACACATCAATGGCGACATATGTTTAATAATATTAGACTTCATATATATAGTAGTACAAAGTACAAGTACAATATACATAGATAAAATACAAGTAGTCGATATTCTATTGCTATGTGATTATTACGTAAATATTACCAGAATTGGCCCACTATACGGTCGACATTGATTCAATTACATTTGACCTGCACAGCAATTGGGCTGCAGAGTTACTTTGCATTTTTATTGCAGTTGGACTAAAGTGATATTTTAAGATTGTACATTAAGATAATATTTAATCTTAAATTAAAGGCTGCGGTACTTATAAAACTGAATTCAAAATCATTTTGCAGTAACGATGGAATATACGCTTCGAGTCATGGCACCCAATGAGTCGGTAATCCCCAAAGTCATTATAGCGATTTCGATTTAGGAGCTTGAAATATGAATCCATAATTGAAGCACGATCGTTATATTCATTATTTTCCAATTACAAAGCAGAATTTTAATGGTCAGGCACTCGGTCCATAATTTAGGAGAGGTACTCTATGTACTTCTTAGCAACATCACTTTTGATGATTTTAAAAGTGATCTTCCTTAAAGATCTGGGCATGTACATGTATATTACCGTTTTATTGAAAAGCTGATATTAAAGTGGTTTATTCATGCGCGCGTGCTTTGAATTCAATTACTGAAAGCTCAGCGAACGGGGTCGCACAGGCTACGTTAACCGGGACGGCGCGTCATGGTCTTACCTAGGCGGGAGCGGTGAAAGGTCAAAGGTTGGTTACACTCGCTCCGTAACTGTTCGTAGCAGTCACTCGCGATATTGCTAATGTTCATGTCTACCTCTGTAGTCATAGCCTTTATACGAGTAGTATTTTGTAAGGTCATGGAATGTGTATGAAATTTATATTTGTTATAAGTATGTATAAAAAGACTAACGCTCATTTTTATTAAACTTAGGAGTTGACCAAATCTGTCGCCTAAATATTTAGGAATCGCCTAAGGTAAAAATGCATTTCACCATTGACTAGGAACCACCTAACGAAATTAAGCTATGTATAAAGTTATGATATTCATTGTGTTTCATTTGCGTATATGACAGGTCATAAATATGTCAAGGGATAAAATAATAAAATATTTTTTTGGAATTAAATGAATCTGCTTAAGCGAATCGTAATATTAGGCGTTACCTAGTTAAGCTATGCCTTGTTCTAGGTTAGTGAAAATTGGTGTACAAGTTTTCATCTAAAAGTTTAAGTTTCATTACATATAATTGCAAACGAAACGTATGAAAGAGGGAGAGAATGAAAAACATAAGATAAAAGAGTAAATAAATATATTTTACGGATTCGTACTCGTTTACGGATTCTTACCATTCGTTGTGTTTAAAAAAGTAATTTAGGCTATTAAAAATATCCTCCCATAAAGTCAAAGCGGACAGTTAGTAATAGATTATTTCACTAAAAACTTTTCATGGAACATGTATTGACTAAAATGTAGAATTTGGCTCTTCTTGGCCACTATTGTAGCCCCAGATTCCTAGTTATAAATATAACTAAGTAACTACAGACAAAGAGCCGTCAATAGTGGGTCGCTAAACAAACTTCCTTTATGAAATGCTTTCCACTTGCCGCAGGCATGTGTCTCTCTGTTTCTATGAATAAACAAATAAAGGAAAACTATGTTGCTTGAATACACAGCGGTTCCAACTATCAAGCGTTTGTTATTGCGCCTACTTTCATTTTGCTATTTCAATCGCAATGCACAGGAAAATGAAATAAACGAAAAAAAATGATTCATGGCGAATAAGTGGAACGCGTATATTTCTTCGTATTCTCTGAGTTAAATTACAATGGGAAAATTGCTACAAATTATTGTATGGCGTGTAAACCATAGAAGAAAATTGTTCTGAATCGGTGATTGTTTACTTACATTTTTATATTTTGATCGTAGAAAAGATTTTAGAGTTCAATTTGATTTTATCGTATTGTGCTTAATGTGCAGCCGCCAGCGCTATCATATATAATAATCAGAGTTTTTATAACCATTGCTATTGAAGTCTTGTTCCACGATGCCAACTATAACCTGTACGAATCAATATGACACCTGAGGGCCTATTCTGTTTGTACTCGAACGAAAACTTGAATTTCGAATAATTCAATTTTATTCAAATCATATCCGTGAAGAGTATGTGTACATCAGGCAGTGTCAGGTCCTATCTCCACTGCATCATAAATTATCATAAAATACATTTCTTTGGTGTAACATTTTAAAAATAGACGAAATTTCAAAAGCTTTTTAGGTTCCGTACAAAAAAAAGGAAAAGTGGAACCCGCATACTTGGTTCTCTGTCTGTTTTCTGTTACATCCGATTTTCTTTGAAACTATTGAACCTGTTGTATTAAAATTTGGTACATATATGTATGTAAGTTTAGACGGTCGTATAACGTAAATAAACGAATTTGAAATAAGGAGTACTCCTTTGGAGCGTAAGTTACAAAATAAAAGTTGTGCAAAGTTATCAAATGAAATGTATTCAGAGCATCTCAAATGTTTCTTTTAAAATAAAGAATGTTCTAGTTAGGGTCGGTATTTTGATACGAAATATACTTATCTTATAATATTTCTTACTATACATATTATAAAACAAAGTCGCTTCCCGCTGTCTGTATGCTGAGATCTTTTTAAACTAAACAATGGATTTTAATATGTTTTTTATCAATATACAAAGTAATTCAATAGGTAGGTTTATATCTATAGTTGAAATAGGACTACGTAGGCGAAGCCGCTGGCGATAAGCTAGTATATTACTATAATATACTAATGTTATCTAAAGTGTGATTTACGACGAAGTTATTTACTTGTTTTGTTAGAACACGCATTTAAATAGTTATTTTTTTATTGGATGTTCCTTTTATAGAACACACGGTACGAAAAAGATTACAATCGTATTGAGCTCGCCAAGTACTGAATAAGTTAGTACTCGACTTCAGCATCCCTGTGTTCTTGAATATTTAATCAACGTTCTACTACCTATTTATTTAAGAATTATGCTTGAACAGTCTCTTTACAGATACCTCCTTCATATGTGCGAGATGATCATGTCCAATTATATGTTTATCATCATCATTATATACTTATGGATAGAATAGAGAATGGCTTGGAATAGAAATAGGATGGCATGCGCCCAGCAAATTTAATATTCGCATGTTTTGTTCAAGTAAGAAACGGACGTCGGAAATGGATTACCGTACCGAAATGGTTGCAAATTTTTGACAGTGAATCACATTTCTTTCATTTATATTTTTGTTTTATATGAGAGGTTTGAATGAAAAATGCGCATTATTGGCCCACGCGACTTTAAGCCCATAGAATACAGTAAACATCGTCCTTTGCAACAAATCTAGAGCAAACCTACAGCTTTGAATCTAGACACGAATTATTTTCTGTAGTGCGTGCATATTTAAAGGGAACTTTTTACCTATTTATTTCTCATTTTTTGCGGAAAAACGTATGGACTTAATTTATTGATAATTAAGGTTGAACTTGATTGCAGAAATTTAACATTTCTGTAGAAACCTGCCGTTGTATGTATAAAAAGTGAAACTTTTGGTGGAAAAAGGTATATCATATTATTAGTATTCCAATTTTCAGTAAAAAATAAATTATTAGTGTAGTGTGATATAAATTGGTTCTGTAATCCCGCTCTGACCAAAATTGTATGAACTCATATGTTACTTAGTTTTCCTCTCAAAGGAAATTTTCTTTTATCATTTATTATGTACAAGTATGAACGTAGGCGAACTCGATCAATGCGGCCTCCATTGAGGAATTGGTTATTTATTTCAGTTCGATTATAGGTAGTGTTATCTAAGAAGGCCCGCTACTTTTAAAAACTCGAGGCGTAGTAACCGCTCTATCAGGCATATCAATGGCTACGAAGCCCCTAACTTGTGTAAACAATTTTTTTACATTCCATTTAATTTTGATTACAGGGCCCCTCTAAAAAACCTAAATAAATGTTTAAATTGCAATGTTTCTACACGTAAATCCCATCTTAAAAATAGTCTGTTGTTAATTCCATTAGGTGATCAGGCTTCTTAAACCAGGCCTTTATAAATTTTTCATAAAAATTATTATTATGCGCCTAATAAAAAAAATTGAATTATAACAGTCTATGGAGCAGGCCAGAATAAGAAACGGCCAAGTAAACATACGACCGAATATCAAACGCCACTGTGATTAGACTTTATATACTATAAAAAGGCTATGTTGAAACCCGGCCAGTCTTGGACGCATTACAACGTGAACGTACAGAGCGCTTAGTGTAAGTTTTTTTGACTTTTACGTTCATCGTCGATTGTGAACGCGTTAAGTTTATAGAATGAAATCCGATACTATCAAGTAACTATCAAGAATTACAAATCTCCATAGAAATTCTTCACTAGTGAATGCGTTAACGTAAAATTTACACTTACTAGTCTGATCATAACTTTACGACACTAACCGAGAATATGTTTAAGGATAAAATGTCATTCTAGAACTTACGTTCGCTTGACGTTAGATCCGTTTGGGACGTTGAGTTTTGAAACTGGGAACAAGTCACTCAATTATTTGGTGACGCAATATAAAGCCTTCTGTAAATTTACGTAATGTAAATTGTAAATTTATTAACTCCTTACATAACAACAAATGCGCATGTTTAACAAATAAAATATTTTATTCTCAAAATCGTAAAATATTGTAAGCCTGTGAAAATGCGGGAATATCTGATGTCAAATGTATAGGATACGTAGGCTGGGGTGGGACCAGTAGGTATACACTTCCACTCTTCCACGTTACATAGCGTGCGTGGCGTACGTGGGCTCAGCTTGTCTCCATTAATTGTTGAAGATATCTTTAAAAAAAGATACATAAAAGGAGTTCCACGTTGGGCGCCAGTGTTACGAAGGTCGTGGCAGAGCGGGTCGTAAAAGCTTAAGTAAGCTTGACTAGTATTTAATATTTAAATATCAACAAAGAACCCACTTGGGTCTTCAGCAAAATTAAACTTTACTGCACAAACAAGCACATATTACATTTACTATTAAATCACATGTCGAAATGACAATATATTATATATTGTGACAGAATAATATGGCGAATTAGTAAGAAACATAAATAGACCATTGACATAAAAAGGAGCTGTAGGTACGAAGAAAGCAAATAACATGATGTCGGTTATACCATTATTAATAACATTTAAATATCATGTTCAAGCTCATCTAACCCTTGCCGTTTACCGTAAGTATTGTAGTATGGAAACTTAGTATAAGCCAAGTATCATAACAAGTTTTAGTAGTGTCTTTGACAGCTGACGACCCGTTCCCTTTAACTATTGACAAACTTGTCATCGAGTTACATGAAGTCTGTTTCACTTATACTTTCACCATGTTTGTTAATTTCGCCTTCGAAGCCGAGTTTCCGCATGATGCTTTGAATTAGAAGTAAGATTGTTCTCGGTATGTGTGTTAAAAAGATGTTTTGTAATTGTTTTTACAATAATAAATTGAGCTTACTTAAATATTGTTTTAGAAAGTGAAAAAAAAAAAAAAATTATTTCATTATCTAGACAATAACAATTATATAAAAGTTTTTGCCGGAACCAAACCAAAACCAAATATTACGACCCAAATGCTATGTGTTAAGAAAATTATTAACTATAATAAACTATAAAATAAGACAACATACATAAACTGCGCAGAACGCTCAGTCTAAGTTTTTTGACGTTTACGTTCATTTTAGTGTGGAAACTGGTATAGTGCCCTTAACAGTAATTACCAAGAACTAAAATTCTTCATACAAATTCTTAACGCGCTCACTAGTCAACGCATTAACGTAAAACTTTAGGCCCCTAACTAATTACCTAAAGCACTTGTATTATTAGGTTGGGGAAATAGTCATTTCGTATATAGTATGCACAAACTTGTAATAAAATCTTTCTGGCTATGCTATTTCTATCTGCCTGGTTTTGAAATCATTAAAAAGTTTAAATTTTAAAGAAGATAACTCTGATATATCTGATGGCAAAAAGTTATCGAACAAAATACCTACTTTAGTTAAATGTAAATAAAATTTTATTAAAAAATGTTTTGAATTTTCATATAAAATGCGATGAAACTTTTTTCCCAACCTATTATTATGGTAATGGATTCAGAATTAGAAAAGTTCATATTCCACATTGACCTCGATGTCACTTTCAAACCGGTGTATCTATGAACCACACGATCACGGAAGATGAGGAATTAAAAACTGTAGAAGTTTATTTATTTACGTAAACCAGACAGACATAAGAAGGAGCATCATTAAACTAACAAGAGACAGTAACTGCGGGAAAACTGGCTTCGAATTTATATTTCAAGACATTAAATTTTTATTTACTTCTAAAAGTAAAAAAAGTCTACTAGCTTATTGTACTTTCACTCAACTTCCCCGATATTACGTAAGGCACGATCAAAGTTACCAAATTGTTACTATTTGTCGACCACGGTCGGTCCTCCTCGCGAGATCGATACAGAGTCTGTCTCCAGCGCGATCTGGCTCCATTAACCAGCTGATCATTCCCTCTCGCTCTGGCATTACATAACTTTTTACTGTATCTGGAGCTTATTATGAGATTACAAAATATATATGCTAGGGAGAAAAGTAGGGGACCTGATGAATGAGTGCTGGTATTTTGTTATTGCTTACGTTTTTATTACGGTTCGTTTTACGTTCTTACGTTTTATGTTCTCTATTAGAATAAATTCTATCAATAAAAAGAATTGAAACGATTTTATCATATCTGCTAGTTTACCAATATTTAGAAATAAATTGCAGTTTGTCACTTTAATTTATTAACATTAGTCGTTTCAACAGAAATAAATCTCATAAATTATATTATATGTACTTACGGTATTTAGTTTACTTTTCTACCTATAGTTACATTTATCCCTTATGTTTGTGAACAAAGAAGCCGTATATTTTGGCAAACAAACAATACTTTATACCTTTTATTGTATACCGGGGGGAACAAAAATAACTACGAAATAATTTATGGGGCAAGTACAATAATACGTTAATTTTTATTATTATTTTAGATTATTCACAAATCAATGCTCAAATAATGATATCCTGCAGTGTAGACTGATTTAAAACTGATTACTTTAAACGTTACAACTACTTTAAAATTAGAATATATTTTTAAACTTTAACTGATATTAACCAATGTTATTTTCTATTTTGTAACCTTTTGATAAATACATTGATCGGTTCAGTGGAAAGGATTGAATGCTAAGGGCATGGTCTGTACAGTTTTTAGCCTTCCAGACGTTCATAACTCTTCCACACACACTCGCCGTTTTAATGGCTTCTGACGTTACCATCCGATAATACACTATGTAGCGTGAGACCGCCCTTACATAAATATTGTCTGTGCACATCCCTTAACTAACCGGTGTTAACCAGTACATACCTACCACGCCCGGCCTGCGTAGCCGTCGGTCGTCCATGCGCCCGCCATTTTAGTTAGTGCGAGCCGGAGCGCATTCGAGTGAGCACGTATCACTTTGATATAAATTTATATACCTAAATGTGTGTAAACGGCGTTTTACAAATTAATAAAACTTGTGATTGTGCCTCGGTGTTTCAACAAGCCACCTACTACGCCCACCCCATTCAGCTCCCGCCGAGCTAAACTGGCTCCCAACGTGTTTGGTGTAGTAGTGACGTAAACTGACTTCCAACGCGTTTGGTGTAGTTGTTACGTAAATTGGCTTAAAAGTTCAGCTGACGCTCAACGTAATAAGAAACCAGGATGCCCATGAACACTAGAAGTAGATCGGCAGGTGGGGGAAATAGAGAAGATGCGGCGCAACAGCCCGTATACCCCAACCCTCGACCGCCCATGATGTCGCCGGCGCGCGACGACGAACGCCGTGACTCCGATGGTGCCGCTCCTCACATCGCCGACATGATGTTCACTAATGACAACGTTGCATCAATCATAGCTTCACTACAAAGATCTCAAACGGAAGCCTTTCGGGATCTGCTACTCTCCGTTACGCGCGGAAACTCATCGACTCCAGTCCCGACGACAGGCGAAAGTACTTTAGCCCGCTGCAAAGCACAGTTTGCTGGCCGACGTAATGAGTCAGTGGAAGCGTTCATAGATGCTGTCGAAGCGTACAGTGAGTGTTCAAATGTTAGCAACGTTAATATACTCCGCGGACTATCATACTTACTAATTGAAGAAGCAGCTACGTGGTGGCAGGGCGTGAAATCTACGATAACTTCATGGCAAGAGGCGAAAGAAAATCTTGTTAGTGCCTACGGCGACCGCCGCCCGCCATACCGTATTTTTAAGGAGCTCTTCGCAAGTCCACAACTCGTGACCGAGAACACGGATATTTTTGTGGCGCGCAGTCGCGCTTTATTGTCAAGAATCCCCTACACGGACGTCTCGGAAAAGGCACGACTCGACATGATATACGGCCTTCTTCATTCTAAAATACGTAAACGGCTTCGAAGAGAAGAATTTGATACATTTAATGATTTTTTACGTCATGCACGTAATGTGGAAGACAGCCAGGCGGAGACCGACGTATTTAAACCAACGTCGGCACCGTTTCGCCAAGGGAAACAAAGTTCATCGCGTTATGTACAGCCGTCGCCATCGACGTCGACGTGTTATAAAGAGACTGTCGCGAAATGTGAGCCCATTAAAAATAGTGAAAAGTTAAACGTACAAAAAAGTGAAATAAAGTGTTACGGTTGCGGTGCCGCGAACGTTATCAAATCAAAGTGTACTAAGTGTAATCCGAACAAGTCATTTTACTCGGTCGAGTCGTCGCATCAAAAGCAGAACGCCGTAAGCGCGCCTTTCCGTTCGGTTCGCAGCTCGGCGTTATCAACTGATAACAGAGACGTATTGAGAGGTAACCCTACGCATGTCGCGGGGGATTTTCATTCTAACCCTTCGTCGGACTCTCGTCGAATAGATTATAATAATCATCGTATTATAAGCTTATGTTTTAATAGTAAAACATTATGTAATAATAAAAATGACGGTTCACAAACTTCTCTATTGCAAAATGTAAATGATTTTAGTGGTGATAATTCATTTCACAATTATTTAATTAATTCTATCAATAATAATTTTGACACAAAGTGTGTATGTTGTAAATTAGAAAATATTTGTTTAAAACAAAGTTATTATGTATATAATTCATGTATTAAACAAAGTTATGATTGTTTGAAAAATAATAATTGGCGTACTGAAATGTCATGTCATTTAATGTTGGATAGGTCAAATAATAATGATAACAGTGTACTGTCTGAGAATTTGGAACTTGATGATATAAGAAAATATAGAAAGAATGTTTGTTCAAATAATTTTAATGAGATTTCTTATGAATGTAATAATAATGAAATGTCTTGTAAAATGCCATTCCAACGTCCTGTTTTGAATATTTCTATTAAGGGTTATAATGGTACTGCATTGGTTGATTCAGCGGCTAGAACTTGTGTAGCAGGTCACACACTGCACGCACTCCTAAAACAAATAGGATGTAAATTAGTATTGTCAAAACAATATGTAAAATTGGCAGATGGTATTAGGAGAGAAATGGATGTACTTACCACGGAGGTGGATGTGACACTTGAACATAAGACAAATTGTGTACCATTTTTGATTTTTCCAGAGGCAGATAGTAATGAAAGCCTTTTAGGAATAGATTTCTTAACTATGTTTAATCTTGTATTTGATTTTGGTAATCACAGCTGGTATTTTACTGAAAATAAAGAAAAACAATTTGAAATGCTTTTTGAAAATGTGTCATCTCCATCTTTGTGTGCTGCAATAGATGTACTTCGGGATGATGAGGCAACTTCACTTAGCAAAGAGCAACGTGATGTTCTCGCTCGCGTCTTAATTGATAATATGGATATCTTTGAAGCAGGGGGAGGCCCAACTCCTTTTGCCGAGCATATAATAGATACTGGTGAGCATCGACCCATCGCAGTTCCGCCATATAGGTTGACGCCTGCCAAAAAGGAGGTTATGCGCGCTGAGGTAGAGAAGATGTTAGAAGATGATATTATTGAGGAGTGTGAATCTGCCTGGGGTTCACCTGCGTTGCTTGTACCTAAGTCTAATGGAAAGGTACGTTTCTGTGTCGATTACAGAAAGTTAAATGCGGTCACTAAGACCGATGTTTATCCTATGCCGTTAATAGATCAGCTTGTTCAGTCTACAAAGAAAAATTGTTTTATGAGTTCCATTGATATGCGGAGTAGCTACTGGCAGGTTTCTGTTCGGGAACAGGATCGAGACAAAACAGCGTTTCTAACGCCGTTCGGAACATATCGTTTTAAGAGAATGCCGTTCGGTTTAAAGAACGCACCTTCGACGTTCCAGCGTTTAGTAGATAGGCTGCGTTCTGGCGTTTCTTTGAAAAACGTCACCTTACTGGCTTACCAAGATGACATTTTAGTATTGAGTGAGGGTACTTTTGAAAAACATATGTCTGATTTACGTGCAGTCTTCGAGAGGTTGCGCTTATTTAAGCTTAGAGCGAATAGGGAAAAATGTGTCTTCGCACGAGATAAAATAAAATACCTTGGTCATATTATTTCACAGGATGGGATTTCACCTGATGAAGATAAAGTACGTGCAGTAGTAGAAATGAAACCACCATCATCGTTGCGTCATCTCAGAACATTTATCCAGACATGTTCCTGGTTTAGGAAATTTGTGCCGAATTTTTCTGCTGTCGCAGAGCCGCTAACACGCCTGTTAAAGAAAAATCAACCTTGGTATTGGGGACCAGATCAAACTAGCGCGTTCGAAGAGCTGAAGAGGCGTTTATCGTCGTCGCCTATACTGGTTCAGGCTGATTATAAAAAACCGTTCATATTACGAACAGACGCTAGTAGTTATGCACTCGGTGCAGTTTTGTTACAGGGCGAAGAAAAAGACGAGCGGCCTATAGAGTACGCCAGCCGCCTTCTTACGCCTGCTGAAAGAAACTATAGCACAACCGAGCGCGAGGCGCTTGCGGTCGTGTGGGCTGTTGAACGTTTTAGAGGTTATATCGAGGGTCATGATATAATAGTAGGAAGTGACCATCAACCTTTAAAATGGTTACTTACCTTAAAGTCGCCGTCGGGTAGATTAGTCCGTTGGGCATTAAAGCTACAAGGCTTTAATATTCAGTTTCAGTACACGCCAGGGAAGGCAAACGTCGTTGCTGATGCGTTGAGTCGTCCTACCTGTGAAGAGAAAGATAAAAATCAGTGTGGAGTTTGTTCGGTCGTTGTAGACTTACCTGCTCGAAGTCCCGCCGATCTTCGTCGCATGCAGCTCGATGACCTGGAACTAAAGAAAATAATTGATGAATTAGAAGATATGTCAGATCCAAATTCTATAGGTGCAAAACGTTGGTCTGAACGGGGGTATTTTATTCAACAAGGTGTTTTATACAGATATAATCCTGATATTGATTGCGAGGATCCACAACTGGTGGTACCGTTATCATTACGTCATAATATAATAAAGGAGTGTCATGACTCTGAAATGGCTGGACACCATGGTGTTGAAAGGACTTATAATAAAGTTTTGCAAGGATTTTATTTTCCTGGTATGTATAAAGCGATAAAAGATTATGTGAAAACTTGCACTACTTGCCAGCGTTATAAAGCTTCAAACACAAAACCATCAGGTCTGTTACAGACACCAGTTCTGAGTCAAAGAGGAGAGGTTGTAGCTATTGATTTGTTTGGTCCGCTTCCAGCTGGAGACGAGGGGGAGCGATGGATTTTGCTCATCGAAGATATAGCAACTCGTTGGGTAGAACTCTACCCACTAAAAGAAGCCACTTCAGAAGCATGTGCTCGTATGTTGATTGAAGAATATTTTCTTCGTTATGGTCTTCCACGCCGTGTTGTGTCGGACAATGGTGTGCAATTTGTGTCTGCAGTAATGCAACAATGTATGTTCGTTTTAGGAATAACACAGGAGCTGACACCACTTTATCATCCATCGGCAAATCCTGCTGAAAGGAAAAATCGCGATATGAAATTTCAATTGTCTCGCTTGGTAGAGTCCAATCATTCGTCATGGCCTCAACATTTGCCAATCGTCAGGTTTATAATGAACTCTGCTGTTTGTCAAAGTACTGGTGTTACTCCGGCATACATAATGTTTGGAAGAGAGCTTCGTACTCCAGTTGATGTCCAACATGATATTAGAGCTATCTTAAGCAAGGATAATTTCGTTCCACAGATTACACCTTATTTAAAGAAATTTGTTGATTCACTTATTTCAGTAAAAGAACGTGTTGAATCACAACAGGATAATCGTAAAGAGTACAGTGATAAGTCTCGGACTCCAGCTGAAGTCTTTAACGTTGGAGATCAAGTGTTATTAAAATCTCATGTGTTAAGTAATGCTGCTAAAAATGTCACTAGTAAATTCATACCTAAAAGAGATGGTCCCTATGTTGTAGTCGGGAGAGCTAGCCCTACTGCATATATCATAGGTAACTTAGAAAATCCTGAGGAAGTGTTAGGGAAATTCCACGTGTCTGAACTTACCCGTTTTTATAATCGTGAAGATTGTAATAATACGCCTCCTCGTCCCGTTGTGCAAAAACGCAATAGAGGTCGCCCTCGTAAACATGTTTGTCTGGCTTGTTCTGTTTGTAATCAAGTTTTACAATTTCGTTAATATTGATTTTTTTTTGTTTCGTTTTTTTGTTTCTTAATCTTTGCGAGTTAACGGACGAGGACATACCCGTTAACTCGAGGGGGAGTGTGTAGCGTGAGACCGCCCTTACATAAATATTGTCTGTGCACATCCCTTAACTAACCGGTGTTAACCAGTACATACCTACCACGCCCGGCCTGCGTAGCCGTCGGTCGTCCATGCGCCCGCCATTTTAGTTAGTGCGAGCCGGAGCGCATTCGAGTGAGCACGTATCACTTTGATATAAATTTATATACCTAAATGTGTGTAAACGGCGTTTTACAAATTAATAAAACTTGTGATTGTGCCTCGGTGTTTCAACAAGCCACCTACTACGCCCACCCCATTCAGCTCCCGCCGAGCTAAAACTATCAATCAGATTTTGGAAGGTCTCAGGGTGTCCCCGCTTTCATTTCTTTTCTTTTCTAGTTTTTATTTTAACAGTCACTACAGATTGTCCTTAATTGTCGGTATAGTAACATAAATACTATAGGGTTCTAACAAGCAAATGATTTGAAAAAATGAGGACATTATATTGATATTTATTGTGACAAGCTAAGTTACTGAAAAAAAACTAAAATATAGTTTTTTTCAGCTTAAACTTGCGCGTATTAGTTGATCATTCTTTCTTCCACCATTCTTCGTTAAACTTCAAAATCGGAACGGAATTTTTATATGTTCGTCAGGTTGTATTTTTTATGTATTCACTTATTTTTCAGCAAATTGTAGATCGAATTTCAAAATTATTTTTATAAAACCTAAATAAAATAGTTTTTTTTTATTCGGTAGTAGGTAGTTTTAGGTAGTAGTCGTTTTTATAACAACATGATTGGAATAGTTACGCTTAATAACGAAAATATTTAAACGACACATTACAATATCGAAGAAAAAAAAAGTGCGTATTATTTAGTTTTTCTAAGATTTTTGTTTAGTTAACATAATATTTTTAACGCTATCGCTGTGAATTTTAACCTATGAATGGCGGTTACATGGAATAACAGATATAGTTAATATACGGGTAAGTGACTCAAAATTAGTTTAAAATGACTGTATTTATTTATCAGGCAAGATGTTCCGGTGATTCCAAGTTCCGGGCCATTACACGAGCCGGTAGACCGTGTGGCGCCGCTTTAATGAGACGCCTTAGCGGCTCCGGCTATGACCCATATTCTTAGGGTTGTCTAAAGGGTTGCTGAGCGAAACGAATTCTAAAACCAAGTTTTTTAAAATTGACCAGCTGGAGTGTCGTTATTAGACATCGCGGTAGCATGTACCTTTATATCATGGGAAAAAATAATATTTATGCTTACTAGGAACCTGGGCAATATGCAAAACTGCAACCAGACATATTCTTAATTAGAAAGAAATCATAGGAAATCCGAAGGGTAGCCCTGCATACATACATATATACTTATGTAGCTTATATGTTCTTAAGCCTGCACTTAGTGCTGTCTTTAGTGGTCCAATTGGGATGGTGATTATTACGTAGGTCTGTCTAACTTTCCTAACAATTTATGTTCCTAATAAATACTTACACAGGTTTGTTACTGATTTAGAAAATTATATCGTTAAAACAATATTAATTAACTACAAAAGAAAATAAGAATGATAGTAAGTTATACTCAATGAACATGTAAGATTTTCATTGAATTTTACAGCACGATCTTAAGAGATGTGTTGTAACTGAAAATTATAGTATTATTTTTCTTTTAGAATAATGTTTATCAATGAATGAGTTTTACTATGAATATTTCGTGGGATACGCAGAAGACAAATATTAGATGCGGGGCAGCCGTGCGGATACGTTGATTGATTGTTAGTTCGCCTAGTTCCGTGTGTGATTGGTAAACTCAACTTTGCTCTGTTTACACAGTGATTCTCTACATTTTCGCTCAGTGCTTATTATTCGTTTATTTTAATCTCCGAAATAATGAGTCAAAAACCATCACCCGCCAGTGCGGATTGATGGGTATCTACTACTGCAGATACAGTCAGGACCAACTTCATGACGTGCCTTCCGAGAACGGAGAAGATCAAGATAGAGAAGTTTTTGGTCGCCCATCTTATGATACTTTCGGAGCCTATTGGATGCAAGGAAACAATTAAATCTTTCCTCTTTATAATAATAATGAGCTCTTTTATATTGACACATATATATGACGTGAGTGTATTAAATTATTTATACTATATCACAATATAGGATAAATATATCACGATATAGGAAAAATATATCCTACAATTCCTTATTTAAGCAAATTCCAATTATGAGTAAAATGTAATTTAACAAAACATTAAACAAAGCCTTACAATGAATGAAAATAGAACGTAGCGTGTTTCCGACGGCGTTGTATGAAATGAATTGTGTTGATGTTTCAGTTGTTAATTAAACGGCTTGAATAGTATACAGAGGCTTATTTAAGAGCTAGTAGACGTATACGCAATTAACATAATCCTATTTTAATTGCCTATATATCTATGGGTTTCGTATTATAACGAAACTGTGTCATAAATTATGATTTGACTACTTATATGGTTATAAGGACGATTTTAAGAAAATCTTATATGAACTCAATGCAGCTCGCATTGAGTTCATATAAGATTTCACGGTGGAATGTCATCCATAGGTGAAATACGTCATAGGTTAGGTCGCCTGGTCGACATACTGTGACCATTAAAGTATATGAAAAAAATCAATAAAGCAGGGAATTCACTAGATGGGAATGCCAACGGAAAAGTCTGCAGACATCGACAGTGATTTCCCCCGCTTAACTGCCAGCTGGTATTGTACTATCTAATTCATTATTTTGCCTTTACGTATACTCTTCATAGAATTTGTTTCATCTAGCTGTGTTAGAAAGGAAAATTCACAAAATTCTTGTGACGTAATTATTATGCTTATATACTACTCATACTATGCTACTCATCCACTTATAATAGACTCTGATTACCTACACTATTAGTACAAGAACTCGTGATGAAGATGTACGAGAGTTTTGTAAAGGTTGGTCTTATTTTTTAGCCGTGACTCTAGCCATAGGATACGATATCTTAGCGATGTTATGACGCTATCTCGTGTAATTTTATTACTTTGACATTATATTAATAACAAGGAATAAACGTTAATGAATGATGATTATTGATTTTATAGCAATGTTACAAACTTACTCGTTTCTCTTCTAAAACATTTTCCCTGGATACGGTTAGTATTTTCACATACGTATGACGTTATGAATATATAAAACGAGCTTTCCTTATCCCTTTCCATAGCGGCGAAAAATCAAGAATGTGGGCCTAGAATAGAAACCAGAGCGCAATAGGTAATAATAATTAGGTTATACAATTCAAGCATGTCACTGTTATATCTTTATTATAATTTATATTAATAGTTCTCATTGTATGTTTTGTTATTTATAAAATTAAAATCATGAGAGTGCTTAAAATTTTAGAAAGCTGATCCATAATTTTTAAAGTTATATAGTTAAATCAGGTTATGTGCGCTTTAAAGGTAAAAAACAGTGCACAGAATTTGGGTTAAACCCTTGCTCTTGGGATGGTTATGATAATTAGCGAATTCGTATCCCAATAACGCTTATTATAAGTACATAAGCTATGTTTACGTGTTTTGCATAGTTAGAAACTAAACCTGAATAAATTTGAAAATTCCAACTCTGTAGAGTGTACTACCGAGAATTATAATTGCGATCTGTCAGGCAACCAGCTTAGCCAATTTTTTTTCAAAATCAATTAATGTAGTCAAGAATATTTTAGTTATGTATACCATACATACATTATATATAGACCAGATATAGACGCTTTCCGCTTCTATCTCTCATGCTGTTAGGGCCTTACCTCCTCCTGAACAACGTCATGTTTAGGTTAAGTTAGGCTACAATTTTGACACTTAGACTCCTTTGTTGATCCATTGCACGTGGAAAGTCACATATTTTACTCCAGTTAAACTAACACTGGACAGAGCGCAGAAGCATTTTAGGGTTTTCAAGCCATTGTTCATTTACTGAACTATATTTATTGATTTTGAGAAAAAAAGGAGTTTTAGTTTCGTGTTTAGCAGGTACTAGAAATGGCAGAAATTGCCTTTTTGTACGGAAAAACAATAAATCAACTCGAAATATTCTCTATTAATTATTGATTTAATTTCTTGCTGCGATCAAAAATGTAGGTTATTACGCAAAAATATGTACCTACATTTATAAATGATCTAGTTTAAGTTTAATTTTTAACATTAGATATGCCTGTGTACTATACGTTTCTCTAGATATTCAAATTTTATTGGCCTTAAACAAGCTTTTCTTTATGAAAGTCCTTACATCCATCTGGTCTCAAAAATTCACTCTGTACACCTACTGAAGATAAAATTCAACAACATAGCTTTCTTTAATTTGGGCTTAAAATAAATTATTGATGCATATAATGCTAGGTGCATCGTGCAACTAAATACAAAGTTAGAAGGTTGGCCAGCCAGGTTCGGAGGTCGCGGGTACGGTCTTGTAATCGATATCTCCCACCCACGGCCTGCGACCTCCGCTCTCGCCACGGATGCTTTTCCTATATTAGCTCAAGCG
Source organism: Diatraea saccharalis (assembly GCA_918026875.4). Taxonomy (NCBI): domain Eukaryota; kingdom Metazoa; phylum Arthropoda; class Insecta; order Lepidoptera; family Crambidae; genus Diatraea; species Diatraea saccharalis. The sequence continues at coordinate 9,981,568 of OU893337.1, forward strand.
GAAAGCGGAGCGTAACATTCACTCTGTTTTACAAAAGAGATTTAGAAACTTTTTGGAGCTTAAGCAAAGGAAGCTTTATTAAAAAGTTTTATACAAAAAAGAACCCTATTATTACAGACACGTTTTATTATTTAAAAAATTATAAAGTTGCTTTGTAAATAGTCAATTAAATAGGGTAATAAATCTTTGGTCACCCATCCTATAACCGGGGAGCTGTAGGCCATAGACTATGTAGGTGTTCGATTCATTTTATACTTATTCGAGGAAATAATGACTACCATGCATTAATTTTAAGTTACATAGTTTACGCGTAAGTAAGAAAGCATTATATATATATCATATTGCCTTCGAATATGAGGTTAGCAAAATGAAAAATATAATTTTCGATATTTTTTTTCAATATATATTCAATAGATATTTATTTACTCAATTATTACTTACTGAGAGCATTTTCGAATTAAAACATATTTTTTACACGCCAGCCATTTAAAAAAATTTGAGATTTCATTCAATTCGTAAATCTTTATTGATAATGTTTTTACGTAACGTATTTTTCTATTTTTTTATTGATTCAAATTTGGAACGATAAATTTATTGTTGGTTCTATGTAATTCAGACGCATTATTGTTGTGTACTACATCAATTTAAAACGATCGTATCGCAGCGCATTTGGCCACGACGATGCTCTATTAAAATTTCATTGTGTTATGGCAGCCCCTGATCGATACTGTTAGTAGTCACCACTACCTTTTCCCACTTTAAATACCGACTTTACACAGTTGCTTGATTAATTAGGAAAGAGAGTTACCCAAAACTATAAATTGGAGAAATTTATAGTTTTTGATAATACGGAAACTCAAGTCGCTGACAATTAAGTTCAAAATTTAATGATTTGTGGTAACCCGATGTGCTGATGTTTGTATGGTAATATAGTGATTTACAAGTCACCGTTGTACATTTTAAAGGGTTTATCTTATTGAGCATAATGTAAAAATAATAATAACAAATGGCCTATGTAAATAGTACGTAAACAAATCAAATAATGTTTCTTTTACGTATAAAACTCTAGAACAGCGTTGCCCAATCTTTTCTGGTCTACTCACCTGAAATACGTGTTCAAGGGAATAATAGTTTAGGGCCATTTCGAATGAATTTTTTTTTCAAACAAGTCAATTTAAAATGTGATTTTTTGCATCTAAATCTGTGATATGGAATTGTAACATACCGGTCGCACAGTCGCTGTGCTAAAGATTCTGCTGACCCACATACATCACGAAGAACTGCACGGGGTCTGTGGATCATGTTGAGAGACTCTGCTCTTTTGAATTGGAAATTTTGAAGATGAACGTTCTCTAAATTAGACACTGCGAGTCAAATGTGACTCACATTTAGAACAATAAAGTTTCCTGAAAATTATGCGTTATATAACAAGCTACATATTCACCAGTCCAGTTCTCTATTATTCGTGAAGGAAATTAAAAAAATACGTTTATCGAAATAGACCGCAGGTAAAAAATGCTACCGAGTTGAGGGCTACTTATAATTATGATATCGATACGATAGGAATCTGTAAAGGATAGAGCATACGATCGACCTCATTTTAAAGTTGCATATTCTACTGGTACTTGGGTAATGACATAGTAGAATCACGGGAAATGACCTATCCTTCCAAAGAACGAGGCCACCATTTTTTTTCCCGCACTTCGATCTCTCTTCACTTTAGTTGGCAACTCCTCGAAAGGAAACACCCACTGAGCAGATTGTCTTTTGGTTTTAGGATCATAACAGTAAATCCAGCTTTCGTCACCTGTTAGTATGTCGAACACAGCATTTGAGTCACCTCCGTTAAATCTTTCAATCATTTTACGACACCAATCCACACGATGGAGTTTTTGAGCCTCAGTCAAATTATGAGGTATCCACCGGGCGCAAAGCTTCCTGACCGCTAAATGTTCGTGGAGGATTTTGTGCACTTGACTCATACCGATGCCTAAGCTTGTCCGAATCTGTTGATAGGTCACTCTTTTGTCAGTCTCTATCATACGCCGCACAACACAGATGTTATCTTCAGTCGTCGCCGTAGAAGGCCGTCCCTCACGTAAATCATCAGTGAGATTAGTGCGACCACGTTTAAACTCATTAAACCAGTTGTAAACAGTCGCACGAGATGGGGCTTCATCGTGAAAGGCCAATCGTAGTCTATCATAACTTTCTTGTTGACTTAAATGACATCGAAAGTCATAAAAAATCATTGCACGAAAATTTTCTCGTGTTAAATTCATGATGACGTGACACAGACAATTTTCAATTTGCCGCCAAATCGTAAAACAAATGACAAATGAATGAAATATATACTCAGTAATATTGGCAAAGAGTTATATTTTCAAATTTTAGAATTATTTTTTTATTATATTGTTTATAAGTGGCCAGTTCTAAGAACTTTCAGTTTGACCCTCGTATTAACCATTTAAGTGTTTAACTTTTGTATATAAGATAAACACTAAGTATTTATTAATTCTATATTTTTTAATGAATCAAATAAAATCAGAATGGGATAATATTATTAGAAAGGAAATCAAGATTAGTTCCTACAAGCACAAAACTCTCTACCAAAATTGGAATTGAGTGGAGCTCTACTTCTATCAAAATTAATGTCAAAGGCTAATATTTCAAAGGATACGGTATTAAAATTTATGGGCTATGTGACTCATTTTTTTAAGGGTGGATTAACAGAGATCCATCATTTTGGAAGACTTTTGTAGTTAACCGCGTCAAAGAAACAGTTAACGTAATGCCGCGAGAGAGCTGGCGTTATGTAAAATCTGAACAAAACCCCGCCGATTGCACCAGGCAGGCACCAGGGTTAACAGCAATTTAAAATACATTCTTCGTTGTGGGAAGGTCCGTCCTGGCTAAGAGATTACAATGAGTTGGAAGTAAAACAAATTAAATTTGATACGGAACAGAAAGTAAGAAAAAAAGTTTAGTTAACGTGGTCATCGAAGAAGCCATAAATAATAATATCATATATCAATTACTACAAAGTTGCAGTTCAATTAACAAACTCATCAGATTAATCTCTTGGATGTTGCGGTTAATTTCGAAAGAAAAAGACAAAGCTACTGTAGGAAAGGCGAACTGTAGTTCTAGAGGATAAATGATTGAAATGAAAATATCTGTTTCTGGTAACACAAATGTTCCGCTGATGGTGCAAATTGTGTTCGTGTCGTAAGTATTCTTAGCGAATCGAGCTGGTTGCTCACTCTTTCGCTGCGAAACTGAGACTGGCTCACAAGGGGTATGTTCCGATATACACTGCGAGCACTGCGCAGTGGTCTTACTGCTGAAAAATCCGTTCCGTTATGGACTGCCAGTACACTGCTACAGTACCCTAGGGAAATTCATGACGTCATAAATTGTCGCCATATTTGTACTATGAGCACTGGAGATTTCGAGGTATCAAATAGAACAAACCATCGACAAGTGACGTTTTACGCAAATAAAGTTTTTAACGCTCAGTTGAATAATTTGGAAAAGCACTGAATATACAAGAAGATGTGATACAACTTTTAGAGAACTCCAGTGATTTTGTTACATCCTCTGTTATCGCTAATTACTCATAGGAAATCTGCGACATATTCAAGATATCAAGAGATAGATTTAATTTTCACCTATATAATAGATTTAAATCTCACACCGGAACAGCTACTCAACGAGGTCAATATCATATCAAGGGAGTTAACGTTGCCTATGAACAATATTTAGACAGATCTCTCGAGTATGTATAATTTACTTAGTGTTAAAGCGAGAGCCCAGAAAACCTTTATCGTATTTGAAGTAAAAATTCCTCAGTCAAGACAATTACGAAATTTAAAAACTAATTATACCTATTCCACAGCAATTAGAAGACAATATTATAACAATAACGCCAATATCAGATTACATAACAATGAACTTATATAAAGATACCTATATTCGTATGACGAAGCTTAGCAAAGTTATACTCGTACGTTCATTTTATTATTTATATTCAATTTACATTCAGTGACAATTTATGTGTAAAAAATCGGAATTCTACATAATGTATGAGAAGCACTTCCTTATGTCAAGATAGGTAGATGGATAGAACTTCACAAAACTAATAATTATCTATTTTTCTGTTGCAATTATTATAACGTGCGGGTCATATGTGAAGATCATGTTACAAAGCAATACAAAGTAGGAATAATAACACTGAGAAATGGATGTGTAATTAAATCGAATACCTTAACTATTTACACTCAAGACGAGTTATCAAACCTTTTGAATGAGACCCTGAACGTCCTTCAAATCGATATTCCGCCGTTTAATCATATTTTAAATGTCTCCATTCCTGTCGATCACATAGAATCGAAATCGATACCATTTTCATCAAAGATATATAAAAGAAATAGAGCAAAAGATAAAGGATTTGGAGTTTGAATTTGATAAAATACTTTTATTGACTTTCGTGTAGTTGGTTTAACTATTAGTACTTACTCCTCATCCACTGTGCAAACTTCAAATCAATGGTTTTGGAAATAGATGAGTGTTTTAATCTGTAATTTTTTTTTGCTTGCAAATTTTTCATACTTGGTTGCAGGTCAGGGTGGAGAGCACAATAATTTTATGCAGATGAGGCGGCGGCGTCCGGCGCCATGAGCTAGCGGGCATGGGGGGCGAGGGGGCGGGCCGCGGCGCCGCGCGCTGGCACGTGGGCGACTCGCCCCCGCGCGCGCCCATGGGCTTCGCGGCGCCCGCGCAGGACGCGCTGCTCGATCGCGGGCTCGCGCCTGCGCCTGCGCCAGCGCTCGCCAGCAATGCCGCGCTGCAGCGGGCGCACTCCAGGTACCTGATACAATTTACGTTTTTCATCTGAACAAAAAGAGAACCAGAGCGCTCCACGGTAATTCATCTGCAGCGTGGTGGGTTCCGAGCTTGAAGGTATATAAAAAACTACAGTGATTTCAAAGTCATAGGTTTACGCAAAAGGCATTTCTCGATGATAATAAATATTGGACAATACCACATATATTGCTTAAATTCAAAATTAAGTTGTTAAGACACTTATATTTATGGCCGTCTAAAGCAACGAAGTTGCCACTGCACCCAAACCCGAGGAAATGTAGATGAGTTCATTTTCCACATTGCTCCGACCAGGAACCGAACCTGGAACCTAAGAGAGAGGTGATTGATACCTTGGACTGAGCTTACGAGCACCTCGGCCACGTACCGTGCCGAGGTGCTCGTAAGATACCGTGCTATTGAGATTATTAAGTTTCTAAACTATATGTAAGTATTATATGAGTAGCTCGGTGGCGTTGTGGATAAACGCCGCGGCCCGCGATCGATGTCGTTTAGCAACTTTCGCAAGGGTCGGTCACGGGATGGGTAACCAAAAAATTATTATCTCAAGCTACTCCGTGCTTCGGAAGGCACGTTAAGCCGTTGGTCCCGGCTGCTTTTGCAGTCGTTAATACGCTCCAATCCGCATTGGGCCAGCATGAAGGGTCATGGCCCACTTCTTTAACCATCTATAAGGAAGGCCTAAGGGACGTAAAAGGGCTAATGATGATGATTATTATATTTGATCGATTTTGCATTTAGAATACTATATCGGAAAATATTCTTAATGAATCATACTTAAAAAATCCACTTTGTCTCTGGATCTCAGAGTACTAGGGAAAAAGTGAATTTTGTAGGCATTTTTTGTTAAAAATATCTATAAGTATTTATTACTCGTAACTACATACTAACATGATGAGTTGTAGAGAAAAGACTTCTTATCAATATATAATATAATATATCTGATCAATTTGCTTGAAAGATTCGTCAGTCCTGTTAGGTCCTGGGTAGCTCAGTGGTTAGAGCAGTCGCCCGGATTGCGAAAGGTCGTGGGTTCGAATCCCATCTCAGGATGCCACGGACAAAGTGGATTTTTTAAACATTTTGTATTAAGAAAAGACTTCTTGTTATTTGTACAGAATTGAATACGGTGAATTATTTATTGCACACATATTTAATGAGCTCACCTATCTTGATTCCAGGTCGATGTCGTCGTTGCCACCGGAGCCGTTTATGATGCTCCGCGCGAAAGCGCTGAGCAAACGAGTGATCATCAACGTTGGCGGTGTGCGACACGAAGTATTGTGGCGGACGCTGGAACGGTTGCCTCACACGCGACTGGGTAGATTACGTGACTGTAACACTCATGAGGCCATCACAGAGCTCTGCGACGATTACTCGCTCCAGGACAACGAGTACTTTTTCGATAGGTTAGTACCTACTAGTGGGACTGGACCCGGCGTGGTTCTTGCTGAATCGTGGGTCCTTCTCCTGCCCTGAGTTTACTCGCAGGTGGTTTTACCAGGTAGGCCGGCCTCACTTTAGCCTATTTATCTCAGGACGGAAGCGGTATCGGATAGCCGTAGTTTAAGGCTGACCTACTGAATATCTTGGAGTGTTAGCTTTTTTAATTTCCAGAATAGATCTTATTGATAAAATCTATTAATTCCAGAATAGTTTTGAACACAAACTATAAAAGACACATGAGACATCAGAGATTCTGACTAAATGCCTGATGTATCTACTCTTGTCTGGCATCACGTTTCCATGATGTTTTCACTTAAGATTGACTATAAAACTATAAAGCAATAATAACTGCTATTCTATGAAAAATATTTTAAAGTTCTAATTGAAATATTTGTTATCTTCTAGACACCCGAAAAGCTTCAGTTCCATTTTAAATTTCTACCGCACTGGAAAATTGCATTTAGTGGACGAGATGTGTGTGCTCGCCTTCAGCGATGACCTCGAGTACTGGGGTGTAGATGAGCTATATCTGGAATCATGTTGCCAACACAAGTACCATCAGAGGAAGGAGCACGTACACGAAGAAATGAGGAAGGAAGCGGAGAGTCTCCGACAGCGGGAGGAGGAAGAGTTCGGTCAGGGCACCTGCGCTCAGTACCAAAAGTGGCTATGGGATCTACTTGAGAAACCCACCACCAGTATCGCAGCTAGGGTAAAGTATTGGAAATCCTTTACAAAATTATAACTACTTTCAAATCTAATCTAATCCTGCCACTATAGCAACGCTGCCATGGGATGGTCATATTTATTCACAAGAGGTATACGAGTTTCTTTTGACTACTAGATACTATTAATTTTACACTTAGCAAATTTACTGAATGAGATTGCATTTCATTTAAAGTAAAAATATAAATTTAACAATATGATCACTATACACTTCAAATAGTACTACTACCTATCACAACTTTCTAGCTGTCTGTGTTACAGAATTTTAGTGAATATATATATTCACTAAAATAAAGAATCATGTCCGATTTTGACCTCATTTACTAACGCTTCTAGTGATATTATATATCTAAAAATGTAGCTTCTTTTTTACTTATTTCATATCAGGAAATTAAATCTTAAAATAAAGTCAGGATAAAAATTGCGAGGCTTTTATTTATTTTTAAATAGTACTATGAAAACTACCCAAATGCGAATCGGACTCTAAAATGACGGTTTCTACACTACATCAATGCGATTCGGACCTAATGACGGTTTTTCTACGTTTTGTTTCTATTTCGTCATATGGTAAAGAAATGCACATTAACAATTATATTTAGATTTATTTTCACAGTAACGAGTCAAACTTTAAAACGCTTTGATTTAAATGTCTTAATTTTTTAAAGAAGCTTCACAATTATCTTGACTTTCGAAATTGTTATAATCTCAAAACATTATTTACAAATTGCGAATCTCTCTGGCCTCCAGATGTAAAGATACTAAAATATTATTCTATGTTATGAAAAAACTGATTTAAATTATCACGAATAGTGTGTAGACGCGACCTTTAAAAAACTTGTGAAAGGTTAATCGATGTATGGAAAGTGGACATGACTCTTTAAAACTTTTTCAAAAGCAAGGTATGACGGCTTTTTAGCACTGACACGACAATATTTTCTATAGTCGCACATGGAAAAGTCTTTATATGCTGTATGTTGCTTTATGTGTCTAACGGTCAGTTGCACAATCGTCCATTAGGGTTTAATGACGCCTTTAAGGTCAAATGAATGTAAATTTCTATGGATAATGACGCTTTAATCTAATGTCAATTTTAATGGACGTTTGTGCAACTGGTTGTAAATTGTATAAATTTTATTAAATTACCGCAGTACATACATATTTCTGAAGTTTCAGAAAAAAATGTGTTCTTATTTTGTATTTTATACGTACAGACCTCTTACAAAAAACACAAGTTATTTGTGAGTGTGTGATACCTAATCATAGTAAACTATACGCGTGTGAATTATTAAGTTGTATTACAATGTTATTTGTGTAGATATGTGGTGCATGAATAACATCTATCTCTGCTCCATCCTGTACTGTATGTGTTGTTGATTGTACCTCTATTTATATTGTTATTTTCCTCTGTGATCGTAATTATGGAATGTGGTGTTGTGTACTAATTGTGTATTGTGATTAGTGTTATGTGAGAAATGACATGTGATCGCTTTTGTCGAATCCAAACCTAAACTAATAGTTAGAGTCGATGTTACCAAAGTTTTTGCTTTTCTGTAGATAGTTGATATTTATTTTTTCGACAACAGCGGTGCTAATACGTGTGTAAGTATAAATAATTATGGTGTTCCTTTATACCCGCAGGTAAATAACCCCTTACTAGTCATTATTTTTTATGTTAATAAATTGCGTTAATACATAATCACTTTTTTCTTTTTCAATTTGTATTATTTAAATTAAACAGCGGCATACTTCAAGGTATGACATTTCTATATTTGCACAAGCGGTTTAGTTTTATTTCAATTTGGTTTTTCAATACATTTTATTTTGCGTTCTTGATGGATTTTCTAACAAAACTTGTTCTGGTGGATTTTTAAACTGAATTTAGAACTTTTATTTTCTAAAAATACAGATTCAATAGTGAAAGGTTGATTAATTATAATAGTGGATTTTACACTAACATTAAAATTAATTAACATAGAAAATTTATTTTAAAAATTCACTTATCAATGCTCTCTGTATAAAAACGGTTATTCTGCAATCAAGAGAAAGAAGAGACGAGAACCATTGTGTGTAATTAATTATTTTACAATTATTTTTTTATAAATGTTCACAGCCGCGTCGTACGTTCTCCAAATGGAGATTAATAAAAACAAAGCTTAATTGTTGTCGCAAAATTGCCAATATGGGATGGGCTTACGCGATGTGACCAGCCGCTGCCTGCGATGCTCGAGGGCCTGCGTGCGGGGGGGCACGGGACGGCGTTGCGCCCGTCGGACATGTGTGCGTCGTGCGCACGCCGCGCCCGCGCCGCCTCGCATTACGGCTGAGTGTCGCTCCGCCGGCGTCCCACTCCTCTCTTTACCCTTGCTTCCTTCATCTCTACCCCCCTGACGCCTTCCCGTCTCTACCCTCTAACTAAATCCTTTCTCGGCTCCGGTCCCCCACCGATGCTTCCGCTTCGTGATACTGATCCGACTAACTGAGCGGCGCGAGCGATGGACGGACGAGCGTATCTTGGGACTGAACGCACGTCCGTTCACCCACATGTAATATTACTACTATCTTAGAGATACTATCTACACTTCGATCACACAACACTACTAACATAATCACACGAATAGATGTTATTTTTACACCAAAATTTATGCGTTATTTTAAGACGTTATTACGTAAGATATTGGCTTTATTATCATGGTCTTGTAAATACTACCTACCTACATACTTACATTGTTATGACTATACCTACCTGTATGATAACTAGTAGGTAGCTCTACCCATGTACAAAATTTGTAGGAAAATTAGTTTTGTATAGACACTGGCACAATGAAACAACCTGACACATAAATGCGGTGCATATGTGCCACCCGTGTTAATAGGCAGCGCGATGGGAGGAGCGCTTTGGTCACTCGTCGCTCACTTGTAGCATAATTGCAGGTGATTGCAGTGATATCGATCCTCTTCATCGTGCTGTCCACGATAGGGCTCACTCTCAACACGATACCTCAGATGCAAGTGTACGACGAGAAGGGTGCGCCCATGGACAACCCGCAGCTGGCCATGGTAGAAGCCGTGTGCATCACGTGGTTCACGCTCGAGTATGTGCTGCGATTCAGTGCCTCACCGGATAAGTGGAAGTTCTTCAAAGGTGGACTCAACGTTATAGACTTGCTGGCTATATTGCCGTATTTCGTATCTCTTTTTCTTCTCGAAACGAATAAGAACGCGACTGACCAGTTTCAAGATGTACGCCGCGTAGTACAAATCTTTCGAATTATGCGAATACTGCGAATCCTCAAACTTGCCCGACATTCTACAGGGCTTCAATCGCTCGGTTTTACGCTCAGAAACTCTTATAAAGAACTGGGACTACTCATGCTGTTCCTTGCGATGGGAGTGCTCATATTCTCTTCGTTAGCATATTTCGCTGAAAAGGAAGAACCGGGGACTAAATTCATTTCCATTCCGGAAACGTTCTGGTGGGCCGGCATCACCATGACCACAGTCGGATACGGTGACATTTACCCCACGACCCCGTTGGGCAAGGTCATCGGCTCAGTTTGCTGTATTTGCGGCGTGTTGGTAATTGCGTTACCCATCCCGATTATAGTCAACAATTTCGCCGAGTTTTACAAGAATCAGATGCGGCGGGAGAAGGCGTTAAAGAGGCGGGAGGCGCTTGAGCGCGCAAAGCGTGAGGGCTCCATCGTCTCATTTCACCATATAAACTTGCGTGATGCTTTCGCCAAGAGTATGGATCTCATCGATGTCATCGTGGATACAGGTCAGTAGTACCCACTGCTGTTTGCTTGCGCCGCTTTTCAAGTCATAGTCATGTGTTTCGTGTTCGTGTATATCTATCTCTTCTTTCACCATGCACGCATGTTCTTCGTTTTCATTTCATATGTGTTAATGAATGCAATGAGTGTTGAATGAACGCATGTGTCGTATCGATTAGCTCTCCGGACTAGCAGACATCTTCAAATTCAGAACAGTTCACGTTACATGGCAGCTACAGCTATCTTCACGCGTTCGTTCCAACGAGGTGCACTCAAGAGTGTTTTATTCCTTGTCTTCAGGTGACAAGTGCGTCCTCATTGAGGCGAGAGACGACACCAGATGAGCTACTTGGTACTATCGCACAGTCGTCACACTCGACCCTTATATTTATATCCGTTACTTGGGTCGTGCTCGCGTCGCGTATAGCTTGCGATGTGCAACGAAGACACTATAATATAAGGTCGATAGCATTGTCAGCGTAAGCCTAACGCTTTCTAGAACTAACCATTCTGTGGACTGTCCGATGTGTGTATCCGGAGGACGCTGGATTTAGACCGTTTGTGTGGAATGTGTGTTGTGTAGTTCACGCTGCTACTTCTTGTTCGTTAGTCATTAAATCTTATCCGCTCGTTAATTATAAATGGACCTAAATAAATAAATTCTATATAAGCTGCTACTATAATGCGACCACTATGGAAAGAGAAATGGAAATTGTCGCTACTGATGGTGGTATGTGTCTTCAGGACATAACCTGTCGCAGGCGGATGCCACAAGCTTGGAGGGAGAAGCACCGGCCACCACCGGCTGCTACAAACAATACGAGCATGCTATCTCCAATAAGATACCCCAGAGTACTGATCCTAATCAGGTAAGGGCATCGTCCGAATGGATGGGTGCGTCCACTGCTAACACAGGGTGAGCCGATAATAATACTAGCAAGTAAAGAACATTAGTTGTCCTCAGAGTCAATTTTAACTGAAGGAACTTTAGTAGTCAACTTTGACTAAGCGGAAGAATAAAAAAGTCGCTTTGAAGGGATATTTCATCGCTCTAAAAACAAATTCATATAATGAATAATTGAAAAGCTCTATCTATACTATAGATTATGGGGAATAATTGAAATTCCTCGATAATTCTGCTTGGTCTGAGTTTAGGTACATAGTTTCCACTTTCAAAACTTAAGTTTTTTTTAGTAACTATACATAGGTCTACTTATATCAATCTATGGGTCACTTTTAATTCAAGCACCAGCACTGATTCTCGATGCAATAAAAGTGATTGGCCACAATACCAACCAGAGCTCAGAGTTTTTATTTTTAATGTGCAATGGAAACACCGAAGCATGTTTCAAAATTATGGGCGCACCCATTAAGCGATATAACGCACGATGGGCTTTCCGCTAACACCGTAGTTCACAGTTTCAGAGTAGCCCTAAGAAAGAACGTCGGTACTCTAACGAAGGTCCAGAATCACCGGAGAAACGCTTGCTCATAAATCCTGATCCAACACCAGTAAGATATTATAATTTCTTTAAAATTCTACTGCAATATTACAATGCTTAGCACTCGCATAGCGACCGCTAATATATTACAGATAATGCGGAAATAAATCTCGAAAACTGAAAGTACACACTTAATAAAATTATGAAAAATGATTTCGTATTTTAATGATATACAATAAAACTAATTATATCGCTTAAGCTTTATTATATCAGACTTAATGTAAGGATGGTTTTTTACACTACGTAGCTTTTAACCTCACCGCTGAAGTCAAAATAATAACAACTAATGAAATGTCTTTTTCTAGGAAAAGAAGATGGCTGACAAACAGCTTGACTTGGATCAGCTGCCTTCTGAGTTTGAATGTTGTTTTTGCACGTTCAAGGTACTAAATATACTAACATCAATAACAACGCAACCATATGCAATTTTTAATGTAAAATAACACTATATTTTTATTTGCAACCTAAATGGCATCTGTTATTAAATATTTTAACGATTTCACATTAAGTTCATTCAACCCGTGCCGTGTTACTGTAAGTATGCTAATTATTTATTAATAATGACCTACTGGTACCAAACGCATCGGTTACAATCTCTATTAAATGCTATTGTAGCGAAAATTGTGTTATAAATTAGTTATCTATTTTTAAGTTACAAGATTTATTATACGTACCTAGTTGAAAGCTAATTTTACGTAGTGCTTTAAAGACTTTATTTTGTTTTCCTTATCAATTCTCTTGACTTTTACTCCCTTTCGTATGAAATGCACGTGATTTGTAGAAAGTTTGCAATATGTTATGATAGAATGTGTTCGCCAGGGTTACAAGGAGTTCATAGACGCGGAGCAACTGATGCCGATGTCAACATCAGATTTGCGGCAACCGGTGTGTGTGGAGCTCGCCTGTCTGCAGCGGCACCCCGCACCCAAGGCTTTGCCAGAGGCCACGCCCAATAGCCTCGATAGCCCTGGTACGACACCGCGACTTTACCATCGCTGAACAAATGTCAACAATTATTACATGGCAAATCTACTAAGATGATTATTTGATATATCGCTTAAACAGTACTATTAACTTATTTATTTAATTAAATAATGTAGAGTCAGATCGAAATGTTTACGTTTGTTCAATATCTCCTTCTTTTTAAGCGATGCCCATTATATGAATGGTCTTACGTTCAGTTGCATAAGCGTCTATTAAGGTTTAATGACGGCTTTAAGCTCTAAAGAATGTCAATATTGTATGGGTAATGTCACTTTAAACTAATGAAAATTTTAATTGGCGTTTGTGCAACTGGCTGTTAGTAACGTAACTTTTGATTGTAATTTAGTGTTTATAATCAATACCCGTAGCGTCCTATGTCTTGATTGTACAAATTTAAATGTTTTAATTTATTTCACTTTAGTTCACGTAATGGTTTTTCCGGCACGTGTATTACCTTATTGTTTGTGTGTACTATTACTATTAGTGTTCGTTTACAGGCGCCACAGAACACTTCGCTCCATGTGCGTCTGTCTTACGTTGCAGATACATTTGCATCATGCCTTACGCACCCTTTTCCTTCAGAGGGCGACATCGCATGCGAGAACGACTCGTCAAACTTATATGTGAACCCTCTGGACGGTAGCGGCGGCAGCACGGGGGGCGGGGGTTCCGAGTTTAAAGGTGTGCGCAGGAGTGCTTCAGGGGACGGGGGCGTGTTATGTGCGCAAGGTTCGCAGGGCGAGGGGTCGCCGCGGGGGTCGCGTGGCAGTCTGGCGGGGGCACCGCTGCCGGAGCCGGCGCGCTCTCCGCTCCAAGCGGACGAATCTAACGATGATGCCAAGCCCAAACATAGGAAGGCACGTTTTCAACAGGTGAGGAATAACCAAGACGAAGGGATACCAACGCTCCCGTGTTTTTAAAAAGGAGAATCAATCAGCATAAAAATTGCTAAAACTGGACGGTTTTTGATAGTATTCACTGTTGACGATATTATAGTAAGATTTTAAGTATAAAATCACTACTAATCTTAAAATATCCGACAGCTGAAGGGGGGTAAAAATAAGACAATTTATTTTTAGAGGAAATTTAAGTTATTATAATTTCTGAATATCTAAAAATCTGAAAAATTGGTATATAATCATTTTATCTACTACTACAAGACTTTACTGGCTCTAACTTATGTCTACAAGTAACAAAATGCATGAGTTCAAAACCTTTTGTTTTTTTAACGTAATGTCTGTTTGCATGTTACATACACGGTTTAATTGATGTTTACTATGTTTGATTTGTTAAATGTTGAATGCATGACCTTTTTCAATGTCAAATATTGGAACATATTTCGTGATTTCTTTCAGCGTCTGAATAAATTCTGTTGCGTTCCAGGAATGGACGGAGGAGGAGAAGAGGCCGCCGAGAGGGATAGCTACGAGGATAATCAATCACCACATACTTTTTGGTAATATTTCGATTATTGCCATAAAATCTGAAAACTAAAAACCACCGCTAAACGCAAACGAAACGAAAAATTATCGTTAGCTGGTTTTTTTTTCTCTTTTTTGGCAGTAAATATTGTTGTTGTAGGTAAAAATGGTAACAAACGAGGTGGTGGTTGGCCGCTAGAAGGCGACTCGCGCTCGCGATCCATACTAAAGAATAAGGAGGCGCGCGGCACAGACAGCGAGTTGCTACTTCAAGAAAGTACCTCCCTCGGGGCTAATGTAGGTTTAACTTTTATTTACTACTCGTACAAATTAATATGACACCTGCAGATCTATTTTATTTCTCCATAAACGAAAATTAGTTTATTTTCAAATTGCTAATATACGTATTTTTCGATCTGATTATCATCACGGATATAAAACTGTACTAAGAACGATTCAAAATTTTCGTATCAGAACAAAAAGAATAAATAGGTAGGCTTTCAGATCCAGTGGCGTACTAATCTCACCGGAAGCCCGCGGCAATAAGCCCGGATCGAAAACATTTTCCAACTAGGACAGAAACTTGATATTGTGGGAGCCCATTTGTCCCCTTTAGTCCGCCAGTGCTTAGATCCTCTACTGTGTTTGTCCATGAACGTAAATCCCGAAAACTTCGAATCGTAAATATAATTTTATTAAAATTATATCACTGAAGATTATCTGTGCATCAGAGGCATTATACCTGGTTCTACTTTTGTTGCATCATAAATTTATCGAGAAATGCTTTTCTTTGGAGTCGTATTAGCATTTCGAAAATAGTCAAAATTTCGTTTTCGGAGAAACAGAGTTGGTGTCATGTTAATTCGGACGAGTCAGTTACGAGGGTCAAACTGAAAGTTCTTAGAACTGGCCACTTATAAACAATATAATAAAAAAATAATTCTAAAATTTGAAAATATAACTCTTTGCCAATATTACTGAGTATATATTTCATTCATTTGTCATTTGTTTTACGATTTGGCGGCAAATTGAAAATTGTCTGTGTCACGTCATCATGAATTTAACACGAGAAAATTTTCGTGCAATGATTTTTTATGACTTTCGATGTCATTTAAGTCAACAAGAAAGTTATGATAGACTACGATTGGCCTTTCACGATGAAGCCCCATCTCGTGCGACTGTTTACAACTGGTTTAATGAGTTTAAACGTGGTCGCACTAATCTCACTGATGATTTACGTGAGGGACGGCCTTCTACGGCGACGACTGAAGATAACATCTGTGTTGTGCGGCGTATGATAGAGACTGACAAAAGAGTGACCTATCAACAGATTCGGACAAGCTTAGGCATCGGTATGAGTCAAGTGCACAAAATCCTCCACGAACATTTAGCGGTCAGGAAGCTTTGCGCCCGGTGGATACCTCATAATTTGACTGAGGCTCAAAAACTCCATCGTGTGGATTGGTGTCGTAAAATGATTGAAAGATTTAACGGAGGTGACTCAAATGCTGTGTTCGACATACTAACAGGTGACGAAAGCTGGATTTACTGTTATGATCCTAAAACCAAAAGACAATCTGCTCAGTGGGTGTTTCCTTTCGAGGAGTTGCCAACTAAAGTGAAGAGAGATCGAAGTGCGGGAAAAAAAATGGTGGCCTCGTTCTTTGGAAGGATAGGTCATTTTGCAACAATTGTGTTAGAGGATCAAAAAACAGTTTCTGCAGAATGGTACACTACCAATTGTTTGCCACTTGTCTTGGAAAAAGTTCGAGAGAAACGACCTCGCAGTAGGATCCTCCTTCACCACGACAACGCCTCGTCGCACACCGCCAAGCGAACGATCGACTATTTGGCGACATCAAACGTTGAATTACTATATAGTAATATTATATAGAGAAAAGATTAGATTGTTTGTTTGTATTTAATAGACTCCGAAAATACTGGACCGATACCCATGCGAAGCCGGGACAGGCCGCTAGTCTTTTATATTGGACTAGAGCAGTTCTTAACCACTTTATTTAGATTTAGGTGCATAATAGACCAAGTGGTGGTCCATGACCAGATAGAAATTTGTCAAATAGTCTGTAATGATTGAAAGGTTAAAAACCACTGGGCTAAAGATAGTGACCAATACAAATATGTCAAGTGCTCCCCATTTTGATACCCTCGTCTTCATCCTGTTTTCATGTTGCTTATTTTTATGTTTCTCCAATATTCTCTTTACTACAGATATATTTCTTCTTTTTCAAACAAAATAAATTTATTATCAATTCTCTTTTCGGCTTTTCTAATTGGTTTTTGCTTAGTTTATGGGCTGATGACACTTTTTTCTAATACGCAATGGTAGTAATTATGTTTCATAAACTAATCTGTCAAACTGCATTTTCAATTATGTAATTAGTACTATAATAAAAGTCAATTTATTATATTAATATCGTAGTATACATGAGTAAAAAACTGTGTAGCTCGGTGGCGTAGTGGATAAGCGCCGTGGCCCACGATCAAGCAACTTTCAACTTTCGCAAGGGTCGGTCACGGGATGGGTGACCAAAAAATTATTATCTCGAGCTACTCCGTGCTTCGGAAGGCAGGTTAAGCCGTTGGTCCCGGCTGCATTTGCAGTCGTTCATACCCTCCAATCCGCATTGGGCCAGCGTGGAGGGTCATGGCCCATCCTCCTTAACCATCCATAAGGAAGGCCTGAGCCCCTGCAGTGGGGACGTAAAAGGGCTGATGATGATGATGATGACTCATGAGTATAATTATATTAATTTGATTTAATATGACAAAAAACTCCAAAACAAACCAAAATTAAAATTGTTAGTTTGTTTAGTTTTGAGTTTCCATAGAATTAGCAACCATTGACTCATTTTCATCGGTAAATAAGGCCCACATGCCGAGTTCAGAATATTTTTATCTTGTTTACAAATATACTTTTTTTATAGGGTGATTCGGGAAGCGAGTCGTCGCCTATTCGTCTCAAAGATTTCAAAGGGCAAAACCTGAAGAGCAGCGCCCAGGAGCGTGACGGTCTCGTCTCGTAGGCCTTCGCCCCACCAGCACTGCCAACCACAACCCGCAGTAATACTTAGATCGCAATAAATTATTGAAATATAAATAAATAATTTTAACATATCATTGAGCGATTGTGACTGCTTTTTGAATAGAGATTTTCATTTAGTAGGGTTATAAATAATGTAAAATATATTATTACCATGTAATGTAATAATTGTTCATTCCAATCGAAAAGTTGAAGATACCTATTTGTTAAGTTTTTTTACGTGCAATTATTAATTGCTAATTCTAATTTAAGCGATATAGTTTGTACAGCATAGTTGATGAAAAAAAGAAGCAATTATTAAAATTAAAGATTTTCTGAAATTGTTAAAGGCCCCTTTCATTTATCACCCTGTATTGATAAAAAAGAAAACTCTTTGTAGTCAACAATTATATTTATTTGGAAGCTAAATTCTTTTTCCATAATAGTCATGTACTAAAAGTGTAGAGTAGAAATATAACATAAACTTTATATTTAATATTTTTTATTACTAAAAAGTGCTAGTGTTAAAAACGTAGGCCAATTAGCCTCTACACATCACAAAATACACATTTTCGAGCCGAATAACAGAGTTTTTTTTAGTGAAAAACATACACAATATCACATAATAACAAAATTATTGGAATTATCAAATAATTTATACTGTGGTCCAAAATTAATACTCATTATCATTAAAAACACTTAACAATTAATTTAATACTTTATATATTAATAAACCATAGAAAATATGAGTTATTATAACAAAAAAAAAAACATTATGAAAGCATTAAAAATACTTTGGTTTGCGATGAGTATACACATAGACCACTACCACGCACGATTACGACGTTAATTAGTGTTTTTAAACAGCCATAGACAACTGATAGGTCATCACGAAATCTTTGAATGATTATTGTTAGTAAAATTGAGTTTTAGTATTACTTTAACCCTTAAATGCATGATTTTTAATATTAAATGGAAAAAAATATATTATATTCAGGCTAATGGGTATTTTAATGGAAAAATATAAAAAAAATCTAAATACACATTTTAAGTATTTTTTATAGAAAAAAAGTAGTGTATCAAAAATGAGACAGTATGCATTAAAGGTAAAAAAATAAAAGTTATGAATTTTTAATATAAAAATGTATTATATATATTTATTATAAAATAAGGTAAGAATATTGTTTCAATTGTTATGAAAAAGGACGAAACAATTACATTTTTTTTTAAAACAAAGAATAACGTTACACTTTGAACACTTTATAGAGCTCAAAAGCTTGCACTGAGGGTACTGACAACGCCTTCTTTTATCAGTCGTTATTGGTTCATGTCCAACTTTGTCAAGACGAACATCTTTGGGTGGCTTCGCTGGGATGATACAATTTTTTTTCTTTTTGGCTATTGCTTCTTCAATGCTTGAGCTAGGTCTTCCCCTCTTATTCTCTCTGTGTGTTCCATATTTACACAGAGCTTCAGCCAAGTCAGCGCGAAACTCCGCCAAGTTCATAAGGTTCTTTGGATGGATTCCCTTTTGTTTATTTACTTTTAGATAAAGAACCCAGGAATTTATAATGGTGATATCTAAAAGATGATAAAAGATACGCAAATACCATTTTCTGCTTTTCATATGAATGCGGTATCGACCTAAAAAACTGTCCATTAGGTCGACCCCACCCATATGCGAATTATATTCCTTTATCAGTCTTGGGCAAGGGATAGTCACCTTTTTCTTCTCTTTTTTATCGTATCTCTCGATTGTCTCAATGGGATCTGCTCCAACATATGTGGAGAGGAGTATCACTTGTTTATTATCTTTCCAGCTAACGGCGGTTACTGGTGTTCCTTCGTAACTGGAGACGTTTTCAACGTAATCACCTCTCGGTACATTACTCTTCATAACCTCAGCTTTTAAAGGTAATTTGCAGTTCTTACCTAGTCTGTTACGTTGAACGGTTCCAAGACAATAAATTCCGTGTTGAGCAAAATAATGCATAAGCGGTATGTTGGTGTAAAAATTATCGAAATAAATTATATGGTTGCGGTTTCTAGGCACACCTCGTGTTAGTCTGACAACTGTATCAGAAACTGCACCAAGTTCTGGCTCAGTCGAAAGACGATCATGAATCATTTTGCCAGAATAAATCTCAAATTGATAGGCAAATCCTTGCAAAGAACACATGACAAATAATTTGAAACCCCATTTATGGGGCTTGTTGGGCAAGTACTGTTTCATGAAATGAGCTAACTTAGTGGCGCACATCTGCTCGTCTATTGAGAGACGTTGGTCATAAGGTATGGATCCAAATTTATTATTTAGGTGGTCTATTATTGGTCTTAGTTTATGAAGTCTATCATGATTTGGATGGTCTTGTGGCATATGCTTTTCATTGTCGTTAAAATGCAGGATATTTCTAATCTTTTCAAATCTATTTAGTGCCATAGTCTCTGATATGGGGGTAAAAGCATGCTTAGTGTTCCAGTAGAAACGTACACTTGGGTACCGAAAGACGGACATATATACAAGAATACCAAAATACTGACGCAACTCTGTAACGGTAATCGTATCTGGACGAGCTGGATTTTTTTGTACGCTGTATTTATTGGTCTCGTGTACTATTTCTTCCAAAAGTTCTTTTGTAAAAAAGTACGAAAAAAAATTAAAAGGAGTGTCTAGATTAACTACATCTGAAGAAAGAGGCGTGTCGCTCTGAAATCTCATTCTATTTTCATCGAATGGAAAGCTTTGCTTTTTCCATATCATTTGCCTGATTGGGATGCGTTGGTCTGCGGCAGAAGATGAGACATGAATATACTCATCATCACATATAAGTGGAGGATCTGATCTGCCTTCATCATTACCAGTCTCATCATCATTAGTAGGCGGAAAGTCATCTTCTAGTACCTGTAGTAACTCTTCTCTCGTGGGATAGAAATCCAAATCGTCTCCTTCAGACTCACAGTCATCCTCTGATATGTCACCTGCTTCCAATCTTCGAAGAATATGTTCTATTTGGTCATCTGAGCATGCTTTTGAAGCCATCACTGTAAAAAGCACATAAAACCATGCATAAACATTCAACCACCACCAAAATTGTCGCATACAATAGCACACCAATCATCATACCGTTATTGCATACTGTATCATTTTTGAAACATTACATTTTTTGAGAAAAAAACATATAATTCAGGTATATAACCAAAAAGCAGAAGCATAATAAAAAAATAGACAAACTTACCAATACAATTTATTTTTGCACGGATAAAAGTACTCTTTAATTTAATTTTAATCACAAACTGCAAATTCAGTAAATAGTAGTTGGCGCCAAAGAAGCTCCAAATTTTTTTAAAATGACATTTCGCGCCGCACGCTAATCTATGGCTGTTATTTTTTTAATTCACTCAAATTAATTATGGACTGAGGCATCAAATAACCATACAGCCAAGTCCGCACATAACAAATACCTTGTTCTACAAGGGCATAAATTTACCGTTTCATTTTTGAAACGCTATGCATTTAAGGGTTAACAGACTTCGATAAGTTTAAATATGGAACATTGCGATTACGATATTTTTCTGCACCAACAGATGGCGTTATTTTCTAATTTGGCTTTTTATTATTTTTCATCGACGGCATTAAATAGTAAGTTACATTATACACTAGTGATAAAGGCTATATTTAACACGGGTGAAGTCGCGAGAATATTCTCTAATGTAACTTATATGTTGGTAATTTGTATAGCGCGCTATATTGGCGTCCTTTCGTTTATATATAAAACGTAGACTTATATATACGTTCAATTATCTTGTTATATAGTCTACGAGCTTGCTGGCATTTAACAATTAACCCTGTATTGGCATTAGTAATTTATTCTGTTAGTATATCAGTAAACTCAATATTGGCAAAAAACGTCGTCAAGGTTAATAGATTTGTATTGTAAAATTTACGCCATATATTATGCCGAAAAATATAGCTTTCACACGACGTTCCAAGTTAATTTATAAGATTATACCATAAATTACTGAACACACAGGCACCTTACTTTAATTTTCTTGGCAGTTAATCATGGCACACAATACTGCATAGACAACGTTATCGCAAAAAAAACCTCTTATAAATAATTTGTTTCAATTCTGTCATCACTAAAAAGAAATCCGTCAATATACTGAAATTACTCCGGTATCAGCGTCTCAATTCGAATTTAAAGCTTTTAGAGTACTAAAATTATCACAAAAAATTTAACATATTAATTTAAACTGACACAATATGTTTTTATAGACGTTTATTACATTATAAATTATTTATCTTGGAAGAGTAACTCTTCAGAAAATGTTAATATGAGTTCTTACTTGCAAAACTGATTTATGTTAGGTAGTGTCAGCAAAGGTTGTTATACAAAACTTAATTAAAAACTGTATACTTGATAGTATTCATAAAATTAAATGTTTAAGTTTACTAGTAAAATTTATTTCGAATTAAGTTGGTAATCAGACGTTGTTTCTTTAAGGATAAAGATTTCATTCTTTATAACTTGTCAACAGATGGCACCAGTGTTCCAATTTGTTATATTACTATTTAATTACCAGTTAAAAAGCCTATACTCTTTCATTTGTATGTATAATTTTAGTTTGTTACGCCTTTTTTAATAAAAAAACTAAATTTTAGATATAATATTTCAAGTAACATTAACTGCTTAGGACCTACATAATTGGTATCTAAGTAGAAATAATTAACTTTTATTTTTCAAAACTTCCGGGTTTTATTCCCGAACTATTTTTTTTTAAAGTATGAATGCATTTCTTCTTGTCACTAATATTGGTAACATGGATCCTAATAATATATCTTAGTATTATAGTTTCAGACTTTGCCATTCTGGCCCTCTAAATGTTACACCCTGCATAATTGGTTTATTTTTATTTTTCTTTAAAAAAGCTTATAAAAAATTAAAACCTCTTTTAATAAAAAATAATTTTAGTCCATCATACAATATTACGCAGTAACCGGTAAATAACGATATAGATTACGGACATTCCACTCATAAAGTTTCAAATCATAAATTTATAATAAATAATTTAAAAATACAAAAACGCGACTGCCAAAATCGAACTAAAATGGAAAAGAAACATTGCAGTCAAAATCGTAAGGGGTACCGTCCTGTGGAATATTTGTAATTTAGGACGGTTTTTGGGCAGTCGTGAAAAAACTGTAACGCCATCCATTGATAAGCAAAATTAATGAAACCTTTACGTAAAGAAAACCACATAACTGTAAGGAAAACCACCTAACTATAAGGAAAACCTGGTTCTTCCTTGAGGAAAACACCCGAAATCTTCAGTTTCATAATGTGTCAGTTTGATTCGTCACAATCACAATAACATTACAAAACTACAGTGTGTCAAAATTATTGTTCAATGATATTTTTAGTAATTATTTTAACGACTTTTTGTCATGTACACACGCCTTGCATATCAGGTTATCACAATACGTCAAATTTTTTTCAATGGATTATGAATACTACCCGCAATATATTACAGTTTAAATTCGAGTAGTTTTGTATAACCTGACGTGCTGTTGACTGTATAACACGACATATGTACAACATTTGTGATATCTGAAAATGCGTGAATTCTAAATACAACTATTATCTTAGTAAAATTTGATCAATTCAACGTGAAAATTATTAATCATTTCTGTGAAATCTCTACATTTTGTAGTGAAACAACAGTGAAAATAGAAACTATAGTTTTTTTTTTTACTTTAAACTTAACTACTAATAAAATTGAGTACTTGATGAAAGGAGAGTTTTAGCAGACGTTCTTGTTAGATTTGACTTTACAGGATGATTTTAGAGGAAAATGTTACATTTTATTTGAATTTTAAGTAGGTATGTATTAAAACATTTAAATTAATGTTAGTTAATTAAATAAATGCCATATGTTTTATTAATAGAATGAGATAATAATTTATAATTTTATGTATTACCTGTTTTATAATTAATAAATTGTAAATTCTAATCTTTTTATAAATTAAAAAATAATTGAGTATCCCGAGTCGCATTAACAAATTCAATGTTCCAAAAATAACGCCTTAATGCTAAGACTTGTTTCAATTGACTTTGTACGGCAACTGGCCCATTTTAGGTCAAATAGGAAACAGCAGATGTTATTTATACCAATTGAAAATAAAATAATTTCAGTGAAAATTTTATCAATTTTCAGTATATCTTAATAGTATTGTGTCCATATTAAATAATAGTATACAAATATATTAAAAATCAATATGTAAATTCATAATTTACAGTAAATGTCAATTGATTACATCTATATATATCATATAACACAATCGAGTGAATAATCAAACCGATTGTTGGTTTGATAATGTTCAACGTCTACCAATAACGATTCAATAAGCGCGCATACTTCAGAAAACGATACGCACTCGTAAATCGATAACATTTGCCGAACAATGTGCAGCTTTATACCGTTATAACTAAGGACTATTTCACATTTCAGAGATTTAACGGACGACGTGGTGCGATAAGTCTGTATTGTGATTAACCTTAAATATAATACAGCCAGTTTTAAGATTGCATAGTTATAGGAAAGCGTCCGCAGTCTCGTATCGCCGCACGTCGCCGTCGCAATGTAAAGGCCGCGTCGCGCAATTGTAAACCGTGTCTGTAAACAGATAAAGTCAACTGTTGTATACGTTAGTTTCGTTAAATTAAAAATTTTCATTGTTGAGGTCAACGCCAGTAATAGCAGTGGATTGAGGTTTATTTCTTAGGAGATGTTACATAGTATATGTAGACAACATGTCTAGGCCATGTGTATAACATGAACAAAATATAAATTATAGGCAAATAAAGTTAAGGAAAAACAGACCTACAGCGAAATAATGATGGAAGATAACATGCTTCCTTTAGTTTTGATAATCTTAATAAAACAGTGCACTCAATTTTAGCTGAGTTTAGTTATTTTGAAAACAAGTATACATATTATATAACACTAATAAAATTGAGAGTAACATCTAGTTTGTATTTTTCGCTAAAAATCAGATTTTTTTTTACCTTAATACCTTAAAATGAAACAATCGAACCCCAATAGGTTATATTAAGGTTTCTGTTTATCTATACGTTCTTCTGTCTACCATTTTTGATGATGTACATATGTATATACATTGAATTGACCAATTTTGAGACATCTCATTCATTAATCAATAAATCTAGTAATTTTTGTTTTAAAACAGCTTTAAGGAATATAGAACAAAATATGTTCGGTTTATCATAAAAATAATGTATATACATGCCGTGGACTACCTGTGCCACGCTATAGTGAGTGCGGTGCGTAGCTTTCCCCACAGCCACGGGTATAGTCCGCCCCCCCTCCAAGCCGCTCGCGCGACGTACTTCACGTAGTCGTATAATCCCCACGGCGCGTGACCACCGTTCACATAATATACATATGTAAACCCGTCTTTACAACGTCCATTTATAGAATAATAGTACGGCAGGAACGAATGCAGGCGGAATCTGTAGGCAAAGATTGTTTAGTAGATTTAAATGGGAAAAGCATACTAAACTGAATTAAAATTATGATTATGTAAATGTTAACAACTACAAACAGGGATTTGAAACAAGTATGAATATGTAAAGTTAAGTTCACAGGTCATCCATAAAATACTTTACAGTTAAGGGGAATGAATTGTTACTAAAGTGTGATACTGGCTTATGAAAGGGAATTGTGTGGATGATCTGTAGTGATATTTATAGATATTCAAATTGAAACCTTCTTTTCTAAATCCATATGTAATCAATTTTAAATAATCACATTAAGTAAGCATTATCTGAATTGAAGAATATAAAAATTACATGATAAAGATCACTTAATGTAATATATAATCTGGCCTGATCCTGAAATTCATGTAGAAGTAGCAAAAGCAGTAATGCTTACCTTCTCTTTTCATAAAAGAGTATAGCTTCTGAGTTAGTAGTGAGGACATGAAGGAAGATAGCCTTTACTCGATGCTCATGGGGTGGCTGTGGCATAGGACCAGACAGATGGTTGATTAAAACATCCAGGAGCATTGTAGCCACACCTGATCGTCTGTATGACCGAACCACTCCTGGAAAATTTAAAATTAATAATACATTATCACATTTCTCAGAATAATCATTTCAAAAATATATTTTTGTGTAATATATTGATTAGTCTTATATTATAAATATTTTGTGAACAAAATTAATCATTTGTTACAATTATATTTGGTGGAAGATATTAAAGGGACTATATTTTCTGGTATTTGATCCGCTCTGCCTTTCCTACAAAGGATGCATGAATATACAGATAGATAGAATTAAATTAGGTATTTACCTAGAGATAAAATATATGCAACAAGTGTGTCCTTTGATGCGAACCACCTGGACAATATTCCTCTGTCCTCTGTATTTAATTTTAAATAAGGTTTAATTTCAGCCACTATTAGACCGATGATTTGACATTTATAAACCGCAGCAAGAGCAAAAAATCTCTCTGATGATGTTATGTCTTCATACCATGACTGCGGATATTCTATTGGAAACCAGTCTCTACAAAGAGATCGCACCTGTAACAAATAACAATAAAATATCTCATAAGTTGTTAATTTAACTTCTGCATATTTAAGATACTGAATTTTTAAGATATTATAAATGTTAAAAACCTTCAGGCTCAAACATGATAAAGAATATTTAATAAGAATTATTATTTTATATAATTCTGATTAAATATTTTATACCCTATTTTTTTATATTAGTACCTATTTCACTTTGAAAAATTATTACAAAACTTATTCCCATCTCAATTAATTGGGAGGTTTGAATTAATGACTGAGAAGGACTCCAAATAACATATTTATTTAAATTTACACTTGATTTTTTCATTGTTTGAGCTTATAGTAAAAAAGTTGCACTTACTTCTTCTAAGTCGTCAGGGCACAAGAAACGCAATTGAATATCTTTTAGAGAACATTTTGCTTCTTTTGACTTTTCAATAATTACTTGAAAGCCTTCAGAAAGATACCTATAAAAAATATTTGTACAATATGTAATACACAATTTATGATAATAGATTTGGTAACCATCAGACAAATGTAGTGGTTACAAGGTTTAATATGCCTTATTGAACTAAGAATTATAACATTTTGTTACATGAAGATGTGACTAAATTGTTATCTATATAAAAAATACATTACGAAGAATATTAGTGAAAACCATGTGAACAATTATCCTTGATCAACATTCCTTATGAAGGAGTCACCTTTTAATATGATTCTAAATATAAATTTACTGTTTCTAAGTGGTAAACTTACTGACACAGTTGACAACAAAACAGTTTCGCAATGTTGGTTACAAATAGAATACGTACATACCTACGTTAAATATATTGTAGACGTTCTCAATATATATATCGATATATCGAGTGCAACGAGTGCTCAATTGGGCAATTTCATCCAATTATACAATGGGAGCCAGTATACACATATAAAAACTACTAAGCCTGTTTCATTGAATCATAATTACAAAATGGAACAAAAATGAATCTTACCAGCTGAACCCAGCCATTCGGTAAATCGGCCATTAATACCAGTTCTAAATATTCTGCATTAGTAAATTTGAAGTAATTTCCTTAGACTGAAATGGGGATTTCAAAATAATATTAATATTTAGAGTAGCAGAATCACATAAGACATTTTCCTTGACTGCTCGACGAAGTACAATTGACATTTGACAACAATTGACAGTAAGAAATAGTAGTGACAGACATACATCCAAGATTGCTAGTATAACCTGCTCAAATTTCCCATATTTTTTATTATTTACTGATATTGTTACCACACTTAAGAGGGATGAAACTGACAGCTTAATAACTTTCTTTTAATGTTGAGTTTTTTTATTGATGAGTCCTTTAAAAGCGACTTTGAATATCTTTATTAAGTTTTGATATTTATCTTTCCAATGAAAATACTTATAATGTCGGTGGGACATTACACTTTTACTAAATAATACTTATAGTATTTGAAACACATTAACTTTATGTTGCGTTTTTCTAATTATAAGAAAGTTCTAAAGAGATTAGATTAATCGCTATAATTCTCTGAGATGGGACAAAGTGGATTTTTAAGCATTTTCACTAAGAATATTTTTAAGTATAGCATTGTGAAGCATAATTGATCAAATATAATAATTAAAGTCATTTGTTTTGGCTACAATATACCTAGAATCTTTTACTTCTTGATTGCCAAAAATAACATTTTCTCAAACTTTAATATTTCCCTATTTCCGCGAAAAGAACACTAGTCTGGTAACATTATGGATGCTTAAACTGACAATGATAGTGATGTTTATGACTGTGACGTTGTTCTTTTTTATACAATAAAAGGGCGAAGAAATCACATCTATACAAGTACTTTATAAGGTCTTATCTTGTTTTCAAACATTAATAAATATTGCGATTATAATGCAGCGTCTATTGTAATAAATAATATTTCTTTTAAACAATATTTACTTTATCTTACATAAATAATACCACTTCCACAATCGAAAAGACTTGATTTTTAATAAATTTCCAAATAACAATACATAATCAAGTCAACAATAATAAAATAGAGCAGTTATTTCCATAGACATAGGAAACTCAAGTTCATTGTTACATTATTTGTAATTTGCACATTAAATAGACAACAACACTCTGAAAAAAGAAACTAGCCTTTAAGGACCAATACAACTCAAAGATTGACGTAGGTGATAGCTTTGCAGATACAGTGAACCATAAATAATAATATTCGCCATCTTTCATTCAATTTTCATTTTACATGTAAAAATTAATGCCAACTCCGAAGCGAATTGGTGGGTAATAACGATTGCAATTATAAAATAAATAAATTTTTGGTCGCTCACCACTGCCCATTGCGAAAGTTCCTTATCAATTGTATCGCAGATCGAGCGCGCTAGCTCCTGAGCTATCGAGTCCGTAGAACATAGCTTATCTCGAGCTAAATTTATCAGTCCAGAAAATAGCGCCTTTGAATCAAAAAGGGAAAGGTTCTATGATCGATGGGTATTCTTTTATGTACTCATATTCACCGATTTTCCGATGAATGAAATGTAGACTGATTCACTATATTATTTTGTTTGTAGAGGTAGTCCAATACAAAAATTTATTATATCGGTTGGGCAGTTTTGTTTTTTTTTTAACAAGATTACTGGAAGTATTCTGTTGAATAACCATAATACTTAGACACATATTAATGTAACAAAAAAAAAAAACAAAGTACGACTATTCTGCTTTCAAGCTTTATAAATAATTGATACAAACAACAGGTACCTACTACTCTTTTCAATTGTAAAGAAAACTTTTGAGTGAACTTAAATGTGAGTGACCTTTCGAAAGCATATATCTATCTACAGTGAAAAAGTAGCGTTCTATCTTTATTATTTCTTCGTTTCTTTCGCCCACATGTTGGTGCGATTGTGCGAGATTGATTTCTGTTGGATTTCTCAGCGATGCACGATGCTCGATGCTCACCAGACGCGCGCGGTGTCAGCTTACAGACCAAGTACTCGATCAGATTCACACGGACTGTGCCCACTTGAACTCATGCGCCGCTTGTCTTCGGTTACGTACGCCTGATACTGTATGGAAAACTTCAAAGTAGACTCATCAAGAAAATGAATCAAGATCAATCTTTTGTTAACGATTTTATTTGATTTTAAATATCTTGGAGGTGAATTTGGTAACTTATGTATTTCAAAGCTACCGTAGATAATTTTATCGAATATTTTAAACAATTTAAATTAAAACATATTTAGGGTTACATATTCAAAAAAAGTTGATGATTATTTGGATTTTGATTAGTTGATGATTATTAAGATAAAGATTGTAACAAAATAGAAAACCCCTTAAGTTTTAGAAAATATTCTATCACCAATATTCATCGAATCATCACGGATAATATGGAATTCTAATAATATTTTTCATTCAAATCGGTATAGTAGGTAAACTCTCCTCTTTATAACATGATTTAACTCTGGTCTATATGTTTTTCATAGCTTAATTGTTTTTAATTTCTATAGCACAAATAAGTATCTCTATGCTTATGTGCTTTAAGTCTTTCAAATTAAATTTTGGGTGTTAGTAAAGCAAATTTTAAATAGAGATTCAACTAGATATTTTCGCTATTTCTTGTAAGAATTGTAATGTCAATTCTGTAATCTCTTTGAGGCATTTCAATAAACCGACACACAAAAAAATTAACCAAATGAAGCATAAAATTAAGCGTTGCTCTCCGCCCCGGTAATTAATATCTTATGTGTTGGCACAAAAACTCGGACATAATACGAGTATCAAGTAGTGTTGTGTGTGACACTTTATCGATAGAATCATGACAAAAATAGTTACCTATTGTTGTTTATGTTTTTTAAAGAGTTTTTAATGCTTCTTGGTAACTGAAGAAGCAACCATCGTCATCATCGTCATGGTCATCATTCAGGGGCTCAGGTCTTCCTTATGGATGGTTAAGGAGGATGGGCCATAACCCTCCTTCCATGGTGGCCCAATGCACCCAGGATTAACAGCTTAGCGTGTCTTCCGAAGCATGGAGTAGCTCAATATAATAATTTTTTGCTCATCCATCCCGTGGCCGACCCGTGAGAAAGTTGCTTAACAACAACGACACGGCCCGCGGCGCTTGTCCAATGCGCCATCGAGCTACTTATTGTTAGTTAAATTTTCAGTTCAGCAAGTATTTTAGTTATTAAAGATGTTAGTTTCACAGTTACATATTTTTTCACTTTGGATTATAAATAATTGTAGCGTCGAGAATAAGTCGATGTAGATATTCGATATTCCTGCAGAAATCATCGTTCTCAACAAAGTTTTTTATTACAGTATTGATTAAATAGTTGAAAATAAGTTAGTAATATTACTGCTCACTTTCATAATATAAATAACTTGTCAAACATTATTAATATTATTTCAACAGTCAATATAAGTATTTATTGATAGTCAACTATTACGTCTTAGCCTTTTAAAATTTTCAACGAACTGTGACATTAGAACAATATTTAGTAGAAACATGTGAAAGACCCACCCTTTTTTTGGGGTTAAAAAAATAATGAATTTTGTGTGATGGACGGCCCCTTGTCAGCTGTAATGTCAAAGTTCTCTCCTCGCAACAACAACAAATTATCAAAGTTCTTTCAATATTTTATTATATTAGCAACAACCTAAATATCGATATTGGAACTTCTACGATCATAAGAGCCGGTCGACGGGTGGCGGGTCGGTTGTAACGCGAGCCTTGCGCACGCGACTCTCGCGCCATTTGCTCTCAATCTTAATATTGCAGCCATGATGCACCATTACGATTTAATAACAGACGCTTTTTACGTTTTTGTCCCTATGGTAGTTCGGTATTTGAATCACTATGGTGTTGACTAATTCGTTGAATAGTTGCGCCATATTTTTCTTTTTTGATATCATGATTTATGATTATTGGGTCCTGTAATCAGACATGTATAACCGTATTTTATAAACTATAGTAGGTATTATAACTGTAATAGGTACATACAAACAAGAACTTCACAGAATACTTTTAACTACACAGGTTCGATAGACGACAATTCATAAAAAAGTCGGGTTTCCTTCAAACGGCATTATTTAGAATTAGGATAATTGGTATACACGTGTAACAATTGAAAAATCTGTCGATTTAATTATTTTCATACTAAATTTCATCTATAAAGTGTTACAGACAGACAGAATTACTTCCGCATTTATAATATCATGAAGTAACCGTTTGTATCTTATGATTTATTTATACGTATCCTATATTTTACATTGGCATTTTAATTGACTGAAATCGAATTTTCTGGTTTTGTTGTCTTTATATTTAAATTGCCTGATATAAATTGTTTAATTAAAAGTACAAACTTCAAAGGCTTTTTAGACTCTTCATGTTTAAAGATATGTTTGTAGGAATACTACTTACTTACTGATTTTTAAATTTAATGCTGGTAAATGAAGAAAGCTTTAAACCTTATTAGGGTATTTATTGCAAAAAAAAGGATATATGATCAGTATGTGGCATTGCTCGCGATGTGTCATGTGCTCGGCATCATTTAAATTCCTCGGTATTGTGTCTCTTCCTTACTTGTATATTTTTGAAGTAGGTAGCGAAATTTGTCAAAAAATATCCCATTTTTTATAAAAAAGCCATAATCCCAGAAACACTAGAAATAAAAAATAGATTGGTGCTCGGCATAGCGCCAAAAAGCGAATTACATATCAAGAACTCCTGTTATATGTCCCAAATAATATTCAATAAGATTCCGGAATATGTAAAGAACTTGCCTCTAATTCAATAGCTTCATTTTATCGAAATCAAAACAGTAGTTTTCCTTTTATAGCAAAACAAAATATACGTTGCATTAGATATTATCCTAAATATTAAGATGATATGTTTATATCAGCGATAAAACAAAAGATTGCGTATTTTGCATGCTTTGCATTTATTTAAAATCTCAAAGCAGATTTTTCTATGTACAACGGGTATGTGTAATTTTTATGTAAGTATACTCATCGATTTCTTCTTGAATTGTGAACCAATTTCTATTAAATAAG
Source organism: Diatraea saccharalis (assembly GCA_918026875.4). Taxonomy (NCBI): domain Eukaryota; kingdom Metazoa; phylum Arthropoda; class Insecta; order Lepidoptera; family Crambidae; genus Diatraea; species Diatraea saccharalis. The sequence goes on from OU893337.1 coordinate 10,014,002, forward strand.
CTGTTTCTCAGCGACTTCGCCTGCGCTGTGGCCTGCGTAAATGATAGCATACATCCCCCACGTATTATGTAGTTTCCCGTAGATGAAAACATTTAGAATCGTCCAATAGTTTCAGAGCCTATCTTATGCAAACAAACTAGCAATCAAATTTTTCCTCTTTATAAGTGAGTATTAGAAAAAAATATGTTAAGCAAATAAAAAAAAATGTCCTTTCCTAAAACTTTCACTATGTTTACTTATTTCTATATAGATATTTAATATTTTTGGTACGTATTATATAAATATGGCAATACCACTAAAACGCATGAAAATATTTTTTTTTAAGATAGAAGCGCCTTTCAAACTTTAAAAAAGTGATGAAATAAATAATGCTTATCTCAAAAGCGGCTTATTCAAGAAAGAACTATTGAAGTCGGGTGCCTATCATTTAATATATAACCTACAGAAGACGACTTCAATAAGAGTTTCTTGAATGAGTCGCTTTTGAGATAAGTACATATTATTTATCACTTTATCGGTCAGTTGCACAAACGTCTAGTAAGGTTTAATGACGCCTTTAAACTCTAATGAGTGCCAAATTTGTATTGGTAATGTTTTACCAAATGTCTATTTTAAATGGTTTTGGTATGAAAGTTTGAGTCAGATCGATTTATGAAAAAAAAATTTTTTTAATAAGTTTTTGACCCACCACTTAACTACATCAGCTTAGATTCGATTGAATTGTTAGTTTGGTTGGGTATTGAACGTTGAATTAAATCCATTGTCAACCATTAGAAGCTGATGTAGTTACGAGGTAGGTCTTAAACAGTGCTGTTTTGATAAAAACTTTTATTAAACTGAACCTAAACTTATTACTTTACCTTTTGAAGTAACATTTATTCGAATGAACCTCTAATGTTGCGACAGCTCTGCGTTTTTACAGAATATCAAAGCAGATGTTAATGAAATTTTCCACAATCCACCTACCAGTGATAGTTCGGTAGGCATTGGGTAGGCATCACATTGATCTGTGATAAATCATCCATAAACAACATAAATTTAAATGAGGTTTCGTAATTGCATAATTCGTTGATATTACATTGGCCTCATTAGTCGCGAAAATGTGACTGTGATAAGATAGGGGGAAACAAGGGGCCTTGTTTGTGGCGGATGCGGTGGCTAGGGGTCGTGGCTCGGCTGCTCATCACTGCCAACGGGATAACGTTTCCAAGAAATTATGTCAACCATGATAATTACTTCGAATGTGACTTTAATCGCAAACTCATTGCAGTTTCCTTGCTTAATATGGCAGAATAGTTCAAGAAAGTAACGATAATTAGTATAGACAGACAGGTATCTAATTATTTTTGTTTATAATGTTATTGATCCTGAAAACATTAGAAAAATATAATGTTTATTACTAAAAACCAGAGAGAAAGAAGAGATTTCGTGATTTTCATGTATATAAGGCTGGCACACTACAAAGAGTGACATGATGGTATACCATTTTAATGATTGGGATGGACTGTGGTGGTACTATGTCCAACAATAGTGCTATTCTATAAAATAGATACAACATAGAGATTGGATGAAACAACATCTTTTGAAGTCGGTTTTATTTATTTCAACCTCTATGCTGTGTCAGGCTGGCACGCTGAAAAGAGTGATAAGTTGGTATAGCATTTTATGATCAGCCCCTTCAGGGCACGGAACCAACTGTCCAAGGCGGTGTTTAGTGAGTAGGAGTCTGACATAACCTCACAACCGGCTGTGAGCTATTTAATGAAGATTCACCGCCTCTTACCCCCGTTGGGAGGGTGGTTCCGAACCCCTAAGGTTGAGAGTCGAAAAAGAAAGGTCTTTGTAAAGCGGTTCGATTTCTCAAACTTTTCATCAATCCCATCTAGAACATACAGCTACCCCAATTTTTATGTACAAGTTTGACTCTTTCCAATTTCGTGATCAATTTGATAGTTCCTGGGATAAGTCTGTGGTCGCTGCGCATCTTGAATCGGTTGAGCACTGTGACGTCATTGGAAATATGCTTGTTATTTGAGATTATGAAGTCCACCTCATTTTTCACCTCTCTATCTAAGCTTGCCCATATGCACTCTCTTTTAGGCTTCTTTTGGATGTATAAATTCAGAGTTCTCATATTAAACGTTCCCAGGGTCAGTTAGGCTGGGCAGCCTTATCACGCTCAGAGATTCATTCATTGGCATCCCCCGCCTCCGCCGTTACTACTTGGCTGAGAATTGCGGGGCTGCTTGGCTTGGCCGAATACCTACTACGTCGGCTACACGTCTTGACGAGCTCCACAGTTGTCCAGGCTTGTGGTAACCTATTTGGGTTACTCAACCACTGCCTTCGATTGTCCTTCGATTGGCACCACCCAGGCGAGCGCGTTTAGGGATTCTGAAGTTATTACCTACGGATGTGAAAGACAGCCACTCCCCAATATAGATTTTATGATCAGTTTGGTGGTACTGTCTAAAAGTACTATCCTATAAAATAGATACAACATAGAGGTTGGCTGAAACAAAATCTTATGAAGTCAGTTTTATTTATTAGAACTTCTTTGTTGCGACAGCCTGGCAAGCTGTAAAGAGTGACAAGATGGTATACCATTTTATGACCAGTGTGGTGGTACTGTGTCCAACAGTGCTATTTTGTAGGTAAAATAGACATAACATGTAGGTTGAATGAAATTAGAAGTATAAGTTTTCTCCCGGACAACCGCTCTTTTGAGCGCTTTCTATTCGAAAATATAATTAAGATAATTGAAAAATTACGGTATGCATAATAGTCGCACAATTTTATTAGTTATTATACTTATTATATCACATTAGTGCATGAATAAACAAAATACGAGTAACTTAAATCTAAAACCGCCATTTTCTCCTACGATATAGTAGAGTGCAAGTTATTTTATATTAATGTTAATTTGGAGAAAATCTTTCCGGAATAAATACGCCGAATATTAAACGAAATAAAATCAGATATAGATCTACTGAGGGTGCATGCATCGTAAAGAAATAATGAAACTGAAACTGATGTATTTGCTTAACATATTTTTCATTTCGAAGAGTTTAAACTATCTAATTTTCTCAAAAGTTTAAAAAAACAGCGGCTTTATGTCCGTTGTAATTTATTGTTGCAATTCCAAGTAACGTTTGATCGACTTGCTTACTATATGTAAAAAAAAAACTGTTTGGTCCGAGGTCAAATTTTCATCTGCAATGTGGCCCGACTATCAAAATATTTGCCCACCCCTGATCTAGACCATGGACATAAATGAGATCACTTAAAATAAACTAAATGTTAAACAAGGGATCCTGCCTTTTCACCGAAAATGGTTAGGCCGATTATTCACTTACCAACCAAAGTTTGGCCTATGTTTCACTTTGACAAATAACGATTAATAAATTTTGTATGACTTGACTACATTTCCTTCAGTAGAATTATCGTTAAGCTAATTATTTTTATCATTTGTCAAATCTTTCACTAGGCCACACAACTTTTAGACTAATAACGTTTTATCAATATGATACATTCATACATTGATAATTTGACATTTTTAACTCTGAGTATTTGCTTTCAAGAATTTTGTAATAAGTATAGCAACAGAAACATATAGGTTAGGTAAGTGTGTGATAAACAACGCGCGCAGCAGTCGGCGAAGTGCCAGAAGCAAATCGTTTTTGTAAAAGCCACAGTTAGATTAGTTTAGGTCACATTAATGGTGAAATTAGATGTGACAACGAATGAAGAGAGGAGGAGCGTGTTAGGTTGAGTGTGCGCTAACCAGAATTGACTTAACATTTGGTAAATAATAAATATCTTTGTGAAATATACACTGACTGCAACATTTTACTACTTGAAAATTGGCATTTTAAAAAGCACACCAAACGTACTGTTAGTAATGTTGAGGTTGGGAAATAAAACAAAATTTCATGATAACTTGGCAAATTCGGAGAAGTAAAATTCTACAAAACGTTAGTTGATAAACAATTTAGATAATCAGTCTTATTATTTGGATTAATTAGCAAGGACTTTAATTCTAGATCTACATTAAGAATCCACTGGATTTTGCATTTAAAACTTAAGGAAAGTAAAATTAAAAATAAAGGTAACACAAATCATATCTTTTGAATGTTTAATATGTTTTGACATATTATTATAAAACAAGAAAAAAAACTAAAGTTTAAACGATCAAATTCATTATTTGGCATAATCAGTATCTTATACTAAACTAGGCGTAACCTGGTTCTAGTTCTTCCCTCCACACCGCGTCAAATTATGCTTTATTGCCAAATTAACAAATTGCCCAATTGCCATGTAGCAATATAATAAAATGTGATAATTAATGAAGTTTAGAGGAAGTTAATCACTTAGCCCGATAGAACTGGGCATTATTCATAATGCTCGCACATTATTAATAATGCCCGCATTAATCGCCTGCTTCATAACATATACAACACGGTGTGTGTCGCCAACTTCACACATTAAGAAATTTCAAGAAAGTAAGATTCATTACAATTTTCACTCAGAATTACACAACTTATTTCTTAAGTAATTTGCCACTTTGTTCTAAAGCTTTGTATGTGTCGTTTTATTTGGCTCATGATCACGGCTTTCTTTTTATTTGAAATGAAAATATTATCTTTTAATATAATAATTTATTGATAATAATCGATAAAATACGTATCGATTATCAATTTTAATAATAATTGATACGATAAGTATCGATTATCAATTTTCCATTCATATTACTATACTGTAAAAAATTCTAATGAGAAACGCTTAAAAACTCCACCAGTCCCGGGTACCCCAAAACTCGAACCCATGAACCCACGCCTTTCTGGTGACTGTTCTATCCACTGAGCTACCCGAGACCTCACAGAACTGATGAATTTTTCAACACTTTTTACTTTTCACTAGTGAACGTATTTTAAATAGTAGTGAAAAGTAAAGTTGTACCTAGTTAGAGCAGTCGCCCGGAGAGAGAAAAATCGTAGATTGTCTAAAAAAAAAAGTCGTGAATATTAAGTACTTTTCTTATTTTTAATAAGGTTTATTTGTTATTGTATATGTCGCTTTTTTATCAAAATTCGGAGGATGATCAAATTACAAATTCTTTTTAAACAAGTTTAGTTTTCCGATCAAGCTCATAATACGTTGACATTTCTTGCACAAGTTTTTCACTTGTTTCTGAGCTGAATAAACTTCGACTTAGATTTGATTGGTTTAGTGATCTTATTTAAGGCGATAATTCTTTATTTCAGCAAATCATAAAATTTCAGAGATTATTATTTTAACTCTACTTAAAAAAGTAACAGCGATATTCAATAAAAAACTACTTGCAGAGGAAGTTAATTATGTTTTTCGCAATTATCTTGTTTGTATGTAATATTCTTTATTACACTATATCTTCAGAACCCCTGAACGGATTCACAAAATTGAAGTATTGTTATATTCGTCTTATAAGCCCAAGCGTACTTAGATAAGGTGACGTCAAGAAAAATCAAATATAGCAGCTGAACGATTAAATGATATTTTTAAATCAAAAATAATGATTAAAAATACCCGGCTGGAACAAGATTAAAAAACATTTTTGACCACCCACCCACATTTACTAATAAAAATGAAATATTTTTCTACTTATTACAAAATTTTTCTGTTAGTTGTTTTCACACAGGCGTATTTTTACTTTTTTATTATAATTTTAAACATTGTTTTTTTATTATCCTAAACAAGTTTAGAATTGTGGTCTAGAAGCTAGGTTTATTAAATCTTAGGCTTTTGATCAAAAATTATCTTCCTATCCTTAAACATACGTCTAATAGGAATTACCTAGTTAGTGTGGGTGTATTTTTACTATCTATTTTTGTATGATAAAATGTTCCTCAATGCTAGACAAAGATGCTTCTGAAATGATGTGGAATATATATCTTTCGTAAAAGCAAATAAAACAGTTCTATTATACTACTCTTTGTCTTTAATTCTAAATTTACCTGAAAACAAGAATGACCTTACTTAAAAATATGCAGATTACGGATCGACTTGAAAAATTATACTTCGTAACATTTTATATTAATGGTTTGATATAATTTTAATTCAAAGGCTCTACGGTAAAATAGTTGTAACTGCAAACCTTGGCCTAATGTAGTTAGTGTATCTACAGACAGACAGGTACATATTCAAATATTTGAGGACTTTTTAATAAAAACAAAGGAGTATTTACATAATCTTTATTTTATATAGCAAGAAGTTTAGTTAACAAAGAAGTATAAACCATTTTAAGAGCAGCTAAATCGCAAATATTATATAACTATTTACATAGCAACTTAAAACAATATAAAAACTAAATGAAACTGAACTAAAACAAAAATTAAATACTTAAATAACAATAAACTTGCTCTAAATATAGCATCAATCACATTTTTTCTGAGAATTAGGTTTCTCTTGTGTCTATCTAAATCAAGATCCACTTTTTTCAAAGTAGTTATCTATAATCTACTATGATTTCTTAACTAACTTTGGAACTTGAGGAATTTTATATTTAAATAACAGAATATAGTATAATATATCGACGATTTCCCGTCATTTGGAAAAATAATAAAATGAAAATAGAAGGTATGTTTTTTCTTCGTATTCTCTTGAGCTATCAAGAGTTATCTAGATATATTATCTTGAGCTGAGATGAGATTGAGAATAAGATGAGAGCTATTTAGAATATATATTATTTTTATTAATAGTAATATTCTTAACATTTATACTAACAACTGAATCGGAATCATATCATGTAATAAAGAATCACACAACATATTCTTAATCGAAAATAAATAGATCTATAATTATTACATACGAAAAATATCATAAGGGTATAAAAATATCAAATAAACTAACGGGCAAAAATTCTGGGTCACTTATATAAAACCTTGATATTTTATAAAATATCGATCATAGTCATTTGAAATAGTTTGTAGATGAAAGAGAATCTGCAAGGAAGTAAACTGAACTTTTTGAGTGAAACTGAGTCTTTTTTTATTAAAAAAAAAACAAAAAATATATCTCTTCTTTTTGAATAATTAAAGTATTTATAAATGACAAAGAACTTTAACTCATCAGTTTAATATCGACAAATTTTAAGTCTATTAATTTGATTTGTTACAGAATAATTTAACATTATGTAGTAGATGCCATCTTGAATGCAACGCTGTAAGTAGCTCAGGAGAAAAAAAGGCCATTGCTTTTTAAACTATACATATTGTCGGTTAACTCTATTGTCGCGAAAATAAATTTCTTTAATTTTAGTGTGTTTTTGATCCCACATATTAAGATTTAATGTCTGCAGACATTTTTAAGTGATCTAAATATAATCCAACTGATTAATAATAAGTAGGTATTATTTGCTCTGCAAATGTTTGTTCGTGATTAGAGACACGTGCGGCTTGCGGCAGCCGTATGGCGATATACTATGTACAAAGTATATCGATATGACCTATTTTTAACTATTGCAAAAACTAACAACAAATACATATATTCATAAATTAAACTTTCAACATTATTCGATGGATATAGGAAGCGTGTCTACTCTGCAAAACGAAATACGATGAATTGTAGTATTCGAATACCGAATACGGAAACGATTCTAATTTTGATTTTTTAAATAATTCTCTTAGTAAACAATTGTAAGAAAATCAAGCAAATATCGTCGGATTATACGCTAACGAATAACGAATACGCAATAACGAATAACGACTATGCTAATTTGTTAAAAAAAAGTATCAAACTCGACATCGAACGTAGCGCTGTGACAGCATAGAGCTTCAATGAAATAAAACTTTTATAAGGTATCTTTTGGAGTAGATTTTATTTGATTGAATCTCTATGCTATTACAGTGCTGAGATTGACGTCTAGTTTTAAATTGTTTTTATACCAGAATAATCCTAAAGTATACCTACAGGAGAACAGATCGAATTTCATCGTTTCATATCTAATTAAATATATTTACAGTCCTTAAATAATTTAGAATAGATTTGGACATTTAAGGATGTCCAGGGTAGTGTTGCCAGTCGGTACAAGATGGATGGAGATGAGATGGAACAGGAGCGTATAAGGGAGGCGGTGGGTGATGTGCCAGACTATGCGTGTACCGCGGTTGAAGTTCATGGTAATCTGCGATCGGCGATGACTTCAAGTATTGGTCCAATTCCCCGCTTTCAGGCGGGCCGTCCGGTAACAGTGCCGGCGATAATTCCGGCATACCGGAAAAGTCGATCTGGTCTCTATTCGGGGACGGTTCCCTTTTCAGTCTTGTACTCGTGGTAGGGGGTGGCTTCCGACGCCTCGGCTGGTACTTATAGTCCGGGTACTCGCGCTTGTGTTGTGTTCTTAGTTTGTCAGCTTCCTTGATGAATGGAAGCTTTTGTTCTTCACTTAAGCCCCTGTAGATGAAAATATGATTTGTTATAGTTAAAACTACTAAAAAATTTAATTTGTAATAAAAATTATAGCTTTAATATATATAGCTTGATAGCTTTAATGATAGCTGTAGTTGTTTGATATCTTGTCAAGTTCGGTTACTTGTCACAATAATCATAATAAGAGTTTTCAGTCTGAGTATTTTCATTTTCCTATTTGTCTACCTGAATAATCATAAGGATATACAAGGAAGTATTCTTGCTTATCGCCTAAATATATATTTGAATATAATAACAATGCAAATGTAGCTAAAACTAAATTGATCAATTGCATATTTTCTAGACCCGAGTGAGGTATTTAAATATTTTTTAAAACCACTATAAAATTCATCGTATTGTTACAAATCAATTCGTCATAATTATTAAATGCATACAACAGTTAACTTAATACTTTTATTTTTATGATAGCGAGTTAAATATATTTTAGACAATAAATTTTATATCCATCTTATATTTTCCAAAGAAATTTTATTTATGTTATAATAAACGTAATTGTTTCTCACTGATAATATTCTATTCGCTTAGCACTTTGTCGTCGTAATTGAATTAATGCTTAATTTATGCGCATAAAAACGGGTTTATTCATATTTTTTATTTCATCTGAGAAAAAATTATATAAACAGACATTGCACCGAAACCATAGGCTTTTTAGATGAGCCGTCTAGGCAAAACGCCAGTAAATCATAGATAAAATCGTCCAGACTCCAGACTATTTCCTATGTGTCATCACATGTGAACTTCATATCTTTTTGGCTTCTTTTTCATTACGCTTGTTATCAGAGAGTTAAATTAAAAGAATGTTCTTTTCAATATTGTAATCATTACAAGATTATGATCTGTAATTCGTCAATCAGCAGATAAGAAAACAATAATGACAATAATAAACGATTGAAATATTTATTGAGTTATTGCCTTCAATATAAGGTATATTGACCAGAAGCTAAGACGACTTCTACGGCTGAATGTAGTGTAATATAATAATTACCTATGTCAAAGTTTTTGTAATTCCAAGTTTGATTGTCGCCAGGCAACGTATAATATTGATTATTCTTCAGGTTATTGTTTCCTATTTCATGATATAATCTTTAGCAATATATTCCTAATTTTAGGTAGGTTTATAAATATATATTTGACTTGTCTCCATAATGTGGAATCTGATAAATTCAACATGATGAGCGGTGACCGTAACGAACGCGTCTGGCGTCTACAGTCACTATGTTATAATTAGTTTTGTTTTTTTTTTATATCTGTCTGTCTGTAACTGTTACATCTAAGTTACCTATGTAAATTAACAAAAAACTAAATATTTCAATTTAATATAACATAAATAACATTAAAACATTACAGACATTTGGAAATGGAATAAACTTATTATTAGAACTTTCCTAACACTATTTGACAATATGATGTAAATTTCCGTTTCATAAAAAGAGAAAAAAAAATGTAATATCGTCGTTGAATCTGATTTTCATAATATAAGAGCAAATTAATAATTAATTGTGTGTACGATATGTAAAACTTCTATTTATTTAGAAATAAAGGAAAAGGAAGTGCGTCCATAGTTTTTCAATTAATAATATTCATAAAGTAGTGTAGCTCTATTATTTTCCACTATAAATGTTTAATTGAAGAGTTATCAGCAGAACATCTAACGAGGTTAAACTTGCTAATCTACATGATCGAGATTGCGATGACAGTTGGAGAACCGCTGGCCAGCAATCAGGGCCAGTTCAACGGCTGTTTTCTTAGATGATTCAAGAGTTTGCGCCGCATAGCTGTGTCATTCTTGTGTCATAACAATATTCAGAGAGTGCGGGTGGCCTAAAATTAATCTCTATTTTATTTCTTTTCAAGTGTTTCTAGAATTTTGTATTCGATTTTGAAATAAACTTAATTGAATAGTTTATTTTTTTTTAAATATAATTAATAAAATTTATTATCTGTTTTTTTTTTAATTCGTTTTTATTTTTGTCTATACAAACTTCCTACTCTGTCATGAACTGTCTGACTGTCACTGTTATTTTTGAAATCGGGTTAGTAGTTTATTTATGAACTTATAAATAATGTTATTATTGTGAATTTTCATATTTTGAAAGTCTTCAAAATGTACATACACCTATTTTAAAAAATTTTCTTAGTGTTGTTTGGGAAATTTACCTAACATTGATAGATATACGCACATTTGCAGCGAAAGAAGCAAGTAATTTAAATATCCACTAGTTTTGTTATGGCTCAATTACATTGGTTGAGGAGACCAACACGCGGACTTCAAAATCGTAAAGGCAAAAATATGGATCAACTATCAGAATTAAGTTATCAAATAGAAAGGTACAAAAGATTATTATAAAAGGGTGTCATCAACATCACTTATGTTTAAATTCATTTAGTTATTCAGCCGCATTCATTCTATTTCGTTTTAGCGTTTAGTCTTTCAAAAAAAGATGTGCTTAATGAAAAACGGTACTCTGAGATGGGATGGGACCAGGGACAAAGTGGATTTTTAAAGCATTTTTCACTAATATCGTGAATGCAAAATTAATTAAATATAATATAATAATATTATGCTTATAATCATATTTAAAACAATATATCCAAATACTTTCCTTTCCTAAATTATCACGACTAATGCCAATGTGCCAAATTATTATTTCCTCATAATTGCAAATTAAATTTCACATCAAGATTTTAAAATAATTATAAGTTTAAAAAGTTCTAAAAAGTCAAACTGATTGTCATCAATTTGGCAAATCGCGTTTGCGGTTCACAATTTTCTATTCGATCACTCTCAAAATTGGTTTCTAAGACAGTTAGAGATAATATCGGTAAGGTTAGCAGCGATAGCATTTTAATGAGTAAACAATCGATGCACGCCGCTCCGCTGGATGCCGCACGCGCTACCCCCCCTCCCCCTTACTCTTTACTTTCACGGTCAGATCTAGTAAGTTTTACATCGTATCATCATGATTTGGAGAGATTTGCTCAGATATTTAACGTCGTCTATTAAATAATAAATAACTTTTGCCGTTTTGAAATCTGAGAAAATATTATTCTGGTTGTATTCAAAATTTCAAAAAAGCTGTACCTAGTAGGTATATGTATATGTATAATAAGTTTAATAAGACATTTTAAAAAATAAAAGAGACAAAAAAAGTTGTTAATTAAATATCGGTCAATAGTAGTATAAATTGACAATCGTGAAAAAATTAGGTAAAATAAAAACGAAGTCGACGAAATTTGTAACTGCTGTAGTTATTGACTTAGGCAAACACAGAAGATGCAAGAAGTTATTGAATGAGTGAACATACTCGAATTAAACTCGTGACAATGAATTTTGATCTTTCAGTTTATAGAACAAATCAGTAATAAAACTAGGGCCTATCTAAGATTTTACAATATCATTATAAAACTGATAAGTATGCGTTAAAACTTGCTTGAAACTTCTACAGTACCGAAGTTTGTTACTTGGATAGGAACAGCTTGTGCCATTGTAGTGGGAAAAATTAAGGTTGATATGAATACTTTGATGACAACTCACTTCCACATGGTGCCCAGTGATTTGCTGAGCTCAGCGTTGTGTAGTGCTGGCCGTTGTTCAGACAGGCGCCTGCGCATCGCTTGTGCAAATACCATGAACGCATTCATGGGACGCTTTACATGTGTCCGTCGAGGGCAACCTCCACCTCTGGGAAAACATAATATATTTAGGTATATGATAAATCCAATAATATAAATTTAAGAATTTATACTTTTTTATTGCAAATTTATAACTGTGAAGCAAAGATATTCAGCAACTTCAACACCAAACCATTATTTGCAAGTATCTACAGTACATACAAGCAAATCTTACAAACAAAAATAACTATCACTCTACACGTGAAGTTGTTATTACAACTCAAGAGTTCTTGGACCTAAAATGATAGCACAGCAGGTCTTGCACATATTGACTGGGTGTAGAAGTTGCTTAATATCATAGTTTCGCAGTTAAGTATAGCGGAGAACTTCAGCAAGATAATGTCTGATTCTATATAATAGAAATTTACACTTTACTAAAAAATAACAAAAATCAGTAGACTAAGCATATAAACACAATACAGTAGGCGGTACAAACATAGACGCTGAAATAATATTTCATTTTGTACTTAAGTTGTAGACATAGAGTCGAGTGACCTTTGAGCAAAGCTATAAATAGTCGGCTCAGACCCGGAATCGAACAAAAAGCTAATGTTGACATAAACAATATGAAATGCGCACTTGAGCCGGTCGGCATGGGTTGTACTCAAATTGGTTTAGCTTTCGGCGCGCGCCCGATAATTACAAGGTAACCAAAGCCATCAAGTGACGACTATAATAAAGAAAATAAATTACGGGCAACCCTTTACGCGCGCTGTAAACATGCGCGGGCGCATGGGGACTTGTAAACGGCCAAGTGGCGCGGCGGAACGTCATTTTACGCTCGTAAACTACTCTTATTTTATTACCGTTTTTTTATTCTCTAACGCGTTCGGGTTTCCTCGCGATCTGAATGCTGTCAATAAATTATGCTTTTTCGAACACTGACACGGCACTAAAAGTCGATCGATTTCTAACGGATTACTCTCGGGAAGCAATATGAACAAAATAATTACCTACTGCTTCGGCGAACTGCGGCTGTTTCCTTGTTTATTGGAATGATTTCTAGCAACGAAATTTAGTGGAATTATGTTACGAAATATATAATATCTTGATGTGTGGAAATTAACGACGTTACACTTCGTTAACTTTTGAATATGAATTTCTGTATAATAGAAATTTTTACTTTCATAATAGTAAAATTATTTCATATCTAGAAGTAATTAGAGGAAAATTTGATTATTTGTTTGCATTAAATAGGCTCTGAAACTCGTGGACCGACTTTAAGAATTATTTCACCTATGGGAAGCGGTTGGAGGACATTTTAATTATAGTACCTAGATTCTTTATCCTACAGAACCTACACTTTATCTATACGATATAGAATGTATCGGTACTATATGTATACATATACGAGTATATAGGTAAAATAATCATTACATCTTTCGTACACGTATTACTTCTAATTATTTTTAATCTTCTTATTGATTACACTCTAACAATAATAGCCAAATCAGATAGTTTTGAGAGTTAAGAGCTTTTGTGATGGGAGACCTACCGCACTCGGGCATCTGGTTAGTAACGTTTGCCTTGACAATCATAGATACCACAAGTACCTAACCCTCTACTATACGCTAGTCGCGACTATAATAGTTATGGCTTTCGATAATTTATGGCTGAGCATTTTTGAATATAATTAATAATCTTACAAGGGTCATGCCAGAAGATTGGAAATGTTTATGAAAATGTTGATAATAATCACTATATTTTTGAAGTGTAGACTGTAACTTTGGAAATAAGGTAGTCGTACACTCGTATGTACTTTAAAATAATAAATATGTTATAAGTTGAGTTAGATACTCCAAGTGGTATCTAGATAATAATAAGTAAGTAGATACTACAAAAGTTTATAAAAACTTTTTCAACTTCTGATTAATGATACTGAGCCGTAGAAAATAAAATGAGTTCTGATAACGTATTTTACCAGTATAATTATCATTCTAATAATGTTGATGACTATGATAATTTAAAACAACATATTCTTATTCTGTCTATTATTAAACAAGGACTTAAGTTCTTCTTCTTATTTTATTAATGGCTTATCTGTGCGTTTCGCATCGTATGTCAAGTGAATAAATTAATTTCTACATGTAAAGTGAAAATGATATTAATGAAATATAACTGATTTAATATTTTGGCAGGACTAAAGTTAGTACTTGGTTTAAAGTATTGGCCGCTTCAAGCATATTAACAATGACAGAAGGGAAAACGTCAAATTGAGACGAGTTGACTTATGGTCGGAGAATGGTATTATAATAAGATGAATTAAGTTTATAAAAAGAGAATGAGCAACCCTAGTCTACCCGAAATCTACTTTTGAATATTACATTAATTGAAAAATACAACATGTGTTTAGTTTGCAACGTCAAAATCACACGAAGTCATTCAACGCACGTGTACATTGTTAATATTATGTTTTTAATTAATATAGAGAACATAGAGCATGTACATACACACGGCAGCACGTCAGAGTACCACAATATGTCAAATGTCCTCAATTAATGTTGAACTCTACCATCAATGTATTAATTTTTAAAGTCATGTAAAGAAGACAGTTTTGTATAATGTGACATGCCGTTGATTGTACTTATGTATGTCAGATATATGTCAATATTTATTATTGCGCGAATTTTAAGGTCCGTTTATATCTTATCCACTATGTCAAGCGTGTTAGACATATGATGTCATAGGGTTATAAACAGTGCACAGTGTTGCACAGTGCAACCCATGTTTCTTCTTTAAAAAAATGTATATATAATAACTCTCTTGAATATTTCAATATTATTTTTTAATAAATATATAAACTTTTTGTCTCTGCTCTTGAAGATCATTTCTTTTTTATTATTCGCTTCACAAAAAATGCCTAGAGGAGAAGGAGGAGGACCTACGATGAAGCGAACCTAAGATGTAAACTTATAATCAGTAGGCAGTGTTTAAAAGGCTACAAAATTTTTTTTCATCGTCGGATTCATTTAATAATTGTATTAAATAAAATTCATTAAATAATAGTCGTTTTTTGTTACACAAGAGTTCAAAGTTGCTTTTTAACTTCATGTTTATGTTCGAGTAAGCTAAGGATTCAATAATTAAAAGGTTTAATGATGTTTCGGAGTCAATAATTAAATGATGTTTCGAATTCAAAAACATAGTGCACATGATGTTCCAAATTGCCATATCGATAGAATTTCTTTAAATATGATAATTGAAAAGCTTAAGTTTTTTATTTAATTTTATTAGTAGCTATTTTACGTCTCAAGCTGAAGGCGTAAAAAGTTAAGTTTATTTATTACACAAATTATTACTTACAACCAAAAGGTTGTTTAGTCACGTACGAAATGTCAACGCATTGAATTATTTACAACGTTAAGCTTTTAGGCTAGAATTATCAAAATGCGAAGTATATATAATTTGATCACGGAAGTCTTTGTGCTTTGGTGTTAAGATTTATTTCTGTTGATCAAGTACCCATTTTTCTATGTGGTAATTATTTGGTATTGTTTTGCTGAAGTTGGCAGGCTTTCGTGTTCTATGGGCCGCGTTACCGGGAACATAATTGAAAGCTAAAAATGTTGATAAGGTTACTTGTTACTATTTTATGTTATTGTATTACAATATGTTATTAATGTAGCTACCTGAAACTAGTTAGCATACCTATTATTAACGATATTACTTTTGGCAAATGATTAAGGTATCACATTGTTCTCATTAGTTTTTTATTCAATATTAAAAGATCAATGTACCTAATAGAAAACTTTGTTTTTTTAATAGGTTCAAGCAAGATTCGTAAAGCTTGCTGAAATGGTGCGATTTTTGAGCTGCCAGTGGCTTTATAAGATTTGATCATTTTAAATTAAAGGTGAAAAACTGAGTTTGAATTATTTAATATTTGTTTATTTATTATGAAATAATTAAAAAGTAACATACAAGCGAAGATTTCCAGTAACGTAAAGGGGAAAAGCCGTTATTTCTAGTGAGTAAGATTACTTACTTCAGACCAATGTTGTTAGCGTCACATCGGGTTGGTTAATTTTCTAGCTGAGATAAATTTCAATTTATATACATCGATGAATATATCAATCGATATAAATCATTTATTATTATTTATCAGAAAACCCTGATATTAGGACAAGAAGATTATAATTTTTTACATTTAAATTTCTTGCGATTAGGTATGACGATGTAGGAATATACTAAATATGGTGGTGGACATATAGAGTAATGGTTCTAAACCGGTGATACTTGTGGTCCGTGGAAACATTCCAGGGGGCCAATTCTACTAATTTACAACGATCGATCATCAATAGCGTTTCTGTAACGGTTACGTTTCGATTTTTGCTGTAAATTTGCATTCCGCTAACGTAAATTATCAAACGAACGTTTACTAAACTGAAACGTAATCGGAGCTAAATCGCAGCCGAACCAAACAGCTGTCATTAGTGTTACCAGAATAAAATAAATGAAATTATTAGTTAAACGGGAGACGATTAATGATTATTCATTCCTTCATTTTTTTATCATTTCTGTACGTAATGAATCTATTATATTCTTATTCGAACGTTTTAAAATACGGATGAAACACCCGAATATTAGCTACATTAAGAAAGTGCATACCTAAGTGTTAAGCTATAAGGGAAAATACCCGAAACGCGAATTTATAATTAATATTTTTATCATTATGGGTATTTGACACTATAAAAATAAGTTTCGTACTATTATCATCATGTTAGAAAATAATCTAATAAAAGTTTATTTCTTAGAATCTGTAGATTTAAACAATTATATTCATCGAAAATAGAACAGATTCTCATGTAATATATTGACAGTGTGTTTATAATGTATCAAACAACTATTTTAATTAATTAGTTTTCAGAAAATCGTCATATACCCAATTCTAACTTTTATTAAGCACTCAACTTTAAACATGCTTAATATTTAAAGCATAAATCCGATATACTTAAGTCTTTTAATTAACAAAAAAGTCAGATGAAATACTATAAATCCTGGCGTCGACTAAAGATAACGTCAAGCTTAAAGAGTTAAGTTTCAAAATTCGAATGGTGTTGGTTTATTTTATTGTTTATACCGAGTTTTAATTCGCAAAATAAATGTTATTATGTGAGATAAAGTAGCATGAAAGTGAATAATATGATTCCGTAAAATAAAACGGTACCTACATAGGTAGGTCGTGAACAGAAAAGTCATTTTCGGTCACTAACAAACTGTAATAAGTGAGGTATGCAATTAGTCCAAGACTAGGACGAGCATTAATCCAGAGGTGTATACTTTACTTTAAACAACTCCGTTTCAAAAGAATGTACAACAAAAATAATCATTAAATTTATATATTTGTTTGTACTAAAAATTAAATGTTAAAGTTAAATGATGATTGCATATGACTTTAGTAACTTCAATCCATTTAAACAGAATTCATTAGACTTCATTGAATATCATCGGACTTCATCAAACTACATGGATAGTTCATATTGTGACTTTATGGGACTTCATTAGGTTTTCATATAACATTTCCAATTACGGGCAAATTACATAATAATAATAATATATATATATATTTATTTATTTGGGCGTTGTTGAATCAACAACCGTAGTAGTCCGTAAAACTTAGGAAAAATGCAAAATTGCACCAAAATTAACTAAAAGTATATTAAAGTTTTTTTTATTCAATAAATGTTACTGCAGTTCTATTACATATAGTGAATTAATCGATTATTTTCCAATCGATGTTTGAGTTTCATATTGCAACACCAATTCACTTTTTGTCAATACAAACAAACCACGATGATACAGACAATGTTTTAATTAATCTTTCATTCATTACTTTTTCATTTTACATGTAGAAATTAATTTATTCACTTGACTTTGGCAGAATTGTGTGAAATGCGCAGATATACCATTAATAAAAGAAGAATGAAATTGACAAAATTGAATTGTAAATGACAATTTAATATGGGATATCTACTAAAACAATCCGCATATGTGTATTTTTTTGTAATATTAAACTGTAATAGAAAGTGAAACATTATACTTGAAAATATTATTTACAAAATTAATTTTATAAAATAATGTATTGGCTACGCACGTGAAATTGGCAGAATTATGCGAAAGCCCTTAATAAAAGAAGAAGTTTTCGATTGAAAATAAATATTCATACGTATCAATAACATAGTGAAGAAGATAAACGATAGTCGACTCAAAGTAGACATTTAAGAGAGAATTATTGATGATGAAATGAATCCAATATCTTTCGAAATCTGGCTATACCTACATCTGTACACCGAATCAAGCAAGGCAACATAATATATACTGTGGAAAATCTATACAAGATTAAATTTAAAACAATGTTTGTTATAGAAACCCATTAGAAATGTCATTATTGACTAGATATTATAAGTAAGATCAGAGAAAATTATTAATGATTTGACATATCTTTCACATTAAGTTGTATACAAATTAAATTCTTGTAGTTGCATAGATCTGCTCGCAGCTGTCATCCATGCTGACTATGAGCAAATTAAGTATAAGTTTCAACTGATATAAAAGAACTTACACATATAAATTCCTGCTAAATTGAACAAGAGCTCCTGATTCACAGGCTTATTTTTTTTGTTCCAAATTGTAACCCATCATAGCGTATGACAGTTTTCTTTGGGTTAAAATTGGTGGTTGGTTTTAACTTTGTGTCAAAAACAGTAGAATATGTATTTTTCATGTAGGTAATACTAATTAGGCTGAACATTTATCTTGCACGCAACTTAATATATGGTTACAGAAAGCCTCATGTTATTTCAAATGTTACATAAAACTGAGCTGCGGCTAAGCTCAATTTTATGTAATTTTTAAAATTAAAAATAATTCAGAATAAAATCTTATAAACAGTATATTTACCTGTTTAACAATCCTTTAAACATGATGATGATATTATGTAATAATCCTTTATAATATTATAATCTTCAAATAAAAAGTGAGTAATACTTATGTCAGAAAAAAAATATTCATAATTATAATTTTTTAATTAAGATTATTATTTGATCATATTTTCTTTTTAATGTAATTGATTAAATTTACACCCCTGTCTTCATAAATTGTTATCTCTCTCTCTCCATCCCATGATTGCCTGGAAGAAATCACTTTAAGCGATAAGGCCGCCAATTGTTACATTATTTTGTTAAACTGTTTTAAATTTGTATACCTATATAACTTGTGTAATGTTAACAATAAAGAATTTTCTATTCTATTCTCTATAATGGTATTATTAATATAGTTTTGGTGAACTTCCTAAACATAAATGAGCATATGCTCACTAGTAATGCAAGTAATTCTTAAATTCACAAAACCTGCTGGTTATCTGGTAGTTAAATTGGTTTTAGCAGACGCCCAGACTGTGAGTGTTTATGGGTTTAAATCCCACCTCAAGCACTAATTATCGATATAGTATTGCAAATGCAAAAGTGATCAGAAAAAATAATGATAAATTAATTAATTTGTAAACAAGGACTTTTTCAGTGCCATTTTTATTGGAATTCCACACATGCTTGTAAATACACACTTTTAAGTTTTCCTGTAAAAATACTACAATAGTTTACTTTTTTCAATACAAAATATTCAAAAATTCATGTTTTTATAATCATAGATAAGTTTACTTAAAGCCAAAAGCCCCTACAATCTAATAATGATTTTTACGATGTTCCTATTTACAATGATTGTTTATAATTATGTAAAGTTTTAACAGAAATATAATTTTTCAATTTTAATTTACATTACATGCCTCAACTAGGTGGACCTTATTTATGTTAAGAATCTACATAATATGAATTCAACATTTCAAATTGATAGAGGAATGAAAACCTATTAATTTATCTATAAAATGTAAGTTTTTAATAAAAAATAATAATTTAAGATTAATGATCAAGATATAATTTATTTTATTTTTAAAGTCTGCCAACATTTTTACATATCAATAAGCAACCACAAAATTACAGAACTATCTATAACAAATAGATGAAACAGTGTACATAAAAAGTTTATTAAACATATGCATGCACTATCACACTTGTTTATCTAGCTCCATAGTTTTCATTTTACATAATTTATATCACATGGATTGCTATGTTCTCATGATGTAGATGAGGAATCTGGTGTTTGATACCCAGATTTTGTATATTTACTTCAGACGTCAGGGTGCTCATTGAAAGTATCTTTGTGAAATAAATAATATTGGATAGAAAATTTTATATGCTTGAAGTGCTAGACAGTTAAAGATTAAAATTTTTTGGTACCTTAATATAAGGTATTTTTATAAATAATTAATGATAAAGCAAACATATCAATGGATTTACACAACTTATTATGTTCTTTACAGTCTATTGATAACTCACTCACAAACTCTTAAAATGTAGGAATTAAAAGTCACAGTGGATTGGAGTATTTAATATATTTCACGTTGTAAATACATAAAAGTCAGATGAGAGTAAAAAAGAGAGTGACATAAAAAACAATAAACAGTGTATAAAATACTAATTCAAAAAGGTATACGAAAAGATGCCAGTGTCTGATTAATATAGAAAAAGGTTTTATCTACACCTCCCCGTAATCAGGACACTTATGTACACCCTTTATATAAACACACTGTATGTACAAAAACACTATAATATCAAAAGTACCTTAACACTGATGCCCTAACCTAATTAACCTAATAACACAAAACAAATAACACTAAACTAATCCTAAATTAGTTAGGCACATACAGCTGAGACACTGTCTCAGCTTAGGCAGTGGCTTTGTGAGAATGTCTGCTGTTTGGTGAGCTGATGGTATGAATGACACATTGACTTGTTTAGTGGATATAGACTCACAAACAAAATGATGTCTAATATCAATATGTTTTGTGCGGGCGTGATGCGTGTTGTTTTTTGTTAATTTGATGGCACTTTGATTGTCACAATTAATGGTGATGGGTGACGAAAAGCAAAAGATGTCGCTTAGTAATGAGCGAATGTAGATGGCTTCCTTACAGGCTTCACTTAGAGCCATGTACTCAGCTTCTGTTGTTGATGTTGCAACGGTTCTCTGTTTACGTGATTCCCATGACACTGCTGAACCACACATTTGGAAAACATATCCTGTATAGGATCGTCTGTCCACCAGATTACCACCATGATCGGCATCAGCAAATCCGATTAGATCACCACTATTGTTATAGGTCAGTTTCCTATTTTTTATAGCCTTCAGGTACCGAAGAACACGTTTCGCAGCTCTCCAATGTACCGAGATAAAACCTCTTCTATACAAACACTACAAATATGTTTGCCGAAGTTACTTTTGTAGGGCAAAATGTTTTTAATTATCAATTCTGAAGATGGATCAAGGTATTTTATTTCACTCAGCAATTGGGGGTACCTAATTGCACCTCTTAAAATTTTAAATAATATAAATTGTTTCACATCTATCATTAAACGCTAACTATCGATCGTCAAAAAGTAGAAATTTGCAACTTTTTAGAAATCGTTAATTTTGACAGATGAAACGTTCGGATTTAGTAAGGTTTCAGTAGCGTTTCGATCCAACGAAGTGTCAAAATTTTAGTGGAATAAGGGCCGACGATCGACTCAAGTATATGGACGTAGTTATGCAAACCAGCCACATGATGTCAGTTTTGAGAAAAATGGGTTTCTTGTTTTTAGTAATAATTGTTTGTAGAATATATTTTATTTTATTTATTTATCAAGAAATTTTGTGAATTTACAACATGTGAGTTTAATTGCAACACTTTTAGGCTTCTCTGCACATAATTCGATTTTGACAGATTTGTGGGTTGGTTCCGGTTTGCATAACTACATCTGTATAGTTCTATGTTCGATTGAGCGAGTAGAATACCGTTTACAGTTTCTGTTGATCGATAGTTAGCTAAACTAAAATAGAACCGGAACTGTATCGTTTGACGCCATTTTGACACCGAGTAGAATAGGAAAACCACTAAAAGTTGTAGTTTCGTTCGGTTTCGTTCCGTTTTCGATTCGATTTAAACAAAATTTATTTAGTAGAATTGGCCCCCAGGTGGTCTTGTAGATACAATAAAATGTTTACTTATATCCTTTCTTTATCTAGACTTAGATAGATAATAACACCAAGTGGGTGGCTTTTTGTATCTGAGAAAAAACTCGACTGCTTGGAGCAAGTCCGAAGTTGGTCCTTAATGATTAAAAGGTTATGAACCACTGATCTAGAGGATAGTGGTCAGGCCATTGGCTGAGGAAGTCGTAAAGTGGTACACTGTCATGCGGCGACCGCCCTCGCTATTTATGCGATGCGCACGCGCCGCCCCGCTCCACGATACACCGTTTTAAGATACGCAAAGTTTACGGCTACCGTTTCTCATGTCGTGATTCCTTGTAAACTAACTAGTTTTATCGTTTGTGACGTCTTAACTTATTGTGGTCCTCATATTACGTTATTACTCTGTTTGATTTTGTTATATTTTTACTCCAAGTTTATGTCTTAGCCTGTATTTGGCATATCCCTGATTTACGATAAGTAAGAAGCTCTAATATAGCATGATATTTTCGACATACATTTAGGAAACATAAATGGCATATTTAGGAAATAGGGTATATAAATATTGGAGAAAAAATCCTATTAATATTTAAAATTAAATAAAAAACTAATTTTATATTTCATTTTATTGTTTTTAATTAATGTGCTTCGGACGTTTCTATGCTAGTCTCAACCAGTATGCATCGGGTATCACTTGTGTAATCAAGATTAAAAAAAATTATTTCTCAGTAAATTATTGAAATATTTTGCTTTTACTAGAACACGACAAAATATTTTGGTATGATGAAAAATAAAATCAGTTTACACGTTATTTAATAAAAAACCACAGATAGTCAATCATTACCTACATTAAAACCTTTTTCTAATATTTTCTGTCTTACATGAAAATCCTAATGTATATGAATTATATAGGATATGAACTATTTACATACATGTATGATTTCATCTCGCATTTTATGGAAATTGTTTAATGTAAGTACCTATCAGTGGTGCCTACAAGATACAAGTTTAATGATTTAAAACAAAACCATTTGAAATAAAAATTATCATCGGCAGATCTCTGAGTATTTAAGACTTTTAGTCATTTAAGTGTTGATTTGCTTTGTTTATCCTTTACAATTGTTTACATCAAGTGCAATGGCGACATAAAATCTTTTAACAATCATTAAAACAGCCATAACTTTCCCATCTGCGGCTACGGAGAGCATTTCTCTCTGCAGCCCCTAAACCTTCATAAAAACTTGATGCTTTTGTGAAACAATAACAATGCGTAAGGGAATCAGTCTCCAGCTTTGGACTAATCAACAATTTACCCTGTTAGGGGAATAATTTAAATAGGAGTTTTAATATTTAATAATCGGTTACTTACTTTCTTCTAGTTTTAAATCAAAAGTAAAAGTCACTTATACTTTTGTCATATTCTTACTTCTGAAGTTAATAACGTTACGTGCTAGGGTTCGGGATAAAAATTAACGCCAATTACAGTTCACAATCCGATTATATTTAACACAATAAAAATTACAAAAATAGTCCAACTACAATATTCACACTTCAACTTAACTAATACTCTTCACAACACCACTATATCATTCATCGCTCTAGTTATTGCTTCGAGTTTCGCTTCCGATCGCTTTTGCCTGAGAAGAATATTTACTGTACTAATGTCCTTATATCTATAATATATAAAGCTTATCTAAATATATATAACTCAAAGGTGACTGACTGACATAGTGATCTATCAACGCACAGCCCAAAACACTGGACGGATCGGGCTGAAATTTGGCATACAGGTAGATGTTATGACGTAGGCATCCGCTAATAAAGGATTTTGATCAATTCTTCCCCCAAGGGGATAAAATAGGGCATGAAAGTTTGGATGAAACTTTGTCAATTTTAAACCGATCGAGCTGAGACTTTGCTTGCACAAAGCTACTTTGACGTAAGCATCCCCTAAGAAAGGATTTTGTTAAATTCTACCCCCAAGGGTACAAAATAGGGGATGACACTTTATTTCAGTTATTTGACATGATATAATGAATAAATATTCGTTAGAAATGCTGCTCAAAGTAACTTTACCACGCGGACGAAGTCGCGGGCATAAGCTAGTTCTTGATAAAGTCAAGTTCATATTTCTGATGAAATCAAAAAATCTGTTCATCCCACTATATAAAAAGTATATTTATGTGAGTTATCCGATCGAAAGATAGTGGTTGGAATAAGAAATCCGATTATACAGATTATATGTAGGTACTTAAGAACAAAATTCTCAATGTGGATACATATCTTTCTGTAAAGTCTATTTACAATGGAAGCTTTTTGCTATAATACCATTGTTGCTTGGATGTTTCCTAGCAAAATTATAACAATTTTATATGTGATTAACTGACTTCAAAAAAGGAGGTTATCAATTAAGGTGTATGTATGTAATTTAATTGGAATGGCGTAATATTCATAATTATATGTTTGTCTTTATAGGCTTATAACAAGTGTGCAAAATTATATGTATGTCTGTATCTTTGTCCACGAATATCTCGCAAACTAAAAGTTGGATTGCAATGATTATTTTGTTGAATTGCTTAGCTTTTAACTTAGGGTACACTACAAGTTTCTTTAAAATCGGTCCAGTAGTTTTGGAGATTTAAACTATCGAAATTTAAACTAACCGACTTATAAAAAGAGTTAGAATTGATGACCTTCTTTTAAACAAACTTAAAAAAAATCTCAATATGACCTGTGCGTTTTTAACCGACCTTACATAAAATCAATTTGAGCTATATGTATGGTATTTAGTTGGAATATGGCGCAGAATTTGTAGGTGTATAATATTTTGTATATATGTCTATATGTTTGACGTACGTATTTCTCGTAAATTAGCCATTGAAATGAAATGAAAGTTTTTTGTTTGATTAACTATTTTTCAACTTAGGGAACAACATAAGAGAAAACTCACTAAATTACTTAAGAAAGGAACTGTTACCAGAACAGTAGGTTAGATTAGAACTGCGACATCAATAAAAACGTATTACTTTAAGAGAATTAGGTAAGGTTATTATAAAATTTGATAAATAAGATGGGTGGACCATGGAAGGCCATGATTCTTCGAAGGCCAAATTATCATATTCACAACTTCCTTCACACAAATTCCTTCCACTTATACTAAACTCAATCACACCTAAGGACACAGACGAAGCGGCAAGTCACTTGTGACGCTAGTTTGATGGTGAGGTCCTTCGCTTCTTAGACTTCAGTCGTTAACGTTAAAATTGTAATTCTTGCACACAACAAAAAGTATTTGTTAATGTAAATAACCTATTATAATATTAATGTTTAATTTGTAAATAATCTTAAAAGGATATCATATGTTATTAAAGAAGAAATAATGCTTTTGTTTTAATAAAAATAAATAATTTTCGAGTTACACAATAAAATAAAGCGTTACTTAATAGTAAGTTGCTTCCATTTAACCCGTAAATTAATTTAGAAATATTGTTTATTCGTTAGTGTCGCCTTCCATGGTCCACCCACCTTATGAGTGTGTTTATATAACGATTTATGACAAAAGTGTCCATTTATCATAAGTTACAAGTAAGTAATAAGGATCGGTGATAGCTTCTATTATTAAAACAGTAAGACAAAATTATTTCTTTTTAAATTGAACAGACTTAAAAAACATCGTAATAAGGATAAATAATTGAAAAGAAATAAATAATACCATAATTTTTTATCTATACTATAATAAAAAAATAACCGATCGACGTCTGTACATTGAAGATATATGAAAAAAACTGTTATGAGAGACATTTATAAGCGTAATAGAACACAAAACAATGATTTTTTTTTTGTCTGTTTGTCGGTTTGTCTGTGCGTTTGTGCACGATAATCTCAGAAACGGCTGAACTGATTTAAACGCAGTTTTTACTATTATATTGTGGTATTAAGATTTATTACAATCGGTTCACAAATAAAAAAGTTATGTCAATTTGAAGTGACGTGTTCGCCAAAATGATATGTAATATTAACCGTTTTATTAAATTTTTGTCTTTGATATATTAATCATTACCATTAACTTTTTGACAGCCAAACTGCAGGGTATCAGGCCTTTGTATAATAATTTTTCGTCACCCATCGCGTGAACAACTCTTGCGAAAATTGCTTAGCAATATCGATCGTGCGCAGCGGCGCTTATCCGTAGCGCCACCGAGCTACGAATTAATATTGTCTATAAAATGATAATTTGTATGATGCAAAATGAAAAAATAAGATTTCAAAATTTAGTTATTATTATAATATAATCATAACTACTTATAATATAATAATAACTACACAATTACACACAATTAATATAATAACCCAAAAATAATTTATTGATAATAATTGGATAATCATTGAATATCAAATATTTGTTTATAGATAATGACCAACACCTGGTTTGTGTCTCTACAGTGCATGGGAAAATGTCGATACATAACGCTAAGGGCGAATGGGGAAACTATTATCGTATATAATGTTTACCGTTTGAAAGCAAAAAGTTCTCACAGGTATCTGAACTGACATATGTTTATATTGGCAAAAGGAGTGAACTACCTCGTAGGGTGGCCGCTATGCTTAATATAGTGAAAGCATGCAATTGGTGAAGAGTTATCGTTACAGTATTATGTATTAGATTTAATATCACTATTTATTTTCCTAATAGAAAAATAGGTACTCATTCTAAATAAAAATTCAGTGTACATATATTTTTTCTTGTTCGTTAACTCAGAAATGTGATTTATTAATTGAATTTTTAGACAGTATACTAGTATTTTTGCATATTAGTTCCACGCGTACTACTCATTAATAAAACTCACTTTTTGATTGCATCTATTTTGAAAATTTATTTAAGGTATTTTGAATATGCTATTGGCCGCGATTTTGTATTTACTATTTTCTCGTCGAAATTCTGAGAGTAAGAATACTCTACAAAAATCTACCACAGTTGCTATTTTCAAAATTTTAACACTTATTATTGGCTTGTATATTAGAGGATCAGTTAATGTAACAGTGGAGACAGTGTGATAAGAGAGCGATGTGGCATAAAAGAAGATATAGTGACAAAGATTATAAAAGGGATGCTTAAATGGTTTAGCTACATTGAAAGGATGAGTGAAAAAGGATTAACAAAGCAGATATATAAGGCGAGTGTGACGGAATACTGGAAGGGGAAGACCTAAACGAATGTACCGCGACCAAATCACGGACTTATTAAAGAAAGGCCAGGTCAAAAGTACCCTAAACCGGCGTTCTTGTATGAAAAGGTTGATGAGAGAAATATGTCAGGATCGTCTAGAATGGAAGGACGTAGTCTTTGCCGACCGTGTCGGGAAAAAGGCGTGACAATATAGATAGGTAGACAGTAAATTTCATTTTTTATTCCAAACCAAATGTCAAATAAGTTTTGTTGAGGAAAATAACCAAATATAGAAGTGTGTATGGAATACTTTCTTTGTAAATTTATTCTCTATAGAAAAAAAAAAAACATTGAAATAAGCCAAACAAATCCGCAAGTAAATTGCGAATTTGCTAGACTCATGAAAAACTCATAAATTTAGGAATTCAGGATTCCATATAAGGGATTCCGTAATCCGAAATCAGTTACTTTCTTCTACTTTTGAGTTTTTTCTTTAGAAATGTTTAGGTAACATATTAAAGTTCAAACCTAATCTTCATTTAATATCTCATCGACGAATAGACGTTGATCATTTTGTCGATAAATAATAAACAATGTTAAATGTAAATGAGCCACAGAAATCCTTGCATGTAATTATATTAAGAGTTTAAAAAATATATATTAATTTCAATTTTATCTGCATACCAAAGAGAACATAATTTATTGGTATGTATAATAATATTGTAATGATGATATTACGTAGGTATAAGAGAGGCGTGGCTTACACAGACACATAATATTTATTGATAAACTATCTCATTCCGAGAACGTTGTCCGATTGGTTGCCGCATCCCGGAAGTAAGGAACTCGGTAAATATAATTATACTTATGACTTTCGTTTATGCCTAATGTCAATAAAGATGAGCTGAAAATAAATCTTTCTTCTATATAAATACAATATCCTACTATATTATAATCGTGAAAGTTTGTCCGTAAATCTATATGTATTTTTTCACACAAAATCTACTGAATGGATTTTGATGAAATTTGGTAACATATCATTTTAATACACTAAAGCTAGCATACCTATGGTTTAGTAACATTGAATTATATTTACCTTAGAATATTGTTATTAACATATCAAAATTAGGTTTCACAAAGTTTGGTGGGTGAGTGTTCTGGCGATTTTACCTCGGGTTCCCAGATCTAATTCCCCAGCTTACCGTACACTGTAGGCGTTTTGGTGAGTAGGCCACCGGTGAAGGAGGAGAGTCCCACATCTCTCGCCAGATGGTAGGGACTGTGCTTAAAGCATTTCTTCGACGCATAAAAAATATGAATACCCAAATCCCTAGTTTGATATAGCGTTATAAGTGGAAAATTTACCGTACGATTAGAACTTCATACAATTATTGCTCCTTGATTTATGACGTCATAATCACAGTCCATGACCAACACAACGTTCTTTCATACGTTTATAGCGATTCGATAGGTAGTAATACATATACTTGACTTTGACACTTGAATAACATAACCAAGGACTGGCTACTGTCTACTAACTTGACATTCCTGTTTATTAGATAGTCCTTGAGTTTGATTCTCGAGCATCAATTAGTTGGCAGTAAAGGGTGAAGGCGCAGCATGGGAACGCATCTGTGTCCACACCCGATGATAACGTACACAGAATGTGATAAATCGAGAATACCTAGGGTTCCCAACTCGGCTTTATGTTTTTCATAAGGTAAAATAATAACCAAAATATTGCAATTCTGTTATAGTCTATGTCCAGCGCTGCACTGGCATAGCATAGACGTTCAATTAAATTAACCCTACTTCAAAAGGTAATAAAGGATTTGTTTCATTGAAGCTATGCAGTCACAGTGCTGTGCTGTTATTAACTACTATAGCTGGTTCTTTAACCCTGCTAAGAGAATTAAAACATTTATATTTAAAAAGCTAGCAACCATTACTCCAAATTAATATATATGTAGAAAAAGAAAAGATGACTGACTAACTGATCTATCATAAAAAACAAAGCGGCAAACTACTAAACTGATCGAGCTGCATATTTATAGCTTATTGTGCTTTAGATGTTGCCAAAGAAAAGATTCTGAATAATTCAACTCTAATGGAGGCCAAATAAAACTTTCAAATGTATGTAATCCAAGCAAGCGAAACCATAGGCGGAAAACTATTGTCATAAATAAATTTGATAGAATTTTTGAAAGCATTTATATCTGACCTCAGTTATTACAAAATGCCGCCATTCTTGAAAATAATGTCTATAATAAAATTGCTTAGAAATCCACTTAGTCCCTGGCACCCTGAGATGGGATTCGAACCTATGATCTTTCGCAATCCGGGCGACTGCTCTAACCATTGAGCTACCCAGGACCTAACAGGACTGTATGGAATCTATGATAATATTTACCAAATAAAAATCATTTTATTAAAATTAAACATATAATCATTTGTTTGCAAGAAACAATCATAAATTTCATATTAATTATGACTCGATGAAAAATAATCGCATAGATGACTCTGAATCCTATTAATATTATAAATGTGAAAGTTTCTTTGTTTGAATGTTTGTCGGTCAATCACGCCGAAACTACTGAACGGATTTTAATGAAATTTGGTATACAGATAGAGCGAAAGCTAGTAGGTTTATAAATCGATTTTACGACATTTATTTCATCTAACCATATAAAAATATATACAAAAATAGATTTTGATATAATCTTAATTCATAAAAAGTTTTTTTTTTAATAATTGCATGTGATTTTTTTTTCTGAGATTAGATATCAAACGAGCACGACTTTACTCTCGCGTATTTGTGAGGGAACGTAAGCGGAGGAACAAGAGGTCGTTAAACACACAAGTAAATACCTTTTCTTTCTTTTATTTAATTTTCCATTTCGAAGGAGAGTAACGTAGCAACGTAAGATTTTCATAGCAACATAGGAAGGTTACGCGAATAACATTTAGCGCGTAGATGCGTTCAGAATAAGCACGGACCGTAATGAAGAACGCTGTTAACTAGTCGTATTACCGTACGCCCGCTAACATGGTTCCCCGGTCAGATTACGCTCCGTCAATATTTGTACCAAAGAACCTAGGAATGTGCGAAAGCTTACCGTTTTCATTGCATCGCCGGCAAGGCAGAATGCCAAGAAGTGTTACCCAAAAGACGAATTTTAATGTTTCTTTCTACTGGAATTATGATATGTTTGTTGTTCGTTAGCAAATAACATATCAAATGAAATCAAATCAAAATTATTTATTCAGTCTAGGCTGTTACAAGCACTTGTGAAAGTCGAGAGCTATGCCATCGGTTCGTAAATCTACGGCGGGAGACCTTGTACCGAGAAGAACCGGCAAGAAACTCGGCAATACTTAAGAAAATAAAAAATTGTGAATAATTTTATAACTGTATGAGACAGACTTAAAAGAGAGAGAGAGCTAGATATATTTCATCAAACCAATACAACATTTAATTTATAATTAAGTATTTATTGGATTAAGACCGAGATTACAATCGTGCTGTTTTCATCTCTTACTTAGGTATGAGAAAACTTTACGTCTCCAACTTCATAATTAAACTAAACAAATTTTTTATCTACGATGTTTACTTATGCCAATCATGGATTTTTATTATTTGTATAAAATTTCGTTAGATGAATATAGTATGCAGCGTCGTTGTCTTTTTTATTGTAGGAAATCATTTATGATACCGCCGGTCGCTTGCCGGAAAAGGTTATATATAAGTATGTCATTCTCCTTCTTGAGTCTTTTCGGAGGTCTACTCAGCAAAATCATAGAGTATACCTTCCTAAGTGAAAGTTAAGACCATAAAAACGCGAGTCGCTGAGACACTTCTACAACTGACTCCTACAACATAAGCGTTGTTGCCTCATTTCAAACAATAGTAAATTCCCTAGAGGAGCAAATGTCAAAGTGTACGGTTGGGTGTGAAATGCCCTGAACAAACAGGGTGCGGGCGGGCGGCGGCACCTGTGTCCTATTTGTATGTTCATTTACTGTGCCCGCTCGAAACACTGCGCAAACGCAAGCCACGCGCAGGCGAGGAAGTCTTAATCTGGCGGCTTCTTTGATTGAACCTTTACCGTTCAGATTTCGAATGTATAACTCGTACGAATTAACATGACAACTGTGTGCATGTGATATTGGATATATATTTATTTTAATTTTCACTTGAATGTCAAGTCATAAAAAGATTTAAGATATAAAATGCAAATTTTTATAATATTTTTAGTTTTACATATTATTATAAAAGAAATATCAATATCACTAAAAGCATCATATGTTTTTTTTTTAAATAGAACTGACTTCAAATTGAAAAAAAATGTGTGAAATTATATTAAAAGCGACTTTTTTTTTAAGTTTGAAATCAGTTCAATATTAAAAAAAGAAAAGAAAAAAAATGATCCTGTCTTTCTTATTTCCTTGACTTATTTGATGTAATTGTTTATTTGCAATTAGTATTAAAGTCGTACCTAGTGTTATGTGCGTAAGTAGGTATAGTAGCATTGGCCTGATTAAAATGAGAGGCACACCACAGTGAGATGCTAATTGTTTTGCAAAACAGTTGTTAGATACCTAAGTACCTAATGGAGTTTCATGTGTAAAACACGAGAATTTTCACAAAAACAAATGACTGTATTTGATCAATTTTCTACATTGCTATAGGTTGATTACTGATTTTTAAATAGAAAATTTTAATTCCAATTTTATCATCTATGTGTTTTTGAAGCGATTATCTTTTCAGATATAAAGATCCCGTAACTTATTTCATATTGTCATTATAGCAATAGTTTGCTCACTATTATTAATATAATCATGAAAATAGTAACAAATAATTAAATAATAAAAATTACCAAGTTTAATTTTTTTTTCTTTCCGTACCTATATGTTCTATTTAATTATATGTTGATATGTATCTGTGAAGTTATATATATATATCTAACCATAAAAAAAAAGTGCACCAATAAAAAAGTTTACATATGATGAGTTTCATTTTAAGTAAAGCTTAAGTGTATACTAAATCAGAGATAGTGATTTCTGGTTTTTCGTTAATTTCTAAGTTTATTGCGATCAGACAGACATATGAAATTTTAATATGTAAAGAAATATAGTAATACGAAATTCTAATCATATAACCGTTATAGATTTGTAGTGGGTAAAGTGTAGGTAACAAAATAATAAAAACGATTAATGCCGAATTAGTTTCAAGAAATATTCTAATCGATAAAACATACCGACACAACATAACCCGAAATTTGTTACAATTATAAACAAAATAATTCTGGTTAATATATTATCCAGGTGTGACGGGAGCTGTACGCCGGGGACTCCCCAGGTTAACATAATATTTGCGCTTACACACTATCTCACCGAACACGGAAATAAATTCTTAACAGGAAGAAGATAACTATAGTCACACGGCTCGCCCCATAAAACGACAACCTCAAAATGGGAAGCGAAATTTGTTTGAAGTAATAATAACGTTGCCATAGGTAATAATAATCTTTGATAACGCAACCGACTGAATTCACTTTCAGACACGCATAGCGATATCTATTTTTTACGATGTGATTCCTGATGAGACTTGGCTATTTCAGGATTTAAATAAGAAGTTTATAGTCTTAAAGCTCCAGAAAGATGGAGTAGAATAACTAAAGCTTTTGCTAAAGTTTCTATAAAAATATCGTCCTACTACAAGGTTCAAACACATAATAAAGATAAATACAGATATATAAAGACCTACACAAGCTGTTTTCCACCGATTGCGGCCGCGTATATTATAGTACCTATATGCCACCTTTATAATATTTGTATAGATAACTCGATCCTCCTCCATGCTCCTAGGTATTGAAATAACTATCGGGAAACGAAATATTTAACTTTGAAAGCATGTTAATACTATAAGAATATAGGATATCCAAATGGTTTGTAAATACCTGCGAAAGAAGCATTAGGTACATAAAATAAATATTCTTTCATATTTAATTTTTAAGATGCGCATGCACAAACGTTACATCGTAGATTAATGAGGATGAGAAGCGCCGACGTTGATAGGGAATTAATAAACAAGGAGCTGATATGAGATAAGAGACCAATTACGGGTGACATGCCAAGTGTCACGCAACTGACCCGTATTATCACTACTCATATTTAATTTATGGGCAAATAATTAAGGGGCACCATGTCTTTTTGTCGGAATATTTATGAAAAACAGCTTAGAACGCTTTGAAAACACCGAAAGTGAGATGTCATCATGACATCTCCACATGTTCCTTCATGATAACTTTATTAAATATCCCATGAATTTACTTGCGTAAATTATAACCTATGTCGGCACGTATGATGTGAAGGAATTTTTAAAATTGGTCCAGTTAAATAAATTCTTGCAAGCAAAGGAACAAAGAATAAAATCTTTTTATAATAAAAACGATATTCTCGCTGATCTAGTAGATATAGGTAAAGGTATATTTTTATAATTATAATCGTGAAATATACCAAGACAATTTTGAAACCAAGACGTTAATTGTTGATTAATAATTATACAATTGTCATAATGGCCTGCGAATAATTATATTTATTTCACAGAATATCTAGGTTGTTGTATGTTTTCATATGTCTCATTGTTTGTTTATCTTTTTGTTCTTTACTTTATTTGTTTTCATAACATTTTCAAATGGGTAAAATTATCTGAAAAAGACTGATTTAGAATTATATTATCAACTTTTATATAAAATTTTCAAACACTTGAAATGGAAGATATTCTCTTCTCATTTCTTAAATATGTAGGACTATATAAATTTAAATTTCACTAAATGTTTTAGCTACTTATCTTCATTTAAAAATGACTACATCATCTCTTTATACTCAATAAGATATGAACAATAATTAATTTTGATAAAGTTTACAATAAACACGTGGATTATTCCTTATTACCGATAAAATATAATTAATTCTATTGAAACTTTACTGAATAATATATTAGTTGTTTAATGATCAAAACTACATGAGCTTTAAGCTTTCATATCGGGATGATTTTATCGGACAAAAGCCGGTTTGTTTATAAACTCTACAAATATTACAAATGCCGAAGTAACTTTTATTTTAATTACTAAAGCACTAAATCGATTTTAATGAAATTTGGTACAGAGATAGAGCAAGTTGAACGGGACATAGAACATTTTATCACGAAAAAAGTGTTTGAAGCGGATGAAATAAAGGATGAAAGTTTGTACGGAAATTCGTAATTGACAATGGAAAGTGATGTGGAAGGAAGTCACGCGGATAAAGGTAGTTTAAAATATACAATTAGTTACTTAAAATGTAAGGAATTTCCTCTATTTCACTCTCCATTTCTCACTGATTATGTGCTAAAAATCGATAACTAGAAATGTTACTTTTTGCTTCGAAATAATGATTCAAGATCGGTAGGAAATATACCTTTATCTCTTTACACAATTAAATGTCTTTGCTTTTGAAGATTCCAATTACAAACTTATCTAAGACAAATACCTACAGGGGTTTTCATAATATTCTTGAATTAAATAAGAATATAAACAATTTCATAAAAATCCTTTTTACTTTTTTTATAATTTTTAATAGAAATTAAAAATAATATCCAAATGGCATAATTTAAGTAAAAATAATACAATAATTCTATGGAATTAAATTAGTTGGGTGGTATGCATATAACAGGTATAATAGCTTAAATTGATATTAGCCACTGTGTCTTTATAAACTAGATTTCCGTTAGCGGCTTCGCCCGCATAGTCAGATCTTTTACAAAACCTTGCCTTGAATCACTTTATAGTAATGAAAACTATATTAAAATCCATTATGTAGTTTGTAAGTTCGCAGCTTACAGACAGCGGGAAGCGACTTTGTTTTGTATTCACTGTTCCTAAAGACAACAAGTTATTTCCTACAATATTCATTTACTTATCCCGCACAATTCGAAACAATCGACAATTGGATAGATTTACGGTTCATAATAAAGAAAGAAATTCTCCGATAATGTAAAGTTACCTGCAACGATTTTTATTGTGTAAGTACTTCAATAGATGGATAGATATCATACACCTACTGTTGACGACAGATTTGTACGCCTCTCTATTTTAGTTTTTTTTTTAAATATTATACGAATTGAACTTTTGACTTTGTCACTTTTTATTTTTTTATCACTGTTGCTGTCTTACTCTCCTGTTACTATTGTGCTTCTAAGCGTTATTTTTTTTCGAAATTTATCTTTAATATAGCAAAGGTAGTTTGTGCCTAAATTCTGTTAATTTTTACGTAATATTTGCACCTCAATAGAGTCTCAATTACTTACTTTCATTCTGCTACAAGTCCAATATCATCACTTCTTTTTCATAAATCAACGTTGACAGAAATATGTATTATTATGTGATCTACACAGAAAAGTAAGTACTTTGTCTTATAGGGTTGTAGTTGAAGCGATATTCTATAATCACGCTATGATTAATTGCCCTACTATCCTTTGTAACATAAAATAAATAAGAATACCTAATAACTTATGTAAATGATGTATCATTATACATAAGTAATTACTCTTGTTTATTTATTTGAAGCACTTGAACAGATTGCCGTTTCCGTTACGAGCGGCATACAGCTTAAGAAATTGATTCATCATTGAAAAGTATCAAATTACTCGTAGCGATAAGTGAGCGTGTTCTTTTTTTCAATTCTTATTGAAAAAACAAATTTACATTGATATGAAGCAGTAACATTAACTAACTTTTTATACTTACTTCTGAAAATCTTTTTAACGTCAATAAAGTGCCATCCCTCCAATATTTTTAATTGAAACCTTTTTCTAATAGAAACTCTATTAATTAATGATATAGATTTGTGCCAACACAAAAAAGTGTTAGGAGTAATCAGGTAGATATTGACAAAACTATTTGTGTAATAATTTTTCAAAATTTATTCAAAGTGAGTCTCTATGGATGACGTGCTGACCTAAGACTTATAAAAAAGGCATAGGAATTCAATTGTCAATTTTATTATTTATCGTTATCATTTTCGATATATTTTTTTCCAAAAATTAGACATAAATAAAATAAAATGTAAGGTAATTTAGTTTACCTGTTTTCAAATAGTTCACAATATTTTTTCGAGTTTTTAAATTAAACCAACGCGTTAACCTATCAGTTATTCACACATTTTTGATGGATTTAGTTAGTTATGTTATTGTGATAAAATAATTTTACACTATAATTACCAGCAGTATTATTCTATTGAGAATACAGCGTCGAACGTACAGCGCTGACACAGCATTAGATGTTAATCAAATAAAACCAACTTAAGAAGGTAATAAAGGTTTGTTAATTGAAAATTACTGTGACCGCTGTGTTCAACGCTACATTTGACGCTGTAGGTTTTTAGAATTAATCTACAAGTATCTATATTAATAGTGTAAAAAGGAAAAGATTTTATTGTTTGTTTGTATCGGAATAGGCTCCGAAACTACAGGACCGATTAAAAAAAATTTTTCACCTGCGGAAAGCTTCATCATCAGCGGGTGACATAGACCATATACGGATGAAAACAGCTATATTACCCGTTGCATAAACTTCCATTTGTTGTAAGAATTTTCATTAATTTATAGTGAAATTACCGATACTGTTCAAATTTAGAACATCCATTAGAGCTTAAAGTCGTCATTAAACCTGAAGGTTTGTGCAACTGGGTTTGGTTTGTATGGGACTATATTTATTGAAAAAACACCTTTGATTTGTAGACCGAAGATGTGTAACAGGACTATGTTTACAACATTGAATTTTATAAGAGAAGAAAGAAATAAATTATTTCAAAAAATAATATTGTGCGCGCGTCAACTAAAGTTCATGAATAAGTAAGCGATGAAATATGTTGTAGGACAAAAAATTTAAAAGTTTTCGTTTTTCTTTATTTACATAGACTTCAATAGTAAAATAATGTAAATATTGTTTTGTAGGTAAATAAACTTACTTGTTATTTGTTTCCGTGCACACTATCCATTTAATAAGAATACAATTATGGAAAAAAAATTAGGGAGTAGTTTCAATATTAATACTTTTAGTTATTTCTGTAATACCAACATCTCAGTCGGTAAACACGGAGTCCGTTAAAATTTCGAAAATTAAAACTGAATTATTCAAAATTAATCTCGACTCACCTGGAAGGTTGAGGCACAATGTTGTCATAGTTGAAGTTCCTAAGCAGTTTGCCCACGGCTTCGTTGATCTCTATTTTATCACAGGGACGGTCGTGGTCCGGATCCCAACTCATTTTTAAAAACTTTTCCTTTAGTCAGTTAGTTGTTGGAGCGCGCGGCACCGGAGACGCGCGTGCGGTCGGCTCGTGTACACTGACTATAAAGAGCCCCTTATGCTCCCGCGCATTACTATAAACTCGCTACAGAAGGGAGCGCGCTCGAATTGATATCGCTGTTTACATTAATCGATATCAGATGATAATATTATTTGAAAAATGTGTACACAAAAATAAAGAGTAATATGATGAAAAATTTTATCGACAACATAAATAATATTCCCCCTTCGGACACATAGAAAAACAAATCATCGTTAATGAGTTAGCTAACTTGTACATAATGCTAATTTCTTAATACATTCAGGTACATGAAAAATATTATTAAACATAAGCTTAGTCGGTAACTCCGATAAATCGGTTATAAATATAAGGTCAATATTAGTGACGATGAAAGTTTAAAATAACTTAAGTATAATAATGCACATAGGTAATGCACTTAGTAACTTTGTATTCTATTTTAGATATTTTTATTCAATATCAACTAAAGTTCATGAATAAGTAAGCGATGAAATATGTTCTAGGTTAAGTATTTTCCGAGTTTCCATTGTGGGCGCAGTGGGCGGTGCGCGGGCGCCGCCTCGCATTGCCATTGGCGCGTGCCACCGGCCATTCTGACGTCATACAACTCGTATCTCTTCGCCTTTAAAACAGACGAAGTTATATATTATTATGAAATTGGACTGTGATGCTACTGAGATACTATTCCGTATGGGCTCTATTACATTTTGTCTGTGATTTTAGTGTAAAATGGTAATTTTTGGCGATCTTGGCATCGAAACCAAAATTTTGATTTATTGAACAGCGCAGAATAACTGTTAGTATAGTTTATAGCAGACTTGCTTTTTAGAAATTGTGATCAACTTTTTATTTAACCCAAAATTGCAGAAAAATATTTTCCTAAATTTACTGGATTGAGCTGTACCTACTGATCTAAATACACGCAATAGAATGTTATCTCTTAACCTTATAGCCGTATAGTTTGTAGTAGTTATTAAAACGCAATATCATTAAAAAAACTTCGAAAATAGCTTAAAGTTTTTTCTTTGTACGATAATATAATCTAACAGAATTTTGATTCAAAGTTCTTACCTATTACATCATAAGGAATAAATATGTCATTATTTTTAAGTACAAATTATTATTTAATTTTAATAAAAACGATAAAAACTTCAAAATTACCACAAATATTTTGTGTATTCTTTACCACATATATTTGTTATAGGCCTCTTACATAAGTGTGATTTACCTATTTGTCTCCCATAATCGGTATGCCGCCAGACATTTGGTAGGTGAATGAATTATTTCTTGTCACTAATTACATTAGATTAGATAATAATATTTTTTTTATTTCTTTCATAAACATTTTGTTACTTTATACAAAACTAGCTTTCCGCTAGCGGCTTCACACGCGTGGTCGCTAGGGAACTGTTTATTTGGATTTCAAACCATATCATGACACCGATATAATTACAATAACGAATTGAATAATAATAATGGTTACGTTTTAATTCCCTATACAAACTTCCATTCCCATATCCGACCCTTTATTTGCTTTTTTTTTTAAATAAAATATAGCCTATGTTCACCGCATATGATGTAGCTTCTCGTAGGTGAAAGAATTTTTAAAATTGGTTCAGTAGTTTTGGAGCCTATTCGTTGCAGACAATCAATTAAATCTTTCCTTTTCATAATGTAAGGATAGACGTTAACTACCTCAGGTAACTAACTTTAACTATAACTTGGCCCCTCTTTACAATAAAGTAGTATTTTTTCAAAGTAAAGTCCATCGTTATATTTGGTTAATGTCGCATTCACAATGCTATACTTACTGGAAAATATACTTAATGAGATATTATTAAAAAAATCAAATTTGTCCCTGATACTCTGAGATGGGGGAGTGAACAAAGTGGATTTTTTAACCATTTTTCATTAAGGGTAAAGTCCATTTTAATTATCTGGGTATAATAGGTATTATAATTAAAGAAAAAAAAAACAAAATAATAGAACTGACTTCAGTCTTCTAAAAGTGATAAATAACTCTTATCTTAAATGCGACTTATTCAAAACAATGCTATAGAGGTGGGCGGAGGTCTTCCGTACGTATTGATTAAATAATAGGCGACCTGCTTCAATAGCATTTTTGAATAAATCGCTTTTGAGACGAGTATTATTTATCACTTTTTTAAGTTTTAATTTTATGATTTTTAGTGATATTTACATAATAAGTAACATTAAAAATGTATATCTATATAAAGAAAAATATTTAACATCGTAAAAATCTTAGAAAACTTTTGTTTATTTGCTCGAGATTATTTTTTACCAATAATTCTATACTCATATTATAAAGAGAAAAGATTCGATTGCTTGTTTGTTTGCATTGGATAGGCCCGATTTTATTGGAACGATTTATAAAAGTCTTTCATCTATAGGAAGTTACATAATACCTGTTGGACATAAGCTATAATTTACACAGGCGAAGTCGCGGGGAAACAGCTAGTTTGTTAGAAATTGGTTAACAATTCAAGAAGAAATCGATTTACTTACCTACTTTCAATTAAAAATATACATACTCCTTGAACATAATCGTCCTTTCGGATTTTGAATAAATTCCAAAAACGCAATTTTTTCTTTTAACCTGAAATACACGACATACAATATATATAATCTAAATATTTAGGTGATATCTGGTAAAAAGCGTATAATGTTTTGTTATAAAAGGAAAACTACTGATTCAATTTCGATAAAAGGAACGACGATGGTGGTTACCACGATCATTAAGCTGTCGAAACCTACTTTAATTTCAACGAACTTTTGCATACTAAGCAATACAGTTTTACTAAAGGTCGTTCGACAACAGACGCGGGTGTTGCGCTACTAAAGTATATATATTTAAAACGTTCTTGGAGTTTTTTTGCGATCTGTCCAAAGCCTTCTATTGTATTGAGCATCAGACACTGTCGTCTAAACTGAATTTCTACGGTATTAAAGGTGCTGTTCAAAAACGAATGCTGTAGCATATTAGTTGCAGAACACAAACAGTAGATATAAACGGTGCGAAGCCGTCGGGATCTCATGTAAAAATAGGCGATCCCCAAGTTTCTGCCCGGACTGTACTTTAGTTGTTTTCACAGTATCATGTCCTATGGGATTATATTGTGGGGAACGGCAGCCGATATTCAGTCTATATTTGTTTTACAAAAAAGAACAATAAGAGCTATCTATCAATTGGGCTCGCGAAAATAAGAGAATAATAAGAAAAAATTTAAAGAAAAACTTGTTGCATCTCAATTTATGTAGAGTTGTATACTTTTCGTCCGGAACAATATTAATGTGTATACGTAGTAGTGTACACAAACTTAAAACTAGATATAAAATCAAGCTAGTAATGCCTTCTTACTTTTCTGACCCGTGAAACATCAAAGTGGTTCACCTGGGTGTTCCACAGTTAACTTTTTGTACCCCTGGTTCACCTAAATAATTCAAAAACTTAATGTTAAAATTGATACAATTAAAGATTATCAGGGCAAAACAAGAAAGAAATATGTTTCGGTAATGTAACAACTTAATAAGAGACAGAAAACAGACTTTACTCCAAGGGTGAAAATTCTACTTTTAATTAATAGATATTGTGTCAAATGCTTGGTTGGCATAAAAAAAATCGCCTAATTAACTACGCAGCTTTCCTAATGCACTCTCTATAGTGATTTCCTTATTAACTAATTGCATTTGTATGTTAAGAATATAGTTATCATTTTTGAGAATTATTTTTCTTTTTTAATAGGAATTTTTATCAGCAACTGATACAATTTTTTCTAAAAAAATTAAAAGTCTACATAATGTCACTGTGCTTTTGTTTTTGTTTAGCGTCATTTGGCAAAGAAGCCTTCGGTAGCATTATTGATACGGTGATGCTGTCCAAATACACTTAATGATTTCATTATAAC
Organism: Diatraea saccharalis; assembly: GCA_918026875.4. Classification (NCBI taxonomy): domain Eukaryota; kingdom Metazoa; phylum Arthropoda; class Insecta; order Lepidoptera; family Crambidae; genus Diatraea; species Diatraea saccharalis. The sequence continues at coordinate 10,055,669 of OU893337.1, forward strand.
ATTTTTTAAATAAAAAATAAGGTAAATAATTTATAAATTAAAAAAATAATAATTTATATTTTTTTGTGACCAGTACATAAGTAGAGGACGAAAGGATGGTCAGCGGTCTCGATTCCCATCATTTTCCTACACTCGAAGAAAATTTAAACGGCATTTTTGGCTGTGTAGAAATAATCCAATAGATTTTAATATTTAGAGGTGCAAAAAGTTAGCCGTAGAAGTAGATCAACGAAAAGAGTATCCACAGAAAATTTATACCTAGGTGAACCAGGGGTAAACAAAATTAACTGTGGAACACCTATACTCCATTCATTATAACATTAGAAAAAGAGGGTCATAGAAGCAGCAGTGCAGAACATTTTATTTTCAAGATAAATTTAAAAAAAAAATATTAGTTTTGTTGAAACTTTGAATGTTAGCTAGTCTGAAAGAGCTGGGCAATTTTCCATTTTTTACGATACCTCGGGGTTGAGATGAGGCCAGCATTTTATAAATTCATCTTTTACTCCCAAGCCAACGTGGAACTAAAACTGAAACTATCTGTCTGTTTTTCTGATAAATTCTAATTGTAAGTGTAATTAGTTAGTCAAAGGTTGAGGGTAGGGGCTAAGAGCGTAATTTTTGTAGGCCACTCGGGCCTGCACCGGCATCGTGAATATTTAACAAAACTTAACAACAAAAATAAAACAATAACAACTTAATCACGGAAAACGGCAAAACAACAAGAAAGGCAGTAGCATTCACAATGGATGACAATCCCAGATTGCGATTATAACAATTATGAATAAATAATAGTCTTAGAAATTTAAAAAGCTGTACTGCCAAAACTTTTGAAGGGGTTAGACGTTTTAAATTTTGTGAGTTATAGTGACATGAGAATCGTGCCGAAACTATCCAACCCTGCTTCTTTAGGTTCTTTATGATGAACACTTTTTATTGTAATAGTTATTAAATCATTTAAATTAGTCATATACTCATAAATTTGTTTAATAGATAGCCTAAATGACAAGATTTAAGTATAGCAGCTGGTATTTAAGTGGATATGTAATTAGCCGTCAGTCTTAAGAGTAACATGATTATTGATATTTTGTCGCAAAGTATACCATAAAAAGAACCTTATTTAACTTCTGTCTAATGCTATGATAAATGGAGTATAGATGATCCAGAGATACAAAAAGTTAGCAGTGGAACACCTAGGTGAACCAATTTGGTGTTCCACGGGTCAGAAACGCAAAATACTTTACTAGGGTTGGAAGATCAGTCTGACTGGCTTCGAATGCCCCTATGACATCTTTCTTTGCTAATGTGATACATCTCCGAGCAAAGGTTCGCTTTTTCATCAACTGTTCTATATTCACGGTCGCCACTTGTTAAAATTCAGAGATTGTAAATATTTAGCAGAAAATAGTAAAAAACTTTCAAATAGAAAATAGTAATTCAGGAGAAAATTATTTATTTGACAGACACAGGAAAAAACAAAACCAAAAAAAAATAAAACTCTATTTACTCTTTTCAAATGAGTTTCTACACTTTGGGAATTTTCATGTGACAGACTTTAGATACCTTACCAGAGAAATAATCTCGTGCACGCAAGTTTTTTGACACACCTCAGTAAGTGAGTGATCGACGAAATACCGATACAAATACTTACTCATGATGCTACTGTTATTCGATTCTAAAGCATTCCAATAATACGAATAATTCGCTTGAAAAGTATCGAGTAAGTTCTTATATTTACTCGTCTGTTCATCCCTAGCCATAGAATTATTCTTTGTCTTACCACAGACAACAGTCTGTTAATAGGGAAGTCAATATTAAAAAAAAATCGATGTTGACATCGATGTCATCACTGCAAGCTCCACATCGATGTTCGATATTTATCGAAAACTGAACATTGATGTTGTAAAACATCAATGATTATTTGCAATATTTTACAAAGAAATAAAATACAGTGAATCTTTCGGAAATTATTAAGAAACAGAACAAATAATTACATATTCCAATATTTATATCAACTAATTGAAGGAAATATAATTTTGATAAGGAATAACCTTTTAATATATTTCTTTATTGATAAAGAGTAGAGCCAATTTAGTTTAAACATGTATGTAAAATAAGTATTTCAAGATATGTATGTATTAAACTAAAAATCGGTTTTCTTTTTACCTAAATTTCAATGTTTTTGAAATATGAAATAATAAAGAGTTTATTATTAGAATATCTTTCACGAAAGAAGTCCCACGGCATAACTCTTATTCCTTGGTAATAAAAGGGAAAACATTGTAATCAAAGGGACTTCTTTCGTGAGAAGAACTTTAGTTAGTTTAGCATAAGTCATCCATCACTCATACATGCGAAGCTACCCGACACCGAAAAAAGAATCTTCTTGAACCTTTATACCTTCAATGCATTTCAAAATCAACAAGCAGTTAGTATCGTAATCTTCTTACGGGCAACTTTTAATTACGGGCGACGTTCTCAAAATAACCTATAAAATCTTAACAGTCATTGAAGTACGTTATCGGTTAATTATATGGTAATAAAGAGCGCTGAAGTTTACAGATTTATTTTAACTTCCTTGGAAAATGCAAACAAAGAAAAAACTATTTGCTGGGAAACATTCCAGTTACGAGTGCAACCGGTGACATCTAGTGGAAAATAGTTGAACTTGATAACGAGGTCATCTAGCTAGTACATCTAGAGCACGTTAGATGACCTTAAGGTAGTGTTGCCAGGTGTCCCGATTTACGCGGGACGTCACGATTTTCAGGGGTCCGGGGACGCGTCCCGATTTGTACCTAATCGGGACGCTGAATGTCCCGAAAAATCAAGTATTTTTATAAAAAAAATAATCTATTTTTGAAAGCCCTTAACTATATTTATCTATGTCTGAAAGCAAAAAAGCTACCAAACTAGTACTAATACTTGTTTTTTTGTGTGTCCCGATTTACAACCCCAAATCCCGATTAATTACACGCACTGTCTCGATTAATTATAAATTGGACCTGGCAACACTACCTTAAGGATATATTGATATTTTATTCAGAAACATCGATGTTTGGCTAGAAAACAACTATATGCCGATGTTATCGAAGTTCAAAAATCGATAACAAAACATCGATATTATCTAGCTGAACATTGATGTTTATTGAAAATTGATGAATATCAAACATCCCTATTTGTTAGACTTCTGAGTAGGGGTGTCCACTTAAAAAATATATCGATATGAATACTCGATATAAAATATCGGAACTGACATCGATGTTTTTCGATATATCGTATAAAAACATCGATATTTTTTTGATAATTTTAATGTTTTCCTTTTTTAGGCCCACTTGCAGTAAAATTTCCAAAATCTTGATTTAATTAAATCCAGACTTAGCCTTAAACTCGACTTAACTTAAATCTAACTAAAGTTATCTGGCAGATCCTGAAATCATGACCAGTTTAACTAAACCGAGATTTAGCATATTATTCGTTCACCATTTATTCCTTATGTTCCGTTTTTGATGAAAAGACTAGAGTCCGGCGCCATAAAATCAGTTTAGAAAAACAAACGTCATCATCGTTTTTGTCAAAACTCAATATCAACATACATTTTTTTGAAGTCGCCGCGCCATTTCATCATTCATAGTTATTCATAAAGTAGAGTAAAAGTGTTTATTAATAACTAAAAAATACCAATAAACCGTTTGTACTGCCGAACTAAAATAATGAAGAGATCCCAGGGCACCTAATTTCACAATTGCTGAAAAAATGCACCTTTTAAAATTAGTGGAGAAATATCTTATTATAGAAAACAAGAAACAGATGGGGCTACAACAAAAGATTAGCAATTGGCTTGGCAAAACTTAGCTGCCGAGTACAACTCGCCCTAGGACGTCTGAAAATTTGATGTCTTGTTATAAAAATCAAAGTGAAAATGTTGTAATGTTAAAATTTACTTTAGCTTTTATTGTCAGCTGTCAACGTTATTTAATCGATTCGATATTGTGTTATAAATGTATCGATATTCGATATATCGAATAGAAAAATATTTTTCAAAAATCGAAACAAGCCGATATATCGTATGGAAACATCGAGTACTTTCGATATATCGACGATATTTGAACATCTCTACTTCTGAGTCTGACTTATCAGTATTCCTTCTTGGTCTGTGTACGTTGGACGTTCGCTTGTGGTTGTGTTGTAGTTTGTTGTGGTGTTTTTGTTAATGGATTGACTTGCTTGTTTGTAAATATTTTAACTATAAATATCTGTGATAAATATTGAATACTTGTATATAAATACATACATTAAAACACCAACAATGAAAATTGCGATTGAGGGTTGTGCTCATGGAGAGCTGGACAAAATCTATGATTGCATAGAAACTTTAGAGCAAAGAGAAGACATAAAAATTGATTTGCTTATTTGTTGTGGCGATTTTCAATCAGTACGAAATAATGGAGATTTGCGAGCTATGGCAGTGCCAGAAAAATATCAACATATTTGTACATTTCATAAGTAAGTTGTATAGGCGAGTAAAAGGAAATGGAATTCCCATTTCAGTTGTTTTACTTAAAACAAAATGAATAATTGAAAGACTCAAAGGTTTATATTTTTGTTTAGGTATTACAGTGGTGAAAGGAGAGCACCTGTTCTGACTATTTTTATTGGTGGAAACCATGAAGCATCAAATTATTTGCAAGAACTCCCTTATGGTGGCTGGGTGGCACCTAATATCTACTATATGGGCCGGGCTGGTGTTGTTAAATTTGGAAACCTTAGGATAGGAGGTGAGTAGCCATTACACCAATTAATGTATGCAGTCTTTTTTACTTTAATTAAAACTATATAGTGCATCAAATCATTAATATCAAATGGTTGAGTATAAGTTATTGATTCAATTATTTGTTCATCCACTCAGAATAAACATAATACAGACACTATTACTAGCATTCTTTGCATTTGAGTTGAGAGCGAGATCACATAAGTTTAAATTACGCTAAGCATGCTGGAATGTGTTTACCAGTGTATTGAAAAGTTTATGGAAATTTGTACTAATTGACAGACTCTGTGTTGTGCCAGTTTCCATAATAGAATTTTTAAAAAATTTTTGGACTGTTAAAGTAGGACTAAATTTCACTGTATTATTTATTTTGTGGTCTATCATAATACTTAATTTCTTACAGGTATTTCAGGCATTTATAAAGGACATGATTATTTACAAGGACTGTGGGAATGTCTTCCATACAACCAAAGTTCTCTGAGGTCTGTCTACCATGTAAGATCTTTAGATGTCTTTCGACTCAGTCAATTGAATGATAAAGTTCATATGATGCTGTCGCATGACTGGCCTCGTGGTATTACAGCCTATGGAGATACAGAGCAGCTTTTAAGGCGAAAACCATTTTTTAGGTAAATATGCTGTTAACCATTAAATTCAGTTGATACATTTATTTTTAAAAAACAGATTAACATCATGTTTGTTTGTTTCAGGGAGCAAGTTGAAGCTAATCAGCTGGGAAGTGTTCCAGCTGAAAGGCTACTGCATTGCTTAAAGCCAGATTACTGGTTTGCAGCACATTTGCATTGTCAATATGCTGCATTAGTTAAACACGAAGATAACACAGAGACTAAATTTTTGGCATTAGATAAATGTTTACCCAAACGCAGGCATCTACAGATTTTAGATTTACCACATGAATATGATGGTGATAAACTGTTGAAATATGATGAGGAATGGCTTGCAGTATTGAAAAATACCAATCATCTATTGAGTGTAAAAAATATTGAATGCCACATGCCAGGCCCTGGTGGCAATGAGAGGTGGGTTGTATTATGAAAATGTACACAAAATGTATGACTCAATTTTAATTAAATTCTGACGATTTTACTAAACTTTTAATACATTTACTTTTTAGATATATATTTACTCCAACTGTAGCAGAAAAAGAATCCCTGGTGAAGTTGTTACCATCTATGATAATCACAGAGGAAATGTTTATCAGAACTGCCCCTATCTATAATCCAAAAGCACCTAAAACTGCTCCATCAAATCCTGTTTTAAATCCTCAAACTAGTACACTGTGTGAAAAACTTGGTATTGATGACCCCGTGCAAGTGATTATGGCTAGATCTGGTAGAGCTATGACACAACCATGCGGTGATACCGAAATACTATTAAATGATGCTAATGAAAAGACTGAATTAGGTTCAGCATACAAAACACCTATGAAATGCTCAAAATTATCTTTGCCAGCACCAATCACACCAAGGAAGAATGAGAGTGAAGAGACAATTGAAAATACAACAATATCACCCACAACACCTTTGTTATCAGACAGTACAAATGATACAACAGGATGTGATACACCTGTATCAGACAGAAGTAAAAAATCATTTAAGAGACGTAACATGTCAATATACAACAGTCCAGAAGAAGATGATAGTGTCAGTACAACATCCAGTTCTTTGACTGACATGGACAGTCCTAGATCATGTAAACTACCTTGTAGGGGTAGTGTTTAACTAAAGCAGCATGATCTTTCTCAAACTTATCAGAATTAAAGATGGAAATTTAGAAATTGAAAATGGAAAAATGTAACAAATTCAATTTGTTTTTATAAATATACAGGTAGTTAAGTAGATAGTTAATTAAGTAGAAAATTGTAAAATACTCAAGTATAAATAAAAATGAGCAAAAATATCCCATCTCCTATTTGGTTTAGTTTAGTAAGGCCAGGTTTGTGTTCATATTTGAAAGGAACCACATTTTATGTTTGTTTATAATATGTTTTTGGATAAAGCATTCTGTACTACAGTGCTAATCTATAAGAATATAGTGTTGAACAGCACTATTACAGCATTAGAGGTTCAATCAAATAATACTCGACTATAAAAGTGTAGGTTTTATTTGATAGAACCTCTGATGCTTTGACAGTGCTGTGTTCCATGCTGTATTTTTACAGAATACCAAACCTAGTGGCTTACAATGTTCAACAAACTTTTTAGCTATTATAAATATGTGTAAGTTTATAATTTGTGTATTATTGAACTCGATAGATAATTTGTTGTATTATAAGAATATGGAATATGAATGAGTTACATTCACATAGTGAAATAGCATAAATGCTTATTTTTTTTTTCTTCAATTTTGATAATGTTTATCAAATAAAGTGCAATTTACAAATTAAAAAGTGTTTTATTAATCAAAATTTATCCCTTAATAGTATCAAGTGTGCAACTGATATTTAATTCTAATTTTAACAAGATGATGGATTTCTAAGTTCTTATTAGTTTTTGCCTATGCACATCAGGGTACACTATGCACAACGTAAAATACTTTTACAGAAGTGCTAGTTACAGTAGTGAGATTTTAAATGGTCTTTTAATTCTGGCATGTTCTTAGGTTTTATGCTACACTGATTACATTGTAAAGGTGTAGCTAAAAGTTTCTTGTGTAGATCGGGCGATATTTTCTTAATTGATCCTTTCTCTTTCAACTCCTTTATAATATCTGAAACATATGTTTAATTCAAAATAATAATCAGTTAAGGACACTATTTTACGACATTAAGATTGGAACAAAAGAAAGGCAGAGATAATTTTACATACCCTGGAGAGGTATGAAAAAATCTGTTGTGAAACTGTTCCAATGAATTTTAGTTTTTAAACATGGTGAGAGCATATCATTGCTTATTACATGCATGTGCATCCTTTGCATACTTGGTACAGCATGAAATCCAGCTCTCAGAGTATAATTCTGATGTTCTGTTTTGACTTCTGCAAATAGCTTATTGAATTCCTCTAAAAGACTAATGTGAGCACTGTTTAAGTTATGAATACTACCTATATTTTCGTGTGGTATAAATAAATAGTGAATTTTTGCTTTTGGATACTTATCTTGGATAACCACAATGTTTATGTTTTCTTTTATTATACAGTGCGGGTCTTTCATAGATTCAAGAAGACCCAATGACCAATGCTTAGGTTTTTTCGTTGGAGTATATGAATCTAATGCTTTTTCTGAGCGTTTACTCATGGCTTGACATAAACTATAAATGCTATAAAGTACCTACTTAGGTAGATAATATCTCGCGAAGGTTTAAAAACATAGAGATAAGGTAGAGTGAAAATATTTTCTATGGTTATATAAATATCATGCAATCTGAAGTTGACATCGAAAACATCATGTTGTCTTTTTTTAACTAATAACACTATTTTAGTGTGACAGTTCAAAATTTTTTACGTAACGTCATGACATATAGCTATCGTACCACCTGTCCGCCATTTGCAAAGTTGCAGTGCGTATTCTCCATAGACATAAAAGAAGAGGACCGGCCATATCTACGAAAAAAGCGTACCTGGGCATCTTTTTTTTTTGCACCCCATAGCGAAAAGTTGAACTTTATTTTAAACTTCATTCTTTCTAAAATTTTTTTATGGAATACTAAAGCAAATATTCTATATTTTATGAAAATTTGCTTCATTTATCGAAAGTACGTTTAAATAGATACCAAAATCGACACAAAGCTGATTAGGGCAAGAAAATATTTCCATTATGTGACTTATTTAAAATAGGAATATCTCTTAGAATTGTTGAGTAATAATAATGATATTAATTTTATATAATAATGTGCTAGTCGTTTATCATAATTTGAGGGTTTTATGAGCAACTTTGAAGAATTGTAAGAAACAAAAATAATTATAGTTCAGTTTGTTTACCATGGGTTCTTTCATACTAATGATTTTTCAGTTTATTCATGATTTTGACTGTTATAATCATAAATTATGTTATTTAAGAAATAAAACTATCATTTCTGACAATAATTTGTAGTTTTTGTATAATTTCTATCGCTGCAAAATGTTTAAAAGGGAAGAATTAACTCGCAAATTTGAAGGGACAGTGACCAAACTGACCGCCTGAAAATCAGTAGGGTGCGTTTACAACAATTACTTGTGGGTACGAATTATTGAAAAAAAAAAAACGATTATTTAGCTGTTTATTATTTTTATTAAGAAGCCCAAACAGTACAGTTTATCCAAACTTAGAAATTGAGTTGTTCCTAGAAATATATTTTTTTATGAAAATTAAACAAAAATACAATATTCATTGGAAAAAAACTTCGGGCTTTCTAAAAGTTTAGTAACAAGGATAATGTTAATCTTAATTAAGTAACAATCCAGTAAACAATGTCCAAAAACTATTCAATAATTATTAACAACAATAGGTAACTTTAATTAACATATTGAGAACATAATTGACAATCAGTCTTTTTTATTATTATTAGTCACAGATACAAGTAGGTATCAAATTGAACACATACGAGAAATGCCTTATTTAGGCAGTTTAAATTATTATACTTAGGTACTAAATATACGATCAGAAAAATATGAGATCCATGAATAGGACTAAACTAATCACTAAATATCAATTAGATAAAAAAAGAGATCCATACGTCATAAAGTTAAACTAAATAGCACAAAAAATACACTCATCTCTAGGGAAATGATCATAAACACAATATTTGCAATTGTAACACCAGAATTGTGGATTTTGCAGTAAATATAAAATATCTTCAAGATTCATATTCATTGAAAAATGTGGAGGAGAAATGTATCTTGTATTTATGCCGCAACCAAAACAATTTTCGGCAATGACAAAGTGCGTTTCCTTCCAGGGCCATTTTAAAGCTAAGTCGATAATTCTCTTGTAATCATCAAAATGCAACGCATTATCGATCTCAGCGTAAATGATCATCATTTTTCACCACAAAGTTTAATCTGTAACAAAAACATTAATTAAATTATTAATAATTTATGTCTAAGTAACTATACCTACCATTTATATTTTATTCAAATAACGTTTTATGCTAGTTTTAATAATATCTACCTTCGAAGCACTTTTCACATATATAATCAAATTCTATAGGACCGTCGACACATTCCTCACAAAACCATTTTTGGCAAGCCATACATTTGGCTTTTCTATCTAATATTGTACATGTACACTTCTGGCATTCAATGAAACCCTTTTTTTTACTTGTACTATAATTTTTGATCAAATTACTATCATTTATCGTATTATCGGTTACTTCAGGCTTAGTCTTGTCTTTTTTGTCTGGTAATATAATCATTGGTAATATTTCTATATCATTCAGATCGACAAGTTTCTCAAAGTCTTCGGAGTCAGCAATATTAATATTATTGAAAGAATCTAAATCAGAGGGTATTAATGAACCTATCTCAAGTAAAAGTTCCTTCCCACTATTATCATTAGAATAAGATTGATTGTTCTTGAAAACCATTGATAGCCTACTTTGTTCAGGAGATGTTTGTTCTTCAGGGGAGATGATAGAAGGTTTATGTTCAGAAGGCAGCAAATGAAGAGTTTTTTGCGGTTCGAAGATTTTGGAAAAGTTATTGGAAGATTGGCGGTTCTTTGAAATCGGAGTAGATGTAAATTGCTGAGGTTTAACATTTCCTGTAAAATTGACTCTTTTGTTGGAAGATTTGCGTATTTTAGAAATTGGAATAGATGTATGCTGAGTTTCAACTTTTTCTGGAAGATGGGCTCTTTTGTTGTAATCTTGTTGTTGGTTAGAAATTTGTGTAGTGGTAGAAATCTGAGCTTCAACAATTTCTTTAAGATAGATTATTTTATTGGAAGATTGGCGTTTTTTAGCAATTGAAGTAGATGTAGAGGGTTGAGGATCGAAATTTTGTGAAAGATTGGTTCTTTTGTTGAAAGAGAGGCATTTTCTAGTAGTTATAGTATTATGTAACTGAGGTGAATAGCAATCACATTGGCCACGAACAGGTCCACAGAAACAACTAATATTACGGAACTTTATTGTTGTCTGGTCTTTTTGCGTGACAACTTGATGGATTTGAAGAGTTCCTTTCAGCGGCGGAACGGTATTAGGAAAAATTTCCGTTATTTCATCTATATCACTTTCTTTAATAAGGAAAACTTTTGTTACTTTTAGGCACTCATTCAAAATTTTGTGTGCATCTTCGGCATCTGCTACGTCAACTCCTTGGCTGACTTTTCTGTCTAAAGTTCTTTTTACACAACCTCCTATACCATCGGCAACGCTCTTTCCATGGCCAGATTCGAAATAAGACCAGGTTGCATAATCAAATCCAAGTTTTTTTGTAAATTCAGTTAGCAAATAAAAATTATTTTTCTGTCGGTACTGGGAAGATGGTCCATCTGTGTAAAAATGGAGAATCGTTACATTTGGTGTTTTATTTTTAATGATATTTATTATTGGAGTTAAATGTGCCCAGATAGCGGCTGGGCGATGATTATTTGATTCCGATATAGTACAAAATGATTGAGATTCATCTCTCCAAAAAACCATGCCAGTATGTAATGTTATTTGGTTTTTTGAAGCGCCAAAATGCAAGGATTGGACCTCATTTGCTAATTTTGCCTCATAGTTCTCAGAAAAATCACAAACTATGACAACTTCATTATCTTTTTGATTCGATATAGCAATCTGGTACTGGTTTTGTTGGTGTAGCATGTTAAAGTAGTGCTTTTTAAATTTATGTAAGTCTTTTTCGAAATTATTTTTCAGTTCCTGTAAATTTCCTGTTATTATTACCTTTGCTGTTTTTTTAGTTGTGATTTCTTTTTTTTTATGTTCTTCCATTTTTGTGTAAACATGGTCTTCACGTTTCCATTGGAACCAAGACACATTTTTATCTGGACATTGTTCATAAAATGGTTTCAGATCACTGCAAATCGTGCATTTATCGTACATGCAATAGTAGTTTTTTATATCGCAGGATATGCTATCCAACACATTTCTTATTGTCCGAGTTTTCAATGCTCCAGCCTTCTTTAAAGCATCGTGCTGAAATTCTATATTGCTATGTTTAATACATAAGCAAGTGTCCCTGGAATTTAGACGCGGAGCAATGACGAAGAATGGTTTGTACTTAATGAAAGTAGATAGTCCATATCGTCCACCTTCCTTTCTGTACTTGTTAAATAGGTTCACTAAGTTGTCAGATAGGTATCTTATTTGTTTTTTTATTTTTTTTCTTGTCCTAGTTTCCTTTCGTCCAGCTGTACTGCGACTTACGTCATCTCTTAAATAAAAATTTGTAATTTCCGGTATATTTGGACGCTTAAATATTTTTTTCTTTTCCTTAGGTTTACAAATTAAGCCCAGCTTATTTGAAACATAGGTTTTATTTTCGGCATTATGCACCAGTTGACGCAATATTTTCTTTTCCTTGTGAGTTCTGCTATTTTTATAAGTTCGTTTTAATGTACTTTCAAGAATCTCCTCTCTCGCCTTCATTTTTTTATTAATATTCTCTAACTCTGCAATCTTTTCTATATATCTTTTTGTAATGCGCTGATTTCGTTTTTTATAGGTTTCATTTCGAGTCTTTAATTCTTTGATCAAATTTTGGTATCTGCGGCATTTTGTGACTAGTACTCTACATTTATTGTGGTATCTTTTAATATTTTTTTCTTTCATCGCTGCGTCTGTCTCTATTTCAGGATTCGATGTCTCATTTGGTAAGCTATTTTTACATTTTTTGTTTCGAGCTTTACTCTTTCTTTTTTGTTCTCGCCATGTCTGTCTTTGTGCTTTTGCTTCTTCTAAAGACATATCTGAAATCTTTTTTTTCTTTGATTTTATTTTTTGTAAATTTCTCTGACATTGAGCAGCATATTCTTCAGGGCGGTCCCTTTTAAGCTTTTCTCTATATCTTCTAGTTTTTTCGGCCCCACTGAGAGGCATTATGTCTATGAAAATAATAATAATTTGTGTTAACAAAGTTAACTTTGATGGATTTTAATGTAACTAGGAATATTAATTACATTTTAATGTGTTGATTAGGTTTTTCGAAAAATAATTTCATTTTGCATAAAATTTTACATTAGAATAAATTAGAATTAATAAGATAATCATATATATCAAGCAATAATACAAAATATAAGATAGTGAATAGAGCCTCAATCTTAACTTTCAAGAGGTGATAGTGATTTTCTGTGAACTGTGCTTTATGCTTTCCGCCAGTAGTGACTTTCCATTCCACTTTATACGTGACCAGAGATATGGTCACCAAATGGAAGTCACATTTTATTACTCTCATTGATTAAAAAAAATATATAAAATTAACAGTCATAAGCAACAGTATAAATTCATATGGCGCAGATTGCTAAAGTTATACTTAACGTACATGACTAAAAGAAATACAATACCTAAACATTTATTATCATAAATCCAGTCACTTACCTGAACGAAATTTCCTGTAGTCTAGAGAAACTCTGCCAACACAACCGTTTTTTTCGCTCACCGGCAGATACTAAAATGTAAAAGACGTTCCGCTGACATAAGGGTTAAGTAATGTTGTCGCTAATTTAAAATCATACCAAATTGGAGGTTTTGCACGAAGTAAATTAAAGTCACTTAACGGAAAATTCCGGTCAGCGTCAATATTTTGATTATCATTTGAAAATTGATTTTGTTTTACAGTTATAACTTTTAAAGATTGTAATTACTTTTATTAAATCATATACATTTCAGATTTATGAATATCAAATAACACATATTCAGCGTCGCCTCAAATAAGAAATATTTCAAGTGTGTTGAGGTACAGTGTAAAAGGGGACATACAAAATTTTGCTGTTCCCAAAACTTTAAATTATTTTACCGTGAAATTTATTATGGGTTAAATGAAAATAAAAAATATATTATACCACTTTAATATATTCTGATGGATTTTTTCATTGACACTTACAATCTAAAATCTATAGAAACATCAGAAATAAATGTTAAATCCGAGGGACATAGCAAAAACGAAGGGGGAGTAAAAAAAAAAAGATGCCCACCTATATGCCTAAACTTCAAATGCAAATTCTTCGATGGCGGATTGTCATAGGGCGTGACCCAAGATATCGATATTTGTATCGACATTGAAGTCATATTAAATAAAAGTTAGTATTTCGTGAAACTGCTACAATACTACTACTTATTAAATAATATAATATAATTTTCATTGTTAGGGGCATGGCTAAACTATTACCTATTACACTTCTATTCATTTCACACTTACGTACCAATCCTATTTATGATTATTATTAATTAAATTGAAAAATTCACGCCAGTATCAAGAAAACAATATTATTTTAAAAGTGGCGTGAATTTATCAATTATTTATAAATCATTAAGCAATCTTTTAAAATCAAAGAGTAGCTCGGTGGCGTAGTGGATAAGCGCCGCGGCCCGCGATCGTAGTCGTTAAGCAACTTTCGCAAGGGTCGGTCACGGGATGGGTGACCAAAAAATTATTATCTCGAGCTACTCCGTGCTTCGGAAGGCACGTTAAGCCGTTGGTCCCGGCTGCATTTGCAGTCGTCAATACCCTCTAATCCGCATTAGGGCAAGGTGGAGGGTCATGGCCCATCCTCCTTAACCATCCATAAGGAAGGCCTGAGCCCCTGCGGTGGGGACGTAAAAGGGCTGGTGGTCGTAAGCAATCTTTTGCTCGTATTTTGTTGGACATCTAAAATTTCTTGCGTTCTTTGTTCTTGCGACTCCGTTGCGTCACTATAGTAAATATAACATATGTTACCAGCGTATGATGGCGCTTCCCACGGGTAAAAGATTATTCGTATTCCAAATTTCATCAAAATCCGTTCAGTAGTTTTTACATGAGAGTAACCAACATCCATCCTCACAAACTTTCACATTTATATTATTTAATAATATAATTTTATAATATGATTGTACCTCGATAAATATGTTTCTTTTTCCTCTAATATAGCCAATTTTACATAGTTTTAAGAACTATAGTACCAAAATATATATCTTAAAAGTTTTACAATAATATCAATCGTGTTTTATAATTATTTCCATATATATTGTCAAGTTGACATTTTGCAATTATAATTAAATAGTTTTTTTACATAAGTTTAATTTTGCATCCACGGGAAGTGTGACTACTGTCCAAGATAACTACCACGGTAACTATAATAAGCTTTTAATGAGTCGATTGACGAATGAATTATTATGCTTTTTTTTGTCTGTTATATATTTTTTATTGTTTTGGTGGAAAGTGACATTTTGGTCCAATGAAGTCATTTTTTATTTTTCAGTACGAAATTAAACAGGGTGCAAAAGCAGCCCTTGCAGTTTCTTACCGGTTCCTTTCTTACAGTTTCTTCTTTTCTCGGTACAAGGTTTCCCGTAATAGATAGCTGAACTATAAGCACAGAGTTTCGACTTTCTTATATGCTTGTAACTAGTAAGCCGACTTGTCTATAAATTTATTCAATAAATTGTTTTGACTGAATAAATTTCGCTTCCTCCTCATTAAGTGAGATACCGTGCGTACTGTGTCACAATTTTAGTTCAGAACATCTTGTTTAGTAGTAAACATAGAAAACTTGAAACACCTACATAATCTTTGTATTATATTTTTGGTAAAGGAACATAAAAATACTGTAAACTTTGTTGTATAAACAAGAGAAAATAAAGAAAACAAAGTTGGTGATGAATAAGTAACAATTGGCATAACAGTAACATTATTAAAGAAGTAACAATTGGCATTTTATTTAAAAATTTGGTTAGCAAGAAGAAAATAGCCGATTAATCAATAGGCAAGCATACAAATATTTTCTCAGCACTAAAACAGTCTGCAATTCATGTTCTGTGAACAATCATGATAACGGTCAGCAATTTAAATTCAAAAAGGTAGCGTATTTTATGATGCATCAGCAAAATAAACATCCACGCCGCAAAATAATTATTTGGGTATTAAGATTATACTATTGAACAGCAAAGAAAACCTTTAACTATGCCTTTAATTTGATAAGTGTGCATTTTTTAATATTTTTTTTAATTATTTAACTCATTTTATTGTATATTTTACTGGGAGTATATTATGATCAGAATTTTATATTTTAATATTATTATATATTGCATTCTGATTTTTTTCAATTAAAATAGTCGTCATATGACCGCAAGACTAAAAATAAGGTACATTTATAGAATAACAAAATGACTATATAAAAAACTAAATAAATAAGTCAGTAAAACCAAATGAAAATTAACTAAGTGTAATAGACTTTTTTTTTAAATAAGTTAAAAGCAATTGTCAAAAATTCTTACCAGAGTATTTGATTGGCAATGCATCATCTCGTAATTTTATTATATTTATATTTTTATAATATTTCGGTCCGTAAATAATGTTGTTTACATGGCTAGTGTTGTTACTTTAACATTTGGTTTATATCGATAATTTTATTATTTAAAAATATATTCATTATTTTAGATTACCAAAAGATGAAACAAAAAGAGGAATATGGCTGAGTTCCATTGGAGCAGAAAATATTAAATATAATGAAAAAGTTACTTTTATCTGCTCACTTCATTTTAGGAAAAGTTGTTTGATCGAACTTTAAATATAATAAAATTACGAGTTGATGCATTGCCAATCAAATACGCTGGTAAGAATTTTTGACAATTGCTTTTGTAGGGACACAGCATAAATGAATTTCGCTGACTTAACATTTTTAGCTTGCGTCGGAGCACACTTGCTCGCGCTCGCCAGTCGTTCTCCGTCACACCTAGCGCTAACTCGTAGATAACTGTTTTCAGTACGCACATAGTTTATAGACTATATAATTTTGTAATATAACTTTTCAGTGATAGTGACAATATAACTTTTCAGTGATAAATCTTAGTGTTTTCATTTACAACCTTCTGAAGGAGTAATATCCGTTATAATAGTGGAAAGTGAATATCTAATAATAGGAAAAAACTAAAGAACATCCCCATAACGGACACTCTTAACTTAATTTTACAATATTTGTGTCTATTACACTTAGTTAATTTTCATTTGATTTTACTGATTTATTTATTAAGTTTGTTATATAGTCATTTTGTTATTCTATAAATGTACCTTATTTTTAGTCTTGCGGTCATATATATTTTAATTGAAATAAATTAGAATGCAATATATAATAATATTAAAATATAAAATTCTGATCATAATATACTCCCAGTAAAATTACAATAAAATGAGTTAAACAATTTTAATAAAAATTTAAAGGTTTTGCTGTTCAATATTATAAACTTAATACCCAAATAATTATTTTGCGGCGTGGCTGTTTATTTTGCTGATGCATCATAAAATACGCTACCTTTTTGTATTTAAATTGCTAATCGTTATCATGATTGTTCACAGAACATGAATTGCAGACAGTTTTAGTGCTGAGAAAATATTTGTATGCTTGCCCATTGATTTATCAGCTGTTTTCTTTTTGCTAACCAAATTTTTAAATAAAATGCCAATTGTTACTTTTTTTATAAATTATATCACTTTTTCATCTACCAACTTTGTTTTCTTTATTTTCTCTTGTTTATTCATCAAAGTTTCTTTTACAAATAATATAATACAAAGATTATGTAGGTGTTTCAAGTTTTCTATGCTTACTACTAAACAAGATGCTCTGAACTAAAATTGTGACACAGTACGCACGGTATCTCACTTAATGAGGAGTAAGCGAAATTTATTCAGTCAATA
Source organism: Diatraea saccharalis (assembly GCA_918026875.4). Classification (NCBI taxonomy): domain Eukaryota; kingdom Metazoa; phylum Arthropoda; class Insecta; order Lepidoptera; family Crambidae; genus Diatraea; species Diatraea saccharalis. Next base: position 10,073,213 of record OU893337.1, read on the forward strand.
CAATTTATTGAATAAATTTATAGACAAGTTGGCTTACTAGTTACAAGCATATAAGAAAGTCAAAACTCTGTGCTTATAGTTCGTAAATCTATTACGGGAAACCTTGTACCGAGAAAAGAAGAAGAGGAACCGGTAAGAAACTGCAAGTGCTGCTTTTGCACCCTGTTTAATTTCGTACTGAATAATAAAAAATGACTTCATTGCACCAAAATGTCACTTTCCACTATAACAATAAAAAATATATAACAGACAAAAAAAACATAATAATTCATTCGTCAATCGACTCATTTAAAGCTTATTATAGTTACCGTGGCAGTTATCTTGGACAGTGGTCACACTTCCCGTGAAAAACAACTATTTAATTATAGTTGCAAAATATCAACTTCACAATATATATGGAAATAATTATAAAACACGATTGATATTATTGTTAAACTTTTAAGATATATATTTTGGTACTATAAGTTCTTAAAACTACGTAAAATTGTCTATATTAGAGGAAAAAGAAACATATTTATCGAGGTACAATCATATTATAAAATAATATTTATATAGTATAAATGTGAAAGTTTGTGAGGATGGATGTTGGTTACTCTCATGCAAAAACTACTGATCGGATTTTGATGAAATTTGGAATACGAATAATCTTTTACCGGTGGGAAGCGCCATCATACGCTGGTAAAACAGGTTATAATTACTATACTGTCGCAACGGAGTCGCAAGAACAATGAGACTTTTAGATGTCCAACAAAACACGAGCAAAAGATTGCTTAAAGATTTATAAATAATTGATAATAATAATCATAAATAGGATTGGTACGTAAGTGTGAAACAAATAGAAGTATATAGGTAATAGTTTAGCCATGCCCCTAACAATGGAAATTATATTACTTTATTTAATAAGTAGTCGTTTTGTAGCAGCTTCACGGTATACTAACTTTTATTTAATATGACTTCAATGTCGATACAAATATCGATATCATGGGTCGCGCCCTATGACAGTCCGCCATCGAAGAATTTGCATTTCAAGTTTAGGCATATACGCTTTTTTCGTAGGTATGGCCGGACCTCTTCTTTTATGTCTATGTTTAAAAATAACTATAAATTTTATTGGTAAGAAGTAATTGATGTTTATTATTAGTAATTGATTATTACTTAAAAAAATCGATTTAGTCGATTGTTCAGCCTAGTCGATAAAAGTCGATTACAATTGATGTTATTCGATTGTTGTTAACTACTAAACCATGCGGCGGCAGCGGTCGGCTATAACACGCTGCGGTTACTGTAATTACTTATTCATATAAGTTATTATGTGTAGTTGTCTGTTTAGTAGACAATCCACTGATTTGAGGGCACATCCCTTCGATCGTCGCAATGTAGTTGTTACTTATCTTCACTATCGAGCGACGAATAATGTTGAAATATCTTACAAACAAACCTTGTAATGTACCATCGCTAACATACTGCATCTTTTAATAATAATATAAATACCAATAAATTACTAATAAAGTAAGCAAACAATCAACGCAACACCATAATATGAAATGAAATGAAATGAAAATATCTTTATTCAAGTAGGCTATTACAAGCACTTTTGAATCGTCCAAAAAACTTTTTTCCCCTACCACTTGTTCAGGACGTCTTTTAGCTGACAAGAAGAACAAGCGAAAGAAACTTATCAGCTTTTTATCATAAGTAATGACATTTACATAAATCATGTCATTACCAAAATAATATGTATTATCCATTTATCACAATAGTAAATACAACTTTCAAAGTCTGTAGGACATAAGTTGAACATATAATTAGTCTTTATAGAACAAAGCGAAGGCTATTAATTCCATGCATTGCGATCCTTAAAATAATCATCAACTTTATAATAGCCTTTACTCACAAGTATATTCTTTACATGAATTTGAAATTTATTTATGGGTAGGTCAATTACATTTTGTGGAACTTTATTGAACATAGCAATACATTTACCCAGTAATGATCCTCTGGTTTTTTGAAGTCTGAAGCTTGGAACGGCAAGTTTATCTTTATTTTTTGTGTTAAGATTATGAACACTACTTTTTTTGTGAAGGAATCGTAATGTTTTCTTGTGTACATAATATTCTCATAGATGTATTGAGAGGCAACAGTCAGAATATATATTTCTTTAAATATTTCTCTGAGAGATTCCCTAGACCGTAAATTATATATAGCACGGACAGCTCTCTTTTGTAAAATAAAAACATCCTGAATGCTAGCCGCAGAACCCCATAATAATATACCATACGTCATTACACTATGAAAATAACTAAAATATACCAATCTTGCCGTTTCAACATTTGTCAAGAGTCTAATTTTCTTAACAGCAAAAGCTGCAGAACTCAGTCTACTTGACAAGCTATCAATATGAGGATCCCACTGCAGTCGGGAATCTAGTGTAATACCAAGGAACTTTGTCGATTCTACTAACTCAACTTTTTCACTATTTACATTTATAAGTGTACTGACATGCCTCACATTAGGTAATGCAAACTTTATGCATTTCGTTTTATTTGAATTGAGCTTTAAATTATTATTATCAAACCACTGTAGAACGTTGTCGAGAGCATTATTTACATCGTCAAAACAATCATTACCCCTCTCAACTTTAAACAGTAAAGAGGTGTCATCTGCAAATAATACTGTCTCGCACAAATTCTTCGTAAAGTGAGGAAGATCATTTATATAAATTAGAAAAAGCAATGGTCCTAATATCGATCCCTGAGGTACGCCCATAGTAACTGGTGCCCCTGCAGATTTCGCTTCATTGATTACTACCTTTTGAATTCTAGCAGAAAGATAAAAACACTCCGCGCAGTTAACTGACTGCACGCGCATAACACAGAATGATCACATAGTGTGCGTACAGTTAGTAGTTAAGACGATTGTTATTCGAATAATCATTGCAGGGACCTACTAAATCAACAATCGAATGCGCAATAGCACAATTTTCATTTCATTTGATTGTTTTTTTTGCAACAATCGCCCATCACTAGTTATAGTAATGAGGAAGTATTTAAAAAATAAAGAAACTACAAAATTTTATGATTAAAAAGTAAATTCATGATCATGACGTGTGGAGGTGCTTTTTTAGTGCTTTATTTTTTTTAAATACTTCCTCATTGTCAGTGTTGTTATGTATCTAATAATGAGGAAGCATATAAAAAAAACAAAGAAACTATAAAAAAAATATTTCAGTAGATGGCAGCACAAATTGTAGGATCATGACGTTAAACCAAAGAGAATAGAATTTTCAGTGTTGTTATGGATCTGATAACTCGGAATAATATCGAGTTGATATACAATTAGTTTGAGTTACGCAAATGCAACTCGACTAATACGAATTAATCCTTGAATAAATTTATTTTTCAAACTACATCAAGTCTCAATAATATTTGTATGAATATGGTTTATTAATCAGCAACAAAGGTATAAAAACGATAATAATTATAAAAAATCCGTATTCATATCTATATCTATAATATATAAAGCTCAATTACCACTGCACTGACTCACTCACTCACTCCATGCTTTTTTCGGGTAGAAGGAGGGGGAAAATGACGTTTTCATGTATGGAGACTGACTATATTTTTTTAATTCGAGTTGAAGTACCATATCGGTACAGCCAAAAAACAAAATGGCGGCGAGATAATTTTTTTAGTTTCTACATTATTCACTCTACGGTTACGATATTCAAAATGGTCGTAGATTTGGCTAAAAAAATGACACTGAAAAAAGGTTTGATTAAAAAAACAAAATGGCGGCCGAGATATTTTACCTAGAAAATTGGCATTTTTCGACCTCTGTTCGGGCAATCGTCGTTTCTTTTGTGGTGGGTTTGGAGGGGGGATTTTTACGCTGGCGACTCGGAAATATAGTCAATTTTCACGTACGGGGAGTTTTCATTTGCGCGTCAACATGGCGGCGGCGGGGGCGGCCATTTTGTTTCGGCAATGAAAAATCGCCATTTTCCAGTGAGATTTTCTCCAAGATGGCGGCAATGTACTGGTTTTCTTTATATGGGGCGGTCGTGGGGCTCGGTAGGATCTTTCCATATTAGTACTAATTTCTACCATTTTCGTGGTAGTTTAGGAGATTTTGGAAGAAAAGTAAAATTTCGAAATACGCACTTTTCGCGGAAAACAGACTCGATGCGGTGTGGCGCCGGGGGAGCCCTATGACTTTTGGTAGTTTTCGTTCCCGCGAGCTGACAACCCTGGGCTCCACGGTAGAAAACGTGTTTTTCGACATGCCCTCATAACCCGAATTGTTTGGGAACCTGGGTGGCCAGCGGAGAAAATCTGTGAATGAGGTGCCGCGCCAAATATAGTCGTGACTATGGGAAAATTGTGAAACTCGGCAAAATCAATATGGCGGCGCCGGCAGCGGCCATTTTGTGATTTTTTCACTTTTTCGAAAAATTCAAACGCACTTTTAGCCTACATGGCAACATTGTAGCTCTTCGCTTGGTAAGGACCGGTCGTTAGTCTCCACCGGCTCTTTTGTATGAGGTGAAAATTTTCCCCGATTTTAGGGTAATTTCGGAGATTTACCCCAAAAAGGTGAAAAGTAGAAGGAGCCGTTTGGGAATTTCAAAAATGAATTTCCTCGACGAAGGGCACTCCCCAAAATGACATTTGGCCATTTTCATCGCCGTCACCTGGCAACCCTGGTAGGAGCGGCGATTTGAAAAATTTTGCCCATTTTTTACTTTGTCGACTCTAGCGCAGTCGGTATTACCACTAAGAAAATGGTAAAAACTGCATCGGATGCGTTATCGAGTTGGCCACACCGGTACGGAGCCGGATTTTCAAAATTCAAGATGGCGGCCAAACCAGCGGCCATTTTATCCGAAAAATTGGGTATCGTCACCACGTCGAGCCGATTTTGACGCACTTGGCGACATTTGTCAGAGTACTTCCGGGGAAACATTTTTTAGGCAAGTAACTATAGTGTTGCCTGGTGAAAAAAAATCTCGAAAATTTTTGATATTTTATGAGATTTTTGAGGAAACACTTTTTGTCGAATTATGGATTTTTTTTGATGCAAATATTTTAATTTTAACTTTTCAAGATACCCGATGGAAAAAATAGACCGATCGACTGGCAACACTGAGAGCAAACAACGTTTGAAATTCAACCTCGATTTTGACCGACTTGGCAAACCCGCAGGTGTTTGGCATGTATGGGGCAATTATGTGTCTCTTCAAACTCTTTCATATGAAGAAAAAATTTTACCCGATTTTAGGGTATTTTTTGAGATTTACCCCAAAAACTGTAACTGTCAAAGGAACAATTTTAGAACTCGAAAATTGGCATCCGTCGATGGAGGGCACATCCCAAAATGACATTTGACTATTTTTATCGCCTACATCTGGCAACACCGGCAGCTACGGCTGTTTGAAAGTTCAATGCCCACTATTCACGTTTTGGACTCTAGCGCAGTCATTATCGCCGCTAGGAAAATAAAAGAAACTGCGTTGGATGCGCCAATAGATGGGCTACATTGGTCTGAGGTTGAAATTTCAAAATTCAAGATGGCGGCTTAAACAGCGACCATTTTATCAGGAAAATTGAACATTTTTCATGACTTTCACTTTACAGAGTTGATTTTGGCGTCCTTGGTAACATTTTTAAGAATACTTTTAACAAAAATATGTATTCAGTTGAAGTGTTGCCAGATGAAAAAAAACTGTAAATTTTTTGATACCGAGATTTTTGAGAAACTTTCATGTATGTCATTGATGAAAAAAGTTTTAATACGAAAATGTTATAGGTTTATTATATTGACATATGGGTTAGGTTTGGTTAGTGTATGAAAGACAACGCACGAGCCGAGCGAGCGCAGCGAGCGTGCCGCGGCAGCGGCCGGCGAAGTGCCAGAAAAGAATCGCTTTTGTTGATCGTAATATTTGGTTTATAATGTTTAAAAGATGATCGTGTAAGGCTGAACATATTTTTCTATACTTTTAGATTATTGAGAAACATGTTCTTTTGATATTCAAAATAAAGGTATTCTACATATGTATGAGTTTGAAATTTGACATTTATTTATTTGGTGTATTATTTAAGGTAACACGGGGGGAAATATCTACTTGATCCTTTTTCATACTAATTATAAACTTACTGTTGAATAAGAATAAGAGACTTTAATTTATTTAGAGTTTTGCTTGCATTTTTCGACTGAATATTTATTTTTCTATTGCGTGTATATTATCAACCCTTTTTCTTTGATGTATGGTGCTTAAACAACTTTCATTTAAAGACAGAACTTATTAACTTTTTGTTGGCGATTTCAAACTTTAAAACAAACATATCAAAAAATATCGAAAATCTCAAATTCTGCAACGGAGGCGGACTTAAAACCCCACCGCCCCGATTCCACTAGCTACTCGTGACCTCCCCGGGCTGCGAGCAGCCCGGGGCAACCAAGCGAAAGCTTCTATTCTGAAACGAAGGCGGAGTGAAAACCCCATCGCGTCGTGAATTGATCTATTCTAATATCTGGCCACGACATCGGTTCCCTTTTCATATAATAAATAAATCTTACATAAATAATGTAATGTAATAATGCAAATACAATAAATACTATTTCTTGACATTTAATTAATTAACTAATGATAGTAACACTGATGGAAATATATGTTCGATTGTTTTTTAATATTATACAGTAATTTACTAATAAATAAGAATAAGAGAATAAAAGACAAAACTTATTTTAAGTATCTATACAAAATTTATTTTAAGTTTTGCTTGCGTTTTTCGACTGAATATTTCTTTTTCTATTAAGTGTCAACTGGCAACACTTTTTCTTTGATGTATGGTGCTTTGTGTCCTTTAACACCTTTTATTTGAAGATAGAACTTACTGACCTTTTCTACGCAATTTCAAACTGTAAACCCGACATAACAATAGGCGGACTTGAAACCCCACCGCCCCGATTCCACCAGCTACTCGTGACCTCCCCGGGCTGCTCGCAGCCCGGGGCAACCAAGCGAAAGCTAGTCTATAATATATAAAGCTTAATTACCACTCACTGACTCACTGACTCACTCCATGCTTTTTTCGGGTAGAAAGAGGGGGAAAATGACATTTTCATGTATGGAGACTGATAATATTTTTTTTAAATGAGTTGAAATGGCATATCGGTTCAGCCAAAAAACAAAATGGCGGCGAGATAATTTTTTTAATTTCTACATTATACACTCTATGATTACGATATTCAAAATGGTCGTAGAGTGGGCTAAAAAAATGACACTGGAAAAAGGTTTGATTAAAAAAACAAAATGGCGGCCGAGATATTTTACCTGGAAATTTGGCATTTTTCGACCTCTGTTCGGGCAATCGTCGTTTCTTTTGTGGTGGGTTTGGAGGGGGGATTTTTACGCCGGCGACTCGGAATTATAGTCGATTTTCACGTACGGGGAGTTTTCATTTGCGCGTCAACATGGCGGCGGCGGTGGCGGCCATTTTGTTTCGGCAATGAAAAATCGCCATTTTCCAGTGAGATTTTCTCCAAGATGGCGGCGTCGGACTGGTTCGCGTCGTATGGGGTGGTCGTGGGGCTCTCTGCTAACTTTTTAAGTTGGTAATAATTTCTACCATTTTCGTGGTAGTTTAGGAGATTTTGGGAGAAAAGTGAAATTTCGAAATACGCACTTTTCGCGGAAAACAGACTCGATGCGGTGTGGCGCCGGGGGAGCCCTATGACTTTTGGTAGTTTTCGTTTCCGCGAGCTGACAACCCTGGGCTCCACGGTAGAAAACATTTTTTTCGACATGCCCTCATAACCCGAATTGTTTGGGAACCTGGGTGGCCAGCGGAGAAAATCTGTGAATGAGGTCCCTTGCCTGATATAGTCGTGACTATGGGAAAATTATGAAACTCGGGAAAATCAATATGGCGGCGCCGGCAGCGGCCATTTTGTGATTTTTTCACTTTTTCGAAAAATTCAAACGCACTTTTAGCCTACATGGCAACATCGGAGCTCTTCGCCTGGTATGGACTGGTCGTGAGTCTCCGCTGGCTCTTTCGAATGACGTGAAATTTTTCCCCGATTTTAGGGTAATTTCGGAGATTTACCCCAAAAAGGTGAAAAGTAGAAGGAGCCGTTTGAGAATTTCAAAAATGCTTTTCCTCGACGGAGGGCACTCCCCGAAATGACATTTGGCTATTTTCATCGTCGTCACCTGGCAACCCTAGGTGTACTGCGGCGATTTGAAAAATTTTGCCCATTTTTTACTTTGTCGACTCTAGCGCAGTCGGTATTGCCACTAGGAAAATGGTATAAACTGCATCGGATGCGCTATCGAGTCGGCCACACCGGTACGGAGCCGGATTTTCAAAATTCAAGATGGCGGCCAAACCAGCGGCCATTTTATCCGAAAAATTGGGTATCGTCACCACGTCGAGCCGATTTTGACGCACTTGGCGACATTTGTCAGAGTACTTCCGGGGAAACATTTTTTAGGCAAGTAACTAAAGTGTTGCCAGGTGAAAAAAAATCTCGAAAATTTTTGATACTTTATGAGATTTTTGAGGAAACAATTTTTGTCGAATTTTTGAACTTTTTTGATGCAAGTATTTTAATTTTAACTTTTCAAGATACCCGATGGAAAAAATAGAACGATCGACTGGCAACACTGAGAGCAAACGACGTTTGAAATTCAACCTCGATTTTGACCGACTTGGCAACCCCGTAGGTATTTGGCATGTATGGAGCGATTGTGTATCTCTATAGACTCTTTCATGTGGTGGAAAAAAATTACCCGATTTTAGGGTAGTTTTTGAGATTTACCCCAAAAACTGTAAATGTCAACGGAACAATTTTAGAACTTGAAAATTGGTATTCGTTGAATGAGGGCACATCCCGAAATCATACTTGACCATTTTCATCGCCAACACCTGGCAACCCTGGCAGCTACGGCGGTTTGAAGATTTAATGCCCACTATTCACGTTTTGGACTCTAGCGCAGTCATTATCGCCGCTAGGAAAATAGTCAAAACTGCGTTGGATGCGCCAATAGATGGGCTACATAGGCCTGAGGTTGAAATTTCAAAATTCAAGATGGCGGCTGTAAATAGCGGCCATTTTATCTAGAAAATTGATCATTTTTCATAACTTTCACTTTATAGAGCTGATTTTGGCGTTTTTGGTAACATTTTTAAGAATACTTTTAACAAAAATATATATCCAGCTGAAGTGTTGCCAGATGAAAAAAAAACAGTAAAGTTTTTGATACCGAGATTTTTGAGAAACTTTCATGTAATGACATACATGATGAAAAATATTAAAATATTTTTTTTACAGTGATTTTACTGTTTAACAAAATTTACTGATGCATTTATAACATAATTGATGGAATAATTTGAGTTCTAGCAAACAATGATAGTAGTCACCAAATAAATTTCAGAATGATTCTGACCGAGCTGGCGACTCGGCAGCTTTATATTATATTTATATATTTATAGCATATATAGACCGTTTGTGTATCTTTACTCAATCTTCGCGTGGTGAGAAAAAAAAAACCAATATTTTCACCAGAAAAATAAAGCGAGCGAGACATTGTCATTCGGTTAGATTAGAACTGTGACTAAAACAAAAAGCGAGCGAAGCGAGCCATAAAGAGTGACCACTTAGAGAGATTTGATTAATTGGTAAGGTTAGAACTGAGACTTAAATAAAATGCGAGCGAAGCGAACCGTAAAGAACACCATCAATAGAAATCTGATCAATCAGTTAGATTAGAACTATGAATAAAAGCGAGCGAAGCGAGCCATAATAAATGGAGACCTGGTCAATCGTTTAAGGGACTGTGACCAAATTAAAGAGCGAGCGCAGCGAGCCATAATGCGAGACCATTAAAAGAGACCTGATCAATCGGTTATATTAGCACTGTGACAAAAAGCGAGCGAAGCGAGCCATAAAGAGTAACTATTAAGAGAGATTTGGTTAATTGGCAAGGTTAGCACTGTGACCAAAATAAAGAGCGAGCGAAGCGAGCCATAATGCTAAAGAATCAAGAGAGACCTGATCAATCAATTACGTTAGCAACGTGTCTAAAACAAAAAGCGAGCGAAGCGAGCCATAAGAAGTAACTGTTAAGAGAGATTTGGTTAATTGGTAGGGTTATAACTCTGACAAAAATTAAATGCGAGCGAAGCGAGCCATAAAGGACACCATCAATAGAGACCTGGTAAATCGGTTAGAATAGAACTGCGACAAAAAACAAAAAGAAAAAGCGAGCGAAGCGAGCCATAATAAATGGAGACCTGGTCAATCGGTTAAGAAACTGTGACCAAGTGTGCTTATAAGTGTGCTAGAAAATGTATCATTTTTCACGTTTTTACTTTATAGAGCTGATTTTGGCGTTATTGATAACATTTTTCAGATTACTTACAGAAAAAAAAATGTATTCAGTTGAAGTGTTGCCGGATGATAAAAAACCAGTTTTTTTTTGATACTGTTATTTTTAGGAAATTTTCTATTGAATAAGAATAAAAGACTAAAAGGCGACGTATACAACATTTATTTTAAGTTTTCTTACGTTTTTCAACTAAATATTTCTTTTTATATTGCGTGTAAACTGGCAACCATTTTTTTATGTATGATGTTTTGCGTAATTAAAGATCTTTTATTTGAAGATAGAACTTACAAACTTTTTCGAGGCAATTTTATACTGTAAACCCAACATAATAAGAGGCGGTCTTAAAACTCCAATATTTGTATTAACTTAATATTAACTTACTTTTGAATAAGAATAAGAGAATAAATGACTACAAGCCGATCTATTACAAATTTTATTTTAGGACAGAACTTACTAACTTTTTGTAAGCGATTTCAAACTATAAAACAATGATAACAAAAAAAAACGAAAAACTCAAATTCTGCAACGAAGGCGGACTTAAAACCCCACCGCCCCGATTCCACCAGCTACTCGTTACCTCCCCGGGCTGCTCGCAGCCCGGGGCAACCAAGCGAAAGCTTCTATTCTGAAACGAAGGCGGACTTAAAACCCCATCGCGTCGTGAATTGATCTATTCTAATATCTGGCCACGACAACGGTTCCCTTTTCGTATAATAAATAAATCTTACATAAATAATGTAATGTAATAATGCAAATACAATAAATACTATTTCTTGACATTTAATTGATTAATTAATGATAGTAACGCTGATGGAAATATATGTTCGATTGTTTTTCAATATTATACAGTAATTTACTAATAAATAAGAATAAGAGAATAAAAGACAAAACTTATTTTAAGTATCTATACAAAATTTATTTTATGTTTTGCTTGCGTTTTTCGACTGAATATTTCTTTTTCTATTAAGTGTCAACTGGCAACACTTTTTCTTTGATGTATGGTGCTTTATATACTTAAACACCTTTTATTTGAAGTTAGAACTTACTAACTTTTTCAAGGCAATTTCAAACTGTAAACCCGACATAACAATAGGCGGACTTGAAACCCCACCGCCCCGATTCCACCAGCTACTCGTGACCTCCCCGGGCTGCTCGCAGCCCGGGGCAACCAAGCGAAAGCTAGTCTATAATATATAAAGCTCAATTACCACTGACTGACTCACTGACTCACTCCATGCTTTTTTCGGGTAGAAGGAGGGGGAAAATGACATTTTCGTGTATGAAGAGTGATAATATTTTTTTAAAATGAGTTGAAATGGCGTATCGGTACAGCCAAAAAACAAAATGGCGGCGAGATAATTTTTTTAGTTTCTACATTATTCACTCTACGATTACGATATTCAAAACGGTCGTAGAGTGGGCTAAAAAAATGGCAATGAAAAAAGGTTTGATTAAAAAAACAAAATGGCGGCCGAGATATTTCACCTGGAAATTTGGCATTTTTCGACCTCTGTTCGGGCGATCGTCGTTTCTTTTGTGGTGGGTTTGGAGGGGGGATTTTTACGCTGGCGACTCGGAAGTATAGTCGATTTTCACGTATGGGGAGTTTTCATTTGCGCTTCAATATGGCGGCGGCGGTGGCGGCCATTTTGTTTCGGCAATGAAAAATCGCCATTTTCCAGTGAGATTTTCTCCAAGATGGCGGCAATGTACTGGTTTTCTTTATATGGGGCGGTCGTGGGGCTCGGTAGGATCTTTCCATATTAGTACTAATTTCTACCATTTTCGTGGTAGTTTATGAGATTTTGGGAGAAAAGTGAAATTTCGAAATACGCACTTTTCGCGGAAAACAGACTCGGTGCGGTGTGGTGCCGGGGGAGCCCTATGACTTTTGGTAGTTTTCGTTTTTGCTAGCTGACAACCCTGGGCTCCACGGTAGAAAACATGTTTTTCGACATGCCCTCATAACCCGAATTGTTTGGGAACCTGGGTGGCCAGCGGAGAAAATCTGTGAATGAGGTGTCGCGCCAGATATAGTCGTGACTATGGAAAAATTATGAAACTCGGGAAAATCAATATGGCGGCGCCGGCAGCGGCCATTTTGTGATTTTTTCACTTTTTCGAAAAATTCAAACGCACTTTTAGCTCATTTGGCAACATTGGAGCTCTTCGCTTTGTATAGACCGGTCGTGAGTCTCCGCTGGCTCTTTCGAATGACGTGAAATTTTTCCCTGATTTTTGGGTAATTTCGGAGATTTACCCCAAAAAGGTGAAAAGTAGAAGGAGCCATTTGGGAATTTCATAAATGCTTTTCCTCGACGGAGGGTACTCCCCGAAATGACATTTGACCATTTTCATCGTCATCACCTGGCAACCCTGGTGGTTGCGGCGATTTGAAAAATTTTGCCCATTTTTTACTTTGTCGACTCTAGCGCAGTCGGTATTGCCACTAGGAAAATGGTAAAAAGTGCATCGGATGCGCTATCGAGTTAGCCACACCGGTACGGAGCCGGATTTTCAAAATTAAAGATGGCGGCCAAACCAGCGGCCATTTTATCCGAAAAATTGGGTATCGTCACCACGTCGAGCCGATTTTGACGCACTTGGCGACATTTGTCAGACTACTTCCGGGGAAACAATTTTTAGGCAAGTAGCTGAGGTATTGCCAGGTGAAAAAAAATCTTGAAAATTTTTGATACTTTATGAGATTTTTGGGGAAACACTTTTTGTCGAATTTTGAATTTTTTTCGATGCAAATATTTTAATTTTAACTTTTCAAGATACCCGATGGAAAAAATAGAACGATCGACTGGCAACACTGAGAGCAAACAACGTTTGAAATTCAACCTTGATTTTGACCGACTTGGCAACCCCGCAGGTATTTGGCGTGTATGGAGCGATTGTGCATCTCTATAGACTCTTTCGTATCGTGGAAAAATTTTACCCGATTTTAGGGTATTTTTTGAGATTTACCCCAAAAACTGTAACTGTCAAAGGAACAATTTTAGAACTTGAAAATTGGCATCCGTCGATGGAGGGCGCATCCCGAATTCACATTTGACTGTTTTCATCGTCTACACCTGGCAACCCCGGCAGGTACGGTGGGTTGAAGATTTAATGCCCACTGTTCACGTTTTGGACTCTAGCTCAGTCACTATCGCCGCTAGGAAAATAATAGAATCTGCGTTGGATGCGCCAATAGATGGGCTACATGGGTCTGAGGTTGAAATTTCAAAATTCAAGATGGCGGCTTAAACAGCGACCATTTTATCTAGAAAATTGATCATTTTTCATAACTTTCACTTTATAGAGCTGATTTTGGCGTTTTTGGTAACACATTTCCGAATACTTTGAACAAAAAATATGTATTCAGCTGAAGTGTTGCCAGATAAAAAAATCCGGACATTCTTTGATACCGGGATTTTTGAGAAATTCTCATGTATGTAATTTATGAAAAATATTTAAACATTTCTTTACAATAATTTTACTGTTTGACAAAAATTTTACTATTGCATTTATAACATAATTGATGGAATAATTTGTGTGATCGACTAGCAACACTGATAGTAGTCACCATAAATTTAAGAATGATTCTGACCGAGTTGGCGACTCGGGAGCTTTATAGCATATATAGACCGTTTGTGTATCTTTACCCAATCTTTACGAGGTGAGAAAAAATTCCACTATTTTAGCCAGAAAAATAAAGCGAGCGAGACATTGTCATTCGGTTAGATTAGAACTGTGACTGAAACAAAAAGCGAGCGAAGCGAGCCATAAAGCGTGACCATTTAGAGAGATTTCATTAATTCGTAAGGTTAGAATAGAACTGTGACTAAAATAAAATGCGAGCGAAGCGAGCCATAAAGAACACTATCACTATAAATCTGATCAACCAGTTAGATTAGAACTGTGAATAAAACAAAAGGCGAGCGAAGCGAGCCATAAAGAGTGACCATTTAGAGAGATTTGGTTAATTGGTAAGGTTAGAACTGTGACTAAAATAAAATGCGAGCGAAGCGAGCCATAAAAAACACCATCAATAGAGGCCTGGTCAATCAGTTAGATTAGAACTGCCATTGAAACAAAAAGCGAGCGAAGCGAGCCATAATGCCTGACCATTAAGAGAGACCTGATCAATCGATTATGTAAGCACTGTGTGTAAAACAAAAAGCGAGCGAAGCGAGCCATAAGGAGTAACTGTTAAGAGAGATTTGGTTAATTGGTAGGGTTAGAACTGTGACTAAAATAAAATACGAGCGAAGCGAGCCATAAAGAACACCATCAATAGAGACCTGGTCAATCGATGAGATTAGAACTGCGAAAAAACAAAAAGAAAAAGCGAGCGAAGTGAGCCATAGTTTTTACTTTATAGAGCTGATTTTGGCATTATTGATAACATTTTTCAGACTACTTACAGAAAAAAAATGTATTTAGTTGAAGTGTTGCCGGGTGTTAAAAAGCTGTTTATTTTTGATACTTTAATTTATAGGAAATTTTCTATTGAATAAGAATAAAAGACTACAAGGCGATCTATACAACATTACAACATTCCGATTCCACAAGCGACTCGTTTATGCTCAAGAACTTTACAATAAGTAAAGCCATATGGGTTAGGTTAGGTTAGTGTATGAAAAACAACGCACGAGCCGAGCGAGCGTAGCGAGCGTGCCGCGGCAGCGGCCGGCGAAGTGCCAGAAACGAATCGCTTTTGTTGATGGTAACATTTGGTTTATAATGTTTAAAAGATGATCGAAACCATTTTAATTTCAATTTTGATTTCGATGGACTTGACAATTCGGGATCTTTATAGCGTGTATATATGGACCATTTGTGTAGGTATCTTTACCCACACTTTCGCATAGGTAAGTATGGAGAAAAGAAAATCCAATTTTTGACACGATGTTTAATACTTAAAATATATTTTTCTATACTTTTAGATTTTTGAGAAAACATGTTCTTTTGATATTCAAAATGAAAGTGTTCTACGTAGGTATGAGTTTGAAATTTGACATTTATTTATTTGGTGTATTATTTAAGTTAACACTGGGGGAAATATCTACTCGATCCTTTTTCACACTAAATGTAAACTTACTATTGAATAAGAATAAGAGACTATAATTCATTTAGAGTTTTGCTTGCGTTTTTCGACTGAATATTTATTTTTCTATTGCGTGTAAACTATCAACCCTTTTTCTTGGATGTATGGTGCTTTGTGTACTTAAACAGCTTTCATTTGAAAACAGAACTTACTAACTTTTTTAGGTGTTTTCAAACTATAAACCAAACTTAACAAATAAAAGTCGAAAAACACATATTCCACAACGAAGGCGGACTTAAAACCCCACCGCCCCGATTCCACTGGCTACTCGTGACCTCCCCGGGCTGCGAGCATCCCGGGGCAACCAAGCGAAAGCTTCTATTCTGAAACGAAGGCGGACTTAAAACCCCATCGCGTCGTGAATTGATCTATTCTAATATCTGGCTACGACATCGGTTCCCTTTTCATATAATAAATAAATCTTACATAAATAATGTAATGTAATAATGCAAATACAATAAATACTATTTCTTGACATTTAATTGATTAATTAATGATAGTAACACTGATGCAAATATATGTTCGATTGTTTTTTAATACTATACAGTAATTTACTAATAAATAAGAATAAGAGAATAAAAGACAAGACTTATTTTAAGTATCTATACAAAATTTATTTTAAGTTTTGCTTGCGTTTTTCGACTAAATATTTATTTTTCTATTAAGTGTCAACTGGCAACACTTTTTCTTTGATGTATGGTGCTTTGTGTCCTTTAACACCTTTTATTTGAAGATAGAACTTACTGACCTTTTTTAGGCAATTTCAAACTGTAAACCCGACATAACAATAGGCGGACTTGAAACCCCACCGCCCCGATTCCACTAGCTACTCGTGACCTCCCCGGGCTGCTCGCAGCCCGGGGCAATCAAGCGAAAGCTAGTCTATAATATATAAAGCTTAATTACCACTGACTGACTCACTCACTGACTCACTCCATGCTTTTTTCGGGTAGAAAGAGGGGGAAAATGACATTTTCATGTATGGAGACTGACTAATATTTTTTTAAAATGAGTTGAAATGGCATATCGGTACAGCCAAAAAACAAAATGGCGGCGAGATAATTTTTTTAATTTCTACATTATTCACTCTACGGTTACGATATTCAAAATGGTCGTAGAGTGGGCTAAAAAAATGGCAATGAAAAAAGGTTTGATTAAAAAAAACAAAATGGCGGCCGAGATATTTCACCTGGAAAATTGACATTTTTCGACCTCTGTTCGGGCAATCGTCGTTTCTTTTTTTGTGGGTTCGGAGGGGGGATTTTTGCTCCTTCAGCTCGGAAGTATAGTCGATTTTCACGTAGGGGAGTTTTCATTTGCGCGTCAACATGGCGGCGGCGGGGGCGGCCATTTTGTTTCGGCAATGAAAAATCGCCATTTTCCAGTGAGATTTTCTCCAAGATGGCGGCGTCGGACGGATTCACGTTCTATGGGGCGGTCATGGGGCTCGGTAGGATCTTTCCATATTAGTACTAATTTCTACCATTTTCGTGGTAGTTTATGAGATTTTGGGAGAAAAGTGAAATTTGGAAATACGCACTTTTCGCGGAAAACAGACTCGATGCGGTGTGGTGCCGGGGGAGCCCTATGACTTTTGGTAGTTTTCGTTTCCGCGAGCTGACAACCCTGGGCTCCACGGTAGAAAACGTGTTTTTCGACATGCCCTCATAACCCGAATTGTTTGGGAACCTGGGTGGCCAGCGGAGAAAATCTGTGAATGAGGTCCCTTGCCTGATATAGTCGTGACTATGGGAAAATTATGAAACTCGGCAAAATCAATATGGCGGCGCCGGCAGCGGCCATTTTGTGATTTTTTCACTTTTTCGAAAAATTCAAACGCACTTTTAGCTCACATGGCAACATTGGAGCTCTTCGCCTTGTATGGACCGGTCGTTAGTCTCCGCCGGCTCTTTCGTATGAGGTGAAAATTTTCCCCGATTTTAGGGTAATTTCGGAGATTTACCCCAAAAAGGTGAAAAGTAGAAGGAGCCGTTTGGGAATTTCAAAAATGCATTTCCTCGACGGAGGGCACTCCCAGAAATGACATTTGGCCATTTTCGATCGTCGTCACCTGGCAACCCTGGTAGGAGCGGCGATTTGAAAAATTTTGCTCCATTTTTTACTTTGTCGACTCTAGCGCAGTCAGTATTGCCACTAGGAAAATGGTAAAAACTGCATCGGATGCGCTATCGAGTTGGCCACACCGGTACGGAGCCGGATTTTCAAAATCCAAGATGGCGGCCAAACCAGCGGCCGTTTTATCCGGAAAATTGGGTATCGTCACCACGTCGAGCCGATTTTGACGCACTTGTCGACATTTGTCAGAGTACTTCCGGGGAAACATTTTTTAGGCAAGTAACTAAAGTGTTGCCTGGTGAAAAAAAATCTCGAAAATTTTTGATACTTTATGAGATTTTTGAGGAAACAATTTTTGTCGAATTTTTGAACTTTTTTGATGCAAATATTTTAATTTTAACTTTTCAAGATACCCGATGGAAAAAATAGAACGATCGACTGGCAACACTGAGAGCAAACAACGTTTTAAATTCAACCTCGATTTTGACCGACTTGGCAACCCCGCAGGTATTTGGCATGTATGGAGCGATTGTGCATCTCTATAGACTCTTTCGTATGGTGGAAAAAAATTACCCGATTTTAGGGTAGTTTTTGAGATTTACCCCAAAAACTGTAACTGTCAAAGGAACAATTTTAGAACTTGAAAATTGGTATCCGTCGATGGAGGGCGCATCCCGAAATCACATTTGACCATTATTTTCATCGCCTACACCTGGCAACCCTGGCAGTTACGGCGGTTGGAAGATTTAATGCCCACTATTCACGTTTTGGACTCTAGCGCAGTCATTATTGCCGCTAGGAAAATAATAAAAACTGCGTTGGATGCGCTCAATAGGTGGGCTACATAGATCTGAGATTGAAATTTCAAAATTCAAGATGGCGGCTTAGATAGCGACCATTTTATCTAGAAAATTGATCATTTTTCACGACTTTCACTTTATAGAGCTGATTTTAGCGTTTTTGAGTAACATTTTTAAGAATACTTCTAACAAAAAATATGTATTCAGCTGAAGTGTTGCAAGATGAAAAAAAAAACAGTAAATTTTTTTAAAGTGAGATTTTTGAGAAACTTTTATGTACCTATGTCATTTATGAAAAATATTTAAATATCTTTTTACAATGATTTCACTGTTTAACAAAATTTTTACTGTTGCATTTATAACATAATTGATGGAATAATTTGAGTGATCGACTAGCAACACTGATAGTAGTCACCATATAAAGGACCCCGCCCTTGCCTTATGGAAATTGGCTTTCTGTCAAATCGGATGAAACTATGATGAATGGATAGAGGAAGTCTTCCTGAGTAAAAGTCCTCATGGGCACTAAGCCCGAAAATCGAAACTTTTAGTACTTTTGGGCATTCGAAGTTTTTGATTTTGGATTCTAGCAAAATCAATAAATCCTTGTAGAATCGGCCCAAAGTTCAATTAGACATAAAAGAAAAAATACGTATCGAATATTTTTTCAAGACCTTTCGAACGACACCCTATTTGACCCCCCCCCCACTCCCCCACCTACGGGGGTGGAAGGGGAGCGGTTTTTTGCGAAAAAGTTCTTTTATCTCTTCTCTTCCTCCGCCCCCGCGTGTGGTGGGTGGGTGAGGGGGGGGGGGGGTCGATCGGGCACGGCTCAAGTGTTCCGTCAATCATGAGGCCATTATAACATTATAAAAGAACTTTTTCGCAAAAAACCGCTCCCCTTCCACCCCCGTAGGTGGGGGAGTGGGGGGACTTTTACTCAGGAAGACTTCCTCTATCCATTCATCATAGTTTCATCCGATTTGACAGAAAGCCAATTTCCATAAGGCAAGGGCGGGGTCCTTTCAGAATGATTCTGACCGAGCTGGCGACTCGGGAGCTTTATTGCATATATAGACCGTTTGTGTATCTTTACTCAGTCTTTATGTGGTGAGAAAAAAAATCCAATTTTTTCGCCAGAAAAATAAAGCGAGCGAGACGTTGTCATTCGGTTAGATTAGAACTGTGACTAAAACAAAAAGCGAGCGAAGCGAGCCATAAAGAGTGACCAATTAGAAAGATTTGATTAGTTGGTAAGGTAAGAACTGTGACTAAAATAAAATGCGAGCGAAGTGAGCCATAAAGAACACCACCAATAAAAATCTGATCAAACAGTTATATTAGAACTGTGAATAAAACAAAAAGCGAGCGAAGCGAGCCATAATAAATGGAGACCTGGTCAATCGTTTAAGGGACTGTGACCAAAATAAAGAGCGAGCGAAGCGAGCCATA
Source organism: Diatraea saccharalis (assembly GCA_918026875.4). Lineage (NCBI taxonomy): Eukaryota > Metazoa > Arthropoda > Insecta > Lepidoptera > Crambidae > Diatraea > Diatraea saccharalis. Next base: position 10,093,035 of record OU893337.1, read on the forward strand.
ATGCGAGACCATTAAAGAGACCTGATCAATCGGTTATGTTAGCACTGTGACTCAAACAAAAAGCGAGAGAAGCGAGCCATAAAGAGTAACTATTAAGAGAGATTTGGTTAATTGGTAGGGTTAGAACTGTGACTAAAATAAAATGCGAGCGAAGCGAGCCATAAAGGACACCAGTAATAGAAATCTGATCAATCAGTTAGATTAGAACTGTGAATAAAACAAAAGGCGAGCGAGGCGAGCCATAATAAATGGAGACCTGGTCAATCGTTTAAGGCACTGTGACCAAAATAAAGAGCGAGCGAAGCGAACCATAATGCTAGACCATTAAAAGAGACCTGATCAATCGATTATGTTAGCACTGTGTCTAAAACAAAAAGCGAGCGAAGCGAGCCATAAGGAGTAACTGTTAAGAGAGATTTGGTTAATTGATAGGGTTAGAACTGTGACTAAAATAAAATGCGAGCGAAGCGAGCCATAAAGGACACCACCAATAGAGACCTGGTCAATCGGTTAGATTAGAACTGCCAAAAAAACAAAAAGAAAAGGCGAGCGAAGCGAGCCATAATAAATGGAGACCTGGTCAATCGGTTAAGGAACTGTGACCAACTGTGCTTATAAGTGTGCTATTAGGTCCGAGGCTGAAATTTTAAAATTCTAGATGGCGGCTAAGATAGCGACCATTTTATCTAGAAAATGTATAATTTTTCACGGTTTTTACTTTATAGAGCTGATTTTAGCGTTATTGATATCATTTTTCAGATTACTTACAGAAAAAAAAATGTATTCAGTTGAAGTGTTGCCGGATAATAAAAAACAGATTTTTTTTGATACTGTGATTTTTAGGAAATTTTCTATTGAATAAGAATAAAAGCCTACAAGGCGATCTATACAACATTTATTTTAAGTTTTTCTTGCGTTTTTCAACTGAATATTTCTTTTTATATTGCGTGCAAACTGGAATACGAAATTAAACAGGGTGCAAAAGCAGCCCTTGCAGTTTCTTACCGGTTCCTTTCTTACAGTTTCTTCTTTTCTCGGTACAAGGTTTCCCGTAATAGATAGCTGAACTATAAGCACAGAGTTTCGACTTTCTTATATGCTTGTAACTAGTAAGCCGACTTGTCTATAAATTTATTCAATAAATTGTTTTGACTGAATAAATTTCGCTTCCTCCTCATTAAGTGAGATACCGTGCGTACTGTGTCACAATTTTAGTTCAGAACATCTTGTTTAGTAGTAAACATAGAAAACTTGAAACACCTACATAATCTTTGTATTATATTTTTGGTAAAGGAACATAAAAATACTGTAAACTTTGTTGTATAAACAAGAGAAAATAAAGAAAACAAAGTTGGTGATGAATAAGTAACAATTGGCATAACAGTAACATTATTAAAGAAGTAACAATTGGCATTTTATTTAAAAATTTGGTTAGCAAGAAGAAAATAGCCGATTAATCAATAGGCAAGCATACAAATATTTTCTCAGCACTAAAACAGTCTGCAATTCATGTTCTGTGAACAATCATGATAACGGTCAGCAATTTAAATTCAAAAAGGTAGCGTATTTTATGATGCATCAGCAAAATAAACATCCACGCCGCAAAATAATTATTTGGGTATTAAGATTATACTATTGAACAGCAAAGAAAACCTTTAACTATGCCTTTAATTTGATAAGTGAGCATTTTTTAATATTTTTTTTAATTATTTAACTCATTTTATTGTATATTTTACTGGGAGTATATTATGATCAGAATTTTATATTTTAATATTATTATATATTGCATTCTGATTTTTTTCAATTAAAATAGTCGTCATATGACCGCAAGACTAAAAATAAGGTACATTTATAGAATAACAAAATGACTATATAAAAAACTAAATAAATAAGTCAGTAAAACCAAATGAAAATTAACTAAGTGTAATAGACTTTTTTTTTAAATAAGTTAAAAGCAATTGTCAAAAATTCTTACCAGAGTATTTGATTGGCAATGCATCATCTCGTAATTTTATTATATTTATATTTTTATAATATTTCGGTCCGTAAATAATGTTGTTTACATGGCTAGTGTTGTTACTTTAACATTTGGTTTATATCGATAATTTTATTATTTAAAAATATATTCATTATTTTAGATTACCAAAAGATGAAACAAAAAGAGGAATATGGCTGAGTTCCATTGGAGCAGAAAATATTAAATATAATGAAAAAGTTACTTTTATCTGCTCACTTCATTTTAGGAAAAGTTGTTTGATCGAACTTTAAATATAATAAAATTACGAGTTGATGCATTGCCAATCAAATACGCTGGTAAGAATTTTTGACAATTGCTTTTGTAGGGACACAGCATAAATGAATTTCGCTGACTTAACATTTTTAGCTTGCGTCGGAGCACACTTGCTCGCGCTCGCCAGTCGTTCTCCGTCACACCTAGCGCTAACTCGTAGATAACTGTTTTCAGTACGCACATAGTTTATAGACTATATAATTTTGTAATATAACTTTTCAGTGATAGTGACAATATAACTTTTCAGTGATAAATCTTAGTGTTTTCATTTACAACCTTCTGAAGGAGTAATATCCGTTATAATAGTGGAAAGTGAATATCTAATAATAGGAAAAAACTAAAGAACATCCCCATAACGGACACTCTTAACTTAATTTTACAATATTTGTGTCTATTACACTTAGTTAATTTTCATTTGATTTTACTGATTTATTTATTAAGTTTGTTATATAGTCATTTTGTTATTCTATAAATGTACCTTATTTTTAGTCTTGCGGTCATATATATTTTAATTGAAATAAATTAGAATGCAATATATAATAATATTAAAATATAAAATTCTGATCATAATATACTCCCAGTAAAATTACAATAAAATGAGTTAAACAATTTTAATAAAAATTTAAAGGTTTTGCTGTTCAATATTATAAACTTAATACCCAAATAATTATTTTGCGGCGTGGCTGTTTATTTTGCTGATGCATCATAAAATACGCTACCTTTTTGTATTTAAATTGCTAATCGTTATCATGATTGTTCACAGAACATGAATTGCAGACAGTTTTAGTGCTGAGAAAATATTTGTATGCTTGCCCATTGATTTATCAGCTGTTTTCTGTTTGCTAACCAAATTTTTAAATAAAATGCCAATTGTTACTTTTTTTATAAATTATATCACTTTTTCATCTACCAACTTTGTTTTCTTTATTTTCTCTTGTTTATTCATCAAAGTTTCTTTTACAAATAATATAATACAAAGATTATGTAGGTGTTTCAAGTTTTCTATGCTTACTACTAAACAAGATGCTCTGAACTAAAATTGTGACACAGTACGCACGGTATCTCACTTAATGAGGAGTAAGCGAAATTTATTCAGTCAATACAATTTATTGAATAAATTTATAGACAAGTTGGCTTACTAGTTACAAGCATATAAGAAAGTCAAAACTCTGTGCTTATAGTTCGTAAATCTATTACGGGAAACCTTGTACCGAGAAAAGAAGAAGAGGAACCGGTAAGAAACTGCAAGTGCTGCTTTTGCACCCTGTTTAATTTCGTACTGAATAATAAAAAATGACTTCATTGCACCAAAATGTCACTTTCCACTATAACAATAAAAAATATATAACAGACAAAAAAAACATAATAATTCATTCGTCAATCGACTCATTTAAAGCTTATTATAGTTACCGTGGCAGTTATCTTGGACAGTGGTCACACTTCCCGTGAAAAACAACTATTTAATTATAGTTGCAAAATATCAACTTCACAATATATATGGAAATAATTATAAAACACGATTGATATTATTGTTAAACTTTTAAGATATATATTTTGGTACTATAAGTTCTTAAAACTACGTAAAATTGTCTATATTAGAGGAAAAAGAAACATATTTATCGAGGTACAATCATATTATAAAATAATATTTATATAGTATAAATGTGAAAGTTTGTGAGGATGGATGTTGGTTACTCTCATGCAAAAACTACTGATCGGATTTTGATGAAATTTGGAATACGAATAATCTTTTACCGGTGGGAAGCGCCATCATACGCTGGTAAAACAGGTTATAATTACTATACTGTCGCAACGGAGTCGCAAGAACAATGAGACTTTTAGATGTCCAACAAAACACGAGCAAAAGATTGCTTAAAGATTTATAAATAATTGATAATAATAATCATAAATAGGATTGGTACGTAAGTGTGAAACAAATAGAAGTATATAGGTAATAGTTTAGCCATGCCCCTAACAATGGAAATTATATTACTTTATTTAATAAGTAGTCGTTTTGTAGCAGCTTCACGGTATACTAACTTTTATTTAATATGACTTCAATGTCGATACAAATATCGATATCATGGGTCGCGCCCTATGACAGTCCGCCATCGAAGAATTTGCATTTCAAGTTTAGGCATATACGCTTTTTTCGTAGGTATGGCCGGACCTCTTCTTTTATGTCTATGTTTAAAAATAACTATAAATTTTATTGGTAAGAAGTAATTGATGTTTATTATTAGTAATTGATTATTACTTAAAAAAATCGATTTAGTCGATTGTTCAGCCTAGTCGATAAAAGTCGATTACAATTGATGTTATTCGATTGTTGTTAACTACTAAACCATGCGGCGGCAGCGGTCGGCTATAACACGCTGCGGTTACTGTAATTACTTATTCATATAAGTTATTATGTGTAGTTGTCTGTTTAGTAGACAATCCACTGATTTGAGGGCACATCCCTTCGATCGTCGCAATGTAGTTGTTACTTATCTTCACTATCGAGCGACGAATAATGTTGAAATATCTTACAAACAAACCTTGTAATGTACCATCGCTAACATACTGCATCTTTTAATAATAATATAAATACCAATAAATTACTAATAAAGTAAGCAAACAATCAACGCAACACCATAATATGAAATGAAATGAAATGAAAATATCTTTATTCAAGTAGGCTATTACAAGCACTTTTGAATCGTCCAAAAAACTTTTTTCCCCTACCACTTGTTCAGGACGTCTTTTAGCTGACAAGAAGAACAAGCGAAAGAAACTTATCAGCTTTTTATCATAAGTAATGACATTTACATAAATCATGTCATTACCAAAATAATATGTATTATCCATTTATCACAATAGTAAATACAACTTTCAAAGTCTGTAGGACATAAGTTGAACATATAATTAGTCTTTATAGAACAAAGCGAAGGCTATTAATTCCATGCATTGCGATCCTTAAAATAATCATCAACTTTATAATAGCCTTTACTCACAAGTATATTCTTTACATGAATTTGAAATTTATTTATGGGTAGGTCAATTACATTTTGTGGAACTTTATTGAACATAGCAATACATTTACCCAGTAATGATCCTCTGGTTTTTTGAAGTCTGAAGCTTGGAACGGCAAGTTTATCTTTATTTTTTGTGTTAAGATTATGAACACTACTTTTTTTGTGAAGGAATCGTAATGTTTTCTTGTGTACATAATATTCTCATAGATGTATTGAGAGGCAACAGTCAGAATATATATTTCTTTAAATATTTCTCTGAGAGATTCCCTAGACCGTAAATTATATATAGCACGGACAGCTCTCTTTTGTAAAATAAAAACATCCTGAATGCTAGCCGCAGAACCCCATAATAATATACCATACGTCATTACACTATGAAAATAACTAAAATATACCAATCTTGCCGTTTCAACATTTGTCAAGAGTCTAATTTTCTTAACAGCAAAAGCTGCAGAACTCAGTCTACTTGACAAGCTATCAATATGAGGATCCCACTGCAGTCGGGAATCTAGTGTAATACCAAGGAACTTTGTCGATTCTACTAACTCAACTTTTTCACTATTTACATTTATAAGTGTACTGACATGCCTCACATTAGGTAATGCAAACTTTATGCATTTCGTTTTATTTGAATTGAGCTTTAAATTATTATTATCAAACCACTGTAGAACGTTGTCGAGAGCATTATTTACATCGTCAAAACAATCATTACCCCTCTCAACTTTAAACAGTAAAGAGGTGTCATCTGCAAATAATACTGTCTCGCACAAATTCTTCGTAAAGTGAGGAAGATCATTTATATAAATTAGAAAAAGCAATGGTCCTAATATCGATCCCTGAGGTACGCCCATAGTAACTGGTGCCCCTGCAGATTTCGCTTCATTGATTACTACCTTTTGAATTCTAGCAGAAAGATAAAAATACTCCGCGCAGTTAACTGACTGCACGCGCATAACACAGAATGATCACATAGTGTGCGTACAGTTAGTAGTTAAGACGATTGTTATTCGAATAATCATTGCAGGGACCTACTAAATCAACAATCGAATGCGCAATAGCACAATTTTCATTTCATTTGATTGTTTTTTTTGCAACAATCGCCCATCACTAGTTATAGTAATGAGGAAGTATTTAAAAAATAAAGAAACTACAAAATTTTATGATTAAAAAGTAAATTCATGATCATGACGTGTGGAGGTGCTTTTTTAGTGCTTTATTTTTTTTAAATACTTCCTCATTGTCAGTGTTGTTATGTATCTAATAATGAGGAAGCATATAAAAAAAACAAAGAAACTATAAAAAAAATATTTCAGTAGATGGCAGCACAAATTGTAGGATCATGACGTTAAACCAAAGAGAATAGAATTTTCAGTGTTGTTATGGATCTGATAACTCGGAATAATATCGAGTTGATATACAATTAGTTTGAGTTACGCAAATGCAACTCGACTAATACGAATTAATCCTTGAATAAATTTATTTTTCAAACTACATCAAGTCTCAATAATATTTGTATGAATATGGTTTATTAATCAGCAACAAAGGTATAAAAACGATAATAATTATAAAAAATCCGTATTCATATCTATCTATCTATCTATAATATATAAAGCTCAATTACCACTGACTGACTCACTGACTCACTCCATGCTTTTTTCGGGTAGAAGGAGGGGGAAAATGACATTTTCGTGTATGGAGAGTGATAATATTTTTTTAAAATGAGTTGAAATGGCGTATCGGTACAGCCAAAAAACAAAATGGCGGCGAGATAATTTTTTTAGTTTCTACATTATTCACTCTACGATTACGATATTCAAAACGGTCGTAGAGTGGGCTAAAAAAATGGCACTGAAAAAAGGTTTGATTAAAAAAACAAAATGGCGGCCGAGATATTTCACCTGGAAATTTGGCATTTTTCGACCTCTGTTCGGGCGATCGTCGTTTCTTTTGTGGTGGGTTTGGAGGGGGGATTTTTACGCTGGCGACTCGGAAGTATAGTCGATTTTCACGTATGGGGAGTTTTCATTTGCGCTGTCAATATGGCGGCGGCGGTGGCGGCCATTTTGTTTCGGCAATGAAAAATCGCCATTTTCCAGTGAGATTTTCTCCAAGATGGCGGCAATGTACTGGTTTTCTTTATATGGGGCGGTCGTGGGGCTCGGTAGGATCTTTCCATATTAGTACTAATTTCTACCATTTTCGTGGTAGTTTATGAGATTTTGGGAGAAAAGTGAAATTTCGAAATACGCACTTTTCGCGGAAAACAGACTCGGTGCGGTGTGGTGCCGGGGGAGCCCTATGACTTTTGGTAGTTTTCGTTTCTGCGAGCTGACAACCCTGGGCTCCACGGTAGAAAACATGTTTTTCGACATGCCCTCATAACCCGAATTGTTTGGGAACCTGGGTGGCCAGCGGAGAAAATCTGTGAATGAGGTGCCGCGCCAGATATAGTCGTGACTATGGGAAAATTATGAAACTCGGGAAAATCAATATGGCGGCGCCGGCAGCGGCCATTTTGTGATTTTTTCACTTTTTCGAAAAATTCAAACGCACTTTTAGCTCATTTGGCAACATTGGAGCTCTTCGCTTTGTATAGACCGGTCGTGAGTCTCCGCTGGCTCTTTCGAATGACGTGAAATTTTTCCCTGATTTTTGGGTAATTTCGGAGATTTACCCCAAAAAGGTGAAAAGTAGAAGGAGCCATTTGGGAATTTCATAAATGCTTTTCCTCGACGGAGGGTACTCCCCGAAATGACATTTGACCATTTTCATCGTCATCACCTGGCAACCCTGGTGGTTGCGGCGATTTGAAAAATTTTGCCCATTTTTTACTTTGTCGACTCTAGCGCAGTCGGTATTGCCACTAGGAAAATGGTAAAAAGTGCATCGGATGCGCTATCGAGTTAGCCACACCGGTACGGAGCCGGATTTTCAAAATTAAAGATGGCGGCCAAACCAGCGGCCATTTTATCCGAAAAATTGGGTATCGTCACCACGTCGAGCCGATTTTGACGCACTTGGCGACATTTGTCAGACTACTTCCGGGGAAACAATTTTTAGGCAAGTAGCTGAGGTGTTGCCAGGTGAAAAAAAATCTTGAAAATTTTTGATACTTTATGAGATTTTTGGGGAAACACTTTTTGTCGAATTTTGAATTTTTTTCGATGCAAATATTTTAATTTTAACTTTTCAAGATACCCGATGGAAAAAATAGAACGATCGACTGGCAACACTGAGAGCAAACAACGTTTGAAATTCAACCTTGATTTTGACCGACTTGGCAACCCCGCAGGTATTTGGCGTGTATGGAGCGATTGTGCATCTCTATAGACTCTTTCGTATCGTGGAAAAATTTTACCCGATTTTAGGGTATTTTTTGAGATTTACCCCAAAAACTGTAACTGTCAAAGGAACAATTTTAGAACTTGAAAATTGGCATCCGTCGATGGAGGGCGCATCCCGAATTCACATTTGACTGTTTTCATCGTCTACACCTGGCAACCCCGGCAGGTACGGTGGGTTGAAGATTTAATGCCCACTGTTCACGTTTTGGACTCTAGCTCAGTCACTATCGCCGCTAGGAAAATAATAGAATCTGCGTTGGATGCGCCAATAGATGGGCTACATGGGTCTGAGGTTGAAATTTCAAAATTCAAGATGGCGGCTTAAACAGCGACCATTTTATCTAGAAAATTGATCATTTTTCATAACTTTCACTTTATAGAGCTGATTTTGGCGTTTTTGGTAACACATTTCCGAATACTTTGAACAAAAAATATGTATTCAGCTGAAGTGTTGCCAGATAAAAAAATCCGGACATTCTTTGATACCGGGATTTTTGAGAAATTCTCATGTATGTAATTTATGAAAAATATTTAAACATTTCTTTACAATAATTTTACTGTTTGACAAAAATTTTACTATTGCATTTATAACATAATTGATGGAATAATTTGTGTGATCGACTAGCAACACTGATAGTAGTCACCATAAATTTAAGAATGATTCTGACCGAGTTGGCGACTCGGGAGCTTTATAGCATATATAGACCGTTTGTGTATCTTTACCCAATCTTTACGAGGTGAGAAAAAATTCCACTATTTTAGCCAGAAAAATAAAGCGAGCGAGACATTGTCATTCGGTTAGATTAGAACTGTGACTGAAACAAAAAGCGAGCGAAGCGAGCCATAAAGCGTGACCATTTAGAGAGATTTCATTAATTCGTAAGGTTAGAATAGAACTGTGACTAAAATAAAATGCGAGCGAAGCGAGCCATAAAGAACACTATCACTATAAATCTGATCAACCAGTTAGATTAGAACTGTGAATAAAACAAAAGGCGAGCGAAGCGAGCCATAAAGAGTGACCATTTAGAGAGATTTGGTTAATTGGTAAGGTTAGAACTGTGACTAAAATAAAATGCGAGCGAAGCGAGCCATAAAAAACACCATCAATAGAGGCCTGGTCAATCAGTTAGATTAGAACTGCCATTGAAACAAAAAGCGAGCGAAGCGAGCCATAATGCCTGACCATTAAGAGAGACCTGATCAATCGATTATGTAAGCACTGTGTGTAAAACAAAAAGCGAGCGAAGCGAGCCATAAGGAGTAACTGTTAAGAGAGATTTGGTTAATTGGTAGGGTTAGAACTGTGACTAAAATAAAATACGAGCGAAGCGAGCCATAAAGAACACCATCAATAGAGACCTGGTCAATCGATGAGATTAGAACTGCGAAAAAACAAAAAGAAAAAGCGAGCGAAGTGAGCCATAGTTTTTACTTTATAGAGCTGATTTTGGCATTATTGATAACATTTTTCAGACTACTTACAGAAAAAAAATGTATTTAGTTGAAGTGTTGCCGGGTGTTAAAAAGCTGTTTATTTTTGATACTTTAATTTATAGGAAATTTTCTATTGAATAAGAATAAAAGACTACAAGGCGATCTATACAACATTACAACATTCCGATTCCACAAGCGACTCGTTTATGCTCAAGAACTTTACAATAAGTAAAGCCATATGGGTTAGGTTAGGTTAGTGTATGAAAAACAACGCACGAGCCGAGCGAGCGTAGCGAGCGTGCCGCGGCAGCGGCCGGCGAAGTGCCAGAAACGAATCGCTTTTGTTGATGGTAACATTTGGTTTATAATGTTTAAAAGATGATCGAAACCATTTTAATTTCAATTTTGATTTCGATGGACTTGACAATTCGGGATCTTTATAGCGTGTATATATGGACCATTTGTGTAGGTATCTTTACCCACACTTTCGCATAGGTAAGTATGGAGAAAAGAAAATCCAATTTTTGACACGATGTTTAATACTTAAAATATATTTTTCTATACTTTTAGATTTTTGAGAAAACATGTTCTTTTGATATTCAAAATGAAAGTGTTCTACGTAGGTATGAGTTTGAAATTTGACATTTATTTATTTGGTGTATTATTTAAGTTAACACTGGGGGAAATATCTACTCGATCCTTTTTCACACTAAATGTAAACTTACTATTGAATAAGAATAAGAGACTATAATTCATTTAGAGTTTTGCTTGCGTTTTTCGACTGAATATTTATTTTTCTATTGCGTGTAAACTATCAACCCTTTTTCTTGGATGTATGGTGCTTTGTGTACTTAAACAGCTTTCATTTGAAAACAGAACTTACTAACTTTTTTAGGTGTTTTCAAACTATAAACCAAACTTAACAAATAAAAGTCGAAAAACACATATTCCACAACGAAGGCGGACTTAAAACCCCACCGCCCCGATTCCACTGGCTACTCGTGACCTCCCCGGGCTGCGAGCATCCCGGGGCAACCAAGCGAAAGCTTCTATTCTGAAACGAAGGCGGACTTAAAACCCCATCGCGTCGTGAATTGATCTATTCTAATATCTGGCTACGACATCGGTTCCCTTTTCATATAATAAATAAATCTTACATAAATAATGTAATGTAATAATGCAAATACAATAAATACTATTTCTTGACATTTAATTGATTAATTAATGATAGTAACACTGATGCAAATATATGTTCGATTGTTTTTTAACACTATACAGTAATTTACTAATAAATAAGAATAAGAGAATAAAAGACAAGACTTATTTTAAGTATCTATACAAAATTTATTTTAGGTTTTGCTTGCGTTTTTCGACTGAATATTTCTTTTTCTATTAAGTGTCAACTGGCAACACTTTTTCTTTGATGTGTGGTGCTTTGTGTCCTTTAACACCTTTTATTTGACGATAGAACTTACTGACCTTTTCTACGCAATTTCAAACTGTAAACCCGACATAACAATAGGCGGACTTGAAACCCCACCGCCCCGATTCCACTAGCTACTCGTGACCTCCCCGGGCTGCTCGCAGCCCGGGGCAACCAAGCGAAGGCTAGTCTATAATATATAAAGCTCAATTACCACTGACTGACTCACTCACTGACTCACTCCATGCTTTTTTCGGGTAGAAAGAGGGGGAAAATGACATTTTCATGTATGGAGACTGATAATATTTTTTTAAAATGAGTTGAAATGGCATATCGGTACAGCCAAAAAACAAAATGGCGGCGAGATAATTTTTTTAATTTCTACATTATTCACTCTACGGTTACGATATTCAAAATGGTCGTAGAGTGGGCTAAAAAAATGGCAATGAAAAAAGGTTTGATTAAAAAAAACAAAATGGCGGCCGAGATATTTCACCTGGAAAATTGACATTTTTCGACCTCTGTTCGGGCAATCGTCGTTTCTTTTTTGGTGGGTTCGGAGGGGGGATTTTTGCTCCTTCAGCTCGGAAGTATAGTCGATTTTCACGTACGGGGAGTTTTCATTTGCGCGTCAACATGGCGGCGGCGGGGGCGGCCATTTTGTTTCGGCAATGAAAAATCGCCATTTTCCAGTGAGATTTTCTCCAAGATGGCGGCGTCGGACGGATTCACGTTCTATGGGGCGGTCGTGGGGCTCGGTAGGATCTTTCCATATTAGTACTAATTTCTACCATTTTCGTGGTAGTTTATGAGATTTTGGGAGAAAAGTGAAATTTCGAAATACGCACTTTTCGCGGAAAACAGACTCGATGCGGTGTGGTGCCGGGGGAGCCCTATGACTTTTGGTAGTTTTCGTTTCCGCGAGCTGACAACCCTGGGCTCCACGGTAGAAAACGTGTTTTTCGACATGCCCTCATAACCCGAATTGTTTGGGAACCTGGGTGGCCAGCGGAGAAAATCTGTGAATGAGGTCCCTTGCCTGATATAGTCGTGACTATGGGAAAATTATGAAACTCGGCAAAATCAATATGGCGGCGCCGGCAGCGGCCATTTTGTGATTTTTTCACTTTTTCGAAAAATTCAAACGCACTTTTAGCCACATGGCAACATTGGAGCTCTTCGCCTTGTATGGACCGGTCGTTAGTCTCCGCCGGCTCTTTCGTATGAGGTGAAAATTTTCCCCGATTTTAGGGTAATTTCGGAGATTTACCCCAAAAAGGTGAAAAGTAGAAGGAGCCGTTTGGGAATTTCAAAAATGCATTTCCTCGACGGAGGGCACTCCCAGAAATGACATTTGGCCATTTTCGATCGTCGTCACCTGGCAACCCTGGTAGGAGCGGCGATTTGAAAAATTTTGCTCCATTTTTTACTTTGTCGACTCTAGCGCAGTCGGTATTGCCACTAGGAAAATGGTAAAAACTGCATCGGATGCGCTATCGAGTTGGCCACACCGGTACGGAGCCGGATTTTCAAAATCCAAGATGGCGGCCAAACCAGCGGCCGTTTTATCCGGAAAATTGGGTATCGTCACCACGTCGAGCCGATTTTGACGCACTTGTCGACATTTGTCAGAGTACTTCCGGGGAAACATTTTTTAGGCAAGTAACTAAAGTGTTGCCTGGTGAAAAAAAATCTCGAAAATTTTTGATACTTTATGAGATTTTTGAGGAAACAATTTTTGTCGAATTTTTGAACTTTTTTGATGCAAATATTTTAATTTTAACTTTTCAAGATACCCGATGGAAAAAATAGAACGATCGACTGGCAACACTGAGAGCAAACAACGTTTTAAATTCAACCTCGATTTTGACCGACTTGGCAACCCCGCAGGTATTTGGCATGTATGGAGCGATTGTGCATCTCTATAGACTCTTTCGTATGGTGGAAAAAAATTACCCGATTTTAGGGTAGTTTTTGAGATTTACCCCAAAAACTGTAACTGTCAAAGGAACAATTTTAGAACTTGAAAATTGGTATCCGTCGATGGAGGGCGCATCCCGAAATCACATTTGACTGATTTTCATCGCCTACACCTGGCAACCCTGGCAGTTACGGCGGTTGAAGATTTAATGCCCACTATTCACGTTTTGGACTCTAGCGCAGTCATTATAGCCGCTAGGAAAATAATAAAAACTGCGTTGGATGCGCTCAATAGGTGGGCTACATAGTCTGAGGTTGAAATTTCAAAATTCAAGATGGCGGCTTAATAGCGACCATTTTATCTAGAAAATTGATCATTTTTCACGACTTTCACTTTATAGAGCTGATTTTAGCGTTTTTGGTAACATTTTTAAGAATACTTCTAACAAAAAATATGTATTCAGCTGAAGTGTTGCCAGATGAAAAAAATACTGTAAATTTTTTTATACCGGGATTTTTGAGAAACTTTCATGTATGTCTTTATGAAAAATATTTAAATATCTTTTTACAGTGATTTCACTGTTTAACAAAATTTTTACTGTTGCATTTATAACATAATTGATGGAATAATTTGAGTGATCGACTAGCAACACTGATAGTAGTCACCATATTAATTTCAGAATGTTTCTGACCGAGCTGGCGACTCGGAAGCTTTATTGCATATATAGACCGTTTGTGTATCTTTACTCACTCTTTACGTGGTGAGAAAAAAATTCCAATATTTTCGCCAGAAAAATAAAGCGAGCGAGACATTGTCATTCGGTTAGATTAGAACTGTGACTAAAACAAAAAGCGAGCGAAGCGAGCCATAAAGAGTGACCAATTAGAAAGATTTGATTAATTGGTAAGGTAAGAACTGTGACTAAAATAAAATGCGAGCGAAGCGAGCCATAAAGAACACCACCAATAGAAATCTGATCAATCAGTTACATTAGAACTGTGAATAAAACAAAAAGCGAGCGAAGCGAGCCATAATAAATGGAGACCTGGTCAATCGTTTAAGGGACTGTGACCAAAATAAAGAGCGAGCGAAGCGAGCCATAATGCGAGACCATTAAAGAGACCTGATCAATCGGTTATGTTAGCACTGTGACTCAAACAAAAAGCGAGCGAAGCGAGCCATAAAGAGTAACTATTAAGAGAGATTTGGTTAATTGGTAAGGTTAGAACTGTGACTAAAATAAAATGCGAGCGAAGCGAGCCATAAAGAACACCATCAATAGAGGCCTGGTCAATCAGTTAGATTAGAACTGTCAATAAAACAAAAAGCGAGCGAAGCGAGCCATAATAAATGGAGACCTGGTCAATTGCTTAAGGTACTGTGACCAAAATAAAGAGCGAGCGAAGCGAGCCATAATGCTAGACCATTAAGAGAGACCTGATCAATCGATTATGTTAGCAACTGTGTCTAAAACAAAAAGCGAGCGAAGCGAGCCATAAGGAGTAACTGTTAAGAGAGATTTGGTTAATTGGTAGGTTTAGAACTGTGACTAAAATAAAATGCGAGCGAAGCGAGCCATAAAGGACACCATCAATAGAGACCTGGTCAATCGGTTAGATTAGAACTGCGAAAAAAACAAAAAGAAAAGCGAGCGAAGCGAGCCATAATAAATGGAGACCTGGTCAATCGGTTAAGGAACTGTGACCAAATGTGCTTATAAGTGTGCTATTTAGGTCTGAGGCTGAAATTTTAAAATTCTAGATGGCGGCTAAGACAGCGACCATTTTATCTAGAAAATGTATCATTTTTCACGGTCTTTACTTATAGAGCTGATTTTGGCGTTATTGATAACATTTTTCGGATTACTTACAGAAAAACTTGTATTCTGTTGAAGTGTTGCCGAATAATAAAAAACAGTTTTTTTTGATACTGTGATTTTTAGGAAATTTTCTATTGAATAAGAATAAAAGACTACAAGGCGATCTATACAACATTTATTTTAAGTTTTCTTACGTTTTTCAACTGAATATTTCTTTTTATATTGCGTGTAAACTGGCAATCTTTTTTTTATGTATGATGTTTTGCGTAATTAAAGATCTTTTATTTGAAGATAGAACTTACTAACTTTTTCTAGGCAATTTTATACTGTAAACCCAGCATAACAAGAGGCGGTCTTAAAACTCCAATATCTGTATTAACTAAATATTAACTTACTTTTGAATAAGAATAAGAGAATCTATGACTACAAGCCGATCTATTCCAAATTTTATTTTAGTTTTGCTTGCGTTTTTCAACTGAATGTTTCTTTTTCTATTTAGTGTAAACCAGCAACCCTTTTTCTTTGACGTATGGTGCTTTGTGTACTTAAACACAATTCATTTGAAGATAGAACTCACTAACTTTTTCTAGGCAATTTCAAACTGTAAACATAACAAGAGGCGGACACAAAATCCCACCGCTCCGATTCCACAAGCGACTCGTTTATGCTCAAGAACTTTACAATAAGTAAAGCAACAAAAACTTGTATAGGTTTATTGTGACATATGGGTTAGGTTAGGTTAGTGTATGAAAAACAACGCACGAGCCGAGCGAGCGTAGCGAGCGTGCCGCGGCAGCGGCCGGCGAAGTGCCAGAAACGAATCGCTTTTGTTGATGGTAACATTTGGTTTATAATGTTTAAAAGATGATCGTGACCATTTTAATTTCAATTTTGATTTCGATGGACTTGACAATTCGGGATCTTTATAGCGTGTATATATGGACCATTTGTGTAGGTATCTTTACCCACACTTTCACATACGTCAAGTATGGAGAAAAGAAAATCCAATTTTTGACACGATATTTAATACTTTAAACATATTTTTCTATACTTTTAGATTATTGAGAAAACATGTTCTTTTGATATTCAATATGAAAGTGTTCTACGTATGTATGAGTTTGAAATTTGACATTTATTTATTTGGTGTATTATTTAAGGTAACACTGGGGGAAATATCTACGTGATCTTTTTTCATACTAATTATAAACTTAGTATGAAAAAGGATAAAAAGGATAAGAATAAGAGACTATAATTTATTTAGCGTTTCGCTTGCATTTTTCGACTGAATATTTATTTTTCTATTGCGTGTAAACTATCAACCCCTTTTCTTTGATGTATGGTATTTTGGGTACTTAACCACCTTTCATTTGAAGATAGAACTTACTAACTTTTTGTAGACGTTCTCAAACTATAAACCAAACTTTACAAAAAATAATCGAAAAACAAAAATTCCGCAACTAAGTTGGACTTAAAACCTAACCACCCCCGATTCCACTAGCTACTCGTTACCCCTCCGGCTGCTCGCAGCCCGGGGCAACCAAGCGAAAGCTTCTATTCTGAAACGAAGGCGAATTTAAAACCCCATCGCGTCGTGAATTGATCTATTCGAATATCTGGCCCCAATATCTGACATAAATAATGTAATGTAATAATGCAATTGACATTTAATTGATTAATTAATGATAGTAACACTGATGGAAATATATGTTCGATTGTTTTTTAATATTATACAGTAATTTACTAATAAATAAGAATAAGAGAATGAACGACAAAACTTATTTTAAGTATATATATACAAAATTTATTTTAAGTTTTGCTTGCGTTTTTCGACTGAATATTTCTTTTTCTATTAAATGTCAACTGGCAACACTTTTTCTTTGATGTATGGTGCTTTGTGTCCTTTAACGCCTTTTATTTGAAGATAGAACTTACTGACCTTTTCTAGGCAATTTCAAACTGTAAACCCGACATTACAAGAGGCGGACTTGAAACCCCACCGCCCCGATTCCACCAGCTACTCGTGACCTCCCCGGGCTGCTCGCAGCCCGGGGCAACCAAGCGAAAGCTAGTCTATAATATATAAAGCTCAATTACCACTCACTGACTCACTCACTCACTCCATGCTTTTTTCGGGTAGTTAAGGAGGGGGGAAAATGACATTTTCATGTATGGAGGACTGACTATATATTTTTTTAAATGAGTTGAAATGGTATTCCATATCGGTACAGCCAAAAAACAAAATGGCGGCGAGATAATTTTTTCAATTTCTACAGTATTCACTCTACGGTTACCATATTCAAAATGGTCGTAGAGTGGGCTAAAAAAATGGCACTGAAAAAAGGTTTGATTAAAAAAAACAAAATGGCGGCCGAGATATTTTACCTCGAAAATTGTCATTTTTCGACCTCTGTTCGGGCGGATTGTCATTTCTTTTGTGGTGGGTCCGGAGGGGGGATTTTTACGCCGGCGACTCGGAAGTATAGTCGATTTTCACGTACGGGGTGTTTTCATTTGCGCGTCAACATGGCGGCGGCGGGGGCGGCCATTTTGTTTCGGCAATGAAAAATCGCCATTTTCCAGTGAGATTTTCTCCAAGATGGCGGCGTCGGACGGGTTCGCGTCATATGGGGCGGTTGTGGGGCTCGCTGCTATCTTTTTAAGTTGGTAATAATTTCTACCATTTTCGTGGTAGTTTAGGAGATTTTGGGAGAAAAGTGAAATTTTGAAATACGCACTTTTCGCGGAAAACAGACTCGGTGCGGTGTGGTGCCAGGGGAGCCCTATGACTTTTGGTAGTTTTCGTTTCAGCGAGCTGACAACCCTGGGCTCCACGGTAGAAAACGTGTTTTTCGACATGCCCTCATAACCCGAATTGTTTGGGAACCTGGGTGGCCATCGGAGAAAATCTGTGAATGAGGTCCCTTGCCTGATATAGTCGTGACTATGGGAAAATTATGAAACTCGGGAAAATCAATATGGCGGCGCCGGCAGCGGCCATTTTGTGATTTTTTCACTTTTTCGAAAAATTCAAACGCACTTTTAGCACACATGGCAACATCAGAGCTCTTCGTCTGGTATGGACCGATCGTGAAATGCTGCTGGCTCTTTTGTATGAGGTGAAAATTTTTCCCGATTTTAGGGTAATTTCGGAGATTTACCCCAAAAAGGTGAAAAGTAGAAGGAGCCGTTTTGGAATTTCAAAAATGAATTTCCTCGACGGAGGGCACTCCCCAAAATGACATTTGGCCATTTTCATCGCCGTCACCTGGCAACCCTGGTAGGAGCGGCGATTTGAAAAATTTTGCCCATTTTTTACTTTGTCGACTCTAGCGCAGTCGGTATTACCACTAAGAAAATGGTAAAAACTGCATCGGATGCGTTATCGAGTTGGCCACACCGGTACGGAGCCGGATTTTCAAAATTCAAGATGGCGGCCAAACCAGCGGCCATTTTATCCGAAAAATTGGGTATCGTCACCACGTCGAGCCGATTTTGACGCACTTGGCGACATTTGTCAGAGTACTTCCGGGGAAACATTTTTTAGGCAAGTAACTATAGTGTTGCCTGGTGAAAAAAAATCTCGAAAATTTTTGATATTTTATGAGATTTTTGAGGAAACACTTTTTGTCGAATTATGGATTTTTTTTGATGCAAATATTTTAATTTTAACTTTTCAAGATACCCGATGGAAAAAATAGACCGATCGACTGGCAACACTGAGAGCAAACAACGTTTGAAATTCAACCTCGATTTTGACCGACTTGGCAAACCCGCAGGTGTTTGGCATGTATGGCGCAATTATGTGTCTCTTCAAACTCTTTTATATGAAGAAAAATTTTTACCCGATTTTAGGGTATTTTTTGAGATTTACCCCAAAAACTGTAACTGTCAAAGGAACAATTTTAGAACTCGAAAATTGGCATCCTTCGATGGAGGGCACATCCCAAAATGACATTTGGCTATTTTTATCGCCTACATCTGGCAACACCGGCAGCTACGGCTGTTTGAAAGTTCAATGCCCACTATTCACGTTTTGGACTCTAGCGCAGTCATTATCGCCGCTAGGAAAATAATAGAAACTGCGTTGGATGCGCCAATAGATGGGCTACATAGGTCTGAGGTTGAAATTTCAAAATTCAAGATGGCGGCCTTAATAGCGACCGTTTTATCTAGAAAATTGATCAATTTTCATGACTTTCACTTTATATAGCTGATTTTGGCGTTTTTGGTAACATTTTTAAGAATACTTCTAACAAAAAATATGTATTCAGCTGAAATGTTGCCAGATGAAAAAAATCTGTAATTTTCTTTATACCGGGATTTTTTGAGAAACTTTCATGTATGTCTTTATGAAAAATATTAAAATATCTTTTTACAGTGATTTCACTGTTTAACAAAATTTTTACTGTTGCATTTATAACATAATTGGTGGAATAATTTGAGTGATCGACTAGCAACACTGATAGTAGTCACCATATTAATTTCAGAATGATTCTGACCGAGCTGGCGACTCGGGAGCTTTATAGCATATATGTATAGACCGTTTGTGTATCTTTACCTAATCTTTACGTGGTGAGAAAAAAAAACCACTATTTTAGCCAGAAAAATAAAGCGAGCGAGACATTGTCATTCGGTTGGATTAGAACTGTGACTAAAACAAAAAGCAAGCGAAGCGAGCCATAAAAGATGACCATTTAGAGAGATTTCATTAATTCGTAAGGTTAGAACTGTGACTAAAATAAAATGCGAGCGAAGCGAGCCATAAAGAACACCATCACTATAAATCTGATGAACCAGTTAGATTAAAAGGCGAGCGAAGCGAGCCATAATGCGAGACCATTAAAAGAGACCTGATCAATCGGTTATGTTAGCACTGTGCCTAAAACAATAAGCGAGCGAAGCGAGCCATAAAGAGTGACCATTTAGAGAGATTTGGTTAATTGGTAAGGTAAGAACTGTGACTAAAATAAAATGCGAGCGAAGCGAGCCATAAAGAACCCCATCAATAGAGGCCTGGTCAATCAGTTAGATTAGAACTGCCAATAAAACAAAAAGCGAGCGAAGCGAGCCATAATGCCAGACCATTAAGAGAGACCTGATCAATCGATTATGTAAGCACTGTGTCTTAAACGAAAAGCGAGCGAAGCGAGCCATAAGGAGTAACTGTGAAGAGAGATTTGGTTATTTGGTAGGGTTAGAACTATGACTAAAATAAAATGCGAGCGAAGCGAGCCATAAAGAACACCATCAATAGAGACCTGGTCAATTGATTAGATTAGAACTGCGAAAAAACAAAAAGAAAAAGCGAGCGAAGTGAGCCATAATAAAATGGAGACCTGGTCATTCGGTTAATGAACTGTGACTAGAAAATGTATAATTTTTCACGGTTTTTACTTTATAGAGCTGATTTTGGCATTATTGATAACATTTTTCAGACTACTTACAGAAAAAAAATGTATTTAGTTGAAGTGTTGCCAGATGATAAAAAACTGTTTTTTTTTGATACTTTAATTTTTAGGAAATTTTCTATTGAATAAGAATAAAAGACTATAACGCGATCTATACAACATTTATTTTAAGTTTTCTTTACGTTTTTCAACTGAATATTTCTTTTTATATTGCGTGTAAACTAGCAACCTTTTTTTTATGTATGATGTTTTGCGTACTTAAAGATCTTTTATTTGAAGATAGAACTTTCTAACTTTTTCTAGGCAATTTTATACTGTAAACCCAACATAACAAGAGGCGGTCTTAAAACTCCAATATCTGTATTAACTAAATATTAACTTACTTTTGAATAAGAATTAGAGAATAAATGACTACAAGCCGATCTATTCCAAATTTTATTTTAGTTTTGCTTGCATTTTTCAACTGAATGTTTCTTTTTCTATTTAGCGTAAACTGGCAACCCTTTTACTTTGTCGTATGGAGCTTTGTGTACTTAAACATAATTTATTTGAAGATAGAACTCACTAACTTTTGCTAGGCAATTTCAAACTGTAAACATAACAAGAGGCGGACCTAAGATCCCACCGCTCCGATTCCACAAGCGACTCGTTTATGCTCAAGAACTTTACAATAAGTAAAGCAACAAAAACTTGTATAGGTTTATTATGACATATCGGTTAGGTTAGGTTAGTAT
The DNA here is from genome assembly GCA_918026875.4 of Diatraea saccharalis. Classification (NCBI taxonomy): domain Eukaryota; kingdom Metazoa; phylum Arthropoda; class Insecta; order Lepidoptera; family Crambidae; genus Diatraea; species Diatraea saccharalis. The sequence continues at coordinate 10,114,428 of OU893337.1, forward strand.
ATGAAAAACAACGCACGAGCCGAGCGAGCGCAGCGAGCGTGCCGCGGCAGCGGCCGGCGAAGTGCCAGAAACGAATCGCTTTTGTTGATGGTAACATTTGGTTTATAAGGTTTAAAAGATGATCGTGACCATTTTTATTTCAATTTTGATTTCGATGGACTTGACAATTCGGGATCTCTGTAGCGTGTATATATGGATCATTTGTGTAGGTATCTTAATTCCACACTTTCTCATAGGTAAGTATGGAGAAAAGAAAATCCAATTTTTGACACGATATTTAATACTTAAAATATATTTTTCTATACTTTTAGATTTTTGAGAAAACATGTTCTTTTGATATTCAAAATGAAAGTGTTCTACGTAGGTATGAGTTTGAAATTTGATATTTATTTATTTGGTGTATTATTTAAGGTAACAATGGGGGAAATATCTACTCGATCCTTTTTCATTCATACTAAATATAAACTTACTATTGAATAAGAATAAGAGACTATAATTTTTTTAGAGTTTTGCTTGCGTTTTTCGACTGAATATTTCTTTTTCTGTTAAGCGTAAACTGGCAACCCTTTTTCTTTGATGTATGGTGCTTAAACACCTTTCATTTGCAGACAGAACTTACTAACTTTTTTTGGCGATTTCATACTATAACACAAACAACAAAAAAAAAAACGAAAAACTCAAATTCTGCAACGGAGGCGGACTTAAAACCCCGCCGCCCCGATTCCACTAGCTACTGTGACTTGCCAACCTTGTTGGGCAACCAAGCGAAAGCTTCTATTCTGAAACGAAGGCGGACTAAACCCCATCGCGTCGTGAATTAATCTATTCTAATATGGCCACGACATCGGTTCCCTTTTCATATAATAAATAAATCTTACATAAATAATGTAATGTAATAATGCAATTGACATTTAATTGATTAATTAATGATAGTAACACTGATGGAAATATATGTTCGATTGTTTTTTAATATTATACAGTAATTTACTAATAAATAAGAATAAGAGAATAAAAGACAAAACTTATTTTAAGTATATATACAAAATTTATTTTAAGTTTTACTTGCGTTTTTCGACTGAATATTTCTTTTTCTATTAAGTGTCAACTGGCAACACTTTTTCTTTGATGTATGGTGATTTGTGTCCTTTAACGCCTTTTATTTGAAGATAGAACTTACTGATCTTTTCTAGGAAATTTCAAACTGTAAACCCGACATAACAATAGGCGGACTTGAAACCCCACCGCCCCGATTCCACTAGCTACTCGTGACCTCCCCGGGCTGCTCGCAGCCCGGGGCAACCAAGCGAAAGCTAGTCTATATATATACGTGTGGAAGCATAATGACACAAAAAAATACAAGCTCCGCTTTTTGTTCTTCATTTCAAACGTGAATTCGGATGAAAGTTACGAGTAACCAAAAAGTTGGCTTATCACTAATGTTCCTTTCCACGTAAGATAATAAATAATTTAAATTACGATTCAAATAAATTAAAATTAATTTGAAAGTTAGATTTTATAAGAAACACGAAACGATGTGATATTTATTGATTTAAGATACTCAATTTTATTACTTCAGAAACAAAATTTAAATGAATATCATAGATAATATCCAAACATCGCGAGTGACATCTAGTATGATTTTAAAGAACTAATTTTTATTTTTTAAATACTTCCTTATAGGCCTCAATTGATCCTGCCTACAATCATTAATTAATTTATGTATATCGATATGCCTCCCGATATGGTTTTCCTTATAAATAAGTTTTTAACATTTTTCTTAAATTGAAATCATCTTCAACTTGTATGTACTTACAATCCAGTAGTTGATAAGACAGGTATTTATTTATTATATTTGATACTGAAAAATGTTCTTAATGTAAAATGCTTAAAAAAATCCACTTTGTGCGAGAGATAAAGTGGGTTTTTTTTAAGAAGTTTTCATTGAGATATTTACTTATAAACAGTAAAGAGAAATTTTACACTATAGTTCGGACTTCTTTACAATGATAAAAAATGTCTAGATACGCAATTCATACCGTAAAAGTGAAGCTACTAGAATTAAGACGTTTGTCTTCCACTACTCATCAACTCCCGCTAAGAAAGTACAAATAAATTGCTCCGCAAAAACAAATAAATACTGTTTTCTAATATATTAATGATAAAATCGGCGAAACGTCAGCGAATGATTATTTCCGCGATTTTAAATAGAAATAATATTAAAGAAATTTTTAAAGTTACAATATTTTACTTATTGATTTTAGACTTTAGATAAATATATCTACATTACTCATTCATCATTTATTATTATTACTATTACATTACATTCATCATAAAGGGTAAAAAATACCAACAGCTGGCAATACAGTATAAATTACCATACCTACGTATAACACGTAGATTATTATACCTTGTTTTATTTAAATTGGCACAAAATGTTAACAAATATGGCGACATGACAGTTTCAGTAATGAGACATATCATTAAGAATTTGATTGATTTAACTATCTCATTTATGTCGAGTATTATTGTTCTGTGTTTATGTCATTCAGTGACTATTCACCGAGTAGTTAGTTAAAAAAAATTATATTATATTATGTTATATTATATTATGTAGTTTCCGGTAGATGAAAGACTTTTTTAAATCGGTCCAATAGTTTCGGAGCCAATCCAATGCAAACGAACAAGCAATCATTTTTGGTAATTATATTGGTATTTGCTGATATCAGCAAATATAAGAAATTAATTATATTATAAGAAAAGATTTTTAAATAACTTTCATTGCTGCCAGATTATTGTTCCTCGTTGAGTATTATAGTAATAGTAATGGTTATACTCGGGTTTAATCTTAAGGTGAATTTCCCCTGCTTTAGAAAAATATGTTATATAAGGGGCTGAAACAACCAAGTGTATATGCTACCTCGTATACACTATTAATTTTATTCATTCATATCAAACGCGCTACCTTCGCCCACATTGAGAAGTACCTACAAATGAGGTATTAGATGCGTTTAGAGTCAATATGTAACGGATTTTGATATACCTATTAACTATCGTTATTAACGGTGTTAGTTATCTAGCTTAGTGAAGTTGTTGGTGCCTTTTGATTTGGTTGCGTAGAATTGTAATATTAGTTGTCGATTATTTATTATTCCTCATCGTTTAAATAAATGTCAGTAAAAATTAAAGAAACATGTAGAAATGTATGTTTTATTTATTTTTCTCGCCCTTAAAGTAAGTGACTAATAAATAACACAAGTCAACAAAAAAAATATTTTTCTTTGAGTCTGTTATTTAGTGAATATTTTCTGATTGTATACATCGAAAAAAAAGCAGAAACTCCATTTATAATAAATAAAGTTTGCTTTTGTACCTTTACACAATGTAAAACGAATATTATAGTGTTTTTGCAGTTTTTTTTAGGAGCCGTTGCATATAAGATACAGGAGAGGGGTAGGGGGGGCTGTGGGTGTGAAGGGGGAGTGACAAACTGTCAATGGCAGTGTGCGCGTGCGCTTTGCAAAGGAATAACGTATTTTATGTGTCGTGAGGCCTAAAATGTCTTCCAAAAAGTGCAAAAATCCCGTGGACTCTTTTTGTTATATTTGCGGCGAATTCATTAAAGTGAGAGCCAAAAAAATTTGTTTGTCATCAAATACGAGACTTTGTGAAGCATATGAAGCTTATTTTAATTTACCCGTACGAAGTCAAGATAAAGTATGGGCACCTCATTTCTCATGTAGTAACTGCAAAAACAATTTAGAGGGTAAGAAAATATATCATACTTTTCATTAAAATTTATATATATAACTATACCTATTCTGACAAATACATTAAATGTATCATTCGTAATTGAATAATGTAATTTTTTTTCCAGCCTGGTACCGAGGTGAAAAAAAAAGTATGAAGTTTGCAGTACCAAGAATATGGAGGGAACCAACTGACCATATCCATGATTGCTATTTTTGTGTAGTAAATCCAAGTAAGCGTCGCGCTGGTAAAAATGCCAAAAAGATTGAATACCCAAACCTACCATCAACGTCTGCTCCAGTACCCCACAGTGACAATTTCCCTGTGCCTTCGAGCCCAAAGCAGAAGGCTCAAGAACAGTTACCGCTATCACAAATATCTAGTAATAGCGGAGACAGCGAGTTCGTGATCACATCACCGTCTGTTGAACCACATCTTATTAATTCAGAAGAGTTTGATGACTTAGTAAGAGATTTAAATCTACCTAAACTTAAAGCAGAAATATTAGCTTCACGACTAAAACAGTGGAATTTGCTCAAGAACGATGTTAAAATAAGTGACCAAAGAAAACGTCATAAAACATTTTCTGGATTTTTTACAAAAGAAGACGGACTTTGTTATTGCAATGATGTGAAAGGTTTGTTTGAAGCAATCGGAATCCCTTGCATTTCTTCTGAATGGCGTCTTTTCATCGACAGCTCTACAAGAAGCTTAAAGGCAGTTCTTCTTCACAATGGAAATAAATTTCCATCTCTTCCCCTTGCTCATTCTGTAATGCTAAAAGAAAATTACGAGAGCATTAAAATGGTGCTTCAAGTTTTAAAATATGAAGAGTACGCATGGCCAGTGATAGGGGATTTCAAAATGGTTGGATTTCTGATGGGAATGCAAGGCGGGTACACTAAATATCCGTGTTACATTTGCTTATGGGACAGTAGAGCCGATGCACTTCACTACCAGCAGCACTCATGGACACAACGAAGCGAGTTTCAAATAGGACAACATAATGTCAAAAATGAACCAATTGTGAAGCCCGATCATATTTTAATGCCTCCATTGCACATTAAATTAGGTCTGATGAAGCAGTTCGTAAAGGCTCTGCGTCAAGACTCTGAGGCCTTTCAATATTTAAAATCATTTTTCCCGAAATTGTCAGAGGCTAAAATTAAAGCTGGTATTTTCATCGGTCCACAAATAAAAAAAATAATGGCCAGTGAACAATTCCTACAGCTCCTCAGTACCCACGAAAAACAAGCGTGGCTCAGCCTTAAAGCAGTGATTCATGGCTTTCTTGGCAACAGAAAGGCAGCGAATTACACGGAGCTTATTACTGATATGCTTCACAACTTCAAAGTTATGGGTTGCAGAATGTCTTTGAAAGTCCACATGCTACATGCTCATTTGGACAAATTTAAAGACAACTTAGGTGCATATTCAGAAGAGCAAGGGGAACGTTTCCACCAAGATGTAATGAACTTTGAAAAGCGTTATCAAGGCCAATATAATGAAAACATGATGGGTGACTACATTTGGGGGCTCATACGAGAAAGTTCCAACTTACACAAAAGAAATACCAAATCTGTTCATTTTTAAAGTCTTTTTTGTATTCTTTTTTGTATTTGTGGGTTTATTTATGCCGTCTTGTATAATTAAAGTCAATAAAAATATGTGAATTCAAAACTGTTTTCCTTTTACATATAACTGAAATTAAAAAATAGAGCTTTTTCATAAAAATTAAAATTTCGTTTTAGTAACTACAAAAGCAAACTTTATTAGATAAAAATATTTTTTCTTTAATTAGTTAGGCATAAGTAATCAAAATCAGAGGTACAGAACTCAGACTCAAAATTCGTGTTGACCCGTGTAATACATAATGTTTTTCTCCTTTTATAATACAGTGATGATGATAACATTGTAAATCAATTACTTAACTAAGGTGATAGTCATGACTGAAAAAAAATTAGGTTATTTTCTTAACCATCGATTTTTCAGTCATAAGTTCAATATTACGATAACATTTAAAAACTTACAGTAATAATAATGTCATCTACGTAAATAAGATAGGCAGGTAACCTAGGCAGGCTTTTTAATCTGCTTATTATTTTAATATACGCTTTAATAATAATTCAGTCTAACTATAAGTAATAAGTACATATTAAAGAATAAATTACTTAGAGCTTATATTAGGATTACTTGGAAACATGTCAGAAATTCCATTTTACTGGTACTGGTAAATTTACAAAACTATCTTTAAACTAATTAAAAATACGGTTAGCTGAAACTAAAAAATGATTGCAATGACATGCTACTTGTGAATATTCTTAGACAATAGCAATAAGGATTAATTAATACTGTTATTGGACTGTTGGGCGACCAGCGTACCCTGAATCAGGCAGTGAATGATGAGCTAGCTCTCGAAGAATCTGCTCAAATCCTTTACCTGATGGTGTTTGAAGACTGTTGTTCTTGAGCATCGTTGAGTTCAATTTCGTTGCTAAATAGCACATCTGAAAATTGACAATTAATTACAATTTTAATAAACAGGAATCAAAAGATTGTTTGACAGCGATTTACACAGTAATCTAAATAAGCGCCGGCTCAATGAAATTAGTCGTCCTAAGCTCTTGCTTAGGGTGCCAACTGGAACTTACGCAAAACACTGGAACGACGCACATACAAAATCACAACTAAATAAAAACTAATGTAGGTACCTATACCGATTGAAGAGTGTAATTTTGATAATGATAAAGGAAGCTCAACAAGGTAAGGTAAATTTTGTACTTTTGAATACCGTAGACATGGACGCATGTTCAAAGAACAAAGTCAATTATTTTTAAGGTACTGCATTTTAAGGTTGATATAATTAGAGTAAACAAACTGTTTGCCATGTTATGCTGCCCAACAAATACGACCGCCCTAGGCAGATGCCTAGTTTTCCCATATGGAGGGCCGGCAATTGGAAATTTTAGGAGTTGAGAAACTATGGAATTATTTATAAATCCAAGTTTAGATATAGCTTCTGGTTATATACTTAGTAGGAGCTCTGAATAAGATTTTATAATAAAACTAAAATCTCACCAATAAAGCAGACATGAATAGCAAAGATCCAAGCGCTACTGCTACCATCATGGAAGTTGCACACGTGTTTTCAAGTGGCGTCCTGTGGAAGAGCTCTCCTGGCATCACAACTGTATACTCCAAGTTCTCTTTGAATCTCGTGTAAGGAGTCGTGTTGTTTTCAGATTCTGACACTAGTGCTGCGCTTGTCACGTTCTGTGGTATATTTGCGTCGAACAGGGACCGTCGTTTACGCCCATGACCTGAAGTAATAATGACACTGAGTGTGATACAAAAACATGAGTAAATTACACTGTAAAGAACCGCAGTAAACAATTACAGCAAATTGAGCGGCGATAACTATGTTTAACCAACTTCAAAATCTAAAATTAGATTTATTAATGTTCACTGATTTTCCGTGAATTATAAACCAATTTTTAAAATTATATCTTTTCCATTCTCTAAAGATGGTTCATCTCTCCATCCAAACGTTGTTTGGAAGAGATCGCTGTGAGACCGCCGATTGTGACACATAGCTAATTTTGTTTTATTCTAAGTATATTTTGTATTTGGTGTTAACAATAAAGTGTTATCTATCTATCAATTAATATTATAGAATTTATTTATTTAATTACGAGCATTATTGTCAAATTTCGTTTCTTCCGCTACAAAGCAGATAATTGACGCATTTGTCAATTTATGCTCCCCAAAACGAAAAAAAGATGAAAATGACAAGAATAAATCGTATCAAATTGTGAAACTTTAAGTAATCAGTTATGTAACTATAGAAAACTTAGGCGATATTAAGTAATCCTTCGAATATCGTTTCTTATGTCAAATTTTATTAATATTATTTTTCTTTTGCTTAACGCAATAATTAAAAAAGTTACCAGAAGGTTCATATAAGTCAAGGCAGTAGTCAGGTTGGCAGTCAGCGGCGTCCATGCAAGCTTTAATCTGCGAATGTATCCAGAGCGTAGATCGTTCCTTCATGGAGGCCAAGAGGAAGGCTTCAAAGTCCAGGAAGACCTCGTTATGTCGTTCACGGTAACGAGCTGGTTGATGGGGAATTATCGTGGCGTATTCTCGGTTTCTGCAACTGTCAAGAATATTTTGAAATTAGGTGAGCAGGCTGGAGTCATTTTTGTGTACATTTGTTTGATAAGAGGAATACGTTGTCTATCTTTTCAAATAACTATTCGAGTACTAGTTACGGAGCCTTTTTTGTAATGTAAGGAAAATGCTTTACGCATACCCCGCCGCCTCCGAGCGTCGAGGTAATTGGGTCCGTCCCCTGGTTATTCGTTCAGTGGATCCACAGAGGCCTAACAGTAAAAGTTAATTGTATCGTCATCTGGAGAATTAAACCCAGGACGCAGTGGCCGAGGCACCGGGATACCAATAGCATTTTCACTTTTTACGCAGCTGGATGGTTAAGGAGGATGGGCTATGAGCTCCCAGTCTCCACGCTAACCCAATGCAGGTTAGAGGAAAACAAAGGGTATTAACGACTGCAAATGCAGCCGGGACCAACGGCTTAACGCGTTTTCCGAAGCACGAAATAGTTCGAGATAATATTTTTTTGGTCACCCACCCCGTGACCGACCTTTGCGAAAGTTGCTTAAGAACAATGGTCGCGGGCGCTTATTCACTACGCCATCGAACTACGACCGACTTTACGAGGTTTTAAAGTGGGAGTTAATAGATTTCAATATAAAACCGGGATTGTTTCCTTGTTTCGTGTTAGTAGGTGAGTATTGTTTAAAAGTCTCGTAAAAACCCACATGAGATCACTTTCTGACTCTGTTCACTAAGATTTGCATTCAATGCACTTGCTTTTTTACTTTGTTTTACGTTGAGTCTGTGAACATTTAGTTTTTTTAATCTCCGTTCATGATCTGAACATGAGATAGCAAATAACTTTAATTTTTTAATGCGTTAGACTAGTATCACTCATTGAGGAGCTCGATGGTGCAACGGTTAGCGCGTTTGATTTGCAACGAGGAAGTAAGGTAATTTTTGTAAGAAACGGTCTTATGATGGGTGATCAAAAATGTTTTATATCAAGGGTCCCAATGCTTCGGAAGATACGTTTAGTTGTTGGTATTGGCTTGTATCTGCAGTCCGACACTTAACAATTCGCTCTAGACCCGAGTGATGAACCCTATATGATTCCATCCTTATGCAAGACCTATATACCTTAGCAGGTTTAATAGGCAACATTAATAGTGTGATGATGATTATGAAGATAATGCTTTTTGTAAAATATTACGACCCCCGAATAACTTGCACAAGTATGTATGGCAAACATAAGATTTGAAACAGAAGCTAAGCAATCGCCATCTTCTCTGTTTAAAAGTTAGGTATTAAAAAGATATGAATTGTGTTATATAAAGGTGTTTTACCCATCCTTGACGAGCAGCACTGAACCAGGAGCGTGTGGTCGGTCTGGATCTGGAGAGACCGCCACTTCTAGTAGTTTGATATGCCTCCATGCGGATTCTGGATTGATGCGTGCGCGTAGTTGCAATTTCGTACCGATCGGCACAGCCTATAGTAAACATTTCATTATTTAGATTATGCTTAGGTAAATCAGAATTGTTTATATATATTGTTAACATACTGTGCTTCGTACACGTCAGGTTACTATAATATATATCAATTGTGAAAATGTTACAATATGTAACATTTTCGCAATTGATTATGTACTCTATCAGCAAAGTTTTAAGGTTTAAATCAAGTGAAGCAAGGTATATGCACTAAATTTTCAAGATACCTACATGAGGATGACGAATGATCTTTGAAATGAGTAAAGGGTACTTCTTGGAAAAGCAATTTTTGAGTGTCACAGGGACATATCTTCTATAAAAATAAATTATTATGATAAAAACTACTATTACATCGTTTCTTCATTTCATTAAGCATAGTGTCATATAGATTTCACGGATAAAAAACGACGTAGATCGGAGTAATTTACCCTCAACACCACAAATCCGGTCAATTTTGCACGTTTTTACCGTGTCACACGCGCGCTGACTTTTGAGCAATCGCAAATATTTTTGAAATAACCCACGTTTTTAATCAGTTTGTTACACACATTTAAAAAAGACAAATCGGTTTACATATTGATCAAATTTCAAATTAATCGGAAGGAAACTTTTGATTTTATGGTCAGAAGTATATGTGTCACACGCTTAGCAAAATTTTCGCCGCGCGCCTTGCGCGAGATACTGTTCTGAGCTGGCGAGGCGTAGGCGAACCCCGATTGGTGTTTGCGAATCGTCATTTATGCCGCAGCTAGCAGGTGAGGTGGCCACGTCGCTGTTTCCCGCGCTTTCGTTGCTAAAATAAGTTCTTCAATTTCTTAAATTTTGGTTCTCAGTTATCCGGCTTTGCCATGTCACATTTTTTCAATATAATTGTACTTCTTCTAGAAAATGGGTTTTAAGGTGAAATATCTAGCTCTATAATGTAGATAAACAGTAATAAACTAGCCGGTTATATCTTTTCACTGCAGAGTAATTTCAAAATATATGATTTTTGGTAATTTCCATGGTGTAATTTCCATGGATAAAACACCATGGAAATTACGTATCACCCATGGAAATTACTTTGTTTCATTTTGGTTGCAAAAAAACAAACGTTATGTTCAATGTTTGTTTTCAATGAAATGCACGCCATCGCCAAATACAGACTTAAATGTTGAATGTTGGTTATTTTTTTAATTAAATCGTCTTAAATATCATTTAAAACTTTGATCATCATCTTCAAATTCTCAAATCGTGATTAAACAAATTCAAGTTTAAAACATCTGTCTTTCGCTGTCGTCAGTTTGAAGTTAACAGGGTCACAAGGACATTTTTTACACCGGATTAAGTTAACATATTGTTTAAGCTCCTTAGTTCAAATAATATTTTAATTTATAAACAATAGGTCATAATAATAACAATTTAATGTAATAGATGGCGTTATGCAAAATTAGAATCACGATGACATTTGATTTTTATAAAATACATATATATCAAATAAGGTCAAGTTAAGTTGTTGCTAATACAGAACTCTTTAGATCAGCTGGTGTTTTATTTTTAAATCACTAGCCGCTTCAGTACAACCTAGGCCAAAATTATACATGGTCCTTAGCGACCCGGATGTTTTTGAATTAGACGCATACTCGCAGTGGATCGCTGCAAAAAGAGTATGTAACAGTGTTTTCAGCACTACCAAGCAGCAGCGACAAAGGTGTGTGTGAGACAGAACATAACCCAGAGAGCAGAGCTATCGAAAGTGACGTCATTGAGACTTCAAAAGGAGGTCAACACAGATCAAAACAGGTGTATGTGCAGTGCAAATTGTGAGTACAATTATAAACCTTATTACCTTAGAAGAATAAATATAGTGGTGATTACAGTGTTAAGGAATTTGAACCTTAATTACTTCAAGTGTGAAACTTAGAAGAAATTTCAAGACATCTGGACTTAGAATAATTAGTAAATATTTATCTAGGACTTAGAAAATTTTAGCTTTATAAGTAGTTAGGACTTAGAATAATTAAGAAAAAAACGGGGGAACGAGGACTCTATGCCCGATTTCCGTTCGAACCTCTTTAAATAAAAACACTTGCAATTTTTTTTCAAATTTTAAATAGAATACTGATTTGCAAAATATAATTTTAGTTTGTTTACCGGAAACGGAATATTTTGGTTTGAAGCAATTTTAATTTTAAAAATGGATAGTCTTATCAATTTACAAAAAGATTTACAGACTTCTATTGACAGAGGCTTAATAAACTTTAAGAAAAGTCCAAAAGAGAGAATAAATATTGAATATTTAGAAGCAAGGTTAGAAAATTTGGATAGTGATTGGCAATCATTTAGAGATAATAATAAAAAAATAGTTGAAACTTATAAGAAAGAAGAGTTAGATTTGTCTTTGTATGTAAAAAATGAAATGTATTCTAAAACTGAGGATTCTTATTTTATGTATAAATCTGTTATGAAAGCTGAACTCAATAAACTGTTAGTAAAAAAGATTCCTAATGTCCAAAATAGTGTAAATAAAGATGAATTCTCCAGTTCCTTTGTAAAGTTACCTAAGATATCCATACCTATATTTTCTGGTAGGTATTCGGAATGGCCTACATTTCGCGACTTATTTGTCTCATTAGTTCACAAAAATAAATCTTTGGATAGTGTACAGAAGTTACATTATTTAAAAGGCCACCTCACTGGAGAAGCCGAGCAGTTGATCAGGCATACACCAATAACTGAAGCCAACTACATCCAGTGTTGGGATCAATTAGTAAAGCGATATAACAATAAACGCTATCTAGCTAATTGCATTTTAAAAAGATTATTTAGCCAGAGACGTTTAAATTTTGAATCTGCTTCTGGTTTAAAGGAACTGTTGGATAATACTACTGATTGTCTGAATGCATTAAAAAACTTAGATGTTAATGTAAGTACATGGGATATTATCATTATACACATTGTAACTTTTAAATTAGATCAAGAAACGAAAAAGCAATGGGAGTTAAGTGTTTCATTTAATGAATTGAGTGAATTGCCAACTTACGAACAGTTCACAGTTTTTATAGAGAATAGGTTTAGAGCATTAGAGTGTTTAGACTCAAAGAAGCCACTGTCACAACAGGTTAGTACAAAATCATTGCTAACTACAAATCAGCCGGATAGGTTGAAATGTGAGTTTTGTTCCCAAGGTCATAAACTTTGCTTTTGTAAAGAATTTGCAGCTCAATCATATGATCAAAGGCGCGAGTTTGTAATAAAGAAAAAGATTTGTTTTAACTGTCTCGGTGGTAATCATATTATATACGATTGCAAGAAATCTACTAGTTGTAAACTTTGTAACAAGCGTCATCATTCCTTATTGCATCCACAATATAATCATGAAAATAAAGATCAGACAAAGGACATTGAAAAACCTAGTACTTCGAAAAATGATTCTTCAATTGTTACATGTTTATCAACAGGAAGTGTGGAAAGGCCAAAACAGATTTTACTAGCTACTGCCTTAATTATGGCTGAATCTAAAATAGGTGAATTTCAACCAGTGCGAGCGCTACTAGATCAGGGCTCGCAAGCCTGTTTTATCACTGAAGCCACAGTTCAACTTTTAAGATTAAGAAAAAGGTCAATTCATGGTATTATATCTGGATTAGGTGAGAACAAATCAGTGGTTTCAAAGGCTGTAGTTCAATTTATAATACAATCACGCATTGATTCGACTATAAGAATACCGGTTGATGCCTATGTGTTGAAAAATATTACTTCATATTTACCTGAAAAAAATGTTGAAACAATTGACTGGGTAGATTTGAATTGTTTACAATTAGCTGATCCTAACTTCAGTAAGTCCAATAAAATAGATATTTTAATAGGCGCCGAAGTGTATAGTAATATCCTTAGAGAAGGAGTGAAGCGAAGTCCGTCTGGGTCATTGATTGCTCAGAACACCTCATTAGGGTGGATTATTTCAGGTGCAACAGATGTTGTTAGGTCAAGTTTGCATAAAACTAATAAAGTAGTTGCTATGCATACTCAGATCAATGAAGATCATTTTCTAAGAAAGTTCTGGGAAATTGAAGAACAAATACCATCGTTAAAGAAAATCTATACGGAAGAAGAACAACTTTGTGAGAAGTTTTTTGAGAACACTACATCTCGAACATATGATGGTCGATATATAGTTAAGTTACCTTTTCGTGATGAAAATCCGCAGTGCGAAAACTACGGCTCTCGAGAAATAGCTGAAATTAGATTTAAATCACTAGAAAAAAGACTTTCGAAAGATCAAGATCTTAAAGAAAAGTATAAAGAAGTAATAAATGAATATCTAAAATTAGGACACATGAGATTAGTAAAAGATCAAAATAAAGATAAAGCGGTATATTTACCCCATCACGCCGTTGTTAGAGATGATAGAACTACAACAAAGGTTCGAGTCGTGTTCAACGCATCTGAAAAGAATAGAAAGGGTGTGTCTTTGAATGACACCCTTATGGTAGGTCCTACTCTTCAGGCTGACTTACGGCATACTATATTAAGATGGAGAGTACATACAATAGCATTAGTAGCAGACATAATTAAAATGTACAGACAAGTTCAAATCGCTGAAGAAGATGCAAGATATCAGCGGATATTGTGGCGAGACAATCCTGAAACAGAAATAAAAGAGTATGAATTACTAACTGTGACATTTGGAACGTCTTCGGCTCCATACCTTGCCGTTAAAGTGTTACAACAAATTGCTCAAGATGAAGGACAACAATATCCTCTTGCCGCGGATATAATTGTTAATAGTTTTTACATGGACGATTTAATGACTGGTTGTAACTCTTTACATGAAGGGTTAGAACTTTACAAACAGATAAGTGGTTTATTAGAGAAAGGCCAATATCCGCTACAGAAGTGGAGTAGTAATAATAAGACATTAGTACATGATATAGAACAACTAGAACAAAATAAAATAAAACCTATAAATCAAGAAGAAAATAGGAAGGAACAGAAAAATTATATTCAGAAGTCAGATAAAATAGATATTAAGCTAGATAATACAATTAAAATACTTGGACTTACCTGGGACCGCAATGATGACACTTTTCAGTATGGATTGATTCTCCCTCCGGCAACAGCACCTGTAACAAAAAGAACTATTATTTCAGATATCGCAAGGTTTTTTGATCCATTAGGATTGATAGCACCTACAATTATAATAGCAAAAATTTTTATACAACGGTTATGGTTAGCTGGTGTGGGATGGGATGAGAAACTATCTACAGAAATAATAAACGAGTGGAATACTTACCGTCAGACTTTAATGGAACTTACTAAAATTCGAATTCCTCGTTGGATTGGTATGAAATCTGATGATCTTGATGTTGAGCTTCACGGGTTTTGTGATGCTTCGAAATCTGCTTACGCTGCGGTGGTATATATTAGAACAATTAATGTGGATGGTGAGGTTCAAATTTCAATTTTAAATGCAAAAACAAGAGTAGCACCGATAAAGCAAGTAAGCATTCCAAGATTGGAGCTATGTGGAGCAGTGCTACTATCTAAATTATTGTTAGAGAATGCAAATGTACTCAACATAAGTAAAAACAAAATCAAAGCATGGACAGATTCAACCATCGTGTTATCATGGTTAAATAGTCACCCCAGTCGGTGGAAAACCTTTGTTGCTAACCGAACATCTGAGATTTTAACTAACATGAATTCGTCACAATGGTTTCATGTTTCCACAAAAGACAACCCAGCGGATTTAGCTTCAAGAGGAGTATTACCTAATATTTTAGTTGGTAACAAGTTATGGTTTTTAGGTCCTGATATGTTAAGAACAAAAAATATTATTTACGAGAAGAAAATAGAATTGAAATCTAATTTGGAAGAAAATATTAAAGCATACCATACTACTAGACAAGAGCAATCTATTTTAGAAAAGTATTCGTTTTTAAATAAGTTATTAAAGGTTGTAGCATATTGTAGAAGAGTAATCTATAAAGGAAAAAATGAGACAGTATACTTACGTAAAAAAGAGATTGATGAGGCACTTCAATGTTGCGTAAGATTGGCTCAAAGGGAAGCTTTTCCAGTAGAATATTCAATGTTGTTAAAAAATGAAAATATACAAATAAAATCTAGTTCATTAAAATCACTTTGTCCCTATATGGATAATAATCAAATAATAAGAGTTTATGGTAGATTACAGCAAGCACCAATTGACGAAAGCTTTAAGCATCCTATAGTTTTACCAAACAAACATCATTTTACCAAATTGATAATTGCTGATTCACATAGTAAAACACTACATGGGGGTCCACAATTAATGATGAATTACATAAGATCAGCTTATTGGATAATCAATGGAAAAAAGATGATTAAACAATATGTACGAAATTGCATGAAATGTGCTAAGCAAAGAATTGAAATCAAAACGCCTTTTATGGGTTCGTTGCCATCTGTTCGATGTACTCCAGCTAGACCATTTTTACACAGTGGTGTAGACTATGCTGGTCCAATTAATATAAGAACATCTAAAGGTAGAGGCCAACATTCTTACAAAGGATATATTTGTTTGTTCGTGTGTATGTGTACTAAAGCCATACATTTAGAGCTGGTGAGCGATATGACAGCTCAAGGATTTTTAGCTGCTTTCCGGAGATTCACCTCTAGAAGAGGACATTGTGCGAAAATTTGGAGCGATAACGCTACTACATTTATAAAGTCAAACAAAGAACTGCAAGAGTTATCGTCTATTCAGCAGGCCAGTGTTCAATATTTAGAACAGAATAATACTGAATGGCATTTCATACCGCCACACTCTCCTAATTTTGGTGGACTTTGGGAGGCTGGCGTGAAATCGACCAAGTTTCATTTAAAGAGAGTAATTGGTGATGCGACTTTAACTTTTGAGGAAATGTGTACTCTTCTTTATCAAGTTGAAGCTTGTTTGAATTCACGACCTATTAGTGTAATTAACAATGACCAACCAGATGAGTTATTACCATTAACTCCAGGACATTTCTTGATAGGCGAACCTCTTGTGAATGTGCCCCAGCAAAATTATGAAAATTCGACAGTGAGTAGTTTAAATAGATGGCAATTCATTCAAAGAGCTTTGCAAACGTTTTGGAGACGCTGGTCGCAGGAATATTTATCTTCTATGATGAACAGATATAAATGGAAGTTACATATACCTGAACCAGAGATAGGTCAAATCGTCTTAGTTAAAGAAGATAACTTACCTCCAAGTCGTTGGCTTTTAGGGCGTATACTTGAAAAGCATCCCGGGAATGATAATATCACCCGTGTAGTTACATTGCGTACTAATTCATCTGTCATTAAAAGACCTGTATCAAAACTATGTATTTTACCTATATCAAATTAATGTTTGTTTAATTAATATTTAAGTTTAATCTTTAAATGAGTAATTAATTAGTTAATAATGTTTAGTTTTCATACTAAGAAGAATTCATTGATTCCTTTAATTTATGTTTTAGTTCAATTTTGTAGGACATTTTCTCATTAAAATGTCCTAAGGGGGCGGCATGTTTAAGCTCCTTAGTTCAAATAATATTTTAATTTATAAACAATAGGTCATAATAATAATAATTTAATGTAATAGATGGCGTTATGCAAAATTAGAATCACGATGACATTTGATTTTTATAAAATACATATATATCAAATAAGGTCAAGTTAAGTTGTTGCTAATACAGAACTCTTTAGATCAGCTGGTGTTTTATTTTTAAATCACTAGCCGCTTCAGTACAACCTAGGCCAAAATTATACACATATTATATAAATTATTTATTTATTGTAAAAATTTACTTTGATTAAACACTAAATTGGTACCTGTAGGGCCAATGGTTTTCTCAAAAACGATAGATAGCTAAAGGGGTTATCTTGACTGAAATAACCTCCTAATATCTACTTATGACCGGTGTTCGTTATCTATCGTTTTTGAGAAAACCACTGGCCCTACAGGTACCAATTTGGTGTTAAATGAAAGCCAATTAAATTTACAATAAATTAATTACTGATATTTGACGTAGGATGCGTTTTTTATAAGATAATTGACAAAATAAATAACCATTTCGAAAAAGGGTTCTCTATGTCACTTCGAAACACGTTTCTTCGATAATTGATACATCGACAACTATACGTGAACGTCGAAGCGTTCATTGTTCGAAGTTTCAATACATCGAATATCTTACTTCGACGCCCGACTTTTGTTTGTCCGATGTAACGTTACTTCGAAAAATTTACCAGATGCTGAAATTTCAATGTTGGTCTCATAGTGAAAGTTGTTCAGTTTCATGGGCTGAGCTACCACCTGAGAGGTTTTGCGCTATTTCCATAACACGTTGTATATATTTTGTTTTTTGAGAACATGAACGTGTTTAGGTTTCGTTCCAACTTTGAGAAAATACTATCGTATATCGTTTCAGTATAATGTAGGTAGATCTTAATACTACCCTAACTAATATGTCAGCTTAATTTCATATACGACATGGTGTTTAGCAAAATTTTATCTGCTGTGTAATTTCCATTGCCTTATATGTAATTTCCATGGTCCGCCAATTTTCTACATTTTTTTTTAGCAAAAGTATAGATCTCAGTCGTGGCCAATTTTAATATGTTGTTTAAATTTGCAGAAGTTTTCGAAATATTTATATAATTCACCATAATTTTGCGATTTCAAAAATGCCCTGGAAATTACACGGAGAACACATTTCCCAAGAATCACCCTAAAGTAAGTTAAAATGAGTCCTGTAAGTTAAAATATTAGAAATGGAACCAACGTACAGCAGTTACCTGGTCGACCGGTAAATCTACGGAGTGATTCGTATGCCTGTTTACTGGTGGAGCTTCCTTATATAAGGCCACTTCATACTCCAGACGTCCAGGAGTCTCTTCCACAACGCCCGACACTCGAGCTCCGTGTGGACTTAAATGTTAAAACATATTTGTTATAACGTTTCCCTTTGACAGTATGATATATATGTAGATAGATACCTATATTTTATTAAATGAATTACTGTAGTGTTTTCTGTCAAAAATAAACATACTTCAAAAGTTTTTATTTCGTCTATCGTCGTGATAGCACTCTGCATATATGTACTCATAAAATATTATTTATTTAGTATTTCACATATTTATATATTTTACCTTCATCATCATACTACTTTATTTAATTATTTTTGGTTTTCTCCTTTACGCTACCTCCGGTCTTTCTGTCCAAATGTTGAACGAATCAAAGATTGTCAGCAAGAGATCACTTTCAGCGATAAGACCGTCTTTGCCCGTCATGTAAAATTTCATTATAACCAATATTGTTAACTTAATATTAATAATTATGTGTGTTATTATTTACATTTTTATAAATTTACCTGCACTCCTTATCCAGCAAATTCCACGGAAACCGAACATTAACTAATATAAATGTTACAGAATATACATGCTATAAATTTAATTATCTTTTATTCCAATGAGCAAATTGATTAAATTTTTGAATCATTCAATTTTTTCTTCTGCCCGTTCAAGACGCTTTTTGGCTAAGAAGATGAATGAGTGAAAGAAACTTACCAGCTCTTAACAGAAGTAACGACACATACATATGCTATTTATCTATCTGAGTTGTCGCTTTAATCAAAAGTTAATTAATCAGGCGCTTTCATAACAAAGGCCAAAAATATAGTACAATACTATATATTATAATCCGGTTGGCAACCCTGGGAACTAAGATAACACAAAGCCATGACCCAGACAATACGGAAAATTTCTTCTTCTATATGTATATAAATAAATTTTACCAGAATCGAATCAGCAAAAATTATGAAGTCTAAGTACTAAAAACACGATTTTGCTATTCTACGACTTGACGGTTTAGTTACAGTTTTAAGTTATAGCCTTTATTTAGTAATCAAACACGTAATACTTACAAGCTACCTGCGAATCCAGCTGCCTTATTTTCGATGATAGTTGGCTCAGGAGGCTTACACATTATGATTAGTTCTTGATCCGACTGCATCACTACACCCGGAAATTGGGGAAACCACACTCGAACATGGACGAAACCCTGCGAACAATATCGACGTTGGAAATCAAAGTTCTTATTCTTAATGAAAAATGCTTAACGATCCACTTTGTCCCTGGCACTCTGAGATTAAATTCGAACCTACTGAGCTACCTAGGATCTAATTAGCTGACGAATTTTTCGAGCACTTGTTACTTTTTCGCTACTTTTTTTTAAAGTAGGTATTATGCATTAAGAATATTTTCAGTACCTACACCATTGTGAATGCAAAATTGATCAAATATAATAATCAAAATTCTTATTAATGTACAGCAGGAGATCATCACGCGTAGCATAACAAAGTCAAGAAACGATTTCTACATCAAATGTCACTTTTCTCAGGTCGAGTATGAGATGTCATCGACATCTTTCATTTCATTTTACATGTAGAAATTAATTTATCCACTTGATATTGGCAGAATTATGCGTATTTCGCATATTTCGCTTATCTGTGCTATTAATAGAAGACGAAGAAGAGATGTGGTGCAGACAAAACGTTCTCGAGTTCGTCATGCTACGTTTGCTGGAGTGTGTCTTTTAGTAAATAACAACTAAGTTGGTAATTAACACTGATATCAAATCCTTAATCATCATTCCTTAGTGTGACGTACAGTCAACAGCACGCCAAGTTGGATCTGTCAAATATCACTTTTTGACTTTAAATCATAGAGTTCAAAAATATTTCTGAGTGTATTCTAAGGTTCTAAAACAAATGAAACGATATCGCGATGTATGTTATAGAAGTTTGATTAAATTATTTTGAACAGAGCGTATATTGAAAACAATTGCATATATACCGGTTAATGCTATATCTGCTAGTGGCTCTGTAGGCCACCGTGTGCATCGTACGGGACGTAACGGCAAAGTTATTACCAACCAAGGACAAAACATCTACACCACACATTTTCATTGACGAACAAGCACTAAACACATGGGCATATTGATCTAAACCCTGTTTACGGGGTTTTGTTGCATTTAAGTACGAAGTCGTTTCTTGACTTGCAGATTTAAATGCATATTTAACATAAAGTAAATTAAAAACAAACATCTCAGCTGTTCGAGATAAGACGTAAAATAATATTTTTTACCATTCATAAATGAATTAAGTATTAATAATGTTTTTCAAAACAAGTTTATCCATTCACCACTTTGTGATAGTCTATTTTCTACAAGATTAGTTATAATATCAGCATATTTACCCCTTATTTGTGAAGAAAAATTCTAATTATACCCCTATCTATAATAAGTGCGTATAGTGCGTATGTCTATATGTTATAAAAACATTAAACCAGTTTACAAATAAAAACAATAGTTGCGTTATTTAAAAATAAGGTACAATTTTGTAAATAAACTCAATTGTGGGCGCTTTGTAGGAATTCCTACAGTTCGTATTGCTCTTTTGCTGATACCGTTTTTGCGGTACATAACGAATGCAGTAATTTGCATAACGTTTAGAAGACTTTTTATCTTGAATCGATTTATCAATGTTTATAATTTATCGGATGTTATTTGTAAAAAAAAAAAATCTGTGAGTGAGAATTATAATTACTGAAAAGTAGCATTCTCTAGTCTAAGAATTACTTTTGTGACGAGTTCGGTGCTTGGGTCAATTAGTAAGACTGACTAGCTTGAGTATGGATTTATGAATTGTATAAGAATATAAAAACAGTTCGTATCTTACCTAAATATAAAATTAAAATTTACCAATTAAACGAACCCTTTTTGGGTTTCTTGTTAAAACCTTGGATCGTAATATATAATTTCTATCACAATGTCTCATTCTTAATCATTACCGACAATTATTTTAAAATTTTATATTAAAATTTATACGATTTAATACGTTAATATGTTGATTTACATGTTATTTACAGATGATTTTTTTACGAACTGACATCCATAGTATATTTGATTAGTCAAAATTTTAAATAACGAAAGATGAATCATCATCATCATCATCATTTCAGCCGAGAGACGCCCACTGCTGGGCATAGGCCTCCCCCAAAGATCTCCAAAACGATCGGTCCTGCGCTTCCCGCATCCAGCGGCTTCCCGCGACCTTCACCAGATCGTCGGTCCACCTTGTGGGGGGCCTGCCAACACTGCGTCTCCCGGTACGCGGTCGCCACTCCAGGACCTTACCGCCCCAACGGCCGTCAGTCCTGCGAGCGATGTGCCCTGCCCACTGCCACTTGAGGTTTGCAATTCTTTGAGCTATGTCGGTGACTTTAGTTCTTCTGCGGATCTCATCATTTCTAATTCGATCTCGCAAAGAAACCCCGAGCATAGCCCTTTCCATTGCCTCTGAGCGACCTTGAGCTTCCTTATGAGGCCCATCGTAAGCGGCCACGTCTCAGCACCGTATGTCATCACTGGCAACACGCACGAATTAAAGACTTTTGTCTTGAGACACTGCGGTAGATGTTCCGAGAATACACTGCGTAGCTTCCCGAACGCTGCCCAGCCGAGTTGGATCCGTCGACTTACCTCTCTCTGGAAGTTGGACTTACCTAATCGGACTATTTGTCCCAGGTAAAGGTACTCGTCGACAGCTTCCAGTATAGAGCCTCCAACAGTCACTGGAGTGGGTACGACATGGGAGTTTGACATTATTTTTGTCTTCTCCATGTTCATTTTAAGACCCACTTGCTGGGAAACTCTACAGAGGTCTTCGAGCATTGTGCCTAGATCTTCCATGGTCTCAGCCATGACTACGATATCATCAGCGAAACGAAGATGAATAATAAAAAGAAATGACGTTGAATTTCAAAGACAAAAAGTTTGCATATTGAAACCTAGGAAAATAAACGGTGGTATGGCATACCGTTAGACTTTTAAAATCTGTACTATGTAAAATATTCGAAAAAAAAAATCAATCTTGTTAATTATTCTATTTACTCTTCTGGTTTACTCTGATGAGAGTAGGCAGTACAGACTCAGGCCGAGACTGTGCAGACTGTGCACTGTTCACACTCACGGTGAGTTCTCAGATCCTCGTCATTTTCTAATATGGAAGACTTTGCTAGTGCAGACGCTTTGGTATATATGCACTAGTCTTGTGACTAAAAAATTGAGGCTCAGACGATTGTGGATGTTAAAGTAAATGCAGTTTAAAAAATTCCATGATTAGACTCGTGCGCACGCAAAAAGGAATCTTATGTTGGATATTCCCACGAGAATGAGATATTATCCAGTGGGAAAGAAAATGGATCAAGATTCGTTTAGGCTTACGTTTCTTTTTAACACGCCACATCGAGTGAAATCGGTAATTCGAAGTCTGTACAGCAGCTCCGTGGGGTCGTCAGGCTCTGGCCTGATCTGACAGACGGGGTCCGTAACTGGGTCCGTAGCGCGGTCGTCAGCGAACAACGGTGCGCCTCGGAACCCCTCCGGTTTCCGTAGCAGTGCAGTGACCGAGTCGCGCAAGCCGTTGCTGCCGCTCGAGAACGTGCATTGGATGTCCGTCACTATTGAGAGATATTAATTTAAGTTAATTACAATAAAAATTCTTTCAAATGATCCCTTTTTACATAGAAAATCTCGAAAGAAACTTTATGCTGTTTGTTTGTTAAGTTGTTAATAATTGCATTTTTACAATGAGGAAGTATTAAAAAAAAAACGAAAGCACTAAAGAAGCACTTCCATTAGATGGCAAATCTAGCAAAAATTGATTTTTGCAGGAAACGAATGGACCAAAGACAGTCATTTCCGTTCCTTTTAACTAACATATTAAAAAACTGAAATTTGAAAAGTTCGAAACTTATATGTATATCAATACAAATACGAAAAAGTACAAATAGAATATGAGTTGTTTATTGAGTTTTGGAAACCAATTTACTTTAAAACATGAAAGAAAACCGGAAGGGTTGTCATGGAGAAATCAAGAACGTACCGTAGCGAAATCTAGCTTGATTTCGGAATCTAGTGTTTTTTTTTAAACACTTCCTCATTATTTTCATATAAAATAAGAAATACCATCCTTAACTGGAATAGTGTTTTTTTTCCTATTGGAGGAATATCAGTATTACATATCAGGGATACCTGGTAGATATATAAATATCTGTGTTTTTACACTACATATCTCCATAAAATATAGACACTAAATGAGCTTATTGCAAATATCGTTATTTGACTAGTTATTTTTCCTTCAATAAAAAATTTATTATTTCGATGAACAATCATGAATGTTGACTAATATTTACAGAACTTTTGGAAAGTTCAACTTGTGATAAATTCAAATTACCGTAATTATAAGATTGATAATTTATTAATAGTGTGGTTCACTTACCATCGTAATCTTGTGCGAGCGTCGACTTTATCTGGAACAGAACATTCAATTTGTTTAAAATCACCGGAAGGAAGACCAAAGCGATTAGGTACACCAGTTAACTTTAATTAATTCTTATGTTTGAATGTCGGTATTGTTACTTTGGTAACTATATAGTCGTGTTCACATTGTTTGTCTTGTTAGCGATTTGGGGCAAAGATAATAAATAAAATGGCATGGATATTTTGCAAATGTGTAAGTATCACGCCTTCTGTATATTGCAGTTTAAATGAATATAAAATAATGATGCTAATTACTTTATTGGCAGTAATTTGCTAGTGCCTCAAATATACTTTGGTTGTACTCGTTTCGCTGAAAATATTTAGGTAATCATTTTCTGTACATCTTCAATTATATTCTCTAGTAATTTTCACTTGAACTTAAATGAATTCTTACATATTTTAAACAAAATATGAAACTAAATGAAGACTGTGCAGAAAAAGGTTTTAATTATTAATACCGTTTTATTATAAGAACATCAAAATTAGGTTCAATGTGAAAGTATAATAAAAAGAATTAACAAACGAAAGCAGAAATAGGTACCAACATAAACATTTAGTTTCGGATCAAACGCCATTCTGCAAAGGTTGAGTGTATGGTTTGCGGTTAAAAAAATAAAACTAACCGCACCGCATCATCAAGCCGTGAACGTGAGCTCGTCTTGCGGCTACGTTGAAAGTAAGTCGATTTTAAATTTACCGAAACACTCCTTCGACTGTAATAAAATACAGCACGTACATTGTCGACAGAAGACGCATTTCTAACAATCGTCTACTTAATAGAGGGTCAATAGTGAGTGTGCCGTGATTGTATCACGTGTTTTGCTGGGGTCATAACCATAGGCCTCTGACCGTATGCATCGTTTCGTGCGGAAACAAAGATCGGATGTTGATAACAATTCTTACGGAATGCTCGTATGCAAATTTTCCTTCGAACGGTTAAACGGTTATTTAAAACGGTGCTGCTCTGGTTATTGGGCGTGAAGATTTTTGGAGGATGAGAACGAATTGTTTTGTTCGTGCGTTGGAACCAACGGTATCCACTTATTATGGCTATAGTGGACGAATATCGTGTCCCGATATATATATTCTAATTATTCTGCATTGTATTTCGTTGTATTAGCTTGTGGGTGAGTCAGGGTGTGATAAAATTCTATTAAACAAGTTCTCCGCTTGACTTCAATAAAATGTTCATATCGTACATATAAATCGCCTTTAAGATACCTAAGTAATTTTGGTAAGTTTGGTTTTATTTATTTTAAATTCATTATCAGAAAAAAATTGATAATTTATCGATAATGTATAACTACATCTTTAATTTCCTTTTACGTGTAAAAACACAGGTAGGCTTTTTAATCTTACAGTCTTTTGTACTACATTAAAGTCTTATGTAATGAATATTTACAAAATCAAGCTTCGCGCTTCATTGATACGAATAAGCATTTGAGTGAGCATCGTACCATAGTCTGATTTTAATTTATTCGTAAGTAGATATTATTTTTGTATTCCATTATGATCTTGAAAGTGAAAGAAAAAGCACATTAGTACGTAGGTGCTCACATTAACGTAAGTAATTAGAAACAAAATGTTCCATATATTAAAGGAAAGTAACCAAATATGGATTATTGAAATTCCTTCTTAAATTATTCCTAATCGGAGAAAATTTGTAAACTGTCATTAAGTCCAAGAAATTCGCGATCGGTTAAAAGGTGGGCAACAGCCGGCCCGCGAGACATTTTGGAAAACCTATATTATTTTTTATGTCTGATACCTGTCGCAAAAAATTATGAGCCGATAACACTAATTTAAAATGTACTAATTTTAAACGCAGCACGTGAACGTATTTGCACACTAAAGTTTGGCCCACAACATGTTTAAAGTTGTCCATACCTGGTTAAAGGATTCGTTCAGCTTATTGCATAATGTATTAAATAATAAATTATTTGAAGAATAATTATGAAATTAATTTCAATATTCCATGTTAGGTAAATTATTTCATATTCTGTTACTTTCTTTACTTATTCTGAAAAATTGCTCAGTAAGGGTCAGTTCACATCGACCGAGACGCAATGAGATAAGATACTGCGCCCTTAATATAGCGACTCAAAATATAACTTTATTTACTTCACGAAAAGATACACATTTCATAGCAAGAATTCATTTAATTAGATTAGAAACCCATTAGAAGTATTTGCCTTTAATTAGTATTTGGTGCGCACTCTAATTCGCTCTTTGTCGGTTATGTATTTTATGAAAATACGCTCTGTAGAAGCGAAAAAGTAAGAAGTGCTTGAAAAATTTGTCAGTCCTGTTAGATCCTGGGTAACTTAGTTGTATTAGCAGTCGCTCCCACTCTCTAGAGAAAACAAAAAACGTGTTTTTTTTATGGATAATGGTACAGAACCCATCGTGGGTGAGTCCGATTCGCACGTGGCCGATTTTTCCATTTATAGCAGAAGTAAATTAATGTAATGGAAACCTGTCACTATTTGAGGCGAGAGTAATAAAGTTCAATGCATCGTTTCATTGTGATGTCTATGATATATTGACCTAGTCACTTACCAAACGTGGCTTACTTATTTGTGAGATATGTATTCTACTCGTTTTTTTACATTCGACCTTTTAAGAAAGTGGGCGTTATATACAGCAGTACTTACCTACCATTACTAGTATTTATTGTACGGTATTATACTAGTACTTATTTGTTACACTTAGAACAAGGTTTTGGTATACGTGAAGTGGGAAATAAAATATCTGTAAGTTACCACAGACCAACTTTAATAAAATTAAAACACCGAGAATAAATTTAATGAAGTAAAAATTAGGATTTTAGCATTGTGTTTTTGTTGTTGAGAAATCTATGAATTCATCTTTAGATTTCCTTTACATAAGATTTAGATTATTCATTATAAATACCTACAATATACTTGGACTTATTACTTTTGAAATAATAAATTTAAGAATTTGGTTTAGATGCCCTTAAGCCAATTCTAGCTTCAAGAGTTACGAGCACTATTAATGAATAGAATAAATGACAAAACCAAGACGACATTTGGCACTTATTTAATTTTAAATTGAGTTGTGGTATTGTGGGGTTGAATTTTCTCCCACGGCACATCTTATCGTTTTCCCAGCTAGATAGAATAATTGTACAAGATTGTTAAGTGTAATTGTAAATCTAATTAACATGAAAATGCTTCCCTATTCCTTGAGGCTGATAAAAAAGAGGCTGATATAAAATAAAAATATATGCAACATCATATAGGTACCTATAACATACAGTCGGAGGCATGCATAAAGAGAGAAAAAATTGTTTTATTATTTAATGTCATGCCTCCGACTATATGTTATATTTGATGTTGCATACATTTTTATCTGGTTCCAGCCTTTTATTTAGTTGTTTTAAAAACATTTAGGCTACTAATACAAATCTAACATACCTCATTTATCTAAATCCGTTCAGCGGTTCTGAAGATATGGGGTAATAAAGAATATTTCATACATACATACAAGATACCCGCGAAAAACATAATCTTTCCTTGCAGTCGAGTAATAAAGTTTTTTTTTTAATTTCATTTATAGGATTTAAATCAATTTCAATAGAATAGAGAGATGGAAAAGCTGGCTGGATAGTTGCCCACTTTTCAAAGAACCTCTGTTATTAAGGTTTGATTCCTGGCAGTTGGTTGGATGGGTTGTTAAAATTTTGGATTACGAAGTCTACAAAATATGTGAATATTTTCATTATAAAACCAATTTTTGAATATTTTTATTATAAAAGATCATGTATAATTTTGATACAGTTTACTAATACGATTATTGTATAGAGGCTGTGACAGGGTTACAGTTTATAACTTTGTTTGTTTATCTCTTTAAATACTGATTCGGGATATTTTATGATACGCGGACTATGATTAACGCTGGTATTAGAATATACTAGTTAAAATAAAACAACTCCGACCAAGTGGTAGTAAATGATTAGTGTTGCCATATTAATGCCAAGTACATGCTCATATTACTGTTGGGTGATTAATCAAGCGATGTTATATTAAACTATTTTATTATACGCACAGTAGCACATATGCAGCCGACCGTCTTACTCAAAGCTACAGGTAAAGTGATCGTTTTATTTTCTTTTATTATTATCAATTTGTATTGTTATATTTTATAATATTTTTTTATAAATTCTTTTAAAGAAACATTTTTTTGAGTTTTATTTTTTATCATATATTTTTTAAGTAAATATACTTCTGTTAATTAAAACAAAAAACAAATCTATTCATAAGTATTTGAAGACTTCACTCTATGTAACTTTAGGTGGTTATACTATACAGGTAAAGTATGAATAGGAGATGATCGCATAACGAATATTTTTTTTTTTCATTCAAGAGAGCACCAATTTCATCCCTCAGTACCTCTTTGGAAACAGGATGCAATATCCGAGTCTTAAATTCTTTAATTTAAGACTCGGATATTGCATCCTGTTTTTTTGCATCATCAATCTGACTCAAATTACTCATTTTTATTATTTTGTAGTTTTCTATTGCGCGCTTCTGCTACATTTGTCATACTTATTATTAGTCTTTGCATTACTTCTTCAATTGCTAAATATTAAGTTTAACTTAAAACGTATCTCACCAAAATCGTATGACAATAATTATGATTGCACGTCTTGTTTTTTATTTAAGATATAAGCGGCGGTGTCTAGGCACTTTTGCAGTTTTTTGTGTTAAGTGCGCTCATCGGAGCGTGAAATTTAATTTTGTAAATGCTTCCAATCACGTTTCCACAATAACGCGAGGCCCTACATAAGTAGGAGCTTTCTACGGTAACAAATAAAAGTGTAGCCAAACGCCATTACCGATCACGGAATGTCTCATTTTTGAACTTATTGCTGTTCTATTTATAGTTTCCATCATCTAGTGCGATTTCGTTTAAGTACTATTTAATGTTACACACGAAAAAGAAAAAATGAAAAAATACAGTTCTACGTTTTTTTTGAAAGACCTATCCAATGACGCCCCACGCTATGGGGAAGAATAAAAATATCATCCCCACCTTACATGTACGCAAAGATTTCTTTTTTTATTTTCTCTACCATTTTGTCGGCGTTATTAACGTGTATACTCATGCCAAATCTAAACCACAGATACACGAACATAGCGAAACTGTAAGGGTTCCTGGTTTACTACGGAAACCCCAAAAATTAAATGCCGCTTGCAACACTCCACTTGAGAGCAGCTGACCGACAGATATTTTTTTTATAGTTGTGATAGTCTAAATAAAGTTTTTATGGCAAGATATGTTAGAGGTGCTGGAAAAATATTTAAACCTATTTTGAGTACCTACAAGACAACATTAATTGTCGGATGAGAGTTTTGTTAGATTGTATCTAAACAGAGAGTAATTGGGGCTTCGGTTTCTCAGGTGTCATTCCCCAGTAGAGTGTACAACATTACTTCAGTACTTAAAGCATTCAAACATTCTGTTGCCAAAACTACGTTATTTCGGATGACTATATTTTATTCCAATAATGCTCCTTACTAAGACTACAAACTAACGTAGTTTCTTTTGCATTTATTATAATAAATGCTTAATTTAAGGTTTCATGCTTAAACATCTGAACCGATTTAGGTAAGATATGTGTGTAAAACGAAATAGTGGGCACGATATAGGATTATTCTCTTCACATCGGAAATCATCTCACAAATGAGTGAAAAAAAGAGTAAGTGCAGTTGTACAGAAAACCAATAATGTATAATTGCAGTTCTCTATAGATACTCATAGAATCAAATAGTTAGAACAAGCCCTAACTCAAATACGCGAGCCTATTACGGATTGGTGAGTAAAAGACGTTGGTGTAGCTTGGATCATCGGCTAAGCGTATTTTTCAAAGCATTGAGGAGCTCGAGATTACAAATTTTGGGAAAGCACCATCACGCTCCTTAAACCCGTGACCTCTAAGCTTGACGGTGACAGTGTCAAGCCACTAAAAGCAAGGGTTAGAGAACATTTTGATTGGTAAATAAAAGTTATAACAATTAAGAAAAAAGGTCATATAAGTAATTAATTACAAGATATGGTTAGGGAGAGGGTGGACGCGTCCCTGTAAACTTGTGCATTGTTTAGTTCATTGTCAGACGTAAATACCTAACCTTTTCATGTTAATACAAATGATTAGTTTTCATGATTACTTAACATATACATGTGTGTTTTGATGAAATTTGGAGAAAAAAGCTACTGAAAATATTAAACCCACGCAGACGGAAGCATGCGTAAAGCTAGTATGTTAATAATCTTGAGAATTAATAAAACAAATAATAATGCTTACTTAAGTGCTTATGTGAAATTGTCTTCATTTTATGACTTTAAAATGCTGTTTAATATGAAAGTGTTATGGTCTTGTAATGGTTAAAATTAAACCTTAAAATGAGGTCAACTGTTCGTATTCAAAACTTTTGAAAATAAAAACTTTCACGATATAAAAATTTATGCGTGAACCAAAATTAAACGCTTTATGATAAGTACAGAGAAACTTAGCAGACACAATGAGTATTACTATATTAGCAACAGTGACCTCAATAAATTAAAGCCGGAACGTTCTTATATCGATCTGGAACTGAAAGAAAGCTATAAAATGTATTAGCTGCTTTTTCCTGAGAAACTCTCCAAAGTCATTGGAGGCACCAGGTTCGATGTTGCCTTTTGTATAGGCGATTTCAAAATTGATAATAGTTTTTAGGTTAACTATAAGGTATTGTTTCAAGTTTTTGGAGTAGGTATATAAAACAAAATTAAAATAAAAAAAGGGATAAAAATTCCGGTCGGTAGACGTATCTGCAGAAAAATAACCAGACAACAACATAAGAAAGTATGAACATCTACGTATTAAAACTTATAAATTGATCCAAACTTGTACCCGAAAACTGTTAATAGGTTAAATCTACTGATAAGTTACGGTTAAGGTGAATATGATACAGATAAGTACTTATATCATATCTGTTTGAGGTATATCATTGACATTAGGTATATGGATAGAGTTGGACTAACTTTATCCGTATTGCTACTGCGATTGTGTGTTTTATTATTATTCTATTTGTTGGTAGGTACAAGAAATAATAAGTTATCTTCCTGACTATATTTAACCTGCGATTAAACTAAAAGCAGCCTAAAAAAATAAGCCTTTGTATGTGGACTGACAGTTATTAGAAATATAATTTTAATTGAATTTTGTGATAGTTTAAAGATATTTTTAAGCTCTAATAAATCTTTAGAAAGCATTTATAACTTTTTTACCGTTGAGGTAACGTTCATAAAAACCTCAGATGTTTTCTATAGTTTTTTCATCGACCGAAGTTTCCAAACTGATCACCATGAACAATTATTAAACTTAAAAAGCAGTCTATAATCCCAGATATCTATTACATTTAATAAAAAAATTTTGAAATATATCCCTTTTACTAACCGTGAAAACTATTATACATTTAGTTTTGTATTATTTCAAAAAGCTTTATCTCAGTCCGCTTATATTTAAAGTGTCTTTTCTATAATACTATAAGTATATACCTATAATACTAGTTATAAAGAGGAAAAATTTGATCGTTTGTTTGTTTGTTTGCAACAAATACGCTCCAAAACTACTGGGCTGAATTTAAAAAATTCTTTTACCTACGGGAAATTATATCGTATGCGGTGAACTATATTTAATCCCGAAAAACAGTAATAAAGGGATGAAAATGGGAGTGGAGGTTTTTAAAGGGACGTTACAATACTAATAATTGTTTACTATTCAATTTGTCATTTTAATTATATCTATGTCATGATATGAATCGATATCCAAATAAACAGTTCTCTAGGGACCACGCCGGCGAAACCTTTGGCGGAAAGCTAGTTTATTGATAGTTTGGAAACTATGGCTCTAATTTTATGTAACATACAGATAGATAGACAACATTAGTTTCTCATTTATAATATTAGTATAGTATACCTATATATACGTTACAGGTAGGTATACATATAAGTTAAGCATTTGTAACAACAGTAGTTTTTCAGTTTTAGATATAAACATTATATTCTAACTGAATACTAATTTTAACTTAATAATGATTCTAACTGAATATAATGTTAAGTTTTGAAACTGGAAAAGTACTATTGTTTAAAAATTATAAATAATTAGCGTAGGCACTGCTTATTTTGCAGTGCACTTTTCACATACCTATGTGTTTTGTGTCCCCTCCCCCCCCGTAAACATGAAAACTGTGAGACAGTTTTTTTTTTATTAAAAACCCTGTTCAGTAAGTTCATTCATTGGATACATATTTATAAACATTGAACACTGTTTCGTTGCAGTTCTTGTGATGAGTTGTAAATACAATTTTTTGATGTTTTAGATTATCGGAGTGGTTGCATATTGTGAATTGTTTTTGTTGTTGTTTCTTTCTGTGTCATCTATTGTTTGACAGTATTTAACACAATACTGTACTTTTAAAAACCAAATTTATAACAGTCGTGTAAAATTTGCAATTTTCTCAGTTGACCCTGGTAAAAAAAGAATCTTGTGACTTTAAAATTATCATTAAGATAATTAAGTATTACACAGATTTAATTGAATGATATCGGTAGTACATAACTTACATATTAACAGAAACTAAATCTAAACAAAAAACACAAAAAATAATAGATATCACAAAAGAAATACATAAAACTTTATAGTGGAAGCTATCCATTTAGTCGCCAACACATTGTTAAGCATGTATTTTCAATGATGGAAACGGTAAATAATTTGCAAGATTTACTGCTTTCTGTTGTCCATAGCGGATTATTGATTCGGAGTCAACCGAACGGTAATATATACACAAGCGGTTGATCGATAGCCTATTAGTTATTGGATGTTTGTTAGACGTACCAGCAACAATACCAAGATCGTGCAACTACAGGTGCCCGTCATGCTTGCGGTCGGCCACACTCGAGCGCGGCGCCAACCGTTAATGCTATCTGCCCCGATTACCTTATTGCGCCAAACAAAAAAACCTTCAACTCTATCTTATATTGTTCCTTATTAACTAATTAACAATTAAAACACTGGGTTACAAAACTTTTTAACAGAATCAACACTAAACACTTTGTTATTCGAACGCCGGTGGAAGTCGCGCGCTGCGGGCGACTGCTGAGATATCCGCGCGTATTACAGTTGCGTTTGCGCCGTTGCCGCTAACTACGTGGTGCTTATGCGGAGCCTCGAGACGGGACTGCGCGGTGGCGCGCTCGGCTTACTCCGTTGATGATGGTGGAACAGTTAGCCATCGACGGGGAGGGCACCACCTGTTCGCTGGTACCTTATCGTTCTCATGACACGACCACCGATACGCTTAACAATTCGGCAATCTTGTGATCTACATTGTTGATTGGCATCGCATTAGGGCAGAATTGGGCACTGTAGGTTGCGCTGTGGTCATTACCGTGACATTCGCGTGGAGAAATTGCCGAGTTCTGATTGAATGGCAGTTTGAAGCCGCTCTCGGGTCATCGATGTTATGTGTTCGATATCTCTCCATCGATGCCTACGAGCGCAGGAAGAGATTTTAAGATTAGTTTTATTTTCGGCCGAACTCATTGAGTCTCATCTTTTGATACGAAATTAAAACCGCTATAGAAAGTCAATCAATTTTTTTTCCGATGAAGAGTTAAGATAACTTGTTAGGCGCAGTCACAAACAATGTTGGATGATATAAATTGTTTTTTTAACTGATACATGATATGATTGTTTAATGAGAAGTTTAACCTACTAACATTGATGTAACAACTATAGAAAATTCTGATAATGGTAATAATTATTTCTTCATTCATTTCGAAGTTTTCAACTTAAGTTATTAATTTATTAACCTGAGAATTTCAGTTCGACTTAAATCATTAAGAATTACTGTAAATAAAGTCACATGAGTTGTAAAAATGATTACGTAATTTTTTTTAATTAATAATAACATTATTTCAATCCATAAAGTTTTGTAGCAATAGTAAAATTAGAAAACGCCAATTTTTGTCTTAGAAACGAAATAAAGTATAAACAAATGGTCAAATAATAATATCATTTAAAATTTGCGGCCAAATTTTCAATGATAATTATTTTTCTTTTTCGACCATTTATTTATATAACAGGTGTCGCCAAGTGGCAGCTGGTGGCGTCGATCCGTGACCGCCGTCACGCCCTTACTTCGTTACAGTTAATCCACAATTAAAAATGCTCAGATTCCTCCGACCGGCTTGGAATAATATTGTCAAAACTTAATTAGTTTCAAGCGAACCATTACCGACATGCGCAGAGCTTTCACTGGTCGATGCGTATTATGTTAATGGTTATTAATACATAAAAATAATAACAACATCATAATTATTGCTCAAATCCAAAATAAGTAAATAAAAACCTTGTATTATGGAAATTAGAACAAATGATGATTGATGATGAATGAAGATCCAGATCCGACACCATAGAAAAGTTAATTTCTAAAATGGATCCTTCAACCCAGCTTGTGACTCACTTATCACGGAGATGTATTCGTATTATTTTTGAAGATGCTATCCCGTGTTTCTTTTGGCCAATTCTGTAATGAGTTTGTAAGGGAATTTAATATAATTGTTAAGAAAATTAACCGAATGTGATATACCTAAAATGTGATACTGATATCACTTTCTAGAAAATAATATGAATAATTAAAAATGATTCCTTATGGAAATTACGTTATGGAAACATATTTAAATTAATTAAGCGAACACATAAATCAATCGTAAATCTCCGGAATTTATAGATATTTACAAATTTTATCCAATTAGGAATAATTTAAGAAGGAATTTCAATATTCCATATTAAGAAAGTATGTATATACAATATTCGGTTACTTCCCTTTAATTGAAATATCGGTAAAGATTTGGGTAGATGTTAAATTTACAAAATATACAGACTTAATTATAATAGACAAAGAAACAAGATGAAAAGATATAACTGTATGCACAGTTGGGAGCATGTAAATCGCCTTCATAATTACATATATAACAGCTAACAAGTATCTCTAGTCTGTCAAGTATTTCTGCAATGTCAGCATGGTTAAGCACTTGGATTTCTTTTCAATCTTTTGTAATAACGATGTTGTGTTGAATTACTTAAATCGTTTATAAGTTATTGTAGTATGTAGGTGCTTGAAGTCTCATATTGATACTATTGAAACTGGAACGTAGGAAGCTTTAATATATCCTGATTCTATTATAAAATTCTTTTTATTAATTTTGATTACAAAATATTTACTGGTCGTTTTTAGTAAAAGTCGATTTTAATTTATAAAGTCACTCTATATTTACCAGAACTCTAGCTATAGCTATAATTTGTTTGCCTTGGGAATTTCTGGATAGATATTTGTCTTTTATATCAGAAAAGTTTAATTCTCTAAGATTAAATGTGGTTCTCAAGTTCATGAGTAATTGTCTAAGCTGCGATTAATAAATAAAATTACGTTTCTACCTTAAAACTTTTCTATTTCAGATAAGTAGTGAAACTTTTTACTAATATTAATTTTTCTTTCACACAATACAAAGGATGTTTTTTGTCGACTACAGAAATGTGCAGATTGAGTCAGATTAACGATAGTTTCATCTTCTCTTCACGTGGGGGTTACACCGTAGTAGATTTTATTGGCGAACAATCTTTGGACCTTAAAACAAAAAAATTCTGTCATATATTGTCCCATGATCCTTTATACATACATACCTATAACATTTAGTCAACTTCACAAAAATTACGAGTGCCAAGAGATAGTCCGATATTATTTCTGTTATTTTGAACTACTTTTATTTCTTCCAATAATACAGTTAAAATTATATTACAAGTACCAAAACCACAACTAGGTTACTTATACATAGTAGAAGAAGTCATAGAAAAAAATATTGTAGCACTGTCAAATTTTCTAAATTTAAAATAATAGTTCTTACTATTGTTGGTTATTAAAAAGATACGTCATATAGAGTTCAATATTGTTTATAATTGGTCATTAACACTGATCAGTCTTTGCAGGTCATTATCTGTAATAAATTATATAGGCTTGTAAGAGCCGCGCGCTATGAAGCGGAAGCCGATTGTTCGTGAACTTATTTCTGTTAGGGTTGATTCACATATTCACATAGAACCTAAATAAAAGTGTAGAAGAATTAAAAAAAGAACTAAAGCGAAAAATAAAGATATCAGAAATCTTAGAAAAATACTTGAAAGAGAAATAACATATATATTAAGATAATATTACAATAGCATTTTCAATGCTATAAATTATAATTAACAGTTAATTAATGGTAATAATGAGAACGTGCCTAGTCCGAATCTAATTAATATATAGAAGGTAACGTTTCTCATGACTTATAAAGAATATTCTGCATTGTAGAACATGTTTTTTCAGTTATTTTGTAACTCTCTAGTTTTATTTATTATTAAAGCGATGCCTTCCTACTAAGCGGATAGAATTTTCTCAATTAGATTCTATCCTGTACATTTGTGAATACCTTAAGTAAATTTATACTACCGAAAACTACCTAG
Organism: Diatraea saccharalis; assembly: GCA_918026875.4. Taxonomy (NCBI): domain Eukaryota; kingdom Metazoa; phylum Arthropoda; class Insecta; order Lepidoptera; family Crambidae; genus Diatraea; species Diatraea saccharalis. Next base: position 10,150,723 of record OU893337.1, read on the forward strand.
AAAAACTTAATCGTAAATAAAAATAATTAAATCTATATACTTACTATGACACATTCTTTTTCATTCCTATGCCCTGTACCTAAGGACATGTCAGAGGGCTTCAGTGGGTCATGAAGCTTACAAAGAGTTTAGAAGCTATAGCGGAGGCAATGGCTTTTTTAACGTCGCTTTAAAATACATAAGAGATATTTAGTAACATCAGGTACGATGTGCCTAAATATTATCACTAGGGACATATTCTAGTTATTCGTACAACTAGAATATGTGCCTAGTGATCCGAGAGACTGCAAAAGCCCTTATAATGTAACAAAATGTTAAACGACTGTAAATTACAGTCGTTTAATGTGAACTTACCTTTAGGAGTCATTATACCAGCTGTTAATGCACTTTTAATGCGAGACACGCAGTGGGTAATGTGTCTTTTTGTTACTTTATTGTTGATGGGATAACACACATTTACTAGGAGATGCCTAGTAAAGTGCTAAATAAGACATTAAATTATAATTTAAGTATGGCCAAAATACACGATCGTAGTAAGACGCGGACGCAAAAAAGGTTATGGACACAACCACCCAAAAATTAGCCGAGTCCTAGTCGGAGCACAAGGGTGACGCCAAAATCATAAAATATGCTTAATTAAATATATTCCAAATAGAAAGTGCTTAAGAAATTTAAGCATTTTTCATTAAGTATATTTTTGAGTATAGCATATGAATGCAAAATTGATTAAACACTATCTTTTTGATTTGTTTTAATAATGGAACTGACCTGTCATGGTTGATCTGCTGATAGTTGATCTGTCTGTCAACCTAATGGATCATTAAATGGCTTCATTTTAACACATCAATCGGAGCTTCAGTTACGCGCTAGAGCCACTGGCTTGAAAAAGTAGCATTGTATATCTTGGCCATTATTTTAAATCACATTGCAATGAAGCTAAATTTGTTGTAGTTTAAAATGAAGCATTTAACATTGACTTGAATTATTCGATTCAATTAAAAAAATTAGTAATAGTTTTCAAATAAACTTAAAAAGCTTTACGTTTTCGAGATGAAGGTTTGTGTGGCTGACTGAATGCATAATGAAGAATGTTAACAATTTTTTTTTATTAGCACTCCATATTCTCTGTCAAAAATAAAAAATACTAGTGAAAGAATTACTTCGATACGACAATTAGTTTCCGATTTAGAAGTAAAACAAGTTGTAACCGCACGACGCGGGCTGCCGGTGACGGTGTGACGTCATTGCACAACACGCTCAGTCTGGCTCACTTAGTCCGCTCGCAGTCGCGCGCCCGTGCCGTCGAAATTTTACCTAAATACTTTTAAAAATGTCCAATCCAAATACTAGGAAATCATGTGTTGTGCCTAAATGTAAAAATACAACTACTAATTCGCCGGGAAAGTTGTTTTTTATAGACATCTTTATGATAAATAGACATCTTTTCAACCTCTTTTTTTTTTCACATATAAAATGTGAAAGAGAACACTGTATTTGAAGCTCTCTAAGTTTTAATGCTACTTTGTCAAAAAAAATTTCATTCTGACCGGCTAAATGAAGTGTTATACCACTTGTGCCAAAATCTTTAGCTTTAATCATTTTCAGTGTGGCACCAACACCTGAGAGCTTAGATTTTTTTCAATTTCGACGATGTAGCCACATTAAAAATGCTACAGTATGTTTACAGCCACCTCTGCTGGCGGCACAATCTTCGCAGTTTACATTTAATACTTCTTGATCCTTTTCATTGCATTCTAAACTGCAATGATAAGGTGTGGTACGTACGCGGTGTTCTGGCGTGATTCTACATTTAACCGTACATACATACATCACCTACTCTTTTAACTTGAACATAACCAATAGCATCATTGCCATAGCTGTTTCTTGCCGATCTGAAATAAGTTTCAAATAAAAATAAATAGCCTTAAGTATTTTGTTAGTAAAAAAATAATTTAATAAAATGGCCTTAAGTATTTTGTTAGTAAAAAAAAAATACTAATAAATAAAAAAGGTTTAGTACATCTGTTCAAACTTCTATATTTGCAACAAAAAAATAATTTAATAAAATGGCCTTACGTATTTTGTTAGTAAAAAAAAATACAAATAAAAAAAGGTTTAGAACATCTGTAACGTTTAACCCACAACATCTACATCCTAGGTACCTATCCTACTTCCTACTTATATTATAAATGCGAAAGTTTGTGTGTGTGTTTGTTTGTTATCTTTCACGCAAAAACTACTGAACAGATCTGGACGAAGTCTGTAATAATAACACATAGGCTACTTTTAATCCTGGGAAAATGTACAGCTCCCGAGGGAATCGTGGGCGAAGCTGCTGGCGGAAGCTAGTTTGCAATAAATCAATGTATGTATTTATTTAAATTTACTAAGAGCGGTACCTATATATACATACGTACCTACCTATAGCTACAAAACTATAATACATATTTGTCTTTAACGTAAAAATTTAATGGTAGGTAGGTACTTCTAATATTTGAGTTGCATTCTTCCATTACGATATTAGTTGCGTATTTTGTTTTGATAAAACAATTTAGAACAGATAAACTATTAAGCATCAATAGTAGCAAGGAAAGTTTACTTACCTATGCATTTTTATTCCTCGCATTTCGGCGGCAACGAAATTATTATTTGTTAATAAATAATGCGCAACTTTTAATCCATCTATTTTAGGTAGATTATCCGATTGCCCTTTTTCGAATCCTTTGTCTATTTTATTAATCGAATAATATTTAATATTATTAGACTATAAACTTAATACACGGGCGAAAACACAACAAAATACTGCGCAAGCTATTATATCTACTATAACCGCTGGCGACTTGATACTAAGCGGGGCGCGGCGCGTTGTGACATGACGTCACAAGCGGTCACGTGGCTGTTAGCGGGATTCGATATTTTTCGAAACTTTGAATGCATATAAAATCAAAATTACTAGGTATTTTTGACTACAACAAAAACTAGTGTATTTGTATACATAAGGGCTTTATTGAGACAAAATTTCAAGCGATTTGGCATACCTAGTAACATTCTTCATTTTAGCGTATTCGGTATCTCCATAGCATGGACTAATAAATCTGTAGATATTGTAGGAAAATAGTAATTTCAACTATTTAACAGCCAGAATAACTCCTCTTCGTAGTTGGATAGCTCGGACGCAAATCTTAACAATTTATAGTGACGAATCAATGGACACTCAATATGGCATGCGCAGGCATCGAGTTTTTACCGCCATTACCTCGCAAGGGACTAAGTGATGCGGATCCAATGCTATGATTGATGCGTCGGTGATGTACCTTCCGCGTGCTATCGTGACAGTGTGCTGAGAGCAATCAAATTAAACCGAAATCGATATAAGTGAATACCAAAGAGTCAGTTACGTAATCGTACATTTCATAGATCAGTGTATAATACTGGAATAGGACGTGTTACTGTTTTTTTTTGTTACTTTTGTACGTTAATTTAAGTAATTAACTTCTCTCGGCGGCGGATTTAAGACCTCCACAAGCTTTCTTAATGTAAGCCTCCTTGCACATTGCTGAGCATTTATTTATTGATTTTTCTTATTTTTTCTTTGTATAATTTTGGAGTTACTCATTCATATGATGTGAGGTAGAACTGTAACGGTGTGCTGTACCACCGTTAATTTTTCCTAGGTTTCAGTATGCAAACTTTTTCAGTGTTATTACAAAAGAGATGTTAAACAGTGTTTTACCATGTGTTTATCTAAACTGTGTTTAAGAATATAAGCCCTGTTTAAAATGATGTCTAATTTTCCCTATTACAAATTCATTTTTAAACATTGTCTAAGTAAAGAAACATTCGTACTACTGGCTTTCATTCGTTCATACACGTTCAATTCTATGCACGCTGTATACAAACTTATAATAAATTTTAGACGTAAAAAGATATCTTTTAAACACACTAGTTAATAATTTTTGTAAATGAAAATATTTAATCTAAAATTATCATTTTTAATTTAAATTCAAAGACATAATTCTTATCAAAGTCAAAACTATAGTGAAATATTGTGAATGGCAAGATATTCACCTTTCGTAATTCGAAATTTTGACTAATCAAATATACTCTTTGTGAATGTCAGTTCGTAAAAAAATCTTGTAAATCGTATAAATTTAGAAATATTAATATTATAATTATGAAAATAAGTGACTAAAATAGAAAATATAAAATTGTATCCTGGAAAAGCGTCCAAGTTTTTATTAAGAAACCCAAAAAGGGGTATGTTATTGCTTTCTTTAGCAATTAAAATTTTATATTTAGGTAAACATACGCATTGTTTTTATTAAATAAATAAATTTTATTTTTTCGTTTTATTTAATGAGCCCAAGCATCGAACCCGACACAGAACTAATTCCACATTTTTTTCTCAAGTATTTTGCTTGGTGTTATTAATTATATCTGGAAATGGAAACACAAATGTTTCTAAAGTTGTGCCATGGCCGAATAAAATCCATGGGTATACGTGCTATGTAACCTAAAGATGAGCCTCATTGAGGTACTTTTACATGAATTAAAATTTAAATGGGTATTTATATTAAAAAAATCGAAGGGCTTGTTAACTTTGCCATGTTGCTGACTCTAAATTCAACAAATACCTACAGTGTTATTACAAAAGAGACGTTAAACAGTGTTTTACCATGTGTTTATCTAAACTGTGCTTAAGAATATAAACCCTGTTTAAAATGATGTCTAATTTTCCCTATTACAAAGTCATTTTTAAACATTGTCTAAGTAAAGAAACATTGACGACCTCCGTAGCCGAGTGGTTCGCACGCCGGTTTCAAGGTGTCGCCATCTCTGAGGTCCCGGGTTCGATTCCCGGTCGGGTCAATGTAGAAAATGAACTTTTCTATATTGACTCGGGTCTGGGTGTTGTGGTACCTTCGTTGTCTCAGATACTCCATAATACGGGGGCTTTAGCTACTCATCTTGGAATCTGAGCAATGTATGTGATGTTGTTAAATATTAAAAATATTAAAATATTATTCGTACTACTGGCTTTCATTCGTTCATACACGTTCAATTCTATGCACGCTGTATACAAACTTATAATAAATTTCAGACGTAAAAAGACATCTTTTAGACACACTAGTTAATAATTTTTGTAAATGAAAATATTTAATCTAAAATTATCATTTTTAATTTAAATTCAAAGACATAATCAAAGTCAAAACTATAGTGAAATATTGTGAAAGGTAAGATACTCCATAAACAACATATCATGTGTCAACATGACATTTGTTTAAATTTTAAACAATGTTTAAAAGTTGTTTTGCCTTAACCTATACTCAAATAGAACGATTTTTAAACACGTGTTCAACGCGTGTTTATCTTTTTTGTAATAACACTGCTAATGTCTGTGGATAAGGAAATAAACGTCAAAAATTATAGTTTTAATTTGGATTTTAAGAGCCCTATTACAAATTTACATCCTGTGAGATAAGGTATTCTGAAGCGTTCAAGGTCAAGCGAACAACAACAAGGTCAAAGCGACAACTTGTTCAAGGTCACGAGTCCACAATACAGTGTTGAAACTACAACCAATCGATTGTGATACTTTTTTCCAATATTTGTACATTTTTTAGTATTTCTAAGATGTGATTCTTTTCCTGGACATTTTAACACAACTGCACAAGAAGAGGAGTCTAATGTAATAGTTAATGTATGTACGTGAGTTTTTTTTAATCCACCTTAACTTTTGAAAGCCATAATGGACATGAACGTATAGATAGGGTTTCATTAGAAACGTTACATCATCCCCAGTGACCACAAAGTGCATTGAGTATCAGTGAAACTCACTATATTTTTAATATTAAATATGGAGGATGTATGACGTCATATAAAAAAGTATGTTTTATTAAATATAGTAATATGGGTATCTAATTAAAGGTATTGGTATGGGTATCAAATTAAATTGATAAGCACGTTAAAATATATAATCTCTATAAATAATTAACTGTTTACTAAAAGTAATAAATAGAAATAGAAATAAATAATTAAAAAATACGACTGCTAAAATCGAAGTAAAAATAAAAGAAACAAGTTAAGCCAAATCATAGGCTAAACAAAATTCTCATTTAGAGTAAAATGCTGTTACGAAAATTAGATTTATAACCTTTGTATAATAGCTGAGGTGATAAATTTCAACTGATTATTTTCATTATCTTTAGTTTTTTACTTTTCACGAGGCAAAAATGCTAGTTTTTATCAAACTGCTATAAATTGCTCATTAATAAAACTAAAATCAGATACGAAAACCTGTTTAAGTTACGTTTAAGTACAATTTGTGACGTGCTTATCTTTAAATACTCACTGCAGAAATCGGCTGTATATCTATGATAATAATATAAATATCCAATTAAAATATTCGTGCCATATTCGCGGTCGATGATTGCGGAATAATTTCTTCATCCATTCTTGAACAGTTCTATTATCGCCATATCATTAGTGATGAAAAGTAGTAAATTAGAATTATATTAAACTAGCTTTGCCCGCGACTTCATCCGCATGGTAAGTAGCCTAAGGTTCTTTACTCATGGCTGTTGCGATGCAATTCGATATCGATGAGCGATATCGCACGAATCGCAAGCTTTTATAAAATGTATGGAGAATCGCAAGTGTTTATTCATGAGATTGTACAATCTGTCAATATCGATCAGAAATCTCCTCGACATCGAATTGCATGTACGTACTCATAGTTTGCGATATCGCTTCAAATGTATGAAGGCGATAGAACGCTCGATTTGTTTTTGATTTTCTGTTCAGTAATATCGAGGAGCGATTCAATTGCGCAATCTTACCATATCATCACAATATATTCAATTTCACAAAAAAATATACGGCAATATCGCTCCTATATAAACAGGTAAAGCCCGATAGTCCAGTGGTTAGCGACGTTAAGTGACAATCGCAAAGTCCGGTAATCGGATGGGCGGTCAAATTTTTTAGTGGAGCGATTTATCATGGCCGCGCATGTCCAGTACGGATTACTTGGTAGATTGGTCATCCATTAAGAATACCTGAGTGTGCCTTAGCATCCCTAATCCACATTGGGCCTTTTACGCGGGATCAGTGCGGATTGTTAGATGGATTAGAATCATCGATTAAGAATATATACCAATCCGCATTGGGACTAATAGATAAAGAAGTAAATAAAACTGATGGTATTGTAAATATAACCAATGTTACTAAAGCGAAGTGAATTAGTGCGATCATATATCTTACAATAATGGATGCGTGAAGAATTGGATCAATCTACAACTGGAGCAATATAAAATATGTGGAAAATGAGTTACAGAAGCATGTGCGTTCCGGTATATATATTTTTCGAAGAGTGCGTGCTTACATCTATACTTAATATTATAAAGAGGAGAGATTTGATTGTTTATTTGTTTGCATCGAATAAGCTCCGAAACTACTGGAACAGTTTTAAAAATTCTTTTACCTACGGGAAGCTACCTCATAAACGATTAACGTAGGTTATATTTTATTCCGAAAAACAGCAAATAAAGGGATGAAAATGGGAGTGGACGTTTGTGTAGGGAATTAAAACGTCACCAAAGGTTACCATTATTTGCTAATCAATTTGTCACTGTAATTATATCAATTTCATGATATCAATCGATATTTTCCCTAGAATAAATCGTTTCTAGGGACCACGCGGGCGAAGCCGTTAGCGAAAAGCTAGTAAAATATAAGGCAAAAGCAATAACGCTTTTGCCTTATATTTTTAACGCTTTTGATATGCATTGATGAAATTAAATATAACATTGAAACAATATTAACTAGTCAGTTTTAAGCTCAAAATTGAAAGAATAATACGTCTCGTTAAAGTAATAATTAACCCTAATGAATAAAAAAACTATTGGAAATAGGACTATTAAAAAATAAATAAAAAGATAATTAATTTTCTGCTATGCGGAATTATTAGCATTATTCGTTTTGGATTGTATTGTATAGAGATTTTTTAAATTCTAGCTTTTAAATTAAGATCAGGTTTATTTTGTTTCTTTAGAGAAAATAGATATATTTTTTCAATCTACTTTCATCCAAATCTATGCTTATTTTAGTATACGTCCGAAGCTTTACCACAAACCACGCAAACTGTTTGGATAACGGCCCGTTCACACGGCCATCTGCTACGGATGACCGCGCCTCATTTGTACCGAACTAATCGTAATTTCAGAGCTACGAAATGGGACAGAAACCAGGGGCCGGAAAAAGCGGGCAACTGGTTCAGCGAAAATTTGAATAATGACGACCTAGCGGAATGCTTCGGTTGCTCTACTCCACGGTGGCTGCGCTTGCGTTGCATTCGTTGAGATTCGTCGGACTTACCATAAACTTTTAGGATTGGTCCAAAACATATCAATATGTTTAAATTGACATTTGAATAAAGAATCTTTTGATTGAATTTGATTTGATCCAATTTTTACTATATTGAAAACAGTTTGCATAACTTGTATACGAGTATTTCATTTAGATAAAAATAGTTTTGAGATTACCTTAACATCGATGAGAATACGCTCACCGGTAGGAAGCAAAAGGAACAAGTTAAGGAATTCCTCAGTCTCGGCGGGTCTCGAATAGCTCAATTCGTTAGAACAGTTGCCTGGATTGCGAAAAGTTATGGGTTCGATTCGCAATTTCCCATATCCGGCACCTAGGACTGGTCAATTTTAAGCATGTTTCAAAGAACATATTTAAAACAAATCTTTCCGTTAACCACATATTTTGTCCCCATTCAATCTAAATATTTCTTTTACAATATATCCCTTGATTTCTAATCGTAATCTATACTATAATAAAAACGTAACCGATGGATAACTGTACATTGAAGATATATGAAAAAAACTGTTATGAGGGACATTTATAAGCGTAATAGAACACAAAACAATGATTTTTATTTTTTTATTTTTTGTCTGTTTGTCTGTGCGTTTGTGCACGATAATCTCAGAAACGGCTGAACCGATTTAAATGCAGTTTTCACTATTATATTGCGGTATTCTTCCGTTAACATTTAGTGTAAGATTTATTTTAATCGGTTTAGAAATAAAATAGTTATGTCAATTTGAAGTGACGATGACGTGTTCGCCATTATTGCTATGAACTATTAACTGTTTTATTACATTTTCGTCTTTGATATATTGATCATCATCATTAACTATTTGACAGTCAACTGCAGGGTCTCAGGCCTTTGTTTAATAATTTTTGATCACCCATCTCGTGAACAACTCTTGCGAAAATTGCTTAGCAATATCGATCGTACGCAGCGGCGCTTATCCGGAGCGTCATCGAGCAACGAATTAATATTTTTTATAAAATTATAATTTTTATGATGAAAAATAAAAAAATAAGATTCCAAAACTGAAAAATCCAAAGTAAGTTGACCTCATTTATAAATGGCTAATGATATTAAACAGGGTTCAGCTTATAATGGACACGTGGTATATGATCACGCGAGTAGGAGAACAAGCGAAAAGAGCCTTCCGATGATGCAATTAAACATCGAGTAGTTTACAGTGAAAGCATATTTTTATCAGATTAGGTTCACGTCGTCGGGCCCCCAACATTGCATGGTTTCGTCTGTTTGGGAGAGGCACTCGATTTACCCGAGCCTCCCCAATTTTCCTGCAGTTGGTAACATAAAAGGGCTGATGATGATGATGAGGGCCGTTCAAATCTGACGGAAGCTTAGTTAAGCACCTCTCGGAAGTATGTGTTTGTAGACGATATCCTTCGAGTGTGGAAAGTCGAAATTAAAATATGTATATATTTTTTTTATATCAATAAATAAAACTCCACGTATCTTCCGTCAGACATGTACCGACCGACTTTATTGACAAAGAAAGAGATCGGACGGAAAGCGCTCGGTCTCCGGAGACACCTGAAAAATGCGAAGCGTATTTAACTACCGATCGGCAGGCTCATGCACTATAAAGATGAATCTGAAGCATTTATCGTCAGGAACAATCTCTTGAGCTCTCGGTGAACTCACACAACAAGCTTTGATCTCAGGGAACTTCTGAAGATAGCATAGCAAGTCTAACTGCTGATCGTAACATACATGCAGTATGGTATGAGTATGAAACTTCCTTTGATAGAGAAATGCGCTTGGTCTCTGAAAGAGCTCGCAGTTTTCACAATAGAGATCGAGAATTATCGATTATCGCCAACCCGTGTTGCCTTCATACTCCACAGGCGTACCGCAGATAAGTTTTCACAAGGTATAATGAACCAGCTGTTTTCCCGCGACTTTGCCGCAAAATTATAGCCTATGACATCCATGATGTAGCCTCCCCTTAGGTCGAAATCGCTCTGAAACTATCGGTCCAGTACTTTTGGGGCAAATTCGGTGCAAATAAAAAACAACCAAGTCTTTCCTCTTTATAATATTAGTATATCTTAGGTATAAGAGGTATGATGGCGTAGTGGATTAGAGCATTCGGTTTAATTTGCAGTGAAATAAATAAGTAAAATACTGCACAACAAGGACATACATGAATACTTATTATAGATAACTAAGTACAAACGACAAACTCATCGCTAGCAAGCGATTTCTTCCAGGCAACCTAGCATTACATAGCAAATAGAACAATAAATAACCGATTGTGCATACAACTAGACAAATAATAATAATTTAAAAAGAATAAAAAACAAAAGAAGGACAGTTTCAAGGTTCTCATTCTCAGACACAAGCGACAACCAGAGCGCGAAAAACGAGAAAAAAGATAGAACATTTGTAAGGACCGTTCACAGGATGGGTGACCAAAACAATATTATCTTGAGCACTCTGCACAACACTGGCACAATGCACGTTAAGCCGTAGGTAAGTCCTGGCTGCATCAGCAACGTTATCACCCACCGATCCGCATTAAGCCCGCTTAGTGGGTTATGGCTCATTGATCTTATTCTATTCGACTCCATTCATAGGAATAAAAGAATTCTACCAAAATACTTCCCACGCAGACGAAGTTGCGGGCACAGCTAGTACGTAAATATAGGTGCGATCAGAAGCAAGTGAAAGTTAAATCAGGTATGGACTTACGACTTTATCTCCGATATCATGTCAGTATGTAGGTTGTGACTATAGTTTCTAAGCAACTCCTCCCGTTAATTGGATAGATCTGGAGCACACGGGACTTAATACTAGGTGGCTGATTAACTGCCCACGGCCAGTGTCATTGAGCATGCCTCCTTGTTTATATTATTACTACTCTACGCTCTGCATACTCTGTAGTACAACGATCTCCGCTTGAATTGGCATAGCTCAGTTATTGTTTATGTATGTTTATTTAATGTCAAAGTTGTTGCTTTAAAAATGATTCAGTATGTATTTCTGTGGGAATGTTGATGTATTTTAATAAATCAATTTTTGCAATTAGTTACTATTCTCTCCAGATAGATATTGACTGCCACAAAAACAGACTTCAAGCTTGTTTTTGTAACTATTTTTTTTTAATCTATATGTTTTTGTCTACACACTGTAAAACTTTGTGTATGTAAATAATCTACTACCGTTATATCTATTTCTAGAATATTAATTAATTAATCTTAATACATCCTACCATAGTCATCTGTTTAGAATATTTATAAAGCTAATGTTTGTAAAACTTTTGACCTAATCCTACGATTTATTCTTCCAGCTTTATGAACAGACCCTTTTTTCTTTATCTATAATTATAAATTTTTACATAACTTGAACGCGTAATCCTATGTCACTCGCTATGATGTTGCTTCCCGTTGGTGAAAGATTACAAAGCATATTCAATACCAGCAAACAAACTAATATTTCCTTTAAATAATATTAGTATAGATTAGAGTTTATATTTCTTAAGAGGGGACATAAAGCCAAAAGACAGACAGGATCAGAGTATGGTGAATTGCGCGCCAAAACTATACTTATCTCGCAAACTGTCACGAATACTGTAAAAACGCTTCATAGTCCCCTCTGCTACAAAGTGACTCAAATATTTATTAATTTTCATTTATAAAACTTGATCAAGAAACAGAAACAATTTGTGATTCGTTGTTACTTGGACGTTTCCTTGTAAAAAAAAATATTTGGGTTTTGGGTGTACGCGTTCTCTTAAGCAAGAATTTAACAATTTTTTTATACGAAAGCGAGTGAACACACACGACATACACTATGTACTAATACGTTAGAGATAAAGATTTTAATTGCGGAGATAGAGAACGTCTAATAGATTCAAGAGATAATTGTGACTAATATCACGTAGGCTTTTATTATTTATAATACTTACCTACCTACTAGCATGCCGCCATCGGCTTCACTCGTGCTATTGAAAAAACTGCATCAAAAAGATCTAAGCATACACAGACAAACGGAAAGCGACTTTATATTAAGTTATATATTGATATGAGATTTGAAACTAAATTTAAGACAAGTAAACATTACATCTAAAATTTTATTCTATTCCTTAGCCGATTGGTTCGCACAGCGGTGTCGCACGAGGTGTCGCCATCGGGCTGATAATCGCATCCAGGACCTTAGAGATAGCGACAATCTCTTAGGTCCCGGATTCTATTATCAGCCCCAGTAGAAAATTATTTTATCTATATTGTCGCGTATCTTGGTGTTGCGGTTCCGTCGGTGTTTCAGAATTTCTCACAAACACCTTTTAACTTAAGGTTGATATAAGATATTTGTTTTCAAGAAATTTATTTAAAAAATATTAGCGATGCCCTATTTACATACACGTACCTCTTTGTATCATTAATTTGTCTTTGGACGCCATGTTTATACCATCACATTGTCTTATAAGTCCTTTTAAAAAATTAAATAGACACTCGCCAGAAATCTTATTTCATTAAATATCTGCTAATAATTGTAAGTCCATCTCAGCAATCACAAAACGAAAGCTGAATTCTGTTTTATTCCTACATCATTTTATATTGTCTAGACAAAATTACTTTCAAAGCTATCATCATTATTTGTAACGGTATCAAATGAAGATTTTCTCACTAAGAAGGGAGATGCTAATTAAACGGCTGTAATCGGTTTAAATTTTTTGTAATTATAATGTCAGCAACCGGTATTTGACGCAGAAATTCCATCGCTGTATCTATGACTCATCGCGTTGTTATTAGGTATTTCATTATGTTATTTTAAACTTTAATATTTTATTAACGTTAATGAATTGGAATGAATTTGAAAAACATTACAAAGTTTTTGGTTTTACATCATTGTTATGTATCATGTATCTTCATTATTTTTATTGAGTCTCCGATAGTCTAGTATTTTTGTAAGCGCCGAGTGCAATAGCACTGAAATATCGGAGACTCGAAAAAAAGTTAATTCTTAATTTCTATGTATTGAAATTTAAAATAGAGTACCTTTTTCACTAACCCTGGGAAGGCCTGTATACCAACAGTGGGGACATTAATAGCATGACGATCATGGAATCTATCAAATAATCGATTGGACTGCATATGCAGTCGGAACGACATGACGTGCCTTGTGAAGCACGGAGGTTACTCATCCTATGACCGGTCCTACAACCATGTTGCTTACCTCCACATCGCAAGCTGAACGAGCTAACTGTGCCATCAATTTTATCATATTTTTAAAGAAATATACTGATATCATGAAGTTTTCATAGTTTGTTTTTGTTCCATATCGGTTTAGCAAGTGAGGCCACAGACTCAAAAAAAATTTTGCATATTTTTTTATTGGTTATAATTATAAATAATATATAAATATGAAATTGGTGTTTGGTATGGGAGGAACAAAAAGTAACTCAAAAAATCACTTAGCTCCAATCCAATTGAAGCTCTTCTAATTTGGTCGCCGTCTGTTGTGCAGTGTGTGTCCTAGCGTTGTCGTGAAGTAGTAGTGGCGTAGAGCGATTGACTTATCTCAAAACAGTTTTATCACTAACACCGCAGCCTGCAGCTTACTCGGACGTGGTTTACGATGGATCCGCTTCCACAATATTCTTCCAATCATCATTATTAACTTGGGTATCCGGCCGTCCAACAAGCTCAGTGGTTTGTTCTGGGCTTCTTGGACGGCTGGAGAGACGGCCCAAATTTCCAGAAGAAAACGTTGGAACTAAAAATGCACTGTGTTTTATTTTTCAACATAACCGCCATACACATCATTAACACTTCGAGCCGTTTTCTCAGCACTGGTACCACGGTGGAACTCGTACTCGTAAATAACACGATATTTCAAGTTTTCTATTATTTGTACTGGGTGAGGTAAATAGGACAAACAGAAGAAACAAATGAATGCCGCCTAACGAAACACAAATACATGTGTAAATAAATGGCTGTATAAATTTGAATTTGGAATTCTCAACCAAGGAGGAGAAAGTGATTGAAGTGGCCAGTACGATTAAACGCCAATTTCATATGTAAGGACCTAATATTAAGGCTGAATGCATTTATTTTGTTTATCAGCAGAATTTTTTGCTCTGTTGGTTGAATATGTAAAGATTATGTGAGGGTCGCGTTATCGACGCATCGAATCAAACATAATTGAAGTTATTATTACAGTTTTTAATGTCTTTATTTGAAGTTTTTTTTTCTAATTGGTGTATATATACCTACATATAAAAATATCTTTATGAAAATTGAACCAATTTCAAATTTTAAACATTGATAAATAATAATTGTCTCAAAAACGAGTTCTTGAAAAAAATTCTGCTTTTGAGATATGTTCCACTTTATTAATCACTTTTTAAAGTTTGAAGTCAGTTTTTTTATTTTTAATTCATGCTTTTTAGTAATATTAATATTTTTGATATAATAAGTAACACAACATTTTTAAATGTGTATATAAATAAATATATTCAACATAGTGAAAGTCATCGAAAAGGAAATTTTGTTTGTCAATGTAAATGTAGAACAACGATATAACTTTTTCCAATAATTCTATACTTTTAATATAAAGAAGAAAGATTTAACTACATAATACGCATTTAACATATTTTTTTAAGCATGCGAAGTCGTGGGGAAACTGGTTAGCAATTCAAGAAGAAATCAATGACCGTACCTACTTTCATTAAAAATGCAGAATCATACCTACTAGACATGTGCGCCGATGCCGAAATCTTCGGCAGCGGCGTGGCGCTAAAAATTCAGTTGCGGCGGCGTATATGGCGGCGTAAACGGCGTCGTTATGTCAAATGATGGAAAATTCAAAGTTGAATAATTCAGAATGCCTTTATTGACATAACAAATATAAGAGCTACTAAAACTAATTAGACCTTTGAAGTATTTAAAGTAACAATCAAGTATGGTACAACTATACTCTTCTAAATAATGTAATGTAGTCATAATGATATTAAACAACATTTTTTGGCAATCCATGGTCATGGGTTTAAGTCCCATCTAAGAATGCCGGGGACAAAGTGGATTTTTTAAGCATTTTTCATTCAGAATATAATTCTAAACATTTTTAATAAAAACACATTTGACTAAAGTATGTACGTACTATTTTGTTCGGTAACTTTTTGCCATCTTGTAGGTAAGGATATGATCTCATTGCTATAGAAATTTTGGGGCTTCTAATCAAGAAACCGCGAGAAGTGGTTTTGACAATCCTCGCGTGATATTAATCTGACACTGCCTAAAGAATTCTGAAGAGACCAAAACAGGTGGAAATTTGATGGTCCAAAGTCAGGACTATACGGTGGATGCATTAACAACTCTCAGCCAAACTCTCTTAACTTAATTAAAAACCACCCCCCTTCTATTGATCAATTCTAGCCGCTTTCTCTTAACTTCTTGCTTCATTCTCATCAGTTGTTCGCAGTAGAGGTCAGAATCGATGGTCCTGCCTGGCGGTAACAACTCATAATGAATAATGCCCTTCCAAACCCACCATACAAACAGTTTACCCGGGTCACCTTTTTGCCAGTTAACCCGGGTTTCACCACAGTCTGTAAAGCCTGACCGACCTTTGACCACGATTTTTTTCGCATGTTCTTGTCGTACGTGATCCAGTTTTTATCACCAGTTATCAGCTTCTTCAGAAATGGTTCGGTTTCATTACGCCGCATAAAAAAATCACAAAAAAAATACTCGGTTCATTCGGTTTCTTTCAGTGAATACGGTTTCGTCGCAACTACTGATCTGCCGATCTTGCTCCACTTTTTTCAAAAAATAGCATTCATTTTATTCGTAACAGGGCGACCGCAGCGAAGTATGTACATCTTTAAAATCAAAATTTCCGGACCGAAAACGCTTAAACCAAATTTGTAATACTCTCACAGAAACTGCACTAGGTCCATAAACGTCACAAATTGTTTTCGCGGCTTCCGTTGCATTTTACCTTTTTAGAATAAAATTATAAAATGTACCTAAGTTCCTTATTAGAATTACTCATTTTGACAGTAAGAAAAACAAATGAAAATCACACATTTTCTCTATTTGAATTCAAAATCTTCTTTAAAATTTAAACTTTTTAATTATACCGAAACCAGCCACATAGAAATAGTAGAGTCAGAAAGATTTTATCACAACTTTATGCATACTATATGCGAAAAGACTTTTTCCCCAACCTAATAGTTATCATGTATAGAAATTATTTTATTGATATTATTCTCAGTTAGACGCAATCGTTTAGCCATTTTAGTAAGGCCAGCTACAGAGAATACACGTTCGCTAGGTGAGCTTGTAGCAGGTTAGCTAGAGTAGACAAAAAAGGGTAAGTATTGAATTTATGATTTCTGCCAATTCCATCATGTAAACGGGTGCTATATTGATTGTACAAGATTTCAATTTTGACAGCTGTAATTAAAGAAGAAAGATTCGATTGTTTATTTGTTTGCATCTGATCATTGCGTTTACTTTTGTATTCATTAAAATTTTACTAGATATGGAAATACGGATGGAATACGGAACGGAATCAACACGTGTCGCAGAGGATGCACTACGTTGCTTATCCCATTCCGCGCCGTTTACGCCGATCTTTCTAACCGGTCAGCGGTGGCGTGTCATGATCGGCGGCGTCGGTCATCGGCGCGGCGCGGCGCACACATCTAATACCTACTCCTTGAACATTGAATATCCGCCTTTCGGATTTAATCTTTTCAAAATGCGCTATCTTTTGTTTTAGTTAAAACTAGCTTTCCGCCAGCGGCTTCTCCTGCGTGGGCCGCTGGTACCTTACTCATTGATCTAAACTCCCCTCCCGTACGCGCACCCCGGCCTTGGTGACGCCCACTTCGCAACGGATCTTGCACCAGAAATCGAAATATTTTTATTTCCAGGCGTCCAATTTAAATAATTTATTTTGATAAAGATTAATAGCATGAGTAAAATAATAAAAAAAATGGTTAAAAATAACACCGAACTAATCTAATCTAATAAACTTTACTAAAAATGAAACAACTTTTAACCGGTTTCATCACATTTGTATTTTTCTTTTATTGACGTTCGGACCCTTTACAGATCCTTAACCTGACGTCAATAAAAGAAAAATAGTAACATAATGAAACCGTTTAAAAGTTGTTTAATTTATGGAAAGTGCGCGTGAAAATATAAGATATCGCTTTTACGAAATTTTCATTGTAAGTACATTTAATAATTTTTGATATAATAATGTGTTCCAATATATTTCCAAGTCCAAAATATTATTCACTTTTGGATATTATTAGATCATTTATGTACAAATTAGTATGAATTTATACTAGAAATTTTATTTATTTATTTTATGCATTATTCCGTCAGAGTTTCAAT
Organism: Diatraea saccharalis; assembly: GCA_918026875.4. Lineage (NCBI taxonomy): Eukaryota > Metazoa > Arthropoda > Insecta > Lepidoptera > Crambidae > Diatraea > Diatraea saccharalis. The sequence goes on from OU893337.1 coordinate 10,168,471, forward strand.
ATTCTTATGCTGTGAATAAGCCACTGTCTTCCTTTTTATACTCAAACATGGGTAAAATTGTTTATTTATTTAGTAAATTTACCAATCTCTTTGTTAAAACCTCAAGTTTATTAGGCATTCCCACGTATTTAATCAGCACTTAGAGTCGTTTACACGGTAGTAATAAAAACAGTAAGTATTTGTAAAATTAAGTTTAATTCAGTGCGGTGGCGACGTGACATACGTAAAACGCGATAAAGTGATTTGTGTAAGGACTTACACTTTACCACGTGTGTTTTTAATTTAATACTACTTTATATCATTATAACGGAGTTTATTATGGCTGTGACTCATTTAAGTTAACTGTTACACATTATGTGTACAATACATCGTCAAATTGTTCTACTTTCTTCAAGTTTATAGTTGAAAATTTTGAATATAAAAACTATTGTGACCGCATTAGCTAACTATATGTAATTACCACTTAAGTAGTGACAATTGTCGAAATGTACGGATTCCTTTCATTAGGCTGTTAAGAGGGCGTGTCAAAAAAAACTCATAAATTTTTTATTAAAAATGAGAAGACCTTTTTAATGAAAAATGCTTAGAAACACCACTTTGTCACTGACACTCTGAGATGGGACTTGAATCTATAACCTCTATATAAATAATATAACCTTTCGCAATCCGGGCGACCGCCTTAACCACTGGGCTATCCAGGACCTAATAAGACTGACGAATTATTCAAGTGCTTGTTACTTTTTCGCTACTAAAGTGCGTATTTTCACTAATGTTCAGGCAATCTACCCAAACAGCCGAAAGAAATATTTCTACAAATATTTAAACTTTCGATAAAGATGAAAATTTGTTCCAATTATTATATTTGATAAATTTTGTATTCACAATGCTATAGTGAAAAATAATTAAAAATGTACCAACCTCATTTACTACCTTTTTCCAGTATACCATTGTGAATACAAAATTTATCAAATATAATAATTAGAAATAAATTTCAATAATTGGCTCAAAAAAAAATTGCCATGATTACTCTAAATAAGTTTTTTGTATTTAACTATATTATTATCTACCTGTATAAAAATATATCTGTGCAAAAATAGGTGTTGATAGGACCTAAAATGGCCAAAAGTTATTTAAATGCATTTGTTTTTATTCTGTGATCAAACGAGCGAGTTTATACTCTTGATGCGTATTTGTTAACCTATTCCTAGGGGAACGTAAATTGAGGTACACATGGAGCTCTTTACAATAGTATGGTTTGTGATTGCTTAAAAAAACCTTTTTTTTTGTTAGAATTCGTTGATTTAATTTCTATTTCTGTTTTATCTTAATATCCAGCCTTGTAGTTAGTTTTCATTTGATTAAAATTGATATTTTCTACATTGTTCAAGATCTCCAAGATATAACTCGTCATTACATATATACATGATCAAATAATTAAATTAAAAATTGTTTATAATGTTCCGACAATAATAAAGTGTTACACATGCTCTTTGGAGATTTTTTTGGCGTGAATTTATAAGATTTGTTTGGAGTCCATTTATTTTCATAATCAAACTGTCTGAGAATGGGTTCGTAAAAGTGGTGTTGTTTTGCGGAAAGTATATTAATATATGGTAGGTAGTCCGGTAAGATATACGTTGCATGAGTTGTAAACATAAAACCTGTTTCGTGATTTTGACACCGTAATACGAATGGGTTCTATAGTCCTTTATCTTTTTGAATCTTGATCCATTTCACATAATCTAACGCCATCTATTCCTACGAATATAACGTTGATAATGAGCCCTATAGGTTGGGTTAAAAATACATTAGCGGTCTTAGGTTTACTTTAATCGCAGTGAGTAAGAAGATTATTTTTTCTTTGCGTCTAGGAATAACAGACCTTAAAACATATTAGTCATAGATACACATAAGATTTAATATATTTCTTTTCTGATTAAATAGTTAAAAAAAAAATACAAACAGGCAGCTATCAGACAGGACCCGGATTCGATTGCCGTTGCTCTACACCACTTAAGTTGACATAAGCTGTGTAAATTTCGATTTTTTAAACTTTATTGAAGCCTGGGGCTCACTTAATCTCTATAAATGTAATTGTTATAGAAATCATAATTAGTGTCAATATTTATTAATTAATAGCTTGTTTGTGACTGAATTTTATTATACCTACTGTTGTAGTGGTTTTAAGTTATATTAAGATATATGGACAAACCTGTTGAAAAAATTGGACAAGATGTTAATGTAAGAAAACTTAAAGATCTACTTTATTTTTGTGTTTAAGTAGGTACTTTTGATAACTTTTGCTTACTAGCTCGACGCTCAAATGTTAAGTATTTTATTTGAAATATTGTTGAATTTTATAGTAACTCAATTTGCAATATTGAAACCACTTGTCATAATTAGATATCTATTGCAATTCGATGTTCCTACCATTTCTTTTTAATATATCATCTGTTTTCCACTTACAAATTAGGTCCACCTTTCCAGGCAGCCTATACTTAAGACAACATCAAATAATTGTACACTACAAATTTTGTAAACTATAGCATGTATCAAAGGTATGTTCTCATTGGCTGTCTAAATAAATAAATATATTGATATGGCAATTGAGTTTGGAAATCCACAAATGGCGTAGTGATGAAATTGCGTGCGTTTTACTCGAAATCGGATGTTGTTTTATTATTTCACGTAGATATCTTTGCGAAATCTGCAGGGGCACCAGTTACTATGGGCGTACCTCAGGGATCGATATTAGGACCATTGCTTTTTCTAATTTATATAAATGATCTTCCTCACTTTACGAAGAATTTGTGCGAGACAGTATTATTTGCAGATGACACCTCTTTACTGTTTAAAGTTGAGAGGGGTAATGATTGTTTTGACGATGTAAATAATGCTCTCGACAACGTTCTACAGTGGTTTGATAATAATAATTTAAAGCTCAATTCAAATAAAACGAAATGCATAAAGTTTGCATTACCTAATGTGAGGCATGTCAGTACACTTATAAATGTAAATAGTGAAAAAGTTGAGTTAGTAGAATCGACAAAGTTCCTTGGTATTACACTAGATTCCCGACTGCAATGGGATCCTCATATTGATAGCTTGTCAAGTAGACTGAGTTCTGCAGCTTTTGCTGTTAAGAAAATTAGACTCTTGACAAATGTTGAAACGGCAAGATTGGTATATTTTAGTTATTTTCATAGTGTAATGACGTATGGTATATTGTTATGGGGTTCTGCGGCTAGCATTCAGGATGTTTTTATTTTACAAAAGAGAGCTGTCCGTGCTATATATAATTTACGGTCTAGGGAATCTCTAAGAGAAATATTTAAAGAAATAAATATTCTGACTGTTGCCTCTCAATACATCTATGAGAATATTATGTATACAAGAAAACATTACGATTCCTTCACAAAAAAAAGTAGTGTTCATAATCTTAACACAAGAAATAAAGATAAACTTGCCGTTCCAAGCTTCAGACTTCAAAAAACCAGAGGATCATTTCTGGGTAAATGTATTGCTATGTTCAATAAAGTTCCACAAAATGTAATTGACCTACCCATAAATAAATTTCAAATTCATGTAAAGAATATACTTGTGAGTAAAGGCTATTATAAAGTTGATGATTATTTTAAGGATCGCAATGCATGGAATTAATAGCCTTCGCTTTGTTCTATAAAGACTAATTATATGTTCAACTTATGTCCTACAGACTTTGAAAGTTGTATTTACTATTGTGATAAATTGATAATACATATTATTTTGGTAATGACATGATTTATGTAAATGTCATTACTTATGATAAAAAGCTGATAAGTTTCTTTCGCTTGTTCTTCTTGTCAGCTAAAAGACGTCCTGAACAAGTGGTAGGGGAAAAAAGTTTTTTGGACGATTCAAAAGTGCTTGTAATAGCCTACTTGAATAAAGATATTTTGTAATAATCTAATAAAATTAAAGTATCTAAATATTTCAAACCGCTCCTTAATAAAAAATTGTAAAAATATCCGTGAACAGACAACAAACAAACGAAAATAAGGAAATTAAAGTATTTTAATACTTGTTTGATGACCTTATTCAGACTCGACGGTCATCTATAGTTAGGATCACAGAAAGACGATAAGACAAACGTTATTATGCTATACCTACAAAAATAGAAAATATGTATGTCAAATTCCTTAGTTTATTATGAACTTCACCGTAAATGTATTTAGATTCAGAATTATAAAGAGTAATTTAAGGGCTTTGTATGTCCTAACGTGCTGTTATCTGATATTGACCGTAAGTGAAAAATTGAAATTAATATTTGTGATATTAAATAATACCTATCACTAACATTAATCAGATCCTAAATTAAATAGCAAAAACACAAATTTAATGATATAACGACATCCAGTCCTGCACAATATAGAAATGTCCATTTTATATTGAACCGTTATGGAATCGAATCCGGGGCATTAAATATGGCGACGCCTTAAAACCAGCGCATGCCTGCGAGCCAATCTCGGTCACAAAAACTTTATCATAATTATTAAAATAGTTATCACCTAAGTATGTACACAAAGTGGAAATATTAGTATCACTTGTCGCAATAAAATCATCTACGATATATTTAAGTGTAGGATCTATTCTTTGTTCACAATTGGCAAAGAAAATATTAATTTGAGGCCCATTACTTGTTAAAAAATACAAAAACAGTACATTATATGTTTACTTTACCTTATTTCTTGCTGCTGCTATCCTGAAATTTCATATATTTTCATCCCTCCTGCTCTGCTATTCCCTTCATTATCCTACACGTAACGACGATCACCTATAAAGACGGTATTATGCCACACTCTGCGGCAACAGCTATGTACTTAATTATAATATTTGTATACCTATCCAAGTTCCAACATACTGCTTGCAATATTTGTGACAACGAATTATATACTTCGGTAATTGATTTGGTTAAGGTTTAATATCATATCGTGGTACTTATATCACAAAAACTTACAAAGAAGTCTTTGTATTACAATAAAAAAGAATAGTAAACAAAGTTCGTAATGGTAATGTTTTGATTCCCCATACAAACTTCCATTTCCACTCCATATATCTATATGTCGGTTTTCGGAAGAAAATTTTCGTTATAAGTAGGCAAATAATAGAAAAAATATCTATTATTTGCCTACTTATAACGAAAATTTTCTAAATAATAGAAAAATTATCTATTATTTGCCTGGTTATAAACTGCTTATAAACTTACATGGTTTTACATGGCTGTTTGGGCTAGAATACGTTGCCTTTATAAACGACCGCTAAATCGTTTGACATTTTGTTTGACGTGCACATATTTCAGTTTGTCTTTGGTTAAGGCTAGGGATGTCGATTCTATTTATTATCGATTATCAAAATAATACAACTTTATTTTTCAAATAGCGATCTTTTAGAGTTAATATTTTCAAAACTCATCGGGATTATATGCGATACCCCCTAAAATATTCTATCATATAAATTAAAGTTATTGTCTGTTTTCATGAAATGTTAGTGTTCAATGTATAAATTAATACTTCTTTGTAATCACGTATCACCAGCGAAAATTGCAAGAATGTACAAAAGGTGACGCAATTCAAAGAGCACTATTCCTGCTATGAATTATGCCATTACTCACTTTCGTGTCATCTTTTCTCCTAAAATTGTGCTATGAACCAAACAAAAAGATCACTAAACTAAATATGAATCCATTATACATAGAAAAGTAAATATGTTTCGCTAGTACACGTTGATATTCAAGTAATTCTAAATAATTTCATGGTTGTTATTCGACATATCTTAAAAAATATCAATTATGAATGTTCTGGGGTTTATTATCTGAATCAAAAAATATACAGCGTGTTTGGTAATACATGTATAATCCCGAAACATGGCCATACAACTTAGCACAAAGAACATAATTAATATGTCAAAAAACAATTTCACGTAAATTGAGATTTTCATACAAATATTTGAACAATTTGTTTTCAATTAATATTCTACAACCCTGAAAGCTTATACGTGCCGTCCCGGCGTACTCACTCTCTCTCTCTCTTTATCTCTCTCACACACACATTACGTCTCACTCTCTCTCGTTTCCTAGAATACACTTTGATTTCGCCGACGCGCGTACTTGACTGCGTATGAGTTTACTTGTAATTAAAACAATTTAAGATTAAACAGGTACATACCTAGAGGCAGCATTCTAATCACTCTCTCAGCTCTCACTTGTCAACATAACCTACACTTCACCTCCACTTTATCAGTCCAAGGTCTCGATATGCCGGCCACCGCATAAAACACACATCTCCATTCGATTCGACACAGACCGTGTTACTCTCGACGTAAAATCATATCCTCTCTCGATGGAATAGGTGTTCGGCCGGCCTTCCTGTATCACACTATGGAATGAACCAATTGTATGTATACGATTCACAAGTGCCGCGAAGCACTGTTAAGAAGGAAGACGTCGAGGGTTTTCATATCTCCCTGACACGTGGCGCTCGCCATAAAGCCGCCGAGCCGCAGCAAAATTACCGTCACAAGCACCAACACACAATATCATCTCGTAATATTAGGCATTTGAGTACGAACTCATTGCACTGACCGCACACAAACACAACACACAGGTAAACAGAACGAGTATGAAAAACAAACCAAAAGTCCCGAAAGAACGAAAACGTAAGTTGACCTTCTTTATCTTTATCTTTACCAGCCCTTTTACGTCCCCACTGCAGGGGCTCAGGCCTTCCTTATGGATGGTTAAGGAGGATGGGCCATGACCCTCCACGCTGGCCCAATGCGGATTGGAGGGTATTAACGACTGCAAATGCAGCCGGGACCAACGGCTTAACGTGCCTTCCGAAGCACGGAGTAGCTCGAGATAATAATTTTTTTTGGTCACCCATCCCGTGAATGACCCTTGCGAAAGTTGCTTAACGACTACGATCGCGGGCCGCGGTGCTTATGCACTACGCCACCGAGCTACCCTTCTAACCTTCTAAATTCTGAAAACTCACAAGTACACCGATGAAAGTCTCCGACGCGACTGAAGCGATGACCAAAACTACATAGGTAATTATTACAACTCGAACACCAATGTAGGTACCTAAATCAAAAGTGCACCGATTTAGGGTTCCGCGTCATCAAATTCTGTGTTAGGTAACCTACCTAACAAAAAATCGTTATTTTATTATTTAATCAAACAATGAAATTTCAATGAAACTTATTATACTATTTTTTTTAGTGACGAAATTGATAATTAGGCTGTTTCCTTATTATTACAATTTTATTTACGCTTTTCACGGTTACAAAAGAAAAAAACCAACCAAGAACAAGTTAAGACCAAGTCATTAACAAAATTATAAGGCATAAAAATTATTGATTAAATTAGAAAAGAAAAGAAATATTATTTATTATTAGACCTTTCCATTACAACTAACCTTTATTTAATTATTATTTAAACTAAGAATAAGCGAGATATTTAGATTATTAATATCATTGTATAAGTCCGTATTTTATTGTTTCGTGAAAATAACACTGCTTTATGAAAAAAATAACAAAACTTCAAAGCAATTAATCTACAGAACCTTACTGACACATCAGAAACCCGAGTTTCTCAATACACATCGTCGTCGATTTTATGTCTCTGTCGTTCCTTCTTGCATAGACTAATGTGAGCAATAGTGCAGATATCTAGCTTCAATCAAAGTATTTGCAATTTCTTTTTTATTTTGACTGTATTATTAGAGAAGTTTTCTTAATAATAGTTTTTGTAACACCGGTAATCACAAGATTGTTGTACTTTTATGGTTAAAAGTCATTTACTACTAACTTTTTCTTTGTTTTGAAATAATAAATTACTCTCGGATGCATATTTATTCTAGGCATTTAGCTTTAGATTTATTTAACTTCTGCTATTTTTTAAACTAGTTCGGCACATGGAGTCGATGACCAAATACAACACAACAGCTGTTTTTAGGGTCGTCAGCGTACAGTTTTACTTCGAAGAAAAAAGCTAAATATCTAGGTCATGTGCTGGGTTTCAGACTTAGTGATCATTTTTCTGGGTTCTATTATATATATATCATACCGTATGTGCCATATTCGGGATTATACAGATATTACCAAACACGCTGTATATCAAGGAATCGATTATATATTTTTTTTATTGGTGTAAGGAATCGATATTTTTACCTCAGGTCGCATCCCTATTACAAGCAAGGTCATCAGCCAGCGAGCGAATCGGCGAATTTGTATGAACGATAAACATGTGCGGTGTATATAAAGATAGCGATGTCTAATATCTGATTTACTTCGACTAAAGTTGCATTAAAATATGCTCTTTGTAAATACAAGTGGAGTTTGTATATAAATTATAGAAATAAGTGAATAAAAATGATATCGGGATATGGTGCTGTAACACAGGCCCTTCTAGGGACCTTACTGACGTGGGGATTGACCGCGGCTGGAGCCGGTTGTGTATTCTTTATACGAGGCAAACATGTTCGTATTTCATAATTATCACATAACTTTAAAAGCTTTTTCTAAAGTAAAATTTAGAAACTAGTTACCGTTTTTGTTACAGAGAAAATTGTTAGATGTATCATTGGGATTTGCTGCTGGTGTCATGACTGCGGCTTCTTATTGGTCTCTATTGAAACCAGCAATAGAGATGTGTGAAAAATCTGATTTATATGGCGCAAATGGTCAATTTGCATTTGTGCCTATAGCTGCAGGATTCCTATTTGGAGCAGTTTTTGTGTTTGGAACAGACAGGTTCTTGGACTATCTAGGAATCAACTCCACTAACATGATGATGAGTAAGTCTGCATTTTAATTTATTTTAATGAAACTAAAAACTATTTTAACTGTTGTTGATATACATTATGCATATTTTTTCTGTTAAGTAATCTATCTCCTTATTAGAAAAACATTCATAACTATTAAATGATAGAAGTTTCACAATAAACAGCAACAAAACTTCTGAGGGTGGAATATGATTGTTTCTTTTATCACATCAACATATTCTAATTAATTCAGAAAACTATTAGCAGTTGTAGGAAATAAAATATATCACTATTTTCCATAGTTTTTAATTGTAGTATTAAAATTTTATATACATATTTATTATAACGCAAACCTATTAAAGCCATAACATTCAAGAGCCCTTTTTGAATAATGGATTGATCGAATATATGGATTGTGTTCATGCTTTATCTGTGACGGCTATCCTTTGTTTCATAGGATTTCCATTAAATGAGTAATTTAATAAAATATAATAATAAATGGAATCCCATTACTTAAACTTTGCTGTCTATTTACCTGTCTGTCACCAGGCTGTATCTCATTGACTGATTGTGCATGAGTCTGACTTGTACTTTACAGCCTTTGGATTTCACACACAAATCTGCATTTGGATGAAATTAAACTTTTAAAAAATTATTATTTTAGTTCATTATTCATAAACTATGTTATGATATCATTAACAAAACAAAAATTTTTATTTTATTCTGCATTGTAATTTTATCAAAGTCTTGTTAGGCTTAGTAAATCTCGTACCACGTTTTGCTGTTTAACAGAAGATTGAGTGTTTGATTAAAATTTCAATAACACATTTACCCCATACCCCTCTATAAAACATCAAAAAGTTTGGTGGTTAGGGAAAAGATTATTCTATACTATTAACAAGTATAATTATAGAAAGTTGTGTAGCATAATCATTCATGTGGATGTTGTTTATGTAATTTGCATTGATAGTTGGGAAATTATGTGTTTACTATCTAATTTACCCTTGACCAGTATTGATCTATTTATTATAGGTAATTTATTTCAATCAATATATCTTTAATTCATAATCATGGTGCTACAATTACTTTTATAAGTCATTTGAAATTAAATCAAAAAATTTTATTCACCACTGTCACATCCACTGCCCACATATGTACACTGCTTTAATGTGGACATCTGTTTCTGATAACATCCCTAGTAAGTATATAGAATACCTGTATCAGGATGTTATCGCTCTTCAAGACTGGATTAAACTTAAAATTAAATACTTGTAATTTATCTATTTTTGCCTTTATCCTAGTGTTGATATATTACTCATCATACTGTGATCTTATTTAAATCCTTTTTCTTTTTATAGTTATTTGCACATTTAAACAAAAGCTCATTTTTTTATATCAAATAGTAATTTTATTATTTGCTCATATTTTGTTTCTCATCCCTTTCACTAAGTACCCATATTATATTTTTTCCATCAAGTAACTATGAGCAAAAGCGAATCAAACATGTGCTGAGAGGGTTCCGCACAAGTTTTGTGTTAAATGTTCATAATTAATTTAAAAATACATTCGAGATCCTCACAATATCTAAGTCCTTTTTGTTTGATATGTCAAATAATATAGTTGGTAAAACTTTTAGTTTTAACTCGTCCACAAAAGTATTCAGGTCACAAATTGATATCTTTACGTTATACGGCTGTTTTTGGGCGTTTGCACACTACCATAAAAGATTTTTTTTCTTTTTCCTTCCGGAAAAAGTTTTTCTTTTTTTGGGGTCCGTGATGACTACAATGAAACGTTTTTATATTTATACAGCCTTAATTTTGTATCTTGCTTGATCCACGCGTTTAAGCGGTATAGCAAAAAATATAAGTAAATTAAAACATCCGATTGCAGCTAAAAATCTTTCTTCCTGTCACAAAATATTGCGATTTATGTAATTGTAAAATGAACCTGTTTGGTAGGTAAAAAATACCTATTATAGTTATAAGCGGGTGAACCCAAAATCTTTTCGTCTTCTACGTCTTCGTACGTAGACTAATATAGCAAGTAACTGCCGATGTTCCAAGAAAATCATTTTTAGCGTAATTACGCGTGAGTGTAATTTCAAAGAGAGCTGTCCTAAACTGCACCGATCCGAGTAAAAGCGGAACAGTGCATAAGCCAAGCCCTATCGGTTTGCCGGACAGAGAAATACTGTGTAATACACAAACGCCCTTTGGATTTTCAATATACATATCAGTATCAAATCTGTGACAGACGGACGGAAAACGAGTGATCTGGTAAGGGATCTGTCCTTTATTTCTTTGCTCTGAATTTTAGTACGAGACCCTAAAAATGTGTATGACGGGTCTTTTGTTAAATACATTTATAGTACAGTAAAGAATGGGAAATTAAGAGGTTATTTCCGAAAAAGGAGAAAAACCCAAATAATTGCATTTTCGTAACAGTCTGCAGTTTAAAGAAAATAAATTAAATAAAACTTGGTAAATTCAGATCTGACAGAATGCCATTTTCTCAATAATATTATATATGCCGTATAAATACCATTTCTATTTGATTTTATATGGGTGTCTTATAACAATCATAAGTTTAAATTTTCCTTGCTGAAATCTAATGTCAAAATATGTTATTTGTAATATTCTTAAGCAACGCTGTTTCGGTTATGGTTTTAGTCACTGTTTAAAAAAGATCGTGCTTCGTGCCTAATAAAATAGAGCCTCATAAATATAGGTAATAATATTTATTAACATATTACCTACTCCTTATTTACTTCTGGTATCATCATAAGCTGTTGAAAAAAATATAAAACAGTAGTCTACACATAATTATTTAATTAAAGCAGACGAACAATCTTTCTTACTGATAATCTTAATTACTATATAGTTGGGGATCAACTATCGTAGTCACATACATGCACGATACGTAATTATACAACTAGATATATGTACTTATATCCTTATATAGTACCGTACTATAGAATAATAATGTTTGCCTTTAAAGTTATCTTATCTAAATAAGCTTATATTTTACGTTATCTTTGCTTATTATATTTGCTAAAGATTCAACATTGACCGTTAGCTTCGTCTATACGACGAAGGACTTCTTAAAGCTAAATTACTTATCAATAAAACGACTAAAACTAAATCAAATATATTCTAAATTAATTATTGATATGATTATTTAAATAAGTTTTAATATTTAAACTAAATAAATCGCACGAAAGTTTAAACTCCAACTTAATTTTGAGTATCCTCTTATATTATTAATCGAAATGATGAGTTTGTTTTTGGGATTAAATACTGAATATCTTAATATGTTAAATAGTTAAGGTTTCGTTAGACTCACTATGGAAGTGTCTATCATTAGCGAGATAAAGCAAAATGTTTCAGCGTTTAAGTTTAACGGAATCCTTATTAGACATTTCATGTTAATTGATACAATTTATAATTATTTTTATAAATTACATTCTTCTGTCCTTACCTTGATGAGTCACTGTCGGTACTTTAGTTATAGATAGCTTTTTAGCACTCCAGTGGTCAAAATACTGTAAGAGTTCAAATGGTTGTAGGTAGTTGAAAATTCCGTATTTTTATGTAATTAAGATTAAAAGTTTTTTAATGAGTTTTGCTCATTATTTGTAAATAATGTAAGGTAATAATAGTTTATTTCCAAAAAAATATTTGAATAATTATTTATTTTCTAAGCCATTATTGGCAGTGAGTATATAAATCAATGCTGTGTTACACTTAAACGCTGTGATTACTCCTACCGCGTTATGCTGTCAGACGTAGGAGGCTTATTAGATGATATTACCTTGGGGAGGATAGCTCGCCATAGTTGATATTGGTTATGAGAAGCCCATGATCTTATAAACGAATATTTCAGCAACTTTAAAATGCTCTAAAATGTTTTTTGCTATCTTAAACCATGTTTCTAATATTGAATATATACATAACAGTAACATTTAATTCCATATTTGGTTTATGAAATATATATGAAAATTCAAATGGACACTATTTGTGTAAACTTCTATTATAATCCTAAATCGGCTCTTTTTTATCTATGTTTCTTCTTATGGCTATTGTATGAATGACTTCTAGGGAATTAGCTAGACAATAGTACTTAAGTATAAAGGAGACCGCTCCATATGTCATCACGTTTGTGTCCTGATTGATTAGTGCAAAGGCTTTATTTATATATCGTAACACGTGTGACCTCCTTTTTTTTGTCGCCTAATCAATAACCTTCTTTTGCGAAAGTTGCTTACCATTCGCATGACAGTTGATTGCATTATCATCATAATTAAGTAATATGAGATTTGAACTCCCGTTGGTGGTGTATTATCCTTTCGCTCAACAAAGTCTTGGAAATCTACTCTGTGTCATGCAGCCAGTTTCATAATAAAAAAATAGGATAGAAATACGAAAACAAATAACGCTTATCTGTTTTTACTTTATCCACAGAAAAAAAAAATTCTTGCAATTATATATTTGATTATTAAACTCATGATATCTTGATTTAATCTATTAAGTATTTAATATATATTGATTAAATCTATTATTAGTTAAAAGTATTGACATTTAGCATGAAATGCTGGTGACAGTCAAGTTGTTCAACTACCCGAAAAGGAATAACCTAAAAATTTTGAAATTTTTTGATTTGTCTAATTATGACATTTTCTGCGCTGTAGAAAAAATCTTATGCCGTGAAAATATAATAAAGTAGACTTTTTGGTAAATTATGGCCTATATCACCTGTCGTAAGTATGATTAGTATTTCCGAAAATAACCTCTTGCAAACAAACAAAGCTTATAATATTAGGTGATATTAGTATTTATTAAAATAAATAAAAGTAAATAAGTAGAAGTCACAGGTGGAAATATAGTATAGGTTATAGCGATAATCTTTCGCAGTTACCTACATAATGGAAGCAATACAGTATAATAAAAGAAGTACTAAATTGTGTTCACAATATTATTAAAAATACAGATTGCAGTTATAAAAATGCGTCAGTGTATAAATGACGTTATACAGCCAGACAGTCATTCAGTTACCTATTTACTCAGTTAAAATAACGTGTTATTTGGCTACGGATAAAATGGATAATGATTGTTTAAGAGACAAATTTGTAGTCAAAGCTATTTACTCACCATGAGAAGCAAGGCATTGATTATTTAACGTGTTTACAGAGTATACTTAAACTATACCCGTTTTACTATAAAACGGTCTTACTTTGCTACCAGACAAGAAGCGTAAAAATATAAGTGTCTGGTTTAAATCACTACGCGATCAAAGTAACACTTCTCAATTTCAATTCTATAATTATCAATTTATTAATATAAATTAAAATTTATTAAAGTACTAACTTTAATCCTCGTTATATACGATGTATGTACTACGTAATGTAACGTACGTACAAATTGTGAAATGTGAATTTTACTCTTGTGGAATATACGAAAAACAGCATTGAGTTTAACATTAAAAGACCCATCGACTATGAGGAATATCAATAGCTCTGTCAAATCGTTTAATATGTGTCCGTGTAGTCTTCACATTTAGAAATACATCTGTTTTTGTTTCATAATAATCGAGCGAGTAGTTTTAATCTCTGCCTTTTTCAAAAATTCCCCCTTGGACATGGACATGTGGCGTTACGTTACAACGCGCCGTAGTCGCAGTACTAAGTCATTCATACATTGTACCGGTTTCTTGACGACAATAACTTATGTGCCGTCCATGTAGTAGTGCTAAAGCAGAGGTATTCATAATGGATGATACCAATCATGCCCAAGTTTTTAGTTGGTAAGCTCCCGCCCTCACAGGGGAGAGTCCCACACCCCTCTGCCGTCACGTCAGGCGGCAGAAATAGTGCGTAACGCATTTTCCCTGGGTCAACAAAAATAAGAAGGGATGAGTAGTTGCTAAAAACGGGAAACTACCATGAACCTTATATTTTACGAGTTCCCGATATTTTGGTGCATCCAATTTTTGCGTTTCGATTTTATTGTAGATCAAAATTTATAGTATAATTTCTCTCCTTTCAGCCGTTTCTCTCTATTAAGATTTTTCGAAGTCGGTTTAATTTATCAAAAGCCTAGACAGAATAAATGATTTTGAGTTGATATTTGGCCGGTATATCCGTAAAAACAATTTTTTTCGTCATTTTGTTTTGATTATTTTTCTGAGCACGGTTGATTAAGTTGCAATTCGTTAATCACTAAATCACGTAGTAATCACTATTTACCATGAATTATGGAAAATTATAGCTGTGAGCTCCCCCTTATGCTCTGTGCTGGTTCAACATTTTCGTTGCCGTTTGAAGAAAAAACTAAAATACTTACAAAAGGAAGGTGTGTGCCCGGGTTGGTTTTAACAAAAAAAAGTAATATTACTCTTTCTTTAATCAAAAGTACGATATTATTACTTATTTAGGTTTTACGACCGTCTTTGGGCCTCTGAGAAAAATGAACAGCCGACAGACAACCGAGTGATCCTATAGAGTCCGTTTTTCCCTTTTTTTGTATGAAACCCTATAGTATGAAAATAATTTATTCACTGTTTTAACAGCGAATAGATACTACTGCAAACAGTGCAATAATGGACTGTCATACAAAATTAATAAAAATATGCAGGATTAATGATCGGCTTTCATCTCTATTAATAAACCGTCGCTTGATTTGAATGAACTTTCCGATTGGGTGTTGGAAAAAACAAATTTTGATTGTGACTTCTTTATAATACCTGCATATAAATATCTCATTCGGTCATAATGTGTGGAACATTTATCGAGCGAACATCGACATGCACTTTGCAACCAAACAGTCTTGCGTTTGACCTATATCCAACCTTAAGATAACCTTGTGCGATCGATGTTAGTATTTGATGCGATTAAAGTTTATTTTATGTACGTATTACATGAGCTAACTAACATTGTGGGAATTCCTTTCGTAGCGTACTCTTTGATTTGTCTAGGTTCATGCTTAGAAGTCAATTAATTATAATTAGTACACAAAATTTAATAGTTAGTTCATTACGGTAAATCATATTCACGTATTTTCCCCACCTTTTTAACCCGGAAGTAAAAAATCAATAACATGCCAATAAACATATTTCTTTTTCTTTTTTACTAGTAACGCAACCAAATAATTTCATAATTTGATATTTTTAAAAACGACATTCCGTTCTTTATATTCGGCGCTTTGTAAGGACTAGAGAATAATAAATTAGTTTATACCAATTCAAAATAAATCCTTTAAAGGAAACAAAAGACCTAATATTCCCCAGTTTTTAACAAAAAAATCTTTAAATTTATAGGTATAACAAAAACCAAAGAATCGAAGGAGAAGATGGAGGATTTGGAGATGATGACAGCGCTGAACAGGCGGCCGTCGACAAGCGTGGTAACGGTCGATCAGCCACCAGCCACAGACTTCGCAGACTGCATCAGTAATCAACATACCGCGCAACGGCGGAGAGGGCACCATAATTCGCAAATCTCTTTGGTAATTCATCTCTATTACATATTTATATCTAGCTGCCCCAGTGGCGTACGTAATAGAAAATAATATGAACAAACCTTGTTTCTGATAATAACAAACAACAAGGAAAAATCTAATTTAGGGCAATCGTTCTAAAGTTATTTGCTAAGTTATTTTGGAGATTCAATTTTATTTATAAAGATAATACCCTCATGACTATGTATAAATATAAGTATTTAATAGTGTCATCATGCCATTTTTATGTTTGTATCTATATATGTATATATTTAAGGTGTAATATATATATAAAAAATGCTTAAAAACCCCACCACCTCGAGTTACCCCGTGGTGTGGGATTCGAACCCACGACCTATTGCAATCCGGACGGAATTGCATTGGGAATGCAAAATTGATCAAATATGATAACTAAATAAATGTTTTATTAGTATGAACGCCTTGTGTCATATAACAAAGTTATTTATATGTTATATTTTTCTCTAGTCTTTAAATTGGATAACACAACATCTACATTTTCTGTTCTTATTTAAAACTACAACGGTTGCCACAGCTAGCAAAAATTATCTTGTGTTAATATTGTGGCAAATACTGCTGTATTACAAACGCAGTCTTGTTCTTTTATTAATTATATAATTACACTGTTGAATAATTTGGAAATGTTATATAACAAAAGCTTTGTAACTTTTACATAATTTGTGTACACCTTTAAGTATGTGAATATCATTCAATATATCTCGTTTTCTTCAATGCGTGAAATTTAATTTTTCGCCTATTATACTCTTAATTGTAGCTCAACGTTTGCTGTTACGGGCAGCGCTCTTCTTAATTGTAAAGTGCACAACGGTATTCAAAACGAATGCAAAATTAAGTGATATATTATATGCTCTATGAGAAAAAATAATGACATTAATAAGGAAAAGACTAGTAGTGACTCAGAGAATCCGGCTCTAATTTTCCGTGGAAATTAGATTTTCAAGAGATCTCGCAATTATAACAATACTTTTTATTAACACTATACTCATAGGTGATACTACGAAATGAACTACTACACACATTATTAACTTACCGACATATCCCTTGTTGATACAAAAGCTTTTCTTGTTTGATAAATAAATAAGTTCTACAAAACATGTTCTTGGTAAGGTTATATGATCTGAACTGTTGTGTCGTGGTAAGGTTGTCAAAAACTACCAAGAAATTTTATAGATTTTATATCTTGGACAGTCCAGGCGTGAAGCAAATCTAATTTTTGAACGGTTTTATTTACGACGACTTTGGTGGGGCAAATCTAATCATTAAAATTTTTCCTTTTTTCAAGTTAATCGATTGACCTGAAATTTGATACACATCTTTCGTTCTGATGACAATATTACCATAGTTTAAGAACTTATAGTCTTAGAAGATGCGCTAAATGTAGCATTCCTTTGCAATGGGTCATCAATTAATTTGTTTCGCATATAATTTTTCATAGAATAAGTGGCTTCACAATCTCATAATCGATTTTTAGCACTACAAATTGCTATCTCTAAAGTTACTAGTGAAAAACCAAAGTCACTTATTTAGTCTATGATTGCACAAGTCAGGTTAATTCAGGCTGCTTTTTTCGATAAAACTAGTATCACAGTTTTTAGGGTTTCTTACCCAAAGGGTAAAAATAAATAAATAATCTTTATTTCAGGTGGTAATAACCCATATTGTGATACATTTGAATTACATAATTAAAAATATACATATCAAATACAATACAGTTCAATTAAATTCATAATAAAAAAAACGCGAACCCTGTTACTAAGACTTTACTGTCTGTCTGCCACCACGCTGTACCTCATGAACCGTGAAAGTTAGACAGTTGAAATTTTCACAGATGATGTATTTCCTTTTTTTTCCATCATTATTTTAGCAGATTTCAAGAATATTTTTCTGTCAACTCATATACGCACCAAGTTATTTTTGCTGGGTGGTGTGTCTAATAGTGCTGTACACGTACAACGTGAAATTATGTCCTGCTATCTGAGAGGATCGCACATGCAACCGGTGCCCTTACACTTACATAAATTTGTGGAGGTAATACTGAAAACCTCCATGTCCGGTCAGCAACTGTGTTGTGATCCTTTTTATCTCTATCTTTCGTACTACGGCGAAGGCCCTTTTCCCATTTGGAAGTCGTTATCGTGGTTGCAGTAACTTCGTTTTTGTCCCCTTTTACCTTTTTCAAGGAACATAAATGTTTCTGGACAAAAGAGATGGGACAGCGGTGCAAACGACATTTCAACCGAAGAGCCGCTTCCTTGCTAACTCGTCCGCTCTTTCTTCTCCCATCACCTATCCGTGGGCCTTGATCCAAGCTGGGGAGATCCTGTTGCCGTTGTCCCTGAATTGAACCAGGTTGCCATAAATAGTCTCGGTGACTGTCTGAGGTATACTTTGTTGAATCTGAGGAATACATTTTTGGCGATATTTTAACTTTTTAATGCATTTTTTAAATTTTAATTTAAGAATTTTACATACTCCTTGGTGTCGTGTCTGAACTATATCTATGTATATTATGTATTGTAAATAAAACCCATATTTTACTTACCTTATCATCATCGTAATTTTTATTTAAAACATTAGATGCAATCATCTATTTGTGCAAAAAAGCTTTAAAACGCCTTTTTCATGTGTTTCAGAAGCAGAACGGTGAACTTGACCACAGAGACAGCATAGCGAAAGCATTGGAAGCGCGACAGTCGCAATGGAAGCGTATCATGCTGCTGGTGGTAGCGATCACAGTGCACAACATCCCCGAGGGCCTCGCCGTGGGTGTTTCCTTCGGTGCCTCCTCCAAGAACGATGCTGCCAGCTTCAACAGCGCCAGGTAAGTTTACCAAGTCACTATCATGTACTACATCAATGAAATACATGATCTTAAGTCATGTGACAATATATCAGAATTGTTGTCTTTTTTTATATTGAGGTTTTTACCCTTTAAAACTTTGGTCGACTTTAAAAACAAGTATACCATTATTAAGGCATTGAACTACATCGTCAGCGTATGTTTATTCATAGTCTTTTTACAATAAATTAGTTCAAACTTAACCATACGGAGATAATTTCCATTGTTTATGAATGGTACTCTTTAAATGTGTGATGATCTTTTAGATGTTTCATTTCCTTATTAATTAGTATTCTATTAATGCCTATGAACTTATTTCATTCTTATCCCTCAAACACGTGCTAGGTATAATTGAAAATAAAAAAGTTTTATTTTCTTATATCCGGTTGCTAAACTTGTTATGGTAATAAAATGTTTATTAAACGTTGGCGTAGAATTTACGACGATAAGCTTTTATGGTGTTAATATTTTAACCTTGAGTATGAAATAAATTATATAAGATTCCAAATTATATTTGTTCCATCTTTATCTATGTGCCGGATTTCATTCAGCTCTGGTGAGATGCTTATGAAGTTTGGCTGGATTCAGTAAAAATATTACTTATTACTTAAGTTATGTATTAAAATAATAAGCCTACTGAGCTTTCAGAGAATACATCCATTTTCTTATATCTAAGCTGTTTACATGAACACTTATGCCAAATGCGAACGATTTTAGTTAATTATACTATTTATCTTTTATACTGTTTAGTTATTTTTGTCAACGTCAGATACCCGTAGAATACCCATAGTAAGCATACCATACCCAAACACATTTACCAGTAACTTAAGAAATTTAATAAAATATTTTAAATAATTATTATTTGTCTCATATTTAGAAATACCTTGAAGGTTGAAAGATTTCATGCCTTTCAAAGGAAACCATTGTACTACAAATTATGCATACTTACGTTTTTCTTATAGTCAGTAAGGCTTATGACCTTCTTTTCTAATTCACAAGATATCTTTTTATCGTCGGACTTTATGTGAAACGAAAATATATTTTTTTCTTCCGTAAAATCATTGCTTTTTACTACTTATTAAAAGATTATTGAATATATAAAGTATGCACCAGAACCAGTTGGGGAGCTAAACAGAATATTTTTTAAATACTTTTAATTACGGAGCACATTTTGTTTAATTTGAAAATTGATTTAAGCAGACAACCTGAACCACAAACGAAATATTTATCAAGAAACTTTGTGGAATGCATTGGCATCTGTAGTTTTGAGTTTTCTAAATACATCAACTTAGTGTGCTTCGTGAAGGAACTTAAAACGTTCCTTGAGTATGACGAAGAGAGAGAATGAAACACTATACTATAAAACAGGGATACAATTAAGAATTCGAATGATTACGAAATTGGCAACAGCTTGAGCTAAGTGTTATTGCTGAAAAGAAATCAATGATTTAAAAACTTTAGTATTGGCACACTAAGTGTTGCTTGCTCACTTGCAGCATCTAGCGCTGACTCAAGTAAGACAAAATAGCTTCAGAATAGCCCGAGTTAGGAGGGTCACATTTTGTTCTATGGGATGAGGCGTCTGTATAGTTTATGTGTATTTGTGGTTTTGGTATACTCAGCGCCGGCTAAATGAACCTAACCGCCCTAATATGGACAAAACACTAGAATTTAGCACCTTAGGCGAAATACTAGAACTTGGTGCCCAAGGAAAAACACTGGAGCAACGCCCATAAAAAGTAATAAGATTAAAGAGTGTTATTGCAAATGACGAAAGAAACTCCTTATGAATTTACTGCTGGTCAGAAAATTTTATACTTTTGAATACCGCAGACATGGACTTATTGTTCCCCACCAACTGCACTCTTATATAAATATATTTTATAGTAGCTTTTTATATTCTTTGGTTTTGAATAACTATATTTTGGAATACCATATATTTGTACATAATTCAAAGTCAAAGTCAAAATAATCTTTATTCAAATAGACTTCTTAAAAGTACTTTTGAATTGTCCAACATTTTTTTTCCCTACCACTCGTTCAGGACGTCTTTTGGCTGATAAGAAGAACGAGCAAGAAACTCACCAACTAATATATTACAATTAAAAATAATAATAAATTTCACCATGTACAAAAAATAAACATTGGCACTCATATTTAAAGAACAAAAGTATTTTTAAGGTACTGCATATTTTAGAGCCAGTAAGAGTGGCTTTTCTTTTCATAAATACTGCGTAAAACGATCTACTTGTCTCCGGTACACCTAATTCCGTTCATCATTACCATATAATTAGAAGTTATTTTGGATTTTTCTATAATCTACGCTTTATAGGTGTTTCACATGAATTTGTTGATATTGTTTTAAATTATATTTTTTTTCATTATTTTATAACTTCCAATATATTTTTATTATCCTCTGGAGTTAAATCAAAATCCTGTCTACATCTTAATTTTGCGACACATATCTATAAAACTATAGAATGGATTTGACCGCCGCACCTTCGCACTGCACGCCAGCAATTAACTCACCAAATTTAATCAAATAATTGTTCTTCGTTGCTTCGTTCGTACTTTCTTTAATTTATTGTATAACTTAAAAATGAAAATATTTCGCACGTTGAGAACGATAGTGACACAATGCAAAAAATGCGATTTTGAGTAATGAGCGTTTAAAGTTCAAGAAATTGTAAGCAGCCCCTCTAAAGAACGTAACGTCACTACGCCATCTAGCAGTTTCTATGCAAGCTACGTTCACAGGGATCTTTGCATTTTAAAGTTTATACTTAACAAAGAAAAATGTTGTCAAAAGTAAAAAATATGTCGTTTTTGATAAGTGACATTGTCATTCTCAACGTGCGATTTCGACCTATAACTATTTTACTTACGATATAATCACTAATACTTGGCCACATCATGAAACAGTCATACGATCAGTCGCCCATATCGTTAAAAGCAAATTATTTATTGATCTCGCCAGGCCACATCATGATGTCGGCAGCAAGTATTTTCCATTTCATGAAATGGCCGGTCGCATCATGAATTGGTCAATACTACGATCTGGTCACGATATGAATATATAACTTTTCCCTAAATGGAAAACTTATATTTACATACATAGGTATAAGATATCTATTAGTAATAGCACTGCAATAAATGAACTAGTCAAATGGATTGTAAACAAGCGCCATCTGTCCGTGTTCTGATGTATGACAAACTTCAATCTATCTGCTATTTTAGTGCCAATGAACAAGTTTGTTTTTTTTTTCAGTGGTCAATACTGCCACAAAGGACATGTTTCAGTTCAATATTTCGATGTTATATTTATGATCCTATAATATAATTCTAAATATGTAGGTAAATTTTTTGTAACCTTATGCTCAAACTGTAATACTATATTCATAATTAAAATATCATTATAAAATAGTGAATTATAAATGAGCGCCATCTATCCTTGTTGTGATATATTAACTAATATAGCTTGAAAATATCGCGGTATATCAGTTTTATAGTCAACGGTAATGCCATCTGTACCATTCATCTGACTTTTCATATATGGTTCATAGATGTCTCTAGTAGTTAAGGATGCTATCAATATTTTAGTTATCATTATGAAACTTTGCGAATGTCAAGTCGGGCTAAAAGTACTACATATTTCTCCATATCATAACTAAAAAAAAAAACAGTTTGAACAATTGCCACACATTCAGTACTATTTTTTTTACATTTCGTTATGCAACATTTGTTTTTTAAGAATATTGTCGTTTGGTTATTATATAGTCTTGACATAACTATGGTTTTCCCTAAGAATTGCGTTAATGGTTATGTTTCCTTGGGCTAAAAACGATAGCTGCTTATACTTGATAGGAGAAACACGTATTTAATAACTTATGTATGTTGTCCGCCATTTTGTTACGTCAGTTTAAGGAACGTGAGGCACCGTTGGTGCGATAGAGTCGGCGCAGGAATTTCATTGATAAGTTGCGCGGGAGCGGGATGCAGGCTAGCACGATCTATGCATACACCAGACTCGTTATTTCCTGGACTAATAAATAGCCATTTATACACATAAATGCTTAAAGAAATAAAGAAATTTTAGTTTTAATAAAATGAAGACATTTGAGGAATAATATTATCTCATCAATAAAATCAATTCTACTTTCTAAAAATCTTGTGATTGGTTTTATATTATCTTTTTATCTACTGGGTTGTTCACTACCGCTGTTCCATTTTTAGTTTTCAGTATAATTACTCTGTCCGTTTTTGTCGAAGATAAATCCCGCTGGGAATTGTCATGTCTCGTCTTGCATCGAATGTTGGCATAAGCTGTCACACGCCTACTTACCTCGTTGGCATGGTGATCTTGTTTCTACCAACGCGAGTTAATTTTGGCGAAACAATTTAGCAAACAGTTGTGGTAATTTTCAAAGTTATGTTTTTGTGTTATTAAGTATATATTTTGTTTATTACTTGTTTATATCTATCGGAAGTTTAGGAGTATTCTAGTGGTAGGTACGTGTGTATTGGCGAGTTCAGTTAGTAGTTGCGCTGAGTGAAGCCAAATCGCGTGGCGGGCGGCGGGGGCATCGACCCGGCCGCCTCAGACGTTGCCGTCAGAGCGGTGAAACTATTTCATGAAAAATCCGCCGCGACGCGACGTATCATTGAAGTCAACCTTGACGATTTGTCGCGTCGTCTATACCGCCGCGTGGGTGCCTCCCGAACATATTCATAACCGTTAAACATTGGCACCTGTCGCTGATGTACTCAGACATAGGTACACAAATGCGAGAGGCATTTCTCATTTCATTAGCTAACATCTTAACTTTTTTTGGGTAAAGAGATGCCTGCCGAGGCCGAATAGGTGGTGAGTTTTTATAGTCTCACTAGACCATGTCAAGATTTCATACCAAAAAAAATGTACGAATTTTTGTATGTTACACCTTTTTTGATATACATATTTGTACATTCTCAAAGTTCAGAGTACAGTGAGAGGTTCATATTTTTATGTCTGTCTCTTTTTGTAACAGATAAATAACGGTAGTTTCTTATAATAAAGTAAGGAGAGCGTACTATATACTGTGCGTAAAAATTGAAATCAAGTTGACCCTTTTACATCAAGTTTTTTTTATATGAAATCAAATTCTCTTCATTCGTTATGCAGACACCGCAAATGCAATCCGTTCAATTCAATTTTGACTAAACATTTAAATTGTTCCTTCTACTGCACATTTTCGGACATATTCCCCATACAAACAATTCTCGCGCATCGTAGGTATGTACTTATTTCTCCCCCGTTATTGATGCCAAACCAGTTTAACTATTGTAAACGTTGGTACGTCATTCATTTTATATGTAACAAGAATTCGAATATTGTATGGAAATTCTCGATACCGATATGTAATAGTTAAAAGAAAGTTATATTCTTTTATGTTCAGATTGATGTTTCGATATATTTTTAATGCTAAATACTTATCGGTTAAAAGTATTGTATCCACTGTACTTGAATAATTAGAAGAAAATTATTTATTGCGACGTCGAAAGAATGAATTTTCATCTATTTTTAGTTGAAACACAATTATTTCACGCTTTCACGAAAACCTTTACAATTTATCATGAACACATTTTTCTTGGTGATTTGTCTTGAAAGAATGTAATCCCCTTGGAGATACACGTGCCAAGTCGTCGTAGAGGTTAATATAAACAATGCAAACGGTGTCAAAAGCTCGTTTCTCGAACAGAAAGACGCTTTTCACATTCTCAAAATCCTGAAGATATAAATATAACTTAAAATACAGACTAATGATCTTGTAGCAAAGAGTATTGGAACATTACAGGTGCAGTATAAAGTAGGTATAATTCCTTTATCACCGACAGAAACTAGAAAGAAATCTGGCGTGTTATCGCGGAATTTCATAAAAAACTGGGATATTTAACATTATTTTCATGGGCCATTTCCGTTGGTTAGACGGAGGATCATATACTTTTGTTTATACCGTTTTCCATCATTCAACGTGTGAATAAATTGAGCTGTTTTTTTACGTTATTTATCAAGTTTTTTATATTACCTTAGAATAAATACTTAAACAAGAATAAGTCTGAAAAAGTTCTACATTTTTGGTTCGATGTTTTAAAATATTATGTTTGTGAAAGAAACGTGCATTATACATACTGTGAATGGAAAGTTTTACTATCATGATGAGTTTCTTATGTTCATCGTATGTTTTTCTCATACGTGTTTTCTGAATATTTATGTCCATTAGTCAGTATTAAGTATTTCTATATATGTTCAAAATAGTCCATAGAAACGATGGACAACCTATGATAAACGTTGTCAAAGAAGCGATAGGCGTGTGTACGTGGTTCACTCCGCCTACCCCGAAGGAATCTGTCTGAATAGTAGATGGATAAGTAGATCTTCTCTTGATAGTTATTGAATACTTCCATATCTATCGTTTATAAATCTTTTTACATTAGTGACTTTTACATCCACAAAATGTTAGCAGATACAGACCTCTGCACCGTCCGCCGCCCGTAATTCAAGTACTCGATAATTATCACTGGATCTGAAATGTACTTGACAGGGTCTTGCGTATCTGATTATAGATCCTCATTATTCCCCGATCTTTGTCACTTACACTACTTTAATATACGTAATAATTTCATAATATTTTAAGAAACATTTTTGTACAAATTAGCTTAACATTTTGTTAAACGTATAGTCACCTTTATTGGTGATTTGTGAATATACATGCTTCAGTGCATAATGGTCATCAAATGATTTTTGTTACTGTAAGCCTGCGACGATCTGAACAAGTGGTACTTAAAAAGGTGAAGTATATGGTGAGTATGAAGGTGGGTTAAGGAAATCCAGCCTAACTTCATAATCCTTTTGTAGATGATCCATACGATGTGAGGTCGGATGTGGTGGACCTTAAAATAGTTTTCCTTTAAAATTCCCGGCTACCTTATCCATCGTAGCTCAATACCAATGAGATATGCCTGTACAATTAACCTATCACTTTCAAATGTCTAAAGACGATAATGTGAGAATAACCGAGTTCCTCTTCAAGTTGGCTAGTAGTTTTCCTTTGATCTTTACCGATGATTAGCGCTAGACGCGTTACTTCGACATCAACGTCTTCCGGCTTCGCGTAAGGATTATCAACAAGATTGTTGTCTTCATTCTAGAAACGGCAAAATCAATCTACTGCTTTATGATGACAGACTGTGATTTCACCCCAACCACATGCTTAACTGTAAGCTTCAAACGAAATTCATAATGAAGAAAGTTTATTTCAAATATACATAATTAAATTAAGGCTTCCGAATAAATTATTATCAGTTTATTATGTTAAAATACAATATATCTCATTCCACCACGTATTTAAGACCGACTCGCAAGGGAAACGTTCTTATCCCGATAAATATAAATGACTGAAATCGGATAGCAACATGTACGTAAATTACTTGCGCGTATTTCAAGACAAGTATTCGATGCTATGCTGAATACACAAATTATTTTATACGATGCCAATTACTTTTCGTGGACCAAATTATTAACACGATTACATGACAATATTCTTTAACTGTTGTTGCTGTTGTAATTCAACAAATAGGTTGAACGATACTTATATTGTCGATATGAGGTTTTTTTATCTAAACACTGCGCGAACCTTTTTGCTATCAAATATTGTCCACTAACGGCCATTCCATTTCACACGACCATTATATATTATAACCATTTGACTGTTAGATCCATTTGTATAGTTTGTCGAATGTCCATAGTGCTATCATAGGCACTTGCTGGCAGTATTACTTGTAAAAGTTTTTCGGATCTGCAGTATAGTATGACGTTGATGCAAAGCATGAATTTTTAAATTATTTTTTCACCTTGCCTTCATATCGGAATTATTAAGCTGATTTCATCTAAACAGCAGATTCAGAAATGGTAGATACATTTCTTAAACTACGTTTGCGCTCGATTATGTACCAGTATCTTCCCGATTGTCGACATCCATATCGATTGTTGATTAAGTAGGTACTATACTCATCGAACAGTTGCGTACTAGAAGTTCCAATGATGGAAATTATTTATTCTCGTATAGGTTCGTGAAACATCATTTTTTATTACATCATTCTGTATTCATCATCAGCCCTTTTACTTCCCCACTGCAGGGGCTCAGACCTTCCTTATGGATGGTAACATCATTTTTATTTGATATAATTCTTGAGTCTTCTGAATATGTTGTGATAATTTTCATTTTGTAACTACTTCAAAAAATCTCAGGTACATCATGTACCTGAGTCACCAGTCACCACTGATAATAGTTAACTGCATTCATCAAATCTTAATTGAGTATAACTTTAACTACCTGTAACGAAATATAACAGCAATACAACCCGAGTTTGATTAATTAATGAAACGAAGTGGTAAAACTGCACCAAAACAACACGTTTTAAGATACCAAACGATAAGTTGTCTGGATGAGACGGGTATTGGGTATGATGGGACGGGTGAGGAGGGCAACGCATAATGGTAGTCGGCGACCGCTTTGTAACCGCGTCTGTTATTATGCAGATTAACACCGCCGGGAATTTGTTCAAATATCGTAACAAGCGCTCCTCCGGGCGCCGGCGCCGCTCGCGACCGTAATTTACGATTCGAGCTTTTGGAATGTGTCGGCGTTCGCTCCTTTCACGGATTTCGTACCCGTTTTGGGTACATTTTATGTTACGGCTCACGGGAATAGTGCCGTAACACTGTATGTCGGATTAAAAGGTTATTTAAAAGGATCTGTGAGATAGAGTCGAATGTAGAACTAGTTGTGCTGATCATAAAATTTAAAATTAACATGGATCGGAAAGAATTAAAGATCGAGATTAAATCAGCTGGAAACGAATATATTGATTTTCTATAATGGGCGAATAAGTGCATTGAGAAAATGCGATCACAATTGTGCTGAAAGCCAATATTTAATTGGAAGTAAACACGAATTTCAAGCAAAGAAAGAAATATATTTATTGATCCCATAGTATTCTCAGATAATCATACCAAGGGGAAATAAGTTGTCAATGGGGGGTAACCAATAATGAAGTTGAAACGATAGTGTGTTTTTATAATGACATTTTAAAAATTGTTCAATTGCAAACTCACCCCTTGTGTTCATGTCTTCGTGAATTATCTAGACTCATAAATAACCGGTTTAGTATATTGGACTCTCAAGAATCACCCTAGAATAATAGATAGCTATGAGAAATTAGGGGTTATCATTATAAAAAAACACTAGTGGACACCCTAACTTTTCCAATAGAATTAATTAAAACAAATGCTTTGCTGACTTAATATTGTTGTTTGTAACATTATATTAAATTGAATATTGAGAATATTGAGTTCGATGGTGCAGTGGTCAGCTCGCGTATAACAGTGAATAATTATTAAACAAAGTTTTCTAATTATAAAACTTTTAAGATGGTGGCAAAATTTTGTATACGTATGTTTGTGCACGGTATTACTTGCAAATGAGCAATCGGATCGCAAAAAATATTTTTATGTTTTACTAAGAACAGCACAAGTTTCATCAAAAGATAAAACTATTACATTTTAACCGACTTAAAAAATGGAAACAATAAGAAAGATAAAAAATACAATAAAACCGACGCCAAAGAACCTAAGTCGGGCTTTAGTGAATATACAACATATATGATGTTTCTTGTGAATTTACTACAGAACTGAAAAAAGAGGTATTTACAATGATTTTTGTCAATGTATAAAAATTACAACATGGAAACTACCTTCGTCACTACTAAATATTTTTATTATAAAACTATAACTTTGATACAAAGATGAAGTCAAAGACGTATATATACATACGTAGAATATTATGATAATGCAATGCACTTAGTAAAATCAATATCACGCTTTGTTTGTTTGTTCGATACTATGTATATAATAATAACCATAACCCTGATTGTTTATTTTGCTTATTGAAAAAAGTATATTGCAAATGATTTTTTTTTAACAATTATATAAGGATAGTTAATTAGTTTTGGATGAAAACTAATAGAAATATTAATACTGTCATTAGCTTTATTTTTTTCAAGAAACATTATAAGATGAGGAATAAATCATTGAAATTGCTCTGAAAAGTTGAAAATTTAACACGGAAAACAGTTTTTTTTTCAAACCATAAGAACTAACTTTTTCAACAAACAAAAATCAGTAAATTTAGTTTGGCTGTACCACTATTTATGTACGTTTTGGTCTTCGGTGGCCCAAGAAACTATCAATTTTACTTGATTTTATTTTAATTGTGATTTCTATAGCCTCAGGATGAAAAATCCATACCCTTAATGATGAGTATTATTACAGAAATATTCTTTTTTTTCTGAATAATAACTTCAATCGATAATTTTAAAGCTTTGAAATATGTGACGAATGGAAATCATCATATCAAATCGTCTATTAGTGGGCGATTTCTATCACGATTTTATAAAAGTACTTAAGTCGCAGAAAAAGCTAATTAAATAATCAATCTGGCCGATTAGTTTCAGTGGTAGAGGGAGGGGGCAAATTTCCCCTTTTAAAATGACTTTAAAACCATTTATTTCATGTGTTATATTATTATATTATATATAATAGCTCATTTATCTTAACCTTTTTTTATTTATGAATTTATCACAATAACGTGATTTCTACTAATGTAGACGAATTTGTTTTCCAATATTGTTATTAAATTATTAATATTTTTCCATAATAAAACATCCGTTCCTCCAAACGCATTAGTTAGATAATTCATATATGAATGCTGTCTAAAATGAACAAATCATTGCTTGGTCGTACGTAACCGCATCTGAAGATTTTCCTGTTGGAAAACGTGCGGGGACGTTGAAAAATGCCGCAGTCTCGTCGCGGGTGGCGGAGGCCGCGCGGCAGCGGGGAGGGCGAATGAGTGCGCCCGGACCTCAGCCGCATTCCTACGGAGCCTCCGACCCTCCAACAGGGTTGCCATACATTTATATCGATCTTATTCATTAGAAATAGTCCACTTTCAATTTTGAAATCATTTACCTGTTGCGATAATAACTTATCAGAACGATAAACATTTCTAAATAAATAAAAAACTATTTTTTATTTCGTAAACTTACTCCCAAAGCATGTTAAAAAAAAACACGATATAAAAAAAGCTACAGACAGACCACCGTTATAATTAGACTAGACGTTTTATTTGGTTCAATAAGAGTGATATTGTAATTAGATTTCGTCAATTTAATTTCCCGTCAGTTATATAAGTATTAATCTTTTAAAACCATTTAGACAGTACCTATTCAATGTGTTATTCTAAAGTGTGAGTTTGAATAGTTAACCTTAGACATTGATCTTATTTGATGTGTAGTAGGTTTATTATTAATATGTAATGTTTTAAGTATTTATAAGTAAGACTTAGCGAATATCAACCAAAAGAATTAGATCCTGAAAAACTTCCTTTAAATATTCTCTTTTAATAGAACAACGCTTGTTTAAAAAGACATGTAATAGAATATTATAGCATTATATTTATTCATTAAATGCATGGATGCCATTTCGATATTTTCATGGTTAATCATGATTAGGTACTTGTCAGTGACAGCCCTATTTTCCGGCCACCAGCTCGCTGCTTACCCCATGGAATGCTATCTAAATACACGGCTGACCGTGCTTCGGGCCTAATTGATTTTGCGCGAATTCTATGTTTGGACTTTACTTTGCATCTTCCTCCTGTCAGCTAAACTATAGAAAGGTTTCCACTTATAGCGATTATTAATAAAATCCATAATATGTCAAATTTAACTGAGCGCACTTTAGCGTCAAATACAACATTTTATTTATTCAATTGGAACTGCTTTCATTAATTTCTTCGATCCATCTCTAACTAGATTATTGATTATTTTATCATATTATAACGCCAAACAAATTTAAATTTTTTTAATCTAATTCTACGTACCTACTTCGATTACAACTTCCTTTTTTGCGTTAACATTTTGCAACATTGGCTTACATATTAAGTAGTTTAAATTTTTTTCGCTGACCAGATTTGTTTGGGCATAAATAACAATGCGGATAGTTTATCATTGGAAACGACATAAATGTGCACTTGGAGACGTTTGATTTGCGTTTATCCGTCTTTGTCACTCTGGCTCGGTGCAAGTGGGAGGTTACAGTATGTGCGAAGCCACGGGCCGGAATCGTCGGCTCTGGATCGTTGCACTTGTTTTTACGCACGCGCTCGCCGTGTGGTGCATGACCCCATTGGAATGTACCACGTGCACTAGCAATGGAATGCGCAACTGTTTGCTTTTTCATTTTTTTCCGAGCCGCCCCGCCACAAACAATACCTTTTCATACTATTTCATAACGAATTCTTTACTAACGCGATACTTTCTAAAACAGTCGCTCAGCTTTATGTATTGACATTTTTTGCTTTGTTTGAAGGAATGTTCTGCGAGGTGGGGCAGCACTTCGATTAAGCAACGAAGATTATGTCGAAACAATGTGTACATTAATTTTTATTGAACCATCAAAACTTCGGAACGTTGTTGTTCAAAGCTCCGTTTTATTGACGTATATATATGAAAAATAACAGTTCATACAAAACTTTGATGGCACTCAAATTTGACTGAATAAAATTATTTATTAACTTAATAGCTATACTTGATTGGTAGCTGGAAATAGAGCTAGCTTTGAACAGAGTCCATTAACCATTAGACAGTCGGAAGTGCCCGGCGATGAAGCCGGAAAGCAGTGCCGAAAGATGTGCTGCCGCTCTAGATGCGCTTTATGATTTCCTCTGAGTCGGTCCCTGTAGCCGCCACCGCCGCTGGCGCAGGCGCAGCGACGGGCTGCCAGCCAGCGCTAATCACCGTACGCGATTGTTCACACGTCAGTCTATCGGATTGATGGATCACTTTGAATTGTGCATTCAACACACTGTATTATTAGCGTATTATTTTATATTAGTGATTCGCATATCTTCTTATTTGCATATTATCGGATATTAATAATTCTGTCTTCAAGCAGATAAGTTGAAGTTTTATTCATTTGTAATAATATAGAGATGTAAATGAGCAATCACACATAAACAAATATAGGTCATTAACAAATATGAATACTGAATACGTTTATAACATACTAGTGGACGCCCGCGACTTCGTCCGCGTGGAAGTCGGTATCCCGTGGGAGTGAGAAGTTTTCCCAGTAAAAAGTACCCTATGTGTTATTCTGATGTATAACCTATATTGCTGTAAAGTTTTATCCAAATCCGTCCAGTAGTTTTTTCGTGAAAGAGTAACAAACATCCATACATCCATACTTACAAACTTTCGCCTTTATAATATTAATAGGATATGACAATATGACACATAACAGATACAAAATAAGGAATGATTCGTATTGTGGAATGGTGTTACGCGAATACTACCGCTCTATCAACATTAGTGTAGAAAAGCATATTATTGAACAGTAATATAACAATATCTTTGTGGAAGTATTATCAAATTGATTCGTATAGGTTTTGAGTTTATTAATTCACATTGTAACATAAGTAAAAATCATATCCTTTTTTATAATACATTAATATTAAACGTTCCAGGCTTTTTTATACCGACATTTTTTTTTATTGAAATAAAAATACTGAATTTTACGTACTTTAACTGTTTACTCAAAAAGTTAAACATATCAAGTATCTGTAATTGATTCCGATAATTAATTGATCTTATGGCTTACTTGTGAAAATAGGTAATTATAATAGTTGTTTTATCGCGATTTCGCCCACGTTAATTGCCTATTCCGATGAAGCTTGTCATAGGTTAAAGAGTTTTCATGATCGGATCGGTTTTTCCGAAGATCTCTTTATGAAATGACCATCATCATCAGGCCTTCCTTATAGATGGTTAAGGAGGAGGCCATAACCCTCCACGCTGACCCAATGCCGATTGGAGCATATTGACGACTACAAATGTAGCCGAGACCGATAGCTTAACGTGCCTTCCGAAACACGAGGCAGCGCGAGAAAATAATTATTTGGTCACCCATCCTATAATACTTGATTAAAGAACATAAAAATATTAAAAAAGTATAGCTATTTTGAGTAATAGACGTTTTCAACAAAATAATATTGAGATGAAATTAATAGACACAAGTATTTTTCCTTATACCATCTATTTAATAGAGTAGGTACATATTTATGGCACACGTAACTGGTATTTCAGTGAGTCGCGTCATCGTAATTGCATAAGTGGCTAGTTGCACTGAAGTACTCGAGTTGATAGTCACAATTACTCGGTTGTTACGGGCTGGGCGCCGGCGCAAACTGTACGTACACGTCACGCACCTCACCCGCGTCATATAAACCTAATTGCCTGTTAGACACGTGGCTTATACTGCACTTCACCAACGCATACTTCCACGAAGACAATCTTTTATTATGCTAAAGCTGAGAGTAAACACAAGGAGCAATGAATCGGACTTGAACTCCTTAATTGAAGGCCATTCGCACAAACTAACTGAAGTGCTTTTAAAGCTTAACAGAACGAATATTCGTACGATTGTACGACCCTTAATGTGGACACTGCAAATTAAAGAGACACGAATTTCATATGAAATTAAGCGACACTGACATTTGCAGATATTGTAAAAACCAAAACATCTCCTATGTGAACGTTGAACACTGATCCATAAACAAATCATATATCTACGACTACACAATCAGCCTAGAAGTTATAAAAATGAAACCCAGGAACATCATAGACTTAGATGCTACCAGGCTAAAATAAAAATAGTTCTGATGGTAAGCCACAATAGATTTTTTTTTGCAGTGGCAACAGAAGTATGGAACTGCACACCTCTTTAAGAATAAATAATTATAAAAAGAAAAGAGAAATAACACAAATCCAACACACTCGTCAAAGGGATAGAGAGGGAAAAATGATGGCGTATTACGTGTCAAAAACTATTTTTGATTAATTACGAATATTATGAAAAATCTTCGTAATGGTGCTCGTCTATCAAAGGATGCGCCTTGCACCTTGCAAAGGAATGACAGATAGTTTTAGAATTCCACGAATCGATTTGTTTCATTCTAATAGAAGTGTAAATAACGCCGCTAAAGCAGCTGATAACGAGATATTTTTGGGGTACTTTTCAATTTGACTGAAATAAAATGTAGTTATCACAGATTACATGGTTATTATTTGGACATTATTTATTTGTACAAAACCAATTGAAAGTTATGCGATTTTTGATTTACGAATGCTCTTAACGGGTATGTACATCCGGCAGATTTTATAGATGATTTAATATTAGGAACACTAGCGTTTTCACTAAAAATTTCATATATGTACTACTAGACGACACGCGCGGTATTGAAAATTTGATGCGTCGTATACTGATTGACACCTCGTGTCCTGAGGATTGTATTCGACAAATCAACTCTTGTATTGACTAATGTAATGATAAAACATTGTTATTATTTACATACGCATGTTTACGTGATATCAAGATATATTGGGTTAATAACTGTATTTTTTCTTGGCTTCCGATAAAACAATATTATCTACAAGCACGCATGATCACCTGATTTTGAGAATGTTACAATGCCAGATGTGCTACACTATTTGTATGGGGCTAATCTGAAAAGCTGATAGAGTTAATGGCGCTACTTAGATTAGGGGTTATAATAGCTGTCAATTGTTCATGACCAGGACTTGCAATATTCTTCCGATTTTATACTCAATTATATTCCATTTGCAGATATGGTACGGTGTTAATTTTGTTTTTGGTTCGTACATAAAAAAATCTACACTCGAAAGAATCTTATTGTAAACAAGCACTAGGCGAAATTAGAAAAAGTACGTAAAAAGTTGACGAAAGTGTTCGAATTGTAGAGATGTTCGAGTATTAAGTATAAAAACAGCTATTATAAGGCTCGATCTAACTAGTGTTACCATAACCACTGCTGCTATTAACTTTATAGATTAGCTATTAGTCTACAAAGTCTGTTTGCTATACTAATTTTATTAAAAGGAAATATTTCTCCTGGGTTTAACAACTTTGACATGAGTGTTTCCAATTGAAGTTTTTACGGACATAATTTTTCATCACAAGAAACGATTCTATTAAAAATTCCTGAGTTATTATAAACTATAGTGTAACGTAGTACTCAGTGCGTGCTTATTGGTTGGTGTCTACTTAATTCTTGTGGTTCTCTACCCATTTATTGAATTTTTTCAAATTTGTTATTACTGGAACCTGCAGTCACCAGCTCTGATGTGGTGTGCGATTTATCAGCTTTTTCGATCCTTTACTTTTCGAACCTTTGATTCTTTATTATAACCTTCTTGGACAAAATTCTCAAAATGAAAACGTCGTAATCAACACGCAGTGTGCTTTCTATTACTAAGATTTTAAATGTTTATTCCTCAGCAAATTATTGTAATACGTATGTTATTCATTATTGCTTTCGTTTGTTTGAA
Source organism: Diatraea saccharalis (assembly GCA_918026875.4). Classification (NCBI taxonomy): domain Eukaryota; kingdom Metazoa; phylum Arthropoda; class Insecta; order Lepidoptera; family Crambidae; genus Diatraea; species Diatraea saccharalis. Next base: position 10,204,149 of record OU893337.1, read on the forward strand.
ATCAATATAATTTGTAACCACGAAAAAAGAATAATTTTCAGACTTTATTTTTGTTTAAAACTCTTTTCTTCTTTTTTACTTTTCGAAGAATAAAAAATTCCAGGAAGAACTGTAACCTTTTGATAAAATACTAATAATAGCCAAAGGACAGGTGTCATTAACATACGCGTATTAATTTTGCATAAGGAAAAGTATTTTTAACCTTTCGAGCAACATCAAAAAAGGAATAGAAGCCGTTTATGATTCATTGATGAATGAAATACGAAGAAGATATATACAGGAAGCGATATGATTCATAACTGTTTTTAAAGATTCTTTAATTCCCGCCACCGGCACTATATTTCCAAGTATTTATATTAAGAATTTGTACTAAGTATTTTTGAAAGAGTGAGTAAACCGGTGATAAGTAATGCTCCGTCACATCCAAACATTCATTCATAATGGATGAGTAATTTTTTGTTTTCTCATATGGTCAAAGTCCTGTTAAATCACCCAATAGGTAATTATTATAACGTGTGGTAATACATTTAATTCCGAACGAACGGTTCACTAGATTTTTTAAATTGACTGTTTCACATCGTCTCACGGTTCTCTAATCGGGTCATCAATTGTTCTCTGATATCGGTAATTGCCATCCCGAATCGAGAAGCATATCGATTAAGCAATTACCGGCGATCGCGGCGCCTTTGCCGCCCAAGCAGCCAACCGCGTGCGTGGGCGCATGACGTGTCTCATTCATAATTCACCTGCTCAACATTCTACCTTCGCACGGTTTAAACCATCACTCGCTTGACTTACTGCAAAGGCTTGCAAGGAATGCATTTACTTTCCGAAGGAAATCCGCATTGGCGCCGTGTGTTTAACTACTCACCTACATACCTATATATAGTATAAGGTACAACTCATGAGTCTTAAATGTTAACCATGACATCATGTTCGTGTTCACTATAATAAATGATACAGTGAAGAGTTGTAGTCGTAAATAGTTTTATGATCGCGCGTTGTATCTGTAATCTTGATTGTAATAGCAAAATCTGTTAAGTATCGATCACATTAAAATCAAATATCCTGTATTCAAGGTTTATGAAAATAAATTTCGTTCACGCAATTCATTTTCCCAATTGACAGGTGGTCTTAAATGATAAGAATTCTAATATTTCAAGTTCCATGTTCCTTTGTTTATTGAGTATACTTTTATAATATAACTAAAATATATACATGTAGCAAACATAATTGGTTTACAGCCTGTTTATGGCTTATCTAATATAACAGTAGTTGTTATTAAGTAGGGTTCTATCCCGATTGCGGAAAATAACTTTTCTTTATAATATTACCTATGTTATAAAGAATAGTAATATGATTTTCCGTTGCACTCATGAACGATTTAAATACTATAACATATTTATATATGTAGCTTGGTAGTTAATTCAAAATTTATCTGACATTACTGTCTGTCTTACCGAGATTCTATGATTCCATAAGGATCAGTGTAACAAAATAACCAACTGGGAATAACTATATTGATTCTGGATGGATCTCTGTACGTCATTAAAATTGATAAATCATACTCATCGTTTTACAATATATGTCACCACCAAGGTTGCTACACCTGAGGTCGCAACATTGATAAGCATAGCATTATTGCGGGCCGGATAAGTTCATACGAGTGAAACAACATTTGCAATGCGGATTTTAAGGGTATTTACACAACCCAACCATTTAGACGACACGCTTCACAGACACGATATAAAAGCTTTTGTTAAATATATCAAAGCTTACTACTGAAAAATAATACAAATCTCTGTGTGCAAGTTACTCATAGATTCATATGATTTATTCTTTGATTAATCCTCTTCATAGAATGTCGAATGACTAAGTAGTAAAGTATGTCCTCTTTGACTACCTACTATGCGCAAGAACTACCTTGACATGCTAATCATGTCGACTGTTGCTTATATTCAATTACAGCTTCGATAATCAAATTCAAATCTTTAAAATATATATTTTCTTTTCAATTAAATTGTTTGAACGCTTTCTTTGATCTTGATACCAGAGAATCAATGAAGTCTTATATTTATAAAACATTCTTCTTTTAACGGATTTATTGGTATTGGATTAATTGCCTGCGTATGCTTCTCCACAATTTATGCTTGCTCATCTGATTTGATTCATTTATTATAAAACGCCAACGTTGCCATGCATTGAAAATTGTGTTTGTAGTGTGAATATTCCCCAATTATATAACAGGAGTGAGGAGGAGTGAGTGAGGATATAATTTGATAAACAGATTTTTCGTATAATTGTGAATGATAATATAAATAATATTAGTTCACGTATTGATAAAAATACTTATTATGTTTTGATTCGACTATAATGGTAAAATTAGAATGCGGCTGTTTATATTTTCCACATTATTGTGTCATTGGCGGTTGTCCAGATTGTTTCATTAAATCAACGCTTATCACATACTTGGAAGTGCACCGTGTCTGGGTTGTACGTAATAAACAGCATTTCGACGGGATTATTCTTGTTAACTGCAACGCGTCTGCGGGTAAGTTTAGTCAATATCGAAAATTTACTTTATGAATTTGTATTACTTTTATCATACGAGTTAAACATGTTTTTCTTCTGGAACTTGTTTAATTTTTCTTATTATATTTAACCCCCCCCCCCCCCCCCACATGAATTTCACGTTATTCACATCTCATGTCTGAAGAAATATAGTCAAATATAGTCCAGCCTTGCTAATCAATAAAAATAGCAATAATTTTAAATTTAGTAATAATAAAATAACTCGTTTGAAAATGTTTCTATTATTTTTTGGCAGACAATATCCATTAAAATGTTATTTCTTTATTAAGAGCTTCAGTTTTTTGTTAGCGGAGTGTTGAACGCAAGTAATTGTTGCCGTTTAAGGGCTGAAAAAGACCTTTCGCCACTGCAGTTTAATGTTATTTCCACATTAAGGTGCTCGTCCACTGCCTTAGCACGCACGCACCGGCCGCACGACATGCAACGCATTGCACGAATTTTTCCATGTCATACGTCCACTGCAGTTTTCATAGATACTTCTATGAAAAAGTCGCTATTAGTTTTGACAGATTATTAATATATTCCGTTGCGTGTCGTGCGGCCCTTGCGTGTGTGCCGACATACGCACGTTCACCTTAAAGGATCTTAAACGTAATATTAAGGCTTTTGATAAAATGCAATATAACGTTCGGAGTTCTAGCCGACTGAGTGCTTGGCCTCGACATCGGAATTTAAAAATTGCGCCAAATAAACGCACTGCCGCAATGCTTTCTTCTAAATCACTGGCATTGTTGCAACTCTTTTACTTTGTTTTGTGATAAATTCACTGTCGTCTATTTCTGTAAATTTCCACAAAAAAAAAATCTTTTGGAATTGTTAATTATAAAAAGACTGCCGATGACAATTAATAGCTGCGTAGTATTTTCAACGACGAAAGACCCTTCTAACTCAACGTGTCGTGTTATTTTCATCATATAAAAATCTGTTCTTTCTCCTTCTTACATCTTTTTTTATTTGACTACTTCGCATCTATTGATAACTTATGCTTCAAATTTATTGTTTATGTGACATAGCTCTTGAACTTTTTGAGTTTGCAACGAATTTAGTTTATTTTTTTTTGTCTTAGGTTAAGATTTCAGCGCCCCCTAACCGGCGCGCCCCAGGCTGCAGCCTAAATAGTCTAAAGGGTTAATCAGCCCTACGATTCTGTAAAAATCCATACTTGAATTCGAATTCAATCAAGTGTCTGAATTCACTCCAAAAAGCGGCATCCTCTCAACCTTGAATTGGTAATAACGTTTCGTGGCATAAGTGAAGTGAGTTTCGAAATGATATAGGAATAGAATATCTGAGACACGTATATATTCAATCAATTTGGTTTTGTATTTTTATGCAAAAATAATATGATTAATAGAATTTATATAGTAAATGACGTGAATTCGGATACTTGTGAATTTACTAGTTTTCGGAGAATTTGCCTAAGAGAAAAGTAATCGTTCCACTTCTACAAAATGTTGTTTATATTTGCAAGTTTCGACGATTCCCACGATAAAATACATTTTCGAAGCAATTAGTCTATAGAAATATAAACTGCTCGCTGTTAAATATATTTTAACTCTGACATTTTAAATATAAGTGATTACTAAACTTACCCGGGTGATGAAGATATTCGTTTTCTGGATTGCTGTATGCAATTAATATTACTATATTTTGTTATTTAAGCCTTCTAGGATGAGACGTGCAAAATCTTTATTTATGTGGGTACAAATAAATTTTGGGTTCAATACATTTCAAGACTAAAGTTCTATTTTGTCTTTGTTTAGTAGACCCAGAAACTCACACCAACGTCGTGCTTAACCGCATTCCATTTACTTGTTAATGAGAAAATACTTAATAAATTTACAGCTAACGCTCCTGCTACATTGTTGTGATTGCGTAGTTCATATGTGATAGAATATAACATGAGCATATAACTTAGAAGTTCGATCTTGTTCTGGTAATGCAATATCTTGGAAATTAGTTTCAAACTAAAACAGAAACATTGTGTACACTACAAATGAATAGTTTGTTTGCACGTTAGTAGGCCATCTTACATCTATTTCGAACAGGACTTTGATGCTGTTGTTAAACAGACAAATCCATGTAGGGATGTGTGCGGTACGGACGCACAAAGAGTTAACGGTAACGCACCTTGCCACCTGACTTGACAAACAACCTGTGTTTCTCACAGGAAACCGGCGATCGATCAAATCACACCGCCAGTATGCAAACAGACGCATCAGTAGATACATTGCGCCGAAAGGAACGTTTAGTTACGTGTGAGCAGGATGTCGATATGCGAGGTTACGGGCGTGAGATAGACGCACTAAGTCCGGCATCAAATCCGTGCGCGTGCGCTTACGAATTGCATTCCCATACAGGGTAACGGCGCTCGGTCGTCCCTCTCGTTTCCTCCTAAGGTAACGTGGCTTCCTCTCGCTCTGACGACATGAATGGAGGCGCCATGGAATGCGGTCGCGTGACGTGCGCGGCGCCGACGCCGATTTCGTTGCACTTCACCATGGTGCTAGTTTTACCATTGTACTTCTTAACATTCTACATAGCGTTTACAATTACATGATATCATTGAAATTTTCATTAAGTCTATGAACTTGAATATATATTTTGATTCTAATTTATAATAGTGCTTTTAGTGTTGTAATCGAGTACCTATATAAAACACGACCTGCTTGAATATATATAGGCTTAATAAAAAATCTAATGAAACTATATCTAGAAACTTTTAGAATGATAGAAAAAATTTGTTGGTATACAATACACAGTGCTGGATCTCGGCTTAGCCGGTCCACTTGCTTGACCGGTCCGTAAGAGTTTCCATCTCACCATGGCAGCACTTCTAGTTAATATCACAACGAGAATTAATTTTATTTCGAATAATTTCAATAAATTCTAACATATAATTAACATTTACTGGATTCTTGAATGTTGATCGTTTGATTAGTCATTTTAATGATGCCTTTTTACAGTTAGTGATCTGAATGCGGCATAAATTTTGTTTGGCAATCGGTTCGTCTCTCATCTGTCCCGCGGAGAAGTTGGTTAATGTCCTGCTATTGATGGCGGCCGCGGCCGGCCGGCGAGTGTTCCACTGTGGAATTCGTCGGCTCTCGTTGTAATCTTTTACGCTTTCCAATGTTGGTTATTAATTGCTCTCTCATTCTATAGATATTACATTCCCATCGTTCGTCTCGTATCTGAGAATGGTGTAGGTATTATGTTTAATCAGAAATTTATTTGTTGGTTATAGATGTTTGATGCGCCCCGTCATTGTTTACTTGTTACGCCTCCTTTTTTGTACTTGTTTTATTTACAACGGCTCATAAATTATGTGATTTCTTAATGGTTATAGACTTTTGTCAGAAGCTTACTTAATACGTTAAATACTTACGAAAACTGTAGAAATGATTAGATTTGGTTATATAGTTAAATTTTGGATAATTTACTATAGACTTTAAAATGTTGCTCCATGATTCTCGATGGTTGAAACTTCATATCATGTGCCTGTGTTGGGCACAGACCTATCCCATACATGCTATCAAATAGGCAAAACGGCCTCACTGCGCAACATACCACGCGAGCAGGAAATATAGCACGGAGTAGCTTAACTAAAAATGTACTGTGAGCTTGTAACAGTACATTTTTGGTCACCCATTCAATGATCGACGCTTGCGAAAATCGCTTAACTTCCGGATCGCTGACCAAAAGAGCTAACCACTGCACCACGTGATCTTCATTTAAACTGTTAGACTTTAAATGTACAATTCGAAGTTACATACCTACGTTCCGAGTGTATATACGATATTATAGATACTTCTTGAATATTTATCAACTTTCATGTGTTACGAGTTTCAATATTCCTCTAACACTTTAACACTATTTCGAAATAAATTTGAAATAGTATTATTGCAAAATTTACTGAAATTTGACATATTGGCTAACTTTCTTTTTAAAATAATGTGACGTTAATATTAGTGATAGATATTTATGAGTGTGGGTACTTACGTACGGAGTGAGTGGGCCATTGTCATTGCTCGACTGCTAGACATAATTTTCAAAAGTAGGTAGGTATATAACGGTCGTCGGCCGGCGATACAGTATCGCCGGCTGGCAGTGTGCTCTATTTCACATATATTTAATACAAGCTTTCCGCCAGCGGCTTCGCTCGCGTGGTCTTGTATTATACATAAAAACCTTCCTTTGAATCACCCTATCTATAAAAAACCGCATCAAAATCAACATATATAGGGATAGAGAAAGCGATTTTGTTTTATGCTATTTAATAATTAGTGATGTCATGAATAATACTTTAATAAATATGAATATCAATCCTACTCGTCGACGAATACAAATAATTCAACAAGGATACAATATTTACAACTGGACAACTTTTGTTCAAAAAGCACATCATTTGTAAGTAATAAGAAAGACGCTCATCTAGAAAAATAATAGGACGATTAATTTTTTTGAACAAATTGATCTCATCTCAACTCTTGGCACAGGATTTGGTATGTAACAGGAATTGCCTTTTACTAAATATTATTTGTTGGATCTGACGAATTAGACTAACTTTAAGACTACTTTGAATTAAATAACTCTTCTGGTACATTAAAAAATGTTAATAATCTTGTTCAATTTAATCCAAAGATTGCAATTACTCTTTTCATTGTCATAAACACTAAAACAAATGAACGTTTCCAAACAAGTATGCCGATTGCTACCGATAGTTACTTCACTGCAATTTTATTCAAAGTGGAGCAACGTTCGCGCATAGCTGTCGCGACGGTGAGCAAGGAGCAGTGCAAGAGGCTGCTATTCACCTCCCATGCGGAGCCCCGCTGTCTGGCAGTCGGCGCCCCCGTGCCCCGCGCCCCTGCCCCCGCCGGCACCGCCATACCTAGCGCAACCACCTTGCCACTCGCCACCTCTACCACCGCGTAACCAGTGCTAAACTACATTCTCAAAACTCCTACCATTACCATACATGCCAAAATTCTCATCGAATGAAACTTAAAAGCGAAATATTTTGACCATTGGTTTCTAAGATGATTTCTTTCTTCTTCAGCAACGAATTGTTTCATATGCATTCAACTAACATTGACTTAGTTCTATGTAACATATTTATATATAATAACACCATCCCTTGATTCTGATTGCAAAATTTGGACGCAACATTTTCATTAAAATTTAATTTTGTGAATGTACAAAAAAACGCGATAACAGATCTAGTCTTACGTTAGGTAATCTGTCTAATTATCCCATCGAAGTGAGACATTACAGTTATATTCTAACGGCTGCAAAATAAAACAAAACGGATATAATAAACGTTGTGAAAAAACTAAACTCGTAACATTAATATCTTGATCAGTATTATGACAAATATTAATTGTTAGTATCATACATAACTCATAATTAACTTAAAGTTCTGTGCCATTTACATGGTGGCTTTTTTAAGCAAATTTCATTAAGAATATTTTTCAGTATAGCATCTTGAATGCGAGATTGATCACATATTATTAATTAAAGTTCTTTCTTAATGAAAAATGCTTAAAAATATATTTTGTCCCGGCAATCTGAGATAGGACAGTTCTTTGTTTCCAATCATGTTCGCAAATTTTTATCATTCAAAGAATCTTCGGCGTAGTGTATAAGCATACTTTTCAAATGGTGTGAACATTATATGAAGTATCTATGTATTACAATTAGGACGTGTGAGTAAACACATGTTTCTCACGATTAATCCACGATCGCGGACATGCGAGTCTGCGCTCTCGGCCTTTGTTTAATGACAACACTCCACTTCCCAAATGATCCAGTCTCACGTGAATTGAACATATTAACGTCACTCGTACATTACAGCAGCTGAGTCTATGTTTGGTAATAAGGCAGACGATGCATATCAATTAAGAAAAATCTTAATTCCACACCTAAATCTGTGGTATAAGATAAAAGATGGGTATTTGACATTCAGCCTACCAAAGTGGAAGCGGGGAAGATATTTTATGTTGATTGCGTAAATGTTTAGAAGGTTCTAATTGAACAAATATTGTGGTAGTAGCGGGTGCTAACTAGGCCGCGCATGGTTAGATTGCGACAACGCAGAAGCTAGGTTATGCAAGGGTTGATGGAAAATCCGGTGTCACAGCAGTAACGCCAAGAGTGCAGGTTGAAGTCCTGCGCGTGTGCGCAGCGCGCGAGACCGCGGCATGAATGGAGCTCCGGTATGTAGGTCACGGTGTCGTCAATGGGCCGACCGCCGGCAGGGCCCCGCGCAGCCGCCTCTTGCGCCCCCATCGTGCCGTGAAAGTAGCCACTACTTTCGCGACTGTCGCTCCAATCGATGATACCACAAAATACACTCTAATACTCGAAAACTAAGTTACTTTTCGATTAACACTTTCTAACATTCACATCCGCTTTGGTGTTTCGTGCGTGCTTCGGAGACTTTGAGGCTGCAGTAGATAGGATAGCTCTACTGCTACAGATATACGGTCTCGATTCGCATGTGCCACTAAAAATTTGGTCGCGCCGTATGATCGTGCTTAGGAATTCACTTCCGGGTGGGTCGGAAAGTGAAATGGACTCGTCTGTGATGTAATTGGAATTCGGATGTATCCGGAGCTGGCGTTACTCCGTTCACTTATAAGAATTTCTATAGATATTAGTTGACATAATAGGTTGCGCTTTGTAGCTGTTTCCGTGACACAGATAACAGTAAAACCGATGGAGCGTAAGATGAATTTTTGTGATACCGACTACTGCGTGAGATATAACTTTTATTTTACATTCCTCATTTAAAAGTTATAGGTAAATTTCGTAATTTACTATTTTTATTAAATTACTGTAACGTAATAATCTTGAAATGAATTACTTTTGCGTTTATTTTAGCACTTTTAAATTTATAGCCACATTTTGATGTTAATTTTTATATTTAATTAATATTATATATATATTTATATATATACACACACATATTGTTATGTTTTACAGAAGAGTCTCTTATAACTTCCCTTTATAATCCCTTAGCATTGTAATTTTCTTGTTTGAAAAACAGGTACATTTTAAGAGAATAAACCGATTGAAAATCGAAACAAACTAATGTCGTTGAAATAAAAAACCCATTCAAGTCAAAGTCAAAATAATTTTTATTCAAATAGACTTCATCTTCATTTATAATTCATTATTTATAACCAACATTTTTTTATTCTAAAATATATGAATGTCAGAAATGCAGGTGCTCTTAACTAACTTGGAAATAAGTGACGACAGATTTGCCAACACGTTGACACAGTGACTTGTAACGCTCGTATTTTATTCTAGTTGATTTTAATTGATGTTTACAGATTGTTGACCCGACAGTTACTCATAATCGTTTCATTCGTAGCAGTTTAAGTTGATTACTGAAATTATGCAATTATCATTAAGTTTAAAGAAACAGCCATTGTGATTAAAGATCAATTTCCGTGGCGTAATTCGACACATTTTTTTATTGAGAAAAAGCTGCCATGGAATCGACGATCATTGTACAACTCTTCTTTGATCTGTCTTCCTTGTTGTGGAATTACAAATTATCGATGTACTTACTCAATCTATTAAAAATGCTTCAGACCGTATAACACGGTTCTAAGATATTATACTTATATAAATTTTCTCTGTAGTTATTAGCAAAGATCTTGCAAAACACGTATGAATAAATACTACTTTATAGTAAATAATTCAAAAAGTGAATTTTGCGTTATACTGTAAGTATTCCAAAATGAAAACTACATATAAGCTTTATAGATATCAAATTTGACTTAAAGTTAAATAAAAACTGATGTTTTATTTAACAGGGTACGTTAATTTTATTATGTTAATAAACGGGATTTATTCTAAGGTTAATGTAACTAATTTATGGACTCGACTTTCTAAAGTAACTTTTTTTACATAGTTACTGTTGCCATGCAAGAGATATGCCCTGCTAGTGACTGTTTTGACCATGTACTTATATTCTAAACTCGGTGATAGAACTCCTATGTATTCACGGTTTTACTCATAATAAAAAATAAAAGCGTTGTCCAAAAATGTTAAGAACACTTTCAAAACCTATTATCAGGCTAGCAACATAAAGTTTCTCTTAAAGCTATTGAGTTTTGTATTTCTTATTAAAGTATCAGAGAGTTTTGAAATCGAGAAGAACTAACCGTGTCGTCACTGCCCAATAAAGTACTTTTCCCATTAACATTCAGTTTTTCACAAATCAACACAACTCTGGCTTTCATAAGGTGAGGGTAGATTCAATTTATTAACGCAATGAGCACCTCTTGACAGCTTTCACCGCATCGTCAGCTGACTAAAAGGCTTTACCGCTTACCGCTTACCGACTTGCATGTATATCAAATATTTTAACTGACATTCAAGTATTTGACTTCATTTTGATACGAACTTTTTCTTTGTGAGTAGCCAATATAAACAAAAGTAACCTTTTGTCAAATCATATTTCGAATTTTCTAGTATAACAAGTTCTTCATTATTATATTTGATCGATTTTGCATTCACAATGCGATACTGAAAAATATTCTTAATGATAAAGAGGAGTCGCTCGGATTGCAAAAGGTCATGGGTTCGTGTCCCATCTCATAGTGCCAGGGACAAAGTGGATTTTTTAAGCATTTTTCATTAAGAATATAGTTCTTCATTTTTTTAGAATAATAAAGCTTCTTCATTTCATAATATTGAAAAGAAGATATACTCCAAAAATAAAATAAGTGCACTTAATAATATGTGTGATTTACAACGAATTGTCTGAGTTTTTCAATACATGTTATATATGTAGATATAGTCAATTGTATATATTTTTAATACCATACGTCTACAATGTAGCTTACATTGTAGAAAATACCGATCAAATATGCCAATAGCTGACCATTAAGTAGTACGTGGTGCGATAGCTTTTAGCAATAACAGTCGGCGTTAAGCGGCCATGGAGGCTGTAAAGGTACAGTTAGGTGCATTCCTACAGTGGTCGACAGGGTAGCGAGGGGGAGGCAACCGGAGGGTGCGCCCGTGCATCGCACTCGTCCACTCTCACGGGAAGTTCACTTATACTTGACACACATTGTGAAAGAGCTAGCTCGTTGGCGTCGATCAAGCATTTTGCAAAGGCTGATCATTGAGTAGATTAGAAATATGCGCAAACCTCTTTAGGCAATCTGTACTACCAATTCGTGGATATCAAGCGTTTTGCAAAGGTTGATCATTGACTTTATTAGGGTTATTTGAACTACTCCGTCATTAGCTATTAAGCTATTCGTGTTGATGCATGTTGATAAGAACCAGTAATCCACACAATTTCTGCGTGGTTAGTAATAGCTCGATGTTCTGCTATGTGTTGTTTTTATTGAAGGTAGGTAACCAAAGAATATTCCTTGTCTATCTACCTTCAATAAAGACATTGAGATTACCCAATATTATTGAGCTAGTGATTATGATTCTATTGTGATTAATTTTATTGCCAAAAATAGTAAATTACGTTTTTTGAATCGACAGATAAATATTTGATATGCCCTGATTTATATATTAAAACAAAAGGAAAACATGCATATACTATTAATGACCAGACACAACAACTCAGTCGTTAGAAAAAAATAAATGTTTGTGTGCGCAGATGTACACAATGGTCCAATATTAACATGCATTCATTGCGAAGATATTGGTGATTATTTAGCAGCAACCTAGAGTAAACGCAAAGACGGTGGTGCATTGATATTGCAGGTATCATATAATCTATAGTGAGAACATTAATGTTGAAGAGAATTCTTTAAAATAACCCGAGCTTCCCACTTGGTCGCTGTTGTCAATTTGTAAAGTTGTCAATTTAATTTCAGAGGATCGACACTTGCCGATGGGAATACTAATGTTTCCATTTGATTTCATCACGTTATAATAGTTCGTACACTATGCATAATTTTTCTTTATTATTATTGAATATAAAGAAAAAAAATAGAAATCGTTTTTCTTAATTCTTTGGCCGTGGTGAGACGGTGTGTAATAGCCGATTTCATATGGGGATGTCATTCGATAATACGAGTATAGTGAATTACAATTTAAGAAAATCTAATAAATAAACTATTATTACAATTTTTTTTGTAAATTATGAATCAATATTGATTATAATTAAGAAAAAAAAAACAAGATAGCTTAGTTTGTCCCTGACCTGCACGTGATAAAACTCCGACATACAATCAAAAGTACTTACCGAACTTTGAGCACCACCTGAACTCGAATCTCTGCCAGCTGACATTTTGATAATTTGGATCAGCGTCTGCAGGTATTTTTGTTCGTGTAATTGTTAATTATATAAATAGTGTGCAGAAATTTGCAGAACAATATATTTTTCAAATCAAAGCGGAGAAAAAGAACAAATGACTATCAATGTTTTTTCTTCATAATGCCATCTTCCATGGCCTTAAAGAGGTGTGAGGTTTGCAAATGTATGCAAACTCTTTTTAAGTTCGTACCGGCTGCTATGGTGACACAAAATGGCAGACAGACCCCCGAAAGCACATCATTTAGTGATGCACTATTAGGAAAAATTAACAGATTGTTTTCAAAGAGGAAAATGTGGTTTTGGCAGTCCTCGCGTGATGATAACCTGACACTGCCTAAAGAATTCTGAAGAGACCGAAACAAGTGGAAATCTGAAGGTGCAAGGTCAGGGTTATACGGCGGATGCATTAACACCTCCCAGCCAATTTTTGGTGAGTGGCAAGAGATGTCTAGCGTTATCACGATGAAAAACCATACCCCTTCTATTGATTAATTCTGGCCGCTTTCTCTAAACTTCTTGCTTTAATCTCATCAGTGGTTTGCAGTAGAGTTCAGAATCGATGGTTTTGTCTGGCGGTAACAGCGGTAATGAATAATGCCCTTCCAATCACCTTGTTGCGAATTAACCCGGGTTTCGCCACAGTCTATGAAACCTGACCGACCTTTGACCACAACCTTTTTCGCATGTTCTTGTGGTATGTGATCCACTTTTCACCATCAGTTATCAGCTTTTTCAAAAATCACGATTGAGATCATGAGGTACCTAAAATATCATCATAAATATCGAATTTATTTATTAGATTCACTCATTTTGACAGTAAGTAAAACAAATGAAAATCAAACATAGGAAAATGTTTGAATTCGGAGTTATCTTCTTTAAAATATAAACTTTTTAATGATGCCGAAACCAGCCAGATACAAATGGTATAGTCAGAAGGATTTTATTACAAATTTATGCATACTCTATGCAAAAAGACTTCCCCAATCGAAAATTTCTTCTTGAAATTTCTTAGTATAATATAATTGAAACGGTAAAAATATTATTGAAGCTACGTAACGTATTCAACAATTTCGAATTAAAATTTAATTTTAAAGGAAAATTTTAATATTTGAGTTTGTCCGTTATTTGCATGTCCTATAGGGTTTCTTGAACTCTCTTTGATTGTAATCGGTCTCATCACGTAAAAACGATGACTATGATTAATAGTTCGAATGTTTTTATCAAAAATTATAATATTTGTCCTAAATATGGATGAAATTTGGAAAAAAAAAACTTACGGACGAAAGGCTTTCTGCCTAGTCAGTAAAATAATGTAATGGATGCTTAACACTTGCGCATATAACGTGGATTGATAGAAGCTTATTGAGTGATTATATATTAACATACGTTTATTGAGTGATTATATATTAACATATGTACGTATATAGCTTTAGAATATTATATTTTAACCTAATTCATAGGCAATATTTAGTTATTTTGACTTATTACAAATTCTGCGATATTTTTTATAGTTAAACGGACAGAACAATAGAGGACCTTTTTTTCGATCTATAAATATAGCTTGCGCAGTATATAAGTATATATATGTAGCATTCATTATACACATATGCGAGTTCATTAATACTTTGTAATGACATCATTCTTCCAGGACCGATTTTTGTATATATTTGAAATACTTGAGAATAATATTTTTTAAGTGTGAAAAGTTAATAAATCTTTCAAAAATTCACTTATACATTGGTATAAGATTTAATAAGAACATTCAACAGATTAAAGCTTAAAATCCATTGAAGAAATTCGACTTTTTTGTCAACTGTATATTGAAGGTTGACTGTACATGAAAGGTAGAAGATATTTGGAGTCATATATGTCAGTGATAACAAATATTTGTGGTTTTATTGATTATTATTTTTCATGAATATCACTAAGGATTTAAGGCGGCAGTCAAATTATTGCCCAGAGCTGCAAAAAGGGTTGGCCGGCCAAATTTAAGGCAACTATCGGTGTTCCGACGAAGCCCTATCTAGAAAAAGAAAATTACAAAATTCTTTACGTACAAACCCGAAGAAAACTAGCCACTTACAGGAATAACATCCCTTGAAGTTCACTCATATTGTTTATGTAAAGGAAGGCGAATATTATTTTTTCCCAGAAAGGTTAAACAGTTCTGTCCCTGGTCGAAATTTTCCAATATCGTTTCTTCTTTATATTAGTGATTTAATTGAAGCTTTTACTTATAAAAACATGCTATTAGTGTTAAACTAATTTTTGCTATTCGAAATACGAAGCTGTTTGTAATAGAATAGCAAAATGTATACTCAAATAAATTTGGTTCATCTTGCAATTACAGTTAAACCCTAACGTACTACCAGTACATTAAATGGCGTTCCAATAGTCTCGCGGTCAAGGCAGGTGCTAGAGAAGGGAACCAAGAATGCGCTGCACTTCTGTCTTGCTCTAACAAGGCTGCATTGTTCAGTACAGTCATATCACTGATATTTTATTAACAGTAAAAAAAATGTGATTATTTTAAAAAACGGGTTGGATCGGATCAAAGATCTTATAATATGCAACAACCCTTCGTTAGCGAAATCTGAAAAAGGAAATACTATCCATAAAAATTACAGGAGCGTATCATATGTCATTGCTTGATATTTGGACCTTTTCGCATAATAAATTGATATCTTTACTTAAGATCGTTAAATGTGAGTGTGCATAAGTTGTAAATTTGGCAATCTCGCCAAGTTGGTCAATGAAACCAAAAGAGACAGAGATAGTGTGTCGCGCGTCTCATATTTTTAATTCTATTATTATTTTTGAAAATCATTACGATTTTTAAAAACAGGAGAGAGAGATTACAGGGTACCTTATATAGTTTTCAATTTTCAATGTAGAATGATACAAATGTAATATTGATAATTTTAACAAATACCTTTGTAAATGAAGTTTTGAATTACATTTATTTATTTATTTTAGTTATAGCTTATTTATTTGGATAGGAATAAATTCGTTATTAGTAATTTGGTTTAAGCGTTCTGTTAATAGTGGCTTCAATTGTTAATTGTGATCTGTTTTAATTTTATATTAATTAAGCAAGACCGGTGTGGATTGATCACATGACTTAAAACATGGTATAGGTAATTCAATTATTTCAGGGTTCAAATCTATTGCAAAGTAACTTCTTTCTTCTCATCTTTGAATGAACATAATTAAACATTGTTCTTTTTTGTGACAAGTAGTTATTGTCGCTTAGTCATTACAAGATTCGTACTCGTTTTTTTTTAATCGAGAGGCCACCTGTTAATGCTACAAGTCTGAGCGTGGGCGGCGCCCGCCCTGACTCTATGTCAACACATGTACAAGTACGGGCAACTCAAATAATGCTTATTTCATTACAAACCAATATTGGAATACGATTAATGCATCTCATCAGAAAGTCGTGATTATTGAATGTCAACCAAAAATTTTATTTTTTATTTTTTCAATTACATTTTATAATGAATGATTCCATTAATGTTCATCCATTAATGTTTGGTTATTCTGTCTGACAGGTTATAAAAATATAATTTTATATGTAAATTAAACACTACAAGAAAAAAAAATGTATTTATTTTCGTTTGGTGTCTACACCCGTGTTGTTCCTTACGCACGTTGATAATATGTACTGTTACATTTACGCTTTTAAGTGGCGCGACTTTATTGCATCACAAACGCACTAACATATGAACACCATGCCGTGCTGCAGAGTGATTTATAAGCGATGCGAGGATTCACTTGAATTGATTGGTCATTGGTTTGCAAGCCAATGAGATAAGCCCCATAGAAACGTCACGCAGCCCGTATCGATTAATGGAAAAGCGCTTAATTTACATATGATTTGTAGATTTTAGTTCGAAATCTTTGTGGTCTCCATAGTCTAATGAGAGAGTCTAGAGACGGGTTTAAACCCGTTCAAAAAGCTTATTTTTAACCGAATTCAAAATTCAAAAGGAGAAGGTTATACCTATATGTTCGACGGCGATATATTTTTTACGTATTTTAATTTATCGAAATCAAATCAGTAGTTTTCTTTTTATAATTAAACAAAATACGCCTTTTACCAGATACCTATCACCTAAATATTTAGATAATATGTATTGTATTTCATCTATCTCAACTAAAAAACAAAAAAGAGTATTTTGAATTCATTCAAAATCCGAGAGGAGGATTTCCGTGTTCAATATTATGTATATTTTTTATAAAAGTACCTATGTTAATCGATTTCTTTTAGAATTGTGAACCAATTTCTATTAAACTAGCTATTTCCCCGCGAATTCAACTGCGTAAATTATAGCCTATGTCCAACGCGTATTATGTAGCTTGCTATACATAAAAGTCTTATTAATCGGTCCAATAGTTTCGAGATTATTCAATGCAAACAAATAAGCAATTAAATCTTACCTCTTTATAATATGAGTATAGAATTATTGGAAAAAATATGTCGAGCAAAATAAACAAATAAGACTCTATGTTGAATATTTCATATTTTTAGTGTTTCTAATTGTATAAAAAATCTCAATATCACTAAAAAGTATGAAATAAAAACAAAAAATATAGAACCGACTTCAAACTTTCATAAGTGATAAATAATACTTATCTCGAAAGTGACTTATTAACGAAAATGCTATTGAACTCGGGCGCCTATCATTTATTTAATAACCTACAGAAGACCTACGCCTGACTCCAAGGGCATTTTCTTATATCATTTATCACTTTTAAAGTTTGGCTTCGCTTCTTATTTTTATTTTATTGTTAACTTTCTGTTTTATTTTTCTAACATTTTGACTTTAATTGTCCTCAGAAACCTGGCTCTGGGCATTGGTATCCAGAATTTCCCCGAAGGTTTAGCTGTCAGTCTGCCTCTGCAGGCTGCCGGCTTCTCCGTGTGGAGGGCTTTCTGGTAAGTATACTAAATTAAAAAAAAATGTTTTTTTATTTATTTAAGGGTAACATTTTTTAAAAATATAACAATACTAGTATTTTTACGTTTAACGTAGCTTAAAAAATATGAAGATACACATAAGTCGATAAAAAAAACGGGATTTTTTCAAAAGTCGTAACCAATTCTAGCCGTTTTTAGTCACGTAACGAAAAAATAAAAACAGTTTATTAAGATTTAAAATCCATTATTTTATGAAAACTTAGATTTCGTTTTTATCATTAATAAAATAATAATACAGAGTATCGATAAATTACTTAGATTGTTATTGGTATTTTGATTTAGATTCAATATTTTTTTTTTTAATCTAATCAAACTATATATATTTTGTTCATCAAAGTAAACTGGTGAATTTCGAATTGAATATCACTTAAATGCAAATGTAGGAACGTTCGATAGATAGGCCTGCAGCACGCGTACCGCCGTTAGGCCACATGCCAACGTAGCCAGACGGCCGACCCCATTCTTGGCCAGGCTAATTCGTTTAGAGGCCCGCTAGCTGTGGGATAGCTGACTCTTGTTAGAAGAGTTACAGTTCAGAAAGTGTCATTACATACAGGCTAAGTTTGCAACCAGTGTGCGAATTTCTTACATTAATAGAAATATGTCCATATTTTTATTAAGTCACAGATACGGGACATACTAATACACTGGCATAGTCACATAAAATTAAGACAAAAAATGATAAAACAGTATAAAAAAGAAAGAAATAAATATACTAGATTTTTTTCATTTGATGTCTTACGACTGCCGCAATAAAAGAGCTATCTAATTCATCAATTGTCAGGTTCTCAACGAACCTGCCGTTGATTTCCAAATGGCCCCTTGTCTTCTCGGCAAAATCTTTATTTGATTAATTAAATATCATTATTAATTAACATTTTCATTAATTTAATTAAATAGTAAGATACAAACTGTAGGTATTTGTATAAAAATCTAATATCGTAGTATTTATAGGCATTATTTTATATTCGTAATAAAAAAAACGGTTTACAGTAACAAACACGTAATTTGAATTTTGATTCCCCACCTCTGTGTGGTGATGGAATCAAATATTGGTCCTTACTAGTTTTGTTGTACCCAAGGTTCCAGCTATTTAACACAAAATTCACTTAATCTGTTGATTTATAAGTCGCGCTCTATATTAGACTACTGGGACAAACCTTGAATAATACACTTTATGGGTTAATCGATGTGTTCATTTTAGGAGATTTTTTTTCCCTGAAGAGAAAATAAAGTCTCCGTCCATTACGGATTCCCCACCGCCCTCGAATTTGCCACTAATGCTCGCTTAGATCGGGCCCTGGTTTTATCAGCAAAAAAATTGAAACTATTACAGTGCGCGACCTATGAAATATCTGAAATCAACCGATTCCATTATTCTTTTCCTCCTTAACGGTCTGTGACTTTGTGACACAAATGAAGTAACAAAAGAGAAATATCAAATCTTATCCACCTAAAACGCGTACAGTTTAATTCCGTTTCTCCATGAACAAAGTAATTAAAAACTTAACATTCCACAAAAAGTAGGTATATATTGAAATTATGCATACATCTCAACATTTTTATAGAAACTCGATATAACAGTGTTAATAATTAACGAAACGAATTGGTTTCACACGTAAATATGCGAAGAATCTGTAGCTATTTATTAGTTCGCTGTATTAAGGCAATGGCATGTTAGAGCCAAAGGTTACCATCTGCTTAGTGAAATGCTGTACGTGCACGCACGTTACCAAATAGGTAAAACTTGTAAATAGTCGCATTCCGATTGAAGCTCTATTTTTGAATCGTGCGCCTTGCGTTGAGAAAGAAGACGAACGTCTTCTTTTAATTTTCGATCGCTATAAAAAAACGTGTTAGTGACTCCGTTCGTCGACTGCAAAGAACGGCGTCAATCACTGATCGATAGACAAACGCTGAAGTAAATTGAAGAATAAAACGTTAACGTACAAAAAACAACTTTTTAACATGACTTTTTTACTTAGGTACGCAAAAATTTTACCAACATATATTTATGTACTACAAAAAACAAAATCTACAGCAATTTCTTATTTAAATAATAGTATATAATTTTAACGTACCTTAATTCCATTTACGGATTTTCATTATTAAAATACACAATACAAGATAATAATTAGTAACGTGTGTTAATATTTTTCAAAAAGCTTTATAGGCCAGTAGTTTGCTTGTCCGGTCTCTAATGCGGAGATTAAGCAAAGTCCTGTCATAGGTTGGGTGACCAAGAATTACTATCTCGAGATATTGCTGGGAGAAAACTCATATTTGAGTTCAATTTTAAAATTTTCACATGTACTCACAATTTGATTCCATGCGTAAATAAGGCCTGTGTCCTTGCTCAATAATATTAGGAGTATCAAAGATAAACGATGAAAACTGCAGAAAAATAGGCTTTACCGTGCATTTTATAGGTCTACTATTAATCGAGCGTTTCAAAAATAACCATCCGTACTCAGTGCCGCCCGATGGGATGGCGCCACGCCATGTGACTTTGAGTCAGGAATGCACCTATTACGGATAAGTCTTAAATAAGAGTTGCTGTAAAAACAGCCCTCACGGAGTTTCAAAAAATATCGATTTTGAGAGAATTGCTATATTCTTTTAAATACAGTCAACTTTAGTTAAGTTTGAAATGACAATCTGAATGCCTTATATATAATATGAGGTTATTTTACTTAACAGACAAAAACATTATTTGGATAAAATTTAATAAAATACTGTTGCAACAAAATAGGTAACAAAATATTTGTCAAATCTTGTTCTTAAGGTAAATAGCCTATGCGTTACATTAAACGTAAATCGATATTGGATTTTTGCTATGCTATGAAAAGTTCGTCTTACAAAAGGGATCCCATCAAAAACATAACTTGTACAAAAATGCACAAGTGTCACAAAGTAATTCTTCTGCCGTAAAAGGTTATCAAATTCCATTAGGTTATCAAAAACCAAGTCGATTATTTCAGTACTTATCTTTCTGCGAGAGCAGTAATCCAACCATGTCATAGACTTAGGAATTCTTTATTACCTGTGTACTATTGTTACCTATGTACTTTTGTATCATGGATGGCCTAGAAGCATTAATTTATTAAAACCTAAAAATTTCATGGTATGCATGAATCGAAAATGACCGCCATTTACTTTTTATACGTCCTATATATTATTCGTCCACTCTGTTCAAAACGAGACTTTTATGCCTCAGAATAAATGTCAAATTCAGTGAAGTTTATAGGGTGTGAACATCAAATCAGACTAAAATTAAATAATCAGATTAAAATAAAAAAAGTACGGCAAGTCGATGTCGAAATTGATTTTATATGTAACTCCACAAGACAACTTATTCACGAAAGTTGTTCGTGACTTAAGAATGCCCAAAAAATATTATGGCAAACGGAATTGCTACTAAAAAAAAAAAATTTGAAATACCTACCTACATATTCAGTTACGACCATAAACTAAGACCATGACATCTTCCGATCCTTAACTGAGGCAAACACGATACGACTATGAAACGGACTGGTTAGTTACACACCTGCAAATAAGAGTGATAATTAATATAGAGGTATAGACTCATTGTATAATATTACACCGAATTGGAGACGAAATGAAAAAAAAAAAACAATATTATTGATCAAATCGTCATTGCACATTTTGTCTGCTCTTCGCGTCACTGATGGCAGTTACGAATATTTGGACCAGATTATAATTGATAGGTTGGATATTCCTTCCATTCATTATTTTTTACTCTATCATCCAATAGCGAAAAACTAGATAGTAAGATGGAGTTCAGTCAGTATATTTTTTTTTTACATTTGCACTGGTTGCGTCAAGCCTAGTGCTTCTCAAGTATGTATTCGTCTAAAAAGAGTTGGACTCCTTTAGACATGAAAAGCCCTGACCTTTTTCTGACATTGCACGTTCTAACTAAATTGCATCTAATCACCATTCGCTTCGTTATTAGCCATTTCGATGGCGTAATGTGTTCTAACGTCAGGTTTTATGGTTATGATAAAAATATAAATACTGTAAGTATCAATATTTTTGCTATATAATTTCGCAATCCGCTTGTCTACAATGGAAAAATTGTGCAGTTGTACATCTCGCCTCTACTATTCACCTCTATAAGGAAGCGATTTTCCACTGGGAAAACATTGCAAACGTTCACACCATCCTATCGAGGATGTATCGACTGAATCGCAAAACGTCACGAAACAGAAATGAAATGAAACCTTCGACACGAAATTTGCCATAAGAGAAAGATGTAAGGGTTAAATAATTTGTAAACTACTGTAGTAATTTTATAACCTCTGTTATTAATTGCAACTTAACATCACCTTCGTTACATGTGAGCTTCAAACTTTCTCCGGTAACGGTCTTTTCATATCCACTTGTTTATGTGGAATCGGTGGTAAGAATGCGCTCGAATGGAATCCTGTAAGCGGAGGCAGGAATGCGCGAGCGTCGACCTCGCTACCCTTGCCAGTGTTCTGCTCAGCCTAGTTTCGCGAACTGTAGCGCCAACAGCTTACGTAGTAGGGAATAGGGTAAAAATGCAATGCATTCATATATAAAAATTGAAGCTTTAATCGACATAATATTGTTTTATGTTACTTCATCATCATCATCATCATCAGCCCTTTTACGTCCCCACTGCAGGGGCTCAGGCCTTCCTTATGGATGGTTAAGGAGGATGGGCCATGACCCTCCACGCTGGCCCAATGCGGATTGGAGGGTATTAACGACTGCAAATGCAGCCGGGACCAACGGCTTAACGTGCCTTCCGAAGCACGAAGTAGCTCGAGATAATATTTTTTTTGGTCACCCATCCCGTGACCGACCCTTGCGAAAGTTGCTTAACGACAACGATCGCAGGCCGCGGCGCTTATCCACTACGCCACCGAGCTACTTTACTTATGTTACTTATTATCTGCTATATATATATAGTGAGTACATAAATGAAACAACTTTTAAACGGTTTCATGGCGTTTGTTTTTAGTTTTATTGATGTTGAACATGGACCCTTTACATGTTTACATTGCGCGCGTAATTAGCCGGCCGAGCCGAGAGAAACATTTGTGATTAATAAATGATCGAATATTGAAAACTATAATAATAACATATTATTGTAGAACAAGTAATGCCTTGGTGTGGTTAGATGGTTATTAATTTCTTTCTTTAAAAATAGCAATAAAAAACTCAATAGGTATTGTTTATTGTTATTTCTAATTACATAAATTTTTATTTTTACTCATTTCGCCTCACTTTTCTCCAACCGATTAATATAATTTATCTAAGGTAACGTATTTAACGTTTGCACTAATAGGGATAGCGAGCGAGTAAGAAAAGAAATTCTATTTAGTCCGTTAGTCAGATAATAGAAAAATAACAGATACGTATTTTTTTTACTTCAATTTAACGAGGAATAGCTTAAATGGATAACAGGCATTGCATTTGAGGAGTGACTCGCTACGTCACAGTTTTGTAGAAAATCTACCATTATTAGTCCGTCGGGTAGATTGTTGAAAAATATTAAACACGTATTTTTTTCGTAATCATAAAATTAAGGCGATACATGGAGTTGAAATTTCGCATGACGTCACATGATGGTACGTTTTCTACAAAACTGTGACGTAGCGAGCCCCCATTCCTCAACTTTAATGCCTGTTATCTAAGTTATTTCTCGTTAAATTGAAGTAAAAAAAATACGTATCGAATATTTTTCTATTATCTGACTGACGGACTAAATAGAATTGCATTTTTTTTACCTAGTCGTTATCCCTATTTTGTTGAGTGAGTTTTCGCGACGAGCAACTGCAACGAGGAACCTCACGAGTGAGGACTCATCACTATCCTAGTGTAGTTTGTTGGAAAAACGGAGATTAGTATTATGGTGCGTATAAACTGATTCTGAGACGGTTATGCATTTGACCATTCGTTGTTTGGTTCATAATTGGGTTGGGGATCATCTAATTGCTGGAATTTGAATTAAAACACTTTATTAACATAGACAGCATAGAGGTTCAATTAAATAAACCTAATTCAAAAGGTAATAAACGTTTTATTTTGTTGACAACGCTGTGCTTTATTGTAGAATAGTAAAACGGAGATTCTAGTTTCTCGAGAGATAATGGAATTTTAAAATTCTTTGTGTTGTCTCATACATTTTGAACTATCGCTCACTTGTATCTGAATTGTCAGTATTCTAATGTCATTCATTCGCACGGTGTAAAAAAAATTCATTTCGTCCTCCTCCTTCAGATCTGGTTCAGAGTCGCATCTCGTCACACCAAAAAAAAAACGTAATTTTCGATTATTTATGGTGTAAATAGACCCACCCCGGTCAGGTATAATATATTATGAAAAAGTGTTTCTGCTGGCTAAACAAAACATAACGCTGCGATTAGTTTGAAGTTTCCTTGAACTGCTCGTTCCTTAAGAACGGTGTTTCTTGAGGACCCATTAATTCGCACTGAGTTTTGTGACCTAAATATATTGTTAGGAAAACACTTACATTAAAATAACCCCTAACATTTTTTTATTAACACGCACGCACTACGAATATGAATATACATACATACGTCGGCGTCCTCAGAGTTTGTCTGGATCGTATGAATCGCTCACCATCATCATTCTATAATTAGTTCATATATATATAGTTTCGTTTTGCTACAGCTTTTATATCGGTCAATGCTAAAAATAAAGACTTAAGTCTATATCTTATCCTATTTAACTGTTTCTCATTGTTGAAGAGAACGGTATTTTGTATGATTATTTCACTTTGAAAATTTGTTTTGAGAATCTCCATAGATCTATCACCTTTTCCCACAGTGCAGATTCTAATTCTTGGTTGAATTACTTAATTTTTTTATGAAAATCAGCCATGTTTTAATTATTTAGGTTGGTCGCAGCAAACAAAAGATATTCTTTGATTAATTACGAATATAGTAATAGTTATTATGCCAAAAATTCTACTCCTGCTTAATATTTGACATTTTCCAGCTTTTTAATGGCACTCGTTCAAAGCATCTAGGTTTGCTCCAATAGGCACGATTTCGAGATTCCACTAGTAAAACTGTTTGGCCTTCTCTTCGCTTCTAGTAACGAATCCCTATAACGTGACCGTGCCAAAATAATTTTAATCCTGCGATTGTAACTCTGGATATGATGGACTTTATATTAATTCAATTGGCACTATAATCTGGACGTCCACGCTAAATGCACACTATAAATCTTTATGAAATATCATAACTACTGTAGGACAATGCATCGAAACGAAGAAACATGTCAGGACATCATCAGCCCCTACGGTCCCTTAGTTTGCCGTAATAAACCTAATACTTAGCTTGAGACTGTTACTTTATACATTACAATCAAATATTTGAAAAAGTAGGTGGTGAAATTGGAAGCAACAGCATATTAGGACGCGGTGCGGAATGCAAGGGGCGCGGAATGCGGCCTGGACAAGAAACGCCCTTGGGCTGTTCTTGTGATGGGACCATTTGCAAGCTTCCAACTGCCAAGTAGCATGCAAGAGAACTCTTATGTTAAATCAATATAAGACTATATGATATACGCTACTACTTATAAGATACCAAATTAAGTCTTTAAAATACTTGAATTAATTGATATACTGCGATTATATAAAATACAGAAGAGTCAGTTTTCTACAATAACTTTATTATAGTACTGTACAAATACATTAAAAAATCGCAATACCATAATTACAAAGATACTCATAGACAATTTCGATACCTTCATATTGTATAAGCCACAACCGTTTATCAGAGCTCCTGCTACCAGATTCGATCTTATACATAGAGTAGACAGTAACCTATCATACAAACCAATAGTGACCCTAACATAAGATTAACATCGGTATTTATAAATGTTATTCTTGTCCACTATCCAAAGAAATCACTACATAATGACTGGTTTCTGGCACTCACTTCTAGACGGCGGAAGATAGGACAGATTTTTTTTTACCACGCTGAATTGCCGATATACTGTTGTGTTCAGAAAAGCAAATATTATGAGGACAATATTTTTAGTGATATTATAAAGGGGACGGTCGATTATTTGTTTGTTTGCATTAAAAAGGCTCCTTAATTACGGGCCATTATACGTTGGTGAGATTGATTATAATTAGTCTTGCCATAAATACTTTTAAAATTAAAAATAAAGAAATTATTACTTAAACAATTTACTTTCTCCAGGTACTCCGAGATGGGAGTATTGTTAAAACAAAAATGATCAAATTTTACTTTTGAATTTCGAATCTATTTTATATTTGTTATATTTTTTTAATTTCGCGTAAATACATTATAATAGTTATTTAAGATACGAGTGCGGAAAGTAAGAAAAACCTTTTACGCTCAAGTTTCTTACAACATTTTTCAATGCTTTTTGCGAGGAAATAAAACAAATATAATAAAACTAAGTATGTATTAAAGGTAAAAATTATCTGTTAAATGTGATATTTGAACATGTTTTCGTGTCTTACATTTTTATTTGAAAATATTCGTTTTAGGCTCCTTGAAATAATTTTGCCTCTAAAGTTTGACATTTTTCATTATATTTTTTTTTTTAATTTCTTTGGTGCTCGGCCAAAAAAAATTAAAAATTTCTTTTAAGCACGTGTGCAATAAAGGATTTCAGTACATTTTTATTTATCACGTGTTTAAAGTCTCACTTTCGGTGTTTACAATGGATTAAAAAAATTGTGCTTTTTGAGCAACTGCATTGAAAAATATTTTATGATATTAAAATGGAGTGGGATGATAAAAACAACCGCATCGCTGTGATTGCATTACGTAAAGCAGATTTGGAGCTAAGTACAATTATAAAAACCCTTCATATGCTTGGTATTAGTCAAATGTTTATGTATGGAGCTATTGATAGGTTCAATGAAACCTCCTCTGTTTGTGACAGAAAAAGATCTGGACGTCCACGTACTGTTCGTATGAAAAAGGCGATCAAAATAAGGTGAAGTATTTGAAGTAACCCGGTCCGAAAGTAAAAGATTTCATCTTGGGAGATGAAGGTAGCACCTCGCTAGAATTATGTCGCGTATTTTAAAAGATGACTTAGGACTTGCAGCCTATAAGAGACGCGCATTGTTCACATCTTAATAGATAATTTTAAAAATAATAGGGTGGTAAAATCAAAACAATTGAAAATATTTTAACAAACATAATTGAAAAGTTACAATTGAATAATATTTTAACAAACATAATGACCGTATCTATGCTCAAAGTTATAATAAACCTTCACGATTACCCAACAAAGTAGAGCTTGGGTATTATCCGCTTTGGTAAAGTATTAACTATGAAGGAGAGACATATTTTTATGAAAAAAGCATCAAAACATCAGCACAAGTATATCAAGATACCATTCTAAAAAAGGTTATTCAGCTCCTTAACAATACCATGTACAATAACAAGAAAGATCCTTTCAGCGAGACTCAGCGCCATGTCATAAAGCTCGATCCACCAAATCTTGGTTAGAAACGAACTTTCCGGACTTCACCCGAGCTCAAGACTGGCCATCATCTAGTCCAGATCTAAATTCCGGATTATGATTTATGATCAGTTTTTGGTGAATAAGTTTTGCTTCAAACGCCATAACAATTTGAAATCCCTAAAACCAACCATACGATTGGTAGTTAAGAATTTTCCCATGGAAAGAGTACGTGTGTCTATTGATAACTGACCTCAAAGTTTGAAGGACTGTATTGCAATGGAGAATGCTAATGGAGAACACTTGTAATAAGTCTTATATAGAGTATTTTAATGGCTTAATTGATGTATTAAACTAACACACTTTAATAGTAATAATTAATATTACGTTCAATAAAAACACATGTTGATTTTCTATGTAAAATTTGTATGACAAGACTATGTAATTACATGAAATCGCGGGCAAACATATACACACCGTGCCACATGAATAGGACCAGTGCATTATCCATTGCTTTTTAAAATATGAATAAAAATAAATATCTAGAAATAAAAGATATTTAAATCTTAAGACATGCCACTTTAACTATAAACAATGAAACACCAAAAACACTCAACGAGGCGCTCGCAACAATTCCTATAGTCAATGTGTCGCGCCACTTGAATATGACCATTAAATAAAACATGATATATATTATTATTAAATTTTATTATTCACATTTTTTAATGATTAATAATCAATGCCTTTTCCATTCTCTTGAATTAAATAAAAAATAGGGGATGGCATTGTGTCGTATAGTTTTCTTATAAATGTAATTGGTAATTTGCTCCAACACTTAATTATACTTTCCATTAGCTCGTGCTTGGTGTTATATTGTTTACTGTTCTTATAAACTTCACGTGACCGCCATCCTCACACATTTTCAATTATGTTCAAATCGGAGGAGAGTGATGGCTAATCGGGAATATTTATATTATTTTGTAGAAACCACTCGCGAACGTTACGTACACTATGAATACTAGCATTATCATGTTGAAAAATAAAACCTTCATTCCCTATTGCACTGCTAAGCTTACATTTCTCATTTTGTAGAAGTTTGATGTAACTTTTAGAGCTTTGTCTACCTTCTATTACCACTAAACTAATCGGTCCATATTTTAAAGAGCAAAGGAAAATGCACTGGTCCTGTTCATGTGGCACGGTGTGTACAATTAATTAATGACGTTTTCATATAGAGAATCTAACGACGTGAACAGAAAGAGTTCTAATTTCCCAAATCTCACCTATCCTACAATCAGCGATCTTTGAATATCATACATATAATGGATTTTATTGATCTATCTCGGGCGGCCAGAACTCTCAGCACTACTCGTACTCGTACAACCTCAGCGGAGTTCTGTAAACCATTTGTGAATAATTCCATATGATGCTGATATCTTATAAATCTATTTTTAAACTTTCTTTCAGTTTGTTTTTTTTTCACACGCAGAAAATAATATTTAATAAGCACTCGAAATTCGATTTCTTTTTGGTCATGGTAAATCAACCAACAACAACTTTATCCAAGTATTAAGAGTTGTTACTCTCCACCCAAATACACAATTGATTTTTAAATTTGAATGTCGATTTTAGTTTTAAATTAGAAAAATATATCGGTTAAAAGCTAAATTTTTTCGAATACAATGTCATCTTCCGAAAAGTCAGATTTATGCAACTACCTACATACTAAACAATTACATAATAAAAAAATATGTCCTTTGCCTTTTAGAATATTACTAAAGTGCCATTATTAACATATTTCAATTAAAATTGAGTGAATATTTAAAAATTGTATTTGTAATCTAAATCATGCAAATAATTTTATGGTTTACAAATTTGGGTATTGATCATATTCCACAATAATTAATTTTGCTTCTAATAAGAAATAACCGCACGAGCAAAAAAACCTGGAGTTTTACCTGGTTTTACGTTGTTTTAGGTTTCCTTATCTCAAAATGAAAAAAGGAACTCTTGTCACTTGTGTTTAACCGTCCATCCGTTCATGTGTTACGGCTTATTTATTTCGAAACTACTGAAATTTAGTGCATATGATGTATTGATAAAGAATTTCTTTTGCATGAAATCTGCCCTGTATGTTTTTTAAATGCAATAAAGAATAACCAAATAAGTCGATTAAATGGTGACATAGTCTTTTACTTTCAAAAAGCCCTACCTTACTGTTTTGAAAAAAAAAAATATATACTTTATTTTTAGATTACAGAAAATTCGAAATGTTCATAGTTTTTGTTTTTATATCTGTACGAAACCCGCGATGCTGGACTCTGACTGAATCTTTGCCGTTTTTTTTTTTTTCATTATATGACATAATCCGATCAAGCAATGTGGTAATCTATTGTTGTAGACAATGCGTCTAGTCAACGTTTCCCACCACAAGCGCATATGACTCACAGTGGCGTAGCAAACATCAAACATAAGCTCCATATAGGTGCTTCATTCGTAAAATAACTTAATCAATAATCATAGATGATTAGTCACAAAGCTTTCAAAATGTATATCTTTCTTTTGTCTTGCCTGTATAATCTGCATGGGCTATTACGTAATCAAGCTCTGTGTGGTCGTTATCAACCCTCATATGTTTAAAAATCGACTAATCTCTGTAATTTATTGTGGTATTTATACGTGTTAAATGCTACGAGAAATCTTAAGAATGCAACGAGGGCAGCCTTCAAGTAGAAGTGGGGAGACGGCCGCGAGCGATCGGAGACCCGTACGTCGAGGTCGCCGCGAACGTTATGTGGTTCATATGCAGCATCGCTAACTGGGACCGAGAAAGTCGTCTATTTCGAAATTTTAGCGTTGCGTGAGCTGCGATGTGTCGTTGCGGTGCCGTGGAGTCTGGTGGTATGCGCGGCGAGCGGACGGCGGCGCGCTGTCTGCGCGTTCTTCCGGACCGCACCTGTCGGACCAGTCGTAGCGCACCGCTGCCGCCTCGAGCGATCGGCCTTCAGAGTTAAATAATTAAATTGAGAGAGCGTCGCCGTAACCACAGCCGCCACCGCCGCCGCGCCAACGGGCCCCGAAGAAGCGGTCGCGGAAGCCCTGCCAGCCTTGGTGGCGCTGGCCTGCGCAATCGCGGCCGGTTTGGTGTGCGGCTATTGCGTCGTTGTTGCCGCACCTAATCTTCTCGGACGCCTTCCTACAAAGCTAAATCAATTGCTCTTTGATCGATCGAATTATTCATAATGTGAACGTTACATGTATCTTATTACTGCGCACAACTAATGTGAGAAGCTGCCAGGCTGTCGGTACACACGTTCGCGTCGACTGCGACCAGGAACAATAGCAGCAGTTTTGTTACGTTAATGCAATAATCAATTTCAATTTAGAAGTATTCATTTTCAAAGTAAATGATATCATGATTACGGTAAACTACGGGCTAACCGCTCTGTTAAAATCTACAACTAATTAGATATACTTAAGCCTATAAGAGAGTGGTCACTAGATTCAAACAATGAGAAATCAGATAATATTCCTTGTTTGATTCCATCCATAGCGCATGTCTGAAGCCCAGCAGTAGCTGATGATGAAAATGATAAGGCATTACTGTAATCCCGTTTCTTAACATCTTTATTCGTAATGTCTGCAAACAAAATCAAGACAAATCCAGTACATGATTACGAATTGACTTTTTTCAAATCCCGGCATAATAAATATTAAAGCAGCGCAAAAACACAATAACGTGTAATCTTTGGCTAGCGTGAACTACTGAAAAGTATCTATAATCATAATGTTTATATAACACAAATAATAATTGAAGAAAATGTCAAAGCTAAAGCTTAATCCACATATTTCCAAAGAATCGTTAAAGGTATCTACTATCTAGTTATATGAAAAATGAGGTGATACATATAATAATACTAAGTAATACCTGCTTTAAAAATACTTAATCCATTTAGAAAATATAATAAACAGGAATATTGGTGGAATCAGATTTTATGAAACTCAATATTTTGCTGTCTAATATTCACTTATAAAAATAAAATAATTAGGAAAGAACTTGTCCAGAAAATTTTAAGAAAAAATTTACACTCGTATATGTAGTGTAGAGGACTAATGAGAAAATGTCATACATAATATCAGTAGATATTTTTACCAAATAAGTAGGAATTTTAATGAAATAAGAAAATTTAATCTATTAAATATATTATTAGCTATTATTAACACATCAATGCTTACTTACTTCATACAAATTCCCGTCTATTGGTTCAAATATTTGTTTAAGTTATGATATTGTCTTAAGAAATTACTTCTCTCGACGGGTGTTAGAAAACATTTCTTCATGAGGTTTTTACCTTCTCATTTTTCGTAAAGACAGGGCCAGATAAGGAAGGGCTATCGTCCAGAATGGCAAAAATTAATTACGGTAAAATCTAGGACGGCAACGACTGGTCCGGTGGATTCCTCGATGGACGGAGACTCCAAAATGTTTCTTTTCTACTTGGAGAAGAATATTATACACATTACCATGCTTAGCATAGCCCGAAATAAAGCATTTTTCAAGGATTTTCGCTGAAAAACGTTTTTATATAGTAATCAGGAGCTCCTGTAGGTTTACTTAAGAACGCCTATGATTTATAATTTACTTACTGATTGGTTTGATGCATTAAAAATAGAAGGGCAGCGAAAATTGATTTTATCCGGAGCGGCTTAATAAGTATATTAAACCCTGTATACATACTTGTAAATCACTAAGATCAAATCGATTTTGTTCAAAACAATTGAATTAAAATAAATCAAAAAAGCTCCTGTTCATCATTATGTTATTGTTTCCTACTCATTCTCTTACTGATTGCCTGGTAGAGAATGCCGTATGGCAAGGATTCTCAACAATAAGTTCACCGTTTACACTACGGCCCCCGAACGAATTTTAAGTGGTCCGCACATCGCGTTGTGAGTCCTGGTCGCGGAAAGAACAGTGTTTATTGCTCTTGAATAGACACACTTATGAGTGTATGTTGTTTCTTAAATTAGCACAAGATGTTTTTTTGTTTTCTATACTATTATCTTAAAAACAATGAATATTACTTTTATTTCTTAACATTGGGTTACTTAATGCGCTTGTTGGGATAATAACTAAATAGGAATAGTCAGTGGGCCGCCTTAAATATATGAATTTTCCGTTTGATTCAACTGCCAAAAACCTTGCCATATAGGATATCCAATCTATGCTGTATTTCAATTAATCATCCAGGGTTTCATTGAGTCCGTACTCCAATATTTATATTAGTTTAAAACTAGACTACATACAATTATTTCCCAAAACATACTAATTTTCTATTCTTTTATTAGTGAAAATTTGATGATTTGGGCTAAGCAATTTAAGTCTTTCCACTTTAATACGATTATCACCGATGCTTATTTCTAAAGATTTTTGTTTTCTCCAAGTGTGAACTCGAACTTTTAGTATCGCAAAAACGGACGAAATTGTATAAAATAATCTTTTTTATTGTACTTAAAGTATAAATATATTTATTATTAAAGGTTCAATCGTAGATAAGTACACAATCGACATATTACATGAAGTCAATTTGTTTACCTGAAAATGAAATAGACTTACGAAACGGTAAGAAAGGAGAAGCAGTTATTATATTTGAGAGGTTTTATTTAATTCAACGTAGTTATTGAGTGACGGGCATCCTGTTTTAAAGCTTGTCGGCGGCTCAACAGTCGGACGATTCTCCGAATCAGTGGATACTGTCGCAAATTGCCGCTTTCGCCACCAGCTGAATAATGCATGCGATAACATAACATCACGTCGCGTGCCCGCCGCGCTCTTCACTCCGCGCCCTTCACAAACCACACTAAACCCGTTTACAACGTACCTACATTCCACCTAGATACCACTGTCATTCTAACCATTGTTACCTAACGTAAATTAAACTTGTCTGTGTTCTCGTTATCATATCTACATTTATCCTTACACAACGCAAATGGAACTTTCAAATTTTTTACATTCTGAATGATGACGTACACCTTGTCGCCGAAATCCGAGTGTTGGGATGTTAACATCGGCTGTTGTTGGCTTACGACGTGAGGTCGGTATCTGAGGAGTGGTAAGTTGGGCGGGTAGTGGCGACGGGAGGCCGGGCTGCCGTCGTGTGGGGTGGCCTGGCGGCGATTCCCACAGCGGCGGCTCCTCGACCAGTTCTTCGGAATGTGGTCGCGGCATCGGCCCGCACTTTCACCAAAACAAGTCGTTAACGGCCTCTTTCGGCATCGCACCGTGCACCGCAACCCCGCGCCCCGCCACCCGCACACGTGAAAATTAACAACACACTGATACTTGACTCCGTGATCGGCATTTCGGACGCAAGACCCTTTTAAAGTCCCGCACCGCAGAAAGCAATGAAACACTGTCTGTACCTTTCTTTTCTTCGGATGTTATGACTTGTCTCTGGTCAAATTCTACTCAGCCAGCTAATCTTGAGGAATCACATAATATCGATACAAAATCGCATTGGACTCTAACCAGACGCGATTGATTATCTAATATATTTGTTTATACCCCAACAAGTTCTCTTTATACATAATACTTGTGTCTTTGACAAATTAGTGATCCGAAGATATTTCGTTGAACATATGATTAAATTCAATTACTAGAATATGTTGAGTATTAGATAGTTCAAACACAAATCGAGACGTTATTTCTCAAAATGTCTTGTTCAATAATCAAATATTTGGATGGATTAGGGATACAAATTGCAGTGACAAAGTTAAAATATCTTTGAAGGACATCAATGTCAAAACATCGAAATCGTAAAGAAAATATAATGTTAAAAATGAATGTTTCTCAGGATAGCATTACTGTACGTACATCGCCATTCACGAAGGCCTATCCAAAATATATAAATATTTATTAAGTAGGTAACAACCTTTTTCAACGACCATCATACCACGTAAGTTTAATATTATCCAAATAATGAAGTGCGTCAACGATATGATAGTTTTGATGTAATAGTTTTTAATCTTTTAATAATTTAACGTAGATTAGTATTAATTGATCTATCGTTTTAAGCTTTGCAATTTAGGAACACCATTCTATATATTGTATTGGTATAGTTAGTAATGTAAACAGGGAGTACGAAAATGAGTTCAGTGCTGGCGACACTGAAGTAATGTCCCTGTCCGAAAACAGCAATTTGTTATGGAATCGTTTCGGAATAGTGTATTGATTCCGACCATCTAAACTAGCTCCTTCATATACTAAGAATTACATCAGAAAAATTACATTGTCTACAGGTACGGTCAACTGTCAGGCATGGTAGAGCCAGTATTTGGTGTGCTGGGTGCGGTTGCTGTAGCAGCGGCGGAACCCGCCCTGCCATACGCACTAGCGTTCGCTGCCGGCGCTATGATATACGTAGTTGCTGATGACATTATACCAGAGGCTAACGCGTCGTAAGTATATCATATCAAATTATATTTATCGTTATACAATATTTTAGCAAAATCTTAGTATTTTATATGATTTCCCTAAAAACATCCAATATCGCTGCCAGTATGCTGACTTGTAAACGTGGACTGTTTAATTGAATTCATATTGCCTTATTTTCAACCCGTATTTAGCACATAAAGTTGGGAACATTCATGGAATGTTTATTTAATCATACATGTTCTAGCCTTGGCATCAATCTTAGAATATTACCAGAACGAGTACGGGTTTGTAGTGGCCCTTCTCGAGACAGCTCGCCTTTCATTTGACGATAACGACATCCGTCCTTCACTGATCTTCTCAAATTATCCCGTATTCTGCCATATGAATAAATTTTAAGCTCGTAGCATAAATACAAATCAAACGTCTATTGCGTATCGTTATCTAGTAAATTTATGTTTTGTTATCATCGGTTTGGTTCTCTTTGAACACAGCATGACAAGGGTCACATCACAATTTCGACGTATTGAGCTTACAACGTCACATGTTTGGTTGAAATATCGGGGTGGTAACAAGGGCCAAAGTCTCATAGATACACTTCCCCTTGACGACACCATTGTCCATCTTCAGTATTGTCTGCAACCGGTTCCGTTCCCTTTCCGGTCTTTTGTGAACGAGTACCAGTTCAAGGACTTATTGACCGATTATTCTCACAGTGCACTGGTAATTTTTGCGTAACAAAAAAACGAGCTTTCCGTAAATGGCGCAATTTCTTTTTTGTCATGAGCTGTTCAAAACTAAGTAACTGATTTCTGTTATAACCACTGTTTATATATAAGTAAGATAAAAAGCTGTTTGTTTTATTATTTTTAGTTCTTAGGGTAGATTAATGTGCATACATTTCAGTTTTATATATAAGAACTCAATATATTAACGATATTGTTCTTTAAATATATTATAGTTCTCGCTTAAAGTTCATAATATGAAGTTTTTATATGTAAAGTATGATATATCGTCTGTGGATATCTAGGAAACACACTGAAATTACTCCGCGCACAAATTACACGACTTGTTAGTAAGGTTATTTTCAAACGTTTCGACAGTATGAATAATATCTAGTTCTGTCAACGTTATTGATATTAAGAATGATAATTTTCGTTTTCGTCCAAGCTAATGGATAGCATTATTTAAACAAATTAATGTGCTTTTTACACAGTGTTTCATTTTCACACGTTTTCAGATCATTTCTTTATGCCAGTACACCTACATTGTACGTCAATAAATCTCTAAGATAATTTGCACGAAATAAACAACTGTTCAACTGGAAAGTTTAATCATTTGCCGAACTGAAAAAGATACTTACATAAAAATAGGAACTGGTATCTCTCAATAATAGCCGCGTGAGACAACGGTTTGCGGTGCAGTCGTCACGTGATGTGTAGGCGCGCATGCGACGCCGCGCCGCAAATACGCCGCCCAAAATAGAGACGCGCCGTCTGACACCCCGGACGCCGCAACCCTCCGCACACCGCATCCGCATACACAGAAGGTCCATTTGCGTAATAAATTACATGAAAATACTTGCTGATCCCGCGGAGAAAGTATTTCAGGGAAGAAAGTAGTTCTCGAGACATCAAAACGCTAGGTATTTTGAAACATTTTATTCAAACCTAATGTCAGTCGAATAACTTACCTATGAAAGGTGTTCCGATTTTCTTTCTAATTTAGTAAAGTTTCATAATAATATTTTTTCTGAACATAATTTGAAAAATCAACGGGAGTTTATTTGATTCAAATTGTAGATGTTTATTTTGTAAAGTGATATAAACATTGTCAATGCTGTAGGAATCTTATAACACATTGTCATTTGAAATTTAATACAGTTATTTGTTGATTGTACATTAGAACTTTATTATAATGTTCGTTTGAATTTTGTTGGTTTCTTGCACAAATACGCTCCCACGATTTCGTGAATAGTTAGAACTTGTTAAAACATTGGCCGCCTAACGAACGTAAAAACAAAAACATGTATTTAAATTAAGATATGTTGTCTTATTTTGGTCGGATAATGGATTAAACCTGGTACTAAAGTTTGTCTTATAAGACTTATTGTTTAGCAGTGTATTCCTCCTGTCCTTATAGTTTCCTGGTTTTAATGCGAAACGTTTTATGTCCACCGAGTTGAAGTTCCTGGTTCTCACTTAAAAGCATACGCACATTCGCTTCGGATGCTAAAATACATAATAATGAAACATTCGTAGTTACAGTTTTAAAGCTTTAGGGTCTGTGCCAAACTGACTGAAGACACGCCAAGCGGCTCACGGAAGTATGTATGTTAACGCTCATCCATCGAGTATGGAAGATCGAATGTCATAGCATATATTTGTCAGTTATGATGTTACTTAAGACCCTTAAGAACTACATTCTAATTTCTGATACTGAACTATTTGTAAGTCTACTATAATAATTAAGAGGTTTCTAACTTTGTTTGTTTTTTAGAGGATAATCTTCGGAAATACAGATTCGATAATAAAAATTATTTCATCTACGGAATGCAAAATCATACGCGAATGACATAAGCTATTATTTGCGCGAGTGAAGTCGCGGGGAATCGGTTAGTATGGAGATAAAACTAAATGGCATTTATTCTGTTTAAGGTTTCATTTCAAAATACCTCGTCTACCTAGAAATATATTTTTTTAAATATTATAGGATTAGTTACTTGATGGTGCAATGCGTATTCGATCTGCAAAGTGCTTAAGAAATTTTGGCAAGAGCCGGTCGTGGCAAGTGTGAACTCCTGAGTTCTAGCTGACCAAAAATTATCATGGAGGACCGTTCTTCAAAAGGCACAACATCCGGCTGCATCGTTAGTCTTTAACATACATCAATCCTCACTTCAGGCTTAGTGAGTTATGATCCGTTATACCCCTATTTTCCTGGCCTATATACCCTACCATTCATTCAATAGATGGATGACGAAATGAAAATCTTGTTTTTTGACATGTTTATATCAGAAAAACAAAGAACCCGTATTTTGCATTCATTCAAACCTGGAAAGGAAGAATATCTGTGGTCAATGTATATATTTATTATGTAAACGGGTAAGTTCATCGATTTCTTCTTGAATTGTGAACTTATCAATTTCTATCGCGTATTAGCGCTTTCCGTAGATGAACGAATTTTAAAATCGGACTAAATGTTTCGGGAGCCTATCCAATACAAACGAACAAGCAATCAAATATTTCCTCTGTATATAATATTAGTATAGATTGGAAAAAAAAATGTGAACAAAATCTTTTTGTTATTTCTTTCGTAAAACTTTCACTATGTTGTCATTTTTAATATAGATATTTAATATTATACTTTTATATATAAAAATATCATTATCACTAAAATGCTATCACTAACGCGTTCTATTTAAATAGAACTGACATCAAACTTTAATAAAGCCAGAAATAATACTTATCCTAAAAGTGACTTTTACTTATTCAAGAATCGGCTATCATTAAATAAGGTTGGCTATCATTTAATTAATAACCTACAAAAAACTTCCGCCCGACTTTAATAGCAGTTTCTTGAATAAGTAAG
Source organism: Diatraea saccharalis (assembly GCA_918026875.4). Taxonomy (NCBI): domain Eukaryota; kingdom Metazoa; phylum Arthropoda; class Insecta; order Lepidoptera; family Crambidae; genus Diatraea; species Diatraea saccharalis. Next base: position 10,242,522 of record OU893337.1, read on the forward strand.
TCACTTTAAGAATGTAACTTTTTTAAGTTTCATATTATAATAGAATGTCTAAATCTGACATTGGGGTGCATAGTGACAAACTTTGACGGAATTATCTCACAAACAGTCGCCTAATGGCTATCCTCGGAGCGGTGTGAAATTTTGACTTGCCCGTCTATTTCTGTTTGTCCGATCGTCTAGACACATTTTGTCCTCGTTTCGCAGTTGCAGATGCGAAGCTCGCAGTGTCATGAATCTGAACTGTCTGTACGCCGAGCATTAATGAGTGCTATCTAACAAAATTATTCTCTTACTCGAGCCACTTAGCCCTCGGGATGTTTGTGAATTGGAAAGTCCAATATATCTATCTATATCTACCTATGTGTATTTTTATAGCACTGAAACAAAGTCGTGAAGCTTTATGTCTATTGGAAGATCTATAACATTTACTTTATTGCAGTTTGTAGGACGATATTAACTTTGCACTGACTTGCAATAATTAGCTTTTCGGGATGATTTTATAGTCGAATGTCTTGCTAATCAGAAAATAAGAGTTTACGGCCCAAAGATATTAAATCTGGTTCTTCTGTGATATGTTTCTTTTTGAATGGTTAGATAATATTTAGCGTTATTCAGACTTTGGCGTGAGTGTTTTCGAAGCTATTTGGAGCGGGCGGCGCCGGCGCAGGCAGGGCGGGCGGCAATGCCGCGTTATAAAATAAATATGTGCGCTGGCGCAGACGCGCGTGGGCTTGTCACCGTCTCGCCACTGTCAATAGTAATAAATATATAAAATAACGTTTGTTGCCGGGATAAGGCCGGTGACGCCGCTCTAGTTTGTCTATACACTGACGTCACTGTCTGGGAATCCGGCGAGACGCTTGGAGTCTCCCTGACCTACAGACGATTGCATCCCTGCAACTGCAACCCCCTCACATGGATCCTCTATTTCCAGAGCACATCGAAAACCGTCGGTGTTTTTACAGATGAGGCATAAGAACAATGTTCCAGTTATAATATAATGTGCTACGAAACATAGAATGAACTCTCGACGAAATAGAATGAACTTTCTCGTTTCTATTATTTATAATATATACATGGTAGATTCATTCAAGAAAGATAGTATTTTTATCTATTACTGTTTCATTATAAAAACAAAAACATATATTTAAAGCAGCAATTTACAATAATTTTAATACGACTATAAGCCACTTTAAATACTTGTCTTATACCATGGCAATTTAAATTTTTCTTTCGTATAAATACGATATAAAATAAAAAGCTAAGGAATTTCCGAGATTTATCAACCAATTTGGTTTCACATCAGCTTCGACTTTGTCTTTAGAATGCTTCTTGTTGTTTCTGATTGTTTGTCAGATGATATTTGACTGCGAATCGTGTGTCCGAGCGGGGTTCCCCACGGGCCGTGACGGGAATACAAACAAAGCTTATTTAACATGTTGGGCTTTGCCTGCTCGCATCATCGCTAGCCGGATATCAAAATTTCATTGTACACTACATTAATCAGTTATAAATCCTTTTAAGAAATAAACTAACACCAAGTTGCTTAAACATTATTAAAAATGTAATTAGTATAAAGCGATATTACCAATTTGGGTGTAAGTCGAAATATAGTGGACAAAATTTTAATTTCTCCTTTAAAATAAATCTGTACTGCATACATATTGAGATAAAAAATATATTCATATGTTTAATTGTTGTTACAATATATTTAAGAAATCCTGCAGTTTCGATTTAAATGCTACGCTTGGATGACTCTAAACTCTTGTAATAGAATCCCTGACGATTGACGTATCCTAATATAACTGGTATTTTGGTGATAGTTACCGTTTTAAACACAATTCTTATTCTACATAATGTCACGTTTTGAGGGGGGGATTTGACTTTGTCATTCTAAGCTATGCATTAACCAACGTTTCGTTGAAGTGCCATTGACGTCATCGGAACAGTCGAACTATAAAATGTTACAAGAATTACTTTAAAGGCATTAGCATTATCAAATATCATAAATGAATATCTCATTCGTGTTTATTTATGTTGTTTGCACATTGAAATTCGAATCAGTTTTTTATTAGTACGTATTTGTAACGTAATGTATTTTTGTTTTAATTTTAAACAGAAAATGTTTTTTTTTGCTACTATATCGCAATTAGTCTTCATGTTTCAATTCTATTGCATGATTAATAATAATCATGCAATAGAATTGAAACATGAAGACTAATTGCGATTAATCTATAAAGATTATGTATTAAATTACTAATATTGTAAAGAGGTAAAAATTCTAAAATGGTTTGATTGTTTGTTCACTTATCTTCGAAAATACTATGATAATCTTTTTTTTAATCTACGGGCAGCTATCTACATCGTCCACACGTGACATGGGCTATAATTTACATGGGCGAAGTCGGAGGCCAACAGCTAGTAGCGAAATAACTTTCTGTTCTTCATTACATTTTTCACTACTGAAAGTGAATTTCGCATGAAAACTTGGAGTTCTAATTTCTACATAGATTCTTAATTAACTACTGTCACAGTTGTTCAAATTTTAGACTAGCTTTTCTTAACATTCATGTCTTATGACGCCATTGCTAAAATGAATACTAAGTATGTCTCCGTGTTTTAAAAATCGAACACTGTATTTTTATGATGTCTGTTGTGTTGTTGTCATACTGTCAAATATTTATGTTTATTTATTCACACATTGATTGACTTCGTTATTGGAGCGACAATAACGAATTTGTCCAATTTTTTAGTCTCGCACATTTGCTATTGTTCAAAACGTTTTATTGAGGACAACATCTCAATTAGGATTTATTATCTCAAAAGGCAAAAGAACCACACGTAAGACTGAGCATAGATTTAGTTTCTTATTAATGTATAACAACCATTAAAGTATATAAAATATACAGAATCCAGGGCAAGCTTCCCTTAGACATTTAACTTTCCACGAAAGCTATAGGAAAGAAAGCCCACGTAATATTTTAGATATTGATCTTGATTTATTTGTCCGTACTTTAACGTTAACTTAAATAGGTAATACTATTCATTTAGAATTTTTTTTTTTTTAATAACCACTACCTATGATTCTATTCTTATTACGTTATGTCGCTGTTGTGGGTTGCATGTGTAGACAGTTGATTAGCCCGTGGGTACTGGGAATCGTTTTATTGTAATAGCCAGTAGTTCCAGCTAGCGGATTCCGGTCGGCCGGTCAATGCGCATTGTTTCTTGTGATTCGGTCGATCCGTCGATCTTTCCGATATCGTAATTTTGCCACCTTGTTTATATTCAAATGTCGTTTGCTCGTTATACCTCAATGGCCGGCGTTGTGACGACAGCGTTTTATAACGGATCGCGGTCTGCATGAATGTACATAACAATATTTTTAATTTGAATATGTTGCGTCAGTAGCTCACTGGAAAGTTTTATTTTTTTCAATATTGTAAATACGCCATCTTAATTCAACTCTTTTATGAAATGTAGATGCCTAAGATTGCACATAAAAATGAAGAGAAATAGATATAAAATTACGAAGCCATTTGATGAGACAAATTCTGCTCATAATAGGTACAACGCAAATTTTAACTCAAGAACCTTTACGATTATAACAAAATCGGCAAATTTCATTCCTCATATGCCAATTGATGCGCGTATGTTAGGAAATTATAAGGAAAAGAAAAGGATATTGTTGTATACGGCTAAAATTGCATATTTGAAGCTTGGATGTAACTAAGTATCACGTTTTAGGCCAATAAGTTCCTTTGGCCTTATAATGTAATTATCTCGTTTTTAATTTGAGTTTATGAGGATTTTCTTTTGTTTTATCCACTTTATTTAGGATACGCAATTAATCCTTTTCCGTGAACATCATTAAATTTATTGAGCTATTACTAAATATTGTCATAATTATTGAATTGTGATTATATAAACAATAGGAAAATAGAAAAAATATGTATCAGCGCAAAATGCCCAATACAGAGCGGTACCTATAATAGAACTATCTTCAATGAACACTACTACCATATAGCTCAATAATAAGTAAACAATGAAAATATCTGAATTTTGTATCTGACACTGCTAATTCTTGAATGCCCAATCTAACTGCATAAAACGTTTTCTACAAAATTAAATCGTAATTACCAAACACCTACGTCTTTGAAGTAACAGAGTAAGCTCTTTTTAGACACCTGCTATCACGTGTATTTGAAGTGTGTAGCTTTTGCGGACAAATTTACAAGAAATAACAATCTCTTTTCTTCGCAGCGGTAACGGCAAGTTGGCGACGTGGGGTTGCATCATCGGGTTCACGGTAATGATGTGCCTGGACGTCGGGCTAGGATAACATCCCAATGGGTGTTTTACCACGCCGTATGCGGCCTAACGTTAACGCCTTCCCACTACCACCTATTACTCCATATCAGCACGCTCTCACCAACTTACAGCGAATATCAGGCCAACACCAGCATATCATGTGCGTTAATCAAATGTACAAAGTGATTTTGATTTGAGAACAGACATTTTCGTGACAGTACAGTGCACGACGCTCGCATTATGGGCGCCACCTTCATTCGTTGGAAGAACGCATGATAAGTAAGCATTATTGTGGGGTAGGCCTAAACTTAAACAGATTTCAATCACTCGATAAAATTTACTTATCTGAAAGATCATTATTCTAAAAGATTGAAAAGAAAATATCATATTTCAATCAAAGAAAATATAGACTGTGGCACAATTTACAAAATGGCGACACGATTTTTTTTTTAATTTTTTCAGGTGATTGAAAATACATTCCTTAATTACAAATCCAATAGTTTTACATATCTAACAAAAGTTTTATAACGCCAGCGAAGACTAGTATGGTCCACATTTATAGAGCATTTATGGAGGTTGCGAATTCTCAAGTAGCAAGTCATACTGTCTTAATAGATGCAAGCGTATTCACTAGATGAAAATTGTGAAAGTCCTGTTATGTAAAGGTAATAACAGTTGCAATTATCTTGAGAAATAGAGGTCGCTAACTATAATGTATATACTGTCGGTGCTGCTATTATTATATTAATCTTATAACACGTATTATAAGAAATATATATTAGAATTGTGATAGATTATAATTATTTGTATAGACAATACATCGACAGTTTATAAGCACTTTAATACGCTTAATGTTTAATTTACCAAAAAGGGAATATTGAAGGTTGTAATGCACCAAAAACCTGGTAAGTTGTCATTTAATTCTACTATATTACTTGCAGATGTAATCGTTTTATATTTCTTGTTACTTATTATTTAAATACATACATAAGTACTAATTACAGGTACAAAGTACTACTATTCCAGCGTTAAAAGCTATTTTAGACAATGTTAATACATTAATGCACAATACTCTGTAAGTGTTAATCAAAGAAAAAAAAATGCAAGTTTTTCCAATAAAGGATTGTGGGAAGATGCGTTAACAATGTTAAGTACTTCCAAGTAAAAGACTAAGCGACGATATGTGATGATTATTTAAGTTTAATCGAGTGTTTTTTATCCTGACTTATGCTAATAATAAACTGTAATTAATTCTTGTAAATACAATCTTTGCGTGTAAAGACTACGTTTTATTTTAAAGTACAACCAAACGAATGGACACCACTCGTGCAATAATAATTTGGGAACAACAAGCAGTGAGGTTATCTCCACAAATTGCAAATTAAATTTTTGTTATCGAAGCAGTAGATTAATAATTTTATTGGGATAAGTTTAAGGATTGTACGACCGGGTTTTTAGTTCATGTTATTTTCATTTTAAAATGATTAAGTATGAAAATACTAACATTAAATTTAACTAAATGTGACCTTATTACTTTAAGGTGACTAAGAAATATTCTTACAAATGGGTTAGGAATCTAACTGTTTGATTGTATCTATTTAGAGACGAAAAGTAGAAGAAACTACGAACCAATCGATTATAAAATGAATTACACATGTTTCATTGAAATCATAAAATAAGTTTTCTTATAAATTTGTGTATTTATATCCCAAATGGTGTAATAGTTAAATATCAAATATTTTATTAGACTTGCGAGACCTCAAAAAAACCCAGTTGAATGGCGTTATGATAAATTAAAACACAACATTCGTTGTAATTTTAACTTTTATTTTTTAACAGTTACGTTTAATTTTTTTAAGCAAATTAAGTGTGCAATAATTAATTGTTTCACAGCTTGTTGTTCATTAATCTTTATTTCGTACTCCTTCTTAGTTTAAAAAAAAACTATAACATTAAAATTAACCTCCCGAAGCCTTTTACTGATCTGATCTTTAATCACTGATCAAACTGTGAGACTATAATTTTTCATTGATTTATTTTGATAAACTAGTCTGAAAAACCAATCTTGAAATTTCATACATTTTGATATCTTCAGTCAAACAAAATCTTGTTTGATTATCATTGTAGTCATCAAAAGGAATATCATTTAGTGTTATCTTAGTCCATCTTATGATAAAATGGTAGGATTATATGGAGATGACAGGGTAATTTCCCTTTCTTTTTGTAAAAAAAAAAATCAACAGTCATCCATTAACGTACCGAAATCGAAGTATCGATATCTACATGTCAGCTCATTTGTGAACTTCACTTCGCGATGGAGACAGAGCGCCGAGTGGTACCAAACACGATATTTTCCACTTTTCTTTATCTAAATACATTTTACTTCCTTCCTTTTCTTATATATTTTCTAAGTTTCACAGGTATATATAAATTTGAGCCACTACGAAACGGTGGTAATGTTTTGCTATTGCGTTTAATCTACCTTATGGAGAGGTCTTTAGTGAAGTTATTAACCATCGTTTATTTGATATGTAGTTTTGTATTTTATGTCAATGTACTGTCTGTAGTGGCGTTTATTTTTACCGTACAAAACTGGGAGGACATGTAACTAAAATAATTAATTTAGCAATACTTCAAGTAAATTAATAATGAGATTTTGTTATGATGAAAAGAATTAAATGAAATATTTACAAAATTGAATTAAAATTATGGCTATGCAGCTACATTGTATTATAATTTTAATTGCTAAACCAAACTGGTGGAATTCGATGTAAATAGTGCTTATAAATAAAATGAAAATTAAAAGTATTATTATATAGTTAAATAACACAAAAACAATTTATCGTAATATACTACTTAATAAAAATTTTAAAAGGAGTATTATAATTATATTTATTTTTTACATTTAAATTTATTCTACGTTTGCGAGTTCCACCATTTCAATACTATGTAATAACTTTAGTTACTTATTTAAGTACTTAAAATGTCGAATGGAACAATTTTATTTTATTTTTTACCAAACTAATAAAATGATGGGCAATTTTAAGACTTATATCACCAATTTTCAGTGTTTTTTCTGATTGTGTCTTATGTTGAAATAAATTTGAAATATATATTTCAGAACAGTGGTTATTTATATGAATTAAAATTGTTCAAACTATATTATTTATAACACGAGACGTGTGTTTGATATTTTGATGTTCGTCGAAATATACAAAGCATTTATTTAGTTAAATTAATATCGTTAGATAATAATTAATCTTTATGTCAATTGAAATCGAATTATTGATTCATAGTTGACTACTCGTTAATTTGGCTCAATTTATGTTTCCATAAATCAATATCAAATAGATACTATTTGTAATTATATGTATTTAGTTAATATTTAATTATATGACGTTTGATTTTAGCAATCGGTAACATTAGCGCAATCCTGATATGAATTTGTTACCCTATACGTATTGTTTTTAATTTATAAATACATAAAATTATTCACAATTAAGGTTATTTTATTCATCCATACTCCGTACCTTAACTTATTTTCTTTGACCAGCAATTTATGATATTTGAAATGAAAGAGTCAGTGAGAAGAATGCTTTTCGCATGATTAATATTTATTTGTGTCGTTAAAAAAGAAAAATAAATAATTTTCATTTCAATATTTACCAAGGTGACATCGTGTTAATTATATATCTGAGATAGCAATACATAAAGATATTGCTTGAAACGCCATTGATATATAATTACTACCTTTACCTCAGCAAAGTCATGACCGGGTTATGGGGTTGACAAGTGGTTTTACTTTGATACTCGTTTTTACAATAGACGCTAAGATTTTTTTTGTTTTTGAACTCTTCATTAGTAATTAGCATTTTCGGACTACTATTACGGAGGTTAAGCAATTTTAGTAAAAGATATGTCGGAATATGTTGATCGAAAATGTAAATATGTACTGTACCTATATACCACAGCGCAGGGTCCGTCCCTTTAGGCAAACTATGCAACTTTCTAGGGCTCTCGTATTAAGGAGACAGCTTGTCATGGCAAACAGATTATGTTTGCTCTTAATTATTTGTACCATATAAAACGACTTTTGTTCTTTGTAACTTAAAATTTTATAACAGCACATAATTTTCAGATCCAAGTAGCTATTTTCTTTTGCCATTGGCAAAATAAAACTCTTTAATCGGAGTAGCGCCGAGATCCAGTATATTTCGTTGGGCGCCAAGTTTCATTGACTGGCGATGCCATTGCGTGTATTCGGCCTGGACGACATACTCCGAACAAAGTAGCAATGATTTTTCGTAATAGCCGGTACAAAATTTAACAAATAAGTAGTCAAATATTATTTTATTAAATACGATAATACATAAAAGATAAAACCATGACGAACATGTGGTAGGTTAAGGTTCATCCGTTCTATCCACGCCTCAATAAACAAGTGCTCCAGTGTATTAGTCATTTATCATCAAATATTAACTAGTAGCGAAAAGTAAGAAGTGCTTGAAAAATTCGTCAGTCCTCTTGCGTCCTGGGTAGCGTATTGGTTAGAGCAATCGCCCGGATTGCGAAAGGCCGTGGGTTCTAGTCCCATCTCAGAGTACCTGCAGCTGGTTTTTTTAAGCATTTTCCATTACTAATAAGTATTCATTGTTCTTAGTTAAGTGATCTTGTTACATGTTTCACACACAACTATTATTCACTCACGGATAGCTAATAAATTCATCGAAGTTAACGATTCTTGGTCAGCTCAATGACATCATTCCACTGGTGATGCACAGGCGTGTCCTATGGATGGAATCAAATATGAAAAACTGCGTGCCTTCCGAAGCACGGGAGAGTTCAACATAATAAATATATGGTCACTCATCATATAAGCGATTGCGAAAGTAACTAAGCCTCCACATAGTAAACCGAATCTTTGCGTGTAAAGACTACGTTTTATTTTAAAGTACAACCAAACGAATGGACACCACTCGTGCAATAATAATTTGGGAACAACAAGCAGTGAGGTTATCTCCACAAATTGCAAATTAAATTTTTGTTATCGAAGCAGTAGATTAATAATTTTATTGGGATAAGTTTAAGGATTGTACGACCGGGTTTTTAGTTCATGTTATTTTCATTTTAAAATGATTAAGTATGAAAATACTAACATTAAATTTAACTAAATGTGACCTTATTACTTTAAGGTGACTAAGAAATATTCTTACAAATGGGTTAGGAATCTAACTGTTTGATTGTATCTATTTAGAGACGAAAAGTAGAAGAAACTACGAACCAATCGATTATAAAATGAATTACACATGTTTCATTGAAATCATAAAATAAGTTTTCTTGTAAATTTGTGTATTTATATCCCAAATGGTGTAATAGTTAAATATCAAATATTTTATTAGACTTGCGAGACCTCAAAAAAACCCAGTTGAATGGCGTTATGATAAATTAAAACACAACATTCGTTGTAATTTTAACTTTTATTTTTTAACAGTTACGTTTAATTTTTTTAAGCAAATTAAGTGTGCAATAATTAATTGTTTCACAGCTTGTTGTTCATTAATCTTTATTTCGTACTCCTTCTTAGTTTAAAAAAAAACTATAACATTAAAATTAACCTCCCGAAGCCTTTTACTGATCTGATCTCTAATCACTGATCAAACTGTGAGACTATAATTTTTCATTGATTTATTTTGATAAACTAGTCTGAAAAACCAATCTTGAAATTTCATACATTTTGATATCTTCAGTCAAACAAAATCTTGTTTGATTATCATTGTAGTCATCAAAAGGAATATCATTTAGTGTTATCTTAGTCCATCTTATGATAAAATGGTAGGATTATATGGAGATGACAGGGTAATTTCCCTTTCTTTTTGTAAAAAAAAATCAACAGTCCTCCATTAACGTACCGAAATCGATGTATCGATATCTACATGTCAGCTCATTTGTGAATTTCACTTTGTGATGGAGACAGAGCCCAGTGGTACCAAACACGATATTTTCCACTTTTCTTTATCTAAATACATTTTACTTCCTTCCTTTTCTTATATATTTTCTAAGTTTCACAGGTATATATAAATTTGAGCCACTACGAAACGGTGGTAATGTTTTGCTATTGCGTTTAATCTACCTTATGGAGAGGTCTTTAGTGAAGTTATTAACCATCGTTTATTTGATATCTAGTTTTGTATTTTATGTTAATGTACTGTCAATAGTGGTGTTTATTTTTATCGTACAAAACTGGGAGGACATGTAACTAAAATAATTAATTTAGCAATACTTCAAGTAAATTAATAATGAGATTTTGTTATGATGGAAAGAATTAAATGAAATATTTACAAAATTGGATTAAAATTATGGCTATGCAGCTACATTGTATTATAATTTTAATTGCTAAACCAAACTGGTGGAATTCGATGTAAATAGTGCTTATAAATAAAATGAAAATTAAAAGTATTATTATATAGTTAAATAACACAAAAACAATTTATCGTAATATACTACTAAATAAAAATTTTATAAGGAGTATTATAATTATATTTATTTTTTACATTTAAATTTATTCTACGTTTGCGAGTTCCACCATTTCAATACTATGTAATAACTTAAGTTACTTATTTAAGTACTTAAAATGTCGAATGGAACAATTTTATTAATTTATTTTACCAAACTAATAAAATTATGGGCAATTTTAAGACTTATATCACCAATTTTCAGTGTTTTCTTCTGATTGTGTCTTATGTTGAAATAAATTTGAAATATATATTTCAGAACAGTGGTTATTTATATGAATTAAAATTGTTCAAACTATATTATTTATAACACGAAGACGTGTGTTTGATATTTTGATGTTCGTCGAAATATACAAAGCATTTATTTAGTTAAATTAATATCGTTAGATAATAATTAATCTTTATGTCAATTGAAATCGAATTATTGATTCATAGTTGACTACTCGTTAATTTGGCTCAATTTATGTTTCCATAAATCAATATCAAATAGATACTATTTGTAATTATATGTATTTAGTTAATATTTAACTATATGACGTTTGGTTTTAACAATCGGTAACATTAGCGCAATCCTAATATGAATTTGTTACCCTATACGTATTGTTTTTAATTTATAAATACATAAAATTATTCACAATTAAGGTTATTTTATTTATCCATACTCCGTACCTTAACTTATTTTCTTTGACCAGCAATTTATGATATTTGAAAGGAAAGAGTCAGTGAGAACAATGCTTTTCGCATAATTAATATTTATTTGTGTCGTTAAAAAAGAAAAATAAATAATTTTCATTTCAATATTTACCAAGGTGACATCGTGTTAATTATATATCTGAGATAGCAATACATAAAGAGATTGCTTTAAACGCCATTGATATATAATTATTACCTTTACCTCAGCAAAGTCATGACCTAAGACTAGGTTATGGGGATGACAAGTGGTTTTACTTTGATACTCGTTTTTACAATGGACGCTAAGATTTTTTTGTTTTTGAACTCTTCATTAGTAATTAGCATTTTCGGACTACTATTACGTAGGTTAAGCAATTTTAGTAAAAGATATGTCGGAATATGTTGATCGAAAATGTAAATATGTACTGTACCTATATACCATAGCGCAGGGTCGGCCCGTCCCTATAGGCGAACTAAGCAACTTTTTTGGGCTCTCGTTTTCGGGGGACAGCTTAGCATGGCAAACAGATCATGTTTGCTCTTAATTATTTGTACCATATAAAACGACTTTTGTTCTTTGTAACTTAAAATTTGATAACAGCACATAATTTTCAGATCCAAGTAGCTATTTTCTTTTGCCATTGGCAAAATAAAACTCTTTAATCGGAGTAGCGCCGAGATCCAGTATATTTCGTTGGGCGCCAAGTTTCATTGACTGGCGATGCCATTGCGTGTATTCGGCCTGGACGACATACTCCGAACAAAGTAGCAATGATTTTTCGTAATAGCCGGTACAAAATTTAACAAATAAGTAGTCAAATATTATTTTATTAAATACGATAATACATAAAAGATAAAACCATGACGAACATGTGGTAGGTTAAGGTTCATCCGTTCTATCCACGCCTCAATAAACAAGTGCTCCAGTGTATTAGTCATTTATCATCAAATATTAACTAGTAGCGAAAAGTAAGAAGTGCTTGAAAAATTCGTCAGTCCTCTTGCGTCCTGGGTAGCGTATTGGTTAGAGCAATCGCCCGGATTGCGAAAGGCCGTGGGTTCTAGTCCCATCTCAGAGTACCTGCAGCTGGTTTTTTTAAGCATTTTCCATTACTAATAAGTATTCATTGTTCTTAGTTAAGTGATCTTGTTACATGTTTCACACACAACTATTATTCACTCACGGATAGCTAATAAATTCATCGAAGTTAACGATTCTTGGTCAGCTCAATGACATCATTCCACTGGTGATGCACAGGCGTGTCCTATGGATGGAATCAAATATGAAAAACTGCGTGCCTTCCGAAGCACGGGAGAGTTCAACATAATAAATATATGGTCACTCATCATATAAGCGATTGCGAAAGTAACTAAGCCTCCACATAGTAAACCGAATACGATTACCACTGCATCATCGAGCTCCTTAAAATAAATTGAAAAAAAAATACACATGCGATTGGAATGTTGAATGTTCATTTTATAGGTCATTAGGTACTGCGAAAGTATTTATACGTGGACAGCATACCTAACTAGCGGCATTTAAACTAATACCATAAAGAGATAAGGTTTCTGACTTTTTTCATTTGTTTCTTCTTCGAAAAATATGATTATAAAAATTCTTTAACCTGCTGGAAGCGATAAATTAGTTTTTTGTAGAGCCTAATTTGCAGAGCGACCGCCTAACTCCTCTAGTCATAGGATACGATACCTTAACGATGTTATAGCGCTATTTCGTTTCATTTTACTAAATCAAATAAAAAATAAAAAACATTTATTTGGCACACATACATTGGACACTTACAGACAATTAATAAATAATTAAAATTAACGGAAAACATGAAAGATAAAAACATTTGAGTAGGTATTAAAGCGAAGCGTGTCCCACAGTTGCACAAAAAGGTGTTAGCTCAGCATATGTCGATCTCTTTTACTTCTTAAAAGTAAAAGCAAACTACTATTTCGACGTACTTTAACAACAACGACGAATGAATGTTGAATACATATTGACAGCTGTGTGTCTTAACCATTTATCCCAAATGTATCTACGAATCTAAATATCGTTATAATATTCGCTAAGATGTCGTAATCGTAACCTATGGGTTAGGCGGTCGGATCCCAGCTTGTGGTTCTAATTAAAAGATAAATAAGTAGTATAATAAATGTATGGATATCTATAATGATAATCATGATATTAAAATTGTAAAGGCCTGAGATAATACATAAAAAGGTTTTTTGTAAAAAGTGTAATAAAATAGGGAAATAAAAAGATATTCTTAATGAAAAATGCTTAATACAACCAAATTGTCCCTGGCAATCTGAGATGGGACTCGAACTCCGTGACCTTTCGCATTGTGAATGCAAAATTGATCAAATATAATAAACCAAAAGGTTTTAAATATGACATTTGGAAAATTATTAATTGACACATTTTTTGTCAAGCCGATACACTTCAGGTTACCTGCACGTCAGGTTACCACAATATGCGAAATTTCTCCAGTTGATTTTGAACTCTACTTTCATAATATTTAGTTTTAAAATGAAGTAAGTTATTTAACAGATTTGTTAAATATGACACTTGAACTGATGTGCTGTTGAATGTACAATTACAAAATTCTATTTATTCTAAAATATCGCAAATGCCATTAGAGGTGGTGTGAAACTTTTAAATACTTTTGAATAAATAAATAAAATACAAAATAAGGATCAAAAACTTAAAAAAACATAAACATGCTGGGGATGCCAAGGCCAAGAAACCAACATCTAAACTTTTCAATTATGTAGGTTAACAGAACTAAAGATCGTCAAAAAATATATAAATGAACTAGCTTTCCGCAGCGGCTTCGCCCGCGTGGTTTTGTATTATACATAAAAACCGTCCATTTAAATCACCCTATCTATGAAAAAATATCTATGCATCAAAATCCGTTGCGTACTTTTAAAGATTTAAGCATACATAGGAAAATAGGGACAGAGAAAGCGACTTTGTTTTTATACTATGTAGTGATTAACGAACCAGCTTTTGAAGAAAACATATCAAATACTATAAGAAACTAGAATCTTTGTCCTGATATACTGGCTTACGGACAAACAAAACGGCTGATCGTAAAGATTTGAAACTTGGTAATGGACTGATTTTCGTAAATTTCACCCCGAAAATAGTTAAATAGGGTGAAAATGTTTGTATGAAGATTCTCAAATGAACAAGTTTATTTCGATCCCCTCTCACCGTTTGAACCTTCCATGGACTACGACAAACATTTCAATCGTCACGAACACACGAGAAGATCGCATAGCAACTAGTTTTTTTATATGTTCTTGATTGATTTTTATATAGCTTTAGAAATATTATTTATAAATATTTTAGTATAATAGCAATGAAAAAACGTATTTGAGTAATTAGTAACAAAAATATCATTTTCAAATTTTAATTTTTGAAATTGCTTATGTGCAGATAACTTATATTACAAAGAGGAAAGACTTGATAGTATGTTTGCTTTCAGCTACGAGAAGCTACATTATACGTGGACGACATAGACTATAATACAAGCAGGCGAAAACGCGGGAAAACATTTAGTATTATTATAATTGGAAAATTGATCAAACGATTCGCACACCAACCTCTTTTTCTGTAATATTAATATTAATTTCATAAATTCATACAAAGAGAGCGTTAGTGGGCATTACGTTATCATTATTCCAAGAACCGCATGTAATCTAGCCATATTAACAAGAAAAACTTATACCTACTTGGAATCTGGAGTACTTGAACAAATTTTACGTTTATTTAACTAAGAACTGGTATTATTTATTTGTATCTTTGATAATTTGTATTATGTCAAGATATGTGTTAGTGTTAGAGTATTGTAATGGTGACTGACCATTATAAAACTTATTGTACTTAAAATGGTATAATCCAAAGCTCTACTTGCCCATCGTCTTCCATGAAGATATGGCGAAATCATTATATGTCACCTACCTGTTGTGTAATTTCTAAAAAACACTAACTACTTATCGAGTCTTCCTGAAACCCCGAGTGAAAAATTTCGTGACCATTTTGGGAGCTGAGTCGGATATTATTTAATCTTGGTATATGTTACATTTATTATCATTATCCAGGATAAATATTACATGTCACTTCTAAAATATGAATTTTTAGCAACGTATGAAATTTTTTTACAAAAACTTGCATCTGCTCTGCCAACCCCGCAAGGGATATGGCGTTACAAAAATATTTAATCTTTATTCATTAGCCGTAATACGTCCCCATTGCAGGCACTCGGGCCTTTCTTATGGATGGTTAAGGAGGATGTTCATTGCGGATTGGAGAGTATTAACGATTGCAGATATAACCGGGTCTTAACGTGCCTTCTGAAGCAGGAAGTCACCCATCCCGTGACCGACCCCTGCAAAAGTTGCAACAACTGTTTATACAACAACGATCGCGGGCCTCGGCTCTTATGCACTTCGCCACCGAACTACTTCTAAATAACTGATTTGTTATAATCAGTTAATGTCGAGACAAACGAACCGAATGAGTCGTGTACTGTCACGAATTGCATTAGAAAATCGCCGAAAGGGCGCACGGCGCTACGCGGTCGTCGACCTCCACGCCACGCATCCAAACACCCGAATTCTTGCGCGTACGCAGCCCGTACGGATAAAACCCTTTCGAATGCTTTTAGTAGCATCCGGGGAATGCGCGAATGTGGCGACCACGCCTAGCACACGCTTCTACTTTCACGTAGGTAATTCCTACATAGAGATTTGTTCGTACTGTTTGAACTATAATTTTTCTGCCTTTTACAATAAGTTTTATGCAGAGCCTCCTTCAGAAACTTTTTGTTTATGAACATGAAAATAGAGTTCTTTAGAAATTAGAAAATTAGATAGTATATATTTCTAAGTAAATAGACTGAATTAAATATTTATGAAATTTTCTCAACCAAATATCATAATAACCAGCAATATTCAATTACTCTTCATAATTTCTTTTTTTTTGTTCATGAAATTCGAGAAATTTGTGAGTTTTGTGTAATTAAGACCTGACGCTACAGCGATTTCACAACAATAATTATAATTTTGTAGTATCTTCTTAGTTACCTAAATGATTAATCATGATATATTTCTATGAAACACGATGTGAAACTAAATAAAATTAATTGATTTCCATTTCCTTTAATTTATTTTAGTAGGTGTTCGAAAATAACATTATTTTTTTCAACACAACATTCAACTCGTTTATGTGCCTAAAATTATCTCTACAGTTGCTTGTTTCATTTTAAAGTTCTAGACCTAAACGGTATCATCACCAGCTTATTAATGTCCCATTTCTGGGGCACAGACCAACCCTATGGATGGAATCGAATCAAACAGAATAGGGAGACCATGACACCCCACGCGGGCCCAGTGCGGATAAGTGGGTGGTAACAACTGCAGATGCAGCAGGGACAAACGGCTTAACGTGCTTTGCGAAGCACGGAGAAGTTCGAGATAATAGTTTTTGGTCACCCATCCCGTGATCGGCTCTTGCGAAAGTTGCTTAATAACAAAGATCACGGACTGCGGCCCTTATACACTACGTCACCGACCTACTGAATATACCTAAATCAACTACAACTCAACAATAGAAGATTCTTCAAAATCAATTCACAATAGACAAAGGTATGTAGTAAAAATAAGGTGTGGATCTTGTAGGTAACTTATTTATATGTATGTATTATTGTAAACTTATCGATCCAAACAGCATTATTTTTAGGATAATCGTATTCAAAGAACACTCTCAGCTTTTTTTAAATCCTGTTAAATTAACATAGCTTAAAAATAATCGATTAAATTAAAATGGGCTTATGTAGAAGTATTTTTCATGGGATCTATAAACCAGTAGCAGTTTATCTTGGGAAATAACAATCTTATTTGATTTTGATTCTTACAAACTTAATGATTTTTACTAAACATTCTTGACTTTAGTTTAAAACATCTGTTTGTGTAAAGTAAAAAAGTAATCTGCCTCATTGCTATTCAAAATCAATGCCCAGCCTATATCAATGCCCAGCAAAATTGGTGTTTAAGGCTATTACGTCTTATCTTTTGGATTTTAAGGAGATTATAGGAATGTAGTTAAGACGTAATTGAAATGAATTCCAAGATCTTTAATCACTTCACTTTAAATCACATTTACTAACGATCGAATAATATGGAATTAATTTAATATTCCATTTCCTTATCTTCTTCTACTCTAAAATGTGGCACGCAAAGTATGATCTCCATTATTCCATATAACAAACTGTTAAATGATTCAGAAATTGCCTAATGTGAAAACATTCTTTGTGGTTAGTTTGAAGTTTACTTGTAGGTAAAAGAATTGTATTAATATTAATATATATATTATAATATTGCTATTTATAATATACTCTTTATAAAATTACTTTTTTTAGTAATATTATAAAGACGAAAGATTTGGATTTGCTTGTTTGCATCGATTAGACTCCTACGGGAGACACCATTATATGCGGTGGACATAGGCAATATTTAATTCTGAAAACAGCAATCAAAGAAATGAAAATGGGGGTGGAAATTTGTATAGGGAATTAAAACGTTATCATAGCAACCGTTTACTATTTAATTTGTCATTGTTATTACGACGCAAATTCAATATTCTTCACTCTTGTGACGATATGAAACCTTATCCAAACGAATTATTAAATTAATTAATACATGGGCTACCTTACAGATCCCTAGGGACCACACGGGAGAAGCCGCTGGCGGAAAACGAGTTACTTGTATTCCACATATTTAAAGTAAGTTCATCTCCATCCAAAGGTTCTCTTGAAGTGATCTCCGTATAAGACCGCCGATTGTGGTATGTGCTTAATTATTGTCTTTGCTTTCTATATTTGGTGTTAATTATAAAAAACAACATCCAGACCTCAAACATTATATCATAACCAAAACTCTTCGCTATAAATTAATTGCTTAATTGACATTTAGATTTTTTTTTATTAATGGAAATTGCAAGAAATTTTACATCTAAGCTTGGTAGCACACATTTGTTTTCCTGATCAATAATTTCGATTCGGAGACCGTGTTCAGTTAAAAAACTGACGTTCAATTGAAAGGTGTGCGTTCGGGCCTCCGAATCTGAATTCCTCATCAGGAAACCGAATACGGAAAATGAATGTGTGTAATTTCTGTGGCCGTAACTGCTCTATTATTAAGAAGCTGTGACAGTATTTTAGGGATATGGCATTTAAATCAACATTAAATAATCAATATCTATGTACTCAAACATTTTTGAGTAGATAGATATTGATTATTTCAATCACTCCAATCTATCGTTTTTTTATCAATATAATCGAGTTTTTAATAATTGTGTAATTCACCGAACTGGAGAGATAAAAATAAAAGTATAAACACTTACAATTATAGTCTGTGGTTTATTTTGCGACTTAATGCATCGATGTGTCGCTTCGATTAACAATATCGATGTTACCTTTTTGTAACAATGCTACGATTTCCATTTTCTTCACATCCGCTCTGATAAATAGTATTGCGTTTGAGTATTTTGAATTTAACACATGTTTTGCACTTTTTAATAATTATTTTCTAGACGAAAACGACAAATTGTTGAAAATTTTACATAGCCATTATTGTAAAGCAATAATTATCGTAACAAAATATACATATTTAGCCCTAAATATAATGATTGCTAAAAACGAGATTCCTACTTTTACTTTATATTTCACAAGTCCCCGATAATTCGGCCCTAATGCGCCATGATCACCGAGTAAACCTTTTTTTAAGGTTCAGACTTCAAAATCGAAAAGGAGGAAGCTATACTTATGTTCGACGGTTATGTTTTTTATTACGATTTTCAAAATTCTATTTTATTCGACAGCTTAATGGACCGAGGTGCTCCCATTTAAATTTTATCGAAATCGAATTAGTAGTCCCTTTTATAACAAAACAAAATACGTTTTTCAGATATATATTTTGATGAAATAATGTGTTTTTTTTTTCTTTCTATAAGACTAAAAAAAAATTGCCAAATTTGCCCGCCCCTAAAATCTGCCGCCCTAGGCTCTAGCCTACTCATCCTGCTGCTAAATCCGCTACTGGTCAGATTTATTGCTGTCAGGTAACTTTGTTGGTTAGAGCAGTCGTAATAATTAATAATACATAATAGTAAATTAAAAAGAAATAAATTAAACTTTGGACTGGACATTGAGCACAACTATGTCATAACATTAAGATTCATTCAAATAATTTTTAGTTCAAAAGCTAACAAAAGCATTGTGCTATGACAGCCCTGTGCTCGATGTCGAGTTCAAGGTTGGTTTTCTTACAGAATAGCGTAGCTGGACAAATTCGAAAATATAATTGTGCGAAGCGTTGGCTGGCTCCTGAGAATGTTACCGTGTAACTGAAACTGACCTGACCAATCCCAGACCAAACATTTCTGCCCGCAGTGTATCTGTCATCCTTACAGATTATTCAGAGCTTCATTTTGACAGATCAGTCTAGGCTTTAAGTTACTTGGTAAAGCGGCCGATGATACTCGGGAAAATGAATCCTCCCTTGACTTACTAGACTTGCTTATGTACTTATGTCCTATATAAATTTTATCAATGAGTATGTATGACATGGCATATTAATCAATTAACAAGTGAATGATCTGTTTTTGTTATTGTAATATAGAGTTATTCATAGTCTAATAAAGTCATATTCAATTGGACTTTTGTTATGAAATAAAAGGGAGGAAGAAGCCCTTGTATAGTGTCTCCCTGGTCTTCTCAGTACAAGGTCATAGTTTTTCTACTTTACAAAATGATTCTTGTAACAATCTCGACTAGAATACATATATGATATTGAATTTCGAATAGGTAATGAGTTTTTTGAATAAGATTTTGTAATGTTACTCATCAGAGTAGCATTAGTTTCAGCATCTAGCCTTTACCCCATCAGTGAGGCCACAGGCTTGCCCTATGGATGGAATCAGATAGCGAAAATAGCGATTATTGTTGCTAGATTAATTATAAAATAACACTACTTTGCTTGCAACTAGGTGACTTCCAAAAAGGAAATTGTCTGGTGCTTACCCATTTTCATAACAGGAACACTCTCTAAAAGAGTGCACAGTATTAAAATGTTTGTACCTATACTCCATTCATTATAACATTAGACAGAAGTTAAATAAGGTTCTTTTTATGGTATACTTTGTGACAAAATATCAATAATCATGTTACTCTTAAGACTGACGGCTAATTTGCTACATATCCACTTCAATACCAGCTGCTATACTTAACTTGTTGTCATCTAAGCTATCTATTAAACAAATTTATAAATATATGACTAACTTAAATGATTTAATAACTATTACAATAAAAAGTGTTCATCGTCAAGAACCTAAAGAAGCAGGGTTAGATAGTTTCGGCACGATTCTCATGTCACTATAACTGTACCAAATTTAAAACGTTGCCTAACCCCTTCAAATGTTTCGGCAGTACAGCTTTTTAATTTTGTCAGACTAATATTTATTCATAATTGTTAAAATCGCAATCTGGGATTGTCATCCATTGTGAATGCTATTGCCTTTCTTGTTGTTTTGCCGTTTTCCGTGATTAAGTTGTTATTGTTTTATTTTTGTTGTTAAGTTTTGTTAAATATGGACGATGCCGGTGCAGGCCCGAGTGGCCTACAAAAATTACGCTCTAAGCATACCTCAACTTTTCACATTTCAGGAAGTTTATTCAATGTCTTCATCAATAGTCTAATAATTACACTTACAATTAGAATTTATCAAAACAACAGACAGATAGCTTCAGTTTCAGTTCCATGTTGTCTTGGGAGTAAAAGATGAATTTATAAAATGCTGGTCTCATCTCAACCCCGAGGTATCGTAAAAAATGGAAAATTGCCCACCTCTTTCAGACTACCTAACATTCAATGTATCAACAAAACTAATAATATTTTTTTAAATTTATCTTGAAAATAAAATGTTCTGCACTGCTGCTTCTATGACCCTCTTTTTTCTAATGTTATAATGAATGGAGTATAGTGTTGAAATATATAGTTTTTATTTTCTATTACTTATATTAAAGAAGAACCATCTTACTCCACAGTTTATCTAAAAGCTTATTGAAAAAACACTTTCAAACATATTTGGGACACAAAACACAATGTAAATACCGTTGAACTCCAGGATTTATGAGCTCCAAAACAATTAATAAAACGTGTAACAGTGACGTTTATCTTTATACGGGATGAGTGCATCGGTGGTGTGTAATGCGAAGCAACCCGGCCTCATTTCCATTCATTGGGTGTTTGTTGACAATGTCGAGCGGTCAGAGGGCGCGGCGGGGCGCCCGGCTGCAGTCGCTGGCGTGCGCCCGCGCCCCGCGCACGCTCTTGCATCGCTGCATCGGGCATGCACCGCGCCGCGCTGCACTCTAAACCACACTCCAACAACACACTGGCTATCTCATCACTGTTTACGTCACACGTAAGTTATGCATGTCCACTGCGTATTGCGCATTTCATAATGCGCATGCGCCCGATTCAATACGCAAGTCCTTTGTTTGTTTACATTCTGCACCACACTGTTTCTGCCGTCATCCTGTACTCGGTCACGATAACTCCATATATTGTATGTAATGATGTTATAATTTAAGTTGTGGTGTTAAATTACTGGATTGTAAATGACATGGATCGAAGAATACGCTTCGCGCAAAATTAAAACCGTTAATGCGTCCAATGCACGTGTTTTGGTTGCCAAGATTAAATTGGACTTTATGTGATGGGATTAAGACTTAAAATTGTGTGTACGCTATGAGAGCGTGCGCAGACGGCGTCGGAAGTGGCCGGCGATCAGGGGGTTGCGCGCGCGCACACACCTGCCTGTCACGCCGTATTTGCGGCATCACTCCGCTTACTTCGTCGTTATTATCTCTTGGATTATCATCCACGGTTGTTTAAATATTCGATTAATTTCTTTAGCCTAGCTGATATTCTTTTTCTATGATTTATATGGGTAATATAAAACTATCAGAACATAGTACATTAGACTAATTTCAAAAACAATCAATCAAATTCACAAGTTCTCGATTTTTGCTCCGTTCAATCAACATTTACATAAATGCGTACAATTTGCAGATTAGAATTTCGATGGTTTGGTAAGGAGCAAAAAATGTAATCGTGAAAGAGAACATTCTTGAAATTATTTTTCTAATCATTTTAAGTAGCCAGATTAATAGATTATTTTGGTTCCAGCTATTGGTCGATAATGAAATGCAAAAAGATCTACTAATTGACGATCACGATGGTCGAATAAATGCAAGCATGTTTTATGGGATCATCATCGTTTACATTCTAAGTTTGATTCTCCGATAGAATATCAACATCGTAATTGGTGTAGTAAGTTGTGATATGGAAAACTAAATCAATGGAGATATTGATTCAGTTTTGGATACTCACTTGTAATAAACTTCAGTTAATTTAACTAAATAATAAAAAAAAGTTAGTAAAAAAATTATAAAAATTTAACTTCCGAACTTTTATAGTTGATAGCAATCACATTGTTGAAGCTATTTGTAAATTGGCTGTTATTTGTTTATTATTTTTTGCCTAATTACTATAACGCTCAACAATGCTCAAAAATGACATTGATAAAATTGTTTTATCGAAGTGGGTGTTCTGTATGTCTGTATGGATGACGTTCCGCGCGCTTCATTAAATCGTTTACCGAGAGGACTGTTCGCAGTATTATAAATATGTTGATGAAACGCAAGATCTGCCGAAAACGTTGCCGTTACCCGTGAGAGCATAATCATCTCATGTGGCATCTTCACATTCATTCATCACGATGCGATTTCACTCCGTTAGCCTTTTCTTGTGGGATTTCATTAAGGCGCAGTCTATATCAGTAATCCACAAACTACAGCGGCCTCTAAGCCAATATAATCCGTTGAACCGCTAATGAACCGATGGTCATCCTTTTTTTTATCATAGGAAATTAAAGATTTCAGATGCGCGCCCCTGAACGAAGCCACTACGGATATTTAATTAATGCTATACTTCATACAACATGGCATCACAAGCCTAATAAGTGATAAAAGCTTTCAATCATATCTTACATACACTTTAATATATTTAAATGAAAGCTAGAAAGCGCTAATAATGATCGCTATATTTATACATTTTGAGTAATTGACGTGTGTTCTATATTCGATGGAAGCCCAATATGCGATTATATGAACTGTTTGATGATGGTGTTTCAAACAGTTCATATGACTACTCGAGCTTTCAAAAAGTATGCTTTCTATCAGCCGTTACTTTTCATTGTTCTAATAATAATCCTAAATTAATGATATTTATAAGTCAAAGTGATCTTTTGATGAATTTATTTTATTTTACTTGATAAAACTCATTCAAGACGTATAATAGTTTTGAAGAAGAAGAAGACATTAGAAATTTCACAATTTAAATAACGGCTGTTACAAATTTCCATGAAAAACACGTATTATAAGTTTCGACATAGATAACACTTGTGGCCCCAACATTGGCCTTACAGTACACCGAGTAGCAATATCACAATTCCAGTTTACCCGGTACTTACAACGCAAAAGCTCGTTTTTTTATTAAAAGAAACCATTTATATCTTCCGAGAAAACTTAAAGAATGCACCACAGATGTTATAACTTCGTAGTCTACTTTTGTAACGTATATCCTATCAAGATGGTTTTCATGTAAAATAAAATATTGGCAAGACCCGACGATATGGCTAGCATTGTTCAAAAGTTATCGGATCTTGGAGAAGGGGCGTAGCTACCACCGTATCTGCCATATCATTTATACGGGGCCCCCAAACTGCGTAAGCAAAAATTAATATAAATTTTTCCAAACCTTTATCTATATCTTATTTTGAAAATGACAAAAGTAAAAAAAGCATCTTCTTGTTTTCCCGCGTAAAGCATGCGTTCAAAAGTTGGCAACACCCTAATTCAGTTGTCGCGGGCTATGGGATCCCGCAATAATCAACGTACATATGATGATAAACTATAGAAAGCAGTGTTTATTTCCGCGTTTTATTTAATTATGCATTATACTGTAATACAATACAAACAATTGTTCTTCTGGTTTAGTAGTATTAGAAGCAATTTGTAAAAATTTATGATGAATAATTTTTTTTTTAATTGTATGCGAACATTTTTGTTTTGTGTGAGAATTTTTTACCCTTCATAAAGGCCCCCAAACAAATTCTTATATGTGGCCCCGCCAAGACAGGCTACGCCACTGTCTTGGGGAGCCTAGCTTTTAACTCTACTAGACCTTTATACAGTAGATCTTGTAGTATGAAACAGAAATGCTACATATTTTGTCTCTACATGAGATTTGATAATATCTTGACAGTGCGAGTCAATCGATTTTGTCTTGGCAATATTTTATTTTAAATGAAAATGTTTTGGTGGGATTTCACTTTTTTTTTGTAGGTTGCTTATGCCATATTTTCTATGTTCCGTTGTTTTGTTGCTTTTTTTGTGAGCTTTTATTTTTACAAAAAGGAGTCTGTAGCATCGTTTTGACTTTAACAAACAAAATTTACTAAAGTCTTATAAAAAATCCAACCTCTTGTTCAAAGGGTTGATAGGTAAAAGTTTAAAGTTTTATAATATGTTTGTTGTTTTCGTATTAATGTAAATGACACTACTAACATGCATACCAAATTTCAGCATTCAGAAAGAAACCTAAGAATTTGAATAATCTTCTACAAGTGATTGAGTCGGTGAGGAAAACAAATATTCAAAGCTTAATGTTTAATTATTCTACTATTACATTATATTTAGAGTGAATGAGTGGCGAAATGTGTGTTTTTTAGATATCATTAAAATTTAAACTAAAATAGCTATGCAAATGAAATATTTAAAAACCTCACTATTAACATCACATCTCGAGAATTTTGTCCAGTATCACTAAACCCAAGTTATGAAGGCTCAATAAAACGACGAAGTGCTTTAAAAAAGTAGGTAGTATGTTTGCCCTTTTCTTGGCTCGTCTTGGCTACCGCACTACCTCAAATTATATTAAAATTTCATAAAAAACAGCACCGAAATATTGAAACATTATAAGGTATAGATTTCCTTTAATTTAAAAATAACAACAAAGAGACCTTTTGATAATAAATAAATAAACTTTTCAAAATATTACGGTGATGTTAGAGTTAGTTAGTGAGTACCTCATATCTTCATAAAAAATCACGCAACTAAAAACAAAGTCTCTTCCCGTTGTCTGTACGCTGACATCTTTTACACTACACAACGGATTTTAGTGCGGTTTTCAACAACATCTAAGGTAACACAAGAGGAAGTTTTATACGTATAATACTAGACCACGCGTGCGATGCCGCTGGCGGAAAGCTAGTATATCATATATCACTAAAGTGATCTTTTAAAATTTATTACATTATGGCGAAAAAGAACACTTAGTTGAACGTAAAGAAAAGTAACGTAAAGTTGTATCTTAAAAGTTCTAAGAGGAGAACTAAGAACTATAAGTTCTCCTAACTTCATAAAATCAGACGACAATTTAAACTTACCTTAACATGATCTTTGATATTTTTATCACTTTTCATTTAACTTTTTTCTTTGAAATGGATAATGAATAAGTATATTATATTAAATAAAATATAAAAACAATACGATTTAGAACGTTTACTTTACTTTTCCTTACTTTAGGGTACAACAGAACAATTAGTTCAAAAGACATCAACGCAAAAAGGTTTCGTTTATAAGTAAATATAAGGTTTTTTGAATTATTTTTGATTAATAATTTTGATTACTATAATTTATACGTAGGTTATCCAATAGATACATAAAACTTATTATATATTTTTAATTGAAGAAATTGTAATTATATAAGCATGTATAAAGACCTAAAAATTTGGTCACCAATCTGACGCGAAAAGTTGCTTAACATCTGCCATAGTAGATTGAAAGTATTATGCACTATAATCAAACTCCTTTTTAATGAACTTAAAAATTGAAATGGAAGATGTTAGACGGGTGTGTGTCTGTGTTTGTTGGTAATAAAATGAAGATATTGATATTATAAAGAATACTGTATTGAATATGATTATTTTATGTATTTTATCGTGGGAGCGCTAACAAGTGGGCATAGTAAAATCACCTCTCACCGTACCTTCCCTGGACTACGCTAACATTTAAAAACCGCTATTAGTTAAATTAGCCCAGTCATTCCCAAGTTTAATCTATCGATTTCTAAAAATTACTAACCGAATCATTAATAAGAATTCACTGATTATCGAGTGCACTTAGTTGCGTGAAAATTGTTCATGTTTTATTTAAATCTCTAGATAATGGAAAAATTACAAAAGAAATGAAATAACTTTGAGACAGATTGATTAATTATTATTCCTGTATCCGACGAGATACTGAGTGGTTGCCGCTCAGGTAACCCACTTGATTCTATCGACTTTTGGTACGCGTTAAGTATCATTTTGGTATTAGAAATAATTGATAAACAGGACCCTATTACCGCTGTCCGTCAGTACTGAATGAAGCCAGAGCGAGGCATGTAGCAAATTAAACTTAAGCAAGGAAAGCTAAGCAATATATGGAAAGAAAACTAAACAAAGCTTATGTAAACGAAATTAAGGATTTTTATTAGGAAGCTCCAAGTAATAGCGACTATTTTTTTAAATACTAGGAAGCATGTGTATGGAAGAGAATACTATAAATACAACCTTTAAGATCCGATCTACTTTTGAATAAGTATACAAAACAAGCTAACTTCTATGTTTGGCGAGTTATGTTCGAGTTGTCGTTTAAACCTCAAAAAGTTTTATTACTTTTTCAAAACCGTAAATAGGTTTTACACTGTCTATGACCGCACTCGCGTTTGAACGCCCGTGGTTTATGACTAACTAAGAACGGGATACCTCGTACAGACATCGCTTGAGTTCTAATCGGCTAATACGAGCGCTTGTAGAGAAAGATATACATAACGTTTAAAATTTGCGTTTGGTCACATAGTACAAGGAAGATTTTTTTTTAATCAATATGGTTCAATTCTAAGTGCTATAGTGTATATATAATAGTGGCAAACATTTCCCATTTGACAATTCTAGTGTAAAATATGTCGTTTTAGTTTTGAAAGGTAGTTAAGCTATATTTTAAAACTACTAGCATTTTCCGATACTTCAACAAAATCTATAAATTAAAAGCTCTATGAATCACTTATAATTACTTGATTAAAAATACACATTCATATTTTTAATGAATATTTTTCAGCCCATATTATAAAAATTTGCCATGATCAATGATCATGCCTTACACTGTTATTTTAAATATTGTAAAATTTCCAACAACTTCGGTTGCACATTAAAACAAATCCAATAAAAACTGATTTTTTCTCTATCTTAAACCACATATATTTAAATACTATGCTATTACTTAATACTATACTATTACTTATAAACTTATAACTAATGTTATGAAGGAATCAACTTAGTCTGAGTCTAATTTACGCAATCGTAATTTGACGTCAAAATTAGTAGGTCTAAAGTGACGGGGCCTCCGCAACAGCCGCGCTAAAAAACTGCCAGAGGTGATAACCATGTGTGCAATATTCTTTCAGGCACGCTTACGTAGACAATGTTGTATTAAGTTCCATTTGGTGACGACCTCCGTGGTTGTGTGGCTGTTTTGCCGGTTCCATGGTGTTGCCATCTATTAGGTCCAATTTTTTATATTTTCCATATGTTCTATAGAATATGAACTTTTTCACATTTTAAAATTCATATGATCGGACCAATATTTTGAAGATAACAAACAAACATAGTTAGAAATTGTGCCTCTTTATAATATTAAGTATTTCATTAATAAATTTGTCTGATTTTTTCTTTCAATAATGAATTTCTTAATGAATTCGTTTGACACTAATAAATCCCATAAACGAGGGACAAAGTGGATGTTTAAACCTTTTTCTTTAAGAATATTTTTCAGTATAGAATCGTGAATGCAAAATTGTTGAAATATAATATTTAATTAAATTTTATACAGTTCAAACAACATAATAAAATTGCAGTTATAGGAACATTTTTCAGGAGGGGCCTGTGGTCTAATTATAAAAGCCATCATAATCACATTTAACAATCATTAAATCGAAGTCTATCGTCACAAAACTCGAGACTCATTTTTTTTCACAAACAATTGCTTATTTTTAAAAAACAATTTCAAATGTTTTATTTACCATTGATCAGTAAATAATCTCTAGAACATGTTATAAACATTCAAAGAGCATTATCGAAATGTCAAACTTATTTAGAGCTCGTACTCAAAGCAATATAATTAACGCAATCGAGGCATTATTTTTCAAAACGACCTCTAAGATGAACATGAATGATATTCGAGATGTCTCTGCTACGTCAAGTTTAGCCATCTCCTTCATTCAAGCATACTGATCGTCTCAGCTGAGAATACACCTAAAGCGCTTGTATTAAAATTCAATTTCAAATAAAATTCAACGTCCATAATAAACTATAAGTGATAACTGATAAGCAAGGCACGCACCAAAGGGCACATTAGTGTAAATATTTTAATAAAAAATGATGATAATTAAATAAAGTTTGATGGAAATAATTTCATCACTTCAAAAATAACTGTTAAATATACACAGATGAAGAAAAACAGTTATTTAAATTATTATTCAGGCATCGCAATATACTTTTCTTCCAAATTATGTAATTTAATAGGAAATCAATTGAAAAACATGATAAAAAAGCCGATAAATTATATTTACATAAAAAATATTTCACTGAAACAGAAGTGTACATTATAAACTCAGATCGTATGATGGTTAGTTGCTCTACATAATTTCATCATATTCAGACAAAGAATAAATATCGATGTTATTATTATTACTAATATATAACATAGTTATATATCTGTTAGTTTTATACTGAACAAAGTCCGTTTTGTTATTCTCAGCCGGCGAATAACTCCATTTATGATAATAAAACGGTTACTGCAAAAAAATATGAATGAAATACTTTTTTCTATATAAGAATCATACATTTACAATTAAAATTTTTCATTAATTTAATAACGAGCCACGTGTAGACGCAACAGGAAATGAGAACATGTTTCGTGAAGTAGGTACAAACGTTAACACTTCAAAGTTGTTCTATAATCGGTAATGAATGAATGTCCTTTGGTACCTAGTTGCCGGTTTTTAATTACGTTTTAATTACAAAAAAAAATTAAGCATCTTCACGTCACACCAATATACAAAAGTAATACATATACAAATTGTTATATTTATTATTGATATTTTACAATAAATAAAACAAAGACAAAAAAAAACACAAAGAAACTGAAAATCTTTAAGTGTGAAACGATAGCCAATTTGGCTAGTACCTATCCGACAAGCAGTTTCGCTTGCTCCCAAAGCGAATTATCAATCAACATCACTCGCTTACATACATAATGTACGTACCTACCGTTAGTACGTAGATACACCCATCTTTCAAATATCTCGCAATTAATAGCAGTCTAGACTAAAACCATACTCGTATGTTATTTGTTATAATAAGCCTGCATGCCGCATATTACTTTTAATTAAACAACTTTAGCAACAATACACGGACCGCACAGAGCATAATTAACTATTACGTCATCAGGCTAGCGATCAGTGACGTCAGACCGCGACGACCGAGTTCATTGCTCGATAAAATTTCTCTACCTGTCTACAAATAGACAGCTGGCAACAACAATGTTGAAACGACCCAGCAACAATACTCGGAACGACAATTGCCGAACGATAAACTTGTAAGTCTCACGATTGTCATGTATTGACTATAATAATGAAAATTACGATATTCATATTAATGTGTTTAAATTCGAATGGAAATTCGAATTTTGAAACTGGTGTATATAGATCGTAGATTGTCAAATTGACATTCGCGAGTTTAACTCGCGCAATATTCACCACCAATGGGAACGGCTTGGGCAGTGGCATTATCGAGTCGATTTTGTAATCGAGAGGCGATAATGAGGAGTGCAACACGGTGACGTCACGCGAGGAGAGGGGGTGCGGGGCGGGCGGGACACCGACGACGGGGCCGCGCGCCCGTTCATTGTAGTTTTTCGATTATTGTTTAATTAGGGCGAAGCGGCGGCGGAGCGGCGGCCAGGGACGACTAACGTGCGGCCCGTATGCTATGTAAACTCAAAAGATGTGATACATAGTGGCACTGTCACTGTGCATGGCACTAAGAAAATTATCATGGTACATACTTAAACACACGAATGAACAGTTCTACCGAAAATGAATCAGAATGAATCACACGCGAAAATGTATAATAGATACAAAATAACATAAAACCAAAAAAGTTTCAAGTTTTACTTAAATAATCTATAATATAATTACAACTCTAAAACATCTTGAAAGCTTTGTTTAAATGAATCGCATGTTTATTACGAAGGCAGGTGCAAAATTAAAACGTCGAATTAAGTGCAGCAGATGTCGCGTTATCCTTATCACAAAAAAACAGCTTTAAACATTTAGGTCGCCGTTTCCTCTATAATAAATAAACCTTTATTAGATGTAGTTAGGTAATTTGTATTTTTACTTACAATGAAATTCACATCTTGTATAAATTAATTTAAAGGAAAAAGCAGATGGTAACACCTTTTTTTAATTTTGTATTGCATTCTACATTTCACTCTTAACACCGATTTTAAAATGGAAAACTTGTGTTAATGAATGTATGTGTTACTGTGATATAAAACAATTTTACCAACCTAATATTAGATACAAAACTTTCATTCATTCTTTTTGTCAAAAATGCCGTACCAGGACACTCTGTTTTTCTGTTAATGTTTCATAAAAAATCATTTTATTGAGGTAGAAAAAATAATAAACATTTGTATATTCTCATTTTGAAACATATTATTGGGAAGTAAACTTTGTAAAATAATAGAGTCCGAGAAAATAAAAATATTTTATGGTAGCGACGCAGACAGTGAATCGGTTGGTAGCGGCTGGCGCTATCAGCGGGCGGCGACCGCGCCGGGGGCCCGCGGGGTTGGCGGCGGCGGCGGCGGCGCGGGAAAGAGCGCGTAAAAAGGCGGACGGATCCGACGCGCGCCTTTCACGGGGTCGACGCCCGGGGCCCCAAACCGCGACCCGCACGCGCATACCCTGACCTTACCTCGCTACAAACCTAACCATCCCATTGTCGCCTCAAATTCAAGACCTCTCCTAGACCGTCCCAAGGAAAGCTGACGTCACCGCACAAATCAGATCGAACATAGTTTACGACACGCCTACGGCATGCGCCCACTATGCGAGATCACGCGGACGAAAGCAACAAAAGGGCCATTACTGTCGGCCTCTGCTCGATTTCCGTGCCCACGTTATCACATGATTTTTACACACTTTTGCGGTAGGCGAAGTATCAAAATCGAAGATTCGAGACGTTGTATTATCTTAACTGCCATGCCGATCTATGTATACAATCTATTTGGCATTACATTCACATTGTATCATCGCCCGTCCCGGCCCCAAAGGCCGCAGCACTAAGACGCTGGTCGTTAGGAACATTCCACGGCGACTGGCGGCGAGTGGACGTGCGCGCTCATCGCCAGTATCCGGGCCAATGCCAGCACTCCGTACCTAAACTAGAAAAGTATTGTCCTCGATGTTCCGAACGATAACCACAATCCTACATAATGTTAATTACAGCTCTAAACCCAGTGGTTACAGTACGTTTTCCTTCGATGGGGTCGAGTGGAGGTTGCGCGTGAGATATGTGAAGCGGCGGCATGCGGGTCGCGCAGCGTTCTCACGCTTTGAATATTCCTGCTCCCGGCGGGCCCCGCGCGCCCCGCATCCCCCCGTGCCCCGCCACCCTACAATGACTCCCACTCTGAATCTTAATCCCGACGCTAATTGAATGAACTTCACTAAGACTGTTTACATCTTTGCCGAGCTCTCTCGGTCACCCACGACCCACATCGGTCGTCATATCGTCGTTACGGCATATCACCCTATTATTAATCTGTTACCAAGACATATGTAGCGCTCCACTAATTCTATGCCTCAGTTGACAATAATAATAAATAATTTCATTAAGCTTAACATGATACGTAAATATAACATACTTAATAATGGCAAAACAATTATATTGGACGTAAAATGTATAAATTTAATTAATACAAAATATAATGAAAGTCAGTTACAAAACATGTCGAGCTCTTATCTAAGTGTACACCGTGCCAGTCTCACTATATACAAGTATACCTGCATAATATGCATACTCACTGACGCAGCGAGCCACTCGGTAGGTATCTACTAATCGACTTTAGTGTTCAATTTAAATGTCGAGCTGATTCCAAAACCTGCTTACAGAATGTATATTTACATATACAAAAAAAAATACATTAAAATACCCGTTCTTATATAAAGTCGGCTAGAATTTAGTTATTGTAGAGTTAAAATGAATGAAATGTGTAAATGGATGGCAGTTCGCGTGGCTGAAACGGCGTGACTTATTTGACGAACGGCGCGTAGGCGGCCGCGGCGCCTTCCCAGGCTCTAGCGAGCGATTATTTATTCCGAAACATACATCTCTCCTTTACAAGATCATAATAATTATTGTTAGACATTTTTCTGGCATCGCGGAGGACGCGTCTCTCCCACGGCGACTGACGCCACTTATCATCTTTGACTTACATTTTTGAAAATTCCTTTTGTGCGCGATTTGGCATTCGTGAGAACCGTTTGAACATTCATATTTTGCTATTAACAAACGGGCTTGTATTGTTCCCCGCAAATGTTCTTACCTTGTAACATCTAATTAATAGCCAAATGCTCTGACGAAAATTAATTAGCAACCAATTTCGACATTCTGTAAAACGTGAGCGGGCAAATATTGAAAGTTAGCATTGTCTTAGTAGGATTGGACGTAATCATCAATGTTCGAATATACTTTGTTTATTTTTATTGTTTGTATTAGTTAGGTACCATTACAAGAATGTTTACTTCAATTAGCTCACATTTTTCAATATAATTAAGTACCTTTATCACTCATCGAGGTAAAAAAATAAATGGATGTTTTAATAATAAAAAGTATTTATATTTCGATGTAACAGTTTAGTAATAAAACTTTTCCATAATGGATTTTCAAATATGGCGATAAAGTAATGTGGGAAATGTTATTATTATAAAATGCGACACTGCTCAGATGATGACCAAACAAATAAGTATCATAAATGTACATATGAATAATTAATATATGACAACTACTATATCAAAAACTAAAGTAGACCTAAATACACATCAAAATTTGCTAAGTGCACTTCCAAATGCATTTAGTTACAATACTTAAAATATTAATAAATTGAAAGATAACTTTACCGCTCTATCCAATAGAAAACCAATATAAAGTGACTTGCAAAGGTAATGCAACACTATTTCTATAAATAGTTTTCACAAATATTGTTAATTTGTATCAGAAAATGATTTTATAATTTGTAGCTTCGAACTTGACGTCCAGCGTAGCGCTGTAAACGTAATAAAGGGTTTGTTTTATTGGCACTCCATGCTGTTATACAAATCTGTTTTTTATAATAGACTATCTCTGCATAATAGCATAGTTGTTGGGTGTCAAAGAAATGTCACGACAAATAAGTATATTATTTACTGGTTGTTTTTATCAGGCAAATCGAAGATCGTCTTTCATGTGTATGTCCATATTAATATATACATCCAAGATAAGTTTGCAATCATTGCACATTTTTTTCTACGTTTTGTATATTAATTAACAGCATAGGCATGTCTTTGGATACTAGGTTTTTATTTAAAAGCAACAAGATGAAGAGTAGATATTCATCCACCAAGAAAAATTCCAGCACATAACAAACTATTGTTTTAGATTTATCAATTGAGTGTAACTTATATTTATTGAAGTATATTAAGAAGTTTTATTAATTTTCTATTTATTATTACAAAAAAAAACATGTGATTGAATAACGAACACAATATTTACATATGGTGCACTGATCAAAATTTTTTGCTGATTCGATTTCGATCAACACAAAAACTACTAAAAGAATTTTCATGTGGTGTTCACAAATGTAGAGTAATTTATTTATAAGAAACATGTTGGTAGAGACATGACAATATTTTTTTTAAGGATATCTGAATAGACAAGAAGATTACAAGTAATCTGTACTGCTTCGAGAGGTATGTTAAGCCGTTGTTCCAACTGCATCTCTAGTCATTAACACCCGCCAATTCGGACTGGTCCCGTGTGGTGTATCATGACCTATTCTCACTATTCAATTCGATTCCCTCCATAAGGATATGCCATTTAAAGGATGATGACGATATTTCTAAATTGTCATTTGTATTTAATATATGAACAGAAATATATCTCTCCGTTTCTTAGTTTTCTCATCTTAGCCACTGTTAAATCGCTTTTTTTAGTGACCTTATATCCAATTCAATTTTGACGACTTCTGTGACGTAGATACAATTAATAAAAATAGCACTGCGTTCTCGGAAGTCAATCATAACCATTTATTTTAATGATTGGGTCTAAATATTTACACAACTAGATAACAATCGAACTTAAAGGATGGTTGGCCTAGCTGATAAAACTCGCTGCGGTGTACCCTCACAGGGAAGGATCCAGTATCTTGCGAGGAGAGCTCCGGATCCAACCTCACTACTCATGAGTCCACAGAAACAATGTTTTATATATACATGATAGTAACACACTACTTGATGACTGTTTTTTTGTTGATATACTACCTTTTTCTTTGACCTTGACCCTGCTCATCTTAGCTCGGGTGACGGTTGAAAATCAGTGCTATCGGTGATTTCAATGCACTGAATCTAGACCCTTTCACTCTAGCTGGATGGATGCTACCCATAAGTATGGTGTATTTATAATTTTAGTTAAATCTAATAAAATGGATATGCTTTATGTTACTTAATATGCTGAATAAAATTATTATTATTGGATACCCATAGTACGGTCTACCATATATATATATATATATATATATTTTCAAGCCGTATCCCTTGCGGGGTAGTCGGGGTATTAAGGACGGTCCTTACATATCTCTTTCGATCTTCTCCACTTTCATTACTTTTTTCATACATGCTCGCCAGTTTTATAAACACGAATATAGTAATAAATATTAAAAGACAATAGCTGATTTATTAACATTACAAGTATGCTATACTGAATCTTAGAAAAAAAATTAGACCTTAAAAATAATTCTTTGTATGTGGTAGAAAGTAATTGCTACAAACTACCTGGTCATTGCGTGATCCCGACTGTCTGAGAGGAAACTCTGATGTACTCGAGTTTCCTATGTTGTAAGGGTGGCCTTTGGCCTATGTGGAGTACATCCCCCAAAAGTGCACGGAGGGCGTTTAGTCGGTATGCTATCCACATCTTCTTTTAACTAGCCTTTGAACGCAGTTAAGTGGCAGGACAGTGCATAAAGCATTTCCCGCGTATGATAAAAAAAGGTGTGCTGCAACCGTATATTAGAGAGGGGCACATTCTGCGCAGAGGAGGGTTTTACGATGGATGGTGCGGAGAAAACGTTTCGGTTGATCTCGCGCACATCTCTATAGAGAGGTACACCGTTAGATTATAGTAAGAAATCCCCTGTTTATTAACTTATCCCGCAGAGTGGTCCGCGTATGCGAAATGCATTTCGCCGAAAAAGGAAATTAATTTACGATGATAAGATTACACCTTCCTTCTGTAAGGTTTAATGATTATTTTAACCTCTAACGAACGTGCTTAATTTGAAAATTTACCGATAATGGCGCTTTAATGTAATATTAACAATTTAAATGAATGTTTTTGCAACTGGATGTATGACATTTTTTAAATTTAACTCTAAGTAGTTATTTGTGTTGACAGTTTACTTATATAAAAAAAAATCGATTCCAAATCGAATGTTGTTATACAGTTAGCGAGATCGATCGTATGTCAAGCAGCGGTGCTAGGAATGTGACACCGATTGTTCCCAGAATGTCCGCAACACGCGCAGATTGTCACACGACACCACTACCGACCAATGCGATGAATTTCTAGTCTACATGGGAAATAAGTCTCTAACTTGTTATGAGTAATAAGTACTTATATTTCGAAAGAGACAATGGATTTTGTGTACTAATATTATAAAGAGGAAATTTTTGATTGTTTTACATTAAATAGGCTTCGGTACTATTGGAACGTTTCCAAGAAAGCTAGTGACATAGGCTACAGGCGAAGTCGTGGGAAAACAGCTAGTATATGATGTTTTTGTTTGATTTGTGTGTGATAGGTTATACCCAGAACCATTAGAGGAAATAAACCAAATATGGAATAGTATTCCTAAAATGGAACAATGAAATTACTTTCTAAATTATTCTTAATAGAAATTAATACACTGAAAGTGTAGTAACGGATCGTAAATTTCCTGGACTTATTGGTTATTCATAAATTTTTCCCTAGAAAGAATTTCTATATACAATTTTAGAGATTGTATTTGATATTCGTTCAATTTCCTCTAATAAAGTAAAAATAGCAGGTGTAGGTATCTTAATCGAATTTTCAAAACTATTCGGTACCTCGGTTTAAAGACATGGTATACATAGCAGTACGTCAGTATATCACAGCATGTCAATCCATTTAAAATGAAGTATAAAAAGTTATTATACGACGTAGTGTTGGCAGTCCTTTTTTCAGAAATTGAGCAATAAAGTAACAAAATTCTTCAGTTCATTTTATATCTGAAAGGGATTACACCGTTCAAATTAGTGCGGTTGAAGAAATTTGTAGAAGAAATCTCTCCCTCTTAAATTACAATGTAGGTCAGGGTATCATCAGAAAAAATATTCAAAATTATAATAACTTGAGCTTTTGTTAAAAAACTTAAATAGGTATTTAATTTAACGAATTCTCTCCATCACCTTTTACCAAAAGAAGGTTACGATGTCGATTACAATTTGTATTAATAGTTTTTTCAATTATTTCCATGTTCTTTTAAATAATAATAAAAAACCTAAAATGCTACCAGCTCACCGCGCGAAGTACCCGGCCCGGCAGCGTTTGCGCATGCTTATGCAGGTAATATTACGAGACTAACTTAGTGAGCAAATATTGAATGCATTGAACAACGTAACCTTAATAGATTGATTGGTTAAATGCAAAACCGATTGCTGAATTTTGACATTATGTGGTTATACAGATATCTGTTCTGTACAGATATCAACATTCTAGTAAGACGTCAACATTTTACCTACCTACATTTCTAAAAGATAAATATTAGTTGAACCTGGATATATTCGGTTCAGGCCATTAATTAACTTGTTTTCATCACTAATAAAGTACCTACTTAAATGGGTGGGTAGCCATTGAAACTTTTTTATCCTAATACTACAATTTTCCTTGGATAAGTCGTCTCCAAAAATGGATTCGACCTTTATACATAAAAAATTATTTGTGGATTGGGCTACATATATAAATTTATGTGTGTGTTTCGTAACACTAGGTAGCTCTTCGCTCGCGTGTATTAGGTGATTTACAAATCTCTCTTTAACCCTCTAACAGACTAAATTTTTTAAATCCTTTCTTAGCTAACCTTAATGTCATAATGACAATTACATCCCGTAACACTAAAGTCCAATTGAAAAATTCCGATTAGCTTAAAGCGGCATTACTGGTACCACTTTCTAATGTAGATCATTCATTACGAACATTTGTGTAACTGGGTGTTAGTGTGCCAAATTTCAAATCTATCCCATCAGTAATTTGAGTTGTGTTTTGATAAATCAGCCGGTAGGTCACCTTTGCCTCTTTCAATGATTCCTTAATTGATATTTTGTTAAAAAGAGCTCATTACTAGTCCTATTGGAGTTTAACGAACATTTGATAATCTTCAGATCTGGAGACCATGACTCCTCAAAAAAAAACAGCGTCTATATACTATTCAGTATGATTCTGGATGATTATTTTACAATATTTAATAAATATTTATTTTATTTGAAAATCTGTACTTAAAGAATTTGTAATCATCATGTTCATACTCCGTTTTAAAATAAATAGTACTTTTTGTATTTTGAAAAATGAAAATTTATTATTATTATATTTGATTAATTTTGCATTCACAATGCTATACTGAAAAATATTCTTAGCGAAAAATGCCTAAAATATCCACTATTTATTAAAAAAAAAAAATCTAATAGCAGTTAACAAATTCAAGGAACTTCAATTGAATCGATATCGGAAGAATTTTTATAAATTTCTCAATTGACTTTCTAGTAATGTAATTAAGTACCTATTATTTTTCGATATATTAAAATCGGATTTAATTCCTTTGTTTAATTTTTGTTATCGAAATATTAAAACCCTGAGATATCTAGAGGCAGACAAAATACGTAATGAATGTTTACATCGTGCTTAAACACCTTACTTAAAAAAAACGGTCACATTGACGTCACTAAGTCTAACATTGTGTTTTTAATTTCATCTGGCTTAAGAAAATTAATAATTAGCGGAAAAAATTGTGTCTCGCTGTTTTCCAGGTACCCGAAAACACATCAAGTTTCTACATTAGGCAAAAATTTTGGAACCGATTTTGAACTTAACCATAAATGTATTAGGACCTTAAATCGAATAACGAAATTTTGCTTTCTATCAGAACCTGGCATACTGTTGATTTACTTCCGAAAACACTTTACAAATATAGAAAAAACTTTTTATTAAAAAAAAATGGAACTGACTTCAAATTTGAAAAAGTGAAAGATAATACTTATCTTAAAAGCGGTTAAACTTTCTAAGAAATATTGAAGTCGGGCGGTTAATATTTAATTAACTACAAAAAACTCCAGCCCTTCAATTTTGGGGTAACAAACATCACGCATACTTAATGCGTGTAAATTTATGAATTATATGGTTTTCTCATAGATGCAATTTCCAGATCTAAACCAAATTAAAACGAGACCACACCGCAAATACTAGCTTTTAAATAAAGAATCATCAAAATCAGTCCACCATTGAGATTGAGATAGTTAAAAGTTATGAGGTAATAAACAGAAAAAAATACAGTCG
The DNA here is from genome assembly GCA_918026875.4 of Diatraea saccharalis. Taxonomy (NCBI): domain Eukaryota; kingdom Metazoa; phylum Arthropoda; class Insecta; order Lepidoptera; family Crambidae; genus Diatraea; species Diatraea saccharalis. The sequence goes on from OU893337.1 coordinate 10,282,152, forward strand.
AATTGATAACCACCTCAATTTTTTGAAGTCTGCTAATAAAAAAATCTAAACCATGATAACTGGTCACACGTAAATGGAGTTAAACTTCTTACCTATATTTCGTTCTATCCCGGGCAAGGCAAAAAAGCTCAGCGACACTTTTGAAACTTATCCTATATTGCACAACCAGGAATTTTCTCTTTTTTTGTTAACGCTATAGAAATCGACCTCAGAATTTAAATCAGGGTTCTCCAGCCAGAAGAAACTGTTCCGAAGGACAAGGTTAAAATGTGGCGGGCCTACCTGATAAAACCCGCTGTGAAATACACTCACTAGCAGTGCTAGGATCCAATATCTTACAAGGAGTTCGCCTGACTGAACCGCAAATCAAGACTTTCTCTTACGACCTGTGGTCTCCCCTTTCCAGCAACTTAACCCATCTTTGTCAGTTGCAAGATCTTAATCACATGCACTGAAATCTTAATACATTATTGACTTAAAGTGCATTTTGATTGCACGGTGTCACTGGAATTGGTGTAAGTGTAGAACCATAGATGCAAAAAAGAGTACAAAACTACTCAATTTGCACCTATTAATGAATACTTCAAACGAAAAAGGAAACTCTAACTTTATACTTAAAATTGTACTTTTTCATTTTGATCATCTTATGTCGTCATGTCTTATTTCAGGAAGTGACAGACTACAGATTTGGGTCCTTATTGATTGACTATATCAATGAATGTGACCAAAACAAATTTAAAGAATATTTACAATTATATTGCTTGTGCAACCTATGACTCCACCAATTTTCATTGGTATCGCGTGGTGAGTTATGGTCTGTTTTCAGTGCCTGTGCTATACCTCAGCTGGGGAACATCAAAAGACTGTTGAATAATATATATTTGAGGGCAGAGATGGCCAAAATGTAAACCTGATAATAATAACATTGTGTTCATTTTATAATTGTAAATATTACACATTATTTATGTGTAAGTCATCATTTCTAAGTTCATAATTTAATCATCTATTTAGAAATTATTAGAGACTGCGATTATAATTCCACCATAAAACTGCTTAACTAAATTCACTTCATACAGTTTTATCGTTGGATTCGAATTGAAGACACTTAAACCTTAGATTAATACGTTTATTATTTATAAAAATAATCTAAGACTTAAACTAGAAACTGAAAGCTGCATTACTTACTGATAGCGAGGGTTGAGAATGTCAGAGAGTATACAAATAGAATACCGCTTATCGACCGCTTTTTAATGGACTCTTTCGTCATAGAATGCCGGACTGAAAAATCTGTTAAACAACGTGAAAATGGAAAGATATAGCAACCGTGTACCGCCAAGTGCATCTTTTACGATCAAATCGATCGGGTATTGTTGTTAGGTAATATTAGAAGTCATAAAAACCGGCGAGCATGTATAAAGAAAGTGGACGAAGCCAGAGATTGAGCCTAAGTATGTAAGGAACGTGCCTAGTAGTGCTCGGACCTTGCTGCCTACCCTGCTAATAAAGATCTGGCGTAAAGATACAGAAAGGTAATTGTTATATAAGATATTCTTAATGAAAAGTACTTTAAAACTACATTTTTTTCCCGATACAAGACTGGTCTAAGCATTTCAAGCATTTTAAGAATATTTCCATTATAGCATTGTGAATGCAAAAATGATCATATATAATGATATTAAATCAATTAAAACAATTAAATCAATAATCAATTAAAAAATGAACTTCAATCATCAATGTTTACCCGAAGTTTATACTGAATGAAGACACCCGGTAGACTTACAAAATGTAGTTTACTATAGTAATATTTCAGAGGTCATTCATTAATTAAAATGATCTTTACACGTAAAATGGGGTCGATGAAATGTGATGGGATCCCGGATCCTTCCCTCGACGAATCCGCAGCAAATATTACGCCAAGTAAACTTTAACCTTGCTTTTCTGAGCAGGTCCTATTGATTGAAGAACTTTGATTTGACGTATAGGGTGCATTTTCCCTGTGTAAACAAAAAAAAAGTGACTTTTGAACAATATTTTGGATTAAAATATTATTAAATCTGTGAGACATAATTGGTGGACGACTCCTTATTAGCATTACAGTTTGTCCATATCTGGTTAAGGGCATTGTATATGAAGGCGGGCGGGCGGCGCCGTAGAGTACGGGTGCGCGGGCGCAGGCGCTGCGTAGGTCGCCCCGTCCGGCGTCGCACACGTAGGTATTTTTAACTCGTGGGGCTGCTCGCTCAAGCTCACCTTTCCATCTTTTCCTGGCCATCTTATTTTTAAACTTTCGTTGAGATTACTTTCCTTCCGCTTATTAGTGGATGATTGAAACGCGTCGCAGGGGGCGCTTCACTCGAAATATATCGCGGTGATATTTCCGGCGGGGCGCGCCACGTGGCCGTCATACGGCGCGCTTGTTTTTGTCATTACAATATAAGACGAGGGTGTTTGGATCTTTGCTATCTAAACGAATCGTTCTAAAGTAATTCTACTTACGGCCAGACTTAAAAATAAATTGAATCTGTTCATACCAGAGTTGATGATGTTAGTATTTAGGCAACAATAATTTAATTACAATGGGAATTGATGGGATCAGGAAGCAAATGGACGTTTCCTGTCGTTTGGAAGCCACATGGAAGCAAGCAGGCCCGAGGCGCCGCATGTCGCCATTGCCACGAGAACATAATACAAAAGATATTTCAAATATACGTGTAGCAAACTGTACTCATTCACACCTCATATCTTGTAAAATCCCACTAAAACGAGCAGTTTGAACAACAGCTAAACATAAGTGATAAACAACTACCATCTGATTTATTTCTAACAGGAAACTATAAACATTTTAGGGCGACATCTCCATATTGATCGTGTTGTCGCTTGGTCCGGTCAAATCAGGTCGTGGCATATAAGAGGTTTTATGAATGGTCGACCCTTAGATGTGTCCTTGTGGGTATGAATGATTGTCATCTATGAATGGGCATTTGTAGTTCGCCGTGCACGTTTCGATCGCTGCACCATGATGCCATGATATCACATATAATTTATCAATTAAAATGAGATTTAATTAGGCATATATGCTTAAAACCAGATGAGACATTTACTGAATCTCTAGCGATTGATACTAGTGTTTTGAAACGGTTTACTTACTACAATAAATAAATGAAATTATAATTATACAATTTTATCTGTTTTGAGAAATCCATTCACTTTGCATTAGGTATTATCTGTTAACGATAAACGTGTCAGTGTTTTTTCTGCTATTAATCTCTCAACAGGAGAAGCATCATATGTCATTCATGTAACACACATCCGCTTTCCTTCCCATGTGTCCCTTAAATATTTCACGTCATAGATCCATATCACAACATCTTAAATAAATGTATCTATTTATAAACTCAAAGTAAGAAAGAGGGGCCAGTTGATGGGACCCTTCTGGCAGAACATATAAGTCAGATTAGATTGAAAATAGTAACTTGATTTCATTAGATCTAAGAATGTAAAATATATTTTTTTTTTGTCAATAAATATTTATACATTCCCACCAGACTTTGACCAAGTATCTATGATAAATATTTTAAAATTTAGTCAATCCCATTACATTAAATTTGTATACTTTTGCATTCACTCTTACGACGCTCTCAAATCTTTAACTGCTAACGTGCTGCCAAAAGCAACTTGCCAGGAAACGTGTATTTACTCAAACCCACACATGATGGACGATGAAGATCAACTATATTAACGTTGTTATTTGCATGCTCGAGCAGAATAAGCGATATTAGGCAAATAAGGTCCGGATGCATGGATCAGATAGAATGCGCTGTGAGCGTCCAACTGGTTTCTAACTCAATGTCGCTTGGAATGCAGTGGTGGGGAGGGAGGGGTGCGCGGGGGGGTTGGATGCGCGGCGCATCGGACGCTGTTGTCGCAAGTGGCCCGCGCACTTGTCGGCGCGTTTGACTGCAGAGAGATATTCGGCGCGGTAACGGGCCATGGCCTTCCTGGAATTGGTTACCTGTCGCATTCCTCCGGCGGTCGTCGCAGCCCGCTCCCCCGCTGCCCGCTGCAGCAGCGTTGCACCGCTCTAATCGCCTTACCGTTTACGGAATATAGTTTATATGCTAAAACAATCCATACTTAGGTACTTATAAATTGGAGTCTGTTCGTCCCTCTTTCACGTCGTTATGGTATATTTTTTATGTGGTACCTCCACGGAGACTGTAGAGTGACATAGTCTATTTTCTACACTCATTCCTTTTTACCATCTGGATAATGCTGCAGATTTTACGGATAGTACTTTGCAAATGTAAACGATAAGCGTAGGGATTTGAACTTTGAATCATCTAAATATGTATAAATATACAATTTATATTTTTATTCATTATAAGAATGTAAAATTTTGTACGGCCTTTTTGCAGTTGCAGTTATATTTACTGCAATAAGTACCATTGAGTGAGTACATTTATTATATAAGTTTATCAACTTGAGCAAACATAGAGTCGAGATAAAAGTAACATTATTTAAAATTTCAATCATTAGTTTCTAATTAATTATTTATCAAAAATATTATAAACAAAGAACATGTGAGAAACTGTATATCAAATATAATAATTATAAAAGTATATTTATTAACAATTTGAAAAACAAAAACCAATAGAAAAGTATTAAGGCAATGCGCAGTTTTTAATACTTAAAACAATTCATAGATCGGTAACCTCGTTGGTGGGCCGCTTGCGCACACACACTCACGCAACGTTTACACAAACACTGCGTATAATCACAAACAAATGAACAAAATGCATATTCAATACGTACTGCGTAGATATTCTAAAATATGATGTAGTTTTATATACATCAAAAGCGACAAAACCAATATAAAAACTGAAATTTCAATATTAAAAACTAATCTATCACGTTTTTAGCACATCCATAATCAACATTCTACAAACTACGCCTCTTATGTGCGTGTGTGAAACGGGTATCACGAGCTGACTTTACACTAAGGTCAAAGAGCTTTCAAGGAATTTTTTTCAGTAATTGCAGCACACGGAAAATCGGTGTCTGGCGAAATAGTTTTAGGTAGGTGTGATTTTATTCGGTGTTCATGTGTCGGTGTGGTAATTTCGGCTGCGCGCGCGTCGGGAGGCGTGTCAGTAACGGCACCCCAGCGGCCCCTGCTCTATCATCGATTAGGGAAATTGTACTACGCGTCTACCACATCTATTGTTCTAATTAAATATCGGATCGTTATTATAAACTGTTTGAGGTACAACAGTTTATATTGTTTAATGCCAATCATTTCCTAATGAGTTTATAATAAACTATTGCAATAGTAAATATGGAATAGATTTATGCTTTTAGTTTTCTTTTATATAGTTACCTATTATAACCTCATTATATATTATTTATTTCACGTTTAGCATTACTAACTATAAAAAAAAAACACAATAGATGAGAAAAATATAAATAAATCAATTTAATGTTGGTATTTCCTGATTTTCTAATGCAAATAGCTCTTACTATTTAGAAGTAAACCTTGTTATTTATATTTATAATATCGATTTGTAATTTAACATTAGTCTGGGTGGATGCAATACAATCGTTTAATATGTTTTTTTTGATAAAATATTATTATAGAGCTTTTTTCAGTGAACTTATCTAACAAGTTGTCTATGTATATTAATCCAGAATTTATTGCAATCTACTTATACAATATAATCTACAATAACTAAATAGCTAACCAAATAAAACTCTATCTACAGACATAAACAGAAAGTTAGATGAAAATATATATATATAGTTGATGTATACTTTTTCTCCACTCAAAATAATTAGAATACTCTATAACTTGAACCAATATTTATATGTTACATGACGTACCTCTATACGAATTCAACCGTAACAGTTTTCCTTTAAGACTTATTATTCAATAGCTAAATCAATTTCATACCTACATTACTACCTACAAAGGAAAGTAGGCGGAGATAAATCATCCAATTAAATTGAATATAAGTATATAGATATGATTATTTTAAGTTTATCATAGATGAAAATTATATACATACACACTGATATGGACTTTATGTATCTGAAGTGTACCTAAACCTGTCAATAAATATACTTATATCTACGCTAATAATCTATACTAAAATTTTAAAGTTATTTTTTTAATTGTTTGTTTGTTTGTAGTAATCTTCGGAAATACTGGGGGCCAATTCTATTAAATTTAAAGTAGTTTCATTCGGTTTTGATCCGTTTTCGATTCAATTTAAACAAAATTTATTTAGTAGAATTAGCCCCCTGATCCAAACATATTTTTTTTTCACCTACAGGAAGCTACATCATACGCGGGTGTCATAGGCTATAATTTTAAGCGGACAAAATCTCGGGAATTCAGCTAGTAAGTAAGAGGAAAGATTTGATTTATTTATTTTTGTTTTAACCTAACTAACTAACTACCCGACCGATTCTACAAATTCTTTCATCAATATAAAACTATGTTATTAGGGAGCGGCAAACCATATACGAGAATTTTATTTTAAAAAAGGGGGCACTTTCACGGGGTCTTCTAGTAGTTACAGTCGTGAAAGTTAGCGCTCTGTTAGTAGAGTTGTTGAAATACGAAGGTGCAGAGAGTTATACCTTAAACCATTGGTAGTGGTATCTCTTTTTATTCACAAAAAAAAAAGAATATTTATTTGTATTTTTTAATTTTTGCAATATCGTATTTCAAATAAAACTCTAGAAATTGAGTGTCTACCGCCGGCGTCGTGACTGTCCTATATCTGACCTACAAGCAGACCATCTTAGTACCCCTTTTTTCAAATAAAATGTTTCTCATGCTACTTGCTAATAATAAAGCATTATGTTGGTGGCAGATTTTCTTATCAATCGGATAGTTATCGGATGATGAATCGGATTAATCAATGACAAACAAACAAACATATTAAAACAAACTCTTCCACTTAATTAACTTTTAGGTCTTTCTTATTTCTTAACCCTATAACATATTCCACACAGATGCAAAAACGTGCAGTTTATATTATTTGTACGTGTACATGCATACATTAGATATTATTATGTGAAACAGTACAGCGGTTAATGAATTATTATTTATGTTTTAATTTTCCTATTTTTTACAATTTAAAGTCTAAATTCAGTGGATTCAATGGAAATCCATTAAATTTAGACTTTATTACAACAATTTAAATTTCGTTAATTATTAATAAAACATGTACAAACAATTTTTAAACGATAACATTCGCATCACTATTCTGTGATTAAAAAAAAACGTTAATATCACTTTTTTTAGAAATGAGTTAAATATGAGACAAAAAAGAAACAATAATTTAAACAAAACTCGAAGAGTCAACAAGGAAAATATGATAGTCTCCATTATTATTTGTTATCGACGTGGCTAATAATTTAATACTCATGTCGAACCCGCGTCAGCACTAGTAGGTATACATGACGGCTACTCATCTGAAAACCGTAAGCGACCTTATCGCTATGTATTTACAATTTATTTTACGTTACAACTGTATAGTCAAGTTATACTCTGGTTACCTTTCCACGTGCAATGCAAAAGTATTGGACGATGCATTTTCTTTGCGGCCTGTGAGAAAGTATTTGAATTCTTTTTTCATAGTTAAACTATGTTCAGAAGTTAAAATGAGTTATTGAGCTACAGGAAAATATGATGAGAGTGACCGACCGACCTACCGATAAACCGTTTATTGAGTATTTATTACGAGTTGTTACAGTTCTTGTCAAAAATAAAAAAGGAGTTTAATTTTAAGGCATTTTAAGGTGATTAAAGGAATTTGAAATATTGTATGAACTGATATGCTTTCAAAGACTCAATTCAGTACAATTCGAAAATATTAATTTGATTTCAAAATTAGTTGAAAACGGTAATTAAAAAAATCTATCAAAAATTAAGTGGGACTGATTATGAAAGAAACATTTATTTAAAATTAGATATATTATTTATTATAACATATAAGTCTGATAATTTAAGGCTGTTTTTATTAGCTGTACACTTAGACAAGTGGTGTATTTTCTCATTTCAAGTACAACGTGTTTGGACTTCAAATGTTTATTTCAAAATCAATTGAAATTCATTTATTTTATGTTAAGGCACCTTGTTAAAACTCTACCTCATTACATTACTAAGTAAAGTCTTTTTACTGGTGTTATAACTATTACGATCCTCTTTAATATTCAATATTCGAGTTTCTATATCATTGTCAATTGCAACTTTCTGCCGCCAGAATACACCATTACAAAAAAAGTAATGAGACTTACAAAAAATATATTATTTAAATAGAAAGTGAAATGTATTTTTACACAATAAGGCAATTTATTATTTATTTCTACATGACAAATTTGAAAACTGTAGGAAACGGGGGCAACTTTATTACTAAAATGGTGGTTCGCGAATCCACATAATGGTGTTAAGAATAAAGAAAATATTGAGCCTTAAAACAATTTTGCATTCGTATACAATTTAAGAAGTAGAGAATATTAAGCCCCTCTCATCTCAGAGGGCAGCACTGGCACATATTATACAGCTATTTCTTTTACATTTTCAGATTTAAACTATAATGACTGGGAAGTTTGAAAAATTTAACGAGATTTTCCATAATTAATTCATCGTAATATTTTTTAAATTTTATACTCATAAAGTAGCTCTTATTATTACGCTTTTAAGTTCACAGTGCCTCATTAAACACAGTTTTTTCTCGCTTTACAAATCATAACGAACTAAAGCGGCGAAATATCAACAAAGGATTTTGCATATTAAATAAAAATGGTGTTAATTAAAAATGACAAACAAAAATCCAATTTAGCAAATTCCTTACTTGTTTTTGTCAGCAAATCGACATTCAATTGTAATTTTTTGCGGCTGACTCAACCGTAAATCGCGCGATAAACGAAATAGTGCGTCATATTTATATAATTTTACCGGAATCCAATATAATATAGCGCAAAATATATTATGTTCGTTTTCATATATATCTATGTGTAAAGTGATATGACACACGTGAACATCAGGGGGCCAATTCTACTAAATAAATTTTGTTTAAATCGAATCGAAAACGGATCGAAACCGAACGAAATTACAGTTTTTAATGGTTTTTTCTATTCTACTACATGATATACGATACAATTCCAGCTAAAATGGAACTGGAATTGTATCGTATTTATTTAGTAGAATTGGCCCCCAATTAAGTATATATTTTTAGTTGTAAAAAGACAAAAAGAACTGAGGCAGATTATTTCTTGTAATACTTTGGTTTTTTCTGCCTACCCTCCAGAATCGAGGCTCCAGGGATTTGGAGAAATGACATAGATATATATTAAATTAATAGATTTTAGATGTTCTCCAATCATGAAATGAAGTATAGTCACAAATTGACAATAGTATATATTTATGAATCAAAACGTATTTTCTATCAGATCAAAGAAGAGTTTTCTAGCTTCCTAGAAAACTCTTCTTTGATCTGTCACCAAAAACTTTTTGTTGGTGACGAATTTCAAATTATTTTATTAGTGCGTCAACAATCGTTTGACTATTACGGAAATAGTTCTCGATAACCCTTATCTATCTGTTCCTATATCGTTCTGAACAGAATTATGTTGGAAAACAACTTAAAAATATCATCTTGCGTCAGTTTTGATTGATTTATAAAGATTCCTACTTTAACTTTTATTTCTGATTTATTACAGATTAGAAAAAATACGTGAAAATGTATAGATTTCCTTTTATTGAAAAAAAAAACTTCGTAATAACCATATTTTTTTAAATATTATTTCTTTAAACATAATCATATTTAAGAATAACATCCTAAAGCACAAATTTGAAAATCTGCACAAGCCATTGCCATGACACGCTCGCTTCGCTCGCTCTGCTAACTTTGCTTTTGTACAGTTCTAACCTAACACAAGGGATGGCTCGGTTCTTCTAAGTCTGGTATTATTATACCTACGAATTATGGTAAGGCAAGAAAATATAAAAGATAATTATTATACTAACATATGCCAAAAACAATTATACCAAAGTACTATTCTGCCAAATTATATCGGTAATACGAGTATGATATAAAACAAACTTTTATGTTTAATGAAAAATACATATTATAGATTTTCTTACTTCTTTACTAAATTATATTTTCAACATAGTTATTTTAAATGATTTCAATAAACGAAGTCCTCGGTGGGTGTAGGGAAAAATTAGATTACTTGCAAAGTTTATGATTTTTTTACGTTAATATTCACGTTAATAATTTGTATAAAGAAAACTTTGACATGACTTTTGACTTTGAATTAAATTACCATTACTGTCTAAAATATATATTAATGTGTCTTATACAGAAATGCTATATATGTGTTTAATTCTCAGAAAAATATTATTGAGTTTATGACAATTCTTATCTGAGCTGGGCCAAAAATAGCGGCGAACTTGAAGTCGATCTCAGCGGTGTCACGATATAGAGCTTCAATGAAATAAAACCTTAATTACCCTCTCGAGTAGGTTTTAATTGATTGAACTACTACGCAGTAACAGTGTTCTTGGTCTTGTTCTAGGCTGTAAAAAAATAGCACTGCAGACCAAAAGCTTTGAAATTTGACATTATCCTTAGAAAATAAAACAAGCTATTTATATTACGGAAAACAAAGCGTAAGTATTTTGTTTTGTGAGTAGATCCCTTGGTAGTTATCCGCGCATGCGACACACGTGCGCTCGCTTATTTCCGCCCTTCGATGATCCAAGGACGACAATAAAGACCCTAATTACCAGTCTCTATTTCACAATTAGCATATTAAAAGTTGCCACTAAATTATTAACTTAATTACCAAATTTCGGATAGCTATTGTATTTTGTAGTTCCTTTAAGAAAATTTGAAGGTTTTTATTACTTTGTATTAAAAATAAATATACTTATCAAGTTTCCGTATAACATAGGAAGGTTACGAGAGTCTCCATTTATTCGTTGGTCGGGGTCTGCTACGATTTTAGTAATTCAATTCAATAATGTAGTATCTATAAATATAGATGGTAGGTACATATAAATATATGATAATAATAAAATACATGTTTAAAATTATATATTCTTAATTCTTTTATAGCTCTACATTTTTAAAGGGTAGTGAGAAACTCCATACGCGAAAAAGTTTCAGACGCTACTGAATCATGAGTTTAATAATTTTTTATACACGAAAATAATATTAAAATATTATTTTTATTAATTACAATCAGCACATAAAATAAATAAGTATACACCGAAATGCATGATTTGATGCAAATTGATTCTGTTAAAGTGTTGTTATGTTATTTTACATTACTCTTGTTATTGTAAGCTTGAATATCATCGCAAAATCCCATTATTCAAACACGAAATATATATTGTTTTTCCCACTTTTTCTTTTTCTATTTTATTCGCCTTCATAAGTTTATATAAATATGATTTTTATTATTGTCGCGTCATTATATTTATCAATTCGAATATTTAATTATTTTATTTTTAATATCCTGCGTAATAAATAGCTTCTGAATATGAAAAGATTTCTAACTATATTTTGCTACCATAATTTTAATGACTAAAATTAATGAATTATAGTAATAGCTATGTACCTATTAGTCTCCTTTATTACCTACACAGTATTTTATTAAACTAAATGATTTTTGTTTATATCCTAAAAAAGCAAAAACATCGTTTTATTTTTTAAGAAAATTATCTATATGAAGATTTTGACTGATAAAAAAATATTAAGGTTATTTTCTTTTCTCACGTTTAGGACCCGTACCTTTTATCTGATAGTACGAAAAAAATCCTATGTTTCCTAAAACCATAACCAAATAGCGTTTGAGGTTGATTTTTAATATAATGATGAAAAAAAGTATTGTCAAAGTGTAAGAAATAGATATTTTTTTCATATATTATTCAAATTTCAACGGAAATCCGAATGGACAAGCTAAAATGAATTTTCCAGCACCGCGGTACACCATCTAATATTACGCACTTTTTTATTTTCTCATTTATATCGCACAACAATCTATACTTTTTAATAATCATCTGCAAGAGTAGAATCTGTGTAACATTTTTAGTACAAATGTATGCACTTCACATTCACCCGAGCCGCAATCTTGACGTCAGAGATGCGGTTGCGCCGGAAAATTTCTTGCAATTTTCCTTAAAAAGCGTTCTCGAATTTGTTGAATTTCTTCGCGTAAAATAGGCCGGTAGGCTTGCGCCTCCACGCTAGGGACAAAAGGCACCATCTATGGGGTTGTTTTTTTTATTAAGGAGGTGCGAACGCGAGGGCTGCGCTTGGGCGGGCCCCTAACATCGCCCGTTTATTAACAAACCATATAATTAATTTTAACTTTTATTTCATAATAATATACTTTAATGAGTCCTCTTCCAGAAAAGATAAAAAAATTTCAAAAAACAACCCCTTTTTAAAAACACCCTTTTAATACTTAAGCAGGCTCTCAAGAATTATTAATTGCATTTCTGCTTAACTTTTATATTCTTATAAAGTCTACATTATGAACATGACGTGAAACGAAAGAAAACATTAAGAAAAATTCAACTAAAGGATGGGTGACCGTAAATCTGTGCGCCGTTCGATGGGGCGCTTTATTGTTCGTTTTTTTTCTTTATTAATAGCGACGGTGGAGATGTTTTGTATGATAATGTGAAAGAGGGTTAGTGCGCGGGGTTGTTTTTGTGGTAAAATAGTGTTTGGTGTTGATGTTTGATGGGAGCTAGAAGTGGCACGGCCGGCGCGGGCGCAGGGCGCGCGGGCGGCGCGCGCGGCGGATTGGCGCGCACCGCTGTGTGCGTGCGCCCCGCCGGCCCCCGGCATACCTACCGCGCCCGCGCCGCTCACATGCGCACACCGAAAACATATCACACTTTGTCACACCAAAAAGGATATATATTTTTTATTTTTTTATTTTTATCACAATTAATACAAAGAAGTTTCGTTTACTAGCAACCGAAATATTTCTTTTTAATAATACATTTGTAAATCCATTTGAAAACCTATTTTCATAGCTAAAAATATTTAAGCAAAATGTTTCAAGTATTTTTTTTATTAACTTTTAGGGAAATTCCTTCTGTTTGATAATGTTAATAATGCTAAAAATAATTAATTGAATCCACTCAGTGTTCTTTCAATAATCTTCGTGTTTTTTATGTTGACATAATTAACAAATCATCAGTAAAAATACTAAAAAATCATATTAACAACCAATAATATCTACCTAATAGACCTACATTACTTTACAGTAGGATTAACTATTAAATTTATAGTTTTAACTTAAAAATGGAAATTTTAACTGGTCTGTTTAATTTTAAATACATAATAGGTATCATGAGAAAGCTCTTGATTATTTTTGCTCTAAGATTCCGTTGTTATAAATTATTTATCATTTATTTTATCGCACTAATTGTGCTTCTTTAAAAATAATCTTTACATCCAACGCTTATAAAGACAGCAAAAGTTCAAACAAAAAACATAAAATTCAAAAGGTAAAAGTCAAACAAATAATGTATACATACTAATATTATAAAGAGAAACCATTTGATTCTTTGTTTGCAATGAATAAGCTCCGAAACTACTAGATTGATTTTAAAAATTAGTTCACCACGAGACACTACGTCATACGCGGGTGACATAAGCTATAATTTATTTGTTACGCAGTCGCAGGAAAACAGTAACACTAATAAAACTATACACGGATTTAGATCTTGAGTCACAAAATAGGTAATACAAATTTCATCCAAAGAATTTTTACAATGCGTTATGAAAGTGGAGCTTAATAATCTATAGTTTCGATAAAGCTTTTGACACGTCGCCTTCGTGGTACACTGATTTCCGAAATTCGCACTCCTTTTAGGTACATTATTATATATAATTTAATAAAAATAAGGGTAAGAGCGAGTCGAACTCGCTAACAGAGACAACAATATTAATTTTAAACACTAATAAGGTACTTTTCATAGGTTTTCCTTTAACTAGTATGTGAAGAATTTTTCAATGTATTTTTTTCAGAGGATTGGAGATCATGGGGTGAATTATTTTACCAGCTTCAAAACGAATATATCTTGAAACTATATATATTTATATTTAAAATTAAAAGTAATTAAAACTATATAATTTTAAAATTACCAAAAATTTGATATTTTTCAAAACAAAACTTTCTGCCTAAAAAGACATGTATATAAAATTCATTAATTTTAATATTTTTAAAATTCAAAAACTTATTATATATTGCAACAATAATATTGTAATCAGATAGATAGTACAGTGGCAAAACGCAAGTAGTTGAGACTCCAGATAGATGCTATGGTTAGTAACATAAGCTTGCAGATATTGCATCATCACTAATATTGATATGCGGCTTTGCACCTCGTAATCCTAATTAAGAGCAATTAAATTGTTAATCTTTATATGTGACAGAATATACTAATGCATAAGAAACAGATAAGTGCATATGAGCCTTTACCGTGATAAAAGAAATGGATATAGCAGAGGGTAATATCTGTTCTGGATTTTTTTTCAATTAACAAGATGTATTGCAAATTTTTTCGTAGGATCCCCATATCGGTGCTTCAAATGCTATATTTAAGTAATATAAACCTTGAACCGTGATTATCTTTACAAATTAGTTATATTTATGCAACTAATTATAATAATGGTAATATTATTTTTAATATATAATACCAGTTTTCTGCGAAGAGTGGCAGCAAAGATGCTATAGCATCTCCTAAAAGAACTTCAGGCTACGAGTATTATTCCAAGCTTCTCATAGTTTCTTGGTGTGAAATCAATTTATCATACAACGCTATGTCTTCCTGTAAAACGTGGCATTGCGTCTATCATAAAACTATTTTACACTTTCCCTGTCATGAGCTTGTGTGGACTATTAAGAGAACCTTGATTGAAGGCAAGGAGTGAGAAAGGCTTGATCTTCCCAGCGAAGCTGTATTGATCTTGTCTTTATGAATGCAAAGAGTTGATTTCTTGTCGCTGTCCTTTGGTAATAATAAAATAATTTCGCCATAAAATAATTTTCTTGTTTTAAACTTTTTAGAGCGTGATTTAGCTGTAGTCGGGTTTTAGATTTTGAACTTATCTTTATTAAAATAAAAATGTTGGGAAGGTCGAAATAGATTCCGCAGTGGAATATGTGCCTCATTTTCAAAACTGAATTTCCCAAACTTGAAATGAAAGAAGCATAGACACCCCTAAATCCACTGTAAATTGTTGTACAGAACGAAGTTATATAACATATGTTTTTATTATTTACGTAGCGAACTACAAAATGCTTCAAAGTTTCATAGCTAAGTGTCTACCACTGTTTAACTTTATCAGTAGGAATACATTTAGTTAGACTAAATACCTAATGTTCCTTTTAGTTTTAGTTAACTTTGGAAATAAAAGGGCAACTATCCTATTCTAAATGGATAGTTGTCCCAATTTGACGACATATAGACGCCCCAAGAGGCGCCCTTCATGCTTTTAATATTGTTACATATTGATTTTATTTAATGCTTCTTTAAATCTTTAAATTTACAAAACCAATCTGTATACAGTTTACAATGGACCAAAAGTGGATTACATGAAACATTCTTCTGAAACTATTGCTCAGTGCGTAGAAAATATTTAGGTTGTGTTCTAAATTTATTTGGAAGTATTTCATTTGACAGGGTCTCTATCCACAAAAATAAGGATCGGCGGAAGGTTTTTTTTACAAAAACTGTATTAGTTAGGTCAATAATAATAACTCATAATGTAATATTAAAATTAAACTAGCTACATCGATAGAGATTTTTCATGATAAATTAATAGTTATGTTATTAGGAGGCCATTTCTAAAAGTAGAGAATCTATCCCGGTTTTACCCATACCTTTAAAGAAGTCACTTTAAACAATTCACTTTCTTTATGGGATTTTTTAATCTTCTGGAAGCTGAAATATCAAAAATATATGTGGTAGTGAAAATGAAAATGATTCCACATAAGTATTTGGTATCTGCTATCTTTCGCATAGCTATTTGAAATGCTATTTGTTTCCTATCTAATTTCTATCTATCTAATTTCTATCTATCTAAAATAATCACCGAAGTCGACTAGGTTCTGTAGTTCTGCGACATTTACTAATTACTTACCTAATTAAAGATGTTCCTATCACAAGCACCTATCACTGGTGATATTTTATATATTTCTTCAGAAGCAAAAAGTGGTATGTTTATTGAAAATAATTTACCTTTCTAATGATATAATAAATATTCAAATAAGTGACAACGCTTAAAAGATACCAAAACACCCCACATTACAACACTAATACACTATGTTACACATTGTCGCAACAAAATTATAAAAGACTACATTCAAACTTCACTCTCTAATCACAGTGTTTGTATGTTTAATAGAAAAAGTAACATAAAATTTTATGGGATGCAATAAAAAGTCTATGCACACCCCTCAATTAAGTGCACTAACATGTTTACAAAGTACCACAGCTCACACACATTATTAACAACTATAAGTGGTTATCACTAGTTATATTATAAGGACTGGTATAGAGAATAAAAAGCTGTTAATTTTTTTAAATTGAAAACTTTTTGTTCCTTCAAATTGTTACAATTTATACAACTTAAAATTTCTTACACATTTTATTTTTTGACAATGTTCAGGTGGATGTTTAAGAAAATAATTTTGAAGAACTGATCAAATATAATAGGTAATAAAGTTATCATTCGATTCTACCACTATAGTAGATTCTCCTTTCTATCTTTCGAATTTTCTATCGCTCTAATCCAGTTAAAAATTTAGGCGCTATTCCTTTTTTGTCCCACGGGAAATTTGAAATCAGAACTGTATATATTTTTTTAAGTTAAACCTCTAACTATTTACCTTTTTAGTTTAATATTGAAGGACGAAAACCGAAATTTATTGAATTCATCAATAAGATTTTAATACAATAGACTTTAAATAAAGAATTTATTGTATCTAGGATAAATAAATATTAGACAACATCAATCATTGGTGAGATACCAAGACGAGTAACTATAGCCCCCATAATATTGAACATCTAAGAGAGCGAAGGTACCACAGTACCCGACCTGAGAGACAGACAAGAGAGTAGACCTGAGACAATATAGAAAAGTTCATTTTCTACATTACCTATTTCAAAAAAAAAAATTAACTTCATTTTTTTATACTAATAACAATAATCAATAACAATATTAAATTTTAAAACAACAAACCTACCACTAACATATCAAGAAGAATAATATACGGAGAACAAAGCAACTTTTATACGTATTATGAATTAATTTAATAAGAACAAATAAGTTAAGTAACATGACAACACAGTTTCGCGAACTTACTCTAGAAACCCCGTCGTAAGGAATACTCCATCCTTTGATTTGCTGGCGTCAGGCGAGGCAGCTGCGTACACACCGCCGCTTGCGCAGGTGTTGCTACGTCATCACGTAATTCAATTATTGTAATCGATTAATTGCAAACCGTCTGTCTGCCGGCCCGCTTCTTTTTGGAGCAGCGAACTGGGGCCCAACCTCGATGGTCTAAACTGGAACGCGGGCAGCCGATCCTTGGGTATTTTGCTTGAACCAGCAAGGTTCCGATTTGTTACGACGCAGATACACATTTCGTCGGTTATACAATACTGCGTAAGTCGAAAATTGGCTATAATGTTTTTTATATTATCGATAAATATAGTTTCTCGTCGCGTTTAAGAAAAGAAAATTTGGATGTTGTTAAATAATGAGATATATAATACGAAAATTTCAGGCACGACGCAAACATTCGCAGTATTACGAATGAACCAATTTAATAAATTATTAAATTAGATCTTTTACAGGTACATATTAATTGTTATTATTTTTAAATATGCTTAACACTTTCATTAGTTCTGGTTTATGTAAACTCATTTTTGGATGCATTACAATAAAAAAAATAATAACATCATAGATTAGTTCTGTTTTCTACTCTACCAAAAACTTGTGTACCCAATGAATGTTTCGTTATGCTTAAGTTTTATCGGATATTTAGTTCAATACTGTTTATATTTTGATGATGATAATTACTTGGGGGTGGTATTTATCAGTAGTACCTATTTCTTTGACGACCTCTATGTCATAATTTTGGCGACCACCTTTCCCGAGTAGCTCGCACGCCTGGTATCGTAATCTTAGATTCCGGGTTCGGTCAGTGTAGACATTGAACTATCCTATATTATCTTGGGTCTGGGTATTTTGTTACCTTTATTGTTTTAGATATCCATAATATAAGTGCTTTAACTACTTAATTTGGAATCTGAGCAATGTACATACGTACGTGTAATACGTACAACGTAAATAAATTGAGAATTATTACCTACTGCAAACTCTGCTCACTGTAGACTCAGAGTAGTGATGTGTAACTGTTTATTGGTGATGTGTTGGATATCCGTATTTGTATCATCACTTGTGGTCATAGGTATCTACTATTGTCATATATTTGAATAGATGTACTTACATTTGTGTAGTGGTGTCAGTTTTATATGCACATTATGCACATGCTCAACATCGGGTATACAGGGAAACTAAACCATTGTGATCAATTCATTGTTTTAAGCTTTGACGATCGACATGAAATTAAAAGTGTTCGAATATGCTATTTTACAAAAAGTGCAGATTTTGTGAAATCGGCAAATGAGCCAATGAGAAAATTTGAGTACTTCTATTTGTGTTCAATTATATCGTTAAATAAGATATAAATATTTACTTATGTACTGCACGTCAGGTTACCACAATATGTCAAATTTCTCGACTTGATTTAAAAGTTTACCCACAAATCACAAATCATTAAGGTTAAGGTAAATCAAGTGGAGAAACTTTACAGATTTGTATAAACTGATGTGCTTTTAACTGTACCTGTAATGAACATCTTGTTTGTTACTTTTAAATAAAAATATGCTTATAGTTTGGCACTGATTGCAGATGAGCACAAAAAAACTTTTAAGTTACGATGATTTTATGATCTAAGAACAATCGCCCAGGTTGCGAAAGGTCGCGGGTTCGAATCCCATTTTCCATTAAAATAATAGTTTCAATTTACTGTGCAAAAAAAGAAATTCTTTAACCACAAAGTCATGGCCACACGTAATAAAATATATTCCTATAGACGATTATATTTATATATACTAATATTATAAAGCTGAAGAGTTTGTTTTTCGCTTGAACGCGCTAATCTCAGGAACTACTGGTTCGAATTGAAAAATTCTGTGTTGAATAGACCATATATCGAGGAAGGCTTTAAGCTATATAACATCACGCTGCACCTATTAGGAGCGAAGAAATAATGGAAAACGCGGCCGAAGTCGCTGGCGGCCACTAGTCCGAAATATATTTGTATGAACAATTTAACATACATAATAATATATATTGGGAGAAAAGAGAATCCGCCTCCGTTCTTTTTTATTTTGAAATCATTTCATTATTTTTATCACTACTTACAAAATATGTTACGGATAAACTAGACCTTAACAAACGACTTAATTAAGTTGTTTTTAAATACTAAGTAGTTCAGTAGCTATCTATTTTTTAAAGTTATTTATTTGTAATCGTTTACATAATTACTTTCCTGCTACTTCGCTTGCGTAGTATAGTTTTATCCCCATATTTCAACTCCTTTCTTGTTATAAAATGTAACTGATGTCCTTACTTACTTACAGTATTTTTTTTTCTCTTTATAAATTCTCCGATTGCTTGTCAATTTCGTCTGGGGTCGTAGACAGTGACTGCATCAGTCGTAAAATGATCCTCCCTGTCTTAGATGTAGTCCTCCCAGTTATAACACATATCCTTAATCACTCCATATTTACTGGAATCTTTCCATCTAGTTGGATTATTCCATCCATAGTTCCATCTAGATGTTCAAGTCATCCCTTTACCTAAGAAATCCAAACCATTAATTATCCTTTGCTGACTATAGACCTATCTCAACCCTAACTTTCATATTTAAAGTCCTTGAACATCTTGTCCACAATCAACTGTCCACCTTCTTTATTAAGAACCAACTCCTGAATCCTTATTAGTCCGGTGCAGCACTACAACGGCACTAATAAAAATCACCGATGATATCAGGTCAGGCATTGAAAATGGAAAAGTCACTGTTCTTACCTTACTTAACTTTAGTAACGCGTTTAATATAGTAGATTATGACATTTTGTTTGGCATACTATGTTCAATTAATATATTTCCAGTGGTAATTGATTGGTTTAGTAGTTACCTGTCTGTTACTTTTAAATTAACTACTAGGCCGGCAACGTATTCGCGTCGATGATTTTTTTTCAAATTGGAGTGAAATTTTTTCTGCGGTTCCGCAGGGTAGCGTTTTATCTCCATTACTTTTCACCTTATTCATTCATTCCATTTCAAATCAATTACTTTCGTCCTACCACCTCTATGCAGATGTTTTGCAAATTTATTCCCAAGCTCTCATAAACGAACTTTCTTAAACCATTTGTAATGCAAATAACAATTTAGAGACAATTTGTAAGTGGAGCAAATCATATGGTTTGCGAGTCAATCTATTCAAGACTCAGGTTATAATAATCGGCAGCTCTAACAAAATTGGTCTCTTTCCTCCAATTACATTTGATGGTGCGTCACTCTCTGTGATAGTGTAAGAAACTTGTGTGTCTTAATACATAAAAATCTTACATGGAGGTCTCAAGTACAAGAAGTAAGTGGTAAAATGATTGCCACGAACTCTTAGACGGTTACGTTATTTTATCCCGTTGTCCACTAAGACTGCGCTGGCACAAACTCTTCTTTTCCCCATCTTTAATTATGCCGATATCTGTTATCTTGACATTGCTGAAAAGCAGCTAAACAAACTAGAGCGTTTCCAAATTTTTTGTATTATTATTTATTATTTCGTTTACGCAAATATGATCATGTTACATATTTTTGTACTAATCTCAAGTGACTGCGAATTCATCTTTGCCGGAATTCAATTTATCTTCTTAACAATATTCTGTTTAATTCATTTACTCCTACTTTCTGGTCATGTTTTAAGGTCATCAGAGAACTTGGAATTGGAGATACCAATGAATTCCACTTTTACTATTTACTATTCAAGCTGCCCGTCTCTGGAATGCATTACCGGAAGATGTGAGATGTGCACAATATACAGACAGTTTCAAAAATAGAGTTAAGGAGCATTATTTGTCCCTATGAACGCCGCTAGTTTTTATTAACACGAATATAATAATGTATATTTATACAATATGTTTATGTTTATTATTTTTTTATTTTTATGTAATTTGTAAGTATTTATTTATAAGTATCATATTGTAAGTTATAACGTTTCTTTTAGACGCCACAGCCTCCACAATTATAGTTTCTTTTGTATTTTCTGTAATGGTTGTCTGGAAGAGATCGTGTTTAAAGGAAGGCCGCCGATCGTATTGATTGTTAGATTTAATATAAGTAAACTAAATTTTAACTATATGATGTATGTACAATAAAGAATATTTAATTCATTAATTATAAGTTCAGAGTCAACCAAAATAACTCTTAATTTAAATCCTGTCATATTTTTATAAAACATATAAAAATACTTTAATGCCTTGAAACTATATTTAAAAGTATTACTATTAAATTTAGAATCTTTTCTTTGTAATCCAAAAATTATTTTAAAACCTTATTCGGTCTTATTTGGTTCTTCTAGATGTGCGTATAAATAAAAGAACAGCTATCGTATATTCTTTAAAGTGACTATATCCGGGAGCGAATGGAACTGTCAAACGTCCGGAGAGGAGTCATCGGCCGCCCTTATCTACTGTTTATACGTGTTAAGACGTCTGATAATAAAAAAAATGTACCAGTCCATTCCTTACTATTTGTTATTTAAAAATTTAGTTGCTGTGCCGATATTGCCTCTTATGTTCATTAAAAAAATGATTGAATGAATTGTATGTCACAGGTAAACGTATGAATTACTTAAACAATGTACACACGGCTGCACCTAGTATAATGTCAAATTTCGCCAGTTGATTTTAAACTCTACTTACAAACATTAAGGTTCAAAATCAAGTAGAGATATTTGATAAATTTGTATAACCTGACGTGATGTTGACTGTATACTAGCATATAAAATCTGAAATTCGATTAGAGAAATTTGCCAGTTTGTAATAAATTGTAAGTACATACAACAGCACATCAGATAACCAGCAAATTATTATTAGTCTCTTTGATGAAGTCTGCTATAGATGGAGTAACTAAAAACATGGAATTGACATTCCTTTCCATATAAGTGTCCGATGATATTTGTCAATAAATGACGTCATGCAATCTAATAGGATTTGGTCGTCACTAAATCAGAAATAAGAATACTTTAAAAAATCATTGGGTGTAACAATATTTCTAAAAATTAACATAAAGCAGCAAATATATAAATTTTGCAAGCAAAGTTGATCCTTAATTCGCAATACGGTAAAGTTAAGCGTTTGAGATAACTGATTTCCTTTTGGCTTTACAAACCAATTGACATTATATTTAAATAAATTTCTCTTAAGAATACCATTTTTATTGATATTCCAACAGAAACATCATCAAATTAATACGATAGATTATACGACAGGAGCATTGAAATTAACTTACTTAATTTAATCAAATTTAAATTAGTAAACAAAGAAAATCACACGTAGGTCACGTGATTATGAACGCCAATTAAAAGCACAACTTCACTCATTCAGAAATATCACAAAGAGTTCCATAGAATTGACACATATGTAATTTTCATGTTATAGTTATTCAAAAAGTCAATCTACTTAAAAAAATAGGGTTTCTACCTAAATCTAATTGTGAAATAACGACCGATCACTAAGTTATCGAGACACACACATCAGAAGTTACCATTAATTACAATCCACAATCTTCAAAGTAAACTAAATGCATAATGTTTATGAGATAATGTGACTTGAATAAAAATTACTCTAATCAATTTCTCAGAAGCTGTTTCACTAAAAGTTAAGACTATTAATGTTTTAATGATAGTATCATCTAAATGAGGTCGTGTTACGCAACAACATGTTTCTAAACTTATTCGCATGAAAATATTTAAATTTTTAGCGCTCGTAATCAACGTCCGCGTTTTTTACATGAAAATATATAATCGAATAGTAATTCGAACACATTCCTTAACCTTAAACTCGGATACTCACAGTAATAATCTTCATTAAAAATTTAATATTAGTTCAAAAGGGCTACATTACCTTTTGAATTACATTCAACATGTACAAAATTTAGTAAACGCAGAAAAAAAAATCATTTAAAAAAGAAAACGACTTTTTGTTTACTCTAAGTATATAAATCAACACTTTTGACTATTACTATTATCACTCATAAATAATCAATTTTCAAAACATTTTAATTTATAAAAAAAGAAGGTGTTTTTAATGTTTAAATATGTAACTGGACTAGGTAAAATTTAATTAAAGTTTTTTTTTAATTCTTAAATTATCAAATAGAAATTACTCATTGTGTAATAGTTAACGTTTTTATAAGTATGATTAATATCTAGGATTTTTTAAAAGTAATAACCGCAACCATATAAAATGAATGTTGCCTTTGTCTGAACTGAGAAACATATTCTTCAATAAGATGTACTTGTTTTTTCATTTAATTTTATTTTTTGTCAGTTACTAGATATTATTTATTTTTTGTCAGTTAGAGATAAATATCTCGGGAGAGGCGTTTAGTGAAGAATAAAATGGAATTTTGTTTAGTAATAATTAACAATGTGCATACGTTTTTACATCTTCCGAGTGCTTCTAATCAGCCTCCACAAACCGTGCGTAACGGTATGTTTCAAATTATAAGTTTTATAAGAATAATTAATTATAGGAATTACAGTGGCAAATTCCCCTAATAAGGAATAAATAACGGGTGCAGATAACAGAGGTTAAATAGACTGACTCTCGTTGACATAAATTGAATTTTTATCATCTAAAAATGTGACGAAATCGCTGAAGCCAGTTTCTCAACCTCTTTATCTGAGACATTAATGTCAATTGAGCGATCGTGCTCAAATGTACCAATGCTTGCGTCAAATGTTTTGGTCGAAAGTCCCTCTGGCCGCTATCACTTACTCACTATATATCGCTCGCAAGCTAACATCGGTTCA
The DNA here is from genome assembly GCA_918026875.4 of Diatraea saccharalis. Lineage (NCBI taxonomy): Eukaryota > Metazoa > Arthropoda > Insecta > Lepidoptera > Crambidae > Diatraea > Diatraea saccharalis. Next base: position 10,306,365 of record OU893337.1, read on the forward strand.
AACTGCCGAAATGTAATATCTCGTGTCCCTTTCTTTCTTGATAATATTGTTACATACCATATATAATTCAAATACGCAGGTCTATCTGTAATCTTATTAAGACTTAGTCAATATTGTTTTGGCCTATATCATATTATTATAAATGCTCATAGGAAAACCCAAGTTATTAACTTATTTTCTATTTTATCGTCTTCACTTCAGCTTCTTTGGAATATATATGTATGTGCAAAAGCTCCAACCCCGTTTAATTTGAATGAAAATTGACTAATATGCATACGCAATTTCGTCCAATTTGGGACGATTCAATGCATAAAATAATAATATTCGAGTGAGGGTCTGAAGAGCTTATGCTTATATCCTGGCTGTGTTTGCACCGATGTGTGGATTAGAACACTGTCATTTTATTGAAATGTACATAAGCTCATAAATGCAGAAAAGTCAGGATTGTATACAAACACAGACGACACACACAATAGAAATAAGTAACGGTAGTCGGACAAAGAAATTTTCCTACTTCGCACTAATCAGTTTTACATGTCTGGGGATCTTGGTTGCAACTGGAGGAAATGATCTTCCTCTAACGGTTCCTGTCCAGCGCGTCTCATATGATGATGCAAAAGCAATTGAACTTCGATAATACCATCACCGTAATCCATCCATCTAGTTGGTAAATAACTTCAAGAACTTTTGCCTTATGTGCTGCCAACTTTTGCACATACAAAGTTAATAACAAGCACTTCCTTCTATAAGTAAATGCTAGGTGATTCCCCTTCGATTGCGGGGAAGTCCCCTTTCTAGTAGTATATTATAAAATGCAAAATTCTCTTCATGAATCGGAAATTAACTATGAAATTAGGTACAATATTATCCACTATGATCATGTTGACTGCAATGCATATTCAAGGAAAATGGATTTCTGATTTTTTTCTTGAACAAAACTTATTTCTGACATAATATCGTCAACTATTTTGAGATTTCGACCTAGAGATTAAACAAAGATAAATCCTACACCTACATGTGTACAAAGTTAATGATTTCTTCAATATTACACATGCTGTAATTATGACTCGTCTGATAGTTCTAGGTTATTCCCAAATGTTATTACCTTAATTGATGACGTGGGTATAATCAAAATAGCATAAAATCGCCAATATAATAGTCTACGTTTAAGGTAACAAAAATTAAGTGGTACTGTACTAACACTAATATAATCGATTGCCTTACGCCACATGCCTGCCTGCATTGCGGAAAATAGCCAACATTCAAGTACCATCCGTCCAGAGCTCGAGTCGTATTTATTATCGGCACACATAATGTAGGGGAGCGGACGCCGTCGCATAACATCAAAGCTATCGGCTTCCGGCGTAGACGCGGGTTATCGGGCGACCTCCGAAATTCCCCGCAATTAGCTGCGTTCGGCCCTTGCCGCTCCTGACGCCTACTTCCGCTACTGTACACCTATTAAGTACTACACTTTCTCTGGACATCAACCGTTAGAATACTGAAAATTATTTTCATGAGTTTAAAGCCTCCATCCGCTCTAAAATGCTTCCAAATTGGATATCAAGCTGCACCAAGTCGTGTCATTTCAAAACGTCAACTGTTGTATAACTTTTCATCCACATAGGTAACAATAAGCAGGTGTTTCGATGATAGAAAACAGACGTGTGTTATTGGCTAAAGTTCCAAAAATTTTTATAAATTTAATTAAATAAATCTTGCTCAGAACTGTGATGAATTAGAATGCACAGAGACTCTAGAGAGATGGTAATAGTGCTGGTATTTGCCATCGCAATCAGAATAGATCAGATTAAATTCAGTTTTATTTTTATGCGATTCGTGACGGAAGTGCAGCGTCTACAGCGATATCAGGCGAACTCTATGTTTATTACATAATAACGATAGGTAGGTATATAAAAAAACATAATGAGTCATATCAAGACCACCTTGTTATTCCTAGAATAAGAATCATTTCGCTAAGTCGCCACAACGCTCAACACTATACGACACGCGGCTGCTCGGCGCCTAGGTACTTACTGCTTACGACGTTACATTAGGGCTATCACTATTTCCTTGGTACAAATAAGTTGAATGGTTTTAATTTTTTTCATCAGAGCGTATTAGCACTTAATTTCATTTTTATAAATTTTCTGTATCACAGAGTATTTTAACCTAGACTTTAATACAAACTGTTTAGCGCCCTGCATAAAAATATTAAGTTAAAAAAAAGACAAATTTTGTCGAAGAACGCAAGAATTGCAAAATTTTGTCAGAAATTTTCTAAAGTTGGATTTTGTATATTTTCTATAGGAAAAACATGAAAAAAAAATGTTACCCCACCTTATACATAACATTGGACATGATGTAAGCTAGTGCTTTCGATTTAGGTATCCTTTCAATAAAAAGAATTTCATTATTTTGATCATTAGCAGTAAAGTATAATATGCATTAATTCTGGTATCACATCAAATACTTATGTCAATCACATTCACACATCAAAACGAAATAAATGTATCATTAAGCAAAATGGTATGATTTTTCCACTAGAAGCAGCCCTAACGTTTATTTTCCTGCACAATAACAACTTTGATGCAAATACAACATAATTTTCGTACGGTTAATAATAGTATGTCAATCTATGTATAGAAAAAGGGCATATATCTTGTTTATTGAAGTATTTCTAATTATGATAGATTTTTTGTAACTTGTTGTTGTTGATGTTTTAAATGTCGTTTTAAACAAATTTCATCATCTTGTATATATTTTTTTATTTATATTTGAAAAAATGAAAGGAAATATCAACAGATAAAATCTTTAGCTGTGCCCTTATCATTGAATAGGGGCGAACGTCGTTAGAATTTTTGTAGTAGTAAATTTAAAAAATAATAAAAATTGTATGACGTCATTCATTCTAGGATGGCTCCCAAATAGTAGTAGGTATATAATGAACTCAAAGACTTGTTTCAATGAACACTTATACGAAACTGTCCTCGACAAAACATTCTGTAAATATAAATCCTTGCATTATCTACGCGGTAGGTACACAAAATAAATACGTATGTACATCATGAATGAACGTTGGTCGGACTCCGGCCGAGCACTTCCGCCCGTGTAATGGAGCAACGTGATACCGACGGTACAATTTCGAAACGGGAGAGTCTAAGGAGGTCACCGGATAAGATTACTGGTAACTGTGTAAACAAACCGTTTACATTGATAACTGTGGCGTTTCTGCGGCGCCCCGTGACGCTATCGATGGCTGTCATCCGGCCGATAAGCCGAATCTGGCCCATCAATGGACAGGGTGCCTCGAAAGTATGTGATGGTAAGCGATTCATTATTGTGTCGTGCTAAAATGTTGTCAAATTACCTTTTGTTTATATTTATTCTGTACCCCCAGAGAAAATGACCGGAAACAGATTTACAATATGATTTTATATTTAAGTTAATATGTACAGATTGGACCACAATAGTTATTAATTCAGCGCAGATTTTGTTTAAAAGAAAAACAACACCAAATTAAGGTAACCTAAAATAAAGTTGTATAGTTATTCCTTAGCTATGATGAATGAACATAAACATATATCCCTGTTTTGCTCTCCTGGTTTATTATGTAACAATGTAATATGATCCGTTTTTATACACACATATAATAGAATTGTTCAGTATATAATTTATTTACAGTATTTTTTTAATTAGTCAATGTCACTAACATATTTACCTGTTTCCTGTCTATTTTTCTAAACGTTGAAGCTGGCACAAACAATGTCAATTCCTAAGAAAAGAGGTCTACAGTCGTCGGCCTTTGTACGAATATTCATTCTGCACTGAACATGTATTGTCTTATTCATGGAATCAATTATACAATATCAGGCAAATATACGATAAATCATACTTCCATTAAGCGAAATGAAAGATCGAGTAGGGTAGTGATTTTACGCACGAAAATGATTGTTTTGAGATATAATGTTCGATTTTTTTTTTCATTAGGAGTTGTTAAAATTGCTTCTTGCTTTTAAGTCCAAGTCAGTATTTGAAATAATGAAAATTAGCCTCATTTTGACACGAATCGAACCCAAGGCCACATAAATGGCAACTTGTGAAATTAGTGCATAAATTATTTTACCACGGAGGAGGCTGGGTTAGTCTATGACCACTATTTATTTTAATAAAAAAAAATAACAAACGAAGTAGCCGATGATATTTTTAATCGTTATACCCTCTGTGTGTCATCAATTATATCAAATCAAAACCATTTATGCGGTCTAGGCTGTTACAAGCACTTGTGAAATTCGAGAGCTACGCCATTGGTTCGTAAATCTACGGCGGGAAGAACCGGCAAGAAACTCGGTAAGGGCTGCATTTATCTCCCTATTTTATTTCATACAGAGCGTCAAGATTGAAATAAAACGTCATTAAAATATGAAGAAATATAAAAAGTAAAACAGTATTTTCGTCACTCGAATCACATCTTTGGTCAAACAAGCTCACCGATAAATATTTAATATACCTCGTGGATACCCTAAACTTTCCTCATAGAAACGTTTTATGAGGAATTTCGACAAGTAAATTAATTCACAACGCAACCGGATATCCCAATTACTGTGAAGATGTTACAATACGGCTTCGGGCGCGGAACTTCGAGGCCCTTAGTTATAGTTTCTTAGGTAGGACCTCAAACATCTGCAACAATCGATTTAATATTATACATATTTCCGGATTTTTAATAAGTTTGCTTTCCATCAAAAAATCTATCTAATTAGAGAGAACAATGCTAATTTCCTTTAACGATGATCAAGGATTGCATTAACTGCTAATGTTAGCGTAATCAGTCAATGGCGTTTTAATAAAAATAACTTTTTGACACACTTCTTATTACTAAATCACAAATTAACATTATTAAACTGTCGCCTCTGATTTATCAAGACGACATGCACTTATAAAATTGGGCACATATAAGTAGGTATTTATGCATATAGTGGTAAAATGTAATTGATTGAGACGCTATCGAGATCCCATTGTTACATCAACATCCTTAATTTAAACAGATAATTTAAAATAATATTGATTTCAAATTAACAAATGCATTAGCAAATACTTATTAAAGTACCTAAATTGAAATTAATTTCCCTATGATTTAAGTAACTATTTTAATAATGAATCTCATAATTAAAATAGTTACTTAAATCTGTTATTAACACAATCCTCAGCGCGAACATCCAAAGATGTTATACATAAATAGTTTATTTGGCATTTCTGCGCATATCGTGTGTTATTGCGCAGCGGCAGATCAAAACAATAATTTATATAGCAATATGCGCACACTGATTAACCACGAACTGCCAAAGAAATAAGGCTCTTGTGTCTTAATCGCAAGAACCGTTTTCGCTTAACAAAGATCTATAATGCAAAGATTAAATGCGACAGATTTTCGTCTACTAACAATCAGTCTTCAGTCAAATGCATGCATGTCATAGGATCCGTACGTGTAATGTTTTACTCCACACAATGAAATTGTTATTTCGTATTGTAACACTGCGATGACACAGAGGACTAAAGATAAAACTTAAGAGTAACGGATAGTCGTTACTGAATGACATATTGGTCTCAATGAGTCATTGCATACCGATGTCAAATGCCATCGAGTCGTTATTAAGTTTTCCGGAAATAATTTCCATGTATGCGTCAGCGCGATCAATGAATCAAAGTTATCACTTAATATTATAATTCTAACATCAGAAGTATTTATGACTTAGTCATTAGGAACTCGGTTATTGGTAACGTTTCAAAGAATCACAATACTTGTTCGTTCGAATAATTTTCTATCGTAATAATCTTCTATTTAGTTTTATTGACCCACATAAGACTTATGACTTATGTGAACACGGGACCTGTGAAGGGTCAGAAATGTTAATAAAACTAAATACAAACGCGACGAAACCGTTTAAAAGTTGTTTCATATATGGATAGTGCGCATGAAAATATTAGAAATCAATAATTTTCTATCGATTTATCATCATAATAATAATATTAGCAAAAGTTATAAAGGAGATTTAAAATAAAACTGAAAATAAAAGCAAAACGCAATGGCACTTAACTGGGACACTCAAGTTCCAAGACGGAAATATCTATTTACTCGTCTTGAAGAACTTCTTGATTCCCATCATTGAGATTTATAGAATTATATTCTTTAAATTAACATGTTAACTTATCGTTTGACTGGATAGGGAATACTGAACCGGCAAGAATTCAGCAGACTGCTATTTCCTTCCCATTTAATTACACACGGAGAAATTAAATACAAAAAAATATAATATACCTATGGATATCATAAAATCATTTCATCAGTCAAACGTTAATTAAAATTAAGTTAAATTCATCTAAAATTTTAGACAGCCATGATAATTTATATTGATGATCGTTACTTCAAGATTTTTAGCTTGTATTTCAAGTATTCTTGGACAATCTTTACATACACATTTAATTTATAAGTAATTTATTTAGAATGGACATTTGGCAAGAAATGTGATATTTATGTTCTTAATTCTTCACATTTACCAAATTGCAAAAGGTAAGCAATAAAATTTTAGACAAATAACCGTCAAACTCGTTCGTGTTTAGAAAATTTCGTTTTTCAGGAGATTAGTATTCTTCGGGTTAAAATCTTAAATCAAAGGTGATTCTTTATAATGCAATAATGTATATAATAATATATATAATAATAATAATGCACAAGAAATTAATGTAGTTATTTAACAACTTAATAACGAACAGTTCGAAGAGGAAGTTTATCTCTGTTTACTTCGCTACAGTGACCTGTTTCCAATGATACCTCAATGATACAGGATATGATATTTTGATTAAACTCACGTAATGAGATACTAAGTTTTTTGAAAATAGAGATTATATTTAAATGCATGCAGTAGACACCGTTTTATAGCAATAAAGTTTAACATGGGTATATTTACACTTACATTAATATATATTTGTGTTGTTGTATAAGTTAATCTTCATACATAATACGACAACTTAAATACGTTAAAAAAGTAGTTTACTACAAATCTACTTAACGTAGCGGAAACTAAGAACCGTTTCTCCAATAGTAAAGTTTTATTTTTTTCTGTTATATTTTGTCCCATGAGTTTTTATTGGACGGCGCCGATTATCAGGGCGCCTGCAATCCGCGCTGACCCCGAGATATCCTCGATCTAAATCGCCCCTCGTCCCTCCGTCCTACTATCGGACTATGATTTTATACCGATCTGTTTAGGTTTTAAAGTCGATATTAGCTCGTTCGGTGCATATAGAACATGAGCATGAATGGACGGTTTGTGAATGAGCGGACTGTATCCCGAAGCCGATAAGCGCTATCGTCGGGGCCAGCTGAGTCCATGTTGACAAACCCTGTTCTACTTTCGTTCTACGCCAATGTAAAATTATCAATCGCCCTTAGCACCGCGTTGTGCCGTTCGTTTATTTTATTTTCTTTAAACATTATTTGTGAGACGCCATTCCGTTTCCGTTGCTTTGAACATTCCTATCTAGGAATCAATCCTACCAACTGATGTATTATTAGTCTGTATCAGGGATTTTAACTGTAACTGTAATCGGAACTAAAGGATCGTGACCAAATCCAATATAAAAGTTTCACATAGTTTCCTATACGGACGGCACGTATTTCAGATATAATATAACACTTTTGGTTCTGACCGAGTTTAAATTTTAGATAGTCATAACTGAAACTAATATAATTCTAATTATAATATTTTATCATGCATTCACAATGCTTTACTGGTAAATATTATAAATTAAAAATTCTTAAAAAATACACCAGTCTACTAGTAGTGAAAAGTTACAAGTGATCGAAAAACTCATCAGTCCTGTTGGATCTTGAGTAGCTTAGTGGAACAGGCGCAGAGACCCATCTTGGGGTACCTGGAACCGGTAGATTGTTTAAAATTTTTCATTAAGATAATTCTAAATAATTTCATATCCGCAACAATATCCAAAACCGGTTTGTAGATCCGTAATTTTATCACCATAACATCTCTGGTCTTTACAGATACGATATAGCCAAAGAAATTATCAGCCATAATCCAAAAACAGAATGCTATTCTGTTATAAAACCATCAAACTCGTTGTCGAACGCGGCGCTATCTTAGCATAGAGGTTCAGTCAAATAAAACCTACTTCAAGAGGTAATAAGGGGTGCATTTCATTGAAGCTCTATAGCGTGACGGCGCTGCATTCGACAGCCAATTTGAGGTTGTTTTTAATAGAATAGTATATCTAATGATAAAACATGCACGTGTTCAGGACATGATTTACATTCACTAGCTAATCGTCTATTTGAGTCCCTTAGACAATTATCTACGCTATTTCCACTTAATACAAGGTGTAACTGTCAATTAAAATGTGTGCATTCCAATTCCACTAATAAATATGGAATGAACTTTTCTTATTCAGGGGACTGACATCATTAGTAACAATATAGTGCCACTATTTTGAACTGACTTTAATGATAAATATACATATTTTTGGATTTGGTGACAAATTTTATAGAGGGTGGATTTTTGTGTCAGAACAGTAAGGGCAGGTACCATTATAAATAAAATATTCTGAGCCACATTTACACACAGTCAGTAAAAAAGTCCAAAATTACAACAAAGAAATTCATATCGGGATGAAAAATGATAAAAAATATTTATGTTTTATATGGAAAAACGATAAATGATGAATTCGAACTATTTTTTAATGCCAAAAAATCATAGAAATAAAATAAGGACGGCTTATGGCATTTAGTTAGTTTAGTAGGTAATAATTTTGTTTGATAAGAATAATCATTTATAAGTTTAATATATTACTAATATTCTGATATGTGGTATAATAATGTCGTAATAGCAGATTCACTAAATTAATTTAAGGTGATAGAAGTTAATTATGACGACTAACTATCAAAGTACTAAGTATAAGAACGCAAACTATTCCTAATTTTATAATAGGCACCTTCAGAGGAACAACACATAGAAGAAATTTGTAGGTAGGTATTTTATAGATATTTTAAATATAACTTTTAACAATATAATTAATTACAATTTACATTTTAATTATTGTTATTAAGACAATTCATAGTAGTAATGCAAACAATAGAGTCAAATTTTCAGTTTTTATTTTAATATTGTATTTTAATATATTTTTTTTTTTCAAATCAAAAATTAGAAGAATATAAACATTAGTTTCTTGAGATAAGAGTAGAATTTGCTTTATTAATTTTAAGATTGACGCTCCAATGCACTTCGACTCTGCGCTTGTATGAATTGTAAACACACAATAATCACTTAAGATTTAATTAACTAATTTAATACGTGTAAACAAGCCATAAGTGCAAACTTATATGTATTGATGCGATTAAGGAGTACAGTCTGTATCCTTATTGCCTGTTCTTTCGTTCGAATAATTATGGAAAAAAAATCGTAATATATTTTTAAATTCTCCTTGAGTGTCATGAATATGTATCTAATTCCTTTTTATGAAACTAACAATGGGAACGTAGTTGTTAGTTTATAAAGACATAAGAAATATAGCTTTATTAGAGTTGTGTCTAAAGGCTGACGAGCTGAACCCTAAACCATCATAATATAATTACAAGCAAAGGAATACTCAGCACTAACAAGGCGGCCGGCTGCGCGGGCGCACCTGCCGCGCACGCGTCAACCTCGTTGTCTACAGGGTTACTACTTAACTTCGTTGGAAGATACACCATTTAACATAGACGTAGTAGTAAGTTTACAGATAACCAAAATAAATTTGAAAACATATTTCTCCATAAGCAAGTAGTAGTATGTCAGATCAGGAACATATTGTACTGTATATAAATTAAAAAGGGATAAAAGTCTTACAGAAAGAGAGTGGTAGAGGCAAAGAGCGAATTAAATTGAACTTCAAAATGGCTTAGTACACAAATTGAACAATTAAATAAAAATTTAAATTGTTGAATTAATTTTATTCCAAACATTTTAATAAATAATTTCTATATTAAATATGTAATTATTATTGGTTTCAATAACATAACATTATAAAAATATAACTACTGTTCATTAAATATCGTGGAATTTCCCATCTAAAATAAGTCCTGGATAATGGGATGTAATAAAACTAAAAATTTAAATTATAAAATTTCCGAAAAATCCAAAGCAGGCAACCCTATTTTTCCACCTCACATTTGAACCTCGCGCCCACTGGATGCAATCGTTTAACAGCACAGGTGGTGCAAGATTGCGACTTACGTAAAGTTTTTTTGACAGAACTAATATTATAGATGCATTATTCAAGCATTTAATCTTCAGCATTGTAATTGTAATAAAACCAATGCTGAGGCAAAACACTTCAATCTAATAAGGTTTTCCATAAAAAAACTCACCACAGGCAAAGGCATCCGGATCCTGTGGCTTGACGTGCCCTTTAAATAAATGAGGCGTTTGAGTTAATAAATTTTTGGTCACCCATCCAATGAGAGAATGGAAACGTAATTGATGTGCGGACAAGCTAAACGCTGCGCTACACCTCTATTTGTAAATAAATTAGATTACTAACAATTCCCAAAGGGTCAGAAACTTTTAATTTTGGCTGTTCAACCGAACCACCATCGCCATTGCATTTTTTTTATGTCTATTAAGAATCTTTATAACAATTTAGCGATAATTTCATAAATTTCATACTAAAAAAATTAAGTACAATTACCCCATTGTAAACAATTTATATCTTGTTCCTTGTAGGTACCCGGTTTCTCAAAAAACGGGAGGCCACAAGGCGCCAGCATCTAAGAATGTCTTCATTGATATCCCCATAAATACCTCTCCGTCTAGTGTCAACGCACCGTCTTTAAGATAACTAACTATCATTACTGTGTTTGTACTCCGATAGCGCAACCGCGCGTGAACTTTCTTCAAATATTGAGTTTGGGGACGCAACTCGTAGAAACGATCGTAAAACTGTTCATCTGCTTGTACATTTCGACTCGGATCTTTTTTGAATGAAGCGGAGTTATAAATCAGAGTGGGTGGCATCAGAGACTATAATGCTATGACTGAAATACGTAGCTCAAAGGGAACTATCGTTGAAGGCTTTAGCGTTAACTAAATTAGTACACGTAAACAATAGAAATATCATTATTGTGACATTTAAAGTAGGCTACGTGGTACAGAGATAAACTGGTAAATAGTGAAACGAACGGAACCGAAATTAAATGTGATTAATTTGGTACACTACACATATAAAGTCAGTTTACTGTACAAATATAGAATAACTAGGTTAACAATATAAGCTACATTATGTACTCGATGAATTTCAGTAAAGTAGTCGAGTTAGCTATTCTAATATCGTTATTGGTGAAGCACAATGTGAACACCGGTAATGTGACGTCGATGGCATATTGTCTTTAAATATATTCTCTATAGTGAAAAGTAAGGCATGTATGTCCTGCAAGTGGTGTTCATGACATGGGCAAATACAATATCTTGATCTAATTCATTTAGAGTGCTGAGACCATGAAGTGTTGCCATAGCAATTATATCAATCCAAGTAAGATTAGAAGATCCAAGATGACTGATTCCTAAGATTATAAATATCCAACTAAACTACATCAACAGATTAGGCACAACTAAGACACACAAGCAGCCTAAAATCACTAGACTATTTGTACTCCGAATGACTTTTCCTCATGAACATTAAAAAGCGGAAGGAACAGATTCTATGAACTACTGGAATGCAACATAATTGTCAACTTCTAAGTACACAGCGTGCAGTATTGAAAAACACCCTCCTTTAGTAGGTACACTGAGAGGGTTTACCTACAGTATGGCCTATTTCGACTTTCATGGTGGCAACGAAAGTATCTTCTACTTTTATTAACGGGTTCGACTCCTTCACTTGTCTCAGTACGGTGAACTTCCGAAACGTACAAACATTGTGAATCGACTCATAGTGATCTGGTTCCATTTACATCTTATTTTCTCTTAGTAGCCAGTAGCTTGCTTGCTTTTTGTATTTAGTAGGTAGGCTATAGTCCAAGTATTTAGAATCTATACCTCATATAATAAAGCTTAAAAGTTTACTAAATGGCTGACTGGTAGAGTCAGATTGGATTTTTTGCATTTAAAAGTCCAGTTCTCTAATAATACTATGAATACCGCACTAAGGTCCTTAAGAGCTAAGAAACGGTGGAAGAAACCACAGGATAAAGACATTACACATAAAATAGGTGTCAATACTCCAACTTACTACTAATGCGAAGCTTGATTTTCGTTTGTTTATTATGTACAGTACACAAGAAAGTAGATAACGAAGCGAATTAGATATCGTTTTCAATGGAATGTATTTAGAATAACAACGCGTTCAAAAGTTCAAAACATCAAGGAGTGGCCGATTAAATGCTGCTTACATTCTAACTTTATAAACGTGTGAGTCAACTTACAAGCTAATATAAGTAAATTAATCCCTTCAATCGCCACCGCGGCATCAGCATTTGACACCTAAACAAATTTGAAATGTACTTATTCCGAAACGGTCCATAAATACCTCGGCTTCTAGTAGTACTCGGTTCTCGGAAGCATTCACATTCCATAAGAACATGTTCTTAATATCTAGCTTAAGACTGCGTATAAAGGGTAAGAGAAAATGAGACGACGTCAATAGGCCATCCATTTATTATTTTACGAAATAACGATTTTTTTTTATGAATTCAATCCGTTTACGTTTTCAATCCGTTTCGATTATCGTGACTGTTATCAATCGCTCCCCTTGGTTACATAATAGCTCCCCTAGGATTCCTTGCTAGTTACAAGGGCCCGGACCACGCAAGAGGGTAATGTAATACGAAGGGTTTTGTCGGGTAGGCCAACTGCACTGGACCGCGGTCCTTAGCTTAGTTTAGTCGGCCTTCGTCCAGGTCGACAAAATGTTCAGGTCAGTAACTTTGCAATATTTTCTATTAGCATTAACCCAATTTGGACTTTTTCACCAGTTGCACAAACGTTCTTTACGGTTTAATGATGACTAAGCTAATTAAACTAATGACAATTTTAAGGTAGGTTTGTGCAACTAGGGGTGTTTAAAATTAGTGATATTTATTGTTTAGGTGCCGTCTTAAAATTGTAACTGTGACTCAATGTGACACTGCATTGCGATCTAATTCTAGTAAATACCGATGCTTGTCACCGATCCACACAGATCGATTAGGAACAGTATGTTATTCGAAAATCAAGATACGAGTCAAATGGTATATTATGACTCATTAATTAATTGCAAGTTAAATAAGCGGAAATACTTTAGATTCTCGGGGCCCGTGTAATTTGGCAACTTCTTTGGATCTTTGATCGATACCCACATACGGTTTATCGATACCGTTTAAACATGAAACGGAAGTAAAAATAAATTAATATGTATTTCGCAGTTCATATATCTCTTAAAAGCGTTTAGATCATTTAGTATATTATCAGCATTTAACTTGTTAATTGAGTTCTACGATTTATAGATCCAATATTTCTATGAAATCATAAAAAATAGAAAACCATTTATATTGTTTTAGCTCTAGTTTACATTAGATCTGTAAATCCTATTAGGGTCTACTAAATACTAACAATAATGGACAATTTACCACTGTATAAAACATAATTATCCTCTTTTTTTCTCTACGACAGGTAAGGTGTAAAGATTGGAAAGTTTTGTTTGAGTCTACTTTGGGACCACTGCTTTAGATTAGGTATTACAAATGGCGATAATGTAAAATGTATGATATTAATCCTTCGAAAGGATATTCCTAAAACATTATAAGTATATGTATAAGACAAATAGGTAGCAGATCCGGCGGTCTACCGTGTGAGTGTAACTACATTTACATGGTGACCCGGCTTTCATTACCAAACACATTAAGCGCCAGAATTTCATTTTGGATTTTTGAAGCTCGTTTTGCAGTTTAAGTTCTAGGCCTTTCATAGTTTTACGAAAATTAGTTACAAACGTCAAAATAAAACTATTTGTTTAATCGCTTCTGGCTGCATCGCAGTCCTTAGCGCCCAAGAATTCGCACTGGGCTCGCGTCGTGAGTTACAACCCGTTCTCCCTGTATGATCCGAATCTAAGGCTATTTAAAATCGATAGGCTAGGTTAGGTTTTCCCAAGTACACAGCCTGGTAGGTTTACGAGCTTACCAGGCATTGCGCGTCCCTCGCCCCATCTGGGGATAGGACTCAAGTGAAGAGTCACTTGAGTCCAATGAGACTTGAGTCCTACGAGTCTCCTCCAAGACTCCTCCGAAACCGTTTTTAAATTCAAAATTTAATGCAATAATTTGAGTATTTGTTTAAGAACATTAATATTAACACATTTTGACTACAAAAGCCAAACACGCATACCTGTGATTCGCATAATTCCTTTTGGAGTAATAGATGAAATGCTATTACACATACTTTGTGAAATTCCAAATCTATATTCAAGCAGTCTGTGATAGACAAACGGACAGGCAACGATATAGCATATAGCAATAGGGTCCCGTTTGTTTCTTTATTCACAGAATTTTAGAAACGGTGACAAAACAGAATAGATGAATGAGGATGTTATATTCCTGATCCATTTACTCTGTTTTGTCACTGTTACTTCGTCATCGTTTTTGAGAATGCGTGCGCGCCAAATACTTAAGAAGGCGCGTAAACCAAAAATCATTAATTTTCAATTTTCAAAAGTTTTGTACAAAGAAGTAGCATCAAAAGAAGCTGTAATTAAAAATGAGAAAATCGCATTATATACTTTGATTTTTCGAAGAGAATATAATCATAAAATGGCCTCTAAGATTCGTCATTTTTCCATTTCTATTTGACTCTTTATTTATTGTGAAAATTTATAAATATGTAAGTCAAGTTACAGCCAAGGGATTAGCGAAGAACTTTTGCAATAATCGTAATGATTTCCGAGTAATTAATAGGACATATTAATGCAACTTTGTGTCTCCAGATTGCAGTAATTGTAGCAAACAGTTTATTTTTTCACTTTCTTCAAATGGAAAAGGCAAAGGCACACATATATGCCATACAGCCAAGATAAAAGTAAATGAGATGGACCCTGAGATGGGATTCGAAACCATAACATTTCGCAATTTTTCATTAAGAATATATTTCAGTATAGCATTGTGAATGCAAAATTTATTAGATAGAATAATAGTTTTTCTTTATGTTATTCTTGTTATATTGATAAACCTTAAACGTCATTTACGGAGTAGTGAGAAATTGGTTAAGTAATAGTTAGCGGAGTAAACGTAGGATTTAATATTTTTTATTTTACATAATTATATGTAAAAAGAACCTAGTATGATTTAAAAGATACACTATTGCGTATATTTGGATGTAAGAAGGGAGGTAGGGAGGTAATCATTCATTTCCAAGAGACAAAGTGTTCGAAATAGTTTGTATAAGTATGTTTAGTATATGTGACAATGCTGTTATCTGCGCCGAGCTTTGTGTAAAATTTCCTGTCAAAACTTGGTTTTTGACGCACAATACTCCATCATTTACCTTTATCAATCTTACATTGACGGACGCGTTGGTTTCGTCTCGTTTTCTCTTTTGGCTTTACGCCCAGCCTTAAACATAACAATATTATTGTAAACCTGATGTCGACGACCTCTGATAAACATGTAAACAAAATATAACGTGAACATATAAACCATAACCGATGGAAAAGCAATTAGATCTCGTTTTATTATTCAATCGAGTTTTGTTTTCTAAACAATATGGCGTTTATGTTTCTGTTGAACGTTTGGCTCTAAAATATATGTATTTACTTATCTCCGTAAATTATCAGATTCAGCCCTAGCTTAATATGAATAAAATTATTTAGTCATATTATTTCAAATGAGCCAATCACTTTCTATACATCAAAACCTATTCAAGTTTAACGTTTCTTGAATTGCTTAAGCTATTAAATATCATCTGTGTCATCAGTCGATATTCCTGATATAATTAGTTTCATAATTTTTTAATTGTCATCGCTGAAAAAGTCATACCTAATTTAATAATATACCAAAAATTGGAGTAAAGTGGAAAGACACCTGTTAGAATCTGTTGTAGCGGCCGTGGTGTCGCCGGGTTGCGCGGGCGCACGCGATGGCATGCGTACGTGTACCCCCCTGACCCCTTTGCCCCCCTCCCGGCCCCACACTTCTAACTCCCGCTCACCATTCATCGGAATGCAGGGCTTGTACTTCAGTACACCTCATTATCAATACTCACCAGTTAACCTAACTTGGGTTCGTTTGAATTTAATAAGCCATTTGAAATAACGGCCGTTACAGTATTTTTTACGTATTTTCTTTTTGTGAGCACTCTTTTTGTTTTTATTCAGGATTTGATAATACATTTAAAAAAAATAGTTTATTCTTCTTTATTTAAGTCACATATTATATGTTTCTGTAAATGGTTGGAGTTGAAAGAATTTAAACCAACTTTTACTGTATATCAATGAGAAGCCGACACAAACAATCGAATGAATTAAAAGAAACTTCAAATAAAATAAAAAAAAACGCAGGTATATTTTGTAATAAAAGCCAAAGTTTTCTGTCAAATTGAAATGGAGTAGTGTTTATTCCAAGAATTGTTAACCCTGGTTCGCCTCTAGTGTGGTTTTCTCCTTAAAATGCAGTCGATGATGGTAATCCTTTTAACAAATAAAAATACCTACCTAGTATGAAAATAGAATATTGACGATTTGTAAACCATAACTTTTATAGATTACGTTTATTAAGGGAAATAGAATCTCGTGAACTCATATGCCTCGTATTTTTTGTTTCAGATTAATTCATTAATCAGAAGAGAAAAAAAAATTAAACAAATACCCAAACAAGAAACAATGTGAGTCATTTGGAATCGGAAATCCGTCTACTATCGAGGAATTCGTCGTTAAACTCACAACAATACAGGGAGCTTGACAGTCAGTGGCATTCGTATAATAGAAGTGAATTGGGGAGCGCATGGCGCGTCTCGTGGATGCGTTTCGGCACGGGTGCAATACATTACCAAAGATGTAAGGGCTAATGTGGTGCGGCATCTAGTTTACTGCCACTGTAAGCTGATCGTGGGTGGTGGTCGGTCGCACGCAGGGCTCGAGACGTTCTCGGAATGCGCTGCCCCCGGCGCCAGTTTACAAATAGAAGGGCCTCTAGCCTGCACGTGAGATAAGCCGCGATCGATCTGTTAACGACGACTGCGCGAGCGCATATCACCTCACTAATCAATAACATTAGTGACGCCGCGAGTGTTTGTGTTTGTGTTACGCGAACGATTGAAAAACAATTTGCATTTAATAATGACGCCAGTGAATTTGGGTAGCTGATAATGCAACAGTTGAATTCTGGAGTAGCGGAGATCCGGGAAGGGAAAGCACGTGAATGACATCTCTGAGGGACGTTAGTCGGCGCAAGAAAGCGGCCCTCCGTTCGCTGACCCCGGCCGGACGTCACGGCTGAGGGAAGACGACCGCTCCCTTCGTCTGCTCCCCGGCCATGCGCAGACGCTTGGATCACTTTGCCCTTCAATTAATAACAGTTAAGTAAAGTTTCAAATATAAGGGTTCGCTTAAATCAAATTGATTGTAAGATTTGTCGTGTAATTGTTTTGATTCATCGTTTTAATACAATATTTAGTTAGTTTCACATATTAAGATTGATATATTTGTTATTTTACATCTGTGTGCGTATTCTTGGAATTTGTTTTATACCTACAATATTTTAATTGAGACAGTGCGGGAACGGAAATCAGTTTGAATATATTAAATAAACGGATTTTTATATTACCCTGATGCAGCTTTGATAGTTAATTCTAACTAATTAAAATGTGAAGTATCGGCATAACTTAAGGTAAAGTAGGTACTTTTTTAACTCTTAGATCTTGATTATCAATAAGCGTTATATCTCTTCTTATTATATTTAAATCTCATAGATCTCTTAAGTGTCAGCAGAAATTAAAGCTTTCTTGTAGATGGCGCGATAGTCGCCTTATCATACCGGTCGTTATTCGTTGAAATATTCTGTTCTACTTACCTGATGTAGAACAGAATATTTCAATGAATATTACATACATTCGATTACAGAAAAAAATAAATTTTAAATCGTGGAGTTGAATATTTAAAAATCTCTCATATTATTTTAGTATATGTACTTAAATATAATTTGCATAAGTTACTTACGGATTCATTAGTTTACTGTAATGAAAAAGAAAGAGTAAAAAATTTAATCGAAAATTTAGGTTCGATTGAATCCTAATTTTAATTTCCTATTTCAACGAGAAATCTATTAACAATCTTTTCTTCGTACAAAATCATTTTTTTTATCAAACTAGAAGCTAAATGCGCTAATTAGAACTGACGTAGTTCTAAATATTATTAACTTAAATGATTTAATATCATCATCTCATGTGACAGAACCTCTGTTTTAATCCCTTCTTACATTAATTTACCTCATTTCACGATTGCTTTTTTTTAAATCATATGCTACTCACCAATATCATTATCCTCAAGCTAGAATTTTTATTAAGTAAATATCCACTAGGTTTAAAAGTTAAAGAGCTACAAATTTTATAGATATTAACAACTAAAATATGATTTCTAAACCAACTGACAGTTAGCAATAACGCAGCGCCCTCTGCATGGAATTTTAACTAAAAAGTCCGTTAAGAAATATATTAGAAATTCGAATGATCTGACATAAGAAATAAAAACTAAAATTTTCAATATTCATGCATTGTGTTTCAAAAAAGATTATTGAGCTGTGGGTACTTTTAAATTTTTTCTTTGTCTTGTTGCAAAAATTGCAGCCCACATTTAGAAGATATATTTTTTTTATTAGTTGGTTGGCATGTAATCTATGTTTTGTTGCAAAATAAATTATAACAGTCGATAGTTATTATTCATAGAAATAGATACAGTACATACTTATAGTTTTCAGAGAAGAAGAACCGAATTCTGTAAAACAGGAATTAGTTTTTGAAATATTAATTTGTCGTTGTAGAAGTCTATTTGTTCAAAAATTTCATTAAATGGAAGTGCTCGTGTAATTGGAAAAATAATCTGTTAGTCGGGTAAGTAGATAACTTGCGTGTTTATTTATTTTATTTGTTTTATATTTCAATAATAATTTAAGTAATTCTGCTTTAGGTGGTTAGTTTAGCATCTGATCAATGTCTTCATATTAATATTATCTTATATTTATTTTTTAATTAATTAATTTTTTAATTAATTAAATAATGCAAAAAATTACCACGCTTCAGTATATCGTGTTTTTTTTATCATAAATAATTTATTGCAATAAAATTGCATAAATGCGGTAAAGACCAGAGTTCACTTAATAGTTTTACCTTTACAGGTAAACTGTACTGGCAAATCGGAGTGAGTATATATGCACTTGTGTGACAAGAAAATATATTAATGAAATAGACACAATTAGGGTATAACTTCTCAATGCAGGCAAGTACATACGTTCTTAAAATTGGTCTATATTTTGTATATTAGTGATGTACACGACTTTAATAAGTACTAGAAACTAACGTTGCCTATCACTGGATTTGAAAATGTCAATAATTCATTCAGAGGTATTTGAATACACTAAAGTCCATATTAATATTCAATTATTAAATTTATATCTTTTAATGTATAACGTTAACTATTAAAGCTCACTGAGATATTTTTTTAAGGTATATAGTAGATAATAATTATTGATTTCAAAATTGTTGGGGACATTTCAACGACATAGTATTTTTGTAAATATTGTTGGATACCGCTATGCTATTCTTTACACTACAGCCTCAACGTTGAACGCAGTGTTGCGACAGCTTAGAGCTTTACTTCTATCACCTTTTGAAGTAGATTTTGTTTTAAATTAGCTTGACGCGTTTGACGTCGAATTCTAGGTTGTTACAACAAAATAGCACCGCTGTTCTATTGTTTTCCACGGCTAAATGAGATTCCAAATGGGTGATTTAAAATAAAACATGAATATTCAAAAGAGTTGTGAATAATCATGTTAGTGATTTAGCTATTTAGCAGATTTATGCAATATGTATCGGTTTACCTGTACGTATAATTGGCACTGTGCAGGTATCCGTCAAATTAGGGTTAACTTGTAAGTTAACCCTTACATATTATAGTGTGTAGGTACTGTAGTAATGGCCTGTTAAGTAAATAATTGTTTTTATTTTCTAAATGAATAGAAAGAACAACCTATAGAAGGAAAATAAATATATGAAAACTACTAAACAGTAGCAATAATTATTTTTCCAAATTGAATAATTCATGAAAAAAATGTTTTATACAGAAGTACCATAAATATAACATAAATTCAGGATTTTCAACTTTTTTGTTTAATATAAGATTAATTATTTCAAACTAACGAGGTTTTATATAAAAACATAACATTATATGAAATATGAAGTAATTATTATAATTGAGATGACATAACTTTTTAAATTTTTTCTGTAAGCACTAAATACCTTACTCGGTTTTATTTTTCATTTGATGTATTTTTTATATTTTTCTGATAATGTGAAGTCATGGGTTTGAAATCTTATATTATTTAGGTACCTACTATTTTTAAAGATTATCGTTTAATTTTAAAGTAGTGATTTAAAATGTGTCTTATTTTTCTATTTAAACTTTAATCTGCCTGATTTTGTGATACCCATACTTTTTCAAATATTGTGTTAATAAATAGGTTTATGTAATAAATTATCAGATGACCTAACATTTTTAGGATTATCTTTTTTAATATTTTATTTATTGTTTTCTTAAATAAAACATTTGTTATTATTCTTTTTACATATATTTAATTTTTCTAATTCAATATGGATATCACAAATTTTAATTTCATTTAGATTATCTAGAATATAGTTCGATATTAATTTTTAATTTATAGAGCCTGGAAAGAATCCAAAGTTTTACATAAGTTGCAGATTCTTTCTATTCTCTAATGCGCATTAGAAGCCATTCATTACTTGTTTTATTAGCTACAGTACATATGCTGATGGTCACAGTGGTTTTAATTAAGAGCTTACAAATGTTTACACCTTTAAAAAGAAACCTACCTAATATCATTACAAATTTGTAACTAATATACCTAATCCTATATCAATTTGTCCTTTTAAAAGCCTATGTTGAGTGCTTTTTTTTTCATTGCTTTTATATTTTGTTGCTGTTGTCACATTATAAAGATTCTGTACTATTAGGTATGTTATACACGCGACATATAAAAAATATATTTTTCTTAATTCAAATCCAAAAATGATTTTCGTTTATTTTATATTAGATCTTTTTTTTTTCTTAGTTTATAATTTTATAGTAAGGGATTTTAACATTCAAAGTTTTTGCTAACGATAATTATTTATACTTATTTACTTCACTCTCTTGCATATAAAAATACCTTTAACGACGGGACAAGAGTCTGTAAAGATTTTTTTCACAGTAACTACATAATTAATTATAAAATTTCCATGTTTCAAAAAACGAATCGCAGTGCCGCTAATGTATCCTTTAAGATTCTTATTTAAAACTTATCTAGATGGCGCCAGTATACTGTTAGAATCCAAAGTTGAGATTTAAAAAGGTAATAATATATTTGTGCTATAATATAAAGACTATAATTACATGGCCGTGCTCAACCTTTTAAAAAAAACTGTAGATTTAAATATTAGCATAACTCCTATGTTTTATTTTATTATATTAGTAGTACCTACTGATAAGTACTAGAAAATACATTAGTTACATAAATAAATATTAAAATCACTTACATTTGTTAGATGTTATCAAGAAGTTAAAATGCTAGCATTATTTTATTATAAAAAGATAAAACAGCTAGCACAGTCACCCAATTACTTTTCTATAATAAAACATCTCCCAATCTTTAATTACTTATATACCTATTAAACCTAAAAAATATGCTTTGACAAATTAAAAATAAATAAATGTTTTTACATAATAAAATTTTCGTTCCTTACCTGCTGAAATTTTTTTACTGTAATAAATTGTAAAAATAAACAAAAATCAATAAAATACAAATTTATTTTATATCAATGTGTATGATATTTATAAAATTATTCTCTATTTGTGTATTTTCAGTATATTACATATATTTTGATACAAATAGAAAAATATATTTCGAGAGGCTGCAATTATCAAAATATTTTTTTTTTTAATTATAGGTATTAAAGGATTTTTTTTTATTTATTAATCATAGATTATATTATAATAATTATAAATAACTTATATTAAAACAAATTAATATAATAATAGTAAATATGTCTAAATAAATATTTTTAATAATAAGTAGTGAAGTTTTAGTATTGGAAGGTTTGTGGCAGTATAAGCCACGCGGCTCACTCAATTGACGCGCATACTCCCCGCAGCGTCTGGCAACACTGATACGCACTTCCGGCGCCCTTTTTGTATTTCTACCCTCTCCACAACTCAGCGCCTATTAGGGATTAACAAAAAAATGCACTATTTTAAATAATTTTCCCGAAATAACAGCACTTTTCAAAGCATCAGTGACGCACGGCTAGAAAGTGCAAAAAAATATGTTTGGTATCTAATATTTCTTTTCCTTCATAATTATTATTGTATTTAATATATTTATCATGTTAAGGGCCTTCATAACATTTTAAATGTGTATTAAAAATTGATAAATATCTTATATTTTTAATTTTAATTGCATATTATGTACAAATCAAACAACTCATGATATTAACATTGTGTTTTATTTAAAATTAATGCGTGAAATATTACAAAAAGGATTATATTTTTTATTTACAGCTGTTATATTATATACATATACTTATAATTTTAACTTAATTTAATTATTAATTGGAAAAAATTGGGTCAATAAAATCTGTAACACACAATTAACTGTGTTTGATGTTTCAAAATGGAGATTTATGTAGATAATTCAGCTTTTATAGTTTTTATATTATAAATTAACAAAGTAATAATTTTCAGAATAAAAATAAATATAATAATATATATAAATATATATATAATGTGATTATAGATATTATACAAAATATTTAACTTCTCAACATTTACAAAATATAATTTTAATACTTTTTATAAGTTTATAATAATATTAATTTATATTATTATTCATTTCAGTATGTGCCTAAGGCAATCATTTACATCTAAATATTTTATTGTGCATAATATAATTAATATGTTGTTATTAAATATATTTATATAGATCATCATAATTCACCAGTTTAAAAGAAAATATATATGTAGAAGGTATCTAAAGTTACATACATATCTGGTAATCATTCAATTTTATTATTGCCTGTTTTGTTTATTGCCCATTTATAACACTTATTGTAATATTATGCCTTTTATTTTTTTACATATAATATAAAATAATAATTAATATTTATAATATTTAAATAACCTTATCAATGATGAACATTACATTTTTGTGAAAATAATATTTAATTGCACAAGGTTTATATACGTACCTATCTATCAAATTAATTGTTAGTATATATAATTTATATACCTGTTTATTAAATGTCTAATTACCTTGTTATTTTAAATACTTAAAGTACTAAATTGAGTAGAAAATTTATAAAAACCTTCTTAAAAACTCCTTACAATTTTGTACACATTTTTCTATATTGATATGTTCTTTTGCAACTTTTTATATTATTATTTGTATACATTTTGATAATAAATAATCACAAACAATCACTTTAAAATATTAAGAAAGAGAAAGGCAACCGGTATTCTGAATATCAATTTGTTGGAATCAGTATAAATTGGCTTATCCATACAGTTTTTATACAAATTAATAGTTAATACAACTATGTGAAACAATTTTAATCATATTTATTACTGTAATTTGATATGTTTACCATCTTTGAATAAATACTTATGCTTAAATATTCCAATATAATTGGGAGACTAACTTAGGTTATCTAATCCACTATCTAATATAATCTAATCCACTAAACTTGTAAACTATAATTATTTTACATAATATTAAAAATTCAATTATCTTTAACCATGCGCAAGTACTGCTAAATTCAAATTGAACCTATCATAAAACAACATAGATTTCATGTATTGAATATTAATATTATTTTTCGGTATATATTAAAAATAGAAACAATTGCTTAAACTAATTGCAACGATTTTACTGACCTAATAATCTAACTCTTTTATTTATAGCTGGGTGATAATAACGTTATCGGTTGTTGGAACAAGTCAGTGAGTAGATGTCGAGCAATGGCGGTGGTAGTTCTGCCACGTGGCACTATGTGCACGACTTTTTCATCCATTGCGACAGTGTTTGTTAGTTTTCTGGAAAAATTTTCAAAACTAGCACAGCAGTGGCGGCGCGGTGTCGGTGAGCAATTTGCGAGGCTCCGCGTTTCTATGTGTGCTTTCTCGTCTGATTATGAACGCGCTTGTGTGAGTGCACGTGAAGGTCGAATATTTGTCCCTACTCGTCGGTCTATTGGTTCAACATTCGCCGCTGTGATAATGAGCAATCGTGGTCTCCCTCACACTAGGAGCAAAACGAGCTTATGGAAAGGGACGGCCAGTGATGTGCGCGTACGTCGGAACCTCCGCCGGCGCCGGCGCGGCCTGCCCTCATCAGTCTCCCCGCGGCGGGGAAGCGATTCGCGCGTGCAACTTCGTGCTGATCGAGCTGCGGTTTTGACCGCCTCACTTCGCACACGAATATTTTTAGATAACAGTGCGGATAATTTATTCGCAAGGTAGTGATCGCGCGCTCTTTAGCGGATATCGGTATCGGCGCATGCGGGCTCGCGTGCGAAGCGGCGGCGCAGCTGCTACGGTCAGGCTCAGGCCGCCGTCGGCGAAGTCCCGATAGGTAAGCTGCGCACTTCCTGCGCGCGCGCCGCCATGTTCGGTCGGAACGTCACTTCCGTTGGGGCCGGAACCGCCGCAAGCTGTGCGGGCCCGAGCTGAGGGCCCTGCGGCACTGGGGCTGCGCACGCGCTGCCGCTGCTCGATGCGCTCTCAGTTCAATGAGCGACGGCTCTCGATTCATAAAATGTCGGTCGTCCCATTCACGCCGCAGCGCGATGCTACGTCGAACGTTCACTAGTGACCCTCGCGTCTTCGAATATTCATGTCTCCCTCGATAACATCGTAACCTCTGACTTCTTTTTGTATTATCACGTTGTTTAGTGAACGCCGCTAGCTGAGGCCAAATTTCGCGCGAAGTGGTGGAAACATAAGTTTAGTGTCCGTTCAACCACTGTATTATTTGTTCAACTGTGAAAATTTGGTGTGTGTGATAAAAATAGTGATTTACAATACTTATGATGGAGTGTACCATATTAGCGTAAGATTAGAGATATTTTATGCTTTATTTTCTGTTGCACATTTTTCATCTTATATTCTTAAAATTGAGAGTATGTTATCTTTTTTAAATATTATAACGTGCCATGAAAATTGAAATGTCTATTTTATAATGATAACAAACAATTCCACCGAATATTTCTATATTAATTAACGAATATTTATTATTTTTATTTCATTGAAATGTAAAAAATATTTACGGAAAATTAGTACTTTTAAAACCAACTCTTAATGGAACTTAAATAAATGTTTAATATGTGGGTAGTGATAACATAAGTTATAATAACATAATAAGTATAAGCCATTATAAGAAATGTTTGTCCTTTAACTGTAATAATTGACAACAACTTTGATTTACTTAACTTATCACATAAAGTTTTTTAAAATTGCAAATAAGGACAATCTTATCTCTCAAGTGGCAGTTAAAGCAATTGTTAAACTACCCGCCCTAATAATTACGAAAACTTTACTTTAGCATTTGGTTAAAAAAATAATTTGCTGAGTAATAATTCCAAATATAAATGCAATTTATTTTTTTAATATTTTTATAATTTGTCTATGTTGTTTAATTAAATCAAATGCCAAAACAGTAGTAGATAATAAATACTACTATAAGAGAAATAATAAATATAAAATCGATTGATAAATATATTGATAGAAATGCAATATATTTTATATAAATATCAATCAGATGTATGTTAATTATCAAATAGACATTTATATATACATAAAATATTAATTTTCAATAGTCATGACTTACAGAATACGCAAATATAATATTTATTTATAAAAGTATATAAAATAAGTACCATGACCAACGATTGATATACATTATAAAGATGATGGACAATATCTATCAGGTCTTGGGTGATAATATAAGTGAGTGATGATGAGTCAGGTGTATACGACGTCAGCGACACGTGTACCCTCGGCCAAGGCTGAGTCACAGCATCTCTGTGACGTAGTACTACTCGCCACACACATATCACACTGTGCGCCCTTTGCTCTCACAACCTAGGCTTTATCACATAATTATATCGTTCCATTACACGTATCACTATACTACAAAAATATAGCCCGAGTCGTGGACTATGAATTTGACATACTTCAGTGTTGACGCCTACAGCCATCAGTGAGTGCGAACAGTGCGCGTGTTGCTCCTTCCGGTGCAGCGCGGCGGCAGGCGTGGGCGCACATTTCATAAGCATTTCCTCCGTTGACTTCCTCCCACCGAGGGATATACTCTCTATAAGTGGTTCCTCACTCTTGCCTTTCTAGATATGGACGTCCGTAGAGGCATCTTTAACGTTAAAATAAATTGCAACACACGTACGGACAGCGTGTAGGACGATGCTTAGTGCGATATGCAAATATATGAACACTAAATTGGTAAGGCATTGTTGTATTCGCACTTATAGCTGCGACTGGTCGTCGTTCATGACCGTATTCAACTCATGCGACGCTTCCGTCCGTTATTTTCTATAATTAACTAATTATAAGATGTCTGTGTCCACCAGTCTCTTTAAGTCAGAAGATCATAATCATTACGTGCAGTGAAAACTGGCAGTAAATAAATTCGCACTTTGTGTGCCACGTTAGTATTTCTCAGAGCCACGATAACCTATTAAGGGTCCGTCCACAAAAAGCGATCATTATAAAAGCATATAAAGACTGCACCGGCGCCGAGCCTTCCCAGAACTGGGGCCATTCTTATTTCGCGCTCCCGCCTTATTCATGGCCTTTTTTTATACGGTTTTGGTTATTTTTTTTTTTCATGAGAGCGGTTCCCTTGTGAGAGTTCTAAGGAAATGGCTTATTGGGTTTCGTATTGGAGCCGGGGCTTATCTCGGGGAGCCGATCAGCTCGGTGCGACCGGACCTGGGAATGCGCGTCACATTCCGCGCGCATGCACCGTTACACAACCAACAAACGCATACCGACCGTACATGCCATCGTGTTTATAACTTATCACATCAACATTAACTATCTGATTCATTTTAACGCAGATGATGCTCCGTAGATGCAGTTCACATTATTTTTGCTAATATTACTCAATATTATTCAATGTTTATGATATAATATATAATGATTGTATATATTACGCAAGATTTGAAAGACTTTAAATATGTCATACGAACTAAATCAAGGGTTTAATTAATTGTTAATTAATGGTTGATTATAAGAATATAATATATCTATTATAAAACGTAAGTAGGTCTAGTAGTGTGATTTTTAACGATATGTTAAATTCACATTTGTTTTATAATTTTTGATATTGGAAACAGGAACGTTGTAATTAGTTATTTTCACGTTATATGTAGTTAAGTAAGTACTATAAAACCTGAACTACGGTCACTCCTCCGATTTTCCAATTAACCACCTTATTTCCATAATTTACCCAAAAATTTAATTTTTACCGTAGACTAATCTAAGGGATATTTTTTTGTAACAGCCACACTGAATCCTAGATTTGTCTCTTCTATTTTTTAAATTATACTAACGGAATTTTACCCTTGAAATTTTAACGTATTAACGTTAGTGGCGAATATTGCTAGCCGACAAAATAACAATGCTTTAATATTCACAAGACTGCTGTATGTCACTAAACGAATGTTATTACACGTATTACCTTCACATTTAAATGATCAGAAGAGACAACACGTTGGCAAACAGCCAAAACGCAGACCATTATTATCATATTTTTATTTTATATTGACGACTTTCAAAAATCTGGTCTGATTTTACAATGTTTTCTTGGCCGTGTACAGAAGCAGTTATTAAGAACTCAACAGTATCGATTTATGCATAAAACATATATTTTTGCAAATGGCAACATTTCAAAGGGAAATTATACCAAATGTTAGTTCCCACAGAATATAACAAATATTATTCATTAATTGTCATAGATTTTTTAATAATATTTCGTGCCAATTGTATTTGGTAATTTTATTAATAAAAAGATTGCTGTTAAGATGAAATTTTCTTACATTTTCAGGTGCGGGAATTATTTGCGGAAAACTACGAGATTGCGACTAACAGCAAAAGATGGATAAGTCATTATTTGGTATGTATTTATTTATTCATAATATATCCGTATACAATTAAATATAAAAAAAAAATTATAGAGTAAGCTGATCGAATCGCAAAACGGGATATGTTGTCGATTATATGGATATTGCGTGGTATTTCGTTGTTTAGTAAATGTGTACACAGGTCACGGCCCTTATCCAGGGCAAAGGGAAGCTATAAATCTGTCGGCGCGAACAATAGCGCGATAAGGTGCACCTTGCGCCTATGTCGCGATAGTGGCGCCCTCGCGGCCCCTTCCAACGTTGCTTAGAAACGTTTGCACTGCGCTGATGTTTCCTTAGTTACTATTACTTTAACGATATACTTATCACTATTATTTCGGTTTAATATTAATTTGAATTGAAATATATTATTGCCACCATTTGATACACATTGCGACAGTTCCGCAATACAAACATTGAATTTTCAATTTTTTAATATTGAAAATTGCATTTTCTAGCGGTATTAATATAATAAGGAAAATCCTTTTTTATTCAAAACGACCTCTTTTCTTAATTTTGGATGTTTAATGTACAACTGTACCCAAATAAAGACTCTTTTTAAAAGAATTTAGAATTAGATAGAAAAAATCAAACTCAGAGTTTTCCATGAAAACTTGGTTTTGTTCTTGATCAACCTGAAACAATATATTAAAACTGACATAGTGTTAACATGAAATGGCATTTACAATATTTTATTTTGAAATTGGATAATTCTGGAAAAAGAGCTTTATAAATTACGAAATTTCGTGCCATCTTATGAACATGACACATTTCGATTGATAGTTTAGTTGGAAATATGAGGTGAGGGGAGAAACAGAGGTCGGCATAGCGCAATCCTTATCAGTCATTGACCTTCGCACCTAAACTGAGCCTCACATCTCGTTCATTGCGCGCTTATATACAATTTTAAAATACTGAAATATATAAAAAATTAAACGGATTTCAATGTTTGTACTCATAAAATTTGTGTCCTGTTCAAAGCTTTTAAACTAGAGTACGTACGCCAGCCTTCGAAATATTTCTCAACTAGTACCTATGTAAGCAGAGACACGATCGCGATATCCCATTTGTCTGACAATGTTACATAATCTAGCTGTTTTCCCACGACTTCCCGTAGGTGAAAGAATTTTAATGAACATAATAACAAAATTACAAACTTTATGTTTTTTATAATATAAGTATAGATTTCATTACTTTCAGTATCTTTCCATATTGGAGTTTAATTGACTCTTATATCTTTTTAATAGTTATTGTGTATAATAGCTTAATAGATTCGGAAGCAAATTTTCACAAGGCTGGTTACAGGATCTAAAATTTACTATCTAGAGCTCCTCCTTCGGAAGGTACGTTAGTCGTTATTTCCGGCTGCATCTGCAGTCGTTAATACCAATGCGAATGACATTGGGCCCAAGTTGTCATAGTCCTCATCGATTTGATACGATGCCATACATTAAAAGGCCTGTGCCCGAACAGAGGGAACATTAATAGATCGCTGATAATAGCCCTATCGCCGTGTTTCCAATAATATCAGATTTCACGAGCATGTGTTGTGTTTCATGGACGAATTAATTTTTTCACCGACTGTTGAAAAAAGGTCAAAAATTAATTCACACGCGAAACAAACGAAGTAAGACTTATTTTTGCAGCGCGGACAATAACAAATTCGGAGATATAGCGCCCTACAGATGAACGTTACCAATAGATTTTTTTCTGAATAGAAATAATTTGTAAGACTTTTTATGTCATAAAGCAAAATGTTAAGTTTTAATTCATATGATGATAATTGATAACACACTGATATATAATAATAACCAAACAAAGCTTAAAGCGTCTAGTTTAGAGCGGGTGAAGAATCAAATTGATAGACTATACGAATAATTTTAATAATCTTTAATTATATAGGTATTATAATATTATAATATTATATACGTAATTAACTTTTTTGGAGAGATCATGAGTAAATTAATTACGAAAGATGACAGTTGAAAAGTAAAGCAACTATCAGTTGTAGAACAACTCATAGGTATAATCCTAATTTAAAGCCACGTCACTAACTAATTTACGCTGAAGGACTTTTCTGCATTCTTACTAAAAGTGTTAGAATAAAATCTACAACGTCAAGTAAAATAGTCAAAGGGATCGTTTTAGAATTACACCATCAATCATGATCTTTTAAAACTCACAATATGGTATGAAAGGATAAAGCTTGACAATATTTTTATTTTACTATAATTCATTTTTTTAAAGTCGTAATTACCTACTTAGTAAGGCGTAATCTTAGTAGCAATTCTGTTACATAAACTACACAAAATTAGTTTTGATTCTGTAAACAACTAGCATACCTAACACAAGCATACAAAAGTATAATTATATTTCTTAGAATATGTCGTGTCGTTTTGTATTTATTTTGTCCGATATGTATTTATATGTACATTTGACTACAGCAGAATAAAGTTAAAATAATTCCTAATTAAAATTAGATTTTTTTTTAGTATAGAGAATGATTTGTACAGCAAAAATGGCACCGTTAAAATTGGAAATTCATAAATATAATTTGGGCCTTAAAATGAGGTTGAGATCTGGACGACAGATAGGCGCCGCAGGGACCTTGACCTGTATCCCGCGCGACGGGCGGCGCACGACCACAATGGACTATTCCGCGACATCGGACCCTCGCTGCCCTCCCCTCTCCTTCCCTCCCACCTGACATCTATAGTCGTCATCATTTACACAATCCTATTACTACTTACTTATGTCGAGCATTAAAAGACGGCATTCAAGGTTTTGTTAAGCAGGATTCAATAAAATATAATTATCTTGCTTTTGGCAAATAGCCATTGACCTTCATATCGAAGCGAGCACATCGGTTACAAGGTGTCGCCATCTCCGGGTTCTATTCCCGACCGTGGTAAAAACTTTTTGTCACGGATCTTGTTGTTAGTAGTGCCCTAATTATTTGTGATTACACAAGTACTTCAGCTAATCTTGAAATGAAACTCTCAATGATCAGTTACGATTTTGATTTAAATAATCAGGTTTCATTATGGCCTTATAGGTAAGGAATGTTGACAAATTCATTCCATGATCAGCATGAATCTCACATCGATATGCAATACGACACATCGCAGTCGGTCACGCCGTGTAATTAGACGAGCTAACAAAATTCGGGGGGCGGCGCGGGTCGCGATGAATAAAACATGGCGGTGCGCGCTGGCGCCGCCGCAGCGCGCGCGCACCCAGCTCAGGGCTGTCTGCACACTGCCCTTATTGTTCAACATTGTTATAACAAATAAAGCTTCAATAACACTTAACTAAATGAGTTTTGCGATAATTCAACTTCTACACAGTTTAGAAGTTCAAAATCAAAAGTATTTGACGATTTTTTTAAATGTCCTTGATTTAACAATTCGACTGTCTGATATCTATATATTTAATGAACTTACATTCGATTTAATATAATATATATAGCTTAAATATGTTGAAAAATTCTGTCAAATAATAGCTAGTGTTATAACTTTTGTTACACTGATGATTTATTAGTAGAGTATTAGTACAAAACGAGTCTTGGTGTCTGACAGCCCTAAGCACCTAGAACAATAGCCGGTATCTAGGTCTGAAGCGACGCCCTGAAATAGCCCACGACGCCCGCTGCCGCTAGATAACGTGCTGTACTCTCACCACTTTAAACATCGAACTCGGTGACAATTTTTTTTTTAATTATTATATTTCATATATTATTGAACATTCGTCTTGCATTGCCATAAATTGTTAAGAACGGATATTAACGCTTCTAGAACTAATAGGTAGGCTTTCCAAATCTTAACTTAACCTTAGTTTTAATCGCGTTCTTTTCAATTTAGTATGCTTTATTTTCAGAAAGTAGGTATAATTTAATGAGAATAGACCCATTGCAAAAGCCAAAGGAAGTCCTGAATAGAAGATAAAGAGTATATGAAAAAAATATTAAATGCTATCAACATCGAACAGTCTTCAATTTGATTTTAAAGCTCTAACATTTGTGTCCAGGGTAATACGAACGTGAAAGTATTGGATATAAATTAAATAAAATTGACGGAAAAACGGAAAATATAAAAATAATTGTGCTTTCTTTCTAAGAAATATGGCAGGAAAATGTAGAGTCGCTATTTTAAAATAAAAAGCGAATTACATATTTTCTTATTTTTTATTGATTTTACATACTATTCATTTCTATTAATTAATATCTCAAATAAAAATGCTTTAAAAAGTCACCAATTGGAATTAGATGGGACGCGTACTGGGGCTGGGACTTTTATTTATACTCACAAAACAAGGGACACGTATTTTCAAGCATTTTTTCTTAATGGTATTTGTCCACATATCCACAGATTTACTGACTGTAATCCTGTGGATATTCGTAATTTGAATAAGTATCGTATCGTTTAAAAAGAAAGCTGTAAAATTTAAGTTATTTATTTGAATTAAAATGTTTGATTAGAAAAAATGGTAAAAGTAATTTAGGAAAAGCCAATTACTATAGAAAGTGACTATAGAAATTAAGTATGTAATTCATTTCATATAATAAATTGTTTGTATACTATTTAATACCACGATATCGTCGAATATCTAATAAATAGTTATACGCCAATGCGATTTTATTGAATATCTAAATTCTTATTTCTATAATTTACTCCTGTTAGGCTTATGTTTAAATAAAGATAATATGTCACTGTTAATATAGCTTTCATTTTGTGTTGATTTCTTTCGTTTAATTGATTCGCGTAGAGCCTCTTGTCTTTATTTACTAAAATAATGTGTTAATCTCAATTCAAATATTATGCTTTTATTATTTTATCTATCAGCATATTTATTGGCATGATAGAATCGCTTATCATCTCTATTAGTAGAGATCATCTGAGATTGTTGTGATATGGAATCAGTTATTTATTTGTAAAACATATACATGATTGCAAAGTGAAGGGTGTTAATCGAAAATTAACTATATCCAAGGACTCCTGTTTAAATCGGTAGAACATTTAAAAATGCAGTACCTGATTTGACAATGTAAAAACTTTTCACGAGTATGGAAAGAGTTTATATTATACATAATTGTAGAAACTCATTAATTACTTATTTATATATATGGTAAACAGCTTGAGATATAACTACATGCTATATTATTACAATGACCAAGAGATACCGTGAGAATATGTTGAGTACATAGCTGAAATAAGCTATGTAATTATGTTTTGTTAAGACCGAGCTTCCGATTATATAAGGTACCGCTACGACAAACAAAATTTCTCTATAATCTCAAGGGATATGTGTTGTCTTACGTGGATAAGCTGGCGAGCTATAGCTTCTCAATATCATAGTTGCGAAATTTATTATTGCGAATTTTTAGTCTCGAAAATTTTCAACGTTTGCAATAACTGATTTTTTGCCTTGTAAATGAAACGTGTATGTGAGCTCATGTCAATTTAAACATGTAGTCTTTAGCCTAACGTATAAACTTTTTCGTTAGCTTTAATTGAGCTTATATGAATTCCATTAGCAATAAGCACGGGTTTATCCAAATGTTTCAACATCTGTGGATATCAATGTTGTTATATAAATGGTGCATTTCTCTGCATTCTTTTAAGTATTTCGAAATGTGGTCATACCTCGAACAACTCCAACACTGCTCTTATAATGGTAGGTAGATAGACATTTTTGGGTTATCAACGATTTAGGTTGACTTGAAGGCTAACATTAGAAATAACAATATTACATTGATACTATTTGTAATAAAGTTTGTGTATCTTTTGTAAGAATTTGGGTATTGAGTTTAAATTATTCTGGACGATTCATACATATCACTGTTAGTTTATTATAGCGATAGCGTTGTTGTAGCATTTAACTAATTAACAATACCTTGTGCAAAGTAACCTAAAATTAAAGATATTGAATATGGTATATCGTAAATATTTCCCAATTAAATTTCTCGTATAACTTAAAATAGCAACTTTATTTAATCTTAGGGACTTTAGATTGATCATTGAACGTCTCCACACTCAGTTTCTATTCCTCTTTCTTTTCAGGCTCTGAGATGTTCGATTAAATCCGAGTCTATTACATTTATTTTTACTATAATGATTTAACCTCAAATTATTATTTACCTCCAAATTTTATACCTTTTTGTTACCATAAGAACACATTTTTCATTGTCTATTACCAATCTTTTTTCATTTTAATCTAATTTAGGTACATCTTATAACATATTACGACTTATTTCATTCTAAAAACGTAAGTAACCTATTCTGATAAATATGCATTACATAGACACCGACAAAGGCAAACACGTCTTGGTTTTGTTTTCGTAAACGATATGTCACATGTTATATGATCTGCCTTAACAGCTATTCTGTGTAAATAAACTACGCAATCGGGAATGCTTAATGTCGGCAACTTAAGTGTTGTGAAAGCATGCCTATCTACAGAGTTGTCGTAAGAATGCTTCGTAGAGATTTGACTGATGTGCTTTTGTAAGTTTAAGTTTTGTAGTCTTCAGTTCGTTTTCTTGTTTTCCTTTCAAATTGTAAACGTAATATATTACCCCGTTCACTTTTGCATTTTTAGTATTAAGATTGGACAACCCTATTTTTTATTAGCGATAATAATCAAGCTTAAAATAAAACAATATAACCAAAGCATGATTCAAAAGCCATATTGTGATTAAATGATTTTTGTAATACTTATTTGGTAAATAATGAAAAAAATTATTCGATCTCGTAGCAATCTCGTAGTCAATCCGTAGCACCTCAACTATGATTAGACAAAGAGAGACGAAATCACCAATGAACCGATACCGTGCATGTCAGGAACGCATGTATAGAAGCAGTTAATGCTCTCAAAAACCATGTCCCATTTACATAGAACGTACAATCGTGATTAACCGTTTAAAAATGTAAAATGTTCGGACTTAATTAAGGTGTATTAATATGCTAGACGCACCGCAATAGGCACGTACGAGCTATTAGTAAGGGGAACTCGTGTCGCTGCCCAGCCACATACTGAACCGAAATGAACTGCAGTATCTTAATACAGTATTATATTAGTTCATTTGGAAAATATGGTTCTATCTTGTTTAAGAATAAGAGAGAAAATATTAAAAGAAAATTCAGTTTCATAAGAAAATTAATAATGTAAAATGATATATGACCATCTTTTCTAAATATCATAAAGTCATCGAAAAAGCAATCTTACCATTGAAATTATCTGAATGCAGCCGCCTCGATGTCTACCGCATCCGAACGTTGTTGATACTTACCGTCGGCGTCTTCGTTGCTAGCGCTAAGGGCCACGGCACCAGCCGCGTATTCATTACATTAATTGAATACGTAACGAGTTTCCGATGCGATGTGCACACCCGATGTATTTCGGTAATTGCCCCGGAGATAATATCAAGCGTATTCATTATGAAGCACAGAACCGCGCATTTATTGACCTTATCTCCGGTGAGCCCTTGCGCTTTCTTTACCTGTTTATACGTTAATGAGCTACGTGCGCGCTTGCGGAACGAACACGATGGGAACCGCGCCGAACACAACCGTGGCACACTAGTTACTCCACTCTTTGTATGACTACCGTACCTACTACAGTCGTTTTACGCGATAATCAA
Organism: Diatraea saccharalis; assembly: GCA_918026875.4. Taxonomy (NCBI): domain Eukaryota; kingdom Metazoa; phylum Arthropoda; class Insecta; order Lepidoptera; family Crambidae; genus Diatraea; species Diatraea saccharalis. The sequence continues at coordinate 10,342,479 of OU893337.1, forward strand.
ACAACATTCTCAAGCCAATTACGTCGACCGCCGATGACGTCTCAACTATCTTGAGATGATGATCGTTGATATTATTCCGTTGTCAGCGGTAAAATTGATATCTATCAATCAATGTAGAGACGCACGCCGCGCCGTTTAATTAAACGCAATCGGAGCTAGAGATGCATCATACGTTTGGAACTCTATCATCGGGTTCCCACACATATGACTTAATGTTCATAAATCTGTCTCAGTGATGTGACTAAGCCATTTGTGAGACGCGAAGGGAGCGATTCCGAAATAAACGTATTACATCAGTCTCCCCCACGGACGCGTGGATGTGCCCTGCGCTGGTTATAAATAGATGTCGGTCCCTTAAGGCGCGGGTGCTCGTTTCCGGGCTGGAAGTGTGTCGCTTCCGCTGCGAGCGGTCGTTGACGCGCGCATTGTCGCCACGCATTCCCCGCCGACGGCAGCGTCGCCGGCGACGTTTTTAAATAGAGGACCGATTACGAGCGTCTGGTTGCGGCGCCGGGCACATGACCGCGCGAAAGTGCAGCGCCCGCCGCGTCACGGGCTATTTGCGACACCGCTCCCCCCGCGCTCCTCCCCGTGCTCGGTATCCACACCACACCACCAGCCGACCAAAACAAAATAAATCGTTGAAATCTTTTCTTCAAAATATCTACCTACCGAATAGTCTCTCACTCGACTTATCCGTTATCAGATAAAACTGCCAGTATAAAATAAGAATAGGTGTGTCGGTATAATACACCTATTCTACGTGCGATTGGTCATTCTTGTCCAACGTCGTATTTGAAAACGTTGATATGACTATATAAGTATTTCATTGGTGTAGCAGACGCATAAATACGAACTGCGTCTTAATAAATAACAACGGTACTTATCTATTGCGCTCGAAAACTTCGCTCACAGCATAGAATGTGGCGAAGGCGAGCGGCCGGGTGGCATCTCGCGGTAGTCGACGCGGTCGCGTGTGGCTGCGGCGGCGCAGTCTCGGGTCGCGGCTGAATAAATTCGGAGGGAGGCGCGCTGGAATGCGGGAGGCGGCGCGGCGCGGGCGGGGGGCGCCGTGCGACTGGCGCGCGCGACGCTGTCCCACGGTCGCGCGGCTCCTCGCCCCGCGCCCCTCACACTTTCTTTCGCGCCATAAAGGTCGTTTCAAATATTTCGGAATGCTGTTTGGTGACATTTCACTTGCGGGCGGCGGGGAGCGGAATGCAGCCTCCGACACTCGTTCGTTCTGCTCCGCACTGGAGCCCCGCTTGCGCCGCGAGTGCACGCATGCGCCCAATCCATACATGATGTCACACTCGAAGCCCGATGATGTCAAACGAGTCGAAACTTAGGAACGTGATGCATAATAGATCGTTGAACGAAAATTACTTGTCATTTCGTGGGTATCACAAACGGATGTCAGATTCTCTGTGACTCTACAGTTAAAGCTCTGCGGACAACTTTCCACGCTCATGTGTGAACTGAGTTTCTCCAATTAATAGATTCGTTCCAATAGTAAACAGCGAGTCGGAGAAAGCAGTGCCGACGAGGGTCAACGTCCGACGGAATTCACATCGGCCCACCGGCGTGACGTTTATAAAGAAATGCGGCGTAACGCTCTAAAATTTAAAAAACTGCGCTCGTTTTCCCATTCCGGGAAGGTGAGGGCGGCGGCCGCGAGGAGCTGCGGGCTTTATTAAGTCGTGCGCCGCTATGAATGGAATGCGGCGGAGGAGGTTGCGCAAGCGCCTAGCGCGGCGTTCGGCGGAATGCGCGGGCATGCGAGGGACAGGGCGAGGGGCGAGGGGCGGCGGGGGAGGGCTGCAGCGGAGGCTGCATCTCGGCCATTCACGCCGCGGCCGCTGTGTGGTCGGCGAAATAACTCACCGTTAGAGCCGCGGAATGTTCGCTCTATCTCTATACCTGCGCTTGCTCATCCACTTTACGACATACCATACCAGAGCGAGATACGCTGATAACAAACGAGATCTCAACTTGTCTCTACACTTTATTTGTATTACGTGACAAATGTACCTCCCGATTTTGGTGTACAAGTAATTATTATGTAAATGAACATTGAATTAGTATCGCATGTTTAAAGTACATACATGATAGTAAAAAAAGTATATTTTAGTACCTATGATATCATGATTACTACCAAGTCAAATATAAAATATGTAATACTACCTTAACTTTTATGACTTACCTACCTATTCATATTCATTTCAGAAGCCACAGTTGCAATATAATTGCAATATCATTACAAATTCGTATGCGTGAGCAACACACTGCATTCTAGAGCAGCTGTTTGTTAAAAGAATAATGCACACCGCTCGCACTATCAATAGGGAGCGCGTCACCCGCCCTGCATACCTTGCCGACGCCCGCGCCGAGCGACCCGAGTTTCGTCACATCATGCGCTAAATTCTGTTTTTATTCCATTGTTTCTGTACTGTCTCATCACATTGTGCCGTAAGGATGTCTTTTAATCAAAATCTTCAAATCCAACCCATGAATGAGACTTATCATTATTAAACCCTCAAGTTGCATCCTTTTGAAGTAAGTCTTCGAAATAATTACCCACGCGGGTATTGTCTATTTACAATATTGTCTTGTGTGTCTAAACTCTTGGGTAACGATGATAAATATGTACAAACGACATATTCGTCATTATCACAAGTGTAAACATGTTTCGCGATAAAAAGTAACACATTTGCGCTATTTCCCATAGTTGTCAGCAATTAAAGCAGAGTTTGTGGGTGCGGGCGCGAGGGGGCGACACGTGTGGCGTGTGGCCCACATAGTAGCGCCCATTGAGCTCCTACTGCCGGATGTGACGTCAGCGTCACCGCACACCTTCGCCCTCGCATACTACCGTAACAAATCTATGACGATTTACCACCGCCAACGTAATAATGCATGTCCCTTAATCGTTTCAATTTATACGAATTAATTAAAACGTGACATTCTCAGACAGCAAATAACTAAGAGTCACATACCTAAAACTTCCGACAATATCCTCAGTGTGTCCTTATATGAAACGAATCCGAAGCAATCGTAGTCGATAAATTGGCAAAATAATTGTAGTGGCGCCGACTCCCGCGCAGCCCCGACAAGGCCGGTCCCGCGGCCGCACCATTTGCGGCGCCTCTCTCCGCCGCGCCTAATTAGTGCCAGCTCAGTGTGGGTGAGCCCGCATGCTTCCCCTACGCCCTCCGCCTTCGTTTATTACTATTTTAAGTCAATAGTAAACGCAATAATTGTAACCAAATGAGCACTAATGAATTTATTAACGTGCGACCATGATCGACTCCTACCATGAACGTTTCGATGACCGACCGTTTTATATATTCCAGATGGTGAACAATTAACAGAAGATGCGACGCTAACTAACGAGCCTGAGTCAGCATGATGTCATATAGCTAATGGGAGCGTCCCGGCGACTACGTCACATCCCATTCCAGGCGCATTCCTCAACCAATCGAGCGATGACAAATACATGCTTAGTCCACCTTCGTGCCCCCGTTATGTTGTATTTGATTACTGTTATGCTTGAAAAATTATCCGAAAGACTCTTTTACTTATAACTATAGTCTTAAGTTACTCAATCTCAAGAGAGAAAACTTCAGCGCATAAATTCAAGAAAAGAAGAAATCTATGAAGATATCAGGAATTACGAAACTGGTTTTCATAATGATTTGACAGATTGTTATATATTCTGAGATCATTGTGAAAGCTGATTTTGTTCCTTAGTCGACGAATGAATGGACAAGAAGATAGAAACCACCTCTGAAGAAAGAAGAACAACTTATTTTGAAGATTCTTGTAACGTCCATAATATTAAGTACCCACTCGTTAACTATAAGTATTGTATAAAAAAAATAGAACATGATTTAATCCCAATTTTTAGTGACATTACTACATATGTCATAAAACGAAGACTAACTTTAGTACATGGTTTAAACCATTCCGACCAAAATGCCAATTTGACGTTTTCTCTTCTCTTGTTGTTAATTTGCCTAAGATGGGTATGGTTTAAATCAATTACTAATTTAAATCCTCGTTCGATAGTAAGATGGCATGGGTCGACGCAGAGAAAGAAAATCTGTCAAGCGTTTCACGAAGTTAATGCAGCATGAATCTTCACTTGAGTGTGCAAGGTCCAATGTTATATCTTATAATTTGTCAGTTCTGACGTTCTGTTACCTACGAGAGGCAATGGACCATCTGTCAGATATTCAACGACCCTAAGTATTTGTTCATGTAACTTTTTTATGATTTTTACTTAATTTAGTCTTCCAAAGTATAATTTAGCTTAGAATAATATAAAAGACCATTACATATAGAATGCAACCGTGAGAGTCAAATATAACTTTATTATAACAATATTTATGAAATATATGAAAAATATTATATAATAAAAATTCAATACTGTTTTAATTGATTCAAATTTTTGTATTTGTTAGTATTAAGCACTCTTATCTCACCGGGAACTTACAGGTTCTGAAATCTATTGGATTTCAGAGAAACATAAAATTTATCACAGTAGCTAAAAGATAAAAGTTCATACTTAGTAATTTATTCTAAAAGTATAGTAAGGTATTATAGTAAACAATCATTATGTATAATGAGTGAGTATGTTTTAACAACGCTGGTGTTAATATAAACGAGGACCAAGTACCAAATATAAACCGTTATTCGACCAAAATAAGTCAGCATATTTCAATTTAACGTTTTCTTTTCTGCAATTGCTAATTTTCTTTAGGCAGCCAATGGTCCTCCTTTTTAATATAAGACAGCACAAGTTAAGCTATCAACACTTTCCCCTGAGGGACATTTATACTAATTCGTTTCGAAATGTTGTCATACAAAAAAATTCTATTCGTTAGTTGTGAAAATTCACAAATCACTCTTTTTTTATATCGGTTTAGTTATTATATTTTTCCTCATCTTTTCAATTAACCGTCCCTTTTTAAAATTTTATCACTACCTAAGTATTTCTTCTTTCATGCAATGCCACATCACTCTTTTATTACACTATTTGGAACCCAGATAGACAAATTCAGTCACATGCTCCACTCTCTTATTTTCTATTTTAAAAAATATTTATCTCGCTTGGATAATGTATAATATTATCCAAGTGAGATAATTTTTTTTTTTTCTAGTTTATATTTTTATTGAACGTACCTACCTATATTTCAAAGTTATCAACAAAACATATTACCAAATTGGAAATATATGTAGATCAATTAATGTTGTATGACATTTGCCAAGAATTCACAGTCGGCCGTTGTGTAAAATTATTGCCACTTTTTTCATATGTACGAATTTGAAGAAACTGATACATCTTTGTGAAATCCAGAAAAGTGCATGAAGATTTTACGTTTGTTCTTTTGGCTTTGAAGTCGCATGAAATTTTCTTTTGTGTTTTTTTTTGTTGTAGAGATTATAACATCCGAGACACGGTTTATTTTCACTAATCTATACCAATTTTTTGTAATAAATAAACTGTCTCTGTCTCTTAGTCAGCACCAGGGTCGTATCTGATTTGCTTCCATTGGTTCCTGTTCAGCGCGTCTCTTACGACGTTGTTTTAAATAATGATGAGTCGTTCACTTAATCGACCCATCTAATTACTGAATGACCACGTGATCTGTCAGTGCATCCTATCACAATTTTATCCAGACTCGTTGCCCCTGGGCATTGAATGGCCAAAATATGCAAGAATGTATGATAAACAGGCAAGTTTTAATTTCGAGCTGATTCGGGATCGATGCATTAGTGCGTTTCGCAGTCAAAGGTATTCTCATAATTCGCCTCCAGCATCACGTCTTAAATGCATTCTATCCTTTATCTTTCTTGGGCCAGGATTATCCACATTCAGGAAATAGCGAATAACATGGCTCGTATCAATCTAATCTTGCTGTTGATACCAATTCCTCTTTTCTGCTTATGCTGTTTAGCTGGCTCATAGCATCCTTTGCCATCCCGATACGTCTTTTTATTGCGAGGAGACAGTTGCTCTCATTACAGATTTGGGTTCCCGCATACATGTTATTGACGCCAATGCTACAGGTGACATTTGTTAGCTTTCTGGGTCGATTTACTACCACATTCACCTGTTTACAGTGAGAACAACGTTGCCATTTTGGAATTCAAGCCTTTGAAATAGCTCGCTCATATTTTGCGAATAATGTGTTTCAAATATTTTTGAACAAGGTAGGGTACAATAGGCATCCTTAATTCGTTTTCTTTTTTGTTTGGAATATCACTTTTAAGTAAATTATATTTGATGGTTTACGATAACTGCGATTTAATATATCAATATTAATACTATGAAGACAAAAGATTTTATAGTTTGTTTGCATTGAATATACTGGAAAACACCGAAAATATTGGTCAGATTTTAAAAATACGTGCTACGCGGTTGTCATAGGCTACTATTTACTCGAGCGAGGTCGGCCGAAAACATCTAGTCTTACATATGTACTAACTATGCTCTTTTTCCGTGAAAATGGCATGGTATATTGGCTGTTAAATTACATGACCATAATATTTCAATGGCCTCTATAAAAAATCATAAAGGTGTAGACCTACGATAGTACCTGAAATAGTGCTGTCCATTCTGTATCTAAAAAGTGAAGCACCGGAATTCAGACTATTGTATTCCAATTTATTGTTTATCAAGTACGGAAAAATGTGAATGTGCCGCATCAGATAAATACCAGCAGTTTTTTGTGCGCATGTAATAGTCAGAGATTTTTCTACACTCGGTCTTCTTCTTGTTTAAAAACGATACACATAATAGTGTAAAATAACGTATAATTTAGTATAAACATTATATAATATTTTAGAATTCACAATGCCATATTGATAAAAATCTTGAGGGAAAAATGCAAATTTTACCAACCACTGGTCCACCACCACCAGAACTGGTGATTTTTTAAAGCTTTTCTTAACGATAGTGGAATATTTTTAACAATATACCCGAGAACATAGATCATCGAATATTGCTCACATATTTTCATCTGTATCACTATGGTATTGCAAGGATATCTGTTGACGAAACCACAACCAAAACCAGAATCTATATTGTGCTAGCAGACACAGTCAGTGGTAAATAAATATCCTATAATGGCAAGTTTCTTTGTTTGGATGTTTGTCCGTCAATCACGCCGAAACTACTGAACCGATTTTGATGAAATTTGATATACAGATAGGGTGTTAGCTGACTTGTATAAAAGGATATTTTTTATCCCATTAAACACTTCCCTAGGGACCACGCGGGCGAAGCCCCTGGCGAAAGCTAGTTATTTCATAAATTTTCTATAAACGTGTCGAACGTTCTCAATAATTTCAGTGTCAGTGTCTGAATCGGCAATCACTGACGTGATTGGCGACGTCATTTTATTTATCGGACCACAGACGATGTTTGCGTTTTTAATGTCATAAATTCTCTTCCATGACGCATCACTAAAACACTGACGGGAGTCCTACAGTGTCACTGATGTTTCTCTGCCAGACTCTGTTCAAAGTATATAAAAAATAAGAATGATAGCCATTGCTTTAAATAAAGAAGAGAGTGTAAAATCGTGTATTTATATTACGTATAATTATTACTTTATGAAAACTATATTGTTCTGACTCCAATTACTAATGGTGACAAAATGTTGGTGGTATATAAAATAATGGAAATGGATAACTTTATAGTTCTATATTTTTCACTTACACGTACATATTAGGTCCTTACATATGAAATTGGTGTTTGGTATGGGAGGAAGAATGCGTCGAATATTTTTTAATATAATATATTTATTTAATCACAGTATAAACCATTGTTATCTATGCACTTTAGCCATCTCATAGGTAGTTCAATGATCCCCTTACAAAAAACCATTCGGACGGGAATCAATAAAATCTTTGAAGGCGATTTTCACTGCCCCATCGGAGTTGAATTTTTTCCCTTGCAAGAAGTTATCCATATTTCGAAAAAAATGGTAATCTGTTAGAGCAAGGACCGGTGAGTACGGTGGATGTCTTAGACATTGTGTTGTGCAGGGTGAGGTCTAGCGTTGTCGTGAAGTAGCAGTGGCATAGAGCGATTGACCAGCCTCGGTTAAAAGCTAGTTTTTCTAGCATGGTTTGCAATTGCTGACCGTAGACGTCTGCCGTGATCGTCTGGCCAGATTTGAGAAAACTTTTGAAAAAAATTGAGAAAATTTGAGAAAAGCACTTGGGGCGGGATTTGGCTAGATTTGTTGGAACCAAAAACGCACTGTGTTTTTTTTTGCGACACATCCACCATATACATAATTAACCCTTCGAGTCGTTTCCGCAGCACGGTGGAAAACTCGTACTCGTAAATAACACGACATTTCAAGATTTCCATTTTTTATATTGGGTGACGTAAATAGGATAAACAGAAGAAAAAAAAAACAAATGAATGCCGCCTAACGAAACACAAATACATGTGTAAATGGCTGTATAAATTTGAATCTGGAATTCCAACCAAGGAGGAGAAAATTGTGATTAAATTGGCCAGTACGACAAAACGCCAATTTCATATATCGCACGTTGAGAATGACAATATCACTAACCAAAAACGACGTATTTCTTACTTCTGGCAACATTTTTCTTTGTTAAGTATAAACTTTAAAATGCAAAGATCCCTGTGAATGTAGCTTGCATAGAAACTGCTGGGTGGCGTAGTGACGATACGTTGTTGAGAGGGGCTGATTACAATTTCTTGAACTTTAAACGCTCGTTACTCAAAATCGCATTTTTTGCATTATGTCACTATCGGTCTCATCGTACGATATTAGGACCTAATATTATTAAAGTTATTACTGTGGCGTCACATTGATACAGCGTCGATATATCAATTTGCCGAATGAACACTTATATTACCAGGAATCAATATAACAATGTACCTGGTGACGCTACAAGATCAAGGAGAAATAATTAAAGTCAAAGGTAATATTTAAAAAATCTAAATATTTCTTTTCGTCTTCTAATTCGTTATAACGACAGTGGCGAATGTATTAAGTGTCACAGGGAATGTATGAAAGAATAATATTTAATACAGACCTGTGTCGGTGCTCCGCCAGCAGTGATCTCAAACTAACTACTGATGTTGCGCATGATACGTCACTCATGTGTGAATAAAACTTTTTGAAAAATATAAAATGGCGTTGATTTTGTAAAGGTTGATACTATTAGCTGTCCGACTTTTTATTAATAATTTTCATTTTTTTTCCTATAACCACAGACATTGTTGACGCCCAAACAGAACGATGGTTACCTATTTCAAAATTAAATATCTAACGCAATTAATAATCCTTAAGGAACATATTATTAGGACAACATTAATGAAAAATTGTAAAAATCTTACTTTTTTTATACTCGTACCGCAGGCGTCCGTTACAATCATCAAAAAATCTCGATTCAGTTCGATATTATTATCTCTACTCTACCGTGACTGTGAAAGTTTGTTGGAATGCGAAGAAAGTAAAAAGATCTTGTGAAGTGTAGATACCTACGGTCAAAGAGAACAAATCTATTATTTATAAAAAAAATGTTCTTGATTTAAAACACCATTGATGTGTTAACGTAACATTTCCATTGACTCTTCACTCATATTGAATACAATATTCACATGCGTTCTGTTTTAAAACATACTTAATCGTACCTAGCTCGATAGTGCCGTGGTTAGTGCGATCAGTCTCAGATTGTGAAAGTTAAGCAACTTTTGAAAAGGCCCTACAACGGATGGGTGACAAAAATACACATATCAGAAGTATCGTGTTTCGGAAATTACACTAATCTCTGCTGCATCTATAAGCTGCATCTGCAAACTTAAGCCATAGGTTCGAATGATAGGTATATACAAAGAATTAAGCTTGAATCGTACATTAATAGGTATATATACCTATGTTTATGTTAATATTAACTTACCTGAAATTAAATTAACAAGTAGATACAAATATTAAATATTTTCTCTGAAATCACCAAACGATCTATTTATTACAGATCATCATTGATACAAACCGATGCACTAGTATATGATAAGCTGTCATTCGAAAAACAAACTTTTAAAGTACATATATGATAATAATTTCAGTCTACGAAATAAGCAGAATCAAAAATGACGTTTAAGATCATAGACATAAAAAATGGCACATTAAGCTGAATTCTAACTGCATCTTGTGTCCTCATTACGTCACATTATCATTATAGGGTTCCTATGTGACAACCACCACATTAAATTCATTTCGGCGATGAAGATCTTTTTTCAAACTAAAACAAAACTACTGATCTATCTGTCGTCAAAGTTTTATTGGGATCATTTCGAGATTGTTTCAAACAATAAAAGCGCAATATGCATACGAGAAAACAGTCAAGTTGGAAAACTATTCTTATTTTTTTAAGTTGGTTAAAAATAAAACACTGCAAACGAAGTTGTGAATTTTTCCTGTCAATCAACCGGATTTGTAAACTTGCAAGAAGTACCAGCGCGTCAGATTACCACAATACATGACAGATGCATATATTTTCAAAGTTATCTTCAAAGTCTTAAGGTTTACATTCGAATAATGAAGTTTGACAGTTTTGTATAATCTGACATGCTGTTGGCTGTCCCTTCGCAATCAATTAATCCTGTTTTAATTATATTAACTGTTAGGTACACACATGACACACTTTTTATCCACGACCACCATTCATATCCTGTTAAAGTACGTAGTTACTCAACTACCACATAAATAGGAAAAATATTATATATTTTTATATATTTTTCCTATTAATACAAAATTTAAGGAAGGAAAAGAAATCTTTATTTATTTTTCGTTCATAGGAAATTTCGAATACCGTTAACTGAAGATAAAGTATTTGTGAGAGAACACGAGTATTAAAGAGCAAAATCCAATAAAAAATAACATACCTATTTCGGAAATAAAGCTAGAAAAATAATCGAACTGTTTTAAATGAAAAGTAACAAAATAACCTATCCGTAAAAATTACGAGGCACCTTTCTGAAAAAGTGATTATGTTTTAATTTTATAACAATAATTTCAAAAGTTTATCATTTTTATGTAAATAATCCCAAGAAATATCTAGAATCTACACTTATGCCTTGTTTACACTGGTGGATGGGACCATGCAGTTCCTACGCGAAGTGTGAGCGATCTCTTCGCACACATCTCATAAGTCAAATAAAGAGTGACCAATGAAAATTAAGAACAGAAATCGGTAGGGGCGGTATTTATCTGACGGAAGAGGCCATGGGTCTCGTTGGTCGCGGAACGTGATACATAACTGACATTTCAACTTTGCGTACTCGACATATGATTTCCACTAGCGCCGGCTCAATGAAATTTGGTGCCCTAGACAAAACACCGGAACGACGCCCATAAAAAATCAACATAAAATAAAAGAATAATTCAATTAAAACAGATTTTCAAGCCGCCCGTCAAATACGAGCGCCCTAGGCAATTGCCTAGGTCGCCTTTATAAACGGGTCGGCCCTGATCAGTTCTCGGCGGCTCGCTCGGCGTACTTTTGTCTTATTTCGAAAAGCTAATAAGACTCAAAAACCACGTATCTTTCGATAATTTATGCAACGAAAGAAGAACCTGGTGCTATTTTCGATGCGCAGATAATCTTCATGGAATATCGTTTTAACAAAAATATAAGAACGTTTCAAAATTTACCAAAATACCGTGGACAAACAGGTAGGTCATCAGATTTGCACCGATCGTTAGATTCGTAAGCCTTATGCTGCATAAATCCTGAATACTTTTCCATTACTTCAATCCTGGACAAACGCATGATATGAATTATAAGTCTACCAGAATCTCAAGGCATTTAAAAAAAAATGAATTTCATATTGCAACACTCAACACCCATTAATCATTAAGTCACTTGGTTGTCATTCGTTGCTAAAATTTTGTTGGTGTCGTTAATATTTCGTTATTTTATGAGAAATAACGTAAAAAATCTCTTAAATCTGAAGCGAGGAATATTGTTTTCAATGTCTTCAATAAAATTCGCGAGGAGGAAGGTGAAAATCTAACGAAATCATCGATTTTAAAGCGCGTCGTAGCTTTGACCGGTAAGTTGAACTGAGTAATATTGATACATTTTATATTTTTTTATAACATTAACTTATATCAAAGATTTTTTTAAGGATACTAAATGATTATGTATTAAATAGATTTAAAATTAAAGATTTAAATAAAAATTTTGATGAATTTTTAGGTGTTTCCAGTACCACTGTACGACGAATCATATGTGTAAGCACATCAAATGATGGTGTATTTTCTACGCCCGGTAAAAAGAGAAGAGGGGGAAAGAAAAGTATTAATTTAGATAGTTTTGATTTAGATTCGCAAGAGTTGTTCACGGGATGGGTGACCAAAAATTATTAAACAAAGGCCTGAGGCCCTGCAGTTTGGCTGTCAAAGAGTTAATGATGATGATCAATATATCAAAGACGAAAATTTAATAATACAGTTAATATTTCATAGCAATTTTGGCGAATAAAAAAGTTATGTCAATTTGACGTAACGTGCACTTCAAATTGACATAACTTTTTTATTTGTGAACCGATTAAAATAAATCTCACATTAAATGTTAACTGAAGAATACCACAATATAATAGTGAAAACTACATTTAAATCGGTTCAGCCGTTTCTGAATTATCGTGCACAAACGCACAGACAAACAGACAAACCGACAAACAGACAAAAAATTTAAAAATCATTGTTTTGTGTTCTACTACGCTTATAAATGTCCCTCATAACAGTTTTTTTCATTTATAGACATCGATCGGTTACGTTTTTAATATAGTTATAGATTTATAATATAAAGAGAATATATTTGTTTGTTCATTTGGTAGTTTTTGTTCTACAGTTTTTACGAATGAATAGTGTGAATCAATCGAAGTTTAGGTACCAACTCCAAATCGGTTAAAGCTAGTGTATATACGTACAAAACTTAATTTCCATGTTCCTTTTACAATTTAAATAATTTATAATATTATAAGTATCAAGATCATTTACCCCAATTTCCTTGGTGTGGCATACATCAAATTTTAATTTCCCTATTTGCCATGAGATTCTGGTAGGCCATAATACGTTATAGATACGTTTTGTTATACATTACTCGACAGTAAGGAATAGTTCTACAAATAATTAAAGCATATGCAGCATTGGACATTATATATGATCGCGCCGAATTCGCCTTCTAGTCTTATTCAATCAATATCATTTCATACTACTTAAATAAATTTACTTAAATTTTAGATTAGAAATTGTCGCGGTCTGATTAAAGGTTAATGTAATATTCGGCCTAACTTACCCGGAGTGAATGGAGGAAAACTTGTTCGGAAACTACTGGAATATAATTTGTATTATTATATAGATAAAAATTTCTTTTGATTATGAAATCAACTTAACATTAATTTCATTATCAAAATTAATTGCCCAGAAAATTTGAAGATATTCAAAAAAGTACAACTCCAAATTATTAAATTGTACCAATACGTATAGATCTATTGTGAAACCAGACTTGAATTCAGTGAGCCTGAGATTGAAAACTAAACAGTTTGCTCAAAATTAACCCATCATCGTCAGCCTATTAATGCTGGGCACAGGCCTTCCTCGTGGTTGGAATCGAATAAAATAGAGAGAATAGGTAACCCATTGGTGTTGGGTGCTTCCCATAACCGAAATCTTCGTTCAGACAGCAGACTCGCCATTTCTTCTCACCACACAGATTTTGTTTTAAACTCATTCTCTCTTCAGGCTATGCGACTTTGGAATGAACCTCATCTTCCTCTTCAATCTGCTCCAAGCAAACTAGCTTTCAAACGTTTACCACCTACTGAACTCTCCTGGCCACAGATAATGTTTATGCATGTATGATATTTATGTATAAGTGAGTTGTATATTTAGTTGTATCAGTGTAAACATTTTTATTGTATAAAATATTTGCTTTTTGTTTATGTGTAATTCAAATTACGAAAATTCAATGATGTAAATCACTTCTAGGGGTACACCCCAGTGCGAAGGTGGGGCAAGAACTCTTCTATAATTTTATGGATATGTCACAGAAGAGTATTTAAAATATATATGCATAGAACGCATATGCGAAAAATTACTAATCAAAATAGACATTTAAGATCAAACACATAAAAAGTTTAAAAGTAATGAACCTAGGATTAAGATTAACGATGTCGATAGTGATATCGAAGCGTATTTTTTAAGTCCAGATTTAGTATAAGTAAAAAAAGTCAATTTAACTATTGGCAAAGTTACGATTCAGATCATTCATATATGTATTCGTAAAATCTAAGCGCCTCTCAAACTATTAGGTTGTAACAGGCCCGGCCTAGATTAGATGATGGTAGTTAAATGAAACTAAGCTGATTCTATTTGACAATTATATTTATGGTAAAGAAAAAAATGTAACAATAAAACAAAAAGGTTAGCGAATTCGGTTCGCGAAAGGTACGAGTCCCATTTGCTCTGTCTGCTCTTCGGAGCTTAAACAAGGCGTGGTACAAGATTTCGAATAAATAACAAATAATATAAATTTAATAGGAGAACTGATACGCCCTAACTAGCAACTAATTTACCATCTCACAGCGTTTACTCTACTTTTAGTCGAGAAATAGAAATGAGGTTCTACTTAATGACTTTTAAAGCGTCATTTGCCAAATTTGGCGGGTTCCTTGGTGCAAAATATTAATCATTGTTATTAGAACAAGAGTAGTATGAAGTGATTGTTACTGATAAATAACTAAAATCTATCAGTGACTTTTTTAAATAAACGGTGTAATATTAATACTAAATAATTAGTAGATATTTTGTGAGTTCATAAGTACCTTATAGTTACAATTTTAGTTTATTAAGTAGTATTTTTTTTGTAGCAGAGACCCTTTTTGTTAATTAAGTACTTCTTTTTTGTAGTTTTCAAAATGTAAGATATAACACGAATCATTTAATCCCCCATATGAAAGTAGGACCTTTGAGCTAACTTTCATATATCACTAACACTTAATGTCATGTGGTTGTAAAATGTAATATGGCAAAATACTTATTTGAAAAAATAATTATTTCTTTTCTTGTAGACATCACTGCGTCAACGTTATTTTAAAACAGTGAAAACGGCTTTATGTGTGCTGCTTGGTTACTTTCACACAATCAACGAGTCGAGTGATTGCAACCCCACCACTTTATTACGATAAATAGGTCGACTAAAAGGGTTTAAACCGACTTAGGAAAAGCTGATGTGTGATATAATGACGTAATTACATCTAATATAGGACTTTTAATATTCAAAATGCTTTTACTCTATATTCTATCGAGGTTATGGTTATTCAGCCGATTATCTTACGATATTTACAGCATTCATAGCTGAGAGAAGTACGCCCAAATCGCGTCGAGTAAACGTGCACAGACCATTTATATGACATTAAAGATCCTTCACTCCACCAACAGCTGAAATAGAGACGTGCTGCTGGCTTTTTACGATAACATTTGCTAGTTGGGTAAAACAAAAGAGAGTCCAAAGATCAAAACAGCTGTTACTTCCATACGCGGACGAAAAACACATCAAAATTCTCTTTACCGATGAAAAAAATTACAATCTAGGCACTACAATAAACAAAATTATCGAGTGTATGCACACAGCTCTAAAGAAGCTTCCGTAGTGGCCAAAGTTCAGCGAGCAATCAACCTTACTCATTTATTTGTTCATTGCATTGCATGCATGAAACTAAATACACAAAGGACATCGCCGAAAATGGCCCCAATACCATTAAATATTAATACTTCAATAATAATTACTAATTTATTTATTAAATTGGAATCAAATATTTATTTGACACGAACAAGCTGCGATCCAAAATTAATATTTAAAAGTAATTTAACAGTAACGTTTTTATTCGCAAATATTCACATTCAATATACTTAAATTCTATTGAGTCAGATGGATGTTATTTACACGTCAGATCAAGAAGATCATTTATTTTTATTAGCTAACCTTTAAATCATCGAACACAAAAACATTAAATTAAATTGACCGAAAATAAACTTAAATTTACTAAAAGCGGCATCTCTTGGTGATTTTCCAACAAAACATAAGGACATAAAAACTGAATATTATACAAACTAAATTCATTAACTGTTGATAATTTACTCTTGTTTATTCAGAAAGACTGATATTCATACGACATATCCTAAAAACTACTTTGTTTCTATTACATTACCTTTATATTTCTCGTAAACATATTAACATCATATCATTTATGTATTTAAGGCGCCATCTTTTGATGTAAACCATCAAAAAGCTATAGGTTTTTTAATTTTAAGCTTATTAATAGGTATGTTATTTAACTATTAGAATGATTTATTTTTGTATTGATTGACTTAAAAACTTTTACAAATCACAACGAAAAACCGACTTTCTTAAAGTTGAGTTTTTTTACTTTGACAATATAGACATCAATATCATATCATGTACTTAGAGTGCCATCTCTTGGTGGTTTTCCAAACAAATTATAACCTCAAAATTAATTATATTTTGCGTGATAATAAGTTCTAAAACTCGGTCGCGGTATAATAAATACATAATGAGAATTAGTTAGTGACACACAATAAAATAAGTATTTTCCTATATTTTTTTGGCTCTGGGGCCACCAAAGTATAGACGTTGAGCAATGTCCTTTCAGTTAATAATATTCACATGCACCAAGGTGCAATCAAGATAGGCATGGCAATATAGAAAGTTGGAAAAAAAGAGGGTCAGCGTTCCATTTTAAATTGGTATACATAGTTACATTTCATTTAAATGAAAATTTATAAGAATGAGTATATATTTTACATTAACTTCAAATAATGAGGCATTTCGTGGTTATCGAAACAGGCGAATTTTTTTTCTGTATAAAATATGTAATTTTGTTTAAAATTCACTTAAAACTATTATTGGATATTACTTTTAAAAAATAATTAATATAAAAATACGATTTAATTAATTCGCATTTATTTGATTGGAACGTAAGTGTGAAATTTATGGATGTGTCCTTAACTTAGGAAATTAAATAATATTATTAAATAAATTGTAGTTTTGTAGCAGTTACCCGAAATACTAAATTTTATTTAATACGCCTTCAATGCCGATACAAATATCGATATCATGTATCGCGCCCTATGACAGTCCGTTATCGAGGAAGTATTTAAAAAATAAAAATTTGTTCTTAAAAGCATACTAGATGTCACTGGCGATGTTTGGATATTGTCTATTATATTCATTCAAATTTTATTTCTGGGGTAATAAAAGTAAATTGAGTATAGAAAATTAATAAATATGACATCGTTTCGTGTTTCTTATAATACCTAACTTAAGGGAACGATATTTGGTTTATACCTATGTCAACATTAGTGATGGCCAACTTATTAGTTGGTCGTAACTTCAATTGATTGGATTCGTCCGAATTGAGATATGAAATCAAGAACAATTAGTTCATGGCCTTCAGGCCTTAAATAATCCAAACTTTAATACTTCAACTAGCTACATAATTCATAAAATACGCTCAAAATATTTAGAGCTAACAATATCATTTAAATTTAATATCGTCTTGGTGTGGACACCAGCTCACATAGCTGTAACTGGCAATGAACAAGCTAATTATTTAGCTAAATCCATAACAAATATATGTTATTATAACATTCCCATTACAAGTATTAAAGGACCTGACTCGGATATATTAGTAAATATAAAAAGAAAATTGCGTAATGATTTTGTATATACTTGGGAACAAATCACTCTAACCAAGGGAAAATGGTACAACCAAATAAACAAAAAAATCACAAAACCTTGGTTTAATTTGGGATCCCACTATACAGAAAATATTATACTATAATTTCTCTTCTCAGGTTTGGACATTGTCGTTTTAATGCTCACCTTCATAAAATTAATACATATAGTGTCGTCACCTATCTGCAATTATTGCAATTCAAGTAGCCAAACTTTGGATCATCTTTTCTTTGAATGTAGTTGTGGCGATTCGCCATCACTATCCCACAATTATTATAGGTATACACATCCCTACACAGGGGAGTGTTTGGGTTGTCTATGGGGACGCCATGTGATCGTCAAATAGCATCTAAGTTTGTAACCAAAAATGTAATGTTTTATACCATTATAAGTACATCTAACCAAGTTCCTCCGTGTTTCTTTTCGTGGAAAATTAAACCCAAATAGTCATTTTTCTCTTGCTAGGATTCTTTTCATGGATCGCCTTCTGGATATTTACCATAAACCTGAAAATTATTAAAGAAATGATAAAGCTCGGATTGGAAGTATAAAATACGAGTATAATAGCAAAACATAAAGACAGATACAAACAGGAATGACAGACACGTCAAGTAGGTACAAAACACTAAAGAGATCGAAAAACTACCAAGAAGTCTTCACTTCTTAACATCCCGTCTCGTTTTTCAAACCTATTTGTAAGCAAAGTTCTTTCAGTCTTGGCTTGAAAAGTGGTTTCGTCAGGAAATCTGCAAGCTGCTCATTTGCTTTCACTTTCAGCACCTTGAGGTTTCCCCGTGTCACGCACTCCCGAATGAAGAAATGCCGCAAACGAATGTGTTTAGTCCTCTGGTGACATTCGTAAGGTGGGTCGTGGGCCAAGCGGATAGCTGACTCGTTATCAAGATAAAGTTCTGATGAGACTTCTCCAGCTACCATGAACTTCATAATCTTTTTTAGCCATATCAGCTCTCTGGCCGCTTCACTGGCAGCAACTATCTCTGCCTCTGTGGAGGAAATCGCGACCGTCCTCTGTCTTTTGCTCTGCCAAGCTATGGCCCCTTTCGAGTAAAGGCAGACCATTCCAGACGTAGATTGTCCTGTAGTGGGATCTCCCCCATGATCTGCATCGCTGTAAGTTTGGATGCATTTTGACGCGGTGGAAGATTGGTATCTTATACCATTATTGACTGTCCCTTTAATGTAGCGAAAGATTCTCTTCACCTTGGCCACATCATCTGATTTTGGATTGTCTAAGGTTCTTGAGACAACACTTACAGCATACGATATGTCAGGTCGTGTCCCAATTGCTAAGTACGAAAGCGCACCAACTGCCTGTCTGTAGGGGAATGGTGCTGCTTCCTGCTCTTTTTCGGTTATTTGAATATCTTTAACTATAGGAGTTACTGCAGCCTTACAGTTTTGCATATCAAATCTCTCCAACAGACGTCTCGAGTATCCTTTTTGATCGATTTTGATAGATCCATCAGTTTCCCTCTTAATCTCAATACCCAAAAAATACGAGCCAGGTTGAGTGGTAATTTTAAAACAATGTCTTAACTCACTCAAAAACTTTTCCGTTTCATTTGGGTTTGCAGACGCTATCAATCCGTCGTCTACAAATAATGCAAGGATTATTTTCTTTTCTTCAATATCCTTATTTCTAATGAAGAGGCATGGATCACTGTCGCACTGCTTGAATCCTATCTTCAAGATATATTGTGTGATGCAGTGATTCCAGCACCGAGGTGCTTGTTTCAAACCATACAAGCTTTTTTTAAGCTTACACACTTTTCCTGTTCTATCATCATACCCTTCTGGAGGTTTCATATAAATTTCCTCATTCAAATTTCCGTAGAGGAAAGCCGTTGATACGTCAAATTGTGACAAAGTTAGTTTTTCCTGTGCAGCAACACTTATTAATGCCCTTACAGTGCTTAATTTTGCTACTGGGCTAAATGTCTCGTAGAAGTCTACTCCTTCCTTCTGAGTATAGCCCTTGACTACAAGGCGAGCCTTATATTTTTGTACTGTGCCATCCGGATTGGTTTTGATTTTATACACCCACTTGCAAGGAATCGCTTTCCTCCCTTTGGGTAAATCTACCAAATCCCATGTCTGGTTTTCTTTAAGAGAGTTAATCTCACTCTCCATAGCTACTCGCCATTTATCTGACTCGGCACTTTCAATTGCTTCTTTGAAATTTGTAGGTTCTGACAGAGGATCAACAGATGAAGATTGTACGTGACAAACATTGCAGACATAATCACGATATCGATTTGGCGGTCTGAGATTGCTGCGATTACGTAGTGTCATTCTGCCTTCATTCTCTACGTCGTTCACAGAGAGTTGAGCGTCATCAGCTTCGTCGTCTGTATCTTGAGCATCAATGGAGTGTCCTCTTATAGGCTCAGTAATCGACTCCTCTTCAGCTTCGTGATACTCCATCTCAGTTGTTCTACCGATTTGATTATCGCTATTGTTTTCGTCGTTCACTAAAACTTCTAACTGTTCTCCAATTTCAGGTTCGTCATAAGCTCTACTGTTAGCAATATCTTCACAAGTTCCATACTTAATTCCTAGAAACTCAAGATTTAAATCTTGTTGTGTTTGCTTGCAGTCATCTGGAAAAATTACAGATTTGTGCTCAGGCAGACATTTGGCCTCTGGTTTGTCCTCTTCCAAACATTCAACTTCTCTGAGCAAGGGGTATTCCTCGAATATAACATCTCGTGACCTTATCAATTTAAAATTGTCACTGTCCCAAATGCGATAACTTTCGTCACCGTCATATCCAATTAGGATCCCTTTCTGAGCCTTTTTGTCCAATTTTCGACGTTTTTCTTTTGCAATATGAGGATAACAGGTTGTTCCAATCACTCTTAAATGGCTTACTCTTGGCTTTTTGCCATGCCATGATTCATACGGCGATTTCCCGTTGTGACCCGGACCCGTTCTGTTCAAAATATATACAGATGTTAGAATCAGTTCCGCCCATAAGCTTGCTGGTAATTCCTCATGAGCGTACATCATGGCTCTTGCCATCTCCACAACTGTTCTATTTTCTCTTTCAGTGGGATTTTGTTGCGGTGTATAAGGCGTCGTAAATCTTTGTTTGATGCCTTTCTTCTCTAAAATAGTCCGAACTTTGCTATTATCAAACTCTCCTCCGTTGTCGCTTAAAATTTCTTTCACCTTCACACCAGCTGTTTCGACTTCAGCTAGCATTAGTGATAATTTTTGATAGACTTCTGACTTTTCATGCATTACATATACCCAACGGTATCCAGTATAGACATCCTTGAAAAGCACGAAATAACGATTCTTCGCAAAAGATACAGGGAAAGGTCCACAAACGTCTGTACAAATCAGTTCCCCAGGTCGAGTCGCCTTTTCTCTGGTTCCGAACTTCAAGCGATGAGACTTACCGTAAATACAGCCTTCACAAAGCTCGTGATTTGCTTCCGTTTTAATATTGAGCTCTTTCTCTAAAAATTTCTTGACGTGCGTTTTATTTTGATGGCCTAAACGTTCATGATACAGCTGAAGTAAATTTGGGGTAGTCAATTGGTTCACTATCATTGATGGCTTCAGGCATCTCATTTTTAAACAGTAGAGATCGCCCCCTTTCTCTCTAGTGCCAACAAGTCGTTTCTCACCATCGACTTTCATAACGCATGTTGTCGGAGTTGACTCAAAGGTACTATTATCTGAGTTGTCATGGGCAGCTAGCACAGAAAAGAGATTTCTGCTGATAGAAGGGACATACCAGACATTCTTCAATGTGATTTGTCGTAGTTCTCCTTCAACTTCGGCTTCTGCTCTAATTGTGCCGATCCCCAGGGCTTGGATCTCTTGGCCATTAGCTCCTGTCACTGTATGCTTACTTTTAAAAATGCTAAAATCTACGAAAAAATCGTCTCTATTTGTTACATGGTTGGTTGCCCCATTGTCCACGTAAAAATTAGTCGAGTCTTTCACAATTTTATCAGTTATGGCCAAGATAGTCATATTAACAGCTGATGTCTTGTTCTCTGACTTCTTCGGTTTGCCATCACTGATCCACTTCTTGCATTTTCTCACAAAGTGCCCTAGTTCTCCACAGTAATTGCATTTTCTCTTGTCTATCTTGCTTCTTGTATTCTTTTTGCCTGTTTTTACCAATAATGCTTCTCCACTACTGCCTTCACCGTAGTTATTTGCCTCTTCTTTTGCAAGGATCTTCTCGTGTGAGCATAACTGTATCGTCAGGTTTTCAATTGTGCGCTCATTCTTCGTCATCAGTAGCCAGCTTGATTTAAAGTTTAGGTATTCCGACGGTAGAGTGTCGAGAATCTTGTATATCAATAGAATATCAGGTAATTCCTTATCAAGATTCAGCGACTGATTGAACTGGTGCCAATAACTCTTTAAAGTCGAAATATGCGTCGCCATATCATGCTTGGCATCTCTTTTGTACGAAAAGAAAGTCTGGCACAGCTCGTAGCTCTGGTCAACAGTGCACCCTCCGAAAAGTCTGTGTAGCTCATCCCACATGTCCTTAGAATAGGTAAAGCGCATTATTTTCTCTAAAATGTCATCTGGTAAGTTAGACATTAACAGAATGGATATCATGCTGTCTAGTTTATCATACTCTTGTACTTCTTTCTGGTACTTCGCAGTATCTTCTGGTGTGGCACCTGGCAATAATATTGGCCTCGGTTTGATTCCTTCCAATATTTCCTTTGCACCCTGTAGCCCCTTTAGTACCATTAAAATTCTGAACTTCCACGTATTGAATTTCTTAGAGTCTAAGTTCCCAATTCGAACCTTGGAGACCTCTGCTATAGATTGGTCCATTTTGTTTGACATTTCTGCAGGCCAAGTTTTCACGAATTTTTTTTAAACAATTGGTTTAGCCACCAAAACAACTCTTAAAATTCTTGCCGACACTTTAATTTCTTCTGAAATTCTCTGCTACCATATTAAAGAAATGATAAAGCTCGGATTGGAAGTATAAAATACGAGTATAATAGCAAAACATAAAGACAGATACAAACAGGAATGACAGACACGTCAAGTAGGTACAAAACACTAAAGAGATCGAAAAACTACCAAGAAGTCTTCACTTCTTAACAAAAATATCCCGCGTACTCTTCAGCATTTATTGAATAATCAATGTTGTTTTAGACCTATTTACGACTATGTCGTGTCAACTATCGGAGATATATAAAATTTAAATTATGACATAACGGACTTCTTCTTCTTCTTTTTTAATTAATGGCTTATCTGCGCATTTCACACAATTCTGCCAATGTCAAGTAAATTAATTAATTTTTACATGTAAAGTTAAAATGAAATGAATCGACATAACGGACAAAAAGTGAAATATTTTGATCTGACATTTAACTCGATTTGTGACATTATAATTTGATTATACTTTTCCACTACAAAAAAGGCGTTCATTGCTTTTAGTCTTCATATTGCTACGGTATATTTTTTCTATGATATCGAAGAAAATTTTTGTACAACAGACAATGGCTGTATGGGCTAAGCTCTCTTTGCCTTTCCTTTACGAAAAAATCTACCAAAAAAAGTTTGTGGTTTTTGAGGTTAATGCTGTTTTTCCGTGGATTTTATTGTGTTAAATGTAGTATTTTTTTTTTTATTATCTCAATTATTAAAACTTCTATTAAAATGGACGAAACCGCAGAATTTGATGCCTCCATAGGTGGTACGGAACATCTTCCATATACTGCAAATACTTTAAAATTTGCTGCCTCCAGAAGCATAGAAATAGCTGCGATGACAGAAAGCATACTGCGACCAAGTAAAACAAAATTAATCTTCCAAAATTTACCAGTCCATATGCGTCGTCGGGTCATGAGCCACAACGCTAAAAGACTGCCAAACAAACTTAGAGCAGGACATTTGGAGCAATTAAAGAAAAGCGGTTTACCCCCAAAACAAAAACGACCATCTAGAAAATACAGAAGACGTCCGAGTAATTTGCTGGAAGAGTATAACCGAAGGCAAAAGAACAATATTTGGTTGGAGACACACATATGGCATGCCAAACGATTTCATATGATTGAAAGATGGGGTTATCGCATGGCGTATGCTCCCTGTGACAAAGCTTTTAGGGCCTGCTATAGAGCTACTTCTGCCCACTGCCTTATACAGGATATATCTTATTATACACCTGTACATATAATGGGGCAAGAAGCAGCAATAAAAGAGTTATTTAGCTCAGTAACTAGTAACTCCTGTGGTCTAGGCATATGTGCTAAAGCTTACACAGATGGTAAAAGGGAAGGGTCAATTCATTTATATGAAAAAAATACATATCCTTTTAGCTACATAGGTAAATTGCAGTTTATATGGGATAGAAATGATAAAAGTAAATCTTTATGGCTATTTGTTCACCCGTCACAAATAAAACAAGTGGAATTATTGCTAACAGATCTTATTAATGATACCTTTCACTGTACAGAAAAAAGAAGAAAGCTAATGAATAATTTTTCTGAAAATGTAAAGATAAAATTTCTACCTTTAACATTTAACAGATTTCGGATGACAGGACCTAAAAGTCATGCAGTGTTAGCACATAGTATAAAATGTATAGATAATTTAGAAAAAATAAAAGAAAACAAGTGGATTAAAAATCTTAAGTTGTCTAATTTGTATTTAAATGAAAGATATAACTACTGGCAAAATATTAAGAATGCAACTTCACCATCTCAAATACCTTCCAATGTTGTAGTTGGCTTAGTAGTACGAGACCCTCGGTTATGTAGACCTAAACATCGTACGAAATCTGTGATAGAAAATATCTCGCTAGACGTGAAACCATATTTAGATGTTCCAACGTCAGTATCATCATCTCCTTTATGGGATTGTGATGTACATGATAGTATAAAAAAACAGAAATTATCTAACACACAATTTATAGAACATATCACTAAAACACAGCTTGTTCCTGGTGAGATTAATATAGATGATCCAATTCTACAAAGTATTCCAATTGTTCTTATACAAAGACCTGGATCACAACACTCATCTAAGAAAATAGGTAAAATAATAACTATTACCAGAACATTATAATTATATGCAATCGGGTCTTGTTCGTGCATTTTTTAAACAATTAATTTACCTCGACGTTTCGGCTACGTTACAGCAGCCCGATTGCATATAATTATAATGTATACAAATCATGTGAGTTTAAAAATATTATTACCAGAACAGTTTCTTACTTTAACTTATGGCAATAATTGTTTATTTGTTTATAGGGTATGGTAGCGGCTGGGATATAATAATTCCTCCTGGATATGGACTTCAGTTCTGGCAAACTTTTATTATGTTTGGTGCAAGATCTGGTGGACACAGAGAAAGTGAACATTTAGCATTGGAAATGGGAGATTATTACTTACCACCTGATTCTAAATCTGGAAAAGAAGAAGAAAAAAGAATAGAGACTGAACTACGAAATAAATATTTTAGATTGCCACCAAGTAAAAGAGTGAACTATAGGAAATTAGGTATTGTGACTCCTTTTATTTGCCCATGGAAAATTCTGCTGACAGATTGGAGTGACAGCTCTGTTAATGATTTCTTTGTGCTACGGGATAGAAAACTTTTGCAGACTTTGCAGGTATACTTTTGAACTTTCTCCTCATCTGGTGATGATTAAAACTACCCCCACATATGATTTCAGAAAATACAATATATAAAACATTCATAATACACCTTAACTTTTTTCAGGACTGTATTATTAACAAAAAAAAATTACCACAGAATGAAAACACAGCTTCATGTTTAGTACCAGTCTATTTAAAAATAGCAAAAAAAGGTAATTTAAAACAGAATGCTATCATATGTATGCCAGAAGAAGGTGATCTTTTGGTAATGCCTCAGGAACTGCCATGTGAGGACCCTAATGAGAAAATACGAAAGCAAAAGAGAATTGAACATCGCAGACAACTTAAGCAATTAAAAAGGAGAAGGAATAAACTTAAAAAAGCAGAAAAACAGGTATGCATATACAATAAGAGCCTGAAATGCTTTTTGTCCTTTAGTCATATACAAAGGTTGGTTGAGTGAGTAAAGCAGTTTTATTAATGATCAACCTCCATTAGGTCAAGCCATTTTACTGCCTACCTGCTTGTCACTAGTAACCTTATCCACCTCATATCTAGCTCCCATTGTAAAGTTGCTGAAACGACCCACTGTCGAGACCACTAAATGGAGTGAACCTTGAGATTACTCAATCTGTGTAAATTTCATTAAAATTCGTTCAGTATCCTACGTCTTTACATTGAATAGTTTTTATTGTGAAAAATAGGCTTAAATGGGTAAAAATAAGGTATGAAAATATGAAGAGTGATAATAACTGAATTCCATGCGAGCAAACAGCTAGTATATGTGTTGCTCAATTAATGTTATTAATTCATTGGTATATTTTATCAGGAAAAATTCTACTTTGCAGGTCATTACATCAAAGAAATCAAGTGCAAGGGAACCATCAGAATATGTAAAAGTTATGCGAGAATTATGGCTACCATCAAATATCAAATCCTGTCGCTATACATGTTCTAGACAAATATTAGGATTTTTACCACAAGCAGGTTACAGTTTCTCCGAATCACGAAGTTGTGGTGTGGGCTTCATAGCCTTTAACGCCTTGAATACTTTATTAATGAAAAAGTTAAATCAAGTGCTAGTTCGCAATGTATCTTCTAAGAAATATAGATTAGCAAATATATGTTTAAAAATCGATCAATAAAACTACTATTTTTCTACCAAAGTATTTTTATTCTTTAGCTCTTGAACATTTTCATTATACAGCTGAATTATCAATACAACTTTAAACCTACTATCTAGGCTTTCATTGCTGTAATGAAAGAAAATAGAAATATCAATTGAAGTCTTCCCCTGACATATCCAATAGAAGAGTAATAATACCATATGAAAACAACATTCATAGCTACCCATGATAATAACATTATAATTATACAACATGATGTTAATAAAAGCAATTACAGATATTCCATTTTTAAGATCAGATCAAAGTCATTAACGGTATTAACTAAATGCTTATTTGTACGACATTGGTTCTGCTGTATGCTTTCTCAGATTGTTTGAAATACATAAGTAGGCTAATTGAACCTAGAGTCTCTCACAAACAGTAAATATTCTTACTGTCGGCTTTGCTACACCCAAACTTGTTCCTTATTTGAAGTAACGTTATATTTTGGATCTCTTCCTAGCGATCGCGTCCTCCACGGCTTTCAGTTGTTTGAGTAACTCCTCACGTCTTGACACGGATTTCTTGGCGGGTGCAGTGTTCACTGGCGACGTGGCCGCGCGTTTCTTCCCACTCGATTCTGTTTCAATCGAAATTCATGAAAAATATTTATGACATATCTTGCAAGAAATAAATGAAGTATATCTACAATTACATTTCCATATTTTATGGACAGTCTAAAGCAGAGGTTCTAAACCTTTTAGTTATTTCCAGTATGACATTTGTGTTTCACATGGATTGTATAACAAGTCGTACATCTAAAATGTTAGGATTCGTACTAAGAAATATAAAAGGGCTACGTTTTAACAGAACTAAGATTATTATTTACAACTCCCTGGTTCGAAATATTTTACTACAACTCTAGCGTATCCACTACAACTCTACAACTCGAGCGTATCCAAAAAAGGTTCATGCGAAACCTAATGTTCGTAAACGGTCTTTCTAAAAACAAAGTGGCATCCGATAAAAAACAAGAAGAGCGCTTTGGATTAAGTTCGTTAGAAGAACGCAGGGACTTTACTGATTTGGCCTTCGTGTCGAAAATATTTACGCACAAAATTGACTGCCCTCAGTTGTTGGGTAGATTTAGGATACGTGACCCAGCTTGTTTCTCCTATTAGTAGACTGCGAACTTGTGAATGAATATAGTGACCAACTAGATATTCCAACCAACATTTCCCTCATTTCAAACAAAACATAGTGAGCTGGTAGTTCCTTCCATCTATTATGGTTTTAATAGCGTTTCCCACAAATTATTTCTCACATGTATAAAATTAAAAAAAAAATCTTTCTTAATTTCTTACTTGTTGATTCCTTTGCTAAGACAAATGATATAAAACATGAGCCCGAATCCTATTATATTGTTTTAATATGATTTTATTTGAAGAGTCAATCGGATGATGAAAATTTTCGTCGGACGTGTTCCAAATGTATGGACACAGAAAATCGTAAATTAGTATGATTTTTTTTTTCAAAAACTATTGAATACTACTGTGAATAGGACTCTTAAATTGAAATATGGGCAGAATCACCGACTTACGGCGGTGGACACGATATTTTACTCAAATGTTCATTTATTTTGGCTCAAAGCCAATAAATAGTTTTTATAAGGTTCCGCGGACCACTACTTATTAATAATTGATCTAAACAGATACTTATAAAAGATTAACTCACTCTTGTATCAGACTGTTTACTCACCTTTATCATTTATTTCTTTTGTGGTCGTCACTGTAGATACTGCGACTGCTAATCCCGTGTTGGATTTCGCATTTAACCTTAAAACCGTAACATTCAAGTAATAAATATCTTCAAAGAATGTAACATTCACTCTGTTTACTCATATTTTAACACACTAATCAATTTAGTAGAACAGAAGTGGAATAATTCGAAAAATTTGAGTAAAATCCGACCAAGTTGCGAGTCGGACTGGCGTATGAAGGGCTCCATGTCATTATTGTATGGATAAAACCCCCCTTAAACATTTATTTTATTCTACTTTTAATATTGGTTGTTATACAAGGCAACAGAAACACATCATGTGTGAAAATTTCAACTGTCCAGCTATCACAGTTCATGAGATACAAGCCTTGTGACTGACAGACGGACAGCGGACTTAGTTACAGGCCCGTTTCTATCCATAGGGTAAGAAACATTAAAAATAGACATACTGCTATTATAACATATCGTATGGAATCACCTAGGTCTAGCTGTAGCATTCAGTAACCTCGCATGCCTCGCTCGGCGTGCCGTCGAACTGCCCGACGACGACGACGAATGCGACTCGCTTTCCGATTCACTAGATGACGATGACGAATCTGTGAATGGATTGATTGATGTTATCCTTTTTATAAAGCATAAAAACCTAATATAAATTACACTAAACAAAGTGTCAACGGTAAATATCTATTTATAATAAAGGTTCATTTTACCTGATCCAGATGTTGACGATCTCGAGTATTTCTTTCTATCTCTTATACTTGCTTTGTTACGACCATATGGATCCAATTCATCCTATTGAAATAAAAAAATATTATTCAACACAATTTCATAGAGTTAAGTAAATAAGTAAGTTTCGTTAACATTAACAAGAAGTAATTACTTGAGTATATGTGAAAAATTTTAACGTGTGTTTTGACCAAATAAATAATTAAGTGAGAACTATTAATAGAGTTAAAATACTATTATCATTAGCTATTAACAGTTAGTAATTCGTTCAATTTCTCGTCTATTTAAAATATTAGCTTACGTTATGACATATTCTCAAGTAATTACTTATCTCGACTATAGTTTATTAGCATAGCGTAAAAATTTACTTTTAAAAACAGACAATTAGTCCCTGACACTGCCTTTGACAGCACAGATAATATTTTAATATGATTATTGGAATGATTAGAAAAATGTACCTTAAACAAGCGCAGTTCGTTTATTTCAAAGAAAAAGTGCGTAGTTCTCCGTCTAAGTATGATATTTGACATTTTGAAGATCTCACGATACACTAACGCTTTAATGGCAAATTCAAACGCATTTGTCCTCATTCTAGTCTTATATAGTTCGCGAACAAACTGGTTCCCTCAGACGAACTACGCGAACTAGTTCCCATTTCCCGTTCCGTAGTTTATTAGTTCGTGACAGAAGGAGTAAAGGCGAAGAAGTCGACTGAATTAATGTCGTCACGTTAAAAATAGAAAGGCAAAAATTTTAAAGTATATTATTCATTGCGTAAACAATAAACCTAGTTATTTACATTAAAAAATATATTTTATGAATATTAGTTCATATGTTTATTAATGTTAATTTTGTATCCAAAAGTTTTATGTAAATGTACAATGTTCAATAATATAGTCACGACAGGAAGGAGCAGTATCAAAAGGAGCGAACGAAGTGCCTTATAATCGTACGCTCGTTTTAAAACTGCTGGGAATCTAAACGAATTAGTTCGTTTAGGAACCGCGAACTAACTCTTTCGATCTCATTTGCAAACTATTACGTACAAGACTACCTCATTCATACGAGTTATAGATTATAACATGTATTGTACAAAGATGTGGTACCTTATGCCGGTGTGATGCAGGGGGCGGGGGGTTGGCGGCCAGTTGCCTGGCGGCCGCGGGAGAGGGGGCGCGGCGGCGCGGGGCGGGCGGGTTCATAGCCGTCGCACGCGCCGTCGCCATACGACGTTCCCGTACTATCACCGACGGTGATAATCTACGTATACGTATATAACCATTTACATCACCGTCAGCTTCAATTTTAAATGCCACAAATATTTTTTTATTAGATTCCTTATACGACCTTCATTGAAAACAATAAAAATGTTTGAAGTTCTTTAACTTTTCAATCGAAAAATGCATCCTATCCTCATCTATTATAAGACTGATCTTTAGGTAGTGAATCAGTGCAAATTGTGACTTAGTTACTGCGTGCACAAAAGATCTATTAGCAACAAACAATGTAAAATTCATAATTCATAGAGGGGTATTGTTCTTTTCGAATCAAGAGGCATATAGGCAGGCATACATATAGATTAATTTCTCGAGTACTGGAGGCCTTACGCATAGAAACAAACAGAAATGATTTCCACATACAAAGAAACAGGAACCCACCACTTGTTTCCTGTAGACCGATTCCGCAAAAATCCAAATCCAAATCCGAATTCGAATTCACTCAGGTGACCGAACCTTCTTCGAAAACGAATCCGCTTATTCTTGAATTGGTATTATCTAAACGTTTCGTAGCACAAGTGATGTAAAGTGAAATTCGAAATGAGCTAGGGATGGAATATCAGAGGTATGAAAGAATCAAACTATCTTGATTTGTATTTTTAAATAAAAAACGGCATCAAAAGAGTATTCTACACAAATATATCTTCTCAGTGAAATAATAAATCTACTTAATATTCATTATAAACTCTTAAAAAACATTGAATTGTTCAACATCCGCAGCGCTGACAAAAAATAG
Organism: Diatraea saccharalis; assembly: GCA_918026875.4. Lineage (NCBI taxonomy): Eukaryota > Metazoa > Arthropoda > Insecta > Lepidoptera > Crambidae > Diatraea > Diatraea saccharalis. The sequence continues at coordinate 10,373,530 of OU893337.1, forward strand.
TAAGTATACTGAATCTTTCATGCTTCATTTTTAATAGGAGATTTCAAACATTTACCTTATCTCATATGAAATTCATAACTAGCCTAAACATGTTTCAGCGTCGAAATTTATCACCTTGACGTAGACTGATTACTGAGATTGATATTACTGAGAAAAAGTAATTAACTAAATGTTATAGAGTTTTAGAATATTTTACCGTAAATTCGATCACTACTTTGCGATTGTTTGACCGTTTGTCCGATGGTAGTCTATCGAGTTTCCATTGAGACTACCAATCTCTATGCATGTAATGTCAAAATCTCACTTATCTTAGTTCAATTTCGTCCGACATTGAGGCGCTAGCGCCGTTTTCGAGTTATACAGAATACGAAATTTGAATCTCATCACGGATTCAGCTTTCCGATGTTCGAAATCCGTTTGAAGAATCGCATGGCAGTACTGAGAAATTCGAAATATTATTTTTTGGTCCATCAAATGACCCGCCTCAGTGAGAGATACTTAACTTTTGCAATCGCATACGCAGGGCTGGGCAAAATACATGATTTGCTTTAATTGAAATATAAATTACAAAATACTTTATTGCAAGTAATTAAAATACGAAATACTAAATATATTTAAGTGAGGTATTTGAAATATAAAATACAAAATACTGTATTTAAGCTATTTTTAATTGAAATACAAATTACAAAATACATAATAAGAAATTGTGAATGAGTTATGTTTTTTTTTATGCATTCATAATGCTATGTTTAGTATTTGAAAATTCCTAAAAGTATTAGAAAAGCTTTGACACCCTTTCACATACATCGGTCGCAGATCCTGCTGGTGTATATGTGAAAGGGTGTCGAATGTTTTCTTATTCTTTTAGGAATTTTCAAAACCAGAGTTTTCATATAAACTAGATTTTTGAATGATTTGTCCGACAAACATCCTCTTGCTGGAGAGTGAATAAAACCGGCTAAGGATAATAATCTTTCTACAATTCCCGATAAGTACAAACTTGTGTTGAATTGTATAAATTCATTTTTTATATTTGGATATCGCTTAAGAATTGAAAGCTCTTTGCTATTATCATTAAGGAAGGTGACCAACTCCATTTTAGATGTCTGTGGTTGATCACTGTCTCTGCTGTCAAAAACAATAAAATCAATCATCTTCTTTACTCGTGGTGCTACTCCTGCTGCTTCCAGGCATTATTTCATGATCTTTGTATCTTGTCTTTAAGGCATGAATGGCAAGATTTTGAATTCTTTGCCTGTCATCTGTTGTCAAAATCAGCGGGTATATCTCAGAATTAATTTGGTTCACTCCATCGCCACCGTTATCCGGCATAGTGGAGAGGGATTTTGATCATTCATCGCGAAAAACTTTAATATTTTTTTATTTAGTATTCTACACAGAACATGAAACGAAGCTTTATTTATTCCGTTACGAACAAGTTACGATACGTTAGGACTTGACTACTATACCCAGTCTAATATTGTAATCTTTGGACTATACTTTGACATTGACAAGTCATCTGTCATAGCGGACAGGTGCAGTGTTGCCAACTGTAATATCCGCATTACAATTATAACACTCTCGCGCCTTACACTCACGATCGCTTAATGAAGATTAAATGTATTTTGAAGCCTCAAGTATTTGAAATACTAATTACAAAATACGTCTGCGTCAGGTATTTGAAATACAAATTACAAATTACATTTTAAGGAAGTAATTGAAATAGAAATACCAAATACGTATTTGTATTTTAATTACATATTTCAATTACAAGTAATTTAAATACTGCCCAACCCTGCGCATACGAACCGTAACAACTGCACCAACGAACTCTTCACGTACTCACACAAATATTAATTCTTATTTCATTAGGTACAACAGTTAAAGAAACTAGTCCCCGCAATAATTTCATAGTACACGTTCACAAACTGTTCGTTTTCTAATGTTTTTGTAATTTTAACGGTAACAGTAATTTATTTGTTTATACACACATCACTTCAGGTTTTGCAATCGATATATTCAGTTTAAATTATCAATACGAGGGTCAAACTGAAAGTTCTTAGAACTGGCCACTTATAAACAATATAATAAAAAAATAATTCTAAAATTTGAAAATATAACTCTTTGCCAATATTACTGAGTATATATTTCATTCATTTGTCATTTGTTTTACGATTTGGGCGGCAAATTGAAAATTGTCTGTGTCACGTCATCATGAATTTAACACGAGAATATTTTCGTGCAATGATTTTTTATGACTTTCGATGTCATTTAAGTCAACAAGAAAGTTATGATAGACTACGATTGGCCTTTCACGATGAAGCCCCATCTCGTGCGACTGTTTACAACTGGTTTAATGAGTTTAAACGTGGGGTCGCACTAATCTCACTGATGATTTACGTGAGGGGACGGCCTTCTACGGCGACGACTGAAGATAACATCTGTGTTGTGCGGCGTATGATAGAGACTGACAAAAGAGTGACCTATCAACAGATTCGGACAAGCTTAGGCATCGGTATGAGTCAAGTGCACAAAATCCTCCACGAACATTTAGCGGTCAGGAAGCTTTGCGCCCGGTGGATACCTCATAATTTGACTGAGGCTCAAAAACTCCATCGTGTGGATTGGTGTCGTAAAATGATTGAAAGATTTAACGGAGGTGACTCAAATGCTGTGTTCGACATACTAACAGGTGACGAAAGCTGGATTTACTGTTATGATCCTAAAACCAAAAGACAATCTGCTCAGTGGGTGTTTCCTTTCGAGGAGTTGCCAACTAAAGTGAAGAGAGATCGAAGTGCGGGAAAAAAAATGGTGGCCTCGTTCTTTGGAAGGATAGGTCATTTTGCAACAATTGTGTTAGAGGATCAAAAAACAGTTTCTGCAGAATGGTACACTACCAATTGTTTGCCACTTGTCTTGGAAAAAGTTCGAGAGAAACGACCTCGCAGTAGGATCCTCCTTCACCACGACAACGCCTCGTCGCACACCGCCAAGCGAACGATCGACTATTTGGCGACATCAAACGTTGAATTACTGGGTCACCCGCCGTATAGGCCCGACCTCGCGCCTTGTGATTTTTATTTATTTCCAAAAATTAAAGAAAAACTTAAAGGAAAGCGGTTTATGAATGCTGAAGAAGCGGTGGCTGCGTATCGCGATGCCATTGAAGAGACCCCTAAGGACGAGTGGGCAAAGTGCTTTTCCCAGTGGTTCCATCGCATGCAGCGGTGTATTGACGTGAATGGACAATATTTTGAAAAGATATAATAAAACTAATAACTGGCTAATGTAATCAGTTTTTGATTTTCTAAGAACTTTCAGTTTGACCCTCGTATAACAAGGCTTAAAATCACACTTATAGTGCTGTCCCAAATAATAATTTAGTATAAGAAAATTTGTGAAGAATTACGTGCAAAATCATTTACAAAATGACTACAAATGAACGCTGAAACGAAATTAAATAAAACTCATTAAAATATGTTTGTATCATACGTCAATACATTCCTGAAATATAGGGTAGTTTGCTAAAACTCTAAAGTAGGGCGGGCTGTTCTGACGTAAATCTCCGCCATGATACTTTACAGGCTATTTGTTGTGATCTATAATAAAAAATAAAGATGTGCGCAGGCTTTAAATAAATTTTTTTATGTTTACATGTTATAAAAAAAAAGAAACCTATAGATTAGATTGAATACCTAAATTATTGATAATCCGCTAACGTTCAGCTTCCCACAAATGGTTCTAAACGAACGCGATAGTTAAGCGTTGCTTCAGTGAACCTGTTTTATCTACGTGCTCATCGCTTTGAAAGCTGCGAGATGTGTGTGCATGAACTAATTAAAATAACTAAAAAAAATATTTTTTAATGGATGTCAACACAAGCATGAAAAGACTCAATTGTGATACTACACAAAAAGAATTTGTATTATAGACCAATTACAATTTTTTATGATCTTCACCACAACAGACCTACGTCACAAACAGACTTAACCTCCTGGATGATTTCCATACAGTGAAACGGGCTTAATGTGGGTAAATAGGATCATACACGGCTAGAATGCTCATTCACAAGCAAAATAATATCTCTATGACATTCCTAGATTTCGAAAAGACTTTTGATAAGGCAGATACTTGGGCATCATCGCAATCTCTTATGCGATGCCATAATGGCAGTCGCTATAGCGATCTGATTAAAAACATATAAAAGCGCAACCATGACAAGTTAGAAGTTTGAAGAGCAGTCTTTAAAGCTGTAGAGGGACCGTTGAGGCCGGGCTCCCGCACACACTGTTCGGTGTGTGGGGTGACCGGGCCCGGGCGGAGTGTGACTAAGGAACGAAATACCGGTGACTGGTTTAGTTCACGCTGGGTTGGACATAGGTATCCAGGGCTATCGGGGTGAGGGATTCACGAGAGATAATTTCCCTCTCGCAGACGGGCTAGGGTGGGAGATACTCAGTTGCGCATCTCTCGCCTTTGACGGGGGGCATTCTGGCGGGTTAGCGCGCTCGCTGGGTATTGCACGCCCTTTGTCCTGTCTGGGGAATTGAACTCGTATATTCCTGAGGCCTTGAACCGCCCTGTCGCCCTGTTACGGTGTGGGTCGATTGGGGACGACAGACGCGGGAAGTGGTCCCGTTGGCGACCGCTACCGGGCGTCGTTCCCCGTGGTGAGGGACATCGCTGAGTTTTAGTGTGTATGCCCCTGCTCTTTCGCTGGGGAGAATCTCACAAAACTCGTGGAGCTCGCGCAGGGTGAAGCGGGTATGCGTAACGCATTTCTCAGCGTCAAAAAAAAAAAGGATCAGACAGCACGAAACCATATCTTCAAAGCTATTTACCAACTTAAAAAGGACTCCTTTAAGACTAATGACCAGCGATCCACGTTATATCGCGCGATCCAAGACTTGTTGCGGAGAGTCGTTATTAAATATAGTAAATTACCCTTACAGGGTATCCAGTGCGGAAGTCAGGCACTGGAACACCTCGTGGCGCACAACACAAAATTATGGGTGTTGCGAGCTTTAAACCGAAAAACAAAAAACTGAAGGTGAAATTATCCAACAACGTGATGATTCTGCAAATCACGCTGAAAAGTTTTGAGGAAACATGTCTCATACTGGACAAACCATTGCGAATAGCCAGAGATAATCTCTTAATAACATATTACAGTTTCCTGTTTTCGTCTCAACATACTGTTCCCGTCCTATAACAGGACAGTTAGTTTACCAATTTCAAATCCATTCTACATTTGTATTACACCTAGTCTTTCTCGGACGTGACATGTCAGTGGCCAGACAGACCTTGAATTTAACTCTAGATATGGCAATAACAACCCCTAACCTAAAAGATAACTTTAGAAAAAAAGTTTTATTAGTTTTATCAAACAAATTATTTATCACATAAAACCTATCTTAAACAAGAATCTAGTCAATTTCGGCCGCTGCATGATCCATGTCCAATAAATAAAAATCTTCCGGTGGGCCATATTAGTTGTTTAACATGTATGATATACTCAATCCACCAAAGTAACTATCCCCTCTTCTTTTATTGAGTTTACATAAACTCTGTGCCGTGAAATCTTTCTTACCTCTGTCGTGCCGACGAAGAAGCCCTTCTCTTGCGTCGAGCATTCGGCGATCGCGAGCTGCGCGAACTGGAATTTGAAGAGCTGCAGGGTCAACGGGAAGCCGAGGGAAATGATACACGCATCGCATGCAAAGACACCGCATGTAAACGCGTAAACGTGCACGCACTCGCGACAGTGTGATGATTAGATTACGTACCCGTGTCATAATCGAATACGTAACGCGTACGTAGTTAGTGCAGTATTAAAGGTTTAATATGAACCGAATGAAGGCGGAGTCCGTAATCATACATACACACACGCACACGTCCGTACACACGCGTAAGCGCAACCCGAGTATGAAAACGTGCATGCAAAGATGAGTGAGGTGAGTTCCGTAAGATATTGATCACCAAAACACCACGACGTTAGTTGTGAAAGCGGAACCCAACGGCGGGGGAAGGGGGAGGAAGCGGAAACAATTTGAAATTAGTCTCGGATGTTCGAAGTTTTCTTCCAGACGTTATTATATTTGGTATATTTTGCTTTCGCAATGCCAGTGTCAGATGCTCGAGATAGGGCTCGAATCCATAAACTTTTGAAATTCGAGCGAATGCTTTAGAGCAGTACGGCTGACCATTGAAATTACCCGGGACTACCGGGACCTAATGAGACTGACGAATTTCTCAAGCACTTGTTACGCTCGCTATAAGTGAACTAATTTCACCGATGTTCAGACAATCCATCTAAGCAGTCGAAAGTAATATTTATGATACTTTCAATTAAGGTTGAAATGTGTTCTATTGTTATATTTGACAAATTCATTTGTCATATTCTTCTTGAAGACGTTATTTCGGTGCTAATTGGATCTGAGTCATTGAAGATTAGAATCCAACTACCATATAAACAAATATGACTTACTATACATACTTATAGTGTTTAGTATACATACTTATAGGTTTTATATGCAAAATACCAGCAACCTCGTAGAAACACTAACTAATATCATAAATAACAACCCTTGTTCTATGACTTGATAACTCATTACATTATGGTCTGATATAAAAATAAATTGTAATATCTAATAAATAGGTACTTCAAGACTTATACATGTCAAAACAGTAAAAAAAGAATTTGAGAAATCATTTTTGTTTAGTGTTGAATTATGGTTAAACACATAGGCCAAACATTGGTTTGAATTTGCTGTACATAGGTAGGTAAAAATTTGTAACTTTAATTTGGATTTCGTGTAACATTATTCTATAGTCTTAATTAATCAAAGTTATACTCCTGTATAATAAAATATAATAAGTTTAATTCCGTTATCATAGTTATTTGCAAAATTGAAATCACTCTTTGATAGGACAGTAAATGCAGATTCCTGCGAAGCTGATGGTATTTTACAAGTAAAGCTGTATATATGATTATCTATTTTTCACAGTAACAAGAAAAGAAATGTTAAGAAATTTTCTGTCACTCAATTTGATATTACAAAAAGGCTACGTAATTCATAATTATTAAATAACTTTATTTCATTGCCAAAAATCCAATACTTTTAAAAGGAAACCAGCTTTGTATATCAACCATATCATAGTAGTTAACAAATTAGAATACAACCGTGTTGCATATACATGAAAACGAATTTAATACTTTAAATTGCTTGGTTTTTTACATATATTAAAACTAGCTAGACATACCTAGTAGATGAGTAGCTATCATCAGATGAAGGCGGTCGACGTCGTCTGGCAGCAGGTTCAGCTCTCATCCAGGGATCGGCCCACTCATCTCCGCGGCCTTCTCTCCCATCTCTCCCTTCACGGCCTTCCCTACCCCGTCCCTCTCTGCCCTCTCGTCCGTCTCTACCCTCCCGGCCTTCCCTACCCTCTCGACCTTCTCTAACCTCGCGGCCCTCCCGCCCTTCTCTACCCTCCCGCCGTTCAACTTCCGCACGTTGCACTATCACTTCGCGTGACGAGCGTACTCGTCGCTGTAAGAGAATCTCTTTGTTTACACACACAATGATCTTGATTATATGAAACAATAGCCATTTTGAATTGAACTCCTAAAATCACTCAAATGATAAGTAAAAGACATATTACAAAAACAAATCATAACTGCATTTCAAAGGGTATTTAAATCTGTAAAAAAAAAGGCTTGTCTCTGCAATAGGTATACAGATCCATGGAAGGCTTGTAAACCCATTTTATTGATTTCATAATTCTTTCTACATTGATATTTTGATTAAGCTTACAATTAACATTATAGGCCGGTTTCTGAACTGAGAAAAGTACAAAGTCTCAACTGATTATGTTCAATAATACAAGTTTTTTACTTTTCACAAGGCAAAAAGTCTTAGTTTTTATCAAACTGCTATCAACTGATCCTTAAAAAAACTTGAATCAGAAATGGAAACCTGTTAAAGTGACCTTTTAGTACAATTTGAGACATGCATAACATTAAACACTCAATTCAGAAACAGGGTGTATATATTAATTCTAGAAAGATGCAGTAGATATATACTAAATTTCTTTTCTCCTTGCTACGAGTTTTCACTATAATATTTACCTTGTGGTATGAAACGTCGTCAGGTATAGGTCCACGTTCATCGTAGTGTGGCGGACGCTCGTACATACGTTCGCGTTCGTAACCGCGCTCCGGCTCATAGAAACGTTCACGTTCCTCCATTGGTCGTAAGTACCTACCGCGATACATTGGACCGTATGACCTGAGAAACAAAGATCAATAAATTTTATCAAATATAAAACAAGGACTTAAATGAATACTTGGTTTCTACCATAGGCAGACTAAATCAAATTGACAATGACAAGAGAAAATGTAACATCGAGACGTGTTGATTTATTCTGGTTGGTTTATACCTGGTACTACAGTTGGTTCTGTTTTATAATTAAACCGATAGTTTATAACTCAAAATCTACTTGAGAATATGGCAGTATATAGTATATAATACAAAAGATTAATATCCATAATTACTGTTATCGATTAGTCCCGTTTTAATGTCATACCTGCTGAAAGTCTCCGGGTCTCTATGTGGTATCATATCATGTGCGAGTCTGGGGGGCGAAGCGCCCACGGCTGCGGCGGCGTATGCCAGTTCTGCGTCTGGGTCATGGACCACTCCACCAACTGACAGGTGGAGTTTCTTCTCTTCAAAGTCCATATCTTGCTCCTTACGCTTATTTGCTATTCGAAGCATCTAATGACAAAGTAATATAATAGCTATTTTAATCACACTTCAATATTTAGTACCAACGTCAACATTTTTTTCAAAGATTTGACACAATTTTTATAAATGCCGTAACTTTTGTTAGAGTTATGTGAGATTTTTGCTTGTTCTTCTTGACAGCTTAAAGTCAAATCATCGCTCCACCTTGTTGGAGGTCTTCCTACACCACGTTTATCGATTCGCGGTCTCCACTCTAGAACTCTCTTACCTCGTCGGTTATTGGTTCGTCGACAGATATGGCCAGCCCACTACCACTTCAGTTTACATATATGTATTTATTACACATAAATTCTCTATCAGATGTCATCATTATGAATTTTACACCTCAGAGATATTCTTAGCATAACATATTCCATAGCTTGCTGAGCTCTTTGAACTGGTGAACCAGCCATACTGTAAGTGTTTGAACATATTTTTAATAAGATATTTTGACTGATGTATAAACTAACCTCTTTTGCAGTTCGCAGGCCGCGCTCCCAAGCAGACTCTGGAGGTGCCGTATCTCTTGGCGGCGCTGAACTATACGGTCCACTAGAGGGCACGCCTCTCACTACGTCAAACATGTTGTAATTGCCCTTATCCGTTACACCAGGATGCAAGAACCTAGTATACAATTGATACATTGAAACATTTGAACTAATCAGCATTAGGGAAGCAAACAGGTCGCTTATAATATGGAAATTAATTCATCAATAAATGTTTGCGTGAAGAAGTAACAAACATCCAAACCTATAAACTTTCACTTTTATATTATTAGTAGCATTAGTCTTAGTTAATAAAAAAAAGAAAATCTAAATACCTACATCTAAGTCAAGTGCCGTACCTTAACCTTATATAAAATTATATGTCGTAACGCCGTATTTACAATACGAAAGTAGTTGCATGAAACTAAAAGCGAATTTAACTAATTTCGACACATATGAAACTACTTTCGTAATAGCGTGCAATCAACAGTATCTCTGAGACACTGGCTAGGGCTCCGCCAACATTGCAGCTTTACTATACGCGAGACCATACTGTTGGGTCGCACATATTATAGCTGCAATTAGTTAAGTGAAAGAAGTTTCAACAAAAACATGCGCTCCGCAATATATGCATTGTAGAAGTTGGATGTCTACATAACTTTCTTACAACAATTTTCATAATGTGAATTCAACATAAAGTTATACCTGCAACTGACACCCCATGTGCAGGCACCTCTAGAAAAGAACCGACAGACAGGTCGCGGCTCACTCTCCTCCGGGCGACGTTCTGCTTCATCCGACACCTCACCCTCCTCCAATGATGAACCACGTGATCGACGACCAGGTTTCACCTCATCTGTTGTTAACGTGAATATCAGTGTTTTGCCTAAGGCCCAAAGTTTCATTGTGCCGGCACTGATAGTACACATCAAAAATATGGTTGTTCTTCTTTCTCATCGCGAGGGAAAGTGGTCCAGTATCCGGTGCTTCACAAAACTCGAGAAAAGCTACACCAAACGTCATTTTTCTCGAGCAGGGAGTGAGCTAACGTATGGGCGCACAGTAACATTGACATTTGGGTACAGACAAAACTTCTCGAGATTATCATGCTATAGACAAAACTTCTAGAGTTTGTCAAGCTACGAGTGCTGGTGAAAATTACCTTAGTACCTAAAATATGTTAAAAGCTGCGGATAATTTTTAATTTACCAACTATTACCTTCACAATTTTCAATGGACTAATTACTTTTTCAAGTAAATCTTTACAAATTAGCTTAAATAATTATTACGACTACGATTTTGTCTGCATTGGTACAGTTTACTAAAAAAACTGTTTCTCTTTCGCACGTTTAGCTGATACACTTAATTCTTTTTTACGTTTTAATATAAATAAACGCCATTTTAAATATTTAAAGGAATCATTATTAAAAGTAATCATAGGTACACTAGTAATAATTATTCTATGAAGATAGGTAGGCATAGGAATACAGCGCGACTCCTGATGGTGAATTAGTATATAAACGACCTCTCGCGCGGCAATACTCCATTTTCAAATATCTTTTTAAGTAAGTGTTAATAACCCCAAAATCGGTGTTCTAATTATTTTAAGTTGTTACTGCTTGCTTACAAGTCCAATAAAACTTTGAATTCTCAAACTATTTTGTTGTTTTATAATATTTAATGTTTTCATTGAACATTAATTCCGATCTAGTTCTTAACATAATATGCGACAATATTTTTATTCTATTGCAATAAAAGTGAAATAGATATTTAAGGAAATATTATAACATTTTTGCTATACTTAAAGTAAAAATATTCATAAAATTCAATATAAATAATTATATTGGAATAAAACGGAGTCCTGGGTTATTTTTCTACCTTACATTGATATTTAATTTTGTCTGCTAAAAATTAATTATACCTGATACATTGTCCGAATGCTAGGTATTTTAGTTTTAATTCTTGATTTTATTACCATCTCAGGTTCGATTCCCAGGTTATGGTATAAATAATTCCTAATATTTTATAACCTTTTTTTATTTTAAGTATACTTTCATAAACATTGAATATATTTGTTATTGGTATTATTAAATAAATTAAATTTTCCTAAACTTCGTCTGTTGTTGAGAAATAATAATAAATATGTTAATGACAAAGCATTATAAGGAAAATAGGTATTATAAATTTGTTTTATTTTAGATACATTATTACATGTATCACTCTTTAAACTAATTAACAGTGGAACTTAAATAAAGATAGAAAAAGTATAGAGGTTTATTCCATATAGTTTGGGACAAACATACTTCGGTAAACCATCAACAACAAGAGGGAAAAAATGGTTGGCTATTTAATTGCTTTTAAAATAACAAGATAAAAAAAATCTTGACATTACCTTTTTCTTGTCCTTTAACATCTGTATCTCCATTGGCCTCTAATTGTTTAGGTTCAATACATTCACCTTCTTCTGCTTCAAAATCAAGCTGTTCTTCCCCATCTTCAGTATTACTTGTCTTTTCTTGAGGAACCTAATAATAAATTTAATATAAAACACTTATAATGACAATGTGTCAAATATCAATATACTGAATTGCTTACTTTTTCTAATTTTTGTGATTCAATTTTAACACTTCCACTATCAGACTTAGGGGAGGAATGAGCACTTGCAGTGATATTCCCATTCACATTTATATCCGGTTTATATTCCGGTGATGCAGGAGGTAATTTTCTCTGAAATATAAAATTCCATATTTAATGTATTATTTCTTATTTAAAACACTTTTTTATGTCAAATTAAATGGTTTAAAACCTTTGCTTCCTTTTCTGAATCCTCTGGTCCAACAGAGTCTAAGTCAGACACATCAGATAAGTCTTCATGGCTTATATTGAGATCTTTTCCATCATTCTTGTCACTTGTTACTGATTTACTTTGTGAGTTTCCCTCTTCTTGGTCTGATTCCATTTCACCTAAAACATTTGGCTTTTTTTTAAAATAGGGTTTGAATTTGGTGCTTTTAAAACACTTTGCTTGAATAGGTAACAATCAAGACACAATATGTCACTGTAAAATTGTGAACATCAACAGTTTATAGGTGTTAGATTAGAAGTTATCACTGGTTTAGGTTATGTTAGTATTATCCTAGGGCAAGTAGGGACAAACAATTACTCAAAGTATTATGCAAGCATTGGTAAAAGATATGTATCATCTATCCATAGACCAGTATACTGTGTATAATTTATCGTTTTTTTTTTTTATTTAAAAAGAATTTATCTGAAAGCAGCAGAGCGATTCTGTAAATATCCGAATCCAAATTCGAATTCACTCACGTCATTTAGTATAGCAATTCAATTGATTCCATTTTTTTTAAAAATCAAGATTGATAGATTCATATGCATATATTCCTAGACATTCAAAAACTAAGATATTCCATTTCTATGTCATTTCGAAAGGCACTTCACTTACGCCACGAAACATTACTACCAATTCCAGGATGAGCAGATGTCACTTTTGATGTGAATTCGGACACCTAAGCGAATTCGAATTCGGGATAGGATTTATATAGAATCGCAAAGCAGCACTAGACGGACAATAGCTCTACAGCGAAATACAAAGCCAAGCAGAATCGCCGCGTACCTATAAATGAGAAATATTTCATCAAGAAAATTATCGTCTAATTGGTATTATTTAACACATTTGCCACTTGATTATATTGATAAAACAATCATTTTTTAACGTATTATATAAATGAAGGTGCCCATAACCTATTGTGGTACAATATGCCCTATATAAAATACAGTAGAGCGTCGATTATCCGAACGTCGATCAACCGAACGACCGCTTATCCGAACTCCCGACTCTCCCTTCAACAATATTCAATTTCTATAATATTAAATCCGATGACTAATAAAACTGACACCACTTCATCTACTGCAAGTTCAGATAATGAAGATAAAAACATAATTGGTGCCTCAGAAGCCTTTACTTGCTTAGATATTGCCTTGCGTTAGTTTGAAACACAAGTCGAGAACGACCAGTATCAAATATATGTCCTTAAAAAATACGTGACCTAGCCGCTCGTAAACGGGTAGGCTTGCTTCGGCAGACAAGAATTGAAGATTTTTAAGCATTAGTAAATTACACTTAATGCTCTTCGATTTTCGCCAATATTGTACTCAGAGTGTTTTGTTGCAAATACTTCAGTTTATTTGTTTTTTAATTCCTATTTTTCAATAAAGATATAATTATGAAGGTCGATAAAAAAAAAATATGTATGGCTATATCAATACAGAAATAACAAAAACAGTTCGATTATCCGAAAAAACCGGTTTTCCGAACACCCCTGTCCCATAATTAGTTCGGATAATCGACGCTCTACTGTATTGAGAAAATGGTGAATTTATTCACCAGTATCTGGCCTGCTTCATCTCTACATGATCACAGGTACTGCAATGAATGATGTATCTACTAACAAAATAATTACCAAATATTTACCATCAGAAATTTCTTCAGTAGCAGGGTCCTTTGCACTTGATCGTCTTTTATTATATGATGAACTTCTACTAGATTGACTAGACTCGGATCTGCTTCGTTCCCTCATTATAGGTACCATTTTCTGCTCTGCTTTTGTGTGACGTCTCCATTTTTCTTTTGGGCTCCATACCTTTTTAGTTGCTTGAGGTGACCTAATCGGAGATCTTGATGATGCCCTATCTGGTGATGCACTAGAGGACTGAGAATGTGCATCTGCATTCTTGTCAGACAGAGATTTCGAATCTGGAGAAACTGGACGGGACCTAGAACTAGGGGAACCTGGAGCAGAACTAGGGCTCTGTGGGGTTTTAGGGCCGTCACTAGCAGAAGGTGGAGCTGAAGAATAATGACCAGCCCTTTCTGGTGAACCAACATTGGAGCCCATATCACTAGGCGATTTAGGTGCATCAAGCAATTTAGAAGCCAGTGGTGAGCCTGGCATTGAATTTTCTGGTGAATTGATATCAGAATGAGCTTCACTCAGATTACCAGGGGACCGTGGATTTTTAAGTGACGATGAGGATCGTAATAAAGGTGACTGAGATCTACTCTCAGGTGAAGGTGATCGAGGGCCTTCAGACTTTGGTGAAGGTGATCGAGGGCCTTCAGACTTTGGTGAAGGTGATCGGGGACCTTCTGACTTTGGTGAAGGTGACCTAGGACCTTCAGACTTTGGTGAAGATGGTGATCTGGGTGGTTTATCATCTTTTTTAGAAGTTTCACTTCTATCTGATGATGAGCTCCGTCTACTCCTTGAACTGGTACTGCTACTACTTGATGACGAACGAGCATCCCCAGTACCACCACCTCTTGAATCTTCTGAATCCATGCCTGAAATTAGATGGCAATTTATAATAAATATGTTAAATCTGTAATTTCAAACCCAACCCATAAGCTTTACTTTTGCCATAATATTAAATCCATACTATTATTGTTAGTAATAGTCACACAAAAATAATTGTTTAGTATAAGTGTTATATCAAAATTTCAAAAAATTCAGATTTTTCACATTTTAGAGTTAAAGACTCTAAAATGTGAAAATATTTTTTTTTTTATTTTATTGAAAAATCAGAAAATATGAAAAATCACTTTAATATAAAATATACACCTTGCAACTTTCATCACAATTATACTCTTATTTATAGGTTATTATATCAATTTTATGACCAAAAATCATTATTTTATGAACATACTTTCAATTTATAATAAGAATTAAACTTTGGTAATGAACACTAAATATACCTGCAAAAAAATGAAGATGTCAAAGCTGACTTGTTTAAAATGAAAATGCAACTTTTAAAGCATAGATTTTTTAAGTCAATTATTATGATTTTTAGATTTTAATTCTACGTTCTGATGTATATTGAAGACACGTCCAGCCTTACCTTACAGACGACGCCTCGAAGCCAGTATCGGTGGCACTTTTAACACTTTTCATATTGGAAAGACTTTTTCAACTTTATAATCACAACACAAACGAAACTTGGGTCTGTCACATTTACTTGTGAACAACTTTAACTTTTTTATAACGATAAAACTGGTGAAAACTTAGAAAATCAACACTACTTCAACATGGCTGTGATACAGAAGGAAATATATATGAACATAATAAATAATCACTTTCCAGTACTTCCGGAGGGTTAACTTACTCCCTTACCTTAACTGAGATGAATTAGACGATAATTTTCTTGATGAAATTCAATTATTATATCAAAAAATCCCATAAATGCGTAGCAAGAGATTTTCTGACCGAAGCGTAGTCACGAACCAATGTTACTAGCTCTGTTTATCAGAATCGGACTATAAGTACAGAAAATAAAATAAAAAAAATCTTGAGTAAATAGTTTTTAGTTGTCTCATTCAATGAAATACATATAACATAATATTTTTTCATCTTCAATAATACAGCTTTATATGATTAATATTCTGATCATCTGTTTTGTACAACAGAAATCCCAAAAGTCTTAAAAATATGAACAAATAATGTTCTCAAAATTAATGAAAATTAGTTTTTCTTCGTATCCTGGCAACATTTTAGTATTTTTCCACAGAGTAAGCATACCACAGGCCAATTAAATACAAATAGACAAAATACCCGGTGGAACAGTTCCAGCCTTTATTCAATCTTCTCTATGGTTCCAGCGACCCTCCCGAGGTTACTGGAGAGTACCTACCATTTGTCTATAAGATGTAAAAAAAAAATATGTCTAGGTAAAATAGTTTCGGAGATATTAAATTCACACACATTTACATTCAACTCTTAGTCAGCTGTTGTCAGTCAGTGGAACGTATTAAGAAACAAATTTTTAATCAATCATTGACTTCTTAATTTCTGAAAACGAAATAAACTACTTTGTGATTTATTAGACCGCTTTCATGAGTGTGACAGATTGTACTTTTGTTTTGTTGCTAGGAGTTACCAATAAACAGTTGCGTTTAAATGGCCGTGGCGTTTACTTTAGTCTCCCATAATTCCCCGAATTCCGTGATATTAGTGGCGACCGTTTAATAAAAATCAATTATGGAAGTCTTAAAACGCAAAAGGACGCAACTCCGGCGTGAATTTTCAACCACAGTGAAAAATTTCGAAGAAGCACTCACCGTACCGGAACATGCTCTCAACATAGAAACTACGTTCATCGCAGTAAGAGATGCATCGGAAAGGTTACAGAACGTTGAAGAGCAACTATCAGAAGCATTTTACCAAAGTGAGTCTTTTGATGAAAAATCATTCCAAGATGATCAAGATAAAGCTTTGGAGTACAGAACGAAGTGGGCAGAAATACGTGCAAAGTACGAGTTGAGGAGCCACAGTGCGTCGCACACAGAAAACCATATTTCTAGTGTATGTTCTAACGAGAATGAGCGTTTTGTGAGGTCAGAAATTAAGAAAAAGAATCTCAAGATGCCTTTATTAGAACTACCCAAATTCGATGGAGATGTACGTAATTGGATCCAATTTTGGGGTCAATTTCAAAAAATTCATATGGACGCAGATATCAACGGCATAGACAAGTTTCAATATCTAATACAATCAACTACAGAAAACAGTCCAGCTCGTCAACTTGTCCGCAGCTATCCACCGAGTGCAGACAACTATGATAAGGTTATAAATGCACTGAAAGCTCGTTTTGCACGTGATGATATGCTCATAGAAACATATGTTCGAGGTCTGTTAAGTTTAGTGTGGTCTCAGTTAAAAGGTGAGTCATGCAGTTTATCTCAATTGTACGACAGTCTACAAACTCATCTTCAAGCACTAGATACACTAAAAGTAACCAAGGATAAGTTCGCTTCTATATTGTACCCTATGATAGAAAGTACGTTACCCGAAGAGTTGCTTAGATCATGGAATCGTATTCGTTCTGAGCGACGAACAATTACAAAAGAAGGAGATGACGACGATGACTTGAGTTCAATAATGATTTTTCTAAAGGAAGAAGTAGAGTCTGAAGAACGAATAAATTTAGCTCGTCAAGGATTTACTCAGCTTTCATTAATGAACGTCCCGTCAACTTCATCGCCAAAACCTCCTACAGCTTGTTTTATTTCTGATGTGACCAACAATAACCGTTCAGTTTCGGTGAAATGTGTTCAGTGTTTGTGGTGTGATAAAGATACACATGCACCTACAGAGTGTCATAAAGCTTCGAGAATGACGCCGAGAGAAAGATTAGAGTTTGTTAAATCTAAAAAGGCATGCTTAATTTGCTTAAAAAAGTCGCATAATGCTAAGAAGTGCAAATATTTTCCAAAATGTTTGTTTTGCAAGAAACGTCATGTCACTATAATGTGTCAAAATTTACCAGAGAGTAAAGTATCAGAGTTGAAGTCAGAAACTATTTCAGTACCCATAAAGAAATCCGAAGAGTTATTATGCAAATTAGAAACTACAACTTTATTGCAGACTATAGTCGTGAAACTCGTTTCAAACAATAAAGAGATTTTAGTTCGCGCACTCATAGATACCGGTGCTCAAAGATCGTACATCAAGAATAATTTAGCGAAAGAATTAGGATTGACACCATCACATACGGAGAAACTTACACATTGTTTATTCGGCGGCGTTGAAACTACTTCACATGAACATTTTGTTTACAACATATGTTTGATAAGCTTGTGTAATGATAATTTTTGTATGAATCTTTCTGTTTTAGGACAGGAATATATTTGTGGAGTCTTGCCTAAAGTTAGATCTAATGTATTGATCGAGCAATTAAAACGAAAGGGTATTACTTTAACTGACACAACTTCTACTCCTGATGACGTGACTGTACTTATTGGTGCGGACTTTTCAGGTATGTTAATGACTGGTGATTTTATACAGCTCGAAAACAATTTGACTGCAGTACGTACAAAGGTGGGGTGGACAATACAAGGTCCCATTACAGGTGCCTTCGCTTCGACTGTAAGTACGACTCTCCACTCCTCGCCTATTATGAATATTTCGGAACTGTGGGACTTAGAAGCGTTGGGGATTCGAGATCCTTGCGAACAGGAAACTGTTAAATTTCGTGAGAAAGCAGTATTAGATGAATTTGAGTCGACAATCCATCTTAATAACGAGAATAGGTATGAGGTTTGTTTGCCATGGCGAGACGGTATACCACGGCCTAGTTCTAATTTTGAGTTAGCAAAAAAGAGGTTGTTATCGACTACAACGCGCCTTCAATCATTAGGTAAAATGAAAAGTTATGATGAGGTTTTCTATGAATGGCTAAAATTAGGAATTATAGAAAAGGCGCCATGTCAAAATTCTATGTCAGGTCACTTTTTACCCCACCATGCTGTAATTAAAGAAGCGAGTCTGACGACTAAGGTGAGGCCTGTTTTTGACGCATCGGCCAAAGACAGTCATGGCATATCTATTAATAGCTGTTTAGAAAAAGGTGTAAATCTCATCGAATTAATACCTAATATTTTAATTGATTTTAGAAAGGAAGCAATTGGAGTTACTGCTGATATAGCCAAAGCATTCCTTCAAATTTCACTTGTTCCCGAAGACCGGGATTATTTAAAATTTCTTTGGTGGTCTGATATAAATGACCCAAATAAAAATATAATTGTTTATCGTCATAAGCGTGTAGTATTTGGTATTAAGTCTAGTCCTTTCCATCTTGCAGCTACAATAAATTTTCATCTAGAACGCGCACCACCCAATTTAAAGGAAACTGCAATAAAACTTAAAAGAGCGTTTTACGTTGACAATTGTGTGACAAGTGTAAATTCTGTAGACGCATTAAAGAAGTTCGTGCAGGAGGCTCGAGAAGTTATGTCGAGTGGGATGTTCGATTTGCGTGGCTGGGTTTCAGGCCCGGTCAAATTAGAGGACACGACAACAACTTCAGTTTTGGGTATAGTATGGAATATAGACAAAGATCAGTTGAGCTGTAATGTGAACTTTATAGATAGACTTAGCGAACGAATCACAAAAAGATCCTTGCTGTCAATAGTTCATAAAATTTTCGACCCGATAGGCATTTGCTGTCCCACAACGATTATCCCAAAAATAATACTACAGAAATCATGGGCACATAAAATTTCATGGGACGAAGAGTTGCCGTCATATTTATGTGAGGAATTTAGGAAGTGGACTGACCAGTTATATTTAATTTGTGAACTTAATATACCAAGGCGATTAACGTGTTATGATATTTCACTGTGTCAGAATTCATTACATGTATTTTGTGATGCAAGTAAAAGTGCTTACGCTACTTGTATTTTTCTTCGTTCTGAATTTAAAGGCGAAGTTTCTGTACGTTTAGTGATGGCAAAGGCGAGAGTGACTCCAGCCAAAAAGATCACAATACCGCGCCTTGAATTGTTAGCTGCTATTTTGGCAATTAGATTAGGTAATGTAGCACTGTCAAGTTTAAATCTAAATGATTGCCCAGTATTTTACTGGACTGATTCTAGTGTAGTTTTGTGTTGGGTTAAAGGAGAAGGCGATTGGAGTGTTTTCGTCACTAATAGAGTACGAGAAATAAGAACCTATTCCGATCGACAAGCTTGGCGACATGTCCCAGGGAATCTTAACCCAGCAGACTTACCATCTAGAGGTGTTGGTGTTAAGCAACTTATTGAATCCAAATGGTGGGACGGTCCATCCTGGCTATATTTAAATTCTGACCGTTGGCCGTCTACTAATTTTTCATTAGATACACATCAGTTAGATGAAGAAATACAAAAGCCTTCTGTAAAATTATTATTGGTAGAAGATATGTGTTTTTTGGATCGTCTAACCTACTTTTCATCTTACTCAAAAATAATCAGAATGGTTGCTTGGATGTTAAGGTTTAGATATAAATCATCTAACAAATTTTATACAGATTTATCTCTTCATGAAATTGATCGCGCAGAGAAAGCTTTATTCCGTTTAATTCAAGCAAGACATAATAGTATAATAAATAACTTACAAACATTTATTGATAAAGACAACATTCGTCGTTTAATTACAAGGTTAGATGACACAGCTGACAATTACGATTTTAAGTGTCCAATAGTGTTACCAGCTCGTGATATCATAGTTCAACGTTTCGTTGAAGAACGTCATAAATTTTTACACCATGCTGGGACTCAAACTCTCATCATAAATTTACGGGAGACCCTTTGGATTATTGGCGTAAGAAGATTGGTAAAAAAGGTCGTAAAGGAATGTGTCATTTGCAAAAGGTATAAAGCAAAACCACAACAAGTACAGCCGGCGAAATTACCTAAAAATCGCACAGATGCAAGTGCACCGTTTGAGGTAACAGGGGTCGATTTAGCCGGACCGTTGTTGCTGAAAACTCGAACTAAATGCTGGATAGCATTGTTCACGTGTGCTACTTATCGCGCAGTACATTTGGAAGTCGTGGAGTCGCTGTCTAGTAACGATTTTATTCAAGCTTTAAGACGATTTATAGCACGTCGTGGCAGGGTTCGATGTATTTACAGCGATAACGGCACTAATTTTGTTGGTGTTCATAATATGCTTAATTCTTTAGAGTGGAATAAAATAATAAGTTTTTCGGCACTACGCAAAATACAATGGATATTTTCACCTCCCGGTGCTCCGTGGTGGGGAGGGTTTTATGAGAGAATGGTAGGAATGGTCAAGCAAATTCTTTTGAAAATTCTAGGTCGAGCTTCTGTGTCGTTAATGGAATTGCAAACCGTTTTGTGCGATTGCGAGGCTACGATTAATAACCGACCACTGACATATGTCAGTAATGCCGTTGACGATTTACGACCACTTACACCCCAGTCCTTCATACAACCCTTGACTGGAAACTCCGTTGAAGACTTAGACGAGATCGACAGTAAAGCTCTAAACATGAGAGCCAAATATTGTCAAGAACTCCGTGAGCATTTTCGCCAACGTTTTCGTACGGAATATATCAGTAATCTTATACAGAAAAATTCTGTCAAAAACGAGGATTATTTGTTACACAAGGGTGATATAGTGTTAGTAGGCTCCGAGTGCAAGCGATTGATGTGGCCTTTAGGAGTAATTGTAGAGACGTACGCGGGTCGCGACGGTCAAGAGCGTGTGGCAAAAGTTCGTGTCGGCAATGGTTATAAAGTTAGACCTTTTCAACGGCTTTATCCTCTAGAACTTCATCAAGAACCTGCAAACACGGCTGAGGATAGGCGAAATTCAGTGTCTAACCACACTTCTGACACTAATCTTGACGAGACTGCTGACTCCACTACTGACCGACTGTTAACTACTGACCGACAGTTAACTACTCGTTTTGGTCGTATTTCACGACCACCTGACAGACTGACCTTTTAGTAAGTTTATTGTGTTTATGGTACTTAGAATATTTTATTTTTACATTCTGTTAATTTTATACAACCTTCCGGTTTTTCTCCCGTGGGAGTGTGACAGATTGTACTTTTGTTTTGTTGCTAGGAGTTACCAATAAACAGTTGCGTTTAAATGGCCGTGGCGTTTACTTTAGTCTCCCATAATTCCCCGAATTCCGTAATAATGAGAATTCTACAAGATAATCACCAAACAAAGCAGTCAAAATGCTTAAATCGGTTGACAAACTAACTCTCTTCCGATTATTTTCAATATCCTAAGTTTTTTGCGTTTCACAAGTGAAAAAATCCTAGTTTTATCAAACTGCTATCAAGTGTTGATCATCAAAAAACTACAATCGGTTACGAAAACTTTGTAATGTTAATTTGAAAATTAAGTAATGACGTTTAACTTTAAATGCTCACTGAGGAAGTATTAAAAAAAAACGAAAGCAATAAAAAAGCATCTCCACTAGATGGCGACTCTAGGAAAAGTTGATTTTTGCAGGAAACGAATGGACTTTATATTCTATAATACAGAAATCTCTGAACATCATCGAGAACTGGTGCACAGAGAATAACCTATTCGTAAATCCGAATAAAACAACATTAGTCCCTTTTACGAGGAAGCGAAAGTTGGAAAACCTTAAAACGCTTATCTTAAAAGGGACCGCTATATCGTACTACAAGTCAAATACCTGGGCGTCACATTTGAACAAAAACTCACGTGGACGTGTCATATAAACAACATAACCCAAATGGTTAAAACAGCTACATGTTGTTGAGTAACTGGGGCAAAATGGGGACTAAATCCCAAAACAACCCTATGATGTACAGTCGGCCAAGAAAGTGGTCTACCACCCTAAGGTTGAATTTCGCGTGTTGCGTCAACTAACAACAAGGTTGATTTTCCGTAGCATGAATTTTTTGACACGTCAAGTACACGTCATTATTGCTATCTTCATCATTTTGACGTAACTTTTGACAGTAATTATCTTTACCTATAATAAAAATGTAACAAGGCTACATTTGTAAGATATTTTGGAAAAAAAATATATGGACGACCTTCATAAGACTAATAGAAGCCAAAAATTTTTTTTCTGTCTGTCTGTTTGTATGTTTAAATACTTTAGAGTTAGAATATCGTAAATAAAGTCTTATAGTCTACAAATATCCTACATTAGAATGTAGATTAATTATATTTTAATACAAATAAAAAAAATCAGTAGGTAGTGAAATGCTATGCGTAAAAAGCTATGCGTGTTACGAGGGTCAAACTGAAAGTTCTTAGAAAATCAAAAACTGATTACATTAGCCAGTTATTAGTTTTATTATATCTTTTCAAAATATTGTCCATTCACGTCAATACACCGCTGCATGCGATGGAACCACTGGGAAAAGCACTTTGCCCACTCGTCCTTAGGGGTCTCTTCCATGGCATCGCGATACGCAGCCACCGCTTCTTCAGCATTCATAAACCGCTTTCCTTTAAGTTTTTCTTTAATTTTTGGAAATAAATAAAAATCACAAGGCGCGAGGTCGGGGCTATACGGCGGGTGACCCAGTAATTCAACGTTTGATGTCGCCAAATAGTCGATCGTTCGCTTGGCGGTGTGCGACGAGGCGTTGTCGTGGTGAAGGAGGATCCTACTGCGAGGTCGTTTCTCTCGAACTTTTTCCAAGACAAGTGGCAAACAATTGGTAGTGTACCATTCTGCAGAAACTGTTTTTTGATCCTCTAACACAATTGTTGCAAAATGACCTATCCTTCCAAAAGTGAACGAGGCCACCATTTTTTTTCCCGCACTTCGATCTCTCTTCACTTTAGTTGGCAACTCCTCGAAAGGAAACACCCACTGAGCAGATTGTCTTTTGGTTTTAGGATCATAACAGTAAATCCAGCTTTCGTCACCTGTTAGTATGTCGAACACAGCATTTGAGTCACCTCCGTTAAATCTTTCAATCATTTTACGACACCAATCCACACCTTGGAGTTTTTGAGCCTCAGTCAAATTATGAGGTATCCACCGGGCGCAAAGCTTCCTGACCGCTAAATGTTCGTGGAGGATTTTGTGCACTTGACTCATACCGATGCCTAAGCTTGTCCGAATCTGTTGATAGGTCACTCTTTTGTCAGTCTCTATCATACGCCGCACAACACAGATGTTATCTTCAGTCGTCGCCGTAGAAGGCCGTCCCTCACGTAAATCATCAGTGAGATTAGTGCGACCACGTTTAAACTCATTAAACCAGTTGTAAACAGTCGCACGAGATGGGGCTTCATCGTGAAAGGCCAATCGTAGTCTATCATAACTTTCTTGTTGACTTAAATGACATCGAAAGTCATAAAAAATCATTGCACGAAAATTTTCTCGTGTTAAATTCATGATGACGTGACACAGACAATTTTCAATTTGCCGCCAAATCGTAAAACAAATGACAAATGAATGAAATATATACTCAGTAATATTGGCAAAGAGTTATATTTTCAAATTTTAGAATTATTTTTTTATTATATTGTTTATAAGTGGCCAGTTCTAAGAACTTTCAGTTTGACCCTCGTATAGGTCTGAATATACTGAGATAACGGATAACAGAAATGAATAGCGACGAAAAACATATTGCGTCGACCCATAGCTTAGTGCGAGACAAGGGCTAAAACTAGAAGAGATAGCGAAAATGCTAATTCTTTGGTTGTTAAAAAATATATACAATTCTTTTATTAAATTATAATTCTTAAAATCTTGTGTAGCCGCCATCTGCCTCTATAACAGCTTGGAGACGTTCCCTCATCGAGCCCACCAGTCTTGAGCAGATATCAGACCCACGTGTTTCCTCCCAAACCTCATTGCAGTGCCCTTGTAGTGCTCTTGCTGTTCGTTCATTACGGTTACACCATCTCTAAACCATAAGACCCCACATATTTTCAATAGGGTTGAGATCTGGCGATTTTGCAGACCATGGTATCAAGTTTATTTCCGGATGTGCATCAAACCAAGCACGTGTTACCCTTGCTTTATGTAAGGGACAGTTATCCTGTAAATAATTAAATTGACGCATTTCATTTTCTGGATAAACGTTCCGGACGGATGGCAACATAGCATTTTGGAGAACATCAACATAATCTGATGCCGTTGCTCGTGGTGGCAAAAAGGTCAAGTCTCCAACACCATCAGCAGTCATCCATCCATACAAATTTACCGAGATACGACCCGATTCTCTATTTGGCACGACATGATTTTGCGTGTATCGCGTTTTATTGAATCGCCAAAGGTGTAGACGCCCGTGTTGACTGGATTTAAAAGTTTTCTCGTCACAGAAAACAGTGTTACTCCAATCAAAATCCAAATATTCTATGGCGAAATTTAATCTGGCCATTCTATGAGCGTCAGTCATATAAATTTTCTTTGCATAACGCCTGTGATGTAAGCCCATGTAATGTAAATGGTTTCTAATGGTTTGGAGAGTCACGTCAAATATGTCGGCAAAATAACGCGTTGGTATAAAGCCAGATTCCTCATAACTCCGTCTCATGAAGACTCGCTGAGTATCTGATATATCTGGAGACCGCTACGACTCCTAATTCAAATTCCCCTCCTCGCTTTCTCGTCTTATCCAAAGACGGACAGCTTGTCTCTATAATCAAAAATAAAATATTTTACACTATTTTAAAAATTTTTACACTCGGACTTGGTCTGAGATTTTACATTAAACTCACGTCAGACATAATAATACTTACCGACACATTTAATTCTCTAGAAATCTCACTAATATTCAAACCATCATTGTGTAATGCGATTATTTGTGCTCTTTCGTTAATGGATAAATTTCGGGGCATTGTAGTGTAAATTAATTAGGAAAATACCTACGGAAAATGCCGAGAAAATATTTGACATGGATTGTCAAGTGATATATTCTTTTTCAGTAAAAGAGTTTTCGTAACAAAATAGTTTCCACTTTGAAGTGACCTACTTAAATTTTAAATGTATGAGATATTGTGAAGACTATTTGTTGTTGCAAATTATTATCTAATGCATAGGCTGCAAAGGTCAAAATAACATTTGTGCTCTACGACAACACGTCAGCATTGTGCATCTCTTTTATTGTTTGTATGCAATTCTAAGATTTGCCTTTAGCGATGCTTTAAAGACACGGGAAATGTCAAAACTGGTAAACCACTTTCTTGGCCGACCGTACACCGTCAATGTAAGGCAGTGGTGACATATGCCAGCTTTTTATCGAACATCATGCCTCATGGCAACCGGTGCCATGTCTACCATTCCAGGAGCTGATGTTAATGCCCTGCACTACTTACTGAATCTGCATTTATTTATAATGAAAAAGGCGAAAGTTTTTACAGAGTAGGTGTAACTGGTCAAAAAAAACTGGCATTGTCAATCACTGATATCTCTATATGAAACAGTCCTTGAGAAAACACCTCTAGCAATGACCACGGACGTCACGACTCCGCTTTGTTACTTTGAAAGAAATTACTCAGTGGAGATACCGAGCAGAGAGGAATGGTCCGAGACAAATGAGCTCTACAAAACAGTAAGCCTAGTCTGGTGGAGCAGATGGCTCCAAAATGGGTCATAATGTAGAATGTGGAGCATACGGTGTAAGACCGAAATTCAACAAAAGTGTGAATATTGGGATAAACGCTACTATTTTCTATGTTGCAATGTACGCCATTCTAGAATGTGTGGAAGCTAATCGCCAACAAAACTACAAAAATCAGACCATTTATATATACTCTGATAGTCAAGCAGCACTCGATGTCATACGCGTGATCAAGTGATCAAGCGTGATAAGTTCGAAACTGGTAAAGGCCTATATTAACAGATTGAATGAACTGGGGCAAAAGAATAAAATTATTCTTAAATGGGCACCAAGATACTCGGGTATCACCGGCAATAAAAAATGGGAAGAATTAGCAAGGCCTCGAACGCAGGGACTACAAATAGGATCAGAGCCCTTTTGTGGTATCCCAAAAATCCATGTAATGCAAAAGGATTAAAAAAAATACTGGCAAAACCAGTTGGGATTAAATCACGCTAAATCCCTTATTGAAAGCCATTCACAAAAACTAGCTAAAAAGCTCTTGAAGCTACACAGAGTAAATGTAAGTACATTTGAACGAAGTGACACTGACATTTGCAGACATTGCAAACAGGAACGTGAAACACCAAAATATCTCCTGTGTGAATATGAACCACAAATCCATACATTTGAAATGAGATTATATGTCACAAAATATAAACCTCTAAAAGCCAGGAATATTATAGACTTTTTGATGTTTACCGGACTAAAGGAGTTACCATAGCTCTGGCGGCGAGTCACAATAAATTGTCAAGGTCGCAGTGACTACAGTTCCTCGGGGAACTGTATAGCCATTTATAATAATAAATAATCTGCCCCACACTGTTAAAAGACATTTTTATATTTATATATTCTTTATTGCATTTTAATACAAAAGCCAGTCTGCCAGTCTACCAGTAAAAAATGTTGGAGTCAGGATGATGTCGCATTTCTTCACTTTTTGGAAATCTGTATTAATACTTTACTATGAGCACATACACCATCAGCCACATATTAAAACGCTTCATAGTATACATAGTTGTTAGATTTATAATGTTGTTGTTTTTAACTTAATCGTGAAAAAACGTATTGCAATGCAACCACTACAAGATTCAGTTGAACAAACATGACTGCAACATTTTTACAATTTTAATTGTTGGTATGTATAAAAACTACTGAAGTAAAAATACTTTTTTTTCTAATTACTAGTTATCGCCATGACACTTGAAATGGATATCAGTAGAAAAAAGTGGACAAATACACTTGAAAATAATTAATACCACTGTTTTGTAATAATTTAATATTAATTAAATTAATGTGATTATATAATAACTTAAAATTTAAGAGTTACCATTAAAATACAAATGTTTCTATTAAGATTATATTAGTTAAAACTTTGGATGAATGATATTTTTTTATAATGGCAAAATGAAAAAACAAGATACATAGCCTCCGTCGTGACTATCTTTCTCGGCTCGGATTGGCTTCAGCACAAAGAGTAATTAAGAGTATACTTTAATCGATAGTGATAAGGTTCATTTTTGTAATTACAATTTTCTGGAGTTGTAAGTCCTGTTCTAAGTACTAAGTCCAAGATTGTATCTGCCAATAAATATCTGAGTAATAACAGTCGTTTGTTATTCCATGAAAATACTAAATTTATATGAAGATAATAGCTGTTTAATCCCCTTCATCTCAGATCAGTATACCTGTATTGTTCAAGAGATCTTAAATTAATACAGATATCTAGCAGAAAAATATTAATTTAATAATACACTTAACATAAGAAATATAATATGAGTTTAATTTTGAGAACTACTTTTATTTATTTATTAGATACAGCTACGCCACAACCTATGTCAAAAACTCCAAAGACGCATTTGAATAATAAACACTACGCTTTAATTTGATAGGAACCATATATTTAATGTGCTATTATAGGATATTATAGGTATATATATTATCTCTGCCTACTCCGCAAGGGAATCTGCGTGAAGATATAGGTATAGTATATATTACTATGGTACAAATATAACTAAATCTATGGTAGAAACAGAGAGCAATACTGTTTAAGACTTAACTGTATGTGCTAGATTCCTTTGTTTGATTTTAAATAAAACAAAAAATATTTATAGCGGGAATTTTGTAAGTGAAAATAAAATTTTCGCTTTTTAGAATTTGAAACAGATATTTTCTCTTTAAATAATGATAGATCAAACTTTAGATGATAATGTTTCTGAAAACGATGATGAGGAAACTTTTTTCCAAGATGTGGACATACTTCAAAAACACGGCATCAATGTAGCAGATATAAAAAAATTAAAAGCAGCTGGAATATGTACTATAAAAGGGATACAAATGTCCACAAAAAAAAAATTAAATAATATAAAGGGCTTTTCTGAAACTAAAGTGGAAAAAATTAAAGAAGCTTGTCAGAAAGTAATATCGTTAGGATTCATGACGGCTTTAGAAGTTAGCGATCGGCGCAAACAGGTATTCAAAATTAGCACCGGGAGTGGCGAATTAGAGTATGTTATATAATACTTTCGTCAAATACTACTTTGCTATGTTAACGTATTTTAATTAACAACCTTTATTGCTTTCTTGCAGCAGATTGCTTGCCGGTGGCATTGAATCAATGGCTATAACGCCGTTCTCGGAATTGTTCCAAAATATGTACACCTCGGGCAAACATTGCAGTTAGGTAGAAACAACTTCGAGAGCGAGGTAAATGGAAGAGTTCGGCTAGGTTGGGCAGCGTTTGGGAAACTACGTCAGGTCTTTACATCGTCGATCCCGCAGTGCCTAAAGACAAAAGTCTTTAATCAGTGCGTCCTACCCGTTATGACATACGGAGCCGAAACGTGGACACTGACGGCACGGCTGGTCCACAAGTTGAAGGTCGCTCAGCGCGCTATGGAAAGGGCTATGCTCGGCGTTTCTCTGCGGGATCGAATCAAAAATGAGGTGATCTGGCAGAGAACCAAGGTTATCGACATAGCCCACCGGATTAGCAAGCTGAAGTGGCAGTGGGCTGGCCATATTAGCCGCAGAACCGATAACCGTTGGGGTAAACGAGTTCTTGAGTGGAGACCGCGTCTCGGCAAACGTAGTGTAGGACGTCCTCAGGCGCGGTGGAGCGATGATTTGCGCAAGATGGCTGGCAGGAGCTGGATGCGAACAGCCGAAAATCGAAATAGATGGCGTGCAATTGGGGAGGCCTATGTCCAGCAGTGGACGAATATGGGCAGATATCTAGCAGAAAAATATTAATTTCATTAATAATACACTTAACATAAGAAATATAATATCAGTTTAATTTTGAGAACTACTTTTATTTATTTATTAGATACAGCTGCGCCACAACCTATGTCAAAAACTCCAAAGACGCATTTGAATAATAAACACTGCGCTTTAATTTGATAGGAACCATATATTTAATGTGCTATTATAGGATATTATAGGTATATATATTATCTCTGCCTACTCCGCAAGGGAATCTGCGTGAAGATATAGGTATAGTATATATTACTATGGTACAAATATAACTAAATCTATGGTAGAAACAGAGAGCAATACTGTTTAAGACTTAACTGTATGTGCTAGATTCCTTTGTTTGATTTTAAATAAAACAAAAAATATTTATAGCGGGAATTTTGTAAGTGAAAATAAAATTTTCGCTTTTTAGAATTTGAAACAGATATTTTCTATCTTTAAATAATGATAGATCAAACTTTAGATGATAATGTTTCTGAAAACGATGATGAGGAAACTTTTTTCCAAGATGTGGACATACTTCAAAAACACGGCATCAATGTAGCAGATATAAAAAAATTAAAAGCAGCTGGAATATGTACTATAAAAGGGATACAAATGTCCACAAAAAAAAAATTAAATAATATAAAGGGCTTTTCTGAAACTAAAGTGGAAAAAATTAAAGAAGCTTGTCAGAAAGTAATATCGTTAGGATTCATGACGGCTTTAGAAGTTAGCGATCGGCGCAAACAGGTATTCAAAATTAGCACCGGGAGTGGCGAATTAGAGTATGTTATATAATACTTTCGTCAAATACTACTTTGCTATGTTAACGTATTTTAATTAACAACCTTTATTGCTTTCTTGCAGCAGATTGCTTGCCGGTGGCATTGAATCAATGGCTATAACTGAAGTTTTCGGTGAATTTCGGACTGGAAAAACACAACTGTCCCACACATTATGTGTGACCACACAGATACCTACCTCAAACGGTTATCACGGCGGAAAAGTTATGTTTCTCGACACTGAACATACTTTGTATCCTTAACAACTTTACAAAAAAATACGGTCTTTTACTTAGTACAATAAAATCAAAAGAATTATTTATTCGTGACATAAATTCCTTACACTAAATAATAATAAATAACATAAATTACTCATAAACTTCACCTCGGTGTAAAAGTTCATAAAAGTTTGCCTTGCCAAATTAAATCGGTAATTATATAACTGATATGGATTGAGTTCCACTTTTATTGTATTTGCTACGCTTATAACACTCATTAGTAATGTAATTATTATTATCTTAAAATGACCTTTTTTTCAAGCATTTCTAGTTCAAAGATAAAAAATGATAGCATGTTAATGCAAAATTCACAATAATATTAAACATACCAATTTTCATCTTAATCAAAAGTTATTTCTTTTTTAATATTTTTCCAGCTGTTTACTTAGTTAAATTATCGAAATACCGCTGGAAATATGCTCGCTTATAGCGAAAAAACAATATTCCGCCAGTCCCGTTGTTAACTACTATGTCTTAACTCATAACGTCGAGGAGATACTTCAGGCGCTGTTCCCGCCGCCTGGCAAGCGACAGGGGTGTGTGGGATTCTCAAATGTCTCCGGTACTGTAGCTCAATTGGAAAAGTATTTGCTTGGGTAGCGACACAGAACACGGAAACTGTGTTCTGTGGGTAGCGATGTGTTATGTATTCGGTTCGTTTTGTTCTATAACTACTAATTAGGTATATGTACCTAGGACAGGTACAGACTGAAAGTTGTAATTATTATTGTTATAATACCTACGTACTATTTCGGTAATGACATGATTTGTGTAAATGTTCTTCTTGTCAGCTAAAAGGCGTCTTGAACAAGTAGTAGGGGAATTTTTTTTTTGACAATTCAAAAGAGCTTGAAACAAGCTTACTTGAATAAATACGTTACTTGAATAATTTCATTTCATTTCATTTGATTGTTTTGAAGAAAAACACTATGTTTGATATATAGATGCATAATTTTTCTGAGCCCCAGTTATTAGTCGCCCAGATAGACTGCGTCCGATTGCTGACAGGTTTAATTTAGACCAAAACGCTGTTTTGGACAACGTCTTATACGCCCGAGCTTACACCTCTGAACATCAGGTAACAATACATTTCTCAGCCTCTAGCTTTTACTAGGACACTCTCATATCGATGCCGTATTGTTAACAGTCTAAAATAATACGGGTCATCAATTTGACCTGTATCCATGTAATAGTTGTGCTTCCAAACACGTGTGCTAAATTATGTAAGTGTACGTAGATGTAAGTCTGTATGTTTATCCACATATTTCTCGCAAATAAGAGATTGTATCGCAATTATTGTTTTACAGTTTGAATATTTCGCTTTGCAATATAGGGACAGCTCAATCTTATCAAAATCGGTTCAGCAGTTTTATAGGAAAGCAGTTAATATTAATTAAAAAGCGGAATTACAATGAGGAAGTATTGAAAAAAAACGAAAGCACTAAAAAAGCACCTCCACTAGATGGCGACCCTTGCAAAAGTTGATTTTGGCAGGAAACGAATGGACCAAAGACAGTCATTTCCGTATATTTTAACTAACATATTAAGAAACTGAAATTTGAAAAGTTCGAGATTAGTTATCAATAAAAATAAGAAAAAGTACAAATAGAATATGAGTTGTTTATTGAGTTTTGAAAACTAATTTACTTTTAAACATGGAAGAAACCGGAAAGGTTGTTATGGAGAAATCAAGAACGCACCGAAGCGAAATCTAGTTTGATTACGGGGAACTAATGTTTTTTTTTAAATACTTCCTCATTATATAGTATTATCAACTCAAATACATAACTAAATTTGCTAAGAAGCAGCACCGTTCTTCACAACGCGGTTTCCTTTTTATACAATGCATATACTTCGAGAGATCACTTTATGATACAGAAACGATGTTAAGTATAAGCAATATCTAAATCGTGCATTTAAGCTCAAGGGCAGGGACAGTTTTTTTTGGGTATACTGCGTATCAATTTAACCCACTTGCCTATCAGTCGTTATCGAGAAGATCATTTAACAATGACATAAAGTACGCGCATCGCACAATGGCATAGATATCATAAAGATAGATAGTGAGAAAGAAGATGCAATATAATGATTGTTAACCATAGGTTTGGTATTATGTACCTTAATTAATCGAGTCCCAGATATTTTGCCGCTGTTGCAAGCGCCGTGATCAAGCAACATCACCGAAATATCGGGGACTCGATAAACATAAGGTGCAAGGTGGCAAACCAGTAATTAACAATAATTCTAATGTTAATGACAATGAAAACAACATAATGAAGACGCATTTTCAGTTGGAACTTACTATTATTACCATAACCTAATTAAAATAACTATCTTCCCTCTCTATACCAGGCCGAACTGCTGGACTACGTAGCTGCAAAGTTTCATGAAGAGGCAGGAGTTTTTAAATTGCTCATCATTGATTCCATCATGGCTCTTTTTAGAGTGGACTTCTCTGGGCGTGGCGAATTAGCCGATCGTCAGCAGAAGTTGGCACAGGTGTTGTCGAGATTGCAAAAGGTACGTAGGCAGGAAATGTTGATGAATTTCAAAATAACCATTAAGTTATTTTTAGAGCCCTAAATAATAGATTTACTGTACCAAGGAAAAAATCTTTCATTACTTATAAATGCCAATATCATGATAGTGGCATTTTTCAAAAAGTATTTAATCAGGTATAGTTATTTTAAGTAACATGATGAAATCCGAATTTCATGAATTAAACGCAAGTTTAATAATCACGCATTGATTGCATAAACTCGTGTCAGTTCAAGTTTACGAAGCGTTGTCATAATTATCGACATCCGGTTTCTTAAGCTTAGGGTTACTGACTTTTATGATAACTAGCGATCGAAATATACCTAATTTTCTTGACCGTCTCCTCTGATTTATAGGTTAGTTCAAGGCTGGCTAATGAGTATGCAGATACGATTCAATAATTATTCATACTTACACGTCATCATAATGTAAAGCAGGAAACATTTAAAATTCTGACTTCGTCGTGTTAGGACTAACTCGACACGTGTCGAATGCGCAGATGGTAATATTCATGATGCGTAATAATATTTTAATATGCTTACCTAGCTATAACTTTAACGGATTAGGTTTAAAATAAGACAAAATGGTAATTTCTTCAAACTGAATATTAAAATTGTTACAAGGTATTCCAATACTCAGTTCCCAAGTTAATTCTAGTTAAAAACGAAGGTAATGCAATCTAATAACTTAGCCAGGAATAAAACCCAAAATCGTATAATTATGCGCCGCCTTGAAAATGACACGAATGGTTCAGCCCTGAAGAGAGTCAGAATAAAGTTTGATAAAGTTGAAATTAGAACTTGTTTTTTATTAGGTAAAAATACAGCATCGCACAAAACGTTGTCCATCAAATCGCCTTCAAAGGGTTTATCTGATTCAACCACTACTATTGCAATATCGCTGCGTTAGACGCTACATTTGACACTATATTTGTAATATAATAGCACTGTTATTTAGTTTTTGTAAATACAGAAACTAATATTAGTAATAACAACTGCCAGATTTCCGAAGAATACAACGTTGCGGTATTCATTACCAACCAAATGACGGCTGATCCTGGTGCGACGTTGACATTTCAAGCAGATCCAAAGAAGCCGATCGGGGGTAACATCCTCGCCCACGCTTCTACTACGAGGATTGCCCTCCGGAAGGGAAGAGGAGAGAATAGGATTGCAAAAATATACGATTCTCCTGACTTACCTGAGAGTGAAGCTACATTTGCTATAACAAACGGCGGAGTAGCAGACGCCAAAGATTAGGAAAATATTGTATATTGCACTCCTAAAATTATATATGTACTTAATAGAATTACCTAGACGTTAATAAACTTGATGATGCTAAGAGCAGAGTGGTCTTCATTTCGCTTTATGATGGTTCCTGTTGTCTATATATTTTGTTAGTGGTCCATGAAGGCAGACCTTCTCCTTTCTTTCAAAACAACAAGCTTTACACTTTTCTTCTTCTTCTTCTTCTTCTTCTTCTATTATGTCGAGATTATTTGCTTAATGTTAAACTCAGGGGGTGCAAAAGGGAGGCAGTTTAGTGTAGTTCATGCGAATGAAGTCGCAGGCAGAAAGCTATTCTGAATGAAAAATTAAATAGTTAAGATTGCCTCTCCCTAAAGTAAACCCAGAAAGAAAGTCACCTGTAAAGGATTTTATTTCGACAAGAATACTCGAATAGTGCGACTTGCACTTGTGTATGACAGTCCACAGCATGTTAGGTTTATACTAAACAAACAAATTTCCTCACTCTATTTGAAATTTTAAAATATTCTGATTAGAGATAGAAATTGGTAACCTGACGAGCATTCGTGTGTACTTGCCTTATCTGCTTACTTTGAATATTCAATGTATAAAATAAATATATTTAGTAGTCACTTATTGCGATTTATTCATTATGTTTGGAGATTTTCAATTTAAATTATCTTTAATATAGGTAAATATAATATGTCTTTTTTTTTCAATGAGTTTATTGATAAATAAATGTCAAGAGTAAATTTAAAAATGTTACACGCTTATGCTTAACTATATTTCAACCTTTTTTAATAATTGATTAATACCATTTATAATAGGCGGACGACTTCTTGTTAGTGTAGACTTGATGTAGACGATATAAGTCAGTGACGTACGTTACGTATTTGTTTATTTGCATGCACAAAGGAACATCAGTAAACTCACTAAATGTATGCCGACTGATAACATTGTAACCCCCATAGAATTATGTAGACGTTTCGGTAGTCTCGTGCTCATCTTACATTGATTGAAGTGGCTCCGCATTCGTCGCCTCGGGGTGGCGTGTAGTGGCGTGACTGAATCGAGCCAATTATACGCTTACCACGATTTGATAAACATACTATTGATACTAAATAATTTACTATAAATCAAAGTCCAATTGACGCGTAAAGTGCGACATTCGGATATTTCTCCTTTTTTTCTAACGAAACTAAAGGCGTGTACCTATTTATAATATTTAATATAAGTATAATAGCAGATCACACGCACTTCTAAGTGAAGTTCGATCATTATTATATGAAGTCACTCTAAGTCGTTCTAACACGGTGGGCAACAGCCGGTTCATTTTGAAAAACCTAATTTATAATAACATTCTCGTATTATTTCATGTCTGATACATATCGCAAAAAAATTATGAGCACTACAACAATACTTTTAAACGCAGCCCGCGAACGCATTTGCACACTAAAGTTTGGTCCACAACATGTCCAAGGTTGCCTATACCCTAAAATGTAAACACACACGTCAGACTATACAATTTTGTCAAATTATTTTATTTGATTTTAAGCCTTATAACCTGAGCATTAGAGTTTAAAATTACTTTAGGATTTTTGACATATTGTGTTAGCGTGATTTTACTCAGTATACGATAATTTTTGCTATGGAATACGAAAATGGGTTCTTTGTTTGGTTGTAAACACAGCTTCGTATTCTTACCAAGCTGTGATCCCTATTTAGAAAAATAGAGAAGGAAAACTAGGTTACTAGCTATCACTCTGTAAGAAAGAGAAGACCACAGTACGGTACCCTATTGTTTGTACGGCAAACAATAGTTTAAAGTTAAACAATAGAATTTATAAAGTTCTTGGTGGTACATACATAAATAAATCACAGAAATAAATTTTACTATAGACTACTTTTGTGTTCATGCTTCAGATAAAAACAGATAGCCTTGGATCATTGCCTTTTTCTAACAAGTTACGTTTACACTTATAAAGAAATTATATATACGTACTATATTTAAAAATCGGTACTATAAAAAGTATCGAAATGAATATGTTTGATTATAATTTATGTTAATAAGTTTTTGTATGAGCAAAACTATCGCTATTATTAAAACACTGTTTAACTAATAATAATAATACACTTTTCTGCACACAATAGAAAACAAGTTACAGAGAATATCAGTTTGGCAAAAAAAGTTCACAAAAAAACGGCCTTACTGCTAAGCAGCATTCTCTTCCAAGCGTAACCCATGAAGGACTAGCGTTGTGAACTCACTCTTTTTTAATGAGGATGAGTGAGGGCCTCATTTTCCCTCGTGAGGGGCTCCCGAGTTACCCCTCATTTGAGGCGAGGAAAGGTAATGTTAGAGTAGCAGTGAATGAGTACGTAGCGAGGCGCGCGCAGCGTTGCCGTTTGGTACTAAATGAGGGAGGGAGTCGGTAAAGCTAAACAAAACATATTTTTTCTTTAGATTCTAAGAAATAAACTTTATTAGATTATTATTTAACAGAATGACCACAACACGCAACTTATTTTTAATAGTGTCAAATGTTCCAGTTTTTAAAATTCGATTCGGAATATAATAAATATTAATTAATCGATTTTAAAAAAGGAACAACGAAATATAAATATATTTCTAAAAAAACGATACATTTTTATTAACTTTG
Source organism: Diatraea saccharalis (assembly GCA_918026875.4). Lineage (NCBI taxonomy): Eukaryota > Metazoa > Arthropoda > Insecta > Lepidoptera > Crambidae > Diatraea > Diatraea saccharalis. The sequence continues at coordinate 10,410,464 of OU893337.1, forward strand.
GTTTTTACTTAGGCAAATTAATATCATTTATCTATAAAAAATTAAATAGGTATTTGCGAAGAAACATAAACAAACCTGAATCGTTCCAAAAAAGTCATCTTAATACGTTCCTTCAATATTGAGTAAGTATTGAGTCGCCTTTTCATTCTAAACAACTCGCTATTCTGTTGCGTGAGGTGTAATATCTGCGCTCGCGCCTCGTGCTTGTAGCCTCAAAAAGTGAGGAGCTAAATGAGTTGGTTCAAAATTGAAAAACGAGTACTCCCTCATTTTGTCGAAATGAGGACTCAAACGAGGGGCTCATCACTATGAAGGACATAAATAAAAAGAATTTATGTGATACAACATTAAGAAGGATACAAGATTTATCCTAATAATTATATTAAATTAAAACTCTATTTAAGGAGATAGCTTTAAGATTTTTTAGAAATCAATAAATACCCCGGCTTTGATTTTGATGTAAACTAAAGAGTTCTATAAAAGTATTTGCATGAAATATGTTGAACACAGGATCGCCGTCTTAACAATTAACAAAAAACTTCCATCGAACCTATCGAAAACTTAATTAAAATCCAGTAAAATTAGCAAGCGAATAACTATAAATTTTGAAATTGCAAAAACGTATCTGTTGTACTGTCGCTACTGAGCTCGCATGGAGACGGCGAGACGTCATGCGGGATAGCACAAAAGGTAGTTGCGAGTCAGGTTCTTTCTTTAAAAGTAGTGTTTATTTTATCTTTGGTTTCTTTTTAAATAGTTTATTTTTTACTGTGATATTGATAGCAATTCATGTTTATATCTTCAACGAAGACAACCCTTATATTTTCAATTCTTCATTCTACCCCCTAAGAGTATTTTTCGCTGTGTATATTCCTCAACGTCCACTCAATCTGTGTGCCAAATTTCATAAAAAATTGTTTAGTAGTTTATGCGTGAAAACGTGATAGACACACAGACACCGTTACTTTCTCATTTATAATATTAGTATGGATATTGATTACTTGGTATTTATATGATTTTACATTGCCTAAAGAATTGCTTCTAATGAATGTAACGTATTAGATAAAAGGATCAGTTAGGTATTTTTATCCGTTGATGACTTCAAGGATAAATTAAAATAAACAGCCTAATGTCTATCCCTAAAACTATAGAGTATCTGGTTGTCTAGGCATTATACAGATGTTTACGTTATTGCTTCACGCTCTCAACTCAAACAAAAATCCAAAACCCGCTCTATCTCTAACCCTAGCTCTAGCCTCTATTGTCAGCAATTGTCATTGTCACTTCCTTTGTCAATGTCAGTCAGTCACATGTCATTTTATGTCAGTCATTTATTGAAACTATTACAAGATTGTCGTGGATGCGGTGATTCCAAAATTCGAACACATTAAATAATATAAATTTAATTAACTTGGAGGTACTGTAAAGAAACTATCAGCGAAAGTGTATGACCTTGAATGTAACAGCTTTTCCTTATTAAATGTCGGAAATGAATAATAAAAAAGAAGAGAAAAAGCAAATTCGTGTGTGGTGTGATGGATGGTGAGTATATAGTTTTTATAGTTTTTGAAGTATGCATTTCATCTTAATTTAGAAGCCCATGAATACAGTATACGTAGATATTTATTGATTTCTCAGTGTTGGTAGAATAAGCCACAACATTTTGTAAGTTAGAGCTGAAACATCCGGTGCATTTCGAAGGGTTTATTTGACTCCACGCCTACTTTTCAGGCGATTACGATATTATTTTCTTCTGAACTGACATTAAAGTATTAAATTCCTAATCTATACTAATTATTGAAGTTATTTCCTCTCGCCAGAAAAATCGATAAAAACCTATTCTATGATTGCAAAAGTTGTTTATAAAAGAAGGGATAGACTTTTCTAATTTGAAACGCAAAATTTTTAGAGGAGTGCTAAAATCGTAACAATTACAGAAGTGGTTGAAAACACTTGACAAATTAGAAATGTTGGTATTTATTTAATTTAATAAACGTTACTATTATGCCTTCTTTTTGGATAATTTTTCAGCTATGATATGGTCCATTTTGGTCATGCAAATTCCCTAAGACAAGCAAAAGCTTTAGGAGATGTGTTGATAGTGGGAGTCCATACAGATGAAGAGATAGCAAAGCATAAGGGACCTCCAGTATTCACACAAGAGGAACGCTATAAAATGGTCAGAGCTATAAAATGGGTAGACCAAGTTGTAGAAGGAGCACCATATGTCACTACATTAGAGACTTTAGAAAAGTACCAGTGTGACTTCTGTGTGCATGGAGGTAATTACAGTATAGTACAAATAATGCTGCCATTCCTTATCCAAAGTTGGTAAAGTTTTAAATAACACTATACTCTCTATGCAATTTTAAATTTTATTTAAATACAAATTTATTTTTTTCTCTCATAAACATGTCTAATAAAACATACAGCAGGACATCAGGTTACAATAAAATTTAAAAATGCAATAAAATTTAGCCCATATTTTAACTTATCAAAGTTGTTCACTACTCATCATCCTAAGTAAACAAACGAATTCTAACATTTTTAGATGATATCACAGTAACAGCTGATGGGATTGATACATATCATATGGTTAAGAAAGCAGGAAAATACAGGTAACAAAATTTGTATTAATTAAAATAAATCGGTATAAATTTAACATTTAGAATGCTATGCTATCTTATAGAAAAATAGTTATATTTCTACTAATAACATAAAGAGGAAGTATTTTATTGTTTGTTTGCACCAGATCTCTCAAAAATCAGGCTACAGAACCAATTAAATTTTTTCAAAAATGTATGCAGATGAAATAAGCTATAATTTATGCATGAGGAGTCATGGTTTATGAATAATAAATGAACATTCATTCAATTTTTATTATATAAGTTAGTGGTAATGTCATGATGATTAGGTTTTTATGTTGGAAATTGAATCATGATTATGTTGATTTTTATGATAAAGCATATCAAAATAGCTTTTTGTGAAACATTAGTAATTTGTTATGTAGTAACTTATGCATGTCATGTAAATTTCAGAGAGGTGCTAAGAACAGCAGGTGTTTCTACTACAGATTTAGTGGGCAGAATGTTGTTACTCACCAGAGAACATTTCAAGTAATATCTTATTTTATATTTTTACCACATTTTACCACAAAAAATCTTACTAATAATATTACAGCAGATATATGTATATCTGCTGTAATATTATTAGTAAGATTTTTTGTAAAGCTATGAAGTTGGGGAAGGACTTGGACTACTTATTACTTTAAAAAAACATTCCTTTTCCTTTGATCATAATCAAAATCATGAGGCAAAATTACAGATAAATGGCAAGTATTTAAATGCCTTTAATATCCATTTATATGTTAAAATTTTTTTTCATATCAAAAATTTAATAAGATCCAGTGATACTTATGAAATATGTAGCTGTTTTAAATATGTATTATTAATTTATGAATAAATTTGTCTATTTATGCAAAAGTCCAATATTTTTACCATATTTTGAATAGATCATTGAAATAATTAAGATAATAATACTATAATACATTTGGCTTTATGTATATCAAAAAATAAAAATCATGACAATATTGTGACACACATCAATAGTTATGAAAATAGCTTATTTTAATTTACCTATATTAATGACTTAATAATTACTTGTAAAAGTAAAAGTACTAACAGTTACTTTAAAAAGTAATAAACAATAATGCTGAAATTTAGTAATTAATTAAATATTATTATTATTAATGTAGCTTTGGCAATGGTTTGTTGTGGCTCAGACAATATTCCTGTAAACAATTTTGGAATAGGGGAAATGCATAAAAAGGTGATGCTTTATGAAAATTTCTAGTCAATCCATAAGCTAACATTACTCTATTACTTTAAAATTTCATGTTAATATTGAAGTTTAATTATAAATAATTAGAAAATATCATATACGTAGCTGATGTATAATTGCGTAGTTTTTAGCATTTGTATTTTGGAAATCTGAAACTGTTCATTTTCTACATTGAACTAACGAGGAATGAAAAACGGGGGGTGAGCCATTCAGCCACGGAGGTTATGTTTTATGTGTACTTTACTCGTAATATGTATTTATTGCACTTAAGGCAATACAATTTCCAGGAGAGGTGACAAAGAATACTCTGTGGCGTTGGAGCATTCGTCGAACCTTGGTACGGACTCTACTGCACGGTCACCATACACGGGTTGCTCACAGTTTCTGCCCACCACTCAGAAAATTATACAGTTCAGCAGTGGGCTATCACCGAAACCCACTGATAAGGTAAGGTTAGCATGGGTAAAAAAACTTTGTGGCAATTATTTGTTAAAGTATATGATATTTTAAGTTTAATACACACATGCTTCAGATACAAGAACCAATTTAAACTATGTTTTATTAAATAATATCCAATATTATTAGTATTGCAAAAGCAACTCCTAGCTGATAGCTCCACTAGATGGCTCTTTAAATGAATAAGTTTTTTTATGCTAGGTGCCATTACTTATTAGTAAGTAGGTAGGTACCACGCGCCATATAATTGTAGAATGTGACAAAAACCTAAATCCAGGCAATTCGTTGCTTTCCCACAAGTTTCGTCTTCTAGTTCTTCTAGGTTGAGTTAGTAAGGTTCTATTATAGTATTATATCTGCGAGTTAGTAATGAATTCCATAGTTATGATATATCGTACGGCGGCTTTTTCTTCGACACCAAGTATCTGTTTGGAATGCAACGGAGTAGTATCAATTTCATCTCACCAGGTCTTCCGAGAAGCCCATCAGTCCACGAATGTTGCTGCGGACTTACACTACTCTCCATACACTATCCAGGAAAAATGTATTCCATTATTTAATATTGTAAAACTAAGATCCCCTGTAGCATCTAAAAATTCTCTTCTCAAAATAAATTATATGGTTTACTTACATATATATATATTTATGTCGCCCGTGTATGATGTACCTAGCTTCCTGTATTTTTTTTTTAACCATCGTAAACAAACAATCGAATCTTTATAATATTTCTTGCTGACCCGGCGAACCTCGTACCGCCATATACTCTTCTTTTATAAATTATATCTTTTTATAAATTTTTCTTATATACAAACCTGGTCCTGACAATATGGAACATATAAAAAAAAGAATAATTCAATTTGATGCAGTCTTTTGTAAGTTATACGCGTACATACATTTTGCCGATTCATTAATATGTATTTACTAGCTGACCCGACAGACTTCGTCCTGTCAAAAAGATTTGTAATGTGGCAGTTTTTTTGCCTACGTATTTAAAAAAATTCTCCTGAACAGAACCGTCACCCTGGTGATAGGGCGTTGTGAATAAAAAATAATTAAATAAAACATATATAAGGATTTAAAAGTAAGTAATCGCTTTATTGTTAATCATGTGAATCATAATTATTATTGCAATGTATTAATAATAATAGTATTAAATATAGAAAAAAGAGATTTTTATATGATCATAAAAACACATTACACACAACAGCATTATAAAAGTAAACTATTCGAATTAAAAAAATATATAAACATTCTCAAGGAAAAATGCTGGAAGAATCCATCTACCTGTACCCCGGAATGGGACTCGAACCCATTCGCGATCCAGGGACTGCTCTAACCAATGAGCTATCTAGGACCCAACAGCTTTGCTACTACAGAGCGTATTTTCATCAATGTTCCGGCAATACATGTAATGACGTGGAAACTGATGCATTTTATCTCGCGTGCCGAAACTAATACAAAAGAAACGCGAGTTTCGGAACGCGACATTAAACTCCTCCAACTATGTATTCTGTGCTCCAACGCACACACGCACATTGTTTTGATAGATATGATCTTTGACGTTAGGAACACACCTACATTGCTTAGACAACAGTGAGTGCTTGTAATTTAATATGAACTTTATACCATAGCAATAAAGCTCAAATTGACTACGTTTTAGTTACAAATCATTTGTATGGGAAAAAGAAAAGGGCTATTTTTAGGGTTTTTCCAGCAATAATTCTAACTTTTCTTTTCGTAAAAACCATCCTTGAACTTCAACGAACATTTTAAAAAAGATTTGGCCAAATTGGTCGAGGCGTTGTTGAGTTATGCGCTTACCAACACATTTTGCGATTCATTTTTATATATATAGATTAAAGTATAAATATATATATATAGATTATTATAGATAGTCCATTACTACATTAAAGTTAATCGATTTTAAAACTACATCCAATTAATACTTTTTAAGCTCTTTTTAATAAAACAAGTATCCGTTTTTTCGCAAAATACCATCGAATTTAGTCGACATTGACCTTTGATCGCGTCTATAAAATTTTACTACAAGGTCACAAATAAGTTGACAACGTTAATGCCATAAAATAAATATCGCGTAAACAAATCATCTGCCCTTACATACGTTTTGATTGTTGTATTTGTTTTTGAATGGAAGCAAATGGCCGTTTGTTTTTATGGTTGTATTGTAATATGCTCAACTATAGTTTTATTTTAGTTTTCTACATACCAATATCTACCAAAATAAATAAGTAGTACTATTTTTATGATACACTAACATTTAGAAATGATCTATACATTTGGTTATAGATTTTGGTAATTGTTTACATTACAATTTAAAAGTATAGGTAAATGAAATCTTTTTTGGTGACAATTGTGTTTATGCATTTGGGCACTTTCGAGAAGTTTACTTACAAAGCAGTGTGTGTGGAATCATATATTTCAGTCAAGGTTAAGACGCTTTTTTACGTACTTAAATGAATTTTTTTAGGTTGTGTACGTTGCCGGAGCGTTCGATTTATTTCACGTCGGACATTTGGATTTCTTAGAGCAAGCGCATGCACAAGGCGACTTTCTTATCGTGGGTCTGCATACAGACTTAGAGGTCAACAGATACAAAGGATCAAATTATCCTATTATGAATCTACACGAACGAGTGCTGTCTGTCCTTGCCTGTAAGGTAAGTTTTTATATATTTAATAGTATAGCTGTTTTTCCGCGACTTCGCTTGTGTAAATTATAGCCTATGAAAAGTAGGTGAAAGAATTTTAAGTCAAATATAAAACTACGAATTGTCTCAAACTGTGTCTTTAAAAGTCGTGACATATCTAATATTTTTCTATTATCTGACTGACGGACTAAATGAATAATTTTCACCTATTTATCATACTATTTTACACAAAAGAATATTTCATTCATTCAGTACGTGCACGAAGTGGTGATAGGCGCTCCGTATGACGTGACCGCTGAGCTGATGGACCACTTCAGGGTGAGGGTTGTATGTCACGGGCTCACTCAGATAGCGTCCGACAGAGATGGACACGACCCGTACAAGGTGCCCAAACAGAGGGGATGCTTCAAGGTACTGTATTGGGACCGCTGTTTTTTAATCACTATTTGTCTTATATTTATTTATCTATTCATACCTTCACGCCGAAACTCTTATGGGGTAGGCAAAAACTCAACGCTGCTGGGCATGATTCTTAGATATGTTTTTCGTTGGCACCAATGACATGTCTCCTACCTACAACTGTTGAAGTAGGCGACAAATTAAAATAAAATAAAAACGAATAAGATGTAATTTACAATAATGCTAGGATATATATAGGAACAGTACAGTACACACAGCATTAATATACCTTTTATTATATTTTTTATTTTTATTTTGATATATGTAGAATTTATTGTTTAAATTCTCAATTAAAATAAATTTTAATTCATCTTTTCGTTAGTTCTTGATAATATTTGTCATAAATACATAACTTTGTTGACCTCTACAGACCATCTATTAAATAACTATCGATTTACGTATAAATAATCTTTGTCGTAACGTAGTACGCTCACGCTATTATAGATTAATACTTATCCGTAATTATTCATATTTATGATAAAATATCGTGATTGATAAAATTGAAATAGGTACGAAATATATCTAAAAAAAATATCTGTTACATAATTTGGTTGTAAGTTTGCGGAGCTCACGTGAATTGAAATTTTTGTATTGAGTTGATTGTTTTATGTTCAATGAAAATCTGCATACATCATATAAACGTAAATAAATATAACACAATATCATATATATTTCTCGGATCCAATATAAGTAGCTTTTAGCACTTCTATTATGGAAAACGCAACAATAAAATTTGTTAAGACCCAGACCCAAGAATCGAGACAATATAGAAAAGTTCATTTTCCATTTGGTCCGACTGGCAATCGCGACCAAAGCGATGGTGAAACTGACGTGCGAGATACTCTTCAAAACATAAGTTGCATATTATGACCATTCAAGATATATTTTGTGATTTTATCCAACACATACAAGATAAAATGTATTTTGTGGTCCATTTGTTAATGACCATACCGAGTCATGCTTTTTTTTATGTTTTTATTACTGCCTTTGTTATATAACTCTATTATGGAGATCGTTATCGATGTGGAATCGCCAGTTCCGTATGGTCGATTGCCGATAAAAAATAAATAACAATGGCACTAAACGCTTGCTCTTCGGCTTTCTTCACGAAGTAGTGACCGCGTAATTTCGGTAGTGCAAAATAACTTGAAACACATCCCGCCATTGGGTGGCGTCACTGTGGCTACAACAGTCAGATTAGTAATAATAAAGATATACCTAATAATTATAAATAAAAAATCCTACATGGCGCTATTCTTAGCTTATTTATATATTTTCATTTTATGATCGATCCTTAGATATTGTTCTTGTTTTATTGACATCTTTAAATCTTCTACTTTATGCATCAGTTTTGTGTACATATCAAAATGACGTCATAAATATGGCGGACGGTGCTTTTGCGGGCATAAAAAAGCTTAACTTTTGATTTAATTTGTCCGAATTATTTGTTTTATGGCTTTTTTCATTAAAATTAACAGTTACAAGTATTATTTCAAATGGAATAGAATACCAAAAACGATAATTTTAATTACTTAAATCTAAGATTTATCCATTTTAAATTTGAATTAATCATTTGTATTCCAGATATTAAATTCGGGCAACACAATGACAACAGAGGATATAGTCCAACGGATTATAGCCCACCGGCTTGAATTTGAAGTGCGAAACTCGCGGAAAGAGCAGAAAGAAATAGCCATTACGAAGGTAATAGAAAAAGATCACAGCAAACAAAATGGCGATCACGTACACGTGAACAATTCCAATTAAAGCAAACGTTTTTATTAATTTTAACGTTGTAGATTAATTTATCTTTAACATACATTTAAAATAATATACATATACTTTGCAGTGATATTTTGCACTGACTTTATATTCAATTTTACATGAAGCAGGTTATTTTTCTGAAAATGGCCGATTTATTTCATCACATATATGTCTTGGCCAACTGGTTTATGAGTTGGTTGCGATGTCATATCTTTCTAAAAATTGATGTACCTATTTAAAATATTAGTAAACAAATGCCCAGACTTAAAAAGTTTAAGATATCATATACGGTTAAACGTTATTTATTAATATAATACGATGCGGTGGTCGCCAACAACCATAATATGGTGGTGTACTAATAGCACAATTATCATTCGCAATTATAAAAAAAAATAATCTTGCTTGTTATATATATTTGTTAATTAAAGTTGATAGCGCGAGATCACCCGTGTTCGAGTCCTGCTAAAAAACTTCAATGCCATTGACCAAAATAATAGTAAATTTTCACAAACCACTGCTTGAAATTAAAATGAGCGATAAGTCAACATTAGTGTTGTAGTGACTTGTATATATTGATATGAATTAGAAAAATATTAACTTATATACTCCTGCAATCAGCTTCTCAATTATCATTTAAATGATCTTTGTGTATTTACATAATTCTGCTTGTCCAATTACTGCTCATAGGTACTTCAATTTATTAGATTGGCTATAATATAATCAAAGAATGAAAAATACGACAACTATATAAAATTTAAAATATATGTAGGGTTGAAAAATCAGAAAAATTAAGTTAAATAACATTTTGGAATGTTAGTTTATTTATTTAAATTATAGTGTCGAAATATTATGTTAATACTTTGTTTTGGGCATTTAAAAATAAGTTGTTATATAATAAATAGTTATTTAGTTATAATTTAATATGACATTGGTAAATTCGATGTAATATGATTAAGCTGAAATATAATATACTTATCTAGTCAAAATTACAATGAATTATCGACATACACTTAAATTATATTCGGATGTCTGTACAGATTTTAATTATTTTTAGCTAAATTCTATTTCAACACTTAATGCAATCACAATTACCTAAGTTTTCATAATTTATAAGTGTTTTTAAGGCATTTATATTGATTAATAAATGTATCAAACCTTGATATAGATCTGGAGAAATCAATTAAGTTATAATATAGAAGGTAATAATATATGTTTAGATTAGATGTTCTTGCTCTTTTCTCAAATATTAAAAGATTTTATTGTCTAATTAATACAATATGTGCCATCTAACTTCGTGATTTAACACAAAATTTAAAATACATATTACCATATAGGTAAAATATACCTTATTTCACGTCTCCTATTCTAAATCTAGAGCCACAATATCAATATCACAGAGCGTGTTATATTTAGCTGTATGTCACCAACTTTAGATTTGCAAACTTAAATGGCGCATACTGTACAGTAAAACTAACAAGAAATACGGCGTGTAAGACTAGACCGAGACCAGACTGATCAATTCCGAACGTATGATAAAATTGTATAAACAGTGTAAGTAATATACTCAAAGAGGTTAAGCTGTGGGGTTCGCTGGTGGTGCACCACTTGAATCATTCCGATTGGCCGACATTTGCTTTGCTTCGAAATTTATGCCCGTTTTCACTAAACTACACCTAAGGTAAAAATGTATTTCACTATTAACTAGGAACCACCTAACGAAATTAAGTAATCTTTACATTTATGATATTCGTTATGCGGCGCCTTGCGCTAGGCATTTGAAAAATGAAGAAATATTTATTATAAATTTAACTAATTTGCTTAGGCGATTCGTAACATTAGGCGTTTCCTAGTTAAGCTATGCTTTGTTCTAGTTTAGTGAAAATGGGTGTTAGTCTTAGGCATTAGTGCTTTGGTGATCCGTATTAATTGTGTTTTATTGAACTTAGATATCTATTTCACCACTTCATTTCTAGTTATACTCTTAATATAAGCAATGTATACACAGCAATAAATCAGCTTGCATTTACCTTTTAACGCATTGTGGCTTAAAAACAATGAAGAAGTATTTAAAAAAAAAAACAAAGTGTAAAACTAAACTTCTTCACCGAAAACGATGACATCAAAATGGACCAAAATAGTAATTTTCGTTCCATTACATGTTACTGCAATCCAAAAAAATTAAAAATAATTTTTGAAATTAAGAAGAAACGGACAAGGAGATTAAAATAAATGATAACTTATTTATTTGTTTACAAAACTCAATTTATTTTTATTATATGAAAAAGGAAATCGAAATGCATATCATAGACAATTTGATTGAACACTACAAATAATTATGTAGCGACATCTAGTTTAATTTAAAGAACTACTTTATTAATATTGCCATTTAGTTCGTCACTTTACAGCAACTGTTGTAACTTTATTAAGTGGATATATTAAATGGCTTTGTTAAAATACTACCAAAATAGCGAGGCTGTGTGTACATACCTACCCAAAGATATTGTTGTGTATGTTTTATTTATGTTACTATTAAATAAAAAGCTCTGAGGACCGGACATTATTTCTGTTAAAATTTATGCTTTTAAAGTGCAAAAATTTTTGTAAAATGCTCATTGAAAGCTGTTAATATTATTCATCTACAATCATCTCCATTCATCGGATTAAAAACTTTAGAATAAAATATATATTATGATATCCGCTTCAAATACGACATAATTACCCGGTTTCTTAAAGTTAAGCACATCTCAAACCGTCTTTAAGCTATTTCTGACTTCACTTAAACAAGGTTTTTGTTTCTGATTTTTTTAAACGTAAAAAACTTATTTTATTGAGAATAATCAGTTGAGATTTTGTATTTTTCTCCATTCAGAAATCGGCCGTTTGTGTCACAAATGTCAAAAGGGCAGGTCTGCAAATGCAGACCTAGCATATTGAAAAATTGCATACCATGTATGAAATAGGCGTTAATACGGATTTATGTGCTAGAATGATGATGAATAAAAAAGTAATGAAATTCGCCATGTTTAAGGATAAAACCACTTTTAAATAAAACAATTTTAGTTTTTTTTTGTTAAGCGGGGAATCACTATACTGAGCCCGCGAGCAAGTCGGCACACATGCCCACCGGGTCTCACTACATCACACAAACCTATGGTCTATGTGACGTTTCTATTGTAGGAAAATCGCAGTCATTACACAGGCAGAGATTGTAGCAAGGTTCGGCAGGCAAGTATGGACATGCCCGTCTAGACTGTGCGTTTAGTTAATCCCACAAATCTTAATATTAAAAAACAAATTATGTGTTCAATTCGTCACGTAGGATTGTCAACATTTATTAGAAAAAAAAAAAGATTTCAAAAGAGGTAATTAAAGAGTACGGACTTGTAAGTATCATTTGAATAATATATATAATAAACGTTATATTTAGATACTTTTTGGTTGCGAAAATAATGTGCATCATAATAAAAAAAACCTCATGTTATCTTACTAGTGTATGTTTGTTTATATACGGGTTTATTGCATTTTTCAGCATTTTGGCCAATTCTTGTTAATATATTGAAATAAAATTGTTTTATATAGAGTGATATAATGTATTTTTTCTTCAATAAAATAATTGTTTGGGCATGCGATATGTGATCTATTAATATGTAAACATACATTTTCGGCTTCGTACAATATTTCGCTGCCAGGCTGCCTTCTGTGATTCAAGAATAAGGATGTAGATGAAGTGTTCAAAACAAAAGTGTTTTAATTTATATCACTACCATTTTCGAGCTCAACACTTCGTCTGTCTCATAAAGTAATGGTAAATGGTGATATTTTTATACATTAATTATTAGTTGAAATATATGTACCTACTCTTTTAATAAATTAGTTATTTAAAATAAATATATTATTATAATCATAAAATCTAGAGTGAATTTGTTTGATTGAAAAGTCTTATTATAACTCTATTTGCTAACCTATTAACCACAACGCATTTTGTCCCTTTTTAACCGACTTCAAAATCGAAAAGGAAGAGACTAATGTTCGATGGCGATGAATTCAAGGCTCTTTCGAGGCCCTTCAGGACCAGAGGGGTCCTGAAGGGCCTCGAAAGAGCCTTGAATTTTAACTTAATAAATGGGAGTATAATTTTTTAAATTAAAATGACTGTTTCTGTAGTTTTTTCTTTCATTATCTTAATTATGCTATAACCATCTAGCAAAATCATAACAAAGTTAAAACTTATGCGGGAAGGGGTTGTAATTATACGCAATATCAAATTTCTGCCCCGGTTGAAAAAAAATATCGGACAGCCGCCCTGGGCCTCTGATGGGATTAGTCCGCCACTGTTCCTTTCCTAAGATATTACTATGTTGACATATATATCAATATTTACTTTTTTGTATTATTTAATAAGATTTTTTTTTTCAAAAAATAGAGCCGGCTCCATACTTGCAAAAAACCAGCCAAGTGTGAGTCGGACTTGCACTCGCACCGAAGGGTTCCTTACCAAGAAAAAAATCACGTTTAGTGTATGTGAGCCCCCTAAGATATCTATTATATTCCGTTTTTAGTGTTTGATTTTAAAGCGGCAAAAAAAGTACATCATCTGTGAAATTTTCAACTGTATCTACTGTATCTATCACGGTTCATGAGATAGGTACTGCCTGGTGAGAGAGACGGATGGACGGACAGCGAAATCTTAGTAATATGGTCTAGTTTTACCCTTTCGGTATGGAACCCTAAAAGGGTAGACTGGTAGAGAATGGCTCGAACATTGAATCCGCCTTTGTACACTTTGTATGAAGAGCTAAATAATAATAAATAAATATTTTCGGCCCTACGCTCCGTTCAAAAAGTGAGTCCTAGTTTTAGTTATTTCATAATACCAAAAAAACAATTTACATACATATAACCTCCGCCCGATTTCAATAGCAGTTTCTACAATATGTCTTTAAGATAAGTATATTATTTCTATATTTTTAGGGTTCCGTATCCTAAGGGTAAAACTGGAACATTATTACTAAGACTGATGTGTGTCTGTCAATAAGCTGTATCTCTTGAACCGTGAAAGTTACTCAGTTGAAATTTTAACAGATGATTTTTTTTTTAATTTTAAGGGCGCTTGTGCACTACACTGAATTTTCAGGTCCGGCAGTCCGATTTTTTTTTACGGTCCGGAATGACATGAAAAACTTGGATGAGTAGCTTGTGCACTTGTCAGTTTTTTTCCTGATGGAGCGGCGTAGTGTAGGGCAGCTCTCTTTGAAGCTACACGTCACTTACGCTAGGTACGTTGAGATTTTTGGAACGTCGGTAATTCCGTTCAAAGACATAGAAAGGTACCTAAATAATGATCTGATCGTTTTACATAAACCATAATAAATTATGGCAAGACGAAAGCATTTTTTTTACTACTATCGGCTGACTACTATCAGATGTAAAAACTTATACCCTTACTAATTTAGGAACAGCATTATTCACATACAATAGCTAAAAATAACTGTGACATTAGAATAAAATTACTGATAATGGTAAAATTCCTGACAGTGCACAAGCGCGCATTACCTACATATGGCCTAACATATCGGACCTGAAAAAATCGGACTGCCGGACATGAAAATTCAGTGTAGTGCACAAGCGCCCTAAGTCAGTTTAAATTACGTACGAAGGCGGCCTCAATGCCTGATGCATTCTCTACTAGTCAACTTCGGGGTGAGAAGACACATAAGTACGCTACAAACATTAATAAAAGAAAATGGAAGTATAGTATTGTATTATTGGAGCGCGGATGCATGCGACGGGTTTTTACTCGGACAGGGGTTGTATGCTCGCAGACTTGTTTTTAGATATGAGTTGTGTCGCTACTTTTGTTGTGTTGCCAAATAATACATTAGCAAATAATACATGGTAATCCATCCGACACGACTGTATTAGTAACTAGCATCGTGCAGTGCACACGCAGCAGATCCGGAGTTTCTGTTTTCAAAAAATTCATTCACACTATGTACATATTCACACTCATTTAAACCTTAAAAAAACTCAGGCCCGTCCTACGGGCCCCCTCTGCCTAGGTAACAGCCCCCCCTCCATTACAGGGAATTTCCCGAAGATGATCTGGGTAATGACGGGCCTGAAAAAGGGTTATGGTCACAGTTACCCGAATATAAGTCAACTACGAGTCTTAGTGGATTCCTATCAATAATGTATGCTGAACTGATTAAGATTTTATATAGGTAGTGTACTTACAGTTCTATAAGGGCAAAATTCGACCTCAATAGACCATGGTAATGTGACGTCACAAGTGTATTAGGGTTGTGAGCAAGACCATTGAGATAAGAATTGTCCGACGATATGCTAGATAGGATTGGAATTTATTTATGCTCGACTAATCCTGAAAAATAATCTAAGTTCTACAATACCTTGGTTTAAGTTAATCTTTAGTGCTATTATATTAAAAAAACAGCGATAAATCCGACTAAGGTATTTCAAAAGGTTTTATTTATTTCAATCTTAAATTTTGCGTCAGCAAATACAGCGCTGAACACATCATCAGAATAGCGAATCTGATTACTAACTGACAAGGCATAAGTTACAAATTAAATTGTTAAATAATTGTAAATAATTCTATTTATGGTCACGGCCTAATAAAAGTCCTTTTCAATGCAGTTGCTCATAAAGCACTATTTTTTTAATCCATTGTAAACACCAAAAGTGAGTCTTTAAACACGTATTAAATAAAAATGTACTGAAATCCTTTACTGCACACGTGCTTAAAAGTATTTTTTTTTTTTTTGGCAAAACTTGATGAAAATATGTCAAACTTTAGAGGCAAAAGTATTTCAAGGAGCCTAGAACGAATATTTTCTAATAAAAATGTATGACACGAAAACATGTTCAAATATCACGTTTAATTTTAACAAATAATTTTTACCTTTTAACATACTTAGTTAACTTATATATTTACCTATATATTTGTTTTATTTCCTCGCAAAAAGCATTGAAAAATGTTGTAAGAAACTTGAGCGTAAAAGGTTTTTCGAATTCGTGCCAGTGAAAACCCTCGCTACGCTCGTGTTTTCAATTTGGCCCTTATTCGTAAAACCTTACTTTCCGCACTCGTATCTTAAATAACTATTACCGTACCCTATGTCATAATAGATACATACTATATTTAAAGTTCTTGAATACAACAAAACAGACAGCCATGGCTGTACGGATTCAGTTCTCTTCGCCTTTTCTAAAATAGTCAAAAAATCTATGAATTTGTCTATGACCCATAAGCTTGTAGTGAAAACAGCACCAATAAAAAAAAAATGAATAAATTGTTGACAATGTTGATTGGCTATTTGACTGTCAAGAACCGTCAGTTTTGACATAGTATTTGGAAATATTCAA
Source organism: Diatraea saccharalis (assembly GCA_918026875.4). Lineage (NCBI taxonomy): Eukaryota > Metazoa > Arthropoda > Insecta > Lepidoptera > Crambidae > Diatraea > Diatraea saccharalis. The sequence goes on from OU893337.1 coordinate 10,427,034, forward strand.
AATGGCAGAAAAGTATCCAGTCTGTCTATTTATTTCTTTAATTGTGTTACGTTAAGATAGTGACGTGGAGTGATGGAATTTCAGTGAATGCCTACTTAAAAAAGGATCCTAAATTAACATTTGGGATTAAGAAAATCTTATCAAGATCATAAACAAAGGTAAGTTTTCAAAGCCGCCCATTGGAACTATCAATCTGTTCCGTCTTTTGATAATCGTGTAAGATTTTGTTTATCTTATTAAGCTTTAAAATTTTCTTTTGCATTGAAAGATTAAAATAATTTAAATGATATCAAATGTTTATTATGCTGTTTTTTAATATGGTATTTGAATAGTCACGAGCCTACCCAACTGTCATGGATTTAATTTTATGCGGTAACCAGACACTACGCATCAAATAGATGTTACCTATTATTATCCTTTACGGTTGAACTACATATGTGAAAAAGTTGTATCTGTATGAATAAATTAAGTATTTTGGTTGAAATTGCACATTTATTTGTTCTGTTGCCTTTATCATCACAATGTATCATTGATAAGAAATGGTAAATTTACCTTGAAAATATTTATAGATAATGAACAATTTAATCGTAATCTATAATGAGTAACTTTTAATATTTTTAATAACAGTTCTAAATATACCATATTAAGTTGCCTCCAATTTTTATCAACATTGATGCAAATTGTTTTGTCTGATTAGAAATATTGTCATATTAATGTTCACTCTCATTTTCCTTTGTTTTCTTTATCTCAAATCTGTTTCTGATAATTGGTTGGCACCACTTTAGCAAAATGCATGTTTGAATCAGACCTACTGAGCTGTTCAGTATGAAATAGAAATTGTTAGTCATAGTACTATTTTTGAAATTCATATGCACTGAACAATTAAATAAATCAATTTGTTATGAAAATAATTTCAACAAGGGTGTTTGACAATACTAATAAATATTATAACACATTATAAGTGTAGCAGCCAACAGGTTAAAACAGGTATACAATTAGACAGATAGTAAGTTCATTGCAAGACTAGTTCTCTAGTGTAATGTTGGATGGCTAATTTAAAAGCTGCCATATACCTAATTCATTTAGTATATTTTTTAGTGCTAGTTTCACTTTCTTTAACAAATGGAAAATTTAAAGAAAAGTTGCACAATAGAGATGTTGAAGATGAGGATTGAAGTTAAAAAAAAACATATCTAATATTTTTCTTCTGACAGAATAAATAGAATTTGTTATAGATAGAAGTGAACATCAAGCAATATTTTTAATAATATCATAGATATGTTGCTCAGAATGTGAATAAGTTACAAAAAATTTAATTTTGTTCTGTATCAATATGTGATCAGTCTCTATCTGTTTGTTACTATGTGCATATGGGTGGTGTGCCATTAATATTGAGTCAAGCGTTTTGCTTTTGGGAGCACTTCTCTAATCATCACTAAGCTTCTTCTTAGACATGGTGACCCGAAATGTTACTATGTTTCAATCTGTTGATGCAGTCTGATGCTAAGTTGTACGGCCAGAGGATTAAGATAGTTTTTTAATCTGGACTTGTATATTTTATTGTATACTACAGCCAAATTCAATGAAGAATGTTTACTAACAATGATGCTTAGCAACCAGTGACAGGCAGATATTAATAACCTTTCTAAACTAGACAACATTATATTTTTTTCGAATTCGAGATACTACTTCATCAAATATTCTAACGAATTTAGATAAAATTATGTAATGAAAATTATCTAATCTTTGTAAATTAATGGGCAATGTCTTAAGATTACAAGGAACATGTCACGTGTAAGCAAAAACCAGAGAAATATCAATTTTTATATTTATTGATGTATACTAATACTTCATAAAGTTGCTATTTATAAATAATGCAATCAATTCACAATACTATAAATGCTATAGAAACATTATTATATTAAATAAAATATATTTTTGTCATTTTAAACAGTAGAAAGGAATACCTAATTCTCACACAGGGTCGGCTTACATTATGCGATCGATTTCAAATGGAGTCAATCTAAAGAAACATGTTTTAAAATAATTGACATCTTTATTTCGAAAGTTAGTTTAAAACTGGAAACAGGTTACTAATATCTGAACTTTTATAAGTAATAGGGCTGTCAAGTTAAAATCATTTGAGTTTTATTACTATTTTCCATTTTTTGTCAAAATATTGAAGTTTTATGAGTGTTTCTGGTAATTTATGGCATTAAAAAATATTACTCATAAAATTACTAAGTAATGTGCAGAATCCTGGTTAGTAATAAGTTTTTTTGTTGTCTAAGTTGTGATGACTCTAATTTGCTTTGTTTACATTTATTCTTCATCTAATTTGGCTGGGTTATGTTGGAAAATTCTATTTAGATAAATAAAAATCTAATTCCTTATAGGCTTTATGTTTTTTTTGAGAAAACTGGGAAACAAATGTTGCTATGCAAAACATCCTGTCATTAGCCTGAAATGTTAAATGTATTTCCTATTTAAACTTAATTGTTTTAATGAAAGGTAGCAGAGAATCTATCGCAGTCCTTTTCAATTTGACAATTGAAAGAAATTCATGAACTTCTCACTACATCTATAAGACATGTCAGAGTGATTGGGATCAGGATTTTTTTAGGAATGAACAATATTATTAATTGGATTGTTATGGGCAAGCGTTAGAAGCAATTATTTTCGAAAGCTTTTGAGAAATGTCAAATCAAACCTGTAGTTTTTCGACAGGTTTAGGTAAGTTTTTCTTATATTTCTTGATCAATCTAATCAACATTCGTTCCAAAAGCGTTTACGACTTTAAAAGTTACATGATTCTGCAAATCGCTATCTCAATCAACATATCTTTGAGAAATATTGTGATAGATATTGATATTAGACAATTCCCAATTACTGGTCTCTTAAAATATTTGTAGCTAACTTGTTAGCACCCGATATTATTATTGAAAAATATATTATAAACAAAAATACACTACACCAGTGATTCCCTTAGTGGTCCAGGTGGATCCCCAGGGATCCACCAGGGATTCAACGCAGGGCTACGTTGGCGTGAAATAAAAATAGGGCGCCAATTTCCATCGTTAGATCTTCACATTTTGGACGAATTTTGGGAATATGGTAAAAATGTAGCAGTAGAGTCCACACCCAAACCAGTATTTTTTTTTAAAATGGTCTCGAGAAAGAATTGTTTGGGAACCTTTGCACTACACGATATATAAAGCGAAATAAAGGGATGTAGAATGAGTAATTTCTTTTTTCTTGTATTAGCAGCTTCTTGTAATCCAGTCAGGATTGCGGGACTGAAAAATTACGCGGGATCCCGGAATACTAGGTCTCGATACTGTGGGAATGGAAAACCAATATAAATAATAGGGTATTTGCACCTTTTATTACCTACGACAAATTCCTGTAACATGCTACGAATGCTTAAATAAAATCTCAAAATCATTGTGCTAAGTGAATGGATACATAATATAAACAAAGTATGATAATTTCTGTTTATTTTGTATTATGAATTTTAATTGCATAGAAACGGCATCACCTCACGTCTGCTCAGAGAGGAAAAAAAATGAGTAGAAAGCAGTCTCATAGCTTTTTTACTTACCTTTTCTTAAGGTTTCAATTGAGTATTATTGTTTTGTAAATAAAAAATTGTTAAGACAAATGAGAGGACGAGATGAGATCAATGCGCTTATTAATGAGATAGACAAAATATAGCGTATTGCGCGTCAGAGTATTTTTAATTATTAACTAAGTTTTATTACCCGTAAATCATTAAGACTATTCTAAGAATGATTATGTAAATAGTAGTAGACCCCAAAAATTCTTCCCGTATTTATCAATTTTACCTGTAAATAAAGAGTATAATTACGAGAAGAAATGGAAAAAATGCGAGTTTTAAGGGAAACTTCGATATATTTCGATATATCTTACGAGATAATATTATAAATTCACCTTTTGGTTGTACCTTGTTCTTGATTACAGTTAATCGACCTTATCTTTTGTCCAAAATAATTTGGAAGTTAGTAATTTTTCGTTTACACGCACTTTACGGTTCTAGCACAGTGATGTTTATAAGTCTTGATACTCCCGGGGGATGTTTACACTGGCTAATTTAAATATAGGAAAATTTAAGGATAGCCAAGAAGTAGGTTGACGAAATGTACTGCATTAGAAAGCAACGTAGGCTTAGCCGCTGAACGTAAAGCCTCAGATGCGCGGGCGCCGCTGGCCGTTTGAGCCATGAGTCACAGCCGCCCAAAATAGTTTGGGAATGGGCGCCGCCTACCGGCCGGGGCGGGCGGCGCTGGGCAAGCTCAGTGGCAGCCGCGACGCCGCCGCCGCTACAGGAGCGGCCGAGGTGGAGCGCGCGAGCCATACTGACGCACTGGTGGTGGCGGCGCCGGCGCGGGATGCGCCGCCATGCCGGTACGACACCGCGAACTCGGCGACGAGCTCGCACCCCCGGAGCCCAAGCGCTGCAGGCACTGCGACGGTATGACACCACCATATTGGTTTGAGCAGAAATCGCCTCGGCACCCCTTCAGTTTTTCATGGATTTGGACTTTCAGTAAAATTGCGCCTAAACTGTTTGTTGTGTATCTCGTTTCGAACATTTTGGATCGATTTTATTAACAAATTTTGGACCTGGTACCATTAGTCTAGAGTCTGGTCGGTTCATAACACGTGGTTACTAATTCTAGTTGACAGACACTTCTAAGTAACTTACATATGTATTCGCGACCTCCACTGCCTCGCAAATTAATCATAATCACTGTGTGTCAATGTGGCTCGCTAATTACTTTTATTATTAATTTATGCTTTCCTTTGGTACTCTTCGAATGTGTTTACAATGAAAGTATAAAATAAAAATCGTAACACAAAAAATTATGATAGAGATTAATATTATTAAAATATCATGATATTTTAAAACATTGATACGAACTTGATCGTATGTAGGTAGGATGGGATTAGCATCATTTATAAAACAAAAATACCTGAATCAAAAACAAAAAACTACTATAAGCAGAACTTTTATTTTGCCGAGTTTAGTTTCACAACGTTGAATTAAATTTGTTTTATTTATTGTGGTTTTAGTAAAAAAAAAACTTTTACCTTTTATAGGGTTTTTGTTATAAGGGGTTTTCTCATAATTGACTAGGAACTCTTTCATTTTAACGTTTACTAGAATTAGATTAGGACTAAAATGAATTGCAATTCATTAGCATCGTTCTATGGATTGAGTAATTAAAAATTATAATCAATAATAGAACAATATGTACATTATTACAATCAAATCTTCTAAATTAAAAATTACTAATTAAAATCTTAATTTTCAAAAGTTAAACGAGGAATGTTTACAGTAATATATATTCCTTTAGATAAATTATTAACTTGTACATATCTAAACTTTTGTTATTCACAAATTTATTTGTTTGTTTAACAGTTGTCATATATTTCAGTTTAATATCGAAGAAACTATAAACTATAAAACTGAATAGTCAATTAATTAGACGGAATGTGCATTTGAATATTATTAAGGGTTAATTTTTGTATATCGATCTAAATAATGAAAGTATAATACAATTAATACTATACGTGCTAAATCAATTCAATATCAATATGTACAGTAGTAAATATGTCGTTATCAATAGGTATAGCGAAAACTGCATTTTCAATTGTGAAAATAAGTAAGTTAACGGAAGTAAACTAAATAATTAAAGTGTACAAGAACAAGAGTATTGTTTATTACTATTTTTTATTATAATAACGTTTAAACAAACCTAAATTAAATTTAGAATGTTTATATTCTAATTTAGTTTCTATAAACCACTCTATGGTGGTACAACATAATTGGCACCACTGTATGGTATTGCATTTATGTCTACGAATTGTAGCTTCGAATTGTAGATGTAAAACTGTTATAATTTTTGCACCTCACATTAATTCGTTTAGCTCTAAATAATACCGACTTTAACGAGTCCGTTTATTCTTAAGCATTCCTATAGTTTGAACTGTTACGTATACATTTCCAAAATACAGTGTTAAAATTTATAACCATCTCCAAATTGAATAAGTTTTTCCAAAAATCTAATGCATTATCATAGCGGCAGAAACGTTCTTTTGTGTTAATTGCTAGGTTACGGTAGTTTAATTAACGGAACTTTTGTATACTGTCTGATGATATACACAGTGAGATATAATGTAATTGCTAATGTATGTACGACGAGATTCGAGAGCGAGAAGTGAACGAAAATTATCTTTGGGTTGCCCTTAGTCGCTGGAGTGTGTAAATGTGTCATGAATTCGGGAATGGAAAGTGCATGTATGAATATATATAGATCTCATTTATGTAATCCGTGGCTCGTAAACAACTATTTTGCACGTAGCCTATATTCGTGTGTACAACACGGTTGTCTTTTGCATAATTCTGAGGGTTTGTGCCGAGTGATGATCGTAATCAAATAAACTCCACGTGTTTAACGTTAACGTGCTGATATAATAATCATGTCAGACGCATGCGAAAGCTTTTACGTTTTTTTTCTGTATAAACACTCACGATATGTAAGTAATGATTATTGTTTAAAAAAAATTGTAAAAACAAAAGCTGAAGGTACTTTATGTCGGCTTGGGAAATTTTCGCTTGCCTTTCGATGTTCCAGTTGGTCAATCAACACTTATTCTACTTATAGCTGTCATCGATATATTTTTATTTGAAATTTTGGTCGTACAAATAATTTATTTTAGATATTCACAATATATTATACTTTGTTTTTAAATACAAGTAATTCTAATGGAATGCCAATTGTGATGTGTAGATGAGTTTCATTTGTTGAGTCTTGAAGGCTAAAGTTGCTTCAGAAACGTTAGACTAACGGTTACTCTCTGAGTGAGTTATAACAGAATAGCCACTTCTATTTAATGAATAAGCTAGGATTTGCTCCAACCAGAAGGAATAGCTCTATTTTTTTTTGGCATTGATAATAATCCGGTGGGATATTATTAAGTCGACCGTCCATTTATTTTTTCCAGCAAACATTTATATTTATGAAACGGTGCCTTTTATACATTCCCGATGTAACGGTTCATGTTTTGGTACGTGGTGGTGTCGTAATCTTACTAAAGATGTTGTTTGTGCGGAGTGAATGTTTAAGGCTCATTACACACGAGCTCCCGTGTTAATATCTAACAGTAACATAACTTCCGTATAATATGATTTGAAAACATAATTACAAAACATGAAATTACTCTTGTAAGGGAACTGATTGTTAAATGTTCAATATAGTTGGGTTGCTATTCAGGACAACTTTACGACAATATGCAAATCAGGACAACTTTATTTAAAACCTCGAAGGTTTAAGTGCATATCTGCTGACAGATGAATCGTCAATAGACCTTTTAAAAGCGAAAAATATTTTAACTGCTGCCCTGCGATTCTATAAAAATCCAAACCCGATTTTAAATTCACTCGTGTGTCCAAATTCATTACAAAAAGCGGCAATCGCTCAATCTTGAATTGGTAATAATGTTTAGTGACATAAGTGATGTGAGTTTCGAAATGACACAGGAATAGAATATCTGAGACACGTAATAATCACTTTTGTTTTGTATTTTTTACCAAAAATGATAGTTAAATTGCAAGATCCAATTTTCTTATATTTCAGGGAAATAACTTGGTTTAGTTCTGTATTAATTTTTTGATGCATGCGATCAATATGTATTGAATCAATACTACTACTACCGTGTGTGCGTAGTTTTATGGCGCCCGCCCCCACGTGTGGCGATCGACGCATGCGCAACTCCGCGGTCCGCACGCGTGACACTGTGACACTCAAATGTGTTAAATTCGCAAACTTTGCAAGATTTGATTAATCGACATTTGCCCATCTATGCGATTATAGCGAAATATAATATAAAAGAGTTTTAATTACCTAACATTATTAGTACAATTATAGAGAGGTAATATTTGATTGTTCGTTTGCAGCATATAGCCTCGGAAACTACTGGGCAGATATTAAAATTCTTACATCTACGGGCTACTATGTGATACGCGTGTGACATACGGCCATAATACGGCTAATCTAAATCTATCCTAGGAAGCATTTACAGATTTTATTACTACAAATTTCATATCGTCACAAATTACGCTCTCTAAATATCCCGTGGTTACGGTGATCTATAACAGTAGTGAATTTCTCTATCCCAGAAATGTATCTATTCGTGGCTCCGATTCGGTGACCGTTTTGCTGTAGGCACAGCAACACTGTCGCTCCTGAAACCGGATTGTTTGTTTTGAGGAATCGCAAACAAACGCGTAATTATTCTCGGAAATGTAATTTCTTCAAATTATGTGAATTGCCGGTTCGAGGGATGTCTTTGAACGTAACTTCAAATTATCCATTGTTGCCGCTTCTTACAATGGACCTGCAGTTACTTTTTTCATATATTCCCAATCCCTAGCTCTCCTAAAATAGGTCGCACGACGGGAAAAGGTCAATTTAAGGTAAATGTCACGACATATCTGCTATATTTATTTTCCTGTTCTAGCGAATGGTTTTGGTTACGTCCTATACGTACATAAGCTCACTTCTGATATCTAGGGCTTCTTATTCTGAATACCTGACAACTCAAAATTCCTTTTTCCTCAAATTCATCAATCGCAATTCGCTCTTCATCTCGCCGTTTAATTAGAACGTTATCAACTAGATTTAATAAAGGGACTTTAATTATATCAGAATGGAGCCTGAATATCCGCTATTTCTTTTTGAACATTATGTCATTTTTTATTAGATAAAGTATTTTGGACGTCATTTTTCCGAAATGTTAGACCATTAAAGTTTACTCTGGGGCCTCTACAATATAATTGATTTAATATCATCATTATAGTGATTTTAAATTTTGGTTTAGTAGTAAAGTTATTTGACAAGTCACATAAAAAAAATGGAGATTAATGGATCGTTAGGATGATCGGAATATTCAAAGCACTATATTAAGTCCATTCTCTAGCTAGAGGAAGCCCTTCACGCTCTGATTTGATTATACAGCGTTTGTATGTTAATGTCATGACAGTACTTACCTATTTGACAGTTTATGGGTGGCAGTTAAATATACCCCGTCTCGGTTTGTCGTTACAAATAGAATTTTGGCACTCACTGTATGTGGTTGTGTAATTCACGTATAAACTACTTGTTGGATTCATATTATTCTATCATGTTGTTTACCACCATTTGTTGCATTTCAAAAACAAATTTTGGAATGGTGTCTTCAAACTGAAAATGCGAACTGACTACGGCAAAATTTTTCTTATGATATTTTTTATTCATAGTCCGTACATATTATATCGGTCACGTTTTAATGTAATGGTTAGGAATATCTTGCGCCCGTTATCCATAGCTAAAGCGCAAAATGGACTATTCGAGAGTTGTATTAATGCTCCCAATTTGCTAAAGTAAAATCTCTAAAGCAAGATAAATTTTAAATAACATGTAACTGTTCTTAATAAAGAATGTCGAAATAGCCAAAACGATTGTCATACATAACATTAAAAAAATATATATAAACAAATTGAAAGTGATACAGTCTAAGAAAGACTATCTTAAGATAATGTGGTTAATGTTGAAAATGTAACTTACGAAGACTAAATAATAGTTCTGACGTTATAAATACATGTTAACTGCATTTTTATGGGGATGTGGGCCCACTATTATATAAAACATACACGCAGGACACGCATTTCCTACTCGAGTACGAAGCTTCCTAGTGATGTAATTATGAAGCTTTAGGTAAAAAAAGAAATCGAAATATCAAAAATAAACAAAAAGTTGTAAATAGTCTTCCATGTAACTGTGAAGTGTAATTAGTGATACACCGGCCTCGTTCTATATTGCACCTTGACCTCGTTACTTTACAGCCCACTGTCCGATTTTACACTCTTTCTCAGCGCATCACAAAGTCCGAACATCACCCACATACTATAAATCAGTCTTTGAAGCATATGTAGCAGTATTTTGTGTAACATGTCTATGGACGTGTGGCCCGTGTTCAACTATTTTATTACTACTTTTATATGGGGGAAATTAACTTCTGTTATTACAAAACATTTAGGCACATTAATACTTCACAAAAAATAACATATTTTATCAAAAACTTTTCTTTTTTTGAGGAAATATTGAATTACCTACTTTAGTCGTAGGCATTTTATAAATGCATGTCGTTGGCTCCAACCTGCATTAGATTAGCGCACCCGTGTCGTCAGCCACGATTACTGGCCACATGAACCCCATTACCGTTATCTGCAGACAGCATCTTGGACCGATGACAACTGGACTCTGACAAACCACTTTCAATTTCTAATAACGCCCTGTCAGCGTCTGTCCTGCAAAGACTAGCACGTAGGCTCTGGTAAAACAGATATAAGCATACGTTTGCAGCTGGCTGAGAGGAAGAAATTGGTGCAAATCAGTGTTTAGTACTTATATTGTGGAAAATAAGTACCACCATTGTGGAAAATGAATACGTAAAGAACGAAACAACATATACCCAATTTATAAAAATGCTAAAGAATATCCTATTAAATAAATCCTATTATACAGTGAATGAATATTTGAATGAAAAGTTTTTGATAAAATGGAATGTCTGACCCTCTCCTTTCCATCTTTCTATATTGCCATACCTATCAAGGTGCATGTGAGTATTATTAACTGAAATTTATGTATTTAGTTTCTAAATCACATTTATGCAATGCAATGAAATAAATAAACAACGACATTGCTCTAAAAAAAAAGATAAATTGTTGATCTGTTGACATCGATCACTTTATGTAGTTACCTAGACAGTTATGAAGCTGAGTCGTTTAACATGGCATGTCCATTTAAAACGTTTCTTTTATAAATATAAATATAAACGATGGAAAAGTTTAAGGTTATTGTGTCATCCAAGTACATATAAATATATATCGGTCACCTTTCAACATATTTTCTCTGGTATCAATTGTGAAATGACATTGTTCCTCTTGTAAGAAAAATATGATTTTATTTTTGTGGTAAGAATATTTCTCGTGGATTTGTAGTTATAAATAGGATACATATATTAGTTGTACCGTTAACATTAGATATAAATCAGCTTGCTGCTTTTGTTGTAATTGTTTTTCTTATATCGTTTAGAACGAAAATTGTCATTGTTTTCTATCACTACTTGTATTCTGTAAATTTAAATAAAAACTGTAAATAAAAACAAAACCACACATTGTTTGCGTAATCGGTTAGTCACTGTGATGAAATCAAAGAAACTCTTCTCTTCAGCTTTGTAAACAGCGTAATAGTAAGTATATTAGGTAATTTTGATAATTTATCTGTTTCAAGACAATCGAGTTAACACGAAAAGCTAGTATAACGCACACGAGTGGGATCGTGAGCGTTATACTAGCGTAACGTTATATTTGACGCGGTCTGTTAGAACGACGCATATTCATTTCCAAATATATTCTAAAATAAAATATCTCTCAGACGGCATTGGATGCCGATGCTTGGATTAGCCTCTCCGACCCATGTCACGTAATCAACGAGCAGTTGTAAATCTCCACTTATTTTAAATAAATACGTTTTATTGCCCTACAATCGATAGTCAACAGCTTTTATGTCTTTCAATTTCCTATTGCTGATCTTTGACTTCATTCTAAATTGATAAATAGCATTTACAACCCATTGCTGAAAATGCATTCTCTGTTTTGTGTTGGCCGACAATATGTAAAAAGTGTGTAGAGAATATCTCTTGTTTGAGTTTTCTTAGTAGTTCAATGGTTGGTTTTCCTTGACGTAATAGCTGTGTTATGTAGTTTGCACCAAATTGAGAATTTTGACGTCAATGTTTTAAAATGCATGTGAAGGCGCGTACCGCACTTGCTACATGATTCATTGGGTATGAATTCACTCATCAGCTTCTGTAGTAATCTGTGTATCTTGTGAAAATTTTTCCTTAGTATACTAATAGTAGCGACTTATATAACTCTTATTTTGTGTCTTTTTACGATGTCCCTGAACATAAACGGAGATGAATTTTTGCACTTCGTATTCATTTTGTCGTCGTATTTGTTTTCGAATCGTTTTGCAGTTCATCAAAACTATTTCAAATAATTTGGTGCGGTTCATGAGCCCTATCCACAGCAAGACTGTAGATTTCGTTTATATACTCTGGATTCGCAGTTTCTGCAGTTTTTTTTTAGGACCCTGTTTCATTGCACCATTTTTGATAGTTTGATCATGTTGAATTATTTATCTACTAAGCAGTTTTCGTAATGTCTTTGGATTGCATATATTTGCCTATGTTAGTATAGTCAACAGCACGTTAGGTTCTGCAAAACTATCAAATTTCTTGACTTGATTTTAAACGTAATGAATTTAAGTATTTGTAAAGTTTTTAGAGTTCAAAATAAACTGTTAAAATTTGACATCGTGGAAATCTGACATGCTGCTGTGTGAACTTTATGTATGGTTTTGATAAAATAGTTACATTTATAATTTATGTTCGATGCAGCTGTGACCACTGGAGAATTTGCTTCAGACATGTTAATTCTGTATAAGTGAGTCACGAGTGGGGACCAAGCCAACTTTCGTAATATTACGCCCATTCATGGTGCATCGCCGCCAAGCGGTAACGTAACATGGACGCTTTTTATTTGCAACAGTTATAAATGGAATATATCATCATAAGGTGTTTAATTGTGTCAGTATGCACGTGGCCGCCGGAAATGCCGAGTTTGTTTAGATTGCAAATTTATTTCTGTCTGGTCATGGAAGCGTCGTGCCTTTGAGCCGCTTCGGTCACCCGCGGGGTCACTGTGTCTTAGGCGCTTGTTGAAGCAATTATGCAATGTCCATCTCGACTGAAGTTCTGTGTAACTTATTGATAAGATTTTTTAATAGTTTTAGTCAGATATTCAGCCGAACTTGTAACTTCAACCAAATTCAATGCTGTATGCGGTAACACACTACTTAATGCGGTAAATTAAACTTTGAAATTCGAAGTCACTGACGATTCTTTGAAATTATTTCCTACTCTTGAAGAAATAATTATTAAAAAAATACTTAAATCGTAATTCTGCAATTGATCCGAAATTATTATCAAAAAAATATTTTTTTGTTTATTATATTAATTATTATATTAATCATTATATTTGAGTGGGATCCAACTAATGTTTTAAAATAATTATATTTTAACGTGTTGAAATATGATAAAAAGATGAAGGTATTAAAATTGCAGGTATTTAATCAAACGGTCAGTTCAGTCTAACTAGGACTATAATAGACAGATAAATTGTTAAGTATTTAAATCTACCATTTAGTGATATTATTTACAGTGAATACATTTCTCGGATTATGTACTCTTTTAAAATAACATAAATGCCAGCACCTGTTAGTCGCGCGCGTCCAAGAACAACAAGGTATTACATGTGCGCCTCTTGCTACACAGTTGACGTGGCATTAAATTGTTCAGTGTGATCTCCTGTATCTGTTGCACTTGTGCCATATAACGTGTTCACCATTAAACTAATAACCTGTGACTTAATTGTATTTTAAACAATAGTTATATTCAACCGTCAAACAATAGTTATATTTAAACTTCAAATATAATTCTAAAACACACATTGTTTTTTAACAATACTGTTATTTATATAAGCTGAGTGATTTTCGTTTTAAGTCAACATTCTCTCATTTTTTTGTGCCTGTTCTACAAATTAAAATATGCGTCCGTATTAGAAGGTAGTTATAATCGATGATTTCGAAGCCCAAATGCCAACTTGGGCTTCGAAACGCACATTAGTTAGGCCGACGATCGCGTTCTTTGGTACACCGCCAAAATGGCCGATCCTTTTGGCTTGTCGATAGGCTGGTCGCAAGACGGCTAAAATAATGTCAGTTGAGAGATTAACGAACTTCAGCCGCCTGACCTATTAAATGTACACAGGTGAAATCTTTAGTCATATCTATTGTTATTTCTCTAATTAAGGTTGTATATACCCACACATAGCGCCAAAGTTATCCTCGACATTTAACATTCACTGTCCTATTCTAGCTAGGTATTTTTAAGAACGACATGGCTACTCTACGCAGCATGATGAAATTGATCTACTTCCACTTTGTCCCTGGCACTCTGAGATGGGACTCTAACCCATGACCTTTCGTAATACGGGCAACTGGTCTAACCACTGAGCTACCCAGGACCTAACATTTACAAGCACTCGTTACTTTTTCGCTATTACAGAGCGTATTTTCATCAATGTTCAGGCAATCTACCCAAACAGCCGAAAGAAGTACTTTTACAAATATTTAAAGAAGAATGGCGAAATCAGACCCCATAATTTACAAAACCGTACATGGATGGCAATATGACAAATAAATAATATATGATTAATAGATTTAATTTTTACAAAATGGTGAATTTTAATGTCGGGGAACCAAACTAAAATATTAAATGCTGCTAATAATTATCAAGATAACAAAACGTCTAATGATAGTGCAAAAACAAAACGCGAAAATCTTTTTAAGAAACGTTCTGGTCTACGCAGAAATACTGCGTAGAAATACTACTTTAATAATTGAAAGCTAAGATACCACAACCGATTTAAGAAGATTATTGCCAGTTCTGCAGTTGATCCGCTGAAAGGTTAACGTATCGATTATTTTGTTCTAAATAATCGATTGGTTGATTTTATTTTGACAGGCTTGTTTTCATCTATGAATGTTGTATGATGATGATGGTGGAATGATAGCGGATGATTGGTTTGGTTTGTTTGTTGTGTGTTCCTTCGTGGAGTTTGATATTTAAGTTAATATTCAACTTGACAATGAAGCATGTTTCTTCGACTAACGTTGATATTTGCATTACTTTTGGATTCCGAATGGCAATCGATTCGGTTATAACAATGACAGTTCAATGTGTACATTGCACTTATTTGTCACTTTCAGTTGTAATGATTTAATTAAAGGCAAAGGGATCTACTCCACACAGTTTAGTCATATGTTATAAATGTTTCTTCTATTATAAGTGTCTTGATCTTATTAGATATGTAATTATTTTAATCTAGTTTATTAAACGGAGTAATCTGGATACCATTTTTATTTATTTTAACGTCCATTCAACGAAAAAGCAAAGATACAATATATAACCCCACAAAGTATTTTATGCCATATCTTTTTAATCCCAACTTTTAAAGGAAAAAGACGATTAGGATTTTGTTAGTTTAGCTTATACCTTCAAGTACACGTTTATTTCATTCATGAACGGGACTTTAAAAATTCAGGTCCAAAGCTATATGGGAGTTCGCCATTGTTCTTTCGATAAAGATGAAAATTTATTCCAATTATTATATTTGATTATTTCATTAAATTAAGGATATTTTTCTTCGAAGAATGTTAATAATTTTAAAGACCTACTATTTTACAGAATGAATCCAGCTAATTTAGATTATTATTAAAAGATGTCATCATAAATTTAGTGTACTGCCATACTGCGCTCCGGATGAAGTGCACAATTTCGCCAATGTAAGAATCAAGTCAGAATATATTAAAAAGAAAAACTACTCCAGTTTTATGTTATTACTCGTGTGAATAACTAGACTTACGTATGTTTTAGTGTCAAGAATGATTAAGTGTTATTCCGGTACAAAGTCATGGCTTTTAAATGTCTTCAGATTCCTCGCAATGGTTTGACGCGATCATTCGGTGAACATAGTAACCGTAACGTATTGTTTTCATTGGTTTTGTTAATGTAGGCGCTACGCGCGTGGGTAGTTCGGCCGTTTCGAGTCGCGCGGCCGCCGGCGCTGTCAAACTTGTTTACCGAGTTTTGTCTATTTGCGTCCTCCCCAATTACCTACTAATTTTTGAATACTAAGCGCCACGACAGCCCAGTCATATTGACGTTATCGTAATTTGTAATAATAATTAAATCAAGTCGGATTTAGTACTGGGTTTGACTACTGGAAAACCGTCACCTTTTATAGAGCCGATTCTTAGTATATCTACTATTAACTTTGATTTTATGATAAGACTTTCTATATTACATCAATTAAATCACAATTTGTTAAAATAAAATTTGTGTAACATGATAAATTACAAAGCCCCATAATGTTTACACGATATGGAAAGGAATACTTGCAAATATTACGTCTCAGCTAAAAATGGACTCGCGTTTGCGCTTAACCATCGAGAAGTTTACGTAACACAAACACCACAGTCTTTGCTCCGTATCAGTTAAAATTGTGCCAAAGCCATGTTTATGTTGGTTTATTTTTTATTTCTATGTTTATGTATTAAACGTATGTTTAAACACTGAGAGAATTCAAAGAGATAAAATTCGGTTTGATATAAAATTGCAATCTTGGCATAATCTGTCAGATACTAATTTTTCTGTTTTATTTTTTTCAGGTAATTAACCTTCACGTTCCTCTTGTCTGTTCGAGTAAATGCTTGGCAATTCTGCAGTGTTTCGGTGAGTGCGGGGATGCTTGGTGGCTAATTAGTTGCGCTCATCTCGCTGTAGCACTATTCAGCGGCCGCATTTTGTTACATCACTAACACGCGAATTAGAACTGTATGCGTTCAATGATTTAAATTGTAACAATACAAATTTATACCTCCCTAGGTAAGTTAAACCTTAAGTTATCTTAGCTGAGAAGTATTAAGTAAATACGCTATGATGTCGAAAAAAAAGGTCCGGTTAAATCATCTATCTGGAGGATGTTTATTAATTACTAGCTTAATTATAGCTCATGTTACACGGGGCTGATGTAGCTTCCCGTAAGTGAAAGAATTTTCAAAATCAGTCCAGTACTTTGGTCGGTCCAGTATTCAATTTAAACAAACAAACATTGAAATCTTTCCTCTTAATAATATTATCTGTATAGATACTAATTTAAATACCTTTTGTACGTAATTACAATAATGACTTGTTTAAAAGACTATATGGGACTAAATGGGATATAATTAATTATTTAAGAAAAATATCACTCTGTCTGCTAATTAATCATCATTACACGTCTTTTATATCAATTTATAATTATTAAAAAATTACAGCTTGAATCAGTATGTCCTTGAATAAGTAGCAGCCATTTATCTACTACATCCACAGCGCTGTGTAAAATTTAGATCATTTAGCTTTATTTATCTGGTAGCTAAGCGCATTCGGCACACCCACGTCATGCCTGCACTACTGGTCAAAATCATACAATTTAAATTTAAACTAGTTGTTTACTGCGACATCGTCAGCGACAATATCTTTTATATGAATTTTCATTAACTCCTTTTCAGAAGTTTATTTTACAAAATCATCAGTCGTCGATTTTTGCACAGAATTAATTTTTCAAAATTACGTTTGACTTGTCAAGTTTTACTTTATAATAATTTATTATATTTTATAATATCAAATATTTTTTTACCTAATGTTGTTGTGTCTATGACACAATTGTCGTAGATACAAGATTTAATGAGGTCGATAAAGATACATAACAAATATTGTAAACATGGCATGTTTTCAGGGATAAGGTACTATACAATTTGGACGTAATATACGTTATATCTTATTCGAACGAAATAAAATACTAATGTTCCAGTTGTCTAATTGAAATGTCATGTTTCCGTGACATAGTTTCCTGCTACAATTTTAATTGTGGCGTGTCAAAATATAACTCCCGATCGCCGGTTTTTTAGAAAATTCATCATAAATCATGTGATCAAAAATCAAAATCACTCCCTAAGTGCTTTATCTCTGTTACATCAAATGACCTATATTTTTATAGTCTCTTGTTTTATTTTTTATGATTTATTTTATTTGATTATTCATTATTTTAATGTAACTATCAACTAAAGCATATTCATAGATATTAGTGACTTTGATGATAAAAATTTTTGTTATGTAATGTGTATATTATATATAAATAGTATATGTGAACGTAGACAAAACAATCTTGGTTTTATTAACATACTTAAATATTATATTTTTGAAATAATAATTTCCCAAGTATAGAAGTTTTTACGCGGCACATACACGTGTATTCATTCTAAATTCGAATTTTTATGAAGAGGCGGCATTTTGTGGTGACTTGTTTTTCGCTTAACAGAAATAGACTCGTCCACCGCTTTGCTAAATAATAAGAAAAAGCTCGGGATTGGCCGTGTACGAAATGACCATCCTCATCAATCAGCTGCTTGGAGCGAGTCCAAGATTTTTTCCACGTTTAGGTTTCGTAGTTTAGTTCTATAATTTTACCCGCTCTTGTTTTCCCTGGTTGCAACAGACTCAAATATTTCTTTTTAAATATTTTTTTAGTATAAGATATTGTAACTGTTTTGCAATCAGACTAATGATATTTTGTTGTTGGTAGCAAGCACTGAGGAATAAATATTTTCAAATGTGATTAATAATAAATAGCATAGTAATATTGTGTCACTTCATTTATCAGTTATTAAAATACAGGATGATAAATCCGGGTTGTTACTTTGCTATAGTTATGCTCTCTTAAACGATCTTATCAGCATATCGATACATAGTTTTGCATTGTATTACAACAATTAACAATTGAACTTACAATTGTTTTGTATGTCCACTATTTTCGTAGTTGTTGACGGACGCTAATGGCATTTCTGGACTTTTGTCGTCGTAAAAAGTTCTGAGACATTTCGAATGAAGTGTTCACGACACCTTTACGCAATTCCTGTCTCACGCCCTAGCACTTGCCAAAGAGCTACGTCACAGCCGTCGTAATGTAGGAGCCAAGGGAAAGTACTCCTCAGACTGGCCAGCATTTAGATCTAAATTCTTGTGTCTCACACTTATGAGTCGTTTGTATATACCACAGGTGACGGCAGGTATAATGACCTAGTTAATTACTGACGGTAGACGAGGCTCTACGAGATTGTTGATTTATTCAGTGGAACGATGACTGACTTCTTGATATCTTATAGGTGATATGTATTTAGATACTATTGATTTATAATTTTGAATGGTTACAATCCCCACAAATGAAAATCGATAGACGTTTCAGATACAGGTGATTACAATATTACTTCGTTTTAAAGCAAATTGACGTAAAAAAAGAAAGTGCTTTGACAGACTTTGTAAAATGTCTCCGAATGTTTTCATACAGTTGTAAGTCGGACGGGCCGTTGAACTTTTGATCCTTATTTAGATTATAGAAGTGGAGACGACCAATTTAAATCGGGGCTTCTGCTCTGCAAACTACGAAACATTGTGCTTCCGCAGTAGTTGCCAAAATCGTGCTTTGAGGAGGTCAGCTTCAACTTTAACTTCTCACAAAGAAAGGTCATCGACAGGGCAGATCTTATTAACCTTTAAAAATTGTTTGTATAAATTAATAGCTTACTAGATTTGTTCTTATTTAGACAAAGATTTCTTTGAATATTGTTTTTTTCTGTTTTGGAATCATGTTTAGGCTTGAATTGGATCTAGAGATTCGAATAATAATTGATGTCGCAAACGTGGCGACAGTAGTGCGGTCACCGGTATCGTTTATATATGTATGTATGCAGTTCAGAAATAGACCACGGAAGAGTCCGACCGACCCGTTTGGTATTTGTTCAGCGTTGACCTAAAACAGAGCGCGCTTTACTGATTTGTTTTTGCCATGAGGGTTGAACCCTCCCATTATAATGATAAATAATTGTAAATTTATGTACCAAGTAATTCTACAAATTACCTCCTGTTCATTTTTCAAAGAATCTCTGAAAAATTTCTTTTATTTCTGACATTTTTCTTTCTCTAATAGTCAGATTGTTTTGATTGTGATAAGAGTATAGACTATTCGAAGTTTATCTCGATTAAAGTGATGTGCTTTAACAACAAAATCATTAACTTTTCTTATTTGAGTTTCTAACGTTCCTGAATTCTTAATCTCAACATACGAAATTCCGCAATGATGAAAGTTATAAAAAGTTTGAATGTAAAACACAATTTTTTAATTCAATTGATTGACTCATTTGTTCATCAACGGTAACTGTTAGTGATTATGTGTCAAAGTATGACAGTGTCAGCATGGTTGTGATGATTTCTATCAGTCGTGGCATCGTTGGTCCACGATATACGGCAGCGTGCCAGCGGTGGGGCTGCACGTGGGATTTGACGGATGAATGGAACGAATCACGTGTGATTATCATCATTCTCTAGTGGGTCCAGAGCATGCTTGTCGTCATTACCAAATGTACATACTTCCATTGATACCTTTCTTCTCGTAAGCATTTTTGAGTTTTTCGGATTTTTTGTATCAATTCTAACAAAGTTAATGCAACTTCGACAATTTTATGAGCAATACTAATGAGCACTATCACTATGAAATTTTTTCAAGTTTTGTTGTAGTAATACTATCTTAGTCAATTAGTTTTTTAAGTTGATTGATAAAAAAATAAGTAACGAATTATCTATGTGGATTCTTTTATTGATGACGAGCCAAATCAAAATCACAATCAATTTAAAAGAATTTTATTATCGTGGATCATGGATCACTTATTCTTTGTATCTCTTATATTCGCTCCTTATAGATCACGTTGATACTATGGAATTTGTGTCTATAACTACTAAATATACCAAAATTTTCATTCCTTAGTCGGATCAATAGAAAATGAATTTTCCTGTATCTTTATATAGGATATTGTGGTAGGTACTTTCGTTGTTTCTAATTTCTATAACACAAGTACTTAATTTGAGATCTGGGCAATGTATGTAATTAAGTTTATTTTTGTTAATTATTAATATTTTATATCTGACAAATAGAATAGATTTATTCGACTGAACGTGGTTAAATTAATTGAAATTAAAATTGCCCGTGTTAAATATAAGTAAACTATTTGATAAACGTTATTTCATTTGGCACTTTGTTCGGCTTGTTGCTGTAGTCAACATTGCCAAGAACCAGCTCGTCGCGTTCGAGTGATAGCTTGGAAAGTAATTTTATACTGTCTCCGTGAGACAATTTACAAGTGTTTCAGTTAATTGTCTGCTGTGCGTGTTTCGCCCGGCTGCCAATGACTATAAATTCAGATTAATCAGTCGGCGTTATAACTGCCGTTCGCCGCCGTCAAGGCTGTGGCTTCGACTTTTAAGCTCGTTTTTATCTCCCTTGTAAGCAGCTGTTCCGGAACACGGGTGACAAAAATCATTAAAAGGACATTACGTCATTATGTTAATCATTCTAAAAGGGAAAACGTTATTAATACTAGTATTGGTATTTTTATAAAGTAGCAACCATTAAATGTAATTAAAATTATGATTTAAAACTGATTTGATCTCAGTACCCATTGCGATTCATGTAAACATACTGCAAGTGTTCACACTTCTCTTAATGTGAAATTAATTTCCTATGTTATTTGTACACACATTACATCATCATAATGTGCTATTAGGTCATTTACTACACTAATAATATAAAAATGAATCCCAATAGTAATAATTACAATAGAGGTAGGGAAAAAACTAATTAGAAGCGTCTCTTAATGTAAATAAATGTTAAAAACTGGACTGGACTTCTTTTGCACATTGAATGATTGACACTAATATTTTTTTCACATAATATCTATGTATAACTATTTCATTGTATGTTTCAAGTTAGTTACTCCTTCCGGAGCAATGTGATAATATTGAAATTCACTTATCATTTTCCATGTTTCAGTATTTTTTTACTCTATAATAATAAAGAAATGTTGATTGAAATCGGTTTCTAATATCAACTACAAAAATAGTAATTGCAATTTGTTCTAACTTCTAGCTCATCACATTAAAATACGATACTACTCGACCAAATCTCATAATTTTCGATTTTTTATGGGACCACCTTTCGAAATATAAAACGATTCATCCAATTCCGTAAAAGATTGACGAGTATATGGCGGAACGTACATAAAAAAATCATTCGATTTGACAACTTCCTCCTCCTTTTTTGAAGTATGCTATATGAGTGGATATTATAAGAAACATCAAGTGTCATCATTTAAAATGAAATTCCTTTGAATACTCATGATTAATTTAACACATAGCTCACGTCTGTTTGAAAATATACAATCTAATAAAATTCATTCAAACTACTTGGAAAATATTGTAAACGAGATATTGTCGGTCATTGTACGCAGCGTTCGCGGGGTTATTGTTTTCATAATTTAATAGTAACAAGCAAGCGGACGCGTCGATCAGACTCTGTCTAGAAAACAATTAGATTTTAGCTATTGTACTTATTCATAGGTACGTAATGCGTTCTGAAGTTACACTCCAGTGAGGAAGATACTTTTTTATTACAGAACGAAGTAATAAAATAAGTTTTGAGTTAAAATTGCCTAAGTATACAGATATAAGTCTAAAAGTATACTTATTGTACCTACGGATAGAAATTTTATTTATAGCGCCAATATTTTTTTCCAATTTAATACGCTTTTAAACCTCTACTCTACGCTTGTATCTATCTCGTTAGAAAAATTCCGTTACAATAAATATCTTACCATTTATCAAGCAGGAAGTATAAATTCCCCTGGTAGTTTTTCTCATCGAATTTACGATAGCTCAGTGACGCGATTAAAGTAGGTATATTTAAATGATAAAGTGGTAAGTATGATATGAAAGCGCGTGTGACGGTGTGATATTTTTAAAAAGAATTCTTTTAGTAAGTGTGGAAAAGTTTATATGTAGTGATCTGCTATAAATGTATTCTATAAATGTATGTTACTGCGTAAGAGTTCTTTTATTATTACATAATTGACTTTTATTTAGATTAATTGTGTGTTATCGACAATTTTCGGCAGCTGCCAACATTCCCGTGGATTTAGTTTTAGTTAATGTTATTATTTAATTGCTTTTTAATTGAACATTTATTTTTATTAGAATACTTTTTACAAAATAAACGGACATTTTATCTATCGTTTATACGTACTTTTTCTTTTTTTTATTCTTGATTTAATTTGGGGTTTTTATCCATATGGATATGTCAACCCATCGTAGCTTTTACATTAGTTTCACAAAACTCCATCATCATATCCAAGTAGCGGTTTGAATGACAATAATGTAGGGCCTTAAAAGAATACTAAAATTGTGTATTACGGACATAATATTGACTGATCGTCTAATAGTTGTGGTTAATACGTACTTAATTCATAAAAAAGTATTTATTATTAGTTGATTCATCTAACAGTTTCTCTATTACAATTTTTTTCATCATCTCTCTCAAAATTTCCTTATTGCCAAATAAGTCTTTTGCAAATGAAATTTGACTATACAAGAAGGAAATGTTTTTCCAGCTGTAGTTCAGCATAAGCTGGATGTAGCTGTGCGTATGGACGATAAACAGACGGCCGTTGGTGCCGGCTCGCTGAAAACATCCTTTTACGTCATCCACCCGCTATGGTTTCTATTCAAATATGCGCTCTAAGGTGTTAACTTTTACATACCAAGATTGTATTTTTATGAGCCATAAGACAAACTAACGTTTTTCTAATTCGTATTTACATTCCACAAACAATTGTAACTAAGTAAATCTAACTCTGCATCCTACACATTTCGGCTAATCGATATTTATCAATAACAATGTTCGTTTTTATGGCAGTCGAACGATCTATCGTTCGTTCATCGGCAATGAGCCGACGATAAACCTAATTATTAAATATGTACGGAATAAATACTTTGTAATGCTCTGTAGTAAATTTGGATATATGTGCGCGGCCATAAGGTAGGTTATCAGGCGGTATATGGGCTAAAATACTTTTTAATGCCTTATCTAAACATACGATTTTAAATTTCTTTTTTTTATAAAAATATTAATATTCTTATTTTTATATGCAGATATAGATACGTTATAGTTCGGTTTATAATGTACCTACCTCTGCAGCGTTAGTTTAAATGAGTTAATTATAGTTATGGTCAACAATATATGAAGGTGTCGGAAAATTAAACAACTGCGTTACATTTTGAATTTATTTTTAATTTTTATTAATCTTGTACAAAGAGAATCACAACGTGTCAGTTTGAAACTGTAACGCTTATAATTAACTTCTTATAAAATTAAATAACAGAAGTTATCAGTTTCATAGAGTATCCTTATTACATTGGATTGCTGCGTTACCAAAATTTAATTTTAAAACATAAGCTTTTCTATTTATTACAAATAAAAACTTAAAATTAATACCAACTTACAACATAATCTTTCAATTTTGATGAGTAATACGTACGTATGAAATTAAAGCACGTTAAATAATAAGAATCATAGATATATTGAAAATACTATAAAAAATCTGAGGGACACAAAAGTAACGCAGTAGTAAGCCCAGTAACACGGTAGTATTTTCTTACATACAATTCTTGTACATACAATATTTGTACTTTCTATAGAGATCTAGTATAACGATAAAAACATAACAAAATATAACTTCCTATGACTCCATATAAAATAAAGTATCTTCAACGAAATAAATTTAAAAACTCGAAAATTAAAAATCACAAAATCAACCTTAATAACTAATGGAACACTTTCAAATCAGTCCTACTTTTCAAAGACGTTTAATGGCTTATCATAATCAAAGTATATCCTTTTACCTTTTACGACAATTTTAGGATTAGGAACAATTTCTAAGATGTTATCGTAAGGTTCGTAAGAAATATCAGTATCTACTGCTTTGAACCTTTTACCAGTTTTATCTACTGTCTTGTAAAACATAATTTTGACGTCTCCTTCTTCATCAACTTCACTTTTAGCAACACCTAGATAAGTGTAATATTTGTCTTTAACAAAGACACTTTTACTAAGACATGGAAAAGCCGTCTGATATCTTTGTAGGATGAATATTTAATTGCCTATTATTTAATTGTTACCAATGCAACAACTGCGTTACATTTTCAAGTAACGCAGTGTAGCAGTATCGCAGTTGTAAATATTTAACTATGTTGTATATAATCACTAAATGAAATAACAAAGTGCAAATATTCTAACACTGACAGATCCAATACATGATAAACTACATATAAAAGAAATATTATGTAAATATTGTCAATACGTACCTTTCGACAGTGGTAACTCAGTGGCCACGCAATAAATACACGCACCTCTCCCGACGACTCCGACGCGACTGATCTGACGAGCGTCCTCTTCCCCCGCGGTTGCCATCGTTCGTTATACGAGTTACAATATGTAAAGCCGAATAAGGTGCAAAAAAGGGTGATACACTCACTTAAAGGTTTATTTTCATATAGCAACGCAAGGTAGTTACGATTTTTGTATTTGTTAGGGACACAGTCAAAAAATAATTTTTTACTCCAATAATTTTTTGATGTAAAAAATATTTATTGGCATTATAAATAAGGTTTAGGGCTTAAATTTTTAAAGCGGAATTCATTATGAATCGCCACCTAGGAAATATTGTGGAAAAAAATCCAGAGAAGCTTGAGACATGTGCTCAAGGACAACTGTATTTTGTATGAAGAACAAATGCGTTACTAAGAATGACAACATTGTTACTATATTTTTTGTTATAATGATGTATTTTTACTACTCAAATCTTTTGTTCTGTATTAAACAATAATGTAATATTTTGAAATTAGCATACCTATTTTACACTTTTGTAGTGTTTTACCGTAAAATTCAACATTAGTTCAAAGGGACAGGTTTTTAGGCATAAAAAAGTATTTTGGCCCATATGTCAGCGGCACGCCGGCCGAGGTAAAGCTGCTTGGTGTTTTGCCGTTCCCGGCAATTCATTCATCGACTTACGAAAATCAATTGAGATCCGAATTTAGCTTTGCTCGGTAAGCCAAGCTTGTACTCGTTATGCAAGCGGACGATTGAGAACCGGGGCAAGTCGTTGTGGAAACCTTCATTATAAAATATGCCCAATCTTGATGTGCGTCCGCCCATCGGAAACGGTTGGGCGGGGGCTACGTCGCTTTTACAAATTGATACAACTGGGTTAGAACGTCACTTTGCTATTCGTGCGTCTTATTTAGTTTATTTTAAAAAGTATGATTCTCAATAAATTTTCCTAAAATTCATAGTTTTTTTTCGTTTATATAGTTTTCATTGAAATTTCTCGCTATCAGGTTTAAAGCAACATTACCTACAATGAAATTATTTTTGTGAACAAATCAAATTTGTAATAAGAAAACTAAATCATTCTTTTAATATAAATTGTGAATTTGATTTTTTTTTGACACAGAAGACAGAAAATTATCCCTAAACTCAACTACTTATTTTATTATAATAATTATATTTTTTATGTAGTAAGGCCAACGTTACTCAATAACAATCAAATGAGTAACGTAGGCCATCGTGAGTCCTTGCGGTTTCGTCTTAGTTTTTCTACAACTACTCGTATGAGTACGTTTAAAGTTTATCAACGTGATATTTATGATATCACAGACAATTTATTGAAATATATAAATAAATGATATAATAATAAGATGTTATAGAAACGTATCATTACTTTTATATACCCTAAACAGTGCAAAAATCATCTTAATCGAAAACAATGCTTAAAACACGGTTGGAAGATGTAAACATCTATCTAATTCAATTGTTTAAGAATTAGGACTACATTTTTTTATATTATTACCCTAGTTAAAAATACAGACTTCTAAATGTCCCTATAAAACAATTTTTACAGTACAATATAATTTAACAATCGACAGTCGTGCGAGACAAGACAGTGGTTTGTATAGACGTCTCAATATATAAACACGGTCGTTTTTGTCTAAATGTATACCGTTTGTTAAAATATCGATCCAAACAGTGAGTCACTAACGGAAGAGTTACGGCTTCCATCGATTGATCTACCTAAGCATTGTATCTATGTCAAGGCTATTTAAGATGTGTCTTATCATCTACATCGCTTTTATAACTAATTTACATTATATTAATTACTAGCTTTTGCCCGCGACTTCGTCCACGTGGTAAAGTTACTTTGAGCAGCACTTCTAACGAATATTTATTCATTATATCGTGTAAAATACCTGAAATAAAGTTGCATCCCCTATTTTATCCCCTTAAGGTTGGATTTTATTAAAATCCTTTCTTAAGGAATGCCTACGTCATAGTAGCTTTATGCATGCAAAGTCTCAGCCCGATCGGTTTAAAATTGACAAAGTTTCATACAAACTTTCATCCCCTATTTTATCCCCTTGGGGGTAGAATTGATTAAAATCCTTTCTTAGCAGATGCCTACGTCATAACATCTACCTGCATGCCAAATTTCAGCCCGATCGGTCCTGTGCTTTGGGCTGTGCGTTGATAGATCACAATGACAGTCAGTATATTTAGATTATATTGTCTCTGAGGTCTAATCTACACTAATATTATAAAGGGGATGATTTGTTTGTTTGTTTACATGGTTGTTTAATTGTATGTAATAGGCTCTGAAACTACTGGAACGATTTTAAAAAATATTATACGGGGTCGACATAGGTTATAATTTACGCGTACGATACGCGGGGTACGAGTCGCGGGGAAAAAAAATGTCCAGAGTGTGTGATGAGGCATAACGTAAGATAGATAGAATGTGTGAAAGATGCCTAAGAAAGGGGTGAATGTGATGTAGAATGTGTGAGAGTATGCGGTAGGAAAATATTACCCATAATATAGATCCGACACTAACTGAAATGAGGCCGAGAATGAAGAAATAAGCAAATTTGACATTAATAAACTTTATTTCGATCTTTTCGTATAAATCAAATAAATACCTACACACTATTGAAATAGCAGAAAAGCTATATTTAATCTGTCAAAATTGCAGTGACAATAACAAACAGAGAAAAAACGAGCGTTAT
Organism: Diatraea saccharalis; assembly: GCA_918026875.4. NCBI lineage: Eukaryota > Metazoa > Arthropoda > Insecta > Lepidoptera > Crambidae > Diatraea > Diatraea saccharalis. The sequence continues at coordinate 10,454,829 of OU893337.1, forward strand.
AAATCCTAACGTTCCAGTTTAGTATTTTGACAATGCTATTGGTCTCCGTCAGGAGACAGCATGGTGACACGACCGTGGCGTCTCGGTCGGTACAGAACGGGGTCATTCCCTACAACAGTCAGTCGCCGCCTAGAGATTTGTCCCACAAATCATATTTAGCCCGAGCACTATGGATAATTGCGACTATTTGCTGTTTGTCTTGGAATAGATGTCTTAATGAAAGTGGGCATTTGATGCATGCCACAACTGGCGACGACCTACTTACTCGCTCTGTAAAATTTCACCTGTTTTAGTGAATCTCAAATGGAGAAAAATTAAGACGCTATTATAACACTTTTTACATAGTGTTTATTGAATTAGAAAATAAAATTCGTTATAGCATTATTATAAATATATTTAAAAATGCAAAATATAAAAAATAAGTTAATGTTGTTGGTTAGATATAAAATTATTTTATGTATTATGTAAAGATACAAGTGGCTAACGAAGACATCTTATCTTTCTTCAAAGATAAACTTTATTTCAACATTATGTAAAGGAGTCCAAGGGTTTTTTAAATTAAATACGGAACATTACTGAACTATAAACGCATTTCCGTTAGGTACCTATACGTATATGTAGGAATAGTAACAAGTAGACTACTCGAGAAGTTAGAGAAAACTTGGGTCTCCAGCAGCACAGCCTGAAGAGCATTCATTCGGTTAGCGTAATAGTTTAACCATTGGGAAAAGGTTACTATTAACTTAAAAGAAATATTTTTAATAGACATTTAATTCATTGGAAGAAGAAGTGGATCGCTTATTGCAGAGAGTATATAGTGCAATGTGCGTCGTATTTAATTCGTTACAACAAAAAGTATCTGTATAAGTTTAAGATATAGTTCTTAGTTAACTCTTTGTTTGAATTACCGGATGCGTCAGTAAGTTAGTAAATAAGAGGTGTGGGCAGGGACAGGTGTGTCGCCCACGCATTATTGGTGCCGTGTGCAGACGTCACGTCAGCGCAGCCTCCGGTGACGTGAACAGGACAATGTCTGCCGATAGGTTAAACAAATATTATAAAGGTACTTCTAATCGATAACAATCCAGTATCAATGTCTCTTAATTGTTTAATCAAAAGTAAGTATCGGTACCATTAAATTTTTTGTGTATTGCATCAACTCTTTGTCTCAGATGAATTTTGTGGGAAACTACTGGTTTACTCGTTATCAACCAAAATGTTTAATCGAATGTATAAATAATAATAAATAACATACTGAAGCTTGTTTCGTATGGCATTTAAACGGAATATTTTTTCCTGAAATAGCTTTTAATGTTGTTTATTTATTTATTTGGAAAAGGTACACCAACAGTATATATATGATACATTGTAAATTATTATTTGTTAAATTTAAATCCTATTAATATTATAAAGGCGAAAGTTTGTAAGTATGGATGTATGGATGTTTGTTACTCTTTCACGAAAAAACTACTGGACGGATTTGGATAAAACTTTACAGCAATATAGGTTATACATCAGAATAACACATAGGGTACTTTTTACTGGGAAAACTTCTCACTCCCACGGGATACCGACTTCCACGCGGACGAAGTCGCGGGCGTCCACTAGTAGTCTTATATATATACCCATTACCGGCATACATAACCTTTACTATAGGAATAATAATGTGTTTACAACATTAATTAATGAAGATTATATAAATACAATAGTTTTTAACATTTGTACATCTTAATCCACACTGAGAACTTAATAATTGGAGAACATTGCTCTTAAATTTAGGTAACGAGTCGTGGAAAATATTGATCGCTTTAGTATTATTCACATTAAGAGAGTTTAAAAAAAAATTAAACCCCACGAGTGTTTTCGCTGACATTTTGATTGACACGCAATGTGATGATGCGTAAGAGACAGTTTGGCGGCTTATTTTCTATTTTTCTAAAAACTCACAGTTAACAATATTTTCTTCAGAAGAGCCAGCCTTGACCGGTTTGTGAAATAGTGACAAAGAACTTCTTGGAATAAAAAAATATATGTTTGATATAGTTTTTTGTACGTAGTCATAAAAGTTTGTTTTGTATGTAGCATTCTACGTATAATGACGTCTTTCTCCGTGAATAGGAAGTAACATAAATTTTTAAACTAAGTCAATCTATTTCATCTTTAAAGTAATGAATAAAGATGAATGGATTTTTTCGTGTGAAGCGTGAGTAATGTTCTCGTTTTAGTACAATAACATTCTAAAATCAGAATGGGTGTTTAAAATGACCCATTGACGAAGTAACTGAGTAGTGTCGTGTGACGATTTACCCGCTTGTTGGTGTGTGGGATGCGTTGCTTCACCGGCGTCGATTACGCGCTGTGTCTAAACAGTGATGGAAAATACTAGTAGTGAAAGTAAAAAAAAACTTGATTAATTTCATTAAGGTAAAAGTCTTCGTTTTGTGTGCCCTGTCTAGAGGTGTTTTTGTCTGAGTTTTCAGTGAAACTTGTCTTTCAAGTGGTTTGGATTATACCATACATAGTCTCCGAAGCTTGGGTAATTAGTGTCATTCCGACACAGGTTCAGTTCCTTGATAGGCACTCGGAGCCAAATTCCGTTTAGGTTCCCCATTATTTTGAATATTATAGCTGCCGAGTTCAAAAGCAATATTTTGATTAAAATTGGTACATATAATAAATTGGTGATACTGAAATTATTTTGATTGTCTGACATTTGCCCTGCTTCGAAATTGAGCCTTTGCGCAGGTACACCAATGACCCACATCTTATCTCCTGCATAAACTTTTTTCTTCGGCATATTATCACATTTTTATGACAGTTGTGACAATGACGCACAAAGTCTTATTTCTATTATGTACAAAGTAGGCGGCTATTATTCACATGCTACTTTTATCCCGTTGACAAACTTTGCCTTAAGAGGACGCTTAAAGCAAATAATTTATATCAAATTGATTTGAATTACTTTTAAGTGGATAATAATAACTACCGAATTGTAATTCAGCTATTTTTATAGCCTTTTATTTGACTAAATATATATATATAAATATTTTGTACATATCTAGTGCAACAAAAACTACGTTTTTTTCTGCTTTGCATATTTTTTCATTCAATTGAATGTAATTGAAAATAATTATTGTAGTTTCCGTAATAATTAATACATAAAGGTTTACATTAGAGTTTTCAGTTAATTTTTTAACTGACAACATTCAAATTAGTACAGCGAAACCTCCTTTAAAATCGTCTGTTTATTATTTTTTTTTTGTTATTGTTTACTATTTTTGATCATTCCATTCGATTTTAGTAAAGTAAAAGGAATTAGAATGCCGCTGCACTAAATATTTATTTTCCTATAAAAAGTATCTAGAAAAAAAACAACAACACTCACGTTTATTAATGTTTTTTATGTTATATTAATAAATATCAGCGTAGGTACCTCGCTCAATAGACCATTATATGTTTACATCCATCTCACTGAAAGACCTCGCGATTTTGTCTCATTTTCTTTTTATCTCTATACGCACACTTAAGTCACTGCATGCCAAACTCCACACATCATCGTCCCAATTTCACATTATACAAAACGTGGATGCAGTGTTATGTGAATAAAATATAGTATAGACTTACGAAAAATGACATGTCATCAGTCGTAATTTGGCAAATAAAAAAATTATTTGTTATATTCTGACGATTTCTTGGCATTCTTTCACCGTTCGGTGTGAATATTATAATCTATAAGATGGATCGTGGTTTACGTTCGGAAGGTGACCTCGTTATTTTCGTGTTGCAATTTTATGATTAATATTTATGTACCAGAAATGTAAATACGAAACGGAAACTAATCAGTCAAGTATAAACTATCCTGTGAGTTGTCAGTTAATTAATCTTACACGTCTTATTTAATACTACCTACTAATAGAACTTGTGCAGGAGAATATTTTTATTACGATAAAGAACTACACGAATAAGTTGCAAGGTAATACAGAAGTATTTACTATAATAAATAAAACAGACCGAGCCTTTGGTGTTTACGTGAAAATTTGCAGTAAAATGTTCATAACCGTCCTGATACATTCTGGGTCACATTGCAGAATAAAGAATTATCTAAAGGACGATAGTAGTTATATACATACATAGGTACCTAACCTAACCACTATATATAGCTACTTGAATTATACTAATCTGATCTAAACAAACAAACAATTAAATAACATAAAACTATAATATACGAATTTACGTGTCGTAACCACTCCGACGTATTCCATTTGGGTAATATATTTAGGCGGTATTAGAAAAAACTTTATTAATCGAGCTACTTATGTATGCGTTGCTGCCAAGATATATGTAAAAGCAACCGTAAGAAGTTGGCTTCACCGAGCAACAAGGTTCCAGATGCACCACATACAGCATTCGCGCACATTAGCAGTAGATATTATTACCAAAGGGGTGCGCACAAAGTTTGGCTCGTAGTCTAGTTTTGCACTTACTATCACAGGAACTATTGGATCCTCCGCCACCAGCAGGTTGACATTTAAGTGTGTGTAGACACGGTTCAGGTCATCGTTTCTACAAAAATCTTGTGATGGGACCCAACCCACACCCCGTCTTCTAGCTCAGACTGAAATACCAAAAATGGTATAGAAATACCATAAATCATAACAGCTAGATTAATAAAACTAATAAAAAAACCTTCAAGTTGGTATAGTTTATGATATATTGTGGCAAATTAGTATGAACGAGTAATATTATTTTTTTGATAAGCTTAAAGTCTAGTATTACTATTTTTCGCAATGTTAATCAAATGAGAAAATGCTCTCTACCTACTCTATAGTTTTCCATACTCACCTGCAAGTTATACTGCTCTAGTCGGGAATATGACTCACTGACGCACGTGTGCCAGATTGTTTACAAAAAGGAATTCTGTAAAACCTACTGGCGTAAAGACGCGTAATAGGCGTTTATCTTATTAAATTATCTACTATGGCACACCTTTGGAAAACAACGATAAGCATACTGTCTAGTATGATAAATGGAGTCCTTATAGACATCTTAATATAAAGTTTTGAGTACTATGTTTTTAAAAACAACATCTTCCACTGAAGAAGATAGAGAGGTGTAAATTACTATACCACAGATGTCTTGAGTTTAAATGCAAAGATATTGATCTGGGAAGAAATAAGCCAGTAAATATAATTGTGTTGATCGCAACTAAAAGTTCAAATATCAGTTAGTATCTAACTGTAAAGTTTTGTCATCGTATTCGCTACAGTGTCATACTGTTCATGAAGAATTCGTGATTACCATAAACTATCTCGGGAATTGTTCACGCTTTATTCATAATAATCGTAAAGCGGCAAATAGCATCCTCTCGAGCATTGATGCATCAAAGAGCTAGGAGCGAGTAGCGCACGCAAACACGTTCAAGGACTCGAAACAATCATACTCGTAAACAATCGCAATATGGGAGTAGGGTTACCGATAACATGTTTTGCTCTAATATGATGTTAAGTAAAATAATTTGAGGAGAAGTTAAAAAGGACCAGAATAATGAGGGAACATTACCTCAGGCTTTTTTTGTATGATTATTATATTTCTTTAAAATATTTACGTAATTATAGTCGAGAAAAGTAATAACTTGAGTAAAATATCATAAATTAAGCTGATATTATCAACAAGTAAACAATATTTTGAACAAATGACTCAAAAGTTATAATACGAGGGTCAAACTGAAAGTTCTTAGAAAATCAAAAACTGATTACATTAGCCAGTTATTAGTTTTATTATATCTTTTCAAAATATTGTCCATTCACGTCAATACACCGCTGCATGCGATGGAACCACTGGGAAAAGCACTTTGCCCACTCGTCCTTAGGGGTCTCTTCAATGGCATCGCGATACGCAGCCACCGCTTCTTCAGCATTCATAAACCGCTTTCCTTTAAGTTTTTCTTTAATTTTTGGAAATAAATAAAAATCACAAGGCGCGAGGTCGGGGCTATACGGCGGGTGACCCAGTAATTCAACGTTTGATGTCGCCAAATAGTCGATCGTTCGCTTGGCGGTGTGCGACGAGGCGTTGTCGTGGTGAAGGAGGATCCTACTGCGAGGTCGTTTCTCTCGAACTTTTTCCAAGACAAGTGGCAAACAATTGGTAGTGTACCATTCTGCAGAAACTGTTTTTTGATCCTCTAACACAATTGTTGCAAAATGACCTATCCTTCCAAAGAACGAGGCCACCATTTTTTTTCCCGCACTTCGATCTCTCTTCACTTTAGTTGGCAACTCCTCGAAAGGAAACACCCACTGAGCAGATTGTCTTTTGGTTTTAGGATCATAACAGTAAATCCAGCTTTCGTCACCTGTTAGTATGTCGAACACAGCATTTGAGTCACCTCCGTTAAATCTTCCAATCATTTTACGACACCAATCCACACGATGGAGTTTTTGAGCCTCAGTCAAATTATGAGGTATCCACCGGGCGCAAAGCTTCCTGACCGCTAAATGTTCGTGGAGGATTTTGTGCACTTGACTCATACCGATGCCTAAGCTTGTCCGAATCTGTTGATAGGTCACTCTTTTGTCAGTCTCTATCATACGCCGCACAACACAGATGTTATCTTCAGTCGTCGCCGTAGAAGGCCGTCCCTCACGTAAATCATCAGTGAGATTAGTGCGACCACGTTTAAACTCATTAAACCAGTTGTAAACAGTCGCACGAGATGGGGCTTCATCGTGAAAGGCCAATCGTAGTCTATCATAACTTTCTTGTTGACTTAAATGACATCGAAAGTCATAAAAAATCATTGCACGAAAATTTTCTCGTGTTAAATTCATGATGACGTGACACAGACAATTTTCAATTTGCCGCCAAATCGTAAAACAAATGACAAATGAATGAAATATATACTCAGTAATATTGGCAAAGAGTTATATTTTCAAATTTTAGAATTATTTTTTTATTATATTGTTTATAAGTGGCCAGTTCTAAGAACTTTCAGTTTGACCCTCGTACTATTATAATTAGGTATTGACAGTTCTTACTTAATTCAAATTCCCGTCTATTGGTTAAAAAATATTTGCTTGACTAATGATATTTTCACAAGTAATTACTATTGATATATTGATATTTATTTTATTATTGATATTTCCTAAGACAAGGAAACCAAGCATCAAACTATCAAATAGATGTTTCTCAAATTGCACCACAATTATCCCAGTGCTTTGACCATGTACAATTAGCAGACAGACAAACGTATAGGCATATATTTTTACTATAATATTTGTATTATTTATTCTATGTACCATACGCTCGATTATATTTCCTTTCTTTAATTGGTTTTATCCAAAGGGAGCCTAATAGATTAGCAATTGGATTGTATTCCTGGTCCTGTAAATGCTCCCTGTATACTTGTTAAAACTGTTTAATATTAATAATACAGTAGAGTAAGTTATGACTAAGAAATTATTACTTCATCTTCTTTTATTTTAAAAGCGTTACTTCTATTTAAACTACGTTTAATGAAGAAAACTAGTATTTTGTTTGTATATGTGTGGGTGGTAGTGATTGGGTTATCTTTCATTTTAATATTTTTAACATCTTAATTAATATTCTACAGTCAGTATTATTTGTACACTGATTAAGATATCATAAACGAAGCGTTGAACCGATGAGATGAATCATTATTGTTTATGTTTGCCAAGTCATTTTTATCAACTGCTGTCGCTGTCTGAAACTAATTAGTTATTGCTGTCATATTTCATGAATGTTGGGACTGTTTGTCAAACATTTATTTAAAGTATATTCACCTATTCTACACTCTAAAAAATGGAGGCCGACAAAGAGCGATTTTCTCTTGGTTGACATAATATTGAATAAAACAATTACTTATTTACATAAATCAATCAAAGCTGAAACATTGAAACAACTAGTTAAAGTATGGTTAAATTAAAAATTTGGTAACCCTGATTAATTCTATCAAATATATTTATTATATCTATCATTACTGGATTTTTTTGTGTGAATTAATTATTTTTAATAGTTGAATTTAACCACTAAGTATGTTGAAGCAATTTATACAAATTAATCAAAATAAATAGGTAAAGTAATAGATTAGACGATTTTTATTGTTGCAGTAATAAGTTTCTCGTATTTGATTTAACAAAGAACGTTAGTAAAACCAAAGAAAACATGAAATTTCAAGCTTGCGACAATATTGTTTGAATATTGTTATGAAAAGATACTTATGTGTAACACACCCATCATCTTCATAGCTGCCCGAATAGTTCTAAGTCTCCAAATTAGATGGCGTTGTTCATTTAATGCATCGCAGTATCAGTTTATATCGTTAGATTGTATAAGTAATATGCCGTTTAAAATCTCACTCGCTTTGGACCAAAAGTTCAGAATGATGAAACGGTTAAAGTGTCTGGTTCCCTTGGTTGAATTACCATTGGTAAATTGGTTAGTATAATCATATCTCATGCTTAAATTGACCAATCTTAATTAGCCGAATTAACTTCGGTAAATTGTTTGGAACAACCAAGTTTCATATTAATATCGATCAACATGTTGGTTGAATTAACTTCGGTAAATTGGTTAGTACAACGATGTTTCATGCTAATATAGACTAACCTATCGGTTGAAAGAACTAAGGTAAATTGGTAAGTACAATCATATTTCATAGTTAAATTGACCAACTCTTTGGTCAAATTGACTTCCGTGAATTGATTAGTTTAGCCACGTTTCATGTTATTTTTTACCAACCTCTTGGTTGAATCAACTGTGGTAAATTGTTCATACAGTCACATATCATATACAAATCGACTACGATCTTATTTAAATTGGAGACTAGGAGGTAGTTGCTATAGTTATTTATAATGATCAAATTGAATGAAATCTTAATTATCTTAACAAAGTAACTTATAGTAATAATAATAAAAACCATCTTATTTAATGTATCTTACATCTTGTCAGGCTCATATGGAAACAAGATGCTTGGTCACATATATCACAATTTTGTTTGATATCACATTTTTTTAGAGTGTATTTAAGTTTAAACATGCACATTGTGTGTTATTTTACTACAACTACACTCACAGCTTCTGTTCTGACAGCCCTAACCATACGGGCTTGTTGCTGCCAACTGTTTTGGCCCGCCTCACTCCATCCAGCCTGCCCAACAACAATCCGCGCCCATAACCGAAATATCTTTCATCTGATGTGATTACCTATTGCCTCATTAGCGCTCTTCGAATTTGTTTACAATGATTACGTGTTTTTAGTTATGTTGTGTATCCTAAACGCTTACTGCTCTTGTAGTCGCTACAAATCAAATCAACGTGTGAGTTTCTTCCATTTATATGCTATTAGTTTCTGTATTACGCTACTTATTTAAATATATTTGTTAAAGCGAGATAGGTATCATTTTATTCATATTTAATGTCCGCCGTACTTCGACCATTCAATTGCATTGCGTAAAAAAGTTCATTGCACTTGTACAATGTTTCAAATACCTTTCCCAACCTATACTGACTAACCACCATCTAACGATGAGTGTTGACCTCCTGTATTACACAGTACACGTTTTGGTCTTGTGACCTGTTGATCGACAACTTTCTGCGGTTGAGGTTGCCGGTTTTTTTTTCAGTCTGTAAAAAATACGGGATTTAATTTTTTTATTCAAAATTAATATAAAACCAAGAAATGAATTTAATCATAGTTAAATATATAATATAATTAATTTGGTTTTAATTAAGTTAGAGGTACATTGATTTCGTTAATTACCCCACTTTAATACCATTTGTAAAATCGATTGGATATACGGGATCAAGTCGGTGCCCGCGAGACATTTTAATTTATGCATGAAATACTGGACGTCCCACGACGTCTGGCAACACTACTCATTATACATGTTTTGGGAGTCTACAATTAATAACAATGTGCTATTTTCAGAGAGCCGTTCGTCGTGCGGCGCAGGCGGCGGCTCGGAGGGCTCGGAGGGGCGCACGTCGTGGCGCGTGACACTGGACCACGATCTAGTGGAGACCCTCAGCGCCATCTACCCCGAGTGGTTCAAGCCGCAGCATCGTCGCGAGCGCAGCCGCGCCGCCTCGCCCGCGTCGCCGCCGCGCTCGCCGTCCACGCCGCCTTCAGACGACACATTCAGGTTTTCAATTCTTATGTTTTATCTAAATTAGGAAGTAAAGCTAGCTTCATTACGCTAGCTAGCATAATGAAGAGACAAGAAATACAGTTCAAATGGAAGATAGTTAAAGTTAGCAGATGTATGCTCTGTTGGTACAGACAAAAATGAAAAATAATGCAGGTGTATTTTCCTGCGCTTTGTCCTTCTGCGGAGTTTAGTATCGGGATTTGGGATCTTTTGAAATGAAAATAAATAAATTTTGCAGTTCGGGCACAGAGGAGATGGCTGGGCGGCAGGCGGGGGGCAGCGGCGCCAGCGAGCCGCCGAGCTCGCCTCGCATCTCCCCGCCCAAGGTGGTCGTCGACGATAGCCCGCTGCAGCCAGCCATGGGCAAGCACAAAGAATGTAAGTAAATACATGTGTAGGGAGAATGGGTCGTGATCCACCACGCGGGCCAGTGCGGATTTGTGGGTGGACGACTACAGATGCAGGCGGAACCAACGGCTTAATGTGCCTTCCGAAGCACGGAGGCGCTCGAAATAATAAATTTTTGATCACCTGTCCTATGACCGGCCCTTGGGCAAATTGCTAACAAAGAGAGCTCCAAAGATACATTTTAACTCAGCTTAAATGCAATATGGAGCTATAACAAAAATGTAGATATTTGTTTCTTTATGTGTATAAGTTCCGAAATGTTAGTTACGATTTTGTTCTATTATTTCAAGGAGGCTTTAATAAAATTGTGCCTGAGAGCTTTTAAAAATGTTCAAATTATTTTTATAAGAGCGTTATTTGAATTATCATTAAGATATAATTTCGGCAACCTTAACTAAATTAAATTTGTTATTATTACGGGACGTTGGATAATGTCACTTGAATTGTAATACTTAGTGCTAGTGGCACCTGCATCGAATCAGTCATAAAATTATAAACGCCAACCCAACACTAATGTCGATATCATATAATTTTCTGATCTTTATGAACCAATAAATTAACAATAAAACTAGAGATTATTGTTTATTACGGTTATTTATATTTGAATTTTGTTATCGTGACGATAAGTAACATAATGCGATTATTATTAATTTTTAGCTTAAAATTTGATTAGTATAAAAACGAGGACAGTCTCGATACTATAATATGCATTAAATTCAATAAACTAGCTACTTTTCTCGTAACTTCGTCCGCGTAAATTATAGTACTCGCGTATGATCAGGAATAATTTTCCTTCCAGTAATTGAAAGAATTACCCATTATTATTACAAACAAACAAAGTTAGGAACCTCTTAATAATATCTATTTGTATATATTTGTCAGCTATGAATGAACGTGTGACAGGCCAGTGGCCTTAGGTCTCGCCGTAGTGGCGGCGTCTAGCGTACGCTCATTACAATTCCCGCGAGGTCTCAGTTTCCTGATCGAGATACGCAATCTGAATCACTAATAAACTACATTGATGAAAACGAAAATTATAAATAACACACTTTGATAGCATTTCTGTTGCACAAACTATACTTAAACCCTGTTTCTCAATTGAGTATTTAAAGTTCAGCAACGTCACTTAAACAGCTTTTAGTTTTTTAAACAACTAGTTGATAGCAGTTTGATAAAAACTAGAAGTTTTTGGCTTGTTAAAAGAAAAAAACTGAAGTTATTCAGAATAATCAGTTGAATTTTGGGCTTTTATCAATTCAGAAACCGGCCGTTAGTCGTGGTTGCACCATAGTTGAAGTTATGGTTTATGTTAAATTTGACAATATCTGTCACGCTGACTTTAACATTGACTGTCAAAACAACTTATTAAATATTACGACTAGCTGTTTTCCCGTGATAATGTAACTTCCCTATGTGAAAGACTTTTCATTATCGGTTTAGTATTTCCGAAGATACAACAAACTAGTAAAGTTAAAACTACCTTTGTATATATAAGTATAGATACACTAGAATAATTTTATTTCTTTGATTTACATGTAATCAACTATGGAATATCATTAATAATGCTGTTTTAACTTTTTGAGGTTCCGTTATTATGGAAACTAACGAACTCTAGCTGAGAAATAAAGCGACATAATAATAATAAACTTTATTTGACCATAAAGTTCGCCCGTGTACAATTGTGTAGTAAGTATTAAATAAATAAAACATAACAGAGCATATAATATTTCACAATGATTAATACCCAAATAAAAATGAAAAATATTTAGTTTAGTTATAATGGTAAAACAGTATTGGCACATGTGCGATACGTGACCATTTCGCATAGTGTTTGTCGATTTATGAAACTCGGTTCTTTCAACTGTCATCACTTGTCTGTAACAACTTCGTAAATGCGATCTTACACAACATCACCTATGTTTACATTTTATAACGATTGCTTATTTAAATCTGCCTATCTGTTAGCATCAATCCAATGTTGCGTACATTAATCACAATATAATGGATATACTTAACTATATTTTACAGCTGTATTGATTGCGAGAAAATAGAAACATAGAAAAGGACAACTACTATAGATTGACGAATTATTATTATTCTTAATTAATTAATACTTAAAACTTTTAGACATTGAAATTTAAATTATAATTAAAATTATAATAATTTTAGTTTATGCTATTTTTGATTTATTTAATGTATAGGATTGTAGGTTAGTTGATATAGGTACGTATAAAGGATGAATTTTCAGAAAAAAAATGAGTTGCATCGCAAAATAAATTTCCCAATAGTTTTCAGTTAGTTATATTATAAATGCGAAAGTGTGTGAGGATATATGTTTGTTACTATCGGTCAGTTGCACAAACGTCCATTAAGGTATAATGACGACTTTAAGCTCCAATGAATGTCAAATTTGTATGGGTAATGTCGCTTTAAATTAATGACAATTTTAATGGACGTTAGTGAATCTGGCTGTATTTCACGCAAAATAGTCTAAACGGATTTTTATTAATTTAATACATGCATGTACTCATAAGATATCCGAGCCGAAGCCGCTGGCAGAAAGCTAATAGCTCATAAAGTTCATGCGTTATCAAATTGTTTTATAGTATTCATGTATGTTTCGGTATGTTTGCAAAATTTCAACGAGTGGATAACGCCCAGTAACCTATAATATGCGGCCTAGTGTTAGTGCATGTTTCGTCTGTAATACGGTCGCGGCATAACACTAGTTTCCTTGTGTAGTGTTTATTTATGTTGGCGATCCGCCAGCAGCTACCGCCGCCCGTCGCCTTTGCCGCTTGTCTACACACAAACAACATTACATAGAATTAATCGCCCACGCCACCCCTCCATCTATATTATCACAACGATCATCGTTTTATATCGATACACGCATCGATCACGTCGACCTTACCTCAACTCGTTATGCTACGTCAAAGTTCGTCACCCATCTGGCGTCATAACACCGTAGTAGTTTTCACTGCCGCACAAGCTATTCAATCAGTGCTCATTGTTGTATGAAAAAGGCAGTCCGTAAACTATGTCATTAGAATGTTAAAACGTTCACTGGCCCGTTCGTTTGACAACTACGTAATATTTATTGCATTTTATTATGTCCACACACACCGGGAAAATGATAGTAGTAAGGAAAACGCGAAGTTAATAGTCGTGTTTGAGGTTGGTGGCGGTCATAAATGGTCTCTTATCATCTGTTGTTTTGTTTCGCAGCATTAAAAGTGAAGCTGATGATGAGACGCCCCATCACGCAGCTGGTGGCCCAAGGAATCATGCCGCGTAAGTACAAAATCTAAATATGATTTGGATGCAATTTCAAATTTAGGGTCAGTGTAAATCTAATAGATGATCCGGCAAGCGTCTCATAGAAGTATATTTTTTTTATTCTAAGAATGGTTTGACATTTGGCCACTATCTGACCTGATGGTAACTAATATGTGGCCTAAGATGGTATATGTGGTTAGGCCTATTCACTCTGGCATTGAACAGTGCCAGGAATACTGATTGCGGAATACATGACCAGGCAATGCATTTCATTCCTTAGCTGGTTTAGATTATCTATTGGTCGAAACTTCCGTCGAGTGTGAAAGCTTAAATGTCATATTGCATTGCCAGCTCTGACATTCCACGACACATCTGACCGAAGATGCGTCGGCGGATATAGATAAGTTCGTTTTTTTACATCTTGGTTAAAAATGGAATATGATGTATGGCAATTAATGCCGGGAGATGCCGAAGCTTGAGCCGAGATCGCGACGGCCGCGTCTGACTCGCACGCGTGGGAGAATAGAATTTATTTACGATCTTAGCACGTCTAATGAGAAGAATATCTAACTGGACTCGTGAAAACGAAATATTTTTTACTATCTTTTTACGAATCGCCCGAATGATAAATAAACTACAGCCGCCTTTTTTCAGGGTTCTCTATAGCCAATGAGGAACATTTAAAGTTTTGTCTTACGTGGTTTAACTCTGAGATTATTAGTACTAGGAAATTATAATTTGGCATGAGTGAGTACAGATATGAAAAACGACGATAAAGTCGTTAAAACAAATCCAGAAAAAAGTTTCTTTTAATAGGTTTATTTTTGACTGTCCTCTAAACATAGTCATTCAAATGGCGCTTCGCGTAGCCCTAGCCTTTAAGCATATGTTGGGGATGACCAAAATATTGATTGAACTAAAATTATACACAAAAGTAGACTTTTTATTTATTATTTTAGGCTCCGTGTAAATCTTTGATTCCAAAATATTTGCAGTTAGTCAATGTATAAGATACACATAGGGAATTAAAAAGAAATGTCTATTTAAAATATTGTAAGTAATAGTGCGTAAAATAAGTAGTAAACATACAGAATGAAACTACGGAACCTCGTGCTCTGGGTGGTCTGACATGTATCCAGCCGGTTTTATTCAACATCTAAAATGAGAAAATTATATCTCTGTGATTTTTCGGTCACGGATGTTTGTTTTAAAGTTTACATGATGTTAGTTTTCTAATTAGAGAAAGAATGATTCCTTATTTTGTATCCATGAATCCTTAATTTGTATATATAAAAGGTTCATAAATAACACTGAATTGACACACTAAAAATTACACTAATACACTATAAAATCATGGTGTAAAACCCATATTAATTCTTATTTGAACACGAATAATTCAAATTTTGCAGAATACAGGAAAATAATAAATATAAAAATTAACAAGATCTCAGTATTGATCAGGATATTGTTTGTATGTTGTCTTACAAAACAAACTTGAGTCAGGACAATGTTATACTTTTAGAACCTCTATAGTAAAATGTGGCTATGAAATTCGAGAAAACAGTGATTGATAAATAGTAAAGTTAACTATTTTATTGTTGCAGCATTGAAAACACCTCCTGCTTATTTTGAACAATGCAAACAACTGGAAAGAGCGAAAACTGGAGATTTACTCAAGGCAAAAATACAACGACGACCGGATCGTCAAGAACTGGAACGGAGACATATATTAGAGCAGGTAAATTTTAATATATAAAGTATGTGGCCATTTGTTTGTATTATGACCAGGCTTAACTGCTAAGAGATAAAACTTATGTTTTGTTTATTTTTTCGACAGGAGAGCCATGTTGACCCAAGTCTTGCAGAAAAGCAACGTATGCTGAAGAAAGCGCGACTCGCGGATCAACTTAACGATCAGTTGTCGCATCGGCCGGGACCTCTTGAACTCATTAAAAAGAATATACTACATACGGAGGAAAATATCGAAACGGCGGTCAAGAGCGGGGTCCTAGCTTTCAAGGCGACCAGTGAGGGAGCTTCGGGCCGGCCTCAGCATCCCTCCTCGTATTGTGGCCCTCCGGAGGAAGTCTCACCTTCACCCTCGCCACCGTCTACCCTTTCGCCGGTCAGCGTTGCTTCTCCACCTCAACACCCGGCCCCCGGGAAAGACAAGAACCGCAAAAAGAGCAAGCAGAAGCAGCAACCTAAAGCAAGGTTCAAGTTTCACGAATACAAAGGACCCCCAAACGCCCAGAAGGCTTCTTCGCCTCCAGGTTCGGTGGAGACTCCCTACGAACTCCTCCTGCAGCAACAGCAGCTGCTCCTGCAGTTGATGCCCGCGTCGCCGGCGCCCTCATCCGCGGCATCTATCACCTCCGACACGTCCGACGTGTATGCGCCCCCGCCGCCGCCGCCCCCACCCCTCCTCACCGCGCCCTTGTCGGTCGCTTCCCGGTTCGAAGACATGAAAGTATCCGATCTGCGTGCCGAGTGCAAGAGGCGGAATCTTCGCGTGTCTGGACCGAAACCGCAACTGATCGATAGGCTGAGGCCGTTCCTGATAGAGAAGCAGGAGGAGCCGCCGAGGTCGCCGGCGTCGGTCGCTTCTATCGCGTCGCTCGCTTCGCCCGACCCGAGGGTGGAGCACGAACCGCCGGAGGACATAGTGCAATCGCAGCGGAGGCAGATCGAGGAGCTGGAGCGTAAGCTGGAGGCGTCCAGGCAGCAGCTGGAGGCGGTGCGGCGCGAGGCGGCGGGCGCGGCCGCCAGCGACCAGAGCCGGCGGCTGCTGCAGGCGCACATCTGCGTGTCCCAGCTACGCGCCCAGCTGGACGCGCTGCAGCAGCCGCCCGCGCCCGCCCCGCCCGCCTCCAGGTACGTGATCGCCGCCTCCGCCGACGCGGCGCCCGATCGCCTCGTGCGCGTGTTCGCCGTCGCACCCTCGCCCGCCTCCACTGACGTCTCGCAGGACGTCTCGCCCCAAAAAGCGACCAACTCCGCGTACATCTTGAACGGCGTCAAAGTAGTTCCGATCGCAATTCTGCCGTCGCCTCACTACGAGCCGGAGCGCGCTGCGCCGCCACCCCCGCCACCGCCTCCCCCTCCTCCGCCGCCGATGCCCGTTGCGAGAGTTCATCTCACCCCGATCCGCGACCACGCCGAGGACAGTCGGATCATGGACGACGTGCTCGAAATTCTCGTGGAGAACGGCGAGCTGCCCCCGTCGGCCGTCGGGGACCCGTCAGCGAGCGCATCCATGGGTGGCGGCTTCGGACCGTCGACGGCGAACGCGTTCTCCCCTGCCGACGTTCTCACTGATGACGTGCTCTGTGATCCGCACGTTCGGGACTCGTTGGCGGCGGACGAGTTGCAGAGGGAATTGGACGATATACAGAATGAGATCATGAGTCATGCCGATCTCCAAACGGTCAACGGTATCGTCGATCCGTGCGATGTCGATCCGACGTCGACCGACATCGATACCGAACTGAGCGTGGACCTGCTGTCGAATAGTGATTTTCCTACCGAATTCGGCGGATCCGATCCGACGTCCACCGATCACGACGACTTCTTCGGTAGTCTTCTCTCAGGCGAGAGTCATCACGTCGACGATAGATCGCAACCGACACACATGGACGTCAGTGACGACGTGCCCGAAAGAATGAGTATGACCCCACTGACCAACGGAGATTTGCTCGACCACACTCGTACTGGGTTTGATTACATGGACGATTTATCTTTGCCTTCCTTTCAGAACGACGACACTCGACACGGACCGTTTGACGACCGATCGTGCGAGATAGATCTAAAAGAGTTCGGTATCGACGCGCCCACTAATATGAACGTGGATAACGACGGATACGACTACTCCGCTTATGATATGGACACTGAAATAATTCCTAATGTTTTCGGCCGCGGTCACGTGCCTCAGTGCGATCCCCTTCTCGGCGGAGTATTCTCTCGTCCGCCGCCTCGTCCGGCCCTCAAACATTACTCTTGGGACAAAATTGAGTATGACGCCACCTGACCCTCGACCGCATGCCTCCAAGAGTATCGCTCGTCGATGCTCAAACTATGATCTCTTTTTAACACCGACTCATGCAGTAACGGGTCTCCTGCTCTCTTTGTGTAACGGCATACGTGCAAATGTTTTAAAACAGATGTGCGAGTGATATAATTCGTATTGGTGCGGAGAAAATTTATACAATGTAAATTATATCGGCCATCACCGAGTGATGATCCGAGTGTAACACTAGTCTTTCTTCAGTGACTCGTTCTTCCAGGATGGTGACTAACGGCAGTAAGGAAAGATATAAATGTTTATATACTCTTAACACATAGTGTTGTCGTTATTGAAGGACTTATTTCTACTTTGTACTTAATAGATAATGTGAAATTTTTGTGTCGCTAGTTGATAAATAGATTAATTTATAAAACCATATTCTTGGTGAGTGTAACCGCAGTGTGCGCTACGACGCACTTAGCTCACATATAATAAATCCATTATATTTTCTATTTATAAGTATCTACTTATGTATATATTGAAAGTAAAAATACTCAACATAGTTGTGGATTTCTGCATTCCGCCCGATGACTAAACTTTAGGGAAAAAAATTATAATAAGAAAGAGTTGTTGTATTGGGACGCAAACGATCAATCTGCGAGACTCCTGCCTGCGTAGAAGTTATGATTATTTATTATTTAAAATATATAAAAGTTGATGATGTGTCGATTACTAAAATCCGCTTTGTCCTATCGGAACGGATAACTATTTCCCAAATCAATAAGTGACATTCCAGTCTTGTTGAAGTGCAAATAGTGGCACAAGAGCACTCATCTCTCAGTAGGATTTATGTTATGTTGCTTTATTGATTCATGTTACCAATTGTTACAAGGAGAGAGTTGAGATGCGCATTCACAAGCCATCGTCATGGGTGGGACCAGCTTGGGAACAATGTTAGAATTCATTTAGGTAAACTTGGGAGGACGACTCCTCGCTTACAAACAAGTATGCAAACGCACTCCCAAATAGAACTAGCAATCTCTTAAAATAATAATCGTTAGATACGAGTTACCAAAAAAACTGATTTGATGAAGTTGTTGATGGAATTAGAATAAATTATTAACATTCTTGAAAATGTATCATTCCAAGGTAAAAGTGTAGAATAGATGCGATATGATGATTATGTAACTTTTTGTTTATTTATACCGCTTTTGCCACAATATGGTTATATTCGGTTATAAAAAGTGTGCTTGCATAGTTGTTTGTATGCATAATTTTTATATTTAATATTTATTTGCACCTTAAATAGTGTACCCACAGTTTGTTTCTGTTATGCGTTCATTAATTTTAATCGTATGAGTGTCGTTCCACTAATTTATATTTCGTTTGCCATTTTCACAGGAGTTTGATTGTTAAATGCGGAAATTCGTGAATCGATAACATATTGCCATTAATTGCATTTATATTACATTATGATTAAATAACAACGAATGAGGTTTACTGCCCTCGTGTGCCAATACTCACGTATGCTACCTTACGTGACATCAAAAGAGTTTCCATAATAAATATTTATTGAACCCATTCATAGGATAAGATTTTCAGCAATACATAGTATATTATATGGTTTGAGTTAGTGTTGTTGCGGTAGCAATAGTCCATTGATAGTATCAAAATACTATCATGACCTTGAGACTCAGTCGAACTACTGATTATTATGCAGGGAGACTGTTTCTCAAGTTCAACTATTATGCCCTCAAAAGCCAAAAAGCGTCATCTCAAAAATCTGATGTAATTACATCAGATAGCAATTCTATACTCTATGTAATAATAATAATCAGAAAGATATATTTTTAACATATTGCTTGTTGGCTTATGGGGGCAGTATTGGTATGTATCAAATGTTTAGGTGGTCAGATATGTGATTGTACTTCAAATAGCCACTGTTTTGTAGTACTATCATGTAGGGAATGGTGCTATAAATTATCTAAGATATTATTTTAAAATAGTAGAAGTTCATTAACACCACAGAATGTAAATCAAATGGTCACTTAACACAGAGCATAACATAAAATTGTGTAATTATGGTCTATTTGAACAATAATTATGTTTTAATAACTCGTTTGAGTCTTCTAGCATTGCTGAAAATGTAACTATTTTATAATGTTTAATACATTGAATAAATATTAAGTTGAATTCCATTATCTAAGTGAATTTAAAATAAATCCATGTTTTCTAACTAGTTAATCGAATTATAAAGTAATTTTAAAAAGTCTATTTGCTCATTAACCAAAATTTTGTACCATTAGCCAATTATATCTATGGAAAATTTGTGTATGTTATGGAGCTTAGATATGATTATAACACGTTTTAACATGTGCATGCAGCAAGTGTTGATGCAATTGATATTACCTAATGAAATAATTGCAGTGGACTGTAACCTGCATTAAGACTCTTCCATCGTAACTGGCCTAGTGTTATTGTAGCTTTTCTTCAAGTTTTTAGTTTAAACTTATTTAACAAGAAACTAAGTGAGATTAATGTTTTGATATAGCATACATAATATCTGCATATTTGTTATTATTATTGTTGTAACTATTTTAGGAGAGTTTTAATATTTGTTTTATAGTAGGCTATATACATATTCTGATCCGAAGTGAGAAAGCTGGTTTTTAATATATAATGAACTTTGCTCTCTGCAATTTTAGTATAACAACTTGTGGTTGGCTTCTTTTTAACTCGGTATCTTTTTCAACTACGTCTAATAATCACATTGTTAGCATTGCTTTGAACATATATGATACAATAATCAAGTAAGCAATATGACTATTCGAGTGTATCAAAGCCAACTCTATGGATGTAATTAAAGTATGATGTGATAACCACAAGAGTCGGATTTAGAGTAATTGGATAGTTTTTTACCTTGCCCTGTAATGAAGCCTTGTAAATATTTACCAAGCCTTTATTAGCTTAAGAAAAGAATGTTAAATAAATTTTTTGACATAAATCTTGTTTCTGTTTACATAGGTTTCGGAACCCCTGGGGACCATTGGTAACACTCTTACGATGTCACAAGTTGCAATGTCTTATGAATTTTATGCAAAAAAGACGTGACGTTTTAAAGAACTATAGTACTACAGTTTAGAAGATTGGGGGTATGTTCCGATATACACTGCGAGCACTGCGCAGTGGTCTTACTGCTGAAAAATCTGTTCCGTTATGGACTGCCAGTATACTGCTACAGTACCGTAGGGAAGTTTATGACGTCATGAATTGCCGCCATATTTGTACTGTGAGCACTGGAGATTTCGAGGTGCAGTGCTCGCAGTGCTTTTGACCACGTGATCAGTCGAAACAGATAAAATAAAATACTTACGTTTATTATAAGATGGATTTGATTGATAAATAATTTTTTTATACAATTTTCCAATTTTATAATATTTTCTTTTGAAAAAAGGGAATCTTTATATTCACCTTGCATTAACAAATTTGAAAATGGCGCCAAAAATAGGATTAACAGTATACTGGACTGCGTTCCGTTTTTAAAAGTCACCAGTATAACTAGCTATAAAGGAACGGGCTTCCAGTATACTAAATTGACGTCATACTGTTCAGTGGTCGCAATGTATATCGGAACATACCCACGAATATAATGTGCGTGGGGAATGACGTTTTAAATCCAACTATTTCCACTAAGGATTTTTAGTTAAAAATTTTAATCAAAAATATTTTTTTTATCGTGGCAATATTAAAAAAACTAAGCACACAGCTTTTCATATAGCTCTTATAGCTCGGCTCGGAATAACTTATTAAAGAATCAATCAAAATTATATTTTAACCGATAGTAATTTAGTTCATTTTTGTAATTACAATTTTGCAGAGTTAATCGTCTTGTTATGTAATATCTATATTCGTCCTTGGTGTAACCTTACGGTTTGACATATTTGGTTTCCAGGCTGTATGGACTTACTACCCTTTGCCCTATAGGAACGGAAAATCAATCAAACCATAAAAAATGGTATATTCTTTGGTCTTTTTACTTAAAGGTCGTTACTTTACTCTTTGGTCATTGTTATATTTTCACCCAAGATTTGGCTGTATGGCTTAGTTCCTTCGCCTGTCCCACGGACGAAACTACTAGTACTCTACTAGTACTACTGAGATACTCTATGACTGAGAAAAAATTTCTTGGTTGGAAGGAAAAGTAATCGCTGTTTTTGTAATGTCTAATTGTAGTCATATTAGAATGGAATATTTGCTAGTTTTATTCTTTTAATTAATATTTTGCTGATATTTAAGGTAAAAATATTGAGCCTTTGTCGTCAAATAGCGCATAAAGTGTTAGTGATGATATTGGCTGAAACTTTGTTGTTCTCTTTGTCGTTAATCGATACCGGTGCTATTTTATTTCTTTTAGTTTACTATATAATTACCTTGTCAGATTTAGAATGTGATTATTTGAACGCTCAAGAGTGCTGTGAGAAGTTGAATTATTGGCTCGTCCCGAAATATATAGCACATTCTTTCGTTACATTTATTTTGTTGCTCCATGGACAAGTAATACTTTTTTTATTGAATCTACCCATGTTTATATGGTTGACTTTCGAGTATTTGACTATACCACAAGGTAATCTTGGTGCTTACGACCCTGCTGAAATACACAACCGAGGACAACTGAAGAAACATTTGCGGGATGTTATGATAAACATTGGATATTACTTACTGTTTTTCTTCATATACCTATACTGCTTTATACTAGCACTCCTTAAAGGAGATCCATTACAACGAATTCATGATGATCAAATTGTAACTGAAATATAAATATGGATAGCAATGCAGTTTTAGATCGTAGTGATGATGAGGACTCATATGAAAGCGATAATGAGAGTAACTCAAGTAATTTATCAACATCCTGTGCAAAATTGTCACTCCCAGAACATGTACTCGCACACATTGAGAGACGGCAGTTGCTTCGAGATACTGAGGAAGTTGTATGCGACAGTCATTTGAAAGATAATGTAATGAACAACTATGTTATAGTGAAAAGGATTTTAAGTAACTTGTCTTGGCAAGATAAATTGCTATCTAAGAATGTTTGTCATACATGGCATTCAGCAGTTCTGGCTCTCCAGAGAGAACAGATGTCTCCCAATGACTTTGTGGTTGACTTACATTTAAACCAAATAAGAAATGGTGTGAAGTTGAAGCAATCTGGAGTATTTCATACAGAACCTCTAATAGTTTTTGGCTTTGTCAATGATACTGGTATTGGGGCCACCAATAAATGTATGGTGTTGTTACCCAGTCCATGTGAACCTCCCTGTGAGAAAGAACATTCTTGTAAGTAACTTCATAATCATATTATTGAGAATGTACTCTATTCTTAAGTTTAGGCAAATAAATGACATTGATCAAAAGTATTATGTGAGCTGGGAAGTAAATAATGTTGTTATCCCTAGACCTCAGTATCATTTTTGTGTAGTAGCACTACATGTCTCTTACTTTTGCTCACATTATCTCTCTCAAACACTTCACTTAATCTTTGGTGCTGTTTGTTTTTTCAGCTTTTTCTCTTGCACTTAGTATTACATATTGCTATTCCTTTCCTTGATTTAGGTGTTACTAATGTGAATTTATATAATTATATTTATGTTATAGACTGAAAATAAGAAAAATCTGATTATTCTTGTACTGATTAATATTTTAATTATATTTGATCAATTTTGCATTTACAATACTATTTTGATATATTAAATGAAAAATGCTTAAAGATTACTTTTAGTTATTTTATATTGTTTTGTTTTATGTTTTCAGTAATGGATTACGTGCATCATAAAATTACTGCTCCTAAAGAGTGCATGCTGACTGTACGAGCCCACTATTTATCATATCGCCCTTTGACACAATCTACAACATATGATCATACAATCAGGCTTCGGATGTTGAAAAGAACTTTCCCGTTTTTATGTGGAATCTATATACCACTAATACCTGATGTTAAATTTCATGTGATTAACATCACTACAAACACTGACTTGCAAAGGGATTTTTATGATGTCTTGTCAAGTTTGGCTCAGAGTCGCATTTTTAAAGGTGTTCTAGTTTATGTAACAGAAAAATTTATACTACAGTCATTTATTGAGGAGAGTTCCTATTTGAATTACTTCAAAGAGGTGTAAGTTTTCTTAATTGATATTTTCATAGTAATTTCTGTATAATATTGGTTATTAGGAATGCTCATAAAATTATTATTCTTGTTGCAGTCAACCAGACATCCCATATGCATTAGGAGGATGCATTGTTGAAGATACTTTAGAACAAAGTGACAATAATCAACTTGTGGAGAGTATACAAAAGTATCGTTTTGACCATGATGGCAACGATTTTATTAGTGAAAATCTAATTACGATAGCAATGTTTACAGTGCCAAAGAGTACTAGTAGTGCTGAGCAGAGTGGCAAATACAATTTTGATATGTATTCCCTTGTTATTGAATCACCTGATTGGAGTAAAGCTAAGATACAGAAGACAATTAATGAGGTACTTTATAATACATATTATGATAAAAGACGCTTATAACTTTTTTCATTGATAAATATAATTGTGAATGTTCCACATTATGATGGCCAATGAGAGCACTGTTGTCATTTATTGTCATATAATATTGATATTGGCTACTTGACTGTTTTGAAGAAAGTATTTTAAACCTTTCATATAATTGCAGTAAATCACTACTAGATTTATCTTTCTCCAAAAAGTATAAATCAATAAAGAAAAAATCCACTTATATTCATTAATTTAAATTTTACCACGAAAATATGATTATTTTCGTGGTAAATATTATTTGGAGGCGTGACATTACAATTCAATACAGTACTGGTTGCACTTGCTACAAAGTCGTTTAGTTTATTGCAATCTGACGTCACACGCTACTCCATTAAGGCCGCTCGCGTTTCAGTTATTTTAATCCACAGATTATAACTCGCAAGTTAATTTCGCAAAAATAAAATATGATCATAATTTTTGTTTAAACTAAAAATACTAAGTATAACTCGTGCGAATTAACATAACAATTGAAAGCCTATTGTGTGGAGAGGAAGGTAGGAAAAGTATAGAATATAGTAACTTTAAAGTGTGTAAGTCCCTGCGCCGGCGAATAGGGAGCCAAGACAATCTGGAACGAAAATTCGACACATGGTCAAATTTACGAAGGTTAAAAATGAATCGGATACAAATATTCTGCAGACGCTCTAATTTGTTGAGAAGTTCCTCTGATAGATCCGTGTAGCAAACATCAGCGTAGTCTATGATCGGTAACAATAACGAATGAGCTAAAGAGACTTTAGTACTAGTAGGCAAAAAGTTGCGTAGTCTATTAAGTGAATAGTACGTGGCAAATACCTTTTTTCTAACGGCATCCACTTGCGGCTTCCAGGAAAGATTTTGATCGAAGATGACGCCAAGGTTTCTAACAGTTTTTGAATAGGGAATCACAATACCGTTAAAAATTACTGAAGGTAGTAACTCAGGACTAACCCTAGAAGTAAAATGAGAACTGCCAATTAGAATCACTTGAGTTTTAGAGGGGTTATTCTATTTGTTCTCGAACGAAAATTCGGACAGTTTCGAACCGTTCTTATAATTTTGTTAAAATCATATCCATGAATATTATCTGTGCATCAGAGGCAGTGTCAGGCCCTCTGTTGCACCAAAACTTATCGAAACGTGCGTTTCCTTGGATTGCTATTAGCATTGCAAAAATATATGATATTTCGTTTACAGAGAAATAGAATAATAAACACATAAACACTTTACGTCGCGCAGTTGGGTAAATAGGTCTTCAGCTGTCACGTTAATTCGTACGAGTAGTAGTTGTTACTTATATAGTAGTAGCTTACATGTAAGTTACCATTTCCAACATATTATATAATCTTTCTTATAAACTGTCAAGCAGCCGATTATAGTAGTGTAGAAGAATTAACTTGCCATAATATGACTGTGAAGTTTTAGAAATCTCAACCTTTCTGTTTCCTATTTCAGTTCTCAAAAAAAGTACCTCGGTTCGAGCACAGTGTTGCCCTCAAATTGTCGTGCGTCGGTCGCGATTCAAAACACGAGATTGAGGAAGATTGTTTTCGTGCCGAGTTTCCTAATACTAGGATTACTGGATGCTTCGGCAATGGAGAACTAGGAATCAATCACCCCGCTCGTCCTCCTATTGAACCGTCCCCTATGAAGAAACAACGTTATAATCCACCAGTCTGTGGACTGTTATATTCATACTCCACAGTTTTTGTATACATAGGTTGGGGAAAAACTACCGCAGTACCGCCATAAAATACGAATGAAAGATATTATTTTATAGAGAAATGGTTTTAGTTAAGGTTCGAACACAAATATTATTAAGAAATACGAATAAATATAAGTAGTCTAATAATTGTAGAATGTGTAAGTTTTGTTTTTTCAGTTTCAGTTTCTGAAAGACATCGTTGAACTTGTTACCTACATTTTTATTAATGTTTATTTTCTATTTTTTTTAAGATAGCTCGGAGATTTAAACCAAATTGACGTGCATGTATAACATATTTTTTATAATTTTCTAGCAGTCTTCATTCAAATATATTGGGTATATGATAGTTGTAAGAGGAAACAGTAGTGTTTAGAAAATATACACCAATAAAAAAGTGTTTTTCCCTGACTCGCCTTTTATCACAAAGCCATTGTATGTACATACCTATTTATTCAAGTAAATCTTATTTAATGTTTTTTCAAAATAATACGTATCTAAACTAAGTTATGACCTAACAAGCTATGAATAAAATTTTAAATAGCACTTTGCTTTTTTCTTCATTTATAATTTGACTAATTATCTGCTGTTAAGGCCTCGTTCTGGGGTGGCGTCGCGACAGTGGCGCGGTGAAATTGCCCATTCTCGAAAACAACGGTCAGATCGCTCATTTCAATATATGTATTTAATATAATATGAATTCCTGAGTGAAATATTTATATTAAATACTTGTTCATTAATTTTACTTATTTAAATGTCGGTGTCTTGTTACCTTTCGTCGGTAGTCCTTTGTTTAAAATGTTAAAATATAGGTAATTACCTAAGCTCAGTAATAGGTAACTAAGATGGTTTGCATCAAAAAGTGACATTTACATTTATAGTATTATCGGTAAAACGAGAAAATTATTTTGGTCAATCTAATGTATTATTTGGTATTTTTCTTTGCTGTATTGTATAACTGACGGAAGATAGATATTAATCGATTTAAAAGTATTTATCTATGTTTTAAATCATGTATATACCTACTTCCCTACCTAAGTAAAGTAAAAAAGTAGGTATTTCCAAAATTATACTTTGATCGAACATCAAGATAAATGTTGTCATTTCATTTAATAGGGTTGTAAAATGTCTTCTTTTCGGAAACTGTAGGAAATTAAATTAATATTGAGTTGTAAATACTTTTTTTTTTAATTATTGTGTCCATTTACCTTTTACTAAAAAAATATAGGAATTCTTATTGATGTACCTTATAGTGTACCTAATAGTGTTAACCTTCATTGTAATTGAACAAAAAGATAAGTTTTTGTTCCAGAAGTTTTTCGTTAACTTTTCCCAAAACCCGTTACCTTTTAAGATTTATTTTTGCAGATAATGCCTACTTAAATCTTGAAGTTCATCCTACAGAATTGAAAAAATGAAAATAAGCTAAGCAAAAAACTTATTTGTACTTCAGCAAAAAAAGTTAGGTTATTTCGTCTTTAAAATATTTTTTGTTTTGATTTAAATCTACATAACACAATGCTTATGATTAAGATAGCAGGCACCTGGATCGCGTGTTGATCACGGTTCGTGGTCTAAAAAGAAAAACTTCAGAAATTTCTCTTTAATTGAAACGGTACAGTACATATATGTACCGATATCTATTTTAATGTGTCTACTAGTTATTTGTTTATGCTAATTTTTGCATATTAGGTTTTCTCATAGTTTTATTTATCTTAAATTACGAAGTCAAATACTCGAAATTTTACTTTTTTCCTGTTAAGCGATTGCCGCTAGGTGTTCTGCTTTTCTGGAATTGGGACCACACAGAGGACGACGCTCAGCGTCCGACCGGTGGATACGTGGAGCCGCGATATCGTGGAGATCAATGGGGGACATATATAATTAGCAGTGGGTGTCGTAAATACGGCTGATAATGGGCTTCGTATGCCATGAGAATCGATTAGATTTTTTAATTAGGGAAAATCGATAAATATGTTATTCACTTTATAGTTAGGGCTTTATCTAGTCTAGCCATAAATTCTGCTACTGACTGTTTACGTACATTAAAAAAAATACTTAAATTTTGAACTTTTACGATAAAAATATACTTCTTTCTCGCCATTATTGTATGTTTTTGGTTTATAAATTATTTGTTTTGAAAATGGAGTGGGGTACTATAAAGAATAGGATTGCAGTAATTGCAATGTACAAGGTAGGTAAGGAGCCAGCCGACATTTTAATACATTAAAAAGCTAGGTATTAGCCGAATGTTGGTGTATCGCACGTATCGTATCGTCGTAAACTGAAACCATGTCTGTTAATGAGCGTGATAGATCCGGCCGACCGCTGTCTATTCGAACAAACGAGGCCGTTAATGCAGTCAAAGTCAGAATTTGTCGAAATCCCATAAGGAAGCTGAAAATCTTTTCCAGAGAAATGATAATCCCATTGAGGACACTTACTAGAATTATCAAACAAGACTTAGGTCTAGGCGCTTACCGGAGATACACAGGGCATACCTAAAATCAGGCTCTAAAACAAAAGAGAGTCGAGAGATCAAAACAGCTGTTACTTCGACACGCGGACGAAACAGAAAAATTCTCTTTACCGATGAAAAAATTTGGTTGAGCAAAATGTTCCAGACTTCATAAAGGCTGATAATTGACCTACGGCTAGTCCTGACTTAAACCCTTTGGACTATAAATTGTCTGTGCTACATGGCCTGCTCTAAGCGTGACCCAAATATTGAGTCGCTCAAGGAATCTTTGGAGGCAGCAGTGACCAAGTTTCCAAAAGAAACCGTTTGTAAATCCATCGACGAATGGCTCGACCGTTTAAAAGCGTGCGTTAAAGCTAACGTACCTTTTTCACTCTACATAATCACATAATTATAAAACTTTAAAATAAAATAATATTTTTAGAAATTATCGGATACCTATATTCTTTGTAACAGAACTTATAGCTAGACTAGTTTATATAACTAATTTTAAAAATATCAGCATCAGCCCTTCAACGTCCCTACTGTGGGAGACATGACCACACTGGTCCAATGCGGATTGGAGGGTATCAACGACTGCAGCCGAGACCAACGGCTTAACGCGCCTTCTGAAGCATGAATTGGCTAAAGATAATAATTTTTGATCATCCATCCCCTGAATACGAAATCTACCATACGAAAGCTGCTTATTAACAACGATCGCTGGCCGGGGTGTTTATCCACTAAGCCACCGAGCTACTCGTAGCAGATTTGCGGGTATTTAAATTAACAGTTTTTGACGCGCAATACACCATCTTCTATCCTTATCTATTACCATATACGCGTCAACACGCGTACGTTGATTTCGTCTAGTTTTTTGTTTTTACGCTCAGTTATAGGTTCATATATTTTCCTGGATACGAACCTATTTTCCCGCTTACATTACAGCTTATGTATTATGGAGATTACCATAGTTGAAAGAATCTTCAAGATCGGTTCAGTACTTTTGGAGCCTATTTGATGCAAACAATCAAATCTTCTTCTTAATAATATTATAATAAGTCCATAACAATGAGGCTGTAAAGCTGAAGAAAGTTCGATCCTGGGGAGAGTTTGGCGATAGCGGTGGGTGGTGAGTGGCACGCCGGTGGCCCGGCAGTGCCTCGCCACATGGCTTCATGGTCGCACGCTTTCGTCTGCTTGCGTGCCACATACCGAGTAAACACGCGAGTGTTGAGATACTAGTATTAAAGAAGTAAATAAAAAGTATTCGTGAAAAAAAAAAACAAAATACTGAATTACATAATGGTAGATTTTTTTTGTCAATATATATATTTAATTTTTTGAATTGTTTACTTTTTACAATTTAGTTTAATTTGATATACTTAAGCAAATGAATAACACAAAAAGATGTCGTCAGAATTTTTCTTTAAAGGAATGTAAATAACCAATATGGGTTTCTTTTAACTAACGAAGCGTAGATTTTTTTTTTCATAAGTTTCGTTGTCAATTAAATTATAGCAGGTCTAAATAATTCATTGTATGCAATGTTTATTTAGTAATATGAGTTGGTTCATTTGAATATCACATGTAAAGTTGCGGTGGTCAGTTTTTCGTTATTTACAATTTAAGGGTTATGGAGTGCATTGATTATGCTGGTGCGTTTGGATAGCACAATGGTGTAGTATTTTTTTTATTTTGAATATTTTAACTACCTTTTAATTTTCTTTATGTATATGAATACATATTCACTAAGAACAGTCGTGGATTGCGATGGAGGAAAGTTCTAAACTTGAATTTGGAATTATTTTTATCGTGCATTATCTTGTAAAAAAATTAATTAAATTTTTTTTTTTCGATTTAATATTATAAAATATTTTATTGCATTCTCTTTACATCTTTTTGAGCTCGTATGCTTATACCTAAACGGGTTATTTCAATTATTATAATTTGTGTTCTACGTATTTGTCTTTTATTTAATTAGTAATATTCGATGTTTTATTCTGCTAGCTTCATCGGTCATAAGAATTCAAAGGTTATAAGAACTTCCTGTGAGACCTGTAATATGGCGTTAGACAAAGAGTAGATTGATTTATAGTTATAATTACCTATGTACAACACAAAACAATGGAATTATTTGATTTGCGTAAAGTTTGCATGTTAAATTATGAGATTTTCCTATAGTTATCGTTATTATTATTAGAAATGATTTGTTAAGAAAAATTTGCTTTTAGTATAAAATAAAATCAAAACTATTTTTTGCTGGTACCTAGTTATCTATTGTAGTAATTCATGTGATAAAAATAAGAATACTTTGTGTTGATTTGGAATCTTTTCTTTTTTATTTTATGGCTTTTATAATTTTTTATGCATCTTTTATTTTAGGACAAAAATGTTTTTTTTTAATGAGGTACATATCCCTTCTGAATTGGCATAATGAGGTTGTGTTAAGATTAATAAATAAGTAATTAATTTCGAATAGGGCACTCTTCTGTTTATATCGAAAGAGAAAATATTAGACATAAATACAACAAGTACATAAATAAGATGCGCCCTTTGCTGGATTAATATCAATTTATATTCACGGAATTGGCTTGTAAGTAAAAGTATTAAATTTTATGTAACTCCATGTTGGCGGCAAATTGGTATCCTGTCACTAAGTGACCGAGTTCCATAGATCAGCGCATCATTTTATCGGTGGTATGTCACTATCTAAGCTTAACCATTTAAAAATGTAATTTGTAACGTTAGGTCAAAACCTGTGCTTATTACTTAGAAATAAAAGAGTACCACAAATATTTATGTAATGTTCGACTAAATATAATATAAGATTTCGCTTGAAAATAGAGCAACTGTCTTAATTGCCAGGCTGGACTTAAACCAGCGATATTTACGTGAGCAGGCGAATGCTCTTCCAACTGCAAAAATCTCATTCATGTAGTCATATGGGATAGTCGAATGACTCAACTAACATTCTCAGGTAGGTACATACATTGCAAACAGATTAAACAAAATAGTTTAGAAGTTAAGTCTCAGTTACGGTTAGTCATGATAACTCATCGCGGAGAAAGCTCTATAGACCATTGTCATATAATAATTACGATTTGGCATGAACTTGCATTAGTTATTATGATTTGCGAATTCTAAAAGGCCAGAACGGTCTGAGACAGCGACAAGATGCGCAAACTTAATGTTGGTACGGCGAGCGGCACTTGGGAAGCGCTGCCATGCGTTCACTTTCACTGGTAATTGCTGCCGAAAAACTTGTTAGAAATTACAGTATACAATTTCACTGGCAATAAAACAAATCTCGGGCGTTTTAAAAAGAAGTAAAATCATAATTTCTTAACAAACATTTGAATGTGCTTTAAATATAAACCTTAGATTATGTTAATCTAAGGTATAATCTTAAAAGAGATTTTGAATAAGGAAATATACACCTTGGGATATTTTTGTTTATCGTGTGGCGTTAATTTGCTAGTGTAAAAAGGTTCTAAGAGAAAATTCCTTAATTATCTTAAGACAAAGGCACCTCTATCTTTTTGTTTGAACGCCGTAGATACAAAAAATACAGAACGTAATTTTCATGGGGCTTCCATGTTCGCCGTAATTAATTAAAAGTTCTGTCTCTGGAACCTGAGACGACATTTTTATATATTAAAGAAAGTTATCATATGTGTTTATATCTATCTTTCTTTAATTTAGATTTACTGTGATTTTTTCAAAGTGATTTAAATGCCAATTTTCCAAAATAAGTCCAAAAATTAACGTGCTCACTCGGAACTTTAATAATTTTCCTTAACTGTGAATTCTATTAATTCTGAATGCATAAACGGTCTACGTTCGTTTCATAAGATTCCATTATTATTGGTTATTTACAATTCGATTGAAAATTTTGTCGGTTTTTATTACCGTCTACAACAAACTTCAAGCTTAAAAGGTCAACTTTTAAATACAGTTTTTTTTTTTCAAATTAGATGGATCGTGTAAGCACTAAATACTTCTGAGTGTATGCATGTGTTGTGCATTATCAGTGAACATAGACCACGAAGCTCCCCTCGCGGAACCGCCCAAGATTAAGTGAAAGTCTGTAATTTCCCCTATTTGTGTGGGAGTCCGAGTCTAAAGTGGAAAAACAAAGAACAACTTAGGAACAATGGACCACCTGTTCCGGCAGCGACGGATTAGCGTGCCCAAGCGGTGAGTGCCTTACATGGTATACCTACTACCTTCTTGAACACTAACCAGGTTATTATAAACGAAGACTAGTAAAAGGTTTAAATCATTATCTTACCAAAATAAGTCAACATATCTCAATTTGACGTTTTGTCTTTTTTTTTTGCCAATTTCCCTTAGGCGGCCAATGGTTTGAACAAACTATTAAGTTTGGTCCTCATTTATTATAAATGTTTATTTGGTAAGCATTTGCCTCGATTCTTTTGTTTTATTTCATAAGTGGAATTCACGATTACCTGAATCGAGAAGTGAGTTCGTTAAGTTTCTGTTACTAGGTCAACTCAAAATAATAATACATCAAACGTCTTTCTTCCTATTACGGAAGTGTTGTAGCTTACTTATTTTAGGATCAGCCAACATATGTGCGAAATGTAGTCCTACAAAACCTATATGTATACTTGACATTCCCATAACTCTTGTCTCGCTTCTACGTGAGAAAATAAACAAAATTACTATTTTGAATAAACAAATTTACAATTGATAAACTAATTATCTATCTACGTACTACTTCCGCATTTTCTTAAGCTTGTCACATCATCAGAGACAACACGAACGTAATTTAGTACTTACTTTCTAAGGTCGCAATTAGATACACCTTTTTCAAACGCGGATGGTGATTAAATTGAATTTAATTGCAATGATTACAGAACACAAAACATTGACAGAATGTAACGTAAATTGTTCCTATGCCATTCGAAGAACAAACGTATATAGTGGAGATGTAAACGACGATTTCCTGCGAGGTGAACGACTTGTTGGTGCTTTTTGCAGCCTGATAGCTCGTCGTCGCTCAATAACTACAATGGAGCTATAGAGCTATTTGCAGTATCGCGGGTTCGATTCGCACAAAGAAATTTATTGTGTAAGGACGTTTAGTTAGTTTAACGACTCGAATAAAAACCGTGAACGTTCATCGCTCCTATAAAAAGTTTTCAAACTCGAACGAGAGACACTGGTCACGATATTTTTCAAAAATTCGAATTACTTTATACTTAGATAAATAAAGGTGTTTAAAAAATAAAGCGAACCGACCATTGTATACCTATGTTTATCTAATAATATTATACTATAGGTGGAAATAATATCGCTCATCAACTGCGTAAATTATAGCTTATGTCGTTGATTCTTTGCTCGCTTGATGTCGCCTACTTTTACTTATGTGAAAGATTTTTTAAAATCTATCCAGTAGTTTCGGAGCCTATTAATCCTAAAATCTATCCTCTTCATAATTTTAATATAGGAATATGATTATTTAAACATTTAAAAAAGAAATACATTAATATATACTACTAAAGCAATTCTTAACAGCACTATTTCATCTCAACGGCTGTATTTGGTAATAATGTTTCAAAACGTAACAGAGTATTAAATAACATGTATCAAAATGTAATTAGATATGAAATATATATATTGAAACTTCATCATTGTGATAGAAATAAAACAATATCTGTCAAAAACACTGTATTGATAGACAACAAGGATGTCCATCTGACATCGGCGATACAAAATTGCTCGAATTACGCTATTCTCGATCTTTAAACAGTTGTTATAATCTGAATCTCTATTTGTCTTATTAGTAACAATTAAGTATATTTTTATAAAAATACACGTTGCATGAACATAAGCAAATCAAAAGATAGTCATGCAAGTATAATAAGAGCCTTTCGTCTGTTAATATATATTACTGATGAAACACCATTATTTCAAACATAATAATAATAACAGAATAGAAATGAGGAAGGAAACAAAAAATATCATTCAAAATAACGATCAATATGCAACTAATCTATTCACATTCGAAGTATTTATAGTTTCGGCCATGAATAGTGTTGTGTAATAACGTTAGCATAATGTGCCGAAATTTCGTTGCACTATGATATAATAAAGGGAAAGTGATGAACTAAGTGAATTTGTGCACAGCCATGTGTGAAGACATTTGAGTGCAGTAACTTACAAACACAATATTTTAGTATGAATAGAAAATGGCTAGTTGATATATTTTTAATTTGTCTATTTCAAATATATAAATACAGACCACCTATTTGGTTATTAAGCCAATCCTCAGAGGCCTAAGAGGAAATACTACATATAAATGCCATCTGAGAGTGCCAAGGGAAATGGATTTATAAGCATTTTTCATTAAGAATATTTTTCAGTAAAAGAATATTATAGCATAAGATATTGAAAATGTTTTTATTTTAGTTACACTTACATCATTCGATAATTTTTTTAAGAATTATTAATTTACTATGATAACGTTCTCTTCTGGTCTAGGACTCAAATTGGTTGACTATACAAATGGCATTCATATTATTAGTATGTGAAATTTTATAAACGTAAAAGTATCTTTAATTCGTCAAACATTACTTATATGCTAGTTTTATTGAATTAAAAATGAAAATGTATCAAAGCATTCGCGGAGACAACGACCTGCGTGCGCAACTAGAGCATAAACACTTCATACGTTTTCTCATCTAGAAGTGGATTTATAAAATGATCAACGCCAGTTTTACAAATAAATACACAATAAAAATTATGGCGTAACTTGCCAAAACAATTTGATGTTTTTGCTGAAAAGTAATTACATACGTTTTATCAACATATTCGATCTAACCAGCACTTTTCATTATAAAGTTCATTCACTGTTAAATTGTAGAGTAAAATGTATCTTGTATAAGTACTCGACGACGTAAGATGCCAACGCCTTTTGAGTTACGGAGGTTTACTATTAATGTATATTTTTTATTGATAATTTTCTTTTAACTTTTTAACAGAGCCTGTACTATAAATAAACATCTATTTGTGTAGTCATTCAGTAAACAATCCTATAACATAGTAGAATAAAAAAAAAATACCAGAATTTTAAATTAAGACTGCTCAGAAATTATAAAGTTGTTGCATTGGATATCGTTGTTGCATTGGATATCGTTGTTGCATTGGATATCGCATGTGAGGCGACGAATGAGAAAAGAGACGAGGAACATAAAAGGAAAAGAAATCATTCGCAGAAAGCCAAGTTTACATGTTAATAATAACAATTAAAGTGGATGTAATGCGATCGCCTTTCTTGTGGTGAGAATATCTGCATAGAGAGATCTCTATTTGTTTATTTGTTCTTTGTCGTAAAAAAATGTCTTGCTCCGTAGGTGATTTATGATCTCTTAATAAAATAAACTAGTGGTTCGTTAGAAATTTAACTATAATCATATAGCTTATACTTAATATGTCCGTTTACTATCAAAAAAATTATGATTGTTCGTCATTCAAAAGAAAACAACCTCTAGTAAGTGTTGTGTTTTTCATGGTAATATGTTTCGTTCAATTGTTTGATAATAATTATGTAATATGTAATACTAAAAATAATAGATTAAGGATAGAAGTAGGTTAATGGGCTTTTAGACGACCACTTGATGTTGGGACTGCGGTTTTAGTCGTTTTGCATAAATAAAAAACACATATAAAGCATTTTTTTTATCAATATAGTGTATTAGTGTGTGATGATCTCCTTATACTCAATTATGAGTGTACGGTAAATGTGAACGAAAATTTACCAAACTGAATAATGAAATGCTCTAAGATTTTAAATTAAATCGGCAAACTCCTAATCTAACTACTTCGTTAACTACTGAGTAGTTGCTTCGTTACTACTACTACTGAGTAGTTGCTTCGTTTTACTGTATTATAAATAAAGATCCAAAATTTAATATAAAATTAGTATTTCAATAGTTGCTGGAATAAATGTATATTCAGATGTTCTTGTCCTAATTTCTGTTATAATTTAAAAAATCACTCGTAAATGCTTTTCGTTATATGTATTTAAAATACTTTTTTCCACATTGTGCGTAGTATGATTGTGTATATCAAAGTATATTTTTTAATCGTGCGACCAGTCTCAGTTGCCTGGAGGAAAGATATAAAACAATCAGGCAATATATACAAAGATATACAATAACCAGGCAGTCTAAGTTTTGATGTGACACCTAACCTTATTAATATAATACGTGTAACGGTACGGAAATGAATGTTTATTCTACTAGTCGAACGCGCAGTGAATAGATATTATATTAACTACAATATTGATTCAAGGAATGCATGTTTGCGTAAACAGTCTCCAAAACCGAACTCCCGTGACAATTTGTAATGTTGTTAGAGATTCTATTGTTATATAGTCAGCAGTGCGTAAATATGTTGAAATATTTATCTACTTCAGTATGTCATATTGTTAGAAAACTCGACAAAGAGTGATAGCCATGCAATTTTTTAGGGTTCTCTACAAAAAAAGGTAATACAGAATAATTATTTTTTGTTTACGCATTTATATACCGCCTATTCACCATGGTATGTAGTTTTTAAAGAACACCGATAAAATATAACATCCCATGGTTGTCGTTACGATACAGTTTAACCGTTTATTATATACCAGTCTATAATATTTAAAACATTATTTTTTTCTCAACCGTGAAAAGAGATGTATCTCGTCTTGGTATCACTTCTATGCAAAAGTCTGTATTAAATAATTAACAATCTAACTCAAACTAGACCGGTGGAAATGCATCCCAAGTTCAGCTACAAAACAGACAGTTATAACATGCTTCAGTTCCTACCCTAGCTGCTTCCATCTTTCATGATTACATGGAAGTGACCATAACTAATTATATCGCATAAACATTTCCAATTCAATACTCTTTGAAATAGCTTTTGTAATTAGCAATCATCAGAATTCTACAATGTCGTCACAGACTAAGTATTTTTGAAATATTTATTTTTGGAAATCGCAACTTTTTATTCACTCACTGATTATTTTGACATAGGATACGTTATTCTTCATCATCAAAGGAATACCTAATTGCGATTGCAGCAATTTACTGCTTCACAGATTTTTTTTGTACCAGCATCCACAAAGGAACAATGCAGTTTTCTCCAAGGCGAATATCACTTTGGCAATAGTAGTCTTCCACAGTATTGTGATTCTAGTAAGGATTCATTGTGTTGTATCGAGTTCAGAGAGCGAAACTTGGCAACTTTTGAAATCTATTCACGTTCTTTTGACTACACTTTGAGTAGTATCATGATAGAAAGTGTGATTGTTTTGATATGTAGTAGAATCCAGACATTCCGTGTTGGATTAGCATTGGAATTTCTAAGTTATACTTAATTCTTAGCATTGCATTACATGCTCTTAATACTTTTTAACGTTATTATTCTCGCTTGAACTATATGCATCTATATATATAGCCATACTATGACTGGCTCAAGGGAAAAACCTCACCTCCGCATCGCAAATCGAACGCGCTAACCACTTCGCCATCGCAATTTTACTCAAACAATTTAATTCACAATGTAACTTTTAAAATTCATTGTAATGATTTCCTTCTCGTATTGTTTATTACCTCCTTTTATAGATACTTAAAAAAAAAGAAGTATGCATCCATGTGGCTGAGACTTAATAAGGGGCGTGTGTCTTTTTTGTCTCATTGAGGTCACATCTCATTTTAGACTCATAATCCACTTGCTTTTTCTTGAAAATATAATACAAACGCGTTGCTTAGAGAACCAAATGCGTCGTTCGAATGTACTAACAGACAAAGATGCTAACGTAATACTTGCCGTATATAATGTTATTTAGAACAGTCTGCGATCTCGATAGGGCTTTCTTGTTCACAAATAATGTGAACGCCAACTAACTAGCATAACAGATCCCATTATAGTGGCCAAACGTGCGCTGGATACGTGATTGAGTGACAACAGTTAGATAATTTTGGAGTGAGTTCAGAGGTCGTATTTACCCTCAGAGGAAAGAATTCAATGTATTTTTGTTGATAAAAAACTTTTTGATCCGACAAAAAATTGGAGTTCTCAAGTCGACGCATTTCTTTTTATTTTTATTTTTAATGTAACCTATCTTTATATACAGTTCTTTATTTACACAAAAAGCAGCCCGATTTCAATATGTTAATCTTTGTACAATTATATTAAAGTTTTTTTTAAGGCGCTTTTTAAGTCTTAATCATCGTTGAAGTATCGTGTCGGCTTATTCGTATACTACTAGTAGTAGACGCCGATGCCGTTCTCACCGTGTAGAGGTTAATCAAATAAAACCTATTAGAAAAGCTAATAAAGGCTTCATTTCACAGAAGCTGAAAGAGCTTAAGAGGCTGTTTTTCACAACATAGCATGATGTCTCATATTATGTAGCTGACTGTAGTAAGAGATACTAGAGTGGTGATGGTACTTATATTGAATCGTGGGTTATAAATGCTGTAGAAAATCTAAGATGATATTATAATATTTCAATACTCCCCAAACGGAAACTTACAAAACTTCTCAAGTAATTATACACTACAATATATAGGCATTATATATATATATGCATTAAGAAAATTGGCGAAATTTCGTTTTCAGATAAATTAAATAGGTCGTCAAGTGTCATATTAATTGGTACGAGTAGTAGTAGTATTGTAAAATATATAATGGTAACATGATGGTAACTTATTAAAACAACACTGGTCCAGTGTGTCTGGATGTAACGGGCTCGTATATTATGTCATCATAATAATCGTTTGAGGTGTAAAGCTGTATACTTGAACCGTATTGTTACCGTTTCATGACAATGTAGTTGATTTCACTATATAAAGCTTTATAAAAGTAACGCAAAAATATACCGTTTCTGCTCTTGAAAAGTTTGATTCTATTAGCTATGAAATATATCTCTCTTTTAAAAAATCACCCATCTATATCTATTAATTATAAACCTTTTATTTGAATAATACATATATCTTACCTATAAATGATACAAAGATGTAAGATACTTTGTTTTAATTTGTTAAACTCAAAAAATACTAACTTTAGACCTAATGAGTTAGTAGATACTTTGTTTTAACCATTGGCCAAAGCAAGTTGTCAATATCAGAATAGGAAACGCCAAATTAAGACGTGATAACTTATTTTGGTCGAATAATGGTACTCAAGTTAGTTTTCGTTTTATAATAAGATGCTATATGACTAGATCGTTTTTAAAAGAGTTGCGTATACATAGGTATATTTAATATAGATACATTATCAGGGTCAAACATTTTTTAATAAAATATATGCTATAAATTTCGTTTGGTATAAGAAAGTCAATGGCGAGGTGGTTAACGTTTCAGTATAAGCTATTCCGAGCTTTTCCGTTTTTCAGAAGGCACGTCAAACCATAGGTTCCGGAT
The DNA here is from genome assembly GCA_918026875.4 of Diatraea saccharalis. Lineage (NCBI taxonomy): Eukaryota > Metazoa > Arthropoda > Insecta > Lepidoptera > Crambidae > Diatraea > Diatraea saccharalis. Next base: position 10,494,870 of record OU893337.1, read on the forward strand.
GCATTGTACGCTAACATCCATACGATTCACCTCTACGTGGTGACAGCGGCGTCGGCGTTGACTTCTAGTGTGTTTTTAGAATAAAATATGTTACGGGTTCGGTGCTTCGTCAATTAAATAGGCTGATCAGCTTGAGTATAATTTATTGATGAAATAAGGGTAATAATAAAAAACTGTAACAAACAAAAATAAATTTAAAAAACAGTTCGTAAGTTACTTAAACTAATACATTCTTATCAAATAAACGAATACATACCCCTTGTCGGGCTTCTTGTTACACTTTTGGATCGTACAAAATACAGTTTTAATTTAGTAAATATGTTATATTATTGTATCACCATAATATATGAATTATTAAAATTACATAGTAAAATTTATACCAATAATATTGTATTATATTATAATTTCATCTTGTGTATAGGAGAATTTCTTACGAACTGACATCCATAAAGAGTAAAATTGATTAGTCAAAATTTTAAATTACGAAAGACGAATAGTAAAATGAAATGATGTTGAATTTCAAAAGCAAAAAGTTTGCATACTGAAACCTAGGAAAACAAACGGTGGCATGGCACACCGTTACAATACCGGGGGGGCCGGGGTTAAAAAAAAATCTGAAAGATTTTTTTTTAGATATTATTGGATTACTCAAGCTTAAAATATTTTATATAAAATGTGATTAATTAATGCTATCATGATTTAATTTAGAAATGGGGATGGTATATATAGTGGATAAATTACATTAGGCGATTTCCCTTTCATAAAATGTTCTTACTTCATCATTCAAACAATCTTTATCTTATTAAGATAAAAATTCCTAGCAATTAGAGGTAACTTGTATTTAAGAAAGATTATCTCTAATAAATCGACCTAGAAAATAGTGTAGGCTTCTTTAAAATAATGTCAGTCACCACCCGCTGACTTTAGGTGAATTGTGTAGTGTTGTTGAGTGTAGATGAGTGTGTTGTGTAAGTGTCTAAATGTAGAGTGTAGAATAATATACAATCGTAGTAATAAATAAAGTAGGTAATGCGTTAGGTATAACAATACATTATGTAGTGTTAGATAGTAAGTAAATAAGTATACATAAGTACACAAAGAAATATTTTGATATTGGCTTATTTATAGTGTTATCAACCGCACTTTAAAATTGATATTTGACATTGGCTTGTTTATAGTGTTGTCGTCCGCACTAAATTGGTATTTTGACATTGGCTTATTTATAGTGTTGTCATCCGCACTAGATGAAAATAATAAATTATGAAGACAATTAACAGTATGAGTAGCTAAATAATTAAATGAAAAACGTTATGAGTATTTACAGGGTACAATAAATAAATAAGTAATAATTGGTAACAATAAATAGATTAATAATGTTTAGATATGGGTTTAATATTTTGAATGTGCCAGCGTCCTAAAGGTTTATTTGACAAATCTGCTAAATCGTAAATTAATGGACTGACTTTGTTAGTTATAATACATTTTGTAAATTTAGGTGCTAATTTGGATGAAAAATATTTATCTGAAGAACTAATAGGATAATTTTTCTTCCAAACTATGTTGCCTTTTTCAAATTCAAGATGTTGGTGGTGTTTATTATAATATTTCGTTGTAATTTTATGTGCTTTGTAAAGTCGTGATTGTACATCTGAAAAAATTGGGATCAAGGAGCCAATGTTTTCAGCATATACGTCTCTAGGAGCAAAAATTATTTCTTCAGTTAAATCTTTTGTATTGTATATGGAACCACAGGTAACTAATTCACGTCCGAATACTAAAAATGCTGGCGTGAATTTAGTAGTTTCGTTGACGGCAGAGTTGATTGCGAATTGGATTTTATTTAAATATAAATCCCATGTACGGTGATCATCATCAACGAAAGACGAGATTGCTGTAACTATAGTTTTATTATAACGTTCAACTGTATTTACTTGTGGACAGTACCTGGGAGTGAAAAATATTTTGGGTATCTTGTAAAAATTAAATAAATCTTTGAGTTCTTGGCTAATCATTTGAGGGCCATTGTCTAAAATTATAGTTTCAGGTATTCCATAAGTCATAAATACTAAATTGTCGAGAATATGTTTAATAATAGAAGAAGTAGCGCGTTTAATAGGGTAAATTAGGCAATATTTTGTAAAACAACAGGTAACTACGAATATGAATCTGTTAAGTTTATGAGAAATTGGTAAAGGGCCAATCAAATCGATTGATATGCACTGGAAAGGACGAGAACAATATTTTGGTTTACCCATAAGACCAATTGTGTGTTGGTTTTGATGTTTGTAAGCTGCACAAGTATCACATTTAGAAATAAAGGTTGCTATATCTTTATACATTCCGGGCCAGTAATATTTATCTTTAATTCGATGGTACGTTTTAAAAGTTCCAAAATGAGCTGTCGTGTGCGTAGAATGATTTTGTGAAATGATACTGTTTCTGAGATCAAACGGTATCACTTCTTTCCAACTATATTCGGCGTTAAATGGTGTAGTGCTACGAGCGTATTTAAATAATTTATTATTTATTAAAATATAGTCTGGCGTAGATGTAGGATTAGACTGGCATCTTAAGTATAACTGATTGTACCAATCGTCGTTAATATTTGAAGTTTCGGTAATATTGATAGCGTTTATATGTTTAATACGGGATAATGTATCTGGAACCAAATGCTCTTTTCCTTTTTTGTGTTTGATTTCGAAATTGAACATTGAAAGACGAATGCTCCATCTGGCTAGTCTACCAGTTGGATTATCTAAATGTAAAAACCATTGGAGTGCAGAATGATCGGTATAAATGGTAAATTTTTGGCCGTTATCTAAATAGCAACGCCAATGTTCTAAGGCAGTAATTACGCTAAGTAGTTCACGTTCTGTAATAGAGTAGTTTTTTTGGGCACTGGATAATGATTTGCTCATATAAGCAATAGGTTTTTCAACTCCCTCAAAAGTTTGAGTGAGCATCGCACCTAAGCCATATGCTGATGCATCACAGTGAACTGCAAAAGGTTTTGTAAAATCTGGGCAAGTTAGAATTGGTGTGGAAACTAAAGCTTGTTTAATCTGAGTAAAAGCATCGTCAGCTTCTGAAGTCCATTTAAAAGGAGGTGTGTTTTTACTCGTTGACGTAAGTTTATTTAGTGGAGCAGCTAAAGTACTTAGATTTGGTATAAAACGTCTATACCAGCTCGCTGTACCTAAAAATTTCTTTACATCTTTTGCAGTCTTGGGTGTTTGTATATCTAAAATTGCCTTAATTTTATCTGGATCAGTTTGTAACCCTTTTTCATTGATAACATAACCTAAATATTTCAATTCACTACGGAAAAATGCACATTTAGGATAATTAATGGTAATATTTGCAGAAAGTAACTTAGTATGAATTTTATTCAATAAATTAATGTGTTCCTCGAACGTTTTTGTGGCGATGACAATGTCATCAAGGTAACAAAAGACAGTGTTGTCAAAATCATTAGAAAGTAAATTATCAATAAATCGTTGTTGAGTAGCTGGAGCATTGGTCAATCCGAAGGGCATGACCTTAAATTGGTATGTTCCGCGGCCAGGAACGTGAAAGGAAGTCTTAGGACGATCCTCTAAACGTAAAGGAATTTCCCAAAATGCCTTAGCAATATCAATCGAAGATAAATATTTAGCATCCTTAAGGTTATCGATAATATCGGAAATGTAAGGTAATTTGTAGGCATCTTTTCTAGTAATAGAATTTAATTTACGGCTATCAACACAAAAACGCCATGTGCCATCTTTTTTTGGTGTAATTATCACAGGGTTAAGCCATGGACTTTCACATGGTTCAATGACATCAAGTTCCAACATCTTGTCTACTTCGTTACGTAGTGCCTTCTGTTTTTCTGGAGACAAGCGATAACACTTCTGTCGTATAGGAGCGTGATCGCCTGTGTCTATGTAATGTTCAGCCAAATGTGTTTTGCCTAATGGTAAGATATCAGTAGAAATATTTTTAAACCTTTGAATCATAGTATCTGCTATAGCTTGTTGGGATTCAGAAAGATTGTTAAAAGTATTTAAATGCATAGAATCAGTATTAATTAGAAAGGTAGGTAAATTTACATTTTTATGTAAAGTAATATCAGAAAATAAATGAGGAGCTAAATTGAATGTCTTCCAGAAATCAATACCTAATATTAAAGATTCAGTAATATTTGGTATTATGTGTGCAGTAACATTAGAAAATTTGTTTTTATATAATACTGGTAGTTTTATTGTTCCAATAGAATGTATGCGTTCACCGTTTGCAACGGTACCTTGAATAATATTGTTATAATGAATTGTAAAACCATATTGTAAAAGCTGCTTATGAGCATTATTACCCAAAATTGTAATAGCACTTCCACTATCTAATAAACCATTTAAAATCAAATTGTTCACTTTAATTTTTATATATGGACGTTCTGTATCCGTATTATTATTAAAAAGGAACGTAGAAATTTTGTAAGATTTAAAATAAATTTTAATAGTATTGAGCCAATTGTTCCAATCGGTTTGATCAAAATAAGAATTTCCACGTTCCTGCTTAATTAGTTTTTTGAATTTTTGCATATCGGGCAATTAGTAAAAATCACATCTTGTTTACCGCAGCGGAAACAAACCTTCTTTGTGCTAGTACAATTAGAAAGAGTGTGATCGTTGGTACGACAACGAGGACAAGTAATTGTTTGTTGTTCAATAACAGGTTTCGTAGTAATAGATTTCGAAGAAACAGCATAAACTTGAGCAGAATTATTGTTAGAAGTATTGGGGGGTAAATCGTAAAAATTATGTAAGTTTTTATTGGGTTTATTATAATTTGGTAAAATATCAGAAAAATTCAGTGATTCGTCAGTTGAAACCTGTAAGCAGTTTTCATACCACTTACAAGATTCAATTAAAGTATTGATAGATTGTAAATCTTGTGGTAAAAGTCGTTGACCATATTCAGGTTTCAAATTCCTTCGTAAAATTTCAATTTTTTGTTTCTCGGTAAGAGGTTCATGTAGTTTAGAAAATAAGGATTCCATTGTAGCAAAATAAATAATAATACGTTCATTGTGGTTTTGTTTACGTGAATCAATAAATTTTTTTAGTTTGTAATCGTAATCGCTAATTTCAAAATATTTTAAAAATTTAATTTTAAATGTATCCCAATCTGGAATAGATTCTTTATTGGCTCTGTACCATTCAAGAGCTATTCCAGAAAGAATATCATAAATATGGTTATGTAATGAAATAAAATTGATATTTCTAGCTGTTGCAAATTCTTCAACCTTTTGTAAAAAATCTCTAGGACAGCCATCGCCGGAATAATTAAATTTTTTAATTTCTAAATTTGATTTATTATTTGTTAAACTTTGTAATGTATGGGTAAGATTTTCTAAAAAAGGTTGTACAACACTAGTTTGTTGTACAGAAACTGCAGAATGATATGTAGAAGTTGGTGGAGTAAATTCTAGATTTTGATAATTTGTTTCATATTGTTGTAAACGATCAAATAAATTTTTTATTGTGGTGATATCCTCGTTTGTATTTTCTGTTGTCAATTCTATTAGAGACAATCTATTTCTGATATGAATTAGGTAGGGTTTAATCTTATTTTTCCTAGTTGGATAAGATGATAATGTGATTGAAATCAAATCTAAACATTTATTGATTTCACTCACATTAATATTGAATTCGATCGGACTAAATGATAAAGGAGGATAGTTAGTAGGGTCTCCTATCATTGGTAATAAAATTTCACGCAATTCTTGAGCCGTTTGGGTGGATTCAAAATTCGCGTTTCGTAATTTCAGTTCATAAATAATTTCTGGTTTATTCAAGTACGATATATCCATGATTAAAATTGGTTATTATAAAAGAAATGAATGTCAAATCGTAAACGGAAAATAAATTACAATATTCTATTTTTTAAATATTAAAAATAATATTATTCGTCAAAAAGAAATCTCAGCAAATTTTTGAAAAAATTAAAGTAATGCCTTACGTACCTTTATATATACGGAATCTTAATTAGATTATTTACTATTAAATATTCCTGTTTTATAACACTATGTTGAGTACGTGTTTGTATGTTCCTCGATACAATGGCATCAGAACCGATCACATTTGTGACCAGCCAAAGTAACGCTGAACGTCTATTGTCTGTTTATGTGAGTAAATGTGATTGTGGTGTTGGTCGTAAAGTGTGCACTATTGTCTTCTATTGCAGTAGTCAGCCTATTTTTGCCCCACGTTGGGCGCCAGTGTTACGGGTTCGGTGCTTCGTCAATTAAATAGGCTGATCAGCTTGAGTATAATTTATTGATGAAATAAGGGTAATAATAAAAAACTGTAACAAACAAAAATAAATTTAAAAAACAGTTCGTAAGTTACTTAAACTAATACATTCTTATCAAATAAACGAATACATACCCCTTGTCGGGCTTCTTGTTACACTTTTGGATCGTACAAAATACAGTTTTAATTTAGTAAATATGTTATATTATTGTATCACCATAATATATGAATTATTAAAATTACATAGTAAAATTTATACCAATAATATTGTATTATATTATAATTTCATCTTGTGTATAGGAGAATTTCTTACGAACTGACATCCATAAAGAGTAAAATTGATTAGTCAAAATTTTAAATTACGAAAGACGAATAGTAAAATGAAATGATGTTGAATTTCAAAAGCAAAAAGTTTGCATACTGACACCTAGGAAAACAAACGGTGGCATGGCACACCGTTACAAATAAAACTGCAGAGAATCACTTTTTAGTCTTATATTGCTCTCTCCATGAATAAACCGACACGGTCCTTCAACGATGATTAAGGCTTAAAAACCGACTTAAAAAAAACTTCAAACTTAATTGTTTCGGTCTACGCTCTCTGGAGCTTTTCCGTTCCTCAGAAGGCACGTTAAACCGTAGGTTCCGGATGCGTTGTACGCTAACATTCAACAATCTACACTGTGCCCGCGTGGTGTGTTATAGCCTAGTCTCTGTATCTGAATCATCCCATAGAGAATCTGTCCTGCAGCATTGGGAACAATAATGGGCTGATAATGGCATTCATTTTGAAATTTCCAATAACGTAGATAATTTTTCGTAAATCGATATTGATTGATCAATATTCAAAACATATTGATTGGTATTTGATTTTGGAATGTGACAGTCATGTGGGTTTCTGAGAAATCCGCTTTAAGGTCCAACATTTATTGAGATGACGTTCATTTTTTATCATTAGAATTCGTTTAAAAAACTAGAATCGAATTGGTAGCTACTTCAAAGTATTAGCTTTTATATATAAAAGCTGTGCTTACTATAAATTTGTTAATTTGAGGTACTTATGTAGAGTTTAATATTTTGAAGAGTTTTTTATTTAATCTAAAGAAGTGAGCAAGAAATCCTTAAAAACAGTCTTGAAATTTTATAATTGTATACAAACTAAAATAATCAAGATTCGACGGCTATTGTTTAAATCTGTTCAGCGTGAAAATTCGTGCAAAGAAAGTGATTATGGAATGTACGCTTTACATCAATTCACACAGTCATTCAATTTAACAACTAGCATGTAAATATGTACATTGGCCTTAATGTTGCTATGTATATAGTCAACGTGAAACAGCACGTAGATGGTGTCATTTTGAATGCCTAATACTATTCAGACTATTTTGTTTCTATTAATACTTAATTATGTATCTGTAACTGCTTGACAGTCAATTTTTATAGTGAATGTTGATTGTTGGTAGGACTGATTTTTTTGTGAGCTGTGAGTGGTAGACATTCAAAAACGGAAAAAACGGAAACCCTATTACTAAGACTCAGCTGTCCGTCTGTATGCCTGTTTGTCTGTCACCGGGCTGAATTTCATGAACCGTGAAAGCTAGATAGTTAAAATTTTCACAGATATAAAAACAGAATAAAATAAATATAAAAAGCGATACCATATACCTAATAATCGTGATTTTTATGGATAAGTGGACGGAACCTTTCGTTCACAGATCCAACACACACTCGATCAGATTTTTCTTTCCTAAGGTTCTAATAAAAAAAAAAAAGTTATATTCTTTCTTTATAGACACAAATACTATATATTATCGGAATCCAAATTAATAAATATTTTTAACACACTTTTTATTTGTCTGACAATTCAGCAAATCTACTCCAAAAGAAGATTCATAATCATAATTGTGAATAATCTATTAACTAATAGTACCTATCTAAACGTGTAAAGTCAACAGCGCTAAAAATTCACATAGGAATCATTGTCCGATTCCCCTTCTTAATTGAAAAACTAACACCTTTACATTCAGTTGATTAGCACAAACAACAGTAATGCGGTAGCATTTTAACGTATACCTAGGTGTGCATCGAATTATCCTTTATTATAGCTATCAAGTTAACGGAAGTTTTATGTTTATGGAAGGTTGTTTTATACACACAGCCGACATTGTTCGTGTAACTAGCACCTTAATTAAGAGCCCTATTACATACTATATTTATGTGATCTTAAATTATATCTTTATATTTAAAAAAAATCAACAATATAGGTATAAAATATGTTGAGTATAATATTGAATAGTCAGGGCATTCAATCTCAATCTTGGTAGCGATCGTTAAGTAGCGATCGTAGCGTTCACTGACTGAGCTGTCAAACTCGATCGCTAGGAAACTAACGAATATCGCTAATATGACAGTTGCACTCGGTACGTGCCATAAAAATAACAATATACCGAATTGTAGAGACTTTCGATAATCGTTTACTTACAATCGCTATGAGTTAGCGACCGAATTCGGTAAGATTGTGATCGCAAACTCTGTCGAGACTGCAGCTCACTAAGATTGAAATCTATTCAATCAGAAACAATAAGTTATATCCAAGCCATTAAAAACAATTATGCTATAAAATATATTCGAACTTTATGCCGCTCAGTAGTATTGCCATTTGAAATAAGGTTTTGTTTTACTGTTAATTTGTAATGCTGCGACAGAACAGAAAATCAGTATGTAAGAGACAAAGTGTTGTTTATAATTAGAAAATCTGAGACGGCAAAGTTCCTGTCTCTCTCTCAATAAACATTTTGTTTAACATCTATATCAGTTATGTATATTATATTATATAGTAACTTCTATTCATAGTTGGCAGGATAGAGCTAAATTCAGCACACTAAATATAGTTTTAATACAAAAAGGGAAAGCTAAAATCCGAATATTTTTGAAAAAATAGCTAAAATGGTACTTTCTCACGGTTTGATCTTATTAACCAATTTATTACATTACTAACTTCACCATATTACCTGTTATTTTTTACCTATTTGACAATAAATTATACTAACATATTGTACCTATAACAAAATGAACTGATTTATTTTACCGTTTCAATATAAACGTTATGCCTACTTCATGTACCGTTGGTTATTTTTATTGTGTCTAAATAAAAGGTAACAACAATACAGACACCTTCAAAAACTATTAATCACCAGTACGAAATAGTTCGTCTACTTGTTTAATGTATGTTAAAATAGCTATTGTTAGTCGCCTATTTGCAAAGATAGAAAAATAATGACTCTGAAGACTAGCAGAATGCCGTAATAGAGATAGCTTTTTCTTCAGTTGAGACGTCAGTGTTGCTATGTAAAAATAAACATACGCTTCTTTTGCTATGATTGGTCTTCGACTTTTTGCAATTTACAATGGTCACGCGTTCAGCGCACTGTTGTTGAAAGGTTTAGAATAAAAGTTCACGTTGTCTAGAAAGTGGTTCGATCTTTTTGCCACATTAGTTGAGGCAGTGCATCTGTGTCAAGTACCGCTTGTTTCCCTAGAAACACTATAATAATAAATAATAATAATAATATTTATTTGCCTTTAAATGAGGTACATCATAGGTAGAAATACAATATTAATGAGTCCAGCCCATTTAGCCATCAACAATAGCATGCAAATATATTGATTATAAAATTACATCATACAAGTATAATTATCAAACAATTAATTAAATTAACAATTGATTAATTAAATTATATTATTATCATTCACATAATGTCAAACAAATTAAAATGTTACAATAATTTCAAAAATAAAGCTAATATCAGATACTATCAAACACAATGTCCGTGAAATTCAATTAATAAAATAGAAATAAAAATGTCAATTACAGGTTAGTCAATATTTATTGTATGTCAATCTTACTATTTAGATACTCCTTGACTGAGTAGAAACATTTAATTTTAAGCCAGTTTGATAGTTTTCTTCTAAATATATTCAAATTAAGTTTAGTTAATGAATGAGGTAATCTATTATAAATTATCACACAACTGGGATAACAGTTTCTTTTAAATAGGGCGGTGTGCATTTTAGGTAACAAGAGCTTTCCAGGATATCTGTTACTTCTAGTAGAATTTATATCTTTACGTGTGAACAGACATGGGTGAGTTTTTACAAAAACGCAACATTCCAAAATATACAGCGAAGGAAGAGTTAATAAGTTCAGTTTCGGAAATAACTGTTTACATGACGTCAAAGGTGGTACATTACATATAGCTCGTACGCATTGCTTTTGAGATATAAAAACCCTATTCAAATCTATTGAGTTTCCCCAAAGAACTATTCCATATCTGAGATTGGATGCTACGTATCCATGATATGCAATTAAAGAAGCTTTTTGATTTATTTGCGTCGTCAATCGCCATAATGCGTATGAAAACCTGTTTATTTTGGTGCATACTTTCTTAATATGTGCTTTCCATGAACATTGACTGTCAATTGCTATACCCAAGAAAACAGCATCGTTTGATTCTTGTATAGCTTCATTATTAATAAGTACAGTCAAGTTGTTTAGTTTGGGTTTTTTATTATAGAATCTAATATATTTTGTTTTATTTATATTAATATTTAAATTGTTCTTCATAAGCCATTCTGTAATCTTGTTAATTGTGTTATTAATGTCATTATTGTAATTTACGTTTGGGTCTTTAGGTATCACTACTGATATATCGTCCGCAAATAAATTACATTTATGTCTAGTCACACCAGGAAGGTCGTTAATGTAAATAATAAATAATAATGGTCCCAAGATAGTTCCTTGTGGAACGCCTATGTTATTTACCATGATTGAGGACTTTGATACAACTTCCTCTTTATTTTCGTTAACATATTTAATTTCAACATACTGTGAGCGATTTTGTAAATAAGTTTGTAGCCAATTTAATGCATTCCCTCGTATACCATATTTCTCGCATTTGGATAAAAGTATATTATGCGAAACAAAATCAAAAGCTTTACTCATATCAAATAATACCACCATAGTATCAATATGGTTATCAATATTTTCTGTTACATTTTTTATTACGTTAAATGCCGCTAAAGAGGTTGATTTACCTTTTCTAAAACCATTTTGTTCTTCAGCTAGTATGTGGAATTTTTCTAAATAGTCATAAAGCCTAGTGTGCATTGCTTTTTCAAAAATTTTTGCCAGTACTGGTATTAAAGCAATGGGTCTGTAATTATCCATTCTGTCTGTTTCGCCTTTTTTATGTATAGGTTTTATAATTGATAATTTAAGAGCCTCAGGGAATGTGCCTTCAGTCATTGATAGATTCACCAAGTAACTTAATACTTCTGAAAGTATAAGACCGCAGTATTTTAAAACTTTCGTTGGTAATTCATCATATCCCACCGATGATGTGTTATTGAGTGACATAATTATTTTAAATATTTCATCGCGTGAAGATGGATAAAGGAATAAGTTTGTATCTAGGGACGTTATGTCATTACGAGAAGTCAAATTGGTTTGTTTATTAAGATTGGTAAAAAATACGTTAAAATTATTAGAAATGTCAATAGGATTTGTTATATCAATGTCATCAACTTTAATTTTATTTATTATATATTTATTATCTAGCTGTGATTGATCATACGATTTGATGAGATTCCATGTTGTTTTACATACATTTTTACTGTTGAGTATGCGTAATTCACCGTTCAGTCTTCTTGAGTTATTAATACATTTTTTCAAAATAGAAGAATAATTTCGATATCTTCTTTTACTGGACTGAGTTTTGTTTAAATAGTAATGAAAACGTAATTTTCTTTTTGTTACACATGATCTCTTAATACCATTTGTTATCCAATTACAGGCATTTAATTTATTTTTAAGTAATACTTTATTGACTGGAAAGCATAAATTGAAAAACATTGTCAGCGTTTCATGGAACAAATTAAATGAGTTATTAAGATCTGTGTTTTCATATATTTCTAACCAGGACAAGTTTGACAAAATTTCAGCAAATTTTTTCATATTGTTCATACTAAAATCCCTTTTGTAAACGTATTTTATTTGAAATTTTTTGACTTTATTTTTCACTGAAAAAGTAAGGGTTTGACAAGTATCATGATCTGATAGCCATATGGAATGTGTCTTTCCAATTGCTGATGGAATGTTACTTACAATCTGATCCAAACAAGACTTTTTACGTGTTGGTTCTGTAATATGTATAAATGTTCCATAATTTTCGTTTATTCTAATATACTCAGTTCCAATATGACTTTCTTTTAATATATTTATATTGAAATCCCCAGCAATTATAATGTTTGTATTTCTCCTATACCTTAATTTTGACAGCAATGTCTCAAAACGGTTAAGAAAAATATTAGGGTTCGATGTTGGTATTCGATAAAGACAGATAACTATGCATTTTATGTGAGGAATTTCAATGCCACAACATTCAAACGATTCTTCAATAGCTAGTTCCTTTACAAATGGAATTTTCCTGAATCTATAGTAATCTTTGCATAAGATGCATACGCCACCCCGTCGGATCCTAGATCTACTATAATAATCAGCTAGGCAGAAGCCACTTAAATGGAGGTTTCTTTCCTCTCCTGATTTCAGAAAAGTTTCACTAAAGCATATTATCTCTATTTCTTGCCCGTTTTCAGAAAACTCGTTTAATGCAATCTGAAATATGTCACATTTGCTCAATATACCAGCTATATACCACTCCGTCACAGTGTCTATTAAATGTATCGGAAAATTGTTTTTTGTCTATTCGATTAGTTTCTTTAGGATGACCGTGAAAAGGAGGTCGATTGGATTTATCGTGGCTGTATTTTGGACCTCTTTTTGTTGTCCCGAAGATTTGTGAAAACTTTTTTGTTTTTAATAATATAATCCTTGATAGCTTTATAATAAGATAGAATAGAATAGAGTAGGTTTTTATTTGGCAACACACATAACATACACAATCCACAACTCTGGTTTCCCTTCAAAACGTATAAATCTTTCACCTTTTACACAACCCAAATACAGTTTATAAATATGACAGAAAAATGACAAAAATAACAACAAAAAAGGAAAAAAATATACAAAGAGAAAATAAAAATGTTAGTATGCTAAGAGAGTTTTATGTGCAGTTTTATTAATAAATATGATTGTTTTGTATAAAATCAAACTATTTTTTGTTAACCTTCAAATATGCTAGGGAGTACATCGAAAGCGAGGTTTGGACTCTATACTGGTTTTGCATTGGGCTGACAAAAATAGTTACATAACTTTAATTAAAACAGTTGCAAATACTGTTCAAGATTAAAGTTCGCGTGAAGACATTGTCGTGATTTGCCACCGTTTTATGTCACATTACCAACCATCTTGTAACACTGACACATATCTCAGATAAGAGTGCAACAAAGCCAGTCTGCGGAAACCACGATATAACGTGATTGTGATACTCGTCAATGGTTCAATTAAACTGAGCTTTAATGACACGTCACTAAGGTTCCTATTCGAAAGAAAAATGAAGTTATTTTTCCATAAGCCGCAAGTTTCATCCAGTTGCGTAAATAAGATAGAAAATCGTGTGGCGTAGTTCCTGTAGCCCCAGTTATTTAAACAGTGTAGGTACGAAGACGCATTGTTTTGTCTAATTACTATTTCTCATTACATTAATGTATAGTGGACTTTAAGGCGTTAACAGGAAAGCATATAATTAAAGTTGTAATATTAATAGGAACGCATTGTGCGGGCTTGGTGCATTGAGATGTTGCCGTAGGTTATTTTAATTAAGCAACGGTACTGTTGCTGACAAAAAGTCTTTTGACGGTAATTGTTTTACAGTACAATTAACGTTACAATGTCTGGGCTGATCTTTGTGTAATTAAAATTATACGTCGTCAATTTTAATTTTACTGACATTAACAATTTTGATATTAAAAAAAAGTCAGGACGAAATTGTAATTGTTAACTTTCTGGAATAAGTTGGTAATTTATATTAATAATTTTTAACGTAAATAATTTTTCACATTATTATGAAATCGTTCGTCTCAGACCACGATTAAAAAGCGATTTATTTAATTTTGTCAACTATAATAAAGAAATAAGGAAAATTCTGAGTATTGTTGAAAAGCAGAGGCAGAGTATTGTTGTAATATATTGTCCAGAAAATATTATTAATTCCCTTTATTGTGTCATCACTTTGAACCATGTTTGATAAAGGTATATTCAGACTTTATTTAAACATAATCAATTTAGATTAGAAATATACTTCATGCAGTTATTTTAATCGTAGCGCGTTGATATCTTTTTTTGTACTTACATAAAAATGTTTAATGAAACATTAAATTAAAAATAAACCACAATTAACTTTTCATTTTAATAAACTCATTACAATATTGGAAATCTAAATTATTATTTAAAACATCGTATTCTTTTTTCTCCCTATTAATACTTTTATGATGATGACGATTTTTCATAGCCTTTCTAAAAGTTTGCATTGATATATTCCTGTTATTATTAAATATATAAAAAATATTCACAATTGTTTAGTTTACAAAATGAATTTTGAAGTTAATTTTGTTTTGTGACTAAGAAAATAAAAGCGTCCGCAGTATGAAGTTAAAACATGTAACGTGAGCTTGTAAATTACTGTATCATAGTTTGCCTCGGACAACAGGGGAACAATTCTACTAAATAAATAAATTTTGTTTAAATCGAATCGAAACGAATCGAAAATTGTATCGTATGTCACTTTGTAGAATAGGAAAACCATTAAAAATTGTAGTTTCGTTCGGTTTCGATACGTTTTCGATTCGATTTAAACAAAATTTTATTAATTGACATGTTCACTTAATACATATTTAGTGAATATGTCTACTAATACTAATATTTCCAGATCGCATAGAAGTCATTAACACGTGATTTCTCTGCTCCATATTACCTAGAACCTTCGAGAATTCAAATGCAAAACTATAAAAGCTGCAAATGAGACATCGTTTACTAATGAATAGTCGAATTACAATTACTTACGTGCGCAGGTTTTGTATGGACTTTTAGAGATGTACAGTTAAGATAACGGATTAGGTAATAGAGTGAACTAATTTTACTTGGATACAAAAACTCCAGATTTAATCAAGAGATCGATCGTGATTCGTGTACATCTTCTATAACGGAAACATGGCGAGAAATAATGTAGATATTAAAAGATAAATCGGTGCTAAATTCTTTTTGTTTGTTAAAATTAAGATTAAAGTAGGATTCCTAGAAGCTGTGTATTCTATTATCTAATTCACTCAATTTTCGCCAGTTATTTTTAATTAAAGTTGTTACCGTCTTCGAGATCTCGGGTTCGTTTCATTAATATTTTAATAGTTGAATTCCTTATTTAATTGAATGTTTTTTTTTTTACTATTGTTATACATTTTACTTATTATGCCTATTTTTTTTATAATTGTTATTATTAAGAGATAAAATGGGTAATTTATACTAAAACTTAACACACATTGCCAAGTAGGTAAGTATATGAACGCTAGCTACGTATATTACCAAAAACAAACCATTATATAAAATGATGGTGATAATTTTAAAATAGGTAAAGAAAGTAGCTATTTAAAAATGTATTGATAATATTGTTCTGCTATTATACATACATACCAACAGAACATAATAAATAACAATTTTTAAATCATGTTAGGACGAAGTTGTCGGCAGAAACTATTTAATGATAGTATTTTTGCGTATTTTAATAAACTCTTTAGTGAAACAGTAATTTGTAATTTCAAACGCGATTTTCAACGTTCTCTCAATTAGATACAAACGCGTTGAGCCGTTTTCTAAATAGCTAATGTTTAGAAACCAGGTGAAGATTTAACATGCTATAAAAGTGCTGACATTGTTTTATCTTTTCTACCAGTTATAATATGTCTAAGTTATGACGTATGACAATTGAGTCTTTTTTTTTATAGATGAGACGTAGCATTTTTTTTTCAATGCTCCTAAAGCCTATTAGTTTTCCAAACACTACGATCTGTCCTATGGACAGGCTAAAGCGTGGCTGAACCAGCTGATCAAATCCGTTGTGTTTTGGGGTTGTGTTGTGTTGGGGTTGTGTTTGTTTAGATTTAAGGAGAAGCAATTAGCACGCCGGCTGCTTTGCATACATACATGTACTTAAAAACTAGTACCTTAGAAATCATTATCATCACCCCTTTTATGTCCCAACTGCAAGATTTAAGGCCTTAATTAATGATGGTTAAGGAGAATATGCCATGCTGGCTCAATGCGGATTGGAGGGTACTTATTAACGACTGGAAATGCAGCCTGGTCAAACGACTTTACTTGCTTTCCGAAGGACGGAGTAGCTAGATATATTAAGTTACTACCTACGTATTAAGAGGACGTGTAAAAATATTTTAAATGCTTCGTATAAAGAAATAACGTTCAAAAAGCGTAATTAAAAAAGAAAACTATGTCAAAACTTCAAGGTTTTTGTAACGGTCAAAATACGAATTAATGAAGTTTTCTCGGTAGAAAAAATTACAAAGTTAGACTTAAAATTTGGCCTTTATCGAGAATATGTATAAATAATTATTTTAATTTGTAGACAAAGCAAAATTTATTTTTTTATTTTCATTTCCCAAATTTTTGGCAAAAAAAAAGATCTTTTTCACTGTTTCAAAGGATTAATGATATCAACTATATAAGTTAATCTTTGTTACACGGTTTCTAGACGATGTAAGGTAATTAACAATTAGCATAGAATCTAGTATTCACGGACGCAGAGAAACGTCGTGAACGCGCACGCTTTCCTCGGCCGACATGCGCGCGCAACCTTTGGGCTGTGATGCTAACATTAATTAATTCCAGTTATTTGATACTAATAATAAAGATAAAAGATTTGATTGTTTGTTGGCTTCGAAGAGGCTCTGAAATAACTGGACGGATTTCAAAAATTCTTTTATCTAGGGGAAGCCATCATACACGGGTGATCTAGGCGAAGACAGAAACATATCGACTAATAAGAAAAGTACCCATTGAGTTATGTCCACGGAACTATAATATGACTTAAAATATTTGTCTATCTATCCGTCCGTCCGTTTGTTAAAGGTTTAAATAAGAAATACGATTAAAAATGATTTAGAAGCATTTAACATTCCAAGTGTACATTTATAATATTATTATTTAATGGGAAAACTTAAAGTTGTATGTATGTAAAGCCTAACATTTACAGAAAAACATAAAGTACGTGTATATTTTTTCCCTTTTTTCTCATACAAACAGAATAATACAGTTATTACGGCAAAGGAGTCCGAGAATTCAAGCTTTCATTTGGTTTTCAAACCAAGTTATTGCGTCTTTCAGGTCGTAAACTTCGTACTTTAATAGGCTATTTATCGAGATATACAATAAATCCTGCTTTGTCGGCGACGCATAATTTTACAATTATCGGTATTCTTGTTTGAATTGAATATGGTTGCACGGTAGCACATCAGGTTAACCAGAAAATGATAAAATCATGCAATTATTTCGAACTCAACTACTAAAATAATAAGGTTTAAAATTAACGAAATAAAAATAACAGGTATCAAAATGCGTTCTTTATTTAATCCACTTTTTGTTATTTGTAATTTTTCTATTTAATAAATGAATTAACACATATGCTTTGCGGAGTCCTAGGACTCCGCGGAACACATATTGAGAAGCGCTGATCTACTTCTCGAAATTTATCTTTCTTTTAAACACCACAAATACATAAAAATGGTTTATTCAATTTGTCATTAACCCACTTTTACACGTTTCACTTCATTTAATTTTTTCATGTAATATCAATAATGTTACATTATATTAAGTTCCCTGGTCAAGCTCCATTCCAATATTCTAAAACACTATATACCTAGCTTATTCAAGTTTTTTTGAAACTTGAATAAGCTAGGTATATAGTGTGCCCGAATTAATTTGAGTTGTGTATCATTTCTTTGAGATATGCAATTTCATAGTAATGTAATAAGACTATAAGCATCACATTATCGTGATAATTATATGATAGCTGACTAAAAGCGGCGTACATTGCCCCTTCTCAATAATAGGTTGCAGTGCATGCGTAATCAGCGACCAAGCTACCACAAAGTCATTATTTGTATCGCTCTGAAAAAATATGGCAACAACTGTTATTATAGTTTGTAATAATTATTAATTTTGTTACGAAACCTACTTACAATTTAGCAGAAAATGTCAATGTTTACATTTTATGTCTATGGTAATACAAGATTCTGAAGTATAATAATACAATGCAGTTTAATTTCTTCAAAGTAAGATGTGATATCTTCAAAGCGACCTACTTGAACTAGATAAGAAGAGGTTCATAAAAAATAAGCATCGAATAAATCCGGAACTTATTTTTTTGACAGGAAAAACAAAATGGACATGTATATTGTTATAGTACAAAGATTGAATATTCAGTACTGAATGAACTATATTTGAAAAAATCTTGCAAAAAAAATTGTATGGGAAGTCAACCAATTATGATAATCGCTCATTTATTTGCGTTTGCATCGCTTTCTAGAAATTGTACCATAATTGGTAACTATCTTAAAGGGCTTCTATATAGGCAATAATTTTCAGCAATTACTGGCTGTAACACGATGGCTAGCCAAGTTGTCTAATATTGCAGTTATATATCCCGGTTTTGGTATGGCCGATATTGTTTTAAAAAGGTAGCCAGACGACCAAAAAACATTTGTGCAATGGCCGGACTGAATAAATTCCTGATAACACAGCCACTAATTGCCGAAACATATTGCCTGTTTAGAAGCCCCTTGATGTACCGTCATAAACCTTTAGTAATAAATCAATTAATTTACATACGACAAATTCGTACGTTACTAAATATTTTACTACGATGAGTTTTTTAAATAGATTTTAGGGACTCTTGTATATTAGAAACGACATGTTGCCATCTATAAAAATCTTGGATAAATATCAAATAAAATTAAAATCAGACCACAAGTTTAAGGATGCCTGAGCGTTGCATGCCACTTTGATCCGCGTGTCAGATTTCTTTTACTCTGCGCCGGCGCTCGCATCGTGTCGTTTCACGTAGAATGCAAAAAAAGAGGTCGACTAGGGTCGATCAGCGGTTATTCCACTAAGGTTTTTGTAACTATTTTGTAGACTATTAGATCTTATCGTTTAAAATAATAACAATTATACAGATGTTGATTTGACTTCTGCAAATAGTTTTGTAAACAGCAGTTTTTTCAGAACGTATTTTTTATATAGATACTATACTTAACATACAAAGAGATTTTAATACTGACTGATTACCAATAATATCTGTGATAATATAATTAAACGCTAGTTTCGTCGTACCTTCTTTGAGGTCGCGATTTCGATCCCCGGTTTTTCCTACAGATATTGTTTCAGTAGCTTTAGCTAGTTATTTGGTATCTCAACAAAATATATAATTCTGTATATTTATATCAGAAAATTTGTTGTTTCCCTCGACTTTGCCCGAATAAATTATATCCTATGTCACCCGCGTGTGATGTAGCTTCCGTAGGTGAAAGAATTCACATGATCGGATCAGTATTTTTGAACATTACCTTCTACAAACAAACAAAACTAGAAATTTTACCCCTTTTTAATATTAGTGTAGATTTCATTTTATCTGTTTATAAAACACTATCTACTTTTCCTTAAATATCCTTGATCAATATGTACATATTGATGTACGTATTGACAGCGATGTTACTATAACTGAATATAAATTAGCTAACGGGTGTTTTGGCATAATGTTGGTCCTGTCAATTATAAGTCACTTCATAGTGTAATGTTTTGACTGGTCAGCGTCAAGTTTCGCACGTTAGTGCTGAGAACTTACCACTGATGTCATGTTACTGTCAGTATAGCAAAAAACAAATGGACCGGGAGGCGAAAATGGCGAGCGTCGTAATGAAAGTAGCGAAGAAAGATTTTATTAATCGCTAATTTGTTATCGTCGGGTTAGGATGTTCACCTTGTAGAGTAATGTTCGAGTTCGTTAAGAGTTTATTAAGCACGGTGGTAACATTTTGCATATCTGCACTGATAAAATGTTATCTACGGTGTGTTTAGATTACCATTCAATGATAAATGGGGCAGCATAGAATGTAAAATGTAAGGAAAATTGAGCATAAAGCCAAAAGTCCCTATCAGATAGATATGAATCATTGCGCGCGGCAATAGACAGACCAGTAAGATGATGGCGAATTGCACGTTAATCAGCCAGTTGCACAAACTTCCATTAAAATTGACATTAGTTTAAAGCGCCATTTTAGATTTGACATTCATTAGAGCTTAAAGGTGTCATTAAACTATAATGCACGTTTGTGCAACTGTCCAAATAATTGTTACGATTATTTTAAAACTGCCGCATAATTCTCTGGGCTACAAAGTGATTCACATATTGTTTTTTTTTTCTATTAAAAGAGGTTATAATATGAATGAATTTTAGTGGTAACTTTGTGATCTCTTTGTATCGAGAAAATTTTATAAACTCACGTTTTGGATGTGATCGATCTTTCGAAAATATGATATTGTTTTTATTTTTAATTACGGATTATTTGGGTCGTTAGAACAAAACCCCTATTAAAGTCTTTTTAATTTGATAAATATCACGTTATGTAAAAAAGAATTCTGAATCGATTCAAACGAAAGGAAAGATTTCAATGTATAGTGGTAACTGTTACATTGATATGTAACAGTGACCATAACGTGACCACAGTCTCAATTTTGTTGTTATATATTTATATTTTAGAAAAATCATATCGTTAATAAAGTATATTTTTTTAACTTAATATAAATAATTTAACGAATGTAGGAAAGTTAAAAAAAACCACAATTAATAAAGCGATACTTGAAAATGCAAAATATAGTAGCTGGATTAATTTTTCAACAATCAGTTGGTGGATTGGTTAATTTCCGGTACATCGTTTATTTCAACTAATAAAAAGTCTGAATTAATTGAACAAGAAGACATTGCCATCGATTTTAATTTATCAATACATAAAAAAGAATGAAACTTAATTGAAAGACGTAATTAATAGTTAATATAGATTACAAACTTGTCAAAATTTTAATCATGTAATATTTCAAGTATTAATGAAGAAAAGGCTTAAGGCTTCAATGTACACATAGTGGCTCAGGAAGTTTCTACAAAAGCCCAAAATCCGCAATTAATTTTGAACAAATGTTCTTTTGTAGTAACTTGAGGTGTTCTGCCGAGATAGTTACCCCTTACATAGTTGTGTAGTCCAGAAATTTGTTCTTATTGCTAGGTTATTGTGATGACAAATGGCAGACTATTACGGGAACCAAAGACTCAAGTATTTCCGTGTTTTATTTTTGTCAGGATCATATTAGAATACTGCAGTGTAGTTTAACGACTTCGTTATTTCAACATTCGCGCGCCTGCTAGGATTCCTCAAAAACCTATTATACCGCTTTGGTTTCCTCTGAGATGAACAGTATAGGAGCTAACTCGCCAGTATCTAGACTGTGTAAAGTCCTTATAAGTGTAGCAACATCATTGATATTCACCATGACCATGAAATTCTCACATAAATTAACATAAGTATCAAATTTTTTGCGTTTACCTATAAGTAGTTGTGCATTAAGCAATAAAAATATTGTAGAATTTGTACTTATATGTGAAAAATTTTAACAACTGTTAGTGATCCTTATAAAGGGAAAAAAAAACTTTTTCAATATTTACCATAAACATATACAATTGAATCAAAAATTTTAGTTTCATTGATGTCAGTTATTTATAGAAATAAGTTTTTGAAAGGCTGCTTTAATACCAAAAGGACAGCCAGACTTCTAAATTATTCCAAAAGGTTTTTCTCGCTGTGCTATAGCCTAAGACTAAACAATTAATTAACTGTCTGCCCTAACTTTTACCCGCGACATTAATGTCACGCATTATCTTGTATCAAATATGGACATTATGATTCATGGGAAGCTATTGCTAAACTGACAATAAGCTTGACTAATAGCCGTTATGTGTACAAACAAGTTGTAGTAGTCCATGCCTGCGAGGTTGTTAAACCAAGTCACTTATTAAACTAATCAACTGATAAAAAACTCAACAAAAAATTAAGTGATACGCGTGATAAAATCACCTCGGTCTCAAGGAGCAAGTCATTTTATTAAAGTTACATCATAATAGTTTTTTTTTTCATAAATAAAAATAATAATGATAAATGTATGTAAATGAGTCGAAAGTGTATTTGTAACTTTTTTTGCGCATTCATACGAAAGCTTGTTTCTATTTGTTTTACGTTTTTTGTTGTAATCTGCTATCTTCGGTAGTTTGCCTTATTGTATTTAGAATAAATTAATCTTTTAACTTTTTTATTTAAACGAATTAAATTTTATAGTATAACTACTTTAATCTGAAGTTTTAAGATTTGACGTACATATGTAAATATACGTAATATTCCTTGACATAATTTTTACGTAAATAAAAGCTTATAAATATATTTAAAAAGTTCAACCATCTCAGGGGATTAGGTATAATATTTTTATTTATGCATGTAAATACAGCATTGTAAATGCAAAATTAGTCAAAAATATTATTTTAACTTTTATTTTAGAAAGATGTTATGGATGAAAGTTGTTGTGTTTTATCAGTTCTTCCAAATTAAAGGGAAAAAGTTATTTTTATAGAAATGTAGATACTTATATTATAAAAAGGTAAAGTTTCTAATTTTTATTGTTTGTAGGGAGTAATCTTCGAAAATTCTTTCACATAGGGCAGATATATCATACACAAGTGCCATAAGGCTATAATTTACGCCGGCGAAGTAGCAGGAAAAAGCTAGTTGCAGATAAAGATCATTACTTATTCATTTACATTTAAGAATCACGATCGTTTTCAGGTTACAGATAAAATATAAGGAGCCTCATCAGTCATACGTTCACCTTGTTTTGATTAATGTGAATTAAAACTATGAAGAATGAGCACGGCGCCTACGACTATATGGAAAAAACAATTGTAGAGAAACGAAGCCACAAAGAAGGCAATGCCTCTATCAGTTTGATTAATTTATTCAGTCGATTGCGGTTCGATACATATGAAGATATCTACTGATCTATCTGTGATTGGGTACCGATTGTCTATTTAGAGTTTAGATCGCCGTACGTCGGTACGAAATATTATAAAAAACGCGGCCAACTGTGAGTTGTAGATTGGATTGAAACAGTATTAATGTTTGAAAGCAACATAACTTTTTTGAAGTACCTATTTATAGAATTCGTTGATAATAGAATTCTTATAAATAAGTATATTTGCATAAATAAAATATTACTATCATTAATAAAATATTAAAGTAAATGCTCATATATCTTATTAATGGGCAGCTGCCAACGACTTCCTCCCCACTTACACATTAGATAAATTAAACCTAAATTGAAATTAGAGTTAATTGAAAAGAACATAAATAAATAGGGATAAAGAAATGGGCGTGTTGTGTGTTTTATAGGTTTTTATGTGAAATTTATTTGTATAATTAATTGTCCTCCCTACTTAAATTTATGTATTTTTAAATTATGTAGATTAGGACGGCACACTATGAAATTTATGACAAGTTTATTGGAAATAGATTTAAATGGCAAGAGGCTAGGCTGGTAAAAATTGGTTTGGAATATTGACTGTGGCACATCTATGAAATTAAGAGGTAAACTGTTAAATGTTGTCCAGATTCTTATAAAGATTTTTATTTGAAGGGATAAAGATGGGATTTATTAAAATTATTATTACGTTGGTATAATTACGAAAATAATAATTCAAACATATCAGTATAATTTTTCATCATGGCCCGCGGAACTCTAAAAGCACCAGCGTGAAATTCTAACGCGTATTCAAGTCGAAATTACATACGATCGACTTAATGAGGTTTAACAAATTGATGTTCGAGAACTTATTTATCTTCTAATTATATAGTCGTACCTACGAGATTTTCACCCTATTCATTAATGCACTAGTTAAAATGTACCACCAAATCGTTTATGTTAATTTTCAAGTGTTAATTAAAACTGTTGTTACATTATTTTTCAATTATTACGTTGGTGTTGGTACAAATCTTCAAAATTTTGTTTTGAAAGGGCGAGATCATAAAAGACTTGTCATGCCCATTGCCGACCTATATATTTCCGCCAAAACTTTATGATTTTATGTTACATTATTCTGCAACGTTGTCGCAAACAATATTCTCATCATCTAATTCCCATAATAGCTGCCTATGTAATATGATGGCATAATATAAGTTTTTAATTGTAGAGAATTGAGAGAAGGTTTCCTATTATAATTTAAAGATATCAATTATCTAACACGAGTAACAGTTTAAATACATAACAAATTATGTAACAGTTGTAAATTAACACCATCATGTTACTTTTACTTATTTTTACGGTGTTGAATTTTGTGGCTCAAATAAAAATTGGATATTACGCCATAAGCGTCTAATCTTCCTTTCTCTTATTACTTTGAGACCAATGATAAATATTATAGATAAAAAAAATCGGAAAACTAAGAATTTCCGGGAAAAATTGAAATTCATATAGTAAACATTACAAGTGAATCTTTCCTATGCTATGGTAAAGTTTACACTTTACTATTATGTGATTTTTCTAGATAGAAAAAAATATTGGCGGTAGAAGTTGTCAGGAAAAGTAAGAGCTAAACTAGCTATATTTTATAGACAAATAAAACAATCCCAAATATTACTGGATTGCATTATTTACATTATAAAATCGAAAGTTTGTGAGGATGTATGTTTGTTGCTCTTTCACGCAAAAACTACTGAACGGATTTTGATGAAATTTGTTATACGGATCAGTCTAAGCCTAAATTCACCTAACTAATCTAAGCTACTTTTTCCAAGGACCACGTACCAAAGGACCCTAAGACCTCGCGAGCGAAGCCGCTAGCGGAAAGCTAGTATATAATAATGATTATATAGTATTTGTCAAGATAAATAAACCACGTCAATATTCGGTGGGTTTGCTTCATTTCATTACAAAGGAGAGTGCCCATGGCTACCTTCCAGCTCAGCTGCGTTAGATCACCTTCATTATATAAATTTTGTAAACATAAATTAAATCCGACAGGATTGCCTCATTTAATTATATGGGTCAGATTAACTCCATACCATAAAAAAGCTTTTAAAATTGTAAAAGTGCACGTAATCTGACACGCATTTTGTTGGTTTTATATCAATAATATTTTGCTGAATTGAAAAAGTGCTATATAATTATTCGTTTGAGGGAAACATTTTAGATATTTAAAGATAATCTCTAAGTCATTATAACATATTCGCCATAAGGAAAAGTGGCTGTATATTACTCTTTTACATTTACCGTATAACTTGACGAGAGTTTAATCAAACTAACACTGTAATGGTAGTTACTGTTATAGTGATTTGTTTCCGATTTGCCGAGTTTTTTTTATACATTATAATAACATGTACGTTATGTCCGTCGGTGATTGTTTACGGAGATTCGTGCATACGTGTCTGTTAATGTCTACTCAACTGGAAAATCATGTAGGTAATTAGAAGGAAATTACATTTTCATTGTGTGTTTTTGTCAGATTCAATTTTGTATTTTGATTTTATGAAAGGCGATTCTGCGAGATATATATATTTTTTAAATTGATATTCGCTTTCATTTTCTTATTCCAAAGTCGAAGTATAAGATTTAGAATAATATACTTAGGGCTTCTAAGGGCAAATGATTCCTACCAAATATCGCATTATCAAAATCAAATTTCTATCATTTTTTTTGTTTTTTTTAAATAAATTTTATTTACTATCTTATCATATACGTATAATCCAGTGTTTTTTCCTTGCTTTCATTTTGTTGACTCAAAAATAAATTTCTGAAGCGTCGTGATCGCGTGTAATTCGACTATATTTCCATTTACTCATAAATTTATTGTTTTTCATTTTCTTGATATTACTTTACTCCTATAAATATTTATATCAAGGACGAAAAATTTTTTTTAAAGTAGAACCGACTACAAACTTAAAAAAAATATATATAAAAAATACGGATCTCAAAAGCGAGTTATTCAAGAATATGCTATTAAAGTTTTCAAAAAAGCAATCGATGAACATATCTACTCCTATACATATATACTTTACTCATTGATGTTGAGAGGTAGTAGGACCTACAACTTTATTAAAAATAAACATAAAGTTTACATACTCGTTGAACACAGAAAATCTTCCTTTCAGATTTTGAATGAACTTTAAATAGGTACGCAATTTTTTGTTTTTTAGCTGAAATGGGCTATGTCATCACATCACATATCATCTTAATAATTTTAGGTGATATCTGTTGGAAAGGGTATTTTGTTTTGTAATAAAATAAAAACTACTAATACGATTTCGATAAAATTTAATGTGGACGAACTCCATCCATCAAGCTGTCGAATAAAAAAATAATTTCAAAATTGGTTAACAATTGACGAAAATATCGGTGAACATACATTAAAAACGATACATCGTAGTTTAACATATAACATCCTCCTTATCGATTTTTAAGTTTTAAAAAACGAACGCAGTTGTATTGTAGTTGTATTGTAATTGTATTGTAGTTGTATTGTAATTGTAATCATTTTTTTTACTTTACTTTCTGTTTATTGCATTTTATATATATATATTTTTAAACATAATTATACATGGTTAATATTGTTGTGAACTGTTATTCTGACATTGTTGTATAATTTAATAATCTGTGATCAAAATTGCTTCAATACCAATGTCGTGTCGCCTAAAAAGGTGTACGCATCAGACCGATAATTTATTGATACTGTACTGCAAAATATGTATTAATGCATACACTGTTGGTGTCCTATAAATAAATAAATAAATAAACGCCAAGCCAGTAATATAAGATACAAAGTAAATTACATTTATTATAATTCATTGACATAAAAGTCTACAATTGATGGTAAAAAGAAGTTTTGCTAAACCTTACAAGTATGTCAGGTTTAGCAAAACTTCTTTGCACACAAAACAGTAGTTTTGTGTGCTAAAACATCAGTGATCATCAAGTTGGCCTACTTGGTTATCTGAATTAAGATCTAACAGTGCCCAACCGCAAACCTAATTTTACTTCAATTGTTGTGACAAGAAATCGTGTCAAAGTAGGTATTTAGTGCGGGTGGATTCATCTGAAAAGCTTAAAAATTTTTGACGCGTTGTCGCTACGATGGCATTGTATTACCATCATTGTGGTGAGTAACAAAGACATAATTGGTAAGGTTGCTACCATTGTGTTTAGTATTATTAAAAATATGATATGAACTGCCAATTTTCATTCCATACTAGAAATTAGCAATATCGTTTATTTTAAACTATAATTTAGAAACACTAAAGTCTTATTTAGGAGATTCACAGAAGCTTTATTTTCGATTTATTATTACAAAATTTTCTTACTATCCATGTCTTATATCATACTCGATTTTTAAACGCAATACATATTGGATTAAGAATAAAATCATTCTGTTCGTGATTATCTTCTCGGCAAACTGTTTCATTTAATACCTATATAATGAGAATGTTTAAAGAAACTATTCCGACATCTTGAATTGTCCGCCATATTAGATTTAGAATGAAGTAATAATTATCTTTTTTTACAAAAAAAACCATTTCATTTCATTCTAATATCATAACAAATAAACTAGGCCGCCATCTTGGAATGTCCGCCATGTTAGATTTAAAATTAAACCGGTGCCTATGCAAACCCTATTCAAATTTTTAAGTTTTCAATCAACCGGTTGACGGTAATTCAGTTGCTATGTAGGTTTGATGAATGAATATATATCAATTACAGGTTAAATAAAAGCTTGAGATATATATATATATATATATATATATATATATATATATATATATATATATATATATATATAGTTATATATATAAGCAGTGAATACGACAGCCCTGCACAACATTTCCGTTACGTCATTGTTGCAATGACATTGCACGGTGCATGACAGGTCACACGAGTACCGGTTGCTGTATAAGATATTGTTCAAGGAAAAGATAAGCCCATTAAGGTGTTAGTCGTGCAAGGAGGCTTGCATTGAGATAATATCAAATTTGTCAAATCACGGTACTATGGGGTTGTAAAGGTTAAGTACCTACGAAACTTTTTTATTACCCTAATAAATACTTTTTAAACGAGACTGTTGTGTATCTTATGTTTTATATTATCTGTTATCTTTTTAATCAGACTTAACAATATCACATGCGATCATATCTCATTAAATGAATGTACTCTCATTTCAAAATCGAAAAGGAACAGGTTCAATGTCCGACGGGTATTTATGAGTTTTTTGCTTTTTTGAGAAATATTATATTTTTTTTAAGAAAGCAATTTTCATGGTATCGGTATAAGGTTTTTCTTTCCGGGCTTTTTACTAATTATTATCAGATATAAACATAATATAATATGCATAATGATAGATTGACAAATGCAGCTCCCTAAATAATTACTGATAATCCAATTATCACAATTTTTATTAATATACATATTTTCACTTTTCTCTGTTTTACATTATATTACTAGTGCATATTGCTTTGTTATAAATAGTGCACAGTGCTTCCCAATACGGTAATTGCGCAATGTAAAGCTTTCTTTGACCATATATTTTATTTTGAAAGTATTGTACAATTAGTTTATAAGATACCTGTGGTTGCGATGACATCATAAGCGCACTTCAAGTGATGGGTTCAAAAGTAAAAGTGGTCGGTTTCGGTTTGTCGAATGGATACCAATAAATGAACGGCTTTATACCTACGCCAAGATGAAAGTGAGAGGACGAACTCGATAAAAGTGTAATAATCAAAATATTTAACATAGTATTGAAGATGCTCCGTAGAAAGTTACATCATTGGGTAACCGTTTAGACGGAATAGGTGCGTTCTTTGACTGTCTGGTTTATTTATATATATGTTATGTAACTTTACATTGCATAAAATTAGCAATAGCACCTATAATATTTTAAGATTTTCCAGTCACTTGTTTACAATACTGGTATTCTTTTGTTTGTTTTTGTATTTAGAGTATATAGATTTAAATGATTATTGAGCATTAGACAACTATTATTTTCTTCTTTTTTTACGTTGTTAAAGTCGGTCATCCATTTTGTCATTACATTTTTTCATCATTATTAGTGAATTGTACTTTTATTTTGCCTTTAATAATGAAATCTATTGTATTATATAGCCTTAAACCATAAAATTAAATAAGTAAATATTATTTTCCATGGTTTGGGCTTTTCAGAACTGTATGGATCTTCAGTCAGTATGATCTAATCTAAGTCAATGTTAATGAATGAATAATGAATTGTCTATGTATTTTTTAATAGAAATATTTATTTTATGTTTGACTATTTAAATTTATAATCATATTTAATCTGATCCAAACATTACAGTATCTTGTTTATTTATACCAAATACATAATATCAAAGTAATAAACAATTTATAAATTTCCTAATTGGATTTTTTCAGAAGGTTATTTTGTATCAAGGCACCATTAAACAGTAGTGCTATTCAAAATTTAATTATTATTAATTTTATTATTTTCCATAAAACTATTTACTGTGTTTGTGGCAAATAATAGGCACATGAAATATTTTTTTATAATCATAAGAGTCAACGCAAGTTACCAGATAGGATGTGTAGGTATTAATATAAATTAACACAAGTTGTGTGCCAAATGTTTACACATTTTTGATAGGTTCGTACTTTCCAACATAATTAGTCGTTGCAGATTTACGCCCGGTTTCTGAATTGAGAATTTAAAGTTAAGCATGTCAAACCGTACTTCCGTTCGATATTTCTACTGTGACATGTACTTTAGTAAGGACAAACGAATGATAAAGTAAGATGATAAGTTTTTGACCACAGTGTTATCAACTTAGTAGTTTGTCCACCAAAAGACATGTCAAAGTGCTAGAATAAAACTAAAATATCGCCATGACGTCGCTAAGATTACGTATATTTTCCACCGTCGTGCTCTTGTGATTTAGAAGTCGCTTACTCGTCATCAGTGCGCGTGTTGTCTTCGGTAAAAATAATATTCAGCTTATTAATGGCTACCACTCGGAAAACATTGTAATTAGGGTTCCGTATTGGCGTAGGGTCCAAAACTCATTAACAAAAAGTAAGATAACTATAATAACCTGTCTTATATTTGTATCATTTAGTTTTCGAACAATGAATAATTATAACTTACATGTTCTGATTTACTAAGCAACATTTAATAAGGTTGACCACGGATGCCACAGTTTTTGATTAAAGGTAACATCAAAAATCAAATCAAATCAAATATTATTTATTTTCCAAACAGCGTACAATTACTTAGCTAGGCAGTGATCACTACACTAGGCTCGCAGACCTGAACAGTAGTGACCGAAGGTGAACACCAGAAGAAAACAAAATAATCATTGCACACTTAACTCAAAGAATTATTAGATCATTAGGAAAATTTATAGATCATAGTTTATTATTAATTCTTAAACAATTTAGCAAGGTAAACAATAAATGCGATCGTTCATTTGGGTGTACAAAGGTGTGTAAGTTGTGTAGTGTAAAGTGTGATGTGAAGAATAAGGGCAGCATGTCAGCCAGTTGATGGAAGGAGGTGTTCAGTCTCTGTATAGTTCAGACTCATCAACCAGTTTTTGGTAACTAATTTAGCTTTACGCAAGCAGAAACTATGTACCGGGCTTTTACGGTTTATCCTATTGTAGATATAAGGGTGGGAAAAAAAAGGGAAACGTTGGGCAAATGCGGTGCGAACACTTGGCAGGGGGACCTTAAATATACGCTTTTTAGCCAACGTATAGTAATCGGGGGAATTAATAACCTTTTTATGTTGGGCGCATACAACTCGCCACACGTATAGTTGTCGGACTCGGAGTATTTTGGCTTCCTTATAAAGTGTGTCCGTAGGGTACCGGTAAGGTTTGTTGAGCATGACTTTTAATACTGCACGTTGGGCTCTTTCCAGTTCGATGAAGCTGGTCTTACTTGAACAGCCCCATACACCTATGCAATAAATCAGAAGAGATTGACATAACGAGATATAAACCAAATGAAGTATATCAAGAGGTGCTGACCTCCTGAGAGATTTTACAATATAAATCATTTGTAACATTAGGCCTCGCCGCTTCATTATTATTGTAATTACATGAATCACGCTTGTTCGACGTCAACTAGGATGTCAAATTAGCTGTTAAAAAGTAACAGAGGCATTTTATCTTGTGTCCGACCTTGTCTTGTATGAGTATGAATAGTAATTAATTAAATACTGTGTCAATTTTGAAGTGATGATGCGCCGCTTAGTTTAATTTTATTGTGGCAAAGGTTAAGAATATGGTTTCGTGTTATAAAAGTTCAAATGTCAGATTAATATGAGCTTTCTATAGATTTTTTGTCATATGTTATTGATACTACGATTATTGAATACGCATTTAACGCAATTTATACTTTCGGCAATGGTGAATTTAAAGGAAATCCATGGGACTTGATTAGGTAGGAGACATGCACATGCATGTTTGAAAATTTTGTTGCCATTACCAACCTACCAATCAGTAAACATGACTTTAAACAGGCTGTTAATATGAGAGAATTAAGCATCCATAAAGTCAATTATCTTTTATAACTTAATAATTAAAAAAGGGGAGTTCATAAGCATTAATCGGAATACTCCCATTAGTATCGAAAATGTTAAGTACACACTTAAAAATTTCGTTAAGTTACCAGTTTTTATTTTTAATAAATAGATTATAATATCTAGATTTATATCATAACCTCTTTTGGCATGTAGGTATTAAGATTTAAGACCCGAAAAGAAACACTAAAAAGCAGTTATGCAGAAAAACTAAAATGAATGCCCTCAGTTGGATTTCCAGGGAGAAAGACACGTCAAGCACGCGTAGCAGGACAAACTCGAAAAATGACAAATACTCGTATTTTGTCCATATTTCATTAAAGCATGAATTTTTTCAGTTTTTTTATGTGGTCAACGCTCGAACTACCCTCCGAAACAGGAAAAGCGGAACCACTAAAGGATGGCAGCTCTGTCCGTTTATCAGTCCCATCGCATTGTTAGTTAGTACACATATGCAAAGTACTCTGGGATAATACCGAAAGCAAAAAAAAAAAAAACTAAATTGACGAATTACCACCAAATCAGGCATTATTTTTTTTATCAACTGTTGATAAAATCGACAAATAAAAAAACTAAAGCGAAAATGAAATATGAGGATCTTTTTTAGAGATAAACTAGAAAATTAAAAAGGTTTTGAAAACTACAAGATATTACTCATATCTATAGTCAAGAGAAATAATTACTTGAGAAAATTCATAATTTAAGTAAATTATTTTTAAGCAATAGACGAGAATTAAAATGGAGCAAGAATTTTTAATAATTAGTATTCTTAACAATTATTGTTTATTTAGTTAAAATTTTCGAGTAATTAGTTCTCTTTATTATAGATACTAGTGTTAGAGACACCAAAAAATGCCTTATTGTGAGCAGATTAAAAGAAAGATTTAATTAATGGAATAGTTTACTTGTAGCAAGGAAACAGACCATGTGACGATCGCAAGTATGCGTGCTAAGCATCCACGATTTCTCGTGATCACCACACTCATCCTCAAAGAGCAAAAAGTTTATTGTAGCCATTAAGCAGCTGACCTTACAGCCTGGTTTTACCTTTCCTCGGTGCGATCCATTCAACAAGACAATAGATACCACTTTCTTCTTAACTGTTGGGTGCCGAGTATGTAATTTGATAGAACACGGTTTCATGATCTTTAATAAAAGTTCAGCTTCTGTATGTTTAAGTTCATAAAACCCCTAAAAGTGGTTGATGGATTGATATATTTCTTTGAAATGTTTTCCTTAGTACAGGGAAGGTTTGAACAGTAAAGTTGATTAAAACTACACCGGGTCATCTAGTAATAAAAAACAAACGTGTTTTTTCCCTTTTTATAGACAAACCACTCGTGCGCGAGTCCTACTCGCAATTGTTTTTTTTTTATTTTATACAACACTTTGCGCCATACGAATTTGGATATAGAAGTCAATATCATAATAATTGTTGATTTTCGAATTAAATAGATTTGTTTGGTGTAAGTATAATAAAGAATTGACCAAATAATATATTTTGCTTAAGCACTTTTATAAAGAAATCAATTATAGGACATCAGAATTTTTCGATATAGTTGTCAGTATGCCATTATTATTGCTTCCCTCTCTGTTTCATAATTAAATTTTATATGAGCTATAAAAGACTGTAATTGATAAAAGTTGTAAAAGCGAGCAAATTTTAATTACCAGTAAGTACCTACTATTTTGTATCGGGTATTGTAGATATTACAAAATTGACAACTCAATTTGCAATACATGACGGATTATTGGAAGCAGTTACAATCTAATTATAGTAAGGTTGTCTCATGTGTTTTTTAATCATTATGATTGAGTGTTTGTTAATATCTGACGTATACGATAAGTGAACGAATGTGAAAAAAGCTAATTTTACCCGCTTTAAAAAGGATTATATGGTGTTTAGGGTTATTAAAGTTTCTTTATTCCGTCATAACTTTTGAAAGACAACGAATATATATGTTTAGAGTATCCTTAACATTGGCTATATATTTGTTTTAAATGTCCAATATGGCGGTTGTATGACGTCATTTAAAAAATATTAAACAAAAATCTTCAGTTGTAATCTACCGGTTCTGAACAAATAAAATTTAACATTTCTTTCAAGTTTCGTTTTGCCATTGCTTATATCGAAAATGCTCTGCAACATAAATGCAAAATACCGTTGCATAAAACATATAAAGGAAAGTAATATTCACCTAAGTTGTTCGACAGGATTTTATTGCGCACATATTTGAATTCAGATGTTATATTTATACTTATTAATTTTTGCTTAAAATTATAACTTCATTATGTTTCAACCTGAAAGGATAAGTGAAATATGTATAATTAAGGTAGTAAAACTAATTAGTGGAGTATTATATAGACGTGGTTTAACATGACTTTCGAAGCGGGATCGAGATAATAAAGTTTCGGTCACTCATCCTGTGACCGGTCATTGCGAAGGTTGCTTGACACGGTATATTAAATAGATCGAGTACACCTCATAAGACCGACATTATTTCATAATCTAAGTCACTACGATTTTGTTGTGATTTGACCAATTATTTATTACTGATCGGATTTCTTAAGCCTGTTTCATTAGAAATATGACTGTATGATCTTGGCTTTAGGTAAGTAGTAGAGAAGAGAGAACTCTGGTTTTAGAAATAACCGACCACCAACTAGAATATATTTCAATTTCAGTTTTGCAATCAAATTACCACTAAGAAAATATAAGTTAGTTCAGATGTATCTATATTTTTTAAGTTTGAAAAATATATTTTAATTTGATTTATTAATATAGTGTTGTGTATGCTACATTTTTTGAAACTATACTATTGGAAATTAGAAGTGACAATGGTTTAAAAATAGTCAAAGATTGAAGAAGAAGGATTTATGGGTCATAGAACGTATAAAGTCGCAATCACTTTCGGAACAGATATTAATTTGAAAAATCAAGAAACATTAAAAACATAGTAAGTTAAAGAAATATTTGCGCATAGCGCTTTTTTAAACAATTTCAATTAACGTCAAAATAGCATTGTCGTTTATTATTTAACTATCATAAATCAAATAGTTGTAACGTGAAGTTAGTGAATGTCTTTCAAAAGTCAAATTGAAAGAAATTGCGAGGGATTAGGTATGACTGAGTTAAAAAAAAATCTATTCAGTCTGTCAGTTAAATAATAGAAAAATTATAGAAATGGCTTAGATAATAGGCTTTAAAGTTTATGGGTGGAGGGTGGAGGGTCGCTATGTTACAGTTTTATAGGAAATATACAAAATCGTGACGTCATGCGACATTTCAACTCAACGTATCGCCGTAATATATTGATTACGCAATAAATAAAAAATACGTGTTTTATATTTTTCAATAATTTACCTAACGGACAAACAAACAAAAGTTAGTCATAATCCATATTAGGCCACTAATTAATCAAATTAAATATTAGCGAAGGAAGTATAATGCTATATGGTTACGACAGCACGTAACTATAGTGTATTTTTTATTATTATATTTATATTATTATTATTAAAAAGAAAACAAATACTTAACTCATGCAATACGAGTTATTTTCCCGCGACTAATTTTTAAAATCGGTCCAGTAGTTTCAGAGCCTATTCGATGCAAATAAACAAACAAACAATCAAATATTTCCTCTGAATATTATTAGTATAGAAGACTGTTTTATAGTTTGTGGCGTTTAAGCAATATCTACGGGTAATTTTCGAAGTGATGAGCTTTACAACAAGTTGTGTAAAAGCAGGAAATCAAAACTATTTCACTTTGCATACCAATTACAATCAATGATAAGTTGCGCAAAAATCAATTTCGCTAATTGCTAACGTAGGTACAATGTAGATCTCGTCAGGTTATGTAAGGAACTAAAAAAATAAAAAAATACGTGTTTAATATTCCTTGATAAGGGGATATCCACATATTACGTCACACTTTAGGGGGGGGGGGTCGATGAACTGTGACATTAGAGCAATATTTACATGCATGAGGGGGGGGGGGGAGTTTAAAAATCATGAATTTTGTGTGACGTAATTTATGGACGGCGCCTAATCAAACCGACGATCAGATAAACAAAAAATTGTCAAAATCCCAAATAATAAAGAGCTGCGTTAAATATTAAGGAAACATGCTTTCACGTATAATAAATATGTGCAGTTAGGACGCAATATCGAAAGCGCATCTC
This sequence comes from Diatraea saccharalis, assembly GCA_918026875.4. Lineage (NCBI taxonomy): Eukaryota > Metazoa > Arthropoda > Insecta > Lepidoptera > Crambidae > Diatraea > Diatraea saccharalis. Next base: position 10,531,062 of record OU893337.1, read on the forward strand.
GACGGGAAAGCCAGCCCGTTAGGGGACCGGCTGCACCCAGCTTTCCAATCTAGACTTGCCACTAAAGCCTTCAACATTATGTATCAAACTTTCACCTGGCGAAGCACCATCGCTTAATATACCCTGGGTGAATTAACATTTAATCTATAACAATATTATTAAGAAGAAATATTTCATTGTTTTTCTGTTTGCATTGAATATACTCTGAAACCATTGGACGGCGTCGATATAGGCTACAATTTACGGGTGCATAAATTTAGTAATTGTTTACTTTGTAAAACTGAATTATCGAGGTTAAAAACTGACAAAATTTGAAAACAAATGCTTTCAATTTAAAATGTGTGCAAACAATTGTTTTCGAATTTGAATGGCACTTTAAGTTCTGAAGTGGAAGCTGTACACTCACTCACATATATAATTACGTAAAATTTTATGGTTTTAATTTAAAAATGATATCTTGAATGAACTTTAATGAGCCATGTATTATCTTAATGGATGTGGTTGCAAAAACGCAATTAAAAAATTTGATATACATACTAAAGTACAGTCAATTAGATACATTTCTGACTTTTAGGTTTTAAATAAATGGAAACTTTTGACATTTTGTGATATCTTGATGTTCTGTTGTGTTAAGTGCACGGCCATAGTTACTCATTAAAACCACATTGGTTACTCTTTGTTATCTTAATTTATGAGAGCGCATACACCAAAAAAATCACGAAATTTCAACAATTTTTATAATACAAATTACGTTCAAACTAGATGTAATTAATAATGAGAAAACTAAATCATATTTGTGAGGACACTCTTTCACTAAAAAAAATATCTATGAAAAATCACTTTTCTTATGTAGTTACCTTAAATATTTATTTCATTCTGTTTGTATTTATTGTTATAGAGGCAACATAAATACATCATTTGTGAGCATTTCAGCTGCCTAGCTGTCACGATTCTGAGATACATATAGCCTTGTGGGTAACAGACAGGCGTACAGAGTCTTTAACTCTTTGAGTACGGAACCTTAAAAACTATGACAATTTAACTAATGAAACTTACGGTCATTTACACAAACGTCCATTAAGGTTTAATGACGCATTGTATGGTTAATACCACTTTAAACTAATGACAATTTTAATGGACGTTAGTGCGACTGTCTGCTAGAGTTTCAGTTGTAATGAATGAATTATTGATTCAACAGTTTCACTATTCGAACAGGTATTATGGACTGGTGGTGAGGCACCATATCCTACACCCATTCCTTTTCACACATAAGTATAAGTGATATGTTGTGTAACCTGTTGTTTAGTATTCTAAGTTTTTACATCTGTTGAATATCTTACATCTACTGAATTCTAGTTAGCTAAATATACCATGACATTTTATGATTGTCTTCAGGTTACAGATATATGATCTGCGATCAACATGTGCCAACGAATAGTTTGGCACCCTTTATGGGTAGTGTTACATCACTCAAGTCATCATCATCATCACCAGCCCTTTTACGTCCCCACTGCAGGGGCTCAAGCCTTCCTTATGGATGGTTAAGGAGGATGGGCCATGACCCTCCACGTTGGCCCCAATGCGGATTGGAGGATATTAACTACTACAAATGCAGCCGGGACCAACGGCTTAACGTACCTTCCGAAGCACGGAGTAGCTCCAGATAATCATTTTCGGTCACCCATCCCGTGACCGACCCTTGCGAAAGTTGCTTAACGACTACGATCGCGGGCCGCGGCGCTTATCCACTTAGGGATAAATGTACTATCATCGTGTACACCACGCGGGTGAAGCCGATGGCGGAATTGTAATTCTATCTATAAACTTCTCTTACAGTCAGTCGTAAAATTGACATTAAAATAATGTCAAGCATACTATTTTTTGAATTTGGAACGTTCACTAGAGCTTAAAATCGTCATTAAATCTTAATGGACGTTTGTGCAACCGACCGTTTGGTATATAGAAGTTAAAGGTGACTACTGAAAGTAAGTACTTATTGTAACTTAGAGATTCAATAAGAAAGGGTTTAAAATTACTTTTTTCAATTTTGTCAACCCCTGATAAGGTTGATTAAAAAATTGAAGAAAATCATGTTATCCATATCGGCAGAGTCGTGGGTGGAAAAATAGTAATATAAAGAGGAAAGATTAAATTTTAGAACTCAAAGACCTTTCGTGTAAAAAAAAGTTTCGCTCAGCTAATTAATATATAATATAATAAAACATGTGTAATATTTTTATTAATTTACATAAATTCCGGTTCATCGGAATATCGAAAAATATTTGCTATTTTTTACCGCCTGTTAGAACCTCTGTCACTATTGTAATGATTAGTGATTAGACAATGGTCTCAACACCACAACAAAGGCAAGTGGCGGTTAATTTATCAATCAAATTTAATTGTATACCACAGAGAAAAACGCCACATCTTTTTAATGTATATTGAACCTTATTTAACAGGCGTGAAGGTCTCGATTTTCAAAACGAGAATATTATTGTTCTTGTGAGGTTGGCGGTCGTACATATTGTATAATATTTTCTACATTTCTTGCTAGCGTAGCTAGTAGTACTAGCACTCAAGTAGAGGTAGTATGTACATACTACCTCTACTAGTAATTTTACTCTTAATTTTGCCATTGAATTTATAATTTATTTCAGCCATCATAAACTTTCGATGCTTTTTTACCAGAATTAGTAAGATTTTTATTTTATTGTTCTGGCAATATTTGGCTTTGACCATTTTTTTTAACTTTGATTAATTAACATTAAAATGTTTGATATAATATGTTATAAACAAGTTGTCAGCCCTACCGGTGCAGTCTCCAATCATTGTCCGTTTGACGGACGCGTACATACTACGTCTCTTTGTAATAGCTCCCGGCCGTTATTAATATATGATATTAAAGCCTCATATCCTAAGGATATGATCTTATATTCCGTCAATCGAGCGTGTAAGCCGTTTAAGGCGTGTCAGTTTCACTGAGAGCATAAATTGTAATAGTGCCAGTAACAGCATAACTTTATATATGAAAGTAAAAGATTTAAAAGCTCTTATTATATTTTTTTAAATGTCCTTAGACAAAATAAAATTAATCCAGACTTAATATAACTAGGAGCAAATTTATTACCCGGCTTAAAACATTATTCGATCAAATAAAGTGGAAATGTCTCGAGTCAACGTTTTCTCTTCTGTCTTCGTCAATTTACTTTAGGTGGCCAATGGTTTAAATCAAGTTAATTTAAACTAACTTTAGTCCTCGTTTTATAATAAGACTGAATTAGTTTTTCTGTAAAATGGCTGAAATAACTATTAAATATAGATATCAGAAAAAAAAACATCGACTTGGAGCTTGTGTAAATTATACCCATGCAAAACCGGGGCAAGTCGGGTATTAGTTGGGTCGAAACCATTACCTGCATTCACCAATATCTTCTCATTTGTATATTACTTCAGTCGATAACATTATTCATGTTGAATTCCGACTTTGCCCTTCTCACAGTGAGATTGATGTAACATCGATATTACTCGAAAGTAATTTATAGTGTGAATCTATCTTCATGAGTGTTGCCTGCCAATGAGATCTATCTAGTCTTGTGTAGAATGCGGTTGGAAATAGAGACCCGGAATTCTTATATGTTATTACATTTAACTTGTATCTATATCTATGTATAACATATATTGGAACAGATTTTCGTGGATTTTACATATCCTCTATACAGGAAAAATTTATTATCAATGCACATTTTTTTTTCTATGATTTTAGAATTCGTGTAATACAACATAATTGTACATATCTCCAAAGATTTTTTTAATATTTCATAATAAAAAAATAAAGTTGATGATTTAATATTTATTAAAATTTTCATCTTTATTTCAATAGTAAAGAAGCTGTAGTATATGTACAAAAGACGGTCATCAACCTCCATGGTACAAACAAGGAGCAAAATTTTTATAATTTGGATCATCGACTTTGCTTATAGGCATATTCTATCTTTTATATTTCTGATATAACTGGGTCAAAAAAAAGGGAGAAAACCGTGAATATATTTAACGTAACGAACACAATAATAAATTTTGTGCATTAATTACAAATTTTCCTGTATCTTCACGCCTAGGTTGCGATCGCCTAACTCACAGCCGTATATATTGCCATAGCGATAACTTTAAGAATGTTTTCTTTATTCTTACAAGTAATATGTACATATTCTTTTTTTGTTGATCTGTTTTTTTATTATTTATATATTTAATCAATGTTTTTCATTGTTTTACTTTTATGAATACAGGAAAATTTATTAGTTAGTTCTTTTAGTTTTTAAATTAAATTAGTTCGAGAGCGCTTTATGTTTCGATTACTTTTTAACACAGATTGTATCCATTACTGAAATATTATAAAACAACTCCTGACATACGCATTAGATAACATTAACATAATACGACAGTATTTTCAAGCTTTTTTGTAACGTATTTGTACACATCGTACATAATGACAGATAGCATTCGCATCTCAAAACTCATGATTCTCCGTGACTTTAAAAACTATGGCAAAACGCACAGTCACCGGCCACCGCGGCCGAAAACCGCAATGCACTCAGACGGGCGATTTCTCCACGAAATCGCATTTCACGCTAATGGGTACGAAATTAATTCACCCAGTACCGTATCACGGGGGCAGGAGAGAGAAAAAAGACACCACCTAGATTTTTGCATACTTTACCGTAACCCGTAACTGATGTTATAAATATCAGTGGAGATTAGAATGTGGAAAAAGAAAACATTATGATAGCCAGTCCGTATTCCTGCAAATTGTCGGCTAACGTGTTTCATTAGGTATATCATTTTTAATTCATTTGTTTGTTTTTACATCTTTTGTTATAAAAATAGCTGTTTTCCAGCGACTTTGCCCACGTAAATTATATCCCATGTCGCCTGCGTATTCAGTAGTTTCCTGTAAGTGAAAGGATTTTTAAAAACAATCCAGTAGTTTCGGAGGCTATTCAATGCATTTCTTTACAAATGCATTGAATGCATTGAAAACAAAACTTTGCTCTTTATAATATTAGAACAGATAGGAATGTAATTGTCTTCGCAAACTACCATATAAGGAATGCAAATCAATGATTAACAGTTTGGGGTTATTATAGAAAAGCTTGTGCGCTAACATGCTTTCAATTGGTGAACTTTGTGGTGCTATTCTGTAAAAGCCTCGAACTCGATAAGTAAAGAACATCAGTTAAGTATTACAAAATTCAGTAAAATATATGACTATATGTATTTATTTATATAAATATGTAGGTACAATAATAAATACAAAATAGGCCATAATAAAGACCTAGTTCAGGTATAAACTATTAAAGACAGACTTATCCCTCGGATCACGTCGTACAGAACTTCAAGGTACGTTTTTATTATAGTTACTTTCTTTTTTTATAGAGTTATATTCCACGATCTGATTTTAAATTGCCTTTTTAAAAGTCGTAGTTTTTCTACGTCAGTTGAATTAATCATTTCTTTACAATGCCGCAGATTTTGAATCAATGTCCTAGTTATACGTAAGTTCAAATCAATGCAGATTTTGGCAAACGATTCGAATCGTTACAAATATATATATAAATACACGCGTTTAAAAGTAGTTTTTTTATGAGTTTAATTAATGTATGGTATGAAATAATAATAATTCATTTATTGCATATCACGTAGTAGGTCATATGGTTGTTGTTAAGGCCTTTGCAATCAACAAATGATTCGAAATTCTTATCAAACAAAATAGTTATTTTATTCTTTTATGTATTTGATTACAAGGTGAATCCCATGCATGGTTTGTGAGGTACGCTAATATGAAAAAGGTACCTAATTGTGTTTCGCGAGGTCGCAGGTATGTACGTTAGTTTTATCTGTGATTTTGTATACCATTATTCATTTTTAAGAAAACAGTACGATTCCCACTATTATTTCAATTCGAAAACAATTTAGTTGATAAGTGATTTGTTTTTTATTTTGCCAAATAGATAAACATTTTAAATATCGCTTTATTTATGTTAATTACCTCCCTATTTATTTTTTTTAAAAGTAACGCATCGAATATTATATCTGACTTCCATGAAAGTGATGTCCATCGGTGCATACAATTGAAAAAGTATTAATTCAATTCTACACGCGCATAATTAATGTCCGTGTTTACCTTATAACTTTATAATTAATTACGTGGGTACCATCAGCTCCATCCGTTTTCATAATATCATAATTATAGTAACTATTTAATGATATTTACGCATGCTGTTTTCATTTGTGATAAGTTTTAAATATCTATCTGTACATAGTATAAGCAAAGTACAATATATATATAGTACAATGTATAACTTTCTGTACGCTGAAATGTTTTAAGCTGCACATCGGATATAAATGGAGTTTTCATCGATATACAGAGAGATTCAAGAGAATTCTATGTATAATATAGGACCACGCGGCCGATGCCACCGGCGAAAGCTAGAAATTCATATAATTTTATGCTGTAATTGCGAAGATCAATAGTGATATCCTGTTATAAAAACAGCCTGGAACTCGACTTCGGATTCTGCACATAGAGGTTCAGTCAAATAGAACCTACTTCGAAATATAATAAAGATTTTATTTCATTGAAGGTTTATTAATGTCACGGCACTCCATTCGACGTCCAATTCCAAGTGGTTCTTATAATAGAATAACATAGCAATTTGGTGAGCCTGAATTAATTGAAAGTATTTTCATCTTTGCTTATAAGTTTGTGGCATATAATTGGAACATAATTTAAACTTTGCCATAGAACTTGGGGAACCAACCTTACAACTGCTTGAAAGCATTTTGTATGACTTCCTGGGAAGATTTTTATCCGTGAAAATAAATGTTCAAATTAATAAATGTTAGTCGGTTTGGCCGATGTTTGGAGAGTATCTATCGAGAATGACGTATATATCTAAGACCCCGTTCAGAACTAATTTATACATCACTCGTTGGTAAGGAATAGAATTACAAATAAATAAAAGTACCTATTGTCAAAAAAAAAATTGATAGTTTCATCATACGCGGGTGATATAAGCTATAATTTACGCGGACGAAGTCGCGGGAAAACAGTTAGTAATATATGTACAATATCATGCCGCTCTTTCTTTAAAAGTTTAGTATGGATTGCTTTTTAAATTCATTTCCAATTAATTTAAATTTAGGTACGTTAGTGACCAGTATTCCTTATGGTTTATACTGTGGTTATCTCGCCGTGCACTCGTGCCACTCGTTAGCCGTATCCTCTCTCAGCACAGGCTTTAATACATGTATTACGAGCAGTTTCTGTGTTAATGTCACGTTGAACTCGAAAATTACTGCCATTTTGGTTGCAGCTATCTTCACTTTATGAGCTGATTGTAAAAATAATGGAAAGTAGAACAGTATTTTACACACTTTTATAAAAAAGTTTCACTCTGAAATTTGAGACATATTAAATTTTAATTTAAAACTAAATTAGAAATATAACCAATAATATTACAGAAAAAGCTTTTACTGTAAAAAAAGTTTAAATCCCTTATCAATAAGTAATACGAAAGTATCTATGAATAAATGATTTTTTTTAGATTATCATTTATCAATTTCAGGATTAAAAAATGTTATAAAATATAACATTAAAGTAACTAAATATAATAAATACTAGATAACATGATATATATTTCTTAGATCCCAGATTAATTAGCCTTAAGAACTTGTATTAAAGAAATCGGAAACAACTTGGGCACAACACTTAATTTAATATTTTTCTACATTGATCCAACCGAATAAAACTAGCAATTATAACATAAAAAAGACTTGAAGTGGTAATCGTTTTATAAACAAATGACCGGAAAGCATCGTAATTGCAATGCAGCATTTGCATCTCATTTAAAAACTCACGGCAAAGCGTAGGGTATTTGATTTTATCCTTCAAATAAGAGGGCTCCCTATTTAAAGTATCATAAAAGTACTTTGCATATGGAATAAAGACGATTGCTGATGCTAATTAAAGCTTAATTAACTGTGATCATATTTACATTATATACAAAGCTTTTTAGTCAATATCATAAAAAGAGGCAAAGATTCCCATCTATTCGTGTATATGTAAAAAGAAAAGCTTATTCAGGGTTTAAAGTCAACTTTGTTAGTTTAGCTATAAGGAAAATTCACAAATATCACAATAAACTCGCCGTTTTTGAGTAAAAATCTAAAAATACCGCACTTATATTTTTTTATTTTTATACAATTTACCTAATTGCATATATTCTGAGCAGGTGAAATAGTTTCTTCGTGGCCGCAAAAATCTAAAAGTACTCTATAAATTTTTGGCTTATACCAAGTTGTTTTTTATATGGATGTCTGTACAACTATTAACCCATTGTTGCCAAAGAAACATATTATACTAAGCCACAGTGAAGATTAGTGATGTTTAAGTATACACTTAAACAAGTATATTAGCCCTTCACCTGCGGCTTCTCTCGTGTGGATTACATGGCTTTGTCTGTTCAGAAACTCACATTAGCTCATAACAGGTTGAATTTTTCAAAATATTTTCATAGTGAACCTCTACGTCATAATAACGACTAGTGTACCAAGTTTCAGATCGCATCACTAGTTTTAGTTGTGTGTTGATAGATCAGTCAGTCACTTTTACCTTTTCTAACTATACTAGTCTTTCGTCCGCTGTTTTGTCAGTAACCATTCTGTTATTAAAAACTCTTGTCCTTTCCCACTCTACTTGCGTTCAATTCATTAATATTGGTTTAGGAGTTAATGCGTGAAAACGTAAGAGACACTGAGAAAGACAAACTTTGACATTTATAATGTAGTATGGATAATATAAATAGCAAATAAATAATTATAAAATTTATGATTATAAATTACAATATTTACCCTCCATAATATAAACGCATGTATTTAGTATTGTGAGGGCAGTAATGAGGTGGTTTGTAACAATCGCCTTGATCTAGCTAGCTAGTATCATGTCGGAAGGACCTAGGACAGAATAACGGGCCGATGCCGGCGGAATACAGCCGCGAACAATGGAGGTCGGGAGATCACTACTCATTAGATAACACTATGGACATTGGTATAATATTTTGTAATGTACTTGTCGAAGAATATTCACCACGTTTAAGAAAATCGTTTAATTTCAAACCTAAATGCCAAAGTGACAGTTTGATTTAGTTTTTATTTTATTTTTAATTCTTTCTCGCTTGCACAATGGCGTGAACGTCTTCGAAAGAATTTTAATTTTCTCGAATTTTCTTTATATACAAATATAATTCGTCTCTAATAAAAATAACATTATATGATATTATTTCTTTATAATATAAATGTGTATCACTTTGTCGCCGAGGTGTGATATTAAGAAAAGTCACAGATATTGTAATAAGCCAATGATTATTGAAAAATATTTTTTGACATTCCAAATCTCGTAATCTTTTATTATATTAGAGTTTGATAAACTTAAGTAATAAACAAATGGTTTTTTTAAATTATTATTATAAAAAATATCATTCTGCACTTCTTCTCCATTTAAACTAATTACCTATTTATATAATCAATACAGTAAGTAGCTCGATGGCGTAGTGGATAAACGCCGCGGCCCGCGATCGTTGTTGTTAAGCAACTTTCGCAAGGGTTAGTCACGGGATGGGTGACCTAAATTACTATCTCGAACTATTCCGTGCTTCGGAAGGCACGTTAAGCCGTTGGTTCCGACTGCATTTGCAGTCGTTAATAACCTCCAATCCGCATCGGGCCAGCGTGGAGGGTTATGGCCCATCCTTCTTAACCATCCATAAGGAAGGCCTGAGCCTGAGGATGATGACGATGATAATCCATACTAATACCATAGTTTAAGGATTCTTCTGTACACTGTGCCAATATTATAACTGTATGCAAATTCCGTTGTCACGCTTAAATTACTTAATCAATTTTTATGAAATTTGGACATAGGTAGACTGGAACTTTTGAAAATATGCAAGTTTTTAATGCGAAAATAAGCTTTTATGATTTCCAAGCGGGTTTTCTCACGGGCAGTAGCTTGTCGTTTAATTATTCAGTTCTGTTTCTTGTCAACAGGACGAGTGAGCTGGTTGCATTGGTGGCAGTATCGTGTACGCTGTTTCTGTTTCTACATACACGCGATCTGAGCACCAAGCTACGACGAATGCAGGGCAGGCTCAATGATGACGTCACCGCCTTCAATCATCTCACAGACAGTAAGTACCTTTACCATATACCTTTCTATAATGGCTTCATCACAGAAATAGGTTATAATTTCGATCGTCCACTGAGCTTTTACTCAGAATAAAATCGTAATAACTGGCTCCATAATAAAACGTAAAATTGATATGCTTGTACGATTAAACATGACAACAGAAGGCCTATTCTATTTGTATGAAACGTAATTTCGTCTATTTGCAAAGTGGTAAAAAGGACTCCAAAGAAACGTAGTTTTCAATAATTTATGATACAACGTAGATTGGACCTAGTAGTGCCTCTGATCCACAAATAATCTTCACGTATACGATTTTAAAAATATATATATCAAAGATTAGATATTTTCCAAATTAGCGTAATGAATGACACACTGTAGCAATTGGAAATTGTAGCAAAATAGGTTTAAAAGATTCCTTAACTAAAAAATAAAATGTATTTTGGTGTACATTTTTTGGTGTACATAACAGTGTTGTCTATCTTCCTATCTAAATTTATAAAGATCCAATAATTTTAACGTCGTCGTTAAAATATGAACTAGATGAGATGCATTTCATTGTTTTTTGCATCCACGTACTACGTCATGCACTTTTGCTGAACAACTTTACCGCACGCATGCGCACCGTTTAGCGTGAATAGGACGTAATTGCCCCCGCTCTTATTGCCATAGAGGCTAATGCCTATGTTTCACGCAACCGTGGACTAAGAGTTCAGGAATAACATTATAATAATACCAAAAGCGTTAATGCAGTCTTTACATTCTAAATTGATGTAACCTATATAACGATGTGTAGATTAAAGAAGTGACAAAAAAATTAAAGCGAAAATTTAATTTGTGAGTAAAGATTTAATAGTGGCTTTAATTTTATACTTTTTCAACAAAATTAAGAAATTATAATAAAACTATCTATTCCTTCCTTTCCTAACTAACTATTACCGCAATTTCACCCGCGTAAATTTTAGCCTAGCCTATAGCTCCTGTGTATAATGTAGCTTCCCGTAAGTGAAAGAAATTTCAAGATTGGATCGGCATTTCTGAAGATTTCCCCCTACAAAACAAAATAGAAAGTCAGAAATTTTATTTCTTTATCTATACTTATATTACAAAGAAGAACGATTTGATTGTCTGTTTGCAACGAATAGGCTCCGAAACTACTGGTTGGATTTTAAAAATTCTTTCATCTACGGGAAGCTACATCATATGCGGTGAACATAGGCTATATTTTAGAAGTTTGTATAAGGAATTACCATGTTACCATAGAAACCATTGTTTACTATTCGATTTGTCATTGTAATTATATTCGTGTCATCCAGTGTCATCGTGTCATGATATGAATCGACGTCCAAATAAACAGTTCCCTAGGGACCACAGGGGTGAAGTTGCTGGCGAAAAGCTAGTGATATTTCAGTATAACAGTATAATACTTACTTACACAAACTGTTATAAAAATTTTCACACATTTAAAAAACATTTCATAAATCTTTTATTTAGAAACTTCTTTGTGGTTTATCACATCTCTGCTTTTAAAAATGGCTTAATAAATTACTTGGGACTTAAAAAAAATGTGCGCAAATATTAGCATATCGTGAGAATTAGGTAAACTTGGTCAAAAAAGTAAATTAAATAGTTAAGATTAGGTTAAGATTATTTAATATAACTGTTTGCTCTTAATAAAATTAAAAGCAAAATAACTATCAAAATTCCAGGAACAAACGTTAAAACAAGTAGGTAAATTAACACAGCAATGTGGTTAATTATGCAAAATGTTGCCGTATTAGCAGGCTCAAACAGTACTGTCCTACTAATATCGCGTGCTGCTCGCGTATCATTATATTAAGTTCACTGCCACGGGAATTTGACCAAACTTTCACTGTCATGGAAAAAGCATGATATGGCATTTGCGTCGATTCATTCACTGCGATACCGTTCTTTTGGTTGCTCCGATCTTTTTTATATCAATACCCTACGATCGACTACTAACATCTAATTATTTATATCAATTTTTTCTTCGTCTTGACAGTTACGCTTCACTAGATTTACGGCGCTCCATCAATCGAGATCACTGGCTTTCTTTCCAATTCACTTCAATTTTCTTTGTCTCGCACGGGTGGATTTTACTTTATTAAATTTAAAAAAAAACCGCTACTTCCGTTCCCGTCTCAGTTTTATTGAAGAAATTTCAATGCTACATTTAAATAATTATTGAGATAAAACTAATATTAACAGTACACTATGGATTTAATATTTAGGTTTAGACTTACAGGAAATAAAAGCTATTTTCAATTATAATTATCATGGTAAAATAATTAATCCTCTAATTCTTCTTATAAACTTAACTCAGCGCAGTCTTTTATAACTAAACGATAACGTAATATCTTACAGCTTTCATAAGAACCATAAACATTAGATCATAATTCCAAGTCTTTGGAAATAGTGTACGATTAAAATGGAATTTAATAGGTATTTGTAAATTGGAATAGCAGTGCGATGTATATGTGTTTTGCGCACCGCAAGCCGCACCGATGCGCGAGCGCGTACTTCCTTATTGCCGCTCTCGATTCACTGTGATTAGAGGACTCTAGCGCCTGACTATACTCCGCGATTGCTACATCTGAAACAAATGAAGACATAATTTGACTAGAGAGTCGTTACTTGTTCAGATGCAATTTCAATAAAGGAAGCAGCATGTCTTTTTTCTGATATGTTCATTATCTATTAAATAATCCAGCCACAGAACCTTAAAATGTACATTTTTATGATAATCTTACGTTTTGACCACTACCAAGAACCACTTCGTCTCAAAACATCTTCGTACAATTCATTAAAATCTGTAATGTAGTGTTGGAATTTGGCTTTTCGCCACTCTAGTTTCAGATCTATTTTATATCTTGGAGTCGATAATTCAGTCTCAATTCTGTCCCGTATACCGTACCAGAGTTTCATCTACATACCCATATTGTACATTAGAATAAGAGTAATGTAAAATAACAACACATCAGTTTTGCGTCGAACGTAGCGTCGAGCACAGCACTGTCGCACCACAGAGGTTCAACCAATTAAAACTTACTTATATGAATAATTCATTACCCATTAAATAATATTTCTACGAAAATAAATAAACATTACAAGCATTAAAAACTTTCAGTGAGCACTAAGAAAACAAGCATTTTGATTATATTTTATATATTTTACTTGAATAACAGTTACTTTCCCGTCAGTAACCATTACTAAACTTTACGAAACCACTAAGCAAACATATAAAAGCTTGTTTGTGGATGTTATGGACTTTTATGGTAAATTGACTGTCATTATGTCATATAAAATTGTCACTAAACAAATAAAACCGAGTCGTAAACAATGTAAAGATAAAAAATAAAGGAAGATAAATTCAAAAATTTATGAGAAACAAGTAGCTTGTCTCCTTCGAGCTATTTGGCATTTCACACGATTCAACATGATCGGCTTGTGTCCTACAAGTAAAATGCAAGTGTCTGTTATATGTTCGGAAAACATGGACCGTTTCAACTTAGGAATATTTAACTAATTTGGAAAATATTACGCTTTGAAATTTTGAAAAAGTAGGGAAAATATACTCGTACTACATACTTCGCTACCGTAACACTGTGTGACGTCAGTCAGTATTGAATTTGCAGGGAGCGTTTTCGGCCGAACCAGCTGCAGTTCCACAAACATAGCAACATATCTTTGAAACTATTAATCGCTGAAATGCTGTTACTTCTACATTATTTCTCAGATATTAATGGAATATTTATTAATAAAATAAAAAAGTTGCCCGGATTGCGAAGTCATGTGTTCGAGTCCCATTTCAGAGTGCCAGGGATAAATTGGATTTTTTAGCATTTTTCACTAAGAAAATTTTTCAGTATAAATAGCTTTGTGAACGCAAAATTGATCAAATAGAATGAAAAAAGTCGTCAAGTAGCCTGTAACGTTCGCAAGTATCTCGATGTCTGTGGTCCTGTTGAATGTACGCAATTTTCGCTAAGGCCTACACGGAAAAACTTTTTAGTTTACAATACTACAAAACGTCTAGGTTAAGAGAAATACTGTAAAGATAACTATAATTTTGTACACAGAAACAGAAATATTGTTAATATAAGTTGACATTTTGTAAGCAATACAATTACAGTTCTGTTATTTCTGAAATTGTAATCAGCTCTGAAAGTATATTAAACATTACAAGAAAAATTGTATTTTAAAAATCTACAACACGAGTTATGATGAGTACTGAAAATACGTTTGTAATTACAATACAATTAGTATAGAGAACAATCAGTGATGTTGCACTTGCAAAACTTCACGCGGCTTGGCGGCGATCGAGATGCGCGGGGTGAGGGGCAGTGAACTTATTGCATCATTTTTCTTTCTTTTAGTCGCGCGCACAGTGAAGTGACAGTGATAGGATTACTATTATTCTATGGGATAATCGCCCGCCGATCGCCGTCATTACGCTTCCTAATCGTGTTTTATTGTTTTAAAATTGAAATGTTTCTGACATCTTCGTGTCAGAAACTTACTTATTGCTTGGGTTCTCAGCGGTTATGTGGATGTGTTCTCTGGTAAGTTTCATTTATTTCATATGTACTCATCAGAAATGATATACGCCTGACTTTTTAGATAACATACATAGGTACTTATAATCACGCCCATATATCGGGGCAAGCAGAGCCCTACGGTGTAATTCACACAAGCGGCCATGTCTGACGAGGGGCTAGATGTTTTTATTGTGTTACTGAGTAGTGATATGACAAGTGCTCATCAACCAGTCGCCTCAATAGAGTACTTTAAAATGTCCTTTACCTTCAGTCTGATACTCTGATTTTGGATCTTGCACGGGAATGATGGCAGCTGTTTATCTTTTTCTCCCAGAGCTGCGTATGAGTACATAACTTTGTAGATATACAAAATCTACAAAGTTAAGTCGGTGCCAAGTTCATGAATCATATTATATTTTCAGAAAATATTCATAAAGACCTTGAGTGGCTTAGAAAATCCAGCGAGCCTTGGAAAACAGTTGAAGAGAAAAGGAAAAATACATCCAAGATTAGACTTGAAGAGACTAAAAATATAGCAGTATCTGACTAAATGAATGAGTACCCTGTTTTAAAAAAGCCGACAGGGCTGTCAGCTACTTCTAATTGATTCTACGTTTTAATTAATAAAAGTTATTATTGTTTGTTTTTCTATTTCTATTAATAAATTCTTATTATTGTTTGTTTTTCTTTTATTGGCATTTTCTGCGGGAACTGTCGTGTATCGACGTGATTGCTTAAAGTTCAGAGCTTTTATTTCTCGGAAAACTAAATGAATCTTGAGAAATAAAAGCACATTTTAAGCAATCACGTCTTTACCGACAGTTCCGGTGGAATAAACCAACTACTTTTCCTGGTCCATTTACAAAATAAGAAGTTACCTACACAATACTCTATTGTTGTCATTACAAGTCATTTTGTAATGTGAACGTATCATTCTGTTCCATTTATAATTCCATTTGTCAGAGGTACACAACAAATCGTATTAGTAATTTTTTTGTAGTAAATAAAACGATGACATTCGGTAAATTTAATTAAACGTTTATATGTTATTTACAAAACTTTTGATTAACAACACAAACTTTTTTGTTGTTAGGACAAAAAAGGATTGTAGACCTGAAAAATTAAATAGTAAAATTAACAATAACAATGTGACAAATACAATTCATGTTTAACTAGAATCATTGTGTAACGCTTACGATACGAGTGGTCGTCACATATAGAGCAATAAATATTGTAATGGTAACCAGAATATGGTTACACATACCAGAATAATTTTTCCGTGTAGCAACGGATGGGTGATAAAAAAAAAATATCAAGTTGCTTTACGTTTTGGAAAGCTCATTTAACTATTTTTTCACACCTACCTGTGCATAGGAATGAAACGATACCACCTAGATATCGATACTTTTACTCGATAATAATTTTATTTGATAGCCAATAGCAATACTCTATTTACGGAAGAAAAAGAAGCAGGTTCAGGCATAAAAAGTGATGCATTTTATTTATTAAAAATTTTGTTGGCAGTGCCCTTTGTAGATATATCTCTAACTACAAAAAATTGTATTGGTTAGCAAAGCTTCATTATACGACAGGCACGCCGCTACTTTGGGATTTCTTCATGAAACAAACTTTAGATACCTTACACAGAGTAAACAGTATTTTTACTGACGCGAGATTCTTATTATTTTCAGTGAGTGAACGACCAAGTAATGATACAAATACTAACTACACGATATTACTTGTTACTCGGTTCCAAAATACTTGGAAAGAAAGTATATAGTATGTACATAAGTACTTGTATTTACTCGTATCGTTTCATCAGGTATTAGCCTGTGATTATATTTCAATGTGGCGATATTAATATGTTGATGGTAAATCGTATAAAGAATTTGCTATAAAATCAATATGTAAGTTGCATTGAAAAATAAAAGTTAAGACGCTTATAAATTACAGTAAGTAGGCTAAGACATCTTTTCCAAATTAGTTAAAGAAAAATATCTCACCATTATACGAGACATACATTATGTTTCATGAGTTAATTCACTTAGAGATTTGTGCACCGCGTTTTAAGCGCGCTTTCGACACGCACACGAGTCAGACGCTCATCTCACTTGCGTCGCGTTACTCTCTTTTGTAGAGCATCAATTTTCCTCATGTCAGCGCAATTATGAAAAGTCAATAGAATGAATGAAGAATACAGGACAAAACAATTAGATACAATAAAATTATACACAATTGGCGGCCTTATACAGTTCTTGTAACTAGATCCCAAAAAATAAATATAAATGTCACTATTGGTTTGTGAGGAAGACATTGCACTAATATTGGATTTGAATAGAGCGATTCCGCAATAATCCGAACTCGAATTCGAATTCACTAAGGCGTCCAAATTCACTTCGAAAACGAATCTGCTTAACTTATATTAGTGTAGAAACATTAATACCAATTCAGGGTTAAGTGGATGTCACCTTCGAAGCTAACTCGGACATGAATTCGAATACGGATTCGGATATCGGATAAATAATACAGTCACGTCAAGTTATACAAAACTGTCAAATATCCCCATTTGATTGTGAAAATTTGACATATTATGGTAACTTGACGTGCTACCGTGTGTGCAATGGAAAAATACAAGTAGTCGAAATGTATAGAGATGCGATAATACGTGGAAATTATATACGAGGGTCAAACTGAAAGTTCTTAGAACTGGCCACTTATAAACAATATAATAAAAAAATAATTCTAAAATTTGAAAATATAACTCTTTGCCAATATTACTGAGTATATATTTCATTCATTTGTCATTTGTTTTACGATTTGGCGGCAAATTGAAAATTGTCTGTGTCACGTCATCATGAATTTAACACGAGAAAATTTTCGTGCAATGATTTTTTATGACTTTCGATGTCATTTAAGTCAACAAGAAAGTTATGATAGACTACGATTGGCCTTTCACGATGAAGCCCCATCTCGTGCGACTGTTTACAACTGGTTTAATGAGTTTAAACGTGGTCGCACTAATCTCACTGATGATTTACGTGAGGGACGGCCTTCTACGGCGACGACTGAAGATAACAACTGTGTTGTGCGGCGTATGATAGAGACTGACAAAAGAGTGACCTATCAACAAATTTGGACAAGCTTAGGCATCGGTATGAGTCAAGTGCACAAAATCCTCCACGAACATTTAGCGGTCAGGAAGCTTTGCGCCCGGTGGATACCTCATAATTTGACTGAGGCTCAAAAACTCCATCGTGTGGATTGGTGTCGTAAAATGATTGAAAGATTTAACGGAGGTGACTCAAATGCTGTGTTCGACATACTAACAGGTGACGAAAGCTGGATTTACTGTTATGATCCTAAAACCAAAAGACAATCTGCTCAGTGGGTGTTTCCTTTCGAGGAGTTGCCAACTAAAGTGAAGAGAGATCGAAGTGCGGGAAAAAAAATGGTGGCCTCGTTCTTTGGAAGGATAGGTCATTTTACAACAATTGTGTTAGAGGATCAAAAAACAGTTTCTGCAGAATGGTACACTACCAATTGTTTGCCACTTGTCTTGGAAAAAGTTCGAGAGAAACGACCTCGCAGTAGGATCCTCCTTCACCACGACAACGCCTCGTCGCACACCGCCAAGCGAACGATCGACTATTTGGCGACATCAAACGTTGAATTACTGGGTCACCCGCCGTATAGCCCCGACCTCGCGCCTTGTGATTTTTATTTATTTCCAAAAATTAAAGAAAAACTTAAAGGAAAGCGGTTTATGAATGCTGAAGAAGCGGTGGCTGCGTATCGCGATGCCATTGAAGAGACCCCTAAGGACGAGTGGGCAAAGTGCTTTTCCCAGTGGTTCCATCGCATGCAGCGGTGTATTGACGTGAATGGACAATATTTTGAAAAGATATAATAAAACTAATAACTGGCTAATGTAATCAGTTTTTGATTTTCTAAGAACTTTCAGTTTGACCCTCGTAGCATAATTGAGACCCTGTGTCGCACAAAATGCGCGTCGACGACTCGTTTCAAAAGCGCGGTGTGCACAGACTCTTAGAGATGCGGGATGGAGATGGAGATGGTACGTGACGGGGCAGGGGGCCAATTCTACTAAATAAATGTTGTTTAAATCGAATCGAAAACGGATCGAAACCGAACGTAACTACAGTTTTTAATGATTTTCCTATTCTACAAAGTGACATACGATACAATTCTAGTTCTATTTTAGCTGGAATTGTATCGTATGTCACTTAGTGGAATAGAAAAACCATTAAAAACTGTAGTTTCGTTCAGTTTCGATCCGTTTGCCATTCGATTTAAACATAATTTATTTAGTAGAATTGGCCCCCAGGACGGAGCGCGTGCTACGCGTTACTCGGTACACCGTTACCGAGTGAAAGATAACAATTTATTACGATGCCCCAGTAGGCGAAATATTTTAGCGTTGTCCATATTGTACGATATAATATTACGTAATACAAATAGAGCTTAACTGTTACTTATACAGAAAATTTGTAGTCAGTGCACAAAATTTTATGGTGTGTCGTGCACTTTCGTACGGTTTTTTATTCTGTTTAAATTGCTAACGTTTAGGTATAATAGTATAAAACTAAGTTCGCTGCCTTTTCGCTGAGATCTATTATTCTTCTTCTTTTATTTTTCGGATTTTAATGCGGTAGGATCACGCGGGAGAAGCCGCTGGCGGACAGCTAGCAGAAGATAAATATAAAAAAAAATTGCTTTATTACTTTAAAATCTTAACAATACAGTTGCCGGGGCTTCTCTCGAAAGTAATCCAAAGATACCTGTGTTGAGAAGCCCCGCTTTTCCTTATAATCATCTAATCTTTATAATTACTAAGATTTCTAAACGTGAAATGAAATGAAAAATGGAACACTATATATTATATTCGATGACTGAATGTTTTGTTAATTTACCCACTGTTTGTTTACTATTATAATAATATGAAAATGTTAATAAACATAAAACAATTTCATTTTTTATTTAAATATAAAAATAAAATATATTTTCTTCGTGAACATGTTCTACCAACTATACGATACTATAACGATAGGAAAAATTTGTGGACTTACGATATTTATTTTCGGTAGAAGGCGGCGGGCAGTCAGAATAATAATATTTTTGCCATAGAAAGAGATTCATTAATTCGTATTGTTGTAAAAACAAATCAAAATAATGTTGAAAATAACCTATATTTTAAAAGTCCGTTTTAAGTTATTCAAATTTATCCAACTAGTCACCATAAGTTTGATACGATTAACGTCCAAGTTCTCTAAATAGCGATAAAATTCAGGATATATTATTATTATATATCAGTAAAAGAGTATAGATTGCTAAAAATGAGACGTCTCTCCAATATTTACCCATAGGTTCAATAGTCAGGCTCAGAACGAAATACAATTTAAAGGGACAAGCAAATATACTAGCGGAAAATAGCAATACATAAAGCATTTGGCACTCGCGGCGGCGCCTCCGGCACATTGGCATTGAACTACGCCTTGCATAACTCAGTATAGACATAAGAACGGCCAGCAACACGGCACGATTTACAATCCATACTAATATTAAAAAGAGATAGTTTCTAACTTTGTTTGTTTGTAGGGCTAATCTTCGGAAAAACTGAACCGATCATGATTTTTTTTTCAACTTATACTACCTACCTACTTAAACAGCTACTATTGCATAAATGAGAAAGCATGTTTGTTTGCTTGCATTTTTTACCGTCGCAACGGAGGTTATGGCATGGTTTTTTATATGTGAATAGTTGGTAGTGTTTGTAGGAAGTTGAATGGAGAGTGATATAGGTCACTTAAGGAACGACTCCAAATCAAAATTTATTCTTAATTCATATAAATACATGATTTATTATTATGTCCGGCCAAAAATACGTTGTTTATGATTCGATTATAATGTTCTTTTTATTTGTTAAAGTGTACTTCCGAAATGGTAAATCGGTCCCAAAAAAAATTATTAAAATCGGTTCAGCAGTTTTATTTTTATATCCAAATATATTATAGAGAACCATTAATTATGAGTCGTCTTAATCTGTTAATGTCATTTATTGGAATAAAAAATAACGAAATATCACTTTATTCCTTTTAAATAAGCAGGCGAAGCCGAGAGTAGTAACTATTATGTTTCATAAGTATCAGTCGAAGTATAACTTTGCATAGGTATGCCACGCTTCGTACCACTCCTTTCACACTTTAAACGGATTATAATCAATTTACTGCAATTATTTGTATATATATCATTTAGACGTTTCAACTGATGACTTATGCGTTTATACTTAATTGAAATAAGTGTGAAAAATTAAAGTGTAAATTGTTTTTATGATGGATTACCTACAGAAAATTAGTACCCTGATTATGCTTTGATTGTATTACATTACATTTGAGCAATAAGATCTAGAAAATACTTTTTTTGATAACTGTGACCATCTATTTTGTAAAACTGAAGTATAGATACTATTACTACAGTAACGTAAAAAAGCTAAAGCTTAGATGTGTACATCTTCACATTCTTCAAACAATTAAAAAATAACATCAACAATTAAAAAAGAAACAATTGTAGCTAAGTAAATAAATAGTAGCAATCAACTTCCAAAAACGAAGCATTCTATATATAGCAACATATAGTTACTCTAAAATGTAATATTGCCACTTTATTTAATGATAAGTTATTAATACTCGCACTATAAGTTCGTGCTTATGTGGCTTTTGTAGATAGCTATTGGCACTTTCTCCGAGCGGGTTCCTATGATTTAAAAAGTATTGCTATCGATGGTCTAAAATTTAAAAGTTATAATCATCATCAGGAGCTGGAGGCGAACAGCCGAGGATCGAACTAGATGGCGTGCAATTGGGGAAGCCTATGTCCAGCAGTGGACGAATATGAGCTGATGATGATGATGATGATGAATCGGCATTGTCATCAGCCTTTTAATAAACCCACCGCTGGCCTTCCTTACGGATTTAACGAAATGTGCCCACTGCTGGAACACAGACCTTCCATATGTATTGACCTAATTCGAAATAGAAAGAAAGTTATTGTCGGGCACATATAAAACACACAACAACATTTGTATATTATTATTAATAACAATATGTGTAACAGAAGCTATGTGACGTTTGTAAATTTATACACAAATTTGTGAATTATGTACGCTATGTGACGCCTGGACTCTGGACTACTCCACTGATATTTTGTTGTAGCCCAGTCGTGACTACACGGAGCTTAAAATTCCAGAATAATCGGGTAGATGGACCTCACCGGTGACATGACATTCGGTGGCGTAATTATCTAATTCAAAGTCTATCGCATTAACTATTGAATGTATAGCAATTTATGGAATTATGTAACGTTAAAGTCGCAATCGCTTTCGGCACGAATGATGATTTGAGTGATCAAGAATCATAATAAAAACTTAGTAAATTAAACTAATAGTAATATTTGCATCTAACGCTGTCCTTAGTTAATACGGGTGTAGACAGTAAGCGAAAATAAATACATTTCTTTTCCTGCTAGTGTTTAATATTTACTATTACCGACAATCGGCATTTATATCTGGAGACTTTCGCTTAAATTAATTATGACATCGACTACTATTTGACGCTCATTTCATGTATATCTATACAAATAAGTAGCTCGGTGGCGTAGTGGATAAACGCTGCGGCTTTAAACTGCGATCGTTGTCGTTAAGCATAGCTTTCGCTAGGGTCGGTCACGGGATGGGTGACCAAACTATTCTTTTATCTCGAGCTACTCCATGCTTCGCAAGGCACGTTAAACCGTTATGAAGACGATCGGGGCCATAGGCTTGACGTGCCTTTCGTTACCAAGAGGTACTTGAACACAAAATAGAATCCTCTTGGTCTAAGCTGTAACAATCGACTCTGTATAAAGATCTATGATGGTCGCATCGCAGATCTTTAATAACCTAGAAATCTCGTACTGAGAAGAACCGACAAGATATTCAGCACAGGCTGCTTTTCCTACCTGTTACTCAAAACAGTTTGATCTCTACGTATCATAGGACGAAGCATAAGTCACCTGGCGTAGTCAACACGCATCCTTTGCCATTGACCATATACTCGTATGTAGTAATTTGCCGAATCACGTAATTTTTTGCTTTTATAATATGGATGTTCGTATTTAATTTGTTAAAACAGCCGTAACGTTCATTAGTTTTTCTCCGTCGCTACGGCGCTAGTTTGAGTTAGTTTAGTTTACAAAATGATATTAAAAGTATATACGATCATAATATAGGATCACCCTAAGATTTTTCTTTGTTAAAAAGGCAATTTAAGCTGCCAGTGTTATATACAAATTGATAAGTAATGGAGTTATTTACAAGTGATTCAGAATTTCAACAAAACTTCTAAGAAATATAGCACAAAACGAAATTGATCATCAACGTAATTTTGTTTTCAGTTAAAAATAAATAGGTATGTACTTAGAATTGAATAATAACAAGTAATATCTGACATCCTTCCATTCTCATTTAATAACAAAAACAGTACTGATTCTATAAGCTATTACAGTTGCCGTCCCCGGGAGTATGCAGTAATAGACGCTGATCATATCAATTTGACTTTCAACTCTAATTTATTTAGACTTAAGTACTGGTGCAGTATTGTTACAGTTCATTTCGTATCTGGGTCCAGTGATTGCACGGCGTCCAATGCCCCGTAAACAAAATAAAAGGTTCCCTTCGTTCTATAGAAAGGTTCAGATAAAACGGAGCAACTTTCTACGGAAGACTGATGGTAGATATATTAATTTTACGGTCGTTTGCTGTGGGTAATGTTTAGTAAACAACTGTTACTGGACGTGAACTTTCACCCTTTGTTCACGTGAACAGAATGACCATTTGCATTAATCTTTTGTATGTACTCATGCGGTTATGATATATCACAAATTTAAATATAACTCTACTAAGTAAAATATCTAGTATAGATCACCAGTTTGTTGTTCTTCCGAATATTATCTAAGAAGTGGTATTAAGTACTTATATATTAGACATTTAATTACTACTAAAGGAAATTACACAAAACCTTTACGAATGATTCAACGTATAAAATGGGTCGTCGAAGCAGTATTTTTGATTGATTTTTTCAGAGCCATGGTGTATGTTCATGTATATGTGTATTGTACTTATTATTATGTATTAATACTTTATTATAGTCATAATATTTTATATTTATACTAAGCATATTTATCATTATGAGTAATAAAAACTAATAAAATTCTTTGTCTGTAAAATCTCTTTGGTTCGCAACATTTTGTTTTATACCCTTAACAACTCTTGTAATTTAATATTTAATTAAGAATAAACCAAATAAAGAACAAAGCTTGGATTTTAAAATTAACTACGTTTGCGGACATAATGGTGTTTATGACATTCCTTTCCCGAAGTATTGTTCTTTGATTATATTTTATCAAAAGTTGATATACAGGCGATCAGGCTTGGTTTTATATAATACGTACTATTAATGTCTCGTATCCAAGGCGGAGGGGCTAGTGATTTCTTACAGCGTAAGAGCTTCTACCCAACCACGCCGATACTGAACCCGTTTATGGAAACATAAATTGAATCAGATGTTGTTACGTACACACGGCCGCACGTCACGCCACACAACACCAGCGTAAGTAGACATTTGTTAGTAGGGAAGTTCTATACGAAGTGCGAACGGTACAAAGTCCACAATGATGTGCAGCTGTGTGTACAATACAGTACTTTAAAGTTAGACTTTATGTCGATATAACATATCGTATCTTTATTATTTATCGCTTTCCTTTACACACTAAACGATTTTTATTATTGTGATGTATTTCGTTTCGTCTTAAGATATAAATCATGTTACAGTAATTCATAGAAACACGAAGTCAATATATCAGAATTTTATGTTTGTGACTTATCGTAAAAGTTTAATGATATTCATCAAAAGGAAAATACATGTGGGCAAGGATTTTAATCACAACAATAGACTTTATTACAATAAGTTTATTGCATTCGCTTATTTCATTTAGAATTTCTTTAACATGAAATTAGATTTGTTAACCGACTACAAAATAGAAAAACTTCTATATTCGATGTCGATGTGTATATAAGTATAAGTTATACACTGTCTGAATCGTAGTTACTAATTTAATTCCATAATTTAATATACGAGTATATAAGTCGCAGCCAACTGATATGATTGGCCGACCAATTGGGCAGCTAGCCCCTTAACTGAATGGCGCCATTTAATTTACTAATACAAACACAAGATATACCGCGATTAAGATTGCCATGCTGCGATTATTTTAGTATGTTTATTACTGTTACCGACAAAATATCTTTAGGTTAACCTTTTTAACATTTTATTGTACTCTTTTATCAAACAAATTATTATAAGTCATTCTAAAGTCACCAAGCTAGACGTTTTATTTTTACCTACGTATTTTTTTAGCAATTTTATTTCAGGTGATTTTCGGCAATAATTACGATTTCGAAGTTTGCTACAATAGTTAATAACGACATAAAATTATAAGCAACGAAATTATTTTCGTCCTGTAAGTCACGTCTAATAACGTAATTAATAAAAAAAAACCCTAATTCTTATCTATATAAGAGTTAGGTATTTTTTTATTAATTACGTTATTTGTTATTTTTTAACAGATAGCATAACTAAATAAACGTTCTAGTGGCTTATAAATCAGCTCTTGTAGAACGGTTCTAATGTCATTATGATTCAGCTAGAAAACCAGGCGTGATATTATGAATTTTAACAAATATTATATTTTAGATTGTTGATAATTTGTATAAATTATAAAAAAGAATATAATATCCGTGAGATTAAGCTGACTGGTTTATCATTTAACTACTTTAATTCATTCAAAAGTTATCAAGAACTATTTTTATTTAATATATTTTTTTTTACTAATATATATGAACATAGTGTAAAGAAGTAGTTTCCCATTGTCTGTACTCGGGGATCTTTTAAACTACACAACGGATTCGAATGCAGTTCAACAACTGAACGGTGCTAAGAAAGGGCAATAAACAAAAATATATCCAGATGTTCCTTACATTTACCTGGTGGAATTCGTCCGCTTACGGTATTCCATGACCAGTCACGCCTCCGAATGTCATTACCGTCGTGCTCCAGCCCAATACTTCCCGTAAATATTGTTTTCAACAAAATAAATGGAGAAATTAAATATATAGTTCTAGGTAGACCTGTCTATATTTTAATTTTTAGGTTTTTTGTATATAATCTATCGTCACAAAAGCTAGTAATATAAACGTATAAAGAAAGTAGTGTTCTGTTTTATTACTAAATGAAATTTAATGTAAAAGATATTTATCTTTCAATATATTTTTTACGAGATACAATTACAAGGCAACCCTTGTAATTGTATTTTTGTTGTACCATCAATCTACTTATAATTAGAATAGATTGGTAATATTGTAAATTGCCATTATAAAATATAATAATAAATATTTCACAGCACAGGGCTAATTACAGAGTGTCATTAAATAATTGTTCAACTCATATAATAATATAATCATATTTCATGTATGAAAGAAAAATAAATATTTATAGGGCTTATTATTACCTACGTATGTATTAATATATTTTAAACATATGTCTGTAATTAATAAATAAAAATAAATATTGTAAGCTCATTTTGCATGCGGAACTAATTATAAGTGTCTGTAGCTATAAGTCGAAAAAAAAGAATGTATATTATCAAATTGTAAACAGATGTTGATTAGTCAAATAAATAAAAAAAAAATAATTAAAGTCAAAATTATACTTATCTCAATAGCGACTTATTGAAGAAAATGTCTGTTAAAGTCGGGAATAGGTTTTCTGTAGGTTTTTAATACTTGAATTAGTCGCTTTTAAGATGAATATTATTTTTCACTTATTTTTTAAGTTTGAAGTCGGTTCTATTTTATAAAAAAAATATTCATACTCTTTGTGATATTGATATTTTTTATATAAAAGGTAACACTAAAAATACTTTTCTGAAAACCGCGTCAAAGCCGTGTTAAAGTACGAACCTCCATTTTTAGTCAGTTAAAATACCTAAAATCTTCTCCTAAGTCTAACAAATATTATACTGAAAACCGCATCAAAATCGGTTCGGCCAAATGCGAGATAATCGCGCATATAAAAAAATACATACATACAGATCAAACTGAGAGCCCCCTTTTTTTGAAGTCGATTAAAATTAAAAGCACAATGTCACTTGTTCAGAAACGGATAATCTGTTGGTTTAATTAGAAAAGCTGGTTACACACGTGTTGCTGTAAGGTAGTTACTACTTGCTAGTTTTAAGGGCATTATTGTTCGAGACCCGGTGGCGTGAAGACGTGTATCCAGAGCAGTGTGAAAGCGTGGTTGGATCAAGAAATTGTATTACAGTAGCCAATTGTTTCCACCGACCTCAATTAGGATTATCAGCTTAAGTATGAATTTACCTACTTTGGTTATTGATTTTACCTGCTTTTTTCTAACAGAACTTTTAGGACGATATAGGTATAGAAATTTAAACTTTTCATATATCCATTGTGGTTAAAAAACAAATGAAACATCGATATAGTAGAATTTTAATTGAATAAGGTATAATAATTCAAATACTTACCGATCATCACTGTACTTAACATTGTGATGTCATAAGCTTGAGCTGATTATACGTTGGCGTAATTTCATGACAATGAAACATGTGAGGTTGAAGATCAAGAATAAAATCTTTAGAATTACTACACTGCCAATGCACCACTGAAAGAAAGAACATAAATTTATTGACCACACAAAATTATATACGTACATACATGTAGCAAAATAATTAAAAAGAAATACAAAAGCAAGATAAACGTAGACTAACACCTGCCTCACATCTAGGCGGGCAAAATGATACAGAGGCGTTATTCTGATAGAGCCCAAATAATAGGGCCACTTGTTGGGCAACTCTCCTAAAGCAATTAAATAGGTTATTTTTTAAGCTTTGATTTTCATTTAGAAAATTTTTTATTCTAACATAAACACTTTTTTCTATATAAATTTAAAACTCATTTCAATTTTTAGTTAATCGATACAGTTATTATTTAATTAATATTGTAAATGGAAATTCATAGTAATTGATATTGTAATTGAAATTCATAGTCTAATTAAGTTCCAATAATTTCGAAGTACGAAATGAAACAAGGAAAAAAAGAATAACCCTTGCTGAGATTATTGTCGATTCTTCTCAGCACTAGGTCTCACGCCATAGATTTGCGATTTAAGGGCGGAGTTTTCGACATTTACAAGTACTCTTAAGAGCCTAAATAAATTATTTGATTTTAAAGGTATTCACATATTTATTTCATGTAGGTAGATTTTTGTGATTTCAGGCAAACATCACTTATTTATCTTCATTAAAAGCTAAAAAGGTTTACACAAACGTAAGCGACGGGATAAGAAGGTTTAGAAGCTGCTTACCTTTCTCGTACGCATCATGAAAGATGATGTAAATAGATGGATCTAACGTAAAAGCAATGGCATTATTCAAATTTTGTTCCCGGTAAGGCAGTGCGTTGTATTGTATTTTCACATCACATATTTGTGTATGTCTCATTGTATAGATTTAAACATTTTATAATCGATTTTAAACTTGATTGACGTAAAAAATAAAAACAGCTAGTTATTAAACAAATATCAACGCAGTTCGGCGATTAAGATTCATATACGGCGTTATTTTTATCACAATGACGTGGTAGGTTTAACTCTGTGTCGTATCTCTACTTGACATAATTACAGACAGATTACATGTGAAGATCGTTTAATATAATGATACAGTTCCCTTTTGACCGACAAACCTCGTTACTATGAATAAAATAAGTATATTCTGTTGATGATATCGAGTTATATGTTGCTACGTATAAAAGTTGTTGCTAAGTTAACATAAACAGTTAAATAAGTTGTTTGTTAATATATGTTGTTGTTTAATAATATAATTAATAACCATAATGGATGTATGATAAGCTTAAATTTCTATATATTGTCTTAGAAGTTCTGTTAGCAAAAAACAGATAAAATCAATAAATAAAGTAGGTCACAAATAATCATAATAAAAAATGCTTAAAAGATTCACTTTGTCCCTGGCAATCTAAGATGGGACTCGACCCCATGACCTTTCGCAATCGAAAAGGTAACAAGTGCTTGAAAAATTCGTCAGTACTGTTAGTTCCTGGGTAGCTCAGTAGTTAGAGCAGTCGCTCGGATTGCGAGAGGTCATGGGTTCGAGTCCTATCTCAGAGTGCCGGGGACAAAGTGTTTCTTTTAGTATTATTTTTCAGTATAGCATTGAAAATGCAAAATCTACGCAACAAACTTGACCGTCTTCAAAACAACAATTCGATTCGTTTTCAACCTTAATGCTACAAGTTTAGAATTTTAATCTTACCTGAGTTAAATAGTTAGAAATGATGAGTACTTAAGTCCTCATTATGCCAAACGGGTACATATTAAAAATAAATTTACGGTTATTGACCTTCACCGGTACTCAACTACTAGTGACTTCTCATTAAATTTTAATCACTACTAGATTTTACAGAATTACTGAATATTACAAGTTACTTAGTATAACCGAAACAACTTTTAAATGAATTCATCGCGTTTGTATTTAGTTTTATTAATGTTTCAGATCCTTTACAGGTTCCGGTTTACACAAGACTCGTGTGTTTAAAAGTTGTTTCATTGATGGATAGTGCTCGTCAAAATATAATAAAATCTATAACCAATTAGTATATTTTTTTATTGAAGTAAAAGCTTCATTAGAATGGTAGTCTTTTCAGGATTGTAACCATGTCATCATCATCATAATCATCATCAGCCCTTTTACGTCCCCACTACAAGGGCTCAGGCCTTCCTTATGGATGGTTAAGGAGGATGGGCCATGACCCTCCACGCTGGCCCAATACGGATTGGAGGGTATTAACGGCTGCAAATGCAGCCGGGACCAACGGCTTAACGTGCCTTCCGAAGCACGGAGTAGCTCGAGATAATAATTTTTGGTCACCCATCCCGTGACCGACCCTTGCGAAAGTTGCTTAACGACAACGATCGCGAGCTACGGCGCTTATCCACTACACCACCGAGCTACTCACCTACCATGTACCATGTATTTTGTTTTTATGAGTACCCCATATTTGGGCGCTATTACAACGCCAGAAACACATGGTAGGTATCCCGTAAAAAAAATTATAAGACCATGAAAGCTTGAAACAACACTAAAACTTTATTATCAAACTATGAATAACAATAAGATTAATTTTCAATTACGGGATTGCTAACAAGAATAAGTTATATTTATCGTGTTCCCGATATTTAGGTGCTGTTGGACCGAAGCAGGTAGATTAATATGTTAGAGGTTAGATATCAACCACAAAAGAGTTCTGTCTGTTTAGCCTCTAACAATCATAGATTTTTATGACAAGATGCCATAAGCTTTTTGTATTTTCTATGGTATATGTAAAATATTAAGTGTTGTGTTTAAAAGTATCTTTTAAAGTAAATAAATTGTGTTAATAATTTAAGTGTCTGTTGTTGCCACTGTAGTTGCCACTGCATACTCTGTCAGACTGCTTTAATACAAGGTATAGCTGCTTATAATATAATAAACTTCAGTTACTCCGTTATCATGGCAAGCAAACCACGTGATAACGGAGTAACTGCAAACAGCGAAATATAGGGAAATATTCCTTAAGTACCTTATTTGTGTACTTTATATGTATGTACCATAGTAGTAATCCAGTAATTAACAACTATTCTAGTGTTAATTGGCATGAAAGTTTAAAATAAGATTTGAATTGCAAGTATATATAATGGGTTGAGCCTATATAAAACTGTTAATAAAACATATATTATACATTCCTTCCACATTTTAGGAATCAACATGGAAGAATAGCTATAACCTACCACGCGGGCCCATGTCATTCCCTAGCAGACATTGTAGGGGTTTTGGTGGGTAGGCCTCTAGTTACGGAGGAGAGTCCCACACCCCTCCGTCGCTTGTCAGGCAGATACTATGCTCAAAGACCGACCCAAAATTAAAAAAAAGGGTTGCACTGCGATCAATTGCATAATATGTCTTCTAAAATACTTGGGAACTCAAGGTAACAAATTTTGGTCACCCATCCTATGACCAGAATGGCCCAACCATTCTGGTCAGAGGATCCCATCCATCCATCCTGAAGCTCTCCTTGCAGGACTCCGTATTCTTCTTCCTCTTTCCACCTAGTGAGCATCTTTTTTAAAAGCGGGTGTGGCGCACTAAACATCTAATCGAACCTGTCCGAAGGCTTCTGAAATTGCAGACAGTATACCCACTGTTGCTGTATTTCTATTGATAGGTTTTGCAGTTGTTTCTTTGTTAAGCGTAGCGTGTGTCATTCCTATATATACTTTTTTAATTTCATTACCGTACGTGTCTTTCTTTGATAGGCCCTACCTACCCTACGTATCTTTCTGTTATAAATAGTAAGAATCTGCAGTCTATTTAACCATTATACCCTGACTCTTGGGAGAAGGGCGGGGAATCTAGCAGGGAGGGCTCCTTACTCAGTCCTCGATCTCACGACTTACCTCGTGATTATGTCTGGTTTTCTCTTTATACGCACTCTTAAGTGATCATAAAGTGTTACGACTGGGTCACTAGGGAAACATACACATTTAAAAACAATAGAGAGAAATCACGTGAGAAATAAAGAATTATGCCAGATGTTACTACTCGAAACGTGATGACAAACAGCATTATAATGACCACCACACACGGTCTTGATTCACACGTGACTTATAATTATTTCTATTTCAAGCTATGGTGACGTTTAGTAAACGCGAGAAAGAACCCTACAAAAGTAAATGAAAGAATAATCTTCTATTAATGCTCAGTTATCATTATATTAAAACTACCAAAATGCACTGAACATTTTTCTAAAATTATATATGCCACCTCTAACTACTAATAAATAAAAAATAAGGTTATATAAGACAAACATTATACAATAACAACTGTAGCAGATTATGAAATCAACTTTGCTATTCTTGAAACAATACAGCGTTCTTAAAAATTTGAATATGTTTCATAATTGGCTAAATTGAGAATTTCGGAAAACAGTCTTTATGGTACCTACTCATTTAATACTAGCTTTCAGACAGCGGCTTCACTCAATTGGACTCTAGGAAACCGTTTAGTCGGATAAAAAGTAGCCTATTATTAATACACGATGAGAATTATCCGTATAGGTACTAAATAACTTAAAAAAAATCACACTCATTGTCAGGTCAGGTAAATTTACCTACCTACTATGGTCAAATAATACAAACTACCAACTATGATCATATTTATAGGAATTATTTTGTAGCCTATATTTATATAGGAAAGATAACCCACGAGAAAGAAGAAAATCCCTTACACATGATTAACTTAAGTCGCAATATATGCTGATATAATATACTTGATATGGTTAACATAAGCTTGAAAAAGGTTTGATATTAAAATGTCGTTAAATCGAAGCGTAATGAGCGCGGCCCCATTTATTCCGTATACAAAAACATAACTCCCGCTAATGTAAAGCGCTTGGTTTTTGCGGCTTCGAATTATTTTAAATAGTGTGACATTAAATTGCGGAAGATTATAATTTAAGTGTTTACGACCAAGGGCATCGTCGAATAATATAAATGATACACATAGTTTGTCTGCTGTGCAATAC
The DNA here is from genome assembly GCA_918026875.4 of Diatraea saccharalis. Classification (NCBI taxonomy): domain Eukaryota; kingdom Metazoa; phylum Arthropoda; class Insecta; order Lepidoptera; family Crambidae; genus Diatraea; species Diatraea saccharalis. The sequence continues at coordinate 10,563,622 of OU893337.1, forward strand.
CGTGTGAATACTGAAGTCTTATATCAAAGGACGTTAAAAATAAAGTATTACCAAATTTTAATAAAGTTAATAAGTTGTAGTTTTAAAGGGTATTGTTGCCATGTAAATAAATGACCATGAAAGTTTAAAGTAAAGTAAATAAACCATGATAAAAACTGAGGCTATGACAATATGTTTCTTAGTGATTTGATTTCTATTAAGATTATAATAACCTACTACTATAAAAATGAAGAGCTCGTTCGCGCATTGGTTAGCGCCTTCTGGTTTGTGCTGCGGAAATTATGCAACTTTTGCAAGGGCCTATCATAGGGAGGACAGAAAATGTATTATATCGAGCTCTAAATATTCGGAAGGCACGTTAAGCCATTTGTCCCAGCTGCATCTGCAGTCGTCAGCACACATCAGTTCCGCAACTTGATACCCAAACCGAAAATTATCATGTATGCACTTCAAACACCCACTAATCTGCACCCGATTCGATTCCATCCCATAAGAGAGTCGTATTCCTTACAATATGCCATAGTATATCTTTATTTGTATCTTTCTACATATTTAGTATACCTAAAATTCCATTAAAAAAACCGTTCATTCTACTAAAATTGCTAATTTTCATATTTCACGGTAATTTCATTCATTAAAATTCCTTTCCAATTCTTTTTGGGTTTTTCATTATAATACCATCAAGGGTTGAATAATAATCTGATTCTCGAAAAGTGCTCCCACGATTTTCATGAAATGCAGGGGATTTCTAGGTATTAAATCGATCTAGGTAGGTTTCATTTAATAAAAAAATACCGGGCAAAGCTCGGTCATCCAGGTAGTCACAATAAGAGTATAAAAACAATTCTAGCCAAGATTTATACGTGTAAAAGGGACAAAATGTATCCTTGCTTTTATTAGTGTTTCGGGTTGGAAGGGATTTGTTCCGTAAATAAAGCGATTCTTTTCATATAAGACTAATTTGTTTCAACAATGTGAAGCACGATATTTATATATAGAATATAAAATAGCTCAAGAAATAAATTTGTCGAGGCAAGTTAGATATAATAAAATAAGAAAGTAAAATCGAAAATATCGTTTTGAAAAACTATTAAGAACCATCTTTGTGTTATTTAATTGAGCTTATCATAATTATAATTAATTTTGATAAAATACTTTTCTTAAACGTTATGTTAGGAACATAGCCGATCACCGTTTATCTTTACAGAATATCAAACCTGTAATTGTCTCACAATCAGTGGTTGACGAAATAGGAATATAAGGAGTGGTTTTGAATTGGCCCGCATTTTTATTTAGAAATCTAATCAACAAAAAACTTGTAGAAACTAGAATGTTGCTTCTCCTAATTAGGTCTAGATAAAACGTTCATTAGGGAGCTTGAGAACCGTTTGCGATAGTGTTCGGTCGATCTCCTGCATTATTGAAATATGTGACAAGTGCAATCGGGAATTGATTAAAATAGAAACATACTAAAACTAGTTTTCTAGTAGATACTCCAATTAAGCGTTGACAAATATAGGAGTATGTGCAGAAAAATAGTAGGTTCAAACATGGGTGAATTTCGTTTAAAAATAATAACATCTTTTGACATCTAACATTTGACATATAACATATAAAAAAATAAAGAAATAAAGATTCTCTTGTATTCAACTAGTATACTGATGATTTATTTATAATGCTAAGTAAATTCGATAAAATGTTCCTCAATTAATATGTTTTTCATTTTCGGTGAATAAGAGTAAAGATTCTGGTTGTTTTATTGCTTTTGTTTAGTTCAATTCTAGCTACAAATAAGGAACACAAACTCTTTTCCACAATAATTATAATATTTAGCTTAGATGTTTTGTGTATAAAGGCAATATACGTAGTTGGCGAGAAGCGGTGTAAAAAATCCGACGATTATCTTAAAAGTTTCTTAAATAACCCACCAACTTGTTAGTGAAATTACCGATTTTTTTTCAGTTAATAGATGGCGTTGGTAGATATAGTATAGATAAAACCACTAATATATTGTCTCAGTTCCTATGTGATTAACCTCGAATGTTAGACTCAGATTTGTAGATACGGCTTTAAAGCATAACGTGACTTAGATAGCGTCGGGATTTTCTCCCCCCCGAGCTCGATACATAAACAGGGCACGTTTCTGATTGTGCCTTTGTGTAAAAGGATACTAAGGCTTACCGCGAAACGTGTTGCGAAGTTTTGAACGTTAATGGAAATGTGGAGGTACCAAGCTCAGAATGTGTCTCGATCATAATTAAATCTTGATACACAACTGAAAAGAAAGAAAACATCTCCTCAGAAACACTTAACTTGTTTATGCTGTAATTTAAAATAGTAAGTTATCATATTCTCCATGTATCAAAAACCTTAATACGGCTAGGATGCCATACTAATGCAGCCGAGTCATTTATAGCTGGTTATGTTCAGAGTTCAGAGTATACATTTTAGAAAATTATGAAGATTGTTTGTTAGCACTGTATAGGCTCGGAAACTGTTAGACCGATTTGAAAAAAAAAAAACATCATCTATAAGAGAAAACATCATCTAAGGCTATAACCGTAAGTAATACAAATAATGTGTTGCCTCGTCTTATAGTTTTAGAACATTTGTCTTTTAGAAATTATTTTTTCTGTCATAAGCCAATATTCAGCACGTGTGCAATATTGGATAAAGCATAATAATATTCTCTTCCACACTAAGTCCACAAAAACCGTTTACTGTTTATGTTAGTGCTGGCATATTGGCGGCAGAAATATGTTCTAAAAGTTCATTCCACTCTTCTATAAAATCAACATAAGAAAAAGAAGGGACGAGATCCTATACATGTCCCTATTCTAACTCGCGGTTAAATATCATGATTTTTAGTTATCATCATCAGTGCTTTTACTGCAGATGCTTCACTGCAGGGGTTTTACGCTGGCCCAATGTGGAGTCATTAATACTCTCCAGTATTAATGACTGCAATTGCAGCAGAGACTAAGGGCTTAACGACTATTGTTTAACAACAATGCTTATCCACTACGCCACCGACTCGAGTAAAATTTTCAGTACTTATCTTTAATCTTTTAAAAGGATGGTATCTGCTGTTTACTGCTTACACTTAATAGCGTATTGTTTCATCATAAATGCTTTTTGTGTATAAATGTGTTTTAATACTTTGTTTAAAGCACCAGGAGCTCTAGTTGTTGTATTAAGATTAGTGTTTGGATAAGAATGATTATTATGTGAAAAGTTATATAAGAGTTGTATAAAATTTGAATAAACAGAGTACCTTGGCAAACTTTTAAAATGCTCTATTTATAGCATATTCAAGTTCAGATAAGCTAACATTTATTAAAGCTTATGGCTCCAACAACCTTTTTCAGCAAAAATCTACTTGCAATACCGTCATAATGTATACCGAGTTCTCCAATGTATAATAACGCCAATTTTCATTTACACCATACATATCAATCCATGAAATTAATTAAGTTATGGACTTTACATAAGCGAAATGTAAAAATTATTGCTAATTTGTGTGGTTCGTACGTTCGTACCTTCAAAATTTTCAACAATGGAATGATATTGTTTGGTTCACAGTTTTCAATGATTACCCAAATATTCGACAGGTTAATTATGTTAATTTTAGTGAATAAAATGTGATGGTATAATGCTGATTATATAATGGCGGTGACAATATTTATAAATATAATTTTACACAAATGTTTCCAACAAATGAATACTTTTTCCTTACCCATGTGAAACTATGCTCATACACATTGTTTTAAATGTGTGTTACTTAAGTTAAATATGAAATGTTATATTCTCCTTTTAATTTTCTTAAAAGGAGGGTGTAATATTAAAAGGATCTTCTTTGGGGAAAATTGAAAGACTCTATTAAGATGCCGATGCCCCGGGGGCGATTAGAAACTTATTTGAGGATGTATAAATTTGTATAACCTTCCACGACTTTACCTTACAGTCACAACGCTAATTATAAATATTATATAACATATGTCAGATCAGATCAGAGAAAATTATAATAATTAATCTGAGGAGATGTCACTGGCACAAGTTCGAATCTTAGAGGTTCCTAAATGCAAACTTTTTAACAGTGACATGATTGGTATGTGGTAGTGAGTAGATGTGGACAATCATTTATACGAAACGAAACAAAGTAATAGCAGTGTATGCTTTGTTTGCATCTTTACAGTACAAAGCAAAATTCTCTTACAATACTACAAAGCCAAGTTTTTCTTGCTGATTATATTATTAAGAATATTAAAATACAGTTATTAAGACCGCAAGTCGTGATCTATTACGTTTAAAAGCTAGCTAATCCCTGAATAATGTTCTAGAACAGCTAATTTTATCTTTTAATAGCACGTGAAGCCCACATAATTATTGTATGAAGCACTTTAATGGCCATTTTCGAACTGCATCTGTAATTTAGATGAATTGAAAAAATATGCTGCGCGGCAGTAATACTCGTATGTAATTATCATTCGTATATATTTAAAAATTATAGGGAAGGTAGAAAAGTGACAGTTCAATGCAGGTGTTTTGTAACTTCTATAACTTCATTCCTTTCCACTGATTTGCTTGCGAGTCATTATTTATCAGAAAAATTTAATTGCGAATGTTTTTTTTTGTGAAATAAATAGTCAAAAGAATATTTATTAAGGTTTTCCTCATCTTTCTGTTCTAGCACTCCAACTGTTGTCTCGTCCTTTTTCTTATAACTTACACTACGAGCTGTTACATTATAGTACATTTACTTTTTAATTCGTAATTACAATAAAGCGGCCATTTATTTTTAACTTCTGAAAGTGATAATTTAGTAGATAGTTTACATTGTGCGTTGTTTGACTTTATTCAAGTATACATTCGATTGAATAACACAAGATCTACACGACTGTACCAATATGAAGACGTTCAATATACGGAGAGCTACATACATATTGTATTTAGAATAAGCACTCCATGAATAATTAATAAATGGCTCTCAGAAGCAGACAGTAGGCGGTTCCATAATGTAAAACTTAATACTTATGTAAAATCCTGGGCAGTAAGTTGTAATATTTATAATCTACTAATGTTATGACTCCTGTTTGTCATTTAGAAATATTACAATTATTGTGTAAGAGAATGGAACGTTTCCTCTTCATTTAATAACTTTCTAAATCAATAAAATGACACTAGAATAGGTATGACACATAAAACAAACAGTTTATGCTAATAACTACCGATTGAATTCAAAACTTAGAAGCTCTTTTGAATGCTAAAGGCGTTTATTGGTATCTGGCTGGAAAGTTTGTAACTTAGATTTTTTTGCATATTTATGTTATGATGCTTTGATTCGTATACCTTTTTATTTTTATTTGAGAATTTGTGGCTTATTCGTGTTGTTATATTTTGACTATTATTTGATAATACTTCAGGTCTTTTTATTATACTTTGTTTTATTTAAACTAATATTATAAAGAAGTAATGTTTCAAATTTTTTTTTTAATTGATCGGGTGTAATTTTCGTAAAATCCTGATCCGGTTATAACAATTCTTCCACCTACAGAAAGCTACGTCGTACACAGATAACATAGGATAGAATTTACGCAGATGAAGTCGCAGGAAAACAGCTAATATTTTAGAAACAAATAGGGCACGAGTATGTTCCATTGCTAACAGTAGCAGCAGATTTTTTACTAAATTCCATTTTGAACCCATAACGAGTTCTTCATGTCTAATCGTTATTCACGATTCACGCCTTAGTGACACGCTCCTATCACCATCTGAATAATATAAAAGGAAAGCACAAGATTGATTAGCTTCGTACTTACAAGGCTTTCTAATAAAATTGAATTTATAATGTGAACATAATAGTATAAAAGAGCAATGAATATGTGGGATATGACAAAATCAATACTTTATACAATATATTATCTTGATGACTCCAACGAGGCCATGTATCATAACAAAAAAGCAATTAAAATAACTAGTAAGTTTCAATTAGAAATAAAAACAGCACAGCGATATTCTGCACGTGAAAGGGAATATTCATGATTGGAGGGTTTATGTTCAAATACACGAAAAACTCAGAATAAAGTATTACATTCCTTTCTATATTTTTAATATCAAAACATAACTGTACATATAATACTACACTTTGTTACTGTTTTAACAGTCAATCCATATACGACCAAATCGGTATAATCTTTATCATTTTTTTTTTCTAAATTCATTCAAAAATTATAATTACACATGCAAAATTATCATTTTTGGTAAGTTCATAATCATGTACCTAACTAATAAATGAAACTGCTTATAACAAATCTATAAATAAATATTTTAAAGTGATTTAAAAAAAAGGAGGAGATTCTTATTTCTTCGACTGTTTGCTTTCTCAATTTGTATGTTTTATGTATTCGTTTTTGTGTGTTTGTTCCGCCAATTATGAATTGATTTTCAGAATTCTTTTTTATTCGACAATTTCATGGGCCGAGTTGGTCCATTTGAATATTATCAGTAGTTTTCTTTTCATAGCAAAACAAAATATAGGGCGTCTGCAGTGGCCCGCCAAAGGCTACGCTTTCCATCAGATATCACCTAAATATTTTGATGACATGTTTATATCAGCGAAAAAACAAAAGGTAACGTATTTTGCAGTCGTTCAAAATTGAAAAGGAGGAATTTCTATATTGAATGAGTATGTATATTTTTATGCAAGTAGGTATGAACCGATTTCTCCGTGGTTACATCATGCAAAAAATTCAGGATTTTCGTTAGGTAAATATAATCGCTTTTAAATATATATTACATATTTAAGTGATACCGTTATAAAATATTTTATATAGTACCTATATAAGCATCACTAAAAATAATGAAATAAAAACATTCATTTTATTATATTCCTCAATTTTGCTTTAACAATGGTATACTGGAAAATATTCTTGTATCTCAGAATACCTGGGACAAAGTGGATTTTTCATTAAAATATTCATTTTGTCTTATCATCATATTACGGAATAAATTAAATTAAACTTTTAATTAAAAATGCGCAAACTTAGATAGTTTGTTCCTCCCTATAGTTATATGATAAGTAAATTTATATAAGTATTTTATATTTCTGAATGTTTATTAAACAATCAATGCTTATTAAAAATAATACTATTGCTTTTCTTAGTTATAACCTATTGGCAGTCTGGGTAAATTATCACAACATAAATTATTTTAGACTATTTTTAGCGATAATTCGTTGATTAAAATACCAGTATGTCATTACTTACATTTCACACATGCGTCATACCGTGCATAAGAGATAATTACACTACATCCCGACATAACAAGATCACAACAAAGCAACTTTTTTTTTCTAACAACTAAAGTATAAGAACCCATTAAAGGGTAGCACATATATCTTATTCTAGGAAAATGTCATTAAAAGAACTCTGCGTACATAAGAAAATACCAACAAACAGTTAGTGTCAGTGATACTGTCAATGAACTCATTTCTTTGTAGGCATACCAGGCAACATATAACAAGTTATTTCGAGAGGTTTCTTACAATACATTTTAGAAATTACTATATCCACAATATTAATATTTCACCTTCAAATCTAACTTATCAGGTACATGCCAAAAAGGTAAAATCGGGACCAGTAAAATCAGAATAAAAAAATATTTAAGGGAGGGGGGGGGGGGGGGTGGAGTCGACATACAAACAAACGTGATTTATGGCGTTTTTTTACCGTTTTGTTACGTTTATTAATCGTTTTAGTAAATATTGCGTTCCTAATACAGGTTTTTTGACTTATTACATCTAATTTTCTCCTGTTAGATATAGGTTGTTTATTGCAAGTATTTTCAATATAAAACAACTAATGGATCTTCACTTTTATTTAAAAAAAAAGGAACGAGCCAACGGCATATCGTTTGGTGCAATTTATAATAAAATCGACGAAAGCATGCATTGCTTCATAGTGGACTCTAGGCGACAACTTGGCAACCTTTCTCTCTTTATAGCACTAATTGTAAGTGTTATGAAGATAGTGTGAGCGATTTACAAGATGGTATAATACACTGCATATAACCATAATCGAAACTAACAGTATTCTAGACACACTTACTTTATTAAATAAATATTTGCGCAAAATTATTATTATTATTTGATGAACTACAACAAACTTTTCAAAACCAAAATCAACTAAATCGGCCCAGACGTTCTCGAGTTTCAGTGAGATAAACAGCAATATACATTAATAACAAAAAGTAACATGATATTTAAGAAATATTAAGTCTTAGTAAACTATGTTGAGTACTAAATGTATAACAACAAAAATATACAGAGAAGTCTGCGATGTCATTAAATGGTGTTACCTAAAAACTTTTTAATTAAGTAACGCAAAAACAAAGCTTCGCAATTATCCAAATATTATATTTATAATACGGATTTAAAAGATTTATCTTATAAAGTTTCCAACAGATTCAGCTATCCGTCCGCCTGGGGCAATGAATTAAAAAAGACGCTGCGCACGCGCTTCGAAATCGCAATCATTAGCCACAAATCGTCGTCATTACAATCTCACGCTTTATTTCGCTTCTACTATATTTGCTCTATGTCTTCATTCGCAATTTGAAAATTAATCTTCTATGTAACATATAATTTTGTGGCAATAATAGCACTAGAAAATTGTAATAAAATAACTGCCGGCTGCGTATGGTAATAGATATTAATTTCACATTGCCTATTTTTTACTAAATTCATATACATATAAGATGCACTTACATCTTGTATGTAACGTGATAACGCAATATTCTAATGAAATCTAAACATTCTAATTAAAACAGCATCTGTATTGATATTAATAAACAAGTACCTTGATGACCTGATGCTAGGTATTATTTTTGTAAATGAAACGCTTCCGAAACCCCTTGCATATGAAATGAAAATTCTTGGAATCGTTTCTGAGATTCACATTATAATATGTTTATGCTCAAAGATAAGCTGAAAATCGTAGATATAAAAAAAAACTAATCCCAAATAATATCAATAGAATCCAATTAATCCAATAACTAAATATTCCGTTTTTTTTTTAAACATGTTCCGTTTTTTATAAAAAAATAATTTCTTTTAAGGAGGTGGAAAATTAACCGTAACATGAGGAGCCTGAGCGTTCTTTTACAAAAAAGTAACAAGATCACAATTTGTTTTTTTTCTATGTCACTAAAAAGCTACTTTAAGAATATTTACTTAAAAGAACATCCACGGCTTTTTCTCGTAAACATTTTTTTGGTGGTAAAGTACCTTGGTGTGTAATTCTATTTATTCGCTTACTCCTAGTGATATTTTTAACCGCCTCTATTAGTAACGGGTATGAATAAATTACTATTCTAATCGATTCCCACGATGTTTCGGAATTTAAGAAAATGTGTAATTCTTATTATTTGATCAATTTTTACGATTTCATATTGGAAAATATTCTTAATTAATTTAAACATTTTTCACTAAGAATATGTCTAATTTTTATTTATAAATTCACTGTTCATTATTCTATCAGATCGAGAAATAAGTGAATGTCCAACATTTCCCGTCCCTGATTTGATGTCAATTTAGTTTCATTTAAGTCCGCATGTGGATGAAGAATCTTATGGTGCATCACAATGGATTCCGGATGTAAGCCGCTACAATTGATCCGTTCTCTTTTTCCTTTCCTACATCATTATACTAACATATATCAAAGCCAACGTCTTATTTACTTTCTTAGAGTCCGTTATTACTCCGCATGAAGATGTAGTTTTTGCTATACTATATGTGGCTTATTAGTGCAGTAAGTAATATGATTTTTTTGTTCCATTTCTTACGGCGATCCGTTGGTGGGTCAGATGCTTTTATCAAAATTTTACCTCTGAGTGTATAATGAATGTGTGTAGTGAAATGAACTCCGACAAATATCCAAGTTGGAGTTTATTGTGATATATATATTTTTTTTAGAGTTCCGTACCCAAAGGGTAAAACAGGAACTCTATTATGAAGACTTCGCAGTCTGTCTGTCTGTCACCAGGCTGTATCTAATGAACTGTGAAAGACAGTTCAAATTTTCTCAGATGATGTATTTCTGTTATATATTTCAAATATTAAAAACCAGAATAAAATAAACGTTAAAGGGGGTTACCATATAACAAACGTGACAATAGGTATACGCTTGAAATATTTACAGGATATGTATTCTAATATAGTAACTTTAAAAATAAATAATTAAATTATAATCAAACACATATTTAAGGGGGGTTAAATATTTTACCTTTTTATGGTTAACTATGAAAGTCAGTAAAATTCACTCATCTCTTATTTGATTGTATAAATTAATATTATTTACAGCAATTTAATGTAATTGTAAGAAATTCATACGTCATACGAAATGAGAATATTTTAAATAAAGAATTCGAATTTGAATACTCCTTTCAACCAACAAATAAAATATAAAAGTGTACATACTAACATAAAACTAATAGAGAGAAAATACCCATTAATTTGCTCACTGATTCACCGACTATAACACGTCGATGACTAGCAATAAAATTGTATACATAGACGATATCGAATGGTGTCGACTGTCAATTATTTTTTTTAGTAGCAATTCGATTTTGATATCTCATTCAACACCTTTGCATCTTACGCTATATTAATATTATATTCAGATTTGTCGTAGACAAATAGACTTAGGTATTTGATTTATTCAACCTACATGACTTACTAACTTTTTTCTGTTTTTTAATCATATTTTTTTGTACAATTCTTTAGATAGATAAGCTTTCACTGAGGCTTTGTTTTGAAACTATTAATTCAAGTGATAGTTTCACTGTTGTAAGAATAATTATCTGAAAGGATAATCTCGAAAAAGTTTTTAGTGAAAGTCCGAGCTTATTGCAACTGCACTTTCCACGTTATACCTACTTATACGTTGTTTGAGACAGACACTTGTTTTACCACTTTTAGTTTCCTTTCCTTAACCAACTAAATTATGGTGTACGAAACATTAAAACAAAACAAAAGAATCTTTTGTGAAACAAAGAAACACGTTCATTTTCACCTCATGAGAAATACCTGTTTTATAGCACATTATTTTAATGAAAGAGTTTTTGTTATTATGATAACATAAATATTTCCGGTGGCTTTTGTAAGGCAACTTTTGAAAAAACGTAATTTATTGCATTCGCTAAATTTTTTATCTCAAATGCTGTACTGAATAAATATACTTTATTACACTTCTAATCATTACATTAAATAGAAAAAAAAGGCGACCTATTACATTGGCTAAAGCAAATTATATCAAGAAAAATTAAAGCCGGTTAGTGAATTAGATAGAACAGAACATGTCAATAAAAATACATTAATTATTTTATTAAATTCAAACTAACTATCATAAATTAGTATAATTCACCTGAACAGACAAAAAATTACATACGTTTAACGTTTAAATAAGATGAAATGTTTTCTTATTATATGTTTTTCAAAATATTGAAATTTCTTCTTAAACTATTAAAATTCTGAATTGTCAATAAATATAGGAAATTCGCTATGGATGGATTTTCTTGGCTTAATATATCTGTTACACTCAAATAATGAAAATTGCTCACCGAGCAAAGCTAGTGCGTTATTTGTCATTCTCTATCCTAAGCTAACCTTTTTTTTGGGAAATGCACCTTTAGTTTCAAACTCCTCTTCCACCACACTTTTAAAAGGGCAGGTTTACGTGGAAGCCCTGCCTGCGGAAAACCCGCTGCGGTTCACCTCACGCGAGTAGGAGGAACCCGGTATCCAAAGATAGGGCTCGGTTTCCTCGGCTGGAAGAGCCGCATTCTAATCTAACCTAATATGATTCAATACGCTTCATGATTTTTCCTCATTGCCACAACGTATTGTGGACGAATAGCATGACAGCCACGACAAAGATTTCGCTATGTGGTTATTCTGTGAATGCTACAACGCATTGTGAGCGTTTCCTTAAGAGCCATAACACAAATTTCGTTATGTGGATATTTTACTATGACCACAACGCGTTGTTAACTATTTTTCGTTCATTGAGCGATTTCGACCTTTGAGAGTAACATGAAGAATAATTAAGAAAGTAATTTCAGTATTAAACTATTCCATGTTTGGTTACTTTCCTCTACATATTATTGGTGAGGTTTACGAGTTGCTGCAAAATTTCCAACAGCTTTACTGAATTAACAGCATCTTTTATGAATTGAAGATGTAATTTACTTCGACCGATTAGTTCTAGAGTCATCAGCCGCCGGTGGCCATGACACGTCATACTGATTGTCGCAAAGTGTTTTTTCTGCACACGGGAAATAAAGTGAACCAATGCAGACATCTGATAACTAATATAAAAAGTAGTTTATTACTTTATGATTTAAAATACATGTAACATTAAGATTGATTAAGAATGTTTACCGTATTAGCATACGTTATTATTTAATCTTTTTTAGATTAGTATATTGATTATACCATTTCTTATTGACTTACCTATTTTTATAAATGGTAAGTTGACATATTTGATTATTCGTCAATTTTAGAAATTAAATTCATCCCTTGTGAATCGCGAATTTAGTTGAATTTTTAAAAAAAATACTGTTTAATTTCATATTATTACATTGAAAACAAATCAACTATTCAAATGGGCCGGCTTGCCTAAGGCGCATAATTTTATTTCCAATGCAATGTTGAAGTGTTTATTTTTTAAACTGCTACTATGTTTTATCTTTTACAGAAACTCCGACAGATCGCACTGAACACGCTTTCGCGTCTGCGCAAGAATATAAAGACGCCCTAGACGCATTAAGAAAGCACACCGGCGCTGTAAGTTCGTAATTCAAATATATAAAATTAACAACTACGAGTACTTTAAAAAAAAATACTAGAGAATATGCATTATAATCTTTCTTTGTTTGTATTATTTTCTGCATTTGTTATGTAGGTTTTTTAAACTCGAAATTGTCGGATACTGGAATATTCCCGTTCCTTCCCAGCGTGTTTTGACCTTATTTGAAGAGGGAATTTACCCTGCATTTGCAAAAAAAAGCAATAACGTTTTTAACTCTTGACCATGCACTAAAGTTTAATTACTCGTAGTATTCACTATTTCATAGAAAATATCTAGAGAAAAGTTAATCGCCTGCGTACAGCACGATTGGATCGCAAGCAATATGTAATTTTTCATACCCTATAGAATTGAAATTTAGTAATCATTTAATAAAGGGGCTGTATGAAACAGTAGATTATATGTGTAAAATTAAGTAATAATTAACGCAATCTTAAATAAAAGCATGTGTTAATAATGACATTCATTCTTAAAAATATTGAAAGAATATCATAAATAATACTTTAGAGCAACTATCTCAATATGAGTTCGGTACAATCGCAAGTTACAATTTACATGTCCATCAAGTTTTGCTTTTTTTCTTTAAAGATAATATTAGTAATGCAGCGTATAGTAAAATGCGAATATCATTAAACATAATGGAACGAATGGCAGGCTCTCAGCTATATTTACGGTTTTATTCAGAGCTGATTGCTATTAGTGACCTCAGGCGCTCGCGAAAATATACTCATGAATAGAGCCTAGCCAAAGTCGAGTTTGAAGCGATCGTAAAATTATTATGCTACGATGTGATATATATTTTTAGTGACACAATTTTCCAAAACAACAAAAGAACTATCAAAATTTTCAGTAAAATTTTACTGCAAATTCACCTTTAAAAAATCTATTAATTTCTATCCTTCTTTGAAGTTGGATTACCTTTTGCAGCCTACACGACGACTCTAACCAATTGGGGTACCCGATACCTAATCAGACTAACGAATTTCTTACACCTGGCACTACCGCTATTTGTGAGCGTATTCGCCCGCCTGAAGATGTGCATAGCGAAAGTTTAAAATATCTAATACTCAATATCTTAGCGTATCATTATGGTTATTAATTCTGTTACTATTTGTGTCCAATAGGAGCGAAGTAAGCCTCAGCGAACATTAGAAGCAGAACCGGAAGATTCTCATCAAGAAGAGCAAGAGTATTTAGATGAGCTTCTGGTGCCGGAGCCATGGGAACTGAATAATACAGCTAGGGCAGCTATGGAGTTACTATTCTTCAACCGTGTGCCCAAGGTCGGGAGTCAGACCTTCATGGAGTTGCTCAGGCGACTAGCTATAAGGAATCAGTTTGGTGAGTGAATACAAATTTATTTTTCATATTTATGACATTTATGGTGAAGCGAGTTCTACCTATTCGATTTGAGTTCCTCATTTTATTTAATTTATACAATGACGTTAACTTACTTAGACCTGAAATTTTGACAGTTATTGGCAATCAAAAAACAGATGACTTCGTTCGTTCATTAGTTAAGGATCGGCGCAATATGTATTCTTCTTCGATACATCTTGACCTGCTGTAAATATTCTACTATATCGTAATTCGTGTTTGTGTGAACCAGCTAGGTTCAAGTCTAGCTTGGTGTCTGAGAAAATATCTCATTGTTTTTTTAAGTTTTTCGTCTTATATGATAGTGTATATTTAAATGGCGCTTAAATTGCGACTTTTATGTAATTTTTCACAAGTTTAAATTTTGGGTTTTTATTGCTTTGCTATTGTTGTATTAAATTTGATTAATTTACTTTTGTTACGTTTTGCATATCTATATCTAGGGCGAATAACAAATGAGTTTTTATTCACAAAATCTTAATTTACAATATACAATTGCACGAGATAGCAGGAAACAAGCAGTAAAAACGATCTCATAAATATGGGCCTAGACACAACGGTGCTTATTTCTTATAACGATATTATGATTCATTTGTTTTAATGTAGTGCAAAGATTTGCTACCGAGATGTTCTAAGAAATGATTATAGTTAAAAAGCTGTTAAATAGAAAGGCGTAGATAATAAATCAATTTTGTGATCATCACAACTAACAAAGGTCGTTGGCCACTACGTTTTATTTAGTTACTTCCTAATGTGAATACCGATTGGATTTATCGCTAATGATTTACATTAGTTTTTTATTGCAATCTACTGCAAATACTCAAATGGTGTCATAATGAAAAAGACTATGAGCTTAACACATCATCTGTAAAAAAGGAGATATAAAATTTTGATACATATTTCTACATTGAAGATAGCATAATTGACACCCTGACATACACTTTGGCAGGAGTTCTCAAACTTATTTTGTCTACTAGTTTTTTGTTTTAATTAAATTTAGTTAATCGCTTTGCAGTAGGACATTCATGTCGTTGAACAATTTATACAGGTCTGTCATGTAATCTATATCATTATTTGATGTAATCAGCTTGTTATGCAATTCTGTATCTTTAGTTTCCAAGAACTCTATCACAGAATTATACAAGTTGTAAAATCGAGTCGGACAATTGCCTCTTGATATTCAACGAACTTCAGTATGAAACAACAACCGGTGAAAATCCTCATCGTTAGTCATACAAAGCTGATGAAATACTCGCGTAGCAGTAGTAGTAAAAAATAAAATAAATATTAAGTTGTTTATATAGGACAGAACATAAAACAAAACACAGACAGACAGACAGACAGACAATAAAACAAAAGAAGATTGCATAAGCGGCACGCACCGACAGGAATAAAACAAATATGCATAAACTCATTTATCTCAACAAGTACGAACAAGTATTATATGAACCAGCGATTGATACAGGAATGCACAATTCGGGTTATTTAATAAAAACTTGTTCAAACATTATTGCCTGCGGTCCATTTAACGAAAATTACCTGTTTAGGAGTACCAATAACTATTAAATTGCGAAAGTAAGTCTGTTGCCTTTTTATTTGTTAGTTTGTGTCTACTTTCTTTTCGAAATGTAGTAACCGATTGACATGATTTTTATTTTATATATTCATTAAGATAGGATACATATATGAACTACGTGGAGAGAGTTATCGAACCGAGTTTGAGCAATATCTTAACTAATATTTGTTATGTTAATGTTCACGATTATTAGTCAAGGGTCGAGTACTCATGCAGTCGGTGTCTAAGAGGCCTCCTAGCTAAATGAAATTACAAATCACCAACCCCAAGCCTCTTTCTCTTTAGGCCTGCAGCTTAAAGCCACAGCCCACAAGGGGGCGTTATCACCCACTTTGGGAAAGGCTGCGCTATGGTATAATAATGAAATCGAGTAAACTCTCAAGACAAATGGACCATTTATTTTGACGAACTCCGTGGTAGGTGTGGCTAGCATGCCAATTTCAAAGTGACCGTCTCTAAGGTCCGGGGTTTGATTTCCTAGTGGGATCATTTAGTTTAGTTATTTTTTCTAAATTTTCTCAGGTCTGTGTGTTATAGTACCTTCGTTGTTTTAGATTGCCATAGTACAAATGCATTTTAGATTGCCATAGCTACTTAATTTAGGATCTGAGAAATATATGTGATTTCCAATTTTGTTGCAAAATTTCAAAAAAGGTAAAAGGTAGCTCGGTGGCGTAGTTGTTAAGCGCCGTGGCCCGCGATCTTTGTTGTTAAGCAACTTTCGCAAGTGTCGGTCACGAGATGGGTGACTAAAATATTATTATCTCGAGCCATGAAGGCACGATAAACTGTTGGTCCCGACTGCATTTGTAGTCATTAATACCTTCTAATCCACATTGGACCAGCGTGCAGAGTCGTGGCCCATCCTCCTTAACCATCCTTAACGAAGACCTGAGCCACTACAGCGGGGACGTAAAGGGGCTGATGATGATGATGATGAATTGCAAATTGTTTCAGGGTTCCATCGAGACGCAGTGCAGCGTGTAGAGACAATCCGTCTAGCGCCCGCTGACCAGCAGATGTTGGTGAGCCTGGTAGCCGCGCATACGCCACCCGCTTCCTACATCAAACATGTCTGCTATACTAATTTTACCAGGTAAAATTACTTTTTCGATATTGAAATGGTTTCTTATTTTGAAAAAAATAATTACTTTATTCGCGGACAAATTATGATTGACTGTAAAAATCCAGAATGTTCCAACAATACTTCAAGCAAATATTTGCAAATATTAATAAAACAAAAGAAAAGAGAGAATAACTTAACAAATCTTTTAAAGTTCATGAATTTGTTTGATTGGAAAAAATTCTAACTGAATTACAAAAAAAAAATTGAAATAGAAATAATAAGGTACTGATACACAATAAGTTATGAAATATAATTGTTTGTAATTGTTTAGGGACATTACATTGTGTAAGGTTTGTTATTAGAAAGTCTAAAGTTTCATTAAAATATAACTAGTCTAGTTTTTAAATATGACTAAAAATACTGTATGAGTCATTAACTTGTTAACAACAAAAATTAAAGCTAGGTTTAATATTTAAACATCCATCACAACTGTAGATGAAATGTATTGACTACATCAGGGCGTGATACGGACATGATTAATGCATCTAAACATATAAGATTCCGGTATGCTTGAAGCGTAAAAATAGCTATAAAGAAAGGCTCACCCATAATGCAAACAGCGATAACATAAAGCCGGATCTTGAAACTTCAACAATTTTAAAAATTTATAAAGTGGTTAAAAAGCATTACCTCAGCAAAGCTAGAATATAACTCCGGATAAAGAGCCTTCGACCACTAAGTAACAGAGGCTCACCATGGCGTCATAGTTGTCGCATTTGTTATTTCCGAAAATATAATTCAATGAGTAATGTTTATTGACTTTTCCTTTTACTTCTAACTAATAACAGTAACAGTTTTGATTGATACTTACCTTATTATCTTTGTCATCACTTCCAAAAAATGTATCCGACCCTGTTTATGTGAGGTATTTTTTGAGAACTTTCGGACAAAAAACACACATTTAGAAATTATATTAAATTCGGAAATTTTGATAATGCTGTAAACTAAATGTAATTAATAAAGGAGAAAATGATGCTCAACATACTACATTTTGAGCGCGGTTGTCTACTTTTCTTGTGTTATCAATACAAATCTTGATTCTCTCTTGTTTACTTAGCCTTAATAACCCAAGTGTACTGAATTATTTAATGCCAATGGTTGTTAAACCACCTGTCCTCTATTAACGATAATTGCCCTTCTCGTATATCGAGTTGTCCTATTGTTTTCTGATATCAGGAAAATGAGAACAACATTTTTTATTATTATTGTGAATTTTGCATTCTCCTAGTCTTTTATAATGATAATACTCGAAAAAGATTTAGCTGAATTCTAACTTTTATGGCATACTATACTACTGTATTTTTAAAATTCCAGATTTGGGTATCCTTCTCCTATCTACGTGAATGTCGTGAGAGATCCTGTTGAACGAGTGATTTCATGGTATTACTACGTCAGAGCTCCTTGGTACTACGTCGAGAGGAAACGCGCCTTTCCAGATTTACCTCTGCCAGATCCATCGTGGCTTAAAAAAGTAATAATCCGTCATAAATTTTTCAAATATCAATCTAGTGGTATATTGGTCATGGAATTATTTAAACTCAAATAGCTAGTTTCTTCTTGGAAGTATGCGTGACTGATGGATATGAGGAAAAAATAACAGATTGTATTATTATAACGTACTCCACACTTAAGCGCTTCTTCATCGACAACTACGACTGTTCATTATCTCATTCCAATCGCCCTACACCAATTTGCGGATCAATCGATCGAGAATCGTTCACGTGCTCGCGTCGTTAACTGCGCCTGCGCTGATCCAGATCTAAAATAGTGAGTTTAGCTCGTGCTCATAAACTTGCTTTGTTATAGTAGCTTATGTGTATTTATTGCCATCTATCAATTGGGTATTATTTGAAAAACTACTCTTTCAATTCGTGCTTATCTTTATCTTTTTTACCACCTTTGATGTCAATGATATTTTTTGTTCGTCAAGAGTAACAAGGTTGATATCGTTTACAATGACCGGTAGTCAATTTATTTTTAAAGCGGCCTTATAAAGCTATATCCCGGATTGTTGTCTTTTTATTTTAAATTAATGCACCGTTAGAATTGAAATGATGTTAAGATTTTTATGGTCACGAGCGCACGATTCTAACTTGTCTCTGATGAACGCGTAAAATATCGATGTTCACGATCCAGATCGAAGAGATTTGAAGTGGCAAATTGAATCACAGAATGAGGCCGATGTAAGCCAAAGGTTATTATTTATATTGATTCATGCAACATGACTCGCCTTACAATGTCAATACCTGTTTCAAATTGACAGCAAGAATCTTGTAGCAATTTTAAAGGGAGACAGTTCTTTGATTTTGTTTGATTAAAAGGTTAGCGGACTTTTAAACCGATATATAGGCTTATTTATTATGAAAGGAATATTAATGGTTGATTATTATGAAGATATCGAATGAATCAATCGTTAAAGCGCGCTTATGTCCTGACTCAAGAAATTACCTGTCATAATAAAACCATAGACAAACCTGAGAACCAAAATATAATTTACTGTCTTTATTAGCCGGTCGCCCTGCAGCTAATACCTGACAGCTCACACCGGCTTATTACGAGAATTAATAGTATCGATTATTGCACAAGTCGTGTGCGGATTTTCCGAGATAATTATTCTTCTATTGTTAAATGGTGTTTGTGTACAACGTGTAGTTACATGATCTGAATGTTGAGTCTCTAGTTAGTTTGGACGCAAAAAATAAATTAGTTTTATGCCAACAAAAAAGATGACGTTTTAATTAGAGTTTGGGAACAGCTATTCGTAATATATTAGCGGTTATTTCGCTCAATATCTTTTGTCTATACATATGAACCGTAGTGCCGTAACTAACACTTCTGAAGTTGAATGTTCGTATCCATTAGTTAGTTTAGCTTCTTAGAATTAGAATGTACTACAATATTTGCTCGAGTTCGACATGGCGGAACGTTTCAATCTTTCAATTAGGGAACGAAATAATGAATTACTATTATGTGGAGTATTTTTATTTTTTAGCAAAGAGTTAAAACTGTTACACAATTATAGCTGTTTCTCATAAATCAAGATCCCAGGGCCGCCAGGCAATACTTGTTTTCTGATATTTTTTTAGACAGGGTTTAGTATATACTTAGACCGTGAAATTCAATATAGATATAAACTATAGATGAAAAGTGTCTGGAAGTACTACTCAATAATTTTTAAATAAATAAACTCCTAAAACTCACAGGCCTATTGGGTCCCCGTGAGCCTACGAATAAAATAATGCATTACATTACATTGCATATTGCATTGCATTACATTATATTAAAGAGCGAGTAGTAATGTCGTGGAGTTAACTTCACCGAAAAAGCGAATGATATTAAAACCCATGTCCAACATTGTTTATTATATGAGTACCAATCTGGCCATTTCGCTGTGACATGACGCAGTCTTCAAGGTAACAAGGTAGTTAGTGGATGGAGACTATTCCTTGATAGATCAACCGAGATCTGGGCACCAGTTGCTAGGCCGCTACGAATCAGGCAAACCTACGCCAAAAAAAGATCTCCATCCTCGCAAGGTGATGCACTCGGTATGGTGGGATGTATATGGATAATATACTAGGAAATTCTTCCTACCAAAACAACGATCACAACGAACGTGTACTGTTATCAACTCGATAATCGGAAGCTTGAACTTCATCGTAAGCGTCCACAACATTTTTCCTCCATGATAATTCCCGACCGCATATTGCTAAGAGTACCCTACAGAAACTATTGGAGCTGAACTGCGAAATAGTTCCACATCCTCCGTATTCACCGGACTAAGCGCCAACAGATTTTAGTTTATTCCGGTCATTTAGTAATCATTTGCCTGAAATTTATGATGAACCCCAGTTACAACAGTACATAGATGTTTTTTTCAAATCCAATTTGGCAAAGTTTTACAGAGATGCAATCCAAACTTTACCTAATCCCTGGCGTACAGTGGTAGATAACGGCGGTGATTACATTGTGAATAACAGCGACAAGCATAACTTAGAAATAAAAATCGCAGTTATGCTTGTCGCTCATTATTTATTAGCCAACCCGATACAAGGGTTCCTTTTTACTAGGGAACCCTAAAACCGTAAGTAGTGTTTTACTTACCTTTATTACTTGATATCTGTAAATCGGCTAGTAGATAGACATACGATCTAAGTATATATTAACACTTCTTTAACCAACACATATTGTGAGATCTGACTCTATCATAATGCAGATTGAAATTTATCGTATGTTTTTTGATGCAGCGTTGCAACTTCAAGTAAAGATGTATGTGTGTGATGTATGTAATGCCATCTTTGCAGGATTTCGAGACATGTGTACTAAGCGGTGATCGGGAGTGCCGCTACATCGAGGGAGAGACACACGAAGGTATCGGTGACCATCGCCGGCAAACGCTATTCTTCTGTGGCCACGAGCCTCAGTGCACGTAAGTGATAAAGTTCATATTTAGAGTTGCATTATAACATCAAAAGATGGCTTCTTGGGTCGGGTTGACAAGAGATGGCTTTCCCCGTGAAAAGATACAGAAAGAATGTGGGCTGACGAATGCAGATGGGTCAAACAGCTTAACGAACATTTCCAATGAACATAAGAGGTCAGGATCATCAATATTTGGTCATACTGCCGATGACAAGTCATATTTGCGATCAATCTAGTTCTAATCAATACAGTCGTAATCTAAGCTCGATAATGACTGCGACTGGTTCGATGCCTAGGCAAATGAATAAAAGGCTGACTAGGCTTGAAAATTTGATTAATTAGACGGTATTAAGAAAAAACTGAAACAAAAAAAATAATATAAACAGTTCGTATGATTACCTTAATAATATAATTAAAATAGTAAAATAGAACAAATACAACCCCGTTTCTGGGTTTTCCGTAATAGATAAAACTTGGTCGATATTTACGAAAATATACGTTTACATGTTTCTTATTTAAATTATAGTAACTTTATTATTATTAGATTTATATGATTAAATTATCATGTTCTCACCAGATTATTTTTTTACGAAATGACATTCATAAAGAGTATAACGGATATAGTAGAGATACAAGTTGGAAGGAAAGAAAGGGCTCAAAGTTAAGGAAATAATATATAATAAAGATAATTAAAATATATACAAAACAAAATACGCAGCTTACTTACATGACCGCAAAAAGAACAAGGACAAAGAAAAAAGGAGAATAACATGTTAACAAAAAATACACTTATAAAAATATCTCACTAGCCTGCTGGCCAGTTCGCAACAAAGAGTTTATTGGATTACTCAAAATTTAAAATTACGTAAGGTGAATAATAAAAATAAATGATGTTAAAGATAGTAGACAAAAAGTTTACACGCGGATACATAGGACATACATACATACATCTCTTCTAGCTCTTACTTAAAACTTACGAATGATTTTCGTAGATTCACTGACGGTCTCACCTGATTCATAAACATAGAGACATTGCCGCCATAGTTTTCATTTGTTACTTCATTTGTTCAACAAATTCAAAATAAAATATTCCGTTTATTCCGTCTAGGCATTTTACTGGTGAAATCGGAAAAATTACGTCATTGGTTTTCAAATACAAGACAAGACAGTGACCTTGTAATTATTAAAGTAAATCTATAAGGACTGTTCTTCATCTCTATATTATTATTTCATACGATTTGGCATAATGAAATAGTAGTTTATGCAACTGCCATATAAGAATGGGTATCAAAACACGAGAGTCTGTTTATCGATAATAGGTTGACTCGAGTGTTTTAATACCTAAGTTATATGCAGTTTCATACACTACTTTATTATCTTCACTCATAGGAAAAATTGAAATTAAACAAAGTAGGTAGGTGACAAGGAAGTATGTTTTTGGAATCCCGAATACAAAAACACGATCGGCAACAAAATGTATGGGAAGCGCGGGAAATGAAGTTCAAACAACGCATGCGTGTGCCATTTTTTTCATATTCAGCCTAAAACCATAGACTTGTTTCATGGATAAAAAAAGATAGCGATACTCATTATAGTAAAAATGAGTTTTATGATACAGTTGGCGGTACTATAATGAGTTTTACTTTTAATTTTATGTTTATAAAGTGCGTATTTATAGAATCGTTTTTGAATTCGTAATTCGATTTTTTTTATTTGAGTGTAGATAAAATTACTTTAAGAGTACGTAGTTGGCTTTTATTACAATTTGTTAGTTTAAATTAGAAAAAAGTTGCACACAAACAATTTTATGTAAAATTTGGTAATAAACGCTGTCAAATAATTTTTACAGTTTATTTTGTTAGTCACTTAGTACAATATTGTGATTTATTACAGGCCATTTAATAGTGTGGAAGCTCTGCAGCGTGCTAAGCGAGTGGTAGAAGAACAATACGCGGTGGTGGGTGTACTGGAAGACATGAATTCAACTTTGCTGGCCCTCGAGCGATATATACCGAGGTTCTTCCGTGGCGCACTGCAACTCTACTGGGGTAAGATGACCACTGTGACCATCATTAGCATATTAATATACCCAATGCAGGGGCACAGTCCGTCCTTATGGACGGAATCAAATAGTGTGGAGCCGTTAATGGACTTGTAATTAAAATGCTGGTATATTATAATGAAGAGGTTTATTATTGTCAACAACAAACTGAGACGCGTGCGTCTTGTGAAGTATACAGTGAAAGAGAGAGCGCGCGGATACATTGCTCAGCTATTTATACCTTATGTAATAACTAGTGTTGGGAACATCCCGACATGCTGCGGGCACACAAAGAATGTCATACTTATGTCTAATTACATTTTTTTTTTCTTAAATAAAACATCTAATTATACAATAGACAATCAAATAATTATGCATTAAACATTTTTAATTTATTAATAAACATACTTACTTTATATATGTTATACATTAGATAATTAATTAATTTTCATCAAAAAGAAATAATAAATCAAATATTATTATATTTATAAACATGGTAATTGTACTCAAACTTAAAACTTGTGTTTTATTATAACAACCAAATTTATTATGAATCTTCAATGGGTAAAATGCTTATTTTTAAAATGGAACGGATATGTGATTTACCATTGGAAGTTTTAACTTCAACTGCCCTTACAAGACCATCATGACCTGGAAAGATTTTTGTTATACGAGCCATAGGCCAATACATGACAGGTACATTATCTTCTCTTAATATTACTAGCCTACCTACTGTTACATTGGCTGTGGTATTTTTCCATTTGGGTCTGTTTTGCAATATATTAAGATATTGCTTATACCATATTTTCCAAAATGACTGCTTAAGTTGAGTACATAATTGCCAGAATTTTAGGCGATTTTCTGGAATATCAATAAAATCACTTTCAGGGTACATAGTAAGTGCGTTACCAATTAAAAAATGACCAGGTGTCAGGTAAGAATAATCGTTTACATCTGATGATGACAGTGGCAACAACGGTCTGGAATTTAGAACACATTCAATTTCTACTAACACAGTATTAATTTGTTCATATGTTAACATTTTGTTCTGTGTAATTCTTTTAAGATGGTATTTAGTACTTTTTACTGCAGCCTCCCAAAGACCACCAAAGGTAGGTGAATAAGATGGTATGAAATGGAAATTTATATTCTGTGTAGATGCATATTGGCAGACCTTTCTTTGATGTTCTTTTGATGACTGTAGGCGGTAAAGCTCTGCTAATTGATTCTGTGCGCCTTTAAAAGTACTAGCGTTATCAGAGTAGATTTCTCTGGGCAACCCCCTTCTGGAAATAAATCTTTTAAGGCACGCGAGATAAGACTCTGTTGTAAGATCAGAGGTCACTTCAAGGTGTAACGCTTTAGTAGCAAAGCAAACAAATACACAAATATACCCTTTGCCCACAAGTGAACGTCTTACGCGCGAGAGTTTAATATTTATTGGCCCAGCGAAATCAACACCGACCTTTTCAAACGGGCGACTCATGGCAGTCACACGGTCGGCTGGCAAAGAACCCATTAATTGCTTTGACGCATCCGCCTTTAACTTAAAACAAGGTATACATTTTCTAGTTAATTTCTTTACATATGATAGACCGTTAACAATCCAATATCTTTGATTTAAATTAGACAATAGTAATCTAGGCCCTGCATGTAACAGCCTTAAATGTTCAGCCTGTATTATACAATTTGTTACATGAGATTCCCTTGGTAAAATTATTTGGTGTTTTTGTGCAAATGGAATGTTAGAGTGGTGTAACCTACCTCCTACCCTAAGAATACCAGAAGTGTCTATGAAAGGATATAAATTTTGCAATGAACCCTTTAAATTTTTATTATTTTTTAAGCAAAATAATTCATCCTTAAAATAAATTTCTTGTTCTTTCTTAACAAGCAATATTAAAGCGTTTTTTAATTCTGAACTAGATAGATAATTATGAGAGATTCTGCCGCCCTTTAAATTATTTGCAAATCTTAAGACGAAGGCTAACGTACGTACCATCTTATGAATACTCGAAAATTTTTTCAAGTAATTGTGAACATCGTTTGTGTCTGTGACTATCTGGTTGCTAGAGAATGTTGACTCGGCCCTTACCTCTGGTAGGTCAACAGGGAGCTCTGTTGGATTATAGAATACATATCGTGCGTCGTGCATTAAGGACGGGCCGTGCCACCACATAGAGCAGGAGGCTAGCTTTGTCGGCGCTACACCCCGGCTTACATAGTCAGCGGGATTGTCTGCGGTATTCACATAAGCCCACATGCAATCACTTATATTATCAGAAATAGCCTTAACCCTGTTCGCAACGTAAGCACCCAGTTTAATCGGTTCAGTTTGCAGCCAAGCTAACACTATTTTAGAATCTGTGAATAAATATATATTTTTAATTTTGTGTTTTAATTGTAGCAATTCCCGTAATTTTTTAACCAAAATTGAAAGCAGTAGGGCAGCGTTGAGCTCTAGGCGCGGCACTGTCATGTTATTGCGTTGAAGCGGGTTAATGCGCGACTTAGAACACAGCAGGTACATATCAACTTTACCTGACGGACGTATAATTCGCAAATAAACGCAACAGCCGTATGCTGTTGAGCTGGACGCATCCGAAAAACCTATGAGTTCAACAGTATCTGAATTAGTTATATGAATATTTCTATCTATATATATAGGTTCCATTTCAGACAGACTGGAAGTAAATTTAAACCATTCTTCCCTAATACTACTGTCGGGCATCGAATCCCAGTCAGTTTTAGAAGACCATAATTTTTGCATAATTGATTTTGCTTGCACAATGATGGGACTGATAAAGCCCATCGGATCATAGAATTTTCCAATGTAAGCAAGTATTTCCCTTTTAGTTGCTTTATTTTTGTCACTAAAGGGTTCTGGACAAGATATTTTAAATTTATCCTTTTTGACTATTAATTGTAAACCTAAGGTTTTCAAACTACAATCTTTACTTTGAAGTTCTACATCATCAAACTGCTGGTGATCAGGTGAAATATCTGTCAATATTCTATTGTCATTAGACGACCACTTATGAGTTTGAAAGCTGCCTAACTTTAGAAGTTCAATAATTTGTGACTTTGCTTGTAAAATTTTATTTAAATCGTTATCGGCATACAATATGTCATCAACATATGTGCAATTGTCTAAAATAAATGAACCTAGTGGCAATGTATTTTCATTTTGCATTGCTAACTGCTTTAGACAACGAGTGGCAAGGTAACTTGAACTTTTTAAACCATAAGTGACAGTGTCAAGCCTTATGCATTTTATATTTTCACTTGGGTCATCACGCCACAATATGTTTTGTAGTGAAGTGTGCTGTGAGACCAAATTAATACTTCGAAACATTTGCTTAATATCTGTGATAAATGTAAAATCACCAAATCGAAATAATAATAAAATATCAAAAAGTTCCCTTTGTACGGTGGGTCCGTTTAGTAATAAATCGTTCAGAGATATCTTTTTGTTGGTTTTCATAGAACCGTCAAATACTGTACGTAATTTTGTGGTTTTACTATTATGATTAAAAACCGCATGATGGGGTAAGAAATACACCGCATCTTTATTTAATTGATAAAGCTCAATATCGACATAGTGCCCATGTTTCAAATTTAAATATTCATGAATAAATTTTTTATATTCTAAAAAGAGTGAATAATTATTATGCAATTTTTTCTCTAAATTTAAAAATCTTTTAAGTGCCAAATTAAACGAATCACCTAGAGCAGTATTGATTTCACTCAAAGGTAATTTTAATGGTAACCCGACTTTAAATTTATTTTCTTTTAGCTGAAAAGTTTCTTTGAAATTATTTTCACAAAGCTCATGCTCAGAGGATTTTTCATTATAAATTTCTGGTACACTTTCAGTTTTCCAAAAATTATTTAAGATGTCACTAGTGACAGCATCGCATGTACACTTTAATGTGACCTTATTGCAAAACTGAGATGTATTATTAACTCGTGGCAGAGTACCTCCGATAATGTATCCAAATTGAGTATTAATGAGACGTGGTGACTGGCTGTCAAACTGCGTTGCCGATGGCTGGATATTAAGCGGCGTCGCTGGCTCGCGGCTCAGCAAACTTGAAGGCTGGCTCACAGGCTCGTAGCTCGGCGACTCCGTAGGCAGTAGCACCTGGAATACCACATCCGCACCCATTAGAACATCAATCTCACCTGGTACATTGAATTGATCATCTGCCAGATTAATCCCTCTAGGAACGCAATCTTTGGAGTTAAATTTATATTGTGGCAGGTTGCATGTAATTTTTTCAATTACATGGCATGTAACAGGAATTTTAAAGGAGTTTTTTGTTGAATGGATTTCTACAGGTAAACAATACTTTAACCTGGATTTAGTATTTGTGATGCCTATTACATTGACATTTGTTTCTGTAGGCCTTAATTTTAGCAGCTGTGTCGCTTTTTCAGTCATGAAAGACAGCTGAGACCCAGAATCCAGCAGTGCTCGAAGATATACTGGCTTGCCATCTCGAGCTATAATTTTTATCTTTGCTGTGGGTAATAAAACTTGATTAGTCAGTTCGTTTGCTGATAATGAGGCAGCTGATGTGGTACCACTATCGCTGGGGATTTGATGCAGCAATGAGTTGTGTGGTTCCTTGCACTTGTTACACCGAAAATGGTATTTACACCTATTTGAGTGACGACTTAAACATATGCGACAAAGAGACTTTTCTTTGACGAAGTCAATCCTTTCTGAAATAGGCATTAATTTAAATTTGTTGCATAAATAAAGTTTATGTTCACACTTACATAGTAGACACGTAGGTTTAGTCGTCGCTGCTACGGTAGTGGTGCGTGCGGCAGCGGCTCCGTGCTCACGATGCTGCTGACGATGCTGCCCGACGCCAACGGCAACTCCCGGGTCAGCATTCTCTAGCGCCAGTGCGCGCTTTTCCAAGAAAGCGAGGAAGGCGTCCAATGTTGGATCTTCTGCGCCATTTCTTTCCAGTTGGAAAGCGCGAGACGTATAGACGTCTAATTTACGAAACAATATGCATAAAATAATCGCGTCCCAATACCGAACGTTAGGTTCTAAATTTAATAGAGCGGCAAGAATCTGTTTTATAGTACATACAAACTCTCTTAAATTTGCTGCCGTAGTTTTTAAAATAGGCTTAAGATCTAGCAACGCATTAATATGCCCGTTGATTAACCTACTTTTATTGTTATATCTTTCATTTAAAATTTTAATTGCATCGATATAGCTTTCAGGTGTAAGTGATAAATTTTTTATCAATTCTAATGGTTCACATTTAAGGTGACACCTTAGGTAATATAACTTTTGCACATTATCTAATAAATTATTATTACCTATTAATGAGTTATACAAATTAATAAATGGTATGTATTCAGTGAACTTACCATCGAACGTAGGTATATCTATCGGTGGTAACATTACTTTAGGCACGGACCCTGGAGGTGGACAGCTGGCACTATGCTTATTTTCTTCGGTACGATTCTTTGTCTCCGAGTTTAAGCACGACAATGTTGAACAATATTTCTCCTCTACATCTTCTATATTTTCTTTATTATCGGGATCTAATGAAAATATTTTTATGTTATAGCTTTCGTATTCTTTAAAGCATTCTATTAAACGAGATCTTTTTACGTTTAATGTTTCTAAAGTTATTTTTTCTGCATCAATTTGATTGCACCAATTATGTAAACGGGTGATATTACCTTTAGTATATTTTCGTGCACTAATTAACTCTGCCAGCTCCATTGTCCGTACGTAAACACACTACGTTTATATTCTAAATCGAACACTAAACTTAAGCAATTAATTATTAAATAACACTTAGTACAATGATCGTAACTCGCGATGTTATGTGACAAATTATTTTTAACTTCGTGCATATGCGCGTACGCTCGCTCGCCTCGCGTCGAAATGGTGTGGTAT
This sequence comes from Diatraea saccharalis, assembly GCA_918026875.4. Classification (NCBI taxonomy): domain Eukaryota; kingdom Metazoa; phylum Arthropoda; class Insecta; order Lepidoptera; family Crambidae; genus Diatraea; species Diatraea saccharalis. The sequence goes on from OU893337.1 coordinate 10,592,962, forward strand.
TGGTAGTGATGCACCCCCGCCCGCTCGGCTCGCGCGGTCGCCCGGTCGCGAGGTAGTTCGGCCGGTACAGGCGTCGTCCGCCTCGTGTGCAGCCTTCGCCCCCGCTCCCACCGCACGGTGTAGATCTGTTGCCATGCACTGCAGTCCGCACGCGCGTGGATTTTTTCAGCCGTGCGTAAGATTGTACCTACTTATTTCTCACGACCAATTTCAAAATTTTTGCTACTCTTGCCTTCAAATTGCAGTTGTTGCTGAAGTCTCTTCTTGATTAAGTTTTCCTTGCGAAGGACCATGTGGAGCCGTTAATGGACTTGTAATTAAAATGCTGGTATATTATAATGAAGAGGTTTATTATTGTCAACAACAAACTGAGACGCGTGCGTCTTGTGAAGTATACAGTGAAAGAGAGAGCGCGCGGATACATTGCTCAGCTATTTATACCTTATGTAATAACTAGTGTTGGGAACATCCCGACAAATAGTAAGAATACTTAATCTCATGCGTGTGTGGTGGGTGAATAAAGATAACGACTACAAATGCAGCCGGGAGCAATGTCTTAACGTGCCTTCCTAAGCACGGAATACTCGAGATATCAAAATTTTAAGTGAACCACCCTATAACCGGCATTTGCAAAAGTTATTTTGCAATATCCCTACTAATCTGGCAGTTGTGCGTGATGAACGTAAATGCGTAGTATGCCCATAATTATTTATTATAAACCACCACAACATATATTTTAATTAAAAAACTGTAAATGCTTTAGGTTAAAATAAATATATTATAATAAATTTTAACATGAAACGTCAGTCAGACAGAGCGTAGTGAACTATGCAACACAAACGAACTAATCACAGAGCTCTATCCAACGCAGTGCGTTCGCATAGTGAAGTGTCGTTTAAATATTGTTTAGGAATTAAATAGTTTTGTATAAAGATCGCACTGAGAAGTGCCTCACTTCGCATAGTATTTGTACGTTACTTACATAAATATTGATTGTGAATACGGGTGTTAACCTCCTCATCGCAGATTGAATGCGCTAACTACTGTGCTATTGATCTCCTCTTTGATTTATTTAAGCGCTGTATTATATCAAATATAAAATAGAAAGAAATAAAAGAATTAATTGTCCTCGCGATTATCAGTTAAATATTCCTTTTGAGATTGGAATATCGGTGACGAAAAATCTACTCAAGACAGATTTTTCGGAAAACAACTGTTGGTCTCGGCTCGATGCAGTCTTTTAGCAAAAACCGAGTCGTACTGAGTCTGTATCTAATTATTATGGTTTAGATAAGATGTCCGTGTTTGTTTGTATCGAATAGGCTCCGTATTACAGCACGCGTAGCATGACGAACTCGAGAACGTTTTGTCTACACTCAATGTCACTTTTCTCGGATGCGCTTTCTCGGAGAAAATAACATTTGGGTGTAGACAAAGCGTTTCTCGAGTTTGGCATGCTACACGTGCAGCACGTCTAGCATGACAAAATTCTTTCACCTACGGGAAGTCACATCATATGCTGGTGACTTAAATTAAAAATTACGCAGTACGAAGAAAACAGCTTATTTTCTATATTTTATATGACACGCTAACCATCGTACATGGTATAGGACCTGTAAATTTGGGCCCTAAGCTACAGAGTTAATTTTGTTGATTTTTTTAAACTAGAAAAGTAATCAAACTGATCATATTTACGGGTGTATCTAATTAAGTATATTTTTTCTTGTTCGTTTGTTTTTTTTATTTTTACAAGTTTTTATTTAATAGTTTTTTTTACTTGCCTTGTACCCGATTTCCGATAGAATTTTTGCATAGAAACGTAAGTCAGATGACAATGCATTATTGTGGTGTCAGTAAGCTGATATGATGATGAAGTCGAAAGATGGTCATAGGAACTTAGTGATGAAATGACGCAAGTGCATCGTATTTGGGTTCGTTAGATCCGTCTTTAAGAGGACTTTGGTACTGAACCATACCTTGGTCTGATGATGATGGAGCTAGAAGGTGGTCATAGGAACTCAGCAATGAAATAACGTTACTGCATCGTGTTTAAGCTCTTTAGATTCGTCTTTATAAGAACAACAATATATTGAGACAAAAATGAAGAGGAAAAAAAAATTTTTTAAATAAGCTTTTATTTGTGCGTTCTAAAAGGTAAATGAATAAATTCTACAAATACTTATAATCTTCTCTAACAATAAATGACTTGAAAAAGTTGTAGCGCGTAATAATATGCGTAATATTTCCTCGTCTCCGATTTCATTAGCTCTACAAGCTTTTGAAGTCCATTACGGTTAGAGCAAATTTTGATTATAAGTACTTTAAATGTTTAGAATTTATTTTTTTACGTATAAATGTGCACAAATAAAAACTTGTTCTTAAAAAACTTTTTATTATATTTTTATTTTAAACTTTTGTCTCAATATATTGTTAGTTTCATAAAAACGAAAACGGAGTAGCTCGTTGGCGTAGTGGATAAGCGCCGCGGCCTTCGATCGTTGTCGCTAAGCAACTTTCACAAGGGTCGGTCACGGGATGGGTGACCAAAAAATTATTATCTCGAGCTACTCCGTGCTTCGGAAGGCACGTTAAGCCGTTGGTCCCAGCTGCATTTGCAGTCGTTAATACCCTCCAATTTGCATTGGGCCAGCGTGGAGGGTCATGGCCCATCCTCCTTAATCATCCATAAGAAGGGCCTGAGCCTCTGCAGTGGGGACGTAAAAGGGCTGATGATGATAATCATAAAAACGGATCTAAAAAGCTAGTCGCTACAAAACTTAGTCGCTACAAAGCTTTTTTATATTATTATTTCATTGGGATGCCGGATACAATAAAAATATTGTCCTCAATGGATCATGAAAATTTGACATTCTTCTATCTATGTTAACGTTGTAAGTATGCCTGTCGTGTATGTATAAAAGCTCATTCATCCACACCCATAACTACCTTAAAAGATTTACGCTAGATTAGCACCGGTTATACCTAAGCAATATAATATTGCAACCATATGCATTTACTGTTAAACTGCAACTAATTACTGTAGGAAATGGCATGGCAAAATGCCACAACATGACAGTTTGTTTACATAATATTTGGCCACAACTACAAAAGTTTGAAAACTTCAGTCGGGTAGATATATTCTCGGATTTTTAAAATAATCGTGATATTAAAGAGAGTAACATAATATATTTTAAGAAACTTTTACTGCTTTCTTCACCTCGTGACAAATAGAAAATGAGCTTGTTTTGCGAAAAACTGTGCCAAATAGTAAATAACAATTTCATGTCAGGATATGATACGTATATTTCATCGTGCACAGCTGTTTGGAATGTACCATCTGGTATTTATAAAATAACTGGTTATTTTATCTGTTTTCATTAATGTAAACCTGCACACGTAGCGTGACGTTTTTTCTACACCCAAATGTCACTTTTCTAGATTACGTCCATACGATATCTCTCTCATGACACGACAAAAGTAATATTAGATGTAGACAAAACATTTCTTGAGTTTGTCACGCTACGCGTACTAGTAGCAATTTGGGTTGTCCCATTGTGGCAACATTATAAGTATTTAAGTCTCACTGATGGAGCTAATGCATATTGCTTGCTACTAAAAAGAAAGTGCCTAAAAGTGCCTCTTACTTTACTTTAGCAAATGCAATGAAAGTATTTTGCTGGTACTAATGAAAGTAAGAAATGTAGCGATAGGATAACGGTAACATAAAAGAAATAACAACAATCAGGTAGATTCTATAATTAATAACAAAATAGATTTATAATAAATCTAAAGAGATCTAACCAGAGATATATCATGAGCTATCCGTCAGTAACCCCGATCATTAGAAGCCGACTAGTTTTTATATAACAATTGATATTTTAAAGGCATGTTGTCATATAACAAGGAGTCAAATGGACTTGTTTATTTTAGTGAGAGAAGATAGAAAAAGTGGATATTTTTTATTCTGTTTATGACAGAACATTGGAAATTTTATCTGTCTCCCGAGTTTGTACTTTATTACATCGGCTTGTGGTTTTTTTTTAATAAAACAGGAGCAGATCTAAAGATTTATGCATTAAAATGACAGTCGAATGAACTTATTTGAAAAACAAATGATAGCGTGATTCAAATTCCACATAAAGCCATCTATTTCAAATTCCACATAAAGCATATTAAATTATTATTATTATGAAATGGTCTATGAATTCAAGAGAAGATTTATAATAAGAAGTAAGATAACGATATTATTAGAACTACGGAGCTTAAACACCTAGATACTTCAATTTTTAAATCTCAAAGTTTCTATTGACAAGCTACTAAATGATGCGCCATCCCTTTTATTATAAGCAATAGTTTCACAGACAATACTTTGCTTATGTTTTATCGTGATAGATATATATTATAATCGCTTATATGGACCAGTAGTTTTTTAGGTTACTATTACTACTCGTAGACATTCCGTGTTCAGTTATCTGAATTTTTCTTATTACATTATCGATCGGAACTAGTTAATCTTCAAAGAGACCTTCCACTTATGTAGGACTGGTTGAATGTGAAAAGGAAGAAAACGGTTAAATATTATTGATATATAATAAAATGTGATCATGTATGGAGAGTTCGTGTATATTTATTGTTTAATTTATTATTTGCAGAAGAACTCAACACTTTCAACAGAATCAATCGGAACGCATTCAAGCCCCCCGTATCCGAAGCAGTTAAGCAAATAGTTCGTGCGAATTTCACGAGAGAGATCGAGTTTTACGAGTTCTGTAAGCAACGACTGCACATACAGCTGCGAGCATTAAGAGACCCAGCGTTAACACTTCCCACTACCACCACGCTCAGGAGGCGAAGAGCGCAAAGGAGACTCGGTAGACTTTAGTTCTTTCTTAGTTTTATAACAGCCGTATAGATGCCACAAATATTAATATGTAGTAAGAATGGACATTCAATTAAGCGCTTTGAATGTTGAGACGACAGTTGATTTACAATTAAAATATTTTGTAAATTTGATAAACAAATTGTCCGTCTCAAGTTTTTTAAAGCTATTTTCGAGGCTACTGACTGATGTCCGAATCCATTTCAATTCTTGTAAATAAAGGCTGAAAATCGATATTTCTCTTATAGGTTCATTCACTAGACTCGTGTTTGTGACCAATTTTTATTTTATTCAATGAAAAATAAGGAACAAATGGTATAGCAGATAGAGATATTGAGAAATATAGGTATGTAAAAGATGATCTGGTTTTTGTTGTATAATCAAAGTTTGTTATGAAATATAGCAAATAAAAGTTACACCTTTTTTTAAAGTTCTGAAGTCAATTACAATACACATAAGCACATTTATTGAATTTGATACCTAAATCACTCCTGCTTGAGAATGATACCTAATCGGAATCACATTATCGGAGAGAGTGGGTGTTTGTAAATATGGCGACCGACTGAATTGTATATGTTTATTTTAATATTTACTATTTATAGATATTTTATAAATTTTCCACGATAAGCGTACATTCCGACTTATTTACAACGTGGATATCTTGATGTTAAAATGACCGCTGCACAGGTATTCCTTTTGTATCGCGTGACATAAGTAAATATTGTGTACAACATCAAAATTAAATAACAAGATAATCTATCGTATGACTTATACTGGTAGTTGTTGATGCTTGAAACTTATTAAAACCTCCTGTAATTTATATAGTTAAGTGAGTAGTTTTTTTAATTTTGTATTGTCTGTTTATAGTAAGAAATATTAGACATGTTTATGCTATGATTGTATAAAAAGTAGACCGAGTGGTCCAAATATTGATGTATCGTGGCCAGATCGTAGAATTGACCAGTTCATGATGCGGCCGGCCATTTCATGAAATCTTCGTATTTCATGAAATGGAAAAACTTGCTGCCCATGTCATGTGATGCGGCCTAGATAGATCAATGAATAATTTGCGTTTAAAGATATGAGCGGCTGATCGTATGACTCATGTATAACTGCTTCATGATACGGCCAAGCATTAGTGATCGTATCGTAAATTAGCTAACTACATTAGTCTCAGTAAGAGGCGCTAATATCGCATTGTTTTTGTGATGCATGATGTATTTTAATTTTTTATGATAACAAATTAAAGAAAATGGGGTGACTAAGCAACGGCAAATAATTACTTACTTGATTAAGTTTAGTGAGATAATTGTAATGTGAAGATGCGGCGGCAAAGGTTATATGAATATGTCACAAGACTATGATAAAGACAGGATTTTGATCTAGCTTCAGAGGATGATATAAATATATTGGAGAATATAAAAGTTTTTGAGATATGAATTAAACTAATTTTCTATATGATTCACTACGTAGAATGTGGGTAGAATAAAAATTGAAGACGATCGCGAAGCGTATGAAATTTCAAGGTAATTTTTTTTCACACCACATAATTATAATGCTAACGTATAAAGAAGCTATTTCAGCAAAAACATTTTTTTTTTTTTGTACTCCCTATGTTAATGATATGATCGCCATTGATCTGGCCAGGCCACATTATGATGTTGGCAGCAAGTTTTTTCCATTTCATGAAATACAACCGTTTCATTAAATGGCCGACAGGATCATGATATGATCAATTGTACGTTATGGCCATGACATAGATATAATTTGTATCATCAATTACTTTTATTGCAAAAATAATTAAGGAGATTAATATCAAAATTATATACGAACGAATATTTTTAGAGGTATGTTTAAACATTAGTTGTTTTTATTAAATTCCATTTTAATTTTATTAATAATAGAAGAGTAGGTATGTGATAGGAATGATTTAAATAAAGATTTCATATTTCCTAAGTTATCATTTTGTAAAGAAACATTTTTTTATTATTACGTAAAATTTATCGATGCGATGTTGTTCTGTTGTTTTTTGATTAAAAATTGAATTGATATTTCAAAAGAAATAATTAATGTACATAAAGATAGTATTACTTAGATAATAGAACTTAGTCAAAGTACTTAGAATTTTATTTTAATTTTAAGGTCCTTATTTCAGCTTTTTTAATATATGCAATTATAATTGAATAACTTGATTTATAGAATGCCTAATTTGTTTTGTTTTCATGAAGAGTAAAAAATATTATTGAATACTTGTAAATGTAACGTCATTATAAATAAATTATTTTCTGTTTTGGGTTCGTGTGGTATTCGTTTTTCAAAGTAAATAAATAAATAATGTGAATACACATTTTCAAAAACAGTTTCTGTTTATTTCCGAATTAAGTATATCTTAATATGAATGTGTTTTGAATGAAATATAATCAAGACCACAAAGCAAATATCAATAAGTAATGTCATACATTCTTGTGTGTATATAGTATGTTTACCAACAAACAGTTAGTGAGTTGGATACAACCCTTATTATTTATTTATATTATTTGTTATTATAAAATTTCATTTCAGGAATGCCATTTTTAATTCCTACTTTTGGCAAAGAAATGATACACTACGCGAAGCTCGGACGAACATATCGATTTACGTAAGCCAAATAAAAAAAAAAAATTGGTTACTTATGTAGTTAAATGGAAATATGCAATTATTAAAAATTAATGATTACCAACCTGATAATTTAATATAAACAAAAACAAACAATTAAGTAAGCACTTACGTTGCCTGATCGATATAGAAAGTTATTAATGCGAAGGTGAGACTCGTAGATAACTTTCTCTGCGCTAAGTATATTTTTATAATATTTATATTTGAAATGTAAACATGTTTAATATATAAGTGCTAATGATAACATTAATAATATTTATTTCAATATCATCCAATAAATGTGATATGTTTCGCCTTAAAAATAAATTGTCAGTTGAATCTTACTTGTTTTAATTGCATGTACTACACGCTTTTTTTATTAAAATGTGAATTATATCAATTTGTATCAATTCATTGATATTTTATAATGCATTTAATACTAGCCTTTGTAATTTTTTATTTATTTATTCAGGAACTCCACAACTTATTTAAAAATTCAATTCAATACAAATACTTTCTGTAATATTGTGATACGGTAGTAACTTGAGCCCATTTCGGAGTTCTACAAGTTATAAATATAGCTAACTTTTTTGATTAATTATTAAAAATAAATATGAATAGGAAAAAAAATCACACCCGCACAAGACAGATACATTAAATGAGTACTTCAACATATAATATTTCAGATAATATCAAACACAGGGTAAATGTATATAATGCGAAAATCAACATGCACATTGCTCGTTCAACGAACACTGTAAAACATAACATACAGACACAGTATACATAGATACACATACCACAGTTAAACATTTGTCATTGAAAGCACTGCTACCCAAAATAATCATTTGGCACAAACCTAAATTATCTGTATCAAAACCAAAGAGGGTATTGAGTAAAATAAGTACATAAATTAGATATTCAAAATTTCCAAGATATGCTTTTTGGAGGTACAATAAAAGTCAATGAATAAAATTATAAGTATTCATTTATTAGGTAGGTAGTTGTTGAATAAAACAGGTGTCAATTGTAACAATAATATCATCATTATTATATAAATATGATAGGACAGCGCTCTTACGAATCAATTTATAAAATAAATATGGCCACATAAAAATTCAGGTACATATACAATAGAAAACTGTGTAATAAATAGTTATTCTCTTATATTGCTTAAAAGTATTAATAATTTAGATATCACTAAAAGTCTTGTTGATAAAATTCTTGTAACTGAAACAATAATTATGACTATATATCAGTTCTTGTGTAGGAAAATATGTCATGAATTAATGTTTATATTATATAAAAATATAAAATATAATTAGACATAACATCAGTATAATATGTGATAATATAAAACAGTTAATAAAGACATTTTTCGCATAGGGACTTAGCTATTTAAATATTCATAAGGAATCCACTTCATTTAATTCCAACCTCCTACACAAGGAGTTACCTAATATTAAACATTTATGACACATCATAACTATCTAACAGGATGGGATGATAATTAATGTCTTCAGGAATATTTTATGACTACAATACCTAATTCGTATAAAACATTTTGTGATTAAAACCATCTAACTACGTAGGTGATGCTTTTGCACATAAACAAACATTATTTTACACGACTAATAGATTGTAAAATTCATATTAAAATATCAATATCATTCAAATTCATCTGTCACACTATGTTACAAGGGAACTGTCGGCAGCCCGCTCTGTGTATGTACAGACACAGTAACACTACGCCGCGCCTTGTCGGCATATTTATTGTCCTTTAGGACGACTCTCCACACAACTAATAACCAAAATTCGAAAATACATAGTCTACTGTACGTTATTAATCGAAACATCGTATTGCAAATGGCACTCGGAACGAGTCGCACGCTCGTTGTAGTATTAATCTACGACTAAACTACATTATATCACAAAAACGCTTTCAATCTTGAAGCATCAACGAACCATTATTATCTTGTCCACTCTCCTGATCATTAGAAACAGGCACAGGAATGTCACCAGTGACGGGCGTTAGAGCTGCGGCTTCTGCTTCTGCGCCCGCCACCGGGCTGCTGCTGAGACCCTCATCTCGGCTACCTTATTCACCTGTCCGGTGATACTGTGCCGGGTCAGTAGAACGATGGATGCCAGTCTACTGTCGGATGTAGAGGTCCGGGAGGCGAACACCCTAGGCTATTCGCACCTAATGCCAAACAATCGAAACTGTAGTTAGCCCCACTGTTATTATCCCAAAATTGTTGCCCTTTGCATTGAAATCGTACAGCTAATTCGAGGCGCTGGCCTGACGTTATGCTCGGTGCATACAAAACGAATTGAAAACGGTCTGAATACCCATCACATGAACCCTGAACATAAGTTGTTTGTAAGTCGGTGTATGTTTTCCAACGGTTCATTGAATACCGTATATGTACGGTCTTATGGAAGTCTAAATTGCGCACTCTTACTGACCCACATATAGTGACATGAACACCATCACACACTCGCGCACTTTCTAGGCACACGTTTAACCTTTCAAGCTTTTCTGTGACGTCTACTGGCAATTGGAAAAGGGGAACCAGTGTTAGGGCACCCAAGCGCGGCACACTGCGCACTGGAGGTGAGCTTTGTACATCACAGCCTGTGAGATCATCATATGCAGACTTTGGGATGACTGGAATTTCATCCATAAAAGTTTTAACATCGGCTAAATCGAGGCCTAAAACATCAGCAAATCGAACAATTTTTTTACGACCTGGCGTGCCTGGCGGCGTCTTTCCTGTTTTCAGAGAAGAGCAACGACGTACTCGCTGTGGTCGGTCATCCTCCTCATCATGCACCTCAACTTTCAAAAGTGTTGGTTCGACATCAGGTATAGGAGAAACTTCCTTATCGACGAGAACTTCACTGGTTACAATTTCTAAAGGCTCTTTAATATCTCCATTACATACTGAACTTTGCTTATCTGTTATAACAGCCGATGTTTCTTCTTCAATTGGAATTTCTACGTCTGTTAGAGATAAGTTTTCAACACACTCAGTAACATCATTATCTAAGCGACTATCATTTTGCAAAACTTCATCAACACCATCTGAAGGGTCACTTTTAGCGGATTCGAATTCTGAATCACTGTCCAATGTTGTTCCTTGATTTGTTGGTAAGCTTAATCTATCCGTTTCCACTAAAGTTGATGATGGTGAGACATTATCTACTTCATCAAAGCTATTGTGTCGTGCACACCCTTCAAAAGTAATCGGTGAAAATAATGGTTTATCACCATGACCATTTTCTCTTGGAGCCGGTTGAAGTTTAACTGGTGGACAATCAGTGAAGAAAACAGTGGAGAATTTGAAACCATTTTTGTGTTTGTCAGGTTGTTGTAGCATAAGTTTTGCTTGTTCCTTTACTTCAGGATCTGACTCGACATCGTAGAAAGGTGGTTCCTGTTCATCAGTGGGTGAACGATCAGGAAATGCTGCATCGAATTCGTCAACGGGGCTAGATGGACTCTCGCATTCGAGCTCAAAGTCGTAGAACGTGTCGAGATCGCGTTGACCTGCGGTGGTCGGTCGGTGTGTTTGGTCGCGCGCGAGCCAACTGCTCTCGCAATCGTCGTCTTGCGAAGCTCCAAGGTTGCGGAGACGCGAATGGAGATCGCGTGCAAATGCCGCTGCACGGCCGCGGCAAGACATCGGCAGCAGCGACGTCAGACCGCACTGCGATCCGGCACGATCACTGCTCATCTGCGTCTGTAATAAAGAAAAACATACTTTTAAAATAGCAGCAGTTGCGACATACCTTATCTTGGTAAAGGATTACGGTACGTATTCTTCAAATTTCAATATCAAGGTAACGCTAATATTATTATCGCTATGCTACGATAAGTTGATTCTAGTGAGAACACAATCAAAAAATACTTTCTAGTATCGTGTTCAATGTCAATATCGTTAGGATGTGAAAGTGAAATGCAAACCTTAAGTATCAACTGTAAAATGTAATAAGCTTACTAGATGATACCTATGTAGCTAGATTTAATCATTATTTGGGGGATATTTATAATTAGTATAGTTTTATTCATAGCATAGTAAAATAATAAAATTTTGTAAATATTTTACTTTTAACTTAAATTATACGAAACCTACAAATCTATATTCTCCAAGTGTAATTTTTGTATAATCTTTCGAATAAAAGCAGAACTAGATTATGTTTCAGGAATACAACGAAAATTCTATCTTGAATGTTAAAAATGAAAGTTGAATGTCAAATGTAAACGAACTTGATAAGATAATACATATTACACAATTCGCAATGTTCATCAAGCAACGCATGTAGGTATCATTCAATACCGTACGCATAGTATATCATAATATTAAATCTTAAAGGAAAAAACAAGAGAATTCCTTAACCAAACAAGAGAGATAGTATAAAACAAACATGATTCATTTAACACGTTCAAAGTAAAATATCCCAAACTCTAACCAAAAATACAAGTTTTTAATATGAAATTAGACGGACACGTCTTATGTCTTTGATGGTCTCAATTCTGTGATAGCGAATGTAGGTAACCCCGTATTTATCCACTTAAGTGATAGTGCCTAAGATGTTCAATGTTTTTGAGCCCTCGCTTTATAAAAATATTTTTTTTATTAACGTGCGAGGGCTGAAAAACAGTTAGCCATCTTAAGCATCACTACACTTACAAATCTACTGTATTAGACATATGTCGCAAATAACTTATTTAAATAGATATTAATGACATTTTAAAATCGTTTAGAGTTTGGATTAATATCCAAATATTATTTTAAAACATTTTTCGTTTGTAAATATCAATGATTAATACAATTTTAATGCTTAAAATTTTTTTGGCATGTACTTTTTTTTAGAAGTAGATAATGTTACCCTAATCTAATCTAATTTAGATATAATTTTCGTTCAGTTCACAAGGATGCCTTTTTTTTGTACCGAGGGGAACTGACCGTAACATGCCATCGACCTTGATGAAAGGCCGACTGAACCCGAGCTCTCCTGCTGCGGGGGTTAAAGAACCCCTATCTACAGCAGGCATACAAAACCCCCCGTATTACCCTCACAAGGGTCTGGGACCTGGTATCTGGCAAGGAAAACCCAGGTTACCCAGACCATTCCCAAGGATGCCTGGAAGAAATTACTTTTTAGTAATAAGGCCGCCAATTGTGCATTCACATTTATTGTATCCATATGTTTGTTTTTGTCCATTGGTGTACAATAAAGAATTTTTCATTCATTCAATATTAATGTAAATCGAACAAGTGTTTTTACTATATTTTATCTCAAATAAGTTTTACTAATTTTATCGTCACCACTTTAAGGCATGTTAAACAAGATCGATAATACCTAACATAACCACTATTACTTGAAATTATCATTCAAGCAAAATACAGCATATTATGGCGTCACATTGTAAAAAAAATATAGATTTTAGTTAAATTTCGATGAACGTTGTCAACATTGTGAAATAATCACGAATTCAAAGTTCAGTGATTTTAATGATTTTTTTTTTCATCTTTTAAATTTTATTAGGATATCTATAGACTCCATCCCAAGGTAGCCCGGAAAATATTACTTTTAGTGATAAGGCTGCCAATTGTACGTAGGGGATGTACAATTTTATTAATTTTGTATGCCATATTGTGTATAAAAAAGATATTCTTTCTATCTCCTTCGAATGAAAAGGATTTTCTTAACTGAGTCTACGCATACTATATTAATAACTGTTAGACTCTAACATGACATTATCTCGATATTACCGTTACAACTACATATGCTTGTATGAATGTGTGTATGAACGACGAATGAATAAATACAAAATGCAACCCATTATATTTTTCCATAAAATTTATAAATCTTTGATATAATAACTGGTTATTATATCAAAGATTTATTAAAATGGTTCACGATTGGCAAAAATATAGCGTAGATACTATAATCATACCAAAATTAATAACGTGCAAATTGAGAACTTCAATCTTTTTTGCATTTTCATTAATCTAGTCGGTTAAAAAGATACTGCATAGAAAACAGAGTTTAATAAGTATTTTCAATCTATTCTGCACATGGCTTTAATGGTGTTATTCCTTTTCCTGTTATTTTTATAAGCTGAATCTTCCAGCGTCATCGTGCATAAAAATTTGGCACGAGTACCGTCTCTGATTTTAAACTGTTCTATTATTGATATACTGTATTATATCAATTATAAATATTTTCTAAATTTCAATCAATGGTTAAACACTTTTTATTATTCTATATCACATACCCGGTGAATGTAAATTAAAATAACAAACTCGTTAACGAAACATTGTATGTACCTACATAAGTTACGAAACCGGCTCGTGGAAAATTAGCGTTAAAGACCAAGTAAAAAAAGGCAACACGCCATGATGTTACACCACTGACTTGAAATAGCGTGTTTGGAGCTATTTAATCTATTTATATGGTTTGAATTCATTAAAAATACTATGGACTAGTTCTAACTCATAGTTTAGGCACTGTAATGGAGGGAATCCGGAATATGTTAGAATTTTTTGCACTTTTTTGTTGTAAAGTAATTGTACATAATATATACTAATAGTTATATGTACAACATAATAAAAAAGGAGAGATTTGGTAGTTTGTTTGTTTTTTTTTTAATTATTTCACCTGCGGGAAGATACGCGGGTGACATAGGCTATAATTGAGGCGGGCAAAGTCGCAGGAAAACAGCTATTTTCTTATAAAACAATAAGTTTCAGAGATTCAGTAGTTCGAAATTAATTTAGACAATATATAATTACATACTTAGAATGATAATTAAATATTTTGCAATTAATAATTATAGTGCAAAAATAATACTCATTCGATAAAACACTGTTAATACTTTAATTCAAATATAAGATTTAAAAAAATAATTAGATTTAAAAGTAGCAATTTTGGTAAAGCTCATGATTAGTATTTATTAAGTAATTGTTAAGCCTAATAGACCTTGCTAATAATAACTCACTAAAATTAAGGTACACGTAGACGTAAACAGAGACGACCCTTGTGTTTTCAAATTTATTCTTTTTTAATTACATGTAAGTGACGATATAATAGCTAAAGATTCCGATAGAATTGTGAAAGCTGAAGCTCTTAAGTTCGAAAATAGATGCACCTAGTGTTTGCATCTTTTATACTTGACACACTTTCGTTAGATTCGCACGGTCGCTTCCTGCGACAAATTCAAGAATATGTATTTTCCTCGCGCGTTCACGTCTAATGGAGGTCGGATCGCGGCCCTCGAGGTCACTGTCCCAAATCTAGGACAAGCAGCCATGACCTATCTCAGCTGTGTCATCACTTATTATTATATATTATTAATTCGTATTATACAACAAAATACGCAACGCAACAAACTTTATACTATCGATCTTTATCGAAAGCTTAAAATATTTGTAAAAATATTTCTGGACCTGAAAAGCATTAGGTCGGATGTGCAGAACCAGCTAAAATCACTTTTCGCCATAACGTTGCTACACTCTTTTTTCTCTTACCGGCAAATTAACTCTTGTATGTTTGTGCCTTTTTACTCATGAGCAACAGTTATGCATAAAGTCGGATCAGACGACTTTTTCAAATATTTTGATTGCATTTAGCTATTTCTGTTTTTATACAGTTATGCCTAAGATTCCCGACATCCGACCTAATGCTTTTCAGGTCCAGATTTGTTACGGTTATTTGGGTGGATTGCCTGAACATTGATGAAAATACGCTGTGTAGTGCGAAAAAGTAACAACTGCTTGAAAAATTCGTCACTGCTGTTAGGTCCTGGGCAGCTCAGTGGTTCAAGCAGTTGCCCGGATTACGAGAGGTTGTGGCTTCGAATCCCATCTCAGAGTACCAAGGACAAAGTGTGTTTTCATTAATAATATTTTCCAGTATAGCATTTTAAATGCAAAATTGATCAAGTATAATAAAAGGTTTTATTTGCTGGAATCTCTAATACTGTGACAGCGCTGTGTTATATTTATAATAGATAAATTTAATCTTTATAAGAATAGTCATTAATACTAGATATGATATTCTTATTTTTTATTGATGAGTCTAGTCAAACAATTATATTCCGTTTAATATTATGACTTTGAAATATGATTTTAAATTCATTTATTTCCTTGATAATAACAAAGAAGTTTCAATCACTAGAATAGCAATAAAGCAAGGTCAACTATAAAGAATATGAACTAAAAATTTTTGAACTGTTTGAACGGACTATAACAATGGCATTCTTCCATTTTCCCGTTTTCTTTCTAACTGTGATTTTGTTCATAAATAACCAAAGTATTCAAAGGGGTGGAGTTATAAATTCTGACTTTCACTTGACATTTCAGCTGTTTACTGTTCATAACGTCATAACTTAAACGATTTTATTGCTACGCTCCAAATTGGTATGAATTAAAATGAGCTGTGGATGCGAAAATAAATTGATACCTCGTGATGTCGCGTGACAATTGGCATGCTATTCACAGAGTCAGTCAACGAAATACGCCGAGCTTACGGAGTAGGCAAAGAGTACCGAGTGCCATTGTTGCTATATTTTTAACAAAAGCATATCAAGGGAGGTGCCGTGTAACTTTAAAAAAGTAAACATAATAAAACGCTATCGAAACCGAATCCTGAAACATAATTTATTTTAATTCTTAAAGTGACACTTTAATATTAGCACTGGAAGACACGCACGCTTAGAAAGCTTTTGATTGAAAACATTGCGATCATACAATATAGATTTCATTTCCCTATGAACAAACTCAATTTTAAAGAAATTCTATTGTCTATATACGTCAGATACCTTACGGTATCTACCAACAACGCCAAGAGTCACGGTCTTCTTTCCTGAACATTCATAATTATTTTCATACACGTTGGCCGGTTTTTATGGCTTCTGATATTACCATCCGATTTGATTGAGAAAAAAGGTGTGATTTAACGTCCCTCTTGGCTTCTACATCTTAGAAACTGAAATTGTGAATTCTATTTTTAAACATTGCACTGTGAAGGTGAATTATTATGAGTGTCTCATCATTATGTTCTGATTCAGACAAAAGATGTTTTAATAAGGAAACAAATCTGAGATTTCTTATGTAGTTAACGTTGATAAAACATTTTCTGTTAAATGAGTAAGTATGTAGATACTGACCATATTAATATTGACATGATTATTTCATAAAAATATGTTTCTAAAAACATTGTATGGAGCTAGTGATCAGCAATTGTGTCATTTTACATTACAACATAAAAACGTGCTTAACCACTGTGTTTATTTTCTACACAATGAAAACGATAACTTGTGTGTATGCATTTTACGACCTATTGGTTACTAGTTGTAACTTTATATACTTAGTTATTAACCGACTTCAACAAAAAGTTTCTCATTTCTCAATTATACTTTTTGTTTAAACTGTTGGGCATATTAATATTGTCATTAATAAAACGGCAATGATAAATAAATTTTACATTAATAGTTATAGGAAGGACTAACTTTCATTCAACTGGTTTCGTATACATGTATAATAAGAAAAACCAAATTATTTTTGTAAGGGTCTATCTATGTACCAAATTGTAGAGTTATTTATTCAGTTACCCCTAAAATCCAACATTTTTCCATTTTTTTTTAATTGGGAAAATTTATAATTTCGCTGCACTTATACATAACTATTTTGCAAAAACAACAATTAAAAACTTTTTTTAATTGTTGTTTTTGGAAAATGGTTATGTATATTATATATATCCTCTTTATTAGTATAGATTACGACCTTAAAAACATTAAGGTCGTAATCTATACTAATAAAGAAGAAATAGTATAAAGAAGAAATAGTTGATTGTTTGTTTGTTTGCAACGAATAGGCTCCGAAACTACGGGTCAATATTTAGAAACATTCACCTACGGGATAAAATATAGCCTTTGCTACATCGTATGCCGTGGTCATAGGCTATATTTTATCTCGAAAAATTGCAAAAAAAGATATGAAAATGGGAGCGGAAGCTTATATAAATAACCAACAGGATACCATTTTAATCTATGTTTACTATTCAATTTGTTATTGTAATTATATCCGTGTGAATCGATATCGAAATCAATTATTAAATTGTTTAAGCTTTACACAGAAGAAAATAATCTTAGTTATTTTATAAAGGCGAAAGTTGAAACAGTTCCCTTGGGACCCTTAGAACCACGCGGGCCAACGTCGCTGATGGAAAGCTAATGAGATAAAATAATGACAGAACCACGGAACTTTGGCTTTTCTCCCCGTTTTAATAAATAGTCACCAAACAAGTTATCTTATAAGTTATAATTATATAAAGATTATTATTCAGTATATTCTATTACATAAATTAATTCTTCCGTATTACGTTAAGATGAAATCTCTCGTATTACACACACGGCTTTACTATCGGTTACCACAATAAGTAAAATTTCTCCAGTTGTTTTTAAACTCTACCCTCAAAACATTAAGAATAAATATCAAGCTGGAAAATTTAATAGATTCGTATAGCTTGACATGCTATTTATTGTAATTTATTTCAGTTGCTTATTTCAAGCAATTTTTTTTCTATCTATCTCTCTCCAAGCGGCGAGGTGTGTGACTAGTAGGATTCTCCTTCGATACGTGCCTTTCTAAAATTTCCTTGGTATTTTTTTAAAATGTTTTTACATTTTTATTTTTAATGTTTTGTTTTTACATTTTTAGAGCTGAGTGAGAACTTTTGCCATACACAAGCTGTTTCCCACGACTTCGCCGGGGTCAATTATAGCCCGCGTATGGCGTAACATGAAAGAATTTTCAAAACAGGATCAGTATTTCCAAAGAATACCCCTATAAACAAACAAACTTTACCTCTTTTTAATATTAGTAATACCTACGTATAGATTCTCGTTACGTGATTGGCCAGGGTGCCAAATGCTGAACGTCACGAAAGCGTGGGCGTATAGGTACGTAAATAGCTTACAGCACAACTGTCGATCTTTCCGGTTATGTTCAGCTTAAATTACTATATAAAACAATTATATTATAGTATAAGTTTTCAGTTATAATAAGAACTTCACTTTCACATCTATACCAAATAATATTAAAATACTCATTTGTATTTATACACTAACGATATATGAACAAAACTTAGATAGAAATAAAAAAGGGCCATATGACGACTTATATTCTTATTCTCTGTATATAGACTAAATAAAGTTGGCCATTGATGATAGCTCGCAAGAATAAATATACATTATATACCTAGTTCAATCATACATTGCTTGTTATTATCCAATCTAAAGCGGTCACCGATCATATCTTTCAGACCATGCCCCTCTTTGTAAATAAATATAGTCTGCTTAAATTGGAACATTATTATATGAATTGCCTTTCACATGACTGATTGTAACATATGTACACTAATATAATAAAATGAAAGATTAATTTCTTTGCATTGAATAAGCTCCGAAACTCCAGGACCTATTTTTAAAATTCTTTCACCTACGAGAAGCTACCTCGAACGTTGGTGACGAAGTTGTGGGAAAACAGCCTATATGTGCTTGATAAGTTTACAAAAATCGATTGACTATTCTGAAACTCAATTTTAGACATATAGTAAATCTTTTATATCTCTTTATTGTTTTTGAACGGGACTACCACGAATTTAATTAGTCATCGAATAAAAATATCTTTAAGATAATGCATTTTATAAATAATATTTAAACAAGTGTTTGTTTATCTTTTATTGAAACTCGAATGCATAATCTCCTGGTAATTTCTTAAAGTCACTGTTGATTATAAAGGAATGCTGTCATAAAATAGATTAGTTAATAATTAAGATAGAGTGAAAGTAAATATTTTCATTGGAAATGTCATTATGGAGGGCATATTGTTTGATTAAATGATGTGTGTTTTACTGTAATTACGTCATTACTTGGATAAACAACTTTGTCTTTCATGGGTGAATCAAGGTGATTTGTGCAATTCCAAATCTAGACGACAGTTTCATGAGAAAAAAACTCAAGGCCGATTCAGCAAGTGTCTAAAGTCTAGACTATGAGTGTTTTCAGTTGTGAATGCCAACGATGTTTATTTTTGAAATAGATCGGTTATTTTCACTACGCATAGTTTTACTAAAAAATATATCAATATTCATTTCAAAGAATTAGATATTTTAATAAAAAATGCATATTTAACTGTTTTCACACCACTTCACCCGCATATATCATAGTTTATGTAACCCGCGTTGTAGCTTCCCGCAGGTAAAGGAATTTTTAAAGTCGAACCAGTAGTTTCGGAGCCTATTAAATGGAAACGAAAATACAATCGAATTTTTCCTCTTAACAATATTGACATAGACATAGACAAGCTTATTGAAAATACATCTACATAAACCATTCAATTAACAAAACAAGATATTACTTTATTACTTGTTTCTTTGCATATTTTCAATAAGTTTTTAAGATATCTATTTTTCTGTAATTTTGGAATATTTTTAGATAACGATTACAAAGCCGACAAGGGATAATGAAGAATTAATTCATCTACAACGTGACTGTCGGTAGCAAACAACTAATATGGTGACAATATCTATAAATGTTATCACCATCAATTAGATAGTACAAATATAATTTTAAAGTACTATATATGAGGACTCGTTACTGTTCAATACCAACATATAGGTGAATCTGTCGGCACAAACTAGACCAAAATTTTCGGACAAACTGCTTTATCGTTACTCAACTTATACATAAACCTTACTTCTATAAACCTCGTAGACATATACTTACATTACTGGACTGTGCTTATATCTCTTAAAATAATCTGATAATGACATGATAGCAAAAAAGCGTTGCTTAAATTAAAGATAGTTTAGATTAATTTATTAACACTATTCTTCATAATAACTGTTTTTTAAGCTAAAACAGCTACACAAGTTTAAGTATATGTCCAGTAAACACTTCAAAACTTTTTTGAAATTAGCGCCTAGTCAATTATTTTTTTAAAAATTATTAATAGGTATCAAAACAAATGTGGATAAATATAATATAATAATTAATTTATAAAGACGAGCTTACTTGTGTAGCTAAACGTCAAAGGTAGGCAGATTTACGAAACTGTTACGATAATTAGCATATAATTATATTAATTATCGTATAAGTTTATATTTAACATATTTTTTTCAAATATACCTATACCTATATTTGGCATACTTTTTTAGGAGGAAGTCTTGATAGTTATTGCGTAAGATCACAAAAACTCGTAAAATAAGTTTTTCAGGAAAACACTTCAAATGAATTTCATTTTTTAAATTGTTTACCCTTTAGGTTCTAACCTAATAATTATTATACAGCGAGTAGAGGCTCAGCTGGTTCTTATTTTGTCTTACATGGACGGTAGATGGATAAAAAACTGGTCTAAATCTCATTAAGTAATAAATTACAAAGAATCTGAATGGTGAAAATATTGTAATAATTTTACTCAAATACATGCGTTAATGCAGTTTAAAAGTTGTTTTAAAAAATACTCAAAGTTCTTCAACACACGGGGTATAATGAAGCTACGACGATTCCGAAATCCACGCACACAATTCACGGGTAGAAACTAATCTATACTAAAATAACATTATGGGCCAGTGAATCATATCAGTTACGTGTATTGATATCAAAACACGTACCTGTATAGAGTATAAATTAATAAAAAAAAAAGTAAAACTGACAAGTCATTACAAAAGAGTTATTTTATTACATAAACATAATACACAGACTGTGAAAACTAAAACATCATTTGACTATAATAAACTAAACTTATGTGGGGCTACAAGATAAATTCAGTTTATTATAGTATGAATTCAAATTTTATATTTAACTGTTTTCGCGTAACTTCGCTCGCTATCAAAGATAATAACTATTTAAATTATAGCCTATGTGACCCGCGTTGTAGCTTCCCGTAAGTAAAATATTTTTTAAAGATCCAGTAATTTCCGAGCCTATTAATACAAACGAACAAACAATGAAAATTTTCCTCTTTATAATATTAAAAATTCAGTCATGTGAAAGTCAATAATTTTAATGAAACCTTTACATATCCTGACTACGATAATCAGGGGCGTATGATTGGGTACATATATTTTTTCGCAAGGTCTGTTATCTATACTATTACGAGTATTGTAGAGATCAATACTATTACAAAGAGGAAAGATTTCATTAGTTGTTTGCATTTAATAGGCTCCGAAATTCATACGCGGGTGAAATAGGCTATAAATTACGAAGGTAAAATTGTAGGAAAAGCGTTAGTGTCTTTATATATCATCCATTTCATAATTTGTGATTAACAATTTAATAATGAGTATTATTGTAACATTTTATATATTAGTATGATAATTTTAAATTAATTTAAAGAGATGTTTTAGAATTTAATTGTCAAATTTCTTGATATTTTTTTATTCTTTTATTAGTGATAATAAATTACAAACATATTCAGTATAAAACTATAATATACTTAATGTCGCATGGGTAACATGTAGCTTTTCTTGGGTGAAATAATTTAAGGTAATAAACAATCAAATCTGCCCACTTTATAATATTAGCATTCATGACAAATTAATTGATGTGTTGTGAATTCAGCAATGTGTAATAGGTTCATATGGGAGAGCATTAAAATATTTATTCTGAAACCATATTTATCTTCATATTATTAACATTATGAAAAGTTTATTGTGGTTATGCACCAAACCTGCATTACCTTGAATTGTTTTCCTCGTATCACGAATGGAAGAACCTCAAAAACTTCGTACGTTTTGTATTATCTGTTGATTGCAGTTATCGTACGTATGAATTCATCTGTGTCAACATAATAAAACTGAATAATAACACGAACAATCTAGACTGTTCCAATATTTTTATCACCACTCCCTAATTTTACTATGGCTATAATGTGTATCAATCAATACCTTTCTAATTAGTTAAACACAATAAAATAATTAAATGTGAACCAAAAGATGTATTTTGATGTAACACATCAAGTATTTTGATGATGGCGTTTTGTCGTACTGGCCACTTTAATCACAAATTTCTCCTCCTTGTATGGGATTTCCAAATTCAAATTTATACAGCCATTTACACATGTATTTGTGTTTCGTTAGGCGGCATTCATTTGTTTTTTTTTCTTCTGTTTGTCCTACTTCTGTACGTCACCCAGTATAATAAATGGAAAACTTGAAATATCATGTTATTTACGAGTTCGAGTTCCACCGTGGTTAGTGATAAAACTGTTTTGATCCACTTGAAGCAAATTGGAAAGATTAAAATAATTGAAAGGTGCGTAACATTACTCAAACGGCACAATAATAAAGGGTTTTTAAATCGAACCATTACCTGTGATGTAAAGTGGATTCTCTACGATAATCAGAAGCGCTCATTGCAATGGTTGGACCCTGGCATGCCAGTCAAATCCTGCCACAAGCGAAAATTGACCCCAAAAAAAATACTTATAAGCATTTGGTGGACTAGTGCCGGTGTCGTTCATTACAGTCTTCTCAAATCTAGCCAGATGATTACTGCATACGTCTATTGTCAGCTATGGCAAACCATGCTCGCAAAACTAGCTGTTAAACAACCGAGGCTGGTCAATGGCTCTACGCCACTGCTACTTCACGCCAACGCTAGACCACACACACACTGCACTAAGACATCCACCGTACTCCCCGGACCTTGCTCCAACATATTACCATTTTTTTAAGAAATCTGGATAACTTCTTGCAAGGGAAAAACTTCAACTCCGATGGGGAAGTGCAAATCGCTTTCAAAGATTTTATTGGTTCCCGTCCGAATGGTTTTTTTAGTAAAGGGATCAATGAACTAACTATGAGATGGCAAAAGTGCATAGATAATAATGGTTTACACTTATACGTTACATATTATATTAAAAAATATTCGACCTTTTGTTCGTCTTATACCAAACACCAATTTCATATGTAAGGACCTAATATATCCGAATATAATACCGACTCTCTGTCGCGCTTTCTCAATCAAATGACAGAACTGATTGGGATAAATATATTATAAGTCTGCGTAGCACATAATACCTATTTCTCTATATATAAATCATTCATCCTTAGTCTACGTTGGTAACAGCTACTCTAATTTAATTATAATGTTGCATATGGTGCAATTATTAATGCTATTTGCTTAATTTAATTGAAATAAACTTTATTCATTCGCATGCATTACACAGACTATGCTACAAATAAATTACTAAATTTCGAATAAAAATTTGCAGGCTTTTTATGATTAATCCTTTGCTTTAAACTAAAACAAATAAAAAGAAAAGAAAACTTAGATAAATAGATGCCTCAATCTACTGTCAAGCACTCTATTTTTTGAACAGATTATAGTGCATAAAGCGTATAATTTTACATACTTTTATACGTTTTGAATCCTTTGCAGAGCTCATTGTAACGGTCACTTGACCAGGTCACGGGACACTGCAAATTGAAACAGAGGAAACTTCTAAAAATACATACCATTAACGTACTACCACCACTACTATAACCCACCCAAACGTTTTGTACTGAATAATCCCTAGCTGTTTTCCCGTGATTTCGCTTATCTAGGTAAATTATAACCGCATATGGTATTGCTTACCGTAAAAGAATTTTTTAAATAATTCCAGTTGAAGCTTATTCAATGTTGTAATATCAATGAATAAAATTACCAAAATAAGAAATTTGATTCTTAAACACCGTAAATCATTAACAATGAAAGGAAAGTAACGAAATGCTTATTTGTTTGTTGAAACGATATCTGAATGTTTAAAATTCTTTTTCTGTCGATGAAATCCTAACATTTTTTTTTTAGTATTTGTAATTATTAATCATACATATTTTTTCTCGTAAAATACTCTTCTAAAAAGAGCTTATTAAATTATCGTGAAATTTTCTGCTGATAATAATCTTACATTGAGATAGATAAGTGTTACTATAGTATCGTAACGTGGTATGATACTAACTAGCACTACATCTACTTCGTAACTATCGTAAATCTTTTATTTTTCCAACATAAATGCGACTAAAATAAAGGTCAACGTTCTGATAATTTAACTGAATCGAAAGGGTGACTCTACGAGGTCATGGTCATATATTTGACGGCGTCCATAATAGCATGTTTAGGTTTCTTATCTACAAGAGCGAGTCTAATCGGAACGTGCAAATGCCAAATATTAGCGAAATTGTAGTTGTATTAATAGATTAATAGAAGCGATTGTATACAATGTTTTTCTTCAACAGTGACGTCATAAGAGGCTCAATGAAGAAGCTTGATAAGAGCGGTCATTGAACCAGCACGTTGATAAGACACGTCTGTACGATTACAGTCATTGCAAATATTGCAAGCCAGCCTTGTAGATATGAGACCGAGCACGATCGGAATGATGACAATAATAAACTATAAAAATAATTTATTGTTATTTATTAGTAGATTTGCGTATTAATATCGTAGCTTTCTGATGTTGTAAACGGCTTTACCTATTTTTCTTGGACTTAATCGATTCGATCGATCTTACGAACATGATAAGTTTTATATATTATCACGAATTTTATGAAGTTTTCAGCAATTGCAACTTATATACGGTAATAATAGCGTAATAAAAAATGTAATCTTTTCAAACATATGCCGTTTTATACAGTAAAATGGGACACATCTGAAAAGCGACACACTTATAGCGAAATTTTCCAACATTTTGCAAATATTTACGTAACACTAACATAAAAAAGTGAAGGTTAGACGATTAGATTACATGAACCAATTACTGTAGATAGGTAATAGTGTTATCACATAAAATAATGAATTTCAAACATTGAATGGTTCAGTTGGCAATATAACATATAGTGAAACTATATCTAGCATTCGTATCGATGTCGATATATAATCGATAAAAATGCGATATCTTATACTTTTACTTGACAATTACACAATATAAATAGGTTACGATATGAAAATTATGTGAAAAACCTCCGACCAAGTGTAAGTCAGTCTAGCTCAGGGTTCCGCACAAATTTTAAGATCGTAAACTTTATTATTATTTTGTTTTCCTATAATCTATGGGTAAATAATTATTGTCTTTAATTTTATGCCACGCATTTATGGAAAGACCCCAAATTAAGTAGCCAAAGCATTTGTTTTATGGAAATATGAAACTACAAAGGTATCATAAAACTCGTAATGTTGAGAGCGTAGTTGTTAATTTTGCTTCAGGTTAATTTGTCACCTACCGATACTAAATAACTTTAAGTGGTATTTATGTATATGATTAATTTGTGCAACAATTGATTTGTATTTTTTGCCACGATATAGTTTCGCCACAATTTTGGCCGCCTATATTATAGCTATCAAAATACCCTCTACAAACTAACAGTGTAAGATATTATACCTCATTTATATATTAGGGTAAATTTACTCTCAAATATTTAAAATTATTTATTGACAGTACATTTCGTCATTCAGAAACCGAATTTCAACAAAACAAAAGTTTTAGATCAAAATTAGCTATGTCAGGCGGACGGAACGGAAGCCATACCACTGATCCAATGAGCTATTTGAAGTATGCAGCCTTAACAATTGCCTTGAGAAATATTGAAACTCTTTACCTTAGCAGTAACACCTGAGGACTTTAGGTCAAAGAGACATATGTACATACAAAGTAAAATTAAAGAGGTGCCTCGCTAAAAAGGTTGAGGAGAACACAACTAACAGTTATTTTGGTAATCAGAAAAAAAAATATTATTTACTTTGGTTCAGTAGAATAATTGAAAAATTCTGATGTCCGTCTTTTCCATCCACGACAAGTTTGCTCGTTTAACATTGTTGGAATTACCACTCTAAACGTTTCATTGATTATCTTTGGTTGTTTTATATATTTGGGGTAATTTGCGTCGAAAACAACATATACCTTGTTGCTTATTTTTCATAATGAGCGTTTACAATATAACGAGGAAGAACTAGAAAAACGAATCTCAAATACACATATTCAAAACCAAAGCAGGAAATATGGAATGTCTATCAGCGTGTCACTGTTAATAATATGCTTGTCTTTATTCTATACATTGTAATACATATCTGTTCTTTAATTTTGTCGATTGAAATCTACTAATATTATAATGAGGTAAAGTTTCTTACTTTCTTTGTTTGTGTAATCTTCGGATATATTGAACCGTCATGAAAATTCATTCATTTATGGGAAGCCACGTATCATACGCGAGCGAAAACAGAGGTTTTTAAGAAAAGCTAATAAAAACTGGAAAAACTAAATTATAAGATATTTCTGTATAGGATTTGTTTCGGTAAGTAATACCGTCTGTATGCTATTACTTCATAAATAAAATGGTTTAAAAATTATCATAACATAGTGACATGTTGTTCAATTTCAATGGGCGACGTGGTTAAGATCTCCAGTTCGGTAGAGGTCGTATAGCGGACATTTTCACTTCTGTGTGTGAGTGTGTGTAATCGTGGCCACTGATCAATGCAACACAATACGCTGTACCACAAGGAAAAGAACAAAACAGCTTTGTTTAACAGATGTGTCTGAAAAATTTCATGCGAATAGAGTTTTTACGTTCAATTAGCATAAATTTTAAACTATTTGCTAGTGCGAAACTCTTTAAAAGAAAACAGTAGAAAACTTTAAGTGTGACATCGAAGCGTAATTGCTAATTTATCTTTGCATCGACAGCAGAATAAAATAATATTATATTTCGTCGCTTCATTCTTCAGATATAATATTTACAACGTAGTCCCTTTTCTTACCAGGCAACCCTCGCACGCTTTAGAGATTTTTATTATTTTTTTTTGTCTACCTACTAGCTCCCGCTATTTGATGTGTCATTCTTTTTCTGTGCGAGGCAACGAGTGCACGCGCTCTCCGCTTAATATTGATAAATTTTACGACTGTTAATAATAATGCCGAAACGAAGTGCCGAGGAAAAAATGATGCGATATCGAAAGAAACTTCGTAAACTCGAAGAACAACAGAGTCGGAGTCGAGCTAGGCTCGTGATCTATTCATCGGAATCCGACGTAGATAATCATAATGCTGGTGAGTACCTCCATTTTATGATACAAATATCAGTGTTAAAAGTGTTAACGTGTATCGTTATTATGAATTCATGAAGTATCCTGGGGGTTGACCGTGAGTCAACACGATGGTATATAGCGGAAATATAAAATCTCTAGTATGGGATTCCGTAAATCGTACATTAACCTGGGGGTTGGCCGTGAGTCAGCACGACGGTATATAGCAGAAAAATTAATATTCTCGAAACGGGAACGTTATCTTTATTCTGCATAACATACATTAACCTGGGGGATAACCGAGAGTTATCATAATGGTAAAATAATACTTATACCAATAATATATACTTTTGGTATAGGTTATACTCGTATATATATGTAATAAAACTGGGGTTAGAAGATAATAAAAATAATAGTTAAAAATGAATTTTTAATAAATTTAATCACAACTACCTCCTAAATCAAAATATTTTTTTTTTCTCTCTCTTGTTCATAGACCGAGACGATGATGAAGGGTTCGACACCACAGTATGTGAGAAAAACGTGTGCAAACACTGAAAGTTTAGCAGAGCCATCGCTGGCCGCAGAAATGGTCACCGAATCTCAAACCCCAGAACTGGACCCCGAAATATTGTCAGCACTAGGCGAACCTAATAATGATATACCATTATTTGGCCCTCCAATACATGGGAATTTGGCACAGAGATGGGGTTCCATATTAAAAAAGGGCATCACAAAGGAAGTGAAAGATACATTACTCAAATCTTACCTTATTCCCGAAAATTGCCCTTTGCTACACGCACCTAAATTAAATGCTGAGATATCTGCAGCAATTACTGATATGGCTCGGAACCGAGATAAGAAGATGGAAAGCAGCCAACAGCAGCTTGGCTGTGGTATCACAGCCATCAATAAGGGCTTGTCTCTTCTACTTACAGGAGATGACAAAATACAAACTATTAAATTACTTAGCGATGGTTGCCGTATTTTGACGGACCTCCATTACATGAACTCGCAGGCTCGTTCAAGACTTCTTACGCCTGTATTAGATAAGTCCTTTCTAAATATTATAAGAGATACTGAGAGAGACGATACCTTGTTCGGGTCAAAGCTCTCTGAGAAAATAAAGGCCTCAAAAGTCATTGAAAGACAAGGGTTGCAGATAAAAAAAACCGTGATGGCTCCAAAGATAATACAACCAATTCAGTCGACGGTAACTCGGCCCCGCTATCAGGAAAACTGGGCTGGCCCCTCGCGTCACCCCTACCCGTCGAACAGGGGGGGACGGGGGGGGCCCAAGAAGCCGAACTTTGCAAATCGCCGTCCTCCAGTACCACCTCAAAACAGGTCAGCGCACCCAAGCAAGCCACGTGCTGCTCAACAGTAAGCGAGGTACAAGTTCATGCTGGACGATTACATCACTTTTATAGTTGTTGGCTTAAAGTCACTAGTAACAAAACTATTTTAGATTGGATTCAATATGGTTTTCCAATACCGTTTATTGCAAAGCCTACACAAAGTTATTTACCCTTGATGGAACCATCGATAGTTGAGAAAGAAAACATGTCTATAGCTATAAATGATCTTTTGAAATTGGGGGCAATCAAACCTTGTTTATCCAAAAGTGACCAATTTCTATCAAGTATCTTCCTTACCCCGAAATCAAACGGGGATTACCGATTTATTCTTAATCTTAAATCGCTTAACAAATTCATACAAAAAATTCATTTTAAAATGGAAGATTTTAGAACTGCCTCAAAATTGATACCACTCAATGGGTTCATGGCCACGATTGATTTAAAGGAAGCTTATTTAGTTATTCCTATTGCCTCAAAAGACCGCAAATACTTGCGTTTTCAATACAAAAATGATCTATCTGAAGTAGTAACATACGAATTTTCCGCCATGCCGTATGGCTTATCGATTGCGCCCAGAACATTTACAAAGGTGATGAAAGAAGTAGTTTTATATCTCAGATGTCAAGGTTATAGTTCAGTACAGTACCTTGATGACATTTTATGTTTCGGCGATACTTATAATATGTGCCGTGAAAATGTAAAGGAAACTTTAAAAATTTTCGAATGTCTAGGCTTTGTTGTAAATTATAAGAAAAGTTCTTTAGAACCAAAACAAATTTGTAAATTTCTAGGATTTATTTATGATTCAGTAAATCTTACTTTATCATTACCTTCTGAGAAACGAAACAGTATCGCACAATTAGTTCGAAAATTCTCCTTGCTTTCGTCGTGTTCAATCAAAGACTTTGCTCAATTAATCGGTGTTCTTATTGCTGCTTGCCCTGCCATAAAATACGGATGGCTTTACACAAAGATTTTCGAAAGACATAAGTATTTATCTCTTAGATTGCATAACGATTACAATAGAAAAATTCAAATATCTAAAGAAATTTTAGATGATCTCCATTGGTGGAACCAAAATATTAGCACGACATTTACTTCTTTAAGATCACCAGAATTTAAATTAGAAATTTTCACGGACGCCTCAAGAACTGGCTGGGGCGCTTATTGTACTCGTAACAAGGCAAAAGTAAATGGAAGTTGGAAAATAGAGGAACTCGATTTTCATATTAATTACCTCGAACTACTAGCAGTTTTTTTAGCACTGAAATGCTTTGCTACTAACTCTTATAATTGTGCTATATTATTGCGTGTGGATAACACAACTGCTATAAGTTATATCAATAGGATGGGTGGAATACAATTTCCACATTTAAATACTTTAGCAAGACACATTTGGCAGTGGTGTGAGAAGCGAAAGATCTGGCTCTTTGCATCTTATGTTAATACAAAGGAAAACACTGAGGCAGATAAAGAGTCGAGGAAAATAAATCCTGATATAGAGTGGGAGTTAAGTGATTACGCTTTTCAATTAATAATTAATAAATTTGGATTTCCTGAGATTGATCTTTTCGCTTCCAGAACTAATACCAAATGTGAACGTTATGTATCATGGCAAAGAGACCCTGATGCCATAGCGATAGACGCATTTACAATCACTTGGTCGAAACTATATTTTTATGCATTCCCTCCATTTTCCTTAATTTTAAAATGTTTGCAAAAAATTAAAATTGAAAAGGCTATGGGAATATTCGTATTTCCCATTTGGCCATCGCAGGCCTGGTATCCGGATTTACAGAATATGATAATATCGGAAATATTAATTCTAAAGCCTAACAAATATCTTTTACATTCGTATTTCAGAGCACATCACCCACTTCACAAGAAGCTTACCCTGGGTGCTGCAGTGCTTTCCGGCTCGCATTCAGCCAGCGTGGCATACCTCCCGACGCTCTCGACTTAATGTTAGCTTCATTAGCAAAAAATACTATTAAACAATATGATGTAACATTAAAGCTTTGGTGGACATTTTGCCAAAACAATGATATTCAAGTACTTAATACCTCAATTCCGCACATAATATCTTTTCTCACTGAACAATTTCACAAAGGGTCATCCTATGGTTCACTTAATTCACATCGTTCTGCCCTCTCGTTACTTCTAGGAAATAACATTGGATCAGACGATTCTATTAAAAGATTACTGAAAGGGGCATTTAAAGTAAGACCATGTGTTCCTAAATATACTAGCACATGGGATCCCCAAAAAGTTCTCAATACTGTTTCAGACTGGTTTCCCAATAGAGAACTTTCAATCGAAAAGATCACAAAAAAATTAGTAATTTTACTTGCTTTATGCACAGCCCATAGGGTGCAAACCCTCTCGTTAATTAAAACATCTAATATTTCTATATGTAGTAATGGGGCTGAAATAGTGATAACAGATATTATTAAAACATCAGCCCCGGGTCGGAACCTACCAATACTATTTCTCCCTTACTTTAAAAATCAAATCAGTATCTGCCCAGCCACGACTTTAGAAGACTATCTTTTTGTAACAAATTCTTACAGAACCGAATCTATGTCTAGATTGTTTTTGACGTTTCGACGTCCATATAAATGTGCCAGTTCACAGTCACTAAGCCGCTGGATTAAAGATATGCTTGCTCTTAGCGCAGTAGACGTTGCGGTGTTCAGCGCACATAGCACGCGGCACGCCGCTACTTCTAAGGCCAATTTGGCGGGGGTTTCAATTGAAAATATCAGAAAGCGAGCGGGCTGGACAGACACCTCGCAAACATTTGCGAAATTTTATAATCGCCCTATTAACATTGATGATGAGTTCGCCCGATCAGTGTTTTTTCGCGATTAATTTCTATGGGTTGATTATTCTATCTAATTATGTATAATTATAAAATATTATATACGCACTAATAATAGGAGTTAGAAGTTACCTTCATTTTTGTTGTTTATTGAAAGCAAATATTTTTTGTAATCAGAAATACGTAGTTGATATACAAAATAAATATTTTTGATAAAGATATTTGTTCATTATTCATTACAAAGCAAAACTTATCTCTAAACATCTACGTTGTAAATATTATATCTGAAGAATGAAGCGACGAAATATAATATATGATCAAACGAACTTCCTTGGGTGAAGTTCGATCAATATTATATGAGTCGCTTCATTCGAAGATATAAGCAACCCACCCACCCTTATCCCTGAAAAGAACTCAAGAAGTTTCACTTTGAAATTTTTCTCTAAAAAGAATGACACATCAAATAGCGGGAGCTAGTAGGTAGACAAAAAAAAATAATAAAAATCTCTAAAGCGTGCGAGGGTTGCCTGGTAAGAAAAGGGACTACGTTGTAAATATTATATCTTCGAATGAAGCGACTCATATAATATTGATCGAACTTCACCCAAGGAAGTTCGTTTGATCATATATTATACCTAATATCCAGAAATATGTTTGTCATCTCTCATCTTATAGGTGCCTACTTCATAGAATGTGAAAAGTAAATCTTAAGTTAAAAATAAACTAGATAGTATCAGTAAAACACCACGTGTGAGGCACAAACAAATATTTATATTGAACTAAAATATGAACTCGTAATCACTAATGATAACAAACTACGCCAAAATAATTTAGTAGATTATTTCTTAAACTTCTTTCCTTTAAAATTAGCAAAAATACACAGTAATCAAGACACTTAAGATCTATTTTTTTTAATTTAATAGCCATCTCTTGAGTCCTATTAATCTTGAACCTCACTTGAGTCTAATAGATGTTTAGCTGCGACGATAAAGGACAGAAATAGAACCAGTTACGGAACGGCATTCACCTTCGCCATGAATATTATTGTGTTTCTAAATAGTATGCACAGGGCCTGATTTAAGGGCGAAAATATAAAGTGCTCTTAAACTGAAACGCCGACATAGACGCTCTGATAAAGCCATATTTTTTTTCTCTAGTGTGAAAAATGGTCATATAATTTACCATTCTCACTAGGTAGAAAAATATTTAATAAAGAGGAATATACCTGTAAAGAGCTGTTAGAATAATATATTTGAATATTATTACATTGTAACAAAAATGCATATTTAACATGCCACAGAATACTATTTTTCTCACAATAGGTTTTTTGGTATAATATAGGAATTACAATTAGTATAATTAATTTAGAGGTATATCCTTCCTGTGAAAAGCTGCTATCTGAAACAGGTGTATTTTACAAAACCCGTTACACAGGTTACTTATATTAAGTATAGTGCACAGGGTTGTAGTTTGCGTAACGGGACACTGAGAAAAAGGCTTTTAGGTTAAAACAGAAATTTATTCTGATCACATTGTGTACTGTATTCTGTATTATAACATCGAAAATTATGTGATTTACGGAACAATTTTTTTTGTCTAGAATGTCTCGTTACATATATTTCAACATTATTTCAATATTTCTTTTGTAGGATATTATTTTTGCACGGAACTACTAAAAAACTAAATGGGACCCCGACCTGTGCACACACACACTAAAAGTCTCGTCAATGCATTTCTGTTCATCTTTTGTCTAAACATTTCTGTTTAGACAAAAGTTTATCGCTGTTACTAAAAAATAATAGTAAATTAGATAACGGATATTGAGATAGTCACAGTGCTATCATAATAGTATTATAAAATTAAAATGTTATTCTAATGACAGCAGATGGTATGGCAGATAATATTTTAGCTTCTACTTTACTTATATTTTAGAAAATCGAACTGGATGTAAGCATTTTCTTTGTATAAAAGTAGTAAGTTTCAGTTCTATTCAGTTTAAAATTAAATCATGTTTAGTGATAAATAAGATCAATTTGTATTGGGCAAAAAAATACTTTAAATTTGGGCAAATTTATTTAGGTGTACTTCTCAACGTTAGATGCCCTCTAATGGTGTTATTAATATACAAGATTTAGCGTTAAGTGTAAATTTACATTTACACTGAGACTGCACCAAATATTAGTCAAAATTCATATTATTAAACAGAGATAGGTTAACCTAGTACGAGGTTCTACGGGAGTAATATTTACTCCTAGAAGGTAGTATGTTTTCTTATTCTCCGTATATCGTATTATGAATATGGTAGTCCAAGGACTAAAATTACAAATTTAGAGTAAATTTACTCTGACGCTAAACCTTGTTTATTAAAACCACTGTAAAATACCAATTAACAAAAGACGAAAGAAAAAAATACAAATCATCATCTTAATGGAAGAAAAGTAACCGAATAAAAGAAAGTTTAAGGAAAATTGAAAATAGTGTAGCGGAAATGACTAATGAGATCAATAATAATATTATGTCATCAAGTTGACGACATTCATTAATAAATATTTGGATTTAAATTGATTGAGTGCATTCTGGGTTCTCGATATAGTTACCATCTATCACGTGTCGCGAAAGTGGACACAATGACATGGGTGCATTAATATCAAGTACACAAGTTGATTGTCAGTCGGCGACCGGTTTCGAAGAAAACTAACGCGCTTTCACATCTCGACATTTGGTCCTAGTTTCCAACAAAGAATTAGAATTCTTAGGATTACCTACTTAGATTCATTTTAGATTTTTTTTCCTTTTGTTATTAAAGCTGAATCAATTTATAGTTCGTTATGTTCATCAATTCTATAAAGAAACAACATTTTTTTTAATTTATTTCTCTAGTAGAAGCTATATAGCAGGAAGCGTCGATAAACATCAACAGATATGTATCATGATATATACGTTGATATTTATTAATTGATATTTATTATCAGTTTGAGAACTTAGTCTGAGGCAGAAAATTAACCAACCCGATGTGACGCTAGCAACACTGGCCCGAAGTAGCAATCTTACTTACTAGAAATTTAGGGTTCCCCGTAATATGAACGCGAAATGCGAACAGTTGGTTTTTTATATTTTCTTAAAATTGAATGATCATGTTCAAGTAATAAGATTTATTATAGTAAGTATGTATTCCCCTATACGATACTGGAAATCTTCGCGCGCACACTACTTTTATATTAAAATATAAACAAATATTAAATAAAGTCAGTGGCTTTAAGCTTTTATTAGCTTGAAAATCGCAGATTTTCATATAGAATACAGAAAATAGTTTCTCGGCCAGAGATGTTCAAATCCAGAAGTCTAGGCGCCAGGGGAAAATCCAAGTTCTGGACTTATATACTCAACAATATAATAAATATAATTATTTACATATCTACTTTATTTCAGTGATTAAGCACTTATACAATACATATAAGTGATTGATATTAAATAATTCCAAGGATCGCCAATCTCATAAAAGTGTTAATAGTTCAATATGTATTTA
Organism: Diatraea saccharalis; assembly: GCA_918026875.4. Lineage (NCBI taxonomy): Eukaryota > Metazoa > Arthropoda > Insecta > Lepidoptera > Crambidae > Diatraea > Diatraea saccharalis. Next base: position 10,628,260 of record OU893337.1, read on the forward strand.
ATAAATTGTTTGATGATTGTGATCTCTCAATCGTTACACGAGTGACTCAGGATCGCCAAGTAACAATTTGTAACAGAGCCAACTATTCTCAATCAAGGGCCAAAAATATCCAATTGAGATTTGCAATAAATCCATAAATATATGTCGATCGAAGCTGTCCACCATTTATTCAGATAACTACTTTGATTCGACTCTAAATTGAACATAATTGAAAATCATTCTACGAATGTCGTCGGAGAGGAACTAATCAAATTTTGATTGAACACAGCACGTTGACTGTTTAAATATTTGACGGTAGCCCGATAGAACGGCGACTGATAACATTTGTAAGCCAGACCACTTTCAAATTCAAATCTGTTGTTGTCGACAAAGGAGGTTTATTATTATATTCTTTCATAAAAAAAATGTTATATGTCATTCTAAAATCACAAAGCTAGACGTTTTATTTTACCAACGAATTTTTGTAGCAATTTATTTCAGGTGATTTTCGGCAACATCTGTCTTCTAATAAAACGAAGTCGTATCTGATTGTATAAATTGAAATATATCTAAAACAATTCTGCAATCAACTTGACTTCTTGGTGCGACGCGATACTTACTTTTTCTTTTACTTGTTCAAAGGAGATGCGTCTAGGTCTTCCTATTTTACTTTCTATGGTATTATCCTTCCCATTCTGTTCTCTATAATGTTGAGCAGACTTCTCTTTTCATTCACCATTATTAATACCTCCTCAGTAGGTATATTCCCGCGTAAATTATAGTCTATATCAACCCCGTATGATGTCGCTACCCGTAGGTGAACGAATTTTTAAAATATTTCCAGTAGTTACGGAGCCTATTTGATGCAAACAAATATTAGTGTAGATGAATCACAAAAGTTTTTTAAATTCAAAGACATTAGACGACGATCTATTCATTTATAATGGTGACGTCCTCGGTCCGCATCGCTTCCGTACGTCACGACACGTGATGCCGTCAAACTAATTCGATTCCGACAATATTCCGCCGTCTATCTGGCCGATACCAAGCCCCGTAAAATTTCGTTTATTAGATCATCGTTAAATGTTTAAGGCGGTTTTTATCTGAAACATCCATTTTATGTCAGATTTCCTGTGAAATTGCGTCAATTGTAAGATGATGCACATGTCTATTTAAGAGTATCATGGATCTAATATCTAAAACAGGGATTCTCACAGTTTTTTGAAGATGGATCACTTTTAGAAACCCAATATTAACACGAAGATTTCAAATAAAATAATAACTCTTTCAATGTATATTGTAGATTAATTATCTTTAATGTTTTACTTTAACTCCAATCTTTTTCCAAAATATGACCAATATTTTCGTGTCTCACCAACACGCCACCACAGAGAATATTTTGCGAGCGCTGATTTAGGTTATAGTAGAATAATAATATACTTGACAAAATTGTTAGACTGCAGTTCACTCTCGGATAATGTTTATTGGTAAATAAATTTAACCCTCAATCTTAAATACTGAACTAACTTAAAAATAAAAATATTCAGCGAGCACTTAATAAATTTTAATAAGTAGTAAGTACAATATATATATTAATAGTAACTTTAGATATTTTTCTATAAGCAGAAACTTATCCCATTTCGAAATCAATACTAGTTGAGAGAAACTTCAAAACTTCGTCCATACACAAATATATTCAAACGAATTACCAATTTGTCATAAATTCACAACACATACATACATAAATATAGTTAAATAATATTGTGACATGTTTATAAATAAACTCGTCCTGCGAATACGCACCTATTAATTACAATGGGCCAGCGGGCGCCCTTGACGATGTAAGGGCGATGCTACTTGAAGTATGCAAGTATTCCTTACCATACAGAGAAATCAATACCAAATTGAGAAAAGAGCTTACAAATCTCTCTATTAAGGACGTAAAACAAATATATAACTGCCCCCTATTGCATTAAGAATAACAGACAACTATAACTTTATCCAAATAAATTTCTTTGGTTTCCAACATTCATTAGAGAATTTCTTGAACAAACGATAAGCGGATGAAAAATAATAACAGAAAGTGATCGAAGTTCTTTGTTCAACGGGAATGTTATTACATTCGGACAATTCTCTCTATCGTTATCCTAACATTATGACATCATCAACATTCATTAGTTTCTTTACCAATTCATGATTGTCTATATGACATCTACAAGCGCATTTATTATACTTTCTTTTATATATATATATATATATCTAGTACCTACTTTCACTAATTTATTTACTACGATATAATTTTAAAATTCAAATAACCAAAACTAGGTACTGTAACTAAATTACAATGTGACATAACATAATCTATATTTGGTGATGTAAACGCACATTTCAAAATGTTGTAATCCATATAAATGCATATTTAATAATTGTTAATCACGTCAATTCAGGGGTAAACCCGCGATAAGATACAATCTTTCTCAATTTACATTTTCTCTCAACGAATGTTTTCATAGTCTTATTCTTAATTGTTTAGTTTTTAAAATAAATATCAAAAAAGGATGTCAGTATCCTTCAGATAGTTTTAATTATTTTTGTTTTATCCTAAAATTCGATTTCTATCTGTTAAACTTCGCATGACGCCAGTGTCCATCGTAATGTATCGTGATCATCTAGGCCTATGCCCTCGTCACTCACTGAATGATAAATCGCTTAATTTTTCCGAAGTATTACTTATTCTATAATAAATTCTTTAAAGACTCATGTGTTCTGTTACATACGGTCGATAATAAAAAGTCATGTCTTCTGTTTCATCGAGAACCGACAAATTTAAAAACCTATTCATAATAATGGACACATAACATACACGTAAAAACTAATCAGTGATCATTCATGACTATAGTGAGCAGTGTTTACACTTGATAATTAACTAGAATGTTATATTAATGGAGCTGATTAAGCTTGTAAGTAAGGTACTCGTATATCACTTGAAACGTTATGTATGTTCGGCAATTTAGAAAATATTTGTAATTTTTTTTTCCTTTCGTTATATTTTTCTGCTCTTTATTCGAAAATTTCGAAGAAGGTTGATTGGAATGCAACTAGAATTAAATGTTGAATAAACAAGAGAACAAATTTAATAGTTTTTTCGAAAATTCTTTGAGGATTAAATTGTTGCAAATTAGTTTTTGGCTGTAGATTTTTGGCATAGAAACTATTTATTTTAGCTTAACAAAGGCAATAATCATTACCACCAACAATGCCATCGTCGTCATAGTGGTCGTTATAGTCATTATAGTCATTACCGTCAATCATCCACATTTTGTGAAACAAAAATCTGAAAATTATTATTTTTTTTTTTCAAAACATCAGTCGTAGGCACATACACTTTCAAAATTTAGCACACATTGCGCCAATCCAACGAAATTCCATACATGTAGTTCAAATTGATAGTCTCCTTTTTGAAACCGATTAAAAAGGAAATTATTACTTTAGTTTTCATCTCCAGTTTCCACTTAATGTGTAAACATCATGGTTTACACGACTAACGATCATCAACGGTTCGGACATTTGATAGAAACAACTGCTATTTTACATTTCAATGCGTACACAGTTAATCAGTTCTTTATTAGGTGATATCAATAGACAACTATTTATCGGGAAAAGAATATTATAATAAGGTCTTTCCGAAATCTGAGGCGGTTCATTTCACTCGATTAAACACACACATTCACATTTATAGCTTAAGTTAGCCGCATATAATGTAGCTTCCCTAGTAGGTGAAAGAATTTTTTAAATCGGTCCAGTACTTTCAAGGCTTATACGATACAAACAAACAATAAAACCTTTCTTCTTTATATATTTTCATTATAGATTTTCAAACAATCTTCCACGCATTCTCCTTGAACGGACATTGAAACTTGGAACGCCCACTGTGAGAGAAATTCATATCTTTTTTTATCAAATAGATGTGACATTTACGGTTTTTTTATTCTAGTTGTCAATATAGCAAAATATATAGTAACTTCATTATGTTAATAACATATGTTCAACAAATCTTATTTTCAGAATATCTCTAGAGTGTACATACGTCTGAATACATATGTAGCCTTGAATATCATTAATTTCAATGAAGTTCAATGTCCTCCTTAATTTCATAGTTAAAACAATATTAACATTTTCTCGACACAAACATACATAGATCATTTGGCTTTCATGTCAACTTGATTAAATTTTTGGGAAGACTGTTAAAAAGGTATAATCACTCAAATAAAACTTATTTCAAAATATAATTGAAAGGTTTTATTTAATTAAAACTCATTGCTGTGACAGCGCTGAGCTCAATGCCGAGTTCGAAGCTGTATTTATTACAGAATAGCCTACAGCATTAAGTCTACCATTGTACATTTGTGCAATAAAAAATAAATATCGCTGCAGGGCCAATTAAATTAGAAATTTATCCAGAAGCAACACAATATTTTGTATAAATTAAAATGCTTGTTTATACCGTTATGCAATTACAGCAACGACAAGAGTTAATTGAACCTATGCTATCACTCAATAACTGCCCTATGGCAATACTTTAAAGGGAAACTCTAGATTATAAGAGTACGGTGATTATAGTTGAGACTAGGAGGCCAATTCTACTAAATAAATTTTGTTTTAATCGAATCGAAAACGGAACGAAACCGAATGAAAGTACAGTTTTAATGGTTTTCCTATTCTACAAAGTGACATACGATAAAATTCCAGTTCTATTTTAGCTGAAATTGTATCGTATGTCACTTAGTAGAATAGAAAAACCATTAAAAACTGTAGTTTCATTCGGTTTCGATCCGTTTGCCATTCGATTTAAACATAATTTATTTAGTAGAATTGGCCTCCTAGTCATACCCAGAACCCGGCTCGGTGATTCTAGGCCTACATAATAACAATATCAGTGAACTACCAAAGAAGCTATATTTTAACGGAACAAACGGCTAACATTAGCGCCAGATGCTCCATTAAGTGAAGTGATTATCTATGACACCTAGATTAATTTTGTGAAAATATTGCTTGCAATCAAAAAGCTGATATATTTTTTCGGTTATTTTAATGCTCCAGACCGTTTTTAAATGAGCTAAGGTCAGATTTGAGATTTTATGTATGTGTTCCTATATGCAGTCAAATTTCACAAAACTGTCAAATTTTTTAATGTAAAACGGATTGTGGAAATTTTAAATGATGGTATGATATTTAAACAAAAACTTCAAATGTTCGAGTTGATTGTAGGTGAAAATTTCTTTCAAATTATATTTTATTGATAATTTAAAAAGTTGGCAACTCCCGGGTTGCATGAATTAAGCAATACAATTTTCTTACTAGAAAATTATACCTAACTAATAAACTAAAAAAGCAAAAGACATTTTTAAAGTCTATAAAACACGAATTCTGTTATTCGGTAAAATTTATAATTTACGCAAACGATGTATAAATATTATAATTTGCATACAAATTATAATGGTTGTTACCGAACGGCACATTTGCTTGAACGGTAACTAGTTAGTCGTGTAAGGTAGTTTGTTTGCAAGCTGCATCTGACCATTTATATTCGCAATGATATTAGCAATTGAGATTAAGATAAGGACATCTACCAATTATTAACAACCCGTTAAAGAATATATCTAAATCACCTTTCAAAATGTAGTCTAAATACATGTGGAAAAACACCCATTCTTATTTATTGTAAATACAAACTGCAACAAATCAAACTATTTTAAGTTTAAGTTAATTACTATATTTTATTAATAATAGGTACCTACCTAATAATAGTCATTAAGATAATAACTAGAATCTATTAAACAGAAGTAGTCATTGAGTAAAGATTCTAAATGAGGTCCTTCCTCTCCCTGTTATGGCAATTGATAACGTATTTATCAATAACTCACCCTGAGTGCGTTTACTGAGCTTATATTTATATGATAGAACTTATAAAACGCTGTTTGGAAATATTTGAATGAAATTTTCTTTAAACATTTGTATATCAATATCTAAAATAAATGGAAATGAAATAAAAAATGGAAATATCGAAACCATGCCGTGGCATTTAGAATTAAACTGAAAAATGATTTTGTTACAGAAACTTTTCATGGGCGAATCATTAATATGAAAGCAACATTACTCATCAACACTCGTAAGCAGTGAAAAAGTAGAATACAATGATTTAATTAAACTATGTAAAAATGCAAAAATTTACATGAAATCCTTTACCTTTTTCATTAATACAGGTATCTGGTGCTCCAATGACATTTCCAGCCCCGGAGAACTCATTAGGAAGTAAACAGTCCACTCTCCACCAATGTATACTATCACACCCTCTCTGTTCCACTTTCAAAGGTTATTGTTTATTTATTTACAGATATTAATTGTAATTAATTATAGCACTAAAGATAAACTGTCACTCGGTTCAAGTGTGTATTGTTTGTAAGACGATTATTTGTATATATATATATATTTTTAATAACAAAATCTATTGATACTGTGGTATTGAGGGTAGGTATTAAAATAGTTTATTGATAAAGCGCGATGCGCGGCCGCCCGGCGCGTGCGCTGAGTTCGAATGAGCAAAAGCGCCCCGTGCGTACTCTGGCGCCTGCCAAATCGCGTCCATCGCCCGCACAGCACTGCACAATACCAATTCTAGATAGCAAAACAGTTAAATAATAGTCCCCTTCATTAAATTGTGTTTGTGCATAGGTATCTGATTAATCCCTCAATCGGCCCGATAAAATGTATGTCTCGTAAGTAAGGCATAGTTTCTTTAATATTGTAATGTATAAATAAACGTCACGGTGGCGCCGCGTGATGTGCACGCGAAGCCGGTGTGATATGTTGGCGCCCTCGCGGTCTCGAGTAGCGAGATGTGTGTGTACAGAACTATAAAATCGACAATTTATGAAATCGACCAGTTTCAAAACGAGATTTGAGAATCGATGTGGTGACCCTCATATGTGTTAAATAACACATTAAAAAATAATTATTTCGCTCCAAAACCACTCTAAATTAAGTATATGTGAAAGTATGTTGGTTTCCTCCACGTTTAATACTGAACGAAAGATTATTTTCTGATTTTCTATATGATTATGGATTAGGTCCATTTACCTTAAAATTTCTCTTTAATTAAGAAACAGAGAGTCAATAAGGTTTTATTTCATATTTAGGCAAAAGAGTCAAATCTAAATGTAAAGATCTATTAAAATTATGAATAAAATTACCGTTTCTAAGTGATTGTTTTAAAAAAAGTATCTGTTCAAATACATTGGTTAAGTAGTTAAAAATACATACAGTTAGGCATGTTTTCTTAATCATTAAGCCGCAAAATAAGTTTTAATATACTCTTACTTAATTATATTTTTGCTTTGACAATTTCGAGGACATTACCTGATGATATGGTCATTATTTATAACATCACTTCAATGTTTCTTGTGTAGTAACCTGTATGACTTTAACCTCGCCCTCATTTGTCTGCTGATTAGCGTATTATAAAGAAAAACTGTATACTTTATCAAAAAAAGTACCCAATAATATAATAAGTTGTTATTTGATTGCCATTCCTTCAACAGCTTGTGTACAATAAAAACTGTTTGATGTAATGCTACAATATTTGAGCAGAACTTATTATCCACCTCATTTCTACGTTTTTTAGATAATGAAGAACTTTCACAGTTTAAATAAAATAAATTATTTTTCCGATCAACTGAGCCACCGCCTAGCTCTCTCGCTTTAACTATTTATATGTTTATCAATGAATATATTTATATTCTTTTATAACGACATGTTTATTATTATTATTTATATATTTAATCAAACATTAAGGTATATTTTGGCATTCAAAAAAGCTTCGTTTGTAAATTCGACTATTTTTAATTTTGCCGAACTTAATATAATTTTACCTAAAACCATTGATTAAATGTGTAAATAATAAAACAAGGACATCATAGAAGAATATATATATGAATCAATAAAACTTTTTTTCTAGCTGTGGCTAGTTAAAGCGAGAGAGATAGGCGGTCGCTTTCCAGCTTTTACTTTATATATTTATAAAAAAAAAAACATTTTGGAAACATTGATAATTGTACCAAATCATTCACATATTGTATTACTATTTCATTGATGAATGATGAACAAATAAAAGTTGCATTATATTATACCATAACAAAGTAATCTGCAGTCGTTAGCACCCACCAATCCACAATGGGCCCTTGTGGTGGGCCATACCCCTCTCCCTATTCGATTCGATTTTATCCATAGGGAAAGCTTGTTCCCTATAATGTGGACGTTTATAGGATGATGATGAATGTGTATATTATCGGTCAGTTGGGCCTGTAACATTGTTGTTACAAATTTCAAATACGAAACGATTAGAATCGAAATCTGAATTTTCTTTTCTAATGAAATGTTAAAGCTCTAACCTACTCTTATAACCTAAATATCACGTTCACAGCTAAAAAAATAATTAGTAACTTTTAATTCGCATATGTCTGCACAACTAATCCCACAACTAGCACGCAGATTTGCAAAAAAAATATTTAGGAACATGGAGATATTTCAAAATTCTAATTCTCAAAAAAGCTTAAAGTTACTGACATCAAAATAATTTGTAACATTAATATGTGGATTTGGATTGTCATTCGTATATAAGGAGGCCGGACAATGACAATGACAGTTCCGCTTTTCCCACCTAAGGCCTCGTTTTGGGCGCCAACGGTGGCGGTGGCGGTGGAGGTGGCGGTTGCGACAGCGGTGCGGGCTGCGACGGGGGGAAATTAGCCCGTTCTCAACGACAGCGCTCATTTTAATTTATATGTTTTGTATGATATGAGTTGCCAAGTGAAAAATATTTATATTTAATTACTTTTTTATTAGTTTTTACTTATTTAAATGTCAATTAAATTATATAATAAGTTAAGACTGTAGTAGACAACACTATTATCACTCAGTCGCGCATTCGCCGCTCGATTGGCGAGCGTCACTCGTTGCCCACTGACCACCCCGCTGCCGGCCGATTGCCGACCGCTGCAGAACGATTCATACACACTATCAAGTCGCGCGTTGCACCGCGGTCGCTACAGCCACCGCCACCACGGTCGTCTTGAACGAGGCCTAACTGTGCGTCCGTATATTTTTAGTGAGTGCAATGCACTGCGTCGGCCTTCCTTGTGTCACATCTATCCATGGTAATAGTAGCATCAGATTTAGATTTGAAGTAGAAGATTTATTTTGCTACTTGATGAATTCGTTCGGACTCGGAACACTTATACACACTTATATGATATATTTAAACTAATTTTATTTAACAACGATAATGTTACAAAAAATACAGAGCAAAGATTAAATGGGACCTGGCGTGAAAAAATATTTTATTAAGTATTTGTTATACCGACATACTTTACTAAAAATTGCAAAAGTCATTGTTTTAGTCAACATTTACATTATCGTGCATGTTAATAATTAAAATTCAATGTTCCAAACATTACATGCAATAACTATTAACATCATGTTTCTTCATTTGGCTCTGTGCTTTTCTTTATCTCAAATTTCTCTCATAAATAATACTGATGCAATGTTCGATAGTCCAGATGAATGCATGTAGCATTATAATTATTTTTGGACGTTCATGATTTATCTATCAATGAATGCGTAGGTGCGGTTGCAGGGTCGGATTTGTTGTATCTATCAACGCAGCATCTAAAATATTCATAGAATAGGAGTGGTCTTCAAAAGATTTAATGAGGTGATCTTATTAAAAAACATATTATTCAAAAGCATTGACTTTTAACAACGGAGTAATGTCAGAAAAACAAAAAATGTTTGTTATTTTTTTATGGTAAAGGGGGTAGACGAGCATACGGATCACCTGATGGTAAGTGATTACCGTCGCCCATGGACACGTGCAACATCTGAGGGGATAGAAGCGCGCTGCCGGCCTTTGAGGGACGAATATGATCGTAGGGAGGGAAGGGTTGAGGGGTAGAGGGAAGGGAATAGGGAAGGGTTGGGCCTCCGGTAACCTCACTCACACGACGAAACACAACGCAAGCGTTGCTGCACGTCGGTTTTCTGTGAGGCCGTGGTATCACTCCGGTCGAGCTGGCCCATTCATGCCGAAGCGTGGCTCTCCCACGGGAGATTTATGTTGGATTACTGTTCGAAATTTTTTGATATTCAATAAATCAGTCAGTCCCTCATCCCTAACGAGTGCTCATACAGCTAAACAAACAAGAAGAAAAGCTTAGTAATTTGCTTTTGACGACCTCCTGGATATTGAACAGAGCTTTAGTAAACTAAATCACAAAAATTATAATTAAAAAGAACTTTTACCAAACAAGATTTTGTATAGACAAATCAAACGAGCCCAAACACGATGGGGTTACTTATTTTAATTAAAGAGGTCTCATGGCTATCTTTAGGTGTTTGATAATAGAAAGACCACATACCCCAACATTTAGGTATCACTAAAGATAAGAAACCTAACTTTAACAAACATATAAAAAAATAAGAAAACCATCATCACTAAAGATAAGAAACCTAACTTTAACAAACATATAAAAAAATAAGAAAACCATCATTTGTTTTCAAGCAACTACGTTCTGTTGTGGACAAAGATACAATCAGGTACATTACCTAACACTCTATCAATCAGTAATAGCATACTGTATTTCTTCATGAGGTGGTGCATCAAAAACCTCAATGCTACAATTTGAAAGAGCTCGAAGACCCCTTGGTTGGTTGAAGGGCCTCTTGGGAAGATTTCATTGATAAAATTTGAATGGGCCCCGACTGTGCGTCGTTCTGATCTGTATTACTTAACAGTATTCTAAACTACTGGGCTTGTTTCTTTCTTTTTAGTTTTTAAGTTAATTTTTAATGTATTTTTTTAAATTCGTTTTTACGCAGTTGGGTTTTTGTTTTACTTTAAATTATTTATTTTATACTTTTTAGTTACGATTCGTTGCCTTCGTTATAAGATGGTAAATTTCGCAATCTAGTCATTTCATTGAGGGAGATAATATCGTTTGTTAAACAACTTTAAATCGTTATATATCCTAAACTATCGTTTAAAATGAAAAATGATAAAAGGAACCTAAAGATGATTTAAAAATACCCATTCAACGACACCCCACTTGACATAGTCCATCGTTTTTTTTTTTCATTTTGACAATATGGCGTCTGGTTGTTGGTGTGGTGAATTTTGATTACTGTCATTCCTTTAGTGTCACTCGCAAGGTTAACACGAATCGATTGACGTAAGAATCATCAAAAGAAAAGCTTTCTTAGCATTAATTAGTTTAACCATATCACGACGGATACGATTTTACTAACTTAAAGTCTCTTATTATTTATGTATACTATTAATATTTTACATATTTTTATATAATAGTTCCGTCGATTCTGGTTTGCTCACAGTCAACCTAATACGCCTCTCGTCAAGTCTCTCGTCGTCACATCTAATCTTTGATGTGACCTAAACTTACCTAACCGTTTCATTAAGAATAAGCGATTCTCTTCTGGCTTCAGAACAAATCAAACGATCACTTCTATTCCATATGAATATTGCATTGTCATGCAAGTTTTGACATGCTTAAATTACAATCAAAAAGTGAAAAGTTTTACCTACATTAACTAACACCGCAAATTAAATAAAAGCCCATAAAAATCAAAACCTAAAGTCACAAATTTTATAGGCTATTATTAATATAACGTAGAAGTGCCATTCATAAACAAGATTCGTGTATATCACGTTAGTAAATACCAAAAAATCAACCAAAAAGTATAATCAATTTGAGAAAAGATTTTCTCGTATCATTTCCATTTCTTTTTTTTTACAAATACTAGTTTATTATTTTCTCTAAAAGCTCCACCACTTTAAAGGAGAAACAAGTTTTTAATCAAGCTCCTACTGGAAGCCTATCATCCAAAGCTATTTAGCTAACGGAAAAAAGGAATTGGCGAGAATCATGTATTTTCTTGCGGCCTGTAAAGCTGTAAAATGTAACAGTAAACTTTGTTTGATTAATACCCAACCCTGAGGCTTAGCTGGCTAAATTGTCATGTCTGTTATCTGTAGTAAATTTATTATGCTGTAATAGAAACCCGCCTAACGGTAAAATCGAAGTAATAGATTCTATTAAGCGCTAAATATTCAAACACGGAGTATTCCAACCACTTTCCTAACTACGCGGCTAGCGCTCTAAGCTTCCTGGTTCAGAGCTTATTTCATAATCTGATCAATGCATATTAATTTTGCGAGTGTCATGTGGAAATTATAATTAAATATTCTTCATTGCACGCTACACAGGACATCTTACAGATAAACTAGAAAAGGAGAGGGAGAATACAAAGGGCGGCCTTATAGCTTTGTGGCAATATCTTTCAGGCAACCCATGACGAAAGAAAAAATAAACTATATAACAAACAAAAGAAGGGGGTGCAAAATGGAGTAGTAACTAGATAAATCTGAATAACATAATATAATAGAGAAAATAGATAATTGCAAATAATAATATATAATGTTGAACTCAGCGCCATCACAGCATTAGCGTTCCAATCAAACAAATTCTACCTCAAAAGGTAGTAACGGTTTTATTTGATGAACTTCTAATACTGTGACAGCGCTTTGTTCTACGCTGTATTTTTAGCCGGAATCTTGTGTTATCATGAACATGAGTAATAAATGATCAATACTCAATCACTTACTTTATTCTACAAAGTTTAGTACTAAGTAATGATAAATAACACTATAAGTGTGAATAATTGTAATGGAATTTCTATTAATACACTTTCTGTAATAACTGTTGAATTATTTATATTATAAAAATAAATAATAATATAAGTCCCAAAAGTATGCTGTAGACCCCGAACAGCAAGGTTAATATTTATATTTGCATCCAAATATATGTATAATATAATCATTCATAATACCTATGTATGAATAATAAACAGCGTATACTAACATATCTAAACCTTGTTTGTTTCAGACTCTGTGTCGCACTGTGAAAGTTTTATAATATTATGTATTAGCAAAGGTAACTAACGCAGTGTGTTTACTAAAACTAATAGTATGCCAAATCCGGATTGTAGTGTCATCGACCGGCAGACAGGCTTACAACTACATAATTGTGTAAATGTTTTGTTTTCTATATGTTTATAGGCAAATCGTGTCACTGGCATTTCCAAAAAATACTTGAGTTAATATTAAATCTTTTGGTTTAATGTTATTAAACCATTTGGTTTAATATTATCTATAATATTGAGGCATGAAAGATAATTACTCCAATTTTAAGTAGAAAAATTATTAAAACGTAAACAAACTATTTAAATTTGGAATAACTCAAAAATATTAAAATTGCGTCAAAAAATTCCTAATATAGTTGCACACTGTTTCATAACCTACAACATTGTATATTTATGCAACATATTCGTTTTGAAATATATACGAGTATATTAATATTAGTTTTAAAATAACTTAAAGGACATAGTGTTAAATGTAAGCACCTTCTAAAAACCTACCTTAATTTAACCGTTAGTGACAGTTTTTTTACTATGTTTTGTTATTATTATATTTAATCTATTTTACATTCACAAAGCTATACTAGAAAATATTCTTAATGAAAAACGTTTAAAAATCCAACATCCACAACATTGATAAAAATACACTCACTAGTAGCGAAAAGTAACAAGTGCTTGAAAAATTCGTATGTATATTCGTATATATATATAATGTTATTTTTTTAAACGAACCTTCAAACCGAAATGAATAGCAATATCTTAATACAAGAGAAAAGTAAACGAAACTGAATATTATCAATTTATCAAGCATTCATATTTTCACAAGAAACCTTGACCAAATTTCTTATGCAATCTCTCATGCTATCCTCGTGTTTAGATTGGTGTTCACAAATTATTGTATCTAAATTTCAATATCAATAATTATCGCATTGTTTCTACGTTATTGCTCAGTCCGTTGACTTAAGCCAGCTATTTGTAAGCAATTGACAGTGGTCCGACGATAAGAGCTAACATTAAAATAGTATAGATTCCTTGAATAATGATGCAAATTGTCTATTTATAGCTCAAAACATAGCACTAGAGAATGAGTGTAAACTACTAGTTTAAGTTAGGGTTGCAAGAGAAAAATGTAATAAGGTAACTCTTTTTTGCTGTTGATCAGCAAAACCTATGATGATGATAGGCTGAAACTGTGATTCTAAGCCTAATATGATGATAGGCTAAAAGGTTGTATTAAAAATACAACTATGTATTTTAGCCTATCATCATCATAGGTTTAGCGACTAACCTCGGATTGTAACTAGTAAAAAAGCATACACATTTTGTTTTCGATTCCAAGGTTATTGTTTCTGTTTCTGTTTCTCGCACTATAAAAAAACCTTAAAACTCATTAATTCCCCTGTCAGTTATTCATGATTAAAGGTCACAAATCACCTTTTTTCGCGATTGTTTCAGTTTGTTCGTGATTATAGAAAATTTCATTTGCGACTTTCTGTCTAAACTTTTTGTGCGCTCAACCAATTTTAAGATTAGAGAGAGGAGACAACTTGAATAGGAAACCGAAAAATCATGTAAAACCATTTGACTTCTGACCTTAATTACTCATAGTCATGATACGAGATTTTATGAGACTTTTGATTGAAACAAAATTGAGAAACCATTAATGAATGTGAATACAAGTTACCAGCTTAATATCTCTTCTTCCGAGGTCAACCTCTTTTTGTGCAAATTTTACTAGGTTGTTTAATATTTTTTCCGTCAATGATCTTTGAGGTCGTACCGTAGTTTATTAATCAAGTGAGATAAAAAAAATCAGTAGTCTTCTCACTGTACACGTTCTTGACTCTCCTTCTATAGATGTATCGCAAATAGTTTGAAATAAATTGAAAACTGGTATTCCTCCATGCAATGGTTCTCGATACTTCAATATTTATCCAAAAATTATTCTATCAGTTACATTTTCCAAAGTTAAGAAACCTTCATGGTCATTAATATTAGAATTATTGTTACTTACGGGGTAGCTACGATGTATGTACCTTATCTTTATAGACCTTCTGATATTTCGGTATTGTTACAAGCGCCATCAGTTACTCCGTGATCATGACGAAATATCGGAAACTCGATAAATATAAGGTACATGGAAGCAATCTACGGGCTTGCTAGCTTATTATTCTTATTAAAAAACCGCCCAAAAGCATACAAAATTTTTTTTAAATTTTTTGTAGTGTTACTCTAAAATTAGTCACTAAATAGAGCTATGTAATAACCGAAATAATCAGGCAATATTACTGAAGTTTATAAACTATTTATTTAACATAAGTTACGTATACTCATTCATAAGATACATTCAAGTATTGACTAACAGACAGCTAAATAGGCAATAAAGAATAGAGGCTCTTTTTCTATTTGAGGTACGAAACCATAAAATCATTATTTTAATATCAACTCAAATAATATAGATCGAGTGCTCTCGGAATGGGAATCGATCCAATGCGATCCATAGGGAAGGCCTGTGCCCGATCAGTGGGGAAATATAAAGGCTGATGATGCTTAGATCGAATGACCCAGTTTAGTCTTTTCTGGGATATGTGTGACATGTATGATAAAAACGTTTATAAATATCGTATAGAAAAAGACCTTATAAACAATACAATATTCATAAGTACAATAAAAATATTATCATTACATTTTATTATACATCAACAATACTCATTAAAGTCTGCAGTTAAATTATTACTTTATTATCATACAGCAGTTATAATATTTTTCATACTTTATTACACTAATTTATTTTCATTAAACTTGTAAAAAATATTAAAAAAGATCATGTTTAGTTTAATCAAGATAAGCTGGTAACCCTATTTACCCTGGTGCCGGAGACCAAGCTGTCCCGGTAAGAGGAATGCGCCTGGAACCGGTTGCTTGTTGCACCCAACATGCAACCATTCCAATCTCACGCCCCACAGCATGACACAGGCATCTCAACATAATATATTTGTAAGTCAAATAACAACTTTACGAATACTTCGCTAAACTAGCTAAAACTTCGACTTCCTAAAATAAAATCTCCAAAGTGTGTGCAACTTTCAACTCCTCAAGAGTTTAACAAAGTTCAAATCTTACACTTGAAGCTTATTGCAGAGATTCAAACGACTGCCAATCATAATGATAGAAACCAGAATGAAAACACTTCACATTTTCTGTAATAAGGTATCCTCATGAGACGATATAAATCGATCGATTCGGTTGCTTAATCATGAGTGACTTGATCTCTCGGAACAAACTTTCAAATGAGTTGATCCAATTTGGTCTGGCAGATTTCTATGACTGCTAATGCGATTAAAAATTCCTGTCAATTCAAATCTTATCATGAAAAAGTTTCATACGCGAAACAAGCACAACTAATATTGTATAAGGTATGATATGCAGAAGAACTTACACAGCATTGTTTCAGATTTTTGCCAACCATATTAATTTAAACATCTTTGTTCTTCAATTTTCAATATTTTTATTTTATATTTACACAAATAACTTTAATCGCGAATTTGTGTAAATAGCACATAAATCCATTTAGTAGTTTGAGTTTATCGCGTGCAGACAAACATACAGACATTTCATCTGATATTGGGTTTATATTCTTATTTTATTTACAATATAATCTCAATTAACCAAAACTTCACTAGTAATAACTAGCCTATCCAATATTTCATTAACATAAAGACAATGTAATTACTATATTTCACGCTACAAATTAATGTCAGATAAAATAGGCTGATAGCGTACTTACGAGTAGTCTGATACTGTCGTGTTCTTTATCTGATCACTATGCGTGCAATTTCCTTATTACAATGTTCGCATAGAGGCCTTGTATGGCCTCTATGCGAACGATGGATTGTACTCTCTACTGTACACGATGGTATTCAATGCATTGCGCTCTTAATACCGCAGTTTTTTTTTTAATTTGAAGCCTCCTAGAAGTACCTTAAAATGTTGACGATCTATGAGACTGTGACAAAATTAAGAAACTTAACTTGCAATATTTCGTAATGTACTCGTTCAAATTTAATATAATTTGGAAATGTGCCTCGTTACATACTGCCCTGTACCTATACTAGTCACTGATTTAAGCTTCTTGTTTACTCCATAACGAAGTTACAGGGGTCAAAAATGACCTAAATGGCTTCAAGAAAAGGATGGTATGGCCGTGACCTTTTTACTTTTTTGTTAGACTTGGCTAGAGCACTTCCGTATTTCTGCCTTTTTGTTATTGCTTACATATTTATGGGACTATACAAGATTTTTTTTTCTTTCACACAATTCAGTATAACACGGCGCCATACAAAAATACAGAACGAGGTCATTGCTCCCTTAGCGGGCTTGTTTGTGGGCGGGCGGGCGGCGCGTGCGCATACCTGTCCTTTGACGACATTCGCGAAAAACAAGCAATATAGCATTTTATTTTTGGTGCTATTCAATTTAATTATAACACAGCGCTATGCTATTTTGTCTTATGTCATGTGATGGTCATGACGATTGTAAGAATGACGTGAATAATATCAAGATTTGCAGACTGCACTTCGTTTTTAAAAGTTTAATGTAAAAAAAATCTGAAAGAGTACTCAGAAACTGTTTATAGTTTACCTACAAAATGAAACTCATCCTCTCTCCACTCTTCTATTAGTCTGAATATATACATATCTCATATATGTCTTGGTGTCCATAACTTAATTATATTTGATCTTTCAATATGAACCCGTCCGTAATCGAGTGTCTGTTACACCAATTTTAAAGTGGCCCTCTCTCTGAAGCCTATGGTTCTATTCCTGGATGAGTCAATATGCAATTTTTTTTCCTTGATTGTTTTGGTGTTGCGGTTTCGTTAATGTTCGAGGTTTTCATAACCCAAACACTTTAGCTTCTCAGTTTTAAAAATCAGAGTTTGTAAAACTTTCATAAAACTTAGCTAATAAAGTTATGCAGACATTAGAATAAGACAAAGTTCATTATAAAAATAATACAAGCACCATCTATTTAAAATTACAAATAATCACGCTAATGTTCCACCTTGTAATTTTTTTAACACTAAATTCACAGGCCGTAAAGAGGCGTGGCAGAGTGTTGGAGACATGTTAACCGGTACTAAATACCTATAGTACTAGCCGTTGTCATACTTACACGTCATCATGTGGCGTGACCGTCACGCAATGTGTGACACATCGTCACTTGCATGCAACTTACACGAGACCTCACAACACTAACGCATTCGTAAACTATATTTTCGGATAATAATGATAAATGCAGTGATAAAGACAATTCTAAAAACTGAAAATTATGCTATAATTATTATGTAAATCAATTTCAGAATTCACAAACAACTATAAAATTGGTTAGTTAGTTAGTAGGTTAGGGTTAAATGTCTGGAGAAATGGTGCCGAAGAAAGCAGATTGGATTAAAAAATCATAATTTTCCCCCGAGTGTTAAGTGTTTCTTGCTGCTGTGAGTAAAGTGAAGAATATAAATAACAAAAAGTTTATTTTTTAATTCACGAGACAGAACATTGATAGGAAAACGAAAGCACATACCGCATTATGACCACAACGGGGCTTCAGACATTATACAAGCAGCTGAGCATATCTGGTATATATAGTCTTTTCTAATGATAATATATTTTTTAAACCCAATAAAAGTCTTACAAGTAATAAAAAAGAGGTTTCAACAGGAAACAGGAAAACAGACAAATGACAATAAAAATGTTTTTTTTTAATGGCATTATGCATTATGGTTTTAATGAGGTGAGTTGATGTATATAAAACCTCGTCTAAAGTTTCTACCGTCCTCGGTAACGTCACTGCTGACCTATACCTTTCAGTGATGCATTCTTTGAAGAAACTATTTGAAAAGAATATTATCCACAAAAAACTATATTAATAAAAACAAAAACCAGAAAGCTTACAGTTAACATAAAGTTAACAAAAACAGAATTTGTTTTATCGGTCCTATAAGGTAACATTTTCTTATGTCATTCTTAAGTAACAACGACAGAGTAAGAGTATATTTTAATATAGGACAATGTTAAAAACTCTAATGTTTTGACCATACATTAAAGTTACTATTACAAATGAATTGTTTGAAGAATATAAAACTAATATACATCGCAGAAGACAATGTTTTCTCTGTGTCGGTGTTGTGTATGTTGTGACGCTCTGTCACGGTACTTGGCGATCCACCAGCGTGACGGAAAGCAATGCATTTAATTTGACACAATTTCAAAGGCAATGATGATAATATAAACAACGTAAATAATGATAACACAACGACCTTATTAGAGACTGCCAACTAGAGAATATTGATGGTCAAATGGTTCACACGCCGACTTCAAGGTATCACCGTCTCTGAAATCCCAGTTCCGATTCCTGAACAGGGTTGAGAAAATGAAATGTTTAAATTTGCATTTGATGATTGGATACCTTTTAATATTTGCATAATATTAAAAGTTAACTAGAATATGCTATGATATTATCTTATTCTATTCTGTTAAAGAACACCCTCGAACTCGTCGTTGAAAACAATGAAGTTACTTAATTACATTTTGAAATAGGTTTCATTAGACTAAACATCTATGGTGACAGCGCTGCTTCCGATTTCGAGTCTAAGACTGTTTTTATTAAAAAATAACTAATAGAAATTGATGTTATCAAATATACCTAAATAGACTTTATGATTACGAGTATATCCTTACTAATACTACAACCGTGAAAGTAAATGATGTCTATCAGATCGTCTTTATATCTTTTACCTTTAGACTCCTAAAGTATATTTGGTATAGAGATAGGGTACGTAACGTCGTCACGTTAAAGCTGTTGAAGAGGTTGAAATAAGGCATGAAAGTTTGCTTCGCAGTTCGTTATTGAAAGTTTAGCGAGCAATAGCTACCTAAAAAATCGATAATCAACTTCAAAAATATTTTCTTTTTATAAAACCGACTTCAGTAAAGTGGGAAAGAAATAGGAATCTTAAGGGTAGTTCATATGTATGAGAATATTCTATTGAAGCCTGGCGGGGGTTTTTGTGATTTATCAATATTAACTTTATATTTTATGGGACATCTCGGGACCATTCACTTTGGAATAAAAAGAGAATTTTGAAAATCGGTCTACAATTCGTGAAAAAATCGGTAACATAAATTAAAAAAACATATATTCCAGTCGAACATAGAACCTTCTCTTTTTTGACTTTGAAATCAGTTATAAAACACACTTCAACCATCATTAACTTGGTAAATATACACAACCTTTTTTAAGATTGATGTGAATATTATGATCTTTATCTCACTAATTTATATATTCTATATAAATGTGTTATAAAACAAGTACATTATAATAGAGAATTCAATAATCGTAGGTTGCTTTATCAGATATTTCCTAACGCAAAACATTTATGCCATCCATTATCAATTATAGTTATAGGGTATACAACTACTACCAGTGTAGTCAGTTCATAGTGCCTTATTTGGTTACCAATCGTTTCGTAGAAGTTTCACAAACACTTACATTTTATATAACGTAAAATCTACCGCTATTACAACTACTAAAGCGGTTACATTAACAACATTAAGGCAATTTCACTACTAACTTTTTAAGATAATTTTCGTCGATTACTAAACTTCAGATCAAATATCTTATCTAAACTACACTCATTAAAGGTAAATAGTTATGAATTGTAAAATAATGAATATTATTCTACTTACTATGACTACATTTTACACACAAATCTTCAAAAATCACAAAAGTTATGTCAAAATAATACGTATACTTAAAAACTTTATGATGATTGAGACTATTGATCAGTTGCACAAACGTCCATTAGGGTTTAATGACATCTTTAGCTTTAATGAATGTCAAATTTGTATGATTAATGTCGCTTTAAACTGATGACAATTTTAATGGACGTATGTGCAACTGGCCGTATGAGTTCAACTGTCAAATTTCGACCATAATCACTTTGTTTATCATTAATATCTCCATTAATTGAAAACTTTTGTGTCATATAACATAAAAAAATTTGAACCTCGGTAATAAAAAACAAGATAATAAATATTGAGACATTAAGAATAGCCGCTACGCTTGAGAATCTGTTTTTGAATACAGAAATAAGTGTACTTGAATTCAAGAATTTTATTTATAACTAGACTAGACATATAGTATTATCTGTGACTAGACTGAGTACATACCTACCAACGAATGAATCATTAAAATATAAAATTTCATCATCATCAGCCTAATAATGTACTTACTGTTGGGACACAGGCTTTCCCTAAGGATGGAAGCCAATGGGGTGAATGGACTATGATCCTCCATACAGGCCTAGTGGGGATTGGAGGGTGTTAAAGGCTTCATATGAAACAGAGAGCAACAGCCTAACGTGTAATTTCGGAAGAAGCACATAGACCAGACAAGTAGCTCGGTGGCGTAGTGGATAAACGCCGCGGCCCGCGATCGTTGTCGTTAAGCAACTTTCGCAAGGGTCGGTCACGGAATGGATGACCAAAAAAAATTATCTCGAGCTACTCCGTGCTTCGGATAGCACGTTAAGCCATTGGTCCCGGCTGCATTTGCAGTCGTTAATACCCTCCAATCCGCATTGGGCCAGCGTGGAGGGTTATGGCCCATCCTCCTTAACCATCCATAAGGAAGGCCTGAGCCCCTGCAGTGGGGACGTAAAAGGGCTGGTGATGTGATGACATAGACCAGCCTTTGCGAACGGTGCTTATCTTCCGCATTGCAGACCGAACGCTCTAAATAAGGCTACTGAGCTCCTCGAGCTCCTAAAATTTACTTTTATAATTAAATCGTTTAAAATTCATTGTAATTTGACATCACCACTTATGTTTTGATATTAAAATATGTGTTATTTTTGATTTATAAAAAAATCCAGCTGTCTTGATATCAATGCGTATCTTTTCGCTAACCGGCAACCTTGCTTATTATTTTTTATTTTTGATAAAAAATCTAATTTATTTCAATTCAAGCTCTTCGTTCGCTTGAAGACTTGATGGTATGTACTTTTATCTCTATATAAGTACTTAGTGGTATACAAAGTAGTCTATATATTAATTAAGGCTCAGAATTACTCATATACTAAATGTCATTATAATCTGTTCTTTAGTTTTAGCGTTAAAAACTAGCAAACATCGAAACTTAAAAACTTTCGCCTTTATGATATTAGTGAAATATAATGTACAATTAGAACCAACACTCATTAATATGCTTATCTATTAGTTTGTTTTCTACAGGGTAATAACATCAACTAGGATTACATCACAGCTTTCTTATAATAACAAACACTTATCGTGTTGCACGTGAAACAACAAGAGTCGATCTAATCGACCTTAAAGGTCGTCTCTACACGTAGATAGCGGACACATTGACAACATACATGTTGGTAAAGGATAAACGATCAACTTTACAGTGCTACAATATTAAATTTAACACTGGATCGAATCTCTGGAGCAAACATATATTTTTTTATTTTTTTTTATTTAATTTTATTTTTATTCACTTACAAATATTAATTTAAGATCACAATGTCGAACGGTAAAATGTGTGGAGGATGTCGGCGCGTCATAGAGGACAGACGCTTTTTATACTGCGGCGGTTGTAAACAATTCTATGACCTAGACTGTGCAAATGTATCAGAACAGCGCTTCTACAACACTTTCACCAAAGAGCACAGAGAGGCATGGAGATGTGTGCTTTGCAAGAGTGGACAACCGAAAACCGACAACACTAATACTCCTGTTCGTGCTGGTGCTGACGGTGTTACGGTTCAGCGTGGAGCTTCAGTAAGGAGTCCTGAACAGTTGGATATGTCTATTGTGGAACAGCCAATGTCTCTTAACGACACTACTCACAGTATGAACATCGAAGTTATCGACTTTCAATCTTTTGTGATGGAGATGCGCGCTTTTAGACAGGAGATGCGTGATGAGATTAGGTCAAATCGGTCGAGAATAGAGCGTCTCAGCGAGACCGTACTTTCCCTGTCGGATAAGGTTATCGAGTGCGAAGATCGTATTGTGATGATGAACGAGAGGATTAACAGCCTGGAAAACCGCGTTAGTAAGGTGCAAACTGACACCTCACTCGCAGCATCCGTCGAACAACTGAAAGCGGAATTGAATGACCGTGACCAAGATTTATTATTGAACGACGTTGAAATTTCCTGTATACACGAACAAAAGGGAGAGGGGCTACTTCATGTTGTCACAGTTTTGGCGAGTAAACTGGGTGTTAACTTGGCCCCACAAGACATCGTGAGTGCCACACGCGTTGGTCGGGCGCCTGAGCCGGTAGAAGCTGAAAAGTCGCTCGTAGCCCGCCCGCGCCCCATCGTGGTTCGGCTGGCGCGTCGCGTTGTGCGTGATCAACTGCTGCAGGCGGCGCGTGTCCGCCGGGGTGCCACGACTGAGGGCACAGGACTGCCAGGTACATCACGCCGCTACTATATTAATGAAAGGTTGACAAAAGCAAACAGGCACCTATTCCGTCGGACGCGCGAGCTATGTAGCCGGTTAAACTGGCGATATGTGTGGACGAGGGATGGCCGTATCTTCGTGCGTCAGTATTATGGGAAGGACGCTCCTCGTCTTAGGATCCGCACGGAGGCTGACCTCGAACGTGTTTTTGGCCGAGACGCGGTTAGTGCTGCTAATAATAATGTATCTGCCTGATGGTCCCAAATATGATTCTATTTTTGATCCGTTGAATTTACATCCATGTCATTGCTATATATTGACTAGTTTTGCTTTACTTATATGTTGCTGTACTTGCTTACTTTTTTTAGCTTTAGTAGATTATTATTTTGAGCAGTGTTATGCTAAGAGAATGAAAATTAAACTAAAAAATACTTTTATTTTTAGCCATTTAAACCACAATGATAAAGTATCGATTGTTTGCCTTAATGCTTTGCTTATAATGTTTAGTTTAAGGCTTGTATATATTAATGCAAGGCGCAGGATTTTGATTTTTAAGATAACATCATTCGGTTTTACTTATTGTCATTTGTCTGGTAGTTATTATTTTGTTCTAGCAATTGGGTGTACCGCTGCGATGCAATATAAAACTCATAATGGACAGCTTCATATAAAGCGTTATAATATTATTATTGCTTGCACCCTACACGGAAATTATTTTACTATAATGTTATTACATATTCTGACATCATACTTGATTTATTATTTTTACATTTTTAATATTTTCTTAATAGTTAATCTAATCTTGACAATTTCATTTAATACCCTATTTATTATCATTAATATTGTTATTACACTTACCTTGACATCCTTTTTTTGTTTTTTTAATTATTATGTACTATTAATTTATTTAATTATTTTATTAACGACTTTGACCTCGTACTTCATTTATAAACTACAATTATATTATTATATGATATTTATTATTATGAATTTGGACATTAATTTAATTTTAACATATTTATTTTATAAATTACTTTTAATGAATTACTATTTATTTAATGAATAAAATGATTGTGAAGAATAAATTTATTAAGTTAGCTCTTTACAATGCAGGATCGTTATGCACGGGCCATGATGATTTTCTTGTGGGGATGAACCGTTGTAATCCGGATATTGTAGCTATCAATGAAACATGGTTACCAGCTGGTCACGAGGCCCGCGCACCAGTGGTACCCGGTTATCGACTGAGGAACACACCCCGCCCGAAACACATGCGCGGTGGAAGGGGTGGCGGTGTTGCTTTTTATATCAAGCATGATATGCGTGTGCGCTTCTTAAAACACCCCGTAGCTGATATAGAGCAGTTGTGGTTGTCAACACAATTAAACAGCTATCGTCTACTTGTTGGTACTGCATATAGGCCGCAGTGGGTTGGGGTCGATTTGTTTTTTGATGCACTGACGGAGTCTGTAACGAGTTTCTCAAATCATGACTATGTAATTATTATGGGAGATTTCAATATCAATGTGCTCGATATGAATAACAACAATGTTCTAAAAGTTGACGAGTTTTTGCAATACTTGGATCTCAAACAGATAGTGAGCGAGCCCACCCATTTCTCTGTTGCTTCAAATTCTCTTATCGATCTTGTGTGTACTAATTGCAAGGTCAGCGATATTTCAATAACTAATATCACCGGAGGTCTGGGTCACGTGATGGTGAGTTTTGAAGTCTTATTAAAGAAACCAAAAATTCCACCTAGAAAGATTATTTATCGTCCCCTAAAAAAAATTGATATTGATAAATTCAATGAGGAACTTTGTGCATTGGACTGGGAGTCTGTAGCTGACTTACCAAATGTGGACTCCATGGTTCACCGTTTCAGTACGCTACTTATATCTCTTTTTGACAAATACGCTCCATTAGTATCAACCAAATTCAAAACTGACAAATCCCTACCCTGGATAACTGAAACAATAAAATTTATGATTGATTTGCGTAATAAAGCTTTTGCGAGATTTCGTGAATCAAATAATGAGACACATAAACTATATTATAAAAATCTCAAGAGTGTAGTTTCTACTGCTATTGCTAATGAGAAACGAGCATACTTTGATAACTACATTAACTCAAATACAAACAATAGTAAAGTATTTTGGAAAAACTTAAAGGAGAAGATCTTGCCTGATAATGCTAAATGTGATAGCCTACCAGATTGTTTTGGTGATCCAAATACTATCAATGATCACTTCTTGAAAACACCTGGGTTTGGCGAAGTCAGTATATCGCAACTTACATATTATGAATTTTACCGATTTAATGCTTCAGCCCTCCCTTTTAAGTTGCATACGGTCACCGAGGCAGATGTCTCCAGGTATTTACTATCTGTTAAATCAAATGCAATTGGTAGTGATGGTATTAGCAGGGACATGGTTTTGATGTCTCTTCCCCGAACTCTATCAGTTATCACTGCTATAGTAAACAAGTCCATTATGACAGGCGTTGTTCCTTCTCAATGGAAAACTGCCCTAATATCTCCAATCCCTAAAATCGAATCTCCAACCGAGCTGAAAGATCTTAGACCAATTAGCATTTTAACCTTTCTATCTAAAATCTTAGAAAAGGTCATCTACGGTCAATTAATAAAATACGTTGAAGCCGCTGGAATACTTCCAGCTTTTCAGTCGGGTTTTCGTAAAGGTAGAAGTACTGTAAGTGCATTACTTGATGTCACTGACAACATACTCGCAGATCAAGACGCAGGACGTAGTACTATTTTGGCATTACTTGATTTCTCCCGTGCTTTTGATTGTGTGAATATCCCGCTGCTCCTTTCCAAATTATCGTATTATGGCTTTGATCCACACACGGTCAGATGGCTTGATAGTTACCTTGGTAATCGGTTTCAAGTGGTGCGTTTGCGTAAAGAAGATGGATCTTATCTCACATCAGAGGTTAGAGCGGTAAGACGTGGTGTACCTCAGGGTTCCATCCTTGGGCCTCTTTTGTTTATAATATACACTGCTGATCTATCCTTCTCAATAAAAAAATGTAAACATCATTGCTACGCCGATGATGTGCAGTTATATATAGCCGGGAATCCAGCTCGGATGATGGAAGCCGTCTCCAAATTAAATGAAGATTTGAATAATATAGCAGTTTGGTCAAATAATAATTGTCTCGTATTAAATCCTTCTAAGTCCAAGTTTATGATTCTAGGCACCAAACAACAGATTAATAAGATACTAACCAATCCTCCTGTTGTTAAGATCTTGGGTAAAAATATTGAATCAGTCAATGAAACTAGGAACCTGGGAATTGTTTTTGACAGTCAGTTGCGCTTTGAAAGTCATGTATTGGGTCTCGTTAGAAACTGTTTCTACCGTTTAAAGGTTCTGTATAGGATACGACATTTTCTCTCGGAAAAATCACGAATTATACTCTGTGAATCACTTATTTTATCCAAACTGAACTACGGTGATCTAGTGTATGGGTCACGGTTGCTATATAGGACTCGGAAAATTATACAACGTGTTCAGAATGCATGTGCTCGCTTCTGTTTTCACATACCCCCACGAACACATGTGTCACCTTTTCTAATCAAGGCGGATATGTTAAATATGGAGTCACGTAGGCGTTTGCATCTTGCCATGCTTATGTTCGATATAATGAAGTCGAAAAACCCGGAGTATCTATATTCAAAACTAAAGCAGTCCACTTTTCATCATCACTACGGTTCCGGTGTCCAGCGATATATACGGGCTCCCTTGATGATGCATCATCACAAGACTGTGAGCTTCACTGGTAGTTTCCGTTATCAGGCGACTAAATGCTGGAATAATATACCTCCGCCTATAAGATTAATCACATGTAGACGAACTTTTAAAATGCATTTGAGATCTAGGTTGCTAAAAAATCAAGTTCCCGGCAATTAGTCGCTTGATGGCGGTAGTAATAGTAATATTAACGATTACTCTGTGACTCTGAATGATCTTGACAAATGAATCGAATTAATAATGGGTATTACTATCTATTTATTTATTTTATTAATCTATATATCTTATACGTTTATCAAATATTTTAGTTAGTAAGTATTTATTAGTATTTTTGTAGTGTCTGGTTAGTATTGTAGTTTTTTTTATCAATTTCTTTGTGTGAGTTCTTGAATTTTTTTAATATTTACAGTGCGACCACTTGCAATTGGGGTAAAAACTGAAAATCAGTGCTTTGCTCTTTGAGTAAATACACACTGAGTTTTCGCCCATTTGCATCGCTGCGGTACACATAATGTTTGATTGTCCTGTTTTTGATTCTAATATTGTGTAAAATCCAAATCGTAAAATTTTGTGTATGCATGATGCAAATAAAGAATTTATCTATCTATCTATCTATCTACCTGACAAGCACAAAATAGGTTATACTTAAATTACATATATTACAAATCTTTTATAAAACGTTAACTACCACCTATATTTCCTGAAAACTATATCTATCCTTTTAATAATGAAGAAAGACAACTTACATCTCAGTGTAGTAGCTTATGGAATCAATATATTACGAGGAAATATTAAAAGCTATAGTGGTGGTAGACTTCTTATGTATAAATACATATTTGTGGAGAAAGATACCAATGTAAGTATGTGTGGAGACATTAAAATATACAGCAATCATAGTATTTTCATACGTTGGTAAATTTCGTTACAATTTTTATAGCCAACACCTATTTTTGTAAGAATACAACATTTGAAGTGCACAATGCTTCACAATAACCCAAGACTTCAATAAAACCCCATTAAACCATTATTGGTCTATAATGAGCTATTGTCATTGTGTCTATATATGTCTTAAACTCAAGTCTGCAAAAATTTAATTTGAATTCATCGATTTAAATTATTGGAAGATGCATTGAGCAGAACTTTGAGAATGATTTTCTTAATTGATTCAATTATAGCTTAGTGTTGTGATACTTTCGTTGTTTCAGATTGCCATAATGGAAGTGCGTAATAAATAAAGAAATATTTGGGATCTAAATAATGTTATATAAGTTTCCAAGAATAATTAGTTTAACCGTACCATGTTGTAAATGTTATAAAGTTCTTACCGCATTACAATTCTCACAGTTTGTTCTTTGATTCTCTAACTTAAATCACTTTTTTTAATCAACAGCCCAAACGGCTACCCCATACATCTCCAAAGAAACATTTCCTTCTAAGCGAGTATGCAATCTAAAGCCCAACTGCCGTTCACGTCTCACTAACGGCAATCTGAGGTAGGAACATATTCCCGGCTGTTCCAAAGGCTCAATACTTGAGACGTTCTAGAAAGTTTGATACCAATATCCAACCTAATCTGATAATCAAAACCTTACTAATTAGGAATGATTAGCAAAATCTAAAATTAACTTTAATGGAAATGTTTAAAAAGAAAAAATATTAAATGAAAATCTCTGACAAAGCTTTTTAAGAATATCATCTAGTTTGTGAGTGCTTTATGTCTACAAAAATGTCAGTGTCATTACAAGCAGTTTGATTCATAGCGTACGTACCTAATAGTCCTCATCATATTATATAACAAACTATTTCCTGATGTTATTTTAAATGTAGTACATAAATTATAATACGTATGGAGCTTCTGGAATATTATGAAAGATAAAATCTTAAAGTTAATATTTAAATATTTATCAAATTTCGTCACACACTCTTATTAAAAAATAAGCTTATTTTTTACAAAATAAAAAAAAATATATGTGATAAAAATATTTATGTTTTATATTAACCGTGGTGTTGCAATTATTATTACTAATTTAAAAATAATTGGTTTTATATTAAAATGCATAACTTTAAATATTAGGTACTAAATGATCTTTAGTTCATATGCAACCATCTTTTTGAGTTGAGTTTAAAGATAACAAAAATATTATCCAAATTCATATACAGCTGATGAACATTACATAGAAATGACATACAGAGAAATGTAAACTTACTATAAAATACATATGTAATATTATTTATTTTGCAGATTTGTAAAATTTACATTGGTATTCGTGGTAAGTAAAATTACTGACTATAAAAGATGAATATATAGTAATTAAAGCTTTATTCTAAATAATTTAGAGTTTGAACGACTTCGACACATGTCTATGAGTCAGCTCTATTGTTCGGCTTGAATGGTCGTCCCCAGCAAACCCCAAATAAATAAAAGTGCATTATAAAAGAACTTCTACCTACATTTTTAAGGCAGAAACAACATGTTGTTGGGTGCGATTTATAAGTTTATTACTTACTCTATTAGGTTTACGCAAATATGTAAAAGTAATATCACTTACTAATATTTTTTGTACTGAATTCGGCAAACCACTAACAATAAACTTCATGAAAAATAATACAGAATAATAATTCATATCAATTTCGAAATAAAACAAATATTAAATACTTTTCCTGTAAGCTTTACAGGCTACCTCGCCCCCGTAAATTATAGGCTATGTTACCCACGTATGATGAAACTTCCCGTAGGTGAAAGAATTTTATAATAGATCCACTTGTTTCGGAATATATTCAAAACAAACTAGCAATGAAATCTTTCGTTTTGTATAATTTGACACATCACGTAAATTGGTCAGATCCCAAATATGTAAAGCCTCTGTGTTATGTAAACAAATGTATGAAAATTAAAGTACCACAATATACAGATCCGAAATAATATAAAACGTCATTTTCTACTTTGAACATACCGAAAATAGAATCAGAGACTCCCAGACATGTCTTAAAAAGATATAAAAAATCAATCGACAACAGATGCCATTTATAATATACAATTGATATGTCATTTAAAAATTGTTACATTGTTGCATTCACATCCAAAGACATTAAGTAAACGTATGACATTTATCGGACAGCAACCCCGAGGATCTTATTTAGGTATTCCATTTCAAATTTAATTCAAGATTATTATTTACAAGCAGCTAGTTTAAAAATTTATAGAATAGTAAGAGAAATTGCAAAATTATGCCCTTCTATAAGTTTAAGATAATAAGCGATCGTTATGCTTACCCGCAAATCCATTTCATCGCAAACACGCACACAATCATAAAAAAACACACATTATTAAAAAATGATAACGTGTTAGAGTACGTCCCGAACTAGTCTATGCAAGGAAATGTACAAACTACTTCAAACCACCCACTTGTAATACAAGATAAGGATGTAGCGTCCGTCTCATGGCAGGGTGCACCGGTAAACTGCGCTTGCGCAGGACAACGTGTCAACCGAAGAAAGTCACATCCCTCCCCGCATCCTGCCGCTGTCACCTATATCAATATGTCACAGACATTTGTCACAAACGTCGGTTCGTTTAAAAGTGGACTAATAAAATCATTTAAATTACTGTTAGGGTTGGTGCATATCTAACGAAAGATGAAAAGTTTTCTTTTCATATTTTGATTTTAATGTTTTTTTTACACAAGTAATTAAAAATTATTAGACTCAATTTATGCGCTCTCTTAAATAGCAGAAGTCTGGAAAATAATCTTTAAATACATCTAAATATATAATGTTTTTGTTTAAGTTATTAAGAAACTAAGAATCAACGAACAACTCAAAACTTACAAAAGCTTTTGTTACGAATTTACATTTTTTAATACATTTGACATCGTTATATTCTTAGATTTTTCCAAATAATTTATTTACCATAAAATATATCAACGGAATTTTCTTATAATTGCTGTTATAATCTTAATGATTACAACTCTTGTATACAAAGAAATTATTATAAAAATTGTAAATCATATTTTGTTTGAAGTAGATAATTAAAATAGGGCTCATTTACATTGACATATGCGCTTGATGTAGGTCGTTATGTACATAATTGTTGCGCTACGCAATTTGTAAAAGCACAAATCCGCGTAACATGTACTCGAGAAACTTGATAAACATGGCAGAACGAGGCAGAAAGTGAGATATTGTATGAGTTATCTCACTATCAATTCGATTTTTATCCTCTCGAGCGTTTCTCAAGTCTCTCGAGTTCATTATGCTACACAGGGAGACGGTGCGTGTTACGTACACGTAACATCTAAAGTTTTAGAATTATATATTATATTCAAATGTTTAGAATTTATTTATTTACGTTTTAGTGAGCACAAATAAAAACTTGTTTCAAAAAAACAAAAAACAGTTTTTAGCCGTCACTATTTAGTTTTGTCTCAATATCTTGTTATTCTCAAAAATACGGATCTAAAGAGTCCAGACACGATGCAGTTGCGTTATTTCATTGCTAAGTTCCTATGACCACCTTCCAGCTCTATCATCACCAGACCTTGGTCTGGAAAGCATCCACTACGAAAGTCCTCATAACGAAAGATCTAACGAGCCAAAAAATGATGCAGTTGCGTCATTTCACTACTAAGTGAACACGTTATTGCATTGTCATCTGACTTACATGTCTATGCAAAATTTCACATCTATCGGACAATGTAGAGTGGGTGATATTATGTATTTAAGTTTGCGCACTAACTAACATACTAACAAGGCAAATTAAATTAAAGCTTGTAAAAAATAAACGAACAGAAATTTACTTAATGCGCTTACACTACATAAAGAACAAACAAATTTCTAAACAGGTTGTAAAACGTTATATTTAAAATATATTGTTTTGGTAATTCGAATCATTGTCATAATTAATATTCATCAAAATTAAAAAGAAGAAAAAGGAGAAACATTGATCTCACAAAAGCACAAATAAAATAGTACATTACTTTTATAAGACACGATAAAGTCATAAAAGAAGATGTTTTATTTCGACATTTTACAGTTCAGCTGCTCATTGTATCAAATAAATTCTGCATAAAAAGTATACTCGCGTGTCCATTTTCGCCACAGCCTACCTAACACCGTTTCCCACAACGCACCGCAAAACGCTCTGCCAAACGCAAAACGCACAACACAACACTCAAAGCGTCCACGTCTCCATAAACAAGGCCGTCAAGTTCTTACAAACATTGGTTCGATAACACTATTGTCAACTATCACAATAATAATCGTATTGCTCTTCAAATTAATACATAACTTACGCTTCTATTATTAAATAATATCTAGTTTTCTTATGTTTACACGTGATGAGTAGTATGAGGCGGCCATATTGTGCGACACTCTCACTCCTTATCGTTTAGGGGTTAACGATTTTCGCATGGAAAAGTACCGAAGCGATTACCAAGTCACAAATAAATACAGTGAGTTTAGTATTTTATTATAAAGTACTCGACGAATTGAAGACCACGAATGCGTTGTATATTTTGGATGAGAGAAGGACAAAACGCTCGAGTGAAAATTTAGCACAGACGTTAAATATTTTACGTGCATCTAAAATTGACTGACACGGTTTGATCATGCGTTCTCTTTATGCAAAACGTAAACAGAACTCGCAGAAATTTCAATGTAATGTTATTATACAATATATATATTGTATAATAACATTACATTGAAATTTCTGAAATATATATATATATATATATATATATATATATATATATATATATATATATATATATATATATATATATATATATATCAAATAGTCAAATTTTGTTTAATTTATCGAAATTTATAAACACTTAAGATGTATAACAATTATATACGTATATACCAAAAAAGATGAAGTCCGATACGTAAACTAAATTGGTTTTGTCACAATAATTAGAAACCTAATCTAAACGTTATAATCTGCCATCGCAAGTATTTTGACTTATTATCATGATGTTTAAATTGTATTAAATTTAATATAATGTTACTAAGATAATACAATAACATATATATATTTTCATTGACTTATAGCTATATGGATTGACCATTATCTACCATTATCTATACGAATATTATAATGAGGGAAGATTTTATTGTTTGTTTGTTTATATTGAATACGGGAAGAAAGAATGCTATTTTATTGGCCCCGCAAACGGTACACTCAGAAAAAACACAAAATAAGAAAATAGAATAAAACTAAATAAAAAAAAAACACTTTTTACGATAAGGTTAAATACAATAAATATTTTTATTTCTTCATCCCAGGCGAGTCAGGGTCGCAGTCTCACCGATTTCTTTTGCAACATTGCAGTTACAATGCTACAAAAGCCTGATTTTCTGGCGGCGCCTGATAAATGGTACCTATAAGATATATCTTATACGGGTGATATAGGTTATATCTAGCTTTCGCCAGCGACTTCGCCCGCGTGGACCCTAGGGAAATGTTAAGTGGGATAAAAAGTATCCTATTATTTAAGACAGCTAATACCCTATCTGTATACCAAATTTCATCAGTAGTTTCATCGTCCGTTCAGTAGTTTCGGCGTGATTGACCGACAAACATCCAAACATCTAAACATCCAAATATTAATATGATTTATAGCCAGTTGCACATTACCCATACAAATTTGACAATCATTAGAGCTTAAAGGCGTTATTAAACCTTAACGGACGTTTGTGCAACTGACCATTAATGGCTAGTTTTAAATTTATTGTTACAATAGTAAGCATTTGCGAAAAAGAAGCTTGGATCAATTTTTTAAAGTAAATAAATTAATGTGCATTACAAAAATAAACTTTAAATTCCTGATAATTAAAATAAATGGTTTCAGCAACACTTAATTCTTAAACGATATGTAGGTTTATTACCAAAAAGTACCTGTAAAAAACTGGCCAAGAGCGAGTCGGACTCGCGCACCGAGGGTTCCTTAGAAACCTGTATGATGTAACAAAAAATTTTAGATTTTTGGAATTTTATCTTTACATGTGCTGTAAAACATTGCTTCATGACAAATTTCAAGATTCTAGGGTGACTGGAAATACCCTGTAGGTTTTGATTCTTTAGCTTGCGAGTTTGGAAAATTTGCAACCTTTGTGTTGCAAATTTTGATTGCATTGGTTTAGAAGTTTGATTTTTTTACATCTCCAAGGAACAGTAGATATGAGTATTTCGTATAAATTTCAGCTTGATACCTCTACGCGTTTCTGAGAAAAAAGGTCTTGACAGACGGACGGACGAACTACAAAGTGATCCTATATTGGTTCCGTTTTTTCCTTTCGAGATATAGAACTTTAAAAAGGAGATATGAATGCGTTACTTGCAGGTCGTTTATTAAGCCGACGTTAAAAATTAAGAAATCAGTGCTATTCTATGATTAAAAGAGTCTCAAACTCGACGACGAGCGCAGCTCTCTCAGAGCGTAGAAGTTAGGTATCAGGTCATATATATCATTAAAGCTCTATGCCGTTTTAGTCCCTTTCCGGCAACATCATACTTGTAATCGTAAGTTATATCCCACTAAAAACATAACGTGTATATACAAATGCATAGGTATGGTAAAATAATGTCACATAAAAAATCTCTGCGCTTTATTGGTTTAAAAGTACTTAGGTGAATAAACGCACTCGTCGTTTATTAAGTATCCTAAGCTATTCAACTATGGAGAAACACTCCCGGTATGAAACACTCTAAGACCCTGATTAAAACCTTCAACAAAAAGGCGGCATCAGAGGCCTTAAACTTAACCAAAAATCACCTTCGCACACTAGTACGAGCACTCACGGGACATTGTGGACTGAACAGACACATGTACAATATGGGGATCAGCGGCAGTGGAATGTGCAGAGGATGCAAGGAGGAGGAGGAAACACCTTTGCACATTTTGACCGATTGCCCGTCACTAATGCGAAAACGATGTATCTATTTGGGAAAGCACGGGATGCACCCAGACGATATTAAAGAACTTACGGCCAAGAAAATACTATAGTTCCTTGTAGAATGTAATCTTGACCGTGAACTGTAGTATGTGGAGATCACAATAGATCAGCAATAGTCGCAGTGATACCGGGCTGCATAAACCCAAGATAATCCGCAACTCGAAACAATAACAAATATCCCTAAATCTATCTATTTTTTGTAAACCATATTTAATTGCAATAAATAAATGATTTGATTTCATTTCATTAAAACAACATTGGATAGCTGCTCTCACAAAAAGATAGGTAGGTACTGAATTAATCGACTTAGTTTACGTTGATTTCATAACTTTTTACGGCAGAAGAATTGCGCTGTTAAGCTTGCTTATTCATTTTTTCTTTTTCGGGTAGCATTATTTTCAGGGTCAGTTATGGGCATCACAAATCAGTCACTCTCTGTCTTTGGACTTTTTAAAAAGGCGTTAATGTATTGGTTTTCGATAAATCATGTGATAAATCTACTCGGTGAATGCATATTCAATAAGTCTATTATTATATTCACAATACAACTAAAGGTGACATTGATTAGATATAAACAGTTTCGGGATGCCGTTCTCGAAAGTGCCACATATGCTTCATCATCATCGTCATCAGTCCCACTGCAGGAACTCAGGCCTTCCTTATGGATGTTTAAGAATGGGTAATAGAAGATTTATGGAAATATCAGTAGTTTTATTTACACACCCAAGTGCCCACACCGTTTGCTCTACACCTTCGTCAATACATATTCATGATCAAAAAATTAAGCCCTATAATTTCTTCTATAATAAATACAATACTTATACAAAAAAAAAAAACTATTTTCTGTATTGACTGTGGTTTTGATTCTTTTGATATAATATATTCTTAAGATTGAATCTTTGACAATCAAAAGAATATACGATATTATATGCGTTCCGTCGGGCGACAAGGATAGTGCATAACGCATTAATTTGCCAGAGCTTCATTTTTAAATGATAATTTAATTGTGTTATTAAATAACTGTACCGATATTCGAAGCTTAATTATATTGAGATAGGCACATCCTTTTCCGCTTTAGTTCCCTCCTTTTCTATCGGATATTGCTGTCTCTCTCGCACTTACCCTCTCCATCACCACCAACTGGCAGGTCCAACTATTATCACAGTGGACTCTCTAGCTCATTGGCGTAAAATTTTCCGCATCGAAAGGTCGTGCCTTGGAATTGCACGATAACTCATTATAAAGAAGTCACTGACTGATATATAATACTTAATATTAGTGTCCAATAAAAGTGCTCGTAGCAAATTATTGAGATGGCTGACGAAAATACATGTGACAATAATACTAAAGACAATGTATCTACGCGTAAGAAACGGACTCATTCAAGATCGAACAGTTCGAGCTCGGACAGTTCAAGTCATAGTTCTTCATCGTCAGACACCGAATCTACTTCTAGTTCTCAAGAAAAAAGATCAAAACGTCGCCGTCGTCATCGCCGTTACAAATCAAAAAGAGGCAAACGTCGCAGCAGGACGGACAGGTTAGACATACTTTCTAAGACCGTCAGTGAATTACGTGATCAATTAATTTTAAAACATAATTCTCAAAATTTTCGGTCTGAAAATATTGATGATCAAGCTTCGCTGATTGATGATAATGTTAGTAGAATACTTTACAAAGATAACGATATGTCAGGAAGTGAGGACAATTCCATCTTTAATTTTAATATTGTTACTAAATTAAAAGATCCAACAGTTCCCAAAGCCCCTGATAATTATGTAACTACCCTCAATGAAATTCAACATTTTGAAAAAAGCGAATGGTGTGAAGTTCGCTATGCTGAAACTCAAAAGAATTATAATTTCTCGCCCGGTTTTATTGAATTAGAAGTTAATGACGAGATTAAACCTTACGACAATCTACGTCATTTAGCTTATGCCGAAAAAGCGTTTGCGGCTTTGACTTTTGGTATTCTAAAACAAAGGGAGGTTTTGCAAACTACCCTCCGTGATCTCTTACTATGGGCTAAACATTCTGAACAATTGAAATTTGAAGATCTTAATCTGAAGGTTAGTGAACTATTTCAAAATAGTGAATTGCAAAAGGTGTCTTCAGATCTTTTGCAAATAGTGTGCGGTCATAGAGCGGAGACCATCCAAATGCGAAGAGATGGCATTACTAACTCTGTTCGTGATCCATTAACAAAATCATTATTGCGAAAAGTACCACCCAGCAGTGAATATTTGTTCAAGCCCGATATATTGACATCAATCTTGGAAAAGGCCGGTGGAATTCGTAAGACCTTCATACCTTTACAGAAAACTCTCTATACTGCTTCGCAAGCGGTTCAGAAAAAAGGTAATTACCGCCCCTCGCAGGGGTCGGTATCACGAAGTATGCCCTCGCAGGGCAAGTCTTACCATGGGCGAAATACTCATGATTATAACTTCAAAATGCAATCCTCGCAGGGTTGTTGTCAACACCAGCACCGTCCACAAGGAAATAAAACTTATAATAAGGCCGTGGCACAAGGTAATAAAAGTCAATCTGGCCCTCTTACCGCTTACCATGGGTCAAGATTCAATGAAGGTAATAAATTTAACCGAAAGAGGAATATGTCTCCGGATTATCATTCCGGTAATAAAAAGAAGAGATTTCGAGAATAAATATACGTTTAAAGCTGGTCAATTAAAGCACTTTATTTGTCAATGGGAAGGAAGAGGAGCACCACAAACATTATTAAAAATAATTAGAGGGTATCGCATACCCTTCGTACAGAAACCACCACTAATTATACCAAATCTGAGAGGAGAAACATATAACACTCCTGTCTCTGAAAGTATGTCTACTACTATAGACAAAATGAAAAGCCAGGGTATATTGAAGGCTGTCAAACCGTCGCCTAGTTTTATTTCATCGATGTTTTTAGTCCCAAAGAGCGATAACAGTCATAGACCAATTTTTAACTTAAAATCACTTAACAAATATGTACATAAAAGCACTTTCCGTCTTTTAAGTATACAGCGAGTACCAGATTTCCTCCAAGATAAAGACTGGCTCTGTAAAATTGACCTTTCACAGGCCTATTTTCACGTACCTATTGCTGAATCGCACCGGAGGTTCCTCCGGCTTGTCTATAAGCATGAACTACTAGAAATGACATGTTTACCTTTTGGCCTTAGTGCAGCTCCTAAAGTTTTTGCTTCACTTACGAACTGGATTGCTCAAACTCTTAGAAACCAAGGAGTTCGTATAATAGTATATTTAGATGATTTTTTCTTGGCACATCAAGACAAAAACATCTTGACATGCCACGTACAATTACTAATAAAAGAACTTCAATATTTGGGATGGCTAATAAACTTCAAAAAATCCACCTTGTTTCCTCAAAAAAGATTGGAATATCTTGGCTTATCATGGAGTCCTTGGTTAAATCAAAAAGCACTGCCAACAGAAAAAATTCAACACATATCTAACAAAGTAATGAATATATTACAAAATAATCGTGTTTCAACAATAGAATTGCAAAGCCTAATTGGATCACTCAATTTTGCAAGTCTAGTTGTACCTAAGGGACGGCTTTATCATCGACACTTGCTGTCCTTACTCATAAAATTATTAAAGACAAAAACTATGTTTATTTATGATTTATCAGATAAGATAGTGACCGAATTACAATGGTGGTATAAAAATTGTCACTGCTCTTCTCCCATTCACTTTGCTGCTCCAACACATTTTCTAGTAACTGATGCATCAGACGCGGCCTGGGGCGCCCAGTTGGATTATAAACAAATGTCTGGATTATGGTCTCACAAAGAACAAAGATTGCACTGTAATCAAAAAGAGTTATGCGCTGTGTTAAAGGTTCTACAAAAACATTGCCATGATTTACAAAAAAGTTCAGTTTTGTTACAAAGCGATAATAAAACCTGTATTGCTTATATTCGTAACGAAGGCGGAACAAGATCTGCCCAGCTTATGAATATAACATTTAAAATATTTAAAATATTAGAACAATATAATATTCAGTTATTTCCTTTTTATATGCCAGGAAAGTACAACTACCATGCCGATCACTTGTCCCGCAATCGAGCTATACCCGAATGGCATCTCCTACCAAACTGTGTCAAGAAAATTTTCAAAAAATTCAGTACTCCTATAATAGACCTTTTCGCATCGACAACAGCACACGTAGTAAGCAATTACGTGTCTCAAGATCTATTAGACAGTCAAGCACTATTTCACGATGCTTTTTCAAGGCCATGGAATTACAGCTTAGCATGGGTGTTTCCTCCTCCGTACCTAATCCCAAAAGTGTTGAATCATCTCAACCAAGCTACAGGTGCTTATCTCCTAGTAGTACCTCGTTGGGAACAGGTGTTTTGGAGGGCAGACCTCAAGTCCAGAGCAATAGCCGCTCCTTACACCTTGAAGAACCTCGAGCAAGCATTGATCGATACGACAACAGGCCTGCCACCCCCACAGGTTCACAAAATGAAGATGGAAGTTTGGTTATGTGGGGGTGGTCTGAAAGTGTAAAAAACTGGAATGAAGAGCAGTTACAATTGTTGAAATCCTCATGGCGACCTTCAACCCAAAAGACTTACCAAACAACCTGGCGTCGGTGGCTGGAATGGGCTCGACAAAATAAAGTAAATTGCAGGAACCCAGATGGTTCACAAGTCGCAAGATTTTTAGCGGACTTGTACCTAGTAGAAAAACTATCATATAACTCTATATTGTTACATAAATCTGTTATATCAACCTTATGTAATGCAGACTCTTCCGGTCAAATTAGTAATCATATTCTTGTAAAACACGTCTTAAAAGCTATTTCAGTAAAAAAGCCCATTGCTCACAAACCACCAATATGGAATATAGACGTCCTCGCTTCCTATTTAGAAAAATGTACTATCGATAATAACAGTCTCTTCCAAGTCTCAAGACATGCCGCTATATTGCTTTTATTATGTTCAGGAAGACGCATTCATGATCTTACGCTATTAAGTATCGACTCTGATCACTTTTTAAAACAGAATGATTTTATAATTTCTTGGCCAACTTTTGGATCCAAGACTGATTCAGAAAACCATAGACAATCTGGTTGGAAGATAATTTCTAACAAAGAAAACCGTAATATCGATCTTGTTTACTGGATTGATCAGGTAATCATATTACTTGACAGCAGGAGAAAAAAAGCTAAATGTAACAATTTATTCATTTCTATTAGAGGACAACCTAAACCTGCTTCACGCGCTATTATGGCGGGATGGATAAAATCAATGTTACAAGACGCTAACATTATTGCATCACCAGGTAGTGTCCGTTCAGCAGTCGCCTCAAAAAATTGGTATAATAATATTTCCTTAGAGGAAATTCTGGCTAGAGGAAATTGGAAATCGGCAAATACCTTCGCTAAACATTATAAACGTCAGGTCATGCCTGCGTCTTCAGAATCTAGTATAACTAGTTTATTTCATCCTATTTAAATGTCAAACTGTCTCTCTATTATATAAAAGAAATGATTACCCTATCTGGTTGATTGTTATTGATTAAAACAATGTCAATTTGTTTCTTTTAATTTATATAATTGATTATATAAATTTTTTTGTTCTATGTGAGTGCGAAAAGAAATACAAATTAAATTATAAGTGTCTATTTTATTTGTTATTTCACACAGAACATTACCTATGTATGTTGTTCTGATAAAATATTTCGAAATAACTTAATCACATTGGCGTCCATCACCACCAGGCGATAACAAACAAGTCTCAATATAATTAAGCTTCGAATATCGGTACAGTTATTTAATAACAGCGTTTTACCTACCAATAAAACGCTTATTAAAATACTTACCATATTCGAAGCTTAAGGATTACTCCTGCCTGGTACTCAATGAGCTAGAGAGTCCACTGTGATAATAGTTGGACCTGCCAGTTGGTGGTGATGGAGAGGGTAAGTGCGAGAGAGACAGCAATATCCGATAGAAAAGGAGGGAACTAAAGCGGAAAAGGATGTGCCTATCTCAATATAATTAAGCTTCGAATATGGTAAGTATTTTAATAAGCGTTTTATTGGTAGGTAAAACGCTGTTATTATTATACAATATAAATTACCAAAAGATTTAAGGATGGATGGATGGATGACATTAACGACTGCAAATGCAGCCGGGACCAACGACTTAACGTGCCTTTCAAAGCACGGAGCAGCTCGAGATAATCATTTTTGGTCACCCATCCCGTGACCGACCCTTGCGAAAGTTACTTAACAACAACGATCGATCGATGGTTGACAGTATGTAAATACCGAAGTATCAACTGAGCCCTCGTCTCTTAAATATCGATCATTATATCTATGGATATATTAACGAAGCTTATTTGATTCCGTTTGTTGGCCGTTCGTTAGTCCACTCTGTACGCTACAAATTTATATGTCTATGGTACCTATGCATAATTATGTGCAAATGTAAATAGCTTTTCTAAAGCTTTTCATCATTATTGATTTAATTATGTATATTTTTACTACTTATTACTACTATTACTTTGGTAAATATTTGTAAAATGCTGTTTGTTTTTTTTTTTGTTTGGATGTTTTCAAAATGCTATAATGTTAAATAATACAAAAATCTAAAAACGGAACTATATTTCATAATATTAGATTTTTCCTTTATTTGTAAGCTAAATTATAACAGTGTTCAAAATTTGTCATTTTGGGTCTGCTAGAAGTACCTTAGAATTTTAATGATCTGTGAGTCAGTCTGTGACAAATTTAAGGTATTTTGAATTGTAATCATTCTTAAAGTACTCGTTCAAATTTAATGTGATTTGGCAATGTGCCAAGTTATGTGATGCCCTCTTGGTCACTGAAAATGGAACTGGAAGCCTATTCCAGTTACCTCCACAATAAAGTTAGACGGGGTCAAAAATTGCTCGGATGGCTTTGAGAAAAAGATGGTAAAGCCGTGCCCTTTTTACTTTTTTGCTCGACTTGGCGGGAACACTCCCTTGACCCAGATCTATCTCACTAAGTATATGTATGTATAATATGGTTTACCGTAGGTGAAAGAATTTTTAGAGATTTTGGAGCCTATTCACTGCAAACAAACAATTAAATCTTTACTCTATAAAATATCAGTTTATATAAACATTGCTATAGTAAATAATGCGCACTAGTTATATTTTAAGGTATAAACACATTTGTACCTTAAAATATAACTTGCATGATATTATTAATATAACTTCTTTTTATCATTATAACTTACCTAACATTTGGGTCATTGGAATAATCCACTATTTACTTAACTTTAGTCATACTTATCAGGACACTGGTCTACTCGTGCAAATTGTTAATTTTAACTGGAGAAAACGCAACAATATCGCGTGCAGACAACAAACACGCAAACGTGCCCGCACACGTTTGACTAGTTCGCAGTACCAGACTTAAAATTTCCATAATTGATTCTGAACAGAATTCTAACATTTTAAGGTTTAAAACAGTTTGAAGAAATTTTGTCAATTTCGCACAACTTCACGTGCTACTAACTGTCCATTGCACTTGTATTGAATTTCTTTTTACGAATTACGATATGTTTTCGAGCGTCTACATCGCGTCGTTAGCAAGTCTTTTGTTAATATATATTGTATAATAATAACACAATAAAATTATCATTTCATAATGAAGCGCTGGCAAATCAATTTCAATGTTATATTTGATCAATTTAGCAATCACAATGCCATCCTGAAAATTATTCTTGCTTAAAAAATCCACTTGGTACCTGGCACCCCGAGATGGGACTCGAAAGCTAGAATTTATGTGGTAGAGACGCAGATATAGTTTTATGCATTATCACTGTCCATGTCACCTGACGGAACGCAGGGGTATATAAAATATTCTTTTGATTATCAATGATTAAATCTTAAGAATATATTATATGAAATAAATCAAAACCACAGCTACAATAAATCAAAACTACAAAAAATAGTTTTTTTTTTGTATTAGTATTGTATTTATAGTATAGAAGAAATTATAGGGCTTAATTTTTTCATCAAAAATATGTACTAACTCAGTTTGCCCAATATTTCGGGTTTTTGCACTTATCGCATATATATGTGTAATATGCGGAGAAAAAAAAAAGAGAAAGAAATAAAAATATTATTATTATCGTAGGGTACTGCAAAGTGGTACCCGGGAACTCGAGCTTAAGTCACGGACCAACCACTTCCATTATAGGACAGTCTTGTCAAAAACATTGTTATTGACGAAGGTGACGAACAAACGGTGTGGACACTCGGGTGTGTAAATAAAACTAATGATATTTCCATAAATCTTCTATTTTCCACGAAGCCACGGTACTCGTCAAAGCAGGAATCAATCAATAATTACCAAAAAAAGTCAAATCAAATATTAAAAAAAGAACTATAAAAACATAGTCAAAATATAATAAAAGGTCGGCTCAGCTACCGATCCTCAACAGACATCATAAGATCCTGTATCACATAACATTAAATTACTTGCACTATTTATAAAGTTAATAAGACCTCCGGTCAGTTGGGCCTTGGAGCTCTAATGAATGTCAAATTTGTATAGGTAATTTCTCTTTAAACTAATGAAAATTTTAATGGATGTTTGTGCTACTAGCTGCTTAACTTAATGATTTTTATCGTCTTCATAAACAAACGGTAAATAATGGATCCGAATTTGCTTTTTATACCTTTTGAAAATAAGCAATAAAATCGTTTGTAAATGAAGTTTTGCTGTAACACTTCATTTTATACGTCAGGAAAAAAAGTATTTTTTTTTATTATAAATATTAATTTATTTACTTTTTAATGTAATCCGAACTTCTATTTGACTATTTAATTAGATATTTTCCCGCGACTTATCCGCATAAATTACACCTTATTGCACCCGCATATAATGTAGCTTCGTGTAGGGGAAAGGAGTTTTAAAATCGGTCTAATAGTTTTGGAAAATATACAATGCAAACAAAAAACTTAGTATAGCTATCTATTCACCATAATATTTAAAATATCGGTTTGTATGCAGAAATAAGACAGAAATACGTTTCACAGTTTTACTTTAGCAGCTTAGATGACTCTCCAAGAACTCGCTTCATCAAATAAAGTCTGTGAATATGTTTATGTTAAGCTCACAAACGAGTGTCAATATTGAAAGAGAAGTTCCAAGACCTCAGATTGCCAATGGACTGTTCAGTTATTTACCGTAAACGTTTGCCTGGAATATGTATTATTTAAAGATTATAAAGTTTGGTTTCTCACCGGAGATATATTAATACGAGTAATAATATTTTAGAGAGAATTTATTCATAACCGAAACTTTCCTTTCCAACTCAGAACGAATGCTGTAACCGTTACAGCATTCATTTGAGTTGGAAAGGAAAGTTTGGAAACCGTAACGCATTGCGCTATCGAACCCAAAAACCCAAGAATTATGCTATAAAAAAGAGACTATGGCACTCTCCAGCCTCCCAACTCTCGTTCCCTCCACACGAAATAAAATGATATAACGAAAGAGGGACAAACATATTTACTCATATACAGTTTTATTAATAAACAAGGTTTAGCGTTAGAGTAAATTTACCCTGAGACTGCACTAAGTATTTGTCAGAACTCACATTATTAAACAGTGATTTAACAAATGTTAACCTAGTACGA
The DNA here is from genome assembly GCA_918026875.4 of Diatraea saccharalis. NCBI lineage: Eukaryota > Metazoa > Arthropoda > Insecta > Lepidoptera > Crambidae > Diatraea > Diatraea saccharalis. Next base: position 10,673,164 of record OU893337.1, read on the forward strand.
AATTCTACAGGAGTAATATTTACTCCCAGAACGTAAATTTAGTAGGTTTGCTTATTCTCTGTATAGTATTAATTTCGACTAATACTAAAATTGCAGTTTTAGCGTAAATTTACTCTGACGGTAAACCTTGTTTATTATTAGCACTAATCTATATCTATACATTTATAAAAGGAGATGTCTTGACGTAGAAACTTGAAATTTGAAGGGAACATTCCCCTTAATACGTAAAGGTGTACTAAGAACGGATTTTTGGAAATTCCATACCGAAGGGGGTCAAAAAGGGTAAAAAAAATTGTATGAAACATTTTTGTTTATGGACCTTTGTCGATGAAAATTTGTATTTGGGTAGTTTATGACCCTAGGAAGATAATAGGTTATATTTTATCCCGAAAACTAGCACTTAAAGGGATAAAAGTTAAAGAGTTTATGGGGAATCAAAATGTTGCCATAGCAACCATTGTTTACAATCTGATTTGTCATTGTAATATATTTACCTAATATTATTTACAAAATCTTTTATTGTATAGCTAACGATGAAAATTTGTAGTAAAATATATAACATTTTTGAATTTGAAAGGATAAAAATATTCAAATTGAATTAATTTTGTTTATGAAAGAAAAAATATTTTTATATTATATATATGAACTACACTAGATGGCGTTAAATGAATTCTAAGTCGCAGATTTTTTGCCTAGAAAATTTACCTAGAATAACTTTTCAGCCAGCTGATGGTGAGTATATTCTAAATCGCGCTATTATTTTGACAAAGAACTTTGTGCAGGCTTTAAATCAAAAAACATTAAAATGTTGCTCCAAGTTTAGATTAAAGAAATTGTAATTATTTGTGTTTTGTTTCATCAGTAATTAATTTATTGAGGATTAGTATTGCTAGGTCTTAACCTAAGATTTTCAAGTTGATAATTTTGACACGTCCTATTTTTACCCGACTGCGCGACGCAAAGGAGGGTAAAGTGTTTATCAATCTATGTATGTATGTTTGTTTGTGTGTGGCGTTCTAGAGACCAAATGCGTAGGCCGATTTTGATGATTCTTACGTCAATCGATTCGTCTTAACCTTGCAAATGTCATTAAAGACATGACAGTAATCAAAATTCAAGAACTATGTCAAGTGGGATCTCGTTGAATAGGTATTTTAAAATCATTAGGTTCCTTTTATCATTTTTCCTTTTAAATAATAGTTTAGGATATATACGATTAAAAGTTTTTACAAACAATATTAACTCCCTCAATGAAATGACTAGATTGCGAAATTTACCATCTTATAACGAAGGCAACGAATTGTAACTAAAAGGTATAAAATAAAAATGAATAATTTAAAGAAAAACAAAAAACCTGACTGCGTAAAAACGAATATTAAAAAGTACATGATAAAATTAACTTAAATAAAAACTAAAAAGAAAAAAACAAGCCCAGTAGTTTAGAATTCTGTTAAGTAATACTAAATAACTACACACTTGAAATAATTTTATAATCGTCACACACATAAAACAAATCATAAATTCAAATGCAGAATAGAACGACTCATAGACGGGGCCCCTTGGGACGATTTGATTGGTAAAATTTGAATGGGTTCATTTATATTATAAGATTAGAATTGACCAATTCATGATGCGGCCAGCCATTTCATGAAATGTTTATATTTCATAAAAAGGAAAAGTCTTGCTGCCGACGTCATGATGTGGCCTAGCCAGAGCAATTAATGATTTGCGTTTAACGATATGGGCGGCTTCGTATCATATCGCAAAATAGTTACGTAAGTCTCAGTAAGAGGAGCTGATATCGCATTGTTTTTGTGATACATTATTTTTTTAATTTTTAGATTATACAACAAATTAGAGAAAGTAAGGTGACTAAGCAACGAAAAGCAATTACTTGATTAAGTTTAGTGAAATAAATGTAGAAGTGCAGTGCGAAGATGCAGCAGCAAAGGTCTTTTGTATAGTTTTATAGATATGTCGTAGGTTATGATAAAGACAGGATTGTGACCTAGCTCCTGAGGATGATAAAAATATATTTGAGATATGAACTGAACATAAGGTCCTATATGATTCTCTACTTTAGGTCACGTGATGGGTTAGAAATGTAGGACAATAAATACATAGACTATAAAGAAGTGCTATGAAAAGATTCCCATCCGTTAAAGTTCATGTCACCACCATATATCTAAAATATAAGAAGAGACTCCTAATTTTCTGATAGACAACACACAGCCTAAAACACTGGTCATAGAGATTTTAAATTTGTAAGGAACATTCATCTGATTGCGTAGGTACTAACAGCAAATTTTTTGAAATTCTACCTTGAAGAGAGTTAAAAGGGATAAAGTGCTGAAACATATTGGATTTTTTTTTTTTCTTGTAGTATCTTCCAACATAAACATAAAGGTAATTTTATCATCAGCTCGAAAAACAACAGCATTTTTGGAAAATATATGCTGCCCAAAGTAACTATACCACGCGGACGAAGTCGCGGGCAAAAGCTAGTATAGTATACAGCATTGTAAGCTTCAATAAGCTACCGGATATTATTAATTTAATACTCCTCGCTTCTTCTGCAGGCAAACAAAATAACACAATCCATACAAATGGAACGCTATAAATAAAGATATATAGTAATGACTGGAAGCCGCAAAGGCCCACATTTGTTAGAGAATCGAACCCGAGTTGTGCGGTCAACCGCACGCGCCACCGCGCTCGCACAGATACAACTAGAGATATCCAACACCACTGACGTACCTCCTTCTTATTACTATTGCAGCCTATAATAAAATCACCTGATTATATTAAATCACGTATTCAAATAAACCTGGCAATAACAAGGGCAGAAGATTCATTTCGATTTTAGAAACTACCCCGTTTTTGGCCATTTGGCACTTATAGGTTTTCTTATGCGTTTAAAAATATTGCTTTAACGTGAACGATTTTGAAAATATTCTACTATGGTCAAACTTAATCGTTCACAGCTATAATGGCTAAAATAAGGAAATAATCTTAAAATGGTCAAATCCGGGTCATCTGCTCTACTCGCAACTTTCTTTATGTATTACAAGATTTAATTCGAATTAACAACCCCTTTTAACGTCCTTTTAGGCGTTAATTAGAAGAAGAAGATAAGACAATCGCAAAAGCACTCTTCTTCTAACTGAATTATCGTAAACCTAACGAGACAAATTTTCCTTGTTATTTTGATCATCTTTTTGAGAGCTATTTAAATAAAAAAGTAACCTATATACTTACTATGTGCGTGTAAGTGACGATACAACCGTATAGTAGACGCCCGTCATGTAATAGATGTATATATCTTGATGTCTCGAGGCCCTCGAATCAGCGTAATAGTATTACACATACCTCATGGATTAACAATGGTATTGCTCTAGTAATTGTTCCATACATAGATATCGGTCCATATTACGCAGGAAATTAAAAATATTTGTATTTTATGTTAAGAGAGCCAAGACACTCAACATGCTGCATTCTAGAATAAAACAAGTTGGAAAAGCTAAAGACATCATTATTTATAAAACCTACGTAATGTACTAATGAGCCCTTGATTTTAGAAACCAATGATTGCTTACCTTGACAATCAATTCTTTTCCAGAAAAACTCAATCACGCTCTCGACTCGTGGTCTTGATACGACTATCACTGTTTACATATTTTTAGAAGCAAACTAACATTAGACAAGTGTGAATTCAAGATGTTACTTTGTTTAAAACATTAACACCTAAGGAGAGAAAAAAAAAAGATTTGATTGCACATTTCTAAAAAGATGAACATACTCGTTTCAAAATAACCAAAATACGACAAATTAAAAACCAACAAAGTACGCGTCGGACTCAATCACGAAGGGTTCCGTACCATCATCCATTAAAAAAAGTAAAAAATATCACATTTATTGTTTTGCTATGAGAGTAGCTCGGTGGCGTAGTGGATAAGCGCCGCGGCCCGCGATCGTTGTCGTTAAGCAACTTTCGCAAAGATCGGTCACGGGATGGGTGACCAAAAAAAAATTGTCTCGAGCTACTCCGTGCTTCGGAAGGCACGTTAATCCGTTGGTCCCGGCTGCATTTGCAGTCGTTAATACCCTCCAATCCGCATTGGGCCAGCGTGGAGGGTCATGGCCCATCCTCCTTAGCCATCCATAAGGAAGGCCTGAGCCCCTGCAGTGGGGACGTAAAAGGGCTGATGACGATGATGATGGCTTTGTTCGAAATTTTTGAGTTAAATATATTAAAGTCGACCATTACTAAATTTTTAAAGCCAATTTAAATGTGATAGTTTTCCTTTTAATTTCATTATATATATATAGGTACTACTAACCTAACGTTTTCTTCAACAATCGTTTAGTTGGTAGAGTTGAAGAGGACACTTGACTCTAATGAAAATTAGCTCACTGTAAGTAACAAACAGTTTACTACAGCGAAAAACAGCCTTCCTACACCCCTTATGTTTTTGAAAGACCTATCCAACAATGGCTCTCAACTACGGGGAAATCGAAAAAAAAATATCATCCACACTTTACATGTAGGGGACGTATTTTTTTTTCGAAATGTTACTTTACCACTTTGTTTGCGTAATCAACGTATATAATTATGCCAAATTACAACTTTCTAGTACCAATACTTTTGAGCTAAACCGAGCGAACAGACGGACGGACATGATGAAACTATAAGGGTTCCTTTTTTACTACGGAATCCTAAAAAATATCTAGCAGTATAACTATATATTTTATACGTTGGATTTGTCGATCTCAATCGATCTTATATTTTCGGAGAAAGTCAGTTATGTTTGACGGCCATTTCCGTGATCCTAAACATGGTCCAATCTAAGAGGGAGAGAGGGCGTTATTATCTTTGTCTAGAGCGGCACATAAGGATTTACTATTTTCTGATTTTGCAGAAGTAGTTCATAGTTATTTTAGAATTCGTCAGCCACATTGGATTTTTCAAGCATTTTTCATTAAGAATATTTTTCAGTATGGCATTGAGATGGAAATTGATCAAATATAATAGAGCGATAATTAATTTGTTGCTTTATTTTTATCCAGAAAATGAACTTAAAAAACTGTTAATTCGTTAGAGTGGCCTTCCACGGTCCTTCCAACTTACTCTACATATACCGTGTCAACGGCACTAAACGAGAATAGAGATTTATTTTTCTAAATTCCACGAAACAGCAATAGCATCGTGAAAATGAGATGATAAACGTGCTAAAATTTTTTAACCAACGTCAAAACAAAAAACGTACGCAACATCTATCAACACTTATATAGTTCACAACAACTTTCAATCAACATAAGCTCCAAAAAAGTTACAATTTTCCATACATTGGCAATATCCGGGATTTACCACGCGGCAGTACAATTTCTTTAAATTACGAGTATAATCAGTTAATTAAGTTGTCAACAGACACCTTAACGGTTATAAAGTTGCGGGTAAACAACTGCTCTTATCAAAATAGTATCTAAACTGCTTTATAGCCAATTAGAATATATTCAATATAAGTCATACAAAATATAAATAATAACATTGTACATAAGAATCCATCTTATTTTCTTGATTAAAAAAAAATTAAGACATGGCAGTCAGTTTGTTAAATTCTTCGCATTATATTAAGAGTGTGTATCGGAATTTATAATTAGGATGTTTTATTAAACCCAAAGAGAAACACAAATTCTCATACATTCTACTGACAAACAAGATTATGAAGATTATTACATAGAACGATCACGACCTAAACATTTAACTTTGCCTAGACGCATCATGCGTGGATCTCGTTACGTCCTAATACATCTGGATGGAAGATAATGTCGCAGATCAGGCGACATACTTGGCAACTAGAGGCATGTTTTTTTGCCAAGACACAGATTTACTTCCTAAAGAAAGCTAGGTATAAACACTACGGGGCGTGTCCGTTTGTGTCTTAAAATTAGCCAATAGACACGACCATGTGTTTGTCATCTTGTTGTGTAATTAATGTCAACGAGTCACACCTATCTCTATCACCTATATCTATAACTGCTTAAGTAGTAACTACAAAGAGAGAAGGAAAATACGAGGGCGGGATGATAAATAGCTAGCCTAGCATAGAAAAACTTGAATTAGTGTGTTAAAAGTATATTTATTTTTCGATATAGTCTCCATAAAGCGCAATGCACTTCATCCATCTATGCTCTAAAGCCTTGATGCCATCCCTGAAGTGGTTTTCTTCAAGCCTATCAAAATAACTGTCCACGGCAGACATCACCTCGCTATTATTTACAAATCTTTGTCCACCTAAAAAAATTTTGAGCTAAGGGAATACATGAAAGTCAGATGGTGCCAGATCAGGAGAATAAGTTGGGTGTGGTAGCAAATCATAATTTAATTCTTTGAATTTCGCCATCGCAGTGATGCACGTGTGAACGCGCGTATTATCCTGATGAAAGATATTTTTTTTAGCCAGGCCGGGTCTTTTTTAACGAATATACACTTGTAATTTAGCATTATAATCGCCATTTATGTTTTGTCCTTTTGGAAGGTATTCAATCATACTTCGGGAAAATGTACATCATCCTTCGTTGTCCATAAACCGTTAGTGTCTTATCTAGGATAAAGTCCCATGTTCAACGTTGGCCTAGTCTGTATGTTTTATATGCCCTATTATTTCTTGTAATACTTGGTCGTCACCTGTTTTGTACATTAAATGAATAAATAAATAAAATCAGATTTTATTTGGAAACTTGCTCTGTTTTGGTAAGAAAGACTAACGTGAGATTCGAGCTATAAAAACGATGAGCAACCGCAAACACATGCGAAAAAGATATCATTTCTGGAGACGATCCAACGCACGCCAATTATACTCGGTTATTTCTGAAATTCATTACAATCTCATAGCACTTTCTAAATGTGCGTCTTCCAAAGGAAATTCACAATTTTGTATTTGTCAAAAACGTGACAGTGATAAATTACCTAATATTACATCGTTCTATTACAATAGTACACTATGCGTGCAGAAATTTAAATAGTACTTTTGTTTTACATGTTTTCGTTTTGATTACAGAAAAAAATTGTTATTACACCGGGAGTAGTTTTGCCGTGTATCTTGATGATCAGCACATGTCTTTATTGCCATTGCCTTAAATTATCATCAGCCTATTAAGGTCCCCACCGCTGAGGCTCAGGCCCTCCCTGTAGATGGAATCCAATCGGATAGGGAGAACGAGCTATGGCCCACCACGCATACCCAGTGCGCAATGTGGGTAATAACGACTACAGAGCGCTTAGTGTAAGTTTTCTGACGTTTACGTTCACCGTCGATCGTGAGCGCGTTAAGATTTTAGTATGGAATTCGGTATAGAGCCGGTATAGAGTATTAGAAATTCTAAACGCGCTCACTAGTAAATGCGTTAACGTAAAACTTACACTTATCACTCTGATGTAGATGGGACTCGTTAACGCCTCCAGAAGTATGGAGGAACTCGATTTTTCGTCACCCATCCTATGACATGAGGAAACTATTTTGTTTGTATAGGTATCAAGATATCCATTAATCCACATGTACTCTATCAAAAGGTGAAAAGTTTATCTATAATTAATTAATTAATCTTTGATGAATATTTAGCTAGCTTAGATATTGTCGCAGTATCTTGAGCATTAATTTCTAGATATAATATTATACTGATAGAATACATGCAAATGAGAAAGAAGTGTATAAACTTAGATTAAAGTTTAAAACAATATAAAAAAAATTAAACACCATGCATAGTTATAATAAATAACGTTATTTTTCCTACAACAGAAAAAGTTTTATAAGATCTGACAAGCTGAACTACACATATAAAACTACAGACCAAGAGGTAATATCATATCAGACTAAATGTAACCCAGACAAGTTCAACGGACCTTACATTGCAGTGCAGGGTTGATATTTATTGCAACTAGAAGAAACACTTCAAGTATAATCCTTCTTTATCATTTAAATTTACTTGGCTACAACGAGATTAAATTAGCCCATGCTTGCATCAGACTAAATGTAACCCAGACAAGTTCAACGGACCTTACATTGCAGTGCAGGGTTGATATTTATTGCAACTAGAAGAAACACTTCAAGTATAATCCTTCTTTATCATTAAAATTTACTTGGCTACAACGAGATTAAATTAGCCCATGCTTGCGTTTAATATGTAGAGATATAATTAATTTGTATTTTTACTGATAAACTACTAGTTAGGTACTTTAGAATTTAAAAAATAATAAGTGCAATATTTTTTGTTATTTAAGTTAGGTACCCTTTTCTTTATATTATGAACCTTTCTTAATATAAAATTTGGACATGATAAAAGTCTTTGAATCTCAAGAAGTCAGATACCTACCTATTTATTTTTGTTTACGTATTTATTAAAAAAATTATTAGAAAAACAGTTATCTATGTCAGTCCTTATGTGGCAGTCTGCAGAAATGTATTTTAAATGTTGCCCTACCATTCACTGTGCTTTTTAGTACAGCATAAAACGCTGTATTAAACGTCAAAATAATCACCTACGTTAAAATGACCATTAGAGACTTATTTCAGATTTTTAATTTTATCAATAAAGATATCTAAAGCACCGCTTATCTGTTTCTAGCCTGGTAGAAAGTACTTAACAATTAACCCGCCTTCAGTTTTACAGTATCTAATTTTTATATTCTCTATGGATTTTTCATTTCCGCGCATACCGAATAGTTTTGTTTACGATTTTTCAATGCAGTTGCTCATAAAGGGCTATTTTTTTAATCCATTTTAAACACCGAAAGTGAGACTTTAAATATGTCAAACTTTAGAGGCAAAAGTATTTCAAGGAGCCTAGAACGAATATTTTCAAATAAAAATGTATGACACGAAAACATGTTCAAATATCACGTTTAATTTTAACAAATAATTTTTACCTTTAATACATACTTAGTTTTATTAACCTATATATTTGTTTTATTTCCTCGCAAAAAGCATTGAAAAATGTTGTTAGAAACTTGAGCGTAAAGGTTTTTCGAATTTGTGCCAATGAAAGCCCTTATTCGTAAAACCTTACTTTCCGCACTCGTATCTTAAATAACTATTATCATTCACGTTTTCGTTTCCAATAGTTCCAAGAATCGCATTGGTCTACTCGGATTGCTATTTTTCCAGCTATAAAATTCTAGAATCCTGTTTTTTGCAGTAAATTTTTTATTTTATATTATTTTGCAGCAATACACAAAAAACTAGTAAATTCTAGTAATAAAGTAGTGATTTAATAAAGAATCACAATTACTGTCACTACAAAACAATAAGGAAGAGATGAGTTCGTATCTTATAAAGCTAAAACATGTTTAGTCAGCATGATTACTTCAAATTAACTTTTGTTCTTTATTGGAGTTTAAATTAGAAATTTTTTCATTACTTTATCACTGCGGATAAAACCACACTTTTTAAATGTTTATATTTTTATAGAAGGCGTTGAATTATTAACATTTTAATGTTTCTTTTACCAAACGAATAAATAAAAGTATAAAACTACTTGTCATTAAATGATGGTTCAATTTAGGTACATACGTTATCCTTACCATATGCGTTAATGTATCTTACCAGGCTTATTCTTAAAACATAGATTCATTGACAGTGTCAAATAGAAAAACAAACATTTCCTTTTTCTGTTGGAAAACTGTTTGCTTATTATTTGGGTTGCATTATGTTTACCGGATGCAAAATACATAAATCTACTACATTTACGCTTCTTTACAAAATTTCAAACTTATTCCAATTTTTTTGGTACGTTGTTACATTACGTTTGTTTAAATTATACATTACACGTTTGACGTTAATATCTATAGATGTCGTTGAACCGTAACGTAAAGGTCAAGGTCATGACACCCATAAGAGTAGCTGTGCTCACACAGCAATTTCACTTAAACCGAACCAATTAATCGGTTTAAATTGTCCTCTGTAATAAAGATTACGAAAATGTGATTAACTGTATACTAAATTATACCGATTAATAAATAGACCAACCTTTGACACCAATGTCTGCTTAACTCCAATAATGCGATGTATAACACATAACAGACACTTCACCACCTCTGCTTAATACGCGTTGAACGTACGCGGCGTTAAATCGTATGAAAGCGAAAGTACGTAGTGATGTTATGTGTTGTGGCGTGGATGAGCCGGCACTCCGGTAGCCAACGACTGGCATTAAGGACGCGGGAAGGTCGCCAATGAGCGCGCATGCGTCGTTAGCCCTCGCGTCGGTCGCCGTGTGGGCATCTGGTACTGCCAACATCCCGTCCTCTGGCAAAGTTTCGACCACTTTGGAACAAATACAACACATAATACATTAAATTTATTTATCGTATAAAGCATTCTCTTTGTGAATTAGAAAACGGAGTTCTGTAGTGATATCAGAGTGAAACATCTTTGTTACAAACTAACACCTAAAATTATACGTACCAAATACATAACTTCATTAGTATTTTTTCATTAATTAAAACAAATTACTTTCTTATAACAAAACTCTGCAGGAACTCAGGCCGTTCTTATGGATGGTTAGGGATGGGCCAACCTGGCACAATGCAGATTAATCGCTACCCTAATAGAGCAAGCTATTTAAGACAAATAGAGAAATTAAGCGATTAAGTGCTTATATTATCCTTATATCAAAATCCCACTTAATATGATTGTGTTATTTTTTATTGTATCAAGACAGATCAAGCTATTATTACTACCTACCGCAAAGTCTAAACAAGTCGTAATACCAGATATATAACCTATGAAAACAATAAGAATAATCTAATATATTCGACAACAAATTTTTCGATTAATCATAATGATCAGCCAGGCCAATCCTGAAAGTAATATTCTGCTATAAAAACAGCCTCGAACTCTACGTCGAGCGCAGACTGTCATAGGTAGTATAGAAGTTCAATAAAGTAAACCTTTTTTTTATAACGCAGGGGATATGCACTTTAAGCCTTAAACCACGGCTCTACGCACCCGTCCTGAAAAGGACAGGCTTAAACGAGACCGGCCTACTTGTTAACCAGCTGCGGAGTACCCTCTTGGGGTGGAGTACCCGGATTTCGGCAAGGGTCACGCCACATTCTACCCCACAGCAATTAAGTAAACCTACTTCAAAACGTAATAAAGGTTTTCTTTGCTTGTAGCTCTATGTTGTGCCCGTACTTTGTTCGAGTCTGTTCTTAACTAATTGTAAATAGCATAGCTGATCGGTCGGCTGATTTTTAGTGAAATTTATCAGTCCGTCAGTTAGTTTTTTCAGCGTGAAACGTTATATCAAATACTAAAGCAAATACTCAATCCAATAATATCAAAATTTTCAAATTTCATGCACTTTCCATGAAACCTTTAGGCCAATTTTAGAATACAAGTATGACGGTTATAACGACATCTAGCGTGTAGTACGAAAAATATTTTTCTCTTTTATTTTCTATTTCCTCACAAGATGGCGCTCCTTTCTTTAGTTATTTTTACACTTTCATTTTTGATGCATGGAAAATGACATCTAGTGTCTAATAAGCAAACTATTTTACTTTTATTTCAGACTATCTGTTTTCCCAAGACTTCGCCTGTGTAAATAATAGTTTCTCACAGGTGTAAATATTTTTAAAAGCAATGATATGCAGGAAATGCAGAGCCTATTCAATATAAACAAAGAATCAAATAACTTTAGTATATTTTTTCTCATACAAAAATGAAAGCAACATTTTCCTAAACCAAAAAAGTTTTGCAGGTCCCACGTAGTTTTATCTATCGTCTGTGGGGTCCCGATATCGAATCGCTAGTATCGAACAAACAATAAAATATAATCGAAGATTGTTAAACATTCACGATTACCTCTCTTCTCTGTACATGGAGAGTCAAACTGTAATATCTACTAAATTTATATAGTTGAATGCGTGCAACTTAGCGTGACACGCTATTTACTCCTTTTATGCATACAAATACAATACCTACCTGTCCATACCTCTCTGACACAATGAACATGCGTGCCGTTGGGCGCTGTCGACCGCCTTCTTAATTTACCATATTATTTCCGGTCGCACCTTATGTAAATTGTTTCATTTCATAAACGCGTATCAAAAGCACGACTATCAATCAATTTAACTTCAATCCAATCTCCACTTTTAATAATTATACTTTTGGTCTGAATAAAAACAACAATCGACTTTTAAGTACTAATATGATGATTATGTAATCCGATCTATATCATAGGACTTGGTTACACATCGTAACCGCCATTGCAATACCATCCTTAATCACCACTTTATTACATGCATATTTACTAAACATGTCTAATGAAAGTCTAACAATACATTTAATGGTATAAAGTCCGGTCGTTTTGTTTGCTGATTATTTAGAATAGTATCAGCATCAGATATAATGACCATGTCCTTTGCTATCTTTAATAGCCCACTAATGAAAACCAACACTAAGGCATAGTCAACAGCATGTAAAACTGCAACATTATTTGATGTAAAACCTTAATTTTTGGAGGGTAGAATTCAAAATCATATGTGGGAATTTGTCATGTGATAGCTTGACGCATGTACAGTCCAAATGTGTACAATTAAAATAATATTTCGAATTTTATCATAATTAAAATTCGATAAACAAACCTTTAAAATTATTTAAACATTAGGAAATTTAAATTAAAAGAAAATTATAATAAACAAGCTCGTTTTGACATTTTATTCATGTAAATTTGCAGATATAATTAATACAAATGGTCATGTAAATTGGGATCTATGATAAATAATATAATTATTAGCTGGTAAAAAGGACGCAGGCATACTGCCTTTGGTAGTCTGTCGCCTCCAGCCATTGTTCATTTAAATGACTCATTGAATTATAAAAAGGCAGTCTCGGAGGTGTGGCTTTACAAATACTGTCTTATTCCTAAAGTTTACAATATGAGATTTTTCCTGTGTAGTGAAACACGAACTTAGACTATGTGAACAACAAACTTCTTGAATGGCTACAGAATGCATGCATGACTTTACAATACGTTCCTCACTTTCTAGGTGGTAGTGCTGAGCTATTTGAACTAATAAATTCCTAAGAGATTAATGTGACAAGACCTATATTGTCTACTTGTCATACATCACAATTTTCCTAAAGCTATCTGTACATTTTGGATAATTTAAGATGTCTATAATAATGCCAATGTTACATGTTTAGTTGATCAATATGTCGCTACAAACTTTAAGTAGCGTGTATTATATACTTCGCTACTGTTACTCAATACAAGGTACACACATTGTATAACACAGCATTGCCTCAAATTATGCACACAATTTTACTCCATGAATAAAAGATTGTTATGAAGATAATCTAGTTACAAAATTAAATTATACTCAAACAAATCCATAAATAAACTTTGATTTAAACAAAATGTTGGAATAGCTACTTTGTATGTTAACACTATTGATTTCATGAATGTATAATCATTCACTACAAAAAGAGAGCAAAATGATTATTCTTCAGACTCCTGCTTTTCTGGAATGGATGTCTTCAACCATGGATGCTGAAGGCACTCATATGCAGTAGCGCGCCTGTTTGGATCAAAATCCAACATAGGTTTCAAAAAGTCAGCAAATTCCTCAGCATCTTTTTGACTCCATTCATATTTTTCAGTTAATACAGAAACTAGCCCCCAAGGCTTCAGACCTGTGATGTTCCTCAATTCACCCTTTTTGTTAAAAAACATTTTTGAATATTTTCCTGAAGCAGCAATTCTCTTGGGAATGTCACCAAGTAATTCAATAATATGAGCTAAATGATCTTCATCCCGGGTATAGCCATCACCAGAATGAGGTTCAAATAAGTAATCTCCAGTAGCCAATTCAAATGCCATACATGCAGTACTCCATATATCAGCAGAAGTGCCATAACCGGCACTCAGTAACACTTCTAAGGAACGGTATTGTCTCGTTTGAATATCTTCAGTAAAATGTCTATGAACCCAACAAGCATTACCCAAATCTGCAATCTTCACCTCTAAATCACATACATCAAAGGCAGGATCAGGTTGCTTATCAGCATTCTTTTCTTTTAAGGATTGCGAATTAAGAGATGGGGGTGTGTCTGTCATCTCGCCTTCTGACATAGGTGTACTTGCATCATCGCCACAGCCATATTGTTTATTTCGTACCTGAACAGCTTCTGCGTCCGTGTCAAATGCCTCATCATCTGTTCTTCTTATGTCAGTGCAGCCATTCAAAGTATCATTTTCTGAACGAGTAGTCTCAATGACACTGGCTTCCTCTGGAGTCTGTGGTGAATCATCATTATCTTGGGACATAGGAGCTGACTCATTAACCTCAACTTTCTTTTGCTCTTCAATTTCTTCTATTTGCTCCATTTGTTTCTTAAGCAACATAGACTGACGTTTAGCTTTTTTCTTTAATTTTTTCTTTTTATTTCTACTCATTTTACCAGTTACTACTTGCTCTTGAAATTCTTTAGGAGCTGTACTAATAAGCGAGTGTGGTAGTCTCAAACCTAATGAATGTAGCTCCGTAGCTTCAGCTGCCAATCTACGAATGTAAGTTTCATCCACACAAACCAAAACATTTTCAGGTTTTATATCAGTATGGATAATCTTGCATTTAGTATGGAGATAATCCAAACCCTCTAAAACTTGACGGATGATAGTTTTAACATTTTCGCGTGGGATGCCCCTGTAGTTGGATTTCAGTATCAGCTTAAGTAGATGATGTCCCAATACTTCAAACACCATGCACACATGCGTCCCATTTACACCAGTAATTTTAAAATCATTAAGAAGCTGTACAGTCTTATTCCTTTTAGGGTCAGAAGGATCGCTATCCCGCACCGCTTTCAGTATTTTAATCTCATCTAATGCCGTCTCTGTGAAGTGGGGAGCCGATTTGACCACTTTTAACGCCACAAATCGTTTGTCTTCGAGATCCCAACACAACCATACTGTTGAAAAATGGCCCCAACCCAATTTTCTAGTGACGTGGTACCGATTCAGGAACAAGTCCCCGATTTTGACAGGATGATATCCACCCTTACAGTAATCAGCACTGTCTTCTTGTTCTTCATCGTCACTCGCGTATTGTTCGAATACAGAAGCATCCTCTTCAATCGTTTCATTGGAAGAACTATGTGTTGGTTCCAAACGGGTTTGGTTTTGGTTGCGCAGCCCGTTTCCTTGTCCACCACCGCCGTGATCCTCCTCACGGTTTTTCTTCTTGCCCAATTTATGACGTTTTTTCTTCGCCTGGATGGCGAGTACTCTTCTATTTACATCTGATTTAGAACTCATTTAGCAAATTAAAACACTTTCAACAACACCCAATAAATAAAAATTTATCTTTTCATCTCAATCTTTTTGTTTGAGTATGGCGGCCGGTCGCAGAACAAAATGCGCTCGAACTCAATAGGCGAAAATGTTGCTATTTAAGAAAACATTTAGCTAATAAAATATCCATAGAGATTTTTTAAAAACTTTTATCGGCAAATGTTTCAATGGTTTCAAACTATCTTCAAATTATATCTATGTTCAAACTTATTTATTTAAAAATATTTAATGAGGAAGTATTTAAAAAAATAAGGAAACTACAAAAGTTTATGTCACTAGATGGCAGCACAAATCGTTGGATCTAAACGTCAATTCATGACGTTAAACCAAAAGGGATAGAATTTTTAGTGTTGTTATGGCTCTGATAACTCGGATTAATATCGAGTTGAAAAATTAATTCGAGATATCTTCAAAATAAATTTCTTTTTTATTCGTATAGAGGAAAATGGAAACTATCATAATGGAACTGAGCACTGAGGTTTCTTTTTAATTTATGGAAATCAATTGAATTAATGATGTGATATAATTAAAAGTGGCATTAAGCTACGGTATACAATAATATTACCGCCAAAAAGTTTTTGTAAATAAAATACTTATGCCATAGTAGGTTTGGGAAGTTTTCATTGTAATATTTAACAAAAATTCTGAAAACAATAACAACTAGTTAAGTTAGTTTTATTGCTATTCGTTGTTTGTTGAACTTACAATAACGAAACTACATCAAGTCTCAATAATATTTTTATATGTATGGTGAATGAATGAATAGGGTTTATTTACTTTTCTGGAATTCTACGCTCCACTTTTTGTTCTTAATTCCAAACCTGAATTCGGATGAATCGAGTCAATTGAAGTTACGATCAACCAATAAGTTGGTTCACCACTAATGTTGATATATAAACCAAACATAGTTCCTTTACCCGTTACATAATTATTAAAATTTAAATTACGATTCAAATGAATTAATATTAATTTGAAAGTTACATAATATAAGAAACACGAAACGATGTCATATTTATTAATATACTTTTATTACGTAAAAAACAAAATTTGAATGAATATCCTAGACAATATCCAAACATCGCTAGTGACATCTAGTATGATTTCAAAAATATATTTTTATTTATTAAATACTTCCTCATTTGGCCATGCTGGCGCGTGGCTTAGGTCAGAAACTAAACTCAGTTATTTTATTGAAAATACTTTGATTATTAATTATAGACATTGTAAAATCACATTTACAATCCGTAAATGTGATATTTCAGCAGATACGTTTTTATTCCAATGGTTATCATTGCAGTTTTAATACACACTATGACATCGTAATATGTCATAATACACACTGTGACATCGAAAATTGGCGCACTTTGAAGTGAGGCCTTATGTCTTAGGCCATATTTATGACTCTTGCCGGACATCTTATTGTATTATTGATCGAAGATAGACTTTTTTTGTTTGGGCAAAAGATAGACTTGTAAAATATTCTTTGTTTTTTTTTTGTAAATAAAATACTTATGCCATAGTAGGTTTGGGAAGTTTTTATTGTAATATTTAACAAAAATTCTGAAAACAATAACAACTAGTTAAGTTAGTTTTATTGCTATTCGTTGTTTGTTGAACTTACAATAACGAAACTACATCAAGTCTCAATAATATTTTTATATGTATGGTGAATGAATGAATAGGGTTTATTAATTAGCAACAAAAGTCATAAAAATTATAATTATAATAAAAAATCCGTTTTTTATCTATATACTTACCCGATATGTATCAAATATACAAGGTATTCGTACAAAATAATATGACTTCTGGCTAAAATGACGTTTGTGCAAAGTGTTACGTGCAAATAAATTGTGCTTTCGAAATGAAGACTTTAAAAAACTATGATCAGTTATTAAATCTTATATTCATAATTAAATCATCTTAATAAACATTCAGGAATCAACAAGAAACGTCTGTTCTTAACGAACAGCAGGGTTTAAATTTCAAAATCACAAAGACACGTAGAGTTATTATATTATTGCTACTGATATATTATTATTTTTGTTATTATTATCTTGCATGTCGACGGCAAAAGTCGAGCCACGTGTTAAGTTAATTCGTACAGTGGGTATGTGCTTTTTGGTTCTTAAAATAATATTGTTAATAATAAATTGACTTCCTACACAACCTACTCTAGAAATCAGTTTTATTGAAATATATTATTTACTAAGTACCTAGGGTAGTCATGCTATCTTAAAATCTCTGCGGTGGTGTCGTGTGCGTTAGGTCGATACGTTCCCTCAAATATAGTATAGTTGAGTTGTATAGTTGAAATTAAAAAAGCAGCCCTTGCTGAGTTTCTTGCCGATTCTTGTCAGTACAAGATCTTCCGCCTTAGTTTTTCGAAGCATTGGCAAAGTTTTCGACTTTCACGTGTACTATGTAACAGACTAGACTGAATGGATTTTGATATTTATATTAATATTATTCGTTTTTTGGATGCATAATGACACATACAAATACAAGCTGAATTCTGCACTCTACTTTTTTCCTTAAATTAATTTCGTTCTTCATTCCAAACCTGAATTTGGATAGTTACGAGCAACCAATAAGTTGACTCATCACCAGTGGTCGGAATTAGGTAGAGTTATTCATGTACTAACACTGATTTCATACAGCGAAAGAATAAAGTGGATATGCCTCAAATCCCGAGATTAATTTTAAAGAGCGGAAAAAATCCCGTGATTTTTTAAATAAAAGGTTATTTACTTTTACACAATTTAAACTACTGCACGCACGACGTTGCCAAACTTACATCAATGACATCGGATGTCCAAAGTTGCAAAATACCAATACACGCGATTTTGCCACATTTGTAGGGAAGGTCCACATTAATATCAACATTTCGGTGCAAGTACATAAATAACTCTACCTAATTCCGACCTCTGCTCATCACTAATGTTGACATATCAACCAAACATCGTTCCTTTACACGTAACATAATAAACAACTTAAACTTACGATTAAAATAAATTAAAATTATTTAAAAGTAAGATATTATGAGAAACACAAAACGATGTCATATTTATTAATTTTCATTTATAGTTGAGCGAAGCGATGTCTGGCTCATGAGTCAAACTCGTCAACGGGTGCTGCCATTGGGGGTGGAGTCAGCACTGGACTATAATAATAATTTCGTCCATTTTCTTTTATTAGTATATTTATTTATCAATGAGTATGTAGGATTTCTGATATTGTAATGGAAAGTTTCTTCATAATATAATTAAGTCACATTCTAATAAGACTTGTCTGTGTGACATAAAACACGAAGAAAAAAGCAGCTCTTGCTAAGTTTCTTGCCGGTTCTTCTCAGTACAAGATCTCCCGCCTTAGTTTTGCGAACCGTTGGCAAAGTTTTCGACTTTCACAAGTGCTATGTAACAGCCTAGACTGAATTGATCTTGATATTTATATCTTTTATATTATTGCATATAGAAAAAACAAGCTGAATTCTACGCTCCACTTTTTGTTCTTAATTCCAAACCTGAATTCGGATGAATCGAGTCAATTGAAGTTACGATCAACCAATAAGTTGGTTCACCACTAATGTTGATATATAAACCAAACATAGTTCCTTTACCCGTTACATAATTATTAAAATTTAAATTACGATTCAAATGAATTAATATTAATTTGAAAGTTACATAATATAAGAAACACGAAACGATGTCATATTTATTAATATACTTTTATTACGTAAAAAACAAAATTTGAATGAATATCCTAGACAATATCCAAACATCGCTAGTGACATCTAGTATGATTTCAAAAATATATTTTTATTTATTAAATACTTCCTCATTTGGCCATGCTGGCGCGTGGCTTAGGTCAGAAACTAAACTCAGTTATTTTATTGAAAATACTTTGATTATTAATTATAGACATTGTAAAATCACATTTACAATCCGTAAATGTGATATTTCAGCAGATACGTTTTTATTCCAATGGTTATCATTGCAGTTTTAATACACACTATGACATCGTAATATGTCATAATACACACTGTGACATCGAAAATTGGCGCACTTTGAAGTGAGGCCTTATGTCTTAGGCCATATTTATGACTCTTGCCGGACATCTTATTGTATTATTGATCGAAGATAGACTTTTTTTGTTTGGGCAAAAGATAGACTTGTAAAATATTCTTTGTTTTTTTTTACTTCTACTTCTCTCTTTCCGTATAGCAAAACTTTGATCAGAACTTTTAGTTGGGCATAGGGTATTTGACACTATTAAAAATAAGTTACTTATAGTGGTCATCCCGTTAAATAATCTAATAAAGCTTATTTCTTAGAATCTGCAGAAAAGACATAATAATTAGTGGCCGTCGCAACCAATAACAGGTTCTATTTAGCGGCATGTGACGTCACACGTTAACAGGAAGCTGTCACAACAAAACATTATTATTAGAGATACGCAAAATTTGTATTTATAAATACAATTTGTAACTCATTTTTATAAACAAAACCAGGCCGCAAACTAGACGCCCATGGTCGTGGTGGTGGCGACCGCGATGTAACGAGCGAGTCGCACTTGATAGAAATGCTTATGTTTATCAGCCGACGGTCGCCACTGCCACCGCGTACTCAGGCATCCAGTTTGCGGCCTAAGGGCGCTTGTGCACTACACTGAATTTTCAGGACCGGCGGTCCGATTTTTTTCGGTCCAGAGTGACATGAAAAACCCGGATGAGTGGCTTGTGCACTTGTCTGTTTTTTTCCTGATCGGAGCGACGCAGTTTAGGGCAGCTCTCTTTGAAGCTACACGTCACTTACGTACGATAAGATTTTTAAAACGTCGGTAACTGCTTGCTTTGTAACTCTACGTGCGAAGACGTAGTAGACAGAACAAATATTGAGTTCATCCCCTTTTTAATGAAAGGTACCTAAATAATGACCTGATAGGATCATTTTACATGAAACATAATAAATTGAGGCAAGACGAAAGCAATTTTTTTACTATTTTTGGATGACTACTATCAGATGTAAAAAATACTAATTAAATAAACAGAATTATTCACATACAATAGCTAAATATATCTGTGACATTAGAATAAAATTACTTCTAATGGTCTAGTACTTGATGTTTAAATTTATAATCGTGGTATTTTTTTCGAAGTTTTGTAAAAACAACTTCAAACGATTACAGAGATAGACCAATTGTTGGCACCATTTCGTAAACAAATCGAAATTAGTGCCGTGTAAGTGGAGAATCAATATGCTAAATGAACTTTACGATGGCATTTAAATCAGCCATCCTATTGTAAGTTTTAAATGTCATGATTTAACTATTATTATATATAGGTATAATTTTATACGCTTGGTTTCTTTGAGCATAATTCTTTTTCTTTTAGAATACTTCTGTTATCAAATATTTATTTATACTTATCAATTACCTAAAAGCAAATTTAGATATTATAGAAAATCCAAGCAAACTATCATCGCCTATTTCCACCTCTTTTTCGCAATTAATATGTCCATATTAATTGAAAAAGATGCTCCGTAGCTTCAGGTTATGCTATTTCTATAGCTTTCTCAAGGTTATGTCTATTTCTATATTAATTTATATTAAGATGGGCTCAGTTGTTTAGACGTCTAAGCGTAGCAACACTTATTTTTCTTACCTCAAGTTATCGATACTTTTAATACGATTTTAGAATCAAGCAAAGTATAGATACTAGAACCATACGATGATTAAATTAGAACTAAATCGAGTTTGCCAAAGTATATGCGATATTTACCAACTATATTAAATCATCATATAAAATATCGCATCTTATAATCTACAATAAATATCGGTTCAGTATATCGAAAATTAACAATATCGCCGAAATAAATATCGATTTTTCATAAATCACATAAATCAGATCGCGGACACAGCAGTGCACAAGCGTAAACATGTTTTCCATTGCCGGTATCACGGACAGTAGCGGCGTTAGGGTAGGGCGCGGTTGGGCGACCGCCCAGGGGCGCCGGACGAAAAGGGGCGCCGCAGGCCGCGGCGCCCCTTTTTCGTCCGGCGCTTCTTTCTGATTCTGTATAATGAGGAAGTATTTAAAAAAAACGAAAGCACTACAAAAATACCTCCACCTAGATGGCAACTCTAGCAAAAGTTGATTTTTGCAGGAAACGAATGGAACAAAGACAGTCATTTCCGTTAACTAATTCGAAACTTAACTATCAATACAAATACGAAAAAGTACAAATAGAATATGAGTTGTTAATTGAGTTTTGAAAACTAATTTACTTTTAAACATGAAAGAAAACTGGAAGGGTTGTCATGGAGAAATCAAGAACATACCTTAGCGAAATCTAGTTTGATTTCGGGAACTAATGTTTTTTTTTCTAATACTCCCTCATTTCCCACAGACGCCCTCTTATAGTTCTCTTGCTCATTGAACAAGGCCTACTGGGTCGGCGAAAAAAGAACAAGAACCTTGAGGATTTTTTTTTTATTTTCAAGTTGCCTCACTTTCAGCATGAATTGAAAGGAAACTTAACAAGAAAAATATTATATTATGGGAAAACAGAACAACATACCGATTACCAATATGAAGATATGTATTTTATAAGGTAATATGACGTATGTACATTGGCGGGCATTATCGTTCAGTCATTTAAGAAAATTTTCTTTTGAGCATATTTAAACGTTAAGCTGAAGCTAAAATGTTGTAATACAAACGAATGCATCGGCAGTGGAGCCTCTGTCTAACAAGTCAGATGGAATAGCTACTCAAGAGCTTGTGGATGAAAAATCCCGAAGTAAGAGAGCAAGTTGTGCTATGATTACAGATGCTGCTCAGGATAAATCTGTTATTGATGTACAACAAATACATGTTCTAGATGATGTTGATACTGTTGTCGCGAATATAGGGGATCCAGCTACTTGTCCACTTATTTGAAGTAGCAAAATAATTGATCATATAATAAGTAATGGCCCACTGCAAACTCACTGTCACAAAGTTACAACAATTACACAAAGTTATAGATAACAATTATGTGACACCCTGTTAGGGTAAAAATGAATCTGTACTACCTAATGATGTGACCCGTCAAAAATGAATCGGCTACTTATACACTATTTATATGTCTACTTTTTAAATAAAACTAATGTCACTATATAATTGGAACAAGAGCATCATAATGTAGCGTTAAACGTTTGATTACTGTGTTTGTTTGTTTTTAAATAATCGAATAATTGTTTTAAGAGCGTCCACTTATGTCAAGCAAGAAGATAATTGTTGATTGTTTTCTTCTTCGTTAAAAATTAAGAGAGATAGATCTAGGGAATCCCCGATTATAGAAAAAAACATTGTTTTTTTATGGTGGGAAAGTCGGGGATTCCCGAGAAATTAAACCGATTGAACACTACGTTCCATTCTAATGCTGCCAACTTAACAATCTACCTAAATTTAGGGAAAATTACAAGTAAGTAGGCCGGGTCGGCGAAAAAAAGATTTATTAAAAATTAAAGTAGTAGTAACTGATTGTAATTGAATTGCAGTTAGAGGGCGCCGAAGAAATTTCGCCCAGGGCGCTAGTAGTGCTAAAACCGGCACTGATCACGGACCTGAAACACCGGTCCGGAATAGACAAAAATAAAATTCCGGACGGTAAAATTCCTGACAGTGCACAGGTGAAGCACTACGTCCGTATTTAACTAGATCTGGGCGGCCAGTCCGTTTACTGTCACGTTGTGTAGTATATAATTGACCTTTTTTCTAATCTATTATTATGAAGTCTATTGTTTTTGGTTCTGTCTTTTAGCCGCCATGTAAGAATTTAAATATATTTTTTCAAGCTTGTGTGAAGATTTCAGTTTAGTTATTTTAATTGTATTTCAGTTTTATTAAACAATTTATTATTTATAATAGCGTGATTTCTGAACCAAGGGCCATTATCAGACTCGCGCTATAATTTGGCTACCCAACGTTCGGCTCGAACAATATTTATAGTATATGATGAATATGCCTTTGTAAAGAAACTAACAATAATTGTGATCAACGTTTGTACTGCGTTTTTTCCGAGTTAAATAAAAACTCGACGCGACGTTTCACAGTAAATATTCAGTTCCAGTGAGGTCAATTCATATTGTGTTCGCACGTTCTATATATGATATTGTACATGAGATAAAAACGCAAATATGGTTTTAACTCGATCGAGATCTGGTGAAAGTGGTGATCAGCAAACGTCCCAAGAGAATATCATTACTGAAGGACACGGGACTTCATCACCGCCAGAAGTTTCGCCGTCGTCAGTTGCAGGCTCAAGTCATTTCACCACGGCTTCAGTGCAACCACAAGGTACACCGCTGATAATGACGGACCAACAGTTAAGTCTTTTATTGAAATCGTTACAAACTCCACAAACATTCACACACATGCTTTCAAATTTTGCGAATTGTACTGCTCGTTTTGACGGGTCTGGTGATGTAGAACCTTTTATTGATTCTATCACTATTTACAAACAATGTGTCAACATGCAAGACAGTATTGCACTACAAGGACTACCAATGCTACTCATCGGTTTCGCAGCCACTTGGTACCAAGGTATCAAACATACTGTTCATGGCAGGAAGCTCTTGTTATTATGAAACAAATGTTTGGCTCAAGAATCCCACCTCATCAAATTTATCGTAAAATATTTGAAAGAGAACAAGGAGATGAAAATACAGATGTATTTGTGTGTAAAGTACGAGCTCTTTTTGCGCAACTACCCGCATATTCGTTATCTGAGGTAGTACAACTAGATATGTGTTACGGCTTATTACATAGACGAATCAGAGAGAAGGTTAGTAGAAGTTCGTTCAGCACATTTCAAGAATTATTGGAATCCACTCGTCGAGTTGAAGATTTGTTAGAGGAGATACATCCAAAGGCTAAGAGGCCATCTTCTGATGTGTACAGAGTAAACTCTAACAATGATAAAAACTTTTTTCCGACTGATCACACAGTGAATTCTTTCATGCCTACCACACCTTCTCCTTCAATTTCTGATTTAGAAAAGAAATCCCGTCCTTGCTGCGTATATTGTAAACAATATGGTCATAAACGAGATCAGTGCCGTAAACTAGTGGACAAAGAGAATTGCCAGAAAGAATCGCAAAGCGTAGCAAGTCAAAATACCCAAAGTGCTATAGTATGCTTTGGATGTGGAACACCTGGAGCCGTCAGGTCTAACTGCACTACATGTAAAGGCAAGGGGGAGTCGACATCGGTTCCTATTGGTTTCCAAGCTGTGTCAGCATGCAGTACTTTTGTGGATGCTCACCCTCGGCCATTATTGTATATAAGTGTTCATGGTGTTACTGGACGCGTATTAGTTGATACAGGAGCTAAAATATATATTGCCAGTGAAAGTCTAAAAAATGTGCTTGTTAGTAAGAACCACCCGATGACCGATTCTTTTGTAGAGATGAAATTAGCCGATGGCTCTATTTGTAAACGAAATGTAAAAATGTGTACTGTAGATGTTACTGTATGTAACGTTGTTGTCCCTACTGTATTTATTATATTACCAGGAGCAACTAATACTTTATTAGGAATGAATTTCCTATGTGATGCGGGTATAGTGCTTGACCTAAAATCAAATCAATTTACATTACAATCAAACAAATATGTATACTTTCCTTTAGAGTTTGAAGGAAGCATAGGCGATTTAGACTGTTCTGTTATAGGTCTTTGTGTTGATAAGGGCACTACACTATCTCCTGCAGAACGGCATAAGCTTTCTGAGGTATTGGAAGATAATTACGACATCTTTGCTCAAGGGGGAGTGCCTACCGAATTCGCAGTACATCGTATCGATACTGGAGATAGTAAGTCGGTTGCTGTACCTCCTTATAGATCAACTCCTGCGAAAAAGGAGATTGTTCCACATCGTATAGGTCCTTTTAATGGGGTAATATCTGCCACTACTTATGAACTTTTAGGTGGTAAAGGCAACTTAAAAGGGAAGTACCATGCCAATCTTCTTACACCTTATATCAGGGACGGTGATGTACAAACACTAAAGAGGAAAGGCAGGCCTCGACTTAAGTCCAAGTCACCCCCGGGGCGGGTTAGTGACTTGGAGGGGGAGGATGAAGCACTACGTCCGTATTTAACTAGATCTGGGCGGCCAGTCCGTTTACTGTCACGTTGTGTAGTATATAATTGACCTTTTTTCTAATCTATTATTATGAAGTCTATTGTTTTTGGTTCTGTCTTTTAGCCGCCATGTAAGAATTTAAATATATTTTTTCAAGCTTGTGTGAAGATTTCAGTTTAGTTATTTTAATTGTATTTCAGTTTTATTAAACAATTTATTATTTATAATAGCGTGTTTTCTGAGCCAAGGGCCATTATCAGACTCGCGCTATACAGGCTACATATGGCCTGACATATCGGACCGGAAAAATCGGATCGCCAGACCTAAAAATTCAGTGTAGTGTACAAGCGCCCTAAGTCTATAACGTTAGCTATTTATAAGCTTCTTCTTCTTTTATTAATGGCTTATCTGCGCATTTTGCACAATTCTGCCAATGTCAAGTGAATAAATAAATTTCTACACGTAAAATGAAAATGTAATGAATAAAAGATGGCGATGATGTATATTTATAAGCTGTTTTTTATTT
Organism: Diatraea saccharalis; assembly: GCA_918026875.4. Classification (NCBI taxonomy): domain Eukaryota; kingdom Metazoa; phylum Arthropoda; class Insecta; order Lepidoptera; family Crambidae; genus Diatraea; species Diatraea saccharalis. The sequence goes on from OU893337.1 coordinate 10,699,177, forward strand.
TCAGTTATGTCTTTTGAACATCTAAGACGATCTTTACAGAGTATGGTCCTAGTCTCATTTTTCTGTCTCTAACTAAGATATCACCTTGGAATTTATTCTATTTAATTATATTAGTAAATCTATGCTCCAAAAAGACTAACACTTTTGAGTCTAACCAATACGCTTCCAGCCATAGACTGATTAGCTATCAAATAAGTAATATAGGATCACAGACCAAGAAGAAGATATGTATAGGATGAAAATAGGTTAAAGAGCGAAGTTGGTCGAATTAAATAAGAAACAAGATTTTTAACTACAATAGTGTACTTATTCGGATAGCGAATGAGAATTCTACTGCATAGTCTGATAAAAATGGTTTTTAGATTTACATTTTAAAGACATGCCACCTAAGGAGTTCAAGCAAACTGAACCAAGGAAAAGTATTCTAGTTGTTCCTAGTCGAATTGTTAGCAGACCAGATGAATTGGAAGGTGGAGAAGAAACTGAAATAGCAGCCCAGATATCAGTTCCACAAGAAGGCGGTTGGGGTTGGGTGGTTGTTATAGCCTCTTTCTGGTGCGCTACGGTATTGGATGGAGTCGTTTACACATTTGGTGCTTTACTTGGTGACATGACTAACCAACTTGGTGTGTCTGAGTCTTTAGTTTTATTAATTAATTCAGTAGCAATGGCGTTATATTATTGTTGTGGACCCTTAGCTTCAGCCTTTATAAATCGATTCGGGTTCAGAGCTTGCGCTATGTCTGGATCAGTTATCTGTTCATTTTCATTATTTTTTTGTTATTTTATCACTAATTATGTCATGATAATAATTTTTTATGGTGTTTTGGCTGGATTTGGATATTGTCTTATCAATATGTCATCTGCATTAGTAGTAGGATTTTATTTTGAAAAACTGCGTTCTCTTGCTCTTTCTTTAGCAACTTCAGGATCTAGCGCAGGTATTGCGGGTTTGTTTCCAATTAATACTTTCTTGGTTGGTTTATCAGGTTGGCAACCTACAACTCTGCTGCATTCTGGAATGTTTGGTACAATTTTTTTTGTTAGTATGGCATATCGCCCTTTACTATCTCTAACTGTTATAAAAACTACTGACGATCCTACGCGTACTGTAACCTATTTGCCAAATTTGTCGAAGGCAGCTGTTCAATCAGCACCGTCTAGAGCAAAAACGGAAGGTCTGAAACCATCTGCTGCAGAACGTTTATTTAGTGCCGTCTCAAATGCAAATTTTCCAACTGCTGCAGCTGTAGTTGAAGACGAGTTGTCAACACCTGGTACTCAACCCGGGCCATCAACTGCTGCTGTGTCGAAACTCACTCTTACTGCACACAATACTCAAGGAGTCAGTCGCCGTCATTTAAAACAAGTACAATCTCTGATGTCAAGGACAAGTGTACAAGACAAAACTAAAAAGAATATTGAAGTTGTCATAAATATAGAAGAACCTCCTAAGAAACGGAGTTGCTGGGCACGTCTATGCCATTGGGAGGACCACGTACCACAATCACGACCTATGTATAGAGATGATGCCTTTTATGATGGAAAAGTGGACAAGTTACCAATTTATCAGAAAAGTATGATGGACACCAGTGCTGAAGCAAAAACTGGACTTGAATATCAATTGGCAGTTTCACGAGCTGTAACAGCCGGGGATTTACATGAACATAGAGGTGTATTTACTACAGCAGCACGAAGAGTATTAGCAACTATGATGGATCCAGCATTATTAAAAAGGCCTTCTTTTTTAATATTATCCTTAACTGGGTTTTTGATTGCTTGTGGATTTATGGTTCCATATGTTTATACACAGGAACGAAGTATAAACGCTGGCATAGATGAAAATCATGCTACACTATTAGTATCAGTTCTGGCAATTTCAAATGCCGTAGGAAGACTGGTAATTGGAACGTTAGCTTCTAAGATAGACCCTTTAAAACTTTATACGCTCGCATGCTTCGTTGGAGGACTCAGTTCAATACTATCAAATTTTTCCTATAATCTGTATTTTCAATATGGATATGTCGCTGTGTATGGTTTTTTTTCTATAAATTTGACTTCTCTTAGAAGCATGGTAATAGTATCAATGTTTGGACTGGATAAATTAACAAGTGCGACTGGAACCTTGTTATTATTCTTTGGATGTGGAAGTTTAATAAGTACACCGTTGGCTGGTTTTCTAAAATCACAATATGGTAGTTCGATGGCATTTAATGCAGCTGGTGTGTTTTTACTAGGAAGTGGTTTATTATCGTTATCAATTTATAGCCTCTTAAAGAAAGAAAGAGCTAAAGAAAGATCTTCTAATAGATCTACAAAGAAAACACTCGGACAGTAGAAAGTATCTGCTGCATTAAGCAAATATTACTCAATAGACTAAGATAGAGGGAGGCGAGGTGCGATCACCAAGATGAAAATTCTGAACAAACTTAATTTATTGCGTTTGATTCAACTAAGAAGACTTAAATCATGTTGCATATTCCAAAATACTGCGAACTAATGACAATAAATATTGTAAAATTTACTATTTATTGATTTTCTTTCCTAGGACCTTATCATGCCAACCAGCCTATTAATATCCCCGCTGCTGGGGCTCATGCCTGGAATTGGATCAAATCTATTAGGGAGAATGGACCATGTCTCACCAAGCTGGCCCAATGTGGATTAGTGGGTGTAAACGAATATAGATGCAGCCGGGACCAACGGCTTAAAGTACTTTTCAATGGGTGGGAGCCTCGAGATAATATTTTTTTTTAATTAAAATTCCTCTTATTTACAACATCAAAAAATCAAATAGTTTACCGCTAAAAAAGCTTTCATCTCCTCTCTTGCAAACATATAAGTTTACAAAGCTTAATAACATTTCCCTAAATAATGATTTCATCCTACTCTCGTTAATAGGCTAGTTGATAACTCTTTTTTATTTTATAAATATTTTATAAATAAATATATAATCAAATATATCTCGTGTTGAAACCAAGGGAAAGGAAGTTGTTCCTGGATGGGGAAAATGGAGAGGACAGTCGAGTTTATAGAAAGAAAGTATGCAGAAGAAAGGAAATAGGGAAGGGGGATAGTATGAAATAGATACAATCGGTAAGCCGATGGCACGTGCGGCTATTCACACAGTGCAACATGTATCTAAGTGTCATGTGGTCAATTTAATAAATATAAATCTCAAAGCCGGGTAAATAGAAATTCGGTTTGGTTTAAGATTTGTTCGTACATTAAAAAATGAAATCTAATATACGCACACACTGTTAAATATAGAGATCTGATGGATCAGGATATTATTATATAGTTTCGAATATGAGCATTGTCTTGATTTCAAAACTTTAAAAATGTGTTTGAAATTTGGATGATTTATTTATTTTTGTCTTATATAAGCTTGCATTGTTGGAATATCTTCCAATATATTATTACTAATCCAATAATTAACCCAATACTCTAAGTATTTCATTCATACTTTCTAAGTTTTAATTAAGGAGTTTGACAAGCACTTAATTAATAAATATATTAGATTTCATAAGTTTGTAGTGTCGTTTTCGAAAGTAGTTTAGTTGCATTTTTAAGAGTCACTAGTTTTTGTTATTTATTATATTCTTCTATTAGTCATAAATACTAATTAAGTATCTGAAGCCGATTATTTGTTTAATGGCATTTGGGGCAATTTCTAAACCAGAATTACTATAAAATTATGACGTTTCTATTATAACTAATGCGCATACTATCTAACGGGATCTGAATTTGAAGTATTTAATTAAGGGGAGGGGGTAGATCACTTTTTCATTGCATTCTACTCCTTAATTTTTGGGTAAATTAGAAATGGGTCTCTCTCTAATTGTAAAAGAAAAAATATTTAGTGTCGTGTATTACTTAAAATTATATCACTTAAATTGAAAATCGGAAATACTCTACCATAACCCGTAAATGGGTCACTTTGGGTCGGTGAGTGACTGAAAGTAATTAACAGCCTCCTGTAAAATTAAAATAGTTATAACATTATAATAGTATAATAAACTTAAAATAGTATTTCAATTCAGCTTCACAGGTCATAATAATTTACGAGTCCACTATGACCCACTTTGAAATTATTAATTGTAAATGTTGATCGAAAAAGAAAAATCTATCTATTTTAAGGACAAAATTACACTCCTTATGCGGGACTTAGAATATACAATCTAGCTAGTTACCCTGCGTATCACAAATAAAAAAAATCCAAATTCGGATATCATGTAGAAGATTAGTACATAGGGAGAGGGATATTGATGAGTGGCGGCTAGCATTTTTTATGCGAAGAGTAAACGTATGTAGTTATAGAGAATTATCCACTGTACCTCTTGATTCACCGTTACCCACCCTCCCTAAACACAGATTACTGAATGTCAAGTAGATAGCTAGCTAACTTTCATCTTACTTTCATGAAAACTATATTTCAAAATGTAACATCTTTTGATTATTTCAGCATTCTTAATGCATTATCTATGCGTAATATAAATCTACCGACTGTGTTTAAGATTAAGAAACAACAGAATACCTTCTTTGTCAAATGATTTAAACATTTTAAGTATTTATTTTGATAACCATCAAGTATTAGTTTCATACACTTTAGTAAACAACATGTGGTATTTATACGACCTATGCAATGTAGCCAGTTCTTTAATTGGGCATTAGTCACAGTCGTATGTAGGTACTTAATTAACCATAATTATCGGACACGGCTTAAAACGAAACCCTCCATTCAGGCATAGTCCATTGCATACTTGGCCTGTGTATTGCACTGTGCTCCTTGCATTTCTTATCGAGAAAAAATAAAAACGGATTTGGCAATAATCTGGAGAATTTTTCATAGTGAGTTTTGATTTGTACGACAAAGTATCGTGAAAGTCAATAGTCAAATAATACTGATGAATGGGTTATAAAGAGAAAAAGTGTTTCAAAATTCAGCACAGGACGTGAACCGTTCGTCTTTTAACGAGGACTTCTTTTTCTTCCTGTATTAAGTAAGTAATTTAGACACGACTAGGCAGTAAGGGCTTATCCCTTGGCTTTATTGTTTTAAAAAAAAGCAATAAGAATGCGCGCGTGAAAAAACGTCAGTGTGCGAGATTGTCAAACAAGCTAAAGTGAAGAAGTAATTAAGACTTTAATTCTCGGTTTTGGAGGGGACGGAACTTTTGGGACTCTGTATATCTGTATAAAGTCAGATTTTAATCTAACAATTTATTGCAGAATTAATAAAAAAAACTACAATGTCACAAACAACAATCACTTCATACTTCAATAGTAGAAAACGACCTGCAACTGAAGATATTGTAAGTTCCAAAAGCAAAATAGCTCATATCGACGATGCATCATTAAAAAATAAAAGGATATTTCGTAAAGGTTCAAATATCCACGAAGAACTAAGCTCAAAATCATATGAAGTCAACGAAGATCCAAAAAAAACTGAGAATGAAAGTCTATTGACGCCAGTAGGATCCGAGGTACAAGAAAAAAATGGAGCTGCTTTTGCAAGAAAAAATAATGCTGCCAATTCACGAAATCAAGAAAGCGAACCCACCAAATCGGAATCCTTTAATTCGTTAAATTCTGCTCGTAAAGAGCTGAGCTTAGGTGTTCTTAAGAAAAAATTAGCTGGAAGTTCGAGGTTAGCAGAATTACGAGCTTCTGCTGATCGAATCAGCAAAGGAATCCAACAACTCAAAGAGACAACTGAAAAGAAAAACCTCAAAGAATTTAAGTCTATTGATGTGGAAGTCCCTTTAAGGTATAATATCATTCAAGTGCTAATTATTACAATTTAAATTAGTTCTATAATACTTTTGCTCTAAAATCTTTATTCAAAATTCCATAAAAGATATATTATTTGATTAGTTGTAGAATCATATGTTTTGCTCAAATGTATTAAACTTTAATCTTCATATTCCATTTATGATAATAATTAGTTTATTTGTTTCAGCCCAAGTAAGAGAAGTATAATTCATAATGAGGTGCCAACACCTAAAAGTAACTCTAAACATATTAAAAAAAACATAGAGAAAACTCTAATTTCTCCGAGGAAGGTTGTTGTAAGCCCTGTCAAAAGTCCAAATAAGGTTAGTTTTTTTAACACTTCTTATGAAGAGGTTTATTTTGATAATTTATAGTTTAAACTATCTCTGTGTTGTGTATTGTGTATTATAAATAACTTATCAAAATGTTTTCCAGGTGCCAGCATATATAAGACATGCATCCTTAGCTACATCCTCTACCAGCTTACCTTTACCACATCAGTATAGATTCCTTGCTGAAGTCTTCCGTGGCATGGAGACTGTTGTGGCTTTACTTTATAATAGAAATGAAAAAATTACATTTTCAAAGCTTAAACCTTCTGTTCAAGAAATGTTGAAGAGAAACTTCACTGAAAAACACTTGGCACAAATAAAATGCCTTGTTCCTGACTTTTACAATTTTGAATTTAAAAAAATCAAAAACTTTAGCACTTCTTCTCATAAAGAATCTTATGAAATGATTTTAACTCCAAACTTTCCCAAAGATTTCAAATTTATGAATCCCAGTGTTTTACTGGAGAGGCGTAGATATTTCTATGATATATTGCTTCAGCTAGTGAAAAAGCATCATGCTCAATATTTATTGAATTTGGATCCTCCAATGGTTATTCCTGATGACAAGCTTACTCGCTGGCATCCCGAATTTGAACTTGAAAAGTTACCAGAAGTAGAATGTGCCAAGCTCCCAGAAGCACCTAATGTAGAAAAATTTTCAACTGCTCAAGATGTATTAGCTAAGGCTAGGGAGTTATTTAAATGCAATACAAAAATGGAGAGGGCAATGGAGAAACTAGCTCAAGCTAGAGCATGTGGTGAAACCAAAGAGGGAAAACCAGCTATTGGGTTAACTGATTGTAACCAGAATAAGCAGAACAATGTGAACACACAAACTGTTCTACCGAGTGTAAGTGAAGTAACTATTTTAAATCCTGCATTGAGAAATTTACCAGCCTCCTTACTAGAGAAAGTCAAAGCAAAACAAGCTGCTAAAGCTCTTGAGGCTATGACCAGATCATCAGAAAATGAGAAAAAGTATTTGATTTACAGCCGACTTCCAGACCTCGCTAGGACATTGAGAAACATTTTTGTTACTGAACGTAAAAATGTTTTAGCCTTAAATATCATTCTTTCTAAACTAGAGAGCAGTTTTAAATCTAATATATCTGCAAATGATCTTCAAAATGATATCAAACTGCTCTGTGAAGAAGTTCCGGAGTGGATAAAACTACATGACATTAGGAATAACACCTACCTCAAGCTTGATAAGAATGCAGATTTGAAAACTATCATATCTAAACTGGAGGCTTTGTCTGCAAAATATAAAATCAATTAATTTTTCAGATATAAGGTTAATGAATCAAGACTGAGATTATAACTTAGTTTGTCTTAGTTGTAGTAACTCATTTGACTTCTTGAATCTTTCTTTGATATATTTTTATGTGATTCTTAATTAAATTGTAAGCTACCTGTATTTAATTCAAGTAAATTTTGGTTCAAGATTAAATTAGACATGTAAGCAATATTGACATTTTAGATCACTTAATTCTTTATAATTTAAATTAAACCAGGACATTGTTATGTCAGATGACATTTCAAATATTTCAAAATATATTAAATTAATATATGATTGAACAGATTATAAAAATTATGGAATTATATTGTCACTATCACAAGACATGAAGTGCCTTTGAAAAGATTGTTTTAAATTAGTATGCAGGTTTTTAATAAGTATTTTATAATTATGTAACGCTTTACTCCTTAGTATTGATTTGAACAGTTCATTCAATAGGTACTTTCAAAATTATGAACTTAATTTTATTTGTTTTTATTAGTTAGTTTTTTATTTTTACTGTGTGGTATTTTTTTCTTTAAATATTTCTTTTGTAAATTATAATTATTGCTCATAATAAAACTATGCAAAGATGACAAAAGTATATTTTATTTTTTAGTAAGCAAGTCATAATTTGGACCACTTGAATCTCTGAAACCTTGATGGAATTCTTTGAGAGTTTCCACTGGTACTAAATATTTTCTTACAGCTGTATCTTGCATCATGTTGTCAATATACTTATTCTGCAACAAGGATAAGATAATTTTTAAGGGAGTCATTTAAAAGTAAAAATAATATTCAATTTAATTAAAACTACTTTTAAACGGTTTTATTGCATGTGTTTTTTTAATTATTTCTTACATATTCGCGTGTATTACATTATGCCAAAATTTTGTTACATAGAAATCGTTTTAGTCGATGAGTGTGTATTTTGTGAGAATATATAAAAAAAAATATAGTAATATAATATAACCAACACAATTGGAACTCAATGAATTTAAGAAATTAACTTTTATTATTTGATTATTTTAATGCTAACGATCTAAACATCTGATTGAAATTTAACTTTTTTGCTGGAAAATATTAATAGGTATTTACCCCTCTTCGGGATTTTACAGTAGGTAACATAAATATTTCCACAAATGTCATTCATAATACATTATAATCTTACCAAAACTTCATATGATTGTGCATTGATTTTAGCTCTCACATCATCACTGGCCCGTAACCTTTCGAACCACGGCCAAATCATATAGTCAGCATAACCAGGTTCATGTCCGTGTAAGAACTTTGCACTGCGACTTGTTAGTTGATATTGTATGAAGTCCAAAGACTTAAAAAATGCTTTTACATTATCCTCAGTTACATATTCTGGTTTCTTCACAAGCTTCACGAATAAACTATGAATCTGAAATATTAATTATTATATAAGAATTGAGAAATTGAGTATCGAATCTCAGCTAGAAAATAACACATCCCGATGTGACGCTGGCAACAATAAATTATAATGTCACACCTTTATACATTTTCTACAAAATTGTGACGTAGCGAACTACTTTAAAACTTATTATCTAAACAAATTCGTTTAAATTGAATAAAAAAAAAATCCGTATGTAATGTTTTTCTATTATCTAACTGACGGACTCAATAGAATTTATTTTTTTACCCAGTCGTCATCCCTATTTCGGGTTTCCCTCATACGTTACTGGGAGTCCTCGCAAGCATACTACTTTTTAATTATTTTATAATAGATAAACAAATTTTAAATAAATCAAACACAGTTTTAATTTTACACTTTTGATTTAAATCCTATTATGATATTATAATAGTGAAAGTTTCTTTGTTTGGATGTTTGGATATTTAGATGTTTGGATGTTTGTCCGTCAATCACGCCGAAACTACTGAACGGATTTTGATGAAATTTGGTATACAGATAGGATATTAGCTGACTTAGATAATTTTTACTAAACATTTCCCTAGGGTCCACGCGGGCGAAGCCGCTGGCGAAAGTTATATTAAATAAAGCCACTAGCAGATTAAAAATAGCAGCTTTTCACATCCATAATATATATCCATAATATCAAACTTTTGCAAACCTTGAATTAAACTCTTTTTAAAGACAAAATTTAAATGAATATATATTACATTACTTTCTAGCCAAGGGCTCAATGTATTCAATTATGCAATGATCTAAATAATTTGTCTATCTCATTGCATGGCGGATATGAGATAGATAGTCTTGGCATTACACCTCTTCTTGATACAAACAAAATCATGGTTATTGTACTAAACGGTGCCAACATATTGTTTTATTGTAGGTACTTGCAATTTGTACTCTTGATTTAACGGCCGTTTCAAATGTACAAAATCTCAATGATTAGCGATAACCTAAGTTTTTTTACATTCACAAGGCAAATGGTCCTAGTTTTATCAAACAGCAATCAGTTGATCATAAAATAAAAACTAAAATCAGAACGAAAATACAGTTTGAGACGTGCTTAACTTCAAATTATCAATTCTAAAACCGGGTGTTAAGTATTTAATGAGATTTAAAAATGTTAATATGTATTGTGCAATGGTATGTAGGTCATAAAACAAGTATTATACAAGTAGGTATGACTTTCAAATTGCTTATTTTAGTTCATTAATTAGTTAATTGGATTACTTAGTTGACTATTAGTTAATTGGATAGTGACTTATAAATATATTAGTAAAAATATAACTTGATTACAGCTCCGGATGCTTCTACAATCATTTTCGCTTGAGCCTTTTGCCGAGGATCCTTTGACAATAATGGTCTGTTAGAATAGATATCATCTAAATATTCCACAGTCGGGAGACTTTCGAAGATTGTAACGTTTTCTTCTATTTCTAGAGCGGGTACTTTACCTAAAATAAATATCTACGAGTAACTTTTTTATTTGTGAAGAAAATAAACAGTTAGTTCACTTATCAATTTTATAAAAAAAAAAATATTGTGTTAATAATTACGAACGACATGTATTATGTAATCTGATGTACGTATTACGGCGTAGGTAAACATAATTTGTTATGTATTTAATAATAACTGACTCAAAATTAAAAACATACACAATTATTCATCTTTAACGCTAGATCACGCGTGTGTAAATAGATATATTTAATCATAATTCAGCATTCCCTAACAATATTAGTTAATCGAAGCTTTTTTCGTCTTGCAGGGGGATGCCTTATACACTGCCTCAGCCGCTTGACGGATAGCAAGAGCGGGAGTTTTGATTAATCAGGTCCGTGTGGAACATGATTCCCATATACCCCATATGGGACTCATGTTCCGCACGGACCTGACTAATCAAAACTCCCTCTGATACACCTTCGCTTTTGGAAAAATATCCTGGAATCCAGAAAGAAAGCTCCACACCCGTCTCCGACCAGTTATTGGAAGCCCCCGTGTAGTACGATTCCTACGATAGCCTAAAGGCCTTACTCAAATTCCTCTAGGTAGAATGGAGAAAAACGATAAATAAACCGTACCAAAAACGTTTTTCTCGAAGAGCCACATCGGTTTGTTCATCAGATTTACGTTCACCACTTCGTAATCGATATCCTTTGCGATCAAAGCCAACATGGTGCGTTGCGCAAATGGGCAAAATCGCATATTGTATATCCTTAACTTGCCATTGAAAGGCGGGAGAGGATCACCTGCAAAAAAATCGTGTCTTTTATTATTATGCTCTGATATCTTGGATATCATCACCATCATATCGCTGGGTACAGGAAAAAACCACAGACAGCACGAGAATTAAAATCATCACTTTGATCTAAAGTAAAGTAGAATTTAAAATATGACAAAAAATACTTAGTACTTTTTGTCATATTTTAAATTCTACTGAGCATGAGCAAATACGTTTTAATTATCTTGAGTGAAAAATTTGAAGAGCAGAATACCTAAGACTTCCGGACGTGTGGCAATCCTAGCGTTGGCACGCAACATATTAAACATAACCTGAATCCATTTATTAATTACACCATTTAATTATAAATACAGTATTCATATTTTACAATAATAATAAAATACCCATAATGATGATTCACTCGGTTCATACCATTAGCTAAATGTTTCGAATTGAAGTTTCTGACTTTGACCGATGACGTCAATTTTCGAGATAGCTGACACGAACTTTGTACAGTCGGAATGAGCACTTTCCACGGCCACATTTTAAAAAAATAATACAATACGCGACTCTACCTAATGTAAACATTTAGTCAAATAAAAGATATTTATGTTTTGCGATTCTTAAACTATGTTCGCATTTTATCGTTTGACTTAACGCTCTCTGTATGCTTGCTAGTCGTAGTGGCTATTTTGTCATTCTCGTTTACATACAATTTTGAAGATAAGACATTATAACCCGTATTGCGTTTCGATAAGGTGTAAAGATAATGTATCTCGGGAAAATAGACCTTGATAAGATAGTTATTTCAATAGTCATTGTGATGTGACCACAGCACATAGCGACACAGTACAAAGCATAATGATTATTTGGTATTATTTGGTTTGAATGAGTATCTTAAGTATTTAAGAATTAAAACTTGTGTGTAGAGTTAAAAAGATTGTCATATCCAAGGTTTAAAAACCGTCGCTCTACCCCGTTAATGTTCTAACGTGTTTCAAACCGCAAATGATGCTGAAACCTGAACGATCTTCGAGTATGACAGATCATTCAGGTACTCTATTTCGGCAGATTAATCAGGGTTTTCAGTCAGACGGTAGAGCTGCCAGATAATAATAATAATAAAAAAAATTTGATAGTGCGTAGAGTTGTTTTAACCAGAGGGAGCTGTGACTCAATTCTGCTTATGTTAAACGTAATAATGGCGTGGAGTTTCAATGCCAGCTATATTCATACATGCTTTTCTTACAAAGTATACTTATAACAAAATATAACTATCGTTATTAATTCATAGACACCATTGTTCCTACTAATAATATTTAGCGTCAGGTAGATAATGCAGTATGAAAATTTGATTATTGAAATGCCATTATCACGTTAACATTAGCAGAATCTATTCCTTGGGGTGCGTCTGCCTAACTAGCCATAAGATACTTTGTTTTGAATACCTATAAAAATAAATGCATTGCTGGAAGGTAGAGTTTCTTAGAGCATTAAAAATTGAGAATAATGAAGGATACCGCGTGAAGATAATAGTTACCTACCCCGTTTGTCTCTAAAAATTCCATAAAAACTACAACTGACTTTAAACTTGAAAAAGTGATAAATAATACTATCTTTAAAGCGACTTATTTCGAGCCAGGCTAAGGTTGCCTGTAGGTTATTAGTTTAATGATAGGCGCTCGATTTCAATTGCATTTTCTTGAATATTTTGGATATCTTGCTTTTTAGTGATATTGATATCTTTTATATAATAGAAAACAATTGAAATTATTGAATATCTAAACAAAAATATTCAACTTGATGAAAGTCTTAGAAAAGGAGATTTTATTTATTTGTTCGACATAATTTTATTCCAATAATCTATACTCACATTATATAGAGGAAAGATTTGATTGCTTTTTGCTTGCATTGCAATCTACGGGAAGCTTCATAATACGCGGGAACTAAGGTATTATTTAACGCTAGCGAAGTGACAGGGAAACAGCTGGTGTGATAGAAATTGGTTCACAATTCAAGAAGAAATAGTTGAAATAGAATAGAAATAGGTGAACTTCTACGTTTACAAAAATACTAGCTTTCGCGAGTAGTAATATTTTGTTTTTTTAGGAAATAAATATACCTACCTCTCATCTAAATAATAAGGTGAGATATACCTTATATGAAAAGCGATTTTGTAAAAAGAAAACTATTGAGTCGATTTCAATAAAATTTAAATGGGACTACTCTGGTCCAAGAACAATTGGGAGAAATATTAGTGAAAACATAAAAAAACTTACATCGCCGTCGAACATATAACCTTTTCGATTTTGAAGTCGGTTAAAAATAGTTATTTTTTTACACAAACCTTAGGATTACTCAGAAAAACGAAAAATAATTCTTTAAAAAACTACTAAGCTGGTTACCAATTTAAAGAAGCTTCATTTGGGATTGGACCGTTAAAAATATAGGTATGGCCTGCAAATCCTCGCCCGTATTCAAATCGTCCGGAGCTGGCGCCGGGTCGAGCAGAATGCGAGCCAGCCAACCCCGAGAGCCGGCACGACCATCTCGCCGGCCCACTCCACCATCACCACCAGCTGGCTTGGGTCCGGCAAAGTCTTCACAGGCCCAGCAATCGGTCCCCGCCGCTGGTGGAGTACGCCGCATGAGGTGGACTACTCCACAAAACGAAAACATCATGCGCGCGTACTACAGGGCGACAGAGACGGGTGTCGGCGGAACGGGTTATCGGACAAGATTGCTTGCTGCGTTTCGTACCCTGGAGCCTACGCTGTCCGTTAAGGCGCAAAATTTGGCAGACCGAGTTCGCTTTATTCTTCGGAGAGAAATCTTTACTCCAGCAGAACTCGGTCAACTAAGACTCGAGGTTGTGTCGTCTATGAGTCCCGATAGCAGAAGGCAGAGCAGAAGGCGGAGAAGCATTGCGCGCAGCACCATATGCGACCCCAATGCTACAGTGGCCAGTCCTGCTCCTGCCGAAACGAGAAGGGTAGATGACGCAACCGCCCAGAATTAAGAGCAGATCAGGGGGTTACTTGAAGAGGCGATTGTCGAATTTCGCGAGCTTCCACTTGAGGAGAGGCCGAAAATAACTTGGAAGAAAGCGGCAGTCTCAGTGATACCAACTCGATCCTATTTAGCGCCACATTGGCGGTCTGTCGATTCATCGGCGCCAAAGTGCCCGCTGGGAGAGATGAACGGCATACCAATGCCCGGCAAAGCGGCAGACTGATTAGTTTCAGGTCAGGCAATACGAGGCCGAGGGTGATGCATTTGCAGACCCCACCTTAACGCGAAAAGTGTCGGAGCGCATCGATGACCTGAAACAGAAAATTGCGGCTTGGGGAAGTCGCATACGGCGGTACTCGGAGAGAGGGGCAAGGTTTTGCCAGAATCGTCTTTTTGGGAGTAACCAAAAGAAATTTTACCGTACATGGGAGACACGTGCTGGCCCCTCTACTGGCCAAGGACCGAATCTCACAGATGTCATTGCCTTTTGGCAGAACATCTGGTCCCGGCCTGTGGAGCACATAGAGAGCGAATGGATGGTGCCTATAGAGGAAGCGTGTGCATCGATGGATGCGATGAAGCCCATCACCATAGACTTGGATGACGTGTTGGCTGCGGTCCGTAAAGCTCTGAACTGGAAAACTCCAGGGATTGATGGACTGTTCCACTACTGGTTGAAGAGTTTCCGTTCATGCCACGAATTCCTGGCCCACCAATTCCAAGACGCCCTAGAACAGCGAAGTATTCCAAACTTCTTAACAAGTGGGGTCACTCACTTAGCTCCAAAGTCCACCAATACCGCGGATCCGTCACAATACCGCCCCATAACGTGCTTGTGTACCACCTACAAAGCACTGACATTCATTCTGAAGGCCAAGATTGATGCTCACGTTGAGCACAATCATGTCATGGTGGACACTCAGAATGGATGCAGGGGCGGGAGCCGCGGTCCCTGAATTCGCTTAGCACTTTGCTGGATAAACCTTGGACAGGATTTCAGATGAAGAGAGGATTGTTCAAAATATCTCACCTCTTCTACATGGATGATCTCAAGTTGCTTGTCCCGAATGTTCAGAGGCTGGCGGAATTGTTGAAAATCACAAAGGATTTCGGTAGCTCCATCAGCATGGAGTTTGGGCTGGACAAGTGTGCGGTTATCCATGATAAGTGATTCCACCCAAGTGGATCTACCGGGTGGATCCACCATCCGTACCCTCTCCGAAACTGATACATACCGGTATCTAGGTATGTCACAGAATCTGTATGTGCATGTGGCGGAAGTGAAATAATCCGTTAAGGAGGCCTTTTTGGGACGCCTGACTAAAGTTCTTGAAAGCTACCTGTCAGGCATCAACAAAGTCAGGGCCGTTAACGGTTGGGTCATGCCCGTCCTGATTAATGTACACCTTTGGCATACTCAGATGGATTCAGACCGAACTGGATCGGAAAGTCCGCGCAACTTTGACACTCCATAGGGTGCACCACCCGAGATCGTCAGTGATGAGGCTGTATATCCCGCGGAAGAGCGGCGGTCGTGGGGTGCTCAGTGCTAAAACCCTGCACAACCACGAGATACACAGTCTCCATAATTACTTCCTGGCGAAATCGGAGTCCAGTGAGTTGCATGTGATGTAGGTCTAACCCCTCTATCTTTGGCCACCGAGCAATGGCGGGAACCAGCAGTATTTAGCACCACTGACCGAGAGACTATTTGGAGGGAAAAGGAGTTGCACGGTAGGTTCTACAAGGCGCTACACGAGCGTCACATGGATCCGAGAGCCTCCGTGCATTGGCTGCGCTTCAGGGCCCTCTTTGGGGAAACCGAAGGTTTTGTCTGTGCAATACAGGACCAGGTCATTATGACCCGAAACTACCGGAAGTATATCCTGAAGGATGGGACAGAGGACGTTTGTAGAGCCTGTCACCAGCCCGGTGAGTCACTCAGGCATATTACTTCCGGTTGTCCTGTACTGGCTAATACCGAGTATTTGCACAGACATGACCAAGCAGCCAAAATACTCCATCTCGAGCTAGCCTTCAAATACGGCCTCATAGGCGAAAAGGTGCCGTATTATAAGTATGTGCCGGAGCCAGTTCTTGAAAACAACCGCGCTCGATTGTACTGGGACCGGTCCATCATTACGGACAGGACTGTTCTTGCGAACAAGCCTGATATCGTACTGATGGACCGGGCGGAATCTCGGGTGTTCTTAGTGGATGTCACCGTCCCATTCGATGAAAACCTCGTGAAAGCCGAATCAGATAAAAAACTTAAATATCTGAACCAGGCGCACGAGGTTACCGATATGTGGCGAGTGTCATCATACTGAGATCATCCCAGTCGTAGTGTCAACGAATAGCCTAGTCCCAACTTCTCTTCACGACTATCTGAAGAGGTTGGGACTCCGTGACGGACCAATGATTGCGAGGCTCCAGCGGGCAATCTTGCTCGATAACGCAAGGATCGTCCGCCGTTTTCTCTCTTTGTCGCCCTGACCCCCGGCCGTCTGGCCTCCTCTGACGGGGGGCATCCTCCCACCCCTCGAATCTTCGAGGGGTCGGGAAGAGTAAATTTTATACTTAATAATTATAATATTTATTTATTTGCGAAAATATGGTTACAAGGTAGTTTTACAATTTTAGACCAGCATATTTTATCGGCAAGACGATGTGCAAATATTAATTTTACTTCAAATGTGGCCCGCAACAGGTATTTTTTATTTATTTACTTTACAAAACTTACACGAAAGTTTATACGTCCATTTTTTGATCACCGCTTAACTCGAGCGATATGATACGGTATGTTAGCGATCATAAGACGATATTTCGTTTCATTTTACTACTTTGAAATATCTTTTTGCGGACAAAATGTGGATTAAAAGTCTAGGTTGGAACACTGCTTTCAAATCCACAATAATAATTGATTATCATTATTGGATCCTTAAATTTTAAAGTACTTACATTGTAAAGAATTTTTTTTTATAGTAAATATCCCCATAAGGTCGCTAAGATGTATCCTATGGCTACACAGTTAGGCGGTCGCACACCCCAGTTATGCTATTCTGTTAAATGTCTCATTCTATAATACGGGGGCTTTACCCACCTTCTACCTTGGTATCTGAGCATTGTATATGATGTTGATTAATAATTTAATATTAAGATGATTGGCTAAATAAGATTCTTTAATCGGTTTACCTACATTATTTTTTTATTATGTTGTGATTTTTATGGGGAGTCGTTCCACTGTTTTGCCTAGAACACCAAATTTCATTGAGCCGGGATGATCACAGTACCACTTTCTAGTACGCCTTTAACAAATAGAAATATTAGACAACGTCTCATACATTTCTTAGATCCCAATTTAAGTATCACAACACCCAGATCAGATAGAAAAGGACATGTCCTATACGGAAACCGAATCCTGGACCTCAGAGATGGCACCTTGAAATTAGCGTAAGCAACTCGGCCACGGAGGTTCTCTTATTTTATAAAAGCCATTTTAGTTTGCGGTAAGCCGCTATCAGTGTTCAAATCTTATCTTTATTTGACGCTATCAACAGCACTAACAATTGCCGCTGATAAGATGGATACTTCTAAATCATCATCATCATTAATAAACAAAAAAGAATACACGCAACCATATTGTATAATTTTTATATTTCTACTGTTCTAGAAGCACGTCATAATTAAGAGGCACTTTCTTCTTGTAGTTATCCATGAATGTAGATATCACTTCTTTAGGTATTAGATACTGGCTTACTGCTGGATCTTTGAACATTTCTGCTATATATTCCGTCTGAAACAAAACACAGTTATCAATATAATTTAATTAGGTCAGTCAGTAGCACTAATTTCCATTAAGGTTTAATAACATTCTTAAACTCTAATAAAAGATTCTAACTCCAGTTCAGTTGTAAGTATCTACTTAATATATGTTTGAGGCCTCTACCCAAATGTAAAGAGATCATTTAAAGAGATCATTTTGGTTGAGAGTTTGGTTCTTCTAATTCGTTCAGACTTAGCAGTCCCAGATATTATCATCCGATTTGCAAATAAAAATTAGAATTACATTTTTTTCATATTATGTGCTATTAACAGTTTATTGTGTAAAAAGTCTGTTTACTTATCATAAGTTTTTTATTAGCGACATATTAAAATTTTAGATAGAAACCGCGGCTGCATCATTCTTCTAGATCTTTCCACTTTTGTTTTGATTAAAGTCTGGTCATGTGGCACAAGAAATCAGAAAACAATAAAAGAAGTGAAAAAACGTGAGGACACTCCAGCATCGCGTTCTGTGTTACAGAGATCTATCTACTGTACCAACTGACTGAGGGGTTATAGATATGAGGAGCACTTCCCGCTGCGCACATAACAGTTTTGTCCGATAGACTTTCTATACATTGGAACCAAGAGAGGAGAAACCCCGAGAAATCCTATTAATAAAATAAAAAAATCTCACCAAAAGTTTATATTTTTGCTGATCAATCGCCACATGAGCTTGCACTGCATCTATAAGTGTGATTCTCTCAAACCACGGCCAGATCATGTAGTCAACGTAGCCAGGCTCACTGCCGCCTAAGAACTTTGTGCCTCGCAGACTTAACTGTTCTTGTACGAAATTTAAAGCCCTATGGAAGGCAGCTCGGACATCGTCTGTAATTGCTTCTGGGTCCATTATGGCTTTGTAAAATATACTTGTGACCTAGAAGACAGCAAAGTTAATATCATAGATATAGGTAGGTACTACTTATTTATACATAATTCGCTGTTCTCCTTCGATGCCACCGGTTTATGAAGTAGCTTCCGGGTTCCGGTAGGGGAAATATTTTCATGATCGGATCAGTATTTCTGACGATTACCAAAGGGTAATCTAGTTAAATCTTGTTTGTCTCTATAAATAAAAAGTTACTAGCGGAGTTAGAAAACTTTACCTTTTTATAATAATTAATACAGATATGTAAATTAGTCTATTTTTCAACTAAAAAATATTTAGTTTAACGCTCTTAACCTATACAACCATCAAAGATCACGCTAAATGGAATTCTTTTTAGCATGATCTTTTGCAGTTGTGGTAATTAATCTAGTTAAAATATAAAGCCTTTTACGAAATATGTGTCTACATATATGTTACGCTCAAAATAGATAGTGCTCATTGAGCAAAAAAATAGGTTACGTCTCGTTGTATTGCCACAAGGTAAGAATAGGTAAGCACATAGCTAATTTCGTGTTATAGTTCTAATGGAACCGCTCACGACGTGTTCAGGCAATCGCAGAATAACCACATAGCGAAATCCATGTCGTGGCTGACATGCCATTCGACCATAACGCTGCGATTTCAAAAAATCTTTCCCTCTATATATATCGCCGGCCGCGAAGTTATCGAATTAAAGATTTTTTTAAACCCCTCATGAATATACTCTCTTTTATACCCTGATTGTAGAGCGACTTTCTAAGCCATTAATCAAGTAAGATATCGAAGGTACATACTGGACCAAAAGCTTCAACAATGATCTTGTCAGAAGCTTTCTTCGCTGGGTCTTTAGGGAGTAGAGGCCGCTGTGGGTATGCTTCATCTAAATATTCCACGACTATTAAACTCTCGCAAATAGTTACGCCATCTTGAATTTCAAGAGCGGGAACTTTTCCTGTAAAATGTGGGACATTAAATATTTTATATAAAAAACAAACTACCAATTTTCCCTTTTTATAATTTTAGGAAAATAGATCTTCTTGCTTATTTTAGAATCTTCTTATTTATTTTATTATTTTTAGTTTTCCGAAAGATTTGGATTATATGATTTTCCTCCATACAAACACTCAACCCTTATTTGACTCCCTTAGGGGTAAAACTTTCATAAAAATTGGAACATGTATTAGCCTAAAAAATAATTGCTCTCTCTTACATCAAAAATGATCCCTATTGTAATAAAATATGTGATTTTATTCTTAGGGGTAGATTTTTCTTTCCATAACCGCCATTATTTCCATAACAAAGTTTCA
The DNA here is from genome assembly GCA_918026875.4 of Diatraea saccharalis. Classification (NCBI taxonomy): domain Eukaryota; kingdom Metazoa; phylum Arthropoda; class Insecta; order Lepidoptera; family Crambidae; genus Diatraea; species Diatraea saccharalis. The sequence goes on from OU893337.1 coordinate 10,719,228, forward strand.
TATTAACTTGCAACCCCTATTTTTCCCCTTTAGTAGTTAAATTTCCAAATATTCTTCCTAGATGAATTACCTACATAACTCTACTGATCATGGGTCCAGCCAATTTCAGTAAATTTTATGATCGACGATGATGAGTCAGCATACCAGAATAAGCATAAAAATATATTTGTATAATATTACTTATTATTTATTGAAGATTAAACTAAATAATTAGGGTTTCATCTATTTTACCACTAAAACTCACTTTGGGACGTACCTACGTACAAGTATGTCGTCCTCGCGGTCAAGTCAAAGAAATTAGAGAAATAATCAATATTGGTGCTATTAATAAGACGAAGGACATCCTCCATGTTCTAAACTTAATATCGATTTAAGTCGTTGAAAAAATACAAAATAATTGTATTGTAATTTTATTTTATCTCTATAGATTATATGAAACCGACCCTTTAAGCCCACTTCTGGCCTTCCCTATGGATAGAATCAAATCGAATTGGGAAAATAGGCCATGACACACCACGCGGTCCCAATGTGGATTGGTAGCTGTTAACAACTGCAAATACAGCCGGAACCAACGGGTAAAAGTGCCTTCCGAAGGTAATTTATTTCTGGTTACCTATTTTTGAGGTAGCAGTATTTGTTCATCAGAATATTCAAAAGATTACAAAGTTCTACGATATATCCGTCTGTATCCGAGGTCTAGGCGCCTTCCCCGTAGACTGGTATTGGAAATTGTCCCAAAAACAAAACGATTCTTAAAGAATTTTACCTCTATGTGTCAAAATATATACAATAAAATACCATTACAATTTAAAGACCTCCCTATTAAGCAATTCAAAACATTGTTACGTCGATGGCTGTTGAACCATACCTTCTATACAGTAGAAGATTTTTTTAATCACAAGAAATAGCATAGTTGAGGTCGATGCAGAGTTAATTTAAATGTTTTAATAGTTTATAATTAATGTACAAGTTGACAATTCACAAAATTATTTCAATAAATGTAATCTTAAATATATAAAAATTTTGTCACGATGTATGTTGCCAATAAACTCCAAAACTACTGAACCGATTTCAATCAAATTTCACATGTATTCGTATTTTGGTCTAACTTACTGGATAGGATAGTTATCATCTCAATTCTTCACAAACGTAAACGAATAAAATGTACTAATTGTTTCTTAAGCAAGTGTTTATTTACTGCTTAGTTTTGTGAAGTTCTCATAGACGGCGGTGTACGTTGATTCATAGATTAAATTCTTCAATATCGTTTGATATCTAGGTTGCAAATACACATGAGTTAAAAAAAAAAATGGAAACTATTGGTCAAAATCAATGTTATCTACCTCATTTATAAAATTGAGTTTTTAAATATTATCTATTAATTTTTTGTATATATTTTGTAAAGAAGTCATTGTTTATAAAGAATAGTTAAAGATAAGAAAAATAAAATCTACATTTAATAAATTATAGTTTGGAAAAACTAAAACAACACGCTTTTGAAACTGATTGAACTAAAAATTTAAAAATGAAACTGGAGTACTCAATTGAAAAATTCATATTGTTGTACAAAAAGCGTGGGGGCTTGATTTTCATTGCTGTAAATATTTTAACGATAGTTTAGTATACCTGTAGTAATTATAATAAGCACCCCACGCATTTTTTACGACAAAATGAATTTTTCAATTGCGTACTCCAGTCTTATTTTCAATTTAGCTAATTCGATTTTACCGGAAGGGTTTTATTTCCACAGTTGCGATTAGAGAAATAAAATATGGCGGTACGAAGTTCGCCGGGTCAGCTAGTTAATTTATATATTTTTAATATCTTAATTAATATTTGTTATTATTTAAAATGGAAATTGTTTTGAAATCTAGTTGAACTGACATTTGCATGCTAGTGAAATAATATGGCTAAATAGGTTTAAGTACGTTATTGAAGGCAACTATCCACTTCATTGTAATCTACCCTATTTATAGCTAATAACGAATTATTATTATTATTATGAAAGCTGGACCTCATGAAAATTCTGAATTTCCCCGTCGACGATACCTATCTTGATACGGTCCGGACCTATGAATACCTATTACTTTCTAGGTCTGGACCATAATCAGGATAAATTTGGTTAAACATAGGAGGTATGGAAAACTACACTTACCAAAAATACTCTTGGAATTCAGCCATTCTGGTTTATTCTGTAAATTAATGTTAACAACTTCGTAATCTAATTGCTTTGCGTTCAGCGCCAGAATAGCGCGTTGTGCCCACGGGCAAAAGCGCATGTTGTAAATACGCAACTTCCCATTATAAGGCGGTAAAGGGTCACCTGGGAAATAAACAATTAATTTAGGTTGTTATAAGTGTGCAGAAATATTTTTGTTAGGTAGGTAAGTACCTCTTCCCTACTCCTATAGAATAGGTGCATGCCATGCACTCTGTCAAGAGAAATTTTTTATAATTCCTTGAATAAAGATCATGTGACATTCTATTGGTTAAACCCACTTGCAGATTATTATCCCTCTAATACCTCAAAATACAAAAGGAGGTTATATGTTCGATGGCGGTGTATGTTTTTTTTATGTATGTTCACCAAATGTTGACCGATTTTCAAAATTCTTTTTTTATTCGGCAGATTAATGGACCGAGGTGGTCCCATTTAAATTTTATCGAAATCGAATTAGTAGTTTTACTTTTATAACAAAACAAAATACGCTTTTCATATCGGTGTTTCTTTCTTTAATACGAGAAACGTGCCTTAAAACTAAAGAAAAATGGTGCCAATAAAAAAAAATATTACTTAGTTTTACCAGGATAATCTATATTTAGATGATATGTATTATATTTCATGTATAATAGTAACAAAAGATTGCGTATTGTGAATTCATTCAATATCTGAAATGAGGATTTTCGATTTTCAATATATTTTTATATGAAAATAGGTACGTCAATAGATACTTTAAATGTTTATAATTCATTTGTTTATGTTTTAGTGCACTCAAATAAAAACTTTTTTATATTTAAAAATCCCATACCTAAATGCTTACCTACAATTAGGCACAATTGTAAGTAGGCATCATGTAGGCATGTAGCCTACAATTACTAGCGACTTAGCCCTAGTAAATTATGTATGGCCTATGTCATTCGCGTATGATGAGGCTTCCCGAATGTGATTTTTTTTAATCGATCCAGTAGTTTCGGAGCCTATTCGATGCCGACAGACAATCAAATCTATTATCTATACAGTATTATTTATGTTATTGTTATCACGAATTTAAAATGTCTTGTATTGAAATTTATTTTAGACATACTTAAATATCGGGTTGGCACAAAAGTAATGAGACACTTGGTTTAAGTTTTTACTTTTTTATTATTATTACAATAAAAAAAGTTTAGTCAATGATGTAATTACCATTAGTGTCTAAGACTTCTTGCCAACGATCCGGCAAAGTTTGGATGCCTTTTGCCCAGAACTCTGATGGCTGTGCCTCGAAAAAGTTGTTCAACTCCGCCTCTACGTCAGAGAAATCATTAAATTGTTTACCCCCGCAAATGCTGTTTCAGGGCTCTAAACAAATGATAGTCTGATGGGGCGAGGTCTGGGGAATAAGGTGGGTGGGGTATCGTCTCCCAGCCCAAGTTCTCCAACTGCCGGCGAACCACAGATGCGACGTGAGGTCGAGCGTTATCGTGCAGTAAAACTACATTGACTCGTCTTCGTCGTTTTTTCTTGATAGCGGCAGATAATTTGGTAAGCTGGGTTGAATATTTGTCAGCGATTATAGTTTCATTGTGTAATAGCTCTTAAAACAGTATGCCTTGCGCATCCCAGAAACAGCAAAGCAGAATTTTTCGGCGGTTCTTTTGACTCGGCTTCGGTTGAGTTGGTGGCGTTTCTTCTCGAGGCAGCCAAAAAGCACGACGTGTATCGTTCTCGTAATAAATCCATGATTCATCTCCAGTAACCAGATCTGACAAAACTCTTTACGTCGGGGTCGCAGCAAAAGTGACTGACAGATAGCGACACGGACTGCACGACTGGCGTCTGTAAGGATGTGCGGTACCCACCGAGCCAAAACTTTTCGATAACCAAGCTCATGCAGATGGTGTGACTGCATTTAAGTGCTTCCGCTAATTCACGAGTGGTAGCATCCGGATTCAACTGCAGTTCGCGGCGCAAATCGTCATCATTCACTGCGGGTGGTCGCCCTGAGCGTGGCTGACTTTCGAGGCTCCTGTCTCCTGATTTAAAACGGTCAAACCATCGGGACACCGTCGCATGGCTTGTACTTCCAGCGCCTAATGCATTGTTGATATTGTCAACCGCAGCCCGCGCCTTGTGGCCTAACAAGTACTCGTATAAGTATAGTGTTCGAACTTGTCGCTCGTCCATTTTTCTTCAAACTGACTAAACAAATCGCGAGCGCGGCTTTATATACCCTACACCAGAAGTACCTAGAATGTTCTACAACATTCTAGAATATTATCGAAAAAATTGATTTTAAAAAGGAAATGTTATAGATTTTTCTAGTGTGTCTCATTACTTTTGTGCCAACCCAATATTATTTGTGAGAATAAATTATTTAATAACTAAACAAAAACGCACACTTACATCTAAACAAACACTAAATGATTTAAGCCATGTTACAGAGTTTATATTATAATATTGTGATTTGTGACACAGATTGGTAGGTACTTTATGTATGTGTCCCAGCTAAGTGGTTAAATCAACCGTTCAATCGTTTTCTTCCGCACGCCTTGTTTTCTATTTGAATAATTATGACATTTGGACCGTTCAACAAGACTTATGTAATTTTTTGCTGTTATTAACTACTGTAGCACTGATAAACTTCTAATTCGTAATAAATACATATACTTAAACAATCGCAGTTAAATATATTGAATCGCGGTATATCTTATCTTTGTATAATTGTTTTAGTATTAAGAATTCATTATGAAAGTATAAGCTTAGCCCATTTGCGTTATTATTCTGTACGTTAGGGATCACATGGACCATATGGACATATTAACAGTTAGTCGCGAATAAGCAGTTTGTTATTATCTTTTTAGTTAACCTGTAACTGTATCGATTACAGATCGTAACAAGGAGAGTTTGAGTTTTAATCTTACCAATAAATTTCGGTATTCCCGATGAATTGTCAGTTAATCAATTGGCTGAACCGTATTGTTCAACCGTATTGTAGAACGAAGCGTTCAGCTACTCAGCTGATTGAAGGTCAGCGCGTAAATTAAATGGCGCCATTCGATTGGACAGTTGATTTTACTACTTGGTTGCTATACAGATACTATTTATTTGAATCGCCAAATAAATAGTATCTGTATTGTGATACACACAGCTTGAATTGCTAAAGTAAACGGCCTTTTAAACAGTTCTAAAAAACTCAATTATCATTCAATCGATAAGCGCCGATGCGGTGCAACTCACTAAAGATGACGTAAAGTCTTCGATCTAGATATTTATTTAACTGACAATAATGAAACTACAATCTTAACTATTAATTACGATCTCAGTAGCTGAGTGGCTCTCATGCAGATTCAATAGAGTACATGGACCTAATCATGGAAAAAAGATCTGGGTGTTATGTTATGGTACCTTCGTTGCTTTAAAATATCTTAATACAGGTATTTTAGTTATTAAGCTGAACTAATTATATAAGTTATAATTATTTATTGTACTTAAGTTAAGAACTAATATTTAATCATACTTATCTATGTACCAAATTACATCTAGATAAAGTCAAATCCATTCGTTTTCGGGCTTTTAATAGGTAGCCCCTATAATAATATTTTTAATAAAGGTAAAATTTTATTTATTCTTAATAAGTATTCATACCATACTATTGATTATATAAACTTACCTTTTTCCAAGTGTTTTGTGTTGAAGTCTACTTTACTTGAACCCATTGTCCAGTACGATGCTACGTATTCCACAGCGGGAACCACAGAATGAAGCACTTTAAACGATGTAACAAGTACGTGACTCGATAAACTAACTAGCGATGCTATCATTGTAGAGATAGCTATTTACCCGTACACTACCCACGATGTTATTAATTTTCTTTCCAAATCATCTCCCTCTGGTTCAGATAAAATAAGTTTTTATTAGGTATAGTGAATTGTAAACACCTAACTTCTTTTATTCTTAATTACGCATTAAAACAAAGTATAGGTTATGTTGACTACGAACAACAAGCAATGCACGATTGACTGATATTAAGGTCGTCTCGCTTGTTCGTATTAGTAGTTGGCTCGGTTTCTAGTAAACAAAGGACTTCAGCTGCTCGCGCAGACTTGATAGCGATATATATATTATACTAATATTTTAAAGAAGAAAGATTGGATTGTTTGTTTGCATTGAATAAGCTCCGAAATTATTGGGCTGATTTTGAAAATTCTTTAACTGCGAGAAGCTTACATTATACCTACGTGGGCGACGTCATATTATGTAGATTGTGAGCGATATGGGTTATAATTTATGCTGGCGAAGTCGCGGGAATACAGAAAAGTTGTTAGAAAAATAAAGAGATTGAATTAATATTTCTTGGTTGATTTTTTATATGGCTAGAGATCATTTAACCTGTTTTTCGTAGGAATGGCGTAATATTCATATACGTTGATCTGTATAGGCTTCTAAACACGTGTGCTTAATTTATAGATGTATGTGTCTATGTTTGTCCACGGATATCTCGCAAACTAGACGTCGGATTACAATGATATTTTCTTTATTTGATTGCTTAGCTTTCAACTTAGGGTACAATACAAGTTTCATCAAAATCGGTTCACTAGTTTTTAAGATATAACCTATTAAAATTTAAACTATTTTTAAAGGAGTAAAAAATAGACTTCAAAAGATCGTAATAAAGTGAAGGGGCTGAAAAGAGAGGAATAATGGAATAATAAATTTTATTTTCCAATAAATCGAAACCCAAAGTACCAACAATCTTTTTTGAGATCAGTGTCAGCCGTGTCATTAGTAAGAAGTAAAAAGCACTATCAGAAAATATTTTTCTCTTACCATACGTGATAATTTATAAAAAAGGTTTTCAATTTGACCTATACGTTTATAACCGACCTTAAAACAAATAGGTAATCGATTCGATCTATATGTATATATCGCCAGATATTTGATATCTGGTAATAAATGTATATTGCACCGGCCTCAAAAAAAAAATACTTATGTATCTACTTTTTGTTTCAATTTCATTGAATATTATAAAAAATATTTTCAGTTTATTATAATTTTTTCATGTTAGTTTATTTTTTTTAAGTTATTTATTTATAGTTACAGTTATAGGATATCAAATTAAAGCAAAATTTAAATGTTTTACTTTTTATTATGCACCAACATTTACGTTTTAGTACGTACTTTGTTATTTATTGTAAATAAATGAAATTAAACAACATTTCCAATGAAATACAATAATAAAAACAATAAATAATGGTATATAACTGCCACACAGACAAGTTTTTGGATAATAAGTACCTCTATGGTAATGTAATTATTTTACTTTTTGATGAGGATGTATCTTTTACTAAGTAAATATATGGCAGATTTTATAAAGATAATTTGTGTTGACCAGAATTATTACAGCTTTAAGATGTTGTAAATATAAAAAAAATACAAATTTGAAATCTTGAAATGTCTTGACATTTTTAGTTTATCTTTGAGCATTGTTTTATAAAAAATATTATTGCTTCTTTCCATGCAATATTGCAAAATAATAATATATAAGTAAATCAAGTAAAGAATTTTCAATGTTGTGACATCATCAGAATTTATAATATGTCTCCTATTCTTTCTTCTTTCTTGGGCGCATACAGCATACAGCACTGGTGTCCAGCATATTATAGTTAGGGTCTCCCTTAGCACGGGACTCAGTGAATTTGGCATGTGTCTCTGCTGCTAAATAATATGCCTTCACAGCTGGCACCGTCTTCATTGCTTCAATATATGTTGTCTGTGGAAGTAACAAGAAATTTAGTATCTTTTACAATTATCAGTACACAGGCTAATAAGACTTGACAAAAATATTGTGAATATGTTCTGTGTCTCAAATTCTGTAGTCCTAGTAGTAGTGGAGTAAGACCTTCAAATTGAAAAATATTATATTTTCACATTCACCATGAGTGTAATAGTCAAATGGAAGAGGGTATAATTTCATACAAACTTTAGAAATAGAACTTATAAAATAAATCTCATAGAGCAAATTTATATGTAATAAAACCACTTACCAACAAACCATATTTAGCTGAGTCAATAGCAAATTCAGTTTTACCCAAAAGAGGTAATGCAAGGAATCTTTCCAAAAATGGCCAAATGGTAAAATCAACCAAGCCAGCTTCATCCCCATGGAGGAATTTAGTACCACGGCTTTCCATTTCTTTTTGTAAACCTTCCAAACCCTTGTGATAATTTTCAACCATGTTAGGTTGCAGTGCTTGAGCATTGAATGCAGCTGTATAGTATGCAGATTGGGCCTACAATTTGTAAAAGGAATCAGTTATCAATCTATAACATTACAAAGAACAACTTATTTATCTATCATATATAATTTTGTGTAACACATACACCGCTGAAATTTTCAACAAGCATTTTATCTTCAGCTCTCCTCAGTGGATCAGTAGCCTGAAGAGGTGCATCAGGATATTTCTCATCCAAATAAACATTTATAATGTTGCTATCAAAAATTGCCTTTCCTTGTTCATACTCTAGAGCAGGAACAGTACCTGATAACATAACAATGATAACAGAATGTTTGATTTTTTATAAATAAATGATAACCAGGTACATATAAACAATGTTTTCCTTAACTTATAAATAACTTTATAAGGTAAATATGAAGTGCTAAACTAAGATAAATAAGGATGCTGTCATTAAATAATGTTGAAGATTGAAAAGCTAATTATTCCAAGAGGCACTTTTTTACAATATTGAAGGTATATATACTTGGAATTAGTAAAACCAATTAACACTTGTAATGGCCAATAGTGTCTTCAAAAAGTGTGAAACGGTTTTAACCTACCTTTGGGGCTAAATTGGAAAATCCATTCTGGTTTATGGTCTAAATTGATAAAGACTAAATCATAGTCCAATTTCTTTGCATTCAACACAAGCACACTTCTCTCGGCGTAAGGGCAGAACCGCATCGCAAAAAGTCGTAATTTGCCACTATAGGGAGGCAGTACATCACCTAAAAGATAATTTATTAATAAGTAATAATAACAATGGTAACAGACTTTCTCGCAAACTTAAAAGCCTATTTGTGAATAATATTGAAAAAAAGTACTACTTACAAACTCGTAGATATGCTTACAAGTTATATACTATAAATTTACATGACGATACAATTGTAAATTTACACTGAAATAACATCCCATTTTGTACTTACACAAACATAAAGACTTACACGTCCAATAACTATTGGTCTTCCTTCTATGTAGGTATTATAAATTAAACTAAAATAGTGTTAAACTAGAAATTTAACTTAAGGTTATGAATTAATATTACAGAAAAGTTTATTACCGGTTTGTAAATGCTTCTCGGACATGACGGTGAAAACTTAAAAGTGTTTGAGATGTAAAATAACTTTAACTAAATTATTACAATATTGTAAGTGTTGGGGTATGGTCGGAACAATTCCTTTAAAAGAAAACACCCACAGAACACAAATACTAAAATAAAATAGGTAATTTATTTAAACACAGGCTCAACTTCTCACACAGCCAGCAGCCCACAGAACAATAATACTCTACGAGAAGAATGCCAACTTCATAGAAAAATATTATCCATAGAAACTAGCTCCACCTATAGTCAGCCCCCCGAAACAAGTAGTATGGCGGGAAGTTTAAATACTTATTTTTATACTTGGTTTTATATTAACTACCAAATTACTAAAACCAATGTTTTCTGTGAATATTTTTCGTATACGAAATCCATAACATAAACAAATTCCACAAACGATAAACATCCACAGGGAACACAGGTTTTAGTAATTTGGTAGTTAATCTAGGTGATATATAGGGACTACTTCAAAAAGGGAATATAATACAAGCAGATAATAATAACACACTCTATTTTATTATTATTTTAACATACCGCTTTATTACACAAATTAAGTGAATTTTCAACATACTGTTTGGTTTTTAACTTTAATTCAACATTGATTTACAAGCCTTCAGATTTATTTTAATGTGTGCACCAAATTATCAAGAAAATTATTTTGACACAGCATTCTATATTCAGTGTACAATTACATTTGGAATTCTGTTGATGAATTCCGTCCTTTGTGGAAAATATATTTAGCCCACGATTCACATCTGAAAACAAATACAACGAAATTAAGAATGTTATATCCTTATAGTACAAGAGATAGAGCTACATTTTCCTAAGAATTTTATAACAAACTAATTTAATTTATAGTTCGTAATCAATAAACAATCTTAGTCACCTTCACCTACATCATCACTTTTATCAGAAATAACAAAATTCTCTCATACAGATTAGCATGATATACCTAATACTAAAGCTCTTTGACTCAAGTCATATTTTTTACAACTAAATACAAGTATTTACGTCAATTCTAACTCTACTGCAAATAAAATAATTAACACTAGCATTACATAATGGGAATATTCTCTTGTTAAAATGTAGCGGAACTTCACGTACTATTCATTAGTTTGGAAATCTATATATAGAAAATTAAAGCAAGTACCGTATAAGATTCCTTTTAGTCGGCTTCGGAAAACGAAAGAGCTTTACATTATGCTGGGTTGGCGAACGTCCACACTTAAAACATTTTTTTCTGTTTTCTTTATCAGCCATATTTTCAACAACCACAACAACAGAAAAGAGTCATATCTCAAATTTCACAAATAACTATAAATCCACTTCCTAAGCACATTAAAAGGAGGAACAAAAGCTCATCTCGACGTTATAATGATAAGAAAATGCAGGAAACAAGTAATTGTGATGGAATCGCATGGAACAAGTGGGAACAACAACAAAACAAATTGCCATTGTCGACACCAAATCAGTTACAAAAATAACTACTACTAATTTTAACAATGATGCCTTCCAATTAATAAAATTAAAACGATTGCAACTCAAAAAAAATAAAAGTCAGATGTATTATTTACTTGACTTAATAAAATGTATTTCTGAATATTAAAAACTTGGATAAATATATTTTTTTGGCAAAAGACAACTATCAGAGACTACTAAAATGTGTGAAAGTCATAACATGAGGCAACACTGCAGATTCATTTCATTGCCATACTATTAAATCTTAGTTGCTAGTTAAAAATATGGTATTATGAAAGATTATTTGGGTCTTTCATCATAAAATTTTGCCCCTCTAGGTATAATTTTACACTTGTATGAAGTTACCACCCCCTGCAGCAGCCAGACAGCACCAGATCAAAGAGTAAAAGTATGCATCACAGAACAAAAGTACTCTACGAGAAGAATGCCAACTTCATAGAAAAATATTTTCCATAGAAACTAGCGCCACCTATAGTCAGCCCTCCGGAACAAGTAGTATGGCGGGAAGTTTAAATACTAACTTTATACTTAGGTTTCATATTAACTACCAAATTACTAAAACCAGTGTTTTCTGTGAATATTTTTCGTATACGAAATCCATAACATACACAAATTCCACAAACGAAAAACATCCACAGGGAACACAGGTTTTAGTAATTTGGTAGTTAATCTAGGTGAAATATAGGGACTACTTCAAAAAGGGAATATAACACAAGCAGATTATAATAACACACTTTATTTTCATTATTATTGTAACATACCACTTTATTACACAAATTAAGTGAATTTTGAACATACAGTTTGGTTTTTAACTTCATTTTAACACTGATTTACAAGCCTTCAGCATTATTTTAATGTGTGCACCAAATTATCAAGAAAATCATTTTGACACAGCATTCTACAATATGTTCGGTGTACAATTTCATTTGGAATTCTGTTGATGAATTCCGTCCTTTGTGGAAAATATATTTAGCCCACAATTCACATCTGAAAACAAACACAACGAAATTAAGAATGTTATATCCTTATAGTACAAGAGATAGAGCTACATTTTCCTAAGAATTTTATAACAAACTAATTTAATTTATAGTTCGTAATCGATAAACATCCTTAATCACCTTCACCTACAGCATCACTTTTATCAGAAATAACATAAAATTCTTTCATACAGATTAGCATGACATACCTAATACTGAAGCTCTTTGACTCGAGTCATATTTTTTACAACTAAATACAACTATATATGTAAATTCTAACTCTACTGCTAATAAAATACCTAACACTATCATTACATAATGGGAATATTCTCTTGTTAAAATGTAGCGGAACTTCACGTACTATTCATTAGTTTGGAAATCTATAAATAGAAGATTAAAGCAAGTACCGTATAAGATTCCTTTTAGCCGGCTTCGGAAAACGAAAGAGCTTTACATTATGCTGGGTTGGCGAACGTCCACACTTAAAACATTTTCTTCTGTTTTCTTTATCAGCCATATTTTCAACAACCACAACAACAGAAAAGAGTCACTATCTCAAATTTCACAAATAACTATGAATCCACTTTCTAAGCACATTAAAAGGAGGAACAAAAGCTCATCTCGACGTTATAATGATAAGAAAATGCAGGAAATAAGTAATTGTGATGGAATCGCATGGAACAAGCGGGAACAACAACAAAACAAATTGCCATTATCGACACTAAATCAGTTACAAAAATAACTACTACTAATTTTAACAATGATGCCTTCCAATTAATAAAATTAACACGATTGCAACTCAAAAAAAATAAAAGTCAACTGTATTATTTACTTGACTTAATAAGATGTATTTCTGGATATTAAAAACTTGGATAAATAGAATTTTTTGGTAAAAGACAACTATCAGAGACTACTAAAATGTGTGAAAGTAATAATATGAGGCAACACTGCAGATTCATTTCATTGCCATACTATTAAATCTTAGTTGCTAGTTAAAAATATGGTATTATGAAAGATTATTTGGGTCTTTCATCATAAAATTTTGCCCCTCTAGGTATAATTTTACACTTGTATGAAGTTACCACCCCCTGGTATGCATGCACAAATATACTTATATTCTTTACAGCAAGTTCAAGGCCATAAAAAAAAATATCCGTTATGTTTTTTCTTATGACAAAGAGAAAATGACAACCATGGACTTAATACTATATAACAGGACAGATCACTCCCAGCTGAAAAACAAGCCAAACAAGTTATCATGTACAGAGGCTATATGTCCCTTTCTAATAGGGTGACAATAACACTAATTTAGTGAGATTTTTCATATGGTCAGTTTTTTAACTACCGCGGCTATTATAGTACACAATAGTCTTGTTTATAAATCTTGGTACTGCGAAGGTCAGTTATAGGATGGGTGGTCAAATTTTCGGAAAGATTTAGAATGACCACGTTGTCCCAGTACGAATTACTGGATAGATTGGTTCCATCCTTTAATAATACCTGTGCTTTAGCACTATGTTTTAGCACCGTTAATCCTCATTAGTTTAATAAGGAATGTCGGGTGGTTTTATTAATCCATTAAGAATTTCTGTGTTTCAGTTCCACCACTACACATTGGCACCTACATTCAGGCCTATAATTCTGAAAATTGTCTTTACGAAAATGAACTTTAATTTAAGTGTTCATTCGTTGTACAAAATAAAAAAATATTTGTCAAGATTCAGTAGTTTTGAAGAACAATAATGATTGATGTATCAAATCGGAAGTTCGTGCACGTATACAAATGATTAGCGTGTTTTATCTGCATTTGTGAATAGGAAAAAGACAGGCGTTGCGGGATGTGGAGCAGAGTTAAACGATACACCGACCAAATAAGGTAGTCCTTTTACGCAAACGCTACTCTTTAGATGACTTCTTAATTTAATCAGGTTGCGATAAGCAATGTCTCTCAAAACCGTAACACATGCATGAATTTTACACACTATACAAATGATTTCTGCGTATAACACGAGTTTTGACTTATCATGCTACTATTGCGAATAAGCTGTAAGAAGTTTTCCGCTCACTAGTATGTTATAGTAGTTCTGTCAACTTTTGATAGATGACACTTTTACTAATTTAACCAGATTATGATCATGAGTATGTGAACACTAGTATCGAGTTAAAGTATAAATATATAAGAATTAAGCAATGTAGATTTATTTGGGTTTTATGAGTAGGGTATGTAGTGCTTATTTGGTGTGCATGGTGTGGTGTGTGGTCTCAAAATTTTTCCAAAAAAATTGACCTCTCATCTTATGAGGAAGATGCCGCTACGGTACCTTCTTGATTTCTCCATGACAACCCTTCCGGTTTTCTTTCATGTATAAAAGAAAATTTATTTTCAAAACTCAATAAACAACTCGTAATCTATTTGTACCTTTTCGTATTTGTATTAATATCTAAGTTTCAAACTTTACAAATTTAAGTTTTTTAATATGTCAGCTAAAAGAAATGGAAATGACTATCTTTGTCCATTAGTTTCTTGCATAAATCAACTTTTGCTTTCCTCATTACCGTCCTTTGCAATCACGATAAAATCCACACCATCAAACTTTTCACATGTTTAAATTTATAAAAGGGATATTGCCATATTTGGTAATATTAGTACCCGCGCATTTGAGATTAGGCAACTTATATCGCTCACTTTCTGAACAGAAAATGGAAACAGATAGAGCCGGTCGAGCAATACGAATGAAAGTAAATAGAACACAAAAATAAATATTTGTTTTGCTTAAATTAAATTAATTATGAAATACAAATATTTTATGCTCCTGTCACGTGACCGCAAACAGCGCGTGACGTTAGGCCCCTCGTACTTATATCAGAACTTAGAGAATTGAACCTTATGCTTAAGCCGGAGAGAATACTTACGTTTTTCTTATATATTTAATACTACTCTATGGTTTTTTCCTTAAATGGTGCGTACAGATTGATTTTTGAATACCATGGTCCTAAACAATCGATAAGCTAATTTTATTGCACAACACTAAAATGAATGAACAACAACAAAACTACATCAAGTTTCAATAATATGTTTATATTATGTATGGTGAATGGATGAATAGGGTTTATTAATCAAAAACAAAAGTCATAAAAACGATCATTATTATAAAGAAATTCGTTTATTATTAATAAACTTACCCGATATGTATCAAATATACTATGCATTCGTACAAAATAACATAACTGCTGGCTAAAATGACGTTTGTGCAAAGTGTAACGTGCAAATAACTTGTGCTTTCGAAATTAAGACATTATAAAACTATTATCAGTTATTAAATCTTATATTCATAATTAAATCATCTTAATAAACATTCAGCAATCAACAAGAAACGTCTGCTCTAAACGAACAGCAAGGTTATAACTTTAAATTTCAAATCACAAAGTTATTATACTATTGCTACTGATCTTTCATGTCGAAGGCGGACGTCGAGCTATGTGTTAAGTTAATTCGTACGGTGGGTTTGTGCTTTTTGGTTCTTACAATAATATTGTTAATAACCGTTTGACTTCCTACACAACCTACTCTAGAAATCCGTTTTATTGAAATATATTATTTACTAAGTACCTAGAGTAGTTATGGTCTCTTAAAATCTCTGCGGTGGTATCGTGTGCGTTAGGTGGTTACGTTCCCTCAAATATAGTATAGCTGAGTTGTTTAGTTGAAATTAAAAAAGCAGCCCTTGCTGAGTTTCTTGCCGTTTTTTGTCAGTACGAGATCTCCCGCCTTAGTTTTGCGAACCATTGGTAAAGTTTTCGACTTTCACAAGTACTATGTAACAGCCTAGACTGAATTGATTTTGATATTTATGTTAATATCATTCGTTTTGTGGATGCATAATGACACTTCATCTTCATCATTATTTTTGTTCTCCATTCCAAACCTGAATTCAACGAAAGTTACGAGCAACCAATAAGTTGGCTCATCACTAATGTTGACGTATCAACCAAACATCGTTCCTTTACACGTAACATAATAAACAACTGAAACTTACAATTAAAATAAATTCAAATTAGTTTGAAAATTGTGACTGAACTGAACATGACAATGACATTTGACATGTGAACGACAAGGAAAGGGCAAGTTTGTTTTTGTAACTTGTAATTTACCTACCCATGATTTTCTTCTCATATAAAAGATAATAACAGGTCTAGGGAAAACTGTGATATCTGGCTATCGTTTTTATTTTACATGTAAAAATGCATATGTGAAAGATTTTTTTAAATTTACGACCATGAATCCATATAAGGATGTTGAAGATGGTTCTTTCACTCTTCCTCACATTACTTATGAAGATATTGCCACGAAGCTTTTGAAAGATCATCACTTCTTGACAGCTCTAGAACTACACACGGAGCTTGTGGAATGTGGAAGAGAACTGCCGCAACTAAGAGAATTCTTTTCAAATCCAGGAAACTTCGAACAGCATGTATCCAGGGCGTCTGAGCTTAATTCTATGCGTACGTATTTAATTACAGCAAAATAAATGGTAATTTGAAGATGATCGAGTGTTTAAAGTTAAATTTTATCATACTATTGTGTTTTATAAAAATCCATGCTTATTTATTCTTATTAGAGTAAAGGTAATAATGTAATAACATTTAGGTAATGTATGGAGTATTAATAAAATTTACAAACTTGTTCTTTCTAGTTAGAGTAATATTAATTTATTTATCTAATTTTACTTCTTATTTTTATTTTGAAACCAAAATATATCTAGATCGGACACCAAGCCAAGCAACTTTAGATTCTTTGGACACTGCTCGTTATTCTGAAGATGGAGGTGGAGACAGAGGTGGTAGTGGAGGGGATGTAGCTGTCCTTGAATTTGAACTTAGGAAAGCAAAAGAAACCATCAATGTTTTACGAGCCAATTTGACTCAATTTGCAGGTATAAAACAATTGCGTTTGTGTCCTACAAGTGAAAAAACAGGTGTATGTTATATGGCTGGGCAATATAAACCATTTTAAGTTTTAAATATTCAACAATACGAATTTTACTAAACTTGTAAAAGTAGAAAAAATATATTACTAAAATTTTGCTTAAATACATAGGCATTAAATTAGTTACATAAAAGTTTGAAACATAAACACACACAAACAACATAGATATAACAAAGCCCAGATGCCCATATGTTTCGAGCTACCATAGCAAAGTGTGACAATACTTCAAAGATTGAATTTGTAAGAGTGTTTTTGGTTGACTAGCAGCAGTTCAGCAAACGTAGCACTGTATCTCTGAAACTATTGATTGCAGACTTGCTGTTACTTCTACATTATTTCTCAAATATGAATGCACTATTATTTACTGTACAACGGTAAATAAAATAGGCCACTAGCTTATTTTTAATGTTTTTTTTTTTCTTATTTTGCAAATCACACATTCCTTTTTTCAGATGGAGATTCTGCTTTAGACAAAGTGTCCAAAGATGCATTTAATCAGAGGTCTTTAAAACCTCATGAGAAAAAAGCCCTTAATTTTCTTATCAATGAATATCTATTACTACAGGGCTATAAACTCACCTCAATAACATTTTCAGATGAAAATCCTGATCAGGTATGGACATGGACTTTATTATATTTATTTTGTCAATGAGGATATTAAAATGTGGATATTCTATGGTATCAGATATTACAAATTTAGTTCATTCACACAAAATATTTAATTTGTTTTTAGGAGTTTGAAGATTGGGATGATGTAGGTTTGAACATGCCAAGGCCAGCAGGATTGGTATCTTTATTTTGGGGAAATTCAACATCACTGAATATACTTAAAGTTGATGCTTGTACACAACATGACATTCATATTGATAGCATAGGATGCCAAACAGACTTAGAAGATGGGAATATATGCATGAGTTGCCAGTCATCCCTTGATGCTGGTACTGATTGGAATCATGAGGTAAATTTCATATTAGCTGTACTTAAATAAATTAAATCATGGTATAATTAAACTAGTCCTTTTAATTGCTGATTCCAGTTGCTGATTCAAGCTGAAGAGATAGTTTTGTTAAAACAAAAAGTCATAGCATTAGAAACTGAGAAACTGAATTTCCAAAAACTTTATGATGCAGCTATTGTCAGTCTGAATGCACTAACAAGCCCTATGTCAGATAACAAAACATTAGACTTTAATATACCAGATGAAAAAATATCATCTGTACAATCAGCTAATGACAGGATAGAAAATGCATTGAATGTGAGACCGATCACTTGTACAGCAGCGGAAAACCATTATGGCAGTGGGAATTCCACACATAGTGCTACACCAGAGCAATTCGAAATGATAGATAGTGAAAAAAATAATGCCTTGTAAGTTTACTAATTAATTATTTCTTTTAAACTAATGCTTTCTGATTTATATATGTGTTTCAACTAAGTATATTTGTCATGGCCTGTCCTCCTTAACCATCAATAACAAAACTCAGGCCTTCCTTATGAATGGTTAAAGAGGATGGGATATTGATATAAGAGATTCCTGCAAGGGATGTTTAAAGGTAATGACACATGGTTGTGCATCAAGTTACCACAATATTTCAATTTTTCAGTAAACCATTGTGAATGCAAAATTGAACAAATTTTCATCTGTATAGAAAGTTTAAATATTTGTAAAAATGAAATATCTTTTGGCTGTTTGGATAGATTGCCTGAACATTGATGAAAATATGCTCTGTAGTAGCAAAAAAGTAACTTATGCTTGTAAAATTCGTCGGTCCTGTTAGGTCCTGGGTAGCCCCCACACAACACATACAACCCACACAACACATACACATACAATAACACATACACATACAATAACACACACACAGCTACACACACACTGGCATACATACACTTTCACACACACATTCACACATCTTACACACACATCTACACGCCGTACTAGTCTGGAGTAGTATAGTGGGTACTTACCTGTGTACTTACCTGGGGACTTACCTGCTGTGCTTGCTCGACGACTGGTGCGGCGCCGGGACCTCGGTAGGGCCGTAGCCGCGGCGCCACGAGAGGGGATGCGACCCGCCGACCGGCTGGACGCTCCCTGTCTGCCCTCCGGGGCTGATACAGGGAGTGATGAGGCTGGTCTACTGTGGCGCATCGACCTACGGGGGAGAGGATCCACGATAAGGGCTATGCCTGTGTGGATCCTCTCAACACGATGGGTAGGGGACCGGAGATTGCACAGTTGCGCATCTCTGGTCTCTAGTCAGGGGCAGCTGGCCGGTTCGCGCAGCGGTCGGCATTGCACGCTCCTGCCTCGTCGTGGGGGTGCGTCTCGAATGTCTCTGAGGCGTACCCCCAACTCGAGTGGGACCTGCCCTTTTCAGGGCGGACCGAAATGGGGGCGAACCGCGCGGTGTATGGCCTCCGGGCATCGCCTACCATGAGAGGGACATCGCTGAGTTTTAGTGGGTAAACTTCTGTTTCTTGTCTAGCCCCTTCGAGGACGGGGCCACAGGAGGAGTCCCACATCACCCGTGGAGCCCGCGCAGGGTGAAGCGGGTATGCGTAACGCATTTCTCAGCGTCAAAAAAAAAAAAGTCCTGGATAGCTCAGTTGTTAGAGATTGCTTAGGTTAGAGATCGCTGATTGCAAAAAGTCATGGGTTCATCCCATGTCAGAGTACTAGTGACAGAGTGGATTTTTCAAGCATTTTTCATTTAGAATATCTACTCTCAATTTATGAGGGTTTCTATTTAAATGTGGAAATTTTACAGTTTTGTATAGTCTGATGTGCTGTTGACTGTACACCAATCAGGATTATATTGAAAGGTGTTCTTTGGTCAGTGTTCCTTGTATAGATCAAAACACAGCTTCTTTTGATATTCGAGTACTTAGAAATATTTTTGTTTTAGAAGAAAAGATGGTTCTAATACTAGTTCCTTTGACCCTGTGACACTTGACAACAGTATACGTGATTCTCCATTGCGAAGAAGTAGTGTGACAACACTGGATGAAACCTTAAGTATCAATGATGGAGGAGAGTGGACTCGCGTACATTACGATTATGGCGTCGCTGAAACCAACAGCAAAGAGATATGGATAGATAGGTGAATGACATATACAACTAAAAATATATAAAAAAAATAAAATTTCTACCCAAAACCTTTTTCTATAACAGTTTAATCTTCCCTCAGTATTCTGAACACAGCTATAATCATAATTTAAAAAGAGTTTTTATTTATTATATAAAAATAGAATAGAAAAGAAATATTTTTTTTCACATTTAACAGAAATAATGCACATCATTATACACCCCAATTAGAAAACGCATTTTTAATTAAAAAAAACGAAAACTGGAATTTTTCTTTTATATACTTAAACATTGTATATGTATGGACACAGTTATACTAATTTATTTATTTAATTGTATTCCACAATGTAGTATTAAGATTTTGCAAAACTATAAATGTTATAGTTATACTTTAAATATTTTTTTATCAATTCAGAATAATTTAATGAACCTTTATTTTGTAACATTATTGTTAAGTATTTTGTTTCAGTGGTCTACCACACAGTTTGAAAGTTTCCATTTTGAACTGGTGTTGTGAAACTCTGAATTTAACAGAACCACTTAATAATGACCTCTTGGCAGAGCTGGTGACAAGTGAGAAACAAATCACGTTGCCTGGGTTATTGACATTAGTTGCCGATACATTACCTCGAGTAAGTACATAGCAACACAGCTTAGCTTTCAATATGGTTATTAATAGATTGCAATTATCCTTACATATTTTCACTGAATGTTTGTGTTTTTGTTACCTTTTCATGAAGCCTTATTCAGCCTTATTTCTAAATAAAATACCCGTAATGCTAATGATAATGCTTTTATTCTGAGCTATCATCAGAATATAAATATTAAATACTATATTTCTTAACGTTTTTACTAAGAGAAAGTGCAAATTTTGTGGGGTTATTAAGGTACATTAATTCACAAAGTACATACTTGTCATGAAATTGGTGGGTATTGCGCAGAACGCGCATTTTAGGAATGAGTAGTTCTTTTTTTGTTGTTGTTATAATTTGTGTTATTGAGAATTCTTGTTGTTGATTCATAGTTTTAATTATTTGTTTTGGATTTATGTGTTACAATATCTAATCCAACATTAAAAAAACGAGCAAGGAAAATGGTAATGGTAAATACTAGAGCAATATCCTAACAGCCAAAATGATCTCCCTTAAATATTGTGCTGTGATATATGTGGTGTTCAGATTAGTTGGCTGGTTGTTTATAGATAATACCACATACGCTTGTGGCACGGCGATGTGAAACAGCGGCGTTACTGGCAGCCGGTGCGGCCTTACTGCCGCCAGGGGACTCGAGACGGGCGCGGGTGTTGCACACGTTGCTCACGCTCGTCAAGAAACCAGACCAAGCGGACACCAGGGCGATATGCGAAGGTAAAAATTAAAGATGCGCCGATTATTCGTTTGATATTCGGTGTATTCGGCATCTTTTTCGGAATTTTTTTCCAGCCGAATTATTCGGTTTTGGTGCTAATATTTATATTTTCTTGACTATACAGCACGGTATAATAGTAAAGTACTAAATGGAAAAAAGTTCTTATGTTAGATTAATTATTATAAGTGGAATAGTCCTACGAAGAATGTGTCCAATAAAGCTGATAAAATAATGCAGTTAACTTTCAAATCAACATTTGTTTTTAAACTTGTTTACGCGACAAAACAATGAAATGGTAGACCGAATAATTCGGCCGAACTAATGTGATGCATGGTCCCTCTACGTTTGCGTAGACCGAAGGTACGATAATGAGACTTGTTTCAATAACTATAGGATGTAAAATATAATGCGTCCATCTTACCTTTGCCACGATTTGGAACTCATACTGCTGTGCAAGCCCGTCAGGTTATATAAAATTACCAAAGTTCACCCACTCGATTTTAAACATCAATAAATTGAGTTGAGTTTTAGCTATATTAGTGCGGTAAAAAATATTGATAATAGATATCCAACAATATTTTCTCTCTGTCCATTTAGTCTATAAAAATCTGTTTTATACTAAACTTTATCATATTGTGTAATAAAAAATATTTTATCTATTACAGCAACATGCTTGATTGTGAAATGGGGTGGTAGCGGGGAGGTTTTATCTTCAATAGCCGAACTTTTGGCCTCTAGGTCTGCCGAACGAAGGATATTAGCCAGCCAAATATGCGTGGCCATCGCGCCGTATGTGCCTATAGAGTTATGCACATCTCTCTTGCTTAGCTTAGTAATACTTATGTGCGAATCAAACGAAGTGGAAATCAGGAGTTTGGGATTAAAGTCCGCCTGTCTTATATGCCCTGTCGCTGAACACAAATATGCACAACTCGAGAATCTCATGTTTAACTTCTTAAAGGATCCCATTGAGAAGAATATTAAAGACACTGTTCATATTTTTGTACCTATATTAGCTAGAACAGCTGTAATAGCAGGTAATGAATCCATATAATTTTTTGTTATACATGTTTTTATAATTATGATTTTAACAATTAAATTATTGCAGGGAAGTTTTCATCTGATCTGTGCAGTAGAGTCATAAGTAATTTAGTCAAAGCAAGTATGGAAAATGAGTGGAAAACTATGATATTATATTTAGATGTAATGAAAGCATTAGTTTTAGCTAAGTTGGCCTATGTGGTCAATGTACAAGTAGTTAGGGATGCAACTTTTTATAACTGTGATAAGAAATCGATTAACTTACAAGAGGTACCCTTGGAAGGCGAGCAAGAATATTTTATAGATCTGCAGTGCTATATTACTGATAATGTAGATGCGAAATTATTATTGGTAGCTATGAATAAATTAATTAAGGAAAAACCTGAAGTGAGATGGACTGAATTAACTTGGTTTATAAGCATGTGAGTATGATTTGTAGATTTACTAGCTTTCCGCCACTTCACTCACATTGTCCTCTTTCATATGTAAACCTTCATTCTTGAATCATTCTTTATATTTATGAAAACCGATTTGAAATCCGTTGTGTAGATTTAAAGATGTCAATGTACAGACAGCAGGAAGCGCTTTTGTTTTATACTATGTATAGATTTTACATTGTATGTATAAGTATACAACAGTTTGCGAATAATTATTTTAAAAACTTGACAGTTGACTTTTAGATGCAGTAATTAATATTTGTGATTAATGACAATCAATCCCTCACGGAGGTCGTCATATGACAAATTGTGACTCTGATACAATAGGGAATATGCACATTTTTGAAAATGTTATCATTTAATAATTTACAACGTTATATAACTGTAAAAAATAAAAAGCATCGATGAACTAATTTTTTTTAACAATAATAATTGATGACGTGCTTATCGTGACGTCAAAGAACCCGACTAGAGATATGACATTTTAAATCAATATGGATTTCGAGTAATTTATTAATATTCAATTACCCAAATTGATTAACGACTGATCGATTTTTTTAAAGTATAATAGTCTTTTTTAATAATCATATAGTTTACCAAATTGGTGAAATAATAATAAAAGCCTAAATTTCAATTGTAATCTGTTGTTTATTTTGCGACATAATACATTGATATTGCATCGATGTAAACTTTTTGTAAAAAAGATACCTATATGTGTACATTTTCATCACATCTGCTCTGACCAGTAGCATGGCCTTTGAATATTTTGAAGTTACCGCTTTTTTAGCACTATTTAATAATTATATTTAAGACGAAAACGAACTACAATCTTGAAAATATTTACAGACTTTATTTAAAGCAATAATGATCGTAATAAAATATTTTAACGCTTTTTTTTAATCAGACGCATATTCCCTATTGTCGAAAACTGTATTTTTGTACTGTCATGATATTATATTACTACCTATTTTCAGAATGAAACAAATATTAGAAGTGGCCACAAATAGCAGAGTACTAAATCATCCAACAATTTACGAAGTACTTATATCGTTATTTAGTTCTTACGTTGATAATTTCGATGCGGACATCACCTATCATATAGTGAAACCAATATTTAATGATACTATTGTGGATTTGGAGAACAAATTGGAGAAACTTCATAGTTTGAACGTGGAAAGTACAATTATTGTTGGTATATATTTGATAGCTGTGTTGCCAGCTTTAGAAGATAAAACACAGCATGGAGAATTTCTTCAAAAGTGAGTATATAATAAACCAAATTATATTATTTTCTGCTAATAGGTATGACTAATTTTTGTTTCTTTATCCGTTAGGTAGATTATTAAAGATATTAAATACTTTATTTTTTATTTTTTGCGTAACCAATAAATTACGGTGATACATTGAAATGAAATGTCACATGACGTCACGCTTTTGTAGATTTTCTACAAAATTGACGTAGCGAGTCCCCACTCCCCAACTTTAATGCCTATAACCTAAGCTATTTCTTGTTTAAATTGAAGCAAAAACAATACGTAACAAATGTTTTTATATTATCTGAGTGACGGATGAAAATAATTTTTGATCTAAAAACCAAAACTAATGGCAGTGATTCCAAACCTAGGGGTAAATCATAAAAAGGTTAGGATCTACTGATATAAAATTTAAAAAAATGCAAAAAACATATATATACTCTGACCACTTTACAGGAAAATCTGTAAGTAGTATAGAAACTTTAGTGTGCAAGACCGATTTGGTCATTTTTACATGCAAGTATTTTTTTATTAGAATATTTTTATTTCATAGAATTCTATGTGTTTTTCTCTCATTCTTCCAGATGGATAATGTATAGTAGTATAAGAAGTCTTCCTGTGAAAATATTCTCAGTTCCCCTGAAATGGGTGACGAAACATCGGCCGGAAAATTTAGATTTTTATCTACAAATTCTGAGGGAATGTAAGTCTTTGATTATATATAGCAGAAAGAACAGCTCAAAGCTTTATTTTCCATAATTCACTATCTAATTACATTCAATAATGAATTACAACTTAATCACTTGTGCTAAGAAAAGTAATTAAATAGTGAAAAAAAAAAGTTTAAACGATACACCGGCCACATAAGGTCCCTTTACGCAAACGCTACTCTTTTGGCGACTTCTTAATTTAACCAGGTTGTATGATGATGATACCCAGTAATGTATGAGTAGGTAAGTAAGAATTAAACAATAAAGGTTTAGTTTTGGTTTTATGGTTACGGTATGCAGAGCTTATTTGCATGTATGCTCTGCACGCCACTGATTGTTGTGACTATTTTCATTGAAAATTGCGGACGAAGTGACCAACATATGAGCTAATATTCTTTACCGTAATATATTTTGAATATAATTAATCGTAATGAACACAATATTAAATATTTCCTGTATTTAGTTTTAAGTTCGGGTTGAGCCCACATTATATATGTAGTCTGTTTCACTTAGCATGGGTACGGTGACAAATGTATTTCACGCAATTTGTATTTTCAAATTATTTAAAACCATCGTTATACAAATAGTTTGACTGTGTATATATCAGATATTTATTTAAAAGACATAGTCGGAATTCATGTGCGTTGACTTACTATGGGTTATATCAAACCTGATAAGTATGTCTGCGATATAACAAATTATATATCTGAAAAACAAGCTAAAGCCACTATGATAATGATATAAGAATGAATACTTCAACATTTCTATTATCTAGATATTTTAATAAGTAGAAGTACTTAAAAATACGTCTAGGTGTTACATTATATTATATATATAAAATACACTAAATGTGGCAAAAAAAATACTCTCAAATGTACGACACAAGTTAAACCCGAAAATTAAAACAAACTAACAAAGAGTAAAGCAAATTATGTACCCATAAAAAATATCTAATCTTCTTGCAAAATGCGAACTCAACAAATGTAATTTTTCTAGACTTGCAACGAATAGTATATTCGGCCATATACCGAATATTCGGCGAGCTTCCTGGCCGAATAGCCAAATATTAGGCATAAGTATTCGGCCGGTATGTGGCGCCAAAACTTGTATCAACGTAATTGTTTCGCGCTCATTTGTTGTAATGTATTCACCACCCTCTCACCCCGAGCCGTCCGTGCACTGCGTGTTTTAACAAGTTTAGTTCGTGCATATCATAAATATGTTAAGTACAGTGCAGTTTATAGTTCACTCTGCGTTTTGATTTGTTTGTAAGTGAAATAGTAGTGAAAGATTAAAATAAACAATAAAATAATGATCTACCTACTTTTGTTATAATAATAATAAATAAGAATAATATTCGATTATGGCCTTTAAAGAGAAATCGCTTATAAGTATAGACATACTTCGAGTCTACTTTACTGATGATAATGACCTGAAAAGTGTCGCGATATATAGTCTAAAGATGAGTTGTGAAGGAAACAGCGACGATAGCGCGAATTTGTTCCCTAATTTGGCTAAGAAGATGAAAACTGAAGGGCGAAGTCTAAGTCACACTATTCTCTCAATTTTTATGGATGGTTTCGAAGAAGTGATAGCAGAAAAACAGCTCTTAGAGACACATCAATGGAAAAAAATGTAGTTGCGTCAGAAATAAATCTTTTTAAACTATTAATAACATATCAAGGCATGACAATCTGATATGTGGTGGCGAACGAAAAAACAAAAATTTCATTTTTGATCAAGATTGCAGTAAAATATTTATCGACGCCAGGAAGTTGTGTTTATTCAGAGCGTCTTTTCTCTGAAGCTGGGCTAGTCTACGAGAAAAAAGAAGTAAACTTCTTCCTGAAAACGCAGAAAAAAATATAATATGTTTACACCATAACCTTCCGCTTTTAAACTTTGATTACGACAAAAATTCAAGTGCATAAAAAATCATAATATTTTGTAACGCAGAAGATGATTGTGTACTATCTGTTCTGGACTTTCATGATTATAATAAATATTAAAATAATATTATTTTAAAATAAATCAATAATTTCTTTTATTTTACGAATTATCTCATTACAACAAATTATAATTGTTAGGTAATTAAGTATTCGGTATTCGGCCGAATATAACAAAAGCAGCCGAATAGGCCGAATACCGAATACTAACCGAATATTCGTTGCAAGTCTACTTTTTACATAAAATTATTTATTAATTTGCATATTAAAACATTAATATTTTTTAATATCCATAATTACTGAAATAACCCACCAAAGTTTAAAACATCAATACTTGTTTAAAAATGGAACGTTTTTTAAAAAGGATTGAATCAATTAGTCCAACTATTTTCTATTATAATAATTTTTAAGCATTCGGAAATAACAATCGCGTGAAATATATTTGTAAAGAAACATCACCGTACTCATGATATGTGAAACGGACTATAGTAATGCTTATGACTTTTAGTGTCTGCGAGTAGTTGTGAAACGGCCAGCGGCAGTACAGTTCGCGTGTACATCGCCACGCTGCTTACTGAACTACTAAACTGCGCGGAGATCGACGCCACGTGTATAGAGCGGCAACTTCTGCCCGCAGTCATGGCGTTACTACACGACGATCAATTGTAATAATATAATATTTACTACACTAAAATTATTAGCAGGAAATAGTTTTTTATTTGTAATGGATAGATTGAAAAACTACTTCAACGATTTTAAAAATTCTTTCACTAATTTATAGATGTTTTTTCAGCGAGTTAGTATACTTTTATAAAAGTGAAAAATATATTTTATGATTTATAAAGCAGTACAAAGTTTGAAAGGTGAAAGGAAAAAAATTGTGACAAATATAAATATATCTATGAAAATGAAGCACTTAAATAATTAAATCTAGTAACTATAAAATTATTCGTACAAATAAATCAAAATTATATTGATTGATATTACATTAGGCATGTACGCCTTTCAGCAGAAATTGCACTTATCAATATGCCAATTTATTTGCACTTAGGATTTTGAACAGTAACATCAATGATTTAAGATTAAAAAACATATAGAGTAAAATAATAGCGTCTTGATCAATTTAAAAAAAAGTGTGAAATGTAATTGTAGTATAATTAGAAAATTAAAAACCTCTAATGTGTATTATCCGAAAAACTTTAGCGCTAAAACGGTGCTGTCATTGATGTGTGCGCGTGACGTCACATATCATGATGGTTGCCTTATCAGATAGACAAAATTACCGAATATACCCTGGTGAAAGAATTTACTGAAGTTTATCATTATAAAACAAAACATACACCTTAAGAGACAGTAATAAACCTCAAATTTTGTGAAGATCATGAAATTGACAGCGAGTTGTGATGTCACATATCATGAGCATTGTTTCGGATTACGTGATTTTGATATAATAATATTCTTTCTTTTGAATTTCTTTTGAAAGTAGGCAAACCGTCATATCATTTTGTTACTACAGTCTAAGACACTTGTAAAGGGTTAAGAATAGTATCATATTGAGCTGAACCACTATTTTTCATAATAGCTGCTTATATCTCTTATTTACACGCAGGTCGGTACGGGAAGTGGCTATAACAACTTGGGGTGCAGTAACAAGAAGCTGTATCATTCGGGGATTGGAATGTGAAGCTCAATGCTGGCCACCCGTTGAGGATCTGCTCGCCTCTCGTCCGCTCGCCGGCAAGGAAGCCGTCAGGGCGGCTGAATCTCTAGCGCTTCTAGTACTACCCACACCTGATAACCATGCCGTCTCAGAGAAAGGTCAGCACAAATCAAGTACCGCAGGGTTCAATTATGGGACCTTCATTATTTATATTGTTTTCCGTAATAAACAAACACTATAACTTATATAAATTTTGTCTGCCAATTTATTCGACCATGAATTTTTGAATAAATTAATAGAAATTATAACTATATTTGTATATGTTGTACGTAGGAAATATTTATTAATTTGCTTCAATAATTAATTATTAAAGATGATGATTATAGAATAAAATAATGAACATAATATTATAAATAGAGATGCATTAATAGTGGTTTCACCGTATAACTGAATACCGAATAGTATTCGGTTTAATTTTTACTGAACCAAATATTCGGCCTAATTATTCCGTTTACCATTTAATGATTTTTTTAGTTAGTGTTTCTTGTAATATATCGAACAATACTTTCGGAAGCAGGGAACCTATATGAAGAATAAATGGTGAAGTTTCAAATTAAAAAAAAAAATCATGCTTTTAAGTGATATTGATATTTTTTATATAATAAATAACACTCAAAATATTTATAAAAAAATATACTAACAAAGTGAAAGTCTCAGGAAAGAAGACTGTTTATTTGTTCGACATAGTTTTTTTCCAATAAATACTCATATTATAAAGAGGAAAGATTTGATTGCTTGATTCTTTCGGGTGAATAGGCTCCTAAACTATTGAACCTAGTATAAAATTCTTTCACCTACGGGAAGCTACATAATACGCGGAGGACATAGGCTATAATTTACGCAGGCAAAGTCGCGGGGAAACAGCTAGTTGGATAAAAATTGGTTCACAATTCTATAAGAAACCGATGAATATACCTACTTACATAAAAAATACTAATGCCCATTGAACATAGAAAATCCTCCTTTCGATTTTTTTATGAATGCAAAATACGCAATCTTTTGATTTTGCGCTGTTATAAAGTTATCATCAAACTATTTAGGTGTCAAAGAAAAAGTACTGATTCAAATTTAAAAGTAAAAAATTATACATAAAGAAAAATTTAAATTTATATGGGGCTAACTTAATCCATCAAGCTGTTGAATAAAAGAAATTTGAAAATTGGTCAACATTTCGCGGAAAAACCGGTGAACATATATAAAAAATATATATCGTCTTCGAACATATAATCCTCCTTTTCGATTTTGAAGTTGGTTAAAAACTAACAGACTCGTCGTAGAGAGCCGAGAACTTGGTGTTTCTGCATAATAATTTAACGTTAATTAATTATAATTATTAAAATGTTTATATATTTATTTTTACTTATCTTTTATTTTACTTCTGTTCTCTATTTTATTTTTAAGCTACATTGCTTTCTTTTATTAAACACATTCTTCATAGGATTTCTCTTACTTATACGAGTATCGTTATATAATTCTTCGTTAAGATGTTTTTTCTTTTAGTTCTATACTGTGTAGCCGAGAAAATAGAAATACTCGAACCGTATATATTCGGCATCAAAACTGAATAAATCGGCTGAATATGAATAGTGAAAAAGATGCCGAATATGCAAAATACTGAAACCCAAACGAATATTCGGCGCATCTCTAATTATGAACAATATTCAGTCCTTACTTCTTTTATATCTACTCCTATTTAAATGTCACCGTATAATCTAACAAGACTATGGTGGCCAATATTCTATGATCCTGCACGTTTTCTTTAATATACATCTTACAAGTTTTATGGTGGCCAATATTCTATGACCCTGCACGTTTTCTTTAATATACATCTGATGATTTCATTGACTGACTATTTTCTTTATATTTTACGATTATATTAGTCCCGTCTCATGTATAAAACGAGTACTTACCATGCGGCGCTGGTATATATAATTTTTACATGACCTATAAAGTCTCCCATAGAGTTTGTTTTGATATTAGCAAATTTCTTTTTGTATTATAGCTGTATCACTGCTTTGTGAGTTGTGCCAGCGATGTGCATTGTCCAGTGAATGGTTGGCGGCTTTAACGCCGGGGCTACAACTGGCTGCCCATCACTGCCGACATCACCCGGCGTTACTTCCCGCACTCAGGTGACTACTATATTCATTCCACAATGGACATATTTTTTTATTATGTCAATTCTTTTGTATACCTTAAACTAAAAAAAAAAAACTAGTTTTAATTGTATTTGTTTTAATATTATTCCGTAGTCAAATTTAATCAACGAAATATAAATACATCCTCGTCATCATGATTATCGGCCCTTTTACGTCCCCACTGCAGGGGCTCAGGCCTTCCTTATGGATGGTTAAGGAGTATGGGTCATGACTGCAAATGTATCCGGGACCAAGGGCTTAACGTGCCTTCTGAAGCTCGACATAATAATATCTGGTCACCCATCCCGTGACCGACCCCTGCGAAAGTTGCTTAACAATAATGATCGCGGGCCGCGACGCTTATCCACTACGCTATGTATCCGCGTTACAAGAAACATGGTTGTGTGGGACTACTCGGATGAATAGTTCGATTTTTCAAGGCAACAAACCGTCACGGTATACCGTCATCTTGGAGATGACCGCCGGGAAGCCAAAATATTGACTTGTGACGCCATAATCTAGTAAACTTGAAGAATGGGAATGACATATAAATAAAGAGTTGCCAATTTCACCGCGTTATTTTAAAAGATAAAAATAACTAAATTTACTATTTATATTAGAAAATCTTTCTGTGATCAATTATGTCACAATTTGTGATTTTATGTTAATTCTCTTTACATCTCATAATATTTCGATTTAATATTTATGATCTGTAATTAAATATAAATAAGTAGAATAAATGTTATAATATAATCCAAACTATGCCTTCTCCATATTTTCTCGTTGAATCCACTTCAAGCTATTAAAAGGGTCACAAATATTCACTACGATCAATAAAAATGATACACTTCCGACTGTCTAGAGATGTTTACAATGTAAACTAAACCTTTTTTTAACAGAAAACTAGAAGAAGGTGTTCAGGCGCCAGCTCTATCACATTACAAAGGTGCTATTGAAGCGTTGATACATAACGTCGCAGGCCCTTCGTTAGAAACGATACGAGAGCCTCCCCGTCCGCCAACAAACCTTCAGGCCGCCCAAGAAGTTGGTAGAAGAGTTACACAAATGTTCCAACAATCGAAAAATAACATGAATCTACAGAGTATTTTCAAGAAGAAAACATAGAGTGTCTGACAATTAAGCTTAGTACTCCAAAACAAATTTTACATCAATGTGAAACATAAAAAAAAATTCAAGACCTCGTTTTAACAAATGTCTTCATATAAAAAAATAATTTTAAATTAAATTCACACCCAATTAATAAAAAATAATATATGAAACACGAATGTCAGCTGTAAGATAATAAACGTATTAAGGCATTCTCTATGTAAAAAAAAGTAGATAAATTCCTCGCTTCCATCTAAGATCAGATACGAAAATACCAAGCTAATGAAATTATTATGTCGTCCTAATTTTATTCATGTTATCTGTCTATTACCCTAACACGCTTCGAAGGACCATATTATGCAGGTGTATATAAATTAACTAAAAGCACAAAAAACCTGTGTTATAATAGGGTATTTGACACTTTCTGGAAACTTTTTTAAATGGTTATTTGATACATCATATACACACTGTCAATATATTTCATGAGAATCTGTTTTTTTTCCATGAAAATAATTGTTAAAGTTTAAATAGCCAAAATCGTACAAAAAACGCTTTTCCGTGTAATGGCGCTGATCTTGCGGTATTTGTGACGTCACATGCCGGTAAAATGTCAAGGCAAAAAACCCATTTATCAACTATTTATTACAGAAGAGAAATTGAAATTACATTTTAAGTTTTGTATTTGTATCTACTCTGGCTTTGTTCATAAATTGTATGTAAAAATACAAGTTTTGCATGACAGCTTTCTGTTTACGTGTGACGTCACATGCCGGTAAACAGAACCTGTTAATGGTTGCGACGACAACCCACTACAGGGTGTTTTCGTCCTTCAATAAACTCCATAAAATGTTGCATTTTCTTTACGTTATTTTACTACAGCTAAACATATTTTGTCTGCAGATTCTAAGAAATAAATTTTATTAGATTATTAACTAACAGGATGACCATAATACGCAACTTATTTTTAATAGTGTCAAATACCCTATTGACTACAGTTAGGTCATTATAAAAAGTCACATTTGCCATCTGAACTTACTTCGGGAGATTGATTTATTAAATTACTAGCTTAACGCCAGCGGCTTCGACGGAGTGGTCCGTAGGAAACTATTTTGTGAGATACAAAGTATCCCATTATCTAAGTCGGCCAATACCCCATCTGTATGCCAAATTTCATCAAAATCCGTCAGTAGTTTCGGTGCGATTGACGGAAAAACGTCCAAACAAAGAAACTTTCACATTTATAATATTAATAGGATATATAGAAGAATGAAAGAGTGGAAATAAATTCAAAATGCCTTTGTTTCTCATTATCCATGGCATATAGATATGAGCAAAGGATGTCGATTTACGCGTCAAAAACTGCTTGATGAATTACTTGCAAAATTCATTTATCGACCATTGTTAACTGCTGCATGCATTGGCCACAAAGTGAGATACTTGGTTATCAATTTTCTCAATAAAAAATAATTACAATAAGAAATGGAGTAAATTGAGAATTTTAGAGGTAACTTTGTTATTTGTTTGTATAGAGAAAATTTTATATGTTCACGTTTTGGATTTGGCAGATTAGAATATGATATTATTTTATTATTTTTAATGGTACAAAATTAATTGAAAATTAGTGGCCTTTGGTGTATGCCCGTTGAACACTGTTACCAAGTTAATTGTATATTATTTGAGTTCAAAACAATATATAGAATGAAATTGTGTATAATTTAAACATTACCTATTTAAAACAATATTTTAGTGATTACAATTCCAATGTGGTAATTTATGTTTTCATAAACATCTATCAAATCAACTTTCGAGTAGACTAAACAATCCTTCCGATTTTTTGAATGCGTCCCTACTGTTTACAAATGCAACGGGTCCATAGGCATAACATTGTAGCGGTGTTTAGTTTGTATAGAATGGAATAGATTTATTACATTAAAAGGTTTATTAGTCAATGTAAAACGTAAAACTTTTAGTTTTATATTACGACAATAAATATATTTTATTAACAAAGAAATTTGCAATTGCCGAAACTTTGAAACAATTAAAAATAATATGCTTACTACATTACAAGATTACTTTGAAGTTCTGACAGAGATGTAAAATGTAGCCTATTATAATGACCCAACTGTAAGTTTTGTTGAAACTGTCACAAGAGAAGTAATTAAATTTTATATATAACTATTACAAGTTAAAAAATATATATCAATAAGCAAACAACATATTATGAATTATGCTTTTAAATTAGTACGAGTATAATAATAACTAATGGATTAACTAATGACAAATATATAGAATAATTTTATTTAATGACAAATTTATTCAACCTGCACTTATGTGGTATTAAAGTATTATTTATCACGCCCTAAGGCTGTACATGTATCCTTTTTTTTAACAATAAAAATGTAGAATAATATTATGTCTGCATATTATGGATATGGATGAGTACACCATATTTTCATAAGTCACTTTACACTCACTTATTATAATGACTTTAATCTTGTTTTTATATTTTATACTTTGTTCATATTTTTTCATAAAACTGAGATTTCTTTTTGTAATTTAATAATATAGTGTCTTATGAATTTAGATAATAAGTGGCGTTGCTGAATAATTGAACATTCCTAGTATTTTAAGTGTTATGTTTAATGTACTTAATTTAGAATTAACAGTAGATCAGTACAAAGATAAATTAAAAATAGTAGTGCAATATAATACCTCGGCACCATACGTTAGCCCCATTGTTGGTACAAAATCGGTATTTTTAATTCATCAGTCTTCTT
Source organism: Diatraea saccharalis (assembly GCA_918026875.4). Lineage (NCBI taxonomy): Eukaryota > Metazoa > Arthropoda > Insecta > Lepidoptera > Crambidae > Diatraea > Diatraea saccharalis. Next base: position 10,753,833 of record OU893337.1, read on the forward strand.
TTTTCAATAAATTGACATAGAATGGAAAAGTCACGATATGGCAATTATATTTTCAAGTAGCCTATCTTGTACTTTGTTTTAACAGTATGGGGCAGATGTTTGAAGCCGATCATACGATAATCAATTAATAATATTAATGTTTATAAAACAAGACAAATCTATCCCTGCTTGTAACCACCATTAAACCGGATTATGAAAATTATTACTTCATGTTACTCTAGGTGCTTCCACAGAATAACTATAGTAGTATTGTATGTTTTATGTTTCGAAATACTTATGTTTTATATATATATAAGAACATGAAAACATGACCAAATGAAAATTAAAACTGTTATGTACCTATTTTTATTAAATATGGGTACATTAATATTATTGTTAAATTAATTTGAGAGCTTTATGTACTTAACAATGTGTATTTGAATCTCTTAAAAATAATGATTATATTAATCATGATAAAAAATATATTAATGTTAACATAATTTTTGTCCAATGTAAGAATATTTAAAAAATATCTGCAAAGGAAAATTTGTTAAAGACATAAAGTCAAATTTAAAAATTACAAAGACTTCAAATATTTATTATATTCTATTTTGAGTGTGATTTCTCGTGCATGGTATCTAAACTCAAAAACTAAAAGTAGGTGGCGCTAGTTATGTTGATGGTCATGTCATCTGTATTTTAGTTCATTTCTTTGATTAAATAATTTACTATATAAAAATGAATTAGTTAAATTTGTTTCGACGCTTAGTATATTTAAAATAATAAACATCTTACCTTTGTACCCAACATGTCTTTTTTCCCGATCTATTTTTGCAGATCTTTTTCTCAACTTGTTTTCAATTATTTAACGATATAACAACCATATTTTTCACCGAAATTTCGCGATGTAAACATACATTATGACTTACTAAATGGTACCAATTTGATATTTGACCACCAATCACACAAGCGCTCCCTGGCTGAAGTAATTTTCTAAGACATCGCTACATTTCCGTCCGTTCTTTTATTGGGCAAAATGCAACAGAATATGAGCGTTAACCCAATCGTATTGAGAACGCATTTGAGCAGTTACGTATTGATAAATCGAATTAGGGGTGAGAACGCTCTTAGATTAGTTGAGATTACCGTTATGAAATAGATATTTATTGTTCCAGTGAAGAAGTATTTAAAAAAAGAAACATTTTTGTTAATGATAGAAGCATTTTTGTCAGGAAACGATGACGTCACACATGTGCTATGTTTCTTTTAATATTCCCTTTAAAAAAAATCGAAACGTGCATATTAAATGACTTATTAATTAATTTTGAAAATGCAAATTACTTAAAACATCAGTATCAAAATACAAAGCGACATATATGTAGTTTAAAACTTTTTTAAATATCTACAAAGTATATTTAAATGGCTTTTGCATTATAAAAGAGAAAAAAATGTAATGTTTAATAATTTAGATTGCACAGGTGGCATTTTTAGGCGGACTAATAGTCCGGCTAAATGAGCCTAAATAGACTTAAATATCAGAATGACAGATATAAACAGTCATGTAAATATGAATCCAGTATTCATTAATTATTTTATATTATCTCAAGACATTAATAGATAACTTTTTATATTTGTACAAAGTTTCCTGATCGTAATGTCACCTCACAACATGATTATAGATCCACCACACCTACCACGCACGTGATTATGCATTATAATAAGCTGGAAACTTATGAAACGGAAAAACATGTTCATTTTAACACTCTTAACTAAATAGTGTCTTAAAATCTCGTTAATGCGTCAATTTAAGGACAAATTTTAAGAGATTCATTGTGTAAAAATATTTGTTGTCCACTTGAAAAAAGGTATGTACGTGACACAATATCTTTTTTATTTTCAACATAAAATAATCTTTATAAACCATTGATCCATATATATAGTTGTTTTAGCACTTAAAAAAATTATATCAACTTATTCCATTTTTTCACTTGCTTTCCTATCCATATTATTTATTGGTTGTGTTGCGTAGACTATTTATGAATTAAAAATTTATTTTATAGTATGTAATTTTCTTCAAATCCTTTTTAGAATAAAAATAAATGTAAAAAAAAATTAAACAAAAATATCCAGTTACACAACGTACTCCATATGCCTAGGTATAAGAAGCAATATTTTACATTACGTCACTTAAAGGACATGTAAGGGATTTTATTTTAGTAACAGGGATGATGATTAATTTTTGTTTGTCTGTCTGTCAGGTAGATTATTAAAAAATATTAAACATTTTTTTTTGCGTAATTATTAAATTACGGCGATACATTGAGTTGAAACTTCGCATGACGTCACACCTTTGTACATAGTTATCAAGTAACGAACCCCCACTCATTGACTTTAATGCCTATTATCAAACTAAAACACTCATCTAATGGTATAGTGGAGTAAATATGTTTAATAGTATAGGGTGGAGTCAATGTGTAGTAGTACGACCCGGACCTCAGCTCTTGGAGCCCATTTGGAGGCCAAATGTGCTGCAGCCATTCACCGAAATCATAATAATATAATAAAGACAAAGTATATGCGCGAGGGGGTAATTCATTCATGTGTCCGAATTCACATCATTTAATGAAGAAATTGTATTGTTTCCTTTTTTTGTATAAAAATACAAGACAAAATTTGATTAATTATACGCATCTCACATATTCTATTCCTATGTCATTTCGAAACTCACTTCACGTATGCCTCGTAACGTTGTTATCAATTCAAAATTGAGCCGATGCCGCTTTTTTAAATTAATTCCGACCGATCGCAGGGCAGCCCTGAAATTCTGTATAAATCCAAACCCGAATTCACTTCAAAAAGCAGCATCCCCTCAACCTTGAATTGGTAATAACGTTTCGTGGCATGAGTGAAGTGGGTTTCGAAAGAAAACCGGAAAGGTTGTCATGGAGAAATCAAGAACGTACCATAGGGACATGTAGTTAGATTTCAGGAATTAATGTTTTTTTTAAATACTCCCTCTTTACAAATGATAAGGCTGTATGGACTTTGCACCCTTTACCTTCCCCCTCCCTGGAATGAGAAATTAAACCAAAAATAAAAATCTATATGGCTTAAAACAACATATTCCAAATTTTTTTTGGCGGGAAACTCTCGAGGCGGGAGGTTCAACTTTTTCTTTTAAATAATAATTATTTAATTTTTATTGTTTAACTCCAGGTAAACTTCACTTATATTAATTACTGAAAGTTGACAATGGGTTCAGATAGTGGAGGCAGCAAGCCTACACATGGTAAAAAAAAGAAAGCAAGTCCTCTGGTGGACTTTTCTGATGATGATGAAGATGTAAAACATGCACCATACTTCAAGAAAAATCACATACGGAGCTACCCTGAGAATTCTCCAGGCACAGTATTTCCAGTTTATATACAAAGCACAAATGAAACAATTAAATTCGGAAATAAAAATCCCATTTATTTAAACAATATATTCAGTCAGTACAATAAAGGTGTGAAAGAAATCAAAAGAGTCAATGCTTTGCGGTATGCTGTTATCTTTGATAATGCAAAGAATGCCAATTCTCTGTTATCTAATTCCTCTTTCTTGTCATTGCATGAAATTAAAGCTTTCGTTCCAGCTGCAACTTCAGAATGCATAGGAATTATTAAATACATCCCTGTTGCTCTCAGCTGCAAACATCTTTTTGATAAACTTATTAGTTCGCAGGAAATATTGGCTGTACGCAGATTTACTAGATGAACTCCTGATGGTATTGTCCCGTTGCAGACTGTTTCAGTAACATTTGCAGGTAATGTACTGCCCGAACATGTGAACTATGGTCTATGTCTTGTACCTGTAGAGGAATATATTAAGCCAGTGTTACAATGCTATAAATGTATGGGTTTTGGTCAAACTACAAAGTTTTGTAAACGTAACATTGTATGCTCAATATGTTCAAAGTCGCATTCATACAAAGAATGTACCAATACAAATAAACCACTCTGTGTCAATTGCAACGGTGAACATATTGCCGTGGCTAGGACTTGTCCAGTTAAACTACAGAAAATTTATGAAAATAAAAGTAAAATAATGAACAGAAATAATTTGGGATAAATCTTATGCCAAGGCTAGTTCTAAACCTCTAAATGTACCTAATGAAAATAATAAAGTGCAGAATATTTTAACCGAAGTTATTAATAACGAAAAAGTACTTAAGCTATCATCGATACATTGCTTAATGTTTTGTAATAAAGAAAATAGCTTACCAATTAATTCTTCCACTATAAAAGAGATGTTTATCAAAAAAGTTACTCATACATAATGGATAGTTAAACATTAGTTGTTATACAGCACAATATCCAAAGCCTTAAACCTAAGTTGGTTTTTGTTTGCGAACTATTCAATTCACTAAAAGTAGATATTTGTATACTTAATGAAACTTGGTTGAAACCGACAGATTTAACAAGATTTAATAAGAATTAGAGGTTTTTTTTTTTTTTTTTTTTATTTGGCTCCACCCGACTTGGGTATTAGCCTGTCAGATATAAAAAGGTAGGGAAACAATTAGGAAAGGAACTCGGATATTTATAGAAGTTAGTATTTGGATAGTGGGAAAGGATAAAGGATAATAAATTATGGTAATATATAAAATATTTATATTTTTATGTTATTTTTAGTTATAAAACATGCTAAGGTGTGATAAATATTTGTATCGTTAGTACATAAAAGGAATAATATGGAGGTAGGAAGAGGAATGCGGAGTGATAATAAGGAGTCATAAAAGGAGGAATGATCATATAAAGGACAAGAGAAAAATAAATTAGAGGTTATACAATTTTTCGAAGAAACAGTGACAATGGATACGGCGGTGTTGCCATTTTATGTAGAAATCGTATTCAGTGTTCTGAAATATTTACTCATAGCACCGATAAAATTCAGACTGTAGCTTTAAATGTTCAAACTTCTCAAAATGATCGTTTTGCAGTTCTTGGTGTATATTGTCCTCCTCGTAATGGTCGAATTCCTATAAACATTTTAAAAGATACTATTCAGTCAATCAGACCACCGATGTTAGTGATGGGTGATTTTAACGCCCATCATACAGCATTCGGATGCTCTAACAATAAGCCTCGAGGCATACAGATTTATGATATGTTAGATGAACTTAATATGTACATAATAAAGGATGGTCAAACTACGACACTTGCTCGTCCAAATCAAATTGCATCTGCTATTGACATTGCATTTATATCACCTATTCTAGCACCATCAGCAGATTGGTCTGTTTACAATGGAGATACACTAGGAAGTTATCATTTTCCCACAATAGTCAATTTAAACATTGATCATAATATATATGACAATTCTTATCGTACAGAAAAGTTTTTATACAAAAAAGCGGACTAGACAGTTCTTACTTTACTGACATACAATACGAACAAGAACCCCTTCTAGCATATGATAAATTCTGTATTCTATTAGATAGATTAAGAAATGAGTTTATTCCTGTACATAAAATTGATAGCAATAATAAATCAAAGCTTCATAAACCAATGCCTTGGTGGAATGAATCCTGTTCGAATGCAGTGAAGGAGGCTAGATTTGCTTTATAGATGTATAGACGGTTTCCATCTATAGAAAATTATTTACTGTATAAGAAAATAGAAGCTTCGAAAAAATTTAAAATTAAACAGGAGAAGGCAATAAGTTGGAAAAACTTATGCTCTAGTTTTGATAGAAATACTCCAATTAGTTGCATTTTGAGATTTGTTTAAATTCTTAATCATAAAAATTCATCACCGAAAGCCAGAGATGAAACGTTTTTACAAGATTTTTTACAGAAAATTGCTCCCTATCAACCTACAGTTAATACAGATCAATAAAAATATTTTTTTCAATACACTGAATTCAATTCTCACCTTGCATTACCCTTTTCACAAGCAGAATTTAACTTGTCTTTAACTAATAAAAAAGATACCTCCCCAGGTTTAGATAATATACCTTATATTTTAATAAAACGTCTTGATCCAAACGCTAAGTCTATTTTATTAAAAGTTTTGAACGATTTATGGAACAACGGGTTAATACCTGAAACATGGAAAGTTATTACAGTTGTCCCTATTTTAAAACCAGATAAAGATCCTAAATGTGCTTATTCATATCGTCCCATATTTTTATCATCATGTGTAAGTAAAATCTTTGAAAATATGTTAAAAACAAGAATAGAATTGTATACAGTCTAGATTAATTTTACCCCATGATCAATTCGGATTTTGTAAAGACCGTAGTACAATAGACAGCATATTAAAATTTTGCGGTGGATACAGGATTCGTTTGATCATGACAGTTATTTAGTTAGTACTTTTCTCGATGTAAGTGGAGCTTTTGATAACGTTGATTTATCAACCTTAGTTGAAATACTACACAGCTTCAATATACCTGGCAAAATATGTAAATGGATTTTTAACTTCTTTTACTCCCGAACAGTTTTCATTAAGTTTAATAACAGTTTACATGGTCCTAAAACGGCTTTCAAGGGCTTACCGCAAGGAGCGACATTATCACCTTTAATATATTTATTATATACATCACAAATTCATAGATTTGTATCAATCCCACAACTATCTGTTCTTCAGTATGCTGACGATATTGTGTTGTATACATCTAATAAGAACTTATTACAAGTAGAATCAACTTTAAATGAAGCATTACGTCACTTTCATTCGTATTACAAAGACAAATTAAAATTAGATATTAATCCAAATAAAAGTTCTGTTCTGGTATTTATTAAGAAAAATGATTATTTAAATTCTGTAAATATTGTATATTGCGACTGTCCAAGAAAAAGTGTTCTTAGGTTTATGTTTGACACGAAACTTAATTTTGATCGTCATGTAAATAAAATTGTCTGTAAAATGCAGAGGTCTGTAAATATAATGCGACATTTAGCTAGTGTAACTTGGGGAATGGATCCTAAAATTTTGAATATTTTATATAAAACAATAGTTAGAAGCCATTATGATTATGCATTAGTAGCTTATGGAAATTATATTAATTCAACTTTGTTTCGTAAATTAGAAATCATACAAAATAGGGGCCTAAGAATTATTACAGGAGCTATCTGTTCCACGCCTATAAACTCTCTAGAAATTGAAGCAGGCATACCTCCTATATATGTCAGATTTCGGTATCTCTTTGAAAAAATGTTTATAAGAATTTTAGCAAATAAAATGTATTGTTATATGTATGAATGTAATCAATCTTTACAATGTGAATATTTGAAGGAATTGAAGTTGATATGTAAACACATAGACCATAGGGTTAATTGGGATTTCAGTACAACAGAAATTCATTTGACTACTCCTAAAGTTTGTCATGTTAGAATTGTAAACAATACGGAGTTTCTAAGATTCATAGACACTGAAAAACCTGCACATCGCAAAATTTACACAGATGGTTCGAAGACAGAAAAAAATACGAAGGCTGCATATTATGATTCAAAAGCTAAATTTGGAAGATGTTTTAGTTTGGACATGAACTCATCTATATTTACAGCTGAAGCTTATGCCATTTATACCGCTTTGCAATATATCAGAGGAATCAGAGATAACAAATATTTTTTGATTATAACCGACTCCCTTAGTGTCCTTACATGTCTGGAGAATGTATCTATTTCGTATAAAAATAACACATACATCACAAAAATCAGAGAGCTACTAATGGAAAACCTAGACAAAGAAATTGAGTTCTTATGGGTACCATCTCACTCAGGAATAACAGGCAATGAAACTGTGGACAAACTAATGAAAATAGAACATCCAATATTAAATAACAATCCTTATCTTGCACCTCCAGTTCCGCTCACAGATTACAATGCTGTTTTGAAGTGTCGAATGTATCACCATTGGCATGAAATGTGGGAAAACACAAAACTTTATAAAGGAAATTGGTATGCCCAAATTCAAAAAAGAATTCCACCCAAGCCTTGGTATTTCAAATGGAAATTTCCGTCAAGAAAGTTCATCACTACAATTAATAGATTGCGATTTGGCCATGGCAAATTCCCAGCACACTTGAAGAGAATTAAGATTGTTTCGTCGGATATATGCGAGTATTGTGAGTCAACAGCAGCTACATTAGACCATTTGATTCTGCATTGTCCTGCCTTTAATGTCCAAAGGTTGCTTCTAGTAGATGGCCTAATGAAGATATATAAAGACGAAGACATACCCCGCCTCTTGCCATCGCTACTAGAAAATGAAGATACGTACGAATGTATTTACAAGTTCATAATTTCAACTTTTGATTTAATATGAAAACTTGATGTTGTGTAGAATATAAAAGGATATTTTACCTTTATAAAGAACAATGTACTAAAGATGTGGCTGTATGAATATTTCCAAAGCTGTTAATAAATAAACAAAAAAAAGAAAAAATCAAATGCCAAAACAATTTGTCATGTCAAAGGACTAACGGGAATTAATATTAACTTTTGATTCTGTTTAGCCTACCTTTTGGTGCTTATTTCTTTTTAAAATGAGCGAAGTTTATTTTAATTTAAAGAGAAAACTTGAAGATCTCGGTTATAGCAACACATTACCAATCGACGCCGTCCCATTAGTAGAATGTATTCTTGCAGATTTGTTACAAACCACTCGTAGCCTACAACATTATATGAATTTATCCAAAGAAGCTTTAATGCAGCGAGATTCTTTAATGTTAGAGGCTGAACCTTACAAATGTGATAATTCAAAACTTATACAAGAAAACAATCAGCTTCATAGAGAGGTTTTAAAATTAAAAGAAGAAAACTTGAGATTGGCTAAAGAGAGTAAAAGAAGGCTCAAACTCTTGTCAGAAGAACTTGCAAAGAAAGAAACTATTATAAATAAATTACAACATGATGTCAGGGATTTAAGCTTAAGAGGTTTGTGTGCTGATACTTTAAGTAGTAGAATCAAAAGCAGAAGGAAAGATGGTGGTGATACACATGCTTCTAAAGTATGTATCTGTGAAGAGAAAAAATCTTGGGAAGTTGATAAAGATGTCACAGAGTCAAATAGAAGGATAAAATTATTAGAAGAGAAAATTGAAGTATACTCTGATGAAATTAGTTTGCTTAAAAATCAAATTGAACATAGAGATAATGAGATTATTAGACTTAATATTTTATTAGAGGGGGGTCGTCCTGTAAATGCTATAAGAAAAGACTGTTGTAGTATGAATTCTAATAGTAACGTTCAGGATTTAGTAAAGAAGTTACAAGAAATGGAAACTGCATATGGTCTGTTGAAAAAAGAGCATGAAAATAGTTTGGAGAAACAGCATGAAGCTATGTTACGTGCTCTTAGTCTGGCTGATAAAAACAAAGCTTTACATGATGAATTACAGAAAGTGGACACATTAGCATTAAAAGTTGAAGAGGATTGCAATAAACGACTAGCTACTATGATGAATGAAATAAATTTTTTACAAACTAGAATTGAAGGTCTAACATTAAAAAATTCAGAATTGGAAAAAGAGCTTTCACAAAGATTATCGAAAACATATTCTTCTAGTGCACATAAAATACAAGAATCACTAAATTTGGCTTTAAAAGAGAAAGATACCTTACATAAGGAAATAACTGATTTAGTTGAGCTTAACAAAAGTTTACAGGAGAAAATATTGTCACTCTCACAAATTAGCAAGGACGCTAGTAAAATTAACAACCAGAGTGATGATGAACACAAGTTGAAGTGTCCATCAAAAGATGAGTTATTGAATATTCTTGACAATGATAGAAAAAAATATGAAAAACATATGGTTGAGATACATGAGAAGTTATCTGAAACATTGAGTCTCTTTGGTAATCATTTAGGGAGATGTAAAGAGAAAAAAGTTCAAAAATCTAATTTTACACAATATGACAGTACTCTTGTTAGGGATATGCAAAATAAACTGTGTGAAAGTGAACAGAAAATTCTAATGTTAAGAAAAGAAAATGATGAGTTAAAAATTAAATTATGCATGCCTAATGAAGGTAACAAACAGAACTATAAAGATATTATTAGCCAATTGAATGCTGAGAATACAGAATTATCTAAAGAGAATATTTCATTAAGTCAGCAATTAAGTCAGCTCCGAAGTTTACAGTCTGTGAAAATTAATGAAAGTAGAGATTCAAATAGAGCTGATATCCAAAAACTAAAAATCGAAATTGATGAATTGACCAATGAAAATAGATTGCTAGCAAAAGATAAACAAGAATATAAATTAAGGTATAGGGATGCAATGGATACCATTGACAAATTGAAAAGTGATTTGGCTTTTAAGCAGAGACAAATTGAGCAAATACAAGAAGAAAATTCTTCATATAAAATGACACATAGAACTGGGAAAGCTTCTGTAGATCATTTAAAAGAGGAGTGTAATTTTTTAAGAGAACAAATCAAAAGGATGCAGTCAGATGTTATTAAAGAGAAAACATTAGCTAATCAAATAAAAAATATTCAGTTAGAAACAGAAAGAAGTAGTAATGAAATACAAAATGAATTATTGAGTGCTCAAAAAAAATTGGCTTTGTCCAAAGATACTATTGATTCATTAGAAAAGAAATGTAATGATCTACAATCTGAAATTTTGGCACTAAGAAGTGATAAATCAAATCTAATTGACAATATAAGAAAAATTGATCAAGAGCGTGACAAATTAGTTATAGAATTGGATCATAAGACAGAGGCAGTCAGTGTTCTTGAACAAAAGTTGAAGTCCCAGTCATATGAAATTAGTAAATTAGAAAATGAAATATCTGAACAAAAAAGAAAACTAAATTTAAGTAAAGTGGCAGAACATAAATTAGTAGATAATGAAGCCCAAATACATTTCTTAAATGGAGAAATTTTAAGGCTTACACAACAAGTTGATTCTGTTGTTATTGAAAATAAACATTTACAAAATAGTTTAGCTGATGCCAATGGATCTTTAAAACTGGCAAACATTGAATATGAAAAATCTAGAAAGGAAGTAGATGGTCTCAAGCAACAATTGCAGCATTATGTTGCAGAAATTAGACGAATAGAAGAGTTACTATCCCAGAAAGAAGCTGAGAGATCTGATATGTTAGAACAATTTGCAAGTTTGTCAGTTGAAGCTAATATTTTAGAAAACACAAATCATTCTTTAGAAAGTGAGTCTGCTTCAAAATCTATGCAGTTACAAACATATATAAATAAAATTCAAAGTCTGGAATCCAAATTGATGGATAAAGAAAATATAATAGAGAAGCAATCTTCACATATATCAGCACTTACATGCAAAATGACTTCTTTAGAAAATGAAATAAAGCTTATTATGGAAGAGAAAGAAATTCTTCAGCAAAATGTAACATATTTAAAACAAATGTACGATCATTTGCAATCAGAGCATAGTAATAAATGTATAAGCGAAACTGATTCAGAACTCAAGATATATGAAAAGAGGATAAAATCTCTATCTATTGCAAAAGACAAACTAGATATGGAAAAAGTGGAATTGAAGGAAAAATTAACCACAACTGAGAAATTATTATCCAATGCTAGACAAGAAATTGTAGAGCTGAAATTGGCTTTACAAGATGCCACCTCAGAAAATAAAAGTTTACAAGACCAATTAAATAAGTTGAGTGATAGAAGGGATACAGAAAGACATGAAGTAATAAAATGTTTCAATCTTTTGTATGTCATCATTATTAAATATCATAGTTACCTTATCTATGTTAATTCATTTATCATTTTGCAGGCTTCTGTGTCAAGGGAAGAATTGGAACTACCATTAATGTTAGAGGAAACAATACATGAAGTCAGCCATGAAGAGGATGAAGAGAGTTGTAGGTATCATGAAGTCCACAAAAGGTTTTCTAAATATTCTCACAGTGGCTCTATATAAATATCTTTTACATATAACTTGAATCTAACCAAGCACATAACAGCCTTTCCACAGTCCATAAAACTGAAGTGTACTGATAAATGCAATTGTATATGTTATTAACAGCAAAACATAATTGTGACAAATTCATCTCAATTTTTAATTAAGTGTATTAGTGCTTCATGTTGAGGCTTAATTTAAATAGAACATAATAATCGAAACATTAAAATAAATAACATTAATATTACAGGTATTATTTATTTCTTAAATCATTCATGTAGGGGTAAGTATTGAATGCGTTTCTGTTGCTCCTCTCTTATAAATCTCGCATAACGCACATTCGCCACAGTTAGATTTTGAATAAATTGGATTGGTTTGTGACATCAGATGATAAGATTCTTGTCACTGTATAAGAAATACCTCGTGCCGTGACAAATGCACCAGTAGCATAATTAGTTGCGGACTAACCTGTCGGGGGCTCGGGGCGGCATCAGGACCTATTATAACTGGACATAAGAAAGATAAGGCAGCACAACCCCAATTTATGATTTCATCAAGGGAACTTGCAGCCATTCGAAGGCCCCCAGGACGCCAGTCCGCCACTGAGCATAATACCGATTATGCAACGTTTTGAAAAACAAACTAATTGTGATGATGCTGATGTGACTCAATTACTAATTTAATTTACATACTGGTAAGTATACATTATATATATATATATGGTAATATAATCATACTTTATTATATACAATCATAATTTTCCTTACAATAAAAAAATGGTGAATTTTAGTGATTCACTTTTTAGCTGTGAATTCAAACAGATTGGCTGTTAAACCTAGTTGTACCAGGTTGACAGTTACAGTTAATTACAGTTTATGTGGATGTTGTTTCTTTGTACAAAACCAGTCAAAAACCCTCATTGATGAAATGTTTTTTGAAACAATAGATAGTTTCAAAAATCTAGTCAAGGTAGATTATATGTCATTATGAACTTTTACATTACATATGTATGACTATTATGTATGTATGTTTATATCATGTACACATAAGACACCATAGACTACCTAATTAAGGTTTAAATTTAAATTGTCCAGGCTGCAACGGATGCTTGGAAGAAATTGCTTCTCAGCTATAAGGCTGTCAATTATACTATTTGTTTTTTGTGTTATTGTTTTCCTATTATTGTGTTTATATACAATAAAAAATTATTTATTTATTCGTTCATTCACACCTTTTGAAGAAAAGAATAACATTTAAAAATTCATCATCGTCAGCTCTTTTACGTCCCCACTGCAGGGGCTCAGGCCTTCCTTATGGATGGTTAAGGAGGATTTTGAGGTTGATTTATTTAAAAATTGTATTAACAATAATAAATGTTGCTAAGGTATATTATGAAAGAATACAATGTGATTTATGAACTTTCCAAGATATTTATTAGTTTACAATAAATATGTTGTTTCTTTACTTACCAAATTTATTACAATTTTCTATGTACAATAAAAACTAGTTTTAACTATATTATATACATACAATGATACAATACAACAACCTTATATACATTAATGACATTATTTATTATATTACAAATCAGACATTTGTTGAATGTAATTATAAAGTCTCAAAAATTTGTCAAATTGTCTTTTAACAATTTGATTTTTTGTGCAGTTTGTTATTTTTCTGGACATATCGCTTTTACGGTGGGTAATTAAGTCTAAGATGAATAATCATGCAGGCACCTTTCATAGTCATTTAAAAAGAGCAGTGGTAGGTAATTTGAACAAATTGAATGGTTCTAATTATCCACATATATGTTATGCTCAAAGAATGAAATCACAATGTTATATTCTAACCTAATCAAATATGGTTCAAGATGCTTCATGGTTTTTCTTCATTGGCACATGTATTGTGATCAAATAGCATGACAGCCACAACACAGATTTTGCTGTGGTTATTCTGTGAATACCATAATGCATCATGAGTGTTTCCATAAGAGCCTTGATTCAAATTTCACTATGTGGATATTTTACTGTGACCACAACGCCTTGTGATTTCAATCTTTAAGTGTAACATATACACAAAATCTAAAAATTTATACTATTCAGTTATAGGCCACAACATCACATTATTATATCATATCATGATTTCTTAATCATGATGATAGTTTATTATAACCATATAATACAAAAAAGCAAGAAATCTCAGAAGTGGGTTACTTCAAGGCAATAGTTTAAGAACACAATATCGCACTCCCGGTGCGACACTGTCACTTATGCAAAAATTTAGTTTTTCAGGAGAAGAGTTTTAAACTCTGCCACCTCACAAAACAATGACTTTAGAAGATACAGATGAGATGAATCATACGGAACATATCTACAAAAGTAACATTATCGCACCAAGTAAAGGGGGCTTTAGGACAATTATTACATATTTAACTAATTGTTGAATTTTTTGCAAAAGTGACAGTGTCGCACCGAGGGTGCGATATAACATTAATTATTATAATTTAGAAAAGGTACACATTAAATATAGATGAGTATTAAATTTCTTATAATTGATAAACAAGCTATATGATATTGATTTTAGTTAATAGTAAATTTATTATACTTGCAGATATCATTTCAACACCTTTTCCCAAACTGTATTATTGGTAGTAATTAAGATAATTGACTTTTATTAATTCATTGAATAGTAATTCAACTGTTGATAGAAATACTCGGACATTCTCACAGTAATTTGTCATCACAGTGTAGCTAAAATCCTAGTAAAACCTATACCTGCACCCAGTAGAGTTTGCCCTATGCCCCATATCATAGCATGTATAGGAGGCATAGTTAAATTTGCTGCTCGATAAATGAATGCAACAGCTGCACTACTTGCTACACCAGACGTCACTGGGCTCACTACACCCATAACAATCAAAAGTACGGGGAAGAACTTCCCATACTTATGCTTCCTCAGTGTACCAAAAGCAACAAGAGCAGCACAAGTATGTACAAAGACTGATGAACACAAAGACCACAAAAACACTGGGTACCACATTTCACCAAAAGTATTTAATGGGTCAACGGGTGTCAGTCTTAGTATATCGACAAACGAATCGAATTCTGAAACTCTAAATTCTGACAACATGTCATACATGTTGCCTTGTGTATTGTGAAGCCCATAGGTATCGGCGTCGTTTCGACTCTTGATTTTTCACTGAACACAAACTACTTCAATGTTTATATTTGATACTGTAATATCTTTTTCTTCTATATCTTTATACGCAACATATTTAATACTGACTCAAAGAAATCAATCGTTTATTGTTCATATGATTTTCTCGATTGTCACTTTGGTGAATAGTGCTCTTTTCTCGACTTAATGCACAAATTATTACGAGTACATACTAACTAAATAAATGCAAATTGGAAATCTTTTCTTCGATCAAACAATCCCTTAAGCGTTTTGAAGGGAAACCTTTTAATGAAATCTGTATCCCATAGATTGTGTCAAAATTATCAATCAATCAGACAGATGTTATTGGAAACGTCATTGTGGTCATCTGCTCAACTCTATAGTAGTCTATCTGTCATTGATTGTCAAAACGTCACAGACTATAGATGTAACTAACAGGACCGAGCTCTATCAGCTGAAAATCAAACTGTGCGAGCATCATATGTTGTACAGGAACTTTAATTGTTTAATGACCATTTTCACTTAACTTAGGAGTCGACCAAATCTGACACCTAAAAATTTGGGCATTGTCAAAGATGATACACATAAATAACGAAAATATATTTTTTGAGGTAATAACACAACGAAAGTTATACGTGATCTTGTATTATACGAGCACCCAAGTCGTCATTGTCTATATATCAAAAATACGAAAATTTTAAAAATCTCATTATTTATAACTTAATTGTAGAAGATATCGATAAACTCCTTGATGAGGAAGTATTTAAAAAAATACGAAAGCACCTCTACTAGGTGGCGAAACTAGCAACAGTCGATTTTTGCAAATAGTTTCGGAGATATTAAATTACAAAGATTTTGGAAAATAATGAGTATTTTCAACCCTTAGTCAGCTGTTTTTGGGACGTACTAAGGAAAAAGTTTTAATCATTCATTGGCTTCTTAATTTCTAAAAACAAAATAAACTACTATTGTGATCTATTTAACGGTTTTTTAATAATTTCTAATTGAATATCACTAAACGAATCAGTCAAAATGCTCAAATTAATTAATAGACATTTAATAAATCATAATAAAAACATTATTCTAACGTTAACTAAGTTACATTACATTACTACATTACTTCAAATAGTCAGTTTTCTAAAAAAATGTAACTTAATGGATCAAATAACAGGATCATTTATTAAAGTAGCTAAACTCGATCGAAATGTACTTTATGTTAATGGATACATCATCCATTAACATAAAGTACATTTGTGATAATAAGGAACCATTATGATATCACAAATGTACTTTATGTTAAAACACCAAGTATGGGTTTGGTTACTTATTTTAAATGTATTAAAAAAGAAAATTCAAAAACAATTGCATAATAACAAAATACGAATTCGAGAAGATTAAGTGAATTCGTCCGTGGTTATTAGTTAATGGAAAAAACCAGTTAAAGGAAAAAAACAGCCGGTCCCCATCTACTTGCCGTACGCTAGCCAATCACAGATCTCGACGGGTGGCGTTTTTTGTCCCATCGGCGTCAGAGCCTTGATCAATTTTTTTTGTCGCCGCCAGACGTTTGAGCGTGAGATACGTTACTGCATCGCTGCTACCGTAACGCTGCGAAGCGACTTTTCCGTCCATTTTTCTGTTGTAATTTAAGTTTATTTAGTTTTAAGTTAACTAGTTCTTAGTGTGTGTGTGCGTGTGAGTGTTTAGTTTATTGAAGCCTAGTTAGCTTAGTTTAATTAAGTTGAAAATATCTTTAGAAGCAAGAGATTATTTGAACATTGTGTTATTCACAGAACACGGAAAAGAGGTTAGAAAGGCGATCA
This sequence comes from Diatraea saccharalis, assembly GCA_918026875.4. Classification (NCBI taxonomy): domain Eukaryota; kingdom Metazoa; phylum Arthropoda; class Insecta; order Lepidoptera; family Crambidae; genus Diatraea; species Diatraea saccharalis. The sequence goes on from OU893337.1 coordinate 10,770,692, forward strand.
TGCATCCTTTGTACGAAAACCGATGTCGCCAGTCTTGCCCCACTTTTAGTCCGCCATACATCAGACGAAATATCAGACCAATTATACAAAAGATATGCACACACTTGCATTTTAAACGCTCCAATATAACTATAACCAATCACGCTCAACCATAACAGACATCTATAGTGCGCAATAAACGTGTAAAAGCCATTTTAATTTGACATATCACACTAGTGATTGACATAAAGTTATTTACTATCGATATTGAAAAATAACAAGTCGATTAATTGATACTAGAGTAATGATTTCTTTATATTATTTTGGATAGACATTGAATTGTATCGATTAAATGAGACATTATCTTTTTTCTTTAAATATTAATTCTTAATTAGTTGGTTGGTTCATTAAGAAATATTTAAATTACTAATGAACTAACATTGAATCGGCACTAGTCGAGCTTAAATATATATTTGCATATAAATAAGTTTGTTTATTTAATAGTAGGTTTTTTTATACGATTTCGTATCAAGTAAACAGATAAGATCGGCAACATCGCTTAAATGGAACTAGTAATAGTAGACAAACAATAGAAGTAAATATATACAAAATAAAAAATACTAATCTGAATGGATTCCGATGATTTAAAAAGTATTGTTGTTAATGGTTAAAAAAAACTAATTTTCTGTTACAAAATAAGAATATAAAAACAGGTTTATTACCACACTCATTATTAAATTAATATACAAACGCATACCAAACGAAGTCAATATGGTTAATCTCTGATTAATTTTTTTTTTATTACCACTATTTTTATCGTTCATACTTTTCGTTGACATCTTATTTGGTGCTGTTGAGTTGACACCTATTTTGACGCGCCTCTACCGTGCCTCTTATTCTTCACCTCTTATTCATCACAACCATCCAACCATTACCGTCCTATCGCTATAACCTCGGTACTTAGCAAAGTTATGGAGTGGCTTAATAATATATTTATTTATTCATTTGGGAAACAACAGCATTGAGTGACACATAAAATATACATAATTCAAATAAGTAGTACAGTTGCCTAGATAGTTTCCACTGCTAAACACATGCAATGCTATGTCGAACAAACAATGAATAACGTAACAGTTAATAATTTAAGGTATTTTTTGTTGTGACTCAATTTTGTCCTCGCAAAATCCCTGAAATCTGTGCTTCAGCCTCCTAATACATTTGTTTTGGATATCTTCTAAAGTTTTTATATATTTTAAATACTGCGGATTCTAAACAGAAGACGCATATTCAAGTTGAGATCTAAGAAAGCTATTATATAAAATTAATACCATTTCTACATTCGTAAATTCTTCACTCTGGCGAAATTTTATTGATATGAGATGAGAAAATCAATTCATTGCCAGCGTAACAAACAAATCCCTCACCTCAGATTTTTTTGTAAGAAAACTACCAAAAAGTTGATATTTGGAATTTGTTTGTGTTTTATTTTCTAGTGAAACTGATATAACAACATTTATTAATATTTATAGACATCTTATTTGAGGCACAGTAATTACATAAACGATCCAGGTCCTCTTGAAGCTACATAAACGACCCAGGTCCTCTTTTTCTTATACAGTCTTCAACAGATTTAATAATAGAAAATATCTTTGTGTCATCAGTGTATATTTTCTCAATTCGTTTATTTAGATAATGGAATTGATTATAACATTAATGAGTCACTATTTCGCCTTTGGTATATTGGCACGCACAATTTGTACAAAATATTTTATTCTGACAAGGAAGTGACAATGACGTCTGAGTTGGCCGTCGGCGCGCGCGCATCTACCCGTACAGTCAGCAAATAATAAAAATTTTGAATTTTTATTATTTGCTGATGAATTATTAAGATTTTGAATAGCAACGGACCGAGGTGAGAGCCCTGTGGAACACCGGACGAAATTGGTATGAAACTAGATTCGTAGCCCTTTATAGTCACAACCTGGGTTCTGTTCATTAAATACGACCGCAGCCACCTTAGGAGGTCACCATGTATGCCGAGGTACTCCATCTTTCTAACTAATATTTGATGCGATATTTTGTCAAAACATTTAGAGTAGTCGGTATAAATGGCATCCACCTGATAACCGTCATTCATTGCACATAATATGTGGTCTAAAAATTCACACAAATTTGTCTCAGTGGAACGCCCTTTCATAAAGCCGTGTTGTTCAACCACAGGTTTTACGACCGTGTATAGAAAATCAAACATTATCTTTTCGAAAATTTTGGGTATTACGGACCCTCAAATATAATATAGTTGCGTTGTGTAGTTGAAATTAAAAATACAGCCCTTGCTGAGTTTCTTGCCGATTCTTGTCAGTACGAGATCTCCCGCCTTAGTTTTGAGAACCATTGGCAAAGTTTTTGACTTTCACAAGTAATATGCCTAGACTGAATTGATTTCTATATTTATATTAAATCATTCGTTTTGTGGATGCATAATGAATGATACATAGAAATACAAGCTGAATACTGCGCTCCGCTTTTGCGCTTAATTCCAAACCTGAATTCGGATGAAAGTTTCGAGCAAACAATTAGTTGGCTGAACAACTAATGTTGACGTATAAACCAAACATCGTCGTTCCTTTACACGTAACATAATCAACAACTGAAACTTACGATTAAATTAAATTAAAATTAATTTGAAAGTTGGATTTTATAAGAAACACAATAGGATATCATATTTATTAATATTTGATACTCAATTTACTTTTATTACGTCAGAAACAAAATTTTAATGAATATCATAAACAAAATCCAAACATCGCGAGCGACATCTAGTGTAATTTCAAGAACTAATTTTTATTTAGTTAAATAGATCCTCATTGAATCGGTCAGATTCGAGGGGTTCGTATTTTACTATAATTGATATTCGGTTTATCGATTTCAGATATACATGCCTACTAGATACCATAGAGAAAATTTTTAGATGTAGTGTGAAGTTGCCTATCGATTGCGATATTTTGATCGAGTCGTTTTGGTTATTGTTTTTTTTTTACCCCTTACAGCAAATATATTAAACCACGGTCTATACGAGGTAAGACATAAATTTTGTAAGATCATATGTAGGAAAACGGTACTTAATCTAGAGTTATATTGGTAATTTTAATAGTTGATAGACTTGACAAAGGAGGATAAAAGTGTGAAGTTAGTGGTTTGTCATTGATCGACTGTCACTTCACTGTTATTTGGATTGTCAAAAAGAGGTGTGGGATTGATTAAAATAACCTGTAAAAGTCGTAATTTTCGTGAGAAACGCGTGAATCAGTGATCGTTTTATATTATTTGACTAAAGTTTGTCTTAAAATGGGGAAAGTACGATCTGCTCCGGGTGCTCCCCGGAAACAGGGATTCAATAAGTCTGGCCATTCTATGAATCCTGATAGACCTACTGAGGGATTGAAAGGAGTTGGCAATCCTAGAACTAAGGCAACTATAAAAAGGTTGCAAATGTACCGCAATTTTAAAGCCAAAAGAGATAAAACTGGTAAAATTTTGACTCCAGCCCCGTTTCAAGGTTGGTTACCCTCTGGTACCCAAGCTCGGGTGGAACCTAATCAAAAATGGTTCGGAAATTCGCGGGTAATTTCACAAAACGCTTTACAAAAGTTTCAAGAAGAGTTTGGTGCTGTTGTGAAAAATCCATATCAAGTGGTCATGAGGCCTACAAATTTGCCTATTACTTTATTAAATGAAACAGCTAAAAATGCTAGAGTACATTTACTAGATACTGAAGGCTTTGACAAAACTTTTGGACCGAAAAAGCAAAGAAAAAGGGTAAACTTAAAATTTGGTGACTTACAAACATTATCTAAAGCTGTTGAAGAAAATATAGAAAAGTATGACGAAAACAAAGATGTAGATAGAGTACGCGAAGATACAGGTCTGAAAGAAGGCCAAAGAGACTGGGTTTTTGGTGCTGGTATGAGTAGAAGGATATGGAATGAATTGTATAAAGTTATTGATTCATCTGATGTGTTGCTTCAAGTTCTTGATGCTCGTGATCCCATGGGCACAAGAAGCCCTTATGTAGAGAAATTTTTAAAAGAGGAAAAGCCCCATAAACATCTAATTTTTATATTGAACAAAGTTGACTTGGTTCCTAACTGGGTCACACAAAGGTGGGTTGCTATATTAAGTTCAGAATATCCAACAATAGCCTTCCATGCTTCTTTAACACATCCTTTTGGAAAAGGATCACTTATAAACTTACTGCGTCAATTTGCAAAATTACATATTGACAAAAAACAAATAAGCGTTGGATTAATTGGCTATCCTAATGTTGGAAAATCTTCAGTGATTAATACGCTGAGATCTAAAAAAGTATGCAAGGTTGCACCTATTGCAGGAGAAACTAAAGTATGGCAGTATATAACATTAATGAAAAGAATATTCTTGATTGATTGCCCTGGGATTGTGTATCCCTCTGCTGAGACAGACACAGAAAAAGTTTTAAAAGGAGTGGTTAGAGTTGAATTAGTTCAAAATCCTGATGACTATATAGAAGAAGTTATCAAAAGAGTTAGAAAGGAGTATTTGATTAAGACATATAAAATTGATGGTTGGGAAACTGCAACGGAATTTTTGGAAAAACTTGCAGCCAGAACAGGTAAATTGTTAAAGAAAGGTGAACCTGATGTAAATCAAGTTGCTAGAATGGTTCTCAATGATTGGCAAAGAGGAAAGCTTCCTTTCTATGTAGCCCCTGAAGGCTTTGAGATACCACTTTCAAAACACATAGAAGAAGGAACAGAAATTATCCAGAACAAAGAAGCTCCAATAATATCTGATGAACAAGAAAAAGAAGCAACACCAGATGTGTCTCAGAAAGGAAATGAGTCCTTAGACAAGCAAACGCTCATTGTTAACAAACTAACAATAGCTCAAGATTTTGCCAAAATAAGAGTTGGTCTACAGTTTGATAATGAAGATGATGTTAAACCTCTTAATAAAATTGACATACCTGAAGAATTAAAAGAAATAGATGATCAAAGTGAAGATGAAGAATCACAGGAAGGTGAAAATAAAAATATCAATGATGGTGATTCTTCTGACATTAGTGATTTTTACAGTCATGATGAAGACATTTGTAGTGATGTTGATGATTATCTAACCAACAATGTAGAAACAGTTTTGGAATTAAAAAGAAAACGCCTTGAAGCTGCAAGTGGTGCATTCACAGTAGATGAAATTTCGCAAAAGCATAAAAAACATAAAGGAAATCCTACAAATGGTAAACCAGTCAAAAAGTTGACTGCTAAACAAAGAAGGGCCATAGACAGAGCTCAACGAAGAACTAAGACAGGAAGTAATTTCTATGAAGTCTCCAATGTTAAAAATAGAAATAGAAACAAGAAAAAATTATAAAACATTAAATGAATTAATTAGATTTTCTGTAGTTTTATTCATATAATTATAGTAATAAATACACCTGAACCTACTGCAGACTGTCTGATGTAGGTGTTATGGCATAATTTATTTATATCTTTCAATAAACTATTTTAGTCTTCTGAAATGTTTGTTATGAGAATTTAATTGAAGGATAGTTCCAGGCATAAAATTATTTATTTGATTTTATTATTTCTTACAAATTGTTTATATTCATGGAACAAACATATTCAGCAATAGCTAGAAGTTTGATGTACGCCACCACCATAGCCTGACCGCACTGGGTACAGAGTGACATACTCTCTTTGTACTTCAACATACTGAAAAATCAAGCTTTGGAAAGTTTTTGCACATTTTTGTCACGAGCTCTCCGTCTATACTATTTTGTTTTAATCAAGAGTAGGTAATCAATCTTTCTTTAAACCTGCCACACAGTGTAACACGATGGGCCAACATGTGACACCTAATAATTTATTGCAGAGTGAGGCTTTTTTATAATATTTAAATGATGGCAACTATAGTGTACATGTGTGCGATGATAGTTTAAATGATTGCATAAATGCTATAATTCCTTTCCTTCAGTGTGTGATGTGTGATCACTTTAATTGTGCAACTGTGCAAGCAACCGATGCCACAGAGCTTCGACTTTCACAAGTGCTTTGTAACAGCCTAGACACTGAATAAATGATTTTGACTTGATTTGTGCCAAATACTCTTTCATGCGCGTAATTTTGATTAAGAGATACAACGTTTTCGCTTTAGATATTGGTATTTAAATATAAAAATAATAATATAATAAATAATAATATATAATAATAGGTTATATTGTAGCGCGATTATACTGCGGCGATGTAGCTACAAAAAAACCTACCCTACCTCTGCGTCCCGCGACTTTTTCTTTTTTTTTTTATTGATCGGACGTAGCTCGGTGGCGTAGTGGATAAGCGCCGCGGCCCGCGATCGTAGTGGTTAAGCAACTTTGCAAGGGTCGGTCACGGGATGGGTGACCAAAAAATTATTATCTCGAGATACTCCGTGCTTCAGAAGGCACGTTAAGCCGTTGGTCCCGGCTGTATTTGCAGTCGTTAATACCCTCTAATCCGCATTGGACCAGCGTGGAGGGTCATGGCCCATCCTCCTTAACCATCCATAAGGAAGGCCTGAGCCCCTGCGGTGGGGACGTAAAAAGGCAGGCGATATATTGATCGGACGATTTATATTATTTTTTTCATAGAAATATTATAGAAAGAAACGAATAATAGAATTGCATTTTTTCTATAAGTGTTTGTACGTTCAATCATTTTTATGTTTAAAGGCTGAGAGCGCCTAGGACAACAGTTAGCTTCAGATAAAAATGCTTTATAAAATATCTCCAAATATTTTTTGATACAAATTAATTAATAATACCTGCTTACAAATTATTTTCCCCTTAACCATCCATAAGGAAGGCTGCATAAGAGCATCCATAAAAGCCCCTGTCGTGGGGACGTTAAAGGACATGATCATGATGATGACAAATGATTTGTGACTTCCATACAATTCTAAGACCTTCTAAAGTCGATTATCCACGTAAAAAAATATATGTATATCACCATAATTTTATTCTGTGTTAGGACTTTATATAATACAGTACATGTTACCTTTTATAGATGTCTTCCGGAAGTGAGAGCGATGAAGAATATGTACCTGGTGAACCAGAACAAGTGTCTGAAGAAGATTCTGCTGATGAAGAAACTGATCAACAATTTAAAAAAGAATTAGAGTATAAAGCTACAAAACGAAAAGCTGACGTTGCTGTTAAAGGCAGAAAGAAAAAGAGAACTAGGAAGAGTCTTAAGGATACAGATCCAGAACCTGAAACAGTACCAGTAAATAAGCCTGAAGAATCAGTAGACCCTGAAAAGGAGAAGAAGAGGGAAGACGATTTGTGGGCGATGTTTTTAGATGGCACAGATACTAAGACTAAACCATCTCTAAAAGCTGAAAATAAACCAAGTGATCAAATTAAAATCACTCCAGATGTTGATAAAGAAAAAAGTGATAATAACAAAAAAGATATTGATGAAAGCAAGGATAGGGAAAGGAGAATATTTGAATTTGCTGGCGAAACACTTGTTGTAGAAAATGATGTTATTAAAGAAAAAGTTAAAAGCACCGAAAAATCTGCAATAGGTAAAACATTTTTGGATTTTGTTGTTGGCCTATCGTGTTTATTAATATGAACTAAACTTCGGAAACAATATTTGCTTGGATTTCGTTATAGTTATACATATTTAATTTTTGAAATTATTTTCATGTGGTATAACGTGTGTCATAATTAAAACCTATGCTATCTAATGTTTACGATTTTTTTTATGTAAAGAGACAATGAATAATCAAACTTTCATTTATAAAATATTACTGTAAATAGATATCTACAATAAGTATGCTATTATCGATTCGAAAATGGGAATTCCTTTAATAGCATCAATTTTTATTTATGATTTTAGTTAGTAAGGAAGGCCCTTCTCGAAGTCGCGGTACTGGAGGCGTAGCAGGAATACTAGGGCAGTTGAATAAGAAAAGCAAATTATCTACGTTAGAAAAGTCTAAACTTGATTGGGTTACTTACAAGAAAGAAGAGGGTATTGAAGAGGAAATTCAGAGTCATAACAAGGGAAAAGCAGGGTAAGTTTTAAATTATTGATTTTTGAAGACTGATGTTTTTTAAATTCATAAAACGTAATAAAACATTTATAGTGTGAATTGTTGTAGTCTCTAGAGTCAATTACTTCGAATTTTGCGAAATGGAGTTTAAATCCCATTTAGATAAGTAACATATGTGGAATTTTTCTAATTTCAGTGGTAAATTGCATCTTTTAAATACATGAATGCTATTGGGAGAGGGTAGCTTAATAATGTTCATACTTACACATCGATTTGACCTGTATGTAATTTTGTTGGAACATAATGGTGCAATCTTTATCTATATGTACTAATATTATAAAGTGAAAAGATTTGACTGTTTGTTTGTTTGCTTGCAACGAATGGGCTCTGAAACTACAAGGTCGATTTTAAAAATTCTTTCACCTGCGGTAAGCCACATCATACGCGGATGCCATAGGGTAGATTATAAACGAGCAAAGTAGCGGGAAAACAGCTAGTTTTAATATAATGACTTTAGTCTATGTGAGCTCCTAAATATGTGTTTATGTTAGTTCACGTATTTGTCGCTTAGACATCGGATCGCAGTGATTTATTTTTTTGTTTGATGAGTTACTTTTCAACTTAGGTAACAGCAGAAGTTCCATCAAAATCAGTTCTGTAGTTTTGAAGATAAAGTAATATGTATTGATTGTGGACTTTGTTAATTATTCATTTAAAGAATTCAAGGAGAGATATTTTGATGTACAAGTAGAGATATTTTGATGTAGATTTTTATTTAATAAGTCATTTTTTAGAAGCTTTTATGTAATATCGTAATTTTTCGGTTACTTTCAGGTATTTGGACCGTAAAGATTTCTTGGAGCGAGCTGATCTTCGTCAATATGAAATCGAACGAGATCTAAGAATGAGTCGACGTAGTAACCGATAGAATTAAGGAAACCTGTAATATTGCCATACTATTGTCTAACATTTCAGAAATAAATACTGAATGTGTAACTGTTTTGTTTATTTACAATTAAGTTTAAAGTTTGCTAAAATATTGTCAATGGAAAATTTGGTCATCGAAGCTAACTTGTATTTTGGTTATGCAATATTTTGATTGTTAATGAGGAAGGATTAAAAAATAGCATTAGTTCCCGGAATCAAACTAGATGTCGCTACAGTACTTTTTTGATTTTGCCATGACAACCTTTCCGGTTTTCTTTCATCATCATCATCATATCAACCGAGAGACGCCCACTGCTGGGCATAGGCATAGTTTTCTTTCATGTATAAAAGTAATTTGTTTTTCAAAACTCAATAAACAACTCATATTCTATATGAACTTTTTCGTATTTGTATTAATTCTTGTATAAATTGTATTAATAATATCTAAAGTAACCTAATAATTGTATTAATAATATCTAAGTTTTGAACTGCAAACTTCAGTTTTTTAATATGTTAGTTAAAAGGAACGGAAATGACTATCTTTGGTACATTCGTTTCCTGCAAAAATCAACTATTGCTGTACTTTTTTAGTGCTTTCTTTGTTTTTAAATACTTCCTCGTTATTTTCAATTTAAACACGTTAAAACTCATACAATAATACAATGCGATTAAGATACAACCAAGCCGGTGACCGAGGGGTTAGTACTTCGTTTGAGCGCGAATAAGCAATGCGGTGGTTTCACTTATTTCTCGTATTTATATTTGAATTAGTGAATGAGTAGCTCGTGGCGTAGTGGATAAGCGCCGCGGCCCGCGATCGTTGTCGTTAAGCAACTTTCGCAAGGGTCGGTCACGGGATGGGTGACCAAAAAATTATTATCTCGAGCTACTCCGTGCTTCAGAAGGCATGTTAAGCCATTTGTCCCGGCTGCATTTGCAGTCGTTTATACCCTCCAATCCGCATTGGGCCAGCGTGGAGGGTCATGGCACATCCACCTTAACCATCCATAAGGAAGGCCTGAGCCCTTGCTGTGGGGTCGTAAAAGGGTTGTAGATGATAGTGAATTGTGTAGGTACTCTATACTGTGTAAGTACGAATCCAAGTATGTGGAATTGTCCCGATTTTGCGTTACTCCTGAATAGTAAAATATTCGTTCACACGTCACTGTCTTTGCAATTTCAAGACGAGGTACCTATATAACCCGAGTTATATTAGGTTAACTATTGCAAACAGTCCACAAGGTCCATTTTGCCACTCTACCCAATCACGTCAATGAGTGCGGCCTGTATAGTAATCAATTTCAATCTGGCCGTTATTACACCGCACGCTTGCTTTAAATATTGTGCGTTGTATGATTTGCGCACGTTTGTGCTAATCAAGCACTAAATAGTTTGACTCTACTTCGTGTCGCGTACCAGTACAGAAATTGCGTTCGCGCAGGCGTTATGTCTGTTAGCGTTTTTGTATACTAATATAAGTGGGATTCTTATTGTGCGATGTCTATTGTGATATAAAGTGAACATAATGACAGCGTATGGAAGGTGGACCCTTTGTGAAGGTGGCATGGATGGTGTTCAGGTAAGTTGACAGTCGATTTTAAATAAACATAACATATTAGCTCTTATCATAATGGTAATAGAGAAGGCAATTATGCATCAGGTTTTTATGACGTTGACGTCATTCATTAAGCAATTGTTTTTTCGATCTAGTTTTAATGTTAGCTCAACGGTATGTTGCAAACTGCAATAATGTTGCATGTGCATGCTACTAATCAAAATATTACGTATTAGATGTTGCGAAGTTGTTGCAGTATGTAAAATCAGCGCCCAAGTTATAACTTTAACTGTCGTTCTAAAATTATATCATGTTCTATGTATAATAATCTCAGTATTATAGCCAGATATGTTACATAACTATCGGTGTCCTTAAGTTTTTAAAATAGTAAGTTATAAAACAATTTGAAAATTCATAAAAGCCAATTTTTCTTGGCCTCTCGCCTTCAACATCCTTCTGGTCTAATGTTGTACCTTTTCATTTTTGTTATTCTTTCGTCCGAAACTCTGTAATATTGTCTGTAATGTTTCATTGAGAATAGGTATAGGTAGGTATTACATATTGCTCTATATTTTTTAGGATTTGTTATAAAGAACAGGTTTTTATTATAAAAAAATGATAGAAGAAAGCTTTACATCTCCTCTATATTTTACTTAGAGATGCGCCGAATATTTGTTTGATATTCGGTATTTAGAGTATCTGGCATTTTTTTCACTATCCGTATATGGCCGAATTATTCGGTTTTTTAAATTTAAAATAGTTGTATGAATATTTCTTTTATCTGTTTCAGTGGATTGCCTGAACATTGGTGAAAATACGCTCATTAGTAGCGAAAAGTAATAAGTACTTGAAAAATTCGTCAGTCCTGTTGGGTCCTAGGTAGCTCAGTGGTTAGAGCAGTCGTTCAGATTGTGAAAGATTATGGGTTCGAGTCCAATCTCAGAGTACATGGGGCTGGTGGACTTTTTAAGTATTTTTCATTAAGAAATTTTACAGTATAGCATTGTAAATGCAAAATTGATCAAATATTATAAATACTTATTTAGTAAACTATGGTCACTATAAAAATTTAATAGAAATCAGAAATAAGCTAACATATAAGTTAAAAAAAATATTTATAATGCTAAATTATGGTGCAGAAACACACCTCTCGGTTCCCTTCGGCAAGAGTCAGTTAGGTTTTTCTTCATATAGGTTTCCTGCTTCTGAAATAGAAACACTGACTAATGAAATGGTTAAAAATAATGAAATGGTTAACCGAATAATTCAGCCGAATATCCGGATCACAGTAACATCTCTAATGTTACTGTAGCAAGGTGATAGGTTTGATTTACTTCCAAAGTCAATTTTATACTATTTGCATAAAAAAATCAAAGCTTGTTTTTAAAATTCGAAAATTTTTATTATCGTAATTTATCTTCTCAGTGTACCGTTTCGTTTGATACCCATTAAGACAATGCTTAAAAAACAACTAGAACTAAAATGAAACAATCTAAACTAAACCTGTAGAAGTGGAGTAACCTGAGGGCAACATTTCACATAGTTATTTATTCGTCGTGAAATATTACTATTTTTTCAGTCGTGTGTAGGCAGTCAATGTTGTATGTTTAATAAAATAGATATCCTATCATTACAAGGTCCCACGTTACCGTGTCGTAGAAAACCACGGCGAAACTCTGTCACTCATGTAGTGATTAGATTTTACAACAATTTTAACGAAGAGAATTAGCATTACTGCACACCGGCCTCCCCAGCGCGGGTAGGCGACGTTGTGTGGGATTTTTCTACGGGCCCACACCCAGATGGATGGATAGTCAAATTGCTGAGGTATACTCACTAAAACCTTCCGATGTTCCTGTATGTTAGGCGATGCGGAGAATTAGCACAAAGGACCTCCTTCCGCGCCATACAATTCTATTTCTATTTCCTTACGGGAATCACTCTGCGGGTTGGGGGAGAGACTTGGGAACACTTGAATCTTTTCCTCCAGCCAGGACACACATGTGCCAGTCACAGTTCCTAGAGATAAGCCAGGTGGGTGGGATCACGCAACGTTAGGTTTAGCACTAATTGAAAGTATTCAAACAATATTAGATTGCGGTGTTTTAACGTAGGCTATATTCTTTTACCTAAAATTTCCATGGTGACAGCCACCGAAAGTGTGACTGGGTTTATTATGTATTTGTATATGTATTTTGTTTGTTTAAGTGGTAGCGAAAATTAGTTCCCACTTAAGCCGATTGCGGATTAAATGATTTTAGGTGAGCAAATGCATTCTTATAATTATTAAGAGGACTGTTACGAATTCTTTTGATACGTATATTTAACCTTTTTTATAATATTTACTGTATTTTTCATAAAATAAATTAGCAATATACTTGTCATTCTAAACTTCTAAAGTTACCGAGGAAGTTAATTAATTTATGTCTTTTCTTGCTCATTTTAATTTCAAGTGATTTTCGGCAACGAGAACATTAAAGATTTTTTATCAAAAATGTATAGGTTTTAAGACCATATTCAGATCAGATATTCCACAATCAAATTCACCACTTACCAAATATACCTTCCTAAATATAATAGAAAACGGTCACCAATTCAAACATACAATATTATCTTCCCACTTTTGATTAAATGGCTCCTATATAGGGATTACGCAAGTGTAGGGGAGACCGAGGAGATTTGAAACAAAGGTGAGTTGAAACAGTACCAATTTCTCGGAACTTAAAACCGTTAGCGCGTAAGCAACTTCGCCTTATAACTATTTTTCTCCGCCCGTCGTGGTGGGAGTTCACGTCGGAGGTGTGCCTCGCGCGGTTGTGGAGTTCTGTCAGCCGTATGTCAAAAATCGTGAAAAGTAAGTTTTTTAGGCTTTGTTATGATGTTTATATTTTTATATAGGTTTTGTATTTTGGTTTAAGTTATATGTGTTTCGAAAGCTCTTTAACTAAAGATTCATTGTATATGTTTGGTACAGTTGATTTCTATGTATTTGCTTCTTCATTGTAGATTAAATAAAAATGAGAGGTTTCATTTCTACTGAGGAGATTTGAAACAGACTGTTTCAACTCTCCTCGGTCTCCTCTACATAGATAACATGAGATATTGGAAAATGGCTGCAAAGCAGACAAATGCCACAGCATACACTTCACGAATGTTGCACACAGCGTGACGGGTAGTAACGCTCCTAATTAATGTCTATGATAACTTAATTTATTTATTTTGTTTTAGAATGCCAACTTATTATAAAAGAAAGACTGACAGGGGTATGGCAAGTCGGGAAATATATGATCTCGCAGCAGAAGAAGTAATTTTGCGCCAGAAAAGTCTCCGTGACGCGGTTTCGAGTTATAATCTGAACCATACATCTCTCTGCAGGTACATTAAAAAAATGCTTATGAAGGCAACGAAACGGCAACTGCTCCTAGAGTTGGATATCCTGAAAAGACTGTTTTTACAGCTTCAGAGGAGGAGGCAATATTTTAAACTGCGCTGCTGTTAACTTTCGCCTAAGAACTAAAGAAGCCAGAACTTTTGCCTATAAATTGGCTGTAAATATAATTATAAAAAATATAATAAAAAAATCCCTTCTGCTTGGACTGCTCATGAAATGGCTGGAAAGGTTTGGCTTCGATCATTTATGAAACGGCATCCTGTTCTTTCACTTAGACTACCTCAACCTACAACTATCGCTCGAGTTACAAGTTTAGCAGATCAAATGAACAACTTTTTTTCCAAAATTATACTACAGGGTTACAAGGGAAGGATATATGGAAAGTTGATGAATCAGGTATCACAACAGTTCAGAAACCAGACCGCATCATTGTAATACTTAAGAAATTACTGAAAATTAATAACTATTGTATGTTAAAGATTGAGGAAGATCCTTTTTATTTAAGTTAAAGGTGTAATTAACTCATTTAAGAGTTAAATATATTTATGAGACCTGTAGTTACATACTTGACTGATATATCATTACAAAATCCTTATATAAAAAGTTGTTACATACTAAAAAGTTTTATTTGAATAAATACCTTGAAATTATATAATCATTTTTATTTTACATCCCTTAATGCTTCTCAACAATCATATGTTTCAACTCTCCTCGTCCCCTGTTTCATCTTACCTCGGTATGAGGAGAGTTGAAACAAATTGACGTGTTACGGTTAAGTCGATGTCTACCACAATATTTAACGTTTACAACTACTATACGTTAGTCATTCGCAGGTGTAAATAATTACCTTTCGATTGGTACTAATATCATACGATTTCTGTATATAGTATTTGATGTATGAAATAAAATGTCAAAATTGTTTCAACTCACCTCGGTCTCCCTTTTACCTGAAAATGTAAATATAAATCCACTATAGTAAAAAGTGAGACTTACTCGGGCCTAGCTATGCCTCTACTAAGTATTAATTTCAGTGAATTATCAAATCGTGCAGTGTAGAAAAATATTAAAAAGTTTTATTTATTAATATGATAACTAGAAATATTGTCAACCATAGTAGAAAAACAAATCCTATTGTTCTTAGTATTTGAGTTGTCTGTTTGCTGGGGAATGTGAATTTTCTGTGAACCCTTATCTTGGCTTTGATTAAATTTAGTTCTACAATGATAAGTGCCAACACCAAAGCAAATTCGCCATGTTGTTACTAATTACGGTTCCACAATTAGGGTTCTACAATTTTTACTGTCTCATCAGGGGGCTCACACTGGTAATCGTAGATTCTGTTATGATAAATATTAAGTAACAAACGTGATTTTAATGGCTGATCGCAAATCCTATTGTAGGAGTAAGTGTACTTGATTAAAAAACAGGATTCACGTATGCTGATATAAGTGCAGTGGCATATTCTGAAACCATTATAGTAGCCATATAAGTCCAAACCAACTAAAATAGAACTGGAATTGTATCGTATGTCACTTTGTAGAATATGAAAACCATTAAAAACTGTAGTTACGTTCGATTTTGATCCGTTTTCGATTCGATTTAAACAAAATTTATTTAGTAGAATTGGCCCCCAGGATAATTTGTTTGTTGGGTAGCCTTCTCTACAATTTTGTAAACTTTATTTCGGTAATTAATAACAAGACATGTCGACGGCAGCATAGAACAAACGGACTTGTACATTTTTGGTCAAGTTTACTTTGCGTAAACGCTTTAGAATGCTCTATTCTATCACGTATTTTTTTTCATAATATTACTACTTTTCGAGATATGCTCGCGTACATAACTAAACACCAATTTTACAAAGCAACGATGTATATACGGATATTTTCTAGAAAATAACGGTTTATAGGAAAAGAAAATAGCATAGAGCTCATAACAGTACCTATATATTTTATTACATCACAGTGTTTATTTTGGAAGTGAGAAACCTATATGGTCAGGATTACAACACATTTGTAGCAGCCTGCATGGACTTCGGTCAAGTAAAAGTTGACAGTCACATGTCTGCTTTGACAAGGACACTTTTGCTAGGTAAAGTCCTAGCAAAAAGTTCCGTGATATATATACGAAGGTATCATCAACAAGTTTGGATTTTCAAACAATCCTGTGTGCTCACTGCTCCTCTTGTTGAAATAAGCTCTTTCTACTTTAAGCGCTAGTTATCAGTCTTCTAGTTATGTCATTCATATATATATATATAAATATATATATTTATATGACAAAAAAATATGACATAACTATATTATATATATATATATATATATATTATATATATATATATATATATATATATATATATATATATATATATATATATATATATATATATGTCTTCTGATAGTTAGGTTTAGTACCCTACTATCAGAAGACACATTTTAGTATTCAATTGATATATATATACTTTGGCTACTTCGAATATAAAATTTTGTTCTTTAAGTACTTTTACTATTTTTTAGTCTTGCCCTTTCACCGTTTCACGTATTAACGCGAAAAGTATTAGTTTATTAGTTTTGTCATTCTTTCATCTGAAATTATTTCCATATGTTCGAACCAACAGAACATGAGTCTGTTAATTTATGCATCGGCACTATTTTTCAGGGCAACTATCTTTGCCTCTTCATTACGAATGCAGCATAACAATGTTAAATTATAACATTTCCAATTACGTTAGTGCTGCTAAAAGGTAGAGTTTCATGGTTGAGTTTTCAAATAATATTTAGTATGAACTTTATGTTTTGCTATACTGACGAGTAGCTCGATGACTAATATATACTACTTGGATAAGAGCTGCGGGCCGCTATCGTTGTTGTTAAGCAATTTTCGCAAGGGTCGGTCAATGGATGGGAACCCAAAAAAAATAGTTTCAATTTCAAGCTTCTCCATGATTCGGAAGACATGTTATGCCATTGTTCCGGCTGCATTTGCTATCGTTAATGCCCTCCAATCCGTGTTGAACCAACGTGGAGGGTCATGGCCCATCCTCTTTAACCAGGCCATCCTCTTTGTGTGGACATTAGATTTGTGTTTTTCTTTAAATCTGTTTTTCAAAACGGATAAATAGTTTTAGTTTCAGACTTAAGTTACTGTAATATTTTAATATTGGACATTAGTTGGTTAATTACATGTATAGCTGATGCTGTACCTTTAATAAATACCTCTACCTTTTTGTTGTGGTGTCTTCAAAGTTGAACATCAAAGTAATTTTATTCGAATGACGCGGATATTTTTCTATTAATAAAATTAATAAGTGTGTTAACCAGTTCCCTGGTTACAGCTGCACTCTCGAAAAACTTTGTTTTCTATCATATGGTTAGCCGCCTAATTGGACGGATCTTTTATTCAGTTGCCTATGACATATCCATTATATATGTATTAACAGTTTTAACTTTTAATTTCAATTTTAACAGCTGTGAATTTAAAAGTCGACCATGCAATCGTGACTTATATTGTTTTTAGTTTATTTGTATCGTTAACTGCCTGGTAATCTATTATTATAATATATGATGATGTAATGAGCGACAAGGAGAATCGCTTAATTTTTGCATATTGACATTGTACACGCCAAAGTAGGTCTGTGTATGTATATGTCAGTTACGCTCTCACGCCTAACCCACTAAACAGAGTTGACTTGAGATAGGCCATAAGTTGCTATTATTGTGATTAATAAATTTAATGGAAGTTCGTCACTGTCAAAGATAAAATCATGAAACTTTCTCTAAGGTATTTTACACGATATAATGAATAAATATTTTTTTTAGAAATGTTGCTCGAAGTAACTATACCACGCGGACGAAGACGCGCTCAAAATCTAGTATAAATATATTTGATTCCCGGGATTCTTGCTGACTTCGTCCGTAAAAGTAATGTCCGTGATTTGACATAAGTTTTAAAAATGCCCGCTATCGAAATAAAACAACGCTGATTTAATTACAGACAAGCTGTTTTCCTGCGGTTTCGTCGATCACGTATAGGGTTTTCAAGCGTCCTCTAAAATTAAATATTGAATTCTATGGCATGTAGACGTACTTTATATTCTATAACATTAGGACGCTAAAATATTCTTCTTTTACACAATGTTTCTTATACTTTTGTATAAGATACTATAGTACCAGTACCAAGAGTATACCCACAATGATGCATACCTATTTATCGTACCGAAAAAGAAACATATTTTTTAATGTGAAATAAATGATACTCTTTAATTATCTTTTTTGAAATGAGATACTTATCTTCTATTTCTTCTAATAAAACCCAAGAAATTGTAGGTGACTAGCAGCCCTATCCGCTTTTAATGTAGCTTCTCGTAGATAAAAGAATTTTTAAAATCGGCCTAGGAGTTTCGGGGCCCATTCAAAGCAAACAAACTGTGAAATCTTTCTTAATTATAATATTAGTAAAGAAAGACACCACTCTAGTAAAGCAACTTAGAGCTTAGAGTGCTAGAGTTCTGGTCGTAGGGACAAAATCAATATATACGGAAATATTTCCATTCAGAACGTGCAAAATTTAGCGGAATTGAACACAAGGCTACCACCCACCACAACCAATATGAATAAAAAGGGCTAGACTACTATGTATATTAGGTGTTACCGTGACGTAATGTGGAGCGGTGAATGTAGCAGAAAGCAAAAGTGGGCGAGCTACCACGAACTATGCAGCCTTGCGTTGCGCCTACGCACTCCTGGATCCTGTCGGTTGTAACCACATCTGGTCAGTTAATTTTATTCTAATAGAAGAAGATCAAGAGAAACTTATTATTTATGTTATATATTTTTATTAATAGGCATAAATGTAATATACAGTATTTTTTTTTATTGATATAGTTAACGTGGAAAGTATGGAAATACAGAAAGTTGAGTATTACAATAGTGGTGTAGTATTTCGGGAGCTGGGTGTGGAGTGCTCCCTGCTGGATCCTAGGCCCTTCTCCCAAAAAAGAGTGCATTGAGGGCGTTTAGGGTGTATGCCATCCGCACGGCTAGTGGCTGCGTGGACAATGCATAATACATTCCCATACGATAAAAACATTTTTCCTTGTCTGAAATCTTATTTTTTTTCAGATAAATTTAAATATAAGCTTTCTGTGTCTCACTGGTTTACTATAATTTAGTCACATTTGTTTTACAGTTATTCTTTTTATTAAAATTATTATTTTCTACTAAAAAAAACGCATCAAAGTAGAAAGATCCAACTTTTATATCTCAAAAGGAGAGTAGCTTCCGTTTCTGTTGTTGATTTTTTATACCAGCTTTCAACTTTTATTACACACTTTTTGTTTTATTTCTCGAGATTTATTTTTATTTTGAATTAAATCATTCCAATATTGTTTCCAAAAGACAGTAGAAGTCATAAAATTTATTTTATACACATATCAAATTATAGAGCTTGTTCTGAAAATCTTCTTCCCTAATTTTATATTAATCTACACTTTAAATTAATCTAATATTTTAAATTATTTTTCACAAAATTTTAATTAATTTTCACAATGCGCTATATCACCCTCTTACAAAAACAAGGGAGATTTAACGCATTGTGAAAATTATAGGGGCATAAAATTAGCAGCCCACACGCTTTAATCTGGAAGAGAATACTAAACAAGCTTAATTATCTCAGATATTACCGATATATAGTCAAATTAATTTGGATTTACAGCATTGCGATCAACCATTAACGCCATACAATCGATACGAATACTGATGGAAAATTCAGAATACACAAAAAAGACCTACACCTTACATTCTTAGGCTTGGATAAAACATTCGGATCGAGTGTCTCGCAAATTGGTTTGAGACTAGGTTTGCCATATTTTTTTCGGCATGTAGGAGACAAATGCTTAAATGTGCAAAAAATACGGGATATTTTTTTATCCAGAATTAATAAAAAATAACAAAATACTTACTTTTAATTTTTTTTTTCAGAGAATCACACAATGTTTTATTTTTGTTGGAATTGACGTAATAAAAAATGAATTAAAAATCATAGTTAAATATAATAATCATAATTTGGTTTTTATTAAGTTGAAAGTACATTTATTTCGTTCATCACTCCACTTTAACACCATTTGTGAAATCGCTTTGAGACATAGGCAGTCGGTCCAGTGAACTACGGAACATGTGGCAACAGTATTTGTCTTAGAACTCAATACGAGCCGGAATTCTACATCAAACTTATCAGCGATATGTACAATAATGTAAGCACAAAGGTACGAAGCTTAGGTGGGGTAAGCAAATATTTCGAGGTTAAAATAGGCGTCCATCAGGGCTCCTCCCTTAGTCTATTACCAAATTGAATAGGAGGGGGTCCTATTCAATATTGTAATAGACTATCATACTAAGTCGATACCGGCACCTTTGCCATGGACCCTATCATGCCGATGACATTGTCCTGGCTGCAGATACTGTGCAACAACTTCAATATTGCCTGAAACGTAGCACCTGAAGTCATATGCATTGGTAGCACACCTATACCAATAGTAAGTAAATTTAAATATCGTAGCTACCGCCGTATCCACCGAATCAATTATACGGGGCCCTTGGGCCACGGGGGCCCCCGACGTGCGTAAGCAAAAATTTATAAAAACTTCCTATATATTTTTATTATTTCATAAATGACAAAAGTTAAATAAAGCTATTTATTTTTCTCGCGTAAAGCGTGCGTTCAAAAGTCAAGGAGAGTGTAAATTTGAATCGTATGTAAAAAAATCGGAAAAGTGACAGATAGATAATTATGATGAATAAGTATTCCTTTTAATTTTATGCAAACATTTTTTTTTCTTTTTTTGAAAAGAACCCCCGAACAAATTTTTATACGGTACTCCGCCAAGGCACGCTATGTCACTGATGAAATTTTACCACTCCTCCCTGATCCTTCTTTTTTTCCGTATATGTGAGATTTACCGATTCAGGTAGGATTTATTTACACGAAATAATATGAAAATTCGGTATTTAAATAGAGACCAGGCCATAACGGATCGAACCTTAGTGGTTTACATGATGCAAGTAAACTAAATTATGTTAACCACAAAGTTTGTTGATAATTAAATAAAAAAAAAAAAAAAAAAAAAGTAAATAAAAATGTAGAGTTCATGCATGTTAGAAACATGCATGGAGTTGTAGTAAGCTATATCTATCCATTAGGTAAGTAGATGATGGTTTGAAAATTGCACATAGTTATATTTATACTAACGTAGATGACATTAAATAAAAAAGTATCATTTTTATACTAAAGTTCATTGTAACTTATCTTGTTGTTACCTTCTTCTTTTAACCTATTTGTATATGGTTCAAATTTTGTTTTCATTGACCAACTACTAGTTTTATGAATTAAACTTTGAATAAGTACATCTTGTGTTCCTAATTGAATCCTTAAACATATCTCAGAACCACTACAGTAATTGTCGGCAGAAACAACGGTGCTATTGTTATCGTGTTCCATAATATTTGCTCAGGTGTGTATTGTGCGAGGTGTATCTTGTAGTGGTACAAATGAATGAGCCACGGCGGTGATAGTGGTGTGCAGTGCGCATGTGTACTCGCGCTCGATAACCGCACTACGGGTCGCTCCGCACGTGTCCATGTGATCAGCCGGAGATTTTGGGGTTGCGAGATGAAGGAGGCTGTAAGGCGGGCCGCGCGCGTAGGCCGGCGCACGAGGGCCCAGCCAAGGAGCGGGGTGCGATGCGCGGCAACAACCAGCGCGACTCGCACACTCGCGCTTATCGCGGCGAGCGCCGGTCGTTTGTCACGTAACCTTCCCGCTCTCCATACGCAGCCTTAATCTCCCATCGGATTTATTATACACGATAGTGTTGTATATTATTGAGTGATGTGTGAAATTGGATTGGAGGTGTGTTGTGGAAACATTGTATTCGTATAAGTTTGAAAATAGAGTTTGGGGGAAAGTGTTTTTGGTATTGTTTGTGGTATCGTGGACGGAACCGGCGGCGGGCGGGCTGCTCGTAGTGGCGGGTCGGTGGATGGTGCGGCGCGGGCGGGCGCCGGGGCGCGGCCGGCGGCGCCGCTAGCAAAATGTCGATACCCCTGAGCCGGGACACTGTGCTCCCCACGCAGGTGAGTCCTGATCACCCCCGCGATTTACGCGACCCATGCAAACTAATGCCGTCAGTAGTTAGCATGGGTCGAGTAAATTTAAGAATTAATGGAATGATTACACTAAATATTTGAACTTGAAAACAAAAGGAAAATTATGGAGTCGTGACAAACATACATATTATATATATATTTTTAATACACAATTTATATTATGATTATTCAAAATTTCTATAAGAATTCGTCCTCGGTTGTTATCAATACGATAACTTTATAATATTGGGGAACAACTTTTTGATAAACAGTAGATATCGACCTGTGTATCTTGACTCACTAATCCTATTTCTAAGTAAGTAGCTCACCTTGGTTACGCGTGACAATAATAAAAATAGAATTATATTTACAAATTATAAAATATGTTTTTTGTAAAGAATTCCTGCAAAAATGTTAGGAAGTTTTTGGATATCATAAAATATTGAAAGAGTATTTTTATATACCTTCTATAAAATTACCAAGCAACTGTAATGTCTATTTGTTTTGTTGTGATATAGGACAACGAAACCAGAGTAATTTATGTAGGTACCCTACCTATAGTAAAGTAACAGGTACCTATTAGGTACTAAGATAACAATATTCAGCAAATAAACAAACTCACTTCGAATATCTTACCTACCTACTTGAGCATTATGACTTGTTTATCAGATTAAAAATTTATGAGTATAATATACTGAGTATAATATGAGTATAATATACTCATAAATGATATTAATAAAAATCATAACTAGTAAGTTTCTCATATCACTCTCTTGATATTATTTTTTTTGACATTCGCATTTATCATCTTTGTATATTTTGCATACACTTCATTTTGTCATAGGTAGGTAGGTAATATATATATAGGTATATGTTATCGTCAAAATTGACAAACCGAATTCGCCTAAATATTTATTTCGGGCTAGCATTCGCAGTATAAGTAATTAATTTAATCTAATAAACAGTAAACTTTGATTTTTTTTTACTTATAATCTTAAGAATATAAATTTATGTAAAAAAAGACAGAAAAGACTTTATTTATTTCATACGAATTTATGCCTGAAAGATTCCAAAAAAAAAACAGTCAACAAGTGTAAATGACATCTTTAATGAATAATAATTGAATCGAATTATATCTAAAATAAAACTGTAAATAATTAAAAAATTAAAGCTGCCTAAGTACTAGGTAATTAAAAACAACCGTTATAAGGAGTTGCTCTAACAAACGCAACTAGAACAAACGTTCGTCGGCAAAGGCTTTTGGTTCGGCGCGGAAAGTTCAAGGCTCTATTGATCCAACCGAGTGCAAGGTTGCTAAAGGCTATTTTAGCCTACTATATTCACATTTTTTGTAGGAAATACGCGTGACACACAAATTGTACGTTTCGCCTCTTTACTAACAGCAGCACTATTTAATTTTGATCCGGTTTTATTGCTTAAATTATTACGTTTAATGGAATTATAGTTTTGCCCTAAACAGTTTTGTCAACTCTCGATTCTTGCATTGTTTTTTGTAGAGATAATAAAATAACTGAAAATTACTAACACTTTAAAAAGACTACTAACACTTTATATTCTTCAGTTTTTGAAAATTCAGTCTAAATAAAATTTTTGTTAATGAAAGTTTGAAAGAAACATTTTTGTAAATTCAATGGTGAATCCACCAATAAAGTTTAGTTTAAAAATATAACATCTCGCTTGCATGAATAAATAGAGATCATTGTGTATCTGGCAAACAGTCATTTCAAAGTTATTTTAACCGAATTCTTATCTAAATGAGTATAGACGTCGCGTAAAAAGGTCACACCTCGGCTGTATGGCGGTTCAGTGTCCGTCTATTCGTTTCTTGCACTACTAGAATTACTGCTTAGTGACTCACGTGAGCTTCTGCGAATTGTTATCTGTGGGCGAAGTAAAGTTACCTTATATGCACCTAC
Source organism: Diatraea saccharalis (assembly GCA_918026875.4). Lineage (NCBI taxonomy): Eukaryota > Metazoa > Arthropoda > Insecta > Lepidoptera > Crambidae > Diatraea > Diatraea saccharalis. The sequence continues at coordinate 10,794,698 of OU893337.1, forward strand.
ATGGGTCAACATTTCTTCACAAACTAGGACTCAATGGCGTTGGTAATAAAAACTTCTTTTATAATCTGTATTGAGCTTCACGCTTAAGTGTTAGTTTACGCTTTATCAGCCTGTAAGATTAGTTACAGATTCAGAACAATAGGTGGTGACTGTCGATAAGGATAACAGCTTTTGGTTCTAGGATGAATAGATGGGAAATCAGTGTGAAAAAGTTAAGAATTTGTCATGTTATATGAAAGAAAAATTACATTCTTTCCCTTTATTATATTTGATCAATTTCGCATTCATAATGCTATACTGAAAAATATATTTAATGATAACTGCTTAAAAAATTCACTTGGTCTTTGGTGCCCTGAGATTTCTTTACCTTAATTAATCCCCATTAGTAAAGAAGTATTTACCTATATCGATTATTTTGTGGGTGACGTTGGTGTACATTGATTTAATTGCAAAAAAGCTGACCCGAAATACGTTTTAAAGAAAAAAACAACATATTTAACAGGTAGAATTATGTAGAATTTGTGGATATTTTAATATAAATATAGAAAATTTAAACATTAACTTTAAATAACAATTAAAACATGTTTTTAGCAAGTGACGTTGACCCTAAAAATTGATCGGTTTTTAATTAGATTTATTATAAAAATACATGAACTATAACATTTTATACTTTTGAAACTATTACCTATACTAGTTTTTCCAGCATTTGTATTATCTGGTAACTTATAATGTTATAAAAATTTAAAAAAATAAACCGACTCGAAACAACTGGAAAAATGTGAACATATGTTTTTATATTTTTTTATATACTAAAATAATATAAGCTACCTAACATATAAAAAACGATATTAATATAACCAAAGCAAAGTAATATACGCGATTTTGATTTATATGAAATTTACCAACTGTTGATATAATTTCGATAAAGTTGTTTAAATAAATACAAAATAGTGAAAACCGCTCTACAATTCGCGGAAAAATCGATTGTACATAAAAATATACAAGTCGAATATAGAACCTCCTTATTTTTAATGTCGTTAAAGATCGTAAATTAAGTAAAAACAAAGAACCATTAAGCCATATCCTCTGAAATGTAACTAGTATTTGTATGTGCCAGCATTTACGAAAATAGTCATGTGAATTTAAGCTAATTAGAAATCAAGTGGTTTTAGTTAGTTTACTGTGACACTGACTGACCCACTGATGTTAATGCATTCAGTCAGGGTAGAGTTGAAATTCAATTACGAAAATTAGACATAACCTGAACTAGTGCTGTGTCTACCTACAATTAGGTCTCGTTAGCCTTACGCGTGATTAGCTAGCGTCCAAATTGGATGATCCAATGCTTTTCATTCCGTTAATGTTCACTCTTTCTAGTTCGTTGACCTTTAGGGACATTGTACGAGAACCCAACCTTAATGTGTGAATCAAGGACAGTGGAGGAAAAAAGTAACGTTAAAAAGTTTATTCAACTGCGAAGTTAACGTTGGCTTTGGGAGGCGGAAAATTGAGTAACATTATTTTTACCGAACCATTAGTGTATAATTTTGGGTATTCGCCCCCATAGTGTATTAATCTACTGAGAAAAAAGTCCTTATCAATATTTTCAGACGCTACTTTGGAATTATTCCCTATGAAAAGATATTAATAAAATCGTACTGTGGTTATGAATGTATAATCGGAAATACGATGAAGTATAACCTCATTTTTGAAATTTAAATAAGCTATAGGTTTTCCGAAAGTTAGGTTTCAAGCTCAAGTTTATATAATTAATCTATTTAGCTTTACTTGATTATCGTCAAAATTCAGACAATTTACATATACAAATCTAATGACTTATACACCATAAATTAACTACTCAGTTCATCAGTGAAATCCACGTGGTAATGCTTTTGATAGTTGATTGCTTTTAGACTCGGTGTTTTATTCAGCAAAATCATAAATTTATTATGATAATTATTCTTTATGCACAATTCTTAAAAAATCCACTTTGTCCCTGGCACTCTGAGATGGGACTCGAACTCATGACTGGGAACCAGGATCTAATAGGACTGATGATTTTTTCAAGCACTTGTTACTTTCTCGCTACTATAGAGCGTATTTTCATCAATGTTAAGGCAATCCACCCAGAGAGCCGAAAATATTTTTACAAATACTTAAACTTTCGACAAAGATGAAAATTTGGTCTAGTTTGATATTAAGCATTTTTCATTAAGAATATTTATCAGTATAGCATTGTGACTCGCTACAGTATAGCAAGATTATTTTTAATATCGCAAAAATAAAGTAAAACATTTCCTTAATCCGACATGACAGCTGTTTTGAATCTTCAAACAATTTTTCTTAATGCATTCAGGATATAAAATAATCTATATTTTTCACCGTTACCATGTGCGATAAGTAGATAGTCCTGACTTGATGTAGCTCGGTCATATTATATATGTTAATTTTCTCCATCTTAATCATATTACGTTAATGAACTGCAGAATTGAGAGCTTAAAGCTTTCCCGTATCAATGGTTGAGTTACATAAGTGCATTTACAATATATCGGTTTTTCTGACCTCGTAAAGTTTGCTATTAGAAAAATAATTAATTTATATCAATTTGATTTCGAACACTGAATAACTTTACTACATGTGCACACCAAATTATCAATTTCATCTGCAATTGGTAATTTGTTAAGATAAGATTATTCATATTTAAAACTAATTTTAAAAGAATATTTTCTAATGATTCTTGTAATACCAAAAGTTATCCCTGTTTGCCTCAAACGCTGCTCTTAGATATTAATCAATGATAACCATTAGTATTTTAAATGACCAAATGTTAAATACAATTCAATAATTCATGTGAATAAAATATTTTTTAAAGCAACAAATTATCTCTCTTTTTACAAAAACGTAAACAGAACATTATATCAAATGCAATTTACAACAGTAAAGAAATTATAAACAAAGGATTGTACCGCATTTGTATTCAAAATAATAGCAAAACACGTAGGCTTGCATATACCTATTTTATCAGCGCATCGTGCGGCTATCTCGCGGAATCAGACAGCCATGGGCACTTTGTAGTCCCTTATCGAAGGCCGATAAGCTGATAGGCGATAAAGTCCCATCGCATAATATTTAGAGCGCGACTGTATTTAAACTACGTAAGTGTTATTGGAAATATTGTATTTTTGGTTCAAATATAATGATGTGGGTGATGTTCATCTTTGTAGGCGACTGGCTGGAAAGCGCCATCCTTTTTGATTAGTTTATGTCATATTTTAATTTGGTTCTTTTACTATTACTCTTTGTTCTTGCTCGGGTTGGACATAATTGTCGTTTTCTTTGCTTGCTGTGATTTGTGTTTTATAATTATATTTTATCATACATCCATTAGTTTTTATATACAATCCTCATCTCCACTTACTATCAGTCTGATTTCCACTAAATAAAATTTGATTAGTAAAAAATTTTTGGATATTATAGTATAAAAACTCTCAGATTTAAAAATGACCCACAAACATTTAGGTATATTGTGATAAGTTTCAACTAAACTACTAATACTGCCAGTCTCGAAGTTTTCAAATTTACAATCAGAAATCCAAAGCATCCCAAAACTTTAAGGCCTTGAGATGTTATAAAAACATGGCCCAAATCCTGTTTTGGAAGTCGGCCGGTAAATAAGAAGGTGCATCCTAATCACGTGTGCATGCTTTCACTCACACTAGGGAACGATGAAAGACATGAATATAAAAAGTAGTTACACATTTTTATGGAAACTTAATATGATAGATAAGTGACGTAATCTCAATAATAACAATCTATCTAGATATTTATCAGTAACTTACTTACAAAACTATAATAAACGACGTTTTCTTTTAAAGCTAATACGGCGCAAATTTACTGCTTTTGGTTATGTTTATACTCGTATTATGTTAAGTATTTGATGCAAATCAAACGACACATCTGGGTAGCAGGGCTGTCTGCCGACCGTTCTAGTATTGCTTGTTCCTTAAATAACCTGCCACAATTTGTTTCTTGCTGTCTTCAGCGGCTTCCTTTGCGTCGGGAATGTTCCTTAGGCCCTTATTAGGGTATATGATAGCTCGTTCCAGAGCTTCGATTGTTGTTCCCCGTTTGGCAACAGACAGCATTTTTGGCGGCGAACGAAGTGCGCTTTTGATTTTACTTTCGCAGTTGTGTCGGCATTCTTTGGGTTTCTGCAGCATGATGTAACCGTTCTCTGCAATCTATCGGTATTTTTATAGTGCGTATAGTTTTAGTAATCTTTTCATGTATATATAAAAGGCGATTTTTGAAAAACTGATGTTCTACAGATACATTATCTCAGGAAATTCCACTTGTTTGAGTTTTCCGTAACGATTTATTGGAACAGTGGACTTCTGTCAAGTAGGTAGCAACTTGGCTCCGTGCCATCAATCATCGTAATAGTGATTGAGATTCAGAACCTACTCCGTTTATCTACCACCATACAAGCTTTAGAATTTTTATAAAACGATCTTATGGTCAGTCAGTAAAATGTTACGTAAATCGTAATCTACGTGATAATCGAGCTCAAAATGCATAAGAGTATTGAATAAATAGGAAAGAGTGCGTGAAAAAACGGTTCATTAACTACAAATTTACTGCCAGACATGGGAAATAGAGAATCTTATCTTTTTTAAATTAAAAAATTGTTTTATAGGAATATGAAGTTTAATAAAAAAGTGTTTATGCGCATCTAATTTATAATCATAATAAACTTGTAAAGAATATGCTCCTTAATGGAATTCTCATATATTTCCGATTTCACACTTCAGAGTGATAATAAAACTTGCAGATTGATTTAGTGTGTAAACGCTGCATTTAATTTAATATACCTAAATCTTAGAATTTTATCTTAATTTTGTTTGAAAGTGGATATTCCTTTTTCAATGTGCGTTCAATTTTTGGGTGGTTTATTTTATAGAAAACAAAATTTTGTTGAAAGTTGGAAGAAAAGTCTATTTTGATCGTAGAGAATAGTTTTTTTTAATATATTTTGGAAAAAGCGTTTACCTATATTAAAAAAATATCATTATTGTAAATTTTTTCCCTTTGTTTGTTTTTATAGTACTGGATTTTTTTGTGACAGTTTTGACATAAAAAGGTCAGATATACATCACCTAAATCAAAGTCGATTTTCGATATGCCGTCATTCCAAACGTCAAGTTATTTATACAAATTGAGGTATAGTTTCGTTTATTTTATTACTTAAGTTACTTCCCCTTACTATTTAGAGCTTATGACAGTTTACAAAAAATAGAGATTTATCTTCTATTTGTTCTATGATTAAGCTGTTTGAATAACCTAGAAATAGCGATAAATAACTCGACCAAATCGTTCTTGACTAATATGAAACTTTCTTAGAAGTTGACATAACACTGTTTTAAATAAATGTTTGAAATATGGAAACTTTCTATGAAATATGAAATCTTTATTGGAAAAATGGGTATAAAATAAAGAGATAATGAAATTCATAAAAGGATCGATATTCTTTCAACGACGTTATCATATACTATATTATAAAGAATTTTCTACTGTATACGTATACTTAGGTATAATATATCATGTTTTCCAATAAAATCAATTTTGAGCTATTTAATAAACGTCTATCAATGTAAATGATTGATAATCGTCCATACGATAACTATCAAATACTTCATACATATTTCAGATCGTTCATTATATCAGTAGGTTTCGGTGTCCTTACTGCGTACAATATTATCCGTGACATTTGAGATTAAATTGAGCAAGTGCGCGCGTTGCACGTAAACAATTTAGGGCTTGTGACTAAAATACCTGCACAACCGCAGCATGTCGTAAGGCAGAGCCATATATGGCGGTGGGCGCCGAGGTCGCTCAGCCGGTCAACATGTGTGTCCACATAAAGTAGATAATCCGTAAGTGTCAAGACTAGGGCTTCTCCTGATCTGGCGGTATCGTAAAAAGATGCGATCATGCAGCATAGGTTCGTGGTAAATGAGGATGGGGACAGGAAGTAAATATTTTTGATGAAATAAATAATAGAGTATATTGCTCGTAAATGTCACCAATAAATAGATGACATACAAACATTATGGTACGGTGTTACGCCATTGATTTCGCTGAGTGAACCTGATGTATGTTATTTAGGTAATATTTCTTTATATGTATAACCGTATTCCTCTTTTACAATCATTCCTTTATAGGACGTCGTTTAATTCATATTCCACGACATTGACTCCCAATTAATCTCGATTAATGAAGAAGATAATACACGTTCTGCTGGCCCGGTTTGTGCCGGAGGCTTGCTTATATTTCCGCATGGCCAGTCTGCCGTCACCCTTTAGCAGGCGACCTCCACGCAGGCCAGCTCATGCACAAGCTTTCCTTTACGGATTCCATTTATGTCCAAGCTGTTAATTTGTTATTAAGAAACGCATGCTTTTAACATTGAAATGTCAATATACTGCCCCAATTTCCTTCGACCTATAAATGTTCAAACAAACAAAGAATTTGTGTGAACATTTATAGGTTAAAGGAAGTGATTGTTGACTTTGAGAATTATTTCCAAATAATCTGAAGGTATTTTTTAAGAAATAAAATGTAACGATACTTGATTAAATAAGTTAAAACCGTAATGTTGCAATTAATTTAATTATTGACAAAATTTCCAGAGGTGATATCTATAGAAAAAGATTTAACTATCTTTACTTACGTGATGGTTTCTTAACTGTAATTTTTTTAAATAGGTTTTTCGAATAAATCGTATAGGTTAGAGGTTTGTACAATTAAATTTTCAATTGATAAAAATCGTGACAGTCTATACTTGTCTTAAAAGCTCTTCTAAGATTCTAGATAAGAACGGCCATCTCAGCGATAAGACACGCTGCTAAAACTAGCACAAATACTTTACAAGGTATATCGACCTAATCAGCTCATACCTACTCAGAGCTAAACCCTGGCACGTGCATCTAGCACCTATCAATTCAAAATAAACCTTAAAATAGAAAGCTTAAAGCTTAGGTACGCAATAGCAAAAATGACTTACACTTGTGCATATATGTTCGGCATTATTTTCTAAACAACCTAACTCGCAGTCGAGCTATTGTATTTGCAATCTTGTGTCTTAGCCTATAAAGATTCAACATTTGATTGTAAAACAGTTAATGGTATCTCTATTTTCTTAGAATGAGCGTGACGGAATGAGGACCATTCCTGTGCAGCTACCGTTCGTTGCGGATCGTTTTGAAGGATAAATCGTCTAGAATAACAGGATAGAACTATAGGATTTTCATGGTTAGATCAGTGACTTGCCTTAAGCTTTACCAATTAATTTTATGAAAATAAAGTCGACGTGCAACAGCCCCGAAATATTGGGAATTGCCAAAAATAAGGTATAAAATATCCCGGCACGAATGAACCTATATATGAACTACAACTAAGAATATTAAAACCAATATTTTTTACACAAAAGATATTAAATTAAAACTTTTTGGAATGGCTGTATTCGAATAACTATGTACATTGATTATAAACACCTGCATGAATCTTTTTTTATAAGTTTTTGACTAAATTTTTATTACATATAAAATATTAGAATATTATTGAACAAGTATAAATTTAAATTTTAAAATATTTGTTGCTTGATTTGTTGTTTACCTCACTGGTTTATTACAATATTGTAAATATTAAATTTATAAACATGTCGATTCGAGATTCGATTGACCGTAAAAAAAAACTCTATTTGGTAATGAAATGATTTTTTTGCATATTAGGCGAAAACAACTATTTGAGGCGTTGCTAGGTAATTTTTATTTACTCAATTAAGTTTAAATAAATAAACCTTAATAATAAAGAAAACTTTTCGTATCTCATTTTTGTTTTGAACTGTACTAATTAAACTAACACTCTAACAACTCCAAGTGATGCAATAAATAAATAAAATAAAGTGTATAATACGTTTAAATATACTTCTTCTGATAAATTCTAAAAAAATTCATAAACCAAACGATTAAAGATTTTAAACACGGATATCACAATCGTATTTTCTAACCAATAATTTCTAAAGATTCATATATCATAGTTGATGAATGACCGATTTTAATAAAATCCATAACATAAGATTAAGGAAACGATTTAAGATTGTACTACACTATATTGAGGGAAATATACAGCACTATTAACATCGAGTCCCCCTCTAATTTATTCCCGATTAATATGTAAAACTATTCATGAAACGGAGGTGAGTGATGGGTTTCTGTTTAATCAAATTGCAAGTTACAACCCGAAACCTATCTGGCAGACAAATTGGGTTCTAAGTTATAGGTCACCTTTTAGCTTAAAATTATGAAAGTGAATAAATTTACTTAAAATTTCCAATTTCGAAATGACACTTTTAAAGTTGACGATCTAAAACAATTAAAGTGCGTTAACAATTATTATCGTAATTGATTTAGGTACTGTAGCGGCTATCTAATTGATTTTGATAGGAGACGTTATATGAGCAGTATTAGCACATTAATAGTATTTCGAGTAATTTTTTTCTGGATTTCTTAATTAGGATTTGCCCTTGTTCCTTGTTTGCATCGCAAACAGTATTTTCGTTTTTAAAAAGTGATAAACATACTATCTATAGTATTTTATTGTTTCTATTGCAAATTATGAATCCGTGATCTATATAGTAGCTTTCCTATTAATTGACCCATTTAATAGGGTAGGATGTGATGTCCAGTAATTCACTATAAAGTACCGAAGTTAGCAATCTATCAAAATGCCAGAATTTATCGACAAATGTCGAAGAAGTCGGTATGTATATCATTATATAATCAGAGACCACCTACATTGTTCGAAGACTAAATAGCTATCTGAATCGCGCCGATAACTAGGACAACTAGGCCAGATACGAAATATCTCCTTGTCACTTGTCCGTCAATCTTTTATTGGAACATTCCTTTGTTTTATGAGAGATTTTGCCGATTCACTCAGGAGATGGATTGGGTGACAAGAAAAATCGTCGCACTGGAAACGAAGTATATCGACTGAAGTAACTCTCTCTATAAAACGATCGTATTCTGAAGACGATAAATCACCATAAGCGTGGTGACAATCGTCGACATATGTTCTCAGTTTCACTGTCGACTCTTCACATTTATCTTCTCGTAATTAGTTACAGTGTTCGACCGTGAAGAAAGGAAAGTATCCATATTTTCTATAAGGATATACAAATGAGTTACCATCTTATTTCTTTCCTACGTGTTTTGTCAAACTATTCCTATGTTCATGTCTTGTGTGTTGGTATTTGTACAAACGTTTGTCGTTAAGTAATTATAATCTTATTTTAGAATAAAGCCTTCGATACCAACGATTGCTCTACACGTTTTCTGCAGTTGATTAAATAATGAACCTTTTTATGCGATCGTTTTGAGGTATTATTTTGAACATATGAACTTTATTACTTTGGCATAAAGAAGTATGTGTTGAGAGCATATTACTGTCAACTCGGAAAGATAATTAAGGGAGGCAAATGTTGTTTGTTCCTGGTGCACTGACACCTCTTAATAGTACTACGTCGCGTTCAATGACCTGCGTGAAAAAATATGGTGACATGCTTCGCATTTGTACAGGTCTGCAAATTGACGCCATATCGACAAGTCGTCTCAGTTATAGTAGTGTGACTATCAGTCTGGATTTATTCGGATTTGTATAAGTTTAAAGGGTGTCTTCGGGTAGTGTTTGATTGTACTACTGTCTGGGTAAAAATCTGTAAGTGAACATTTTTTTCTTCGAGTTTGATGATATATTGACAATGATTAACAGATAAATATTTTTAACGGGTGCACATCAGATGATATAATTTCATTTCAATAACGTTCATATGATATCATAAACGTTTGATATAACAAAATTTCAACTAATCACTTTTGCTATAACTTTTATTTCATATAATCATCATTTTGTATATCATTTCACTTACTACAACGGTCATTTGATATCTTATTATTTGATATAATCATCAATTGTTATAATTTTATTTCATAGAATACTTTCAACGTTTCAATTTGCAAAATAGTGGAAACATCAATTTTAAAATCAGTAAAGTAAAGTATTATATTGGTGGGAATAAGTATGAATTACTAAAAAGGTATTTAAATCGATTCAGTCTGGCCTTTGTGGGTAATAAAACCCGCGTAGGCACGGAGGGGTGAGACTGCCAGCGAGCAGAGGAGCAGGTGGTTTCAACGCAAGTAGCCGCGGCTGAGGCTGGCCGACGCAAGCCGGCCAGCAAGGCGAAGCAGCGATGGTGAGCGAAAACCATCTGCGACGATAAGCTCGTGTGGGACGTTCTATGAAAAGATTTTTTGTTACATTTTGTGACCCTTATACGATATGTTGTTATATCAAACATTACACATCCATTTTTAACGTTGACCATTTTGGATACTGTGCCAGAATATTTAAGAGTCTTGGGCTATCTGGGCTTGTGATTGTGTAGTAGAATATATTTTATAAAAATTGGTCCATCTGGCTGGACAAACAGACGGATGATGTTAAAAAGGAAATGAGTCTATTATTTCAAGACTTACCTAAAGACAAAAATAAGATCGTTATTTCCAAGTGTTTGTAGATTGAGAATGGTAACCCTATTATACAGCGACAGACTGGCACGGTGAGGACATCTTGTTTTACTTATCTAGGAGCCATTATTGACGATGGCATTAATCCTAGAAGTTTAAATTTGATGTACTAATTCACTACATTAGATTAATCTTTTTCGTTTAACCTAATAATTTTCTAATAATTAGTTTTGTACAGGACGGTGGCATGCCAAGTTCCCACAATGTGTCAATTTCCTCAATTTATTTTTGAACTCTACCTTCTAGGTATTAAGATTTAAAATCGAGTGGAAAAAATTGACAGTTTTTTTAGTCTGATATGTTGTTGACTGTACCCATAACAAATAATTATTTGTACATAGTATTATACAAATAATTAATAAAAAATTAAAATCACTTTTTTATTTTTATAAACAGATTGCGATTATAATAACTATATTGTGTGAGAAGGGTAAAACTATTCTACGAAATATCAATGCAAAACTTGTTATCTAATTACGTCACACATCTAATCCTCTAAAGGCTTAAATAGTAGCATAAAATAAATATCAAATCATTAATAATCAATAACGTAACGCAGTGTTTTTATCATATACATTGAGCACTTTACGTCCATTTGAAAGTCTTCAATCATCGAAGATAGAGTCATTATGTGACTACGCTAACTAATTGCACGACTACACGACTTGATAAGCTATTAAAGCGTAGAAAGCACAATGAAATATTAATATCACGTCAGTTTTATGCTGTTATAAAAACTTTATATATTTGCCAACTAAATTGTGCTTTTTGTTTAAGTATGAAATCTAAAGTTAGTATTCGAGGAAAAATCATTACGACATAATTTGCATAAAATCTGAATCTATTTTACACTAAAACCTTCCATATTATTAATTTATTCTTGATTTTTTGCAATATTCATGTGAGTATGAGTGCACAATCTCTGCTAAAACCCCTCGAAAATAGATCAACCACTACCGCCATGTTTTTGAGATCGTAGGTCTATCTTGCCAGAAGGAGAAGTGGTCTCCATTAACCTGTCTGATCCATCTCTCGTAGTTCGATAGATGTGATCAGTTGAGCTACTGGAGGTTTAACGAGATTGACAAATTTCTTGAGCGTTTTCTTACTTTTATTTCCTTTCGCTGCTAGCACGTGTCTTTCCATTAATGTGGTATATCGACCTTAAAGTAAGTTTCCTGGTCACATACACATATAGGACATATTGCTTATAAAGATGTAAATACCATTAAATGTGACTTCAGCAGACTCCCACTTCGATTCACGCGGGATGACAAGTATATGCGAAAGAATTTGTATTTCTTTTTTTTTTCAGATTAGCATGGGGATATAATATTGAATTTGCTTGCTTTAAGAATTTGAATCGAGTGTACGTGAATAGATGAAAACGATATGCATGAGTATTCTGAGAATAGGTAAAAAAAATAAACATAATTTCGATCATTACAATTTTATCATGGGACGCGGCTATGGAATCATGAATTTTATAATATGCCTCGTCCTAATGCAAAAATATCATGATTTTTATGCTTATTGCTTATGCTTTATTTCTTTTCGTTTTTCTTTGAAGCTAAGATTCAAAGTTGTTAAAGAATAAAGCCACTTGAAAGGTTTTTAATATACTCGGAGGACTGTCGACAGGTTTAATATTGGTAACTCTTCGTTTATGAGTTTTTAATCTGTTTGGATGTCATAAAAGTAAGTATATTAACAAATAGAAACCTTTTTTTTATTGATATTATTTTTTTGTAGTAATGATAAATGACGATGAAATCTTACTAATTCACACAATGAGATTAAAAGAATTTGTTTTTTTTTTGTGAAGTTTGCAATTAGTTATACTTCGAAAGGTTCGTGAGCTTTCACCGGCCGCTAATGCAGAACTTAGGCGCAGATTAATTTATTAAGCATTCCCTACGGACTCCATACTCGAAACAATTTGACTTTCACTGCATCAAATTTTTGCTAAAAGCCGGTCCAAGTTTTGCGAAAGTGGTCGGTCTGGCTCGTACGGCTAGACAGACACTGGGCAACATATTTCATGCCTCGTCGCCGTTAACCGGGGCCCACGATTCATTATAATGTCAATGCTATTAAGTTACTGGTTGTGGTTACCTATCTAATAAAAGAAAGTTAGTTACTGGCGATAGTATCTTTGAGTTCGCATATTGCGCGGTGTACAAATCACTATTTATTTATTCGCTTCAAAGTCTGCTGCTGCGATTGTACTACGTTACGGAAAGATACCATTCATTTTCATGCTAGACATTTGGGAATCTTTTGTTACACGTTTGCTTTATTTACTTATAGAAGTGCAATGAAATACTCACAAAAACCGTTCGTAACAACACTAAACACTAGGTTTTTACGAAACTATAGTCCTAACCAGCTTTTCTGTTCTAACTAAAACATATCTGTTTTAACTATTACATTCAATAAATTTACCATACATAGTTTTTGTTACTTTATTTTTAAATAGCATTTGTCTGTTTTAAGTAAGTCTCTGTAAGTAATGTTTTACTCTAGTAGTATTCGAGAAACTTTATAAGAACTCCATTTTAAAGAACATCGCTAAAAGCAGCTTTTAAAAAGCTGGACCTTGCTTTAATCCGGACTTACGGTCTGGGTTGTCCTGTGTAAGTAACACATTGGTGTTACATGTACATACATGTGCCTAGAACGCAAACAATGTGAATAGTGTATATAGTGAGTATGCGGGACAACTTCCCCACAGACCGACCTCAACTACACTATAACATTATTATGAACTTATGCAATATTAATGATATTACCTCTTGTTCTCCACTGACGCTATGAATGAAGTAGAAACTATTCTGACATTATTCGGTTGTTAAATTGGGTGGTTATAAATACTTTACCTTTACGTTTTAATTATACCAGACTTAAAGTATAAAGTAGTTCTTATTTTTTTTCAGAATGGTTTTTGTAAAGTATTTTTAAAATAAATTCTATGCTTAATGTTTATTTCTACGTTTTTTTCGATGACATAAACCTCAATTAATTAAACAAGAAGTTTGAATTAGGAATAAATTCATTATCCATATGATTTTTTTTTCAGAATAATTGTATATATATGAGCATTTACTACAGTTTAACACAAGAAAAAACGGGAGGAGGCATTTGACTGCAATTTAAATTTGAAAGATGTATAAAAATTGAATGAGAATATTATATTAAAGCATTCTGTATCATAATTATGTCATTTTTAGTTAATTTTTGCCAAATTTATGCTGCTAAATAAATAAATAATTGTGTACGTGCAGTCATTTGATTCTAAACATATTTCAATTTCCGTATTTCTATAAGACTCATTTTCGTGTTTGTAGCCAAAGAAAAGCATATCGATTTTCTTTTTAATAGTATTTACAAAGATACTTAGTATTCCGTGCACGATAATACAAATTGATATCGGGACATTGCACGAATTCATAATAATATGTTTCAAAATTATATTTAAATAGCTGTAATGATAGTGAAAGATTCTGAATTGATAAGCGCGTTGGGTGGCGCATACGTGATTAAGTCATGGCGCGGCTATAATACCAGTGTAAGGCCTAGTTTAGGTATATAGGGATACATCGTAATCGTTATTTTTTCCGCATAAGCATTAAATTCAGCTTTTGTATCAAGTTATAGGTAATTGGTAGTGATAGGTAAAATGCACGCACTACTATGGTACGCTCTCTTAAAGAAAATAATTTATTGAAATGACTCAGATACTCAGAGATTCAATATTTTATAGAATTTTAAACTCTTTTTTGAATACTACTGCTGTATTGAATTAAAATGTTTGTAATACTATAAAAAAAATTTCTTCCCACAAATGAGTAATGTAAAATTCATTGATTAGTTCTAAATAGATTAGTTTTACGGTTACCTAATACTTTATTGTAATTCTAAGTAAGCTTTTACGTTTTCAAAACAAGAACTATCTAAGTACCTAAATGGTAATTACCCTACACGAAAATCTTACTTGATTTTTTATTACTTTTCCCATCGAGATAGTCCGTTGGGCGACTCCAATCTCTGTCAAGGAAAGGGCCAAAATGTGTTTGTTACCATCTTCGTGCCAAGATACAATCTGTGTCCGACAGGAGTCGACGTTCTTGTCTCTACAAGATAACGCTACCGTTTTTCTTATTTTCAACATTTGTTGTAAGAGTCTCAATATTATTAGCATGTTATTTATTATCATTGTTTGATATTAAAAAATTGATATTATAATATGCATTTTTTTTAATTCACACCGATTTATTTATTTTTATTTGAAAAGGCTTGATTTTAGTCAATAACAAACCAAAATTGTTTCGTATGGTTTGCAACGCTTTGTTCTTTTTTGAGTGACATGCGACGCAAGCTACAGTATTGACATGCGTCTCGCTTTGGCATATGTCTGATATGCAAATAGAGCACTGATACAGGCCCAGCGAGCTTCAAATTTAATAAACGTATGAATAATTCAATACACAAGAAACGTTCCGACTAATTTTATATGTCTCACAAGTCATAAGAAACCGATAAAGTGTTACGCAATAAACCTAACAATAAAAGTGTATCAAAACGATATCGTAAAAACGTCGTAAAATGTTAATGGGTTTCTTTCTCAGTAATGAGGTTAATTAACTATTTTTTACCACTATTTAGGAGCTTATTTCGAAAAAATGCGATCATCTTGTAGGAGAATTTTAAAACTTGGTACGTTTGTTGTCTCATAGCTATGTTGCTTATTTGAGCATTGATGTTCGTTAAAATTAAATTATTTGAAAACTCGATTTGTTTTAGTTACATGAGCTACATAACTTTATGTTTAATATTTACCCGAAATGGCGAACTAGTTATTTTTAAGCTCTCTTCATATGGGTATCAAATGAGAGGATTCACATTCAATTTTCAATAATTTCATTCACATTCAATAAAAAAAAAACAAGCTCTGTTTAAAAAAAAGATTAAGTAAATCGACCCTATATTATACATAGGTTTGTCACGATTGAGCATTAAAAAACTTTTTTAGATATAAATTATCAATGATAAACAATTCTATGAAATCAATGTTTCATTAATGTACAACATGCTCTGTTACTTGTTTTCCAACTAACGCAAAAAGAAAAACCTTAACATTTCACTTATCAGATAGGTACTTATAATAGGTTCTATTATTACCATTCCCGATAGTGAGCAAAAGCAGTTTCTAGAAATTATAGTTGTGAGTTATAGGCGTGTTTAATTGTTATATAATTTGTACAATAACTGTTTTAATCGCTACAAGTGGCGCCGTCGGGA
Organism: Diatraea saccharalis; assembly: GCA_918026875.4. NCBI lineage: Eukaryota > Metazoa > Arthropoda > Insecta > Lepidoptera > Crambidae > Diatraea > Diatraea saccharalis. Next base: position 10,810,648 of record OU893337.1, read on the forward strand.
GAAGAATTTATCTCGTTTATAGGAGCAAGACATGTTGCTTGTTAGCTGGAGGCTTTCCTTATTAATAATCACTTTGCAAAGGTAGACGTATCTGTTAGTATAAAAATCGAGTAAATTATCTGTAGTAGCAAAGGTGTAAAAATAGTTATTATTCAAGAAGGGTAAGGCTTTGATTAATACTCATCGAGTTTTGAAGTCCAGAACGGAGCGGAGGGTCTTAAATCACAGGTTTGGAGTAATCTATATTTACCTTTAAGGGTTATACTTTACACTACACTTACGAGGAAAAAAATATTAAATTACATATTAAATTTATTTAAACACATGAAAGGAAATAGTAAAACCACTTTTTTCCCAATGCAAAACTCAAACTCTAGATGATTTTATTTTTTACAGGACCTTAATTTTGTACCTACGTCAAAAACGACCCTAAGTAACCAACTTTTTCCAATTCTAATTGCGTTGAGTTAATATTTTTCAGGTACAAATTTCGAAATGTTCACGAATAAAGAAAGACATAACATGGCATGGAATAAAGAAAGACATAACATAATGGGATTTCATACAATATACTATACGGAAAACGGAATAATAGACATTGAACTACATTAACTGTTAGCAGGATTTAAGCGATTATCGTCTTCGTTATTTAGAAAATTGATAATCAAGAACTAATTTATGTATTTTTATTGAGCGGAAGAACAAGATATACTTTATTTTTATTATATTATTACTAACGTTCCTATTTACATTCCGTGGTTGTTAATTTATTTATAAAAAATATATATTAGTCATTCGTATGTTAATACTAATGGATCTATTAAAGTCATCTGTGTGCCATCTGCCTCAATCGAAAATAGCAGATCTTACTAAAAGCAAAAATCACTTACACCAATGTTTTTATATTAAGCGGTGCCTTTATATTTTTTTATAATTTCATTAATAATATGGAACTGGTTTCATTTAAAAGTTTATCATGTTAGTATATATCTGATAAATGAAGGTTGTAGTGAAAATCAATGTAATATCTGACTAATAAGAAATCCGATGCAACCAGGATTTGATGAAAGTCATAAGAATTTAAACTGACATTGAATTGCAGACCAGAAGTTAACAGGCACATTAAAAATATTTAATGGCCTGTATCAATCTGTGTGTGCACAGAAGGCTTTAGTTGATTTCTCTTAACCGCAATATTGAACAATGGCTTAGCGGCTGTGATAAACCATTGACTTAGGCTAAAAGATATGATGATAGTCTTTAAATTTTACGAAGCAGAAGAAGATTAATTGATTCTATTCCTGCTAAGATAAACGAAGTCATTTAAAGGAGCCATCAAGTTTCTCATCGTTTTATCAGTGATAGAACGGGAGACGTTAAAGTCTTGCCCACCGCCGTTAATCAAGCGGGTTTGCTAATTTATTCTGTGGCGTTTGCCCTATTTGTTATTTACCATGCAACCCTTTGGAACTAACAACTAGCTTGTCAGCTGAGGGATCGGCAATCAATATATCACTTTATTAAAGGAGATGCTTGCAACAAGAAGACATACTTTAAGCGATTATAATAGACATTCTAATATGTTAGAAATCTAATAAAAAACTTTAAAGACAAGTAAGAAAAAATGCAACTGAATTATTTCGTAAAAATGCTACAGATTGAAAAACATAGGTATGTTAAGATTAAAAACATTATGTATCCAAATTAAAGATGTGAACGATAGGAGCCGAATGAACTTTCTCTAAATTGTCTATGTGCGATCTTCCTTTCTAAAAAAGCAACTAAGTGACAAAAACGTAATAACAAAAAGTGGCACACTTTATGTAAATAAGTTAAAAAAAATATTTGTGCAAAGTTTAAATTGTGGTCTCATTACGGCTAATTCTAAGAAGCGTTTATAGTCTGCCTGAGTTACAATTATCACTTGCAAAACCCGTTCGGTTAAACGTTCCTTCGTATTCCTCATGTATGTACGTATTTAGAAGCCAACTTGTTTGCATATTACCAAGGGAGTTGATATATTTGATACGAATCAACAGTACATACTAGAATATTTTTAAACTCGGGATGCACTTTCAGTATTTGCTAATAATCGTTTTCATTTTGGCCGCGTACATTACGAGATCATTTCGGCTTATGGATTTTACGTAAAGTGGCCACGGACGCGTTTTTACGACTACTCAGATTCATCCGTATTCTCGCAGACATATTGCTGTATGCAAATTTTACGACACGTTGTTTATTTAACGTAATGATGGCCCGCTCAATCCAGTGAACACAACGCTATGTTATCTCGGTCAAATTGATTTATGTGACCTTTTTATAAAGATAATCTTTCATAAGTACCCGGCGATTTTTACTTACCGATCGTGTCGTCATTATTCTTTTGTGCCCTATTTAAGAAACTGTTATGTCACCCATTTCCTTAAATGATAACAGATTAACAAAAGCCTCAAAAGGTGGGAAGATATGGATCAGGAACGTAAACAATCTTAGTGTGAGCTACCTTCTGGTAGTCGGTAGCGGGGTCGTCGACCTACGGAAGTCACGTTTCTCAACAAAAACCCCTGGTGCAATAAAGCATTGGAATACTTCTCATCTGTCATCTAATAGCCACCCCGCGTTCATAATGCTTATGTCTTATAACTTAAGGCTTACTGTCAGATATATATTGAGGCTGTTTATAGAGGTTTTTTATTGTGCCCGCACGCCCAAAGCTCCCTTTGTGTGGGGTACACGGTATAATGCCAATGCTTGTCGATTCTGACTGAATGTGTAAACGAAATACAATTTTGTTTTTATACATTTTCTTGTTGTTTATGATAACATTGATATCTTTTGTTCCAGGTGTGTACATTTATGATATGACATGGTATAAGAAACAAGATAGGTGAGTGTTTGATTATTGCAATGAAATTGATTGATTTTGTTAGAGAATATTATGAGAATGTCTGCTCGATGATCTGGCAGCGCTAAAAAGCTACAGATAAGAATGTTTTATTAAAATTTAAAAAGAGAGAAACGCTCTTATCGCTTTTGGACGCTATAAAGTTCAAAAATTATATTTCCACCAAGGATAAAGAATTAGTTAGTTATGGCGATAGATACAAAAGCAATTACTTACCATACTAATCTAGTTTTCCGTCAGCGGCTTCGCTCGCTTAGTCTACATAAACTTCGCCCCCTTTGGGATTGAATTTGTAAAAAAATCTAGTTTCTAGGTACAGTAAGGCTGCGCGTTGTTATATAAGTGAGGTTTGCCCTTTATATTTATCCGGACTCTAAACTAAAGACTAGTCCATTAATAGACCGCCCAACTCATGTGATTTTGAAGTATGATTATTAAAGAATCGTTTAAATTAACTGAAGCATGATTATGATCGTTGAATATGTCGGAAAAATTTAGCCGAGTGAGATTTTTTATTAATTTTATATTATTTATAAGTAAAAGATTTTTAAAGGTAAAGTTTTTCTTTGTTTAAACAAGAAGTTAACAATATTTCTGCAAACAAAGTATCTATTTTTTTTTCAATCCAAGGAGATGGCGCAGTTAGCACGTTCGGTCTGCTTTCAGCAACTATCGCAAGGGCCATAGGATTGGTGACCAAAAATATATTATCTCGAGCTCATCCGTTTTTCAGAATACGTTAAGCAGTTGGTCCCGATTGTATTTGCAGTCGTTAATTTCCACCAACCAACACTTGTCCCTCATGGTGACCAAGGCCTTGATTCCATTTCATCCATAGTGAAGGCCGGTGTCCCAGCAGCGGGGTTATTAACAGGCTGGTAATGTTGATGATGAGTTTCTCAATTAATTTATTTACTAGCTTGTAATATATGATTTAAGAGATTGTTGTGTTTATTGTTATATTTGTCATTTGATTTTTAAGGATATTATTATAATTAAATTACTATAGTTAATTATATTTAAAATACTAACCGAATTGCTGATGTATACTTATACACTGTCCCAATTGCAGATTTTAGTACGTGGCGACCTCCTTCTCTCATGTCTCTCACCGACAAAGTGCTCGTCGAATCGGACAATTAAATCAGTCTAGAGTCGCGACAATATCTCCAAGTCACTCGTCTTTGTGAGCAAGCGCGTATGTTCGTCACGGTATCGCACTATCTCTGTTCACAAAAGGCGTGTGCTGTTTTCTTCCGATCTTAAACGTCGTATGACATTGTCACTAATGACATTACCATCTGCAGTGTGTGATCGATGAATGAGCGCGTATAGTGCTTGTTACTTCAAGAAATATTTTACAACAGGATTGACTTTCAGGTCTTTGAAACTGCAGAGGATCCATTAAAGATATTTATATAAAAAATTAATAGACATAAGCGTCTGTTAATTTTTGTATAAGTAAGAACAATGGGCTGGCTTACCACCCGTTCATTGTAGATTCATCTGCTCATGCTCTTATTTTTGACAGTTCCTTTCTTTTTCGAACTGCTAAAGAATGGAATGCACTGCCTGGTCATGTTTTTCCCAATAGGTGTAATCTGGAACTCTTCAAAGCTAGAGTGAATAGATACTTCCTGGGTAAGCATATCCATCTTGGAATGCATGTTACTTACCATCAGGTCTGATAGTGACCAAATATTAACCCGGTCTTTGAATAAAAAATTAGATTGAACTTATTATTTCGGTATTGTGATTACAATGCTGAATACATTATTCGTTAATTTTGTCAAATTTCATATTGTAAAAGACCTTATACTCGTTAAATAAATAGGAAAAAAGGTATTAATTAACGTCCTGTTAAGCCAAACGGCTTACTAGTAAATTAAAAATAAAGTTCGATGCATTTTGCGTTTGAATCTGTTCGGAGTTAAAGCCGAGGCAATAAAATCCAGTTCCCTTAACACCATATGCGCGTACATATGTCTGTAGCGCGTCACTGTCGAGACTGGGTCATTTTCATCTCATATAGTGCAGTCGGCTTCGATAGATAGTTGCATCGAGTGTATTCGATGATCTGGTTCGGTCAGTCATGTGGCGTATTTGTGCATTCCTTATCTCTATAAAAAGCAGGTAGTGCATTCTTAGAAATGTAAGAGGCACTCGAGCGTGCGGCGGTAAGCCTGTCGCTCATAATGGGTCGGTAATGGATCCGTGTGAATGAAATTATGGACCATTTTTTTGCAGAAATATTTGCATTTGGAAAAAAGCTTACTCACGTGTTTGTCGATTTTAATGGGAAGATTTTTTTAAATAAACGCTTACTTGCGCTAACTTAAATATCCTTAAAAACCTACCATTTTTTTTTAAATATATCTTACGTTATTTTATTATTATCACTGTTATGTATATCAGTGTTCAAGTGTAAACTTTTATGGAACTATATTTGTTAATATAAAATGTAGAGTTGAATGTGCTCTGTCTATACTTTTTGTGACCTGCGTAAATTAATTGACATGCGGTATCCATTGAAACCCGAAGCTTATGGATGTCGGAAATGCTCCATTGGTGGTCACTCTGGTCTGTCCTAGGGAATTTATTTGTGTGCCACACCCATCGATGCGTTGGTGTTTAATTTATGGTTTAGGCGTGAGAAGATAAGCTGAAGCCACGAAGGGCGTTTCAGGCTGTTACTTTTATTTGAAACAGACGTGCTGGTTGCAGTTGTAATACCCTACATGCCCTAAAAATAATGCCTTAATAGGTTGTTTCTGTGATGAAGATAAAATTGTTGAGTAAGTTACCTATATAAGATTTTGATTTCTCCATGAGATAGATTTGCACGCAGGTTTCAAGGTGTCACGGTCTGTGAGATACCGGGTTCCGAAAAATGAACTATTCCCGACTCTGCAGGGCTATTGCGTAACTTTGTTGACAAGTTTTGATAACCACTGGCAATGTTGACATCAAATACCTGTCAAACATTTAATTTGATAATGGCTAACTTGAGTGTCAAACTAAGATATCGTCACGGCTCGTTGTACACCTTAAATTATTTTGACAAGCGTTTCCGTATCTGGATTCTTTATTACCACATTTTCGTTTTTTGGCTACTTAATTTAGAATCTGAGCAATGTTTATGATGTCGTCTAACATTTGTTGATTTACAAGATTTAAAAACCATTGATTTTTTATTATTGAATATAAGAGTAATTATAAACAGTTACATCAGTTAATGTGAGTCAGTTGATCAAGACCGTTTATTGGACCTCCTTGGGCCTGCAATGGCGGCCAAGTAAAGTATGAGGTGTTTATGAAAAGTTTAACTGACATTTACCGATATCCATGTCAATTTCAAGCTAAGGCCAATTGGTATATACTTATATATTGTTTTTTTTAATGTCTTTTGTCGTTAGGAGAAATGTTTTGGCGGAAGTAGAAAGAATGTGATATTTTTCTTCAATCTTTAATTCGCTTAAATCTTTGATTGAAAAATCACTCGCACCTTACTAGTAGTATAGTAATAATTTTTAGTACGTATTATAATTTTGTAAAGACCGGTCATAGTATGGGTGACCAAAAATTGATATATCGAGCTTCTTTTTGTTTCGGAAGCACGTTAAGCGGTTTTGTTCGTGATTAACGTCAGTCAGTCGGTAACACCCACCAATCTGCATTGGGCCCGCGTGGGTTATGTTGGCCCGTTTTTTCCTATTTGATTCCATTCGAGGAGGGTATATATATGCCCCAGCTGTGGGGTAATTAATAGGCTGGTGATGATAATGATGACTATGAAAGTATTTATTAGTTTTTCTTCAAATAAATAAAAACTATGAAAGATATTTTTGCGTAGTTTAAAATGAAAATATATTACTCATTTATTGTTTTCAAGCCCTTTGTTTCTCTGCGTTGGTTTGTCAAAGCAGAGCTCGTATCTGGAGACCTACTTACATAAATCAAAGCTGATTCGTTTCGCACCGCGTGCGAATTCGTTCCGAAGCGATACGTGTCGGTTCGACTCTTAAAAATAATCGCAGCAATTGAGTAGGTATTAAACTCGAAGGCCAATTATCATGGAGTCAGAGATCTGTTGATATCGATATTTCTAGAAGGTATAAGGAGAACTGATTTATCGATTATTTTTATAATAACGTGCAATAGTTGTTGGTTCTTTGAACTTGTTTCAATGTCATCGGTGTTCCAATTTCGTGTATGAAGTAGGATTTATTAATTAGCTTTTATTTAAAACAAAAAAAAATCTTTTCCTCTAAACCTGTCAACATTGTGACAAAAAAATAAAATATGCCTATTACATAGTTGTTAGCGTCTTGTACGTATATTGTATCTTCTTGTAATTTCGGCGAAAACTTCAGATAGAAGTTCAAAGGAAAGTTACTATTTTGTAGCGGAATAAATCTTTCTACGCCGCCGTAAGCGATTCATATTCTTGTTTTGTCAACTCCATATGGATACAAACAAATGCAATAAAAGTTAAATTCCCGACTTTGACGTCATAAAATGCTTGCACCAGATTGCTTCCGGAAATGACGCACTGAAAGGATGGAAATTAATTATGTAAATAGCATCTGTGTTGTTTGAGCTGCGAAATCCAGTTAATTATTTTTATGGTTGTTATATTTATAGGTCCTTAGATATGAGAAAAAGATAAAAATAAAGTCATAATTTTCATTGTTTGGAAAATCCATAAGATTAAAATTAAATGCTTGAAATTTCTGTTTGATATCACTCTTAAGCCCATTCGATTACTGTATACTCTGCAGGTCGATACTTTCAGAGTGTTTAGGCATCGTGTAAATAAATACTCGTTACTGGGAAGAGTTTCGAAACTGCACTTTCTCAACTCATGCATTTGGATATTCGAAATGCTATTTAAAGGAAACACATTTCGTTGTCCAAATAACGAAGTGATATTTATAGAGGTTTAGGTAGATATTTTATAATTACTTATGTAAGTCTATATTAATTTCGTTTAAGTATTGATTAGTTTAATCACTATCTGAATAACGAAGAGTTTACAGAAATTAAATTAATATAGTGATATACCTAAACAAATGCAATTATTGTTTAAATATAATAAATTGTCCTAATGAATTTATATCCTGCCTGAGTGACAAGCATAATATGCGATCTATGTAGTTGTTCGTTTGGTTAACATAATTATTGAGTATTGTCGTGTACATGCCTTGTGAACATGTGCAAGCACATTCAATATTATAGACAAGCGAGCAATAGGTGCCACAGAGATGCGATCGCTATGATACCTGTAATTCTCGGATTTTGTATTTGTAGGTAATGTACTGTATAGGTTGGTTCCTGCAACATATTCTATTTGGTATTTAAACCTTCTTGGTATTTTTTTGGTAAAGGCCACTATTGAAAGTTACACATTTGTAGTAGTGAAGTCCTAAGATTAAATTATCTTTGGAGTTTTTTTATCTACTGTTTTACTACAAATCTATCAATAATATTTTATTTGATCAGAATTATGTAGGTTTCAATGCTTATAATGCATTATAAACTGAAGTCGCTTTACGCCTCTGCCGTTCCCTGTCTGTTAGGTTTTCAAACTACTTAATAGATTTTGGTACGATTGTCACTGAGGAACTCATCATGTTATTTACCCGTACAAATGCTATCTATCGTTAACTATCGTTAGTAGATTTAAAAAAATACCTATAGTCTATGTCACACATGTATAACATTTACAGACAAAGGTAGAAACTTCACCTCATTAACAGGCTGTTGCACAAACGGCCAATATTTTAAAGTGGCATTAACCATACAAATTTGACATTCATAGGAGCTTAAAGGCGTCATTAAACCTTAATGGACGTTTGTGCAACTGACCGTATGTCATTACTATAGACTAATTTACAAGCTAATTGTTCCTGCAAAAATCAACTTTTGCTAGAGTCGTCATCTAGTGAGGTGCTTTTTTGGTGCTTTCTTTTTTTCTTAAAATACATCCTCATTAAAACAAAGTAAGTTTAATGTAAGAACATACAATAGTTGCCATTCCTAAATTTTTTTTATTGAATTCGAGAACATTAATTTTCTGAAGTGGTACTTGTCACGGTCTGTGGCGTTCTCGTCGGCAGTGGCAGGCGGGATATATGCTACCCGTCCCTTGTCAATATCACTGATTGGGACCGACCCAGCTCCTGGTTGTCACGATTTTATTACTTTTATTTATTCACTCCTTTAATAACGGTCGGCGTCTAGTGCAAAAGTTAATAAACATACTAAAATGGGAAATCCAAACCTTTACTATTATTATTACACAGAGGAAAGATTTAATTGTTTGTTTCCACCGAGTATTGTATGGAGCTTAAAAAAACGGCTAGAAAAATGATCATGCATCATTTTTAATCTTTTTCAAATCGGGGTAAATCATAGAATATGTTAAGTTTTCAGTTTGTTTAAAGTTGCTTGAGTTTGAATAGCTAATCATGTTTTTGCAACAACAAAATACTTGTTTGTTGTAAGCTTTTTATTTTTTTGTAAATATGTCGGCCTCACAAATGTAAATGTTTTTTTTACAGTATAAAAACTTGTTATGAAGTAATATGTATTTTATATATGGAGATCTTACCCTCCATAATGAGTTGCTGTTTGGAACACATGACTTTCTACTTACTTTAGCGATAATCTAGAGAAGAATAATTAATTACTTTATAAAATGAACATCCATTTAGTCACGTAATAAATGATCCCTTTCTGTTGATAATATAAATGGGATGTTTTTGTGGTTGAAAGTGAAATTGTAAGAAGCTGCGGTAGATATTTTAAATTCGTGTTGGAGTTTGAAAAATTATTATTTGAACAATGGTGAATGTTGTTTGTAAGGAAAAGAACCGTTTATTCTATCGGGATTGCTGAGCAATCGTTATTGCGTTCCTGAACACGGTCCCGGGTGGTTTATAGTCGAGATCCCGGATCGTATATTGTCAATTTGGTGTTGTCCTTCTCTAGCGGATTCTTATTAGATTACGAATTTAATTTTATTGATTTTTTCTCAAAGACAACATATTTATTTGATCCAGAAATTTATAGGTATACAATTATCTAAAACATTCGAGTTTTGGATAAAAATTCGGAGCATAAGAAAAATTCATGGGAAATCCTTTGGTTTACAAACAAAACAATTGAAAAAAGCATGTGGATAAATCCATAATTGGCGTGGAATTAACACGCAAAACCGGTCAGAGTCAATGACTTTCCAGGATATGAGTTAATAATGGTTAAAAAGACGTGCATTATCTCAATAATAATAGTCTATACTTACCTGCACATACACTAATTGTTTTAGTGCGTTTTGGGCAAAAGCGTAGATTATATCATGTATCTTTTTGTGACAGGACATTAATTTGACATTATGAAGTGTCGAGGGGCGAGACGGGGCGCTATCTGGCTCGGGCAGGCGCGCGTGACCGCTCATCTCGTTACCGCCCTATCTGTGTATCCTCCTTTGTAGTTCTACCTCTATGGGCGGCTTTTCGTAACAATTTAAAGAAAGAGTAAAATTGATGAAATATCACTTTTTTAAAAGCTTTTATTTAATTATTATGTAAATATGTTTGTTCGGGTGAAATCTTTCAACTCAATTTTGAAATATCTTCAACCGATTGAGCTGAAATTTTGATACACTTTTAGTTAGGATGACAATGCATGATAAGGTGCGTGACGTCATTCTAAATCTAATATGGCGGACCATCCAAGATGGCGGAATAGTTATTAATAGTTCATAATGTCAATCAGCCAGTTGCACAAACGTCCATTAATGTTTAATGACGACTTAAAGATCTAACGAATGTTCTAAATTTGAAATTTTGTACGGCTAATGTAGCTTTAAACTAATGATTGTTTAAATGAACGTTTGTGCAACTGGCTGTATACATGGTATGGGGTATTCATTTTCAACGCTTTTTTAATATTTACATCTAAAAATTTCTAAAGTATTTTTAATTAGCTAGCCAATTTACATTTTATCTATATATATAAAAATGAATCGCAAAATGTGTTGGTAAGCGCATAACTCAACAACGCATCGACCAATTTGGCTAAATCTTTTTTTAAAATGTTCGTTGAAGTTCAAGGATGGTTTTTACGGCGAGAAAAATTAGAATTATTGCTGGAAAAACCCTAAAAATAGCCCTTTTCTTTTTCCCATACAAATGATTTGTAACTAAAACGTAGTCAATTTGAGCTTTATTGCTATGGTATAAAGTTCATATTAAATTACAAGCACTCACTGTTGTCTAAGCAATGTAGGTGTGTTCCTAACGTCAAAGATCATATCTATCAAAACAATGTGCGTGTGTGCGTTGGAGCACAGAATACATAGTTGGAGGAGTTTAATGTCGCGTTCCGAAACTCGCGTTTCTTTTGTATTAGTTTCGGCACGCGAGATAAAATGCATCAGTTTCCACGTCATTACATCAGTCAAACAAAAATCGCGTTACCAACAGTGTTTTATTATTTTTAATATCCAAATTTTAAATCAATAAAACAATTCGTACGGCTTAAAAGGATTTGACTTCAAGTCATATCAAATTTAAAAAAAAAAAAAAGTTGTCTGTGACCTAATCTACTGAGTTTGCTTTTGTCAACTGATACACGAAACAAATTCGTATATCGTGTTTTGTGCAGAGTGTTTACTTAGATAGTGTTTGTTTAGTTCGTGATTAGTGAAAAAATAATTTATATTTGATATGCCTCCTATAAGACGAAGCAATTTAGGTAGAAGAACCAGAAATGCTTAAATACGTAGGCAAAAAAAAATCCACATTACAAATCTTTTTGACAGGACGAAGTCTGTCGGGTCAGCTAGTTGAAAATAAAAATATCAGATTAGAACAATTGGCCCACATCTAAGTAAATTGACAGTTAAAAGTAATAAATTAAACAAAATACTGTGTAGTAAATAAAAACGACGATATATTACATTTTACCATTTATATTATATATACTTCATTTTAGAGTGTCTATGGTAAAACAGTAATAACGATATTATATTTTAAGGAAATTTAAGTATTTCATGCATTAATTCAAATGTCCTGCCAGGAACGACTTTGTCTTGTATATCAAATCGATTTCACAAATAGTGTTAATTTGGGGTGATGAATGAAATAAATGTACCTCTCACTTAATAAAAACCAAATTAATGACCACATTTAACTATGATTTTTAATTCCTTTTTATTATGTCAAATCCAACAAAAATATGTTAAAACTTGCACGTTTGTCTGAAATAATATGAAAAGTAAGTAATTTGGGTTTTTTAGTAATCCTTGAAAATAAAATTGAATCCCGTATTTTTTGCACATTTGTCCATACAGGCTGAAAAAATCTGGCAACCCTAGTCGTGAACGTCAACTACAATGACTTTCTTTACCACGATTGGATTAAAATATTGTTGCGTTCGGGCTTACTAATAAAATGGAATTCACGCGGTATGCGTGACTTGACAAAAATACGGAAAACTCATTAATTCTGCTGTTGTACCCTGCGAGGGAGGTTTGTTTACCACGAACACGAATATAAACATTATTTGGAAAACGGGTAAATGCTAAGCACTTTAATTGTTACGTTGTACTGAATTCATCAATCATGTACAGAATGGTGCTCCGTTTTGCTAATATTAAAAATAAATGTGATTTTATAATCTTTAGTTGTGATTTGTGATAACCTTAGTACAACATGGGGATGGCTGTTTAGTTCCGTTCGCAATAAATAATTAATTTATTATAAAAATCCTTTAAAATTGTGAGTATATAAACATACTAACGTTTATATCTCAAGTCATTGATTTATTTATTAATTTGAAATAAATGTACATAGGCGGACTTAATTACCATAGGTATTCTCTTCCAGTTAACCTAGAGTGCTGTTAATTAACAAACTATAAAATTGGCAATTTCACGAAATGGTAAAAGGCAGCACGTTGCTCATTTTCGAAATAAAATAGAACCAACATTAAAATATAGCGCAGCTGCAGTTTTCTTTTTCCAAACGTTGACCAACCCTGCCTGTGGTAGTAACAGGAACCCTATATTAGTCGACGCAATGACCCTATTTAGTTAATTTCGGAACACTTACACGTCACCTAGTGCATAATACGGTTCAAAGTTAATGCTCTACACTGAGCCCTTTGGTTTTCAGATGGCTAGTCAAACGGGATTAGTCAAATAAAACCGGACCCGGTTTATTAGTACTTTTGACTTGAACAACTGACGTGTTGTGATTTAAATGTAAGTAAGGAAAGAGTCATGATGAATATAATTTAATATCGATTTTTTTTCATTAGATACTAACGAAATGACATATTTATAATACTTTTGATAAATTCACATTCTCAATTATTGTTATTTGTGGGTAATAAGGAAATTGTTTTCGGTTTACACAATTTATTAGATATGATGATATGTGATTTATTTGTCATGGATATTTCGATGAAAAAGGTACTGATAATAAATATATAAGTTTAAAAGGAATTATAAAAAGAAACATATTGCGTGAAGGTTTTAAGCTTGCATATATAGTCGAGAGTTGTAATTACATGAGAATATGTCATAACTTAAGCCGATATTTTAACGAAATAAACAAGAATTTAGCTGAAGTAAGAAATGTTTATAGTTTATATTAATATTATTAGCTATTAACAGTTCTTATTTCATTAAAATTCTCGTCTATTGGATAAAAATATGTGCTTAAGTAATTACTTTGACTCAAGTAATTACTTCTACGCGACTATAGATGCAAGTTTTAAGGAAAGTATATATCAAATACAAGTGGCTGTGTGCTGAAAAATTGTCTGGAGCATGCATCAGTTCAAAGCTAACCCGCCCTCGAGACACGAACAAGTTTCAGTACTTCACGGCATTAAGTTTTCACGGCTGTGGTGAGGGAAGTCTACAGTTTCGTCACGACTCGTATATAAATCACTTGTCACGTCCGAAATGCGTCTACACGGTTAGACCCCCTGTCTGCTAGTGTGTTTCCAAATGATTATTTTCGATGTTTAAACGTCCTTTCAAAGAATTAGACCATACAAAATTTCCCTATTCCAGTTTGTATACTTTCAAATTAATTTCTGATTAGGCTTTTGACATATTATTATTAGGTGTTTTTGATAAGTTATGATAATGGGCGAGTCGATACATATTACCTTGCCAAATCATAATTAAACAATATTTTAGTTTTTTATAAATATTTCAGTGCCAACCATAAATATATACATATTTTAAAATAAATTAGCTGAATACTTGGGTATTTTAAAAAAAGAAGATCAATTAAAAATATATTCAAAAATATTCTAATTAATTTAAAATCATCATAAAACCTCCTTCAGATTTTAATGCATAGTGTATTTGCTAAGAATACGCCTTGGTTTGTTAGTGGAAATACAGATATAAATAGAAACACAAACATCCACGGCTGCAAATTCAAAGGATTAAGTATGAAAGCTCAACTAGGACTAAGCGAGTCTTTAATGTGGCTAGACTCCTTGTTTGGCGAGTGTTGACTCAGCAGAAGCGTCAACTTTTTCAGGGAGTCACATTGTTGCGGAAAAAATGAGCAGCTGCGGGAAAATAGACGCTAAAAGAAATCTTTGTGAAGAAACTTTTTTTCTAGCGATTTTTTTTTGCTATACATTTGAATTGTTCAGTTAAAATTTCAGTAGTCTATATTTTTAGTACCGTTCAGGCATTATAATTCACTACATTTAATACGTGTTTGATATTTTATTAATACAGTGTATTAATAAAATATAAAAAATAAAGTTGTTACAAAAAGCAACATAAGCCACAATATTTTTCTTGAATATATTGCTTCTGATATAACTTTTCCTTTGGGAATATAGTTTAGTTTATTGTTATACTAGCTTTCCGCCAGTGGCTTCGCTTACGTGATCTAAAAAAGGTAGCCTATATGTAATTTAAGCTTAAAATTAGCTGTATACGAAATTCCATCAAAATCCGTTTGGTGGTTTTTGCGTAAAAGAGTAACAAACATACATACATCCTCACATATTTAATCTTTAATTACCACGACATACAGCAGAAATTATGAAAAACATAACTTCGTTTAAATCTGTGTAGCATCAAAGAATATATATGTATATTAGAGTGTTCTTCTCTTTTGAAAGCCTATTAATTTTTCTGTTACCTAACAGAGTATGACAGGAAGTTCGGATCATCGTCCTCTAAGGTAACCCATCATATTATCTTCGACGCCATTAAATATGATATGCTTCACTTGGTTAGTACGTCATTATGTTTCACTTATACTACTTTGTCGAAAGATCGTTATAATTATGTAATCAATAAGTTACATCCTCTGTATATCTATTCAGACAATTACCTATAATGTTATCCATAATGAGATAGATCAAGTACTTACCTATAATCAATTTCTTATTGTAATTATGCTATTTTAAATGGTAAATTGATAAATAAGATAGTCATTTTGCTGCCGATGGAATTATGCAGCATATTTACATTAATTGTTATAGTTTGTAGCGGATTTTAATAAATAAATAAATTAAATAATACAAGTAATTAATAATAGTTTTTGCTGCGCAATCCATGCATCCTCTGACCCTCTATAACTCATTAACAGTTGCAAATAAATAGACAGGAACAATCTTTACGCTTTACTTTCTAGTATAATTTCCTAAGTTGAAAAATGTACTAGAAGTTCTTCTTACGTAAGATGGGGCTTAAAATAGAATCTAACTATAGAACCTTTTGAATTATTAGGGGTTACAATAAATTTGTCATCGCGGATTATCTACGTTTGCCTTGTCGTTCTCGCAGGTGTCCCTTTAGTGATACAATGTTGTATAAATAAAATGTCCCCATTGCAAAGTAATTTCTTGTTAGATATATTTTAGATTTATTATTGCGTAATGCTTAAGATCGGTTGCCAGTATAGTTTATGGACAGGATTTATGAGTCTTTATATAATCTGTGTATCAGATACAAGTATCTTTCTCGGCATTAAAAAATAAAATATTTAGTTATTATTTAAATATGTAGTCAAGAATAAGATTAAATTAATTCGCCGTAAACTTTTAGTGTTCCGTTTATTCATCAGCACTGGATCTACAGTGAAATGTATCTTGTAATTCACTAATAAGTATTTAATCGACGTTTAAGTATGTGTTCCTTGAGTGTTGCTTGCTTGCGTTTCGCATACAATGGAGTGTTTACCATGTTGGTATGGGCTGCGGCATTCGGCGCCGGCGCCGATTTAGCGTCTCCCTTTACTTAAATGGATTTGCCAATGTTACTCTTACCATTTATATAAACATGTACAATAAAACCTGTAGTTAACTGTTTATCAATCTTTCTGTTTACAGTGTTTTTTAAGTATTTCCGTACACTCTCGGCAACAAAGTTCTGACAGGAATAATAACCTCTTTGAGTTAAGTACATAATTTAACATAATGAGTTACACAATTATAAATCTATTGCTTAACAAAATCATCAAAAAATAATAAAGTCAGGGTTTTGAGTTGTTTATTATTTAAAAAATACTGTAAAATATACGTAAATTTTCCATGAAAACTACTTGAAAGGATTATATTAAATATCGTGGACACATTTGTTCTTATGCTCAGGAAAAATTATTGCTGTCTTCACTTCAGGTTACCACAATATATCAAGCTTCCTAAGGGCCAGTTTTTTGATCCGTAGTCAAATGTCATTTCACCATTTGTTAACTTGACTATAGTTAAAACAATAACAATTTGTTAACTCGCTATTTCGTTTTTTGATGCCAAATTTAACCATAGTCAAATTTAACCATTGGCCAATTTGTTGCCAGCACAATGAGTCGTTTTTTCGCTATACATTGACATGGGTAATTTTTTTCTGGGTGACAACACTAACGGTTTGAATGAACGGAGCGAACTATATACCATTTTTGACATTAGGATTTTGTTCTAAATATCAAATAGACGAAAGAAATCTATAGATTATTAAGCAATGTGGATGTTTATGGTTGTTCTGTTGTGTGCACTATGTGTTATTTTTCAGGAAGTATAAGGCAATTTCTTCAATAATGTTAGAAAGCAACAAAGATATGTTTTTTCCAGTTATTTTAAACTTAACTTTTTATAAAAAGCATATATTTGTTTTTTATTTATCCTATAGAGAAATACGTGAAAAGAATATAGTATCTAGTATCCAAGGTGGGATTGTAACGTTGGAATATAAATCGAGGACTATGTATTTTATGTACTGTAGGCATATTTACCTTTTGTATTGTCTATTCGTGGAATTTATAAGATTAATAATTGAATAATTTGGCATCTGCCCGTGGAAACAAGAAAAATTATTTCTATATAGTTCAAATATACTAAGGATGATCAAGATAAAAATATAACTTATTTTCAATAACCCTATAACCAAAAAATGACAATGAATATTTTCCTATGAAATTGCATCATAAAACGAAATCCCAAAAATAGCTAATGTCCAAATTCACTATGAAATCATGTAGGTTAAAAACAACGTAAAAAACAATAACAAGGGACCAAGTAAATACAACGCAGTTGTCCATCTGTTCTTTTAACAATTGGTCATTTACTTAACCTAGCTTCCAGTGATGGTTAAATTTTTTGACAAATGGTTGTAATTCTGACAATTGGTTAGGCTAACTATTAATCAAAAAACATATTTTTCTGATATTTAACCATTTGTCAAAGATTTTAACAAATGGTTGAGTTAACCACGGATCAAAAAACTGGCCCTAAATCGATTTTGAACTCTATTAATCTCAAAGGGGGAAATTTGACAGTTTTGTATAATCTGATGTGTTGTTGGCTGTACTTTATACTGTGAATCGGGAGTTGACACATTAAATATAACATAGGCGGCCGCCAGGCGATCAACGCAAGCGCAAGGTCGTCGGGTGCACCCCTATCACGGCGCCTGCGCTTAAGATAAACATACCAGAACCTTATGCTGACAAAGATAAAGTTGTAAATTCTAAAATAGCCATTCACAAACAGTATCGATATTATCGCCAGCAATAAATTAACGAAGCGCCAACAAGTTTACTTTAAAGTATTGTCCCGATTTAGTTTGTGCTTGCATCAATGACGGTCTTATCTAATGCGTCAGAATAGTCAGGTTTATTTTAGTCACAGTCTAGAGTCTAGACATTTATCACTTTCATATTTCTGTAGTTGCAATAGGCGATATTGTGATTAATCTTTTAATCATTAATTAGAACAATATTGTGTTTCACAACAAGCAGTTTCAGAGCATGACTCATTAAATTAACTAAAAGAGAAATACATCTACTAATCTTATAAGTGAGGAAGTACTTTTGAACCGTCCAACTTTTTTTCCCTACCACTCGTTCAGGATGTCTTTTTGCTGATAAGAAGAACGAGCAAGAAACTCACCAGCTCTAGTTTAGAAGTAATCACCTATCCTGTTGCTGGACCACCTTAATTCCAAGCATTCTTATATGTTATATAATCAGATACCTTGTAATAAGCTTTTTAATAAGTAGTTCTTTAATAGTAGATTTAAACTGCATGACATCTAATTTTTGTATTTTGCTTCGGACCTTATTGTAAATAGAAGCGTGAATTTGTGTATCTATTTTCACGTTGCAATTTAGTTATGATATGAATTTTTGTGCGGAGATAGTCAGGTGATCGGAGGGCGACTATAGTTAACAGCGAAACTCTTGGTTATTTTCTCTTTATCACGTAAATGGGTTGTTTAAACATAATAATTTAAAAAAAGTTAAACATCTGGCTAATTTTGTTAATTTCCTGGAAAATTCACGGTCAAAATTTGTTGTAGCCGTGTTTAACTGAACGTTACATAATAAATATATAATAACATCGTCGGTGTGTTTGCGATCACTGATAAAAGGGTGACTGCTCTCCCGTATCTCATTACGGGGCGTTGCGCATTCCATTACGCAGACTGATAATAAACATTAAAAAAATACTTATTACTTGTTAAACTTGTTTACTAATCTTTTACAATCAAATTAATTTATATTAACTAAGTAATAGTCTTTTCATTTCTATAATTATTCATTTTATCAACATAATATTAATAAAAAGGTGTAATTGCCAAAAATTTCAATTTTATTAGCAATTCACGCAATTGAGTTATATAAGATATGAATTGCAAGGTCTTTAGTTCAATGTTACTGGATTTAATAAATATTTAAGTAACTTATTTGAGCAACTTTCATATGTATGTTGTGTTTTGCATGTGTAGATAAACCGTATAAGAAAATTAATGATTTCTGGAAAACTTTTGTCTCAGGAGATTAATTTGTTTCGTTCTTACTAATTATAATAATGTAGTCCTTATATAATAAAATAATTATTCTTAGAGCAATTGATCTGACCACAAATATAAATATTTTCAACTTAATACACCCTCACGTGGCACAATTTTTCGCGATTAGTTAAAAGCTTAAAGTATAAATGTAAAATAAAATAACATTAGTGACAAAAACCTCCGTATCCGTATATTAAAATATTTTCTTAATTTATGTCATTTTCTCAAGTGATTACTTCTCTCAATTGTAGATATGAGTGTAAAAGGTGGCAAAATATAACAAAAACATGTTATTGGTAAACAAAATTTCTTAAATCATAAAAGACATAAACGCGCTGAAAAAGTTTGTTAATGTATTTTTTATATATATACCGCTGTTTACATAGTGGTATAAGATGTGCTTATGTAGTGGCCTTTGCAATTAAAGATAATTATCAGTTTACTACATAAACTCTTTTGCATGCTTAGCTGATATGCTTTATTCCTTTTTACTTTTTGATACAAATTAATCTAAAGAAAAATAATCAATAAAAATAATTGTAGGTACATTGGTAACAATTGTACTATGGAGGTAGGCAGACAGGGGAGCGCAGCGCGGTTCATAATAGTGAAATAGCATATAAACGACTTCTCGCGCAGCAATACTTCATTTTTAAGTGATTTTGAAATATTTGTAAGTTTGTGCTAGATAACCCCGAAATCGGGGTTACGCTACTCTGTATCCTACGTCTAGTCCTCGTGATTCACCAGTGCTGCAACGCTTCAATAAGATTACTTTAAATGCTTGTAAAAACAGGTGTCCATTATTCATGTAACTTATGTTTAAGATCTTCTCACATTATTTTAGCGGGAAAGTCTTGTTGACACGAGCAACAATAAATATTTGCTTCCAAAATTACACGCGCTGTTAATATTCCCATAAAAAGGGAATAGACAACCCTCTGTAAACACCGTTAAGTAACTTGCCGTGGTTTTGGTAAAACCATTAAAGTGAGAAAGGGAAGATGGTGTTTATCGTTAGTTTGTTTTTATCAGCTCTAAATGAGCGATTGAAAAATAACTGTTAATTGCTCAGTACTCGTATTTCAGAACTGTTAAATAATATCTGCGTCACAAATTAAATCAAAAATAGTTTAGTACAAATAAATATTATCTATGCACCACGTCCATTTGGTTTTCGTACTTTGCGGGATTCAGAGTGTTTTTTTTGAATAACCTTACCTAGTCTAGGGACGCTAAACTATCTCTAAATTTCATGAAGTAAGCCCAGTATTGGTCATAACAGAGAAAGCTTAACATAATAAAAACAAAGTTGCTTTCGCACGAATGATTGAAATAATTTAGTATTACATTATACTTTGTCCGCGAGGAGTGCATTTTTTTTAATGAATTTTACTTAGTCCTCGGTTGGGGACCCCGACTATCTCTATATAAAATTTCATGAAAGCAAGCCCAGTATTGACCATTACAGAGAAAGCTTAACTTAATAAAAACCAAGTAACTTTCGCATGAATGATGAAAATAATTTTGTATTAGATTATACTTTAGGGGATGGCTCACCATGTACAACTTTTTATTTTATTTTGGTATAACGCCTTAATGGTCTTATGATCAGTCGACGAGAAAGGGTTGACCAGTGACGCAACGTTCCTTTGCACCCTAGTTTCGGTTACGCATTATTATGTTGTGAATCAGCGAAATCTGTCGTGAAACGAGACGTGCTTAGGCTGACTTTGGGGAGATTACGCAGAGAACTAACGGGGCCATATGTGAGTTTAAATCCTGCACAAGGACTAGGGAAACTAATGATTGTATTCAAGTTTGTTATAATAACAATAACCTATAAATAAACACATATCATTTAAGAGAGAAACTTTATTATTAGGTAGAAATCAGATGTAGAATACACATGTAATTATATTATATAAGAGTATAAGGATATATTTTTATATTAGGTAAATAAAATAATACTTATCATCTTAAACAGTCCTATTCTGTTATAAAATAGCCTCTAACTCGACGTCGAGCGTAGCGATTTCATAGCATAGAGGTTCAATCAAATACAAACTACTTGAAAAGATATTAAGGTCGAGTTCTTATCTAACACTTATATAGTATATCCATTATTTTGGTGTTCGAAATCGGATTGCCTACGAATGACTCCTATTATCTAAATAGATCAAATTTTATATTTTAAATAAAAAAAAGACCGACACAATTAGTCTGTTAACATACACGAGTCATAACAAGCCAGAGGTGTGGACCTACGGGAAGGATTCATTGTTATGACAATGATGGATGTCCAGAATTATGGGGGCCCATCCATCGCTCGTTTATTCATTATACTTACTCATACATAATAATATCCATTAAGGAGAAGATTTTAAGCAATTTTATAATGCATAATTTTTAATAATTATACTTTTTGAATCACCAAAAGAAATTTTTGCACTGGAAAAAAATATCCCTGTATAAAAGAAAACTTGATGTTTTTCATTTCATTGTGAGAGGAATTTACGCGATGCATTATGCTTCATTTCTAAAAAGGTATTTCTTTGTTCATATCAAGGGAAGAAATGACTTGTGAAAATGCCTTTTTATGCATATCTGCATTTTTATCAGGTAAACAAAAAATTGAATGAAGCACAAACTGTTCACAGTTAGAATACTATTATTATTAGCTTACATAATTTAAATTCTCGTCTATTGGTTTAAAATATTTGCTTAAATTAATTAATTATAAATTACTTCTCTCGACTATACATAAAATCAAACCTTTTGAAAGCTTCAATATATTTCTATTTTTCAACATTTACTTAAAATGCGGGTATATATATATATATATATATATATATATAGGTATTACTGGGTCGCTCTGGTGCTCTATAAATACAAGATATTTTCTGTGTCGAGTTTTTATTGGTTAGGTCTTCAGAATATGGTGGCTTACGAAGTTATTTCCGTTCATCATTTCGTTTGCCTATTAATGGCTTTAAGGGTGTGAGGTCTTCCCAATGTTATACTTTGCACGGTGTAGGTATTTCCAAGCATAGAACGAGTGTTTACGGCGATGTATGTATGTACATACAATTTTGTTATCTTCCTTTTTTACAGAGAATTTTATGAGATAATTTAATGATGGTGCGGTCTCGTATTTTTTTATGGTTTTTGCGATAATCAGTTAAAATGTTTTAAGTAATTTTTATGTTCTATTTAATATGAGCTAGGAAGCCAGTAACTACATATTTAACCAATTTTAATAGAATCAAAATACATTTAAATTCGATGGCAAAAAATTTTAGGTTTTGTTTAGGCTATTTGAAAGATAAATATTAAGATTCAGCATTGCAAATGCTAAAATTAATAAATATATTGGCAAATATTTTTTATTAATATTTGATGTAGGTACGTATGTACGTTGACAACCCCTTTTTGTGTCATCGATTATATCTTCGGTCCGTGATGCAACGACAAATATCGACGCTGGAAAGCAAACACGCAGTAACCCACTAAAATCAAATTGTTATTCAGAGTAGAAAAAAAAAACTTATATCTGTGAGTGATAGAATCAAACGTAATATTTTTTTTTTGTTAAGAAAATTTTGAAATATTAGCGATTTTCAATTATCTTGTCAAAATTTATAAAATCGTGAAAGTCATTTTAAGCGAGGTAAAAATGATCAAAACTTTTATATTAATTCTTTTGCAGTTTGTATATATTTTTTTGTTTTTGAGTCATTGTCAGTCGGTATTTTTAAATGAAGTATATCTGACAAATATACATGACATTCAACTTTGTCAGTCGACGGACAATCAGTTCGCTTACTAGTGCATATTTACGAGAAGTAAGAAGCTTGACAGAGCGTTCCGATAGATTTCCACCGTCATAACTGCTTGTAAGATAATCTTACCTAATTGAATAGGTATTCATTTGTTCTAATTATAACACATAGTACCTACTCTACATACCCAACGTTTGACGCATTCATACGACCGCAACACAAGAACGCAGCTATCAAGATATGCGACACGTGCCGAGTTTTACAATAGAATTAACGCATTGATACTTGACGCTTTATGTAACCTCGTATAGGTTACGTCGCAAAAATAGATTTCTTTTTTACTCCCTCATTTCACCCTTCATCAGCACACCCATTTAGGGGAACCGAACTGCCAAAGCTAAGTGATTTTAAGCTCTATTTACTCACATTCGAAGGAGCCGATTAGCCAATCTTATCGGCAATTTTGGAGCCTATTCAGATGGCAAGCGAGAATATTAGTTTGATATCGATTTCAAGTTATCGGAGATATTTCTCTCTTTTATTATAGTTTCGTTGTAACTCGAGTAATATTTAAAGATATATACATTTCTGTGTTTTTTTTTTACATTCAGTATGAAAACTTCGTTACTAATGTAATATCACTAGATAGTATAAAACGAAGTCGCTTTTTCTGTCCCCATATCCCTAAGTATGCTTAAATCTTTAAAACTATGCAGCGGATTTAGATGCGATTTTTTTTCATAGATAGGGTGATTCAAA
This sequence comes from Diatraea saccharalis, assembly GCA_918026875.4. NCBI lineage: Eukaryota > Metazoa > Arthropoda > Insecta > Lepidoptera > Crambidae > Diatraea > Diatraea saccharalis. The sequence goes on from OU893337.1 coordinate 10,834,439, forward strand.
AGGAAGGTTTTTATGTATAATACAAGACCACGTGGGCGAAGCCGCTGGCGGAGAGCTAGTGTGTAGAGCATCACCTACATTTTAATTAAAACTCGATTATGTAATAATTTAGAAAAAAGGTCGAGGTAACAAATAAGATGGGCTAATATTATCTTCAATATCGTCATCATCATCATCATCACCAGTCTATTAATATTGTCACTGCTGGGCACAGGCCTTCCCTATGAAGTCTAAAAGTAAATATTGAAATTTAATTGCGATCCTCCATTTAATAATGTTTTAATAATCAGTGTGTTCAACGGTTATCTGAAATTAATTTTTATAATATTAAATAATGTTAAAATCATTGATCGGGTAATAAAACGTCTCTTCACCGAGCCATTGTCAGTTCCACACGCTTTGAGTGGCTGTCACTGAAACGTCGGTCCTGTGTCACGTCGTTCATGCAAATAAGGGTGTGTTGGATCAATCATATCTGCGATAAATGTGAGTGAGTAAATTTAAAATGATAAATATTGAATTCAATCGTAGTTGCAATGATAACTCAATTCAACATCTTCACCACATTCGTCACCACTTGGCTACTATGTATCTGTATAAATGTTTAAAAATATAATTAAAACTTCCACATAAACAGAGGTGTGTACTAGAGATGTTACAATGATAAAGTTACACTATTTATTGTAAAGCGATTAAATAAGTCTGTCATGCAAACAGTCCGGCTATTTGTGGCCATATCTTCTACGAAGATTATAATAGTGCATTATACCTAAATAAATATCAACTAAACACATGCATAAAATATTCTTTATCTATTTCTCACTAGGGAGCATCGATAGATGGTAAATATTGGCCAATAAAGTCGTCAGTGCATGTGTAACAAGCGGGATATCGAGTTGCGGGCAGGCTCATCTAATTTCACGTCCAATAGGAATTACAGTACGCTTCCAATACGTCTCATACACTAGCAATTATTCCCAATAACTATAGTTTATAAGTAGAAAATATGTCCTTTGACTACATTTAAAATTTGAAGATCTGATCCAGTTATTCTTTTCCTTTTTGTTTTATTTCGAAATATAAAAATGTGTTGTTGAAGTAAAAATAGTAAAATTCATTATAACTTGCATTGGACATTGTTTTAAAGACATACAAGTTTATCATTAGCCAAAATTTGTTAGATTTAGGCAACAAATGTTAATATTTTTTATTAAATTCTTAATAAGTAAAACTAGAAGTCAACTCAACTATGTGTACTGAAACAATAGACAAAACAAATATCGGTATCGTTTTCAGATAGTGCCTAATACTACGTAATACAGCCGACTATACAACTCACGCAACATCATTAGTGGTCGGTAAGCTTGATTGGTACAATTTATTATACTAACCAAATGTTGAAAGCGTAATTGGTCACTATAGTAACGAGCGGGTATATTGGAAATCAGAAAGTTATACCACGTTATTTATTACTACATGATATTCTTGGAACTATGGGGGATGTCCCCCTATTGGGAATAAGACTATTTGGTATAATCACTTATTATTTTGAAAAATTATCATCTATGTCATCTGTTAAATAACAGACACGAACTCATTGAGCACATTGCTGTGACAGCCTCAATGAAATAACGCTCGACGTTCAACGTTGATTTTTATAACAACTTTTATTACTTCTTAATGTAATTTTTTTATTGAACCTCTAAGCTTAGATGTAGTTATTTTAGGTATCCTACCAAACTAGCTGTTATTATTAATGATTTTATTCCATTTATTTGCTACCAAAAATAAGCTACTAAAATACTAAACTTGTGAAGATTGACTGTTGTACGATTTTCAAATAGTTATTTAGAAATAAAATGTGAATATGTGATCAATAGTTGTTAACAGAAAGGCAACTTTTTACTTGATTGTATGGTCAATATTGGCCTTGTTAGTGTGAATTGATGGTGAAGTCTGACTGACAGACAGAAGCAGCTATTTGACAGGTCAATTCATCAACACATCACTTGCTTATGCGCTTACGCATTACCGAAATGCTGTACTGCGTTATCTGATCGTTGAATCTAAGAAGGTACCTACGTTGTATTGTTGAAAGAAGGTAGATACATACATATTTGGGTTTTTCTACAGTAAGCACTTTCTTAACCCCCAATACGTTTTCGTCATCTAAACAGATCATCACTGTTTATTATATATTTTAATTATTTAATGCTTTATGCACGAAAGTATAAAGGCGGACTTAGGACATACTGTGCCAGTCAATGTTTGGGTGATTTGGAGATAATAATATTAAGTAGAAATTTACGGTCAGATGCCTTTAAGTATAAAATTGCAGTTGTGGAAAATTAAGGACATATTATGTGAAAAATTTGCTTCAATAGAAATGAATACGTATACATAAACAAAATAGTTTATGTTTAGCGATGCAAAACTAAAAGCGATTACTTTGTGCTAACAATATCATATTTAAATTTAAGTGTCATAATTCATCGGAACATCGGTATTTCATTAGAATCAGTGAGAAAGCTACAATGTATAATAGGTCGTCTTTCTTCCATAACGACTCTAAAAAGGTGGAGATGTTTCCAAGAACAAAGGAAGTAATTTTGTCCGTTCACTTGATGGATAAGGGTGATTTAACTTGGACGTACGTAATCCGGTAGTATTTTATGTTGAAGCATATATAGTAGAGTATTGTTTGCTTCCATTAGGGGAGAGAAATGGTGCAGTAATGAGAGAGCCACTTCATAGGTATATATCTACAGTTTGTAATAAAAAAGCCCACCCTCTTTTTATCCCTACGAGGACGGCCGGGGCGGAGTGGAGTCTCAAAAAATGTGTTCTTTCAGTCGTCGAATAGTCGGAAATGAATTCATAATCTATTTTGCAAGATTTGTCTTTGAGTTATTTAATAGGATACTGCAACTTTCAGTTGCGAAATTGCTGCATTAGCTTAGCACGTGTATGGTAGTTAAAAATATTTAATAAACATCAAACGTAACTCACAGTATTAGTGAGCAAAGAGGAATTTAGTATATTTTGGTTTTAAACTGCTTTATATTAGGGATTAAAATTCTCCGATTGTCTAAAAAGCTCCACTCACTAGAGTGCAATAGTCTGTAAAGTTCAACACGTTATTAACAGGGGAGGCGTATATTATGTTATGTGCATTTTAATTGATTTTAGTTTGCATAAACAACATTATAGCTGGGGTGAAATATTACTGGGATGTAAATCTGTCTTCTCTCTCTGGGGAGCCGTTTGTGGTCTGCGGACGAAACTTTGTGCACCGGACACTGTTGTGTTTATTCAGTTTAGTTTCTTGGAAACTCCATTAGGTTGCAATTGGTATAAACTTTAAAAGTTGAAGTTAATGTGAAATTAAATATATATAAATAAAAGGAGTATCCTGTCACTATGGTCGGTGATTGCAGAAATGACCCAACATTATTTTTTTCTTTACTACGAGGAAGGACTGTGCCCTAATGATGATGATGCTATAGTCAAAAATTATAATTTTACTTTGAATTTTATACAGTGGCACCCATTTAATGGAAATTACAATGAAATTACTATCGTAAGTAACTCTGAATAATGTCCTACTATACCGCAGGGACTCGGTGCAATCTCATGCATAAACTACTATTGTCGGGATACTACTCTAATGCGTAATTTATGCCTTACGCCCTCCATTACATATACTTATTTATTGAAAGAAAAGTCGTACTATTATTTAAATAGGTTTAAAAATGTATCTTGTATTACAAGACAAACTTTATATAATATAAATAACATTTACTTTTCTCAATTCGATACCAGTAGCGAGTAATTACTATATTCTACCTATTTAGAATGCGAGATATCATCTCAAGCAAAGCTTTCTAGGATCTCTGAGACAAGTATTATATTAAAGATAGCAAACATGGCATAGAATTTCACGATGTGGCTCTCACTTATATTGGTAATTCTTGAATTTTGCTAAATAGTTTTTTACTTTTTTTTTGTAGCGGTGTTTTTAACGGCTACTATTTATAGTAGATAGGACGAGCAATAACTGTTAGCAATTGAATCTTAAAGTTGAGAAGTGAAAAACATCACAAATAATAATAATCCTTAGGAAACTGTTAAAACGGTTAAAAATCCCAACTATAAATGTATTATGATTTCATCAAAATCTTTCTATTGTTTTCGTTTATTTGCATTAAAAGGGTCTGAAATTACTGGACGGACTTTAAAAATTTCATCTACGGTAAGCTACATCATACGCAGGTGATAAAGGCTATAATTAATGAGGGCAAAGTCGCCGGAAATAGCCAGTACACAATAAGTAAGTACATCTTAAATTAATGTAAAGCCGCTCATAGGTTGAGTGAAATATATTCTGTGTTCTATACCACAAACAAATAAACCAGAGCGAGAGATGCGACTGAGTTTAATCAGAGCACTCTCCACTCGAGTGCAGTTGTGCATCAGACAGAATTGTTTGAAGCATCGCAACAAACTTCGATCAAGCTATGTATTTGTGGTCACCAGTGTACGTCAGCTTATTTTTTAAGCCTTAATTATTCGATTTAAGATGTTTATTTCTCAAAAAGAATTACATATATTTACTTACACGAGAAATACAAACATATCCATAATGCTCGGCTGGTAATAAAAAATAGGTACACACACACAGTCATATCGAAAATCTCTTATAATCAATAATAATCAATCGATTGAAGAAAAAAAAGAAATAAGAACTACAATAATTCAGCACCACACAATACCAACGAGTTTGAGAGTGTTATGTAATATGTCAATAAATTGTGAGTAAATAGTGACAATTAATGCATATAATTAGTGATCTCTATATGTTACTATTTCTCGGAAAGTAACTCACAATTTATTGACATACATAGCACCCTAAAACTCGTTGGTGTGCCTGCTACCTTGAAGTTCACAATGTACTTACATATAATCAAATATTACCTAGAGTGGTAAATCAAGGAAAAGAGAATAAGGAAGGAATTTTACTTAGTTCTATCTTTTCTTGTGTCTATCAGTACACAGAAAAAAATAAATAAAATAAAGGTAACACCAAAGAATGTATATAAAGGAGAACATAAATCCATAATAAATAGAGGATATGATAGTTTAGTGACAAGAGTGCTAATTCCAATTCTACTAATTTACAACGATCGATCATAAGTTGTTGTTATTGCTGTAAATTTGCATTCTGCTATTTTCTATTATCAAACGAACGTTTAGTTAACTAAAACGTAATCGTAGCCGAACCATAAACAGTTGTCATCAACGAGTGTTATTAGGATAAAATAAATGAAACTATTAGTTCAATTAGAGACGAATAATAATTATCATCTTTCCTTCACCACTAAAAGCTGCAGTTGCGTTCGTTTTCATTCTGTTTTCGCGTTTTCATTCCCTTTTCGATAAGATTTAAACAAAATTTATTTAGTAGAAATGGGCCCTAGTTTCGTAGTTTATTTGGCAATTGATTTTTGTCAGTGCAAACTGTTTTATGATTTTATCTTCTATAACCTATATATTTGTTCTAGATGAATAATGAATGTCTTTGGTAACAGTGTAAATTGTAAACGAGTTAATAACATCTACACTTACATGCATATGTGAATAGAGAAGACGCATCTCTATTCACATAACACTCTGCTTGCGGCGTATCAGACCATCAGTGTCGATCACGTGAACTTCGTGCGTGCGTGCCTTATCAGCTCCAACCTTAGCGTAGACAGGTATTTTCTATGGATGCAGTTAAGCTGAAATAAACCTTTTGAGCCGTACATAGGTGGTGTATAAAATAATTGAATTTATAGGTTTACTGTCTGTATTTGTAATCGATAAATAGTTTCTTATTTAACTCAAATTTGGCGGCGGTACAAATTATTTTCACTAAAATTAATCAATACTGAAATAATTGTAATGATGATAAAACAGATCGAAGTGAATGTCTTTGTAAAATAATTAAATTATTCCAATTCAGACTATATGTTAGTTTACTCCACTTAGAAATTTTAGTGAGTCCACTAATGATGACGCAGACAGCCGGCTTTAATGAATTCATTATACGAACTAAACTTAAGATTCGGTTTGTAAGCATTTAATTATATCATGAATAGTTTTATTTATTAATTATTACATTAATTAACCTGAAGGTAGCAGAAACTCGTCAGTATTGCATATTGTAAAAACTTTTAATAACGCCTATCTCTTACCTGCTTACTGCTTCATTTATACTTTTAAACTAAGTTAATAGTAAAATTGCATTTAAATATTTAAGCTGTATGAAATTGCCTACTTAAACCAATGTACTTTTTCTATCCCATTTTGCCGTATCTCAGACCTAATGTAAGTAAATGTATCAGCTGCGTCGAGCAGATTGTCTGGTCTAGACAACATAAATATTTAAGTTTTCTTGTGCCTGAACAGTAGGTGCTTGAACCTATGTTTATGGAATACGACGGAAATATTTTGAAAATCTGACCATCGAGAGTAAGGATAAGTTTGGTTCGTTAATACATAATTACAAAACCTTATGTGGGTGGCAGTGTGGGATGAAAGTTGTGCTTACTTCTATGTCTAATCGAATATGGTGTTTATAAATTACGTTTTAAAAAAACAAACCTTAAATTAAAAATAATGAGTATTGTTTGAAATATGGTTAGTTACACAAATGACTGAAACAAATTTTTCGTAGGTATTATTTATCTTATTATTTACATATCAATAGTGTAATAGGTAATAGATATTTTAGAGTATTACATTATTAGGTAATACAACGAGTACCTTAATACTATAAGCAAAACAAAATTATTTTTAATTATTAATTTAAAAAATCAAGGACCATACATCAGTCGAAAGTGTAAAATTAGGTAAATAAAATCAATTGTTTTTTTGTCAAAGTACAATATCGCTATCATGTCGCTATCATCATCAACAGCATAGTGTCTCCACTGCCGGCGCTCAGGCATTCCCTATTAAAGCAGAATGTACTGAATCGAACCGAATAGTCCCAGAATATTTTTTCAGGCTATGTAAATTTTCTTTTATAACCATCAACCGCCTTGAAAGGTTTCTGTTAATTATACACAATCAATGTTAGAAGCGGCTCATTAATTATTGATTTTCCATATTAATTACCATAAAATTCCACCAAATCCCTTCTGTATTCCAGTCGCGTCTGCACGAGGAGCAGTTTCCATTGTATGTTTCGTTATAAACGTTTGGAGGAGTGCCAAATCAGTTGACACAAGCTACAAGTGTCAAGTCGGAGCTTGGCACCGTTCTCCCTTGCGACAGATGCATAATTGGGTAACAGAAATGAGGACGCAACTCCAGACATCAATTAGTGAAACATTAAAAAAATAGATACAACTATTCCGTCTAGACGTGGTAAACGTGTCATTTCTTACTTTAACGAAAAGCAAGAAACCAACAATGCCGTGACAGATTAAAAATGCAGTATTTTTCTTTGTGTACATTGAAAATTACAATTGCATCAGTCGGTCCTGTCTCGGCGATCGCTACTGACGAGGGGGGTGGTATTCTTTAGTTTCACCCCTTATCCTCGGTGCGCGACGTCAAGCTTTTGTTCATATACGACGCTGTTTTTATTCAATTTATCCACAGTGACATTAACTTACTGAATTATTCACATTTTATGCAAATGTCATTACTTCCCTTATCGTCGACTAAAAGAGTAGTACTTTAACATAACATTATTCAGTTAGTTTTTATAAAAATTCACGCACATAAAAGCCATCTTCATTAATTACTTCATCCATTGGTGAAAACCACACGATTGGTAAGATACTTTTTGTGTTCATTAAGACAGACAAATGCGACGGACATTATAATAAGTAGGGATGAAAAAATTCACTCTAGACAAATCTTTTGCTTAATTTACGATAAACCTTTCCAATAAAATGGTGCATCAACCTTCACATGACCATTGCATTGTGGCGCTAATTGGCCAACATATTCTTTTTAGCTTTTTTTTATTATTTAGTAAAGCATCGATATTTCTATTGATTGAAAATTCATTTATAAAAACAGTTTCTCTTTTTGTTACATATTTAGAATGTTAGGGAAAGGAGACAAACACAAAGACAAGTATCTATGCCTAAGCAAGTAACTTCAAACTGTAGATAAACATTTATGAGTATGTTCATCTGACCCGCGTTTGTACATTAATGCTATAAAAATACAAATTTACATATTAATACAGGGACAGGTTGTAAACGTTGAATAGGCAATTACGGGTGTAATATTATAGTCGTTTATCGAATCGTGTACATAGTTATTGATTATTTGATGCTCATGTTGCATAATAGCCGGATGATTATCAATTTTTCCAATCATATGAATATATTGTAACAGAAAAATAAAGAAATTATAATAGTAATAGCACATAAAATTACGCTGTTCTGTAATTTTTTTTTAAGTACATTAACAAAAATGACCAATGAAAATTAGCTAAATAATTATTTTATTTGGTAGTTATGTACATTCTTTTTCATTATAAAATTTTATTTCATAAAAGCATATCCCTTTTTTATTCATGACAGCATCTAAAATATATTAAACCGAATTCATCCCAAAAATCAATTTACTTTATCTAGGTGTTTAAAAAGGTTACGCCGTCCTAATCACGGGCGTCCTATCTCCTACCGCACCACATGTGTAAGAGTATCAAATCAAACAGTGTTTACCCTTGTCCGACAGTCACATTACATGTTGGCATCGGCTACACCTCTGGGAACCGCTGTACCACCTACGATGTGTTACTTTCCCACGAAAACCTCCGTATCTATTCAAGTTTGTTTCTTTTTAATCAACTTCATTTTTAATCCAAAAAGAGGAGGTTATATGTTCGACGCCGATGTATGTTTTCTTTTTAGTATTATGTATTTTCACCGATATTTCCTTCAATTGTTGACCGATTTTCAAAAATCCTTTTTATTTGACAGCTCGATGGACCGAGGTTGTCTCTTTTAAATTTTATCGAAATCGAATAAGTAGTTTTCCATTAATAACAAAACAAAATACGCTTTTCAACAGATATCACTTAAATATTAATATTTATTTTTGACATAGCCCGTAAAAACAAAAGATGCATATTTAGAATTAATTCGAAATCTCAAAGGAAGATTTTTTATGTTCAACGAGTATGTATACTTTATACTCTTTTATGTATATTTTTTGATAAAAGTCATACATATTAGGTATCAATGAGTAAAGAATATAAATACTTCGCTCAGCAGTTGTATTGTTGATTCTATTTTTTTAGGTTTTCAATTTCGAGTTCACTTTATGTATGTATGATTTAAATGAACTTGTGCTATGTATTACAATCATGCTTAAGATAATAAGAAAACATACGTTGTCCGTATTTAAGTATTTCCTTCGTATTTGCTTATTCCTCCAATCCACCTCATATATTTGCAGATGGGATTCCTGTACAAAATCCCGAAGATCCTACGGTGTGCTACCTTTGCTTGTATTTAGTGTGTATTCAGTTTTATTTTCCTACTCCCGTATAAATATTATTTACGTTTATCTGACTGGATAGGATGTGCTTTGAATAGAGATCCGTATTCCGTAAAGATTGATTTATTTACAAATAGAGGATATTTGCCGCATAGTTCGATATAATGAACTTGTACCAGGGTCGTCATCAACACTGACGATTAAGTCAACAACATTAGCTAGAGATCTTGTATATACATATAATGCGGATTTATATCTCAACACGGTCTCGTTAGGTACATTACTGCTTAAACATACCAGTTATTTCTACTGTCTTATCATTATTACAGTGTCGGCTTTTGAAAGCTCTTTCGTGGCATTTACTAACTGACTTTTTGCGACTATTCATGACACCAATCGCTATCAACTATACCACTTGTTAAGCACTTGAAATGCAAATAACTGCGGTCCAACTGCTCCCTACCACTTGACAAAGCTGTTCGGTGTATTAAGAGCCAACTCTACTTCTGCAACATCTAAGGTTAGATATAAAGCAGGTTACCGAGTTTCAAGATCGCTTATGTTTGCCTATGTATTTGTTGATATATTTATATTCAAGTAAAGCACCTAACGATTAAGTAAAAAAAAAATAAAGAGCCAATAGGGATGGCGACTGGGTTAAAAAAAAAGGAAATTCTATTTAGTCCGTCAGTCAGATAATTGAAAAATAATAGATACGTATTTTTTCTTGTTTTATTGAAACAGAAAATTTAATGGATATTCAAAATAATTTTATAGATTCGTCGCTTAATTAATTTGTTTTTATAAGAGTACTAGCTTTCGCCAGCGGCATCACCCGCGTGGACCCTAGGAAAATGTTTAGTGGGATAAAAAGTATCCTATTATCTAAGTCATCCTATATGTATACCAAATTTCATCAAAATCCGTTTAGTAGTTTCGGCGTCATTGACGGACAAACATCCAAACAAAGAAACTTTCACATTTATAATATAAACAGGATTTGAGGAGAAGCTTTTATTTCAAAATTTTCTAATCACTTATCATCTCAGCATTTTTTATATTAATTGAAAAGTATTGGTGTAAAATAATAACCAATTTGATGTTATTTTTTTTATATTCAAATATAGTATTTTTGCTTTAACTTGATAGTCTTACAGGTGTAAATAACACATATACATTAGTATGTTCTATTCATACAATTGGAATCAATTTAACCTGCAGAACATGATTGGTGTGAACGTTTAATTAGAACGTATAAAAAAATAGTTAAACGGCTAGACATGGCGCCAGCGACCTGCATCGCGGTTACAAGTATTTAAATGGAGGACTATTTTCCTGATTCATTCATTTGTTATGAGCATATTGATTCAATTATAGACTGGCAATTTTAAAGCTAAAAGTTCTATATTATAAAGTACATGTTTTGATTATTTTATGGGACAATGAAGATAAGTGTTTAGAATTATTTAAAAAAATGTTAATTACATGTTAATGAATCTGTACTTAATTTAATGAAATTTATTCGGAATGTGTAAATATTAATTTAGTTAATTTTGACCTATTAAAGTCTGCTTGTAAAAAGTCACCAACATTAGCAAAGAGAAAATATCAATCTGTAAATTAACGTCTGTTAATGTTTTTAAATAACATCGTAATCAAGTCTCGAGTCAAGTAAAACACGTTTTGCTTACATTTGTCTGTGACCTTCAATTGAATCGCCGCCTACAGACAGCTGAAGTGGCTGAAGTCAAATATGTATGTAGTGCGAAAATTGGATGTGAGATAAAGTCTGGCGTAATTGGTTTTCATATTTTTTCCTTAAATAATAAATTCATGGTGGTAACATTTATTTTGGTGTTAAAAAATATTTTTAAGTATATACCTGGAAAGTAAGCAGTTTTATTCTGACAAACGTGTGGTTAGTTTCTACAAAGGATTGATTATTGACTAAATATTAATTTATATTATTTTGTATTCACAAAATAAAATTTCCTTATTCTATTCAACAATAATTATGTGGAATTTCTCCGTTTACTTATACTATGGCTCCATTAACAAATATGGCTGACCTCGAACTAAGAATAACGAGTCATCATTTTATTAAAAGTAAATGATATTGAAGAATTTCATCGAAGTTGTGGTTAATTTGAAATAGGTACTTACGACACGTCTATTGTTTTCATCCTATTTTATTAAAATTTTATTCATAACAGGAAAAACACCTTTTTAATTATTTAAATTTTATTATAGTATAATTTAAAGGCATTAAGACATATTTTTATTTTAAATGTAACTGTTTTCCCGTGGTTGGTTTGAAATAGGTATAGTAGTTTTAAGCATATTCAATGCAAACGACAATAAAATCTGTCCTTTTTATGATACCTATTTGTAAAGATAACTGCACGTGTTGTACGTGTACTGTTAACAAGTCTATTATAAATTCTACAAAGATGTCCTCACACAGTTTAAATCAGGGTCGATTTTCATCGAGTGTTTTATTAGATCATAGAGATTAAATTTTAAATCGATTAGAGGTTGATAGTTTTGATTATTACATGTGGATTTTATTTTATTATGATTTTATGTATGCATTAGAGTTCCGTATCCAAAGGGAAAAGGGGGAACTGTATTGCTAAGACTTTGCTGTCTGTCTGTCCTTCTGTCATCAGGCTGTCCTTCTGTCACCAGGCTGTATCTCATAAACCGTGAAAGTTAAACAGTTAAAATCTTCACAAATAATGTATTTCTGTTGCCGTTATAACAACAAATACTAAGAAAAAGAATTAAATAAATATTTAAAGGGGCAATAAAAAATAAACATCCGTGATAGTTAGAGAGATTTCCACTGATGATGTATTTCTATTACTCTTTAACAAAAAATATTAATAAATAGAATAAATAAAAATTTAAGGGGGTTCCCATACAACAACAGTGATTTTTTTTGCTCGTTTTCGGTACAGAACCATTCATGTGTGAGTCCGACTCGCACTTAAGCGGATTTTTCTATTCTTAAAAGACTGATATTTTACCATTTACGTAATAGGGTTTAAAATACGCTAAAAGTTTTTAAATTCATACAATATATGTCTTATCACAATACTTTTTAGTTATGTCATAGGATACAATAGATTGAATTTAAAAAAAAGTTTTCGGCTTAATATGCTACGTTGCATGCAATAAAAATCGCACAAGGATCCCAAAAGGTCGCATACCGGTTATTTCTGAGAACCCTCTAGTGCCAATGGCGCCATGATTCACTATATAACCTCGTAAGTATCCGGTTGTGCATCTTCGTCATCTCGCCAGTTTGTGAAAAATTTCTATGCAAGAGCTCTTATGAAATCAACTAAAGATTAGACTGAATGAATATTATTTTACATTTGATTAAGAAAAGGTCCCAAATGTAGTATAAACAAAATGAAGATAAAAATATTGATATGTTTTTCTAAGATAAGTAATAAGGGAGCACTATGAATTAAAACTAATAATTACACAAACCTCAGAGAATGCAACCCGTTACTGTTACCGTTACCGGAGGATGTTACTTAACAAAGATAAGTTTAAAAGACCTCCTCCCGCTGAAATTGGACATTCACGATGAAGGTTGCACACAAGAACATGTACAGTTTCGAAGCAGATAAGATGATCAAATCAACAATTTATCTAATACTAGCTGTTTTCCCGCGACTTCAACAGTGTAAATTATAGCCCATGTCACCTGCGGATATCGTCGTGATCGGATCAAACAAGTTAGAAACTACCTCTTTATAACATTAGTAAGATATTAGTATAGAAATCATTTCATGCTATATTCATTTTAATTATTTTCGGTAAGACCTTAGACATAGAGTATGTAAGACGATATTTCACCTTTTTACTAAAACATTGTGTAAAAAGGTGTACAGTAGTGACAACGACATTCAGTGCTATTTTGTCACAAAATCAGTAGAAATCGGCGCCGAAAGCAGAGTTGTCAATGCGTAGAGGTTTAATCAAATAAACCCTACTTGGAAAGGTAATAAAGGTTATATTTCATTGAAGCTCTATGCCGTGATAAGTCGAGGTCGAGATAGAGGCTGTTTTTTAATAAAATTGCATAGCTATATAATACACCGGTATAACATTATATAGGTAGCACATTGTTGAAAGAATTTTGTAGTACGATAGTATCCTATCTACTTTCATAAACATGGAAAAGTTTTGAAATCAAAACTACTTAGATTTAAAAAATCAAAAATGAATGGTGTATTTACAAATCCTATTTCGGGAAATAATTTACGATTCTTGAATCATTTACAAAATTATCAATAGTAACCGTTTTAATTCAATAACTAATTAAAAGTGATACAATACCGCAGCGATTGAACCGAGATCGATGGCGTCACTTCATTGATGATGACTCAAGCGCCCGCGCAGTCACTTCTATTGAATACACCAATATTATTTTGATTATATGAAGAGAATAGTGTGGAGAGGCAGATCTTTCAGTTACATTGCTCACTTTGAGTCAGAAATACGCGTCAATAAATACAATATTAAATGATATTATTCTACAAATAATATCAACGAAATTAACGAAAATTAAATGAGTACATCAGGTGTTAATTGTGTTAAAGCGACCGTTGTTCAAATAAAGAAAATCGATATACAATATATTATGTGCAATTGTAAAGGATTTATACGAAGAAGTTTCAGAGCTTCGAAGAAAAAGGTTGGTAGTAAGATATACATATAACTATTAAAGAGGAACGGCAACCAAAAAATAAACAAAATATTAGTTTTTTTTTGTTTAGCTTCAAGCGTAAGTGTAAGTAGTGGATAAACTCAAAACACTTATTTGATATTTATATTCAATATTTGATATTTATTACTACTTAATACCACAGGATTTACTTACGAAACCATTTGCTCACTACCTCCGTAGTCGATAACTATGTCCTATGACTAAAGTTGCCTGGAAGATATTTAGCAGTAAAACTACTTTCGCCCACTGTACCTTTAAAATGATCTTTTCAGCGAGTAGGCAGTAATATCTAAGCTATGATGATAAACGCGGAAGTAGGTCATTCTCTCTGTTGTGTGTCTCTTACGACTACTAAAACAATTTTAATGAAACTTGGTACACCGACTTAAAGATGTACGACAGTGATTCCCTAAGTGGTCCAGGTAGACCCAAAGGGGCCACGAGGGATTTAACCGGGTTCTACGTACTCACCCGCGACGCCAATTTCCATCGTTAGATCTTCACATTTTGGACGAATTTTGGGAATATGGTAAAAATGTAGCAGCAGGGGGTCCGCCGAAACCAGTAAATTTTTTAAAATGATCGCGAAAAACTTGATTGGGAACTTCTGATGTACGTTATGAAAAAGGCATAAAGGAGTTGAAATATACAAGTTTGCAAGATGAGGCGGCTCGAAGTATGCAGGGCTTGCTCTAGACATATTTAGATATACACCTTTTTGTTCAGTTTATTTGTTTTTATAACAAAAAAAAATTGAATGGTTTTAAGCTAAGATTTTAAGCGCGCGTAACATATAGACTCTTCCTCTTATAAGTAGGTAAAAAAAAATACTATAAGACATTTTATGTTGATGAACTCATATTGTGATCTCATACTAGCAATGAAAATATTAAAATAATTGAAACTAGCAGCAGGCTGTCTTAACTAATGCTAATGTCTTCTTGTTGCAGTAAATAAGTTGATATGGTAAAATTAAATAAGTAGGTACCTTAATAATTAGGTACTACCAATTATCACGATGTATTGGGTGGACGATTGGTACAAGCTATTGAGTTTGTATATCTTAATAATAATAAATACTCTTGACTGCACAAAAAAATGAGATTTATAATAAAAAAACGAAGTAAGGCATTATATGTAAATATCTGTGCTAAATTTCATAAAAAAACGTAGATTTTTAGCATTAACAAATGGCAAAACCTAAAAATACAAAATTTGTTACTGATAATAATACGAGTAAGATTTAAAATGTAATTAGTTAACTGACATACTTCACATTACTTATATTTATATAAACTTATAATACGATCCTGTTATCAGTGTCTGGTTGCATAAACGATTGTATCGGAAGCGGACATGGCCTGCCCCAACAAACGGCAGTTTGCCGTTCTCTTGCACAATGCGCTTTGCTATTATCAGACAATCCGGCCGCCCCGCAGCTGCGTACGCGCATGTGCCAAATGTGGGCGATACGGTGTCGAATGTTAATAAGCACATTAAAGATTGTGCGCGAGTTACCCTATCATCTGGACCACTATTCAATATTTCCTAAGTACAATAACGGCTAGCATTACAGATGGTTTTTGAAAGACAGTAATTTGATTTGATTTAGAATGCCAGTAAAATTATTAAAATATGGTTTATACTGATCTCTACATATACCGTCTTATTATGAAAGAAGGACTAACTCTAGTACAAGTTTTAGCCATTATCCGACCAAAATAAGTTATCACGTCTCAATTTCACGTTTATTTTTCTGTCACTGTCAATTTATTTTTCGAAAACCATGCTGGAAATTTTAGCGTGACGTGCTGCTGTATGTACGTGCATACATTCACAGTTTATGTGTATCTAAGACAGTGCTTAGCAATAAAATAAGAAAAAATAATTCATAGTATTATTTTTGGAATAGTATGTATTTATTGGTATATTTGTTCTTGTTGCAGTGCATGGCGCGCGCTCTGTACGATAATATCGCCGAATCACCGGACGAGCTGGCGTTCCGGCGAGGCGATCTGCTCACTGTTCTTGAGCAGAACACTGGTGGCAGCGAAGGGTGGTGGCTATGCTCGCTGAGAGGACGACAGGTACCCATCACTTCAACATCTCATTTCAAACTTAATACCATCGGTGTAAATAAATGAGGGTTAGAACCTATCTGTTTACCATATGTATCAATTGCCCAAGTACAAGATATTAAGGTCGGTGAATATCTAACAGAAAATGCTTCACGTTTAATCGGGTAACGCATAAGAACAGACAAATGTCATATTGAATGTTAAACCTTGCAAAATCAATCGATGATGAACTACACTAATGAATACCGTCGACGCTAGGGTTCTTTCAAAAGATATGCCCCAGCCCTTAGATAAGTGTCTAAAAAAATATCAAAAGAAAATCATAAAGGACCTGTATGTTACTCGAAATTTAACTGAAAATATTTTCTAAATTGCTCTGTAGCCGAGAGTCTTCCATGCGAATTTAAAGCTAAGAAAATATGTAAAAAAAAAACTTATAAAAAAATTCGATACTGTCCAGGGTCTGAGTGGTTGTGGCCCCCTTTCTTTCTCTCCATGAAATAAGGTCTGCTTTATTTGAGATGAAGAATATTGAGATATTTGTTTATAATTAGTTTTGTGGTTAAAGCACAACGATTAAGAACGAACAAGAACGTATATGGTGAACTACTGAAAACAATAAATTATTATTTTAATGACACATCAGAGGTCATTGGCGTAGTAGGTATCTACTCCATAGTATTAATAACTGTTTATGTCGAGTTTAATTATGACGTATCTCACGTATACACTTTATGTCATGGAGATAATTTAGTTTATGTTGCCTTATACGTCATAACAAGTGTGTGACGAATTTTCGTAGAATAAAGATACTATATACGAGTATGATCGATCATTTTGTTCTACACTCCTTAAACAAAATCTCAAATATTAAGGTTAGGTATATGAGGCGTGTATATCTAACGGTTGTCGCCTCGCGTAGTAGGGACGATGACTGGGTAAAAAAAAAGAAATTCCATTTAGTCTGTCAGTAAAATAATAGAAAAATTTTAGATACTTACTTACGTATTTCTTTCCGCTTTAATATAACAAGAAATGGCATAGATAATAGGCATTAAAGTTGAGAAGTTGGGACTTGCTGATTAAAGTTGAGATGTTGGGACTTGCTACGTCCTTGCAACTAAGTAAAAAATGTACAAAGGTGTGTCATCGTGCGACATTTCAACTCAATGTATTGCCGTTATTTATTAATTACGAAAAAAAATACGTGTTTAATATTCTTCAGTAGGTAATCTACCAGACGGACAAACACAAAAATTACTCATTATCCCTCGATAGGGTAGCGTCAAAAGTAACAAATATATTTAATATGACATTTAATCTTACATACGTAAGATTAAACGTAAGAGCCGCCGCGTATTATTAGTAAGTTGAGTAGCATTATGTTATAAAAAAAAGTTTTAAAATAGGTAGGTTACAGCTTTTCCTTCAGCTTTTGGTTTTGTAGTAAAAGGCCCTATTGAATTCGTAATTTTATAGACAATTGTGCGTGTAAAATTCAAAGAGAACAAATAAATGTTATCATTCGCATTGTAGGGAATATGCCCCGGGAACAGGCTACGGATAGTAGCGGGCGTGTTCGACGCTGGCGCAGCGATGCAGAGACGGCGCGCACGGCCGCCTGCACCAGTCTCACATCAGCCGCTTCCCGCACAACCATCGCCTGCCTTTACTAAGGTAAAACTATTGTAAATCTATTCATAATCATCATAATATCTTTTAACGACCCCATATCTATAATAGCGGCTTTCCCTGTGAATAAAATCACACTAGGAAATAATTCTTGGATGCTAATAATTGTAAATGTAACCGGGAACAAATCCATAATAGCAGGTCGATTTTACCGGCTCTCATTATTGTTGAAACAACACTCATGTTTATAGTCGAGAGAAGTAATTACTTGATAATATAAACAAGAATATAAATGAAATAAGAACTGTTAATCTTTAGGATATTATTATTATTAACTTACCTACTTAATTCAAATTCTCTTCTATTGGTTAAAAAAATTGCTTTCGATATGACATTTTCTCAAGATACTTTTTCATTTATACTTATATAATAATTATAAAAGTAATTTACAAAGAGCCCCTAACTCAATCAACATGTAGGTATATTTTGCAAGTTAACTTATCAAAGATTCACAAGCTCTTCAAGTTAACTGGAGCGAAGTCTTTTAACCGGCATTTGATTAAAAGGAACCCTTATTTAATTTCCTCCCGTTTCGTATTAACTGGTTTTCTTTGTAAACTGTTGCGTGGGAACAGTGTATTCCAAATTGACGTTAATTTTAAGTATAGGTACTTTCCTATTCCTTCGATAAGTTTGATTCTTGTGTATTCTAGATTGAGGAATGTTCACATTACGACGTGCCCCGAGCGCCTATGCCAGTGAATCGTTTAGGAACGTACGACTGTCCTCGACCGTTGACGGATTGGTACGACGCACCGCGCGCGCCTCGTCCAGCGAGCGCTGACTCCGCTTGCAGCGGTACTGGCAGTCTAGCCTCTGCTACTTCAAGTGCGTCAGCCAACTCCGGAAGCTCAATACATTCTGCTACGTCCAGCACGTACGATGTACCGCGGTCACGTGCTCTACCTCTACCGTGTGACGCGGCGCTAGAGGCGCTAGAAAGACTACAAGTGAGTTCCCGTAACTTTCTTCTATTAAGTATCACTAACACGACACATCAATTTAACAAACAAATTAGGAGGCAAATCCCACCCGCTAAAGTATGTGAAGAATAACTGAAAAAGTCCTGTCTGGGTGGGAAGCGGTGAATAAAAAGAACATCATAAATTTTAAGAATGATGGCAAACTTCAAATCTGAACTTCTAACAATCTTTGTTTTTATATAAACTCTCAATCTCCAGGAGGAGGCTTCAGCGGCAGTATCCAGGTTGTTGTCATACGTGACACCAGGTTGGCGACGGCGAGGCGCGTTGCGGGCGCGCGTTCTAGACGTGCGCGTGGCAGGGGCGCGGTTAAGAGCCGCGTTACACGACCTCGCAGTTTTCGCCGATGCCACGCTGGCCAACGCGCACGATGCGCAAGACAAAGGTACGCACATTAATATTTCTATTGAACTTTAAACCAAATTAAGGATTTCCAACTAAATTGTTGCATTATTAAAGGGATGATATCTTTCTTGGGTAACGTTGCTCGTTATTAACGGGGATTTATCTTCTTTGCAAACTCAATGTATAAATTACATAGTGAAAATTATCTCATAGAAAATATGTAACATAATGATCATGACGAATTACGAGACAAGCGCAATCATTTCATGATTTATTCTTTTCTTTGTGCACCCTCCTGTCATGAAAACCTTCTTTATTTAATAAAGAGTTAGACTGCTAGTCTACGTGGTGGAAGGTAAAAAGCAACTTTTGATTTTAGGTATCGCAGTAAAATTAAGGCCACTAGTGAAAGCGTTGAAAGACGCTGAACGTATAACGCATGAGGCGACGAGCGCGCTGGACGCAGGCGACTGGGCGCCGGAACGCCTGGAGAGAGACCGGGAGCCGACGGACGGGACGCAGGACGCGCTCGACCAACTGGTGGCGTGTGCGAGATCATTAACAGAAGACGTGCGAAGAGCTGCTTCATTTATTAACGGGAATGCATCGCTGCTGTTTAGGTTAGTCGACATAAACTTATTTATGAAAAATGATTAAAATATCCACTTTGTCAATGCAATCAGATGTTTAGAAAATCAGAATACGTACCGCCTAATATTGTAAAATATCTATATGTTTTTTTCTATTGCAGAAGATCGGCGACGATCTCAGCACCGGAACATGAATGGACGGAGGAATACGATTATGTGCGATTAGAGTCACGATCCGCAGTAGGCCGACGTCATGCTGAAATCCGTGCAGCGTTACCGGACAAGTTGAGAGCTTCGTTCGACGCTCTAGTGAGAGACGCAGACCACGCGGGCGAGGTAAGCTAGATATTCAATTTTATCTGATTTTGATAAATCTTTATTGTGACGTAACCGACTGATTGGTGGACAAATATTCAGTAGTAAATAATACTTAATGACTAGAAAGAAAGAGAAAAACGCTCTTTATCTATATAACATGACTTTTCTGGAAACTCTTTATTGTTGATTGAAATCCTCATATAACGCATCTACTAAAATCCCTTACGATGTGGGTAGCTAAGGTGGAGATGGGTCACAAAAGTCGATATCCTAATATTCAGGATATTTTCAAGACCTTTTCTAGAATCCTCTTCTTCACAGATAAAGAAGACACGGGTACATAGAAACCTTCTCTCCGAACTTATGGTAACTCTAATACTTGACTATCTCGAGTCTCCCCGTCTCTTCGCAAGGCACGTTAAACCGTTACTCTGGGCCCGCGTGATTGGTCACATCAAATTCTCCCTATTGGATTCCATCCATAGAGAAAGCCCTGTATCTTAGCAGTGGGAACATCAATAGTAGAATTGTGGATATCAGCTCGGTGTACAGCAGTCAGTGTTATATGTTTTGTTTGCAGGTGAGCGCGGTAGCGGCTGCAACGCAACTGCCGGCTGACGATCGACAGTTGGCGGCATTCTACGCGGCACAGACGGCGACGTACGGCGCACACCTCGCGACCGCGCTAGAAGCATTCTTACGCACCGTCGAGATGGGCCAGCCGCCTGATGTGTTCCTAGCGCACGGCAAGTTTGTCGTGCTTAGCGCGCATCGGATCGTGCACGTCGGCGACACAGTGCATAGGTACGCAATACTTTTGTCCGCGATTGACAAGTAACTGTCCGGAGTTTAAAACTCTCTTATCAGAAGGTCGCAAATGAAAACCAAGATTGTCACTGAAATCACTTATATTTTCACACGTATATAAAAGATATATGTTAAGAATGACATTATCTATAAACTATGTGTGTGTATTGAAAACAGTTGTTTACGAGGCAGCGCGAGGTGTGATGTAGAACGATTGGCAAGTGTGCTCCGACGTAAGCTAGAACTGTCAAGTCAGCTAAAATACATTTACGCTGTGTCAATAAACTATTTCATTCGGATCAAATGTATATTTTTTAAATGAAGGCCAATTTTAATCACCAATTTTTTTGCAGGAGCGCCCAACACGCAAGTCTCAAATCAAGAGCACTGCGATGTTCCGACGCGCTATCGGACGCGTTGGCCGCGACGGTCGCCAAAACTAAAGCGGCCGCGCAACAGTTCCCGTGCGCGAGCGCAGTCGCAGAAATGGCGGAAGCAGCGAAAGTTCTAGCGGCCCGCGCCCAGGACCTGAGAAGAGTGCTAGTGAGGGCCGCAGATCCACCCCTGGCGCATCCAGATACCCCTCTCACTCCCGCCACAGCGGTACCCCCCTCCGCGCCCACTACTCCCCTCACACCACTCACTCCCCACAGCGGCAGTGGCATACCTTCACTAGCCACTCTGCAGATATAAATAAAATAACTCTTGAGGATGTCCTGAAAATACACTGCCGATGGAATCCAATACAACGAGTGATGTCACGTTCCAATACGGCTTGAGATTCCTAAAGGGACGTTTCGAAAAGCGTGACCGAATGACACGAAAGTTTTTTTACTCGTGTCTTTTCTGGCGAATTGCGCTGCAGGCGGCGAGATGAAGATATGATATATGATGGACTATTGAACGTTGTTTAGATTTTTGTGACGTAAAGAGATGTCATGACGGCTCTCAGGCTTATCGCTCGCAAGTGAATTTATTAAAGCAGAGCCGTACGCTTCAATACCAAAGAAATTGTTGACATAGGACGTACAATATAGAAAAACGTATACTGCCAACGCGATGACAAATAACAGAGTTTCTAATTTAGGTTTAGCATAATACTTTAAAAAAGGAAGGCTGCCATTACTTAAGTTCTTTTGTTACTTTATAACAGGATTTGTAACAATTTAGAGAGTTGGATGCTCATTTGCCGTAGTGAGTTGAGTTGTCCGTCCAATTTTATACAATTTTGCAACAATATCGTTACTAATGTAGAATGTGTATGTGAATGATAACGTGCGACTTTATGTTGTCGATACGAAGTAGCAATTTGTTTATTTAAAACATGCTACTTGATTCGTAAGACAACGTGGGAAGCATGTTCTGTTAAAATTAAGTAGTGCTTAGTAACGCATTTCTGTCGATTGACCGATTGTGCAGAGAGTAACATCTTTCTATTTCCGATTAAGTAAAATTTGATTTTGAAAAATGCCCATTTACAGGCAACTAATGCGCAGGCGCATTTACACTGATAAAATATATTACAAATTAATGTACATTAAATATTGATTCGAAACAACCGCAGAACAGTTTATAGTTTATTATCGGTAATAGAATGGATAAAATGGCTCATAATGTTACTATTTAATCTAAGAAGTTTCAATGTCTTCAATTTAGTACTAAATGTTTAAAATGCCAGTGCAATTTATGTATAGCTTGTAAAGAAAACTATCAACACAATTCGGACCACAGAACATCGAAACGACATTACAATGTAATGTGGCAAAGTTCCTCACATTTCTGCGACACGTGATAAGTACTTACGAACTTCTTGAAATATTGATTCCTACTTAGACCATAATATAATACGTCACAGCTTCTTCCATTAGTTACTTAAGTATTACATTCAAGGATTTGATGGCTAATAATTTTCAATAATCGAGGGCTGTGGCGCGGATATGTCAATGTCAGATAAATAGAATGACACGACTGACTTTAACCGTTGGACATGCTCAATTAATCTAAAATTTGTTTTAAAAATATTTTTTCAATAATACATATGGCTTGTCTTAACATTTATTGATTACAATAGCATTGTACGTACCTACATTTTGTACTTTTTAAAATATCGAGTAGATAGATGTAGGATATTATATCTGTGTAAAAAACATGTTGTATATTATATAGTGTTGTGTAATATATTTCATAGACATCGTAGTTTAGTTAGGTATAGATGAAATTGTACAAATGCATATTAAAAAATAATAATTTTTATTGAATTAATTGTAATTTAATCATCTTGTAAAACGCAATCAAGTAAAATATACAAATTTTCGTATCTATTTTGTTGTTTCCATTTAAAACTTACATACAAAACTTGAAAATGCAGTTTTTTTTTTATAAAATATGAAATAAAGAATTTGTCACTAAACGATAACAAAAAAGAACTGACCTCTCATCTTTTCAATAAACATAAATGGCCAAGAAATACTTCGCTTCTTCAATAGTATTCCAGCACTGAAAAATCCTCCAATTTAAGTCAGCAACTTGGCTCACTTCACATAGACTCAATTTTAGGTCAACTTTCAAAGAAAACCACATTTTATTCTTTCAAGTTTGATGGAACTGACTTAGATATTGTTGCGCACACGCTTCTTCATGCGAAAACTGTAAAGCGGGATGTCCGGAAGTTAGTTTCATCGCAGCTGAGACAGCCTCTAATCTGGCAGCGCGCAGGCGTAGTGCTGTCTCTATCGCTTTTGATTCGTTTGCTATAGCTTCAGCCCGCATCACTTTTTCTATCCTTTCTCTTTCTAACTGTTAAATAAAAAGAGGTGAATGAAACAGTTTTTCTATACTAATATCATAAGTGAAAATATTTTTTAATTGTTTACATTTTGACGCTCCAAAATAACGGAACCGAGTAAAAAAAAATTACGGGAAGGTACTTCATAGAGCGACATAGGCTATAACTTACACAGCCCGAGTTGCGAGAAAACAGTATTATAAGTTAATAATTAAATGTAAGCTACAAAGTTACCGGCAGTGTCACAAAGTTCTTAATTTATAGCGCAAAAATCTTAATGCCTGTGTAACTTATTGGGCGAGTATGATACAATTAAGGTAGATTTATTAATATTTTTTATTTAGTTATGTTGTATGCGAGTTCTTGCATTATTTTTACTCATTATGAGTTAACAATTTACTAGTTCAAATTGAAAATATAGAAACAGGAATGAACTTACTTTGGCTGTTTCCAATTGACATTGTAGTAATTCTAATTTCAATTTTGCGATTTCTTTATTTTCTGCGTATTTTTCCGAATCGTTGCTCATGAAACCTAAAACAATAAAAAACAACAATCGTGTATAAGTAGAAACCAACTGGTTATATGACACTATGTTAAAAAAAGGATTATTTATTTAATTTATTTAACTTTCAATTAGCAACTTTTAATAAATCTGTTCAAAACGTGTATCTTTGTGAAATAAAATCACTATTTTTGCTGCGTGTCACACGATTTCAATGTCAAACCTCGCGCGTCTAAAATTCTACCTCATAAAATATTTACAATTATAAAGACAGTTCAATTTTGATGTCTAAACGTTGTAAATTATAATAAAACGTGTTCATCGATATTCCCACTGAGCCGCACGATCGCTGTATCGCTGTCAAAGTAAGTTAAGCATTGACGTCATAATATGGCGGACATTAAAGGATGTTTTGCCGCCGAAACAAAATTGAAAATTTAATTATAATTGAATTTTGGATTTATCTTGTATAATTGGCAAAAAATATATATGAACGATCATAATCTACAACTTCATTTAAAGATATTAAAAAAGTTGTCAATAATCTTGTTACTCGGTCGGGCCTTTGATTGAATAGCGTTATGCAACTACTTAACTAAACGTCGATTAGCTATATAGCTAAAAAATCAACAATATAACTATATTATGGAACTTTAAATGTATGTACACACGGCTGCACGTCTGACTATACACTGTGGACTATGTACCGACCGGGCTTCATATAGAACTTCCCTACTAACAGAGATCTGGTTACGGTGGTGGTGTGTAGCGTGACGTGCGGCTGTGCATACACTATAAATAAGAATATTTATATATTTTTCTTGAAATTTCTTGATAAAAACCAAACTTAACCAGATTAAAGTAAATCGTATAGACATACAATTCTGGCGTTACACTGGCCGTAACTTATTGTGGCCACAAACCAAATGAACATTACTTTTATGTATTAAGTTCTCTTATCACTTGACTTACTAGTAATGAAGAACAAAATCCATTCAATGTCACATTTGGTTTTGCGTGTGCGGTTATATAGAATATTTATAATAGCTATTTGGATCTATGCCTGGATAAACATACAGGCTACTATTTATCCCATTAAACAGTTCCCTAGGGACCACGCCAGCGAAGCTGTTGGCGGAAAGCTAGTATAGCAATAAATTCGCAAATAAGGTCTTGCATAAGATGAAACAATTAATGAATGTTGCAAACTTACCGAAACCCGAATCGCTACTAAGCACGGTAGAGAGAGGGTCCGGGGCTTCATTATTACTGTTGTTGTCACTATTTAATTCATCAAAATTCTCCACAGAATCATCAATTTGCTCAACGTTACCATCGATATCCTGTTCCGTTTCATCTTCCGAGCAAAACATTGGCTCTGTTTTTATTTTCTGAAAAGTTGATAAAATACTTTTAGTACTGAACTAGTACTACCGCAAGTACTTTTTTAAGCCATATTATGATTACATCATTATCATCATCAGCCCATCGCAGTCCACCCCTGGATGAACTTATCATAGTTCCATCCATTAGATACAAACAATAGCTCTCATGTCATAGTGACTGAATTGTGCTTTAGGTCAACTAGGCCAATACTGGAATAGGAATATAGTAACCAATGCAATGCTGTCACTAGGTAGTAGGTAGCTAATATCAAAGCCTAAAAATTTTTTTTAGTCTAGCTAAGCTGCTCAGAGAGTCAAACTTCTATGCCATCTATAATAAAAATATATAAGTTTTATAGGTATAATTATATGGCGGGAGACCCTGAACTAACAAGAACAGGTATAATTATATAATAATATTAGCAAGGGCTGCTTTTTTTGCCCTGTTCCATTGCATACGAAGATATCGAATTGAAAAAATTACGCAATCGATGAATTCCATTCCACAAAAAAATAACAAAAGAAAAATAATTAATCAATCAATTTACATGCCATTCAAACAAACTCACAAATATTGAATTATTATATAATTAATTAATACATTGATTTCATATTCACGAAAGAACTATCTATAATAATTAGTAGGTAGGTAGTATTAGAAAAGTTGATACCTTAATCCTATTATAATTTTCGAGTTTCATATTTTTTTCTATATCATTCAGGAAGAGAGAGTTGGTTTCTTTTCTAACCACTTTTTTCATGTTTGTGAATTTGGTTTGTAGCATTTTAGTTGACCTTTTTTGAGGGCTTAATTTGTTAAAGCAACGTGTTATCTGAAATAACAAAAAAAAAAAAATTATCAGCTTATTTAGAAAGTAAATTATATGGTTGATAAAAATAATATAGCACTAACACACAAACTCAGCAGCTTCGCCGCCTAGATTTCCCGTTTTTACATTATTTTTCAATTCTGCTTCTCTCCTATTAGTTACAGCCAGATGTTATATATCCTATAGCCTTCCTCAATAAATAGACAATTCAATAGAAAAATAATTTTCTAATTCCAACCAATAGCTCCTAAGATTAGTAGTGGGTTCTATACAAACAAATATACTCTTCTGCTTTATAATATTAAGTATAGATGTCACATTTCTCCACTTCATTTAAAACCTTAATCCAATGATGTGCAGAACTTTTGAGAAAAGATGAAGATGAACTGAGAGGATATAGTTCAAATTCTACTGAGGAAAATTGTCAATTGTGGTTACATGACTTGATATCAATTTGAAATTTTATACATTTTTGATTTAAAATAACTAACCAAAATTTTAATATGCACACCAATTAAATAGACTGCTCATAAAAATGTTTTCTTTGCTACTCAATTGTATAATATTGCTACCTAAATAATTATGTTGCAACATGACTGAATTGCAGTGTTGAATTTTGCTGATGCATAATAAGATTGTCAATGATAATTATCATTCCAAACCCTGATTATTTAAAAATCTGCTATCAATCTCTGTATACAGTACAGTAGACGTCTCATGAGCATTCTGTTAAAAAACAGAAATAATAGATTCGTTGTGTTTGTCTATCTGTCTGACTTTATGTAACAGCTACATGCACTTATAGAACCTTTCATAGGCGAGTATGACTGGTACTTGATCATGTTTTCCTTTTTATCACATTAGAATGCGTGTTGATTACAAATATTATAAAAGTATAAATAAAAAAATTATAAGTTTAGTTTATTCATACCCTCATCCATGCCTGATTTTTCAACCTTATTGCTTTTCCAGTATGGATTTTGCTAAATACATATTTCTTCTCTTGTCTAACACACTTTAGTAGTATACTGCATTCTTGTGGTGTAAAGTTCATTGTCCTATTAATAACAAACCTTAGAATTAAAAAGTGTATTTACATTTTCCCTAATTTATATAAAAGTAAATGAATATCAAAATACCTTGGTCTCATATCATGATTGTCTGGAAAAAAGATATACTCATCAGTTTATTACATAATGCCTTTCTGCAATTAATTATGAATTGAACAAAAACAAAAAGAAAATCAATAGGATAAATTTGGTGCCCCAACGCCTGGAAATAGTTTTAAATTATTACTGCTCTTATACCATTTAATTTAGGGCTGTATTTAAATAAACATCATTATTACCTTAACCCAGGGGTCGGCAACCTTTTGAGTCAAAAGAGCCAAAAGTTACAATTTACAACATTTTTAAGTTTTTAAGGAACCACAAAATGTTTTTATCCTACAATAAATAAGTAATGTAGTCCTACTCTTACTGACATCGACTTACTGCGCAGGACTTTGCTTATTGTGACCAACTAGGTTTCGCATTCTTAGAGTTCACTCTCTCTTCCTTCCACTCTCTATATCCGATGGGACGGTTGACCGACACGACCGGTGAGAGTTACAAAGTTACAACACTAATTTGTACTTCAATAGCCTCGTCCAGACTGAGCGGGTGTAAAGCGGGTACAAGCAAAGACTATGTGGCTGAGAGATAGAAGTGGTGCCGAATCTTTGTTAATTGATTCAGAAAGTTTTAAAATGATTTTTTTTATATAAAATAAATAATATTTGTGTTCGGAAATAAGAGCCGCAGCTTCCCAGCCAAAGAGCCGCATGTGGCTCGCGAGCCGCAGGTTGCCGACCCCTGCCTTAACCTAATCAGCAGGCTCTCTACATAAACATATGGCTGCATGTCAGGTTACCACAATATACCAAAATTCTAAAGTTAATTTAAAACTCCACTTATGATATTACAATTAAGTGGAATTAAGGTTAACAATTAATGTTCATCAAATCTTATATTTCGATTTACACATTTAGATTAATTTTGTTATTCTAAAATATTTCCCTTTATTTTACAATGTATAAGACAAATTGGTTTCTTCTCTATTAGTTAAATTTACTATTAAATTTTTTCAAATGTCCTATTAGTTCTCCTAATAGGATGGATATATCAGAATGTTTAACAACTTTACCTGTTGGTGTATTAAGATCTTTATTAGTCTCCTCATCCCAGTATCTTTCAGAATCATGTTGTGGTACATTTGAATTTTCATCCTCTAATACTGAAAAAAAATTGTAGATGATTTAATGAATTAGTAATAAAGCTCAAAAAATATTTTTTAACTAGCTCACAGAACAGACAAAGACCTGTTTTGTCAAATAAATTTTAATATTTATGGCATGAATACTGTCAATTCTTTGTTAAATGTGATAAGGTTATAAAAAAGTTAAGATTGTAAAAAAATATATGGTGGTTGAATATCCTTAAATTTTCAAATATTCCACACAATTTTCTTATTTTTTTCTTTTATAAGAACCTTCTCCTAACTATAACAAACACAACAAAAACATAAATAATTAATATTTTAAACTTAATTTTAAGTGATGGTTGATGATGCAGTGGAGCATATATGGTCTACAATGCAGAATATAAGCGATTTTTGCAAGAGCTTGTTGTATAATGGGTCACCAAAATTTGTCTCAAGCTCATGTTAAGCTGTGGTTTCAGCAGCATCTGCAGTTGTTAACATACACCAATTCACTCAGGTGAGGCTTCTTATTTCTACTCCATCTACATGGTAGGCCTGTGCGCTATCACTGGAGACATTAATATCCTATGGTGCAATAATTAATAATTATTTATTTCTTCTATACCTTTGAGTTCCTCAGAAAAATCTTTGATTTCACATATGCTTTCAGATTCAACAAGTAAATTTACAATTTGACTCATAATATCATCAAATTCTTCATGGTCAATATCCATTAAATTTTTAGATACCCTCCGAGCTTCCTTCTTTAAATTATCCCATTTGCATTTGATGTTTTCAGTACTTCTATTGTGTTTAAAACCTTGTGAGTTAAATACTTCTGTTAATTTAGTCCAAGCCATCTCTTTTGCATGACAAGCCGAATTGTTTGTAGCTTTGCTTAAAATAATGTTTTTATATTTTTCTATTAAATTAATAAGACATTTAACTTCCTCTTTAGTAAAAGTAGGGCTTCTGTGTTTCCTATTGAAAATAAAATCATATTTAACAAAAGGGAAGTTGTACTTCCATTATTTTTAAATGTAATAACGATAAAATTAATGTATGAAAAATGCATAGCAATAAATTAAATAATATATTTGAACAAGCAAAGAATGGGATTTGCACTTACGAAAGAGATCCCAATAATTTTGCATCTTGGCTGTCTTCGTCCATTAAGATGGCAATTTATTAAATTTTTATGAATCAAAGTATATTTAAAAATATATTTATTTTACTTCAACTTTATTTATCAATGTAGTTTTTTTTTTGGTTCATTTGTCCCTCTTGTTTGGAAGGGCAAAGGAAGTTAGATCCATACAACCCAGGTATTTCTTTTTTTTCAAAAAGGTTTTACCGGCCCTGGCTTCTATGGCCTTCAACTTGGTATTGAGATAATTTATAATCGTTTACTTTATATATCGGTATAAATATCTATATATATTTGCGATCTGCAATAAATCTTGTATATAATGAGCAAGTATTTAAAAAAAATAAATTAGTTTCCGAAATCAAACTAGATGTCGCTACGGTACGTTCTTAATTTCTCCATGACAACCCTTACGGTTTTATTTCATGTTTAAAAGTAAATACGTTTTCAAAACTCAATAAACAACTCATATTATACATATTTGTACTTTTTCGTATTTGTATTGATATCTAAGTTTCGAACTTTGCAAATTTAAGTTTTTTAATATGTTAGTTAAAAGGAACGGAAATTCGGAAAAAAGGAGTGGTCCAATCGTTTCCTGCAAAAATCAAACTTTTGCTAGAGTTGCCATCTAGTGGAGGTGCTTTATTAGTGCTTTCGTTTTTTTTTAAATAGTTCCTCATTGGCAGGCTACATCTTTCACAGTTTTTTCGATATTTGTTGCCAATATTAGGTGTTCAAGATCTGCAATGAGGAAATATTTTAAAGAAAAGAAAGCACTAAAACACATCCCACTAGATGGCGATTTGCTAGAGTCACCATCTAATGGAGGTGCTATTTTTGATTCCTTTGACTTTAATTGAACTAATTAGTTTATAAAAAAAATAAACTGTCAGTTTTTCTGTAGGTTAGAAAATGGAAAATTTTCGAGTTTTTCTTTAAGATTTTGGGAAAGACGTTCATATTTATATCGAAAAAAGAACGCTAAGGTACTTTATAAACTTCAGTCATTCATCACTAATAGCGCTCTTTAATTAGTGACTAAAGTAAAAATGAACTTTTACGTTCACATTTTACGGCAAGCATATCAAAGAATCTAGGGTGCAAAATGGCGTGTTACTTTTTTTACTACGGCTTGTAAACATCGTTCACGTTAAATATTATTATTTTGCTGAGATAGGCCTTTAATTATATATAAAGAAACAGTGGTTATCGAATAGTTTGTGAATGTATTTTACTTCTAGCTGTTTTTAGACTGATGCTTAGTACGATATTATGAAGGAAGTAATTTTAGCAATTTTATTACTTTTGTGTAGCATATTTTTAGTTATTGGTTTTGTATTCTTCTGTAAGTAATAATTATTTCATAAACTTAATGACAACTACAAAGTATGGAAGTGATTCTTTAAAAATATATTTTTGTTACCTTTGTTCTTTGTTCCAGGTTGGTATATTGTATGGAAGTGCTGTCTTTCAAAGTTTCGTTTTGTCAGGGAGTTGCTTGGTGGTATGTCAGACACTCCTCCAGCATCTGAAACAAGGCAGCATAGTAAATTAAGGAAAGCAAGGAGAGATTAATTATTTTACTTAAAACAAAAAAAAAAAAATGTATGTTCCCAATTTAATACTATGAAGTGATTTATTACTTAATTATTTTGAAGTTTGATAATAAGTAATGATTTTTATTTTCTAGTTCAAAATGAATATCCGTTGTGCACGCCCTAGCGATTTAATGAATATGCAACACTGTAATCTGCTTTGTTTGCCTGAGAATTATCAAATGAAATATTATTTCTACCATGGCCTATCTTGGCCACAGCTTAGTTATGTAGCTGAAGATGAAAAAGGACATATTGTTGGTAAGAATAAGAACTTATTGAACTATTATGATGTACTTAAAAATTAATATTGTGATAACCCAACCATGTGTTGTATTTATAAATAAAATTGACAATGACTGTTGAGGATTAACTTATTCAAATACAGGTTATGTGTTGGCCAAAATGGAGGAAGATGGTGAAGATAACCGTCATGGTCACATTACATCCCTGGCAGTGAAAAGATCACATCGTCGACTTGGTCTTGCTCAAAAATTAATGAATCAAGCTTCACTAGCCATGGTTGAGTGCTTTCAGGTAATTAATTGGAACTTTGTTTTGGTATAATTAAAGGTGGTTAATTTCTCTTTCATCAGAAGATTTATTATATGAGTATATTTATATTAAATAATGGAAAAATGTCCTTGCAGTTGAAACTGTTTCAAATGATTTTTTAAATGAAGTTATGGACTGGTCACCAAACAGAAATAGCTTCATACATTGTCCTTTATGGCTACTCATAGATATTGTAAACATTTTAGGTAATTTTACTATGGCAAAATTGGTTAGATGTATCTGTGTATAATAGCACATATATTTGCACACAAGTGAAAGAGATATTTAATGCCAGGTCATTGTTTGAAATTCTCTGTTTGGGGACCAACTATATATCATTTTAAATTATGCTTAATGTTTATTAATTTGAGTTTGTTACAGGCCAAATATGTTTCCTTACATGTAAGAAAGAGTAACAGAGCTGCACTGAATCTTTATACAAACTCCCTTGGCTTTAAGATTCTTGAAATCGAGCCTAAATATTATGCAGATGGTGAGGACGCATACTCCATGATGCGGGACCTGAGTGCATTTGCATCAGATAGCAAAACAGACAGTCAATCAGAGAATTTGGAAATCAAGTCTGAATCTGCAATAGTATCACAGTGTTAATAGGTTTTGTAAACTGACCATTCAATAGAACTACTATTAAACTGTATTTTATATAAATTGTGTTCATCATTTATAATCAAATAGGAGAGTTAATCATACATGTTAACTAGATACTTCATAAAGAAAATCCTTGTTTTAGAGAATTCTGAATATAAGCATTCTTTTAATTTATTGTACACATGCTAAGAAAAATATTATTACCTACTTGTTCAAGAAATATAATAAAACAAAATTAATGTTGGTTATGCATTATGCATTTTATTCAATAAATTCTAGATTAAAAATAGAGCAAGTATTATAAATTATTATTCAGCTTCATTATCTTCATAAAGGTGATCTAGTTTTAGATCTGCCCTCTTGGTTATATCAACAGACTTGCGCCTAGGCCTTATAACTTTTTTATCCCTTTTTTTTGACACTCCTACAACATACTCAGGCATTATGATTTTATTGTTTTTAATTTCTGCAATATTTTCATTATCAGAAAAGTTTCCTCTTTTAACTGTAGAGGAAACCCGGAAAGTGGGTTTTTTGAAAATAAAGTCATCTTGACTGTTGTTGGACTCTGGTTTTGTGCTAGCCATTTCCTTATTCTCCATTTCTTGAATAAATGCTAGGGCTGTAGCTGTGTTTGTAGAATCAGACATCTGATCAGGTGTTACATCAGAAAGTGTGTAATAACTCCATTTTTTGGGATTTTTAATGTAACCTGGTACTGATTTGGCTCTCAAACATTCTCGAATATTTGCTTCAGGTCTTTTGAAAATACTCTCTTTTCCTCTGAATTGTCTCATTTCATGTTTTACTTTTCTGTATGTTTGTCTATCTATTGTTCCAAAATCTTGCTCGGCGGAAACTTTATTTGATTTGGAAAAACTATATTGTTCTTCGGCATCTTTGAGTTGATTGAAGAGGCTCTTCTGTCGTTCATGAAAACTTGTCATTACTTAGATTTTATATTACTGAGATAATACACGCACAATGTTGTATGGATTCCTTTATATTTTGTCAAACAAAAAACGTATCATAATGATGATACAAAGACTGTTTTATACCAATTAGAATATAAAACTATCGACTTATTTATTACATAAGGTAGAGTTAATAGATAAACAAGACATAAAATACTATCTAAACGTTTTCTTCAGAATCCTCAAAAATCCTTTCGAATATTTGTATTTATCAATATATTTAGTTGATTATTTGTAGAACGTAGGGATGCGATCTGAAACCAGATACTAGAAGAATCGATTTCATTTAAAACTAGGTATATGACTTTTAATCGATATCTAATGCAACATTAATTTTCTCACCAGAGAATCGAGTTCAGATATCATAAAGTTATTTACAATAAGTTGAATGTAAATAAGAGTATATAAACACCTCTAAAGAAATATAAAATTTTCACTCGATGATTTTTGTATCCTTTGATACATCTATCATTATTATTTTCCAAAACTAATTGTATGATTATTATAAATAAATTGTATAATAACTTCATTATTTTTGAAGAACAATAACGACGAATGTATCAAACCGGAAGTTGAACGTCCGAAGAAACACTGTTTATTATTAGATTTTAGTACCTAGTACTTATGGGTATTCTAGCTGTGCGATAAAGGACTACTGTAAACACTGTCATTTTGCCACCCTTTGTATCTGCGATACTATATCCGAGTCAATTTTTAGTCATTGGATAACACGCTGCCTAGGCATGCTAGATTTTGGGTAACTGCTGTAGAGGAAGCATTGGTTGTAGCATTTGTCCGGATTGTACTTCGCGATGTCATTTAGCATTTTGTTTTATAAATAAATAATTGAAATTGACAATCGTTTATTAAAGAAGTCGTGGTTTTGTATTTTTCCATATTATGAATCAAATTCGATATTGTTTTTGGAAATCGAATAATTTTATCATCACTTTACTAATTTTTGACGCTACCTTTGACAGCTAAAAGTCAGATCATTTTTTGTACTGTTTTAAGCAAAGGGATCTAGCTAATATAGAGTACAAAGTTATTTTTAGTTATCATTCAAATACTGACACGTTGAAGGGAAAAGGAAAGAAGAGCCCACATGTTGTAAGTAGATACGACATTTTTCGTGTTACCATAATATGTTAAGCTTAGAAACGATTGGAGTTTGGCTGTTTGTTTAAAATATTGTTGTCCTTTAAAGATTAGCCAACTTTGTGGAGATTGGGTTATGCCACAGACTTCTAATGAGAAGCAGACAGCGCGTGGCAAAAACATACACATGCGAAGAAGTCTACTAGATCTGCACGCGTAGCATGGCGAACGTTTTGTCTACAGTCAAATGTAACTTTTCTCGTGTGCCCGTACTATATCCTACTCTCGACCCGAGAAACTGACAAATTAGTGTAGACAAAGCGTTTCTCGAGTTTGTTAGTCTAAATAAGTAGTATAGTTACAAGATAGATAGTTGAAACAAAAAACTATATGTCTTCTATAATTATACCAACCGGACCAAACGAGTTTATGTTGATATTTTGACTTCTCCCGACCGACGAATTTCGTCAACAGTCTCAGATTGGGTCGAAACCGAAACCGAAACTTCCTTACGACGATCATGTTTTGAAGAAGAAATAAAGAAAACGTAACATTTTATAATCAGTCTTTATTTTACTGCAAAGGAAACATGTATTTTTAAGTATGGATGTATTCGATCAACAATACAATTAGATGAATATCATATTTTCGGGTTGTAAATGTCATTTTACAATGCTATAATTTAAAATCAAAGTATTTTCAATAAAATCAAGTTTTGTTGAAATATTCGATGTTCTAATTCAGCATATACATTGAGTAGTGTACTATTATATTTTTTTTATCAAAGTTTCAACACTAGTGAGGAAGTATTTAAAAAAAACGAAAGCTCTAAAAAAGCACCTCCACTGGATGGCGACTCTAGCAAAAGTTGATTTGAAACGAAAGGACCAAAGACAGTCATTTCCGTTCCTTTTAACTAACTTATTAAAAAATTGAAATTTTAAAAGTTCGAAACTTAGATATCAATACAAATACGAAAAAGTACAAATAGAATAAGAGCTGTTTACTGAGTTTTGAAAACTAATTTACTTTTAAACATGAAAGAAAACCGGAAGGGTTGTCATGGAGAAATGAAGAACGTACCGTAGGGACACCTGATTTAGGGAACTATTTTTTTTTAAATTCTTCCTCATTGTATACCATCTTGGTGTAGTGATTCGTGGCTTGATTACAAAGCCATGTGCATGAACATGTAAGTTTGTATTGGCTGGGTGTTTTATACGTATATTGAGTAGATATCTATTTACAACCAAATTATTTAAAACAAACGATGCGTTCCTGAAAGTGACAAATTAAACCTTAAAACTGAATTACTTAAATCGGTGATTAAATATAAGGTCCTTATATATGAAATTGGTGTTTGGTGTGGGAAAAACAAAAAGTCGAATATTTTATAATATAATATATTAATTTAATCAAAGTATAAACCATTGTTATCTATGCAATTTTGCCATCTCATAGGTAGTTTATTGATCCCCTTACTAAAAAATCCATTCGGACGGGAATCAATAAAATCTTTGAAGGCGATTTGCACTGCCCCATCAGAGTTGATTTTTTTCCTTTCAAGAAGTTATCCAAATTTCGAAAAAAATAGTATTCTGTTGGACCAAGGTCCGGGGAGTACGGTGGATGTCTTAGACATTCCAATTGACGCTCTTCTAATTTGGTAGCCGTCTGTTGTGCAGTGTGTGGTCTAGTGTTGTCGTGAAGTAGCAGTAGCATAAAGCGATTGACCAGCCTCGGTTGTTTAACGACATGGTTTGCAATTTCTGACAATAGTCGTCTGACGTAATCGTCTGGCCAGATTTGAGAAAACTTACAAGTAACTTTTTTGGGGTCAATTTTCACTTGCGGCAGGATTCGGCTGGCATGCCAGGGTCCAACCATTGCGATGAGCTCTCGATTATCGTAGAGAATCCAATTTTCATTACAAGTAATGATTCGATTTAAAAACCCTTCATTATTGTGCCGGTTAAGTAATGTAAAGCAGCAGTCGAACCGCGTTTGCCGATTTGCTTCACTCAATTCGTGAGGTACCCACCTTTCAAGCTTTTTAATCATTCCAATTTGCTTCAAGTGGATTAAAACAGTTTTATCACTAACACCGCAGCCTGCAGCTAACTCGGACGTGGTTTGCGATGGATCAGCTTCCACAATAGCCTTTAATTCTTCTTTATTAACTTGGGTCTCCGGCCGTCCACGGGGCTTGTTCTGCAGGCAGGGGCGGATCGTGAATTTGTGGGGCCGTGGGCTAAAACTTGGTGGGCCTACCTAAATACGTACTAAACTAATAGCCATTTTCAACCGACTTTAAAAAGTAAGAGGTTTCTCAATTCGATCGTATATATACTTTTTTTATGTTGGTTCGCGGTTAGCTTCGTTTTTTACGAACCAATTTTAATGATTTTTTTTTATTAGACAGCTTAAGAGTCAGATGTGGTTCTATATAAATTTTATCGAAATAATAAAACAAAATAAGCCTTTCACCAAATTATTTAGACGACATAAATAAAGAGAAAATAGGACAATAAAATAATTTTATTTATATATTATGACTTTACAAAATTATTGCAAAAGAAATTGACAGGTTAATATAATAGATTATAAAGCAACCTTTCTGTATTTTTGTGCTGCAAATTCCTCAATTTGCTCATCACATTGTAAGTCCTTCGTTAAGTCACAATTTATGGAAAGAACTGATAGATGAGTAAGCCGATGGTTCGACATTGTTGTCCTATATTTATTTTCTATATAAGTCATCCTGGAGAAAGAACGCTGCGCTTCACAGCTAGTGATTGGCAAAGTTAAAAAAATCTTTAATATGGTATAGCAATTTGGGAAAACATCAAAAAAGTTCTTTTCATAAATTATCATAAAAATTTCATCGCAAAAAGTGTAAGACTCTGGTTTACACTGAAGAAAGTAAGATTTTAACTTAACGCACTCATTTACTAAATGCTTGTCTACGTCATCTGGATAATAATCAATATTATTACGTACACTTTCCTGGTCTACGTTTTCCATATTTTTATCTTGCAAATCTATTAAAAATTTAAATTTCTTGCTATGTGTCTCATAGACTAGACTTCTTTTATTTTAAATCCATGATCAACTTATCCAACACAACATTTAGTGCTTCTCTTTTAAATTTTTCTGCGCCGTAAACTGCGAATTTATCTGAAGACTTATCTGAAAATTTTGGAGTTATGCGTCTTTTGTTTTTATCATTGTAGTCTATTTCCACACTAGTACTTAATTTTTTAGCTTTCTCTTCATATTATTTTAGCTTCTGATCTGATTGGTAACGAATGTTGTTTACGAAGTCTTTTAATGACACTATTAACTTGTTACCTTCACAAATATCTAAACCAGGGCTTCGTATTTTTTTATTAACTGAATGAAATCTTTCCAAAATTTCTTCCCAAAAAATAATCATAATTGCAGTATCAAGTTTCGCCATTTTATTGAATAAATTTTGTGCTTCTTTTCGGAAATCAACTTTCTCATTCTCATTTTCGCTGAAACTTTTGAAAATTTTCATAACTTTTCATAATTATTTTTTAAAGCTTTGACAGTATCGTAGTGACAAGACCATCTGGTCTGACTTAAACTTTTTTAAGTAAATTTGATTTTTGTTTCACGATTTAACAGTTCCCAGCTATGACTCGAAGTAGAGAAGAAAACGTTTATTTTTTGCACTACTCCAAAAAAGTTTACAATTTCGGTTGCTACCTTAACAGCTTCTTCACCAACTAGGTTAAGAGAATGCGCAGCACATGGCACATATACCGCGTATTTATTCTTTTTCAATGGTATATTTTTCAATGGTAGTCCATTTGTTTCTAAAAATACTTGTTGAATATTAAATAAATGTAAGCCAGTATGACTACTAATTTTAATGAAGGAAACACATCTTTCATATACTTTTCCCCGAAAACAGTATCGTAGTACAATAGCAAGTTGATCATTGTGAGACAGATCTGGAGTAGAATCCATAACGATTGAATAATAATTTGTGTCGTCGTTATTTATTTGAGTTATAATTTGTTTAATTATGTGTCGGCCCATAATCTCGATTATTTCTTCGTATACTGTTTTCGATATGTGTCGGCCCATAATCTCGATTATTTCTTCGTATACTGTTTTCGATAAGTACGATATTATCGGTTTTGGACGTAGCTCTCGCTGTTCAATGTGTTCACGAATGAATGGATCAAACTCTGCTAACAGCTCTAAAAATTGCCATTATGTGGAGAACCAAATACTTCCTCAGAACCTCTAAATGCTAGGCCCCTGTTACTTAAAAAATTTATCACTAAAATAACCCGTTTTAGAACATTGTGATAATATTTTGTTTCTTTTTTAAATTGCTCCTGAAACTGTTTGTCTAAAAAACAGACCTATTTTCTTTTTGTGTCAAACACACTAACATTGATTTCTTATGTTCATTAGAATTTTCGTAATTTTCTAAACAACTCCCTATATGTTTCCAATCAGAAAAGCTTTGTATCCAGGGGCCCATTGTATCCATGGGGCCCTGAGCTACAGCCCAAAAAGCCCATATGTAGATCCGCCCCTGTCCGCAGGTCGAAATTTCTAGAACGAAAACGCTGGAACCAAAAACGCACCGTGTTTTCTTTTGCGACACAACCGCCATACATATCATTAACCCATCGAGCCGTTTCCGGAGCACTGGTACCACGGTGGAACTCGTACTCGTAAATAACACGATATTTCAAGTTTTCCATTCTTTATACAAGGTGATGTAAATAGGACAAACAGAAGAAAAAAAACAAATGAATGCCGCCTAACGAAACACAAATACATGTGAAAATAGCTGTATAAATTTTAATTTGGAAATTCCAACCAAAGAGGAGAAATTTGTTATTAATATGGCCAGTACGACAAAACGCCAATTTCATTTGTAAGGACCTAATATTAATAGTTTTTAATAGAGAAGAAAGTTGGAATATACAGTTACCATAACCAACGCCAATTATATTCACAATGCGACTGAATTATTTTTGTGATTTTATTAAGTAATAAGCTTGATAAAATTACAAAAATAATACAATAACAAAATCGACACTTCTTCGACTTCACAATTTACGTCACTACACTATCTTGCTTCACAACACTATTTAATCGTCCCGATAGTTCACACCACTAGTTTTCCTTCAAGTTTCGCTTCCATATATATTCCATACATAGGAATAGAATATTCGAGAAAAGTATGAATCGATCAATCTTCAATTCAATCAATTTCCTTACCTTTTAACTAACATATTAAAAAACTGAAATTTGCATAGTTCGAAACTAAGATATCGATACAAATACGAGAAAGTAGGTACAAATAAAATATGAGATGTTTATTAAGTTTTGAAAATTAATTTACTTTTATTCATGAAAGAAAACCTAAAGGGTTGTCATGGAGAAATCAAGAAAGTGCCGTAGCGACATCTATTTTGATTTCGGCAACTAATATATTTTTTAAATACTCTCTCATTCTTATCCTTATCAATGAATAAATCAGAAGATCAGGGGTTCCAGTCCCATTTCAGAGTGTTAGGGATATAGGGATTTGTGACGTTCCGGATCCGTATCCGCGGATATCCGACGGAAAATAAAGATCCGTGTCCGTATCCGTATCCCTTACTTTTCTCGCGGATCTTTTAACTTATTATTTTTCAATTTTATAGGATGAAATGCTTTATTTAGGTGATTAGGTAGATTTAAAAAAGTATTAAATTCAATTAAAGTATTTTTTTATTTCTTAAAATCCAATATTTGGCACCTTTATATTGCAAACATTTATCGAAGTAATAGTATGTACAATTTATAGAAGAAAAAGGAACAGTAAACGTAGAAAAATAGATATTGAATAAGGAAGAATTAAAATTTTTTTTTCCCGAAATCTATGTAAATGACGCTACGGTATTTTCTTGATTTCTCCAAGGTACAAACATCCGGTTTTCTTTAATGTATAAAGTGAATTAATATTCATGTATAAATGCAAATATCAGTTTTTTATATGTTAGTTAAAAGGAACGGAAATGACTATCTTAGATCCTTTCGTTTCCTGCAAAAATCAACTTTTGGTAGAGTCGCCATCTAGTGAGGTGCTTATTTAGTGCTTTCTTTTTTTTCTTAAAATATTGCCTCATTGAAGATTGCAAGAAAACTTTGCCGCTTTACTAGAATAAAAATCGAAGTTATATAATCGAAAATATATTTCTAGGTATATAATCGAAGTGTATTATTTACTATCTTTATTAGTGAATAGAAAGGCTCATTATCTACAAAGAAATATAAATGGCCGCCAACAATTTCCGTTTCCATTTACTCAGTTAAAGTTGTTCCGGAGCCTAGCGGTAATTTAAACAAAGTTATTAAAAACGTGACGATATCATTGTATGATTGTTATAAATTGGGAAATGCAGTGTTATAATAAGGAAATAATATCATAGGGCTTAATACAAATAAAGTGATTTATTTGTCTTTTCTGTACGTGTGCGTAAAGCACACAGTGCATAAAGCAATCCTCTTAAAAAAGGGTTTTGTCGGAACATTGTGGGGGACGGCGGTTCGTGGAAAGAAAATTTACTTAGACAATTTTTAGAAAAGTAATCTAGTCTTTAATCAATTTTAGAAGAACTTTTGTGGTCATAATTGCCTATTTTTGTTTGTAACGTTTGCATAAAGCCTATTTTATGCAAACTGCTAGACCGATTTAAAAAATCCATTCATTAACGAAAAGCTACATCATATCGCATGATATAGACTATAAACTTTGCAGGCGAAGTCTCGGGAAAACAGCTAGTTACTAATAACCTTTCAATTAAGGTCATTACACTTTTGGCCCTATCAAGACAATTGCAAAGCATTTCACCCTATTTTTATTATCCAATAAACGTTACCATTTTTGCCAGTTTTTGATCCCCTAACATTTTTTTTAAGATAAGTAAGTATCGGCAACCTTTTGTAATTATCTGAGGTATTTATGACGTAATACTCTAAAGGAGAAACAGTAAAGAAAAAAGATTCAGAAAAACCACGAAGCGTTTCGAGAAAAGTCGTTTATCTTTTGGCTTGGCTTTGGCGGACCACTGCACTGGTTCTAGATACTTGATTTGTTTTTGCCCTTGAGATTCTTAATATTACTTAATTTGCCCGTTTTTAGGATCTTGCCTAAAAACTAACAAGACCTCTTACTTTTGAAATAAGACATTGTTAAGATCCTCTCCCAATTATAAATCAGTGTAATCTTATAAATAGTTTCTTAATTTGTATGTTTGTTTGTATAAAGTAGTATTCCGAAATACTGAACCGATCATGAAAAGACTATTACATATAGGCATACATATATTCTGCGGGCGAAGTCGCGGGTAAACAGCTAGTGATGAAATAAATAACACGAACACAACGTATGAATCATCGCTTTGCTCATTCTTATTTTAGGGCACCTAACGATTCACCCCACACATTACGACCGCATAAATTTTAAAGAGGGCGCATGTTGCTAAATAAACTATAAACCATATAATACTAATATAATAAAATGACAAGGGTCGATCATAGGACGGATGACCAAAAGTTTATGCTCGAGCCCCTCCGTGTTTCGGAAGACTCGTCAAGCCGTCGGTCTTGGCTGCTTTTGCAGTCATTAAGACCTATCAATCCCCACTGGGCCCAGGTGGTGGGTCATGGCCCATTCTTCCTATTCGATTCCATTCTAATCCATTCATAGGATAAGCTTGAGCTCCAACTCTAGGAATATTAATAGACTAGTGATGGTGATAATAATAAAAAAGGTCTGCAAGTAATTGTCTTATTGATATTGTCTTTATTTGTCTTATTGATTAGCCGTTGCATGGTTGAATGCAATTTCAAGAAAGCATTGCATAGGTACTTAAAATTTCAAGTTCATTTACGCGCGGAGTTTAATTTGCCACATCACGGTTATTTATTTATATTGAACAAGATACATTCACAATGTAACAGAGGCCAATGGCCAGCAGTAGATCATTTTGACGCCTGACTGGATACAGTGATTACTTAGAATAAGACAGTTGATTACAGGCACACTTTGACATGGTCACACTGAATCAAAAGGGCTTTTCTTCATTAAGAATACGACTGTGTTATGTTTCTTTAGTCATCATCATCATCATGATTGCTGCTAACGACTGTACAAGCAGTATAAAAGTATTTTTTTTATATATAAATAGCTTTCCACCAGCAGATTTGCCCGCGTGGTCCTATCCTTTATTTTATACATATAAACTATTGTCTTGAATCACTCTGTATAGTGATAAAACCGCATTAAAATCTTTTGTGTAGCTAAACGATCGTAGCGTACAGACACCGGGAAGCGACAGTGTTTTATACTGATTTGAGTTGAAGTTTAGAT
The DNA here is from genome assembly GCA_918026875.4 of Diatraea saccharalis. Taxonomy (NCBI): domain Eukaryota; kingdom Metazoa; phylum Arthropoda; class Insecta; order Lepidoptera; family Crambidae; genus Diatraea; species Diatraea saccharalis. Next base: position 10,877,643 of record OU893337.1, read on the forward strand.
CATCAGCTTAAATTTTAATTGGTTTTGTCTTAATACTGTAAGGGTTTTGTACAAAGAAATAATCTCTGAATGTAAATAATGTCATAATTGTAAGCGTTCTGTCACAGTAAAAAAAAATCTGGGAAAATAAGTCATAGTCAAATGAAATCACTTTATGATTGGACGTCTATATTGAGCACGAAATAAAACCGTGGGAGAGCCACGCTTCGGCATGAATGGGCCGGCTCGACCGGAGTGATACCACGGCCTCACAGAAAACCGACGTAAAGCAACGCTTGCGTTGTGTTTCGTCGTGTGAGTGAGGGTACCGGAGGCCGAACCCCTCCCTATTCCCTTCCCTCTACCCCTCAACCCTTCCCTCCCTATGATCATATTCGTCCCTCAAAGGCCGGCAGCGCGCTTGTAGTCCCTCTGGTGTTGCAGGTGTCCATCGGTGACGGTAATCACTTACCATCAGGTGATCCGTCTGCTCGTCTGCCCCCTATCCCATAAAACAACAATAAATAAGCATCATCATCATCATTCCCCTGCCCTTATCCCAATTTTATCTTCCTTCCTTTCTCACCATATCGTCTTTCACACAATCCGTCCATCGTTTCTTTGGTCTTCCTCTTCCTGTATAGCCATCCACGTTCATGCTTAAAACCTTTCTCACAATATTTTCTTCCTCCTTTCGCATAACATGGCCATACCACGACAACCGGTTTCCACATAACTTTTCGGTTACCGGTGCCACTTTCAAACTTCCTCTAATATACTCATTTCGTACTCTGTCCATTCGCGTAACACCACACATTCCTCTTAACATTCTCATCTCAGCTGCATGCAGTTGTCTTTCATTCATCGCTTTTATGGCCCAACATTCTGATCCATACAGGACAGCAGGTCTGACCATGATCATATAGATCTTTCCCTTCAGTTTAAGGGGAATGCAATAAGCATCCCTCTCGAGAAATAAAGGATGTTGAATTTGAACGTGCTTACCGGTGCATGGGTGTTTTACGCGTAGATAACTATACCCCGGAATCAGATAGAATACACCTTTGCAAGCTCCATACTATGGGTTACAATAGAATAGGAAATTGCCGTTTCGCAGTATCGACAAATTAAAAACTTTGTGGAGTATAAATATTCAAAAAGTTGTAGAATAGGGACAATGCCGGGTAAAGAAAAGAGATTCTATTTAGTTAGTCATTGTGACAATAGAAAAATATTAGATACGTATTTTTTTACTTCAATCTAAAATAATATGCATTAAAGTTGAGGTGTGGAGGCTCGTTACGTCGCAGCTATGTAGAAAATGAACAAAAGTGTCAAGCGATATTTCAACTCATTGTTCCGTTGTAATTTATTGATTACGCAAAAAATAAAAACAAATATGTTTGATATTCTTCAATAAACTACATGATGTTCAGACAAAAAAATAAATATCATCATGCCTATTACAACACAAACGCCATCTATTAATAGTCAATAAATTTTTACTTTCCATCTCTACAAGCTACAGGGATTTTGATCACCAATATTATACGACCGCGAATGTAATGTAAATGAGTCACAACAACTTAATACGTGACTAGGGCGCAATCGGTTGAGATAAATAAATTAAATTGAAATATAATTATCTGGTGTATAATAAACTTTATTGCTTGTAAATAAGATACAATACTTCACGGTTGACCTTCTAATAATTGTAAAATGAAAAAATGAAGGCGTTTTAACGTAATCAATTTATAATAATATCGTGATGTTTACAGTTTTGTTTTTATATAGGAAAAGGAGGACTTAACTAATATAATAGATTCTTTATTAGAAATAGATTAGTATTCGTTCTAATATAAAAATTGAAGGTCTGTGTGAATGCTGAGGTTAAGCTTGGAGCCCTTTCCCAGGATTCCGATCTATTTACTATTTTGCATTCTCTCCTTACTTTTCTGCGCTTATTCACGCTTTTAGTTAATTACGAGTACAAATGGTCTTTTCTTTTCACGTTTATAAATTGTCTAATGGATTTCTGTTAAAGGGCTTTTTTAAAATTTCCGCTAATCAAATATTCATTTATCACTAACATTCTTCACTCTCGTCACTTAATACTAGCTTTTCGCCAGTGGCTTCTCCCACGTGGTCCCTAGGGAACAGTTTAGTGGAATAAAAAGTAGCCTTTATGTTAATCCAGTCTTAGAATTATCCGTATGCTAAATTTCATCAAAATCCGTTCAGTAGTAAGTAACTAACATCCAAACACTCGCCTTTATTATTAGTAAAATAAATTGTCACTTCGAAAATATTATGAAATTGTACTATTTATACATACTATTTATATTAGGTAAACATTTGACCTAACATATTTTCTATCCCAAGAGGTTATAGCTACATCGCTAAACAAAGCTTATAACAAAATATTACTAGAAGTTATTTTCACAGGTTATATAAAAATAGAGCGATTCTTGTTTTAATTTCTATAAAGAAATTTTTAATAGCTCGCCATTTTAGCTACGACTTGTAGCAAATGCTACGAATGGTTGCAATCATCTGCAACAACGGACTATTTTTTTATTTTAGCTGGAGTTATGGCAGTTAAGAATCTGTCAAATAAAATTATATATACACAATCCATTTAGATCATATACATTTAATTTCTACTAACTGTATATTATATTTAAAAAAAATCGATTCTTTCAAATTCTTGATAATATAAATATTTTTGTTATTATCTTTACTCTTTGCTGCTGTTAAATCAAGCAAAACGATTTACTTATATGTAAATTATTGGGCTTGAGCACAAATGATACAGTTCATCACGTGAGTTTTAATGAAACGCGAGTTTTGCAGTTATTGACCACTCACCTAACATTTTTAAAGATAAAAGAAAAGAATAGCCAAATCTGTAGTCAACTGTTTAATATTACAGTTGCTTAATTGTTATTAGTAAACAACCTGTCCATACAACAAGCAAGGGAGCGCAAGGGTATTCGTTTGTTGTTTTCAGACATGCGCGACATTCTTGATCACTCTCTGAACAACGCTGGTACGAGGCGCTCGCGAACCGCGTTGCTAATATTAGCTGAAAGCATTACCCCGCGCCGCGCTGGTATTTTCCGCTAGGGCGGGCGGCGCGCGCACCTCCCGGGACCCTCAAACTAATGTCCGCCATGCTAGCGGCACCACGTCCAAAGGATATGTAAAAATTACCAGAGCTTTATAGTGGCAGTGAAGTGAACATAGTGAAAACGGAACTGTGTAACTGAAATGTGAAGTGCAAGTCGAAACAAACACAAGGTAATACGTCAAAACAAACAAGGATTCATATAATAATATATGTATAAATGTTTAGAGCTTATTGAACAATATAATCATTCTATAGACTGTAAAACATGCCATAATTAGTATACTATAATAAAAATCGTGTAGGTTGTGGTTTTTGTTTACAATATCACACCAATTTAATTATCTAATTAAGAAGCAATCAATTATAAAGCAGGGATTGAAAAAATATTAATAGTTGTACGTTGTTGGCTCGGTGTAGTTTCTTTTAATCTAAATCAGTGTATGAACAGTGGCATGGCAACCTATGTCTCTGACCTATGTTTAATGTATAGTTAACAAGATTTGATCAATTGCAGTGCTTCTAAAACTATTAAAAAACAATTTAATTTACCACTTACATTATGGACCTTTTATCTAATATTTATTCTTTCTTATTAGATATTTTCATGAAACATACTTCATGTCGGCATTAGTTATAAATAAGACATTTCGAATTCTCAAAAGGTTGTATGTACTTTGAATCAAAAATATGTATTAAACCTCTTTATTACCTACCTACATCTTCGTATGTTAGTTCAACTTTAGTAAATTAAATATTACTATTATGAATAGCCTATTTGACACTGACATTCCATATTATACACTCGCACCTAATTAAATAAAACAATCTTAATTACTACCTACTTATTAAATTTAATTCAAATTTATTGTAATAGTAAGTAGCAGTTCAACCAGCTGTCTTTTCTTTTACATAAAAACATTTTGTTATATGTTGTAAGAGCAAATATGAAGCGGGTTTCCACCTTGAAATCTTTCCACACCTACTAATACTGTATTTTTTCAGATATATTGAAAAGATGAAAAGTCTATTGTTAGCGGAGACGTTTCTTTGTAGTCATGATAAATCAAAATCACGATTCTTTTGAAACAATATTCATTAACGTGGTCATTGTAGGCAACTTTCAAGGTTTATTTTAATGTCCCAATTTTCAGTTTAGTACCTAATCGAAACTTTTTGAGTTCTATTAAAAAATATGATATTTAAATCTGAAGGTGCCCTAGGCTATTTATTAATGTTTTATTTCTTAAGAGGTTGTCTAAAGCAAATCACTTGGAAGCATATCAATTGATTGTTACCAAAACTATAAATAACAAACAACGTTAAGAGTGTAAGAGACCACAATGGGCTTAAACGTACAACTAACTTTGCTTTTAAATAATTATCTTCTTTTTTAACATACAAATTTTAATTTGAATTTGCTAAGCGATGCAAAACTTTATACGAGTGATTTTACGATAACTCTTAAAATATTACTAATTGATTTAATAGATTCCAAAACTGCTGGATCGAGTTAATAATTTAGTTAATGTTTATAGACAAATTCTCGTCATCTTATGGATAACACACCCTTAACAATAATTAAGGCTGTGCAAAAAAGGTTAACTCCCGGTAATTTAATGATATAAAATAGTTATATTTATAAATTCCAATGATGTCCAATTTTAATTTGAGTTCATTTTCTTTAATTTTATTCTGCAGTCGCATTTAATCAAAAAAATATTATACCCCTGTATAGAATTATAAGATAATTTTACTCCTGTTATTTTGATGATTGATAGAATTGAAAATTCACTGTGACAGGATTATAAGGCTGTTTTCTCGCGTTTTCGCTCGCGTAAATTATAGCATATCGTCCGGTTTCTGAATTGAGATTTTAAAGTTAAGCAAGTCTCAAACCTGGCTCAAGTACGCCATTTCAAACGTCACTTAAACAGGTTTTCGTTTCTGATTTAAATTTTTTTAATGATCTGTTGATAGCAGTTGGATAAAATTAGGACTTTTTGCCAAACTGTAAAAAAAATAATTTATTGAGAATAATCAGCTGAGATATTGTCCTTTTCACAATTCAGAAACCGGCCGTATGTCACCCGCGTATGATGTAGCTTCCCATAGGTGTAAGATTTTAAAATCTTTCCAGTAGCTCCGGAGCCTATTCGATGCAAACAAACAAATTTTTCCAGTTTATAATATTAGTATATAAGTCTAGCTTGTACGACAGTATTGCTACCATTAAAAATTACACTTAAACAAAGATCTTCTTTTGGCTAAATTAGTTACATATGAAATATAACAAATTAAAAACTACACGGCTCAATAGAACTTATTGCTTTGTTTAACTTAATCTAACATTGCGTTATCTATGCTACCTCATACTCGGCCACAAATAATTCGACGTCATTATCTCTATGGTTATCTTGTAGTGCCTAATTGCTATATTTACCTAACAAAGCCGAATTTATTCAGTCCTTTGGTGTTTAATTATGATAATCCTAAATGAGTCAGTAAAGTAGGATCTAAAATACATTCTCAAATAAGACGTAAGGTAAACGCAGGTATTACCGGGTAAAATCAAGGCGTTAAGGTTTAAACCTTCGAAATAGAATTCCCGATCGTAAAAACAGTTACTAGCATATATTTTCTGATACGTAGAGGCTTGAACTTTTGGAATCTATAAATATGTAGATGATTTTTTAGGAAATACATAAAGAAAAAAAAATTAAACATAAAATCCGGATGAAGCTATTACCGAGGTATGCTAAAGTCTTTGCAGCTAACACCGCGATTCGTGATTTTATTACCGAGGGTAGAAAAATAATAGGCATATTGGTTCCGTACAAAACCTTAAGTAAAATTATTGGCTATTTAAGTTTCAATCAACAATTTTTAACTCAGATAAAGGTTTTTATTAAAATCACTATATTACGGACTTATTACCTACTACTATTATTACAATGGCACTTATAATAAATAAATAATAATAAATAAATAAATATCTATTAAATAGAAACTTTTTTTCGTATGATTAACATGTTATTTTGAACATATTTGTTTATAAAAGTAACGAAATTGTTACGTACTTGTTACGTAAAAATTAAATCCTGAGTTAGAAAAATCGGTAGGTATAGGTGAAAGTAGGGTTTTGAATTTCACATGAGGTACTTATTTATTTCTAGAGAACCCTAAACTCAAGAACAAGTGCTATTATCAATCGGTATTAGAATTCTATAGTGAAGTTAATACCGAGTAATAACACTCGGTGATAGCTTCGTGAACAAGGTATTACCGATTGATAGCTTGTTTTCACCATCGGTGATAGCTTCATCCGCGATAGTGTAAATAATGTTATTCCAAGGGATAAAATTTGATTAACTTTTAACAATACAAAAGTTTAAACGATGACTAATAAAGTTACCTAAACATAAACAAGATTTTTTAATTAAGTACTTAGGTTTAAAATACAGACTGGGTTATCATGTCGTATTAATTTAGTGCCCTCATACAAAGTTAACTTTCCATGGTTTAATGTAGGACTACAAAATAAGAGTTCTAACGAATTTTCATACTGCAGAGATTGTTTTTTACGATAATTACCTAATTATGTGAATGAATTACCAAACCATCTGTATTGCTTTTATATAGAATTTTATAATAAAATATAATAAAACTATTAGTATTATATTATGCTATTACCGAGTATATCGCGGTCAATAAATTCAAGAAGATAATTGTGTAGCTATCACCACTGTATTTTATTTTTATTTATTGTCGAAAAATAATGCAATATAATGGAAAATCAATTAATTACAATAATGGCTGAAACTATAATCCACTTTGTGACCTAGTTTGAATCTGTATATATGGTTTCTTTTAGACTCTTCAATACTTAGCAAAATATTGAGTGCACTTACGTATGGTGACTTGCGTTTATATGGACGTCATGCTCTGGCACCGGCTGGACGCAAACTAATATTTTTTTTTGTTTTTCTGATTTGTTGTGCATAGTGTGCCACGGGTCCATTTAAACGAATATAAATTGATCTTTCATAAATGTTTAATTTTTTGAGAAAAATATGCCAGCAATTGCCAAAATTACAATTATATCACATACCTCGGTGATACCTGCAGATTTTCGACTACTGCGGTAATACCTGCGTTTACCTTAGGCTTGCTTCGGAACATTAAGAATATGTCTGTTAGGTATGTTATAAGTTTTCTCTGAAAATGTTATACTTTCGGTCAGTTGCACAATATTGGGTAATATTAATTAGTAATAATTTTATTAAGACTTTTTAACTCTTATTGTTTAAAAATATATATGATTACCTTCATAGCACTCTTCTTTTTATTATGTTCTTATTTTTATTTTATCCACGTTTTAAGTTGAGTAGAAAAGTATTTAATTTCAAATGTGTTTTCAATTTCAACAAACAGATTTACTATTTGTCTCATAATGTTATCAAATTGTTCGTATTATAATGGGCATTAAAATTTCGATATGCTCAGAGTCAATCATTCCGTATAGCGTTGTTTGGGTTACCTATTCAGTCCATGTAAATAAACTTGATAGTTAATTTAAGAAATTAAACAGGGCGCATAAACTATTTTTGTTTGATTTGCTATGTCTGTTGATGATATATTACAATATAGCCCCGTATTTTAAGTTTTAAATACTAATCGTCAGATGAGTATTCATTAATTTATTATATTAAGCATGCTTTGTAGTTCTGGCAGTATAAAATGTCTTTAAAACGCATGGTGCGCTGATTTAATGCCCAGCAGAGGGGACAAAAATAGGCTGATAATGATTATGGTAGATAGATATTCTACGAGTATAGACCTTTTGAGTTTGAAAATGGCTTTTGCGAGTTTGACTTTTATGATCGTATTGTTATTTTTGTGATTCACGTGAACTGTATTATAAATTTTGTTGTAGTGTCAACAGCTGTTATATTACTACAAAATGCCAAAGCTTTCCAGTGATTTTTAAGAGTTAATTATTAGTTTTTTATTGTTACTTGTCGCGTTGTTGTGACTACTTTATATATTGATTAGTTATCAGAGATTTATATGTATTTTTAAACCGACTTCAAATTCCAAAAGGCGGAGGTTATATGCTCGACCGCGATGATTTTTTTTTATGTACATATGTTCACCGATATTCTCGCTAATTGTTGACCGATTTTCAAAATTCTGTTATTCAACAGCTTAGTGGACCGAGGTGGTGTTATTTAAATTTTATCGAAATATTTAGTTGATATGGTAAGACACGGCCCATTTCACCTAACAAACAAAAAATTGCGTATTTGAAGTTCATTCAAAATCCGAAAGGTGAATTTTCTATGATCAAGCAGTATGTATATTTTTTATGAAAGTAGGTATTTTAATCGATTTCTTCTTAGATTGTGAACCAATTTCTATGAAACTAACTGTTTTCCCGCGACTACGGTTGCATAAATTATAGCCTATATCCAACGCGAATTAAGTAACTTCCTGTAGATGAAAGAAAAAGTAATCCATTCTTTCCTCGAGTGTAGAATTTGTTGTGTGCGACGCTTAATGTTAATTATTATCCATAGGTCGTTTCTTGAGTTCACTGATTATAAAATAAAAACATCGCACTTGTAAACATAAGAGAGAATTTATTTTTTACACACTTTGTGTTACATTAATTTTATTTATAATTACGTAATATTTAGCCGTAAGGATTACTTAATAATAATTTATTTAATATTTGTGGCTATAGCCCACACGCGTCTCAAAATCAAGAAGTTCGACAAGACCGCCAAAACGGCAAAACTTTTTAAATCAATATTTTGCTATGCAAAGGAATTTGTGTTCATTCTGCATTGAACAGAATTACTGGAATAAATTATCTATAAAATCCATTTTTCTAAGACTCACTATGTTGAATATTTTTATTTATGTAGATATTTAATAATTTTATTGTTATAAAAAAATATCAATATCACTAAAAAGCATGAAATAAAAACTTAAAAAAAGAACCCGCTTGAAATTTTAAAATATGATATATAATAAGCCTATCAATTAAATGATAGTTTTTTTAACATTTTTTTATATTTTATGGCAACGTTATGGTTTGGGTTATAGGCTTTTAAATTTATTACCATAAATAATAATTTAACACATGTAAAAGTTGCCATAAAGTATATATTTTTTTGTACTGTGAATATGTCCAATGAAGGTAGCTATAGTCTTAATTAAAAAGACAATCAATATCTTAGTTTCATGTGAACATAGAACCTGTAAAGTGTCCGAAACGTCAATAAAACTAAAACAAACACGTCAATAAAAATAAAATAAAATTAAGGCCATTAAACCGTTTAAAAGTTGTTTCATTTATTATTTATTTTATTTAGTGCACATATAGGTAATCTATACATACATATATAAAAGGAGTTGTCCCGACTTACTGACTGACAGACAACGCACAGCCTTAAGGAAGGTAATATGTTATATTTTATCCCGAAAACTAGCACTTAAAGGGATAAAAATGGGAGTGAAAGACTTTATAGGGAACCAAAATGTTACCATAGCAACCATTGTTTACAATCTGATTTGTCATTGAAATAAATTTACCTAATAAGTATTATTTACAAAATGTTTTATTGTATCGCGATGAAAATTGGTATTTGAGTAGGTATATATTACATTTTTGAAATTTTAATGGCTAAAAATGTTCAAATTCAATTGATTTTGTTAACGAAAGAAGAATTATTTTTATACGACACTAGATGGTGTTAAATGAATTCTAAATCGCAGATTTTTTGGCCTAGAAAATTTACCAAGAATAACTTTTCAGCCAGCTAATGGTAAGTATATTCTAAATTGCGCTATTATTTTGATCAAAGAACTTTGCGCAGATTTTAAATCAAAAACATTAAAATGTTCCAAGTTTAGATTAAAGAATTTGCTGTTATTTATGTTTTTCATATCATCAATAATTAATTTATCGAGGATAAGTATTGCTAGGTCTTAACCTAAGATCTTCAAGTTGATAATTTTCACAAATCCTATTTTATTAAATTTGTTCATTCATATTTTGAAAGCACTTTAGTATAGATTTCCAAGTATATAAGTCGTGGCCAGATCGTAGAATTGACCAAGTCATGATGCGGCCAGCCATTTCATGACATGTTTGTATTTTATGAAATGGAAAAATCTTGCTGCCCACATCATGATGTGGCCTGGCCAGATCGATGAATGATTTGCGTTTAACGATATGAGCGGCTGATAGTATGACTTCTTGATGATGTGGCCAAAAGTAATCATATATAAATATCGAATAAACAAGCTATTTCATGAAATAATTAATTTCAAAAACAAAAAAGTTGTATCAGTGCTCGGCATATTTCAGATGACCAACTAACATACTTAGCAGTCTACTATAATAAAATGTATTTTGTCTGGACGCATTATCAACTAATCATAATATTGCAAATATTATCTATTAAATCTTATATATACCTTTATTGCTTTGGATTTGTCAAATTGCGGCATTATTTGATAGTCTCATATAGTCATAAGAACCAGATCTGTGTAAAATTTTAATTCAGTCTGTTCAGAATCAAGAACCGGCCACGCTTATATATTTATTTCACTTAGAAATATTAAAAACTCCTGAATTCGTTTAGAATTTTCACCAATCACCATGACATTAGGGTAAGGTAGTGATTATTGGACCAGCAGCGGCTCTACCGCGTTACTGAAGTCATGATTCATATGTCTAAACGATTATTATACCTGTAGCCTTGAATAATCTGTCTAAGCGATTATTATACAGCCTTGAATAATCTGACAGGCCGACAGATCAATAAGGATTGACCATAGACAGATATTTTGATTAGTCTGGGGCTCAATTGCAGCCTTATTTGACGTACTTCTAGTCACTATATTGTAAAATAACAAAGAATCTGTCATTATATGTGATAAATTTTGCATTCACAATGCTCTACTGAAAAGTATATAAAATTTCTGTTTGGGTGGATTGCCAGAACATTTGTGAAAATACGTTCTGTAGTAGCGAAAAATGAAACCAATTTCAAATTTAAAACGGTGGAAACAAAAACTTATCTTAAAAACGGTTAATTTTATTAAGAAACATTGATGTTGGGCTGAGGTTTTCTGTAGTTAATTAAATATAAACTGCCCTACTTCAATGTTTTTTAAAAAATTTAACCGCTTTTAGGATAAGCTTTTTTTCCATTTTATTAAATTTGAAGTCGGTTCCATTTTTTTAATAAAAAGTTTTTATTTTACCCATATTAGTGATATTTTGAGTTTTGGGGTAACAAACATCACGCATACTTAATGCAAATTTAAGACATATGGGTTTCTCATAGATGCCATTGCCAGATCTTGGCCAAATTAAAATAAAACCACACGGCAAGCACTAGCTTTCAAATAAAAAAAGAATCATAAAAATAGGTCCAACCAAAGTTGTGAGTTAACAAACTAAAAAAATACAGTCGAATTGATAACCTCCTCCTTTTTTTAAATCGGTTAAAAAGTAACAAGTGCTTGAAAATTCGTCAGTCCTGTTAGTTCCTGGGTAGCTCAGTGGTTAGAGCTGTCGCCCGGATTGCAAAAGACCATGGATTCGAGTCCCATCTCAGAGTGCCAAGGAGAAAGTGATTTTTTTAAGCATTTTCAATACAGAAAGAATGTGTCGTCATTTATTTAATAATACACTATTGCATTAATAATATTTGGCGTTAGGTGAATAATGTGGTGGGAAAATGGAATTATTGAAACGAGGATATGTAAAGTCGAGGTCCTGCTCACAGTTGATTTGTCATGCTGACAGGTTATTCAGGGCTTCAATTCTGTGGTACAGCCGAAGGTCCTACAATGGACCGCCTCTGTGCTTTGGAAACGAAAACATTTAATAATCTGTCGTTTTTGTGTCTATACGTGGGGAAAACTAATAAGTCTTTTAAAATATATATTTGCTTTATATACACTAACCAGATACCAGGTTTTACTGTTCTGTGTTTGCAAACAGTAATCCCATTAGCGTATTTTAGGAGCATAGCCTAGTTTTCCAAGTTAAGAGTATATTTAGTGCTTATATTCATACTTAAAATAAAATTTTCATCATTGGCAAATGCGGATACTGAAATTTCATAAACAGTGTTTCGCAACTAAGGAAACATGAAAAGTTAAACACCGAAACAAAGTTGAGGTGGCGTCAAAATTTTTGCGTAAGACTTATATTTGGATTATGCAAACATAATCACGTTTCTGAATTTGGTAAGTTAAAAATGTCGGACGGTTCAAAATTCTTTCATATAGCATGTTAATTTTCTTATTACACATTTTCGTCTCTTCGGATGATTCTTCAGAGTTTGGTTATTATAACCAGTAATAGACATAAGTAGTGCTTAAAAGCCTAAACTTTGAAGAACAGAGACAAAACTTCCTTAGGCCTATTCATTTATTATTTCGGTGCAATAAAGATTAAATTTTATTTTAATGATTTTTTTTTAAATGTGTTAATAAATAATGTAATTATACATTATGTACTTTTTGAGATATCTTTTGTTTTGAAAATAGTAATTCCTCTATCTCCATCAAAGAGAATGCAAAATATTTAGTGTGATAGAAATTGGTTCACAGTTCAAGAAGAAATCGATGAACATACCTATTTACATAAAAAATCAAACTAAACAAAATCAGAAAGATGTTCTGCTTTTTTATAACTAACAATAAAAATAAATACTTACCTAAATATTTTTAAATATAATTATTACCGTAGACCTATCTCCTGCGACAGTAAAAACTTACCGGTATACTTTCACCCTAAAGGTGGGCGTCGGGTTCTTGGTTCGCGGGGAGGATGAGGTGTACTAGATTGCTCGCCAGACAGGTGGAATCGTTCAAAGTAGGAGTGGGTTTCTGCTGCCCCCCGCATCTAACATAGGAGGGATTGTTATACGCAATTCCCCCTTCCATCTGCGTCGTAAAGAACCGTCTAGACACCACCTCGTAACCATGCCGACCTACGAAAATAACCGATTACAAATTATCGTCAAATTTTATTAAAATTTTGTGGTGCAATTAGTGATTTCATATTTTTGTGTTTGTAATAGTATTTCCCTTGTTATCTTAGAAAGTAAGCGGGGATATGTTTATGAATGTGAGATTTCGTCATGTCATGACGTATGTATTTTTTGGAGAAGTAGGTATGTAATTACGTCAAATAACCCATTGGTTAGCTTATGAACGTACAATACACATATAAATGTCGGAATCGATGACCACAGTTCTTATACGTCATAGATTCATAGGAATCATAATTTCCTATCAGGCAATATGTAATACGAGCAATGTATTCTATGATTTTACTATGTTTGTTTACTCATAAATAATTAAATTTTATCCTCTGCAATTTATAACTTTACTTGTTTGACATAAGGACTACGTAAACATTAGATTTCAATATATGTATATCCCACCAAAAACATTATCATGTAAAATGTTGCCAAGACGAGGCTATATGGCTCACACTATCAAAAAGTTTTCAGATCTCATGTAGAGCCAAGCTTTTAACGTTTGCTTGGCCGTTTCGCTATTACAAAAACCTCCGTTGTACATATAACAGTAGTAAACTTATGCCTATGTGACGATAGCAAAACGGCCAATCTCTGGTTACAAATTATAACTTATAACACTGGTCAACAATGGCTTTGTTGCCCTTAATGCGAAAGTGGTTTCGAATAATTTTATGCGTACAATTTATAAAACTGTGAATGATTTTGGAATATTGGCTCTGGTTTCTTTTTTAATCTTAATTTTCCTATTAGACTATGAAACACAGAATGAAACTGTTAGTATATTTTTATCTCATATATTTAAAACCAAAATGTTACTATTTATTGTTTAAGTTTTTAATTTGTGTACATAGGAATAAAAAGAGAAAAAAGAACTTTTAAACCCTTTTTTTTAAAACCTTTTATAAGCCTTTCGTCTATAGGTAATTTGGGGACAATCTTTTTTCAAGGATAAGCAGTAATCTGCTATCATTTGACGATCATAGTTACCTATAAAGTTTTTTACTACTAACACAAAAAATCTCTCTGCTTCACGTTCAGCATCAGTTATAAATATTGTGAAATTTTTGACTTTTATCAATGTTTGTATTTGAGGACTGTCAAATATTCCAGCTTTTAACTTTTCCATACTCAGCTTAGGAAATGTTTAATAGATATATTTAAAACCATTTAAAAGCTTTGACAAACTGTTTCATCGTACCTATCCTGATGTGTAGTGGTGTAGTGTAGACGTGTAGTGGCAGGACTATGATTTTTTACTTAACACTAGCTCATTTATTACATTGGCTTTACCAACAGTTAAGGATTCTCTCAAAGGTCAAACATTTTGTTCCCAGTGAACTTGCTTTGCTCTGCTGTCCAATAAACAAATAAAGCAAGGGTATTTGGTGTATCCACTTTGCTGACCAAGTAAAAAGTTCACCATCTTCAAATCTACACAAACCGGCCATTAATGGTCAGAGTAATAATTTTTTTGCAGAACCAATGTTAAATTTATGATAAACCAAATAAAAAAAAACTAGAGCCAAATATTTTTTATGAATATATTCGCAAACTGGGTACTTGAAATATGTAAATCTGCAGAAATATCCAGGGCAACAAAAATAAAGTTTTTTTGTTGAGCCGTGAAATTATTGTAATGTAGTCATGGTACAATTTACTTTAAAGTTATTATTCAACGTAATTGAATTTATCAATGTAGTTTTATAATAGGTTGGGGAAAAGTTTCCTCGCTTCTTTATGAAAATTCAAAACATTTTTTAACACCCCTTCTACTGATTAATTCTGGCCGCTTTTTCTTAACTTCTTGCTATAATCTCATCGGTTGTTTGCAGTAGAGTTCAGAATCGATGGTCTTGCCTGGCGGTAACAGCTCATAATGAATAATGCCCTTCCAATCTAACCATACACATAGTATTACGTTGTTGCGAGTTAAATCGGGTTTCGCCACCGTCTGTGAAGCCTAACCGTCCTTTGACCACAACCACGACAACGAGATAGTACTAGTATTAAATTAAGTTATTTTGTGAATACCCATACAAACTTCCATCCCCTTATTTAAAGAATGGGGCTGATTTGCGAAAAATCCTCAAATACGTATTTTATAATTTATAACAAGGTTATCCTATATCAATGTTCTAGCTATACAATTGAAACTTTGTATGTTTAAGAAGTTTGTTACTGGGTTTGCATCCCGAAAACTTAATGTATCTAGTGTAATCCAAACATAAGTTATGAGAGTTCAAAAATTCGACGAAGCGTTTCGAGAAAAAGTATGAAGTGCTCTTAGGTTTTTTTATGTTTGATTCGTTTTGGTGGGACACTACCGTGGATCTAGATCCACTTTACTCATGAGTCATTAACTTATAGTAATTATGGTTTTGTAGGTAATTCTAATCAGACAATATAAACTTATGTGTATAAATCGGAAATTTTCATTTCAATTGATTCTAGGCACAAAATATTCCACAATGATGAATTTGTATGATTAATATAATGATAGGCTATTTAACATCGAGCTTTTAATATGGTTTTGTAGTGCGGTTTGAATGTCAGACATAGAACATCGGTTGCGCATCTAAAAGTAAGTGTTTTCATTAAGTTAATGTAATGTCTACGAGCTCTTATAATGTCCATTTGTTAATATTGATGCTTCGTTATAACGTTGGAAACATTTTGCACTAATTACTAGACACTTATATACCAGACGTCAAGCGTTTATTAGCTATTATTTTAAAAATCTAAGTAATGTAGATGTCGATTGGTTTTTTATGAAGACTGAAGAAAATTGTTTCACTCATTTCTTTTTTAATATTAACAGGATATGTGGCAGTTTTGTCTGAAGAAGACATAAAGACGTGCGATGCAGAAACTGATGAAAAGGCATTTACATTTTCAATTTGTTTGCGGTGTTTTTGAATATTATTAGTCACTAATAATATGTGTGTGCATTACAACTTAAATTTTTCTCAAAAAATCTTACAAAATACTTTGAAAGCAATTGTCTATTGAAAATGTATACTAAATTTGTATTATGCGATCATTGCTCATTGATTTTATTATTCACGTCTAAGATAACTATCAAAGCACGATGTTAAAGTTTCTGACTGATTGAAATTCAGCTTATAAACCCTTACAAACAGTAAAACAATATGAATCATATGGTGTTAACTATAGTAAACCATGCAGCATTAGAATGATTCAATACGGTTAACAAATAGTTACGCATCGTCAAAGATTTTGACCTTCCCACTGTGGTCAGACTCAACTCAGGAATAGTGTAAATGACCTTATTGGTAATAAAGATGTATTTACGATCTTATAGTTTCGTGATCTGATTTTTCTTTGTTATTTTCATGTCTCGTGGTTTGAATAACAAAATAAAACCAATATAATATCTACTTCTTCATGTATATATTAAACCGCAATGCGATAACAAAGTTTAAATATAAATTATGCTACAAATTATTATTGTTTTCATATTTCCTCGTACGAGTGGTAAAGAATGAGACATATTTTTTATATTCTAAAATTTAATGAAGTGAAATTACGCACAATAATTATATAAACATAAAAGTACTATTATTTTTGGAATTTTATGATCATAAACTTTATTCTGTTTAAGAACTACAATTAGTTTTTTATTATTTAAGTAACTAATCTGAAAAATTTAATTACAACTCCTAATAATATGTAGAGGGCACTAAAAAGGAACTTTTACTTACTCGTTTGTTTGTCTGACTAGAAAATTTATTTCATAAACGCCTCGAGTAATTATTTTAAAATAATATCTCTGTAGACTGCCAACTGCAGTGAGCTGTGAAAAATGAAACTATAATCAAACGACTAGTCAATGCTATTATATATAGATTACGTTCACATGACACCGGTGAATCGAAACCTGTATAGCACTTCCCGTAAGAATCATAAAATTTGGCACAAGCACCTTATAGGCACGAATCCCTATCTACATATGAAAATACGATTATTGTGAATTTCTTACATCTCCGTATCAATTTATCAGGTCAACAGTCTTTTTGCAAGAAAATTACATTTGAACCTCAATTTATATTTTCCATTATCGTCATGTTCGGTGCCTTCATATATAGCATATAAATCTCAGTAACTTGATTAAAGCACGAACGAAGCTGTAGGTAAATAAGCTATTTTTACTCAAAATAGAACTACGTTTTACTTATTTAATATTATGTAAATTTATATTTCTATAGCATCGTTTCGTAGGCAAAAAACAGTGATTTGTCAAAGATACCCAAAATTTAAACAGCACACGCGTTTTTGTCTGTTTCTTGTTTTTGCTATTACTGCGGTTTTGGTTCAAGACGGCAGTAGGTATCTAAGGCTTAGAGTTTGCAATCTAAGGTCTAATGTTACGATAGCAATTCTACCTTTTTATGTTGATTTAAATAGCAGCTTTTAGGATGCGATGAGAATTTTATCTCTTCTTTCTTAATTTAGAATGTGTTGAAACAAGGAGTATTATTGCTTCGTCGACACGTTACACTTGACCTAATTCTTATTTGGGGCGGGCCGCCCTAGCTTAGCGCGTGGCATACTGTCCTCACTAGTGAGAGTACATGTTATAATGAACCGAAGTAACGGTATTAAAAGCTTAATTAATAAGCTATCCATATTTAAAATAATTTCATTAATTTATTCATTTAAGATCCACTACAATGTAAATAGATCTTTGATTTATTGCGAATTATAAAGACAGGGGTTTTTACAATACAACCCGATAATTATAAAGACATTGAAACTACTGAATCGATTTAAAAATTCTATTACAATTAGAATCTTTATAATATTAGTATGGTTGCAATTTTATTTAATTGTTATTATAGCAAATCTTTTTTTATTATTGTAAACTTTTTAAATTAATTGAATTATTATATCATTCTTAAAGTGGTGTTTGTAATATAATTATAGTTATGTGCTTGAAAACAATAAAAAAATTATATACGTACATAATACATGATTATGATGGTTGTCTACTCAAAATTTGTTTCAATTAACCATGCCCGTTTCAGGTTTTTAAAATAAACACGTAACAATGTAATGTTATAATGTGTTACGAATATATTATGCATACTACCCAATTCAGTCCACCGTAAGGCCACTCTGTGAACATACAAATATTGTAACAAAACCAACTTTGTTTATTTTTGTAGCATCTCGGTCTCAATGTCAATCTATAAAGGCCTTATATTAAGAAACACTAAATTGCATAACAAATATTATCTATGTATCTAATAAACCATTATGTTTGTTCCAATATTCGGAGACGTGTGAAAAATATATGGATACATAATAATAAGTTTTAAAATTTTGAATTTACGCGTGTAATAACAGTGAAATGTTCACGTGCTACGTAAATTATAATAAAAAAATAAGTATGAATCGATTTGATTTTAAAGTAGAATGAGTCATTTAAGAGATAACAATGATAAATTATTATTAATTTATAGGCTACTAATAGTAGATTAAGCTTATTTATCCCAATGGCTAAGGCGCTGTCTCCACGAGCGAGAGAATCGCAACGTACGAGGTAATTATTCTGCCAACGTGTCATTACGACTAATACGGAACCGCAATGTGTCCGTAACTATTCGTCGCAACAGCTGCATTTCCTTGACGATGCGTTGTTCTTTTATTTGTTGAAAGAGTTTAGATAAATGCCACAGACGAGAGCAAAGTATGTAGTGTTTCAGGAAATAAAATAATTATTTTAAATAATTAGTTAGTTTTAAATAATTAGATATTAATGTTCGTAAATGCATTGTTATGCATTATTTAAACAGCGTGGTATGTTAACTATAAGCTCTAAATTAACTGCTTACGCACCGATTCGTGCATCTGTGCGTTTCCGCATGGCGCATGTTCTATTTCAGATGTGCATGTTGTTCTGACTTTGAATTAAATAGGACATATTCACAATGTCCAGGTAGTTTGCAAGATATCTACCCCAAATATGAATCGCCAATACGACTTTCTTTAAGTAATAAAAATAAAACGTGCATTTGTTTGTATTTTTATTATTTCTATTATATTCAAATTGTGAAGTTTGATAAATTATTTGAAGGATTTTCATGTATTACTAGCTACCTTTATGATGTAGCTACCCATAGGTGAAATAATTCTTAAAATTAATCCAGTTAAAATCTATTCGATGCAAACAAACACACAAACAATCGAATCTGCCCTCTTTATAATATTAGTATAGATGAAGTCTATTGGATCAATTATTTTGGTTTGTTGTAAATTAACATTTTATGTCTTTTTTAAAAATCGTCGCCGAATTCGCACCTTCGGTTTCAAGGTCTCGCCATCTATTTTACCTGCCGGGTTGGATTCCCGTTCGGATCAATGTAGAATACGAACTTTTCTATTTTGTCACTAAATTCACTTCATTAGTTCCGGAAATCAAACTAGATGTCGCCACGGTAAGTTCTTGATTTCTCCATGATAATCTTTCCGGTTTACTTTCATGTTTAAAAGTAAATTAGTTTTCAAAACTCAATAAACAACTCATATTCTATTTGTGCTTTTTCGTATTTGTATTGATATCTAAGTTTCGAACTTTTCAAATTTCAGTTTTTTAATATATTAGTTAAAAGGAACGGAAATGATTGTCTTTGGTCCATTCGTTTCCTGCAAAAATCAACTTTTGCTAGAGTCGCCATTTAGTGGAGGTGCTTTCGTTTTTTTTTTAAAATTCCTCATTAAATAAAACAAATGCTTATATTTTGTCACTGCCACAAATAACTTAACCATATTTTCATTTCTAAATAATAAATTTTGCATTCGCGATATTGAAAGATATTCTTAATGAAAAATGCTGCCCCTCGCATTCTGAGAGGGGACACAAACTTTACTTTTCAGTATATGCTATACTGAAAAGTTTGTGATAAAATATAATAATTAGAACAAATTTTTATCTTTATCGAAAGTTTAGATATTTGTAAAAAACAATTCTTTCGTTTATTTGGGTAGATTCCCTGAACATTGATGATATATTGGCTAAAGTAGACGATGATTATTGAAAATGTTTGAAAAATCTATCATGAGCCGACTAAGAGCCTTACTAGATGTAAATAAATTACAACTAACTAAAGCAATACGAGTTGTTAGTATCAACATAAAGCAAATAATGTTAATATGAAACCACTACGCAAGTAATATCAACAAATTCATGAATAATCTGCTTCGGTATTCTGTAATAAAGATCAGCGTCGAACGCAACGTTGAGCACAGCTCAGTCACAGCTTAGAGATACAATTAAATAAACCGACTTCACCGGTGGGACAACGCTGTATTCGATGATGTATTTTAATCACAATAGCATTTGTTCAGTTTTCAGTTGTAAATCGAGTTCTGAATTCAATTAATTGCTAGTAGTAGTAGTAGAAATATATAAAAAAAATAGCCAATATTTATCATTTTTTACGTCAAAACAGGCGTTTTGTTTAATTGAACGTACACATCACACGATGTGATCTAATTACGTAATAAATTAATCATAACTCAAGGAGAATTATCGTTATCTGGATATGGAGAAGGTCCTCCCTGGTCACTGACGCGTGGATCCTGCGTTACTCAATTATGACTTAATACTGATAAACCTAAGTGAGTGGCCAACAACCTTGCAGCTCAATGTTCGCTGGTATTATGATAAATTTATACCAGAATCAGTAAATCAACGTCATGTTATTTTTGATGATTTCCTTGATCGAGTGGGGCACACCACACCACAAGTTCTAACAAGGAGAGTTCTAAGGCGCTGCTATATCTGATAGCTCGAATACGATTTCCTATAGGTACTAATGTTGCGACATTGCTTTGTTCGACGATGCGTCTGAAGCTATATTTTTAATTGAATCATATTGTTGTTGATTAGCGTGGATATACCTGTCCCACTAATTATTGTTAAGAACCCCAACAGGGACAAATATGAGCAGAATAAAAAAAATATTTACATATTACATATAAAAAGCTAGCATAATTTATTAGTGTTTTAATTAACGGACTGAATGGAATTAAATTGAGTTTGAATAATTCTTGTGTGAGATAAATTTACATCATACTGTTTACCTGCCATCAAATGCATATTATTGGTTTGTTACATTGGTTTTATTAAATCAATGGTGATACATATTTTTGTTACTTTATGGTTTACTAATAGTTTTAAAAAGTAATGATATTGAAACACCATAATTAACCGTAAATAGAACTGAGTTCCTGTTCAGACAACGATAGGTTCAAGAACTGCATATGATCTGTGTTCGTTTCCAATAGACCAGAGAGATGCAAGCTTTCGTAACGCAAATGGATTCCCGCCTAAATATAGGGCAATAGTAGTCCAGTAGTAGCTATGCAAATGTACAGATCTGGGTCAGCGGAGGCATCACAAATAACCGGCAATCGTAAATGTCCCTTGTGTTTCGAAATTACATTAAATTTCTCCCAGCTTAAAATATATACGTATGCGGATGTCTGCTGATTTTGAAATTGCGTAACAACTGAATACTTTGGAGACAGCTGCGGCGGCCAGCATTTATAAATTATAGGATAAAACGAATAATACGGAAACAGTTAGATTTTTAGATGTGACTATTGATATATTGATAGAAATATATTGTGTGAAACTCTTTTTTCCTTTTTAATCTATGAATGCGATACTTTTTAGGTCAATTAACCCTTTACGCATAAATGACTCGGTGGATTTGGCAGAATTTTCGTACACAGTCATTGCCAGGTTTCTAATGTCAAGGTTGATAAGAACATCAATAGATACTTATAATTAAATACTCACTCAATTAATTATTAATTTCGTCGATTATTGTAAAGTGATATTCCGATATCTTTTATTCAAAAACAGAACTTAGTTATGACAACAACCTGAGTCCTTTTTATACATCGTTTGGCAGACAAATTGCAGTTTCAGTAATAATTGTAAAGTTAGAAATCTTATTGTACATGATCTGATTTTGTTTTATCAGCTTAAATTGAATTCAGTTAAGAGATTATTATGAAGAAGGGCGAGTGTTTCTGGCTCGTGTATTTTTGTTTATTCTCGGGGAATGCGCCGGCGCATGACGCATCGCGGTGTGTTGACGCACGTTTCGCGCTACCGCTCTACTTTCCTGCTGTTGTTGAAATTAGCCATTCTGCCCCTTCATTGATTTTCATATTCAGTTTTCGTGGAAATCCTAAGAAAATATGGTGTTGATGTTAATATTTAAATAAAGATTAAGAATGAAATTTATTTACTTTTAAATATGTAGTAGCCGTGTTGTTTTCTTAATAATTTTTCACAATCAAAATAATTACGATAAATGCAACAAAATTTAGGAGAAGACCTAATATTAAGTAAAACAATGGTCAGTTGCTCAAACGTCCATTGAGGTGCTGAATTTAAAAATTTGAATCGGTAATGTCGTTTTAAATTAATGAAAACTTTAATAGCCATTTTTGTAACTGGGCGTAAATCCGCCTAAATATAAGCAAAAAGTCACTTGTAGCAAAAAATAATTTTGCTCGAGAACAATTTAAACACTAAAAAATATATAATAATAATAATATATATATAAAACAAGAAGTTTAGCTTTACCCTTACTAAAATATATGTATATCATATACAGAGTCTGGCATAGAGATATAGTTACTTTACTTACTCTATGGCTGCGTTGACAACATTATGTAAAAATAAAATGCCTTTAAGTCAAGTAAAAAATAAGATTGTAATTAAAAATCGGTTAAAATATAGTTAAACATTTGAGAAAATAATATTATGTTCAATAATCCTGGCGCAAGTTACCTACATTTACATAAAAAATATATTAAACATGCGCATTGTATAAACAACAATTGCCTTGATATTTCATTTAGCACCTCCTATGATTCCTAATGCAAACCAAGGCAATAATGATTCTTTATATGGTGTTTATATACTCACAAATGGTATAATAGGTGAGTTAACAGTTAATTAGACTTTTTAGCATCTACTTCTCAGTATATACACAGGAAGCAATGCAGTAATATTTATGTATTAGGTAACCTTTGAATATATACCCTCTTAAGTTTAAACTAGCCGAATTGACTTACGTTGCTTTATCTAAGCTTATGAATTTCACGGAAGTGATTTGTCATATTTTTTTAAGTTTTACTGGCAACATTTCTAAATTAACTTTCTCATAAATATTAAAGATTATGCTTTATGTTTTAATTTATTCAATTTTATATTCAATATAATGCTCCATAATATATAAACAATCAATTTGATCATTCAATTCTACTAAAATAGCTAATGTAACTAATATGATATTTCAATTAATGCCATATTCTTTCTTCACTTACTCATTCGTAGTAAGTGATATTCAACTTTGCGGATACATCTAGATATTTATTTTTGGCACAGTGTTTAAGCATTTTTTTTTATTTATTCCAGGCAGTATCCAAACTTATACACAATGACGGTGGTGACGAATCCCGCACGAACCAACTCCGAAGAGGAGATCGAATCCGGTCGAAACAGCGAGTTGGGCGGCGGTGGCGCTGTTGAATACCATGGGCTCGAGCTCGACGAGAATGCTCGCCTCTACGATGATGAGAAGCAGAGCGATATTGTATTTGTTGCCGGTATTAACGGCGATACCTGGCGCTACCCCGGCCATCGACGAGTGCTCGCCGCCACTAGTCCTGTTTTCGCCGCACTTCTTTCTGCCAAGACTGATGTAATAGTCGTCGACTATGTTGATCGTCGAGGCTTCGAACAACTCCTTCGTTATCATTACTGTGAGCCCACGCAGCTGAATTCAGTAGCTACGGCACGGTGTGCTCTCGATGCTGCGTACAAATTCCTGTGCGCACCACTGGCAGAGCGATGTGCTCGGCGTCTCGATGAGATGTTGGATGCAGGCGTCGCTTTAGAGATTTTACGTGATTTGCGTTTTTTGTGTGCAAGACTTCCTGGCGCTGCATCGGCACCACCTCTTCCGGCTCTTTCTGACGATGCTGCTGCACGGTCCTTAGCGCAATGTTCCCGGTGGTGTGACTCTCTAGCTCATAATGCTTTACTTGTATTAGACGAAAATGCTGATGCCGCCTTGACCGATGAAAGACTCGAGGAGCTCACTTACGAGGATCTTGCGCTCATAGTAAAACGCGACACTCTTCGAGTATCCAATGAACTCGTGTTAGCAGAAGCACTATCCAGATGGGCAACGGCTGCCTGCAAGCGCACTAAAAGGGAATTGACGTCTGCTAATAAAAGGGCAGCCTTAGGAGAGTTGGCTTACTGTCCAAGATACTTGTTACTCTCTGGAGAAGAGTTGGATCGTGCTTTAGGTTTGGAATTGTTAGAGCCTATGGAACGCGCTTTAGTCGTGGCGAGGGCAAGAAAATTATCAGCACCGGTGCCGGTGGGTGCAGAGCAAGAGGGCCTGCTGCGTCGCTGGGCGCGACCGCGGCCTACTGAGCCGGCTGCGCTGCCGGTACACTTGAGTTCACGGTCAGAACCTGCTCCTGAAGACACGCAGCCAAGCAAATTGTGCGCGCGGCGGCCCAAACGACCGAAACAACCTAGCTTTAATCCTGATGACAAGAACAAGAAACAAGGTTGTTGCGCTTGTTTCTGGGACGGTCTGTTGCGAGCTTTCATTTGTTTATTCGACTGAGATAGGGCACCCACGTCTTATGTGTAAATAACACATGAGATGGTACTTCCTTTTATCTGTGAATAGAAAATCATGTTGATTTTGCAGCAGAAAAAAACGACTAAAGCAGAACAACCATGCCGAACAAAAATAAATTGATTATTGAATAGCCAACAGGAAAAGAAACGGTTGCTATTTGATATAATATTTTCTTCATAGTGTTTTGTAACAAATAATATAAAACTATTCTTATGATCAATGAAGATGGTATTAGGTGAGAAATTTAGGGAAAGTTATAGCAAAAAAATAAAGCTATTGGAAAAATGATTTCTATTGTATTTTTTACGAATTGATAAAAGGTAGAATGATATACTGTACTCATTCGATAACTTGAAATATATGTTTACTTACTTCTTATACTTTTATTTTATTTTTGTTAATTAGCTTAGTAGCAAAAATTTATAATTATGTCTCATATTTGAAGAGCTTGAAGTTGTTTCTTTTAAAGTTATTGGCTAAAAGTTGATTGATTGAATCTGTTGTTCGGAGTTAATAGCTGAAATATTATCGAGGTGCAGCTCAGCTGCTGCTTTATAGTTAAATTACTTAGGTACATGTAATTTGTGTAGTAGACACTTTTATGTATCTTAAATGTTGTGATATCTATGTTTAATTGATCTGAATTTTATTACTTTATATTCTAATACGTTTTCTTAGATAATCACATATCAAATTGTTCGACAATTTGTATTTAGAAATAATTTCTTTAAAACGAATTGAAAAATATTGGTGCACAAATATTGTTTACCTATATAGTTTTATTTTTAGGGTATATTCGTTGCATTTACTGTTTTTTACATTAACCGTAAGTGAAACTAATTGTTATTTTTAATTATAATTATACAATTTAGTTAATACTTCCATTATTACCCTCCCTAGTCGTATTATAAGTACATATTTATTGCATCTACAAATTGATTTTCTAAAAACATAATTAGTTTTAGGGTTTTTTGAATGACCCTTTTATCATTGATTTTGACTTTTTTCATTCCAATCTCAAGAGTGTTAAGTATACCTTGGACTTCATCACTGTCATTTACATATTTTTGAACTGTGCCATATACTTGAATAGGTATATACCTAAAATAAGTGTCGTCTGTTTTTACAGTAAATAATTAATAGCTTTTAAGTAATAATTTTTCGATTAAACAAATTCCACAATCTTTAGATATTTGCTTAGCTCAATTTTTTCATTCTCGATTCTAAAACTTGTTTGTGATGTTGTAAACGACTAAAAACCGTAAAAATATACGTATGTAATTACCATTAAGTATAGTTACAAAAACTTTTGTCTGTTATGTTATAAATAAAAGGTAATGTTAATGTCAATATTGTAATTGATGTGTTCAGCTCTGAGCTGTTATTCTTTAATAACTCGAGAAAAAATATAATAAAATGTTCCAATTAATTTCGTGTTTGGTTTTTTTACTATAAATAACGTCACATTTCAGACCCAGATATGATTTTTGTCATACTTTCAAGAATAGAAAGATTTTCATAATGTGTTTAGTATTTCCGAAGATTGCCTCTTACAAACAAACAAAGTTAGTATAGACTAGTAGGATAGAACAGAATTGCTCTGATCCGACCTCAACTGAGTCTTTATACAATATAACTATTTGAATACGATAAACTCAAAAACTACCGAATTTTCATTAATCTTTCTTCATCATACAGGGCAGTTTCATTAGTCTTCCATATCAACTGCTGTTCGTTAGTCTCGCTAAAACTAAAGAACGGCTGGGTTGATTTAGCTAATTTTATGTTTGAAATGTTTGTCGTAGTCCAGGGAATTCAAACGGCAAGAAGTGGTACGGAGAACACCGGGTCATGTAATAAGTAACTAAAAATATACCAACTGGATTAAATAACCAACTAGTATAACTCATTCTCCTCTTTATACTTATAAAAATAAAATATTAAATAACATTATCATGCTCAACTACTGAGTAAAGTGCTCTTGTTAATTTTATAATTGAAAATATACATAATAACAACGCAACAATCATCTTTTGAATATCGGAACGATATCGACACGGTATCGGAACAACATTGTAACTTACCAAAGACTGCAAACGAATTAATCAATCAAATATCCACACTTTGATTATTTATTTAATTTAAGTATCCACATAGTTAAAAAAATATCAAATAAAATAACTTGAATATAATTTTGAGTACCTAACTATAAGAAAAATTCATCTTTTTCGAGAATAGGAGCTTGCGATCTAAACGAGCTTTTCCGTGAGTGTAGCGTGTAAGCATCGCTGCCGGTATTTGCGTCTAACCTCTCAATTTTCTGAACAATATCACTTAAGGCATCCTCGGCTGTATTAATATTCTTTCTTAAAATGGTCACTGTGTCTTTTAACTCCATCATCAAATTGATTTTGGAGTCGATCTTCTCAAACTTTTCTAAAATCATTCCGCGCGCTTTTTGAGTGTGTTTTACTTGCTTGTCTATTCTGCAAGCTATTTCATTTTGTAGTTCCTTAAATTTTCTGTCGAATGTAGAGTCTTCTCTGCTATCTCGCCGCTTTTTTTCTCCAGTGTTAGTGGATAGTGTACGATATTTATAGCCAGAACTACGTGCTGTATAACAACTCTTGTGGAATATTTGTGACATTACTTATAGTAATCTTTAATATTTTATCAGTAATAAATTGTATATACTAAATATTGCAGTAATAATTTCTAAACAGATTTCAGAATTTTGATTTTCAAATTATTGCACTTGCTAATTTTTTGAAGCAAAAGAGAAAATAAACACCAAAGAGTAAATAAAATATAGATGACAACTTTAGGCAAAGAATAAAGTATATGAAACGACCAAGAAGTTTAGATATCTTTATATTTATCTTTACTTTTGACACGACTTTATTTAAGCTTAGATTATATACACTACTGTAATCAATAGGGATCTAAGATTAAGGTAGTTTCAGTTTTTTAACTGTTTATTTGGTTATTAATGCATACCATGACACGGATATATTTAAAACCTGATCAGAAAAATAAAAGACAACCCGCTCGGGAGGCACCACATAATCTTTTCTTTGTTGTTATACGTTATTATGACAAATTTAATAGTAAACAATGGTAACGGTTTAATTCCCTATACAGACTTTCTCTCCCATTTTCATCCCTTTTTCGTTTTGCTTTTTTTCGGGATAAAATAAGACTAGCCTATGGTCACCACATTTGATGTAGCTTTCCGTAGGTGAAAGAGGTTTTAGAATTAGTCAAGTAGTTTCGAAGCCTATTTGTTGCAAACAAACAAACAAATTGTTCCTGTTTATTATATTTCATAATAGACCGAAAATAAATATATCAGCGCCATCTTGTAGAGTTTGAGTACACCATTGCCATATTACTAGCAGTACGGTAGGTGTACGGCAAATGGTAGCAC
Source organism: Diatraea saccharalis (assembly GCA_918026875.4). NCBI lineage: Eukaryota > Metazoa > Arthropoda > Insecta > Lepidoptera > Crambidae > Diatraea > Diatraea saccharalis. The sequence goes on from OU893337.1 coordinate 10,905,960, forward strand.
TAACCACACCATTGGTCGTGCGTTATAGTTTTTAATATACTAGTCTCTCACTAGATAGCGGTAACGACCATTGCAAGATTGTTTAATTGTATGACAATTTAACGCTAAAAATATAGATTACACTAATTTTTTTAACATTTTTCAATATTAATTAAATTTATAAAAGTATTTTTATTTCGAATTTGATAAATCGGGTAATATATAACGTGCTAGTAGTCAAAAAAGAAGTGACTTATTTTTTTTTATTTTTGTTATTTATGGACTTTATTACTTTTGTGTGAAGGGCGAGGGCCATAATAAAAGTGCGTAGGTATTTATAGAAAAAAAAAACATTTTTTTTAATTAAAGTTATTACGTGAGTGTCAGATAACTATGCGTCCTTCTTCATGTCTGGTGTCATGTCTTCATGGTGGCATATTAGATTTATAATGAAGTAATTTCTTTATTTTCATTTTTTTGCATACTTTTTTATACGTATAATTAGGACACCATCTTAAGCCGTTAACCGTGTAAGATTTAAAATGTTGTGAGTAATTATTGTAATATTTATTTTTCATACTATCCAAGCCTGTTAGCCTGTCCAGAATTTAGCTAAATCGGTTATACCAATGATATTAATATCGCCTGTTTAATAAAAAAAAGATGGAAGTAAAAAATCGTTGATTTTGAGTTTTTCTGATAAAACGCACCATTTAGAAGTACAGAATCGGCAGACATCGACAGCGGTATAAAATCAAACTATTTAGAACGAGATGCACTGTCATCGATCTCTTTTCGATTGACAGGAATAAACAAGTTGATTCTAAAAAAGTGTGTAATTCAGTCATGCACCGGCAGTGATTGAAGAAGTTTGTGCTGTCGTTTGGCGAAATTAGAATAATTAAGGAATAATTCTGTTTTGTTTTAAAAGGTGACTATTAAACATTTTCGATATTAAAAACAAAAAAGCATGATGTTTTAGTTACCTCGGTTTATTCGGAAACAAATTATAAAATATTGTGAGGATTTGGAGTTAATTCTGTTTTGTTTTAAAAGTTATTTATAGACCATAGTGCGAAAGTGTAATAATTCGATTTTGTATAAAAAAATATAGCCTGGTCACTGAAGCAACTAGCTAAGCTTCACTGTCATATAAAATATTTTAATGTTTATGAAAACTATTTTGGTTTGCTTCATTTTATTATTTTAGATTATGGTTATAAATAAAATTTGTTTAGGGTTAATTCATTTTCTTGTTAAATTTCGTAAATGTTAACCTATTTTATTGGTTTTTAAATCTTTTAAGAATGACGTCTTGGAGGGCCAAGAAAATACTAGACTTGATTCCTCAAGCAGAAAATAAAATCTATAATACCAATAAGGAAAACTATGAAGAGGTAAATACCTACATACTTAATGTATTTATAAATATTTCGGATTTTTGTTTATATATCTATAATATATAATATATTGATATAATATTTAAAAGTATATACTTACATATTTTTATTTATATTGCATAAACATAAAATGTACTGAACCAAGTTATATAAATTTACTACAAATACATATATATAGTGTATTATCCCGGAGTATTAAAAACTATTATTTTCAGCGCAAAAAAACGTCATCGTCCTATATAAATGATACAAACTATGCTAGGAAAGCGGAGCATTTCTTTTTTTAATAAGAATATAAATTATACAGTGGTATTAGGTTTCTTTTTTTGTAATATATTGAAAACACTTTATTTTAAAACATAATGTACTTTTTACTTTTAATATAAGTAATACTTTCAGATTAAAAACAATCTAGAAATAGAAGAAGAAAACCAGGAAAATATGGTCCCACCGTCCATTGCAGTCACAGAAGAAGAAAGCACAGCACCGATAGAAGAATTATTACACACTGAAACACGACCTATTAGTCTTGTATTTGACTATAGAAGCGATTCGACTGTAAGTGAAAATATAGAAGATAATGAAAAACCAGAGAATGCCTCAGAAAACTTAGCAGTCATGCATTCTAGACGTCCATCCTCACGGTCTTCCAAGGATTCGGTCTCTTTTAGGTCGTCATCATCTAGTTCATCGACATCTAATTCTTCTTCAGCGAGTTCTTCATCTTCAACGAGTTCTTCATCGTCATCGTCATCGAACTCGTCATCCAGCAATAATATGCCACAGGATAAAGACACTTGTGTACAAGAACTTGAGCCAAGCAATGAGGATAATATACCACAAGAGAAAAACGCTAATTTACAAGAACTTCGGCCAAGAAGTGAGGAGACTATATCACAGGAAAAAAATACTATTGTACAAGAACCTAAGCCAAGCAGTGAGGAGAATATACCATCTTGCTCCAGTTTGATAAAGAATAATGACAAACAGCAAAGGCAATGCAGAAGTAAGAACAATGTGAATAATTATATTTCTCCTATTTATACTGATCAAAGCGATGTTGATATCAGTGATGATGATCCAACTGTGGATTATAATACAATATTTGATAGGCCTGCCAAACGAAAAAAATTTCTATTTGGGGAACCAACTCCTTATTCTTCGGATTCTAGTACTAGTATAGAAGAAAATAGCTATAGAGGCCGAAAGCGGTCTAAAAATATTTACAAATGGCAGCAAATTAAAGCAAAACGGCTCAGAAATAGAGGCGAATCCTATGTTTCAATGTCAAAATCTCGTAAAGTAATTCCAGAACGCATTTTAAAAGATACGTGTACAGAAAAATGTAAGTTAAAATGTTCAGAAAATATATCTTCAGAAAATAGATACAAAATCTTTTCTAGCTTTTGGGATTTAGGTAGCTTAGTTGCACAGAGGGCTTATATCCGAACATGTATGGTAGATGTAACACCAAAGTACAAATATACTAATGCTGAACATCCTAGGCGTCCGAACAAAGCTTTCTATTTCACAATTGATGACCAGAGAATTAAAGTGTGTAAGACTTTCTTTAAAAATACGCTGTCAGTTTCTGAACGAATGGTTTACACTGTACAATCTAAAATGAATGAAGGTTTTGCTATGAATGAGCTGCGAGGTAAGCACCAAAACCATAAAAAGCTTGATCCAGAATTACTAAATGATATTAGGAATCATATTACTATGATCCCGAAAATATCTTCACATTATGTAAGATCCTCAACTTCAAAAGAGTACATAGGTGGTGATAAAACAATAAAAGATTTATATACTGATTTTGCTTCGCAGCAAATGATCAATAACAAAGACGTCGGTAATTACATGGCATATTATAAAATTTTTACTGGTGAATTTAATTTAGGTTTTCATCAGCCAAAGAAAGATCAATGTGATCTGTGTGTCGCATATACTAATTCGAACGATGACCAGAAAAAAGATTTGGAAAATCAATATCAGAAGCATTTAGAAGAAAAAACTTTAAGTCGTTTGGAAAAACAAGTTGACCGCCAAAACATAACAAAAGATAACAAAGTTGCAGTTTACGATTTAGAAGCGGTATTACTTTGACTGTTACTGAATTGACATGTGGAGGAAAGAAAGCTTACGAAAATGTACATTGTTACTTTTGGACTGAAGTAGATGCTAAGCGAGGAGCAATTGAAATAGGCTCTTCCGTATGGGAATATTTAAAAAATGTGTCTGCCGAAGATGTAGACCTTAAACAAATTACATTTTACTCGGATAACTGTTGTGGGCAGAATAAAAATAAATTTATAGCTACCTTATATATGTACGCTGTAACTAATTTAAATAATATAACCAGCATAACACATAAGTTTTTAATAAGAGGGCACACCCAAAACGAAGCGGACAGCGTACATAGCTTAATTGAAAGAGAAGTCAAGAAAAACTTAAAATCAGGTCCAATTTACAGTCCAGATCAATATGTCACATTAATTAAAAATGCAAAAAAGAGCAATCCACCGATAAACGTACATGAATTGACGTTTGACTCATTTGTGGACATAAAAGCTCTCCAAGAAGAATGGGGATATAATTATAATGTTGATGAAGATGGAAATACTGTTAATTGGAATGATATTAAGCTTTTAAAAATGATAAAATCGGAACCGTTATGCTTTTATTATAAAACGTCATACAAGGATAGTACTTTTAAGAGAGTTGATGTTAGGAATAAAAGGAAGAAAATGCTTAACATAGCAGAAATTTCTTTAAGTAAAGCTTATACAGAAAAACAAGAACTGAGTGCTAATAAAAAAAAAGATTTAAGAGAATTGATAACGAAGAAGTTGATTCCTTCCTTTTATGCCATTTTTTACAATTCCATAATTTAATGTTTTGAAAATTATAGTACCGAAATTAAAGAGTAATAATGATTTTAGTTTGGTATGCTTATTACCTTTGATAATTATACTATACTATAAAGACTACTTAACATTTAGGATAAAGTGTAAGTTTGCTATATGTTGTCATTGTAACATTTAGTTTGTTTCTATAAGAGATAATTACAAAGACTGATTTATCGTTCCTAATAATTAAAAAGTTTTGATGCTTTTGGAAGACTATTTTTAATAAGAAGTTAGTTTATTTTTATAGTAATGCCTAATAATGATTGTTATTTAGTTTATTATAAATTTACATAATTAAAACTGTTTGGTTATTGAACAAATTTTGTTTTATTAAAAAAAAAAACAAATGAAATCATTTTTTTTTTCTTTAAAAATGACGCATTTAGTACAAGTTTTTCACATTTTCTTTTTGCATAATTTTAAAAGGATTTAATGTCAAATCTTCTCGAAATCACTACTTACAATTTAAAATAAAAACGAAGTATTATGACTTGATACTTAATATTTTTACTAATTGTCAGTTTCTTTTTCACATAAATAGAATTAACTCAAAGATTCATTTTTGGCGACAAAATTATTAAACGTGGTTAAATTAAAACACTATTTTGTTAATAATATTAAAATCTCTAGTATTTATATTAATAGTATTGGTAGTTCAAATAGACAATAGCAAATTACATTATTTTTTATTTAGTATCAAAGGCGGTAAAGTAAAAGTATAAAACTTTAAACGCCATTTCCCACAACTTGCTAATTTTGAGTTACATCTTTTTATTTCTAAGCGAGCGATATGTCTAGATACGCAATACATACCAAAAATCTGAAGCTACTAAAACTAAGACGTTTGTCTTAGTTTTTTCGTTTTGCACTTCATTACTCATTCAACTCCCGCCAAGAAAGTACAAAAAAATGCTCCGTAAAAACAAAGAAATACAGTAGATAAAATTCGATTCTCTTTCACAAATACACATAATACGAAATAATATTAAGTTTCACACTTAAGTCATTAACATTTTTGGCAATAAATACAAAATTAAAGCTAGGTTATAAAATAAAAATATTTATTTTTTTTCAAATAAAATTTCGACATTTTGCCGTCAGTGTTGCCACTGCTATTCACTTTCAATTTTCCCAAGTATATGGGAACCTTTTCTTTTTAATTAACGTGGCTATAATTTATCTAAATATCTTTTTATAATTAATCATATAGCTCAGCTTAAGTATAGGTAACTGCGCTAATTCTGTTGATAATTTTTTTATTCATGCACACAGATGTTAATGTAGTTTAATTTTTTTCAATGCGTGGAATAATTCGTTAGTTGTCGAGATACAACTTTTGAAAATACGTAAAATTGTTTGTTTGATGTTTTATGAACTTTAACAAATGTTTTTGTCTTAACCACTAACTTTATCGAAAAACAAAGGGATATGCACAGAGCTTAATTTCGTAATTGTTTTTTTTTTTCATAGTTTTTGCAAAGAAATTTTCAAAGTTACAGTATTTTACTAATTGATTTTATACATATATCTACACTACTCGTTCATTCATTCATTCATCACAATGGGTGAAATTTTCGACACCTGGCAATACAATATCAATTACCCATTTTTCCGTTCATTCTGTCGTTCGCACATATTCTGTCTTTGTTTAATTTAAAGTTTAATCGTAGATATGAGGGAGACAAATATAATAAATCTATTTATATTATATAGTATAAATATAATTTGCAAAGCTACGTCCTGATTTCGAAAAAGTGCTACGCTTTTTGGCGCGTCTGTTGTATGGGATTGCTTCTCTAGTTATTAAACTCATTGGGTTATACCTACTTATAATTCTGTTGCAGGATGGACGACAGAACGCAATTAGGTTGATAATAGGGAGTACAACCCCAAAAGCAATTAACAAATGCGGAACTTTTGTGTTGATTTATTGATGTCTATATAAAATCTTTTTTGACCTATTAAAGATTTTTGAAGTATATTCATTTTTATTTTAGTTTTTTCGTACAGAAGCAAACTAACCCTTAGTTTGCTTCTGTACCGGGTCTAGAATTTGGCTCCTTTCAAATTTGGAAGAAATATACCCCTAAAAGCCAGTCCACACAATATGGATTTTAGTTTATGCACCGTGCTTCCAAATGAAGTGAGGAAAGTTTGTGTAATTGAACAGTAGGTAGACGTCAAGTGTATTGTTAGGACAATTTGGTGCTACCTACGGTTTATGAGATTTTCGCACCAAAAAATGCAAAAAATCATCGTAATTTTGTTGCACAAATTAGAATAATTTAATCCTGTCAAACTATGTTTTTTCGCACCAAAAAATGCAAAAAATCATCGTAATTTTGTTGCACAAATTAGAATAATTTAATCCTGTCAAACTATGTTTTTAAGTCTGTAAATAACTAAGAGAAGTTATTCCGATGATGAAGTTGGTAGTAAATCTCGTACATAGGCCACGATGCCAAACAAAAAAATATTTTTTTAAATAAATTTGTCTTTCAAACAGACACTTCTACAGTAAATTTGAACAAGTAATAATTTCACTTTTCAACTAGTTTTAAGTTGTTTTATTTTCATTGAATACTTTTCCAGATACCTAAAATAGTTATTGAATTCCATATGATTATTTAAAATAATAAAAATGTTTCATGGTATTCCTATTGTATTGTAATACAGAAACACGGTCTTCCACAAAAAAAAAGCTCCATGCATAAACCACTCGAAAACGTGACATAAAAACTTAGTTAAAAACAATAATTTCGTTCTCCGTTTACACATTGACAATACAAAAGAAAAACTCTTAAAAGGTCCAGAGGTTTTTTTTAACCTATTGTAACAGATACAAAAGGTACCTGGCGTAGCGTTATTTCGAGATAAATTTATATTTGATGAAGTGCAAAAGTCGGGTTAGTCTTTTGACAGTTGTTCGGGTAAATTGTGATTTGGGCACAATATGGACAATGTGGATACAATGTCCTCCGTGAAAGGTTTGGCACACATGGGCTCAACATGTCTTTTGAAATGCGAACTGGCCTAATGACGCCACTGTGAGAACTCGATACAAGTGTATTTTTTATTATATTGTGTGTATTGAATGTGTTGGTCATAACTAGATTTCTCACGATGTAGCATATGGATATTAATCATTTTCTGTTAGATCTATAAAAGGTATTTAATCAGACGCTCCGAGTTTTAGGATATATGACGTATTTACAGCTTTTTATTAAAGTTTAATAGTCAGCGTGGAATATTACGAGTAATATAAATTACACATATAAAAACAAGAAAATCAAAACTGTTAACGAAGTTTCTTTACAAGGCGTACACTTAGATTCTCATATAAACTGGAAATCAAATATCGGGAAGCTTAAATCTATGCTTCCTAGCTTTACATATGCGGTTCGATAAATTAAGAAAACCACCGACGTACAAACAGCACTTACGACCTACTACGCTTACGTATAAAAATCGCTTAGTTATGGCGTGATTAAAATTGTGTGGGGAAATAGCACCGACTCCAGCTCTCTGTTTACTCAATAAAAGTAACTAATACGCATAATTTTTAATGTACAAAACCATATTTTGCAAAGCACAAAACTTTAATTTTATCAGGTTTAGAAATTTGTAAAGAAATATCCAGTTTTCTTTAATAGGCGAGAGGAAATAACTTCCAAATGCACTATGCGAGATCGTTAACTCATATTGCCTGCTTCACGCTTGCAGCTCTACCACTCTGGCCTACTAGTCATGTCAGCAAGAATGTTTAAAAAATTGCGAAGTGCAATTAAATGCATGACCAAAAAAAAAGTTTCATAAAACATGTTAAGAATAGGTAATAAAAAAAATCAATATTTAAATATATAAATATGAACCTATACTTGTGATTTTGAATACAATAATATATGAATGTAGATTATACCTATTTTCTTTTAAATATTCGTCCTCTACTCTCCTTATTATAAATTACGGTATCACCGGCCTATTTATATCACCATTGCTGGGGGCAGGCTAAGTATCCTTTAAATAGAATCAAATTCATTAAAGTTTCAAGCATATTACGGCATGATTAAATGGAAACTAATTTTATCCTTTTTTAACGTTCCTTTTCCTTTTCCTTTTTTTATGTTTTACTCTTACGACGACATAGATGACATAAATAAGTTTCACTATTTGAGAGCTTCTCTGGAAGTACTCATTGGTGTGGTAATTCAATCCATAGAATTTTCGGCTTTAAACTATAATATTGCGTGGAAGAAAGTTTTTGTACGAGCGGTACGACAATTAACGGTTACTTACACAAAACCACGTGTCAGCCTTCTTTCATTTTGATATGATTACTAAATAAATGTCTGTTATTAACAAGAACCTTCATGCTCTCGAATCTTTAGGGGAACCAGTAAAATAGTGGGACACACTAATTTATATTGTCACACAAAATTGGACCAAAAACCTCGTGAATGGGAAGAGTTTGAAGGTCACTTGAATAAAGATAATTCGATTACATTTGATACTATTTTAGGGTTTTAACGTTATCGTTCCGATTTGATTGAAACTTTAGAGTAATCACGTGACAAATATTCAAATTCACAAAACGAATTGCACATTAGGTTGAAAACTCTCGTAACGTTCTATAAGTTCTATAAAATCTTGTCGTAGGTGTAACAGTGATCATCATTTAAATAATTACCCTCAATTTTTAACCTTAACTAACGAAGCCCGTCTTAAAAAAGTTTGTTTTAATTATTTTCTTTGCAAACGCTTGTAAGAATTAAGCCTCTAAAAAATGTAAACGACTCCACTTTACTCTGGTGCCACAGGCTAAAGCGAAACCTGTTGCTGCTGCTTCCAATGTCATTTTTAGTGATTTTGAAGGTGCTGCTTCAACATCGGCAGTATTGTTGGTTCCTGCTTTGCCAACAAAAATAATAATGTTGCTTTACTAACAAATGTTGCGTCTACTTGTAAAGCACAGGCTGTATTGTTGTCTATCACTTTGGTAAAATTATATAATTATAATTATCACGAGCACATCGTTCTTGCCGTATTAGACAGTGGTAGTACGTCAAGCCTAATTATTTCGAATGTATGTCGATAATTAAATCTAACCACTAATGAAATAGACCGACCTATACTAGGTATTAATTATGTCACCATGTACGTAGGTAAAACATGTCGGATTACATTAAACTATTCGAACTACAGCTGATGTTCAGCAAAATACCGGGTCGCGAAACGGATCTGACTGTTTTGAAAATTCCGTCCGATATTTATTTGGCTGACCCCACTTTTTATAAACCCTCAGAAGTAGATAATAGGAGCTGATCTTTTCTAGAACGTATTAGGGTCAAAAAAGAAATTAAGTGAATAACAACATGTGTTGTGCGAGACTATTACCATTTATTATTTAACTATGATTTTCAACTGTACAGTGATATTAAATATCATTTCACTTCAATAAGTTCAGATGTTACTGACGAAAAAGATGACACTCGAACCGATTTAACATGTTTTGGGCAGTTGAAAGAAATAGATTCCAAATCACCTCATTCTTCACCAGACGAAAAGTTCTTAAGGGAACATTTTATTCAAAATACATTCTGTTTTAATGCTAGTCGTTTCTGTGTTAGAATACCTAGTATGATCCTAATATATGGATAATTAATTCCAAAGGGCTAAACAATGTTTATTTTCATTCGAACGCAGGTTAGTTAGTAAATCGGACATTAGTAAAATGTATAAAGAATTTATTACGGAATACCTACAAATTATTAGCCCATATGACCGAAATTCACACATTAGAATCTGATCAATATTCGTATTTTATGCCTCTTCACGGTATCATACGTGAAAGTGTGGACCATGTGTGGTAGTCATAAAAATTCTATTACAAAAATTGTAGCTTCAAAAATTATCATGGGATGAACCATTACCTTCCAAACTTAACAAAATATGGAATGACCTAATTAAACATTTACATTCATTGAATGATATTTACATCCCATGAGACGTCATTTGTGATAAATATCAAACTTTGCAGTTGCACATTCTATGTTCGTAGTGTTGATGACAGTGGAGTGATTGTGGATCGGTTATTAATAGCTAAAAGCTATGTGGCACTAGTAAAGCCAATAACTATAAACAGGTTGGAATTGTGCGATGCTTTAATAGGAGCTTGTTTGTTTGTTTTAAATATGACAGGCAATTGTACGTAGGAACATGTACCCACGAATAAAAACCCTGCAGACCTAGTATTCCGTGGAGTTGATATTAGTGCTCTTCAAGATTTAGATTTGTGGTGGTCTGGTCCAGAATATCTACTAGGTACATGATCAGTGTGACTGGCCTTCTCAACCTAATCATTGTGCTTCTCTTATTCATTTTAAACAGTTTTCAAATTATATGCGATAAGTTTGTTTAATAGCCTATGTTCTATGTTTTAATCAGAAATGTAAAGGTCAATCTGTTATGACAAGCTTTTCAGAAGAGCATTAGCTGCGGAATATCCCGAATACGAGTTGCTGTTAAGAAACCAAACTTTACATAAAAAGAGCGCTAAAGCCGTACATTTGGAATTAGTAGGTGACTTAACAAGCAATAATTACTTATTGACATTGCGTCGTTTTATTGCACGAAGAGGGAAACCCTTTAATATTCATTCCAATAGTGACATTTGTTGGTGCATATAACGAGTTGTCGAAATTCTTAAAAAGCAGTGTCGATTCTCTGAGCAAAGTTTGAGCAAATGATGGTATTAACTTCAAATTAAGAAGTAGAAATTGGGAAGGATTGTGGCTGTACATACTGAAGCTGATGGTATTGCTCTTGTGGCGGATATAAAAACCTCGACTTTTGTAATCTGATTGCGGTTACAATAAAACCTATAAATCTATTAAAGTAATGTTCGTTGTTACATAAAATGTTATACTTTTGTTTCGGCACCATTGAAAGCGAATTATGTTTTATGTAGACACAGAAAACATAAACATGTTAGGTAGGAAGTGTCAGACAGAACGCAATAATTTTGTGTAGATATAGGTATAGGTTTTTCAATAATATCGTAAGTGTGGTATGATAAGTTTATGACGAACTTTACAGTGAACTTTAGTTGTTAAAATACATTAGGTTGCCAGATGTCTACGAGATACGAGGAAGTTTTCGGTCAAATGTCAATGTTTTATTATTGGTTTACGTTTTATTTTGCTTATCTGTGTCAGTTTGTCTGCCAATTTTATTATTATAACTAATTATAATATTTATATTATTATAATTTTATATTATTATTATAACTCTTCAACTTGGGATATTATTTGCTGTTTCTTATATTTGTTAATCGTATTTCTATTAATGTTAAATATTGTTTTCGGTTATTTTTGTATGTTTTACGAAATCTAAATTATAAGTTTTTTTTTTATATGGAAGTGGGTATTTATTTATACTTTGTTTGTAATTTTCTTATTATTTTATTTAACTCATTCAAGTCCTTGGGCTGGATTGAGGTCAAAAGTGAGCCCATTACGAATAAATCAAAAACTCATATAGTTACTTTAATAATTTACTATGGTTATTTAATAATCTGATTTTCTCTTTTCTCCTTCACTTCTTGCACTTTATTTGTCCCTTATATGCTTTTACGTTTTATACATTAATTATATTTGTCATTACTACATATATTACCTTTTGTTTCGTTTGTTTGCGTAATTGCTTTGTGTGTCGTTTCCACCATCTGCTGTTAATGCTATGTATATTTTCGTACATTGTAAGGTTACCTGGCAGAATTCGCTATCAAGCGATAAGGCAGCATATTGTTCTGTTTTTAATATTGCGCAATAAAGAATATTTGTTATTATTATTATCTTTTGTGACACACGATGACACATTTTTGTTACAAAAGTAAGTGTGAGTAATCTCTCGTAATTGGTTATTGAATACAGATTTATCACAGGCATTTATCGGTTGATACACCAATTATTTTGAGGGCACACCCACTAAGAACACTTTTGTCGCCAGCCGAAATCAAAAGTTCCACAAAGAAAAACGTTCAGGTAACGAGTCCTGTGGTATAATAGCACTCTCGAAATTCTATTCAACTCATTTGCTTTTGAAATCACTACCGATAGCCATGCTTAAATTTCGACTCTATCAACATAGAAATAAGTTACAGAAATATATGAATATTTGTAACTTTGGTAACCTGCGCTCTTCCAAAGATAAGCGCCACCTCACAAGGGTTTGTGACTTTTTTTAAACTGAACGTAATTTTGTAGTAAGATTCCTTTTGTGTTATTTTCGAGTCGCCACATAAAGATACAGGTACTATTTTTTGCGGACTCCTTTGTTGCTTGGGGAAGTCCCCAAATGTAGTTTCGAATATTGTCAAAGATTTCTAAGATTTTGAGTAAATAAGCCACGAGACCTTTTTTGAAACGTTAATGTTTTAATGAATCCATAGATTATTTATATACTTACTTAGGTATTTAGTTTAAGTAAAATGTAAATTTCATATGAAAATCATATACCTATATGATCTCATAATTGTTTGTATATAAAAATCTCTCAGTTATTTCTTTAATTAATATCAAGACCAATGACAGGCAGGACACTGATTTACTGATGGACACAAAATTGAAACGAAATATATTATGTATCATCGACGTTTTCACTTTTATTTTAATTTTTTGCGTTTAATTTTATTACGTAGTCTTTTTGCCATCTGCTCTTTAGTAGCTCACTATTCGTACTTACAATTTTCATAATAACGTTTTAGAGAAGTGTATGCTATTCTTTTTTATTATAGTCAATTAGGTAAATATATAATTCAACTTATCAACCTGAATGCATTATTTTAACATTAATTGGAATGCCAAGTAATGTGAAAATTTACCAAATTGTCGACCAAAAAGACTAGCATACACTAGATTATTCATTCGTTATAAAAAACGTTACCATGAAAATACCTAGGTACCAACAACAAATTGCTAAAATAAACATGTAAGTAATTGAATAATGAACCACGAGCCGTTAAAATACGTTTTACTATTTAGTTCGTTGAAATAAAAAAGAATACACAGTAAAAGGTCCACTTATTCAACATGGTCACTAAACATTCCAAGATAGTAATTTGAGCCGAGTTCGGTTGGAATGAGAAAAAAATATAAATAATATAGATGGCGCTGCAGGAGCCGTCCCTGTGGCGTTGATAGGTTTTATTGGGTTAGGATGACCAAATTTTTTTTAAATTTTCTTCGGCTATTCGCAATATGGCGATTGGTTTAAATATATTTTAACTGACACAAAATGTTGTTATATAATTAAAAAGAAAAAAAAATATAACTTATACCTATTGCAATATTTCTTAAGATTTATTTTATAAATATTGCTTTTTTTTCGTTGAGAAATTGCAAATAAATTGTGTATATGTATGTTGGGTAATAAAAATATATATATTAAAAAATAAACAAATCACCCTATTCGTGTGGTTTATGTACATATTAATACAATAAATGATTGTTTCTTTGTCTTTCTTTCGCTTCTCATTGTCAGGGTTGGTTAAGTTATGATTTTATATGTGTGTATAACTCTTACGAATTAACATGAAATCTGAGAGCCTATACTATTAGTTCTTGAACGAAAATCCAAAAAAAATTAAATCGTTCAAAATACTTTTTCAAATTTATTTCCGTTATCTGTGCATCAAAGGCTCTCTCTCCATTATTTTATCAAGTTTAAAAATGCGTTTCTTTGAAGTCGTATTAACTTTTAGAAAACAGACGAAATTCGTTTGTGAAAAAGTAGAATAGACCTTCAGATGTCATATTAATTCGTAGGAGTAGGTTTTGCCAAGATAAAGTTATTTCTCCGTTCTAACTAGGAGGCGGGTGAAGGCTTGAGTGACACCTTGTGAATAATAAACTATCAAATTTATGTAATTATTTTTTATTAGATTTAATTGTCACCCTTTTCGGGGAACACGTACGCTCATAAAAAGGATTCCTTTTTTACTGTAGACCACGTTGTACGACACTAGGCGTCGAGATTACAACGAGTAGACGCGACAAATAAAATGAGTTCTACATCAATTTCTGGCCAGTATTTTTTTATTTTTCAGTTACGAAAGGAATTTAGGACGCAATTTGTTCAGTTTTTTATTACATTAAGGATTCTAGTTATCATCTGCGGCAAGGATTGTTTTACAGTATTTTTGAATTTTAAAATAAAGTTTATTTTCGTATGTTAGTTGATGTTGGTTTGATTTCGTAGGTACTTATCGCATTTTTTCTGCAAGTTGTGTAATAGCTCTATTAGAAAGGTTAATATTGACTTACAAAATGGCTTCAATAGAAGTTTCATAAGCACATAAATAGCCTTAAATATGAGCATTTCACATTTTGGAAGTCGGATGTTTTTGTAAAAAAATATTAAAATTTCATGTTATTACAAAAATCATAGGAAATAATACCTAAATCTTTTGATTTCTTCGACGATAAAAAATATGTTGTTGAAGTATTTTTGTTGTTTTGCAGAACACTTCCAACTACTTTGTTACAGAAACAAAACCTCTAATCCGATTTCCACAACATTTTCCGATTTTATTTTTAAATCGATCTATAATGCGGAAATCGGTGAACAACGTGAACATACATAAAAATACATACCAGTCGAACATAGAACCATCGAACAGTTTGATGAATTTATTTATAGCTTTTATATACAAAAAAAAAACATAGAACATGGTAATTAATTTATTTTACGGTCAATTGTATTTAGTATATTTTACCTTGGGAAAGTAGTGGTGGGTGATATGTACTGTAGAAGTAAGAGCATTTAAAATACGTGTCTAAAAGCCTTTTTGGTAAATGATGTGAGTTATGCTATGAAGTGAAGATGACATATGATTAAACTATACAAAAAAAAACATAACACATAAGTAATAAAACTTTAAAATTACAGTAAAATTTCTTCAGCTCTATATATTTCCCTCCTTTATCATAATAATTAAGTTAATAAAATACCCTTTATATAAGTACTAAAACATAAAATGCTTACTTAATATTATCATTAAAACTTAATTGTAAATTAACGTTACGGTTACCTTTTATGTTATTTGGCATAACAAATGAACATTTTACGACAGCTTCAAATTACATTTTAAGAGCACCGACCACCCGAGGTGGCTTCTAAATACGTTTCAAAGGAGATGAATAAAGTGCACTCCATTCAAAACAAAGTAACTAAAGGCGACAGGTAATATAAAGATTTCTATTGACTGACGCGAGCATCGGTAAAATGGTGCTCTTAATATATGGCTCCATTTCGTGGCGCCAATACTATTATTACCTTTTTCTATTAAGGGTATACATCTCCCGATAAAAAGAGTTTTTACTATAGATAGGTGTGTTTTTTATTAATGCAACTAACATTGTGAAGGCATCCTTCCTGGGGCGGAGAGTGTTGCGTCGCCGAACCTCTATAGAAGAGATGCGTGAGTTTAATTCTTGCCGTATAAGTTCTAATTGGTCGTTTTTCACTGACGACGATCGAGGCCGGAGGACGAGCAAAAAGTGGAACGGCGCGGAATGCGCCCGGTTGAATAACCAGCGTCTGCGCCTAACTATAAACAAAAAGTCAGTTGCGTAAAAATACGTTATCCCGTACCCATACCGCGGCGATTTATTTTTCGTGCCACCGTGCGCACTTTCAACTCGGAGTGGCTTATTTACGTTGCTCGCACGTTTATTTTTTTCCCAGATTATCGGAGACGCGCCAAGAATGTTGAACTCATTCAGGCCAGTAAGTGGGCAGAGGAATCCGCCATTCATATTGCCGCTGGTTGAATATCAACGTGCACATTTTGGGGCAGAGGGTTTTCTGCTCTCGCTATAGATAATTTTGTTAAGTTAAACCTGTCTACTGAAATACGATATAGCCTTGAGAAGCTGAACAGTTTCATAAGATTCTTCGGGTGGGGCGCGATTAATATACAAAGCGGATGATGACGTGAACACTAAAGATAAATTAAGTTGATCTTTCAGAAGTTATTAAGGTTACGAGATGTGTCACATTTCTCTGTGTCTCCGATTATCGATTAGAGCCGTTTTTGTTTATAAGGAATGTAGCATTGTATTTTAGAATTTTCAAATACAAATTGAAAAAAGAACCTTGTAAAATATCAGTATCTAAAGCATGCTAAAGAATATTTAGCTGACTGTAATTAATAATTGAATTAATACATCATGAATGAATTATTTAACATAATATGTTATTGAATATATCAAGTTGACATTTACCTACCAATATTGTATGCCTTTTGGGCAGATCGCAGTGTAACTACTCAGTACTTGCATCTAATATCTTTAAGTAACCTATGATCACTAATAATGTTTTAATTTGAAACTATTATACTTTTACGGTCAAACAGACAGGCCTGGCCCATTGTGTTAAAATTTAATATTACTAAAAGAGCAAGGTCTAGAATAGGATATGTGTACATTCAAATCCTTGCAAAATTTATTTTATAGCCATAGCTATATTATAATAGCGATGACCAAAATCATAACCCTCTTTTTCGCTTCGCCGTAGTTGGGTATAAATAGAAAGTAAAGTTTATTTATCTTCAATATAAATTCAATGATATAACGTATATTCATCTCTGATAGAATGCACGGAACAATTGACAGATGAATCAAACCGATTCCTCTTGAGTTTTTCTAAGTATTCGTCCCTCGACCACATTCCAGTGTTTCCGTTTATACTTCTTTGGTAAACTTTATCCTTAGATGATAGTTTTCCGCGTATATAAGGTCATCTTATTTTCCATTATAGCTTTCAACATTAATAATAAACTACCAATCAAAACTAAAATACTTTCATTTTTCTCAAAAGATTTTCATTTGAAGTTGCTAAGGATAAAGCATCATGTATAATAAAATAAAAAAATATTTAGTTTTATGATGCACAGTCATTTTAAATATTTAAATTGAATTTTATTGATCAATTACCACAAGGAACTTTTAAAGAATACGAAACGTATGAAAAATAAAATATTTTTTCAAAAATACACGCGATAAAATTGTTCAAAGCTATTTTTATTTAATTTTGGATTCCTTTCATTCTGTGGACAGTTATGTCAACACATTTGGTAACCACTTGTAATGCTTGCATACAAACTGGCTGATATTCTGCCCACGTATTTATGATAAATAAATTTCTTAAGAACGTTTCAGTACCTTAGATTTAGTCTAATGAGATCACCAGTTTATTCCCATTTTTTTGTTCACTCCTACTTTTGGGTAATTATTTTGCATAATTTATACGGAAATAGCAAAGTCGTTAGTTAGGCTCAGATTGCATAACGATTAAACGCAAGTCTGAAACCGTAAAAATTGTAACACCATCGCTTTCTATATATGTGCATACCTTAACTGATGGTAAACGCGAGCCGCAATGTATACGGTTTTCCGTTTTTAGCCTTACGAGTTACGTTAAATATAATAAGATTTAAATGTAATTTGATTATGTAACATATCTAAAAATTTACAGAAAAAACGTTCTAAATCTAAAATCAAGACAAAGTACAATATGATAATATAATAATTATAAGAAAGAAAGATTAAATAATTATAGAAAATAAGAAGAATCTTAGAATCGCTGAGTTATCAGTCAGATTGATAAGTCAACGGTCAGCAGACAATTGTGAACTACCAATTGTAGAAGAAATTTCTTGTGTTCATTAATCGCTTTCTTACCAATGAAACATTTTTCACAATTCCTAAATTAACTTAATTATTAAAGACCCCATTAGTTTTTTTTTATTGAAAACGAGAGTTCTGTTGTACGTATTTAGTAAACCCCTACAATATAACAACGTTAAGTAGGTGTGTGCGCGTGTATCAATTGTAAGCAGCTATTATGCCACTATGGGGCAAGGCGCGGCAAGCAGGACGCAGGGTCATTATCCTGATTATTTCTTGAGTTCTGCAGCCGTTTCATCTAAGTTGACTGCTAATACTTCAACTGTATAACACAATCCTGCAATTAATTTTGCAATATTATTTAACTGCACCAGAGAAAGATACGTTGTAATGGAATAATAAAAGTTTCGTGTCTCAAAACATTATAAAAACAAAACAAATGATGTTTTTTACATATTCCAAATTCGAAGTAAGTTGGTCTTTATAACAAATGAGGACGTATTAGCAAGTCCCTCTCACTGTTTGTAAACCTTATCGTTATGAGAATGAGAAAAATAGGCAACCTACATCTTATCGATTTTTTTGGACGTGTCTCTCGATTAATGCTAGATTTTCATGAATAACAGATGAGGGAATACGATAAACAAAAATCACTCACTTGAACACATTTTACAGTGATGACCTCTTGATTTAGGTTGGCAATTCATTTTTTAATATTAAATCTTTATGTTATCAACCCTCTAACAATCAATTAATAGATTATAGGATATTTTAATTAATTGTACGTTTCTTACTATAAGGTACAATTTCTTACTATAAGATAATTAATCTGTGGAAATAATAACGATTCATAACTATCTATTGTCATTACTATGACTGTAGTCAAACCTATTTTCATTAGGTGTTTGAGGAAAGATCGCTTGGTGAGTTATTTTTAGAAAATATGGCGTAATACATCCTAACACAAAAATATAACGCATTACGCATAAAATAAAATCGTTGTATGATTCAAAACTAGTGAGCAAAAACTTCGAAAACCTTTCGTATTTCACCATAAGAGTGTTAAACACCTTATATTCATCTTTATATATTACCTACATTAAATACTTTTCGAGTCTGAATGTATTATGTCGATGTGTTTTTTCTATATTTGTTCCAATGTTTGTTAAAGACGAAGCACTTTTTCATGGACTAACATTAAATACTTAAATTATTATGAATGATAACTATTATATCATTTTTGTATACAGTTTCTTGAGTGATTGGTTCACTGGATCGAAGAAATTTATTCGGGTATGCTGAAAATAAACTTTAAACAAATTAATTTATGGTTACTGATTCGGTTTTTATGGACTATGCATTCTCTTTTATTGCCTTTCATTCAATGTAAAGTTAACTAAAAAGAGACAGCAAAATGTATTTAAATGAACCATGAAAAATATCGTGCGACAATATCAATGACATACGAAGATATTACGACATGAGGTAATAAAAGACATTTTTTTTGGATTTTTAAAGTTAATAGGGTTTTTATTTAAATATAAGATTTTCGTATTCGATTCAGATATACTCAAAAATCCAGTATTTTCGTTAAAATTCGTGCTGCATTATAAATTTTAATGTAGTGAGTAACACAAAAACATT
This sequence comes from Diatraea saccharalis, assembly GCA_918026875.4. Taxonomy (NCBI): domain Eukaryota; kingdom Metazoa; phylum Arthropoda; class Insecta; order Lepidoptera; family Crambidae; genus Diatraea; species Diatraea saccharalis. The sequence continues at coordinate 10,925,580 of OU893337.1, forward strand.
GTTGAAATTAATTGCCGGAGCCAAGGTTGCGGGGTCGATGTCCTTGTCGGTGGCCGCGCTGCGCGGGCGCACAGCCACTAACCTCCTTGCACGTTCGGATAGCAAATGACGTGGAGCAGGATATTTTGAAACATCAAAAAGCATTAAAACTTCATTTGTTCTTAAAAAAGTTATATATTTTAAATAATTTACTCAATTATAAAGTAGATAGGTTGTATCTATAATTGAGTAAATGATCTCATTGCATCTTTTGGGTTACATTATTACAACGTGGGTGTCTTTGATTGCGCAGAACTGTCAGAATTAGGGAGAAATATTTAAGCGTTTTACATTACTCTATGTTATATTGTTGGTTTCTGGAGTTAAGTCGATGAACAGGGTCATGTATTCATTGGCATAGGTCCTTGTTTTGCTGTAAATCACGAATGAAAATCATTTATGATTAAGTATTCTCAACTCATAACATGTAATCACGAGATTGTTTTGCTTGTATAATTTTTCAGTCGTAAAAAAGTTTACTCGTTTTTTGCTATCCTGAATTAAACTTAACAATAGTTTAAATATGTATTTACGAATAAAAAATTATCCGCTACAAAAAAAAAAAATAATTTGCATCAAGACGCGAAGTCCACTTTCCCGGTGTTGACGCACACAGCTTCTGCGCTACGCTGCGCCGGCGATAATTGTCAGCAATCATTTGTTTATGAGCCAGTACAGACAAGCCTACTGTTGATGGCATTCAAGATATTTTAATCGTTGTATAATATAATTTATGAAACTTGCATATTTTATTATAGAACTTTTAAAGAAAAAGCGCTTTACTTTGTTACAAAAGATTTATACAAAATACTTAGAATTATTGTTTAATACGTGATCGGTAACTCCTTATGTTCCCGATATTACTGCGCTGTAAATATTATTTTCACAGGATCCTTTTAAATGTTATCATATTGGATTATTTGGTTTTGTTTTTTGTAATGTTTTATTTGGTTTATGTTATTTGGTTTTGTTTTTTATCGTGCAGGATTCGTCCAGCCGATTCATCCTCGTAGTCTTGAATTATAAAACTTCCTCTTTGGTCAATATAATGATGTTGAAAACTACATTGAAATACGTCGTGTAGTTTAGAAGATCTCAGAGTACAGATAGCGGGTACAGATATGAGTAAAGTCTGATTTTACAAAATTAGTTTTGATTTTTAATTCGCGATTTGGTTACTTATTTAATCTATATTCAGAAACTTATTTTAGAGAGTCTTGAATATTGAGAAAATAATTATGAAAATGACTACGGTAAGCTATACATAATAATTTTCATAATTTTTGTGGGTAACAAGTAACACAAATATTAAAGCATAAGGTTGTCACGATTGATCATTTAATTTTGAGCGTACGTGGTCATCAGTGTGGCATAGAAAAAAATAGAAAGTCGTTATAACATAAACGTTTAGTTCTTAAGGTCTGGTGTGCAACGCTGCAGTTTTAGATTTTTTTAAAGTTATTATCGAATAGTAATATTTATAAAGGTAGTCTCTTTGTTTGGTTGATGGCTTTTCTGATATGCAGAGGCTTCGATTGGATTTGGAAACAGTTAGAGCCTACTGGTATATTGAAGTTGATTTGGAATGTTATACACAAAATAGAAATAAATATGTAATGTAGCAGGATAGTCATCAGACTAATACCATACCGACTACATATGTCTTAATGTAAACAAACGTATATAATGGATATTAAATATTCGTATAAAACAGCGAAAATAATGTATATAAATTAACAAAGATTTTTTTATATGCTTTGAAAGTATCGTGCGGTTCGAGTGGGGAGATTATTACTTATGACGTCATAAGATAGTCTCAATATTTAATCGCGAATTGTAACGTTAATTTATTGGAATATTTTTGTTTCTTCGAACTGAACAGTATATAGTGAATGACTTGCTAAGAAAAATCAGCCCGTATCCCTATTTAAATAAATAATACATATGTACAATAATTAACACATTAGAGTGCACGAATTCATCAAATGACACTTTATTTTGATAATTAATGTGTTCGAAGTATAGTTATAATTTATTTTGTTTTCATTTTGTGGTAACCTAATGCTGTTGTGTGTAACTTACCTTAATGGCGCCACATTCGTAAGCTCCAGTGTTTCCACTTTTGTACATACACTCGTTAAGGAAGCTATTTTTAGAAACTGTATGTATCTTGCCCCACTTTGGTTTAATGATATCGTTGATAAACGTCAATAAGAGTCACGAGGTTGCTCTTTGTCCTAAAATTGCGAATACTCACTATGCTACCATAAAACTGATATGAAGTAGAGCAGTCAAATTGATATTAATATTATAAATGCGAAAGGTAAGTAAAACTCCCTAGTCAAAGTACTGGAATATGGCGCCCTAGGCGGGACACTAGAACGATGCTCATAAAAAATTAAAATAGGGTATATAGGTATGTACTGCTGGTCTGAAAAGTTTGTACTTTTGAATGCCGCAGACATGGATTCGTATTCAAAGAACAAAATTAAATTATTTTTATGATACTGTATTTTATGCTTTATGCACAATAGCAATGAGAATTTTTTGGTGCCTTGGGCATTCTCTGTGAGTCAACCATTGGGTGATGTGGAGATAAAAAATTAAAAGTAGGTGCATATTCAAACTTCAGACTTATAAAGACAACACAAACCTACTTACACAAATGTCTATGTACGTATGGGCACCTAATTCTTCTTTGCTTGAGCGACATTAATCATTATCATACAAAGTCTTGAAAGTAAAATATCAAAAGTATTTCTTAGATATAATTCGATTTTATAACTTGTTCCAATAACTTCATGGACTACGTAACCATCTTTCTGAAAGTTGTCACGCAATCGGTGATTTATCAAGCGATTACTGCAAAAAATCTCTGTTTACTTAGGACATCAGATATGCTGAGCAATGTCGTTGCTACACGGTACATTGCTCATTCAGTCTTGTCATTTTATTGCAATATTAGTTGCCTGGTTAACATTTTACAATTACCTAGGTGTTTTTCCGATATTCAAACTGTGATAACCGAAGCTAATTTAGTATCATCATTTTCAGACTAATGTTCCCGTGTAGACGCACAGGTTTTCTAGATCGAATCGAATAAGGAGAGCGGCTCAAAACTTATTAAACGGATCAAGTGCAGATTGGTGGGTGTTAAAGACCCAAGCACGGATTAACTTGTCATGATGAAATTTTGGTTACCGACCCCGTGACCGGCTTTTGCGAAAATTGCTGAAACTTTGCACATTGTACTGGAGACTGAATGCACTAACCACTACGCCATCGAACTAATCAAGCGAAAATACTTAATACGATCTAAATAAATAGATCGACGGCGTATTGGATGAGAGCCGCGGCCCACGATCGTTGTTGTTTAGCAACTATCGTAAGGGTCGTTTACTGGATGGGTGATCAAAAAAAATATTATCTCAAGCTACTCCGTGCTTGGGAAAGCAAGGAACCAACTCCGGCTGCATTTTCAGTCGTTAATACCCTCCAATCCGCATTGGACCAGCGAGGAGAGTCATGGCGCATCCTCCTAAAACTTCTTTAAGGAAGGCCTGATCCTCTGCAGTAGGGACGTAAAAGAGCTCTTGATAAAATAGATTTGTCTGTGTTAACTCATACGATAGAGCAGTTAACCGGTTGGAATAAAATGACGGGTTCGAATCATGTATAACTACTCGAGTAGCATGACAAACTCGAGAATTTTTTTTGTCCACCAAATGTCACTTTTGAGAGTGAGATATCGTATGACGGCCATACGATATCTCACTTTCGACCCGAGAATTACCCGAGTCAAGTGTCATTTGGGTGCTTATAGACAAAACATTATCGAGGTCGTCATGCTACGCGTGCTAGGCCTCAATTCAGGTAATAATGGCATCTCAAACTAGTCTCAATTCTTTGCCTCTAGCCATTGTGCTGTCACCCGAGGCCCAATATTATAAGTGCAACGTCTTCTTCATAAACCAGTATCACAATAAGGGTTGTTAAATAGTATAGTTTAATTACTAATTATGTTTCTTTAAGATATCCTCAGCTTAGAATTTGCACATACGTACGTTAATACCTTAAATAAGAAATACATATTATATACCTATAATACAGTATAATGTCCAGCCTAGATCAGACCAGACAGATAAATGTATACGTGCTTAAATTTTGTTCTTTATAAAAAAATTGGCCAAATTTATTTTTATAATGTCAATAGGGTTTTACGAAATGTCTCGATTCTGATAATAAAAAGCACTTACCAACTTTCAAAATGAACAGGTTTTCAAAATTATATTAAGTAAAATTTTGAAAAGGAAATAATAAGTGTCTTGTTGTTATTAATGTACTTTCCAAAATAAATAAATATATTTTGAAAGATATTATTGAAATCTTAACGTTTGGCAGTAGGTAGGTTCAGAGTGATTTTATTGATTTATTTTTAGGGTTCCGTAGCAAAAAAACGGTACCCTTATAGTATCAATTGGCTGACTGCCTGTCGCAGCCGGTTATCTTAAAAATTACTGGACCGATTAAATTCAAATTTGGTATTCACATATGTAAATAAATTAATTTGGAATATGAGTCTATAAAGGATCAGTTAGAACAAAAAAGTTTAAAATAATAAATATAAATCTTATGTGACATATCAGAGAAAATGGCTTAATAAAAGTATTTAAAACGTTTAATATATCTACGAGTATATTAAAATTATTAAGAGGAAAAATTTGATGCTTTGTTGACATTGAATAGGCTTCAAAACCAACTGGACCAAGTATAATAATTATTTTAAATCATTCTTTTTTTTTAATAAAAGCTGCATGTTAGGCTACCACAATATATCAAATTTCTACAATTGATTTTGAACACAATCATAAAGTATCCTACACTATATGAGATAATTGTCTATGATCAAAAACTGATAAAATAATTTGACTTTATGTTGTTTATTGTACTTTAACTATTTCCTTGTTGATGATTCTCAGTGGGCAGTGACTAATGCAGTGTGTCTAAACGGAGAAACCTAGATATAGATCTGTGACTGAAACAGTCGATCTTGCGCAAAATGATTTTAATTGGAGGGAGTTGAAATTATATTTTTTGAATTAGATTCTTTCTTAAATAGGTGTTTAAATATTCCAAGCAGTCAGTGACAAAGGCTCATTAACTTAAGAAGGCTCATTCATTGTTTCTGGACGCCCGAATACATGGAATAAATTGGTCGATAGGACCCGATTTTTGTAACTTACTTTCATTGGTTGATGAACTAGAGCATTAGCCAACACAAATCGCTCGCAGTCCACGTGCGGTCTCTTTCTACCAATGTTAATATACTTTTATTAGCAATCTTGTGGTAGACTTCAATTTAATCATAGTTTTAAACTTGTCATTCAGCGTTGCCAGTTCTGTAAAATAACAGAGGTAAAGTTATTATAGTATTATATAATACAGTAGTATAGTTCCTTGATTACTTATGACTACGGTGGTTCAACAGAATTGGCACCATAACGCGTCCAATTTGAAAAGTTTACTGACTGAGAAGCATCGCAAATGTAAGAAATGTGGTATACAATAAACTGTGTTTCATTAAATTAGTGTTGTGCCTATGTTTGTATATGCCACAAAAGTCAGACTCGCGTGTTTGTGTGGGCGGGCGAACACTGTCAGTTGAGTTGCGGAGGTTGGTCGCAGCGTATTGGGCGAACAAGCGAAAACAACCGGTTTTGTCGTATACGCTCGTAGTATCAGGGTTCAGGAACTTTTGACTCACATTCCTATGTCGTAAACTAGCTTCTGCTTGCAACTAAACTTGACAATGTTTGTAATTAGAATTTAAATATTAAATTGAGATTGTTCAATATGTTTTCTCCAGATGGTTGAAAATATTTCAATAAAATCTTCTTCTTCTTCTTTTATTGATGGCCCATCTGCGCTTTTCGCACAATTCCGCCAATTTCACGTGGATAGCCACTACACGATAGGGATTCTATACATAATTAATTTGGAAAAGAGATTCTAATATTTAAATAAATAATTATACACTTTCTATGTCGATAACGAACCTGAAACAAAACACATTTTATCGCATGCATCACGTTACACAACACAACACATATACAGGCATAACATTTTAGTAAGGGGGAAATAAGGAATGGTTCATTATAATTTTAACTTATTACTTAAGATAAATTTAATTAGTGTTTTTAAACAGGGTGTATTAACCAGTTGAAGCACATTTTTAATATTAATGGGGCGAGGAACTTCTTGTGGGAGTACATCATACAGGGAATACAAGAGTTTGGGGCAGTCAAATAGTGTGTGTTCTACAGATCCCTCATCTAGGCCGCACTCACAAAGGGGATTATCCTTAACATTAATTTTGGCCAAATGAACTGGTAAGCTTGCGTGTCCAATGCGGAGACGGCATAACACTGATACAACCTGTTTGGGAGTATGTTTCTGTTTTATGAACCAAGGTTTTGTTGGAATAGTTGGTTGGATGTCAAAGTAGTACTTTCCACTCTTATTTTTAGTGTTTGTCCAATGCGTCTCCCATGATTGCGATAGATGAGAATGAAGGAGGGGGATGAGATCGTTATATGTAAGTTCGGAATGACTAGTACAACCAGTGGAGATTGCATTCCTGGCACACGAATCAGCAGTTTCATTGCCGTGTATGCCACTGTGACCTGGGATCCAGCTCAGCATCAGTTCTATTTCTTTCACTTTACATCTAAGTAAAGCTTCTCTAATTTTGAGGATAATTGGGAAGCGAGATTTGGACCGCATGGGATTGGACGATATTGCCTGAAGGCAGCTAAGAGAATCGGATAGGATGATTGAGCGGTTTAAATTGTGTGATTCACAATATAAAATTGCCTCCAATATTGCGATTGCTTCACCCGTAAAGACTGATGAGGGTGGTGGTATTTTAAAATTCAGGACTATCTTATACTTGGGTATCCATACTGCCGCTCCAACACTCTCAGTATCTGAAATCTTGGATGCATCCGTAAATATTTGAAGCCAATGCGGCCAGTTTTTACACATTACCTCATTGAAGGATTTATTTGAACTGGGTGACTGTTTTTCAATACCCAGATTAAGTGAGATGGGCGGATCGAAAACTAAAGACTCGAAGCTATTTAAAAACAAAGGGTTGCAAGGAAATTTTTCAATGGAAATGGATGGGCGGTGGAACTTATAATAACTAGTAACTATACAGGGTACTTTATGAGAAGAATTAGAATTTATATTTGATAAATGGGTCAGCTTGTCTAAAGAAGGTAACAATGGGTGATTTTCATTTTGTAAAACCTTAAGGAGAAATCTGTCACTGAGGTATTGTCTACGCAGAAAAAGTGGGGGATCGCCCCCTTCTATTTGAAGGGCATTGATGGGGGAGGATTTCATTGCCCCTAGTATAATTCGTAAGCACTTCGATTGGATTTTGTTGATTTTATCCAGAGCTGTTTTATTGCATGGGTCAAGGAGAAATGAGCCATAGTCAAAGTGACTACGAATTATTGCGTTATAAAGCAGTCTTTGAGTTACTGGGTGTGCGCCCCACCAGACGCCAGACAAAGCTCGCAAAACGTTTACGCCCTTTTCTGCCTTACTGGCAATATTATTGAAATGCTCAGTACCCGTGAGTCTAGAGTCAAGTATCATCCCTAAGAACTTTACTGAAGGCCTAATTTCTATTGTGAAGTCCTGAAATTTGATGTTCGGAGCAGGGATGTTTCGTTTCTTTGTAAAGATTACGGTGCTACATTTTGGTGTGGAGACGGATAGTCCATGGTCAGACAGCCAATCACCGAGATATGATAGAGCAGAGTTAAGTCGTGAAGTAGCCTCCGGTATTGATTTCACTGTGACGTAAAGGGCTACGTCATCAGCGTATTGTAAAATCTGGCAGAAGGGGTTCACCGAAAGTTCCATATCGAAAGTGTATAAACTGTAAAGTATGGGGCTAAGAACCGATCCTTGTGGTAGGCCTTTCCATACAGTCCTAGCCAATGTATGGTTTTGAGACCTTATCAAAATAGACCTGGACGTTATCAGGTTGCAAATGAATCGAACCAACTTCACTGGGATGTTCAGATGTTGCATTTTCTGCCTGAGCACCGGAATAAGGACGTTGTCATATGCAGACGATATATCCAGGAATACTCCAATTAGGTATTCTTTTTTCACTAACGCTAAACGGATGTCTGTTGTAAGAATACTGAGACTGTCTAAAGTGCTATATCTTTTTCTAAAACCGAACTGTGATTTAGCAAGAATGTCATGTCTTTCTACAAACCACTCTAGGCGATTTTTCATTATATGCTCGACGACTTTTAAGAGAACCGACGAAAGGGCTATAGGCCTATAAGAGGAGTGGTCGGATGGGTTCCTACCCGGTTTTAGTATTGGAATCACAATCTGTTTTGTCCATTGATCAGGGATGAGAGCTTTATCATAAAAAAGGTTAATTAATTTTAGGAAATATTGTTTTAATTTATCTGGGGCTCTAATTAAAAAGGAGTATGGAATTCCATCTAGACCTGGAGATGTATCATTAAGGCCAGAAAGCGCTTTTTGAAGTTCTTCAAAGGTAAAAGCTCCGTCTATGATGTCTGTGGAGGGAAAGTGGATATTGGGGTTGATGGGAAGGCAGTCAGCATTTGGGACAGATGAAGGAGCTAATTTATCAGCAAACGCTTCAATCCAGCTTGAGGAATCGTTGGCAGTCAAGTTACGACGGTTGTTAGCTCTACGGAATCTTTTAAGTTGATTCCAGACTATTGCTGAAGGGGTACCAGGTGACAAAGATTCGCAGAATTTATTCCATCCTGTTCTTTTTTTTTGTTTGATTAATTTTTTAGTTTGAGCCGCAATTCGTTGAAACGAAAGGAAGTTTTCCATGGACATGGAATGATTGTATTTTTTTTCGGCTTGTTTCCGTCTTTTGATAGCCTCTGAACATTCAGAGTCCCACCATGGAGGAGATATTTTTTTTTGGGTGCAATTTTTTTTGGGGATGTTTATATGTGCGGCGTCAATTAAGTATTCCACTAACGCGTCATAAGCTTTGGTACCATTTTCAGACGTTACTTTTGGAAGGCTATCTACATTACTGTCCAATGTCTCAGAATAAGCTGACCAATTTGCCTTGTGAAGTCTAAATTGTAATAAGGGGGGTGGCCGGTTAGTAGAAGGGGGACTATCTAATGTCGAAATTAAAATTGGGAAATGATCACTGCCGTGTGTACTACTTAATACGGTCCATGATATATTTGATGCCAGTGAAGGAGAACAAACTGTGATATCCACTGCTGATGGGTTTTGATTAGGGCGGTTCCTTCTAGTGGGGCTTCCATCGTTTAGTAGACAAAGATCTCTCTCATCTAATAAGTCAATAAGTTGGCAACCGAGGGAATCACTTGAATATGAACCCCATACCACATGATGTGCATTAAAGTCTCCCATAATTACTACCGGAGGAGGAAGTGTCATAATAATGGCTATTAATTCTGGGATAACAATATTAGGTGAAGATTGGGGAGGAATGTATATAGATAAAAATGTTATGTTTAAGAGTCTCACAGCCACTGCGTTAATGCTGTCACTGTGGGGTGGTAAGTTGATTTTATTAAAAGGGAGGGAGTAGCTGACCAGCAATGCACTCCCTCCATAACCGTCCCTCCTGTCATCCCGGAGGCAGGAGTACCCGGATATGCCATAGAGTGCACCAGGCACCAACCATGTCTCCGATAAGGCAAAGAGAGATGGGGAGAATTTATTTATAAAATAATTTAGTTCATGAGTTTTGGTATTAATGCTACTGCAGTTCCATTGAATTATCGTCGCCATTTTTGTTATTAGTGAGAAATTTGTGAAGTTGATTGATTTTTTGCGCAACGTTGGTCGGTACTGGGATGTCATCAAATCTATTTAGAAGGCTTACAACAAATGTTAAGAGGGTTTCTAACAAGTTATCATTTGGGGAGATTTCTATTGGTGCATTGTCATTATTGAGAGCGCAGCCATTTGGGAGGAAAGAGGGGCAGTTTTCAATAATAGCCTGATGGGCTAATCGATCATATCCCGGGCTCAGAGGGGTTCTAGAGCTTGGGGGAAGGAATACAGTTTTCCGGTATGAAGTTGTACCTGTTGGATGTTTGTTAGGAGATGTTTGTGTGTGCTGAATATGGGGATGCCTCGATAGAGGAGATTGGGTTACATCCGCATAGGATCTTTTCACTGAGGGAAATCTTTGGGATGCTTCTTGGTATGAAATATTATCTTGTGACATGAGTATTTTAATTGATCTTTGTCGAGACTGTTCTGGGCAACTTTTGTTAGTAGCATAATGACAGCCTAAACAGAAAAGGCAAGTTGATTGTGCTTCAATAATACTACATGATTCCCCAGAGTGAGGTTGAGCGCAGCGGAAGCAACGTGGTTTAGACCGGCATTGTACTTTAATGTGTCCAAATCTGCAGCAGTTTAGACATTGTATAGTGGGAAAATGGTAAGCTTCTACTGGCACGGACGTATGGTAAACAAAAACTTTATTAGGGAGGACCTGTCCTTGGAATGTAAGAACTACAGTTTGAGTTGGTACCCAGGTCACTTTGCCATCTATCACAGTCTTTCTATTAAGTCGTCTTGCCTTCAAAATATGACCGCAGCTAACAGGGATTACTAACGATTCTACTAACTCTTCCATTGATAGATCAGATGGTACTCCTTTAACAATTCCCATGCGAGTAACATTGTAATTAGGTATTTGTGCAGTATATTTATAGATTGAAAGGAAGGAGTTGTTTATGAACTGATTTGCATCCAAACTGGTCATAAATTCAACAGAAATTCTATTGCGACCAACTTTTTTAATACCATCATTGACAATATTTTTAATCTTGTTTTTAATTAGTAACTGGCCAAACTTAATGGGATGAATTGATATGCCTGATGAGGGATCTGTTTCAGTTTTAGAGATATGAACAATAAAAGGGCCTTTATCACTATCAATATATTGTTTGTTAGTTTCGTTTATAGATGGGTGGGTGTATATACCGGGAGGGTTCTCTGTGACATCTGTCTGCCTAACCTCTGTTATTACTCTTTTGGGTGTGTTAGTCAATTCGGGTTCAATTTCATTTCGACGTTTAACTCCTGTCTGTGTGAATAGCGGAGGAGAAAGTTCCATCATTAGTGGAGTAGAAGGCCGATCCGGCGGATCCGGAGGTTCAGGAGGGGTCCTTTCCATTGATTATTTTGTAATCAGTGGAAAGGACGGGGAAACAGAAATCTATGACTACTTACCAATACCAGCTGTTAGTACTAAATATAAACACAATATTTCGTAATTCCACGTAGAAAATGGGCTAATATTCACTAAATAAACAAAGAAATCCCCATACCACGTGTAACAACTACGACCAAAAAAACGCGAATCTCAATAAAATCCATTAATTAAGTACCTACATATTTGACATTGACAAAAGGAAAAACGGAACCCTTATTGAATCACTAGCGATCTGTCCGTCTGTACAGATGGTTTGCTTCAAAACGACTAAACTGATTGAGTGGATATTTGATAATTGGTAAGTTGGCAACTGAAAGATGGTGTGAATATATGAATTTTTAACTTGGATGTTCTTTTTGGAGGAGATATCAGAAGGCTAAAATTAAAAAAAAAACCAAACAGCATACTTAAACAGTGTACTTTATTGTGTATGCGACATATAAATGAAAAAGCTTACTTATATATACATAGGTATAAAGCTTATGTAAGATAATAGGTTAAAATAAACCTTAACTACTGGACCTTAAATTATAAAAAAAAAAATCATATAGTGTGGCGAAGTCTCAGGAAAACAGCTAGTATTATATAATCTACTTAAAGACTTCAGCTGTGGTTGTAAATAAATTGATTGTAAAGGAAAACAGTTCGTTTTCTTTATCACACAAATATTCAATCGGGAGCAATTATCTAACTGTGCCATGGCAATGTCTTAAATAAGCTTTGCATTATTAAAACATATATTATCGGTATATTCGGTTATTTTTTTTTTACACTGTACACTGTCAAAGTAACTGTAATTTGGCTTGTCTTTTCGGAAACATTTTCATCGGAAACTCGGCTACATAAAATAACGAATTAATATAAATTCTATTCGTGTAAATCGCACATTTATACCGGCCGAGATTAATTTGCCCTAATAAGGAATGTTAAAAATCCGCCATTATGTGTTTCTCACGCAGATTTACGGGTTGCGTGATCGCAGATAGTATGGCTTCTTGTATCTCACGGGAATATGTACATAAAGACTAAAACATTTATTGCTGTAATTAAAATAGCAATAGTAAATATACATTTACTTTAAAATTTAGTGAACCCTAATTGTATGATTGTAAATGAAATAATGAAAAAGGTAAAGGATCTGATAATTGTTTATCAAGGTCATGGAATACTTAGGAAAATAAAACAAAGTAGGAAACTTAATTAAACCATGAACAATAGTAAGGTTGACGAGATGTATATTAAAAATGGAGGAAAATAATTATTTTTTTAAACCAATAATCTAAAGGAGATGACTTTAATTTTTTTAACAAAGTATAGTTATATTATGAAAACACTTTTTATTTGATTTTTATTTTTCTATTATTTGATGTTTTGTTGTAAAACTGTTAAAATGTTAGTGAAATTTAAGAAATTTTTTATTTTCCGGTTCGCATAATACATAGTTACTTGAAAAACTAAATTTATCTTATAATATCTAAGAATAAACAATATTATAACTATCAAAAATAAATAAATACGTCTTTCATTAAACTAGTATCCGATACCCTCCCCACATCCATGTCATCAAACAACATGAGATTTGTATGAAAAAATAGTTAATAACAATTGAGTAAAAACCTAATTAAAGGTATAATTAAATCAACAATCCCTAACGAACAGATCAAAAGATGACACCGAAACACTTTTTGACTCACATTATCCACGCCGGGTTTTATCTTTTTTTTAAATTTCAATGAATACAGATACGCACGAAGTTTAAAAACTCAAATTCCACGTTACCATTAAAGAAGTATGTTTCCAGAAAATGAGCGATAGGAATGCGGGCCCGAACTACTAAATTAGGGTTCTGCGATCACCCGTTTGCGCTCTGTTCTGTATATTGAACTTGTTTTTTAATTTTATCAAGTAGACAGATTAGGTGACAAAAGTTTAGCCTATTAGGTCATCATAACATATTATCACTAATAAATACGTGAAGCAAATACTATCATTGTTTTTGAAAATGAAATGAATAACTTAATAGCTTAATAACTTAATAAATAAAATATTAAATATTATCATGCTTTTGGCACTTTTATTAACTGAATATTATAACGATCATAAAGAAGAACAATAAAAATCTAATAATGTTAAAATCTTATAGACGAATTTCAACAATTGGGCGATCACTCACTTAACTCTTCTATTTGTTTAGAAAATGACTATTTTTAAATCAATTTACTAGACAAAGGTCTTTATTGTAATAATCTAAGGTCATTGAATGTACTTACAATGGAATGCGCCCACACCCCTGGTCCAGACATCTTCCCACGAAAGTGGAGACCTTCCTTTATGCTTATTTTTTCTTTCCATTTTTATCGAAACAGTATCTCGCGATCGAAACTAGTTTTGATATAATTTAGAAGCTTCATAGTACAACTTTAATAGAATCAGATGTTTATCAACTAGCAGAATAATAAAACAGCGCAATGTTATATAACGCTGAATCGACTCCGTTCTTGGTAGCAACCCACGGCAAAAAGACGGTAGCGGATATTTCTTACCGTGTATGTGGAGCTTTACAATGAATGCTTTCCGATTGCAAAACAATCGAGTGTACTCATCGCATTCCTTTTTCAAATATTTCTTTTTCTCATTTCGCCGTTTCCTTTCCTGGCTTAGTGCCACATGTTTTATTGATAGCCAGTTCATTGATATTGGTGGCTCGTTCGGCTGGGTGAGTGGCCACTTATGTGTGCCATAAAAGGCCTAGCCTTGGCCATATGGGGAAGCCACCGCACCGCGAATGCATTCATGCGTGCACATATCAAGATTGATGCTTTACAAAACAAAGTGACGCGGCCGGTTGATTTCGTTACTTCACATTAAATCTGTACATATATGATACAGAAACGAAGAGGCAAAACCATACGATGTATTCAGCGTATGTTGTTGTGTATAATTAAGGTTTTTTGATAGAATGATGGCCTGATTAAAGGAATTGACTTACTTTTTTAAATTAGATATATCAATTAATTCAATTGAATTGTTATTTAGATTAAATTCAGATTTTATTCATTATTTACTTCCATATTATTATTAAGAAAAAAGTACTAATTGTATTTGTTATAATATAAAGCTCGTTTAATTCAATCATATAAACTATATTGTGTTATAAATAAACAACAAAGTGTACGGTGTTAACGTATAAAATGCATTTAGTCTAGTTTATTTATGGATATTCTGAGTCATTATCCAATATACTGGAAGCTAAATAGCATAACAACAGATAGATTGCGCACAACGTATGGCCTTGAAGTTTACCACATTTTTTCCCTATAAATATTTGAAGGCTCAGTTTTTTTCTGTGAGTATTATAGGAATACGGACTAATAAAACGGTTTTTATGATTAGACAAAGTTAGTCAAAGTACGATTGGAAATGATTTGGTTGTAGATTTTTTATCCTTTTTGTTATAAATTACATTTGTTCTTTATGCTTTAATGCTTATGATTTTATCGTATGCTTTTATGTAATGATTTGAAAAAAAGGTCATATGTTAACGTTATCAATGTAGGATAAATTTTATGCGCTAAACCAGCCCATCCCCTCGCGTGCGAGGTTATGTGGCAGTCACTTCTGTGTGTTCATGCAACGGATATTTTCTGTACGGATCCGAATGTTGCATTTAAATGTTCCAATTAAATAACTTTTACGGTCAGTTGCACAAAAGTCCCATAAGGTTTAATGACGCCTTTAAGGCCTTATTAATGTCAAATTCGTATTGGTAATGTCGCTTTAAACTAATGACAATTTTAATAGATGTTTGTGCAACTGGCTGTTAGACTTTTGATTTTATTGACATCACTACTAAGAAACCACGATTTCGTCACTTTCTATTCTTATGACATTTCCTAAAGTCGTAGATAACTGAAATTCAGTATTTAAATTAGTATTACTTCACAAACAACAAGAAAATTCTAATACCTGCAATTTTTACCCATGGTGGGTAAAACTAGGGGGTAAACCCTCAAACTATGGGATGGAATTTCGTATGAAATTTTGATGACAGAGGATTAAAAATTGATACACACCTTATTATAAATAATGAAGTACGTGAATTTTCCATTATAATAACGTTAGTTTCGATTTGTAATTAATTCATTATAGAGTTAATTGTGAATCGCACTATGATTTTGTTTATATTAGGTCCTTACATATGAAATAGGCGTTTTGTCGTACTGGCCACTTTAATCACAAATTTCTCCTCCTTGGTTGAGAATTCCAAATTCTAATTTATACAGCCATTTACAAATGTATTTGTGTTTCGTTAGGCAGCATTCATTTTTTTTTTTACTTCTGTTTGTCCTTTTTACGTCACCCAGTGTTATTTACAAGTACGAGTTCCACCGCGGTACCAGCGCTGCGGAAACGGCTCGAAGGGTTAATGATGTGTATGGTGGTTGTGTCGCAGAAGAAAACACAGTGTGTTTTTGGTTGCATCGTTTTCGTTCTGGAAATTTCGACCTGCAGAACAAGCCCCGTGGACGTCCAGAGACCCAAGTTACTAATAAAGAATTGAAGGCTATTGTGGAAGCGGATCCGTCGCAAACCACGTCCGAGTTAGCTGCAGGCTGCGGTGTTAGTGATAAAACTGTTTTAATCCACTTGAAGCAAATTGGAAAGATTAAAAAGCTAGAAAGGTGGGTACCTCACAAATTGAGTGAAGCAAACCGGCAAACGCGCTTTGACTGCTGCGTTACATTACTTAACCGGCACATTATTGAAGGGTTTTTAAATCAAATCATTACTCGTGATGAAAATTGGATTCTCTAAGATAGTTGGAAGCGCTCATCGTAATGGTTGGACCCTGACATGCCAGCCAAATCCTGCCCCAAGCGAAAATAGACCCCAAAAAAGTTACTTGTAAGCGTTTAGTGGACTAGTGCTGGTGTCTTTCATTACAGTTTTCTCAAATCTGGCCAGACGATTACGGCAGACGTCTATTATCAGCAATTGCAAACCATATTGGAAAAACTAGCTGTTAAACAACCGAGGCTAGTCAATCGCTTTATGCCACTGCTACTTCACGACAACGCTTGACCACACACTGCACAACAGACGGCTACCGAATTTGAAGAGCTTCATTTGGTTACATCCATCGTACTCCCCGGACTTTACTCCAACAGATTACCATTTTTTCGAAATTTGGATAACTTCTTGCAAGGGAAAAAGTCTACTCCGATGAGACAGTGCAAATCGCCTTAAAAGGTTTTATTGATTCTCAGTCCGAAGGGTTTTTTTAGTAAGGGGATCAATGGACTATCTATGAGATGACAAAAGTGCATAGATAGCAATAGTTTATACTTTGATTAAATAAACAAATAAAGAGAGTTTTATTGTTTAGGTATATTATATTTAAGACTTATCTTTTGTGATGTAGGTATAGCTCAAACTACGGCGTATTAATGTTTATTGTATTAAATTGTCACAAAAATATGCGTAACTACTTCACAAGTATAGTAAAAATACATTTTTGTAACTTGGACATCTTTATAAAGGTCTGTTCCATAAATTTTCCTTTAGGCTGCAGAGTTAGTAGAGACTGTCAAAATTTGTGGTTATTGCTTTATTTAACTAACGCATAATTTTTAATTTAAATTATTTGAGAATGGATATTTTAAATGTAATTGGTTATGAGAAATAAGATATTAATTGTAATTGTACGATTTCAAGGTGAACGAATGAAAGATTGAACACTTTATTGTTCACCACAAAGAAAAATATGAATAATCGGCGGCCTTATCGCTAAAAAGCAATTTCCTCCAGGCAACTGTACGTTAGACTGGCTTGCCCGAAATATTTGATAGGTAAGCAAGTAAGCAAAATTAGACGTAGTTAATTAAAAAGGATCCAACCTTCTACCTCTGAGGTTCCAGAATCGATTCTCGGTTGGGTCAATGTAGATAACGAATTTTTCTATATTGACCCGGTCTTTGAACCTACTTAAAGATGTCTAAATTATAAACATGTTATATTTGTTATCTCAGATTTCTCTACTTTAACTGCTTATTTTTGGATCCAAAAAAGTATAAAATATGTGATACTGTCTAGTATTTATTTAATTATATTATTCTCGTATCTATATTTGTATGTATTTAAGTAGTGATTTAATTTTTAGTAGTATATAATCATTAATTGACAAAACAAAAGGTAGGTACTCGGTACTGTAACACCCGCACACTTTAGCCTAGACTCTATAGATTAAATCTTAAAGTATAGTATTATAGACAGGCCCGTTCAAAGAAGTTTTAAGTCTAAATGATAGAAACACAAAGTCTTTTTTGTAGAGGTCATCTGAGTAGTATCTATTGGTAATATCGAAAATAAAGTGATAGTATAAACGTTCCAAATCTATTAACTATACAAATCATTAACAACCGATCCTGGATCCAGTTCCTGAAGTTGAAGTCCCAGTATCTAGAGAACGAACGCGTCAGCGGCATCTTCGACGGATGTGCTGCACTTATATATGGTGGAGGTACAGGGCTGCCGAGTTTTAATGATTCTCAAATATGTCATTCAACGGTGCCACCCATTTCAAGTTACAAAGGCCAAGCAAGTCTTGTAAGCGAGCGAGCGGGTGTGAAAGATACCTATGACGTGTAAAACATTTTGACTTCGCATCATGTGATAATAAATATTAAGACTGCGCGTTAAGAAAAAATTGAAAACGAGAAGTAATTAAGCTTGTTAATGAGATAAGTGATAAACGAGTATCGCGAGTCAATAACTATTTTTAATTAAATATACACAAACCATTGCCATTATTATAAAAGTTCTGCGTGAAATATTCAGCTTTAAATTGAAATTGAGAAATATGTTTATAAATTTATACCTATTAAAAGAGGGTAGAGTAATAATTACGAGTAGAAACTGAAAGAATGATGTGTGATTTATTCTATCAAGCAAAATTTTCACTATGAAAAAACCCTTACAATTGTCAGTAGTTTTCGCAATTTTAATTGGACTTTCTTTTGTACAAGAGCAATTAAGTGATTTTCAGTTTATGTGTTCTTTTATCTACTAATAGACACGAGGACATGAGTGCTCTCTTAAATGCTTATGGACATGAGTTTTATCGGTGGCAGAATTATCTGATATAGCCAGAGACGAGGACTTATATATTCTATATACCTTTAACCTTCCCAACTCTTATAACTTATAAGACGCTTACCTTCATGTTACAGGACACTGTATGATTGAAGTCTTTTAGTCAAGACGATTGTTTTATATATATGGTATATAGAATACCTTTATAAAAGATTAGATAAGGCTAAGATTTTTGTTCTGTACCAGAAGGGGCTATCTATGCTAATTGGTTGCTAAACATATTATTCGTTTTGTTACACAGCTTTTTCTAATTGTATATATTTAATTTACGCGAACATGAAGTAAAGTTATTCAAAAACCTGAAGTACCAGTTAAGAACAAATTTCTTAAAGGACAAATAACTTATATTTTACAACCACTATTAATCATTCTAGTGTGTTTTTGCAGTAGAAAGTGGCTGAGCAGTTTAATGTGTAGGGCCCCTGACCTGAGTGGTGTGTACTAGACGTTGTATGCACGTGTCGCTCAGCTGATAGAGCGAGAGGGAAGAACAGGACCACCACCAACCACCCGGGTCGTAGTGAGGTACATAGACCTATTGCAGTATAAATATCGATGTTATAACTTATAACGTAACTTATACCGTCTTATTATAAAACGAGAACAAATTTTAATAACAGGTTTAACCATTATTCGAACAAGATAAGTCAACAAGCCTCAATTTAATGTTTTCTCTTCTCAATATATCGTCAGTTTGCATTAGGCAGCCTATGGTTTAAACCAGTACTAACTAGCATTATCGCTTTATAATAAAAATAATGTTGTCGGATTGCAACTCATCATCCTCCTGCCCTTTATCCCACGTTACGTGGGGTCGGCACAACATGTTTTCTTCTTCTATTCTTCTCTGTCAGACGTCAGCTCCACATCCACACCTTTCTTATTCATATCCTCTTTCACACAGTCGATCCATCTTTTCTTCGGTCTGCCTCTACTTACATATCCATACACATGCATACCCATCACTCTTTTCGTAACATGACTTTCGTCCCTTCTCATAACATGCCCATACCACGCTAGTCGATTACGCCTCATTTTCTCCGTCACAGGTGCAACTTTCAGGCTTCCTCTTACTTACTCATTTCTAATCTTGTCCATTCGCGTCACTCCACAGTTCCATCTCAACATTCGCATCTCTGCCACATGTACTTGCCTTTCATCCGTCCCTTTTGTAGCCCAACATTCCGAACCATACATTTTATGAAGTCGGTTTATTTTTTTTTATTGTTTTTTTTTATTAATTTCTTTTTTGAATAATAGAAGATATCACCGATCCGTATTACTTACACCTAAAATTTGCCGGATAACCATTTTCTGTGATAGTAGCAGTTTTAACCCAACCTAACCCAGAATTCTTGAAGCTATTCGTTTTTATTGGGGTCGCAGTACTAAGCTAACCTGGTAATAGTTTACATTTAGTGACTTTTATCTTATGTTGTCCCTAAGTTGAAAAATAGTTAATCAAACAAACAACAAAATGTAGCACACACAGAAGCGCGTATAGACTAATCCTATTAATTTGTTTGGATGTTTAGATTTTCTTTGTTTGGATGTTTAGATGTTTGGATATTTATCGGTCAATCACGCCGAAACTACTAAACGGATTTTGATGAAATTTGGTATACAGATAGGGTATTAGCTGATTTAGATAATAGGATACTTTTTATCCCACTTAATATTTCCCTAGGGTCCACGCGGGCGAAGCCGCTGGCGAAAGCTAGTATTGAATATATGTATATAAATATTGCGCCATATTCCAACTAAATTACATATATACAGGTCAAATTGATTTAATTTTATTTAAGGGCGGTTGACAATCAGTTATATAAATAGCATACTTACACAGGTAAACTGACGGCCTCCTTTTTTAAAGTTGGTTACAAAATAGGTAATTAATTTTAAAGCTCAACAAGTTAATGGTTTTATAGTTTCAAACCTTTTCTGAGAATTGCAAAGAAATATAATTTTTAAAATATGTTTTCCTGCAGTTATTTTCCTAACAACTTAAGACTTTCCTCATTGAATACTAAATAAAAAATTGCCAGAATTCTTAATAAAATTTTCAAACTATTTGTTATAATATCTATTATATGATATATATATATATATATATATATATATATATATATATATATATATATATATCTATTTGTTATAATAATCATTGATTTAATCTACCTTACAAAGTTTTGCTTTTCTACATAGTAGGTACCTATTAAAAGCAAAAGTCAACAAAAAATCAAAGTTATTCATGTCATAACAGTAAGAGAACTGCAGAATAAAGATCAATTTCAAAAAATGAACTGAAAGTATTGACAGAAAATATTAATGAGCGAAGTACCTATTACATAACGTTATTCAATTTTTACTATCGACGTCGATCGTAGGGCGTGCGGCCCTAGTAACGCACGTGTCTAGCGGCCAAGGTTGCGCCGTGAAAGCTTTGTGTACGTAACGCCTACGCTTCAAGCCGCACACACTCACAATACGCAGTACGCACACAAAAGCAATTTCAATTGTGTGCGCAGCTTCTCGTAAAAGCGAAAAGTGTCGACTAAGACACAGACTAAGAACCGACGGTAACTTGTTTACACGCCACATCCACGATCGCTTTATCTGTGTACGACGATGTTTATTGACGTCCAAATGCGATCGGCGGCGAGCGTAACTCGAAATCAGGTGGGTTTTAAAGTTATGTGTACGCATGCACGCACACATACAACACTTGAGTCATGAAATTCTATGCAGATATCTATGGAATGTGTGGTTATTTTATTACAACTCTCGCCCCGTTTGTCAGGCTCTGTCCAGTCATAGTGTTTTTATGTGTGTGTCGATTTCGATGGTGTGCATCTCAGATCAAATAACTTGCTTGGTCTACAAATTCTCAGAACAACACGATAACGCCCGGTCTTTCCTAGAGAGACTATGCTATTATTTTATCTATATATATGATACTAGTTTTATTTACAATTTTTCAATAAATACAGATCAAAAAGGCACTCTTAACTTATCGGTCGATTAAAAAACACAAAATTATACAAAAATGTTTAATATTATATAGTAAATAATATTATTTATATCGCACACCTAGATCTAAACTGAGACAACTCAAAAATTTGAGTGAGTTTTAACTTTGTACGATATTCAAATTCTCGGTGATCATACGCATCTGTCTAACATAACAGATTCAATATAGGTTCGGGGATGAGCCGCTAGATAACTTTAGCTTTCTTTTGTCGAATCAACAGTGGTCGCGCTCCTGCCACGTAAACAAATGTATTGTCAGACCTCCACATTAGGTTTTTGAGTTGTCTTAGTTTATATCTAGGTGTGCGATATATTGAAATACGTTTATTATGAATATAAATCAGTCCTCGACATATTATGTCGAGATCCTCCGTGGGTTGTATGATACTTTCAGGCTGCATCTGAAGTCGTTTACACCCACCAATCCGCCCAGTCTTCCTATACTATTCGATTATATCCACAGAGAGGGTATATGTCCCATCAGTGGAAACTTAATAGGCCGATAATGATGGTGATAAAAATTTTTAGGAAATGATTATGCTAATAGTAAATAAAAAGGTTCGATTTAATACGATACATACCTAAGATTTGTTTTTTGTAGCTGTATATTTTCTTACTTCCGTTGTCCCGTAACTGGGAAAATCCTATTTCGTAATACGTTTCCAATTAGACGAGTATCTCAACACTGGCCGTTTTAATTTATTAAATCATTTATACAACGCAGAATTTAATATAACTAACTAAATTAAAATATTTCCCTGTTGTGTAGCATGAGATAAAGCCTTTTAATTAACAAAGTCAAGCCGAGCGTGCTTCCGACTACAATAATGCATATTTCTGCACTACTTTAAACTGTTTTATAATAAACTAGCTTTTCACCAGCGGCTACGCCCATATGATATTTTTTTGTTTTTGTAGATATAACCTTCATCTTTAATCACTCTGTATTTTATTACAAAACTAAAGTTTATTATGTATTGAAGAAGGTTTTATTAAATTGAAACTGAATGGCGCCGCGTTTGACGTAGAGTTATAGGCTGTTTTTGGATGACAGATAAGCATTTCAGTATTTACAAGATTCAAAATCAGTAGTAGTATTAAATTTTTAGATAATTTAACTTTTAGTGTAACGCAATGCAAAAGAAATCGCTGAGACAGCGACCCTGATTGGCCTCGCACGACGCACTCAGTGAGTGGGACTAGGAGAAATTAAAATATCTATTGTATTTATTTAATCGTAACAATTTTTTTTTTTTTTATTCTATTTTCTTATTTTGTGTTTCTTCTGAGTGTACCGCTTGTGGGGCCAATAAAATTTCTTTCTTTCTTTCTTTCTAATGTCTCATGGTTTACACTCAAGTTATTTAATTTATTAAAAGTTATTATTATCTTAAAATAATACATACAATATATGTTTATATATAATTTTATATATAAAATAAAATAACAATTAAAAAAATATATAAATAATAGAGTAAAGAAAGGCGACTTTTCTAGAAATTTGTGTTAAAGTCAGGCAATTAATATTAATAATCTCTCGCAAATATAATAATTTTATTTTTTTACCGAGAACAAATTAAATCATATGTTATCTATAAAATCACTTATATAAACGTTTTGTTATAGGTATAAAAGTATTCACAGTATAAGGCATGGCAGTGCCTCCGCCAAGTTAAGCAAAAAAGTAAACGGGGCACGGTCGTACCATCATTTTCTCGAAGTCATTCGGGCCATTTTTGACCCCCTGTAACTTTGTTGTGGAGTAAAATAAAAGCCTAAAATGTGAGTGATCAAGAGGGCAGCACAAAACGAAGCACATTTCTATATAACATTAAATTTGATCAAGTACTTTAATGGTTTTTAACCTTTGAGTGACCAAGAGGGCAGCACATAACAAAGCACATTTGTTTAAAACATTAAATTTTATCAAGTACTTTAATGGTTAAAAATCCATAATTTTGTTACTGACTAACTCATAGATCATCAAATTCTAAAGTACATGTAGCAGACCCGCAGACTCCAAATTTCGAACACAGTTATTATTTAGCATAAAAAGTAAGGAAAAAATCTAACTTAATGAAATATTATTTCTGTTCTTTGGATATTTATTAACTGAAAAAAAAAATTGGAAAGATTTGTCAATGTGTTGTTTATATTACTTTTTGATTGTTTAGCAATACAACAAAGAATAAAGTATATTCAATCATAAAAAATATTTGCCAAAGAGTCTATAGTACAATATATAAGGAAAATAACTTTATTTATAAATCTATGTGGCATATAGAGTGGACCAACGGCGGCTGGTAAACAAATGCTATCAAATGGTTTTCGTTAGAGCTTATATCTATAGGTATAATGATTGATATATTCAAAAATTCAAGGGCTAAGTTTAATAATGCATTGATGGAAATGGGTTCTTCAGTATTTATATGCAGTCAAGCTATATCTATTAGTCAAGCATATTTCGCACTTTTGAGAGCGACATCTCCAAACTGATTATAACTACCGCAAAAGCAAGCTATCCATCCTTGTCATAGATTTAGGAGTACTTGGTAAACACGTAGGTTAATGGAAAAAAATTACATAAAACCAAATCTGTCTTAAGGTTAATTGATTTATGAAAGGTAAAAAATATTATGATGCTGTGTACGTTTGTTAAGTATCCCTAAATCTATGACATGGATGGACAGCTGCTCCCACAGAAAGATATGTTCTGATTTAATCGACTTGGTTTCATAACTTTTTACGGCAGAAGAATTGCGTTGTGTGAATTGTGCATTTTTTGGATATGTTATGTTTTTGATGGGTACAATATAACAGTAATACAACCAAACCACAACAACAAAACTAACAAACCTTAGTTGTTAAACTATAATTAAAAACGAGAAAACTATATCAAATCCCTAAAGGTTCTGTCACCACAAGCTACATGTGAATTTATAAAATTTAGTTACTCCTAAAATTCCCATTTTCTTCAATTTCTTGGTGTCCTTGAATAATTTTTATAATTAATAAAATTGTATTGTACTAACTTAATATTTTCCGAGTCTCATTTTTAACAACATTATTCTATTAACCTATAGATAAAATTATTATCGAATAAAAATAATTAAAAACAATTGCCGTATATAATCATTTTTTAGTATGTTATTATATAGATGCACATATCGTATAATATAAAAATATTGAGAGCCACTGTCTTTAAGGAATCAGTTGATTAACGTGTGAAATGAAAGTGGTAAAAGAAACCTAATCCATTAATTCTGCATACGCAACCGTGTGATGCTTTTAAAGAATTCGTAAATTGGCAGATGGGATGGGTTAGAATATGCGTCACTTGAGTGATGAGTATTTGGGGTTTAGTTGCAACGGTGTTTTATAACTATTTCAGACTTTTGTTGTTTCCTAAGCATTTTTTTTTCATAGATCATATCTCAAGGGGCTTGCGGGTGCGATAGTAAGCTCTTTTAGCTTGCGGCAACTTTCGCAAGGGTTGCTGATGGAATGGGTGACCAAAATTTTATTATCAAGGTACGTTAAGCGATTATTCCTCGCTGCAACTGCGTCGGTAATACCCACCAATCCGTACTGGAGCCGTGTGATGGGTCATGCCGTATTCTCCTATAGGAAACCTGATTCCACCCACAAGTGAAGGTTGCTGATGATGACAATGATAACAGATGAAAAATTTTATCTTTTGAAAGAAAAGAACGCTAGGTATTTGTATACCCTTGATACTAAAAATAAAGTGGCTTTACCCATTACTAGCCCCCACAAAATCAATACTCGTTGAGAGGGCCTTGTGTGAGCTGATAACAAAATTAATGATTTTTATTTATGTAGTTATGTTTAATATTTTTATTAGCTATTTGTTTTATATTAATGGTACCTATAATAGGGATGATGACTGGGTAAAAAAAAATGCAACTCTATAGAGTCCGTCAGTCAGATAATAGAAAAATATTAGATACGTATTTTTTTTTACTTCAATTTAACAAGAAATAGCTTAGATAACAGGCATTAAAGTTGAGGAGTGGGGGCTCGCTACGTCACAGTTGAGTAGAAAACGTACCCTAACGTGACGTTATGCGAAATTTCAACTCTATGTAACGCCGTAATTTTATGATTACGAAAAAAATACGTGTTTAATATTTTTTAACACTCTACCTGACGGACAAACAAACAAAAATTAGTCATCATGCCTATTGGTGTTTTTGTACAATAAAGAGTTATTCTATTCCATTCTACAATCTATTCTATTGTTACTGAAAACAGTTATATATTTTAAATGTATAAAATTTTTGTGTGTGTGATAATAATACGATATTCTTAATTATTTATTAATGTTATTAATATTCATTGGAGTTTCCTAAGTCAATTCATGATTTTATTTCTATCGTCATTTACCTTGTTTCCTAAAAATAACACAATTAAAAATTCTAATCAAACGTTGACATTCGGTCAGAAAGTATTTTATTTAAAAAAAGTAATAGTTTAGCGAATCGAAAATGGTAATAAAAAATACCCTTCTAAATAGAGTCTGGCTCGCGCACAAAGGGTTCCATACCGTAAACGAGCAAAAAGATCACGTTTATTATATTTATTCTGTTCTAGTGTTTTATACACACATACGGAAATTACCAAACTGTCCAATTATTACGGTTCATAAGATACAGCCTGGACACAGAACGGACGTACGGAGAGCGGGGTCTTAAACCCGTGTCGAGTTGAGTAAAAGTAATTACTTAAGCAAATATTTTTAACAAATAAACAAGAATTTGAATGAAGTAATAGCTTTTAATAGTATAGAATACTATTATTAATAGTCCAAATTTCATTCAATTTCTTATGCCATTTTCTCAAGTTATTATTTATCTCGACTATAGATACGAGTGTTAGTAAGAGGGTCCGGTTTTTTAC
Source organism: Diatraea saccharalis (assembly GCA_918026875.4). NCBI lineage: Eukaryota > Metazoa > Arthropoda > Insecta > Lepidoptera > Crambidae > Diatraea > Diatraea saccharalis. Next base: position 10,952,014 of record OU893337.1, read on the forward strand.
ACTTGGACTATGGAATCTAACAAATATTAGTACTATTACAGCCTGGAAATATTATATAAGTCATGTAGCCTACGTAAATCTCCTGTTGACATAGTAATAAATGTCCGCCACTTTAACATACATTTTTTTAGTTTCATACTATTTTCTTAGTAATAATTTTAAGATTAGTTTCTTTCGCTTCCATTGACACGTTCAATACGGCATATTTGCGTTCATTATCTTTAAAGGTATTATAATAATATAGCTACTCTCACATAGAAACATCTATAATAAAAATAAAGTGGTTTGTCTTGTAAGGATATCATAACGTGCATAATTGTCTGATTATTAAGGATAATAATGGCTTTAAATGGAAATATATAACATTTCTATGACGAAAATATTAAGACTTTATTATTACGTAATCCTGGGCAAAGTGTTTATGTAATCAATCTATTTTCCGCTCCCTTGGATATATCTCCGAGCTTTGCACGCCTACTTACAACGGGGTGGTCAGGATATAGACTAAAATTTTGGCATGCAAGTATCTCATTTAGTCATTTAAGAATTTTCGTAATTGCTGAAATGTATTCGAAAAAAGACATTTTGAAACCTATGGAAATGATAGGTATTGAAAATTTTATCTATTTACCGTTACAATTCAATTATTTCTTCTTATTAAATATAAAACTGGCGATTGTGTTGATTAATTCAAAATTGTAAGCATTATTAGCATTTTTATACTCCTGACTGTCATCAGAAATCGCAGCCTGTCCTAGATTGGTAGACTCCGCCACCTTAAGTTGACATACACCTCCACCTATAAACACCAGTTTATTAAATGTAAAAGGTATCGTGTTGAGGTTCTGGGAGATCTTGTTCAGTGGTTGTTGTGGTCCGAATGGGGAGGAGAGAGGGTGTACTCTTGCATCTGGGTTACCGGGTCGTCTGCATCAAACCCTACCGAGATACCGTGACCTGACCTATATTTCGACAAGACATGCAAATAGTATCTTGTTTATCTTACAGATAGTAACAAGGCCTATGTAAAATATACCAAATCTTTACTAATATTATAAAGAGAAAAGATTTGATTGTTAACATTGAATAGCCTCTGATATTACTGGATTAATTTTAAAATTATTTCACTTTCGGGAGGCTACATCATAAGCGGGTGACATAAGCTATAAATTATACGTGCGAAGCCGGTAAACAGATCTTATTAGGGGAGATTATGCCATACACATTGATTATTTTTGTACAAATATCTTTCAAGTATATTTCTGATATTTTTCTGATATCTAGCATATTGTGTTCAATTTCCCTGGAAAATAATATACGATAAATAAATTTAAAAAATTAGTAAATTATTAAAAGGACACTCAGTCGTTCCATTCTGGGGCCGAAGAAGTTCTGAAGGGTAAAATTGGCGCTAACGAGTTTACACAATAAAAACAATTATGCTGCTGCACACACTTCACCCACGTGACTTTGCCTACGTAAATCGGAAACAACAACGCTATCAGAACACCCAGACTCGAGATAAAATAGAAAAGTTCGTTATCTACAATAACGCTATCTAAGCCTGATTCTTAAAAATGACGTCAAACGATTATTTTTGATTAAAGTTGAACATTCTGAGAACACTCTGAGAAGTAGTAGGTTTGCTTATTCTCTGTATAATATAAATTTGGATTAATACCAAAATTGGAATTTTAGCGTAAATTTACTCCGAAGCTTAACCTTGTTTATTAATAGTAAGGTATATGTATAAATATATGTGTAGTTCCATTATTAATAAAGATATTTTTAGCAACGTTTATAAAAGGTTTATTTGCACAGACGTATCAAAATCGTTCCGGCAATAAAACCAACATTTGCAAAGGTTAAATGAGTAAATACAAGTTAACCTAAACATCCTAATAGCTCTATTTTGACATGAATGGTACATACCTAGGCGTATGCCTCCTACCCTAGTCCGGCAATTTGGCTTAAACGCGCAATATAAAATCTACAAATGGCCACGCACGACTCGACAACCTACTTATAATGGATTAAATGCATTCTTATTGCGTTACACGATACATAAATTTATTTCAATATCTTATCTTCTGATAACTATAAGTGTAAATTCAGTCTAACGTTATCTATTTTACTAGCTTTGTTAAAGCAGTGTAGCTGTGATGTTGGCCAAATCTTGTTAAAGATTTTTTAAGCAGATTTTCTTTTATTAATATTAGGTAACATCACATTTATTGCTCAGATTCTAAGATAAGTAGCTAAAGCCCCAGTATTATGGAGTGTATGAGACAACAAAGGTACCACAACACCCAGATCCGGGAATCATCACCCGGGACTTCAGAGTTGCGAACCACTCGGCTATGCGTAGCCGGTCGTCATTCCTTAACTTCATCAAGCTGATGCATACAGGTTTAATGTAGATGACATAGGTAGCTAATCTATATAATTTAAAATCTAATATTCCAAAATTATGCGTAAAGATATCAATAGCACTGTGAGTGCAAACTATGAAAAATAATATTGATTAGAAATTACCTCTGTATCGATGTATTTATGATATCTAAGTTTTCTATAGAAATTTATTAGAGAGATTAGTTATCTGTTAGTTATCAAATATCTTATCTGTGTATGCATGCGTATTAAGTGTTTATGATAACATGATAATACTGTTTTATTGATAAAAATGAAGATAAAATTCAAACACAATTTCCTGAATGAATAAAATATTGCCTTCATTAAGTAAAAGTTTCAGACATAGCTTTTTCGTTACGCGTATTATTATAATGATTATAGCCATTTAAATAAAGAAAACAATTGAACAATATAACATTAAATATATTGACGACAAAATGTATTGAGAATTCTTAGTTTATGAGTTTTGGCAACGTCTCAAGTAGTCTAGCCAGTGCATTAGCACGTTCGTTTCGATAACAATAGCGTTTAATAGACGCGGGCGGGTGCGCAGACGCAGACCGTAATGACATTTCGACCACATACACTCGTAACTATTTCAATGGATCACCGCTGGCTCGTTCTATTCGGTTAGAGAGACCTAATGAAGATCTGTAGTGCAGATTTATATAAAATTGAACGGTGTAACTTTATAAATGTATTAGATATCACATACATAATTTTCTCAGACTCCAAAATAAATAGCCAAAGCCCTCGTATTATGTACAAGCAAAAATTTGAAACAAATAAGAATCTAATTCTAGAATAATATACCTTATAATTAATATCCAGGATGTAGTAGGTTTATTGTATTTTTACATGATGGTGGACCGATTGTTGTAATCAGACCATAAAATTTCAGCATTATTGAGGTGTAATAATCAAACAATTGAAACTTTCTTTTCATTATTTGACAAAGAGCAAACAAAAGTGTCTAGCGCAATGTGAATACACGTTTAATTTTTATTTACATAATTGTTTTAAGCATTGTTATAAAAATATTAGTATAATGCACTTATTTTCCATATAAACTTAAACTGAGCCAAATTTGCTCTTACAGGGAATTTTCGTAAAAGAGGTTCAAAGTTTTTCCTTTGCGAATTATTATAATGACCATCGAATCCATGACATCGGTAACTGTACACGCTGTACACTATCAGTCTTTGTTGTCCTAATTAAAATAACCAATAATGAGTGTCGCATACCTCGACGTGGTCACGACACATGCTGATTAATAGTCTCGCCGGGTGCAGTTTAGCGACCACATACACGGGGTGTCGCTTGTAATAGATTAACTATTGTAATTACATTTAAACTTAACTGGAGATTGTAGGTTTTACTTAAAGTACGTCATCAAAATGGAATGAATATGAGGTATTTTTGATCACCATAATCTATACTAATCTTTTCGCCCGCGTGGTCCTGTATTATACACAAAAACCTTCCTTTTGAATTACCCTCTCCATTAAAAAAAAACAGCATCACAAAGGTACAGACGCGTGGAAAGCGACTCAGTTTATACGAGGGTCAAACTGAAAGTTCTTAGAACTGGCCACTTATAAACAATATAATAAAAAAATAATTCTAAAATTTGAAAATATAACTCTTTGCCAATATTACTGAGTATATATTTCATTCATTTGTCATTTGTTTTACGATTTGGCGGCAAATTGAAAATTGTCTGTGTCACGTCATCATGAATTTAACACGAGAAAATTTTCGTGCAATGATTTTTTATGACTTTCGATGTCATTTAAGTCAACAAGAAAGTTATGATAGACTACGATTGGCCTTTCACGATGAAGCCCCATCTCGTGCGACTGTTTACAACTGGTTTAATGAGTTTAAACGTGGTCGCACTAATCTCACTGATGATTTACGTGAGGGACGGCCTTCTACGGCGACGACTGAAGATAACATCTGTGTTGTGCGGCGTATGATAGAGACTGACAAAAGAGTGACCTATCAACAGATTCGGACAAGCTTAGGCATCGGTATGAGTCAAGTGCACAAAATCCTCCACGAACATTTAGCGGTCAGGAAGCTTTGCGCCCGGTGGATACCTCATAATTTGACTGAGGCTCAAAAACTCCATCGTGTGGATTGGTGTCGTAAAATGATTGAAAGATTTAACGGAGGTGACTCAAATGCTGTGTTCGACATACTAACAGGTGACGAAAGCTGGATTTACTGTTATGATCCTAAAACCAAAAGACAATCTGCTCAGTGGGTGTTTCCTTTCGAGGAGTTGCCAACTAAAGTGAAGAGAGATCGAAGTGCGGGAAAAAAAATGGTGGCCTCGTTCTTTGGAAGGATGGGTCATTTTGCAACAATTGTGTTAGAGGATCAAAAAACAGTTTCTGCAGAATGGTACACTACCAATTGTTTGCCACTTGTCTTGGAAAAAGTTCGAGAGAAACGACCTCGCAGTAGGATCCTCCTTCACCACGACAACGCCTCGTCGCACACCGCCAAGCGAACGATCGACTATTTGGCGACATCAAACGTTGAATTACTGGGTCACCCGCCGTATAGCCCCGACCTCGCGCCTTGTGATTTTTATTTATTTCCAAAAATTAAAGAAAAACTTAAAGGAAAGCGGTTTATGAATGCTGAAGAAGCGGTGGCTGCGTATCGCGATGCCATTGAAGAGACCCCTAAGGACGAGTGGGCAAAGTGCTTTTCCCAGTGGTTCCATCGCATGCAGCGGTGTATTGACGTGAATGGACAATATTTTGAAAAGATATAATAAAACTAATAACTGGCTAATGTAATCAGTTTTTGATTTTCTAAGAACTTTCAGTTTGACCCTCGTAGTATGTATTGATGCTAACTGCATCCTTCCTTGAATTGATTTAAAAGTATAATATTTTTTTAAATATAAATAAATAAATAAATATCGAACAACATCACACACATTGATCTGATTCCGAAGTGAGTAGCTTAGGCACTTTGTTTAACACTATACCTACTGTGTATTACTTAGTTTAGAATATGAGTATGTCAGGTATAGTCAATCGCATGTTAGCTTATACAAATACTGTCAATTTTTCCACTTGATTTTAAATCTTATTACATGAAGGATAGAGTTCAAAAATCAATTGCAGAAATTTCACATACTGTCGTAAACTGACATGCAGCAGTGTGTACATAATCACATAGTATGTATGCATATACATGGTAGATAAGATAGCAGAATTAGTATACTACCTTTGTGTTCCATTTATTGTGTGGAACATGACACAATAGGTTAAACCTGAAAATTATTATCAAAATAATTTTCTCAATTTGACCTATTATATCATTTCCAATAGAACAGTTGAAAACAATGAAAGTGGATGAGGCGAAAGATGTATGTAAGGGCTGTACTTTGTGACGTCCGGTCCTCTTTGCCAACCTCGCAAGAATCTCTTGGCTTGAATTTATAAAAGATAAATTCCATAGAACAAATGGGAAGTATCGTATCCTACGAATATTATAAATGGAAAAGTTTGGGATGGTGTTTGTTTGTTACTTTACGCAGAAACTACTGAACAAATTTTGATAAAATATCATATACGAATAAAAGGGATGACGACTGGGAAAATAAAAACTTCTATTTAATCCGCCAGTCAGATAATAGAATAATATTAGATATTAATATTTTTAAACTCACACGATTTGTATACATTATAATTATATGTAACCGGGTCTTTTCGTGCATTATTTTGAATGTTTCGGCTACGTTGCAGCAGCCGTAGTCGTGAGGAGACTGCTTAAAAAATATTACATATGTATTTTTTTTACTTCAATTTAAAGTTGAGGAGTTGGGGCTCGCTACGTCACAGTTTTGAATTTGAACAGAAAATGTATAAAGCGTTACGTCTTTTTTTTATGGGATAGGGGGCAGACGAGCAGACGGATCACCTGATACTAAGTGATTACCGTCGCCCATGGACACCTGCAACACCAGAAGGGCTACAAGCGCGCTGCCGGCCTTTAGGGGCCGAATATGATCATAGGAAGGGAAGGGTTGAGGGGTAGGGGGAAGGGAATAGGAAGGGGTTGGGCCTCCGGTACCCTCACTCACACGACGAAACACAACGCAAGCGTTGCTTCACGTCGGTTTTCTGTGAGGCCGTGGTATCACTCCGGTCGAGCCGGTCCATTCATGCCGAAGCGTGGCTCTCCCACGCTTCGGCATTTTAACTCAATACATATTGAGTTAAAATGTTACACGTCATGTAACATTTTAACTTAATATATGGGCAAAAATTAATGATTGCGAAAAAAAATGCGTGTTTAATGTTTTTCAACAATCTACCTGAGAGACAAACAAACAATATTCTAAGCCTGAATTAATATACAGGCTAAAGCAAATACCCCACTAAACGATTGCCTTGGGATAAATGCACCATCTAATCATCGTGTAAACCATGCGTTCCAAACCGAAAAGCTAGTATGAACGTAGATCAACATAGATATATGTACGAGTATATATTAAATTAATAGAATTTTCAAGAAAGTTACCAGTTGTTAGCCTTCATAATATTATATTGCGTTAATATTGTCTATGTTCTTCTCCTTTTTGTGATGGCAAAAGGAAACTGTAGGTATCGTAATAACAGAATTAAGTATTTCACAGAAAATGATAGGATAGAAATAAGATAACTGTAATATTTTAACTTTCCTATTAAATTGTTAATACCCGCCTGCTTATTTGTCTTATAAACTGCATAATTATTAAATTAATTTCATATCAAAAATTGTTTTAGCTAATGGCTTCTTTATGGATTTTGAGAATTTCAACTTTACAAACTCTACACCTTCGAGACATGGCCTCTCCGTTTCTTATTACTATAACAAGAAAGTAATTACGAGTAGAATGGGACAGTAACTTTACGCCTATGTGATATTAGCAAAAGGGCTAAGCCACTGCAAATGTGATTGATATCTGTTTGCACCTGATAAAATTTATGATTGTAGAGTTGACACTTATAGAGATAGAAGGTTTACGTGAAAACATAATTATACAAACTTTTTTCTTAATCTGTCCCTGGCACTTTGAGATGTAACTCGAACCTTTCGCAATCCGGGCGACTGCTCTAACTACTGAGCTACCCAGGACGTAACTGGACTGTCGAATTTTTCAAGCACTTGTTACTTTTTCGCTACTACAGTTTAACTTCTTAACACATGTGTTCAGACAGAACCCTATCGAGAACAGGTTAGTTGATAGCAGAGCTGTATGTCACACGTATCAGTGTAAATTAATATAAATACCTACTATATTTTTAAAAGCTCAATGACGCAGTAGTTAGCGCGCTCGGTTTGTGTTATGGTTGTTAAGCAACTTTCGGAAGGACCGGTCGTAGGATGGGTGATCGAAATTTGATTACAACGAGCTCCTCTGAACATTGAGTATACGTAGCAACATTATGTTTTATGGAAATGCTCTGATTTCATGAAAGCATTTCCATAAAACATAATGTTATCTAATATACCACTTATAAAAAAATATCAAAACAAACATAGCCGAAAGAAGTAATTACTTGAGAATCTGTCATAACTTAAGCAGATATTTCTGTCAAATAAACAAGAATTTAAATAAAGTAAGAACTGTTAATAGTTGCAATAGTATTATTATTAGCTAACTACAGTTTTTATTTCATTCAAATTTTCGTCTTTTGGTTAAAATGTTATAAGTAATTACTAGTTAATAAAAATAGTTTAATCGATCACGTCATTAGTAAGTGAATAATACTGTTCTTATCTATAAAATTTTTAAGTAGCTTTGTATGCTATGAAGACACTTACAAATATCTTTATTTGCTGTTAGACATGGTAATAAATTCCTATAAAAATGGTAAAGTTGCTTAACATGTTTAGCTAATAGAGTGGCATGCAAAGTTTCAAATCATAATTATAATGGAAATACGGTAATTCATACAAACACAATCTGATTCATCATCATCAGCCTTTTTACGTCCCCACTGGAGGTGCTGAAGCCTTCCCTATGGATGGTTAAGGAGGATGGGCCATGACCCACGCTGGCCCAATGAGGAACTGCAAATGCAGCCCGGACCAGCGGCTTAATGTGTAATTTTTTTGGTCTTCCATCCCGTGACCGACCCTTGCGACCCTTGCGAAGGTTGCTTAACAACAACGAACGCGGGCCGCGGCGCTGCACTGCACCACCAAGCTACTCTACATAACATTCATATTATAATCAATTCCATCGTCATATTATCAATATTTTAAAGATACAAATACAAATTTTCATTATGAATACAAATACAGTTAAATGTAATTCAAATTTTAAAAGAATTTATTAGAAACCAACATAAGACCATAATAACTTCATTGCAATGATTCATAAAACAAAACATACAAAGGTTACAATTTCTAATTGAAATTTTATACACGTATTTAATATGATTATTATAATTAATGTCTTAAATTGAAGAATTCATTCAAGTCATAAAAATTACGAGAGATAACTAGATAAGCCACTTAGATAAGTGTGTTTTAAATTGTCGTAAATTCAGCTCTGCCATTCTACAAAAATCCAAACCCGAGTTTGAATTCACTCAGGTGTCCGAATCCACATCAAAAATGGCATCCGCTCAATCTTGAATTGGTAATAACGTTTCGTGGCATAAGTGAAGTGAGTTTCGAAATGACACAGGAATATAATATTTGAGACATGTATAAATAATGGAATCAATAGAATTTCTTCATTAGTGAATTCGAATTCGGATTTATACAGAATCGCCCTTTATATCTGTAGGTAGCTTTTGCTAATCTGAGCTGTTACTGGTAGGTATATTACATAGTATTAATCTATTAGGATTTCTTTTATTTTTGGGATACACAAAATGTGATGACGTAGCGTGTCTCGGCGGGGGGCGGGGGGCGAGCGTATAAAATTTGTTTAGGGGCCCTTATGTACGGTAAAGATTTTTCACATAAGAAAAAAAAAAGTGTTTGTATAAACTATGCGAATTTTAATAGTATATACATCGATTATTATGGTCTTCCCCAGTTAAAGTCAATATGACTTAGCCCGCGAAAACCTTTGTATGGTTTTGCCAACTTTGTAACGCATTTATGACTTTTGTCATTTCTAAAATAAAAATAAATATGGGAAGTTTTTATTAAATTTTGCTTACGCACGTTGGGGGCCCTAGTGGCCCGGGGGCCCCGTATAATTGATACGGCATATACAGCGATACGCCTCCGGTGATGACGTATAAATTAAAACTGATTTTGTATAAGAACACTGCGCACTAGATTTTAAATAGGAAGTGTAATATGCTCTAACACCGAGCCGGTCTTAATGAGCTGGCACGCTCCGACAGAGAACAATGATTCTTTGTCGCTCTGAGAAAAGGTAATATTCACACGCCCGATTCATGTTTACTATGAAACCGAACGGGTCGAGTTCTTACCTCGACGCAAGTTCGCTAATGTTGACATTAATTATACATCATTTCACGAATCCAGTTACTGTTTATAACAAAACCGAGAGAGCTGTTTAATGTTCACACACGAAACCTTAAACTTTAAACAACGATTGTAAGAATAATCAACTCAAAATGGTGTGTATAAAACCAAAATAAATCGTAATGCCAAATGGGGTAACGCTATCTATGATTGAAAATGTGAACTAAACCTATATGGTACATGTTTTCAAAACTCAATAATATAAATTTAATATGGATATAGATAAGTATATAAAAGTCCTATTAGGTTTCGGGTAGCTTAATGATTAGAGCAGTCGCCCTGATTGAGAAAATATTGTGGATTCAAGTCCTATAAGGGGTAACTGGGGCTGGTGATCTTTTAAGCATTTATCTACCAGTATATCAATATGTAAGCTTAATTGATCTAAAATAATAATAACAAATATCCCTTTGGTGTTTCAAACGAAAATTCAACTTTTACATTCTCACAGTCGAAAAACTAAGCGCCGGCAAAATATAGCATTCATCACCGTGTTTCCGGCAGCTTCGATCTCAAAAAGTTTGCTGTTAAAAATAAACGCAAACGTTTTGTTTATATATGCTCTCGTAAATATCTAGACAGTGATGCAAATATAATGCGAGCAATTTATGTGGAAAATAAATAGATACGAGTCGACGCGTAGGCCCGCCTGCCCAGAAATAGGCGGCGCGCGCGCACCAGACTGGCTCCACAAAATAGAGGACAGAACACGTCAACCCGCCTACTGGCTGACAAATTACGTCAAATCAACTATTCATGATGTTTACTATTGATTATAATTGGCTACTTACTTGATTGTTTTCATTAAAAAGTATTAAAAAACGTTATTTATTGTTTAATTTTAGTTTTGAAAAATGATTTAAATTAAGGAAAAACATATTTTTATTCACTAATTTTAATTGTCCCATGAAAATTATCAGTCACGTGACATTTAGAATCACGTCATCACATTTCAATAAACACGACTAACAAATCAGTGGTGACAGATATATTTATTATTTTCTAGTCTATCTATCTAGTAACAAAAACTGTGTCCTAAATTGTAATTAAATCGATGTTGACTTTCTATAATGAGGCTGACTTAGCATAATCGCCCTACTGGTTGCATTCGTTTACGTTAAGTTTATTGAAATGTGACGTCACACGATGCTCCGTCATGGCCGCCTGCGTTTTGATTCTTGTGATCCACAAATTATAAATAGCAAGTTATTTTTTCAAAAAAAAAAAGATTTTAAAATAATAAAATATTACTTCATTGTTATTTTAGTAAATAGTTAGTATTTAAAACATATTTCAAAATAATTTATTGTTATGACTATCATGTAGCCAATTAGTATTTTTTCATCACAATAATAAACTCAAATATTTTCAGGCGATTTCAAATTCGAAAAGGAATAGGTTTTATCTCCGTCGGGCATGTAATCTTTTGCTTATTTTGTTTTTAATTTGGTGGAATATTTCGGGAATATGAATGAACTGAATATTATTTATTTATTGAACATTTATGGCTATTGTAATAAAATGGTAATGAGATAATTCTTCACATATGTATTTAATGATGAGGCTGTCATTATATATAGATTATATAAGTATATTTATATGTATGTGTAAAAATTTATGATCATCTCAAAGACTTCAGTAAAGATTAAGATATAATTTTTGGGTATTACAGTTTTAGTCGAGTTTGGAGTTCGAATATTAAAGTTTTAGAGCATCTTAAAGGATCTGAACTCGTTAACATCTACCAAACAACACTGGGGACGTGTGGTGGGTCATAGGCTCATGGCCCATGCTCCCTATTCGATTTGATTCCATACATGGGGAAGGCATGAGCCCCAACAGTGGGGACATTAAGTGCTGACTTATTATTTGTTTTACAATTGCAACACATGAGCTTCTTGGAAATGAATAATAGTCATAAAGATTTCTTGCACTTTGCATTGGTATGGAACATGTTCTATTGAAGTTTTATTCGAATACTTACGAGTCTACCTAATTGTACTAAACAAGAATAGTCCGAATGGCTGTCTATATTAAACATGTAATAACGATTAATGTTAAGAGGTCTAATGAACTAACAGATACCAATCACACGGGATCACTGAAAATACCAATATTATTTCTGTATTCATTATGTCTAAGATTGCAATGGAACAACATACTTCATTAATTACAGTGATCAACAAAAAAAAAATGTATGTTATTTAGTTAATATTTTCTGATTTATTATTTATGAAATCTTATGCTCTGGTATTACATGTAATGAAGTTTTATTTATGTGTTTTTTTTTTATTATTTGTAGTAATAGGTAAATATTTATAAAAAATATGCAATTCCAACAAAGAAAAATAAGAGGTATTATATGTAACTTTAAAAATTGTCTCCTAACTCTCAATTGACACAAAGTTTTCTATTATTTGCCTATCTGAAAAAGACACATAAATCGCTAGATATGCGAATGAACGATACGTAATGCAATATTTAAAGAATTATCCACTAGCTCTTATTAGTTAAGAAGTTTAACCTTCCATCATTTGGTCAGCAACATGAGATGATAAATATCAAACTAAATTACTTTAAAAGTCTTTAGAAAATATTTAAAACACATTAAGAGTCCTTATACGGGCGACCAAATATTTATTATCTCGAACTCCTCCGAGCTTCGGAAGGCACGTTAAGCCCTTGGTCCCTGCTGTATCTGCAGTAGTTAACACCCACCAATCCCCACAGGACCCGCGTGGTGGGTTATTCTCCCATAGGATTGGCCTGAGCTCCAGCAGTGGGGACTTTAAAAGGTGATAAAAAGTCGTTATATGTTCTTCATTTTTCTTGGAGCCTTCATTAGATCTTGACTAAATGAAAGTATACCGTTTTAAACAAAAAGAAAACCCAAAACTCAGGTAAAAGATTTGCCAAAATATATACATTGCAACTTAAATAAAAGCTTGGAATATGGAGAGAGTATAAGCGGGCATTTAATTTCGGAACATTTATAGGAAAACTTTTTATGTTAAAATACCAGCGTGGGTAGACAGACGTCTGCAGCCTTGATATAAAATGTAATTGATAGAGAAATTAGACGATGTCTAGAGCAATACATGAATTATCGAAGTTGGTAGGTATGGACAGAATTTCGTATAAACTCTTCAATAATTCAAGATTTCAGCATCTGTTAATCCTGAATTCTGAGGTTCTTTAAAGAAAGTAGCGGTGACGTAATTAAAATGCAGATAATTCATTTCATTTGCAAAAATACTTTAATGATTAATAGAATTTATTGTATAAAGAATTAATAAATTATTAAATATGTAAGTAATCTTCAAAGCTGGAGAAACACTACTTATCATTTATCAGATTACAATGAATTGTAAATACAACATGTAAATGGGACATATTCTATTTCTGGTTTTATTTTCTTGGAAACGTTTTTGTGTAATACTGCTCAAATTAGTAACTAGGAATTCAAATTGACGTTCAGTAGATTATTCAAACAGTATAATTGGTGACATTGTGTTCGAGAGCAGTTGTAATACTTGTAATTGTAATCTGCGTATACAAATAGCTGGCTCGCAAGATCACAGGAAGGGGCAGGATCGGGCGCACCTGCGGCGTCATGCGCCGACGCACATATACAGCTGAGTTGAGTAGCATTCCTCATACAATATACATACATATTGTACAGTTAACAGCACGACAGGTTAAATAAATCTGTCGAATGTCTTCACTTAACTCTAAAGATTAAAACTGAGGGTGGTTTTAAAAGTTAATTGCGATAATTTGATATACTTATAACATACATAATATACAAATCTGTCAAACTCCACTTTGACACACATAATATACAAATCTGTCAAACTTCACTTGATATTAAACTTTAATATATTGACAGTAGAGTTTAAAATCAATTACATAAACTTGACATGTTGTGGTATCCTGACGTATAGCCGTCCGTTACACGTGGCAAGTGGCGTCTATCATAAATTTCAATAGAATATTATATACAAAATGGCACCCGGTTGCGTAGTGGTTGGCGGTTAGATGCGAAACTTCAGCAAAATAGGTTTGTCTCGACTGCATCTGAAGTCGTATACTCCCACTACTCCGCAATGAATAATGGGTTAGACTACTTGAAAATAAAGCAGGTGTAAAGTACATACCTCTATATAGTTTTACTTAAAAAGATTAACAAATTTTTTTTTCTAAAATTGTGGTTTTGATTAGTCACTTTTTTATATTTCTATTACACGAAAGTTTTATTTGTACTCTTTTTCATAGTTGAATAGAAGGCATAGTCCTTCTTTACTAAAAAAGTAATGTTTTTATAAATTCGTTAAAAGAATATAACTGCAAGATACAATTTTTGTTTTATGGCAAGACAGTCAAAAGCGTTTAGTTGTCAACAAAATAAGTTTACCAGAATTTATTTTGTTGACAATTATTATATGTCATGTAACTATTTTCATTTGTTTTATTTCGCCATTTTAAGTTAATATTTCAATTTGGTGCCAACTTTTCCAATATGTATATTTTGTCAAAATCAGCCAATCAATATGAATATTCGAGAATGATTTCGTCGCCTAAAAATGTCCCACTGCTGGGGCTCAGGTCTTCTTTAATGATAGGCCCAGTATGGATTCGTGGGTATTAATGAAGATGCAGCCGGGACCAACGGCTTAACGTGCCTTCTGAGCACAGAAGGGCTCGTGACAATAATTTTTGGTCACCCATCCTACAACTTACCATTGCAAAAGTTACTCAACAACTATATCACAGACCGAGCGCGCTAATAATTGCGCCATTAAGCTCCTTTAATAAAATCAAAGAGAATGATTGATGTGTTTTCAATCCATAGGTATTCATTTTTAAAGAGCACTAAAAGCACATTTTGAGACGATTTCTCATATCCATTCTTGTAGAATATTGCGACGTTTAAAATAAAACAGACTCTCATCCTATTAACATGGTTGAAACTACTAATTTCTTAATCAATTTCGTCATTTGAAATTAAAAATGTGTGATTATCAATCCGGTTGTGAAGCAGATGGTTCTCGTCCCGTACTCTTACGTCAGAGGCGCCAACGTGATTTGGAAAGTAACAATGATAATGTATGGCTCTAACTTAAGTGGTTCATAATATTGTTTGCTTATCTTTTAAACGAGCTGTTCCTGCGACTTTACCCGCGTAAATTATAGCCTAAATAAGGTGGTGGTGTTATACGGTAGGTGTTATTTGAATACTTTAGGAGCCTATATTATACATTTTTATTTCGTGATTTTTGTGTGATATTGATTTTTCTTATGTAATTAAAAAAAAGCATTAAATATTTATATTCATCATACAGAAATTCTTAGAAAAGGATATCGTTTATTTGCTCGACATATTTTTTTCCAATAATCTGTATAGATTAATATTATAAATATGAAAGATTTGATTGCTTGTTTGATTGCATTGGATGGGCTCCAAAATTATTAGGTCTATTTATAAAAGTCTTTCGTCTACGGGACGCTACATAGTACGCGGCGTATATAGGCTATAAGTTGCGCAGGTGAAATCGCGGCTGATCAGCTAGTTAATTTATTTAATTTTTATTATTATTATTATTTTTTTATTTTTTATTTTATTCTCGATTTTTTTTTTTGTGTACCATTTTTATTTCTATTTATATTATTTTTTGACATTATATCTTCCCGATACTACTATTCATTCGATTATATTAAAAAATTATTTTGTCCCCGCTCATCTCATTCAGGGTGATGGCTGAAAATCGGTGCTTCATCCGCATTAGATGATTTTAGTGCACCGAGCCTAGACCCTTTTCTCAACTGCTGCACACAGATATATTTCTATTTCTTGTTCCTCTTTGTTTCTTTTGTGTGATGTAATTGTGTGTTGCTGAGAAAATAAACTTTTTATCTATCTATCTATCTATCTAGTTTGATAGAAATTGGTTAACAATAGTTATCCACCTTTCGGATTGTGAATGAATTCACAATAAGTAATCTTTTGTTTTTTTTTAGCTGAAATAACTATATCATCTTAATATTTTGGTGATATCTGGCGAAAAGCGTATTTTGTTTGTTATAAAAGGAATACTCCTGATTCGATTTCAATAACATTAAAATGGGACAACCTCGGTCCATTAAGCTATCGAATAAAAAAATAATTTTGAAAACCAGTCAACAATTAGCGGAAAAATCGGTGAACATATATAAAAAAAAAAATATACATCGCCGTCATACATATAACGATTTTAAAGTCGGTTAACAAAAGATAATATCCGTTAAGGTTTACAAAAATACACATTTATTTAATAAGTGTATTATAAATATGTGTAATCTTTAATTGAACTCAATTTTCAGTTGTATTATGCTTTTTATCATTCTTTTTTTTTAATTCGGTATTTACTGTTATAGGTCTCTATGGGTTTTTCTGTGTTTGACCGCATCCACTCTTTTCTAAGTTAAAAATGTTGAATTGCTTTCGCTAAATGTAACTTCAATTAAATGTGAACTTCGAAAAAGAAACTGTTTTTGATTATTAATAATATTCTTTACAAAATTTTATACAAGAAATTATTTGAATAAGTAAAAATATCTCTTGAAATAAATAAATATTCGGAAGGTGTTATTTGAATTCAAATTGTTCATAATCGATATATATGCTTATTTAAAATCGACTGACCAGAAAAGATTAATTTAATTTACTTTATATTTTCACTCCAATTTTTTTTACAAATAAATAAAATTAGAGGGCTGTTTTAGATTTAAAAAGTTTAATCAGAAACTATCCGAATATTATTAGAATTCGAATTATCTGAAAAATTACAAATAAAATCCTAACCGCAGAAAAACAGCTCTCGATCGGTCGTCAGTCGTCACTCGTTGTGTTCGTTAAAAAAACAAGTTTATTTTTTCCTGCGCATGAGCGTGTCAAATCGTCCGATGGCCCTTGCCTGAGAGTTCAACGCAGTACCTTCACTACTTCATTTATTTACGATCAAATTACATTTCTATTGGAACGATTTTTTTTAAGAACATGGCTTACACTCTTAAAATCTTAATTCGATATATCGTGAACTGCTTCATCCCCTGTCCTGCTCTAATTTACGTTTTTTATGCAGCAGAGTGGAACGGAGCTTGATGGAGTTCGCAATATATCGACAAAAGCACGACCCCTATATTTAAAACTTCGTTTCTTTCGTTTTATGTTTAAATATCACTTATCTATTTATACATAATATAAAACAAAGTCATTTCCCGCTGTCTGTACGCTGAGATTTTATAAACTACACAACGGATTTGCTAGTAGCAAAAAAAATTGAATCGAAAAACGCTTTCGAATTCCGTATATAAAATTGAAAAGACTAAAAAGGAATTGAGAGGAAATGTCAACATATCCATTCTACATAGTTATAATTTTGTCATTTTAGTAAAAGATGAAAAATATAAGAAATATTATTTTTGAGAAAGCATTTCATTTTTCTATTTATATTCTATTTAAATAAATAAAATTTCTTAAAATTGCTTCTTCGAATGTTAGGTAATGTTCTAGTGGTTCTTCACTGAATCCTTCAAAATTACAAATAAATATTCTCCTAACGGATCCACTTACAATTCAAAAGTGTACTTTTAAGAGGGAGTCTTACGTCTTAAGAATAGAGTTAATAAAGATTAAGTAGAAAAAAGTTTTGTCGGGCCATTTGTCCTGAAGGCTCACCCATTTTTTTCGAGGTTTATCTTAGTAACCGTTTCCCAGACATAATGGCTCAGATGGATTAGAACAGCATCGATGATGCTACTGGCCATATAAGATATATTAAAAAATGCATCTGTCTAAACCCTCATGAAAAAAAACTAAGCACCAATGATAATACTTTCTTTTCGTTGGTACGTAACTTTAGACGTTTCGTTGGAATGATAAAAACAAAGACTCGACTCTACTTTCTTTATCTAATTCAGATACCTAATGTTAAAACTATGACAAAGCCTGTAAAACCAATTCAAGATAACTTCATAGTTGACTAGAAAATTAAAACCGGTTTTAGAAGTTATAACTAATAAACGTTGGGAAATACCTTCGGCATTTATAGAGTCAGGTTATAGAATAAGGCATTTTGTTTTCTGAAAGTAGTCGCATAATATTAAACGACCGGTTCACTGAATGGGCGTAAATGTGTGAACGCGGAAGAGAACGTGCAGGAAAATTGAAATCAGCAAATAAATCGCTCAGCATTTCTACGTAACCGTGTCTTTCGAAGTGATTGATAATTTACGAAGCGTTTAACAGAGTCGTTGCATCACGAGCGTACATAGAGCTGCCAGCGGCGGCCAAGATTCGGTGGCAATGTTCATGCAGGAATTCATTTCGCCTCGAGAAGTGTCCGGTTTCAGTCTGGCACGTCGAACGCTCATATTTCGTTTAGTATTTATTTATGTATAGGTCGGGCGCAGGTTCTATCAGCGGCGCTGCGGGCGAAGCGGCCGGCGGCCCAGGGGGGCATACTTACTACGTGATTAATCCGCCCCCCCCCCCCCCCCCTCCCTTGCCGCGGCGGCCGGGCGCTCCGTACTCGCGCCGGGTTTCCTCGTCCCCGCTCCTCACGGCCACTCACTACGCACGGAGCTCCGCGTAGTGCCGCCGCCAGTCGCTCTGCGACCCGCGCCGAAGTCGCATTTTATCCGTCTGTTTTGCGTGTAACCGTGCTATCGTTCATGCTAATCTCCGTTCGTTGATTTCTTTGCCGAGTGACCGAAGAGGAACCGGCGCGTGATATCGCGAGTGTCGAATGTTCGTGGACGTCACGCCCGTGTACTTTTCCACCGAATTCCGAGCGTAAATAACCAGTTCGAAGTGACGGACGGCGCCTTCCCTCGGATGAGATTTCCGAGCGACGAGCGCTGCTGTGACCTGTGGCCTGCGATGCTGCGCCCGTGACCGTCTCGCGACAGTGTCACGAAACGTAAGGATCTGTTCGTTCATTCGAGCGGTTCGCGTGCACAGGCCGCCTTCCTATTTGCATGGCGCATACAAGTGGATTTTATTTTCGTCTGGGTGGCGATGTGTGCGAGCGTGCGCGTGTGTGCGGTGGCGTGCGGGTGTGCGTGTATGTGCCGCGTCCGCCGAGACGGCTATGGTTGCTCCCTGCTGGCCCGCTTTATTTAGGTTGTTTCTGAGCGTGTCAGCTCCCGGCGCCCGCCGCCACCACTGCTACCTGTGTCGTGCCTGATCGAAACTGATAGTCTCTTTTGTTCTTGATGATCTTAAGCCAACTGGCTGTTCGGTTACTCGCAGCGTCTCTGCCAATGGCTCTATAGGAACTCCGTATTATGTAAGTACATAAAGAACGTGTAGTCGCTTATCTATATTTCGAATCAGATGAACAAACAACTAGAGAGTCATTCAGCTATTATATTCATAGTGTAAACCCTTGAATTGTAAGATATTATCTTAATCCTTACAAAACATAATACCTACATCACTTTAAAGTTGTATCATTGTATAATATAGCATAATATATCAATCAATTTAATACATACATACCTAAGTTCTTGATTTTAAAACGTTATGTCATAGTTATAGTGCACTCTGGTTGTGTTTTCTTAGAAATTTCTGCATAGTAGGTAGGTACGGCTTGACATCTCAAGACGTTTATTATTTTCATTGTGACAAAACTCATGTAAGTTACCTGATAAATACAACTTTATTCCTATATGTATAAACTAGGTCGGCATAACTTTCGTTTCTATCTTAAGCCTATATCAAAGCAAAAAATACAATTTGCAAATCGAATTGCATTCTTTCTATTCCGATTCTATTTGATATATGAATAGAACTTAGATACTATTCAAATAGTCAAAATATTTTTTTCTGTTAACAAAAAGGCAACCTATGATTCTAAACCATTCTATTTTTAATGGTCACTAACAACTATAGAAGAAGTCTATAAAAAGATAGAAATGTCATTTTTAATGCGTTTGTAACGTATAGTTATACTAAATATTAGTTTACATAAAAATAAAATTAATATTACAGTAACACACAACCATTACACAAAGACAAATTATCAAAACGCAGAGTTCCGTTATTGGACGCCGGAGACAGAGTTAAACGGTAATTATTAAGCAGAAAAAAACATATTACTTATGCTGTATGTATAACATTTTGTTGAGGAAATCAATAAGTTAAAGTTAACAACAGTTCAGTTATGCGATAGGTTTTAACATAAACCCATTTCATATGGTTATAAAGGTTTTATTTGAATACCTATACCTTCAATCAAATGAACCTCCAATGCTGTAACGTCGCTTTTCGTTCAACACTGTATTTGTAACAGAATGGCAAAGCTGAAACACCGATTCGGTTTATACGACTATATAGTAGAGCTTCCAGTTCCCCATTGAATAATCATCATTTTTTTTCAAATAAAAAAGAATTAAACACTTAAGATACTCAAAACAATTAAAGAGAAGAAACCTATTTCAAAAAAAGGAAATAATTGGTTAATTTAAAAACCGTTGTGTAGTTTAAAATATTTAAGGGTTCAGACAGCGGGAAATGACTTTGTTATATATATACTATGTATAGATTATTTATTTATTTTGTATGCTAATGCTTATTAAAAAAAGACAGCATATATATTCGAAATTAATAAAGTATAAGTTTGCCAAAATAAGTAGAGATCTAACGGTTAATCTAAAACAAAAACATCTAAAAGGATTTTCCTAAGTTTTTTTTTAACAATTAGAAGTAGAATTTAGTTGTGTTAATAATACATTATAAAATAAAGCATTTAATGTATTATCAGATAAATCGCTACGCCTAATTTGTAAGGAATAATATAATTACATAATTGACAACTGTAACTTAAGAATTTATAATCTTGAAATTAAGTCGACGTATTAATTGCTTAGACTAAGGTCGCGCTGGTTAACTGGTTTATAGCTTATAAATGGAGTCTTTCTGAACGGCCTTTGGAAAATGTTATAAGACCACGACCAAATAAGTGTTTTATAAAGTTCAATTTGAAATAGTTACAATAAAATCTAAATCCAGTGGGAATCGGTGGGTGTAAATAAATTTAGATACTGCGGGGACCAACGGCCTTCCTAAGCACGGTGGAGCTCGAGGTAATGCATTTTTGGTCACCCATCATGACCATGCCGGGTCTTGAGAAAATAACATAACTTCCGCTATCCATTGCGCCATAACCTATTTTGTCTTTAAAAAGATTCTCTAAATAGTTATTCATAATAAGCTCATAGCAAGATAGTCAATTAAAATTTTATATTAGAGATGGCGACAACATGACGTATGATGTCGAAATAATCAATAATGCAATAGAACCTTAAGCATTACTTACATATTCAATTACATACCATCATAATATATTACAATATGTATGTTGAAAACTTAATTGATACGCATACGAATTAATTTTGTAATCTCGTTACATAATTATTACGATTCAATTCTCTGGGCTTCGAATTTAAGCGCAGTAATTTTTGTAATATATCCTTTTTAATTAATGGTAGCCGAAAGAAATGAGATCTACGTTAGAGTTACCGTAATATTTTTTTTTTTTTGGAAGAGGTTGGATGTGTTTGTTTATATGTAGTAATATGATTTGAAATTACTTTAAGTATGTACTAAACAATGCTACGAGTAGATGTACTGCTAAAATAAATTAGGTAAAAAATTTGCAAACATATAATAATCGTTATTTACTAAATCTAATTATGATCTGTAGAATAATAAAAAAAAATCTCCTGTAAAAAAATTGTACATTTATATATACTTGCTCCTTTTTCGTTAATATATAAAAAGATATTGGAATATTAAAATTGTATATTAATAAGTACACAGACAGTCCCAAGTACATAAAGGAAGATGTAATTTACCCGTTAATTAAGCAGACTTTCTATCTTGTTGCCCTTTTTATATTACTGTCTTCTTATCAGTAACAAATTATGTTGTTATTGTAGTACAAACGAAACATGTACTAGGCCGATGTTGATGTTATTAATTTGTTTAAATTTAGAACAAGTAGGAAAAGTACATGTCCGTTGTGTTCAACTTCGACCCACCGTTAAACGTTATTAATTTACGCTTTAACTGTCCTTATGTGTAACAGTTAAAGTTCAGAATTGAATTTATTAATCGTTATCTTTGAATGGACTTTATTACATAAACATTTGTCATCACTTAATTAACTGTTGTATTTGTTTTTAAATATAGTAGCTTTGAATGGTCTGTTTAGTTTAAATTTACGAATTATCGGACGGCTTTCGATATGACGATAAAACTGTGAATATTCTTTAATTGGACGCATTAGTATTTTATAAAGTTCATTTGAACGCTTACGAATAGAAATAGCTCTTCCAGATACCCGGAAAATCGATACGACTTCTCCTATGATTTTAAGAAAAATCTGTAATATCTACAATTTCATTTGTATTGGGCACAATTTTGGATTTCATGTTGTTGTATAATATTACAAAATTCTCAGTAAACAACAAAGTTCCAAGTACTCGAATTGATGTATTCCTTCAATAAAATAAATAAGTAAATTTATGCCTGCTGTAAATAAAAAAATAGGTCATTATTAATATTAGGTACATTTTCTCCAACGCGGTTTGTATGTGATGTTATCAGGTTGCTGCCGCGTTCAGTTTTATCTGGCTATCAACACATTAGCCGATAACGGGCGTACCTGCATATTCTACGAAGTTATGCAAGCAAGTGTGATTTACATTGAATGAATATTCTTTAACAGCAAGTTATTATTAAATTATGTCTATATTTTTGTATTTTTTTTTCTATACTGCCGTGCCGTTTCTTTAACTGCGCCATTGACAAATGTTAAGAGTATTATCCTGTAATAAAAACCTTGAACTAGCGGTCAAGCACAGTATAGAGATTCATGAAATAGAACCTACTTCATAACGTTTTATTCCATTTAACCATTATGCTTTGGCAGCGCTATGCCCGACGTCGAATTCTAGGCTGATTTTATTACAAATAAGCAAAACTGCCCTGCGATTCTGTAAAAATCCAGACCCGAATTCGAATTCACTCATGTGTCCGAATTCACGTCATTTAGTGTAAAAATTCTATTGATTCTATTTTTTTTGTATAAAAATACAAAACAAAATTGATTGAATACACGAGTCTCAGATATTCTATTCCTATATCATTTCGAAACTCACTTCACTTATGTTACGAAACGTTATTACCAATTCAAGGTTGAGCGTATGCCTCTTTTTGAAGTCAATTCGGACACCTGAGAGAATTCGAATTCGGGTTTGGAGTTTTACAGAATCGTAGGGCTGGTCTGGCTATTTCTACGCTCCTTCGCGGTCTATGCGTAGACATCATCGTCAGCACTGCCCTGAATGCGGCACTGGTACTTTGTTCATTTAGAAGATTAGAATAAAAAAAATACAATATTTCAATAATAATATGATATCAACCCTTTTGAATGAATCTCAGTATTTGTAAAGTCATAAGATGAATTGGTATAGTATTTAGTTAAATTAATATTATTATTATATTTTAGTTCAGAGGATATTTAAAAACCACATAATAATATCAGAATTTTCCGGTATTGACTAAGTTTTATAAATATATTGAATTTAATGAAAATGCACAATACCTATTAAAAGATATATCGTTCTAATTATAATTTTTCCTGCGAATTGAACACCATAAACATTGTTATGATAAATAATATATTCTTTGTATCAACAAATGTAAATGGATAATTTTAAGATAAACCAAAATAAAGATTGGATAATAAAGAAACAGCTTCGAAGTCCACTATGAATGCAACGTTGTCACTTCAAAGAACTTTAAAGAAAAAAGCTTTAATTACTTTTTATAGTAGGTTTTATTTGATTGAATCTCTATTCTATGATAGAGCTGCATTCGTTGACGAGTTCGAAGCTTTTTTTATTACAGTATATCAATGCAGAGCATAATCACATTCAGCAATTGTTGATCGTAGTCGTGTTTGTTAGTTTTGTTATTTACTTTATTTTTTCTGGCCCGGGATCAGACATCATACTTATTATGATCATTGCAAATCATATCACTCTATTGTTTTTGACGTCGTTAGACAAAACCTAACAGCATAAATATGATATAGGTAATATTTTTGTTATCAAGAATTATAAATCGTTTTTCTTATAATACGAGCTTTTCTTGTTGTAATTTGCCCTAACTTCACATTATTTACTTTGGCATACAGGTTGTTATCTTGTTTAGGATCAACCCATATTACCTATTTCAAAAGATAATATGATATCCCTTATTAAGGGTCTGTTAAAACGCAGACTATATAATATTAAGTACCATGGGCGTACCCGGACGTAATCAGTAGTGTTATCTTGTTATAAGAACAGCCTCGAATCTAACATCGAGCGCAGCGCTGCCCATAGCATAGAGGTTCAATTAAAGAAAACCTACTTCAAAAGGGATCTGAAATTAATATTATTGAGTTGGTGATAGTAAATATTATTAAACAAACACAAGATGTCTGTGTCTTAATATAAGAAATTCTTTCAGTCTTATGTTAAATTACAATACAAAACATTATATTACAAATTGCTACTGTATCAGAACAAATCCAATCATGGTCGATTTCATTCGATACCATTCGAAATCAAATATCGAAAGTGAATATAAATGCAACAATGTTATCTTAGTAGATCAGACGGTAAGACAGTAGAGTTAGCGTTACATATATATTTATATAAACATGTCCATTTCTCATCACATTATATACTGTATCTATTAGTTTATTAATAATAAATTATAGTACTTATAATTTAGGAAACTTTAAAATGCTTCATTGCTAGTGGCAAATATTGCATGCATTTTTTTTTATATTTTTTATGTGTATGATTTTGGGCAAAAATTGGTTCCCTGTGAGCTCACCTGTTATCTAAAATAATACTTAAAATAATTATCATCAGTCTAATAATGTCCCCACTACTAAGACAGGAATCCTAATCAAATTCAATAGGGAAGATTAGAAAAGATAAATTCAATATTACTCCGCGAATATAGGTAAAAAAAACGTATCAACTGTTTACCTCTTAATTTTTCTGACTTTTGCGCAACACATTCAGCGATTCGTTTTTTTTTATTTATTGTAGAAGATTAAACAATACCAGATGTTGGATGTAACAACAATTTCAACGTAGGTTATTTATAAACGGTGTAGCAGCTCGCATTTAGAATATTAATTATAAAACAAACAAACTGTCAATACACAAACAGCAGATAACAAGGGAGCTGTTTATCAAACATGGCCCTTATGTTTGTCGTATCGTATTGTAAAATAATATGGCTTCACAATAATATAAATTTTGAACATATTCTTATTTAGCTAACAAAAAATAATTCTGCATATTATGTTTGGGGGTTTGAACTCGTACTTGAACTTTGTTACACCTTTTTTAAAACCACAGTAATTTTAGGATCTCTATAAAATGAGGTCCTATTGAATTTTCACGACTCCCATTCCGTATCTTATAATTAATATTAAATTAAGTTTGTAAATCATTTTACAGATTCCTATTGAAATAAATAAGCGTAAAAGTTGAACGCAAAGCATCATCATGCTTCACAATAAAAAGTGACTTCAAATGAGAAACAGGTTTTATACTTCACTATTTATTTATAATCAACAATAGTTTCGTCAATAGTAGACCAAAACTTTTTATAAATCTACACATAATGAGGAAAATAGTACAGATAATTTAACAAATAGTAATGCGAATCTGTTTGTTTGCATCACTTCGAAACTAGAGGACTTATTTTAAAAATCCGTTCGGGAACGGGAAGTTGCATCATATGTGAGTAACATAGGCTATAATTTACGCGGGCTAAGTCGTAGTAAAACATCAAGTAAATAAATATATAAATGCATCTAAATCTTTATGAACTAGCTCAATGGCGCAGTGGATAAGCGCCGCGGCCCGCGATCGTTGTTGTAAAGCAGCTTTCATTAAGGTCGGTCAAGGGTTGGGTGACCAAAAAATTATTATCTCGAGCTACTCTGTGCTTCGGCAGGCAGATTAAGCGGTCGGGCCCAGCTGCATTTGCAGTCGTTAATAACCTCTAATCCGCATTGGGCCAGCGTGGAGGTTCATGGCCCATCCTCCTTAAGCATCCATAAGGAAGGACTGAGCCCCTGTAGTGGGGACGTAAAAGTTCTGTTGACGAAATATTTACAAATAGTAATAGCGTCTAGTTAATTTCATGGACATTGGTTAATTGTACTCAGTTCATTTTTTAATATAAAATATATTTTTTACACAATGATTTCCAACAAAAAAATGTTTAATAAAAACTTGGCCGTGTTTAATTCCAATCATATTATTACATATTACAATTCTAAAATTACATTATCAATAGCACTTGTTACGTCTTCGTCTTGCCCTTGGTTTAGTAAAAAGTTCCAGGAAAAAATATCTCGAATTGTTACTCAACCATTCAGGCATTCAATTCAGAAATATTATTCAAAGCATTCGCATTAGATTTAATTTTACATACTCTATTTTAAATGTACGACTATTAATGATTAAGTGCATTTCTGATCAATCATTTTCATATACCTATTGATATGATAAATGATAATAGCACTGAACATTTTATAGATCATCTTATTGATATTATATATACCTACGTCATATCTCACTGAAAGTTTTATCTTGATATTTTTCAACTTACTAACATGCGTTGTTAACCTTGAACAACTGAACATACTTCAGCAATTAGGGATGTCCGAGTATATCTGTTTAACATAATAAATGTAAGAATTAGAATTATCATATAAAGATATAATACTACTCGCATATTTGGTCACAAAAACAATAAAATTTAAAGATTTAACCACTTTGCATTTGTTATTGGATTGAAAAATTTTTGATATAATCGACTCAAAAAGTATATGACGCCATAAAAATATTTTTATAATGTACTTAGTATATTTATTTACTGATGATATAATATTGTAAATAATTATGGTGTTACTTTAGTATATTTATTAAATTTGAACACCGACTGGTCTAATCAATGGACGGCGTCGATTGCGTCAGAGCTTTCGAGCATCGTAGTAAGCTCTTACGAAATATACATTCAGTCACTTATGCAAGAATAATACGCGGTTCAACATTTCTTTCATACTGGTATCAATCTAAGAATGTATGGTCTTAAGATAATTATTTAAATAGAGATTTCAATGAAGTTTAATTTTTATTTCTGACCAATCTTCGGTAATAGCGGCAATATCTAAACCTAGCTTTAATGATCTCATATCACTCGAAGTATACCAAATTAAGGTTGGCAATGAAGACAAAAGATTGTAGTATCGTCGTTATTCCTCGCGGCAATTTACCTACAATATAAGAATAATTTACGACAAGAAATAAAATAATGGGACATTTTAGAGGCAACTTTGTATTTTTTTTTCTCTCGCATGATAAAGTTTTCCCCTATATTTAATCACAGATTATTTGGGGATTCTTTTTACCCGACTACGGCGAAGTGAAAAGGAGGGTTTTACAGCAGCGCCCTCTAGACAGCATAAAGTAAGAAACTATTTTTTTTGTTGAAATACACCCGAGATTTAATTACTTAATTATAGTGATGACCAAAGGACAGCTTAATCATATGCTACAACAGTTTATTTTATATTATCGTGATTTAGCTGTACTCGGGAAGTGTACACACCCCTTTAATTTTATAAAGATTTTTTTAAATTAGCATTAAATTCATTTTTATATTATCAAAATGCATACTATTATCTTCTTATCTTTTGTGCGTTTCAATTATTTTATATATAAAAAATTGAGTATGGCTCCGATTTCACAATGTCATGGACAAAGGTACTATAGTTATCTTATCAAGTTAAACACGAAGGCTTAGAGATATATCTGCTTTGCTATCTTGTAATAAAATCAGCTTCGTAATCAATTGCACAGTCCTGTCACAGCAAAGATATTCATAAAATTTAACATTAACATTTACTCTTTAAAGTCGATTTTATTTGATGAATCTATACACTGTAACAGCGGAGTTTCAGCGTCATTCAGTGGTCGAGTTCGACAGTGATTTTTTAACAGAATACCACCCCCGATGCAAAGGCCTGTATTTAATAAATGGTAACTATTTGATTCTTTTGTTTATAACGTTATTAATAATTCAAATTGTGGACATGTCTTAGATCAATATTAAATCAACTAAACTCACTAGTAAATGTACCGGGTCAATTAAATTAATTTGATATCTTCCAAAATATATAACATAACCTATTAAAATTAGTTGTAGGCAGAAGATAATTTATAACGCAACAAAATAAAATGAATCAGTCATCATCATCATCATCAGCCGGAAGACGTCCACTGCTGAACATAGGCCTCCCCCTTTGAACTCCACGACGGACGACATTGCGCCAGCTGCATCCAGCGGCCGCCCGCGACTCGGACGATGTCGTCCGTGAATGAATCAGTCGAAAATGAATCAGTCGTCGTTCTTAAATTCATTTTAACATTTAACTACCTTTAAATTTTGGAGTTATTCTGGAAGTTTTGCTCGTCAATTTATTTTTTACTTTGAGATAAAACAGCATTTCGTAAATTATTCCTCTATTTGAATGAGATTTATTTAATTTTTTGTTCGACGGTTACCAACCAATTTAGCTAGACGATTATCTCATACATTTCGAAACGTAACTTTTAACACTAAAATACCTAGTTGCGGTTACAAAGTGAATGTCAGAAAGTATATTTTAGATGTTATTAAAATTCGAAATATCGGTTAGGGTAATTTTGAATGGCATTTACTAAGAAGCAAAGTTGAATCACAATCACCGTGAATGTGTGCGAAAGTTATGCAAGCGTGATGGTCTGACCGGTTACCTCATAGACTGATGTGATAATAGACATACCAAACGAACTTAGAACTAAGTCATTGAATAATCACTATTACACCAGAACTATTAGACTGGGGGGCGTAAACTCAAGGGAGCAGAAAGCATTTTTAATTTAGGAAGAAAACTAATTGATGAGTGATAACATTATTACATTCACTTATTCTGTAATTATAGGAGATGATTTTTCTTTTGTATTTATTGAAGAAGTAAAAGGGGGCGTGAAAATATTTATTTATAGTCGAGTGTCAACACAAGAAAGTATAGGAATACAATATTCTAGTAAAGGCGTATTAGACTGCCTGAAAATAAATTTTGGAACTGTTTGATTTAGTTTCGTCATTGCTTTAAGTATTCGCGCATCTTTTCGATGATTTTGGAGGTTTTAGGCAGTATATGAAATAAAGTGATACTCAGAATATCTATGCAGCGATAAATATTGAAGATTAATAATGTAACATAAATATTTATTTATATCTACAGTCTACTGCACGTCAGACTATACAAAACTCATATTTCCCTATTCGATTTTAAACCTTAATATAATTAAGGTAGAGATCATTCATTGCCGAAACTTGACACATTCGTGGTAGCCTGACGTGTAGCTGGTACATATACATTGGAAGTTAAATAAAAGTTTGAAAAATCTGCGCTAGTCAAATCTTGTAACTGATTCTTAAAACAGTTAACATTAACCGATAGAGCTCCAACTGCTCGTCTAGTTTATATACATATATTAATAATATAGTAATACTTTAGATGACGTGAGTTAAATAATTTAAAATGAAATATGATCCAACCAGTTATTTCTTGGTGCACTGTCGTAATACGCAACGATTTTTTTAGCAATGATAGTGTTTAAAATCCATAAACCAAAGAGGTTAAGGCTGATGAAATATCTAGGTTATCTATGGTCCTATATGCGCGGTGTTCAGCCTTGCTTGGTGCGACGCACGTGTGGCAGTGAATGACGTCACCTGAGCACGCACACCGTTCAAGTTCAATGTTACCTATTAATTTTGCCGTGCCGTACCACCAACCAACCTAATCTGCAGACCAAGGACGCCAACGGGCGTGAGTTGTAGACGTTAACACTATAAAGCCTGTTTAATCAACGATGGTTATTTTTATTACGCATTGTTGAAAAGAATTATAAAAAGCCTTAAATACCTACATTAAAATGAATGGGCGTCTATCTTTTCGAGGCTATAGGCCTATGTGACAACTAATTCATATTTGACAGGTTAGCTACATGCTGGTAGACACCTTTTACAAAACAGGTGTAGTAAAAAAATACTTTGGACGTTTCTTCGTTTCATTGATGACACTTATCGTAACCAAGTATTGATCTGACTGGTACCACTTTTATCGGTTACGTAACGTCATTTAAGTAATGCTCCAATGTGACAATTGAATGACATTTGCATAACATTGACGATTTCACCGAATGGACGGTTTTGAAAACAGCCGCTTGCGACTTCCTTTGGCCGGCCTTCCTTGAAGCACGCGTGCGCAGCCGTCAACAGCAAACATTGCACTGACAGCGACTATTGTGACGTCACAGCTTTCATCGCTCTCACTTCCAAATATTCTTTATTTACTTTATCAGTTGCTATAGTTGTCCTGACGGATGACTGATTGCCTGTTCTATTCGCTAGATACCTACCAGTGCCGAAAGTAATAAAAACTTGTTCTTTTATGCTAAATAATTCGCGCTCTGTGTCACTTTTGTCAATGTTATCGCAGTTGTATTTTTTTGTTCGTGTTTTTTTTTTCTTCGGTGTCTTGATTGCCTGTGTTATAGGTGGCACGTTAGTACTAACACCGATAAGACCTACGGCTGGCGTACTTTTATCGGTACGGGCTTTTGTATTTGATAATAAAATACTTATTATTGGTCTAAGTTTATTAGGTAATTTAATATTATCTTTAGTCCGGTAAATATTGCTCGAAACCCGTTTACAGAACCGATACAATATCTACTCCTGCATGCAAATATTTTTGCCGCTTTTAATTTATAGCCTATTTCATCTGCGTATAATGTAGCTTAACGTAGATGAAAGAATTTTCATAATCGGATCAGTATTCCCGAAGATTACCCACAAAGTTAGAAACTTTACCTCTATACTATAGGTTTATTAACATAGTACCAATATTGATTATGAAACACAATATCTATTAATAAAGACAGTAAACACACCTGTCGCTTCCGTTCTGTCCGTTGGTGTTATAATATTGATACTTTTATTAGGATATAAATGCAGTCTTCTTTTCATTGAATAGAGTTAGGTATTTAATATTTGCTTACTAACCAAAACATTGGGTGTTAGGACAATGAATATTACAATTGTATGAATCACCTCGTTCCTAATATTTAACGGAATTTTGCAAATGCCTATATTTTTTTATAGTTATTATGTGATAGAAAAATATTAAAAATATTTAAAGGGAAAGTACCATAAATAAATTTACTAGCAAGTTTTTGTCAAATATATTAATGTAACGCTTTAAAACGTACATTGAGATTTACTAGTATATTATATCGCATACTTTTATTTTTTTTTAATGTAAATTAATTGTAGTTTAAGTCCCGAAAATAGCTCATGCGCTTCCTTGTCTAAATAACACCCGCGTGACGTCATACGAAAATTTAAAGTATACATAGCACAAAAGGCAAGTGATCAAATATAACTTTTAGTTTGGTCATTCTTTTTCAAAAATACATGCGTTTTGGAAAACAATCAATTTATATGTAAATATTGAGGTTTATGGAAAATAAAAAAAAATATGTAAAAATAAATAATTTTAGTTTGTAATAACGTAATAAAAATCAAATGAAAGAAATCAGCTATATTTATTATTAGTGAAATTATGTTTACTTATAGCGAAATTCATAATCACAGTTGCTATTTTAAATTAAATTAAAACTTAAAAATAACAATCGAAACCAACAAAAATATACCAAAAATGATGTGTGATCGCAACACAACCCAACTCAATAAGTGTTCTCGTCAACTACTATTTATTTGTAAGCGGTCATCAAAATGGCGGTCAGGCGCATTAGTAATTTACGGAGATTATAACATTCACCACAATAAATTATAGTAGAGAAACAAGAGCTGCATGATGAACATTTTAATGTCAAATGGACGGATGCAAACGAATTTATTATATTTTTTCCTCTTCAAACAAATTAGACTTTTAACAGCAGATAACAGTAATAACTCTGATGCCCGCAGTTCATTTATTGTTTATTAATTCTACGATAACAAGTCACTGGAACGTTTGTATCATACCTAAAACAAATTCTCATTTATCTTATTGACAAAAAAATACTATTATTATTAAAACAGTGGCCTGTTAATATAAATAATTGTGTAATCCAATAACGCGAATGTATTCATGACCCGGGAAGCTTATACGGAGGCGGTTTGATAAGAGAACAATGTCACTATAGTTATCAAATCACACAATTACTAATATTAAAATGGTGTCTGTTTATCGTATGTCATGTTAATTTCTATATATACTTTATTACTAGGTTTTTCCTGCGACTCCGTCCGCGTAAATTAGCATATGCCACCCGCATATAATGTAGATTCCCGTAGAAGAAGAAAAAATTCTAATCGATCCAGGTTTTCGGAGTCAATTCAATACAAAGAAACAAACAATCAACGAAATATTCTTTTTACAATATTGTATTGTAGATTAAATTGTTTTTTTTTTGTTAGATTCTGTTGGTACTTGTTCATATGGTGTTAAGAATATTATATATATAAAAATATATTATACACCAGAAAATTAGGTTTACTTATTTATTTATCATACATTCACCTTGGAACGTCCGAATAGTTTTAGATTGAATTTGGTACACGATTAGAATTGATAATAGCTGTGTTGGTCTCTCTATTTTTACTCAGCTGGTTAAGCTTAAATACATAATTTAATTTTTTTTACAATATAACTGCTAAAGAATATAATATATTCTCAAATTTTGAAATAACTCCATAAGCTGAACCTAGAGCAAATCTTGGGTGCCTGAGACAACCTGCAGATAACGCTGATCTTTCCAGCTCCAAATATGCCTCCAGGCATATTTCCAATGCTGGGCAAACAAATGCTGATGGAGACTATATTTTGATGTAGTAGTGGCAATTCTTAAAATGCTGGGAGGGTGCAACAAGTTCAAGTACGTAAACAGTTAGCTCGGTTAGAGGCTAAATGTTCTGCTAAATTTGTTAGCCATTATAAAAAAAAACTACATAAATATTAAATTTTTCCATTTTACATGCTGACCTTACTAATGATATTCTCTGTTTAATAAATAAGGCATACCCTGTTCTTA
Source organism: Diatraea saccharalis (assembly GCA_918026875.4). Lineage (NCBI taxonomy): Eukaryota > Metazoa > Arthropoda > Insecta > Lepidoptera > Crambidae > Diatraea > Diatraea saccharalis. The sequence continues at coordinate 10,985,230 of OU893337.1, forward strand.
AGACTAACACAGAACAATATTAAAACGATACTCTGAGCTTTGTTGAATAAACATTATTATGGAAGGTCTCCAGAAATATGAATAAATAATTTTGTTTGTCGTAAATACATAACAGCTGTTGTCACATAGATAAGTATATTTACCTACAATAACTATTTTTATATGATAACAGAACATTTAACGCAATCTTATTAAAACAAGGTTAAGAGAACGCATACTCCCAAAATTAGTTCTTACTACGAGCAATATCCTTGCGTCGTTGTAAATAAATAAAAAATGGCCTAATTATCTGTAATTAAAAATAAAAAAATTACATTATATTTACAATGGTTATATCACAGTCAAAACGAGAATTTATAGCTTGCTTTTTGAATAAAATATCTCATTGTTACCTTAAAAATTCATATTTTTTTACTTTTGTTAACATTTAATTATGCTGTTTGTTTACTTTATGTCCCCTCTTAACAAATAGGAGGGTGATATTGCATAAAATGGACTTATTTAAAAATTATCGCTTTGTTTATTTTCTTTAACAAATTTATTGAGATAACATTGTTTTTACCAAATCGGCTTTTTATGGATAAGAAATATAAAGAAAATATAGTTATCACGTCTTTACGTAACGCAGACACGATGTCTACGAAACAGATGATTGTAGAAATTGAAATAAAAAAATATTTTACTAGTTGTTTTCCCGCGACTTCGCACGCATAAATTATAGCCTAAGTCGTGATTTTGGAGCCTATTCGATGCAAACAAACATACTTACTTTCATAATTTTGTCTTTATATTATTAGTATAGATGTACACACTGTACGTCATGTTACCACAATATGCCATGGATGTTCATATCTTTCCTCAGTACATTAAGGTTTGAAATCGAGTGGGAAAAAAATAGCCTGACGTGCAGTCGACTGTACCTAGATTTTTTTTACCTCATGAAGCCGAAGAATTCGTATGATATAAATGTTATAACGTTCAATATTTGATTTTTCTAGAGCTTTCTAAAGCACTTTCATTAAGCCGTGGGTATTTTATTATACACAAGATGTTTTCCTGCGACTTCGCCTGTGTTAATTATACCTTATTCTATCCACGTATCATGAAGCTAGCCGTAGGTAAAAGAAGTTTTAAAAACGATCCAGTAGTTCTGAAGCCGATTCAATACAAACAAACAAATTATTAAAATCATTCCTTTTATATGATAGTAAAAATTAGTAGATATTTATTGAATTATATAATAGATATTGACATTTTTGATCAGACCTATCACGTGAACGCGAATGCCTCAAAATCAAACGTCGATACAATTTTACAATGTTACTCATAGTTGACCTTCACATAACAGGTTCTCGTGAAATTTATCTTTGTATTTGACGCATTGACTTAAGTAAGAGAATGTATTGCTTGAGTTTTATTTTTATTACTATCGACATTTGAGACAAGTAATATTCACTTTTGGCATGTTAAAGCATACTAGTATTGCGGCTGGTTATATCGCATGCTGTTTAGCATACAATTGTCGGTAATTCCTACTGGCAGCTTAGTCACGCTCAGATCTCCGCTTAATATTCTGTACAAGCCAAGCTGACCTACGCGCTCACAAATGGAATCTAAATCGATATACAATAACTGTTCACACGAGGTCAGCATCGATATGTTTGCAAATATCACGAAATGGGACACGAAAGTACTCACTGACAACTCATAATAGGCAACGCACTGGCTGAATGGACAGCAGCCAAACATAAACCATAGACACTTACTTACAAAAATACACACAACAATATTAACATTACGTTCAATGGACTTGTGACTTTGTTGTGATGCAACTAAAGTTAAATATTGCATAATAAAACATAACATCGTTACTTTGCTAGAATAATTTACAATTATCTGATCCGATAACCTCGATTGGTGGAGTATAGTGAGTGTTTATGAGAGATGTAAGAACAACAGTTATTCGCGGCGTAGCAACAGAGAATAATACGACGTGGAGTAGTTCTTACGTTTATGCGATACGATTGCAAGTATTTTAATGTTCGGAATGAATACAATGAATTGGTGTGGTATGTGCCGGATGGTTGGCGAGCCACGGGAGCACTTGGCAAGTCTATAGTCTATTGACGCGCTCGATTGATCGATCGAATACTATTCTTAGATACACACTTAACGATATTAGTTTATAGAACCTTTGGCAACGTTCTACATATGTAAGAAAATGGGAATGATGTTTATTAATGCGTCAATGAAAATAAATTCAGAAGCCGCATTGATTACGACAGATGGACTATAAATATTTGAGTGAGTTAGAAACTGTGACACGTGTAACGGACATTTGTGGATGTTTTGTTTTAAATTAAACTGGCTAGTCGGTCCGAGTTTGCATGAAAGCAAGTTAGGGCAGAAGACCCGGTTCTTGCCACTGCCTTTTTGGAGATTTGCATCTTCAAGGCGTTATAACACATAGGCAAATATACTATTATTACCGTGAATGATTTTTGAGATGTTAGATTATGGCAAAATTAGTGTTTAAATCTACGCTAACGCCATTGACACTTTGCTTTATTTGTGTTTTCGATATATTTGTTTTATTTCGTAACTAGACATTTCACTGTATTTTGGTTTAATTTAAAATTATGTAAATGGTATGAAAAAACCTATAAATAGGTGTTTCTCTGCTATTTGGAAATTTTTCCTAACAATACGGTCTGTGTTGAGAATGTTTGTTAATAAAATGAAAGGCAACAGCAAACTCAATATACTTATATCTTTACAAAAGTCCACACGTTTTCTTCTTCGTTTTTGAGATATACGCTATTTTATGCAAAACCATACCACGGAACTGTTATCCAGGGGAATGTTTTAATGAAAAAACATGATTTTTTGTTTAAATAAAACCAACCTTTATTATTTTTTCTATCCTTAAAATATGTAATTAGTAATTATTTGGAATTAGGGAATAAATTTATGTTCAACTTAACAAAATGACCTTATAAGTTTAACCGTATTTTTAAGACTCTTAATAGTATGGATACTAATGTTTGGTTTGGATTTCATTACTTCTGCAATATTTGGTCAAAATTGACATCAGAAATATAATTGTTATCCATTCTGAAGCTGCGGCCCTTATTATTTCCATAAAAGTTACTATTAATTTACAGGGGACTGTCATTTTTAAATGAATACTTAACAAAACAAAATTATTTAAACATCAGATTAACAAAACAGATTTAGCTACATCCTAGATAATCAAAGATTTCAAACAAATTGCCGTTATAAAAACTTTTGAAATAGTTAAAATAAAGGTTTGCCAGTGGACTGTTACTAACGACCAGATGCGACGTTCACCAGTAGACGCAGCAGTAGCACTAAACAAAACAGCGGCTACCCGCTTTGCTACACAGCCGAACTTTCAACTTCGACGATTGCGGATCGTTTCGCGATCAAAATTTTTTACAAAATTTGACTTACGCGCGGTTTAAATTTTTTAACAGGGGACTGTTTTAATAATTTGCGGACAACATTCGCACATAGATATTTTGAGTGAAACTCTATTGTAACAGTATAATTTTGTTATGTATTTAGATATTTTTATTCAGTTATCAACAGCAAATAGATAAATATTTGCAGTACGATTTGTAATTCTGGAAAAGGGACATACCAGGATACTGTGTGGAGTGCTCAAGGTTATAGTAATTCAAACATTTGAATAAATAATTCAAATGTTTCATTATTTAATGACTAAAAAAGCTTTTCCTTGCGAAGAATACCCATACTATATATTTATTCCCACAAAAAACTGAAAAATATTGGGATTTATTAGATGAAATTTGCTTGGGACAGCAATTTCCTATTAAGTAGAGAAATGCCCAAATTTAAAATAAAAATAACATAATTATTCGTTGATAAATTAATAAAACTTTCTTATAGTTAGTATGGCTATCTAACATTGAAAAATAAAAAGTACTGCTGCACACAGAAGTAGCTGACCATAGCGTAATACTTATTTTTGACCATCGATTGATTGTATACATTCAATGTCATTCCTGACTATTTACTACTTGGCATCCGCTTTTATTGGGATCGCTTACACAAACCAAAAGGCTTTCTTTGATGTGAAAAAAATATACATTTTTTTTTATTTATTTATGTTAAGTATGCTTGGCATAAATATTAAAATTATCTTTGAAGAAATCGATTATAAATAACGTTATAATATTAAGGCATTTAACAAAGTTAATTTTAACGACCATTAACATTTAAAATTTACTTATACCTTAATATATGTAAATTATTATAATGATGTATAAACTCAAAAAAAAATAGTATTATCAATTAATACAAAATGGCCTTCGCCACAAAATTTCGGTTTATATATTTTTGACCTCCCCTCAAGGTAGGTTTCAAATTTATATAGCGCTCAATGAAATCACATCAAAAATATTTAGATTGCGCCTGAAACAAAATGGCGGATCCTATATTTTTAGATTGGTATTTTTTTTCTGTAAGAACATACGAATTTGCTGCAGATAATAAGTAGAATCATTATATTCAATTCAAAGGAGAAGACTTCTTAATATAATATAACTATTTCTATATCGATATATTTCACGTCTAAAATACTTTTTAAACTTTATCTAATATTGATTATATTTTACGGACGGGCTGACCCCCTCAGCGGGCGTTTACCTTGTCTCTAAAGATAAATTTACATCGGCTCTGTTTAATTAAAATTATTCACAGAACCTTTATTTTCTCTTTAGGCACAAATTGATTTAATTTATATAGTGTAACGATAATTATACTCTATTGTCGTATTTTAGTGGAGCTCATTTCATTAGTATTTTTTACCCATCGTCTGTGAAAGTGAATATTTTAGTAGAGTTTTGTGTTTGCTAATGTTTTTAAAATAGTCATAAAATAAAGATTCAGTAAATCGTTCAACAATAGTGACCTGGTTATCAGAATTCTCTATTTTCAAGATTTGATACCGAACTAGTTTTAGGAAGAGATACTAATATAATTCCAACAAAAACAAAAGTTAATGTGCAAATTTTAATAGTCACTGTGTCGCCAAGTAGTGATATTAAGAAATAAAATAATTGTTATGGTATAATGATTTCGCCGAATACGCCATCATGTCTCTATTTGTCTTATGATTAATGATAAAGGAATTTTTCTTTCTGAGTTGAGAATTATATAATACTCGTACAATAGTATTTTTTAATCAATTTTAAATATCTACATTCATTAAAAATGGATCTAAAATTAAAACATGCAAAATATACATTATCGTCAATTAGGATGAGTTATTTATTATATCAGTTAGTGAATGTAGACTATTAAGACTAAAGAATATCTTGTAGAATAAAAAGTAATATTATACTTATTATTTATCGCGTTCACAATGCTATACTGAAAAATTTAATAAAAAATGCTTAAAAAATCCACTTGATCCCTGGCACCCTGAGATGAGATTCGAACCCATGACCTTTCGCAATCCGGGCGACTGCTCTAACCACTGACGTAACCAGGATCTAACAGGACTGACGAGTCTTTCAAGGACTATTTACTTTTTCGCTATTACAGAGCGTATTTCTCATCAATGTTCAGGCAATCCACCCAAACAGTCGAAAGAAATATTTTTTTAATATATTTAAACTTTCGATAAAGATAAAAAAAAATATTGTTAATATTATATTAGAACAATTTCGCATTCACAATGCTATACTGAAAAATTTTCTTAACTTACATAATTGCAGACTTTTAAGGTTATAAGGCACCGTAATGGCCCATTCTCCGTATTCGATATATCATATATCGCAGTATTTACGCTAATTGAAAGATATTGATGTACATAGTAATTAATTTCCTCATCGAGGAAAAAGGATATCGAATACGTATACGTATGTCGTCTCATTTCCTTTCCTGTGTTGTTTGTTTCCAACGAAATATTTACTAATATATTATATCTCTTTATAGTAATGGAAAACTAAGAAACTGTTAGTTGATCAGTACACACGGCGATATATTTGGTTATCTGAAAACATTCAAACTTCGATATTCATTTTGATTTTTAGAAATTTTTCTTACGTTAGAGCTTAAGTTGCGGGCGTAAAGCGAAAAGACTGTCGTTTTCTATCATTGAGTCCAGCAGTTACGGACAAATGTTGGCCAACTATACGAAAATAATGTATTTTAATATTATTGACGTAGAATTTTTAAAATATCCTACAGCACAAAGAGGAAGATTTCGAATATAAACTTATCTATAAGTCTAATTTATCTTATGGAGAGAATGTTAACATACAGTACGAATCCCATACCATATAACCTATTCAGTGTTTAAATTAGAATTCAAACGTATTACATATTAACTTATTCGTGGGAATATATAATTCCTAAGAGTACATAATTATGTACCCTAAGGAATTCATTTCATTATTAACAATTCAAATTGTAATGATTTTCCAAAGCTTCCGAAGCTTTTCGTTAAAATAACTACCTATTTATTGGGCTTGATTATTTCTATTCATAAAATTTTCCGTGAAATTCTCATCAATTTAAAACGGTTCAATTAAATAAAATTGATTTACTGATCAATCATCAGTCATTACTGATCATTCAAAATCTATTAATATAATTTTGTGTTAAGATGTCCTGGTCAATTAAAATACTTGGCTAAAACTAGATAGCAGCCCCGGCATTTTATTGATGCAATTCACTGTAGTAATGTCATTTTCATACTTCAGTCATTTACACAACACTATAATAGTAGCCATGGAACTCCAGCCTTTTTTACTTAAAAAAGTTTATCGATAATAATATTTATATCAGCCAACATCGCATACACTGATTCCAAGATAAGTAATTTAAATTCCATATTATGAAGTATCTGAAATAGAGAAGGTTCCCCAACACTCAGACCATAGATAAAAGAGAAAAGTTTATTTATAACCTTTTCTCTATTGTCTAGACCCGACCGCGAATCTTACCTGGCATCTCAAAGATGGCGAGACCTTGAAACCGGCGGGCAAGTTACTTGGTTGAGCTGGTCGTTAATTCCCAAATTGATATCCTCAAAAATCATGAATGAACCCCTAGAGTATTAATATAATATTAAACACGCGACTTTGAAATAGTTTTTTAATTTGTTAATGTTCATATCTTCTTTAATATATTTTTTGTTATTTTTATTAGAATTGACTTTTATTCTAGCCAATTCATCAATTGTTAATGTTTCTAGTCAAATTAATGTCCAATGACTCACTCTAGCACACCAAGATCGCGTGATTTACTTATATTACAAGTTACAGTTTATAAATACGTAGACAAGGCAAAACATTACTTAAGGCGACGTTTTATTAGCCTTTTTCAAGATCTAAATTCTTGTAATATGCTATTATAGCGTTTATTTAATGAAAACTATCATTGAACATATAATAATCATTTTGTAAAAACTGAATCATGAACTTTCAGCATTGTAATAAAACGAGGAGTAAATTTAGTACTTAGTTTAAAGTGTCCGCTTAAAGCTCTTAATAACATAAGAGAAAACGTCAAAGTGAGACGTTAATACTTCTCACCCTTGTGGTCGGATAATGGCTTAAACCCGGTACTAGTATTAGTCCTCGTATTAGAATGAGATGGTAAGATCTGGCAGCACGTGATAGAATTTTTACGTCGAACTATCCTTTTAAGTCCCTCAAAAGCGCGTATAGGGTAGGAAAAAAAGATAGCGGAACAGGAAAGAAGAGAGGGCAACTGGAAAAGGCAAATACTATGCCAAATATAGTCCAACCATATGTCATTAAGTTCGTTAATAATAACCAAGATGGCTCTACAGTTTTTAAAACAACTTTTAGGTAATCTACTGATACTTCATATTGATGCATACAATTACAAAGCTATGTAAAAACATAAATTCGGTCGAAATTTTTTTTATAATATATATAATATAAATTATGTTTAGTACTTTCTATAACTGATAAAATTTATCCGAGTAAGCCAGCAATAGAACCTGATCTTAAGTTATAAAATTCTATGAAATAAAATGTCAAAGTAAAATATTTATTTGTGAAAAAGGTTAACATCGACGTAATAATCATGATTGAATTGGCAAACATCGAGCAACGGTCATTGAACCCACTAATTAATGTTATACAGCAATTGAATTCGAGTCTATCACAGAGTTTGTATTACAAATCAACCGTGAAATATTTGCCAAAACTTTCAGTTGAACAACTTTGTATAGGTAATTCAAAGCGATAATAATTGCTTCAGATAATCCATATAAAGGAGTAAAATGTGTTTTGTCTTCAAGGGTACACAGGTTATTATGTATTGTTTAAATGACATTTGTTTACTAACCTGAAATACCAATTAAGACCGCTTTTAAAGTTTTAACTTTAATTTTATTTACTTCGTTAAACCTAATGTCCATTTGTAACTACATAATATAAATTAAAATAAAATTAATAATTCTTGCCCAAACTACACAACCAATTTTGCATTTATTCATATCAGATATTATTTATTATATAGTTTATCAGTAATATTATTCTACATAATACAATATATGACATAAAATAATCATGTTTAGTTCAAAATACACATATTATATGTTTTGCATTTCAACCCAACTCACAACTTAAGGCACTCTTTTACCTTCGCATACATTCCCATCCATACAAATACGCAACGAGAGTAACGACGCGCTTGCTTGATTTCATACATTTTTAATCACAGAAAACAAAAATTCAGTAAAAATCTTGTAATCAACAGAACTTATCAAAACCTCATTTTGTATATAAATTATATATAGTTAAGTTTATATACACTAAGGGCATCGATTAATCATATAAACCTATTTAGTCTTTTTTGCGATATTTTTTCTATCGAGCCATTTATTGAAATTTATATTTCTGTTTTTAGTAAGCAATCAATCATATATTTAATTCTCATAAAATCATTTTTATTTGGCAAATATAATTATTAGCCTTAGAATAAAATTTATAATTTCGTACAACCTCGTCAAGACAGTCCGCTGCCGCTGAGTCGTATGAGTAGGCGTCGCCGCCGGCGCAGAAAAACACGCCATGATAGAATAAACAAAAACCAAAGGTTATATTATAAACCTATGATTGATAGAATTACATAAATTAAAAGAACTAAAAATGTTTGTTTATAAAATTGTTGTTACATAAATACTTTATGTAAAATCATTTCATAAATATGTAGAAGGAAAAGCAATTTGATTTTGTTTTAAGAATGAAATTTGGGACACGTATCACATTTTTTGATATTAGGGTTTGTTTGTGTCTATTTTTAGAAAGGTGATAGACAAGTAAAACCTACGTTAAAAATATTACTTATTTTTAGTTAAATTCACTTAACTTCTCTTTGAATAACTTAGTAACTTTTTAGCTTATGAAAATTACGACATTTTGCGATAACTGTTACAGAACATAGAAAATTGTAAAACATAAACAATTACAAAGTATTAAAAAGGGTAATTCTGTAAATGTAATTGAAAGTGTTTCTCATGGTCGAACAAAAATGTCTATCGGGTCATATTTGGAAGTTGTTCGTACACAATAATGTCACGTATATATGTAAATACGAGTGGTGTCCGTGTGTTCACGGCGTAGGCGGGGTTGTTTGCCTCGGTTCTCCTATTGCGTGATACGCTCAATAAAACTGTAGTCTCAAATTGGACATATAAATGGTCCCGACGCCATCTTCGGCCTGACGAATGCACAATTAGGTACAAACCTTCATATTCAAGATATTATCATATCAACGCATTTTATAGAACGCATAGGTATAACTCACTCATAGAGGTTATTAAACCATTTATGACAATAAACGATTCACCTCATTTACATGATACTTATTATGTTACACTTTGCATTGTTTTATATAGTATGTACAGGAACAATTTGTTATAAGTGCATTCATTTGTTCATAATCGTTGATATAACATATTTACCAATTTTTTATTTATTTCAAATATTAAAGTTGATAATATCACTTTTAGTATTTATTAAAATTCTCATGTTTATTGTAATAGTAGTGCAGAAAGTGTAGGTATACAGGCAAAAAAGGGTCCGTACATTCTCGTTTACAAAAGGCATTTATTAGTTGTCTCCGATGTGAGCAGGTTAAAAAAAGAGAGAAAAAATACGTGAAAATGATTCACAGTTATGAGCACAGTATCAAATTTTGTGCACTGACTACAAATTTTACTGTATACGTATGCATAATATCTGTGACATTGCATAGAGTCAACTTTTGTCCATTTTTGATACTAAAATTTACTTAAAAATAAATCCACGTTAGCAAACCGATGCACTATGACACTTATATTTTTATATTAAAATTTCATTTATCCAATAAAACATAGAAACTTTTCGAAGATTTATTTGGTTAATATGAAATTTTTAACAAGTAATTTTTTCGAATATATATCTTCTATATGTTTATGAAAGCGGTCAATGATTAAAACAACATAATCCGCATTCTGGTTTTATGGAGCCGGTTTCAGATAATCGACAGAACGCAACGTTATAATTGTTATTTATATTGTTGGAACGTAATTAAGACGTCAGCCATTTTATACCGCAGAGTGGTAAGCTTTGTTCACACAGGTGATAACTTCCATCGCAACACAATGGAGCGTTAAAAAAAGGTTTCAAGCTATTACTAATCTAAACATAACTAATTTTAAAGCACAGTAACTTATATCAATAAATATAAGTTTATTTTCCACTAACAATACATATTACTTCAAGAAATCATTAGATCCCAAATTAAGTAGCTAAAACACTTGTATTACGGAAATTTGAAACAACGAAGGTAACACAATACCTAGACCCAAGATAATTTAGAAAAGATCATTTTGATCATTGACACCTTGACAACTTGAGCTGATACAATGTTACCATACTTCATCTGAAAGGAAGAAAAAACATCCAATATGAGTCTTCTTTATTAACTCTAAAGGGTATCTATATATCTTTGTTTAGTAGGACAGTATATTTATATAAACACTCGCTACAGTCCACTATTAAAAGTCCGAAGCAGAAATATAACCACTGTCACCGAAAATGCTTATTTCGCTCACCGGTGAGTATTAACTTACTTAGTTAGTATAAGTAACTGTCCATAGGTAATTCATTTGTTTCAAGAAAATTGTCTACATTTACACGAAACCAATACTGGACTGTCTCGATTGACCTCGTATAAATGGACCATAAATTGGCGAATGCTTTAAGGCGTTGCATCTTGTGTCAAAAGAAATACAACTCTAACTATAACAATATTTATGTTGTATAGCAAGTGTGAACAGCCGCTACGTTCTGTGAGGTGTTTACATAATGCTCGCGTGCGTGATACGGCAGCCGTTCATTCAAATTGTGTCCGAAGTTTGACGCTCTGCCAGCACGAGTTTCTTTTATCATTTTCCATAATTACGCCTTTTATGCTTTTACTAATGTTCCAGTTATTGCCTTTTGATATCTATGCAAAGTTTATTTGTTACACATACATAGTACAGTGAATAAAACTTTCAAATGATCCAGGAAATTTTATAAATCTTACTTTGTTAATAATTAAATTCAAAATCAATTGCGCCACTGTAACCTTAATGGAAAAATATCTCAATGAGCATATAGACATTTTTATTAATAAAAACTAAGTAGAATTGAACTTTAACGATCCATTACGACACATGACTCTATATTTACGATTAATGATAAATAAAATAATACACTTTCGAAATATTTCATATTATATAAGATTACACAAGTAGACCACTGAAAAATGTATTATCTATTTATGACAGTTTCAGTCATTCATTTACAAGTTTGTATATTCTACATAGAAGTGTTTGGTTTCCATTTAAATATCCCATTCCATCACAAAGGTAGTCAATGAATACGAGCACAGAGTACAAGTGTGTAGGCTTGAATTGTCTATGGAATGACTATACAACTGTAACACGTATGTGACAGTAGTCGTACGAACGTTATCCCCACCCTACGCATGAAATTACATCCCTCATTAAAGCACAGCTGGCGCCAAAAAAAATTAACGGTCGCGTATGTATAACACTAGATCCGTCAAGTGATGATTGCGTGATGCTTTGATACGTAACATCCGTTCCAAGGTTGAATCTGACGTTCCGCGACTGATACGCGACGCATATTCCGTTAGATATGTGTTTAATTAACACTATATTAAACGGTAGAATTATAAATTATCTATAAATTAGGGCTCCTTCTAATTCATAGAGTTGTAATCTCTAATTAAATCAATCTTCAAAACTAAATTACTTCGATTCAACAAAAAGAAGTAATAACTGATCTTCTTTTAGGCTTATATTTCTACAGTCAGTAAATTACAATCAAAATATGATTTTAATTCCTATCTTTTTATGTTTTTTAACAAAAACACGTCTGATATCATATAGGAGGATGAACATTATGTACGTGGGTGTACGTATTGAAAATTTTGTTCATTTCATTAGATAATCAAGTGACATTCATAACATATTTATTTGTAACAAAATTGTAATGCAAGATACTCCCTCTCAATGTTTATTTAAATTTGATGAACAAATAAGATATAAAAGTAAATATCTTGTTTTAACAGATCCTATAAGAAAATATTTAAATTGCTTGCGTAACATAAATTACACCCACGTAATAAGAGACACTGAATGCCAATGCGTAACTATTAACAGAGTATTAGGTAAAAGAAAACTTTCATTCGTTCCAAAGAATTGATTCAGAAAGATTTTGCATCATTAAAATTTAGTTTCATTATAAAAAAGAATCAGTTCGTCCTGTTTTTAAACGGGATAATTCTGGGTCTCCTTTACATTCTAGTTTTTGAAAGTTAGGATTGGAAATTATTATCCATATACTCGTAAATTTGAATCTTTAATGTTCCAAAGCAAGAGTAAATATGTCAAAGAAAAATCATTCCAGTGGATACAGCCGAATTTGTAAAGTTATAACAAAGAGTTGGCACGATATGTTACTTTGCATTACGTTGTTTTAAATTGATGAAGCTGATAATAAAGAATGCAAAAATAGAAGAATGTAGAAATTGGTTGATAACGCACTAAAAGAGGGTAATGTAAGAAACCATAAAAAACTGGCTAGTGTATAAAAAAAACTTATGAATACCAAAAGACCGTGTTGGGAGGGCCAACTCCCACCATTCAAGGGATCCGTTGTGAACGTATAAATAGAAACCTAACAATAACGAGTTTATGAGATATTAGTGAAATTCGCCCTACGTGTTTTGGTGCGTAACAGATTTATCGAACTAAGAACAAATATTTTATTAAAACTTAGTTCGGATTCTAGGTAAACAGTTCCCACAGACGAAATCAAGCGTGCAGTCAAAATAATCTGACTCTTGTAGGTTGGGGGATGAGGTGGGCGTAGCGGGGTGGAGGTAGTGAAATGACTACTATCTACTGTAGGTAGGACAAGGTATACCTTGTCTGTGATTTATTTATTTATTTTATTTTCAAAGGTGAATCAACAGTTACAATTTATTAAATAAAAAACTTTAATTTAAATACTTTGAAATTGAAATCGCATGTAAATATTAAAATTACTATTTATTACTGGAAGTTTGCCTTTTAAGGTATCAATAATACGAGTACTAATCTACCATAATATTAAAACGTTCACTATGCAGTGTATTTACTAAATCTCATTGATTAAATGTACCATAATGCTTTGTCGGGTAGGTAGTGGTGTTACCAAGCGAAATATTTCAAATGCCATTTAATAGCAAGTAAAATTGCTCATTGCACGAATGATATGAATAAATTCATTGGAATAATCGAGACAATTTAGTTCAATAATGATACAGTAATTCTGAAATTGTTCAATAATTATAAAAGTTAGCGTTAAAGTAAAAAGTTGCTGACATGGTTATTATCTGGATCATACATTCAAATGAACTTTTTACGATTGGAAGTAATGATACTAGCGTCATAAAAGCACAATAAATTAAAAATATATGCGTACGTGCATAGGTTTGTATTATAAATATATAGATAATTGGGAATCTGGTAAATAACATAAGTTACTCTTCACCGTGAAAAAAGTCTGTTTCATTTTGTCTAATGGGACCGAAACTAATTCGCGAATGTGCTCTGTTTTAATTCATGCTAAAAACAATTAATGCGTGATAAACAAGAAAAATGAGGAATAACTATTATATAAGTATACTAGCTGGCCTTTTTTATGCAAACGATTGTATGTTTGCATAAAACCTTTTCTCTTTATAATATTAGTATAAAATTATGATTTCCATATCAGTGAGTAAACCTAAAACCCAGAGAATTCTCCAAAGTTACGGATATGGCAACACTAATGGGTGGTTTACAGGGTCGGGGGCGGGCGGTACGACCTAGGTGGTGGTACGGCGATGGCGGGCCTGTAAGACGCGGCGTGAATGGCGGCGGCGGCAAGGTCAGGGGCGCCGGAAATGGGTTACGGGCGGCGCCCTATCGACCGCACGGTACTCCGCCCGCTATTAAAACTCTAATACTGTAAGAATAAGCGCATAGGAACCGCTTGATGTTGTATACCGACGATGGTTACACGATATGGATCGGAAATTGTATTGTAAGTCTAACTCTAACATAATATTCCCACATTCTATTTAGGTTCACGAATCTCTATACATGAACTGATAATTATCATTAACATTAAAGAAAGGCACCTATATTAATGACATATATATTTGAATTCCATTTAAAAATAAAAAAAGCATAAAAATTTTGTTAGATAGGTATAATTTTTAGAATTCTATTGTCTGTGTCTAAAATTAATAATTATGCTTTTATTTTTGTGATCAATAACGAAATGAAAATTGTAATCACGGGGCATAGTAGCAGAGCACAAAGTAAAATTTGTAATTACTGACTAAAATAATTTGCTCACTCGTAAACAATTTCACTAGCAGACAATTGAAAGCGCTGTGCGCTCGTTGAATTTTATGTTACAATAGTATAGTAGAGTCGACACAGATACGGTTCAATGGTATGCGAAACACGTGATAATACCACTTCCGCAGAATAGCTCGCCAATTCAGTCCACCATTCATTGCGAACGCCAAACGACTCAGTGGTAATAATGGTAACACAAATGAAAATTCATTAAAGAGATTCCGTAATAAGTTTTGCACTTATTCAAATAAAAACTACTTTCAAACAAAGACTTCTTAAAATATATGAATTTAAACGGTTATTTAATGAGTAGTGCGTGTAAGAAACATTCAATTTCTTTTCGTTAACTACAAGTAAGTTTAAAGGCAACTATAACCAACTTCGGTTGTCGAAATTTTATATCTATAAATATATGTCTAGCTGTTAATCAGGTCTTTTGTTACACCTCTATCTTAGAAATAAAAATAATAAAGATCAACATTCTTAATGAAAATAAAGAAAGGAATTATGAACCGAATTATTATTAATAATTACCGAATAATTCAACCGAAAATTTCACGTTATAGGATCTTCAAATTAAAATTTAGAACTATTTCTATTTTTATCCATTTTCTCGAAACGGCCGATACTAGAAGACTTCACCCTATCAGTGTACATACGTACCTACACAGTATGTTTATGTTATATGTGTTAGTAGTAAAGATGAAATATTAAATGAATCTGTGGACAAAAAGGCCAACACTATTTTATTATTGTTTTTTGTCTTCATTTCTTCTTGTGCATTGAGTACCTAATAGTTGGATAATTATACCTATGTCAACTGTTAGAACCAAGAATTTGTATTGGAAGCGTAAACTAGTAGTAGAAGTTAGCGTTTTTGTCGACAGTCGGACGGCGAACCCATAACGGCCTTGTGCTGCGCCTACGCGACACCAGCGCCGCAGACACTGCACTCAGTATCAAACTTTCAAATTTAGAACGCTCTAAATTTAAAATACTGTTCGCTACGACACACCAGTCTGTGCTATCTCAACTGCCAGTTGCCAGCAACATTTATCAATCAATTTTCCACTCGCAGACTGCGGGCATTATAAAACGTTCACTATAGGAAGGAACAAAAGTAAAATTGTGCAGAATTCACGCTTCATTCAACAGTCATTTCATTTATCTTGATTAAGCATCTGTGGATGAAGTGCTTATAAAACTTCGATCAAATGTCTAGATAGATTATATAATACAGTGACAAAAGTCGGTATATTTTCAATCGTATTCACTGATGTAACCACTAAAATCACGAAAAAGTTGTATATTATTTGTTGTTGACTGGTAATTTTCCGCTTTATCCATTGCTATATTTGAAAAATCATCAATAGAAATTTAGACACTCTTTTAAATTATAACTTTTTAGTGATGTATTTATTGTACATACAATTTATGATTCATATGATTATGTCATTTGTTCTTTTTTTAATAAATAGGCTAATTTGGAAATATAAATTTGTACTAGGATAAACATCCAAAAAGTGTCAACTGTTTATTCTAAATTGTGATTAAGATTTTTTGGGTTGTCCTAAAAAGTTGCTATTGGGCGGTTACCTTAATTAATATAACAGTCGAGGATATCATTTATACAAATAAATTAATGTCTTTGTGGAAAGTAATACAAAATATAAAAAATATAACTATAGAACGAACTATAGCGACCGTGTGACTAGAGCAAGCTAATTAGCTTTATTTTTTACAGGTTTTGGTCACGATATGCCATCTTTCGTTGTTAATGTGAGTCACATTCGCATGAAACAATGTATCTCGCTGTTTCCTCATTCAGAATATGCCGCATTTTTGCTTCATATAACATGAATGTAGGTACAGACTAACTGCGATGCTTCATTTGTATAAAATATAGTTAGATATTTCATACGAGCGAAATTATGTACAACGTACCTATTGTTTATTTATTACATCAGTCTTTGTAATTACAAATCAAATTTAATTCGGTTTGAACTAAACATAAATAATAATAATACTGAACATTAAAAAAAAAACGAAACATACCTAAGTTGCATTATATTATATTTTGAAACCAAGAATAGTAATTTGATAGAGTCAGCAAAATCATTAGGAATTTTATCCCAATATTGTGTAAGCACAGCATGAATAAAATAAAAAATAAATAAATGAAACATAAACATTGAACTTTTAATAAAAACATTAAACAAAACTATAAGTAGGTAGCACGAATTTTGAAGAAATATTTGGCGATTTCTTTTATTTTTGTGTAGCGTTTACAATAAGCAAGGCCGTGGATAGATTCGTGACAATGTCTAGAAAGCCTAATATTAAGAAATACCTATTTATCGGCATTTCGTTATTCCACATTTAAAAAATAATCGACTTTAAGAAAGGGTGCTAAAACAAATAAGGCTTCATTTAGTGATAACTAATACATTTAAAATCAGCGTTCGTGTTACTTAAATATGCCAATAATATGTCAAATTAAAAGTGACTATTATGTTTTGTTTAAATTGGCCTTCAATTTAGGCTACTGTTACGCATAGTGATAACACAAACAAAACTTTGGTTTGTTTACGCGAACGCATTTATGTACATACACTACATAATGAATAACAGTTAGATATACCATAGCATACGACAGTCATCCCTTATTATATGCGCCGTATGCTAACTCGACAAAAGCATATTGTTTGCGCAGGTGCGCATGCATTCTTCATGCATTCTTTGTTCTCGAAATTAACGCCTACAGCCAGCGCGCAAGAATGTTGACGATCACTCGCACTACATTTGTTTACGTGACTGTACTTAAGGGTTTACGGAGATCCTAATCAGGGAGTATTAAAAAAAGAAAATAAATAAAACTATAATAAACAGAAACAAAGTTTGTTCAACATATTTCTGTCTCAGTAACTAGAAACCTACTGGAGATTGGAGACTTATAACAATACTAGATTGCCGCAAGCAGCTTCGCCCTCGTGGTCCTGTATTATACTTAATGATGAAAACTGCATTTAGCTTACAAACAGCGGGAAGCTTTGTACTAATATTACAATATAAAAATATATAAGCTTCTGGCTGGATAATTTACTTAACAAATAACTTTTTATATAAAATAAAAAGTTCTATGTAAACTAGCAAAAGAGTATATTCTCGATTTCCTCAATTCAAATGATTTGAAATTTGTATTTGCAGTTTCTATTGCACAGCGTATATTTTGCATTAGACTATGTTACGCAATCAATTTAAGTAGTACTTAGACTACTTAGGTAAACGTTGCGTCATAGATAGCAAGCAGCGTGAACATCAATTTTGTTATTTTATTGCATTAATCATGTTAGCGGCAACTTAAGTGATCTTTACGCCATTCTGTTACGTGACTCCGGTTATACGAAAATTGTCTGCATCGCAGTCGCATTGCATCGTAAGCCTATGTTACATAGCAACTATTATTTATGCTGAACAACTTCATTATAAGTGGGCGTATACACACTACTTTAAAATACTAAAACACAGCTCTTTCTAAATTATATATATTTTTAAACAAGTGAAATAATATTTAGCTGTACGAACCAAAGAGTTTGTCATGCACTAATAAAACATTTTCAAGATTAACTTCTTATTTCTCCGGCAATGAGGAAGTATTTTAAGAAAAAAAAAAGAAAGCACTAAAAAGCACCGCACTAGACGGCGACTCTACCAAAAGTAGATTTTTGCAGGAAACGAATGGACCGAAGATAGTCATTTCCGTTCCTTTTAACTAACATATTCAAAAACTGAAATTCGCAAAGTTCGAAACTTAGATATCAATACAAATACGAAAATTACAAATGGAATATGAGTTGTTTATTGAGTTTTGAAAATTAATTTACTTTTATATGCGAAAGAAAACCGGAAGGGTTGTCATGGAGAAATAATGAAAGTACTATAGCGACATCTAGTTTCATTTCGGGAACAGTGTTTTTAAACTACTTTCTCATTGTTTTGTTATCAAACCTTATTTAAACATGACTAATTAAACCATTTTAATTCAATAACGAATTAGCATGCAGCATAATATATTTTATTTATATATCAATTTCATTAGTTTCTATAGAAAACTATATATGCCTATAATGTCCTTATAAAAATATTATTAGTAGATACATTGTTATAAAAACTTCATTAACAGTAAAGTCTATGGTTTTCATATAAACATTTACCAATAAATAGACTTACTTACTTACATGAAAATTCGTTCCTCTTCAGAATTCGTAAGATTAACATGTCATAAAGACTACGAAATTTACTAATTAAGAGCACAATTGACAATAACTAAGATGTGAATATGAAGGTCGTCTAACAATGACAACCACGCTTGAGATCTTTCGGTGAGATTGTAAACTCAAGGCGCAATGTAAGCGGTGCTAACGTTTAGCACCGTCTCATTTTCGTTCCGCATTTAGAGTTCGCGTATCATGAATGGAACGCATGATCATTGAATATATACTACACATGTTGTGTATGTATGTTACGACTTACGAAGCGGCAAGTCTTGTTACAGTAATTGACAACATTCAAACTAGCCAGTGACCTTTTAGGTAACTGCTAGAATAGTTAGGGTTGCTATTCAAATATTAGATTATAAGTTATATAAATTTAAATACTTTTACATCGTAAAAAACGTTACGTTCTACTATGTCCACTACACCAGATCAAACGCGAGCTATTCCTGTATGTTATAAAAAAAATTGTTTAGCCGAGCACGGAACCCTCCGTGCCGGGAGCGCTCGAGTTTTAATCGGTGAGAAAGATTCTGTGCTTCTAGTGCATGTAATCTCGTATTATTCTTTAATATAAAAAATACGTTTTTGCCTACTACAAGATAATAAACATTACATCACCTAAATAATAATACTTTTTCAAAATTTTCTTAATTGCAGTCATAGAGTTCTGCGTTATTGTTACTATTATTGAGTTTTCCATAACCTATGTATTATGTGAGTATAATATTATCGTTACACTTTATGCTTAAAACTGTTTTTATAGCCTACAATTTCGCCAAATTTAATCAATTGGTTTTAACGTATTTCCAATTAAATAACCAACTGCACGATTTTCTAGCTCTCTTTTCACTTCGTACCGCAATAACAACTATCCAATCCTTCCTTGGGTCTTATATAATATTATTTTATTCAGAATTTCATATAAATCAGTCCAGTGATGTGAAACCTAACAGATAAACAGTTACTATCCATAATATAGTGTTAATTTGCATGATGTTGGTAACCCTGTCACTGGTTGGTAATCCTGCCTGTACTAATATTATAAAAGCCTTTACAGACCTCACGTACCTAATATGCATCGGTAGCAATGTTTTACAGTGTTGGTTCAGAGGTTATATCCCAGCAATTACACTTTTCGAGCTAGTCTGTAACACTCAACTTCAGTTACATAACACCTACCACGTGATTACCGCTTTTATTATTAAACATTGCTATACTCATATCATGTCTGTTCACGTGATGATGACTGGTTTAAATAGATAAAAATATGTAATAACTTTAAAAAAGATAACTATTTATTTTGAAACAACACTGATTGTACTTGAAAATATGTAATCATCAATTATTTATTATAAACAAAGTCCAAATGAACGAGATAAATCTGAAAGCCAACAAACGTAAAGCTTAATATTATCTGTTGTGAGTGGGACCTAAGCGTATGGGGTCAAAAAAAAGCGCTATAGAACTCCAGCATGTCTAATCAAAAGCACAAGCCTAAGCAATCCGTTGCGTTCGGACTCAACTGTCGCCATCTAGTATCAAAACAAGGTGTAAAAATACCGACAAATTGCGTGAGTTGTAGTAGGAAGGTGACATAGTTTTTCATTGCTTGAATTCGTGTATCTGTCGAACAAACTTTCTTGTAGGTTTTATCAGTGGACGAAGCAATTTGCTAGGAATCTTTTAGTGTAAAATTCATTAAAGTCTTGCATAAATAGGCTGAGTCAAAAGGATAAATGTTTATCTTTTAATACAGTTTTATACGAAAATACTAACTTTAGATGTTACCTTTTCACGTTAAAACTACTGATATTCTGTTAATAATATTTTTTTATTTTTTTTTTAATAATGAAAGCTCGGTAAAAACGTAAAAATCTTCAAAATAAAAATAATCTCAAATGTGTTGCTGAGCGCAAAATGTATTTTTTTTTTAAGACAAAAAATGGAAAATATATACACGCAATTTTTTTTCTTATACAAACTGTGTGCAGTTTCCCGGGTTAACTTATTTTAAAATATATTGTGATCATATTTATTCACTGTTTGCTTTGTTTGTCACACATTTATTCTATATAGTATACAGCGTAGACATTACTAGTTAAACTTATATTCAATATTGATGTATTATATCCATTAAAATATATATTGTGTAGAGAACACAAATCACTTGTTATCAGTTCCTAGTGCATATTATAAGATTCCCTACAAACTCTCTTATAAATACAAACTAGTACTATAACAATGCTAAAAATGTTGAACCTACGATTAGGATTCAATTATTTTCCGTACCTTATTTAAGATTAATAATTCACCAAAATAAAAACACAAGGCTAATACTAATTCCACGAAACATAATCACCTTCCAAATAGTTCCACATTGTAGCTACGTTTAGAATTAACAAACAGTCGTCTCCTATTATTAGACCGTATGCTACGTCTTAAACACGACAGACAACGGTACGTCATATGGCAAACATACTGAATTACTAACTTTTATATACATCGTGAATAAAGTTCTATTTATAACGGTGACGTTCAAAACTTTATCTGGCTAGTAAACGCGACTAAAGTAATCTAATGCAGATGTAGGACGCCACCGTTTACCAGAACAAGGGCTCGATGATCTAGTTACAACATTATTTATGAACTGTATGTGTACAATTATCTGCCGACATAATATAGACTCGATAACGCAGAATGCTGTCAATAAGAATAACTTAATGCCTTTTTGTTTAAGTCGTACGTTCATATTTTCAATATTTCTTGGTAGGTATCTTTTAATCCTGTTTGTTTGTTCTATGAAATCACCTACACAATATTTGGGTTAACTGGGTATATAATATAGGACATATAATATAGGTTAAAATCTATATTAGTACATGTACACACAAAAAAAGTCGCACATATTAATTTAATTAAGTAGGTAATATTTAGATGATAAAATACTCAAATTTAAAATGATATAGCACAGGTAGTGGTGGAATGGAGAGGAATCGACGACAGGGACAGCAGAAAGTTTTAGAAATATTTGGAGCTCAAATACAATTAACAATAATTTTTGAATGTATGTTGTCAATTTTTGAATTTTACTATCTCAAAGATCCTGTTTCTTACGGGTCGATCATATTATATCAAAGAAGGAAAAGATCTTTTCTAAGTCTAAGTATGGGCATTGAAGTAGATGATGTCTAAAATCCGGTGAGCATGATTGAAGAGTATGAATGCGAAGCGAAACATGTATTTTAGACCGTGTCATGTGTTACTAAATTCCTTTTGCTTACCCCTAAAATATGTGCGATATAATCTATTATTTCATCTTTATCTTCTTCCAAAGTTTTCATTCATTATTATCCATATCATCTGTCACGCAGATTGTATTACGAGTAACATATTTTTTTACTTATGTGACAATGTTTGCCAACAGCGCGTCCGATGATCTCGGCGAGCCTCCCCAGCGAGGCGCTGGCCCAGCTGGGGCAGCTTGGGCAGCTGAGCCATCTATACCCGCCGCCGACGCCGGCCGGCATGACGCCCGAGTTCCTGCCTCCCCCGCCGCGGCCGTACGCACGGTACCCTCCCCGACGCCGCGAGATGCCTGCCCCACCCGCACCCTTCCCGACCTACACGCCATTCTTGCCGCCCGGATACGCATCCTACTTGTACCGGACCAGAGCTCTACAACCACAGGCGGCGTATCCGATGCGTCCGAGACACTCGTCGGGATTCGTTCCGCCGGCGCCGGCACCGCATTCGCCACCGACTGCGCCGGCGCCCGTTCCACCACCAAGAGAAGTTAGTATTGCATCGTTTTATTAGATAGTTGACTAAGTAATAAGCATAAGGCATAAACTGTGGTCAAATTAAGACGGAGAGACTTAATTATTGGTAGTTTCTGGGAAGTAATATCGGCGTAAGAAACACCACAACATTTATAATAAACAATAACATTTACAATAAACAAGGTCATTCTACAATGTCAACATATGTACAAAAAATATTAAATAATTAGTATAGAAATCACATATTAAAAATTAAAATACCTTATTAATTAGTATTTTTAATAGTAGATCTTTGGTAAGCTCTAAGGCGTGTTAGTAAGTTCCTTTTTATGATGCAAAGACAAAAACAATAAACGTATGTAATGTTTAACATTCTAGGAACCACCCATGTCACCGGAGCGAGGTGCTCCCGCGCCGTACTTCTGCCGCGGAGCGCTCATCCGCTTGGAGGACGGTTCCCTCCGCCGTGTTGAAGAGATGCGGACAGAAGATTTTGTCATGAGCGCTGACCGCAGCGGCGACCTCACGCTCACGCAGTGCACGCTGCTGCGGTTGGACGAGCGCGGTGACAAACTAGCACTCACACTCACTTACGACAGGAATAGATCGCAGGTAATTCCACGATGTGTTATGCTGGTAGGAATGCAGAAACACAGGAAATACAAACTTTATCACAATTTCATACTGTATCGGACACTTTCGTAAGCATTTGTTACTTCTGATATTTTCAATAAATAACAGTACCTTTAAGTTAAGCTAGAGATGCCAAACATTACTTTTTTATGGTTTTTCACCGGTGCTACAGAATTGTTGTGCTATCTCAGTTTATAGCAATTTTATAAGTCATTAATAATTTTAGTGATAAGCAACTTTTTTAATACAGTTATTTAATATTCCAGGTAGAGCTCGAGTCCACTGTCGAGCACCCATTCTTCGTGTACGGGCGAGGCTGGGCTTCCTGTAGGCCCGACCGCACGCTGGCACGATACGGTTTGAACGTACAAAGGCTGCAAGTCGGTGACGTCTGCGTTTCCTTAGTCGCGCGCAAGCACGCGGGGCATCCGCCCACTGGGCCCGCGGGTCACACGGGGCATTCAGGACCAACAGGGCCACAGGGTACAAGCACCATGCTCGCCTCCGCCCCTCCACAAACACATCCAGAAAACCTCAGCGTGAAAGAAGACGCTCGGAAAAGGCGGTGGTCAGCCTCAGATGTATGCGAGGACGACTGTCCGCCCCCCAAAAAACGCTGAGCAACAGCTTAGTTCTAACGCGCTCGGATCTTAATGTGTTGTGATCTTCGTTGCGACTCTTGGACTTATTTTACTGTGGAACGTGTGTGACGAGCCTCTGTCGTGTCGTCGATGTGTCTGACTGCTTTCCATGATCACATCCCAGTGACCACAGTGTCTAGTTTCAGCGACAGCAGTCGGGACGTACGCTTATGATATTCTATTCGGGAACTTTAGGTGCTTTTTACTGTCGGGTGCTTCTGTACATTGTGTACAATGTTTGTAAATATTGTATGTAACCTTAGGTCAAAGTTGAAAGTTCCACTCCATGACGACATTTATGTGTCACAAAAGTAGCGTTAAGTGTAGTTTAACTACACGTTATCTTCTAATGACACGTAATCGTTATATTCGAGAGAACACTATTGTAAGGTGTACCTTATAAAGAGTTTTAAAATAATGGAGTAATATTCAAAAGAGCACAAAAATAACAAATGAGTTTCTATCAGATCTTAATGTAGGTGAGATAATGTGATAACCAATGAGATTTAAAATCGCCAGAGACACGTGGTAATGCATATTTTAGATAAAAAAACGTTAAGGTACAATGAATGTTAGGTAGATGTAGAGGGCTGACGTGTGCTTAAGTCTTGACTGATATTCCATGATTTTTCCGGAACATTTCTAGTTGTATCTCGCAGTCAGTGTGCCGCCGATGGTTGTGACTGCATACATATCCGACGTGTGTCGTTGTTATGCGGGAATCGTTCACCGTACATTAAAAACGAGTCTTTCCTCTTCATTTATAGTAGATTACTTCGCTGAATAGCATTGACAAATAATTCGTGTTTAGAATAAATGTTGATATATAACTTACTATATATTGTAAAAAAAAAGTTTAAATATTTATAAAAGGAGGGTCAAGTCGTTTGTCCTAAATATATCTTAATTTATAGTAGAAGATAATATTTGTTCCCTTTCCCTAATGTTTTGCGACTGTACTCAAATGGTAAAGCGACATACGCTTCGTTCTTCAATAACATCCTAGACCATTAAAATGTTCAGAACAAAATTAAGGGTTAAATAGGGAATATCCAACTGCTGAATGGAGTTAAACTATTAAGAGACTAGAGTATATATTTTCAGGTGATCCAATAAAAGGACCACGACCTCAGTCTCGGTAACATAGTAGTAAATTATAAATGTATACCTATTTTATCATCACGTTTAGATGTCATCTATTAGGTTTGACGTCCATGTGTGATAAACATAATTTTGTATGAGAAAATGTATACATAATAAACACACAGTCTGTGATATTTTGTAGTTATTGGTCAGTTAAGGTGTGAAGTATTGCTTGAATAAAGGAAGTATGTATTAGGGTAAGCGTTATTGGTAAGGAACTATTGTAGTATACTCAAAAAATATTCACCGAAAATGGAAACAGCCCGAAGACAAATTTAGCGTCTGTGATTTATATACATATATCGTTATGCGTAATTAACGCAAATTCATGGCCATATCATAATCAAATTGATTTTTGTATAAATATAATTAAGTGAATGGTTATATTTGTATATCATATATGTTTCGGAGATCATTGTAAACATTTATTTTGCATAAAATAATATATAGCTTTATGTACTTAGGTTCATTCAAACGCTATTGTGAGCCGTCAAGTACATGAAAATTCACAAAGAAATCGTAAGTCATGCCTCCTATAATATAGCGAAGTAAACTAATGGTATACATAACAGCGTAACAAAAGTATAAGAGACTGATGGTATGGTATAAATAAAAATTTAATTTAATTTATTAATACACGCTGCACACTGTCGGCTGTTTAATATAAAGCAAAAAAAAAATGTATTGAAAATTTACTAACCTTAAAACTGATATTCGACAGCTGACACTGGGGTGGACGATACCTTATAATTATGGCGAATTTTCGTCAGTGCTTAAATATTGTGACAAGGACTTTATAAATAGACTACACCAATATCCGTACATCTATATTATGTAAGATTACTCTGTTCTTTATTCGGTTGCATTTGTTTAGACTGTCAATAATGCTAATTTGATGATTTTGATAAGAAATAAAATCATCGAATTACCTACCAACTATACCATTTTAATGACATAAATATTGCCTTAGTCTGTTCCTAGCGCAAGCAAAAAGCGGTCAATGACTTAAATAAAAAATTGCTACAATACACCTCTGTATGATACTGCCAAGTACTGCGTTCTGTTGTACTGGGTGAGGTCAGCTACCTATAGCGTTCCATACGACAAAAAGTAGTACTTCGCGGAAACGATACAGTTCTATGGATAGCGATAGACATTGTTGACTTTTAACGCTCACCTAATACTTTAGGTTAATGCAAGTTTCTTCACCAATCTTAGGAATAGACTACAGGGTATATTGTGATGCTTTTTAAATATGACGCGTGATTTTGGCATTTTGTAGTAAGATCTACAAAGATCTTACTACAAAATGCCAAAATCACGTTATCTAAACGGAAATATTTGGTAGGTACCATACTGCTAATAAGGTTTTCTATACTATATAGAAACTATAGTAAGATGTTCTAAAATGACTAGCGAATTTGGACGATAGTTGTTCCTTTTGAAGTAATAGCTTATATAATTACCTTATTACCCTAACTACTGAAAACAGATAAATAACCTTGTAAAGATGTCAAATAATCGCTTACATATGCAGTTTCTTCAATTGTTACCGAGCTTTACTTATAAAAGATGCTACTTATAGCATGGAAAATAGCTAAGCTTCACTGTCTGTATTGCAGCCCTGATATTAAAAAAGCGCTGATAAGTCCAAAATGTTTTTACAAACTGATATTCATCATCAAGACAAATATATGAACGTAGTGTTGCTAGACCACAGGTTAGCCCGCGCGCGATATGGTTCGTTAGGTTCGTTTCCCGAATGTTGATTTCATTGTACCATAAATATTACGTGCTTATTGAAACGTATGTCGATAATCGACCTCCATAGATTATGAAACACCGCATCGAAGACCGGTGTTGTACAAAAGTTAATAATATGTTGTATAATGTATGTAACTCTAGTTTTTATCGTCTTATTTTTATTTGTAATTGTAATGAAAGATCTCATTTTATTAATCGGTATTTTCTAACAGGGCGCTTCATTAGATCATGACTAAGCCTACCTCACAAACTTTAAGACCGTGTTAGGACGCGTGAGGTCACGCGCGGCCGGTCGTAAACAAGTCTAAACAAGATCTCAATATGATGAAAATAAAACTTTTAAAAAGACTGGGACGCTTTACTGAATGTTGTGGGATAGTAGTTTCTTCGAAGATATTACTTAAATTATGTAGGAGCATTTATTAAGGATGCGCTCGTTCCGGCCCGAGTTCCGATTCCGACGCGCACGTCGAACTATATATTTAGTACAAAATTCCTTACGAAAAAGTATTATTTCCCAAAATTCAAATTCAGAAAGTATTAATTTCCAATTGAAGGTGCTATTATTATGATTTCCGCGTTCGATTATGCGATATGAGAATTTTGATTATAATAAAAACCGTTTTTTGAGAATTCCGTAACTAGCCGTCGACGAAGACGGTTAAATCGATGTTCTTCCGCGTCTCACATTAATAATATTATCTTTATATAGATAATTATGAATGTTAACCTTAATTTACGCCAATCCATAAAAATTTGCATAATTTTTATGTTATCAAATCTTTTGTGAATGCTTTGCCATATTTGTTATGGATTAAAGAATATCGTTGTGAATTATTTTGTGATAAGTATGTAAACAGACAATATGTAACATTCTATCAAGAATCAAAGGAAAATGTTAGTTAAAAGATATTTTTGGTTTATAATGCTTTTGTTTTATAATTATTCTATGATCGAATATATTAATATAATTTCTAACAAAAATTCTTTGAATTTTTGAAAGTTTATGATTATGTCAAACCCTTCTGTTTAATCAATTACACTTTATTTAAAAATACTATTGTTACGTATTTTCGAACGCATAATATATTTATCAATAATTATGGCTCATTTATATTGATTGACAGGGCCCACATGCGGAGTGGGGACTATTTCCGTAACATCGTTCGTTCGTTGAATGCGTTCATACAAAGTGGACGTTCACCTTTAAAATTAGTCGCAGGAGTTACCTACAATCAGTATCGTGAGCCTTATTGTTCAATGATCTCGACACAAAAGATTTCATCGCTGAAACCCCACGTTGGGCGCCAATACAACAAAAAAAAAATACAATCACGAGACCATAGTATGTGTATAAATTTATTATAAATTCGAAAACGCATTCTATATTGATTTTTGGGAGAAAATGTTCAATCGTTAAACTTCAATTACAAAATAAACTTTAGTTTTATGCAATTCTTTTTTACAACATAAATTTTTACACCTTTGTGTCTTTAACGACAATATCTTAAGCTTGTCATTAACGACTAAGTGCCAAATAACGACTGCGTTACAAAAATAATTTTAATAAACCGAATATCAAAATTGTCTCAGCTTTATTAAAAAATAAAAGAAAAAGAATTGCATGACAATCGAAGTTAAGCGACTAAGAAAATCCTTGTACTTTCTGTCTATGTTTAGAATTTTTTTTAATTCCGTATAAATGAAGAAATTAGATCTGCGCTAAGAGTAATTTTCAAGTTTATATGAGAAAAAGGTATTTAGTTAGCATTAATGCTTACAGCTACTTTGATACCAATGTTAAACTCGGCCAGTAATGGTTCCCATAGTCAGTAAACAACCCAAAAGTTAAGGTTAATGCACACAATGTTTTATACATGTATACAATATTAATCCTTTATCAATTTTCACCACAATACTTTATTAATAGTTATCATTGATAATACTTAAAAGAAAAAGGAAATGGATTCATGTCAGCATTTACCTGTTTTAAAATCTTTTCTGATTCACCGATCCAAGGAATTAAACATGATTTTAAAATAAAAAAACTTTTCACTTATTTGCACGATATTACAGTAAAATGGTCCTAAACCCTTGTATCTAAATGAATGTTATTTGATTTTGATGTTGCTATTAAGTTGTAATGTCAGTCGAGCATGTTCGCTCAAGCTAAGTAAGCTAATTATTATCAAAAAATCTTTTGACGGCATATTTATCAATATTGAATAATCTTTGGTTGAAGCCGTAGAGCCCAATTCACTGCGCTAATCGATCCGAATGTTTTCCAATTGAGCTAACAGAGACTTTGACAAGACTGAAAACATTTTAGCTCGGTTAGAAGAACCGCGCCCTATCGATGTTGTAGTAAGTATATCTGCGTCTTTTTCTCGTTTGTAGTACTTTTGAGCATAGAAAATACACGGTGTGCGTTGACCTTGATAATAGACACAATTACTTGTGCCATCTCTGTGAGATATAACTTTTCATCATTGATTTGACACAAAAAATGCATGTTTAATAATTTGGTTTTTATAAAAAAATTTAACTACATATTAATATATAATTACATATATTTGTTTCGCCACAAAGTAGTTCGCATTAAATTAAGTAATCGGTAATTATAATAAACATTACTTACAAATTTCCATCACGGTTTAAATATAAGTTGTGAGAACAGGAAATGTTGTGTCATTTAATTCATAGATAAATAATTTTATATAATTGTTATGTAATTATATTATGACAAATATGGCAAAATTATTATATATTTTATTGTATAGCGGAATGAGTACTATTTCAGAATTAATGTAAATTAAAAAAAAAATGTTATAGACCGAGATAATATGTTAAAGGTAAGTTAACTGTTTGTAAAAAGAAGAGAAAATATGTATAAATGAATATTTGCTAAACCGTTGTTTCATTTGGACACCTTTGAAATAAACTTACAAAACTTTACGCATCGATTGGAATTAAAACAATATAAATAACAAATAACTTTGAATCAATCAGTATCCATTTAGACAATATATATACTTCATGTATAGGATACAAAATTTGCCCATATTTTTCTTGTATCCCTGATTATGTCAACAGTGTTGGATTAAGCCAGAGCGGGGCCTATAGCAATATTGGCAGTTCTCGCGTGATGTTAACCTGACACTGCCTAAAGAATTCTAAAGAGACCGAAACAGGAGGAAATTTGAAGTTCAGGATTAAACGGCAGTTGCATTAACATCTCCCAGCCAAACTCTCTTAATTTTTGTTAAGTGGCAAAAGATTTGTAAGGTCTAACTTTTATCATGATGAAAAACCACAACCCTTCTGTCAGCCCTCAACTTCTTGCTTTAATCATCAGTTGTTCGCAGTAGAGTTCAGAATCCGTGGTTCTGCCTGGCGGTACATAATGATATTGAATAATGCCCTTCCAATCCCACCATACACACAGCATTACCTTGTTGCGAATTAAACCGGGTATCATCATAGTCTATAAAGTCTGGCCAACGTTTTACCACGACCCTTTTGATTGACGACCACAACGTAAATGATCCACTTTTGATCACCAGTTATCAGCTTTTTCAAAAATGGTTCGGTGAATACAGAATTACAAAGGGGTACACTGTTCATTAGGCTTCTTTTAGTAAGCTCGTGATGTATCCAAATACATATACAACTTTCTTCTGTACCCAGTTTTATTTTTAAATGCACCGAAACTGTTTTTTGGTCAATCCCCAGTTCTTCAGCTACGGGTTAACTACTAATATGCGGATCATGCTCCACTTTTTCAAAACTGACATACATTTTATCCGTAACCGTGCGACCGGAGCAACGTGCATCTTGCGTTGCATTTTTGCCTTTTTTTATAATAAAACAAATTTCTTCTTTAGATTCACTCATTTTGACTGTAAGAAAAAGAACTGAATATCACACATTCTCCTAATTTGAATTCGGAGTTTATCTTTTTTAAAATTTAAACATTTTAATGATATAGATACGAATGGTATAGGTAGAAAGATTTTATTACAAGTACATGTATACTATATGCAAAAAGACTTTTCCTCGACCTAATATATCTTCCGATATGACGATGACGAATAATCGGAATCAGTAACTTTGCAAATGAAACAAAAAAGCTGTGCTTATCTTTACGAATAACACAACTAATCTGAGACTTAAGGTTTTTTATGTCAGTTTATGTTTAGTTAATATAAGTATAAGTTTAAGCAGAAGCCTGACTTATTTTATCTCTTACATTTTTTAACACTGACTTTAAAAATATTTTTATTGGTCAGACCAATTGCGTTGGGCCCGCAAACACGTGGGGTCCGTAGCATTTGCTACGTGGATAATCGGGCACTGTATGCCAGCGAGTTATAACGTCACGTATGAGTTTAAGCAGAAGCCTGACTTATTTTATCTCTTAAAATTTAACACTGAATTAATAAATTTATTTATTGGTCAGACCAATTGCGTGGGGCCCGCAAACACGTGGGGCGTCAAAGGTTCTATTCACGAAATTAATTTCCGAATACGGGTGTAGACAGTAAGCGAAACTAAATACATTTTTTTCTGGTAGTGTTTAATATATTATTATTACTAATAATCACATTTTCACATTTATAATATTTGCTTAATTATTAAAAAACAAATATTTTATGCCATTAATTACGTTACAGCATACAGCGCGTGACGACACGCTGTTCTTACTCATATCAGAACTTAAAGAATTCAACCTCATGCATACATAGAACGATATTTGTTTCAGATTGCCGTGACGTCATAGCAAGGCATGACAGAAGTGGCGTAAACGCGGGAAATTTTGAAAATTAAATTTATTTTTAGATTTAACTTATGATATGAATCATATCTTTTTACTATTTTTTAGATATATTTCATGTATTTATATAAAATTAAAAATATAAAAAACGTTGTCTACACCCCTCTATTTGTCCGGTTTCCAAATTTTGAACTGAACACGTTAAGAACGTGTTACCTACAATAACTTTAGATATTTTTTACTTATCTTGCCGCTTGTGTAAATTTGAGACAAATTCCAAATTAAGAAGCTAAAACACTTGCATTAAAGACAAGACCCAAACCCGAGACAATCTAAATATGTTTATATAAATGCGATATCAATTGAAAACTTCGTTTTGTCACCGAATAATAACAAAGCTTGAACAGTTTTATTCAGGAACTCTCCCATCACCTGTGCCAGCTACGACAACTGTCATTGTTAAATCTTATATTGGGTAATCGGACATTTTAACAAAATTTTGAAATTCTTTTACAAATTAATACTTTTTAAATCCATATATGTAGCAATGTTGTATTATTGGATAAAATTACACATTTTCTGGTTATAAATTAAGAAATATGAAATTTCTAATATGCTCACCATTACTTTATTCTGTAAATGACGCGTGACATTTATGAAAAACCGTTCATTATATGTGGTAGTGCTGCAATCTAGCGTCAGAAAGTAGTATTAATACGTTCTATGTCTTATTTATATCACCAGGAACTAAACCTCGTCAAGAAAAACATCAGATATCAAATTAAAAATAAATATTTATTATAGAAGCGCTCACAACAGGTGAGTAAAATTTATTCATTAATAAAAATGAACCTTACGGCTCAGACGTCAGAGTTCAGGTCGAGCATCACCTTCTCGCCTGGCTTGAACGCAGGCATACCGAGGTACGGGCACGTGGCGCAACGGAACGCGTCGCCGAGGTAACACTATAACAATTTTTTTTTCATTACTTAAATATTATTAAACAGCAGATAAGGAATAGGGTTAATAACTATTTTTTGTGTTTGTCCGTCAGGTAGATTACTGAACACGTTTTTTTTTGTGTAATCTCAATTAATTATGGCGATACATTGAGTTGAAATGTCGCATAACGTCACACTTTGGTACATTTTATAAAAAACTGACGCGGTGAGCCCACACTACTCAATTTTAGTAATAATAATTGAGAGAAAAAACAATTTTAGAGTTGCCAATCCAATTAGATTGAGACTAAGTTGACACTGAGCTTAGTAGTAAACTAAACTCTTTATTTTCAGTCATTAAGCTCTCCCTCGAAGAACACCGTAACTTAAAACGATGTTTTTAAAATTACGAATATTACTCGTCTATGTGTGTTATGTGTGTCTGGGTATGTGTTTAGTGTAATACATAAATGCTGATTATCTAAGCCATTTCTTATTTAAATTGAAGCAAAAAAAAATCGTTACTATTTTTGTATTATCTAACTGACGGACTAAATATTATTTCTTTTTTTTCACGCAGTCGTCATCCCCATTCAAAAAGAGATCTTGAATCTATACAACGTTAATTTTTAGTTGCATCTAAAAAATAATTACCTTTTCTATCGCTCACGCTTAAGAATTATGTGAAGTAAATAATTAAAAAGTAGTTAGATTAATATTTATCAAAAAATTTACTCGATTTTTGTAAAATTTTATTGAAATTAAGAAAAAAACGAATAAAAACGTTATCTCTTTATCGTCTTCTTTCGTGAATTTCGGAAACACTGAATGGCTCGTACGCGGCATTTCATTCTTTCAACAATATTTATGTGTTTTCAGAGACTTTCAGGTTATATATTTTTTTAATGTAACTGCACATACATAATATGTATATTAAGAGTTCTGACACACCTCAAATTTGAGATCTAATTATATTATATTAGTATGGAGATTAAGTAACTGTTTCTCTTACACTTCCACATGAAGATTTTGGTGTGTCCTTCACTTCTCCTCTCAGTTCCTCAGCAAGGCCACAGGAACAATCTGCACACGCCTTCCGCTTTCCAGTCGTTGCACATACTGAAGCATAAGTCATAAATACGTTTTAATGTAAGCACACAAAATATGTATTTTAGATAAAAAAAAAAAATTGGTATCGAACGAGAGACAATTATGAATATGGTTGCGTGTTAAATAACAAACCGCGCATAGTCCTTGACATTGTTTAAAATTTATATTGAATACCATATCTCTTAAAGATAGTAAGTATGTATGGAAGATAAAATAATAGAGGTGTGCTCTATTAATTCAGAAATATAAAACTGCTGGATTTAATAATGATTAAACCAAGAGCAGATCCAGAACTTAGTTTATGGAATGGTAATTCTTGCTCGATTCATCTGTTTAACTTTATAATTTTTAAAAGTATATATTAAAAATTAAAAATAAAATTGGGTTCATTTTAATAGTATTCTAGTCTCGTGTAATCAAAGAAATATGCCTAATTATACTCCTGCTATCTTAGTTATTAATATAATTAAAAGAAATTTTGTCAGGATTAAAAATAAATTGTCATGCGTTTCAATAAATATCATTTGAAATTACAATCGCAATTACATGCAAATTGTAATCTACTATTCAGAAAGCGGCATCGGCTCTACTTTGTAAACAAACAGGTAGCCACCGGTCTCCTTCAAGTTAATAATTTGGCAACACAAAACCTCGACGTGACGTAACAACCACACGGCGAGACGTCACTGCATATTCGGAACACAAAACCTCGACCTTCCTTCCCAATGATGGTGCAGATTATAGAGGCATAGGCAGCATGATAAACAGATAACATTTCTAACATTGTAACAACAATGTTGTAATTATAATTGTTTACTTAAGGTTTAGGTATTTATTATTATTATGATTCTCCCATTTTTATGTTATATAAAAAAATATATTAGATATACATATGTTGCTCGGATCCCAAATTAAGTAACTTTTAGTGCTGAAACTGTATAGAAAAATTCTTTTCTGTGACACCTTAAAACAAGTATGTAAGCCACAGTTCAAACAAAGATTAAAAAGGAGTATTAGGTAATTCTCAAAAGTCACCACT
Source organism: Diatraea saccharalis (assembly GCA_918026875.4). Classification (NCBI taxonomy): domain Eukaryota; kingdom Metazoa; phylum Arthropoda; class Insecta; order Lepidoptera; family Crambidae; genus Diatraea; species Diatraea saccharalis. Next base: position 11,020,311 of record OU893337.1, read on the forward strand.
TTTACGGCGCATTTATATTTTCAATATAAAAAAATAAATAATACTCATTATTATATTTCTTTCAGCAGTTTGGGTGGATTGCTTGAACATTGATGAAAATACACTTTGTAGTAGCAAAAGTAACAGGTGCTTGAAAGGTTCGTCAGTCCTGTTGGGACCTGGGTAGCTTGGTGGTTGGAGAGGTCGCCCAGATTGCGAAAGGTCATGGGTTTGTGTCCCATATCAGAGTGCCAGGAGCAAAATAGATTTTAAGCATTTTTTATTAAGAACATTATAAAAACAGGTTTCTTAGACTTGTCTTAATGACATGGTTGAAATGTTCATTGTTACTAAACTGATATGATTTCTCAAATTAATTATATTATAGCTTCTGTTTCATAAACAAGTACTAACTACTCCTATAATCATCATCAACATCCATACAACAAGCCATACAATACAACAACAATGCCTATATGGTGCAATAATAAATTATGAGGTGACATAAAACCCACATATGATGTAGCTGGAAAATGAAGCATGAATTTTTAAAATCAGTTCAGTAATTTCAAAGACTATTTAATGCAAACAAACAAACAATCAAATCTTTTCACCTCATAATTAAAGTATAGATTATCATTAATTTATCATCATTATCGAACTGCTACTATGATGATGATAGATAATCATAGACACAAATGTACAAATCTATATGCATGGTCAATTTTACAGAAACATTTTCACTGACCTCTAAGAGATTGCTTATCCGGTTTCTTTAAATCGTTTTCATCTAGCAGTTGATTGTCATCAATGACATCATTGTCGTTATCACCATTCCACTGAGCCTCTACAGTGTCATCAATTTTCCATACAGCAGAGTTGCCATTTATTTTGAGAGATGCTTTAGAGCCCACCTGAAATAAATTCATAAATATATTTATAGTTAAAAATTATTTAACAAAACAGCTAAAATTTTCCACACTTAGACACTTTAATTGGACCATTTTGTATGAAGCATTGGATTATCAAAAAGTGTTGAAAATCTAGTGATTGCAACTTTATTGTTTAAATTTAATGTTATTTGAAAAAGATTTTAAAAATTAATTTAAACAGTAATTTTGAGAAAATGGCTCATTGGAGTCACAGTCCCATAGACAATGGACTATACAAATTTGATGAAAGTAGGGATAAACTAATTATAAAAGAAAATGATACACAAAAAATATACTAGAATAAATATAACTACCTCAAACTTTGGTTTCTCTGCTCTGAAGCTGTTGCCCTCTTTATTGACATTGATGAAACCATTTAATTTAAGCGCACTAGTAAGATCTGTTTTATTATTCAATACAAGTTTACCACTGGGTTTGAGAAGTTTAACAATAAGAGCTAAAAGGTTGTCCGTGTGGTTCAGAGAATGAGGTGGGATCCAGTTAGACAGAACTACATCAAAAGATGAATGTGGCCGAGATGCTGGAATAAAATAAGTGATTGAATTAGCACTGGCCTTGTATCAACTATTGATGATTAAATATTTATTATTTTATTGAAAATGATCAAGGTTTGTTATTTGTTAAGCTGCCAAATAATACACAAGAATACTACATGCACATCAATACTCACAGTCAGTAATCATTCCCGAGTTTTCTAAAACAATCTGTCCGGTTTTGGTTATATTTTTTAATTCATTCACTAACAAATTCAAATCGTTTTGGTCGCTGCTTTCCCAGAGTAATAGAATATTATCTCCTTCCTTTATTGCGTTCATTATGATAAAAATGTATTTTTCGGAATTACTTTACCAAATTTACTAAATAATGATCGAACTTCTTTTCTTTTCACTGATAGAATGATTCTTAGGAGTTGTCTAAAAGATACAGATTTTAAAAATCCCGTGTATAAAATATTTAGATCAAATTTTTAAAAACGTTTTCTTCGATCACAAGCTCGACTTTGCTTCTTTTCTTTCTCTGCGTAAAATTGTGAAATAAAACGATTGGAATCACTCGCTGCCACTTTGACTCAGGCAAGTCAGCCAGTGCTGCCGATGTTGATCAGTGTCCGTCATCCGCCCTGTTAATATAACGTTAAAACGTGGTACTAATAATTTATTTGGTAACGTTGTATCGTTGTAACTAAGAAAATTTCACATTGTTTCAAATAATTTCACTTTTAAATAAATTTACGTGCACTTGCCAAATAGGGATGACGACAGGCTAAAAAAATAAATACTATTTAGAAAAATATTAGGTATAAAATGTACATGAAATGCATTTTCTACAAAATGCGATACATTGAGTCAAAACGTCAAATGTAGAAATGATGACATTTGACATTTTGACTCAGTGTATCGCCGTAATTTAATTATTATACAAAAAAATCTACAATCTACCTGACGGACAAATAAAAAAAAAAATAGTCGTTATCCTATTGGCCTTTAATGAAATAAAGTGCACTCAAAACATGCACACACTATAAATTTATTCTTTGAAATGCATTATTAGAATGTGATGAGATCAAAATCAAAATTAAATATCACAGTGTGAATTTTTTTCAAGTTTTTTTTACTGTAAAAATATAATAATACGTATATATTTACTGTAATAATTTATTGTAAATAAAGTCTAACAGCCAATTGTACATATGTCCATTAAAATTGTATTTAGTTTAAAGCGACATTACCCATGCAGATTTGGCATTTATTAGAGCCTAAAAGCGTTTATGTAACTGACCGTATGGGTTCCATTTTATTACCGTGAATAGCTCTGCTTCTCAAATAAATGACTATAGTACTCACATAAATCAATAAATCTCTTTTACTATAAACCCACTTTTATGATTATGTATATCAAAATCATTATCTAAATTTAATCAAAAGAGGACAATAATACGTTGTGTCAAATATATAACGATATTAGAATAAATAAAATAACGCTAATACGCTTCTTAGATAAAAATATTTCACATCACTAAAGAGGACAGACTACAGGAAGAAAAAATAAAATGTCATTTTTTATTCTTCAGTTCTTTACAAATAATGATATAAGATGTTTTACGAAGCATTTCTAGCTGGTTTTTGGTCATCTCTTGGTAGTACAATAGGGAAATTAACAGGAGCAGAATATATTGTAGTAAGTTCATAGCTTATCAGTTATCTTTAGTTTTACACTTCAACACTTTTTGGAAAAGGCAATTTTTTCTCTCCATCTAAAACTGCTATTTGTCATTGTTATTAAATGCAAAGGGATTTAGTCCATACAGCCACTTTATACAGCCCTCTCTTACATAAAATAATGCATTTGATATTTTTTATTTTTGTACATCATTTATAATTAATATTTTGGCTAAGGAAAAAATTGATCTACTACTAATCAAATTTTTAATCAATTGTTAAAATGGGTTACAAATAGGGTATTTGACTAATTTTGAGAAATCGTTTTAAATTATTCTTTTTTACATAATACACATATTAAATTAATATTTCAGGGAAATTTACTGTATTAAATAAACCCTGTTTCTCGCGCAGTTTGACGTCACGAGTAAGTAAATAAAAATAAATAAACCTCGTCAAACAACAGGAAACTATATTTACTAGCGTGGCGTCATGGGAGTTGCAACAATTTGTACAAGGCGTTTTTGTTTCAGATAAAATGTCGGACAATATTTTATTTTATTTTGTGTAATCTGCAAAAATTGTACATAAAGTGAAATATGTGTTATTATTATGCTATTATCATAGAGGATGACCACAATTTTTATATATTTTTAATTTTGTCAAATACCCTATTATGATTTAAGCCAAATTTGTTGCCAAACAATCAAAGCATTGTTACATTTTGAACCGGTTGCAAGAAAACCGGAAGAACTGTCGACGCTTAAGAACCGAGACTATCTATCTACACTTTTGGCGATTATCACTTTTTAATGCAGTTCTGTTCATGGTTAATTTACGCACCGTTTCCTTTAATCGACTACTTCAAGTTCGCAATAAATAAGGAGTTAAGAGAAAATACCGGTACCACCTAAGTTACGTGTCGTAATAATTGTATGGAAATAAATATAAAATTTAATAAAACTAAAGAGTTTTTTTCTTGATTAAAGTCTTTAATCTATATTATTTCGTTTCAAAGTCAAAGTCAACATAGTCTTTATTCAAATAGACTTCTTAAAATTACCTTTGAATCGTCCAACATTTTTTTCCCTACCACTCGTTCAGGACGTCTTTTGGCTGATAAGAAGAACAGCTCTAATAGAAGTAATGACATTTACAAAAACCATGTCATTACCAGATTAATACATTATAAATAGAGAGAGTAAAAAGAAACTATGGTCTTGTAGGTACTGATAACATAATCATTTAATAATAAAGGAAACAAGATAATTTTTGATATAAAATGAGTTTAGAAGTAATCACCTATCCAGTCGCTGGATCATCTTAAATCCAAGCATTCTTATCTGTTATATAATCGGATACCTTATAATAAACTTTTTTAATAAGTATTTTTTCATAGTAGATTTAAACTGCATGATATCTAATTGTTGTAGTTTGCTTGGGACCTTATTGTAGAAGCGCACACAAAGACCCCTGAATGAGTTACTAACTTTTTGGAGTCTATTGACAGGCACCGTAATTTATTTTTATTTCTTGTATTAAAATTGGGTACATCACTTTTTATAGAAAACAAACTAATATTCTTACGAACGTACATTAAGTTCTCTTATGTATTGAGAAGCAACAGTCATTATGTCTATTTCCTTAAATTTCTCCCTTAAAGAGCCTAATCCAAAGATTATAAATTGATCTAATTGCTCTTTTCTGAAGAACAAAAATCGTTTGTATGTCGGCAGCATTTCCCCACAATAGGATTTTGTACGACATTACACTATGAAAGTAACTGAAGTATACTAATCTGGCAGTGTCTATGTCAGTTAACCTACGCATCTTCAAGTCTATTCGACAATTTATCAATATGTGGGCCCCACTGTAGTTTAGAATCTAATGTTATTCCTAAAAATACTGTGGTATCTAAAACGCCCATATTCTTATCTTTTGTATTTACATTTATATCTACTTTTTTAACATTAGGTAGTACAAATTTTAGCCATTTTATTTTTCCTTCATTAAGGAGAAAATTATTTACATTAAACCAATGTTCTACTTTACCGATATAATTATTCACATCGTCATTTAGAGGTAGCCCTCTTTTAATTTAAAACAAAAGTGTGGTGTCTTCCGCAAATAAAACTATTTAAAGGACCAAGTATTGAGCCCAATGAGTTATCTCTAAATCTATAGTTATGAAGTTTCCTAATCAATATTTCATAAAAAACAGGTCACAGAAAACACCGAACACATCATGCGAGTCCTCCCAGGCATTAAAAATTTCTTGTATTAACTCGACACCGGCTTCGGTTGTTAAGCGACCCCTTGTAAAACCAAATTGTTGTCGATTCATAAGGTGCCAATACTATCTATATTACAGTTAGCTGCATATACATACGCAAATATTTTAACTAATACTAGCTATCTACAGTAATTTTGAAACTAATATAGATTTCGTGAAATACATGTAAACACCTTATTTCCCATGCCTATCCATTCAATGATTAGATATAAAAATAAAAAAACTTTTTTTCGTCTCCTGTAAAACCGACTTTTTGTATATAGATAGATGTTCTTGGTTCTTAACCGTCGCTGTGTTAAATACGATATTAAATAATAAGCATCTTTTATTATTATTAGGTACTAGCTGGTTTCCCGCGACTTCGCCCGTAATTTATAGCCTTGTCACCCGCGTACATACCATGATGTAGCTTCCCGGTGAAAGAATTTTCATAATCAGTTCAGCATTTCCGAAGATTATAAATACATATAAACAAACAACGTTCGAAGCGTTACTCTTTAAATTATTATTATTCGATCTTTCTAACGAAATTTAAAATATCGTAATTACTAACCTTATTTATTTTTTAATGTAAGGGCGACAGCTACGTCATATGGGCAGCACTATTGATAGTGATGGTTTTAGTGAATACTTGGGGTTGCAGACATTACTTACGCTCTCTGGATGCGGCAAGCGATTCTGTGACACCCACTGTTGTATCTGCTGCTACTAGCTACGTATTGTCTGTAAGTATTTTTAGGGTATTCCCTTAAGATGGCAAACTGCATGCCAATTCTTCTAAGTTAACCTCATTAGAATCTGAACTGCTTCTATTTTGCTATTGTATTATTTACCTGAAATCCAATATTATTTTATATCTGTCACCATTGACTTGTGACAAAGACATAGACATAGACAGACACTAATCATATTGGAATTCAGGTAGAAACCACAAGAGCAAAATGCAAGTAGCTGAGATTCTATTGAGATGGAGATGCAGTTACTACATAAAGAATAGCTGGTTTGAGGTCCTAGAACAAAAAGTAGTAGTTAGCTAGTTAGCTAGTAGTTAGCTAGAAGCCCGCGGACACGGTGGTGGTGGCGACCGCGACCTTTCTATCATATTTTTGTTGACCAGTGGTGACTGTGCCAGTATGCGGCCTTGCAATTCATCTTTTATATGTACATAGAAATCATACAATTTTATACTAATTTTACAGCAATCTCTTCTCTACCGACCATGATACGAGGGTCAAACTGAAAGTTCTTAGAAAATCAAAAACTGATTACATTAGCCAGTTATTAGTTTTATTATATCTTTTCAAAATATTGTCCATTCACGTCAATATACCGCTGCATGCGATGGAACCACTGGGAAAAGCACTTTGCCCACTCGTCCTTAGGGGTCTCTTCAATGGCATCGCGATACGCAGCCACCGCTTCTTCAGCATTCATAAACCGCTTTCCTTTAAGTTTTTCTTAAATTTTTGGAAATAAATAAAAATCACAAGGCGCGAGGTCGGGGCTATACGGCGGATGACCCAGTAATTCAACGTTTGATGTCGCCAAATAGTCGATCGTTCGCTTGGCGGTGTGCGACGAGGCGTTGTCGTGGTGAAGGAGGATCCTACTGCGAGGTCGTTTCTCTCGAACTTTTTCCAAGACAAGTGGCAAACAATTGGTAGTGTACCATTCTGCAGAAACTGTTTTTTGATCCTCTAACACAATTGTTGCAAAATGACCTATCCTTCCAAAGAACGAGGCCACCATTTTTTTTCCCGCACTTCGATCTCTCTTCACTTTAGTTGGCAACTCCTCGAAAGGAAACACCCACTGAGCAGATTGTCTTTTGGTTTTAGGATCATAACAGTAAATCCAGCTTTCGTCACCTGTTAGTATGTCGAACACAGCATTTGAGTCACCTCCGTTAAATCTTTCAATCATTTTACGACACCAATCCACACGATGGAGTTTTTGAGCCTCAGTCAAATTATGAGGTATCCACCGGGCGCAAAGCTTCCTGACCGCTAAATGTTCGTGGAGGATTTTGTGCACTTGACTCATACCGATGCCTAAGCTTGTCCGAATCTGTTGATAGGTCACTCTTTTGTCAGTCTCTATCATACGCCGCACAACACAGATGTTATCTTCAGTCGTCGCCGTAGAAGGCCGTCCCTCACGTAAATCATCAGTGAGATTAGTGCGACCACGTTTAAACTCATTAAACCAGTTGTAAACAGTCGCACGAGATGGGGCTTCATCGTGAAAGGCCAATCGTAGTCTATCATAACTTTCTTGTTGACTTAAATGACATCGAAAGTCATAAAAAATCATTGCACGAAAATTTTCTCGTGTTAAATTCATGATGACGTGACACAGACAATTTTCAATTTGCCGCCAAATCGTAAAACAAATGACAAAGGAATGAAATATATACTCAGTAATATTGGCAAAGAGTTATATTTTCAAATTTTAGAATTATTTTTTTATTATATTGTTTATAAGTGGCCAGTTCTAAGAACTTTCAGTTTGACCCTCGTATTATGACAAAAACCTAAAAAAACTGATGTAAACTTTATAATATTTTTTTATTGACATTGTATGAGGTTAAATTTCTGCAATTCATTTTGAACTTTACTTCAATATATGTATTATGGTATAATAGAATGCAGAGTCTGGCAGTACTGTATGACCTGACGTGCTGTTGATGCTATTTATGAAGATATATAAATTTCAGGGTCTGATCGGAGTGATGTTCTTCGATGAAGGTGCGTCGGTGCGATGGTGGATTGGTGCTACGCTGATAATTATTGGTCTGGCATTGGTGGCTCGACCAAGAAATAAGCAAAAATTTACATAAATAGTAATACCACCACTTATTTTAGTACATATATTTTTACACGACTGGCCATGAAAGTTGCAATGTTTTGTATTTTTTAGGATTAATTACTTTTGAAATGCTCAACGGATATGAGCGTATAAGGTATCTTAGAATCATTACATATTTTTCGGAAATATTAATATGACGGATATTTCGATGCAATTTAAAAAATATATTAGGGTGGTCCTTATTCTTAAGAAAAAAATTTTTTTTCTTTAATTTCGCGGGCCACCACGTAATTTTAATATATACTATGAGAAAGTGAATCAGTATTTTTTTTTTATTTTTTTTAATGACATTTAGGGGTCGCTACCAAGGATTGAATCTCAAATAAAAACACAAAATCTGTATTTTTCAAATTCTTATATTTTTATAATCAGGACAAAAAAATATTACTTAATTATTGTTGTTCTTATGAATTAACATATTTAGATCATTTATTTTAAAGATATAAGGGTTGACTTGTTAGTATTAGGATATTTTTTCCTATAATCTTTTACCAACAAAAGCAAATATTGCTTTTGTTCTTCATTAGTTGTAATTAATTTATTAAATTCTTCCATTAAAGCAACACCGCGCTCAGCTAAATCGTTGACTACTCGCAAAGAATGAACAATATTTTTGGCAACTACATAATCTGAGTCTTCGTTCCAAGTTTCAACGTCTTTTTCCAAAAAACTTGATGATATACCTAGGATCTGGAAGAATCTTAAGGAATTACTACTCACGAAATTTTCTACATTTTTTTCATGGATATGTGTGATATCAAGACTTATTCTTTTTAAGCAATCTTCTGTGCCTTCAATTCTCAGTGCTTTTACCATTTTTTTCTTCTGTTCTACTGAAAGTTCGTCATCGAAAAAGGCAAGTGAAACTAGCTCTTCCGACAAGTACCACAAATGATTTAGAATCTTTTTTAGCGCAACAGCAGCAATATTTTTGTTGAAGATTTCGAAGGCCTTAAGGTCTTTCAATAATTGTAGGTCGTTTCTTGGTGCTGACCATCCGCTAGGAGCTTGAAACCAATATTTAACATAAATTATCACTGTGAAAATGCATATTTCTCTTACAGCCTTTTCGTCTTTCTTTGTAAGCTTGAACTGATGTTTGAATAAATAAATCTTCAAACAGTATAAGGCTCTTGCCATCCACCTAGCTCGATGTACACCAGCAGGCCTCCTAAATGAAACACCTTTTTCAGGAATACCTCCTAAGAAAATGGTCGTGAGATTCAACAGTTCTCTGTAGTCATCTCGAGGTTGATGTATTTGTTGTTGCTTTTTGGCAAAAAAAATCATGTCTGCGGCCACTTCTGCAGGAATATTTATCTCAGAGTCATCTGTTATTGTTTTGAAGTCGCTTTGGTCAATAGTGTTCCAATTGTTCTTAAATCTTTTAAATAATTGTATATCAGGACCACTACATGGGGCCAGCAATTGATCCACTACAGCTGACAACATAATTTCCATTATGTGGTGACGACAAGCAAGCCAAAGCATATTTTTATTCATGTTTCGTTCCAAAAGAACGCATACTCCACTTCTTAAGCCCGTATTTACAGCAGTAGTGTCAAAACACAAACATTTAACTTTATCACTCAAATTCCATGAATTTATAACTTCGTAGATAGCTGACGCACATGCTTCACTCGTTCCACGTTGCAATTTTGGAACTGCGAGTAGTTGATCAACTCCATGTCCTGATACCAAAATTGGCAGTCGATCTACAGTTTCGTGTCCAGTAATATCTTCTATCAGTTTACCGTCCCAATGGATTGTTAATGATGAATTATGTTTAAACTCGCTTTTGAGAGACTCTGCAACAGCTTTGCGATTTTTCACACGCTGCCGACGAATAGAAGATCTATTGACATTGAATTCTGATGGATCATAGCCTGCACTTTTTAAAGTAGCCGTCACAACCATAGTTGCTCGCCTGTCACTCAATTTAGAGACATCAAGAGTGGAGGCTAATTGGCTGTTAATTATATCTTTTCGAGCTCGTTTCTGAGGTGGCAGCATTTCGGACAATTGTGATTTGGTGTTTGACAAAGTTTCTTCTTCACTGGTGGGTTCAGACGACGAAATAAATTGAGATAATAAAGAAATTGAGGTGGACTTTCCTGTTAATGCCAAGATTTTCTTGTTCTCACGCTCGCGCAATTTTTCAAGGCGTTCTTCTTCTTTTTTTTTATTTTCCTTCATTTTCTTACATTTGTTGAAAGTTTTTCTATCCACTGAACCAATTAAAAATTGATGTCGATTTTGTCGTACTGCTATTAAAAACTGCTTGTCTTCTTCTGAAGTCATAATATTTAAAGCATCACGATGAGCAACGTCAAATAAACCTTCTAATTTTTGTTGCCAGTTTTGTTCTTTTATCTTCAATGTTTCTGAACGTTTTTTCTTGTTTTCTTTATTGTTTTTTAGATTTTGCCATTCTTTAAATAGTTTTTCAATTTTATTGATGATATGTTTTTTTAATTGAATTGGCATACTAGTTTTTTCCCACAAATTTATAATTGCACAAGCCGTCAAAGTCGCAGATTCACGTACACTTTTCTTTGCTTCATTTTTGTAATGAAAAAAGTACCGCAAAACTTCACGGATGGATGGCAACGTTGATTGGCTTAATTCTGATAATAATTGACCGATAAGCCAAACTTTACTTCGATTTCTAGTAGCTTTACTGAGTCCGCTACTTGTAGACGACATTGTTATAGTTGAAAAACGTCACTATAACTTAAAGCGCGTGCGCACACGTTGATGACTTATTTAAACTGAAGTGCGGGGCGGGCTAGATCTCGACGCGTCGGTACAGAAGAGCCCTCTAGGGGCGGAGGGGATAGACAGCGATTGTCTATGCAAGTTTCACTTGTTCGCAAAATGTGATTTAAAAACCTAAATGAAACATTACTGTAACTATCATTTAGAGTGTTATTCGATGCTTTTTGTATAAAGTTTGACAGCTGGTAGCGACCTCTAAATCTTAACAAAAAAATTTAATAAAAAAACTCACTTCATATTTAAGGGTATATATTCGAATGAGAAAGTGCCCTGGGGAAAATTCAAAAGTCAAAAAATAAGGACCACCCTAATATATATATATATATATATTTCTTTAGTTATAGCAATATGAGTATCAAATCAAAGGTCTTAATGAGTACATTCCAAATATATATCATTTGCATACAAAATTAACTGTTAAAAAAAAGTTAAAAACAAATAACATAGCACAATATTGTTTAGCTTATAAGCTATAATCTTAATTTTTAATGAGAAGAGTACGTCATTTTCTCGATAAAAAAAAGTTTATTCTTAACTTCAACGAAATCCAATTTCTTCTCTTAAAATATGTTGTAGGTATCTACTTACTTTCTTTGTAAAAAATGATAAAATTGTCTGTCATTATGTAGCCGAAAAACTATTAATGAATTTATTTACCTAAATACTTTTGATACTTTATATCATGGAATACAGCGTCATTGAAAATATATGAATATTTGAAGTGGACCTTATTAAATTAATCGCGCGTGCGACTTACAATCTTCAAGTTTTTTTTTTATTATTTTATAAAGAACAAGAGGTTTTTCTGCACCATGTCTTTTCAAGAGAATGAAATTGAAAATTATTTTTTTCTATTTCTGTAAAAATATAAGAGTTTGTATTAGAGTTTAGGAATATTTATACGTTTTTGTTTTTTTTTCTGTATGTTTTTAAAACCTGAGAATGATCGTTTTTTACAAGATTTCATGTTTTAAATTATAATTCTTTTGTAAATGATAAGTTTAGAACAACATGTTACTATATTTTTGATTAAGTTGTATAAACCTTAAAATCCCCTTTTTTTTACCTGACTGCAAAGAAAGAGTTGGGTTTTTCGCGCGTATCTTGTATGTATGTATATTCGGAACCGCTGACCGTATTTAGATAATTGAGGTATCATTAGATTTAACTTAGTAGCCCAAGTGTTCTTAGATAGGTAACGTTAAAATAAAAAATTATGGCGGCTGTGTTTTTTTTTTGTTTCAAATACTACAATATGGGTATCAAAAGAATGGGATAAATACAAGGATAAGAATAAAAGGATTCCAAAAAGGTATATCATGATTATCAATACCGTAAAACTAATAAAAATAATACAATTATAAAGTTTAAAAATATGGACTTTGTTTTTTCTATTTATGACGTCGCACTTTTTTAAATAATTTTACGAGTATTATTTAGATGAAATAGAATTACCTAAATAAACTAAGCTTAAGTAATAAAATGTAAATGTGACTTAATATAATATATGTATGTAGCTCTGAGATTAATAAAACAATTTAATTTTTTACTTTTATTTTAGTACTACTTTTGTGAAACTGAAGGTATAATGAAGAGTAAGTCTATTCGTTATAATCAGTGGTCGGAATTAGATAGAGTTATTCATGTACTTACACTGATTTCATACAGCGAAAGAATAAAGTGAATATGCCTCAAATCTCGAGATTAATTTTAAAGAGCAGAAATTTCCCGTGATTTTTTAAATAAAAAGTTATTTACTTTTACACAATTTAAACTACTGCACGCACGACGTTGCCAAACTTACATCAATGAAAGAAAGAAATAAAGAAATCCCGGGAAGGTCCATATTAATATCAACATTTCGATGCAAATACATAAATAACTCTACCTAATTCCGACCTCTGGTTTTATACCTTTGAAATGGTAAAAAGGCAATAGATTTTATGAAATAGGTCCCATACCTAGAATATTCGATAATCTATCATCTATATAGAGCATCTCGATGGTGCAATGGTTAGCGCATTTGGTCTCGAAGATGAGCAACTTTCGCATAGGCCGGTCATAGGATGGGTGAATAAAAATTTATTATGTTGAGTTCCTCTGTGCTTTGAAAGGCACATTAAGCCGTTGGTCCATCTGCAGTCGTTAACACCCACCCGCGTGGTAGGTCATAATCCTATTACATTCAATTTGACTCTATGCACAGGGAAAGCCCCGGAAGTAGGGACATAATGGCCTGATTATGAACTGTCTATATCTGTATGTTAGATCTCTTGCGTTGTCAACTGAGCGTTACATAACAAGACCTTTTTTTGTTGAATAACATTTTATTTAACACAAACAAAAACATAAAAAATATTATAATTCAATGTGGATTTCGATTAACACCGTCCGATAATAATATGCGATCATTTTGGTACACAAAGGTGTGTCTCGGAATCACTCCACATATGATCGACTTACTCGCAATATTTACTCATGCCACCTGGTATATAGAGACACAAGACTGTGGTAAATACCAAAAATACAGAAAAAATACAACAAAATCAATTAAACTTGTGTTTTGCAATTGGCGTTCTTATCACTACGTAATGATCTGTTCTAGAATTTTTTTAGATGGAGCAATTATTAATGATCTTATGTAGTTTGTGATTTGAGAAGTTAAGATAATAAAACCAAAGAATGATAAAAATATAATTGCATAAAAGAGAGAGGAAATACCTAACCTAACTAAAACTCGATATTTTAAAAATGTAATTAAGACGCTAAAGTAATTAAAGGTATTTAATTAATTTCTTTGATTACCCCCAAATGGTTAGAATTCATTTAAATAGCGGATCGTCAAAACGCAAGTGTCCCCTCACCCTGTAGCGAAATCACCAACTAAATCTGTAGAGATGTTCGCATCATAATATGTCGATATTATGTGATATACCTAGCATTTGAGCATGCCTTACTCGATTGTGTGCTTGGGCTAGGTACTTAAGTTTCATATTTGTTCTATCAAAGTATGCAGGAAAAAATTGTTGTCTGCACAAATCTTATATCGGGTTTGTTACTGTTAATGATACTAAGTTTTTTTTCCCCTTTTTTTAATAAATTAATTACTAATAACATTGAAGATATAAAATAATAAGATGTTTACAAACACAATACTTACTATACGCGGATATCAATAACCGTTGTTTTTTGAATTACCTAATTACAGTCTGTTCACTCCTATTAAATATAAAAATATAAAACCAATTAACAATATTAGTATTGAAATATGAAAAATATCTTCGTAAATATTTTGCATCACCAATACTAAACCATAAGAAAAAAAGTGAACATGTTTACTGATGATGGTATTTACACCAAATATACATAATGCTTAGATTTCAAGCTCATATTTTGACTTGACTTTGTATGTAACAAAACGTTTTTAGATATGAGTTTTTTAATCTTCTAGATCAAGAGAACTTCGTTATGGTTGATGATTGATGTTATACCTGTCATCATAATGCCTAAATGGGACAAAGAACTTTGCATAAAAAAGTAATCATGGAACTTTTATTATGATACGAAAGTATTAAAGTTCATTTTTCTTTATTCGCGCAGATATCATTCTACTCACATTAATTTTAAATATTTTAAAAATACTACCCCGGTCACAACCATATTGTATCGACAAAAATTACCTTTATCGACACAGTACATCTCTTGAGGATTTTATAGACGCAATGACGCCGTCAGTAGCGCGCCGCGGGGCGAGCTCGACGAACGTATTCGATGACTCGCTCTAACATAAAAACATTTTCGCAAATAAACTCGATCGATAACACAAATCCTCTACAAAAATAAAACCACAAAATTCTACTATTAAAAGTGATTTTGAGCACTCATTAGCAACAAAATAACTTTCTAGCAAGTGTCATAATATCGATGGAATAGCGTGTCTCACCTGGCGTCAACAATGTAGTCATAGTGACATCCCTGTTGATAATTTGACATTTTTATGCTAAACCAATAATTATAAATATAAAAGTTTAATAAACGGTGAGAATTGTTGTTTATTTTGTTGCAACGACAATAATTGAATGTTGAAAAAAGAAGATACATATGAACCGTCAAAATGGGAAATGGAATGAATAAGGTAAGTTAAATTTTACAATTTGATTTACAGAAATTGAACTAGATAAGAAAATGTAGAAAGTGCGAATACAGTAAAAAAGCAGATTGTTACGTAATGATATCGTAGTTCGTAGCGTCTCTCGTAGCAATTCGTAGCGATCGTAGCATCTATTGTGCGGTCTATTTATTCTTACCAAGATGTTTCTATTATTGAAAAAATATAGTGATCACTATCGTGATATTAAAATATATATATGTATATATGTAGTTTAGGTATAACCTTGATGAAAAATAAGGAAAATGCAGTTACTCCAGTGATTGAAATGCGAACCCTTAATAGAATTAGTTTGTAAAAGTGAGGTTATTAACTTGTAAGTTGCTTACTAGAAGTTGGAAAAATTGTTCTAATAAAATAAAGTTTATAATATTTAAATAAGATACAAAAACTAGGCAATTAAAACTTAAATACAAAACTAAAGAGTCATAAATGGCAAATCGACTATGTTTTGACTTACACATTAATTATACTAATTGTTCATCTTTGTGAATTTCGGAAGCTATGTCTACGTCATTGTCTAAATGTATATTTTTAATGCCACAAGATCCAGCGACCCACCTGCCAAACAGCCAAAGCTATATCTATATACACATTTTATTGTTTTTTACACGACTGTCCAATAAAATGAGTGTATTGTTTTAGGGTTAATCTTACATGGGTGTAAGTATGTAGGTATTTAAGTATGAACTTAATTATTTTTAAAACTATATTTATGTTATTTTATAAATGTATGATTTTATTTTATTTTTATTCTTTTATTATTTATCCAATGATGTCACTTAATTCAGTCTTCGTTTGCCCAAATTTGAGTTTATTAATTGACTTTAAAAATTGAAAAGGAGGTTTTACGTTTGACGTATATAATTTAGTTTAGGCATGTTTACCAATTTCTCTGTGGATTATAGACCGATTTTGGGAATTCTTTTTTATTCGAAAGCATCCGATTATCATAATCGGATTAGTAAATTTGTTTATTTAACAAAATTATTTATGTCATACAAGAAAACAAAAATCATGTATTTTTATTTCCTATGATTTTTGTTAATGTACGTACAGATTGGCAGAACAAACACTAAACATATATTCAATGACAAACCTCATCCAATTTGTATTTTTATATTATGTATCACTAAAAATAATAAACTTTAAAAAAAGTAAAACAGACATCAAAATTTCTTCAAAGCTTCCATAAAGAAGGTCATTATAAAAAAGGTATTTAATGTTTTTCGGGCGGTTAATATTAACAACATACACAAAATCTACCCCCGAATTTGATAGAAGTCACATGGACATTTGAACGGCCTATGAGATAAGTATTATTTTATATTTAAGAAAACGAATTTCAAACTGTTTTGTAATTCTTTTTCTTAAAGGTAAAAAAATATATGTAAAATGTGTGTATCTTTAACAATTATTTATTAAACCCAATATAATTTAGAAGAATGAAAATAGTAATAAGTGCTTTTTTAGTTCAAATTCCATCGTTCACCTGAGGTTGTGTAAAGTATTTAATTTTTTAAATATTTTTAAGTTTATTATTTTAGTTGATTTTGCATCTACAATACTATTTTAATATTCATCTTTAAAAATATCATAAAATTAACAATGAAAATGTCGTTTTTGTAGTATTTTTCTCATATGTATATCACATCATTTTTTGTCAAAACAAATCTAACGAGTCCAAAATTGATGGGATCATTTCTGTTTATAACCCCTTGGTTATAAACTGAAATGATTACATAATATGGAATGAAGCTGGAATATCCATTGGAAAGGTCCAATGGATACTTTCCAGCTTCATTCCATAATTATTTTAGTTTCAATATGTGAGTCATGCTAAGTAAAAGGTTTTAAACAGAAACTTTGAATGCCATAAATTTTATTTATCGTTAGAAATTTTGTAAAATTATAAAATTTACGAAGTAATATATATATCTATATAGCGGTTGCTTTTAAACGCAGCAAAATAAAAACAGTTCAGTTCGGAAGAAGGCCCAACCCCACTATTAACTTAGCGAGCGTTTTCTTTAACGACCTCTTCGTAAATGGATGACTTCAATTTACAATGGCGGCGCATCGATGAAAAAGAAGCCATTTTCTTAATAAAATACGATTTGTAACAATAACAGCGTATATTTATCGCAGTATCACATTTATAATTCAGGAATTCGGATTTGATTTCCTGTCAGGTCAATGTACGAGTAGCAAATGAGCTTTTTTATATTGTCACGGTTCTACGTGTTGGAATAAGTTCTTTAGCTACTTAATTTTTATTCTCCGACATAAAAAAAGAGGGGTGTTATAAGTTTGACCTCTGTCTCAGCACCATAGCTCCTCAATGAATAAACCAATTTCAATGCGGTTTTTTAATTAAAAGCCCTCGTTGATCGAGGTAATTCTTACCTATATTAAAAATCATATTAGTAGCTTAAGAGCTACAAGCACTTTGCTAAGACATGATAGCATTTTTTTATTAGTATCTAACTAGTTTTCCGCCAGCGGCATTGTTCGTGTCCCCAAGAAACTGTTTAGTGATATAAAAAAGTAAATTTAGTACAGCAAATTTCATCAAAATCCGTTCACTAGTCGACGCGAAGAAATAACAAACAATCAAAACTTTTGCCTTTAAAATATTAGTAAGATTACAGCATCATAGGTATTATATTTGATTATTTTTGCATTCACAATACTATACTGACAAATATTTTTGATGAAAAAAGCATCATAACGCATAATCAAAGCTCTTAAACGAATGAACTGGTTTGATTTATTCCGGATCCTCCTCTCCCCCCCATACCCCCGAGGTTGTTCCGCAGCAGGTTTTACCAGATAGGCCAACCACGCTTCAAGTTGTCCTTTTTGGACAGGGTGGTTAAAGAACCCTGGTTTAGATTTAAGGAGCATTGCCTTGCGTTACCTTGTATATTTAATATAATATGATCTATGGGGAGGCTCAGCAATAGGCGTCGTACGGCTGTTGAAGATAATGATATTTAATGTGAGCGTGTTTATATGATATATAATATAATATATATATGATGTATAAACACTATAAAAAATCCAACGGGACCATATAAAACTCAAACAAAGCAACTGAATTCATAACTAGTTGCTTCGCGCCAAAAAATAACAATTCTCTATGAGTGATCATTGCCAAAATATAACAAAGTCATTTGATAAATTACCCGTGAATGTTTTCAGTAGATTATCTGCAATGCGACCGGTTATCGTATAACGCAATGAACGTCGTTCGTTCCATGTATTTTACGTAGGTATCAGTAAGCGTCATAAAAATGGCAATATGCCCGTTGTACTGACATGGAATCGTAAAACCTTGTAAACCAATATTACAAAGGTGCTTTATTCAATTGTACCTTCGTAACGTTCCAATACTGAGTTTTATTTGAAAATATATGAAAAAGGAATGTGATCAAAATTTACAAAAGAGGCGAAATATAATTCAAATGTTTTAGTAACTTCACTTAAGGTCAAGCGTACATTTTGTGTGTAACGTTTAAAAGAGTACATTTTTTTTTTCAACTTTGATTTATTGTTTCCAAAAAATATTTTATGCCACAGTGCAGAACAAAATGAACAAAACACGATGAAGGTAATAATATATTGAAAACACATTTTAAGGAGTACCACGCTCTGTAAAGCTTGCCGAAAAATCGGTAGCCAGTAAAAAGGCAACTTGATTACAAAAGATCCTCACGCTCAGTTCTGCTAAGTGCAGAATAATCGAAAAATTTCCAAAGTATCTACTTACATACCTTTATAGTAGCATTTGTATTTTTTTTCATTAGTAGTATTTGTGTATTTCGTCATTTGTACAGTTCACTATACAATAAAGTTTAAATAAATAAATGAACAAATCAATAATCAAAAGTTGCTCGATTTGGTAAACAAGTTATTTTTTATTATTTATAATGGGCTTGCTCTTGGCCTCAAGAACATAAATGATATCTACCGGTGGACGAGCCTGCTCAGAAGGAACTTATTCACTCTAACCTTAAATAGGTCTGAGTTATACGCTCTATATAATAAAGACACCGGCAGGGAGTGCCATTCCTTGGCAGTGCACAGTAAAAAAGAAGTAGAATAGCGCTTTGTGCGACGTCTTGGAATATGTACCAATTTATAATTATGTCTAATTTATTTTTTCAATATCAATAGAAAGAGGTGATAGTTCATATTCCATACAAATATACTAGAAACCATTTATCCTTACCTTTGAAAAGGGAACTTTTACATGAACTTTATTTACACATTTAAGTTTAATTACTTTGCTTTCTCTTTGACGTGATATGGGTCAAAGCTTAGATAGCTCTTATTATATACTTCAGGACAAAAAATACCCCTTTCTCAAAGGATTGATATACATGTTAATACGAAATAGAGTTAGTTATTAGCCAGATGAACCCAATACAGTCGGTCATAACGGAACCTCCATTGGGCAGATTAAAGGTGAATTTTCCTGGCTCGACCAAAAGCTACTTTGATCCAAATAATGCGGTTACATCAAAGAACCTCGACCACACATGTTGTGCTCAGCGAAATAGGATTTTATTCAACATTCATGACATGTCGAAATTGTTGAATTTTAATTATTATTAATGAATCAACGTGTTTTTATAATCGACGGCATACATGGTCGTGGTTTGGACAGTTGGTTAATTAAATATTTACTATTGATGTAGTGTTTCAGTTATATACTAGTTTTTACCCGTGACTTCGTCCACGTGGTATAGTTACTTTGAGCAGCATTTCTAAAACGAATACTTATCCATTATATCGTGTAAAATACCTGAAATAAAGTATCACGTTTTTTATTGACAATAACAAATTTGCGTACAATCTATTTATCATAATAATAGCAACCTATGTCCTATCTCAAGTCAACTCTGTTTAGGCTAACTCTGGTTAGGCGTAAGAGCGTAACTGACATATACACAGACCTACTTTGGCGTTTACAATATCAATATGCAATAATTAAGCGATTCTCTTAATCTCTCATTACATCATCATATATTATATTATAATAAGAGCTTACCAAACAGTAACCGAAATAAATAGGGTCAGAACAATATAAACCACGATTGCTTGGTTGACTTTTAAACAAATTGAAATTAAAAGTTGAAACTGTTAATATATAGGATAAAAGATCCGTCCAATTAGGCGGCTAGCCCTATAGTAGAATGGCGCCATTCATTTGCACGGCTAAACGTCGATCCGCTGAGTAACTATGACAACGTCCTTCTAGTGTGGCTGTCGATGTACAGTGGAACTGGTTACCTGCCAATAATCACTATACCAAACACAATTCGAATAAAATTACCTTGATGTTCAACTTCGAAGACAGTACAACAAAAAGCCATATGTATTTATTTATTTATTTAAGGTACAGCAACTTATACATGTAATTGATCGACTAATGATCTGAAAATTTTATTTGAAAACTCAACCTTTTCCAAAACAATGTGATGTAGTAGTATACCTTATGCTATCTAGTATAGCACTAAAACTATAGTTTGTGTTTTCGTTCGTATTTTTGAATGATTTGTACTTGAATACCATCGAACATACTTATTTATTTAAAATGTTAATTTTGTCATCAAATATGTACTGAAATATTAATTCTTATCACAATATCAAAAAATCGTTGTAAATTATATTATATAGATTTATTACAATGACAAATCAAATTGTAAACAATGGTTGCTATGGTAACATTTTGATTCCCCATAAAAATATTTTCTCCTTTTTAAGTGCTAGTTTTCGGGATAAAATATTTTTTATTACCTTCATAACGTCTTTAGCTACCCTAATACCAAGTCTCATCGATATAGAAGTTTCATACAAACGTTTTCACCCTTTATGACACCTTTCGTGGTGGAATTTCCAAAAATCTGCACTTGGCACATCTACATAATAAGACGGATGTATTCCTTCAAGCCTCTAAGACCAGCGGTTTAGGCTGCGTTGTCTGTCAGGCAATAAGTCAGGAAATCTCCTTTTATTCGGTAATATTTCTTAAATTTACTTTCATATTTTTCGAAAATCTGACAAAACCTGTACTTCACTTGCAGGACATAGTCATATTCTCTAGTGATACAAATACAAGTACATTTGGATTTTTTCTTTTATATGTGCTGTGAGACAACGTTTCTTGCCAAATTTCACGATTCTGGGTCAATGCTGTAAGTTTTGATTCCCTGGTGAATGTCAAAATAAGCATTGTAAGCGGTCGTATCTTTTTACTGTGTTGAGTTAGAAGTTTTTTTTAACCACTCTCAAGAATCACTGAGTTGATACGTGTAAAATATGCTATATTTCATCCACATACTTACAATGTCGCTTTCCGTAGGTAAAAGAATTTCCATGATTGGATCACTATGTCGGAGGATTAGGTATCCTCTACAAACAAACAAAGTTAGAAACTTTAACCCATTATACTATGCTTCATCTTCTTCTAATACTAGTATAGATATAGTACAGTATATTATGTTAATTTAAAAATACTTAACGATTAGTTGCACTAACGCTTATTAGGGTTTAAAGACGACCTTCACCTCTAATCTATGTTTAAAAATGATATTTTGTATTGGTAATGTTGCTTTTAATAATAACAATTTAATAGACGTTTGTGCAATTTGGGGTAATACTCATTATACAATGTAGAATGTAGAGTCGGACTTTTTTTAATTTAGAAAATGGCAACTCTTATATGTTATAAAGCGTATATTTTCTCACTTTTGTTCCACAATACATTTATGGCATGACTAGGTTAAAATTAACATATTAATTTTCCTACTTCGCGTGACGGCGCTTGATGGCATAAGGCGATGATAAGGCTCGGTCTGATTTGATACCCTCTAATATCGATATTATAGACGATCAAGATGTTCGTTAATGGATTAAAATGCGTGGATGATAATAGAATTTGCACCATAGTTGTATTGTAACCGCATTAAAAATATCCCGCCGCCACTACAAAGCGATTTTAATCCATCGATTTAGAGAACTTCTATTAAACCAAGAGGGTTTAGCGTAGGTATCTACTTCATATAGATCTGACGATCCAAAATCATAATATAATAATAGATCTGATGATAACAATGGACTATGCTGATGCTGGATTAAATAATCTAGCTGTATCTAATGCCTGTATGCTTGTAGTAGTATTATATTGTAACTAGTAGCTCGGTGAAGTAGTTGATAAGCGGGCGGCTCGCGATCGCGGTTATTAAGCAACTTTCGCAAGGGTCGGTCACGGGATGGGTAACCCAAAAACTATTATCTCGACCTACTTCGTGCTTCTGAAATCACGTTATGCTGTTAGTCCCGGCTGCATTTGCAGTTGTTAATACCCTACAACCCGCATTGGGCCCGAGTCACGGCCCATCCTCCTTAACCATCCATAAGGAAGGCCTGAGCCCCTGCAGTGGGAATGTAATAGGGCTGATAATGATAATGACTATATTGTAACTATAAAATAAATATGTCACCTGAACTCCTTTGTTATTTAGCACAACGCTTCCAGTAATCTATAATTATACAATAATATTATAAAGAGGAGAGATTAAATGTTTGTTTATTTGCAACAAAACCATGGGCCCGATTTTAAAAACTCTTTCGCCTACATATGCAGTGAACATAAGCTATATTTTATCTCGAAAACAGCAAATAAAGGGATGAAAACAGGAGTGGAAGGTTGTAATGTTAAAAAAACTTTGGTAATGTTACCATTGCTTACTATTCAATTTGTCATTGTAACTATATTCGTCTTATGATATAAATCTGGATATCGATTCATATCATGAGACGGATAAAGATTTCCCTAGGTACCACGCGGGCGAAGCAGTTGACGGTTAGCTAGTTTTGTTTTAAAAACAAAACTAGCAGTTTTGTTAATTCACATATAATTTTTTTTACTAATATTTATTTATAAGTAGAAATCTTTAATAATTTTGTGCAACATGATGTATTGTTGATTGTACTTAAATATATTGAATTTTCTAATACGAAACGCAGCTGATCCCACGATGTAATATCGTGAGATGAACGTATAGCCTGGCGGTTGGGTCAAACCTCAATCTCAAGCCATGTAAAAACATCTCCCTCTTGTTTTTTCGAGTCAGAATAATATTTTGCTTATACCTACACATTGAGCTGCAAAAGAAAAATAAGTAAGCAATAGGTACATACGACTAAACCAAAAATTGCTTATTATTATTGTTAACAAAGAAATAAAATCGAAAAACTTGTGGATATATATAATTTAAACTTAAATTGAAATTAAAACTCATACTCCTTAGGAGTTGATTTGAAGTTTGAACTTTCGGTTCGGTTTAGTTCGGTTTTAAAACAACATACCTTAAAGTTCCATACAATAAACATAACACTAATAGTAATATTAAATATCTGCATTTATTACTTATAATATATATAGGTCACAAAAACAAGTTTCGTTTCGGGGATTGTTTGAGTGCTGAACCAGGGTCCAACCAACTTGCTGAACGCTTATCATTGTTGAACATAATCGTCACAAGTACCTATGCGGTTCAAAATTCCTTCATTTGCATGCCTGTTGAGCAGTGCAAAGCACGTCTCGGTGCATACTTCGCGCTGGCGATCGTTGAGTTCGTGTGGTGCCTATTTGTCAAGCTTTTTTACCTTGCCCATTTGACACAAATGGACCAAAATTGATGCTAACGTGAAAAGTCAAAAGCTTTTAAAACTGTTTATTATATGGTTGTTTTAGATATATATATATATATATAATGGGTTTGACTCTGGCTTGATGTGCAGCCGTGTGTACTTTTTGTTCATTTTCAATTAGTGTGCCATTTTACCCATCGTGAGTAACGGGAAAATATGGAAAATGATTACCCTCGAAGTTCTTCAATAGAATCAGTCTATTTGGAAGTATAAAATTCGTTTTTCTTTTTTCGAAAGCTTTAATTTTATAAGAATCTAGTAACACGAAACTCTAGAATGGGTGTAAGAATTTACGCCTCGTGCGTAATGCTGTTATGTATTTAACGTTAATAGTATGCTTTTGCGAACTTTGTCTTCAATTCCCTATCACGTGTCAAAGATGTAACATCATTTAAAGACAAATATTAGAGACCCAAGACAACTATTAAAACACCAATATGAAGCTGTACGCTGAAGCTGAAGTTTCCAACTTTTAATCTCTCATTCAGGGTGTAACGCATAACGTGACTTGCTATTAGTATCTTTTAGCAAGGTATCTATTTGCAAAGAACAATGAAGAACTGTGAAAAATCACCAGACCCAGTTAAACTTTAAAAAGTCCCATATTAAAAAAAACAAACATCAATGCCCGAGATGAGTTCAAACCCACGAATCTCATCTCGGGCATTGGTAACTTTTTAAAGTCTTTTTCTTGAAAACAAATATTGATTGCTATATCAACATTTGTCTTAAATAAGCAAAATGCCAGTCTGATTTGAAAAATACGAGTATATCAAATATAATAAAAACATTTTTTTTTTCAATTTTACCATTATTCTTCGTACCTACTTAAATGTCCACAAACGTAAACCGTATTTCAAAATAATAATGAAAGTATTTTTCTAGGTATCTAGAACAAGAACGAATACTAATTTCGAAAGATTAAATATTCAAACAGCTTTTTTACACAAAGTTTCTTGGTAATCTTGTGGACTCCTTCATTAATATTCATGACCTTATTCCAAATTAATCAATGAACCACAATGTATTCAGTTTTCTTTTTTTTCTTTAGAAGACTTCGCATTTTCAATGATTCATCAGGATTACCACGAAATGTGCCGTTTTTTGGATTAGGAAATTCATTATCTTACTTTTTATCGGTGAATAAATCTATAGACCGTGCAAATGTACTTCCTTTTAGTGGAGCTTACTTAAGTGTTTTTTTAATAAATATATTTAAGATTTACGTTTGTATTTATACAAACGTATTCATATTCGACAAATCTCAGAGAAATAAATTGATGTGTTTTTAACTAAATTATGTTTGTAAGGGGTCTGTCACAGCCAAAACGTGAATATATAAAAATTTCTCAATGAATAGATTTCAAATTTACCTAATAATTAAACCTTTTTGCCATATCTCGTTGTAGGTTATACCCATTTTTAATAAGGAAAATTAAATAAATGTGACCGATTTTGTAGCTTAGGGAATCATGCAACACTATTACAATAATCGCAATAGTTTGTCTCTATCATCTCATTACAGGGGCCGTCTTTTGATTTCACAGATTTAAAGTTTGTATAGACATAAATCAACAACTCATTGATAAAATAATTCAGATAAGTCCAGTCATTGAACGTAAAAATAGTGCATTACCTCCGATTTCTGTAAACTGCATGGATTTGTCTGAAATTAAGTTCGTCTTACCCTCCATTTTAAACCTAACATGGCCGCGAGTTGCGCTTTTTGTTTAAAAAGCACAACTCCTTAACTTAACAAATTAAAATTAATATTTATTTCAATAGCATTTTCTTGAATAATCACTTTGGATATAAGTATTATTAATTAATTTTTAAGATAATAATAATTTAATTTTTAATAATATTTATATTTTTTATGTAATAGGTAACACTAATATATTCAATACTAGCTTTTCGCCAGTGGCTTCGCCGGCGTGGTGCCTAGGGAACTGTTTATTTGGATATCGATTCATATTATAACGCGGCTATATGTAATTACAATGACAAATTAAATAGTAAACAATCGTTACTATGGTAACGTTTTCATTCCCTATACAAACTTCCACTCCTATTTTCATCCCTTTATTTGCTGTTTTTCGGGATATAATATAGTCTATGTTCACCGAATATGATGTAGTTGTTCATGTAAAAATTTATTCAGGAGCCTGTTCGTTGCAAACAAACAAACAATCAAATCTTTCCTCCTCATAATATTAGTATAGATATAGATCTTTATAAAATAAAATATTAAACATTGTGAGATAAGACTTACACTATAATGAATATTTTTATTTACTAGGCTAAAAATAAAGATTTTTCAGAAAAAAATATAATAATGAATTTTCCAGCATAAAAATCGACGGAATATAATAAAAATAAGCTAATACGTTGCATTAAAAAAAAATTAGGAATCAATTTGGTGTCATAAGTGACATATTTAATTACTTTAGTTTTATCTCGTAAGATAAAGCGTCTTACTTAAACAGTTTTTACTGAAGATTATTAATTAATCTGAAGTCATAAAAATCAATATTAAATACATTACCTACTTCCATATTAATATAATTGACATAACATTTTGTAAACTATATCAGTCGCGTGCTTTTCGTACACGAATTTTCGTAATCGTAGGTCGTTTCATACACGAATTTGTGAGTCTAGTCTAGAATCATTTATATAAAGTATTAAATTGTTATGGAACACGATAAGTTTTGTTATACGAATCCAATTTTTAATGTTAACAAACATCAGTTAATTGAAAAGCTTTTTTTATTAGGTATAATTGGGTTATAGGAATTTAAAATATATTAGTTGAAGGGAAATTTTCCGTCATTAGATACTACACAATATCATTATTCTGTTCAGGTGCTCCCGGGATTGTACGTGGGAAACTACAGAGACTCAAAGGATCCCGTGCAGCTAGACAAGTACAAGATAACACACATACTATCAATACACGACGCGGCCAGGAGACTACATTCGGTAAGAATAAAATATCTTTCAATGGGAATACATACATATTGTTAACATGAGAACAAATAACAAACAGCGCTACATAAACTTTGGTTACAAGTAGTTTTCGGATCCGTGCCACTTGCATACTAAATGGGCCGCAAAGGTCAACGCATACATGCTGAAAATGCCTACTAGCGATGATACGTTCCGCAGGCAAAGAACCCATGAGCTGCCTGACAGTGTAACCTTTAAACGTGCGCATTTTAAACATCTTCGTACAACCTTTTTAACCTCACGGATGCCACTGATAATCCAGAATTCAGAAAAAGTGAACTAATTACTAGTCTAGGACCAGCATGCAATAAGCGAAGGTGCTCATTTTCTATTATCAAAGTTGTAATATTAGAATTTTTAGAAGTATAATAGGGTGTACTTTATTTTGAGGGAGACCAGCATTCTGTAACCTACCACCTACCTATGGATAACTTTGGCGTTTATAACAAGATGGGGACTAGCAAGGCCAGATTTCAACTTGTCACCTTTGATAATAAAAAATATTTCAAGAGAGAAATGTTTTCCTTGCACTGAACGGACAATTACTGACAAAGCAGCTTCCAACTCTTTAGGAGATAATGTTGCATCTTTTACTACCCGTTTTAGAAGCATTGTTGAAAAATCTGTAAATGTATACAACTACAATTGAAAAGACAAGATATCGTCCCATCCTAATTTTAGAGAATATAACTCCTGCATAATCATCTTGGCCTCTACTAAAATAGTACTTACAATATTCAATGGGTCAAAAATTTGACTAACATAGCTAAGAACTTTTCTTTTTGTATTTAACTCCTCACCACACTGTGGTGGACTCTGAAAATAGAAATCATCTAATATAACATTGTAATTTAGACCTAAAGTTTTTATTATATTTCCTAAATCTTACTAATTTCTTATCAATTTCCTTAAAATATCTTTGTTCTAGAGGAATTTCTTCAATTTTAAGTTATTTAAAATTATCTTACTTGGGCAAGACAAAAAGTTTACGTTTGAGTGTGTCAATCTGATTCACACTGTCAGAACCTACTAATATGTTATCAACATAAGTATCTATACTATAATAAAAACGTAACCGACCGATGTCTGTACATTGAAGATATATGAAAAAAAATGTTATGAGGGACATTAATAAGAGTAATAGAACACAAAACAATGATTTTTAATTTTTTTGTCTGTTTGTCTGTTTGTCTGTGCTTTTGTGCATGATAATCTCAGAAACGGCTGAACCGATTTAAATGCAGTTTTCACTATTATATTGCGGCATTCTTCCGTTAACATATAGTGTAAGATTTATTTGAATCGGTTCACAAATAAAAAAGTTATGTCAATTTGAAGTGACGTGGTCGCCTAAATTGCTATGAAATATTTACTATTTTATTAAATTTTCGTCTTTGATATATTGATCATCATCATTAACTCTTTGACAGCCAAACTGCAGGGCCTCAGGCCTTTGTTTAATAATTTTTGGTCACCCATCCCGTGAACAACTCTTGCGAAAATTGCTTAGCAATAAAAATCGTGCGCAGCGGCGCATATCCGTAGCGCCAGTGAGCTATGAATTAATATTGTCAATAAAATGATAATTTGTATGATGACAAATAAAAAAATAAGATTCCAAAATTTACAACAACTCCGAAGTAAGTTGACCTCATTTATATATGGCCAATCATTTTAAATAGAGTTCAGCTTATAATGAACATGTGGTATACGAACAGGCGAGTAGGAGAACAAGCGGATAGAGCCTTCTGATGATATATTTAAGCCTCGAGTAGTTTACAGTGAACGCATATTTTTATCAGATTAGGTTCACGTCGTCGTCAGGGCCAGCGGAGGTGGTTGGCAGCCGCTCCCGCATTGCATGGTTTCGTCTGTCTGGGAGAGGCACTCGGTTCACCCGAGTCTCTCCAATTTTCCATCTGCAAGGGGACCAATGGTCCAATATTTGAGTGTCCTGGTGACTCGGCCATAGCTTGCCGGTTTTCATTTCCCATGAGAGGGTGTAGAGTACGGGTTTTGGTGGTTAGGCCGCTGGGGACCCACCGGGCAGCTCACTGTTGGGTTCACGGAGGAGAATCCTACTCACCCCTGTTGCTTGCCAGGTAACAGAGACAATGTCAGAAGTTTTTCCACGACGTTAAAAAACTTAGATTCACGTCAACTGAAGTTAAGAACGTAAAGACAACTCGAGTTATATATATATATATATATATATATATATTTCTCTTATTGCTATTTTTTTATGTTAATACTCTTTTTGTTTTTTTT
Organism: Diatraea saccharalis; assembly: GCA_918026875.4. NCBI lineage: Eukaryota > Metazoa > Arthropoda > Insecta > Lepidoptera > Crambidae > Diatraea > Diatraea saccharalis. Next base: position 11,049,510 of record OU893337.1, read on the forward strand.
TAACATACAAATTGCTGTAGATACATACTTCAAAGTTGGTATTTTCAGTCTTCGCTGGAAACAATGCTTTATTCATTGGACACAACACTCATATAATATTACGCAAGTCTGAGGGTCGGTTCAGAGTAGCTCGGTGGCGTAGTGAATAAGTGCCATGGCCCGCGATTGTAGTTGTTAAGCAACTTTCGCAAAGGTCGGGCACAGGATGGATGACCAAAAAATATTATCTCAAGCAACTTCAAGCTTCTGAAAGCACGTAAAGCGAATGGTCCCAGTTGTATTTGCAGTCGTTAATTTCCTCCAATCCACATTGGGCCAGCATGGAGGGCCGTGGCCCATCCTCTTTAAATATCCATAAGGAAGGCCTGAGCTCCTTCAGTTGGTGACGTAAAAGGGCTGATGATGATGATGATGATAATGATGATGAGAAGGGCCGTTCAAATCTGACAGAAGTTCAGTTAAGCACCTCACGGAAGTATGTTAGTAGACGATTTCCTTCGACTGTGGAAAGCCGAAATTAAAATATGTATATATATTTTTTTATATTAATAAATAAAACTTCACGTATCTTCCGTCAGACATGTACTGACCGACTTTTATAGATAAAGAAAGAGATCACACAGAAAGCGCTCGGTCTCAGGAGACACCTGAAAAACGCGAAGCGTATTTAATGGCCCATCGAGAGGGTCATGCACTATAAAGTTGAATCTGAAGTACTTACATACATGCACTATGGTATGAGTATGAAACTTCTTTTGATAGGGAAATGCGCTTGGTCTTTTAAAAACTTTTAAAGAAAGTAGTTTCGATTATCGCCAACCCGTGTTGACTTCATACTCCACAGGCGTACTGCAGATAAGTTTTCACAGGTTAAAATGAACTGGCTATTTTCCCACGACTTTGCCGCAAAATTATAGTCTATGACATGCGCGTCTGATGTAGCTTCCCGTAGGTCGGAATCGCTCCACAACTATCGGTCCAGTAGTATTGGAGCAAATTCGATGCAAACAAACAAAGAACCAAATCTTTCCTCTTTATAATATTAGTATAGCTTAGGTATAAGGGTCCGATGGCGTAGTGGGTTAGCGCATTCGGTTTAAATTGCAGTTAAATAAGTAACTCAATACTGCACAACAAGGACATACATGAATACTTATTTTACATAAATAAGTACAAATGACAAACTCATCGCTAGCCAACGATTTCTTCCAGCCAACCTAGCATTACATGGAAAATAGAACAATAAATAGCCAATTGTGCATACAACTAGACAAATAATAATTATTTAAAAAGATCAAAAACAAAAGAAGGACCGTTTAAATGTACGAATAAAATGCTCAGACACAAGCGACAACCAGAGCGCGAGAAACGAGAAAAATATAGAAAAATAACATTCGTAAGGACCGTTTACAGGATGAGTGACCAAAACATTATTATCTTGAGCACTGTGCACAACACTGGCATAATGCACATCCGCATTAAGCCCGCGTAGTGGGTTATGGCCCATTGATCTTATTCGATTCGTCTGATTTCATAGGAAAAAATAATTCTACCAAAATACTTCCCACGCAGACGAAGTCGCGGGCACAGCTAGTTATGTAATATAGCCTTTGCTGCTTGGGGAAATTTCTTTTCATACTTATGGGCAAGCTCTACCAGGCTCCGTGTGGTTAAAAATGTAGATGCTTTTAATCCGTATGTAATGGTATGTAACTGCAGGCAACGTATGTGTTTACTCGGGTCATCCCTCCAAAGGATGTTTTAAAGGCTGCGGGGTTGTTCATTTATAAAAACATTTTTTATATCACATATTAAAAAGAATTAAAAAGCTCGAAATAAAAGAAGAATATCGAAATAGGCTCACCCTGTGCCACTACTGGCCCATTCAGCATGATTTCATCGAGTAACATTTTATTTTTAAACTTCATGCACCCATTAAAAACCACTCGTAACCGAGTAGTCTTGCTTTGCTGATTGGACACTGCATGGTGTGTTAAAAAGAACAGAACCGTTATAAACATCATAGGTACTTATATGAACTTCTTTGGCATACCCAATGCTACATACTGGTCAATAAATTTAGAATATTCTTCCAATAATATTAGATTTTGTTTTAATTTTTCTTCCACGGATAAAAATCGGAAATTTATATTATCTTCGGAATATTTAATTGGTTGCCCTTTTAAGAGGATATCGATAAATTATCCTCTAATACCATAGCACGCTTTTCTAAAAAGACTATAAATTCTACCATTGTTGACAAGTGTTGACAAAAGTTCAGGATTTCTGTTTAAATGGAAAGCTCTGTCAGTATACATATCAAATTTTTTAGATAGTACGCATAGAAAAAGACGATTATTTATTTATAATGATAATGATAGAGGTCGTTGTCCAGTTTTGTACAAGTGGAATGTCCAAAAGTATATTTATGTGATTGAAAATTAATCTTGTTTTATTATCAAAATGTTTTCTCAATAAATATAAGGTTAATGATGATCGATAATGCCTCCTATATGAAATAATGACCCTTTTAGATAATATGGAACTGACAGCTCGGAGTTCAGAACCTCTATAAATTAATCCAAAATGAAGGTTTTCATTGTAGATTCCGTTGTAGATTCGAACCCGACATTCGAAGACGCATTGGTATGGCGAAGAACGCCGCTTCTTAGCTCCAACGGATAGGGAAGGACAGAAACATACTCTATAATACCAAGCAAAAGCTAATGACCTCTCTTGTATTCTCCATTTTCCTATATGGGGCAGAGACGTGGACTCTTAAGAAGGCGGATCGTCGGCGCATCGATGTATTTGAAATGTGGTGCAGAAGGAAAATGCTTCGATGCCCATGGACAGCGCTTCAATTCTAGAGAAACTCCATGTTACTACCAGGCTCCACCACTTGCTTGAGAAGAATTTTTAAATTTTTGTCGTCCAAAAGACAGGTGACAACCTCGAAAAGCTATACGTCACTGGAAAAATCCAAGGGAAAAGACTACATGCGCATAGGGCTACATGCGATAGACAGACCAATTCGCGCTAACATAGATTCTAGCGTCAGCGAAGTTATCCACGTTGCTGAGCATCGGGGAAGATGGTGTAACCTAGTCCGTGATTTAATTAAGCATAGAGATCATGACCCTCAGTAGTGAAGAAAAAGATGCAAGGAGGAAGAATGTCACATCCTGAAGATGAGCTTTTAAATAAAATAACTTTTGAACATTCGTTAATGTTTTGTTGCTGTCAATACTGCTAAAAAAAGTTCATAATTATGTTTAATTAATGTAAAATGCTTACCATTTAATATAAAGCAATATCTACATTAGGGAGTCGAGTTGTCGACACACAGGTAGTTAATGAGCTCTCAGTCTGGGTTAGGATACGAATTGTTTCATTAATTTTGGCAATTGTGCTAAAAATTTTTCTACGAACTCACCAATATCGTCTACATCTTCGTCATCCAAACTCAGAAAGTCTAACTGAATACTCTCGTAAGTTTTGAAAGTTGATACTAATTAGTCTTTTCGAGTTTTTAATATGTCCATTGTCGCAGAGGCAAGGTTAGTAGAGTCTGTAATGTAGTTTTCGATTCGAGTTACTATTGTCTTACAGCCTGCACGTATATGTTTGAGTTTCTTGAGGTCTGCCATATTTAATGACAAAAATAAGCCATAATATGTCGCTCAAGCACGTTATGGAGAAAACAATGAATAATTATCGCACTTTTTTCAGTACGGTAATGCAAAAAATCACTCAAGTCGGCGATCACGATTACCCTCAACGTTTAAAGCAAATAATCCACGTGAAATCTTTTGCAATTTGGTTTTTTCCACCTTTGATGCGTTCCAAAACAGCATAAGATGCTGTAATCACCCGTTTAAAGAATCGGGGGAAACTTTAAGAATATAGAATTATGTCAATAATTTAGCTATTAATTTTGAATTATTTAAAAGAAAAATATAGATAACTTTTAAAGAATATTCTTTTGATATGACTTATCAATGTTGTGTAATTAACAGTAATTAAAATGGTTAATATTAATACTTACGATTCCATTAACTAGAGCTAATATGAACTCGAAGACCCAAGACAGCAAAACATGTCTTGGTTAAAATTACTTTCTAGCCAGACACAACGTAAACGTGACCTGACTTGGAAACTTTAAAGGGAGACAGCTTCGTGCAGCTCTAAATATTATTACGAATTATAACGGAAAAAAACTGATAATCTAGAATCAAACAAAGAATAAAGAAAACTATATGCTTTCACGATTCAAAAATAAATGTACTTTTGCAGTCTTGTACTTATCTGTATTTTAAATTTCAACTCCACAAAACTATTTTTTATTAAGTACTTTACACGTCTTAAGTTTAAAAAACTTTCACCGGTAGAAGACGATGTTATCATTGAGTTAAGTATTTGATAGTTTAATCGTAAAGTTTTCGAAATTCTAAATAGTAACCTATTAAATGAAAGCAGAATGAGATTAAGTCTAGCTTTGTGTAACCTATATACGTAACGATCGATTATTGTTTACTTATATTTATAATAGTTTTGATTCAACTAAGGCTTATCTTTTGTATTTTTATTTTAATATAAAATTGATATTTATTCTTTAGTTAAAAATGTTTGGCTAATGAACTGAAAGCGTAAACGGACTTGCCATTTACAAAGCTTTTCAGCCGTCCCGTGACAGCTCGTGAAAATTTCATTTTGAAGGCCGCCTTATTCATGGAAGTTTTTTGTTAAAACTGCTGACAAAACTTTTTTAATGTTTGTAAACGACCGCGATGAAATAACCTTGAACGTGCGGAATAACAATAAAATATATTCGCTTATTATTTTTGCATAAAACCATACATTTGGAATCGGTCTGTGATATTTCAATTATAATGGAGCATAAGAACTTTGATATTTTATTTTACCATGACATATTAAAGTACGTATACGCTATGGAACTAACAAACATCATAAACTTTTGAATTCGGTGCGCAACTAACAAGAAACTGTCGAAGTGTGAGTCGGACTCGCGCACAAAATCTGTAAAAAACGCAAATATAGTATCATGTTTGCTATATGGGAGCCCCCCTAAATATCACCCAATGAGTAAGCGACCGTTTGGTTAAAAACTGCATTCCCCTCTGAAATTACTGGAATAATAATTTTTTATAAGATTTTTTATAACTTCGTATAAAATTTGTCATTAATATAGTTATTAATTTATAGCCTATGTCACCCACGTATTTTCATAATCGGATAACTGTTTGCGAAGAATACCCTGCTATTGGTATAGACAATGATGCTTCTTTCTATTACTTAAAGAATTTTTGTACGTTTCGGAACAAAATGTTCAAAGCTTAGTATCGCTATAAACGCTTTTATAAGCCTAGCAGAGACTTAATTACATTCCATGTCCAGCTATAAAAGATGACCGAAAACAAAATATTGATCTTACTGACGACATTCATGGTTCTCATCACGATTTTAGAGGTGCCGCCATGTAGAATTTTCCTAAACCGTTGGTCGTAGAGACTAGAGCTGTACTAAGATTTTTAAAATTCCACCCCGAAGGTTTTGAAGGGGGTCAAAATAAAACTTATTTATTTTGGACCTAAAAATTGGTATTAGGGTAGTTTAAGACCCTAGGAAGGTCTTAAAGGTCTTTATCCTGAAAATCAAGGTAATTTTATTAAAATATCACGAATAAAATTGATATTTGACAAGTTTCATGATGTTGATATTATTATATTTAACACAATATAATAAAAATATAAGTCAAAACTAAAATAAATCTGAAAACAAAATTTGAAATTCGATGACCTAATTATATATTTTTTTTAACTGCGTGTTTTCGCACGGCACATGCTCGTATTTGCCCTCCGATTCACCTGTGACGGTTACAACACCGAACTCGAGATGGTCGACTACAAATTAAGTAGAAGTCTTTGCAATCATTTACTTCTAATTGGGTAGCCTGGCGTAGTTTTTATGTTATTAATGGGCTTAATGCCCATTTTATTTTTTATACCTATTTAATAATTTATTTTTTTATTTGTATGTAGTTTCTTTTTAAATATCTATAATAATAATAAGAAGAAAAAGACAAAAATGTATGTATTTTCTAGCCCACAAAGTTAAATATATTAACACTTTTATATATATACTTTTAATGTGTATTAAACTTCTTTAAATAAAAATCAGTATACAAAATAGTTAAGTGCGAAGTAATATTTGCTGTTTTTGTAAATGTGCTATATCTTAGAATGTTGAAATAAAGTTCTCCTTGAAAATGTTAATTGAGCTCTAAAACATATCTTAACGTATTACAATCTTTAATTTTAAAGTTGGGGAGTTTTAAAAATAAGCACAGAAATCGCCGCACACCGTATGCGGGTCCTACCGACCAATGTAAACGAGCTTGCAGTAATTTACAAACTAATGGCAGGCAAAGATCGCTTACTGAAAATAAGCACAGATACTTTTTATGTCCTTGCCATAGATGAATTAAACTACTTCCCGTACTTCCTGTTAGAGATTCCATTAAAGTGTCGTATCAAAATCGTATAAATTGTTTTTTATTCTAACACAGGCACTATCGACTGACGGCAATGTGCTTGTGGTAGTGGATAAACCAATGACAGTAGTGGATAAATCGCCTACCTGCTGAAAATAAGCATAGTGATGCTATCTATTAAATTATAGGACTGGCCACCTAATTGGCCTGGTGTTTTATCCAGTTGGCTAAGACATATACATTATAAATTAAGCTCAATGTTTTTTAATTAGTTCACGCAAAATCTATGAAAAAGACGACTGTGATTATAAATCGTGAATTGTAATCAATGTCTATTGTGATTTATTTTTTAGTCTATTTATTTGGGTAAATGTCTGATAATTAGTCTGTGTATCGGTTACTTTGTTGTTATAAAAGTTTTGAAAGTTTATATTCAGGTAGTGAATTAATATTTGTTTTAGGGTTTTTTGGAAATGCTGCACCAAGTAACTATACCACGCGGACGAAGTCGCAGCCAAAAGCTAGTATTTCATAAACCTACTCATACGGTACACAGAGATTGATGGATGACCTTTTATTGTCAATATACCTACAGATTGCTAAGTAGGTAATGAAATAAAAATGGCTTAGTTAATTGAAAATTATATCTATTATAAGAAATTAATGTCGCTGAACCATAGGAAAAAAAATGTGCATTAATACAATTTATTATTTTAGGTACTGATAGATACTGATATTAACATAGATAATTAAAAGATACCTAAAATATTTAAAAAAGTTGCTTCACTTTCACTCTTTATAAAGTCGCTATCATTATTTATAGCTGTCGTTTTTCGCCTTTATAATATGATTGAATAGCGGCAGGATGACGTCATAAAACGAGGATCGGCATAAGTGTCGTTTTTAGCGCATACCTCCCGTTAAATTAATTTATTGTTTATTTACTCATAAAAACAACATTTATTATATGATTATTAACACAATTGAGCCACTTAAATACGTTTTTTTGTGTTCGAAACAGAGTTGAAGTAAATAATCGTGAAATTGTTAAATCATCGTTTATTTATTGTAGGTAAGATTAGGTTCAAGTGTAGGTAAATATTTATAAAACCGAGACGTCAAGATTGTTTAGTTTTCGTTTTTTAACAAAACTGCTTTTTAAACGGCTTAAAGAAGCAGGCTTAAATCAACTTTAAAATAAAATAGAGGATAATAAATAGTTTTTATTGCCACATTTTATCATAACTATTATCTATTATGACTCCTAACAAATAATTATATAAAACAGTTTTCCTGGATCAATAATTCAGTATCTCACTGAGTCACTGAGGCGTAATCGCGTGCATAAAGTAAGGAACATAAACATGCAAGCTATAAACGTCAGAAATTACTCGCCATAATATATTATACCACAGCCATCTTGCAGTATGTCTTTTACTATCCTCTATATTTATTACAATTTGATTGAGATTCACGAGATTGTATCCTAGTCAAATAAATTATGTTTTAATAATTCCAATTACCGAAAGATATGATTTTTTTTTTTAAGTTTTATACAAGAGTCGAACTTATATAACTTTACTAATATATTTTGTATCACTGTGATGTCACTAAACTAAATATGTAACTCCTTGTAAACGTCATAATTTTCATCATCATCAGCCTTTTAATCTCCTGGAGAAAGGCCTTCGCCATAACTGGAAAGGCTTCAAATCGAATAGGGAGAATGGGCCTAGTGCGGATTGATGGGTATTAACGACTGCAGATGTAGCCGGGTCCAACGGCTTAATGTGCCTTCCGAAACACGAAAGCTTAAATAAAAAATAAATTTTTGCTTGTTTAACCACAGCATCTCAGACCGAACGCGCTAACCACTGCGCCATCGAGTTCTTCTATTTTTACTCCATTCACTGTTTTAACTTAGTTTTACTTTTTATTACTTGTCATACTTGTCAAGTGCTTAAATCTTTCATTCCAAGCCACAGTCTTTAAAATAAGTGTATCTAACAATAATATATGCATACTAAAATAAATAATTAAATATATGTGAAAAAGCAATAGTCCAATAATTATAACACAAAATATATTACTAACATTAAACAAAAACCATATTCATATTTTATTCTAATCGTGATAAATAAAATAATATTAAAATGCCGAAGGGTAGCCTCTCTCTTGGGCCGTGGAATAGAATGGCCTCAGTCTTATCCACGTCCACTTGCAGTCCCAGCCATTGGATGCGCCCAATCACCGACTCTGTTCCCACCTCAGCCAGGCGCTTCGCAGCTCCGAACGAGTATCCCCTTGCAGTGACCAGAGTGTCGTCTGCATAACAGACGACACTCATTCGGGGGAAGAGCAAACCACGAAGCAGCTAGTTGTAGTCTAAGTTCCACAGGGGCGGCCCAACGACCGACCGTCCGACCGACCGTAGTCGATAATGACCCGGCACAGATAGCCTTGCACCTTTTGAAAGTGGAGAGCATCCTCGATACACTGGAAGGGGAGAGAGTTGAAAGCATTCTTGATGTCTAAGGACATCGCTATCAACATCTCTCTCCTATCAGAGGCCAAATTACACTCTTCGCGCAACCTGAGAATCGCGTCGACTGTCGACCGATGTGGGCAAAAACCGTATTGGCAGTCAGAAAGGTCTGGCTAAGCTGTATCCAAATGTTGAACAACGCGATCTGCAACTATTCTCTCGAACAGCTTGCAGACCTCGTCTGATAAGACCACGGGTCGGAATCCCGAGGAGGAGTCCACCGGTTTACCCTCCTTTCTTAAAAGGACTAGCCTCCCTCGCTTCCAGCACCTGGGGAAGCGGCCCTGTTGAAGACAATTATCCATCAGGGATCTGATGAATGGGCCCAGGTGCTTCAGCGCTAATCTGAGGGTCCTACCGAGGACTCCGTCTGGGCCAGGTGCCTTTTTCTTAAGGTGCAGAAGCTCAACCACCTTCTTCATTTCCCCGTCCGTGACCGGGGAATGGTTTCCTGTTCGACTCCCAGTAGCCCTTGTAGAGAGGAGAGAAGGGACCTCCGGAGTGCTCTCAGGGAATAAATCAGACACTACTCTATTGAGGAGCTCCTCGTCCATCTGGTCCGTGGCGGGCGGGTGGCGTCTCATTCTATTGCGAACGAGCATATACGGCCGCCCCCACGGATCTCGATTAAGATTGTCCAAGAACTCCTCCTAAGCAATCGACTTAGCTCTGCAAATGGATTCCCTGAGAGTTCTCTTTGCGTCCATGTAGGCTCTTTTGAGAGTCGTTTCCTCTACCAGAAAAGATAAAATCCTATTCTGGCAACGTCATCATACTTTGGTTTTGGAATTCTTTGGACATACAATATAATACTGGTAAGACTGAATATTGTTAATAATATAAAATGAGAACTTTTCCAAAAAAATATTTAATATTCGAAAATAATTTAATATTTTTTATTAAAACCGTAACCATTTTCGTTTCCGTCTAAAAGTAACGATAATAAGAATAACTCATTGAAATAAGTATACATTAAGAATATAATGCTCGGATAACCGAAGCGAATGACTTTCCTGCCCCAAAGTTGTTTTGGGACTTCCCAAAACTCGTCAGGGTAACCTTTTCTCTTAACTTAATGTTTCCCACGTCCATTTTGTCATCAAATCTAATCCATCTGGCAACATTATATACTTACAATGTATTATAATTTAATGGGACTTAAAAGTAATAGCTGCTGAAAGCAGTTTTTTTTTTGCACTTATAAACTATTATTAAAAAAAATCTTAATATTATTAAACCGATTTCAAAATTAAAAAGGAGGATGTTCTATGTTCGACGGGTATGTATTTGTTTATGTTTATCATCATTCATTGATTTTTCCACGATTTGTAGATAGATTTCAATCTTCTTTTTATTCAAAATCTAATGGGCCTGAGGTGAGATGAATTAGGTTCATTTAATCTTATTAAAATAACTAGATTCGTTCTATATTTTTTATTAGGTATACGTTCATAATCAGACAGAAATAGAGGACATGTTAAAGTAGGCAAACCAAATAGAATATATAAACGCACACAAACACGACACAGACAACACACACATAAAAAATCTTCCAATATAAAATCATGTAATCATCCAATATTTTTATTATACCTACTGTCTTTATCATCTTCCATCTTTTAGTATACTAAAAGATTCTATAGAATCTAAGGCTTCGGTTTATTTATCAAGTTGCATGGTTCACAATTGTATGTTAACAAAGTTTTTGCCATTAAACACGTTTTGTTATTGTTAATTACCAAAAACAAATGACCGGCGTATCCTTCTTGCCTCTGAAGAACGGAACTCAAATAACAACAGCTGTAATTAATTTAACCAGCTCTTTGCTTCTGACATGTTGTTTTGAGTAATAAGGTTGCCATCCGTACACTTAACTTCAACATTCGTTATTTAGACTTCATCGTATTTATCCTAAAAATAAATAATCATCATTTGAAGGTCTATTATTATTGCTACTGTTGAGCACAGACCATAAGAATGACCATCAGAGTGCCTAGGCCCAGTGCGGATTGGTACGTGTTGACGACTGCAGAAGCAGCCAAGGTCAGCTGCCTTTCGAAGCATGAAGAGTTTAAGATACATTATTGGTTACCAATCCTATGATTAACATTTGCAAAAGTTGCTGAACCTAAAAAAATCTAAACGTTATATATTGAATGTTAAATTTAATATTATGTCTTGCATAGCACTGAAGTACTAATCAATATGTATAGTTAAATATATTTTTCAAAAAACTGAAATCATCTTCAAATAACATACCACATATCTTCTCATTTACTTCATAGACATATTATATCACTATTTAATATCCAAAACTTCACTAAATATCTTTTTATAGCTTTCCGCCGCGTAGTCTAGGGAAATGTTTATTTGGATATCGCTTCATATCATGATACGATTATAATGTAATATCATTACAAATTGAATAGTAAACAATGGTTACTATGGCAACGTTTTAATTCCCTATACAAACTTCCACACCCATTTTCATCCCTTTATTTGTTGTTTATCGGGATAAAAGATAGCCTATGTCCACCGCATATGATGTAGTTATTCTCAAGCCATGCTTAGCTTGAAAAAATAACATTATAAAGGCCATCTTATTGGATCTCTTGCTTGAGGCCATTAACTCATTGATCCCATTGGAAAACTCGCAGCGAAGTCTTCTCAGTACATCAAAGTTAGAAAGACTTTTTAACTTTCGCGCTGTCAGCAAAGGTCGGACCTAAATAAAAATGACAAGCTTTTGCATAAGCGACGCCACGCCTAACTTTTATCATAACAAAAGGTAATATTTTACACGCACAAAGACAAGAAATACCAATATTTATTTAGTTATTAAAAAGGTTCACACAACAGGTTACAATCGAATTAAGTATAAAAAATAAGCATGTATAAAGATAAAAGCGAGACTGCACCCCAAAAGCGTGTGTACACAACATTATATTCAAAAAGCGTAAACATCTAGTATACATTGAACTACAGATAGCATATATAGATCAAAAGCATTATACCATTGCAGAAAGCACATAGCTACAATACATACATACACAAATATTCAGATGGTTAAATTACGTCAAAACATTCTTGTAGACTTGCTAAAAAAATCTAGACTTTCTTTACAAAGGATGTTCAATAATTCATTAGTTGTTGGAAAGGGATTCGAGGACACACTTAACCTGAAATTTGAAGGCGACATACTTGGGTGTAAATAAATCTAATTCAGTTTTGAGTTGGACCGTTTCATTATAAAGACAACACATTCTTACGATGGGTTTAAAATAATTAATCATATGATAATTTATAACTCAATCTAACAATGGATAGGCTACACACAGAAAAGATAAAAGTTCTGTGAGGCTACACAATGTTATAAGCAATCCACAACTAATCTGAAAAGCGAGCAAAATGCTTCTTAATTGATATTAAATAAATAAATATTAGACAACATCACATTCATTGCTCAGATTCCAAGATGAGTAAAGCATCCGTAATATGGAGAATTTGAGACAACAAAGGTACCACAACACCCAGACCTGATATAATATAGAAAAGCTCATTTTCTACATCGAATCGAACCCGGGACCTTAGAGATGGCGACACCTTGAAACCATCGTACGAACAACACGGCTATGGAATATTATCAAGAGGAAATGTTTGTTTGTATTGTATAGGCTCCAAAACTATTACCTATTAATATAACTCGCGTAAATGCGGGCATAATCGCGGGAAAACAGCTAGTATATTTGATAATTATAGTTTAATACTTGTTTATAATGTAAACATAGGATTTATTACCGTATAGTGTGATACATTTATTAGTTCGGCAAACTGTTGTTTTGCACATGAAGAACTCTTTTTGAAATTATTCGAAATACCTATCCAAAGATTTGGCAAGTAGGTTATAGAACATCGTATGGTCTATGCACATGAAATAATCTGGTAATCCCCACGGAGCGAAGTCTGGCAACTCTTAAAGTCAATGAATATTCAACGGCTCAGTCGACCGCTGACTACTTCAATATGCAGAATCGTTTTCACATTTCAGAAACCTACGTGCTTGTTAAATTTAATGGTCAATAACCTTAACTATAATAAACTGTCAATATATTTTTAATAGTAAGGCCTAATTTCACAGTTTCCACTCATATGAAATATGTTTTTCAAAATGTTATTAAACTAAAACAAACTCTTGTCATTTCATCCTAAATAAACTTGAATCGATTTTTTTTCTTTAAATGGAAAAATATATATGAAGTCCTTAGGACGTGCATGGTTTTATCACTACATATTATACAAAACAAAGTCCCCCGCCGTTTCTGTCTGTATGTTCGCGATAAACTCGAAAAGTACTGGACGGATTTTCATGCGGTTTTCAACAATAGATAGATAAATTCTTGAGGAAGGTTTTATGTATAATAAGTTTTGGTTTTGTACAAACTGACGATATAAGTTCAATATGTCGGAAAAAAATAAAACCGATCGGAAGCTTTCCTCGAAAACGCTGCCAAAAACTTTTGAGTTATAACAAAACATTGTAGGGTGCAATTGTACCTCTTTAATGGATCCACAAAAAAGTTTGCGGTGGTATATGTCTATATACCAAGGATAACCCACAGTAACCATTTTTTGCGTATACTTAAAACAGTAAAATGATGGGTTATTTACAAACTATTTTTAAAATACAGTATTGATCCTTATTCAAATAAATAATTTAGACGCGTTATGCATGTAATGTATATCAAATTTGTTTACACTATATCAAAAAAATTAATATCGGAAAATAAAAAATGTCCGGGCGAGCTATTAAATATCGATGAATAAAAACGAATCGCCGCATAACTTCCGAATTCAAGTTCCGACTGCGCCAAATTGAATGAATCTATTTTTTTATGTGTTCTACGATTCATGACATGGTTTGTGTATAAGATTTTTTTAAACGGGTATAAGGCGGTACGAATTTCGCTGGGTCAGCTAATTATTTATATAACCTAAATGTGGGTCGAATGAAATTCAACTATTTTATCTGCCCATAAATGCAACTAATAAGTAATAATAGGTTATAAATGTTGGATTATGTGTCATTCCAACATAAATGGGTCATTAGAAAAAATCTTGGATAGGAGCCAGCTGTTATAACAACAGATAAATCGCTGCAAATTGATAAAAACAATTTATTTTATATATTTAATAAAGAGCGTACTAGCGTTATAGATACATGAGTTGAGTGATTGTGGGTTGAGCTTTATCTGAAATCACGGTATCGTGTCTTTCCGTCGTCTTACCCGTTTCTAACACACATTCGTTATCTGTCTCTACCATGGTCTCTAGGTCTCTAGCCAATGGCAGTTCTGAACGACGGAAAAAGGAGACTGCATAAGAGATACAGAGTGATTAGAAAAATACAACTTTTCTTTGATATTTTTAACCAACTTTAATAAAGGTATACGCGTTGAAATGACGCATATTTTTGTATACGTACTTATCGAAAAACACTCATCGAATCGCAATGATTATTTTTAATTTGTACTTAGCTTTGAAGTTAGGGAAAATCACAAGTATCATGAAAACATATTTGCTTCCTTTTTGAAGATATATGCAAGCAAAATTACTTCAACAGACTTAAAAAAGGAGCAAATAAATTATATTTAAAAAACAACTGAAAATCAAAACAAAATATTTCGCGAAACTTCTGTTGAACTCAGATGACCAATATTAATAGTTTAAAATCTCGGCTGAAGTATTTTTAACTTTCCTTGAAGTTGGTTTTAATTTCTTTTTATTAATATTTTTGTTTCAGATGATTAAATACATATTGGTTGAATCTGAAGATTTTGCAACAGTATCGGTACCTCGTTTCATATTACCAGTATTTATAGAAATTACCAAATAACTAACTAAAGTATAAATTTCTAAGCACTGTCAAATGAAAAAAAACGCGATGAGAGTAATAGATGTTTACCCAGGGCTGGCACATTACGTATTTAATCTATATTAATACGAGGGTCAAACTGAAAGTTCTTAGAAAATCAAAAACTGATTACATTAGCCAGTTATTAGTTTTATTATATCTTTTCAAAATATTGTCCATTCACGTCAATACACCGCTGCATGCGATGGAACCACTGGGAAAAGCACTTTGCCCACTCGTCCTTAGGGGTCTCTTCAATGGCATCGCGATACGCAGCCACCGCTTCTTCAGCATTCATAAACCGCTTTCCTTTAAGTTTTTCTTTAATTTTTGGAAATAAGTAAAAATCACAAGGCGCGAGGTCGGGGCTATACGGCGGGTGACCCAGTAATTCAACGTTTGATGTCGCCAAATAGTCGATCGTTCGCTTGGCGGTGTGCGACGAGGCGTTGTCGTGGTGAAGGAGGATCCTACTGCGAGGTCGTTTCTCTCGAACTTTTTCCAAGACAAGTGGCAAACAATTGGTAGTGTACCATTCTGCAGAAACTGTTTTTTGATCCTCTAACACAATTGTTGCAAAATGACCTATCCTTCCAAAGAACGAGGCCACCATTTTTTTTCCCGCACTTCGATCTCTCTTCACTTTAGTTGGCAACTCCTCGAAAGGAAACACCCACTGAGCAGATTGTCTTTTGGTTTTAGGATCATAACAGTAAATCCAGCTTTCGTCACCTGTTAGTATGTCGAACACAGCATTTGAGTCACCTCCGTTAAATCTTTCAATCATTTTACGACACCAATCCACACGATGGAGTTTTTGAGCCTCAGTCAAATTATGAGGTATCCACCGGGCGCAAAGCTTCCTGACCGCTAAATGTTCGTGGAGGATTTTGTGCACTTGACTCATACCGATGCCTAAGCTTGTCCGAATCTGTTGATAGGTCACTCTTTTATCAGTCTCTATCATACGCCGCACAACACAGATGTTATCTTCAGTCGTCGCCGTAGAAGGCCGTCCCTCACGTAAATCATCAGTGAGATTAGTGCGACCACGTTTAAACTCATTAAACCAGTTGTAAACAGTCGCACGAGATGGGGCTTCATCGTGAAAGGCCAATCGTAGTCTATCATAACTTTCTTGTTGACTTAAATGACATCGAAAGTCATAAAAAATCATTGCACGAAAATTTTCTCGTGTTAAATTCATGATGACGTGACACAGACAATTTTCAATTTGCCGCCAAATCGTAAAACAAATGACAAATGAATGAAATATATACTCAGTAATATTGGCAAAGAGTTATATTTTCAAATTTTAGAATTATTTTTTTATTATATTGTTCATAAGTGGCCAGTTCTAAGAACTTTCAGTTTGACCCTCGTATTGCAAAGAATTCCCTATTTTACTGTTTATTTTTTTGTATTAAATTAACTCCGAATCTATATCGATTGAAAATTTATTTCACCTTTAGGAAGCAATAGGAAGTATAGCATTTTGAATGCGAAATTGATGAAATATAATTGAACATTCAATAAACCTTTTTGATTACGAGGTTGATGTTAGACAGAATTGAAAAGATTCCCGGAAACATAATGATAAAGTATTTGGTTATAATAAAAAGTACTTACCAGATATATATTTTGAATATTAACAAATATTTATACATTATGACAGCATGACAGATAGGATAGTATGGATAGGCTGAAATTATTGGCAAATGTTTGAATAAACTTACGCTACCGAGTAATAAGATTGTACCTACTTTAGAGTTATATAATGTAATGTTGTATAATGTTCTACATTTATTTATTTTGGGAATTAATTTCTATATCTTAGTATTTCTAATATCAGCAGTCACTTATGTGTCACAGGAATTTAGTTGATGACCACATAGCGAAGGTGTGGTGGTTTACGCATCAATTTTGCATGTGGGAATCTACAAGTGGCACTGGCCTCGTGTAGTTCAGAATGCTATTGGAAATATTGAAGTACATAGGTATATATTTTTAAACCTTTGTAAATATTATGTTTATTACATTAGAAAAATAATAGGTAAATCACCGGTAGAAAAGTCGTTTAATTAATATGCAATTTTTTTATTGTGGACTGTCTTGGATTGGGTGATTATTATAAATACTGTACCTATACTATTTTGTGAGAGCCAATTACAACAGTATGTTTTCTGTAGTTAATAATTACAAGTCTCATACCCTGTTTAATTGCTCTAGGTGTCTTATTTATAGATGTTTAAATTGTCTACTAAATTTTCTAAAAATGAAAGTAAGTACCTGTCAGGCTGTGCATTTAATTTGTTATAATAGGCTTTTTTATGTGTACTGACAATTAAAAAGATCTGACGAAATATAAAAAAATACAAATTATTGAACGTAATTGACCAAATTATAACACCAAAATCTATATAGCCTAGTAAGACGGAGATAAAGATAGAAATCGTTCCCTCACCAAATTATTTATAAGCAAATATTACCAAAACTTTAGATTTATTTCATTACTAGTGTTAGACCGCGGCTTCGTCTACGTGGTAGATTTTGTGCAAGCAACCCTATTTTTTTAATGATAAAATGTTACTTATGTCCTTTCCCAAAGTCAAGTTTATCTCTGTACCATATTTAATTAAAATTGCTCTATTAGGTTACAATAGTTTAGGCGTGAATGCGTATCAGATAGAATTACTTTAGTATTTATATTACTGGTAGGGTGATCCGATTTTGCTGTTTATATTTAAAAATCTACAAATCATCCCCATCTCGATTATTCAAATGTCAGCCCTACGTTTGAAGCCTGCTACTTTGTATCTTTTCAAGCGCTGCAACTTCGGTATAAGGTTTCTTTCTTTATTTTTACTCCCATTCATTTTGAACTGCTATTCATACATATTATGTGGATTTTCTTTTCAGAAATACATGGTCTAATTTTGTCTTATTTCAACCAGTACTTACATTATTTCAAAATACTTATATAAACCTTTAAATATTTGATTCTTATTTTATAAAGAAAATTTCTAATAGGTTCAAGTGCATGGAAATTAATGATTATGTAACACACCAGCTTAAACTTTGTGACGATCTTTCATACAAACGTTTATCCAAAATTTTAACCCCTTTTTCGAGATAAATTTTTCCCAAGATCGACGCTGTTCCTGTACTAAATTTCAATAAAATCTGTTAAAGTTTAACATACTTTCCCATTTATAATATTAGAAATTTGTTTCGTTTAAATGAGTAGCTATTGGCATATAAGAATGGGAATACTTAAATTCTCATTCAAAATAAACTGCAGTTAGGTAATTACATTCAATAAGCTTTCATACAAAAGTATCGTGAATTAAAATGCTTATCTATGATGTAATATTCCTTTGTCAAAGAAGAATGGCGAACTCTAAATCAATATTAAGCAACTTTCGCAAAGGTCGGTTACGGGATGAGTGACCAAAAATGATTATCCGTGTTTCCGAGGGCACTTTAAGTCATTGGTTCTGGCTGCATTTGTAGTCGTTAATACTCTCCTATCCGCATTGGGCTAACGTGGAGGGTCATGGCCCATCCTCTTTAAGCAATAACGTCGTTTTTGTTGCTATAAGGAAGTCCTTAACCCTGCCGTGGGAACGTAAAAGGGCTGATAATAATGATGATATTCAATATAATGTTAACTTTATATTTAAAAACTTAATCTGTATTAATATTCAAAGTCATTAGGACTAAATATTACTTATGGGTTGTAACATATATACTCAATCACCAAAAATAACATTACTTTTCTAACACAAAATATTACAACTTTTCCGTATATTTTATTATACAATGCGGATTTCTATTACGCCTTACCTAAAACTCTGCCTGAATACGAAAAGTAGGGAAGGGCCTGGAACGTGGCACGCTTACTGAAAATCAGATTTTAG
Organism: Diatraea saccharalis; assembly: GCA_918026875.4. Classification (NCBI taxonomy): domain Eukaryota; kingdom Metazoa; phylum Arthropoda; class Insecta; order Lepidoptera; family Crambidae; genus Diatraea; species Diatraea saccharalis. The sequence continues at coordinate 11,068,400 of OU893337.1, forward strand.
TAATGTATCAAATTGGATAAGTTCTGGAATATAACCTTAGCTAAACCTATATTTCGTTTTATTTCTTTATAGATGTCGTTGTTTTTTTTTGCTATGACTATACTCCACGGAACCAGCATTATCTTCATTTCCTTGTTAAGACAAATTTAACGAGCCCAAACTCGATGGAATTATTTTGTTTAATTAAAAAGGTTCCAGCCACAACGCCTTACAGCTGCAACATCAAATCGGCTCCATACCATATTAATATGCATTTATCATCCAAATTATATGTGTAGGTTTTCAGCTCCATCGAAAACCGAGACCTAGATATTAGCATAACCTATATATTAGGTAAATGTTTTTGTAAATCTATCAAAAATATCATCTATATTCTATCTTCTTTTATCAATAGGCTATATACCTACTTTTTAGCTTGCAAGATTTGACTCATACTGATAAGTTTGTAATAAGGAAAATGTTCCGTTTATCACAACATTGTCAATCAATGTCTAATATATAGTAGTCAAGTCCAATCCTTTATGGTCAAGTACTCTAATACAAGACGATTATTACATCGCAGATCTTCCCGTTTTAGTGTCCCAAAAGATTTGTTGTAAACTTCATTAACCTTTCGAACTATTGATCTTTGGAAATGCTTGTTCACTTTAATCCTTAAGATTATAGTTGCTCAATTAAGTATATAGATTTTATTGTAAACAAAATTGGGTTCGATATGTTTTGCTGCTGTGACGATTTTACAAATATTACTTATTAGCTTTCCGCCATTGGCTTGACCAGCATGGTCCTGCATTATACACATTGACCATGCTCTTGAATAACTCTGTATATTGACGAAAACCACATTAAAATCTGTGTGTAGTTTAAAAGATCGTACAGATCGCGATATTGTTTTATTCTATATACCTATGGATAGCAATATAGTCTATACTATATTGCTTAACTATGCAAAAATTCAAGGGAAAAACGAGAGGTAATTAACAGGAGTTAGACAATGAGACTGATAAGATCAGAGAATGAATTTCTCAATCCCGACTCTATATTACAAAGTAATTCATATATTTCAACCAATCAATAAAACAAATTTAGTAATAGTAGAATATTGTAATGCCACTTGATTTTAAAGTTTAATATTTTGTTGGAAGAGCTCACAATTGAGTGGATAAATTCGTCATATTGTGGTAATCTGATGTGCAGCTATATGTATATAGGTAAGTATCGGCAGACAGAAAATAATTCCCTGCGTTGTTACTTTTTCTATTCACAACAAATGCTGCTATGTAAAGACGCGTTTTCTTCCTTTTGGACGACCAATCTTCATTATTGTTTGCATTTAATTTGCTCTGAAATTAATAGATTGATTTTAAAAATTCTTTCACCTACTCGAAGCTTGATCATATGCGTCTGACATTGGCTTTAATTTGCACGGATAAAGATACGGTAAAATAGCTAGTTCAAATATAAAATAGAACTTTATTTTACAATAATACTTGTATAATGAAGTTTTCTTTCTATGTCTGTGCTCACATTGAATGCTAAAGAGTAATTATAATTATAAAATTACATATTATAGTAAATATTGAAGTATGGTGTAATTATTTTACTGATAATGGTCAATTAACCTATGATATGTATGAAATTATATATCTTCTAATTATAATAAATTATAATAATATTAATAAATTATAATAATTATGTATCTTCGTATAATTTTGTTTGTAGAAAAAATAATATGTATAACAACGACCTCAAGCGTTACTATAGAATTTTCTTAATCATAACTAAAGATGTGACTCGACCAAACGGAAATTATACTGACAAAGGAATTTTCGCGTAAAGGAATAAAACGAAATCCTTGGATAAAATTGACCAAACGTATAAACCTCACAAAAGGCTCCAGTCTTTCAATAAACCTTCTTTTCATTTTAAGGATAAATGACTTGGTTTGGGATGATTATATTCTTTTATTCAAAATATTTATTCAAAACTACGTCTTACTTATTGTTATGCTATGCTTTAGCCTTATTTTTCTTATTCTCGGTTGTTCTTTTTTTATTAATGGCTTATCTGCGCATTTCGCACAATTCTAGCAATGTCAAGTGAATTAATTAATTTCTACATGTAAAATGTAAATTAAATTAATTAAACCCTTAGTCTCGATTACACCATAATTGCAATTAAAGTTAAGGCTTCTGTCAAACTTGACAATGTCTATCACGCTGACTTTAACATTGACTTTGGAATGCGGTGCACCATCCCTTTTCTTGGCATTTATTTATTTGATTACAGTTTACATTATTACGTCATCCAACCATAGCCCAATGAATTATTCATTATAATTTGCTTAACCCATTAAGCGGTACTTTAAAGAGTTTGTTATTTTTAAAGTTAGTTGGTACAACTTAACCCTGATATGTTGGGTACTAATAGTTGTAACCACAAAAATATATTTCATACAAGCTGTTTTCCCGCGGCTTTGCCCGCGTAAATTATAGCCTAAAGCAACAGCGTATTATGTAGCTTCTGTAGCTAAAATAGTTTTCATGAGCTGATCAGTATATTCGAAGATTACCCCCTACAAATGAACAAACCTTTTTGGTTTACTGCTGCTACATATGTCTTGCTACAATAATTGCTACACTAATACCCGTAGTTACATTTCGTAGCGTTTTATTGACAAATCGTGAGGCGTGTCGTAGCTCATGTTTTAAGTTCAGATATTATGTGGTACGGCGCTCACTTGCAAACTAATTCGCATCAATTTAAAATGAACTAGTGGTTTACTGGCTACTCGGCATACGTACTTTGTCATCATGCCGCCCGCGTACTAAGCCGGTTTATTTCTTTTACTAAATCCAACTGCTGAGAAATGGAATGCATTGCTAAAAAAACTGCTGAAAATAGATATATCAAGTCTATAAAGGCGCTAAAGAAAGAACGCTGCATTTAGTTATATTTAATTAGTACTTTATTTTATTTGGTATACTTTGACTATATAAAATAGGGGATGAAACTGTATTTCAGGTTTTTTACAAGATATATTGAATAAGTATTGGTTAGAGATGCTGCTCAGAGTAACTTTACCACGCGGACGAAGTCGCGGGCATAAGCTAGTCATCTATAAAACCAAGTTTAAGCACACCAAGCTTGATCACTGCACTATGGAAAGCACTTGTTTTAAATCTGGCGTTCCAATTTGTTGTAGTGATAGTAAAACGCTGTCGTAAAGTTGATAGATCACTTAATCGTCGTTGTTACGCGACACCGCCGATGGTATCTTACTTCGCAATAATCTCCATCCCCGTAGGGCAATTCGTAGGAAACACATAAACTATACACTAATATTTGTTTTTTTTACAATAGGTACTATGAAACTTCTATTTAACTTAATTATAAACTGTATTGTATTCATTATTTCATTATAGATTTCATTGTTTGTTTGCATTGAATAGGCCCCGGAACTACTGGACTGATTTTAAAATAGGGATATTTACTACAACACTACAAACTTATAAATATTTCACACTATCACATCAAAGATTGCCTTGACGCTCATACGATTTTCACTACCTTTATTTAATGGGAGTATTTTCGGCCATCGAGCAGCAATTCAACAAATACGGCACCGTATCTCCAAAACTATTAAATCACAGACTTGCTGTTACTTCTACATTATCTCTCAGATATTAATGGACTATTAATTTATTAAATAAAGTAGTAAAATAGCCTATTTAAGCGGGTGAAGTTACAGGAAAATAGTACGTAATAAGATTGGTGTAGCCAGACTAGAGCGCACCAAAAAACTTTTACGTGATAAGGTTTTTGGAACGCACCCTTCACACGGTATCGTTCTACCCATTTTAACGAATACCTAATTAGTTAAAGTACGTAATGTACTTAGAAAGTAGTGATGAACGCTGTCACTGAGCGGCACGTACGCTCCGATTCAAGTTAACGCTTTGAGGTCCCGAGCTGAATTCCCTGACGGGTCAATATAGAAAATGTCTATTTATATTGTGGTACCTTCGGTGTTTCAGATTTCCTTAATACAAGTGGCTTAGCTACTTATGAATATTGCCAGACTATTAATATCCCCACTCTGGGGCTTAGGCTTTCCCTATGGATGGAATAGAATAGGGAGAATTATGAAATAACGATTGCAGATGCATCCGTGACCAACCGCGGCTTAACGTGGTTAAGCCGTTGATAGTAATTGAGAATAATTAGTTGAGATTTTATACTTTTTTCCAATTCAGAAACCGGCCGTATAGTATGTGTGCACTAAGTATTCGTTTAAACTTTTGTAGTAGGTATACTACAAAAAAAGTACCCAGGACAAGGCTTTGTGAACGGGGTGTCACTCGACCAGCGTTAAGAATTATGTTCGATATAAGTTCGATTCGCTCTCAATAGTTTTCTGTGCCAAAGTTACTGATCTAAGAAGTCCTAAAATGCTGTTGGGACTACGTAAAAAAATTACTAAGCGAAATCGTATAAATAAATATGGTAACTACGAGTATAACAAAGATAAGCATTGAAAAGCATAGTAGATATATTTTCAAATTAGTATCTGGTTCCCAATATTAATCTTTGCTAACATAATGATCGCACAAAATTATAATTGTTAAGTTTCGGCTTATATTAGTTTTAAATTTAATTATATAACAGTATATTAGTAATGACAATTTGGATGCAAAAAAACTTTTTAATTTTGTTATTATTTTATTGTTATGCATGATACATACTTTATATTATATTTAATTTGATTTTATGATAATTATAGTTTAATGTTACTATTGTTGCAGTGCCCTTATCAGGGTTCATGTCAAGGTACATAAAAAAAAAACAACATCTGTTTCACCACATGAAAGCAATAAATGAGTTTGAGTTTGAGTTTAGGTGATTAAAATACGAGTACTTTGTTACTACATATACAAGCACAATAATATTTATTTGTATATGGCAGTTTGAAATGTTTCCTTTGCTCGTAATACGAAAACGATAGCGGTATTAAAACAACATCTATTTTATTTATTTGACTCCATTGAGATATAATCTGCGTCATTTATCTGCAAGTTTCACGTTGAATCTGCTCAGCTCTGCGAGACGCTTTTCTAAATAACAATGCGAGAATTTCTTTTGTCTCAGCCTCCTAAGTTATAAACATGACAAGCAATATTTGATATAACATTATATTACGTTAGAGTCATTTCGTCTGTTGGTGTCCATTTAGTTGATCCAGAATTGGCAAGTTAGACGATGAATACAAAATTATCTCAGTGCTAATTTCAATTAAAAATTAAATAGTCTTTTTTAAAGTTAACATTCAGTTTTGTTCGAAACATCATGTGTTTTTTATTAAATAGACAAATACGGAATTAGCCGTTTTATCCATTTTGCATTGACCGTTTTCCGTCCACAGCTTAGAAAACGAATGCAAGGGTAATATTTTTAAAATAATGTAAATAAATATTGAATTTTAACAATTTTTTTATTTAAGAATATAGTTGTTTAATAATCAATATTATTATAATTAGAGATGAGCCGAATATTTATTTGGTATTCGGTATTCGGCATCTTTTTCACTATTTATATTAGTACGGTTCGTATTGGTATTTATATTTTCTTGGCTACACTACACGGTATAGAACTAAAAGATAAAAACTTCTTATGTTAGGTTTATTTTATATTAGAAATAGGTCTAAATAACTAAGTTATATTCTTCAGAACAGAATGGTTGAATTTAATATTACATTAGAATATTTGGTTGGAATGTACTTTTATAGATATATTTGTCGTTTTTAATTGTTATTTGTAGTAAATAATTTTGTTGTTTGATAGATTTTTTACCCTACATCGTGACATTGAATAAAAGATATACTCTAAAAGTTGCTAAAAGCTATTAAAATGCAATAAAGTGTACTTATGAGAACCGAATAAGCGTTCGCCGTTCTCCCAAGGGAAGAGACAGATGTAGAATAAACTTTTCAAATAAACTGCTTTAGTGCATTCTCGTATATATGTATGTAGATTTAATATCTTTAGGATTGGACACTAAATATCGGTTTATTTTTATAGTTCTCTAACATTTTCGTAACATGTTTTTTGATGATTATTTAAGAGCTCGATTGTGCCGTGGTTACGGCGCTCGGTCTCCGATACGGTTGTTATGCAACTTTCGCAAGGGCTGGTCATAGGATAGGTGGCCAAAAATTTCAGAAGGCCCGTTAAGCTGTTGGTCCCGACTCCATTTGCAGTCGTTAATACCAACTAATCCTCATTGGACCTGGGACGTGGCTCATTCTCCCCATTCAATTTGATTCGATTCCATCCATGGGGATGACATTAGCCGCTGGGGACATCAATAGGCTGATGGTGATAACGATAAATGTAAGAAGAATAGTTATAAGAAAAAAACATAGTGACGTGGACCGACGACATACCGGACAATTTTATGTTTCTGTTTTCTTACGGCATTTTATTTCACTACAAATAACATGAAAGCTTTCATCTCGGTTTGCAAATCTTGAAATATAATATGTACAAGAGCTCGTGGCAAAAATGCGTACGTATCAAACGCAAATCTTGATTAAAGGCAACACAACAAGAAAGAAAAAACAAATTTTTACATCATGAAAGTAAGAAAACTGTTGGTCAATTCAATTTCAAAAGCCATCGCAATCCCTTTCAAAGGCAGAGTGATTTTTATAGAGATAATTGAAATTATGTACCGTTTTTAATGTAAATCGTTTTTGTATAAATAATTTTGATTTGATTTGATTTGACTATTTACGAAATACTTATTAAAAAAGCTTATGATAAGGTATCTTATTATATAACAGAAAAGAATACTTGGACTTAAGATGCTCCAGCAACTAGATAGGTCATTTCTTCTAAATTGACTATATCTCAAAATTATTTTGTTGCCATTATTGTAGATTTTTTTTCTCTATTTATAATGAATTGATCTGGTAATCACATAATTTTGTGAATGTCTTTACTCCCATTAGAGCTGGTGAGTTTCTTGCTCGTTCTTCTTATCAGCCAAAAGATGTCCTGAATGAGTGGTAGGGAAAAAAATGGAGGACGGTCCAAATCTTCTTTTATGAAGCCTATTGGAATCAAGATTATTTAGACTTTAAAATTAGAACATCAGGCCTCTGAATTGAATACAATACGCTAAAAATAGTACCTTAAATAATAATAAAAACTATTTGTTAAACTATTGATCATATTAATAATAGTATTAATCGTTTTGTCCTCAGGATAAACATTACCTGTGCATTATGGCATCGGATTCGCCTGACCAAAACCTCACTCAATACTTCAGCTTGTGCAACGACTTCATCCACGCTGCCCGCCTCAGAGATGGCAATGTTCTCATTCACTGGTAACTAATATTACAGTATATGTTTTCATCATCAGCCCTTTTACGTCTCCACTGTAGGTTCTCAGGCCTTCGTTATGGATGGTTAAGAAGTATTAGACATGACAGCTTAACGTGCTATCCGCGAAGCACGGAGTAGCTCAAGATCGAAAAAAAAACAAAGGTAATGTAGGTAATATTATTAGCGCTAATCACTCATTGAGATCATGAATTATGAAATAATACTTTATAGTAAATGAAATATTTTTTCCACAGTAAAGAATGTGTATGGTTAGGCCTTCGAATCCCATCTTGACGACCTGAGACGCTTGATTTTAATTGATTACTTCCTACTTGTTTTCCTTATTCGCCTTCGCCCGCGTTAATTATAGTCTTTGCCACTAGCAAACAATTAAATCCTACCCCTTCGTATATTATAGATTAGTATAGATTGACTGATTCCCCTTAAAATTAGGTACTCCTATTCAGTCTCGCAGGTATGTCGCGCAGCGTGACAGTGGCGGTGGCGTATATAATGTCGGTGACGCCATTGAATTGGCGTGAAGCGTTGAAAGTGGTGCGTGCAGGCCGCGCCGTCGCCAACCCTAACCTCGGCTTCCAGCGGCAACTGCAGGAATTCGAAACCTACAAACTGGTCGAAGTAAGCGAAAATATAATCTTAATTAAAAATATTTCAACACGGTTGCCTTTTTGTATCATGTTCCAAGTTCGCTATAAAAATAAACACACTTCTTAAGCAAGGACAGCACGAAAACAAACAAATTTTCCGAAAATAAAATATAAACGAGACGAAAGTAAAATCATAGACTAGGTATCAAAGACATACCTTGAGCCGTCAATGTTTACAGCAATTTTTATTAAAGATATTTAAAGGACCGGATAATTCGGACAAGTACACGCTTGGATTTAATTTTGTTTCATCATCTCCCTATCGTCACGTCACAGGCCTTTCGAATAGAAAGAATTCACCAGTAAACATAACTACTCTTTCTTATTGAAGAATAGCCATATTGATAGTAATGATTCTTCTTCAGGAAAGAAGAAGACTGAAGGAGAGGTATCCATCCTTAGCATTAGCAGACCGAGACCTCTCAGAATGCAGAGTGATGTTGGACTCATATCAAACGATGCTCAGCGAACGCACCATTTGTGAGGGGAAATGTGCTATGGGCAGGCAATGCCCCACTGGTAACTGATTGACCACATACGTGGAAGTAGCAAACGTAACATTATACATTAAAAAAACTCTAAGTATTCATTCAAATCAAATCATTTATTCAGCCTAGGCAATTACAAGCACTTGTGAGAAAGTCGAAACTCTATGCTATCGGTTCGTAAACGACGGGAGACCTTGTACCGATAAAAACCGGCAAGAAACTCAGTAAGGTCTGCTGTTTTCTTTTTCCCGGAAAGTACTCTTTTTTCTTATTTGAATGTACATGAAAAATTGCTCGCTTAATTTGCAAAGAAGGCTTACAAAAGGTGATTACAGGAACTAGATAAAGTATGTATAGTGATAGATTAAAACTTTCCTATTCTCTATTAAATTGAAATGGTAAAATAGAATAATAAAATTAATTGTTATATTTATTGCGTTGCTTAAGAATTACGTGGATGACAACTGTTAGGTTGTTTATTTGCAAACGTGATTCTACTACACTTTTTATTTATAATTTAGTTATTGATGTTAATTTAAGACCTAAATTCAAAACTACTCATCTAATGTTCGATTGCTAAACGCACGCAGTGTCTTCATAATTTATACTTTAAAATGTATTTTTTATCAACAAAAACGTATTTAACTGACTATTTTACACTTAAATGAAACTAACAGACTCGAGAAATTAACTTTAATGCTTATATCAAAAGAAAAAGAATGAGTGTTACGTTTGGTGCCGTATCCACTGTGCCGTAAATATTCTTTTGTCGATGTGACGTGAGTAGCATTGAAAGCAGTGCATGATTGATTCTTGCCAGGGAGTGAGTCTACTGCCGAAGGTGCTCGAGAGAAACGGCGAATAGGAACCGAACGGTAAATAAAATTATGGGGACATTACTTTCTGTTTTATCATGAAGATTTGACTGGAAAAATAGAAAATTATGGCATATTGCAAAAAGCAATCAAGGTTCAGAAAGGGGCTCCATCTAAACATACAATTCATTTATTACGGTTTAAAATATAGATCGCAGGATAGTAAACTTAAAAAAGGGCATATTTTTAATCTTTCTTAGGGACCTTGGACTTTCAATAATTATGAATTTAAAATATGGGGTCACATTTGGCTGCATTTTTTATTTTTCCATTTTAACTTTATCGCTTAAGCAGCAATTTTGTAGCACATATCATCAGAATTATCACAGGACATCCAGTAACTACCGACACGGCATCTTTGTAGGTATGTACTATATATAAATATATATGCTGATATTGTTATTTATCTTATAGAAAATAATATTAAAAAAATTCAACTGTTTCTGGTGACCGAGACTGTGTTTACAACAGCGCGCAAAAGGTTTGAATCCCACATTTTGCACGAGGTTGTAAACAAAGAACACATTCCTCTTTTCTATGATCTGTGATTGCAAACCATCGTTACAACAAAGAACTTAGGTTAGTAGGAGCTTAGTTTCCATTCGAAATTTGAATTATATCCGTGACCCAGATGGTTGGCAATAAGCAAGGTCACATCACATCTGTTAGAAATAATATCTTTTTTACAGTCGTGTGAATCACAATCTCACGAGACAGTTGGAATTCTTTGTTACTTTCACTACTAATGAGCGTATTTTCATCCATGTGTTCTTAGTCTATCTCTTAATATTTTATTAGTCTATCTCTAAGTATTTAACGACCGAGATGAAAATGTGTTCCAATTAATAAAGTTTTAATAAATTCGCCATTCACAATGCCATAAGCTTTATCCGTACAGCAGGCCAATTGCTAGAATCTCTTATTTTTCTTAAATAGAATCCGAACGACTTGCACTTACCATTTTACCATCTACCTAAAGTCCAATATTATTATTATTATTATTAGTGCAATGTCTTCATCATACATCAATGGTGACGGATATATAATTATTGACCTTTGGGTAGATATAGGGTTGCCAGATTTTTTTCAGCCTGTAAGAGACAAATGCTTAAATATGCAAAAATTAAATGATTTCAATTTTTTTTTATCCAAGAAATAAAAAACCAAATTACTCACTTTTTATATTTTTTTCAGATAAACGCGCATGTTTCAGTTGGATTTTTAATGAACATAATAAATAATGAATACGGGACTTTCCGTGAAATACGGAACGTTTGGCAACACTAGGTATCTACCTAGTATATAGTACTATCTAGAACAATGGTAATTTTTAAGTAGTTCAGATTCTATGGAGATGCGATTATTACGAGTACGTAAACATTATAGAAGAAATGGCCTGCAGTACTTATATAGTAATAATTGTGAATGCAAATTAATTAATAATAGTACTTATTATGCTGATTATATTAATATTTACATTTACTAAGTATTATATTTTATGATAAATAATGCTTTAATAATATAATTATTTTAAATTATTAGTGATTGTCTTCTTTGGACTTTATTACAACACAAATATAGGACTTCTGAATTTAGTCCGTACATGACGCACGCGTTGGTTTGGTTTTCGTTAGAAATGGACCTTCTTATAATCTAGATTTTTTTTATGACTATTTGCTTCCCGTATATATATTTTTTTTGAATTGAAACATCGCATAGTATAATATGCAAATAAATACATAAAAAGAATATGGCTAACTATAATAATGAATATTTATTTATAAAATTATTTTTATCTAATATTATTATTCCTGTTCTGCAATCATACTATTCGTTCTTAGAGATAAGTAATTGGTGTTAAATTGTGTGCATTAGCATTGTAAATTTGCTGTGCCTGTTTTTTTTTTAATTAAATACATGATATATTGCATAGATTCGCTTGTCTGTGGATTATTTTGGAACATTAGGCGCCAATTTTACAGATTCGATAAAGATTCTGACAGATAATTTCGTAGACACTCTGTTTCTTATATCAGAAAATAGTTGTTAAGTATTTGAAAACGGTAACATTGCGCTCTAAAAATAAGGAAGGTTTAATGTTAACACTATTCCATGAAGATCCTAGGCAAAGTATTTATTTGCACTCTAAATAGATATTCTTAATATGTACCTAAATATTAAATAAAATAAATTGATTATAACTATCTACCTAACTTAAAGGGAACACTATCGTTTAGGGTGACTTTTATTATGATGATGATAATTATGATAAAGAATTGAAACAAAAAATCTAAAATAAACCTGTCAAGTGCGAGTCGGATTAGCCCACGAAGGGTCCATTACCGGAAAAGAGCAAAAAAAATCACGTTTGTTGTAAGGCCGCCCCCTCAAATATTTATTTAATTATGGTTCCTAGTTTTGTATTTTCGTTATTGAAGCGGCAACATGAATACATCATCTGTGAAAATTTAAACTGTCTAACTTTTACGGTTCACGAGATACAGCCTGGTTACAGGTTCATGGTTCATGAGTTACATAGTAATAGGGTTCCCGATTGACCCTTTGGGTGCGCAACCCTAAAAACACGCTTGATTCTAAAAATGTACCTAAAATTTAATAACAAAAACTGATTATACATTGAGTGTTATTCACAAGGAAACTCGTTTAATAGCTTCGCACATTACAGTGCCGGTCGTCGATAAGCTCCATGATGACATGACATAGCATATTAACTTCATTTACATACCAACTCCAACATACTAGCGGCATGACAGTCATTACTCATACTTTTTTGACGGAAATATTATTCTGACATCAGTCGCTTATTCGTAGGCACCTTGACAAAGTGTTTCTGAGTGAATACTTGTTAAACATGGATTATTGCAACAAAATATTCTATATATATTTATTCGTACAATTAATAACTAACATTTAAAAAGTTTTTTTTTTCAATTTAATAACGAACAAGCTACAGTTTTCAATTAAATTCAGGTATAATATGTCTTATATCCCATTCTCCCTCCCTACTCGATTCAATTTGGTTGTTTGGACGCACATGGCTTCCCTATAGATGTATAGGGAAGCCATGTGCGTCAGCAAGGAGTATAGATATCATTAAAAATACTTCTACTGCTTTGGCGTTAATGTGTTCTTATGAAACATACTCATTAACCCTTGTTTATATTTTAGGTTTATGCAGAACGGGCTCGAAACGCCAACCGCGAGCGCGCAAGCCGTCGAACGCGTCGAGCGTTGGTGACGGCGTCGGCGTCGGCGTCGGTTTAAGAAGATCACCCTCCACACTCTCCACGTCCTCCACGGTCTCCAGTTACAGGCCCCGCTCTTCGCCCGCCGGCCTCTACAGTTATACTGGCGGTGAGACGACACAATAAGCCTTTTTTCAGTATTGTAGTAGAGACTTAGCTACCCTATCAATAGAAGCATGGTTTGCCAGAACCTAACAACCAACAAGTCAGTCGGACAAATAACTTTATTTTTTTTAGTTTTAGTAATACCACTACCATAAAATCTTCTTCAGTTGTAACGATACAACAATTAACTGCATTAATCAATGGTTTTTATTAATTAATCTTTCAATGGTAATAGCGGTGTACAGATCTTCAAGCCTGTGGTAGTAGATACCACCACCACCACCAGCCCTTTTACGTCCCCACTGCAGGGGCTCAGGCCTTCCTTATGGATGGTTCAGGAGGATGGGCCATGACCCTCCACGCTGGCCCAATGCGGATTGGAGGGTATTGACTACTGCAAATGCAGCCGGGACCAACGGCTTAACGTGCCTTCCGAAGCACGGATAATAATTTTTTTGGTCACCCATCCCGTGACCGACCCTTGCGAAAGTTGCTTAACGACTACGATCGCGGGCCGCGGCGCTTATCCACTACGCCACCGAGCTACGTAGTAGATAGCAGTTACAATTTGATGTTAGAGCCGCCTGAAACCGATGTTCCTAGCTCGGTGATGGATGATGTTAAACAAGGTGTAGGACTTATAATTGTTAAATAGAAAATTTAATAAGCTTTCTATATCTCTACTTTATGGTCAAATTAAGATTATTATTATTGCAATGAGAGCTATAAAGTTAGGCGATAGGGAGCCCCTGTATTAAACTCATGTATTCATTCATGACCTTTTATATAATAAATGGTCAGAAATCGGCCACAATAAATTGTGAGATCTAAAAGACCCATTTGAGCCATTTGTCATAAAATCGAAGCGAGAATATTTTTTGTTAAAGGTGAGATTCCACTAAACTTTCTTTTTGAAGATATTTTATTATAAAAGATATTTTATTGAGCAGTCTAGTATTTTGCAAAAAAGGAAAGGTAAATTTTATTAATTGGCACTTATAAAACAAACAATAATGTGGATGTTCTGAAATCTTAAAAAATATTTAATATATTTCAACCACATTATGGAAATAAACAAGCTTCCGTCAGCGGCTTGCATTACTTACTTTTGTACTATGGAAATTTGAGAAAACGAAGGTATCACAACACCCGGACCCGAGACAATATAGTAGAGATTTTCCGTCAATATGAATGTAACGAAATTTTCAAAATCGAGCTTTGCCCTAATTGGTAGGTATGCAAATGATCACCCTAGTAAAATCTACCCTTGTCAGGCTCAGCCCGTCCGATCCGGTCGGCGTCCGGTTTGAGCGTGACCCGGATGACGGATCCCGTGGGTGGAGGGAGTGCGATGGCCGTGGGCGGGACGGAGTACTCACGGAGGCGCGCCGCGTCTGCTCCAGCTACGCCCGCTCTATCCCCAGCTTCATCCCCGCCCGGATCACCGCACAGAGGTCCACACAGGTGTGCAGAAAATATTTGTTAATCATCACAGCTTCATTCCTTTTTGCTATCAATAGATAACGCCATAGTTATAAATAGTTGTTTTTTTTGACAAATTATGAATAGTTTAAAATTTTCAATATCCGTATGCTCTTACAGTTATTTATATATTAAAAGAAAAAAAAAAAATCAACCACCATCTATTGACAGCTGAACCGAATGAGGCCGTCATCTTTTCATTTTCATTTCTCGTCATTTTATATTCAATCATCATTTGAAAAAAGAAATCATTGAAATATTAAAAAATAAAATAGACACATAAATAAATTAAGTTGACAGTGCTATAACACGGTTTTTTTTAATTAATTCGTTTTATGTATCCTATATATTTTTATTATTTTTTTATTGCATCTAATATTTTGTTGCATAGGGCTAGCTGTGCATGGGTAATACCGACGGTGAAGTGGAACCCTGAATCCATGTAATCAACCTCATCAACACTTGTCTCACACCTCACGACAGACACAGTGCACACAAGGTTTTGTTTTCCTTTTCACTGTTTTGATTTTTCACTGTCACCTAATCAAGGACCCACTGTTTTTACTCGAGTGCATTACATTCTTCTGACCTTACTGGTACATTGTGGATGTGAATGATAAAAAAGAAACAAACAAAACAAAATGTATTTAAATCGCCAAATTAGGATTTGAATTTTTTGCTCATTTGCAAATAGCAGGCCCGAATCTAGGTAGGAGAAAGTGGGGGCACTTGGCCCGGGCGCTAGTGTTAGAGGGGTGTCAAAATCATCATTATATAATACCGGTTTACAGTTATAAAAAGAATAAGCTTTACAAATCTCTTAATACACATTATAGGCTACGATAAGGCGGACATGCTTACATGTGGGATTAAAGGAAGGGCGCCATACGACGTTTCTATCCTGGTTAAAAAAATGTAGATCCGGGCCTGGCATATAGTGTTGTTCAACTTTACAAATTTTCGAATGTCAAATTACAGATCGCGCCCAGTACAGCGATGTTCGTAGCAGGATGCACGAACACGAGTGTCCGGAATCCGCCCATCTTCACGACCAGCCACTTAGCAGCGTCCAAGTATTGCTAGATTCCATCTCGCTTAAAAATTACTCACTTCTATTTCATTCGGATAGTCTCAACTCGGGTTAAAACTTACCCCGATGTTGTCTCAATTAGAGTTAAAACTTACCCGGATGTTATATCAACTCTGGTTGAAGTTTACCCGCGTTATCTCATCTGGGATTTAAATTAACCTGGATGATGTTTAGTCATAGCTCATAAGCTACTGGCGTTGCTGTTTTCGAAACGCTGCTAATAGAATTTAAAATTTTAACATCTAAATAATGTTCACATCATTCAGAGTTTAATAAAGAAAAGTATTTTGCAACGTCTAAAATTATATTGGTAAATGAAAATTTATGAATATTGTAACAGATTTACGAGAGGTGAGTGGGGGAAAAATTATTATTAAATTTTGTTATACCCATTTTATATGTGACACATTATAGATAGGTATCCAAGTATGTTATGAATTTAATGGTTCTTTTTTACATATGCGTGTTATTCTAATTATGAGTCTCGAAACGTGGTACTTAATTTGTACAGCGACATCATCGACTTTAGCATAAAAATAAATATAATGATTGACGATAAAATCGTAATTTCTGTGTTTCTTTGTTTTTTTTTATAATTTTAATTAAGTGTCCTTAATTGTTTTGTTGAATAAAATTACGTGAATTAGGGAAAATGTTATATCCATTCTTAACATTTTTAATCTTGTTTTTGTCAATTTTTTTCAACCGTTCTTGAAAAAAAAATCGTTTTTTTTCAACCGAAAGGCCGTTCTTTTAGTATCTGAGTATTGTTGATAAATATTGACCTATTAATATTTTTATACTGCCTCCTAGTTAGGCGAATCTACTGTTATTTTATATTAGGAAGGTGCATAAAACAAATACTTATATGGTTCTTTTTTTTAATAGTAACTCGCATTTAATTATAACTAAATACTGTTTTAATAGTGAAACTTGATGAATATCTATATTACTGATTATTATTATTGCATCTCATTTTCTTTTCGCCATTATGTGCACTCTTAGTTACACTAAGTTGTAAAATTTTGTGTCGAATAATATTATTAAATAGTTATCGTGTTAATTATTAAAAGCATGATTGGTGGCCAGTGCTGGCTTTAGGGCCGGGTGGCCCGGGGGCTCGCTTAGAGCGCCGCCGGAATCCAAACGCCACACAGACGCACTCGCATATACCTATAATAGACACTGAGAAAAATAACAATTTTGGTCATAAAATCAATTTTTTATAATAAATAAATATGTTAAGTAACAAAAGCGTTCATTTTATATACATATTTTTAAATTAAAAATGTGTAATTTTAATAGGGAAGTTATCGTTGTAACCAAGAAATGTCTTATTATATAATAAATTAATTTAGATGAATACACAACGAAGGAACTGTGCTTTTTAAGTATTTGATCGAATTTGATTTCTTGTTAATTGAACAGTGATTATATTACGTGACGTAATGAAAGATATATGATTGAAATTGGCGTTAGAAGATACTGGTTCTTAACACAAATCCATTAATTCCAAGAATATTGTTTTATTACTTTATTATTGTTAATGCATATTTTTTAAATTCCTCCATTTGATTTTCAACCTTATGATTAGACTGAATCAAAATCAATTGCTAAATGTAATTTATGGTAATACAACAGCAATAATAATTAAAGCCATATTTATATTTAACGTAATTGAGCCGTTGATAATAGTGACACAGTTTCTTCGATCTGTTTCTCTTATTAAATCAATGGTATGCATAAATTATTATGGGAGTAAATATAAATAAGTATTTAGATAATATTATCTCATTGAAACTAGTCCTAGAACGTGATCTGGCTGGTACAGAATCGTATAGAATTTCTACTTTCAATACTTAAGCTTATAAGCGTAGCTTCAAATTTCGTAATAATTATAAGTAGCATTGTTCTCTAATGTTCTATCTATAGCATATAATTTTTTGAAATTAAAAGACATAGAAATAATAAACGAATGAGTCGCGTTTCAAAACTGAAAAATATATCGATCAATTCAAAAATCTAAAACTAAATAGTTAGCTATATTCCTTCTCTTTCTTATAGGTAAGTATATCTCTCTAGCTATCTTAACTTTATATTCTAATTATCACAACGACTGTACCTGTTTCCACTAGTGTTGTTGCGATATCGATATTTTTTAAAGTATCGATAGTGTAAAGCAACGTCTATTATTATAACCATTAAATTGCCCTACGAATATCGATTATATAGTGTTATTGATCTACTAATTGATTGATTACAGAATTGATGTGTGTGCTTGAATATAGGAACTTACGAAAATTACATATAATTATGTGAATCTCGGAGTGGCTCGGTGGGATAATAGAGTAGTGTCGTAGACCACGATCGTTGTTGTTAAGCAACTTTCGCAAAGGTCAGTCACGGGATGGGTGACCAAAAATTTATTATCTCGAGCTACTCCGTGCTTTAGAAGGCACGTTGAGCCATTAGACCCGACTACATTTGCAGTCGTTAATATCCTCCAATTAGCATTGGTCCAGCATGGAGGGTCATGGCCTATTCTACTTAACCATCCTTAAGGAAGGCCTGAGTCCCTGGAATGGGGACGTAAAATGGCTAATGATGATGATAAAGTGAATCTGTGAATCTATTTATTTTTCCAAGCGATTTCAAGCCTTTATATGTTAATAAATCAGGTTGAAATAAATCAAATAAGTCAGGTTAGGTGAAAGATCAAATACCATATTTTTGTTATTATTGCTGTCTGTATCTATAATCATCAATTATAACAGGAAAGTTACGATAATTCAACCACTAGGTAAATGTATGTTTCTTATATCCATATAAACATAAAAAACTGTGGTTATGATTAGATATTTTTCCTAAGCTATAGAATTAAAAAGTATACCTATTATTAAACTATTATCGACAGTTTTAATTAAAAAAATATAATTTTATTAAATCCCTAAGTCCTAATAGTATGGCAATACTACGTAATGGATAATCGCTATCGCATCAGCACTGGTTCCCACTAGCTATAAGAGAACAGATTGATAAAAAATATGTACAAATGTAACTAAGTACTTATATTGTGTGTGGCAATGTCGTTTGAAATTGTGTAAGAGGGCTGGTCCTTAGAAATTTCGCTCGACGCATGAAAGATGTTATTGCTCAAAGTGAAAATCTTAATCCGTTCCTAGCACAGCACAATTTTATTTTAGCTCTGTAGCACTTTTCGATTATTACGTACTTACCTTACCTTCAATGTAATGAGTGGCTGAAATTGGCTTAGTTATTTCGACATAATGACACAATTGCACATCACTACACCGAGGACTATGTGTACTTAAAGACAAAGGACAGTCGATGACATTAAGAAAATATTTAGAAAATTATTTTTATTAAATATCCACTTCTTACCACGCAAAATTTTACATATAAGTAGAAATTTTGCTACTCCCATTAAGAATGTTATATTCGACGCAAAACTCAGTAAATAATTTCAACATATAAACTTAAGACATATTAGAATAGAGTACAAAGTCTAATTTATAAATTTATACCGCATAGACAATAAGAAAATACTTGGAAAATAAGGTTGAATGTATGAAAATTGCTGGGAAATAATATCAATGAAATCATAATAAACAATATTTCAAATCATTCAAAAATTGGCTACTAATTTATTTTACATTTCTTCCCTATACATATTCACTAAAATTTACTCCGAGGTTGAATTACCTATTTGTTGTGAAATTGTGCATATCTCGTAAGTACCTATGTATTTTTTTCACTTTTATCGGGGCTTAGCCTTATTAGACATGTGATTTAGATGCCTTTAGCACGGTGGCACTATTAATAGTATTTGGTAGTTTCGTAAAGTCGATGGCTATTGTCAAAATTGTCGGTAAATGAGATCAAATACCTATGTACTACTGTAAAAAGGATTTATCTCTAGGCATAGGTATCCTTCAAATTCATATTTAGTTAATATATTCAAGATTAAATATATAATATATATATATTTAAACCTTTCAAAATCTATCATGCCATCGACTTTTTGAATTAGGTATATGTAGATAAAATATTAAAAATAAGACGCTGCCACTGTAGCTTTGTTACAAATAATATCTTTAAATAATGTATATAAGTAATACTCATATTTATTTAGACAAAACAAGGATCGAAATATTATAAGAAAAAACTATTTATCTATTATGTTTCTAAGCAAACGGTAAAGCTACACAACTATCAACAAAATATACTTCTAAAGAAGTGAAACCATCTTTAGAGAATTTATTCTCGATAGTGAGTGAGCCATCCCCAATTCAAAAGCTAGAATCAAAGCGATAGCTAATAAAACTTTTCATTGTTTTTGTGAGTTAATATGTTATTTTATAGCGATATGCTTTTTTATTGTTTATATATTTAATCAATGAATTTCGTTATTTTCATAGATATTCAGAAATTGTCTGAAATAAATAAAAGTTATTTCGTACAACACGTAAAACACATTTTTACTTATACTGTAGTATCGATCTAAATCCTTTCGACTAACTTCTATATATAATAGAAATGAAAAAGTCTAATTTAGACGAAAGTATTTAGAAAACTGAAGTAAAACAAAATAATTAATTCATTATACACACATTAGTTATTTAGGAACATAAGTCATGCGTCAGGCAGCCCTACCCTGACCTCTCTTTAGATCTCCGATTAGAATTCACTAAATACTATCTAAAACTAAAAGTAAAAACAATGCGATACGACGACGTTAACGCGTTCACCAGTGGGCTTTTACGTAGATTTGTAATTCGTGGTAGTTACCGCTAGGGGCGCTTTCCATACTGAAATCTTAAAGCGCTTCACTACCGACAGTTAACGTAAACTACAAAAAACTACACTAAGCGCTCAGTTTCTTGTTGTGTACCTATCGATAAACTTTTTCGGGTAAGATGTTTACTTGTTGAAAGGCTCGTGATTACCAAAATAGAATCTTATAATTCTAATGTTTTCATGAAAAGTGTAGCTTTATTTGTTTGCTTAATGGTCTTCCGGAAAATGGAATAATATTATATGGACAAAAGACTTATATGATCAATTGTACATTCACAATGCTATATTTATAATTATGTTAAAGAAAATGCTTCAGATTGTAGGCAGCCAAATATGTGATCATATCGCTCACTGAATAGTGCAGTGGCACGACTTAAAAACCATAATTTCGAGAAAACACTCTCCGAAGTTTATCTCCGAAAATCATAATGTTTAATTATGAAAATCAAATTGTTTATCATATCAAATTAAATCAAAATTATTTATTCAGTCTAGGCAGTTACAAGCACTTGTGAAAGTCAAGTGCTACGCCATCGGGCGAGAGCTACGCCAGTATAACAGTTAAATCGTTTGAATTATATTATTACTGCTAAGTTTTTTATTTTTTCTTTAAATTATCTACGGGATCCCTATACAATTTTGTGGCGTTTTCTTGAAATTATGGTTTTTGAGTTGTGTCACTATTCAGTGAGCGATATAACCAGCATCATTTATTCTATATTATTATCAATATTTCCTAATAAAAGAAATGAATAGAAATATACTTATTAATAACTATCGTTGCGAATATTTCAGTAAATTTTAATGAGTGAGCCATTAAATCTTCAAAATATGTGATTAAAAATATTCACAGCCTTTTTACCTTCACCAAAGCATTGTGAATTAACTAAAAAAATTAACTAAAAATAATACTCTGTCAATGTTTTATTGTTTGAATGTATGTTTTTATTTTTATACTTCGGTTTTCGTGTTTCTGTTGAGTTGTCTATCTGTATGTAAGAGCTGACCTATTGAATTGTTGTTTTTTTTTGACATTGTGAATTTTTATAAAAGTCAATATCAATTAGCCTCACATAAGAATACTAAATAGATAATAATGAAAGCAAAAAAAAAACATAAAAAATGACAATATTTTGTAAATTGTTTGAAAGCACTATTTTTGGCATATGTATATTATTTGCTGTGTGTATAAATGACAAATTAAATAAAGTCGCAAAAATCTGACACAAATATTATTTTTTTATAAAATAAATATTTTGGAATTATGAGAGCACAAAAAATTTTGTAGACATAAATAGTAAGCTACCGACATTTGCCTGAACAAAATGTGAAAGTACCTGCACCTCTGTTTAATATATATTTGTTGTTATAACCAAGTAGGTATTATTTTATAATGGATGATTGTAAAAACTCAGTGTACAATATACGAGTACCGTGGCGCAGCTGACATGAATAACCACCGGAGGAAAGATGCCTGATGAATGATGGAGGAATGGGTAAAAAAAATCTATTTATTCCGTCAATCAGATAATAAAAACTCTTTTGATACGTATTTTTTGCTTCAATTTGCCAATAAATACTTAGATAACAATCATTAAAGTTGAGGAATAAAGTTGCTGGGCCTTAGCGAGTCCCCGCTACGGCACGGCACAGCACAGCTTTATAGAAAATGTAAAAAAGCGTGACATTTGTCTCAATGTATCACCATAATTTAATAATTATTCTAAAAATAAAAAAATGTGTTTCAATAATATATCAATGGACAAAAATAATCTTTTTTCTACTCTCATCGTTTGTAAAATTTAATGTTGGTAGCCTGAAACCATAACTAGGTAGGTATATATATGACTTTTACAGAGTTAAAACTATGTTCTAAGTAAACATTAGTGGTTTTCTTTATCTAGATCACTCTACGACACCCGGGATTATCATATTGTCAGCTACGCCGCTGTTTAATGAAAACAATCTTTTTAACAACTGTATTTTCTGTTTGTTGTTTATTTTTGAATAAAATTATTCAAGAAAAAAGTTAATATTGATAACGTTTTTAACTGTTATTTGATTTTAATATTAGGTCTTTACATATGAAATTGGTGTTTGGTATGTATATATTTATTTAATCAAAGTATAAACCATTGTTTTCTATGCACTTTTGCCATAGAACTACCTATGGCAAAAGTGCATAGATAACAATTGATCCCCTTACTAAAAAAAACATTCGGACGGGAATTAATAAAATCTTTGAAGGCGATTTGCACTGCCCCATCGGAGTTGATTTCTTGCAAGAAGTTATCCTAACTACTAAAAAAAATGGTAATCTGTTGGAACAAGGTCCGGGGAGTACGGTGGATGTCTTAGACAATCCAATTGAAGCTCTTCTAATTTGGTAGCCGTCTGTTGTGCAGTGTGTGGTCTAGCGTTGTCGTTAAGTAGCAGTGGCGTAGAGCGTTTGACCAGCCTCGGTTGTTAACAACTAATTTTTCCAGCATGGTTTGCAATTGCTGTCAATAGACGTCTGTCGTAATCGTCGGGCCAGATTTGAGAAAACTGTAATGAATGAAACCGGCATTAGTCCACCAAATGCTTGAAAGTAATTTTAAATTAGTAATTTTTGGGGTCAATTTTCGCTTGGGACAGGATTTAGCTGGCATGCCAGGGTCCAACCATTGCGATGAGCGCTTCCGATTATCGTAGAGAATCCACTTTTCATCACAGGTAATGATTCGATTTAAAATCCCTTCATTATTGTGCCGGTTAAGTAATGTGACGCAGCAGTCGAAGCGCGTTTGCCGGTTTCCATCACTCAATTCGTGAGGTACCCACCTTTCAAGCTTTTTAATATTTCCAATTTGCTTCAAGTGGATTAAAACAGTTTTATCACTAACACCGCAGCCAGCTCGGACGTGGTTTGCGATGGATCCGCTTCCACAATAGCCTTCAATTCTTCATTATTAACTTGTGTCTCCGGCCGTCAACGGACCTTGATCTGCAGATCTATATTTCCAGAATGAAAACGATGGAACCAAAAACATCATTAACCCTTCGAGCCGTGTCCGCAGCACTTGTACCGCGGTGGAACTCGTACTCGTAAATAACAAGATATTTCAAGTTTTCCATTTTTTATACTGGGTGACGTAAATAGGACAAACAGAAGAAAAAAAAACAAATCAATGCCGCCTAACGAAACATAATTACATGTGTAAATGGCTGTATAAATTTTAATTTGGAATTTCCAACCAACGAGAAGAAATTCGTGATTAAAGTGGCCAGTACGACAAAACGCCTATTTCATATGTAAGGACCTAATATTTACCAAAGTTCTAACTCCCGTCGTGATAGTTTTATTACAAGAAGAAAATTGCTTTATTTGTATTTGTAAAAGCAATAACACAATTATTGTGATCGTTTTAATTATGTTTGTTTATTTACCTAATTGTATATATATTTTTAATTAAAAAAAAACATAAACAATATTGGTTTTCATTAATGTGACTTAGGGGTTCGAGTTATGGATGGAAGAGCCCTATTACGAACACAAACAAACTCGCAAACAAACAAATGGCCGGGTGGGTAGCCCACACAAATTGAGCTCGGACGGCAGTTATAGGTATTTATCGTTTTTATTGAAATGCAATGTTAATTTGTGCTTAAAACTTATGAAATCTTTATTCCCTATTAAGTAATTCACTGGTAAACAGTATTTTTGTTAAACAAAATCGAGTCGGTTTTTTAAACACTACTACCTACCCGCATATAAACCTCATACTTAGTTTTGTTCAATCACCCTCAATTTTCGTTAAACATAAACTAAATTGATTACGCGAATTTTGCTTACTGACGTATGTTTCCGATAAATTAATATTGAATTATTGAAATTAAAACGTTTTTTTTGTGATTGTCATTTCTGTACATCGTAATAAGATGCCCAGAGTGTGTGTAAACCATCCTGATAACTTTTGTTACATTTGCGGTCAACTTACTATTAAAAGTCAACGTCGTAATTTGACACCATTAGTTAAAAACTGTTATTTTAATTATTTTGGCTTTCCGGTGCGAAATTTGGACAAAACCTGGACTCCTAGTGTTTGTTGTAAACAATGTGTTAGTTTATTAACATCATGGGCTAAAGGCTCTCGTCATATGCCGTTTGCAGTTCCAACGTTATTTATTGCCGAAAACTATGAAGAGTTGGTCAATAACCTCTTATCAGCTTACAAGAATGTGGGATGCAGTATGTTGCTCAAGATACACTTCTTACACTCTCATTTGGATTTTTTTTCCTCAAAATTTGGGAGCCGTTAGTGATGAACACGGCGAGCGATTCCATCAGGATATATCCAACATGGAAAAACGGTACCAAGGCAAGTGGAGTCCGAACATGTTGGCTGATTACTGTTGGACACTCAAAAGAGATGTACCTGACGCTAAATATTCCCGAAAATCCTGAATAAAAGTCAAATGTTAGTTGTTTTTCTTGATTAAATTCAATTTTCAACCATATTTACTTAAAAAAAAGTGTATTGCAGTTGCAAGAAAACTGAGGGTGACTGAAACTTTTTAAAAATGCAGATTATTAACAGGCTAATTGTAGATACAAAATATCCCATTCAAATTAATTTAACTTTCATTAAGGTCATTTTTGTCAATCAGTGTTATCCGCCATGAAGGGAAATCAAACAACCGTTCAGAATAGATGTAGGTTTAATACTAATCAAATGATTTTACAAAGTAACATAGAGAGAAGTATATATGTAGAATTGAAGATATTATGTAATAAGTAAGTATACACACTTCACCTCCGGGGTGAAAAAGAAAGAAAAAAAATGGTTAAATATATATATATTTTTTTTTTTACATTTACTGGACATATAATTTTGTCCTATTCTTATGTATAATGACATCACAATTTTTCTTTGAAATTTTTACGTTTACACCTAAATCTTCCAAAACAATATATGGACCATCATACTTAGTGTCTAGCTTTCCAGCTGTTTCGTTTTTTACTAATATCATTTGACCTTTCTTATACTCTATATGATTAACATTTTTATCATAGGTTAATTTACGTTTCTCTTTGCTTAATATTAAATTATGACGAGCATCCTGTTGCGCTACTTGCAATCGATATTTCATATGTAAAGGATAACTTTCTGGGTTATACAGCGTGTTTGGTAATACCTGTATAATCCCGAAACATGGCCATACAACCTAGCACAAAGAACACAATTGATAGGTCAAAAAACAATTTCATGTAAATTGATATTTTCATACAAATATTTGAACAATTTGTTTTCAATTACTATGCTACAACCCTGTAAGCTTACACGTGCCGTCCCGGCGCACTCGCTCTTTCTCTCTCTCTCTCTCTCATTACCTCTCACTCTCTCGTTTCCTTGAATACATTTTGATGTTGCCGACGCGCGCACTCGACTACGTATGAGTTTACTTGTAATTAAAACAATTTAAGATTAAATAGGTACATACCTATAGCGTTCTAATCACTCTTTCAGCTTTCACTTGTCAACATTACCTACACTTCACCTCCACTTTATCAGTCCAGGGTCTCGATATGCCGGCCACCGCATAAAACACACATCTCCATTCGACTCGACACAGACCGTGTCGTGTTACTCTCGACGTAAAGTCATATCCTCTGTCTCGATGGAATAGGTGATCGGCCGGCCTACCTGTGGTACACTATGGAATGAACCAGTTGTATGTAACCAATTCACAAATGCCGCGAATCACCGGTAAGAAGGAAGACGTCGATGGTTTTCAGGTCTTCCTGACACGTGGCGCTCGTCATAACGCCGCCGAGCCGCAGCAAGATTACCGTCACAAGCACCGCCACACATTATCATCTCGTAATATGAGGCATTTGAGTACGAATTCATTGCACTGACCGCACACAAACATAATACACAGGTAAACAGAACGAGAATGAAAAACAAACTAAAAGTCCCGAAAGAACGAAAACGTAAGTTGACCTTCTAAATTCTGAAAACTCACAAGTACGCCAATGAAAGTCACGGACGCGACTGACGCGATGACCAAAACTACATAGGTTATTATTATTGCAACTCGAACACCAATGTACCTAAATCAAAAGTGTACCGATTTTGGGGTTCCGCGTCAAGAAATATTATTTATTATTAGACCTTTCCATTACAACTAACCTTTATTTAATTGTCATTTAAACTAAGAATAAGAGAGATACTTAGATTATTAATATCATTGTATAAGTCCGTATTTTATTGTTTCGTGAAAATAACACGGCTTTATGAAAAAAATAACAAAACTTCAAAGCAAATAATCTACAGAACCTTACTGACACATCAGAAACCCGAGTTTCTCAATACACATCGTCGTCGATTTTATGTCTCTCTCGCTCTTTCTTGCATAGACTAATGTGAGCAATGGTGCAGATATTGAACTTCAATCAAAGTATTTGCAATTTCTTTTTTATTTTGACTGTATTATTACAGAAGTTTTCATATTAATAGTTTTTGAAACACCGTTAATCACAAGATTAGTGTTTTTTTATAGTTAAAAGTCATTTACTACTAACTTTTTCTTTGTTTGGAAATAATAAATTCCTCTCAGATGCATATTTATTCTAGGCATTTATCTTTAGATTTATTTAACTTCTGTTATTTTTTAAACTAGTTCGGCACATGGAGTCGATGACCAAATACAACACAACAGCTGTTTTTAGGGTTGTCAGCGTACAGTTTTACTTCGAAGAAAAAAAGCTGAATATCTAGGTCATGTGCTGGGTTTCAGTCTTAGTGATCATTTTTCTGGGTTCTATTCATCATACCGTATGTGCCATATTCGGGATTATACAGGTATTACCAAACACGCTGTATAGAGGTTCGATGCATTCACTAATCCTACAAGGTAATTTACTAGGTTTCCCGAATACCAGTTCGAATGGAGTATATTTTGTTTCGGTATGGACAGTGTTGTTAAAACTGTAACACCAAAATGGCAGCCATTCACTCCATGTATCTTTTTGACCATTACATTGTGTTCTTAAAAACGATCCTAAATTTTTATGAGCGTTCTCTAATGCTCCTATTGATTGATGATGATAGGCAGTTGAAGTAAGTTTTTCTATTTCTAAAATTTTACATACCTGTTCCATTACTGATGAAAGAAACTCTGTTCCTCGATCAGTTGCAATTCTATTTGGTATACCGAACCTTAATATAAACTTATTAGCTAGTTCTTTAGCTACACTTTCGGTTTCTTTATTTTTCAGTGGATATGCCTCTACAAATTTTGTTAGCTCACATTGAATAGTCAAAATATAACGATTATCTTCTAAATCTCTTTCTAATGGACCTACAATGTCAAGATATATCTTATCAAAAGCATTTGTTGCTGTCGTCGTTATTTCCATAGGCTCCCTAACATACCTACCTTGTTTCATTTTTTGACATTTCGAGCATTTGCTAATATACTCTTTAACGTCTTTATCAAGTCCTGACCAAAAGAAATTCCTTTTTATATTATTTGTCATCCTACGCACACCTGCATGACCACTATAAACGTATTGTTTATCTTCTATTTAAAATGTATTGTTTATCTTCTTCGTTTTCAATTCTCTTAACTCCTCTTATTACACATATTCGTGGACCGGTCCAATCCTTTCGAGATTTTATCTCACATAATAAATCTTTTATAAATATATTATTTCTTTCATTTTTTACTATGCATAGTTCATTATTTACTTTAATTCTTTTACAAAATTTCATCAACTCAGTCACAAATTCGACTCGCGTAAAATGCGCCTTCCAGTTGAGATTTATATACATAACGCGTTTCTTTTCGTCATATATAAAACATTTATATTCTAGGTATACCTTTTTCAAAGTTTTAACTCGAGTTAGTTCGTCATTTCCGATAAAAGTCAGTTCTACTGAATCATTTGGCATTTTTAGTAATTCTACTACTCTTGGTTGATCAGGCCTAACGTTGTTAGATTTACTAAAAATGTGTGAGTCTGTTTTTCCATTCAAACATTTTCTTTGTGCTCTTGTCATTACCGTTATTATCTCCTCATTCATAGTTTTTAATGTATCTGATGTTATACAAATTCTAGACAAAGCGTCAGCGACGCTATTATCTTTACCTTTTACATATAAAATTTTAAAATTATATTCTTCAAGTGCTAATCTAAATTTTAATAATCTGCTTGAAGGGTCTTTTAGTGAAAATAGATAAACTAACGGTTTATGGTCAGTCAATATTGAAAATAACCTTCCATAAATATACGGTCTAAAATATTTTACAGCCCAAACTATTGCCACTAATTCTTTTTGTATCGTGGGATAATTTCTTTCGGCTTTATTTAGAGGTCGACTAGCATATGCAACTGGTTTCATATTTTTATTACACAAAACGGCTCCTACAGCTATTCCTGAGGCGTCAGTTTGTATAATAAATTCATTGTTATCAGAAAAATCTGGGAATTGCAGCACTGGAGGCGTAGATAATGCTGATTTTAATTTTCCGAATGAGACCTTACAATCGTTAGTCCATATGAATGGTAAATTTTTTCTAGTCAATCTATTTAATGGTGCTGTAATTTCGGCAAAATTGTTAATGAATTTTCTATAATAGTTACAAAAAGCTACAAATCTTTTCACCTCATCTGTATTTTTTGGTTCTGGATATTTTTGTAAAACCTCTATTTTTGAATTATCAGGTAGTACACCATCCGCAGTTACTAGATGACCTAAATAAAGTATTTCTTTTTGTAGGAAATTACACTTTTCTGGGTTTAGTTTTAAGTTTACTTTTCTAAGTCTTTCTAAAACGTTAATTAAATGTTCATTATGGCTATTTAACGATCGTCCAAAAACGATTAAATCATCTAAATAAATAAAGCACTGTTCAAAATTGAGTCCAGACATAGCTACGGACATTACACGACTGAAAGCACTAGGGCTGGTCTTAAGTCCCATGGGTAATCTTTTCATCTGATATTGTCCTGCGTTCGTAGAGAAGGCAGTACACTCTCTACTCTTCTCTTCTAGAAGTACTTGAAAGTAACCTTGATAGAGATCTAAATGTGAGAAGTAGATAGAACCAGAGAGTGAGTCTAAAATTTCGTTTATATTTGGCAATGGAAACTTGTCGTCAACAATGCTATCATTTAATTTCCTATAATCAACTACCAATCGCCATTTATTCTCTGGATTTGAGTTTTTCTTAGGTATTAATAAGATTGGACTAGACCACTCACTCTTTGCTTCTTCTATTATGTCATTTTTGATTAATTTTTCAATCTGTTTATTTATTTCACCTTTTAAGGATTGTGGTAATCTATATTGCTTAACATATACAGGACTAGTATTTGGTTTTATTGTAATAGACTGTTCATAAATATTCGTAGTTGTTAATTTATCACCTGGCAAGAAAAAAAACATCTGCGTAGGTATTTCGTGTTGCTCCGTGTAAAAATATTTAACATAGAGAAAGTCTTATAAAATAGTAGATTTTCTTTATTTTATAAGATTCGATTGCTTGTTTTTTTGCTTTCAATAGGCCCTGAAACTATTTAACAGATTTATAAAAGTTTTTCATCCACGGGAACTACATAGTACGTGGCGAAACAGCTAGTTTGATAGAAAAACATACAATACAACAAACATACCCACCCCTATACATATATTTAACTCATTGATATCTACCATCTATGACTTTCATAAAAAATATACATCTTAGTAAAATATACATGTTGAACATAGAAAATATTCTTTCACATTTTAAATCTTTTGTTTTTTCATATTTAGGTGATATCTGTTGGAAAGCTTGAAATTTTGTTATGTTATAAAAGAGAATTTTAAATGAGAGCACCTTTATTCATCTAGCTGTCGAATAAAAAAGGAATTTTGAAAATCGGTTAAAATTGACGAAAATATAGGTGAACATACATAAAAAAACATACGTTGCCGTCGAACATATAATCTCCTCCTTTTCGATTTTGAAGTCGGCTAAAAAATAAAACAAGTTAATTTAATTATATCATAATGTATTTATGTATGTTAATAATTATTTAAAAACTTGGGAGCTAAAACATTTCAGTTAAAATCTAACGTTTTCCATTTTTTCATTCCAACATTGGCTTTGTGTTTCAATTGTTACTTTCCATTTACTAGATTTAGTTACAAAAATAACTTTACATTTATTAATCAGAAATTAAAATCTTATTTGTCTAAATTACAGTGGCTTATCGCATATCTGTTAGATCAGCTTTTCCCAACCTGTGGTCCACGAACCCCTGCGGCCCTGAGGACTCGACCGCCGAACTTTATATACTATATTTCGTATAATTTTACTACTTAGACAGATACTTTAATAACGACAAACGAATAATAAGAATTATTACTATGTATTTGACAGCGCATTAAGATGGTCTTTTAACCACTAAAAAGACATGTCAAAGTAGTAAAATGGAACTAAATATCGTCATAACATTGCTGTCGTATCCTATGGCTATTGTTAGGCGGTCGCTATCCCAAACGCTCAGTCATTAATTCAGCTTCAATTTGACAATCAATCCATCGGGCTTCAGTTACACAGTAAAGCCGCTGGTGGTCCACAATGTATAAGGTTCACAGAGTAATAACAAAGCGTATGTATGCCAGCAGGATTCTAACTTAACAGTGACAACTCAAATATCATTGATTTAGTTACTAAAATCTATACATTATTCACATTAAAGCGTTTTATATGTTAAAAAGCCTACACAAAAAAAATACGTCTATTTACCTATTTGAATTTTTACCCTTGGAGTGGTGCTTGGTTGGCTATGGGCCGTGGACCACAAAATGTTTGAAAACACCGTGTTAGAGTCATCACCACAACAAGAAATTGAATATTACAGTAGTATTATATACCTAACTATCTAAATGTTATTCATTATTCAAGTATGTTTTTACAACATCTGTATTAACCATATACTATTAGTTTTAACTATTATATTCTCAGAAAACCGGGACCTTCAAAGAGAGTATTGTTTAAATTAACCAAATCAGAGAAATTATAGAACTTATTACTTCAATCAGGTATAATTGTCGTCAGCACCATATTATCGCGATCCCAGTTTTACAAATTGACGAACATCTAAACAGAACATACAATAATAATAAGAAAAACATGTAACATTATAATTTTAAACAAATCATTGGAAAATTATAAAACGTTAGGTGTCAACAATAATGTCGTTCAACACAAAATGTCAGTCATAAAGCTTGATAAAATATATATATTGGTTCAGTTTTTTCTGTTAAATATTAATTTAATATATAACTAAATACAGGGAAGCTACCTCCTAACTCTCTAGCCATAGGATACGACATTTTTGCGATTAGCTTAGTTATGGCGGGAGAAATAGGCGGTCGACAGCAAGTCAGGTTAAACAAATACGCCAAATTTCAACAATTGATTTTTAAATTTAATATGTTGCAAGTAGACTTTAGAATCAACTGTGAAAATTTGACATATTGTGATAATCTGACGTGCTGCTATGTGTATAATAATAATGATACTTAGGTTTATAATTAACCAAGGGCGGATCCTGAAGGTCCAGTCAGAGGTATCACAAAGTTGAGATTCATTCAGAACAATATTGGGTATATTTCTTCATGTCAAAAGTTCACAAAGTTAATATCCAGTCAGGATAAAGCATTTTATTATGCAATATTTCGCATAACAAAAAAAATCAATGCTTTACCGGCTCGGGGGTTTATGACGCCAGTGACTTCCCTAAATCCGCCCTTTTACAAAACTAATGTTTATTGTGTAAAACTTGACACCTGACACATCAAGTAGGTAGCTAACATTAATATTTATCAACATAAATGGAACATCTTTAGTACCTTTACACCAATAACAAATGCTATAAGGATTTAATAAGTACCACTAACGGGGAAACGATGAGGAAGATTCTTTTTCTATCCCCAATCAATAAAACACTCCAACTGCATATGTGTCTCATAAAACAAAATACTTACATGGTATAGGTAACTTTACGACCAAATCATCTTTAAACTGTTCTATGCTAAATTCTGAAGCTTTATACATTAATTAATTTACATACAGTATTTTTATCAACAGACAATCTGAACCTAATATTGATAATAATAAGATACATTTCTACATTTTGCATAAAAAATTGGACGGTGGAAAATTGAAAGCTTAGGTATGCCCGTAATGACTTTTCTGTAATACAAAATAGTGAAAAATGTTGGTTAAGAGAGGGCGAAAACCAAAATTGTGAATCCTTGTGAAAATGGTTTTAATTAATAATTCGCAAACTATTACTATCTATTATTGTAAAGTGGCTGCATAATTTCCCCGGCTGCAAAATGAGATTTCAAAATTGTCAACTTTTTAATTAGTCATATTGAGAAATTTTATAAATTGACGTTTACATTTAACGAACCCTTAGAAATATAATTTATTTTTAATTACAGCTTATTTAGACGATATTTCTTTATACAAAACGAGAAAGCTATGATTTTGGGTATACATGACTTCTAAATTAAGATATAGAAATAGGTAGGTACCGCACATGCTTTAATTACATTGACGTTATTGTTAGACGTCAGATTAGAGTTTTGTGCGAGATGAAACTTGAGTTTGAAACGTAGAGTAATTGCATTTTAAAATTAGAACTCTTTGCAAAAAAAAAATCACTTAGTCACATACCCTGAATGTTATCGGTCACGCTCTGTATGGTGCCTACATCAAATAGGAGCAAAGTAAAAACAAAGCAGAGATGTATTAAGAGATTAATCGCCCCGGGCGTTTTGTCGTTTTATCGCCCCAGAAATAAAAAACAAGCAAAATTTCATATATCATCTTCGATCAACGAATTATATAATTCTAGGACTAACATTATCATCAGATAATAGAGGAAAAAACTAAAAATCTATTCAAAACGAACATGTGCCCCTTGCGCCGCTACCACACACAATCTTCTACCCCGGGCCATGGCCCTTAGAACATCGGGTAAACGCTTACGTAACATTTTAATGAATCCTTAGCTAATTGTATATCGGACAAACGCATAAATACAATGTAGATAAATTAAATCCAAATCATTTAATGGTGATGTATAAATATATTTTAGAATAATATTTAATCTCTCTTTTCTGTACATGTTATAACTATTCACTATACATATGTAGATACTTTACTTATAGCTAATAACTTTACAATCCTTGTGTTCAAGCCATAGTCGCCGTATATCATTAGATTTATTTAATTAATCAATTAAATATTTAACAATTAAAACAATAAAATAAAATACAAAAGTAACTAAATGTTACTTGGCGAATTATGTTTGTAACTACTTACATAATTAGTGGAACTCAATTCAAAAAACTAAATAAATTATGTTGTCCCAAAACTGATATATTACTCTAATATGATTTTTAAATGTTAACATGTAACATTCAAAGCAAAGAAAAAAATTCAAATTAGATAGACAGCAGTCTATGATAAAACTATTCAAAATACAAGTCATACGAAAGTAAAGATAATATAATATAGTCGACAGCACATAAGGCTACAACAAAAGGCTAAACAATTTTTTTTCTCCGAATTTCGATTGCCAATCTATGAATACAAAAAACGTAAAATGGTTGATGTTGGCAACAGTTTCATTGTAACTTTCTAGTTTGTTGTAGCATATTTAGCAAATATGAGTTTTATCGTTGTCTTAATTATTTTACCATTTCATATTCAGTTAAGTGTGCAATAATGACGCGGATGTCCTGATGAACTTAAAACGATTGGTTACAGTAATGTAGATAGTAGAAGATAATGTAGTTAGTAGAAGAAAGTTTGTTCGTGGTTTATTCGATACAAGTTTCTGTTTATCTTGCGAACTGGTAACATCTAATTTATAAGCAAATTTTCAAATCGATTTTTTATGAAGAAAAAATAATTATAATAATCAACTCAATTACTACACATTAACTTTTAATAGTGAACGCAGCGGGTGAATCGTTACGAATTAAGTTTGATCGTAAAATTATTCAGACGCTACTTTAACTAGTTTTTTTCGATACTAATTAGATTTGACTTAATAATTCAAGGTAAACGAATATCAGTAAGAATGGACACGCCGAAGAAGACCAAAGAAAGTCATTAGTTAGTAATTTGTTGGGTGTAGAGAAAATTCGATTCGTTCGTCTCCTGCGGATCGGATCTACCTAGTGTTCGAGACATACTAATATCATATGTGTTGACGAATGTTCAGTCTGTTTTTTTTAAGCTTGACCGCGTCGGACGTGCTCTCTGATTTGATCTCTGAATTATATGGCGAATGGAAATCGGAGTTTCCATCCGCGACATACTTTTTAAATGTAAATAAGAATGCCATTTCCTGCAATACTTGCCAATCGTAAGTGCGTTTGCCACTTGCGTGTTCCACGACGAATGTCGGATACGAAGCGAGCTATAAAAATATTGGCATAAATTGATCGATAGCAGTTTGCGTGTTAATTATTAAATACAACATTCACTGGAACTCATCGTCGGAGCTGAGCAGCGTTGTCTTCTCGTGGTAGTTGGTGGCGTGGGAGATAGTGGCGACACGTTGCGGTGGCGGGCGCGGTGCCAACGCAGCACCTTCCTCCGCACCCCGCTTGCCGGTCACTGAACCCGCGCGCATAACTACCGTCAATAAATCAAATGAGTCGCCGGCAGATTAATTCGAATTCTACTATTTTAGAGGACAGCAATTTAAAAGTTTGACACGAAATAACTGACCAAATGCCCTGTGAAATAGGGTGATTAAATGAATGAATGAATGAATGAATACTTTTATTGTACACCATAATTAAACAAAAGGAGAATCGATACAATTTAGTGGTACAATCGGCGGCCTTATCGCTAAAAAGCAAAAAAAGTACGAGTAAATATAAACTTTACCTTTTAAATTGCAGTACTGTAGAGTGCAATATTGTTTTGTGGAGTATCGGCGCTTCATTTGTAAATGCACCTCGGTTTAGACAAAATGCAACATTAATTAACTTGCGAAGTTGTTTACAATAACTTCTTGTTTATTGACTTTTTTTTTGGGTGACTTTATGTTGGGTGGCGCCGTGTATCATTATATAGTGGTTTTATTTAAATAGTGCATGTGCAATGTGTGTAATCCATTAACGTTTTGTGCATTATGACCGAACTTGTGCCAGTATTAGATATATATTATTGATTTCAGTAATATTTAATATAACTTACAGCTGATCTTTTAATACTTGTCAAATCGTAATTGCATGTTATTTATCTCGTATTATATTATATTTATGGATTGACATCAGCCCACAATATCTTTTGATCGTCTTAATTTACCTAAATAAATAACAGAATTGACGGTATATTATAAGCGATAGAATAGATAAGTGTCAGATGTGGTACGTGTATTCTAAATGCTACAGTAAAATGTGTAGTGTTTTTATATCGAAAAATCATATGATGGACACAAATGTTTTTAATTTTACCTAATAGCAGAATCAGTTTAAACAATCACCCAAACTGAGGGCATGCCATCTGAGGTATTATACTAGAGCACCTGAGCCAGGCCAGAGACGTCACTCAACTAGTAATAAAGAGATCACTGATCGTTTGTAGAAAAAGAATATTTTCCCTTACAAACAGCCACATGTCTTCCGTACTCTAGTATAATTACTCTACGGATTACATGAGTTCACACGTGAAAAGCTCGATAAGGAATACAATAACATACTCCATTGATCTTGTACAGCGCCCCTAGCGGCAACCAAATAAACCTTTAAAACTATCGATATCGAATTTTGTCCATGTGAACTCCCACTATACACTCCTAAGTTAAAATTCGACATTATTACAAGGATGAGTTAGGCATAAAAAATCCGTGGTGGGAAATGATAATGTAAGAAGCATGCCAGCAAACGAAATATAAGAAGCATTCATTCCAAAATTCTATTATATTTTACTTACCAACATAATCACATTGTTTGTCCAGTCCATAAATATCACGTTTATGAAATCATTTTCCGCCCTTTACAAAGCCCTTTACCATATCACAATACAGTATAAAACAAAGTCGTTTTCTCTGTCCCTATATCCCTATGTATGCTTAAATCTTTAAAACTACGCAACGGATTTTGATACGTTTTCTTTTCATAGATAGGGTGATTTAAAAGGAAGGTTTTTATGTATAAACCACGCGGGCGAAGCCGCTGGCGGAAAGTATAATATAAACTCTAAGACGTTCGAATTAAGATTGAAATTAAATCGCCCGAGATAAAATTAAAATAAAATTAGAATTTTATATCAATAAATTCTTTATTATCAATGAGAGACCAAGTACAAAATTATTTGACTGTTTCCAGATTTATGTTATTACAACTAATAGGTACAAACAAAATAATTTAAAAGCGTTGGTGGCGTTTAAATCAGTACTAATACGAATTATTGATAACTATATAATACTTAAAGTGCAAAAAAAGAAATTATTTTTTGGTCATAAACAGGTTGTTTGAAGTTAAACGGTATTAATGTTCAGCTAGCGTTAGTTTTATCAGTGTCTAATATGCCATTCTTTGGTGTGCAAATTGGCATAATATTATTTAGATTTAGAATTCATTTAAAATTTACAAAAAATTAACAACCTGACAAATGCCCGTACTATTATAATGATAGAAAAAACTGCGTAAATCTAGCTTTCTTAATACGAAAATGGACTTGTATAAGGGATAATATATAAGATAATGCACAGTGAATTGCTTATTCTGGTGAAAGTCCTTGTGGCTTTACATTTATTAAAAAAAAAAATGACACAGATATTATATGACCGTTGAAAGAATATATATTTATCCATTATAACACTTTATAGTTTCCGCTAATTCATTAGTTTAAGAGACGCTTTAGGTCGCTGACAAACAATAATTAGTGATTACTACGCGGAAACAGTAAAGAGGTATATGAATTTTCTGAACTGTCTATGGTTTATGAACCTATCGTTGCTTTTCAACTCTCACATAATACTTTTGTGTCATTGTCTGTTTTTTCAACTGCTCTAGGAAAAGCGTATAGTTTAAAGAGTACAATACTCAAGGTAGTGACTTTGAATCCATAAATCTAACACTATAAAAATTGATTCAATGTAGTAATAAATTTTGTTGAAGAAAAAGTAATATATTTTATTATTGTTTTGACTATTGTAAATAATACATTTTAGAATAAACCAAGCATTATAATATATATTATACCATACCAAATCTAAGGTAAACTTTACCTACAAACGTAAAAAGAATAATCTACATATCTTATAAGAAAAGTAACATAAAAATATACAAAAAAAAAGAAATAATAAAATCACAGAAAATGAAACTTCAACATATGAACTAAAAGATATTTTTATACTAGATTCAGGTATTTAATCATCAGAGTAATGTGTGCACCTCACGTATGTATAAAAATTTCATTCTTTACCTGTTTCTTTCATAGACAATTTCGTTAATGACACATTTTTAAGTTTCCCAAGAATTACTGAATAAATAAGGCTACTAACAGACGGATTGCACTGTTGCAACCGTACGCAGTCGGATCGGTAACCGCGCGCAGTCATTATTTTCAAATTCATAGTCCTACGTTCGACTTTAGACATAATATCAAACTCATGCGATGGCATTGTTTCGGTTTTCAAGAGGGCTTGTAACAGCCTAACGAAATAATTTTGAAACTTCCTGAGGTCGGTAAGGTTGGCTTGAAGTCAACTTCTCGCAAATGCCACGATGAAATCTGTATGATAGCAGTTTTACAGGTACTGGTTGTATTTAATATAACCTCTTTACATACGCAAGATCCATTCACCACTCCAAACTTTACGTAAATACAAAACGCGATATGGCAATGATTAGTCCGAATTATTTATGTCAAAAACAACGAATGACTCTTGTATATTTTTCACAAATGCTACTTTAACGTCAGGCGTTAAAATGAGGCTAAGATTTCTGTACTGAAGAATAATGTTTCGAAGTAATATCAACGTTATATCTTACTGCATATAGTCTAAAACACTTGAAGCAGTGTTTTTTAACCATAAGTCAAGTTTTTTAATGATTCATATTATGATTTATTCCAGACCAGTTATGACACAACAGTATCTAATCGTTACTCAACAACGGTTAGATTATCTAATCATTGGATATGAGTCACCCTTCAAATTATTCCTCAAATATGTTATAAAACATAAATAAGACTATTTATCATCATCGCTTACTTTCGGACTAGTCAAGTACCCCTATAAAAATAATAAATTACAAAAAATAATAAACTTCCTATTTTCATAATAAACGGCCCCGCAAACTTTTTTTTTTTTGTTATCGATTA
This sequence comes from Diatraea saccharalis, assembly GCA_918026875.4. NCBI lineage: Eukaryota > Metazoa > Arthropoda > Insecta > Lepidoptera > Crambidae > Diatraea > Diatraea saccharalis. Next base: position 11,106,982 of record OU893337.1, read on the forward strand.
TTACAAGGCACGACATGGTAGTTATATCCAACTTAATAAGAGAAAATTAAAACATAACATTTTTAATTATCTATATAATGAACTGTTAGGCAACTATTATATAACGATGAAGAGTGAAAGAACTCACTACTAATAAACATATAGTTTTTTGACAAATCTAAATGCCCTCGGTTAAACAAGTTTCTACAAACCTCATCGACATTAGAGAACTTAAATGTACTTTAAGATATACAAATAAAAGAGCCTGAAATATAAATAACGGCAGTGATAAATACCATATATTTCATATTTATTGTTAATTATGTGAGGAATATTATCATACCCTTTCAGAGTTATATTTCATAAATCCATTAAAAGAAAACAAAGTGTCTAACGTATTACAACTTATCATATTTATTCGCGTCAGTTTTAACAGATGTATAACATTTTTATTGTTATTTATTGTTAATAAATCGTAAATGGTCGAATTGTCGATGTTAGTTCAATTTCCATGCTTGGGCGATATGGAAACTTTTTACTGTGTAATAATAAATTGACAAACAGACATCAATGCAGTTCATGCAGAGCACAGCTATGGCAGAGCTTATAGTTTCTCATAAGGCAGTTGAGAAGTGACATCTGAAAGAAAATAAAATAAATAAGATGGGCCTAGCCTACTTCCATGAAAATGTTGAATGACAAACAAAATTTTATCAAACACAATAATGTAAAAAAAAAAGGAAATATAAAGGAACATCTGAAGTTTTATTTTAGAAAAACATGCTGTCAACTAAATGATTTGTAATGGCACATGAAAACCTTTGATATGATAATGATATCATATTAAAACATATTTTTTTATTCAAACGGTATTTAAAATCTGAATTTACTAGCACAGATCAATTAAAAAAGTCAATGACAAACTATTAAAAAAAAACTTTATAAGCTACTCATTTAATTATTCTCAGGCAATCCTACAAAATGTTTAGTTTTCCCTACAAAATATGCAAACAAACAGGGCAGGCAGCTCATGATTCATGCACAACACACAAACTGAATATTCACAAGGGCTAACATTTATACACATTTGTATCTGAACTAAGGGTTGGCATTCAGTATGAGACTCGATGACGATTTTATTCTGTATTGTATCTGGATGATCATGCTATATATATATATATAACACATCAATGAAAAGTACACGTTTAAAAGCTTAAAGCTTTTATTATATTTAATCAATTTCGCATTCTTTCATGAAAAGAATGCGAAGTTTCATTTCATTCATTCATGAAAAATATTCTTAATGAATAAATGCTTAAAAAATCCACTTGGTCCCTGGCACCCTGAGATGGGATTCGAACCCATGACCTTTCGCAATCCGGGTGACTGCTCTAACCACTGAACTAAGGAATTACCCAGGACCTAACAGGACTGACGAATCTTTCAAGCACTTCTTACTTTTTTGCTATTACAGAGCGTATTCTCATCAGTGTACCAATGTATAACACAATACTATACTGAAAAATAAACTTTCGCTAAAGATGAAAATTTGTTAACACAATACTATACTGAAAAATAAACTTTCGCTAAAGATGAAAATTTGTTCTAATTATCATATTTGATCAATTTCGCAATCACAATGCTATACTGAATAGTATTCTTAATGAAAAATGCTTAAAAATAGTAATCAAAGCTGAGTGACATCAAACTATTGCTAAATGTCTGATTGTGATAGACTGCAATAAAATATGAATAAAAATATGAAAATGGAACTAAGAGAATTTTAGAAACTGACAAAATAAATAAAAATATTGATTTTAACGGTATATTTTTTTAAAAATTTGTACCAGTATTATATTATCTAACTAAGTGTATAGTGTGTTTTTGTACTAGAGAGCGAGCTAGAGAGCACCATACTGCAATCTGACCTAATATAATTTTTAATTTCATGTATTTTACCTATAAATGACTCGTGGCGTGGACAATTGGACATATCTAGATGCCTTAGTTTAATTTCCTTTTCTATTTAATATTAACGTGTATAAATTTTAGCAACCGTAAGTGTTTAAAAATATAGCACAAAATATAGCATATCAGAACTCACCAGAGCTGTACTGCGTGTATTGTTGATACTGCGGGTGGAAATTATGAAACGCGTCCGTCATTATGTCCTTGGGATTCATTGTCTCCTGAAATTAAAAAAATACCAATTATTTATACTCATTGGATTCTATAAACTAACCGATTTGGATTTCAATCCCTAAATAAATTGTAAAAGCAACTAACTAAATGTAACCTTTTTATAGTTTGTGACCAAAAACAAATAAAACAGTAATATTGAATTCTTTGCAGTTAGAATAATTCTGAACAATAAAGTTATAACGACAGTTTTTTTTTTACGGTATTGCTACCCTGCACCTTGATTTTCCTGAGTTCCCGATAGAGTATTTAAAAAAAAGGTACATGATAGCAATCTCGTAAGAAAATTCATTCTAATGAAAAGATTAGTTATATTTTATACCACAACTAGCTTTTTGTTATAAATTATAGTCCGTGTATGATGAAACTTTCTGTAGGTGAAAAAATCTTTAAAATCAGTCTTAGTAGATTCGGAGCCTATTCAAAGCAAATAAACAAAATTTCATCAAATGTATAGACGGCTCTTAATCATCAAACTATAAAAAATAAATCGGGTCATCTACCCTAATTGTTGATTTTTTTATTCTTATTATTAAGAATAAAAGAGTAAAACCAATAATTTCATTTGCCATACCTGTCAGACAGGTTATATTCAGAAATTAAATTTTGAAACAATCTTGAGGCGACCCAAATTACGCCAGAGCGCTTAGTGTAAGTTTTTTTGACGTTTACGTTCACTGTCGATCGTGAGCGCGTTAAGCTAGCCTATACTAATACTATAAGAGGAGAGATATCATAGTTTGTTTTTTTTTATTTATTTATAATTAAATACATTAACTATAGTTTGCATTGAATGGGCTCCGAAACTACTGAGCTACTTAAAAAAATCTTTCTTTTACTAGTAGCTACGTCATACAGGGTTGACATAGGCTATTTACGCAAGTGAAATTGTTTGAAACCAGCTAGTGTTAGTTAAACATCTAACCTTATATCTAACCTAACCTTGAGGCTGGCGAAACTATTAAAAATTATTTCATTTACTGGTAACCACGTCATACAGGGTTGACAAAAATATCTAACCTTGAGGCTGCTGGATATCGACTGCATAGTGACGGAGCGATGCGGGTCGCGGTGGGCGTGCGCGTACACGTGCGCGGGGAACGCGTACCGGAGCGCCACCGCCGCCGCCAACATCTCGATACAGATCAGGAAGTTCTGGTAGCCCGCGGACACGGTACCGGCGGTCGTCGGCACGCCGTTACCGTCCAATATGGGCGATATCACGTCCGCCTTCTCCAATATCGCGAGGGCGACGCCTGGGGGCAAAAGGGTATTCGACTAACTTTGATAAAATAGTTTTACGTGTAAACCATCCTGGGTTCAAAACGGAAAATTTTAACGCATGGCAAAACCAGAAGGAAAGGAATCAAACCAAAACAAATATTCTTAATTATAGACACTGTTATTCATTAAAAATCGACGAAATCGTTGTTACATAGTAGTACAAAGGCGGACTTATACAGTTTATAAAGTATTGTCAATATTCTTCTTTTAATTATCATTAAAATATGACTAACCTTGCCAAAACGAGAGGAAAATGACAGATTTAACGGTGAAAAACTTCAGTACGGGATCGAACGGTTTGAGCATCTCGCGCGTGGCGCCCAAGAAGAGGAAGAGGCCGTAGAGTGCGAGCGAGACAGAGAAGTTGTAGACGATCGTAATGTAGATGTAACCACCGTTGGGACTCCAGTCGCCGTCGTGATAATGCCCTGCGGACTGAAAATAAAATTATTAATTACTAGAAAAAGAAAGTTACTATTATTACCTACTTTTGCATTTGGATATCCTTTTGCAGACAGACACCGAGTTTATCTGATAAAGATATTATAGATAGAGCGAGAAAACGTGAGCTTAAGCTCTCTCTGGGTTAAAAAGAGAAAGAACATCCCTTTATCTCTCTATTTTTCCTCTCCACTGCGCAGTAAGCGCGGAAATATTGAAAAACATTGAAAAAAGTTTTATACCGACTATAAAAGCATTATTCCTGAAAATCATTACAAGTTTACACTATGCTTTTAATAATTATGTCTTTTGTAATTAATTCATAATATAAGTCGTTTCATAATAAAACGTCAAGCAGATTTATAATCGTACTTACTTTCTCTTTTGATAGTGGTTATATTTAAAAATAAAAAACTCAAAATTGACCAACATTCATAATGACACTCAAACAATTCTCTTAATTTCATCTTTTATGACGTCATAAATGCAAACAAAGGTGCGATTCAACAAAAGGTGATTTGTATCGCTCATGACGTCACGTTTGCATTTGCGTGCGATAAGCGTTTGTGTATAAAATCTTTGCGAACAATTTAGGAATAAATCAATAAATAAAAAAATAAAAAAAAAAATCATTAAATTACCTAAAATCGATTATTTTTAAGTTGTTTGTCAACTTAAGTGTATCATACATACCATGGCCGTAATAGGAAGATGCCAATCGGAAAACAGATTAGCTAGTCTCATAATTTTCTGTATAAAGAATACGTTTTTATGAACGGGTATTATATTGGGGCATAACAAGCGGTTATCCATAGTCGACAGTATCATGTTTTCGTGTTTGGTATAGTGTCATAGTATGGCACGATGTAATAGAAAGTGTTTATTTTATGTAAATTAATCTATTATATAGATATTAGTCTTAAATCATTGACAACAAAGTTCAAAATGGATAACGAAAATACATCATTTTTTAAGTAAAGAAAATAAAATTGTTTAGTTTTCACAAACCACATATAAAAATACAACTCTTAAAAAGGCACTGCTATTAATATATTTGTATAATACAATATATTGCAAGCAACCCATTGACTCATACAAAGTGATTAGATAAAATCAGTTCCCTAATAATATGTGCTAATTATGTTGATATCTAATGCCGAATTAAATATTTTCAAATCAAATCTTATCGCAATTTATGATAATATGCTCCTATCCTCCGCGATAGGAGCATATTGTCATAAATATCATTAACCAAGAAGTAGAGTGAATGAAGTATGAATAATAATGAAAGACATGCGGACTAGACATGAAAAACAAAGCGTAACACTATTTGTTTATTAATACCATTTATTCTTGAGATCTCAATTAACTATCTGCAATTTAGATACTATGTTTTTACTACTATGTGTTTACCCAACATTACAGTATTTTACCCGCAAAATGGAAAACTACTCTGCGAATCTTCAAATGTGAGTAAGGGACAGCTGACCATAATGAGGAATATTATGTAAAACTCGGCATAGATGGCAGCACTAGCAAATGTAGTAAACAAACAAACTTTCGATTAATTAGTGATTTCTTTCCTTTTTCCATCCATTATACAGAAATGTAGAAATAATGGATAAAATTACACTGTAATATTAAATTCCTAATATGCTCACTCCTATTACTTTGGGGCCATCCGTAAATTACATCACACGTTAGGGGGGGGGGGGGGGGGGGGTCAACGAACTGTGACATTAGAACAATATTTAGTAGAATTTGTATACACAAACATGTGCCATGAGGGGGGGGGGTGTTTAAAAAATCATGAATTTTGTGTGACGTAATTTATGGACGGCCCCTTTACTCTTTGCTAACTACTTTGTGGATGACGTTTAACGTTTATACAAAAACTTTATACAACATGTGCTACTGCTGCAATATGGTGACAAGACAGTTGCAGTTTTGAGTACAAATATTGAGTTATATTAAAACTTGTATATTAACAGTTGTTATCTAGTAGATGCGATTAATACATAAACATTCATTAGATGATTCAATTTTTTCCAACCATGTATAATCTTATAAAGTTCACAGAGTCAGATAGTAATAGATATGATATATTTCTCACCTGTAGAAATATAATGATAAAGGCGCACAATGGCTTCACGAGGCAGAACTGCAACGTGGCTTGTTTACAGAATCGCAGAAAACCTATAGTGTAGGTGGCACCAGAGAGGCAACATGTGCCGTTCATACAGGACGCGCGTACCGGCCGTCCACGCAATTCGGACATAATGTTACCCTCACCGCCGAGGTACTCGTAACATAGGGACAGGAAGCTGTAGATCACGAATGCTGTGGAAAGAAACGAGCATAGTTTAAAACAATAGTAATGAAAGTCAATTCATTCGTCATTTGTTATGCGAGACTACAATGTTGGGGGGCCATTCATTTATTACGAAGACTATTTTCGCTAGTTTTTGACCCCTCCCCCCCCTATTATAAGAAAAAATAAGAAAAGGCCGACCCCCTCCCCCCCTGTTTAATATTTATGACGTAAGAATCTGAAAGAAAAGATTATACTGGTTTTGAGTTGTTTTAATGTTTATTTTAAAAATTAATTTTTAGAAATCTTTTTCTGTACTTACAAAGGTACTAATAATTTTAATTTATTGGTTGTTTAAAAAAAAACTTAAGTTTCATAAATCTTTCATAAAATTTTCAGGCCAGGTACTCAAAACCCACTTGGAAAATGCATCTGCCACTGGAACATCTCTAATAAAAGGTGTTGCTTCTAATTGGTCATTCAGGATATTTACGTCGTTGACGTCCACCCATTCCACATCAATCCCATTTGCTGATCTTACGTAAGAACTATCGAGACTCCCTCCTACACCCTTGTAAGAAAAACTAAGTCATTTTTGACCCCCCTCCCCCCTAAATCGTCTTACGTTATAAATGAATAGCCCCTTGGGAGTTTCGATGAATTCACGAAACATCAAAAGGATTAATGGCCAATTACGTGATCAAATAAAAATATGCAACATGAAAAAGACGCTCGTTACTGATTTTTTAATGTATGCAATATATGCATAAGTTTATACTGCCGTGTAAGTTTCAGACTTTCATCAGTGTTGTTGCTCAAATAGATTGTACAAATATTTTTAAAAATGGAATAAAAAATCGAGCGTAATAAATCTCAATACTACCGAATACTAGTGATGATGATAGTAACGATAATATATAATTTTACGATCACGTGGCATATAAATAAATACAATGTAGTTTCATAAAAAACTTTATAATTTTCTGTCTCAATTATAAATAAAATAGTATCATAATTTAGTCTACTTTATCGATGTCAAATTTAAAATAACAGTAAAGACTACATTAGTATCGCAAAAATATCGATGGAAAGTCACCATTCAACAACACTAAACAAGTACCTTGTTATAACAATTTAATATGTCATTACATCATTTCCATGTAGTAAAAGCTAAGGTCGTACAGCTCAGAATATAAGAATTTAAACTCTTGTTTTTTTTCTTTCAAATCGTCAATTCTTTCACCCGGATGCCCAAAGTTAAATCTCGATAATTTTGTCGAGTCGAATTGAGGCCAGCAACATCTTTAGAAAACAAACCTTGAGATTGGCCTGCAGTTTCGCAAATAAGACAAGTTAGGTAACATAATAATACACAAGATCTACTTAAAATAAAACTTGCTTGGTGTATAAATTAATTATGTATTTTTTTACCTCTTATTTACATTATAAAACCTTTACATTTTATCATTTATTTTTAGTTAACCGAATCAGTTTGTTAATAATTTTAGCGATTGGCGTTGAAATAAAATAAAGCGAGAAATGAAAAATAATCGGAATTATTAAACTATTATTTGCAATCACACAAGCCTTATCAGCAAAACATCGATAAACTGTTTTTATTACGTGGAATATGTCATAGTATAAATATGCCGACAATCCAGGGATTCATAATCTTCACATTTAAGAACAGTTACAATTCTAAAAGAGCACTATTAAAAATAAGTTGCATATTATGGTCTTCCTGTAAGATAGTAAATAAAGTTTATTCCTTAGAATCTGCAGACAAAATATGTTTAGCTTTAGTAAAATAACGTAAAGAAAATGCAACATTTTTAGGAATTTTAATGAACGACGAAAACGCCCTGTAATTATTTGTCATCGCAACCAATAACAGGTTCTGTTAACCTGCATATGACGTCATACGTAACAAATTTGGCTATTTAAATTTTAACAATTATTTTCAGCGAAAATAAATCAGAAATATATTGACAGCCTGTTTATAATGTATCAAACAACGATTTAAAATAGTTTTCAGAAAAGCGTCAAATAGCCTATTGTAGGGGATAATTTTACTCTTAATGCATATTTGCATCGTAATCTTCCTCATGACACATCGTATATTTTTTAGACTGTTATACAAATATATTTGGATAAAAAAACGTAAATAATATTTTCAAGCTCATTAAGTTAATATTAAAGTACTTATAATCAAGATTTTCTATAACAGTAATTGACTTAAAAAGCTTGTAGCGCGTAAAAATATATGCGTTTCCTCGTCTCCAAACAAGTCTCTACGACCAGCGGTTTAGGCTGTGCGTTGTCTGTCAATCGGTAATATGTCAGGACATCTCCTTTTAAATATGTATAGATAATTTCTTGTGGCTACTAACTTTAGTTTTCGTTTCATCACGCGCATACATAACCAGTGCCGTGTACAAACACCATTAGTAACACCGACGACCACCAGCCAGTGTTGCTATCTCTGAAATCTAGGAATTGATTCCCAGTCGGGCAACATAGAGAATGAACTTAGCTATATTGTATCTGGTCTGGAAGTTATGGTACTTTCGTAATCTCAAATACTCCATATTACGAGGGCTTTTATCTACTCAGCTTGAAATCTGAGCAATGTAAGTGATGTTGTTATAATATTTACCTTCATAACAGTCCCTGACGGTGAAGAAGTATACGTAGTACGAATCGTTGTTGAAGAACAACAACGAGATCCAGCTGTAACAGCCGTATATCGGCACGATGAATAGAATGCGCACGATCCATCGTTGCTCCGAGGGGTTCGTATACCAGCGCAAGTGTTGGTAGATCTGCAATGAAACCTTTGTATCACAAAAAGAGCCATATATCACTAAATTTTAGATTAAACAAGTACATACATTCTGTGATTCACAATCATTACTTGATGAAATTTTTGGAGATCTTATCATTAACAGTATCAAATCCTAGAATTAAAAAAAAACAATAACACTCGTCTTATCAATAGTCTAGCTAGAGACGTAATATGTTATTTATAACTTAAGTAGAAATTTTTACCAGATAAACAACACCTAAAATGAAATAGAAACTGTTAATAGTTAGAATACTATATTTTTAACAGTTTTTACTTCAATAACATTTCTGTCTATTTTGGTTAAAAATATTTGCTTACATTATGACATTTTCTTAAGTAATTACTTCTCTCGACTACAGATCAAGTGTACCCCGTGTGTTCATAAGTTTTGAGACAAACTTTTTACTGATAAAATAAAATGTTACTGGTTGTTATTTTTTTTTATAGATTTTGAATTTGTAATGTTAAGTTTTAGTTTATTTGCATCGCAAATTCATTTGATTATATTTTCTCGTGATGAAGGGTACGAAACAATTACGTGCAACTATCATTTCGCTATTTAAGGCGGGAAAAAAACCGATGAAGATTTTCTGCGAGCTGAAAAGTTTTCCTGTAAGCCGTAACGTCGTCTATTACACAATACAACGGTAACTACAAACAGACAAGTTCTCTGCAAGATCGCCAAAGAAGTGGTCAGCCACGCTCTGTGAGGTGCCTGCGAACATCAAAATCATCTGAGAGCGACTTCGCCGAAATACATGTCGCACTCAGAAGTAACTCGCTGTGCAGACTAATATTTCGAGCGTTTCAATGAACAGAATACTGAAATATGATCTTAAGGTAAAGGCCTATAGCAGTTCAACTTATTAAACGATCGTCTTTGTAAGTTACCACGCGAACGTTGTCCATTGCTGCTGAGGAGACATGATGCCAGGAAGATAGTCTTTACCGACGACAAAATTTTCACTGACGAAGAAAAGTTTAACCAACAAAAGAATAAAGTGTACGCTAAAAGTAGCAACGAAGTCCCAGCTCCTGCACGAAATGTCACGCACACTTATCATCCGGCTAGTGTGAAGGTACGGTGGGGAGTCACGTATGAAGGTGTCACTCCGCTCCATTTCTGCCAAGAAGGTGTCAAAGTGAAAGTCAAGAATTATCAGCTACATTTTAGAGCTAGTGGTGAAACCCCTGTCTGATACGTTATTTCATAATAAGGATTGGGTTTTTCAGCAAGACTCAGCGCCATCCCATAAGGCAAAAAGCACCCAAGCTTGGTTGAGGGAGAATGTGTCGGCCTTCTCACCTCCAGCCCCGACCTAAACCCGCTGGATTATTCTTTATGGACTGAATTAGAGCTCAGGGCCTGCAGTAAGTCCCACTCAAACTTGGAGTCACTGAAGCGGAGCCTTGTTCAAGAAGCAAAGCGAATTCCACTAGAAAAGATTCGTGACGCCATTGATGACTGGTCAAAACGTCTAAAGGCCTGTATTAAAAACAAGGGCGGTTATTTTGAATGAAATATATATTTCATTGATAATTATATTCTATCTAATGGTAACTGAAAATTTTAGAAATATAAGTTAATTATTAAAAAAGTTACGCAACTTATGTGTGACACACACAACACACGAGGAAAATATTTATTAGTAACTTCATTTAGATTTCTAACATTTATACAACATCGTTACAACTAACTTCAGGGTAATAAATATTCATAAGTGTTATTATTTAACGTTAATGTTAATCAGGCATAAGACTGAACAAATATTTTGGGTAACTGGTTATGTCTTTATCACTTTGTATGTTTTAAAATGTACAACAAAGACTTCCCAAGCAACAGAACTAACACATAAATAATACAAAGTTCTAAATTTGCTAATGAAAAGTATAATTAAATGTTAATTTTAATATTAGATTGATATATGTAATTATAAACCCAATTAACTTTAGTACCAGGTTTTAAACATTAACCAACAAAAATAAGTCAACACGTCTCAATTTAACGTATTTCTTCTATCATTATAAATTTGCTTTAGATGGCCAATTGTCAAGTAATAACTTTAGTGCTCATTTTAAAATAAGTCGGATTATGTTTTTGACACTACACCCGGTTAAATAGCATGATTTAATAAATGTTGATGTAACTGTTAACGGGTCAACACCCAGTGGCACAAACGTCAATTAAAATTTTCATTAGTTTAAAGTACATTACCCATACAATTTTAACATTAATTTGATCTTAAAGCCGTCATTAAACCTTAATGATCGTTTGTGCAATTGAACGTTAGTCTTGTAAACGTGACGAACTAAATAAGCATTACACCATTTTCTACCAATAACGTTTTTGATGACGGTGAGATAGTATTATTGTTATCACAATATCTAATTAGGTCCATTATACAAATACATTTTATTTACTGCTTAAATCAAATCGCAAAAAACAATTGGGAAATAATGTAAATATATCGAAAAGCTATGGCATCACTTCAATTTACGGTAATAAGATCAAATTGTTTCTTTTAAGTTAATGTTTTATAATATATATTAATGTTTCTTATATTTAAGAATAATCGGTAAGTTCTCTCCATTTTATTTAATACTCAAAATAAGAAAAATCTCTTGACATTTAACTCTATTATTAAACTATTGAAGACACTTTCCATTACAATAATATAAAAGCATACATGACTCATCTGTCAAAAGAAAAATATTAGAATACGAATAAAAAGCTAATAAGGTGGACTACAAAGTTCAAAATGAGATAAACAAATGAAGATAAGCTAGGATATGTAAACATATTTACATAAACCCTATCAATTGAAAATATAAACAAAGACACTTTCTGTACACACAAATGCATTGGAGAAGTGCAATAAAATGAATACCGTATCGTTATATGAAATCCGGAATTACCTAACAGTCACTTATCGAAGTCCCTTTTAACGTTGGTATTTTAGACTGTTATAAAGTGACTAATTCGCGTGAATATTTTCAATTATCATAGTAAGTATAAATAATCTCTTTACTTCTCTTTGACAAACATAAACTCTTAACTTTGTAAGTCAACAATACGATATAAACTGAATTATTATCAGTTTAAGGTGGTTTAAAGGATAAATAAATAAATATAAAATAAATATTACACAACTGAAATACCATCGCTCCAAATTTAATGAAAAAGCTATTGCTTTGCGTAAATTTTAATGAAACAATTATCATTCTGACCCAGAAAAATTGGGTTTTCTTCGTTAATCTGATAAGAAAGCGAAACGCGACCTCGTAATCGAGAAGCCAAACACAATACTCTATTTACGATCGCCAAAAAAACATTTGTTAGATTTACAAAATCTCGGTAACTAATGAAGAGCTAGTTAAAAATCCTTGACGGTCGGACACATAAACACCAAAGAAACCGAGCTTCACGTAATCAAGACTTCATTAATATGTAAGTCTAAAAAGAAGTTTCCTTCTGTCTCGGGATGCACGTACTCACTGAAGCACTTACCGAAGAGGGATATTCATTATTGAAGAGTTGAGACGGCAAACTCCTATTAGGTAGGCACTCTACACGACCCTTTCATTATGCATGTATGAATTTTCAAGGGCCTGTACGTGATGACGATGTTAAAACTAGCAGATACTAAAATATCATCAATAGGGGTGCAGACAACTTTTCTATAATTTTTATTTAATAGATATACATGTAATATAATACATCTGAATTCATCATTCATCCATCACATCATATAATAAGTTAAAATGTAAAAAAAAAGAGAATCTACTTCTAACTTAAAAAAGTGAAAATAATACTTATCTCAAAAGCGACTTATTCAAGAAAATACTATTAAAGACTGGCCAAAGTTATTAATTAAATGATAGGCACCGAAATTCAATAGCGTTTTCTTGAATAAGTCGCTTTTGAGATAAGTATGATTTTCGTTTTTTTTTTAGGTTTGAAGTCGGTTCTATTTTTTTTGTTTTTATTTCATGCTTTTAAGTGATATTTATTTTTTATATAAAAAATAAGGTAACACTAAAAATATTTCTCTGAAAACCTCATTAAAATCAGTTCAGTCAAACGCGAGATAATCGCGCACAAACATACATACATACAAGTCAAACTGAGATCCTCCCTTTTTAAGTCGGTTAATAAATTTAATTTTCAAATTTTTGCTATTTGCGGTCACGTGACAACCAGCATATATAATATTGTTTTTTTCATAATTAATTTAATCAATATTATAAATATAATAATAAGCATAAAAGTGTGATTATCAGTATTAGAGTATATCAAAACACTACGCAAAAATATACCTACCATAGATTTACTATGACATATCTATACCTAAAAGAAAATCTAATTTCTTGATTAGAACTTTTATGACTACCTTAGCATTATTAAGTTAACTGTCATAGTACCTTATAGTATACATATATAATTAAGACTATAAAAAGATATTATCTGTAGGTAGGTACATAATTGTTTTAAAATATGTAATTTCAAATAATCAATTCTTAAAGTTACCGGGCACAATAAATGGTATTAGAAAATTATATTACCAGGTAAAGAAAGAAAATAAAAAGAATACTATGTAAAATTGTAAACAGTATAATTAGGTAGTGTAGTGGCGTTGCTATAATAATTACCAGGCTAAAATCGCGGCAGAGTACTTTCACTTATTGCTGTAAAACCTACTGATTTATCTTCACAGTTTAAAAGGCGAATATATTTTGCGGGTAATTTACTGTGTATTGGAAATATAATGGGCCAATAAAATTTGGGTTTCGCCGTGAGATGTAATTGTAGTGTTCGAAATATTATGTCTGTACCGCACTTCAATTAAGTAATTATAAAATAGGTACTTTATTAATTAGTTATCCACTCTTTTTGATATTTACCAAATAGAATAAGAACATTCTAATACTAAGTTTAAATGATCAATAGAATGTAATTTTCTAAATGTTTTTAACACGCGGGTTTTGAAAAAGAGTCATCCTACTTATAATATACTTCAAAATAAGGTATTTTTTTATTTAATATTTATTACAATACCTATAGCAAAAGGCGGACTTAATGTCATACAGAATTCTCTATCAGTCAACCAGTAAAATTGTTTGATAGAAAGTCTACAAACATATTTACATGTATATATATAATTTATAAACATACCATAATAAGTCAGATACAAAAAGGGGCAATTATTTGCAAGAATGAGTAAGTGTTCACGGACCATTCTCTTAAATACAACTTTGTTGGGAGCTTTCTTAATGTTAAAGGGTAGGGCATTCCGGAATAGTGTGGCAGCAAGAGTAAATGAATAAGAGACGAATACAAAATAGTATTGTATATTAAATGGTTATTGGTTTTAGCATTATGTTGTTTTCCGCTTTGAGTCCGATTCCGTCATTGCATATTAGTCAACGGTTAGCGCACACGGAGAGCCACACCCACGAACAGCTCACAACAAAATGTTAAATAAACTTTCTATCATACGAATCGTGAGGTATAATCACTACCGTATCCAATAGACGAGTAAAACTGAGTTGCATATAAAAAACACTTGGCAAATGTTTGGATTAATTTCAAATAATAGGGATGCGGGATCTTTATTCTTATTGCGACAGTATATCTGGCGATATTAAACGAAACTTGCGAAAACAAATAAATTATTTCTGTAAACTATCTTGCACAGAACTGCACATTTAAAATCTCGATTAGAGAAGGATAGAAACATGATCCGCGTAATAATCTAGTGAACCGTATATAGGTAACACAGCTGCTGCTACCACATTACTTAATGGTGCGCAAAGACTAGACCAACGAACGCTAACGAATGAGCTTCGTTGTTCCTTATTATTCGTAACTGGAACTGGTCCAGCACGCACCATAAAACGCAGTACCGCTGTAAAAGCCACCAGCGTCCAATCCTTAGGCAACTTTTACAGTCTGCACAAAATGGCAAGCCATTGTTCGCACGTTCTATATTTTTTTTCCGCTTCCAACTTATCACGGTAGATAGCTTTTTATAGTAAATGTCCATTTGTTAATAAACTTGATGGAACTGTAATTAGTCTGCGACCATTGCTCCTAATTTGCTAATGCGTACGATTATGTATATCAACGAATTATGTGTGGTTACAATAAACGGAAACTACTCAGTTGAGTCACTTGCGCATATGAAGGTCAAAAGTTATCTTACTGGTTTTCCTGTCACATTCTGTATAAATCGATTTGCACAAATACTTACTTCGATGTTTTCAAGAGCAAAGTTAATTGTAAAAACTTTAAATAAATTATAAAAAGATATTTCAACATCGGTCTAGTTTATCATCATTATAAGCAATATTAGCAATAGGTGCACTTTCTTTATTTTAAAATATCTTATAAATATACTGAAGACGACTACTTCTTTAATACATATACCGAACTAAACTTATGGTCTTTCTTTAGTAATACATAGATGTGACTTTCAGTTCGAGTGAAAAATAGAACACACATTGCTGACTTATATACAACGCCCTTAGTAATTAATTTTTGTTTTGTATTTATATTTCCGTATATGCAGTCAAGTAAATGCAGATAAAAAAAATCTTAGATCTGATTGATTCTTCACTATTAATCATAGCACCATTGTTTCTTATTACCATATAATAAGCGATTATTTCACTTCTTTCCATTATTAAGTGTATATCTACAGTGTTATTCTAAAAAACCTTGGATTCGCCAATTAGAACAACGCTATCAAAGCGTTGAGGTCCAATCAAATACATCCTGTTTGAAAAGGTGCCGTGAAAGCGCTGAGCTCCAAGTCGAGTTCGACGCTGTTTTTAACAGAGCAGCATAGCCGAACAAATATGAATATAATTACAATTTTGTAATAAAGATCCAGATCCACCGACACAATACTTTTTAAAAGTATACCATTCTACATAATAATCTGATTTAGTAATCTATTGTTAACAGATAACACGGTCAACGATAATGTTTACAGACTTTCGGATGATTTATAAGATAAGAGCGATAGCAAATACAACGAAAGCATAATGAAAATTCTTTACAAGAAAACCAACATAGGATAGTATTTGATAAGTTTTGAAATCAGACAATTTTTTATAATGATCGATCTGTTGCTTCCTAATAGCATATTCACAATTATATGTAGAAGCAAAGCAGTATTATGAAACAATACATCTTATTTTACAAATACTAAAGAAAGTAAACATATTTTTTACATAAAATAACCGTTTAGCTTGTTCTCATGAATTTATTTATTTCTGTTCAACGAGACAACTTTTAAAATTCTAGTCAAGCACCTGTACTGTTAAAAAAAATAGACTGTGATTGAGAAAATTTTCCTTTAAAAAAATACTAAAGACAATAAAGTCACGAAATCTGCAATACTGAGTTTCTTTAAAGAACGTAAACGTTTTTACATTGTACAAAATCTTGAACAAACAGTCATACAATTTGATAAGAATCTATTTGAAGAAGTGGTCTATTTTAGATAGTCCGACTTTTACTTGGCCTTATTTCAGATGGCTGTGAGCACAACCTCTTTTATGTTCTGGAACCGCTCTTGCAACGAGCTCCTGATATTTTTTTTTACAGTGAGTTAATATCAAATAGAAGGAAGGAGTGCGAAGCTATTATTTTTACACCATTCGTAGGCTGTTCCGATAACGAGTTCCTGATAAGAAGAATTACTAGCTAGTTTTCAGTATTTCTCGGCAAAATGGGTGTTGAAAAGTCATAGTGATTAGATTACATATACTATTATTTTGTCATAAAAAAAATACTCTTTACACTGACATTAAAAACAGTATATTGTGCTGGTTACTTTATTCCCAATAACAATTCAATCCCTTTCATAAATCTCCACTGATTCTAACGCAACCAACAGACGAAAATAACAATAGATCCCCATAAATGAAGGTCACACTATAAAACGATTCGTTGTCGTTTCAATTTACTCTCTCAATGAATCCGTTAATATATCAAGGAGACTTAATTTCGTTTTGGTCAAATGATATATAGCTATTTAAAGAAATCGAAGCGATGGTCGTTCACTTCTTAGCGCTTCTACGGTTTCACGGTCAGGTTTGTCACGAAGACTACACGGTACAATCACAACGTCAATTCGTTAGCCATTCGACTTTATATTTCTTGAATCCTTGATAGGTATGTATGCAAAGTATTGAAACTACTCGGTCTTCACTGTGAACATCCTGACCATCAGTGTATCGTATCTATGTGAAACCGGCTTCGAGGTGATAATTATCTTAATAAATACAAAACACTACACAAACTCTTTTTGTATTTTAGAACTAGTTATTGAGAAATCATTTTTAAACAACTAGGTATAAGATATGGTTTTTCTGATAGAGAAAATTGTCTAGGATAGACCTACAAAAAAAAATGCACCCCCTTAATGTTTATATTTTTTATTTGTATTTTCATTTCACTTTTTGTTAAATGTGATTTCACAGTTCAATTTTCGTTTGTATAATTTTCACAGTTCACAGTTTCAGTCACAGTTTCGATTTCACAGTTCAATTTTCGTTTGTAAAAATGCACCCCCTTAATATTTATATTTTTTATTTGTATTTTCATTTCACTTTTTGTTAAATGTGATTTCACGGTTCAATTTTCGTTTGTATAATTTTTATTATTACAAACAAAAATAAAGTTTACTAATTCATATATTTTAAAAAATTTTGCCTGTAATTACGGGCAATTATCAGATATTTATCGGATAATTATCAAAAAATATAATTATATTAATAATTACGAACCCACTATGAAATATTCATAATCGATATTTTAGTATTTGTGACACTTATCACGTTGCACATAATTAACGGCAACGATATGCCGTCTAATGTGATGGCGTTATATCAGAGTCAAAAGAGGCGTACGTAAAAGAAGTTTATTTGCACCTTGTAAATGGAGGATACATTAAATTTTGACAAATGGACGCGTACATGTACTATGGTTGTTATGCTTATGTTATGTGCGATGCTCGATGATAATAATTATAATGTTTTGATAGTCTTATTTACCACTTTATATACAAAGAATTTAACGTTGACGCGTTCCATTCTGAAGTGCCACTTTTAATAAGGCCCACTGTTTCGGAAGCACGTATCATAAAAAAAACAAATACTTCTACAGACCACATCTACTGTAGTTCAATATTATTAATTCTCAATATTATTAATTCATTTCTTAGTTAGAACTTTATTCAACTTGAAGATAAAAATAGTCTAATTATAATGCATGTATTCAAAGACTTATGAACCTACTTCACATAGAAGTCCGCATATTTACAGAATTATTAACATTATTTTACATACACGAAGTTGAATATTCGCAGATAAATTTTGAAACAAGAACTATTTTAGGATAATATTAAACAAATATCTAAACGAACAAAAGCGAATTTTTTGAATGTGTTGTAAGCGGATATCTAACATTAAGATATTTTACTCGTATAGACTAAAGCTCTGTCGACATAAGGATATAGTAAAGGGAAGTGTATTAAGCTAATTTCATGGATAGCAAACAAACTGGGCGGGGCACGCCTACATCGTTCCCCCAATTTATGAGCACAATTACACACACAACATCTTGCGAAAAACATCGTTAATTTCAGCTAGATTTCATAAAAACGACCCATGCTCATTATTTTGAGCGGATTATACATTACTTGGTTATTAATATAAAATCCCTCTGCAGGTCAGGAACATGATTCAGGAACACTTAAACCTTACCAACTAGTCAGGATGAGAACGTGCAATTCTCGGTAATCGCGCAAACCTTGCGAGGTGAGCGCAATTAAACAATCTTCCACCCGGACCTATCCATTTGGAGGCATCCATCTAATCGCCCTTAGGTCACCAAAGACTCACGGTTGCCGCTCGCAACCAAGAATATTTCAAGGGTTTTTAGTGGGTAGGCCTTAGTCCTTTGAGCTGCTCAGTGAAATCACCACTAAGTAGGTCCGCTAGGGGGGAATAATCCTGCATATCCGTATACCCACCCGAATAACGCATTTTCTTTCGGGCAAACCCCTACTAATTTGTGTTCTGTGGGTCTACCCCTAGTGGATTACCTCCCCATTCTTTACCATAAACCTGTGTGTGTTATATATTATATTACAATGTCTGTGTTATATTGTAAACATTGACATCATTTGATTAATTCCAGAAAAAAAAAATGTAACGCGCGTCCTCCTTATCGGACTACCCACAGCTCGACACACCTTGTTATTGCATCGTAAATATATTTCTAAACCATTAACTGTTTATTTTACATCATTGGATGAAGAAAATATTCAGAGCAGAAACGTTATGTATCCATAAAAATGAAAAAAATATATGAATAACATTTACTATTTCAACTTAAATTAAATTGTTTATTACAAGCGCGATGATCTTGAAAACTACCAGACGAATTTCATATGGTTTTCATCAATGAATGGAAAACCAAGAGACAGACTTTGATGTAAAATTCATTTTAAAGTTTTCTTTTGTTTCTGGTCATTTCTTGTCATAATAGTTGATTATGTCGTAAAATGATGCAAACTCTTACTTCAAATTGCTTTTCTTAATATAATAAACTATAGTATAAAAACGAGTTATAAAAAGCTCAACGATGAAAATTATTTATAACTTTTTTAAGTGCTCTTTTAAATCATGCTCGGATAAGTAGCTGAAATTAGCTGTACATCAATACTAGGTACTTAAAATAATACCTCCTAAATAGCATTCAATCGTCGCAACTGAGGAGTCGTGCTACGCAAGTAGAAGAGGGAGTTTTCCATCTCGCTCTTTGATCGCGATGTCGCTGGGGTCCCGCTGCTGCTGGCGACCGGGTTTGCGACTAAGGGACAGTGAACCGATGACCGGACTGGCTTTTGTTAGGCTAGACATCGATGGTAACCGGGGCTATCGGGGGGCTCCCATCACGGATTAGGACCCGAAACGAAAACGTCGTGGACCGAAACGTGGGCGGACTGCGCGGGGTATGGTTCCATCAGGACTTAAGGACTCATACCATGCACCACTTGCATAGAGAGGGACATCGCTAGGTGAAGTTAGTACGCGTAAAGCATTTCCTAGCGTAAAAAAATGGCTATAATTTACGAGTGCGAAATCGCGGCAAAAGAGGCTATTATTATATAGCGTAGAAAGGGTAGAAGTCTATAAACGACCGAAAGTAAAATTTTATTTAATAATAAAAAAACGAAAATACATGACTTCTTCGGTCTGTTTAGCACGCAAACTAATATCAACATAAGTTTTTAGCACTCGAAAGTGTGTTTATCACGTCCATCGATTAATTAACAACGTCGAGCACTTATTAAACGCTTATTGATCAAGTGACGGAAAGAAAATTACAAGTGCACTTTCTATACGACGAGCGAATGTGGAAACTCCAGATAAAAACCGGAAAAGTACGACTCGTATAATGCTATCTATAAAGAGGTGGTCTCATCATAAGTAAGTATTAAAAGAAAAACAAGCTTTGCGAATATGTAAAGGAATTATATCCTATTGCTTTTTGATTTTGTAAATATGTAATAAAATCGCTAAATGCCTCCAAGACTGAGCAATGACTGCCAAGACTGAAAATGTGATTTTTATATTAACAATAAAAAAATAAATTAAAAAAAAACATAATTTACATCGTATTGATAATAATACGAAGGATATCATCATTGTTATTTTTAGATTAGTCGAGTACGAATATATTAATATATTTAGAAGGACTATTTATGAAATGGTATTTAAAAAATATATATTTTATCACATTCTAATATGGCGCCGACTCAATGTATAAAAATGTTGTCTAATGTGTAGGTAGTCAATTAGATGTAATCACAAATTTAATTGATGAGAATAATTTATTATTTTATATTTTCAAAATCGAAACACACGGCGCTAAAAACTATTATAACTCGGTTTCTATTTATACCCTCGCTAAAACTTGGGTGAAAATTTGTTTTAGCGCCTTGAGTCTACTATAAAGTCAGCTGTTTTCGAGACGAGCAGGCAAGCAGAATAAAATAATTAACCTTCTTACATATAACTAAATATATACATATTGTAGTTTTATTAGAAAATAAGTAACACTTCAAAGTGCGTTAATTAAAAAGAAGTCGCATTATCAACATTTACTTTGTCCAATAGACAATACTTGAATTGGCCCCCAAAATTGTCTCATTAGTGTAAGGTTAGACGTTATGGTATTCTATACTGTCAAAAACCATCAGCCTGGCCCTAAAAATCGCTAGCTCAATAGTAACACATAAATATTTTTTTCTCTGGCAACACCTCGGTAAAATATAACGAGGAAATTTCGGCTTGGGAAACGGTTTGATCGATACTTGATTTTAAACCTCTGGACATATTAAACAAGTGCGACACTCATATGTATTTTGTACATAAAAGTTCTAATTGAAATTTGAAGTTAAATTGAAACGTATACTTCATTACTCACCATACATTTTTATAAACGCGTCAAAACACTGATTAATAATGCCAACAATATTTCTACACAATAAATTTTTTAACAGTTATTTCAAAACAATAAAAATATTTACATCAACAAAGAGTATTCTCAACAGTGAGCAGCAATTTATAACACATCACAGTACATAAAGTAATATACTTTGTAATGAGTAGGTATTTATTACTAGTTTTTCTGTGTGAGGCCAACACTCCAAAGTCTTCTCTGTTCCAAGGATATGGACCGAGTGGATTTTTTTAAGCATTTTTCATTAAGAATATTTTTCAATATAGCATTGTGAATGCGAATTGGATAAAATATAATAATAAGAATAGGTATTAAATTTTTTTTCTTGGATTTTTTGCTTTGCTTGGATATTGCACTTTTTTTTTTGTTTTTCTAAATTTTATGAATTTTTTTTTTCTATTTTTAATGGAATAAAGAGGAAGCCTTTACGTTAATCCTGACTAAGAACTTCATATTACCAAATTTCATCAAAGTCCATTCAGTAGTTTTTGCGTGAAGGAGTTAGAAACATACAAACGTCTAAACCTAACTCTCGCCTTCATAATATTAGTAGGATTATAAGAAGGTTTAATATCTTCTTTTTAAAGTCAATGTCGTCTTATTGTTTTACAAATAAAATCAATCTCGTTATGCTTAAATAAAAAAAAAATACACACATGTTTCGTCTTCGTATAAAATTCTTGTTCCCGTTAATACAGCCACGTAAAAGGCGTTTCCCACAAAGCTATTAGTTTACATAAAGTATTTTATTACGATCATAACACTAGTATCGCGTAATCTGTAAATACGGGACAAATAATACAATTTAATATAAATGTTCAACACAGAAAAGGAAACTCCATCAATAAATGCTGACGCATATCACAATCAATAGCAATTAGCACGAATCACAATATAAACATCTAATAAAATATTGGACATCATACAACATTCACAAAGTGCCTATTTAAAGCAAATTAAAATATGAACAATTTAAGCCTCTTATAACTCTCGTTACGGAATATTTTTTTCAGACCTATCGAGTAGAATAAGCTTGATATTTCAATATTATAAAGGGTCTCAGACATTTTTCCGCTTGGTCTGCATTGACATTATGGATGAAAATAAATGGGGATAACAAAAGCCGCATAAATAATAAGAGGAATTAAATATAAATATTATACGCTGTAATTTATTCATCAAAGTGACTGATATAGATCACTTAAAGGCATCAAGTGTGCTTTTTGAACAATATTCTGTTCTATGAAGTTGAAACAAAATAAAAATGTTATATGGAACAATATAATCAAGATAACTAAGTAGTTTCGCGGACGACCTTTCATTTGAACTATTTTCCCATGGTCATATAGGCCTACTGCGAATTATGAAGGCCAAATGAAAATTTAAAATAACACGTTATTATTTTTGATTAAGATTTATTAAATCTATACTAATATTATAAAGTGGAAAGATTTGATTGTTTGTTTGTTTGCATCGGACGGATTTTACAAATTTTTTCACCTACGGGATTGACATAGTCTATAATTTAGGGGAATACCAAAGTCGCGAGGTAACAGCTAGTTGAAAAGACCTTTTGGGATTCAAAACGTTGGTTCCCAAATTAGAAGAACAAATAAAACTCAACACGTGACGCTCATGGTACTATAGATAAATTATGTTAATTTGTATTGTGTTTTATGTAGTATAATCGTAATTATCTAGATTGTCTGAAAGAGATTATAAATAATAGTTAATATTTAAGAATATCTCACCTAAAAAATATTCGAACCGTTTAAAATATAGACGCAAATTGTTATTAAATATCCGAAATATAGAGATCAAAAATGGCTGGTGATGACAACACAACATGAATAATATAACTTTCTCCGTAATGTAAAGTTTGCCATATAAGTCATTGATTTTCTTTTAATATTGCCTCAGACAAACATATATTAAAAATGCTTCAGACATACATACATAACATACGGGCAGCTATTCTAAAGGTAAGTAGCGATCCAGCTACCAACAATATATAAAACGCTGATAGGCAACTTTGGATTATATTGAAACTCATTACTTAGGTGTATTTCCTAGAACTTACCTGTTGGCAAGTGATGAATAACGCTGTCCACACGAATATTCCCGCGATGACTTGGGCAGCTAGAGTTTGCAGGAACGGCTCCTGGGGCCGTTCGAACATTTTGTGAACAACCTCGCTGAGCGGCTGGGTGTCCGTCACGGTCACTGTTTCCGTCGCATTCATCCTGTATCAAAACATTATTTGCGTGAGCTCGTGACAGTGAACGGTGCAAAAAAGTTTATTGACCTTTGACGTTTGATGGGCTATTGAAGTTTTCGTCACGGGAATAAAAGCCTCTAAATATATTAAAAGAAGTATCAAACATTACAAAAGTATGTTGAACAGTACATAACGTGTTCGGCTTAGATTCGATTGGAATCGGATTGAATCAAAAGCATTCAACGTTGAAACAATTGGGCTTACCGCGTAAGCGCGTACAAGATTGTGGATTTATATCAACTTGTTGACCGAATGATACGCAGCTTATGATGTCTCTAATCGTATTAAAGTGCATTTGATTCAATCCGATGCCAATGAAATTAAAGAAGATCGTCTTAATTCTGGCCATTCAGAATGAAGTTCCTAACCCACTATCAGGCTATAGGCATACTCGCAAATTGTGGCCAATCATGGCCAATCAGAACGATTCATGTAGCGAGCTATGGGACCATACGTGTCCATGCAAATTCTAGCCGATCAGAATAATGAACGTATCGCGCTATCGGGTCATACGCGTGTTTGCAAATTCTAGCCAATTAGAGTAATTCATGTAGTGCGCTATCGGGTCTACGCATGCTTGAAAATTCTAGCCAATCGGAATAATTCATGTAGCGCTCTATCGGGTCCAAGCGTGCTTGCAAATTCTGGTCAAGCAGAATGATTCATGTAACGCGCTATCTAGTCATACGCATGCTTGCAAATTCTGGGTAATGACAATGATTCATATAGTGCACTATTAATCAATCAATCACTATCAGGTCATATGCATGCTTGCAAATTCTGGCTATTCAGAATTATTCTTGTAGCTGCTATCAAGCAAACACATGCCTGATTCCTTTTGGATGCGATAAGGACATAACATTTATAATTATATGTTCTTATTAAAATTAAGTATATAATGATATTTTATACAACAATGGTGTTGATTCAATATACCCATGATAAACTCTAGTGATTGAGTATTATTTATTCACCTGCATGGTCCCAAGGGAAATGTTTAGAGGGATAAAAAGTATCCTTTTATCTAAGTCACCTAATAACCTATCTGTATACCAAATTTCATCAAAGTCCATTCAGTAGTTTCAGCGTGATTGACGGACAAACATCCAAACAAAGAAACTTTCATATTTATAATATTGGGAGGATA
The DNA here is from genome assembly GCA_918026875.4 of Diatraea saccharalis. NCBI lineage: Eukaryota > Metazoa > Arthropoda > Insecta > Lepidoptera > Crambidae > Diatraea > Diatraea saccharalis. Next base: position 11,132,007 of record OU893337.1, read on the forward strand.
TAATTATTTTTTATTCTAAGACAGGGTTGACATTTCGCTACTATCTAGAGTATAGACCTTAATGTGTTGAAAGTTAAGTTCAAGTTGTCATTACTGACTAGTGTGGTACATAAGCAGAAGATGGAATCAACTACCCTTCACTCCTTGTATCTCTAGAGAATCTACATAACTTTTTTTATTTCTATAATATTATAGACGACTACTATCTTTCAATATAAAACTTAAAATCAAAACTTGTATACCTGTTAAAAGGGGACATCAGCAAATTAGTAATAATTAGAGATGCACAGAATAGGTATGTATATATTGTATTCAGCATCCTTTCCACTATTTGTATTTAGCCTAATTATTCAGTTTATGCTGAATATCTTAAGTTCGAGTTTTTCTATTTTCTTGGCTACACAACATGGTGTAGTACGAAAAGACAAAACTTCTTACCTAAGATTTTTGTTACATTATAAATCAAAGAAGTCCTACTAAGAATATGTTCATTAAAATGAATTAAATGTAACAATTAAACTTCAAAAGTTGTTTTTAAGCTTATTTACTAATTTGGCGTAATATCTGATCTGGTAAAAGTTAAACCATATTTTGTCAGTTAAACAGTTTTCAGTATTTTGTTATTCAATGAAACCACAATGAAAACAGCGCATCTCTAGTAATAATAGATTGATTAAAAACCATTCCTTGGAATAATGCATCATATCAGTCTGTTTACATTAGCCTTTATTTCTCAAATGATCAAAGAAAAAAATTTATTTCTTAAATACAACAATAATAGTTTTATCTCATGATAATATAGTATCTGATTAACAATAATTGGTATGCAAGCATTTTAGGTGTTACAGTATACTTTATTATGTGGAATATTATATTAGAAATTTATAATGTGCCATATTTGTAGACCAACATTTTATCTTGATTTAATGATGCAAATGCATTAATCCTCATGAAAACAAATTTTAGAATTATTTGTATGAATATAAACCTACACACGCCAATATGAGCCAAATCACCAGAATTCTAATTTCACCAGTTATTCATTTGTAAAGTGTACAGGAAATTCTGTGTCTTTGCCACCTTCAGCTGAGATAGATTTGCTATAAGCCTTACAGTACACCAATACTAAATAATCAGTTTCTAAATGTTTATTACAGGGTACATTGATTGTAATTATGATGCTCAATCAGCATTTCAATTCACCTACATGTTAACTGGGACAGTTATTGCTTGGAATGTAAATAATTACTTCAGCTTTCTATGTTTACCGAGAAATATATTCAAACATGACAACTCACGGAAGAAATAAATTGGAGGTCACACGTCTTGACGTTTTCTTGTTCTTGTTGGGGTACCTACCTTAGTGAATGGCGATCCCTATTGTTAGCGATGTATGAAAAATCATTATCTCCATAATAATCCGAATAGTGTATAATAATGTCAATCATAAAATAATTACCTTGATAGAAAACGTAAACGTATAGAGTTACTGTCTTTCTTTCGTTACCAGATGTCATTCGTAATCAACACCAACACATAGCACATATTGTTTTAGTTGCACATCCACATACACTGTTTAACAGATTTTCTTTAGTCAATTGTAAATACAATGCTGCTAGGTACATTAAAAACAAACAATTAGAAAAACTACATTTATTTTCTATTAATTTCCTGTAAATAATTCACTTCGCACTTCACCAATAAAACGCGAATTTATGACGATCACAGACCAAACTATTTTAGAACAATGTTGTGTCTGACGGTTTTAAGACATAGACAAAGTATGAAAGAAGGTTATTTAATGAACTTTTTAGGCCATAGATAGCAACACTAGCAATATAAAAAATCATTCACACTGTGTTCACACCCAGTCACACAAACGACCATTAAAATTTAAAGATGACTGCAAGATCTAATAGTACGAGATCCCACTGCAAAATCACTACGTTAAGCGTAGTTAGACAAAACTCACATTTTTACATACATTTATGAATAGGAGAATACATTGATAACAATCTGCCAGTCAATAAGTGGCCGCAAGTAATTTTAATTAAATTAATGTTAATTAATTTTCCAAAAAAAATATTCGTTCATATGTTTTTTAAATAAAATATCATCCACATCATAGCAATATACGTAAAGAATTTCAAAATCGATAGGTGCCGTTGTACAATCAGCCGTAATACGTTGCAGCCAGGTGTAAACAGGTAATATTTTGGTGTATTTATACGTTCATAACGTATACGCATGTTTTTTATATCAAATTAAAGCTAATTTTTTTTTAATATGACGATATAACGCTGCCTGTGAACAAATGGCCGCAAATTAAAGTTGCTAGCTGTTAAAGACTCGAGGTGTCCGTGATAAAGAGAAAGAGAGTTAGCGCGCAGCGCTTTTGTTAGACGAGGATGGCGGGTGTCAGCTGTGCGAGTATTTAAAGCCGTATATGATAGGCGTAGTATATTTTTTGTAAATAAAATAAAACGTAACCAAAATATTATTCTTCACACACACACACGCTCAGCACGCTCGGCATAAACACATGAATGTAATATAAACTTTATTCACTCTAATCATCATTACTTATTAAATATAAATAATTTTAATAATAAATGCTATGTATATATAGGTACCTGTAGAAGACAAACATATTCAAAGTAAGATATTCAAGATAAACCAAGTCCCGAAAATCGCTAATGCGCTGGAACCTTGTCTAAATAACACCCGCGTGACTTCATATGAAAATTGAAAGTATAGATAGCACAAAGTGCAAGAGATAAATTATATATGTATTATTGAAATACTTATGATTAATTGCTAAAAGATTTCTTCTATTGTTTTAATTACACTTTTTTAATTTAATACATGAATTTTGAAAAAAAAAATCAATTTATATGTTTTGATGCAAAAATTAACATGTTAGCACGCGATAACAAACGGAAAAGACATTTTTTTTAACATATATAATATAAGTGAAATTACGTTTAGTTATAGTGAAAATCGTAATACCATTTACTATTTTAGCCAACCATAATAAGTAACAACAAAATTTAACCATAATCGAAACCAACAAATATTATATTATATGATCTCAACACAACCAAGCTCATTAAGTAAACTCGTTCGTTAAGCAGTGTTTTTAAGTTAACGGTACTGAGTTTTGATACAATTACGTCATTAAAATGGCGGCCAAGTGCATTAGCAATTTGCGAGGATTATAATAATATTAAAATAATCAAACGATTTGAAATTGCACGTAAGCATGAGGAACTCAAGAACCTTTTGTCTATACCCAAACAAATCAATTTTCTAGGGTTTACCCAAGAAGTTTATATGTATATTTTATTTATTGAGTTCGCCCACACGATATTCATCGTAACCACGTTACGCTTCGTAGTATGGACAAAACGTTATTGGGACAGAAAAAGACGATGATAACTCGCCTAAATAGAACACAAACGCATGAACGATAGTCTTAAAATTCAATAGATTTAACTCCATTAGAACAACGATGCAATCGCATGAGAATGCAAAACATCTGCGCCACTATGTGAATGTGAACAGCGTTGTCACCTTTTGAGAGACAAAATTCGTGACATACCGATAGCCTATGCCGAAACATCTGTGTAATGTAACAACGCTTTCGCAGTTGACTGCGAAACCGAAAGTATTGACAAGGACTAATAATAGAGCGCGATAAAGAACCTGCGAAATATTGCCATACAACCTACAAGATTTCGCAAATCTTTCGCATTCGCATGCGATTACGTCGATGTGCTAACGGCGTAAATAAGCTTGTTCCTCTATATTATTTTAGTCTATCAATACTAATTTATTTGGTCTGTTTTCGTAACATATTTGCGTCCTCCATCCATAGACAATCAACAAACTGAAAATGAAAATGTCCGTCGTAAAAAATCTAATTTGATTTTGCTTGTGAAGTTATTGTAAATGTAATTGTAGCATGAGATGTGAAGTATCTTTATCGCATAAAATCACATATAAGCTTCACTATTATTAAAATGATTGTCCAAGAACCCATACAGGTAAGATTACGACGATGGCCTTTGGGAACTGTCAACCCAGTATTTGCATCAGAAATATCAGGATTACTAACCTTTTGAATCTTCAACAGGTAATTGTTTGGGATTGTCTCAATAATTATGAATACGACAATGCTATATTTCTGGCTGAGCGATTACATGCCGAAGGTAAATTACTTTTGTTCTTTTTATTACCCTCAGAAGCTTGTGATGTTGCTCTATATTCTTGTATTATTTATCGATTTTTGCCCAGTATAAAGTGAAACAATTAGTATATCATTCTCCAAAATTTTATATTATTTGTTGGTTTTACAGTGGCATCAGAAGAAACTGCATATTTGTTGGGAACTTGTTATTATAGAGCTGGTCGAGTAAATGAGGCTCATCATTTGCTACAGAACACATCACTGTCCCTACCACAATCTCGGTTCCTGCTAGCCAAATGTTCAATAGACTTAAAATCGTAAGTCTATTATCAGGTTTTTTTTTATATTTGACTTTGTGACTTTTAATAATTGAATGTTAAAAAACTAATATTTATATTGAGGATTTCTTAAAAAAGGTTTTAAAAAATTTACATATTCCCAGATTCATGTTTTATTATATAACTTTAATAAAATAGCCAAAACTAAAATTAAGTAACATAATCAGATTAAATAATTACCACAAGCACTGTAAACACCAGAATTTTGGTGGTGCTTGTTGTGATGTCAATGATATAGGTGTGTTTGCTATGATTTTACCATCAGGAGGTTTAATTTCTGAGGATTGAATTTTGCAGATGTTACACATTTAACTTTGATCCATAATTATTATGATTCTAACCTTGATCACATTATAAAATTATTTCATCACTATAATAATAGGTCTTTACCTGTGAAATTGCTGTTGTGCCGTACTGGCCATTTCAAATCTAAATATATTTTTTTTTCTGATAATTCTAATTACAAATTCAATAACATGGATTTTTTTTTTTCTAAAATTGTCAATAGTTTAATAGTTGAATTTTCAACGCATTCATGTTTGCAATCGCATGCGAATGCAAAACATCTGTGACACTATGTGAATGTGAACAGCGTTGTCACCTTTTGAGAGACAAAATTCATGACATACCGATAGCCTGTGCCGAAACATCTGTGTAATGTAACGACGCTTTCGCAGTTGACTGCGAAACCGAAAGTATTGACAAGGACTAATAATAAAGTGCGTTAAAGAACCTGTGAAATATTGCCATACAACCGACAAGATTTCGCAAATGTGTTTATGGAGTATGAGTACCATAGTGGCAGCAAGGCAGCACGCAACTGAGCAAACACTACAAACGAACGCACCACACGTTATTGATTTGCTCGATTCCATTCTGGAAATTTTGACCTGAAAAATGAACCCTGTGGTCGTCTGAAAACTGGCTGACAATGATAAATTAAAGGCGATAGTGGAAGCTGATGAAACTCAATCTACAGCTGAATTAGTAGCAGCAATCAAACAATAATGGTTTATTTGCGTCAAATCGGCAAGGTAAAAAAGCTTGACCAATGTATACTCCACAAACTCAATGATCGCAAACGCGAAGTACGCATCGAGACGTGCCTTGCACTGCTCAACAGGCATACAAATGAAGAAATTCTTAACCGCACGAGAAATGAATCCTGTTCGACAATCCTAAGCGTAAGCTCAGCAAGTTGGTTGGACCCAGGTTCAGCACCCAAACAATGCCCTAAACCTCATACTGCAGACGGTCTCCAAGCTACAAGAGCTGGGGTTGGAAGTTCTCCGTCATTCGCCGTACTCACCAGACCTTGCGCCACCAAACTTCTACTTTTTCCAGAATTTGGATAACTTCTTGGTGGGAAAAAAATTCAATACCTGAGAGCCAGTACAAAATGCCTTTGAAGAATTTCTTCCCTCCCGTCCATCTGATTTCTTCTAGAAAGACATCAATAAGCTACCAATGCGTTGGCAAAGATGCATTGATTGCATGGGTGATTAATAGAAATAAAAAATATATAAAAAAGATACACTTCATTTATGTCATGAAAAACGGCAATTTCATAGGTAAAAACCTTATATGAGATTAGAACTAGAAGATTTAGAATAGTCTTCAGAAGTTGCCAGGTTACAGAATAAGGAGGCAGAACTATTAACTAATAAATAGAAATAAATTGATTAACTTGTTTTTATTTTTCCAGGTACAAAGATGCGGAAGTGGCTTTAGGATCAAATTTAGACATTGTTGCTTCAGAGTTCGGAGAACAAGCACCATATGCTTTACAACTTCTCGCCAAAGTTTACAATATCACTGAAAGGAGGAGTAAAGCAGCTGAAGCGCACAGAAAATCATTATCATTGAATCCTTTTATGTGGAAATCATTTGCACAATTATGTAATATGGGAGAGAAAGTAGATCCAAACCAAGTATTCCAGATGAACACTGAATTTTCATTTGGTGTAACAACATTAGTAAATCTAGTCAGCAACTCGGAAAATATTTCCTTTGTTAATACTAACATTCCTAATAATACCAATTTGAATTCTAACGTCACGCCAAATAATGTAGCCACTCGGACGCCTATGACAATGTCCACAAGTATTACTCCAGAGACTCAGGCTCCTATGAAGCGAATGCACAGTGTTTTCAGTGGGATAGCTCCTGTGCCATTTTCACCATCTTTTGGCATGTTACCGATGGAAGAATCTCCCATACTGTACACTCCGACACTCACTGATTCTAATGAACAGAAAGCCATCCCCAAAATAGTTAATTCTTTAAGGGCACAGATGGGTCAACTGAAAGATGCAGTGTTTAGCCCAACTCCTCGGTGTACACTAGGACCAGCGCCTCGACGATCATCTAGGTTATTTAGTAATAACAATAGCAGTTATTCCGTAAAAGAAAACAATAAATCTCCAAGCAGAAAATTTGTAGCTCCTAAAAGTCCATCAAGAAAGAATAAACAGCGAACTGCAAAAAATATGAAAACCAATCCAGTTGAAACAAATGACAGAAATAAAAGCATGGAAACAGTTACACCTATGACACCAAAGAATTCCAATGGTGTAGCATTATTAAGCTTATTGAAGGAACTAGGCGAAGCTTACAAATCATTAGCTGGCTTAGATTGTAAAAATGCTATTAAGTTATTTCAAGATGTTCCATCTAAACAACTGGTTTCACCATGGGTGCAAACAATGATAGCTCGTGCTCACTATGAACTAGCTCAATATGAGGCTGCAGCAAAGATTTTTGCAGACATTCGTAAACAATATCCTTGCCGCACAGAGGGTATGGATATCTATAGTACCTGTTTATGGCATCTCCAAAGAGAAGCTCAGTTGTCAGCTTTATCGCAAGAACTAGTAGAGTTGAACAGAACTGATCCAATTGCTTGGCTAGCCGCTGGCAATTGCTTTTCCCTCCACAAAGAAAGAGAAACAGCTCTAAAGTTTTTCAAAAGAGCTGTACAGATAGATCCCGATGCATCATACGCTCATGCACTTTTAGGACATGAATATGCTGTAGCAGAAGAGACTGACAAAGCACTAGCAAGCTTTAGAACGGCTGTCAGTATTGACCCTCGTAATTATGTTGCTTGGTTTGGTATTGCAACAGTTTATGCACGTCAAGAACGTTGGAAACAATCGGAAGTGCATATTCGTCGCGCGCTCACCATCCATCCTCATTCTGGGGTACTGAGGTGTCAGTTGGGGCTCGCACAAGCAGCTTTAGACAAAACAGATCGAGCCCTCGCTACTCTCGAAAGAGCCGTCGCTTTAGACACTGAGAATCCTTTATGTCGTTTCCACAGAGCTTCAGTTCTTCTACGAGCCGGAAGACCTCAAGAAGCCCTAACAGATCTACATTATCTCAAAGATATAGCTCCAAGGGAGTCATTAGTATATTATTTACTTGGAAAAGTTCATAATAAATTAGGCAATACCCATTTGGCCCTGATGCACTTCAGCTGGGCGACAGATTTAGATCCTAAAGGCACTGGAGGACATATAAAAGAAGGTTTCGATCCATCTAAACAAGAAGACCCGTCAGAGAGATCATCATAAATTAATTGACGAATGTTAAAGGATTTCAAGCTGGCCTACTGTGTTGTTGGCAGTGCAGTGACATTTGACTGATCCCTTGTAAATATCGCGTTCACCTATCGATCTCAATATTGACACCAAATTCTTCCAAATAAATAGCTTTATGAGGTACGATAGGTGCGTGGTGGCATTTAGTCGCTGTAGTAAATAAGAGCGTTGTGGAAATGTTTATATAGTGTAAGATGTGGATATTCCTAATATTATCCTAGATATTATAAATCTTGTATAGATATAATAACACAGAATGGTAAATAGGATTTTTAAAGAGAAGCTTTGAAAATCTGAAGACGCAGGGCCTTGATCTCATTGGGAAGTTCTGGATTGAATATTCATTTTAATATAAATAATTTGACGTTGAAAAATATATTGTAATTGCCATAGTAAACTTCGTGATATCTCACTGTAATGTTTGAAATCTTGGTTTGTAGTATTGTCACCTTAATAAGCAATTTTTGTGCTTCTAATATATCTATACTAATATTAAAGAGGAAAGATTTTATTGTTTATTGGTTTATTTGCATTGATTACCTTCCGATTACTATTGTACCTATTTCAAAAATTCTTCACCTACGGGAAGCTACATCATATGGGGATGAAATTGGGTATAATTTATGCAGACACAGCTAGTAATAAGTAAACTAAATATGTACATAAAATTAAATTATATGTAAAAATGTATGGGTCAGTATAAAATAACATACGCATTATGTAACCTCGAACTCCTTGAAGTTAATAAGGTATCGAAAGAGATTGCTTATTATGGTGGCATTAATTATCATTTTGTACAAAAATGTATAGTAAGTTTGCAGAAATTGGTACGGCATGTTCGTTTGAGCACCGCTGGCGGTATTACCTTATCAGTTGATCCAAATCATGTTAGTGTTCTATTTATTGTTATTTTTTTATAAACATAGAAAATTACGACCCTTTTAATCAATTTAATGCATGTAGACATATTTAATTGTTAAAAAGTGACGAAACAAATATCCTCTGCTTTAAATGTTAGATGATTCAGAAACTCGTAATGATAACCAATTTTGTGACATAATATAGATGCAGGTGTTTTATTAATAAATAGTTGAAAATTAATTTTGTGTAATTAAGCAATAACAAAAATTATCTATAAAGCACTTTATCATTACACATCAATGAACTGCTCGCTCTGTGGACAGACTCGTTTAGACCACCTCTAATTATATATATATATATGTATGAACTTATTAAATAAAACTGATTATGTAATTTATTTTAGTTTTATTTTAACTTACATTGAGAACGGAAAAAGTATTGATAGATTGGGATAAGTTCCTTCGCATTTTATATGAAAAAAAAAAAAAAAAAATAATCAAGTGTATTTAAAACTTTAATTAAATTATGTATGTACCATGTTGCCTTCTTGTAGGTAGAGACATGATCTCATTGCTATAGAAATTTTGGAAGTTCTGATCAGAAAACCGCGACAAGTAATTTTGGCAATCCTCGCATGATGTTTACCTAACACTTAGGATTTCTTAATTTTGACTCAGTGGCAAAACATGCGCGAGGTCTAGCATTATCATGATGAAAAACCAAAGCCTTTATTGATTAATTCTGGCTGCTTTCTCTCAACTTCTCGCTTTAATCTCATCAGTTGTTTGCAGTAGAGTTCATAATCGATGGTCCTGGCTGGCGATAACAGTTCATAATGAATAATGCTTTTCCAATCCCACTATACACACAGCATTACCTTGTTGCGTGTTGTGCAGCCTAACCGACCGTTGACCACGACCTTTTTTCTTGTACATAATCTACTTCTCATCACCAGTTATCAACTTCATCAAAAATGATTCGGTTTCATTACACTCTAATATAGAAACACAAATGAGTACAGTATATTAGGTATCTTTCAGTGAGCTCGTGAGGTACCCAAATATCCAACTTTTTTGTGTACCAGTATTTTACCTTTTTTTTCTAAATTGTTAGAACGTATAGAATTTCTTCATTAGATTCACTTACATTGACAGTAAAAAAAAAAACCACACATTTTCCTAATTTGAATACGGAGTTATCTTTTTTATAATTTAAACTCTTTAATGTTACTGAAACCAGATACAAATGGTATAGTCATAAATATTTTATATTAAAAGTTTATGCATACTATACGCGAAAAGACTCTCCAAACTCATATAAATTAGAACATAAGGGCATTGATATTTAAGCTTCATGAAGTTCTCATTGAGGTGTAATTTACAACATTTAAAAAGCTGACGAAAAGACATCTACGCCTTTCGTACATAATAGTCCGTAAAGTAAATTGATAGTGCCCTACGGAATATAATTAAAGTAAGACTTTTTAGATGAATAGAGTTAAGAGATTTTCTTAGTTTATCGATGAACAGAGAAATACACAATTGAAACATTTTCTCATTGCAGATTATGTTTATTTACACTTGACCATACCATTCTTGATAAATGCATTCACAATGTTGCTTAGATCTTGTATAAGATTAAAGATAAAATAGACATATAATTTATAAATCCACCTGTCTGCCTGCCGGTGCCTGAGAAAACTTACAAGATAGATGGCGACAGAAAAAAAATCTGTCTCAATCTATTTAGTCCATATTACACACGACTACATGTCAGATTAGCACAATATTTCAAATATCAGCAATTGATTTTGAACGTTTCCTTCGTACGTATTAAAGTTTAAAATGATGCATCCGATACCGATATTGCAATTTTTCCGATGTATTGAATACATTTTGAATTTCGCGTGCTACACATAACTCATGTGAACGCGCAATCGCCGCGATTAATTTGTTCATGTAAACGCAACACAATTCGTCTACGGGGATTCCCCATGTTATATTCTTTCTTTAAGTGGCACTGTCCATCTTCATAGCCCATTTCGCTAGTTGCTCTTTAATTTTTCTTAGTTTTATACCTTTCTTTAAATATTAACTGTCCATATCGGTATCGTATCGGCGATACTTTATTATAAATATCGGGTTATTATGAGACGAAGTGCGTATTGATACATCTCGAGTTTAAAATCAAGTGGAGAAAGGGTTTAGCCGGATACGTATGACGAGTCGGCCCCCAAATGGGAATCGATATTGAAACTTATGTTTTAATATAGACTTGATGTTCAAACACGATTTATGTACTTTTCGCGACCGACTTCCGCTTTGACCTTGAGATAGAGAGCAAAATATCCGTATGCTTGACTATTACTGAATGTGATATATCTCTAAAGCTAATTAAGATAAAGAAGTGAAACTAACGCGAGGTGTTAGGTTACATTACAGAGTATATCACATATATTTTTTTATAATTTTTAGAATAAAAAATTACATAAAAAAAATAAAAAATAAATAAAACATGTTTTTTTTTCTGAGTTCTCTGTGACTTACAATCACGAAATTAATATATGTTATGCTCCTTTGTGTGCTCTATTACCCATAAAAATTGCGTGAAAAAAAAGTTGGTGCAACACAACGAAAAAAAATTATATGTGATTTCTGTCTTATGGCATACCCCTGTATTATAAGGTTTTCACATTACATCATTGTTTTTTTTTCGAAATTTCACATCAGCTTGTTTTAAAACATAAGTAACTAGTCCTAAGAGATGGGATAATAGTTAAAAAAGAAATGAAAAAAAAACAGCCAGTGTTCAATACTTATTATTATTACTTTTTCGTGTCAATCAAAATACAAGAAACAAAATATTAATCATCGTCACTGTTGTAATTAATTACAATCGGAACACTTTAAGTCGCAAATAACTTAGTTAGGACCTCAGCAGGACGTACGATTTTGGACAAATATCATCCATATAATAGATAATAAATAATAGCTGCTACATGAGAACAGCATCCCACTGTACGTTCGCCATTGGGGCAATCACAGCAATAACGAAGAATACTATTGTAGTCATTACCTTCGGAAATATAGTGAATGTAAATTCGATAGACTTTTCTATTTATATGTCTTGATTTTACTTCTGCTTTGATGATATTAGGTGCTGATTTCACATCTTGTACTGAGAGATTATTTTGATCGTCCATTATTTCGGCCAAGTTAAATGCTGAACATTTAGAAGTAGAAGCTTTTTTGTTAATATATGGGATAAGTCGACACTTCTTACATAAAATATCATTAACTATTACGATTTTATTCAAACAGTCACTAAACACTTTAGCTTCTTCTTCATTCTTTATAATTTTTTTATAACCAGGAATCTTACACAGGTACTTGTTACAATTTTTACACTTTCTCGACTTGGTTCGATTCGATTTGATTTGGTTCGATAGTTAATAATTTCAAAATGCTGATACAAAATACCTATGACAGAATTTGAGTCCCAAACTGCCTTCTTGTGTAATACAAATGACTGCTACTTTAGCTAAACAAACGATGCAGTAAACAACTCGATAACAAGTTCGAACTTGTTTGTTTATACACTCACACTACAAGGCGCGAATCACATATAATTTTTTTTCGTTGTGTTGCACCAACTTTTTTTTCACGCAATTTTTATGGGTGATAGAGCACACAAAGGAGCATAACATATATTAATTTCGTGATTGTAAGTCACAGAGAACTCAGAAAAAAAACATGTTTTTTTATTTTTTATTTTTTTAATGTAATTTTTTTATTCTAAAAATTATAAAAAAATATATGTGATATACTCTGTAATGTAACCTAACACCTCGCGTTAGTTTCACTTCTTTATCTTAATTAGCTTTAGAGATATATCACATTCAGTAATAGTCAAGCATACGGATATTTTGCTCTCTATCTCAAGGTCAAAGCGGAAGACGGTCGCGAAAAGTACATAAATCGTGTTTGAACATCAAGTCGATATTAAAACATAAGTTTCAATATCGATTCCCATTTGGGGGCCGACTCGTCATACGTATCCGGCTAAACCCTTTGAGTTTTGCATAATCTAATGTATTGTTGATTTTACACTAATGTTAGTTAAAAATATCGTCTATGTGAAATTTTGAAGAATCGAATCTAGAGCTTTTCTGACTGTAGGATCATTGAGCAGCTTATTCTGTGCGATCGCTGGCGCCGGAACTGGAGCTGGAACTGGTGATGGTTCACTTGGTGCTACTTTCTTATCGTTCAAGATGCTCAAGATCCTTTGCTGCAAATCCACTTCAGCTTTCTTGTTAGCCGGAGCCGGGGTGAGAGGTTCGCCGAGTTCAATTTTAACTTGCTGTTCTTTACGTTCCTGGGTATTAAAAAAAATTTAACTTATAGTATGACGAATTTGTTTTTCTCCGTCGGGTAGATTATTGAAGAATATTAAAACTTTTTTTTCGTTATCAGTAAATTATGGCTATACATTGAGTTTAAATGTCGCACGATGTCACATCTTTGTTCATATGTATGGGGACATAGCCATCCCCCACTCAACTTTAATCCCTATTATCTAAATCATTAATTATACGTAACTAATATTTTCTATTATCTGACTGACGGATTCAATAAATATTCTAAATGAGATTAAATGGATATTATTTAGCGATCTTTTACTTGTCATCTGTCTTGGATGTACCATGGTATAGAACCACAACAGAATTATGACGATAGACCTTAATACTACTAATTGGATTAAGCAAACGTCGAAAGATGGCAGATTTAACTTTTTTGCACGGAATCCTAAACGGAAAATGTAACGACTCAAAACTTTTGTCAAACAATAATAAACCTGTAAATTCTTTTTTACCCAGATTTTACTCTAACCTGGGTAAAAAATCCGCCTTTAAACAAAATATGTGACTTACCACTATACAAATACGAAAAATAACAATTCCTTGGATATTTCTTTAAATCATCAGTTCCATTCTAAGTAAATATGAAAAAATGAAATTTTAACCTGCTATTTTTTTTTACCCTGTCATCATCAGTATTGCTAGAGACCCCAAACTATAAGTAAAGTGATATGGTCCAACTAATATGGTGAATTTTCGTTTGTCAGATTTACTAACTATGACTGTTGATACTTAAAATGTGAAAAAGACAATATTGTATAAACCAGGCAAGTATTTTTTTTTTCAATTTAAACATTTAGGCGACTGCACGTCAGGTAACCACAAATTCTAACTACAACATGATAAAGTTTAAAATCGAGTGGGGAATGCCCTTTTTTGTATGGGGATGTGTACCAACTTGTGTCAACCTAAATTTACTCTCAGCGGGAAAAGTTTTTATTGAACTTTTCACTACCACCGCATTTTTTATATATTAAAAAAATTATAATTAAGTGATTATTACCTCTATTTATTATTTATATAGAAAAGCGTTAAAGACCGCACTTAAGAAGTGAATTTTCACAATATTAATTTTTAACTTTTATATTAATTTTTAACAAATAAACAGGCACCATTGTCTTAACACAGCAAATCACTTCAGAGTGACTATCTCGATACAATACAAATGTAACTATCTAAATATAGTCATTCGTCCATAGTTTTATTCATTAATATAAATAGCAGTAAAACTCAAATGCATCATGTGATTGATCATGAATCAACCGACATAAATGTCCAAAGATTAAAGTATGTATATACGTAACAAACAAAGAGAAAAGTATGGAAATGAATGTCGATAGACTGACTTGACAGTTCCAAATTTTGGAGTCCATTAAGCTGTTTTGATTTTCTAATAAAATACGCAATGTATTTTATTTCTTAATTAGATAAAATAAAACTATAATAAAATATTACTAAAAATAAAATATTAAAATCATTAAATTATTATTATTTTACACTATAATTATGCACTTGTGAACTAAGACTAGTAATAGTATTGAATAGTTATTTTCCGGATATGCATTTTTTTAAGGAAATAAGTGAATTGTTAAATAATTATTATCACTTTTTAATGCGTTCAAAAATGTGGGTTATAAACTAGCGGTAAATAATGTATTATTTATATGTATGAATAAAACATTATTTTTTGGAAATAGTGTACCCGTGATGCAATATGGTATGGATAAAGGCAATCTCTTTTGACAGATTTGTATAATCTGACGTGTCATTGATACAATTGGTCATAATCATAATTGGCTACTTGACGGTTTTTGAAAAGTATTTAATAAATTTATTAAACCACTCTCAGATTCAATTACGTGACATTTCGAGCGGTGACGTCACATTACAATAAACATGAGTACTGGTTGCACCCGCAATAAAGACGTTAACGTTTGATTGAAATGTGACATCACAATGCTCCGTCACGGTTCTTGTAATCCACATTTTATATAACACAAGTTAATTTTGCAAAAAAAATAAACTTACAATTAAAAAAAAATAACTTGTAAGTTTCCAATTAATTATTCATTGTTATAGCTGTCAAGTAAATTGATAGGTCTGGTCTGCGTAAACGAATATTCACGATATACCGTATTGGAAAAACTAATATTGTCAATTTTTTCGACTTCAAAAATTTCAATTGCTAATAAAATAATTAATATAATACTATTAATATAATAATAAAATACTATTCAAAAATTTCAATTGCTAATAAAATAATTAATTCAAATGTACCTGTAAATATTCAATGACTTTCTCATACTGTAGCACTGTAAGCGTTCTGCCGTCGGCCAGCTGACCTAGTAACGCGTATACTGCCTCCCGGCCTGAAGGTCCACCTCTTTGTACCTCTTGGAAATTTCTGGATAACAACTGCAACGCATCTTCTAAAGGCATGTTGCGATGCTCTGAAAGAACATATTATATTTCCATCTAGCTGAATTTAAAATTATGTCAAAATTAAAGGAAACAAATTATTATGGTTTGATTTAATCTAATATTGCAAGTTTACTATTTATCGTTGTTTTTGTGAGACAATTAAAATATATTAGATTTTAACATCACAAGAGGCAATTTTACAATACTTCTTAATGGTCATACAGTAAAAAAAAATCTAATAACTTCACAAAATAAGGATTTCCCCTCTTTTAGCACAATATTCTTTATCTTAATATATATTTTAGCATTAACGTTTCGCATACCTAATTGTTTGTCGCTAGTTTTTTAGAATTCAATTATCATTCACATAATGATAGCCTAGTTTTGAAAACATCCATCAAATCCATTAGGTTAAGAACTATGACCAGAAATAAAAAGAGTCGAACGATCGAAGCGGGCGAAATATATAAGTTTTTAAATGTATGTTTTTGGAGTCATATACATTATTACAGAAATAAACGTGTATATAATTAGGACAAACAAAAGTATGTCATATTATGTCTTAACATCTGAAGTTGATTAAAAATAAAGGAACTCACCTTGAGGTAAACCATGTAATATGGTCAATGTCAATGACCTGTGCTCTTGGTTCTGAGGCATAACTAGAATGGCGTACAGACAGCCTCTGGACGCTATGTTGCCCAATACTTTGCCAATCGGGACATCTTCCATTGGGAATAGTAGATCGACAACTATTCCGAGATGTTTCAGTCTACTCTCTATATATTCTGCATATTCACTATAAAAATATAAACTTATTTAAAATCCCGCAATAAAAGTTTGCTTACCACCTCCAGGCAGTCCCTCTGAGTACCGATAGCAACGACATCACGTACGTCTGTCTGTGACTATTATATTATCGCTTCTGTTTTCTTATGGATGGCTCATTTTAAATATAGTTGTTTTTAATGAAAAATGCTTATAAAATACAATCTGAGATGGGACTCGAACCCATGACCTTTCGCAATCCAGACACAACAGGACCATCGAAATTTTCAAGCACTTATATTTCAGCTTATGTGCTGATAACGTCATTTAGTTTCACCATTGACGGATAACTCAAACCAAACCAATAGTACATTTATCATGAATGAAATTAAATATGAAAATTACGGATAAGTGCCACTAACGCATAATGAGATATGGTTTATTTATTTATCTTAAACAAAAACTAAAGTATGGTGAATTTACAATAAGTACTATACCTAATTTAAGTAACTCTTAGCGTAAGTATAATTAAAATATTAACAGAAGTCAAACTTACGTCAACGATTTGGACACAACTATGATTTCACAATCATTCCTCTCTGTGACGGAAATAGGTCTAGAGTAATCTTGGTGTGAGAAGCGGTCAAATCCACCTGTGTATAAAATAATAACAATTAAAATATATTTTCAAACAACAGATTTTCAAAACTAATAATCCATTATACATGTTCAGTCAGTGAAATATTTATTTTGTTGCTGCTATTAATAACCAAAAAACAAAATCTTTAAGTTTGTGTCTTGCGCTTATAAACAATGTGTGTTACAAATTGCTAAGACCTCAGACATCAACCTACTCAACTGGTAAATCAATCACTAAACAGAAAATCATATTTGTTGTTTTTAAAAAATCTAGCGGCATATTCAACAACACTATTAAACTATGTTAAATAAAAAATAACCGTTGTTGATTTCAAAAACTCATTGCATATTGGTCACTCATCCTATGACCGGCTCTTGCGAGAGTAGTATAACAATCATATCGCAGACCGAATACGCTAACCACTGCGCCATCAAGCTCCTTTTAGTTGCGCGCGCCATGTGGTGGATTAAAATAATTATATAATTGATAATTATCACCTCTACCAGGTATCGGCGAGCGATCCCTGAACCCAGGACCGCCACGGCCTCTACCCCCCCGACCTCTACCACGAGGCGCGCCGCGACCTCTACCACCGCGCGTCGATTCTCTACCTTCCCAGCTCTGATTGTAGTTATCTTCGTAGTTTTCTTCTCCATAACCTAAAGCAGATATTAGACATTTCATCAATAGTATCAGATTCCCTAAATCTGCACATTTTTAGCAAGTTTTTAACAAGTTCGTACTTGTTACATAATTAGGTATCGATACCTCATGACCAATACGGTATGTATCGTATCATCCATACTAGAGATATGATATTGTGAATCAAAATCGATTTTTAGTATTGATTATTATTTAATTACTCAAATTTGATTAACAACTAATACAAACGAATTTAAAATAAATGCTTAATACAACTTCAATTATTCTGTAGTTTATTTTGCTACGTAATATGCTTTGAAGTTTAGTTTTCATAACAATGACATCACTTTTGGAAGACTTGCAGCCGCTCTAACAAATAGGAGTTTGAGTATCTTGTTTTAGCACTATTTAATAATTATTTTACTGACGACAACTAAATGATAATAATAAAATATTTACTTAAATATTTAACCCCTTTTTTAATTAAACACATTCACTATTCCTTTACAATGAACAACAACCAATGAATAATATATCTCATTAAGGACATGTTGATCTCGCTTCGTTTTCGTTTGTCGTTTTGTCTAAACGCTCAGTCTTATGGTATCTCCTGGGAACTCATCTGGGCAAGAGCAATGACAAAAATGAACTTTATGGCTCTCATAATTTAGGTTATTGTGCATCTAAATCACTTTCATGATGTTGTCATCTTTGAGATCTTAACCTATTTCCTAATTGGGTCAATCATCATTATCATCAGCCTTTGTTCGTCCGCTGAGGACGTATTCTATATTGGGTCAACGTAGAATATAATTTTTTTTAGAATGGCTAGGGTGGTTTTGGTACAGCTTTATAGTTTCGAATTTCCATCCATAACATAACATAACTATTATAATATTAATTTACTATCCTGCGCTTTTTAAATGTCTGAGAAAATTAACATCATCTTTGGTGAAGCAAAATCAATTTTTGTATATCTTTATAATCTAAATTAATGTATTGAAGGTCGAATTGTTATTTTAAAATATTACTTTAAAAAGATAATGAGCAATCTTGATCTTACTCTGGTCTCCTTTGAAGTTGCCATAACTGTCGTAAGGTTCATCAGCAGCTGCATCATCATTCACCACAGGTAAGTTGTCTGACAGGGCCACAGCTGGTGGTATACTAGACTGTACCGTGACAACTTCCGTCTGTCTGCTGTATTTAATAAGAATAATAATTGTATATAAAATATAATTATTTTAAAGAATGTGACTTCATAAAAGAGCTGTAAAAGTAATGAATAAAACTGTACCCGTATGTATTCGTTACTCTAGAAATCATTACTTGTCACTTTCGTATTGTTACGTTACTCCTTACTTTTAATACCTCATATTTATATAAGAGCAACGATTCGAATCGAACAGTATGATATCGCAACATTCGTTATTGGTAGAAACTTACAGAAAAATATTATTATTCAAAAGCAGCAAACGGGAGTAGAAAATCATTTATTTATAATAAAATTACACATTTTAGGGCAGGAATCTCTAGTACATATTTAAAAATAAAATATTTTCCATTCGTGTTGATTGAATAGAGCTACGCCTCTCACCTAATATTTGGCCCGATTTGGAAAAAATCCTTTCAGATGGTAACGAAGTAGTCATCACTGATAAATATTTCTCAGACATGTTTGAAAGTTTGGGGTATAAAAAAATAATGCGTTCTTCTAGATATTGCCTCATGCAATAAATAGTTAAAACCCAAGTGTCTCAATCATAAAAACTCTCAAAGGATAAGAATAAAAAAAAAAGAAAATACACAATAAAGTAAATCAAACCATATACCTATTTCTATTCTGTAATTAATACTTTCTTACCATGTTTCTGTACCAATCTCAAACTTTGTATAAACACACAATACTTTTAGTCAACAGTAAAATACTTAGATGACTAATTTCCAAATTTTTCTAAAACAAACATTGTTTTTTGTAACATACATTTTAAACTCATCAAATAATGGCGCGCAATGGGCGCATGCGTATTGCGTAATATTGGTAGACGGACAATGTAAAACATACGATCAACAGGTGATTTGATACCTGCATCAACGGCACTAGTGCGTAAACTGAAACAGTATAGGTGGCTACACACGAAAATGCGAGTAACAAAGTGTATTCATTAGTAACGTTTCGTTACTCAGTACTAGACGGCGCACCCGTTACTCAGTACCGAATACATATGATTTGCTACAGCCCTAATTCATAATCAATTAATTTGATATGTATAACACATATAAGTGTTAGTTTTCTGTATTAACTTTGGAACCAGCCATTTAATTTAAGAAGATGGATGTAAAGTGGGAACCTTCCCATATCATTTATTAAGGGAAAATAATAAATTCTTAAAAAATGGGATGGCTTTACCAGTTGGCTAATTTGTATGTAAACAATAACTATGTAATTTATGTTTTAAAATAACTTTCTTTTATTTATTAACACTTTTTGGAGAAAAATAAATCTAGCTGTGGTTTCATCTGATAGTTCCGATTCATTTGATCAGATTAAACATTTCAATTTTTATATAGATGGGGAAAGGTATCTAAAACACAGGCTGGTCCAAATTTTGCTCAACTCTTTCACCAAAGACTCCCTCCACACTTGTATGGAAAAATATTAAAAGGTTTCGCGGGTCGATATCTAATATGTACCATCACAACACTTCTACAGACCCATCTCCTTGGTTAATACCCTTTATCCACAAAATTGCCCCTCCATCTGCCCCGTTATTGGAAGAGATTGTCAACCTCCCTTCAACTAAAACATCCTCGTCAAATTTAGAGACATCTTTTTCTTTAGAAGAGCTGTCCTTAGTGTTATCTGGTTTAGAGGACTCCTCTCCAGGAGTAGATGGAATCCCTTACTCCTTTGTCGCCAAAAGCGGAAAGGATACCAAGCTTTTCTTTCTAAAGACAATCAATACAATCTTCAATAGAGGTACTCCACCTGATGAATGGAAGACACAGATTATTATCCCAATCTTAAAGACAGGCAAACCGAGTAACGACCCATCTAGTTATCGTCCTATCGCTCTATCTAACACAATGTGTAAAATATTAGAACACCTCATCAAAAATAGATTGGAGTGGTATTTGGAGAACAATAACAGCCTTGCAAAAACACAGTTTGGTTTTCGGAAAGGATTAAGTACTATGGACAGTCTCAGTACCCTTGTCACCGACATCCGTATTGCTTTCTCCAAACGAAAATCAGTAGTAGGCGTATTTCTCGACGTTGCATCCGCCTACGATAATGTTCTTCTCCTGGTGCTCAGGCAGAAGATGCAACAGCTGAACATCCCTGAGAAGATACATAACTTCATTTTTAATAGCCTTTCAGAAAGATCAATTCTTATTAATTACCAAAATTCTAATTCTTCCTCTAGAAGGGTGTGGAAAGGCCTCCCTCAGGGATCGGTCCTCAGTCCCTTATTATATAGTATTTACACCCATGATTTAGACCTCTCAGTTAACTCATTTTGTAATATTCTCCAATATGCAGATGATCTTGCTTTGTATTTAGAGGTTGATAATATTCAGGATGCAAGTGGCAGACTCAACTCTGCAATCTTCTACCTAAACAACTGGCTCTCAGATCACGGTTTATCCCTATCTATCCCCAAAAGCAGTGTGGTATGTTTTACTAGATCTAGGAGCATTCCACAGTTAGATATCTCCTGTGATGGTCAATCCTTCCCCATAGAAAACAAAGTAAAATTCTTGGGTATGTTTTTGGATACAAAAATGTCGGGTGTTCAACATATAAATTACATCACAAGGAAATGTGAGAAAAATCTGAATATCCTCAGAGCTCTGTCAGGCGTCTGGTGGGGAGCCCACCCAATCACGCAAAGAATGCTTTATAACTCTCTCATTAGAAGCCTATTAGATTATGGAACCCTTCTCTTAGAACCATGCAGCAAAGTTTCTTTAAAATCTTTAGATAAAATTCAAGCAAAATGCCTCCGAATCATTCTTGGTGCCATGAAGTCATCCCCCATAAATGCTATGCAGGTGGAATGTGTAGAACCCCCCCTAGAACTCCGTCGCCAGTATTTGTCGGACAAATTTATTTTTAAGGCCTACCAATGCTCATCACACCCTTTGATCGACAAGCTTCATCTATTACACCAGTTGGTCCCTTCGAATGAATACTGGTCCCACAAAAATCTTCCCTGTTTATTGGTTAGTTATAGAAAACTAATCCACCTCCCCTCTCCTGTTTACCAATGTAGACTAAATCCCCTATTTGAAACTCCATACCAGGCTTTAATTTACCAACCGAAAATAATATTAGATCTAAATATAGATAAAAATGCTGTGGATGCTCAAGCAAAATTTAACCAATTAATGTCGGAGAAATGGGCTGATTGGCTTTCAATATATACTGACGCATCAAAATTATCAGATGATGAACATGTTGGTTCAGCGGTCTGGATCCCAAAATATAAAATTATACTAAACTTTAAATGTCCCTCGTCCTCTTCAGTTTTTTCAGGTGAAGCTATTGCCATATTAGAAGCTTTGAAATTTATACAATCCCATAAGCTCAATAGAGTAGTTATATTTTCGGACTCAAAAAGTTGTTTGCAGGCCATCGAATCTAATCAGTTTCGTTGCAGATTTAAATTCCAATATATTTTAAGAATTAAAACTATTTTGTATGAATGTCATCGACAAGATCTACAAATTGTCCTGGTGTGGGTCCCAGGGCACACAGGTATTAGCGGTAATGAGACAGCAGACGCATGCGCCAAGCAAGCTACAGTTAATGGTTGTCTTTCTCACAGTGGCATATACCCTAACGATTTAGCCGCTATGGCAAGGAAGGATCTACTGTCTGTATGGACCAAAGATTGGAAAAAGACCTCCTCATCAAAAGGACTTCATTACGCCAGCATTCAATCGGATATTCCGTGTACCCCATGGTTCAGCAAAATTCGTAATGTCAAAAAACAAGTAATTTCTACCATAGCCAGACTTAGATTGGGTCATGTATGCACTCCGGTATTTCTAGCCAAGATCAGGGTGAAGGACAGTTCCCTATGCGAATGTGGTCTCGACGAGGGTACTACAGATCATATATTTTTCAAATGCTCTAAAAATAGTTCATCCTTATACAACTCCCTTCCATTATTCGTCCCTCGTCCAACAAATTTTAAGTCCCTATTGCCATTGGTGTACACTGATTTTGTAAACGTCCTGTGTTCGTACATAGATAGTAATAATATTAAACTGTAACAGCTAGATAAATAATGCTTCTTTACTAAGGCCCTAACAAGAATGCTTTGCCATTGTTTCAGGTACCTCAACTTAAGATTTTAAAAAACATATTTTTCTCCTTTTATGTTTACTGTTTGTTTGCTTCCACCTCCCGCCCTTGTACTTGCATAACGCCCGGTTACATTACCAGCAGAGTAGTGGATAACAAGCAGAGTCCAACCGAACAAATAAAAACACCATTGCTAATGGATACCTGATGCTGGCTAAATCATAGAAGAGCCAATAACGAAGAAATTGAATTGAATTGAATCTAAAACTGCCAAATCTCTTCATACATAATTGATATATAACACTTTAAGAGCCTGTGCATGCTGAATTTTTAAATGTACGGTCAGAATAACATTTCAGACTAAGACTATTAAAATTTTATTATTTGTTGGCATTGAGTAGAATCAGTATCTTCTGGACTGATTTTAAAAATTCTTTCAACAATGGGAAGCCATTTGATATGTGGGTGATATAGTCTATGATTTAGAATACAGCTAATTATTTATATGGTAGCCTGCTTAAAATCAAGTGAGTGCAATTTATAGATAAATACTGTAGCTTTTTGAACTTAAAAAAGAAAGGAAAGGTAAAATACTAAGAATGAGTTTAAGTCTTTTAAAATAAACCATTTCAAATTTATAGAATCATAAATCATGTAAATAACTGTACTGTATAAATAATAACTAACCTTTTATCTGGATTTGTCTGTGCTGTTCTTACACTAATTGCTCTTCCTTTTAAGTTACTTCCGTTTGCTTTGGAAATTGCATTCTGAGCACTTTGTTCTACATCAAATTGGACAAAGCCAAAGTTTTTGTTAACAATTATACCATTTATTTGACCATATTGTATAAAATGCTCATACAAATCATCCACAGTAGTTTTATCTGTCAAACCACCAACATATATTCTCAGATGAGATGTTGATCTATCTTTCATAGCCTGCCGGTCTAAGGTTAATTTGTCTGCAATAGAAAAACTTATTTTATAATATCAAACAGTAGATATCAATATAACATAATTTAAAACAGTATATAAGCAGAGTGCATTGATTTTGTTTGACGTTTCAGGTTAAGAAATAAAATTGTTTATGTCTCGGACTGCAACATAAAACATAAATATAATTATTTATACATTCAGATATGTATTTGTATCAAAAACATAAGTTTGATAAATAATGGTTATTTATTTTCATAAAAAGGATTAGCGGTTTACAATATCCAACATAAATAGCGAAAATCGCATGTGTGTGTATTTATAGGAAAGCTGTAATATGAAAACGACAATTAACTGACCTGCCATGGCAATTCCTTAAAATTAAGTACAAATGCAAAATACTAATCCACATGAAAAACAACGGCAAAGAATAGCAAACTTATTTATTATGGAGGAAACGAATGCAACGACCGACGCTCATTCATTTGTCATTCGACCGTACGACCATAAAGTAACTTATATATTATAGTAGGATATAGAGTCATCAGCTTTATTTCGTCTCAGCGCCATCTCGTGAGTAACGACGAAATTATATTATGCGTTCGACTAACTTGACATTTGTCAACAAACGAAACGTAGGTAGGGATTAGGGAGATGGAAATCAGAAATTTATTAATCAATGAGTTGATTGAAAAATCGAAGTGTAGTAAAATCGTTACATGAATTGATATTAAATATGAAAAACAACTTAATTTATTTATGTTTTTGTAAAAACCATACAATGAATAACAATAAGGGAGTATTTAAAAAATAAAAATTTCGTTCTTCAAAGCATACAAGATATCACTCGTAATGGATATTGATTCATTCAAAAGTTTTGTTTCTGACGTAATAAAAGTAAATTGAGTATGGAAAATTAATAAATATATATATTTTTTATTTATCCATCTACAAACAGCCCAGCAGCTTTAATCAGATTTTTTGCGATTATTTTTGACAAGTTATTCTCTTTCTTTTTAGCCAGAAGGCAGATATTTTATTATCTAACAGTTTAGGGTATTAAGTGTCGGACCCTATTTATGTTATCAGAAGGTTAAATAAGAAAACACGTTCACTCTGTAACTCCGTATATTAGCGACTAGTTAAAAAGTCTTTGTTCTACAGACGCTAACAAATTGTTTATAAACATCTTACAACTAAACTGTACATGTACATGTAGGCATATGTGTCCCTACAGTACTCCCCCTCTTACAATAAAAAATAAAAGTACACATCACATATTGTAAGAAATGTAAAAGAACAATACAATAAAGAACAATAAAAATAATATAAACAATTTTTAAATAAATGACAAGTAATTAAAGTAAATATAAAATAATATGTCATATAAAACATTTAATTTTTATCGAATACAAATTCTTACTTATTAGTAAACAAATTAAATTACATGTTTCCTATCAAAAGTTTATTACTAAACAAAATTACTGTTTAATAGTATCTAAATCCTAACCAATCTAAAATTACATTTATTATACTCTACATACATGTTGAACATGGAATTGAACCTATAATTTCCACAATCACTAAACCTAATATTCACTATGCTACTTATTCACTACTATTCACGTATCGTATCGATTTGTTTACATTAACAAATGAGTAATATTTACATTAACAAATTGTGGGAACGCGGCGATCTTGTAAGCTGAGTACAAAAATTGGTTGACAAAAGTTCTTTGTTTAAATCAGTACCCACTGTTATTATTTCTAGAGCTATATCGATGAAATTGAAATCTTGAGAACAGCACTACCTATTACTTAATTTACAAAGACTTCCGCTTGCTTCGTATTTCGTATACTGTTCTCTATGCTTCGTCCGTTCGACTAGCTACGCTATAGGTACGTATGTATTACGTCATGCTGTAAAACGTACGGGTATATTGATAACGCGGCCACTGCGCGTAGTTCTCGGCTGTAGAGCTTTACTGGAAGTGACCTCGTTATCTAAACTAGAATCGTTACTCTTATTAAAATTCGAACTATAACTAAAATCTTTATCACTATTTATAAAAAATGCTGGTTTTAATCGTTCTATTGAAATAGTTTTCGTCTTATCTCCTATTTTAATATCGAAAGTTTTGCCTTTCCGACTTACAACGTCGTAAGGGCCATCATAAGGAGGTTGCAAAGATTTACGAAATACGTCATTTCTTATGAATATACTCTTATAACTATTTAATTCGCTAGATCAGAAGGTTAAATAAGAAAACACGTTCACTCTGTAACTCCGTATATTAGCGACTAGTTAAAAAGTCTTTGTTCTACAGACGCTAACAAATTGTTTATAAACATCTTACAACTAAACTGTACATGTACATGTAGGCATATGTGTCCCTACAAACAGCATTACAGAAAGCTGGTTTCTATGATGCTGTAGCCTTTGTTTATAGGCCATATCTTTCTATATCGTCCTTGACGGTTGAAATCTGTAATTATTGATGTACTTCAGTGTACACACATGAATACTTACAGCAGTGCAATAACGTTAACAAGGAATTGTTAACCATATTGCACTGCTTAGTGTCTTTAATGCTTTATTTTGAATGCGTTGCAGTATTTCTATGTTGGAGTGACTTGCAGATCCCCAGAGCTCTACACCATATGTCCTTAAAGGTTTTTTAATGGATTTATAAATTAAGATTTTATTCTCCAGACTAAATGAAGGTCCCCGCCCAACCAGCCGATACATCTCCATGAATTTTCTGTTAGCCTGCCCTCTTTTATTTTTTATGAGTTCGTGCCAAGTAAGCCTTCTGTCCAACCCTTCCTTCCTTCTGGCATACCTAGATATTTGACCGTGTTTTGTTGTGATAAAATACTTCCACCAAATGTCACTAGTGGACAGCTAGCTCTTTTCAAACTAAAAGTGGATAGATTTTGTGGTACTTGCTTTTATACTCCACTTTTTTAACAACAGTTTTATAACATCAAGTTGTCTTTGAAGTTTTAGCGATGCAGTTACAGGACATCTATCACAAGACAAAACAGCAGTATCGTCTACATAAGTTGCGGTGATGACTTGATTGGAAGTAGGCAGATCAGCAGTGTATACTGTATATAGTATAGGCCCGAGAACAGATCCCTGTGGTACTCCAGCTTCTATTTGGTAGCATTGGGACAGACAGTATTCGTACTTAACTTGGAACAATCGGTCTTGCAGGTAAGACTTGAGAAGCATGTATGCAGAAAAAATAAAAATGACATATTTCGTGTATCTTATTATATTATCTAACTTTCAAATTAATCTTAATTTATTTGAATAGTAAGTTTAAGTTATTTATTATGTTACGTGTAAAGGAACGATGTTTGGTTTATATGTCAACATTAGTGATGAGCCAACTTATTGATTGCTCGTAACTTTAATCCAAATTCAGTTTTAGAAAGAAGACCAAAAAGTGGAGCGCAGAATTCAGCTTGTATTTGTATGTGCCATTATGCATCCTCACGTCGAATGATATTAATATAAATATCAAAATCAATTCAGTCTAGGTTGTTACATAGTACTGGTGAAAGTCGAAAACTATGCCAATGATTCGCAAAACCACGGAGGGTGACCTTGTACCGAAAAGAACCAGCAAGAAACTTAGTAAGGGCTACTTTTTTATTTCTGTTTTATTTCACACAGAGGAGTCTTATTGGAATGTGAATTAATTAGATTATGAAGTCTATTTCCATTAAAATATCAAAAATTTTCGATTACTGATAAATATGCCGGTTGCCGGTTACCCTCCAATCCGCATTGGGGCAGCGTGGAGGGTCAATGCCCATCCTCCTTAACCATTCATAAGTATTTTATTTATAAAAACTATTTCACGATGATATTATTGTATATCGTAGTTAAATGTCACTTATAATAATTTCACAGCATTAATTCTATTGATTTCCATAACTTTTAAAAAATCTACCCCATGCTCACTTTCATTATGTCAGTTTCCATTTTCCTTTATACAAATAAAAAAGGAATTTATTTAAAAATTAGTTCGTATTAATCGAGTTGCGTTTGCTTAACTCGAACTAATTGAATTTCAACTTGATATTCATCTGAGTTATAAGAACAACATTGACAATAAGGAAGTATTAAAAAAAATGAAAGCACTAAAAAAGCACCTCCACTTGATGGCGGCTCTAGCAAAAGTTGATTTTTGCAGGAAACGAATGGACCAAAGACAGTCATTTCCGTTCCTTTAACTAATTTAGGAACCTTATGATTGAAGATTGGGTCCCTACTGTGGCGATGGAGACAACTGGCCAGGGGGCCAATTCTACTAAATAAATTTTGTTTAAATCGAATCGAAAACGGAACGAAACCGAACGAAACTACAACTTTTAGTGGTTTTCCTATTCTACTCGGTGTCAAAATGGCGTCAAACGATACAGTTCCGGTTCTATTTTAGTTTAGTTAACTATCGATCGACAGAAACTGTAAACGGTATTCTACTCGCTCAATCGAACATAGAACTATATAGATGTAGTTATGCAAACCGGAACCAACCCACAAATCTGTCAAAATCGAGTTATGTGCAGAGAAGCCTAAAAGTGTTGCAATTAAACTCACATGTTGTAAATTCACAAAACTTCGTGATAAATAAATAAAATAAAATATATTCTACAATAAATTATAACTAAAAACAAGAAACCCATTTTTCTCAAAACTGACATCATGTGGCTGGTTTGCATAACTACGTCCATATACTTGAGTCGATCGTCGGCCCGTCGGCCCTTATTCCACTAAAATTTTGACACTTCGTTGGATCGAAACGCTACTGAAACGTTACTAAATCCGAACGTTTCATCTGTCAAAATTAACGATTTCTAAAAAGTTGCAAATTTCTACTTTTTCATGATCGATAGTTAGCGTTTAATGATAGATGTGAAACAATTTATATTATTTAAAATCTTAAGAGGTGCAATTAGGTACCCCCAATTGCTGAGTGAAATAAAATACCTTGATCCATCTTCAGAATTGATAATTAAAAACATTTTGCCCTACAAAAGTAACTTCGGCAAACATATTTGTAGTGTTTGTATAGAAAAAGTTTTTATCTCGGTACATTGGAGAGCTGTGAAACCTGTTCTTCGGTACCTGAAGGCTATAAAAAATAGGAAACTGACCTATAACAATAGTGGTGATCTAATCGGATTTGCTGATGCCGATTATGGTGGTAATCTGGTGGACAGACGATCCTATACAGGATATGTTTTCCAAATGTGTGGTTCAGCAGTGTCATGGGAATCACGTAAACAGAGAACCATTGCAACATCAACAACAGAAGCTGAGTACATGGCTCTAAGTGAAGCCTGTAAGGAAGCCATCTACATTCGCTCATTACTAAGCGACATCTTTTGCTTTTCGTCACCCATCACCATTAATTGTGACAATCAAAGTGCCATTAAATTAACAAAAAACAACATTCATCACGCCCGCACAAAACATATTGATATTAGACATCATTTTGTTCGTGAGTCTATATCCACTAAACAAGTCAATGTGTCATTCATACCATCAGCTCACCAAACAGCAGACATTCTCACAAAGCCACTGCCTAAGCTGAGACACTATATGTGCCTAACTAATTTAGGATTAGTTTAGTGTTATTTGTTTTGTGTTATTAGGTTAATTAGGTTAGGGCATTAGTGTTAAGGTACCTTTGATATAGTGTTTTTGTACATACAGTGTGTTGATATAAAGGGTGTACATAAGTGTCCTGATGACAGGGAGGTGTAGATAAAACCTTTTTCTATATTAATCAGACACTGGCATCTTTTCGTATACCTTTTTGAATTAGTATTTTATACATTGTTTTTTGTTTTTTATGTCACTCTCTTCTTTACTCTCATCTGACTTTTATGTATTTACAATGTGAAATATATTAAATACTCCAATCCACTGTGACTCTTAATTCCTACATTTTAAGAGTTTGTGAGTGAGTTATCAGTAGACTGTAAAGAACATAATAAATTGTGTAAATCCATTGATATGTTTGCTTTATCATTAATTATTTATAAAAATACCTTATATTAAGGTACCAAAAAATTTTAATCTTTAACTGTCTAGCACTTCAAGCATATAAAATTTTCTATCCAATATTATTTATTTCACAAAGATACAAGGATACTTTCAATGAGCACCCTGACGTCTGAAGTAAATATACAAAATCTGGGTATCAAACACCTGATTCCTCATCTACCTCATGAGAACATAGCAATCCATATGATATAAATTATGTAAAATTACTAGAAAAAAAATGAAATCGAAAACTATGGAGCTAGATAAACAAGTGTGATAGTGCATGCATATGTTTAATAAACTTTTTATGTACACCATTTCATCTATTTGTTATCTCCTTCACTAAGTTATTGATACGTATGAATATTTATTTTCAATCGAAAACTTCTTCTTTTATTAAGGGCTTTCGCATAATTCTGCCAATTTCACGTGCGTAGCCAATACATGGTATGAATTATTTTATAAAATTAATTTTGTAAATAATATTTTCCAGTATAATGTTTCACTTCCTATTACAGTTTAATATTACAAAAAATACACATATGGGGATTGTTTTAGTAGATATCCCATATTAAATTGTCATTTACAATTCAATTTTGTCAATTTCATTCTTCTTTTATTAATGGTAT
The DNA here is from genome assembly GCA_918026875.4 of Diatraea saccharalis. Lineage (NCBI taxonomy): Eukaryota > Metazoa > Arthropoda > Insecta > Lepidoptera > Crambidae > Diatraea > Diatraea saccharalis. Next base: position 11,162,833 of record OU893337.1, read on the forward strand.
ATCTGCGCATTTCACACAATTCAGCCAAAGTCAAGTGAATAAATTAATTTCTACATGTAAAATGAAAAAGTAATGAATGAAAGATTAATTTAAACATTGTCTGTATCATTGTGGTTTGTATTGACAAAAAGTGAATTGGTGTTGCAATATGAAAATCAAACATCGATTGGAAAATATCGATTAATTCATTCATTATCATATTGAATAAAAAAAACTATAATATACTTTTAGTTAATTTTGGTGCAATTTTGCATTTTACCTAAGTTTTACGGACTACTACGGTTGTTGATTCAACATCGCCCAAATAAATAAATATATATATTATTATTATTATGTAATTTCCAATGCCCGTGATTGGAAATGTTATATGAAAACCTAATGAAGTCCCATAAAGTCACAATATGAACTATGAAGTTCAACTAAGTCCATGTAGTTTGATGAAGTCTGATGATATTCAATGAAGTTTAATGAATTCTGTTTAAATGGATTGAAGTTACTAAAGTCATATGCAATCATCATTTAACTTTAACATTTAATTTTTAGTACAAACAAATGTATAAATTTAATGATTATTTTTTTGTACATTCTTTTGAAACGGAGTTGTTTAAAGTAAAGTATACACCTCTGGATTAATGCTCGTCTTAGTCTTGGACTGATTGCATACCTCACTTCTTACAGTTTGTTAGTGACTGAAAATGAGTCAAAACTTTTCTGTTCACGACCTACCCATGTAGGTACCGTTTTATTTTACGGAATCATATTATTCACTTTCATGCTACTTTATCTCACATAATAACATTTATTTTGCGAATTAAAACTCGGTATAAACAATAAAATAAACCAACACCATTTTAATTTTGAAACTTAACTCTTTAAGCTTGACGTTATCTTTAGTTGACGCCAGGATTTATAGTATTTCATCTGACTTTTTTTGTTAATTAAAAGACTTAATTATATCGGATTTATGCTTTAAATATTAAGCATGTTTAAAGTTGAGTGCTTAATAATAGAATTGGGTATATGACGCTTTTCTGAAAACTAATTAATTAAAATAGTTGTTTGATACATTATAAACACACTGTCAATATATTACATGAGAATCTGTTCTATTTTCGATGAATATAATTTTAAAATCTACAGATTATAAGAAATAAACTTTTATTAGATTATTATCTAACATGATGATAATAATACGCAACTTATTTTTATAGTGTCAAATACCCAAAATGATAAAAAATATTAATTATAAATTCACGTTTCGGGTATTTTCCCTTGTAGCTTAACACTTAGGTATGCACTTTCTTAATGTAGCTAATATTCGGTTGTTTCGTCCTTATTTTAAAACGATCGTATACAAATGTAATACATTCATTATATAGTGATAAAAAAATGAATAATCATTAATCGTCTCCCGTTTAACTAATAATTTCATTTATTTTATTCTGGTAACACTAATGACAGCTGTTTGGTTCGGCTACGATTACGTTTCAATTTAGTAAACGTTCGTTTGATAATTGACGTTAGCGGAATGCAAATTTACAGCAAAAATCGAAACGTAACCGTTACAAAAACGCTATTGATGATCGATCGTTGTAAATTAGTAGAATTGGCCCCCAGGGAGACTAAAGGATAATTGTCTCCCTCCGAGCTAGGTCTTGTGAGCCCGAGGACCGCGGTCCAACCGATGTAGGTTGGACGTTCTATTTATGTTAATTGGTAATTAAACTTATTCTGTGTGATGTAGGTTTCTTTGTTCTAAATGTCTTGTAGTTATTAATTTATGCTGTTTGTATTGGTACAGTGCCATCTCGTTACTTGCTGTTGAAACTTATTGCAGTTCGTCTTGCTATCGATGGCTGTGATGATGCTAGTCTTCTCGCTATCGATTGTTGTGGCGATGTTACTGCAATGAATTAGATGTCGCTATCTATCAGTCGCCACACTAATATATTAAAAAACTGAAATTTGGAAAGTTCGAAACTTAGGGCCAGTTTTTTGATCCGTAGTCAAATGTCATTTCACCATTTGTTAACTTGACTATATTTAAAACATTAACAAGTTGTTAACTTGCTATTTCGTTTTTTGATGCCAAATTAAACCATAGCCAAATTTAACCACTGGCCAATTTATTGCCAGCACAATGAGCCGTTTTTTCGCTATACATTGACATGGGCATTTTTTTTCTGGGTGACAACACTAACGGTTTGAATGAACGGAGCGAACTATATACCATTTTTGATATTAGGATTTTGTTCCAAATATCAAATAGACGAAAGAAATCTATAGATTATCAAACACTGTGGATGTTTATGGTTGTTCTGTTGTGTGCACTATGTGTTATTTTCAGGAAATATAAGGCAATTTCTTTAATAATGTTAGCAACAAAGATATTTTTTTAACTTTTTTATAATAAGCATATATTTGTTTTTTATTTATCTTATAGAGAAATACGTGAAAAGAATATAGTATCTAGTATCCAAGGTGGGATTGTAATGTTGGAAAATAAATCGAAGACTATGTATTTTATGTACTGTAGGCATATTGAATATTATTTATAATTGAATAATTTGGCATATGCCCGTGGAAACAAGAAAAAATATTTTATATAGTACAAATATACTAAGGATGATCAAGATAAAAAAAAATCTTATTTTCAATAACCCTATAACCCAAAAATGACAATGAATATTTTCCTATGAAATTGCATCATAAAACGAATTCCAAAAATAGCTAATGTCCGAATTCACTATGAAATCATGTAGGTTATAAAAACAACGTAAAAAATAATAACAAGGGACCAAGTAAATACAATGCAGTTGTACATCGTTCTTTTAACGATTGGTCATTTACTTAACCTAGCTTCATTTAATTTTGACAATTGGTTAGGCTAACTATTCATCAAAATACATATTTTTCTGATATTTAACCATTTGTCAAAGATTTTAACAAATGGTTGAGTTAACCACGGATCAAAAGACTGGCCCTTAGATATTAATACAAATACGAAAAAGTACAAATAGAATATGAGTTGTTTATTGAGTTTTCAAAACAAATTTACTTTTAAACATGAAAGAAAGCCGGAAAGGTTGTTATGGAGAAATCAAGAACGTACTGTAGCGACATCTAGTTTGATTTCGAGAATAATGTTTGTTTTTTTAAATATTTCATTCTATTCTTTTGTGCTGCTATCTAGTGATATAAATTTTTGTAGTTTCTTTATATTCGTCATTAAAAGCCTCGCAATTACGTTATCAGAAAGGCTGTGTGAGCTTGATCCTTTTGCCTTAATTAGACGTTTTTGACGTCCATACGACTGGGATACTGGGATATCGTTTTTCCGAATTCTTTCTTTCGGTTATCTTTTCTTCAAGAAGAATTTAACCTTTCCTCTATTTCCTTCCTTTTCGGTTAAAAATGGCTTGCTCTAATGGTGTGAAATATTTACGTCGATGCAGTATTTGACAGTAGGGCAGAGTTGTTACGAAACTATTTTTCGAAAAAAGTTTAAACCGTGTAGTTGCAAGTAAAAATAACCAAATTTATCGTTAAAATCATGTGAGTATTTTCAGTGTCATAATAGATTGTTTCGATTGCCGATCAGATTGCAGTTTGTCGTAATCAATGTAATTCTATAAAGCTTACACACTAGAACCTAGGTTCATGTGGTTTCTATATTACAGTGGAAATCTTAAACACATGTAGAAAATTTCTCAGTGTATAGTTTAGTACTTAGGTAACTATTTAGTTCCTTTAGAAACCATTAGCAAACATTGTTGTGAAATGGAGTTGAATCTGATCTACAACCCAGATTTATTTGTTCTAGATGAAAAATATTTATTTAATCTAATGACAATCAGAAGAGCATTTTCCAAAGCTTATGCATCATACAGACAGGCCATGGATGATGCATTTAGTCGTAAATATCTGTTTTACACCAATGTTTTGCTATCAACTGGTATATCTACTATGGGAGATTTAATGGAGCAAAATTATGAGATTCACACTAAAGAAATTGAAAAGATTGATTTAGGGCGCACATCTCATATGGCACTGTCAGGAGGTACTGCAGGCATTATTTGCCACCATTGGTATAAAGTACTCGATAGATTTATAATTGGCAGATCTTTAGGTATGGTTGTGAAGAAATTGATTCTAGACCAATGTATTTGCTCACCGATCATTATTTTATCATTTTTTGCTACAGTGGCCATATTTGAAGATGATCCATTAGAGAATTTTACAGATGAAGTCAGAGATAAATTTTGGACTCTTTATAAAGCAGAGTGGATAGTGTGGCCCCCAGCTCAAATAATAAACTTTTATTTCCTACCTACTAAGTACAGAGTTGCATATGATAACATAATATCCCTTGGATATGATATATACACTTCACAAGTGAAGCATAGTAAAGAATATCAAAAAAGCAATAAAAATGATGCATAGTTTGTTTTAAAAAATTGATCGTGTGCAGACTTTAAGACTGAATTTGTTACTTGTCAAGTGTTTTCAATAAATTATTCAGTATTTACATGATGTAATTAGTTTAATTTCTTTGAAACATGTTATAATATAAAATATGTTTTTAATAGTTTATATAAAGTAAGTAAAATTTTAAAGTTCTCAAAATAAAGGCCAGTTTTGATAAATGTTATCACAGTATAGATTGACAAAAAATTAATATGTTTGATAACAGACTCATCAGTAACAATTATGAGTATTTGATTTGAAGTGTTTATTTGTTATATGTAAAATAAAACTAATTGAGTTTCTATTTATTTTATGTTTGCTCTGAAAAATACTTATAATATTTAATATTATCTCCTATTTTTCTTTTGTTTTCAGGTGAAATGCATACACTAATTATGTCTTGGAGAAAGTTAACATCTAATGTAAAAAACTGGGGATACCTAAAGCGTGTAAGAAGAGTAGTTAAGGTGGCCTTTACTGACAAATATTTATTATATACCAATGTTACCATTTCTGTCAGCCTGTCAGCATTAGGAGATTCATTAGAACAATCTTATGAACTATATGTAAAAGAGCAGAAAGAGTATGATGCAAAAAGGACATTAAATATGGCTTTCTCTGGCTCAGCAGTGGGGGTTCTATGTCATTATTGGTATAAAATATTAGATAAATTCATTGTTGGCAAAACAGCCGACATGGTTATAAAGAAATTATTACTAGATCAATTAATATTTTCACCCATTATGATTATGACGTTTTTTGGGAGTCTAGCATTGCTCGAAGATAACCCATTACAAAATTTCAAAGAGGAAGTGAGGGACAAATTTCTCACACTTTATACTGCAGAGTGGATGGTATGGCCACCGGCACAAGTGATTAATTTCTATTTTTTACCAACTAGGTATAGAGTACTCTATGACAATATTATATCTTTGGGTTATGATATTTATTCTTCACAAGTGAAACATAATAAATCTCTGAAGACCATGACCAAACAATCAGAAAATGGCAAGAAGTCATCCTAACCAAATCTTTGTATATAGGTATATTTATTAGTAAGCATCCATTGTGAGGAGGACAACTGCTAAAATACATACAAGTGCTGTGATAGTAGATGGTATATTTTACCATAAAGTTAAATTATACAGTTTTAACGTTGTAGGAATTATGAAATGTTGATATGTTTGTATAGATTGTTACCTTATTGATTTTAAAAGAAAATAAATTATTTTATTTTAAACAGTCTAATTTTATTTTAAAGTATTTTCACATCCTGGAAACTTGATTTAATATGAAACAATGAAAGCAGGTGAAATATGTTGTAAAGTATGAAAGTTTTTACTTTATTTTCTATTTATTATATAATTGACATTAACAATTATAGGATTTCTATAACATTTCATTTTGGAGTCAGGAATAGTTCTTCGTCAGGTGAATTGGTCTTATTTGCCTTCAAATTATTCAACACACTGTTCACGACAGCATCTTCAAATATTCGTTCAGTCCAAGACTCTGATCGTCTGTTGTGAGTTAAACCTGTTTGGAATTGAAGTCTGCTTGATCTTGGTGTGCCACTATGCGAGTAAAAAGATCTATGGCTCTCTCTCATTCCAAGAAGAGAAGTTAGGATCTTGTCGATTGCTGCAATGTCTGCTATGTTGTTATTGTTTGGTGCTTTGTATGAGTGTGGCGTAGACGCGACGCTGGACCTCGCAGAAGTAGGATCACGAGGTTGCAATCCTATTGTACGTAATACCTATTAAAAATAATAAAGTGTATTGAGTATATTGAGTGCTAAAAATGAAATAATCTTGCGCAAAAAGGTTCCGTACATGTATTTAATTACGGACCAGTACGGATTGGTGGTTGCTAGATAACATTAACAACTGCATATGCAGCCGAGAACCAACGGCTTAAATCGTCGTCCAAAGCACGGAGGAGTTCAAGATAATATTTTTTTTTGGTTTCACATCCCATAACCGGCACTTCCGGATGTTGTTTCAAGTTCGTTAATCAGGACCAAACGCGCTAATCACTGTGCCGTCGAGCTTTTCAATTACAATTTAGATGATGAAATATTTTCCATATTTTTTTAAAAACTACTGGGTTTTGAGATCACCTACTATCGCGTAATTCAAAAGCCCTGAATAATATGTCACATAAATGGTAGCTTTGTATTTTTTTTTCAGATAACTTCAATTCGATTTATTTTAAAACATAAAAAATATATTTGATAGTTCACAATGAAAGAGTCATTTCTTATGTCACTTAATATACCTACCCTGCAAAGGAGACAGGCCCCTTTAAATTCAATTTCATACGTCATACCGCAATTTGTAATTTGTTGTGTCTTTGGGTGAACAAATTACATATGTGTTCTAAATTTCAATTCAAGCTGTCTAATAGTTTCGGAAAAAATGGGCTGACAGACAGACGACCAAATGATCGTATAAGGGCTCCGTTTTCTTTTTTTTGATACGGAATCCCGAAATTATTTTCTGTATCCATAGGTACCTCCGGTAAACTCCGGTGGGATTTAGAAACAAACCTCTTATGTATGTAGATTAATAAATATCAGTCCCTATTTAGTTGTACCTTCTAGTGTTTTCAACTAACCCGCTAAACATACAAGATTCAATGTTTCTTAGATCAATATTAGCCTTCAATTCTGTTGTAGAAATAGGTAATCTAAACTTTGCTTTAGCGTCCTACGCATGTCTTAAAAATCAATAAAGCGGCTGGGCTTTATATTTTAAGATCGACAGGAACTATTTTTTTGTATTGAAAATGACATTCAAAATGGAAGAACTTTCTAGTATTTGTTAATTTAGAGGAGCTCAATGCCGCGGTGGTTGACGCGCAACTGTAGTAGATAGCATCAACTAGGCGCGATATAGGTATTTGGTTTAGGAGGAGGGCAATTGTAAACTTTTAGTTCAACCAAACTTTCACATTGCTCCGGATACATGTCTTCACGCCACCGCGTCTCGAACAATATGGGAAAAAGGATTCTCGCTTCTCCTACCGAACGCATTAATTGGAGGGCAAAAAAATCCTGCTGCTGCTACCTATCGGAGTACTGATCGGAGGACTGGGAATAACCAATACTATCAACTACAATTTAGCAGAACTAGTAAAACCAACTTGCAGCTATTATATTTGATCAATATGCTTGAAAATTTCGTCAGTCCTGTTAAGTCCTGGGGAGCTCAGTGGTTAGAGCAGTCGCCTGGATTGCGAAAGCTTGATTCCTATCTTAGAGTGCCAGGGACAGAGTGGATTTTTTAACCATTTTTCATAAAAAATACGTAAAATACCAATGTTCATATTTTATTTTTCACGGAGCAAGAAAAGTATAAGTACGTATTCAACTAAGTAACGTAATTAAAAATTTCATCAACCAATCACTAGGCACGAGGTCCATGTGAAGTATTTCCGTTTGCGTCCATGCTCAGGGAAAATCTATGCCCAGCAGTGGGGACGTTTGTAGGTAAATGTCCATAGTTTAGACGCCTAGCATGAACAACAAATATTTTTTCTAACATAATATTTAAGTAAGTAGGTCTCGTTAATTTATATTTACCTCATCAGCAAAATGACTCTGGTAGCTCATCCTTTGGACCTTTCTGTAAGTATCATCGTCCAAAGCTTCTTGTACTGCTGCTTCAAGTTTCTGTTTTAAGTCTTCATCGGTGGTTTGATCAAGATCTTCCAAAACCAATCTTAATATAAAAATATAAATAGTTAAGTGTATTGAATTAGGTACCTAGGTTTCTACTGAAATGTGCGCATATTTATTTTACAATACTCAACTCTAACTGAGAAAATGCTGAAAAAACCCATCAATAGTCGCCCGGATTGCGAAAGGTCGTGCGTGGGATCGAGTCCCATCTCAGAGTATCTGAGGCTGGTGGGTTTTTAAGCGTTTTTCATTAAGAATATTTCCCAGTATAGCATTGTGAATGCAAAATTGATAAAATATATGAGAACAACATGTCAGTGCTGCGCTGTTTTATTATTACTGATTTAGTATATATATCATGATATTTGCATCAAATTTCAACCCAATCTCTAGTAGCGTCGGAGCAAATTAGCTGTGACAGACAAACAACTGACTGAAAGGATCGTATTTTTGTACACACTCAACGCACCTATCCAATACAAGCACGTAACAGACAACGCACGCACGCAAGACACACACGCAACGCAATGAAATTTCCATAGCTGGTTCCATTCTGTCTTTTGATGTATTGAATTCTAAAAATCTACTTTATTAGTTATGTATGATAATAAACTTTATTAGTTATATTTATTAGTTATGTATGACACATACTCTGAGCGTTCCTCAGCATTTTCCTTCTGTAAATTAGTTCGGTTTGCTTCCCTCGCCACTCTGATGTCTTTTTCCCAAAAGCGGCGAAGGTCTGGTGTAGATGTGTACGGAGCAGCCACTTCTTTTATTTTTAAGAATATGATTGCAGTAATAAAAATGCAGATCACATTAACAATTGTCAGACAGCAGCTTACGATACCTATTTGAAAATACACAACTTCAAACCCTTCCACTTTACCTATTTTAAAACAGAACTTTTGAACCACGGAACTTTGATTATATTATTGCCTATAATCAAAGCCACGGAATTACACTTATTAAAAACGAGACTAAAGTTGGTACTTGGTTTAAACCTTCTTCTTCTTCTTTTTTAATTCATGAAAGAAGAAGAACCTTTGGCCGCTAGAACCATATTGACAATGACAGAAAGGATTTCTTTTTCAAAAACAACCGTTTTTAAACTATAAAAAGTTGGATATAATATCTACCTTAAAAGCTGTTTAATTATTCAAGAAATAGCTATTGAAGTTTTCTGATAACTGTCCGGGGACTAAAAAATAATGAATTTTAAAAATTTTGTTGATCAATTTCACGGAAAAAACGATGAACATATAAACATAATCGAACATAGTATCTTTTTTTGAATTAGAAGTCTGTTAAAAACGGCAATCTGAGAGTAGGGTAACGGTTTGAAACTGATACGCAATTTACTCATCGTTTAATAATAAGATGGTAAGATGGTTTAAGTTTATTTAGGTATACCAACGTTAATTAACTTACCATTTACAGCAAATTCAATAGGTAGGTAGTCATGGTACAGTGGTACATAACTAGAATTGCCGATGTATGACTCTCCTTTTAAATGAGGTATCTTTACATCCGGGTATAATAACCATATACAGGCTAGAGCCCAATATAATCCCTGGAATCAAAACAAACTACCTATGTCATGCGATATGTACCATATTCCGTAGTACGCGGAGCGATCAAAAACTAATTGTTACATTGCTTTTACTGTTTACAGTAAGTGACAGATCTAAGTTTACATATGTGTGTTAGGATTCTACCTAATAATTTCTTATTATTTGTACAAATAAATAATAAAATATAACGTCGTTCACACTATACATAAATATGGAGAGTGTACCAATAGCTCGTTTCTGTGTACCAATAGCTAATCATTTTTGTTGGCAGCCGTAAGATGCTTACTGTCGATTATAGGTCTTACTCATGTATGGATCTTATCTTAAAAATGATCAGTTCTACACTGCTTGTATCTAGCGGCTTCCATCCACTTATTTAGCGTCAACCGGTGCGTAATCTCCATTCTCAAATTCATCTTATTTAATTATTTATTTGAAAAAGGACAATGATAAACCATACGCAATTAACAACAGGAGGTAATAAGGATGCTGATATTGCGATCCCAATCAGTGGTCCAGCGCTTCCTTGAAGTAAAGCGAGAGCTACTCCTGTGCCTGACGTGAGAGCCCACAGGACGCCCATCCATAGAGATCTTACGTTTCCTCTGGAAATAAAAAGATCACTATGTAATTTACAATATATAGGTCACGTAGGACTGATGCATATTTTATTGTATTGAACGAAAAACATGCCATTCTGTTCATAAATCTACGACGGGAAACCTCATACTGAGAAGAACCGACAAGGATCAGCTATGGCTGTTTTTATCCCTGTTTTATTTTATGCAGAGATATAACGTTGAAAAGTGTTTGAAGCCAAGAGCATATTTCAAACATAGGATATTTACATAGAACATAGGATGTCATCACTACATAGGTACAGGCCTCCAAGTAGGGAGAAAGGGCCATAAGTACCACGCTGGCCCTGGTTGGTTGGTATTATCAAATACAAATACAGCCGGGATAAATAGCTAAATATGCTTTGCGAAGCAAAGAGAAACTCGAAAAAGGTAATAAATTTCTAGTCACCCGTCTTATGACCGGCCCATGTGTAGAGCTTGTCAACAATGTCTACTTTGACAATAAATCGATAGTCACCTTGATTTCATCTCCTCCGTAGGCCAATCTCCAAAACCCCAAGGCATTTCAGTGCTGCCCAAAATTAGTCCAAAAATGAATCCAAAGAGCAGTGAAAGAAACATCCCTAACACGAGGCTTTCGAAGCCACTTCTGATAAGACTGTAGTCAGATATAATAGTTCCGAAGGTGATAGACATGACAGGGCCCATCAATGGAGAAACCAACATGGCAGCCACTATATTGGACGCGTTGTTTTCGACTAAGCCAAGCGCCGCAAGGGAACTGAAGGGCAAAACAAGTAGGTAAATCTTATAACTAAGTATTTATTACGCAAACTGCTGATTTCAGAGAAGACGCGGTCTAGAATTTCTCCTGGGCGAAATTCATCCAACCGATTATTATCTAGTTTTCTGTAGGTAGATATTTGTATTCCCTTCAGTAATTAGTTACGAATTACATTTCATTATTATATACATAAATAGTCCTAGCTAATTGTTTACTTACTCAGCTGTTATAATTAGAGTCAAATAGTCGAAAGACAACTCTCCGCCACCGCGCACACCATCAACTACTTGCTTTACTGTTAGTTTCGATCTGATGGATTCGACGAAACTGCGCCAGCGCTTCGCATCTTCTCTGTTACGCCTAGATTCGACATAGTCACTTGAAAATAGAGCGGAAGAATTGTATTCCAAAGAACGTCACACTTAACTAATTTAAACAATATGATTTCTAATGTGTAACAAATTATACATATTGATCTACTAAGTAATTTTAGGCGTTTGGTAAGTATTGTATTTTAATTCAAAATATTGTATCTTCTATCCTATCCTATCTTTCTTGAGCGGAAATACCTAAGTAACTGCAGAACACCAACTTAACACCAATTATCAAATTTGCAATCCATTCCAATCTATAGGTAGTATAAAATTATCGAATTCCGACATTTAAAAATTGAGATTTCTCAGTATTACTTATATCATGAACAAATACTTTTTTTTATTAATACTAGGTTTCCCCAATGTACGAGTTTAATTACTTACAATAATGTTTCTTCATCGATATGTTCATTTTCAATAGCAGAGTGCACTACGTTACATGGAAGAACACTGAAAGTGTAGAGGAATAAGAATAACAGCAATTATAAATTTTGTCTATTTACATTTGTAAAGTTTTGTAACGAGATTATAGTAGAATTAGTTAAAGTCAATAAAGCTTTCCATAAACCAAAATTCGATTTTGTGTAAAAAGTGTTTGGTTTAAGAATAGTGATAATGTTATTGAAAATTTACAGTTGCCTCACAAAATGCAAGTGACCAACAATATTTGCCAAATTTATTTAAAAATATAAGTAACTTAAAAATGTGTTCTAAAAAATTTGTTAGTCGCCAGCACCGGGAGAGGTCATTACATTCATTATTTAATTGGATTTGGAACGTTTATTTAGACCAAATAACACTCATTTCATTCTGATTAGTCTGCAAAGGACGCATTAATATATAGATTGATTATGAGATGAGGCATTAAAAATCTATTACCTTACGATGGATTTGCATCGGACACCGATGCCGAGTTGAGTAAGACAATGCAACATAGTCTCGCACTGATCTCCAGTGGGAAGTGGAAACATTACCTCCTGGTAGTTCCCAGTCTTATCACTCACCCACACAACGTGTTCGACATAGAGTTTCTTCAACAATTCTTGCAGAATCTGGTTGAGAATGAATTGGTTTCTCTATAACGTCTAAACGATGTCCTACATGGAATATCGATTTTATAAGCTTTTTTAATATGATAATTGTATCATTTTAAAAACGCTGCTGTAATTGTATCATTTTTAAAAAGCATCGTCCTGTTTTGACGATAAGTAAGGTAAAATAATGAGCAAGTTTTAAAAGCATAGTCACTCACTTAGGAGTGTTTTTAAAATTTACATAAAACAAGCAGCCTTTATTTTACGTCTTGAAAATTATCCTTGGTGAGCAGTAAATTTTAAATTAATATTCATGATTATGGTTTATCAAAAAAGTAAAAATAAATCACTAGTTCTAAACTCATGATGGAAGAAATAAGCAGTCTTACACTTTCCATTGTGAAACATTCGTCGTCTTCGTTGATGTTAACTAAAGTAGGATTGAAGCCTTCGTTATTATAATACTGCTGCGTCAAATGTATAGGTATACTCTTTGATTTTTTATTGCGCAACTCAACTTCTAGACGGCATGGTTTAGTTTGTACATGAGTGTCTTCAATGGAGATTATATCTCTTGGTTTGCCAAATTTCAAAATATGCTCATAGTTACTAGAAGGTATGTAGATGATGAAAATCACTCCAGATGGCATTTTCGGCTAATGTAACACAAATGTTAAAATCAAAGTTAATGCTAGTAGTAATGTGCATTGAGGACTATTCAATAACGAGACTCTTGTATTTAGCGTTAATTAGTTTGTTTATTATAATGTAAGTGCTATTTTTATAACATCTATGTCACTTATTATTATATAAACAAAATACATTGATTTTCAAACATTTTTTTTTATTTATTTTCATAATTGCAAGGTTTGATTCTCAGTCGGGCCAATATACTCGTAGAAAAATAAAATTATCTATATTGATGGGTCTGGGTGTTGTGGTATCTTTGTGTTTCGGAATTCTATAATACAAGTGCTAAAAGCTTTTTTAAATATGGAATCTGGAATTGACGTTGTGCAATATTATGATTACTTATCGATTTACTAAATCTTTGTGATTACTTAATCAGATTATGTTCTATGTATTAGTGAATTTTTATTTTTATTATAGGTATTATGATGTACATATATAAACATAGTTTTATTTTGGTAAATAATAATGATAATTAAACAGGATTCAATGGGTGATCATTTTATTTTACACAAATATAAACATATTACAAAAAGTCTATTAAAACTAATTACATCGATTTTTTTTTATCTGCACATATTTACTCAGGATCAGCTCATTCATCAAGGCTCGGGTAAGTGTATGGCGGTTCGTTATCCATTTCCATGAAATACATGGCAACGAAGGGATAAATTTGGTATTGAAATAAAATGCTATTATTTAAAATAAATATATAGATTACATCAACAGTCATGCGTTTTACACTTCTGTTTACCAAATGTTATCTTGTATAAACCTTTGATAATAAAACCTTATTAATGTCCAAACTTTGTGGTAGAATTTCGACTTCTGGTCGTTGACTGCTAATCTTTCCCCGAGGTTTCTTGAGCCGACACTGAGTCTTTTCTTACACATGGAAAGACTTAGTTCCCAAAACTATGCCATGCGTTTTTGCATCTATGGTAAGATTCACAGAGGGCTGTATTGTTGGGTAGTAAGAGTCACTTTTGGAATTCTTATCATCTTTGTCTTCATATCCAAAATTAAAGTAATTAAAGCTGTCCCGAACACGTCCAGTGTATGGCGTTGCGTTATTTTCTATTGAATCAGCATTTGATAAAATACTCGGTACTTCTACTGCTTCTTTATTTTCAGAGGTTTTCTTTTCTGTATTATTAACTGGTTGTAAAACTGCGTTCATAGATGTATAACTTTCACTGTTCCTGTGAAAAATATGTTGTTGTAATAATGTTTTGAACAAATAGTTTGTTTCATCTTCTTAATGTCTGTATGTATAGAGAGTTAAATGGAATTTATAATATACTATATCTTTATACCATAAAATTAGATCGGTAAATAGAGATGCTTAAGGGTAACATGAAGTTAGGTGTTAAAGTAACGCTTGAAAACCTTTGGGCGAAGGAAGATATTCGTGATGAATTGCAATATTTTTGAAATAGAACACTAATATTTACGTCCTATAATTTTAAAATAGTAGCAGATTGCTTACATTAGCTGTAACATGAAATCTATTTTAATTCTATATTTTGTGCGCATTGTATCACTAATAAATATATGCTTCTCCAGCAGGTTTTTATCCCTTTCAAATACTTACTGCGTCTTCTGCAAGTAGTCCTCGATATTATGAGCTTTTGGTCGTTGTATTAAATTATGTTTTCTGTATGTCACTGTGTCGCTCTGTATCTGGTAATTATTATCTGTATGAGTTTGGAGAGGATTGGTTTCAATAGGGTCATTGCACCATTTGCTGTAAGAATAATATGACAATAATGGAAATTTATCGATAAAGCATTATGCATAATTTTTATCATTTTACCTATATATTTCCCAATTTGTAGGACCGTCATTATTATGTTTAGGAATTTGAAGATCTTTGTTAGCCTGCCACCATGGAATGTCCCGTTTTTCCAAAGGACGAACTTCTTTTACCTAAAATTAAAAAATGTTACGTAAAAATACAGTGCTTGCTGAATACTGTAGCGATATCTTTAAACGGCTTCAGAAATTTGCAAATAAAGTTTGGTATAATGTAAATGCTGAGTTGTGATAAATTAAGGTTGGAGAACCTTGATAAGATTGTGCGTCATTACACGTATATTTTCATTTGAACGTTCTTCGGAACACAGGATAACACAGAACACAGAAATGTTCTGTGCAGGATAAGCTGCTGGTCTCAGCTGCGTTCACAGTCGTAATCACCTAAAATTATAGACCCGATATTGGTAACCTATACTTTGTTTCTAGTTCTTCTTTGCTATTATATGAAAAACTTGATGATAGTGTTTTTTTTTACCTTGTAGACTGCCACTCCAGCTAAGAAGATGCAAAGAATATTAACGAGTGTGAGGCAAAGTGATACTGTCCCCAGTAGCGCCAGTTCTGTGGCTGGATTTTCGCTGTAATATGAAGTGGTTATGACGCCGTTCCATTTGGTGTCGTCGCTGGCGTATATGATGTGGACCAAAGACATCGACCAGAGAAGACCCTGTAACGGCAATTATACGTAAGCGTTGAATATAATAAAAAGAGTTTAGTTACCGTCAAAGAAGGTGCGTAGAAGGCACTTCATCTTTGCGCACAAAATTCTCTGAAAAGTACTTCAATTTATGACCGTCAAACGCAAGCGATAAGTAATCACTCAAAGGTAGCATGGCATACTTATTTTCTCAATTATATTTCGTGATATGATAACAATGTAAAAATAATTGTCAATGAAACAGCCGTCACTTGCGATAATTAATTTATTAATGTTTCTGCAGAAATGTACAAAGCAGTGAAATAATAATATTAATATATTTTTTATTGTACACTACAAAGGACATAACACAAAGAAGCAAGATAAAAAAGAAATATACAAAAGGCGGCCTTATTGCGAAAAAGCAATTTCTTCCAGGCAACCCATGTTTAAAGTTAGATAGAAAGTTAGAAAGAGACGATAATTATTTTACTTACGTCTCATTTAATAATCTTTGAAATTCGTTAAGAACTAAGGTGAAGAAGTCTCTACGGGAACTTTCTAACAAAAAATATTGAACTTTTTGAACTTACAGCATTGACAGCAGGTGGCAGTAGAGATGCTGATATGGCGACTCCAACTAGAGAAGCTGTATATTCGCTCAGCACAGCCAACGCTACAGCAGCTCCGCTTGGCAGAGCCACCAGTACACCCACCCAAAGAGAACGGATTTCACACCTGAGTCAATTTCAACAACTGAGATTTTTTCCTAACTTTCATGTGAGAACTTTACATTTTTAGAGTTTTTCACAAACTTTGCTATCGAAGCTCAAAATATCCTCACTTTATAACATTTTGCTCTAAGAAATTATCTAAAGAATTATGTTGGAAACCGAAATTAGCGAAACACAGAAATTGATTTTTTGACATCGAAATTGTATTGGTGCCACGGAAATTGTGTAACAAAACCAGAAACTACAAAATCGTTAAATAAATTAGAAAAAACAAGACTGATAATAAGCGTCTGATTATACGCACCGATACAACCACATTTAAGTAAGAAAGTTATTATGTGCTCGGATATAGGCTAGCTGCTAAGGCACGTGGAATGTTGATTGTAAGAAAAAATGAATGGACTAATGAAAGTCAAAGTTAAAATAATATTCATTCAAATAAACTTATAATAAGAACTGTTGAATCGTCCAACATTTTTTACGTACCATTCGTTCAAGACGTGTTTTGACTGATAAGAAGAACGAGTTTACACTGAGAAATTCACTCGCCTGCATAATCAAGGAACATTTTTAAAACTCCTGCTTGCTAAGTACACACTCCTTTAAATGGTATTCAGTTTTTTAAATTTTATAGTATAGTTTATTGTGATTGGAAATATTTCCGTTAATGCTTCACATAATATAATGATGACATTTGAAAACTCATTTTCAATTTCTGTCGATCGATTCAAATATCTCACTACATATTTATTAGTGCTACTTTTTAGTTAAAAATACAAACGTAGTTATTTTTATAGAATAGCAAAGTTGATTACGATAGTCTTAAAACATACATAAAAAAATCACTGTCGAAAATATAACCTTAAAGTCGGTTAAAACAAAAGCGTTACGAACAAAGCGTTTTCAAATGCGTTAGCTAGAGTAAATATACGTGTAAATTTAGAATTCACTTCAAGAATCAAAATACCTGGAAACCATTTCAGAAGTAGGCCAGTCTCCTACACCGTAGTGTTCATCGACGGCACAGATGCTGAGGCCGAAGATGAATCCGATGACAAGTGAAAGGAATAGACCTAACATCTCGTGCATCAGTCCCATTCGTTGCAATGAACGATCGCATACTGCGGTGCCTAGGGTTCCAGCGGTTATTGGACCCTGAAAGTAATAGTCAGGTGTGAGATAAAATGTTTTTATATTAATTAATTACTTGTATATTTTTCCAACTTCTTTCCACTTTCCAACAGTTTACTAAATAAACTGTCTTTCTTTTGAATGTTTAGCTGATGTGCTTAATTCCTTTTTACTTTTTAATACAAATTAATTTAAAGAAAAATATTATTAAATATAATTGTAGGTACAATGTTAACAATTGTACTATGGAGGCAGCGAGCGCGGCTCATAGTGGTGAAATAGTATATAAATGACTTCTCGCGAAACAATACATTTATTTTTTAAGTGATTTTGCAAATTTGTAAGATAGTGCTAAATAACCCCGAAATCGGGTGAGTTCTAATTCTTTAATTTTTACTGCTGCTGCAGATTATTTTGTATGCTGCGATCATTAGCATGAATTTTCACGAAATCTTTCTGATATTTAAAATTGACAATTTTCGGCCAGAATTATCATCTTTTTGTTTTTAATTTAAATGTTCAAAAACTTAGTTACACAAATTATGACTATAAACTAAACATAAGGTAATTTCATATTGTAATTATCTGGGTGTGCATTTACTTTTCAATTTTTTTTTATTTATATCGCCTATTTAGTTTTTAATCACAGCGTTAAAAGTTTGAAATTGCATGAATATTCCAATTCATAGATTGAAGAGGAGCTTGAAGGCACAGTGATTTGCGTGTTTGGTCTGCAATGCGAAAGTTAACCAACTTTCGCAAGGGCTGGTCATATGATGAGTGATCAAAAATGTATTATATCAAGATCCTTCGTGCTACGGAAGGCACGTTAAACCGTTATTCCGGCTCTATAAACCGCACTGAGCCCAAGGGGCCGGTTCCTATTTGATTCCATCTAGGCCTATATTCATAATTTATGATAGGAGCTCGATGGCGCAAGCAAATTTTGCAATGGCCGGTCATAGGATGGGTTACCAAATATGTATTATCTCGAGCTCTTCTGCTCTTCTGAAAGCACTTCAATCCGTTGGTTCCGTCTTCCTTTATAGTCGTTAACACCTACCAACCCCCCATTCCTATTTTCCATCTAGGTCTATATTAATAATCTGATAATAATGATGAAAGATTGATGGTTTTGGTGTACATTATGTTACAACACTTACCATAAGAGGAGAAATGAGCATACTAGCAACTAATATGACTGTTGAATTTTCTACTAGACCAATGGCGGAGACGAAAGCAGCCACCACAAGGAGAAACAGCCAGTCGAAGGTCAGAGAGGCCTCAGAACGTACCGCGAGTAGAATCTGTGGTAGATGGTTCCTCGCTCGAACAGACGAGGACAGACGAGACCACATAGAGTTATCACTGTAGATGGTGAAATATTTGTTATATAAATAAAAAAACGCATCGTGGTCTAGAACATGGCAGGTTACGTTATTTATGCTTTAGTGGTGGAAGTTTATTAAAAAAAAAACATTTTCTACATTGATCCGACCGAGAATCGAACCCGAGACCTCAAAGATGGCGATGCCTTGAAACCGTCGCGCGGTGTGAGAACCACTCGGCTACGGCTAATTAGACAAGATCATATGCATTGTTTAGCTATGCTTTATGTTAGAAACTATTTTCTAGCCCCAAGCTTTAATGAAATAAAATATTCATCACCTTTTGAAGTAGATTTTATTGGATTGAACCTTTATGTTGTGTCAGCATTGAGCTCGACGTAGAGTTCGAGGTTGTTTTGATAATAGAATAGGAATGCAGATTCCACATTAAGTAGCTAAAGCACTTGTAATATGGAAATCTGAAACAACGCAGGTACCAGGTACCACAACATCCAGACCCGAGATAGTATAGAAAAGTTCATTTTCTATTTTTAACCGTTCGGGAATCTAACCCGGGTATCGACCCTTCAAACCGGCATATGAGTCACTCGGTCACGGAAGTCGTCATATACTTAGTTAGCAGGTTACTTAAAAGGTAACATTTCTGTAATATATATTCGACTTACTGTCAATTTATTAAGGTTTATAATTGATTCGAGAAATTTTGCGGTATGTCACCCCTGTACCATAATACATTTAGCATTGGGAGATCGACGGTACAGTGGTTAGTGCGTTCGGTCTGCGATGTAAAAATAAAGCACCTTTCTTAAGCGCCATTCATGCGATGGGTGATCAAAAATTTATAACGTAGAGCTCATCTGTGCTTCGGAAGATACGTTAGGCCGTTGATCTCGGCTGCACCTGCAGTCTTTAATACCAATCAATCCATACCGTGCCCTTGTGGTGGGGGGCATATTCACCCTATTCCATTCCGTCTATAGGAAAGGGATAAGGAAGGGTGATGATGATGATTACAAACTCGCATCACAAACTCCCTGACTTTTTTTTTTCATTAAATACATAAGGATTTAGTCCATACAGTCTAGCTACTCAAATCTTTATTTATTATGTTTTCTTTCTATGATTTCTGTTTTATCTCATAAATAATTATATTTTTTTCTTATATGTGTTATCAAATAAATATCTTTTTCAATCTATGGATAGCTTTGCTTATGGCAAATGGACCTTGAATGACCCAAGACCTTGAATTAATCACGCGGGCTAATTTGGATTGTCACGAAAACTACCTTTTTGACAGAATAATGTCAGGCGGGTAATCGTATCTAAAATTAATGCTGTTTAGTTGTTTCCGCTTGCACGGCTATTTATTAGTGTTTTAAAATAAATATCAATAAACATCCGTTCATATCTTCACATAGATATTGCTGTGAGCACAGGCCTTCCTAATTGATTGAACCGAGTTGGCAAAATAAGCACATCACGAGGACTTATTGCGGGATGATATGTATTAACGATTGCAGCTACAGCAGGGACCAACGGCTTTATCATCATAATAATTTTTGGTCACCCATCCTATGACCGGCCTTTACGAAAGTTAACTTCCAGACTAAAGGCCGAATGAGCTAACCACTGTCTTATTGAACTTCTTATATGATACGAAGCTATAATGATTGACTTACTTCCAAATATCTTCTTTAGTTTCCGTGTCTTCTTCAGAAGTGTTTGCCTTGTAATAGAGAGTGCACGGTAGTACACTCATAGAAGACTGACCTCGGCTCCCAATGCCAAAAGTTCTCAGTACTTGAAGAAGTTCTTCGCAGAGGTTGCCGGATTTTAAGCTGAATGTAACCTAGGCAATGAATATTTGTGTGAATTTGTTATATGCGAGTATCTCTGTGGTTTTCTATAAGGTTAATGTTACATTGTTAAGTAGTTAAGAAAAAAATTATCAGTTTTCCCGCGACTTCTCCCACGTAAATTATTGTCAGTGTGATGAACGGGATGACCTAAGGGAAGAATTTTTAAAATCTGTCCAGTAGTCTCGGAGCCTATTCAATGCAAACAAACAAATAATCATAATTTTCATTTTTATAATATTAGTATAGATAACAATCACATTGTAATCGAAAATGAGTATATTTCTTTCAGATGACGCCTAAACCTAAAACCCCTAATTCTAAACTGGTTTTATACAATCATTTACAGAAAATAATATCATACATAAAGGTTTCGTCATAGCCAAAACGTGACTTTCCTGAATAATTTCTTAATGAAAGAATGTCACAAAATCACACCTTAAAATATACCATTTCTTGTCGTAATTATTATGTAATTACCCTTTTTAAAGTTGATACTATATAGTGTCCGGGAAATTTATAAATATTTGAGCTTGACATAGAAGGACTAACTTTTGGTTTTACACGTTTTTCAGTTGTTTAGGTTGATTATATAAACAGCTACAAAAATGTGCTCCGCAGCAGCAAAAGTATCAAGTTCTTGTGAAATTCCAGTTTTGTTAAGGCTTCTGGTAGGTAAATTGGTAAAGCGGTGACCCAGTTATGGAAACGAAAACAATATAACTCGGAATCTTGAGTCAGTTGAATATTCTAAGTATTTCGTTGTAAAATGAATGTCTGTATTGACAATATTCGAAAATTGTGAAGGGAAAATTTTATTAAATATAATATTTCGTGAATCTTTCAACTCGCGTATCTATCATTGTCATATTAATGATATTGCCACTATTGGCGTATTGGATTTCCCTATAGATAGAATCACATAAAAAGAATGAGCTATAAATAAACTCTCGCCTTATGATTAGTGCGTATTTAACGATTGCGTCTATTGACCGAGAACAATGGATTTGAGAGAGCAGAAGATCTAGAAAAATTGCTTAACCAACGTTATTGCAGATTGATTTTTTCGTTGAATAAGTATAAAATTAGATATAGTACGTGTACATATAAGTTTACCATTCACTCATTAATGCAAACGAAAACGTCACTTGAAATAGCACAATAAAAACTTAATTACGTTTTTATGAATCATATCCGATGTCTTTATTGGTAGGTAGGTTTCGTCGTGTGCCATTTAGTAGGTTGAACAAAGGTATATTAAATTACCACCATTTTGGATATGATAGCGTTTTGTTGTATTTATTATTTTAACATTTAAAATATTGAATAATTCGAACGATCCACTTTATAAAATCGCCTTTGTACAATGATTTCATTAAAAAAATATATATGAATGAAAAAAGACTGTATTATTGAAGTTAATGTTTCCGCTAAAAATGATATTCGACAATTTTTTTAAACAAAACTTTATCTAAAATTACTTTGGTTAATTCGAGTTTACAAAAAATTTTTTTAGGGTTCCTTGTCAGAAATAACCAGAACACAAACCTTTATGGGATAACTTGATTGTCTATCTGTCTGTCTGTCACAGGCGATTTACTCCGAAACTACTAGATCATTGAATGCATTTTGGAGCACACACATATAACTGGTAGATAATGTTTTTTGGCACTGAGTCCTCCATTTGCTATTTTTCAAAAGGAAAAAGACTAAATAAATAAAAAAAATGTAGGTAAGTTAATGATC
Source organism: Diatraea saccharalis (assembly GCA_918026875.4). NCBI lineage: Eukaryota > Metazoa > Arthropoda > Insecta > Lepidoptera > Crambidae > Diatraea > Diatraea saccharalis. The sequence goes on from OU893337.1 coordinate 11,185,290, forward strand.
CTTAAAGAGAAACGGTCGTATACGTTATATGGGAAGGTTATAAATGCATAAATACCTCGTGTGTTCATAAGTTTGTGACGAAATAAAAGTTGCGTATTTTTTTAATAAGTAACTTTTATTTATAAAATTTTTCAGTAACCATTAAATAGATAATAATCAACAATAAAATACATATTTTATTCAAAATGACCACCCTTGTTTTTAATACAGGCCTTTAAACGATTCGCCCAGTCATCAATGGCGGCACGAATCTTTTCTTTGGGTTCATTTCAGTGACTCCAAGTTTGGGTGGGACTTTCGGCAGACCTTGAGCTTTTATTCGGTCCATAATCCAGCAGTTGAGGTCGTGGCTGGAGCAGGGCCACTCGCCCGCCATGAAGGCCGGCACATTCTCCCTCAACCAAGCTTGCGTGCTCTTTGCCTTATGGGATAGCGCCGAGTTTTGCTGAAAAACCCAATCCTTATTGTAAAATAACGTATTAGACAGGGGTTTCACCACGGGCTCTAAAATGTCACTCTGATAATTCTTGGCTTTCGCCTTGACACCTTGCTGAAATGGGGAGGAGTGACATTTTCATACGAAACTCCTCACCATACCATCACACTACAGCTGGATGATGAATGCGCGAGACATTCCGTACAGAAGCTGGGATATCCTTGTATAAAACTTTTAGCGTACACTTTATTATTTTGTCGGTTGAACTTTTCTTCGACAGTAAAAGTTTTCTCGTTGGTGAAGAGTATCTTCCTGGTATCATGTCTTTTCAGCAGCAATGGGTCGCGTCGTAACTTACGAAGGTAATCATTTAAAAGTGAAATTTTCTACAGCTATAGGCCTTTACCTTAAGATCATATTTCAGTATTCAGTATTCACTGAAACGCGTGAAATATTAGTCTGCAGAATGAGTTTCTTCTGAGTTCGATATGGATTTCGGCGAAGTCGCTCTCGGATGATTTTGATGTTCGCAGGCGTTCTTACAGAGCATGACCGACCACTCCTTTGGTGATCTTGCAGAGAACTTGTCTCTTTGTACCGCTGTATTGTATAATAGAGAATCTGCATCTGTTTTTTTGCTGCCTTTTTTGCTGACAGTTGCACGTAATTGTTTCGTTCTCTCTATCACGAAAAAATATAAACAAATGAATTTGTGATACAAATTAACTAAAAGTTAACATTCCAAATTCAACATCGGTAAAAGAAATAGCCAGCCAGTAACATTTTATTTTATTTTTTTTCAATAAAAAGTTTGTCTCAAAACTTATGAACACCCGAGGTACAGTTTGTCTATAAAGTCATGAAAAAAATTGAGGGCGCTGCGATCGTGCACGTAGCAACCCTGTGTAGGGAGACAAATGATTTTGATAGTAGGATTTTCTTTATTTATAGCAAAATAAACCTGATATTTTTTTTTACTTTTATTACCCCAGAAAAGGTAAAGAAAGGCGTATAATTCGTAGACAATGAGTTTATTCTATATTGAAGATTACAATATAGTAATCGTAATTTTTGATAAATCTTTTTTTTTTTATAATTGCCAAGTTGTTTTCTCGTTTTACTGCAATGTGTGCTTGTGTTCGATTAAAGCCTGTTACTTTGACACTCCTTGTAAGAAAACCCAATCTATTTCAGAATTTAACGCAGGTCTTCTGGGCTACAATTAAAATACAGATCGGTTTTGGCAATCTACTGATGTTTTCTTCATGTAGGTACCTCTTTTTTTCATAGAGTAAAAGAACTGAATCTTTTGTCGAAGTGCACAAATCTTGCAGTTAACCATTTATTTCTTAGGACGACTATCTATGTTTCCCAGGGATTTCAAATATGCCACCATTTTTATAGCCTTCATCTACAATACCTATCACTATATTCTCTGATTTTCCTGAAAGTAAGTTTTAAAAATGTAATACCTATAGGTATTTGGCAAAAAGAATGGAATCGCCACAATGATCAAATTAATGCTATAATTTTAGTAATATAAAGCACAAACTTTTTATTGACGTACGTAGGTAAAAATCGTACATTCCTAACAGATATATTTTTTATCCAGATTAAAATCAATGATAAATTTGATTTTCCAAAAGTATTAAAAGTTCGGGCCGCACTACAATATAGCCTTCTAACATTTTCAATCTAACCTATAAATGCATAATGTAAACAATACTTATTTTAGACTTAAATTCATATATTTAGTAAATGTGAAACTTCTGGTAACCAAAACTCAAACAGTAACACGATTACATACCAGTCATAACTGTCGTTCGAGCTTTAACATCCTACAAATATGATAAAATGTGTCCAGCTTCTTGTTCCAATAAACATCACTGAAAAACTTTATAAATAATATCCTGAGCTTCACTCCGATTAATTCTCTTCATTTTTAACACTTTTCTACGGAGTTTAGAAAAAGTAGCTTCAGTTTAATAAAAACAAATCAAAAATGCAGAAAATCGAGTTAAAAAATCAAGTTGTTGACAGTCGATGTACTTTGATTCAGTGTTGTCATACTAGTGTCTAATGTTAGTTCCTCAAACATTCTTTTCATGACTTTATAGACAGACTGTATATTATGTAACATTAAATATAAGGATACATTTTGAGGTTCTGGAATATATCTTTGAAGTAAATTGGTTCAAAGTTATTTAAAATTGACCATTCACCCTGATCTGCGAAACTACCTACTGAGCCTAAAATTTCTATAAATTAAAGAAAACCCTGTGTATCTATGGTTTTTAAAATTAAATATAATAATATGAGGCGAACTCACCTTGCTCGGATTTTTTCGTTTAACTCTTCTTACAATAGTATGAATTATCCAACAGTTATCCAATAACACGCACGCAACGCATCCAATAGCTAAACTCTTAATTTACTCACCTTCCAAAATTTACAGACTTTCAAAACTTACTCACCTTCCAAAATTTGTTTCCTTTCGTCGCGGTCCATGATGCACTGTTAATATCGAGCCGTGTTAATATTTCCGATAATATCTGAAAATAAAAAGCGTAACAATGTAAAGCATTACAATATTTACTTAAACAATATTTCGGATAAATTACATATAATAGCGTATGTTTTGCTTTTCTATTCACTTACATGAGAAATATAAACATTACCCATAATACTCTGCTGGTAATAAAAAATAGGTAGTTAAAAAATAATGTAACTAGTTTTAACTATGTTAAATGTTAATAAATTATACTGAAACCAGACAAAAAATCTATCCTGGTCCTCCAGGGCCTCCCTCATCACAGAAACAATATCAACACCGAAGTAAAAAAGGGACGTGTTATCAGCATATAATGAAACTTCACCATTCAAATTCAATTGACTAATATTATTTATGTAGGTCAAAAATAGCAAAGGATCTAAAATAGATCCCTGAGGAACTCCATATGTTATTGCTTCAGCTGGACTTTGAATATCACCTAATTCGACTATTTAGAAAGGTCAGATTGGAACATATCAAATACAGCACCCTTAATGCCAATCAAGTGCATTTGTGTAATAAAAAATCATGACTAATTGTATCGAAGGCCTTTTTGAGGTCAATATACACTCCCAAAGCCAATTGTTTCTTATTAAGTTTTATTTTGATATTAGATGTAAGATCAATATAAGAATAGAGAGTAAATGAATGAATGAGTTAATGAATTTCATGTAAAGTTCTGGTTTACTATAAACAACTCTTTCAAAAACTTTTGAGATTATTGGTAACATGAATATAGCTATAGTTGCTCGCGGCTGTCCTACTGCCTGATTTGAATATTGGGCTGACTTTGGCTGTTTTAACTGTTTCAGGAAAGTGACCTCTCTCTAAGCATTTGTTGAAAGTATTCCAAAATCAAAAAATTGACACCTTTAATTGTTTTACAGCTAATATCATCTAGGCCACTCATGTATTCGAATTTAAATTATTAATTATTTTACTGACTTCATTGGTTAATACTGAAGTAAATTTGGTAATTTCACCCGTGTTTGTGACAGTTCTCCAGGTATAAAATTATTCTTTATTTTGTTGTTATTCAGGTTATTTATTTTATCATTTTCAGCGGTTTATCTGCACAATGTTTGATTTTTTTAATAGTAATTTGATTTTGCGTTCTGTGTAGACTATCGGACTTTCTTTTTTCTTTTATTACTGAAAAAAGAAAGCCCGTCCGAAAAGTAATTAATTAATTTTAAATAAGGTGTAAAGCATACATTTCTGTTTTGCTTCTATTAAGTCTTTATTTATCCGGTCCTTATTGGAATGAAAAAGGATTTGCAGTTTCTAGATCTTTAAAAAAATCGCTATAATTAATAATAACTTGGCATTCAACTTTTTTATCTTTTCTGGTTTACATCTATGTACTTCAAGGTGGAACACTATAGCAAAGTGGAACGTGTTGTTTTTTATATCCGTATAGGCGCCATCTAGTAGTCTTTGAAGTCGAAGTTTCTCCAGATCCATTTGATTTAGAACAGTGAATCCATTTTTTAGAATTGACATGTACTTCTTCTTGGTTGATTATTTTTCAGTAGGTCGTAGTTAAAAATCTCCAAAGACTTGCTTTTTTGCATTTGAGAAGTTGTTGCGTAAAGATATCCAGAGAGTTAGAGTCATTGGTTCTTTCAGGTTTGTAGACGACGCCTACATCTAAGAAGAACTTATCACGACAGCCACGTGCCGAAAAATGTACAGATCGAACGACCAATCACAGCGCCTACATTTGCGGAATTCTCAGGGAGCCCATTGGCTGCGTATGCGCCGTCCGCACGGTGGGGGCGATTCCCCCACCCGGCGCGCGGGCGCAAAACGCGCTGTGATTGGTCGGCCGCCGCGCGTCACTAGTAGCTAAGTTAGATGTTAAGTGTAGAATAAGGGTAGGGCCAAATTTGTAAATATTCGTAGTCAAGTCAAGTCAGTCAAGCAGTATAGTCAAGCAGTAATAAGTAGCCAGTAAGAAGAAAATACAATAAATCGTCTATAGAAGAAATCCGTCTTTGTTTTGCACCATCATCAACAGTTATACAGCATCGTCTACAGTTTGGTCCATAGAGCCGGATCAGCACCCTCAATAGTTTGGTCCTTCGAGAAGTCGGATCTAAACACGTATAGAACCTTCGAGATCCAGCAACAGCGAATTCAAGATGGTGCTTACAAGAAGCCAAGACGAAGAAAACCAACGTCGTGTCTTCGACCAGCCGCCGAGATCGCCCTCAAGTACACCGACCGTACGAGGACGCCTCGAGACGGGTAACGCCGGGGAGAGCCTACGCACCGCACCGCAAGTCTCGCAACTAGCGCCTAACGCGAACCGCGCTGGGGCAGACGTTGCCGGAGCACGCGTCGCCTTGGCAGTGACTACGCAGCCGCCGAGCGGAGCGGACGAACGCGCAGCACACCCAACGGACACAGCGGCGACTACTGGAATAACGACATCTGCGATGACGTCATCGGTGCAACCGGCGAGGAGAGTGCACGTCGCGCGTTCGACCCGCTCGGCAGCGAGCAACGCGGCACGCCGGAAGCTACGCATCGAAGCAGAAGAACGACTGGCTGCCATAAGACGCCGAGAACTCGAAATTGAAGCGGACCTCATAAAAAAGACGCTCAATATCGAGTTAGAAACGCTAGACGGAGCAGAGAGCGAACCCGAAGCTGAAGAACCGGCAAATAAATTACAAGATCGAGTGTTCGAGTGGCTCGACGACGCGAACGTCGACCAACAACGGGGGGAGCTCTCAAGGACCGCCGTGGCTGAACCGCCACCTGAACGCGACACGCGACGCCCAGATAGGGAAGAACGAAGACGGTCGTCATCGCGAGGCAGAGGCATCGATCAACTCGCCTCTGTCCTCGAAACCCTCGTGAAGTCACGACCGCCGCCGCGTCAAGCATCGGATCTACCGATATTCTCTGGTTCACCGCTGGAATGGCTACAGTTCGCGACTGCGATGCGAGAAACAACGCGGCTGTACGAGTTCACACCTACAGAGAATATGGCAAGACTAAGAAACTGCCTACGTGGAGAAGCTCGGGAAAACGTCGCATCATTGTTGAGCACCGCGACGCACCCCGACGAGATCATGCGAACACTGGAGCAATGCTACGGAAGGCCAGAAAGACTAGTGGACATGGCTTTCGCCGATCTACGGAAGCTGCCGAAGATTGGACCTACCGCGAACGATCTTAACATGTTTGCGGTGAAGCTACAGAACGTCGTGGCCGTCCTGAGGAACGTGCAGCCAGAGTACCTACTTAACCCACTGCTGACCCGGGAAGTCTTGGACAAGATGCCGAGCTACCTTGTATCGAGTTGGTGCAACTTCGCCGAGTCACAGCCGGGCCCGAACGCCGATCTACTCAAACTTTCATCGTTCCTGATGAAGGAAGCTGACCGCTGCATGCGATACAACTATGTATCGAACCTCACCGCACCCTCCACATCGCAACGAACACGTGAAACGCCTCGCCCCGCCCCCAGACCGGAGGCTAAGAAGAAGACGGTGTACGTCGCCACCGAAGAAGCACCGCAGCGCAGATGCCTTTCGTGCCAGGAAGCCCACACACTACCTAGCTGCCCAAAGTTCAAGCAGCTAACGTATGATGACCGATGGGAGCTGGTGAAGAAGGAGGGGCTCTGCTTCAAATGCATCGTGGGCCGACACCGTCGATTGAACTGCCGACAGAAACTCTGCGGAATCAACGGATGCAAGCGACCGCATCACCGACTGTTGCACGCAGATGAGCGTGGAACGACGAACGACGTGGCTACGAGCGCGACCGACTCAAACGCGGCCGCAACGGAACCAGCCACCACCGAAACGACGACGGCTGCCACGACGACAAGCCGCGCCGTCAAATTGAAGATTTGCCCCGTGACAATCACGGGCAAACGTGGGAGCTGCGACACCTACGCGCTCTTCGACGAAGGCTCGACGGTCACCTTATTAGACGACGACCTGGCGCGACAGATCGGCGCCGACGGACCGACCGCACAGCTCAACGTCCGAGGAATAAACAAGAAGCAAAGTCACGTGCAGAGCCGTCGAGTGAAGATTGGAATAAAAGGAACGCGCAGTGACCAGATCTTCAAAATCAACGCTCGCACCATGGTGGGCCTGGACCTCACGCCGCAATCGATACCGGCGGAGGCGATGAAGCTACGCCACCTTAGAGATCTCGACGAGCGAGAAGTCGTATACAAGAATGCGAAGCCTCGCATTTTGATCGGGACGGACAACTGGGAGCTCATAGTGACCCGCGAACTACGGTCAGGAAAAACCAAGGAACCAGCTGCCTCCAAAACCGAACTCGGATGGGTAATCCACGGGACGGCGCCATCGAGATCGCTTCGCCGCACCGAGGATATCCTACATGTCGTCACGACCGAAGCATCAGACGACCGACTAGAAGAACTCGTGTCGAGACACTTCCGGATCGACTCACTCGGAGTGTCGCTCGACGCATCACACGTCCGCGAAGAGGACAAGCGTGCCGTCTCCACGTTCGAACGCACCGTGAAGCACAAGGACGGCAGATACGAAGTGGGCCTGCCTTGGCGAAACGACGACGCCAAACTGCCACGGAGTTACGACTCAGCACTCCGCCGGCTCACAAATCTGGAGAACAAGTTGAGAAAAGATCCACGCGACAGGGAAGAATACCAGCGGAGGATCGACAACCTCGTAGAAAAAGGATACGCCGAACCCTGCGACGGCTCCGAGGACGCTAGCCCCGTCGCATGGTACCTGCCGCATTTCGCCGTCAAGAATCCCAATAAGCCCGGGAAGCTGCGACTGGTTTTCGACGCAGCAGCAAGAATTCGAGGTGTCAGCCTGAACGATCACCTACTCGAAGGGCCGGATCTGCTACGATCGCTGCAGACCATTTTGTTCCGGTTCCGAGAGGGCGCATACGCGGTGACAGCTGACATCGAGGAAATGTTCCTGCGGATCAAGATACGCCGCGAGGACCAACCCGCACAGATGTTCCTGTGGCGCGACTGCAGGCAGAATGAACCACCGCGCAAGCTGAAGATGACATCGATGATCTTCGGCGCATCGAGCTCACCGTTCCTCGCACACAGCGTGAGGGACCACAACGCGAGACAGCATGCTGAGACGCACCCTGCAGCACTGCGCGCAATCACCGAAGCGCACTACATGGATGACTTCGTCGACAGCTTCAATGATCCGAGAGAGGCCCACGAAGTCATCACCCAAGTCGACGCAGTGCACCAGAAGGCTGGATTCCACCTGAGGGGATGGAACAGTAACAATAGGAAGCTACTACAAGCCGTGAACCCGGATAGTAGAGCCAAAAGCGGGACGACGACGTTTGGAGACGCAGAGAAGACATTGGGCCTGCTTTGGGATGCAAATACCGATCGGCTGGGCTTCAACACCGCCCTGCCTAGAGTCCCACTGCCAGTGAAGTCTCGACAACGCCCGCCGACGAAAAGAGAAGCATTATCGACGGTGATGAGCATATACGATCCGCTCGGACTGCTCAGCTGCTTCACAATCACAGCGAAGATAACTCTTCAAAAACTATGGCGCCTCAAGACCGGCTGGGACGACCCTCTACCATCCGACTTGAGCGAGGACTTCGATGCATGGTTGACAAGCCTGCCAGCAATCGACCAACTACGGCTACCCCGTAGTTACAACGGGGGGAGAGAAGTGCGTCGCCGTGAACTTCATATATTCTGCGACGCCAGCGAAGAAGCCTACGCAACGGCGGCGTATTGGAGATTGCATTACGGAACCGGCCATGTCATCGAGACAGTCCTGATAGCGGCAAGAGCTAAGGTTGCGCCCTTGAAGACCCAAACCGTACCGCGCCTGGAGCTTCAAGCGGCCCTCATCGGAACGCGACTAGCGAAGGCAATCAAAGAAGAACACCGTGTCAACGTCGACGACACCGTGTACTGGAGCGACTCTCAGACGGTGCTTCATTGGCTGCGGAATGGAAGCAAGCGCTACACACCATTCGTCGCACACCGTCTGGGAGAAATAATTGAGTCATCCAGACCGCAAGACTGGCGATGGATACCGACGCATCTGAACGTAGCCGACGTTGCCACACGCGCCGGATATACGCCAGCCAACGAAAACGACCTGTGGTTCACGGGACCATCCTTCTTGAAATTACCAAGATCGGAATGGCCGAAGCCACCAACGGATCGAGAAGATGACGAAACGACGGAAATAACACACGTCATCGCGCACACAACAGAGAGAAACGCTGGCTACGAGAGTACCTACCGACCCTCGTACCACGCCGCGACCCACAACGTCCACGAAGCAGCGAAGTACGGACCGGAGACGTGGTTATCATAGCCGACCACGCTCTGCCTCGAAACACGTGGCCACGCGGCATCGTAGCCAATACCTACCCTGGACCTGACGGCGTGATTCGGAACGTGGAGATAACGACAAGAGGAGGAACATTTCGGCGGCCGACATCGAAGCTGATCGTCGTCGAACCTGCACTCTCCACGGAACGATGAGAGAGGACGCGCTGCGCGACGGGCACGGGGCTGCCAACCGGAGGAGGCTGCGGAGATCCTTCGCCGGGGGGAGACTGTTGACGACAGCCACGTGCCGAAAAATGTACAGATCGAACGACCAATCACAGCGCCTACATTTGCGGAATTCTCAGGGAGCCCATTGGCTGCGTATGCGCCGTCCGCACGGTGGGGGCGATTCCCCCACCCGGCGCGCGGGCGTAAAACGCGCTGTGATTGGTCGGCCGCCGCGCGTCACTAGTAGCTAAGTTAGATGTTAAGTTTAGAATAAGGGTAGGGCCAAATTTGTAAATATTCGTAGTCAAGTCAAGTCAGTCAAGCAGTATAGTCAAGCAGTAATAAGTAGCCAGTAAGAAGAAAATACAATAAATCGTCTATAGAAGAAATCCGTCTTTGTTTTGCACCATCATCAACAGTTATACAGCATCGTCTACAGTTTGGTCCATAGAGCCGGATCAGCACCCTCAAATGGACTCATAAAAAGTGATTATCATCCTCACAAATGTCACTTATGTAGTACTACTGCTTTAAATCATTGCGTGTGAAAATCGAAACGCAATAAGTCGTTCGTGAACTTATAATATAATATTTATAGGTACAACTTGAGTCTGTCCTAATTTTTACAATAAGAACATTAGTTTCAATATCTTTTATTCTATTTTCAGTTTCCTTATTAATCTTGTTAATATTTACCAACTCTTCCTTTAACTTGTTTTGTTCTTCCACTAAGCGACCAGTAGTTCATTGAATAACTTGGTCTTTTATTTGTGACACATCGTCCTTAAATCAGTCGTTAAATCGTTATTTTGAACACGTTGGGTTTCAGTCATGGTATTCAAAAGTGCCATGACTTTATTTTCAAAAGTGTTAAATTTAGCACTTAAGATATCATCAAAATTTTTCCTTTTTGACCTGAAGGTAAATTGTTGTGGCTCCGAAACAATCAATGAAAGTTGTCCTAAGTCCGGCTGTGAGTCAGTTGCACTTGCTATGCGTGTTGCTATCTGACAGTTGACATCATCACGCGTAATAAGACCTTATGTATGTAAGCGATATATATTTCTGTTAATTTTTCATTCATTCATTCAAATAGCAAATGTTGGTATACACTGTATGTTATAATTATTTTAAATCTAAATGTGTGATAGCTGTTATCTTCTCATTATTAAAGCAGTAATAATATCATTACCATTCGAATAACCTTCAAATGGTATCCTTTATAATAGTTGCAATTATATCATATCTCTCTATCTAACCTAACAAGACAATTGTATGTCGTCAGTAAAACAAGGAAATGATAATTAAATGGCATATTAAAACAAATGTTCTAAGACAAAATCTAAATAATGAATAACTAGGTATCTAATTAAATATAGGTATGTGCAGTCGAGCCGAGTCACACGTTTTGAATAAGGTGTAGAGCTTGTGAAGTAAGGGCTTGTAGAGTTGAAGAATCAACCCTACACGACATTTGTCAATTTTGGACAGTGCGATGATTTAAAAAATATAATAGATGATGAAAAAAATCCAAATTTAACTAATTTCGTCATGATTTAAGGCTTTTAATGAACTTTGCTTAGCCTTATTTTTTATTTAGTGACAAATCAGACATGAGTTTCACTACATAGTATAAAACAAAGTCGATTTCTCTGTCCTTATATGTATGCTCTATGTATGCTTAAATCTTTAAAACAAGGCAACGGATTTTGATGCGGTTTTTTTTCATAGAAAGGGTGATTCAAAAGGAAGGTTTTTCCAAGTCGGACCAATATTGATGAATATATCGTGATTAATAACAAAATAAAAGAACAATCTAAGTGACAACTTCTTCCTATTCGAACCAAAGTAATTTTTCCATAAAGTTTTATTAGCACTAGCTTTTCCCTTAACTACGTCTGAGTAAATATAGCCCATGTTACCGGCGAATGACTACTTATAATATTAGCATAGAGGATAAAACTGTTTAGTGGGCGTCTACACTATTCTACCGGTAGTTGATCAAGCAAAACTTCCCCAGATACACCCAGGGGACCTACTTGATTCTATCGATAACGGGCACATTGATAATAAACCGACTTACAGTTTCAAGTGGCGTGTCCCAATGAAATGCTCCTAGAATGTCGACCCCTCGAGCAGGTTTGGTTATATTCAATTTATTTTTTTTCGGTTTTATAACTTGCTTCACCTCCTCCCACGAGGATTTACAACCTCCTTCGTGTGATACATCATTTAATGTATTTTCACTTTTAGATTTAAACAAACCTTCATTCTCATTTTTATTTAAGCAGTCTGTGGAACGACATTTTGATATGACGATGCTACTATCATCGTCGGTGGCATACGATTCTATGGACGACTTGATACTTCCAAATCGTTTATTCTTTTTCATTTCGTGTATCACTTTTGACGCTTTCTCATATTTCTCTTTTTCCGTGACGATTTTTGAAGATTTATCTTTCAATCTTAATTCCTTCTCGTACTCTTTTTGTGGTACATTAACAATGAAAAGCACTCCCACCATTTTTCAAAAAATATCTTCGATTTATTTAAATATGGAACGGTTAAGACTTAAAAATTATTTTTGAATTTGGAACGATCTAAAGTGTTTTAATTATTTTAGTAAAATAAAGATGGTTATATTCATTTGTTTTGATCGAAACTGCTTAATTTACTGGTCATGCGCACGCGCACGGTTGTCTACAGTCAAACTGCCATAAAACATGGCGCGTGGTCTAGGAAGTGTAACCATAATAACGTTGCGGATAATTGCAAACAATCGTCATCCGTCGTCGTCATTTGGTAATGGTTTACGAAATAAAAAAGTTATACGAATGAATTGTTTTTGTTAAGTCACTGGGTGCTTGAATGAGGTCGTGACAGTAGAAACATGCAATTAATTACCATAGATCCTGTGCGATTGTTTCTAAGTACACTAACATACAGAAAGTGTACATAATTTCAATTTTGTTCAAATAAATTAGATTAGTCGCCGAACCTTATAAATTCAAATATTAATTTTATAGCAAAATTTACAAAATATCTACTGTTTCAGGTTCAAAGATGTATACGCACAAACTAAAGACACACTGATTAGTAAAAAAATGGTCACTAATCTCGTAACAATTTCACAAGCCAGTGTGTGGACTTATCTTGAAGGTTGTAATCAAAGAGAAATAAAATAAAAAATAAAAATTTGTTGTAAAAAAAAACAAATTACGTTTTGGTTTTTGTGACTGGTAAAACGTTTTTAGGTACCTACATGCACATTTTACTTATGTAATTTCAAGTTATTTTTTGAAGTATCTATTTTATTTCTTTTTCTCAAACATAATTAAAGTAAATATCTATTAAATTATCATGTATGGCAAAAATTATATATTTGGATTAGCATGTTTATAATGGATCACTCAAATAACTTTATAAATTATTTTTTATAGAAATTTTAACACATTTTGAAACAAGTGAAATGAATTCGTAAACAGCTGGCCGATTTTGCTAATGTTTACGTAATAATTGCATCTCAATAGAATCTCAAAAACTGCTTTTTACCATTGTACTGTCTACTTAAGTCCACTGTTTATTAGTACATGTCGTCCTCATATTTCAATGTTGACATGTAATAATATTGGACTTAAGGTAGATAGTGCAGTGGCAAAATGGAGGTAGTTGAGATTCAAAAATAGAAACAATAGCAGAATTGGCTTGCTGGATTTATAGAGAATTTGCATTTTTTCCCTATTGGGAATACTTTAAAAAAGAATTTCAATATAATATATCAGGGATTGTATTCCATATTCGGTTACTTTCTTCTAGTACTGGTGAAAATTTGCATTTATTTCATGATTGTCATAATCATGATCTTGACATCAAAAAACATAAAACTAACTAGTAAACATAATTTTGAGAAACAAAATACAATCAGACGAAGCAGCGCGTCTCGGAAACGGGCTCGATAGTTTACCATTGCTTTCACGTGGCTTTGCTTCGTTAGTTTCCTCGGCAACGGCTGCGGGTTAAAATGGGGTACGAACCGCGCAGTCGCCACAGTTTGGGCGGCGCGCAGATCGCCCGTCGCGTCGCCCGCCGCCCGCCCAGCTAGTCGCGGCGAAACCTGCCGCCCGCGCGAACGATGCGCTTTGCCGCGTCACGCGATCGATAGCCAATAACCTAAACAAATAAAAAAAAGAAGCCACAGAGACAAATTAAATTGTCACGCTACACCGAACATTCCAAATTCAATTCGTGAGTAATTAGAATTTCGAACGGCACATTCACGATGCTGATTGTCAACACTATGTAACATGGCCACGTCCATTAAAACACATGATCGCAACTCGATGTGAGATCTTTCGAATAATAGCAGAACACTACGTTTATGAACACGTCTAATTTTGTATAAATTTCTGTTTGTGTGGTATTACGTAAACACTACTTAAGAACTAAATCAATAAGTTGTTAAGATTTTTGGGAACAAGTTAATAAAGAGTATTTTAAATTTATGCCATGTTAGCATGTTTTTGATTGATGTTTTTATGAGGTCACAGGTAAGTGGAAATGGTCATTGGTGGTAATTACACTTTATGTAAGTATTATAAAATTAGATATTTGTCATCATTTTAGTACTTTAGAGGATTTAAATATGCCAAAATGTACTTACAGAATATTATTTTAAAACATTTCATCCAGATTGATTTTGTTATTATATAACTCTATCCTTGTTGTGACGTAAGTTGCGAATCTAAGGGTGAACTTGAAGCAGATAGACTATGTTTATTTATCTGAAAGCTAGTCACAAATAAACTTAAAATATATCTATCTTACTACCAAACATTTCAGTAGATGTAAGCCGATACTTCTACATAATGTAATTAACACGAAGTTGTTCGATTGCTATAACTCATTATAAACCATTATTTAACATTTCCGAAGAAATAATTTGATTTCAAGACGAAAGTAAACTCTTAACTTAGATAATTGATCTGTATATATAGAAACAGGTACATATATCTCTGAAGTCATAAAATACATTTCAAAATCGAAGACTGAATATTCTTAACTGGGACTAAGTAGGTACCTATTATCTTTTTTTATAAAATTACTTTATTAACACAGCCTAAGAGACAATCACGAACTCTTTAGTTTTATTTTAATTAATGTTAGATCGGAATACCCAAAAAACTACTGACAAAAATAAAGACAGGTATGAGTATTTTATATTCATAGCAATATTAACAATATCGTTAAATCTGTAACACAAGTGAGCTAATTATAAACTTCCGCATAAAAGGAAAGATTTGATTGTGTGTTTATTTCATTTGAATAGACTCTGAATTTATGGATCGATTATAAAAAAATCTTTCACATACAAGCAGCTATATCACCCGTACGGAGGTGACATAGGTTATAATTTACAATTGATAGTTTTAATGAATTGCGTTACTTTAGGTTTACTTTTTTACGAAATAATGCGATCCTATGCTTAATTACCTGTGTGGATTTTTTGATACGGTTTTTTCAAGACACTTGATGTTTTGCTGAAGGTTCTCAGAGATCTATCACGTAGGGCGTCTAGGGCTCGTAAGCTTGTCTCGACTTCCCTCGGAAACCCAAGTAAACTTTACTTCATCACGTGTATCTGCTGATCTTGTTACAAACCTATAATATATATTCATACCAATATATTGAATTTATATAGAAATAAACCAAAATTAGCAAATACACGTCGACACGAGAACGAGGGAGTTCGTAAGTCCAACCATAAATAAGATCCTTATCATTCTTATAATAAGATATATGATATGTTGTTTCAGCAATGATTTCAGGATAGGACGGTCCTAAACGTAGGTACCTAGTAGCGGAAGCAAAAAGGTTTTTAACCGACTTCGAAATCGAAAAGGAGAAGGTTATATGTTCGACGGCGATGTATGTTTTTTATGTATGTTTACCGATATTTCCGCCAAGTGTTGAGCGATTTTGGATATTCTTTTTTATATTCGACAGCGGCGGATATGGAATGGATAGAGGCGGTCCCATTTAAATATTATCGATATCGAATCACTAGTTTTTGCTTTTATAACAAAACAAAATACGCTTTTTACCATATATCACCTAAATATTGTATCTCAGTTAACAAACAAAAGATTGCGTATTTTGAATTTATTCAAAATACGAAAGGAGGATTTTCCATGTTCAAGGAGTATGTAGTTTTCTTTTATGAAAGTAGGTATGTCAATCGATTTCTTTTTGAATTGTGAACCAATTTCTATCAAACAAGTTGTTTCCCTGCGATGTCGCCTGCGTAAATTATAGCCTATTATATAGCTTCCCGTAGATTAAAGACTTTTATAAATCTATCCAATGTCTCGGAGCCTATCTAATGCAAACAAACAAGCAATCAAATCTTTCTTCTTTGTAATATGAGTATAGAATTGGAAAAAAATATGTCGAGCATATAAATAAAATCTCCTTTTCTAAGACTTTCACTTTATTGAATATTTTTATTTATAACTGTATTATGTACTCTATAATAATATTATAAAGGGGAAAGATTTGATTGCTTGTTTCTTTGTTTGCAATGAATAGGCCCGAAACTACTGGACCGATAAAAAAAAAAACACCTATGGGAACATCATATCATGTAGTTTACATAACGTTGGCATAGTAAAGATTGCTTACTATTCAATTTGTCATTGCAATTATATCCGCGTCATCGTGTCATGATATGAATCGATGTCCAAATGAACAGTTCCCTAGGGAGTATGCGGGCGAAGTCGCTGGCGAAAAGCTAGTTTTTAATATTTTTAGCTAGTATTTAATATTTTAGTGTCATTATCACTAAAAAGCATGATATAAGAACTTAAAAAAATAGAACCGACTTCAAACTTTAAAAAAGTGATAAATAATACTTATCTCAAGAGCGACTTATTCAAGAAAATGCTATTGAAGTTGGCCGCCTATCATTTAATTAATAAACCTACAGGAGAATTCCGCTCGACGTCAATAGCATTTTCTTGAATAACTAACTCGCTTTTGAGATATGGATTAAGTTGGGGAAAAAGTCTTTTCGCATGTAGTATGCATAAAATTGTTATAAAATATTTCTGGCTATTCCATTTGTATCTGGCTGGTTTCATTTGTTTTTCTTATTGTCAAAATGAATGTAATTAATGTATCTTATTTAAAAAAATGTAACGTTTATGGTAGGTCCATTTTAAAAGGGTAAAAAACAACGCAAGCTGCGAAAAATATTGTGACTTTATGGATCAAGTGCAGTTTTTGTGTGAGTAGCACAAGTTTGGTATAAGCGTTTTCGGTCCGGAAATTTTGATACGAGTATCAAAGATGCACGTCGCTCCGGTCGCCTTGTTACGGATAAAATGGTTGCCATATTTGAAAAAGTGGAGCTTGATCGGCATATAAGTAGTTACGACGTAGCTGAAGAACTACATCTACATCAAATACAGCAATATTTTGAAATATGTAGTCGCTCTTTCTGATATATGCTTTTGTAAAACCATGTTGCAGCATGTCAAATAGTTGGTCGCGGCTGATCCTCAGTCGTCAATACCCACCAATCGCCACTGTGTCCGCGTGACGGGTCATATGGATCGTTCTCCCTTTTCGATTTGATTAGATTCCAACTTTAAGAATGGCCTAGCAGTGGGGCATTGATAGGCATTGGTGATATAGTTTTATTGTGTTGAGAACAAACTTAACATTTGTACACACGGCTCCATGTCAGTTACCATAATACTTATGTCAAATTTCTGAAGTTGATTTTAAACTCTACCTTCAAAGGCTTGAAATCAAGTGGACAAATTTGACAGATTTGTAAAATCAGATGTGGTGTTTTAATTTCCGCCGCCTGGTCGAGAATTTTTCCTGTTTTTCGTGTACACCAAAAAATTATTATCTTTTAATTAGTTTTGTATAATGAAATATAGTTAAAGAAGCTGTTATTGAAAATAAGAGAACTACACCGTATTTCTTGTCACAGTGAAACATGAATTTATAGAATTTTATACATAGAATAATCGCAGTTACCCAAAAATTATAAGTTTTTATCTTTTTTAATATACGTTTAATTATATCTTTTATTAATGGAAAATTTATAAATTTGGAGTCACTTTGTAGTCGAAGGCTTTACGGAGAGAGAACTATAATAATTGTAATTTGAAAATATTTTCACCATCAACATCAGTCCATGCACTGATATCCATGCTGGGTGCAGGCTATATGGATGGATCCGTTTCGTGGACCTAATATGGATTGGTGGGCGTTATCGACTGTAGATGCAGCCACGACTTCTCAAGTACGGAGGGGCTCAAAACAATAAATTTTTGGCCACCCATCCTATTACCGGCTCTCGCGAAAATTGCTTAACTCATTTTAGTTAGCTTACTATGTATATCAACTTCTATTTAATAAATAAATTTGCAAGTAATTAAACATTTAACTTTGTCTCGTTGTAAATTCATCCTACACCATTAAAATTTGTCATCTGTAATACGATACACTTATTCCCAACAAGATAATTAAATGGATACAATACTGAAAATAGGTCAACCGGTTAAATGAAGCTCGCCTGACATAGATTATAATAACAATCGGATCGAACCTACGCATAGAAACTTGTTTAATGAGAAGATTAGATTTATATACCATAAGTATCTGCTGTAAATATACTCATATAACTAGGATTTACGAAATTGTAGTTTGATCTTGGTCATTGAAAAGTGTATTGGGAATTCAATTTTTACAAAGAAATTGCTACGGCACGTGCATTATGGTGTACAATAATGTTATGTTGTATATTAGAAAACTGCCTGCAAGCCGGTTCGCTACTGCTTTGCGTAGATTATAACGGTTGACTGAAGTCTCCATATAATCTAAATGAATATTTTTGATCATAAAAAATACATTGACAAATCATAAAAATACCATTTTGCATAATAAATTTGCGTTTTTATTATTCTTTAATACTGACATTATATTGAATGACTATTCTGTTATAAAACTGTAATGGTCTATTTGATTGATCACTTTTGACGGTAAAACAATTAGTTTTATAGGTATACTACTTTATGAAGAATATTTTGCATGCCTTACTATAGTAAAACATGTCTCACTTTTATTGTATAATATCAGCTAATGTTTCTACGTTCCTTGCAAATCAAAATATTCTAATCTTTTCTGATAAATGTATTTTGTAAATCCTACGCAGTCTTAAAAGTTGATTGACAATGGAGCGAGGATGGTCGTCATTATTATCGGGCTACTAATGTTTGCAATGTTGAGATACACGTTTTGTCTATGGATTGTTATGTAGGGAGAATTGGCCGTAATCCATTACGCGCACCCAGAGCAAATTGGTTAATGACTGTGCATCAGGCGTTACCAACCTTTTTTCGACCGAGGGCCACTTTCATATGTTTTATTAGTTGCAAAGATCGCGATGTAGATACAAGAAAACAACAACACCGAACATACAAACTGTAATAAATTAATTCGGTTTATTATTTGGACTTCTCTGTATGTAAAACAGGTAGAAAAAAGTAGCACTCGCTTTCCAAAAAAAGCAGCAGACTTTGTGCTGTGCTCCCGCCGTAGCTTAGCTTACCGATAGCTTTTGACTTTCACAAGTGGTTGTGAGGTCTTACACTGGATAAATAATATTGAAGTTGAATTAATAAACTTAAAACAAAATCAGAATATATAATAACTTACACTTATTTAGGAAAAAGAAGATATTTAGTAGAATATTTTGTAGAAACTTACAAAGTAGGAAAGGTATTACCTTTTTCTCTCGTGGGGGAATGCTTTATGCACCGTCCCCACCGCTAGATCGCATCGCTTGGCAGGGGATGTGTTACTCTCCATTCTCACGGATCCACGAAGGCTAATCAAAACGAGAATAGCATATACACTAATCGCGCTCCGTGCATTCTCTCTTTAGGGGGAAGGGCCTGGGATCCAGCAGGGAGTTCTCCACGTCTAGCCCCTGATCATAGACCCCGATCGACTGTGGGACTAAGGTGTACCTAGTTTGTTTATTTGTTTCACATTATGACATAATGGTCTACAATATCCCATTTTCATACGAGGTAGTTTTAAGTAGAAACAGAGTTATGACTGGTTTTTAGTTTAATTTTTATAATACTCCACTTTTTAACAATACAGGTTTAAAACAATAAATTAAGCCGTTTGTATGCATTCTTCATCGTTGCTTCTCGTTTTTAAAACAAGATGTTCTTTTTTGTTTTTAAACAGTTGAAAGTTGAGTTTGTATTTATGAGTTTTAAATTGAAGAAAAAAGACTTTTTCAACTTTTTGGTCAACTAAATAAAAAATATGTTGTCACATATTAAAAATACTATTTAAGCCCCATTTTTGATGTATGAAAAGTGAACAAATATAATTGAATTTCTCTTTCTATCTCTATATTAAGTTTTATTGATTAGCGTCGAGAATTAATACGTCTTCTCTTTTACTTCATGCCTTTTTTAAACATGTTCGTTTTTATCATCCCCATTGTAGTGGTTCAGCCCTTCCTTATGGATGGTTAAGGACGAATGGCCATGACCCTTCACCTGACCCAACGGTTTTGACATGCAGCCGTTGCAATTCCAAAAACACGCAGTAGTTTGAAATAATAATATTTGGTCACCCATCTCGTGGCCGGTTCTTGCGAAAGTTGCTTAATAACCACAATCGCTGGCCGCGGGGCTTATCTACTATGCCACCGAGCTACTCGGAATTTTTATAGCAAACAAGAAATAAAACGTGAAGTTCTGACCTCTGAGAAACATGGCACGTGTTATAAGAGCTATTTCTAGAAACTTATTTACTGGTAGGAAATAGCTGGGACGATCAACAATATGGCGAACGGACAGAATCCTATATAAACATATGTAAGCAACGAGCGTTTGTTCGAAATAGAGTTGTGAAATTTATAAATAACTGTTCTTAGTTAAATTGAATTTAATACAAAATTCGATAAATATTCTAGATTTATTTGAAATACACCAATATGATCAATTGTAATTTGCTTACCGAAATGTTCTTTCAAAATTGCAAATTACAAATGTCTCGTTTAATAATTAAAAAGGATAGTTATTCAAAATTATTACATAACGTTGCATAGTTACGTAAGAGTGTTTGATACTAAAGATCCTATGAGACTTATCAGACATAATCATAATTAAGTGATTGAATTTAATTAGTCATAACATAAAACAGCTCTAGTTTTTTCTAGGTTCTTCTAATTACCGAATTTTCCGTCGTGGATCGAGATCCAGTGTGTTAATTACTAATTTCAAATCTATAGTGATCACTTTCAAAAGAATAGCGTTAGTGATCGCATAGCGCTTTTGGAGCAAATGATGTTTTAAGAATGATCAAGAAACATAATAAAAACTGATTTAAACCTGTAGAAAGAATGCAGTTAGCTTACAACTCTTTGAGAAATGTCAAATGAAAGAGTATTCGAAGATATTTGCGTCTTGTTTAAGAGCAGAGGTTTCCAAACTGTTTTTTCTCATAGTCCATTTAAAAAAATATTAAATACTGGTTTCGGTGGACCCCCTGCTGCTACATTTTTACCATATTCCCAAAATTCGTCCAAAATGTGAAGATCAAACGATGGAAACTGGCGCCCTATTTTTATTTCACACCAACGTAGACCCCCGTCGAATCCCTCGTGGCCCCCTGGGGATCCACCTGGACCACTTAGGGAATCACTGCTTTAGAGAATTCCAATTAACGTTAACTTAAAGATATCTTCATTCAATATCTTTAAAAATACGTCGCAATCGCAGCCACATGTCAAATAGTATGAAGTTCGTGAATAACTCACAAATGTCAAATTGAAAGGATCTGTGGAGAGATTTAAAATTAGACAATAAGCCCCTTGATCTCTACGTATCGAGGGTATTACGCAGCGGATTTTATCAGGTAGACCAGGTGCTTTAACCTGTCCCTTGAGATAGGCGAGGTTGGACAGCCCTGATTTAAAGGTGAAGGTGCATTTTCCCTGCGTTCACAAAAAGAGTTTTCCATTGTGGATATAAGAATCGATAGCATAGCTTTTGAACTTTCACTAACGTTTGTTAAACAGCTTATACAGAGTTAATGAGATTTGAATTTAATCACTTATATTTGGTTTCATTTTCATGTTAAAACAGCACACATTTCACTTAACCCACTTATATCCATTAAATCTATTGTGTTCAGTTTTTTATAGAAAAAAATACTTCCCTATAACTATACTACTGTAGGAAAATTAGAAAATGGACTATAAAGTTCTATTATTGCATATACGACTGTTTTCCTACTCTTTTTATATTGTTATAGTCTAATAACACTATAATGAAAACAAAAGACATAAACTTCTGGTACATGCTACATTCTACCTTTTCGATACTAATTTAATAAATTTAGTTGGAATAATATTTTATTTACCTCCGGTGCTTGATCACGCGGTGCTAAGTGCGTTTAAAATGTTATGAGATACACATGTAGCCGGGACTTCGGAAGTGTCATAAACTTTTTAGACACCCATTCTATGACTGGTCATTTTTTCTTATTTTTTTTTATTTCGCATTTAAATTACCGAAAATGGTGACTATTTTAAGAGAAAACATTGCGTAAGTTAAGTAAAGGCCAAGCGCGCTAACCACTGTGCCATCGAGCTCCTATATCTGTCATCATAAACGATATCGTTTTATTATTGATTCCGAAAACTTTTAGATGTCTTTACAAAAATAAAAAATAAAATTTCACTTCTCGATATTGTAAGTATTTTGCGTTTCGCAACACGTAATACGATACATTTCATGAAAAGAAAATCATTCAGCCATATATCTCGGTGGGGAGAAGGCAGGGGCGTACTGATTGAAAATGGCTTCCATGATTTCACTCAATAGCATATCAGGTTACTACATATCGTCACAATTTTGGAATAAATTTCAAACTTCTATTTTTATAAGGTAAGGTACATAATCACACGGTGAAACATGTCAGTATACCGTACAGCTTAACCGAACGTAGCAGTGAGCGTCTATAGTATATTTTATCTACAAAACTTCATAGTAAAAGATACGTATTTTTAATAAGTTTTTTTTATACGTAGCAGAGATGTTGTATGAGAGCTCCTCTTTAATATTTATATTATTCTGTTATTGTTGTTTTAAAATTTCATGGTCATTAACATCAAAAGTATTCCTAAAAACGGGATTGCTATTATGTACCTTGTTTTTATTGCGTTGCGTTCCCGATATTTCACTGGTAGCAATACTGGTAGTTATAGTGGCAATAGAATTACACAATCTATGAAGATTTCAACTGTCTAGCGTCTAACTATACCTGTTCATGAAATACTACAGCCTGGTAACAAACGGACAGACAGCGAAGTCTCAGTAATAGGGTACCGTTTATACCTTTTAGCCATGAAACCCTAAAAAAATAGTATTATTTATACTCATCTTAAAAGCGGTTCAATTATCAAGAAATTCCATTGAATTCCAACTAAAGACTTTTTGTGGTTATAAAATGATAACATTCTCACTTCAATAGAAGTTTCTTGACTAATGGAACTACGTTTCAGATAAGTAAGTACATATTATTTCTCACTTTTTTGAAGTTTCAAGTTCAAACAAATAAAAAAAAATCATTATAATTATTGATATTTATTATGGTCAAACTAAGAACCGCCTGTTTTGAAGTCGGTTGAAATACCAAAACCGACTCCAAAGTGTAAAAAAAAACTCTTCTGAAAATCGCATCAAAATTTGTTCAACCAAACGGGAGATAATCGCAGACAAAAAATAAAATATTTATGTAAAAAACCAAAGAGGTTTTCCTTCTCTTTTTGAAATCGGTTAAAAAAATGGCCGATCTATTCTTAAGATACTCTACGTACTTGTATCTATAATCGAGAGAAGTTATTACTTAAGAAAAAAAAAATATTTTTAACTAATAGACGAGAATTTAAATGAAGTAATAACTGTCAATAGCTAATAATAATAGTATAGTAACTTTTGAGAGTTCTTACTTCATTAAAATGTTTTTTATTTCTTAAATATTTAAAAGTTATGATATTTTCTCAAGTAAGTGCCCAAAAACTAAAATTTACATAGTTATAAACATCGACATTCTGATTTTGAGTCTTAAATTTTTTTTTGTCACGTGACTTGAAACACGTCCCGCCATTGTGTGACGTCACTGTGGCGGCAACTGTCAGATTAGTGAAAAAGATATTATATACCTATTAATTATAAATCAAATTCCTAGATGGCGCTGTTCCTAGCTTATTTGTATTTTTATTTTGTAATCGATCGTTAGATGGCACTATTCTTGTTTTATTGACATCATTTAATCTTGTACCCTATGCATCTGTTTTGTGTACATATCACAATGACGTCATGAATTTAACGGACAGCGTTCTTGTGGGTATAAAAAGTTAAAATATTGATTTGATTTTAAGGCAAGACAACGTATTTATTTTTTCGAAATATATGTTTTATGACTTTTTAAATTAAAATAAACAGTTACCAATATTATTTCAAACGGAGTAGAATACCCTATTACTTTTGGACAATCTCACAATACGCTAAAGACATGTTTAGTGATGATATCAGTATAGGAAGGTACTTTCAAGTTACCTTATTATTACAATCTTAATACGTCATGTATATTGAAAAGGTCAAATCGGCTATCGTCATAATAATCAGGTGATAATAATAACTAACATCGCTTTCAAGCATAATATTTTCATTTTCTTGCACATTCGTAAAGCGTGGAATTTTTAGGATGGAATTATTAGATGAACTAATTTATTAATATCACCTACTTTGTATTTCAAATTTAATTATTGGTGATTTTGCGCGCTTACCTTTGAATAGCATCCAGGGCACGTGCCCTACTTTCCCCCCTAGGTACGCCCCTGGGAGGAAAAATTCGTCCTTCAACGAATACAAAGGTATACCCAGAACCAATTTCTTTATATTTAAAGATTTTCAAGTACAGTTCTAGGTCATACGTTAACAGAGTCTATACTTGGTGAAAAATTCACTGTTATTATAACAATATGAAGAGGTGACTCAAACACTCGTATCTATACACCCGGTTCAAACTGTACTTAAACGTTACTTACAATAGGTTTTGGTTTCCAATTTAAGGTCTTTTAATGATAAAACTAGGACTTTTTGCCTTGTGAAAAGTAAAAAACTTAAACTATTGAGAACGATCAGTTGAGATTTTGTATTTTTCTCAATTCTAAAACCGGCCGAAAATCGAGTAGAAGCTATCAAAGAATTTTAATGAAGTAAGTACCTACTCTCAAAATTTGGAATACTCTTATTATTAGGTAGTGATAGTTCTTACTTCATTCATATTCTTGTTTAAATATTTGTGTCTTATTATTTCTATTTGACTACAGATAACAAATAAATATATATAGTTTTTAAGAAATAAATAAACAAACGCATGTGGTAATAGCCGTCAGAGTTTCTCAAACTTTCTGTAAATGTAATCATATTTCCAAAACACGTCAAAAATGTAAAAAAAAAATCTCGGAAACTTTGAACTTTATAATTAATTAAAAATTATATTTTGAAAAATTGATGTACTAAGATTTTGTATGGCATAAAGAGTTAAACAATACGTGGGATAAACCGGTCTAGTTTATGAAGTAAAAATAGAGTAGGTGTGGGTGGTTGTGAGGTGTATGAAACATGGGAGAGCTGTGGGACGTGTAAGTATACCTATCTGTTACAGTGCGGAAGATTCCAAAAGAGGATGTTTGTTTGTAAATGATATTAACTTGTTATTAAGTTATTGCCTAATATTTCCTGATGAAAATTCTATTCTCTGGTGTGAATTTTGAAAATAAAAGGATATCCTATACAATAATAGTTATCGAGGAATATTAAAGCATATATCACATATCTCTGTTTATTGTTAAATATTAACTTAATTTCTTTTGTATTACAAAAGTTTTATATAGTAGGATATTTATGAGTCACAACAATGTGAATCATTCCTATATTTCGATTGATATGATTCATTATTATCCCTTGGAGAATGGTCGTAGGTGTATATTCTATCCTTATTCTATTGTTATTCAGTGTGATAGTTAGTTAAAAGTTGTCAGTATACCTAGATCGACTGAAGACACTATTTCAAGAAACTACAATTCCCATTGTTACACTATATTGCCTACCTATTTAAAATAATTGGTTTCACACGCGTACAATTTTCTTAATAAAACGTGGTTCTAAAGATATGTATGACTTTAGCTCTAATCGTTCTGTTTATTTCCTGCATCTTTAAACACAATCATCGTCCTACATCAGTCAGTCACCAAATTAATCTTCATGAATACTACTTGATTGATTTTTTATTCACTTTCAACTGTCTTGATCAACATTGTTTGTAGTTTGGTAGATTTTAATATAATTTTATCGGGTCATGTTTTGTTAGTATTTATTTAGTAGACGACATTTATCTTATAGAATTTTATTTAAAAATTCTTCATTCTCAAGTATCAAAGACGGAATTCTAACCAACTTTCGTAATCTGGGCTACTGCTTTAACCATTAGCAAGACCGACGATTTTTTCGATAACTTGTTTCTTTCGCTGTTGGTGAGACTAATTTCATCGCTGTTAAGGCAAAACTTTTTATTAAACTATTAAATTTTGCATTTACAACTATATTGATATTTTGAATTATGGAAGCCTAAGAATAGAATAGTTCTAACATGTTTTCTTGTTTAGTCAGTTACCTTAGTTAATAATAGCAGTGCGGAAAACATTGTAACGCAAAGTAATAAAAAGGAGCTGTTGCCATATACCGATAGGATGTAGCGATCGTAAAACTTAATCAACCTTTATCAAAGGAGCTCAGGTGGATGATTATAAAATATTGAGTATGTACTAGGAATTTTTAGATGCCGTTACTATGATATGTGCCAGATAAAATTCTGCGCAAAATAACTTTGAGCGATTTCTTTGAACTGCTGACCTAATTAATGATTTGACAAATATGATTTACCTTCCTTTCGAGATTCTTTTGTTTTAGAGCTCACAATAAGGCTCACTTAAGGCTTGTGTGCTACAAGTTGAAATATAGTTTTTTGTTTGATCTTAGGAAAATATGAACCATTTTAATTTATAAATATTTACAAAACAAATTTTAAGTCAAAATATTTGAAAACACGACAAAAGTACTAAAAATATACTACAAAAATTTGCTAAAATATTTATGGCATTAAATTATATAAAAAACATGTTACAACTTTAATTATAATAGTTTTAGACGCACAAATAACAAAGTTATTATAAAGATTGCTCAAAAGCTTGTGTGACGTTACTAAATACTTTGAATTTATAGGGAGCAAATTCGGCCGACTAGCAGCAGTTTCTACAGACGTTTTATGTATGATCAAACGAAATTAAGAATTTCGATCGATATTATATGAATACGCTTCATTAAAAGAAATAAACAACAAGTAGTACTTTTGATTTTCTCAATTTATCATCCACATAAACTACAAAACTTAAAACAAAGGTTTTTTTAAGAAAGGGTATCCACCTGGAATCACCTAAAGTCCTCAAAGATAGAGTGAAGGCACATTTAATTCACTACTATTAATTATTCCATAGTTTAGAAAGTTATACATATTTTAATTCTTGATCTAGTGTTGTAGTGTTATTTTTCAAGTCTATAAATATATTAATGATAATAGATACAATTTTGGAACTATGGGGAATGTTATTTTGTTGTCAAACTACACTTAACTACTAGTGAATAGTATTCGAGGGTCAACCTATTATTAGTTGTCCTTGTTTTGGATAGAATAATTCACGTAAACTATTCAAAACGCGTGTCGCGTTTTATATAATTCGTTACAGGGAAAAATATATGTCAGTTTTTTTTATGTAAGAGCGTTGTATTATTAATCGAAGGTAAGAGCTTGATGTGCTAAGTAAAGATAAAGTGAATTATTAGGTAACGGTACAAGTATAATTGCATCGGGTCTTAAGAATAATTTACAGTATAAATTATTGGTATTATGAAATAGCCGTCTTGAAAAATAGAAATTACTCAAATGTAACTTAATTTTATTGGATAGGTTTTTTTTAAAATAGATAATGGGAAAGTGGTGGAGCATTCGATCAGATTGGGAAAAAGTTATGAAATCTAATACTATCTCGGCCACTGGCCACAGAGACTTGTATATTTTGAAACATTTTTAAGGTTCAATTAATTAACTGATCAATTAAAATAATTAACTAATCAATTAAAATAATTAATGAAATCAAACCCATGAAGTTATATCGAGTGTTTTGGGAATCCCTGGCCTAGGAGAAGTAAAAAGCTTAACAAACAAAAGAAATGACACAACAAGTATAAAATTACTACAATTACATAATAATTTATTAATTTTAATATAATATGAAGAGCTTAATGGCATTGAGATTAGCGGATAAGTCTGCGATGCGGGTGTTAAAAGTCTCTTTTGCAATAGCCCGTCATAGTTCCTCCGTGGTTGTCCCTGCTATCGGTAACACCTAACATTCTAGACTGGGCTTGCTTGGTGAATTATAACCCTGTTCTCTTTATTTGATTCGATCACAGCATTGGGGATAATGATAGGTTGATATTGACATGTTGACTTGGAATATTTTAGGCTCTGTACCTACTAAAGTTCGCATAACTTTCAAATGGGTTTGAAAATTGTCAGAGTCTGAATCATTGTTTGTAGGTATTATGAAAAAAATAAAATAAAGCATACTAGACTGTTATTTATTTTGGTATTATTACCACTAAGTACTGAGTGAGTAGTAATTGGTAGTAATTCTGTAGCACAAACTAGACTTTTTGTTTTAAAGAAAAATATAATTTTGTTAAACATTGACCAATTATAATTACGATAACGCTACAATCAAGGCTTAACTTCATAAATTAAGTATATTCGTGATTAAACGTTTCTGATATAAAATAAATGGATTTCAATCCCACATTATTTATTCATAAGAATTACCGTTAAAAATAAACTACGTTTTAGCTAAATTTAAGTTCAGATGATTGATTTTCATTATCTACTTGTGCTATGACGTGAATTACTAAGTGTTAAATAGGTATTGAATTATTGATCACGTTCTGTTGTAGCCAGGGGCGTATTTACCTTAAGGATATAGTAGGCCACACCTAGGACGGCCAGATATTGGGGCGACTTATAGTAGCATATAATAGTGAATCGCACCGAGTTTAACCACGAAGGCCACGTAGCAGGTTTGACATTCAACCTGCCCTTTTCAGGGTGGAGTAGCTTGAGAGCCAGCAGAGATGTATTTAAAGCTTAAACACATTTCCCCTGTATTATAAAAAAAGGGCGGACAAACCTGCAAATTCGCCTCTGGTATTAGCTGGTTATTTGTGGTTAGTACGATATCGGTTAGGTATATTATTTGAGATTAAACGCAACTAGAACTTGATTAACACTGTTAACAGATGAGAGTTTTCTTCCCTCACTTAACATAATGTGTGGTGGTTCGTATGCCGGTGTCAAGGTTTTGCCATCTCAGTAATAGACTCCTGGTTTGATTCCAGGTAGGGTCAATAACCTGGGTGTTAAGGTATCTCCATGTTTCAGATTTTCATAATACAAGCACTTTATATATGAAATTGTATAATATTTATTTACATAAATTATTTACTGCCTAGTTTGTATGTAATATTCGCAAGTTGTAAGACTTTAAAAAGAAATTTATTCAACATAATAAAAAAATATTTCAGACAATATGATTTCCTGACTAGAAAACATCTTTAATAATAAAAAATCCTAATATCTACTTTTTACTAAACGAAATAGCTTGTCTTATAAAAAATTCATACGCTGCAACGTAGCGTTATAAATGAAAATACTGTTCAGGTGAATTTCATTGTTCATTATTAATTTTTGCACTGGTTTCTATTAAGAATATTTTATAATTTTGTGTTTTATAATTACCATTTTGCTTTTCATAGTTATAAAGAAATTTTCTCCTTTTTGAAGTTGTGTAAAATATAAAATAAATATAACTAGTTATTGAGCGACTTTTGCATGGTTCGGTCACGGGATGGGTGACCAAAAAATTATTATCTCGAGTTACTCCGTGTTTCGGAAGGCATATTAAGCCGTCGATCTCGTCTACATTTGCAGTCGTTAATAACCTCCAATCCACATTGGGCCAAAGTGGAGATCCATGGCACATCCTTCTTAATCATCCATAAGGAAGGCTGATGATGATACTGATTAAAAAAATGAGAGTTGAACTCACATACCGAGGGTTACGTTTTGAATACCACACTTTTATGCATACGTTTTCTTTGGAATGTAGATAAAAATATTATTTGCTGTTTTTTTCAAAATTTGAGGCTGATTAATATTGAACTATTTTATCACATTTAACTTCGAAACTATATATGTACTTTTATTATGGAAAACTGCTACAACACAGGTAATACAACATGCAGACCCGAGAAAATATAGAAAATTTTCTACAATGTCCCGACCGAGGATTGAACTCGACCTAAGAGACGGCGACATTGAAACTGGCGTGTGAATCACTCTGCCACGAATGTCGTCATTCGTTCCGAGTTCGAGTGAACAGATCCATTTCGCAGCGATAACCATAAACCTACATATTTTCAAGGATGTCGGCTCCACAGGACCCATATAGACGAATGTTATTAGCCTTATATATTACACTGAATGTTGGCAATACTCCTAATTATCGGTCAATCCTGTTTTACAAATAAGTAGCGTTGTTATTATTACACAAAGAAAAGCCTACAATATTATATATTCTCATTATATCGCAATTGTTACGCAAAATATTTCTGCCTATTGCTGAATTGCAAACTAAGAATGAACTTAAGAATCATCCATTTTTATTTATTATTTTATACGAAGAAAAGCACGTTTATGTTACTTCTATTAATAAATAGTCCAATACTAAATGAAGCTAGCTCCATCTTACCATGAAGCATATTTAGAGCCCTATAACACTTCGACTTCGAATTTTATGTAAAATGGTCATGTTTGGCATTATTGATAGCTGTTCTAAAGTTTTGACTTATTAATTAGTGAACAATAACTATTGGCATAGTTCGTAGCGGCTTTGATTTTTGTAATTTAACACAAAATTGCGGAGAAAACATTTCATAAATGTTATTTTGAGCTCCTGGATTGAACTACTGATCCAAACAACAGAAATAAAAAAAATAATTAAGCAATAGAATGAAGAATAAAGAAAATAAAGAAATATTCGGTCAATTTTGTATTCACAAAGCTATATATAAAATAGAATGTTATTTCTTACATAATCATATGGTTACCCCGTATTACTGTAAACGTTTGCAGCAATGATCAGACGACGGATATTTGTATGTCATAGTGGACATAACCAAACGCTGCATTGGCCTTGAACTTATACGTATACCGACTGCGCACAACTGGCAAGGCCGCTGAAACAAGCATTTATTGGGCATATTAATATTTATTTAGTTTACCTTTTATGTGTGCCAGCAATAAATCACTATTTGAAATGATAGGTGTAAAAGATAATTTAACCGGTGGTGGCATTGCTTTACAAGTCTCAATTCACTTGGCAAACCTGATTTGAATATAACCAATGCTCAATCTCTAAGTGAAATTCAATCAATCTTTATAAAAAGAAGTGATATATAATAATAGAGAGTATATTGGTCGTGTGTAGGAGTTCCATTTAGTTAGATGCTTCAAACTTAATGAAAAACTCTATAGGAATGTTATTAAGAAGACGATAAATCTGAATGAGGATGGATGGACAGAAAGTGGATGGCTATAGAAAAACCGGCCAAGTGCTAGTTATACTCGCGCACGAAGGGTTCTGTACCATTATTAATAAAAAAGTAAGAAAATAAATCACGATTGTTGTTTTCTATGGAGTCGTTATTAACAAATTTACAGTAGAAATTTTGCGGTTGATTACAGTAGACAAAAATATTGTAAAATTCAAAACAATATTTAAATATATGGAGTGAAACTTAAACTCATCGCATGATAATAAATCAGTACGGGACATATATTATCTTGATCTTGCACATATAAATTACTAACTTTTTCAATCTATGTAAATCAGTCAAGCTAAGCTAAAACAATAATGAACTTAATAATGACACTTACACTGTGAAATATAAAGGTATGTTAAATCATAAGGACAGTTTTACATATCCAGTGTATTATATAATTCTTGATTAATTCTAAGTTAACATACTTACCTACCACCAAGTTTTAGATAACTTTATATATTGTGAATGTGTTCTGTCCATTTTCAAATATTTTTTTATCGGATTTAAATTGTAATAAATAAACTTGCTCATATGAAACCCATCGATATTTTATTGATAAGTTCATATTCACAAATCAGTTTAATTTCCTTACGAGTTCTTCTTTAAAGATATTTTTCAACATAGCATTGTGAAAATTTATCTGATATCGTAATTTCATAGTTAAAAGTAAAATTACCCGTTTTTTAGGTAATTTACCCTTCCATTGGCAACACTGAATATCAATATAAAAATTTACCAGGAGCAATGCTTGGGCGACATAGTTCTGACCTATGTATATATATGTACGTTTTACGACCATATCACGTTAAAATTTTATTCATGTTAACTGTTTTAGTGTGTATGATGCCAGACAAGTGTTCGTAAGTGCTTAAATTGTAAGATTTTAGATTTCTCTTGAAAGACACACTTATAGCAAAATTTAAATAAATTTAATGGAACTATATTAACTGAAATCCGGCGGTATCTAAAGTCATTTTTTATATTATTATAAAGCGAGAACTAAAGCGGGATAATGATAGAAGACTTAATTTGATCTGATAATCATTTAAATCTGATACTAAAGTTAGTCTTAAAAGTGCAAAAAATAGCGAATAACTTGCTGAAATATTTAGACTAGACGACGCGCGAAGAAAGATAGAACTTTGAGGTCTAGGGTTCGATTTCTGGTCGAATTAATGTTGAAAAATATTTTTTCTATATTGTCTCAGGTCTGGGTATTGTGTTATCTTAAAGCTCGAGGTAATAATTTTTTAGGTCGCGGTGCTTATCTACTATGACACTGAGTTACTCATTAACCTATTTTTCTTATTATTACTTATTTATACCAGCTGTTTCCCAGCGACTTTGCCTTCATAAAATATAAGTCTTTAAACACCCGCGTAGGTGAAATAATTTTCATGTCCAAGTATTTACTAATATTACCCTCAAAAAAATTAGAATTAGAAACTTTACCTTTTATGATACCTGTATAGATAATTTTTCTAGATGTGAAAAAAATATTTCAATATTGCCTGGTACATGCACTTGTGAAAGTCGTAAAGTACGTACGTCATCGACTCTCAGATCTGATAATATTGACGGAGTTAGTACCTTTACTGTATGAAAAGCGATGTTGACATTCTAAAAATAAACCTGCATTGAGGAATACGTTGACGCTCTCTATTCAATGCGACTAACGGACTGTGAGCTTTATAATTATGACAACTATTCTATGTGATTAAACAAAGGTCCTGAAATAGTTTATAGTTCCAGACACGTGAGAAATGAACGTCATAGCCACAACACACGTGTCGGCTTAGGATTAAGTAGGATATGATTATTGTTAGAGGACAGTAACCAAATATGGAATAATATCCTAATATAGAATATTGGAATCTTTCTAAAATTATTATTTTTAGAAAAAAAAAATCATTTAAATAATCTAAGCGAACCCGCAAGCAGATTTTGCTGGGCTATTAATGATTTAGCCGGTCTAGCCACCAGCGCCTTCAACACCTCTAATATCAGATAATCAAAGTAGCTTAACAGATTCAGGTCATGGACAAATTGAAATTAAGTTGGTATAAATTAATTAACATGTCACGTGTTATGAATTATATGGAGGTCTTATTCACGTAGAAACATTTATTCGTGCATATAAGAGACCGATACCACGTTGGGCGCCAGGCTGTCATGTAGTTTGTTTTAAGAAGTAGTCAGCAATTTAAATAATTGAACGTCGGTATGACCTTACAAAAGCATTGCAAGTACTGTACTTTTTTAAGATTTTATGCAAATAAATCTATAATGGTCGCTGCCACAAAATGGAATATACTTATTCATCATATTGCCTTCATTATAAATTAAAATCGCTTGACTGGAATACAGCACACTATAAAATAGTCCCAAATTCGAGATGGCATCCGATGCACTGTATTATGATTATTCTTACACGATAAAGCCAAATATACTGTCGTTAAATATTGAAAGTATAGAGGAAAGTAACCAAAGACTGTATTTCCAAGGACTATTCCAGTCCTTGGAAATACAAAAAAGTCTTCTTAAATCGTTCTTAATAGAGATTATTAGTACATTTTTAATAATCCGCTATAGGCTATAGCAAAATCTGCTTACGAATTCGCTTAGCTTATTTTTATCACCTTTGTTAATCACAAGGACCAGTTGTCATAATTATAAAGCTCACAGTCCGATGGTCGCATTGAACGGTGCATTCATATATATACAATAACTGCTAAAATCAATTGAACGCTGTGATAGAAATATTTTAGGAATTAATTTGAGTTTGACCATACCGCGCTTTACTATTATACAGTTTTTATATGGTACCTAAAGATATCATTATTATGGCCGTTGATGTATGTTTTCATGTATTTATAAATTCAAATTATAATTAGCACCTCACACTGAAATTGGTTTTCTAGTAACTTTAAAATTTTTAGTAGGCTTTGTTACAGGTTAGAAGTTTATTGGTAAACTTATATTATCCATATCCATACATCAACATCGTCTAGGGATATTTTAATTATTCTTAATTTTCTCAATTTTTTTTCTGAATAACATACAATATGTTTATATTTTTATAAAGCCCATTTATTAGCGTAGATTATAGAATAAAACAAAAATATTTCTTTGTACCTAAAGGTAAATTATTTGAGTAAAGACGAAAAGTAGAATAATGGTGAAAATAACGATAAATGTGTTTTTCATGAAAAAGTGAAAAAATATAGCAAATTATTCCGTCATTTGCAATTTCGTGAAAATCAATAGTCAGTAAAACCACCCATGACGTTAACAACGGTCCTGCAACGATTTTTCATGCTTCGAATCAATTTATCAAAGTCTTGCTGCGGGATATTGTCCCAGGTCCTGGAAAGATGCAAAAAAAGTTGCTCTTCAGTGACAATGTTTGTAGGTAAATGCCTCAAAGCCCTTCTTTGGAGTATATCCCACACGTTTTCTAATGGGTTGAGGTCTGGTGATTGCGCGGGCCAGTCTAAGACCGATATATCGTGCTGCTGCAGCCAGCTGGTGACCACTCGCGCTGTGTGGGGATGAGCATTGTCTTGCATGAGCGTGAATTCAAGACCCATTTGTAGTCGATGTGGGTTGACTATTGGTACTGGCACTTGGTTGCGGTATTTTTCAGCGGTCAAGGTGTTTCTGATCAAAGCGAGGTCTGTTCTTCCACCAACACGAATTCCCGCCCAAACCATAATCGTCCGTAGTATGGATGGACTTCCTAAGGGTGTTGCAGGCGGCTCTCACGACCGACGAGTTCGCCATACGCGTACTCTTCGCAAATCAGGATGGAAACCGAATCGGGACTCATCGGTAAACAGCACTACAGACCACTGGCTACCTTCCCAGAGCAAATGTTCACGAGCCCACTGTAATATTCTTCCATGATTTCCTCGGCGTAGCGCAGGAGCATGAAGCAGTCTGTGGGCATGAAGATTAGCTTCATGCAGTCTTCTCCTCACAGTTTGGTCACTCACAAGCAACTAGTGCTTTGACTGGAGCCTTTGAACCAACTGCATGGCCGTAATTTTTGGTTGCCTTCTCGTAGCAATTTGCAAAAATCGGTCTTGTCGTTGGGTGGTTATGCGTTCCCGCCTAGGTGTCTTTCAGCTACTTCATCAGTAGCACGATAACGTGTTCATAACCGTGATATCACGTTGCCGATGTCCTCAGCAATACTCCGTTGAGTAGCCCCAGCTTGGAGCATGCATACTGCCCTTAACATTTCCACTCTTGTTAAATGGCGTCGCTGCTTAATGCATACAGTAGCACAAATTCATATTAAACAGCTAACTTGTTTTAAAACTTTCGATTAACACGAAAAATCTTCAAAAACTATGGTAGGTAAATTGAAAACTTCGAACTTCGCTTGAATTATGCCGGGCAAATCTTTTGTTTGAAATTATTATTTTTTTTATTCAAATTTGGAATCACCAAAAAAGGCGTACAAAATAAGTTTCCATCAAAAGATTTTACAACCGGCCAGTATTTTTTGAATGAAGAAGTTTATACAAAATATGCCTTGACGATGTTGATGTGAGTATTTACGCTTAGAATATGTACTAGAAAGTGTTTGGACGTGTTGGAATTAGATGTTTTTATCTTAAAGAAAAATATTAATTGTGAATGCAAATTGTTTTTTTATGATTTTTGATGCATATAAAGTTTTTTTTTAATTTATCAATTTTTTGACATGTGATGGACACATGCAAAACTTAA
Organism: Diatraea saccharalis; assembly: GCA_918026875.4. NCBI lineage: Eukaryota > Metazoa > Arthropoda > Insecta > Lepidoptera > Crambidae > Diatraea > Diatraea saccharalis. The sequence goes on from OU893337.1 coordinate 11,221,421, forward strand.
TCATACCAATAGTTATATGCGTTAACAATATTACCATCGACTAAAGGTATTACGAATTAATATTTGAATATTTTCATTCATCCATTTATTATATCAATTTATTTCTATTATTATTAATAATAATTTATTCTATTATTATTATTATTAATAAAAGCGGTAATTTATTTCTTACCAATAAAAATAAAGACTTAAATTTATTCTTTTGTGGTTAAAGTACAGCTACTTAAAATTAATTTGCACACAAAAGTCTGGACGTTATTATTTTACGACAGAGAGTCAATCAAGAAATTGTGTAAGAAAAGAATACTACTTCATTTGAATTAAAAAAGAAGAAATGAAAAAGCTGGTAAACAAAGGATATTGATCCATAAGTTTATCGACGTAAGTGTCACCCATGCTACTGGCTGTTATATGAATGCATTTCAGTTTTATGTTAGATAGTGCAATGACCCATACCACTGTACAGTTAGCTTATTTGATTTCTAGGACATCAGTTTCAGATATTAAATTTTACTAATAAATCAATTATTTTTAAATAAATCAAATACAAGGATGTAAGTAAATTAATGGTACAGTCAACAATGTATCAGGTTATACAAATCTGTTGAATTTATCCACTTGATATTACCATAATCCCTTGAGAGTAGAGTTCGAAATCAACTGCAGAATTTTCACATAATGTGGAAGTAGACGTCATCATTCTTATATCATACCGTCAATAGTTAGTTTGTCAAAGTTTTCTTTTAATTTTACAAAAAAAATAAAATCCATTTGTTTTTATGTCATATTATTATCGGAAAATGTCGGTTTAGCAAAATGACGCACTGATTCGAATATGAAAGTTCGTTCCGAGCGGATCAGTGCCACTCACTGAGACGAATGAGCGAAAGAACGAAAGAATGAACTGAGCAGAACCGAGCCACTCTTCGTAAAAAATCAGGCGACATCAAGTCGCGAATGAATGAGTGCACTTGTCCGCCGGCCAGCGGCTCTATTTGTTTATTTATTACGTTTACTTGACTTTTGTTTTGGAATCGTTTCTATGATTTTTGAATTTAAAATATGACAATAAAATTACTACTAATTTAATTAAACAAAATTACTTATAACTGAATACAATTACTTTAATTAAACGATTTTTATTGCATGTTTTAAAATTTTATATGGTGCTTTTTTCCGTGGATAATTACATTAAACATGTGTATAAATAAACTCAAAGAATATTACAAAAGTAGTATATAATAGTTCTTTTTGTGGTGCAAATTGTCAGTACAAAGCCTGAACAAAGTATGATAGTGAATTGATTCGATTTTAAATGTATAAGTATTTTGAAACTTTTTAATATACAAAAATCAAAAAGGTGTGATTTTGTTTTATCTAGGCATGAGAATCATTTTATTATATTTTTAAAACAAATTATATATATGTCGGAAAGTCATGCGGGACCGGCGGAAAGGTAGGTTGATCATCATGCGCCATCTGTCTAGTGTTCGAGATATTCTTTCGAAATAAGATCACAGATAGATCACAAAACGGTTATTTAATTGAATTAATTATTTGTCTAATCGAAATACATTAATAATAACGTGATGCAAACGGATTGCGATACGAAACGCGGAGAGTTCTGCGCTTGCGTCGGCATATGGCCGCACAACGTAAAGTGCCATCTTCGAACAAGCATAGACTACTCCCAAGCGATGACAGCCGTCAAAGTCATAACTTGACGTTTCGCAAAGCACCATAAATCTTGACAGATGACAGCTGCAGGTAACAGATGGCGTTTCGCACAATCGAAGCGCCTTCTCGCCGACATATATATATATAAAATAATTATTAAGTGTAAAACATTAGATAATATTTGAATAATTTCGTAATACGATTAAGCACATGTTCTCTGCTGTTGAATCTATCTGAGAATCGATGATCCAAATGAAGCATTTATTGATTGATCGATCTTTGCACTGATTCGGATGCAAAACGTCTAATCTTTAGAAAGAAACATTTTTATGCAGTGCTAGTTGTGGTCGTCGTACTATTAAAGGCAACTTTAAGGAAGGGAGACTACATTGTTTCCCAGTGTTCCAAGCAATAAACGTTTGAAGTATACTTATGTAAGATTGCCATATAAAGTTTCTAAGCGCGATGCAGATTACGCAGTGCCATCTCATAACTACCCGAAGTACGATGTATGTGCGGTGCGCCAGATGTTATAGACGCTACAGTTCTATTGTGGTCAATGAATCCAATTGTCTGGCTGTACCTAGTTGTGGAGGGATTCACTATAGATACATAATGCAGACACTAGAATTTATTGTCTTAGCAGTGATATCGACCAAACGGAATATATTTTCCTTGACCAAACCCAAATGGTTATTGGTAGTTCAAACATAAAATTGACAAGAGAGCTACCACTACAGTTTTAAGTATTGAATCTATTTTTGTTGTTGTGTTACTTGTAGTTATTTTCTTTTATAACAGCGTGACAGTACAAAAAGTTAACATGTGAATAACAATCTAATTAATAATAGAGCATCACAAAGGAACACAATAGTAAAATGCATATAGCTTAGAATGTGTCATAAAAATAAAGAATTGTATTTAAAAATCCATTAAGTCCAGAATATCAAATTTGAAAAATCGCTCTCTAAAAATGTATAACCAAAACATATTTCGATAGTCAACATGGCTGAAAACTTTGGTTTCATAATTCTGTTATTTTATTTGACATTAGTTGTTTTCCCGCAACTTTGGCCGCAAGCGTAAATTACTTATAATTTCCTGCGTAAAATGTAGCTTCCCGTAGCTGAAATGATGCAAACAAAAAAACGACCAAATCTTTCGTGTTCATAATATGATGACCCTAGATGTGGTCATGAATAGGGCTGTGTAGTTGAATTTTTTTTTGTTTCTACTTTTAAGTGTAATTGTTTTGGTATTTTAGTTTTAATATCTGAATTTGCTTTAAATCATTACCTTCTACAAGAACCATAACCTTCTAAAAGAATGTTTTGCTTGTTTCAAATATAATCATTAATTTATTTCGAATTACCATACCAGAATTAGGCAATCTGCATTTTTCTATCTTATTTAATCTTGCTTTCATAGAGCCTATTTTTATATAAATTACTATGTTGGCAGAAAATCATTAAATCTGTTCATTTATCGAGCTTAAAACCAATGTTATGACGGGCAACTGTCAGAAACGGTTTCACTAATTATGTTACGAAGGTTTCGAGAATAAACTCGTTATAAAGTTATTTCTTAGTGTAATTAAGTATATTGATATAGTGGAAATGTGAACCATAATCATTAGATGAAACAGGATTATTTTCATGTTTAATCACTTACTTAAATAAACTTTAAGTAAATAATTATTAATAATTTTATGACTTGTGTTCTTATAATAGACTAATTGTTTTCCCATGACTTCGTCCGCCTTAATTATATTTTTATCTTATTTTTTGTATATTTATTAAGTGTATCTACTGCGTATGATGTAGCTTCCCTTAGGTAAAAATATTTTCATTATCGGATAAGTAGTTTTGAAGATTACTCCCTACAAACAAATAAACAATGTTAGGAACTTTACCTCTATATGATATGACGTGATTTCGAAATCTCTAAAACCACCTTAGTCGTTGAAGAATATATTGGCAAACTTGTCTTTTTATTTATCGCATACATTTTATTTTGAAGTCTGTGAAAACAAACAATGCATATTTGCTGGCGCCCATACCAGCATTCCTGGAGCGGAAATAGAATAAATAAAAATCTATTCTAGAAACTTATTGAAATGGATGGAACCCTAGGCGTGGGTTATAAAAAAATGAACTGTATGTTTTAGGATTATTAGAAAAGAGAAAACTTAATATGTAATATTTATATATTAGAAAGTTATTATTAAAATTTGGCTTGCACACCTTATAATTTGGTTAAAGAATATAGGCCGAAGAACAGGAAAAGTGATTATCACATGCGTACGTACCTTGATTCCTCTCCTTCTTTGTCCTTTATCAGCAGGAGCACAAGCACACTTTGTAGAGGTTTAAATTATTAAGCGATCGCAAACAATAAAAAAAATGCAAGAAGCACAACATCCGGCACGGAGGTCTATACAAGATAAAGTGTAGCACGTCATTGAGGTAAGACGGCTATAGTTATAGTACGCAAGTGTGACAAGGATGGAAGATGCAAAGGTTTAAAGGTGTTTGCAAGTGTGTAAGCTACCCTCTATTAAAATTAAAATAAACCGCCACATACTAAATCCAACAATATTTATTATTTGTTTTCTGAATCATCACCACTGGTCGCTATTATCACTGAACTTCAGTTATTGACAGAAGCATTTTCCAATTCCTACCACGATCGACTAAACGTCAAGATGGGCAGAGCTAAAAAGAATTCGAAACTAAAAGATTCCATCCCCGTCCGAGGAAGGCTCATCAAGCGATGATGAGACGGAAATTCACTATGCGTTTCACTACTAAAGAGAAGTTTCAAGAGACCATACATGGAATTTGAAGCCAATCACAGAAAACACTCCACCAACATCAAAAATTAAACTTATTTTATTATTATATTACTCAAAAATTAACAAATATATAAAATACATTCAACACGATAACTCAGCAACGACCTCATAAAAGAGAAAATCAATTAAATAATCAAAAATAGTTTCAATTAAATTAAAAAGACTTCGACAGAGAATAGTTTTAAACAAAATTGTATAGAGAATAGTTTATGCTAGCATAGCAAAAACCATAGATTGACATAATCTATATATATATAAAAATGAATCGCAAAATGTGTTGGTAAGCGCATAACTCAACAACGCCTCGACCAATTTGGCCAAATCTTTTTTTAAAATGTTCGTTGAAGTTCAAGGATGGTTTTTACGGCGAGAAAAATTAGAATTATTGCTGGAAAAACCCTAAAAATAGCCCTTTTCTTTTTCCCATACAAATGATTTGTAACTAAAACGTAGTCAATTTGAGCTTTATCGCTATGGTATAAAGTTCATATTAAATTACAAGCACTCACTGTTGTCTAAGCAATGTAGGTGTGTTCCTAACGTCAAAGATCATATCTATCAAAACAATGTGCGTGTGTGCGTTGGAGCACAGAATACATAGTTGGAGGAGTTTAATGTCGCGTTCCGAAACTCGCGTTTCTTTTGTATTAGTTTCGGCACGCGAGATAAAATGCATCAGTTTCCACGTCATTACATGTATTGCCGGAACATTGATGAAAATACGCTCTGTAGTAGCAAAGCTGTTGGGTCCTAGATAGCTCATTGGTTAGAGCAGTCCCTGGATCGCGAATGGGTTCGAGTCCCATTCCGGGGTACAGGTAGATGGATTCTTCCAGCATTTTTCCTTGAGAATGTTTATATATTTTTTTAATTCGAATAGTTTACTTTTATAATGCTGTTGTGTGTAATGTGTTTTTATGATCATAAAAATCTCTTTTTTCTATATTTAATACTATTACTATTAATACATTGCAATAATAATTATGATTCACATGATTAACAATAAAGCGATTACTTACTTTTAAATCCTTATATATGTTTTATTTAATTATTTTTTATTCACAACGCCCTATCACCAGGGTGACGGTTCTGTTCAGGAGAATTTTTTTAAATACGTAGGCAAAAAAAATCATTCAATTTGGTGCAGTCTTTCGGAAGTTATGCGCGTACTTAAATGGCGGTGATTAAATTTTATGAATCTTTTTGACAGGACGAAGTCTGTCGGGTCAGCTAGTTACTAATAAAAATAAATTGGCACTGGTTCAAATGATATCAATAGCCCTAAAGAAACTTCCGTGATATTAAATTTCACTCCATTGAATACTAAAATCCTTTACAAAAACAAAATCAAGGTTGAATTCGGTAAACCCGAACAACGAGATATAATTCTTAACCAAAACAGCGACTCAAAAGTAACAACAGAAATACCAAAAAATCTTAAATTAATGGATTCAAATGAAACAAAACCTGATGAGATAGCCAACATGTTAATAAAGCAAATTTAAAATATCAAAAATCTGTACAAAAACCACGAATTTAAACTGACCTTCAATAATAAAAACAAAAACCTTAACAATGCCATATTCATGACCGAACCGGCGATATGGAGAACAGCAGTAGAAACTGATCTACTCAACGTCGATTACTATCACATCCACGTAGAGAACCACGTCCCAGTACTGCAGTGCTATAAATGCATATCACTCGACGGCATATCACTTGATATAAAAGGTGCCTTTGATCATGTTTGGAGGCCTCTGTTACATAAGCACCTCAAAGATTTTAATTGTCCTAAAATCTCTACCACACTATTGAAAGTTACCTAAGTGACAGGCAAGTTAAGATCGTCTATGCAGATGAAGAAGTCACAAGATATCAATCAATTGGATGCATCTAAGGATTAGTTCTCGGATCTATTTGCAGGAATATACGACGACGTTCTTAATTATAAACATCCAGTCGGTTGTCACTTGCAAGCTTATGCAGATGACCTGTTTTTGATAGCTAGCTCAAACCCTACTATCAATCTTCAACAGAAAATTCATAAGGTACCACAAAATCGCTTTCGTTTTGTTACAATGATTGTTAAAATAATAAAATCACATCATCAAAATTAGTTTCGAAATGTTTCTTAACCGATTTGCTATTGGAGCACCCATTTTATTCATTTCTGTACACTTAAGCCTATACGCCATCATCGATCGCTCTGACCTACATGTCTTTTAATGTTATCAATCCGTGATTTAGATAAACCAATGCTACGAACGAACTAATGATAACCCAACAGGGTTTCTTATACATTTGCAGGACCTACACTTAAATCCAACTTGCCAACATGTACTTCACTGTAACAACAGAATAACATAGATAAATTGAAAACAATCATTACATCACGCTCGTGTGGATTTGTATGTATTGTCTCGACTTTTAGGATGATGTTCAGAGTAATAATAAAAAAGAAAATATCCTGACAAAAGAGTTTTAAAGAATTAATGAACTCAATCTATCGTTCGTCATCGACTAAGTAGCTTACGACTGTAAAGAGGGCCAAGATTTTTGTTCCAATTTTGTCCCAAACTCCTTACTATTAAAATTTTTTGTCCTGGTGGAACCTTAATTGGATTTGTAAGTACGTATTCATTTTTTATTGACATATATACAAGGCAATACATTTATAAAAATTTGCAATCGTCAAAGACTAAATAAAAAACTCAATATTATATTTGATTAATTTTGCATTCACAATATACTGGAAAATATTATTAATGAAAAATGTTTAATAAATCCACTTTGTCCCTCGTCCTGTGTCTTGGTTCTCTGTCCATCCCATCTCAGAATGCCAGGGATAAAGTGTATTTCTAAGTATTTTTCTTAAGCAAATACTCAATAGTTTAATAAGTAATACTTTTAAAGAAATGCAGAACTATAATATTGAAATGCTATAGGAAATTAAAACATGTATAAAATCAATGTTATCAGCATCGCGAATGCACCGTAAAAGAAATCTAGGCATCTAATCGCTATTGTTCGGTTATCACTATTCTAGTGGTGAAGACTGAGAAATATGCGTCGTTGGAATATATTGTGTTCGTGTTTATGAAGTGAGTGATAGTAAATGTAAAGGGAACACCATGACGTCACTGAAGCATGGAGTCAATTTGAGCAGGAGAGCGTGCAGGCGAGTCTTCGCTCTGTTCGTCTTTGCACTTCTTCCTATCGCACAAGCTAATCCTATTGAGGTAAGTCTGTTATATTTTAATAACATTAATTGTCATTATATAAGATGTAATATTGTGGGGTGGATTAGTTATGTATACTGAACAACTTTTACTATGGGAACGACTATAAATAATCATCTGTTTCATACTGTCAACGATAATTGACCATTGGGCCCGTATGTGGTATTTCCACATACGGGCCCAATGGCATGTATTACAGATATCTTCCGTACTCTGTATGCGAGCCCTATCGACCCAAAATGCTCCTTATTGCCTTTCTATATTTTATGGGATAACCTGTTATTCGTCAGAGGGTCCTCCTCATAGTAAATTTCGTCTTTAAAATATAATCGCGTTACGTGACTGGCGGTAAAATGTCACCGATGACGTCATTAGTATTTTATGAAGTGTGACGTAATCCATGTTTCTTTAATAATTCAATAAAATGGATGTGAGCGCAGTGGCACGGAAATTTTATTCGATGAGTAACCGTGAGATTGCACTTTAAAAAATACATGTTGTCGATGGCGCTTTACCATGCAGTTAACAGAATTTATCAATTTTTTTTTTTAATTTTGTCTATAATGCATATATTTTAGAACTAAAAATCAAAATTAACGTTGAGGTTCTAATGGCTGAGATAATTTTGCTTAACATGAAGTTAACGCGGTCAAATTTAAGTCAAACCGCTGTCCTATAAATTAAGCTTTTTGTAGATGACCGAATCTACTTAGGCGCTGCCATTATAGGATACAAACAATTAACAGAAAAGTCAACAGTGTTAAAACTCGAGATTCCTATATATACTGTAATTTAAAATGAGAAAACGTCACCATATTTGTAAAGTTATAAAATGTACCTGTATACATTAGAACGTAAATTCGTTGTATGTTGATCGAAGGTAAATTCATAGAATTTTCAAGACAATATAAATTACAAAATTATATCTTAAATTCACCGTCAATTCTGGCAATTATACTTTCTGTACAAAGAAATTGATAAAGTAATCGAAAAAAAATTGAAGCCAATATTTGAGTGTGATTAAATAATTATTTAAATTATTAAATAATTTGGGGGAGGCCTATGCCCAGCAGTGGGCGTCTCTCGGCTGAAGTGATGATGATGATGATGAAATAATTATTTTGTTGTTATACTTTGCGAGATAAACGATCCTTTGTTATTCGGTTTAAAATTTCAAATAAAATTGTTTGTGTCATTATTGTATTTGATTAATTTTGCACTCACTCTGAAAAATATTCTTAATGAGAAATCCTTAAAAAAATCCATGTCCTTACGCAATCCGGGCGACTGCTCTTTTTGAATTTTTGTTTTTGACATGTTTTTCTTAAATTATTTATTAGAGGAAACTCACTTGACATATTTGGAGTTGTTTTCACGATGAGAAAAACAACTCCCAAGATTGATTAGACGAAATAAGACTCAAGTTTTTATACGTATTCTAAATAGAAGTGCGTATATTGCTTTACGTAAATTATTCAACTAATAATGTAACGATAAACAGACAACATTGACCTTAATTAAGATTATGTTTGTCGTATATATTTGTACTGGATATAATTATAACCCATATAATCACATTGCACATAAAAATATAAGAAAATAAAAAAAGTTGCAGTTTTGTTGTTGTTTTTGATTTTATTTGCAGGAGATTTTTCAAATTTATTAATAATGTTTTTTTGTTACACAACAAACATAATTTAAGTTAATTTATATAAAAATTGAATAAAATACATATTATCATACACCTTTCTCATGAATAATTTCGTTCATTAGAAAAAACTGCATTAAAATCTAAACATTTTCAATAAGAAATTTATTTATTTATTTATTTATTGAACTTTATTGACCAATAAAGATGGTACAAAAGGCGGACTTAATGCTAATAGTATTCTCTGCCAGTCAACCTTTGGGAAAACAGACAAACGCGATGGCGGTACAGAGCAATAAAAATAAAAAACTACAACAACAAATACTAAACTAATCATGAACATACTACAACATACTTAAAATATAAATAACATTACACATAATTACATACATAAATAAATACACACACACACACACACACACACACACACACACACACACACACACACACACACACACACACACACACACACACACACACACACACACACACACACACACACACACACACACACACACACACACACACACACGTCAATACACAGATGATGATGACAATCTTCACATTTATGAATAGATGTTATTTTTTTGTGCATACATAGCGGTTTTTTTTTAGATAAAATAAAGTTTTCTTCCTTTTCTTAATAATAATAGATTTTATAAGACATGATTTCCATGTAGTAGCCGATGCTACGTGACGTAGATGCTACTCTACGTTCCGTAGCCGCTTTGTGTTTCGTAGTCAGCCTTTTACCAAAGAACATAGATATTTACGGAGATTCCGTTTCACACACGATGAATTTTTTTAAGAACTGACATTCATAAAGAGCATATTGGATTTGTCAAAATTTCAAATTACGAAAGGTGAATAATAAAAAGTAATTATATTGAATATCAAAGACAAAAAGTTTGCATGCGGAAACCTAGGACGAAATAAACGGTGGTACGGCACACCGTTACACAACTAAACAAACTCTTCGCCATCATAATATTAGATTTTTTTTTATTCTAGTATAATTATAAAAAAAATGTTTACTATTATTTATTAATGTTTTAAATTGTTGTTAACTTTTCTAAGAAAATTGCCTATGCTTCTTTTCAAATATATCTGGAATGAAAGTATCAGACGAATTGGAAATCTTTATATACAAACACTGAAGATAATTAATATTTTTAAACAAAAAAAAAAAGTCTGCTACATAGCAATGTCAAGTAAATGAAAGTTATTATAACTCAATTTCTTATTCAGTCTGGGTGTAGTATGAGATACTCTGGCACGAATCAACGAAGCGAGTACAGCTTTTTGTTTCAGTGAACTGTGATTATTTAATTCTGACTGTACAATGCGAATTCTGTTCCTTTTTGATCCTCGTTGTAAGAATGTTGATGCTTTTTTTTCTCCTTCTTTTTATTAATTAAGTATTCAACGACATTGAACGAATGAATTAGCTTAATTGTATACCATAAAGAATAAAAGCTAAATCACGCTCTAAAAAGTTTAAAAGAAGAAATTTATTTGCATATATATATGTCGCATCATCATTACGAAGATCGTTTGATTTAGTTTCTTTTATTTTAATTGCTAGTTACTCAATTACTTAATTACTCGATTGTAAAGAGAGCGTGATCATCGATACTTTTAATTTTATTAGAATGGTGGGTGACACTGACTTTGACAGTTCGTTAATAAAATGCAAGTTGCCGCCATTTTGGCACACATTCTGTTTCCGATCGCCGAGGAGTAAAGACATCCGACGAAATCACGCTCATCTCGTTATATTTTCGTATGAAAAGTGATAAAATGCCTGCAGTGTTATTTTAAAGATAGTCCTCCGATATGGACCATCTATTTGGTCTTCGTAATAGCCCGTTCTGACTACACGCCGACATATATATATGAAAATTAAGCCCTTTCATTTGATATCCTACATGGAATGATTGAACAATATATATTTTTTTAGTTTCTTACTCTACTAGTCAGATAGCCTATATACACGCGAACAATTGATACGCTTCTAATGATACCTCATTTGTCCAGTTACGATGAGTTGTTTTGTAGTCATAAGGGAACAGATGAACATTCTTACATACATACATACCGGCCAAAATCATAACCCTCATTTTCGCTTCGCCGTAGTCGGGTAAAAAGAGAAAAGATTTGATTTTTATGCATCGAAATTACTGGAGCGATTTTAAAAATTCGTTCAAAAGAATTTTTAAAATCGTTTTTCGTCGAATTTTTAAGAATTCTTTTAAAAGCAAGATCATCCGCGGGAGACAGGCTTTAATTTACATGGATGAAGGCGTGGTAAAACAGCTACTTAGTATATAAAAATATATACTTAGTAGTATCAGCACCAATAACAATGTGGCAATCCATTATCGTTGTCTCGTTACTCCAAAAGGTGACAGTCGGTGATTGATTTACTCCACCCTTAGTGCCGATCACGACACAATGGCATCTATTAAACGTTTCGAATACTTTGATAGAAACAAAAACAGTAAAAGCAACAGAGTACACGAATTGCTTTCATATCGCTCCGTATTTAAAAAGGTCACTTCTCGCTGTCTATATCTTTTAAGCTACACAATGTAATTAAAAAGCGGTGTAAGAGAAAGGTTGGTATTCATAATGCTGCAGCACTATGTCGAGCCGGGACCTTTTGGGCACTGCACCGACTATGATAGAATATTGTAAGAACTTAGGTAAATTTAAAGATTTTCTTCTTATTTTTTATATATATTGTATTTACAGTTTTATCATTAGGGGTTTTTCTTATTATTATTTTTAAATGGTGTTCGTGTTCAATAAATATTTCATAATACAGGACAACGAGAGCGAAACCACTGGCGGAAAGCATGTAGATTATAAAGTTTTATTCGAAGACATAAACGCTCGATTACAATGATTAGCGCATTCGTTTTGCTATGAGGAATTTATCCTGCTGATATGCTGATGAGGAAGACGTAAAATATTATATCAAGATACTTATTGATATATAGATATTTAATGTTTTATTTCGAAAATAATAGACTTATTTTATTTATTAACAGGTTATTTTATTTATTAACAGGTTACTTCATCAGATGCTAATCAAATCCTACGCCAGTTAATCGTTCCAAATACCCTCTCGTCACGTTCCAGTTAACGACTCGTTGAAACACCTGAATCGAGTGGGCACATCAGAGAGCATTCGGCAGGATTTACTGTCCATTATATCTCTTATGTCTATAACCCATACAAGTAGGCTTTTGACCTCCATTTATGCTATCTCTTAAGATATAAACTTATAATAATATAATAAATAAATAACTTAGCTATGAATCAAATACTTGCTTTATAAGGAGTAACTACTAGACATGGAAACAATTGTTATTTTTAAATCACTTATAAGGTATGACATAATTTTATATCTGTAAACTTTAACTGTTAGCAGACCATTTCATAATAAACTCTATTTATAAATAATACATAAAATTAACGCACTTGACTTAATACTTTTCGTTGCTGGGTATGAAAAATGATATTCGTGTTAATTAAACATTAACAGTGTTATTACAAAAAAGATAAACACGCGTTGAACACGTGCTTAAAATTTTTTCTATATAATTCTCAAATAGAAAAATTTTTAAACACGTGTTCAACGCGTGTTTATCTTTTTTGTAATAACACTGTAAATATTTATACAAGTTATACGAGGCTAAAGCGGATTAATAAATATATTATACATAAGCATATTTAGACTCGTTATTTATTTTTTATTTTTGTTTTTATGCAATTTCAAAATGAAATCAAAATCAAAATGTTTATTCTTCAGCTTAGTTTACAATTTACAATATATCATGAAGTCCCCTATTAAGTATTTATAATACCTGTTTCAGGAGATATGAAACAACATCATCAAAGGCTCATCCCAAGTTTAAAATTCTCGTGTTAGAGATGTCTAAATAATAACAAGCGTGACATTTAATAGGCATTTTATATATTAATAACTACCGTCTAATTCTATCACTTGTGAAATAATCAACCTATGTATAAAGACTTATACTTACTCTAGCTTTTGCTTGCGACTTCGTCCTTGTGGTAAAGTTACTTTGGGCAGTATTTATAAAAACGAAAAAACAAATATTATTCATCAAACTTTAAATCCCCATTTCAACAATTTTATCATAAGTAAAATCAACCTATGTCCTGTTTCAATTCAACTATTTTTAGTGGGTAAGGCGTAAAAGCTTAACAGACCTTTCGTTTTATAATATTGGTATGGAATAATTAAACGACTCTTTTTGTCGCTCAATATATCATATAATAGGAATATTACTAGAAAGTTACCAAAATAAATATACTAAGAATAATATAAATCACAATTGCTTGGTTGACTTTTAAGCTCACAGCTGTTTTTTATTTTGTTTGATTAAATTTTGTGTGAACTAACGAAAACAACAATTGAGGCTAATATGTATGTTATTAATATGTCATACCCGACTGGGTAAAACATCCGTGCAATTAGGCGGCTAGCCCTATAATAAAATTTCGCCATTCATTTGCACGGCTAAATGTCAATCAGCTAAGTAAGCATGACAACGTTCTTCTACAATGCGGCTGCATAAATCCGTGAACTGGTTAACTGTCAAGGAGCATGATACGAAACATAATTATTAATTTTATTAATAGCAAAATATCTGCGATATTAAAATTATCAATTTGATGTTCAACTTCGAAGACGCTACAACAAAAAGTTAAAATGTCACATATGTTTCAGATCTAAGGTTTCAGTAGTTTATCTCTGAAAATCTTAAAGCTATTTATCGAATTTGAAATACAGATGGAATAAAAAACATGGTTGTAAAGTTTATACAAAACTTAATCAAAAACTGTAACCTACGCGAAATTCTTTGAACAAAAAGAAAAGGCAGTTTAGTTAGGAACAATCGCCATCTAGTATAGCAAAGCTTAAAGTTTTTTCTTACTATATTTTATTTCAAATCAAATTAGTTATTGGCCATAAACTAGGAAAGTTACACTCGGTAAGTCTTTTACAATTCAAATTAAATACTAATGTCTAAATCGTACAAGTCAAATCAATATTAGAATGATAAGGAGTTTAAGTATTTCAACAACGTCTAGTAGATTTTTAACAGTACAATTTATATTAATCAATTATGACACGAAGTCAATTAAATTATATGATTATAAATTAAATTATAAAAAAAATATTTTAAAACCCATCCTTGACCAAAAACAGTGCGATGTAGAAATATACTTAACGCGAGTATAGCAGAAAATATATAATTTATGTTTTTTACTTGAATATTTAAAAAAAATATATTTATAATATTATTTTTGTAATCAAATACCAATTTTGATCACAATTTAAGGAAATCTTTAAAAAATATATTAGACAGATTATTACAATGACAGATCAAATTGTAAATAATGGTTGCTATGGTAACTATTTAAAGGGTTTTAGCCCTTTAAGCGAGTGGGAGTGAAAGCTTTTATGGGGAGTATTTTGATTCCCCATAAAAGCTTTCACTCCCACTCGCTTAAAGGGCTAAAACCCGTTAAGCGCTACCTAGTTTTCGGGATAAATATAACCTAATATCTTCCTAAAGACTTAAGCTACCCAATTTTCATCGATATAGGTCCAAAAACAAAGAAGTTTAATTTAAAGGTTTTCATTCTTTTTGACCCCTTTCGGAGTGGAATTTCCAAAAATCGGTTCCTAGTACACCTCTACGTAATAAGACGAATGTACCCTCCAAATTTGAAGTCTCTACGACCAGCAGTTTAGGCTGTGCCAAATCGGAATTTCGATTTCTAAGTCCGTGAGACTAGCGCTAACGTTCGTTTTTCTTTATTCGGAATGTATACATGTCAACTGCAATTTTGTTAACAATAAAGAAGAAAAAGAAACGTCGGTATTGGGTACATCCATTGAATACTCGGAGAAACGACGAGAGTCTATTTTATCTGAAGAGAGCTAAGTTACGAGCACATCTAGATAAATTCTTTGATTTCTGCAGGATGTCAATAAATTCATTTGATGAACTTCATAATGGCATACGTGATAAATTAAATTTGTTTATTAAAGATGATATAAATTAAAGATGATAAATTAATAAAGCAAAATACCTGCATGATTGCATTCGAAACGTACGTACGGAATTTATTCCGTTTGGAAAATGAGCGAACATGTGTGTCAGTTATTGTATTTTCTACTGAATTCGAATGTCTGAATACGGAAAACGAATTCGGAAATCGAAGACGGAAAACGTGCGTATGCGGCCAGCATAAACATAATTTCTATTTTGTTATTCATTTTTCGTAATTTTAAATTTAAGCTCTCTCTGAATGTCGGTAAGTAAAAAAAAAAAAATTATTAAATATTTTGGTATGTACATTATATAAAATCTATGCTGTAATTTACGAGTTACATTTATGAAGTGTATGAGTATTTGCATTGTATCTTCGAGATAAACCCACGAAAGGGTTTTTTATTTAGACTACAAATATACCAACTTATCAAGCCTAGTGAGCCGTTTCATTTTTCAACTAACAACAAGCATCAAACATATCACATAGAACAACACAAACTCCCAGACTTATTAGCATTAAATACATCATATCACATTTAAAAAGTGTTTATTTACCTTTTGAGAAAGGCAATGACAGAAGTATAACACTGTTTACGAGTTGTTTGCGAACGACTCGCTTCCCTTGAATAATGTATGATTAAGGCAGCTAATAATTTAGCGAGGATTCGTTTAAGTGCTTGAGGGTCTAACAAAACAACTTTTGAGCGGATCCTCTAAAACACGTATTTGGGTGATTTATATGTCACATCCACGACTTATCTGTATTTATTTTCTCACCGCAAGTAAAATATAATGATAAATAAATACTTTATTGCTCACACGTTATTATTAATATTCAGTATTGATTATTAACAACATTGGTTCTAATTCTAGAGTGGGCAAAGGCGGCCCTATCGCTAAAATCTCATTCTCTCCCACACAAAGCGATTTCTTCTTATAACGGTACGGCCCCTCGTCATTTAATCAATATTAAAAACTTTTAAAGAATTTATGTTTAAATTTGTAGAAATATGTTTCCTTGTTTTCATATTATCAGAGATAAATAAATTCATAACGTCTAATTACTTCTTTGATTAAATGATTCTTAGCCAAACAGCGTACTTTTCTGTGAAATTTCTTCAATCCCTTACAAGACATAAATTTCAAATATAGCTACCCTCTTTAAGTTACGACGGAGCGAGTACAGAATGTGATAGGCGAAGAATTAACATAAACACAGTAAAACCAAAGAGTAAACTGACTTCATACATACGCACCAAACATTTTTATGTGAGCGCACCCGTGTTTATGCGTCATCGTGTCGCACGCACACACTTACAAAATGTATCTATGTTAAAGGCACTCAAGGTACAAGTAGTACGTCTGTAGTTTCTGATGATTGATTATTCATTTCTGATGATTGAATAACATATTAGCGGCAGTTTAGGCTATTATCGTTCACCCAGGGCTTAAGTCGACGTACTCGTTTGATTTTACTATGCCTTTAATCACTTGAGTGGGTCACGGTCCGTGACGGGTCGATTCTAGATGATATAATCAAATTACATTTAGGCTACTAAAATTCAACATTCGAATAAGTAAAAATAAACTGACGTTAAGAAAAATAATAAAAAAATCATAGATGCCTAATGAAAGTTTTATCTCGTAAAGTTTTGAAATAATACACTGGACCGCAAAGAAAACGGGTCGGTTAGAAAATCTTCAATAACTTGAAAACTACCTCACCTAGCTTTATGAAATAAAAACTCAATTAAAGAATATTTAATGTTATTTAACATAGTATATAAAACCTTTTTATTTACTTTAGATAATTGTGTAAGAAAACTGTCAATGAAGATAATGGTTGTTTTTCAATTTAGTTCTAAAAAAATCAAAGCATTTGTTTCGCATTTGTTTTAGTTTTGACATAAAAACTACAATAAATATCGTGTGTTTGTCATACAAAAATTGTATTCTGAAGTCATCATGTCGTTAACCCCTGAAGAATGCACCAGGATCCTGACAATGCTTGAAGATGGGCGCAGTCAGCGCAATACAGCGAGAACTGTTGGTGTGAGTCTTTCCACAGTTCAGCGGGTACTCCAGCGTTTCCATGAAACTGGATCCAACCTAAGAAGACCAGGAACAGGCCGAACGAGGTGCACGACTGCGCGGGAGGATCGCTATATGGTGTCAACAATTTTGAGAAATCGATTTCTTACGGCCGTTGAGGTAAAAAATCACCATTTACGAGCTGGAGGAAACTATCTGAGTACAGATACAGTAAGGCGACGTCTGGCTGAAGCAAATTTGAGACCATTAAGGCCTGCAAATGGCCCAAAATTAGAAAGACACCACTTAAACTCAAGGCTGAGTTATAGCAGAGAACACGAAACTTGGACTCTGGATGACTGGTCAAGAGTTATGTTTTCAGACGAGTCTAGATTCTGTTTATACAAGCACGATGGGAGGAAAAGAGTGTACCGAAGACCGGGAGAGCGCTATAACCAAGCTTGTATAGAAGAAAAAGTACCATATGGCGGTGGCTCTATACACGTGTGGGCTGGGATTTCTTCCGAAAGCCGTACTGAGCTAGTAGTGATAGAAAATGGCAGTTTAACAGCAGAACGATATGTGAATGAAATTCTTAATGACTATCTTGGTCCATTTTTAGTAGATATGGGCGAAAATGCTGTTTTTATGCAAGACAACGCCCGCCCGCATACAGCTCAGATAGTGTTCGACTATTTTCACGAAGTAGGTATCACATGCATGGAGTGGCCAGCACGAAGCCCCGACTTAAACCCCATCGAACATGCATGGGACGAACTGGGACGACGTGTACGTCAACGGAATCCGCCGCCAATCACGCTGCGTGAATTGAAAGGAGCTTTGATCGAGGAATGGCAGAACATTCCGCAGCATCGCCTTAAAAACCTTGTAGAAGGTATGCCGAATCGCATAGCCGCAGTTTTGCAAGCTCGTGGAGGCAACACGAAATACTAACATGCGTAAAAACGTCACATCTTTATACAATTCATATTTACGAAAATGTCAGAAAAACTACCTTTTTCAGTCGTTTGACATTTATTGAAAATAGACAACTTTTAATTTGTATTTTTTTATATTCAATAAATTACAATTAAATAATCTTTAATTTAGTTTTTATTTCATAAAAATAAGTTAAGTAGTTTTCAAAATATTGACGATTTTCTAACCGACCCATTTTCTTTGCGGTCCAGTGTACTATGGTCGGTATATATGTAAGTGTATACCACGGGGTCACAAAAATAGAAGTCTCTTTTTGAAATCATTGAATAGCGTATTAATAAAATATTCTTCTATCTAAAACATTATTATTTTAGGCGATTCAATATAGATATTACCGGGGACAGTCATGGTCTCGATCCACCGTCTTATTTAATATGTTTGTCCAACACGGCATTCTGCCAGGACATATTATTCCTTTACGGTAAAACTTGCTCAGATCATGTTTTGCTAAAGATAATATTACCTGCGCAATGTCTTGTCTTCCAAACAATCATAACAGATCACAATGTGTCATGCGGTATTTTAAATTAAAACCCAAATATAGTAACAGTAATAAAACCAAACTATGTTAATATTGCAACACTTGTCAATCAAATAAAGAGTATGCCTTTTAGACCAATATATTATATGGTGGATGTCAATAAAGCTATAAACTATCTTGTTAAATCTCTAAGTCTATTAATAACCCAAAACACTTCACCCAAAAAAATATCCAGACGTAAAATTACTATAAGAACACGGATGACACCAGGAATTTTAAACTAAACTAAAACATGAAAAGAAATCCAAATAAGGATATTATAACAATAATATATAAAAGGTATTGAAACGAATGTTCTTCTAATATTAAAAAATGTAAAATTAAGCTATGATAAATGCCAACCTAATGCAAGTAACAATAAGCTACTTTGGAAAACCATCAAAGAAATCACATATACTTCAGATAAAAGACCAACATACAGTGCATACACTGAGAACCTTTTTTTTAATCACTTTGGATATTAAAAAGGAAGCTACCGCTGTGTTTCCAAAATTAATAACTTCTGCAGTGATAAGATACTAATACTGTCTGTTTTAGGAACAAAGCTGATTTAGGAGCAATGATCTTTGCAAACTGCAACTTCCGCAAACTAAAATTATAACATATGCAGATGATACAACTTGTTATTTATTTATTTAAAATATAAATTGAGGAAATATGATATCTGGACATATACAATTGAACTTGCAGGATTTACGTTTTCTAAAATTATTATTTATTTAAAGTAACACCAATCATATTATTCTAGTAACGTCGCTTTGTAAAATAAAATTTTATCGTCAGTAAGCTGAAGTAGTTGTGAAACGTATTCAGTGGATTCTCGCTAGCGGATAACTTGACCTTCTTTGAAGATACTTTTAGAAGACTTCTCGTACATAATTATATGTAGGACCTTCCTTTCAGTTAGTTTTTATACGGGAGTTATAACGTTTAAAAGACATTTTGTGAAACATTTAGAGCTTCAATTTAAGACATTTGATCACTATGCCATCAATTAGCAAATCTACGGCGTGACGTGAGTCCTTGTACTGAGCGAACCGGCAAGAAACTGAGCAAGGGCTGCTTTTTTCTCCATGTTTTATTTCATACATAGAAGTGTTATTGAAAGGTAGTAACTTTTTCGCACAACGTATTTTTTTAAAAGGCAACAATTAGTAAATATTCATATTTAAATGTAAATGTCTTCAATATGATAATAGAATTTTAATTTTCTCTCGTTTTCTCTTTATGTGCAGCTTCATAATTTTTTTTTTTCTTTACAGAGCACCACGAAACAGAGTCCGTCCATAACAATCGATGGGAGTTCCACGTACCCAGGGCTTGGGTTTGGGCCGATGGGCCCCGTGGTGCCTCTCCCTGGGGAATCGTTGGGCACACAAATGCGGCAGAACCAGGAATCCAGCACTGAACTGCCGGCCACTGTCAAGACTAAAAAGGAGAGGACCTTTGTCATAGCCGCCTTCGAGTTTCACAGAGTGGAGACTCCTTTCCTGATAGGGTTGTGGATATTTTTCGCTAGCATTGCAAAAATAGGTAAGTGAAATCAGTTTACTAGAGAGTTAAGTACTATAAAAACGGACAAATGCGAGTTGGACTCGACTCGAGTACGTAGGTTTCTGTACCGGAAGGGGGTCCGGATTTGCCAATAGCGCATCCGGTCCTCCTTTGGAGGCGACTGTGGGGGATGACCAGCCCCACGGTCATTACACCACCTCCAGTTGTCTAGGGAGGGTTCCTTGTAACCACCTGGGAAACAGCAAGCAGTTCTCAAACTTTCTTGGCGAAATGGGTTCCCTTTTGGAAATCAAATATTCAAATGGAGCTCTAAAATGAGACAAAAGGTAGTTTAATTTGTACAGTTTATTGATATAAATTAATCACATGCTTAATACACTTTAACTCTCATCATTTGCCAAATATAACAAAAATTTTGAGGACATCCAAAATATTCAGAACTTTGTGAGCTGCATATTTTTTTTTTTCACTGTGTATGTCATAATGAATAATCATAATGAGTAATCTATTATGATTTATTCCAACATGTAAAAAAAAATACAGAAAGAATATGTAGTAAAATTTAAATTATTTTTTTTTATTAGCTCTGGTGCAGCCTTTTTCCTTTTCTGGTTTATAATAGTTAACAGTTTTTGACACATTTGGATTTTCGGGCTCATTAGTTTACATCATAGATATAAAAAGAATCAATTGGTAATTTATTATCAAGGTATTGTTTATTTCGATTTGGTAAAACGTAGGCATTTATTTAAATTAAAACATTTTTTCTTATAATTACATTAAAACATTTTATTCAATGCTAAATTGACTAAAAATAAAAATTAAGTGAATATATTGAACAGTTTTGTGTTACCTAAAGTTCGTTTTACTTATTCTAGCTTTATAATGTTGTTACTTCTT
The DNA here is from genome assembly GCA_918026875.4 of Diatraea saccharalis. NCBI lineage: Eukaryota > Metazoa > Arthropoda > Insecta > Lepidoptera > Crambidae > Diatraea > Diatraea saccharalis. The sequence continues at coordinate 11,242,923 of OU893337.1, forward strand.
TAACCTATAAGTATATTATATTAGGAAAACTTATTTTACTTATCAAAAACACATTAATCATCACCATCAGCCCTTTACGTCTCCACTGCTGGGGCATAGGCCTTCCTTTTGGATGGTTAAGGGCCAATGTGGATTGGAGGGTATTAAGGACTGCAAATGCAGCCAGCGTCTATAGGGACCAACGTCTTAACGTGTATTTCAAAGCACGGAGTAGCTCGAAAAAAATAAAAAAAGTTTTTTTGGTCACCCATCCCGTAACCTACCTTTGCGAAGGTGCTTATCAGCAACTATACTTACGCCTATGCTATTATTGTTTTATTTTCGTTTAAAGCACATCTTAAATGCAAAGGCTGTATTAAATTGCTTTTATTAAATTTGGTTTTTCGTGACCCTTACAGAGTAGTCGATTTAACTTCTCTTAGCTCTACGGTAATTATATTTATGTTACGATCCACTGAATGTACGTCCTCGTCTTCAATACAATGAAAATGTCAAAAGTTTATTTTTTAGACTGTCTAAAGTTATGAAAATTCATTAGAAGGAGGAAGGTTTTGTACTGTCTCATATAAATACACATTTAAGTATAACATATAATAATGTCAAAGGGATCATCAGAGTGGAAAGTTTTAGAGTATATCCTATGTGCGCTTATGAATTTAGGAAGTCCCTTTCAAGAACGCGTGATGAAAAGAACAATGAAAAGGGTCTTCGGTATTTTTGACTTTGAGCATTTGGTTTAGGCTCCATGGGCTCCATACATATTTGAATCAATATAAATATGACTTCTTATTAAAAACAATTTTCTTGGGTAATAATTTTGTGCGCTGCTACGTGAGGCGTGTGAGAAAGTATGGTTCTATTTTTTTTGTATTTATCACAAAAACATAATATCAAATTCTAAGCTCCTTATTAATTATTTATCAATGGATGAACTAAAAAAGCTTATTATACCACAATATAAGATTGTCATAGATTAGAAATGGCGAAAAATAATTATATTAAAACACAAGCTGGTTCCCACGACTTCGTCTGCGTGGACTTCATGAAACAGTAAACCGGTGACTGAAAAAAAAACCTATTTAACACTGTGTCGTCGGTTGGAGTGATTGCATCCTGCACATTATTTTTCAAAGTGCGATAGATTTTTTATGCTTTTCTTATATTAATACATCCTATGTATACATCCTATCTAGAGCAGCAAAGTGAAATACGTAAAAAAAAAATAAGCTGATGGCGATAAAGTTAGTTGTAAATGCTCGTCAGATAGAACGACTTTCGCTTATGATTCCTTTAAATGTTATAGAACTTCTGAGCTTTTGGAAATCCACATCAGATTGGTAGATCTTCAAATTTTATTCGCTTTAATATCGTTATTTCTCCATCCTTACTTGTGTTTCTTGATTATTTGATTTTAATATGAACTTTTGTATGCAGTTTAAATCAAAAGCTTTATAGCATAAAATTAGTGCTTAAGCATAATATGTAAATAAAAAAGTAATCAGCTAATTTTAGAATCACTGTTATCATTTCCAATTTAATCTATCACTACTTAAATGATTCCCGTAAATAGTCAAGTTTAGATTAAGTTTTATCCCAATAGTTTCCCAGGTATAACGCCTTCAATTTAATCCGGTTGGGGATAGTTCCATCCGATCGTGACTTCGTACATACTTTCCCCGAAATGGCAATAAAATGGCGGTAGGGTTCGTGTTATGATGTGTTTACTAGGTACAATATATTTTTTTGTTATTAAATAAAACTAATTAAAATGACATTTTAAAATATGAAATTTTATTTTTATTTAGTTCTGATAAATGAACTTCGAAATATAATAATGGTATAAATATACTAATAAATATAATAAATTTGAAAAATTGGGCTGCCCAGAAATGTTTTATTAGAAGACATTGGTTTATAATGTTACCAAACAAGCACTAAAAAAGTTCATAGATATTTTATATATGAGGCTAAGGAATCGGCTTTAGAAACAAGATGTTGGTAAATAACATTCTTAAGTTAGTGTCGGTGAACGCGATGAGGCCCTTCATGTAACTTTGTGCACACTTATTAAAGCTTGAGTGACTCTACTTAGCAAACGGAATGTGGTGTGGTAAAGATTTTTATAGAGTTAGTTGGAAGAGATTTATTTCTTACTCTGTTAATGAGTGGAAAAGTAACTTACTAAAAATAAGAGACAATGAGTACTTTTGTGAGAGTTAGGGTTGGCGCGATAGAAGATTCGTCATTTCGCTGTCGTTTGTCTTGGTCGTTATATTAAAGTGTCGTTATGGAATCGAATAAGTTCACAAGAGTGATCGATATTTAGCACAGTTGCCATGACTAGATATTTTATAATCTAAACTCTGTATTAAAAAGTACTCGAATAGAAGTTAGGAGAAAAGTTTCCTTTTCGTTCTGTCTTCTTTCCAATTTTTCTTTTGTCTAAGTTATAATTTGAAAGCGTAATTTTCCCAACTAACAAACCCACACCCAGTCAGATTACGGCTGTAGACCCACTACAAATCTTTAGTAGCTTACTGAAGAGTGGTTCTTATATTTCGAACGCCAAAACCTAAAAAATTCCAAGTAACCAAAAAGAAAAAGCATTTTCAGAGGTTCACTTAATGTAATATTTTTCGAATGCCTGAATATTCTTTATTAATTGCTTTTTATGGGACAATTTTTTGCGTAAAAATTATAAAAGAAAATTATCGATAATAATTATTTACCACCTCCAATAAAAAGATCATTAACGATTATTATTTAACTTGCACCTTTAAGACAAAATGGCTTCCATCACGAGTAAAAGTAATCCCTGGCATAAAGTCAATTTTAAGCAAAACCTAAATCCAATTTTAAATGAAAATCCATTCTCCTTAGAAAAATTACACAAGAAAATGGTAACTGACTACTACTGCCATCCTTTTTTCTTTTTATTTGATGACCCTAAAGACTCCAAAGATTATTAGTTTGTACTATTTATGTATCTGAAAAAGAAAAACGAGTTTTCGAAGAAAATATATGAAGACTCCTTTGATCAACAATAAGGAAGATTCCGAACAAATAAAATTATTTAAATAGTTAGAGTCTGAAACTTTTATGGGTCAACTTTTATTTATTATGTCCTAAGTCTGCGCATGAAGACAAACGAGAAAACATGACGAAGTGCTCGTCAATAAGAGAGAGAGATGGAAGATGGAGCATCATGCGTCAAAAATAAAAGACTCCAAAGAAAATGTTTCTACTAGTTATGATTTTACACATAGAACATGAACGAACACACCGAAAAAATAGTTTTGTTCATTTAAATACATTATTAATATATTAAGTGGTGACTAGATTTCGTCACTATTGTTTTCGCTTTATTCCGAAGATTTTAATTATATTAACAACTAGCTTTTGCCCGCGACTTCGTCCGCGTGGTAAAGTCACTTTGAGCAGCATTTCTAACGAATATTTACTCATTACATCATGTAAAATACCTGAAATAAAGTTTCATCCCCTATTTTATCCCCTTTGTATCAAAATCCTTCCTTAGGGGATGCCTAAGTCATAGTAGCTTTATGCATACAGTCTCAGCCTGATCGATTTTGAAATTGACAGTTTCATGCAAACTTTCATCCCCTATTTTATCCCTTTGGGGGTAGAATTGATCAAAATACTTTCTTAGTGGATGCCTACGTCATCACATCTACCTGCATGCCAAATTTTAACCCGATCTGTCCAGTGGTTTGGGCTGTGTGGTGATAGATCACTATGTCAGTCAGTCACCTTTGAGTTATATATAAATATATAGATTATTATTATTTCATTGAATATTCAGAATAATTATTTGTTATAATTGTAATTGGGAGGCGTTCGATGGCACAGTGGTTAGCGCGCTCATTTTATGATATGGTTGTTAAGCAATTTTCGTAAAGTCTGGTCATAAGATGGGTGACCAATAAAATTTGGCATGTTAGGCAGTTGGTCCTGGCTGCATCTGTGATCATTGCATCTTTGATTTAATTCCATTAGTAGGGAAAATCTGAGCCCCAGTAGATAATATAATATTTTTGTTATGTTAGTGTCCTAAAATAATTAAATCAAAAAAGAAATAAATAAATTAAAACATAATTTGTTTTGTAGTCATTGGCTAAAATTCTGTGATAATGTTATCAAATAAGGCAATTATAGACAGGTGAAACCGCAATGGGTTGGGCTAGTGGTATATATCAGGAAATTACGTCACAAATACTGCGTAGGTCAGGTCAAGGTTCGAAGGAGCTCGATTGGACCATTAATCTGCGTTACAATAAGGACTCTTTATTAGATCCGGATTCGCTTAGCAAATGAACTAAGTCGGGACAGATTAGTCCGAGATTAGCTATTCCGAAATCACATTTACGATAAGGTTTTGCATCTATTATTATTATTTGATGAGAAATACAACAGTCCCAAATACAATAAAACATAAATACACTAATAATATAAATTACTAGTTTTACTTATATAGATCAAAAACAACAATAAATACATGAAAACTTACAGAGATAAATTAGTTAGTGTAATATTGGTGCCACTTTTGTTCACTACAGGTTTAATATAAAATAAAAAAAAAACATGACTGTAATAAGTAATTTTGGCAGTCGTGTTTATATATATAATTATACATTCGCTATATTAAATATTTAAAAAATATTAGCCTATGCTACTCGGGATGAAGTAAAGTTTCTAATGATACCCTATAATTTATGTCTTTCAGCAGTCTTGTAGCAGTTTTTTTTGGGCAGTCAAGTAATAACAAAGGAAATAACGACAAAGAACTTAATGATATATCAGTAACATTTAAAAGTTATATTTGTGGTGACAAAAAGGAACTTAACCAATACTAAAGAGGTGGAAAGCCACCGATCTGTCACTACTAATTGCTAGGAAACTGTTTTACGGATTAAACATAACGAGAAATTAGTTTTAAATAAACATTTAAAATAAACAGCAAAGGTTAGTTGTACCAACTTACATGTTTATATAATATATTAACCGCAGATACCGGTGGGATCAACAGCTTAACGTACCTTTCGAAACACGGAGGAGATAAAAATTTTGGTCACCCATCTCATGACCGGATCTTGCGAAAGTTTCTTTACTTCCACTTATCAGACCGAAGTTCACGAGGACGGTGACAATCCGTAAGAAACGAACCTCGACTTTTTAAGCAAATTAAATAATTCCAATCTGTATTCTACTGTTTCACTTTCGTCTTTCTCTAAATATATTATTCCTTGAATAAATACAATAATACGTAAATACTTTCTTTTTCTCCGAGGGACTGTATCCTGTAACATTGCAAACTTCGTATTTTCTTGAAAGCTATGAAGCTTGTACCATAAATAACATTTTCTGGATGTCTTACAGCGTAAATTTATCAGTGACCTTCCTTTGTACTTGATGGCTATGTTAGGTAGTTATAAATTTTATCTGAATATACTAAAAGTTTTCAATTGAAACCCGTAATTATATTAACTGGTATACAAAAAAAAAGCGATTTCAAATGTTAAATAAAAGTGAAAAATTATTCATGAAGCTTCCTTATGAATTCTATTCTAATGTCTAATTTTGGAAATATATGTGGACAAACATACAGACTTATATAAACTTACATAATTTAGCATATGTGTTTAAGAAGCCCATTTAATTACATACATACAGATCAAATTTATAGCCTCTTTTTTGAAGTATGTTAAAAATACTTATATAGGTACAATTTGAAAGTAGTTTCATGATCAAATCAATCACATGTTATTGGATAGTGATAGACATGATGGCAAATGCCTTAAAAACTGCTTTGTATGTAATATTTGCCGTGTAATAGAAATTATAGCCATAATTATAAAGCAGTTTGCAGTAAAGCATAAAAATAAAGCTTTGCATGAAAGTTTCACAAATTACCTGAAACCCTAAAAGGTAATATATTTATAAAAACGGAAATATTTTCAAAATATTTAATAGTTATATTACATCGAATGACATAGTAAAATAAACAACAATGATTTATAGAAATATTCCATCACTAAACAGTTACAAAAGATCGCTAGCCAAACATCTAACATTACATCAATATACTGGTTTATGAATAGGATACCCAACAAATCTATGAGTACTTGCTTTAGACTTTCGTCTCTTTTTCACTGAAAAAATTCTTTTGCATTTACCTTTCAAATTCCTGCGAGATTTTACGGAGACTGTGCTATTACGGTAGACCTGCTCCGATGCTCTTTCGTCACACAATTCTTTGTTTTCATTTGCATAGATAGAACTCACCATTGGAGATGTGTGTGTAGCATATGCTACATATGGCGATATATTTAGTTGGGGGTTAAAACCTGACCTTTTCTCATTTTTATATTTAGAAGATATACCACCGTGTGTTGGACAATGGGAATCAAATGTGGTAACAGAAATACTAATTTCAGAAACATCTTCTTCTTCCGCGGGGCTTGTACATTTATCTTCGTATCTTAACGTATGGATATTGTTATAACAATTCCCCATCCTTTCATCGACCATATCGAATGATGCGTTAGAGATTTTCGATTGTGCTAATTCTATTGGTGAATTTTTTTTTGTCTTGAATTGACAACCAACGTCTCTTATGAATACGATTGCTTCACTACTTGAACTGTCTTTAGTATAACATGTCAGATCACATTTACTGTCTTTGGAATCAAACTGACATGACTTGCTGTATTCACAACAGCAAACAGTACGTGACGCCATTTGAGTGAATACCGATGCATTTATAGTACCCGTTATTTTAGGGCTCACTGCAAATGGTTGTTGGGGATAATTATTATGGAATTTACAATTATCTTGAACGTGTGGACTCACAGCTACCTGATTATCTAAATTGCTCATAACATATTCGTATTGACATTCGGGATAATATTTGCATTTCGGTATATGGGGACACTCTGTGCTTTCCGTTTCATTTATTATCTTTGGCGGTTCTTCATAACGAAATGTTTTCGATTCTGGTACGCACAAAGGTAAATTAACACACCGCGGCCTATGTAAGCATGGTGGTATATATTCACAGTTATTCTTTAATACATTTGCCCGTTGACAAGATGGAACCACAGTGCAAGGTGGATGGTGCCTACACGCTTTAGTAATTCTTATAACTTTAGCTTGTTTTGGATTTGGCTGCTTTCTTGTATGTTTGTGATTAAGATAAACATTTTCACTAGGTAATATTTGGCATATAGGAATTAACTCACAACGTGGGTCATGATTACAATTATCCTGAGATACATAACTTTTATGTTGATTTGATTTTTGTTTTGAACAACAACTGTTTTTTGATTGCTGGGTGGATGGTTCCTTGAAGCAATACATTGAAGAGTTAACATATTTAACACTTTCTTCTTCTTCGGTTGTACTGATGACGACGTCAACATTTTCTTTACAGTTAGGACATGTAATTTTTTTCCGTTTTTTTATAGACTTTGTTTTATTTTTATGACTTGTGCTATCATTATTTCCACCTTCAGTTAATTTTGATATATTACGTTCTTCTTCAACTGTTAGGACAGCTTCGTTTTTAACGGGTACCACTTCATATTTTTCAGTGATCACACTATAGTCGGTTTGTTTATTTTCTTTAGTGTAACAATTTTTCGATACTTTATTTTTAATTTCTTTTTTCTCTTCTTTTAATATTTTTTCCGTACTTGTGATTTGATCAATTGTAATAGATTTATTTTTTGCCAGTTCTGTGAGAGATTTTTTATCAGTACAAGGGCATGCGTACGAAAACAACTGACACGGACATGGGTCTTCTGTACGTTTACCTCGGTCTTTCTTTTTGTGTTTCTTTTCTTCTGGAATAGGTTTAGTATATTCCGTTCTGTATTTAGCAAATGACCAGAATTTTTGTTGTCTATCCGCTCCCTCTCTTTCATAATATGATCTCTTATTATCTGAATATATATCATCCCTTAAGAAAATTTCAGAGGATAAAAAAGGTTCCCCGGGAAACTGTCTTGCTTTTTTAGAATTAATATCGACACTGTCACGTGGCATAAGTTTTGGTTTAATTTGCGTTGCACATTCCTGCACAATAGCATCAGAATTAGCAGTAAACCCTTTCGATCGGAGAGGTATTGTCATCACTTTAAGCAAATTAATGTTGGAGGAGTTAATGCCATCCAAACCATGAAAAGAATGCCTTTTTGCAATATCGTCGAGATCGTAAAAAACAGTACTCGTAGATCTTACGAGGTAGTCTATGCTATTATCTCGATTGATGTCCTGATACTGTTCACTTGTAACATACGGAGTTGAATAATCTGGATTGATATTCTTTTTCGTTGAATCTCTACATGCATGGAAAACTGATGTGTATTTGTTCGCCCTTTTTGAATTTTTATAACGAATATTACTGAAAGGTGTAGAACCAAATAAATCGTAAATACTTGTATAAGATTTTGCCCGTGGCGTAATCTGCGCCTTCGTCACGTGCATCGTGACGATTGAACGACACGTATTATAATTTTGGTTGTAATCAATAATTTTATCTACATTATATTACTTTAGTATACTTTAAAAGAAATTAGAAATTTAATTATATATTCCACACATTTTACTTTTTTTTTTACTTTTTATGACAATTGATTTTGATATAAATAATCAAATGTCAAAAACCGTTTATTCTTTTTAAACTTTTCTATGAAAATTGATGTTACAAAAAGGATTTAAATGATATCAACGCATTATTTGTGTCTCTTTCAGGTTTCCACATGGCACCAAAACTATCAAAGATGTTTCCGGAGTCATGCCTCCTGATATTCGTCGGAGTGCTGATAGGAGCACTCCTGCTCAGTACGCATAGTGTACACGTCCAGCCTCTAACTCCTGACACATTTTTCTTGTACATGTTGCCACCAATCATCTTAGATGCGGGATACTTTATGCCGAACAGACTATTCTTCGACCACTTAGGAACCATATTATTATTTGCTGTTGTTGGGACCGTCTTTAACACATTGACAATTGGTAAGTATTATTGGAGTATTAATTTATAATGAATACTTTTTGAGCTCTTTTTTCGAATAGTTGGCATTATCATCTTACGAAAGAAATGCAGTCAATTTTAAACTTTACAATTATCGTTTTTGATGGGATTTGACCTTTTAAAGTAATTTAACATGCTGTTGAATATGCTTCCTTTGTTTTCAATATTCATAATATATACACAGACCTTCAATTTCGAAGAAATGCAAGCGCTATGATTACGAAATCACGGCGATCGATCATATATTATAAATTACTTCACAGGAGCATCATTATGGGCGTGTGGACAAATGGGAATGTTTGGCTGTAAGACTCCACTGCTGGAGATGTTGCTGTTTGGCGCATTGATATCAGCTGTGGATCCTGTAGCCGTATTGGCAGTATTTGAAGAGATTCATGTGGACGAAATTCTATACATCGTTGTTTTTGGCGAGTCACTTCTAAACGATGCGGTGACTGTCGTTCTTTACCATATGTTTGAGGCTTACACGTAAGTGATTGTCTTTTCTATGGTCTAGAAGTTTAATATTATGTTAGAATTCGAAGAAGGTTTTTTTTATCATCACTTAGTCATTGAAAATCCTTAAGTGTCCACTTACAGTGTCATTTAGCCTTCTGTCTTTATCCGTTAACAAAATTTTTTACACTTCCTGTTATTTTTTGGCTAACAAAAAGTAAAAATCTAAAACCTAAATAGCTTTATTATATTTGATCAACTTTGTTTTTACAATGCTATACTGAAAAATATTTTAAATGAAACACTCCACTTTATTCCTAGCACTCTGAGATGGGACAATATATTGATGAAAAATACGCTCTGTAGTAGTGGAAAAGTAACAAGTACTTGAAAAATTTGTCAGTCCTGTTAGGTCCTGGGAAGCTTAGTGGTTAGAGCAGTCGCCCGGATAAATAGATTTTTATTTTTTCATTTTTATTATTGATGTTAATAGTATAAAAAACAACGTATCTTCAATTTATTTTCAGTAATTAATATAATGCAAAGTAATATATTAACTGTTTGATAATTGTGATTATTCATAGTATTTACTAGTGGAAATCTTAAGATACGATGTTTGATTAAAAACTCTCGAAAATTGTGTAATATATCCACTTTCATTTGTTACTTTCAGGGAGATGGGTCCTTCTCGACTTGTTTACACAGACATTTTAGCCGGATTAGCTTCGTTTCTCGTCGTGGCAGTGGGGGGTACCCTTATCGGCTGTGTGTGGGGTCTAGCCACCGGGCTGGTGACACGATTTACACACGAAGTCCGCGTGATCGAGCCAATATTCATTTTCGTTATGGCTTATCTAGCGTATTTGAACGCAGAGATGTTCCACATGAGTGGGATATTGGCGTAAGTAGTTCATTGTTTAGTTTTTAATCTTACCCTAAACGTATTAAGATTTTAAGAATAAGTGAAGGAATTTGTTCAATTTGTATAGATTTGTAGTGTTTCTGTTATATGTTCGGAAAATATGAACCATTTATAGAGATTTAATAAAATAAAATTTATGATACTAATTTGGAAAACATTACGCTTTGAAAACTTGAAAATATATTACAACAATTGTTGAAATACATATTGCTTTAAATTAGCTACATCAAACATTACAACTTTTATTATAAACATAAACGCACAAAAACAAAGATTTTGCAAAGATTGCCCAGACGCCCAAATCCGTTTTTCGCTACCGTTACACCATGTGACGTCAGTTAGTGGCTTGAATTTGTAGGGAGCATTTTCGGTAGTAGCAGTTCCACAAACGTAGCACCGTATTTCCGAATTCATTGCAGACATGTTGTTACTTCTTCATTATTTCTCAAATATTAATGGACTATTTATTAAAAAAATGCCAATTTTTTGTGTTAATGATAAAGTTCAAAATAACATACAAAATTTAGAGTCGATTCAATAGCGACTCTAAATTTTGTATGTTATTTTGAACTTTATCATTAACACAAAAAATACATTAAATATCAGGTTTACTGCTTTCATGTACTCGTATTTCAAATGACATTTTTTTTTTATTGTAGAAATTGGGTTTTAGTTTTCTATATAATGCAAAAAATATTATGTTATGTTGGTAGTTAAAATACAAAATCAACAATGGCTGTTTTCAGGATAACATTCTGTGGTATCACTATGAAGAATTATGTAGAAGCTAACATTTCACATAAATCGCATACCACAATAAAATACACAATGAAGATGCTGTCATCCTCATCAGAGACAATCATCTTCATGTTCCTTGGAGTTGCCACTGTTAACAACAACCACCACTGGAACACTTGGTTTGTTTTGTTGACAATCGTCTTCTGCTCAATATTTCGAATATTAGGTAAGAGTTTATGTGAATAATACTTAATAATTTATTACGTTAATTACTATTTTCACATTTTTATATGGATTTCTTAAGTCATGCTCTTAGTTCGGCGGCGTAGTGGGTAGAGCGCTCGGTCTGCGATACGGTTGAAAAGCAACTATCGCAAGGTTCGGTCTTATGGGTGAACAAAAATTGCCTTCCGAAGCAGTTCCTCTATGCTTCGGGAAGCACGTTAAGCCGTTGGTCCCGGCTGCACCTGCAGAAGTTAACACCCACCGATACGCACTGGGCCCACGTGTTGGGATATGGCCCATTGTTCCTATTCGATTTGATTCCTTTTCATCCATACCGAGAGCCTGAACCCCAGCAGTGGAGACATTAATAGACTGGTGATGATGATGATAAATCCAATCGTAAAAGGTATGGCATCTTATACCCTTCAACTTTACCGTTGTATATCAGTTTAATCATTCTTTCAACCGGCATTCTTTCTACATAAACAAATCAATGGAGAAAGCCTCTGTTATAAACTCTGTCATAAATCAATATAATTCCACCAACCTTCGAATTATACTATTACTGAATTATAGATATGGGTCAAAATTCAGAGACATGAACAAATACTTGAAATGTTAACTCTTTTCAACTATTTCAGTGTATATAGACTTAATATTCTTCGATTGTTCCAGGAGTTTACATATTTAGTGCGGTAGCTAATAAATTCCGTTTGCACAAACTAAATACTGTTGAAAAGTTTGTGATGTCATACGGAGGTAGGTTCTGATCACTGATTTAACTGAATAATACTCATAAATATGTATTTTTTTAACTAAATTAATGTTTTAGGTCTCCGTGGTGCAGTAGCTTTTGCATTGGTGCTATTAATAGACCCTGAAGTGGTGAAGCTTCAGCCTATGTTCGTCACCACGACTATAGCGGTGATATATTTTACGGTGTTCATCCAGGGGATAACAATTAAGCCCCTTGTTAAGATCCTGAATGTGAAAACGGCAGAGAAAAGAAAGCCGACGATGAACGAAAGAATACACGAAAGGGTAAAATGGATTATTTTAATGGGTTTGATGTGTGGTACCTAAATAAGAACAATTTTACAAACTATATACACAGAATTCAAATCAAAATAATTTTTAATTTTGTTTCAGTTTATGGACCATTTAATGGCAGGTATAGAGGATATTTTAGGTAAACATGGTAATCATCATATGAGGGATAAGTTCAAGAGATTTGATAATAGGTTTATTAGACCTTTTTTACTGAGGAACTATCAAGTAATAATTTCTGATTATTTTTATTAGAAATACTTATCCTTTAGTTGTGTTTTATTTACTTATTATGGTTTATTTATTTAGGGTGCAGAGCCAAAGATTTTGGAAACATATTCAAAATTAGCTATGAAAGATGCTATAGAATATATGCAAAGGAATGCCTCTACCATTGGGAACATATCTACAGCGGAATCAATGTCGGCCATTTTTAAAAATTATACAAACACAAATTTCAATGGAAGGTATGTTTAAACGATTGTTTCACATATTCTATAAGGTATTGATTACTGAAATACGTACATTGTTTTGTTGTAGTCCAAGTTTCAGCCAACTAGACTCCTCTACGTGGAACATAGATATGCAAGAGCTGGAGTATAATCCATCGAAAAAAGATTTGACTGATGCAAAAATTCATCATCTTTTGGCCGAAGAACTATGCAAACCATTTAGACGTGTAAGCATCAGAATACTTTTAAAATAGTTTATATATCTTGACATTTATTTGTAGGTAATGCAGTTTCTGTTCAGCATTCTTTTTTTGAAATTATTTGTTATAGCACCGTCGTTTAAGCTACAGTAGACATGCGGTGAATGATCGTGATTTGGGAATACAAGTTAACTACAAAACCCATATGAATATCCGACGACGCGTCGGTGATAGGAAACACCATCATAAACGCAGTAAACGTGGGAAACAGGTGAGCCAATTAATTGTATCTGCATTATTAATATAACTTCGCTCTGAACGCTCCAAAATTGTTTTTTAAAAATCTTTTAATACGAATTAAAGAGCAGTACCAGATCATTCAAGGCTTTGGCATACAATAGAAGTCAATAAGGCGTAGTTTTAAGTTTGGGTATTTTTTTAATTGCAACTAAAAAGGCAGATAATTGCTATTCATCATTTTTTTAATTTTTGGGTTAGAATGAGAAATGAAACGTAGTTTTGTTTTATTTATTACAGGAAGGCAAAAATCATGTCACATTCCCCGAATTCCAGCAAAACGGTTCGGCCAAACAGTTCACGCACGGTAAAATAAAGTATTATAGATTAGGTACTTAACTTATTCTTTATTATAATCACGAGTGTCGATCGCATGCACGTGTGGGTCCAAGTATTTATTTTTTTGTTTAAAATTTTCATTTTATGGTAACGTTATTCATTGTAACGTTTGTTTGCTGAGCACTACAATATGCTTTTTATGCACAGTGCCGTCGGTGCTTAATAGAAAACGGAGTTACATTAAAACACAAAATTTGATTTCATAGTGCATGCTTAATGATTTTGCTGTAGTCATGGACCTTGGTTCAATTAAGATAAATATTATCACGAAAGACATTTTGAGAAAAGATACACTTGTTAGATATGAATACCGAATGATGATTTTGGAAATTTCATTATAATCCCTAAAAGATTTCTTCACAATAAAATAAAATATTTAGTTAAGATATCTACTTTATCATCACAACATAAATATTAGTCTTTCTTCCTTTCATCAAAAGAAAATATAAAATAATCAGTAGGAATCATTTCACTAGACGCTCATACGAAAGAAAAACTCTAAATCTTTGGTAGATTAGATATTATTAGGCGCTCGTTCAAGGCACCATTTTATTTTTCGCGATTTACATTGATTATAAGTAAAACTACGATTCACAGATTATATCGATGAAGTCCTCCAAGAAGAGTGCGAGGAAAGAGAACCAAGGCGAGAAGGTGACGACGGCGGTATTACTTTCACTGCAAAATCCCCGCGTAGGTATTCTGCATGACCACCCATGCAACTTTGACGTTTGGATCTGAATATCGCTAGATGTACTAAATGGAAGCTATTTACTTATTGTTTTTAATGGGTCCTCTGCTGTACCTTTGAATAGTCAAGTACGAAATCATGATCCAAAATTTGGTGGTAAGAAATGCCTTTTGACATGAAAGTTTAGATGGGCTAATTGAGTGTTTATTAAATTATCTTTAAGCTTACTGATTACTTAAAACAAGCGTTAACCGACTACTATCGCTCTCTCATCGCTATTGTCACTATCAATGTCAAATTATTCGGGATTCAAATCCAAACAATGCTTAATGTTGTGTACAACGTATTTCTCACTTATTTTGCACTTGAGTATTTCTGATTTAACATAAATATTAAATTGGGTTAATTTTTTACTTCATTACTAAGTGGTACAAGTACAAGAGTTAGTTTGCTGAAGAACCTACCGGTATGGCTACCTGTGGGAATGGACGTAAATGTGGTGGCATGACCATTATCTTCTCTTTGTGATACTACTTTGAACCTTTTCAATTTAATTTGTTTTGAAATAATTATTTTGGCTTACCTGTAAACATAGAGAACTGCAGTTTTGAACTTAAAATAGATTATATTGAAATTCAGTTTCCAAAAATTTAAAACTTGAAACATGTTTAGTTTAAATTTTATTTTAATATAGTTCTCTATGTTGACTAATCTGTCTCCTGCCACATGTAAGCTAATCCTTGTTCCTTATAGACTCACGGTTTCATTATTGCTTGTTTTTAACGTTTGTTTGATTGACGTTTTCTTCCCTTCTGGCGAACTTCATGTGGCACCGCAATTACCGATATATCTCGACAACTGGCGTTAGCGGGATACAAAGAAGTCAGTCCAACGTCTTCGCATAAAGAAAATAGTAGTTCGCTCTTAAACCAGTTGGCTAATCTACCTGGATTCAATCCATTGAAAGCAAGAATCGTAAAGCAATACGCTAAAACGCCAGAAGAGATTCTGCCGACAGCTGTTGAGAAATCATTACCGTGGAGAAGGGACAGATCCACGTATAACTTTGGTATGTGTTTATAGAAATAAGGATTGTCATCACTGCCTTTATGATGCGTCTGATGATCTGATCTCTGTTTAGAGCACACGGCAAAGAAGTACAAAAACTTGTGAATGTTATTTTTAATGTAAAGAATCGTTAAAATCTAATGAATTTAAAGTACTTTATTTCATTGAAAATGCGGGGTTTATGTTTGTGACACATAATTAGTAATACTAATATCGTAGTTTGTGGACTGTTAAAAAGGGCGCGGTGACTGGTTAATGTTTTTTTAATTTTAATAGATTCACTGATAAACAATCTTACAAAATAAAACGATGTACCAACCACGTACCAAAAATCGCTGTTTTAAGAAAAAAATAATATCTATATGGACCCAAGCTTTTGTTAACTTTTTTCAATATGATAAGATACATTTAACTTTAAAAGGAATCGTGATACATATTTATAATAAAAAATAATTACATAATATCTTAACTGTGTAAACAACATCTATATTAAATATTACTATATTTGTAATTTTTGACTGAGACACTTGTACCATTAACCAGTCACCTTATTACTGGTCAGCATTTATAGTTAGTATTAGAAAATAACAGATCATACTTTAGTTTTGGACTACAACTAACATCACTTTATTGCCTTTTTCCGTCACCCATCCTTTACTGTCGCTTCGAACTACCATTTGTTAGAACTCTAGCAAATGGAGGTTCTTAACGACAGTAAAGGATGAAGTGACCCATAATGCACAAATATAAAATAAAACTGTTATAGATCATCGAACTGTAATAATAAATTTGCCGAGTGCACGATTTACACCATCACTCCTTGTTATATGCTTTCCTGAAAAATGAATGGATAATATGAGATATGTGATTTTAAGTACTTATTAATATATAATAGAGCGTCTTGAGAGTGCTAATGTCCATTAAAAGAAAAACCTTCTATGTAGCCAGTATTAATTTATTTTTTTAATTAAGAGTGAAGAAAAATTTATAGACAGTGGTAAGTGCTTTTGTGCGTTTTAACAAAAATGCAATGAAAATAATTCCTGTTCCTGACTAGTTTTTAGTAGTTTTGTAATTATAATAACATATTTTGACGAGTATTTTTGTTGGCTATCATCAAAATTTCAAAATAGCTGAGCAGATTTTTCGTTCACTTGTAAACACGCTATATAAAAGTCGAGGAACAAAGAAAATGATAATATGACCGAGCTGTATGTATCTACATTTGTGTTTTTGTAAAGTTATTAACAATTTTTCTTTTTAATATATTTTTAAAAACCTATATAGCTTAACAAGAAAAAAATTGTGGTCAATTTAAACATCCTTTTGCTTAATTAAGTAGAGACTTTAAAAACTCTTTTTTTTCTAAGTTTTATGCTCGTAACGTTAACTTGTAAGTGTATATAGGTCTAAATAAAGTTATTGCATACAAGAGGTTGCGTATATAACAAAGAGTGATATATAATAAAATACTTTAAAAATAGATATTTATTGTTTTGAGCTTTTTACCATCAGTATTTCATCAGGCGTTACAATAATTTTACAAGTACAGAAAAATGCATGTTCCTACTAAACACATACTTACATTCTATTTTTTTTCGGATTCTATCACCTAGTTGCACAAACGTCCATTAAAATTGTCATTACTGTCATTATCGATACAAATATTCAAATTTTGAGCATTCATTTAAAGCTTAAACAGAGACTCTGACTTAAAGTCGTAATTAAATCTTAATAGACGTTTGTGCAACAGCTGGGTGTCTAGATGTCTATCTAAAAAACTATGCTTTTAGTAGATACTCTCGTTGAAATAACCGCATTTGTTATATTATATATGACACAAATAATTTTTTTACATCGTCTTGGATGAATTCTTTGATTCCCATACTATTAGTCTTCAGCGAACGCGTTTATGGTCTTTAGAAATCACTTGTTTCAGTTACAGTCTTTACAAATTACACATTGCCTTATGGAGAACTTTTGTCGAATATTCAGCGGCCATATGCTGCATCTGTTAGTTCATCAACTGCTCTTGAAATGAAATGATGACCAGGGAGAATACATAATATTCATTACGTTTTCACCAACATGCCTCTTAATATTAATAAGTACCTAGGACATCATCAGAAATATGAATATTAAACAATATTTCTATACATTTTTAAGTAACGAGTAGTAGAACTATTTCGATAAATCTATATCATTTCAATCAACGTCATTTATTGAAGCAACTTACCTTATAAATTATTAGTACGTATGATACAGCTCGTTTAGAAACAAATGTGGTTATTTATAAGTAGAACAAAAATAGTTATACGTAGTTAACTGTATAAAGAGTAAGTATCTACTTATTTTCATATTTTACGATGAGAAATTGTTATTATAATTAAATTGTTCATCTTGTTCAAAATAGCAATCATAAACGTATTAACGAAAGGATCACTCTTATAAAAGGCAGATGTTTTGAAATAAAATATTTCTGATTTTTTTTTTATTTATTAACGAATATATGCCTTTTGGATCCACTATTATAACTAATTATATTTTTTCCATGAGCTTCCTACATGAGAATTATTTATAGATAATTATTTCCGCACATTAATATTCAAAAATATAATTACCTTAATAAAGCATGTTTTGCAAGATGTTCAATCCCTATATGAAGTACCTATTCGTTTATGAGCGTCACAAATATTTCATTTTTTAGTTCCAAATGAGGATATCCTTGAAGAAGACGAAAGAAGAATGTCAGATGACAATGGTAAGTAGACTATCATAAGGTACAATGTAAAATATAGTGTATTTCCTCGCCTCCGATTTAATTAGCGATAAAAGCTTTTCAAGTCGATTACTGTTTGAAAAAATTTTGATTAGAAGTACTTTAAATATTTAGAATTTATTTATTTACGTTTTAGTGCGCACAAATAAATACTCGTTTTAATTTTTTTTTTTTTAATTATAATAAATAAATTTTTAAATAACCATAATATTGCATTGTCATCTGATTTACATGTCTATGCAAAACTTTAAATCTATCTGACATTGGGAAATGAGTTATATTTGAGTTCCAAAACTTGCGCACTAACTAACATACTATTACAACTTAGGGTTCGGGATAAAAATTAACGTCAATTTAATTCATAATCCGACTCTTTATTTAACAATGTAATATTACAAAAATAATTCCATAACACCAAAATATACACTTCAATTTCACTTCGCTATGGTCATTTTATGAAAGGAATAGATCTAGCTATCTATTAGTTATTGCTAATACAAGTACTTTTACTAGATACTTTTCTTTCGATACCAAGTACTTTTGTAATCGATACTTTAGAACAGAGTACGAAGTAGTATCGTGATATATGTATTTGTATCGGTACTTGGTCGGTCACTCAATGAGGAGTGCCAAAAAACTCGCGTACATAAGACGGTTTGTGTCCTCATTTTCTAGACACATACATGGCAGTGGCGGAACACGCGCGCGTTGCTACTCCTACCGCTACAGAGACAATGTTGCCATGGAAACGGGAGGAAGCTGAAGGTTCGGGTGCCCTGAAACAGTCCGAGTTCCCGGCATGGGCGTCCAACAAGGAGTACTTAGCGTATAGTTCACCATCAGCCACATTTTTAGGTAAGAAAAATACTTAAATATAAAATATTTAGGTTCCTATTTGTGATTACATTGATTTAATGAAGCTGTGATGCATAACTAAGGTGTGATAAATATTGTAATATCATCATGATACGGATCAATGATCATTGTATTGATCTTATTTCACAGGAAATAATTTAGACATTTATTTTACTATCTTTTATAAATGCCTCTTTTTTAGAACTCACCTATTATGATATTATTTTAATAAAGCCAATCCAACTAGACATGTTTCATGTAGCATAAAATGTTGTATGCCACAAAACAGCGGTATAACTACACTGCTTGAGGACTGTCTACCTGTAGTAAAGTTGAAAACAATACCAAATGTTGTGACGTCTATTCTCACATGACTCTCTGACTCTCTGTGATTGCCGGTCCCTTCCGACCGAAGACGTGTGGCATTTTGCATGTCTTGCCACTGTGTTATTATGCCACTGAACCTTACCTACTGATACTTATAATTATGATTGTCTTACTTACTTTTTATTATCATTAGTGCACGATTTTGAGTTCATATCTTGCACTGTTTCCTGAACTTTTAGCAATAGTTATGAATGATACTTATGTATAAATTTTTCTGATTTGAGTTTTTCTCTTTCCCCATCCTTTATCATTCCTATCATCATCAATAAGGCGGTATAGAGAAGCCAAAACATCCAAAATCTATCATAGGTCTCTTTCGAAGAGAGAGTTCTAGTTCTACACAAGGAGCAGGGGAGGCAGTGGCCTCAGATTCGGAGGGTGCTAGAGGAGAGGGAAGTTTGAAGGGAGAAACGAGGAGTGAAGCAGGTCCTCAGCCCCGACAGGGGACTAGTATGTTGTCCAAGAGAAGCACGAGTTTGGGGGGACCATCGGTTCTGCTGATGGAGGATGTTGCCCATTCGGACCCACTAGGTGCTTCATCGAGGCCTGCCAGCATCATGCAAGGACCACATCGTGGACAATGCCGAAGAGGGTCTATGTTGGAGCTCACTGGGTAAGCAACAATGCTATAAAATATCAAATCCTAGAAGTCAAACTTCTAGCAAATTCCTTAAATATAACACTGACATTAGTGTAAATGGCTGAACTAGGTTTTTTGTCAACTCTTTTAAAATAAATACAAGTTTTATGATACAGACTGTAATATTTTTAGAAATAAAGCAAGATACTAGATACGAGTTCAAGATGATCGATCAATCGGTATATATTTTTTTTGAAGAGTTGCGTCGTATAAATTTATATAGCGACTGGGCGTTAGCACATATTTGCGGGTAGGGGGTGAGACGCAGCGTGTAACCATAGCAACACTGTATACCGGAGATTGAAACCTCCGCGAAAGAATAACATTTTATTTATTCAACTTACATGCCACTCATTATTGTGTGCTTTTAGATACATCATTATGAATATAAATAGAAATATACACTTGTTAACAAATAATATAGTGCTGTAGTTTATCATAGGTCATAATGGCGCGCAGTATTTATCGGTCATTGAATTTATTATTCTGAACTTCTGCCTAGTTTAAGTTAGTTCCCAAAGCTTCAATAGTTAGTACATCAATTCCTTATGGCCCAATCCACAGAAATGGCTTGTGATAACAATGGAAACATTAAAAGTCTAATAATTAAATGCCTCTAATATAATAATTTACAGATCATTATCACGAGATGCTATCACCGAAGAGAAATGTTGCAAATCTCTGCCCGAGAGCGAAAGGATGGGTGTAAGACGATTGCCGTTAGGTCAACAAAGCTTGCCACGAGAACCTTTCATTCGGCAACTGACTATGGCCTCAACGCTACTAACCAGCTCATCTTCAGACGATTCATCCGATGAAACCACCTGAAAGCCCCGCCGTGGTGACCCTGACCGGTTGCCACTGTTAAAATACCGAACATTAGATTAAATGTTATTCAAAAAGTCACAATTTAGGTACGTGATAATTTTGACAAGTTTGATAAAGCATTTAAATTTGCGGAATTTGCGGCTGAATAGAAAAGTGGATTTTGCATGAAGCAATTATGATAATGTGAAAGTTATAAACCAACACTTTCTTAAACAGTGCTGTGAATTTGTGGTGTAGAACTCTATAAAATGTAAACTAGATAATAAAGTGGCTTAAAGTATGTTAATTGAATAAATTAAGAAATTAATTCTATATCTTGGCTTACATTAAAAAAGGTCTTGAAAAAAAAACTGATAAAATAACATTAGGAAATATGATAGTGTGGTTTCTGGTATAATAGAACACCAGAATTGTTTGACAATTTACATGTACTTCTGTAGCATATTAAAAAAACCGCAGTTTTTCCAGTTCTTAATGACATAGTTGGGGGTAAATCTATTGTTTTTTTTTATTTAACCATTAATAATTTTAATGTTCATTTACATTGTTCCTTATTTTTTAAATGTTTTATCCCACAGTTGGGTCATTATGAAAAGTCACATATGACATCTATCAATCTGAACTTGATAGTGAGGTCTTTTTCAATTTTTTTGATTGATCTAACAAATCGATATGGTTTTCAAAAAAATGGGAATTGAATAAAGTTATTGTGCAAATATAATATTAATTTTATGATTATTATCAATATATTATGTACTTCGTTAAATTAATTTATTAAATCATGTATAGAAGAAAATCACAGATAATTGCTCACAGCAATGGATGTCGAATTACGCCGCGAAAACTGATGAATTACTTGCAAAATTCATTTATTGACTATTGTTAACTGCTGCATGATTCCATTGGCCACAAAGTGATTACTTGTTTATCAATTTTCCCCATAAAAAAATAATTTCAATAAGAAATGGAGTAAATTGGGAATTTTAGGGGTTACTTTGTTATGTGTTGTATAGAGAAAATTTTATAAATTCGCGTTTTGTATTAGAATTATGTTTTTTTTATAATTTTTAATGGTACAACTTAAATTTAAAGTTAGTCGTCTTTGGTTCATGCGCCCTCTTAAATGTAACTAGGAATTTGAACACCATTACCAAGTCAATTATATGAGTTTATTAAAGATTTCGATAGATCAGTCAGATAATAGAAAAATATTAAATACGTTTTTTTTACTTCTTATAATATGTTTACAATAAACTAATTATAATAATATGTTTTCTACATTACAAGGTTACTTTGAAGATGAGACTGAGAGATGTCAAATGTGACCTATTATAATTACCCAACTGTAGGCTTCTGTTTTATTTAATATGACTGTATTTTTAATAGATATCATAATTTTTTTATAAATATTATATTGGTATGAGACTATCATTCGTAACTGTTAAGAGAAACCAGTGTCGAGTTGTAAGAGAAGAGATGATTACTTTAGGTAAAGATATTCTTAAAACTATCTTTGCACGATCGCCGAATAGTAAGAATTTCTTACACTTTTTCCACCCAATGATCGTCGAAATTCGACCTTTATGCTTACTGATAGATATCGTAAGCATTTTATGCTCACTCCACTTAACAAAATTAGATGAAGCTTAGCGAGCGCAATAGCAATACGTGTGCTCACGACTGAAAGAGATATAATGAGGGGTCATTGTACGAATTTCTCTCTGTTCAGCGACTGTGCTTATATCGTGAATATTTTTCTACTCTTGTAAACATTGTTTCCCTTAATGAATTTGTAATAAAAAGCAAGGAATTCGTCTGGTTTTCTGAACTTGATTATCGTAAATATATTATTGTATTATTATGTAGGTATGTAAGTATATTTAATATTTTTTTAAGCACATTAAGACTGGTCGCAGTGTTTTTATAATTATAGTCTTAATTTTTAACGCACTGTAAGATATTTCACTATCATGGTTTTTAATGCTATAATGATGATGAAAAATTTTTTCAAAAACAATATAGAGAAGTGAATTTGCTTCAAATGTTCTAACCATTTTTGTGCGTTTAACCGTGTATGATGAGATGGAGATATGTCTTATAAAAACAGCCTTGTAAACGTCGTCGAAGGCAGCGCAGCGTAACATAGAGGTTCTATGAAATAAAACCTTTCAAGTAACCATTATAAACTAACCATAATAAATAAATTTTATATGATTGAACTTCTACTATCTGTCATCACTACGCTCGTAGTCGAATTAAAGGCTGTTTTGATAACAGAACTGTAGAGCGTTTCTGTAAAAATCCTAACCTGAATTCGAATTCACTCATGTGTTCGTCACGTCATTTAGTGAAGAAATTCTATTTATTCTATTTTTTTTGTTTAAAAATATAAAACAAAATTGATCGATTATACGTGTCTCAGATATTCTATTCCTATGTCATTACGAAACTTAAATTCAAATTCATTTATTTGTCAAATTTTTGAATTCAGACGATTGGAATTCAGACACCTGAGTAATTTCGAATTCGGGTTTGAATTTTCACAGAATCGCAGGGCAGCACTACTAAGAATGAGTAGCACAGCAACAAATTGCTGAAAATGTACGAGGGTCAAACTGAAAGTTCTTAGAACTGGCCACTTATAAACAATATAATAAAAAAATAATTCTAAAATTTGAAAATATAACTCTTTGCCAATATTACTGAGTATATATTTCATTCATTTGTCATTTGTTTTACGATTTGGCGGCAAATTGAAAATTGTCTGTGTCACGTCATCATGAATTTAACACGAGAAAATTTTCGTGCAATGATTTTTTATGACTTTCGATGTCATTTAAGTCAACAAGAAAGTTATGATAGACTACGATTGGCCTTTCACGATGAAGCCCCATCTCGTGCGACTGTTTACAACTGGTTTAATGAGTTTAAACGTGGTCGCACTAATCTCACTGATGATTTACGTGAGGGACGGCCTTCTACGGCGACGACTGAAGATAACATCTGTGTTGTGCGGCGTATGATAGAGACTGACAAAAGAGTGACCTATCAACAGATTCGGACAAGCTTAGGCATCGGTATGAGTCAAGTGCACAAAATCCTCCACGAACATTTAGCGGTCAGGAAGCTTTGCGCCCGGTGGATACCTCATAATTTGACTGAGGCTCAAAAACTCCATCGTGTGGATTGGTGTCGTAAAATGATTGAAAGATTTAACGGAGGTGACTCAAATGCTGTGTTCGACATACTAACAGGTGACGAAAGCTGGATTTACTGTTAAGATCCTAAAACCAAAAGACAATCTGCTCAGTGGGTGTTTCCTTTCGAGGAGTTGCCAACTAAAGTGAAGAGAGATCGAAGTGCGGGAAAAAAAATGGTGGCCTCGTTCTTTGGAAGGATAGGTCATTTTGCAACAATTGTGTTAGAGGATCAAAAAACAGTTTCTGCAGAATGGTACACTACCAATTGTTTGCCACTTGTCTTGGAAAAAGTTCGAGAGAAACGACCTCGCAGTAGGATCCTCCTTCACCACGACAACGCCTCGTCGCACACCGCCAAGCGAACGATCGACTATTTGGCGACATCAAACGTTGAATTACTGGGTCACCCGCCGTATAGCCCCGACCTCGCGCCTTGTGATTTTTATTTATTTCCAAAAATTAAAGAAAAACTTAAAGGAAAGCGGTTTATGAATGCTGAAGAAGCGGTGGCTGCGTATCGCGATGCCATTGAAGAGACCCCTAAGGACGAGTGGGCAAAGTGCTTTTCCCAGTGGTTCCATCGCATGCAGCGGTGTATTGACGTGAATGGACAATATTTTGAAAAGATATAATAAAACTAATAACTGGCTAATGTAATCAGTTTTTGATTTTCTAAGAACTTTCAGTTTGACCCTCGTACATATATCTTGTTATGTGTTATCAAGAAAATGTTTTGTTTTGTTAGTTTTGGTGGTCATGATAGTAGAGCGATTTTCATGGAATCGCTCTACTGATCTCATATTAGGTTGTCTTATCTTACAAGATGCAGGCTTTTTTATTTATACGAAAAAAATAAGATTTTTTTACTAACAACGCATATATGGGATTTGATAAGATTTTTAAAACAACTTATGCTACGCAAAAATAAAACTGAATGGGATTATTATCGAGGCTTGAAAACGGGTCTAATGAAAAACAGTTTGACCCAGAAAACATCAAAACGGTTTATTTTATTCTGTCGTTCATTTTAACCGGTTTTAATATCAATCTGAGCAATGATCTCACGAACATTAACAAGGTTATATAACAGTATGTCATAAAAATCGGTTTTTGCCTAAATCATAATAGTCTATTATGAAACAGTTCCAAACATTGCTTTCATCCCCATTTCATCCCCAGATTATTACTGCAACCTTTACTAATGTGCTTTTCATACATTATAGGCAACTATTGCCAATGACAATACTGTGCTTTTTACAGATACAATAATGTAGATACGTAGTTCTAGATTAGATTTGTGTTTGTTAATGTTAAAATAAGTAGAGAATGTTGATAAAGAATAATTTTTTTAAAGTTACTATCAATTTTTTTCCTACAAATTACATTAATTTCTTTAAACTTAATCACACCAAATAACTATACAAATTATTTTTACAAAAGTTTTTATTCATTCACCTACATCGTCGGGTAAATTTTTTACCTATTAGGTAAAAGTTAACCGGCATAACAAAGAATTTTGATGTTCTAATGCATATTATATAATTTGGTCTAAATTCAAAGTAATTGTACATAAAACCAATGTGTATTTTTCAATCAGCTAAAGTTTTTAGGGTTCCGTAGTAAACAAGGAACCCTTACAGTCACGCAATGTCAGTTTTTCCAATACTCTAAAACTTTGGTACTTGAAAGTTGTAATTTGGCATGAGTATTAACGTTAATTACGCCGACAAAGTGGTAACGCAAAATATGTATATAAAAAATAGGGTACCTCTCCTACATTGTACATTGCAGGAGAGGTACACTAAAAACATTAGTTTCCGAAATTTTACTGATAAAGAATGTTTGAATGAATTTACTGAAAATAGGTCTTTCAGAAACATTAAGGGAATGATTGGCCGTTTTTCGATTAAGTTAACCGTTTATGACTTGAGTTAAGCTTGAAAGAGCTAATTTTCGTTAGAGTTTATATTTCGTTAGAAAAGTGTCCCCTCTCTCTACCAAATAAATGGTCGTTGGTAAAAATTTAAACGATACAGCAGTAGTACTTATGTATAACATAGTAAAAGTAAAACTATCACACTTAAGATGGCTTTAGAAGTTTTCGAGTAACAGTCGAATTGTATTTAACTTTAAAAATTTCGAACAACTCCATAAAAAACAACAAACGTGGGGGTGTTTTTTTAACTTTTCTAATGGATAATGCTACGGAACCCTTGGTACGCGAATCCGATATGAACTTGGCCCGTTTATTTTATTGTTAATGTTAACAGATGCGCTGGGAATACATTTTAATAACAATGCAGCTCGACGATGTCAAGTTTTATAGTAGGAATGGCACTATAAACAATTAAGTATGTTCTTGATCTTATGTACCACTTTTAGCCTAATGTGTAAGAGATTAAAGTCTATAGAATTTATGTCATTGGCAATTTGAAGCCGAAATTAATATAAATTAATGTAAATACTTTTCACACAAAGAAAACATGAAAATAGTGATGAATCAAAATGCTTGTAACAACTAATTATAATTCAAAATTAATGAATTGTTATCTAATAATGTTTCTGATTAGATAAATTGTATAATAAAAGTCGTTTGTAATTTAGTACAATAATAGGTTAATAGGAAAACTAATACGGAGAATGTAAATAAGCTTAGAATTATGTTGAAGGTTTTATTAATAAATTTGGATATTGAAAAATATCTAGGTACTTACTTACAATCAACATGACGTTATCGTCAATGTAAAAGAAAATTATCGTTTCTATATTATAATACTAACAAAATTCGCGTGAATTAATTCTTTGGAAGTTCACTTTTTTTAAATAGTAGTAGGTATGTGAGAAACTTCTGAAAGGTGATACTTAGGTTTATCTTCGTCCTAACATTAAATTAAAATTATAGTATTGCTACTTTTAGTAGTTACTCCTGTTCTTTGTTAGCAATAGGCGAGCCAATTACTCTATATCGAGCCACCGAAAACCGCGTTTTTAATAAAAATATATAATTTTAAGTTATTATGTGATACATTTAGAGTAAAGTAAACGAACATGTAATATAATCCCTATTAAGGAATATTGAAATTACTTATATTATTCCTAATAGGGAAATATTTGTAAATAATCAATAAATCAACTTCAACTTCGAATAAACCTACATAATAATGTAATTGAGGTTTAATAAGAGAAAGAATCGCTTGGCTTATGTGAAAGTATATAAAAATTTCAATAAAGAACAATTAAGAAAGTAATTTCAGTATTCCATTTTGGATATATAATACTATTCCATATTTGGTTGCTTTCTTTTACATATTTATTTAGGAAAAAAAAAACAAATTTCTCACTAATTAGGTAGTTAGTACGTAACCAAGTTTGTCTCGCAATCAATAGATAAATTAATAATCGCAAATCGAAATCAATGAAAAATAATTATATAAATATATTTTCATCTTTTAATTTCAACTCACCGTGAGCTTGCTAGTCATGGTTAATCGCTATCTTAAACTTGTTATTTGAACCTTAGGTTTTAAGTAATAATTTGAAATATGAATACCCATCGTCCATCTACAAAACTTAAGAAAGCACCCCTGTACTACCTAGTACAGGGGTGCTAGCACAAATGGTCTTTCAAGGTCTAATAAATGTTCTAAATTTGAATATGTAGGCAATATCGCATTGAACTAATGACAGTTCTATTGGACGTCTGCGTATCTGTTTGTTATATTAAGAACTATGCTAAGATAGGTTAGTCCGTTTATTCTCAATGGAGAATTTTTCCCAAGGGCAATGCATTTCTATTGTGCTTTTTCAAATACTAATATGGCTATAAATAAAATTTTAAATGTCTGCTATAAATATTATTTAGCACTTTGGTTACGGATTAACATTGAAGGATGTTTCATATTGGTATGTATACAATAGTATGAAATCGATACATACATTTGGTTTATCCTAGGAGAAATCTTATTAGGTGCGATATAGTGTAGTTCGAGTTTCTTAGATTCGAAATGTTTTGCCCTTCGAGGAATATTTCAAGTACAATAGATGGACTAATCAGCAAATATCATAATTAGTTTATAAGAATTAAATCATAATGTTACAACTTAGGCGTCGGGATCAAAAATAACGCCAGTTATAAACAATCCAATTTTATTTAACACAATAAAATAACAAAAATAATCATACTACAAATTCATATTTCAATTTTACTACTTCACAACACTATCTAGATCGTTCTTCGCTCTAATTATCGCTTGTTCACTGAAGAATGCCGGGAGCTCGTAGTCCACCCCATATTTACAGGGGCCTATAGCACATCTAAAATGTTCTAGGTTAGGCCTTAAGACATTTAAAGTTCTACAGTTCTAAGACTGTCCCTTTAACACCGATGTGATATATGCCTATATGACATTGGTAGTTTTATCAGTGTTAGCGCGATTCATTAGATCATAACGTCATCTAGAAATACGTAGACGAACCGCGCCGCTGCGCTCCGTAATAATAATATGGTAACAGCAAGATTTATTATTGACGTAGCAGGTTTCTATGTATTCGTAGCATGCATTTCATCTTTCATAGAAAAATCTTATTAGCTACGATATAACGTAGCACGAGTTTCGTAGACGGACGAAGGATATTGTGATCTGCTCATTATTTATACATTTTTAAAGTATTTAGTATTTCATAAGGGTATGGCGGTCAGATTAAAACATAAAAAGTATTAAAAGCAAAAAATATTTTATAATTATTACAAAGAGTCTCTTTGTTTAATTATTCGTGGCATGAATTTTTAGCAATCGATTTAATTGAAGATGTTTTATTAGCTATTATCCAAATATAATAGCTAGTAAAGGAAAAGGATGATTATTTTGTGTTTTCACTAATCGAAAGTAAAATAAATGTTAGCAATCATTATGCGGACAAATTCAATAGAAATACAAAATTCACGTTTTGATAAATCCATTGTAAGGTAACAAGTATTAAAATATTCAATGGAAAATAAAATGAACTGATTGAGGTACATATGCCTATTATAAACATTTTTTGAATTAAAGAAAATAACTGTTTTGTAAATAGCATTTTATCATGTTTTACTATATTTGAGCCAATATAAGGAGAGGGTATTTTATATAAATTGAATTTATTTGTATTTTATTAACTATTCAAATCAAAAATTTTTTCTCAGTCTAGGCTGTTACAAAGGACTTGTGAAAAGTCGTAACTTCATGCCATCAGTTCGTAAATCTTTGGCAGCAGACTTGTATTGAAAAGAAGAACCAGCCAGAAAATCAGCAACGGTTGCTTTTTATGCCTGTTTTATCCCCATTTTTATCCATGCACGGAGATAAAAACAACTTTTGAGGAGTTTCTTTAATAATTACAATATCTTTAAAAAAAAAAGATTACATGATTTAGATACTCTTACATTTATTACTCGTTTTAGTGATGTTTAGTACAATTTTTAGTTATCAGTATTCTATAAGACAAATAACGTAACCACCATGCCAATCTACGAAACTCTAATAGTAAGGTTGTGTCACGTGGATAATGTTTTAATTAAAGAGGTATTTCGATTTTGGAATACTAGATATTTATTAGGTACACTTGACAATATAGTTTGTTCTTCATTATCCTTGTTAAAGGCCTTTTCCAGTTCTTTCGATGTTTGGTCTTACTGCAGGCGAAGAAACGGACAATGTATTATGTGACTGTTGAAACTTAACGATACATAACGCTACCCATAGAACTATATCGTTTCAGCGGGGTACTACTTATTGTTGTATAGTGTGAGGTCAGAGACCTGTAACGTACTAGAAAATGCAGTTTTCTTTCAACACTGACATAACTTTGGGTCATATATTATCCGTTTTTCTCCCTCCTTAGAATAGATTATAGATAATTATATAATGCAAGGTATAATATGTATATTGTTGTTCGATATATGACATTCAGATTGAATTATATAGTCACTACAATATATATTTTGCAATACAGTATTATGATAATGATTCTTAATAACTTAAAGAACTCGTAACAGGAGATGCCTTACCACTCTATAAGGGCATAATACTGGTGGTCATACACTATTAATGTTTACAAATATTCTTTATTGGCTCAAGTACAGATGAACATTTCGATCAATCATAACATATTCACGCTTTACGCGTGGTAACATCGATAGCACTGCGGAAAATGCTTTTGTACGGAAAAATGGTGTGTCAATTGATAATATAACAATAGTGCCTAGTTTAGCTCCACGCAGCGGATGTGGATAAAAGGACTTTAACACCTTTTATGACGTTGTTATTATTATTGTACTATAGTTGAATAAATTTATGTAGAACATTGTAAAATCTCTATGAAATAAAACTTACGACTTGGTGATTTGCTTTTCTCATTTTAATTTTAGTGGTTAAATTTATTTACACAAAATTGCAAAACAAGTATGCTTTCACGGTATAAGGATGTGAGCAAATGATCGTATTAGGGAAGGATGCAAGTGCTTATAACGTCAACGTATAAGTGATACAGGTTAATAGAAGTAAAACCCTAAAAAGCAGCGTTGGTATATCGGGATAAAATCAAAAGTTAATCTCTATAGAAACTTTGTTTTTTATTTTTATGTCATCATCAGCCGTACGATGGCTATGCATTGCCGTATCCAGCGGCTTCCCGCAACGTTTATAAGATCGTCGGTCCACCTGGTGGGGGGGGGGGCTTACCCACTAATCGCCGTCCGCTACTTGGTCGCCTTCGCTACTTTCCGCTATTAGAAGACCCGGTACAGCTTCTATGTATCGGTTCTTCTAGGTATGTGTCCCACCCACTGCTGTTTTAACTCAATGTCAGTAACAATAGTTCTCATACGGATCTCCTCATTCCTAATTCAATCACATAGAGAAACACCAAGTATTGCTCTCTTTCTCTTAACACCGTTTCCTAGGGGTCGGCAAGTAATTTTGTATAGGGTCCTATGTAGGATAACCTCTCTCAAAAAAATTCAAAATCTGAAATAAAATCCAACAGTTAGGAAGGGCAGAGGAGCATCAAACAAGTCAAAAGTGAGCTTGTTGGTGACCTGCTACGCAAACCTTCTTTGCTTGCTTATTTTCTAAATTCTCAGATTTTAAATAAATGTCATTCATTCTTTTAGACTTACGAAAACAAATGTAAAAACTTCAGTGAGAATACTAATATACGGCTGTGACGGTGCGTTTTCGTGGTTTCCTTTGCAATAACCTGGTATCTCTATCTCTTTTTTTTTTCTAGAGCTAGAGCTAGTTTTCTATTAATTCATAACACATCTGTGTTATGTTACTTATGATGACGAAAACGGTTATATGATTTATACTTTGAAAAAAGTGGCGTGCTTACGCAAGTGGAAAGCTGCATACAAAATGAAAAAATAAGACTATCTACAAAAAAAGTTCCAAAACACTGTTTCACTTTTATGTTCATTTCGTTTTATTAAACGTTTCATTTCATCCGAACACCAGATTTTTTTATGTAAATTATCACTACTTATGTACATAAAAATTAGGTAGGTCTAATTCTAGATCTGAGAATACTGCGGTTAAAATGGCAGTTGCGCAAGTTGTTTCCAGATAAACGAGCAACTTTTTGGTACAGCTCGGTTAGCTATACAAAAAACCTTTCGCAACTTGATTTTGAACCTTAATACATTATAGGTAGAGTTCAAAATCAACTCAGGAAATTTGACTTATTTTGGTAGCCTGATGTGCAGCCGTATATACACATACAGCAGCGTATAGTAGTGTATATCTATACTAATAATAAAGCTGAAGGGTTTGTTTATTTGATTGGACTCTATAATCGCAGGAACTACGGGAACAAAATGTTTTTATTTGTAATGATTAGTTCATGAAAGAATATCGGCTATATAACATCACGTTATGACTTGGAGGAGTGGAGCAGCAACGAAAAATGTTGCAAAAACGGAAGAATATTTAACTTTTTAATGCTTTCCTTGCGTTTGCTGCGTTAACCGTGAAAGTTACGCAAAAATTATGTATTACAAAATCGATCTTCCATAAAAGTTCAAAAAGAAAGTCTATCTTATAACGTATCTCTAAAAAAAGTACATAAAGGGATGAAAATGGGAGTGGAAGTTCGTACAGGGCATTAAATCGTTACCATAGAAACCATTTTTACAATTCAATTTGTTATTATAATTACATTCCATTTCGTCCTTTTCAAAATCCATTATTAAATGGTTTAGGCTTTTAAACAGGATTAAATAATGTTTTAAATAATTCAAATAAGTACAATGAAGAAGTATTTAAAAAAAAAATAGTTCCCGAAATCAAACTAGATGTCGCTACAGTACGTTCTTGTTTTCTCCATGACAACCTTACCGGTTTTCTTTCAAGTTCATAAGAAAAATAGTTTTCAAAACTCAATAAACAACTCATATTCCATTTGTATTGATATCTAAATTTCGAACTTTTCAAATTTCAGTTTTTTAATATGTTAGTTAAAAGGAACGGAAGTGATTGGTCTTTGGTCCATTCGTTTTCTGCAAAAAACAACTTTTGCTAGAGTCGCCATCTAGTGGAGGTGCTTTTGTAGTGCTTTCGTTTTTTTTAATATTTCCTCGTTATTAAATGCATGTATATCTTAGTTATGTACACGAAAATATTCCATTTAGTTGATCCACTGATCACTAGATGACGCCACTGTACTTTTAAAACGGGATTTTGATTTTTCTTATGTTTGTTATTTTTATTTTTTCCGATTTTTGTAAAAAAAAAGTAGCTTTCGTTTTTAATTTTGCGATTTCACCGATAACATAATTTAATGGGGATTTGTTAATATGACGAAAACATAAAATGGTACAATAGGGTATTTGACACTTTTCCGAAAACTACTTTAAATCGTTGTTTGCTATATTATAAGCACACTGTCATTATATTTCATAGGAATCTTTTCTATTTTTGGTCAAAATAATTGTTAAAATTTAAATAGCTAAAATCGCGCGAAAAACGCTGTTCTATGTAATGGCGCTGAACGTGACGTCACAGGCCAGTAAATATGTCAAATCGATAAGTCACAACTGTCTTAAGTGGTGCGTAGTACCACAATGTACTAATACTTCTATAAATAACAAACAAACTTCAAGTCTAGAAGAAAATAGATTCACAATCACAATAGATTAGTAGCTATATAGAGTAGAGATAGGTGATAAAATTAGGTAAGGATTCGCTAAAACTATTGAAACTTTTTTATTTCATATCGATACATTTGAAGGTTTTCTTTTTGTTATTTTTTCTATATCATAAACATTTTAAGAATCATTTATATTTGTTGACAGGGCTCGCATTTACAGCCAGTCGACCTACAGATGGATGAGACATTAGTACGAAAAATAATGTACTATTTTTTTATACATGCATGTAGTCTGTCTGCTCACTAAATGCATGGCACTTGATAAAGAGACATCAGATCCCGATGATATTTTTTATTAGTTTTTAACTTGGACAAAAGAATATATCATCAAAATCCACTTTGTAATTTTGAATTACTTTCAAGGCGTTTTCCCTATTTCTTCGATTTTTTAAAAATCTTAGTAAATGATTCTTTCTTTCTGTATTTCTTTTTGGCAGTTCTTATCAGCAGAAGCGGCAAAGTATTCTTTTATCAGTAAATTACTATAAAGTACTCGATACCTACAGGCATCGATATTTTATGTAGCTGTAGTAAACAGAATCGTAATTGGTTGTGACGACGACCAATTATAGGACGTTTTCGTCGTTGAATAAATTCCTAAAAATATTGCATTTTCTTTACGTTATTTTACTAAATCTAAACATGTTTTTTCTGCGGATGTTAAGAAATAAGCTTTATTAGATTATTATCTATCAGGATGACCACAAAATGCAGCTTATTTTCGATAGTGTCAAATACCCTATAAGTTGTTTTCGCTAGATGACGTTGCTATAAATTTAAAACGGGGTTTGCATTTTTTTATATTTGTTGTCTTTAGTGTTCTCTCCAATTTTTTTTGTAAAAGTCGCTTACATTTAAAAATTTGCTCTTCTATAGACAACAAGGAATCACGCCGATAAAGTGATTAAATAAAAATTTTAAAACAAAATATTTATTTCGGGTACTTGTAAAATTGAGGATGAAAATTTTTTTTAACTTCCCAAAGCGGGCGTGAGGTATCGTTGTTTTTGTTAGAGTCAAATCTGTTCTGTGATCTACCCCCTACCAATTAAACGGTTGTAGTTAGAAACTCAAACGTTACGGCAGTAACATATTTAAATATAACGATTTTAGTAGAAAAACTTAAGTTGCTTTACAAATTTAGGAGTAATAGTCGACCGAATGCACACTCAATTTGATTAACCTGTCACTCGACTTGTTTTGATGTAATTAGATCTTGTCAATTATTGGTTCTATCATCCGATGCAAAAACAGATTTAATTTGTTAATGCTAACAAATGACCTGGAAATAGGTAAAGAGCAGCTTCCCTATTAAGTGGTAGATTACAGTACCCAGGGGTAAATAAATCACATGTATGTAGCTTTTAAATAATTTAATTTAATAAATGTAAACGTTGCCTTAAACTATATATTTTTTAGTATTGTGAATGTCTAAATACAAACAAGATGAATCCATTTAAAGTTGTTTCAAAATTTACATTAGCAAATCGAGTAAATAATCGATACGTTTCTTTACTGGCAACACGTGTATCTGACGTTTCATTTATTATTTGTTTAGTAACGCGGCAACCCACCAACGCTTTGCCGTTCGCTCACTCTATCGTTGTCTTGTGATTTTTATTCATATTTGTGATTAAAATATTTTTTTCATGAAAAATAACGGAAAATGCAGTGTAACTGTAAACATTTGTATCAGAGACTTTTTCATAAGTAATTAACGAGTTAATGTGTTTTCAAGTTCGTTACTTTTGGTTATTATGTTTTATCATGTGTGGCAAGTGCATCAATACAAGAATGAAACATACTTTTGAATTTTATTAAACTATTTCAGAGGTATGTAACTGACTAAATATTTTACACTAATTGTTATTTTGTAAATATAGTGTTTTTACCACGCCGTCATTGCTATGAATACTGCGATTGACCCGTAAAGGTGATCTGTTGGACACCGTGTTGAATGTCTTAGTCTTGCCTTTCTAAAATTGACAGTTTCGTTTCAAATTCACTTTTATTTTCCAAAACTTGATCTAATTTTTTATAAAAATTTGAGATAAATATGATACTTTACATTTAGTATTATGTTTTGCTATCACAACACCATTTCTGTGCCTTCTTCTAAACCTTATCTTATCTGTGTTAATACTGGTAGTTATCAGTTTTACCTTCTAATCCTCAAAAATAGTTTATTAAATGTACCTGGACGAACATCTATAGTATTTATCTATATAGTAATAAAGATTAATTAGATTTTAGTTTTATTTTTTAATAATGATATATTTTTTCTTCTTATTTAGTCTTAAAAGTTGCAGTTAATTATATGACTAGGGTTATAGTACACTTAGAGTTAGGAACAAGAAGTTTTAAAATCTCCAGTTAAACATTTTTTTATTGAAGTTTTAAAACTATCCAACCAATTCAGTCTAGGTCTTACAGAAATTGGGATTATTTGTTATGAGTAGTATATTTCTAGGTGTTTATATAAATAAACATTAATTTATATATAGGTAGTTGAATTATTGATAAACATTGCATTTTAATGATGTCAATAACCTAGCTCTTGTTAACAACTTTGCTTGATTCTTTGTATAATTGTCTTATTATTATGTTTTTCCTTTAGCATTGCTGTCATTTAAAAGTTTTTATATAGAAGTACTAACTGTCATCTTATTTTTAATTTTGAACTAAAATTCATTCTTCATCTATCAATTACAATAGTACATTTTTGAGTGTGTTTTTGTTAGTAACTAATATAATTACGTGCCTATCAATTATTGTATCCTTCTGTCATAAAAACAAATATAACTTGATTTAATTCTATGGTAGTAATTTAACAGAATAATTATTGTTAATCACTAAGAAACTTGAAAGTGTCCTATATTATATTGACTAACATCTCTATTCTATATCATCTGCAATTTCTTTAATATTTTTACATTGTTTTTGCTTGAAGTAATAAATATAATAGTTTTATATATGATAATATATCGATGTTGAAAAGCAAACATGTAGTAACCTGCAAAACCAAAATTGTTCTTCAAACCAAAAAACTGTTTTACTTTAAAACCTTTTTTTCATATAAATTGTTTATGCACTAACATATTTGTTACTATGTATGTAATTAACAATTTTTTTTCCTAAAAAATAATTGGTTATTCTGCCCTAAAGAACAATTTTGGAATTTCGCAGGTTACTATGGGTTTTGGTTTCCAGCATCAATATTAGTATAAAAAAGTCAGTAATAGATTTTGACATTATAAACTATTGATGTTAGGTCAATCAAAATGGAGCATTCTGACTTGGTGGCTGAGATGGCTCAGGTGGAACACCTGACCACTCAGGAGAGGCTGCATCTTGCTCGAAGGTGAGTACTTCTTATTTTTAAGATTATTAACAATAAATCTCTTTTATGAATGCAAAGTTATTCCTTACTTGCTTATGTATAACATTCATAGGTAGCTATTTGAGATATTTTTGATTATTGTATTGCTAGCCATTCATTTACAAGGCAATATAAACATTTTCAGTAGGCAGTAACCTATAAATTCATTACAATGACTTTTTTGTAATAACAATCTGTAGCCATATAGAATATACCTTGTGTTATTGTGTTCATAAATTTTGAGACAAAATAGATGTTGCATAAACTTTTTAATAATTAACTTATATTTCAAAATATTTCAGTAACCATTAAATAGATAATAATCAACAATAAAATATATATTTTATTCAAAATTATAACCCCTGTCCCCCTTGTCCGCCGCGATAAAGGCCTACACATTCACCCTCAACCAAGCTTGGGTGCTTTTTGCCTTATGGCGCCGCGTCTTGCTGAAAAACCCAATCCTTATTGTGAAATAATGTATCAGACAAGGACTCACCACAGGCTCTAAAATGTCACTCTGATAATTCTTGGCACTTTATTGGCAAAAATGGAGCGGAGTGACACCCTCATACGAAACTCCCCACCATACCATCACACTAGCCCTAGCACTATCACTAGAGTGCGCGAGACATTCCGTGCAGGCGCTGTGACATCCTTGCTACTTTTAGCGTACACTTTATTGTTTTGTCGGCTGAACTTTTCTTCAACAGTAAAAATTTTCTCTTCGGTGAAGAGTATCTTCCGGGCATCATGTCTTATGTCAGCAGCGATGGACAACGTTCGCGTCGTAACTTTCGAAGACGATCGTTTCAAAATGAGAACTTTTCTACGACAATAGACCTTTACCTTAAGATCATATTTCAGTATTCCGCGGTTCAGTGAAAACCGCGCGAAATATTAGTCTGCAGAGCGAGTTTCTTCTGAGTGCGACATGGATTTCGGCGAAGTAGCTCATGGATGATTGATGTTCGCAGGCTGTGGCTGACCACTCCTTTGGCGATCTTGCAAAGAACTTGTCTCTTTGAACCCTTTATTGTGTAATAGACGAAATTACGGCTTAACAGAAAACTTTTCATCTCGCGGAAAATCTGCATCGGTTTTTTTCCCCCCTTAATAGCGAAATGACAGTTGCACGTAATTGTTTCGATCCCTCCATCACGAAAAAATTAAAACAAATGAATTGGCGATACAAATAAACTAAAAGTTAACATTTCAAATTCAAAATGGGCAAAAAAATAACATCCAGTTATATTATATTTTATTTTTTCATTAAAAACTGTCTCCAAACTTATGAACACACGAGGTAATATATTTTTACACAAATCTAATAGATCGAATCTAATAGATGAATTGACATTAATTTAATTTTAAATATAACAACCAATACATTAAGGATTAAAATAATAAAAAGGTACTGTTGCCCCTATTTCTTAGTCTTAGTGCACTAAAAGTAGTATGATGTAAATGCAGCTTTAGACTGCAAAAGATGCGAAAAGGGTCAAATGAGAAATGTAAATTCCAAAATCAAAAGTGTTAAAAACCCGTTCAAATATTGTTATCCGACCACGAAACTTTAATATAATATTTTACATATATTCGAATGCATTTGTTCATTTGTATTGCGCGATTATAACGCTTCTAAAGTCGTGGTGTAGTAGATAGGCCTGGTATCCACATGGCATGGTTGTCGTATGTAAGATAAGCAGGATTCGGAAACCATTAATATCATTTCGTAGACTATTCAGCTAGTGAGTTACATATACATGTGTACATTTTTTTGAGCCTTTTATAATGGATTTCGGTTATGTTGAATCGAAATTGTTTCAGTTCCGAACAAGTAATCGAAAAATGCGCACCGAAACGTAACTTACAAATATTAGATTGTTTTATCAATCGTATCGTATCAGTGCTAGTAAAGCGGTAATGTCGCCCCATATATCGTCTTTGATATTGGGAAAAAGCCGATTCTAACAGGGCCCTATCACGATCATCAGCGAGATAAGTCAATACTTGTTGTACTTTCGTATACTGTGATTGTATGTTTTCATTTACTGCACGAAATATATTTGGGACTAGTTGTGAATTTATGGCCTACTAGCTTTCCGCTAGCGGCTTTGCCCAGGTGGCCTTGTATTATACTTAAAAACCTTCCTTTTCAATCACCACCCAATCTATGAAAAAAAAACCGCATCAAAATTCGTTGCGTAGTTTTAAAGATTTAAGCATACATATTAAATTAACCTTATTGTATTTAGAACAGTTCTGGAAAATTGAAGAAGAATGAAGAAGAATGACATAACATGGACAAAACAATATTTTCTTTTTATAATAAAACTAGCTGTGCTCGCGACTTCGACTGCGTGGTAGTCTAAATTACTCCTTATTACCAAAGCTATCTGATGGAGTTCCATCAAAATCGGCCTAGTCGTTTCAGAGATTATCCTGACACACAGACAGACGGACAAAAAATGTAATAAATATTATTTAGGTATATGTACCGTGTATATATTCATATGCAATTGGTAAATAGCGGTTATTTTAAAATTACAAACACACATTCCAACTTTATTTGTATAGATGCAAGTGATGCAAAGTTATCAATGCTGTTGCTAAAATTACATTGGTTTCCAATTTTGTCCATTTTATGAATGGGAAAGAATTACGCACAGGAACGACGAAACAATAAATTGTACTGTTAATACTAGAAATAGATTAACTAAATCACGCTCAAAAAATTTTGAAGCAAGTAATTTATTTTAAGCATTTGCTATATTATAATAGCGGTGACAGTGTAGTCGGTATTGTTATGATCAGTGGCATACGACTACGCTGTCCTTTAGTCATCGCTATATTATAATATAGCTATCGCTGTAAAATAAATTTCTTATTATATTTGACCAATTTTCTAATAACAGTGCTATAGTGAAAAACATTGTTAATAGTCTTTATTGTACAAAGTGGATTTTTAAGCATTTTTAATTTTTTTGAGCGTGATTTAGCTGTAGTCGGGTTTTATTATTTGAACTTATTTTTTTTATTTAATATATGTTCTCATATGCTCTACACGGAATGATTCAATAATAATTATTTCTTTTTTTAGTTTTTTACTTTATACTCTCTAATAGGACGCTGTTGCCAATTTAATGTAACGTCACATAACTTATAGCACGAACTAAGATGCATCTGATATCTCATTTGTCCAGACGATGAGTAGATTCGAAGTTATAAGGGAACAGATGAACATTCTTACATATACGTACATACCGGCCAAAATTATAACCCTCCCTTTCGCTTTGCCGTAGTCGAGAAAAAGGGCCGCGGGTTTGAAATATATTCATATTTCATATTAATAGTTAACAAAAATCAAATACCATAGATTTTATGTACGAATATTATTCGTTACGATTTTACTGGGCGAAATATGACGAAGATTGTATAAAATGTCTTATAAAATCATGCCTCCTGGAGTCTGGACGTGACAAGACAGAGAATGACATATTGTTTGTTATTGTATTTAACTTGACCCGTAACTAGTCTCTCGAGCAGTGTTTTTCGTGTTTCTCGAGCTTTTTTTCGAGTCTCTCAAGTTCCTCATACTATGCGTGCTGAATTCTAAAACTAGAGTGAGGTGCTGATATGATAGTAAAGAACCGATCAAGTGCAAGTCGGCATTCACGAATTCTTTTGTTTTTCTCGGCAAGAGAAATATTAGGTTGGGGAACAAAAGTCTTTTCGCGTATAGTATGCATAAACTTGTAATAAAATCTATACCATTTGCATCTGGCTGGTT
Organism: Diatraea saccharalis; assembly: GCA_918026875.4. NCBI lineage: Eukaryota > Metazoa > Arthropoda > Insecta > Lepidoptera > Crambidae > Diatraea > Diatraea saccharalis. Next base: position 11,283,457 of record OU893337.1, read on the forward strand.
TCGGTATCATTAAAAAGTTTAAATTTGAAAGAAGATTACTCCGAATTCAAATTAGGAAAATATGTGATTTTCATTTATAACTGTCAGATTAAGTGAATCTAATAAACACGTGTGTTATTTGTGGACCTTCCACTTCATTTATAGCTGTCAGATTAAGTGAATCTAATAAACACGTGTGATATTTGTGGGTACAGTTTCTTTGAAAGTAGCAAACGTTTGATTGCAAAAATTCTGTGAAAGTACGGAAATTTTGATGTCAAAGATGCACATCGCTTCGGTCACCTGTTTTGGATAAAATGGATGCGATTTTTGAAAAAGTGGAACAAGATCGGCATGTCTTTGGTTATGACTTAGCTGAAGAACGTTTCAAATGCGTTATAAAGTTGGATACATGAAAAAGTTAAATATTTGGGTATCTCACGAGGTCACTGAAAGAAACCTAATGAACCGTGTACTCATTTGTGATTCTTTATTAAGGCGTAATGAAGCAGAACTATTTTTAAAGAAGACTGATAACTGGTGATGAAAAGTGGATACGACAAGAACGTGCGAAAAAGGTCGTCTTCATATGGTCAATAAATGTATTTTCTTTCTTCAAAGGTCTGGCAGGCTTCACAGACTGTGGCAAAACCCAGGTTAACTCGCAACAATGTGGTGCTGTATATATGGTGGGATCGGAAAAGCATTATTCATTTTTAGCTGTTACCGCCAGGTAGCACCATCAATTTTGAATTCTACTGCGAACACCTGATGATTAAAGCAAGAAGTTGAGAAAGAGCAGCCAGAATTAATAAAAATAAGGGGTGTATTTTTCATCATGTTAACTTTAGGCATCACACATTTTTGCCTATCAGCAAAAATTAAGAGAATTTGGTTGAAAGGTGTTATTGCATCCGTCATATAGCCCTGACCTTCAGACACCACCTGTTTTGGTCTCTACAGAATTCTTTGGGCAGTATCAGGCTAACATCACGCGAGGACTGCCAAAACCTCTTTTGTTTTTCTTTTTTGATCAGAAGCCCCAAAATTTCTATAGCATTGGCATCATGTCCCTACCTATAAGATGGCTTCAAATAAAGTAATTATTAATTTTCGAATAAAATGCGAAGAAACTTTTCCCCTAATATAGTCCATCATCAGTGAAAATTTCAACTGTAGTAACTTTCCCGGTTTATGAGATACACACAGCGAAGTCTTAGTAATAGGTTTCCCGTTTTACCTTATGGGTACCGAATCTTAAAAATGCTTTTGATAATAAGTGTGTAACAAAATTGATTGATTTTATCAGTGACTCAGATATTCTATTCCTATATCATTTCGAAACTCACTTCACTTATGTCCAAAACGTTATTACCAATTCAAGATATAGCGGATGTCGCATTTTGAAATGAATTTTGGACACCTGAGTGAATTTGAATTAGGAATTCATGAACACACGAAGTTTCTCGATCTTCAGAATTTTGGTTAACACCAGTGTCGTTAAGGAAATCGTAAATTAAATGTGGAACGGTTGCTGTGGATTGTCATTTTTAATGGAAAAAGTGATATTCAATTAAGAATTAACATAAATATCACTGATATAATTCGAATTATTATTAAGGAATTATCATTCTATCGTAGTCGTATTCGATGATTTTAGCCTTTTGAATAGGTCTTGTTTTATTGTTATAGTAATTACTTATAAACTAGGCCTATAAATATGTCACCAGTTCTAAAGTCATACTATGTCGAAAAACGGCCATTTAGAATATCCCGATGACATTAATACGATGACTGTTTGGGGAACTCTTTTTTATTCACTTTCTGAGTATTTTTTGGATAAAATTTACGCTTCCATCGTATCTTTTTTCACATAAACTTTCACCGAATAAACGGTTTATTTGTTAACACTATGACCGTGGGATTGGATAATTTGGTCATAATAATTGTTCCAGTTCATTACATAATTCTCTACGCACAATCATTTTATAGTTTTTTTTTCCCATGTTCTGTATCAGATAGATATCTAGCTAATAATGAATCGGAATAATATTGATGATCTCTGCAAATATAGTTAGCACTGCACATGCCTGTGCGTCATCGTTATGATCCAACTTAAAAAATATATAAATTAAAAAAATATGTGAAAATGTTTCTGGTAGTACAAAATAATCTTGCAAGTTCAAATTGGTACATTGAATTACACGCCAGCGGGACCTACTCTGAAAGAAAGAAAGTCGCCTTCATCATCGTCATAATAATAATCACCAGCCTATTAATATCCCCACCACTAAGGCTCAGGTTGTCCTTATGGATGGAATCAAATCTTCTCGAATAGGGAGAATGGGTCATGCATGACCCACCACTCGGGCTCAGTGAGCATTGTGGGTATAAACTACTGCAGTTGCGGCCAGAAGGAATGTCTTAACATGACTTCCTAAGCACGAACTAGCTTGATATGATAAACTTTATTTTTTTATATTTATTGTAATAAAAGAATACGAGGGTCAAACTGAAAGTTCTTAGAAAATCAAAAACTGATTACATTAGCCAGTTATTAGTTTTATTATATCTTTTCAAAATATTGTCCATTCACGTCAATACACCGCTGCATGCGATGGAACCACTGGGAAAAGCACTTTGCCCACTCGTCCTTAGGGGTCTCTTCAATGGCATCGCGATACGCAGCCACCGCTTCTTCAGCATTCATAAACCGCTTTCCTTTAAGTTTTTCTTTAATTTTTGGAAATAAATAAAAATCACAAGGCGCGAGGTCGGGGCTATACGGCGGGTGACCCAGTAATTCAACGTTTGATGTCGCAAAATAGTCGATCGTTCGCTTGGCGGTGTGCGACGAGGCGTTGTCGTGGTGAAGGAGGATCCTACTGCGAGGTCGTTTCTCTCGAACTTTTTCCAAGACAAGTGGCAAACAATTGGTAGTGTACCATTCTGCAGAAACTGTTTTTTGATCCTCTAACACAATTGTTGCAAAATGACCTATCCTTCCAAAGAACGAGGCCACCATTTTTTTTCCCGCACTTCGATCTCTCTTCACTTTAGTTGGCAACTCCTCGAAAGGAAACACCCACTGAGCAGATTGTCTTTTGGTTTTAGGATCATAACAGTAAATCCAGCTTTCGTCACCTGTTAGTATGTCGAACACAGCATTTGAGTCACCTCCGTTAAATCTTTCAATCATTTTACGACACCAATCCACACGATGGAGTTTTTGAGCCTCAGTCAAATTATGAGGTATCCACCGGGCGCAAAGCTTCCTGACCGCTAAATGTTCGTGGAGGATTTTGTGCACTTGACTCATACCGATGCCTAAGCTTGTCCGAATCTGTTGATAGGTCACTCTTTTGTCAGTCTCTATCATACGCCGCACAACACAGATGTTATCTTCAGTCGTCGCCGTAGAAGGCCGTCCCTCACGTAAATCATCAGTGAGATTAGTGCGACCACGTTTAAACTCATTAAACCAGTTGTAAACAGTCGCACGAGATGGGGCTTCATCGTGAAAGGCCAATCGTAGTCTATCATAACTTTCTTGTTGACTTAAATGACATCGAAAGTCATAAAAAATCATTGCACGAAAATTTTCTCGTGTTAAATTCATGATGACGTGACACAGACAATTTTCAATTTGCCGCCAAATCGTAAAACAAATGACAAATGAATGAAATATATACTCAGTAATATTGGCAAAGAGTTATATTTTCAAATTTTAGAATTATTTTTTTATTATATTGTTTATAAGTGGCCAGTTCTAAGAACTTTCAGTTTGACCCTCGTATATAGAGCTAATATTTTTTTGAGCAACCGTATCGTAGATCGAGCGCGAGTGCGCGACACGACACGTGCGCGATAATAAAGATTCTGTTTCTATACAATAACATTTTATTAATTTTTAACCCTGTGGTGGTGACCTTTACAATCAAAAGTTGATTTGCGGGTTGATATAAAAAATCACCCTAAATAACAACACATTGTCACTTCATAGTATAAAACAAAGTCGCTCCCTCTGTCCCTATATCCCTATGTATGCTTAAATCTTTAAAACTACGCAACTGATTTTTCATAGATAGGGTAATTCAAAAAGAAGGTTTTTTATGTATAGCTAGCTTTTGCCCGCGACGTCGTCCGCGTGGTAAAGTTACTTTGAGTAGCATTTCTAACGAATATTTATTAATTATTTCGTGTAAAATACATGAAATAATATTTCATTAGAATTTATCAAAATCTTAGGGGATGTAAAATCTTATGCATGCAAAGTCTCAGCCCGATCGGTTTAAAATTGACAAAGTTTCATACAAAATTTCATCCCCTATTTTATCCCCTTGGTGGGTAGAATTGTTCAAAATCCTTTCTACCTAATAACATCTACCTGCATGCCAAATTTCAGCCCGATCCGTCCAGTGGTTTGGGCTGTGCGTTGACAGATTACTATATCAGTCAGTCACCTTTGAGTTATATAGGTATATTTATTTAGATACAAGACCACGCGGGCGAACCGCTGGCGAAAAGCTAGTATTAATTAAAACCAGTTACCACCATACACCATAGATTTTAGAATAAAACTTATCAAGAATTCATTTTAAGATGAAACAGGTATGCATGTGATCATCATATGACATCATAAAATATAATATTAGTTACGCAGATAGCTATAAGTAGGTAATTGGAAAAGTACTATTTTATTAGATTGTAATACTTAAAATTATATGTTTCATTTGTTAATATTGAATGTATTTATATTAAGTCAATCTAATATTTAAAACAGGTAAGGTTTCGCTAGTGATTTTTTGTCATTTTTATGTAATGATATTAAAATGAGTGAATTTCGTCACGATATTTTATTGATAGTATCTAGTATTAAATTCTTTGATACGGCAGAATACATAATCTATCATGTTTACATTTACATATAATATAAATATTTAAGTATCTTTGTCCTGGCATATTGACTTATACATAAGCTGGCCGCTGGACGTAGTACAATGAAATTTGGAGGGTATAAATACCTTCATGTCTTAGGGTTGGTGCGTATCTGACGGAAGATCTTTTTAAAAAACATAATTCGGGACTTTCGAACGGTCATCAGAAATATTCGGACTTCAGTTCAAATTACGTCATAGAAAAATGACTAAGTATTAGCATTGGTGATGTACATCTGGAAATATTGCCACTGCCGGATTTTTTTCCATGCCCAAGGTGTCCGGGAAATTGCCAGGCACAATAGGGAATATTGCCCAAATTGCTCAGTCGATTTTTGTCGCATTACGTATAGACGATATATTTATTTAACTAAGCTTTATCATACATATCCAGGAGTTTTTGAATAGCAGAAATAGATGTATAAGAAGAGGTTCCCTGTCCATTTACATAATTTTTTAATATAAAATATAACCTGGAATACTTTTAATTATCCTTATTATAAATACGCATAATTTTAAATGTATCTGTCGCGTTATTCTCAATAGAGAGGTAATTTTCATCATTCTCACATATATATCCATACTAGTGAAAGAAACAAAACAACAGAAAAAATAAACAAATCTGCTATATATAACTTATAATTGGAAACTAATGAATGAAAAAAAAAACACGAAAAGACTTCGATCCACGAGCGGGTAATCGGTTTTAATTCCTCGGTGCCTCCCACAAGAAAAATCTTCGTTCCTGGTGGCAACCCTGCCTGGTATTATAGGTACCTTTTGTGAGTTCTGAAATTCGGATGATACGCGTCGAATCTTCCATCAGGTATGCATCGACCCTTATACGTAGGGGTACCGTTACACTAGAATGGATTTTAGAAATTTCCACTCCGAAGAGGTTAACCCATTTAACGTTAAAAACGTTTGTATGATAATTCTTTGTTGTTGAACTAATAGCGATGAAAATTGTTATTTGAGTAGGTTTAAAATAAAAATACGTTTTGTCACGTCAAAGTTTTGTAAAAAGGCTTTCAGAGAGAACTTAATTTCCAGTTAGAATTTAAGTAAACTTATATAAAATACTAATATATATGAATGTGAAATGTGTGTTTGTTTGTTTGTCATTCTTCATGTTGTAAAGGGACGGCGTTATGGTACAATTGTTTTGTATGGAGATAGTTGGATGGAGTGTAACAAAAATAACTGCAAGATATGTTAAACCACGCCTTCGATTAAGGGCTAGCAAGTATTTTATACAAATATTTCATTGATGACAATATATCGGGTTGGCACAAAAGTAATGAGACACTTGGTTTAAGTTTTTACTTTTTTATTATTATTACAATAAAAAAAGTTTAGTCAATGCCGTAATTACCATTAGTATCTAAGACTTCTTGCCAATGATCTGGCAAAGTTTGGATGCCTTTTGCCCAGAACTCTGATGGCTGTGCCTCGAAAAAGTTGTTCAACTCCGCCTCTACGTCAGAGAAATCATTAAATTGTTTACCCCGCAAATGCTGTTTCAGGGCTCTAAACAATATTAGTCTGATGGGGCGAGGTCTGGGGAATAAGGTGGGGTATCGTCTCCCAGCCCAAGTTCTCCAACTGCCGACGAACCACAGATGCGACGTGAGGTCGAGCGTTATCGTGCAGTAAAACTACATTGACTCGTCTTCGTCGTTTTTTCTTGATAGCGGCAGATAATTTGGTAAGCTGGGTTGAATATTTGTCAGCGTTTATAGTTTCATTGTGTAATAGCTCATAAAACAGTATGCCTTGCGCATCCCAGAAACAGCAAAGCAGAATTTTTCGGCGGTTCTTTTGACTCTGCTTCGGTTGAGTTGGTGGCGTTTCTTCTCGAGGCAGCCAAAAAGCACGACGTGTATCGTTCTCGTAATAAATCCATGATTCATCTCCAGTAACCAGATCTGACAAAAACTCTTTACGTCGGGGTCGCAGCAAAAGTGACTGACAGATAGCGACACGGACTGCACGACTGGCGTCTGTAAGGACGTGCGGTACCCACCGAGCCAAAACTTTTCGATAACCAAGCTCATGCAGATGGTGTTCCACGGCGTGGTGACTGCATTTAAGTGCTTCCGCTAATTCACGAGTGGTAGCATCCGGATTCAACTGCAGTTCGCGGCGCAAATCGTCATCATTCACTGCGGGTGGTCGCCCTGAGCGTGGCTGACTTTCAAGGCTCCTGTCTCCTGATTTAAAACGGTCAAACCATCGGGACACCGTCGCATGGCTTGTACTTCCAGCGCCTAATGCATTGTTGATATTGTCAGCCGCAGCCCGCGCACTGTGGCCTAACAAGTACTCGTATAAGTATAGTGTTCGAACTTGTCGCTCGTCCATTTTTCTTCAAACTGACTAAACAAATCGCGAGCGCGGCTTTATATACCCTACACCAGAAGTACCTACAATGTTCTACAACATTCTAGAATATTATCGAAAAAATTGATTTTAAAAAGGAAATGTTATAGATTTTTCTAGTGTGTCTCATTACTTTTGTGCCAACCCAATACTATAGTTATACTATAGTATAGTACTATATACTATAGTATAGTTTTTTTCTAGTAATTATATTGTAAGTGGATAGCTGCCGTAAGTCAGACTCGTCGGCCATTTCTTTCTTTAAAAAGATACAAAATGAACAGATTTCGCTTTTTGCCCATGTGCGAAATGTAGAGCATGCGGTCAGTCTTCACAGAAACCACCGAACCATTCATTCAGAAGCAAGTCGTTAGAAGATAATATTAACTTATCATATTTAGATATAATTACCGATTTATTAACTTAATGGCTACAACTTTTTGTACTATCAATATTTATTGAAATGCTTAAAAAAAATATGCTTAATAATTTCATTATTAGCTTGTTTTTGTCTCAATTCATTTATTAGGGGTCTTCGAAATATATTATATTTCATTTAATGCACATGCAATGCGCTTTCAGTCCTTCGGTTAATTTCCTATCTTGATTGGTCTATGATCGTATAGAGAAATTCTGATTGGTATTCTCGCAATTGATTTGTCAACCTGACAACTTCATTTTGACAGATCAATCAGGGTGTCGATTAAGCAGTGGGCCTAATTATATAGTCTTATCAATTTCATATTGTGTGTTTGAATACAACACAGAATATATTCGATTTACGAAGGTACGGCCTGTGGTATGAGTTAGTCAATTTTTTCATTGGAACATTTATAAAGTAAAAGTTCATTAAGAATATTTTTCAGTATAGCATTGTGAATGCAAAATTGACCAAATATAATACCAACAAATTTTTGTCTTTATCGAAAGTTTAAATATTTGTAAAATATTTCTTCCAGCTGTTTGGTTGGATTGCCTGAACTTTGATGATAATACTCTCTGTAGTAAGTAGCGAAAAAGTAACCAGTGCTTGAAAAATTCATCAATCCTGTTAGGTCTTGATTAGCGTAGTGGTTAGGTTAGGTAAGGTCATGGGTTCGAGTCCCATCTCAAAGTGCCAGGGACAAAGCGGATTTTTAAGCATTTTTCATTACAATATTTTTAGTATAGCATTGTGAATGCAAAATTGATCAAATATGATAATTTATATAGTAGTTTAATATTTAGAGAAGTTTCGAATCCAGTATTTAATATCTTTTTGCGTTTTCGTCACTATGAAATAACTGAAATATTTTTAGTTACGAGAATCTTATTATCTCTAAAAATGAACAGTCATAAACGTTCTAAAACATAAATTAGCTGTATAATAGCAACTTAAGAGTTGCCTGTTCATTTGGTTCTCTAAACAGTTTTTAAACGTGTCAGTAATTTGGACATTTTTCTATTCTAATTTAAGTTTTTGTTTGTACTCTGTTAAATGTTGACTTACAAACTAATTTGTCTTAAAATATCTGTAGTAACGCAATTTAACATGCCAGCAAGTCATCGTATAAAGTATACTATTAGCTGTTTTCTCACGAGCTCGCTCGGGTTAATTAAGCCTATGTTGTTCGCGTATGAAGTACCTATTCGTAAGTGAAAGAATTCTTAGGTCCAGCAGTTTTGGAGCCAATTCGATGTAAATAGTTTTGCCCGTATACTTAATATATGTTTACATGGATTTTTATAGATTGTTTTCTTTGTGGTAAGAGAAGCTATTTTTCTTTGTCGATAAGTGTAATTCGATGTAAAAATAATCCAGTTTCATTCAGTTTTATTAAATTTAATCAGACGTGAACTTAACGGCTTTTGCTTATGATTATACGAAGGTCATATGAAAGGTTAAGGAAACAGTATAAAAGTCTTTGAACCGATGTTGTAAATAAGGTTGGGCACAAGGAATATGCAGGCTTTTGTTTTTTCGTTTAACCAAAAACTAAACTGTGTAACCTCCTTGTATTATGACTTATATACAACTTGGCCTCATGAGGCTATGATATGAAGATATATCCTACAATGATGTTAAAAGTGCACATTGTTCTAAAATTTCATCTAAACTATTTCATTCCTAACATATTTATTATGTGAAAATAATCAAGCTTTCTATAGAAGAATCTCAACGTTAAAAGGTGGATTATAGGGTAAATAAATAAAAATAAAAAAAACTAAATAAAGCAGTTATTGAAATTAATATAGTTTCGACTATGTAAAAATGTGCGTTTTTAGTTTATAGAGTACGGTAATTATTGTGTTTTAATTGATAAGCAATATATTTTTTTTTTCGCTATACAAAGATGGATTTTTTACAATTTTACGTTAATGGGGCATACCATCTTGATTAAGGAACAAAGTTTATCTTTCTTTTAAATGGGTTTCTTTTTACGTTTGTACGGCTTAAAGAGGTTACAAGCATAACTACTTGACTTATTCGTGTTATGTGTACCGTAAATAACCGATTTGACTAGTTACCGTTTTGTTCGGTGTGTCGAATTGTTTCGTTTTCTGTAAGTACATATTTTGCTAAAAAAAAACATGCAGTTTAATGACATGTAACTTCTATGATTCATTTATTGTTGCCAATGTTTCTCATTTTCAGTAAATTAAAACGGGGTTTATCCAAAGGTACTGAAAATCAAAAGATTATTCGCTAAAAAGTAGGTACTTAATTTAGTTATTCAATCATACATGAAATTATTCAATTATCCATTTTGTTTTTAGCAACAAGCTTTTGTAGGGCTAGAGATCTTGTACGACAAATCGAGCCGAAATTTGACGAAGTTGTGTTATTTCACTAAAATAATCCTACAACTTTCTTCTTCCACCATCAGTCATTGTCAAGACAAAAAACGACCCCAAACTAGATGGAATTGCATTGTTTAATTACAGAGGTTCCACGGTTATCTTCTGGTTTTATCATATGATCCGTTCCATAGCAGATTAATATTGCATTGTCATCCAAGTTGCATGCGTTACAAAATTTAATCTCAATCGAAAATTAAGAAGTTGCAAACTATACTAGAAAATCTTGCAAACTAAATTTAACCCAGAGTAAAGTTAAGTTAAATAAAAGCGTGTAAATAGTAATGGCTCGAAACAGGAATAATCTTTGGTAACTTTTATTACCAAATATCTCTTTAGATGTGCGTCATCGTTAGTTGTGGTAAATAGTCTCCGCTAGAAATGTGTCATTCTTCAGCTTAAGTTGGTGCTATGAAAAAAATTATAAAAATAAAGTCTAAAAGTTGTATTAGATCTACTTGGATATTTTTACGTTAAATTAGACACTGACTTAAAACTTGAGTTAATATATTTTTCTTGACAAAAATTAATATGTATAAATTATTATATTTGATCAATTTTGCATTCACAATGCTATATTGAAAACTATTCTTGACGAAAAATTTAATTTTGCCCCTGGAACTATAAATATCTATAAAGTTAACTCCGAATTATATAATAAATTTTATATTTTCTTTAACGCTATTAAATATATTCTCAAAAATATATTACTTTTTAATAGTAATTGTTGATAAATTAGTGACTCAATATCCCAAGACCTTCAACTGTCGATTTTGCAGTAATTAATAATAATAAATATCATTTAATGCTTTATTCTACACAATAAGTTTTTACGGGTATTGACCTTGTGATTTAAGCGACTTTTTAACCGACTTCACAATCGAAAAGGAGGAAGTTCAATGTTCGACTGGTGTGTATTTTTTATATTCAACGATTACTCCGGAGATTGTTCGTCGGTTTTCAAAATTATTTTTTATTAGAATGCTTTATATTAATGAAATACCCATGTTGTGTATCGAGTATTCCGTGCATCAGCTATCTTTATCGCTCGAGAAAATTGCAGTTCTGAGTGACAGCAAAGAATGGGGAAAGAAAAAGGCAATACCGTGCTGACAGATGTAGCTCAACTATTACTGCTGTTCGCCGTTGTCTGACTTCGGGAAGAAATATTAATATAGCATTCTGCATGTAAAGTTTTATCAGATAAAAGTCATGACTGACGTTCTTTTAATAAATCTTTATCCATCCCATTGAGATTATGTTATTTGTGTTATATCAAATGTTGATAACAGTAGGTCTAAGATTATGATGATAGATTTACTGACGAGATGCTCCGATAGTATCTGTGATCTGTGAAAATCTTTGTATTTTTTGTAATTTTTCTCCTCGTTGCGAATTGATGTTTTACGTGACCGAATAAATCTGTTTTTCAGTCTTTTTTTTAAGATGACAAATTTCATAGCTGAAACTTATGAATGAACATAAAATAAAACAAGAAACAATTATAGTGAAATGGCTGTGTACTAATAAATTTAATATTATGAATAGTTATTTCGAAAAGGTATAATGAAGATAGGATATGTTGACCATTATTTAACCATGTATTTTTCCACATTTTTTCCACTAAGTTCCAAAGTGAGAATGGGGTCTATCACACAGCTAAGCGTGGAGGGGGTTAACATAAATCTTATCACGCTTTTATCAAACAACTAGCTTTTGCCCGCGGCTTCGTCCGCATGGTAAAGTTACTCGTACTTTGAGTAGCATTTCTAACGAATATTTATTCATTATATCGTGTAAAATACCCGAAATAAAGTTTCAACTCCTATTTTATCCCCTTGGTGGAATTTATCTTAATTATTATAAAAAGTTTCTTAGGCGATGCCTACGTCATAGTAGCTTTATGCATGCAAAGACTCGGCCCGAGCGGTTTAAAATTGATAAAGTTTCATACAAACTTTCATTCCCTATTTTATCCCTCAGGGGTAGAATTGCACAAAATCCTTTCTTAGCGGTTGCCTTAGTCATAACATCTACCTTGTGCCAAATTTTGACCCGATCCGTCCAGTGGTTTGGGCTGTGCGTTGGTAGATCACTATGTCGGTCACCTTTGAGTTATATATATAATCAGACTATGAGCTTTTTCTTCTTTTTCTTATAAGAAAACTCAGCTAGTTTTCCCGAGAATTCGCACGAATAGCGGGCCTATTTAATGTATATAAAACAAACAAACAAATCTTTTCGTTTCATAATATTAGTATAGTTAAATAGCGACAAGATTTTGTATAGAATCGTAATCTTCTTTGCAAACCCTTTCATATAATACCCATATTATGACAGTGCCCAAAATATTACTTAACCCACCGTGGCACCTTAATTAAAATAGCTTTTAGTTTTCGGCTTTGAATAGAATTGTCTTGAGGAAGGTTTAAGTTAGTATTTATTAATGATTTTTGTTAAAACGATATCAGAAACAATAATAGTAAGATATAATTTCTTGCGCTTCCCAAGAGAAAAAAATTAACATAATATACATTCACACCTAAATTTACTATCGAATCCCGAACGGATCGACGGCGATCGTTGCTGAGAGCCAGTGCGTAATCTTGTGCACATTATGAAACAACAAAATTTGTGCCTGATGAAAAGTGAAACCTTGTTTTCACTTTTTATGATCGCATGCTGGTTCGCAATATCCCATGAATGCGGGATTGCACGTTTATAATAAAAGCACTTCACTCTTAATTGTAATGCCAGTTTTATTTGTCGTTTTATGTCGATTTATTTTGAGTTACGATTTTATTTGTGCCATTGGCCTTGTTTTAAAATGCAATCAGAGGGTTTAGAAGTCGATGAATGCATGTTTGTTTTTGCAAATGCATATTTATGGTTTTTATGTACAGAGAAATATGTCCTATTTCCTTATCTTCATTAAAAGCGGGGGAGCAGCTAGTAAAGCTGCTCCCCCGCTTTTCCCTAAATAAAGACCTATGTCACCCGCGAAAAATGTAAGTGAAAGACTTTTTAAAATATGTTTAGAAGTTTTGGAGACTATTCAATGCATACAAACAATCAAATCTTTCTTCTTTATCATATTATAGTATGGATAAAAGCAAAAGTAACTGTATGCTCGTTACGATTTCAAGTCTTTACGATTTAGTTGAAAGGTATGATAATAGTATGAGACCATGGCGTTGGCCAAAACCCTCCAAGGAAGTTAGTAAACAAAAATAAACTAAACATTTGTACTTTCAACGTTAAAACACTATCTTCAACAGAAAAATACATCGAGCTAAAAGCAGCGCTACAATATATTAACCATGATATACTGGGATTATGTGAAGTCCGCCGATTGGGAGAAAACATTATTGAAGATGATGATTATATCCTGTATCACATAGGACATACTAAGGGCCTATATGGGGTGGGCTTTCTGGTCAAGAAAAAATATAAACAAAACATCAAATGATTTATGGGAATTTCTGAGAGAGTTTGCATATTGGAAATCGTACTTGGAGGCCTACCTTTTGCAATAATTCAGGCTTATGCTCCCACTGAAAGCTCATCGCAGCAAGATATAGACAATTTTTACGAAGACCTGGCTAGAGCTCATGACTCTATCGATACGGAACATACAATATCTATGGGCGACTTCAATGCACAGATCGGAATCCCAAAAGAACATGAATACCTAGTAACTGGCAAATATGGATATGGAAACAGAAGCGTACGAGGAGAAAGACTCATTCAATATGCGAACGAATATAAACTAAAAATTGTAAATACAATGTTTAAATTAAAAAATAAAAATAGATATACCTGGACTTCGCCAGACAAAAAGACAAAGAATGAGATTGATTATATTATGACTATGAAACCTCAACTGTTTTCCAAATATGAAGTATTGTCATCAGTCAGATTTAGATCAGACCATAGAATGCTGCGAGCTTCGATTTATCTAGAACCGATGAAAAAGAGCAGAAGACATTTTTCTAACACACCAACTACGCTGAAAACGTTGAAAGAGCAGGAAATGTACCTAAATAACCTTAATAGTTATATTCCTGAACTTATGACAATACATGAAAACTATAACATAGATGAATATTCTCAAAAAATAACACACGCTATAAATGAGAGCCTAAAAAATGTCAAAAATGTCAAAGGAAAGGAAAAATATAAAATCTTATCAGATCGAGCGTTACAGCTCATGAAAGAAAGAAACGCTTTAGAAAAGAAATCTAAGAAAAATAAGAATGATAAAGAAAACCTGAAAAACCTCTATAAAACTACAAATAAAGAAATAAAGAGATGCTATGCTACCTACAAACTAAACGTTTTACAGAATCACCTTATAAAATCTAAATCATCTAAAAAAGGGTATAAAGAACTGCATAGATCAAAAATATGGATTCCATCTCTTCAGTCGGGCTCTACTAAATATAGATCCCGAACGGAGATCATAAACATAGCCACGTCTTTTTATGCAAACCTTTACAGACAACCGGACTCATGGTGTCGTGAAAGCAACGTCAATAAATGTAGAGATATCGCACCAACCGAAAAGTTCACAGGCCCTGAAATCCTGAAACAAATAGAAAAGCTCAAATCAGAAAAAAGCCCTGGCCAAGACGGAATCACAAATGAATGCATTAAACTCGCTAAACACCTACTGTTGACACCTCTCACGATACTATGGAACAAGATATTACAAGAGGAAACTGTGCCACAATCATGGGCGGAATCAATAATTATCTTATTATATAAAAAAGGCAACCCAGCAGATATAAGCAACTATCGCCCTATAAGTCTCACGCCTTGTCTCTACAAACTATTTGCCTCTTGTCTACTTGAAAGAATATCTAGAGACATAGACGAGTTCCAACCAATTGAACAGGCTGGATTTAGAGGCGGATTTAGCACGGTCGACCACATCCAAGTAGTCGACCAGGTGATCGAGAAATATAAAGAGTTCCGCAGATCATTATATGTAGCTTTCATCGACTACAAAAAAGCATTTGACTCTATATCACACGACAGCATTTGGGAAGCACTGAAAGCAGTTAATATAAGAACAAAATTTATAAATATCCTTAAAAACATCTATACTATTAGCACAAGTAGAGTCAAGTTAGATAGAACAGGTACAAAAATAAATATAAGGAGAGGCGTGAAACAGGGTGACCCGCTATCTCCAAAACTATTCATAGCTGTCCTCCAATACATAATGGCAAACTTACCATGGTCTAAGCGAGGTCTCTACATCAATGGAAACTATCTAAGTCACCTCAGGTTCGCCGACGATATAGTATTGTTTTCAGAAACCCCTCAACAACTAAATGATATGGTAAACGACCTACACAAAGTTAGTATAGAAATTGGTCTAGAAATAAACTTCGATAAAACTAAGGTATTGACTTATCATTATAAGACACCCATCACAATAAACAACAATACTCTCGAGTATGTTGAAAACTATGTCTACCTTGGTAAGCTAATCTCTTTCAACAAAGATAGAAATATAGAGGAAGTCAACCGAAGAATAGCAATCTCATGGAGTAAGTACTGGGCACACAAAGACATATTCAAATCTCAGCTCCCAATGCACATCAAGAAAATAGTTATGGACACAGAAATACTACCATGCCTAACTTACGGATGCCAAACCTGGATCTTCGACCATAAAACCAGTAACAAAATTCAAAATACGCAGAGAAAAATGGAACGTAGTTTACTAGGAATCAAATTAAAAGATAGAATCAGAAACACGAAAATACGAAAGAGGACTAAAATAACTGATGCCTTAACTTTTTCACTTCAAAGAAAGTGGAGGTGGGCAGGTCATGTTGCCAGATATAACGACGACAGATGGACTATTAGATCTGTTAAATGGCGCGGACCACAAGGCAAGAGAAGCAGAGGCCGGCCAAGTGCCAGGTGGGCAGATGAGCTACTAGCAACAACAGGCCAAAACTGGCTGACTACAGCTAAAGATAAAAAGAAATGGAAATCCTTGGAGGAGGCTTTTACCCGAAGGGGGTTCATACAAAACAATCAATGAATTTATTGAATTAGAATATTAAATACCTATCATACATAATACATATGAAATTAGTAATTATGCATATATATATTATTTAATTGAAATTATTTGTAAAAATTGTATTGTAATTATCTTATTTTTCTGTAACAATGCGAATGTTTTGTGTGGAAAAAATAAAGCTTATTATTATTATTATTATTATTATGGCGTTGGTAAGATAGAAGTTTGTACGGAATTAATCAAATCTTGACTTGAAGATATAGATAACTAGTGACGTCATTCATTCTTGTTAGTATTAAACTGGTTCTACGTATAGAATTTATTATTAACTATATTACCTGTCTCTTTATGAGATACAGACTAAATCAATAAATAATAGAAAACATCTCATACATCGCTCAGATCAGCTATGATATTTTCATACAAAAACAGTTGACTGTTTTGTAAAAAAAATTGCATAGCTATTCAGCCCAGCATACTGGCAGCTTATAACTTCAAATAATAAAACCTTTATTATCTTTTGAAGTAGGTTTCATTTGATTGAACAATTATACTATGATAGTGCTGGGCTCAACATGGAGGCTGTTTTATTACAGAATAGCTTAAGTAGCAAAAGTTAGCATTATGGAAGTCTGAAATAACTAAAGTAAATAGCACATACATTGTACTAGACTATAGACAATATATGCACATAATTCTATTTTCTCTACTGGCACTGCTGGATATAGAACCCATGGTCCTTAGACATGCCGGAAACTATTCATCTGGTGTGCGAGCTTTTAAAGCAAGGAGATAGTCTTAGTTCATATTCTCGATATTCATATTTAATTTTTCGGCTATAAGACGTATTCGTAAGTTATGCATAACATGTTAATGATTGACACTTGCCAATTGATTCTCAATTGTGTCAATATGGCGCTTGATTTTGCTTATGAGATGTTTGGCCAGCAATTGACTGGGCGTCAATGAATGGGGCACGATCGACACAAGGTTGCCGGAGGATCTATCTACAACTTGAGTGTATATTGTTACTTAGATTAATTTGAGTTTGAGCACCACTCGGAGACAAGTCGCATGTACGACAATTATATATATTTAATATAGTGAAGCTTTCAAGTTGAATTAGTCATTAATTTATCAGTGTACGTTTGGAAATGTGAGTTTTATAAATGTAGTTATGTGAAATGAATTTAGCTTTTCTTCAAATATAACATGGTAGTGGAAACATACAGTTTTCATTAATTTTTTTTATTTATATTTGTATGCAAATAAGTATTAATATAGCATAATTTTTGTTTTCTTTTTTTCAATCCTGAACCACGCCTTAGTCGTCAGCAAAGATAAGCTAAAATCTTCACCGCCTCTATACTGCCGTGAGCATTGTTATATAGGGATATTCGAATTAAAACCTAAATTATGCAAAAACTATTGGTAAATAAACATTGCTGACGTAATCATCAGCCAGACCCTCTGCTCACATCATGTCATGAAAATACGTGATGCAAAGATGTATTCATTACCCCTCGGTGCTTACATAATACCTGACTGACCCCTATCATGTGATACAAAAATGTGTTATGTTAATTACGTTCAGCTATTATAATTACTTAAATCATGTTATAAGTTTCTAAGTTAAAGTTAAATCGTTTATCGTGTGTGTGTAATTTATATGGGTAAATGTGCTTGAATTACCAGGCCTTAATTAGGAGGTGTACGATGTGATGCGATATTTATAATAGGCAAATTGGAATCTTTCACATGGTAATTTTCAGTAAATAACAAAAGGGTTTTAAGAGCGGGCAGAGAGAAAAGCGCGGCAAAAATGGTTTTTACTCTCAAACAATTACGATTATTGTAAAATTTCTTCATAATTATCACGGCTACTAAGTGACTCACATACTTATAAATTTTCCCTAAAAAAGTGTATAATTACAGGAATAAGTGGTGTATTTTTATAGGTATCTTTGTTTTATCGGTATCTATAGGTATCTTAGTATCTTTGTATATATGATTCTTATTTTGAATTACTATTTATTTGAAAGTCGTTCCTTTGTGCAAAACAAGTTTAAACCTAGTGATTTTGGGTATATACGCCTTCTTAACAAACAGTAGGGGCTAAAAATTTGTTGCGTAGCGACGAAATTAACGTTATTTGTTTGCGGCAGCAAGGAAGGAATCATCTTCGCTATAATTTTAGGGTTATACGAGAAGAAATTCATAAAAGAATACACAAGTAATAAACTGGGCGAATCAGTGCGCTTACAACGAATGTGGAACGTAGTAAATATTTTCTTTGGCGTTGACGAATTCCGATGGTTGTTTACATGTTTACCCTATTATGTTTACAATTGTTTACGCATCATCAATCATTTTCGTGTTAAATCAAGTGTCCATCGGACAGGTACAAATAGGCATGTTCTATTGAAGTATGAAATTTGTTGACATGATTCTAAATTTAATGGTGTTTTAACGGTAATATGTTCTTAAGTAGGCCGATTACGATACTTTTGATCAAAACAACTTAAAGTAATGTTACTACAAGTGATTGTTTACATTGACATGGTACTGTTTGTGTTACGACACAGTCTACCAATAATGGCAGACGAATCTTTAACCTAAACAAATATCACTAATACCCATATACGTAACAGTTAAGGATACTATAATTGTGGAAATCAAAGTTGTGTGATGTTTTTAAGCATAATAAATTCAAAATATGAATGGTCTAGCTGTTTTTCTGCAACTCCGCTCGTATGAATTATAGCATATATATATATAGCGGCCGCGGGCGAAACAAAACAAATCGGTCTAGTAGTTTTATTTTGTAAAAAAATAAGTTCAGAGCCTATTAAGAGCAAACTAACAATCAAATCTTTTCTTTTTATATTAGTATGGATAGTATACCTATATATGAATACTATACTTAATTGCAGTAAATTGCTAAAGGTAAATTTTAAGCAAAATGTAAATATGTCTTTAAAGTATTGTATATAATTTTTATATTTTTGTTTTGGAAAAGGGATTTTTTATCAAAATGGAAATACGGTCTTGTATTTACGTATTGTATTACTAATAATACCTACTACTTACTCGTCTTCAGGTAATCTAATCAGCTCTAATAGGAATTAAGTCAACGAGCTGATAATCGCACATTATCATTAACTTTTTAAATCAAAATTTAAAATTCTGATGTCTTTATAATTATTGGCAACTAAAACATTTCGGCGGCTCTACCGCGTAATGCAAGCTCCGAATGATCTGTCAAGTCGGTCGTTTTGTACACGTTTTGTTTGTCTCTCTTTTCTTTTATCTACTCTTTGGGCACATTAATTGTTTTGTGATAGATATTTATTGGTGGATACTTATTTCAGACGGCGAATGCAGCAGTTGAAACTATGGCAACAACGGGAGAAAGAGTGGGCAAGGTCAAGGGCGAAACGCGAGAAGAGCAACAAACGCAACATTTACTTCAACGACAGCGTGATGCTGCTCGAGGCGGCCGCCAGAAACGACATCGAGGAAGGTATTATCCACAGTTGAACATCTATATTATATAAATTGCACGTCTATCTTCACTATGGGTTAAATAATAGGCTCCGAAAATTTCTAAAACAATTTCACCTATGGGAACCTACATTGAACATTGAACACAGGCTATAAATTACACAGGCGGAGGCGCCGGAAAATATCTAGTATTATATAAATACTAATGAATTTATGTGTCATATCTACGTTGTTGTACTGAAGACCTCTATGGCAGAGTGACTTCCACCAATTTCAAGGTGTTGCCATCTCTGGGCTACTGGGTTCAGGTCTTATCAATATAGAACAAGAACTCTCTTCATTGTCTCGTGTCTAGGTGTTGGTATCTTCGTTGCTTCAGCTTTCTCTTAATATTAATGCTAAATTATTGGAATAAGAGCAATTTGTCTTAAATATATGTGGTCAAGTGTTGTTCTGTTTTTGTTGGTTCTATTACCGACTTAGAAAAGTAACATTTAATCAAATCAATATTCACCTCAGATATTAGTGCCAAAATCATTAAAAATGAATAAAAAAGACTAATTTTTTTAAATTAGTGCAACACATTCATATTAACACAATTTGTAAATATAAAATCTTATTCGCATTACAATGAATATTGGATTTTATATTTCAGTGCGACGACTCTTAGCGCGCGGGGTGACACCAGACGCCACAAACGAAGATGGTCTGACAGCACTACACCAATGCTGCATCGACAATAACGAAGCAATGATGCGGCTATTACTCGACCACGGCGCGAACGTCAATGCAGAAGACAGCGAGAAGTGGACGCCCCTCCACGCTGCTGCCACCTGTGGGAATCTTAACCTTGTCCGCATTTTAATACAAAGGGGTGCGAATTTACTGGCTGTGAACGGAGATGGAAATATGCCATACGATATATGCGAAGAGGAAAGGACTTTGGACGCTATCGAGAGTGAGATGGCAGCTAGAGGGGTGACGCAACGGTTGATAGATGAAACACGGGCGGCGACCGAGATGAGAATGCTAATGGACGTTGCCGAATTAGTGAAGGAAGGAATGGACTTGGACGAACCTAGAGACAATCAGGGTGCCACTTTGGTGAGTTTGCGTTTTATTTATGCATTGTTGAGTGGGATTTTTAAATTTGATTAATGATGGTGGTGTGGGAAATTTGACAACGTACGATCTACAGTAAAACATTTGGTTGATTTCGAATCTATTTTATAACATCTTAAGGTTTAAAATATAAATATTAGCTCTTTTAAAATATAATACTAAGAACGATTCAGATTTCTTAAGCTATATCTATTTTTAGTTCAATATTATCAGTTGTCTTTATGTTTTGTTTGTAGATTATCTGAATACACTTATTCCAAATCTCAGATAAAACTAATACTCTCTAACTTATTGACTTTATGTCTTACTTTATTGTAATCGTAAACTGACAACTAATATTATTTCAATTCCCACCATAGAGAGCCAAACATCATAAAAGTTTTTAGTAAACAATGGAGGAATGTCTTAAAAAAGGTATAAATGAATCTAATTTTGAAGTTGAGAAGAGCAGGATCTTATTCATATTTTACTATACTTTTCCTTAAATATAAAAACCTTGACATGGCATCAGCCTTCTACGATATGTTTACGGTATATTACTTAAAGGCAAAAAAGGACAGAAAAATTAAAATGCTTAGTATTTATTTTATTTTTTATTCCTAACTACAAAATAAAACGGTAAACAGTATAGCAGTAGTAAAACACCATTGTGCTTTAGATTTGCAATTTTTATGTCAATGTTATGCTAAGTTTTTGTTTCCTTTATTCTTTACATAACAACATATGATAACATATAAATATTATTTCGTAGACCTACCTATATCTATCAGACTGATATTATCTCTTTCTCAATTTAGCAGTCAGTTTTAAATATCTGAATCAACAGCGGACATAATTTATAGGCAGGGGAGATTTAAAACAAAAATGAATTAACATTTGGAATATTTACTATGAAGTATGACATCATTTTGGTACAGTCATATCGTTTATAGAAATAACTACCTTGATCCTGTTCTTGTGTTGCTTGCACAACCTTCACTATAATGATTACTACGTGCATACTTTTATATATATGTGTTGCGTTTGACTTTGTCATTTGATTGGTACTTTCAAAGGTTCAAGCCAATTAGAATATCGGAATTTCGATAATAATGTTTTTAGGATTTCAAAGATTATGCCGTTATAACAACAAATATTTAAAGGAAAGAATGAAATAAATATTTAAGGTGGCTCTCATACAACAAAAGTGTGTTTGTTTTTGCTGCTACCAGGCTGTATCTTATGAATCATGGTAGACATTTGAAATTTTCACAAATGATGTATTTCTGTTGCCGCTATAACAACAAATACTAAAAAACAGAATAAAATAAATATTTAAGGGGCTCTCAAACAAAGTGTTTTTTTTTTTTGCTCGTTTTGGTACGAAATCCTTCGTGCGCGAATTGCCTGACACTTAGCCGGTTTTTTAATCTTGCAGGTTTTTTGGATTAGGGTGGTGGAAGAATTCATAAAATTGTATAAATATACGTTTAAAATATACTACTATAAACTGAGGAATAAACACAGCATTTTGTTCAAATGACATGTTTTTGTGCTCAATTTGGAAATTTGTTGTACGAAAATGTATGAAAAATAAGAGCTTTTGAAGCACTAAATAAATTATATTCCATTTTTAGTAAAATGTATGTCATAGCTTTAGTAGTTTTTGTTAGAAAACCGAGTGTAAATAATGACGAGTGAGTTTTCGGTGTCGAAATTCGCCTGAATATTTTTATTTATCGCAATTGTAAAGCAGATCCGACAATAATCATATCAACATATTTAAGACAGTATATGCAGCAAGAAGTCTTTAGTGTTTGAAATTATAGTCATTATTATAATATTTACATGGCCTACATACTTGTAATTTAGTAGTGTTAATGTCTGTTTTAAATCGGCTTTATATCTTCATTTAAGCATTTAGGTCGCGTGAGCGGAGTTATTTGTTTAAATGGTTACATTTCTTAATAGCAAAATGTTTTTTATCCATCTTATACTTACTAGTATAATTAATGAAATTTAAAATACAATTAACTAGCTAACCTGCCAAAAGCCGTTTACCCATATAGATTTGGGGTGGACCACCCTTATCACCTAGATGTTAGTTGTAATAAAAGATACTAAACTATTACCAGACTTACTGGACATAAAATGTTATCAAAATTGGTCAAGCCGGAGTACGGTAACTAAAACTGTGACACGGGTATTGTATAGTACAAACATTGGATATTGCGTGAATGACGTATGCAGGTTAAAGAATCATGTTCACTTTCCATACATTGATTGACCTGGTTCATGTTTTTTTAAAGGGCGCGTCTACCTACTATCATTGATAATTTAAATTAGTTTTTGCTTAAAAAAGAATAATATCTAAGCATTTTTTCATCTGGAGTCCAGGTAGATTCATCATTTGTAAATAATGTTTTGAAGTTATATCAGCTGTCAAAACTCAAGATAATTGTGAAGCTACTTAAAAATTAATGCGTTTATATAAAATGTTTTTGTTTTGACGTGTAAATAAATTAATATGTCATTGTTACTGTGTAATTTTTAACCTTATGATGAAAGTATTTTTTTCCGTAGTAGAGGAAAAATAACAAACCGTCATTGTAGGGTCCGAATCACGTAGAGATATTTTTTTTCGGCCTTGCTATTTTAATCCTGACGTTATGTTAAGACAATTACATGATATGAAATAATTAAAAAAAAAAAAAACTAAATTTTGAGATATCATCACATCACTAGACGCGTTAGTAAATTTTAAAGTCAAAATTGGAGATGATTCTTTCGTTCAGCCAACAATTTAGTAACTGTTAATAGGTATAATAACGTTTTGTATGTATTAGGACAATTTTTTTTTGTTACAGCTACACATAGCATCTGCAAATGGCTACATAAAAGTGGTGGAGTTTCTATTGGAGCATCGTGCGTCTACCGACGTGGTGGATCATGATATGTGGCAACCAGTACACGCGGCCGCCTGCTGGGGACACGTTAGTATTACGCCCATGGCATGGCATTTTGTTTATCGAATTATGTTCATGATATGTTACTACTACTCTGTTTGTTCATGAACCAAAATCCGAATAATATTGAATTGTTCTTTTAATTTTATCTTCGTGTTAATTCATATCCGTGAAGATTATCTGTGGCTCCGTTACATCATAAATTATCGAAAAATGCGTTTCTTTGGAGTATTAGCATCTAGAAAATGGGCGAAATTTCGTTTTCGAAAAAAAAATAGGTCTTCAAATGTAATTTTCGTTTTCGGAAAAACAAGTAAAATATGTCTCCAAATGTCATGTTAATGTTGTACGAGTAGTATTTATTCTTCACTGACATGACACATTAATATTACATTCATAGTTAATGTGATCATGCTTTGGTTAATTTATTTATGCAATAAAAGGAACCCTGTTATTTAAAATACAATACCACTAGTTGTTTTCCTACGACATCGCCCGCGTATATTATAGCCTATGTAACTCGCGTATAATGTAGCTTACCATAGGTGAAAGAATTTTCATGATCAAATCATCAAATTCCGAAAATTACCCCCCATTCGTAGACACTTTACCTCTTTGTAATATTGACTTAAACTCCGAATAAAAGTGTTAATGTCACACGTTAGTCGTCAGTCAATCGGTCATTCCATTTTTTTGACGTGATATAAATTAACTGTTCTAAACTGATAGTAAGTACCTTTGATTAGCTGATAATTTTTTCGCGAGTTCAGTGTTGCTCCCATAGTAAAAGTTTTACTCGACTCACCCCACGAAGTCCTGGTACAAAATAATTTTCCAACTTATATTTAAAAACGAAAGGTCACTCACTCATAACGAAATATTAGAAGCTACAAGTGCTAGGAGTTTATAAATTTGCATGGGGTCTTTTTAGGATTTCTGTGCTTACTAAGACGGGATTTTGCGACATTCATTGTTTTTAGGTTTTGTTCTCCAAAATATCATCCCAAAAAAAATTCGCAAAAAGTCATTTTCTCATAAGATAATTTTCTCAAAAATCAATTTCGCACGATGTCTCTTTTGAAGAATGTCATTCGCAAAATGATTATGTTCTCTGTATATTATTAAGTAGCCCTAATGCTAACAACCAAACAGGTTAAAATAAAAAAATGAATGAATTAATGAATAATCTTCTTATTAAGTAGCCCTAATGCTAACAACGACATTAGGGACATTAGAAAGTGACGTTTTTCAAAGAAAGAGAAAAAGTAATTTTTCTGAGAAAATGACTTTCTGCAACTTTTTCGTGATGACATTTTGAGAAAGTGACATACCACGTCAAAATCGTTTTTGGGGTTGATGGTTTGTAAGACTTTTCTTTATTACAAATTCTTATCTATCTTCATCATCACGCGGACAAAGTAAAGTCAAATAACAACAGCTAGTTCTTATTAAATCGTAGATTTTAACTTAGGTCTTATTTATTTTAGTGTTTTGTTCCAGTTAGAGGTGTTAGAGCTACTTGTGCAATATGGCGCTGATCTCAATGTAAGAAATAAGCACGATGAAACACCCGCAGGTCAGTATATTATAATTAAGTAAGTTTAGAAACTAATATCTTTGTAAGTTTACTCATTAATTAACATAAAAATTTAAGATATATCACACTCATGCTTACACATCTCAACAAAAAAAGTCGTAACCATAAACACAGCTCCTTTCCCACAGTTATACACTTTCATGCGTCACGATCAAATAAAGTGATGAGATATGACGTAAGCACGAAGCATGCAATGAGGTTTAGTAGCTAAATTAATTTTCAGTTGTGTTTTTTCGACGAGCTTGTGTATTTTGTTTAATTCAAATTAATAACAGCAAAATCAAAAGCGATTTAACTTATCGTAAGGACAACGTCACTATTATTCGTCAAGGTGCGCTAGTCGTAATCGTCATAGGTGCGCGAGTCGTAATGAAGCACGCCGAAGTGCTTTGTATAAAAAGTGCAAAAATTATAAACTTTCTATCTTAAAAAGGAAAAATATATACTATTGGGACTTGCAATGCTTAATTTGTAATATCACCTATTATAATTATAATATCTAATCAGATAAAAATTAAATTGTGTCCTCTTAATAAATTATTATTCGACTAATATTTTTGTTAAATAATAAAATATAATAAAAAAAAACTTTCTAAATTTCAACTGTTACTTAGGCTTGGTATTAAAATTCAGAAAAATAGAACAAATTATATTTATCGCCATACGGTGTGCAAATATAATTTGCAATTGTTAATGCATAATTTAATCTCAACATTTGTTTGTTTGGTGTAGATATATGTGAGGAGGGAGAGATGCGCGCGCGTATCCTACGTCTAGCGGTGGAGCAAGAGGAGCGGCGGAGACGCGCGCTACACGCGCACGCGCACACCGAGCGATCCGCCACCGCGAGACGATCTTCATCCACCGCCAGTACTAGCAGGTACAGAAGAAGGAAGAAAGATAGACTTTTTTTTTAATTTTTATTAATCGTCTTCATTAATATTTTTTCTTAATGAAAAAAAAAAATGCTTAAAAAATCCATTTGTGCCTGGCACTCTGAGATGGGACTTGAACCCATGATCTTTCGCAATCTGGGCTCTAACCACTGAGCTGCCCAGGACCTAATAAGACCTACAATTTTTTTTCTTCAGTCCTGTTAAGTCCATATTTTTCAGTATTGCATTGTGAATCCAAAATTGATCAAATTAATAATCATTAATATTTCACAATTAAAAAAATACATTTCCAAGTCATTACAAATCACTAACGGTCAGCTGCACAGACGTCTATTAAGGTTTGATGACGTCTTTAGACTCTAATGAATGTCAAATTTATATCGGTAATGTCGCTTTAAACTGATGACAATTTTAACGGACGTTTGTGAAACTGGCTGTAAGTTTTTATCTACGTGCCAAAGTTCGCTATATAGTATATTTAAAGTACTTCAATATTATTTGGTAGAATAAATAATCTCACAATATCTGAGAGACATCAATTTATTTTATTAGTATTTGGTAAATAAATAATATTATTACACAAATCAATTAAGTTTTCACCATAAATTAATTCACAAGAGCATGAAACGTGTTAATAGAAAAAATAATAAAAACAAAAATGAAACAAACATTGGACAATATGAGATATATAAGATTTACAATTTAATCATTGAGTATTTCTCTCAACTTCTTCGTATTAACATAAATACTGTTATTAAAAATGTCACTTTTAATTGGAGAATCGTATACTTAAATCACTCCTTACAAATTGAAGCCACGAAGTGACGTCACGCCGTGCTGCTGTAGCGAAAAACTTATGAGTGTCTAGGCAATCTTTGTAAAATCAAATAGTTACTTGTCATTAGTTAAAAGCGATATTGGTCATACAAATTCGACATTAATTAGAGATTAAAGGCGTCATTAAACCTTAATGGATGTTTGTGCAACTGTTTATGTAAATAATTTAATGCTATATCTATTTAGCAAGATTGATGATATTTATCATCATCATCATCATCAGCCTTTTTTACGTCCCCACTGCAGGGGCTCAGGCCTTCCTTATGGATGGTTAAGGAGGATGGGCCATGACCTTCCACGCTGGCCCAATGCGGATTGGAGGGTATTAACGACTGCAAATGCACCTGGGACCAACGGCTTAACGTGCCTTCCGAAGCACGAAGTAGCTCGAGATAATAATTTTTTGGTCACCCATTGCGTGACCGACCCTTGCGAAAGTTGCTTAACAACAACAATCGCTGGCCGCGGCGCTTATCCTCTACGCCAACGAGCTACTTATATGATATTTAGAAGTAGTAATATTTTCCAAATTAGTGTAAAAAAAAAATATTTTGTTAAATTGTGTACAAGTTGAAATGGTTCATATTTTCCCAACATAAGTATAATGTTCTATAAATATCGTTGCAATTTAAATTGTCACATTAACTAAATGCATATTTTATGTGACGTGTCATCGATTTGATTGTCATACTCTTATTATTATTTTTTTGGTAAAAGATACCGGAATCTAGTCCATACAGCCATATACCAATATCTGAGATTTGTGATGTTTTTGTCTTTGTTACTGTATTGTTGGGACTTTTTTGTATTTTCTGTATTTTTTCTTATATAACGTTGTATCACGACTGGATTCCGCAGAATACCAGTGCAGGTGGTACTACGAACTGCTTATACTGATCTAGGTCCAGTGTTGGCATCACACGACAAACGATTCCGTTAATGAGCTCAGTTGATGTTTTCTAAAATTATTTATGGGAACAACTTTAGCTTCACTTTGAAATTGGTACTGATATTTAATATTATTCCAGAGTTCGGTCTGTACGTCGAACCTCGCTGCGAGAGAAACAGTTGGCAGCTAAAGCGGACGCGCGAGGCGAGGCAAGGTTAAGGGAGACATTCGATTCGGCAGTAGACGATGAATTGCAGGTCAGTTTGGTAGGTGGATAGGTTATGTGGTTATATGAAGTCATTACGAAATTGATATTATCTTATGTATGTATGTTTGTTACTCTTTCACATAAAAATTACTGACCGGATTTTGATGGAATTTGGTATACGGATAATTCTAAACCTAAATTAACACATGGGCTTTTTATCTTACTGAAATTTAGGCCTTGGTTACCAAGGGACCTCGTGGCCAAAACCACTGACGGAAAGATAGTCTTATATAAGAAATACCTTTTGACAGCTTTCCATGTATATTCAAGTAACAAATTAAAATATTGATAAAAATTGATTCATGGTACTTTTCATGTTCTACTGCGCTATATTACGATTACTCTCGAAAATCAAACAATTTGTTACAAAGTTTGTTACAAAGAATCAGATTGCTGCAATAGTTATAACTTAATTTAAAATAAGCTTTTTTCTTTAGAGTACTCCAAATACGATTCCACTGATTTTTTACCAACTAGTTACTCATATGCTGTCACTGTGGCACTATAATTTTTTATTTTTAGGTCTAGTTCTTTAATCAATTGTCGTCACAGAATGTATGTTTCTTTCAGTCTGTGTAAAGATAAACAAGTAATGTGTTACGGAACTTATACGATAGTAATTGAATCGGGTCAGTTAAGAAATATCTACCTTTGCCCATAGTCACGAGTATTTGACAGATATTAGGAATGCATTCTCTCGGCGGCTAAACTATAGTTAAGATACCATCATTGATATCATAATGGAGCAACAGACATAGCATTTGACATCACAATGTGAAAGATATCTACTAGGTGGCACTAATGTGGAATTTAATCAATGAAAACTTGAAAAAATATGATATTTAATGTGTTTTGCAATATAAATATGTTTGTTTGTCTACATCAAACTAATTAAATTGGGCAGGTTTGATTGAGAGAGTGATAGGGGTGTCCGTTAATTAAGTGAGGGTCGAAAAGGGAAGAGTTGTTTGGAAAGTCATTCATTCCCTCAATTGGCAAGTAGGTACTACGAAAATGTATTTGGTACTTTTTGAATTCATGAAGTTAAACATGAATATTACCAGATGGTTTCCTCAAGTGGAACTTGCCACTTTCACACATCAACTGGTCTAATTATCTTACTTGGCTGTCAGTTTAATACCATAAGTTACTGTTGTGTTAAACTAGCAGCCAAGAAAGCGAACGAGAGTATGCATAAAAAAACTTGTTAATATTGACCATAAAAAGTAATACAAATGTTTATTTCCTCCGCACGCGATTAATTAACATGATGATTGATACGCGTTCCCGGTTATGAATTGAAAATATTTGTATAGAAATCGATCCTTGCATATGATGTAGAAACAATTATACCGTAGTCGTTCTAAATAGAACAGGGAGATATTTTTTGCTATTTTTTATACTAAACTCTATAAAAGTGAAAAATTATTCCCGAAACTTCTGTTATAGTCTGGCGGTTAATATAAATAACCCACAAAAACCTCCGGTCTGTAATAGATGTTTCGTGATTTATTTTTCACTTTTATTAAGTTCTATCTAAAGTCGGTTTTATTCTTTGCTCCTCTTTCAAAGTCGGGTTAATTTTAATAGTTAAGGTATGTCTTTAAAACTACTAAATCCATTTTGATGAAACTTGTGATGTTCCCTAACTTGAAAGCTAAGCAATCAAACAAAAAAAGTATAATTGCGGAGCGATGTTATATTTCCGAAAAATATGTGGACAAACGTACATACTTACACTTTCAAAATTATGCACACATTTTTAGAAGCCGTTTTACATTGATAAATTATATCTCTCATTATAACTTAAATGAATACGAAATTCAAAATTCAAATGAAGTTTGAGTATATGAAAAAAATACATTTTATTTACGTATCTTCCTGATCATTAGCCGAGTGGGTAGAGACAGCCAGCACCTTACAGCTCGGTCTCTATATACGTCTACACGTAGAATGACGTTTTTTTCTGTCTATTTTCTTTATACGTTTATGGCCACTTGTAATACTTATCACATTAAGCGTACCTAATGGCATCAAGTCCGCCATTTCTATTTATTTAATTGTGCAATAAAGCTTAAATAAATGTGTATTGTATGACTTCAGAGTGTTGTAGCTTTTACACATGATATATTTATATATAATTTGGTCATTGATCGTGATTTAAATATAGCTGTAACTTTTTAGCGTTTACCACAACAGGAAAAACGGGTGCCCTTATGGAATTATGAAAAAAATAAGTTCCCCTCCCAATTTCTAGTATTTTCTAATTTCATTTAATTCTGTCGGGATTGCCGCATCCGATAGAAGTCATTTTTGATCACAATAAAACTATAAAATTGATTCTTCGTACTGTGGGGATAATGTACGTTTATAATAACACATTTTTGGAATTAGTTGTGTTAGGAAGAGGAGGCAGAGTTACGAGTATATATTAGCAGAATGCCGATGCATTGTCAATTTATTTAAGAGGGCGCGTTGTTGAAAATAAAAACGAGATATAAAATATTTCAAATTGGTTCTGTCGTTACCAAAATGTGAAATACCCCGAAAATTCTCATTTTTTCCGTTTCTACTAGTAATTACACTTTTTTATAAAAAAATGTAAGCAGAAGATTTTCTGCAGCACTTTTACAATAATTGTAATAGTTTGCGTGTAATTACATGCGTTTTTGTCGCGCAACTTGCTATCCTCTTAACATAATTTACACATAGGCAATTTTAACGATGCTCATAAAAGTAAAATAACAACCTTAACTTGTTTTAGTTTCGATAATTTACGCGACTTCTACATAACAATGCAGCGTAATAAAACACCAGCATTATTATGCTAATCTGCTCATTATTAATTTTATTACGCGGATGAATTTTGAGGTTATCTCTGCTTTGCATCTGTTGTGCAACGTTCACGCTGATGCTTGCACTGTAAATCACTTTCGGCTTTATTGTCCTAAAATTGGACAAACTTTAAAAAAATATACAAAACAATATAAACTCATCTAGAAAGGTATAAACAAATATCTTGAATTCTGTACTGTTCCGGGGCCTCTTCGTATTGTTTTGTACTTAATTTATTATAACTTGTCAAACTACTGTTCCTGTAGTTTTTATTAAAGTAACTTGTGGATAGGTTATAGGATATATTTATACCCGTTTAAGTAAAAAAAAGAATTGTAAAAGTAATAGGGCTAATATCTGAAACGTAGTGGATCTGGCGACAGATAATCTGTACAAAAATAACTTTTATATATTTAGAAAAAGTTTAAAATTGTGCATTCTCTGAATACATAAACAATACATGCAGTTAAAATAGAACCTTAGATAAAACATATAAAAACTGGAATCAAGGTAGTAATATTAAATTTATTTTAAATCTGCCTATAGTATTTAAAAGGGAAGTAGTTAATTACGCAGATAACTTTCACTATAGGTAATTGTTTTTAAACTATTTCAAAAAAGGAAGTTCTCAGTTTGACTTGTATGTATGTTTGTGCGCGATTATCTCGTTTTCAGCATAGTATTTTTCAGACTTAGGAGAAGGTTTTAGATATATTAACCGACTTAAAAATGGAAATTTTTTTAGAGTTGTAGATATTGTCCGCGATAATTTCGCGTTTGGCTGAACCGATTGACGCGGTTTTCAGAAAAGTATTTTAGTGTTATTTATAAAAAATATCAATATCACTAATAAAAACTAAAAAAAACTTATATACATATAGTACTTTCTTGTATAAGCCGCTTCGGAGATAAGTATTGTTCATCACTTTTTGAAGTTTAAAGACAGTTCTATTTTTTAAAAAGGCTTTTTTCTAGTAAAAAAATAATAGAAACAATAAAATATAAATATACCCCATATTAAATTTGTATGTGCCTTAATGTAACCAACAAGCTTTGTCTCGTATGAATGTAACCTAATTTTAAATAATCTTAGGTGATAATGTAGGCCGATTGTTACAGTGAAATCTATACAATGGCGTCTATAGAGAAACTAATTGGGACCAATTAGGGGAATAACTGCGCGGTACTTTCCGTCCGTATTAGCAGGCGGTATGCGGTGCGCGCGCAACTCATCAAATATAACATTTCTACACACCGTTCAATTAGCGTCAATGATTGCTCTGAAGTTTGCTAATCTAGGTGTGTTAGCCACTATTGATGACAACCTTCATGTATGAAAGATCGCCATTGCGTCTCTATCTATAGTAAAGAACACGTAAAATTCATAATAGTCGAATCTCCACAGTTGATTTTAAGCTTAAAACAATGTTAGTTAAGTTCAAAATTGACTGTGGTATTTGACAGTATGTGTGTAGTACAAATAATGTTTGATTATTTTTTAACATCGTATAATTTTTATTAATTAAGCACTTAATTTTAATTCTTGAGTAATATTTTGAAATGCAAAATTACCTCGTAAGCGTGTTTTAGAACACTACCTTTTTATGAAATCAAACTGCAAGAGTGCTATGAAAGGTACTACTAATAATAATTAAGGTGGAAACATGTGTGTCAGTGTCTTCATAAAGATTATTTATGGTTTTTGAAACGTCAAACTATTGTTCATACCTGTTAGCCATTTTTGTATTTTTTTAAACTCATAGTCCATATCTCATTACTATTTGATATTTGATATGAGATAATAATATATATTATAATAATATAATAGATAATTAATGTTAAAAGGGTTTAGCCGGATACGTATGACGAGTCGGCCCCCAAATGGGAATCGATATTGAAACTTATGTTTTAATATCGACTTGATGTTCAAACACGATTTATGTACTTTTCGCGACCGACTTCCGCTTTGACCTTGAGATAGAGAGCAAAATATCCGTATGCTTGACTATTACTGAATGAGATATATCTCTGAAGCTAATTAAGATAAAGAAGTGAAACTAACGCGAGGTGTTAGGTTACATTACAGAGTATATCACATATATTTTTTTATAATTTTTAGAATAAAAAATTACATTAAAAAAATAAAAATAAAAAAAAACATGTTTTTTTTTCTGAGTTCTCTGTGACTTACAATCACGAAATTAATATATGTTATGCTCCTTTGTGTGCTCTATCACCCATAAAAATTGCGTGAAAAAAAAGTTGGTGCAACACAACGAAAAAAAATTATATGTGATTCGCGCCTTGTAGTGTGAGTGTATAAACAAACAAGTTCGAACTTGTTATCGAGCTGTTTACTGCATCGTTTGTTTAGTTAGTTTAGTTTAGTAAAGTAGCAGTCATTTGTATTACACAAGAAGGCAGTTTGGGACTCAAATTCTGTCATAGGTATTTTTTATCAGCATTTTGAAATTATTAACTATCGAACCAAATCATTATTAAGTAATAATGTCGAGAAAGTGTAAAAATTGTAACAAGTACCTGTGTAAGATTCCTGGTTATAAAAAAATTATAAAGAATGAAGAAGAAGCTAAAGTGTTTAGTGACTGTTTGAATAAAATCGTAATAGTTAGTGATATTTTTTGTAAGAAGTGTCGACTTATCCCATATATTAACAAAAAAGCTTCTACTTCTAAATGTGCAGCATTTAACTTGGCCGAAATAATGGACGATCAAAATAATCTCTCAGTACAATATGTGAAATCAGCACCTAATATCATCAAAACAGAAGTAAAATCAAGACATATAAATAGAAAAGTCTATCGAATTTACATTCACTATATTTCCGAAGGTAATGACTACAATAGTATTCTTCGTTATTGCTGTGATTGCCCCAATGGCAAACGTACAGTGGGATGCTGTTCTCATGTAGCAGCTATTATTTATTATCTATCATATGGATGATATTTGTCCAAAATCGTACGTCCTGCTGAGGTCCTAACTAAGTTATTTGCGACTCAAAGTGTTCCGATTGTAATTAATTACAACAGTGACGATGATTAATATTTTGTTTCTTGTATTTTGATAGACACGAAAAAGTAATAATAATAAGTATTGAACACTGGCTGTTTTTTTTTTTCATTTCTTTTTTAACTATTATCCCATCTCTTAAGACTAGTTACTTATGTTTTAAAACAAGCTGATGTGAAATTTCGAAAAAAAAACAATGATGTAATGTGAAAACCTTATAATACAGGGGAATACCATAAGACAGAAATCACATATAATTTTTTTTCGTTGTGTTGCACCAACTTTTTTTTCACGCAATTTTTATGGGTAATAGAGCACACAAAGGAGCATAACATATATTAATTTCGTGATTGTAAGTCACAGAGAACTCAGAAAAAAAAACATGTTTTTTTTATTTTTTACTTTTTTAATGTAATTTTTTATTCTAAAAATTATAAAAAAATATATGTGATATACTCTGTAATGTAACCTAACACCTCACGTTAGTTTCACTTCTTTATATTAATTAGCTTTAGAGATATATCACATTCAGTAATAGTCAAGCATACGGATATTTTGCTCTCTGTCTCAAGGTCAAAGCGGAAGTCGGTCGCGAAAAGTACATAAATCGTGTTTGAACATCAAGTCGATATTAAAACATAAGTTTCAATATCGATTCCCATTTGGGGGCCGACTCGTCATACGTATCCGGCTAAACCCTTTATATTAAGTTTCTGGTTTCCCCATAAACTATTAAAAAAAATAACGACAAGTCGTTCAATCCTATTAGATTTTGTTGTTATAAAACCTGTAAATATTTAGTTTTGTATTTCACGGTTTCTTCGCAATAGAAATTCAATTTACGAAGAGTATAACTATAATTGGTTTTAAATAAAAAAAGTTCGGGGCAGTGGGTAATATTATCAAAGTATAATTTTAATGAAAAAATACCCTAAGTAGTAGGTCTACTAAATAAGTTTCATATTTTTACTACAAGTCAGATTATGGGTAAGGCCTCAATAACTACTTAAGTGGTCTAATACAACAAAATCTAATTAATTATGAACAAACATATCAAAAAAATATTGTTAAAAATTACATATCTGTACAGTTATAGTTTTTTCTATATTTCTTGTTATTAGAAATTCTAAATTAAACTTACCTGTACATTTTTTTGCTAACGACACGAACGCTTCATGAAATTATAAATTAATTATAGTATTTGTTTTTACAAGACACTCATTTGTTAAACCGTTGAAGGTGTCTCGGAGATGCTTTAGGCTTACATCGGAACCTTTAGCAAACCTTACCGCATTACGTAGTCGATATTTTCAAATAAATCATCTTGCAGCAAACCAGCTTCCACTTCATTTTTAACAATGAAAATACATCTAACTTTCCAGGACAAATATACCCTGTCACCTGTGTACAGCTTCAGCTAGTAGTAACATCACCTTTCCTAAAAGATTATAAGAGTAACAATCATAAATAAGTTCGGAACCACTGTTTTGCTTTGATGTTTTGTAACTATATAGCTACAGGATACGACATGAGATGCTTATCGTCATAATGACGATATTTCGTTTCAATTTACTACTTTGACATGTCTTTTGGTAGATTTTGGGATAAATAACTAAGTTGGAAATACTGCTGTCAAATCCATATTGATCATTCTTCAATACAAAAAAATTGTAAAACGCAACGAAATAGCGTTATAACTTAAATGTTGTATTCTTTGAATACAGTTATAGCTAGAGGAAGCAGGTGATCGCTCTGTTGCTGGCAGATTATCATTGATTCCGGTCACATGTTTCTTCATTAAAAACCATATGCTTTTAGAAGTTTAGATAATATCACATATAACAAGAAGTATATCGACGGAAATACACCAAGCTATAACGAAGTACTCGTACATGTGTTTTGTTGGTTTATTTCTTTAGTCCCTTACATAAGAGAACATGCCATGTGAATATGTTAAAAATCCAATGTAACTTTCACCACTTTCTTGGGAAATTCCTTGTTTTAATGTTTTTTGAGAGTTTCAGTCAGAGCACGTTAGTTTACTATAAAAAGTTAGTTAATTGTTACACGCTACAATGATTTATTTCGTGGCACACGACGAATGCTGCAATAGAAATAACTTTGCACGTTAAAACAATAAAAGTAATGTTTGAAATGTTCCTCTGAGTGTTGAGTAAAATAACATTTCATAATTGCAAATGCTTATGATTTGCTGCTTCGTTTATAGGTATATTTCTATCCCATTGCGCTTCTATAACTTAATTGAGCAAGACCAAAGATAGTTGGTCCAAACGTTTACGCTCGGGGATGATGAATTAATCGGGACTAGTTTTTTGTTAATACCACCAAGTAATTGAAATCGTTATATTTGAACTTAATGATAAGATAAATAAGCGTCAGTTGCAATCTATTAAAATTCTATACGTCGTGTCGTTGTCCTTATAATATCTGAATTCTAAAAAATTTTTCACTTCCTCTTCCACTTGACTTCAGAACCACGCCGAAGTTAAACTAATAAAAAGTTGACAAGTATCATATACCGTCAATCGAACATTGCAAAAAAGTTCGACCGTTCATTTGTTACGCTGTTTGTATATTGTATAATTAATCAGCAGTACGTCTAATTACTATCGTTCTCGCGTCGAAAGCAGAGAAAGTTTGCGGGGAACGTGAACAGCTCACGGTCTACTTGAAATGTTCGGCTCAGATAACTCTGATGTCTCGGATGTGTAG
Organism: Diatraea saccharalis; assembly: GCA_918026875.4. Taxonomy (NCBI): domain Eukaryota; kingdom Metazoa; phylum Arthropoda; class Insecta; order Lepidoptera; family Crambidae; genus Diatraea; species Diatraea saccharalis. The sequence continues at coordinate 11,320,292 of OU893337.1, forward strand.
CTTGAAACACTAGCAACTACCTACACGAGCAATCAGGGCTATAGTATTAATAACGACATTTATATGTGCTTGTTGTACTCTTTCTTGTTCATAGATATAAGTCCCGCAATGGTTAGTAGGGAAAAATACTATTCCATTAGGATTAAACTAATTTAGACTGATTGGTCAGTTTAGGTTTGTGGTTTTCAAAGTGATCTGGATCCATGCAAGATTAGAAGGTTTATAATGTCTATCTGAACGTATTTTAACTTTTTAATGCAGTTTTTACGAATGCACATACATTTTAATTTACGACCAAGGTTTTATCTGTATTATTCATTATGTTTGTAAATGAACAAAACATGAATATTATAAAAAGTATGAGACATGTAATGAGACGCATGTGCATACATATTATTTTCTTTTGACCGATCAGTATGTGGTGTTTGATTGATTATAATAAGTTAATAGCAACTTCCCTTGCTTTATAATAGATGGTGATCAAAATTAAAAACAAATAATTTATTAACGACACAATTGTTAAAGTTTTAATATAAATAAATTTGTATACAATATATAATGTTGATATTAATAGTTTTTATTATTAGCAGCACTTATTCCAACGATTAAGTAAACGATTGGTTTATGGTAAAATTAACTATTCTCTAATGTGTTTTCGTTCCGATTTCTGTATGACACAAATTATAATTCTGAATTTTCTTCCGTTATATATGATGATAAAATGAAGTCCAAGTAGATATAAATCATTATCATCATAGATCATGCATGATATCATCATAGTCGTTGTTGCAAATAATAAATTGTAGTGTTATGAAGACTTGTCATATGATTGTTATGTATTGAGAAAACGTACCGTGGTATACTAATGTACTGAAATTTATACATAAAGACAATATTTCAACATTACCGACGAACATAAACTTACATGTTAATTTGTCACGGCAAAATCAAATATATATAGCAAATATTGTTATTGTTATATAGGTGTACCACAATCTGATAGCAAAACGAGAAATTTTTATTTGTAGAAGGCTACATTGGGGAAAAAGGATAAAGACGTCTTGATATAAAGATTAAAAACAATATTTGTAACTTAAGGTATCTATCAATGGCGTTTTGGTTATTAACACAAAATGAATTAATATATTCAGAACAATTTACACTTTGACATGACAGTTGTCAATGGTTGACAATTAACATTGCCGTATGCCGTATGTAATCGATTTTGTTTCTTTTGTTTATATGCCATTTAAATGCCATTTGGTACATCTATACATATATTGATTGATAGTATTTGTTACAACCATCATAGATAATTTACAAATCACTAATTCTCTAATTATAAATTTCAACAGGAATATATGATAATGGCCTGCCTTGCTATTTTCCAACACGCATTTTACAATCGTGTATTAAATATAACTTTTACTCAATGTTTTTGATTAGCATCTGTAATAGTAGTTTGACTAACCGCATCAACCCTACTTCAGCATCGGCTCGACATGCGCACGCGCCGACAGTCGTGCGGCCAGCGCGCACTCGTGGTTACCGCTCGCTCCTATCCTGATAATGCATTATGACATACAAATACTACTCTTCGAGTTTCAATTCTTCCTTTATGGTGCCTCATAAAGTGTTAGTGTATTGTTTCAAAGGACCAAGAGTGGCCTAGTGACGATGAAGTGTACAGTGCAGTGCTAGTACCAAAAATGTCTTTGGATATTATGTTTTTGACGCATGACAACTTGCGGCGTATGCGCAAGGAACCTCAGGTGTTAGGACTCAGATACAGGGTAGGTTCACATGAGATAGTGGTTAACCATTAGATATTTTTAATCAGGATGAAAACGGCAAATACCTATTTTGTCAACGAACAAATGTTGCTATGGTTATCCTTTTTCGTGTATAAATACAAGGCACTATTCTCATTGATGATTCATAGTTGGGTTGCTGGTCCACCTACTGTTTCATGGTGTTGACCACAGAAATACTAGATTTATTTCTGTGGTGTTGACGTAAACTTAAGGGTCTACTGACTAACGATCCGTTTAATCTGTATCTTGACTTTGGAATGTTAATCGTATCTAAAGTAATTTGATTTCTGTTACAGAAGTATTTTAGTTACTGGTGTCTGATCAGTGTGTGTGACATTGTCTGTTATTTAGTATGTTTACGATAGACTTTCGGGCTCTCTAATTTGTCTAAGTTATTAAATATACACAGGTTCTAATAAGACTGATATTTTGCATAAGTACGTGCTACACACTGGTGAACAATTTTAGAAACAGTGTGGAAGGAACACGTCCTATCCACATCTTATGTTATTTACGTATGTTCTAGTTATATCCGACTCACGTTTAATTCATATTTTTTTACCTTTAGTTAGGATGATCAGAAATGTTGTGGGAAACTTCAGTAAAAAGGTTTAAATAATAAAAACAATGATTACTATTGTACCACATCGTTAAATTTTACGAGAGACATAATATAATAACTTTTTTTTATTTACTAAGAAATTAAAGTCCATTTCCTACGCTTTTTTTTTGGAAGAACATCGAGCTGTTTATTGATTACTAGCTTTCCGCCGGCTGCTTCGCCCGCGTGGTCTTGTATTAAATATAAAATCTTACTTTTGAATTACCCTATCTATGAAAAAAACCGCATCAAAATCCGTTGCGTAGTTTTAAAGATTTAAGCATACATAGGGATATAGGGAAAGAGATAGCGACTTTGTTTTATACTATGTAGTGTTTTTTCTAAAGCGTTTAACTGTAATCAATTAGACTGATGTTTCTCTTTGCTAAAATCAATAAATAAATTCGTTATGATTGTACCAAGGACATTATACATGTTTTAACGCATGACCTTACGAAATAAAAGTAGATTCAAATGTGGTTTTATATTTTTAAATGGAGGGTTCTTTTTGCGAAACGTTTTACGTGTCTTCCTACAAAATTTTCACCACTTATGTGCACCCTACCGTTTATTTGTCTCCACATCACCCAAAGGTTATGTCTACGGTATTAAGTTCGTCAATATACATTTCAACAAGCTATATCAATAAATAAATAAGTTATATAAAATCACAATTAGGTCAAAGAAAAAAAATACGTACATAATGACATGAACTTGTTAAATTTAAGGTTTATTATTTAATTAATAATGGATCAATCGAAGTGTTTCCAAATAAGTTAACGATTTTAAGTAATATCTTAATTCTTACACTTTCAACTTTTGTCAACATTACCAAGACTAAATTAAAATAATTGTATTTCGGTAAAGCCAAATACGTAGCGCATTCACTTATAGACTGCAATTTGCAGTTGCAGTCCACAAATGCAGTGATTAGTTGACCTGCAAAATACTCTTAAAGTTTTTTGATATCCTATTTAGGTATAATGGACTTCATCCTACGAGCAACCGTACTATGGCGGAAAATGCGTCTTTATAATCAGATATAAAATTCATCTGTTCAATATTACTTCACAGAAAAATTATATTTCTTTATAACTAAGGAATTATCACTGTGTGTGTACACAGGAGCACATCAGATAACTACAAGAGGCCAAGTTTCTGCAGTTAATTTTGAATTTAACTATTACTAGATTAAGGCTTCGAATCAATTGCAGAAATTCAGCATATCGTAGTGACCTGACGTGCTTATTATCTATTATAATAATAATATCAAGGGTATCGTTTTTCTTCTTAGATAATGGCAAAAACAATGATCGAAGCTACAATTTTGTTAATATCATTTCATTGAATCATACTGATGTTTATTTGCAGGGCCTGTCAAATGGCACGGAAAATGACCAAAACAGCGCTAACCAATTGCAACCGAGTGAACTGCCACACAAAAGGCTCTCCACCAGTTCTACCACCTCCAACCACAGCTATGATTCTACCGTCGACTACTCGGTACCCAAACATACGTACAGCCAACGAGGCTCTACGCAAAGGAACAGTGATGTCAGTGACACCAACGAAAGTATCACATACATCCAACCTAAAATTACTAATCCCCTTTTCGGCGTGAACGCCGCATCGCATTACGCGCCCGGCTCGATACAAGTCCACGAAAGTATAAGTATCGAGCAGAAACACTACGAAAAGAGCCTACCGAACGGCGTCAGGAAAGCACCGGAAGGCCAAGACAATGACGCTTTCAAGTCGGAGGATTCGCTAGACGGTAGGAAAGAGTTGGTCGTCAACCCCAATCAAATCGCGATCACTGAAGGCGGCACCGCTACATACACCACGGACAATAATGGTAAAATCAATGTTCATGTCACCGTCATGATTAACGCAGGTAATTATATGCATCCTTACGAACAATATGAAAGTAAAAGCACTTTATATATAGCACAATGATTCATAACAAGGTTATCTGTAAAGTTCTCTAACAGTTTTGCACAGTGATGGTTTATTATAATGCGTTGGAGGGACTGTGTGCCGGGTTCCCAATATCGAAAGCGAGGATGCATATTATGAGGCAAGCAGTCTCGGTTGTAGCTTGCATGATATCTAATCTATTGGTGTTCCTTCTGTGAGATCGTTTACATCGCCTGAAGTAGTCTTAGACAAATGCATGATAGTGCTCTCTTCATCTTTCTTTCTGTCTCTTTAGAAATATTGTGTACACTTTTACTTATTTCACATTTACTATAGTTTACACCCTTGAGCTTTGGCACTTTGTTTTATTACACATATGATGAAATTCTTTACACAATTTAAATTCATTTGTATTGCTCTAATGAAGATAAGCATAATGTTTACTAACAAATGTGAAAGTGATGCACTACTTATGATTGAGAAACGTCCGTCTATTCAATGAAACAGTTATGCTTATCTCGGTAGAATGAATGCGAGTTATTTTGATTTCTTTAGTTTCGAAATATGAAATTTGTTGGTGCCCAATCGTCATTGTTTCTCTGACACGTTTCAGGGACATTAGCGGATTTGAAGAAGCAAAGAGCCCAGATAAGAACGAACGGCAGTCCAGTGGAGAACAGTCTCAGTTCAACAAATAATCACAGTACTAATTCTATACCGGAGATGACGAAGGACATACCTGTTCAATTGAACCCTATTAGCTTGTCGCCCAGTACTGGCACCGTGCCAAGATTCAGTGGCAACACCAGCGATGTAGTAGGCGACACTAGATCGCACAGGTGCTGTATCATTATGTAGTATGTTACTTACATCACCTTAATTCGTAAACAAAGAGAGATTTAAAGCGTACAAGTCTGATTGTCATTCCAAAAAGATTATATTTATCGATTAGAATCATACAACAATTGGCAATCGTAAAGATTGGACACATACTGCACTTTGGAAATCAAATCGTCATTCGTAATGGTCTGTTTAAAGTCGATCTATATTTATTATGAACCTATAATTTACAAAGGCATCTATTGTTCTATCTTTATTATATAGTATAGTAAGTATCCTTTGCCATCTTATCGATATACTCTCATTTTGACAGTAAGCCCGAACTCCACCGACTGTTAGTGCTCTGTTGTTGCTGATCAGACTGGTAGTGAAATGGTCATTAGTGCATTAGTGCTATTCTGTTAAAAACTCTTCGTCCAACTCGCCATCGAACGCAGTGCTGTTATATAACGAAGCTTCAATGAAATAAAACCTTTATTACATTTTGAAGTAGGTTGTATTTGATTGTACCTTTATGACGTAATAGCGCTACGTTCGGCGTGTTCGAGGCTGTTTTAACACGTTCATTTGTTTTCATAGCGTGTCAATGGAGCAACTTAACTTACACTTACGCTTGCGCTCAAACAACCGTTTTTGTACGTACGTGCGTACGTAGTTCGTATCAAGATACGTGTACGGTACGTACTGAACTGACTGAGCAAAACTGACCGTACGTCAGTTCCGCAGTAGGTTTTATAAATTTTCATATAAATGTCAAGCGCGACTGACGTACGTACTGACGGTTTGGTTGAGCACTCTAACTAGTCTAAGAGTGGTTTTTGAAATTTTAAAGAGAAATGTATGACTTTGATTAGAAACAATATTGATGACGACTGGGTAAAAAAAAAAAATCTATTTAGTCCGTCAGTAAGTTAATAGAAAAATATTAGATGCGTATTTTTTTTAACTTCAATTTAACCAGAAATAGCTCAGATAACATACATTAAGTTGATGAGAGGGGGGCTCGCTACGTCACAGTTTTGTAGAAAAGCGTGACATTTTAACTATGTATCGCCATTATTTAATGATAACAAAGAAAAATACGTGTTTAATATTTTTTTAACAATCTAATCAACCCATCAAACAAATAAAAATTAGTCGTCATCCCTATTCGTATGACTCACTTACACAAATGCACTATATTAAATGTAAAAGTGAATTTAAATAAAACCTATTTTTTTTTTTTTCACGTATATTTATTATTTCTTAAATTAATTATAATCTAAAAGACTGTTAAATGCCCTATATATGATGCCTAAAAAAATTCTCCCTAAACGCTTTTAGAAACTTTTTCCATTCACTAACGGGACTAAAAATGCTCTGACGGTTTAATTTTCAAAATGCTATTATGTAACTATTGTGTATTATGTTTTGATGGTGCAGTCGATAGTTTAAGTGTTCTGTATTCCAATCAGCCTTTACAGACGTTGGGTTTTATTATTGTTATATATATTGATTATTGCCGATGGATAATTGCCATTTTTGCTCACGAAGCAAGGGCTTGCCAATGTGCTAAGAAACTCGTGTGATAAATGTTGAACAGCTCAACAAGATTTTTTTTTTTTATATATAATTATATGTATATAGGGTTATAAGGAATTATAAATGGTTGCTATTATTCGAAGTAGTGTTAGATGTGAATCCTATAGAATATTGTCTTTTTTGAAATGTTATAAGTATTTTTACTATCGTAGTATCCTTTTCGCCTTACCTGTTATTGTAATACGAACATTCCATTCATTGTTTACTATATATATAAAAGTATAGTAGAACCAGTATCAATTATTATTTATAAATCATATCAGTATTCCAATTAATTGCATAATAATTTAAAAAAATCAATAATAAGAATAAAAGGGATTGTAAGAAAGTGCCTCACAGAATTTATTATATTTTATCTTTAATAATTCCTTTCACAAAGTATTATACCAGTATAAATATGTTATAGTGTTATGTTTTGAATTATTTGAAAACTGTTGCGTAGTATTTCAATTTCAAGTGATATTATTACTATAACTAACTGCGATAAATGCCTTATTTAGACAGATTAGAACCATTATTTTTTTTTATTCGGACACACGAACGCGATAAAACCTTCGTAGTATTCATAAAAACTATTGTACTAATTAAAAATGTGATTTTAATCGTATTCATTATTCATTATGAAAAATATATCCACAAGTGAAAAGTGTAACATTAAATTAATTGTTAATATATGATTTTGTACAAAATGCATAATTCATCATCACCGTGTTTAATCAAAATAATTATCTATGTTATAAGAATTTAATCAGTTGTGTCTTCTGAAGAGGTTGCGATTTAATTTTTATTTTAAAACAATATTCATCAGAACAGAGTAATTTTCGATATAAAGTCTTATGTATTCGAGGTGACCTTTGTAAGACTGGTTTTTTGTAGTTCTCATTTGTTATGTCACGCGCATGCGTATTCTAAAATTGGAGAAAAGTTTCAACGGTTTTTAACTTTTATGTGACATTACTGTTAATCGATAAATTAATAAATATGACATTATATTTTGCTTAATGCCAAGCTCTTAATGTGTTCATGTTACTAATACCATACTAGTTACATACTTATACATCTGTTATTTTGATTCTAAAAGAGCTTCCATAATGCTTATTGCTCTTCCAAATTGTCTCATAATGATAATGAAATATATTTCGAAATACTAATAAAAAAAACTGAAAATTTTTAATAATTATAAAGATAATACTATTTCATTTGCTCTATGTAAAAAATATGCGTACGCGCATCGACTTCGTCCAAATAAATGAACAGCTGTTAGTTGACAGAGAGAGGGGGCCACGGCATTTACTTTGTTACTTCGTTTTGAATTCTGTACATCACAATAACGTACATTATTTCACATAAACTGATTAACCAACTGGTTAAAATCACGATAGTAAGCTTGTAATTGAAACTGTATACAATGCCAACATGAAAAAGTAAGTGCTTGTTCACGTGCAACGCGAGGGTGCGCCAGAAGGCGGGATGGTCGAAACCAGGGGCCGGCAACTTGCTCTAAATTTCCATTAAAAAAAACTTTGCCCTCAAAACTCTTTAAATAATGTAATGGATCAATAGTTAGGACCCATATTATAATACGTTTTTTTTATGACTATTATAATTAAGATAGATACTCCAAGGTTATTATACATAAAATTTCAAATATAAAGTTAAAAAAACAAACAAATATACAAATTTATAATCGCACAAATATGTGACTTAAATATCAATGCCCGTGTCACATAGTGTGAACATTTGTGTGTTATCGAATAAGTGCGTACGTGTCTAGCGTCGAGGTAATATTAAAAATATGGAAACGGTTTCTTTCAGTGTCTTTTTAAAAACTATGAAATTTCATAGATTGTAGTTTTCGTCTTTACTCATAAGGTGGCCGACCTGATCTAGACTGGCTTATATTCAGATTGGAAGCCAGGCATATGTGCGACCGTGATGTGTCATCCGATGCGATAAACATGGACGACGCTCTTTTAATATTCATTAAAATAAAAAAGACAAGCTTTTCATATGATTTCTGATGTTATCTTCGCTAAATTTGAATTCTAGTTCAAGCTAGCTGTAAAGCCTTATACATTGATGACAAGATGAAATCTGTTTTCTTTTGTTACAATTCAGTCGTGTGTTTTGCTGCTAGTTCGACGTCAACACTCATACAAAATACCAAATGTATATATAATATGGGCACGAGCTCGCTCGAAACTTTCGCTGCACGTGCATTTTGTACAAAAACACTTGCATATCAATTCTATGTCCTAACCGTCGAATTATCGTGAACAAGCACCAAGTTGAATTACTTACTGCGTTATTGGAATGTACGGATTCGAGTTTCGAGTGCCTTTTCCTATGTACTGAATACTCAAATAGTGCCAATTCAATCTGTTTATTAAGACTATAAAAATAAAATACTCGTCCACAACTTTGAAGTCAAGCATTTGTAGACAAAAACGCTTCTTTGCTCGATTTTTCTTAAACGAGGAAACTATATAATATTTTTAAGGTCAATATTTCTGAAACACAAAACTTTGAAAATTACATGAGATTATTGTTTAATGCCACTCGCGGCACAAATTTAAAGGCCGTGATTTAAGTTATTATTTTTATGTGACAATACGTTTGCTGAAATCTTGGACAGAGCTTTGTTTATTAGAAAGCGAGCATAAGAAGAACTCCTTAATTAGAAAAGGATAAATTAAAACAGATTTTTTGTCTGCTTGATTTTGGAGTCAGTGACGATTTTTGTTAAAATAACAGTCAGAGATTAAAATCATTAGGCTATACTTGCTCACAAAAACGTGTCACTTTGAGATAATATGAGTTAATTTATCTAGGACCAATAGCTTTAACTCTGCTTTCAAGCTGTGCAAAGAGCCTTTTCGTGCCTTATTAAACGTCACTATTACTCATAGTAGTATTTAGTAAACTTGTAGATGTCACTCAATAAATATTGTATTTATTGAGCGGAAATGCCACAAAATTAATACTCGTTGTTTTGGAAATTCTATATTTAGACTAACTGCGACTTTTTTATCAAGGTTATTTTATAAACTCGCTTGTTCTAATCACTTCATGTTTAGTTTGTCCTTATTTATATACTTTCCTAATTATAAATTTGATATTGATGATTTAATCAAATCACCCTCTTGAGTTTGAGCAAGAGTGGGCTCCTTAATGAATGGTACAATAGAAGAGAATTACAACGCGAACATAATTTGGATGCGCGTCTAAAGATTTAAATCTCTGGTAAGTTTTAAATAGAGGCTTGTTAAAATGAAAATACTAAATGTCATTTAGTCAGTATGTTAAATGTATATAGTTGTAAACCTTTTCTGAGAGCACCCGAATGTTGGATAGTCAAGTATATTACTGGAACAGCTTTTAAAACGCGCCGTGACCTTATGAAACGTGACGAGTGTTCAAATATTATCTCGGGCTTGTCTTTATAGGCTAAGTAAGGGTGTCCCTTTGCTTGGTAAAAAACTACAGACTTTATAAAAGCCTTGTGGTTTATAAATTCCGGTTTCGCGTTTTAAAAATCTGTTTCGGCCTGTATTGCCGATGTTGAAAAATATTGTTATTGTGAAATTAATCCAGTGTTTTACATTTGTGGCAATATGGTTCGGTAGTTGGACATTCCGCTTCGTCGTTTCATATTTTCATGTAGATAATAATCGCTTAGTCTCTCAACTAAGTGAAATCATTCGTCCATATCATAGTCATTAGTGTAGCTACATATATTTCTTGAAAAGATATATTGTCTGTACTTAAAAAGTACTTATAAAACCTATGTATATTATGGATACGCTCGATGTATAATTTAAATGTAATAAAACTATTTTATCTACACTGTTTATTTAAGATTGGATTAGAGAGAAAGTATTGGTCAAATTTAAACAAATTATTATATCTATAAATTGTATTTTTACAGTAGGTTTGTTACTACGAAATTAAATGTAGCTAGTTGTTTGGTGTATATGAACATTTTTTCCTTGTTATTGGTATAATATAGTTATTATTAACAATAAACCTATTGTAGAAATTTACATATTATGGTCTTCAAAAATCGTCACAGATACAAAGCAATATTTAAAGGCCTTAAAAATATATAATAAAACAGATGTTTTCTTACAAATACTTTATAGTAGAATTTTGCAGTCTACACATATAAAGTAAAATTCAAATTATTCCTTATTTCAATTAATAAGATTAATACAACCAATGATATATTAAATAAGTTAAAAAGAAATAGATATCACTCTTGCGCGCATAAATTTATAAATTGTTGCAGTCGAATTCAGTTAATTGATGTAATTAGTTTCACTATTTTACTCCAAGCGCAACAGACTTTATATACCATACGTTTCATATTATCTATTGTTATCGTAGCTCAAATACTACACACATATATGGTATACATTTGAAATAAAATAACGAAAAAATATCTGAAAGACGCATGAAGAAAGCGTCATTATTGAAATCGTGAATTTTGTAAAAAAAAATATCAGCTAAAAAGTTTAAATACCAAATAAAATATTTGCTGCTAGCTATATTATTCTAAGAAAAATATAGGTCATGGTTGCCTTTTACAAACGTATTGAATACATACATGAGAAAACAGGACATTTGTTACGATAAGTTCAAGATGCAGAACAATAAATAATTTTAAATGTAATATACATAATATTTGTACAAGAATATCAACTGTTGTAATATCGATCAATTTTTTTTACCTAACAGTTGGCATGTAGATGCAATAGATTTGATGTTGTTTAATAGTTCTATAAGTCTTATACATTTTACAATTACAACTATCTTGTCACATGATAGCGTCAATTCTTTTTTTATAATATTAGGGTTGTACACAAAGCTTTTGGTAGTTTTCTACACACTTTTAGAGACGTATTTGGTGAATTTTTATAGTTGTTTTAGTGTCTATTTCCGCCTAAAATTTCATAATATCAGCGCAATTTTCTCTGTATGGTTTTAAATAATCTTATATCACTTTAATAGGTTGAATTGTAGATTTGTGTAGATAAACTGGCAACCTATACAAATTAAAAGTAACCTTGCCAACTTGGATCTCGTCTTCCTTTGGAATGTTTCGCCATATCCTACAGTAAAATATAAAGAATGATTTTTGTCCATTGCAATTTTAAAATATACTGAGCATCATAATATAATGGAATCAAACATTAGGTTTGATAATAAGGTATTTGCACCACGTCTTATTCGTTTCATTTTAAGGTTGCTATTGGCGTGTGTATCGCTTAAGTGGACATGTTGACGATCTTCGTCACTAAATCAGTCATTAGTGAAATAAACGTGTTTAATTCATTGTATACTGTACATTAGCGTCAAATTTCAAAACTCTCAGCAAAAATTGCATTTCAGATGTTATAAGTTTTACCTAATATTATCAAGTTGTGCAGTGTATTATCCGCACTCTCTTTAAACAATGTGGCTCAAATCTGTAATATAACAATTTGCGCTCGATTCATTTCCATTAAAATTATCATTGATTTCTTACTATCACATTTGAATTACCAGTATAGTTTCCGCGGGCCATCAAAAAAGTCTTTCGTCCTAATAGATTAATGAATGTAGTCTATGGACAAAACTTTTATTGTGGGACCTATATGAACATCGTTTGTTAAATCAAGAAAGTGTGCAAAATGTTAGTAAGTGTGACACCACGTGTCAATCAGTTCAGCGCTCTCGGTCTTAGCGAACGAAGTTTGTGTACGACAAACAGAGAGAGCAAATAGTCAAAGATGAAATCAAAAGCACCACGTTGTTACTATTGAAGTTTATATAGGTGACATGTTTGTTCCATTTTACTTTTACTTTATTAAAATGTTTTGATTACATAAATATGAAAGTACTATGAAACATCTTAGCTTTATTGTAAGCATATCAAAACCCCAATTTTACAACATCTTATTATTGTAAAGTGCAAATATATATGATTCTAACAAAAAATTGATCACTTTTTTAAAATATAGTGATATCAGCGGTTCTAATACACATCGCTCACTATCAGAATGTTGACACGTTGGGACTTTTTTGAATTTTACTGAAGAAGCTTTAAAAATGTTTAGTTAAACTATTAGTTATTTATAATAACAATTTGTGTATATTTAGTGTCTCCAACCAGACCCGGATCTGGAAGGAGGTGGGGGGCAAGTGGGCGCCAAAGTCATTATCATTACAAACAGCTTTACAGATTTCTCTATGGGCTACGATGGGACTGACATGCTTCAAAATCCCTGAATGAAACAAAGGTAAAACATACCCCAACAAAGTTAATCCGACTTCATGGAGGGAAAAGCAGAGAAACTGCGGTAAAAACGTAGATCCGGGCCTGCCTCTAGCAGAGATATTTTGATGTAAACTAAAACACACTTTGACAGATATTTGCTAATATTAATTTAACGTAACTGGAAGTGTAATTTTGTCATTTCTCTATCTTTGTACACTGAAATTTAATAATTATGAAATCTGCTTGATGAGCGATGTGTAGGTGTATGAAAATGTAAACAGCATTTAGTAGCTTTTACGTGACAACAAAACAAAGAATAAATGAAACAATAATACTATAAATGGAAAGTGTTACAATGATTACAACTAATTTGTATATTATAACTAATTCCTACCCCATGTGATGTATTATGTTATGTGACTTATTTAAATAGGTTGTTTAATAGGCCACAACACTTGGTGTATTATATTTATAGTTATTGAATAATGTCCCTATTTAACACTACTGTTGAAAGTTCACTAATAAGGTCAACATTTAGAATTGTCAATGCAAATAAATATTAAGTGTTGCAATGTTTTGAGGTTAACCAAGTAATTTGAATTATATTCCGGTATGCAACACTATGTATGTTCTCTGTGCCCTTGTTTAATTAAACTTTTGAACAGTAGTGTAAATAAATATTTATTGAATTGTAAAAATAAATTCGTTTGATTAAATCTTACATATTTTTTTATTTCTTGTACAACCTGCATTAACTCATTACTACGTTTACATATTAACTCATTTGATTTTTTTTCAAAGAAGCCTACCATTTTGCATATCTGTAGAAAGACGTCGAAACTGACCGACTGATGATATGAAAATAAAAATTCATTACCAAGTCTTGAACAACGTTGTTTTATATCGCTCTCTTATATCTTATAGACAATCTTCGGTAGCGCGCGACTTCTATGTTGTCTATAGCACGATCGCCGGATTAAGAGTATTTCGTACAATTAACCTTATGGCTTTCGATCGATATTGCTATTGTGTTCGCAGATGATCACAGATGCATCTCGCCAATTTTATCATAATAAAGTGAACCTTAAGTGTTTACGATATCATCAGGAGGTATAAAGGCAAATTCTGAATCCGATGGAATTGATTTTCGCTGGTAGGTATGCTGTTAAATCAGCCTCGAGCTAATCGTTGAATACAGTATTGTCACGTCATAGAGCTTCAATGAAATAACACGTTTATTATCTATTAAAGTAAGTTTAATGTCATTTCAGTACTTTCGACGAGACGTGTTGCGTTTGACGACGACTTGGAGGTTATTTTTATAACAGAATATCACTATTGAGTGATAAGTGCAGTGTAAGTAAGTTTTACGTTAACGCGTCACTAGTAAGCACCTTAGGAATTAGTACATGTAAAAAAATTTACACTATTCTGCACTCTGTGCTAGAATGAAAAAAATACGAAATAAGTGACAATAATCTACCTAATTGCCGTTTCGTTGCAGTATATTGTTTTTCTTTAACTTTTTAAAACTATCATATAATAAGCAAGTAGTCAGGTAGGTACAGCACTTAATCTGCATAGTGTGTAACGTACTTCCTTGGTTTATCGAAAATCCAAGGATTAATTTTAATAGTTGCTAGAGCAATATTTTGTATTTAATTACATAATTAAATTAAGAGTACTTTCATATCTCCAGTGTCATCGGAGGTTTGTCGTTTGGTCACTGCTACATCTGTCATAATAAGCCACCAATCCGCGGGATTTTGCTATTGATCGTTTTCGATACGCTTCGATTTCATAATGTGGAAGGCTTGTGCCTTAATTAATGCATATTTTTCCAACATAAAACAATATTACAGTTATAATGTATCCGGACAAAAAGTTGCCCACACTAATAATAGCCTAAACGGGCGTCCTTATAGTTCAGATGGCAATTAAAAAATGTGGACCGATCGTGTGGACAACGGCGCAATGATGTTACAATCATGGTGGCACTCAATTCTTGAGTGCATATTGTAGTGCTAATACAAATAATAAAATTAAACTGACGAATTTCATATATCAGTTATTCATTGAATAAATAACACCATAAAATATATTTATTGTAGTTAACGCTTCGTGGCTGTCGGGTTGTGTCCAAATAGTTGACTGTTTGCGCCTGTGCTACAGGCGATGTTTAAAAAAGAATATCCTGTCAATGGTAAGTTAATAATATTGATATTACTATATCCCCAAGTTAACTTTCACGCTTCTTGAACCTTAACATTAACCAATGTAATTGGCTGATAAATTGACCTCGAAGTTTAGTGTAGACAATGAGGAAGTATTTAAAAAATAAAAAATAGTTCTTGAAATCATACTAGATGTCACTCGCGAGTTTTGGATTTTGTTTATGATATTCATTCAAATTTTATTTCTGACGTAATAAATGTAAATTGAGTATTTTCGATTAATAAATATGACATCGTTTTGTGTTTCTTATAATGTCTCACTTTCAAACTAATTTTAATTTATTTTAATTGTAAGTTTAAGTTGTTTATTATGTTACGTGTAAAGGAACGATGTTTGGTTGATACGTCAACATTAGTGATGAGCCAACTTATTGGTTGCTCGTAACTTTCGTCGAATTCAGGTTTGGAATGGAGAACAAAAATGATGATGAAGATGAAGTGTCATTATGCATCCACAAAACGAATGATATTAATATAAATATCAAAATCAATTCAATCTAGACTGTTACATAGTACTTGTGAAAGTCGAAAACTTTACCAATGGTTTGCAAAACTAAGGCGGGAGATCTCTTACTGACAAGAAACGGCAAGAAACTCAGCAAGGGCTGCTTTTTGAATTTCAACTAAACAACTCAACTATACTATATTTGAGGGATCGTAACCACCTAACGCACACGATACCACCGCAGAGATTTTAAGAGACCATAACAACTCTAGGTACTTAGTAAATAATATATTTCAATAAAACGGATTTCTAGAGTAGGTTGTGTAGGAATTCAAATTATTATTAACAACTAGCGGACCCGACAGACTTCGTCCTGTCAAAAAGATTTGTAATGTGGCAGTTATTTGTTCCTACTTATTTTATAGTCGGGGCAAAAAATTGGAGGCATATCAAATATAAATTATTGTGTCACATGCAATATTATTATTATAATAAATAGTGATCATAGGTAACTAAACACTCTGCACAAAACACGATATACGAATTTGTTTCGTGTATTAGACAGTATCAGTTGACAAAAGCAAACTCAGTAGAATAAGTAACAGAAAATCCAAGAAAATAATACTTCCACACCGGCAAATTGACATCGACAGTTTATTTTTCTTAGTTTTTTTTTAAACTAACTAAACATCGACAGTTTGTTGTTGTTTCAATTTTCAACTTTTTTTAAATTTGATATGACTTGGAATCAAATCCTTCAGGCCGTACCAATTTTTTATGTGTGTAAAATAATAAATAATAAAACACTTTTGGTAACGCGGTTTGTGTTTGACTGATGTCATGACGTGAAAACTGATGCATTTTATGTCGCGTGCTGAAAGTAAAACAAAAGAAATAATATCGCAAAGCCGACCAAATTGAAAATCAGTACTAATGATTTACTTTAATTGAGTTTCGGAACGCGGCATTAAATCCTCCAACGATGTATTCTGTGCTCCAACGCACACACGCACACTGTATTGATATGATTGAATTTCAACTTTGTATAGCGGTAATAAAGTGCAAATTGACTCTTTGACGTTAGGAACACACCTACATTGCTTAGATAACAGTGAGTGCTTGTAATTTAATATGAACTTTATACAATAGTAATAGAGCTCAAATTGACTCAACGTTTTAGTTAGAAAACGTTTGTATGAGAAAAAGAAAATGGCTGTTTTTACGGTTTTTTCGGCATATATTCAAATTTTTCTCGCCGTAAAAACCATCCTTGAACTTCAACGAACATTTAAAAAAAAGAATTGGCTAAATTGGTCCAGGCGTTGTTGAGTTATGCGCTTACCAACACATTTTGCGATTCATTTTTATATTATAGATATTATTGTAAGAACCAAAAAGAACAAACCCGCCGTACGAATTAACTTAACACATGGCTCGACGTCCGCCGTCGACATGCAAGATCAGTAGCAATATAATAACTGTACGTGTCTTTGACATTTGAAATTTAAAGTTACAACCTTGCTGTTCGTTTAGAGCAGACGTTTCTTGTTAATTGCTGAATGTTTATTAAGATGATTTAATTATGAATATAAGATTTAATAACTGATAATAGTTTTATAAAGTCTTAATTTCGAAAGCACAAGTTATTTGCACGTTACACTTTGCACAAACGTCATTTTAGCCAGCAGTTATGTTATTTTGTACGAATATATAGTATATTTGATACATATCGGGTAAGTTTATAGATAATAAACGGATTTTTCTTAAAAATTATTGTTTTTATGACTTTTGTTGCTGATTAATAAACCCTATTCATTCATTCACCATACATAATATAAAAAAAATATTGAGAATTGATGTAGTTTTGTTGTTGTAAGTTCAACAAACAACTAATAGCAATAAAACTAACTTACCTAGTTGTTATTTTTTCAGAACTTGTTAAATGTTAAAATGAAAATTCCTAGACCTACTATGACATAAGTACCTATTTTATTTATAAAACGTAATATTATTGTATACCGTAGTTAGATGCCACTTTTAATTATATCACAGCATTCAATTGATTTCCATAAATTTAAAAAGCCTCTGTGCTCACTTCCATTATGTTAGTTTCCATTTTCCTCTATACAAATAAAAAATAAATTTATTCAAAGATTACTTTGTATTAACCGAGTTGCGATTGCATAACTCGAACTAGTTAAATTTCAACTCGATATTAATCCAAGTTATCAGATCCATAACAACACTAACAAATCTATTCTCTTTGGTTTAACGTCATGAATTGACGTTTAGATCCAACAATTTGTGCTGCCATCTAGTAACATAATTTTTTGTAGTTTCTTTATTTTTTTTAAATACTTCCTCATTCACTTCAATATAATGACAGTACAATTAAAATGGCAAGATCCTTTTGTCTACTTCCCACGGATACTGACGAAGTATTCAAACTTATTATGGCTCTCAAAGATAATTCGGCAGTGGGTATTGATATGATACCCCCTTGGGTTCTAAAAGAATACACTAATATGTTAGTTCCTGTTATAACACATATTTGTAATCTAGCTTTAAGTTCGGGTGTATTCCCTCAATGTTTCAAAATATCTTTGATAAAACCCATTCATAAAAGTGGTGACGGAGCTAGTGTCGAGAACTACCGCCCCATCTCGATACTGCCGGCACTCTCAAAAATTCTAGAAAGGATAATAAATAAGAGATTAGTATCTTACCTTGATTCTAATAATATATTATCGAGTTCTCAATTCGGCTTCCGTGCCGGCAAATCGACTGACGATGCTGTCCTAGATCTCACAAGCACCCTTATAACTAATCTAGATAAAGGTAAAAAGAACGCAGTGATATTCCTAGATCTTGCTAAGGCGTTTGACACGGTTTCAATACCGCTCCTTTTACGGAAACTTGAGTCAATAGGAGTGAGAGGGATCCCACTCCTGCTATTCGAGGATTATTTAAAAAATCGCTTTCAAAGGGTCAAACTTGACAGCCACATTAGTAAAGACCTGCCAATAACTTTTGGGGTTCCCCAGGGAAGCATCCTAGGCCCGTCGCTTTTCATCCTATATATGAACGGACTTTGCAATCTTAACTTGTGTCAGGGAAAAATAATTGCATTTGCGGATGACACGGCGTTATTGTTCAAGGGGAATACGTGGGCTGAAGTTTTCAATCTTGCACAGATGGGTTTTAACAAGGTATATGAGTGGCTACAACATAATTCCCTTACTTTAAATGTATCCAAAACCAAATACATGGTATTTTCATTAACGAAGAACTCCTTGCCAACAATGGGATCTATTACTGCCCATTGCTGTGACATATCTAAAAACTGCCAATGCCACTGCCCACTTCTCGAAAAAACTGAAGTAATCAAATATCTCGGTGTCCACATCGACTGCCTTCTAAACTTTAAACCCCACATTGATACTCTAGTGACTAGATTACGAAAATTAATCTTTATATTTAGAACCCTTAGATACATAGCCGATCGTAAAACTTTAAAATCTTTTTATTTCGCTCTTTGTCAATCTGTCATTGGCTACTGCATTACTTCTTGGGGTGGTGCAGCGAAGACTCATATCATTGAGGTAGAGAAAGCTCAACGTGCCATACTTAAAGTGGCTGCCTTCCTACCATATCATTTTCCTACAACTGAACTGTATAAGACATGGGAAGTTTTGACAGTCAGAAAAATATACATTCAACAGATCACTTTAAAAAAACATTCAGAATTGACATTTGACCCTATCTTATTTAAAAAATATAAAAGAAGGAAAAACAAAGTCTGCAATGTACCCCTCTGTAGAACTACTACAAGTCAAAGTCACTACTACTATCTTGGACCCTATTTGTATAACAAAATTAACTCGTTTCTTTCCATTTACCCATTGTCAAAGTCAAAATCTAGGTCCGCAATGCGTAAATGGTTACTGACACTTGATTATGAAAAAACTGAAAGACTCCTCACACCCCTCAAATAACTGAATTAAGTAGTAACACAAAAACATTTACCTCTTAGACGCATACATTAATACATAAATAATTACACTTGTTGTTTTTGTTCACTAGTCCTTAACATAATGCGACATATTATTATTACTTACTAGCATGCTTTATTTCTTACTCTTACTTGATCAAAAAGTGCGATTATTGCTAAATATTCCATCATTAGGTACTGAACTCGGATAACCATGCATCTTCTGTATTATACATATCCTTGGGATGAGACCTGGTGACCTATAGGTCAGGTTTATCAAAACCTCTGTTAGGCACCAGCCTCTCACAAACTGAACAACTTGGTTTATTGTTAATGTATGTTCGTAGATTAAGTTTGTGAAGGAAAATAAATAAATATTATTATTATTATTATTAAGTTTCAATTTTATTTGAATAAAGATCTTAAATTTTCAAACCAGTAAATTGTATTAGGCCCTCTTGCCTCCGCTTACGTTCCCATACAAATGCGCATCCAAAGTAAAACGGGCTCGCTTGATAACATACATTTATATTCACAAAAAAAAAAAATGCTGTTAGAAATAAATATCAAAACCTATTTTTGTATGTTTTTTTCTATAGTTAAGATGAGATATATGAGTCGTTATAAATCGTCTTTAGCCGTTTAATTTTCATAAAATGCTTTTTATTCGTTAAATATTAGCATAGCCTTAGAATAAAATTGGTTAAAAATGCGGTAATTTCGTATAATCTCGCCATAAGCGTTTAAAAACGATTTACTTCGACGGCGTTTGTTATCGATCTTTTTTGTGAAGGTGTTCGACCTACGTCAGAGGCGGAGACATCGCGTCGTAGACGAAGTTACGTCACACGCGGCAACGCGGTTGCGCTGTGTCGATCACAAATTAGCTGCGTGTAACTCGTTTTCCAACTAGGACACTGCGTCTGCTAATTCAAGATCTTTTTTATATAAGTAAGTATTTATAATTTGTCATTGGCGTCCATGTATAGTTAACAGTGCCTCTGTATCGACCTGCTCTTATGTTGGGAGCGATATAATAAAAAAACCGTTGATTCGTCATACATTTTTTGAAAGTATATATTTCCATACTTTACCTGTGTGTGAATGATTGCTGTACTTTCTAAAAATACTTTTACATAGGTACTAAAATACTTTGACCAAAGGTATAACAATAGGTACTTATCTGAAGCATAAATATTATGATTCAACTAACAAAGAAAATGTCTTTGAATTATTATCAAAAATAATGCTTTACATTCTGCGCTTGAGCACGTAATGCCTACGTACCACTTAAGTTTAGAATCATGTATCCTGGATGTATTATTATTAATACGGATTAAACTACATATTATATAGCTAATATACTGAACTTTCTTTGAAAATATTAGGTCGGGCCTAATGACAGGAAAATCCGGCTCGAAGGACAGAAATATATCTACACAATCAAATGATCTTCAATTGTAATTTTGTAGTATTAGTGTCCTTTCTATCTCTCTCTCTCTCTCTATCGTGTGACTAATAAAGTAAACGTTCGAATATTCATTTGCTTATAGCTGGAAAACGTGTATTTGGCACGGTTTGTGAGTCAATGTCGCGACGTTATCGGCAGACCGGCATCGACAGTGCCAAGGCAAGGCAGTGCTAGCCAGGCCGCCAAGTTGAGCGCACGCGTCTCGGCAACACTCCACTCACCACGCGCACCGTTCAAACAAAAACAAACCAAATAACAACAACTTGCATGCTCAGATTCATCAGACAGTATTGCAACATGAAACCACCGGTCAATGTAAGTATCTTTAAAGCTTAAATTTTTCTTTTATATTTTATTGAGCCCGAATGATGCAATACAATCGATGATAGAGGCAGTAATTCAAAGTATCTAATATTATGTTTAAGTTAAAAAAACTTGTGAATGAGAATATTCGTTTTAAAATGTCTGCACCGAGACTTAAAATATGTCTGTGAATTCTTATTTCCAATACTTAATATTACTTAAACTATAATAAGTTTTACATTGAGTACATAAAGAATTAAATAATATTTGCTTTTTCATCCATTTATCAGAGTATATTGAATTAATTGTTTACCTAAGTATTATAAAGAAATTGTAAGGAATATTGTTTAATAATTTAACAATAAGAAAATCAAGACTGTATAAAATATGGCATTGTATAAAATACAATGTCAAGGCATAATAAAGAAGAACATTTTATGTCAAATATTATAAATTGCTAGCATATTAGTCCATGTCGATACTCAATTCTCATTAACTTACCTATAAATCAATCCAACTATATTAACCTTGTGTGTCTTAATAATGATTTGTTTTGTTTTTTGAAGTTGAATTGAATTTGATCCGGTTTTAGTTGGGTTTTTATAAAAGGATTGGAGGGTGAATGGAACGGTTTATGTTTGCCTAATTGGGATTAAAAACTAAATCCTTAATAAACAGTCCATTACTTTGGTTCTTCCTTTATGCAAAATTTACACACTGTACCGTAGAATAAGGGTAAAATAGTACCCTATTGCCATCTGTTACTAAGACTTCGTCGGACTTGCTGTCCGTCCGTCGTCTATCACCAGGATGCATTCTATGAAATGTGATAACTGGAAAATTGTACTGGACTATTTGAATAAAGATTACTTTGACTTTGACTTTGACTTTGATTGAATTTTTCGAAAATGATGTATTTCTGTTGCCGCTTTAACAACAAATACAAAAAGAAACAAAACAAAATAAATATTTGCACGGGGCCACCATTCAACAAGCCTTTTTGCGTGTGTCCTACTAGTACTTGGCCAGTTTTTACTATTGTGTATTATTTTTTTTCTGTTTACGTTCTTGTAAGAACTAGTATCCAATAATTTCCAATCGACAATATCTGGCGTTCCCTTGATATGACTTAATTTTGTTAGAAATTTGGTTTTGTTCGGTTTGGTTCTAAAAATAAGGCAACGAAAATTGTGTAGTATCAACCAGTAAACTATCTACATAATATTGTGTAATATTGTTATTTGAATTATTGAAATTCAGAAAAGTAGAGAGCGCGTTGCAATGATAGTTTCATGTTACGTTTGATGATTTCTTTTTTCCAAATTTATTACGACATTCACTGAATCTCAACAAAACATATTAAATGATTGATCTAAATAATTTCTCGAAATAACGTCATGACTTATATATTTTATAATTTCATATAGTAAAATATACAGACCGTTTCCTACCTGAAAAAGATTTTGTGTACTTATCTTTTTGTCTGTCCTAATATTAACAAAATCGAACCTTATGTTCCTTAGACTCTGAAACCGGTTCATAATTGCAAATCGGTTTGTTTGTTAAACAAAACGTTTCGGTTTCATTCCATCTGTTCGTCTCGTTATTCTTTCGTTTTCCATCAAATAAAGCTCTCATTTTGGTTTCGGTTTGGTTACGATTATATCGAAAACCGGTCAAATCTATAAACCGTTATTGTTCGAACCGGTTCCGGGCCCTATAATGGGCAACAACTCATCGTCAATGTGATTGAGGTAGCAACAAGCACCTTCATATTTATATCTCGCTGCATCCTCAACTAATCCTTGGACAGTCTTTGTAAACATATCACGTTGCATTGGTTTCAATTTTATGCAAACTAATATTCGCGCTAGTTGGTTTCATCCGTTGATTGAACCGTTAAAAGAGGATGTGGACAATTTATGAAGTAACTAGCCTTTGAGACGTTGGTCCAAAGTCAATTTATTGCTCCTCTAATTATAGGTACATATAAACTTTAGTATTTGACTTTGCCCATTCATTTTAAATCTTATCAATGAATTCAACTTTAATATTATTAATGAAATATTCTTAAAAAATCAACTTTGTCTTTGGCACTCTGGGATGAGACTCAGACCCACGTCCTTTCGTAATCCGGGCAACTGCTCTAACAACTAATTAAATTTAATGCTTAACCATTGTCCATGGATCTTCAATGGCTTCAATATTTGTTCACTAAAATATGATCTACAAAATTACCTGTATGCTGCCCAAGCGTAAGAGGTTGTTTCTCGCGTTGCTTTGAGAAAAAAATAACAATAGGTAGATATTGTAAAAGAAATCGTAACCTTTTTTTGGTGAAGCATTCATTCATGTTTTACTAATACCTGCGTTACCGTACCATACACAATAGTATTAAGAACCTCAAATGTACAAAGAGAATTCTTATAAAAACTTAAAAATGACTTTATATCATGATTGTTTTTTACACAACTGAGTTTAAGTTCTTATGATTTGAAAATAATAAAAAAATATTTGTCTACGAAATTCTTTTACCGCATTGATTTCAGTAATGTCCTAAACTTCTATTTAAAATTCACGTTAGGGTAAGATTATCTGTATACCTGAATCTCTCTCTACTTTTGCTTATACTCGTAGCTAATAAGCTGCGCTAATGCTAATTAGTTAACATGTGAATGTACATAAATAAAGATAAGTTAATTTCATTAATTTAAGTAGGTAAGTATTTAGAATGGAAACGAAGTTCCTATCCAGGGGGCCAATTCTACTAAATAAATCGAATCGAAAACGGATCGAAACCGAACGAAACTACAGTTTTTGATGGTTTTTTTTTCTACACTGTGACATACGATACAATTCCAGTTCTATTTTAGCTGGAATTAAAATTTATTTAGTAGAATTGGCTCAGATCATCTTTGTTGGAACGCTCCTTTACGTTCACGTGTAATAAATACACTTTATGTATTCAAAATTTGAAATTCTATCCTGTGCATGAATTAATGATAATAATCTGTAAAAATGTGCAAAACTAAAACGAATAATAAAAATGTAAGCTGTACATAAAGATAGTTTAATACGTAGATTTATTTATAACACCACGTGTCAATACCACCAGCAGCGTAGTTAATTTGTTTTATAATATATGGCGTAGTCGTAATCATCAGTGAATAAAAAATCACAACCAGAAACACGAGTTAACCACATTTACTGGCATAATATTTTCAGCTAAATCTTAGTACAAAATTTTTTATAAGAATTTTCTTTTTTCGTCACGATGCAGATGATGGTTAGTCTAAAATCGCGTCTAATACCCGGTATTATAAGTATTTAAATATTAAATTATATGTAAACTTAATAATATAGAAACAAGATAACAACTTAAAAACTGTATACCAAAGTAATAAATGTCAAGTTAGTGACCCGTGGGTTATTAGGTACATGAATAGCTCAAGAGAAAAATCTTATCTTAGATCTTTCTTGCTGATACTTCTCTGTGAAATGTGAAAAATCTCTTTCTTTAATTTTTTTCGTATTCTTTAATAAGTTCTATAATTACTTAAACTTTGCAAATGGGTGCGTGACATTATAATACCAAATTTATTGTAGCCAGCTAGCTATGTACGACTTTGTCCGCATATAATGTATATAAATGTCAATTTAAATCCAATGACCATCTGAATTCTAAGAGTAATCAAAATCATGCAGTTCTTTGAAAACAAACAATGAAATCTTTCCTCTTTATAATATTAGTATAGATAAAATGAGTAGTCCTAATGAATTGTAATTAAAAATAAGAAAGAGAAGTAAAAAAAAAAAAACTGTTCTACGGTGTGGCTGTTCGTCATAAATCTTGGCAACAAAGCAAAAGTAAAAAAGTTTCAATGTTGAAGGCGAAATGGTAAGCTGACAAAGAAAAGTATCCCGTTATAAATATAGCTATGCTATTGAAAAAAAAACAACAGTCTAACGAACCTCGAAGTCACACTTACTGCAAAGCCTATAGCACATTTCAGCAAAACCAAGCAGATAAATTTGACAATTTTGTTTAATCTAACATGTTGTTGACTGTTTATTTACTAAAACTACCTACCCATCACGTTCTTCAATGTAAAAAGAAATTTCTCAATTCGACGATGGGTTTTCTGTACTATATTAATATAAACTTTAATTGAATAGCTATTGAAACCTTTGGACTGATATTAATAATTGTTTCACCAACGGTTACACAAACTACATCATACCCAAGTGACATAGGTCGGTTTCTGAATTGAGAAAAGTATAATATCTCAATTGATTATCGTCAATAATTTCACTTTTTTACGTTCCACAAGGCAAAAAGTCTTGGTTTTATCGAACTAATATTAACTGATCATTAAAAGAAACAGAAAAAACCTGTCTAAGTAACGTTTAAGTTAGTTTAAGTACGATCGTCATTTACTTGAGCGACGTCGCGGTAAAACGGCTAATGAAATATAAATGAAACACCACATCACATACATGTCGATATAGTCTTAAAATATAAAGAATCCCCGAATCAGTAAGTTAAAGTACATGCCTTTAACACATACGTACATCAATTTTTAATCTAATGAATTATACACTCTTTGTTATTTTCTTAAATCTAGCTCATATATAGATCAATTATCTATTAGTGTCTAACTCGTTTTTCATATTTTGTTTGATAATGTGATCTGACTTCCAAAAAATATCTTTTTTCTTATGCTTTTTTCCTTTTTATTGGTCTTCGAATATCGTTTTTTTTTTGTAATCGACCCGAGTAATAGGCACTACCCAACTAGCAAAAATATGTCGTATAGTAGTCGCGGCAACGAAAATTATTCAGCATTTTGGATCCTAATAGAAGTCGTATAAACGTAATGAAAACGTTTATACAACGCGATTTGGGCCCATTTTATTCAGCAATTCAGTCACATAGACATCGTATAAAGGTAACTTATTCAGGTAAATCGTCACGTAATTATCGCCGGAGTGACTGTTACAAGCTATAAGCTATATGACATGTTTGTCTTATTGAAGCGACCTGGGATACAAAACAGCTGAAAAGATTTATAGTAAATAAAATAAGCAAGTGCTTCGACGTGTTGTGTTTTAAAAATTATAATTCATCGGTAAGTACAATTTATTTAGCAGACATGTTAATTTGTAGGTTGCACCAAATGTAAACTCATGCATAGGGTTGTAAAGTATTGCGAAGGTAAGTTTTCTGAGGAAATATACTAGGTTATATCATAAATATTTAACGCCCCCCTTTAATTCTTAGTAATATGAATATAATAACAAATATTTTTATATCAAAATTATTTTTGTACACCATTTTTACTGCTGACAGGCGGTATAATAGCTTCTTATACAGCAAATTAGCAGTATGAGCGCCATGATACCATGCAATCTGATCGGTGTAATGGATACAATTATACGACATTTAAGGCTTGTAATAGTCGTATAAATGCGACGTATACTACATAATAGTAGTATAAAAGCAACAATGTTGCTTTTACTCAACTGAGTCAAACTTGCCATAAGAAAGCTATATAATATGCTTTTACTCGACGAAATAGTAACATAAGCGTCGTATACTAGCGACTTATTCAGCAAAATATTATATGACACTTAAGTCATATAAGGATGCTGACTAAACGTTTACTCAGCATCATTATGTGACCGAAATGCTGAATAACTCAAAAGCTATATAAGATGCTTTTATACGATACGTGCTGAATAATTCACACTTACTCGACTTTTATAACACCGAAAAGCCGAATAAACTTTACCTTATATGACTAATTTGCTAGTTGGGTAGGCATAGGTAGACTTTACGCTGGAGGCATTGTGACGGGTTCGATGGTTGGGCGAATGAATGAAAGGCTGACTAAGCTTGACAACTTGATTTTATTATACGGTCATAAAAAAAAACTGTAACAAACAAAAAATGAATACAAAAGAGTTCTATAATATATAATTACAATTACAATTGTTGGTACAATAAATTATAATTGTTTTAATAGTCCGTGGTAAAAGGTAATAAAAAAAAAATAATAAAAAAAAGAATCAACAGAGTAATATGCTTCTGTAATTAATAACAACTGTTTATTGTAGGTAATATGTTCATAGAGACTACATGATTGTAATGTATCACACACAAACCCAAGTGGTTTAATGACACCTTTTTGTGAAACAATATGTAAGTAATTTTTAACAAGAATAAATAATAATAATAATAAAAAATAAAAATTGTTAATTAGAACAAATACATACCCCGTTTCTGGGTTTTCTGTAATAGATTAGACTTTTAAATTATAACATTTTTCTTATTTAAATTATAATAACTTAATTATTATTATATTTTTATATTTATGATTACATTATCATGTTCACACCAGATGATTTTTACGAACTGACATTCATAAAGAGCATATTGGATTACTCAAAATTTCAAATTAAGAAAAGTGAATAATAAATAGAAATGATATTGAAAATCAAAGACAAAAAGTTTGCATGCGAAAACCTAGGACGAAATAAACGGTGGTACGGCACACCGTTACAGAACTGTTACATTAATATTTTTTCTTTCATTTCTCTAGGGCGCCGCCCTCCTTCACGATGTGGACATCCCCACGAAGAAGGCAACATTCGGCATGGGCTGCTTCTGGTCCAACGACTCGCTATTCGGCGCTTCACCAGGAGTTATTCGCACACGTGTTGGCTACGCGGGCGGCACCACAAAGAATCCACATTATAGAAACATGTGTGTACTCAAAATGTATATCTAATTTTTTCCATAGTGATATTATAAAAAGGAATTGAATAGACTCAGAATGGACTACTGGACCGCTTTTAAAAATTCTTCCATTAAGGAATGCTACATTGTAGGCGGGTGACAATCGCTTTACTTTTGAAATTAGACAATTAGGCCACAGGTTACGGTCTTTGGCATACTGCTATGGTTACACTGCATCTCACTTCCGCACCTCGATTGAGACCCGAAAGTGTTAGTAAAAGTGCTACTGTGCAGTCACTATTTTGGTTCAACTTATATGCGAGAACATGATCGAACATGCAAGGTCAAGGTATTCATTAGTATGCGCATTATACACACCGAGCAATTATTAAACACTTTAACTAATTGTCGATAACTTATCAGTATCTGAACTAGAATAACTATCGCGTGAGGTCATACATATCGTTATCACACTCAAGCAATATATTAATTGTTCATTAATGGTTCATTTCTATGCCATCAGTTCGCAATTATATAGCAGGAGACTTTTTACTAAATAGAACCGGTGAGAAACTCAATAATGCCTTTTTAATCGCCTTTTGAATTATTTTTTTTTTATACTACAACTTTTTCAAGACCATAAAGTCACCTTTAATGTATCTATATCTTCATGCTGAATCCCTTGGGGGGCAGTTGAGAACCGAGCGTCACAAGGCATGCTTCTTAAATATATCTTTTGCCTCTTCCACTTTCATTCCTCTCTCCATTAATGCTTTTCATGGCTTCTGACATCACCCTTCAACAGCATGCTATCTATTTGATCGTGAAAGGTAGGTATGTCAGTTTTGTTATTCTTTCTCACGGCATTCTTTCCGCATATCCGGACTAATGGAGCACGCTTCTGTTTTTACACCGACACTATCTTTCAGATGAACTCTCTTTTTTAGTTCTTCATACGTAACTTACACATCTAGATTGCATTTATTCTATATGTTCTCTCTGACATACCCAACTCTTGCTGCCATAAATTAGCGTTGGGTCAGCACTGCATTGTGAAGCTGCTCTTTCAGGCTTAAGGTATTGCTGCCAAGAGGTTTGCCCAACACTTCATTCATACTGTAACCAGCACCTACTCTCCTTCCTATTTCAGTGGTGTACCTTCCATTCCTGCTAAAAGCACATTCAGTATAGTTATACAAATTTATTCACTTGTTCCAGTACTTTATGATCAACCTTGATTCTTACATTTGTTTAAGTATCATCTGTATCAAATACCATTATCTTGGTCTTTGTATTCAATTGTAAACCTTTCATCGTACGCCCTTGATTATATGACAAAAGGTAATTAAGATAAATACAATTTAATAGAAAATTAATTAATTTTAGAAAACTATTTAATTTACAGAACAAAAATAAATTTAAACATTTCAATAGTCCAAAGCTGACTTAATTCCACAATCAGCTCACGTTTACGAGCGTGACGAACGAACCAGGTTAAAATGTAATAGAACAAAGAAAACAAAGATTTTTTTGTCCAAACCTTATAAAAAAATATATCCAAGTTTTTTTATTACATATATTAAATGCTAATTAGAATACTTATGTAGGCCAAGAATTTTACCTCAATTATTGTTGCATGATTATTTGTAATGTACATGTCTAAATCTTTATTATTTAACAACGCCACTGTTTATATCAAAACTTGAAATTAAATATGAAAGTAAGTCTGTTTGTTACGCTTTAATGTTTAAACCGACGAATCAGTTTAGATTAAATTTAATATGGAGGTATAGTTTTTGTTACAGAAATTATTCTTTAAAATGGTGGAAACAGAGATAGAAATTTACACTGGGAATCACGTTTTACTAGCTAGTTTCCTCCCTTCCCTTAGATGTTAGCTTGTTTTAATGATTTGATTTATTTTAATTGTTTTTAATGTTATTTTTATTAGAATCAAGGCTGATTAAAACTCGATTAATCTAATGGAGATACTAATACCACGCAGAAGTGACTTAATTAAACTATGACTTCTGACTATACACCTTACATTACAATATTAAAAACGATAATATTTTGAAATATTATTTTTAGAAAAAAATTTATCAAAATGGCTGAAACACCTTCAGTGCTATCAATAAACAAGGTTTGTCAAGGTATTGTCAGCGTAAATTTATGCTTAAATAGCAATTTTAGTATTATTCCAAATTCATACAATACAAAGAATAAGCAAACCTACCTTCTAGGAGTAAATATTACTCCCTTAGAATCTCGGACTATGCTAAGTCTCTGTTTAATAATATGAATTTTCATTAATACTAAGTGCAGTCTCAGCGTAAATTTACTCCAACGCTAAACCTTGTTTATTAATAACAATGTTAACGTCTTCATTTTTATAAAAGCTTATCTGGCAATTTTTTAATATAATAGTGATTTGTTGTGTACGCGCCTTCTTAAATCTATCAGTGTTACTTGCCCTAATTGTCTTATTTTAAAACTTTTTAAAAGT
The DNA here is from genome assembly GCA_918026875.4 of Diatraea saccharalis. Classification (NCBI taxonomy): domain Eukaryota; kingdom Metazoa; phylum Arthropoda; class Insecta; order Lepidoptera; family Crambidae; genus Diatraea; species Diatraea saccharalis. The sequence continues at coordinate 11,350,993 of OU893337.1, forward strand.
GGATTACTTTCAATTTGGCATTTTAAAGATATTAACGAATTTCATACTACAACTATATGACATATAATAGCGAATGCGATTGCAAGCTTTCTTTAAAATATATTGATTGAACGATATCAATAATTGGACGACGATACTGCGCTGCCGCAATACGGTTTTTTTTTTAACCAGTGCGGAGGGTAGTTGTCATATCGTGCACCTTTTGTAATCTCTTGTATCTTACCAATCAAATTTGTTTATTTGAAACTTATTAGGCATAAGTATCCTTAACCATAAAAACATAAAGTATGGTTTCTTTTTTATCGAAACTATATATTGGTTGTATATGTGGAATAGAAGTGGTAGTGTATGGTACTTAAAGTGAATTTTTGCAAACGATTCATTGTTTATAGGTAAATTTATTTAAATATTATATAACTTATAACTATGTAATAACTTAAAGTGAATAACGTAAATCATTTCTACGCCATAAAACAGATAATTTCGGCATTGCGATTCGTTATTTTTACAAAATTGATCTAGAATATTGTAATTTTAAAAGGTAGACTTTAAATATGATAATATTAAAATAAAAAAATATATCACTGATGCATTGTCCTGGCGATCAGTGAGTCATGTGAAAGTTTATTACAGACACCAGTCTCGTGAAAACTGTAAATGTGTGTAAATCCCACACTACTACTAGTATATGTAATATGTATGTGCCCTTACTTTTTCAAGAGAGAAATAAACGTATTATTATTATTATAATAATTGGAATCGTCTAAGCATAGCGATAAATGCCTGAAAGCTATTAGAAATGTCAAACGAAAGTATTGAATATTAATCGCAATCTTTCGACGGGTTTAGCAAAGTTTTTATTGTCTCTATCATCATTCTTTCCAAAAGCAATTGCGACTTTAAAAGTTACATAATTCCATAAATCGCTAGGACTTTTTACGGGGCTTACGATAGATTTAAAAATTAAATAATTAACCCAACGGTCACATTGAAAAAACCGGCAGGAGAATTGCGTTTAATAATATTTTCCAAATTGGAATTTAAGACTGTTGATTTGTAAATGGGTTCAATAAAAAGGTCGTATCAAGTTCAAATAAACACAATAAAATTATAATCAATGACGTTAATATTCTTATTTTAGTTAAAAAGTATAACATTGTTCAAATCGATAAGGAGCAAAATTGAGATAACAACAAACAATACCGATAATATTTTATAGTTTCCGAGAGAGATAACAATTTGTAGATAAAAATGCCGCTCATAGTGTAGTATGTTTATTTACCTTTTTAAATAATAGATTTTGTTGCATTTTTTTCAGTGGAGACCACACAGAAGTAATAGAATTAGATTTTGACCCGAAGACTGTTACGTATGAAGAACTCCTTGATATGTTTTGGGCAAACCACGAATATGGACTCACCACAAAAATAAAGAGACAGGTAATTAACTAAAATAAAACGAAAAGATTATACTTTCCTCTATATCTTTATCCTGGCTACTTTTGCGGGGTAGGTATAGGAGAAAAGATTTTATATACGGGAATAATAGTTTCTATAGTTAGATAATAATTTTCGATAATTTCTGCAGCAACAGTTCTCAAACTTTTTGACGATGGAGCCTCTTTGGAAACCCTAAAATAAAAGAAAACAGTGTTATATGCAGTGCATATATTAACAATGAATTACATAAAGATTTAACTCTGATCAAAGTATGTTTAACATTATTGTGGACCCCTAATGTTGTACTTTAAGAAACCCTAGGGCTCCGTGAGCCGCACTTTTCTATATATTATAAAAGTGCAAAGTAATAGATATAGTATTATATTATCTATGACAGAGCAAATATTTAATTCCATAATTATAGTTTAAACAAATAATAGCTAAGATAAGGGTACTATTTATCTTAAAATATAATTAGACTTAATCGGTTAAGTACTTAACCCTAGAAATTGAAATTCTTCTTTAAGTTTCAAAAACATCATTGATTTGTTTTGATAAATCGTTGTTAACAAGAGAGTAGAGCCTTAACGACAAAAAGAGGTACAGTGGCCTAATCGCCTAGTTTTAAGATCTATTGCAATCCTTTTAAAGGTATACCAAACGTGATAGAGATTGTTGGAATCCTTGCAAATCAGTGGTGACAGATATATTTATTATTTTTATAGTATTAAGAACTATGTCATAAAAGGTTGTAATTGAAACTCGATTGATTTTCTATAATTATGCTCATCTATAGTCATCCGGTTAAAAAAACACACGCTAACGCGACATCGAGCTCAGCTTTGGCACAAAGATTCAATGAAATAAAGACCTTTATTACCTTTTCAAGTAGGTTTTATTTGATTGAACCTTTACGCAGTGACAGCGTTGCGCTCGTCGACAATTTCTAGACTATTTTACAACAATAGCACAGCTGTATTTGTTATTCTCAAAAATACATGTCTTCCCACGAGTATCATTCCATCTTACCCAATTAAAAATGTACTAGTTTTGGCAGCGACTTTGCCAAGTCATATAAGTGGGATAAAAAGTATCCAGGCTGAGAATTATCCGTATCAAAACCCATTTAGTAGTCGTTACGTGAAAGAATACAAACATACAATACAATCTTTGGCATTTCAAAATTTTATAGGTATGTTGTTTATGATAGCTATTTATTAAGTTTGATTAATTTTGCATTAACAATACTATAATATTTATCTTGTAGGGAATATTTAGATAAACTTATATATTTTAATAATATTTTTAAATACAAAAACACGAAACTTCAATTATCTGTCTCATTGTTTTATTTTACTGTTATTACAGTAGATAAGTAACATTAAAGTGATCTTATTGAACATAATTACTTGTGATGCTGATAAAATATTACCTACAATGTTAAATAAATAAATCTACAATAGGAAAAGTATAATACACACAGTAATTTTGAACGCTGATGTTAGCAGATTAAAACAGAGGAAAAGAAACGTTCAGAACTGCAATGAATATTAAGTGCATTTCATTCAACCAGATATATTGAGTGCATTTTGATTCAATCCAATGTCAAAGAAAGTCGATGTAAGTGTAATTATAGGATAAGCTTGCTCTTTTCTACATGAACCTGCACTCCACCATTAGTAGTAATAATAATTTTAATTGCATAAAAATACGGTATTAAGTTGTCTCTAAATTTAAAATAATGAAAAAGTTCAACATTCCCTTTCAGTACATGTCCTTGATTCTGTATCACGATGAAGAGCAGCGAGAGGCTGCCGAGGCATCGTACAAGGTGATGCAGACACGCTACGGTCAGCTAAGAACAGAAATAGCACCAGCAGGCACATTCTACCCTGCAGAAGAGTAAGTTACGATTATATCATTAGTTATCATTAGATATTATTACCAAGTGATGGTGCGCTTGGTGTATCTTTTTTTGTGCAGAGCAGCTGACGTTACTCTACTTACGAACGAAAATTCGGAAGAATTCTAATCGTTCTTATAATTTTTTAAATATCATATCCGTGAAGATTGTCTGTGCATCAGAGGCAGTGTCAGGTCTTAATTCCATTGCATCATCAGTTACCTAACAAAAATGCGTTTCTTTCGCTTCACATTATCTTTTAGAAAATCTAGAAAATAGGAACAGATTAGACCTTCACACAATCGTGGCTTGCCCGATGGGATAATACTTGAATCATTCTGATAGGGTGACATTTATAAGTTCGGTATAAGCATATTTGAAAGAAGATACCAGAATGAATCAAGTCGATAGTGTAGTTAAGAAGCAGATGAGAAAAAAATCTAGCTTTCTTGTATGAAAAGAGTCATGAATAGCTAAAAACGAAAGACGTGTTTATAGGTGGTGCTTTTATGACTCTGTCTACTCCAAGCCTACACCGTAAGAGGTGGCATTAGATAGCAATTATATATAAATAGTCGTAATATTGAAATATTTTAGATCAACTTATAGCTAAAACCATAAACGGTAATACAACCGTCATTATATTGTAAATTATCAGCCTTTAAATTACATATCACATTATTGTACAATATTAAATACTTACTATAATGGTTGCAAAAATTGTGTCACGGTCAATCTTTATAAAGATGACTTGCAATCCTGTCTTGTTATGTCGCTCGACCTTTATTGAGGTGGACTCATTCGTGCCATCTTCAACGCACCGGATACCGTGATATTGACATTCATATCGTGTGGAGCATAAGCTTTTTGAATATTAGCGGTTCTAATAGTGTTTATTGTTAGAATTTACATTCTGAATGTACCCATGGATGTCCAAGAACTAGAAAGAATTATGAAATTTAATTTGGTAGGTTATTGGTGATCTTTGAAGAGCATAATTATAAGATCCTATTGCGAATAATTTGTCAGTATTCGATAAGCTATACAACTCTGGTTTCGATTTCTGCACCGTAATTCTATCAGTTGATAGAGAGAATGCATTGAACTATGATTGAGGCAGATATGAAGAAAATTTTAGTTAGATTATTTTTATTGGTGATTATTTCCATTAATTATCGAAAATTATATGAAGTAATCGTATCTTATTGTTTATGAAATCATAAATTAACAATTCATTTATAAGCGACTCGAAATTTCAATTATATTACAATCATACTTTATATGTAATTAATTACGCATTTACAATGCTACATATTCTGAATACAAAATGCTTAAAAAAAATCTTTCGGTTGTTTGGAACATTGATGAGAATACGCTCTGTAGTAGCGAAAACTAACAATTGCTTGAAAGATTCGTCAGTCCTGTTAGGTCCTGAGTAGCTCAACGGTCAGAGCAGTCGCCCGGATTGCGAAAGGTCGTGGGTTCGATTCCCATCTCAGGGTGCAAGGGACCAAGTAGTTTGTATTAAGAATACTTTATATGTTCAGGTTGAAGATTGTAGATCATTAATCAGCTCGTAAAAATGACTTTAGGGTTTATACAATCCAAATGATTATAGCTGTAAATGAAGATAAAAAAAATTGTTTCTGTTAAAAATAGCGGTTAAATTCGCTAACAAACAGTTAAGCCGCTCATCGATTATTTTGTGTGTTTTGAATGTACATTTTCTTACTCTCGCAGTATTTTTTGTTTATAAAAAGTAATCACTGGTTATCCTCAAGCCATTTTGCTTGGAATGGATGCTCACAAAACGACTATCCAAGCAAGGTTGTCTGCCGTAAAGCTCACTTTAGGGAATAAATTCGTATTATATATTTATTTACTACTAACTAACTATGCCCACGCCAGTCCGTAGGATTAAAAAAAATCGAATAGATAAATACAGATGCTGATATTTCAACGTTTTATTTCACAGTTATCACCAGAAATACCGGTTGCAAGGTCACAAGGACCTCTGTCGGAGCTTAGGGATAAACTCCTCGCGATTGCAGTCGTCGCATCTGGCTGCTAGACTGAACGGGTATCTAGTGGGGGTTGGCGGGAAGGACCAGTTCGAAGGAGAAGTGGCTAAGTTGGGCCTGGATGAGAAGCAGGCTGACTATGTGAGGAAGGAGCTGGAACGCAACGAAGGTGGCGGCCTGGCTTGCTAGCCACAAGCAAGTCATAATAACAAATCGATAAAAAACGTTGAGTTGAGGACTATGTAGAAGAAAAGTATAATTTCCAGGGAACTTTTTATTCATTAGCATACAAAGCTTAAAACAGTATTTCAAAATAGAATATACCTATTAGTACTGCTTAAATGAATTATTAATTATGCCATATACACTTTGAACCGTAATGTTTGTTCAAGCAACCTCACAAACACACCGTTAAAAATAGAACCAAAATAACTGGTTTGCATAAAGCATACTAAGCGGGAGTCCCCTATAAAATAGAATTAACATTAAAAAAGAAACACCAAGGTGAATGTCACTATAAAGCGGTTCTTCTACATATTTCTGTAAATTGCGGTTCAAAGTTCAAACCATTATATTATTTAATTATGTCCAAATTTAGATAGGTACTTATTAAAATAAACACGAAGAGATAAAATTAGACGTTGACATATTTTCGCAACTCAATTTACTTTTATTGTATCACTAGTAAATTGAAATGCATATCGTAGACAATTAGATTACGCACTACAAAATTTTCAGAGTATGTAACTCCATCCAGTTTGATTTTCAGAACTATTTTTTTATGATGTGGTAGTCTTTTTAATTATATGATTAAAACCTAGTTTTATGTGTACTGTTTATAAATAAATCTGTTACTAAAACATGGATTAATAATTGCCTTTACTTCTTAATTCTGTAATCACTTCACGAGCGTAACTAGCATTTAGGGGTGAGACAAAGTATAGAAACTTGATAAATAATGTTTATTTCAAATTCTTCAATTATTACTTTATTTAAATAATAGAATTGTGGTTTAAATTTCAGCTTTTATTGATGCGTGAGAAATAATATTGACTTTTCCCTCATGGAATTTTGTTTTTGTTTATCTACACAGGCCTTATACGGGAGAATTCGCTCAAAATATAATTTCATAACAAAAATAAAATTGCTCATGATCCAAAAATAGTAATGAATTAGTAGTGACCGAATGTAATTGATGAAATCTATTTTGAGTGAAAGAACTTCTAGTAGATATTAATAAATCTGTCAAAGGTATTTTTTAAACCATGGGCATTTTGCGGAGATAGATAAATTACTAAATATAGATTAATTTTAATTTGTTGTACGGTGCTACCGCCAAACTTTTTGGCCATGACTCCATAGGATTCGACATCTTGGTGATGATAATTTTTTTTTACAAACTTTGACATTTGCTTTAATAATGACAAACGAATGTTAAAGAATGGTGACTATGGATTTGATAGCAAAAAGAAACGAAATATCGCGATAAGATCGCTAAGATGTTGATCATATCTTATGACTAAAGCCGTGGCTTAAGAGTGGGGCAATCTAACGCCTGATCATTTTGTAGAAAAGATAATGATGTGCACATACTCTTATTGTAATTTGTGTCTTTTTTGAAAATTATTGATACTTTAAGTTTATTCGTTTTGGAAACCATTTTAGAGTAACTAAAGTTTGAAAATACCAATTTTATAAACCAAGCATTTTTAATTAATAAAATTTTCCAACGGAATTATAAAGTTAGTCGATTTAATTCAAAATATTTAAATGAAACTTGTAAATCATAACTTTAAACACCATTATAATCCAGTATTATAAGTATCATTTTAGTTAGTGTAACACGAAAATAAACATTGTTAATTTTAACGCGTGTTCAACGAAGTATTATGTAAAGTGTTGTACCATCATAGATTATATTTTATGGCAAACATAAATTTATTTTTGAAAAGAAAACTCTGAAGATTTATTTACCTAACTGCACACGTTAACGTTCAATAATAATAATAATGATTTTTTTATTTATTTCTTCTACGTTTAGAGCAATAAATAAATATCTATAAAATGACGTTTATATGGGGTAGCACTTTTTAATATTTTAATAACCAGTGAAAATACTTAATGGACTACCCTGTTCCCTGACGGGACGGCAGGGGTGTAGGACCACAGAACACAGAAAGATGGTGGGACTCTCTCACGCTACAGTCTAACAGTAGGCCTGAAAGTGGAGAACCATTGAACAGGTCAAAGGGCGGGAGCTTACCTTCTTAAAATCCTCGGCGTGCCCCCGATTAGCAGTAGTAGCCAGAAACCCGGAACTTATTGCTGGGAAGTAATTGCTACCCCTTTGATCTATAGGGAAATCTAATTCATCGTCACCACGCGTTGTCAAAATTAAAGATACATCTGGATACGCTTATTATATTATTATGGTTGGAAGTACATATTTAATTAGGATCTTAGTTGTTATAAAAAAATTGACTCGATTAATATTGCTCCGGCATATCTGTTTAATATAAAAAGTCACTTTAGTCAATTTTGAATTTGAAAATTTCTGAATAATCCACAAGTTTCACGTACCTCGCGATGGGACTCGAACCTATGATCTTCCGCAGTCCAGCGACTACTCTAACCACTGAGCTACCCGACACCCAACAGCTCTAGGTCTGTCAATGATTAATAACTAAATAGTTAGGAGTTCAACCCCAATGGGACAAATCTTCTACGTTGTAATCAATTGTTTACGAATGAGGCCTCCATTGAATACATTATTGAAAACAATTGCGTAGTTATAAACGCGGCTCTATTTTACGCCGTAGGTATGTGTTACAGTAACTTCATGTTCTGAATCACAATAAGGTACACATATGTAAACGAGTGATAAATGATTTCAATCTATACAACTAAAGTAAACACATAGAGACCTTTATGGAGACGAATTTAATTGGGTACCTTTTTAGGGTTCCATATCCAAAGGGTTAAAAATAGGACCCTGTTTCTAAGTATCCCCTGACAGGGTTCTGTTCTGTATTCCTTTTGAGGTACGAAACCCTAAAAACAATAAAAGTGACAAAAGTAAAAAAAAATCTAATTAAAAAAGCTGGAATACCAAATAGGAAACAGATATTTATTATTAGTACCTTATCTAAATAATGTATATTTCTTGGTATTTTTAGCTTCTGAAAAACAATAACAAAAATTGACACTCATTTAATGTACATTACATTATTCGAGGAATTACGTAAAGCCAAGTGGTTATAACATAAGTTTATCTTCATCTTATCAAGATAATAGCGTTGTTTTATCTAGCATTATTTTAACGCATGCATAATATTAGAATTTTCATTAGATGAAAATAGGTTTTTTTTCACATTGAACGTTTTTATTCCTCTCAAAACAATAAAAAAATTATGCATACATAATTGATTAAGTTAAAATATAGATTTCTCGAGAGGCTTAGTCTTTTTCTGACTGGACTGGTAGACAATACCTCTGGCATTAAATATTAAATAAATAATTTAACAATTTCCCTTATAATGGAGGTAATCCAGAACCTATTTTCATAATAAATAATTAAAACTGAAAAGCTGTAACCATACAAAATATCAATAGTCTAAATGCGTATGTGTGGTGGAGTTAATATAATTTTATTACAATGAAAAATAATGAACTATCGTCAAATATTATAAAAAAAATAGATGATAATTTGCTTTATAATATAATTCCGTCAGCGGCTTCCCCCTGGTGGTCTTGTATTATACATAAAAACCTTCATTTTGAATCACCCTATCTATGAAAAAAATAATTTCTGTCTATTGTGCTTTAGAGTTGACGAACTCTAGCTTATTAACGAAAATATATATACAGAAAATCATTATGAAATAACTGTTTTATTATAATTATAGGCAGATTTTTGTTTACGGTGAAATACAATCTGTATGAGGCTATGAACTGCGAATTGGATGATTATTTTTGTCCGATTGAGTGCAAATCATTTATTCGACGAAGGTTACACTGAACTTGCACCGGAAGTGCAGATTTGAAGCAACGAGATGATAAGTCGTCGACGCGACATAGTGTTGGCATGGGTGGACATGACCGTGACGCATAAAGGATCTGTTAACTTCTTAGCCGCAGATAATAATAAAATCGGTAAATTTTGCATACATATAAAGAGGCAAAACGAATAACATGTGGGAAAACTTGCCCTAAACCTATCAGAAAATAAAAAAGGTAGAGGTCTGTCGCCGTCGACCTAGTGGACAGACAACAAGAGAGACTTCAAGAAAGAGAAACTCTCAGGCGAACCAACCCAGGATAGACTAACCGGTTGAAGAGGGCATACGCGGATGCGAGGAGGTCTTTCCGTGATTCCATATGTAGGGCAAAGTCAGCCTCCTGGGATGAGATGAGTACACCAGGAGCCGATTAAAGCAGCATTCGCCTTTCACGGAACAAAGCTCATCTCAGCCCTCTTTCCGGCTGAGACTCCGGATGTGCCCTACCTTCTTCCTCCTTCAAGGCGACACGAGTAGCCGAGGGATGAAACCGTCCCCTTCGTAACTGACGGGGAGATGGAATATGCAGACAAGCGTCTTAGATTGTTAAGAGACAAGGGTCTAGAAGTAAATATTATTCCCGTAGAATCTCTGTTCAATAATATGAGTTTTGATTAATACTAAGTGCAGTCTCAGCGTAAATTTACTCCAACGCTAAACCTTGTTTATTAATAACACTGATAGTGTTTAAAAGGGGGGATATTTTTAATTAATTGTATCTTTAACTATAAGTGTTGTAAGAAACTTGAAGTGTGTATGAGTAATCACGAGTCTAGACATTAATGATCAGTATTCGTATCCGAGAATGATTTTTTAACGTAAGTGCACGTCTCTACTTAATATATCCTAAAGTTGTTTCTATTTACGTATTGGAACCGAAGTCATTACAAGGCGAAGACGAAGTCACGCGATATTATAGGCGTGGTCATCACGACTTTACTATGAGATCGTGCGTCATAAGTTTATGTACACAGTAAATCTGTATGTTTGTATGTAATAATAATGTGATAAATGTATGAATTTACTGTACGAAGTAATTGAGAAATGTAAAAATACCACTTATAGAAGATATTTCTATAGATACCTTCCGGGGTAGGAACGAGAACGGTTTGAAAAAAGAAAAAAGAAATATACGTGTTACGTGTATTTCTTTTAGATAGAAAAATCGGTAGAATATTGCGCATATTTTGATTCATATAAATTCTTTGTAGTTTTGTATAAAATTTACATATTAGGGGTCAAAATATGAAATTGCCGTTTTATTGTAATAGGTTCCTTCCTTGAATTGACATAGATTCTTCATAATTTTAGGTTTTCGAAAGAAACTTTTTCACATGGTTTCTATAATGTTCCGCTTTTAAAAATGTGAAACATTTGAATATCGACTTTCAATTGTTTTTGTTATTCAACATAAAACAAGAAAGATGTTAAGAATATTAGAAATAATCTCCTTCTTGTTGCCAAAGAAGCCGTGAATGACTGGTTTAAAGCTGAGCCACGCTTATTTTCCATGGTTACTCATGAGCTGTAGAAATTTTTCACTCTCCTTATTTTTTATTTATTTGTGGACTAACGAAAAGACCAGCTTTCATTTTGGCCTCTGACAGTTTCGCGAAAAATGTTTTTAAATATTGAAAGGCCTCACAGTATTGACGAAGAACCTTTATAAACTGCTTCATGAGACCTAATGTTATGTTCAGTGGAGGCATTAAGACTGGATCAGGCTCAACAATACAGCAAAAAGAGTCACATCGTTTACACACATTTTGGATGACATTATTAGGCCTCGTAGCACATAAAATACGTTATTCCTTTATGAAACGTAGATATGCATACTGCCGTGGCACTCTCTCACCTCCTCCTTCAGACCCACAGTCACCTTAACCCATCTCTTTTATCGTAAATGCTATAGCCCTTCAAAAATCTTTCACTATATAAAGAAAAAAAAACTTTATTTATTATTAAAAAAGTTTCTGTTTACGTTTCGATGTATAGGTATAATCAGAAAATAGTCACTAAATATCAAACTCTATAACCATATTTTATCGTTGACCTGTGTCATCTAAGAAAAAAATTAAAAAACGTATTTTTAATCAAAGACAATGATGATTTATGATATTTCAATATTTACAAAAATACCACCACACCAACTAAGTACTAAAATACAACGATGTTCAATTTTGTCTGTAAACATAAAATCACACATCGATAAATAATTGATTGACTTTATTAAACAGGGATTAAATATTTTCTTGCAATAATACAATTTGAATGTAATGCATTTTGACGGTGGACGCATTCCATTTTAAAAACCAATTTTTTTTTCTTAACTACTTAAGTTGCTTAATTGGCTATTTATTTACGAATAAAGACTTTTTTGTAAGCTCGTTGGTGAATACAATGAATAAAAAAAAAAGTTTTTTTTTTTTCCATATAAAAATAATATTTGATTGATAATTGCTTTTTGTACGCTGTGATGAAAAATTTTTGGAGCAAGAGAGTTAAAAATATATTTCGAGTCTATCTCTAACTGTTACATTTCTTTCTCGCAAATGTTATGCGCACTTTTTATCCGTCGTCGTAAATTTGTGTCGCGTGCGGATTTCCATAGTAGATAACTAATATCAGTTCAATAAGAACCCAATCATATACCTAATGAAAAGGACCCAACCCTCTCATAGTCTATATGAGGCCGACAAAACATTTCCTTTAGACCAAGTCGTTGACCGATAGCTGAAATAATCAACAATAGCGTCGTATAGTATCTAATACTTTCTTATTTACACTTTGTTACATTGTCACAAATCATGGGAGCTATATTAAACTACATATTTATAATCATAACAATGAAAATATTTATACGAAATATAATAATAGCACGGTGAATTTACACGTGGGAACTGGTTATTATGACTATTGCATACAAAGATATTTAATATACGATATTATGATTCGAAATTGTCGCGGTCGCGGTACATCATATCTGAAAAATAGGAAATGACCTTGCTCATCCAGCGTAAGATCCGTTAGGTATTTACGCATACTTTAGTGAAAATTTTCTTGAATATTCCATTTACCACGTAAGGTGTAAGTTAAGCGACTGCAGTATGTGAGCCATTATTTTGGTATGACATTGCAGGGTTATTAATCTGTAAGCTAGGCGAGTATAGTACGTAAGCTATTTTGGTATGGCATTGCGGTTGTTATCATAGTAAGCAGCTTCGTTAATTTAAATAAACCCCGGGTATCCTGTGAGAAAATTAGTTTTCCTTTCGAGTGTTTTATTTCTGTCACACCCGTTTTCACTAACCTAGAACAAGGCATAGCTCAATTAGGAAATTTCTAATCTTACGAATCGCCTAAGCAGATTACTTTTATTACAAAACATAAACATTTTTTCATTTATCCTTTGACATATTTGTGATCTGTTTTATTAGTTAATGTCGTTAGTCTAGTCATTGGTGAAATGCTTGTTTACCTTAGGCAATCCCTAAATATCTAGACGACAGATTTGAGCGACTCCTACATTAAGTGAAAACAGGTATTAAGTATAGTAAGTAAAGAATTATTTTGTTTTAGCATTGTGGGGGTAAAGGAGTTATTTATAAATTTTCCTAACTAATTTAATTATTACGGGAATTAAATAATTTTCTCAACACGGAGGCTTACAAACTACGTGTTACGTTATCTATTGATACCAAACGAACTAAAGTAAATAAGTATATACGTCTACGGTCGATGTAGTCTGCGAGATTTCATGGAAGGAATGCTACATATTTGGTCGTGCGTGGTACTTTGGTATGCTAGAAATGTAAACATTTGTTTAAACAATATTATGCTGAGACAATATTCAAATGAATTGTGTAAATTATGATTAAATGTTTTCAGTTCAATTAGTTTAACTCTACCTTGTAAAATTTGCAATATTGATTTCAGAAATAATTATTTCTGAAAGTAAAGGTTCACATTTTTAATTACCTTTAAAAAGGAGAAGATTCTCTATTCGACTGAATATTTTGAAATTAATATTATTTCCACGTTACTTTTGTCGATAGGGGACTGATTTTCAAAATACTTTTTTTATTCAAAAGAGCCTTTTTTGAAATTCAAGAGAATTTAATCAGTGCCTACTTTTTATTACTTGACAGAACAGTAAGTTAACACATCGTTTAATGAAAAAAGAAGTTTGATGCCTGTGGTTAGTTCGTTCGATCTGCGATGCGAAGGTCATGCAAATTTCGCTAAGCTCGTTCATAAGATGGGTGACCAAAATTTTACTATAATGAGCTCCTTCGTGATTCGGGTGATATATTTAGCTTTCCCGGTTGCTTCTTCTGCAAGTCATATCTGTAAGGACCACGTGGTAATTCTCGCACAAATTCAAAAGTTACTAATTACTTATGAAGTCATTTCTTTCAGATTATTGAAGGTTATGGATACTCTTTGTTGTTGTAAAAAGATATACCTAGTACCACAAGTTATTTATATTTTAGGTTTTTTTTTACTATTATATCAAAAATTCTTATTGATGGCTCAAGGTAATTACAAATACCTAGTTATCATGCGGTTGGTAAGACACAAAGCTGATGAGTTAGGAAGGAAATGAATAAAGAATGACGTTATTTTATAATGACTCAAATATGAATAATACACTGAATTCAAGATTCTAAAGACGAGTTAATTTAATTTTATAAATATTACTTAATTATATCCCTGCTCGCACTTTATAAACTTATTACTTTTTATCTAATGGAGAAACAAAACAAGTTTATTGATGGTTTCGAGTCCCATCTCATAGTGCCAGGGACAAAGTGGATTTTTTAAGAATTTTTCATTATTTTATTTTTTAAGAATTTAGAATATTTTTCAGTATAGCATTGTGAATGCAAAATTGATCAAATATAATAAGTTTATTGATTTTTATTTTTATTTGACGTTTATGAATCCTCACGTCTGGTACATTCCGCGAAAACAATAGGTCATGTTGTGGTTACCCAAAAAATGGGTAGATAATATTAGAAAACACGCAGATAAAGACTGGTTAGAAAAGTTTTAAAAACATCAAACGTAGAAATGGTGTCGCAAACAGGAAAAGTTGTCGATAAACGCGGGAACTCCAATGGGTCACCTCTTTTTTGTGGAGACCTCTTTTATATTTTCGATGGCGTCAAAAACTCGAAAATATTACCGAAACGTTGACAAAGCTTAATAGAAACTGAAAAAATCACGTTTCTAACGAGGCTGTATGAGCTAATTTCTATTGCCTTAAATGACAAGAACAATTACTTTTTTGGCCATGTGGGTGGGTTATAAAGGGTCATAGAATATAGCGTGGGTGGAAGGAAGTGCGCCAATATTCTTTGTTATTATAATCAATGACCCTGTTTTGTAGAGAGTTTTATTAAATATCTATTAATGTTAACACCTTATTATACCTCTGAAATGAAACAAATTTATTAGACAACATAACATGAACATACATTTCTCAAATCAAAAAATAAGTAACTAAAACCTTCGTCTATACTTATATTATAAAGAGGATAAAATGATTATTTGGTCATGGGTCGATTTAAAAAAAAATTAAACTACGAAAGTACGAAAATTTTTGATTGGCCTGACCCAAACCGGCTGGTTATTTGCATTGAGTTGGAGTGTATTTTGATTCAATCCGATGTAAGTGTAGTTTCAGAGACATCCTGATACTGTTTATAGGTAAACAGGAAAAATCTTTGTTTTTTTTTTTGGTGAATTTGCACGTTTATTAATACCTACCTATCTTCTACAAGCTAATTAGTTTGTTAATTCATTGATGACTGGTAAACGAAAAACATTGATTAACACTGGAAACTCACCGAAGCAAAATAGGTACCTATAATTTATTTGTTATTGTTGAGTTAAATGAAACTAATCTACTGTAATCAATTTTTAGTAATAAAAAACAGGAATTATTTTTATTTTTTGTATGTATATAAAATGTAAAAAATACTATAACAAACTTTTAAAAAAATCAATGGTAGTTAAACGTGTACTTATCTATATTATTAAGAATAACGTTTTGATTCTTTGTTTGCATTAAATATGCTCTGATACTACTGGAATAATTTGAAAAAAAAATCTTATAATTATAATCGTATTTCATTCCCGATGAACATACGAATAAAATTTAAGTACCTATACAATATTTTTCAAAAACGTTAGGATACCGTATGTAAGAAATACGCATGTAAAGCCGGGGCGAACAGCAAGTATTTCATATGATTAAACAAAATTACTGTATTAGGCAGATATATTAGTATAAATCTCGTACATATAAATACCAACATTACAATAATTATCATGTCTACTCGTTTAGCATCACTTTTAACTCGGTTGACGTTTTAATACGAAACTGCAGGAAACATATTTGGATTAATTCCATGGCTTCTATAATTAGAGTGATAAGAGCATTTACTATAAAAAGCACGCAATGGAAATATCATGAATGGTTCTAGAATAAGATTCGTAGTCAGGGTACTTAAAGTGACACAATGAGTTCTGAGTGCATGTGTACTATAAACGTACTGGAGTAGGCGTAGTGGTGCCAGACCAATTGACGTGATGGTTTGATAAAAAAAGAATTGGACGGTTTTGACCGTGATTTATGGGGGAGTAATCGTATCAAATAGATCTGTAATTTACTCGTAACTGGACGGAAATATTAATAATACCTAAATACCGTTTTATGAATCGAAGACTAACTTCACTACATGATTAAAATTATTATCCGACCAAAACAAGTTAGACACGTCGTTTTCTCTTTTGTCATTGACTATTTACTTTAGGCGGCCAAAGGTTTAAACTAAATACATACTTTAGTTCTCCTTTTATAATGAGACTGTATTCCTTCGTACAAAACAAGTTTCACATTTACATCAATTCTTGTTTGTGTCACGAACTTTAGTCATTTACATGATGCACGTAAACCAACGTAGGTAAATATAACCCATAAATAAAAATAAAAAACTTAAAAAAATGAAATTTTGAGTGTTTGGTTGTACGCATCCTCTTTATGTCCTTAAAGATGTAATAATGTAATAATCCTTAAGTCTCATAATGATGTTCAAGTATTATATGAGTAGGTAGCTCATGAAAATTCTTGTAAGTTAAAAAAAAATCGGTAGGATAGTAATTATTCAACAGAAATCCGATTCAATGCA
Organism: Diatraea saccharalis; assembly: GCA_918026875.4. NCBI lineage: Eukaryota > Metazoa > Arthropoda > Insecta > Lepidoptera > Crambidae > Diatraea > Diatraea saccharalis. The sequence continues at coordinate 11,367,610 of OU893337.1, forward strand.
AACAAACAAACAATCAAATCTTAACTATTTATAATATTATTAAATATTTACAATCCGGTATTATTTTTGTTCTAATACGAAATAATTTTTCGTTAAGCTACCTATATATTCTTTCAACATGTGATAAACTGTACTGCACACAAAGGCATAAAATGTGGTAAATATATTCCTTTTTTTGCTGTCGTACATTTTTCAAATCCGCATTTTTTTACGCACTAACGCACTAATACTTTTATTATTGCACTCAAATAGTACTTAATATTGGATCCCCGTATCGGTTACTGCGCATGAAGTAATTTAATTATTTCTTTGTTCCCACACATCCGTAGTTGAATTAATAAATCGAGTAAGCGTGACGTCACCGCCGTAGCGCGATCCACCTGGCCTGGATGTATTCACATTCTCTCTGATATTATTCATGTTGGGTTTGAGCTAGTTATGTTCCGATGACCATTTATAGTATGAATAAATTATCCTCGTTCACATTTCCGACAACATGTAGAACGAACGAAATAATAACTGCTGTGTATTTATGTTTTATTTCGTTTTTTGGTAAGCACATTGGTGGAGGTAGAGGAGCTCAATGGCGCTCGGTCTGCAATACAGTTGTTAAGCAACTTTCAATGTAAAACAAACGAAATGCGGTGTGTGGATAAATAAATGTTTTATTCCACTCGTTTTTTGGTAAGCACATTGGTGGTGGTAGAGGAGCTCAATGGCGCTCGGTCTGCAATACAGTTGTTAAGCGACTTTGGCAAGGGTTGGTCATAGGGTGATCAAAGATTTATTGTCTCTAGCACACACTGCGCTGGGCCCGCGTGGTGGGTAATGGTTCATTCTCTCTATCCGAGTAGAATCGTTTCCATCCATAGGGAAGGCGTGAGTCTCTGCAGTGGGGAAATTAGTATCCTGATGACGATTAAGTATAATACGTTGGTAACGGTAGGAGTCGTAAATATAAATATAAGAGAATAAATAAGATGAGAAATATAACGTATTGCTCGAAGAAGAGTGAATTATGTGTTTTTGAATCACTTGGAATCCATTACACTTTGTTTATATTTTTCCTCATTGGTACCTTTATGCTCTAGATACCATTTAGAAGGATAAAAAGCCATTAATGCAAGGCTAAAACTATCTATATATCTACCAAATTTAATTGAAATACGTTCAGATTTTGCTTGAAAGAGTAAAATAGGTATATCATCCTCACAAACTTTCGCATTAAAAATATTATGAGAATATGTCATTACCACACTTCTTACAAATTGTAACTTAAAAAAAGTAATTATAACACAAGCTGAAATTGAATTTACTTGAATTATATATGTTGCTTTATAACTTTTATAATATAATATAAATTATAATTTATAGCATATAAATAATACTCTATGAAGAATTAATATAAAAAATAAAAAAAATGTAATACGCCAAGTACCTACCTACTGTACTGTGTAAACGATTACTATGCAATTAATATATAAAAAGAACAAAATCAATGCCTTTGCAAAGTCGTGTCTTTTAATCAACGTTAGAGGTCAACGAGCCGATGCAACTTGTTTCTTCCTTTAACGCAGTTTCCTGTGTAAATCTATTATATTATAACAGAAAAATTTAGTTCTTTTGAAGATATAGTTCAGAGCCAATTATTACATATTATATTTTTAGTAATGTTGTCAATTGATCCTTAACTAAGTGCGTAAACGAAATCCATGACATTTGAGCTATTTAATGCTGATAAAATAAACTATACTTAATTGATAATAAGAAAATTTCTGAAGTAATGAGGCCAAAAATTGTATTAATGTTCCTGCTGCTGGGGCTCAGGCCTTCTCTGTGAAAGAAATTGATACAAATCAAATAAGGTACCTGGGTCGAATATGGCCACGTTAAGGTTTGTAGTCCTTTTTTAATAATAATAAAGCTAAAACAAATTAGTTTTAGCACACATTCATAAAGAGTGGCTATTTATCTTTAGGGGAGACCTAGGAGAGTTGTGACAATTTTTACATAAGGGGCTCTATCTCGCTTAAGAAACATTCCACAGTTATGACTCATGTGAATTAGTTTAGCGCCATTCCTTCTGTTTTCAAAACCATCACTAAAATTAATTAAAGTATAATAGTTTCTGAAAAAAATAACAAAATTCAAGTCCACTCCCCTTGTCACAACTCTCCTACCACCGAGGTAAGTTGTGACAGGTACCGAGGTAAGTTGTGACATCATTGTATATAAGCTATAAGATATAAAAATACCATTACATACGATATAAATAAATCAAGCACGTTTTTTTATCAAATCAGTACTTTAATCAGTACTATAATAATAAATTTGACTTGGAAAACACACACTGAACATGTTTGCAAAAAGTTGTCCCACTATTCTTGTGTACTGTACAAACTTAGTAGGATCGCGAATCAGTGCACGGTCCTTACAGCTTATCACGCGTACGTAGTTTCAACTGTTCGATACGGCATTATATTTTGGGGATATTCGACTGATTCTGTAACTGCCTTTAGAGCCCAGAAAAATGTGTTAGGAGCATATATCATTTACAGAGTACGGATACCTGTAGGCCATATTTTATTAAACTAAATATTATGACCCTGCCATCAATCTATATATTCAAAGTTGGTATTTTTGTCAAACAGAATCAACAACTATTTGAAAATAAGACGAGATTGCGTCATCGAGACAAATTGTGTACGATACCCTCTAAGACAGCTCTGTTGAACAAAAGTATCTTTTGTATGGCTCCAAAAATTTTTGATATAATTCCAAAACCAATACGTAATCTGGATAATTGTAATGTTTTTAAAAGAACACTTTGTAAATTATTAGTAGCTAAAGCATATTATAGTGTAAACGACTATCTAGCTGACAGTACTTTGTAAATGTATAAATACTTAATGAATTAATTGAATTTTTGACATAACATGTTATTGATTAGATTAGTTGACAATTACTAACCTACTAATATTGTATGCCTTTTAGGCAGAACACTGTGTAACTATTCAGTCCTTGCATCCAATATCTTTATATAACCTGCGATCAACAATAAAGATTGATTTGATTTGACTTGATTAATCATCTTTTAATACCTACCAACTAAAACAACATAGTATTAATATTCTCATAACAAGTAATTATAATATTTTAATTAACTAAATATGGTATCGCTTTGAGATCAATCATATTATTGTTATAATTAGTATAAAATCTTAATCTAATCAGATTCACAATTATGCCAAACGTAATGCAGCTCGTCCCCAGTACAATCTACGTGTGCCTAGCCTTTGCATTCAAGGCTTTGGACCCACTGATCATTCGATCTGCTGTCTGCATAGGCTTTAAGGCAAACCAAATAAAAGCAAGTATTTTCTGCATCTTCTTCATCACTTGTTCTATTCTTCTTATTAGTCTTCTTTGGTTTTTTAGGTTTCTTTATTTTTTCTTCGCTTAAGACACGCTTCTTAACATTCTTAGATTTTCAGTCTCTGTATAGTTATTTGGCATTCTCAAATAAAATAAGTATGCGGTATGCCATACACCTTAAGTAGCTACTAACACAACAACAAACATCTAAAGTTAATAAAAAAAATTGTAAAAATAGCCCAGCAGAAATATGGAGTAAGATAGGAGAGTTGTGACAGGCTGTCACAACTCGCCTAGGTGTTCAAAATGACGTCTTGGTCCGAATAATAATTCATATTTTCTAAACACGATGCGCATACAAAAAACCAGTGCCACGTATTGAGACTTAATAACTTAAGAAAAAATAACACATCAATGCACATATACTAAGATATGATATATATTCAAATAATATTTTGAAGAAAAACTTACTTTTCGCAATTTTTTGTACACTGACGATATATTTACGCAACTGTGCCATATGCACCGTCGACAGGTACTGAGTCGTATAGCGCGTGTCGAGAACGACAAACAAGCGTTAAAGACATCTCGCTTACTATAATAGGTAGAGAGAAATCCTCCTTGTCACAACTCACCTCTGTCACAACTCACCTAGGTCTCCCCTACAATAAAGGCAAAAAAATACAAAGACTTGAAACCACAAAAAGTAATTTCAACATTTTTTTAAAATTTAGAATTTGGCCATATTTCCGATGGGGTAGGTAAATATGCCCTGAATGTGGCCATATTTACTGTATCAATTTACATATTTAAAAATCTTCTAAATAATATGAAATAAAAAGGGATATTATGTTTTACTAGAGCATTTATTTAATAAAATATATTCTTTGGGCAATGTACAAATAAAGAAACAAGAAATTGAAAATCAACAATCAACAATGAGATACAAAATTTTTTTCTTAAACGCAATTACGTAGGACACGTTGTGTTAATGGGTATCCCACGTTGTACAGACGAATAACTCGGGATGATAAAATTTTCTCTTGATCAGGGTTAAGAAGTGGTTTCGGTCCCAAAGTAGTTTTTGTTTCTTTTTTCTATGGTAAATAACGCCTTAAAGTACACTTTGGCACATTATAATGATTTGCAGCCGTATTTTCTTTCATCTTAGCGCTTTTGACTGCAGTTAAAGTTTGTTTTATTAATGCTTCTGATCAATTACCTCGAATCCCTTTTGCTATATAGCGCGGCATAGTCTAAAACAAAAATTTGTTGGTATTTTTTTACTTATAGTTTTAGTACCGGAAATATGGCCAAACACTGCCGTCACGCATGTTTACGTTTTCATATTTATGAATGAAAAACCCACTATTATTTTGATAATTAAATAAAGAAATATCAAATTACATTCGTCACACAACATCGTAACATGATTTACAAATATTCTTATTCGAAGAATAATAAAATACAGAACAATACTTACTTAATTTTTTTATAACCTGTACAGTATGTTTTGCTTTAACTGACACTGGACGACCAGCAGGGTGCGGGAGGGGTTAACAGGTACTCCGTTCGGATACATGCGACACTAGCGTCAATTTATGGTCGCGTTTAGGTTATTAAAATATTTAGTGTTTGTAATAATGGTATGTGGCTATATTTTTCGGCTGGCCATATTCGACCCAGGTACCTTACAAAGATTGTGCCATATATGACCCACGGATTGGCGCGGATTGGTGGGTGTTAACGACGGCTTAACATGTCTTACGAGGCACGGAGGAGTTCGAGATAATAAATTTTTGATCATCCATTTTATGAGCAGCCAAGTTTTGCTCGCTGTTTTTTTTTTTTGGTAAATGAAATCTAGTTAAATCAATTTATCTATTAATATTTTAATATTTAAGTTAAGAAATTTAACAATATTTAAAATTCGAACAACATTATTTGATTATCACCGTTTATTTTACGGAATAGGTCACATAAAACTTATAAACCTCTTGGTTACATATTAAATTTTCAAACAATTGGACCACCACATTCAATTAATCATCAATACTCGTAGCTTTACAAAATAATTATGCCTTCACAATTCAGTAATACATTGAATCATTTATATTGTAGGTACGTATAGCTGTTGACCGACTTGGATAACTTAGTATGTATTTAAGTTCATATAGTTACAGATTGTAGGTATTACAATTTTGTATGAAATGGCTGATTATCTTTTCGTGAATTCAGTGTTGCTCCCATAGTAAAAGTTTTTCAGTATACTAACCTAATCCACTACACGAAGTCCTGGCATATAATAAATAATAAGAAGGCCATGTTTTTTAATTAAATATTTACTTACTCAGCTATCATTATGTATTTCCTCAAAATTAATATTTGACAACTCCTTATTATATATATTTCTGCAAAAATGTTTCTTTTGGCTATTTGTATGGATTGCCTAAACATAAATGAAAATACGCTCACTAGTAGTAAAAAGTAATACTTGTTACTTTTGAAAATTTTGCTTGAAAAATTCGTCACTCCTGTTAGGTTCTCTGAAGCTCGGTGGTTAGAGTAGTCGTCCAGATGGCATAAAGGCGTGAGTGCTGATCCCAGAGTTATTTGTCCCATAATTGGCAAGTTAAATATCAAAATGTAGTGCAAACTAGAAATCAAACGAGTTTACAGTATTTATTCTGAATTTCCAGCAAATATAACGATAAATGTTGCTATTCTACTATATATCGTTTAGCCAAATGTATCTGTCTGTGTATATCTAACTCACAATAAAAATTCCAGTACTAAAAATTTTGTTGAAGGTGAGTTTTTAATACACGTACGAGAACGTAAACAAACTTTTGTTATTGACGTGTTTTCAAATGATGTGTATGAAGTCAGTGAGATTAGATTTACAAGTTTACGAGTACTAATCAATTAGAGAAGGAAGTTGGTTCAATGCCCAACGTTTTAAGACGTTGTGCTAAACGTCAGTCATACATAGGTAACGTGGCACGCGAAGTTCGATGACGCATTTATGCATTCGGTCGGCAAAAGATGGCAAAATACTATCCTTGTTTTCCGCATTGCGCCCGACAGTGTGCTAGATAGGGACAGAAGGTAGGAAATTGCGCGGCAAAAACGGTTTCTAAATAATTTCCTTAGAGTGCTGTCTAACTCCCTGACCACAAAGTGACTCGTGTTTGTCAATTTTTCCCATATAAAGGATTTATCTTAGTGAACATTAGAATATGAAATATATATATTTTTTAAAGTAGTTCCGTGGCGTATTGGGTAAGCTTTGTTTTTGTTATGCAACATTAGCAAGGTTCGGCCACGGAATAAGTGACCAAAAAATTATTATTTCGAGCTACCTTATACTTCGGAAGGCTCATTAAGCCGTTGGTCCCGGCTATGTTTGTAGTCGTTAATACTCCCCAATCCGCATTGAGTCAGTGTGGAGGGTTTTGGCCCACCTCCTTAACCGTCGATAAGAAAGGACTGACCCCTATAGTGGGGACTTAAAAGGTTTGATGATGATTGTTATTATTTTGATAAAAATGTGTGAATAGCTAAAATTTATTATGTCGAGCTTCTCCGTATTTCGATGCCTTCTAATGATACTAAGGTATCGAGGTCTCGATGTTATATCGAAATTATGATATAAAAAATATTTCAATTTTAATTTTCCTGGATAATTCTTATTAAAAAAGCTATTGCACATCAACCAATATGATAGAGTTCCAGTGTAAATCTTTATCATGTTATGTATGTGTCATCATGTTATCTAGGTATTCACTAATAAAAATGGGATTTCCTAGTGAGCTTGAGCACTTACATTATACTAATTAAATTTCCATAAAGTAATTACATAATCTAGTATTGAAATAATTTCGGACTCATTGCATTTTATTTTATTTAATATCATAATTTATTTCATCATTATCATCATTTTCACCATCTATTTTCAAATTCTTTTTAAGCCTAACGTTAAAGTTATATCGCCTTATTGTTAAACGAGGAATACACTTAGTACTTAGTTTCCCTCTTCCTTGCGTCGACATCCTCAATGCTGAGGGTCGTGATTTCCATGTAGAACTTTCTTTCGGATTATGTTCCGCCACCTGGATCTGTCTTCTGCGGTGTGGATGGTGTAGCTGACAGTGGAGTCAAGTGCGGTCCAACGCATAGGGTTCCGTCACCGGGCCACTTTTTCCTCTACACTCTTACCCGTGATAAGGAACTCTCGGCTCCACTCCCGAAGAGGCTAGACAAGAAGCAGAAGTTTACCCACTAAAACTCAGCGATGTTCCTCACATGGGAGGCGATGCACGGGGTCAGCCCTAAGGCCATACAACGCGCGGTTCGCCCCCATTTCGGTCCGCCCTGAAAAGGGCAGGACCCTCTGTGAGTTGGGGGTACGCCTCAGAGACATTCGAGATGCACCCTCCAAACGAGGCGGAGGTGTGCAATGCTCAACCAGTGCGTAAACCGGTCAGGCTACCCACGACTAGAGACTGGAGATGCGCAATTGTGCAATCACTAGAGGTTACCCATCATATGGGGAGGAGCCACCCAGGAGCCCTTATCGTGGGTGCCCCCCCCCCACATCATGCCCTGTATCAGCTCCGAAGAGCAGATAGGGCGAGTCTAGCAATGACCTAACAAACTTTGTAACTGACGGAATTATTCAGCACTATCTCAATAATTGTAATTGATTGCGAGTAATTAATTTAAAAACATTTTTGCCACGCTATTCAGCATCTTCTGTCCATATTTATCTCAGTGGCGGACGCAGTGAGATAGACAGGGACAGTATAGGCTTTAGAAGGTATAATCGGAAGTTATCTCGTAGAAGAAATTGAATAAATATTATAATCAAGATTAATTTTACGCCGAAATTCAAGACATTACAACTGATAAAACCATAATTACTCGTATTAAAGATTGTGATAGATTTTTCAATAACAATATCAAACTAGGAACTTATAATGTTATTATCAGAAGGAAACAATAACAAGATAATTGCTAAATAAATATGGTGTTTATCTGTCGTAATTGAAGGGCTCCATTCAATTTACAGGCTGACATTCGATCAGCCGAGTAGCTGAATGCTACAATACGGCTAAAGAAAGGTCAGCCGACTAATTAACTGTCAACTCACCGGGAACACTAATATTTATTGGAAGGATTAGAAATATTTATTTTCTCGGCTCTTTTTTGAAAATAACAAAGCAACATTTTTTTAAGAATTTGAAGCGAGTACTTATACTATAATCCGTTTCGAAAACGTAAAAAATCTATACTTATATTATACTTACACAGGAAAATTGTTTTGATTGTTAGCATTTAGTAGGCTCCCGATTTGTAAAATTCTTTCACATACTGGAAGCTACATCATACGCAAGTGACATATATAGACTATAGGTATATTTTAGACGGCGACATCGCGGGAAAACAGCTAGTAAATATTAAAATAATCTAGTTATACTAAGTATAGTCCCGTAATCAAAGACAGTCGCCATAAAGATATATCTATATTTTTCCCTTACGCTGTTTTATTTTAACTGCTAACGACGTTTTTGTGTTAAATAATTCACTGTTGATATTTAATTGACAAAACCCAATAACCTGAAAGCACAAAGCGACCTCGATACCCCAAAACGAAACATCGACACACCTGTTATAAATAATCTTGGTAACCTTTAAATGTATTTCTAGGGCACTAGCAGGTATCATATTGAAGGTATCTCTAACCTATTAGTGATTGTTAAAGTCCCAAAAAAGGTTCAAACTGAACGAAACAAGTGATATGTCTTTGTCAAATAATCATTCAAAAAGTCAAAGGTACGTCATCTATTACAACATATTATATGAATAAATGACATATATTATGTCACATAAAAATGCAGATTTAACAGTAATTGGAAAAATATATAAATTTAAATTTATGACGCATAAAAGTCGGTCAAATCTGACATAGTTCATGTTAGGACGCGACGGAATTTCCGTCGAGCATACAAGCCCGAATGTCATATCCTAAAATTTGTCAGTTCCGACGTTCCTCGATGTAATTTCCGTCAGCGTCAGATATAAATATACGTAGCTTTAATGGTTGCAATTCTGTTGCATAAACTAAATGTTGTGATCCCATCAAATTCCACTTTTAAAACTGTAAATGACTAGATATAGAAGTATAATATATACAGTTTATCTTACTGATTATTAATAATCCAAACTGAAATAAGATTTTGTAAAAAGAGTAGTGTAGTTTAACGTTCGGTGTGTAAGTCATATTAAATATTTTTCACAATATAAATATGACGTCTTTACCGTATGAAGAACAGTGTTCTATAATTGATAACTTTTGCCTTCTGAAAATCTTTAAACCTATAATTTAATAAGAAATAAAGTTAAAATTGTCTTTATTCAAATTCTTTCAATTATTCTCTTTTTCTTCTTCAACCTCTTTTAGTAATTTTGCCGTTGAGAAGATTCAGCACCAGAAATTCTCAAATTTTGACAATCTGTTATATTCCAAGAACTTCATATGCGTAATTAAATTATCAATGGGATTTTTAAGAAATTTTCCTGTTGGTTTGTTAAAGAATATTTTTAAACTGATGGATTACTCGCTAATTTCGAACTGGGTACTTGGTTGTGATAGTTTTCCTTGTAACTTTGCTGTACCTATATATCTATCTCTAACTTTGCTGTTCCTATATCTCTATTAGAATGATTTAAGGTTTCTTCATCCAAACGGGCATCCCTGCAATTCGACGTCAAATTGCACCTGAATTGCATGTGGTGTATGGCCGGAAGTTATTCTAGCCAATCCAGCTCCACCAGAAATGCTTCCAGGGCCTTTACAATTGTGATGGCCTCCTGAAGGTTACCCAGTGAACTGAGGTATCTTGCAGACTCAAAAATAGACTTTAAATTGCTAATAGAATTATTACTGTCGTGAATTTTTCATATAACAGGAATCAACTTTAAAGCTATATGTGAAAAACGAATACCGGACTAGATGTGGCGATATTTTGATGCGAGCATCGGCCACGGAGGTCTTTTTTTATAAATATTAGACAACATCATATACATTGCTTAGATTCCAAGGTGAGTAGCATAAGCCCCCGTATTACGGAGTATCAGAGACAACGAGCGTAACCAGACCTAGTCCCGAGACACTATAGAAAAGTCCATTTCCTACACTGACCCGACCGGCAATGGAACCCGGGACCTCAGAGACACTTTGAAACCGGCTTTAGAACGGTTTCAATATTACTAAGAACTAGCACACATATGGCGTTCGAAGCGCGCGTTTCAAAATGCCTAATGTGTACATAAAAATGCGAGAATCAATGTCAATTTTATGCAACTGTTATGTGTTGACGACAGCCACGTGCCGAAAAATGTACAGATCGAACGACCAATCACAGCGCCTACATTTGCGGAATTCTCAGGGAGCCCATTGGCTGCGTATGCGTCGTCCGCACGGTGGGGGCGATTCCCCCACCCGGCGCGCGGGCGCAAAACGCGCTGTGATTGGTCGGCCGCCGCGCGTCACTAGTAGCTAAGTTAGATGTTAAGTTTAGAATAAGGGTAGGGCCAAATTTGTAAATATTTGTAGTCAGTTCAGTCAAGTCAAGTCAAGTCAGTCAAGCAGTATAGTCAAGCAGTAATAAGTAGCCAGTAAGAAGAAAATACAATAAATCGTCTATAGAAGAAATCCGTCTTTGTTTTGCACCATCATCAACAGTTATACAGCATCGTCTACAGTTTGGTCCATAGAGCCGGATCAGCACCCTCAATAGTTTTGGTCCTTCGAGAAGCCGGATCTAAACACGTATAGAACCTTCGAGATCCAGCAACAGTGAATCAAGATGGTGCTTACAAGAAGCCAAGACGAAGAAAACCAACGTCGTGTCTTCGACCAGCCGCCGAGATCGCCCTCAAGTACACCGACCGTACGAGGACGCCTCGAGACGGGTAACGCCGGGGAGAGCCTACGCACCGCACCGCAAGTCTCGCAACTAGCGCCTAACGCGAACCGCGCTGGGGCAGACGTTGCCGGAGCACGCGTCGCCTTGGCAGTGACTACGCAGCCGCCGAGCGGAGCGGACGAACGCGCAGCACACCCAATGGACACAGCGGCGACTACTGGCATAACGACATCTGCGATGACGTCATCGGTGCAACCGGCGAGGAGAGTGCACGTCGCGCGTTCGACCCGCTCGGCAGCGAGCAACGCGGCACGCCGGAAGCTACGCATCGAAGCAGAAGAACGACTGGCTGCCATAAGACGCCGAGAACTCGAAATTGAAGCGGACCTCATAAAAAAGACGCTCAATATCGAGTTAGAAACGCTAGACGGAGCAGAGAGCGAACCCGAAGCTGAAGAACCGGCAAATAAATTGCAAGATCGAGTGTTCGAGTGGCTCGACGACGCGAACGTCGACCAACAACGGGGGGAGCTCTCAAGGACCGCCGTGGCTGAACCGCCACCTGAACGCGACACGCGACGCCCAGATAGGGAAGAACGAAGACGGTCGTCATCGCGAGGCAGAGGCATCGATCAACTCGCCTCTGTCCTCGAAACCCTAGTGAAGTCACGACCGCCGCCGCGTCAAGCATCGGATCTACCGATATTCTCTGGTTCACCGCTGGAATGGCTACAGTTCGCGACTGCGATGCGAGAAACAACGCGGCTGTACGAATTCACACCTACAGAGAATATGGCAAGACTAAGAAACTGCCTACGTGGAGAAGCTCGGGAAAACGTCGCATCATTGTTGAGCACCGCGACGCACCCCGACGAGATCATGCGAACATTGGAGCAATGCTACGGAAGGCCAGAAAGACTAGTGGACATGGCTTTCGCCGATCTACGGAAGCTGCCGAAGATTGGACCTACCGCGAACGATCTTAACATGTTTGCGGTAAAGCTACAGAACATCGTGGCCGTCCTGAGGAACGTGCAGCCAGAGTACCTGCTTAACCCACTGCTGACCCGGGAAGTCTTAGACAAGATGCCAAATTACCTTGTATCGAGTTGGTGCAACTTCGCCGAGTCACAGCCGGGCCCGAACGCCGATCTACTCAAACTTTCATCGTTCCTGATGAAAGAAGCTGACCGCTGCATGCGATACAACTATGTATCGAACCTCACCGCACCCTCCACATCGCAACGAACACGTGAAACGCCTCGCCCCGCCCCCAGACCGGAGGCTAAGAAGAAGACGGTGTACGTCGCCACCGAAGAAGCACCGCAGCGCAGATGCCTTTCATGCCAGGAAGCCCACACACTACCTAGCTGCCCAAAGTTCAAGCAGCTAACGTATGATGACCGATGGGAGCTGGTGAAGAAGGAGGGCCTTTGCTTCAAATGCATCGTGGGCCGGCACCGCCGATTGAACTGCCGACAGAAACTCTGCGGAATCAACGGATGCAAGCGACCGCATCACAGACTGTTGCACGCAGACGAGCGTGGAACGACGAACGACTTGGCTACGAGCGCGACCGACTCAAACGCGGCCGCAACGGAACCAGCCACCACCGAAACGACGACGGCTGCCACGACGACAAGCCGCGCCATCAAATTGAAGATTTGCCCCGTGACAATCACGGGCAAACGTGGGAGCTGCGACACCTACGCGCTCTTCGACGAAGGCTCGACGGTCACCTTATTAGACGACGACCTGGCGCGACAGATCGGCGCCGACGGACCGACCGCACAGCTCAACGTCCGAGGAATAAACAAGAAGCAAAGTCACGTGCAGAGCCGTCGAGTGAAGATTGGAATAAAAGGAGCGCGCAGTGACCAGATCTTCAAAATCAACGCTCGCACCATGGTGGGCCTGGACCTCACGCCGCAATCGATACCGGCGGAGGCGATGAAGCTACGACACCTAAGAGATCTCGACGAGCGAGAAGTCGTATATAAGAATGCGAAGCCTCGCATTTTGATCGGGACGGACAACTGGGAGCTCATAGTGACCCGTGAGCTACGGTCAGGAAAAACCAAGGAACCAGCTGCCTCCAAAACCGAACTCGGATGGGTAATCCACGGGACGGCGCCATCGAGATCGCTTCGCCGCACCGAGGATATCCTACATGTCGTCACGACCGAAGCATCAGACGACCGACTCGAAGAACTCGTGTCGAGACACTTCCGGCTCGACTCACTCGGAGTGTCGCTCGACGCATCACACGTCCGCGAAGAGGACAAGCGTGCCGTCTCCACGTTCGAACGCACCGTGAAGCACAAGGACGGCAGATACGAAGTGGGCCTGCCTTGGCGAAACGACGACGCCAAACTGCCACGGAGTTACGACTCAGCACTCCGCCGGCTCACCAATCTAGAGAACAAGCTGAAGAAAGATCCACGCGACATGGAAGAATACCAGCGGAGGATCGACAACCTCGTGAAAAAGGGATACGCCGAACCCTGCGACGGCTCCGAGGACGCAAGCCCCGTCGCATGGTACCTGCCGCATTTCGCCGTCAAGAATCCCAATAAGCCCGGGAAGCTGCGACTGGTTTTCGACGCGGCAGCAAGAATTCGAGGTGTCAGCCTGAACGATCACCTACTCGAAGGGCCGGATCTGCTACGATCGCTGCAGACCATTTTGTTCCGGTTCCGAGAGGGCGCATACGCGGTGACAGCTGACATCGAGGAAATGTTCCTGCGGATCAAGATACGCCGCGAGGACCAACCCGCACAGATGTTCCTGTGGCGCGACTGCAGGCAGAATGAACCACCGCGCAAGCTGAAGATGACATCGATGATCTTCGGCGCATCGAGCTCACCGTTCCTCGCACACAGCGTGAGGGACCACAACGCGAGACAGCATGCTGAGACACACCCTGCAGCACTGCGCGCAATCACCGAAGCGCACTACATGGATGACTTCGTCGACAGCTTCAATGATCCGAGAGAGGCCCACGAAGTCATCACCCAAGTCGACGCAGTGCACCAGAAGGCTGGATTCCACCTGAGGGGATGGAACAGTAACAATAGGAAGCTACTACAAGCCGTGAACCCGGATAGTAAAGCCAAAAGCGGGACGACGACGTTTGGAGACACAGAGAAGACATTGGGCCTGCTTTGGGATGCGAGTACCGATCGGCTGGGCTTCAACACCGCCCTGCCTAGAGTCCCACTGCCGGTGAAGTCTCGACAACGCCCGCCGACGAAAAGAGAAGCATTATCGACGGTGATGAGCATATACGATCCGCTCGGACTGCTCAGCTGCTTCACAATCACAGCGAAGATAAATCTTCAAAAACTCTGGCGCCTCAAGACCGGCTGGGACGACCCTCTACCATCCGACTTGAGCGAGGACTTCGATGCATGGTTGACAAGCCTGCCAGCAATCGACCAACTACGGCTACCCCGTAGTTACAACGGGGGGAGAGAAGTGCGTCGCCGTGAACTTCAAATATTCTGTGACGCCAGCGAAGAGGCCTACGCAACGGCGGCGTATTGGAGGTTGTACTACGGACCCGGCCATGTCATCGAGACAGTCCTGATAGCGGCAAGAGCTAAGGTCGCGCCCTTGAAGACCCAAACCGTACCGCGCCTGGAATTTCAAGCGGCACTACGAAGAATGGCAGCACGACGAGGATGGCCCGCCGTAATATACAGTGACAACGGCACTTACTTCCGAGGGGCTGACACCGAGCTCAAGAAGGCGTACACCGAGTGGCTTCCCGAGCTGAAGAGAGAGGCGATGAACTACGATGCCACATGGAAATTCATCGCGCCGGGAGCACCTAACCAAGGCGGAGCCTGGGAACGCATGGTTCGCTCCGTGAAAACCGCGCTCAACGCCACATTAAACGAACGAGCACCGAAAGAGGAGGTCCTGCACACTCTACTGGCCGAGGCGGAACATGCTGTCAATGCGCGACCACTGACGCATGTCTCCGTAGACCCAAGCGATCCGGAGGCGCTAACCCCAAACCACTTCTTGTTGGGGTCATCGACCGGCCTTCCATACACCGGGCCATGTGAAGAGGGCGACCGCAGGACTTGGAGGGCGACGCAAGCACTAGCCGACGCCTTCTGGAAACGCTGGCTACGAGAGTACCTACCGACCCTCGTACCACGCCGCGACCCACAACGTCCACGAAGCAGCGAAGTACGGACCGGAGACGTGGTTATCATAGCCGACCACGCTCTGCCTCGAAACACGTGGCCACGCGGCATCGTAGCCAATACCTACCCTGGACCTGACGGCGTGATTCGGAACGTGGAGATAACGACAAGAGGAGGAACATTTCGGCGGCCGACATCGAAGCTGATCGTCGTCGAACCTGCACTCTCCACGGAACGATGAGAGAGGACGCGCTGCGCGACGGGCACGGGGCTGCCAACCGGAGGAGGCTGCGGAGATCCTTCGCCGGGGGGAGACTGTTGACGACAGCCACGTGCCGAAAAATGTACAGATCGAACGACCAATCACAGCGCCTACATTTGCGGAATTCTCAGGGAGCCCATTGGCTGCGTATGCGTCGTCCGCACGGTGGGGGCGATTCCCCCACCCGGCGCGCGGGCGCAAAACGCGCTGTGATTGGTCGGCCGCCGCGCGTCACTAGTAGCTAAGTTAGATGTTAAGTTTAGAATAAGGGTAGGGCCAAATTTGTAAATATTTGTAGTCAGTTCAGTCAAGTCAAGTCAAGTCAGTCAAGCAGTATAGTCAAGCAGTAATAAGTAGCCAGTAAGAAGAAAATACAATAAATCGTCTATAGAAGAAATCCGTCTTTGTTTTGCACCATCATCAACAGTTATACAGCATCGTCTACAGTTTGGTCCATAGAGCCGGATCAGCACCCTCAATAGTTATGGTTGCATTATACTAATTTTGAATATAATTATTTAGTATTTTAAAATTATTATTGTTGATCTCTAAACGGTAGCAAGTAGTAGGGAAATGGAAGGTACGATGACCGGCCCTGTAAGTAGCCTCGGTTGCTATAATACTTTCATGAGGTACAGCTGCGTCTTATCATTCTGACTGAACTATAAATATTAATTTCTTTATATTTGTTTTTTCGTATAGAAATAGATTAAATAGTCGATATTTATTTTCCGAATATACAATATCAATACAAAATTGTTATTACAAACTATCATTTTAGCGAGAACTAATTTTAGGAGTTCATTGCATATTCTCTATATGCTCTATGAATAATATCTCTATGAATAAAAAAAAATAGGGTTTAATTCATGTTTCGGTAGAAATACGATGTTATTTTGTATTTTTTAATTACAGCTTATTGCGGGACGTTCTCTCTTTGCAAAAACCAGTTTATTGTTATTTATTTTGGGTGCACTACTGTCCTCATTATTCATTGTTTGAATTTGTCCTGTGAACAGACAGGCAATAGGTAGTGTAAATTATTTGGTAATATTTTTTATTTCTTTTACCCGACTGCGCGACTGGGCCCCTTGTGAAGATTTGTTTGGTAAAATTTGAATGGGCCCCGACAGTGAGTCGTTCTGTTCTGCATTAGAATTGATAATTCGTTTTATGTGTGTATCGATTAAAAAACTATTTCAATTGTGTAGTTATTTAGTACCTATTATTTAACAGAATTCTAAACTAGTGGGCTTGTTTCCTTCTTTTTAGTTTCTATTTAAGTAATTTTTTTTATCTCCAAGTTTTGTACTTATCTTGAGTACAGAATTATTTTGTCGTTATTCTCTCCTCACCGGGAGGCTGGGTTCTTCTTTACTGTCCAGCATGGCTCCTATGCTGGAATGCACAAGACACATAGGATGAACGAAGAAAATATACAGTTCTTACAAGTTAAGATAGACCTCGTATCATTGTTGCCGATATTATACTGCAACAATTAGGAGGTGAAGGTTATTATAAAATACTTCAAATAAAATTTGAATCTCTCTTTTGGTCAGATGCGATTTTCGTGCGATTTTTATTAATTGACAGAGTAATTTATGAGTAATGTTCAATTGTTTAGATCATTAACGTTCATCGCAAATCGGCGCATCTATCAAAAATGTCAAAAATTTGTTAAGGAGGTTGCATACCTAAAGATTAAAATATAATTTAAAAGATATTACTTTTATGACATAGTGATTGATTTGATGTTATTTTGTAACACATTGTAAGCTTTATCTCTATACTAATATTAAAAAGATAAAATATTTGACTGTTTTTTTGTTTAAATATTCATTTATTTGCATCGAATAGGCGCCCAAACTACTGGCTCGATTTAAAAAATTCTCTCAACAACTGGAAGCTATCTAGGCTATAATTTACGTGGGCGAAGTTGCGGAAAACAGGTAGTGTAGTTAGTTAGCTTTATCCGAATAAAAAATATTGCTTGTATATTTTTTAAGATATCTTACCTACTGTTTAATTCAACTGTTGCCCATAAGCTTTACAGGTTTCAAAAAGGTACAGCCAACAGCATGACAGGTTTATACAAAATTGTCTTTCTCCACTTGAATTTCTCCACTTGATTTTCAACCATAATATATGTGATAGTAATTAGTTTTCAATCGTGCGAGCCTAGTTGCAATTAAAACCCCAATTTAAAGTAACCGTATAAACACAAAAATATCAATAACAAAAAGAAGATATGTCCTAATCAAACAAGATAAATTTATCGGTCAATTTTTTCATAGATAAAAATAATATTTATCTACATACACGCTGGAAAATCCAGTTAATTTTAAAAACGATATCTATTACAATTTAGATAGACCTATATTCAACAACGATAATAAAATAAACATTTCATTTATACTTTTGTGGTCTAAAAATACGATGTGCTCTAATAAATATTATTATTAAACTTATTAGATTCATTATTTAAAATCATATAAGCATGTCGAAACATCATCTGCATTATGACGCAAATTCTATTATCGTTTCAAATTATTATATACCAGCTTTCTGTTACTGCATGGTCCTGTCATGCGATGTCAGGAAGCTGATATGTATACATATATAAAAGGAGATGTTCTGACTTACTGACTGACAGACAACGCACAGCCTAAACCGCTGGTTGTAGAAACTTGAAATTTGGAGGGAGCATTCCCCTTAATATGTACAGGTGTACTAAGATCGGATTTTTGGAAATTCCACCCCGAAGGGGGTCAAAATGGGTGAAAAAGTTTGCATGAAACTTTTTTGGACCATGTCGATGAAAATTGGTATATGGGTAGTTTTTATCCTTAGGAAGGTAATAGGTTATATTTTATCCCGAAAACTAGCACTGAAAGGGATAAAAATGGGAGTGAAAGATTTTATGGGAAATCGAAATATTACCATAGCAACCATTGTTTACAATCTGATTTGTCATTGTAATAAATTTACCTCATATTATTTATATAATGTTTTATTGTATAGTGAAGAAAATTGTTATTTGAGTAAATATTACATTTTTGAAATTTTTATGGATAAAAATGTTCAAATTTAAGTAATTTTGTTTACGAAAGAAAAAATATTTTTATATTATATGGACCTATCCTATATAGTATATATGATCTACACTAAATGGTATTAAATTAATTCTAAATCGCATTTTTTTTAAACTTATTATTTTGAAAATCTATATTATTTCGAACAAAGAAATTGAAATTGAAATTCATTTATTCTAGTACAGACACAAGACACAGTTCATGTAAAAGAAAAAAAATATAATACACAATATTAGACAATAAAATATAATAAAACATTAAGATTTTCAAATTTGGCATCCCATGACTGCACTAAAAAGGGTGACTAGTTCAGCATTTGTTAGCTAACGCTGATTTTCAACTAGTACCCTCCTTTGACCTATGGATATTAGAACGGATACCATATATATGTGTGTGTGTGTGTGTGTGTTAAAAATTACTTCAAAGTTTATTATGTTATCACTATTACTAATTTTAATTCATATTATCATCTTTTTAACTCAATTAAATTAATAATTACAAAATTCATCACACTGCATCACACAATATCCTACAGATGTTATAAATACGAAAATTTATGAGATGCATGTATTAACGTTTGAAAGAAACCTATATATAAGAAATATCCATGTTGATATTACCCAATCCTTACTGCGCATCCATTAAATATCTACGCAAGTGGTTTTTAAAAGTAAGCAAAATGATACTTTATCACAATTTCGCAAAGGCGGAGGACTGTTGTTCCAAATTTTGGGAGCTGCATATCGGAAACTTCCCCTGAATGCTGCAGTTCTATGCGTCACGGTAGCTAATTGTTTAGCATGTTGCCTTCCATTATATTCTCTCTGTCTACCAAACCATACATACTTTGCTGTATAGATATGAGGGTTCCCCAGAGTTTATGACGCCAAAAAGTTGAGAGGTGAGATGCAATTTTCGTCTGGATTTCATCTTAAGAATTTGGTGTTCATTAAGGAATGGCGTGACATGACTTCTACGCGGTATCGAGAAGCAAAAACGAGCACAAGCATTTTACAGTCTTTGTATAAGCCGGTTTGTTCTAGCCAATAGACTAGACCCGTATACAGTATCCGCATAATTGAGCTTAGCCAAGCCAGTCGCACACGTAGCTCTTCTGATATGAAAGGTCTTATTCTATAAAGCACTTAAGACGATAAAATCAATTTTGTATAGTACCTACTAGCTATATGTCCTTCATATCGCAAGGCCGCTTCGAAAACTAGCCCCAAATTATGAGTCGCGTCCACTCTCCCGATAGGTTCATACATCGGTTGAACGTCAAGTAATTCGGGTAACTGATGAATCATCCCCGCAGTACCAAGTAACATATATTTTGTTTTTGAAGGATTTAGAACCAAACAATTATTTTCCGAACACTTGCTGATGGCATTCAACTCCTCGTTAAGGTCTTGCACTGCAGCAACGTAATCTTTTGGCTTAAAAGAAATATACACCTGTACGTCGTCTGCATAGATATGATACCAACATTTTATAAAGCAATTCTGCATATCCGCAAAATACAAAATAAACAGAATTGGGCCCAATATAGAGCCCTGTGGAACACCCCTGGATACGGGTTTAGGAGTCGACGTTAAGTTAATGCCACTATTTTTGGATCAGCCTCACAAATTGCTTTCGATTTAGCAGATAACTCTGGAACCAGAGTAGCGTATTACTGTCAAAACCGTAGTACTTCATCTTGACAACGAGCAAGTCAATAATAATTGCATCAAATGCGCGAGAGTAATATTTTTACATAAAGAAACAATTTTTTTACATATTTTGAACTGTACTAGATGGCGTTAACTATTCTACATCGCACTGTTTTGCTCAAGATTGAGTTTTAAAATATAATGTAGTAAGAAATTTAATACTAGATGGCGTTTATTCTAACGTAATCTGCACTAACGTTTCTTTCAAAGAATTTTGCATAGATTACGCTTTCTATTAAGTTTTGTGTAAACTTATATAATGTAGTAAGAAATTTAATACTAGATGGCGTTTATTCTAACGTAATCTGCACTAACGTTTCTTTCAAAGAATTTTGCATAGATTACGCTTTCTATTAAGTTTTGTGTAAACGTTTTGTTAAAAGTTTTGTGTGTTTTTCCATTTGTATTTCAAATTGGATTGGATTATTTCTCTAAAGTTTTCAAAGATGAATGTGCTAAAAAATACTGGATATTGTTAGTTTTTTTTTGTTGTAGTATCTTCGAACTTAAACATCAAGGTAAATTCATCATCAGCTCGAAAAACAACAGCACTTTAAAAAATATATGTTGCCCAAAGTTACTATGCCACGCGAACGAAGTTACGGGCAAAAACTAGTATTATATATACGAGTATAAACCTTCCTCTTAAATCATTCTGTATATTGATCCGACGACTTTGTTAAGGCTCTCTATATAGTCTGCTTATCATAGCAGATTACCTCTCTTTCCTTCTACTTTTCTTTCCATATTGATTTTAAAATTGCTTCTTATGTCGAGTCATATATTTGTCGTAAGGTCCTAGCATACTTCCATGAGATGCTTGATGGGTCTTCCGTTAGTTACATTTGTATCGATCAAAAGATGTCGGTAAATTGAATGTATCTTTAATCCAGTTCGGTTCAGTCCAATTTGTGCAGTGGTTAGCTCGTTCGGTCATAGGATGGGTTACCAAATATTTATTATCGAGATCTCCTTCGTGCTTCAGAAGGCATATTAAGCTGCAGCCGTTAACAACCATCAATATGCAGTGGGCATGCATGCTGGATTATGTCTCATTCTTTATACGATTTGATTGCATCCCTAGAAGGCCTACGAAATAACAGTGAGAACACTAATAAGCTGGTCATAATGACAATCCAGTAAAACATATTTCGGTTAATAAAAAGAAATCAATCACTTAAGACCAAGACCTTTAGGAAAATCGCAATTAAAATTCATTCCTAGTATTTGAAATTATGTTTTCTACGAATCTAATAATAACCATTTAAGATTGACGAAGTAATAAAAGTATCGCGTGAGACTATCAAAGAAGGAGAAATAACAAGTTTTTTTTCTTTTAATCATACTTAGGGGCATTTCAATTTGTAAATAGGTACTAAATCTATTTTAACGTTAAAAACGTGTTTGTGATCCTACAAATGCAACTTGTAGCAGTCATGTAGTAATAGAACGTTAATCTAAAACAGCCCTTCCCAAAGTGGTCAATAACGCCCTCTTGTGGGCGCTGCAGGCCTAAAGGGAGGCGGCAAGATACTCGAAAGAAAAATGGGGGTGTAGTGTAGAGGCTTAGGGAGGCGATTTGTAATCTATGAGGACTCTTCGACACTGACTGAGCTTCGACTAACGACTTCAAGTTGTAAACATAAACTAATAATGTTAATTAATTTTATTTCTCTCCATGTAATTTATATATATCTGTCCTGTTTTATTTAATTAATATAAATTTCAATGTCTATTTGTCGGTCCGTTTGTCTTGTTTATAAAGAATTTTTAATTTCCGCTAATATAACTACCAATAATTAATGTAATTTTGAGTTATAGTAGTTTTCAAGTAGGTGAAAAAAATAGGGGCGCTAAAATTTTTTTAAATCTCAAAGTGGCCAGTGGACATAAGTTTGGAAACCCCTGATCTAGAACTTTATTTTTCACTCCAGTTCAATTTTTAGGTTTCAATTCTTATTCACGATATTTTTTTTCTCGTAGCTGGTGAGTATGGTTTTATCATGTAGTTAGGTTTACGTAGATTTGATGTAACATTTCCAATTTTAATTGACTTTCAGAAATTACCAGACTACTTATAGTATTGGTAGTATCGTAATATTTTACACCTGTACTAATACTAGATTACAATATAAGTAAGGAATGTATTGCGAGAAAAAAAAAAATATTGGACATTATCAACAACAATATGAAACATAGCAACTGAGTCATCTGTCGTCATACGATCGCCTGTGCGCGCCTCAGGGCCGCTTCTCAGTTCACGTGCACCGACGTCCGAGTACGGTCGACCACAATCAGCCGATTATTTTAGTTCGAACCACTCGAACCGAATGATAAGCCGGCGAGTCAAACCGTTTTAGTACTCGAAGCGCGCCGCACATTAGTCCGGACAATAAACAAATTTGAATTTCGAATACGTTCCATTTCTCTAAATTCAAATCGTTCGCTATTCGGATTTCGCGAATTTCACTTGCTAATAGATAGTTACGGATGAGTGAGTGTTCTTTATCCAAAATTTTGTGGGAGCGCGAAGAGAACGCCTCCAGAGTCATGGAGAGCTGTTACAAACTTTACACCTGGCTGAACCATACACTGCTGATGCTGCTGCTGCAAATAGTTTGGAAGGTGAACCAGCTATCAGACTACTTTAGAGAAAAGTAAGTAATTATGTTTATCAACGTGCTATCATAAGATAATCTTTTATCACCCCAATATTTTTTTAAAACTGCCCGTATATTGAGGTCTGGAGAAAAGTGTAACATAAAATATTGGTTATACTTATTATTGTCAGGAATCAAATTTACGTTTTCTTGCAATTAAAACATCAAACTAACAATAATACGAGGCCAAAGCAGACCACTACATTATATAGTTAAGCATTAAATCTCTATTTTATTAGGTTACATTGATTTACATAGTTTTATGAGAATTTTGGTTCATCCATGCACTATATTTCTTCCATAATAATTTATTGGGGAGGAATTTATTCGATTTTTATTATATTTCGATTTGTATTGCTACCCATTTTGATAAGGGTAATCTCTTATCAATAAATATAATTATTAGTAATCGCATATAAAATTTTAGACAACATGTGAGAGTGCCTTGTGGTGCTCGATTCTCTCTGCCTACCCTTCAAGGTATTCGGCATGACATGAACTCATAGACAGACCATCTATAGATTCGACACTTTTTATAGATACTACATACTATATGATAATGTGATTCAATCATTTTACGGAAACGTAACTACGAAAGGCGGTAGATAAAGCAACAAATCAACTTGCCATAAAATTAAAAAAGAAAACTGCAATTGATTTAAACTGAACTATCATGGTATTAAGGCTAATAATGAATTGCAGTAATTACATATAATATGGAATATCATACCGTGACTACATTATCTACAGAACATAGACATTACCTACCCTCATATCCAACTGGCAATCGGCAACTTATCTACTTAGTAATTTTTTGAAGCTTTAGAGTTGGACCTTGTTTAGAACTACGCGCATAATAGACGCGTTTCGTTATAAATAGACATTGGTCAATAGGAATTTCGATACAACTAAATAAAAAAATTGCTTAAAATTTCCATTATGGACAAGGTATTTAACTTTTATAACTGCTTATTCGAAATTTACTAAACTTGAATTGTTGAAAATATTTGAACATTCTAAAGTTGGTAACGATTGTACGATCCACAGCAGTTCTCATTACCAGAAAAGATCTTTTTCCAATTAATAAGAAACTTTTATATATCGTCAACTTAGTTCAAAATCGATTACGAAGGTACGTCACTTATGACTTTATATCCAGTATAATTATAAAATTCTTATAAACAAGCTTATGTAACATGTTTTAGTGAAAAAATAATCTTGTTCTATCAACCAATAGAAAGTATAGAAGCCATCATTTTATAAAAACGATTCGACTAGACGTCGGATTGGTTAGGACGTTATATAAGTAGATGAACATAAGTTCAGTAGATAGTAAAAAATACCTATATATAGCAAATATTTTAAGGTCAAATTGAAAAGTTGCAGAAATTGGAACATCTGTAGTACCATCTGTAATACAATACAATTCCAGCTAAAATAGAACTGGAATTGTATCGTATGTCACTTTGTAGAATAGAAAAATCATTAAAAACTGTAGTTTCGTTCGGTTTCGATCCGTTTTCGATCCGTTAGTAGAATTGGCCCCCTGATGTACTGCTGTGAATACCTGTCTACGATATTCCTTCGATTTAAAATTAGGCTGGTCACATAAAGTCGGATGTTT
This sequence comes from Diatraea saccharalis, assembly GCA_918026875.4. Classification (NCBI taxonomy): domain Eukaryota; kingdom Metazoa; phylum Arthropoda; class Insecta; order Lepidoptera; family Crambidae; genus Diatraea; species Diatraea saccharalis. The sequence continues at coordinate 11,392,423 of OU893337.1, forward strand.
ATGATTCTGCTTTCTGTTAAAATATAGTGATTGGATATTTTGATAACTTTATTTTATAGTAATAAGACTCAGTTGAGAAATAACAATTGAGTCCGCTCTGAACAAAAATTAAGAATGAAACCGTTTGAATTACACAACTTAGTTTGCTTAAACTTACAAAATTAAACTTTGGCATTGTAGAAATAAATATAAAAACTTTCTTAATGTATTGTTTATTTATTCTGTATTGTGAGTTCCATCAAATTCTAAACTAAAAACTTTCTCATTTTCATTTGTGTCAATGAAGACAATGATGCCAATTCTGTTGTATATACTGTTGTAAACTAAGCTAAACTAAACAAAAAAAAAAAACATATTTTTATAAGGGAATGTTTTAACTTTATTCCGTAGTCACATGTCAACAATGAAATGTAATTATAATACTGTAGTATTATATGATTTTTTCTGTTATTTTATATATTTTCACAATTGAAAACGCAATATATAAAAGTGCTAACTTAAATTTAGTCTAGTTTGCGCATCATAAGAGCTACTCATATGTATCTACCATAATTTTCCCGCTGCCATTTTAATTGAAATGGCAGCGGGAGAATTATGTCGGGAAAATTATGTGAAAATAATTTAATGTCGCCTTTTTCCATATAAAAATGTGGAGACGTTTCTGGGAATTTAAAGATTTGGATATATTAGGCAGATATTGATTATATAGTATAATTTTCTTTTTTTATAAATTATGAACCAAAATATCGACTGTATGTAACCGCCCTTAAAAAGCTTTTAGCATTCCAAAACACTTCTTCTACGTCACAAAGAAGATGTCATAGAAACTTGATCAGTATCCTCAAAGTTAAATAGATTTTTTTTATTGAGTTACATCGTCATAATTTTATTTCATCTTTTAAATCGTGTTTTTAATGTGTGACATCGTTCATAAATAGCTATCTAAATAAGATTACGAAATTAATCAGTCAGACCGTAATACAATTATCATAATTATACATTGCGGAACGTTTTTCGAATCACTGGGTGACATGAGAACTATTTAATAATAGACTAAAGGTATCTGCTGAAAATACTAAAATGAGATTTTTATGTGTGTCTGCCAATTTTATTCCTAGGCCACTGTTACTTTACTACTACACAATTTTACGTCATAAGAAATAAGAGGATTATGCATTTTAGACTTTTAGAATTAAACTAAAGATTCGATTGTTCTATGACAAAAAAAGTATAGTTTTACTATACTATTAATAACGATATAGTTTTACTATTAATAACGATGCAATATATATAAATTAAAAAACAAACTAAATAATTATTATATGGATCAAATTATTGTTATTGTTCCATTTTTTTTTATATAAAAGTCAAATTCATACTTTTACTAAATGGACACTAAGCTCTCGAATAGTCGAAAATAAACTCTGAACATTTTATCACTCGTTGAAAAACCTACGTAACATTCCTGTTTAAGTCATTATTTTCATTTTGATGCCATGAACAAAAGAGGTCGTTAACGTTATCTTTGAAATGAAAACAAACAAAAGATTGTGATTAAGAACTATTTGCTTTAGTCATAGAGAATGATGTGTTTACCGATAGCCAATTGTTCAAAAGATAAAACGGAAACTTTGGATGAAATTTGTATGTTCGTATTTGTCAATGCTTTAAGTGCGTATTAAGTCGTCACCATTATGGAATGTAAGGAGGAATTTTCTTCTTTTTTTCAGTAATTTCGAGAATAGTACCTAGTACTTGCTAACGTGGATGTCATGTCGTACATTTTTACTACAAGCCCCTGTTAAATAGTTGAACACTTTTTTCATTTACATTTTTTATATTTCAGAGACCTTATTTTACCATATTTTGCTCATTTTGACAACTTGCAAGTAAATTTGACATTGATTGTAGAATTTGAAAAAAAAACAAGTCACCCAGACTCAAACGAGGACTAAAATTAGTACTTGGTTTAAACCATTGACCGCCTAAATTAAAATTGACAATGACAAGAGAAAACGTCGAATTGACACATGTTGACTTATTTTGTTTTAGTCTGGCACTGGTAATAACTGCAGTCCTGGTTTTATAATAAAATTAATCTTTCTAAAGCTCATCATAGACAATTCGATAGAACTAGGGACTTTCATTAAATGCTTAATTATTAAAAACAAACACGTTTAAATGGGAACCGAAAAAGAAACGATTGCCATTCTAAATTCGACAGATCTATCGACAGAATTTAAAGATATTCTAGAAATTACAAAATATAATTTTAAAGCAACCAGTATTAGTATAGACCTGCATTTGGTATATATAACATAAACTCTAAATAACCTTTCAGATGGAATAATCGAAATAACAGAAACGAGGAAAACATATATGAGCACGAAAGAAAATCTGTTGACTCATTGTTACTTGATTAACGAATGGAAACTTCTTTACTGATTCGTATTTTTGTTGACAGTAATTTACATAGCAGTATTTGATTAATTAAAATTATATGTATTTAAGATGATTAGATAACGTTGGAATAATTTATGGGCAGATCATACTTTTGGCGTTATGATGTCACTATAGTAAATTTAACGACAGTTATAAAAGTACTTTAAGATATTACTCAATAAAATATAACGTGTTGCAATATTCTTATCTATACTCATCTATTTTTATAAAAAAAAAACTTCTTATTTATTGACCAAATGACCAACAACTAATAAATAGAGCCAATGTGATTAATTAATCATTATGTATAATTATTAATTTACGATTATGTATAATAATTGCGCTTGATATTATTAATAATTACTAAACAGTGTATTTGTGAAAAATTAATCACTTTATCTAGATATTGTTTTTAATAACTACTTGGGTTTTGCGAAAGTAATAAATAAAACTACAAAGAATTTAGATTTGGGTTCTATCTTTTAAATTTATAAATATACACGCTATCCCTTAACCAAATTCAAGGGTAGTAGAATTTGTTGGTGTGATCATAGTTCTAACCGAACCTAATCTAACCTAGCCATTTCTGTCCTACGGACTTCTATTAAATTAGTTGTAATCGTTTGTACGTCATCTATTGTATCAGTAATACCCTTTTATGCATTAATATGTTCAAATCTTTATGATTTGCTGAATATTTTTATAGGTATACATATTCCTATTTATCACTTTAACCAAATCCTATTAGATATTATATCAAGACAAAGTGATAAATTCAGTTTTATTAATCAGTTTGACCAAAAGAGTTTACACATTATGCATAATGTCTAGTTATTACACATAATAACACGATTTATTACTTTGGCTGTAACATATACTTGTATATAATAAATCTCCTCCTGTCTATGAAATAGATAAATCTATACTAATATTTTAAAGAGGTAAAATTTCTAAATTTGTTTGTTTATAGGGGTAATGTTCAAAAATACTGATCCGATCGTGAAAAATCTTTCACCTACGGGAAGCTATATCAAACGCGAGTGACAGGTTATAATTTACGCGGGCGAAGGCTTGGGAAAACAGCTAGTAAATAAAAAAATAGCTAGCAATACAAATATATTGAGATAGTATTGTGTAGGCAAATTTATTAATAGGTACATTGATTAATGACTTATTTTAATAATGAAATATAAAATACCCACATCAAAAATATAAACATCTACTTACTGATTAATATTAGATTTAGATACTATAAAGGTTACTCGTCTTGAATCTAATGGTTAAATATAATTGGCCCGTTACTTACTGTGTTTTTTATTTTCTAATCGTATCAAATGTGTTCGTATTTTGATATTTTTTTACCATACAAAAGTATTTTTTATTTAGTGATGTATTTAAAACAACGTATGTTCATATGTATGAAAATTCTACGCTATACAAATAGTGACGGGACAATTACTATCGATAGTCTAGTGGCCTACTAGACTACCAATAGTAATTATTTTAATAACTATATTTTTATTTGATGTGATAGAGATGTTGTTATATTTATTTATGTGCATTGGTATTATATCAACACGACGTGTTTGTTGAAACAAACATAATTACAATTTTACATTGTTCTCGCGTGTATTATTTGATTCACATACTTTTTATTGTTTGTTTTCAAATTAGTTTATTTGTGTTTTGATTAGGTTTTGTATTCATTTGTTTATTAAAGAAATATTAGTAAGCAAAGTCTCTATGTTAGTTTGGAAATTAACGGATAAAAATAAGCTTTACTATTATTGTTGGGTGTTAATGTCTGATAAATGAGAACCGACGAATTCGCATGCTTTCGACGCTTCGAAATCGTATCTTGAAAGTATTTAATCACTGCGCATTCGAGGTCCTCTAAAAATATACTTATTTCAGAATATTAATTAGTAACTTTATTTACATACTTTAAATACATACTTTAAATCATACTTTAAACAACAAAACGATATATAATCATATTGGGTATAATAGAATTCCACGATTTTATAACCATACTGAGAATAATAGAATATACTCAGTAAGATTATAAAATTGTAGAATTTGTTTAAGTATCAATTGTTTGTAATCCAACTAAATAAATTTTAAGTCAAATTATAAGGATACAGATAAATTAAAGATTATTTACATAACAAGAAGTCCATTCTACTTCGAATTCAAAAGTGTTCAAATTTTTCTACAAACGTTTTGCGAAATCTGAAATTTTATTATAAAATAGTGTTATCGACAGCCCAGTGTGGACTGTAGTAATAAAAAAAAAAAAGATAAATTGTCGAGAAAAGCAATATACATATATTTGAAAAGCACTTTAAATACAACAACACAAGACAAATAGTAAATATCTTTAACAGTTTAATAATAAAAATGGATTCGTAAAAATCAATTGAAAAAAATGTATAAAAACACCTTAGGAGTTGTGCAAAGCTGAGAGCAAGAGAAATTTTATTTTAAATAATCATAACATGTGAACACTGGCATTGTTTCTCGTAAGTTAAAAAATATTTTTTAAAGAATACTTTAGATACCTATCACTGGCTGTTTTCTCGCGATTTCGCATGCATAAATTATAGCCTATGTGAACCCCGTATGATGTAGCTGTAAGAATTTTTAAAATCAATCCTATTCGATGCAAATAAACAATCAAATCTTTCCTCTTTGGGGCCGTCCATTAATCACGTGGTGTTTTTTTCATAATTTTTTAATCCCCTCTTCTCCACGTTTGAGGAAAAAATAAATACACGTGATATATTATTAAACCTCTCCTTTTGTGATATTTCGTAATTATTGACAAACTCTCTTTCCCCCCCTATCGAGCTTCACGTGATTAATGGACGGCCTCTTTCTAATATTATAGGTTAGACTACTTTGTTATAGTTCTAGTTAAATTAAGTACTGAAGTTGTGTAGCTTGATAGTCTTTCCTTATATCTACTATTCTACAAAACAACTTCCGAGAAACTGGTTACTTATTAATTATTCGTAACATATTTACAAAACGAATCGATATGCGCATTACGTGATCATTATCATTTGCATAATATCAGCGTAATAAATAATGTTTTGCTACGTCACTAGTAGAGTTTACTATAATAGGTCTGTGTTTGAAATACTTAATTTGAAGATTGTTAGGATTTTGTTACTGCTTTAATATCGTACCACCTCCAGAAGATTCTTAGATGTTATTCGTTTCTAATAACGCCTCCTTAACTCCACAATAAAATCCTTTCTACTATTTGACAATAAAAATATAAACTAGTCAGAATTTACTTCATCATTAAGAAAAGGAATAGTTTATTATTTTAACATGCACTAATTTTTGTTTTTGTTTTTAAAAGCAATGGGATCTAAGTCACGCATATTACTCAAAATAGGTTTCTAAGATTCAATGGTTCTTTAATTTTTTTTTTTAATATCAAACGATAGCTGCAGTAGGACACATGAAAGAGCGGTCGTCATTTTCATAAACATTCGTATGTAGTTATCCAAAGTTCTAGTTGCGTTGTGTTTGTGTGTTATGTTGTGTGCATATTGTCAATAATAAATATGCGTTTTGTCATTAAGGAACAGTTTCTTTTTGTTCTGAAAGTATAGATAGCAAATCACCTCGATCTCATCAGAATTGCCACAGATCATTTATTTTCAGTTTTAATAACTTCAAGATACCCAAGATAAAAATATTACAAAGTCACCGTAGAATTGATTGAGATTCATTAGCATGCCGTTTTCAAAATTTAATACATTTCGACAGATTGAAATCTTACTTTGCTTTTAAAACTGAATTCCTCTTCTGTAAACGTTATCGTAAGAAGTCATAATATAATAAGTTGATCGCAGATATTATAAACATAATCGAATACTGAGTGAGTAGGCCGTCATTTTTTTTTATGCTCGTGGTCTCACTGTAAACAATATTCTGAAGGTCAGTGTCAATGAACTGGATATTTATAAAATATCCATGAGATAGATTCTGATTTATGATAATATGTAACCTTACGAACAGATTTACGAAGAAAATATTGTTTTTAAATTCCATTTAATATATATATTTATTTGAGAGACCTAGCCAGCGATGCCCCACACTATGGGCAAAACGAAAAAAACATCATATCCACTTTACATGTACCTTAACTTTTTTTTCGAATTCTTACTTAACCATTTTGTGGGCACAATTAACGTGTATACTCATGAAAAATTACAACTTTGTTACCAATAGTTTTTTAGCTAATCCGTGGACGGACGGACAGATGGACATGGCGAAACTATAAGGGTTCCTTGTTTACTGTGGAACCCTATAAAATGTTGTTATATTTGACAAAGGTTTGTTTTAAGTATATCATTATAAACTGGAACTCAATTGGTTAGAATTAATATATTTTTTCCATTAAATTTATTTAACTACCTGACTCACTATCAGTGGCGTAGCTACTGCCGTATCTGCCGTATCAATTATACGGGGCCCCCGGGGGAGGGGCCCCCAACGTGCGTAAGCAAAAATTAATAAAAACTTCCCAAATTTCTTTTTATATCAGAAATCACAAAAGTAAAAAACTCGTAAGCGTGCGTTTCGAAATTGGCAACACCCTCGGTTTTCGCGGACTGCGGGATTTTACTTCGGACTGCGGGGAATCTCACAATAATCGACGTACATACGATTACAAGTCGCACAGTTTATAATAATCATTTAATCAAATATTTATTTTCCTTTTGTGAGAAATCTGTACCCTCCATAAGGGCCCCTAAACAAATTATTATACGGGGCCCAACCAAGGCACGCTACGCCACTGCTCACTATGATTATAAAGTTGCTGTTTTAATCAATTTCATACCGTGTCCTAATGAAATAAAAGATTTTATTGTTTCTTTTCATTAAGTAGACTTAAAAACTACGACTCCATTGATGTAAATGCCAATTTATTATGGAAATAGGAGGAATAATAATAGAGACATGACCAAGCTGACAGAAGGTTATCCACTACAGACGTTTCCTACTTAGATTAAATTTTTTTGTAGGTAAGTATTTTTTTTTTCAATTCGACCGATTGTTGGATCTCTAGACTGTCAATTAATATTTCTACGCTGTTCTATTTCTAGTTGGATTACAAAAAAAAACTTAGTTACAAAAAACACTAAAACCAAATGTCATATGATGCAAATCACATTAAATCATTAACTAATTAAACTTTAGTTTGTACAATATCTTATTTAATAATCGCTTTTAAAAAGAGTATTATTTTTAACTTTTTTTTACATTTGATAGTTTTTTAATAAACCATAAAAACTTTTCGTTTAATTATTATATCTGATCGATTTTGCATTCATAATGCAAAAAAATGGCGATTAAATTAAACAAAAAAATTCATAGCTGCTGCCCTCGGTATATCTATAAGCGGCGAACCAACAAATAGTCCGTTTCAAAAAGTAAATTCTATTTCTCTGAGAAATTATTAAAATTGTTTTTTAAAAGAAGTTTAATTACGATAGCAATTATAGATTCGATCTATAAAGCAGAATCTGTTCATCGAATAAACTTTATTTTTAGAGTAAATCACTTCGATACTGTAAACAGTACACGTACAAATACAATGTAAAATGACTAATGACACATTTGCATGTATAAATTAATTTACCCATAAGAAATCAAATCGTTTAGTCAATCTAGGTATATTTCATTTCAATAGTTAATTATGACAAAATTCATGAAGCGGGTTAGTAAATACCTAATAATTTATTATTGTTGTTATTGTTTTCTTGACAATTAAAATACACTTAGAAAAAGTATGTTGACATGATTGATGTAGATAAATGTCATTTACTTCTGCTATAAAGCTTTTTTCGCTTATTCTTCTTGCCAGCCAAACGCCCTAAACGAGTGGTAGGGAATTGTCATTTGTTTAAATTATCTGTGAAATTAACGAAATGCCATAACAAATGTTATGTAAATACAATACAACTTGCAAAAAACTATAGTAATATTTTAAATGCTCTAAATAGTGTTTTATTTAAAATAAAACCGTATTCTGCTTGCAATATTATGATAGCAACAGAAGAGTTAGCAAAAATATGAAAATTGTAATTCTTTTATTATGTTCCAGCTGTTTACCAGCGATTTCGTTCACATAAATCATAGCCTATGTATAGACATAGACTATGATTTATGTGAATGAAAACACAGGCTATGATGCAACTTCCCGTAGGTGAAAGAATTTTAAAAATCAGTTCAGTACTTTCGAAGCTCAATCATAATAAATAATGAAATCTTTCCTTTTTATGATATTATTATAGACACCACCCGTGCAAAGCCAAGGTTTTTATTATAAAAACATGGTTTTGTTTTACGTGTTGGTTGTAAAGGTTTCGTGCTACAGAAATAAAGTGGTTCGTGCAATACCAGCCTTACCTAGTCGATGGAATGACATTATATTTTATTCTATGCCCTTGACATGAATCGCCAAAGGAATTGAGTATCACATGCTCTTTAAAATAGCAACTACAGTAGTAATTGTACTGCTAATAATATAAAATGTGTCTAAAATTACATAATTGTTCCCAATGTATGTTCCCAAAATATCAACAGTTGATTTTGTTTAAGTGCCTACACCTCTCAGTTCCCAATTAATTATTCAGTGTATAAATATAACTTTCAAATCATGTCGAATTTACAAAGACCCCATCTGTCGTGTTAATTCTTGTATTTTTTTGTTATATCAACAAACCTTTTATATTTTATTATTATTTGTGTATCACTAGCTGATCCTGCATATTATATACCGCTTTAAAATTAAATAATGTGTCAGAGTTCAATCAACTTCATTTCTGAACGCACATTGATAGGTACGAACAATTTGTATAGGAAAACTAATGTCACTTTGATCGTTTTTCTGTGTTTTTTAATGTTTTCTTACCTTTTAAATGTTCATTGGACTTTTACAATTTTTCGAATCAAAATTAGCGAAATCGATCGTGAAATAGAACGTGAATAACTTAAAAAAATATCAAATTTTTACTGCTTCAAATCACCGGCTGATTGCTGAAAATTACAGAAAACATTGTAAGGTATAAGGTATAATAACTCGACTTCGAGTGTCCACTGTTAGAATGTTCGAGTGTTAAAAAATCAACATTAAAACGTTTAAAGTCCTACTTATTAGTCAACCGCAGGAATTATTCTTCCTAGTTGGTTTTGAGTACTCAGATTTTCAAATACAATAAGCCTTATTGGATACAAAACTATAGTAATTGAGGTGCTGGATAGTAGAGTGGTTAGAGATTTCGTTCAATGATGGGGAAGGTCTATGGTAGGATGGATGCCAAAACATTTAATTACTCGAGCTCCTCCCTGTCCTAATGTATCAGCAGTCGATAACATTCACCAATCTAGATAGATTGGACCTCTATTCGATTTCATCAATAGGGAAGTAGTGCCCAAAGAGAATTTAACGAAACGTTTGGCATACCCCAAGAGTGCGCACATTGATAAGCTCATAATGATGCATAGGTAGCACGACTTGTAAAATTATTTATAATATTTTCACTATCTCATATACTACAGTACTACCTATAAGCGGAGTATTCGTAACGGCCCTCATATCAATGTTTATATAATTAGGCCTCTAATGCTAGTGAAATCCCATTAACTTTCATTTGTATTCAGGACGTACACCGCTGCAATACATTACACACACGGACTGATTGCTTCACTTTTACACCACGGACTAACGATTTATTTATAAAACCATATGGCTCACTTTATTCCGTTCAAAATATACCAATATTTCATCTGTTAGATACTATGCCCAATATCACATCAGTCTCGACTATTTCCGTGGATGACGGCACCATCTGACCTTCCCAGAGCGCACATAAATACATTAAACATTGCGAATTTTAAACGTACAATTATTACAGTCACAATTGTGCTCAAATTAATTTGATCTCTATTTTATTGAATTAAAATGATTGAGATTTGCATACAGTGTGTAAATAAATATCTATTATTAAGCATTGCAGGTCGCCCGTCATAACAAAAATGATTCCAGCGTCCGTAATAATAGGATTTAAAATACAATGACGAGTGATGATATCATGATTATAATCATCAATCTCATCAAATGTCTCTACGAAGGTTGTGACCATAAACTCATGTTTGAAAACAGTTGATACCATCAAATGCTTCTGTTGAAGTGTTTGATTCTTGAACCTGTACGTTTTATTAAATTAATCTTCTACAATCTTTTTTTTTTTAAGATAAATATCAAAATTGCATCGTGAATGCATTTATCACATATAATAATCAGATATTATTGGTTTTGATAAAGTTTTGATGCTAATTCAGTCAGGACGATCAAAGTTTCAGTCGTATCCCTATCAATTTAGCATAAGTGAAAGTACCTTTGTATCTGTTAGTCTATTTGCTCATTTAAATAGGTCGATAGAGTGACGATTGTGAAGTTGTGTTGTGTGAAGTGAGTGATTGTACCTAATCTAAGGATACATCATCTAAATTAAAGGGAAGCGTCCTTATTACATGTGAATCTTAAAACACTATGTTTATAACTCCTTATTGTGTCACATACTTTGATTGCGCTAACTCGAAATTTTCATCAAAGTTGATCGAAGTTTTTACAACAGTTCGAGACGGTTTTTACAACATAAAAGCATTTGTATTTTGTTATAATTTTTCAAAAATAAATAATAACAATTAAAAAATTTATGAGCATCAGTTTATCGTTGCTTCTTACTATCCCAAATATTTTCAAGACATAATATTGAGACAAATTATCTGGGGTTATAATAATCGCCGTAGAGGTTTTGATAATATTGTCTCAAAATAAGGCTGACTCATCGAAACGGTGTTGGCAACCGTTGGGCCTGCATCGTTGAATTTTTAATTTAAAAAAGTAAAAATTGTTTATAAATAAAAGTTGCCGCAAATATCTGTCATCTAAAGAATGAGTTTATATACAGTCAATATATAATTGGTTACAACAAAATGTTAAATAATTCGAACCGATTTTGGCGTTGATCTGATAAATTCAAAATTTAGATTACAGAGGCCTTTCTAAAGTATGTAGTTTTATTTTTCATTCAATTCATTCAGCAGCAATTCCATCCATAGCATTCCCTATGGATGGCATAGAATCAAATAGGAATATATCATAGCTATTGTTAATTAGAAAAATGTTTTAATTATTTACTTTCAAGATTAGGTATTAAATAGAATCAGATGTTATTTATTTTGTGGAAGTCCATTGCTATAACCGTCAAACTATGAATAACTAACATCCAGTATAAAAGTTGCTAGATAACGTAGCCTCACGATTATTTTAAATGAATATTTCAAGATTCATTTAAATAAAAGACTGAAACTGAGTATAGGTATTGTTTTTTGTTATAACAAAAGTTAGACCTTCCAACTCACCTCTCTTCCATTATCATCATTCGCGAACATTTTAATTAATATACTTTGCATTAAGAATTATCACAATAATAATTACAAAATATTATCACAAGCAAGATAGCAGAAAAACAATTCGCATGAAAACCAAAAACAATATCAGCGGTTGATTGTTACGTGACGTATTCGCTAATACAAGACATGTTTAAAATACTATAATCAAATTAATTTCATCAAATACTACCTATAGAACAAATCTTAAAACAAAATCAATAACCATGTTTTCAGACAGTGTCATAATGGCAACGATGACAGGACAAAAAAAACTATTCAGATAAAGAAAAAATATTAGATACGTGTTTTTGTTTCAATTTACTTACTTAGATAACAGGCATTCAGGTTGAAGAGTGGGGCTCGCCACTTCACAACTATAAAGAAAATTTACAAAGGTGTGACTTCATGCGACATTTCAACTCAATGTACGCTGTAATTTATTAATACGCAAATAAAAATCAAAAACTTTTGAATTTTACATCTTTTTAATCCCCTTGGGCGCTTCAATGCTTACACGCTGAATGTACAGTCCACAGCGCGTAAGAATATTCAAAACTGTCAAATTTCTCCACTTCATTATAAATCTTTATCTGAGGGTAAAGTTCAAAATACACACTGTAATCAGATAGATAATAATCAGGTTCAAAATATCTACTTAAACATCATAATAAAATGATAAGAATAACGACTACTGGCCCTACAACCTCCAAAGTGGCTTATCGACTGTTTGTTGCGTAATAAAGTATTTTTATTAGAAATGTGGCGAATATTCGTTCGGTATTTGGTATTCATTGTATTCGGAATCTATTTCGCTATTTGTATTCGGCTTAATTATTTGGTTTTGGTGCCGAATATATTCAGTTCGAATATTTCTATGTTCTTGGCTATACGACACGATATTTATCTAACAGACAAATGGTTGCACAAACGTGACAGATTTTTATGTATAATGCCGCTTTGAACTAAGACAATTTTAATGAACGTTTGTGTAACTGGTTGTATACTTGTTATGTAAGATTTATGTTAAATTATAAGTCAAAGAAATCCGATGAAGAATGTGTTAAATAAAGCTAATAAAATAAACTTTACCCGGCAAAACAATGAAATGGTAAACGGAATTATTTGGCTGAATATCCGATTCGGTAAAGGTTAAACCAAATAGCATTATGTCGCATCACTAATTTATATGATTAAAATGGTCATGGTTAAACTTTATTCCTCAGTTTTCCATATTATTAACGTTATCAGAAGTTTTGTTGAAGATAATCTCATAAAATATTCCACAGATAAACTGATGATAACATAATAGAATTACCTATTAGGTTAAATATATATTGAAGTAATGTTATTTGAATCTCTTTCAAATAACATGAGGTAATTTCTACGTAACGTCGTCGCCAAAACTTATGTCAAAGATCTTGATCTATGACTAAGATTCACTCACCTTCCTCCTCTTCTTGAGGCGTATTCGCGACTTCCAGCTTTGCTATTCTTTAAAAAAAAATTTACTCGACGTTTACCAAAGCACTTTCGGAACATAGAGGTTTAACGAAATAAACTTTATTTCAGTTTATGTTTCACAAGTTGTTTTATAACAGAATTCTTAATCAAGTGTTCACGGGTTCTCATACTGAATATAGATTATATAATATGTAAATTACAGTAAAATTATAAACATCGACTGTTTATTATCTGTCTTGATAGATTATAAAACTATCGTATGTTTAATTTAGTAAAGGTTAGGTTATTATTATAAGTTTTACAAGGTTATAAAGTGACGATACTTCTAATTTTACGGTGACATACCATACACACTTGCTTAGGGGGTTTTACTGTTATTGGACTTTGATATACCTATACGCAAAATGACACATAGCATTATGTATGTACGTACAGACAGCGTCAAAAGTATTTGAAGAGAAACGTTTGTATATGATTGATAGTTTTATTATAATAAACAAACTAAGTAAGCTGATCCGATTTTGATAAAATCCTCCTCGAAAGTATTCCCTTTCGAACCATCCAAATCCGTCAACTATTGATGAAACTATCGTGAAACATTTAAAAAATATTTAATGGTTTTGAGTACTTTCTTCTTTTAGGAAGTTAAGCAGAAGTAAATTCTTGATTGAAATAACCAAAAAAATAATTAATCGATTTGAGAATCTTCTTAAAATGATGAAGCAAATGTTTATCATGAAGCTTTGTGACAACAGTGTAAACGTTTCGAGAGTATTTGGTGAAATGTAACAGAAAATATTCTGCTTTTGTTAAGAACCGAGTAACTTTTTATATAGACTGTACATTTCGGACGGCGAGTGTAAACTGATTTGAAATTCGAATCGACATGGACCTGTCATGTGACTGCTTAAATTTATTGTTATACTTTGCTATGTAGTTCTTGAGGAAAATGTTGATAGAAGTTTTCCATAACTAATGCAGTACACTATTGGATTTGGGCATGTTTACATGTTGTAATCCAGATGGTACCTACTCTATATATTAAACGATATACTATCAATATTATCAAATAAGCTGAATCACCAAAATTTAGCAATGAATCACATAAATTTTAAAAATAAAGTTTCGCGAATCATGTATTGTGACATGATTAGGCTTCTCTAGACAATCTCAAATATATATGTTACTTATTTAAGAAAATAGCTGAACATAGACTTTAGATTTTACTTTTTTGTTTCTGAGTTTAGGGCTACACGAAACTAATAAAAATCTATTTAAAAAATATTAATTGGGGAAGTGCAATGCCAAAGCATTTCTGTTTATTTGCTTGGTCATCTGATATGCGTAAACCTGATAATAAATACATTTACCTAGAATGAATTTGGGATATTACTAATCGATTATCAGAATTAAGAGATTGTGTAACGACATAATTGAGAAAAACGGTAATACCGTTATTTCTGGAAATAGCATGCTAAATTTAAATCTGTTAAAAATAATCAAGTAAAAGAACCAAAAAGTTATCGATGTCTTCACCGCATTTGTGTCGATTTCCTTCTTTTTATTATTATAGTCTAGCTAATAATAGAATGTTCCTAGTTTTGTAAGAATATTAGTGTATGCCATGGTCATGTATAGTTATGTCAGTATATTAATATGCGTTATATATTTTATTAACACAGCGGAGGTCGAGATAATAAATCTTTGGTCACTCATCCTACGACCGGCCCTGGTGAAAGTTTGCTTAACAACCGTATCGCAGACCGAGCGCGCTAACCATTTCGCCATCGGGATCCAGGGAACCGTTTAGTGGGTGAAAAAATCTGGATTGACATGGCCTATATATTAGTTCAGACACAATTATTACTAGACTAAATTTCATCTTAACAAACTTTCACATTTATAATATTAGTAGGACTAGCTGGCAATCCTAAAATAGATAAATAGGTAAACATTGTTTGGAATTTGACCTTCCGACGAATCCCCAAGCATTTAGCCCTCTCCATGCCCCGCTGAGCGACCTTGAACTTGTGAACTGGCTATGCCATGCCGTGTGTCCACACATTTTTGCACCGTAACATATCATTATGGAGGTTATACATACATACATACTTTTAAAATGTTGTTTTATTATTACCTGCAAAGCTATAAAATTCTCGATTTTTCATATTATTAACAGTAAAAAATATATTACACACGAAGTGGGACCCTGTCGATCTGTAAGACAGGTTAAAGCCTACTGAGATCAGGGGGCCAATTCTACTAAATAAATTTTGTTTAAATCGAATCGAAAACGGATCGGCACCGAACGAAACTACAGTTTTTAATGGTTTTCCTATTCTACAAAGTGACATACGATACAATTCCAGTTCTATTTTAGCTAGAATTGTATCGTATGACACTTGGTAGAATTGATCAATTCGATTTAAACAAAATTTATTTACTAGAATTGGCCCCCTGTCTCGAGAAAATTTTAGTGTATGAAATCTATACTGAAAGTAACTGTTAAATGTATGTACCTTCTTCAAGCTTTAGCAGACGTTAATAAAACCTGCACTTAACGGGTTCAAAAACTAATGAGGAAGTATTTAAAAAAAAAATTAGTTCCCGAAATCAAACTAGATGTCGCTACGGTACGTTCTTGGTTTCTCCATGACAGCCTTTCCGGTTTTCTTTCAAGTTTAAATGTAAATTAATTTTCAAAACTCAATAAACAAGTCATATTCTTCGTATTTGTATTGATATCTAAGTTTCAAACTTTTCAAATTCCAGTTTTTTTATATGTTAGTTAAAAGAAACGGAAACGACTGTCTTTGGTCCATTCGTTTCCTGCAAAAATTAACTTTTGCTTGAGTCGTAATCTAGTGGAGGTGATTTTGAGTGCTTTCGTTTTTTTAATACTTCCTCATTAGTTAGTTACATAAAATATAACAATTTTTATTATTACAACTATAAACAGCTCGGTGGCGTAGTGGATTAGCGCCGCGGCCCGTGATCGTTGTGGTTAAGCAACTTTCGCAAGGGTTGGTCACGGGATGGGTGACCAAAAAATTATTATCTTGAGCTACTCCGTGCTTCGGAAGGCACGTTAAGCCGTTGGTCCCGGCTGCATTTGCAGTCGTTAATATCCTCCAATCCGCATTGGGCCAGCGTGGAGGGTAAATGCCCATCCTCCTTAACCATCCATAAGGAAGGCCTGAGCCCCTGCAGTGGGGACGTAAAAGGGCTGATGACGACTATAAACATAAACGTATATCTCATCTTTCGCTATCGTAGCAGAGGGAAACCACTTCGTGGCTTGAATTTGTAGGGACCTTTTCGGCTGGTCAGTAGCAGTTTCACATTCATATCACCGGATCTCGAAGACAAGCTGTTACTCCTGCATTATTTCTCAAATATTAAGAGACTGTTTATTTATATAACAAAAAATAAGTTAACTAGCCTTTACACTACTTGTTAACCGTTAACCATAATTATAAAAGCTTTGTATCAAAGCCATAAAGTGACTATTCATCTATAAAGTGACTAAAAATAGAATTCCCTAAAAAGAGCACGAGAAGAAGTAAAAAATGTTTCTTTTTTCTATCGAGTCATTTTATAATTACAATGTTTGACTGTAACAAAACCTATAGAACATGATTTAGTTTTCTTGTTTTTAATAACAGATTATTTAGATTATCTTTGTACAAAACTAGTTTTTTATTTTTTCATTTTTGATATACACGCTCTCTTATGAGACTCTTCGAGCGAATGTTTCATGGTAGGTAAAGTTGGTCGATAAAATACGATGTCCGCAGGCAGAGGTCAATGGACGAAATTATGTTGCGTTGCTCATTGGTGGACATCATTACTTTTCCTAATGTCGTCAATTGGTGAATGATCAACTTATTATAAATATTTGAGTTTTTTTTAAGATCCATAGCTGATGTGACATTAAGACTAATAAACTGTGAAGCCTAGAATAAAAAGAAGAAAAATACCTCGAAAAATTTCTTGAAAACAATTTAAAGCACTCATGTCGTTTGCTATAAAGTGAGTTATATGATTATTTGACACACAATAAACGTGTTCTTTTAGAAATTTGACTCGTTTCTTTTTTCCATTTTAAATTGTGGTACCTATATTTAACTACCTTAACCATAACTAATGTAAAAGCAAAAGAGACACGAACTGAATGAAATATACTATAAAATGAAATACATTATCAGGTACCCAACCCAATAAAATTTGAAGAAATACGCATAAAATTTTATGTCTATTATTATATACTTACTAAAAATAAATAAATTAGAATTCGATTATTTTTTTCTATGGTTAGTTGATGGTTAGAAAACTATTTGATTTCTTAAAAAGTATCGTAAAATAATAAAGTCAAAACTAATTTTCGAGGTTCTAATAAAAATATTTATCAATACCACCGGTTATTTTCGAGATGTGCATGTCTTGTTATTTCATTTTGATAACCATTATTATAAGAAAAATATCAATGTCTAAGCTCCTGATCGAGGAAACCATATATACAATCAGAATAACTAAAAAAACATTATATATGAATATAAAATTATATTAAACTTATAACCACCATTGTTACATTACCATGGTGGGTACAACATGAATTACAACAAGACTTGTATTGACTCTTTCGAATATAAACGAAATAGGACAACACTTAAACCTGTAAATTAATATCAAATTGACAACGCACCATACTCTTTATTACAATAATGGCAATAATGGTTCGTTAGAATAGTTTATTATTCTATTCTTTCAAAAACTTAGATTGAACAGCTGATGGGCGGGAATTGGTAATATTTAAATAACAAAATTCATCTAACTATTACCGTTTGCATAATATACTCGTCATTATTTTTTCACTTGGTGATTTGCCAAGTACTGTTGAATTGAGCACGCGCCTGCGTATGCGACCCAGCATGATTATCGCAAATAAATATTTAATTTGCAAAAAAACAACAAAAGAAAATGCCCCTAGTATATAATTGGTGGTTTGCCAAAGAAATGGTTAATAATACTCTCTCTCTCATTCATAAAAATACATTTTGTATCTTTAGAACGAAAATAAAATCATCAATCAGGATTACCATAACTTTAGTTATTTATTTTTATTTCATTAATAAAGTCGCAATTTCTTACAAATTATATACAAATAGCTGGTTCCCGTGACTTCACATGTGTCATTAAAGTTTAAGTTACCGTCTTATGATGTAGGTTCGTAAGTGAATGAACTTTTATGATCGTATCAATATTTCCAAAAAAAAACCCCTGACAAACAAAGTTAGAAACTACCTCTTTATAATATTTTCCGCCAGCGGCATCGCCCACGTGGTCTTATATTATACATAAAAACCTTCCTTTTGAATCACCCTATCTTTTTATAGATAGGGTGAACAACCACATCAAAATCCGTTGCATAGTATTAAAGATTTAAGCTTACATATCGATATAGGGACAGAGAAGGCGACTTTGTTTTATACTATGTAGGGATTAGAGATAACTTATAGGCATAACTTGTAGGGATTAGAGATAACTTATAGGCATAGACACTTTCTTTATTTAATTGCTATCTTAATATAATGAAATACCGAGATGCGTTGGCAAATATAAGGTTTTTAAAATAAATCCAGTCACATCCAATCCAGTTCAAACAAAATGAAAGCGAAATGTATAAATGAAAATGATAAACATATATTTTATGGTCGCTATCAAATCAAATGTTGCGGAACAGGTGTAGATGTAAATAAATGTCTCGAGGAGCTGGATGGTGCAGTAGTAGCAAGTTCACTCTGCTATGTGGAAGTTAAGCAACTTCGAAAGGGCCGATCATAGGATGGGTGACCAAAAATTTTGCGTGATACAGTCAAATGAGATACAATACGAACAAATATCCCTATTTTCAAGCGTTCGAGGCCCAATCTCTATGTCTGATCTTTCTTAAAAATATATATATATATTTTTAGCATTAAAATTGACTATTATCAAAATACTTGATTAGAAAATATACATTGCAACTTCAATTACTAATTACTATTATCATGTAATAACTATTTTAAATTTTACAAACCATTAATTTTTAATTTCCACAAACTAATTGAGCCTAGACTTGATAAACGATATAAATCTATTTTTTTTTGTTTCTGACATTCCAAACAGTTTTATTTATAGAATAATGACAGCGTACGTGTTAAGTACTACATTCTTGTTAAAGACTCAACAATTTAGTCAGTTATTCGCTATCATAAGCCAATCAGTGTACGGCATGTAGGCGTCTGCTTTCTGTTATTCTCTCGTTATTATTAATTACAAGGTGTTTTCCTGCGACTTCGCTTGTTAAAATTATAGCCTATGTCATCCTCGTGTGATGTAGCTTGCTGTAGGTACAAGTATTTTTAAAATCCGCCCTGAAAACAGCTTAGAACTTGACATCGAACGCATCGCTGTCATAACATATAAGCTATTATAAACATTTCTAAGTATTATAGTACCTATGTAAATACAATATCCTCTAATACGCATTGAATCAGAATGGAGAGTTAAGGCCCATTCTCCTTAATCATCCATAAAGAAGACCCCAAGCCCTCCGGCATTGGGGACGTAACAGGTCAGATGATGATTATTTGAATACATAAAAAATCTATGAATATTTTTTTAAATCCTCTGATGTAACCTTATATTTACTATCAGTTCATAACTTCATTCCTGTTCTGTTGTCTGTATTTCTGGTATTTATTTAAAGGTCATGGTAACTTTATGTTTCGTCAGGTACTATTGAATGTTAGTATCTTATCGGGTGCTAGGTACCACTCAGTACCAGTGAACGATCTCTAGATACATACAGTAAACTACTTATGTACTTACCTTACCGGACTGGACACCGCACTGCAGCTAGAGGCATTGCACCATGAAGGATCGATAACTTTTCCTAATATTTTCACTTTTTAATTACCTAATTCAAACTTGTCTATGATTGGTTCATTTATAAAAAAAGTCTACATCGACTGGTGGTTTGACATTGGAATTATTTAAAACTTCTATGTAAGTAATACAGTAGCAGTATTCGAATTTATCTTTATATAAAAAATACATACAGTAACACATTTAGGTTAACACATTTTAGTTTTAACAGTAATAAGTTAACACGAGTTCTTTGATGATTTAACCAAAACATTCTCAAGAGCCCTTATCGGGGAATCGGGGTGTTTTAAATATGGAAAATAACTTTTTTTTATAGTTAGAATCACAGTCAATATTAACTTATTTTCTGTTTAAATTACACTGTTAGTATTGTTGTTAATTTTGTAATAATATCTACAACACAATTGGCAGCTTCTCTTTTGTTCCGGAGTTGTTCTAAAATTATTTTCGCACTTGTTGTGATGGAAAAATCGTTTTCGTTACGGTCGCCGGATACAGCTTTTCGCAAGTGTATTTTTAATTGAAACTTTTTGTTATATACCTTGGAAATATGTAGTGTGATCTTATTGATTTCTGTTCAGTATTTCTAAAATTATTGTCGAGACTTCGAAAGCACGAAGGAGTTTGAAATAATAAAGTTTTGGTCACTCATCATATGACCAGCTATTGCGAAAGTTCCTTAACAACCGTATGGAAAGCCCAGCGCGCTAACCACTGCGCCATCGAACTTCTCTTTTTTTAACCTTTAATTAGACAAATTAATCAATTTTGCAACTGTACAAAGTTTGCCAGATTAACTAGTCTTAAATATAATATGCATCATAATAACAAATTAATTTAAAATTATCACGAAAGGTGTGCACGCGCCGCCCGTACGGAAATACGTGTTTGTATTCGTCTGAAGGTAACACAAGTTATACAAATTAGCGTTCTGAGATGAAAATAATATATTTACAAACGGCGGTTGCTAACATTATAATGTTATTGTAGAATATTATTAACTTATTTAATATCATCTTTTCATTTTATTGTAGAAGTCATGGACATTCTGCATTAATCTATACTAGTATAAAGTTACTCTGCTGTGTGTGCGTGTGCGTGTGTGTGTGTGTGTGTGTGTGTGTGTGTGTGTGTTACGTTGTCACGCTTAATTACTTTTAGAGATTTTTTTTTTACAATTTTAGTGACATTTTGTACCCAGTTGGACCTTAGGAAAGAATATAGGGTACTTTAACTAGGCGTTAAACTCGAATTCCAGGTCAGTGAAGTCGCAGGGGGTAATTTGTACCCAATAAATGAAAATCATTTTAAACTAATATATGATCCCATGCTTAAGATGGGCGTTTTAAATTAAAAATCTTTTATATGAACTAAATAACATTTTTAAGAAAAACAATTTACAGAATAAATAGATAATGTTTACTTACAAAAAATAACAATAAAGTAGTCGATTCATGATAAAAATCGTATCCAACTTAAGTACTTCACATATAACCATAGAATTTCTTAATTAACATCTTTATTATTCTAGTAACAAAATAGCTAGAATGTAGGTTAAACTACCTGAATACCTACAATTACATTAAACATGAATATCTATTTTAGCTTTATTCTACTATCGGTCAGAAAAGTTTTCTGATAGAAAAACAAACTCCTAGTTGATATTTATTTAAAAGTGTTCTTTGAAACTAAATATGCATCATGGAATTAAAAAATCTAATTTTTTATTGTTTTGTTTGTTTACATTAAAAAAGACCGAATGTACTGAATCGCTTTAACAAATTCTTTTACCATTAGAATCGTACATTCCGTGAACATAGGCGATAGAATATTTTCAAAAACATTAGGGATTCGTATTTAAAAAAAAACAGTGCGAAGTCAGGCGAACCGCTAGTTCAATAATAAAGTAGTTGAATTAATTGGCTAGAATCTAGACTATGCATTTGTTGTGGCTATGCATTTATTTTAGTTTTGCGGAAGTAAAATGTTACTTCAATAGTACATCTGTCAATGGACAGATGATATTCTCCTAGCATCTTCCTCATTGTTAGTAAGATATTCTTATCTCTCAAATCATCAACTGACATAGAAGATTAGTCAATTTATTGCTCCTGCAATATCTTCTTCAGAGTATTCTAGTATATTATCATAACAGCCTTGTTAAAACTAAAGTTATGTATAAAGGTTAATCCAAATAGCATTATCTTTTATAAGGCGTTTAGTTGCCATACACTGACAAGATAGATCTGTAATAGTAACCGTTGTGACTGCCTGTACTATAATGGTTTTCAACAAAGCGATTTAATTCTATAACATTAAAAAGCATTTCATTCCATAATTTATCTCGTAGAACATTTGTACAAATGTCCATTAAAGTTTAATGACGCCTTTAAGCTCTAATTAATGTCAAATCAGTATGGTAACGTCGATTTTAAGGACTGTTGTATATACTGATTTTGTCTGTAATAATGTGCGAAAGTTACTTTTATACGAGTAGAGCTAGTGATGAAGCAGCATTCAAAAACCTTATGTAGCAATCCAGTAGTTTGAACTGCATTATATATCAGTTCAGTTATCTATGATTTCTTATTAATAAACAAACAAAATTATATGAATACTCACTTTTTATACATATTTTGCTATTACTTTATTTGCGTATTAAGAATCTTTCTTGAACGACAGTAACAATACAAACATTTCCTGTCGTAAATAATTATAATATTGACAGTTAAATTAATGATCGGAAATGTATTCCACAAAAGTTAGTGACAGAATGAGAAATGAATAGGTTAGGCAACGATGAGAAAGATGTTGCGTGATGAAAGTTGAAAGGGCACGATTCGATTTACACGGGCAAAAGGTGGAATGAATGAATTAAGACTGACGATATCATTTTATGAAGCTTTTGAAGACAAGACACAGTTCACCGACCAAATTGATGACATTCTAATTGAGGACCACATTTAAAGTACACGCTAGTGCTAGATGGGGTATCAACTATCAACTCATGTCTCATTCAAGGTGAAGTTTACAATTATTTAACGCCCTGACCAAGATTTCATGCAGGCAATCGGATTCTATATACGGAATAATGTGACGTCAAGAGTTTATTAGGATTGTGGGTATGTCCATTATACCTACAAATGTGGATTCAAGCTTGCGCTTCCGGACGCACAAAGCGTATATATTGCAGTGATTCTCGAATAGAGATGTGTATCTTAGATGATAGCAAGTTGTTTAGTACAGAGTTATGTGTTTTTACGTGAAATAAATTCTGCGCCAAAGGTGTAAATTCAAATACATAATATTATCTACATATCTAAAAGGTAATGTGGGCATATAGTCAAACCAATTTTATATTTATTTGTCAATCATAAAAAATCTATGATCTATAACAAAATAATATTAAAATTAAGTTGAAATTATTTTATTAGAATTTGGTGATCTATTCCAAACGTAAATAATAACAGACAATATATACTGTTCAATATCCACATCAAAAGTATATATGGTTTTTAAATAATAACAGATTTGAAATATATACTGTTCAATTTCCACATCAAAAGTACTTTACACAACAAGCTTATGAGTTCTCGTCTTAGAACCTTAACAAATGGAAATCACTCACATATTTTACCCACATGGGAATCAAGTGTAAAATGATTAAACATTAATACGAATACCTAAATAAATAAGTAAAGACAGTGTAAGTTTAGAACTCATGTGACTTTGTTATGTAAAAAAACATTTTTGAACAAACCGTGCGAATGATATTAGATATAGCGGACTGTATTGGCCAAGTTTATAAATATCATGATTCTTTATCAATACACGCGAGATCTATATCATTTTATTATTAAACTGTAAAGTTTTAGTTTAGTATGTAAAGTATTATTGATTAGAATTCGAGTGATCGTTTGACTTTTTCAAGCTTTTATTTGACTTGCCAAGTTAGTAAGGCAGTGTGGTTCAAAACTCGCAAAATTTTATTCACTTTCCGGTTTCCATTGAGTTAAAATTGTACATGTATACATAACATGTGGAGATAGTGCAATAGTAAGCGGGTTCGATTATCGATTGCGGAGGAACTGCTCTTATACTACACCAAATACATTACACCTAAACTCAAATTCAACTCATTTATTTTGTATAAGAATATTTTATTGTTTTATACTTCTTAAGCGTGATTATTTTTTGAATGTGGTATTATTGAAACAATCTGCAATTCCTTGAAGTGGAACATACAGTTTTGTGTCATGTAGCCTAGATACTACAGCAAAACTTTAATTTTAAAATATAACTAAAGCATGCCTAATCTTAAATTAGGTCGTATCTATGTGCTATGAATATTGTCGATGGTCAACAGTTGATCATAAATTCATCTATCTTGATATTCTAGGCTGTTGATATCGGAGACATTTTGCACTTATTTGCTATCACGATGGCCAAATACAAATTGAAATAAATTGATTGATTGATTGCAAAAAAACACAATGATAACGTCACATAACTGTCTTAGGCACGTTTGTATTAAAAATAAACTTTATTTGTACATACATATTATTTAATAAGAAAAACTTATAAAAAACGAGAAGTAATTTCAGTACCAGGTTTGGACCATTACCGAATAAAATAAGTCAACATGTCTCAAATTGAGGTTTTCAGAATTGAAATATGAGTTAATATGAAAGTAATACTTTCATTTTAAAATTCTTAATTCAAAATAAGATATACTTAGGTACATTACTTTTTAGAGCTAATTCAATAACGAATTAGTAATATTAATATTACTAATTCGTTATTGCCGATAAAAGATGATCTGAAAATTATTTATATTTCATATCCCTCTCTAAACTAACGTGATCGGGATTCACAAATCATTAACAGTTTCTTTATTTCCAGGTCTGTTGAAGATACTGCTGCAGTTAAACCGCTACCAATAACACCATTAACAAGAGAATCTAAATTCCGAAGACACATACGATCAATGTCTGACGTCCAAAGCAGCACGCCGTACAGGATAGCCTTCAGATCTCGTAAGGGAAGCTCTCAAATTCTCATGTACGACTCGGATACAAGAGCGAGAAGAATAAGATCGTACAATAGACAAAGACAGTTCGAGTCTTCCGATTCTAGCGACTACGATACGCCGAAAAAGTTGTCTAGCTTAGAAATGAAAATATTGAAACACACAGACTCTATGAGAATCCTATAGGTCTCCATCAATGACTGGAAGAAGTCATATAGATGAGGATAGTATTGCATCAATTTGCAATACGATTTGTACTCATACCTGATCGAGTTATCCCAAGAAGGGCAGCATGGAACATTAAGAGAGACTTTTATAGTGATATCCTTATGAGACTGTGATTTTAGCGTAAGAAGCATTTTTTTGTGATTATTCATTTATGAAAAATGAACCTATTTAGTTGTTTAAGTTCAACTCGTCCCTTGAGGATTCATTAAATATTAATTGAGTTAATTAATTTACGTTAAAGCCATAATAGTGAGTCGTGAAGAGTGATAATTTAGCTGTTATGAAATTAGAAGTTTAAATTTTGTTTTATATAAAATTTAGTTTGTAAAAAGAACTTATTTTGTACTTTTTTTTTTGACTCGATTGTGTCGACTTTTGATTAAGTCGTCGGTCAATGGAGAATTATGTCTAACTTTTTAACAAAGCATATGGTGACTTAATGTGTACCATGAAACATGATCTTTTACCCCGTTTTTCAATATTTTTGACTATATGACATATCAGAAATCGGCTTTAACATTTTGTATGTTCAAAAGATAAATCTTACCATAATCTTACGTTCCTAAGGTCATCATCATAATCGAAATTGTATTTATTGCATTTTTTTTTATTTTATCAGTGGCGTGGCTATCGCTGGGGCCTTTTTTCGGGTTTCTAAAGCCGGGTTTACATTAGGAAATTATAAAAAGCTTCACGAAACTAATTTTGTCAAGTTTTCGTATTGGTGTACAATCAACAACACTTCTGAGACATGTTTCATCAACGTCAAAACTATATTATGCGCAGATGGTGACTCAGTTTCACCATGAAAAATGTGGTAGTATCGCACGAAACTACTCTATTCTCATAAAACTAATGCATGTACTGTAAAAGAGCACATTTACACGTGAAGCTGCTAGCGAAATTAATGCAACTAAACTAATGACATTTAGTTTCATAATGTAAATTTGGCTTTAGTGTTTTAGACAACGCTTCTCTCTTCTTGAACGAGATGCAGATAAATCTCATAAGAATACATAAAAGAAACTTCTTTCAAATCTATAGGTAACTTTTTATACCTTTTTATAAATCTGATTTGTATTTTCCTAGTATAGATGACGAAAACTAATAGATCGAAGTTTAATCATAAGTAGGTAACGCAGTGGTAGCAACATCTCTGAATCTCAATTAGTATAATTTAATGTAAAGTTTTAAAATAAATACCATTCACTGAAATAAAATTTTACAGTTTATATAAGTAATCTGTGAAATAATTTTTGTTCTTCCATAAATCTTATTAATGTCATTTATCCGTCGAAATCACAAGTTTGTGCCGATGTAATATTGTATATATCGACACTTTTATTAGCTGTGATAATTTAAAGCTGTTTCTTGTGAATGAAGTTTTCATTAAATCATTATTTATAATTAGTGTTTTAATATATATACATCATTATCCTTTTAATGTCTTCACTTACCGGATGGGTGGATAACATATTATGAATGAGCCTAGAACGGACTGGTGGGTGTAAACGACAGCTTCTGGACAAGGTTTCAATAGGCGGATGCGTGCAGCAAATGTATTTGGACAGTGGACAAGACGTTTAAATACGTTGTAATTAAAAACAAAAATAACTATATAACATTTAAACCTATATGTAAAGGTTTTCGCACACTCAAATCGTGAATTTATAAAAAAAGTAGTTACTGGCGAGGTCAATGCAACACTTGTGCAATAATCGTAAGATTTTACGAACAATTAATTGAAAATAGTTTTTAAAACCCAATTTACCGTAAATACGCTGATTTAAAATTGTAAAACTGTCCTGTATATTCTATAAAATTATAATTATATTATCTATCAGTATCTCACTCTCGAATAACACTACCTACCATTTAGAATTTGGAAATATATTGTTTTTATGGTTCCTTACCCAATGGGAAAAATGGGACCCTATTACTACGCTGTCTGTCCGTCTGTCTGTCTTTCTTTATGTCCGTCCTTCTGTCACCAGTAACTCATACAAATAGTAAAATACATACTAAAATAAATATCTAAGGGGCTCCCATACCTATAACAACACGTTTGTTTTTCACATTTTTAACTTAAAAAAAGTGTTTTTTTTTGTGGTTCAGAGACACAACCTCCTGTCTTGCCATAATTTTAGCTATAATTCAAGCTATAGAATACCTACGACATCTCGTCTATGTTATGGCGATATTTCATTGCATCTCACTTCTTTGACATATCTTTTAGTGGATAAATTTTGGAATAAATTACTAATTTGGTAAAGATGCTGTTAAATCCATAATAATTAGTCTTTATCATTTGTTCGTCTTTTATAAAGTACATGTTAAAGTTGTAATAAAACGAAAAATCGACACCACTTCGCTAAGATGTCGTGTTCTAGAATCATGGCTAAAGAGTTAAGCGGTCGCACTCCGGTGCCCTCCATGCCGGATCTCAGTTTCTTCCTACAAAGAGAGGGTTGACCACAGCGGGTTTTATTCAAAATCAAAATTATTTATTCAGTCTAGGCTGTTACAAGCACTTGTGAAAGTCGAGAGCTTCGCCATCGGTTCGTAAATCTACGGCGGGAGACCTTGTACCTACCGAGAAGAACCGGCAAGAAACTCGACAAGGGCTGCTTTTTCTCCCTGTTTTATTTTATACAGAGTGTCAAGATTGAAAAATGATTTCATTAAAATATGAAGTCATTTTCCATTACAATATTAGAAAACGTAAAAGTAAAACAGTATTTACGTCAATCGAACCACATGTCTCAAACAAGCTCACCGATAACTCATTTAATATACATAAAAGTAAGCCTTACTTAAAACCAAGCATTTTTGTCAAGGCAATTCTTAACATGAGTTTTAAATTTAGGCAAGTGTAAGTTTACAATTTCCATAGGGATTTTGTTGTAGTAGTGTGTACCTTGACCCATAAATGTAGATAGAACCTTTTTTAACCTACATGACATTAAATAGGCTAACCACACTTTGACCTCGCCCCTCGAATAGTTTCTAGTGGTTGAAGAGCCCTACCCGAAGAGTGCCCGTCTAACTCCTCTCGCTATAACTCTAGCATAGGATACGACATTTTAGCGATATTATGGCAATATTTCGTTTCATTTTCCAACTTTGACATGTATTTTAATAATGAAGCACGAATGATAAAGAATGTTAAATGTGGATTTGACAGCAGTGAAATCCATCTTTAACATTCAGACAACAAAAGACATGTCAAAGTAGGAAAATAAAACAAATATCGTCTTATTTGCTAAAATGTCGTGTGATATGGCTAGGTAGTTCACCGTCAGAAGTAGTTGAAACGTCCTATTTTGAGGCAATGGGTTTGATGATTGATAATTAATTATATAATTTTATTTTCACGAAGATTTTTCACTTAAGTTGAATACAGTATTCATGGTGGAAATAATTAACTTCGAATGAGGCAGTCAACGTTTCAACAATAATGAGGAAGCATTAAAAAAAAACGAAAGCACTAAAAATCACCTCCACTAGATGGCGACTCTAATAAAAGTTGATTTTTGCAGGAAACGAATGGACCAAAGATATTCATTTCCGTTCCATTTAACTAACATTGTATTAAAAAAATTAAGTTTTGAAAACTAATTTACTTTTAAACATGAAAGAAAATCGGAAGGGTTGTCATGGAGAAATCAAGAACGTACCGTAGCGACATCTAGTTTGATTTCGGGTACTAATGTTTTTTTTAAATACTTCCTCATTGCTAATACAAAGTCTGGAACCTTTTTATAATTTTTTACAGCTTCTTGAACTTGACTGCCTATAGTTATTAGTTTGACCCAGTTGTCTAGTTCTTTTTTATTCTTTTTTAATCTGAACTAAAAGCTTGAATTTATCTATGAAATGTAATACTAGTTCTATACTACTATAATATAATAAAAGTTTAAATAAAACTTTACTTCTCTTATTTATCTTAGTTATAGCTTCTTGCAGCGAGGAAAATATGATTATCAAGTTATCAACGGAATAAAAAATGTACTTTGACAACAAAAATTTTGTGTAGTTTGTGCATCAATATTGCCTCAATTCAGTTATTTTTCCTTACCTATGTCTCTTCTATTCCTTTTCATATTTATTTCTGTCACGTATACCTTCTTATTTTATTCACAAGAATTTTATTATTAATCCTCCGCAATCGGAATTCAGACTGATAATATTTCTTTACTCATAAAGTGGGTAGCGTTAAAGGACAGTAGAATATATGGTCCTTATCGATTCTTCATTGCTTCTAATACTGATAGTTACAACATTCCTCTTTCGATGCATCTGATCAAGATGTCATCTTATCTTCGGGGCACTAGCAGCAGTATAACGAGTATTCCTCATCCTGAGGCAGTATAGGGACTGGTGTTCTCCAAGGTGGCAATTTCACTTCTCTTATTTTTTATTTCGACTTCAAAAAAGGAGGTTATCAATTCGAGGTTCGTTGAAATGGCGTAATATTCATATATATTGGTCTGTATAGGCTTCTAAGGACATGTGCAAAATTTTATAGATTTTTTAAATTGTCCACGGATATCTCGCAAACTAGAAATCGGATTGCAATGATTCTTTTTATCAGATTGCTTTGTTTTAAACTTAGGGTACGCTTCAAGTTTCATCAAAATCAGTTCAGTAGTTATAAAGATTATATCCTATTAAAATAAGCTACTTATAATAGAAGTAAAAATTTACCGTCCTATAAAGGAGTTAAAATTGATGACGTTCTTTTTAACCTAATTAAAAAAAGGAGGCCGTTGGGTATGTACGTCATTCTTGATTTGACCTGTATTAATTTTGATGGAATACGATGCAATATTCATATATGTTAGTTTTTTATGCGCTTCTAAACACGTGTGCTTTATTTTGTAGATGTATAATATGTATGTATGTGTATGTAATTTATTTCTCGAAAATTAGACATTGGTTTGAAATCATACTTTCTTTGGTTTGGGATTTAGTGATTAGGTTGAAACTGTTACCATCACAGAAAATGTTTATCCGGTAAATATAAGTGAGTATGTTTAAATACAGACGAAGGTGTCTATTAATTACAAATTAGAAGTGAGTGCAATGGATCGGTGATAACATCTATTATTAAAAAAGAGTTTTAAAAAATTTATTCGACTTAAAATAACCTCCTTTTTTGAAGTCGGTTAAAAATTATTTTCTCTTTTTTTCAGTAGGTTCTGTTTATAGTAATAAAGAGAAACTAATGAAAAGAGAGAAAATAATTTAATTAATTAGTAGATAGATAAAACCATAATTTTTTATCTTCAATATGATTGAAACAAAAAGTGGATACACCAACACTTTTTGGTCTATGCCAGATATCTACAAGAAAAATACATTTTCTGTTAGTTCTGTTTTACTTCTTACTAATGACATGGCTGGCCCCGACCTCAATCCACTTTTTGTATTTTTTGTAGTCGGTTTAATTTTTTTTAATTGTTTATTTTTTACCTATACCGGGCTACGCGGGTAATGTCAAAGATAAGTATCAAAAAGTTAGTACGAGTACTAAGTAGTTTATATCACAACATGGTCAGTCAAGTTTGGCTCGTTCATGTCAACAGGTATAATAAAAAGGATTAACAGCAGCAGAATATTTACTTAGTGTTAATGTCACAATAAGTTACCTCATTGGCAAACAAAGTAAGCAGTTTGAATATTTTTTTGTTGTTTTGCTTAATAAAACACTAAAAATATATATCTTTTTATAAATGCATTCAGACTTAAAAGGCGCTTTACAATCCACTGTGATTCGAGCCGTGTAATTCATGCGAATTTTATGAAAGCTTTGGACATTTTGTCATTTAGTTACTATTTACGTGATTTCATTACTATTGCGGTTTCATAAAAAGCAGAAAACTAATCTATAGCGCGAGTCTGATAATGGCTCTTGGCACAGAAAACACGCTATTATAAATAATAAATTGTTTAATAAAACTGAAATACAATTAAAATAACTAAAATGTAATCTTCACGCAAGCTTGTAAAATATATTTAAATTCTTACATGGCGGCTCAAAGACAGAACCAAAAACAATAGACTTCATAATAATAGATAAGAAAAAAGGTCAAGAGTGAGTTGTGCTCTTATACACAGATTATATTCTAAACATAAGGAGACAGTACACGGACTGGCCGCCCAGATCTAGTTAAACACGGACGTAGTGCTTCATCCTCCCCCTCCAAGTCACTAACCCGCCCCGGGGGTGACTTGGTTTTAAGTCGAGGCCTGCCTTTCCTCTTTAGTGTTTGTACATCACCGTCCCCAATATAAGGTGTAAGAAGATTGGCATGGTACTTCTCTTTAAAGTTGCCTTCACCACCTAATAGTTCATAAGAAGTGGCAGATACTACCCTATTAATTTTGAAAGGACCTATACGACGTGGAACAATCTCCTTTTTAGCAGGAGTTAATCTATAAGGAGGTACAGCAACTGGTTTTCTATCTCCAGTATCGATACGATGTACTGCGAATTCGGTAGGCACTCCCCCACGAGCAAAGATGTCGAAATTATCTTCCAATATCTTAGAAAACTTACGCCGTTCTGCAGGAGATAGTTTAGTGCCCTCATCAACACAAAGACCTTTAACAGAACAGTCTAAATCGCCTATGCTCCCTTCAAACTCTAAAGGAAAGTACTCATCTTTGTTTGATTGTAATGAAAATTGATTTGATTTTAGGTCAAGCACTATACCCGCATCACATAGGAAATTCATTCCTAACAAAGTATCAGTAGCTCCTGGTAATATAATAAATACAGTAGGGACAACAACGTTACATATAGTAACGTCTACAGTACACATTTTTACATTTTGTTTACAAACAGAGCCATCGGCTAATTTCATTTCTACAAAAGAATCTGTCATCGGGTGGTTCTTACTAACAAGCACATTTTTTTGACTTTCACTAGCAATAGATATTTTAGCTCCAGTATCAACTAATACGCGTCCAGTGACACCATGAACACGTATATACAATAATGGCCGAGGGCGAGCATCCACAAAAGTGCTGCATGCTGACACAGCTTGGAAACCAATAGGAACCGATGTCGACTCCCCCTTGCCTTTACATGTAGTGCAGTTAGACCTGACGACTCCAGGTGTTCCACATCCAAAGCATACTATAGTACTTTGGGTATTTTGACTTGCTACGCTTTGCGATTCTTTCTGGCAATTCTCTTTGTCCACTAGTTTACGGCACTGATCTCGTTTATGACCATATTGTTTACAATATACGCAGCGAGGACGGGATTTCTTTTCTAAATCAGAAGTTGAAGGAGAAGGTGTGGTAGGGATAAAAGAATTCACTGTGTGATCAGTCGAAGAAAAGTTTTTAACATTGTTAGTGTTTACTCTGTACACATCAGAAGATGGCCTCTTAACCCTTGGATGTGTCTCCTCTACCAAATCTTCAACTCGACGAGCGGATTCCAATAATTCTTGAAATGTGCTGAACGAACTTCTACTAACCTTCTCTCTGATTCGTCTATGTAATAAGCCGTAACACATATCTAGTTGTACTACCTCAGATAACGAATATGCGGGTAGTTGCGCAAAAAGAGCTCGTACTTTACACACAAATACATTTGTATTTTCATCTCCTTGATCTCTTTCAAATATTTTACGATAAATTTTATGAGGTGGGATTCTTGAATCAAACATTTGTTTCATAATAACAAGAGCTTCCTGCCATGAGCCAATAGTATGTTTGATGCCTTGGTACCATGTGGCTGCGAAACCGATGAGTAGCATTGATAGTCCTTGTAGTGCAATATTGTCTTGCATGTTGACACATTGTTTGTAAATACTGATAGAATCAATAAAAGGTTCTACATCACCAGACCCGTCAAAACGAGCAGTACAATTTGCAAAATTTGAAAGCATGTGTGTGAATGTTTGTGGAGTTTGTAATGATTTCAATAAAAGACTTAACTGTTGGTCCGTCATTATCAGCGGTGTACCTTGTGGTTGCACCGAAGGCGTGGTGAAATGACTTGAGCCTGCAACTGACGACGGTGAAACTTCTGGCGGTGATGGAGTCCCGTGTCCTTCAGTAATTATATTCTCTTGGGACGTTTGCTGATCATCACTTTCACCAGATCTCGATCGAGTTAAAACCATATATACGTTTTTATCTCATGTACAATATCATATATAGAACGTGCGAACACAATATGAATTGACCTCACTGGAACTAAATATTTACTGTAAAACGTCGCGTCGAGTTTTTATTTAACTCGGAAAAAAACGCAGAACAAACGTTGAACACAATTATTGTCAGTTTCTTTACAAAGGCATATTCATCATATACAATAAATATTGTTCGAGCCGAACGTTGGGTAGCCAAATTATAGCGCGAGTCTGATAATGGCCCTTGGCACAGAAAACACGCTATTATAAATAATAAATTGTTTAATAAAACTGCAATACAATTAAAATAACTAAAATGTAATCTTCACGCAAGCTTTTTTTTTTTTTTTTTCAGTATGGACTTGTTCCGTTATACACGGAAATTTTGCCAACATTCACGCAAGCTTGTAAAATATATTTAAATTCTTATATGGCGGCTCAAAGACAGAACCAAAAACAATAGACTTCATAATAATAGATAAGAAAAAAGGTCAAGAGTGAGTTGTGCTCTTATACACAGATTATATTCTAAACATAAGGAGACAGTACACGGACTGGCCGCCCAGATCTAGTTAAACACGGACGTAGTGCTTCACGTTGGACCTTTTCAAATTGATTATCTGAATCCTTAAAATTAATACTCAGATAAAGCAAAATTCACATAAGATAGTCAATTTTTGTTAGTACACCTTTTCCAAAGACTACGTTGTATGGATTAAATACCTTTGATTATATTGGGTTGGCACAAAAGTAATGAGACACACTAGAAAAATCTATAACATTTCCTTTTTAAAATCAATTTTTTCGATAATATTCTAGAATGTTGTAGAATATTCTAGGTACTTCTGGTGTAGGGTATATAAAGCCGCGCTCGCGATTTGTTTAGTCAGTTTGAAGAAAAATGGACGAGCGAAAAGTTCGAACACTATACTTATACGAGTACAGTGCGCGGGCTGCGGCTGACAATATCAACAATGCATTAGGCGCTGGAAGTACAAGCCATGCGACGGTGTCCCGATGGTTTGACCTTTTGAAATCAGGAGACAGGAGCCTTGAAAGTCAGCCACGCTCAGGGCGACCACCCGCAGTGAATGATGACGATTTGCGCCGCGAACTGCAGTTGAATCCGGATGCTACCACTCGTGAATTAGCGGAAGCACTTAAATGCAGTTACCACGCTATGGAACACCATCTGCATGAGCTTGGTTATCGAAAAGTTTTGGCTCGGTGGGTACCGCACATCCTTACAGACGCCAGTCGTGCAGTCCGTGTCGCTATCTGTCAGTCACTTTTGCTGCGACCCCGACGTAAAGAGTTTTTGTCAGATCTGGTTACTGGAGATGAATCATGGATTTATTACGAGAACGATATACGTCGTGCTTTTTGGCTGCCTCGAGAAGAAACGCCACCAACTCAACTGAAGCCGAGTCAAAAGAACCGCCGAAAAATTCTGCTTTGCTGTTTCTGGGATGCGCAAGACATACTGTTTTATGAGCTATTACACAATGAAACTATAAACGCTGACAAATATTCAACCCAGCTTACCAAATTATCTGCCGCTATCAAGAAAAAACGACGAAGACGAGTCAATGTAGTTTTACTGCACGATAACGCTCGACCTCACGTCGCATCTGTGGTTCGCCGGCAGTTGGAGAACTTGGGCTGGGAGACGATACCCCACCCACCTTATTCCCCAGACCTCGCCCCATCAGACTATCATTTGTTTAGAGCCCTGATACAGCATTTGTGGGGTAAACAATTTAATGATTTCTTTGACGTAGAGGCGGAGTTGAACAACTTTTTCGAGGCACAGCCATCAGAGTTCTGGGCAAAAGGCATCCAAACTTTGCCGGATCGTTGGCAAGAAGTCTTAGATACTAATGGTAATTACATAAACTTTTTTTATTGTAATAATAATACAAAAGTAAAAACTTAAACCAAGTGTCTCATTACTTTTGTGCCAACCCGATATTTAGTAAAAATGTTTGATTGACATGACATTGACAAGACATTAACATTGACAATGACGTTTATTGATGTTTACAAGTTTGTCTAAGTTGGTGTCGATCGAAATATGTTTGTAGATTTAGAAATGCATCGTAGCTTTGATATTTTGTCAAATATCGAAACTTATTAGATTTTTCATCTCTAACATTCAGTACTGTTGATATCAAAAAGTTAGTTATCAGTTTATGTTCTGTTTTACTTTGCAGCGCCAAGTTCAATACGCCGCTCCTGCTGGTCAGTCTCTCTGTGTATCATCCATCATTTCGTTCTTAGTCTTCGTTGTGGCTGGTCATTTAATCGTTTGTAGTCACCTTAGTAGATATAATGAAGTGTTTGATAGCAATTCTTTTAATTATAACAACAATAAGTGCATCCCCAACTCCTGTAGTGTTATGGCATGGAATGGGTAAGCATTATTCTATAAATTAGGCTTAAATTTTTAAGTGACGTATCTACAAAATGAACTTTAAAAAAGGTCAGCCAGATTTGATTTCATTATCTTTTTTGTGGCTGAAAACAATATTGTTTTCCTTAAGTACAGACTCAAAGACTATTAATAATTCATGCATTTGTTTTGAGTATATGATCACCATTATGATATAAATTGAAAATTGTTATTGTAAATTATTAATTGTCATCAAGTGGTTGTTAATTTTGTAATAAATTAAAATAAAATATTAATTTCCTTTGGAGCTTTATGGTGCAGTAGTTAGCATGTTCGGTCTGTGATGCAGAAGTTATATTACTGAATTATAACAATTAATCCAAAAACCACTGATTTACTTATCTGCTAGCTACTGTAAACTGATTTTATATTTTAGAAAAATAGCAAATACTAAATGCATACGCATACAATCATCGTTAGTTGATTCTAATGCCTAAATGCTGTTAAAAATAAATTATTTTAGGAGATGCCTGTTGCCTGTCATTTAGCTTGGGAGCATTCCGCGCATTTCTGGAAAACCTGATCCCAGGTGTATATGTATATTCCATCAGAATTGGCAACAACAGTGTTGAAGATATAGAGCATAGCTATTTCATGAATCCCAACAAGCAAGTAGAGATTGCATGCAACCAATTGGCTGCGGATCCAAAACTTAAGGATGGTTTCAATGCCATAGGCTTTTCACAGGGGAGCCAGTTCTTGTAAGTATATAATTAATTTATTATAACTATACCACATTATTTGAGATGCAATTTAGTAGCTGGACATGTTTAGATATGGGTTAAAAATACAGTAGCTATATCAATAAATAAAATTTACTACATTAAACTATTAATATTTACATTATAAATATTCTATGTATACAATTTCCAAAGTTGTGCAGTACTGAAAAATTACTTACTTAGTAGTTGTAAATTGACATTTTATTTCTTCAATGCTCATTCTTTTTTAGAAATATAAATTAATCAAGTGGAATTGAAAAACCCCTTGATATGACAATGATAGTGACATTGAAAGGAAAAAAAGTTAATTTTTACAATTTAAATTAATGAAAAGTATCTGTTTTCAGGCGAGCCTTAGTACAGAGGTGTGGTGATCAGCTTTCTATCAAAAATCTTATCTCACTCGGAGGTCAACACCAGGGTGTTTATGGAATACCTCACTGTGGAGCCCTTAAGCACAAACCATGTGACTATGTGAGAAAACTCATCAACCATGCAGCTTATACTGAGTGAGTAGCAACTCAGCCTTTTTGCTTATATTTAAAGGCCTTTAAATGACATGTTTTGTATGAAAGATCAGAGGCACCCTTTTTTATTACAAGAAAAAAAATTTAAAGGAAAACTGTTATTAATGGCCAATAACTGATTGGTCTATCACTAATTAAATACTTCATTTTAATAATCTAAAATACTTGTAGCAAAAAGAAACCAGCCATGTGCAAGTCACACTTGCGCATGAAGGGTTCCATATGATTATCTATAAAACACAAAACAATCACGTTTATTGAATGGAAGCCCTTGTTAAATATTTGTTTCATTCCATTTTTAGTATTTATTTGTTAATAGAGATGATAGAAATACATCATCTGACAAAATTCAACTTTTTCACTGTCATGATTCATGAGATACACTCTGCTTACAGGCAGATGAATGTGGAGTCTTAGTAGGGTAAAATGCCCAGAAGTTGGTGCCACACCATTAATCGACCTTTAAAGGCTTTAACATCATATAAATACTTTTGAACTTGGTTTATACCATTGAAATGACGTCTGATCTAATCTGTTCTTATTTCCTTATTAATATATAATCTCGTTTCCTTATTAGTTAATACGCACACTCTCGTATTAAAAAGATTATCGATCGATGAACTGTATTCATTAATTTTCACTGCCGCCAACGAAATGACTGAAAGTGTTCCCATTCTATTTTTTTCATAACAAGACGTGTTCATAGTTCAGGCAAGTTTTTATGAGTGCTGTTTATTCTGGTGGATTTATGTGTTATATTATTATAAAATCATTGTATTGTAATTTAATTAAGTGTTAGAGGCATTTTATTTGATTGTTACATTATATCAGTGAGCTGACTACCGGAATTCGTTTTTTTAGGATTGAGCCATTAGTCGACTTGAAGTGGCCGCCTACTTTTATAAGGATTTACTTCGATTTCGTTGAAATTCATTTAACAGTGCTTTTGATTGAATATAACTTTTAGATGAAAAATTTTACCACTTGGCGGCAGCGTATAAAAGTGACTTTATGTTGATGGCCGACTTTTGACTCCAACAGCCGGCCATAAATTTTGCTGTACAAAATTAAATCTTATTACTGTTTAATTAGATTACATCTAGCACGTTTCTTTTTGCATAAAATTCTTGAATTATAGAATCTCATCATGTCGAGAAAAAGTTTGAAAAGCAGAAAGAAGAAGTAAAAGAACAGAAAAAGACAAAAGAAGACACAGAATTCCAAAAAATAAAATCTGTTGAAGTCTATTAAGAGAATTTAACGAATATTAGTTGCGGTTAATCGAAATGTTTATTTGATGTCTATGAAAATATTATATTAAAGAATTTGTATGTTCGATATGTAAGAGAACCAAAGTGGGTAATAGATCTTATCTGACCAATAACGTAGAATACTCAACGTCGCGATCTTCGTCCATCTATTAAGTCCGCCAGTAAATCTTTTCCAAGAAATTCGCCTTTCTTTTTAGTGATGTGTCTAAAGAATTCTCCGTAGACTAGTGGTGGACAATCTTATTCTTATCTTCAATTTGACCAAAATAGATGCGTTGATCCGATTCGCGAATTCCGAGCATCATTCTCCAAATTCCAATTCGTGATTCAAAAATATACCAAAGTAAGCACACTCAAACGGATCTTTGCGACTGCAGCTGATACACATACGTCACGTGCCGCGCTGGCCTCAACGGCCAGAGCAATTCTGCGAATGTTAGCGTAAATATGGTCAAGTCAATAGCGCTTCAACTACAACATTTTATTACACAATTCTTTTTGTGAGGAAAACATTGTTCTAATAATATTAGACTTCAGGTTGATAGTACAACAGCAAAATGCAGGTATGGGGGGATTCTATTGAGTTGCGATTATTCCGTAACAATTGGAAGAATAGAATAGCCTTTTGCATGAGTTATTTCAATGTACACATAGCAGCACATCTGTAATTTCGTTGAACATGGATTGCATTAACTTTGTAGTAACCCAATGTTGTCTGCTAAATCAGAAAATTTTGTTAATAGGACAGCGATCTATGCACAGATAACGATTCGTTTAATAAAACGAAATGTCTATAGTTATTTTTCCTTTATATTAACGTATAGTAAACAGTGCAATACAATAATCGAAGAGGTTAACTGTTAACCTTTTATTTATCGATTTTTTCGGTTTTATTTACGTAATATACTTATAATAAATCTCATATTTGTACAGGATCCACGTCCTCGACTTTTTTAAATGTCATCTAAAAGTACCTTAATGTTGCTTAAAATCTATAGGTTTAAGTTATTCTTTTCACGTTTATACATGTACGTAATTGGCATCAAGTAGCCTTGGTACGTCTATGTATCAGAAAAGTATTTCTATTGTTCTACAAATAAAGACATGATCTGTGATAATGTTGAAAGAAATTCTAAATATAAAGAAGCGTCGCAGTGGAATTTCTATCGGTTTCTGTTTGTTTTTATTAGGTAATAGAACAGTTTAAATACCAATAAAAAGTTTGTGAAAGACTTTAAACCTGTACTAGGTTCCTATCGCTTATAACAAAATCCCTATATTTACATTAATCAAGAATGACTTCCGGCGCATGTAAAAAGTTCTTGCGTTCTTTACAGTACAAGGTCAACAATAAACCATTCTTTTAAATACGTAAAATGACATCAAAACAAGTGTATGCGATAGAATCCCCGACTCGCCAAAGAACAAAATATTTTATAAATAACTGAACCATACATTTTTATTATTGCAGCTGGGTACAAGATTCTCTAGTCCAGGCCACTTACTGGCACGATCCACTCAACGAGGAACTGTACAAGAATAAGAGCCACTTCCTGGCTGACATAAACAATGAGCGCATCATAAACAATACCTACATAAACAATCTTATGGCGCTACGAAAGTTTGTGATGATAAAGTTCAACAATGACAGCATGGTGCAACCACGCGAAACGGAATGGTTTGGATTTTACGCTCCCGGGCAAGCGCAGACAGTGGTGGCACTGAATGAATCTGATATTTATAAACAGGTTGGTTCTAATATAGTATTGGAATTTTGAATTTAAAAAAGAACGTAATTGTTTTTAATTTAACAATTGTATCTAGAATGTAATCAATTTTTCGGTTTCCTTTTGTGATAAAAAAAGCCACGTTTATAAAGTCGCTACTTTGTCCATTTATGTGTTTGTCTGTCTGTTAATGCCCTTTTATTCGGGATATTGTTGAGGGTAGGTATAAGACCTGGGTTGGGCCATTTGGAACTTCTGGGAGTTTTAACACATATGTTATTACTTTACCGGGAATTAGTTTTACCAAAGTGTTGCATTTTGGTAAAACTGATACAACTACGGTTCATTTGCCTTATCATGTCAAAATGAGATACATAGTTATGTTAACATATGTTTTTAGGCAATATTTAACTCAACAAATTTTTTCTAAAATAAATAATTTAATTATTGTTTGCTTTCAAGATTATGTTTTTGAATAAAGATACTTTTCATTTTGTCGCCCCCGAATGGCGAATTCCTGTCTAATAGGAATATTAAATGTTCATAGCTCAAATAAAAAAAGAATATTATTTAGTCTTTCAAATTTGATTTGTCAAGACATGAGCGCATTAAATGGCGTGATAAAAAATGGTCAAGTGCGAGAAACAAACATAAAATATTTGTTTTTCCATAGTTAATTTAAGCAATATTATAAATATAATAAGCATCATAGTGTGATTATCGGTAATACAGACAGATGCACAAACGTCCATTAAAATTGCAATTAGTTTAAAGCGACATTACCCATACTAATTTGACATTCATTAGTGGTTAAAGGCGTTTGTTCAACTGATCGATAGTATATTAAACACTACCAGAAAAAAAAAAATATATGTATTTATTTTCGTTTATTGTTTACACCTGTGTTTTCAACCTTTTTCGGAATTTCAACTTTATGTCGCTTATAATTAATTTTATATTTCAGGACAGGTTAGGCCTAAAGACGCTGGACGAGGCAGGCAAGCTTGCGTTCTTGTCTACGCCTTATGATCATCTACAATTCGACAAGGATTGGTTTATCGAGAATATCGTCAAACCCTACTTGATCTTGATTGAAGCATCTGCTTAGGCATGAAATTAAATATGTATTAAGGTAAAATGGAACTAAATTTATCAATGCCATCATTAGCCCTTTTACGTGCCCACTGCAGGGTCTCAATCCTTCCTTGTAGGTTAAGGTGGACGGGTCAAGACCCTCCATGCTGACCCAATGCGATATATTTAAGGCAATAATAATGGCTGTGTTACACTGCTCGATAACATAAACGTGCGACGTGCGGGCGATATCTGTTTTTCGCTTTCATTAGTCAGTCATTGCTTTATTCACCAATGAGATAAGCGTGCAGAGGTGGTCTGTGCTCTGCCTGCTAACCCAATCGATCAGTGTAACTGACCCGTTAAGTTTTGTATTGATGCGTTCGCGCCACGTTAGAACCTGATAGATCGATTGCAGTGTTTCTGACTTTAAACCTTAAGGGTACGAAATAAAGCCTATTTTTTGTAATGATAGACTCCGTCGGCTTTAGATTCTGAATAAACAAATTTTGCTGATGATACATATAAAAATGTTTTGTGCCATTGAACAATAGAACCAAAAATATGTATAAGAAAAAATTTGATACTAGTACACGTTTAGCTTGGGCTTTTTGTAAAAGATGCGTGAGCTGTGAATTAAATAGAACGAAAAAAATAGTATAAGTAATAATTTTATACCAGTACACGTTTAGTCAAAAAAGAAATTCAGGGAATATACAATCAACAGTGCGAGAGATTATGCAACTGTCAAATCCTATCAAAACCTTAATGCATTTAGCTTAGAGCTCATTATCAATTGCACAATTTTAATGTTTTATGGAAACTGACGTACTACTGTGTATACAATTGCCTGATAACTTTTTTTGCATTTTTAGAATATATTACAATTTTTAATCTGGTACTTTTATATATTTTTAAATAGTTTTCTATTTATATGTCATATAAATTTTGTATTTTTTTAAGTATACGACTTCACAAATAAATATAACATTGACGGAAGTGAATAAGTGTTTGAGTTATATCAATGAGGAAGTATTTTGAGTAAAACAAGAAAGCACTAAAAGCACCTCGTTAGATGACGACTCTACCAAAAATTGCTTTTTGCAGGAAACGAATGGACCAAAGATAATCATTTCCGTTGCTTTTAACTAACATATTAAAAAACTGCAATTTAAAAATTTCGAAACTTAAATACGAAAAAGTACAAATATCATATGAGTTGTTTATTGAGTTTGAAATTTATTTACTTTTATATATGGAAGAAAACTGGAAGGGTTGTCATTGAGAAATCAAGAAAGTATCGTAGCGACATCTAGTTTGATTTCGGGAACTAATGTTTTTTTAAATATTTACTCGTTTTTTTTTTGTTAAGAACTGTTTTCAAAATTCAATATTCGGCGTTATAGTTTAAGTGAAGATATGTTCCTTCTATAACGAAGCCAGATTTATGTTGATCGGTTACAGATCTCACTTCGATCTCGCTGAATCGTGTACAACGTAGAGGTGGTATTAGCAAGTGTATGTAACTATAATGTAAAAGCTTTGTTTAACAATAACAGATAATTATAAATTTATTCCTCGTCATTATCCGAACAAAATAAGTCAACACGTCTCAATTTGACTATTTGCTTTAGGCGGTCAATGGTTTAAACCAAGTTTAGCTTAGTTCTCGTTTTATAAGATGGTTTAAGTTTATCCTTATGATCTAAATACAAGATACTTAAGCGAAAAACTCATTTAATCTAATTTTGTGATAAGAGAATACTCGTTAAGTTGAAATTGGCATAAGTAAAGAGTCTTAATTAAAGTTGTTTATGAAGTGCCTTTGGTAATTAACGGTTCTTGAAGAAATTTTAATGTAATCTTGATTAAGTTAATTGTGAACTTTTCTTGTCTTTAATAAACACGATATAGTTTACCCTTAAAGTGAGTTTACACAAGTTTGTATTCATAGTATTGTTAAACAAAGAACATATTGTAGGTATTCAGGATGTTTGCTTAGTCTCTGTTCCAGAAAATGAATTTAAATTTGTTACGCCATCTCTTGTCACTCAATACTAATCACGTGTCTTTGTTTTGTACCACAATTTATCTAGTTGTTTAATTAACTAGCTTATTAGATTTCCATAATTCGTTCTTTGATAGATCTATAGATAACTAATTTAGTTATATAAAATATACTTAAGATAAATATTTGAGACTGTTCTTTGGATTTTAATATTGATAGAGATCAACACTGATATTTTAAAAGAATATATAAGGTTATACCAAATAAATGATCAATTTAAAATATTTGTTTTATTTGATATGCTGTACAAAGAAACATTTTCAATAGAAGTTAACAAGTTACTATACCATTAATTTTCCATAACAAATATAAAACAAGACTCATGATGAAACCTTCGTAATATAAGTAAGACTCCAAATTGTGAACAATCACGTTTCCAGTTTATTTGTACGACCCAAAAACGAAATAAAAAAGATTTAAACCAAAATTACATAACCACAAAGTGGTTTTGTGTTACTAATTGTAGACTCTCATCCTACCAGGAGCATAATCACACTAGAAGCAAAAGCGTGGTGGGCCGGGGACAAGGACTACGTAAGCAACGTGCCTATTTTTTTTATATACAGATTGGATTTTATTGACATTGTTCAAATCCCACATACGAGTTTTTAGATACTATTTTCATTCACCTACCATTCTTGTAAACTTGAAGCTAGAGAAGTTGTACTTAAATAAATAAATATTACAATTTCCTTTGTGGCGCATAAGATAAGAAATTTTAAATCTCAACAATATAAGTTATCGAGACATAAAATCACAAAATATAGATAAAAAATAAATAAATAGTACCTACTGATATAGAATATTATTTTTCTCGGTTGTATTTTTCAAAATTTTAATAATTAATGTTTAAGCTCATTCAATAAGACTATCTATGTCTATTTGCCTCTGTCTAATAAAGTGCTTGTCTGGAACGTCGTTCTGCGTACGCGCATCGACGTATACTCGCACGTAACGGTTGAATGCTGAATTGCGTTTGATATAAGGAGCGTTGGGTCCTCGAAGCTTATG
Organism: Diatraea saccharalis; assembly: GCA_918026875.4. Classification (NCBI taxonomy): domain Eukaryota; kingdom Metazoa; phylum Arthropoda; class Insecta; order Lepidoptera; family Crambidae; genus Diatraea; species Diatraea saccharalis. Next base: position 11,437,001 of record OU893337.1, read on the forward strand.
CAGAGGATACTTAACTATGCACTGTAGCATGCATCGCTCAGCCACTTTATAACTGAAACAAAACAGAATACATTGTAAATGTGGCTTTTGCGGAACCTAAATGTTCCGTAAAAGTCATCAGGGTCCGAATTTATTTACGTATAAGTATTTTAAACAATATACTACTAAAATAAATGTCACGCGATGGCAACGCTATCTTTGACATATTACGACAATTTTTAATCATAAACTACGGTTAAAAACACGAATAGATAATATCGATATTACAAAAATTAATATCGATCCAGTAGTTTGGGAGCATTCAAACAATAATAATAAGTCTGACATAATCGCTCAGCGGCTAAGGCCTCTAAATAAAGATTGAAATGAAAAAATTAGTACTTATTAGGTTAATCTAATATGTATCACAATATATGCTCACTCGTAAGCATTTATGCAATCCATGCGAATGACTTTGTAACCCTGATCCATTGCCTGCTCCTTAGATTTCTCCGCTAGCAACACCGCCAAACCTTGTCTACGAAATTCTGGTAATACAGTGAGCATTTTGATCTGAAATAAGAGCAGGCTTTATGTACGAAAGAGGTAATATGTACTTATTTGGAATTTAGTTGCCTAATAATGTAATATTTTATGAAGCAAACCGAATTTGATTTATATTTTTAACGCATTATATTATTGCACTATAAAACCAATTTTTTCCTGTTTTATTTCCTAGATTTAACCTATGACAGTTTTGCGCTCGAGGACGAGTCTAAGGTTTTTTACAGATTGCACTGCTGTTATTCTGCCGGCACCGGCTGCATCTGTAGTCGTTAGCAACCATCATTCAGTATCTACGCATGTTGGATTATGATCCGATCTAAAGGGAAGCCTGTAGCTCTGCTGTATAATCGAAGCTTTGAATTATTTGTCACTCTGACAGATCAACTGTCAGCTAAATAAGTATTGGTCTGTCCAATCAAGCAGGCTAATAGGGATGATGACTAACTTTCCGTCAGATAGATTATTGAAAATTATTGAACATAAATTGATTGAACAAATATTTTATAATAAGGCATTTATTAAATTACGGTGATAAATTGAGTTAACGTCACACTTTTGTATATTTATTACAAAACTGTGACGTAGCGAGCGTCCACTCTTCAACTTTGATGCATGTTAAATAAGCTATATTTTGTGAAATTGAAGAAACTTTTTAACGTATATTTTTTTTTATTATTTGACTTAATATATTTTTTATTTTTATTTTAGCCAGGCATCTTTCCTATTCTGCTAATCGTACTTTATCAAAATTACGTAATAATCGCATCTCAATTAAATATCAACTGCTTGCATTTTGCCATTGTACCTACACTGTCTACCATTGATATGTGAGATAAACATTGAACTAAATACGATATATTGGACTTTGGGCAGATACTATAATGAAAAATGAAAGACGTTGAGATTATATTGAGATGCTATTATTATATAAATATTAGCTGAATTGGCGTGCTGATTATTCGCAGACACCTGATCTATCAACTTGACGGATCATTTAATGCTTCATTTTGAAAGATAAATCAGGGTTTCGGTTACGCGATACAACAATACAGCGCAGTACTCACTTCGAAAATCTTCGATTGTTTAAACGTCTCCCAAAGGTTTGGTGTCTCTTGTAATTTCGCAGTAAAACAAAGAAAGTCCTTCGTGTTAGAGTTCTGGAATTATTCAATAATTCCTTATTATTTGTTTCTTTTAACATCTAAGCTTCATAAATTGATCTATTTTTTTTAACTACACAATTACACGTAAAATTTATATTACATCGATTTGCGAACCAGAGGCTTGGTTTTTTATAGTTTTATGGTTATCATAAGTGCTATGATATTATATCTGAATAAGTAAGTATTTTTATTGATATAGTATTATATTTTCTTTAAAGCTGTATCCTCTTTACGCTTTTCAATTAAACCTTGACTTGTTTTTCCAACGAGCAACTACACTGGCGCCCAACGTGGTGCCCCAGTATTTGAAGGGTATTGGTGATTTACTCTTAGAAATTTACATTTATTTGTAATACCCACTTGCCGGTAGTACGCGTAAAGCCTCAAATTCCCCGGATCAACAGGACTACTGGCAAAGTTAACACAAACACCAGCAACTGCCCCATCTACTGTTTTGGCGCATAAAGTATTACCTAAAAAAAAAACTGAATTGAGGTCTCAACATACGTCGAAAAAGAAAGGTCGTGTAGTAGGTATAGTAGTAGGTATACCTATCATTCAAACGTGAACTTCGTTTTAAAATAATTACAGGTATTTTCTTACAGTCAATATGATTTAAAGTATAATTATTTGTTTTGGCACATACTATACTAAATTAAACAACTTTTGAAAGGTTTAATCGCGTTTGTATTTAGTAGTTTAAAAGTTTCATTATGGATACTGAGCGTAAAAATAAGAAATCAATACATACCATACTACTACTAATAAAAATTAAGTTTTAAAATTATTTAACTTGACGATGATTCGAGGGAGCTGAAATATTCAAATAACTAGGATGCATTATAACTGATCCGAATAAAACGGAAGACGAGATAAGTACCTGCTTTGTAAATACATTAAGATGTACCGCAGTATATAGTGTTAGTGTCCAAAATTATGTATTTATTATGAGTTGGTCCAAAATATTAAGTAGGACGACAATACGGGTCTACAAAACTATAATTAGGCCAATCCTTATGTATATATGCGAAACTTGGACACTCGCATTGAAAACGGAAAAGAAACGTCTGGTAGCAGAGATGAAAATATTTCGCAAGATTCTTGGACAAACCAAGAAGAAATGGAGAGCACGGTTCAACAAAGAAATAGAAAAATGAGATACTTAGTGACCAACCTTAATATAAATGAGAAAATGAAATCTGCCTTCCTTCGCTGGTTGAGATATGTAGTAAGAAAGGGTGAGGAACGGCGGTCAAAAGAGTGTACGTGGCGCAACCGACTGGATGTCGTCTGATGGGTCGCCCAAGATATCAGTGAAAAGAGGAAGTCGCCAAAGATTTTAAGGAACTTCGAGTACTCGATTGGGCTGAACCGGCGCAGAATTGTACTAGACGGCACTCTTTAACGTCGTACGCCGAAATTCACTTTGGGTTACTGAGCCAGCGAAATAAGTAAATTTAATTTAACCTTGCTTCAATAAATTAACGAGATAGTCGTCGAGGGCGCGATCGTTGAGGTCCATGTTGCGCGCTCGCACCAGTATATGCTCGTTAAGGTAATGCCTCTTAATAACATCTACAGCCATCTGGTGCTCGTCACTCTTCACATTGAGTATGCGAAAGTCATTGGACTGAAAAAATTAGGTATGCATTATATTGTATTTATATCAACTTTATCTCAGTACGTTTAATATCGTAACAAAATCATAGAGAAAATTAAATAATTTACCAACTTTACATTGATTACATTCGAATACAAATTTTCAAAGAATTTATTAATATTTGTAAAATTACTGTTGTACCGCAACTTTGCAAATGCTTTTGTGTTAAAAGAAGGAATTGATCACAAAAGCATAAGTTTATTTCCAAATGGAAAAGATATATTTAGTGTTAGGTAATATGAAATACTCACCAGCCTATTAAAAGAGATAGGCCTTTTCTATGGAGGGAATCGTTAAATCGAATAGGGAGAATGGGCATGACCAACCACGAAAGCCCAGTACGAATTGGTGACTGCTATAAACTGCAAATGCAGCCTAGACCAACGGATTAACATGCTCTTCGAAGCACAGAATACATTTTTGGTGACCCTTCCTATGACCTATAAAGGTATTAAATAAAACACACCTTTTCTTGCTGCAATAATTCTTTGAAACCAAATAAACTATGACATTTTCTGTGGTTTAGTACACCAATGTTCCAATGTTTTGGTAATTTACTTATTAACATTGGTGCAAACTTTAGAAACATTATATTACTTCTTTTTCTTTTATTAATGTCTTATTTGCGCGTTTCGCACAATTCTGCCAATGTCAAGTGATTAAATTAGTAAAATTATTTTCTATATGTAAAATGAAAATTAAATGAGTGAAACAATATTGTATTTATTTAACGATCAATTTTGACACTGACTTAAACATAAAATTTGTCTCTATGTACACTGACATTTAAAGAGAATCGCATAGATCTCATAGATTTAAAACAAAGAGTAAAAGTATATAATTTAAAAATTCCTCAAAATAATAACAAAACAAATTCATGAAAAAGAGATATGATTTTTAGATATCTAAACTTCTTAAAGCTTCTTAGATGTGACTGTTTTACTTATAAGTCATAATTTGTTCCTAGGTTTTACTTGATTTAATTTGTATAATTTTTGGTCGATGCGTATTGTTTAATGTATAAAATGATTTTACCTAATAAATGGGCAGCGATTACAAACAGAATATTACCAGTTAATCAAAATTTGATTACTAATTAAAAAGTAGTCGTAAAGAATCCAAACGATACCGTAAAATTATTTCTTAGCACAATTTTATAATCATTTGCCTAAGAAATTATGATCCAACACTGAATGATGACTGAATATAAAATTACAATATGAAGTTAGCAGTTGGCACTATGATAATATGTAAGTCTTATTATATTTGATCAATTTGCATTCACAATGCTATACTGAAATAAAATTGTTAATAAAAATAAAAATTCTTGAATTCCACTTTGTCCCTGGCACTCTGAGATAGGATTCGAACTCATGACCTTTCGCTAGGGACAAAGCAGATTATTTAAGCATTTTTCATTAAGAATATAAGTGTTAGTTAGGGATTTATAAAAAATACGCTTTTTCTTGATAGTAATTTTAAGGGGAATGATAATATAGTTTTAAATGAACAAATGATTAAAAACCTTTATAAAATAATGATTGGAAATTTTAACACATATAATTTTTATTATAATATAATTTAATCAGTAGGTACTTACTATAAAATACCTAACATCTTGAAGTGCTCTTAAAATTTATATTCAAAATATCCAAATTATCTACGCCAATTATCTAACTGTAAACCTTGTATAATTATATAATTCATGTTAAAGGTACATTATGTGTTATGAAACCAAGTATAAGCTTGAATTTTATCGATATCCCCAACACAAACATGCGATCTTATCACAGTAATGAAGAAAACGAGAAGAATAACGGAGATGACGGAAATAATAACGAAGAAGATGAAACAAATAACGAAGAAGACGATTATGTTGAAGAACGAAACTATCCACCAGTCAAGAGTACAACAGACAATGGTATGATACGCAGGAATTTTCTATTCAGAAATAATAATCCAATTATACGTAGAGAAGGTTACAGTCAGCGTGAGAAGGACGCAGATATAAAAATGAAAATCTCTACTCTAGTGGAGCAAACCGTTCATGATACAGACAGAAGAATTAAATCTATAAATCATATTAAAAAAAGATATAGAGAAAATGCACCATACAAAGCAGGTTTTATATTTAGCATGATTAAGAAGGCTAGAGACGTTTTGAATGAGTTATTTAATGTAGCGGTACATCACAAAGATGAATGGAAGACTTTAGAACAACTGAAGATATTCGAATTGATAGTCCACACTAACGTGGATACTACAAACTTGGTGAGGCAATTAGTGGAAATACATATACAGTTCTTGAACACGACAAGTAGTACGGGTGGTGGAGATGCGTCTGGCAGAAAACGGGTTGTTTTATTAAAATAATTTGATAATATCAATAATTGTTTGCTTTTATTTATGTTTAGAAATCATTTCGACTTACAGGAAAAACCGAATATGCAATGTGCGTTGTTTAAAGTTTAGAATACATAAAAACTGGGTTTAAATTACATCGAAACTTGGTTTAATGAGATCTAGAATCTTAGAAACCTGTATAGTTATACAAGTTTCAAGAGTCAGTTGACTCTTCAAGCCCTTATGTCAGAAGGGCACCAAAAAGGAACTTAATATCAAGTTTCTGTCCCGATTTGAAAGACGCGTAAATTTGGAGCCGGTCAAATTGATTCATAAATATTTTTTTATACTTGTCTCTAAACACAAAATGTAACATAAGGATAAGGTATATTTATACACATCTACATATTCATACGTTCAAATTCAAATCTACCGACATAACGAAGGCTAGGAAGTATCCAAAAGCGCGGGTATTGCATAAAACAAAAGGCCGTCACAATGGCCAGAATAGAAACTTTTTTGGCTTAATAAACAATGGCGTCCAGGGGCGGTAGTCTCGACACAGTTTGCGAACGCAATGTCACCGAATTCGGTCGCTAACTCATAGCGAACGTAATTTAACGAATATTGCAAGTCTCTACATTTAAAGTTATCGATTTTTGTCGGTAGCGTAGCGAGTTCAACTGTCAAATTAACGAATTTCGCTAGCTCCTTAGCGACCAAATTTGACAGCTCGATAAGTGACTTTTGTGATCGCTAATAATATTTTTTTCGATATTTCACGGTATTTCGAGGTATTTATATCGGAAATTTAGTCATAAACATATTTAAAACGTGATGGCTGAAGCATATTTAGCATTAGATTTAACAGTGCTTGAACATCGACACCTTATGGTGAGGCGACGGCAAATAGCCAGAAACAGGCGATGTCTCCAAAATCCTTTGGCTTTAGATGAGACGGAATTCTTATGTTATATAAAATTAGCAGAAGATTGATCGAACGTTTTTATACCTAAGATTATTTTTTATTTCTGTTGAGGGTGCTGATCCGGCTCTATGGACCAAACTGTAGACGATGCTGTATAACCGTGGATGATGGTGAAAACAAAGACGAATTTCTTCTATAGACGATTTATTGTATTTTCTTCTTACTGGCTACTTATTACTGCTTGACTATACTGCTTGACTGACTTGACTTGACTACAAATATTTACAAATTTGGCCCTACCCTTATTCTACACTTAACATCTAACTTAGCTACTAGTGACGCGCGGCGGCCGACCAATCACAGCGCGTTTTACGCCCGCGCGCCGGGTGGGGGAATCGCCCCCACCGTGCGGACGGCGCATACGCAGCCAATGGGCTCCCTGAGAATTCCGCAAATGTAGGCGCTGTGATTGGTCGTTCGATCTGTACATTTTTCGGCACGTGGCTGTCGTCAACAGTCTCCCCCCGGCGAAGGATCTCCGCAGCCTCCTCCGGTTGGCAGCCCCGTGCCCGTCGCGCAGCGCGTCCTCTCTCATCGTTCCGTGGAGAGTGCAGGTTCGACGACGATCAGCTTCGATGTCGGCCGCCGAAATGTTCCTCCTCTTGTCGTTATCTCCACGTTCCGAATCACGCCGTCAGGTCCAGGGTAGGTATTGGCTACGATGCCGCGTGGCCACGTGTTTCGAGGCAGAGCGTGGTCGGCTATGATAACCACGTCTCCGGTCCGTACTTCGCTGCTTCGTGGACGTTGTGGGTCGCGGCGTGGTACGAGGGTCGGTAGGTACTCTCGTAGCCAGCGTTTCCAGAAGGCGTCGGCTAGTGCTTGCGTCGCCCTCCAAGTCCTGCGGTCGCCCTCTTCACATGGCCCGGTGTATGGAAGGCCGGTCGATGACCCCAACAAGAAGTGGTTTGGGGTTAGCGCCTCCGGATCGCTTGGGTCTACGGAGACATGCGTCAGTGGTCGCGAATTGACAGCATGTTCCGCCTCGGCCAGTAGAGTGTGCAGGACCTCCTCTTTCGGTGCTCGTTCGTTTAATGTGGCGTTGAGCGCGGTTTTCACGGAGCGAACCATGCGCTCCCAGGCTCCGCCTTGGTTAGGTGCTCCCGGCGCGATGAATTTCCATGTGGCATCGTAGTTCATCGCCTCTCTCTTCAGCTCGGGAAGCCACTCGGTGTACGCCTTCTTGAGCTCGGTGTCAGCCCCTCGGAAGTTAGTGCCGTTGTCACTGTATATTACGGCGGGCCATCCTCGTCGTGCTGCCATTCTTCGTAGTGCCGCTTGAAATTCCAGGCGCGGTACGGTTTGGGTCTTCAAGGGCGCGACCTTAGCTCTTGCCGCTATCAGGACTGTCTCGATGACATGGCCGGGTCCGTAGTACAACCTCCAATACGCCGCCGTTGCGTAGGCCTCTTCGCTGGCGTCACAGAATATTTGAAGTTCACGGCGACGCACTTCTCTCCCCCCGTTGTAACTACGGGGTAGCCGTAGTTGGTCGATTGCTGGCAGGCTTGTCAACCATGCATCGAAGTCCTCGCTCAAGTCGGATGGTAGAGGGTCGTCCCAGCCGGTCTTGAGGCGCCAGAGTTTTTGAAGAGTTATCTTCGCTGTGATTGTGAAGCAGCTGAGCAGTCCGAGCGGATCGTATATGCTCATCACCGTCGATAATGCTTCTCTTTTCGTCGGCGGGCGTTGTCGAGACTTCACTGGCAGTGGGACTCTAGGCAGGGCGGTGTTGAAGCCCAGCCGATCGGTACTCGCATCCCAAAGCAGGCCCAATGTCTTCTCTGCGTCTCCAAACGTCGTAGTCCCGCTTTTGGCTCTACTATCCGGGTTCACGGCTTGTAGTAGCTTCCTGTTGTTACTGTTCCATCCCCTCAGGTGGAATCCAGCCTTCTGGTGCACTGCGTCGACTTGGGTGATGACTTCGTGGGCCTCTCTCGGATCATTGAAGCTGTCGACGAAGTCATCCATGTAGTGCGCTTCGGTGATTGCGCGCAGTGCTGCAGGGTGCGTCTCAGCATGCTGTCTCGCGTTGTGGTCCCTCACGCTGTGTGCGAGGAACGGTGAGCTCGATGCGCCGAAGATCATCGATGTCATCTTCAGCTTGCGCGGTGGTTCATTCTGCCTGCAGTCGCGCCACAGGAACATCTGTGCGGGTTGGTCCTCGCGGCGTATCTTGATCCGCAGGAACATTTCCTCGATGTCAGCTGTCACCGCGTATGCGCCCTCTCGGAACCGGAATAGAATGGTCTGCAGCGATCGTAGCAGATCCGGCCCTTCGAGTAGGTGATCGTTCAGGCTGACACCTCGAATTCTTGCTGCCGCGTCGAAACCCAGTCGCAGCTTCCCGGGCTTATTGGGATTCTTGACGGCGAAATGCGGCAGGTACCATGCGACGGGGCTTGCGTCCTCGGAGCCGTCGCAGGGTTCGGCGTATCCCTTTTTCTACGTAGGTTGTCGATCCTCCGCTGGTATTCCTTCCATGTCGCGTGGATCTTTCTTCAGCTTGTTCTCCAGATTTGTGAGCCGGCGGAGTGCTGAGTCGTAACTCCGTGGCAGTTTGGCGTCGTCGTTTCGCCAAGGCAGGCCCACTTCGTATCTGCCGTCCTTGTGCTTCACGGTGCGTTCGAACGTGGAGACGGCACGCTTGTCCTCTTCGCGGACGTGTGATGCGTCGAGCGACACTCCGAGTGAGTCGATCCGGAAGTGTCTCGACACGAGTTCTTCGAGTCGGTCGTCTGATGCTTCGGTCGTGACGACATGTAGGATATCCTCGGTGCGGCGAAGCGATCTCGATGGCGCCGTCCCGTGGATTACCCATCCGAGTTCGGTTTTGGAGGCAGCTGGTTCCTTGGTTTTTCCTGACCGTAGTTCGCGGGTCACTATGAGCTCCCAGTTGTCCGTCCCGATCAAAATGCGAGGCTTCGCATTCTTGTATACGACTTCTCGCTCGTCGAGATCTCTAAGGTGTCGTAGCTTCATCGCCTCCGCCGGTATCGATTGCGGCGTGAGGTCCAGGCCCACCATGGTGCGAGCGTTGATTTTGAAGATCTGGTCACTGCGCGTTCCCTTTATTCCAATCTTCACTCGACGGCTCTGCACGTGACTTTGCTTCTTGTTTATTCCTCGGACGTTGAGCTGTGCGGTCGGTCCGTCGGCGCCGATCTGTCGCGCCAGGTCGTCGTCTAATAAGGTGACCGTCGAGCCTTCGTCGAAGAGCGCGTAGGTGTCGCAGCTCCCACGTTTGCCCGTGATTGTCACGGGGCAAATCTTCAATTTGACGGCGCGGCTTGTCGTCGTGGCAGCCGTCGTCGTTTCGGTGGTGGCTGGTTCCGTTGCGGCCGCGTTTGAGTCGGTCGCGCTCGTAGCCACGTCGTTCGTCGTTCCACGCTCATCTGCGTGCAACAGTCGGTGATGCGGTCGCTTGCATCCGTTGATTCCGCAGAGCTTCTGTCGGCAGTTCAATCGACGGTGTCGGCCCACGATGCATTTGAAGCAAAGGCCCTCCTTCTTCACCAGCTCCCATCGGTCATCATACGTTAGCTGCTTGAACTTTGGGCAGCTAGGTAGTGTGTGGGCTTCCTGGCATGAAAGGCATCTGCGCTGCGGTGCTTCTTCGGTGGCGACGTACACCGTCTTCTTCTTAGCCTCCGGTCTGGGGGCGGGGCGAGGCGTTTCTCGTGTTCGTTGCGATGTGGAGGGTGCGGTGAGGTTCGATACATAGTTGTATCGCATGCAGCGGTCAGCTTCCTTCATCAGGAACGATGAAAGTTTGAGTAGATCGGCGTTCGGGCCCGGCTGTGACTCGGCGAAGTTGCACCAACTCGATACAAGGTAACTTGGCATCTTGTCTAAGACTTCCCGGGTCAGCAGTGGGTTAAGCAGGTACTCTGGCTGCACGTTCCTCAGGACGGCCACGATGTTCTGTAGCTTTACCGCAAACATGTTAAGATCGTTCGCGGTAGGTCCAATCTTCGGCAGCCTCCGTAGATCGGCGAAAGCCATGTCCACTAGTCTTTCTGGCCTTCCGTAGCATTGCTCCAATGTTCGCATGATCTCGTCGGGGTGCGTCGCGGTGCTCAACAATGATGCGACGTTTTCCCGAGCTTCTCCACGTAGGCAGTTTCTTAGTCTTGCCATATTCTCTGTAGGTGTGAACTCGTACAGCCGCGTTGTTTCTCGCATCGCAGTCGCGAACTGTAGCCATTCCAGCGGTGAACCAGAGAATATCGGTAGATCCGATGCTTGACGCGGCGGCGGTCGTGACTTCACGAGGGTTTCGAGGACAGAGGCGAGTTGATCGATGCCTCTGCCTCGCGATGACGACCGTCTTCGTTCTTCCCTATCTGGGCGTCGCGTGTCGCGTTCAGGTGGCGATTCAGCCACGGCGGTCCTTGAGAGCTCCCCCCGTTGTTGGTCGACGTTCGCGTCGTCGAGCCACTCGAACACTCGATCTTGCAATTTATTTGCCGGTTCTTCAGCTTCGGGTTCGCTCTCTGCTCCGTCTAGCGTTTCTAACTCGATATTGAGCGTCTTTTTTATGAGGTCCGCTTCAATTTCGAGTTCTCGGCGTCTTATGGCAGCCAGTCGTTCTTCTGCTTCGATGCGTAGCTTCCGGCGTGCCGCGTTGCTCGCTGCCGAGCGGGTCGAACGCGCGACGTGCACTCTCCTCGCCGGTTGCACCGATGACGTCATCGCAGATGTCGTTATGCCAGTAGTCGCCGCTGTGTCCATTGGGTGTGCTGCGCGTTCGTCCGCTCCGCTCGGCGGCTGCGTAGTCACTGCCAAGGCGACGCGTGCTCCGGCAACGTCTGCCCCAGCGCGGTTCGCGTTAGGCGCTAGTTGCGAGACTTGCGGTGCGGTGCGTAGGCTCTCCCCGGCGTTACCCGTCTCGAGGCGTCCTCGTACGGTCGGTGTACTTGAGGGCGATCTCGGCGGCTGGTCGAAGACACGACGTTGGTTTTCTTCGTCTTGGCTTCTTGTAAGCACCATCTTGATTCACTGTTTGCTGGATCTCGGAGGTTCTATACGTGTTTAGATCCGGCTTCTCGAAGGACCAAAACTATTGAGGGTGCTGATCCGGCTCGAAGGACCAAACTATTGAGGGTGCTGATCCGGCTCGAAGGACCAAACTGTTGAGGGTGCTGATCCGGCTCTATGGACCAAACTGTAGACGATGCTGTATAACCGTGGATGATGGTGAAAAACAAAGACGAATTTCTTCTATAGGCGATTTATTGTATTTTCTTCTTACTGGCTACTTATTACTGCTTGACTATACTGCTTGACTGACTTGACTTGACTACAAATATTTACAAACTTGGCCCTACCCTTATTCTAAACTTAACATCTAACTTAGATACTAGTGACGCGCGGCGGCCGACCAATCACAGCGCGTTTTGCGCCCGCGCGCCGGGTGGGGGAATCGCCCCCACCGTGCGGACGGCGCATACGCAGCCAATGGGCTCCCTGAGAATTCCGCAAATGTAGGCGCTGTGATTGGTCGTTCGATCTGTACATTTTTCGGCACGTGGCTGTCGTCAACAATTTCAATATATTTTATGTAGGTAGATGTACAAATTAAAACCACCATATAAGTTGTAAATTCACTTTTTTTTATTTTGGGCCGGAAAAAAATGCATCCCCTATTTTACTCATTGCCTGTGCATGAATCAATGAAGCTTCGGCCTGCTTCGTTGCAGCCTCTGTCTGCAATTTTGATGCAGCTGCCAGCATCTATAACAAATAAACTAAATAAATGTGGGACTCCTTTTACCCATATATAGGTATTAGTCCCATATTCAATCTTGTTGAATTTGATATAATCATAATGTTTTTGGGTATTTTTTGTTTATCTATTATTAATTAATTCATTTCAAATACATAACAAAATCACATTTAATAAAGATTGTGTAAACATACCTTCATTGATTCCCCATTTGACTCTGAAATGGCGAGAAATTGAGTTCCGGCTGAATCGTGTTGCTCTGCAACACTTCGACGAGAATTGAGATCTAAAAAACAGTATAAAAATATTTATCATTATAAATATTTATTATATTCATCACAATATAAACAATAAACATGAAGATTGTACTAACTTCTCTTCCTTCTTGACTGCACCTCACTTTGAGTATTGAGAGCCGTATTGCCAATGCATTCTAAAATAAGAAATAGCATTACGTTAGTAATATATTCTAAGAGATCATATCATAATATTAATCAAACACTTTCTATTCAAAAAGGTGTATACTTAGCAATATTTTATATTCAAAAAGAACTTCAAACGGGTACGTACTTAGCAATATTTGGAGCACGCGGAACCTGCTGCACGTGTGACTCCGCATCTCAATCTCCCACCATGACTCACAACACAAATTATTTCAATAAATTATGTGAAGTTTTTCACGAAACAGCGTAACCGTTATAAACAATAATGTTTTGACATATCGATGATCTTTTTGACATGAGCAAGATGTCGCAAGGGAACAAATTTTAATTTCCAATAATAATCGAATTGATTTAACACATTTAATAATAAATTATGCTTTTAAAATAAATAAGAAGCAATCATTTTCTAGTACGCATTTTTTTATTATTTTTATTTGCTTAATTGAACATGAAATCATAACTTAAAAACAAAATACGTTGTTTTGATTTCCTTAGATTTAAAAGCCCAGCCTTTGGCTGTAGGGTTGTCAATGACAGTAGAAGAAACTATATAAATGATTATTTTTCTTGTAAGTTACTTATACTTCCATGTGGATATGAGAACGAAAAGAAAACAAAACCATCAAATTTTTCCATCTCGTAAAAGTCGGCAGAGCCATAAATGGCAACAACAAACATACATATTTTATCGGTGATCGTGAATAGCCTAAATATTTTAAAATAGATATGACTTTAAAATTGGAGACTTGTCGTTTTGGCTTTATTTATTCATTTATACTTTATTGTACAGCTAAATAAGTATCTACAAAGAAGTCAACCGGATATGTCACTCTGTATAACAAATAATAATAATTAATAAAAATAACATAAATATTTATTTGCATTACAATAATTACTGATACTGAGATCCTAAGTTAAAGCCCTCGTGTTATGGACATCTAAATTAATAAAGATACCACAAATACCGCGATTTAAATTAATAATCAAAATAAAAAAGATAAGTTTCTATACCAACCCGAATAGAAATCGAACTCAAGAGAACATAGCGTAACCGATGTATGGGCTGGATTATATTAATGTAAAGTAAAATCATTACATTCAAATTAACGCATCCAATACAGAATATTTGAGACTGTTTAAGATAGCTCGACGGTGAAACGTCGTCACCTCATTGAATGTGGTTGATACTATAGCTATAGTCCGGTCAAATTAGACATTCGAAGTTACAAAAATTCACAGCTAGCTGAAAATCGGTGAACTTGTTTAAAACACAATCAAAAACATTCTCTGAAAACTCCCCATCGTTCCGTTTTAAGGAAAAAAAGTAACTCGAGGTCAAAGGTAAAAAAAATGGGTTTTTCGCGATTTTCTCAAAAATAGTAGGTTTTTTTGGAAAATTACCTCAGACATAAATTGTAGATCATAAAATTGTCTATAAAAAAGGTATCAATAATTTTTTTCCTAAATACAACCGTTCAGCTGGAGTTCGAGCAGTGAGTAATACGAGCAAATCTACATCTTCACCAACAACAATAGTTGTTTTGTCCAACTAAATTGCTCTATTGCTGTTTCAATTATCAGTACATCTGCGTCGTTATTAGCTTGTTTGACCAATATATTTTCAGCAGTAAACTTTTCTTTCAAGATTGAAATAAACCGAGACTTGTTGTGAGTGTTTGCAAGAAATTTCTGTTGACTGGTAGGAACTGTCATAAGTTCATCAAATAAAACATCGGAAGATGAAGTTGTTGCTAGAGTTCGACGGCGTTGTTCTGCTGCTTTAACATTCATCGTGCAATCATCATACCCATCAAATATGACAGTAACTCCGAGACCAAAATGTCGACGTATATACTGAACGTATTTATCAAAAATAACGCTGAATGTTTCGTCGTTATCCCACACAACACGGTGTAGTAAAAATCCTCCATCAATGATGTATGTATACGATATGTATTCATGTATTGGAGTAAAGCAGGTATACGATCCTAGCCACGCACACAATTGAACAGCAACAACAGAGAGGCAGATGTTTTCTCAATACAAAAACACTGGCGTGTAAATGAAGGGGCTGAGTTTCCTTATACCTGATATTCTCAGAATAATACACGTGTACATTTTATATTTTAAATGTATGTTAAAATCACCCATACAAACGTATTTTTACTTATATTACAGCTACAGAGAGTATACACGTGACGTGCTTATACGTATTACGACACTTGCAACTTTTTGCATCGTTATATCTTGGAAACGGTTGTATTTAGGAAAAAAATTATTGATACCTTTTTTATAGACAATTTTATGATCTACAATTTATGTCTGAGGTAATTTTCCAAAAAAACTTACCATTTTTGAGAAAATCGCGAAAAACCCTTTTTTTTGACCTTTGACCTCGAGTTACTTTTTTTCCTTAAAACGGAACGATGGGGAGTTTTCAGAGAATGTTTTTGATTGTGTTTTAAACAAGTTCACCCATTTTCAGCTAGCTGTGAATTTTTGTAACTTCACTCTTATATTTTGGTCTAATTTGACCGGGCTAGTTGATTTAATAAGCAAACTACAGAACAGATAATCTTAAAAGTACTTTTAACTTTTCTTATAAATTTTGTAGAGTTGACAACCCTTTGACAAAACCTGTAATGTTCATATTTGTATAGACACGTTGTGATTGCTAAATTGATCATTGTTTCGGCAGTTGTTTTAAAATATGAGCGCACTGGACTACGTTTTGAACGTAAGAAATATATGGATACACCACATGATATACCTAATCGTTACGGTAACGTTTTCAATCAGGATGAGCAAGGTTTTCTATCTTGTAGATATAAAATTGTAAAGAATCAGTATGATATCTTACTGATGCAAGAGCATTCATTTTGTATGTACCAGCAGACATGTCATCTATATCTAGTGTATTAAAGGCCACAATGATTCGATTCAGCAGCATATGTATAGATGCAATTGAGACAGATCTCACCTATAAGTAAGTATACGCTTAATGAATACGACTATGAATAAAGTTGATCAAAAGTCATATGTTAACTTATAATAACAGATAACCATTGCACCATAATCTTTAATTATAAATCCATTCCATAGTTACCTAACCACAGGTTTTGATGTTCGGGCACATGTTTCCACGCAGCGTCGTATCTCGACCGCCTAAATTTGAAAAACAGTGATCTAATATGGTTGATACTGGTAGTTTCATTATTTAATGGCATAATTTATTTATGGCCTAGTATGCTGTTCGCAATACTCTCAAATAAATATATTACAATTTGGTAATATTGTAATAATAATATTAAGTAAACCTATCGAGTGCTCTTTAAGTTGAAGTTGTTGAAGACATGATAATGTGAAACCCATAAGTCGTTACTACAAAACAGTAGCGGACTAACCCTATCAGAGGCCCAAGGCGTTATTAGTAGCTGTAGTATTTTAAACTGAATATTAGAATGATAGCGATAGATAGATATGATGAGTAGCTCGGTGGCGTAGTGGATAAGCGCCGCGGCCCGCGATCGTAGTCGTTAAGCAACTTTCGCAAGGGTCGGTCACGGGATGGGTGACCAAAAAATTATTATCTCGAGCTGCTCCGTGCTTCGGAAGGCACGTTAAGCCGTTGGTCCCGGCTGCATTTGCAGTCGTCAATACCCTCCAATCCGCACTGGGCTAGCGTGGAGGGTCATGGCCCATCCTCCTTAACCATCCATAAGGAAGGTCTGAGCCCCTGCAGTGGGGACGTAAAAGGGCTGGTGATGGTGATGATTAGAATGATAAGAAATAAAAGTAATTTCAATTATAAAAATATAAACTACCGCTACAGGATATACTTATTTCTATATCAGGCATCCTCCGACCCGTATATAATCACGATTTTATTTTATTATTATTTATTACAGCTAATTCAGACGTTATTTCTTGTTGTTAACTAGTTAAAAGTGACCTTATGTGTAGCGTACACACTCTTAAGTGTAAATGTATACAGTATTTTAGATCTTTTCCGTGCTTTGAAGCCACGTAAAATCGCAGCTCATCTGCAATTCTCTATTTCTAAATATTTTTCTATATCATTTTACTACTATTGCATTTACAGTAGTATTCTTTAAAGTCTAAAAATTTTGTAAGATTTTTTTAATATTTTGGTGAATACATACCTAATGTGGTTCATGCTTTAACTAACTAACGTAAAATGTTCTTATTTTTCTGTTATATAACAATATACATATTTTGATAATAAAAAGAAATATACAACAACAACATTTTCAAATTTGAGCAATTAATAATGCGTCTATATATTAATGTAGACGAATGACAAGGTTATTATGAAGTTGAGATGGATGTCTAGTTAAAAACTTATCTCATAAAATGTTTTCGATTAGACAACTAATATTAAACGTTATCAAGTATCAAGTACATTTGTGCATCATACGTCTAGTAGGACTCTTGGTCAGTTTCTTTCAGTGGTTTGTGCATCCATAGGCAATTGTGGTATTAAACAATGGAACCTCTTAGCAACCCGTCTGCTGTAGTATGCATATTGGATATGCATATCTTATATAAGACGAATGTTATGATTAATGTTAGGATTATTTGTCTTTTTTATAAAGAATTTAACCTGTAAAAGAATATGAAAATATCAGCTTTTACCTATGTAGATTTGTTTCGATAGTTTTTATTTTTGGGAAAATACTTTGAGTATATTCCGCCGCCTGCTGAGAACTAAGGAAATGTGAGACTCCGTGGTCCAGATATAGTAAGGTTGATGGTTCTTCGGGGGCAGGGTGTGGTGTTCTCCTTGCTGGATCCCACGCACTTCTCTCAAAAGAGAGAGAGTTCAGTGGTTATGTCATCCGCGGTATAAAAATATCAGTTTTCAACATTTATGACCTTGATATTGAATATGATCATGATTTTACTTGCTATCTTTTTCTAAGTAATACTTACACTTATAAAAAACTATAATAAAGGTTTTCTAGTGACTTAATCTTTTGATTCAATATCCATCACCACTGTTAAATAGAAACCTACAAAATAAAAAAATTACCACTAAATTTAAAGATAAAAAAAAAAGAAAAAAGGTTTTGTTCATTTCAAATAAGTAATTTACTTAAAATTATATTGGACAATACAAATAGTCTATACAATCATTGGAGAGAGTATTTTAATTAATTAAATTTATTGAATGCCGAAACATCACTTGCTTTCAATGACTTGCAGACAAAGCTTTAATGTGTATTATTTTATAGTCAAATCGAAACGTTTCATCGTCATGGAATTGTAAGTAAATAATTATTTCCATTTGAAGCGACATCTTGTTCTTGTGGAATAAATTTCAAATTTACTTGGGAGTTTGAAGGACTTATGTCCTTTGGTGATGTTTTCGGAATATAATAGGGGATGGATGGGGGCGTGTCCGTGGCTCGTCGCAAATATAATCAAGAACAAGGAATGGCGGGGAGTAGGTCTCGATATTGAAACTAAAGTTGGTTTTTTATTATGTTATCTTTTTCGAATCTCAATTTCGTTGCCAGAATTTTGTACTGATTTGCATACTATAAAAACAAAATGGAAACTGTCACATACCAATTACGTCGTGAAAAGAATTAGAGAGCTCGATAATATTCAAATTTCTAATTGAGTAGTGTTAAAATGTATTCACATTTATTTTATGAATAGTTAAAGGATTTAGGTAGTTTTTTTATCCAATAATGCCAAACACTAAATGTAATGATAATATTAGTTCTTTATCTACCACCCATTTGTGAACGTCTTGTGAGCAAGCTAAAACTTAAATGACGCAAGAAACTTTACGACCCGACTGAAATTTAGTTTATATAAAGACTAGCTTACTACTAACTAACAGCTATGTATTGTACATACAAAACTACTAACTTTCTGATTTTGTACAAAACAGAACAAAACTAAAGTTGTAACTAAAAATTAGTAAAATACATCATCAGGTTCTATCAAAACCAAAACGTGAATATATGTAATTTTTATATTTAGTATTTCCATTTCTTCTTGTTTCTTGTTTGTTATGAGAAAAAATATGTGAGTCATTTATACAATATTCGTAACAGTTAGCAAATACGTTATTAATATAAAACTGTCGTGTAATCCGCCATCTTCTGGCCTTATTCATTTCTGTCCTGAGTACAACAGGTATACTAACTTATAGCAGATCGAATGGCGACTCCATTTATTTTCTGTGTACTAATCAACACTGCTCCGCGTCTGTGCACAGAGTCCTCTGTGTAGAATCGTTCGTCTGTTACAATGCCGCTATTACATTTGCTCAATAATTGCTAGCCCCTCCTTAACCACCCCCTGCCCTTCAACCCCTCATAATCCAATCATGTGACAAATGCAACATCAAAACTTTATAATGTAAACAAAAAAAATATTTAAAGTTTCTTATCGGTTGTCTAATAGATATTATAACTTAAGTACTACCTGGTTTCTTTACGTAAACTATGCAAACCGACATAAATGATGATGAATTTAATGTAATATACTATCGTAATGATTATGCATTTATTCTGATTTTATTCGTATAGTTAAAAATAATCGAAAGGCATGTTTTTTTATAAATGTCATTACTTCTGTTAGAGCTGGTGAGTTTCTTGCTTGTTCTTTTTATCAGCCAAAAGACATCCTGATAGGGCGGGCATAAATTTTGGGAGGTTCTAAAGTACTTTTAATTATTTTTATATTTGATCAATTTTGTAATCAAAATGCTATACTGGAAAATATTCTTAATGAAAAATGCGAAACTTTTTCCCTGGCACTCTGACATGGGACTCGAACATTTCGCAATCCGGGCGACTGTTGGAATCACTGAGCTACCCAGGACCTAACAGGACACACGAATTTTTCATGCACTTTTTACTTTTCCGCTACTACAGAGCGTATTATCATCAATGTTCATCTTCTGGTCCCGCGCATCGCCTTCCATGCGAGGGACATCGCTGAGTTTTAGTGGGTAAACTCCTGCTTCTTGTCTAGCCCCCTTGGGGTTGGGGCCGCAGGAGGGGTCTCACATAACCCTTGAGCCCACGCTGGGTGTAGCGGATATGCGTAACGCATTACTCAGCGCCAAAAAAAAAAGTCCTACGTAGCTCAGTGAGCAGTAGAGCAATCGCTGTCATGTGTTCGAATCCCACCTCAGAGTGCCAGGGACAAAGTTGATTTTTAAATAATTTTCCATTAAAAATACACGTACTTTCAATAAGTTAATTTTAATAAAGTATAGACTATCTTGAGTTTGACATTAAAAGGTAAGAGTCTGTCGGCCAGTTGCACAAACGTCCATTAAAGGTTTCATGACGCCTTTAAAGCATCATTACCCATACGAATGTCACACTTGCATGGGTAACGTAGCTTTAAGACGTCATGGGAAACCCTAATGGACGTTTGTGCAACTGGCGGTGTGTGTGATATTGGGTTTTTTATCGTAATGGTTTAGGTACGAGTACTAAATGAAATTATATTTGATATCTAATTCAATGTTTGGTCTGATTAATTCATCTCATTTTAGCTTTGCTTTTATATAGCTAATCTTAAATACGTAATTTACCCCTGAAATCACATTTCAAATCTACTAAAAGCGCTTTTGAAAAGATCGGCAATACGTTTAGTTAGCCACAAAGTCGTGTTAATAGATTTGCGGCGGACATTCAATCCAAAAGCCATTCACGCAGACGGTGATTAAAACATTTGTGCTCAGGTAGGTACTTTAATTAGATAATTAAAATATTAAGCAGATACTGCTTAAACTAAGTTAAAATTAGTTTAGCTCTGATAGTTGATGTATTTTCAATTTTTATACAATGCGTACAAATATTATTATAATATTATAAATGACTTATAATTCTGTTTCTCTCTGTATCTGTGTGAAGCCTGAGCTCCTGCAGTGAGGACTTAAAAGGGCTGATGATGGTGATGAAAGAAATGTATGTGATGTTGTAGTTAACTCTAATACTAATACATTTAATTTATTTCATTATATTTTCGTAATACTCACCAGATCTACTACCATTACTAGTATCTAGTAATTAGTGGGTTAGGTGTTACCTATGCAAACCTGCACTCTTGGTAACGACAAACATTTTCCAGGTATCTCTATCAGTAATTACTTGGATCAAACGAGTTCGGGCACATCCTGCGGGTTGAGGTGTGCGAATCTGACTTTTTACTCGTTTTCCCTCTGTCGGTCTGTTTGTATCAGTTTCACAGGTTTCGTGACTGTTCAATAAGATTTTTTATATAAGTAATGAAATTACAGATTTTACAACTTTACGTGTGAAAAAATTAAAAAACATAAAACCGACTTCAAACTTTAAAAAAGTGATTATTAATACTTATCTCAAAAGTTACTTATTTAAGTTAATGCTATTGAAGTCCAAGAACCAAATATGGAAAAATAATATAATTGATGAAGGTGCAAAACTGTACACAAAACTTTAAGGATCGCAATGCATGGAATTGATAGCCTTCGCTTTGTACTGATAAAAACTGATTATATGTTCAACCTATGTCCTACAGACTTTGAAAGTTGTATTTATTATTGTGATAATACATATTATTTTGGTAATGACATGATTTATGTAAATGTCATTACTTATGATAAAAAGCTGGTAAGTTTCTTTCGCTTGTTCTTCTTGTCAACTAAAAGATGTCCTGAACAAGTGGTAGGGGAAAAAAAATTTTTTTTTGGACGATTCTAAAGTGCTTGTAATAGCCTACTTGAATAAAGATATTTTCATTTCATTTCATACAACTATACAACCCAAACTAATAATAGAAGCAAAATCAATGTTAGCGTTTAAAAGGAAATTAAAATCCTATATCCTTGAAAAATAAACAAATAAAAAGTGAATACTTAATATGTATAAGATCAAATACAAATTTTTTAATATATATTTTATTCAATATACGTTATCGTAAATGTCTAATATGTAGATAAAAAAATAGTTACAAAATAACAAAAGTTAATGTAAATAATACGGTCAAAGTTTACCAAATGTAAAATGAGACTTCTGTGGAATATTAATTAAATGATAGGCGCTCAACTTCAATAGATCGACTTTTGAGATGAGTATTTTTAACACTTTTTTAAACTTTGAAATAGATTCTATTTTTTGAAAAAGTTTTTATATCACGATTTTTAGTGGTATTGATATTCTTTTATATAAAAATGGTAATACTAAAAACATTAAATATCTTCATGGACAAATAAAAATCTTCAACATAGTGAGTCTTAGAAAAGAAGAATTTGTTTATTTGATCGACACTCATATTACGAAGAGGCAATATTTGATTGCTTGTTTGGTTGTATTGGATAACTTTCGAAACTATTGGACCGATTTATAAAAATCGCGGTTTCACAATACATGAAGAAATCGATGAACATACCTAATTTCATAAAAAATATGAATACTCTTTTTATACAGAAAATCCTCCTTTCGAATTTTGAATGAATTTAAAATACGCAATCTTTTTTTTTAGCTTAAGTGGGCCACGTCATAATAACATATCATCTTTAAGTTAATCATTATTTAAGTAACATCTGGTGAAAAATATACTTTGTTTTGATATAAAAAAAAAACTTCTAATTCAATTCCGATAAAATTTAAATGGGACCTCGGTCCATCAAGCTGTCGAATATAAAATAAGAATTTTGAAAATCTGTCAACAGTTGGCGGAATGTCAGTGAACATACATTATGAAGCGTCTAACATATAACCTCCTCATTTTCGATTTTGAAGTCGGTGAAAAATCAATCGTTTCACAATCCTACTAATAAAGGCAAAGTTTGTAGGTTTGAATGCGCTAAAACTAGTGAACGGATTTTGATAAAATTTGTTATATAAGTAATTCGTGATCTGAATTAACATAAAGGCTACTTTTAATCCCGCTTAAAGGTTCCCTAGGGATAGAAGTACTTCCAAGGGCGCCTATATTTGTGAACGCTGCCTAAACGACACCAAACATATACGAATGCTTTTTAAAGAAAAGTTGAAGAGCTAAGATGAGTTAAATTAGCTATAAAAAAAGTCCGCGATGGCATATATATCTATGTGCTAAGATTTTTTTAAATAAAAAATCTTCTTAAATGTGTATTAAAGTTTTTTGTCCATCTTTACACGTTATTTGCATAGGTGATATTGAATCGTTATAAAAATAAATTTGCCTATCGTCAAAGAAATATATTGCAAATAAAAATTATCTTTTATACCGAATCAATTGGATGAGTAGTTTGGATTTTATTACGATGTTTTTGAGAAATGAAAAAATACACCCTGCCGCTTACCTAAATACTATTTAACGTGTATATTTCTATTATGTGACTTAACTGTTTATTTTTACATGTACTTATTCGATACCTTTATATTTATATGGATTGCAGTAATTGTCTTTCTAATAAAAATAATGAAAACAATTATGGCTAAAAGAGCGTTTAGTAACAAGGATCACCTATTCAAGGTGACATTACCGGGCCACATACCCAAAATGATTATCTAGAGCAGTTATGGGCAACCTTGGACACGTTGTGGGCCAAATTTTAGTGTGCAAATACGTTCGCGGGCTACGTTCAAAAGTAGTACATTTCAAAGTAGTGTTGTAGTGCTCATATTTTTTTGCGATAGATATCAGACATGAAATAATACGAAAATGTTATTATAAATTAGGTTTTTCAATATGTCTCGCGGGTCGACTGTTGCCCACCGTGGATGTAGAGTAATATTAGGCTTTTGTAGCATTGGACAAGGATGAAAAAGATTATCTGGGTTAAAAAGTTTAATCAACGAAAAGTGACGTCTATTAGGGCTACAAAAAATCTAACTCTAAATCGTAACTAATATCGAGGATGCAGTATACTACTTTTTATATTTTCTATAAAGCCCTCTTCCTCACAAACCTTAAAACCTCTATACAAGTGCTACACCCTTACAGGGTGTCACACTAATCTAATGTAACATCTAATAAATACTTGTGACATGCGACTTGTGAAATGAATAAACCCAAATTTTTTGTATATTTATTAGAAAAGGTACAATTAACATGTTTTGTTGTGAGAAATTGTACAAGAATAACGGTACAGGGTTTAAAAGATATTTTTATGCTAGCTACCAAAAAAAATACACTCAAAATTAATAAATCCCAGGAATAAACCTTGGCCATGTTGACTTCTCTGGTCGAACTCGTCTTCCTGTACGCTCCTCACGTATACTATCTCTGTTTGTTACACCCGAAACACATTCTTTTATCGTTCCACCACTATATATAGTAAGTATATAATAAGAACTGTCAAACATAGATTTATTATCACATCTCTAAAGCATATTAGAAAGAACTTAAAAGAAAATAAAAGTAAAATATAAGTATAGTTGTTCTCAATAAATAGATATTTTTTAATAATTTTATTTCGTTACATTGTGGTTGTTTTTCTCTGATTTGATTTTTGTTGTAATCACTCGTATTTTTTTTATTGCATCAATGTTTGTCTGATCACGTTTGAGCGTGAAGAACACTGTAGGTCTTTTGAATGACATTACTGTTTGTGAAATTATTGTTATTTTACATGACTGTTTAATACCAAAATAAATGAAGAAAAAAGACCTTCGCTGTGGCATCAAGTTTATGAGCTTGGTTTATTATGAGTTGTGATATCTTTGTAACTTACCTATTTTACGAGTACTAGTGATGTGGTACTTCTTTTAAACAAATAATTAGTTTTATGTCAATTTAAAAAGATTGTAAAGATTGCAAACTTGAGAAAAAATGACTTCTAAATAATCGAATAATTCTTATTATTAGAAATTCAATAACATCATCATCATCATCACCAGCCCTTTTAAATCCCCACTGCATGGATGGTTAAGGAGGATGGGCCATGTCCCTCCGCGCTGGCCCAATGCGGATTGGAGGGTATTAACGGCTGCAAATGCAGCCGGGTCCTACGGCTTGACATGCCTTCCGAAGCACGGAGTAGCTCGAGATAATAATTTTTTGGTCACCCATCCCGTGACCGACCCTAGCGAAAGTTGCTTAACGACTACGATCGCGGTCCGCGGCGCTTATTCACTACGCCATCGAGCTACTCAATATTATAAAAATTTGAAATTCAATATACTCGATTTTTATCCGGCCAATGTTTTGATGGAAATATATTGATTTTTGACTAAGCGAAATTTCATTTGTCATAATAAGAATTGTTTTACGATTTTGAGGCCTATTTATTTGTGGAAATAAATATTTTTATTATAGAGTTCCTATGTTACAACCACCACATCAAATTCATTTTGGCTACTGATCTAATTTCGTCAAAGTTTCAATGGGAATATTTCGAGACTCTTAAAAAAAAACTCTTTCCAACTCATTTTCTGATATTTGTTAAAAAAATCCCACTGTAAATAAATACTAATACTACGCAAACGAAGTTGCAGGCAAAAGCTAGTTATTTAATAATAGCTTTCTATAATAAATGAGCTCATCAACATCAATTCAACGTCGAGCAAAGCTATGTTACAGCATAGAGGTTCGATGAAATAAAACCTACTTGAAAACGTAATAAAGGTTTGTTAGATTAGCCGCGCTATGCTCGACATCGAATTCGACGATTATTTTTTCTCAAAATTGCACTGCAAATTTACTAATAATGTAAAATTGATGCATAATCTCTTAAAGTCGACTTGTGTCGGTAAACACGAGTTTAAATAACCTTACATCTTTATTCCACGTTATTAGCTTTACCACTGTAAGGGCCAGTTTAACCACTTGCTGATAAAGTCCCTGATAGCCTATTAGAAACTTATCTGTCAGATAAATTGCAATTTTTGGTTCTTCAATTAATACTTTTTTCTCGAAATGGATAAATTGACGAAAAGATTTCAGCTGAAAGGCCAAGCCGTTTTATAAGTAATTTCTTGGTAGAAAATAAAGCAGAAGTCATTATCCCCATCGTCAAATTAATTCAAATATGGTAACTTGCATCTTCATAAACTTTGATCAATGGTCGAATACTCGTATTAGAAAGAGATAAGATTTATAACTTTGTTTGTAGAGGGTTATTTCTGAAATACTGATCCGATCATCAAAATTCTTTCACCTATGGCAAGCTACATCATACGCGGGTGATATAGGCGCGGAAAAACAGCCACACTACACGACTTCCTCGTACACTTCTTTAAAGCGATTCCTTAACAAGTTTGAAGGCATTTTTAATTATTTTAGCTGACGTTTCCAATTTTTTAAGGGTGAGCTCTAAAATATTCAAATATAAATAAGTACAAAAATTGATTTTATTTGTTATAAAATTATTAATAAGTTGTCAACTCGTGTCATAAGTAAGTATATTTCAGAGTCGAGTAGAGTCTAACTAAAAACCATGTAGTTAATAATGGGAATAAGAACGGAACCCCTTTTGTAAATTATCTACTGGCGAATATTCCTGCCGTATTATTGTGCGCTCTTTAGCAAACTGCATTCGGAATTAAAAATTTTCATCCAGTCTCCCCACGGGATCCTGCTGATACAAAAAGGTCGATCACGATGAAATGCTCACTGTAGTTATTTTTAGTTTTTGTAGATAGGTAAGTAATGTAAAATATAATAAATAATATAATATCACACAATAAACTTAAATTTCTCAGTGTCTTTTTCATTATTTGATCGAAGTTAATGAATAGATATCAAAATATAATATACTATTTATTAATTTGTCTTGGTGTTTTTCTAAATTTTAAAAATTCCATATAACCGACTATTGTTAATTATAACTAAATAACAAAGTTTGTAATGTGTATTTTTTTATATATAATATCATAATTTTCGACAAATTAGCGATTCACCCCTAAATTGCAATAGTTTAATTTAGGTGCAATGAAATATATTTTGTCAACATTTTTATTCACATATAATCTTAATCTATCATACCATAACTTTTATTTGTATAAAATTTTTTAAGTAGTAACTTATCGTAAACAAAGATTATAAAACTACGTAATATACTTAAAAACTCCACCACGAAAAATGATTCATATCCAGCGGCCATTTTAGTTAGCTCCCAGTCCTTGCAGACGGAATCACTTTTGATTATGTTCTCTCCTACCACAACGTAATTGGGATACTTTTTTGAAACAACAATGGGCTTGCATATTCGTTTTAGACGTTATAAATTACTTTTCTTTTGTACAATGGCGGCACGGAATTTTCGCGGATGAAATTACGGTATGAAAAGTCTATAGAATAAAATTCAGATTTCTTTTGTGTTATTTTATGAATAGAATGGAGACGCAAAACAATTAGTTAATGGTTGTTGAATTACTTATGTTTTTTTTTTTTTGTAAATATGTAACTTGATGAATAACTTTTATTTCTCAGAATACCTCTTCGAGCAGTCAAAGTCTCCATTTTTTATTCTAATTGAGTAAAGAGTATAAATTTATTATCTCGGGCTCTTTTGCACTTCGGTAGGCATGTTAAGCCGTTGGTCCTTGCTGCATCTTCAGTCATTAATACCCACCAATTAGCAATGGGCCCTCGTGGTGGGTCATGATCCATTCTCCCTTTACTATTTGATTGGATTCCATCCATATGGAAAACTTGGGTCCTCGCAGTGGCGTAATTTAGAGGTGGTGATGATGAAAGAATAAAAACACACTGTGGGCCTTTAAAAGTGTACTCAGAAGCACATCAATATACCTATAAAATGTCAAATACCAAACCGATATTCAACTTAATTACTGATTAAGTTACCTGCTTATTGGATTCGCTTCGCTTAGAAAATAATCACTCAAGGCGAATGGACCTTACCCACCATACGAGTCTGTATGGATTGGCGTGGGTAGACAACAGTAGATGCAACCAATCAATGGAAAACTTAAATTAAACATCGTGAAGTTTATCTTTTATTGATATTTATCTTTCATTATCAAATTTATATGCGGTGGTTTAGTTGCCCACTTAAATGAAAAAGGTAAAAAAGTACCAAACACTTTCCGGCGTTCACACAACAATTGCGACTAACAGCTACCCTCATTAAAAAAAAGAGCAAAATGTATACATATTTTTCAGTTGTACACCTCCCTGGCTTATGGTGCAATCTTCTAAGAGCAATTAAGGTAGCACGTGAGGTGAGGAGCCGGCAGCCCGTGACGTCATCAACTAATGCACTACTGCATGAGATGATTGAGATGCAACCGCAAGAAGTTTGCAACCATCTCCCTGGAAGAGGTTAAGACATCGTTTTTGACATGATTATATTTATCTTGTAGAAAGAAAATTAAAAATTTAAGTCTCAAATGTAACCATTCTATATAAGAATAAATATAGAAGTACAGTATTGTTAATGCAAAATTAATCAAATATAAGGTTGTAAGATGACAAAATACATGATTACAAAAAAAAGGAAGATTATGAGATACTATTTCAAAAATTACAGTGACATAATTCTTTTCAATTTTCATGAGAAGTTTACAAAGTTTCTAAATGAAATGTTAAAAACATAATTATATGTATATAAAATACAATTACAATTTTAGTTGGTACCTACAATAAACTAAACTAAAAGTACCTAAAAGATCTTTAAATATAAATTCGAAATGTGTTCTATTTTTTGTAATAAAATAACATTAATCAATATTAACCATTATATGACGTAGGTTATACTTTATTGCGCTAAAATGGAATCCTAAAAATCCTTCATTTTCCTACATTAATAAAAATTTGTATCTATTATATTCCTATTTTTATTTTACATTAGAAGATTTGCTCCAGCGGTTTATATGAAATTTAGTATGCAGTGGGTTCCGGAGGAGATAAATCGATCTAGCTAGGTTTTGATTTACAAAACAATATACCGTACAAAGCTCTAGCACTTCGGTGCTACTACTATATTTGTGTAAATAGGTTGTCGCTTCTATACAGTATCTATGAAGCCAGGTAAGACTGATTACTCGTCGCCCCGCGGTACGCACCTCACTAATTAACGTGCCTCAACATACGCCGCCATTTCACCACTGTTTAATGAACGTTAGATACATTTTCTTTAAAAAAGCATGTCTTTTCTTTAAAAAACTCTTTTGCCAAGTAGATATTTAAAGAAAATATTCTTCCATACTTATCTGCCAGAGAGAAAGAACAGGTGTAAGAAACTTACCCCGGGATAGACTTGTAACCGGACTTCTTAGAGTTAATATACTTACCTTTACCTATGCCTTTACTCAGAGTTGGATTTACCCTAAGGCCAAAGCAGGTTGTTTACTTGTTTATGCAAGACAAACTCTTAAATGAATACAGGTATACAGATTTTAATATACATTAAAATAACGACTGTTAAGATTACTTAGATGTTTAATGTAATAAATGCAATGTAATTCTATTATGGACAAGTCTATTCTACACTGAAATATTTATACAAACAGATGTAAACTATAAGAAATTATATTATTTTATTAGAACATAAACATGCCAAAACTTTTGAATCTATTTCAATAAACGTTTTTAAGAAAGTAAACTACATGTCCACACTCTCAATGTTTTCAATGACCTATCTAATGATGATAACACTATGGAGAAGACGAAAATAAAAATCATCCTCACTTCACATGTAGGGGAGCTAAAACTTTATCGCCATAATTAACGTGTATAATGCAAGGTCGAAGAACTCCTTAAGGTGCTCACGGACACAAGCGTAAAAGTATGTTATTTATTACCCACATCGCTTGATAGTGGCTAGATATCTTCCTATACACCAAAAAGACCTTTACAATTAGAAAATTAAACCTTTTTAGTGATGTTGGACGCAAAAAAAATATCAACAATCATTTTCTATATTTTATTAGCTCAATCTCAATGAAAATTTCCTTTTTTCTTATTTTTTGACGTTTTGGCTAATACATATACTTAGGTAACGCACTTACATATACTTTTATCATCATCAGCCTTTTTACGTTACTAGCCTCTACAGGGGCTCAGGCTTGCCTTCCTTATTTAAGAAGGTTAAGATGGATGGGCCATAACTCTCCAGGCTGGCCCAATGTGGATTGGAGGGTAATAACAGCTGCAGTCGGAACCAACAGCTTAACGTGCTCTTATATGTCATAACAAAATGAGTACGTATTACCTAAAATAATAAAGTATTCATAACAATAAAATTGCTTAATTAGAGCAGATGACCCGGTTTCAGTGAACTTTGTTGGTTACAAAACTTTAGTTATGAAGCTTTGCTATAATGCAATATTTTAAACCGGTCCGTTACTTAAGTATTTTATTGTGGTAATTTATGTATTAGATTTTTAATCCAATTCAAAATAAAATTACCTTAACATTTGCCTAAAATATTTTTTTGACAATTAAGATTTAATGGTAAGTAACAGTGACTTACTTACATAATTACCTTTTTGAGGAATATATTTTTCCGTGGCCCTCGTTTCCATTTGAAACAGATTTTGATGAATGAAATATATTAAGTAAATGTGTTTCTTTGTTGGCAGAATATTTAACTGTTACGGACCGGTCGGACTTTTCATTTGCTTCTCCCAACGTGCCTCCTATAAAATTATATGGAGCAAACAATCTGCGTGCAGGCTACAATGTATCTCAAACTGTAATTCATTTATTAATTTTTAATTTTCTAAATATGTGATGAAATATTAAGAATGCAGATTTAAATTCAAAAATTAAATAATTACATTTGTGAATTTGAAAGTTGGTGAGGCAACAAGGTCTAATTAAATCTTGTTAACAAACAAACACGACATTATTTTAAAGGAATAGGACCAAAAAATATTTTTAATTAAATACTTATTCGTATCCAGTTACACATTTTTATGAAATCGTTAAATAATATCGTAGTATAAAGTTCGAAGTCAATAATGTCATTAAATTCTCCAGGTTTTGTCATATTTTTTATATATTTTGAGCTTTTGAATTGAAATGAAGAACGGATAAAAAATCATCGCATTATGTTGGACAGTAGGCGCCTTCCATGATAACCGCGACAATCATTCATTAGATTATATATGCCCATTAATAAATGTACATAAAATAAACTAACTACTTTATTAATGGGCATATCTAAACATTCTAATGTTATTGTCGCGGTTATCTTTGATGGTGTTTGTGCGATATCCACCATATAGTTAAGCAATTTTTGCAATACCCTTTACTAGAACCAATGTTGGTCTACGGTCTCTTTTGGTGCGAATTGTGACGCGTATCATAAGTCCTAGAAATAAAATATTGCATTTGGGTGTGTTTCACGATAGCTTGCATTATTTTAGAATAAAATATAAGAAAAAAATTGTTAAACCATTCTGTCATTAGTTCATAACCTGTACAGTAACTTAGTAGCGCTTTTTCAATATTTTAATATGACGAACGTTAATATATCAGAATTGTTTTCCACCATTTGGGATGCTTTCATAGACCACAAGTGGTCCACGGACTGTGGATAAAAACCAATTTCAGAACCAACAACTAACAAACATTTTTGATGAAAAATCCTTAAAAAATATTTTATCATTAAAAAATTTTTTTTTCATTGTTAATACAAAATTTATCAAATATAACAATAACTTACAACTTTGAAAGAAATCTCAGTGAAATTTGCATGGTATAACGTAAAGTTTGAGTACCACTATTCGTCGAACGCGCACTCGGTAAAAATTACAAAATGAAAATCGCGGGCCGGCACGTTGAATACGTTAATATTCAATATCGAATACATTATATTTATCGAAATATTGAATGAACGAATGCTAAAACGATGGTATCCAACAACGTCGACGAATGGGAAAATATTACATTACCATGAGTATATCTATTAATTAAGGTTTTATTTAACTGAAGCTGTATGCTGTGACAGCGTTGTGTTCCATTTTTATAACACAACTAACTGTGCGCGGAAAATAGTCATAGTTACTCCTTATTACATAAGTTATCTGGCAGTGAATCGTAAAAAATGTTAATATATATTTATTCCCAAATAAAAAAATATATCGTAAAAAATGTTAATATATATTTATATATTCTTATTATATTCTTATAATATATATTCTTTCGATAAGGATGAAAATTTGTTCCAATTATTAGGTATATTTGATCAATTTTGCATTCAAAATGCTATACTGAAAAATATTGCCTGAACATTGATGAAAACACGCTCTGTAATAGCGAAAAAGTAACAAGTACTTTAAAAAATTATCAGTCCTGTTAGGTCTTGGGTAGCCCAGTGGTTAGTCGCCCGGATTTCGAAAGGTTATGGGTTCGAGTACCATCTTAAAGTGCCAGGGACAAGCAAAGTGGATTTTTTAAGCATTTTTCATTAAGATTATTAACATTTACCAAAAAGTTTAAACTTGACCGTACGTAACTTTTCAACTGAAATTAACTATTGTACAAATCAACAAATCTCTTCACTTGATTTTAAACCTAATTGATGAGATAGTAGAGTTTAAAGTCAACTGAATAAAGAATCATGTCCAATTTTAAACAAAAAATTTACTAACGCGTCTAGTGATGTGATATATCCCAAAATTTAGCTTATGACTTACCTTTTTATATCGTGTAATTAAGCCTTAAAATACAGTATATATTTATATAAAATTTGCGAGGCTAATAAATATCTTCAAAAAGTTATCCCTATGCGATTCGGACCCTACAATTACAGTTTGTTACACAAACCCAATGCGATTCGGACCGTACAATGACCGTTTGTTACGTTTCATTTTATCTACTGCAGAAAAAATATTCTTTAATCATAATGTTTAAAAGTACCCATTAAGATTACGAATTACACATACATATAATAACACATTTACGAGTCAACCTGTAAAGAGTTTTAATTTAAATGCATTTATTTTTAAAGTAGCTTGAGAATTATCTTGAGTTATGACAGCTGATATAATCTCAAAACATTATTTACGAGCCACCAGATGAAAATATGCTTAGATATTATTATATTTTAAGCAAACACTAATTTAAATTGTCACTAATGGCAAGTAGACGTGACATTTAAAAAACATGTGACAGGACAATCAATGTATGAAAAGTGGACATGATTCTCTATATTTGCCTAACTTGCATGAATGTGTACATACAAATCATGAATAACTATTACTGACATTTAAAAACTCCATGGAAGATTAACCTCCTATGCAAGTGCCGTGATATCTAAATTAATCAATCAATCAGACCTCACCGAAGAATGCATTTTAATTAATTTTGAATAATAACGCATACAAGGTACCAACACAATTCTTTGTCCTGTAACAGTTCTCTAGTTCATATTCATTGCATTTTATAGAAATACCATTGTGATAACATATGCCATTTATTACTTTAATTAATCATTAGTAATTAATCATTATAAAATGACCGCTATTTTTAAATAACTCTTCGTTATTTTAAATGTACAAACACACCGAATTTTCATAGTTATGTTATTAGAAATATATTTTATTGATTTTGATGAAAATGCTATAAAAAACTTTAAATAGTGTAGGAAAGCAAAATAGGCATTTTCTGCTTTATTTTTGTGTTTATTCTTTTGTTTACTATGATAGTATAATATTTTGAGGAATACTTCCAATTATTGTTATAAAAACAAACTCATGATCACATTAAAACATGGGACCAACTCGGACTTAAAAAGAATTTACAAGTACAATTCATGGAAAAATCTTTGAATATACACCCGTCGAACATACTACCTCCTCGTTTTCGATATTAAACTCATTTAAGAAATAGATCTAATATTTAAAAGAAAATAAAATTCACTTAAAAAGCCTCTTTTCCCTTACAACCCATATTTTTTTAAACTTTTAAATAACAATCCGTAAAAATTAAATACCCAAATTGCCCTCTCAATTCATCGGAGTTGCTAAATCAAATATCAGATGGTGATGAAACTAACAGACTGCCCCTATAATACTCGCATTTAATCACTCCGGTGGTTCCGTAGCGAGAAAACACAGCAATCACATTAGCGGGTGAACCCTAAAATTTTAATCTGCGCCACAATGCCAACGATCGCTGATTGCAGCCGGTGCGCATATGCATAGTCTTTGGGGATCACTTAGCGTACAATAGTGGCCATTTTTGTGCAAAAAATGGAACAGTTTAATTTTTATGTGAAATGAAATGAAATGAAAATATCTTTATTCAAGTAAGAATTTTTTCCCCTACCACTTGTTCAGGACGTCTTTTAGCTGACAAGAAGAACAAGCGAAAGAAACTTACCAGCTTTTATCATTAATAAGTAATGACATTTACATAAATCATGTCATTACCAAAATAATATGTTTTATCACAATAGCAAATAATGTGTTTTGTATACAACCGATCATTCGTTTTTAAGTTACGCTCTCAATCCTTTCTTTTTATGGAAATTACTAATCATTGTCATAAAGATAAAACTAATATTCATATTCGACTTTACTATTCCACGTACGAAATGCGAAGCAATTATATTTATTTAATTTATGAGCAGAAATACTCTATTAGAATCAATAGTAATGTAAAGTTACCAGTCACGTCTTGTCTTTAAGCTTAATAAATGGACGTTGGTATTGCATTTTGTACGATAACATTTATTTTGTTCAGTTCCATTCAATTGCAAATAAAGCCATTATGCTTCTCTTAAAGTGAATCAATAAAAATGGTTGCCTTCAGCAACAATTAGTATATCAGCTGAGATATATTTATGTTACGATTTAACCTTAGGAAATCTTTTATTATTTTTAAGAATTAGAAAAACTTTTAATTATCGTCAATTTATTTATTTAATACCATAGCTACGTGTAAAATTAAAATTCACTAACAAGTCTTAATTTTTCATCAAAAAATTACATATAAAATTGGTTTCGTCAAAAAAATACATGAATCTGACCCATTAATCGGGATAGCAGTGTAAAACTCGAGTTACCAGCTAGGGACGAATTGTTTTCGTATTAATAGCATGTCGAGAGGTGTGCCTCATGAAAGCGTGGCTCCCCTTCGTTCGGTTATGACTTTTTGATCATTTAATAATGTCTTTGGATGTTTATTTTATAGAATCTTTAGTAAAAAAATTCGAGGTATAAAATTTTATATAGATTATTTAAACTCAAATAATAGATTGTTTGAAATAATAAAAAGTTAGAAATATTTATTAAGAGTTTTGATGTCATTTAAATTTTATTAAATTTTTTTCACCAAAAGTAACGCCCTTTTTTTAATTAATAATAATTTATTCATAATGTTCATACAATAAAATTAACTCAAAGGAGGTGATGGATTAATATTCTTCGGTAACGTCAAAATGCTGGACGCGTGTAAATGCCGTGGATCCCTTTCATTGATCTGTCATTGTTTTATTGGTCAATAAGATGAGTGCTCTAATAACACCATCTGCCAATGCAATTAAGCCATTAAGCAAGTTTCTTAAGAGTCTTAAAAATGCCTTATCTTCTGTTTCCCGTGCTTCAAGAGGCACGTTAAATAGTTAGTCCTGGCTGCATCTGCAATTGTTAACACTCAACAATGTGCACTGCACCCGCATGGTGGTTTATTCTCTGTATTTGATTCCATCCTAAAAATATGTGCTCCTGGATTAGAGATATTTTTATTATGATGAAATGAATCTTTCCTACATTATCATCAACCTATAAAGGAGAATGCCATTTGTTGTATGGGGATTAGTACTAACTTGCGTCAACCCATATTAATTGTCAACGAGCCAAGTTTTTATTTATCTTTTCACCACTATTAAGATTTTATCATAATTTGACCGCATTTTTGAGAAATTCAAAGAATAATAGAGAAGGCGTGCTTATTAAATGTATTTATTGATAACGAATCTAACAGAATATATAATGTCTCCGTAGGTGCTCCTCTCTTTGGAATTTGTGCAGTAGATGACGTTCTCAGGAATATTATGAGAATCATAGAAATACACAATTTAAGAACATGGCAGCTACAATTCCCTTTGCTTTATCGTGTATGATATTTGATAAATTTTTGAAAACAAGTGAGAATGGAGGAAGAGCGCATAAGAAAATATTTATTCCAATTTATCGTAAATGAATCGATGCAAAATACATTTCCGTACCAGGAAACGTATTTAGGACAGTTTTTTTTTTATTCTGCTTTCAAATAAATCTGTTTTAGGCAAAGAAAAATGATATATAATCTTTTGATATGCTGAGCCCTGTAATTGCCGTTCTGCATCTGTATGAGATTTTCGAGACTCCTTATCAGCAATAAAATTATGTACTGAAGGTATATATGAAGTAAATAAAAAAAAATATAGTTTACTTCGCAAAATCCAAATATCCCTTGCAATGATTTTTAAATGAGAATCAATACAATTACAAATTACAAATTTTGTCTCTTACATATTCTTTGCGAATGAAATAGGCAGCCAT
Source organism: Diatraea saccharalis (assembly GCA_918026875.4). Lineage (NCBI taxonomy): Eukaryota > Metazoa > Arthropoda > Insecta > Lepidoptera > Crambidae > Diatraea > Diatraea saccharalis. Next base: position 11,473,292 of record OU893337.1, read on the forward strand.
GAGTTCCAGTTCATTTATGTGTTTTGTGGACTCTTGGTGTAACTATAACCCTTTAGCTTTTTGTCACCACAAGCTGCTTCTTAATCAATTTTTGAAGCATAAAAATTAATGGATTTATATTAATTTTTATCATGCTTTAAATTAAGGTACTCCACCCTCTCGAACAACTTTGTATGTGCGCAGCCATAAGCAACGACTGGACATGCGGATGATAATAGTAGTCGAGCAAATGATCTGACGGAACAAATCTTTTCATATTTTTATTTTAATATTTTTTATTTGATACAGGAGCGTTTTTAACGGTAAGAGCTTAGTGAGATTATTTGAATCAAATACAAAACCCAGAAATGTACATCTTTTACTTTGTTTCAATTAACTTCTTTTATAATTTATAACAAATCCTAAGGAATCTAATAATGAAATTGTCGATTTAATGGTATTTTTGCATTCTTCTTAGGTATTTTCAATTAAGAAGAAATCATCTATTGAGGTTCAGGTAAATTATTGAGGTAATTCCTGCACGTCTCAAACGTCGTACAACCGGTTTCAACAATTTGTAAAAACAAAAGGTGCTACATTAAGGCTAAATGGTAAGACTGAAAATTCATACAATTTTGACTCATACTGAAACCGGGTGTTTTCGCTACATAAATGGGGAAAATAATAATCCAAGTTGTATTTAGATGATTAGTAAAAATTTATTATTGACAAGCGATCATAGAGAATATTTTACAAAGACATTGAAAAGAAAACGAATAAAAAATGGAATAGAAACAAAAAAGGTTTACTATCTTGAAATAAAAATAAAACTATATTAGATGAATTGAAGCCGCAACATCCTCCCGCCTGTTGAAAGCCTTCAGCTTTCAACACTGAAGATCCTCTATATTTGGTAGAGGGCAAAGACGCACCAAAGGGCGCCGCACGCACCCTCGAGTCGTAGCAATGTCTGCTACTCTTGTGATCCCGTCTGGTCCAGGAAACAAACTAGTCACCCTTCCAAGTCTCCACAGAAGCGGTGGGGCATTATCCTCCTGTAGCAACACCAAATCTCCAATTTTCAAATTCGATGAATTGTTTTTCCATTTAGATCTTTGCTGTAATTCACCGATGTACTCACGTTGCCATCTTTTCCAAAAATGTTGCCTCACTTGTTCTAGGCGATTATAACGATTTAGTTGAGATTCACTATATGTTGTGAGGTCTGGAGTTGGCAATGACGTTAATTTTCGTCCAATAAGAAAGTGCCCCGGGGAAAGTGCTAAAAGGTCATCAGGAGAAGAAGACATAGGATAAAGTGGACGACTGTTTAAAATTGCCTCAATTTGAGCAAATAAGGTACTTAGTTCCTCAAATGTAAAATGCAAATTACCCATCACGCGTTTAATATGATGCTTTGCCGATTTCACGCCTGCCTCCCAAATGCCGCCAAAATGAGGAGCATATGTAGGAGTGAATATGAATTTGAAACCTTCTTGACTTGCATAATCAGAAAGAGAGTTACTATGTGTTTTGATAAATTTATTTATTTCTCGTGCTGCCGCCACAAAGTTCCGACCGTTGTCGCAAAATACTTCAGTGGGTTTTCCTCTTCGGGAAATAAATCTATTTAAAGTTTGTATGAACGAGTCCTTAGTCAAATCACTGACAGCCTCAAGATGTACACATTTATATCTCAAACAAACAAATAAACACAAATACGATTTTTGCAATTTAGCTCCGCGTCCCTTCCTGTTTAGTGTATAAAATGGACCTGCAAAATCGACTCCCACCGAAACAAAGGGAAAATCAACGTTTATTCGCTGAGACGGAAGATCACCCATTTTGGGACATAAAGTTTTGCCTTGTAAACGCCGGCAAACCGTACACCTATGCACAGTGTTACGAGCAAGCCGTCTGCCATTTACAGCCCATACAGTTTCTCTCATAATAGATAATAATAATTGAGGTCCAGCATGTAATAGGCGCTTATGTTCGCGTTCGAATAATATTTTTGTTAAATGATGGGAACCATCTAAAAGAATTGGATGCTTCTTTTCATATTTGTAAGAAGCTGCATCGATACGACCACCGACACGAATTAAATTACATTCATCTATAAATGGAGACAACGACAAGATTTTAGATTTTGTACTTAAAGGAACCTTTTTAATTAATTTATTATATTCAAGAGAAAAACTTTGTCTTTGGGAAATAGAGCAAAGAAAATTGAATGACTCATTTAATTCGTCTAACTGTAAACCACCTGATTTTCGTTCGTGTGGATGTTTTACATTGTAAATAAATCTTTTAATAAATGCTACTATTCTTTGAATTTTTGTAAAATTAGAGTATTTTTCTATATTAATAAAATCTAATTCAACGTGAGTATTCATCACAGTCACTGTTACTTTTACTTCTGGAAGTTCCGTCGTATTTAGTTTCAGAGAAGGCCACTCAGGCTCCGGAGTAGATAAAAAATCAGGACCTGACCACCATAAATCTAAATTTGAAAGCTGACTGGGATTAACTCCCCTGGAAATTAAATCAGCTGGATTTGATTTGGTGGGAACGTAACGCCAATTTGTAAATGAGGTAGTTTCTATGATTTCATAGACCCTATTGGCCACGAATGTTTTTAATTTGGCTGGGTCAGTGTGGATCCATCCTAAAACTACTTGAGAATCACACCAATGAACGCATCTAGATAATTTGCATCGAAGTGATTCAATGACTGACCGACAAAGTCTAGCTGAAAGTAATGCTGCACATAATTCTAGACGCGGTATAGTAATAGGATGTAAAGGAGCCACCTTTGATTTTGAACATAGAAGTTTCACTGTTATCTCACCCTTAGCATTTGTAGATTTTAAATAAATACAAGCGCCATACGCTACTTGTGAGGCGTCACTAAAACTATGTAATTCTATTTCGATAGGAGATTCACAGAGAATATACCGCGGTATGGAAAAAGAAGAAAGTAAATGCATGTGTTTACTAAACTCATCCCACAAATTTTGAATGTTTTGCGGTACATATTCATCCCAATCTAGTTTTTCTTTCCATAACTTCTGCAGTATCATTTTAGGTACTATTATACATGGGCTTAATAAACCCAATGGGTCAAATATTTGAAAAGACAGTGACATTATGATTCTTTTTGTAACTTGATTATTTTGAAATGGTGATTTCATTGGAAAAAATAAACAGTCCTTGCGGGGACTCCAACCCAATCCAAGGGTACTCTGTGATTCACTGAAAGTTAAGTCATTACTTGAACCGGAGTTATCTTGAAATAAAGGTAAATTAGATTTAAATTTTCGTAATTTGAAACAAGCTGAATTTAGTTTATTAGTTACTGTATTTTGTATATAACGTAAAGTAGATTCATCATCAGCACCCGTAAGTAGATCGTCTACATAAAAATCATTTTGGATGATTGTTTTAATTAAATCATCCTCACAATCCTCTCCAACTTGAGAAAGACATTTTGTGCTCAAATAACTGGCACTAGCAGTACCGTAAGTGACGGTATTTAATTGCAATTTTTGAATAGGCATTGACTCATTATTTCTCCACAAGATTACTTGAAGATAGCGATCTTTTTCATTGACTTCTACTTGGCGGTACATCTTTTCGATGTCGCCAGACAAAAGATATTTGTATAGTCGTGCACGTAATAAAATAGAAAAGAGTGAATTTTGAACATTAGGACCTACCATCATGATATCGTTTACGGAGAAACCTGAAGAAGATGGAGCAGAGCCGTCAAAAACGACCCGTATTTTTGTCGATTCGCTATCCTGCTTAAAAACAGCATGATGACATAAGAAATACGTATTTGGATTTGTCACATTGACATAGGATAAATGACCTAGCTGTTCATATTCTTGAATGAAGTTGACATACTGGGTTTTTAAATCAGGATTTTTACGAAATCTTTTTTCTAAATTGATAAAACGTTTTTTGGCTAAAGTATAGGAGTCTCCAAGACACTCGGGTGACTCCTTTAAAGGAAGTCTTACAGAAAACCTACCCGAGGGAAGACGATTAGTATTGAATAAAAAATGTTTTTCACAAGCTTGTTCAGCTAAACTAAGTTTAGATTTTTGGGGTAACTCTTCAAGCTCCCAAAATTTTGTAATAAAATTTTCAACATTCTGTTGTGACGTCGAAGTAAAAGAGTGATTGCAATAAATATGATTGGAAGGTATTGCATGAATGGGACCTGCTACAAGCCAACCGAAATTTGAACTTCTAAGTGCTGGTTTTCCAGTTCCTAAGATCTTTTGTTCACATTTAATGACGTCCCAAAAGATGTCTGCACCAATCAGCACATCAATCTTTGACGGTTGATTAAAATTAGGATCAGCAAGAATAATGTTTTTAGGTATCTTTAGAGTGTGTATATTAACGGGGTGCTTAGGTAAACTTCCTGTCAACTCATCCATCACAAAACAAGACAATGTCACGTTAAACTCTGTACACATAGACGCCAATTGGACAGAACAGTATTCGTTGATATTAGTAATAACGCTGTTACCTATACCTATGACCTTCTGATCAATGGAGCGAGATTGCAGTGATAAGGTGTCACGCAAAGATCTACTAATAAAAGAAGACTGACTGCCACAATCAAGCAGTGCGCGAGCAGTAACTGATTTATTTGTTTGAGGATTTCTTACTCGAATTAAAGCCGTACATAATAATACTTGATTATTTTCGTTACAGTAATTGACAAAGGACTCACCACGCTCACCTTTTTTTGTGTTATTTGCAACATTTACTGGCTCATGTAGCAGGGTGTTATGCTTTTTACGGCATTCTCGGCACGGACCCAAAATGCAATTATCAGGTGCATGACCTTGTCTTAAGCAATTAGCACATAGTTTATATTTCGCAACGTCAGCTAACCTTTCATTAATATTTTTAGCTTTAAAAATAGGACAGTCATATACTTTATGACATTTGTCACAAATAATGCATGTATAAATTGATAATGACTTTTGGTTTGTGGCGGAAAATGCTTTTATTTGATGAGAAGAATGTTTAAATTGCTTATAATTATTATTGTTAGAAGAGGAAGGAACTGAATGATTAAATTGATTTTTTGTTTGAATATTGTTTGATTTATTATTGTATATAGATTCAAGAACATCTGCCCTATTGTTAAGGAATTTAAAAAATTGATCTAAATTCGGCAGATCGTCAAAATTTTCTCTTTGTTCCTCCCACTTCGTTAATGTGTTGTTATCTAATTTTGATGTAATCATATAGATTAAAATAAGATCCCATTTATCAGTGGGTTGGCCCAAAGTAGATAATGCGCGTAAATTTTTAGTGAAGTGATCAATCAGAAAACGCAAAGATTTATCTGACTCACGAGCAATAGGCTGTATGTTGAACATTGATTTCAAATGGTGATTTACTAACAGTCGTTTATTGTCATATCTAGCACACAAAATTCGCCAGGCTTCAATGTAATTTTTAGATGACATTTCAAGATTAGAAATAATACGAGCAGATTCACCCTCTAAATAAGAAACCAAATAATGATATTTTTGAATGTCAGACAAACGCTTATTGTTATGAATTAAATTCACAAAAGTATCTCGGAACTCCAGCCACCGAAAATAAGAACCATCAAATTTCGCAATTTGAATTTGTGGCAGCTTAACGCCAATATCATGATCGTCGGAATGACACAGAGCAGGTGACACTAAAGAATCACCTCTAGTTTCTTCCATAGTGCAACTACTTATAATAGTTTTGGTAGTAGCAATCGCCAAAATAATATCCTGCTCAATATCATCCCTCTCGTCAAGCTCGGCTTGTAAATTTGTAGAATTAAGTACTTCAATTTGACTCTGCAAGTCATCAAACTTCATTGATAATGCCTCAAATTTACTGAGTCTCAGGGACAACTCGGCCATCTCCATATTAGAAGGCAAACTGGCTTTAGATACTTTCTCTAAGTAATTTTTGTATTTTGTAATTTGGCCTTTAATTGAGCTGCGCCTGATAATCAGTTCTTTTAAGGTCGTTTTGGAATCGCAACTTTCTACAGACATTTTTAAAGAAATTAATCAAAATATAAATTAAATGAAATGTTTGTGGATTGAAGAAATAATTAATAAATGCTTAACTGTGTCTCCTCATTCGACGGCACGGCAGGAAACGCATCTGTCTATGGAACCAAATTTGCGTTTGTATTAATGCCGATCACTACAGTACGACAAAGTTAGGCACTAGTAATAGATTATTTATTATTTAATATTCTTGATTACACATGAAAATTTTAGGAAGTCTCATTTAAAAATGATAAAATTAACGATTCAGTAAAAGTTTGTTGTAGTACTAAGTTAGGTAGTATTATATTATCACTGTATGTGGCTAAAATATAATTTTAATTATTTAAGCTGTTTAACTCCTATACATTTGAGGATAACTAATATATACTTTTTAATTTATGCTCAAATTATTGCAATATTAATTAAACAGAAAATATAAAGTTATTAAATTGAATAAGGATATACACTATCCGAAATGAAATTATTTATTGTGTGAATTATAGAGAAATATGAATTTTGTAGTAACAATTTAAATAGTTGTGTAAGATAGGGCGTTGATTGTGAGATTTGAATTTTAGAAATAAATTTAGATAAAGAATTGAACGCCCACATATATAAGAAATTGTAAGGGGAAAACCAGGGCACTTATCTTATTGATTGTTGCTCTGCAGGGTGATATTTTAGTACATCACTGGCCTGGGCGCAGAAAACAAGTGTCCCTTCTTTGTCTTCTGATGATACGCCGATTGGAAAATCTCGCTGGTGCACCTTCAACAGGACTTTGCTGCTGCTTCGGGTACTGACTTGCCCAGTTCAATTCTGTTCAACGGCTATCTGAAACTCTTAGACTTTGATGAGTTTTGAATTGTGTCCTGTCACGGTCGCCAATTTTATGTTTTCGCTACATAAATGGGGAAAATAATAATCCAAGTTGTATTTAGATGATTAGTAAAAATTTATTATTGACAAGCGATCATAGAGAATATTTTACAAAGACATTGAAAAGAAAACGAATAAAAAATGGAATAGAAACAAAAAAGGTTTACTATCTTGAAATAAAAATAAAACTATATTAGATGAATTGAAGCCGCAACACCGGGTATACTTTCAGTCTGTGACATGGATATCTACCAAAAAGTAAGCATTCTTGTCCACAAAACACATATTACAATATTTATTTATGATCTCCTATCAGAATAACAGCGCCCTTAGTATCATTCTGCCCATCTATGAACGATACTAGGGTCTTTGCTGAGATAGGGGTCCATCTTGGCCTCGCATATTTTTTTTTTTATTTTTCTCTTTTTTTACTGTATTCTTGTTAACGATTATGTATGTGGGTCAATAAATTTCTTTCTTCTTCTTCTTCTTCTTCTTCTTTATAACAGTCCTATGATCTTCCAATTTAAATTGGTTAGGTGAGATGTAATGAATTTATTTAATGATATAAAATTTTAAAAAAATTAGCGTTAGGTTTGTCTCATAATAATATTTTTGATACAAATTGACCTTTACACGATAAACATTCTGAAACTGCACCAATAGAAAAGAGTTTCTGGTTTCATTTATAAAAAAAATGTCTTTTTCGTTATTATGAGGATACGTGATAGCAAAACATTGCTTGAAACCGGTGTACAGTAACCTTTGACCCATGAGAGTACTATTTTGGCGTCAGTTAACTGCTGCTAATCGGAATAAAAATGTTTTATTCTACATCCGTGGTGAATTATCTGAGTACTACAATCAAGACTCGCCTAGCTGTTCTACGTGTTCGTACACGTTGCACGGTGAGAAGAGCCCCTCCAAATTAAAGACCCGACTGAATTAATGTAACCTCTTCTCACTTCGGACCTTGTGCGGCTTGCTGATGCATTTGTTCTGGGACAAGCTTTCATAGATTTTAACTTTTCATATTTGTGTAGATAAATGAGTATAATCAGGTTTGAAGGGATTTCTAACAAAACAATGTGAAACCACTTTACTAACGTTAATTTATTTTGTCATCTTGATGTAAAATATACATATAGGGAACAAACGGAAAGTAAAGCATGGGAATGAATGTCGGTAGATTGACACTTGACAATTCCACTTTTTGGTGTCCGATAAGCTGTTTTGAGTTTTAGATAAAATCGGCAATGTATTGTGTAAAAGTCTTCAAAAAAAGGAGGTTATCAATTCATAGTGTATCATATGTATGTTGTTCTGTTATGTATGAGCTTCTAAAATATGTGCAAATTTTATTTCTCGTACATGTATTTTTTACGGAAACTGGCGATTTGTTAATTATTTATTATCACTTTTTAACGCGGTATGGCTTAATACCAATGATAAATACATACAAATAAAAATAAGTTTTTATACACTATTGTACCTGTGACGCGTAAAGGCAATCTCCTTTCACTCTGTATCGATATTCCATATGGAGAAAAATAAAGAGAACAAACCATTACCCATGTATGACATATAAGTACGGATTAGCTAGTGTTATTAACAACAGATCCAATAAAGACCAATGCCGACGGTAGATATGACAGTTAATTCCAAAATAATATCTTGGCCACTCCAAAATAATAGCTTTTGCTATAGTAGTGGTAGCTTTTGCTATAGTACAAATATTATTTTGTAATTGTAGACCGTATTAACTGACCATTACGCAATGGATTCCTTCATTAATTGTCTTCTTTTAAAAAAAATTACGTATTATCTATTTCTATCGCACCCAAATAATTATTTATTTACATTAACCTTACAAAATCCGTATTCCTTTTGCAAAATTGCACACTATAGAAAGTTACCACCATTTCGTCTATCTAAAGAGTTCTTAAAGTACATTATTAGCTGGTATGAGAGTGTTAACGCTCCAAATAAGCATTTCAGCTTTGAAAAAAAGCACAGCAGTCGTCGTCACAAAAAGTGACTACATTTTTCCTCATTTCATTTTGATTTCGTGCGTCCAATGCCAACAGCCAAAAGACTATGTAGTATTTGCCAACAGCCTTAAAAATAGTAATTTTGTATAGCTCTTGATATTAACTTTTATTCGTATTGTAACGTTCAATAAATCTTTAGTTATAAAAAGCAAGTCACATCTGTCTGTCTAAACATTAATTACGAGTATATAGTTATTTTTTCCTTCATAAAATTTGCTAAAACTTAATAAATGAATATTTTCTTTGTGATTAAAACGTAATTTGTTTACAAATGATTTTATTAAATTTGGTGATGGTTTTCTTGGTTTTTATCGGGACTAGACTTTTTATTTCATTATCATTATTGAATTTATAAAACGTAAAAACAGCATGTTTTCACCTCCCTGAAATGGCAACGGACGGGTGCAACCAATTCTCCTTAATAATCACGGAGGTTGCTGCGACAAACTTCACTATTTTGCCTCCACAACTCAAAATGGACGGTTAGTACAGTCGAGGTAGTTCACCTTTTTGTAGTTAGCGAATAAAAAATACAAAACAATCTTGCATATTTAGTAACTTGGAGATTGAGGCAGCGATAATAATATTTGTTTACCAATCTTAAGATCAATATTAGCAAAAGTGGGATTACATCAGTTGCCCATCGCAAATAAAGGCCCTAACCATTTCGCTGTTCTTAATGAATTCAATAAATATCAATGTGTGATAGGTATAGGTAGATGTTATGCTATTTAAAATATGATAAATCGAACCAATAAGTTATGACGATGAAGCAGGTTTTTATATATTAATTTGTTCTTTCTAAGGGCTTGCACCAAATTACTTTAACAATAACAAACATGTTAAAGTACGAGCGAAGAAAATAATTAGTTGCAACATATGTTAATGGTGAGATGACGTCTATGACGTTAACGTTAACTAATAACTAATTATCACCCAATTTTCGCTAGTTAAAATTATTGTTTTACTATGTCGAGAAAGAGGATGGTGCAAAACATTCCAATGCCAATGTTAAAGTTAGCTTGACCGTTATTGTCACATTTGACATAACCTTAACTTTAATTGCTTTTATGGTGCAATTTAGCCTTAATTTCATATTTTTATAGCTTCAAAACTATCAAGGTTTTAATAACGTTACAATTTCAAACTTCTCTACATTCAATAATAATCTTAATGAAAAATCATTTTGTCCCTGGCACTGTAAAAAAGGGTCCCATCCCATCTCTCCATCTCAGAGTACCAGGGACGAAATGGATTTTTAAGCATTTTTCAATAAGAATATTTTTCAGTATAGCATTGTAAATGCAAAATTAATCAAATTCAATAACAATATTGATATTGCAAAGTAAATTATATAATATAGCAGACAGGTATCTTCAAAGCTGCATTCCGACAAGACAAAAAGGCCCAACGTCATAATTAAAAAAATCTCGTGCCTCCAAAGAAAGGGGGAAGTGGTGTGAAAGCAAGACGGATGGGGCGCGAGCCACAGAGGGACCGGAGACAATACGCCGCTTTGGGTGCGCTGCTTAATCATAAATATATCAAGCGGAGACTTTTTCGGATGGGGACACACTGACTATCGTATGGTATATGACCTCAACTCTCTTGTTATAAAACTAGTACTAACTTAAGTAACAGATTTAAACTTGTCGTTAATATTCCGTCATTGTCAATTTACTTTAGGTCAATCGTTTAAACCAAATTCTAACTTTAGTCTTCGATTTGTAATAAAACGGTAAAGATTGGATTACATCTGACAACACGGTAACACATTTTACCGTCGCCTTTGCAAGTAGCAAAATTCGTTTCAAGAACGCTTAGACAACCTCATATAGACCCTAGTTTTATCATTGATTTGTTCTTAAAATATAACTGAATATTTTATATTATAGAATTAAATAGCTTTCTTGAAAACAGTTATAGTACAAGCAGTCACAATGGCTACTTTTATACATCTTTTTTATCACTATATGGTTAATAAATGCATTCATTGTAGAAAATATATTACTTAGGGAAATTATTCTCTGTCACTCAGAAACGCCATTTGCTAGAGCGAAATATCCTCTAGAGCAGTGTTTCCTAACCTGGGGGTAATTACCCCCGCAGAGGTAAAACGGCGGCCTGGGGGTAATTACCCCCGCAGGGGGTAACAGAGTTGGCAAGAATAAGTATTAAAATAATAAACAAAATAATAGTACGGTAGCTAGTCGACTCTTGTTACATTAAAAACAAAAGCCAGAAACTGTCTGAATGTGGAGTATGTGACATGAGATGCGCGTTGAGTGAAACTGGATCTTATATTGTTATACTTGCGAATGCAAAGCAATATCAACCTTCACACCAGTTAAGTCCGTGATTTATATATTACTAGTTACGTAAACGTGCAATTTCTTACCTTATAAATTTGTTTGTTCGAATTTGTGTAGTTTAAAATAATTCATTTTAAATTAGCTAGGGGTAAACTCAATTCCCATACTTGTTCACAGGGGTAGTGACATGGAAAAGGTTAGGAAACACTGCTCTAGAGAATCCACGATGCAATAGATGCCACGTTATCTTTCTATCCTTTGCTTTTATTTTAATAACTGCATCTATCTGATCAGTCAGAAGTCATAGCATTTTAAACTCTTTTGCAGTTTTTTTACCTTACTTTAAGTTAACATCTTGGTACTTAATTAGTGTGGGTCAAATCGATATGTTAAATTTGAACCACTTCCCGGTTTCCAACCTGAAATTATCATCCAAAAATAACTTGTATGATATACCTATAAATGCTAATATAGAGTGTAACTCCGTGGCGTAGTAGATAAGCGCCACGGCCTGCGAACATTGTTGTTAAGCAACTTTCGCAAGGGTCGGTCACGGGATGGATGACCAAAAAGTTATTATCTCGACCTACCTCATTAAGCACGTTAAGCCGTTAGTGTCGGCTGCATTTGCAGCCGTTAATACCCTCCAATCCGCATTGGGGCAGCGTGAAGGGTTATGGCCGATCCTCCTTAACCATCCATAAGAAAGGCCTGACCCCGGCTTTGGGGACATAACAGGGCTAATGATTATGAAATGGAGGCTATCTGATAATGGAGCCGGAAGGCCATAAAAACTTCTGTAATTAGAATATCAGTAACATGTCTACTGTGCTCCCATCTTAACAACGAAGGAGGTATGCACATGAGATGAGTGTATGAAACTTAAAAGGGGTGTTAAAACAAAACGGATGACTCCGGACAAAGGAAGGAAGCTCGCGTCCTCCGTTGCAGAACCTTTTGACAAACACTGTCTGCCTAACGTATTTTGATTAATGTTTGTTTGTTTGAATATGTCTAGCTAGCAGTCATTGTCATCCAATTCTTTCCTTCCATATATCTTTGACGGCAAAATTTTAATCACTCTGAAATTATTAAAAAGCTGTACACAATTATTATATATATATATTTTAGTAAAAGTAACAACTAATTGAGCCGTTTGGCGTTGAACGATGTGTTCATGAGAGCCGAATGTCCATCTTTTATATCATGAGGTTAAAAAGAAACTTTTTTACATCTGATGATTGAAAGACTGGTTTGTACCTCTCCCAAAGACTAGGTGATTAGATGACCCGGTGTACTTCGTATCACCTGTCACCTTTTAAATCTTTCTTGTGCTACGACAAACGTTTTAAAACGAAAAATAATCTAAATAGATATGAACTTAAGTAGCTTACAGCGAGTTGTACAAACGTCCATTAAAGTTATCATTAGTTTCAAGTGACATTACCGGTACAAATTTGACATTCATTAGAGCTTAAAGGCGTTATTAAAACTTAATAGATATTTGTGCAACAGACCGTTAGCGCCGCGGTCGTTGTTATTAATCATTATTGATGATGATGATGAGATTATATTAAAATAATTAACAGTGGTCAATTTGTTATATAAATGAGAGCTGACGACGATGCTGAAGACACATCTATTCTATTTAAGAATGTGAAGAGTTACATCCGCAATATACTGGGCTTAAATATGTGTTGAAAATTTGTATGGAATTCTGTCGATATGTAAGAATATTAAGTATTACTTTTCTATTTAAAATAAATATCCATATTAATTGGCAAAAAATCAAAATTCATCTTTACAAACAGTTTTTGGTGTTTTGTCTGTCAATAAATTACATTTATCTAGGTGTAAGTAACGGCTGTTAGGTAATGAAACTAATTTTAAACTCTTCTAAATCCAAATTTGCTATTCTATTAAAAATATAATAACGGTGCTGCCACAGCATTGGAAATTCAATCGAATGATATCTCCTTCAAAAAGTGATGAAAAGTTTTATTCGATTGAACCTCTGATGCTGCGACAACGATGTGTTTGATGCTGTATTCGACATATACCTAACAGAATAGCGTTGCTAATGTAAAACATCACTATAAATTAATTAGAAGATGGGCGGTATGATTGCGTTCGTATCTAGCTAGTCTGAAAGCGCATAGATTAGTCCGGCGCAGTGCGCGGCCAACTGTATTGTCCGCTTGTGAGTAAACATTGTTAGCGCTACTAGGGTTGCCACGCATGCCATATTGTAAATAAAAAATTTATTAATTTGAAAACTACGACATTCAGCGGCTTCCACATTCAGAACGTCATCAGTTCATACGTCATCATAGTTGAATGCTGAACAGAGATCTTCGGATTCTTTCACTTTGGTCGATTGCGGCCTCTATTCAGTGAGATCTCGCTATTTGTTACATCATCTTTGCACCAAGCAGGCAAGTATCCTACATTTTATTTAATCCGCAATCTCCATTCAACACTATTAATTTATTTATACATGTTTCATCTCTCAATGAACATTTTCAAAAGTTATTAGATCTCACTTTGTTTATCACCGATTTTGTTACGTAATAGATTTTCATAAGATAACGCATGATTTTATTATAATACTTTGATTAAGCGTTAATTAAACTTTTAGAAATATTTTATACTGATTTCCCATACTTTTGAATAAACCTATGCTAAATTAACAATAATAAATATCCAGAGATAGTCATAAAATCACATACTTTATCCATTTAATAAATCATGATACAATAATGAAAAGTGGTTAAATATGAAAAAAATATTCGATAACGTAAACGACAAGCAAGTACATACAGCATTACAGCAGCACTGAAAATTTTGAAAGTGGCACGGTATTGCTAGCCATTATTTAAACCGTTCCATTTAAAGTTTATGAATTTGTTAACCATCTTTGCAGTTTTTACGAATTAGTTTCGAACTTTAAAAAATAAATTTTGGACGAAAGAAAAATATGGAATCTTTAAAAATCGATCTAAAATAAAATTTATACCCTATAAATTTTAAAAGAAATAAAATTGAGAATTTTGTTTTAAAAGTAATTCGAGTTTTATGTCAGAACCCTAGCCACATCAGGGGAGGCTGAAGCCGGTGGCTTGCGCCGCGCTTATAAATGCTATTTAAACGCGGAAAAAAAAATTAATTAACTAATAGAGCTGTCGGGGCCTGGTAACAGCATCGCTCACACGACTAATTACGCTGATTGCTGGGTATGCAACAACGAGCTAGGAAACACTGGAACGCCAATTTTTTATTTAAAAACTTACGCCGAGTACAATTTCTTTGAAGTGTGACTTAATTTGATATATTCATAGAATAAAGCTACTTCTGCTTCATCACTATGTTTTAAAAGAGTTTGTAATTAGTTATATAAAGTGGATAAAACCTTATTAAAGTAACTTTATTTGACTATCCTACTTCTACCCTAATATTATAAAGAGAAAATATTTGATTGTTTGTATCAACTAGCCTCCAAAACTACTAGACTAATTTCAATACATACAAGTTCTCTAGGTAGGTACCACGCAGGCGAAACCGCTGTTGGAAGGTTAGTATAATTATATAGCTTTATGAAGGCTATTATCAATTAGCTATTATAAGAAGATTCGTATATTTCACCGATGAAAGAAAGATAAAGTATGTTATATGTATATAAACGCAAGCAAAAGCTATCCATATATATATTTGAAATGTGCTACTTAAGCCCTTTCATTGATACCCTACACGGAATGATAAAATATATATTTTTTTGTATCTTAATTTATGCTCTCTGTAGGACTCTGCTACCAATTTGTTGTAACGTCACATAGCCTGTAGCACGCGGACAACTAATATCTCATTTGTCCAAATACGATGATCCTCCTTTTCGCTTCGCCGTCGTAGTTGGGTAAAAATTAACCTGAATCATAGAGTTATTAAAAATGGTACCGCTGATTGCTATCAATGTTGAAACAGTATGTCCAAGGTGGTTAAGACACGCCCACTAATTGATCGTTTGTTGCCAGATTGTAATGGTGATAAAATCTTACGAGCATAAATGAAAAGAACCATAAATTATATAAAACGTAACTTATGGAAATGATCTGCCTTCCTTGCAAGGGATCCATGGACAAATTGTCTAAATTCAAAATCTCTCTTGTAATTCCATTTAACGGTATAGGGCCTGTGATTGCGAGTTATGGATTTATATTACATTTAAATTGGCATTCGCTTTAGGGACGAATGGTGATTTGAATGTACAAAAAATATAATAATAAATCTTTACTTAAACCCGTTGAAAAATTATAGTAAGCATTCAGCGTTTCGTTTAAAATTTCTCAATAGCTTTCAAAGCTGTTTACGTCTATCGCTTATCTTAGACAATTCCAATTATTGTTAAATTAACGAAATTATTTGTTCAGTATTTATAAAAAAATCGCGGTCGCTATAACATCTCAAGTAATTGTGGTGTGAACTACGTGAATATCTTTTAAATATCAAACAGAAAGGGATTGCGAGAATTTTTCAAATTAGAAAATAAGCCCCTTGTTAAATTTTCCCATAGGTGACGTGCATTATTTTCCCTTTTCTTCCAAAAAAAAATTTTATCCAGTCTTTTTCTTTTTTTTTAATTGATGATTATCTATTTATTTCTTTATCTAGAAGAATCATAATTTTCATTAAAAATCCACTTTCATTTTAGTACGATAAAATTAAAAATTGAAAGTATCATTCACTGCATTTTGAACTATCTTATTTAAACAACTATAAAAAGGTTTTTTTTACTAAAATGAATATCAAATGAAACTAATGCTTTATTATAATTTTCCCAGCTTACAAATATTTTAATCACTGTAAACTCATTAGGGCGCTGGCAGCTACAAAATTCTGCCGCATCGTAAACGAAACAATATAGCTCGAATGTTTAATTAGCGCATTGCAGGCGGTAAGGGTGGCGGGAGGGGTGCGGGGAGGTGTTATTCATTAAAATGTTTGCGGAAACTCGTTTAGTGCCGTTGTGGTGGGCGGGCGCCGCCTTACTTAAGACTTCTAGGGCTGCAAATATCTTATTGACATGACATCTCATAAAATAAGCAGACCTCTTTAGAAATGAATTCTTTAATTTTCTTTTATCTATGTACAATAATTTAAAATAGTTTGTTCTTATTAACGACTTTCTTAACGTACTGTCTACAAAAATATAATTCTCTTTGTCATCAGGAGTTACACCTCGGGAAAGTATTAGAAACAGTTTTCACTATTGAGGATGGTATGTCACCTATGCAAAGCCAAGCCCAATCGTTAGTTTATGTATATATATACAACGACATTAAGCAAAAAGTGGCATGTCATAGTTTACATAATGATAATACCCATTAAAATACAATCATGAAACCTCATTAATAATATTAACAATAAAATAAAACTTCAAAAAGCTGTAATATTAGATACTAGTGATGTACATCTGAAAATATTGCCACTGCATGATGATAGTTTCCATTTCCTATGTGTCTGGGCACATAGTTTTCACATTAATGGGGACATTAATACTGGATTGAAAATACAGTATTAATGTCCCCATATACTCAGTAATTTTTTTGTAGTATTACATATAGATGATACATTTATTTTACTAAACTTTAGAAATGGACAAGCTTTAAACAGCAGAGTCAGTGGATATATTAGAAGAGGTTCACTGACGAATTGTATAAGTTCTTAAAACAAATTATATTGTGCGTGACATACTCTTAATTGTCCTAATTATAAGTACGCCCAATTTAAACTTTATTTTCTACGTCATACTTATATAAAATTTACAAAAGAAAGATCAAGCAGATCTGCTCAGAATTAGAAACTATGAATGAAAAAAAACACATTTATGAATACAGAATGCTACTTAATGCTCCACTAGAAGAGCTGACTTCAGTAATTATTACGTATCGTATAAATATTTACTTTTATGTTCGCCATTGGAAATTTTACTGGCAATAAACTGGAAATATTACTGGGAATTTCGACGGAAAGCTTGGCGACTTTCTGGATATTATGGTTATTATGATATTTTAATATCTACATTTATTTTTAGTTCACTGATAATCATAAAACAAATTCAAATAAAATATTAAATAATAAAAAAGAATTTTTACCCAATACATCCAGTTAATTCCCACCTTAAGAATGCTGCTGGCAAAGTTTCCAGCAAAAATTCTTAGTAATGTTTCCGGGCACGATACATCACTAGTCGGAACAGACAACCGCTTATATATGTCATAGATAAACGGCCGGTTTCTGAATTGAGAAAAGTATCAAATCCCAACTGATTAAATTCTCAATAACTAAAGGTTTTTGCATATCACAAAGCAAATTGGCCTAGTTTTATCAAACTGCTATCAACGGATCATTAAAAAAACTAAAATCAGAAACGAAAACCTGTTTATGTGACGTATTTTGAGAAGTGTTTATCTTAAAATTCTTAATTCAGAAACATTCGTAGAGCACATTCATTTGACTAAATGCCGTGAATGTGATTTGCAAAATAGAAACCAGTTAATCCGGGAATCAAAAGAGGAATAATAATAATAGTCAACATGATAACTGTGAAGGAATGTCAGTATCTAATTTGATCTATTATTATATTTTGGACAGCCCTGATATGGTTAGGCGGGCGGGGCGGTACATTCATTTGCTCCTCGTGATCGCTGCATCCGCTATCTACAGCCCACTTAGCGCCAGTCCTGTCTGCACTTATTGTGTGTGAAAGGGTATGTAAGGTAACTAGTAATACAAATCAATGAACTGTGAAACTAGTTATTTTATCACTGATTTGCAACTAGTCTTGATTTTCTTCAAAGTGGATTTTTTAACATTTTTAATTCGAAAAATTTTAGTATAGCATCATGAATGCAAAATTGATCAAATATAATAAAGCAATCAAATTTTTAGTACATTTCATAAATTATATTTTTTATTTCTCGACTTCAGTTTTAATAATACGATGCAATAATATTATTTTATATTAAAAGTGACTATATGTGAAAAAACCTTTTCAGTTCAGCAACCCGACTTAGCAATGTTATGGTAATATTTCGTTCCAGTTTACTACTTATCATGTGGTTCGGTGGATAAACAACTACGTTGGTAACGCTGCAGTCAAATTCACCTGCAGTCAAGAATAATTCTTTGAAAAATATTATTTATTTATCATTTCTTCATCGTTACTAAAGTACATGTTAAAGTAGAAAAATGAACCGAAATATCAGCATAACATAGTAAAGGTGTCGTATGCTATAGCTAAAGAGTTACGCAGATTTATTTCTGCGCATACGCAGCAACATGAACCCGCTAAACAAACGGCCTGGATTACTTGTTGTCACTTCAGCTAACCACCAAAATGCGACATTACTTTAGCCAATTAATACGCTGAGAGCAGAATTTGAGGCGTGGCCATATTTGTCGAAGTGACGTTTCTTGTCTTCTTCCGTCAGATGGCTATGGACTTCACAGAGGTGCTGCTTTCAAAGGAATCAATGGTTGGGGATAGGCGGGAATTATAACAAAGCCGAAACAATGATTTAATTTATAACAATTGGCGTCAACATATTTTTTACCAATTTCATTTACTTCAAATACTTATTTGAGTATTATGGTTAGAAAAAATAATCGTAAGTGAGATAACAGAGCAAAACCAACTCCAACGAGGATTACTATCATCATCATCTAGTTAATATAATTTGGCAGTAAATTTCAATCAGTAAAACTGATATTCTCATGGAAAATTGTTTTTGACTTTTTTTTTTTGATAAAAAGTATCCTATGTCCTTCCTCGAGGTTCACTCTATCTGTGTACTAAATAACATACAATTGATTCAGTAGTTTATGCGTGAAAACCTTTACAAATAATCATACAAAGTTACTTTCATATATTTAATATTAGTGTTGATGACCCCCGCGTATGATACTACCGTGAAAGAATTTTTAAAATTGATCTACAAGTTTTAGAGCCTATTTAATAAACAAACAATTAATTTCTTCTATAAAATATTAGTACATGTAATCATAAAACTATGAAATCTAGTCATTCATAAGAGACTTATTGATTTTATTAATTTTGTTGTCAAAATTGTTCCCGTGTCAAACAAGATTTCAAACTTAAAACTAACCATAAACTTTGCTGGATTTTATACTAAATTTATATTTATTTATTACGCCATAACATAATCTACACTTAGTAAATGGTATCGGCATAATGTCGCTCTCTATTGGCTGAATTTTCCAACCCCTGCGAGAGAGGACCAATCGGGAACCGCAATTCTGCTCCTAAGGGGTGGAGCCAGGGGGATTATGAACGATGTATTTTTGCAAATCCGTGCAGTACTGTGGAGATCGCATTTGAACGTAGTAACTCATTTGTAACCTAAAGTTTTGTATCTGGTGACAACTTTTTCGAAATATTCCTTTCTTAAAAAAGTTTTTGTTCTGTTTTTTGAAAACAATATTTTTTTAAATAATATAATGCGTAATTCTAGTATTGTTAATGCCTATCGTGAAGTGCCAGTAATAACAAATACAAAAATGAAAATAGAAGCTAATCAATAAACATTATAAGTAATAAGTACGAAACTATAATTATAAAAAAAAAAAAAACATTATCATGGCCGGACCATATTTATCGCCATTGCCAGGAGATTTGCTGACCGAATATATGTTTGGGAGACGACGTCAGAGAAGAAATAGGACAACTTTCACGCCTCAACAGTTGAGTGAACTGGAATCGCTGTTCCAAAAGACCCATTACCCAGATGTGTTCCTTAGAGAAGAAGTGGCATTGAGGATCAGTCTTTCTGAAGCAAGAGTACAAGTAAGGCTAATTTATATTTTGAATCAACTTAACAAACTTTTGGCCCCATGAAATTTCAGTTCACCTTACGAAACTTTTAGAAAAAAATGTTTTAGAAAAGTAACTGAAATAGATTCCGTAATTTGGAATATTAAGATTCATTCTTATCTATATTTTTCTAATAGAGAAATATTTGTAATATGTGAATGAGTCCTAGAAATTCGCGATCTATAATCATATTCGTTGAGCTTTTAAGTGTATTGAAATTTCTATATAAAATATTACTCGTAGAAATCAGAAAATAATTTTAGTATGTATTCCATTTTATGTAATCTATTCCATGTTACTATACTTTCCTCTCATATTTATTACTAATTCCTATATTTATATTTTTATTATCCAGTTACAATGCATTTAAGGCCAGTGTTGTTTAGTCAACGGTATTTCATGAATACGCATATTCGTTAAAATTATTTAAAATAAAAAAAAATCAAAAACGATTTTAGTAATCGTGACTCCAATAGATAAAGAAATGGCAAATGCAATTAATTAAACCTTTGAGATGACTATCAACCCAACTATAAAAAACCTAAAACTCAACGTCGAGTTAAGCATCATGGCACAGAGATTCAATAATTTGAACATCTTGTCAGTGACAGCGGTGCGCTCGGCTGTTTTTATAATAAAATAACATTACTGCTATAAGGAGCTAAATTATTTTGCAAATTATTAATATTGTAATATGGTTTTGATTTATTAACCTTCTACGTCAAAAGTTTATAATGCACATAATTTTGTTATAAAACATTATAAGCATCTATGGTGTGATGTGAACACGGAACCTGTAAAGGGTTCGAAACGTCCATAAAACTAAATACAAACGCAGTGAAACTCTTTAAAAGTTGTTTCATTTATGGATATTGCGCGTGAAAATATAACAAATCAATAAATAAACATTTATTATTATATAACCACTTCGGGCCAACAGACAGACGTGAAGAGCGGACTTTATTTTATGATATCTACAGAAAATCACATTTTATATTTATCAAGATGAAATCATAAATCGATTGGTTGATTTTAGATAATATCAGTAATTATACAAAGAATTTTTTAAATATTGAAAGCCACTCTCCCCCTCCTATTTCATATGTAATCTCAATTCTTAATTGAATAAATCGGTTTTCATTGATACGCTCAAATCAATACAATGAAATAAATAGAGCGATTTTACAATGTTCTTTTCATTTTAATTGTTTTCCCAATTAATTTTCTGAGTAAACACGATTGTTTTTAACATTTTAGCGACTGCATATCTATGAAAGTCAAAGCAGGCAAACGAAACGAATTTCCTTTACACCACGCGAATGAATATCACAGATAATATTGTTGTCCTGACGATTCGACGCGTACATATTAGTTAAAAATAATGATCAGCAGCAATTTTTATCCTGACTTAATCCCAATATTAAAAGATTTTATTTAGAAATAATAAAAAAAGATAAATCATTTAAAATAAAATACATATTGAGATATATCACATCACTAGACGCGTTAGTAAATATTTTGATCAAAATTGGACTTGATTCTTTGCGATTTATCTCAAAAGCTCGAGATTGGGGCGCTATTATTAAGCTTCCGCCCCGTTTTGAGATGGGGCTGCTGATATCTAAAGCTTTAGTCGACTTCTATGGAATAAGAATGTAATTTTTAGGGTTCCATACCCAAAGAGTAAAACGGTGATCCCATTACTAATATTTCGCAGTCTATCTGTCCGTCTGTCACGAGGTTGTATATCATGAACCGTAAAAGTTATATAGTTAAGATTTGTTGTTATTGCCGTTATAACAACAAATACAAAAAAATGAATAAAATAAGTATTTAAGGGGGCTCTCATACAACTAACGTAATTTCTTTGCTCGTTTTCGGTACGAAACTCGACGTAATTTATATAAATCTTAACTTTAACTTATGCAATACGGCCTAAGTTTTTCATTGTGCTTGCATAAAGACCATTAAATTGTATAAGATGAGTGTTATCGCGATAGATTTTGAAAGTTAGGTTTTTCATCTACCTTTATTTCCCGACGTTTCGACCAGGTTATACCCGCCGTCTTATACAATCTAATATAATGCAATTAAGGATAAGATTATTTAAATGTATTTTTTAATGTATATTCACAATTTTTTCGCGAATTATTTACTGACAGCTCATAGGCCCCATATAAATTAATCGAAATCGATTTAGTAATTTTGTTTTTATAATAAAAAAAAGAACAAAATATACTTCAATCACCAAATACCACCAAATGACTTATTCACATAACATGTTTATATCAGCAAAAAAAACAAAAGACAGGCTATTTTATTTTCATTAATTTCAAAGGAATTTCTATATTCAACGGGTACATACTCGTATATTTTATATATATAGGTATGTTCACCGATTTCTTCTTGAATTACGAAGAATTTTTTAACAAACTAGCTGTTTTTCCGCAAATCCGCCTGCGTAAATAACAGCCTATGTCCCCAGCGTACACAAGATGTAGATGTAGCTTGCCGTAGATGAAAGATTTTTTTTTAAACGGTCCAATAGTTTTTTATTTATTAGGGATGACAACAGCTTTTATACTATAGCATCAGTAACAGCTTTTATAACATATATGTTATAAGTACATTGTGTCTTATTAATATCGAAGCCACTTACGATAGTTATTCACGATCACATTCAATTGTGATCAACTACCTAATAAAAATATTTTAAACGGAGAAAATAATTCATGGAAAATGTTGATTTTACCCTTCACATTTTATATAGAGTTTATTGAGGCCGAGTTTAACTATTCAACTCATTTAGGTAATGTAAGTAAATAAAAAATCAATAATAATGTGTGGTTAAACATAGACCTGGAGGACACGAGGACAATCTTTTTTTTTTATACAACTATAATTGTTCGTGGAAAGAGTAAAATTTTTATATTGTCTGTGAATTAGAAAGCAAAAAATTGAGAGTAAATAGTCACAACAAAATTTTCTTTTGTGTTCGCCATTAAAAATAAAACGTCGTTTCAGCTAATGAAATGTCCATTAAATGTTCTTTATTATGAGATATCCCATGATTTATCATCATCAATCTCAACTAACCAGGCGGCGGCGGCGGAAATTCAGATTTCTATTCAGTTCTGTAGTAGCTCGGTGGCGTAGTGGATAAGCGCCGCGTCCCGCGATCATAGTCGTTAAGCAACTTTCGCAAGGGTCGGTCACGGGATGGGTGACCAAAAAATTATTATCTCGAGCTACTCCGTGCTTCGGAAGGCACATTAAGCCGTTGGTCCCGACTGCATTTGCAGTCGTTAATACCCTCCAATCCGCATTGGGCCAGCGTGGAGGGTCATGGCCCATCCTCCTTAACCATCCATAAGGAAGGCCTGAGCCCCTGCAGTGGGGATGTAAAAAGGGCTGGTGGTGATGTTGATACAGTTCTACCCATCCCCATCAAAACCCATCACATGGGCTCAGTGCAGATTGATGGGTGTCAACGATTGCAGAGGTAATTCAAATCAATGGCTTAACGTTTCTTCCGTAACATGAAAGAGCGCGAGAAAAAAAATTCGATCGCCAGTTCTAAAACCAGCATCGCAAAGCGAACGTACATATTTATCACGGTTTCGGTTTTATGTTTGAATAATTTTAATATAAATTATTCTTCATTGATGTTTTTGATTTTTTTTTTTGTTTTTATTATACGATAAATTAACCCTTTTACTGCACAAATTATTATATTTATATTTACATTTAGTCAAATAATTGATTTTTCAAAGGGGATAAACTAACTACCTATACAATTTATGAAAATAAAATAGTGAAAATAATATTTTAAAAATGCAACAAGGACTTTTTATGTGCGTTCCGATTAGCATCAATTTTTGTCATTAACTTATTAAGGAAAAAAACTTTCATAAATGTTTGTGCGAATGAAATTGAACTCAAAAATTATAATGATTATACAGGTTCCGAATCAACTTTCCTCTCATACCTATATTCAAATTCATTCTTAGTTCCTCCAATATCTAGCATTTAGAAGTACAAGAAGAAATTAAATAGAAGTTTTAATAAAATTCCTAAAGGCAGGGCAATGAATTGCCAGTAATTTTTTTTATCCTATCTAACTCCTCCTCACAGCGTCGGAAGTTAATTTCTCATTAGTCAACTTCATATGCAATCATAACCCATAAACATATATAATTATTACCACTTGTTCTAATCCACGAACACATGGCGTGTTACGTTCATTTAATCTGATGTCAAGGAAATCGACGTAATAGAGAAGATGACCGATTTTTGTTTGTCCGTCCGTCAGGTATCTTGAAGAATATTTATTTTTTCTGTAATCAATCAATAAATTACGCTCATACGTTGTACTGAAATGTCGTATGCCGTCACACCTTTGTATATTTTCTACGTCGTTGTGACGTAGCGAGCCCCCGTTCCACAACTTTAATGTCTGTTATCTAAGCTGTTTCTTATTAAATTGAAGTAAAAAAATATTTTGTCTAATATTCTTCTATTATGTGATTGACAGACTAATCAAAATTTCGATATTTTTTTTACGCAGTCATCATCCCTATTGGTGTTGTGTGCGATTCGATAGATTCGCGGGAATCAAACCCGGAAGTGTTAGCCACTCGATCACGGAGGTTGTATACTTGAAAATATACCTAGTGGAGACATTGTTAGCTTTATTAATGAAATGAAAAGAAAATATCTTTATTCAAGTAAACTTATTTCAAGCACTTTTGAATCGTCCAAAAAATATTTTTACCACTTGTTCAGGACGTCTTTTAGCTGACAAGAAGAACAAGCGAAAGAAACTTACCAGCTCTTTACCATTAGTAATGACATTTACATAAATCATATCATTACCTAAATAGTATGTACTATCACAATATTAAATACAAGTTTCAAAGTCTGTAGGACATAGGTACATATAATTAGTCGTTATAGAACAAAGCGAAGGCTATTAATTCCATGCATTGCGGTTCTTAAAATAATCATCAACTTTATAATAGCCTTTACTCATTAAGTATTACATTAATTTTAAATTTATTTATGTCAATTACATTTTGTGGAACTTTATTGAGCAAAGCAATGCATCTAGAAATGATCCTCTGGTATTTTGAAGTCTGAAGCTTGGATCGGCCTGTGTTAAGGCCTTTCCTCTGTTAAGATTATGAACACTCCTTTTTTTTTGTGAAGAAATCTTAATGTTTTCTTGCGTACATAATATTTTTCTCAGCGATTCCCTAGATCGTAAATTATATATAGCGCGGACAGCTCTCTTTTGTAGAATAAAAATATCTTGAATGCTAGCCGAAGAACCCCACAACAATAGACCATACGTCATTACACTATGAATAATACACTAATCTTGCCGTTTCAACATTTGTCAAAAGTCTAATTTTCTTAACAGCAAATGCTGCAGTACTTGTCAAGTAGACAACTTGACAAGTTATCAATATGAGCATCCCATTGCAGTCGGGAATCTAGTGTAAAACCAAGGAACTTTATCGATTCTTTAAGTTTTTATTATATTTTTTAAGTTTCACATTTTAATTTATTCCAGGTGTGGTTCCAGAACCGCAGAGCCAAATGGCGCAAACAGGCGCGCTTACAGCTTCTTCAGGACGCCTGGAGAATGCGCTGCCTTGGCTTGGGCACATCACCGCTTTCGTTACCAGGTTAGTACTACAGTTGGTACATTATCTGACAGAATATCCGTCGAGTGTTTCAACGGTAGAATGCTTTAGTACTAGACCTGCGTTTCCTCAAATTTTCTGTCCACTGTCTCCAGGGATATGCAACACGAGATCACAGGATTCCATTAACAACAAAGACTATTACATTCTGAGATAATTTGCATTTCAAATAAATTGGTTCTACATTTTTCAATGTCAGTTTTCTTCCAAGATGAGCTAAAGCCCACGTATTAGAGTATCTGAGACAATGCAGGTACCACAACACCCAAACCCGAGACAATATAAAAAAGTTAATTTTCTACCTAAATCCAACCGAGAATCAAACCCGGCACCTCAAATGTAGGGACACCTTGAATCCGGCGTATGATCCACTCGGCTACCGAGGTCGGGCTTTGCTGTAACGTGCTGTAACGGCTTAGACATGATATATAGTTTTGATTTAGGCGTATATTCGTCGCGATAAGTATTTCGCAGTCCGCATACATATGGAAGCTGCTCCCCTGGGGTCAGGGGAGCAATGGTTGGGAACACTGACATAAATTGGAACAGTGTGCAAGGTTCATATTCCAAATGAAACCACATCATTTATTACATATAACATTAAAACTACGGGTGGGTATCATTTTGATGTTATTGTGCACATGTCGCAGCCAAGTGGTATAATCGGCCGACCAGCTAGCCCTTTAATTAAATGTAGCCATTCAATTAGCAGGCTGACTTTCGATAAGCTAATGCATCGTTCTACAATACGGCTGAACAAAAGTTAGCCAGTGAATTTATCGTCAATCCATCGAGAATACCGAAATTTAATGGTAGGATTAGAAGTAAAATAAAATAAATACTGTAGTAGGTGATAGGTGATTTTAAATAAAACTAAAAAAAACTTGTTACGACCTGTAATCGATACAGATACAGATCAAAAATATAATAAAAACTGCTTATTCGCGACTGGGTGTCAATGGTCTGTATGTTCCATTACTAAGCTAACGTACACACCCACAACACAAGTGGATGAAGCTCAAACTTTCTTAATAAATTCCTAATACTGGTACAATTGTGCAAAGACAATATATATTTATTTATTTAACAAACTTTATTGACCGTTGGAATGGTACAAAAGGCGGAGTTAATGCTAATAGCATTCTATACCAGAAAAACATGATGGCGGCATAAAGTTAACTATAATAATAAATATACTTCTAAAACTATACTACAAATAAATCAATATACAATTATATACTATACATACGCATAAACATAAATAAATAATATACCTACACATAAATACATATAGAAATACATGTACCGCGATTCAATACATTGCAAGTAAGCAATGTATTTGACTGCGATAGTTTTTATCATGTTTATTACGATTTCGCAACATGATAAACAACGAAGTTATTTTGGGCACGTAGGTCACGTGATAGGTTAGAAAGTTTACGACGATCTCAAATCTGAGCGTAGCGATCGCATTAAATGTCGAGTTTATTTTTTAAATTTAAATAATTCATAATGATTCAAGTAGAAAACTAGGCGTGCAATTAAATGGCGCCATTCAATTAACCAGACTGTGAACACCCGTTGAGAACCCTATTTCCCCCTCACATTATGTTCCGCGATTTTCTCGTAATGAAAAATTATGAAAAGTGATAATAAAATTATTGATGAATTAAGATATATATTTTTAATTTAAATTAAAACCCTAAACAGATATACGTTCCCTTTCATATTGTACGTGTGTTGCGTTACGAGTTATTGAACGTTCACCACTATTCAAACCCTAAACTGAATGACTATGTTTTTCAATTATACATACTTGTATAAATTTAGCTGTCACATCTTTTCGGCAATGTGATTCAAAAAAGTGATGTCCGCAACTGTTCTTAGTTTATGTTTTCACAGAAGCTCATGGATATGGAAACTATATTTTTCATAGCTACTTTTAATAAACCACCTGCAAAATTACATTTGACATTTTACAATATTAAAATTGTAATAGCAACTACTTTATACATATTATAAATGATATTAAAATACAGATTTTATGATATTAAATTATATACAGATATAATTTAATATCATTCAACTCAAGAGCCGTATATCAGTCCAAAGGTCGACAGACAAACGGATGCACTGGCAGATATACTGATGAAACACTATTACTATTTATGAACGCACGAACACGATAAAATATATTGACTTCCGTTTATCAACATGTAAGCAATCCTAATAATCAAACAATAATCCATTACTGCTTTATTTTCAGGGCACGCCAAACCACCAGATTCATCGCCAGAAGCACCAGAATCACCTTCGGAGAAGGACTCACCTGAACCACCATTAGACAACAGGGAACTGAAGTCTCCACGTCAGGATCCATATATGCACAATCCAAACCTACAGGAATCCTTAACGCCTGTATCCCCTGCAATACACGATATGCCACCTCAAATGTACGGGAATGAAGACGGTAGGATCCTCCAACAGCCATTTCCATTCCCACCAATGATAATGAACCAACAAATAGAAAGCACAGATATAGTTCCAACAGATTTGAGAGTCATACCAAAGAACTGCCCTTGTACTACTACCATTCACAATATTGAAGAGCCACAGAATTTAGCCTATCGGTCGAGGAGAGAAAAAGACAACGACAGTGAGAGCGACACTGAAATAGATTTGACATCACATTCGTCGAAAGACGATGATCTTAGAGAGTCCGAGCGATTGGCCAACAGGATAGCCACAAACATTTTTCGAAGTGACACAGTTTTGCACGACTTGGTGCCCAACGATTTAAGTCTTGGCTCTATAAAGAATACCAATTAGAATATTTCCAGGAGCATAGCTTTACATTAATTCGTTGTAATGTTATTTAGTAGTTTATTTTCCTATTTATTTTACAATAATTTAAATGTAAAGTAAAACTACATCAGTTTGTTGGCAGTAGTTAATTTTTATATTTTATTTGGTGCCTAAGTAGCAAACGTAGATAAAACGTGATAGAAGTAGCTAGACGATCTTGAAATGTATTCCAAAGACTTTCTAAGTATAGGTAAAATAAAATAACTTAATCAATAAAAATAGCACCACGTACAGTTCTTTATTGATGATTTATCATAGTTGTATAAATTTCAATATGTACGTACTACATTTATTGTAAATAGTGTCACGATAAATAAGTAAACGCCATGAATATACAATAAACTATACATAAAATTACTTACAATTTTATTTACAGATAATTTATTACATAATTAATCGTAGACTATATTCTTGTTAAATATATCACAACTGTTTGAAGCTCTACAGTGGTAGAGATGGTTCTATAGATGGAATCTTCTTGATTCAATTAACAATATAATAAACGTAATGTTATAATACCTGTAAGTAAAAAATAATCTTATTTGAAATAGGCTATTGAGGTCGATATCATAAATCTTGATTTGTTCCTTTTCCTTTTAAGGTTCACTTCCAGTATGCAAATTGGTGACAAAGTCAAAACATACCCATAAAGTTTGTTTGATCGCTTATCTTTAATATTACATAAAAATCTTAAAGGTGCTGGAAATTTTTCCCTCATAACAAATTGAAGAATTTAAGGATGTTTTTTTTTCATTTACACTAAGTAGTCTTTACAAATAGGTACATATTTACTAGTTTCATACTTCATATAAGGTTCCCACTCATTCATCATGTTTTCATCCAGATTTAGATATTTTTCATATCAGATATTAGAATAAAGGATTTCATATCAAGCTATGATGGAGCAAGTCAGGAATTATAGTAACCATTTCTCAAATTAGACGACAAACTATCCCAATCTATAGATCTGCCAACCATGGCTACTACAAAAATTTTGATTTAGTATGCTCTATTATTTGACAATGAGGAAGTATTTAAAAAAAACGAAAGCACAAAAAAAACACCTCCACTAGATGGCGACTCTAGCAAAAGTTGATTTTTGCAGGAAACTAATGGACCAAAGACAGTCATTTCCGTTCCTTTTAACTGACATATTAAAAACTGAAATTTGAAAAGTTCGAAACTTAGACATCAATACAAATAGAATATGAGTTATTTATTGAGTTTTGAAAACTTATTTACTTTTAAATTTGAAAGAAAACTGGAAAGGTTTTCATGGAGAAATCAGAAACGTACCGTAACAAAATCTAGATTGATTTCAGGAACTAATGTTTTTTTTTTTAAATGCTTCCTCATTATTCGCCATCCCGCATAAATATTTTATCCACTGAAATTATTTAAAGGTTGAATATCTTCTAACACACATAATGATTATAAAATGACTCGGAGATCATTCAATTAAAAATATAATAACTGTACTACGCACCACATATTATGTACCAATAAACGTCTTACGAAGATCTATAATTAAGATATGTCAAAAAACTACAGTATTCAATGACACGCTTTCGTAAAAATATGGGAACTTTCTAGTAATATTAAAAGTAATTGTTCATTCAAATTCAAATACTGTAAACGGACGCTCATTAACTAAAGATTCCTGTTTGCTGTCTATTTTCAAGGTGTGAAAAATAGCGTCCACCATCTTCGCTGTGTAGCAAGTAGGCATTCGTTCCAAACAAGGGCCTATTACGGTTCCAACTGAAACCGAAAATCTAAACTTCTATGCTTGTCGCACCAGATAAGAAACATGATATCGAGGTTAAGGTAATAGTGATATGTGCAACTCTGGATTCTTGTAGTCGTGCTTGGAGTACCAGACGAATGACTTGTCATTGATGCTAAGGTCACATATGATCATCGGAATTATCTTTTTTCAAGGCTATTCTAGTATGTTCAAAACGTCGATTTTTGCTTAGTAGACACTCAAATAAAAAATTTCGGTGCACCAGTCACTTCAATTTAAGAGCACCAGATGATCGACAAGATATTGGGCCTGTGGTCACTCGTTAAGTAAAAAATTAATTACACTCGTTATGAGGTAACCTCGATATATTCTAGTGATTCTGGTTATACTAAATATCTTCCGAATTCTTGCAATTGTACTGTAGAATGCAGCCGTTCCAAATAAAAGTAGTAATACAGTAACGCCTTATACCTGAGATTGTATTTGATGCCCTAGATGATAGACAGAAAATCTGGACTCCATCACCCACTATGCGGCAAACACCATTTATTCTAATAATTTTCAAGCTGATTATTTTCTGATCACACGATATTATACTACTTACAATTTGTTCAGATATGTTCAAAGCAATCTTCTCTTAAGACAAACTGTGAAGTGAGACTAAAATCTGGAGAATTTTCTTAAAGTACTGCAGAATATTACTGCAAAAGGCACTCTTTTCAAATTAAGGCTACATTTAATACTCCTGATGTAATGCAACTATCGTGCTCGGAACATTAAATGATCGAGATCACATCGGGGCTGAATCAACCACAAATTTTGCAGTAATGTTGAAGGTTAATGCTTCTCTTAAGTTCAAATCGTTGGGATTACATTGACAATCTTGCGATTTTTCTGAATGGTATTGAAGAAGGCAGTTCTTCCAAATAAATGCTACATGTGTTACGGCAGATATGGAGCTAGAGACACCTGGAGTCGTGTTGGGAGCACCAGGCGGGCGAGAGAGCGTCGGGGCGGAGTCCTCGTGCTATGAGGCGGGCGCGGAATCGTTGCAGACGCGGCTCCGCGGCATTCGGCAAAGTCAATGGATCTGACCATAGTCGCTCCGCTACGGCCGCCGCGCGTGGCCATACACGCGTGTCTAAAATAATCGAAAATAAATAAATATTAGACAACATCACATACATCTAAATTAAGTAACTTTTAGCAGTTAATTATGGAAATCCGAAACAATGAAAGTCCAGAAGACAAACACCAAAACTCAAGACAATATAGAATGATTAATTTACTATGTTGACCAGCATGCTTACTCTTGAAGGCGATCGCGAACCTTATTGACATTGAGTAAACGTTGAGTCAGAGGATATGGCGAATTTCTGGTCACAAACGATTTGTAATAAATTCCTCGCAAACTTTTACGATTACTTTCTTGTTTATAATGCCCTCGGTTACAAAGTGATACTCATGTTCTTGTTTTGTCTAAATTAAGAAGTGATTTAAACTTTTAGTTACATCCAGAAAACTAAATAAGGGCATTTATGTAATAAGTATAAAATCATTCAAGTTACAATACCTACCTAATCGCTAGTTGATAAAATTAAATTAATAGTTATTGTATTTTTACATTCGAATATAAACTCAGTATGAAACTGATTTAGAACTGCTTAATGCGTAATTCCTACCTAGTCGCTGCTGAAGGCGCTTTGTATCAGTATTAAAAGCTTACATGTTCTATAGTACGATAAACGAGAACATATATATAATAACCAAATGCTCTAGCTAATACAAAAGATACATATATCTGTAATAACCAATTTACGGCAATAAGCAAATAATTTAAAGTATTTGGTTGGTATCATAATCCTTCGTGTGTTTTATTTTTCACGACATTAATGCCTTCCTAGATTAAACAGTTAAACATCTCACCTAAAGCGTTCTCGTCGACGTATTCAGTCCACATCGCTACTTCGCCTCCTAGCATGTTTGCATCCTTGGGCAGCATGTAAGTGTACATCCTCCTCCAATTAGAATACTTGGTCTGACCCCAGAAACCGTGATCTAAGTACCAGATGTCTTTTGGCACTGACACCGTACGATAGCCCAGCCTCAAAAGATCGGTCAGAAGAGAGCTAAGCACCGGTTCCCATACTTCTATGATGTATCTGTAATAATGTATATTAAAATTGATGTACGACGGTTTATCTTAGAAAAATAATTGTAAGAAACAGCTGTCTCAGCTACCAAGCTTGAACCAAGGACCTTGCGTTTATCGATTGCGCAGTAGGTAGCGCGATCGATGAGCAAAACTGAGGTTATGCAATTTCCCCTTTAAAGACCGGTCATGTGGATTAACTAGCTACAGTCAAGATCTGTCATGCTTCGAAAGGTACTTTAAGCAGTTGGTTTCGGCTGCATCAGAAGTCTTTAATACCCAACAATCCACACTGGGCTCGAGAGTGGATTATGGCCAGTTAACGTATTTGATTCCATTCTTAGCAAAACCCTGTGCTCTTGCAGCGGGAATATCAACAGGCTGATGAGCATTGTGAATGCAAACTTCACTAAAATAATATATGAAATTTTAAGGGTTCTTATCTAACCTATTAACTATTAACTCGTCGTGGCCCGGACGCGTCGAGAAATGATTAAAGCGATGCAATAATAATGCAAATACCGAGCCTGGGGACCGAGCATGTGTAATAAATTATATCGATATAGAGTCAACAAGAATATACGTATGAACAAAGAATTCTCTCAACTTAATCAAGCTGATAAAGAAAGGTAATTCAGCTGACAAAACAACACGAGACCTTAAATGTTTATCATTTAAACTTTGGGCAACTTGTGTAAGTTCGTCTTTACAATATATTCAGCAGCTGATTCTTTAACAAAAAATGGTTCCTTTAGACGAAGACAAGTGTAAAACCAATTTACAGTCGTCTTAATCTTATGTTTTAATTCCTGAATATCTAATTAAAATTTCGTTTAAGCCTCACCTGTCCTTACTTAAATACTTCTGCACCCTATGCGCCTGTGTAAGTTCTGAAGACCAAATCATAACCGGTTGTGGTTCATCGGTACCGAGTGATTTCAGCTCCTCATCCCAAGCTTGAAGAGCATTAGTATGGAACTCTCCCCACAATTTGATGAACCCATCAACCGTTCTTTCTATACCTTTTTCTTCCATGTAATTAACTATCGCCTCACTTGAGTTCCAGCATCCGAAGAATACCTGAAAGTAAGTTTAATCATCATTGAAATAAATTTTGATTAAGTATAATGTAACTCGATTGTGGTATTTGATGATATCTGAAACATAATTACAATATCCTTGACCTTTGATCTCAATAAAACTGGATAATGTGACGAGTTTTTTTCACAAACTAAATGTGTTTAATTTTTTGTTAAAGAGACACATATTGATTATAGAACTTAAAAACGATAAATAAATAAATACTTTATTGAACTTTGGCCTAATATAAAAAAACTTTGGAAAAGTTTGGGCTTTAGAAAGAGCTCTAGTCCAGTAGTTTAAATATTTATAGAGTTACCATAACAATCAGTTAAGACTAACCGACAAAATTAAACTGCTTACCTCATCACCACCCACATGAAGAACTGCTGGCTTGGGCAGCAGTTCAGCTATGTCCTTATAAAGATTCCTAAGCACTCTGTACATGACAGGATTGGCAGGATTAAGTTGTCCACAGGGAGGCTCGATGCAAAGACGACGCCAAGGTTCTGCATTCACACAAACTGCTAAATCACCAAAACCATAATCCTGAAATCAAAATAAAATAATTACGATTATTTTCAAGTAGCTAAACACGATTGATGTTCTTAGTTATGTCGTGGGCTTCAACCCAGAGGGACGTATACGCAAAAATTAGTTATTTTCTTATAATACCAATCTTCTCTAATTTTGTCAATTAAGAAAACAAGTTCTTTTTATAAATGATCGGCAAATTACTTGAACAGATATAAGTGAAACACTGTCCGACATCTGACCGACAGTATGTATATTTTTCACGTCTCCTGAAAAGTTAGGGCATTGCCTCTATGGCTTGAAGCCCGCGTTACATAGGTATTGTATGCATGTTAAAGTATCAGAATTAAAAATAATCACAAACATTCATGGTATTATATAGAATCAGAACATAGAGACTAGAAATAGGAATCAAACTCATTCTTGAATTCCTTTGCATCCTTTAACATCTTGCAGAGGGTATATAGTTTAAAAAATATTTGTTTAATTAATTTACACTCATTCACTGATGATATTTTGTTTAAAAGGATTTTTTTAGATATAAAATTGACAATTTCAACTACCTACAAAATCAGCTGTTTGTCAGCAGGCTAACAAACTTAGGTACAGTAGATAAATAGATTTTCAAAACAATATATAAAAACAAACATATTATCGGCACGCTACCTTTCCCCATTGCCATCCATTGCCAGCGTGCGCCGGCGCATCTATCTCTATGACAACACGGACACCTCGTATTTGTGCATACTTGATCAGTTGACGAACTTCCTCCACTGAGTAGATGTCTGATGATGAATACGCACCATACCTAAACAGAGTTGAATACTTATAATATTCCACCAAAACTTCCGATTTTGCTGAAGCTCAGCATTTTACTTTATCGTTAATTATTAAAAATGGAAACTATTATTGTCTTGTTCCGTTTCATTTTGGCTCAAAATTGCGGGAGGGCAACAACTGTAAGTAGTAATATTCTAAATACAATTTTCTAAATATAGCCAAAACAAACAAAAAATGCAATTATGTACCCTACTTCATCACATTATTTAGTAATAAACAATTAAATCTCTTGAAGCCATATTTTATATTTAGGAGTGAGCCAAATATTATATAAGACTAGTTTAAACAAGATGCTCTATGTTAGAACTCACCTTGTAAACTGCGGTACTCTCGTAGATTCTAGCGGAAAACTATGAGAATCAGTCACATGCCAATGGAAAACGTTTAATTTAGTTGAAGCCATGCCGTCGATCATTCTTTTGATATCTTTCATTGGGATAAAGTGCCTGGAGGTGTCTAGAACTAGTCCCCTATGCCTGTAGGCGGGTTTATCTCTGATCTTGGCACCTATGATGACGCGTAGACCACATTGAGGTTGGTGCGATTGGTCCGGTTTGTCGGTCGTCACCAGCTGACTGAATGTTTCTAGGGCATGTCGAGCTCCGTATACATTATCAGCGTCAATACGAACTGCTACGCCACCATCTGCAATGTTGCATGGACTTTCTGATACATTATTTTTCCCACGAAAGAAGTAAAAGGATTGAAAATATCCGCTCCTAATTTAATTTAGTATATGTGTCGTTGGTGAATATTCAAAAAATTTGACTTACTGAATACATGGTGTACCGTCACCAGTGTGCAAACTTCCGTGACAATATACTTGCAGCTCGATAGCTGTGGTTAGCATGCACAGTCTGCGATACGGTTGGTAAGCCACTTTCGCAAGGGCTGGTTATATGATGGATGATGGATATGATGGATGACCAAAAATTTTGTATCTCGTGCTCTTCCGTGCTTTGGAAGGCACGTTTGGCAGTTGGTTTGTTGATCGGCTGGCGGCCTGTATCTACAGTCGTGAACACCTACCGATCCGCAGTGGGCCCGGGCCTATTTTCTATTCGATTTGAGTAGATTACATTCATAGGGAAACCCTGAGCTCCAGCAGCGGGGACATAAATAGACTGGTGACGATACTTCCACAGGCTAAAAATTTGTATTTATTCTTCGATTACTAGTTGAAATCAAAATGATCGTATATTTGCAGCAGGCAGCTGTTCACTTTCCAATCTTTAAAAAAAATGGATTAAAAACTCTTAAATACAACTAGGTTAGACTGTTATCAGCTTGTTGCACGAAGTCGTTAACCAATTATTTATATAGCGAACAAGAAAACGGCTTTAGTGATAGGCCATGCATTTTACTTACTTTATTTTTAAAACTTTTGGAAACAATTAAAACTGCTTCTACTTTTGTTACATTTCGTATTGCAGTATAAGTAATAACGTTGTTTTTAATTTCTTATGACACTTTATTATCATCTTTCAGTATCAAACATAATGAGACACTAAAAAAAGACAATCAGGTTGTGGTACTACATGTCTCTGTTCTGTTCTGATAATACTTTCTGTAACTATGGCTATGAAGTTAATGTTTGATGATTATTTGGTCTGAATCAAAAGTACCTTTCATCTGGACATCCAGGAAGTACTCCTCGTTGGTATCCCAGGTGAGCTCTAGGTTGTTACCCCTCACAGTGAGGTAGACCACCACACGAGTATCGACCAAGTCCGTCACGTTACCGGCGCACTCAGCCATCAAGTTTGATGACGTCACTTGCGTCATTTGAGCTATCATCTCTCTCGCTTCCGCGGGGACGTTACTCAGGTCATACCTTTGGAAATAAAAAGACCATTATTAGAGCATATTTCTGGTGAAAATATGTGTTGCATGTGTTTCAATATTTGACTTCGACCAACATTGCAGGTCAAATAATAATTTCGATGATTATATTTGGTCGGTTTCAGCTGAGCCGATGGAGACCGACACGATGCCGGCCACAGGATGGGTGACCAAAAATTTTTTATCTCGAGTTCCTTCGTGATTTAAGAAGTCACGTTAAGTAGTTGGTCCCGATTGCATCTGGCTTCGTTGACACCTAATATTTCGCACTTTCATCGTTTCACAATTTCTTTCGCAATATTTCGCACATTCGCACGTGACTAATGACCAGTTCTTATTTGATTATATCCAATAGGGAAGGCATGAGCCACGGCAGTGTGGACGCTAATTGAGGATGATAACTTTAATTATTATTGTGAGTTTTGCACTTTCAATGCAATTATTATGTTTTTCTTCTCAAACCTGCTGTCCGGGTGAATACATTTCCAACTGAGCTTTCTAAGACAACTTTTTTCAAGAATTTTTAAAGAGACGATGATTTACATTTACCTATATAAAATAAAAATCGAATTATTCTAGAGAATGCAAGCGAGAACGAGATCTCGCGAGATGTTGGCCTTTTTTAGTAAGACCGATCTCGGTCTAAAAATGGGCGAGATCTCACGAATTTATTCTATAATTCTTAATAGATTTCTGAGTATACATAACTTTCTTTAGTCGATAATAATAACTCAATTTTTTTATTAAGTCAACTTACATAATTAATGAGTTTTATTTTAATTTTTGATTTCTTGTAGTTTTGTTATAAGATACCTAACTGTTTAATAAAACACTTTTGTTTGATATTAGCAGAGAAGTTTGGCGTTTTATTTCATTTCGTATTTGATTACATACGTCAAAGTTTAGTATTTAAAAGTGTATTACCTGGATGACTAACCTAATTAAATCGATTTATCGCCCCTGTATAATAAATTTAATGAAAATTGTTGGAGCCGTTTCCAAGATTCAGATTATAATACAGAAACCGCTCGGTTAAAAGTAGTAGATAAAAAATATGAAATTTATAAAAATTTATTGAAAATACCCGTAAAAATAAATGTTTATTTCATAACAGTCATTATTCCTAATATTTTTTCTAAATTATTCAATTATAGTGATTATTTGCAACAATTAACACACAAAAGAGTCAATCTCGCGAGATCTCGAAATTGGCAAGATCTTGCGGTATTCATATTCATGAACTTGCGAGATCTCACCCGAACCCTGATCTCGAGAGATTGCATTCCCTAATTTATATCAATTATCTTCCTGGACTTCCGTAAATAGATTAGATTGGCAAACTATCACTATTTGTGTAAGTTACCGATCACCTTGAGATCGGCGATCTAAAATTATTTTGTATATCCAATTATTATTACGAATAATATACATAGTGTAATCACAATCTTATGTAATATTTATCTTTAAATACTAGATAGAAACTGTCCCAGTTACTAGCATGATTCCTGTTTCTTTCGGGTAAAAATAGTTTTAAAGACATTTTAACAAAAATTTGCTTTAAAAAGAAAAAAGTGTAGAGACCTAATGCCTAAGACTACAAATTTCTAATAAATAAAATTATTCAAATTTTATCTTCCTTTCTTAGAATTCAAATTATAAGGAAAATATCGATACTTACATGTGCATTTGTAGAAACGGAATATGACAAGGCATGATCACGACTCGTTATCGAATAAATGACCTGAGGTTCATTTTAAGGCCAAAGTGCCGCTAGCTGTTATGTGGTATTTACACCACAGGATGTTATGTGGTATTTACTCTTAACTAAATTCTGTAAATTTTATTATATTTCAATTCACAAAGCTATACTGAAAAATATTCTTAATAAAAATCCACTTTCTTTGTCCCTGGCGCTCTGAAATGGGTATTATAAATGCAAAATAGATCAAATATAATAATAAAAGAATAAAATTTAGAACAAAATTTTCGTCTTTATCGAAAGTTTAAATATTTGTGAAAATATTTCTTTTGGCTGTTTGGGTGAATTGCCTTAGCACTTGTTAAAAAGTAACAAGTGTTTGAAAAATTCGTCAGTCGTGTTAGGTCCTGGCTAACCACTCTTACAATTAGTAACGATAAGTAATGATAAACTGCTCTAAAGCAGTCGCATGGATAGCGAAAGGTCATGGGTTCGAATCCCATCTCAGAGTGCCAGGGACAAAGTGTATGTTTTAAGCATTTTATTAAGAATATCTGAAAAGTTTTTTAAGCATTGCTCATATATATATTAGCTACTTTCCTTGAAATTTTAACGTGCTTACGCAATAGTAGTAATGTGATATTATTCTTTAATTTTTGGCTATCGTGATTATTAAGTATGCATGGGACTAGTGGATTAAATCATTATCAATCAGAATTCAATGCGCCGAAGGAGACGACAAAAAAGAACTTCAAAAAATTTAATGAAAACATATGAATGAATGTCAGAATTGTAATGTCGCCTGTCTATCGTTTACATGTTATAAAAACAATTGTGCCTGTTTGCCTTTTGTTAAATATCCTTTTTATGGCTTCATTGTCTTCGTTACTTATGCCTTCCTTCCTTATAAAATCAGGTTTTAATGCATAGTCATTTTCCATTAATGGAAAATGACTATGCATTCCTTTCTAACCATGTTTCCATAACTAAAATGCCGCGTCCTTATCAAAGTAAAATATCATATATCTGTACAGCGAAATTAAATTAGAAAATATGACATTTGAACAGATTTTTTAACAGTGGTTAAAAAACACTATTTGTCAATCAGTAAACTAATGTGCAGCCACAAGGACAAGTTAACGTTCAAACCATAATTATTGTTACAACCTATCATTGTTGATTCAAAAAAAAAGCTATTTAAATTTACCGGTGTTAATAACCTAAATAATCCACTGGCTCTTTTTATGATCACGCCCTAACATAATCGCGATTTATAAATGTCCCAATGAGTCATTCACCTTTAGAGTCGTGTTAATTTGCTTCACTATTTATGCATATAAATAAATATTGACATAACCACTTGTGGGATGCTTAACATTAAGGTAAACGGCCGATGATGGTCAAAGACCTCTCGGTCTTAAGCCAACAGCCATAATAACTTGTTTGACGTTATTTTAATAAAATTGGCGAAGGAGCTTATAAAACAATGTAAAAAAGAAAATCTTGTAAGTTCAATGCCTTACATAATAACTAAAATTCTACTTAAAAATATGTATTGCTTACAAAATTGCTTACTCGGATATATTATTAAACGTTTTAATTTTCCAAAGTTCCATGTATTCCCCGACTGTTGTTGATTTTAGGACAACGTCACATCACTATTTTTTATAATTTCCGTAGTTATGATAAGTAATGATATACAATTAAATTACTTTTATGAGACGATAAAAGATCTCTTACACTATTAAATTCAGACATTTCTTATAGGAAAAAGGGAGAAATCTCTTATTGCCATGCATTGCAAAATGAACCTAGACTTTATAACAAGTTTTTATAAGTAAAATATTTAAAATTTTGGTCTTAGAAACAATTTAAGAAATATCAATTTGATTTCAGTATCATTTTAGAACAAGGAAAATAATAAGAAAATCATCAACACAATAACATAGACAAATTTATCTAGTATTTGTTTGTCCTCTATATTTAGAGCGCATCGTTTGGATGTAACCCAGATGATCAAAAGATTGATCGAGGGCAATCCCTTTTAATGTTTCTAAATTGATCAAAGGAAAATTTTAATTATAGATTATAGTAATACCTAGCGAAAAACGAAAGTCGATTACCAAACAGCTGAACATATATTTAATATATTATAATATCTGATTTATTATTTAAATACTTATATAAATCCGTATTTGCATTCAGTAGTCGTATAAATCAATTTAATAATGAGTTTCGCAAGTTTGATTTTAACTACGAGTACACTGTAATAAAAATATTATAAGATTGGCCTACTTTAGAAATTAACTAGCTGATTTCCGTGACTTCACCAGCCTAAATTATAGCCTATGTCACCCGCACGTGACGTAACTTCCCGTAGGTAAAAGTTTGAAACTTTAAGTCGTTATATTATTAGTATAGATATACTCGTAGAAAGGTTCAGTAAGTACCTTCTTCTAACTGAACTGTATGGACTTTGGAGATCCGGATGAAATATATATCAACTACAAGACGATGTGATAAAAGATATACAAAACTAATAATACTACATAAATGACAATCTGTTTATATCATGCGTAGCATCTGATTTTGTAATCTATGTGAAATATTTTTAGATGAATAAATCCCAGACGTATCGCAGATATAACAGCTCTTTGATACATATCCACTTCAATCGTTAATGTTATTAACGTTGTTTATATGTCACCATGACCGTAACAGGAACCACTAAAAATACATAGTATGAGACGATACCCACTACTTTAGCTAAACTTTTCCGTCAACGATCAACACCGGAACGTGCCGGGCACGAACCAAAATACTAACGCTCCTTAAACTTGTAAATATTTTTTTGTGAACGACTAATAAACGGATCGCATCTCAATATAATCTCAAACACTTGCATTTTAGCGTTAATATGTCATCATCATCATCAGCCCTTTTACGTCCCCACTGCAGGGGCTCAGGCCTTCCTTATGGATGGTTAAGGAGGATGGGCCATGACCCTCCACGCTGGCCCAATGCGGATGGGAGGGTATTAACGACTGCAAATGCAGCCGGAACCAACGTCTTAACGTGCCTTCCGCAGCACGGAGTAGCTCGAGATAATAACTTTTTGGTCACCCATCCCGTGACCGACCCTTGCGAAAGTTGCTTAACGACAACGATCGCGGGCCGCGGCGCTTATCCACTACGCCACCGAGCTACCACCGAGTTAATATGTACCTGAAGTTTAATATTATTAGTGCAATGTCTTCCTCACAAATCATGGGTAACGGATATATTTATTATTTTGTGATCTAGTAACAAGAACTGTGTCATAATGGGTTGTAGTTGAAGCGTTATTGACAATATTGATTACACACGATTGATCCGATGCAATATTGATTACACACGGTTGATCCGATGCAATGGGCATAGTTACTGTAGCATTTTTTTCGTACTTGATACGTTCATAGCACGGTCGTGGCATGAGCACGGTATAATAGAAAATGTTCTAAAATGTAAACCTTTTTTAAACGAGATATTTATAACAATATTTCCTTCCAATACAATCCAATTGACGCACAACATATTTTTCTCTTCTATTGTCACAAAAATATAAAAGTTTAAAATAAATTCTATTTATTTGCAATTAAAAACACGTTTCGTTTACGTTGTTATTGTGTTAAATCTTTCGTTGCATTTACTATATGCATAGTATAACCTTATTACAGAAGGTTATCTCGTTGTGATATTTTGCCTCTTTTTAACTTTGTTTATAGGGCGTAATCTTCGATAACACATATCTGTCCATGAGAATTCTTTCTTTCCCGCTACATCATATTTTTGCCGTTTTATTTTCTCGCACCTCCTTGCGTGAAATCAGCAAGAGCTATCATCTGTCTCTTTTTGTCTCGTTGTTGATTTCGTCTAGTTTTCAATTTGGTTTTACATAGTCATAATATATAGGTACAGTCATGAACTTATATTGCGTGTTGCTATGTTTACACATTCCGTCTCACCCCCGCACCTCGATTGAGCCTCAGTAGGACAAACTTCCATTAAAAACTGCTATTAGTCTAATAGGGATATCACAGAGAAAAATTTTCAAAAACATTAATTACCCGGTAAGCATAATCGTCATTTTGGTTCAACTTACGTGCGTCACATTAAACCTATTGTTTTACAAAGTTGTCTACTTTCTTACTGTTTATTATAGTACGTCGCACGCGTGATGAGTGCGGTCACAGAGAACTATGACGCAAGAAATGTCGCCACCAAGAATAGATAGACGAACAGTAGACACCTGTAACGACGACTTCTAGACTTATATTTAGGTGAATAGAGTTTGGATGAGCTTTGATATATGTCATACTGAAAACTAAGATTTAAGAGAGATAATTTATTTAGCTAGAAGAAAAATCTTCACTAAATCTGTCATGAATTTTCGACTAACTGACCGATTTGCGATCTTTTAAAAGAATCCATAACAATTTTATAAATGCTTGGTTCAGTAATTTAGAGGTGAAAAGTGTTTATGTAAATTACTGAACCAATTTTAGTATAATTAAGTACCTACTTATATAGAGTGGGCCTTGGGAAAGACAGAAGAGAGCTTTTTCACTAAAAATAGGCTTGAAAGGAGAGATGATAACCAAATTCGACGCGGGTGAAGCCACGGGCGAAACGTTAGTCAAAATATGTTTTAATCCAGTGTATTGTAACAGAAAATTAAGAATCGCTAAATGATAATGTTACTTAGTGAATAATTTAACCTAACCTATGATGATTTCTAAATATTGATTTTTGTATTTATAATTACATTTTTAACAGATAATAAAGATATATTGATCAAAAAACATTATCTCAAAACAGAAGCAGTGCATATTAGAAAAATGGTTGGTGACGTTACAATACTAGGTACAGGTACAATAGCTAATAATAAAATAACACGTAAACTAGAAAATTCTGTCTAACCATGATTCATGTTTCTATTCATGACAACTCTTCAAAGTTTAACTTATAAGCTTTTTACCGCGTCGCTATTTATAAAAAAGAAAAGAAATTGGTAGGCCATACTCCACACTAAAATATACTAACTACTTTCATCCAAAAACTGTCTGTATATCTTTTACTTTTACTATGTCATTGTGGTTTTATTTTTTAAGTACTGAAAAGAAACCGTAGGTTCCTGCTTCTTCTCTATAAACTTTTGTTATCCAGAACGACTGTCTGTTCTTTTGTCGTCTTTTCAAAACTTTGAGATAGGAATGCACGCTTTTTTTTATAAATCGAATATAAATGGAAATTATTTAACTGTCCGAAACTACGGGATCGAACTTAAAACGTCTTTCACCCACGAGAAACTACAAAATAGGCCATTGACATAAGCTATGATTTACATGAGCGAACTCGCAGGAAAAGAAGTAATTTATGATAGAAAATAATATATAAAAGTATATCACTACGCGTTATTAAGAGAATTTA
Organism: Diatraea saccharalis; assembly: GCA_918026875.4. Classification (NCBI taxonomy): domain Eukaryota; kingdom Metazoa; phylum Arthropoda; class Insecta; order Lepidoptera; family Crambidae; genus Diatraea; species Diatraea saccharalis. Next base: position 11,517,407 of record OU893337.1, read on the forward strand.
ATTTGTAAAATCAATTACCAATACAATAAAATCTCTATATTTCTTATAATAGTCGATAGTTCCTTGCAAATAAATATGATTTGCGTTTAAACAGCTATCAATAAATCAGAGAGAACAAAATTAAATTCATTTATTGCTTGTAGTAACATTAATCTGAGTACAAATTCTATGAATACATTGAAACATTTTAGCTAACCTAACACTTGCATCTTTGTATTCGATGCATTATTGCTCAAACTCCTGATAATGTTAAGAAAATTCCTTTGATAGAAACCATTATTTGAAAAAAAAAGAAAGAAAATGTTAACGACTGCAGATGCAGCTTAAGCCATTAAGCCATTCCAAATCATGAAGAAGCTCGGATAATAATTTTTGATCACCCATCCTATGACTGACCTTGCGAAAGTTGTTTAGCAATTGTCCTGCAGACCTTCGCTATAGCTAGAGAGATCAAATACACACACTCAATGCTCCACCAACGCACACATGAATATAAGTCTTCATAATATTTCATTGCCTGTCGTCTTTGATCAAATTCTATATCATAAAAACAGTCTCTCTAACGTATTTCAAAGTCTTTAAATACCTACGTCATAGAAAAATAACCGGATTCAACAAAAAAGTCATGACTTTTGAAGCTTTGTTTTGTTAAAATGATGAATTTCACCTTCGGTATTAAAATACTTGTTATTTTTCGCTTTTTTGAAGTCTATTTTTTGTTATTCACAAAATCCAACTTATATTTCCTAAAAATATAACTGGTGCGCCGATACAATATCTTACTTTCGATCCGATAAATATGACATTTGGTATAGATAATTTTTTCAAGACACGAGTGTTGTAGTGCTTAACTTTTAAAAGATAACCTCGAACTCGCCAAACGCGGCACTGACAAATAGTTTTAATGAAATCAAACTTAATTAACTTCTTAGATTACATAGATATAACGTAATTATGTAATATCAAAAACTACAACCCTTTATGATGCAGTTCTTGTAAATAGATCACAAAATAATATTTTAATGTCTCGGCATTGATTTGTGAGGAAGACATTGCACTAAAATATTGGACTACAGGTTGGTACTATAATGGCTAATTACAAGTAGTTGATATACTATTGAGATGTGATTCTATAACGTTAAGATTAGCAGAATTAAATCCCTGAAAGGAAGTAAGATAAGTATTAGACACTGTTCATGCCGCCCTCAGTCGCACTATCTCTATATTAAAAATGAGTAAATGATCATGAGTTCATGACCTTTCTTGTTGATTGTTTTCTTGTTGTTGACATTAGAGGAGTATTAGTGTATAACCTTGATATATTTTTATTTACATATATTATGTTTGTACTATTTATTTATTATGGTTCATATTTTTTACCTATAAAATAGCAAATGGCGGCGTTAATGCCAAAAAGGCATTCTTTTATTCATGAATATGTATAGTAAAATCAAAACTAGGTACTATTTTGTGAGTTTACTTTCCACGATTTACGTTTAATTTATATTTTTGTTTAGGGAGTACACACTATTTCACTATACTTTTTCCCTTTTGTGGGCCTGCTGGTAGAAAAATGGTATGAAATAAACCTGCCCTCGTCTTTAATAATTGTTCATATAAAATTTTAGTACACAAAATGCTCAAATAAATAACAATAAATGGACATTAAATATCATATAAAATCAAATCGTTTCAGAGTACAAACCTCAAATTGTTAGGATGCATTTTCACCGTTTGCATGCTAAGAACAGCCGACACCGGCTTCGGCCATAGTCCACCGAATCGGCCACAGACAGTCCTGCAGAGGGCCAGGCTGTCGTAATACGATGAAGCATCCTCAACCAAACTCCTCGGCCGATCAGACCGCTGACAGCCATCAGTTCCCATGCACTTGTAGACCCATGAAGGCCTGTTGAAAAACATTTAATATATTTTATCAATTTCAATGCATCCACATAATCCACATAAATAAACTTACGACAAAGTTAATCGAACATTAGTGACAAAGTTATAAACTTTATTTTACAGGTAAAAACTTTTTTAAATGGACAGAGCTTATATCGTGCCGATATAGGGTGAAAAATGTTGTGTATTGCATACCTACTTATAATTTAAATGTCTACATAATATAATTAGATTATTGGTTGTCTTGAAAATTACTGTATCTATTTGTCTGTCTGTATGGTTGGTTGTCAAGCCTTATTTAAATAATTTTCAGAAGCAAAAATTGCAAGGATAAATAAATAATTTCAATAATTTATTGAGACATGAACATTTCAACTATACAGATAGAATATGCTCGATGGCGGAGTGGTTAATGCGTTCGGTCTACAATGCAGAAATTAAAAAGTTTCGCAAAAGCTGGTCAAAGGATGTGTAACTGGAAACTTATTAGTTCGAAAGACTGCTTTGGAAGACACGTTAAGCCAGACCTGTGCTCCAGCAATGACTACATTAAAATAGGCTGATTATGAAATGAAAATTATATAGAATAACTAGCTGACCCGACAGACTTCGTCCTGTCAAAAAGATTTGTAATGTGGCAGTTTTTTTGCCTACGTATTTAAAAAAATTCTCCTGAACAGAACCGTCACCCTGGTGATAGGGCGTTGTGAACTCCTCCAACTATGCATTCTGTGCTCCAACGCACACACGCACATTGTTTTGATAGATATGATCTTTGACGTTAGGAACACACCTACATTGCTTAGACAACAGTGAGTGCTTGTAATTAATATGAACTTTATACCATAGCAATAAAGCTCAAATTGACTACGTTTTAGTTACAAATCATTTGTATGGGAAAAAGAAAAGGGCTATTTTTAGGGTTTTCCCAGCAATAATTCTAATTTTTCTCGCCGTAAAAACCATCCTTGAACTTCAACGAACATTTTAAAAAAAGATTTGGCCAAATTGGTCGAGGCGTTGTTGAGTTATGCGCTTACCAACACATTTTGCGATTCATTTTTATATATAAGAAGATTATTACTCATGACGTGATAAAGATAGCAAAACTTAAGCATCGCCTGGCAGTGTCAATTGAAGAAAATATATTTAGTGGAAAAATCGCTCGTGCTACTGTTATTTTGTATTTAATTAATACCTTTAACTTTTGACTTACAATTACTGAAACATAATTAACTTTCAATAAGTCTATACTTTTCAATATTCATCATAATTACAAAGCCAGCTACAGCAATTTTAATAAATTTAATGACACGACATTCTTGTTTGTGGCGATTATTTTTTTTTCGGTTAGTAATTTTATATCGTGAAACAATAACCTCTGTGAAAGGATGCGCCTCATGATACGGACAGTGGTCTCTAAGAGAATATAACACTCATAATATCAGAAAACGTATATATTATGTCAATAAATATATAGAGATAAGAATTTTACAAATCTGCTGTACATACCCTTAGTAACAATATAATCAATAGACTGCCTTTTGTGCTTTGAGAATAAAACATACGAATAACTTGTAAGAAAAGGGTATTGAATACTTAGTTGTGCATTAGTTTTAATATAAACATGAGGATATAATTAAATTTATAAATTTAAATACGAAACATCAAAAAAGTTAACTTCGTAAATATACTCTAATAACAATACTAAACGATAATAAAAATATTGTATACTGTTAACATTTTTTTTTCTGTGTTGAATGATATAATTAGAACAACTTGTAACATGTGTGGAAAATGTCTTAAACGCTTGACGACCCACTTACGTCGCAACCATGATAATATTAGTGGAGATTGAAACATTCTTTAAAACTAAATTAGACTCTATATTTCATTACTGCACAGATTGACAAACCACTATCCGCCAGACCAGACCAAATCCTACTATTATTATAAATACGAAAGTTTGTAAGAGTATATCTATGTTCTATGTTTTTCTATCGTAAACGGATATTTCTAATAAGGTTGAATTACGGCTACCTTTAATCCCACTAAACGGTTTCAAAAATTTTGTGGGCTTCAGAAGACTCGTCAAGTCGTTGATCCAGGCTGTAACCGCAGTCTTTAACACTTACTAAACCAAAAAATTGGGCCATGACCCACCATGTGGGCCTTTTGAGTGCCGCAAGTTGGGTCATATATGACCCAAACTCCCTATTCAATTCGATTCCCTCCAAAGGGAAGGCCTATGTCTCAGCAGTAGGAAGATTAGTGGCTATTAATGATAATGAAGTATTTTAATTTCTTCAGTATCTGTAAGATTATGAGGGTAGCTAAAAATGTATTATTTGAAATAGGCTTTTCTTCGACTTCATAGAGGAATTATGAAAATAAATGTAAAAACACAATACTTTTTAGTAATTACTTAGCAATTAACTTACTCGTAAACTATTGGCGTTGTATCCTTAATTTCATTCTCGTTGCAGTACACCAAGTTGGCTGCTATTATCACAAGAAGAATCCACTGAGATGACATCATGATCTATAAATATAAAAATAAATCTTATAAAATACTTAAGCTTGTACCTAAAATATTAAAATGCCTACCGAATACCTGAAAAGCTTATTATTTTTAACAAGTGAACTACTATATTGTGATTTAACGAAAAGTATTTTATTTCCACGATTTCGCCCGTCTAAATTTTAGTCTGTCACCCGTATATAATGTAAGCTACTTGGGTGAAAGAATTTTAATAATCAGATCAGTATTCCCGAAAAATAACCCCTACAAACAAACAAATTTTACCTTTTAATAATATTTGTACAGGTATTCCTAGTTGCATATTGATTTGGCTCATCGTTAGGCCTGAAGGCTGGGCGTCAAAACGCGAGACGTAATAAACGGTCTCTTCAATGATATAGATAGGGACAACGAATTGCGTATTTTGAGTCAAACGGCCTGTACAAAATCTCAACTGATTATTCTCAATAATTTAAGAATTTTACTTTTCACAAGGCAAAAGATCTAGTTTTTATCAAACTACTATCAACTGATCATTAAAGGAACTAAAATCATATATGTAAACCTGTTTAAGTAACCTTTAAGTTCAATTTGAGCCATGCTAAACTTTAAATAATCAATTCAAAAACCTGGTAAAAAATATTTTTAGTTAATTATAGTCAAATCATTACGTAAGATTATTTTAAAATTGCTCCGTAAGGACGTTGAGTAAACAGTTTAATCACATATTTATCAAATTTCGATCTAGAGAAGAGCGTAGTTACGACTAAAATGTGGGAAAAATTATCAATCTTAGGGGTGACTGTGACTTTGCTAATAAAGATTTTTTTACTGAACATTTGACTGAATCAAATCTCATAATAATATGAATAGTTATCGTTTGTATTTAAATGTAATCCATACGAAGAGATCAATATGGCTAGCATCCCAATAGCAAGAATGTAATAAAATAATTATTTTTTTCCTAAGTTTTAACAATAATAATTAGGAACATTTCAAACAGATCAAAGTTTTCACGAATGTTATCACGTTTAATGTCTAAGGCTATCACACAAATTTCTCACTATATTACTATGGGATTAGGAAATCTATCTCGTAAACAAATACCCTCAAATACCTGTAGTCTTCAGAGTTAATAAGTTAAATCGATTTCAAAATTTTTAATACAATTCCACTCTGTAATTTACGTCTATTACACGAGAAAAATATTTTACTTTATTTATAAAATGATAAAAATATCGTATGCTTTCATTATATTCAAAAAATTTATCTATAAATTAACAATAACCTGTAAACAAAAATTATGCTATGAAAAAATCTCTATGACAAAATATAATGATAAGTGTCAAACAGTATTCAAATTTGCTGCCTTTTACTGCGAAAAAAGATCCAATAATTATCTTTGGCCCTTTTTACGAAAATACACAGACAAAGGAGTATGATTGTCACAGTTAAAATTTATTTATATGGAGAAGTGCAGAATATTCTCTTATTAAAATTTTCAATTAACTAAAAAAAGAAATCACTTAAACATAATACAAATTACCATGTGTTTGATATCTGTTTAGAGAATGTGAAACAATAACAAGAAAGAAAGATACAGTCTTTATATAGAAACAATGGTCTGCGATAATAAATATTGGTGTCTCAAGAAATTAATACACACATCAACATCGTCTGGGGATATTTTGTATTAAGTTCTGAATTCAAAAAATACTGGCCAGTTTTAAAATCTTTTGATGAAAACTTATTTTGTACACCCTTTTTTGATGATTTCAAATCTTAATAAAAAAAATTCAAACGAAAGATTTGCGCGGCATAATACGAACGAAAAATTCAAACGATTCCTGATTCGCGAAGAGTACGTGTATGGCGAACTCCTGATCGTAAGAGCCGCCTGCAACACCCGCAGGAAGTACATCCATACCATGGCGGGACGATTATGGTTTGGGCGGAAATTCGTGTTGGTGGAAGAACAAACCTAGTTTGGATCAGAAACACCATGACTGCTGAAAAATACCTCAACCAAGAGTACCAATAGTCTACCCACATCGACTACAATTGGGTGAAGAATTCACGCTCATGCACGACAATACTCGTTCGCACACAGCGCGAGTGGTCACCAGCTGGCTTCAGGAGCACGATGTATCGGTCTTAGACTGGCCCGCGCAATCACCAGACCTAAACCCCATAGAACACGCGTGGGACATGCTCCAAAGAAGGGCTTGGAGGTATTTACCGACAAACATTGTCACTGAAGAGCAACTATTTTTGCATCTTTCCAGGACCTGGGACAATATCCCGCAGCAAGACTTTGATAAATTGATTCGAAGCATGAGAAATCGTTGCAGGACATTTGTTAACGTCATGGGTGATTTTACTGACTATTGTTTTTCGCAAAATTGCAAATAACGGAATAATTTCGCTATATTTTTCACTTTTTCTTGTAAAAAACATTTATCGTTAGTTTTACCATTGTTCTACTTTTCGTCTTTACTTAAATATTTTTTTTAGGTAAAAAAAAATATTTATCTTTTATTCTATAATTTACGCTAATAAATGGGCTTTATAAAAATATAAACATGTTGTATGTTATTCAGAAAAAAAACTGAGAAAATTATGAATAATTAAAATATCCCTAGACGATGTTGATGTGTGTGAGTGTATCTATGTTTATGTATCTGAATGATGTCTGTTATTAAAAAATTTAATTTGATTTTAATTAACTTTGTTAATATTCGGAGATAATTGGAATAAAAAAAATAAACCAGCTCAGCCTAAGATCACAGACATATCAGCCTAACCTAAAAGTGTTTAGAAAAAGTGAAAAACATCAACTATATCCATCTCGTGGTAGGGATAAAGTGGACTTTTAACACATTTTTCATTAAGTGAAAAACAATTCAAGAAACATCTATTGACTCCCATAGAAGTTTCTTGAATTATAATATCTTATTTTTCACTTTTATTAATAAACAATTTTGACGTGGGTTTAAGTTCTTATATTCCTTACTTGTTCGTTTTTAAAAGTCTAATAAACTTTAAAAGTTTGTATCTATCAAACTACTGAAGGGATTTTCATTAAACTTATGCTGTTCTCTAAGTTGTTAACGAATTAATAAAACAAAAATCATTACGAACCGATGCCTAATTTGTGGGAAATACGTGACATATGTATGTATGTAGATAAATAAATGCATATATACATTTCCAAAATATAGTACATGTACTTAAACTCATATAGACTAACATGTTGAATGTTGCGCTATTCCAGCATAAACCTAGATAAAGATAAAAAATAAGTTCAAAATCTAAACCAATCTACAACTAAATATCGCTCTAAAAAGATTATAACAAGAAATTTAATGTAACGTCACGTATCACGCGGGCAACTAAGTCACTTCTAATGATACCTCCTCATTTTTCCAGTAACGATAAGTAGTTTCGAAGCTATAAGAGAACAGGATGAACATTCTTACATGCATACATACCGGCCAAAATCATAACCCTCATTTTCACTTCGCTGCCATAGTAGCGTAAAAAAGATAATCTTCTTTTTATTGTCGGTTAAGGAAGAAGATAACGAAAAAATTACCAAATTACATACCTACTCAAACAAAGTGTTTTTATTTGAACTCTAACAGGAAATCACTACTATTTTATAATCTCACAGTATTGTTTTTAATAATTGATAACGAAGTAGGTTCACAGAATGTATGAAATAATTACAGCTCGCATTGTATTACATTATTTCTGACTATCACCTAGGCAATTTAGAGAATTGCGAATTAGATATTTTGAGAAATATTATAACTTATTGATTTTATATAATGTGAAATAAAGGAACACATAGCTTTAATAAATGTTACAAGTGCGTTTAAATTATTTTTGTAGCACATTTAATATATTTTTCAATTGATACTCTTATGAAATTCACCATTCTAACACAGACAGATATTATGATTAAAATATACGAAGAGGAGAATGTGTGTTAAAAATAAGAATATTGATTGGTAAACATGAACATAATACTTGACAATTACAAAATTTGACTCCAGATTTCATCAAATCAATTTATTTTTCTTCTAATTATTTTTCACCTGCCTTTATATTGTAAACCATTATGTATACCTACACTTATGAGTTCGTTTTAAAATCATAATCATTATATTAAAGGTTGACAATATAAATAAATTGGTAATAGAAGGTGTATTTGTTAATTTGTTGCTACTTTCAAATATTAAATAAATAAATAAAAATGTTTTTAACCGGTTCTCAATTCGATTGTATTTTTTTTTCTGTTCGATACCTCCCAAATTTTTACTGGGTGGACCAATTATGATGATTCTTTCTTTATTTGAAAGCTTGCTTGTCGTGTAGTCCCATTAATGCAGCTCTGGTAATAGCATCTATGAGAAAACCATGTAAGTCTTTAATTTTCATTAAATACACATGAAATAAAAACTTTAAAAAAAGTTAAACCTATTTCAAATTTAGAAAAAAAGTAAAAAATAATATCTTAATCTTAACTTACCTTATATGCGATTATTTATTTTTTTAAGAAACATTGAAGTGGATCGGTCAATATTTATCTACAGAAAACCTCAGCGCGACTTCAATGTTTCTTTAAAAATTTAACAGCATTTAAGAGACGTATTATTTTTCACTTTGTTAAATTTGACGTCGGTTCCATTTTTGTTTTTCATTGTTGAATCGATGTCATTGAATTAATGCAAGTCAGAGTCAAGGAAGATGACTCGTTGATTTTCTAGTAAATGTTAATTGTCATAAATTTGTTGTTAATCCTGAAGGTAGGTATAGGAAGGTACTGTGAACAGTAAATGATTTCTTCAAACAACTATTTTTTATTACCACCCGCTTTAAGGTTCAGTGCAAATCTCGTCTATCGTCTCATGGCAGTATGCGTTAGAATGCAACCAAGAAAGCCAAGGTCCATCTCCATCGAGTATGCAACATTCTTTGATAAGTGAAGCAACATTCAATAACATTTTGTCGGTTCTGACATATATACTTTTACTCTTTGGTTCTGACGTTCTGCGACCGATAAGATGCGACGCATATTTTGTCTCGCAGACATGGACCAACTCCAATAGACAAGAGCTGTATTACTTAATTATAATAATTAAATCAAAATTGACTTTGAAAATTAACATAACTAAAAATGATTCAAGTCTATTCTCATTCCAACTAATAAACCATGGTATGTAATACCTTGTCCCTTTTAACAACCGCTAGCTCCGCTCATACTGCTAACCGTAGTTGACAAAACTTTGTGGTCTCTTTATCTTTTAAGCTTAGACAATACTTCAGAAACAGCTGAAAATTATGTAGCCTTTTATACAAGCGCACGCCTTTTATACATGCGTTAATAAACTGAAAACACGAGACCCCAAGGTACCTTCTCAAATTTTTTTTTTCGTTTTACAGAAATACAGTCTCAGTTTTACGGATGTGACAGCGAACTAAGACTGGTAGAAAATTAAAATTTTATGGTTTGTCTTTTTTTGACGTGATTGACGTGCCGTCAAATGATAAAGTTATCTTTCTTCATTACATAATAATCTAAATATATATAACTCAAAGATGACTGACTGAAATAGTGATCTATCAACGCACAGCCCAAACCACTGGACGGATCGGGCTGAAATTTGGCATGCAGGTAGATGTTATGACGTAGGCATCCGCTAAGAAAGGATTTTGACCAATTCTACCCCCAAGGGGATAAAATAGGGGATGAAAATTTGTATGAAACTTAGTCAATTTTATGCCAATCGAGCTGAGATTTTGCATGCATAAAGCTACTATGACGTAGGCATTCCCTAAGAAAGGATTTTGATAAATTTCACCCCTAAGGGTTTAGAATAGGGGATAAAAGTTTGTATAAATCTTTTTAGATTTTCGACTGATTGAACTGAAAAAAAAGATTGGAGCTATTATGATAAAGACGTCCGCTTAAATAGGATTTTGATAAATTCAACCCCCGTGAGGATAAAATAAGGGATGATGGAGGATGTAAATGTATTAGTTTGAACCAATCAGTACCTAATGGAACTAATAAATAAATATTCGTTAGAAATCTGCTCAAAGTAACTTTACCACGCGGACGAAGGCGCGGGCAAAAGCTAGTAATACATATATACCTAGTCTCATTCTGGTACATGTTATTTTGCTACATTATCTAAAATACAGAATAATGCTGACTTCCGATTACAGCTAGTCCTATTGCGTGTGACCGGCGCGCGCGCACGATTCACGATACAGCCGGAACGAAATTGAAATAAGCGAGACTACCGCATGCGCATTTTTATTTGATATAAATTATAAATAATAAATATTCGAAAATCACTAAAGTGATAATAATTTTCACGTTACTGAACATAGGTAGGAGGTACTATAAGCGTGACGGAACATTTTTCCTCGATATTTTTTAGAAATAATATGACGAATCCAAACTTTTCATTTTCTTAGAGTAATTGCATTTTGTAAACCGGTGGCATGCAGTGAGGTACTGCAAATTTATCCCATGTGAAGTCTACTCACAAAAAGACCCTGTCCTTAGGTATACGTCGAAGGTTTACCTACTGAAAACCTATAATTACTATTCCCTCAGGACAGAAAAGCATAGATGAAATCTTCGACTCAGCGAATTACTCATTCTAATTAAATGGGACTCTAAGTTTCTCGAGTCAAGAGCAAGATAATGTCGATGAAAACATGAAAAAATTAAGACATATTCTTTCTCTTCATAAATCTTAATGTAATATCACGGGTAGACAAACGACTTATCGCGGGATATCATGAATAAAAGTGTTTAAAAATCTATGTGGAGAATGAATCCCAACTATCAAACTGTACTCGGCATACTGACATAATTCATACACGAATAGATAATCTATAGCCGAAATAGTTGATTGTTGAAAATTTTGGTGCGTAAGAACTTTACCTTTGCCTTAGACAAGTAAAAGAATAGATACACTATTTATTACTATTTATTAATTGTCCATGGAATTATTGGACCTATGGATTGGATGACGCAAAAAGTTAAATATGTAATGTGTGTCGGTGTGTAATGCGGATGTGTGCAACCTACTGCTGCACCAATGATGAAAATACTGCTGCACCCATGTGAATCGTAGAACCCTTATCTAGAATTGCAGAATATCTGATCATTGACTTGTTATAGGGTGAAACAATGCTATAATTATGGGTTTGGGTATAATATATTGCACTGTAGTCGACGACCTCCACTAACTCCTGGATTAAAACGTAGTGTTTTATTGTCTCTGTCTTGTATTCAAAAAAGATTATTTTATTTTAGAATAAATATACACATAGCATGGACTCATACTGAAACAATTATCAGTCTGGTAAATGATCCGTTATAACTGAACTCATAACTCATAATTATACATGTTGTCACGCCAGATGGCGTTATACACACACAAAACAAGCAGTATCACGTTTTTATTATTAAGTCTGCAATTATAATTAATTGCTGTGCTTACAACGAAACAAAACAATGTAACTACTTTTATTTGCTGTAATGTGTGTATGAGTTCAGAAGAACAAGAAGAGCTACCTATCGAGCTAGTAATTCAGAATATTCACTTTGATAATAATGCTGTTTCTTTTCACAATTAGTTTACATAACTATTAGAAGAATTCACACTGACTAACTCAAGCAAAAGGACACAACCGTATTATGCTTTTCTCGAAATCATTCGGGCCATTTACGGCCCGGATGAATTACGGAATTTTAATATAAGTTTATAACAACACCTATTATTCTCTTCCTAAACGTCTTTGGGTATAAAAGATTAACTTTATGTGCAGGTAAATCAAAATTATAATGGAATGACAAACATCAGTTTAAGATAATTAACTATTTCAGGAATCAGACCCGGCGATTAGAAAAGGCAAAAACTTTTGTAAGTATAATCTATGCACAGATATGTAATGAAGGCTCAGTCAACCCACGAATATATTTATATTACAGGCTGGGGATCTTTTATTATTTATTATCGGCGACTTGGTTTCTGGAGTAATTATTTGTTTATGCTCAAAGAATAATTGTTTCGCTCATTGAGTTATTATTTTGCCCTAGCTGTTCCCGCGACTTCGCCCTCGTAAATTATAGCATAAGTCACCTGCGATTATTTAGATAAAAAATCCCTAGTGGAACTCATATTCACTACATTTTTTTTTAAATCACCCCTCTAGTCTCACAGCCTACTTAACACAAACATATGAATAATCAAATAGTTCCTCGTTATAATGTTACTGAAGACCTTTGCCTATTAATTTTGGCTTGAAATACTATTATTAGTTTTTTCTACTTTAACATCAAACTTGTTTTGGATATAACCGCCACATAAGAATATCTTACAAAGTTGATGCGTTAGAGGCGAAATTATATTTTGATCGATTTAATTAAATAAAAAATATATGAACATTTGATTTTTAGAATCAATACCATTTCAAAAATTATGAGCTAAACTATTTCTATCGGTCTTTATTACAAACTGATGGACTGAACTAAAGATCATGGAAAACTACTTTTTTATAATTGTGAAATTATAACTACATCACTCATATTCCCAAATCTTTTTAATCATTATAACAAAATTATAAGAAAGTAAACTAAATAGTTTGATATTTTAAGTTTGTTGTAAGTGTCTGATAATCTCATTAATTCATTTAAATAATGCCTATTAGATAATAATTAAGTATCTAATTAAATAACTGTAAAATATTAACTCTTTTGCCATAACTATTTTTAACTAGGTAGGCTTAAAAAATCGACTTGGACCCTGACATTTTTTAAGCACTTTTAAATACAAACGTTTTAGAGAATCATTTTTACGTAGTTTTATGGCGGCATAAAAACACACACGGAAATTCCTTGTTTCTTTCACCAATTAATGAAATTCATAAGAAGGTAAGTGTTAAATTAGGTAAAGTGTGAAAATTATATCGAATCGGTTGAGTTAGTGTTAATTTAAAAATATATATATATTGCCCAGTTTTTCTAATTCAAACAAAAAAGGTTCAAAACACCATAATGTCATCGCAGACCAATTTTAATATATATTATTGCCCTAATTAAAATTATTTCTTAATTGTTCGTAACTGTTATTGTACTTTAATTGTTATCCATGAAATGACTATAATATTACTAAAGCTGTTCTACCATCACTGATAGTGTGACACACCACCATAAGCATGTAGCACCGTACCGTTCTCCCAAATATAATCTTATTAAAGAAACTATGGAAAGTAGGTAACGCCCGTTAAACTGGTAGGTCAGAGTTCGAATGTACCTACTACGGCACTCATCACAGTGAATAAACATTTATCTTGTCATCGAGTCTAACTGAAGGATTTTAGTTTATTAAATTTTTAAAATTCAAAGCTGAATGAGGTATAATTTTGAATGCAAAAATAAGTGTACCACTTTTTATTAATATTTTCCATGTTTGTATTAGCCGCTAAATTGAATAAATTTAAGAATTAAAAGCAACCATCTTATTTTTTTCAGTTATGCGTAGCAATTTTGCGTGATGTTACCACTATACCTACTAATAATATAAAGAGGTAAAGTGTCTAACTTTGTTTGTTTGTAGGGGGTAATCTTTGTAAATACTGGTCCGATCATGAATATTTTTCCACTTACGAGAAACTACATCGAGTACTATGGCTAAAAATTACTCGGGCGAAATCGCGGGAAAACAGCTAGTATACAATAACATAATAATAATCATCAATTAAAATTTTATAGATATCATAATACATATATAGAAAAATAACAGATAGCGTCAACGGCAGCAATAATAATAATCTACATTTTGTAGCTATCAGTCAGCCGACTTTATACAACTAAATATTGGTTTAAGTAAATAAATATAATTTACTTACAAGTACCTGTGCAGTAATGTTTGAAAAAATATTTGCGCTTTGCTTCGTGCAGTTTTATTCGAATCAACAATCACTTTTCTAACACACAACTATCACTTTCGACTATCGTATGAGGCCATATGAAGAAAAAAATTTAATACAAATCCGCATTTTAAACAAAGAACAAGCAAAAAAGGAATCACATTTTAAAAAGTTTAACTGAAATATATTTTGCGCCCGCGTTGTAGTTTTTTACTTTTTTTTACTGAACACGAAACTGGCAAAGGCACCAAACCGGCCCGAAGTTTTTGCCTTTTTATTTATTTATTATTTTACTTTTTGTATGCTTGCATACAGTCTGTGTGCAAAGGAGGTCGGTTTCACAATGAGCGTTTTCCCGATATGGTTAGTTTTAAGTAATTTTGTTATTGTTTGACTCCGAACGCTTCGGAAACATTATCGCGGATTGATAATGACAAACGAGCGAACGTTGGGCGCGAACCGCTCTGATTGGACGACTGAACTAGCGATACTAGACGGCCGCGTATTTTGGCGGGAGATCCGCATTAATAGTCTACAAAATACACGTTGCCTTTCTACTACCTTGAACCATCAACTTTATATTCAGTTCCTTTTCGAATTTCAAACGATCCTCATAACATTTTTATGCATTGAGTTCACAAAAAGTAAGGAAGTTATATTTTAAGTGGAGTTTTACCTTTTTTACCAGTTCGTAACGATTCAAGTCGCATTAAAGCCGATGTTTATTTATTTAAAAAAATATATCTTATTTAACTTCCATAAGTTAAAATAATTATGTAAGTTAAATAAGATATATTTTTATATCTTTGCATACTTTTGATTTAAAAACTTATTTAGATTACGTAATCATGGCTAAAACAATTACACCTATAATACTAAATAATATCATCTAAATGTACGTGGAAATTATTTTTTTATTAAAATAGTTACAGAATATGTGCGAAACAATATCACTTTCAGTTTTCTATTAACAAATCTTCCACGCCGTTGTTGACGAACCCAAAGAATAATACAGGAAATAGATCAAATCTTTGAAATCGCTTCGTCAAAGAGATTTGAAGGAATAAATAGATTTAAGATTAGTTACTTGATCTCATAATGATCCATGATGTAATTCAACAGTTTATTTGTACAGAAAATTGCCTATTTATTTAGAGTAGAATACGAGGGTCAAACTGAAAGTTCTTAGAACTGGCCACTTATAAACAATATAATAAAAAAATAATTCTAAAATTTGAAAATATAACTCTTTGCCAATATTACTGAGTATATATTTCATTCATTTGTCATTTGTTTTACGATTTGGCGGCAAATTGAAAATTGTCTGTGTCACGTCATCATGGATTTAACACGAGAAAATTTTCGTGCAATGATTTTTTATGACTTTCGATGTCATTTAAGTCAACAAGAAAGTTATGATAGACTACGATTGACCTTTCACGATGAAGCCCCATCTCGTGCGACTGTTTACAACTGGTTTAATGAGTTTAAACGTGGTCGCACTAATCTCACTGATGATTTACGTGAGGGACGGCCTTCTACGGCGACGACTGAAGATAACATCTGTGTTGTGCGGCGTATGATAGAGACTGACAAAAGAGTGACCTATCAACAGATTCGGACAAGCTTAGGCATCGGTATGAGTCAAGTGCACAAAGTCCTCCACGAACATTTAGCGGTCAGGAAGCTTTGCGCCCGGTGGATACCTCATAATTTGACTGAGGCTCAAAAACTCCATCGTGTGGATTGGTGTCGTAAAATGATTGAAAGATTTAACGGAGGTGACTCAAATGCTGTGTTCGACATACTAACAGGTGACGAAAGCTGGATTTACTGTTATGATCCTAAAACCAAAAGACAATCTGCTCAGTGGGTGTTTCCTTTCGAGGAGTTGCCAACTAAAGTGAAGAGAGATCGAAGTGCGGGAAAAAAAATGGTGGCCTCGTTCTTTGGAAGGATAGGTCATTTTGCAACAATTGTGTTAGAGGATCAAAAAACAGTTTCTGCAGAATGGTACACTACCAATTGTTTGCCACTTGTCTTGGAAAAAGTTCGAGAGAAACGACCTCGCAGTAGGATCCTCCTTCACCACGACAACGCCTCGTCGCACACCGCCAAGCGAACGATCGACTATTTGGCGACATCAAACGTTGAATTACTGGGTCACCCGCCGTATAGCCCCGACCTCGCGCCTTGTGATTTTTATTTATTTCCAAAAATTAAAGAAAAACTTAAAGGAAAGCTGAAGAAGCGGTGGCTGCGTATCGAGATGCCATTGAAGAGACCCCTAAGGACGAGTGGGCAAAGTGCTTTTCCCAGTGGTTCCATCGCATGCAGCGGTGTATTGACGTGAATGGACAATATTTTGAAAAGATATAATAAAACTAATAACTGGCTAATGTAATCAGTTTTTGATTTTCTAAGAACTTTCAGTTTGACCCTCGTATACCTAAACAAAAATTAGGTGACAAGGTCATGAAATCTTATCGGCATTTAGAGTTAATTATTTGAAATGGTCTTGGAAGTTTTATTATTATTTTTCAATAGCCATGATTTCGTACTAGTGATATTTTTTCGTATATTATCAATAATTCAGCACAAAATCATAATTATATAAATACTGAGCCTTTGGAAAGCCTTTCATCAAAGTTAATACCGTCGTTTTTTTATATTCTTGCATAGTACCAGTGTAGATTGGAATTTGATACGCCGAAGCGCTAAAAATGTCACATAAAAATTACGATGCATCGATTGTATGAGTACAACTATAGTAGATTTGCCTCGCTCTGATCAGCTATAAACATTTAAATGAAATGGTGACTGAAAATCGGCGTTTAAATAAAAAACCAAAACTTCAAAAATTCTTAAAGAATAACCACCGTTCGTCTGATATAATTAAACTCTATTACCTCTTCAAGAGATTAGTTTTCAGACAATAGATAATATAAAAGAGAATTCGCGGCAAGTTTTGAAGACAATGTCAAAATTATTTTTTTATTACTTTTTTTTATTTTATAAAATTATTTAAAACGATAATAATTCAATTGAACATTAGATTTAGAAATTAAATGCTGTAAATCATTGCTTAATTAACTGGAACTAATAACACGTACTATACGTTTACTTTATTGTAAAACGAATAGTTGCTTATATGTGTTTTTTAGTTCAGAAAGAATTAACAACGTTATCGGAACACAGCTATCTTATCATAAAGCGATTAAAGGAACAAAACAATATAACTACATTTACGTAGATATCTTCAAAAACGCCGATCGCTACTTCGTAAATTGGTTAAGTCGGTAGTCGCACCTATGAATCGAAATGCTATAGTTCGATCTTATAAATAGATGTACACGCGAATAGCCCTTATATTCCTATGACGTCAATAGTAGTTAGAAACACGGCCAAAACCGCTGTAACGTAGACGCAAATATGCCGCGCCTACTCTTATAGAAGCGAATCGATATGGATCTCATACTAAATATACAGTATCAATCACGACCGCCAGTTTATATTATTATGTACTGTCTATAATAATAATACAAAGTGCAGCATTGTAGAATAAGTTTTATTTACGATTTTTTATACGCCACTCAAGAGAGTATAGTATATATTCTAAATTTCAAATTTATAATGGAAAGTGCATTTTCTATTAATTCTCAATTAATAAATGTTAAAAACAACGTTAATGCAGAGATTCATTATCGCCTAGGTATATAGTATTCACATAATAAATTAGTTCCGTAATCCTTGCCAAAAACTTTTTCAAGTAATTACGTTATAATTCGATGAAAGAATTGTCTTTAAGAATAATTATTTAACTGCCTGAAAAACTTAAAAATCATTGTTGTATACACAATGTAACATTGTCACCAAAGTATTATTTTTACAATAGCGCCGCGTGAAGCATACCCACTTTCCTTTTTTTTTGTTGTAGCACAGTTTCCAAAGAATTCTTCATTTACTTTTCGTAATTACATTTACATTTTCAGCAAGGCCACAAGTTCATGAACTAGAATTAACACCAACACATTGGTAAGTTAATATTCCATGGGTTCTAGCCCAGGATAACTCAAAAATAATACCAATCTCTAAGTCGGCCTAAGTGTTTATGAAACATCTCTAGGAGATAATAATTTAAAAAAATATATCATGTCTGAAGTCAGTGTTTGTATATTATGTAATTAAAATAATTGTTTATATGTTATTTGTTCTATATATATATTTATTTATTTACTAAATGTATAATTAATGTACCGTTTGTTCCAGGTACCACACAGGCTCTGCCAGCGTTTATGTGACACTCCTGTGTGCCGTACCAACATCAGCTGAGGCAGTCCTGATTAATCTCTCATAAGTATCTGTTATTTATCGTCCTCTGTGTATCTTATGTATTATGTATTCCTTTAATGTACGTTCTTATTTTTTTTATTGTTTTCATTTTGAGATCAATAAATGTTTCTTATTCTTATATTTAGTGATATATAAAAATTTGATGTTACACCATAACAAAATCATAGGAAAGTAAAATAAGGGATCTTATGTTTTCTTCGATAGTATAAATATTTATATTGCCATACGTTAACCCATACGTTTCGCAAATTCGCCATTTCATTCCACATTTTTTAAATAGCGCCAAATCTATAACTTACAGAGATAGATAGATGAACTCTTTATTGCTCACACACAAATTAAAGTTTACAGGAAATTTCTTAGTTCTAGTGGGCAAAGGCGGTCTTATCGCTAAAAGCGATCTCTTCCAGACAACCCTTGTGTTAAAGGACACCTGTCCGAAGGATGTGGTAGTGTGCCAACATTTACAAAAAAAATAATAAAAAATAATATCCTAATACATATATATTACTGTAATATATAATACATACTACTAATACGCATTAACTATAAACTACATATACACTACGTATACATAATAAATCTATCCGTTCTAATGCAGACTAAGACTTATCCAGCAGGTACTCGTGAAGGTCTCTCATAAAAACATTAACAGATTTTGCCTGCCGGATATCAGACGGCAACTCATTCCACAGTCTGGCAGCCTTAACAGTAAATGACTCATGGTAGTAACCAGATCTAGTGAGAGGAATTTCCAGCACATCATCAGACTCCGAACGTAAACTGCGGGTGTGGTTTGCACCCAAAAACCGGAAACGCTCCTTAAGGTAGACTGGAGTGCGAGGGTCGTAAAGGATTTTGTACAGTAGCGTTAACGTGTGCTCCTCCCGGCGTCGTCGAACAGGAAGCCATTTGAGTTTACGCCTGAACTGGGATACATGGTCGAACTTACGCAAGCCATAAATAAATCTGATACACAAATTTTGAAGACGTTGAAGCTTGTTAAGCAGCTCCTCGCCGAGGTCAATGAGGCAAACGTCAGCATAGTCCAAAATAGGCAGAAGCAGCGACTGCGCCAGTTCCACCTTAGTCTCCAAAGGTAGTAGATTTTTCCATTTCCTAATGGACCCTGAGGCAGCATATAACTTGCGACTAACCTCGGTTATATGTGGAGCCCAGGAAAGGGAGGTATCAAAGAGGACGCCCAAGTTTTTCACCACCTCACTGAGTGTCAGTGTGACTCCATTCAGGATAAGTGGAGGCAAGGTAATGTGCTGGAGTCGTGCAATCTGCTTCGCACCACCGATGATGATCGCCTGCGTCTTGTCCGGGTTAATAGAGAGGCCACAGGATTGACTCCACACGTGGATAGTGGTGAGATTATTATTTAGTTTGGCAATCAGTCTATTCATATTGTCAAAGGTTTCCTGAGCATAAATTTGCAAGTCGTCGGCATATAGGTGGGATTGGCATGAAAGAAGAGGTGTTAGGTAGTTGATAAAGATAGAAAAAAGGAGTGGGGAGAGGACGCCACCCTGGGGCACACCGGCACTAACATCGCAAAAGCTGGACGTCTTTCCACCAGAACGAACACATTGCTGTCGACCAACTAGATAGCTTCGACACCAGTCGACAAATTGATCAGATTTAAAAGTTGCCCTTAACACAGCCAAAAGGATGTCATAATCGACTATGTTGAATGCATTACTATAGTCAAGGAGAATCAATATTGTTAACTGTTGATTTGACATACCTAGACCTATTTCATCTGTGACATTAATTAAGGCGGATGTAGTGCTATGGCCAGGGCGGAAGCCGGATTGGAAAGGACTTAACAAGGAATTGGAATTAATGTAGTAATTAAGTTGCAGATGGACGAGACGCTCGAGGACCTTCGAAAGAAAGGGGAGAATAGATATCGGCCTGAAATGAGAAGGTGCAGATGGATTGGAAATTTTTGGTATTGGTATAACTATTGCTTTACGTCAACACAAAGAGAAGTTCCAGAATTGAGTGAGAAGTTAAAAATATGACAGAGAATAGGTGTAAGGACTTCAGATCCCAGATAAATCATCCTACGGCTAATACCGTCGACGCCCTCAGCATCAGACTTAATAGTCGTTATATTTCACTCTCATCCATCGTCCTAAAACAGAATGCAGATCTTTGAGAATCGAAAGAGGTGGATAGAGAATTCTTCAGATCAGAAGAAATAGGAGAAGCGGCAGTGAAGTGTCGATTTAGGGAGTCAAGATCAATGTTTAGGGGAAGAGAAGATTTGGATTTACCAATGCCTAGGGAATTTAGGAAAGACCATACCTTAGCTGGATTACCACCCGACACAGATCTGTGTATGTATCGCCGTTGCGCATCTCTGCACATCCTACTACAGCGGTTACGCAGCTCTTTATAGCGGCAAAGGTGTACATCTGAAGGGTCACTCCTATATCTTACTTCGGCTACATTACACCTGGCCATCATCATTTTAATATCACTAGTAAGCCACGGAGCAGGGAGATGCTTCAAACGCACCGGCCGAAGTGGAGCATAAATGTCAAAAAGCTGAGTCAGGATAGAGTTAAAAATTTCCAGCTTTAGGTCTAGAGAAGGTGCATCGAAAACTGCATCCCAGTCAATGTTACCAAGATCAGCCAAAAAACGCTGTTTGTCGCTGCCGTTGAGATTTCGCTGCATGATTACTCGAGGTTTAGGTTTGGGACATCGAATTTTATACGAGATGTAGACAAGGTCATGGTATGAAAAGGCCTCGGCGGAGAATTGACCATGAGCTCTAACGTGTTCGACGGAGGCGACTATACCAAGATCTAGTAACGATGGATGGCAGTTTGGGAAGTTATGAGTGGCACTCAAAGGAAGAATGTTAAGATTAGTGGAGTCCACAATGGAACACAAACTTTTAGAGCGATAGTCCTTTTTAAAGAGGCAGGTGTTAAAGTCACCCATTATGATAGTATGATCCACTGTGGGCACCAAAGCCAGTCAGTAGTAGTTTAGATAACATTAACTAGGTTCTTGTTTTCACTGGAAACATATCTCAAGTGGTCTGTGGCAAGATGGAGCCTCATAAAATGATTACTATATAATTTTATGCTATACTTTAATTACTTACAAGTCATAAACGGCCTAACATGTACTTGAGAACAAAAAATTGAATGACACGTCGCACGTCATGGATCTAGTATAAAGTTAATACTCAGTTATTTCATGTTCAATTTGTCTTGATTTATAACTTAACAGACTGTTCTATATGTTCAGATTACTCAGTATTAACCTTGGTCAGATAGTTACCGTTACTACGTAGGAGAATTATAATAACACCATCGTTTGAAACGCCATTGTTTACGAATAGTTGTACTATAACGTATTGTACAGTAATCACATTTTTTAAATATTTACTTTAATCGCATGCATATGCATGGTAATGTGTACCTTTTAATAATATAATACATTTTTTTACCTTGCCAATTTGACGCAAATGTTTTACCAATATTTTTTTGATGCTTACGTCGAAAGCTGCAGTTAATTTAGCTGTAGATTGAGTTTCATCAGCTTCCACAATATCCTTTAATTCGTCATTGACTACCAACAGCGTATGTTTGTAGTGTTTGCTCCGTAAACGTCGTTAATGTTGCGTGCCGCGTGTGCCACTTTGCTGCTATGGCGGTACTTATAGACCATAAATACTTAAATTTTTAATTTATCTATGACGACGAAAAATGTTCGAATGCTTTGAAAACAAAACACTTACTATGACTAAACAAATGACAAGTTTAGAAAAAACAATTAAAGCTTTTTAAAAAACAAATAATTTGAAATTAGAATTATCAGCCAAAAAAAAATATTTTGATTTGAAATGGCCAGTGCGGCAGAACGGCAATTTCATAGATAAAGATCTATTATTAGAATGAAATAATTAAACGATTCTCCTTGTCGCTCGAAATCTTATATATTAAGGGATCACAGACAGCTACCGAAATAAATAGAGTTAAAACAATAAAAATCACAATTACTTGGTCGACGTTTTAATTCACAACTGTTTTTTTTTTAGTTTATATTAATTTTATTTTGTGTGAACTAATGAAAAAACATTGAATTAATATATAAAATCTAGACAATAATGACCAGTAGGACAATCTAAATATGGAAAGCAATAGCGCTTCAAATATGACACAGTTATTGTTACTACATCGCAGAATAGTAAATATTTATCTGTCACCATTAATATGTGAGGAAGGCATTGCACTAATAATATTGGACTTCAGATAGATAATATAATGGCATAATGAAAGTAGTTAAAATTCTATTGACATGCGATTATTATGCAAAATTTGCAAAATTAAGGCCCTATTGTTGCCACTAATTTGTTCCCTACGTGTGTATTATTAGTTTTACTATATGATATTCACCGATCGCTATCAGTACACTCAATAAATCCCATCTCAGAGTACCTGGTGCTGGTGGATTTTTTAAACATTTTTCATTAAGAATATTTTACAATACAGCATTGTGAATGCAAAATTTGTTAAATAAATTTGGTTTTCCACACTATCACAGATGTGTTGGGTACCTATAGTATTATTTACTAGTGCCTTTCGCAATTCAGTTGCATTTTAATCCATCATTCAGACAAGAGGGAGAGACTACTCTGCTTGACGACGAACAAAATTTTGGAAAATATTGAAACTTTCTCGTAATTATGTTAATATCTTATCCTATATATGCCTCAGAGACAGTGGGAGGTCCTAATGCCGTTGCATCATAAATTAACAATCAAAAAATGCTTTTCTTTGGGGCTATATTAGCGTTCCGAATATAGACGAAATTTAGGTTTCGGAGAAACAAAGCAGACCACCAGGGGTCGGTGACCTACGGCGAGCGAGCCGCGTGCAGCAATAAAAAAGATAAAAAATAAAATAAAATAAAAACTTAAAAAAATAGAACCGATTTCAGACTTTAAAAATTGGATAAATAATGCTTATCTCAAAAGCGACTTATTCAAGAAAATGCTATTGAAGTCGGAAGCCTATAATTTAATTAATTACAGAAGATTTCAAAAGCTGAGATAATTTTCTCGAATTAGTCGCTTTTGATATTATAACTCTTTTTAAGTTTGAAGTCAGTTCTATGTTTTTTTTTAGTTTTTTTTCATGCTTTTTAGTCATATTTATTTTATGTGATATAAAGAAAACACAAAAATATCAAATACTAGCTTTCCATCACTGGCGGATTTATGGTCGAGGTCCTGTTCATTTGAAAATCGATTCATATCATGACATGGATATACAATGACAAATTGAATAGTAAGCAATGATTGTAATTGTAGCCTATTTGTTGCAAACAAACAAACAATCAACTTTTTCCTCTTTATAATATTCGTACAGATATAGATCTGTACAAATAAAAATATTCAATATAGTGAAAGTATTGCACTGCATTTAAACGGACATGATTTTAGATCTAATTGACAATGCAAAACATACAGTTACGGCTCACATTTTCAAACTACTGAATGCATGGGCTTGTACCGAAGACTATAATACAATATTGGATCTAGTATGCTTCCTTGAGGAACTCCAGAAACAATGTGTTCTTCTTTACTATATATTTTTTTCTTTATTAACCATAACTGAATATAACAATCATATAATATCACAACCGCTATAAAGCTATGAACATCACTTTAATATTCAATTGCATACTCCGACGGCATAATCAGACAATTGAGATCAATCTGCAACTCAAAATGAATAAACGGTTTTGTTTGTACTCTAATGTAATTATAATAAAGTTGTGTTTTGAAGTAACATCCAATAATTTAAGTGTGACCAATTAATTGATTAATTTAGATTTTATGTAACTATGTAGATTTACGTGCCTTTTATTGTGTTAATTTTTTGTACGATTTGTGACTAGGTTTGATAAGTTGGTATATATATAGTCTTAATTAAAATAACTATAACTACAAACAAAAATAATATAAAAAACAGTTTGTATGAATTTCTAAAATTATACAAGAAGTTAAACAATTACATAGCCCTTTCCTGGGTTTTGTAATAGACAGAACTTAATAAATACCTTGTAGGTATACGTTTACATTTTTCTTTACTGATTTATATGATTAATTTACACGACATGCTCTCGCTGGGCGAATTTTCACGTACTTACTTTTTTTTTTGCTGTATGGCAATAATGTGTGAACAATTTGCCAGTGTCGAGTTTCTAGGGTTTAAAGTAAAAGGTAGGGAAACAATCTCATTAAATAGAAAACATATTTGCGCGAATACAAATAGTGGATCAAATAAGTTGCTAGTTTAAGAATAATTGTAAATAGATAATTGGTTAATTAAAATATAAAGGCATTGTTATATTTTGATATTATTTAAATGAATAAAAGAAGATAAGATACTATAATATACACATGGATATAGTAGTAAACATGATATTCGAGTGGGTAATGGAACCTTTTGTACTATTAAGGCATCGATGAAAGAGGAACAGTCATTTAAGGGACAAGAAAAGAAAATATGGTCAAGATCTCCAACATCCTTTCCACACGCACAAAGGTCACTGCTTACAATATGTAACTTGGCCAGATGTGCAGGAGTACACACATGCCCAAGACGCTTTCGCATAATAATAGTAACGGATTTTTTATCGTGTTTTTTGGTAAACCATGGCTTAATACGAATACTGGGCTGCAATTTGAAATAATGTTGTCCTTTAATTTGAAAACTCTTAGGTAATAACTCTTTCCAAGTATCTAATAAATACTGTTTAGGTGGGGGAAATTATGTCATTAACATAATTAAGATAGGGGTGTACGTCTCCACACTTCATCGTCTCGTTAGCTAGTTGGTCGGCTCTATTATTTCCCTTTATCCCTTGATGGCTTGGGATCCATGCTAAGGAAACTGAATATTGTAAATCTTTACATAGCGTTAGCTTATCTCTAATGCATCAAATTATAGAATGACAAGGTTTCATTGAACAATAAAAGGAAATTTTTGAATAGCTTGTAGTGAACTTTTAGAGTCTGTATGTACTTACATTCAGAAAGGACATATCGCGTTACTCAAAATTTCGAATTACAAAAAATTAATAATAAAAAAAATCAAAGACAAAAAGTTTGGATGCGGATACCTAGGACAAAATAAACTGTGTGGTACTACGCACCGTAAAAAAGATAGCATTTTTAGATAACTATAATGAATAACACGTAAAGTTAAACAAACATATTTTAAATCAAAACTAAATAAAAAAAAAACTGTTAAATAAACACTATTATGACACGGAGTAGCATCAACGAACAAAACTCCTCGAAAACTGTTCCCGTGTAACCTTTCACTGAAATCTGTCACAGTCGCGAGATTAACGAAAGTTAACAATTAAAAGTCAACCCGTTCTACACCTTACTATTGATTTTTCAAAGTATTTTGAATAAAATTTGCTATCCGTAATCATATTTGACCGCGATCCTGTAATACACCTTCCTCTTGAATCACTGTATCTTGATGAATACAGCATTAAAATTAGTTGTGTAGCTTAAAAAATCTCAGGGTACATAAAGTGGAAAGCCTCGTTTTTTAAATACATATAACTGCAGTTACCATTCAAATGCAATCACCGACGTTATTCACTCGACAACCACATTATTGTTTAAGTATGCAACCGGCCTATAGACCCTTTTGTTTTTGTTTTCAACTCGTTATCTGCTTATTTACGTTAACCACTATTAAAACCTCGTTAAGTTTGTAGATAAACTAATCTACATAATATTTTATAACATATACCTTAGTTATCTTAATTTTTTCGATGCCTTATATCCATCATATTTTATGTATCTTTCTATGTTATATCATAAATCTAACCTTAGAGAAAGATAAGTTTTGATGTTTCCTCAGTATGAGATAATTATTTTGAAAAAATTATATGTTAAATTAATAAACACCAAGTTGCACAAACTTTCAACAAAGATTTAATAACGGTAATATCATTTTAAATTAATCACAATTTTAACAGGTTATTGCGCAACTGAGTGTTTCTAAAAGAAGAAAAAATATCCACGAAACAAACAGAAACTCAAAAAGGGTGTATTTTTCCAAAATTTACCCACATACCTATATATATATTTTTAATTATTTTAAGTGAACCAGGCGTAGCTGTTCTATCCAAAAGTAATAATAAACTCAATGCACATTAATTTTTTATAGTCAACGTTATTGAATGTTGAATGCAGTAAAAAGGAAATATCGGTCGTCGCCATTATAATAATGCAGATACCCGATAACATTAACCAGTCCACGGAATACGTAAAACAATTACCATCGGTTCTGCCATTGCAACTGTATTTCAAACGACCGAGGTGAAAGTAGGTGAATGGAATGAAAGTCCTTTGTGTTCATTCTAACATGAACTTAGCAATAGTGACTCATATTAGTTAGATAAAAATAAACTATGTCTAGCTAATACTAAGAAAGTAATAGTTAACACGCTCACGCAAAGTTCGTGTGCATTATTAAAAACAGTAATAGGTATGACAATCATTACACCGGATATATACTAATTCGCAGGTAACTTCAAAAATTTTCATATAGTATTAAACTGCGTTACGTAAAAATACACGATGTTTTATCTACCTGTAAAATTTATTAGTCGCAAGTAATGGTGTAATGGTCAAAATACGAACCTGCTTCATGAATTAATATCCATGGATAGAACAGCTGGTGGTTACGACATTTCCCTTAGCTATAACATTTTATTTTGTCACAAATGCAAAAGACGTGTTCTGTGATTTCTTCAGTAACCTTAACAAAACGTGGTAGACCGATTATACAGATAATTTTGATGATTCTGGTAAACTAAAAGCTCTAAATCTATTATAGCCTCTATTAAAAATATGTATAGTTTTTTACTATTTCTTGACATTATTATGGGCTAGTTTTACACACGACAATTGCCTCCTGTAGTGTCCCTTGTAATAAATTCATTGTCAGATAATAACGCAAATAAATTGTTCTACATTGAGTATCGTTAGTGGGGTCAATGTCTTGTCCTGTTATTTATAATACTGTGATGTTTCTGTTGTGACTATAAATATTTGTCATCTTACACAGTATCTAACAGTCACACGCATTGCTATTTTTCCATATTAATGTACGCACATCTAAGGAATTTGAATAGGTTGAGTTAATTGTAACTGGGTTTAGTAACGCCAGCGGTTAGCAAAGGCGGCCCACGATTCGGATCTGGATCAGGATCCTATTCTACAAAGTGACATATGATACAATTCCAATTCTAGTTTAGCTGGAATTGTATAGTTTCAATTGTAACATTGAGTTTAAACCTATGTATAAAAATTTTTTGGAAATAAATATTATTATTATAAAAAAAAAGTATGTCACTTAGTAGATTAGAAAAACCATTAAAAACTGTAGTTTCGTTCGGTTTCGATTCGATTTAAACAAAATTTATTTAGTAGAATTGGCCCCCTGCACCGCGGAAGGCTAAATTAAGGATTGCCAAATGTAGGGGAGATTGGAGGACACTTGATCCCCCCTTTTGTTTTTTGGCCCTTATTTTGTAAATATTGATCCGATTTTAATTATTTTTGTACTGAAATACGTGAAATTTTATTAGCTCTACTAAGTATAGTATAGTATAACCAGCCCACGAAAACTTCGTATAGAAAATGATATCAAGTGTCCCATATACATATATGCCCACCTGATCCCCACTATGTGGAACACTTGATCCTGGGAGGAACAAGTCTCCCTCATATAGGGTCATATGATACCAATACAGAAGAAAATGAAAAAAATTGTTAAAATTTTATTATTTTTATTTAAATATCATTGATTTATTTGTTTAGTAGTAAATAGTGGAAGGTGGATACCTATAGCATTTATGCAAAACTCCCCACCATACCATCACACTAGCCGGATGATGAGTGCGCAATACATTCCGTGCAGAAGCTGGGACATCCTTGCTACTTTTAGCGTACATTTTATTGTTTTATGGGTTGGACTTTTGTTTGACAGTAATAATTTTCTCGTCGGTGAAGAGTATATTCCTGGCATCATGTCTCCTCAGCAGTAATGGACAACGTTCGCGACGCAACTTACGAACTTTTCTACGGCTATAGGCCTTATACCTTAAGATCATATTTCAGTATTCTGTTCACTGAAACACGCGAAATATTAGTCTCTTGGCTTACGGGAAAACTTTTCAGCTCATGGAAAATCTGCATCGGTTTTTCTCGCCTTAAATAGCGAAATGACAGTTACACATAATTGTTTCGTACCCCCATCAACAAACAAATAAATTTGCGATACAAATAAACTAAAAGTTAACATTCCAAATTCAAAATCGGCAAAAAAAAATAACAGCCAGTAACATTTTGTTTTATTTTATCAGTAAAAAGTTTGTCTCGAAACTTATGAACACACGAGGTGCTTCAATTTTTTTTGGCTTATGAACTATAGTAATACCAGTTTCGTCAAGTTCTGTCTCTTCAGTTGACGAAAAAAATGTGACTGGCTATTGTTTGGAGTGTAGTCAATATTTTCAGTCGTAGCATTTTTCTTCTTTCTAACATATCTTTAGAGTGTACCACAAATACTCTTACTCCAAGAAAATCTTGGAGTTGACTGTTAATTATGTTATAGGGGTAACATAATTAACAGTCAACTCCAAGATTTTCTTATGGATCGGTATTATTTTTCTTGCACCTTCTCTTGTTTTATATACTCTATGCATATTTAATCCTAAAATATTTTTTTTTAAAGTTAATAGACATTGATCCGGTGGGATCATATCTTCCATAAGGAAGTGTACCACAGAACATAGAGAGAGAATAGAAGTAGTAAGTGGGCGGGGCACGCGTCGCTGGCATATGCGCTTTTACTCATATGACGCCCTTTCCTCGGTTTTATGTTTGCCAGTCGTTCGTCAATCGTCAAGTGGTGATTTTACAGATTTTTTCTATAAAAAATGCCGTTTTGTGCTATTATCACTTGCAAAAAGCAAAGCAAAGTATACAATCTAACTAATGCAAACATTTCCTTTCACTGGTAAGTACAATTTTAGTGCTAAAATATAAAAAAACGTAATAATTTGACACAATGTTAAATAAAATATACATTGATTGCTCAAACCAACATCAATGTTTCTGACCCCATTACTAAACAGCAATGTAAATCATTTTGTGCACTTTTGCAAAAAATAGTGCTGTGCCTCCATTTGTCTGAAATGTACCGATAGGCTGCTGCTGCTCGGAATCGTATTGTTAATTATATGGATCGTAATCGATAACTAAAACAAATTTATTTAGAGCTTTTCTTTCATCATTTCATAACAACGTTATCGATAAATATATGCCATAATTATATAAAACTAAAAAATACTGTTTACAAGGGAAAATTATAGATGAACTGATACTGAACAAATGAAATAATGAACTGTCCAGGCACTTTTTTTACGAAGATTCAGTTAATTATTTACACGCAGATAAATATTAAAAAATACTGATGTGCTATAAATATCTAAGTTACGAAGAATATCACCGTTTTATGAACAATACATAAATTAAACGAAACTTCGTGAAAAGCTAAGAGTTGGCCTAATAGGTCTTGTTAGAAACTGGTGAAACTGGATTTCACTTATTTTGCATTACTTATATTTCAGTTTCCCTAATAACTTTACAACGGATACGAATATTTCTCTGAGAGATTCTCTAGACCGTAAATTATATATAGCGTGGACAGCTCTCTTTTGTAGAATAAAAATATCTTGAATGCTAGCCGCAGAACCCCATAACAATAGATTATACGTCATTCATTACACTATGAAAATAACTAAAATATACCAATCTTGCCGTTTCAACATTTGTTAAGAGTCTAATTTTCTTAACAGCATATGCTGCAGAACTCAGTCTACTTGACAAATTATCAATATACCAAAATACCAAGGAACTTTGTCGATTCCACCATCTCAACTTTTTCACTATTTACATTTATAAGTATATTAACATGACATTAGGTAATGCAAACTTTATGTATTTCGTTTTATTTGAATAAAGCTTTAAATAATTACTATCAAACCACTGTAGAAAATTGTCGAACTGAATTACATTGAACTGTTTCATAACAAAATTTAAAGCTCTTATTTTATCAACTAAGATGTCACATCACTAATATGCACAATCGGAATGATACCAGTAAGAAAAAAATACAAATTAGGCTTAATGTAATTAATACAAAAATTCTGTTGTTTTCTTAATTTTTGTTTTTTTTACACTTTCCCTCGCTTAATTATATTACTCCACAGACATACGATAGAGTGTATCATTAAGTTTTCTTAGTTTTTGTACTGCGTTTTTTAAAAGATATTTTAATAAATTATGTAGGGAAAAGCCTTAATTTTTCAGTATTCACTTGGTTACAGCAAAATCTAATATTAATAGTTCGCACATAAAATGATGACCCCAATTTTTTTAAATGTGCATAATCTTAAAATATTTTTTTCCTTCTGGTATCCCCATATACAGCCACGTGACAGTTCAACATTCATGTTAAAGTAAATTATTTATTATCACGTTGAATTAGAGTTTGTTTTTAATCGTGTGATTTCTTAGCTTAGTATCTTTTTGGGATTTGGTTTATGTTATCGCGAACCTATCGCGTGGCGGTTTTTCATGTAGTGAACAAAATGATCATTTCATCTAATCTGTATTTGTGTGCGGAGAGGCGACACTCGGTTCCCATACTAAATTAATATCATTATACTTCTAATCTCTCTCTATGTTCTGTGAAGTGTACCATGTGTATGTATGTACCCTGGGTATGTTGAGGTTATAAAAAAAGATTGTACAAAAATCTACCAATATTAACACTTTTCTATAAAACAGATGTATAAACACATAGATAATGACTAGTTTAAAAGTGATATATATCCAAAAAAGTTTACTAACCAATTATTTAATCAAAGTAAAATCATATAAAAAATATTTTTCTGCAACACGAAACACATAAACATCCGCCATTTGCATAACTGTCAAATTTTACAGAAATGCTAACTTTAGAAATGGAAAACGACCTATACACTACAAATTTTGCCAGTTTAAAATTATATAGTGTTTACAGAAGCTCTGCAAATCCATTGTATCTAGTCTCCCGTAAGGATCAAGTGTCCTCAGTCTCCCCTAAAATATTCATTACTACGTAATATATCTATGCATATGTATTTTGTTTTACGTAAGTAAATGTGCAGGCAGAACAATCACTCCAGCCGAATCCCTTCATAACTACCGTGCATGATATCAAACATTATAATCATGAATTTGTAGATAATTAAGTCTATTATGCTATATAAATATAACCATGTATTAAATGGTCTATTGCTTTCATTAATTTACTTATCCTCTACAAACTCTAATAGTTTATCACTTTTAATGCTTCTGAACCAAATGCTTAGTGCTCTTATAACACAGTTACTGGATCGCGTGGCATATGTAATGGCTTCCTAAATCATTTACATTAATTTAACATTACACATCGCATAGTGAGCAGCTGTATTGCTCCATGCTCACTTCCTTCGCAGACTAATCAACAATCAGCTCAATAAATTAAAATCAGGAACACATCAAAGTTAACTACGCTTGACGTAGAAAGTTGTTACACAACTATTATGGTATTTAAAAAGCAGCTCTCATATTTACAATTTTTTCCTATAAAAGAGGTAATTAAGTACGAGACGATATAGAAAATGGTGAATTTCAGGGGCAACTTTCTGATATTTTTCTAAGTAGAAAATTATATTAATCGTCTTGCCGTATCTCAATAGGCAGGCGCCCAAAACCAGAAATGTTCAACAGCATAAACCGCATTGTTACCTGCGACGAAAAATGTTTCCTATTTGATAAATCGTAAGCACTCAGGAAATGATTGAATCCTAGAACAGTGAAATTCACTGTTTGATAGTCTAACCCCTGCATACTTGATCGTAGTTTCTTAACAAACATGAAGAGCTCAATAGCACAATGTTTAGCGCGTTCGATCTGCCATTTTTGTATCTGAAGACCACCCAGAGCGACCACCTAACTCTCTAGTCAATAATCTATGGGATACGACATCTTACAATCATAATTCTTCATCATTTTATCGTCGTTATTAAAGTAGATGTTAAAGTAGTAAAATTAAACGAAATGTCAACATAACATCGCTAAAATGTCATATTCTATGGCCAGAATCAAGCTGCTGGTCCCGGCTGCATCTGCAGTCCTATGCAGTAAGGAGGTTAATAGGCTGATGATGGTGATAATGTGAAGAGTTCTTAAACGATTGGAAATATGACACTAATTGATTGAAAAGCCCACACGTTTTAGCTTTGATCCATCGCTCGACTTCGCTGCTTAACATGACCACGTGCGATATAATAATGCACAGCGGACAGTCCATGTTGCATGAGCTCCCGTCATACGAAATCGTAATACGCAACTTTAAGTTCCCGTCATACGAACCAAACCTTGCGCCTCCTTACTCACTCGTTCTTGTAGGGAAATCTCTTGTTACATCTCGTCCAGTTGATTTTTTCAAACAATCTATAAACTCCTACGGCGTTGATAAAGATGCATCGATTGCACAGAACATAGAGATAGATCGATTGTATGTAACTTTCTGATTTCCCGCGACTTCGTCGACGTAATTTATGTTTGATTTAAATATTTATTAATGTAGGTGAAAGATTTTTTACTCAACAAAGAAAAATTTACTCTATAAAATATTAGTATAAATTTAATATTCATACTAATATTATAAAGAGAAAATGTAAATGAATATTCATTAAATTATTTCATGAAAAAAGACAATTTCATATTAAAAAATCTACTTACATATAATAATATCCAGTTACAATGCGTAAAATGGAGCACAAATATGTCATTTCTATTTGATTGGCTTGACGACACCCCAAGAGTTGCTATATTAACGTTCTGAAAACTTCCATTATTAATTAAAAATTAAAAACCACGATTGCCAAAATCGAACAAAAACTAAAAGAATCAAAACGGTATCAGAACGGAATTGTAAAACATCAATACCCCTTCGAGCAACAATACAACGACAAGTTGAATTGTTGATCGTAGCAAAACTCAGAGGATGCCGAACAGCCGAACTATATCCCGATAATTTCATACGACAACGGTGAAACTTTTAGTTATCTATATAAGACAGTTCGCGAGCCGCCCCTAAGAACCAAAGACGTAAAAACTGTTGCAGGCATTGACGTGATACACAACGGTAAAAGCTTGAATTACCAGTCACAGACTCACTGATGAATGACATACCGGCCGCTAAGAAAATAACTAAGTTGCTTCCGAACTACTCTATAACAGCAAACTGCGTTTCACACTCAAACTCCAATTCCATACTCAGAGTAGTCGCTAGGGTAGTTCGCCTCGGCAGTAAAAAATATGAATAATGGATAAGCATCTGTGCTACCGGTATGAAAAATACGTATTTTTTATCATTTTTTATATACTTTTCCGTGAAATGGCCTATAAAATAATTTCCAAACACACTGTATTTGTACGAATTACCCTTTTTAGAGACGGGAAACGACGTTAGATAATGCTAGTCTGCTAATAGAAACATTTTAAAAATGCATGAAATGTTTGGAATTTCAGACTGGTTTAGGAAGCCACCATTAAGAAAGAATTTAACACCGAAACGACCCGTATTGTAAATAAAAATTTAATTTCGATGTGTTTCTATCATTTCAGTAGACATTTTCACCCACCAATCAATATGAAATGAGAACATTGAAATTGTAATCTAAGCGAAAATAAAAAATACAAAGAAACCATTTATTTTGTTATCTAACCAATTTTACAAAATTAAATGTTGTACGCAATTTAAATTCCGTTACTCAATGGAACTTATGCATTTATTATGATTCTGCTTTTATATTACTCTCCTGATCCTGATTGTTAATGCTTTTAAAGATCTGCCACTGCATACATACGGTAGTAGGTTCTGAACGTTAAACCTCTTACTTCGAAATTCACCAATTCTACCATAATGGTAGTTATTATTTTTATATCTGGCAACGCTCAGTTTCAAGTCGGTCTCGTAATACAAGTGTGACTTTTACGTTTATTTTTTTAATTTCTGTGCGAAATTATAAAATGTATACTGTCTCAAAAGGCCCTAGCAAAATAGTAGCCAAAACCCGAAGAGGTAAATTGTGCATCTATGTATGATACTTATCTGATTTATGTATTTTTCATTATCGTATCAGCAAGCACGAAATTATTGAAAATTTTTCTTTCAGGCCTCTCACAGAATTTAGAAAGATTGGATAACCGCAAAGATCATAACAGGAAATCTTCAGAGTCCGATAATGGAGAAATCATCAAGTATGTAGTAATGTGGTTACATGATGCAATGCGGAATTTCTAATTAATTTCATCAGTGTTTTTACATAACCTCTCTACCGGAATGCATCTTGTTTATATAAACGCTTACAGACTAAAATTTTTCTGTCACATATTCTTTTCATAACTGTAAGCATTATATCTTAAGACAAATATTAATTACTTACTAATAAAAATTCATACTTATTGATTTTTAATCAAATTAAATTTCATTTTTAGCATGCCCAAACCAGTATTTCATTCCAATGGCAAAAAGACAGTGCATCAAAGAATACAGCACCATGTGATCACACCGCAGCATGAGGAAATCATTAGATACATAAGTGAAAGTAAGTAAAGAGATTGTTATCTTACTAAGTGTAATCAATAGTGTATCTCATATAATAGAGGTTGGACAATATTTTTGGGTTTGACATAAAATAAGTGTTAAGAGATTAGAGTTAACATTTACTTTGACAACAAGTGTTATTGAGTTCTAAGAACATAAAACCAGCCAAATGAAAGTTTCAAAGCATTGTGTATAAAAAACAAAAGACTAATGTTTATTATATGAGAGACTGCCTTAAATACTTATTTTAGTCTGTTGTTAGTATTTGTTGTTATAACTATAACAAAAACAAAACTGTGAAAATTTCAACTGTCTAATATATCACAGTTGATGGGATACAGCCTGGTGACAAACAGACAGACAGAGAACAGTTACATTTGTTGTAGATTTTTTAATACTTTTCAAAGTTAAAAGGTTTTATATTATTGGCACTGGTAATAAGTATACTTTGTATAAACATCATAACCAGCCTATTGGTATTCAAATGAAAATGTGATAGAAATCTGTATTGTATAAAGTTGTCTCATACCGGTTGCTATTTAAAGTCATTATTCTATTCTTTGTGAAAATAAATAATGGTTAATAATAATAATGGTCAACAATTCTTTGGTATAAATTTGATTTTGTCCAACTAGCTGATTGTTTGGTTGTAATGCGGATGTCTAGTCTAATTTATAATATTAATGGGATAAGAAATAGACCTGTCATTGTGGCCTATGTGCCACTAAACTATGCAACATCTGAAGAAATCTGAAGAATTAAGAAAAGCTTTGTTTTTGGAAATAATAAAATAGCTAGTCATTTGTGTCCAAGGGAAAAAATTCCTCAGTTTTAATTCTGTTCTAAGACAGATACAAAAACTTAAAAGTTATAACATCTGTTTAAGAACATAAAAAATGAAGTCTTATTTGATCTCTTGGCTCAAAAATTCACCAACATGTTGGCACGGCGCTTCTTTTCTAAATAAATATCATTGGTCTTACAGCCTGGACACAAACAGCCTATGGTGAAAGTGAACCAACGACTCCTACTAGTACAATTGGTAAGTAGTTTAACAAGTATATGAATTAACGAAAAAGTTCATTTACAAGAAAGTGGTTATAAACATGGTGTTATTTTCAAAGAATACACACATATTCTGCTGACTTTATGTATATGCATCACAGTGCCGCAACAGTACTGCTCCCCATATATTATTATCTAAAGGTTTATATGACATTAGATTCTAAAGTCTGCAGCAATCAGTGGAAACACTGTCATCCTGCTGCCATAGCAAACCAGTAATAAACCCAAAAGATAGTCCTCTCTGAAATTTTCCACAGCACTTAATAAATAATTTGAAATCAACATCTTGAAACCTTCATCATGTTATCTACTAAGTAAATAAAAGTCAAAGAGAACCTAAATAATGTTGAACCAAAATTGTTGGTCAAACTTAGGCTACTAGGCGACCATTAGAATTGAAACTAAAATGTAAGAAATCAAAGTGCTGGTTAACAGAGTAGTTGTTTACATGAAAACATATTTATACATAAATTAATTTGTAACCACATTCATTACAAATGAATTACCACCTTCATTGCTTTTGTAATTAATGTGGTAAACCATAATATAAATATTTTGGTTTACTAAATTTTGGTTTACATAATATAAATATTTTGGTTTACTATGTTCTTAAAATACATTCATAAAAAACTACCATTCTTTATATCTTTTCATTGTGTTACAGCGTCAGAGTCCGGCAGTTCCTCTCCAGCTCCACCATCAAACCTCTACTATCAGGATGAGACGCCCAGTCCAATTCTGCGGGACTTCAAGCCTTTCGACTTGGAAACGTGGTGGGGAAAAAGGCTTTTCCAAAATATCACAAATTCACTTTGAACAATTTGACGACTGACTCCAAACACTATTGTTTGCGATAGCGTAAGTCACAATCATCTGCAGTTTACTAAATTTTGTAAAATAGTAAAAAAATAAAATAAAAAAAAAACGAAACACTTTTATACAGTATGTAAAATTGCTAAAAAGTAGAATTTAAATCCTAAAATAACGCTTTATAATAGTTAAATACAAATCTCATATAAATAAGTACTTTTAATGTTTACATTAATTTTATAAATTGAGAGAAAATAATTGGAAAACACTACAGAGATTTAGTAATCTTCAGTTGGTTGTGGATCTCAATGGGTATTTCATATCTTAAGTGAAAATTTCTAAACGCTCAATATATATGCAGCTGAAACTATGTTTACGCGAACCAATATTCTTTAAGATTGTTGTGTTTTAAAATTTTTACTATTTTTGTTGTCAAATGATTAAGTAGATTAATGAATTCAAAGAAAATACGCAATCTGATACTAGCCGTTTGCTTCGAGTTAACCAATGAAGACCATAACTAAATTACATCATAGACATGAACTGGTACTGTCAGTATAGAAATATTGATTGTATTTTTACTCGAATTAACTTTTCCTTAAACATTGCGAGTTTATATTTTAAACAAAAATATATGAAAGTTGATAAAACTACATTTAATACTATATATGGTTAAATTAAAATAATCGACTGTTCATAATGTAACGGAAGTTATAAAAGCGACTAGTGTGGACAGATGGACGCGATGTCGTTGCTGACGTTACTCAAAAGATCTGCCTAGACGTGCTATGCGGTGAAGCGGGAAGAGTGGTAAAGGTCAACAAGCAAACGCCTAGTAAAAGTTTAGAAACCAAAGAGTTACTGCACTAGAAAGTTTATCAATTACTTATTTTCATAGTTGATTAGTTACAAAATGATAATGCATTTTGCATTTATGTACTCTTTATGTTGCCTGTTACAGCTTATATACTTATAACTCACAGACTACAAAAGTGGACTACTTTTGTAGTCTGTGAACAACAAGGAGTTCAATTTTTTTTATTTAGACATTTATCATTGAGATGTTTGTTATTAAAAATATTATCAATTTTCAAACAATTAGTTTGTTATGAAATGCAATACTGTTATTATATTGATTATAAATGTTGAATAATTCATCCGTTTTGTATCAAATTTTATTTGTTATAACTATACTTTTTTATTTGGAAAATTTTACAAAATTACAGTTCTCAGCCTTTTCAAAAATGTGCAATAATTAAAATATTAAGGTAACCTTAAATTTGACGCTTGAATTACCTGTAACATTTTATTTGCTAAAATTTATATTAGATCAGAATAGGGAAGATGTCATTTTTTTGTCTGTTCGTCGGGTAGATTATAGAATAAAATTGAACACGTGCGTGATTGACACGTGTTTATTGAATCAATAAATTACGGCGATACATTTGTAAAACGTCACGCTCTTTGCACATTTTCTGTGACGTAGCGAGCCCCCACTCCTCAAATTTAATGCCTTTTATCTCAGTAATTTCTTGAATAATTGGTTAAAAAAATAATTGTATATCTTATATTTTTCTATTATCTGACTGACGGACTAAATAAAAATCTTTTTTTTTAAACCGTCATTTGGGGGTGAAGAGTCTGGAATCCCGCAAGGAAAGCTCCGGATCCAATCCAAGTTTGGGACTCCATTAAGGTCCTCCCTTTACCCAGGCCATATACACAGCAGATCTTTAAGTAAAGCAACATAATAGTGTGTTGGCAAAATAAGCATCAGAACTGTATAGTATATACCACTGTTGAAATTATACATAATTAATTTGTCATTTTAATGCACACATATATCTTTATAATTAGTCTTGTTTTAATAACCTCATGGTATTAAAATACAATGAACAAAATGCCGTTCTCTTTAACACTCAACGAAAGTGCTATTTGATCATACTGTTTTGCCAAGATTGGGGGTTTAGTCTTTTCTAAATGTAATATGTGCAAGTATATCATTGAGCAAAACACATGTTTTATGTGTTTTACTATAACAATTTGTCCACACCAGTTATAAAGGCATATTAAGATACTTAACCCTAAATCAACTCGATCTGTTATGCAAACTCGGACTCTTTAAAGTGTCTTTTATTTTAACCCATACCCAAAAAGGGGTCTTGTTTGAACTAGCTTCTATTGCAAGCTAAATAATGTCTTCCAGATATATTTACATTTAAATCTTAACGTTATTGTAATAATGGATGTATTGGTGTCATTGATTTTTTTTAAATTTTGTAATATGAAAACGTGAATTATTCACCGTACCTTGTAATGTATATGATTCTAACAGTTCAACAGTGCTAGAATTAATCACATGCAAATAAAATTTTGTTTTGTAACGGCAAATGTCAAGTGTCAAATGTAATTCTTGATGCAAAGGGAGTAAATTCTTGATGCCAAAGGGTTTGCAAAAAATTGTAAGCCCATTTTCATTGAATAGGTTATAGA
Source organism: Diatraea saccharalis (assembly GCA_918026875.4). Taxonomy (NCBI): domain Eukaryota; kingdom Metazoa; phylum Arthropoda; class Insecta; order Lepidoptera; family Crambidae; genus Diatraea; species Diatraea saccharalis. Next base: position 11,557,289 of record OU893337.1, read on the forward strand.
GCTATTGAATTGTTTTTTCGATCGTCGTAGAACTCGCAACACGTAGTTTTACTGATTTCAAGAGGATTGTGTTTCAATACCAGTTTACAACTACAAACGGAAAAGACATTATACTAGGTGTAAAGCCATCTAATTAAATGAAGTCTGAAATCGCGGTTTTTATAAAATTAACTATAATTGTGGCCATTTAGTAATATAAGGCGTGTTATCTACTTTATACTTGAATAAAATAACCAGCTTTAAGCCATTAACCGACCTAAAACTAACTTTAATCCTCGTTTTATAATGAGTCGGAAATAGTTTATCGGTTACGTAAATGTTCTATGATGGTTCAGTAATTTTTAACTGTGCCTTACTATTTTTAATTTTGGAACAACCTCGACTTGGCAAAATGTCTCATCCGTGATTCGATCTTTGGAATATTGGTTTTGTTTCCAAACTACGTCAAATTTTATATTATAATCGAAATCATTCTCAACATATTTGTACATTAGCTTGCGATTCAACATAATTTGTACTGGCATATAAATCATACCGTAATTATAAAAGGTGTAATTTGGAATGTACTAATTTAATTATGAAAAATGATGATGTACAAAGTGATGTGATTATGATCCCATTTTATTATTTTTATTTTTTTGCATTAAGCAATCAATACACGAAATGTAGTTAAATAGTTTTTATCCTTTTTAGATGAAATATTTGAATAATAGTAGTGATATTGCAGGAGAATATTTTTAGACTGATTTAGTTTTAAAAGTTATGCTTTTTGTTGTAGTTGAATAAATCATCTGACAAGACAAAGGTTTTTTTATTTCCTTATAAAGTGAGCACGTAATGATTTAAATAAAAAATATTTAAATAATTGCCTGAACTGCCTGAACTGCCTGAACCACCATATGTATGTACGTACGGTTTACTGCTCTGTGATGAAAAAAAAATGTTTTGATTTGTGTTTCATCACGTTATGACAGCATTTCATGAAAAAATAATAAGAGAGTATATTATTAGATTGAAGGCAGAGCATTAAAACACTGGTATTAAGGGCCCTTGCATAATTTATTCCATTTCTTATCCTACCTTTGGTAAATATTCGCAGGATGTCGACGTCTTATGTATTCACGCTCAACAGAATTGATCTTTAAGAAAATAGCTAGAAAATGCTATAGTAGTTTAGAACAAATACTGGTAGCACTGCTGGACTCGCAGCCGAGCGGCGCCACAATGTCAATCACCTCTATCTAAAAAATCTCGTTTATCTCAAATTAAGAAACCTGGCTATTCTAGTTATCCCTAAATAGTAACTGTCGGACTGAATAGATCAATAATTAACTATAAATCAAAGTTGCTTGCTGCTTGACTTACGGACACTTAAGTGTTTATATTCTCTTTGCCGATAACACCAAATTTGACAAAACTCACGTAATATGGAAAAGTCACGATCTGTCACGACTATTTAAAATTGTCAAACAATACTTGGCTCAAGATTCAAATACCGATGTATTTCAATAATTTCAATAACAATTTAAACTACCACCAAGCCCCGACCATAAAATCATCACCAACCACCAAGATAGATTATGCCAAACTTAATAAATTTACTGTAAGTAACGTAGATATCGATTGTGACTATACTAATTATCTAGCTTTCTGCCAGCGAGTTGGGCCGCGTGGTCCTGTATTATAAATAAAGAAACTTTCTATTGAATCACTCTGTATATTGATAAAAGCACATTAAAATCTGTAGTATATTTAAAAGATCTTAGCGTGCTGGCAGCAGAAAACGACTTTGTTTTATAATACATATAGATAGGTAGAAAAGACTTGTCTAGTTCTCATATAATATTAATTAATCTAATAGAATAGTAATTATTTTGTTTGAAAAATTTCTACGTATATTTGCTTAAATACACGAATACTAAAGTTAGCTGATGTTTTTCACGTGCTACCTACCATTTTAGTCAAATCCCGTTGACCAGAAAAACTTCATCAGTGGTCTACAGAATGCTCGTAAGCTATTGGATGGACTGGAGCAGAGTCTAGCTAAAACGGTAGAATATGAATCCCGTCTGCTGCGTTGCCAGGCGACACATGCTCATTCCCACGACGAACTGTGGTCCAGTGATATGTCTTATGAGAAAAAATTTAGAAGTAACAATACGGGTTCGTAAATTATGGAGAAGTAGTAGTAGTCACTATATTGTGACAAGGACAGAAAAAAGTATCATCTGACGTTAAACGCTAGTTTGAATGTGTGACATCTTTGAAGCTCTGCCTTTCGATTCGATTGGCCTTTTTTGTCTCTCGGGTCTTGAGAATTGTTGTGTAGATTCCCTTAATACAAAAATGTAACTATACATTCTTGGTTTATGATCCATTAACAAATCCATAAATGGAATACTAACCTACTGCATTTTGTATTACGTTTAAGTACATTCTTTTCATTATAATAAGAAACACGATTTTGTCATTTAGGTAATCGTTAGATAGACTAATAGGAGGCAAAGTACTAGCAGTGGGCTAGTACTTTGTCAACCTATTAGATTTCTTAATGATTTTTGCCATTACGTCGTTGTTCTGCTGGGTAAGCGACGCGTGCTAATATACCGTTTATATTAATTCAATGAACTGTTGAGCAGAGTTCGATATTCTTCTAAAGGATTAGGACTTTGATTCTGCATAGAGAAAGTCTGCCAATACCAAAAACTCCTGGACGTGAATTAGGTATACACCTATTAAAATTATATACTTATTTCATGATTTTAGAGTCATCAAAAACGTCTAGAGGTCAAGTTGATTTGGCAGAATCATGGTCCACAATGAGCATTGTCTGTCTACAATATCAGTAAGATATGAATTTGATTTATAATTAATACCTACTCAGTGCCGAATTAAGCCAGAGCGGGGCCTGTAGCAAATTTTTAAACCACCCTTACCATCCCGGCAACAAAAAAGACGGAATTTTATTTTATGTGTATTAATTGTGTTTTGTTTTAATATGCTATGGTAAAATTAACTGGATTATATGCTTATGTAATTGATAACGACTGTTTTATTGTTATCTGTTTATATGGACTACATTATTGTAATGTAACACAGCCTACCTACTTACCATCCTAGCTTTTTGTGTAACAATAATAAATAAAAGAAAATCATTAGAGCTCAAGGTCTTCATCTAACCTTAATGGACAAATGTGTAAACTCTGTCATCGTCATCATCATCAGCCCCTTTACATTTACATCCCGACAGCTCAGGACTTTCTTATGTATAGTTAAGGAGGATGGGCCATGACCCCCTACGCTGGCAGAATGCGGATTGGAGGACATTAACGACTGCAAATGCGGCCTGGACCAAGAGCTTAACGTACCTTCCGAAGAGAGGAGCTCGAGATAATCATTTTTTGGTCACTTATCCCATGACCGACCCTTGTGAAAATTACTTAACAACAACGATTGCGGGCCGCGGCCGGCACTAATCCACTATGGCACTGAGCTAAACTATAGTGGTTATTATAGATACGAAGAACTTTCTAAAAGTTACAAAGCTTTGTTGCGAGCTTACGATGAGCGCTGCAGTGTCGTGAGCGAGCGGGATGCAACACTCGCTTGCTTTCGTACCCGCATGCGTGATGCGTATGCGCAGTTAGCGCACACGCACAAGACTCTACTCGCAGTCGGCGAAAAATACCTGGCACTATGGCAGAAGAAGCATTTACAAGTAAGATGTCTTATTTTTAGTTGTTAATTAATAAAGTTGTATATTTTTACTACACCCTAGATGTATATTAATCTTACCTTTGTTTGAATTATTTAGTAAAAGTAAAAGCAATAGAAGATAATAATAGCTCTAATAGCAAACCGAGATAATACTTAAAGAAAAACGGCTTAATAAAAAAAGGGTCGACCCCTTATTGGCAATAATCATATGCATGGTAATAAAAATATTTTGCATTGATTGTTGCTAAAACAGAGCTGTTGCTAACGCCTTGGTTGCCGTTGGTCCCGGCAGTATTGTATATGCACTCGTTAACACCTGCCGATCCTGACCCCGTGTGCTGGGTCATGGCCCATTATTCTCTTTATTTGATTCGATTCCATCCATTTTGAAAGCCTCTGCCCCAGTAGTGGAGACATCAAAAGGTTGGCAATGATGTTGCAAAAATTAAATTACATCGTAAATTCATGAGTGACATAATTCAAGGCTTGAATAAATTCAAATGCAATAAAATAAAAAATATATAATTACATTTTTTTCTTTTGGAAACTTTGGGTATTTTTTTATTCGGGCACTGGGCTCTTAGTGGATGCAAGGCCCCTAGGCAGTTGCCTACTCTGCCTTAATGTTAATCCGTTTCTGTATAATATAATAGTAAGGAGATGAGACAATCCTATTATTGATTAGAAAAAAAAATATGAGAAGAGAACGGAACGTCTGAAAGCCACCGTCCGCGGTATGATGGCTATGTGTGAACAAGCACGTCTTGAGTTGGACAGCCGTCTGTCTCGCTTCATGGAGAAGGAGCACAATGCACCTAGAGCTCAGTTGCTAGCAGAGGTAAACTTAGCATTGTATTATATCTAATAGCAGAGTAGGTATCGGCTTTTCTGTAGCCCTATTCTTTTCTGACACTCAGGAACTCCATTTGCTAGAGCGAGAAATAGACAGACTAAGTAGCCTCAAATAGACACTAATTTAATGGCAGGTTTACTTATTGGCGGCTGTTACCGTACATTACCTTTCATTAACTGAGACTACACGTTTAAACGCACGCGAAAGAAATCACTTGGAATTGGTAGCAGAAAACTGCATACATTACAGATCACGTTTCTAGTTGGTTAATGCAAGCTCTTGTATAGAAGGTTAGTTTTAGACTTGCGTTTAAATCACACCGATAGTCAAAGCAATTCAGTAAATCAGTCAAGTAACCCTCTATAAGGAAGACTCAGGCTCTCCCCCGCAGTAGGGACGTAAAAGGTCTGATAACGATAGCCGAGACAATCTAGTAACTCAGTGCAGTAAATTTAGTACATATATTTACAAGAGTTTAATACTGGCCTGGTTTACTGGTCAGTCTTCTGCTACTGGTCTTATGTAAATAAGCCGATATAGAAGAACATTGTAACAAAAAAGGTTGATAAATGTACCTTTACATATTGTACTTATTGCACCTACTCGCAGCCTGAATGTGTATCTACTATAAAAAAAATGTAACTAGAACATAACGAATAATTAACACCCGTTCTTTTAAACTTTACTTTTATAGATAAAGAAATGCAATCTCCTGTATATGGAAAACATTCGGCTGAAGGCTCAAATAGAGAAACTAAAACCTGGCTTAGTATTTTTAGAAAAATATTAGTTTTAACGTTTAATGTTATTTATTCATCTACGAATTTGTTAGTAAGATTATTTATAAGGTATTAAATAAAACCAATATTCACGTACAATATAAATTTATTATTATTACCAAATTAACTTACCTACTCAACAATACAAAAGCATCAGTCTTAGTTAATATTTCAGTAATAAATGAATATTGTAGAATTGGCAGTCATATTGACTATCTCCATTAACTGGAATCAAATAAAGATTAAGAAAGAATATTAATAAAACATATCTACTAACATGAGAAAAGATTTTAAATTAAAGAAACGAAATGAAATTGCATTTGAGGAAACAAAATTGCCTTCTAAGCTTAAATTGCGCAGTATAATGAGGAGCTCGATGACTTACTGGCTAGCTTAGCACGTCGCTAGTGCCGGTCATAGGATGGTTGCCCAAAAACTGATACTACGAGCTCCTCCGTGCCTGCAGTTGTTAACGCCCATCAATCCATAACGGCTTTAAGTGACGGTTTATGTAACGGTTTATAGTCCTATGTTTCTCTACTTGAGAAGAGTCTTAGAACTGACAATCGATAATCCGGATAGTGGCATATCCAATTGCTAATTTCCATATTGAGTAAGTATAGAAGCAATATAGACGCTTTTTTGAAAAATGAATAGTTTCTTCATAATTATTTGAAAGTTGTTTGGTAAGCCTGCGAAGAAGCTAAGACAAATTGCATTTATCCTATAATCCATTTCAGCTTAAAATAAATGACTATCATTACCTTTTTACTGAGATGTCACAGCAGTGCCAGCTTTATCTCTATCATCTATCACTTTCGCACATACTGTGTATGCAGCCTCTTGATTTCTGTGACCATGCCGTTCAAGATGTAAGATAAGTGTTCAGGGTTGGATATCAGTGCTTTGTCAACGGATGCGGCAAAGTGAAGTACTCCCCCATAAGATATCGCGGTAACATCTAATCCTAAAATAATTTTACAAATTTGATAAAATTAGACCTACAATAGACAGATAATAGTCGGTCCAAAAATGTGAATACCGATGAGCATTTAAAATAAAATGACAATAGTGAAAGGAAAGCGCCAGACATAGTACGGACATATAAGAAGAAGATATGAATGAATCTAAATAAGAATTAATAGAGATAAATGATGGCGAGCAAGGGGAAGAGGTGAGGTATTATATGAAAGTGAAGGGAATGAGTGATGAGATAACAGCTAACAGAGAAGAGGTGTAAAGGAGGACACACTGCGCCAACCCCACATAGAATGGGCACAAGGTAGAAAGATGATGATTATACCTATAGGCATTTACATACTATGCTGCTCGATTATTGAATCTTCTTGAAAAGCCTTAACGTAAGCAGGAATATGAAATTGATAGATTTTTAGATTTCGGCGCCAAAAAAGGGGAAAGGCTTTAATAATTCAACAAAACTACTGATTTTGATATAATTTTAGGAAATACAAAATAAGTTCTTTTGCAGGGATACGTAACGAAATCTATAGATCTTTTACATTTATTAACAGTACGCAATTTGTTTTCCGGGAGAATCCTTTCAAATAAGAGTTTATTTGATTTTTTTAAAAATAAATTATGATGGTGATCACGCTCTATGTTACATAAGATCAGTTAATTACTCAGATACGATGTTATTCAAGCCAGTGCACGGTATATCATAGTAATATTGTGGTTTTAAACCCTCACTTGAAGTCATAACTACTAAACCACGAATTGTTGAGATGGCGGTATTAAATTACGTTTAATGTTACAAAGACCGGCGTAAGCCCCTATTGTTCCTTAGGTTTTACTGTAACGATTACAGGGCATGTTGAAGAAATGCAACTTTTAAACTGAAGGACCCAGTAAACATTTTATATTTGCAAATAAGAAAGTTTTGTGTTCAGAGAATTTTTAAAATTTGTCTCTGTAAAATAAGAATATGGAGCTCTACGGCTTTAAATCATGTATATTATTCTGAAAAACTTTAATAATTATGTTGACATAAAAATTTTTGAAATAGTGAAAGAAAAATCTAAATACAAAAAAAAGGTATTTTTAACATTGAATTTTTATATTCTAGTTTAAACTACTAATTTAGAGGCTACTTTCTCCTAGTTTTAGAATTTTCATAATACTATGTATTTTCCCGGAATATTTATCTGAATGGTTGACTAAATTGATAAATCTATGCTATTTATTCTAGTTTATGTTGATGATATATAGATCACTTCTAAGAAAGAGGTTTTAATCTGAAATTTAAAAATAGTTAGCAAATGAGTCTGATTTGAAAGATTATGGTCAAGCGAAGTACATTTTAGGAGTAGTTATAATGTTTTTGTTGTTGCTTTAAAATATATGTTGCATTGGAGAATACATTGTTCTTTATGTGACTACCTAAAGGGGGATGTATTGAGATTTGCATAGGTATCTACGCAAATATCTATGTAATACACTCCCTTATTAGGTAGTCACATAAAATACAACATAACATAACATAACAATGTATTCTTCAATGCAACAAACATTTTAAAGCAACACAAAAATATTATAACTACTATCAATAAACTAAACACTATGATGCCCGGACACCTATGCTGTCTACACATTTATAATGCTTAGCTGTAGGTAACGGGTTGGTTAGAATATCAGCTACCATGGAATCAGTGGGTACATGTCTCAGCTCAATTTGTTTATTTGTTTTAAGAACATCCCTAATAAAGTGATAATTTCTATCTATATACTTTGTGCGCGCATTATACACTGGATCATATACCTATATATTATGCAAATTTATTATAAGATTTACTTTTCTCGTCTCGGTAACAAAATGCATTTTCAATGTTTACTTAAATCGCGTGCTATGAATAGATTGTCTTGTAGAGATGAACAATGACGTATGGACAGTAAGCATTCTTTGAGCCCAAATTTTCTCAACATAGTTTTCACAGACTTCTGGGAATTCATTGTTCTATTTTAAACTTCAGGCTAAATGAATATTAAAAAATAAGTTATTTTTTCTAAAAAATATGTAAATAAAGTTTTCTATTTAATTTTTTAGCTAAAGCTTCTTTTAAAAAATGTTTATTTTACCTTTAATGCTTTTTTATGCATTCTTGGTTATTTCATCGTACTGTTTTCAGCAAACATTTCGTTTGTATTATGAGAAAGCTTATAATATAACTAGTTTGGAATATTGATTGCACTATCAAATTGATAGAATAAAATTGATTTATTTATCGTAATAGGGAACGCTTTTATTTGATACCCATATGACCGTGCACAAAACAATACTGTTAATTAAGTTCTAAAACCATGTAACTTGGCTAACTATGCATTATCATGTAAACTCACCCTGTAAGCAAAATTTCAGTTTAATCTTGCTGTAAAATTCAGTTACAAGTTTTACGAACATACATAAGCACCAACATTAAAAATTAAGGAAAAAGATTTAAATATCGAAAACGTGGCGCGAGCAAATATTCGTATTTCATAGAAATCTGTAAAAAATAAAACCAAAACAAAGCCAACCAACATCTGAGAATTTCATGCAATTAACAAGGGACGTTTTTTGTTTAATTAAAAAGAATCCACGCATTGAGATCTGATCTAAAAAGAGGTTGAGTAACCCTATTTTGGCGAATTTCCAATACCGAATCCGCATTCTTACTAAGTAATCAATCGACTCACCAGTGTTGCCTTTGTGTGGTACAAAAAATACTAATTTCTTGAGTTTGTTTCCTCCGCAAATGGTAAGGCTGGGCGGTCCTGGCATGTTGCTGAACACCATAGTAGCTTGGTTACTATTCAAAATAGTTCGTAAGAAGTGCTTTGGGAAAATACTGACTAGCTTGATGAAATAATGGTTGAACTGGAAAGCAAAAATCTATATTAGTACGGACAAACCTATCTAATATCTTCACACTCAATCTCTTGCGGTAAAGCAATCGTTACGTTTTATTAATGGTGACATCATTAACAAGGAAAATTATTCAACTATCTCTAAAAGATTTCTAGTAAAACCTCAACTAATTGTTTCAAACATTGTATTAATGTACTATTGGCAAGCAAGTTTTTGCCCGCCTCCTCATTTGCATCGACTTCGAAATTGTAATTCCCCGTTTTAAACTAACAACTCTATCCTTAAGATGTTTAATGAAAAATTATTTATACGCTTAAGTTTATACACCACTACAGTCATTCTAGTTTCATTTTTAATATTAGTGGTCCATTTTCACTTCATTCACCCAGTAACTTGTCCCGGCTTTGCAAGTCGTCGGTATAATTTTTCCCGACATCTTCGGTAAACAGACCAGCGTCATATTTTACATAAAACCTTAATGAATTTATCGTTGCAAGTTTTTTTTTACACTTCTGTTTATCAGTCTAAACGCAAAGTATAAGCATCGATAATATTAGAATGCATTCTTACCAAAGGATCGGCACTAATACGAAACTCGTCGCATCGTCGTTTGATTTCTTCGAAAGTTCTTCTGTCTCTTATTGGCACTTCTAAAATTGTTACGCTAAAATTGTTCTTTAAAAGATGACCATCATTAATAGATGCCGATTTTGGAAATCTTATCGGTAATATCACACCTAAATCTTCAGGAAGTTGGCTGAAGGTCTAAAATTGGATTTCTTAAATTAACCTATTTATTTTTTGTTTCGTGATAACTACTGAATCGTACAATTTACCTTCGTGTAATAGTCGTGCATACCACCAGATAGAGCAGCCACTAAAACATCTGAAAACGTAAAACCAGTAACATTCTCTTTTATTTCTTTTACCATCGAAAGCAAATTCTCATCCGATTCTGTCCATTTAAACAATTTATCCCCGTGCAACGTTGGACCATGTAATTTGTTATCATCAGGTATTCTCAGGATGGCGTCGACAAAACACAATGGCATTTTACACAAATTCTTTATCATTTCGAATATTGCACCGGGTGTCCTATAATTTTTAACTTCAGGCACGGAGAAAATTTTCAAATTATCAGTATTTTCATTATCAGCTAAACTTTTACATAATAACTCTAGAAGAGCCACTCCATCACCAACTGAATGGTGAATGACAAATATGATTCCGTATGTACCTCTATCCATTTCATTACTACTAACTCTTTGCTTAGTTACAAAGATTTTGAATAAACCTTCGTCTTCATACGGCAACGATTGACACGACACCTCCGACATTATATGTTCCAAGTCTATAACGTTAAGTTCATTTTTATCTGGACGATCTAACACTTCTACATATTGACTTACGTCAATAGCACTGTATTTTCTCCAGTAATAAAATCCGTATTCTTCATTTCTCCGGTAAAATATTTTATCTACGCCTGTTTTTGATATGACGCTTTGTAACTTATGTTTAATATTACTAACAAGAACTTCAGGTGAATTAGACTCTATAACCCCTAACACATTAATAGTCGCATCGTTTTCTAAACTCCAGAAAACATCGAAACTGTCCAAAAGACCGGCAAAATATTTGTCTTTCTTCCATATCACCAATGTACACAACACTTTGTAACTAAAAGCAATTCCTAAACTTAATGTTATGATTGGTAAGCTGAGCACTAACGCACACAAAATAACAACTCTTGATAGGCTATTTTTGTTAAATAGTCTTGCTACTAAAGAAGCCAGAAAAAGTCGCTTGCAAAACTGGAACAAACGAATAATATTTTAAGGATTTACAATGTTATCCGTGCAACTAATTTTGCGAAATGTACTTACGATGAAATGTAACACAACATTAATAAACACTATACTAAGAGTAACTGTAATTGAGTCGGCGGATTGAAAGAATTTAGTTGCATTCGGTGAGGCTAAATTTTTTTCTACGCTCACATTTTCGAATAAATTGTTCTTCAAAGAACAATTAAACTCCAAGTCTGGATTACTCATTGTGCCATGCAATTATCACTATAGTCACTGAACAATGAATTTTACCGATATTGCAATATTTAAAAAAACACCAACTGACGCAAGATCCAAGCGAACACTGAAAGAAACCTAATAGAAAATGTTAAGTTAAGATGTCTGAAACCTTAGTTTCTTAAAGCCGTAATCCAATTACATATAGTAATCAGTATCATGTAATATTCAGAAATAGTTGCATATTTGAGAATATTGCAATACTGTGATCTAATTGCCTTTTTTTATTTTTTCTAGGAACAGCTTTTATAATTTGAGTTTAATATATTGAATAACTAAATTTAAATAACTACATTATTTTTTTCTTTTGATAGAGATGTTTAATTAAATTAAAAGACGTTTGATACAAACAATGAATTTCTTAAGAAAACTGCCGTTATTTTTATATAATCTAATTGAGCCATACAATTTTGTCATTTGTTTCCGTAATTATGACCTCAAAATGTATTATTTCTTTCTAATAAACGACTTCATAAAAGGAGGTTCTCAATTCAGCTGTATGATTTTTTAAATCATTGTTGTATTAGATAGGAGATATGTCTATAACTTATTCCGATTAAAATATGAAATAAGTTCAAAACTTTTACTTAAAATGTATTCACAATAATATTTGTAAAGCTTTTTAAATTTCTGTTTAATAAGAGACTAATATTATTATTGTTTATACTTTTTTATGACAATAGATATGACCTAGTTTAATATTACTTACGTACGAGTAATATCACTTATTGTACACCGTTGCTTTGTCTAATTCGAGAAATCTGTTCATATTTAGTACTAATCACATTACAAGTCCTTCGGAATCACTACCATATTGCTTTCACTCTTCTGTCTCTTGATGAAACATAAAACATTGATCCAGAGGAACGATGCTGACGCGACGTATACCACACGTAGGTGTGAGGGTACAAAGTAGAAGTTGATGGTCTGGCACGGAATCCAAAAGGTTTGGTTGGCGACGAAAGTCCTCCAGTACTTTGATTTAAGCTCTTCAAACACGTCCTCTTTTCTTTCCAAAACTCCCATCACTGAAAAATAATTCACCTTCCATATAACACTTGCATTTTCGTATAGGGTCTAGTCATTTGCGAGTAATATTCCTAATATTTTCTGTGACTATAAACGAGAAGAATCGTTTTAAAATATTTGATCTACATAAATATATAATGAATACCTATATCTCATAGTCACGCTATCACATGTGAACGGCTGGATCGATTTCACTAATACTTTTGTTGTGTTTGTTATTGTAAGGAAACGGTTCTTATGAAAAAAAAAATGAAAATTATTTGGAAAGTTTGACAATTCCTAGTCTAACCTTAGTGCTTTGGATAATATAAACTTTTTTAATGTTACCTTATGAAGTTTAAAATAGAATTGACAAAATGTGTGCTGCAAATATCGTCTAATAGGATGTAAAAAAATTGTCGAAATCTATATTATAATTAAGACAGGACAACGTATGTTAGGTCAGCAGTTCTTTATGTTTTTGTCTGCTTAGCTTTGTCTTGTTGGTGAAAGGTTGGTTTGAGGTCCCGATATATATATATACCTTATTCACAAGATAAACATTAAAATAACATTGTGCATGCATCTAATAAAGTATCTCTGGATGGATTTGTATTTATCAGAATTTTGCGACTTTACTTTGTTGCTTAGTCACTTTTTATAGCCATGTGTCCTCGGCAATCCATCATTATATTAATCTAGAGGCAAACTGCAGACTTTCAAACGTGAAACGAAGATCTGTCAGTCTAACAGATTGTTCATGACTTTATTTTCGCAGATCAATTAAGGATTGAAGTTACATCCTAAACTCTACGGCATAACTTCAATCGAGAGAACGAAAATCGGGACTTCATAGATGGCTTCAAACAGGAGTGTGATACTGTCTATTAAGGCCATCACATAAACTTACATGTGTAAAAACCAGCAAGTAATATTGGAGTCGCGATGAGTTGATCTGCTGCCACCTTTGTAGCCACAGTCTTTATTGCCGTACCAACGAACTTCTTATCCAAGTATCTGTACCTGAAGTAAAATTTTATAAACGATTTATGCTGTACTTGATTTCTAAGAACAAAAATATGGAACGAAAGACAAATATTAATTATATTTAAAAAATGTTTAAAGAACTACAATTTTATGTACCCAAAGGGTAAAGCCGAACTCTTATTACTAAGACTCGGTGTCCATCCGTTTGTCCATCTGTCATCACACTGTATCTCATGAACCGTGAGAGATATATATAGATAGATAGTTAAAATTTTCACGTGTATTTGTTACCTCTATAACAATAAATACTAAAAAACTGATTAAAATATATATTTAAGGAGGCTCCCATATAACGAACGTAATTTTTTTGAGTTTTTCATAGTTCCCTTCGTGCGCAAGTACAACTCGCACTTGACTGGATTTTAACCGACTTCAAAATCGAAAAGGAGGAGGTAATATGTTTGCCGGCGATATATGTTTTTTATATGTGTTTACCGATATTTCTGCCAATTGTTGGCCGAAATTATTTTTTTATTCGACAGCTTAATGGACCAAGGTAGTTTCATTAAAATTTGATCGAAATCGTATCAAAAATTTCCCTTTAATAATAAAACAAAATATGCTTTTCATCAGATATACTTATTATTCAAAAACATAAAATATATTTTTTAAACGTTTAGTGATTGATTGTTTAATACTTTATTGCACTAAAAACAAACATAAAACAAAAGAGAAATGCACATATATGCAAAAGGCGGCCTTATTGCTAGGGTATCTATTTCTCCCAGGCAACCTTTGGCTAACAGAAACGATAACAACCAAGAACACATATAACGGATTAGTGCATTAAATTACTTAACGAGAAAAAGAGAGGAAAAAAAAGGTACAGATTAACGGAGAGACAAAGTACTAAAATGAAGAAAGATCTAGCTTGAAAAAATAGTCCTTAACTTGTTTCACGAACGAGTCCCGAGACTGCGCACGTCTAATAACCACACGCATCAGCATAATCAAGCAGTGGCAGAAGAAGGGATTGTGCAATTGAGATTTTAGTCTGTCGGCAAAAGAGTTTAAGGCGCTTCAGCGAGCCGTATGCGCCAAACACCCTCCTGCTCACCTCACAAATATGAGGACCCCAAGATAAATTACAGTCAAACAGGACACACAGGTTTTTAACAGTGTCCTGTAATGGTATACAAATGCCATTTAACAATATCGGTGGAAGTGTTCCATTATTTATCCTAGTTTGATACCAGTGATAATTGCCTGTGTTTTGTGAGGATTGACTAACAAGCCGTGCAGTCGACTCTAATATGAGATATGTTCCAAATCATTATTGATGGTAGTAATTGCTGTAGGTAGTTCATCTATAGACGCTTGAGTGTAAATTTGCAAATCATCAGCATACATGTGATAGGAAGAAGAGAGAGGAAGCGTGATTGAATTTATGAAGATAGAGAATAGGAGAGGAGACAAAACGCCACCCTGCGGAATTCCAGCTATTGTATCGCACCAATGTGAAAGATTCTCTCCCACACTTATACGAAGCCGTCGTCCATACAGGTAACTACGAAACCAATCAATCATCCGAAGAGAAACATTAAAAGAAACCAACATAGCCAATAAAATTTCAAAATCAACAGTATTAAATGCATTACTAAAATCTAATAGCGTCAACACCGAGAGCCACGTCTCTCCATACCTACGCGAATGTCATCCGCGATTTTCACAAGTGCAGTAGTCGTACTATGACCGGGCCGCAAACCAGATTGATTTGGATTTAGGAGGTTATTCAAAAAATGGAATTTACTGAACTGTTGATAAACTAGTTTTTCTAGATCTTTGAATAGGAAAGGCAAAATAGAAATAGGAGGGTAATCAGAATAGGAATCAGGCTTAGACTTTTTGGGTAAAGGAACAATATTAGCTTCCTTCCACAAAGAATGGTACAAAGACGAAGAAATGGATTTATTGAGGATTTTGGTTATTACAGATGTAAAGATATCAAGGAGAGGAACAATCATCCTACGACTGATGCTATCGCTACCCAATCGCATTAGATTCTTTTTTTTTACAGTAATTAATTACGAAATGTGTTTCTACTATACAACAATTGTTACTATCTTGCTAATAAAGAGTTTTCTCACTCTACTCTCTACTTCTATTATATTGTTATTTATTAACATAATTTTATTTGCTTTTCATATGCACTTTTATATTTTCAATTTAGTTAGTTTACTGTCAGTTTTATTTGTTATAGCTTTATTATATTTGATAGTTTACTATATTATATAAATTCGATGAGATTTTTCCTATTCTTGTCATTAATCCAAAGCACTTTTATTATTATGTATGAGTATGTAACTAGCTATGACCTCTTTTCTGTGTTCTGTGGTGTGCCTTTCACAGTTAGAGGGCTACTCTCTAGCTGTGAAAGGCTTTTCTATGATGGTAAGCGGTCTTTTAATTCAATAAATTTTAATCGATATTAGAAAAGTTTACAACTCGAAAATTGTTGTAGAATTTCCTAGGAGGCAATAAATATTTATCTAATGATATAATGTTTGGTGATATGATTATGGTAATTGATCCATTGTTTCAAATACGAATTTTATTAAGTGCGTCATTCTTCTGAGTTTATATTTTGTTTCATGTTACTTCTATCACATAGCTTTTGGTGGATAAATTTAGGATAAATGACTATTTTATCCTTCGTTCGTCGCTACTGAAGTACATGCAAGAGAAGTAAAATGAAAATGTAATATCGTCATAACATTCCTAAGATGTCATATCCTGTGGCCTATATACATCATCTCTATTTACTCTACATAAATTTCTATTCTTTCTTGTTTTGACTTCTTAAACATCTCCTAATCAACATTTTATATATTTTTTTGGTCGTCGCTGACTATATAATAAAACATTTTATCACGATAAGTAACGCACTATTTGCCTACAATGAGTACAAATAACGAATACAGTACAAAACTCATTTCTATTCGCATTAATTATTTATAAGTGAAAGTAAAACCTATTTAAACGAATAATTAACAACTACAGTGAAATCAAGACAATTTGTTGACGTAGGTCTTATGTCGTTTTATACTCGGAATACACATATAGGAAATGTATTTTATTAGTACAATATTTTATCATTATGTAACGGACATTGCTCAACGTCCATACATTGGTGGCCCAGAGCCAAAAAAATATAGGAAAATACTTATTTTATTGTGTGTCACTAACTAATTCTCATTATGTATTCATTATACCGCGACCGAGTTTTAGAACTTATTATCACGCAAAATATAATTCATTTTGAGGTTATAATGTGTTTAGAAAACCACCAAGAGATGGCATTCTAAGTACATGATATGATATTGATGTCTATATTGTCGAAGCAAAAAAACTCAACTTTAAGAAAGTCGGTTTTTCGTTGTGATTTGTAAAAGTTTCTAAGTCAATCAATAGACAAATAAATCATTCTAATAGTTAAATAATATACCTATTGATAAGCTTAAAATTAAAAAACCCATAGCTTTTTGATGGTTTACATCAAAAGATGGCGCCTTAAACACATAAATGACATCATGTTAATATGTTTACGAGAAATATAAAGGTAATGTAATAGAAACAAAGTCCTTTTTAGGATATGTCGTATCAATATCAATCTTTCTGAATAAACAAGAGTGAATTATCAACACTTAATGAATTTAGTTTGTATAATATTCAGTTTTCATGTCCTTATGTTTTAGTTGGAAAATCACCAAGAGATGGCGCTTTTAGTAAATTTAAGTTTATTTTCGATCAATTTAATTTAATGTTTTTGTGTTCGATGATTTAAAGGTTATCTAATAAAAATAAATGATCTTGTTGATCTGACGTGTAAATTACATCCATCTGACTCAATAGAATTTAATATATTGAATGTGAATATTTGCGAATAAAAATGTTACTGTTAAAGTACTTTTAAATATTAATTTTGGATCGCAGCTTGTCCGTGTCAAATAAATATTTGATTCCAATTTAATAAATAAATTAGTAATTATTATTGAAGTATTAATATTTAATGGTATTGGGGCCATTTTCGGCGATGTCCTTTCATTGATAGCTGGAAGGTACTTAAATCAGAAGGTCTAACTGTACATCGCAGACTAAAGAATCATATCCAATTTTAACTTCAAATTTACTAAGTATCTAGTGATGTGATATATCTGTAAATGTAGTTTATTTTTTACTAATTAAATATCTTGTGATTAAGTCTTAAAATAAATTCAATATAAGAATTGCGAGGCTGATAAATATATTCAAAAAGTTACCCCTATGCGATTCGGACCGTATCTACCCTAATGACGGTTTGCCTCGTTTCGTTTTATCTACTATGGAAAAATATTCTTTAGTCATAAGGTTAAAAATTGCGCATCATCAATTACTTATATATTAGTTTATGTCCACATTTACGCGTCAAACTATAAAAAACTTTTATATAAACGCATTAATTTTTAACAAGCATCACAATTATCTTTAGTTTGGGCAGTTAATATAACTTTAAAACACTACTTATAAATTACGAATCTCCCTGGCCTCCAGATGGAAAGATGCTTAGATATTTTTCTATTTAATGCAAAAACCAATTTAAATTATCGAAAAAAACGCAAACATAATAGATCAGAACTAAAACCTACCGATTGAAGTTGCTATGAATCGATTCCAATTCAGTCTGAGCTGAATCATAAATCTGACTCATCTACGAAAGATCCACCTGTGTCTAATCCCACACCTACACCTCCTTTTGCTCCTGGATCCTTTGGTAGAACATCATATGCTAAAACAGACGCAGCTACTTACATGGCACATGTTCAAAAAATAAACACGTGACAGGTCAATCAATGTATGCGAAGTGGACATAAACCTTTAAACGGAGCACTTTTCCTTGGCAAAAATATAAATAATAAAATTACATCATAGTGACGCTGTGCTATAAAGACGGAGTCTTAAACCAAGAGAAGTTTTAAATATCGGTATATCAACATAAGCAACTTTGACATAAGCATATGAGAAAATGCCTTACAATCACTTGCCCTAGGTATCTCGAGATGGGACACGAACCCACAACGTTTCGCTATCCCGGCGACTGCTCTAACAATTGAGCTACCCGAGACAAAACAGAACTGACAAATTTTTCAGGCACTTGCTACTAGTGACCGTATTTTCATCAATGTCCCCGTCAATCTTTTTAAACATTTTTCATTAATTATATTTATCAGTATTGCATTGTGAATACCATTTTTCTACTCTAATGTTGATATATCATATTAAAACTAAAAAAAATAGAACCGACTTCAAACTAAAAAAAGTGAAAATTAATGCTTATTTTAAAATCAAATTTATTCAAAAAAATGTTATTTAAGTTGGCTGGAGGTTTTCTGTAGGTTATTAAATAATTGATAGGCGCCCGACTTCAAAAGCATTTACCTCGAATAAGTCGCTTTTAAAATAAGTATTATTGTCCACTTTTTTATTTTCAAGTCGGTTTTATTATTTTTTTAACTTTTTATTTCATACTTTTTAGTGATATTGATATTTTTTATACATAGGTAACACTAAAAATATTTTTCTGAAAATCACGTCAAAATCGGTTCAGTCAAACGCGAGATAATCGCGGCCAATAGGTACACACAACATGTGTTAAAGTGAGAACCTCCATTTTTTTTGTAATTTAATTATACCTTAAGTCTTCTAAGTATGAATAATAAGTCTGAAAACCGAATCAAAATCGGCTCAGCCAAACGCGAGATAATCGCGCAGAAACATTCATAAATACATAAAAGTCAAACATAAAGGAGAACCTCCTTTTTTTGAAGTCGGTAATAAAATAGACACTGATTGACTAGTGACCACACATGCTAATTGAACAAAGAATCCATCATCGCAATAGATAGATTTTTAAAAGGTGGTGTCATGTTTTTTTTTTCTAAATTCACGCCTAATATTTTATTAATGTTAGGCGTGAATTCAGAATACCTGCGTGAAGAAATGTGTAATAACAAAACGTGTCGTAAAGATTTCCTGCACAAATTGCCTGGCTGTTTTACATCAGGAAAGTAATATCAGTAAAACTAAGCTATTTCCTTCCGTCGATGTAGCTAGAAAAAATCAATACTAACAAAAATATTTATTAGCTTCTTTTTTAGTAACTTCCGATCGCACACCATCTATACGCATAATTTTTACGTCGAGCTATGAAGATGCTCGTAGGATGAAGAAGAGGTATATAGTTTCTAAAAATTAACCGTAATGCAAAATAAAATGTACTTATTTGCTATAAGAAGTAATAAGCATAATTTTAATAAACATACCAAAAATATAGTGATGTTGGATAAATTGTGCACCCAGCTACTACTATCCTGGCTGCAGCTGCTAAATCTACGTCGGGCTTCTCGGGCTGAACAAATATTTAATGTTATATTACAATGGAATAAACAAGACCAAAATAAATATTTTAACTGGGAAGCTTAGTTATTTATAGATAATATAATATCATGAAAAAATATATCCAAAAATAATTTAAAAGATGACTTCTTTTGGAAACAATTTTATGTCTGTACATTTTTCATCTGAGTTTTTTAGAAAGTTATTTGACGGCTGATATTTTGAAAACTAATTTAAGTATTTTAAAATCTTTATCATGCATTTTTTAAATAAACAGCACACAGAAAACTATATTTTGTTTTATTTTAAGGCTCCGTGTATATATTTGGTTTTTAAAAGTGTTCCGTCATCAAAATAATTTGGAAACCACTGCCCCAAACAAATTAATTTTTGTTTAGAGGTGCCATTTATTGATATTTGGTCATTGAAAGCACATGAATAATTAACGTAGAGCACATAATTGAGATCATTATAGATTGAAAGCTACTATATAATATACAGTACCAAATGTCCAGTAAAATTAAATTACGAAGCAAATGTGTATAAGCAATTATTATATGAACCTACCTGAATAAAGAGAAAAAAACACGTACATCTCTAACGTAGTTTTGTTTTAGGTCATGTTTTAATCTACGTAATCGACAACAGATAGTGATAACTATTTACGACCGCTCGTCACATCGGTAGCGTGGCCGAGCGGTCTAAGGCGCTGGTTTAAGGCACCAGTCTCTTCGGAGGCGTGGGTTCGAATCCCACCGCTGCCAAGCTTTTTTGTTCGTTATTTTTTTATAAATAACACTGCTCTTATTTTATCTCATAAAAATAAATAAAATTGACGTAATAAAGATTTTATAAAATGATTTTTTTTCAACATCCTAAAGTTAACGTTAGGTAGTAAAAAAAATTTAAATATGTATTAAAAATAAATGTCTCTTAAAAAATAGGCTTTTTATGCTGACCAGATTGATAAATCAATTCAAGAGCAATGATTTTCTTATATGAACTACCAATTAACATCTCTTATTATTAATACACGTTAATATTGATTTGGTAATTGAGGTACCTAATCTTATAATTAGATAAAACTTATAGGAATAAATCGTTTTATATGCTTTTATATAATTTGCCTTATTAGTACGTTACTGCGCAAATCTTGGAACTCAAATTCGACCAACTTCCCAATGTCCCATAGATTTGAAATTTTGCATAGACAGATGACAATTATGATGTCAGTAAGCTGATATGATGGTTATGGAACTTAGTGGTGAAATGACACAACTGCATCGTCAGAAATTTATAGAATGAGAGAATACTAAAATGTAAAAAACAAAAAGTTTTTGTTTGTTTTACAAGACAATTTCATAACGTTAATGTAAAAGTAGGTACTTAATTAAAAAAAAATCTATAACAGTATTTGACTTGAAAAGCTTGTAGCGCTAATGAAATCGGAGGCGAGGAAACACACGTATTTTTTACGCACTACAAGCTTTTCAAGTCAATTAATGTCATAGAAAAATTATATTTTAAGGACTTTAACATTAACATTATGAACTTGTCTTGCATTAAATTGTTATTTACGTTTTAGCACAGAATATAGGTTCGGTGCGCCCAAATAAGAGCTTGTTTTTAAAAACTTTTTTATTTTATAGACGAGTAAATACGTCAAGAATATAGTATATAAAAACTCTAATAAGGGAGGAGCGATAAAGACGATAGCGCAATGGTTAGCGCGCTCGGTCTCAGTATACGGCTGTGAGGCAACTTTCCCCACGGCCGGTCATAGAATGGGTGACTAAAAATTTATTATCTCGAACTCCTTCGTCTTTCGGAACATTTCGTACATTAATCCATTGGTCCCAGCTCCATTTTCAGCCATTTTTACCCAACGATATCACTGACAAATTTTTAAAGCACTTGTTACTTTTTTGCTACTACAGAGCGTATTTTCATCAATGTTCAGGCACCCAAACAGCCGAAAGAAATATTTTTACAAAGTGGATTGAAAAGTTCGCGGTCTCAGTAAGAAAACAATATAAAATGTAAGCAAAATTAATTTTATTTTTCCACGTAATCTCCACTTAACTCTATGCACTTCTTCCATCTGGTTTCCAACGCATGTATGCTGGTCATAAAAAAAGTTTCTTCAAGGCCTTCAAAAAAGTCACTCACCGCAGCTTCGACCTCCTCATTTGATGAAAATTTTTGACCTCCAAGGTGTTTTTTTAGGTTTGGGAATAAATAGAAGTCTAAAGGTGCCAAATCAGGGGAATAGGCGGAATGGGGCAGTAATTCAAAGCCACAATCACGAATTTGAGCCCTAAATTCAACAGTCATGTGAACGCGTGCATTATCCTGATGGAACAACACTTTCTTGCGAGTAATCCTGACCTTTTCTCTTTGATTGTTTCACGCAAGCGACGTAAGAGGGTGCAGTAATAATCCGAGTTCATAGTTTCAGTTTCAAGGTAGTCCACCATGATGACATCCTTAGCATCCCAAAAAACTGACGCCATCATCTTGCCAGCTGACAAAATTGTTTTGGCTTTTTTTGGAGTTGGTTCATCATGTTTTTTCCACTGCTTGGATTGCTGTTTTGACTCTGGGGTGTAGTGGTGTACCCAAGTTTCATCCATTATTACAAATTTGGATAAAAAAATATTGTGGATCAGCCTCAAACATTTCCAAACAGTCGCGAGAAATCGTGAGGCGTATTCATTTTTATTCGACTGAAAGCAATCTGGGTACCCACCGCGCTGAAACCTTAGAAAATCCAAGTTCATTGACTATGATGTTTTGTGTTCGTTCATACGAGATGCCAATAGTGTCTGTATCTCCCTGATAGTCAATCTCCGATCTGTCAATATCAGATCACAGATTTTCCCGATGTTATCTTCAGTTGTAGACGTCATAGGGTAGCCAGAGCGAGGGTCATCTTCAATACTCTCTCGTCCGCGTTTAAATTCAGCAAACCACTTTTTCCAAGTCGTATACGACGGAGCAGATTCCCCCAATGTTGTTGACATATCTTCGTGAATCTCTTTTGGAGTTAATTTTTTTTAAACAGATATTTGATGACCGCACGTTGCTCAATCTTCTCCATTCTTTAAAAATACTGCAGAAAGGCTCACAAAATTCAGTCTAATTTAAATACAGTTAATGCTTTTTTTTTTTTTTTTTTTTTTTAATTCGTTCCCTTCGGAACAGGCTAAGATCATAGACCATGCTGCCTTGTCATTAGTTTAATTGTATTTCTTTGTATTTATAATAAGATAACAAGTCTTTAGTATACCTATAATAACTTTGTGCAGTACTAAAAATAAGTATTTACATAAGTAAAATATTCCTATGTGAAGTCGAACGTCAAAAAGATAAAATAAAATATTCAAATCTATTCAAATATACAAGATAAAATCAAAGAGAGCATCATATACAAAGTACTCTTTGGAGACCATCTAAACTATTCTAAACTAACTGAACATATTCATTGAAAGACACCAGTCAAATATAAAAATAAATTCTAAAATTGTTAGAAGAAAATAAAATTAGAAAAAAATGTTAAATAGTACCAACAATCAGAGCATAACTTAGAATAATAACTAAAAACCAAAAAGTAAAGTGAACTATACCAGTCCTATTCTTTGAAAATTAACAGTTTCTCTTAAAAAACAAAAAAATCAAAATAAAAACAAAGACAATAACAACAATCAAACCTTATTGGATCATTTAACGTGTACACCTAAATTTGCCCAATTGTGCTTTCAATAAATTTGAACAAAGGTTTATAAGTGGATGTATTTACAAGCAGATTCGAAATGGAGCGCGGTACCAGTTCCGGACTATTATATATCTCAATCAGCTCATCCATCAGCACAAGGCGCTGGATGCCAAAGGATGGGCACTCAAAGAATATATGCTGCAAAGACTGTTCTGCTTGAGTATCGCAACAGTCGCAAGAGGAACTACGTGCTATATTTAGTCGATAGAGGTGGTAGTTTAGACGACAGTGACCGAAACGAAGCCTCAAAATAGTTGTGTAAAATTTCCTATTAAAGTAAGTCTTACTTTTGCAGAACCAAGGTGTCGAATTTACAGGCACATTAAAAGAAGCATACCATAAACCTTTGTTTTCTATTTGTACTTTAAAATTCCAATGCTTTTTCCACAAATCTGTTGATCTGTTTTTTAAAAGAGAAACAATGTCAGTATTTGGTACAGTTACATTAAGACTATTGCTGGAATCAGGGATAATATTTGAAGCGTTGGTTATAAATCTTGCCAAAAAGTCAACTTTTTCATTTCCAACCACACCTGTATGTGAAGGAACCCACAAAAATGAAACTTGAATGTTATCCACAGAATACAAGTCAAACCAAAATTGTTTGATTGAAAAGATAAGGTAGTTTGTATTGGCATTGAACTTATTATTTTTCAGATTTTCCAAAACACTCATGCTATCACTAACTATTACCCACTTACGACATCCATTATTTTTATATTTAATGTGTTTTAAACCTGCAAGGATAGCCAGGGCCTCTGCTGTAAATATGCTTGTATTAGGATTTATTTTGAAACCTGTACCTAAATTCAATTGCCCATCAAAAATTGCAAATGAGACAGCACACTCAGTTTTTGAACCATCTGTGTATAAAAACCTATGACCAGAAAACTCAGAAAGTTTATAACTAACATCTTGCTTAGAAGATAATTTATGATCAATGATAATATTTATTGCAGGAAACTTACTGTCAAAGTCTCCTTGATAGCAAGGTAGCAGTTCTGATTTATGGATTTGGAGACCATCAAGATAATTTATAAATTGGGAGAAACTATGGAGAATGTAAAGATTACAGTTTGAAGTGCATGAATTTAGCAAGTTTAAAAAGAGGTGATTATTTTTCTTTGTGTATAGTTTTAAAATAAATCGTTCTTTTAAGTATGAAAGTCTTATACTTAAAGGAGGTAATCCACACTCAACTTGTAATGAATTTATAGGTGTACTTTTATATGCTCCAGTTATAAGTCGCATACTTTTATTTTGAATTTTTTCTAGTTTGTCAACCAGTCTATTATCACCAGAAAAACATAGAAACCCATATTCAAAATGACTGCGAATAAGAGATTTATAAAGTATCAATAATATTTTGGGATCAGCTCCCCAGGATGTTCTGCATAATGATTTTAAAATGTTGAATGCTTTGTTGGCCCTTGAACTTATAATTTCAACATATTTACTCCATGATACATTGTGAGTAAATACTACTCCTAAAAACTTTGCCTCACAAGAAACAGGAATAGGGATTTTGTTGTAATATACATTAGAGGCTGAGTTATGAATTTTTCCAAATACAACATATTTTGATTTGAGGGCATTGATATCTAAATTTAAATATGAAAAATAATTATATAAACCTTCTAAAGACTTATTTACAATATTAGTAATTTCTGTTAAATTTTTTCCAGATGCATACACTACGAGATCATCAGCAAACTGTAAATTTTTAACATGAGAACCTAGTACCAGGTTTAGTCGTCTAATATACAAAATAAACAATAAGGGAGAAAGAATTCCTCCTTGACAAACTCCGATAGATGCCTGTCTAGGACCATATAGTTTGTAATTATGTTTAACATATACTTCCCTTTCTGTCAAAAATTTATGGATCCATTGAATTATTTTACTTGGAACTCCTATACAAGCCAATTCAGAACAAAGAATATCAATATTTACATTATTAAAGGCACCAGAAACATCAAAAAATACAGATAACAAGAAATTTTTACTAACTAAGCTATTTTGGATATCAAGATGAAGTTGGCTAATGCTTTCACGGGCAGACATGCCTCTTCTAAACCCAAATTGATTTGCAGGTAAAATATGATTTTGTTCCACAAAAAACTCTAGTCTTTGTTTTAATAACTGCTCGAAGATTTTTCCAACACAAGATGTAAGTGCGATTGGACGATATGAGTTGGGATTTGATTTGGGCTTATCTGGCTTCAAAATGGGTACTATACAATCGGACTTCCATGAATCGGGTATATCATTATTTAACCACAAACTATTCAGAATGGACAAGAAAATTTGAAGACTATTGTCACTGAGTCTTTTGAGCATGAAATAGGGGATGCCATCCAGACCAAATGCTGTATCCCTTCTGGAGCGAATAGCAGACGACAACTCTTGAAATGAAAATGGTTTAATCAGATAGTTATTTGAAGGAATCATATTATCAACTATGGGAAAACTAGAAGTGTTATGTACATAATCTGGGGTATACTTTTGTAAAAATTCTGGGATCCAATCATCATCACTATTGTTATACAAATATGTTTTATTAAATTTACGCATGAATTTCCAGATTCGAGACAAAGGAGTACAACGATTAAAGGAATTACACAATTCAATCCAGCTATTATTTCTCTCAGTTTTCAAGGTAAGTTTTTTTAAAGCTTGTAGCCTTTTGAACTCTATATATGTTTCATTAGAAGGATTATTTTTAAAATTTAAATACGCCATTTTCGATCTTTGAACTGCTTCAAAACATTTTTTGTTCCACCAAGGCAGAATTGGTGTTTTCGTAGTACGGGTATTATTACTATTATTGATAGACGCAGGACTAGTAAATGGAAGGGACCTTTCTATAGCTAAATTCATGATTTTACAGAATACAGAATGAGCTTCTAATGGTGTATAATTTTCTAGTTTGAAAGTTGTTAAAAGGGACTCAACATTTTGTGTATACATTTTCCAATCGACCATTTTAAAATTAGGGTGGATGGGCAAATGTATACCGCGATTATTTGAAACAGAACTTTTGTTGCCATTTTTACTAAAGAGGACTTTGATTATTATAGGAAAATGATAGCTGCCAAGTGGATCATTATGCACGGACCAGTCACATGAAAGAGCCAACGACGGAGAAACTAAAGATAAATCCAAAGCATTAGAACGCCAAGTCATTGAACCAACTGTGGTCACTTCACCATTATTCAAGAGAACTAAATTATTATCATCAATGATTTCCAGGACATCTCTACCTCTAGCATCGACAGAGTTACATCCCCAAGAAGTATGATGGGCGTTAAAGTCGCCAGCAAAAATCATTGGTTTTGGAATTGATTTTACTAAACAGTCAAATTTATATTTGTCAAAGTTTGGAATACAATTTGTAGGACAGTAAAAACTAACAATGCTTAATTCTTTGTTATTTATAGTAACTCTGATGCAAATGTTTTGCAAACAGCTATCATAATAAGTAATGATTTTATTGTAATTTATATTATTTTTAATTAGAATAGCTACACCATTATGTTTGTTGCCAGTATCATTTCTTTCAATTTTGTATCCTTTAATGTTAAAGTTCTTATTAGGTTGTAACCAAGTTTCGGATATAATAGCTATATGAATACTATTTTCATAAAGAAATTGAGTTAGAAGAAGCCTATTACTGATAATGCTTTGGGCGTTCCATTGCATGATATTAACTGTATCCATTATTTGGAAGGAGATATATTGTTTCTGAATGATTGATGTAAGATTTCTTTTATAGTAACTGAATTTATGGGGTTGTCCTTTTGATTAGAAATGAGTTTGGTAATTGCTTGTGTGAGAACATTCATGAAAGTATCTGATTTTGTTAAATTTTGGATCTGGGTTTCTAGTGTTTTAGTATGTAAATGTGGGAAAGACGATTCATTAAAGAGTTCCGAATATTTAGTAGTTTTGGATTTGATTTTGTTTTCTTCAATTTTTATTTTCTTTTTAGGACATGTATTGGAAATTGCAATATGATTCCCTCCACAATTTGCACACACTGCATTTGTAGGGTTTTCTTTACACTGTCTATAATTATGATTTTGTGTACAGATGGAACAGACCTCCGCATTTCTGCAGAATTTTGCAATGTGCCCAAAACGTAAGCAACGTAAACATTGTTTCACTGGTGGGATGTATACATTAACCTCATGTCGCCATGAATCGAGGTAAACATACTGCGGAAGTTCCGTGGAAGCGAATGTGACTGCTACTGTTTGTGTGGGCTGATAAGAAATTGTACCATTTTCACATCGTACTCGTCGCATAAAACGCCTGACTTGTATAACGTTTCTGGAACTGCCTATTAACGAAAAAATTCTTTCATTTGAAAGACTCGTTGGGACTGAAGTTAAAACTCCGGTCACCTCAGAGTCCGACGCTGGAATTGTGCCTTTTAAACCTAGTTCATCCAGTAGCTTTTTATTTTGAATGAAGACATTTGCATTATTCGATAGATCAAATGTGATTCCTACACGAAATTTGTTAATGGGTCGTAAGTGGAGTAATCCTGTGACACAGTGTTTACGTAATGCATTAGAAATAGCTAATCTGTCTTTATCAGTAAACTGTTTACTTTCTTCTTTGTGAGACAGAAAAACTATATACTCATTTTTTTTGCAATTTTCTGGATACTTTCTAGAGTACCCAGAAACTTTAAATATTTGATACTTCCTGGTGTTTTCTTCCTCTTCCGAAGAAGAGTCTGTTGAACTGATTCCAGCTCGTCCATCAGGTGGGTCCTTTTTACGCTTCTTTACGCCTCCCATCTTCTATTAATTCAATATTAAATTATATACACTCAAGTATTCTATGTTAAAAAAAACTATTACAAGTTAAAATTCAGCACAAATAGTGTTTGAAACAGAAGTTTAAAAGTATTTTTTCAAAAAGGGCGCCTTTTCCTTTTCCAGTTAATGCTATTGCGATAGAATTTTACAATTTGACAACCAGAGAGTAAACTAATCGAATGAAGTCAGTTACATTAAAATAGTTTAAGTATTTATGTGTTAGGCCGCAAATTTTCAATCCACCCTCGTACCTATTTCAAGTTTTATATGAAAATTTAAATCATTTTTTAATGAAGTTAATTTACATTCAACTAAAGTATGTAGTGACCATTTTGTAGGGACATCATGCACTAGTCCCGCGAGGTGGGTTCTAACCTAGTCCTAGTCCTTATTAAATTTGATTTGATTCCATCCATAAAGAAGGCCTGAGCCTCAGTACATTAATAGGTTGGTGATGATGATGATGATGACTCTAATGAGATGACATGAATTGATTAGCAGCGAAGTAACTTTGTTAAAAAAAACTCAATAAAATTTCATCTCACCGAGTATATTTTGTTGAAAGTTTGCTGTGACAGCTCAGCACCTGTGTAGAAAGTACCATAGACAACAGTGTTGGTGAGAACAGGTCGCCTGCGCAACATCTCCCGCCACCAGCGTGCTACCCCTGCTGCCATCTTGAATTCACTTTAGGCGTGAAAAACATTAAAAAAATAAAGTTGACAGAAGCAACGATTCCTGGAAAAATAATTTTTCTTGCTTAATTTTTCCATTAATCTTTACTCATATTTTAAAGCTTTGATTTCTTATTTTTTGCATTGGATAGGTCCCGAAACTATTGGATTAATTTATAAAAGACTTTCATCTACGAGAAGCTACATAAGACGAGGTGGATATATACTATAGTTTACGCAGGCGAAGTTGCGGAGAAAAGGCTAGTTTGTTAGAAATTGGTTCACAGTTCAAGAAGAAACCAATTAATATACTCCTATATATTCATAAAAAGCATACATAAAAGAGTAAAATTTACATACCTACTTCTTGAACATAGAAACTCTTCCTTTCAGATTTTGAATGAATTCTAAATACGCAACCTTTTGTTTTTTTGGTGAAATGGGCCATGTCGTAACATATCTTAATATTTAAAAGGTTTTGACGATAAATCACGAGTTAATAAAATGCTTTAAATTTATTGTATAATAACCAAAATTAAAAATATTGTGTTTAATTATTATATTTAATGAATTTCGTATTCACGGTGCTATACTGGAAAATATTCTAATCTAAGTCTGCACTAACCACTGAGAATTATTTCTCAGTGGTTAGTGCAGTCTTCAGGATTGCGAAAGGTCATGTGTTCGAATCCCATCTCACAGTAACAGGTACAAAGTGGATTTTTAAGCATTTTTCATTAAGAATACATTGCGTTGAATTTAAAAAAAAATTCAATTATCTGTATGGCCTTAACTGCCACTAAAAGTTGTTTATTTTGGCAGTAAAAGTTCTTAGACTTCTACCTTCAACTAAAGCTTGATGGTAGTAAGTAACTGGGAAAAGCTTATTGGTTAAATACTAAATATAAAAAATGGAATGAATCCTTATCATTCTTAATACTATAATATTGTTTACTTATTTGAAAAAATATATCTCCAATAGCTCAGAAACAAAAATAATGTAGTAAACATTATAACGAATCTTTTATAACTAGTTTACTACTTTTTGCTGAATTCAAATACAGATAATCTTAAAACGTGACTAATACATTAAAATCTACATCAATTTATAATTTATATTGGCCAATAAAAGAATCAAGAAATTACTTACAGATTTGTTTAAATTACTCCGCACAAAATAGAATTGTCTCAAAGATCACTAAAAAGTATTATAGAAACTTGAAAACTATTTAGAATACTATCATATTGTTTTATCACTCTGTCTTTATTCGCGTCACATTACATAATCAGAACGAATATTTTTATCGATTCGTTTACAAAAGTAGGAACTTGTTTTTATAATGACTTCCTCGTTTATTTTATGTTTTATAAGTTTGTAACGTCGTTTCCTATTCACTGTTCGTGTTATACTAGAAGGACCCTACATACTAAACATTAAATTGACTTCAATAGAATAATAAAAATGATAGCAATTGTCACAATCTACATACGATTATGTGTGTCAACGTTATAGATGTGTTTGTATCTACCTTGTGTAGCATTCGCTTTGTATATTATAAAACAAAAGGACGGTAATATTAGTTTAAGCATACCGTCGTAAACTGCAATCACTAGCGTTTCTTTGACTTGGAATCGGACTCTAAATCGGATCGCGGATATTGGGATGGGTCACGTAATTCAATAAACGCTGTGAGTTAACGACGGACTTCAGTTAATTATATTACATTATTTTTAAATACTGATAGATAAATAAATTATTCAGGGTCCTGGGTTTCAAATATACTTAGTTATTATCGAGTTTCCAGTGGCGCTACATTATATTAACAAACATATAAATATATATATCACTACATAGTATAAAACAAAGTCGCTTTCCCTGTCCCTATATTCCTATGTATGCTTAAATCTTTAAAACTACGCAACGGATTTTGATGCGGTTTTTTTCATAGATAAGGTGATTCAAATGGAAGGTTTTTATGTATAATACAAGACCACGCGGGCGAAGCCGCTGGCGAAAAGCTAGTATACTTATAAAGAAGAAAGATTGTATTGTTTGTTTGCTTTGAATAGGTTCCGAAATCATTGGGACGATTTTAAAAATTATTTCACCTATGGGAAGCTATATTATTCATGCGTGGCATAAGCTATAATTTATGAGTGTGAAGTCGAGGGATATCAACAAGTCTTCAATATTTGGAAAGAATGATAGGCTAAAAGAAATAAAATTTTATAGACACAAATAAAATTTTCGTTTCAATGTTATTACAAAGGTTATGTTCCTATGTCGGTATCTGAAATAATAGTTATTTCAGATACCCAACTGAAATTCTAATCAGCTTAAATCAACACCCACAACATACAGTACCTTAAATAGTCACAAAATATACATCTCTTAGATATCTAGGTTAATTCGAATAATTGATGTTTCGTAAATACTTTTTATCATACATTCAATTAAATAAGACTAAAATTGATATTATTATCTTCATTAAATTTTCTTTATTACGGGAAATTTTCTTTACTTTGCCACTACATATATTTGTAAAACTAAGACGTACCTTATTTATTTAACCTAAATGTTACACATAACACATAAATGACATTTCAAAGTTACTGATGAGATTATATGACATATGTTTATCAATGATATCACCGATAATGTGATAATATCTATATATTTGATATAATAATAGAATTACTCATACCTACAGACTTACATAACAGATATCTGTCTCAGATAGCAATGTGACTGACTACATGCTTCCTATAATATTTTAGCAAATATTGCATTTATTCTTTAAAACTAACCCATAGCTAAATCTATTTTTATTTGTTATATTATTATTTTTAGACAAATCACATATACTGCTCAGAACCCACTTTAAATCTTAGCTGAAAACCTATATTATAGAACTCTTTTGCTACAAAAGTACCAAGACATCTAAACCCAAATTTAAAAAAATACCTGCTATTCTGCCTTTTACCAGCTTCATACACTTTAATACGTGAATGTAATCCATGACATGGGCTTTATAACAGTATGCATAAAAATAACTTATTTATTTTTAACATACTAGCTTGAAATGTATTAGGAAAGCCAGTTCCTTTTCTACTACTGTTACAATATCATGTTCGAGGAGATGATCTAGAAAACTAAATTTTAAGGCTTCATTTTGGAAGTGAAATAATTACGACTTTCAAAATGGTACCGTCGCAAAATAAGCTTAACCACCGCTATTCTAAACAGGGCGATTGATTTGAGTGTGTTAGCTACTGTCTGCAATGCAGATCTCAAAAGTCCTTATCTATACATATATAAAAGGAGATGTCCTGACCTACTGACTGACAGAAAACGTCCAGCTTAAAATGCTGGTAGTAAAGACTTGAAATTTCGAGTGTTCATTCACCTTATTACGTAGAGATGTAATATAAAGGATTTTTGGAATTCTGTCCCGACGGGGGTCAAAAAGTGCGAAAATGTTTGTATGAAACTTCTTTGTTTTTGTACCTATATCGATGAAGCATGGTATTTGATTATATTAAGACCCTAGGAAGGCAATAGATTATATTTTTTCCCGAAAACTTGAAACTTGGGAGTGAAAGTTTTTATGATTACAATTTGAGTTATTGTATTAACTCTATCTTATATTATTTATAAAGATTTCCTTATATTATCACAAAAATTGGTATTTGAGTATCAATATACTCATTTACCAATGTAACAAAAATAACATTTTAAATAAAATGTTTTGAAAAATTCAAGTACAATTCATTTTAAATAAGAACATGGAGTCAATTAAATTACATTATTACAAACAAAATTATAAAAAATATATTTAACACTCATCCTCAACCAAAACGGTGCGATGTAGAAGGCGTTTAGTATATTTCTACATCGCACCGTTTTGGTCGAGGTTGAGTGTTAAATATATTTTTTATAATTTTGTTTGTAATAATGTAATTTAATTGACTTCGTGTTATGATTGATTATTTATTTATTTAAGGTTTACCAACGTTTGTGTTCAATATTACATACATTCTAGTTACAATAAATTTTATGTTAAATAATTAACTGTCACAAACACAATATGCTCTAGAACATAGAGTAAGTAAGAAACTACACTTTTACACTAGACAATGAGAAAAAGAGTTACATATTCAATTAATATGGATGATTAATGAATGAATGATTAATATCAACTGTTAAATTATCTCCTTGACATTGTTAAAATACTTAAACGCCTTGACATTCCTATAATGATTTTTAGGTATTTAGTTTGAATTGTAAAAGACTGAGTGTCTGAGTGTAAATTTCTAAGTTTATGGCCAATAGATAATTTAATTTGAAATAAAATATAGTAAGAAAAAACTCTAAACTTTGCTATACAAGTGCCATCTACATTTATTCTTAACTAAACTGCGTTATCGTTTTGTTCAAAGAAGCTTGTGTAGATTTCAGTTTTCGCTTAAATTGTATATAAACTTTCCATTTGAGTTTTTCTTTCTATCTGTATTTCATATTGGATAAATAGTTTTGAGGTTTTCAGGGATAAAGCACTGAAACCTTAGGTCTGCAACATATTTGAAATTAATCGGTCAATTAATGTGTAGCTGTTACTGTAACTTAAACAATCTTGTTGTAGTGCCTTCGAAGTTGAACATCAAACTCATTTTATTCTATTGTCGCGGATATTTTGCTTTTAATAATTGTGTTTCGTAGTGTGATCGTTGACAGTTAATCATTTCTCTGGGTTTTGTACAGTCGCACTGTAGAAGAACGTTGTGATGCTTACTCAGCTGATCGACATTTAGCCGTGCAAATGAATGGCGATTTTTTATTATAAGGCTAGCCGCCTAATTGGACGGATTTCTTACCCAGTTGGCAACGACATCCACCACCACCAGCCCTTTTACGTCCCCACTGCAGGGGCTCAGGCCTTTCTTATGGATGGTTAAGGAGGATGGGCCATGACCCTCCACGCTGGCCCAATGCGGATTGGAGGGTATTAACGACTGCAAATGCAGCCGGGACCAACGGCTTAACGTGCCTTCCGAAGCACGGAGTAGCTCGAGATAATAATTTTTTGGTCACCCATCCCGTGACCGACCCTTGCGAAAGTTGAAAGGCTACGACATAATCATTATATATTAACCTCAATGTTGTTTTCATTTTTACAAAATCACCTCAATTTAAACTCAAAACTTAAAGGTCGACCAAGCAATTGTGATTTATATTGTTCTTAGTCTATTTATTTTGATAACTGTCTGGTAATCTCATTTTATATGAGCGATAAAGAGTATCGTTTAATCCAAATTAAAATTATAACTCGAAAGTAGGTCTGTGTATATTAATCTGTTAAGCTGTATAAATGTAAGTTAAGCTCTCACACCTAACCCACTAAAAATAGTTGACTTGAGATATCACAAAGGTTGCATTTTATTGAAAAATAGGTTGAAATAGGCATTTAAAGTTTGTCTAGAAGTTCGTCATTGTCAAAAATAAAATCATAAAACTTTATGTTCAAGTATGAATAATAATTGTTTTAGCGTTTTAAGATATGCTGCCCAAAGTAACTATACCACGTTGACAAAAGTAGCGTAATTTAAAACCCTACGATAAAAATAATACCAATAACAAATACCAGTCTCCTGAAACTATGTCAATCTGCATAATAATGATGGAATCCTATAAATAATTTAAAATTACACTCAATTAAATGTTAATTAATTAATTATAAATAAATTAATAATATCATAATTTTATCTCGTTTATAATTTTTTCATTCAATTTGTTGATATTAATCACTATACATTGTAGAATTCAAATTAGAATCTAGTATTACTATGGATTTCAATATTTACGTTAAATTATAATATCCAGCTGTTTTTCACTTTTCCCGCGTTATAATTATATTATAGGTATGATGTAGCTTCCCGTAAATGAAAGAATTTCCAAAATTGGTCCAATAGTTATGGAGCCTATACGATGCTTACAAACAAACAAACAATAAATGATGGCAGCAGCTCCGCCTCCTTGATTTTGAATACCTATCTACTCTTAGCCATATCACATGCCGAGAACTATGAATTGCACCCTTCCATAACTATTTATTGTCCTTATAAAAATGGATTGATCAATTTAAAATACAATAATTACTTTTCAATCATAAAAAGTTACTTGAGTTTCACTTTATGCAAAGCACCTGTTGCTCTATCTAGAGCCCGAACTAGAGTGTATGATAAAACTATTGTTGCCATTAGTGTAAACACACTTATGTCAACCCACAGAACATAGAAAGACGTGTAAACCCAATAAAATGTACCTATGCACGTCACGTATTTGTCAGCTATAAATTAAATTTAATATTATATTTTGTCGTAGCCACCAATAACGACTACTTAACTTCAAAAAAGTTTCTAATCAAAATAATCATTGAGAAGCTACGCTTAAAAGTAATTCAGAGCTACGAGGATGCGACTTGTAATCTACTAGCTCTTTAGCCTGCGGCTTTCCGTAGCTGTTTTTTTTTTTAATTTGTCTAGTAGTTTCGGACCCTATTCGATGCAATCATACAAAATAAAAAAATCCTTTTTATGGTATTAATAAACATAATAATTATGGCAACGGATTTACAATAAATCAATACAATATAATAGCACTATAAAAGAGCAACCTGTGACTGACTACAATTTTTTAAATGAAAAGTTAACGTTTGTGGCTAGTTTACAACAACGTATTCAGTGTAATGTTTACGTTGGATTATATGGGCCACGTTTTGTCGAGATAAAATGACTCGTATGGTGAGATTGTCATGTGAATCGTAAAAATATTAAGAGAGAAGTATGCGGGGTGCCGGTCGGTGCCAGGTAACAGGAGGTACGGCCGCACTGTGGGCTAACGCTGAATTTTATTGGACATAAAGTGTACTTATTATTTTACGTATTTTTAAAAACTCAAATATTGCATTAATACATGCAAAATAAAAGTTAAATTCACTTTAGTAGTTAAAAACTTGAAGTAAATAAATATATAAAAATAAATAGCTTTTTTAATTTTTAATTTTTTTAAACCACTACAGATCCGTTATGAGTGTCGTAAAATCATTTTTAATCATTCGAATTAATGCATTTAAGTAACTAAATGCATTTAAAAATTAGTTTGTTTAGTTAAGTGAATTTCTTTAGCTCATATTTAGTTGTAATTTTACTGTAATACAAAGAAATTAAAGTGACCTTGACAATTATTCTTGTATTTTTATTAATGAATGAGTTATGGTTTATAGATGGAAATGAGTATTATTTTGAGAACCGGACTTGAGTATATCACTCACAATATAAAATAAAAACTTTGATATTTTACAATATTAATGTAGGTAATTAATCTACGTTGGAACTTATCTATATAAATAAAAATGAATTTCCGTTTGTTAGTCTCGCTAAAACTCAATAAAGTCTAAACCGATTTGAGAAATTTTAGTATTGAAATATTTGTAGAAGTCCTGGGAAGGTTTAAACGATGAGAAAATATGACAAAATTTCGAGTATAATACTAAACACGACAATTTGATTTTCCCATACAAACCGTTCTTAGCTGTCAAACGTTCAGTTGACGATCAATATTTATGGTCGTGTAGTGGTCAGTTTACGATATATTGTCAATCTATGGTTCGTCTTGACAGCACGTGTAAAAAAAAAACATTGTGTCATCTTTATAGTTATTAGTGCACGAAAAAATTATTAATTTAAGCCCTAATTATTATATATGGTTTTATTAAGAGGTAAGT
Organism: Diatraea saccharalis; assembly: GCA_918026875.4. Classification (NCBI taxonomy): domain Eukaryota; kingdom Metazoa; phylum Arthropoda; class Insecta; order Lepidoptera; family Crambidae; genus Diatraea; species Diatraea saccharalis. The sequence goes on from OU893337.1 coordinate 11,594,076, forward strand.
TATATGAAATTCACCGGGTCAGCTAGTAATGAAAATGGATGAGTTTTTATCCTAGTATTAGCTGCTGAATAAAATAGTAATTGATAAAAGCAGACAAAAACATTGTTTTCGGTAATTGTATTTTGAAAATACTTGTGCAAATAATGATAATGATAACAAAAGTAATACATCAGATTGTTATTTTATTTTAAAATATAATTTTAAATAATATAGGTGTTTAAAAAAATATTAGCACCCTGTAAAGTTCAAAATATATTTGAGCCCAGTTTATTTTAAGTTTTATCAATTCCTCTACAAATTATTTTTCACATATAATTAAAATATAAAATATTTTATATGTTTGTTAAATCATAAACAATCAACAGTTTTAACATTAATTCAGTAGAAAGAAATATAGAGCCCGCAATGTCGCAATGTTTCTACTTTTAACCAGTATGATCGCTGCCTTAGATTACGTTACCCACGTCTAGTATTTTGCACCCAGCAAATACTATAACTATATAGATTTCTGTGTATGATCAGTTTTTTAGTTAATTTAAAAAATGAAATAATTATATGCACTGCACATTTAACTATTTCAATTTAAATAATTTATTGTAACATGAACTATGTATTTATGCCGAATAAATGAAAACCAAATAGTCTGTGGATTTCAAGTCACCAGTAAACCTGTTCAATTGTGATAATGATTCTTAAATAGCTAATTAATAAATACAGTGGTAGTTGAAATTGTGCAATTGAGTAAATTGTTTGATACTTGAATTTTGTCCTCAGACTCGATCAGTGTGCACTCTTGGTGTTTAGCGGTCGTCCTCCCACCTACGTCGCAATTGTCTCACTCTAACGCCATCGCGCCATCCCTGTCACGCCATACATTCAGTCGCCGCGGAACACTGGCGCGTTTCGAAGGTGTGTTGTTGCTTCGTCTCTACATGCAGTGTTTGCGTGATATTCGTAAATAAAACCTGTTTCGCTAACATAAGGTGGATTAAAAAGTTACATACTGTCAATAATAATAATCAGCTGTGTATTCTCGTGAATTGGAATTGCGTTCTATAAAGTTTTGTGTATAAGTGATTTCGAAACAGTGACAACAAGTTTTTTTGTGTTGTATTATTTGGTCCTTGAGTTGGAGGCTTTATCATCGACAACTACATTCTTCGTATTCGACAGTGGTCAAGGTATGTTTCGGTCAACACAAATTAACTCTATATAGAGTCAAAAAGGAAGCTAACTTTTGCATAACTTTCATTTGTGTTTATTAATTTTGTTAATAATGGTTTTGTTCATAACCGGTTCTATAACACCACCATCTTCGATTTGATTCCCGCCCAATGTCGTGTATGAACTTAACTTTATCAGATCTTGTGGTTTAATTCATAGAATTACCTTGGCATGATCTCGAATATTTATATCGATTTGAATATGTTTAATATCAGCGATCGAAGATATAACTTAATTTTATTGTACGTTTGGAAATGAATTTTAACTGTAAATTAATGCTTACCATCTGTTTTGGATTTAGCAATAGCACATTTGAATTATTTATAAAAGGCTACGTTAACAATAGTTTAAACACCATAAAACTATAGACAGGTAGTTAATGCGGAATCAGTGGAGCGAAATGGGAGGGGAATTAACAACACCATACGTCCTGTCTTGAATAGGATAGTCCCGATTTTTTATTGTTTGTCGCGGTGTCTCCGAAGATAACCCCGGTCGCAAAAATATCTCGTTTTTCAAAAAAATATTGTCAGACGCACACTATCGTTTGCCTGCCACTTGAGAATGCCACCAGGCTGCATTAGATATACCTAAATGCGAAATTAATTTTTTTTTCATTTACTTTGGGGTTACTTTTAACCTTATGTTATTAATTATTATGCATTAACGCAAGTCCTCGTTAAATGTGTGATTAAGTTTATACCACAGCAAATAACTATTAAGTGCGGCACAGCGTACCACAGGTGTCTGAACCTAACGCACTATTCCAGAAACATAAAAAAACGATGTCCCGTTTTCGTCCAATGAAAATGTGGTAACGTTATGAATGACGTTGTTTGCACATCTACCTGCTTTAACGTGGAATGAATACACTCTCTATGAATGTTTAAATAACAATGTCTGCGTCACATGGTATCTTTTTAAACGGCTTTTATTATCTTTGATGTTATTTAACTACGAAAGCATTTTTTAAGACGATGAAAAGATGATAAGACTAGAAAACATCTTGGCCCCACCAGAATGTTTTTTTTTTATATATGTATATGTTAAAAAAATTATTTCAACCAATAATAATTGATTTAATTATTTCATTGATGGAAACATGGACTACGCACATTTTCTAAAACATCTAATTTCCTAGCCATAGAAATTGTTTAATAGCAATATACTACAAGTATGTCGAAAATTAAAAAACAATTTCCGTAGCCGAGTGTCGCCATTTCTGAGGTTCCGGGTTTGATTCCCGGTCAGGTCAATGTAGAAAACGAGTTTTTCTATATTGTCTCTGGTCTGGGTGTTGTGGTATATTCGTTGTCTCAGATACTCCATAATACCCCGCATTTAGCTACTCATCTTGGAATCTCAGCAATGTATGTGATGTTGTTTAATATTTAATATTGTAATCCACATTTGGTTGCACCGATGTTTCAACATAAAATAATGATCCTGTACAAAAGCCAAGTTTCATAACAAAATCTCTACATTTTTATTTATTTTACCCAAAACCCACAAAACCAAGAAATATAGCAAATGCTTGGGGACCTTTCCTAGTAGCCCATGCTGTTTATTCACATTATTTTTATGCAAAACGAAACGAAAACTGAGGAGATACGCTCTACATACGATGATTTTCTTTAACATGTGTGTTTTAACAACTTTACTAACACATTTTTTTTCATTCCACATATATTATTCTTCAATTTACTATCTACAGAGTTTGCTATCAGATATAACCATTTACTTGAACGATAACGTAGAGATATAATATGAAATTACACCTCAATTAGTAACAAATTATTTGATTATGTTGTATCGGTATGTTACCATTTATGATGAGTACTATCATTAGCTTATTAATGTTCCTACTGTTTTAGTACAGCCTTGCTATTCTGTTAAAAACAGCATTGAACTATAATAAAACCAAAAAAGTACATAGGGCTGTCGCTTATAGAGTGCGTGCGACATGCGGCACGGGCGCGCTCACATACAAACCATTTTCGGTGCGCATGTATTGAATCAACTCTTTGGTTTTACTATGGTCCAATGCAGAGTCGAGTACAACGCTGTCTTACGATATAGGTTCAATGAAATAAGACCCTTATTACCTTTTGAAGTAGGTTTTATTTGATTGAACCTCTAATGCTGGGACAGCTTTCAGCTTGCCGTTACATTTGCCGCAGATTTTTTTACAGTTGCTAATTTTTTACAAATTAGCAAAGGAGGCCTATGAATAACATCACATAACCAAATATGTTATAACCCACCACAAACCGGTTTCAAAATGGTGTCAACATCACTGATATCCCAGGAAAGATTCACGGCACGAGCAGTATATGTCTATACCTAAAAAATCTTGGATGTTTGTTTAGTTGGGTTTATTCCAGTTAATTTACATTAATGATCAAACTTTATGGTCGAATTTCGACACTTAGCAGGCCACTACTTATTATTATTCCTCAGCTCTTAAAATTATCAAAAATATATATGTTTTAAATTTTTACAACGTCAATATACTTAATTAACTTTAGTGTTGATGTTTGTAGGGTTAAATAAAAATAAACAATTAATGCCCGTCAAATGTCTACGGATACACTGTGTTATTATTAGAACAGTTCAGAAGATTATTTATTTTTAATTCAAAGATTAACGAACCCATTGAGGTGTGAACATGGTTCTATTTTGATATCTCTATTGACGGATACTGATTTCATTTTTAAATACCAATGATCATAGCTATACTCGAAAACGACAATTTATCGAATGCCTATAAAATAGCAATTTATAATAATATAATAAAGAGGTAAAAGTTTCTAACTTGGTTTGTTTGTATAGAATAATCTGCTGGAATTCTGGTCCGATCATAAAAATTCTTTCACCTAGAGGAAGCTACATCACAAGTAGGTGATGTAATTTATGCTGACAAAGTCGCGAAATAACAGCTAGTTGTTTATAATTTCATGAGTAAGTTGCGTCAAAATTATGATACAGTTTCATAATTACAGTCAACAGTAAGTAAATTTATGCAAACCACATTTGGACTCTTGGACTAATACTAAAATTGCAATTTTAGCGTAAATTGACTCTAACGCTAAATCTTGTTTATTAATAGCACTTTTATGAGTACAATAAGCATTTATGTTTTTAAATTCCAGCTCTTAATAGTTGAACACGTTCGAAGAGAACTGCATATCACTGAGTCATTATACAAATATGCTATGATGTCATATACCAGGTAGGAAAACATCTTTCAACGACATCAGCACTTAACAACCAAATGGCTAACAAAGTATGGAGACCTTTTCCGAAATTATAATAGGTGACGGAAAAAATTACAAGTATTATTTACTAGCTTTCTGCCAGCGGCTTCGCTCCTGTGGTCCCTAGGGACATATTTATTTATTTAATGAACTTTATTGACCGTTGAATTATTAAAAGAGGTAGACTTAATGGTAAAAGCTTTCTCTATCAGTTAACCTATACGTCGATCCAGGCTTAGAATTATCCGTATACCAAATTTCATTAAAATCGGTTCAGTAGTTTTTTAGCCAAAAAGTGACAAACATCAAATCTTACAACTTACGCCTTTATAATATTAGTCAGATGCACTTTATAAAAAAATATTGCTGTTTATGATGACAAATCTACAAACCTACTCATGGAAACTAATTAGATTGACACTGTACCTACAGTAAAACTCATCTGCGTTTATGCGACGCCTAGGAAATGTATTGTTACATGTATATCTCATTTTAATAAAATAAAAATTATTAAAAAATTATTACAAAAAACGGTTTTTAATTATTACCAACAATCAATTTAAGCATATTTCATCTTTGTAACAGATTTGTTTCTTAACAAAAATATTAAACTAACCTAGTGCCATTAGTTTCTAGTTGCTTGGTACAGTCATTGTTTTGATGGAAGTTAGTTAAGGAAGCAAATATTTCAGTAGATTTTTCTTTTCTTTAACAGAATCGTTATAAAAATACATAAACGTACATAAATACGTCACGCAATAATCTTTTTTAATGAAATTTGTTAACATGCTATTTATTACACACAGATATTGTCTGTTGATGTCCCGAAGAAATAGGATCAAATATTATTGCTAAAAAAGTACCTTTTTCTTCGCTATCTATAAACATATTACCTACTTTTAAAGCAAGGAGAACCCTCGTTTCAACCGATACTAACAAACAATGAGCTGATTTCCTTGGTTTGTCTTTTCGATGGCATTCAATGCCAACTACTTCTCATTTAGGGCTGTGCCCGCGACTCTATAAATATTCCATTGATCCGTTATTCTGTTAGTTTTTCTGATAAATATCATGTAAATATTCATAATATCTGTTTAGTATATATAAGAAGTAAAATAAAACGAAATACCGTCATAACTATCATAACTAGAAACTAGAGATTTAGGATTTCGCACCCCGGGTATAGCAGTCGCCCGGATTATTGTTATGAGAATAGACAGAAATTTTAATGCCTTTTATTTCGTACTGTAACTGTTATATCTTCAAAGAAAAACAGTCATATTTACATCAATATTGTACACTAATCAATTCAATAAAAAAAGTTAGGGCATATTATTGTTTATCTAATACAAACAACTCCCGGGATACTTCCCACAGTTAACAAATAGATGTTCTATAAGAAAATACCTCTATAATTGTGTGAAAAATAATAAATAGTGTACTTTCTCAAGTTCATATTCACAATATTAATTCCTAATAAAACGTGTGGATGATCTACTCATATTTCGGGTTCTGGGGAGTAATGATCAATTAGTTAAAGTGGTTCAGTAACTAAAGAAGTGGTATTTGTTGGGTTTCTTGCTGGACTATAATAATATCAGGTTTGTACTTTTAACGGTTTTCTTTTTTTTTAAAATACCTTATACCACACACCATTCCTAAAAAATAATAAATTAAAAAAACATAAAATGTCTTTTTATAATTAACTACTAAAATAGATGGCATTAGTCTGCAATATTTGACATATTTCTGTGAAATCTTGACAAAGATCTAAATGCACAAGTCTAATTTACGTTTCATTGCACGTAACATAAAAATAAACTAAATTTACTTAAAAAATTATATTATGAAATCTTAGATATTCCAAGAAAGACGCAAGCTAAAGAATTTATTACTTTATTAACATCGGAATAGAATAGAATGTATAAATTCATAGACAATTTGAAGGAACATACTACAAATAGTTCAAAGTGACAGCTAAGAAGAAGAAGAAAACAATATATAAACTATTGTACAATACTTATGTGTATTGATGTTACCCTTTTGGATTTCAGCAGGATCCAGCATTTGGCTCAGTTTACTATTACTGAAATCCTTCCTTATTCGATTTGTTAAACTTACGTGTGGACAATTTGTCGAAAAGACTTAAAAAGGTTTATCGCCTTTTTAAACTTAAGAAGACCAATTTAACCAAAAGAATAGCTATCGTAAACTTGTAAGCTGCGTGTATCTGGAACCGGATTATGCCAGTATTTTTTGTAATGTTCGTGGGTTTTTAATTTTTTTTTGGATCAACAAAAGCGTCTCGATGACGTAGATCTTTGAAGGAAGTTATGTAAAGCCATATAGAAGCGTCAACAGGCGAATTTAATGCTTCATCGAGTCTTGTTTCCTGCAACAGAAAGTTGCCCCATTACCTCAACAAAGAACCATCATATGTCACTATAAATAAAATGGAAAATAAATAATAAGATCGATTAGCTGTCGAAAATAACTCTTCTCTTCTTACTTACTAATACAATTTACTTTGTATTACCGGTCCGGAAAAGTAACATATCAAATGAAAGATTTAGTTATGTGAATATTTATCAGTATTTTATTGTTTATATAAATACTCCGTTTAATTCTTCGATTTACGAAATTCGAAGCCACCATCCCTTTATTATTTACGAAAATATTGGAAATAAATTGTAAGCATATAAAAAGTTATGATTCTTTTTAATCGATATTTGTACGGATGGCCTACTACGAGAGTCAGACTCAAAATTGACTTGATTTTCCTGATATAATTTTGAATCAATTATTAAATTAGTCGTACCGTGTAACTAGAGAAGTTCATACTTCAAATATCAATTGAAAACAATCCCAGAATTTTTGTCGTTCAGTAGTTTATCGAAACCAATTAAATGCGGACCTTTAAATAATGTAAGTAACCCATTATACCAGAAGAGAAAAAGTTCAGTCTTTGTTAAATAAACTTAGTTTGCTGTTTGAACATTCTGGCATTGTATCTATCGTGTATTTAAATTTTATATTTTTAAATAATGTGACATCTGACGGATTTCTTCCCAACTTATAACCGCTATGTAACTGCTAATCCTAATAATATTTACATGTAAATGGCAAGAAGACACTTATTTATATAAATAAATAAGTGTCTTCTTGCCATTTACATGTATAATATTATAAATTATTTGTAACAAATTATAATTATTTACTATATTGGACCAATTACGCAATTATTATTATTTATCATTAACCGAAATACAAAACATGAATAACTACACTTTTTTGCTATTTGATTTGACATGAATCTCAATGTTTTCAAACTAGAAACATCTTGGTACAAACAAAGCGTTTGCTTACTAACTCTACGTTTGATTTGTAAACCGAGTAAATGCAGCGATGCATGCGCGTGCGCCCGCGCCCTGCGTGCCGTCATCCATATGCCACATTCCTTGGTTTTTAGCTTTAATATTACTCTATTAATTTTAAACTTACACTAGTTGTTTTGCCGCGCATTCACCCGCGTTAATTATAACCTATGTTATTCAGGTATGATTTGCACCCCGTAGAAAGAGTTTTCAAAATATGTCTTGCAGATTCAAGCATATTCCACGCAAACAAACAACCAAACCTTTATACCCAAAAACCCTACTTTTGAATCACCCTATCTATGAAAAAAAAACCGCATCAATGTTTTATACTATTTAGTGATTAGTATAGATACAGTTCTTAGTAGTATTACAATGACGAGATTACTTTTGAAACTTGGGTCTATGTGGAGCTTGTAAAATATTGTATGAATTTATTCTGTCGATTCGATCTTTTTTAAAGAGCAAGCTGACTTTACCAAAGTAAACCTAAAAATACCGGAGATTTGTGTACGACATTGATATTAACCGCCCGGTTTAATAGAAGTTTATTTCATATATTAACCGTTACATAAATATTATTTTTCATTTTTTAAACTTTGTGAAGGGAGTTTTTTTGTATTTGCACAGGAATGCGTTTTGTGCTGTGTACTGTAAAAATGTGGTAATATTCTGGGTCCTAGACGTAATGATAATTCTCCTGATGACGATAATTTTATCCATGATACCTACTCTATTTGCCATATTTTAATTTATCAACAAAATACTTTAATTTTATAAATACGAACACGACACGATTTGGAGGACGTTAACTTGACACGCGTTCCGAAACACATTGACTTACTTACCTTAATGCAATAATCTATGTCTAGATTATTCTAGGGCAATCAAAACAGGTTACTTCCGATTCCGGCATCGAAAGTTGACACGAAATCAAAAATTTCAGAGTCATTGTTATAGTTATTTATTAAATAAGGAAAGTAAGGCATTCATTACCCAAGGAGTGTAAATTACTGAAAGTATTTAGCTCTCAGAAACGCCAGTAAAGTAATCAATACTTAATCCTGAGGGATATAGGATGGGGTTCTGAAATGCGTTTTTTTAATGGGATAAAAATAAATAAACCCAAGCATAATGGCTTTTCATCATAGATTTAATAATGCTTTTTTTATATTTTAACTATTAAAGAATCCGAAACGTCAATAAAACTAAATGAAAACGCCATGAAACCGTTTAAAAGTTGTTTCATTTATAGATTCAATAAACATTTCACGAAAAAAACAGGGAATAATTAATTTTCATAGAATTTATATGTTATTTTAAGTACAAATAACACCGATCTGCGAGGCCCTCCTTGTTTTGAAATATTTACTATGTATTTTCAGCTGTTGGTCATACCGTATACTTTAATAAATAATTACAAAAAGTCACTTTTGACCCCATTATTAATATGATTTTATGTCGTAAAAGCTTAATAAGTTTATTTAAAAATTAATAATGTAAGACGTAATTAACTTTAATATTTCAAGTTGTATTACATGATCAGAGCACAAGAGAGTTAAAGTTGTGTTTAAGCATGACATCATCAAAATAACTAGATAAAGCCTTGGTCGTATGCTATACTAACCAACAAATTATAATATATATACTATAATGTTATTAAGAGGAAAGATTTGGTTGTTTATTTGTTTCCATCGAAGAGGCTCTAAAAACACTGGATGTGTATTATTATATATAAATTCTTTCACCTACGGGAAGATTTTTCTACTTCATATTCATAGTGAGAGCAGTACAAATAGGTATGCGTCATTTTATTCGAATGAAAGTAATCTTTCGAATATCAAAATAAGTTTAAATTTGGTCTCTCTATTGTAGAGACTGTCACCGATATACATAAAATAATGTTAAGAATAATGTTAAGAATTACTTATTAATGTAAACATCAATGTAAACATCTATATTATTAATAACGTGCACAACTAATTTATTATTAAAACAGTTCGTAAACACTACCTGAATTTAACTATTTTTTGTGAAGTTTCTAAAACGCTAATTCGAAACTGAGGCCAATGCACTCTTACAAAATAAACTTTTGTTTATAAAAACTTCTGTTGCACGAACCAGCAGCGCTACCGACTACAGCGCAACGAGATGACACTATTACTCAACAATATTGGCTTCGCTAAAATACTTACCTTCTTGTAAACTTATATCGATCACAATCGCACTGTACAGAGAGTGAAAGTACGGATCGGCATAAGCACCTGATTTAGTTATAATAGTAACGCATTTTCGAGCTTCACTAGGCAAGGCGAATTTTATGAATAATCAAAAGATTCAACAAAATCGTGACTTCGCTACTTTATGTCGCGTTTCAATTAAAATGTCGTTATAATCATAGTATACCTGCCAGAAATGTATTCAAATATTTGATCAAGTTTTGCGAAATGATAATCACATTCTTTGAAAGGATCATTATCCAAAGATACTACTTACCAGCAACGAAAATATTTTCTACAATAAAAATTTTAATTGTTAAAAACTGTGTCGTGTTATCTGTATATTATCGAACCAAAACCACGAATGCGAATACTTAAATACCGTATTTACCGTTTCAAATCCCGCATGGTGAAAATAATTTTCGATAAGGCCGACACTTTCGACCAAATATTGGAACCGTACGATTCTTCCTATAGTAGAAAAAAAAATAGTTCGATAATAAAAAAAAAATACACATTTTATTGCACACTACCATTATTAAAATATCTTTCATACTTAATGATTTGTACCTAAATGAGCAGAATTAATTTAATACCTTAAAATAAACAAAATAACAAAACAGCGAGTCATGAAATATACAACCCGGTTTTATCTAACAATATGTATTAACTCATTTAACTCATATTTTTTTAATGAAACTTACCGGTCGATTTAACGTTTACCTGCTTGAAATAAACGCCATAAAATGCACGTCGCCGTGATCCGAGTATGAAACAATAGCACAGCCATAAAATAGTACATTAACGACAAAGCTTCCACTTTATTTTTCCGTGCGACTCCAATATTCCCTGGGGAATGGTTAGCTTTGTTCCCACGCCGCGTAGACTCTAAAAAACAGTGAGACCTCTTCCGTTGTAAACTTTCGCGGTACGATGATCACAGGGTGCATAAAGAAAATTTATTAAGAATCCCTTTGCTTGTGAAATTGACATTTATGAAACTAAAGTTGACTAGGAACCACCTAACGGAATAAGGCAATGTCTAAAGCTATGATATTCGTTATTTTGCACAAGGCATTTGCGTATATGACAGATCATAAATATGTCAAGGGATAAAGTAAAAAATATTTATTTGAAATTAAACTAATTTACTAAGGCGATTCGTAATATTAGGCGTTTCCTAGTTAAGCTATGCCTTGTTCTAGGTTAGTGTAAATGGATATAACTGTTATAATCTGTCATAATCTCTGCGTACAGTTATTAATTTCAAAAACAAATTACATAGGTTTTTAAACTCAATATTAAAATTGCTTCTGTGCCTGAATGAGGTTTATATTCTAAACCTGAATCTAAGGCTCCAGCGCTCCTCCCTCATAAGAGATGGTAAACAGAAGTATAATTTATTTCTTTGATTACATATGACTATGAAATAAGATAAAAACCACAGTATCTCTAGCTTAAACAAATTAAAATAAGAAATAGTTTAGGGAATGGATATAATCTTACAACATAATATAATCAATAGCTATTTGAATTAAAAATGTTTAGCTCTCAGAAATTTATTTGTTAAAAAATAATATCTTTATTTTAAAATGTTTTAAAGGAAAAACTTACAAGCTTAGCAACAAAGCTTTATTAATTAGTGTAGCGATAATGTCATAATCAATTAGATAAGCTACTGAGGAAAGGAAAGAAATCTTTTCACTGTTGCAATTATTAAACCACTCAATAATGAAATATTAGTTACCAAACTATATTGAAACCTTAACAACATTTTAAGAAAGCTGTTGTTTTTTTTTCTTATTCATGTTTTGTCAATTCTAGGAAGACTTTGACTGGAAACAAAAGAATATGGGTATACAATATCGCTACTTGTATGTATGAGTATATACTGATGTGGAAACGAAAGCAAAGCTGATTGTCATGCATGCCGTGCTGTTTACAAGAGTCGGCTGTGTAGGGAAAGGTGATTCCTTTAAATAGGTAATAAATTCATAATGGGTATGTTGAATATTTAATCTGTCACTGATTTGTGAGGAAGACTAAACACTTATAATATTGGACTTCAGGTAGATAGTACAATTACATAATGCAAGTCGTTGAGATTATATTGAGATCTGATTATTACAAAAGCTAATGTTTTTGTAAAAATTGGACTACAGGTCTTGGTCAATTCTTGCTATTCGATTGTATTCCATCCTGTGCCTAAGGCCTGTGCTCCAGCATTGGGGACATCAATAGACTTGGGATGATGATGTTACTTTTCGAGACATTTATAACAATACAGTGATTAATGTACACTTTCATTAATTAAAAATCTTAAAACAAACATTTTTAAACTCCATAAACTTAATTCACTTTGGTTATTCTTAGAAACTAAATTAAAACATCCTTGTTTGACAAAAACAAGAATCATAAGGAAAATCTCTAACCGACGAACAAACTTGCTTCAAAAAAAAAATTTCCATATGTAATAAAAATGTTTATAGCTTAAATTGTATATAAATATATTATTCTTAGTTAATGTGGCGACTACCAGCATCGAAATATATTTTTAATAACGCCATAAATGCATTCCGCAATGAGCATTTAAAAATATATAGCCAGTGTCACTCGGGATGATGTAACGTTCCTAATGATATCCTAATATTCCTAATGAGTTCCTATACGTTAATATCTGTTGAGTATTTCAAATATTTTGGTGGAAATAAGAAACCTAGATACAAACATAACATCAACCCTAAACACAATACACTCCTTTTTAGGCAGCCGTGTAAAAAAGGCAATGTTATATCCTGAATACTCTATAAGACCAGAGGGCCTCTTTTAAATCGATCTTCTAAACTTTCTTAAAGCTTTCTCTCTTAAAGAATCGCCATCCAAACCCATAAGGCTTTCACACTGACTCATTTCTTACACCATTGTGTTCTTGTTAGTTTACATTTCTCTGTCATCATAGTATTCCTTTGTTAATATGATTACCTCCATTTGGGAATCGTGAGATTCTTGTTAATATCTTATTAGTAAAGTTATATGAAAAATGTAACATTGTTTACTTGTTTTGTAATAGAATTATAACATCAGTGAATGCGACTAATACTTCCACGCAAGATATTCCACTGAAAAAATATATCAGTATTTTATAACGGACTTTATGTGTATCTGTGGCGTTGGTAAGTATTTAAAGCGTCTTAAAAAAAGGATCAAATGTAAACAAGACGTCAAATCTATCTATTGTGGGCTCCAAGAGACTATATTTTTAATGTTCTTCATAAATTCTTCTGAAGAACGCATAAAAATTCGCAGGCCAGCTAATTTTACTTTGCGAAATCTATATTTTAACACAACCTCTCATGTATGTACCTCAGTACAGTGAAAAATAACTTTGTATAAAAAAATTCGCTGCGATATTGGACGGAAAATACTCTACACAATATTTTGTGGCATTTTGGTCGCTTTAATTGATGGATTGTATAAACATTAATAATTTGATTCAAATCCAGTTTAACATTCACACTCAGATTTCCATTTTACGACAATGATAACAATAAATCCTTTATTAAAAGTATATAAAATCTTCATAGTTTACTCCAAACAGGTATATTTATCCAATTACTCGAAATGATTTGATCTACGGATAAGTACGGATACTTGGATTATTATTTCAAATATTAATGGTTGCGATATGTTTCAATTATGCGTTGTTCGTAACTTGATACTGAAAGGGGCGTTGAATGCCTGTTCAGTATGGCATGTTCTCTGGTCTCAATATTACAACACCTATTTGAAATAAATTAGTTATTTTATATATTTCCACACACTATTCATTAGATAAGACAACTTTGAAATAGGTTTTAGCGTGTTTCATCCTGTAATTTTCGAGTTTATTCGTTTAAACAAAATAATAACTTTCCTCTCTATAACATTAACATTGATTGCAACTTTATTAGTTCTTATATACATATATTCCCGCACATTATTCATTGTATGATATTTAAAGTACGTGCCTACCACTTGTTTTTAAAATAGGATATGTGAGAATGCTTCAAAGCATTATATATTTCTTCAAGTATAAACGTGCTTGATTCGTGTGAGAAAAAATCCGTTTATGTTTCTTTACGATCTATCGTGTATAGTAGTGTCGTATTATATCATCAAACAAACAGACTTATATCTAAACAAATATTATAAAAAGCTAAAATTTATAATTTTGTCATTAGACAAAGTATTCCCCTACAAACTATTAAGTTTGTCGGGGAATACTCATTGCGCAAATACTGCTACGATAAGGAAAATTCCTGCGTAGTCCTCATTTAACGCCTTTCGGTTACCCTGGCCAGATCATCGGTCCATGTTGTTACGCTTCATTTTCCGGTATATGGACGCTTCTCGACGGCTTAACTACTCCAACGGCCATCTGTCCGAAGAGCTATGTGCCCTGCCCATTGTCATATCGAGGCGGTAACTTTGGTTCATCGGCGGATCGTCTCATTTCTGAATCGATCCCGCAAAAAACATTTCGTACATAGCCTCCTCCTTTTCCCAAAGTTTGAGTCATTTTATAAGACCTAAGTCAAGCTGCTATAGGATACAGCTGTAAACATTTTAGGTGATTCTTAAAAATGGCATTTATTATATTAAATATGATAAAATTTCGTTAACTGGGGCGGGTAAGCTAAGGCACGATGTTTACGTTCTTCATTTTCAGCCATTAGCCCACCTGAGCTAACACTATTGTCTCGATCTTTCGTTTATTTGCTTTGTTCGAAGTACAATCTCATTCTTACTGTATAATATTGTTTGGAGAATACTTCACTCCATTTGCATAAACATCGATGAAGTCAGCTACTCGTAATTGTTTATTGGTAGCACTTCTTTTATAATTATATCTTCCATTTGGATTCGGATGCACATCATTAAAACGTAATTGCTTGCGGTGGTATAGTCAACTTGAATTAATCGATTGTATAATTATTAAATTTCAACATTAAGGTCCCGACATTATACTCATCGGAATTAAATAAGTAGAATTAAGATTTAAGAACTACCATTTAATTACAATGAAAAATGTATTTTTTTGATACCGATAGACTTGGTTTGACAATATTATACTTAGGCATTAATAATTAGTATTTTTTCCGTTAGTTAAACCTGAAAGAGTCTTCATTAGGCCAATGCAACAACACGTTCAACCAATCTATAACTAATATTATAAAGAGGAAAGATTTCTTTGTTTGTTTCCATTGAAGAGGCTCCGAAACTAGTAAACCGATTTTTTCACATACGAGAAGCTGCATCATACGCGGATTACATAGTCTCTATTTTACGCGTGCGAAGTCACGAGAAAAATAATTAATTTACTAATACAGCTCGCGCCAGATTAAATGCTATTGAATTCTTCCTGTTTCTGTACTACAAAACAATATGTTTGTTTGCTTTATACACAACAAAATATTGTTGGCACTCAACGTCCTCATGTTTCATTATTTTGCCAATTGGCAGGATAGTCCAAAATGTAGCATGTAATGTTTCGTTTTAAGATGTCTGTTTGCCGAGTGATAATCAATTCCGAGTAAGATTCGAGAATTCAGATCAATTATACACACCATATTGCATTTTTATCATTCTTTTGATTATTTAATTTATTTCATAATAGTATTGATACTTTGAAAAATCTTAATGATCATAAATCGTTATATTAAAAATGTTGTAAAGTTCGTTCAAAAATCACATTTAATTAAAATACTATTCGTTATGGCCGAATATAATTGGTCAAAATCACGCATTCATACCAATACAATCCATACTTGGCCTTCGGAGAAATATAAATATATACATAGTTTTTACGCTAAAATGCACTTTATTGAATAGACATAAGATATAACATTAAAATCTTGATAGGATAACCATAGCACAATTGAATTTCGAATTCGTAACTTTTCAATTTTACTGAAGCGTGAAAATCTGTCAATTACGATATCAATGTCAATGAACTATCTACGTATTGCTCAATCGGCGTCGCAATGATAATAACTTGCACAACTGATAAATATCTTAAGATAATACTTGTCTTGTCTCTATGTTGATATACTAAATTCTTGCTATTGAGTAAACTCTCATTATGAAAATGCTGCATGTCTCAATCTGCAACTTAAAATTACTATATATATAAAAAAAAAAACAATGAAAACGATCTCTTTTAAACTTAGTCAGCAGTTTTATTCAGCTCGATCGAAGAGGCGTAAGTTTGAAACACATTAATATTATATTATCATTATTAGACCATATTTTTTTTCTCTCTATTTATAATGTATTATTGATCTGGTAATGACATGGTTTTTGTGAATTTCATTACTCCTGTTAGAGCTGGTGAGTATTTTGCTCGTTCTTCTTATCAGCCCAAAGACGTCCTGAACGAGTAGTAGGGGAAAAAATGTTGGACGATTCAAAAGTAATTTTAAGAAGTCTATTTGAATAAAAAATATTTTGACTTAGTTCATAAATCGAATTTCAAAATTCTTGGAATAAGTCTAACCCAAGAAGTTTGCATATTATTTATATTAATTTTTACTATATATAAAGATACTTAACTATATAAAGTTCTTGAGTCCATCCATTAGTTCAGTAATAGGCCTATAAAATAATGGTATGATTGATTAATGTTATTTTATTTTTAACAGCGTCTTTTCCTATTCTGAATTGAACGGCTATTAAAATTCTCTATTTTCTTCTTTCAGCTCTTTTTGGATGGCATAAAGTTTCTGTTACCTAAAGTTTTGTATTCGTTTTAAGACTGACTTAACATGACACCTATTCTACTTGTCCGAAAATGAAGTTTCGTCTATTTTCGAAGTGCTAATACGTAATAAAAGAAAGGCAATTTTCGATAATTTATGATGAAACGGAGATAGGACCTAACAATACATCTGATGCACAATAATTTTTAAGGATACTATTTGAACAAGATTAGAAGAACGATTGGAAATTTCCCAAATTTACTTTCGCAGACAAATAGAATAGACCCTCGTGTTAATGAGTAAAAATTATTAAAAAATATATAGATGTTATGTATTCTTAAATTAAAAATAAGATATGAACTCTATTTCTGTAACTGATCAAATGCAATATGTTTTTTCGTTCGTTACCAATATTATGTTACAAAATATGTCGCTCGGTTAAATTATCCTTACGACCTTCGGTCTCAATTATAATTGTTACGTCGAAATATATTTGACTTGAGAAAATTTTCACTCAATGATTTGTAACGACTTTCGTTGCGGCCTTACTCGACGAGAATCATAGACTTCGATCGCCGTAGTATACAACTGGTAATGGCTTTTCTGAAAGCTATAGCAATAACAGGTTTCTACGTCCTTTAGATTTTTATATCCGGGTTTCCGGATATTCCGGGTTTTATTGCCGGGTATTTTACGGGTTGTTACACGGAAGGACTGTATTTAACACGGAATTATATAGATACTACTCGTACGAATTAACATGACACCTGAGGTCCTATTCTATTCGAACTCTAAAATTTGGAAAATCTTTAATCGTTCTTATAATTTGTTAAAATCATGTCCATGAAGATTATCGGTGCATCAGTGACATTGTCGGGTCCTACCTCCGTTCCATTATAAATAATCGGAAATTGTGTTTCCTTGGACTCGTATTAGCGTTTCAAAAATTCATAAAATTTCGTTTTCGAAGAAATAAAAAAGAAATAATAAAATAAAATAGGCGTCAGGTGTTATGTTAATTCGAACGAGTAGCATCTATAATATACTCATACATATATGTAGTTGTGTCGAATAAGTATTAACATAGTCAAAAGGCTTCTCGATTAGTTCAACCATCGCACAAGGCAGGACATGTGTCGACTTAGATATATTTTGTATACTAAGTCGGCTTAAGATTATCTAGTTGTGACCTTACAATGTACTAAGTTTGACCTTCTATTGTAAATACTATTTAAAGTATATGCTCACGAGTGTTAGTTATAATACGAAACGTGGTTGCTAATACGATTTGGCACGTCAGACTTAGCATACGTCATTGTAAACGTAAGTGTAAGATCAAGGTTTGAGTACAGGGTTTTGTTAATGACTATAGATATTGGAAGAGGCAATATCACTGTTATACCTTAGTTACACTGGTCGATGAGGTCAGCACGCGGAGTGTGGGCATTCTCTGTGCGCTCATCTCATTGGTCAATAAAACAATGAAAGCGAGAAACAGATATTGCCCACATACCGCACGGGGATGTCGTCGACCAGTTCAACTGGGCAACAACTACTTAGAAAATTACCCATTAGGTAGACCAACGAGCGGGACGAAAGCCTTGACGAGTTTGTTTTATCAAAATAAATGTTGGGAGCACTAATTCCATGACCGACTGCTGCGAAAGTGGCTTAGCTTCAGAATCACAAACCTAACACAACAACCACTGTGAGACTTACTCTAGTTAGTTAATAGTAAATATCTAAGAGACCAGCAGTTAGCGATTGCGACCTGCTATTGCGTATGTTAAATTACTGTATAATACTGTTTATAGTATAGACTATACTGTTTATAGTTATAGTATAGAGCAAAGTATGCATATCAGAAACATGATAAGTCTTTAAAAACTCACAGTAATTATTCTTGCCAAATAAAAGGCCAACCGCCAAGAATTTTACTACACGTAATAGGTACTATAGAACACAAAAGGAGGTCATCACAAAGAATAAGAGACACCCATAATGCGTCATAGTAGCAATGACAATTCAATTCTGTAAACTATATTTCTATAATTCTTATCGTACAAATCTCGTGACCTACAAAATGTACAAGAAAACCTTTTTCCAGGTAAACGGGAAATGAATGGAGCAAGTTTACAACAAACAGAGCTGTTATTGCTGTATTACATTAAGTATTACATTTTCAAAATGTAATTTATTTATTTCTTTATAAACAAATTGAAAAGTGTATTGTATTAAAAAATATATATATCAAAAAGTGTCATAATCATTAAAAAGTTTTTAATACAGGAACCACGCGGACGAAACCGCTGGTGGAAAACTATAAATTATTTCTTTGAAGAGTGTATTTATTTGTTTATAATTTTTGTAGTTTCACGTCACAAGCAACAAAGCATTTTTATGATATTTTTTTTTGTTTGGAGATATTTTTGTAGGTGGGTTACAGATAGTGCATCAACAATATTATTCCATACGATCTTTCTCTTATCGGGCTTAAATCTTACAACATACTTCAGGTCAAGGACAGATTTGAAAATTGTATTAGTCAATAAGTCCAGGTCTCGTTCTTGGTGCCCTAGAAAACGCCAATCGATTCAATGGGTGAACGGCCTCCAGCAACCTTAAAAATCTTATGTAGAACAAGGCGATTATAACGCTCTAATTCTAACCAACCATAAAAGAACTGCTTTTAATCTTACATCATGAAAATACAAGATTTTTATTGTACAACGTTGAAAACATTGAAAAATTATGTCACTTGCATGCATCGTTATTACTACTACGATACTGTAAGAAAAAGTATAAATAACCCATAATACAAAAACAATAGGTCACTTTTAAACTATCAATTTAAAAATATATTTGAGCGTTCTTTATTCTTATCCCCGCTCTGCATCTTTCTATCAGAATGTGATAAATTCAAAAGCCACTTAATGAACTTTGTTACAGTTTTCATCGACGTATGGAATAACTTATGAGGAGGCTTTAATTGTATAACAGGTTTGGTAATATTTTTTGAAGTATACAGATCATCGAAGATGCTCTATGTCTGAAAAATCATGCTAACTGATAGTAAATTCAAGTCGTATCGGGATGAATCGCTAATAGTTTAGCGGTACCATTAAAATATAAAGATAATATAAATGTCAGATGTTTACATTTGAAATCGTAGTAAATTATGAGATTGCTCAATACGAATTCCATCCGTATTTTCGTACTGAGCGTACTGAATAGAGTTATTAATGTTGCTATAGTTAACAAAATATGCAACATCTTTAAATAAACAAACGTTTTAAAAAAATATATTCCACTTTCTACAATCCGCAGCAGTTAATACACCACTTTACTTTCTTAAAGGAAATTGGAGTAACGAGATTCTTAATGCACATGACATCACTTTATAAGAACATTATATGAACTCATGCTTAGAATCCCTAAATGCAAAACCACATCGCATCTAAGTTGTGAAAGCAAAGAAGTCATAGACAAACGTTGTTGTCATGAACTTTACCATTTACTAGATACGGGTGTGCTTCGTTCAAATTACATTTAGTTATGAAGCATTTCGATATCTTCAACTTAAGTGAGTAATTATATACTAGAACCTTTCATAAATCGGTTAGTTTTGGTCATCTTAGCCTATGTTAACTTTCATCTCTAAACTAACTAAACAAAACTTTAATTAAATTAAATTATATATTAGTACTGCATTATTCCAACAATTGCTGCGATTAGTTAGCGATGCCATGATTTGTACAAAGTCAGTTTCTTTATTTTTAACAAAATATACTGGTTGTTTTGAACGACTATCACCTGTTTATAATAAATTCTTTTAGAAAGATTCTTGTAGATCTTATATAAGTTACACCATTACACGAAATCCCTTCACAACGAATTCTCGTAAAGTGTTGAACATTAACCGATGTCTCAGACTATCGGGCGCGGTCCAATTTTAGCCAGCATTAATAGAAGTCTTATACCCGGACCATTTCGCATTGAGTGAAATACGAGCAAGCACACGCAGGACTCGACTATTGGACTCCAGCCAGAAGCACGGAGTGAATTAACTGGAAGTGTTATTAATTTCTTAGTTTATGACAACTATTAATCTTCATGCAAATCTCATGTGGCTTGGGAAAGAAAATATATCAACTTCTCCAATATTATGTTAATGCAATTTAAAATAAGTATTTAATTTCTCAAATGTCTTTGTATAATTAAAACTACTTACCTTCGTTTCAAACCCTTTTCCAGTTGGTTAACTTTTCCGTTGCAGTCTCATATGTATTCATTCGACCTAAGTACTTCATTTTCTTAATATCTCTACGTCTATCCTTATCTGATCAAGGAGATTTATATGCGGCACCCTTTCCAACGGTCCATCTTAGTAAGGCGTGCCATCCAACATCCATAGATCAAACAGTGTTGACGGTTCTCTAATAGAATTTATTAACTATTTATAAATTACCTATGATAGACACATTTTGATTTCTCTATTTAAAACGATTATACGACATATTATGGCACTACATCTTTACGGTTATATTTTTATGATAACAATATGGTGACATTATAAATAGAAAATAGAGGAAATCTGATATAGTTTTCATACTACAAAATCAACTATTCTAAAAGACATTGTTTAAATATAGCGCGACCCCAAATTAATAATTGGGAAAAGAACAAGCAAATCAATATATTAGGATTGACATTTGTTTCTTAAGTAATAAAGCAAAATCGGTCTTTGATTTATATTTCATTCGTTTTAGTACAGTATAGTTAAATAAAAGGACGCTATTTACAGCAAATAAAGTAGTATTATGTATTTTCAAATATTCCCTTTTGTTGAGTTACAATGGCTTAATTTTTGTAAACATAATATTGTTTGATTTATATCAGTACAGAATATTTCGTATATTATTTTTAACATGCATGTTATAAATAAAAATACAGCCAAAAACAAACATTCAAACTTTATGAGTTACTAAATAGTAGACGTGTTTTAAACAAATACTAGCTTATAAGGTCAAAGCCCACACAGTTCCTTCGAACGTACTATGACTAATTAGTGACTCCATTTTATCGTATAACATGCACCTTATATGGCAGCTAACGAAGGCGCCCAGTCACTACGTAAACTGTTTCTCATATCTTCACTTATATAACAATACAGTGTAAGTCGATAATTTACCATACATGATGTTTTGTAACTCATAGAATGAAGTTTATATATCTGATGATATACAAAGACTTCAGAATTTCCCAATCAGAGACGTTATTTGAACAGTTCTCACAGCCCATACAAAACTTCTTGATATCGTAACCGCAGACCTTATGAGTTAAAGATAAACTCTTGCAGCATTAAAGTTCCTTATTTATATCTAACTAGCTGTTTTCTCGAGACTTTGCCCGCTTGAGTTATGTGCAGTGTGAGTCGCGTATGATATAACTACTCATGGGTAAAATATTTTTTACATGCGGTCCTAGTCTCGGAGTCTATTGCAAATAAACAAACAACCACATCTTAGTATATAGATGTGTTTAAATATCTTTGCGTTTGTAACTATAAAATATTATAAGAGAAAATCATTTTTTAATCTCAACTAAAAAGTTGAGAAATTTGTGTTACGCCGTATTGTTATTCAAGATACACTATGAGTACTGCTTTTCACCCACAAACATAACGATGTTCAGATGATTTACAAATACGGTCGAATGCAAACAAACTATTAACGCTCACGATTATAATGGTTATATAAAGATTTTGTAATCCAGTCTTTCAAAAACATAACATGAATATGTATATTCTGATTAAGATATATACAACTAGCACATATTTATTTACTTTTTGTTAGATCAACATATAAATATTTTAACACCACTATTTCTATAATGGAGATAGTTTGCGAGTAATTCATTAAAAACTTATTTTCAATTTTCCATTCTTTGTTCCTATTTATCTCATAGCCGTGCGTAGTGAGATTAAGATCGCCAACCGAACTCTAAAATAGAGTGTTGTACTCTAAATTCTATAACACTAATAGAAGACTCGAAAATACACTTAAGTGACACAATGTTTATTATACTAGTACCAGTCACGTATAGTATATGATGCGTACTTTGCCTATCATTGTAACAATAAGAACAAATTTTCATCTTTTTCGAAAGTTTTAATATTTTTGTAAATATTTTTTTCGGCTGTTTGGATGGATTGCCTGTCACATATGCTCTGTAGTAGCGAAAAAGTAACAAGTACTTGAGAGATTCATCAATCCTGTTAGGTCCTGTAGCTCAGTGGTTAAAGCCGGGCGACCATTGCTAAATGTCATGGGTTCGAGTCCCATCTCAGAGTGCCAGGGACATTGTGGATTTTATTAAGCATTTTTAATTAAGAAAAGCATTGTGAATGCAAAATTGTAAAAAAAAATATGTTGAATAAAATAAATTATACTCTTTTTATAAGTCCGTACTTCTTATTTATCTCCTTGAGATCAAATATACTCTATTTATAATCAAAGTTGGCAACCTAATTGAGATAGAGAAAGATATAGAGAAAGTATTGGCTTACGCCCCTCTTCAATCACTAAGTTATATTACTTGTTACTTATGGGTAACTTGAAATAATGGTTTATTCGTAGGTTTGGTGTTATATAAAACTTAATAGCTACGTTGCTGCGTAATCAGGGTATCCGCTTACGTATTATTTGTATGACAAATAGAAGCCTTCGAATTTGTTCCACCGAACTGTAGCCTATTGTTTTAAGTAAGATAATTTCCGTTAATTGCAAGACTGAAAATGAGCAGAAAGTTATCGATAGTTATACAAACAACATTTTCTTTTAGCAATGATGTTTGACTATTGATTTTATAACTAACACAAGAGAGGAAAGTTACTAAACCATTAACTGACCGGTTAATGTTAAAGAAAGTTAAAGAAGGGGAAATAAAGTCAAAAGACTGTCCCACTCTATCTCACCTAGGTTGGCAACTTTTATTAGAAATAGAGTATATGTGATCTCATATAAAATATAGAGATATAAAGTAGAGTATAATTTATGTTAGGACATGGAATATTAATTCTAACAAGAGCAATTGAAATTGGCGGGCAAAAGCTTTTATGAGAAATATAATGAATCTACATTTTTTGTTTTTAACCTTTATGGTCATTAACGTTAGAACATTTACCTAAATTAAAAATATCGGAAACTCGAGAAATATAAAGTACAGTCAATTTCACGTCAGACCGTACAAAACTGTCCAATTTCTCCTTTGAGGAAATTTAAGATATTTTAGTAATCTGACATGCAGCCGTGTGTTCATGGTAGCAATGTCTTGTTTGAAAAAATAATATCTGATTGATAAATAATGAAAATCCATAAAATTGTAGTGCAAAGTACTTATCAATTCAAAGCTATTGGCGTTCCATAAATAGCTATCGATTTATCTAAGTAATTATGGTTCGTATGATACGAGTATATGGAGGTCAGGTCAATACTAACAGGTGTAATTACATATATACTAATATTGTAAATAGGAAATATTTTATTGTTTGTTTGTTTGCATCGAATAGGTTCCAAAACTACTATTCTATCACCTGCGTGTAGCTACATCATACGCCGTTGACATAGGCTGTAATTTACGAGTGCGAAGTCGTGGGATAACAGCTAATAAGTACTATATATAATTGCTATTTTTTTTAAATTGTTATATGTAAAAATGCTGCTCAAGTCACAACATAAAAATCAAAGCTAAGGCCAAAGTATTGTTTACTCGTCCATTTTGGGCGCTTTTACAATTTTAACGTAACGATATATCCTCGACGTTCATCATGGACATCCACGGTACGCCACTAACACAATAAAGTAAATGTATGAAAAAAAGATAGAAAAGTAAGATAAAATCAAAAAGGGAGCAAAAAGCCGCTCTTTCTGAATTTCTTGCCGGTTCTTCTCAGTATAAGGTCTCCCGCTGTAGATTTAAACCGATGGCATAGTAATTTTACTGTTACAATTGTAATAACAGCCTAGACTG
The DNA here is from genome assembly GCA_918026875.4 of Diatraea saccharalis. Lineage (NCBI taxonomy): Eukaryota > Metazoa > Arthropoda > Insecta > Lepidoptera > Crambidae > Diatraea > Diatraea saccharalis. Next base: position 11,618,918 of record OU893337.1, read on the forward strand.
AATAAATGAATTTGAGTTTGAATCAATGAACCTTAAATTAATCTCCTAAATTAACAAATAGGTAATAGCTAGAAATTTTGTTTTAAGAATCTGCGTAAAGATTAGTATTTAAAATGATATTGTTCGATTTCTAAGTAGTTTTATTTAAACTATCTTAGAAGTTTGACGTGACTATATAATTGCAGCAGAACCCGATAGCCTGTGAATCAGACCGTCTTAAGCATGGTGGCACCACAGTTACGCCGTCAAGCGTGCACCGCCACTGACTGCCTACTTGTTCACTTGACCGCTCGCCGATGATTATAACGCTGGATTAATTTGATACAACACTTACTAAATGCTCTTATGAATTTAAATATAAGCTAAATGATGAGTAGCTCGATCTAGCACGACCACTATGATATTGCGGTAGTTAAAAGCAAAGGTATCCTAGCTGGATCTCAAGGCCTTCCTCTAAAATGAACCATGCTAGCCATATTTTGACCAGACTGATCCGTGACGCTAAAAAGCCTCAGACAAGAACCGCCGCATAGAATAATGCATTTTCCTTACTGGCTGGCAAAAACCGCCCAAGTGAGAGTCGGACTCGCGCACGAATGGTACCAGAAACAAGCAAATAAATTACGTTTGTTCTATGGGAATACCCTTAAATATTTATTTTATTCTGGCTTTAAGTGTTTGTTGTTGAAATGGCAACGGAAATACATAATCTGTGAAAATTTCAACTGTCTAACTTTCACGGTTCATGAAATACAGCCTGGTGACAGACGGGCACCGAAGTCTTAGTAACGGAATTCCCGTTTGACCCTTTGGGTACGGAAACATAAATGAAGCCTCTCATCGGATGAATGATCAAAAATTATTATCTCGAACTCCTTTGTGCTTCGGAAGACATGTTAAACCGTTGGTCCAAGCTGCATACCGCCAATGCGCAGTATCACCGCGTGGTGGGTATGTGACCCGGCTCCATAGGGACTCCATAGCCATTAGATCCATAGGGAAGGCTTCTGCCATAGCAGTGGGGATATTAATAGGCTGATGTCAAATAAACTAGTACAGAAAACTAGATTTGTTAGCAACATTACAAGTGACGAAAAAAGTTGCTAGACAAATTATTATTTTACATTAACCTTTAACGTAAGAACACACCATTAAAAAAATGTAAACGTTCTGGAATATTAAGAATGTTACTTTGCATATGACATGCTTAATTATATTTCTGAAGTAAAATATAAATAGAAAATGTGTTTGACCTATAGGCTCGCCCTCAATCATATGGATTACATTCGATACCGCGACTCACTCCAATTAATAAGTGAACGTTTCTCAATTTTCGCAGGTCAACCTTCGCATTCTAATAACATTAATTTAATGTTATTCATTTGATATTATACAATATTTTCTCTAAATTGGTAGACTATGTTACGATTATAATGTAACAGCTCAATTCTGCTAATGTTTACGTAATAATCGCATCTCAATGTAATCTGAACCATTGTACTATCTACCTAAAGTCTAATATTATTACTACAAACTCTTCCTCGCATATTAATAGTGACAGATATTATATTTATTATTTTACTAAACGGTAAATATTCTTAATGAAATATGCTTAAAAAATCTACTTTGTGGTGGTTTGAGAATTATGAATGGAAAATATGATAATTAGAACAAATTTTCATCTTTATTGAAAGTTTTACGAATTTGGAAAAATATTTCTTTCGTTTGTTTGGGTGAATTGCCTGAACATTGATGAAAATACGCTAGTAGCGAAAAAGTATCAAGTGCTTGAAAAATCCGTCAGTCCTTTTAAGTCCTGGATAGCTCAGTGGTAAGAGCAGTCGCCAGGATTGCGAAAGATCATGGGTCCAATTTCAGAGTACTAGGGACAAAGTAGATTATTTTAAGCATCTTTCATTAAGAATATTTTCCAGTATAGCATTGTGAAAGCAAAATTGATCAAATATGATAATAACTAAACGGAATTACATAATTATGTGAACATTAATTAAATCACTTATTCTAATTTCATAAAAGATTTAAGTTTTATTTAAGTGAGCGTTGTAATTCATATTACATACTTACAGGAACCTAATTTAATAAATATCATAGAAAATTATGGAAAAGATTACAACACTTTATATCATAAATAACCAGACGTATAATTAATCGTAAATTCACAACAGAATGATTCCCGAGCACAAACAAAACATTGTAGAGCAAATCTTTCACCAAAGGTCATTTATCAATTTATATAGACATTTCAACAAAGCGACGACCGACAAAGGAAAGTTGTCTTCGTAAGCCCGTGGCTCAACGAAATTAGACCGTCGTCAATGCGTTTCCGTGACAAAAAAAAAGTACAAAATCCTTTTAGTAACGCAAATGTTTTGCGCTATCGAAAATATTTACGCTGACGACCGTAACCAATCTCAGAATTGCGAATCGACTTCTGGAAGATACATACGTTGATGCTACGTAATAACAATGACCTTTTTGCCCTGACACGCGATCAGCCACTCTGCTTATGAACCTTTAAATAGACATTCTCTCTGTATTTATTTTCTTTTGATGGAAATTAACCATTGTAATTGCTTTGATTTAGTAATTATTTGGATTTTGAATCAAATTGAAAGATCCAGAAACACAGTGAAGAATAAAGTTTTTCTTATTCTCTACAACAGTTTAAATAGGAAAAAGTTGATTGTATGTTGGTTTGTTTGTTTATTTGCATCGAATAGTCTACGAAACTACCGTACAATCATACGCGGGTGACATAAGTTATAATTTACGCGGCCAAAGTCGCGAACAGTTAGTTCTCTAATAAAACAGCCTAGAACTCTACAACCACAACGTTGTCACCCAATAGACGTTCAATGCTTATTACCTTACAAAACGCTTTAATACCTTTCCAAGTTGGTTTTAATTGGTCGAACCTATATATCGATAATGCTGTGACAATGCTGTGCTCGACACTGATTATTTACAGAATAATACTGCAAAGAAAAGATGACTCGTTCGTAAAGATACAGGAAGTTAAAATATTGCGAATAAAACGTTTTATAGAGCTCTAATTGATGTGGGGATTCCCATACATTTATTCTCTATTCTAAATATGAAAAGAAAACAAACCGGTGATGACATAATACCTATGTCAGTTGTTGTCTGTGAAATGCGTACATTGTCATTTTCAAAAGTGATTGTTTGCGTGGTCATTCTATAGAACCACAGACCTGATAAAGTTAGAACTGCCCAAATACATTCAAAATATTTCGTTTTAAATATATTATCACCATAATCTTGTTCTAATTTCAAGAATATTATTTCAATATATTTTTTTACTTTCAATGAAGACTGTTTGAAAGTCTGATTTAATTTTATCAATGCTGTACTATTTGAAGAGAATTGAAAATGTACTTATAAATAACGTAAACCTAAAATTTAAAAAATGTAAATTACTAAACAATGTACTAGATAGCTTTATACCTTTTTAAATGATTTTTGGACAATATATAAGTATATATACTTTAAAGTATACCTAATACATACTTTAGTAAGTTACTATTAGCATTTGTATCTATTATGGAAATCAGAAACAAAGGCGATACCAAAACCCTCAGACCCGAGGGAGACAATATATAGAAAAGTTGGTTTTTGGCCTTCAAATATAGTTTCATATGATAAAACACTTTGCAGGCGATGTGATATGGAAATAAATATTTAATAACCAACACCACATACATAGCTCAGATTCCAAGATGAGTAGCTGAAGCTCTCCTATTATAGAGTTCATGAGACAACGAAAATACCACAACAGCCAGACCTTAGGCAATATAGAAATTCCATTTCCTACATGGACCCGACCGGGAATTGTACCCGGTACCTCAGAGATGGCGACACCTTGAAACCTACGTGCTAACCACTAAACTACAAAGGTCGTCTGATTTGGCGACCTTGCCGATGCGATGTGTTTTTAAACCAAAAGTTTATTTTTTTTTTGTTCCAGATCTAAGGGCAACTCTGTCTGATTCTACCGGCGAACTGCTATTTTTAGTAAGTATATACCTTCTTTATTCACGTAGCATACCAATGAGCAATTGTAATAATTTAATGATAATCACGTATATGACTGTCTTCGCATCCGTCCGGTGGTTAAACGTTAGTCGTAAAACATTATAAATATCAACACATAATTGTAATTTATAAAGATATAAAAATAGTTTCTAGTGATATTCACGATGTGAAACAATTTAGTTGCAAATTTGAAGGTTTATAAAATAGATATTGAATTTTTCCAAACCATACTTGATAGTCTAGTATATATGTATATATCCCAACCAGCCAAAAGCGGTTTTTAAACTACCCTAGAACCATGATTTCTTGAGGATTATATTAGTCTTATATCTGCATAACCATAACCCCGGAAAAAGGCCTACTTAATAAGTACCCCCTTGCTAACAGCGCGATTATATCAGGCCGCAGCCATCCCACTTTTGATCAAATGGCTCCTATATAGGGATTACACAAGTGTACTTTTACCTGAAAATGTCAACATAAATCCACTATAGTAAAAAGTGAGACTAACTCGGGCCTAGCTATGCCTTTACTAAGTATGTCAAATTGTTATGTAAAAAATTAAAAAGATTGAGCAAAGGTGGTATTTATTAATATGATAACTAGAAATATTGTCAACCATAGTAGAAAAACATATTCTATTGGTCTTAGTATTTGTGTTGTCTGTTTGTTGGGAAATTTGAATTTTCTGTAAACCTTATCTTTGATTCGATTAAAATTTTAAAGCGCCTCTTAAAAATGGCTTATTTACACTTTTTGTATTCATTTATTTATCAACAAATGTTAGGAAAAGTCGCCATTTTTTGGGTGACCTTTTCCAAGTATGATATAGGATTGATAAAAGTTAATTTAGTTCTACAATGGTAAGTGCCAACACCAAAGCAAATTCGCCATGTTGTTACCAATTGGGTTCCACAATTAGGGTTCTACAATTATTACTGTCTCATCAGGGGCTCACACTGGAAATCGTAGATTCTGTTATGATAAATATTTAGTAACAATCGTGATTTTAATGGCTGATCGCAAATCCTATAGTAAGATTTGGGAAACCATCCAAATCGTGTTTTCGACTATATCAGTTGTTTCGAGAAAAAGGCCTTTAAAGAGTTCTAGCCAGGTTTGTTTGAAGATTTCTTAGACAATAGCACTACTATGAAATACCCATATAAATCTACCTAGGCTTATATCGGCATATGACAAACCCCTATAAAATGCATTTTTGCAAATGGGATTAAAGCGTTGTCTTATATGCGCATATAAGTCTGAGTTATCGGAGTAGTTCCTCTTGAGAGTAATTACTCTTAATACATGCTCTTATAGGCGGCTTAGCCCAGTAGTAGTCATGAATTGTGATCCTATATACCGATATAAGTCCATATTGTAGGAGTAAGCGTACTTGAGTAAAAACAGGATTCACGTATGCTGATATAAGTGCAGTGCCATATTCTGAAACCATTATAGTAGCCATATAAGTCCAAACAGGATTATTAAATCACATGCCAGGATTATTTTGTTTGTTGGGATGTGACCGAATTATATAAGGTTAAGTGTTGTCATACAGGACTTTTACTTCTCTTTTATATATTATGATAATATTTATACTCCCTACCTAGTATTTTTTTTTTGCAAAACGAAACATTTAAAAGAGTAAGCAAACTATCATTGGTTGAAGTCTAGCCTGGTACCCGTGACAATTACTTCTTTCAGTTATTTTTCCAAAATAAATTCTTATGGTCCAAACCAAGGATTCCCAAAGTGGTCTTTAAGTTTATTTATAAATATTTTGTATCAATATCAAGAAATGTTTTTAATCTGTGGATGTTTAAGTTTTCGGTCCATTTTGGAAAATCCCATTACTCATGATTTTTTATTTTTATTTAATTGACTACACTTAATAGTTTGGCAATCCCTGTAAATAATGAGAACATATTTCTAAAATATAACCCTACCATTCGCAAAAATTATATGGGTCATGTTAAATATCCGTTCCTATTCTGACATTGAATATTAAAATTGAAATATCATGATTCGACTCAACACATCACGTTTCGTGTGATGACATCATATTTTAAATGTATAGTTCCTGCTGTAATAGTCGATCAAAAGTCCTAAATCGAAACAAGACCTACCATTGCTATTGCGAATTTATTTTACCTTCACAGTGATAGAGGAAAGTAAGTAAATATGGTATAGTATTGCTAGTATCATCGTCATTATATCAGCCAGATAACGCCTAATAGTGTACAATGGCTTTACCCAAAATCATACTTAAAAATCCGTGACTTCCTTATGGATCGTTTGCCAAATTTCATTGTTAATTATTTTTCTATAGACAATACCTTGCTGTGGATGTTTAATATTCTATTCCAATGATAACATTCCTAAAAATTCTTGAAAAAAGAACCGTCCTGTTAGCTGAAACGGCTTTTTGCATTTATTTTTAAATATAGACGTAACTTTGAAGACAGGTTTTGAAATGTCTTTAACCACTAGACTATTTTGTTTATTGATAAAAAGTGCATAAGAAATCACCAGCCCAGGCACCACGACATGAGATGCAAAATTGATCAAAAATGTGTATGATAACCAAAAATTTGAACTATTAACTTCTTGATAATAACTATGTCTGTGGTGAAAAGGTACATCACATGATATTACGCAATAATCACAGACCGTAAACGATTACTGAGCTGTTGCCAAATGAGTGGGTGTTCTATTATCAATAATTATCCACTTTTGTTCCAATTCTAAAGATGTTAAACGGTACTATTACCGACCGTACTGGAGAGCCGCATTTAAACGCTCATTGTCTGTGTTATTAAAACTGTCACATAACTGTTCAATATTGTATACCTAAATGCCGTTTACACTGTAGACAATTAGTAAAACTAATATCTGTGCTGAGCTAACTGTAACTGTAAGGTTTGTTGTACATATTACTGAAATAACTATGAGAACATCATGCATTCATTAGTTTTAACATAGTGACTATAAAATGTAGCCATTCTATGGACCCGGGTTTAATATCATATTGGATAAATATCTTTATAGATAAACTTTTCTTTATTGCCTCCAATCTGTATATTGTTGCTAGTTTAGTAATATCAGGTTCACGCAACACAAGGATATGTATATGTAATACTATTTAACATTTGTTGATATTGTTTTAATTTATTAACCTGAGAGTAAAATCTAGGATGTAAATGTTAGTGGGGTTGTATGGGGTAGATCCCAGATCTGCCCCACGCTAGGATACTCCACAGCGAATTGTATAAAATAGTTAAGGCAACCACACTGACCGTGCCCCTCGGGGCAGGTTTTAAATACTTTTTATTTATTTTATTCACTATCTGTGAAAATTTCAACAATTTCTTTCTACCTTTCACGATTCATAAAAACAGCCTAGTGACAGACAGATGGACAGCTTTATATTAGTAATACAGTCACGTTCTTACCCTTTGGTTACGGAACGCTAAAAAGAACCTGAAAGATAACATGACCGGCATAAACTCCTCGGCTATAGATACCGTCAAATAATAGAAAATCTCGTGTACTTTTTTTTATGTTTAAGATATTGTTTTTTAAATCAATTTCTTGTCACGGCTAATTGTTGGGTTAAATAATAATATCACTGGTTGTACAGACTGCGTTTTACGTTCACTTTATTGTAAAAGCCTCGATTCATATTCGTGACTCATTCTGTTGGTACGGAGGTCGTGTTAATATAACAATCACAGTTGAAACTTGTTTGTTAAAAAAAGCTGTTTCTTTTTTTTTGTTAAGATGAGAGTTTTATTTTCGGTTTTTCTTAGAGACTACAGGTTAAGGATATATTTGTGTAATAAATGAACGCTATGAAGAGGTTGAAATTAATTATATATAATTACCATAACAGAAATGCAAACATTTTTGACTGTGTTGGAATGGGGCAACCATTTGAGTAAAATTATCTAATTTTCATTGGCTGGTTATTGATATTCTGTGGGTTCATTTCAAACAATGGAATGTACCCACAGATATCACAATGTAATTAGACATTAAACACCTCTACACTCCCTTACCATTAACACATATATGCAATATAAAAAAAGTTCGTTTCCTTGTGACGTGTATTTCTAATCACTTTATTTCATTTACTGGTGTGCCAAAGATTTAAAATAATTATAAATAAGTACAAATTTCAATAATTACCTTTTTGTTTTGTTCGTATTTATGCACAATATCAAATTGCTTTTAATAAAAATAACAATATAATCATGTAACATTTCTCTAATATCGCTAAGGTATATTGGAATTTGTTAACAATCAAGGCGCATAAAAAGTATTGCATATTCAAGCGTATTTGGCGTATTACATCATGGCACTAATTTGCTACAGAATAAAAACTACTAAAAAGTTGTTTCTAAAGAGAAAAAAGACGAAAAAATAATCTATTATCTAATGTCCATAAAGTTCGCTGTAAACCAAATCCATCATCGATGAATAAAAAAGAACTGTAGAAAGTTATGACAGATTACAATTTTATCATTATACCAGATTCTGTTCGATATTCGTATTTTCAAAGTAAATAACACTTTCATTAGCATATGTTCTCAGATAAAAAATGGAATTGATTAAACTAAAGCTGTTAATAACACAACTATTAGAGGTTATAGACACGTTGAAATCATTTAGTTTATTGATATGATAGTCAATGATGTCTAAAAAAGTATTTCGAGTTATGAAATAAATGAATATCAGATTTACTTTTTCGAATTTTAAAAATTAGCACGAGCTTTTCTGAACATTATATAAGGTCAGATATCCTGTGAAAATTTAGCGTAATAGACTGCACGGTCTTGATTCTCCTAATGATAACGTAATAATGCCACCAATGCAATCAATGGTGTCTGTATTGTTTATCTGACGCTAAATATGATAAGTAAAATAGTTCTGGAGGAATCAAGGGAAGAGAGAAGCTATTGAAGTATTAAACCCGTATTAACAGAAAGGTTCATTAAGGTTTAATGACGAATTGAAGCTCTAATGTATGTTCATTGTAATAAAAAATCCGTATTCCCTCCATAGCCGAATGGTTCGCACGCCGGTTTCAAGGTGTCGCAATCTCTGAGATCCCGGGTCGATTCCCGGTCGGGTCAATGTAGAAAATTAATGTGTATATAGTATCGGGTCTGGGTGTTGTGATACCTTCGTTGTCTCAAATACTCCTTACTAGGCCAGAGCTACTCATCTTGGAATCTAAGCGATGTATGTGTAATGGTCTAATATTTATTTGTTTTGATAATGTTGCTTTAAACTAATGGCATTTAATGGACATTAATGTAATATGGCAAACTGCAAGTAGTTGAGGTTTTCGTGAGATGCGATTATTACATAAATATTATCAGAATTGAGGCCCTGGTTGCTCTCGCAACAAAGAGTAGCTCTATTCTAGTAAATCGCAAGTTAACTTTCCAAAATTAAAGTACTTATACTTGCATTTTTGGGACAAATAATACTAGTTAAAATTTACATATAACCATTTCCAACAAATTTCATAATTTGTTGTTATAACTGTTAAGTGGCCATTTGAGCCCCAGATCAGATGAACATTGTGGGAAACTGTTTATCGACAAGCGACAAGGCGTTGCGCAACAAAGGTCGATGCCACGGGCGGCACAATCGATCAACACTTTTGTTGTTTTAACTAGAACTGATACTGCATTTGCTGCACCTAACATTCACTGAGTAATTTTGATATTACAAATTTAGATCAATATATAATGGAATGTAATAATTGGATTGCATCATAAAACGATGAGTAAAGTGATCTATCACTATATATTATCATCATAATCAGCCTATTGATGTCCTCAAGCACTCCCCATGGATGGAATCGAATAGGGAGAATGGACCGCGATGATCACGCGACCCCAGTGAGGATTTGGTGTGTATTGATGCAAATGTAAACGAGGTCAACGGATTGTCGTACTTATCATGAAGATAATAAATCTCGAAATATTCAATTTTTGTTCACCCATCCTATGAACCTTGTGGAAGTCGCTTAACCGAACGTGTTAACTACTGTGCCATCGAGCTCCTCAACATCTATACATACATAGTGTAAAATGAAGTCGTTTCCCGCTGTCTGTGCGCTAATATGTTTTAAACTACACAACGGATTTTAATGCGGATGTTATTTTGTCAATATAAAGATTGATTCGAGAGGAAGATTTTTATTTTTAATTGGCTGTATTATCAGTATTTTGGAAATATTGGTTAAACCGTTGTCAAATTTGGATCGGAAAAAATTTACCCGTGGTACGTAAATGTACTCATTCAATATAAGTGAATGTTGTAATCCTGTATGAATGCTAGGCAATAAAAAAGGTACATAATTATGATACACAATATAATTATAATAAAAATACACGAAGAATTGGTTCATTGTGTGTCTGAAGAAATATCTGATATCAAACGAGTGGTTCTCAGAATAATTAAGTTCTTAAATAACTTTTATACAAGTTAACTTAGTTTAAAATATGAAAATTATATACAGTACAGTCGGAAATTCCGCTACAGAATACACAAAAATTACACACTGCTGAATAAATATTATTCACCTTAGTTAATTTCGAAATATTTGTATCGTAATTGTTAAATTTTATTTTTACAGCTTTAAAAACAGTGTAAGAAAGTATTGTTATCATATTATAATATTTAAAAAAGTTGATCGTTTATTGGCATTGAATAGGCTTCGAAACTACTTACCTACTTTACAAACTCTTTTAGCCACAGGAAACTACGTCATACGCAAATGACATAGGCTACTTACAATTTACACTGGCTGTTAATACACCTATTGTAAAACCAAAATGTAGTGGTGTACTAAATAAAAACTATATTTTAATAATTTATGTTGTATCACCATCAGAAATCTTGCCTTTCGATATTTCTTAAAATGGCGTATAAAACATCAGACCAACACGAAGGCCAGACAGTTATGCAAATCTACAAAGTATATTTTCGGTCTATTTCATTAGTATTGCAATGCAAAATAGTGGACCAGTATTGACCCAATGATATGCGTGAGTTGGTTAATATGTGTATGTGGGTGAAATGATAATGAAACCTTTTTTACTGTTCCACTCGTTTTTTTAACTTCATTTTCATTTAAAATGCATACTAATTTGACCCTTTTTGCCGTGTACCAGGAAAATTATCATGACTGTAATATTAAAAATATTAAATTAGTGGTAAACCCTTTAGATGCTGATTATTATCTTAAAATAAATAAACAAAGCACTTTAAAACCCGTAATTTATTATCTCATCAAATTAATACACGTAATATACAAATAACAGGAACAATACAAATCTATTTCTTCTTAACAATATATGTATTAATCCCCAGGCAGTATTTTTTATTTACGAATAGTAAGTCTTCGTTAAAGCTTTTAATTAAATGAGAATCTAGTTGAAATATCTATGCAGTCTTATATTACGAAACCTTCAATTATATAAAATATACGGGAGGATGATGCCTCGTCACTGCATCCTGTTGTGAACTTAATGACACAATATAAACTATAATAATACCAAAACAGGTTTCTTCTAGCAAGTATAGCAAACTGTGAATAGCTCAGGAAATGAGGTAGAAATCATTGGGTACTGCAAATAGTACTTATCTGTAGTTGCAGTATTTTATTCATAGGCTTGTAAATAAATATGTATATTAATTTTATGATCTTGTATATGCATTTCACTTTACAGTCGATTATAATACAGTTTAATAGATCTACGAATTTTTAATCAATGAAAATTTAAATACATTTTTTCACATAAAACTTATTTTATAAAACTATGTATTGGAGCAATAATATGTATAGAAATTCAGACATCTGTACTCTGTACAAGTAGCTATACTAGTGAAGTTAAAATATAATAAACTCGTCGAGGAAGCAATAAGCTCAAACGAAATCTATCTATTGTGGGAATTTATTTACTACAGGTATATAATAAATCTATTTTATTATTTTGAAATTTACTAATTATTTACTTACAACGTCTAGTTCGTAATGGCAAGATTTAATTAAAAAAAGTCAACTCGTTGTGGGTGTTTGAGTTTTCTTTGTTGTATATTGAAAGATGTACACACGGCCGTACGTCATTCTACACATCACCGCCGTAAGTAAACCTCTGTTAGTAGGGAAGTTCTATCAAAAGCGCGATCGGTCACAATGTAAATTCTGACGTGTGTATGTAGGTACATAATCTGTTGAATGTACTTACCTACTCGTATAAAATATATTATAAGTATAAGGACATGTACATTCACCTAATTTACAAAAAAACGTATCTTGTCGTCTTCTTCTCGACGATGACAATGATTTCTACTTGATTACTCTAATTTTTTATCAGTTTGTCAATAAGTAACGTTAGTTCGATTAGTTGCATAATATGAATGAACCAGTTGGACGGCACAAGCGCAGTCTGCGCTGGCAGTCGGACCCCGACGGGTGCAGGGTCCGACTTGGAAATCATATACGACTTCTATCGTGATTAATTTCTTTATTCTTAAAATTATATACATACTGTAGTGTATGATTATCAACAAAAAAACAAACTCATAGGTTAACGAAAATTTTGAGATGTTAAAAGGGATCGTGACCGCAGTGACTCGGTGCTTGGCTTTGTAAACATTAATTTAAAAAAGGAATACCTAAAGAAGAAATAAACTAAGTATAACCTCGACCTTTTTTGTCAACACAATTCATTGTTATCTAAGTAAAAACTTTTCTGTAACGTTCATATCGTTTAGTGTCGTAACAGTGACATGTTAAATGTGGATACTCCCAAGAGAAAGTTCAAATGTTTTTCTAACCTACCAGCAACGGAATATTAAAGTGGTGACGTAAAAAAATAACAGTTGAAAACAACAAACAACGACATTCAGTGTCGCATTAACACATTGTCTTAGAACTGATAAACATAATTGACTGGAAGTTACTATTCAAAAACAATTATAATATTTAGCTTCTTAACGTAACACAATCAGATGTTTTATGATTTTGATTTACTTGTAAGGAAATTGCCAAATCTGGATTTGGGTAACCCTTCTATTAACATGAGGAAAGTAATAATTTAATAAGGAAGTTGATAAATATTTCCTTTAACTTTAGTGTCATTTAATATATCTAGACATTTTTTAAAGTTCTACATAGAAAATATTTTATCTATGAGTAGATATACAATATTCTGTACTAGCTTTTACCCGCGAGGTCTAGTTTTAAATCCAGAAATGAGAAAACTCCATAAAAACTTTCATCCCCAAATCCTACAAAGAACCCATATGCAAAATTTGAAACTCCAAGCACTTGTAGTAACAAAATTTTATACAAACTTTCATAATTAATATTTTCAAAAATCCTCTCTTAGTGCTCCTTCACACTCCCTAAGGAATCTTCCAAATTTCAAATGTCTACACTCAGAAGTTTCGGCTATACGTTGTCTGTCAGTCATCAGTCAGTCAGTTAGTCACTCAGTAACGCAGGAATATTATATATATAAATAACTCAAAGAAACCTTACCTACGTTACATGAAAATCAATTTTCATGATTATATTGTACGAACAATGAATTCTTATCTTCACGGTGTTAATTCAAATGAATACTACCGCATATTTTACAACTAAAGTTATAAATGTTAAACTTCTTTTATAAGTATTTATAAATAGTATACACAAGAGAATTAAAGTGTAGACTTTTTTAATTTACGAAACCGAAGGACATTTAGTTTTGCGCAAACGTCTTCGTAGTCACGGAAACATATCGGCGTGTATGTCCGTTGTTTCAATAGAATTCGCGTGTAGTTAAGTGTTATGTTTACAACAACGATTCGTTTTGGAATGATCTTCAACTGGAAAACGTAATTGATGAACGCATACAAGATATGCAGGTTAATTACAACCGTGTTTTAAAACCGCGTAGTTATAGGTACTTAAAATCAGTGCCAGGGTAAAGGGTCAACTAACTTTTACCCTGGTTACCCTTAAATCTCAACTATCACGGTTCATGAGATATTACCTGGTCACAGCAAAAAAAGCACGTTAGTTGTGTGGGGCTCCCACACTACAAACATGTAAACGTGTACCCTTAAATATTTAATTTATCCCTTTTTTTAGTATGTTTTGTTATAGCGGCATCAGAAATATGGTTATTTCGATTCCTTACATCATTCTCTTTCAAGTGATGTGGGATTCACTAAAAACTTATACGACTGCAATTTATCAACAAAAAGTAGTTACAATAGAATTTGCCTATTTCAAATGATAAAAAATATTGTTTTTATATGCCAATGGACATATGATTAGTAGTTATCTATGACATATACCATAGAGTACACATATTTTGTCCAAGGAGTTAATTTAACAGACATTTCACTAATGTCCTGGATTGTGGATTACACGGAACAGACTTATTTCGACTAACTCCGTGGCAGAATGGTTCGCATGTCAGTTTCAAGGTGTCGCCATTTCTAGGTTCTAATCCCGGTCGAGTCAATGTGAAAAATGCACTTTTCTATATTTTCTTGGGTGTTGTGGTGCCTTCGCTGCTTAAGATTTCCATAATACAAATGCTAAAAGCTTCAGTTTAAAATATAACAGATTAATAAAAAAGTATTTTCTTATTATAAAGCGATTTTACTGATAATTTGTGAAGATAAGTATTGATACTGAATTTGACTTAATTTTTATGCCAGTTAGTGAAACGAAAACACATTAATCATAACGTTAATTTTCATTTTAATCTTAACCGATACATCTTAATTAAAATATCGCTACATGCAACATCTGTTTACCACAATATTAACCAAGATAACTATGATGAAAGCGTGACGGATGTTGGAAGAGCTCTCTTATTAAGAGTGTATTGGATATTGAAAACAGTAATTATTTATTGTTCACTTTCTTTGTCAACATATTTAACAAATATAAACACTATAGCGTGCTAAGAGAGAATTAATTAGGTTTGAAGTCGGTGCGTCTAATTTATCTGAAGGTGTTAAATGCAAATAAACATTTAGAAAAATATTTATAAAAACATTTGTAGCTGATTAATTAAAACTTATAATTATAATAAAAGTTTCACTAATTTTTTTAGAATATATCTAAGTTCTTTTTATTATTTTTGAATTCATATTTTTTCATTATTACCTTTATTAACAGACTTCAAAATCGAAAAGGAAGAGGTTATATGTTCGACCGCGATTTATTTTTTTATTTATATAAGTTTACCGATATTTTCGCCTATTGTGGACTGATTTTCAAAATTCTTTTTTTATTCGATAACTTAATGGACCGAGGTGGTCCCATTTGAATTGTATCTAAATCGAATCAGTATTTTTGCTTTAATAAAAAAAAAATACGCATTTCACTACATATCAACTAAATATTTAGATTAAATGTTTGAATTCAGCTAAAAAACAAAAGATTACCTATTTTTATTCTTTCCAAATCCGAAAGGAAGATTTTATATATCTAACGAGTATGTATGTACCTATGTACTTTACTTTTTAATGTATTTTTTTATGAAAGTAGGTAATATATGTTCATCGATTTATAGCTGTTTCCCCGCTTCTTTGTCTGCGTAAATTATAGCCTTTGTCCCCCGTGTATTATGCGGCTACCTTAGAGATGAAAGATTTTTATTAACAGGTCCAATAGTTTCGGTGCCTATACAAGGCAAACAAATAAGCAATCAAATTTTTCTTTTTTATAATATGGATATAGATTATTGGAAATAAATATGGTATTAAGGAAATCGAATAAATTGCAGCTATTCTGTTACAAAGCGATGTGCATAAAAATATTTTATGCATTGAATATTAGGCTCGTGGAGAGGATAGGTTTATAAAAAAAGATAGTCTAAAATATTAAAATTTATAATGTGTCTGGAAGCTTCGCCAATGAGTCACTAATAAATTGTCTCAGATTCGACGGATAAAACTCTGTGGATAAATCCTAATTGGTCTACGGATAGTCGATCTCTTTACCTGACAAACTATTCAGGCTTTATTCTGGCAGATCAATCGGTAACGCTTCAGTTATGCAGTAGACCCGCTGGTGTTGAACATCTGATACTAAAACACGCATCGAATTTAGATACTTAAAAAAAACAACAAAATTTAGTATGATTCAGGAATAACGTAAGTCAACAGTGACTTGAATTTACAAGTAGGTATTATGTAATAACAGTAATTCATACCAACTAGTAATCAAATCTAAAAGAACGTCGGGGGAAACACCATGAAATAAGCGCGCAAGTGCTTCGATTACAGAAGTTAAGCTAATAGTTTTCCTATAACGGCAATCGGCCATAGCTGGTACCGCTACTCCCGCATTCTTATCATTCTATGTTAGATGCAGTTACACACTTTCTAGTTATCACAATCATAACATGTACAGGTTTTTATATTATTTCCTTTGACTTTAGTAAAGTTTTTGTCCCATTTTAAAATGATTAAATATTTATTAAGCCCTAAAAGCTATGGTGAACTCCCGTGGGCTTTGTTTATAGATTTATTTTTTTTAATTTCCACTTTATTTTAAATCTTAACGTAGTAAGAGTAGAGTGGTAAGTCAATTGCGAAAAGTTGACATATTTTTGTAAACTTACATGCTGCTGTGCGTAAATTTACAAATAAACCAGTTCAAATGAATAACTAAATCTAAAATAGACATTCCGGGTTAGAAGATGATACTATGCCTTACTTTCCTTTATTGTGTATTAAATTCTACTAGAATTGAGTTCTGTGTCACAAAACAAGTAGGAAGCATATAAATATTTTCTTTTTAAAATGGTTTCATACAGATATATACTATATTTCTGAGATCTGATTCCTTTATTTACATAGAACACTAATAAAAACAGACTACAAATATAAAACTAAATCACCCAAATAAAATTTTTGTATAGTTTACTAGTTATGATTAAACCCTTTTATTATTAGACAGCGAGCCTTTTTAGAGATGTTAAAAAATAAATCTATACGAATAAAATAAATACTAAAAATTTATTCTAAAAAATAATTATCAATATCGACGTCATTAATATTTTAACTCATCTCTAAAAATGTCAAACTACCAAATTGCACCTCCAATAGCGGCTTAAAGTTATAATATTCTCTTTCATTAATAAATGTCGACACACGACGTTGAAAACGGTTAAATTATAATGCATTGGATATAGAATTCACCAGGAATTCACGCTCTATAAATCACTTTTTAATCACAATGCACTCTTGACGTTGTGTTCTTTATCATTGTGTAAGATTCTTTATAACTATGGCAATTTGTAAATAAACGGTGGGTGTAAACGTTTCACAAGTCTCAAAGCAATTGTGAATTTAACGTTTTTCGTACATACAACAAAAACTCTGAATACTGCTAATGAATATAATCATAATTTGGTAATGGGATGAACAAACACACAACTGTAAATGAATATACATATAATGCCATTAGTTTTTTCCCAAAACTTTTAATCGACTACAAAATATTGAAAAATTCTATCTGATTAACAATAAAATTCGATAAATAATTTGGGAAACTGACGATTGTATGATTAACGAGCTCTCAAATAGAAACAGCGTTGAACTCAACGTGAAGAACAGGTTTAATTTCATTAAATCTCTTTTCTGTGAAAGTGCTTATCTTGACGGTCAGTTCGATACGATTTTATTACCTGAACTAATTGCTTATCACTAATTCTTCAAGTTTCAAATATTACTTACTACTACTTTTATGAAGAGCCTGACTTGAAAATAGATATGTCATAAAATAATGTATTTTTAATTATATCGTTATTACACTTTTAATATGCAAACTCCTTAAAATATATAATTGATGCGTTTGCAATTCATGGACATGGAATGTCTTCCATATCTTTTCACCAAATAAAATCTATCAAATATGAGGACTAAGATTCAATAAAATTATTTCCAAATCGGTGAAAATAAATCGCCTGGAGTAATATGCAAAAAAAATCACATATGGTTTGAAGTAGATTTAAAGTACGGATTTAAAGTAAATAATTTACTAACAAGCGATCCGCTGGACTTTTTTAAGATGCATTCGAATGAAAGCAATCGCCTGACATATTGTGAATGGGATAAAGACACTATTACAATTTTTCCTAGAAGCGAGAACTTTTGAATCACAACAGTGTACTCTGGAGACTATTCGAACTTTTAAAAATAAAACTTTGAAAGACTCAACTCAATGTCCGAAGTGGCAGTTGTTCTGAAGAGTAAAACCTTCGAGACAGGCATCTTGGAGGTGTGGTGGCAGAGCTTAGTGTTGATTGGACGCCTACTGCTCTGGTACATCAGATTGTTACAACAAGCTATGTGCGGTACGCAAATCTTCTATACAACTCAAACTATACAATTCAAACTTAAACTCAAATTTATATGAAATGTTGATGGTAATTGTGGTAGATAAATTAGACTACATTAAGTTTTAATTATGTCAAATTAAGTTTTTAATTTTGTACATAAACAACTAATATAACAGAAGTAAACCTCCTGTGTACCTAAGTTAGATTATGTTCCTTGGATTAAATGTGCTCTGATTAATAACTAAATTAGTAATAATGTTAACGCAAACCGAAATTAAAATTATAATATTGTTAGTTTAAGTTGGTTTAGAGAGTGTCAGCGATTTGCCAGTCCTTATCTTTAGCGAACGGCCAAGGAATGGAATGCATTACCTAATCATGTATCCTCCAATCGGTATAATCTGGAACTTTCCAAGCCAGAGTAATGAGGCACTTCCTGTGTAGGCATATTCTATCTCAGGCAACATCTTGCTTACCATCAGGTTAGATAGTAGCCAAATGTCAACTCAGTCTTACAATAATAAAAACAACAGAATTGGCACCATTATAACGGCAATACGATACCGCAGTAGTTTATGTATTCTAAGAATAATTGATTATCATCGTGATTCGGAAGACACGTCAAGTCTTGGCTGATTCTGCTGTCATTAACATCCACCAACGCTTCTTGGAGGATTATGTCTAGTCCCTATGTACTTCTATGAAAGGGAAGACCTGTACCCAAGTTGTGGAGATAGTATTAGGATAATTATAAACAATATAACATATATAACCATTTTGATTTATCAACCTATTTTTAAACATTAATGAAATGTGTCATCAATCATAAGTTAATTATACAAGTTTTATTCTAAGTTTACAAAAGTGGTCTCTTAATTTTAAAACTAATTTTCTTCACTTACTTTGGACAAATTTAAATCCTATTATTGCTAATACACCATCATTTTGGACGTATTCAATGTTCTTTTCTTCATATCGTAAATCATAATGAATATATATTACCTATGTCTGAGTTTACTATTAATTTTCTAAACTCTTATATGTTTTACATAATTCAATCAATATTTATGATTATTATCTTTTTCAATTACAGAGGTGAAAGTCCCGGCGGCCATGATGGCGCCCAGTGTATTCCAAAGGACAAAGTCACCACGATCTTCACCAGGAAACCTTCCCAGGAAACTACAGGTGAGGACACATAGTGATTGAATTTTATAACTGTATCTCTTGGGTTGCAAACAAAGAGCACCAAGTACTACATATAGACATAGTCTAATCAATTTTTGAATTGACACTTCAACCATAGATTTTAGGAATATTATTTAATTAAACTAGTTGATCTAGATTCCCTTTTAATACCTCAATTATCTATATATATAAAAATGAATCGCAAAATGTGTTGGTAAGCGCATAACTCAACAACGCCTCGGCCAATTTGGCCAAATCTTTTTTTAAAATGTTCGTTGAAGTTCAAGGATGGTTTTTACGGCGAGAATTATTGCTGGAAAAACCCTAAAAATAGCCCTTTTCTTTTTCCCATACAAATGATTTGTAACTAAAACGTAGTCAATTTGAGCTTTATTGCTATGGTATAAAGTTCATATTAAATTACAAGCACTCACTGTTGTCTAAGCAATGTAGGTGTGTTCCTAACGTCAAAGATCATATCTATCACAAAACAATGTGCGTGTGTGCGTTGGAGCACAGAATACATAGTTGGAGGAGTTTAATGTCGCGTTCCGAAACTCGCGTTTCTTTTGTATTAGTTTCGGCACGCGAGATAAAATGCATCAGTTTCCACGTCATTACATGTATTGCCGGAACATTGATGAAAATACGCTCTGTAGTAGCAAAGCTGTTGGGTCCTAGATAGCTCATTGGTTGGAGCAGTCCCTGGATCGCGAATGGGTTCGAGTCCCATTCCGGGGTACAGGTAGATGGATTCTTCCAGCATTTTTCCTTGAGAATGTTTATATATTTTTTTAATTCGAATAGTTTACTTTTATAATGCTGTTGTGTGTAATGTGTTTTTATGATCATAAAAATCTCTTTTTTCTATATTTAATACTATTACTATTAATACATTGCAATAATAATTATGATTCACATGATTAATAATAAAGCGATTACTTACTTTTAAATCCTTATATATGTTTTATTTAATTATTTTTATTCACAACGCCCTATCACCAGGGTGACGGTTCTGTTCAGGAGAATTTTTTTAAATACGTAGGCAAAAAACTGCCACATTACAAATCTTTTTGACAGGACGAAGTCTGTCGGGTCAGCTAGTCTTACAATAAATTAGTTCAAGAGGAATGGACTTACCTACATTTAAACCGGTTTACCCGCTTCCTTTTTTCTTCGCCGTAGTTGGGCAGTAAATTGTCATTCATCAGTTCCTCATGGACTCGCTGTACTAATTCCATAGAAGTCTCAATCTGTAATGCTTAAAGGCCGAATTGCACTTCTTAAATATACCTATATAAACTCATAAAAATTCATGTATCTGGTTACAGAATGGTATGGAGGCAGCAGGGCAATCGGAGCCGGCAGCAGACTCCAGTCCCGGCAACTCAATCTCAGACGCAGAAAACTTCGAATGCTACGGCGAAGCTGATGGTGACGCGCCAACAAACACGTCTGTACCATTAATCGTATAAAAATATACATTTAATCTTTGATATACTCACGGTCAGTTGCCCAAATGTCCGTCAAGGTTTAACGACGCCTTTAAGCTCTAATAAATGTCAAATTTATATGGGTAATGTCGCTATAAACTAATGGCTATTTTAATGGACGTTTGTGCAACTAGCTATCAGAGTCCCAAATCAGATAAATATCTAAATAATTCACGAATCTGTCTTATTATAAAACAAGACTAAAATTAGTTGTTGATTTAAACGATAATCTAATGTTTAAACCATTGGCCGCCTAAAGCAAATTGACAATAACATAAGAGAAAAAGTAAAATTGAGATGTGTTGATTTATTTTGGTCAGATTATCTGACGTAAGTAGTTTTAATCTAGTAATAAATTTAATCCTCGTTTTATAATCAAGAATGAGTCCAAGAAGACATTGATATAGTTCAATAATGGTATCAGTTTTCTTGTCCAAACTGGACTAAATTTAGGTTAAGTTCTGCCAAACAGTATTTTCAATTGTATAAATAACTATATCAGAAGTAACTACATCAGAAAACTTATTATTTTATTATTACTTTGATAGCTTTAGCTCTTCTGGAATTAGAGGAATAAAAAATATAAAAACATGAACAATTTAATTGTGCTAACAAACAGAATTGATACCATCGTATGAAGATAAAAGTATCACGTGGAATTCATATACATTGCTCAAACCCAAATTAAGTAGCTAAAGCACTTTTCTCGTGGCAATCTGAAGCAACGAAGACATCACTACACTTTCGACCTGAGATAATATAGAAAAGTTCATTCTCCACATTCACTCGACCAAGAATCAAACCCGGAATCTCAGTGATGGCGACATCTTGAAACTGGCGACGTGCGAGACTCTCAGCATCATTAATATTATACGTGATGAATACATAGCATCTAGATGATTTTCAGACAAAAAAAATCGGGACGTATGTCATAATATGATTGATTATATTAAATGGATTTTAATTTAGATTTTTTTTCTCGACTCCATAATTACGCAGTTTTTATAAAATTGAAATAAAGCCATGTTTTATATACATAGATTTTATATATAACAGATTTTATATACATATCCAAAAAAATAATTAATGGCAGTTCTTTAAATTAAAATAAAATCTACATATTTCTATAGTGCATAGATTATGTGAATCCATAACGATATTTGCTGGCAGTTTTCCAAGTTCTTTTAATAGTTTCATTAAATATTTCATACATTAACGAGATGGTGAAAGTAACTCTCAACATCAAATAGATTTTAAAAATAAATTAAACATTGGGAGAAAATAAAGACATACTCTTAAGATAACGGTTAGTTATAATTTAATTAGCAATCAGCTATGCTTTTCTTAAAAAAACAGCCTCAAACTCGACATCGAGTCGGCCACGGCAACAGAGCTTCAATAAAATAAACCATTTATTGTATGTATATGACAGAGATGGTGAAAGTAACTCTCAACATCAAATAGATTTTAAAAATAAATTAAACATTGGGAGAAAATAAAGACATACTCTTAAGATAACGGTTAGTTATAATTTAATTAGCAATCAGCTATGCTTTTCTTAAAAAAACAGCCTCAAACTCGACATCGAGTCGGCCACGGCAACAGAGCTTCAATAAAATAAACCATTTATTGTATGTATATGAGTTTCTTTTTTCCACCACAACTTTTGAAATACTTAACGGATATAAATGTATAGCGGGTATCATTAGAAACGTTACATCGTCGCGAGTGACACTGATTATATATATATTATATATTATTTAAATAAATATATATTTAAATTCAAGATGTCGCATATTTTGGCATTATAAGGAAATACTTATTTTTGCATATGCGCCCCTCTGGCTTGAAGCCCTCGATTCATCAATTCTATGATTAAGCCAGAACCAAGTTTCAGGTTGCAATGATGTGTTTATGTGTTCGGTTTGACTTGTTATCCACTATCTACTTGTAAGGTGTCGCAAGAGCCAGAATAAAAGCAAGCAAACAATAAATGTAAAAGGAAAAACGACGGCATGTTTTTTCCGATATCTTTAACAATAATCATACTAGCATTAGTCCTCATTTTATAATAAGGTTTGAGTTTCTTCTTCTTTCTTCTCTAGCCATTCTCAACCGCAAGGGTGTAGGCCTCCTTTAGTTTCTGCCATCTCTTTCGGTCTTGGGCAGTTTCCATCCACTTCGTGCCAGCTGTTTGTTTGATATCATCATACCAACGCATCTGAGGTCTTCCTTGTGGGCGTTTTTCACCCCACGGTCTCCATTCTATCACGGCCTTACACCACGATCCCTGTTTGCGTGCAACGTGACCCGCCCACTGCCACTTAAGATTCGCAACACGCTGTATGACGTCAGTGACTTTGCTCTGTTGTCTGAGCCACTGGTTTCTTTTACGATCTCTCAGCGTAACACCTACCAGCTTCCTCTCTATCGCTCTTTGGGCTACTTGGAGTTTTTGGAGAATCTTCTCGGTGAACACCCAAGTCTCGGCTCCGTATGTGAGCACCGGTAGTATACATTGGTCGTGTATGCGAGCCTTCTGTTCTGCAGTAATATTCATACGGAAGGCGAACTCAAGCTTGGAGTAGGCTGCCCACGCTAATCTTATACGCCTATCAATTTCATTTGCCTGGTTGTCTTTTCCCATTACGACCTCTTGTCCCAGATACACATACTTTGTAACTCTCTCAATTACGGTGTCATTTACCTTGATGTTAATGGTTGTGCTGGAGCAGTTTGTCATGACCTTGGTTTTTTCAAGATTCATCTCCAACCCACACCGCACAGAGGCACTGTTGAGTTCCTGTATCATAGCTTCGAGGTCTGTCGGGTTGTCAGAGAATAGCACGATGTCATCAGCGAATCTAAGGTTGCTCAGTCTTTTACCCTCTATGTTGATACCGCATTTTTCCCAGTGCAACATTTTGAAGATATCCTCCAATACCAGCGTGAACAATTTTGGAGAGATGGTATCTCCCTGTCTAACGCCTCTTCTTATCGCTACTGGTTTGGTTTCCGGAGGTAATTTTATCTTTAAGGTGCCGTTCCGGTAAATGTTACTTACTAGGTTAATGTAGCGGTGATCTATTCGAGCATTTTGCATAGACTGAATTACTGCCCAGGATTCAATACTGTCGAATGCTTTTTTGTAGTCTATGAATGCAAGCCACAGGGGCATCTGGTATTCTGTGGCTTTTTCTATGACTATCCTCAGTGTTAGTATGTGGTCCATAGTACTGTACCCGCTCCTAAATCCGGCTTGTTCGATTGGCTGGTAGAAGTCAAGTTTCTTGGTCAAACGAATGGTGATAATTTTCGTGAACAATTTGTACAACTGTGACAGCAGGCTGATAGGGCGGTAGTTGTTGAGATCAGCTTTATTTCCTTTTTTAAATAGTAAGATGACAGTTGCACTCTCCCATTTCTCCGGGATTCGGCTCTCCTCCAAGCACTTATTAAAAAGTTTCTCTATGACCCCAATAACTCCGTCCCCAGCCTCTTTGACCATTTCGATGATGACGCCGTCCTCACCAGGGGCTTTTCCGTTTGTCATCCTACATAGGGCAGTGCGTATCTCGGTCTTTGTTATCTCTGGTACGTCCTCAGACCCAACGTTTGTTATTTTACGATCTGACAAGCTAGATGGTTTAGGATTTTTAGAACTGTATAACTGCTGGTAATACTCCTCTACGAGCTCTAGGAGTCGTTTCCGTTCAGTAGCTATATTTCCTTCTTTGTCACAAAGCTTCGTGATTTGTTGGGTACCAAGTTTAAGAGCCTTTTTAAACACTTTTGGACCTCTGTATTTCTGGATGATATTTTTAACGATTTTTTCGCGGTACGCATCAATGTCACTCTCCACGCAAACTCGTGTCTCTTTACAAATTGTTTTAAACAGGGTTGTGTGACTTTCTCCTTGCTTGATTAAAGACCTTCTTTGCTCCAGTAGTTCTTTAGTTTTAGGTTGTAGCTTATGCGACCGATTTGTGTTTTTAATAGCAACACTTTTTGCTGCCTTACACAGAGAGCTACTTAGGTGGTTTAGGAGATTGTTGACGTCTGACGTATTGGTGTTGCTAACTTCTAGGTGTTTTTGAACTTCTTTTTGGTAAGATTCCCTGTTCATTATTAAGCACTCTGGGTCCACTTTAGTCTTTTTTCGTCTAATTGATGCATACCTTTCCAGTTTTGCATTGATCTGCACTAATGCACGAACAAGCCGGTGGTCGCTTCCCGTATAAAAACTATTTAGGACGGAGACATCTTTAACTATACATTTGTGGCTACTAAATACATAGTCAATTTCGTTCTTGTATCTTGCGCCTGGGGATACCCACGTCCACTTCCTTTCAGGTCTTTTTTGGAAGAAAGAACTCATGTGGAATAACTTCTCCTGTTCTAGGAAGTTAATTAGCGTGTTCCCTCGCCCGTTTCTACTGCCATAACCGAATTTACCTAATACTTGTTCCGAGTCATTCTCTTTAAGTCCAATCTTTGCATTAAAATCGCCCGTGACTATTGTGTATGTAGTCTTGTGGTCCTTAATGCATGCACTTAAATCTTCGTACATTTGCTCTATTTCTGTGTCAGCAGCTGTGCTGGTAGGAGCATAGACTTGGATGACTTTCAGTGTGATTTTCCTCGTTATGTGCAATATCAAGTATAGGATTCTATCTGAGACTGAGTTTATAGAAACAATGTTGCCACCAATTCGTTTGTTTATGAGTAGACCCACCCCGTGCTCGTGTCTATCTGAATCAGATCCGCGGTAGTATAAAGAGTGTCCGTTCGTAAGCTTGAGATATTCCTCACCCCGTCGTCTAACTTCGGACAATCCAACTATATCCCAATTGATTTTATCAAGTTCGTACAGTAATTCCTCCATTCTATCCTCTGTCCTCAATGTCTTAGCATTGTATGATGCTATCGCTAATCCCGTTATTAGTTTTGAGTTTTGGCAGCTTTTATACTCCCAGTGATTCTTCGCACCCCTGGCGTTGCCTTCACCCATACTGCTGCCTCTGTTGGGGATCGCACTACCGCTGGGAACTCGGGGCCATTTTTTCTTTTGTGTGTTCATAATACTAAAGGGTTTAGGCGCATTAACCCCCCCGCTTGCCTAAGGCGTCTTGGTGGGTGAGAAGTAATCCATCTGACTCGGATTTTGGACGCTACCGTTGGTCTTAGTGTAGGACTCTTCCGCTACCGTTCCTAGGACAAACCATCCTCCTCTGATGGCATCCAGACCAAA
The DNA here is from genome assembly GCA_918026875.4 of Diatraea saccharalis. Taxonomy (NCBI): domain Eukaryota; kingdom Metazoa; phylum Arthropoda; class Insecta; order Lepidoptera; family Crambidae; genus Diatraea; species Diatraea saccharalis. Next base: position 11,645,302 of record OU893337.1, read on the forward strand.
CAGCCGTGATACGCCTGAGTGATCCCCCCTATCTCTCGTCCGTTTGTTGACCTCACTTCCCACTGGGATTAAAACCACAGTCTTCCGTAAGGTTGCTCAACTTAACAGGGCCTGCCGCGTGAAGGTGAGAGTGGAGTTGGGGTGCAGAGGCTATAGAACTTCACTTGAAGAAATTCTTATATTGCGCGTAACACCCCCTTAGACCCCTTTGAGAGGTTTGAGTTTATCACCTTTTAACGTACAAACGCGGCGAGGGAACTTTTAGGGTTCTGCACCCACAGGGTAAAAAACGGGACCGTGTGTTGACAGCAAGATGAATTAAATCTTCTATTCCTCACTCACAGAGTGGAGAATGGCACCAGGAGTCCCGGTAGTCACCTGAACAGACATTCATGGACACGGACTAGTCTACGACGGACGCCTCCCAGGTGAGCAACACTAGTCAATAGCAAATGTTACGCAAAGCTCCTAAAGATGGCTGCATTAGCACATGTAGATGTTGACAAACAAACTTTTTTGAGCATTTGTCATTTAAAATAATAGATTTCCTTCCTTCTGATAGTGCTAATATAGGAAGACGACCGGACAGTCTTCGACACGACCAAACTCATGGCACCAAATCATTTCAGGTTTAGTGCGATGAGTTTGGTGACAATATTGCTTGTAAAACCAAGTTTGCTGTACGCAGCGGACAAATTACATTCGAATATACCTACAGCAATAGTGAATTATTGGATAAAATGACACTCTTTCTAATTATAAATCCAAAAAATATTCGATTTCTGTCACTACTTTATCAATGACGTTTAAAGTTTATAAAAAAAATTAACTACATATGCTAGTGCTGCGATCTGGGCGCAAAAAATTGCAGTAATACGTCCTACTAATGTAGCTTTATTAACTTAGTAGGATAAATAGGATAAATAATTATCGGACTAAATTGTATATTTTGTTGTTTTGAAACTAATATTTTGGTTATTAAATGTCAAATGTTGATCAGAAAGAAATATATCTATCCTTAACAAGAAAATTCATCAAGTTATCGAGAGAGTTAATGTTTCATTTAAGAAAAAAGACGCTAATTAAGAGTATTAGTAATTGCTTCTGAAGTAATTTTTATTATGTTAGTTAAAGGGTAAAATTTTTGTGGTAACAAATTGCTGCTGGTCATTTTGATATTTGTGATGTATTGTGATACTTTTTGTTTGTCTAATATTGATGACTCTACTTCTCTAGCATAAACGGTACCCTAAGGCAGGGGTCGATAACCTGCAGCTCGCTGAAGTTGGGGTTCTTAAATGCAATTTACAAAAAATATTTTATTTTCAGAACTCTTTAAATGTGTAAAGTATAATCGATCCTTATTTGCGTAACCATACTATAATACGATTAAGATATACTAACTTTGACTGACAAATAGATATTTAAATAAAATCTCAATTAGAAATAAAACATTTCAAATTTCGGCAAATAGTTCAATATTCACATAACACAAACATGTAAAGTTAACAAAAAATGCGTCGTCTATTTATTAATCCACATAAACACAAGTAACAAGCTTGGAACAGTTTATTAGCAGATGTAGTTGCAGCACAGACTCTAAACCAATTTAAAAATAGACTTAAAAATTTTATGAAACAGGAACAAAGAAATATACCACCCAAAATATTTCTGCATACAGGCTGCAATCAGTTGTTGCAACTGTCTGCTTGTGTACCATAATAATAATATCTGATGTTAAAATGTATGAAATCTTTAGTAGGTCATATATTTTTTTGTAAATTGTAGCTTTTGTGTCATTAGGTTGCCAACCCCTGCCGTAGGAGTACAAGAATGAGTTCACATTTTTGCGTTGCTTCACTTACACATTTTTTGATCTGCTTTTTTTGTATTTGATTTTGTTTTGTTTATGCACTTTGCGTTCGCTTCTCACTTTATTGTTTGTTCTTCAGCCATCAAGAAAACCTACCGCATAGGCGATGGGGCTCCATGAGACAGTAAGCTTATTTCTTTTTATTTGCAATATATTCTTTTGTTGATAAAATATGACCTATAATAAAGTCTACGCTCTGCATACGGAATCGTCAAAGGTGATAAATAACTATAAAATTTATTGACCGTCTTATAATTTGATTTTACCAACAAAAGGATCTATAATAAATCAGTTATTTGCAACTTGATCTGGGTTTGGTCTTCTTTTAGGCGTACATTAATTAAAAGTTACGTCTGTTTTAAACATAAAATTTTTTGTGTTGTTTTAAACTTTCATAGTCATTAACATTAACATGATTGATACCATGTATGTACCTAACCTATCTCATAAGACGAGAAAAATATCGGGAACTCAATTTATGGTACATGGTGGTAGCAATCCCGTTATTAGTAATAATTCTATTGTTTTTTATCATAATCAAGTATATAGATTAACTCTTCATTCAATTTAATAAAACACTAATTCCTATTATTTTATTATATAGCAATAATATAACATTATTTCTTCAAAAGGAACTTAATAGCGCAAGACTAGCATAAAGACAAGAGAGAGACGGAATCAACGCGTACAGAGAATAGTATATATCGTTCGTAAATAATATTCCTATGGGTTTTGCAACTTGCTTAATCGGTTCAGATATATTTTAATATTAACGAAAATTAATTAAAAATACTTCGAAAAAAATTGCACGGACAATGAAATACCTACAGAAAGAACCGAAACTATTTTCTATGGAATTCGAAATATATAGGATCAGCCAAAATGTCCACTAATACCACATAAATAAATTTTAAAATACAGTCCATAACGTTAAGCCTTGTGTTGTAGAATATACACTAACCCATTCTAAGATAACATACTTAAATTACCTCAACGAAATTGCCCGCGTAAATGTGAACCGCATCTAGTTACGCGTGGGTAAAAGAATTAAAATCGGTCCGGTCGTGTTTTCTCATTAAAATATTAGATATAAACTAGTATTCAATTGCATGTAACAAAACTGCCTGTCAATCGGTCATAGAATAGTCTCTGAACTTTAAATGCTTTAAACTTAGTACAGTTTAAAGCATTTACAGTGTTATTACAAAAGAGATGTTAGACAGGGTTTTACCATGTGTTTAAGTAAACAATGTCTAAGAATATAAACCCTGTTTAAAATGATGTTTAACTTTGTCTATTACAAATCCATTTTTAGTCGTAGTCTAACTAACGCTGATTTAAACATGCAACCCGTAAAGCATTCGTTCAGTTGGCTTTCATTCGTTCATACACGTTCCATTATATGCACATCTTATACAGACTTATGATAAATTCTAATCGTAAAAAGATATGTTCAATAACGTATTAGCTAATAACTTTCAAAAGTAAAAAAGAAAGTACAAAATTAACGTTTTTAAACTGGCACTTCTATTCATAATTCATATTAGAGTAAGGTTAAGTAAAACAATAGCGAAATAATATGAAGAAACGGAACAACTACTACCTGATGCCGAACCCAACGCCGCACATGTTCACAAGCTGTGTACTGACACAGAAGCTATGCACACATGCACATGCTACGTGTATTTATTTGCAGATCTATACTTTCATCTCGAGGATTATGTGGAATATCGCCTTAAATAATTTCATATATTTTGTCAGCAAACAATCCACTAAATATGTACTTTCTTTTATATCAAAGTTCATTGTATTGCTCAAATGGATTAATTCCCGTTTGCTTTACTTACGCGTCCTAAAAGCTTTCCATGTAATCTAAATCGACCATATCAATATAATCTTTATCTTAAAAATATGGATGAATTTTCAACAAAGCGCAACTTATTTTGAGGTTAGACACGCGTTAAACAACTCTCAACGAGTGTTTATATTTTAAACAATGTTTAAGGGATGTTTAGCCTTAAACAGTGCCTAAATACGATTTTGTAATAGAATTTTTTTTAAACACGTGTTCAACGCGTGTTTATCTTTTTTGTAATAACACTGTTAAAGTTCAGAGACTATTCTATTACTGCTAGTGTAACTTTTACAAACGAATTTATACTTTATCGCACTAAATATAAGACTGATTAAATCTCAACGAAATGTAAACAGAAAATGTTATTAGGACATAGCATTGTCGCTGGAAACAATGCAGCTACTTCTATTTCCAGATTGTCAATGAGTCATGGTCTGGTATTTAAATCTCTTACTAATTACAGATTTGTAATTTAATTATCTGTTACAAGTATGTATAAAGAGAACTTATGTTTAGAAACCAAGTAGTTTCTATGTAAAAATAAATAATAAATAGATATGTATTAAACAACATTACATACATTGCTCAGAAATGACCTGACCAAGAATCGAACCCGGGATCTTAAAGGATATATTGATACGGGCGGATAATTATTGTTTTTTTTATGTGTTCCTTATTGTCAGGAAAAGGTTTGTATATAAGAAAAGTTATAATTTATAAAAAAACGGGGACATACGGGGTTAGAAGTTCGCCGGGTCAGTTAGTTTAAAATTTAATCAGATTCTATTCGATCTAGTAAATCTATAGTGTCGATATTAACGTCGATATGTTTCAATTCCCATATACACACGGACTTTCTCATTGCTAACTTCACGGGAAATAAGTAAAAAATAAACGAATTTGATCAAATAAAACATTTCATATATATTGCAAACAATCATTAATGACTGTAGTATCGTTAATAATGTAGACCTTTTTGTATATTTCCAGTTTAAACATGGACAAATTAATTATTAAAACTAGATTCCGAACAATCACACACAACATCGCTTTCCAACCACAAACAAACATAAAAGCGAATAAATGGTTTTGGCTTAACTTGTTAGATATGTAAAAGATTAATGTGTTAAATTCATTTCATTATTTCAATTACATATTATAGAATAAAACATTTTTTTTTGTATTTATAATTTTATACTATCATTGGTGTGTTTTGTTGCGGAATCACATAATACTTATTCGTCAATTAATGCAAACCGGTAAAACATTGCTGCTCTAAAATGGCAGGCGTTATTATTAGACGGTGACTAAAAATATTATCGGGAATAACACACATACAATCTGTTCTATAAGAATTTACATAATTTTCTCTTTGAAATTAATTGGTATTTCAACAATTTGGTGTTTAATTATCTGCAAGAAATACGAGAGCAAAATTCAATTTATGTGTTATATTAATTGTTTTTATAGAAGTACTGCAGAAATATTTATTTCAGTTTTATTCTTGGAATCATTGTGGTAATCTAGAAAACAATCCCAAAAACATACACGGGCTTATTTATAAGAAAATATTGAGGACTGCAAATTTCCTAATACACAGTAAATATACAAAATATTATTAATACCACAAAACAAGTTTTAAGGGATTTTATTTAATATGTACTAGCTTTCGCCAGCGGTTTCGCCCGCGTGGTCCCTAAGGAAATATTTATTTTGATAAAAAGTATCCTATTATCTAAGTCAGCTAATGCCCTATCTGTATACCAAATGTCATCAAGATCTGTTCATTAGTTTCGCCGTGATTGACGGACAAACATCCAAACAAAAAAACTTACACTATTATAATATTAATAGGATTTGATATGGTCTCAGCCGGTGCATTATCTTCTCGACATCGATCACTATTTATGCCATTAATAACGCAGCTTGTTTTGTAACGGATGTTTATTTATCTTTACCTAAAATGCACGTATACGATAATTTGTCTAGTAAAAAATAACAGTTCCTCCAGCCGCAGTTTCTTTGCCACGATGCGCGCTGCGACGGTTTCGTGGTTCCCCCACTTCTCACCCAGCGAATAAGATCTCCAATGAACTAGCTAAACTTATTTATTACTTGCATAATAATACCTGCAAGCGATCATGTTTCAACAGTCAAATTAACCGCATTTGTGCCACTTTTAACCAACGAGCAAATTGTGGTCAGATAGCACTGCCATGCATAGCGCTACAATAATTTAGTTGAAATTAGTGTATGAAGCTACGTCATGAAGGCATATATATTTTACTATCTAATTTAATCAAATAAAAGATAAATATTACAATATTTGTAATCGCTAATAATGAGCTGAAAAGAAAGCGTTGTGGTCTCAGACACTCCATAATACAAAGGCTTTAATATGTGATATATTTATTTATTTATAATCAGCTTTAAATATCCTAATTATATATCACTATATAATTTAAAACAAAGTCGCTTTCCGTCCGCCTGTCCCTATGTATGCTTAAATCTATAAAACTACACAACGGAATTTGATGCGGTTGTTTTGATTGGAAAGGATGATACAATAGGAAGGTTTTTATGTATAATACAGGACCACGCTGGCTAAGCCACTGGCGGAAAGCTAATTATGAAATAAAATCGCTTCCGCTACACCATTGTATTTGAAAATTCACAAATCAAGAATTATAAACCAGAATTTTTAATGTAGTTACTGGAAGAAAACAAAAGTTTTCCACTGGGAACGTTGATCTTATTCGGAATTATTCTGAATATCGATACATTATACATGTTGTTTTATTTTTATTAATAATTTATGTATTTAGGCTGTCAGGGTGATTTTGAAGTATATTTCTATAAGATATATATAACATTATAAATGCAAAATTTATCAAAAATAATAACTAAATATACTGACATATTTGATGACTAACACAAATCTCTTGTTTTTTATGTCACATTAATTAGTAAAGTTATGTAGGCACCCTCATAACTGTTGCTAATTAGATAATTAAAATTTCTAAACCTTTAAAAGTGAATATAACCATTATTTGTATAATAGTATTCGCTTCAGTTCCCATAACAAGCGAAAGCCTTTTCCACTGTGTGTTTAAAACACAAATTCTGATAAATTAATTTTTGTAGAAAATAGTAGCTTATTAGGGGCACGCGCTGCTGTTTGTTAGTGAGAGAGTGAAAATATTGTCGATGCGTGTAATTAACGTTTTTATCAAACGCCGTTTGTCGGACGCAGCATCGGCAACTGACGTCCGTGTTTGGTTTCTTGCGTTTTTAAGATGAAGCGGATTACTTTGAAGAAAGTGTTTTAAATTCTGCTTAAAAGTTTAATTTTGTTAATTATATTATGGACACGTGTTTATGAAAATTAAAAAGATGTTGGTCATGGTTAAGGGCATTTGAAGACAAAATACTGAAGCAACATGCGTATACTCTTCAAGCTACGAGTATTTTAACAGCAATAACTGTACCAACAGTGGCGGACTACGTAGGGGAACATCCAAACAGGTGCATATATATGCCAAAAGCATAATAATATAATAAGGGGGAGGAGGGGTAAACGCAATACAAGTTTCTGCCTCGAGTGGAAAAAGTTGTCGATCCGATGAGTTGATTCCACCACTGTATACCAGTCTAGAACAAAATCACACAAACATATTTGGTAACCTGACGTGGTAACTTCATATCTTGTCACTGAGCGGAAAATTGAAACTGTTGTCAGTTTATAAGCGGCTACGACAAGCATCTGTCGGAGAAATGGTCAAAAAAAGGATAAGTTTCTATATGCCAAACTATATTATTGTACTGCATTATAGTAAATTAGGAAACTATCAAACCAATTTATTTTTAAACAATATCGTGTCTAGTTAAATGACAAGAACGAGTACTGTAGTGTAGATTTTCCAACAATATTTACCAACAATTCTAACTATAGATGATGATGCTGTTTTATCTATACTGATATCATAAAAAGGAAAGATTTGATTGTCTGTTTGCATTAAATAGGCTCCGAAACTATTGAGCCGATTTCAAAAATCCTTTCACGTTTAGCAAGCTACATCATAAGTGGATGACAAAGCCTTTTTTGCGTGCGAAATCGCGGGTAAACAACTAGTTAACAATACTTAACATGCTTAACAACTATCAAAAGAGTTTTCACGAAACACAGCTGAGCAATAAAAGAATTACACCAACGATGGCTTTTATCAGGTAATCTGATCAAAGATTCCACAAAGGCTTGATCTGTTGCAGACGCACGACTACCACTTTCATAATAGTTAAATATAACGGATTGCCACTTTATAGTCTGGCTTAGGTGTGCAGTCGGATTCTCACCAAGAAAGTGAAGTGCGCTGTTCCACGCGGCTGCACGTTGCCTAACTATAATGTGCAACCTACTGCAGACCTGTAGTGATTCAGATCACTCCTGCACTAGGATTATTAGCGTTGGAAAGAGATGGGCATATGAAATGTGTCTATTGACAAAACAGCTTCTATAGCTGTGATGAAATCCTAAGTTTCAATCAAATAAAACGTAGTTCAAAAATTTTTAGTTCTATGCTGTAACAGCGCCGTGCTTAACAGAATAGCATACACAGCTGATTTAGATGAGGTATGAAGCGTATTTAACTCAAAGCTTCATGGATACAGCATACAGCAGTCTTTAGTCACCTATCCACAGCTGGCTGGGGCCCGATGTTAATGGTGGGTGATCCCGACAATTTCTTTTGGTGCTATTTCTGGTGCCCTTCATGGCGTGATACCCTAAACAATTGATTATTTTGCTTAAGAAGTAATCCGGCCCTGATTAAAATATTTTCAAATGTCAAGTTTTGGAAAATCGCAAGAATATTAAATGCTACCTGTTTTCTAAAAAATTATATTAAATTTTATAAATTAAAGATTCTATTTCGCAATTCTATGTCGCTTTCATAATAACGTGCATTCCATTTTGCCCATTAAACAGCTATGTAAAGTCAACAGTACATCAGTTTACTACACACGGCCAAACTCCAATCGATTTTAAGCTTCAATCCGTTAACATTTAAGTTAAAAATTGACTGCTGCTATGATCCTTGTGGTAACGTAATGTACTTCTGAATACACATAGCTGTTATTTTATGTACCAGATTATCTTTTTGAATGATGTAAGTGTCTTTACGAGTCATTAACTAACGATTGTCTCCAAATTTAAAAAAAATATATATGCTCCTATACGCGGTGGTCATAACTGGGAAGCGTCAACAATGGCCGGTTCTTATATAACTCGTAACTCACGTGTTCACTTGCCGGTAATTTGTCACGATCCACATATCATTATGGTTCGTTCCTTTCCTATCTGCAAAAGGCAATTTGTAAGAGCTCTATTCCTTTTCCGGCTTGTGAAATATTTATAATCAACCAATATCTAACTACCATTTAGATACTTATACCTAATTAAAAACAAAATAATGTTAGATAAAATAAATTGTTTATCAAGTTAATTGCATACAGTGTCATATTGATGGAATTGTACATACGTTTTCTATGCTTTTACGTGCCATTAAAGATAATTATCAGTTCAAAATAGAAATAAAATGGCTCGTTCGATAAAAATTAAAGTCACTATGTCACCGTGATCATTGATCATAATAATTTGTTTTATACATGATTCCATGTATTCTAAACAGACATCCTTTGGCAACAGCTATGTTAGCTGTTGCCAGCCGACTAACGTCAGTCAGTCAGTCTATCGTGAACTGCTTAATAATTTAATAACGGCAAAGCAGCAGTTTCCATTCGTAGTTAATTCATAGTTACCACTGTACGGGCGCTCGCTCACTGACCACTGAGTTTGTTGATGCGTCAGTGCTGCGCGACCACTCGGCTGATCCGCAGACCGCGACGCACTACGCGAAAAAGCACGTGCCAGTTAAATCGATTTTTGAATTCGAAATCAAAGCAGTGTCTCGTTCTCTTTGAATTAATAGTTATTGTTTCTAAAATGTGATCGTGTATTCGTAACAAACCAGCATGCAAGAAGGTTTTACTACTGATACAGTTTCAACGCCCAATTGATATTTTTTGTTCGTAAAACTGGAGCGTCACGGTATTTACATGCATTACAGAAAGCGGCCCTACAGGTTAGAACTTCAAAACTGTGTATTGAAATTGAATTAATGACGTCACCATAACATAACCAATTCACATTATAATGTTGACTAAAATTTTATGCAAAATACCCGACACATATTCAATGAAAGATATCTATGCCAGTTTCTATCTATGCCGATGTTATTGAGCGGAGTCGCTGTAGTGTTATTGTTTACGTGATCTAATACTAATCAACATGATCTCACACAATTGTATGGACAGATGAATGAATCTAATTTTTTCTCTGATACGACCAAGGTGTGATCACATAAATGTTGATAATGGCAAAAAGACAGACAAGGGATATGTTAGAGAAACTTCATTAAAAACACGTGAACAAAACAGTACAAGGTAAAAACCATAACATTAAATGAAAAAGTATACGGAAAAATATAATATACCTATTAGGCGGCCTACCCTTATGTCATATTATTTTGACAAAAGGTGTCTCAGTAATATTACTGAAAAAGCGTTATAAATTTAACAAACAGCATGAATACCTACACAGAAATAATACTTAATCCTTAAGGAATCCCTATTAAGTATCTATGACAGCTGTGTGATCGCTCGCACCTCGACTTTAGTGGCTTGTTCCGAAAGCAATTTCGTTAATATTCAAAATTTAAAGACTTCACTTTATGCCATAACTTTAATTTGAACAGTAGCCTTTATAATTATCACGTAAGAACAATAAATAAAGAGCTCAAAATTTTCGATTAACAACTAGTAATATAAAAGACATCAACGAAAACGAAAAACGAAATGTAAATTTATAACATGGTGGAGAGAATTATAATATTGTAAAATATAATTAACATTTGAGACAATATACACTAAGAAACGAAGTTTGATTTAGATTAATAGTCATTGTTTTGGTGAAAGTTCAGCAACACCGGTATGTTTGTTTATGCATCGTAAAACAGTAACTGAGAAAAAATATTTTCCACAAATATTTCAATTTATTAAAGATTGTAAAGGAAATATAAATTAGATTAAATATGTTTTATATCACTATCGACATTCATTCCAGAAAAAAATATCCCTTTACTTTCCTATTATTGTATATTACTAGTTTTTTCGCCACTTTGAAATGTTTCCTCTTTATACTCGTAATATTAAGTGAAGTTATAAATCTTTACTGCTACTATTTTTTTCATGTATTTTAATATGTTTACTTTTAATTAATTTCTTACAGTTTTCCGATATTAATTTGAGTATGGAATAGACAACACACCAAAACAATCAATGTATTTAAACTTTTTGTATAACAAATACGTACTGTTTCCAACCTCATATGAATTCAACGTGACCTTTTTGGAAGCGTTGCTAATTAATATTATAATTGTTCCATCCAATTGCGCAAACCATCATCCATTGTTGGAATGGCGTAACTCATCCACCGGCCACCAGTCGCTGTATTGTCACACGCCATGTCAGCGAAGTTGTTTATGCTCATGGTTATTTTATGATGTCCACTTTGTACGTACCTTTGTTGTAACTACGGGTACACGAATCGGACACGCGAACTGTGACTCACGGTCGGATGTTTTGTTTTTTTGTTTGTTTGTTATCATAATTCTTAACCTCGCTACAGTGACGCTTGTTAAACATTTTTTTTAACAGCTGGTCTTGGGAGTTATTGGTATAAAAATTATGTTAACAATGCTCTAGGTTCAAAACTTAAATTTCAGTAAAAACTGAATTAGCATACGAATTGCTTTTATGTTTAGTATACTGGTTTTAGTATACTGTTATAGTTTTTGTGTATTGGTGGTTAATAGTTATAACCTTCAGAAAACCCAACTTCAATAGAACCTTTGAGATAAGTAAATGGGTATTGTTGCACAGATTATTAAAGGCGTTTTTATCAATAATAAATATTAGTATGTAATTTTGGTGCTATAAAGAGAGCAAATTTCTACCAAATATTATGATATAAAAATAATACTGCTGATTCGACTTTTCATATTATTTTCGGGACCACTTCAAGACCTTGATTCTTCAAGCTTTCGATAAAAAAAAAATGAAAATTACCATTCACGGAGAAATCAACAAACATCCTAAAAAAATCCACCAAATAACCAACTTTTAGATTTTAAAGTCGATTAAAAAACAAGACAAATAAACAATTTTCACAGATACAGTCAATAATCAAAAAGATAAAATTTTGACTGCGACGAAATATCTCGTTTTATGGCAATCTGATATGGTGCTGTATATAGGTATATCCAAGAGAAATTAATTAGGACAATACCTTATTGTATGACTCTGTAAATCTCAATGATAGATAAGAAATAATAGTGCCAATTCCCTTGTACACTATCTTATTCACTAAACTAAAAACCCTAATCTTAATTTGGATTTGATTTTGACGTTATTTCAAAGTTGTATGCAATCAAAGACAATTTGACAGGAGTAAACCTAACTTTAGTCAAGTTTGTAAAGTACAGCATAATTGATAAATAGACATTCTCAAGCGCCCAATAATATAAAATTTACCGGTTGTATTTTTATGACCTTTTAACCTGTATTCGGTTGCCGACGCGACGTGGTTATTAGATATTTTTTTCTTTTATTTTCTCCTATTTTATAACCTCAAAACAAAATAAATATACGTACTCTGTAACTATATAAATAAAGTGAAATCATATTAAACGTCAGTGTTACAAAATCAACCTAAATACAACATGTTGCGATTCTAACGACTTCAAAATTAAATGTAACTTTATAATACTTACATTACCTTATGAAAGAACAGGTGACGGAAGTTATGTAAACCTTATTAATGATAATGAACTGTTAACTTAAATTACGCACTGAATTTTGTGAAATCATGGCCTCCACGTGTGTACGAATAACATTATAATAATAAGTACAGTAGTGAAAACTCCATTAAAAAATTTATACGGCTGTAAATTAGTACCACCGAAATAAATGACTTTGATGTTAGGAACATTAAAATATTAAATATTCCGCCGTGGTAAATTAAAATAGTATAGCTTTATCTATTTTTCTTTCATGCTAATTACAACAAAAGAGGTAAAAACACAGAATATGCCGATTCAATTTTAATGAAAACTAGCTGTTTTCCTTTCACCTTCGAGAGAGATGTATGATGTAATTTTCCGTAAATTATAGAATTTTCATGATCGGATCCATATTTACGAAGATTGCCCCCTACAAAGAAAGTTAGAAACTTACCTCTTTATAATATTAAGTATAGACCAAGATACCCATACAGATAATTTCATAGTGCCTAGTGTCTTTACTACCTTACGATATTCTTCTTACGATTTTTCATTTTTTATCTCCATATTAACCGCATTTTAATTCATTTGATTCGCAAACATTTGTTTAGCTGAATTTGTGAAAAACTGATAAAGTACGTCAAACTTGATAATTGATATTGTTTAATAAGAGACTGCATTTTTGGTGAAATATTTTCTAAATGAACGATTACTTATATCAAAAATAACCAAAAAAAAGAAATATTCATGGAATGTTGTTCAGGAACAACACTGCGAATTAAAGAGTTAACTATTAATTTTTATTTATACAATAGACTAACGGTCAGTTGCACAAACGTCCATTAAGGTTTAGTGACGTCTTTATACTCTAATGAATGTCAAATTTGTATGGTTAATGTCGTTTTAAACTAATGAAAAAAATAATGGACGTTTGTGCAACTAGCTGTGTAACGCGTAATCTCCCGTCACGAAACTGTTTACTTTATATGATTACCGATTTAATTAGATTGTAGCAACACAATATTTGGCCATAATAAAAATTTCATTCATGAGGCATGAATCAAATTCTAAATAAATGATCAGGGACCAAAATTTTATGTAAGACATCCTGTTAATAATAACTGCAAACCTATACCTATTTAGATAGTGCTATATTTTCTAAATTTTGGAATAAGTTTGTACAATAATTACATCATATATCTTGTATTATAAGACATCAGGTTACCACCAAGTAACATCACAATCGTTTTGAATTTTATTATTAACAGATAAATGTTTTAAAATTTGAGTAATTTGACAGTTTTGTTTCAATAGATAGATAACTTTACTATTTGACATTGACACTCGGCTTTTGCTGGATCTATCAGACTATCAGATAGTCTGACTCTGGTTTACCATAGCAACCTCAGGTATATTTGCTTTTTAGTTTCATATATGTAAAGGCGATTTGAAAGGCGAAAACAAGCCTATAAACTTGATATTATATAATTTCCTACTAACTATATGAAGAATAAGTGCCTTGAGTTTTAAATTTATACTGAAATATTCAGTCCAAAACCAGCAACAGTCTTCAAAATAACATTATTGTCTTAAATAAATGTTGAATGCAATGGAAATGATAATAAAGAGTAGAAAGAAATTTTATTATGTTGGTAGTTAATTTTACATATATCATGCATTTAGTAAGAATTGAATTGATACTAAATGTTTACCGATTCCAATTGTAAAATTTAAGGGGACAGATTACTTATTATAATAGTTTCTTCTGCTCGTTTATCCATTTGGGTCTACGCTTTAATATCAGTGCTTGTTTGTTCTCATATAATGTTTCCTTTCCTGTAATTTATTGTGCATTTGAACCTCGTTTTCCGAGATATTAAAAAATCTAATATGATTAGTAGGGATTTTATAAGGTTCATAGAGAGTATTTTATCGGTGAAATCGCTAGCAACTAGACATGGGTACGCGGGCGCCCGTGAAATTGACCAAGAAAGTGTAGACCATGGTTCGCTGAAGGCAACAGTTAGAGTGATTTTACTTATTTGAAAATCACAGATCATATGCTAATAATAAGGGATAATGGAATTGAAAATACTGTTTTATTTTGTAACTGAAAATTTTTTGAAGGATTGGTAATCGATTTTGTGAAGAAATCGTCTATATTTTTGCTGTGACAATTGAAAAAAGTCCATTCGTGCAGATCAACTATGGGCAAAATAATGACTTTCATAGTATCATGACTTTATTTCTCTAGTTAATTTCTATCTGTGTACTTTAATATAGTTTACATTAATTCGATTGGTTGTTTTTAAAAGTATTATATGAACCTAACTAATACAAAGTGAATCAAAAGCTTTCAGATTATAGTCCTATTTTTAATTACACTGTGAGTTGTCAATTATAAGAAATTCTTTCGAATATGATTATCGTAAAACAATGCTGGTTTTCAAACAGTGAAAGTAAGTTGAAACATTATGAGGAAGATAGCAACGAAAGTAATAAAAGAACAATGTAAGTATCATGTAGAATGATGGATTTATCTTGATGAAAAATGTTCACCATACATAATGTGTATAGCAGTGTTGAAATTCAGTGTTTCAATTTCAGGGAACAGTGTCATAATTATAAGTAGTATAATTTATTTTATTAGTTTCTTTCTTTAAAATAAAATACTATATCTCGTTGTTTTGAAAAAAAAAATTAAAGTTCCCTATAAATATACGGATCTCGTATAATTTGTATTGCAACACAAGAATAATACAATTCCCATGATTACGTTTGTTTATAACAAAATTACTGTTTAGGAATCAGAAGTGCGTTTTTTGTTTGCTCCAACAAACCGCCAACGTTTTGTAATAATCGTGAAGGTCGATCGTTGGTCATATACAACCTTCAAACTGAGAATCCATGGGACTTGATTCATACTTTTCTGTCTTTGTTTTCTATCAGATAAAATAACAATACTATTTTAAGCAGGACGCTATAAGTTTATGGTATTTTTATAGTATTTGCTACAATATATTCAGCATGTTAATGAAACTTATCTTCATTAAACACATATACCTCTATCAAAGAGAACATGAAACATTATATTTGAGTTTACCTTTAATAGAAGTCTCTAATTTAACTGCATTGTACTGTAACATCCACGATGTATCTTTTAATGAGCAATAAAATATAACGAAATCTTAGTTATAAACAGGTTAAAAGTAAGTCCTATTTTAGATCAGGTTTCATAAAATAAAATATGTATATTATATTGGTAAAAAAAAATATTACGCAGAACATAAAAGCGTCAATTGACTCACGTAACAATGATGGTACTTACGTAAAATCAAGCTATCGGAACAAACAAACAATAATATGAAATAGTTACTCAGCAACATAATCAATTTTAAAAATACTAAAGTAATCTTTAGTAAATAAATTAATAATAATAAATATCAAACAACTTCACATGCCATTGCTCAGATTCAAATCATATACTAAACCCTTGTCTAATGTATATAGCATCATATGGGATTTTATTTTGCCCTTTTCTCCATGATTGACTAAACGAAAAGGGTAAACATGATGACGTTAGTGTCCTTAAGATTATTTGTAATACTACTATATAGTATATATACTATATAAATATTTATATAAGTTTCTAGTTGGAAGTCGATAAGAATGAAAAGTACAGACTTTTAATACTGCCCCCTGAGCGCGTTCAAGTTTAATTAAGTCACTTTTCGCAGCTCCACCTCATGGAGAAATACAATATCTTAGTATACTTTGGTCGAACGCACTATACTATACCTTCGATGTATCTTAGATACTTCAATACATAAATAAGTTTATTCTTCCAGATAGAATTGTCTATATGAGTTTTCAATGAGAGCAGTTACTTTACCGCTTTGGATACCGCATTTTACACTAACTTAATATTGAAATTATTTAAATGAAATCAACTTTTGTTCCTAATTCTAAAAGCCGTAATTATCGTCTTATCAAATTAAAAACGAGCTTATTCAATGACAGTCAACTCTTTGAAAACCAACCTTAGAAGGTCAACAGTTATTAATATACAACAAAAATAAAGTTGGACCTAGGATGCTACCTTGCGGGACTCCGAATGTAATCTTCAGGCCTTTACTAATAAATTGACCTACTTTTTTGAATACGATTGATGAATTAGCTTTTGAAAAGATTGAGCTGGTTTCCACGGATAATATGACCTCCTAACTTAAGACATAACCTGGAAATGTTAACCGTGTCGAAACAATTGGTAGTCGTTGAAAACAAATTTACATCTGAATTATTCTACTAGCAAATTGAAAAGAAATACAAACAGAAAGCAAGTTATTAACTTTTATTCAGGCTAAAATCCTTAATAAAAAGCATTTTAATAATCGGATCATATAAAATAGAGAGAATCGAAGACTTTTCGGAAATTTATTTCAGTTTGAAGTTTGTATGAATATGAATTTGCATACTGTCCAAGCTCAAATTTTTGCATGCGATTGCTATCGCCGTAGTCAATAACGATTTTAACGCTGGTGTAGTAGCCGATACAAATATTACACACTTCTTTATTTTAATAATTTGTCGGTAATACTAGAAAAATAAATAATCGGCATACATAATTATTTATCTATGAATCATTGAGTAAGTAAGAAATGAACTGAAACAAAATTAGATGTGTTGTTAAAGATATCACACACTTATAACCAATAAATACATCTTATAACTATTCATATCACTTTGGTGGTAATAGTAGAGTAGTAAATCAGTTCAAAATACTTTTGTATATACATTCGACCACTCGTCAGGTTATTCCAAATGACCTAAATCTGTTGATATAAAATTCCAATTTGATTGCTGCTGCTACACACGTTCCTACTGCAAATTATTTAAGTTACATAACGCGCAATACTTACATCAGGATAACTTACCTCGCATAGTACATGATTTGTAAGTTATCGGTATGCAGGTGAATGGGCTGTTAAAAACAAAAAAAAATTACAATTTTTGAGTACATCGTTCATTACTATTTTTTGTGCATTTAGGAGGATAAGGTTTCTGCCGAATCAAGCTACGTATTTTGTTATTATCTTGAATTATATTATTGTGTATGTAATAAATAGAATCCAATTCAAAGCACCACTCTTGACAATATCTACCTACCTATACTGCCTATTTAACATTTCCACTAGTAGGTACCTATTCCAATAGTAAATTTGCTTCAATGCCTAATGACAATAACATTATACCAAACTCCATAAAATGAAATCTATTATAATTACTGACATCATTTTTGTTACGTCCTAATACAGTTTACTAATTTCTAATAATTTTTTAATTTGTTTCAGCTCTGGGAAGCGGCAAATTGGCTCCAATGTCTTAGCAAGGTAAATACAGGACTTGACATCAAATTTATTTTCTACAGTACATATTAAAATATATATTTATATTAACTTCCATGTTACCTATTATATTTTAATAAAAGGTAATATGGAAATAAGATTCTCACAATATTTTACTATTGGTCATGTGCCAAATACAACGCCATCTACGCAAAGCACATGCAACTAAGGTGTTTCTATTACTCTGCGACTATTGTTAAATCGTTACGGAATAAGGTTCTACAAACATTTGCTAGGTGGCGCTGTACAGTCACCACAACAACAAACATGTTTTTGTCTAATTATTACTTTAATAACGGTGCTAATTTATGTTTGTTTCAGCCAATTGTACCGATCGTCGTCATTCAACTCATCCGGCTGCGGGTCGGGAGGGGAACCAGCTGACGACATGTACTCCGATGTCTCACTAGAAGAAGACGTCCAAGGTCTTAATTACAAGGTATGTTATTTTTGTGTGTTATCTTATCTTATTAGATAATCTTATACAATATGTACAATAACTATAAAATTTGTTCATCACACCTTAACGATAAAACTTCATCCTTTATCTACAAGATAATACCTACCTACATATTTACCATTTCATGTGAAAATATCTACAGTAATACAGTTACATAAAAGTTCCAATGACAAACTTTTTTCTTCAACAATATATTTGTGATGCTTGTATCTTCTCAGTTTTTTAAGGAGACGGAGCTGTATACCTAACGAAATTCAAATGTGAACCTCCTTATTATTTACACGTTACATTTACCATACATTTGTTTAAATTTTTTAACTGAGGATTTTTTAGAACAGACTTATAATCAAGTCTATTATAAGTCTGTTCTAAGGTTCTAATAACATAAGGCGTGTAGATACTGTTCTATGCTTTCATGTATCTACCCATTGAAAGAAAATCCGCGCAATTTTTATAGGTATAGGAAGAGGGAAGAATGAGTAAGCTGTACCCACCCCGAATATTCTGTTGCCCACTCTAGTTGTTTCTAAACAAAAATTAAAGTACCTTTCCCTTCTCGAAGACCACTGGAGGCAAGGGCCTCCTAAAAAATATCTCTAACTCAAGTCTATGGTAGTTTTTATCATTTTATTTCCAAAAAACCTCTCTTCTGTCACGAGTCCTGTTGTAAATACTTCAACTTGAAATTATTAGTGTCCTTATACAACTGTTCTGTATTCAGTTATTAATTCATGTGAGTTACATTATTCATTGTCATCATATTTATCATCATTATTACCTTCATCACCATAATTATCATATAAAATACTAGTAATGCGTTTTCTGTTTCAAAATAAGATATACGTCGACGGTTCTCTAGAACAACGAGCATCTAAGTTATATGCATTACCGACTAGTATCTGAATAAACTATTCAGAACACAAGTACGAGTTGGTACCTATGTTGTGCTTCATCGTCACCCTTACATAAGTGATTCATTTTTTTTTCTGTGGAAAATAGTTATTGTGTGAAGTACCTACTGTATCAATACGTATCATTGTTTACTAATCACGTTTTTCATTGAGTTATTATCAGCTTCCTTCCTGTCTATTTTATGAATCTTTGATTTCTATCAAGAATTCATGACACTTCCTTTCTGTATGAAAACACTTTAATACATTTGTAATTTAATATGACGCTATGCTACTCTTTTAAAAACAAACTCGAACTCGACATCGATTTTAGTGCTGTCTCGGCATAGAGCTTCAATTAAATAAAACCTTTAGTACCTTTTCAAGTAGGTTTTATTTTATTAAACTTACATGTTACGACAGTGCTTCGCTCGTCGTGTTTTTAATAATAGAATAGCACTGCAGTAAATACTTACTATTATTTAATTATTATTCATTTGACGATATCGTTAATAATTATTAAGAACATGTCTCTATTTTAATACTCCTAATCCTGCCACCATAAGTGTAATTTAACAAGATCAATTGACATATCGGATCAATGTCGAATGGTCTCCAACAAGATTACTGAGCATGCAAGCCACGGGGCTGAAGATATAGGTGCTTATATAACATCTACTTGCAAGTCTTATATGGGATTAGTTCCATATAAGACTTGCAAGTAGATACGTTATAAAGCCGTATAAGAAATTGTCGTTCGGGAACTGTGGACGTTCTATACCTTTTCTATCTTCAGTCGTTTCTCTCACTCGGCGATCGTAACTCCGTCAACCAACCGCTTCCATTGACTCGGCTCCGTTGCCGTACGCATCGCTGCACTAACAGGCACCGCCAGTACTTTGAATACCAGGGGTGCGAAACTCTTTAACCTTAGGGTTTGATATCTTATATTAGCGAGTTTTATGACGGTATTTCATTTCATTTTACTACTGTAACAAGTCTTGGTAAATAAATGACTCACCTGGAACAAGCAAACGCCTAATCTTACGAATCGCCTAAGCAGATTTATGACCTATCATATACGCAAATGTCTAGTGCAAGGCGCAATAATGAGTATCATAATTTTAGACATTGCTAAATTTCGTTAGGTGGTTCCTAGTCAATGGTGAAATACATTATTACCTTAGGCGATTCCTAAATATTTAGGCGATAGATAAATCCACTTAGTCCCTGGCACCCTGAGATGTCAACTTCCTTGTCACAATCAGATGCTCCAAATACTCAATGTCACTACGAGCAATATTATAAAAAAATTCGTTGACAGACACATGTTGCGTATCCTCTAGTTTTTATTGTTTCAGAATCGAAACGTTTGTGCGGTGGGCTGTCTAGGATATTTTTAACATACAAAGGCATTGATTATTTGCGTTTCGGCTGCCTTGATTTTCCACGTCTTGACAAAATAGAGGGCAATGAGGAAGACGAGTGTGCGAACTTGTTTGAATTTATACATTTATAAAATAGAGTTAAAGAATTCATTGAGTCAATAACACAGCTTACGAATATTCCTTTAGTAGTAGAGGAGGTAGATATTAGTGACACATCATGGACTGCTCAAAAGTGATACTGAATTTGTTCATATTTTATAATGAAAAATTCCATTTTATGTAATGAATAAAATTATGTTATCACAATATGGGTATAAATTCAGTCGCTCCACTCATCTGTCATTCCCTGTGTCTATTAAAGCTTTTGGTCCGAAAAACGAATTTCGATGCGCTTCTCGGTATTGGATAGTAAATTTCTTGAGAAAGGTTTGTCATCCAGCCTCTGGTTTATTTACAAAATTGTAGTAAACCTCTCCATGATTATTCACGGTACAAGGTCGCTCTGGCATATCGCCAAAGCTAAATATATACGACCTGTAAGTTTGCGAAAAGGAAATGGCACATGATTTAATATCTATTTGTAGCTGTGTATATAATTTCTCCCAATAATAAAAATAATGTACGAAGAATACTAAAAACGTACGTCCTGTATTCAATTTAAAAAAAAAGTAATAGAAACAAAAATATCTACTTAACATTCAAGTAAGATGCCATCAATATCCTAGTTCGTCGACCTTATTTTAAAATTAATCGCCGTATTCCACAAAGGTATAGAATAGACAACATAAACAATGGCGGCTCGCTTCATTGGCGGGACACTCATACCCGCTGCCTCAGTACTGACCCCCCCGGAAATGGTCCCTTGACTGCGTGCACAGCTTCCGGTCAGATGTGCGCCGTATAATAACAATTGTATTGAACTTATAAATAGAATTTTATACTATTACGTCTCTGTGTCTTAGTAATTAGCATAAAACTATTAAGAAGTAATAGACAAACTAGATTAGTTTTGCATTATTTGTAACTATTGCAGAGTATTAGCCTTTGATTGATGTTCACCAAAATTTCTTCTATGCGACATAATCCCAATGGATTAAACCACGACGTCAACGTAGACGTACTAGGCAGAGAGGAAAAGCTTGCGTAAATGAAATTAGTCAGCCAAGTTTCAGGTCTCATCACAGGATAACTACTATCACATACCATGTGTCATGTCACATTTCTCAGCTTACAAAGTCAGATTAGTTTATTTTGTATATTTGGAAGAAGTTTCCTTACGTAGGCTACCGGTTTATTGTCCACCAGATGGCGCAACAGTCGCGAGAGGTCCTGTTATAGTTTGTTTACTACGAGCGAGTACTTAAATCACATATTAACTAATTTATTTAAAATATGGAACATACCCATTAAACACTATACTCTGAATTGGCTGTTCTTTCAGCTTGCTTAATTTCACGCCTATTTTTCCTAGCTCCTTGTTTAAAGTACTGACAGTCATTGCACCATAATTCATAATTGATTTTATAAATCCCAGGTAGCTAGTTAGCTCATTTCCGCCAGCGGCTTCATCACATTATTAATACATTGAATAATGTTATTTTTTATTTTTCTTACAATTCATATGTTGATATCTAAATAAATTTAATTTGCATTTATAAACGCTGTAGAAAATAACGTTTGATCAACTCAAGACTAATTCCCCGGTGAGATATTGAATCTTTATCGTGTCATCCAATGTAATTACTCTCTTCAGACGATCATTGGCAACAAAGTGTAATTCTGTACGACAAACAATAGATTATAGCGTGCTGTGGGTGGAAGCCGTGGGCAGTCGGGAACTGTGTCAAGGATATCAGGATACACTGAACCTACCGATCTTGTACATACAGTAGCGAGCCAGTAGTGACATTATTAAATCTATTACTTCCATAATTTAAACAATTATCATTTAATCATCTTCATCATTATTATTCTATTCACCATGTATGTAAACTATATGACCAATTCAAAAAAGAAAAAGTTGGCAGGAGACGGAGTGTATTTTTATGTATATTTATAATATCTAAGTAGATTATGTTTTTGCTGAAAGAGAATATTAAGAGGTTTAGTTTAGTTTGTAGGGTTAGTCTTATTTGCAATATTCAAACCGCGTGTCCAGTCGCACCAAAAACACAAGAAAAACTTGATTCAACTAAAACCGTTTGAAGTTTACTAAAAACAACTAAACTAATTTCAACTAAAACGTTTATAGAAGATATTTTTTTGGAAACTACAATTTTGTACAAAGTCCTTCCTGAAAAATATAAATACAGCAATATTATGTATGTCTATTATAATTGTATTACTAAAAATCCATTTATAAGCAAACTAATTATACTAACAACATTAACCGAATAGAACCAAATTAATAAAAAAGATATAACAAAATGAGAGAACAAAACGATGATAAATTAGAAGTATTCGACTACTTCATATATTATGTAATGCGACAAGCAACAGATCTGCTTGCACATTTCATAATTGCTTTGTGAATTTAAAGTATGGCGAGTGTATAAGAGTGTTGCCTAAGCCGATATATCACATTCCTCATTTCAACTTTCAACATTCTATTTCTATCTGTTATGTTATTCTGTTCAAAACAGCCTCGAAATCGTTGCTGAGCGCAGCAATGTCACAGTATAGAGGTTCAATCAATTAAATAGTAACCTCAAAAGTATTGGTAATAATTGTTTTACTTCATTGAGCCTCTATGCTACGACAGCGCTACGCTCAACGACCTTTTTTAAGTTGTTTTATAAACTTATTGTTTTCTTTCGACTCGAAATATCCGTGTCATTGTTCGTATTTTCGCCTGCCCTAAAAACAGAATATAGGCAATCATAGAATATGTTAAGATTTGCGAATCGTACTTTAAAATAGAGTAATGTACTCTTTATTATGTAAGCATACTCTATAACCTATAACACTATTATAAGACTACTCTATAATCTATAACACTATTAAAATCCTAGTTAATACACAATATTTATTATACTAGTGCCAGTCACGCATATCTGATCCACAGCTATTTATCGTAACCAAAAAAGAAACAAAACTTTTTAAATATGTAAAACTGTATTTTAAAAGTGCATACTCTTTATTTCTCTGCTTTAAAATCAGATATACTGCATTCTTCTAATAAAAGGTAATCTAGGCGTCGCATAAGAGTCAGGAATACAAGTCATATTGATTGTATCTTAAAAAAACTTACATTCCCATAGTATCCTAAGGCGACTTATCTAACCGGGTGCACACGATAAAACATGAGAGAAAAAGGTTACAACGAAACGGAAAGTAGCTAACGGGTGCGTGTGAACACCATACTATACCATTGTGTGCGCAGACGCTGACGGTTTACCAACCCGCCTCCATCATTGTTGCGCGTATGTCTGCCTAATTGCACGTTACAAATTATACAACTTCGAGTCTTAATTAAGTCAATAACGTCGTAAGAACTTACCAGAATCATTTTTGGATTTGGTACATTAACTACATTTGTTTCGTTACGTATAATTTTTAGTGCAACACCAAGTACAGTTTTAAGATTACATTATACGCTGTTATTAGTTTGTAAGCTATAATTAGCTATAGGTATGTACAAGATGTCTTGAAATTTACACAAATTATATTTACATTCATGTATCTATCTAATTTCTATAATATAATATTCGAATCAAATATTTTCTGATGTCACATTAATAACTTTCTTAAAATTCACGCTTAATTTATCGTTTATAAACATGAACTATAAATTGATTTCACGTTAATTATTTGGCGTGATTTTACATATAAAATAACTATTGTATTTTTTATGCATTATAATTTTATTTAATGTTTACCTGCTGGTCGACAACCTATGGCTCTTTTGTATAAAATTGCGACTCTCGAGTTCCAATTGCAAAAAATAAGTATTTACGAGAACTCCTTTAAATCGTGCAGTCAAACCAGAATTAACTCCCATATTTTAAATAGATAATCAGTCGTTTATTTGACACAAAATCTAAAATACGATATGATATTAATGAAATGAAATGAAATCTTTTAGTAAAATTAGGTTGCTGACCCCTGATCTAATCGGATCATATCATGGAGAATCTTGATAAACAGATATTCCCGGGGCACGAAACAGCCTGCGAACTAATTCCCAAGCCTTCTCAATATAACAAAAAGAATCAAGTTAATTTCTGTCGAAATTTATAAAAACAATGCCTTATTTTAGTAAAAAATAACATCTATTAAACATAAGATGAAATCCTAACAATTATAAATAATTGGTGTGTTTATTCCTTGTTCCTTGTAATCACACATTAACTTTTTAGCAATTCTGAGAAGTGTCTGTCAAAAACTCTCTTTTATAATAACACTCATTAGATTTTTTCGTCTCTTTTTTATGACCACTGAATATTACTTTACTGTTTTAAATTTGTCTTACAGTCAAAACTAGATTATTAGATTATTAAATCAACATTCGTCTTGGGGGTAACGTCATCCATTTAGGGCATACACCAACTGTGTGAAAAGATAGACTAGACATGTGTTACGAACGAGATATATCGGGAGATCTGGACTAGATAAAACAATGTCAACAATGATCATCGCATAATTACTCGTGACGAGAACACCACCTATCGTGCACATATGTATGTACCGTCCCGTGGGCATTGAGTTTCTGTTAATAGAACTTGCTTCTTAAATTTCGATTAGGATCTAGAGCCAAAGATAATAATTAAAACCTGCTTTAATAAGATCGTTTTACCTTCTCAATTAAAAAAGTTTTTAGTTCGCTATAAACCAAATCTTGGCGACTAGCTGCAATACCCTATAATGATTGCCTGAGCAGGTTTTTGATAAAAAATACATTGGTCTTCACTAATTTCGATCACAGCCTCGCTTGGATTTTTGTCGATGGAACGTGGAATTCGCCTCCTTACAAGTTGCAATGTTGTTGCCCTAAATTCATGTATAAGTAGACATAATTAGCTTAGTGTGTTAACTACTTGACAGGAAATTTTTAAGGTTGAACTTATAAGTATTCTCTTATACTTCGTTTCTAGCTGGGGTTTATTAATAATAATTGTTTTCACAATCTACTTAAAAAAATATCCGAAGACCTATGTCGCTGGGTGGTCATAAAACTTTAATAAAAGATACAGGATATTTCCTTAAAAACTATATCTCGACTTTTTTAATGAAATTCGCTTACTATTCCAGCGTAAGCTAAACATCTGCAATTCTAATATGGCCGGGTATCGGCATTTACATTTTTGCATCGCCATTTTTAAACCAACCTTGAACCGGGGCGTAGGTCGGACCCCATTGTCTTGTGTTGGTCTAATGCGGAAGAGTTGTTCATAATTATTTTGTCGTTATGTTATGTAAGTAACATAAACTCTAGCTTATTCTGTTAAAATATTGAAATAAACGATGAAGAGAAGGGTTGTAGTCGTCAAAAATAAAAACATGAAACTTTGTATTTAGGTACTAGATAGGAAGTAAAAAATATTTGCACTAGAGTTTTTGAAATTGCGAATTCCATGCGGGGAAGCCGCGGTCGGAAAGCGAGTATCATATATTTGTTATTTTTAACGTTCCGATTCCGACAGACGAGACGAGACGCATCTTCCATCAAATATGCACCGATCCTAATATTTTTTCGATTCAGAATATTTCAACAATGTGAATTCATTTAACATTCGTTAGAAAACTTGATCGCCACGTCGTGTGACAATATAAATAAGTATTCTTTATTGATTTGTCCTTGATTAAAAATATTTTTAATGTGAAAATAAGGTTTTCGTAATCAACAAAGAGTTCCAACGCACCCTCTCTTGTTACCCCATAAACCCTTGGCATTTTCCATGAATTATAATGAGACGGGAACGTGGAATAAATTGTTTGTAGGGTGGATTCTTATCGATTATACTCGTAACAAAAAGCGGCCTAAAGCTAATATATTACGAAGTTTGCGTGACAATACAAAATTCTAACTTAGATTTAACGTCTAGCGACTTGCTAACATTGCACTAGAATGAGCAGCGTTTCATAAAGAGAATTACACCCGTTTTGGAAGGAAACGCTTTATCTTACGATTCGTCTAAGTTTAACTTTTATCCCTTGACGCATTTGTGACGTGTATATTACGCAAATGCCCAGCACAAGGTGCCGAATAATGCATGTCATAATATCATAAGGTGGTATCCTAATCATTAGTGAAAAGCATTTTCACTATAGGCGATTCCTAAATATGTAGGCGATAAATTGAGGAACTCCTAAGTTTAGCGAAAACGGGCATTAGAATGTAAGTATTTTTTTTATTATTCATGTGTCTAAAATTCTAGTATATGTCTCTATTGGATGATAGAAATAGATGATAGAAGTGGTTTCAATAGGCTTGCTGAAATTTTCAAAATGTCAACATGATTGAAATACAAAAAATAAATAATGTAGAGCTACTTGTATTTTGTGTCGATTTTCATTATTTATAAAAGATGCTAAGACTTACGATCAGAATGAAAATATAATCTCGAGCTCTTATTATAGTGCTTTGTTAATTTGGAAACTACTTGCGTTGCTAGGGAATATCTTATTATCATTAACGTACCACGACTAATAATATACTAGTATCGTGAATCTAGAATATTTAAGACGATGGATGTAGCAATCTTGTGGGGTCACAACACCACCAAGATTACGACTTTATAGCATTCGTAAGAAATTCTTATATCATGTTACTTAACTACATAAGTATAACTATAAAAACAACATTAAAATGCATGAGATCGCATTGTTCCATCACTTACTATTGTATACAACTTGTATAAAGCAGTTTTCTTCTCATAGTTAATTAATTTCCTTCTTGTCCATCTCCAAGACTTTGACCTGTTAGAAAAACATTACTTACATTACAACTCGTTTAGGCTTATGTTCAAGTATTTAAGAATATACAAAATTATTTTTCTTTTTTCTATTTCCTAGGAACTTTCTAGGTTTTAGTATTTTTATACATTAAGTAGATTTTATAAACTAAGCAATATCTTTTTCATTACATTTAACAAATGTTATAGGAGACAGTAGTTTTCATTTGTATCTAAGATTGAAGCCCGCTTGTGTTTTTGAAGTAAATTTACTATTCTTTTTTTCTACTGAATGTCATACGTCATGTTCTCTGCTATAATTAGTTTTGTTTACTCTTTTTTTAACAATTATATTTACTACAAAATCATTCATTATTTGTACTTATTTCATACAGCATAAGAATGTCAATTTGTGTATATTTATAAAAAAGATATTTAGATACAATAGCAAAACTAATTCTTTCTTTGAAGGACGAAACACAGAAGTTATAGTTTTCGTGCCATAAATGTTAATTGCTCTCTAATGTCAGACAGTCATATGCATTCCTTCATTACCGAGTTAAAAATAGAACCGGTGTTTAGAAAATGAGTCTCGCATGAAAGTGAAATAATAACAGATGCATGCAGTCTTTTATTCGTTTGAACGGTGTTGCATTCTCAGTGCGTTCATATTCTGTAAGACAACCAACAGGTAATATCGTTCGATTCAAATCGCAATCGAGTTTTACATACAAGAACAATATCTTAACCTCATTTCCCAGTTGAATTAAATAACTCTATTCTTACAGACACCCACTGGGTCTGCTCCGATTAAATAGCATAATAAGTACTTGTGCAATTACCCTGAAACTTTGCCTCTCATTTTTTTCAGACTCAATTAAATCTAATGCTTTTGGATCGTTACGCCGGGATAGTCTGGTGACCACCACATTTTTTTTTTGGCGTTATATAAGAAAATCTGAGCACTCTGCATTTCTTCTCCATATAAACTTTCATTTTGTCAAATTTAATTCTACGCAATTTTGGTACAAGGGCATAAAGTTTCTGCGTCACATATTAAATATAAATAAGAAAAAAATATTTACTTTCCTTATTGGCTTGCTGCCTGAAATTGAATCTGGATTGATCCACGTGTTTAAATTTTTATCTTTTTTTATGGGATAGGGGGCAGACGAGCAGATTATCTACTTTATAATTATTGAATTCTTGTCCAATTAAAACAAAACAACTTTATATAAAGATTTACGATTATCGATCTCCTTTGAAAAAGATTCCTCTGTTTTCTGATTTCAATCCAAACCATCATGGCAGGACCTCGTCCGTAAAATTACGAGATACATCCGCACTGGGGGAACTCATGGAAGGGGTTATTGCCTCTAAACTATCTATCAGATGGCTGCATATGTGCAAGGAGCGAATAAAATTTATTTGTATGGAGCATTGTGGCGTCGGTCGTCCCCTGATAATCGAGTTGGGTGGGGCAGCCGGCGATCGCCCGCCGGCTAGTGTCGAACGCGACCGTGCGCCAGCGTAACGTCTCCACCACGCTTATCATTCAAAAAAAGTTACAAAACGAGTTTCTCGGAACTGACAGTTAATTTAAATAAAACTGCAAGTCGAGCGGAACCGATTGACAATTTACCAGTGTTTGTTTTCAAAAAGGATGTCCGATCAACCGTCGAAAATTTTGAATCGTCTGCGCCGGTATCTGTTTCTACCCGATATTTTGATTCTCGTTTACGACAATAATTAAAGTAACATAATGTGACAATTTGTGATTAATCGAAGTGCAGTGTTAAGTAAATGTGATAAGTATATAACGTATTTTGGAACGTAACAAAAGCTGCGAACATTCATGTGCCATTAAAGCTTTATCAAGAATTATCATTCTAATCTTCTTTAAAGTCATAAGTAATTTATTTATAACTAAAATATAAGGTGAAGTGCAATATTGGAATTAATCCAAAGATAATAAACTCCTCTGTGAGGGAACTGCTTTTTAAATGTTTAAATCGGGATTGTTCAGTCGGACTCGAGGCGCAATGGGTGAAGCTGCTGATGTTGAAGATAGCCTTGAGCTGGAATATGACATGTGGGATGGGCAATTTGACTTCGTGGGGCCTCAGGATCCTCCGATTCGACCTAGAATAACTTCTGACGCCAGTGTAACAGAAGATTTATTCACTGGTAGTCCTTTGACGCCACATTTGACAAATGGACTGAACGGCGGCAAGAAAACTGCAGCCCATCAGTGGTGCGACAATCTCTCTGATCAAGTGAGATACACTTTTATTCATATAAGTATCCATCATATAAAACCTTAACGTAACATTGTTTTAATGAACTTTAAATTTCGTCTGGGATACGTCATTCCAATTGACGTCTATTAATTTACCCGTTTTAAACGCTTTGACATTGTCCTTAATTGAATCACACAAAATATTACACATTAATCATCATACTGTATCTATATGACGCAGCAGAATATATTTTCGTGTGCTTTATACATATAATACAATAACATGACACAGATAAGAAAATTTTTATTAGTAAAGACATCGTGTGAATGAAAGTATGCTAACAGACTAAGTCTATGTCTAAGTTTTATCTTTTCACAATATTGCAAATATTCATTTTTAAAATAAACAATGAGATTTTCATTTATTGTTAAAATGATCGGTCGCAGACGATGCGTATCCATCTGCTACGGAACTTAATCGAAAACAAAAGTATTTTTTTCGGGCGATTGGAGCGAGACGTTACCGTAGCCCGGCGGTACCATCACGGCCACTCCAATATTGTCTAAAGTCACGCGAACCACTCCATCTTGCTTGTATGCAACGTTTTTATCGAACAAACTCCCTTTATCTCATATACTACAAATTTAGTTACAGCCGTGTCCATTTTATCCAATACAGATTCATCATGTGGTTTATCTGCATTAAAATTATCAGAAACATTATCTTCGCTTCTGATCGGTGCTTTATCAATATTCGGGGACTTATTTCGATAGTAATCAATCAAAGTTACATAATGAATTAAACATATATTCGTGGTTTTTTTCCAAAATATACACCTACCTACATGTAGGGAAGACAATAATCAGCAAACAGGTACAACACGGTTCAACAACCGCTGAACATTGTTATTTTAAAACAAGACCCACATTTCACACACCTTGTGAATTTTTGCATTCACAAAGGATCACGAAAACAATAGTTATTCATTAAATTCCATCTAGATGACAACAATGAGTGTTGAGAAAATATGAACGATAAGTAATCACAAAATAATCTTGATTCAAATATTATGCATTGATTATGTAAAGTAACATTCCTTTATAGAAAACAATAATGAATGTAGTCTAGATTAAACTAATAATATTTTGACATACTTCAGTACTAACTAATAATGTTTAAATAAACACGAAGCCCACGTATTGTCCATATGATAGTTTAAGAAGCTATACAATGATATCAATTCTGTTGCATGATTAGACCAAATTTCATTTTGTAATCCTTTCAAGCTGCGTTTTAGTTTGTGTATATAACTAAGAACCCAGAAGTTATATTATAGTATAAAAGTATACATGAGTATATAGACTACGGATTAACGTTAAAAAACAAATTATTATTAGAATATTTTAATTTAGTTTTAGACAGTGCTACAACCTCTTTTGTTCTGTAGCTACAACTCCGATATTCCTTTTGTTCTATGAAAGATACATACGTGCATACGAATAACAGAGACTGATTGTTTAAACATAGTTGCCTTCGTCTATGTCACTTAGTTTTGCCGTTTTTGAGGTTCCATATTCGATTCATAGCTAAGTAAATACAGAATTATTATTATTTCTTACTATATATTATCTCGGGATAAGAATGGGTTGTAGTATCTTTGTCTTTTCAGATTCCCATAACGCAAGGAATATATCTACTTGGAATCCTAACTAGAATGTATTTGTGAGCAATTCATGTGATGTCTGACATCTTTTGTATTCCATTCGGTACAGAAACTATGTTTTCGACAAAGATTTTGACTTTGATGATTCTGGAGATCCGTATCTTCTTAGATAATAAAATCGAATCGGATTCGATAATGTCAATCAAACATTGTTATTGTATCATTTTTTGCTATAAAACTACTTACATCTCTGGTCATCATGTCAGTTTATCTTTTTTTTTATCCGAGATGGGCTCACTCTTGACCTCAGGCGTAATAATATTAAGCGTAAGGCCTAAGATGGGACGAGTTTGCCCAGGAAATACCTATTCGTGCTTTAAATATTCCTGGGTTATAGGATACCGGGAAAACAGAGCTGGTAGGCTATTCCACTTCTTGGCTTATTATCTTATTGTAATTAACTCATATTTTCTGAACATTTAAATTTTTATTGAGAGTATTTACTTGCGCTAGGAAATTGACATTTGGCTTTGTTTGTGAACATTTTTAATCACGGCAAAATGTATGCCACGGCCATAAAACGGAATACTCCACATAATGTGCCAATAATCAGGTCATGTTTGCGTGCAACCAATAAAGAACTGAAACTGACTTCTGACTTCCTAAATATTGTTAAGTATATTATAACAAACCAGTATCAGTTTCTGAGTATGAAATAAAATCGTATATATAACTAATGCTGATCAATCAAAAGTTATTAGAATAGAACATTTTCATTATGTTTTTAAAATTTAGCTCTCTTTTATCTCTATGAATTCGAATATTGGAACTTATTGTGAACGGCTTCCATTTCAAATAGGTATATAAAGTGACCACTATATAAATCATGAATTAATAAACAAGATATACACCAAAGGAAAAGAGCTATTAGATTGACATCGTTCCTTTCCCAAATACTCTAACTAAAGAAAGTGGTGTGTTCAGTCACTTCAGTCTAAATCAATAAGACATTACCTTACATTTAATCCGTATTTGTAACTAAACGGAATTTCCATTTATTTGAGCATCCAACATGGTCAAAGATTATACATGCAAAAAACTTAAAAATCAATTACAAAAGCAATGTGCTGCCTTAATTTTCGTACAAGTTGTAGTAAAAATATTGAATCGGAGAGCTTAATACATAATTGAGCGTCTTATGCTGCGAAATGTGATTATTGAAACTTCTAATTACAATTCCGAGTTGGCCTTTCACAATATGGTAGATAACAAAAACAATATTACAAACAAAATATTAAAATAAAAATTTAAAAACGCCGCTCCATAAAGAAACATTTTGAACGACAATTTTCTCCATAAAAAAAAACAATAGTCACGGTAAGGAATTGCATGGATGTAAATAGTTTTAGCATTTTTATTAAGTGCAATATGACTTTTATTTGTCAACAATCTACATAATGAGTGATTCTTTTTAATCACTCTCTTGACTTGCAAATGTGTACACCGGCACAAAAAGTGTGCAGTTTCCACCGGTCTATTATATGAACTCATTACAATATTACGTCTTCACAGTTCAAAGTCGAGTTAATAGTGTAATTAATCAAATTAAAGAGTACGTTAACCTGTGACACCGTTAGAAACATTTGCCGGGAATGCGACTGCCAATGCATATCGATTCGGCGTCATGGAGCGAGTCACCGCAAGCGACCCACTAGCTGCCTGCTGGGAATTAACCACTTTGTGCATTGAACTGTATCTAAGCTAATTTAAAAGTTTCCAGAATTGAACCTCTTTGTATAATACTAAATACTGGCTGTTTTTCCGGGATTTCGCTGCGCATACTCGCTTATGATGTAGCTTCCCGTAGGTGAAAATTTTTTAAAATCAGTCCAGTAGTTTTGAAACCTATTCAATGCAAATAAACAATTAAATATTTCCTCTTTGTGATATTAGTACATAAAAAGTAACTACCAAATAACTTCCTAAATAGAGTCGAAAATATCTACGAAGTCTTCGAAAAGCTCCATAAATGAATACGTTTCCAAGTTCTTGTATATGTAGTTTTATTTTATAATTCAGAAAATTCGCCGTAACTGATCTGGCGTAAAGATAAGAATTACATGTTTACAGAAAAAACATTCAAATGGGAAAATGTTAGCTACGCATAGAACTTAGTTAATTTCCATCAAACAACAACTGATGGCTTGTAAACATAACAAAGTAGTAACAAACACCTATTAGAGAGGCAAACGTAAACGAATCTCTATCAAAATTCACTACAAATATGAATCTTATATCAATAGAGTTAAGGTTCACAAGTAACATGCAATATTGCAGCTTCCATAAGTTAACAAAACGTTGGAAAGTGGCAAAACGAGATGCCAAGAAAATGTGTGTAAGAGGAAGTCACGAGCTGCATTTGCCGCTATTCAGTTAAATAGATATTGATTATATGTATATATCTGCGGCTTTGCCGTCGGCTATAAACACTTATATAATAAAACTAACCCGTCCCGGTTTCACACGGCCAATTACATGTAGCTTTCAGTCAGTACAATTTGTTCCGATGTCTTTATAACTAACTAGTGGACGCCCGCGACTTCGTCCGCGTGGAAGTCGGTATCCCGTGGGAGTGAGAAGTTTTCCCAGTAAAAAGTACCCTATGTGTTATTCTGATGTATAACCTATATTGCTGTAAAGTTTTATCCAAATCCGTCCAGTAGTTTTTTCGTGAAAGAGTAACAAACATCCATACATCCATACTTACAAACTTTCGCCTTTATAATATTAATAGGACTAACCCGTCCCGGTTTCACACGGCCAATTACATGTAGCTTTCAGTCAGTACAATTTGTTCCGATGTCTTTATAACTAATGTAAGTTTGAAGCGATATGGCGCAGTGGTTAGTGCTTTCTTCAGTCTGCTATTCAAAAGTCAAGCAACTTTCGCAACGCTCGATCATAAGATGAGCGACCAAAAATTTATTACTTCATCACGCATTTCAAGCCGTTAGTCCTGGCTACATCTACATCCTCAACAGATGTTTACACCTTGCAACACGTACTAGGTCCGCGTTAAATGTTCGTTATATAAAAACCTTGAAATTGGTTTGATTTTAAGCTTGTAAAAGTAAAAAAGCTATAGCATTCATTAAAAAAATTACGCGATTAAAATCTTATTTTGAATCATATGGTCTTGCTATTATAACTTTACAGATATCGTTAACCAATCAATCGATTAAGCGATATCGTTTTCCAAAACTTAATCTAACAAGCAATTTATTTAAATAAACGTATCTACTCTTATTTTAAAATTAATATGAAATATAAGTTAAACATCGTCATGCTCTGATTTTGTCAAAAAAAATATAGGACACGAAACAAATCAGAAATATATCGAATTTTGATTTATAATATTGAGTTGGTTCAAAATAACAGTCAATAAAGAGATAAATAAATAATGTAAAATATATTTAAAACTTCCAAACATCGTTTTAAGCATTAATAAATTGAATATTTATTAATTAACGACAATTAAATTTAAGAGCCATATTACATCGCAACTGTGATTTCTGCGTGATTTTTCTCGGAAACAAAAACAAATTAACAATTTTGACTTGTTGAATAGTGAAGAATAACTCTTGGTATAGAAATTAGTGGCTCAACTTTTTGGAAATTTTGCTCATCTTTTTAATTAAATCCAAAATACCAGAGAAAGTTTTTCATAAAATGCGCAAAGACACTTTTTTGAAGTCCTGGATTGAGCTACTGTTCTTAACAAACGAAATAAAAGAAATAGAATGATATCTCTTATATAGTCGTAAAGTAAACAGTAGCTCGAAATTTTGAAATAGCACTGATTAAATATAGAAAAACAATTATATTACAAACCAAAAAACATCAAAAATTGCTTGAAGTTAACTTTGAATTTCTCTTAGCCACAACAATATTATTTAACAAAATTTATGCCAGATTAATGACTATTTCATAAGGAACAAAGTTATTATAATTTTAAAGCATAAATTTATTATATTATTTCAATAAATACGATAAATGTAAACGCAAAATCACTACAAAATAAGATGCAGCGGCCGTCTGAGCTCAGTACCGCGCGAGCGCTCCTCAACGTTAGACCTGTGTCGCATTTCTTCGCGCCATTTTTCGATCTAGATACGTTCGAGCGAGCGTAAATAGAGCAGTATAGTGGGACTTCCAACTTTGGTCACGAAGTTCGATTTATATGGAATTTATATAGCTTATTGAATTATTTCTAATACACATTTGTTATTTTCAGCATAGGTCGAAAGACCCCTAGGTATATTTGTATAAGAAAGTTAAAATATATATTTATATTATGAAATGCAATTAAGCAAGGTACTTCTTCTCTCAATACACTTATAATAGTACATAAAATTGGAGTGCATATTTGTAATATTAAAATAACCGCTTTTCACTAAATACATTTGTGTGTATACATGGTACATATACAAAAATAATATATTTTATCTGTCTGTCTGTTAGTTCTGGCTAATCTCTGAAACGGCTTGGCCGATTTTGAAGAGACTTTCACTAGAAGTTGACTTACGTAATGAGGATTAACTTAGACTTATGGCTCGATGCAATTCGACCGATATCAAATTTATTGGAGATCCGCATATGAAACAACTTTTTCTAAATTCAATATATTTTTAATCCCGGACGCAAAAACGACGCGGTGTTATAAGTTTGACATATCTCTGTGTGTGTGTGTGGTGTGTTTGTGTCTTTTTGTGGCATCATAGTTCCCGAACGGATGAACCCATTTTGATTTTGTTTAAAAGGTGTATTAGTCGGGAGTGTTCTTCACTTTTATGAAAATCAATACAAGATGGCCGCCGCCACAAAATGTCGGATCACATATTTTATCACCATTCCATCAATATGGGCATCAAATAAGAGGGCTTGAGTAGTAGAATACTGAACACTATGACAAATTTCAAATCCAAGATGGTCGCCACCAAAAATGTTGGATTACCTACATATTTTTCACGACTCCCTCAATACGGACATTAAATAAAAGGGCTTGAGTAGTAGAATACTGTTTACTATGACAAAATTTTATATACAAGATGGCCGCCGCCACAAAATGTTGGATTATCTATTTATTTATTTTGTACACACATACAATTTCATATGAACAAATGTAACAGACATTAGTACAAGGGCACTGCTTATTTCAAATTGAAATTTCTACCAACAGGCCCAAAACAGGAAAAAGTAATACAATAAGGTAGTCAGTGTGTACCTCCTAAATAAATTAATATGGAATAAAAAAAACAAATTCAAATACCGGGAAAAAGAGAAAATAAAAATACATAACGGTTCAAACATTATATAAATAATACAATATATATATATCTATAATATATAAAGATTAATATTACCTACACTATCCAATATCAACAACAGGAAAGATAATGATCCTTTACTCTTTTTTTGAACACAGAAATAGTGCGACTGTCACGTATATCGGCAGGCAAAGAGTTTCAGAGTCTAGCAGCATGAACAGTGAAGGAATATGAAGCAAAATCCGTTTTGTGTGAAGGAGTTTGAAGACTTAAGGTGGCATCTGCAAAGAGCATCCGGAGAACGGAGAAAGGAGAAACGCTCACGCAGATAGGAAGGATAGACGGGATTATACAGGATGTTGAACAGAAGACAGACAATCTTGACATATCTACGCTGAGGAATGGGAAGCCACATGAGCTGCTTACGTAAATGTGACACATGATCATACTTACAAAGACCATAAATAAATCTAATCGCTAGATTTTGAAGTCGTTCAAGTTTGTTTAATAACTCCTCAGTGGCTTCCAAGTAACATGCATCTGCATAGTCAAGAAGAGGTATAATTAAGGATTGTGCTAGTAACACTTTAGTTTTAAAAGGTAAAAAGTTTTGAAGGCATTTAAGTGTGTGAAATGAGAAGAAGGTCCTACGACTAACCTCAGATACATGGGCAGTCCATGATAGATTTGAATCCATTGTAATTCCAAGATTTTTTACAGTGTCTGTTAACTCGATCTGAGTCCTATCCAAAAGCAGGGGTGGTAAAGATAATGCAGAAATAGAATTAATATTAAACCTGCTACCTATCACAATGGCCTGAGATTTACTCGGGTTAAGCATGATGCCAAACGATTTTGCCCAAGTACTAATGCGATCCAAATCGTTATTAATAGCTACCAGTGCCGAGTTACAGTCTTCTATTTTAAAGTGTCGATAAAGCTGCAAGTCGTCTGCATAGAGGTGGAAGTTGGAAGATATAACTTTAGTAACCGAGTTAATGAAAATAGAAAATAAGAGAGGTGAGAGAACAGCACCCTGAGGAACACCCGCACCGAGGTCGCACCAATCAGAAGATTTATTACCAAGACGCACACGTTGCGTGCGTCCCCGAAGGTAGGAATCACACCATGAGAGAACAGAAGGAGTGATATTGCAAGAACGAAGAATAGCGAGAAGAATGTCAAAATCGACAGAATTAAAAGCACTGCTGAAGTCTAGAAGAATTAGAACTGTAAGAGCTTTATTCTCCATAGCCCAACGAATATCATCAGTAATGTTTATTAAAGCTGTTACAGTACTGTGACCAGGGCGGAAACCAGATTGGTACCTATTCAAAATGGAATTAGAAAAAAGAAAAGTTGATAATTGCTTATGAACAATATGCTCAAGAAGTTTAGAGAGAAGGGGAAGAATAGAAATAGGACGAAAATGAGATGGGACTGAAGGATTAGTTACTTTAGGCAGTGGAATAATGTGCGCCATCTTCCAAATTTTGGGAAATGAACTGGATTCAAGTGAGAAGTTAAGTATGTGAACAAGTATAGGAAGGAGAAAAGATAAAATAGGGGTAAACATTCTTACGCTTAGGTTGTTCTCGCCAGCAGCCTCGGAAGAAATGGCTTGAATGGTATTTTTAATGTCAGTTTCGGATATTTTTGAAAAGAAAAAAGATGTGCAGTCTGGCCTCGGAACCAGTGAAAGTTCTGCGAGCGTAGAATCCTTTATGTCACCATCGATAGTAGAAGGAGGAAGGGAGAAGTGTCTGTTAAGGACGCTTAAATCTACATTGGTAGACACAGTAGCAGTAGATTTCCCCACTCCTACAGAGCGCAAAAACCGCCAGGCATCAGTAGGATTGCGATCAGTAAGAGAGCTATGGAAGAAGCGTCGCTTAGCATCCCTACACATACGACTGCAGCAATTTCGAAGAACCTTAAAACGAATAAGATTGCGGTTAGTTGGACGTTTCTTATATGCTCTTTTTGCCTTATCTCTTTTTTGACCACCAAAAAAATTGACCACCCATCCAATTGCCGGCCTTTGCAATCGTCGCTTAACCTCCTCAATCGCAGATCAAACGAGCTATCCGGCACCATCGAGCTTTTCATTTGTTTATATACGGATATTGCCGTCTTTTTTTGTAAAATTCAATATATTTTGATGATATGGTAAGTATGAGCAAATGAATCGTTCCTCGATATTATTGAACAGAAAATCAAAAGCAGATCGAGCGTTCTACCACCTTCATACATTTGAAGTGATACCGCAGACCATGAGATTTGTGACCGATATTGACAGATAGTACAATCTCATGAGCAAACACTTGAGTTTTTCCATACATTTTATAAGTGCATGCTATTCGTGTGATATCGTTCATTCATATCGAATAACATCGCATCTAGCCATGAGAAAAGAACCTTAGGTTACTTTCCATTCGCATAAAGCCGCGGGCACAACTAGTTTAATATAATTCTAATTTACTACTTTTCCAAACAGGAAACAGTCCATGTTTCCTATGGATGACGAAAATATTTCGAAATCGTCGACGAAAAATATGGCACGAATATTTTTTAATTAATATTTATAATTTTATTGATATATTGTCATCGCTATTTATATTTATAGCCTATGATTTGGCTAAACTTGTTTCTTTTAATTTTTGTCCGATCTTAGCAGTCGTGTTTTTAATTTTTAAATAATTTTAATATTTTATTCATTTTAGTGAGCAGTTAATTTTGTATACAGATTATATATTTTTAATGGACCTTTAATTTGATACCCATAAAGTTATATACCATTTAAAAAAGTATGTTTTTATATGATTATAATATAAAAAAAACATACTTTTTTAAATGGCGTCACGCATCCCCATACCTATTTAATATTAATAATTAAGCTAGTTTCACTGATACTCTATGTATTTTGTGGTAACTTAGGATGATGTTTCTAATGATACCCTGTACATTCATATCCGTTATATCTTTCAAAAGTTATGGTGCAATAAAAATACTCACATACATACATTAATTCTAAAAACAATAGACTCCTTTTCGAGAGCAGTCGTTTAAAATATTCGGGAATCGATAATGAATCTCACCATAGAAATACTAAAATAAATACAAAAATTGGGAAAAGTATCAAAATAGCTTGAACGTGGTTTCAACACAGTATTGTGGACTCGTGACCTTGAACAAGTTCTCGAGTACTCAAATCACAGAGTGAAAATTTGTCATATGGCTCTTAAAGACAACCTACTCTTGCAGTCCCAAACAATCGACTGAGCAAATATATTTGAGTAAAGTTAAACAACACGAATAAATATCAGGATCCGCATGTACACCGCATGACTACGAAGTTTATAGGTTATCTAGAAGTAGTTTATCATTTTTGACCTTGTGAATTTTTATTTATCAAATAAGTAGTCGAACTATTTATTCAATGTTCAACCACAACAAAACGTAGCCAGTAATCTGCAAAATTCAGTATTTCCTCTTTTTAATTTGATAGCAAAGAAATAGATGGTTACATCATGTTTATGCATTTTTAATCATAATTAGTCGTTAATAAATGTAAATATATAAATATTAGAAGTCGAGTTACATCATTAAACAAACTGCAAGACATGGCGCATTTCGTTTTCGTATTGAATAATTCAAGTCAACGTCGAAAAGATTATATTATAGATAGCAGTATCGGCCATTAACACCGAAAAGAAATTCGATGAAACAAAATTAGTTTCACTTTCACCGACAACTTGTACACATCGAGGAACAAGATGTCTTATCGATATGAGAAAACAAAAGAAGAAAAACTTGTAATTTTCTAGTATCATTGCGAAATATAAACATTAAAATGAATTAATATCAACAAAACTTTCTCGAGATCTGTATTAATCAACCTCCGTTTTCGAATGATCAACATGCCGGCTGATTTCTTACAAATCCCAGAAGACCTGTGTTCCCGTGTGTGATTTCCAGTAAAGTAAATGTAAAAAGATACTGGTAAATAAATGGATGGTTCAATGATTCAAAAGTCTGTATGGGACATTGATGCCATTTATTTAAATAGTCTAAAAGCTTAATGGGACCTAACTTAAATGGTTGGAAACACTCTGTAGGACCATTCAATATAAAATGAATATTATATTCGAATATATCTTCTCAATGTGGACTTCTTAGTAAGATTTAAAACACCACTCATTCATAATAATTTACTGGCAAATCAACAAGAGTACAACTATTACGTGATCAACGCTAAATCGTCTTAAATAAATGATTTCAAAGATAAAGTAATTACATGGATTCGACGTGCACATCAAACGCAAATTAAAATCCCAGCTCCGACAAACATTCCTAGAATCGATAGAGCGCAACTCTGTTTGAATTAGAAAAAAAAACTTACGCAAATCTTCATTGCAAATAGAATTTATTAAATAGTTTTTTACTGAAGTTGAATAAACTAAGCCAGTTTATTATTTAACAGACATTGAAAGAGTATTTCTAGATAAGTCATAACTAAATACTGTAAATATTAACCTGCTTCCAAGGAAATGAACGCAAGAAGCACTATTACAGCTAGAGGTTCAGTCAAATAAAACCTACTTCAAAAGTAGTAACTTTTGCCAAAGGGCAATAAGACCATATTACTAAGAATCCGCTATCCGTCTGTCTTGTGGATTGGATTTTTCACAGAAGATGTATTTCTGTTGCCGGTATAATAATAAACACAAAATAAAATGAATATTTGAGGAGGGATTCGTATACTACAAACGTCATTTTCCCATATAACAAATCTCAGTAGCGGAATATGTGATAACCAGACGAAAATACCGACTTCGAATCACCGACGCACTCACCACAAGTGATTCATACTTGGCTGGCCATCAATTTACTCATGCTGAAAAATAAATAAAATCGTATGCCTTCAATCGTGGAGTACTATCAGTATGAATGATCTTATATTATTTACGAGAATTTTTATCCTCATATAGAAGTACAATCGGGAATCATAGATGTTTGGACATGTTCAAAACGATAAATTAATGAGGCACAATCAAATTCCTTTCAAAAACATAGTAACAGCTAAAAAGTTTTCAAAGGGACTTTGGATATTTTGTGTTTCTTTCTCAAATATTGACGATTCTGATGACTCAATATACTTACTTCAATTAATAAATTATATCAATAAAAAAATATTAGTTTATAGAAAAGTTGTCTACTGTGGCTGTACAAGACAAACATTAGCAATTGAGATGCAATTTCATAGGAAAAATTGGTTAGAACAGTCAGTACTGTATTAAAATATTCTAGGTAACCTATTTTTATATTATGACCTTCGTAGCAGAGTGCTTCGCACGCCAGTTTTAGGGTTTCGATTCCGATCTTTATTTTACTATATTAGCTCGGTGTTGAGTGTTTTTTTTGTTGTTGATTGTTTTAGATTACTTTCCATATTTAAGTGCTAAAAACTTTATTTGAGATCTTAGCAAATGTATATGATGTTATGTTGGACTGATCTTGTACTAGTATAGCTATAGGTTGATGCGTCATTGTCTCAATTCATCAGTGATCCAGTACGGACGCAGTCTTTATATCAATGGAATTGGATAGGTCATACAGTTAATAGAAGTTTATTGGTATACAAGAATCATCCATTTCCTATGTGTCACTATTTGTTATAATGAAACGTAGATAAATCATAACTAAATAAAAATTAATATCTAGTTTTTCAGGTTCAGTATTGTTATATTTAAGGGGTATTTAAAATTTCCAAGTCCCTAGATATTTTTTATTAGGTGCATTTAACAGCTATATACTCAACTGTGGATCTATAGCTCAAAATCTGAATAAATATCAGGTTCTTTTAAATTTGAATTGATTACCTTTCATGTTTAATCAGAGTCAGAGCTACCGCATTAGAAGTTTGCCTAGACCTAGAATTTAGAGATTACTTTGATTAAAGGAAATAAAAATGATAGAAAAAAATACGCTTCATGTATTTAAAGCTTCGTAGGTAAATACCTAA
This sequence comes from Diatraea saccharalis, assembly GCA_918026875.4. NCBI lineage: Eukaryota > Metazoa > Arthropoda > Insecta > Lepidoptera > Crambidae > Diatraea > Diatraea saccharalis. The sequence continues at coordinate 11,688,218 of OU893337.1, forward strand.
TATCGTTATATCATATACTAGCTTTTGCCCACGACTTCGTCCGCGTGGCAAAGTTACTTTGAGCAGCATTTGTAACGAATATTTATTCATTATATCGTGTAAAATACCTGAAAAAATCTTATCCTCTTAGCTTATGTCCTTAGGGGTGGAATTTTCAAAATCCTTTCTTAGGGGATGCTTACGTCATAGTAGCTTTATGCATGCAAAGTCTCAGCCCTTAAAATTGACAAAGTTTCATACAAACTTTCATCCCCTTTTTTATCCCCTTGGGGGTGGAATCAATCAAAATAATTTTTTAGAGAATGCCTACGTCATAGTAGCCTTATTTATACAAAATCTCAGCCCGATCGAATTAAAATTAACAAAGTTTCATACAAAATGTCATCCCCTATTTTATCCCCTTGGGGATAGAATTCATCAAAATCCTTTCTTGGCGGATGCCCACGTCATAACATCTACCTTTATGCCAAATTTCAGCCAGATCCGTCCAGTGGTTTGGGCTGTGCGTTGATAAATCACTATGTCAGTCAGTCACCTTTGAGTTATATATATTTAGATTATTTTCCCGTGGGAATGCGTCCTTTTCCCGCGGTAAAATGTAGCCTATGTCCTTTCTTGGGTATTAATATATCTCCATACCAAATTTCATGCAAATTGGTTCAGTGGTTTAGGCGTGATTAAGTAACAGACAGAGTTACTTTCGCATTTATAATATTAGTATGGATTGAGATGACCGCTTATATATTTTAATATACATGCGTCTTGGAATCAATATTGTTTAATAATATCCCAACACAATCACGCGGGTTGCAAAACATAATTACACGCCTTCGTGCTGTGAAAATCACTCGATAGTATTAGAAACGAATTTGATTAAAAACTTCCAATACGTAAATACCTAAATTACTTAATGTTACATAGAAAAAGTCATACATAATATTGTTTAGGTTTTTATTATGCCCACAGTGCTATCTGTTAATTATTCTTTGAACCTTTCAATGATGACGTAGCATTAAAGATACAATCAAATAAACCGTTTTTACCTTTCGAAATAGGTTTGATTGAACCACTGATTGTCAGTGTTTTCGATGAGGCTATCGACGCTGTATATCTACAAAATATTCTGGTTGTGATTTCAATGATATTTAATTAACTAAGTATATGTTACTACAGGTAACTGGCGAGGGTAAATAGCAATAAACTATGTTGTAAAAGCAATTTCAGTTAATGTATTTAAGAAAATGTGAAATGTACTTAATAAGGAAGTTTGTTAAATACTTATAAGGTTATAATAATGCAAAATCCTAAAATAACTTCATTAAGTTTTACAACAATCTAATGAGAAGGTTAATTTTAATAAGCTACAAATTCTTAGAGAGCATCCGTATTTCGAAAACACAGATATGATTTGTTATAAAACATTGCTTATAATTTATTTAATTAACTTTTGGCAACCACCTATTTTTATTAAAAAAGTTAACTATTTAGTCATACAGCAATAATAACTAGGTATATACTCGTATTAACAAATAAAAATACCCTCATTGAATATCACGTGATTCCTATACCTTTCCCATGACGTAAAACAGGGGATATTGGATAGAGCAGGCCATAAGCTACCTCGTGGAACATGATTAAGGTAAAAAACGGCTTAACTGTCTTCTGAAGGATAAAGAATTAAGAAAAAACTTTTGGTGACCCATCTCTTATCGGTCACCCATCACGAAAATTTTCTGCTCCGCAGTTACAATAGAATGTGCTAATCAGTGCCATTGAAGTCTCACCCTCATCTTGTGCAATTGCTTAAAATTAATCTTGAACATATTTATTTTTTCGGCAGGTGCAGTTATTGCAGCAGCAAGTAACGTCTTTGGCCGACACGCAGAGTACAGCGGACGAGCGGTACGCGAGGGCGAAGGCCGACAACGCAGTGCTTCAGGCTCGCGTGCACATGTTCGACGAACAAATACGAGAGGTGACAGCTCATTTATTTAAAACTAGCTGATTTTCCGCGACTTCTCCTATGAAACTTATAGTCTATAGTCAATTTTTTCCATTAGTACCTACCCTTTATTTTATTGGTTATACCATCACAAAACTAAATAAATAGTGTAATTATCATTAAGAAGAAGCAGTAGCATCACCGAGCAACCGAGGATTAAGATTGTCATCGATAAAATAATTAAAAACATTTTTACGATCCAATTTTTACAATGTATCGGATGCTATAACCGGATACTGTCATAATCAAGTTTTTGTATCTCGACCCTTACATAATATAATAGTTAACTTTTATTCGATAACTATCATTACGAGTAAATTAAATATTCACAGATTTTTCAGTAGAATTCGAAAGTAAACACTTAAATTTAAAATTTTAGGCAAAGTAATTATTTTAAAATTAAAAATATCTTTATATTTGTTTCCAGATCGAGTGCAGGTGTGAGGAGCGCATCGCAGAAGAACAGAAAAGATGTCGTGAAGCGATCGCTCGAGTGGAACGCGATAGAGATGCTCAACTGGTAGCCCTCAATGACAGGCTAGCCACAGCTGAAACGGAGGCTTCTGATCTCAAACAAGAGGTAAAAACACTCTTAATCTATCTCAAGTATATTAGAAAAAAAATATATACATACTCTTACTTCGCCTAACAAAATGTCCAATAATATGTAACTCACTTAATTCAGTTCTGGCATAATATAATCTATAGTACCAATAAGAAAGTTTTTTAAACATAAACTATATTATATATTTTAAAAAAATCGAGGGCGATTACAAAAATTTAAGATGTATCACAATTCATACAAACATGTTGAGAACGAATGAAATTACGTCTACACATTCAGAAATTGAATACCAAATCATTACAGGTGGGAAGGCTCCGAGGTGTAGCTGAAACTCTGAGAGCGAACGCCGATATGGCAGCTCGTGCACACCGCGAAGCCCAAGAGCAAGTAGGGGAGCTGGCTGCCCAACTGAATGCGGCAAGAGAAGCCGAGAGAAGGGAAAGGGAATCTGCAGCTGCCACGGCCGAGCTACTGGCCTCTGCTAAGTTAGAGTTGCAGAGGCTAAGGGAAGCGCCTCCACCGCCGCCAGACCCTCGTCTCGACGAACTGAGGAAGGAATTAACGCTGCTACGGACTCAGAACAAATGTTAGCGGCTTTCTATTACTATTTATCTCGCAATTTACTCGTTAAAACAAACCATACTTCGATATCTGTGGAAACTTTGTGACAAAGTATAAATTAGAAGTGAAAGAATAGTGGAAAGTTAACAGCCTTCCATTGAATTGTGCAGACAAAATGGAGATGTTTATCCCCGGGCTAACAACATCTAGCTCGGAGGGAAACAATTACCCTTTAGTCTCAGAAGGAAGGAACCAAATTGTTCAACATCCAGAACAATTTGGTTCCTTCAATATTTGAAGAATAATTTCTAGATAATGTTTTTATTTTTTTACTAATAATAGAAAAAGGAAAGATTAAATTGTTTGATTGCATCAAGTAAGCTCCGAAACTACTGGATAGTTTTAATTTTTATTGTTAGACCTAGTCTATAATTTACGCCGACGAAGCCACATAAAAATAGCTAGCCATTTATAATATTAGACTACGCACACATACATAATATTAGGTATTAGGAAATATTTCACAAGTGATTGTTCTATATATCTTAATACCTAATCCATTTGTAGTATGCTGATGATTATTTTTCATGATGACGTTAATACCTACAGCGCTATCGGAAGCACAAGAAGAATTACAAGCACAGATCCTGACACGAGGAGTAGAAGAAGGCCGCAGCCTCCTCGATGGCGTCAGTGGGCCTCTCGTCGCCACCAATTCTTTAGCACACGAGCTCTCGCAAATGAGCGATGACGAGGTAATCATCATTAATCAGCCTAAGAAACATTCACATCATTTCATTGTCTTCCTTTTGGAAGACAGCAATTGAAAATGATTGTAATGGAGAAATCTCGGTTCGCTGTTGAACACGATTTACTTGTTCCCAAAAACTTTAGTTGTCTTGATAGTTTTATTAATTATTGTATAGTCATAGAAGTAGCTTAATAACTGAATAGTTATATCAATTGACATTAAGACAATTTTTTTAAAAAAATATGCTCATTGAGACTATATTTCTTTTTATTATTGATAAATCTAAAATATACTTTTCAATATTAAATCATTCTTATCTTGCAAACTGATTTCCTATTAATCTTTGGAATTTCTGTAATTTATACCTAAAACACGTAGATTTTTTTATTTGCTTAATATTAATAACACAAAAAGAGTCTTAGCATTTAGTTTAATTACAAAACAAGATCTCAAAATTAACTTGTTACGAACAGTGTTAACGCCATTTACATTTTAATAATAATCATTAGTGTCAGTCTCATCACAAAATGCTTTGCTTATCCAGCCTTATGTTTACTGACTTATTTGCGAAGCTATATCTTTATGTATGCATTTTTGCAGCTCGATGGTAGCGATACACAAACAGATCTCAGCATAGAGATGGAAAAGGTACGATTTCATTTACTAACTGTGCATGCTTACGGTTATCTATATAACTACTAATAGTGCATGATACTCTTCGTTTACATCTTCGTTGTAACATCATTTTGTCTTGCTTAGCATCAAAATGGTACCTTTTTCATGTTGGACTTATAAGTATATCATCTATGTACATTAATAATAACTCATAAAACTATGCTTTTTAAAAACTGTTTAACAATAAAATAATATTTTTTGCGTATTGTTTACGCCAAATAATACTAACAATAATTAAATTATCTTTCTTTTCAGTTGCAGAAAGCTTTAAAGGAACAACAGGACGTTAACGTGCAACTGAGAAATTACATCGATGGTATTCTGTTGGCTATAGTAGAAAACTACCCTCAATTATTGGAAGTGAAATATCAAAAAGAAGTAGGTGAAAAATCATAACAAAATTAATAAATTTCAAATTTCTCAACTTTTTAGTAATTTTCTGTTAATAAATATTATAGTCGCATTAAAAAGTGTTCATTGAATTAATAAAAAAATATTAAAAGGACTCAATGAAACAAGCGAAGAATAATATTCTCATAAATTGTTACTTATCGATATATTGATTAATATTAATTAGTGTTTGTTCTGTGATAAAAATGAAGCAGATTATTAATTAAAGAGTAATAATTTCATTGATATAATTTGAGTTTAATGAAATAGTGGTATTTATTAGTAATAACATACAAAAAACCTATCCATTAATTTTTAAAATAAATATTCGAATGTAAATATTGTGAATAGATTTTTTACAAAAAAATATTGTTCCTCTTAGCTATCTCGGCGCCTGTAGCAAATGTTGCAGTGCAGATTTTATAGTAAAAATCCTTCCTATGCGAAATATACAGATCTGTCGATATACAAATATGTTAATGAATGTTTAACGTAATTAACTAATGATAAAACAGAGGCCAAGCCGTCCATGAATATTGTGAACTACTTAAAGCAATTATTATGAAAGACTGGGTGTGTATGAATTTGGGTGCGACTTTTTGGTATTTTTATCTAAATATTTACGTGTTACTTAAGAAGAATTCGAAATGCCTAAAGCCATTTAAAGAAGTTTGAAGCTAATGTAAGGATATTGCTTCGAATTAGTACCTAAACCGTGTTTGATAAAGATAAGGGAATAGTGTACCTATATTTTTACAATGAGATATTTATATTGTTAAGATTTAATTTAGGTATATGTATAGGCATTTGTGTACATTTTGATAACATGATTAATATTGTAAATTTAAAAAAAATATTCTTTTAATAATATAGTCATTCATATAAATTAAAATATTATAATATAAGTCAGTCTTTTATTTCAATTATTTACTTATTTAATCATCATTTTCATGAAATTCTTGATCTTCTTTATTTTTTACATTTCCCTCTAAATTATTGAGTACTTGTTGGACATCCAATCGGAGCATCATAAATTTTGGATCCATGTTATAATCCTGTAACAATATTGTTTAGCGAAATCAATAAAAACTTCAAATCATTTGTACAATGAATTATTATTCACTTCATGTCAAATCGGTATAACAGAAGTACCTACATATATTAAACAAAACATTTTTATGACCTCCATGTACGATTGCTGATCGATTCCCAGTATAATAAATGCACAAAATAAACTATTTTATCTTTTCTACGGTCTAGTTGTGGTGTTAAACTTATGTTTGATTAAAGTATTTTATGTCTATGTGCAATTTTTAAAAAATAGTTCAATTAACATTTATTTGTTTATATATCAAAAGTTTGCCTAAATATACAAAAGAAATGAAGCATTCACTGTCAAACTTATAACTTGACACTGATTACCTAAAATAAAATAGCAAACTAAAGTCACACTCACTTTGAATCCTCCAGAAACAGAATCTGTAGTCTGCATCGTTTGTAAATTATCATCACCTACAGCTTTATCGTCTAAAGGTGAATTACCATCATATCTGTGTCGAAAATCAAAGTTTTTACTCATTCTTAGGTTTACAATTTCACTCGCTATAGCAGACACGGCAGAATTAACGTTTGCATCACCTTGGTCTCTAGATACGGAAACATTTAAAAAACTATCTGGAAAAGCACTCTCAAAGTTATACTGCGGCACGTATTGCGATGTTCTACATAAGGAACACTGCTGCTTAGTCTCCACTTTTTTCCTTTCATTATGGAGATTCAGTCTTTCTCTAGACAAAGCTACCTTCTCTTTAGCTATCTGCTTCTCTCTGGTGTTTAGTGAAATAACATGCTCTTGAATACGTCTTATTCTCTCTTCATACTTTGCTTGCATAAGTTCTGCCTCTGAATATTTTTTATCTGCTTGTGATTGTTTTTCTATTGCCGCTTTGGCTAACATATCTAAATCACGACTCCTGTTAACAAATTAAGAATTAAAAAACGTTTTTCACTATTTTTATAACATACAGGAATTACAACTGAATGAAAAAGCACTTACTTTGCCATTACTCTCTGCTCTTCCATATGAATCTGTTGTTTTTCCAAATTGATTTTTAATCTCTCTTCGCTAACTTCTTCTAATTGAGATTGTAAGTCTGCTTTAATTTTCTGGGAATGTGATGGATAAAGTTATTCAACCTTGATAATTTTGCTAATGAGCAATACTTCGTCTATTATTTCCAAATATACTTACATCAAGTTCCTGTTTCAAATTAGCTATTGAAGCTTTTTCTTTTGCAATCACCGCAGTGTCTTTTTCTGCTTTAGACCTATCTTCATTAATTTTTGAAATTTTATCGTGGTACTCTTTCTGAATATCTTCTTTCAACATCTAAAGTAACATGTAATTTGAAGCATTTGTAACTGATAATATATTTTGATAATTTTCATTACATAAGAATTATATAGTGTCATCAAATACCTTGATTTCATCATCTTGTTTCTTTAAGACATTTTTAGCAAACTCGGTCTGCTTATTGAAAGTCGCCTTCTCAAATTCAAACTCCATTTTTTTTTGTTTCAATATAGCCGATTCTTCTTCAATCATCTACAAACAAAATGCGACGAGAGTAAAATCGTTTATGTGAATTGAAATTTTCAAATTTCATAATATATAAATATTACTTTAGCATTTCTTATAAGCAAGATTGGTAAAACATACCGCTGTCATTTGTTTTAACCTTTTCTCAAGTAAATTCACCATTTCTCTGCTGTCAGTTTTCTCTTTTTCAAAATTTTCTCGGTCGATTTTCAGTTGTTGTATCATATCTGAAACATTTATATACAACATCGTAAGCATGTTATTATACTGGAGCCCCCTACAATATAATCTTACTTATCACTAAGATGCTTTAATCGGTCCACTGTACGTTATCGAAAGCATATAATATTATTTAATTATCAAGTAGTCTTACACTCTTATCTATAGTCAAGAGAAGTAATTACATAAGGAAATATCATTATTTTGTTGTGTCTTCTCTTCTTGTCTTCGTCTTCTCTCGACTATGGATACGAGAGTTCCAAAAAAGCTAGCACATACCGTTTACTTGTGTCTCTCTTGTTTGTAAGGTCCTTCCCATATCGCGTTGCATATTCTCAACCAAAAGCTGAACTTTTTCTACTATCTGCTGACTCTGTTCTTTGTTTTCATTGACTTGTGATACTAATTCACGGAGATCTGAAGAGAATCCTGCAGAATCTTGAATAATGGCCTGTTCATTCTTGACCGCTTTCCTACAAGAAAATAAGTTAAATATGTTCAAATTTTGATGTGAAAATATCAATAAGGTAAATTATATATAAAATAACCTCACTTAATATTCTCCATGAGTGCCGCATGGTGTTCTTGTAATACTTTAACATTCTCTAAATGTTGTTGCCTCAACATTTCAGTTTCACCTTTATGCCGTTCAGCAAGTGAAGCTAAGTTCTCCTCTGTCAATCTTTTGTACAGCAAATGGTGTTCTTCTAGCCATGCTATCTTCTCTGAATAGAATTTCGTCAATTTTTGACTTTCTTCTTTCATCCTCTCTTCGTATTGACTTAACGAGACTTCTAAGAATGCTAGTTGTCGTCTGACAGATAATCAATTTAATGTTAATAATTTAATTGTGAGATAAACTTATAATCACTATCAAATTAAAGTAATAAGCTCGGTTCCAAGTTAAAAAACTGACTAATACATATATAATAAAGTGCAAATAAAAATTAAAAATTAAACTTTGTAAATCTAACGGTTCCCGTATTAAAAAGGCATAAATTTTAGCTTTCTCGTAAGGCGTATACTTCTATCATATCCTATCATTGAAAATAACGTATGCAATTACAGGCATTAACTAGTAGATATTTTAGTCTTTGGTTTTGGTTAAATATTATCAGACTTTAGGTATTGGAATTAATTTCTAGCTCTAAGATATAGAAAAAAAAACATTTATTAGACGTAAATTCTGCTCATCAAACTACTCCTGTATCTATATTTTAATCTTAATTATTGGAAATTAATACCTCGTACCTGTAAGACGTTTCCATTAGATCTATTTCCTTATCATGATTTTCTTGAAGAGATTGCACTAGTTGTAACAGTTGTCTCTTTTCTTTCATTTGAGGAACATCCTCACAATCATCTGGTGTTTTATTTACATCAATATCATTATTATCTTCCTGATTAACTGTACCCAATAGTGCCTGAAATAATTTATAAAATTTATAAACAAAGACTACAGTTTATGTTTTAAACACTCAAAAATAAATAAAACTTAAAGAAAAAATATTTTTTAAAGATCAGCTCAATGGCTTTGTTAAGTTACTTAGTTTAGTTACAATCATGGTGTTATCAATAGCTTATGTACCAGTATTTTCTTAATCCATAAAATAATATGCCTTAACATTTTTTGCCGTGGTATATAAATCTAATAAAATTGCAAGTTGTATATTATACGAACCTTTATTCTTTGCGTAATCCTGTCTTGGTGTGCATTAATAATGGCCTGCATCTGCTGACGATGCTGCGTTTGACGTGCAAGCATCGCGTCGAGTTGCTCATGATGCGCAAGAGCAACCTCCCGCTGCAAACGTTGGCTTTCCTTCTGTCTCACTAAACAAAATAGAATTAGTTTAATTTTTTTTATCATCAACTTATTAATGTACCCTAGGGCACAGGTCTATAGATGGAATAGTATCGAATAGGGATTAGTGGGTATTAATGACTGCAGATACAGCCGGGACTAACGGCTTAACGTGCCTTCCCAAGCACGCAGGAGTACGAGATAATTAATTTTTGGACACACATTTGCAAAACGAACGCAAAACACCGTGCCATATAGAGCTCCTCGATTTTAATCAACATCGAGTTTAGCCAAACATTTACCCTTTCGCTAACTACAATATCTAATGTCAATCTCTCATTATGAAATGTCGAAACTAGAATGCATCGGTGACAGCAAAATCTAATAGAAGGAAAAACGATAATTTCATGATATGCACTGTGTTTTATGGTAATATGTATGAACGAGAGAAAGTACAAAACAATTATTTTTTCTTTGATTACTATTTCAACAAATAAACGGCGTTATTAACGAGAATTTTAGGGGCATAATTCATTGTATATTATGTTTCCTTTAAGTTCCATCTGAGCATTTCTACCTACATACGAAATTAGACCTGTGGAAATTCTTGGCGGGTCGTTAATTTATAAACAAAAAGACACTTAGAGCATGTATACTCGTTTGAGACTGAAATGTATAATTTTAAATATGAAAGAATTTAGTAACCAGGGAGAACACTTTCGTAAACTATTAAAGATTTCTTTAGATTTTTATTTGAAGAAAGAAAAATAATCCAGCAATTATCTCGTATTGAAATGTCTACCTAAAAAAATTGTGGAGCTTTGAGAGGAACGCCTTTATCCAGCAGTGAACATCTTCTTCATATGACGATGAGGACTTTGTAAAAGCTTTTCATGTAGTTATTATTGGAGCACATGCCTTTCATAGTGTCAAAATCAAATAGGAAAAACGGGACATGAACCACTACATGTAGTGTTGTGATGTTAACGACTGCAGATGGAATCGGCACGAAAAGCTCGACTTACCTTCAGATTCCAAATTCACCCGGATATGACCGGTCACAGCGAGGGTAGCTTTATCATTTACATCGAAAAACGAACGCGCACATTCGAGATCCTTTTTATTAACATAGGGTAATGTTTTGCATATGCAGGAATTCTCCAAACCCAGCCCCCGCGCGCTCGAGACCATCAACGTAACACTGTCTACCGCAATGTAATAATTTAAAAGTTCTTACTCTGCATCGCTGCAAGTTTCTCTTCTTGCGCCTTCAATTGCAAAGCGACCATCAACTGAGATTCTTGTTGTTGTAAATACAAAGCGGCTCCTTCTGCTGTCAAATCTTCTTTACTATGATGTTGTATTGGTGCAGATCCAATTTGATTTAAACCTCCCGATACCTGTTCTGATGCTAAATCTTCTTGCATGACTCGCTCTCTATGCGTGTGCGCTGTTTCATCGGTTGCAGTTGGTGGTGGATCAGTTTGTGCTGTAACTATCTCAGGCTCGGCTTTTTTCTTTTTCTTTGTTTCACCACTTAACCATGACGGCATATCGGCAGCATTGTCATCTTCATTGTCTTCATTGAAAATTCCCAACCAATCACTACTAGACTTCGTTTTCTTTTGAACCTTTTCTACTTTAGCAGCCTTATCAGGTTTTGGCACAGGTTTTTGTGATGTAGGTTTATTCGACACAGACGACTTAGATTCGTTGCCTAATATAGAGTCAAAGTCAAATTCTTGACTTTTAGTTGCAGTAGTTGGTTTGTTGGTTTTTGTTGACGATGGTCTATGTGATGTTTCACCCAATATGTCATCAAATAAAGATTGAGAGCTTTTACCCTTTTCTATTGATTGTTCTTTTTTTGTTTCACTTAAATCTCCAAGTATATCAAGGGGATCGGCACTTGCACTTATTTTAGGTCTAGCTGGAGACTTGGCAGTATCACTAACTAATTTGATTTTGCTATCAGCTGCTTGTACAGACTCTTTAGATTGTGCTCTTCTAAATGGCGCAGGAGAGACTGCTTTAAAAGTATCATTTTTAAAGTTGCCTACTTTACTTGAAGATTTACTTATATCTATTGTGGGCTCCTTTATATCCATATTGGTATCAATTTTAGGCTTGCTAGATTCTAAGTCAAACAGTGAACTTTTCTTTTCTGGCGTAGGAGTAGTTTTGATTTTTGTAGGCTTCTTTTTGCCTAATATATCATCATCAAAAAAACTGTCGTCACTGCCATCACTAAGTATACCCGCCAGTGGGTCATCTAGATTAAAACTCATGGTGCTTTAATAAATCTCACCAAAACACTTTGCAAAGTTAGTTCAGTTTATGTTTAGTAGATAAATAATAATGGTTAATTCCTTAAATATTTAAATTTTGATTGGTTATTTCTATTACATATCTTTTTAAATCTTTAAGTTTAGTAGTAGTAGTAGTAGTTTCGTCCATGGGACAGGCTCTTTAAGTTTATAGTTGATTTGTTTACAAGCAAAGCGCCATGGAAACGGATACGGAAATCCAAAAGCTAACCAGAAACGTCGACAACGTATTTTTAATTAAGGCAAAGAAGTCTAGCTAATGCAGCCTAATTATGAATATTATTATAAATATATTTTGCTGTAACTATCTACATAGGCTCAGCTTATTTTATGCTTTCACACGATATAGACAAGCAAATTACAGCGTTCTTACTATTTAGAATAAACAAAAGGTCTTATTGCTCAGCAGGCTTCTCCTCCCGGCTATATATAGACTAAACTAAATGATAAAAAAATAGAGAAAATAAGGGTATAGGTTTTCAAAACAAAGTTGGTTTTCTACTTTTAAATGATCTTTGGAGCCCATCGAAGAAAGATGCAGAAAGACAAAGAAATAGGACAATAGGTTATATGTAAATGTTATATAATAATATTAATTAGTTATACATAAACGATATAAGATGTATTACACAATATATGCGTCGTGATTAGAACATGTTCCATTACGAATAAGTACAAACTCTAACCTTTACCATATTTTTTTCAATTATCCTAAATACCCTTCTTCCTTGTATGATGTCATTCCCTCATATATTCCCAAACCCACAAATTTTAAATCCATCCAACAAAAGATATGTTAACTCTCCTTTTGTAATCATCTTATGTAATTATATTAAGAGTAATAACATTCGTCTATGATTTAAATTCAAAGAAATTCTAAATTTAACTTGAGCTTTCGCTTCTGTCACACAAAAAGCAGAGTTTATAAAATATTAAAAACTAACACTGAAAAACTGAGGATTCTAGCGAAATCCACAAGGGCAACGCCATTAATTAAAAAGAAGAAGAAGAATCTGTAGGCCTTTTCTTTTTTCTCTTTCATCTTTGAATAAATAGCTTCTATGATAAATAAGAAGATATAACTAATGTGAATTAAATATTTAAAAAGAAACAGTGCCATAATAAAATATAATACTCATTATAAAATCAATATATGTAGCTGATTTCTAAAAACACTTTAACTGAAATTATAAAATATGCAACAGTCATAATTTCAGTGTCAATAATTTCTGAACGAAAAGTTCGATTTCGATGAGAAATGTCATTTTTTATCTGTGGTAAAAATTTGTTGCTTCACGTCATCCAGTAGGTAGTCGGCTGTATTTTTAATTATTTATTCGTCAAAACAAAAGGGATTTTTATTACTTTAATCATTTTAATAGATTGCCAAATTAGAATTATGGAATTCATCGGTAAGTTTCCATTAATGTGATTCATATTCCTATGTTTATACACAAAGCTCGGAGCTTTTGTTCTAGAAAATTTGTTAACTCACGTTTTAATGTTGTTTACCAGCATCCGAAAAAGGTGATTCGACTGAGAATCGGGATCCTAATTCTCTTATAGCTAATGGTTCTTCGAAAAATGTAGTGAATATTAAAGAAGATGTAGGTGCTGAAAAATCACACATAGAAGCTCCCCCAGAGTGTACTCCTTGCACATCGGAGACTACCGAAGACACCGAAATCTGTGAGATACCAGAACAGGTCGAATTTACTGTAGTTTTTAACAAACTTAAACATGACATTACATTTGCTTACGATGCAACTGTATCAGAACTTAAGGCTCACTTAGAAAGAGTGTGTGGTGTGCCACAGTCAGCACAAAAACTAATTATTAAAGGCATGGCACGAGATACTATGACACTGCGAAATGCTGGTGTATCAAAAGGTGGAAAGGTGATGCTTGTTGGTTCTAAAATGGATGATATTCTAGCTGTGAAAAGTGCACCAAAGGTAATTTGGGCAATATAATTTACCTACCAATGATTTGTACACATATTGGCCTTGATAAATGGACTTTGGTAAAATTTTTTTTACAGGAAATATTGGAAGAAAAAGCAAGTAGTCAATCAAGTAAAGAACCCCTTTGTATGCAAAAAATCCACAGGAAAGTTTTAGACAAAGGCATTCCTCCTGATGCTATGCCTGGAATCAAAGGAGTCAAGGTATTAAATACAAATGATTTAATCAGCAAAACTCATTGAGTGCTTCATTTATTTAAAAAAAAATCTGTTATCATCAGGAGCCACTGCCCCCTATGCCATTGAGTGGGATGTTAAATAAACATGGAGGAAAGGTGAGGCTCACCTTCAAACCAGAACAAGACCAGTTATGGCTTGGCACAAAGGAGCGTACAGAGAAACTTGCTATGGCTTCAATAAAAGGTGACACTTCCTTTATTTTCCTGAATGGCGTTGTCAACAGTAGCTTTATATTTATTATTTCAATTTAGAATATGTATTGCTTTATTGAAATTTGATAAAAGGAAATCAATCTAGCTTTATAATAGTTGCTGTTATATTTGATCAGATTTGCATCCAGAATGACATATTAATGAATATCTTAAAGCAAATGCTTTAAAACCAGTCCCAGATAGACTGATATCTCAAAATGCCATTTGTTTCACAAACCAAGCAAATTAACTAGGCTGTTCTAACCATTGTGCTACTGAGGCTGAGGCTGAGGCACAGGATAGCCATCTAGTGAACTTAAAGACAAGTTGGTATTCAAATATTTCTTTATTCTTTTTCAGGCATCACATCGGAACCAATCAAAGATCATGAAGAATACCACATTATGGTAAGCAATAATAATGAGCTTCCTAAATTAGTTGATATAAGGTTACAGTTCAACATGGTATAAATATGATTTTTAATATTATTTTACAGTGTCTTCAACTAGGTCCTACAATGGCCTCCTGCTACTGGGTATATTGGGTGCCAGCTCAATACATTGAAGCTATAAAAGATGCTGTACTGGGAGTGTGGCAGTTCTTCTAATTACCTCAGCAAATTCTCAGCCAATAATAATATCTATCTTACCATAATGCTGATTGGGTAGTTGCAATATGGAAATTTAATGTTGTATTAAATCAATTTCAGGTACAATGTAATAGTACCATTACTTTTGTGATAACGTTTTGCCATGTCAATTAAAATTGTCCATTCAGAAACTGGCATCTATCTGGTCAAATGATAAATTTTATTTATTGTAATTGTAAGTTTGCATTTTATGCATTTGGGTTCAAAATTGTACAATCTTGCTACTACAAGAATATTCTATGAATGCCAACTTTTATGATAGAAACATTGATAATGAGCTTATTATCCTTTTCAAGTTTGAAACCTGATCTCTATTATGTGAACTTTACAATATTGAGTCACTTCAGTGAAGAATTGGACAGAATCATATTTGCAAATGACTGTCTAATATATTTCTATTGGTGTTTAGTGTTGTGTGATCATTGTAGTAAATTTAAAATTATGTATTCAAATTATTGTTCAAACTGGTATTGATGCCAATCCTTCACTGAATACTTTTAATCATAGAATTAGTGAAATAAAATGTTTTAAACAGAATTTTGGTTTTCAATTTCAATCTATAAATACATATAAAACAATGGCATAATGTATAAACAATTTATTTTGCATCAAAAAAATAATAAATATACTTCTTAATGCTTAAAATTAGGGTAGTTCCACTACATGGCACATGATTAAATAAATAAAAGCACACAATAGTGTAAAATATAAAATCTACATACTACAGGTATAATTTGGTCACTAGATATGTAAAAAATATATAATTTGTACTAATAATCACAACATATTGATTCCATTATCCATACTCAGATTGAACTGTCAAAGAGAATTCTCTGTTGGGAATAGTAGTTGCATGATACCAGATCCGAGTATCCAATAACACTGAAATTATAAATAGGAAAATATTATTCAACAGTTATATTGCAATTTTTCAAAGTTGATATTGTTGAGCACAGGTGTAAATTTGAAACAATGAAACGCATACAATTTCAAGTAGTACACCTACCAACATCACCTGCTTGAACATGAAACTGAAACTTATTACAGATATGATCACATTCTGGTACTGGAGCCACAGACCATATCTTACTACCTTTCACTTGTCCCTGCCACATAAGTCTTGATATGTAGTCCAACTATAGTCCAAATAAGATAACAACAATAACATTAGTAACATTTATTAGAAATCATTTCCTTTGCAAATCAAATAATAAAAATATTATTTACATGCATAACAGCTCCAATTTCATATCCAAAGAAAATATTTTCTGTGGCTGGAAATTCAGCATCTTCTGGTAAGAAATTAGGTATATCATAATACTGGCGAACTTTCGCTAGTATATCTGGATGACAATTACCCCTGCAATTTATAAAACTATTAGCTGTATAGTGTTTGTAGAGAAATGTTTATCTACAAACACAATACAGCTAATAATATTAAGAGTTAATAAACAAGATTTGTAATAAGCAATAAATAAAGAAAGCTAACAAGAATATAAATTTTTATTACATACCATCCCACATACCAAGGATCTTGTCCTGGTTCATATCTGGCCCTAGCCTCAGGCATATCAAACACTTCTTTTAGTGTGAACAGATCTGTTTTAAAATTCAAAAACTGACAGCCATCTTCAAGGCTATCATAGCTACCGTCAGTGTGTTGATATAGTCTTTTAAATAATTCAAAACTGAACTCTTTAGTTGCTCTCCAATAATTAATTGCATTTTTAACAATAATCGGTTTGGAGGAATAAAAATAATGCTGAAAAGCATTAAGTAAATTAATACACATAATATAAATTTGGTGCATAGTCACTTTATTTTACTTTGTACTATAAAAATGTGAAAATTCTTACAGCAAATTCCTGCCTCGTAACATTGTATAATATAATTGGTTTCGTAAGATTCTCGCAATAAGCACAATCAGCTAAAGGTCGAGTCACCTCCCACACGAGATAATTAGTTGGCACCAAACATCTTATGGCTAAAAAACTTTTGACCCAAGCGCTGCTTAACACCAAAAGCACAAATATTGATATAATAGCCAAAACAATGCTCTTTTTCGTTCTTTTGTTAGTTTGATCTAGATTACATATGTTATTATATTGTCTCAAAAATTCTAAACTCAAACCTCGTTTAATTGCCCGTTTTTGAATGCTTCGGAGTTTTTCACTTGCCCGTTTTTTATTAAGAGTCTTCAACATTTTATTACAAATTGATCATTTCATCTGATATCCTATATCTCAGCATAATAATTAATGTTATTAAATTCAATTAAAATAATTAAATTTTAATTCCAGGGACTACGATTGTTTACGAATGATTGTTTATGACAATTGACATTGACACTAACTTATTCATTGTTTAGTTTTTTTTTTAAATAGCGGGGTCCAGTCTATACTGATGATAAAGTATTACGTTTATGAAAACGCTAACGTTTGCGTTTTTTAGTCCGCCATATATATTATTCCAATTGCGTCCCGCGGTCCATTACTGATACGACTGCATAGCTACAGATACTTCTTTTTACGCGGTGTTTACCTTAAAATAATAATTAAAGCATAGAAATCGTGATAAATGAGCCAGTGAAGACATGTGAGTCGTATAGTATCAAAGGCGGCAAAGTAGGTAGATTGTCAAAAATGAGTTATGGGTATGGTAACACATGAAATCTAAAAATGAATATAATATAACTATCTTTTAGGATCATAGATGACTATATTACCCTTAAAAATCTGATTGAAAACTCAGTTTAGTTTCATAGCTGGAAATTTTTCTTATTTCACAATCAAAACCGGCCATATTTTAGTTTCAACCAATCAGAAGAGTCCATAAATGCGTGTTTCAATATGGTGGATAGTGCAGTTTACGTACGACTTTGTCTCGAGTTTTTTGTGTTTTTTATAGTGATTCAGTGCCTAAACATAGGAAATTATTATCATGGAGCATACTCCTATACTTGCTTCTAATAATTACACCAGAAAACGAAGAAGGAATACCGATAAATGGAAAATAAATGTGATGAAAAAACAAAGGTAATTTCTTGTTCTTAAGTAGGTTAGGGTTGTCACTTAAATTTAGCCTAACCATTAATTATATTTTGAAGTTAGTATTATAATTGTGAAAATTTTGTGATAAGTGCACATTACAAAATTATAGTATTTAGAGAATGTAGAAAGTATTTAACGAATTAAATATTATGATAAATACTGAAAGTATCTATTTTGTTAATTACAGTTAAAAAAAATCTGAGGCATGTTACATCTTTTCATTTATTTATTACTATTTTTTATTTAGATATGGGCCAAAGAGTATGCCACAGAGGGTTTGCCATCATAATACACCGGCGTTTAGATGTCAGAAAATCACTATGACACAAATGAAGAAAATTCATCAGGATTTTTATTTACATACAAATAAAAAAGATCAAGACGCTATTATCTTAAAATTGTGTACAATTATGCCTGCAAACTGCAACAGTAAAAATCAACACAAATATAAAGGCAGGAAACAAACGACTATAAAATATGGAGTTATTGTTAACAATACAAGAATACCTATCTGTAATAAATTCTTTTTGCATATATTTGGGATCACCAAACACAGAGTGGCATTTGTCATGAAAAAGTTTTATTACACTGGAGAAGTAGGCACTGAGCATCGCGGAGGGGACCGTAAAACTGACAAGTTTGCTGACCAAAAGAAATCTATACACAACTTTATCGCAACTTTACAATGTATAGAGTCTCACTATTGTAGAAAAACAAAGACAGCCGAACGTAAATATTTACCATCGGAATTAAATTTATCTAAATTATTTAAAATGTACAAAGTAAGTGAACATGTACATCCACTTGTAAAGTTATCCTACTTTCGAAACGTTTTTAACACATCTTATAACATTGGGTTTGGAACGCCAAAGACTGACGTGTGCTCAACATGCCTAGAATTCAAAGAAAAATTTAAAAATGAAACAGACCCAATAAAGAAAAATATATTAATGACTAAGAAACGTATTCATAATTTACGAGCTAAGGCATTTTTCCAAAAATTAAGCTATGCACCTGAAGGTGTCAAAGTGATTTCATTTGACTGTCAAAAAAACTTGCCGCTTCCGAAGTTGCCCGATCAATCAACATATTACAGCCGTCAATTATACTATTATAACTTTACCATGGTAGAAGGTACCTCGAACAATCCATTGTCAAGCCACAATGTTTTTGCTACTCATTTTCGGTGCAATAATCACCGAAAATGAGTACCATAAGGATTCCAACCTTATTGCATCTGCTGTATATCATAGACTCACCGTAACTGACAAAGCCGATGTCAAACATATTCGATTGATCGCTGACGGTTGCGGTGGTCAAAATAAAAATTGCATAGTTTTGGGTGCTTGTTGTAAGTGGCTATTAGAAAACTCAAGTATTCATACAATTGAATTAGTATTCCCGGTTACCGGGCATTCATTCATGCCTGCGGATCGTATTTTTGGTGTTATTGAAAGAAAACTGAAAACAAAAGAAGTTATTTTACACCCCGATGAAATAACAAAAGTGCTTAGAGAATCGTCAAGTATAGTAAAATTCGGAAACGATTGTGTTGTAAACGATTGGAGAGAATCTGTTAGAAAAGTGCTGAAGCAAACAACGTCATGGTCAGTCCAGTTTAAAGACTGTAAGAGATTTATATTAAAAAGATCAAAGAAAGTTGGAAATGTACTGATTCGTGGGGAACTAAATTACAAATCTGATTTGGGTAAATTCGAAAATGTGTGTCAGAAGAATAAACAAATATCAATGCTAAGTCCTGTACCTTTGCCAAACATAGTACCTATAAATAAAAACAAATTACAGGATGTAAAGAAACTACTTCAAAAACATTTTGGATTAGAGTGGGTAGCTTTAGAATCTTTGACATTTTATAAAGAATTGTTTGAAACTCAAGAGGAACTAGTGGCTCCACAAAACGAAGAAAGTTTCTGCAATGAACGAATTGACGAAACTATTGAGTTACACGTCTAAATATTATGTTAGTGTTCAGTAGTAGATAGTTTTTTTTACTTACTTTTATTAACAAATATCATACGTGAATAAATACATTACGTGATTGTGATTAAAATTATTTGTTTGGTTTATTACAGTTAGTAAAATCTAAATACTTGAACATTTATTAATATTTATATAATAATTCATGCTTCTGATTATTTTCTAATAAAATTACTTTAAAGATAATTATTTTATTTTGACAACCCTGTTCTTCTATTAAACTGTTAAATTCAAATGCGGTTTCTATGATATTTGGTTAGTGTCAAATGCGGCCATATCTACCAAGCTTAGTTTCAAATACGGCTATATTTAAAATTGAGTATCAAAGGTGGTAATCTAGCAACTTTATTTGCATATTACGATGTCTTCAGTTCATGTTAGTCTTCAAATTAGTCTTCATTAACATTTATCATAACCAAACATTACATTGAAATACCTTCTATGAAAATCCTCATCTAAAAATGCGATTGTGTGGTTTTTTCTCATTTGCCAAAAATTTGGTTCGACCTACTTTGCCGTCTTTGATACTATACGACTCATGTATTCGTCTTTATTATTTTATGACCCATGTCAGTGTATTAGAAAGAGATGCATCATATTTTCAATAGGCTACTTCGTTCATATTTAATTTTGTAAAATAAATAGTTCTATCAATTACTGCTTCATTTAAATTATCGATTCTCAGATAGATTTTAGAGCAGAATCATGACTGCGTTTAGTCCATGACAAGTTTGATCTTGTTACACGCTGCAACTATTGTTGTTTAAAGGCTTCAGTTTTCGGAAATCTGTAGCAAAATAAAGTTTGTTTCACAATTAATAGCGTATTAATTTAAACCGTAAAATAATCGTCATTATTTTGAAATTAGAATTTTATCTTTCATTTGTTACATACTAGCTGTTGTCTCGCGACTTCGCATGCGTCAACCCCATATCACGTAGCTACCCGTAGGTGAAAGAATTTTTAAAATTGGTTCTGTAGCTTCAAAGCCAATTCGTTGTAAACAAATATACAAACATACAAAACAATATTTCCTTTTTATAATATTAGTATGGACTTCATATAGATAACAACTATCAATATATATGTATTAATACTAATAAATTATCAAACATAATATGTATCATTATTATGGTAGTAGAATATAATAAAATTGTGTTATCGATATAGAAATGTACATCACTAGAAGAAAAAAGATAATCTCTACGATGTAAACAAAACTTCTGATATTTAATGCAAAAGTCCCCAGATATTTGGACATGAAGTTTTACACGTACTATCAGTATTATAATAACTTTAAATTTCAAAATCACAAAGACATGTACAGTTACTATACTATCACTACTGATCAGTCGTTCTTCTCAGTTCAAGATATCTCTCCTTAGTTTTGCGAACCGTTGTCAAAGTTTTCGACTTTCACAAATATGTACTATGAAAAACCTAGACCGAATTTATTTTTATATTGATATCATTCGACGTGTGGATGCATAATGTCACATATGAAAAATACCGCATATAAAAAAACAAGCTGAATTTTTGTTCTTGATTCCAAACCTGAATTTGGATGAATTGAGTCAATTGAAGTTACGAGCAACCAATAAGTTGGCTCATCAATCACTAATGTTGACATATAAACCAAACATCGTTCCTTTACACGTAACATAATAAATAAGTTAAACTTACGATTCAAATAAATTAAAATTAATTTGAAAGTTAGATATTATAAGAAATACAAAACGATGACATATTTATGAATTTATGAAACAAAATTTGAATGAATATCATAGACAAGATCTAAACATCGTTAGTGACATCTAGTTTGATTTCAAGAACTAACTTTTATTTTTTGAATACTTCTTCATTCGATTGTTAAATTAATTTAATTATTGTATATTCTATTTGAGGACATACCACGCCAAATTTCTATGATGGCATGTACACTACTGATAAACTTCCTAAACGAAGTGAATAAGAAAGTTTTCTAGTCTACGATTCGACTCAAGTCAAACACAAATTGTCTATTGATTAATCCTATCTGACGCTGTCATGTCAACGAACTGAGGAACTGATGATCTTGGCGGTTTAATAACTGTTTCTATAAAAAACTTCAGAAATGCCTCCAAAAAAACGTGACAAAGATAACGAAACCAACAAAAACTCAAAAATTGATCATTTACAAGCTGATCATGAACTATTTCTACAAGCTTTCGAAAGTAAGTTTTATTAGTGTCAATGTTAGCGTTTCCTTCTCATTGGCTTGTTCACTATAGTTAAATATATGTTTTCAGAGCCTACTCAAATATACAGATTCTTACGGACTCGCAACATGCTCTCGGTATGTAAGCCACGTCGTTTAACAACGTTAACTATACATTTTCGCAATGTAGTTACTCCAATCTATTTCTTTATTTCCAGCCAATATTTCTTAACAGGACGTTATCTTATATGAAACGAAGAATGTCTAGAAGCAATAAAAGTCGTATCGGTTTCAAAGTAGACTCTTTACTAGACAAAATAACTTTGAAGAAGAGCACTGAACTCCAGCCAAACAGTTTAGGAGGTTACATGACTCTAACATTTCTAGGTTTTTATGACAAAAGTCTCGATGATCCTAGAGATTACCAAGTTAAAGTCGAAACTTTGCTACTAAAAATTTGTCATAAAAAAAGAAAAGAAAGTTCTTCTGCAATAGTTGAAGTTTCAGTAAGTACTGCACAAAACTAACTATATTATAGACTAGCTTTTGCCTGCAACTTCGTCCGCATGGTAAAATTACTTTGAGCAGCATTTTTAATGAATATTTATTCATTATATTGTGTAAAATATCTGAAATAAAGTTTCATCCCCTATTTTACTCCCTTAGGGGTGGAATTTATCAAAATCCTTTCTTATGGGATGCCTATGTTATATTAGCTTTATGCATGCAAAGTCTCAGCCCAATCAGTTTAAAATTGACAAAGTTTCATACAAACTTTCATCCCCTATTTTAACCCCTTGGGGATAGAATTGATTGAAATCTTTTCTTAGTGGATGCCCACGTCATAACATTTACCTGCATGCCAAATTTCAGCCCGATCCGTCCAGTTGTTTGGGCTGTGCGTTGATAGATCACTATGTCAGTCAGTCACCTTTGAGTTATATATATTTAGATTAAAAAGAAAATTATTAAAGAAAGTGGTGCATTAAATTTAGTACTTTACATTGGTATATCAAGAAAGTTTATAGATGCACAATATTTACTTGTTTAACATTCTCCAGGTTGGAAGTTGTTCGGTACCACTGAACCCATCAACATCGGAGCCACCCGCAATGGCATCAGCAGTGAGCATCTCCAGTGATACATTCAGTCCATCCCAAGGTCCTAATGTGAAGTCCTATATGCTTATGCTAAGAGTTACAGTCACAAGGACATCAGGTTGCAGCACTACTAATGGAGCTTCCAGCTCAAATGAAATAACTAATGGAGACAGTGATGGTAAATATTTTATGATCTTTAAATTATTTTGTAATATATCTTTTAATAGTAAACATTAATATGAAAAAGTTTACTTATTCGAAATTTACTTTCTTTTGAATATCAAAGTGAACATGTTGTCAATATATTTTATAGAACCAGTAACAAAGAGGCTGAAATCATCTGATCACTTAAACTCCACATCAAGTGACAATAAATGGACGAAACTCTATGGCAGTGAATTGATTGTCTATGACAAACACAATCGTTGTCTCCTCACAAATGGAGAGTATGACTTGGTGCTACATGATGCAACTCCCGGTGGTAGAAGTGCAACCATAGCTAGATCACCGCACAAAGCACTGATGGCACAGTGGGAAACTATACCTAGCGTGAGTCATTAAAATTATAATGTCATAAAAATCCAAACAACCATGCGGTTATCAAAATTGCCAAATTTGCACAATTGCTTTTCAACTCTACTCTAAATGCATTAAGGTTTAAAGTAAAGTGAAGAAATATCCTGATGCACTGTTAACTGTACATTCAATACAACTAAAAGGAGCTAATATTTACAGCTATTAATATATACACATTTTATAAATATATCTTTTTTCTAGGAAAATGACTTGCATGCTGAAACAAACCCATTTGACATATTTAAAGTACGTCCACTCCTCAAACTGAAACTTAGCTGGAGTCAAGAGCCTACAAATGGTTTAGTGAATAGACCTAAATTATATCAACAGAATAGTGATACCAATGGGATAAAAAAAGATGCTAGCAGCAGTAAAGATAAACATTCTACACAGAAAGGCAGCAACAGTGAAATAAAAAATGGTAATATTCTTTTCTACATAATTCTGTAATTTCAACAATCTATCAGTGGCAGATCGGTACTCCTTTTGGTAAGTGAAAGAAGATTGAAAGAAAAATTAGAAACCCTATTAATGAACATGTGGTGCTTATGTTTTCGCTTTTCAGTTGTCTTAGGCCATAACCCATTTGTCACTTGGCCCATGCCCTGAAGATTATCTAAATAATAAATTGTTTAGTGTAAGTGCTGATGCATATATGATATTATTTTTGTTCCTTATATTTGTCATTTCTTAAAACTATTTTTAAATGTGTATATTTTATTGGTTTTATAGTTACCAAATTAGTTGATGTATATCTCTTAAGGTCAAAATTGTGTAAGTTAAAAAACTAGACATTTTTGAAATAATATAGTTTTGAGCCCCATAGCAGAAGGGTTTTGATCTGTCTGCGACAGATTATAAAAACCTGATAATAAAATTCTGTTTCTGCTAGTGTAATTTTTTTATTTATGTAAGACTGCCGAACTGTCTGCAGACCTACTCGGCTGTCTGCGACAATGTTGCAATGTCGCTCGTTGTTCTGCCTTGGGGGTTTTGAGGGTCTGAGGTGTCAATCAATTATGAAATTGGTCTCTTACCCAACATAGTTTGGGAATCCCTGTTGTACAGACTATGTTCACTGGACACTATTCCATTTCTGTGGGAATTGAATGCTATTTCCTTTCTCTATGTTAATGCTGTCTACATATAAAGTCTTAATTATTATTACCAAGGTGCCCATATTTTCTATTCTTCTAGGTTGCTTCAAAGAGGTTGCTGTTTTTTTAGCAATAAGGCTGTATAGTTTCGTGTTGTTTTCCTGTCTGCATAGTATGGAATATAGTATATTATGATTACAAACATTTGAAATTTTAAATGTGTGTATTTTGTAACTTTTTAAACACAATAACTAAATTTTAAGACATGTTCAAGTTTTTTTTGTTGTTTGCTAGGTGAAAAATCTAAGGAGTCTACCGAAGGCGAATCGAAACGTCAACAGATAATATATCAGTTCTTGTATAATAACAACTCGCGACAACAGACCGAGGCGTGCGACGACCTCCACTGTCCATGGTGTTCACTAGACTGCGGTACACTCTACTCACTTCTGAAGCATTTGAAACTGTGCCACTCCAGATTTAACTTCACATATTTTGTAAGTAAATGCTAATATAATGTTGTGAGGCTTGTGGGGTTTTTATACATTCTTGAAATCAGTTACATTTACTGTTTCATAATGTGTATATTTTATATAAGTAATATATGTATGTACGAGTATCTTTATCTATATAAATATTATGAAGAGAAAAGATTTGATTGTTTCTTTGTTTAATCAAATAATTCTTTTATCTACGGGTAGCTACATCATATGGGGTATAATTACACATGCGAAGTCGCGAGAAAAGAGCTAGTATATAGATATATATCTGGTGTCACAATGTATGTTTTTGATAAACTTGATTAATAAAAATACACATGTATCTGTAATTTAGTCTAAACTAAAGAACAGACAGGAAGTTATTTACCTAAACATCTTTATTTTATTTTTAACAAATCAGCACTGATCTATAAGAATTTTGTAAGAGAATATAAGCGAAAGATAATTTTGGGATGTTTTTATATTGTTAACAATATAATTCTTCTATAATCTAATTAGGGATAGTGTCAGGCAGTACTCGATCTGCGCCATATACATTCACTGAACACTAATGAAATCATATTAACAGTTCGTAAATCAGAAGTTTCGTTTATTTCGTATGTTCGCTGTTGTGTTGACTTTAGTACTATAATTATATTCAATTCAATTTATAACTTCAGTATGTTTCAAAAATATGAAAAAGTATTTTATAGTACAACTGGCTTCATGTCATCAAATCACATTGAATTTTGAAAGATATATCATTCAAATTTAATTTCCAGTAGGTATTTTAGAGTGGACAGACAGACAACCGAGTTATCTCATAAGAGTACCATTTCTCCTTTATAGGGTTCCGTACTTTAAAAATAAAAAACGGAACCCTCACTTTTTTATCGGTCTGTCTATCTGTTAAGACCCATTTTCTCAGGAAAACGTCGAGTTCAAGCTGAAATATCAAATAGTCAGGTTTATAGTTCCTTGGAGCTGTGAAAAAATCACACTTCTAAGCCAACATTGCGTTGACTTAGAAGTGTTATTTTTATAAAAGATATAGCCGAAACTCGCAAGAGAATCAAAACCTACATGGTAACACAGATAAAGGAAAAATTGCGAAAACTGTAAATTTTAGTTACATTCTATAATAAAAATATTTTTATTAATATCCGAACTAGTACCTCACGAACGCGTAGAGGTATTAAGTTGAAATTCATATAAAATACTCGGAACTATGATACATTTAAGCTGTAACAAAATCAATTTTCTATGTCAACACAATAAAAAAAATAAAAACTTAAACCGCATATTTTCAAACTCGCAATTACTCCCAAGAGAATCAAAACCCAAAGGGTACTTCCAGTCGACCTAAAATCTTGAAATTTTGCATGAAACAATGATTTATATCACGTACAAAGGAAAAATTGTGAAAACCTTAAATTTTTAACTTATAGCATACAGGTTTGTAGGGAACCTCAGATGCGTGAGTTCGACTCGCACTGTTTTTTTTTTTAAATCGTCCAAGTACAATAACGCGACATTCCAGCCGATCCCCGGCGGGGCTCGTATAGACGTGTCGATCAACGAGTTGTACGACGGCTCGTACACTGGGTCCCCACACGATCTGATAGCGGGCGCAGGGCGGGGGCGGGGCGGGGCGCGGGGCCCGGCGCGCCGCACCACGCTCACGCACCTGCTGGCGTGGAGGCCCCGCGCTAGGCGCCGCGCGCCCCGGCACAGCCTCGCTGAGTTCCTGGAGCTAGACGACACGGAGCTTGTGGAGGCCCAGCGACCTTACCTCACCGGACACAACAGGTGAGTCTATGGTTCGGTGCGTTGTAGGTAAGACGCTCATTCATCTATTAGCGTGGAGGCCCTGCGCAAGACTCAACAGATAGCGACACAGCCTCGCCGAGTTCCTGGAGCCAGATGACACGGAGCTTGTGGAGGCCCAGCTACCTTACCTCAGCAGACACAACAGGTGAGTCTATGGTTCGGTGCGTTGTAGGTAAGACGCTCATTCATCTATACGCGTGGAGACCCTGCGCTAGACTCAACAGTTCTCGACACAGCCTCGCCGAGTTCCTGGAGCTAGATGATACTAAGCTTCTGGAGGCCCAGCGACCTTACCTCACCGGATACTACAGGTGGAGTCTATGCCTATGGGACATATAAGCAAAGCTTGGTGCAGATAGCAGCACTGGGGTTGCAGTCTCGCTCAACAGAATTTGCGATCGCAATCTTACCGAATTCGGTCGCTTACTCAAAGCGATTGTAAGTTAACGATTATTGCAAGTCTCCAGTTAGTTATATTGTTATTCGTTTAGCATGCTCCGAGTGCGTCTCTCAAATTAGCGATATTAGTTAGTTTCCTGGCAATCGAGTCTGACAGAGAACTTGTCTCAGGCCCACCTTCTGTAAGGGAAGCCTTCTACACGACTTAACGCGATATCATTAGTTCCGTAGATCAATGTTCATAAAGATAACTAAACTAAATCTTATAAAAATCTATTTCAAAACATGTTTATTTTCTGCAGGTTATATCACCACACCATTACCTGCCTACCTGTATATCCCAACGAACTAGACATAGACTCGGAAAGCGAGACAGACCCACTGTGGTTGCAGCAGAAGACTATGATGATGATAGATGAGTTCACAGACGTGAACGAAGGCGAAAAGGAGCTCATGAAGATGTGGAACCTCCACGTTATGAAATATAACTACGTGGGCGACTGCCAGATACCGCTCGCCTGTCAGATGTTCCTCCAAATGAAGGGTAAAGAGCTCCTAGAGAAGAATCTCTACAGGAACTTTGTACTGCACATGTGTTCATTGCACGACTTTGGCCTTCTCAGTCCAGTCGCGCTGTACCAAACTATACAAATGCTCAACCAAATGTTGGCAGACAACGCCGAAGCCAAAGAAAAGATGAGGGAATCTTTAAAATCCCAACGGGAACACTGGCATGCCGTTGGTAAGTTTCATCAACCAGTTGTTATCGACCAAAAACCGTTAGCCACCACTGCCAAGTTGAACAACGTCGAAGCATCACCTTCGGTCAGACGGAAAACTTCCAATCTTCAAAACGCTAACAGGATGGCCAGTGCCAGTGCCAACTTCAATAAATCAGCGAGCCCTGGACCCAGTCATGTGGAGAGCAAACGGAAAATGTCTTCGGGCAGTATACACAGCCGCAAACGGTCCTCCATTTCGGAACGAAAGAGTTCCGTATAGCGAATATTCAGTATCTAATTGGACTGTTATCGTATTGAAGTACAACACTGTAGCACATATTTTACTGTACTGGAAGGACTGACGTTTCGATCGCATGCCATCAATTGCCAGGTAAATGGTTGTAAAATAAAAATGGTTCAAATTTAAAAAATAATGTTCTGTTAAATTTTAATGGTGCATTGAATCCTATGAATGATTTAATCGCCAGTTGAAATGATTTTGCATGTTATTTATATTTTTTGGCTGCATATCAACTGGAGCAATTTTATAAATGGAATTCTGTGTAGCAGTATAAGTAATATATTGTCCATTAGATGGATGACAATTAAGTTGCTAAGTTATAAATGGTGTTAAGATCCGTTTCATTGATCTTAGATCTCTGTGTGTATGTAGTTTCTTAATCAGTATTCAGGGGCCGTACTCAGGTTCCTGCATTCTGGGTCGGCAAATTTTAGTGGCGGCATTTATTGTTTAGAAAGTGATGATTGATGACTAAATAATTTTAATTGGAAACAAAACCTTACACCTATAGTAATCAAATGAGGTGTATTATTAGTACACATTTAAAGGATCAGAAATTTGTCATTATATCCAGTGCGACATAAACCCTAGAGCGGTCCCTGATCAGTTTCTTTTAGCATATGTTAAATTCAAATTTCTTAACTGTGATTGTATAAATGAATCATTAGTTAGTAGTAGTTCGTGCAAATAAATACGAATTGACGTAGTGTTATAGCTGTGTAATCGTGTTTGATTGAAATGAATTCATGTACAATTAACATTGTAACAACACTGCCAATACTTAAGAAGTTCTTAATTAGACGTGTCGATATTATTATAATAGAACTGATTATACAGTAGAAATAATAGACCAATTCACATAACATTATTACTAAATTTGAGATTTCATAGTTATGCTACACTAACTTCAACCTTTTTTTTTTCATTTAAAGACCTCTGTCAATTCTAGTATTAACTTTAACTCAAACGAACTTCGATATAAGACAATACCACTGAATCGCACAATAGCAATAATCGAACTAAATACAGTGTTCATTAACGTAATTTAATAGAAAAAAAATAAGACCTTTTTGAAACCTGTGTTCATGGCGATGAATGACAAGTTTTTATAAATATTTTTATAATGAAATAAAATAATTGAGACTTGGTATTGCTATTTAATTATGAATGCAGTACTTTCTGCCTATTGAAATTGTGTTGTCAACTCGATTACGTTTTTACTCATGACACGTTATTTTAAAACTAAACATAAAGCTAACAGGAGCCATCTATGTGGTTCCAAGTTCGAATTCTCCGTTGGGTCATTATAGGAAATGTTTTTTGTATATTGTGATTAAAATTATCATATAGCGACAAATAGCAAAGATTAAACATGTCGTTAATTATTAGTAACAGGTATCCTTATCAATGGTCGCTTCGTGAATTTACCATCAAACGTAGGCCTCTATTATATACTAAATTAGTTGTCATTTTTAAATACAATGAACAAAAAATTCTATTTGGATGAGATATGGAATTAGTGGGTCTGCCTTTATGGCAGAGCTTCTTGTTATAACGCAAAACAGCAGTTGGCATAATTTTATTTCGCAGAAACCACAAACAATATTTATGCGAAAATAAATTACGAATAGATAGTATGACGGGACGTAAAACAGTAAATTAAAAAATCTAATTAGAGCACATTTTTTTATTATTACAAATGATAATTATCTCAAGGGAAGTGGATAGTGCTTTACAAACATTAATACATACATTTATCATTTGTAACTGATACAAATTTGATTAGCACTGGATTTTTTTTACGTGCGATGGGTACATTCTACGATCTCTTGATGTTAGACGAAGGGTGTGTTGTATGAGTTTTCACATTGATATTCGCAACCGAATTCATAGTATTTTGGTATGTGGACCGGCATAGCGCCCCTAGCGTTAACTATAAGGAATTGTGAATTTTCCATATAAAGGAGATTGTCCAAAATAAGGTATTCAGTTTCACATTGTATCACGATGTATAACTTACTGCATTTGTAAGATTTCAGATGTGTACAATAAGTCACAAAAGATTTTATATATCGCACGTTGAGAACGATAGTGTCGCTATCGTTCAAAATGTGCAAAAAATGCGATTTTGAGTAATGAGCGTTTAAAGTTCAAGAAATTGTAAGCAGCCCCTCTTAACAACGTATCGTCACTACGCCACCTAGCAGTTTCTATGCAGGCTACGTTCACAGGGATCTTTGCATTTTAAAGTTTTATACTTAACAAAGAAAAATGTTGTCAAAAGTCAAAAATACGTCATCTTTGGTTAGTGACAATGTCATTCTCAACGTGCTATATCAAGTTTGCTGATTTCTGAAAAATGTCTAAAATTGTTATCAAAAATAGGTTTTTTAAAGACTTCAATGCGAACCCATTTATTGTATTTTTGCTTCTTTTTTGGCTAAAATGTAGTATTTTGTCGAAACAAATTAACGCAACATATATTATTCTTCTTCCTTCCTTATTCTAGTTGCCGGTGTATCAGTTATTGAATAGAAATTCGAAAAGTCGATAAATTACTTTGATACTGGCAACCCTCCAAGGTAATGTCAAAAGTTTATAGTAAACGTGATTTTAATCTTGTGATTTGCATTATTTTTTCAGCGAAGTTGTGGTTTGATATTTTTGATAATTTAATAAAATTTTATAACTTAATTTTTAATATTATATCATTGTGATACAACAAGAAACCATATTTGATAAATCTCCTACTCGTTTGTTAGCGAGCATTGACTCGTGAGTATCCTGATGAGCCTAGAAATTATGAAACTTAGCATTCAATTGAACTTAGATAATTTTTTTATTTTATTAATCTGCTATATTTTCCTAATTTTAGTTAGAACAAATTTTAACAACTGCGTGATACATGCATAAGAAATTGGTCAATATTTCACTATAAATAAATTGAATTATAATCAGTGTTATTAGTGGAATGAATTCGGCTATTATCATTTAAGATATAATTTAATGTATTTTTATATTAATTCGCTTTTTTGAAATAGTTCATCGAATTTCTCTTATTAGATAGATAAAATAATAGATTCACGGCATTGTAATTTAATCTCGAATAAAATTTACAATGTATTCCACTACTAACTTTTGATTTTATTTGAATAAGACATCGCTTTAGTCATTTTAATATTTTATGAACATGTTTGATAAAGAAACCACCAATATTATAAGCAGTTAAGTACACTCAAACATTTCATATAGTATGCCGTGTAAGTTTAGATTTAAAGCATAATAATTTTTATTAATTTAATTTAAATAATGTATTTCAACTATAGTTCTCCATACAAAACCGATTATTTACAAAATTTTGTAAGTATTCAAATTAATGGTATCACATCACATTCTATCTATCAGTTAAATATAATGTAAGTTATTTCTTTATCAACAAAGACAGTAAATAAGGCGCCCATAAAAGTGCCTTGAGTGTACTCATGATATAGGTACCATCCCCTTACTAGAATTTACGCTAGTAACCATCATTTATGCAACACAATGTAATTATTGTGTTGTATGTATGTAATATAAGATTAAAATAGTTTTTAATCTTATATTTTTGTTTATATTATTAAATTTCTGGATTTTATTAAGCATTTCCATTTTGAATGTTAATTTTAATGAAAACAAAAAACATTATTTTGTTATTTTTTGTATTGTTCCATTTTGAATAATGTTCAGTAAATTACTTGTACTTACTATGAAGTGAAATATATAATAATTATTTTCGATATTAGAATTTTTATTTCAAATCCTTATATAATGAGAAAGTATTAAAAACTATTCTCGAAATCTAAACTATTCTTATACATATAAGTCATAGTTTGTTTTTAGCGTTTTTAACGTTTTTCTTTAATTATGTCTATGTTTCAACAACTAAAATATTTTTTTTATGAAAAATGCTTATAAATCCACTTCATCCCATTTTTCATTAAGAAATTTTTTCAGTATAGCATTTTGAATGCAAAATTGATCAAATATAATTTATTTTTTGAATCGCTAATTTTAGTTATTTTATATAACTTGTAAGATTAAAGCGAAAATTACATGGTCCAAAACTGTCAACTTGGATCATAGACACTAATGTCAACATAGGCTCTGTCATATGTATTTAAAGATGTAGAAGAAGAAACTTTCGTCCATCATAATGTATTTTGATGTCATCGTTTCCGGTCAAGAATTGACAGAAATCAGTTTTTTATTTACGACTATCTTTGCGCTGATAGTTGTACTTTCGCCAAACGCCTTTTACAATCAAATCAGTACTTATATTAAAACATATACTTATCTTCTTATATATAAAAATGAATCGCAAAATGTGTTGGTAAGCGCATAACTCAACAACGCCTCGACCAATTTGGCCAAATCTTTTTTTAAAATGTTCGTTGAAGTTCAAGGATGGTTTTTACGGCGGATGGTTTTTTTAGAAAAATTAGAATTATTGCTGGAAAAACCCTAAAAATAGCCCTTTTCTTTTTCCCATACAAATGATTTGTAACTAAAACGTAGTCAATTTGAGCTTTATTGCTATGGTATAAAGTTCATATTAAATTACAAGCACTCACTGTTGTCTAAGCAATGTAGGCTTTTTGACAGGACGAAGTCTGTCGGGTCAGCTAGTATTAAAATAAATATATAAAAACGGTTTTTTCATGAAATAGCCGATAGTATCATGATGAAGTGATTTGATCTCTTCTACGCCCCGGCTACGATATACATAGCTCAACTCAGCCATACAAAGTAAAAACTTTCCAACATCACATAAAGTTACTTTGCTTTGAAAGCTTCGCAAAGCTAAGGTCTATCTTAGAGCACTTTCACTTAGTCAAAGAATAGCTTATTAGGTTTTAATCAGCGGCTTTAAAGCTTCTAAACAGACAACACAAATAGACGGATGATACCCGAGCTCGAGAGTGTACTTGTAAAATATATGTAAAAATAAAATATTATTAATTCAAAATTCCGATACAAGTATTTAAGTGCAATGCATGTAACGTTGGATGTTTGGATATTGACTTAAAAGTAACTTAAAACTTATGTAGTTATATCTTAGTTATATATAATAATCAACAGGTAATAAATTTCAAAGCCACAAATCACAAAATAAATAAAAATGTCAAACAAGTAGTTGACTCTTTGAGTTGGCTTAAAAAAATTGAAAATAACTGACATGAATATCAAAATTAGAACTGTCAAGGAGGCCTTGTAAAGAGAAAAATGGAAAGCCATTTCACAAAGTTTACAAACTGAAATTTGTTGTTTTAAAAATGTCACACTTGAAGAACAAATACAAATTAGCAGAGAAAATTAAAATAGACACACAGGCTACCCATAGAAATGAAGACGAAGGTACCGAGGGTAAATGATAATTGAACATTTAGAAAC
Source organism: Diatraea saccharalis (assembly GCA_918026875.4). Lineage (NCBI taxonomy): Eukaryota > Metazoa > Arthropoda > Insecta > Lepidoptera > Crambidae > Diatraea > Diatraea saccharalis. The sequence continues at coordinate 11,722,333 of OU893337.1, forward strand.
AAGATATTAATTGTAGAATTAATCTTGAAACCTGTTTTTCCCATAGAGGAAGCTGTAAGTTATGATCCTACGGAGACCTGTACATATGCTGGTGAGTAATATCGTTATAATGATTAGCCTTGTGCTTTATACTAACGATGATTACTTTTCCAGTTACCGTGTCAAAGAAAACCTCACCTTGTGCAGAGGAAGAATCAGCTTTATGTGCTGGACAAAAATCGTTCATCAGCATTCACTCTACTGACCAACTATGTCAAGTGGCTGACATCGAAAACCCTTTGAACTTAGACGAATGTCACGTGGAAGTTTTAAGTCTCAACGAAGTATTCCCTTCGACTTCAGAAGAAAGTCTTTCAAATGAAGACGATTCGCCAGTGCAAAGAAAGCACAGGAACAAGAATAAAACGGCGACGATACAAAAGTGTCAATCTGAGAATGCAGCTAAGTCGGGCTATGTGCCCACAAACAGTAAGTCGTCTACTCAATCCGGGAGGCAGAAGGAGCAACTGGAGGGTCAATCGTCTGGATATTCGGATTTCGATATACCGAAAAGCACAATGTACGTAGTCGGAAGTAATCCTGGAGAACCGAAAAAGTCTTACCCTGATCCACCGAAGAAGATATCTAAAACAGTAAATTACTCTTATTTACTTACTACCGATTTTATCACGACTTCGCCCGCATAAATTATAGCCTATAAACACTCGCGTATGATGTAGGTTGCCGTAGGTGAAAGAATTTTCATGATCGGATCAGTATTTCTGAAGATTACAAAAAGTCCAAACAAAGTCTTAGTATAGATTACTTAACTGCCTTGTCACAAATAATGTACCTATATTGCAAACTTTACTCGAATCATATGGCGATAATAGGATACTGTATCCTGAAAGCTACCTTAACCTTAGTGTTTTAAATGTTAAATTCGAAATTAATGCTAGAAAATGTAATACCATCACTATCTAATTCGTTCAACCTCTTGAATCATAACTACTATTCATTATCACCTCTTATAATATTTGTTCATTTCACATCGTTATCAGATGAAAAAGTTTCTACGAAATATAGACAAACACAAGAACGAACAAAACAGTAAAATAAACGAGAAGGCGCTCAGCAAGTTGACCACGATGCGCGGCATCCTCAAAGACGGCCGCTGCGGACCCGAGTGTACGGGTGATTCAGTGCCAAGTCCAGAAGATTACACTACTCGTTAGTTCACATAGATATTGAATAAGGAAAAATAAATAAACTAATTGCGTAATAATAATCATGTCAGGATATAATGATGTCAGGAGAAAGGAGTCTCTTCCAGCTGTTGGCCCGTGGCATTTTGCCTACTTGCCACCCTGTAGTTACGCCACTGAACAGAACCATCATTATTAGATCCGATAAATCCTTGTAAACGACGTATGGGTTCGGATAAAAAATTGTTTCTTCGAGCCTTTTCATCGTTCGTTCTAATGTTTCTTTAAACTTTGTTGATACATCCGGAACCATCGCAGCACCTATGACTCTAGCTTTCATACTTACACTACACTTCTTTTTAGGGTTCCGAACCTCGAAAGGAAAAAACGGAACCCTTATAGGATCATTTTGTTGTGCGACCGTCCGTCAAGATCCTTTTTCTCAGGAACGCGTGGGGGTATCAAGCTGAAATTTATATCAAATACTCAGGTTTACTGTTCCTTGGGGCTGTGAAAATATCAAATTTCCAAGCCAACGCAATTTAAAGATACAGCCGTTTATGCCGCAAATTTTCGAAACTCGCAACCCCCGTGAATTTAGAATCTTGAAATTTGGTACGAAGCAACGTCTTATAGCACAGACAAAGGAAACATTGCGAAAACCGTACATTTTCATTTACAACATATACTTGATAAAAATATTTTAATAAATACCTACAGGTTTGTACGAAACCCTCGCTGCGCGAGTTGGACTCGCTACATTATTATTAAATGTAAATATAATCATTAAGCTATGCAATTTTGTTTCATTAATTTCAGCAGCAGAATTAGCAGTGCCGTTTCCAATGGACTTCTGTCCACAGCCTCATTTCACGAAGCAGAGTTCAGACAAAAATGTAACTTTCAACACTCAAGTGGTGATCATACACTTCAGCGGAGACCTATGCGTCGGTCAAAGCGTCGAAACACTCAGCAAAGAGAAAGACCAGCAAGCTAGAAACTCGGAATTGAGAAAAACCTTTCTGACCAAATACAACGAATTTTGGCCCACACAAAAATAATTTTAAGTCTAGATTGTAATTACCTTGTCTTTAGTGATAACTGTGAGCGAGTATTCAGATTCGACGACCTTCTTAATTATGTACAATGTTAAATTATTATTAAGTTTTATGTTTCGTCTCGTTTTATTTATTGAAAACTTTATCACATTCAACTCGAATTGTACTTAGGTAATATTGTTAAATCAAATAAACCATTGATGTTATATAAAATATCATTTCTAAATATTATTTTTATTTAAATAAAACACCTCATTCTAATCAAATATAATTTAATTACCTACTTAAAGTTATATCACAGTTTCGTCTTTAATTGATGGGTTTGGAGGAAATTTTCCATAAGACTAATTCTTTTACGCGATCGTAAATGAAATATTTAGGAAAGTCGAGGGGAAGTTGTTCGACTATCCACGTGGAATGAGCGTTGCCTGTCTTGACCTTGTCCAATAAGGCGAGGAATGTCTCGTAGCAGGGTGCTACGGAATCCATATGTTCTATAGTGAACACGTAGCGTTTCTCTAGGACTACATACAATGTTTTCGGAGTTGTAGTGTCCAGAATTTTTTGTATTGTGGCCACGAACGCCGCGGTGACGTCATCGTCGTAGATAACTGCAATTATAAACCAACTATAGACTATTCTGAGAGGGGCGAAGAATCGAGACTCGAAAGTTAGCATTTAATGTAAACGTACGAATCGCTATAATACACCTCTGCATAGTGGGATAGGTATTATATATATATGTCGCAACCAACTGGTAAAAACGAGTTATTCCCAGTCCTCAGCCGTTCAATTGGACGGATACACGTCAATAAGCTGAACGAAGCTCGGACACCTCGGTTATACATCGGACATATTATTTTCTTACTAAGGCAAGTCATGGCAAAGCCGGCCATGGGATGAGTGTTACTTTTTTTATTAATATTTTTCTTTAAAACATACTCTTTTCGAGGTGTTAAGATATGAGTATGCTTCTTTAAAGCATACTCATATCTTAACACCTCGACCCGAGATAAAATAGAGAACTTTTATATTCTACATTGACCCAACAGATAATCGAAACCCAGAGATGACCTTGAAACCGGCGTGGGAACAACTACTAGAGATCGTCAAGGAGGTAATGAATGACAATCTGATTTCAAAATACAAGAGATGGCGCTCGTGAAGTGCATATTTATTGGAAAAAGGCCGCGTACATACCATCTGCAGCTATCAATATATCGACTCCTCTCATTTCGTTTGTTAACTCCGAACTCCATGTATCCTTGAAATCCAATGGCATCACTTTGAACTCCGATTTAATGAATTTCTTATTATATTTAACGTTCAACTTGATTAGTTCTAGTATACCACCAACGTCGATATCTGGAAAAAAATTCTCATAGTTTCGATTTCGGTCTAACTGTGCCATTTATTCCGATAATGTACGGAAACTAAATGCGATTTTCTTTTCGTATTAAAGTGTTTTTTCAAGTCATGTAACTAACTCCTAACCTGACTATGCCATTTGGGTCAGACCCACCGCAGAGTTCCTACCGAAACGTTAATATTTTGCATTCTAAAAAATCATTAGGTACCTAATCTATACTAATGTTATAAAGACGTGAAGATTTAATAGTTTGTTTATTTGCCCTTGAATTAACTTCAATACTACTGGATCTATTTAAAAAATTCCATCATAATATAGAAGTTCCATCATACGCGAGTGACATAGGTAATGATTAGTGGTAGTACGTAACAGATGGTATTTTTTAAATTGCGAGTTAGAAAGGAAAGTCACTGATTTCAAATTGATCACAAAGAAATAATGTATAAATAAACTGTAATATTTAACGAAAAAACTACATCATATTATTAATAAAACCAAAACATTGTTTTCTTAAGAGTTCCCGTACTAAGGTATTACAATGACAATTTTTATATATTATTATGATATTGAAAAGCTATTAAAATAATACGCACACCTTCACATGATCACAAACACTTATGTATTTTTCTGATCTTTTCTTGTTTTTATTTGTGCAACCCGCACTCGTCTGAAGTGGACGCTAATAACTGCAACACAGTATTTGACTAACTGCAGTTATATTTAATACTTATTTGTGTAAAAATGTATAGTACCAATAAAAAAAACATTATTATCTTCTTACCTGTACATATGACTTTCTTGGCATACAATGCAGCAACGAAGCTCGTTAATCCTGTTCCAGCTCCTAACTCCATCACAGTCTTCCCAGTTAGATTTCCGTTGATCCCTAGATGGATTAGGAGATCGCCTAATAGAAATGCGCCCCTCCATACTTGCAATCCGACTAAAGCTAACTTTGTTTTCGAACTATGCTCTGAAAGGGATTGACACTTTCTAGTTATTTAAACTCTTTCCAGTTACACAAATTTCTGTTTCATGTAAACACCTCGACGCTTATGGTTCGCTAACTTACGCCTAGCAATTTGCAGATGCGGATACGGATACGGATGCGAATATGAAAAGTACCAAATTCTAAATAATATTATTTCATATTTTATTTTCGCATCCGGATTTGCATTTGTGGATGTGAGTGAGCCTGCATGACTTCACATCCGTATCTGCCTCGGCAACATACCTTTATAACGTCAAACATAATAAATATTCTTCTCTAATCACGATTTTAAGGTTTACTTTCCTATAACGCTCACGAAACTTGTCGATCAGTTGTACGAAAAAAAATATTTTTTATTAAGAAATCAGACCAAAGTCAATGTAGGAGGAACGCGAGAGATCGGTACATATCTGACGGAAGATGCATCTTGTCTAGTCTTATCGGTCGTGGAACGTCAGTTAATAATATGATATGACATCCCAGCTTTGTTTGAACTTTGTGGATTATGATGATGTGATGATGATGAGATATGAACTTTCAATTTCTGGTTGCATAACATAACATATCCTTGTGTATCTTTTCCATTTGCACTTAATATAAGGATATGAGAATACAAATAAATGTTAACTAACCTATTTTAAAGGTTTCCTTTTGTGGCCGTTCAATATCCAAATCATTATCTTCGTCAAATCTAGCGTTGATTGTACTCGTTGGAAGCAGGAAGGGAAACTCCGATATAACATCTAAAGTTGTAAATAAAAGATGGTATTACGTATATTATATTATATTAGAAGCTGTAGTATTTTAACTAATATGTAAGAAATATCTGTAGCTAATCGTGGAGTTAAGAAACTTAGGAACTACGCGAGTATTACACGAGTCTCGTTATACACAACTCGTTGGTACGGATTAGTGTGACAAATACGATAAATAAATAATTTGCAGTAATGAACTTGAAATCGCCCCTCGTGAACAATATCTAGGGCTGTACCGACTGAGATTTTTAAACCTATAGAATTGTATTAAACAGAACCATTCATTTAGAATCTGCAACAAAAGTTTAAGAATATTTTTTATCACTTTAAGTATAATATGCTATCGTTTTCATCCTACTTCTATTCTATACGTATACTTTGTTTAGGTAGGTACGTAAATTTATTATTGTATTTTTTTATGTATATATGCATATTTATGTATGAGCTTGTGTGTGTGTATGTTGTATGAAAACATGTTTTCTCGCCATGTAAGACACCATCTACTGCCCATCTACTTAAGTAATAGTCCAGTCTAACCTGCGGTTGCCTCGAAGAAACTGCTTTTTAGCGATAAGGCCGCCGATTGCGCCACTAAATTGTATCGATTATCCTTTTATTTAATAATGGTGTACAATAAAAGTATTCATTCATTCATTCATTCAAAGTTTATCGATGACAATGTTCAAATTTTAAGATATGTGGTTATAAATCTATTTCCTAAATTTTTTGCCAGCTTATAAACTACCCTATCATAATACGGAACGTTATTTTTCGGATGTGCATTATTTTACGGAAACAGGCGGATTTTTAATTATTTATTATCACTTTTAAATGCAGTTAAAAATATGGCTAGTGATATATACATATAAATAAATCAACTTTTTTTGGTAATAGTCTTCTTTCTCCAATTAATTTTAAACCATATATGATTTATATTATGCTTCGTTTACAAAAAACAAGTAGTGTACATAATTTTAACACAAGATATATAAATAAGCTTGACGTTCCAAAAAATGGGAAGATAATTTCCGGTTCAATAAAGTTCCACAAAATGCAATTGACCTACCTACATGTAAATAAAATTTAAAATCATGTAAAGAACGTACTTATATCTATCTTTTTTATTAATGGCGTGACCCTTGTGGATTACGCCAGAATCCAGTGTTTATTGTGTTTACTATAGGAACCGCAATGGTGAAGGTGTGGTCCTACTGGATGACGGAGACAACTGGCAAGAGAGACTAAGGCCCCTCGCCCACGGCGACTTTTTGTAGCGATGCAGTCGCGATGCTCTCGCGCGTAGCATCGATACAGACGCGAAGCAGTCGCTAGCTGTGTGCCCGCGCCCACGGGACCAGATTCAGTCGCAATGCAAACGCGGTTCGGTCGCGATGCAAACGCGATTCGGTCGCGATGCAGATACGACACAAAAATCTTTAGAAAAATCATATAACAACAACTGATGACCAGATGGTCATCAGTTGTTGTTATTTGATTTTTGTTTTCTGATTTACTCATTCTAGAACATCTCATCATACTCAACACTCATCTGCGTTTTTAATGATAAAGTACGGTATATGCGAAGTCCGACTCAAGTACATTGTAACACATTTTGTGTGTGCCGAGGCTCCAATACTAAAGTTAAATAAATAACTTACCACAATCATTCTTTTCTTTATTGGTTTTTTCTCCAAATTCTGCATTGAATAATTCATTTATCTCTTCCCATGCCTTTCTTTTTGCAATCTTATTCGAATACTCAGGAAGACGTGAGTCCCGATCGCGATGCAGTAGTGCGTTAGTAGCGCGACGCGGTCTCGCGCATTTATATCGATACAATCGCGATGCAGTAGTGCGTTAGTAACGCGTTGCAAATGCGACTAACACGCGTTAGAAAAGATGCAGTCGCGCGTTTAGCGAACGCGCGACTGTATCGCTACAAAAAGTCGCCGTGGGCGAGGGGCCTAAAGAATAATTGTCTCCCTCCCTCTGAGCTAGGTGTTGTTAGCCCGGGGACCGCGGTCCTTTCACCTTCACCAATATGGTTCCTACAGTATTGTTGATCTAAGCAATACATCGATCAACCGACATAAACGTCCAAAAAGTAAACTTCGATAGATTAACACTTAACAGTTCCATATTTCGGTGTCCGTTATGCTGTTTTGAGTTTCTAATAAAAATGCGCAATGCATGTTTTTATTAAATAAATTAAAACTATTTAATACCATTTATAATAATGATTTAACTTACACTATAATTATGCACTTGTGAACTTAGACGATAGCTAATAAAGATCAATTATATACGGAACGTTATTTTTCGGATATGCATTTTTTTACGGAAACAGGCGGATTTTTAATTATTTATTATCACTTTCAAATGCAGTTAAAAATATGGCTAGTGATACATACATATAAATAAATCATCTTTTTTTGGTAATAGTCTTCTTTCTCCAATTAATTTTAAACCTTAATATATTTTGTTGGTAGAGTTTAAAATCAACCAGAGAAATTTGATATATTGTGGTAGCCTGGCGTGCAGCCGTATGCACCTATGCTATTTCCTACAGATTAATAAGTGTTTTTATTATTATTATTATAATACGTATTATTTTGATAATGATGACATGATTGATTTAAATGTCTTTACTTCTGATAAAGAGCTGATAAGTTTTTATAGCTTGTTCTATAGCTTCTTGTCAGCCAAAAAACGTCTTGAACGCGTAGTAGGGATTTTTTTTGAACTATTAAAAATACTTTTATTCTTATTATTACAAAATAATACAAAATATAATAAGAATTAAGTATTTGTTTCATTTTCATTTCATTCATTCATTTATTTATTTCATATGGATACTGTGTAAGACGTGTAAAGAGCGTCGTAAAGGGGCCTCCCATTTCAAAGGCGAAATAGTTAGAGAATACAAATGTGCACATCTCTTTTGTATTGATACGCAGCAAAAACAAGATAATAAAAAAATACATTGATTCTTTTTTTTTAAATAGTCAATTTTCTAAAAAGCTCTATGCACTATTGGAGGGTTTCATAAAATGCATCTTACGCACATTAAAAGCTCTTGCGCCAGCACTGTGTAGAGTTATAAATTTAGTATCATTTGCTTGTTCTAGTCCCAATCGGCTGCCATTTCATCAACCCTTTCCTTAGCCAATCAACTACAGCAATATTTTAAAAAGGTAAATTTTCTAATTTTGTATAATTATAGGGGGTGATATTCGGCAATACTGTTGAATTCATGAAAATTATTTCACCTATATGGAGCTATATCAAACGCGGGAAGCGGGTAAAGCTACACTTTCATAAAGATCATCTTAAGGCCCATATGAAATTGTAACACTTGTAACTAACAAATAAAGATATAAATTTTAACTTACTTCCTTCTATGCTTGGTGAGTTTTTACTTTTGTAATCATACTCCTCATATATTTCTGAAGTCACAGTTAATTCTGGCATCTATAACAATAAAGACAAAGTTATTTATATGTGATAAATAATAAATTACTCATTTTTTTACACCAGTAATTCTAAACTGCATAAAGTTGACAGATTTATCTCATTAGAAAATGTAAGTTACATCATTTCAAATCTAAGATGGCGGATAGCATAAGAAGGGGGCCTTTTTATTTTATTAAATGAATAAGTTTGATGACAAAAATGTGAAAATTTTGAAGAGAGGGATACAAAATTAATCAAAACACATAGGTATCCATGAAATTATTAATATGACATTTCACGCAAAATGTTGTGTCTTTAAACATTCTCATTAGTTGTATGATTGATAAAATAACTGGCAAGATAATCCCTCTCTGCAATATAAAAATTTTTCACTGTTATTTTCCTAAATATAAAAAATATATTATATTATTATAGCTACTACTAAAGAAGGAGAAAATAAGATTATTTTCTGTTTTCTCAAATACACACTAGATATTATTTTCAATAAATTGGGTATTCAAATTAATTGATACACCTGAAATGAACTGATTTTTTAAATGTGTTTCTATAAAATATATTTGTAACTTAGTTATTTAACAAAATGGTGCTTATTTTCTTATAGCATAAATAATCTTAAGCCATAATTTTATATTGTATCCTGAACAACATAATTTAAATTTTTAGAATATTCAGTATGGTCAGCAAAAAAGTGATCTACTAGTATAATAAAAAAGTTTCTGTGTGATCTATTGATAAGGTTGATTATGACTTTAATAAGTGTTTAGATGTTTAATCATGAAACATTGTCTGTTATCTAAGATGTTTGAGAAGATAACAAGTAGGTAATGGTCATAATATTAGTGCAGGGGGTAATTGACCTTTTTGTTTCATAACATTCAAATAAACCTTTACTTCAGGGTGGTAGACCATATTTGGGCCTACTGTAAACAGATCAAATTTAAAGTTTAGATAATTCGATTCTATAATAATAATATCCATTAATATTTAATAATACACACATAAATTAAACCATGACGTTTCTTGTATAGCACCAGTCCCTCACATTAGTGAGGGTAAAAGATACCATAATATGTTTAATATTTAATTATTAGAGTATAATGAATAATAATACAATATGATTGCAAAAGAAATTACTATAATGATATCAATCCATAATTAAAATTTATTATGTTAAATATATTTTCTCAAAATTATTATATAATTTATTAAATATTGATATGAAATCACACTTATTTCAATACTGACCATGAAACAACAGAATATAGTATTTACCAATTTCCTTGTAGACAACCTTGATTTTTATGTGTTAACTAATTTAATATATTTATTTCACATTATTTATACCAATATTTATTTTAAAAAAATAATATTAATTAAAAATTTGCTCACCGTTTATATAAAATGACAATAAGAATAAAAAAAAAGGAATAGTGTTAATTTTTCACAATAATTACTACAGAGTAAAGATAACTGGTTTGTATGAGGAAGAATTCAATTATAAAAATTGGACATGGGCCAACTTCTAAACTTCTAAAATAAATATGTATTGTGTGCCAGAATTGGTGGTACTAAAACTCATCTAATTAGAATACCAATGTCATTACTTTATGTAGGTCTTTGCATAACTCAAGATCAAACAAAGTAACACTTCTTTAAAATTTAATTTCTACTAATATATTAAAAATAAAATGCATTATTAAAATAATTTTATCTTCGAATTTAATAAATCCGACTCTGTAAATAAAGGGGCAAGTAACCTGGTAATAAATTATGAATAAATGAAATATTTTATGTACCAGATCTAATGAACAACTCATTTTATCACTTTTTCATAACATCCTCAGATAAATGAAACATTATTTAAAATGACGTTAAAAAGATTATATTTTGAATTCACAAGCTTCACATACTGAAACTGATAGTATTCTAAAAGTATTATTTTTACAATTATTTAAAGGACATATCTACATATTTTATATTATTATTATTTATTTGTTTACAAAGCTACACTATGACTGACTGAAAAAAAGTTTTAAAAATCAATGTCACTGTCACTGTCTGTCACAGTCACTGTCACTGTCACTGATTTAAGGATGCAACTATGTATCAGATAATCAATTTGATAATGAAATTGATAGGTTACAACTTATCGAAAGCTGTCCTAATATAAATGGTTGAACTTCATCATTATATAAGTCTTTAATCTTCATATCCACATTTGACATTAGTGACATTTGAAAACGGTTTTCACTGTATTTCAGTCCCTTTATACATGGATGCACGCCATATTACGATAATATGTCAAATTTCTGCAATAGATTTTGAACTCTACCATCAACATATTAAGAATCGAGTAAAGAAATTAGACGGTTTTGTATAACCTGAAGTGCTGTTGACTGTATGTAACTTTTATTTTACTTTGAAAATTGAATTACTTTTTACCCGACTGCGCGACGCAAAGGAGGGTAATGTGTTTATTTATTTTATTTGTTTGTTTCATTTAATAAATGTGTTATATACTTCATGAGTTCATGAGATTTATTATTAAATTATGTATTATGTTGACACTGTTACAAGAACAACAGAAGAAAATCACGAGTAATTAATGAATAACCCACAAATTAGTTATTATATTACTAAGCGTAAAGCAAAAACCTAAAGTGTTGGAATAAATCCAAAACACCTTTATTGATGTTGAATTGCACATCAAAAACTATTTGATGAATTACTCACAAATTTCATATTACGACTACATATTATTGCATGATTCCATCGGTCACAAAGTGTTTAACGTGTTTATCAACTTTTCCTATAAAAGTTGCTATGCTAGTTGCTATGAGATATTTTCCGATTCTGGCAAAGAGCCTATTGCCTCTGAAGCCCTTTTTGAGGAACAAAAGCAATCACATCACAGAAAGTAGGAATAGGCTTCACGGATGTAGGTAATCTAAGCTGCTGGTGCTAAATTCAGTAGGTGCCTCCAATTTTTGCAAAGTAGTAAATACTACAGGTCCCACGCGTTTGAAGGCCCCGCGCTATTGGGACCCACCCTATGGTACAAATTAAACCAGAAGGTATTCAAATGTATTACATACAACAATAGTATGCATTTTTTCAAAACAATATTAAATACTTTTTATTCAAGAATACATACCTAACCTAGACCTATTTTTTATTATTTTTTTATATTTTAATCCATATTCTTTATATTTTGTAAAAAAAAACCCTGGTTGGCTGTATTATTGATACAGCCATATTTTATGCGTGGATACGTCTATGTATGAATGGATATATGAGTAATTGATAAAAAAACAACCCGGAATTATGCAACGTTGTGGCATAATTGCATTTATAAATGAATAATTAAAAAAAATAAAATAAACAAATTGAAGACATTAAACACTAAATAAATAAATATTCGTTGCGTTCATTTGTTGAATGAAAAAAGTATTCACTAGCACCAACAGATGGCGTTAGTGCATATACTCCTGCTGACAGAATGCCCCTCCCCCTGCAGAGCAAGCATAGTTCACTTATACTCCGATAGATGGCGTTAGTGCATATACTCCTGCTCACAGAATGACCCCCCTGTAGATCGAAAACATAGACGTATCCACGTCAAAACTGTTCAATGCTTAGATATTGCAGTTTATTTTATTAAAATTTTGGTTAAATAATGAACGCTGATCAGGATGCTGATAAGACGCAATGTTTATGTTTTCTTGGATGCTGAGTTCGTTTCCTTTGCTTATTAGTATAGAAAATAAATAAAATTAACCAATCACAGCTATACACACGATCGACGCTGCCACGTCAAATTGAGACGGAGTGAATGAGTGGCGATTTTCGGCATTTCATTGAATTTCGTCTTCCGAGTCGGCTCAGATAATAGGGTCAAATTATTGATAAAATGCGTGTTATATTTTTTGCCACCTTGGCCCTTCTGGGCTTTGCCTTCGGAGACGATGTCACCACAGAAGAAAACGTTCTTGTCCTAACAAAAGGGAACTTTGATAGTGTTGTTTCCAGCACCGACCATATCCTAGTAGAATTCTGTAAGTTTCTTATAATAATTTATAATAGTATTCATTTTCATGATTTTGTTACTGAAATTGTTATTCCCACTTAGTACTTATCTTGAAAACGATGACACGTCAGTGTAGAGAAGATATGCCGGCGTGGTAGGTATATTTTGCAATGAATATTTATTAGTATATTTATGACAGATGCACCATGGTGTGGCCACTGCAAATCTCTCGCGCCGGAGTACGCCAAAGCGGCTACCAAACTTTTAGAGGAAGAATCTCCCATTAAACTAGCCAAAGTAGATGCTACACAGGAACAAGACCTCGCTGAAAATTATGGTGTAAGGGGTTATCCTACGCTCAAATTCTTCAGAAAAGGCAACCCTATAGATTATACAGGTAATTAAATATTTTATTGGCTCTTATCTGTAGAAAATATGTTCTGCTTCTTTATGCATATTGAAAGTTTATAAACATGTGACTTAATGTTCTAATTATTTGATAACAGGGGGCCGTCAAGCTGATGACATTGTAGCTTGGCTGAAGAAGAAGACTGGACCTCCTGCTGTGGAAGTTACATCAGCAGAACAAGCCAAAGAGTTGTCGGCTGCTAGCCCTGTTGTAGTATTTGGTTTCTTCAGCAACAAAGATTCCGAGAAGGCCAAGGCATTCCTTGGTGTGGCTACTGTTGTAGATGATCAAGTCTTTGCTATTGTGAGTGATGAAAAAGTTATCAAGGAATTGGAAGCTGAAGATGAAGATGTTATTCTTTTCAAGAATGTAAGTACATTTTCTATTATAAAATTGTAATTCCTTTGTTTCTGAATGATGATATGATACATATTGAGCATGAGTCATTTAAAAAGTAAACTAAATTGACCTAATTATCTTTATCTTAGTTATAAGATATTAATAGCTATTAAAAGCAGTTTCCTCTAACTAAATATCTTAGAAAAACTTTTATCTTACAATACTCAAATTTGTCTTTGTTCTTGAAACAATGATAACTACCAGAGAAGTGTTCCTCAACTGGAAATGTAGATTTTATTTTTAACTTCTGTCCTTGATAAGTTTGTTGGCCATATCATTATCACTTAATAAAACTAGTTTCAAGCAGGTTTGAGCTTTTGGAATTACATTTTTTTTAATTGTGTATTCCTTGAAATTTGCTAAATGGTTGATTGACATATCAACCATTTAGCTGGGAAAGGATGAGAAGGCCTATTCTGTTTCTCTGAAAACGAAAGTTCTAAACCCTATTATGAGTCTAAAGGAACACATTTTTCGATAATTAATAATGAATCGAACATGCTTCTGATGCACAGATAATATTGATGAAAATGATTTTAAAAAAAAACATTTAAGAATGATAAAGTTTTTGTAATTTTATCATTCATTAACACTTCTTCTTCCATCAATAAATGGAAGAAGAAGTGTTAATGAATGATAAACTTACAAAGCCTCAATTTTATGTATAAGTGATTAAATTCTATTATTATTATGTGTATTAAAATATTATTTATTATTATTATATACTTATTCATATTATATTATTATTTTTATGTATTATATATGTTGAAATTAAAAATTTCGTATTAAAAGGAATAAGTATATTGCAATATTGTATGTCAAATTATATGAAAAGTGTATATAATTGATAGCAAGTGATAATAGATGACTTTGACCTTGTGTTTCAATTGAGTAAATAATCTTTTATACTTATAGATTTATATCATCAAATGGGTGCTTATGAAATTAGTAAATTACAGTCTACTTGTACCTATACACTGATTACTTTTATCTTTTGCATATAACCTACGTTGTTATGTAGGTATTGAGAAAGATTTATTAATCAAGATCAATGTTTCCTCATTCATATCATATTAAAATTGATTACCTTATATAAAAAGCTTATAAAAGTCAAAAATATCAGATAAATATCACTATAGTATAATACATGCAAAATCATCTAAAATTATTATTATTATTCCTTAGAATACAAAAGCTATATTCAGAGAGTGCTATTAATAAACAAGGTTTAGCGTCAGAGTAAATTAATGCTAAAATTGTAAGTGTAGTATCAGTTCAAATTAATATTATACAGAGAATAAGCAAATCTACTGCCTTCTAGGAGTAAATATTACTCCTGTAGAATCTCATACTAGGTTAATCTTTGCTCTCTGTATAATAATATGAATTTTGACTAATACTAAGTACAGTCTCAGCGTAATTTACTCCAACACTAAACCTTGTTTATTAATAACACTGAGAGTGTTTAAGTAAATTGGATCTCCAGATACTTAAGCCTCTAATCATTTTAATTATGTTGGGGGTTGCAATCCTTTTTATTATGTCAATTCTTCTTTTCTTTAATATGTATTTAATAGAAATATTGTTTATATGAAAGAAACAGAAAATTGTTATTTTATTTAAAATCTCACATCAATTTTGATTGTTTTGTTTTTTCACTATACAGTTCGAGGAACCACGTGTCAAATACACAGCAGAGAAATTCGACGAAGAACTATTCAAGACCTGGGTGTTTGTACAGAGTATGCCTGTCATCGTTGAGTTCTCCCACGAAACTGCTTCCAAAATTTTCGGTGGTCAAATCAAATATCATCTCCTGTTGTTCCTGTCCAAGGTAAAAATATTTCATTTATAAATGAACTGGATAATTTCTTGATCTACATTTACATTTATAGAATATATAGCATATGTATGTATGTATATGATTTCAAAATCAATTTTAGTTAAATGTTTGAGCTCATAATAGATCACCATTGAAGATTTTTCATTTCATTTTTAATGTTCAAATATTTAACAGTTAATATTCCATACACAATAATATAAAGATACATTTATTAATACTATGTTTGACATAGTTAAGCCATGTTAGACTTAAATCGGCCATTTTAGGTCAGAGAATCATTATAAGGTCAAAGAATGGTGAAAGTTCACTATCTGCGACTGTAGCTGGCGCGACTGTGAGAAGCTTTTACTTACTACGTTACTTGTTGTGAAAGTACATAGTTATCTTAATCCATATGACTTGCTGAGTGAAATGTAAAAATGTCTTGTTGACACACACAAGTGCACAACACAGACTATTTATATATGTTTATTTGAAATCTTAATATTCATAAGTAAAATTTGAACTTAAACCTAGAGCTATAGTTGGTGAGATGTTATAGTTAATTTATTTATTATTTTAGTCCCAAAAACACATTATACACAAAATACACTAAATACAGCATGCAATTTTATTAATAAATCTTATATGATGTTTCTGAACAAAGGCCAATGAAGTTTCTACAATTACACATGCAAAGGCCACATAGAGATTTATATTTTTACTGTTCTTAGAAATGTCAACTGGGTCTATAATTAAGACTAATTTAAATATAGATTATAACTATCAGAGAAAGGGGCACTCAAATGTAAACTTTATCTTTCATCTATTTCGATATTATCTCATGAATCATGGTTGTTTTTAATATCAATTTGAATCATGCCTTACTCAGCGCTCTTTGAAGTTTGGCAAGCAACTGTCTCGGCAAAATAAGCTTATTATAAACGGCAAAACAAAAAACAAAGCTATTGTCGTACGATTTACTTATTTCTTTTTTTGGATATCTGTAAGTATATATTTTTTTAAACATTGCCATTTCATATTATCATGATAATATTTACAATTGTTATTTCCGTTGTGGTCGTAGTTTATAGATTTTTGTGCATAAGAATAGTTTTAGATAAAGCTAGGTTTTTAATATATCTTTCAAATACGAACGTTCGTTAAAAATGTTGCAAAATAGCATTTTTGAAGTTACGTAGCTTTAAAAATGTTATTTTGCAACTTTAAAAACTTGGATAATATTTCTATACAGATTGATAAAAAAATAAAAGCTATATCTGAAATACTATGAATTATGTTTTAATACAAATATCAAACTCTACCCATCGCTATTAATAAAAATTACGCGTAACATTTGCTAATGCAATTACAGTGATCATTTCCCCCACAATAAAAAGGGCATCGTAGTACCTATCTAATAGGATGTTACGTTCGCATTGTTACTAAGGCAATTTATCATAAGTTTTACTTGTTATCTGAATTTAAAATATTTATGTACTATATTTTTATCAAGTGGGATTAATCACATACTCAATTAATCGAATGTGAAAATGAGTAATGAATATACCAAGAAAATAATGATCTTTTTTATATGTTTATTCAATCAAACTTACTCAAATTATAATGATAATCTGTCCGTGGTACTGGTCGCACAACCACTAAACCACAGGCAACAAAGCCGGGGTTCGTAATTAGGGAAAAAATAATCGAAAATAAGTTCAGGAATAAGTGCAAGGCTCAAAAAAGAATGTGTATCTTCAGATAGATTAATTCTATGCAAATTTCATTCTTTAGAGATTTTTGATATTAGTGTCTAAAACAAGCGTTATTAGTTTTATATAGTTAACTAGCTCGCGACTTCGTCCGCGTGGTAAACTTACTTTGAGCAGCATTTCTAACGAATATTTATTTATTCGTTCCATTAGGTATTGATAGGTTCAAACTAATTCATTTTCATTCTCCATCATCCCTTTTTTTATCTCCATGAGGGTTGAATTTATCATAATCATATTTAAGTGGACGTCTTCATCATAGTAGCTACAATCTTTCATTTCAGTTAAATCAGTCAAAAATCTAAGATTTATACAAACTTTAATCCCCTATTTTATCCCCTTAGGGGTGGAATTTATCAAAATCCTTTCTTATATGCCGATGTTATAGTAGCTTTTTGCATGCAAAGTCTCAACTCCATCGGTTTAAAATCGACAAAGTTTCATACAAACTTTCATCCCTATTTTATCCCTTTGGGGGTAGTATTGATTAAAATCCTTTCTTAGCGGATACCTACGTCATAACATTTACCTGCATGACAAATTTCAGCCCAATCTGTCCGGTAGTTTGGGCTGTGCGTTGATAGATCACTATGTCAGTCAGTCACCTTTGAATTATATATATTTAGATTTGCTTATAAAAGAGATTTTTTTGTTTTATAATTTATATTATTAGACTTAAATAAGAAGTTGGGACTTTTTTGATAAGGAAAGTAAGAGGAAACGATTGTCGTCGAACTGTTGCTCTATTATTCATTAGGCAAGGCGTTGACCTGCGGAGTTCATCGACCTCTGGTTGCGAACATCGGTCAGTCTATATGTATAGACATTTACCGTTTATCGATCGTAAACGGTTTTTATAGATTTTTTTAAGGTTTAATGTTGTACTATGCGTAAAAAATTTGGATTATTGTTTGTAGTGTTGGAGATCCTAATCCATCGTATATATATTTATTAAAGCATTTGCGCATTATTAATACTAATGTCATAAAGTAAGCAGTTCTCATACTTTTGTAGTCAACAAGACGGATTAACCATAACGGCAAAATCTTATTATTTTTTTTTATATCAAGATAGACTGCGTAATTTAGTCTTTTGGTAGTCGTCTGAGAAAGCCTCACATAAGATAATACTAGATTACCGCCCGCTTCGCCCGCTTGGTCCTGTATTATCCATATAAGTCTTCCTCTTGAATCACTTTGTATATCGATAAAAAGTGAATTAAAATCCGTTGTTTAACTCAAAAAAGTATCGGCTTACACACAACTTGAAGCAACTCTGTTTTGTACTATGTATAATATTAATTACGAGGGTCAAACTGAAAGTTCTTAGAAAATCAAAAACTGATTACATTAGCCAGTTATTAGTTTTATTATATCTTTTCAAAATATTGTCCATTCACGTCAATACACCGCTGCATGCGATGGAACCACTGGGAAAAGCACTTTGCCCACTCGTCCTTAGGGGTCTCTTCAATGGCATCGCGATACGCAGCCACCGCTTCTTCAGCATTCATAAACCGCTTTCCTTTAAGTTTTTCTTTAATTTTTGGAAATAAATAAAAATCACAAGGCGCGAGGTCGGGGCTATACGGCGGGTGACCCAGTAATTCAACGTTTGATGTCGCCAAATAGTCGATCGTTCGCTTGGCGGTGTGCGACGAGGCGTTGTCGTGGTGAAGGAGGATCCTACTGCGAGGTCGTTTCTCTCGAACTTTTTCCAAGACAAGTGGCAAACAATTGGTAGTGTACCATTCTGCAGAAACTGTTTTTTGATCCTCTAACACAATTGTTGCAAAATGACCTATCCTTCCAAAGAACGAGGCCACCATTTTTTTTCCCGCACTTCGATCTCTCTTCACTTTAGTTGGCAACTCCTCGAAAGGAAACACCCACTGAGCAGATTGTCTTTTGGTTTTAGGATCATAACAGTAAATCCAGCTTTCGTCACCTGTTAGTATGTCGAACACAGCATTTGAGTCACCTCCGTTAAATCTTTCAATCATTTTACGACACCAATCCACACGATGGAGTTTTTGAGCCTCAGTCAAATTATGAGGTATCCACCGGGCGCAAAGCTTCCTGACCGCTAAATGTTCGTGGAGGATTTTGTCCACTTGACTCATACCGATGCCTAAGCTTGTCCGAATCTGTTGATAGGTCACTCTTTTGTCAGTCTCTATCATACGCCGCACAACACAGATGTTATCTTCAGTCGTCGCCGTAGAAGGCCGTCCCTCACGTAAATCATCAGTGAGATTAGTGCGACCACGTTTAAACTCATTAAACCAGTTGTAAACAGTCGCACGAGATGGGGCTTCATCGTGAAAGGCCAATCGTAGTCTATCATAACTTTCTTGTTGACTTAAATGACATCGAAAGTCATAAAAAATCATTGCACGAAAATTTTCTCGTGTTAAATTCATGATGACGTGACACAGACAATTTTCAATTTGCCGCCAAATCGTAAAACAAATGACAAATGAATGAAATATATACTCAGTAATATTGGCAAAGAGTTATATTTTCAAATTTTAGAATTATTTTTTTATTATATTGTTTATAAGTGGCCAGTTCTAAGAACTTTCAGTTTGACCCTCGTATTATGTCTTAATATATACCAATACGATATAGCTCACGCATTGTTTATATGTTTCATTAAATGTTAAGATCAACGAAATAAGGGTGGCTGCATATCTGACGGAAGTTGCGTCGCGTAAATTTCAGTTGCGATATATCAGAACTGAAAATATATAAAATTGAATTTTTCAAATTCGACGGATGCTACGTCGCTTACCAAGGCATACGTACGTGAGAAGCTTGATGAAGCTTTCGACAGATTTGTATCGACCCTAAGACGTGGCTCTAATGTAGCTAAGAACAGGCTTTCGAAGTTTCGGGGTAATGACATCGCTCAATTTTTCTTTTGTTCTGTAGAAAAATGGCGACTTCGAGAAATATCTGGAGGAGCTGAAACCAGTATGCAAGAACTACCGCGACAGAATCATGTGCGTCGCCATCGACACCGATGAAGATGACCACCAGAGGTATCTATTATAATAAATCGAATATATCATCTTACCCGAATTCGCCTTGTCTTAAGAAGGTCTTACGTATAATTGTCATGATGAAAATTAGTGCTGAAAGATCGGTTTAGATGATTTACGACAATTTTTCTTACCGTGGATTTAATAGTTGATTTAATCTGTCAAAAAGTCTGGGAAATTTAAATAGATTTTTAATGAAAAATGCTTAAAAATCATCTTTGCTCCTGGCACTCCGTGATGGGACTCAAACCCTTGACCTTTCGTAATCCGGGTAACAGCTCTAACCACTGAGCTATTCAGGACCTAACAGGACTGACGCTAAGCACTTGTAATATTTTGCTACTATTTTTTCGATTTATATTTATCATCATCATCAGTATTCAGTTCCGGACATGGGCTTCTTCCAATTTATTCCATGTCTGGCGGTTTTGAGCCTTTTCCATCCAGTTTCGACCTGCGTCTTTTCTAATATCATCCATCCATCTTTTGGGTGGGCGCCCACCTGCCCTATTGTTTATGGGTTTTATTTTTTTATTTGGAAATGTAGGTGAATCAGACAATAGAGTTGGGATAAGCACCTTTGAAATAGATTACATTTGACTATTCCGTTTATAAAGCTGTAACTTTTATTGTGCAATTAAGACGTAAAACGTTTTTAGTTGTAGAACTCGTCTAATTTTTCTTTTGTCTCCACCCAGAATCCTCGAGTTCTTCGGCATGAAGAAAGATGAAGTACCATCAGCTCGTCTTATCGCTCTGGAACAGGACATGGCCAAATACAAGCCTGCGGTTGATGAGCTATCAGCTAATACTGTTGAGGTAATTTCTTGTGGTTTTATATACTTATTTTATTATACGCGTGGAATTTGGTTATTATGGTTTTATATACTTACTAGCTTTTTTATTATTCGCGTGGAATTCGGTTATTATCTTTCCTTTTAAGCCTATTTATGATGATAAAACTACTTTGCCCAAGGTCCACTCTGTGTAACAAATTTGATTGAAATTGCTTCGGTACTTTAAGCGTGAAATTATAACACACACAGAGTTACTTTCGCAATTATAATGTTAGTATGGTTAAATTACACAGTTGTTTATCCGCGTTTGCACTAACTTAGTTATGTTAGTAACATAACTTTAGTGTTGACTTGAATCTGTATCTAATTGGCATACTTTCTCTAAGGATAGGATAAAAAACCAAGAATGACCCATAACGACATAGGCTTATTAAGGATTAGTGAGTGTCAATGACTGCATATATAGTCAGGAGCAATGGCTAAAATATACCTTCCGAAATACGGAGTTGATTGAAATAATATTATTTTGATTATTTGGTTAAAGAATGAACGTGTCAATTACAATCAGATCTACTATTTTATTCTCGATGCAATATAATCTGTACCGCTAATGTATTCCGTTCGTTAATTAACGGTAAATTGTGACCGTAATTTGCTTATCAATGTGGAGTCTTGTTGTTTTACTTCATACTTTAATTCGAAAGTACAATAATACTTCATGCTTTGATAAAGTGAAACGGCACTCGTAATAATTATGGTTGCCAATTCACGTAACTTTGAATTAAACAGGGTATGTGTATGTGAATAAAATATTTTTTTGATATGCCTTTTTTTTTAAACTTTGAGATGGGGTAAACATAAACAATCCAGCCCAAGAGTATGGATTTGATTTACGGTGGAACAAGCTTGCCTAGTACTTTTTCACTCTCACCTTAAATAGGTCTGAGCTACCCAGGACCAAACAGAACTATCGATTTTTTCGAAAGGTAACAAGTGCTTGAAAGATTTGTCTGTCCTGTTAGGTCCTGGGTAGCTCAATGGTTAGAGCAGTCACCCGGATTGCGATAGGTCGTGGGTTAAGGTCCCATCACAGAGTACTAAGAACAACGTTGATTTTTTAAGCAATTTTCATTAATTCCAAATTGATCAAATATAATAATAAATCATTTCTGTTTTTTCTTGTACAGGAGTTCATACAGTCATTCTTCGATGGCAAACTGAAGCAGCACTTGCTCAGTGAGGATCTGCCCAGCGATTGGGCCGCTAAGCCTGTCAAGGTGCTCGTTGCCACCAATTTTGATGAGGTCGTCTTTGACAGCAACAAGAAGGTTCTCGTTGAATTCTACGCTCCCTGGTGAGTGGTCTTCATGTGTTTACAATGATTTTATCCTCATAGTTTTATCAGTTGATTGTTGGATGTTTACGCTATAACCTTACACTGATTGGTTACGTGTAAATATGTTACGCTTTAAGACGAAAACACTCATTGAGCGAAAAAAGCGAATCGCAGAAAGACATTCTATTCGACTTCAACGCCTTGTGGCAATGGTTGAGGCTTAAGCCCGTTAAGCCCTTAGGTAGATCCGCCCCTGTCACTGTCTACTTTTAAACATGAATAGGTTATATTCTTAATGAAAAATGCGAAAGGTCATGTGTTCTAGTCCCGTTCTGTCTCAGTACAAGGTACCAGTACCAGGGACAAAGTGGATTTTCAAGCATTTTTCATTATATTTTTCGTTATAGCATCATGAATACAAATTTGATCAAATATAATAATGAAAAGGTTCAGGTCTTCATCAAAGTAATGAAATAAATTCACTTCTCAATTTAACAACGACCTCTCGTTATCACTGATTTGGCACACACTTATTGTTTGCTTACAATCAATTATTAACGTGTTAAATTGAACTTCAAACCTATTTAAGTTAATGTAAACGATCTTTTATTGCTATTTAATGCAATAATGCAAATGTGTTGGCTTTAATATATTTTTCAAATATGTTAGTATATTTTTCATATATGTTCGGAAAATATGAACCATTTTAATTTATAATTATTTAACAAAATAATTTTTTTGTGGCACTTAGTTAGGAAAATTACGCTTTGAACAACTTGAAGAAAGTAAAATATTTATAAAAATTACTGAAATAAATAGGTATGGCGTTTAATTAGTTACATTAAAAAAGGTAACAACTTTCATTAATAACAAAACAGCTCTAAACGTAATAAGAATATTATAAAGATTGTCAAGACGCCCACACGATTTTCATGTAGCACCATATTATTTCTGAAACAATAATGGACTATTTATTTATAAAGTAAAAAAATATCACCTAGTCTATTTTTAGGCTGGATTAGAGTACTTTTATCCTAACAGATCGAAATAGTAACAAAACATGTTGTCAAGTTTTCCGTTATTTCGCAATATTATGTTTGATTTCATATATTGGTGTCAATGTCATATGAAATTGTCGTTGTCATGTAATGTATGATCTTGGAGTGTTATTTGCACAAGTGTGGGGCGGCATGGAGCCTCGTTAAGTCGTATTCACTGAGCCGCAATTAATAAATGATTGCGTCAAACACCGTCTTTTTTAGACCAATGGCGTGGAAAATATTATGTAAATTTTGATGTGATGTCTTGTTACTAACTCCGTTGACATTATTAGGTAGAACAAAAGACTTCATTAATGTTAAAGTACGGAACGTTGTTTAGAATACTGTTGGTGCGGCCTATTTTATATTTTGCTATAGAATAGTTATCGGCATAAGTTAAAAACTCATGGGTATGGCTTGTTAATTATTATGATTGTTTTAGTACTCAATATATTAATTGCATAATTTATACTACGTTAGGATCTACAAAAGTTTTGAAGTACTACAATGTGTCGTAGTGTTGTCGAACTTTTTTTATTTCATTATAATCGGTTCAGCGTTTTATGTGTTAAATTACTACTAAATGATTTCTGAGTATTAGTAAAGCTTAGAGAAAATATTATTCGTTTTTTAAATAAAAATATTTTGCTGTTTCTTTAAAATTCAAATATCATTCAGATTTATAGAACAGCGGTGCCATAGTAGCTATTTGAATTACTATACTTTTGAGTGAAGCAAACCAGTTAAAGAAAGAAATTAAAGTAGCTCACCAAAGAAAATGAGTAAACAAAATTGTCTTAACATCGGATCTCGTCGTCAGGTGCGGACATTGCAAACAACTAGTGCCCATCTACGACAAGTTGGGTGAGCACTTCGAGAAGGACGATGATGTGGTGATTGCCAAGATAGATGCCACCGCTAATGAACTTGAACACACCAAGATCACCTCGTTCCCAACCATCAAACTGTACACCAAGGATAACCAGGTATGTGCATTGTAACCCTATAGTTTTTTTTTAATATTTAACGACCATGCATTAGTCAGTTCCCATAAATTTTACAATAGGGTAGTTTCGGTAGTGAAAATAAGTCACGAAATTACAAAAAAAAAAACTAAAATTTACATTATATTAAACATAAATATTTTGATTTTGAGTCATAAAATAGCATGATTATCTTGTTGTTTTAAAATTTAAAAGTAGTGATTCTTTGTGAGTGTGACGCGACTTGAAACAAAACCCGCCATTGTGTGACGTCACTCTGGCAACAGCAGGTAGATAATAATCTACGACTACGTAAACAGCGCCTATTAATTATACCTACATTAAATTCCTAGATGGCACTGTTCTTGTTTTATTAACATCTTTTTATCTACTACTCCGTGCGTCTGTTTTGTATACATGTCCGTATGACGTCATGAATATGTCGGACAGCGTTTTCGCGGGTATAAAATAATTTTAAATTATGATTAGATTCGTTTATTTTCCCGAAACATTTGTTTTATGGCTTATTTAAATTAAAATAAACATAAATACTATTTCAAACAGAATATTACCAGTTTTCTGAATGTATCCGTAACAAATTTATATAGAATGTGATATGTATTTCAATTTTTTAATTGGCAGTTGGATGGCTGTTATTATAAATCTAAAAAACTACATCAACTAATCTAGATCAAATAGTCTTTGAAGGTTTGACGAAATTCCTTTTCTTTCGGGTTAAATATCGACATCTATCATTGGATTCAAGCTTGATTCTATCCAAATGCTCCTTTTACTTTGTATGTTCAATTCTTATTCTGTTGTAGTTTGTTCGTCCCCATAGAATCTTCCAAAGTGAATGAATAAATCAATTTCATTTTCTTCTTACTTAAATGTGCGGTTTCTTAAATAATAAAAAGGCAATGAAATGTCCTATCGGAAAAGTAATGAAGGAAAATATAAAATGCGTGAAGAAAATCTCGATATAAATAACATGTAAATACTATGGTAATCTTTTATAAGTTACATATGAAATCTACCGGATCAAATCAATTTTTCGTAGTATAATTAATCTAATTGTATACGTTTTATTGTTTTCTTGGCACAAATGTTTCGTTAAAATAGTAATTTTTTTTGCTAGCCCTTCTAGTGCATATTCCATTAAATTTTATGAGATCCATCGCGTTACTAACTCCGTTGATATTATTATGTAAAACAAAAGATTTCATTAATGTTAAAGTACGGAACGTTTGTTTAGAGAATACTGTTGGTGCGGCGTATTTTATATTTTGCTATAGAATATTTTTCGGCGTAAGTTAAAAACTCATGAGTATGGTTTGTTAATTATTATGATTGTTTTAGTACTTAATATAGTGATTGCATAATTTATACTACGTTAGGATCTACAAGTTTTAAAGTACTATAATGTGGCGTAGTATTTATTGTGGTGTGTACTAATTTTGAACCGTGTGTTGATTTAGAGTGCTAGCTTTTGTTCGCGACTTGTATATGTGTGGTAAAATAATTTTCAATGACGAACTTCCGTACGTAATTTTATTTCGACCCTTTTTTCGTGTTAAAAGTATCATTTGTCCTTTGTCAAGGTCAACTATATCTTTGTACCAAGTTTCATTAAAATCGACCCAGCGTTTTTTTTGCTAGCCCAACTTATGCCTATTCCATTAAATTCTATAATATTAGATCGAGTGCATATAACTAAATTAAATTCATGATGTACAGAGAAAGTTATATTTTTAAGCGCACAAAAGAAATAATTTAAAAGGAGAATGTCGACCGATCGGAACGATTCAAATATTATGTCATCCGGTAGTCTACCAATATCCACGTGCCTGACCCCGCTGAGTGTGAGTGACACTGCACGTTATGCGTTGTATTTTACCCTATAATAAATTGAACCAAGACATTATAAATTTTAATCATACTTTTGACTATCTTTGAAAGTAGTAGTATACAGGAGGGTAATTAGATATAATTGTTTGCACGTGACTGCGTGGTAGCGATGGAATAAAACGCTTAATTAAATTAGAAAATTTGTGGTCAATTTACAGAGTGGCACTACAGAATTGGCATCAATATGTGTAGCTTCTAGTTACTGTTTCCTATCCCATTAACGCATGCGGTGGCAGCTTGTAAATAAAACAACACAAAACTGAGCCACGTATGATTTTAACTTGCATTTATAATGTGTTTTGTAAGTAGTCCTAATAATTAAATTTAAAAAAGTTTGGTAGATCTGTGCAATTTTAGTTGAAACTTAATGTACTTGATTTTTATATTGATTGGTATTTAAAAAATTTTAAAACCTTTCTTGAGATTTTCTTCCATTTTAATATTTCAGAACACGTCATCGAGGTAACTTAAAGAATCTTCCTGTATGTGATGGTTTTCATTCAGGTTCGCGAATACAATGGTGAGAGGACGCTGGCCGGCCTCACAAAGTTCGTGGAGACTGATGGCGCTGCCGCTGAAGCCGAACCCACCGTGGTGAGTTTATTGAACAGCTGTTTTTCGGCGACTTCGCCCGTGTAAATTATAACCTATGTCACCCGCTTATTTCAATGGAACACGTGTCCACTCTTTCGCCTGTTTTGGTACCCTATAAAAATATTATTCAAATCACACAGACTGTGTGGTTGTATTCGAAATTTATGCAGATGTAATACCAAACATACTATTTGCTTTTTGTTTTGAAATTGTTGTGTTAATGCTGTAACTTTTTTTCTGAATTCACAGACTGAAGTCGATGAAGAGGATGAAACGCCTACCAGAGACGAATTATAAACAAATCGCGGTCAGTTCGCTGTTATGAGACTTCCATAGTATAGTTCTGTATAGATATAATTACTTTTATACTTAACACCTACCCTTTCATTTCATTTGCTAGACAATCCGTCTGTTTCCAAGAATGTATAGGTTGTATACTTCTAAAGCATTTAAGAAACTCGAGGTTTTCTCTTTTAGCACTCGTTGATATTTATGATGAATACTCGGGGTTGATCCGTAATCGAGTGGTTCGATCTCTAACATGTGCCCAATTAATTTATTCGGTAATAACTTATTACATAAGAACAGCAGCATAATTAAGTTTATTTACGATAACTTTAAATTTATATTTATAATTTCTGTATCATAATGGTATTTCTTTCACATTCCTAACATGTAGTACATGATTTAGTTACATCGAACAACATTTTTTTTTTATTTTTATTATGAATGCGAGATCGTTATTTTTATATGTGAATAATGTCAGTCATCACAAAAATATTATTTTTAAATGGAGTTATTACAAAAATTGTTGTATTTTTTATATGGTTTTATGTTTGCATTGAGGAGTTTGATTGTATTTTGAGGTGCTTTGTCAAACTTAAAAGGTTACGACCTTAAAAAATATTGATAAGATTCTGGTAGTGAACTACAATGACAAATGTAAATAAATGATACACTTTCTTGTTTTTCATGCCTGCATCCGATGTATCTGTTGTGGATACAGAAATTTATAAATAAATAAAATTAAATGGACTTTGCCGTTTTATTTAACTTTAACGAAATTAAATGGAAACCAAACTGTACCTTGCATTATAATGTGCTATATCTGTGCAAGTTTGTCATTAATAGAGATGGTCAATACATAACCCAAAGTTAGGCAACCGGCTCAATTGCGTAGATCTAACCAATTTTTACAAAGACTCACCATCGGATGGGTGACCAAGATTTTTTAGTGCAAGATCGGCTGGCTACATAAAAAATAATAAGCATTATGTTAGATTAGGTGGTTTACAGTTACTTTCCCGTGTAAAGTATTGCGAATTATATAGCTTCTCGTGTGTTGAGGAATTTCATGATTAGATCAGTATTTCCGAAGATTATCCCATTCAATCATCCCATTCATCTTCGTTTTTTGTAAATGTCATTACTCATATTAGAGCTGGTGAGTTTCTTGCTCGTTCTTCTTATCAGCCAAAAGACGTCCTGAACGAGTGGTAGGGAAAAAATGTTGGACGATTCAAAAGTACTTTTAAGAAGTCTATTTGAATAAAGATTATTTTGACTTTGACTTTGACTTCAAAGGTAGAAATACCTCCTTATGATGTTATTTAAATAGAGATGTAAAGCATTTAGGGTCCTAGAGCACTTTATGTTAGTGTCATTATTATTCGTACTTTCGTAAAATAGTCGGGAGAAAAATTATTTATAAATCTTTGGTCAGAAGGCACAGCCAGCTGTTGATCCTGGCTACAGACGTAGCGGTGTATAGCAGCCTATATTTCCTGTGCGATTTTATCCATTGAGGTACTAGCAGAGGATTTGACAAAATTATTTTTAGGTCAAAAAATTGCTTCGTAGCAATGGTTTCAGTGTCGCCATCCCTGGTCTCTGGTTCCAGGTTCTATCGAAGTCAGGTCAATGAAGAAAATCATTTTTTCTTTATTATCTCTGGTCTGGGTGTTGTGGTACCTCTCTTGTGGTCACAGATAGGTACTCCATAATAGGACTTTAGCTATTCATCTCGGAATCTGAAAAGTTTATGTGATTTTGTAAATATTTGTTTGAATACAGATTTGACTGAAAAATGAAGAATCTAGGTTTCGCTTTGTTTGATGCTGCCAAAAAATAAAAATAGTTTCGGTATGATATTTACTTTATTATCTTAAATACAACGATTATTACAACATAAAATAACTCTTTAAATAGTTAACATTAAGCTTGTTCTTTCAAATTATCACATTTACACCAAAAGAACATTTTAATTGCGCTGTGGAATGATTAATTTTATACAATACTAGTTAGTAAGTTACTTTGGTATAAGGTTTAAATACATGTGCAAGGTAACTCGGTAAGTAGATAAGCCATCTTATGGATAATCCAATCGATATGGGTTACAAGAGAAATATAATGTTTACTTTAATAAATAGTCATCGAAATACACAAAAGCAATGTCTGTTGTTTTTTTTTTTTATAAAATATGATTTGATACATTAAAACTGACCAATTCGTCTGACACGAATATAGCCTTCATATCAATTGAATTATGAACAAAAACAAAAAAAAACGATTGTGGTCATCAAGGGAAAATATTTTGTATCAACTTAGAAAATAGTGTTAGTTCAATATTATTGTCATAACAATACGTACAAAAAATATACATGTAGTAATAATAAAATTCATTATTCAATTTATCATACGGTAACGGTAACACCAGGTTATACAAAACTGTCAAATTTTCCACGTGATTTTAAACCTTAATGCATAGTGGGTAGAGTTCATAATCAATTGCGGAAATTTGACCTACTGTGGCACTCTGACGTGCATCCGTGTGTATACGATATGAAGGGGAATTTTTAAACAAATTGAAGAAACGTTTCGTTTGGTTATAAAATAATCTTGTCTAACGATCATATAACGAACGGGCATATTGATAACATGTCGAAATGCATTTTTTTTTCATTTTCACATAACATAGTCTGACATTTAAGTTATAAAAATAATACCTAGACGAAATTTCATACTGAATAAAACTACTAAAGCCATACAGTTGAAGAACAACATATAATTTTAAATATAATAAATGTATCACAATATCGGTCAATCTATTATAAGTTTTAATCATATAACATGGTCGCAATAGTGTCATTGGTCTTTATCAAATGCTCCCATGGGCATATCAATATATACGTTAGATACATATTCAATATGTATGTATACTTAATGTATACAATTATATCAAAGCTACTGAAAGTAAGGTAGTTTACGTTTCATTCTCTCTGTATAAATATGACAAAGACAATACTACATCTTTTACATTGACTGTTTTTATTCACAAACTGTATTTAAAGATAGTAGTGTCCAAACGAAAATGTGGGCTTAATTTTACAACTTATTCTAGAGGCATAATAATGAAGCTTTTTAAAGAGTTCATTACAATATCATAAAATATTTTAGGTGAATAGAATTGATTGTATAAACTAGTTTATGGTAAACTAAATAAGTGCTTTTTAATGTGATAGTCATTCAACACTAACGGTGATTATATTAAGATAAAAAAACCCGAAGAGGTTTGATGAAAGATATTGGAAAATCAAAATACTTGGCAAGTTTTTACTGCCAATATTTGGTCTATTTGATTATGACCTTTAAGCCGTTATGCAGTGGGTCCATTATAGTCTGAATAAATTCTACATTGAGTTTTAAATAAAAAAGTGATTAAAGCTAATTTGGGATCTTAATGCATTCTAAATTAAAATTGATAAAATATGATAGTCCCCAAATGTCTTTTAATTGTCTCATATTAATTTACTTGTTATTTATTATTTAGCTTCGTAAAAATATGTAATTAGTTAAATGAATTAAAATATTATAATTTCATTTAATTGAACATTGCATCTTTTGTGGCATCGCAGGCCGTAATCTTTATTGTAAATTAAATAAATTATAATTTCATATACACTATTAATAAATTATATATAATAATAATTTCAAGATTGTATTAAAAAAGTTGATGTGTTTAAAAAATCTATGAGTCATCCTAAAATATATCAATTACATTTCTAAAAAGCCAGGCACCAAACGGCATATTGAATAAGTGAACATTTGGTATTGTAGAGTCGGCCCAACGTGACTTGATACTTTAAAGTATTTGTGTTCATAAAATACATACTATTAGTATAAAATAAAAAATTACTTATGGTTCTAACACTTCATGCTTAATACCATTTAATCGTAAATACAAATAAGCATTGGTTTTAAAAAATACATATTGTGCAATTTCAAATGAGCCGACTACACCATATGCCCTTTTAATAAATCACGAGAAACCCATTTTATATCAATAATAAATACATAATTCGATGCAAAAACAACATTCAATCTAAAAACCTAATACTCGTCCGCTAATATGTTGCGACCATATTGTGTTGATACTTGAAACGGATCAGAGCGCGAACATGGAGTCTTGGTCTTCTTTTTTGATTTGCCGATGTCTGGGAGTTTGCTGCGGGGTATTTTGAGCTCTATTGTCTGGTGCGTTAGGTAGGTTTTCCGCTGCAGCCGCTCGCTCAGCTAAGAATTTATCGAAATCGCTACTAGTGACGCTCTCTTGTGCAGCACCATTCGCTTCAGAAGCAGCCTGGTATACAAAAGTATTATAAATATACTTATTTTAAAACATATCTATTCAATGATTTTGTGTTGTAGGTATAGGTATGGGGCCGTCCATTAATCACGTGATGTTTTTTTCAACATCCCCCCCCCCCCAGGTATTACATGGTGAGGTTTAAGACCCTATGTGATTAGGTATAAAGAGTTATTCAAATTGAAATATGTATATAAATAATTGAATAACAAATAAAATAAATTTTAATAGACCATGGCAGAAATGTCAAGTATAGTTGTTTGGCTGAACGGTTGCCTGAAGTTCTTTCTCATTGCGGTTGATTAATAAATTGAAATGGATGGTGATTTTTTTCTGCATTGTGAATACAAAATTAATCAATTTATTAAAGCTTTTGAATAATATTGTGCAATTTGAATGTAAATTTTATATGTAATTAAATGAAAGTGATTTTATACTTATCTTTTTAAATTTACGTGAAAAATCAAACCTTGAATGCAATGGTAGCACTCCTGGCTTGTTACGTAGTTACACATACTTGTTTATATATATATACAATTACTACTAATACAAGGGTCAGTATTGGTAGTAATTGTTTACATATAAACAAGTACTCTTGTACATTTAAGTATGCATGTATAGTTTTCATTGATGTTAATTGAAATTAAAATTTAGTTGTTATATGGGTGCGAAACTATACCTTGTATTGTTTTTTATAACATTTTATAAGACTACAAAAGTGCTGTTTGAAATATTACTACACAGATTATGATGAAATTAAATAAGTTGAACTAAAAACACACCTTTTCTTGTGCTAACCACGCAGCTATTTCATCTATCTCTCTTTCATCGATTCCAGAGGGCTGTCAAAAATAAATCATAAGAAAACAAAGTAATCAATCTAATAGCATAAAACAATAATAAGAAAAATAAGGTTAAGTTGGTCTAAATTATAGTATATTTATATCTGTAGAAAATACATATAACATAAACAAAAAAATATATAAAAGAGAACTGATAAATCCTATTAATATTATAAAGGCGAAAGTTTGTAAGTATGGATGTATGGATGTTTGTTACTCTTTCACGAAAAAACTACTGGACGGATTTGGATAAAACTTTACAGCAATATAGGTTATACATCAGAATAACACATAGGGTACTTTTTACTGGGAAAACTTCTCACTCCCACGGGATACCGACTTCCACGCGGACGAAGTCGCGGGCGTCCACTAGTTAGTTATAATACTTTTAGCGAATTGAACTTTAATTATAATCAGGATTGGGTATCATAAGATTTATTTCTATTAATTAGATTTAGTTATTTACTACTATTTGCTTTGACAAATTTGCATACCGTATTTATTAAAACTGATTCTAATAACAATAATAATATTCTTTATTACCATAAATTAACAATATGACACTTATTTCTAACGGCCTAAGTTAGTCCTGTATTGCAGCGACTAGATCTACAGTTCATAGATACGAACTTTCCCAAATGTGTCCGTTCGTATACAATACAAAGAGGAAACAAATTTAAATGCTTTTTTATAATATAATTTCTAAATAATTCGTATCATACATTTCATCAATTCTTGTATATTAAATTGTGACATCACGCCATAATCTATCATGACCACCTGCGTTTTGTTTTATGTGGAATTACATTAATTAAAAAAATAAAATATATAAAAATAAATTTTAAACCCCCTAATAATGCATCATCTTACCGGCGGTGGTTGTCCTTGTGTGGGCCGTTGGTTAGCTGCAGCGGAGAGACCGCGCGTACTCTGTTCTTCGGAATTATCCGCGTAACTACTGCCCCTGATCAATTAACCAACGTATACCATCATTAGCTATTATCATAATTATCAGCCTATTATTGTACTGTTGGGGAAACTTCCATAGACGGTGTAGAATCTAAAGTTTCCTATTCAACTTCCGATAAGACTTCTCAGTATGGAATAAAACAGGGAGAAAAAAAAGCAGCAGATGCTGAGCTTCTTGCCCGTTCTTCTCGGTACAAGGTCTCACGCACTAGTTTTGCAAACCGATGCCGTATATTCAAACCCACGACCTTTCACAATCATCAAATTTTCGTCTTTATCGAAAGTTTAAATAAATATTATTACCTAAGAATATTTCTTTTGGCTATTTAGGTAGATTTCCTGAACATTCGTGAAACTACGCTCTGTAGTAGCGGAAAAAAGTAAAATGCTCGAATAATTCGTCAGTCCTGTTAGTTCCTGGGTAGTTCGGTGGTTAGAGCAGTCGCCCGGATTGCGAAAGGTCGTGGGTTTGAATCCTATCTCAAAGTACCAGCGATAAAGTGAATTTTTTAAACATATTTCAATAATAATATTGATATTAAATTGGCCGTTCTCTCTATTCATCCACCACGGATCACTTACAAAGACATTATCTTCCAAAACGGTGAACATCATCATCATCAGCTGCCTATTAATGTTCATATTGTTGCCCCAGCATTTTCCCATGGATGGAATCGAATAGGGAGAAAATTACATTATTTCTAATCAAAAGTTCAAAAATGTTTATTCCTACTATACACATTTTTTTTTTATTTATTTCCTTTCTCTATCTGCAATCCAAAACCTAGAGGCTGGTTTTAATCTATCTAACATCTATTAACAAACAAACAATAGTGTTATTTAATTGTAATGCAGTTTTAATATACTCACCCTGTTTTAGAGTTTTCATATGTTACGTTGCGCGATTGTGCGAACATATCGAACTCATCTTTGGAACTGCCGGGCGACTTGTCCGCTGATACGCCTATACAAAAATTTACACAAACAATATTATAATTAGTATTATTAATAGTTATAGATGCTCCATTTCAT
This sequence comes from Diatraea saccharalis, assembly GCA_918026875.4. Classification (NCBI taxonomy): domain Eukaryota; kingdom Metazoa; phylum Arthropoda; class Insecta; order Lepidoptera; family Crambidae; genus Diatraea; species Diatraea saccharalis. Next base: position 11,756,785 of record OU893337.1, read on the forward strand.
TAGGTACTAGCTGTTTTCCCGCGACTACGCACTCGTAAATTATAGCCTTAATGTTTATCCACCGTTTATTTCGTCCTAGGTTTGCGCATGCAAACTTTTTGTCTTTGATCTTCAATATAATTTCTTTTTTATTATTCACCTTTCGTAATTTGAAATTTTGAGTAATCCAATATGCTCTTTATGAATGTCAGTTCGTAAAAACAACATGTTGAATTATCATATAAATTTAAATATAAAAATTTAATAATAATTAAGTTATTATAATTTAAATGAGAAAAATGTTAATCTGAAAGTATATCTTTGTGAAATACCGTCCAAGTTTTATCTATTACAGAAAATCCAGAAATGGGGTATGTATTTGTTCTATTTAATAACTGTAATTATATATTTAGGTAATCATACGAACTGTTTTTATATTCATATCTTTTATTACCGCATAATAAAATCAAGTTCTCAAGCTTAGTCAGCCTTTCATTCATTAACTACAGGTGAAAGATTCGTTCTAGTAGTTTCGGAGTTTATTCAACGTAAACAAACAAATCTTTCCTCTTTATAATATTAGTATGTACTAGATTTCCGCTAACGGCATCGCCCGGCCGGATGGTGAAATTCTTGTTGATTCGAATGAACCTTAATTATAGGATGATAGATCATATTTTTGACCGACTGTACTACATATTTCTTATTCATATAGCAAGTTTACAAACTCAACGACTAGCAAATCTTCAAATTCAATTATTAAACCTATAAATATTCCGATGATAATCGATACAATACGATTTAAGGTATTGGTGTAATAGAATAGTGCAACTTATTCTTTGTTATGTGGTGCAAAAATGACATTTATATTATACTTACTCAGTTTAGCGATATCGGGTACATCATCGCTTAGGTCGATCAAGGCGTCATCGTCGTTCTTCTTTGCTGTAACATTGTGATAAATAACATAGGTTAACCTCAAATGACCTCATGACCTCATAATAGTTATGACCTCATAACTCATACAAATTAAAATGACACCAGACGGCCTATTCTATTTGTTCTAGAACGAAAATTCGGAGAATTTCGAATCGTTCTTACATTTTTGTTAAAATCATATCCGCGAAGATTTTCTGTGCATCAGAGAAAGTGTCAGGCCGTACGTTTGTTACATCATAAATTATCGAAAAGCTGCGTTCTGTTAGAGTAAATAATGAAATTATTTTGAAAATAGATGAAACTCCGTTTTCGTATATGAAATCGTTCGACTGACTTCGTCTCACGAAATAAGTCCCTCGGATCACATTTTTTTCGGTTTTATTACAAAGAAATAAGAGTTATGCCGCGAGACGTCTTTCGTGAATCGTACTTTAGGGCTGACACGACACGGATCCAGCTCGGCAATTTATATGTTATTTAATTTTGAAATCGAATGTGATATAATACATTTCTTGACATCAATATAAAAAACCAATGACGGACAAATAGAATTGACATTTGTCATTATATTTTGACATAAACTTTTTCACTCACGTGCTTCATTAGTGCCGGGTACTCCCATAGCTGCACCTAATATGGCTGATGGTGTAACTCCTGTTGCTGCGTTCCTAAAATTAAATATTCTTTTAAAATATTAATTAAACGATGCTAAAAATTCTAAACTTAAAACAAACTTCAAATTATTCTTTAATGAAAATACTTAAGAATTTCACCAACCAAATGTAAACCGAGATAGACTCAAAACCACAACCTATCGTATTACGAGCGACTGCTCTTACCATTGAGCTACCTGAGACACAACAAAGACCGGCGAAATTTTCGTGCACTTATTATACTTATGCAATCGACCTAATCAGCCAAAAGAAGATATTAATCAGCATAGCATTGTGAGTTTAAAATTGATTAAATACAATAATTTTACTATTGTAATCTATACAAATATTATGAAGCGGAAAGATTCGATTGCTTGTTTGTTTGTTTGCATAGGATCTGAAACTACTGGACCAATTTTAAAAACACGTGGGTGCCATAGGCTATAATTTACGCATGTGAAATGTCGGGAAGCTAGTGTTATAATATTTAACAAAAGTGACTGGATAGGAAAATAACAATTAGTTAGATAATGTTGTTTGTAAATTAAAGAAATGTTTTTTTGAAATTGAGTTACAAGTTTCTCCACTTGCCGCCCCCTAGATCCGGACCTGTATCCAATATTTGACAGGGCGCGTACCTGTTGTTGATGAACCGTGAATGTCTCAGCAGTAAATTGTTGAGTGCATCGTTGGCGTGCAGTAATTCAGCAGTTAGAGCGGATTCTCCCGCCAATCGTCCCACTAGTTCCGCCACACGGCTTTGCATGGCTCGCAGGGTGTCCGCTAGTTCCTATATTAATAAAAATACAGTGTAAGTCTTTATAATATAATTTTCACATATGACATGGTTTTCCATACAGATAGAATCGAGTAAAATCCAAATAGGGAGAATGGGCCATGATCCACCCAGCGAGCCTCATGCAGATCGGTGGGTAGTAACGACTGCGGATGCAGCCGGGTCCAACGGCTCAACTTTGTGCCTTCCGAAGCACGGACGAACTTGAGATTATAAATTTTTGGTAACCCATCCTATGACAGGTCATTGCGAAAGTTGTCTAATAAGCGTATCGCAGTCCGAGCGCGCTAACCATTGTGCCATCGAGCTCCTTTATTTTACATTACAATATGACATTAGTACATTAAGTTATATTTAGTAGACTTTCAAATCAAACAGGAGATTCTATGTTTGACTGTGTGTATATTTTTTATGATTTGAATTTGCTGATAACACAATAAAATTATAAATTAAAGCGAACAGTAACATTTAACTGTCGCAACTGTCTTGTGATTGAGATATTTTCACTGTAAACATTACTGTTTACTATTGTTTATTATCGACAATTAAGTTATCTTTAGTAAAAACTGCTTAGAAAAATAATTGATAAATATAAGGTGATTCATTTTTTTCTATGTTATGACAGTTACTCAAAGTATCTGTATCTGTATCAAATGTGTATGTATCTGTATCAAACTTGCATCTAATTACCATATATGATACGAATTAGCGAGATATTTTTTGAATAAATAACATATTTGTTTCATATTATATACATCATAATTATAATGATCTCACGTTAAGTAGGTCGATGTCTGAGGCGTGATGTTGCGCGGGAGGCTGCGTAGATAATTCAGCCAACATGTCCGCCATCACTGTCATGTTACCTTCCACTACCGCCAGATCCGCTCGCAACTTGCTGCTTTGACTCTCCGATAGAGTCACCTAATATAAAACCAGCTCATGAGTTATTGTGTATTCATGTCCGAAAACTTAAAAAAAGTCAACTAATCGATAACCTTAACATATATGTTAATGTGGACATGACTTGGTCCTTTAGAAGTGTATAAAATTCTAATATTCGGAGCTTTTATGGTGGTTAAAAAAATAAATCTATAAATATTTAAAATAGGCCGCTATGTCACAGAGTTACTTATACAGCGATTTTAAGGTGGTGTCGTCTCTGTACTTTCTAACCGGGTCAATTTAGAAAACGATCTCCTCAATATTGTCTCGAGGTTCGGTGTCGAGGCTTTCGTTATTTTGGATTCCCCAAAATACAAAGGCTACTTAGGATATGAGCAATGTATGTGATGTGGTCTTATTTTCTTTTTATTTATTTGAATCTTCGCCATTTCTAGAATATCCATATTATGTTTCAACTAACCGAACTGTTGGTTCATACTATAATATGAAGGAAAAGAGATAAATAAAGTGAGACTATATAGAAAATAATGGAAGTGGGCTAAAACAGAAGAGAGAGGAAAAAATTTAAGAAAGGTAAACTTACAGCAGCAGTCGGTTGTTCAGGATTGTGCCGAGTCGGTGAGCCCTGAGGCACAGCGGCGCGTTGTGGTGAACCCACCAATACTGGCTCCGGACCATCGGGCACACTCTAAGATAGGTAAATATTATATACAATCAGATGTTTCTTTATATTAAATTAAAGATTTTATAGAGACAGATGTTTTCTTTGCATATACTATTTTTCATTTGATATGGTTTATATAAATTTTAGACAAGATACATGAAAAAATATTACAATAAAAAATTTTTAGACGTGTTATTACGAAAAAATGTACGAGTGGCTGTCAAAATTATTAGTTTTAGAGTTTATCATCGTTATATTGAATTGTACAAAAGATTATACTTTCTATAAAGAAACTCTTGAACTATGATAATTCAGTACATTTACTTCATAGACCTGTTAATACAGGACATTAAATTGGGTGATTGCTATTCATAATGTTTATCAGAAAACATTCCAAATAAACTTCAAGGAAATCTTTTTTTTTAAATAAAACGGAATCTGGTGGCTATTTGCATATGATAGAGTTTAGAGTCGACGTTATTATGTTAATACCCTTTATTCCACCGAGTCCTACCAGTAATTCGATAGTCGAACTGTGTGGAATTTTTTATTCCAATTTGTTATACTGACGGATCGAACTATTTGGAAGCGCGGATTTTATTCCAAATAGAACTTCTGACTCCATGTACAGTGAAAAAAGATTAAATATCACCTACTTATTATTCGAGTTTTTTTTTTATAAAATACAAAATGAAAATTTTACAAGTGAACACAAAAAACATATAACACACAAATGATGCTTATAAATGGTGACATCTATAGGACATAGATGAATCTATGGCAAAAGAGGTGGTATTTGAAATTTTACCTTAAAATTTCTAAACAATGTCATACAGATATCTCACTATTTATAAGCATCATTTGGGTGTTTTGAATATGTTGATCTCTCAGAATGCTCTCTCTTGTTCTGCTTTTAAATGGAGCCATGGACTTGTATTCTCAAAACACTATACAAAGCGGCATCATTTTTAAAAACTTTTAATATTTTCAATAAAGTGGCCTTTTTCCTTCTACATTCATTGTTAATTTTCACATGCCAACCTTCTATAAAGTTGTTTAAGTTAGTTAAAACACTAGGTATCGATAAAACTACTATGTTTCATCCAAAACTTATACATGTATGATAAACACATTTTTTTGTCATTAACGTCAATAAATTCTTGAATGTAACTCCATCCCGACTCTATTTTGTCCCTTGGAAGTAACGGCAAAACTGCACACAATGCAATAATCCGTCGAGATCTCTTATTCTTTACAAGCTGCAGACTTTTACACTTTCTCCAAATACTATTTCTAAAATGACATCCCCAACATTTTTGAAACATGTTCTTTGCATACTAACAGCATTGTTCCTATGTTGTATAAGGTGCTTTTGACGGAATTAAAAGATGGAATTTTACATATTAAGTCAACTCCCGAGTCTTTGATATCTACTAAAGTTTGTTTGTAAATATTTGGTATTGATTCCTCAGGTTGTTTAGCAACCTTTTCTATACATTGATGTATTATAAATTTATTTCATTTTTGGCAAAATTTGGACTACAGTTATTACTTTTTGGACTACAGTATATTGTTATCCTAAAAACCAACAAAAACATAATAAATTGACATTTAAAATCATTTTCACAATATTTTTTTAGCGTCAGGGGTCCTTCCTATAGAAATCTGACCGGTATCTATAGGGATGACATGGCCCCGGCCATCTTGAGCCTCTACTGCCACACTCCCATAACCTACCGTGACTGTAGAGTCCCATCACCTATTTTTCCTTCTCTACTAACCCATGACTCCCATGTAAATCTCGCCTCCTATTCCCTCTCCGCCAATCCTAGATTAGCAGCGCAGATGGATGCATGGCTAGGGGCAAGCTTAGTCGCGAGTGTTAGCACAAGCATTACTTGCGCCATCGGCGAGGGAGCTACAAGACATGCTAACTACTATAAATGAAGCGTTCAAAGAGAAAGGGATGAAAATCAACGAAGGCAAGAGGAAAGTAATGGTAGTGGAGAGAGGAAGAAAGCGCGAGAATTGAAGGAGAAAGAGTGGAACAAGTGAAGGACTTTGTATATTTGGGGAGTTTGATAGAAGGTATGATGGAGATATTGACAGGAGAGTGACAGCTGATAATAAGGTGAACGGTGCCTTGGACGCAGTGGTGGGCAGCCAGGCTATGTCGAAAGAGTCATGAATGGCTGTTCATAACGGTGTGCTTGTACCGACACTTTGGTATGGAAGTGAAAATTGGGTGTGGTAGAAGAAGCACAAAAGTCGTTTAAATGCAGTAGAGATGCGTTCGTTAAGGAGTATGTGTGGAGTTACCCTAGTGGACCGGATAAGGAATAGTGTGATTAGGGAGCGCTGTAAGTTGAACAATGATGCGGTAACTAGGATTGAAAGGGGTATTTTGAGATGGTTTGGACATGTGGAGAAAATGGATGTTAAGAGACTTACGAAAGGTATTTATTGTGCGATTGTAACTGGAAGGGTCAGAAGAGGGCGCCCGAGAACTTTCGTTGACCAAATAAATGATCTTCTCCGAAAAGCGCAGGTTCGAAGTACCCGTAATCGGCGAGAATGCATGAAGGGATGCATGAATGTGGAAGAAGCGAGAGAGATTTGTCAGAATCGTAGCTTGTGGCACTCCATAGTCTGCCTACCCCCATTTTGAACTAAAATAAGTAGGTACCAAAAGCTTCTCCTAAATGTAACAAATACTTTGACGTATACCTACTTCATAATTTGTTTTATATTGGTTTACAGTGATCCTTCACAGAGGATTGATAAGAAATAATAAAATTGTCAATTTCCTCTCCAGACACGAATACATTTACCTATTCGTTTATTATGATGACTGTACCATTATTTTCACAGTAGTTCTATTTGGAACAAAATCCGCGTTTCCAAATAGTTCGATTCGACAAACTGGAATAAAAAATTCAAAACAGTTCGACCATCGAACTACTACTGGTAGGACTAGGTGGAATAAAGGGTTAATACTAAGTTAAATTACCCTTTGCGGTGTGAAAATTGGTGCCATTGCATCCAAATCAGTCATGGGAAATTCCACTCCTTTTGTTCGCAATTCATTATAAATTTGCACGACACCCTGAAAAAAAAATCAAATTAAAAGGCGTAAACATAAAAACAACGAAATCCACGGTCCGGATCCTTCTACCATACTAATATTACAACGTTGAAATTTAGGTGTAGACAGTAAACGAAAATAAATACATTTATAATATTGGTTAAATTGATTATGAAAAAACATATATTTTATGCTCGTTGTCACGTCAGTGTCTCGATCGCAAACAGCGCGTGACGTCACGACCCTCTTACTCATATCAGAACCTAGAGAATTCAACCTTATGCATACATAAAACGATATTCGTTTCAGAGTGCCGTGACATCATGGCGACGCAATGACAGAAGTGGTATTATCGCGGGGAAACTTTGAACATTACATATATTTTTAGATTATTATATGAATATGAACGCAAACTCCAATGAGGAAGTATTTAAAAAAACATTAATTCCCGGTATCAAACTAGATGTCGCTACGGTACTTTCTAGATTTCTTCATGACAACCCTTCCAGTTTTATTACATGTATAAAAGTAAATTAATTGTCAAAACTCAATTAATTGTCAAACAAATATCTAAGTTTCGAATTTTGCAAATTTCAGTTTTTTACGAGTAATATGTTACTTAAAAGGAACGAAAATGTCTCTCTTTGGTTCATTCGTTTCCTGCAAAAATAAACTTTTGCTGGAGTCGTCATCTAGTGAGGTGATTTTTAGTGCTTTCTTTTTTTTCTTAAAATACTTGCTCATTCCATTTGTTTGACATTAATCTAATTATAAAATATTTCCCTCGGGATTTTACAAAACGACGATAATTTATAAATAGATAACGCCATATGTAAAAACCAGCAAAGTGCGAGTCGGAAACCCGCATGTTCCGTATCCCCATGAATATTGATTTTATTCTGTTTTTATAGTTTGCGCGGAAATTCTAGTCACCGCCTGAGGTATGTGAGTGGCAGGACGAGGGAGCTAAATGTACGTCAAGCTGGTTCTGTCAAAACATACATGAGATAAATATCCTAAGATGGGTTCGCCAATAACACGACAACTGAAAAATGTTATTTACAATGTTCACAGTTTTTTTACACAGATGAAAGGTTGACAAGGAAAGTATTGAGCACAAATATGATATGAACATTAATAAATTAGTAGCAGAGGCTACAGGTGTGTCAGCTCGCAACATAATGAGAAATGTAGCTGAAGGAAATTGGAATTTGCAAACATCGGAAAACTTGAAATTTTCTCTCCAAGGAAACCTAAACAAATAAAAAAGAGAATCCATATTGATGATTTTGACATGGGTGTAATACAAAGAAACGAAGAAAAATTCATCAGTTTTATGCTGTTGCTAATAAAAATCCCAAGTATTCGTAAGCTGCTTGCAGTTTTAAAAGAAGTTGGTATCATGAACTGCGATTGAACCTACTTAAGACTTATTATACTTATATACGGATGTTTCTTTAAGAAATGTAAATCTAAGAGACATATTTTGATTGAGAGACCCAGTATAGCTGAATGAAGAGTAAGGTATTTAAGAGCTATACGGAAATATAGAAATGAAAACCGAAACATTTTTTTTTCTGGACGACGTAGGTTACGTTAACTAAATATTTTGTATTTAATATCACTTATCTAAATTTCTAAAGAAGAATTCCTTCTAAATTATCCTTTATATCCACTTACCATTTTATGTACATACATTTTTAATAATATTAAATATAATAACTTAAGATTTTTACAATGTCGATTGAAACAAAGAAAACCAGTAAGAATCCAACGTTCGCACTAAGTGAACAATTTCCCATTAATGTTTTGTGTAATTTCATAAGTCCTTATAATGGACAACGTGACACTCCCACCGCTTTTGTTACTAATTGCCAAAATGCTCTAGATCTAGCATCACCAACACAGAAAACGTTATTAAATAAATATATTTTATCACGTCTGGAAGGCAAAGCCCAGATCGCGTGTTCTAATAAGGGGCGTCCATTAATCACGAGAGGCTCGAAACGGGAGGGATTCATCAAAAATCACGAAATATCACAAGGAGGGTGGGGGGGGTGCTCTTGTAGTAATATATCATGTGTATTTATTTTTCCTCGACGCGCGATTATTAAACCGAAAAGCGACGTCAAAAATTAAGATTTAATAATTTTTTAAGATTTTTTATTTTTTAAGGAGGGAAGGGGTAGTCTTAAACCTCACCATGTATCACTCAAGGGGGAGGGGGGGTTAAAAAATGTTGAAAAAAACATTATGTGATTAATGGACGGCCCTTAAAATTTTTAAAATCATTTTTAAGGCAAAATTTAGGCGAAAACAAACATTATAATCAATTATTGCTAAATCTACAGACTTGTAAACAACAATTAAATGAAACAGTAGCTCTATTTGCTCTCCGCATCGAAGCTGTCTCACTGATTTGCAATCTGACATTTATGATTCTGATACATTAAATGAGATTTACCCGCTCGAATATTCATGACCGAAGATTTAGTGTTATTTACATTTTCGTTAGCCCTACATCCGCGTATAAGCAACAATGTAAGGTGTAGTAACCCGAAATCTCTAAACGCCGCAGCCAATATTGCACCCGAAGAAGAAAAAATCCAGAATCTTTTATATAAAACTACGACCAAACCGAAATGTAAAATCAATTGAAAAACTAGGACACACAGAATCCAAATGTAATAATAAATAAAAATGTACAGGTTCGTCTCGTGTTTTTTTGACTCTCAAAAGTCATAATAATCATGTTAGTAACCAAACTTATTCCAACATTTTCTGCAGGTGTTGCAAAAACAAAGGCTATAATATTTCGCAATGTCGCAAAAGAAAATATAATATTGAAAGTAAATCAGATTACATACGAGTCGCCACAGTTCAAAGGCGACTCCGTCACATATTCCGTGCGAAAATATCGGCGAGTCTTTTAGCGATTTAAACTAAATCGTCGGATTACGAATAAGTGCCGTCGTTTTCCTCGTAATCAATGCACGTATATTTTTACAAACTCTAACCTTAAAAATACGTCTCAGCAGCCACAGCCTCTGAGTCCTTTTACATTTCGGTCAAAGATGCCGAGTCCTACCGAGAAATAACTTAATTTCGAAATTAAGTAAGAGTCTTTACATCGTTGAGTCATAACAATAAAAATGCATCTCGTCATTGTCCTTTAGGACTCTCTGTTTCGTCGAGTCTTATCCTATTAATCCTATTAATATTATAAATGTGAAAGTTTCTTTCTTTGGATGTTTAGATGTTTGGATGTTTGTCCGTCAATCACGCTGAAACTACTGAACGGGTTTTGATGAAATTTGGTATACAGATAGGGTGTTAGCTGACTTAGATAATAGGATACTTTTTATCCCACTAAACATTTCCCTAGGGTCCACGCGGGCGAAGCTGCTGGTGAAAGCTAGTAAGTAAATAATAAACCTCAACATGCTCCGCAGCGAGTTTCAATTTCGTTGAGACTTCCTAAATAGTCAGAATCTATAATAATTCAAGCGAAATGTTTATCGCCTTACTCTGAGAATAAATTGATATAGACGAAAATATCCCTATTTACGAGATAAAATCGTTTTCTAAGAAAATATCTTTACCTAATACCTTTCTAAAAACTAATTTGGCTATTGAGCCTTTACGATTTCTTATAGATACGGGTGCAAGTACGAGGGTCAAACTGAAAGTTCTTAGAACTGACCACTTATAAACAATATAATAAAAAAATAATTCTAAAATTTGAAAATATAACTCTTTGCCAATATTACTGAGTATATATTTCATTCATTTGTCATTTGTTTTACGATTTGGCGGCAAATTGAAAATTGTCTGTGTCACGTCATCATGAATTTAACACGAGAAAATTTTCGTGCAATGATTTTTTATGACTTTCGATGTCATTTAAGTCAACAAGAAAGTTATGATAGACTACGATTGGCCTTTCACGATGAAGCCCCATCTCGTGCGACTGTTTACAACTGGTTTAATGAGTTTAAACGTGGTCGCACTAATCTCACTGATGATTTACGTGAGGGACGGCCTTCTACGGCGACGACTGAAGATAACATCTGTGTTGTGCGGCGTATGATAGAGACTGACAAAAGAGTGACCTATCAACAGATTCGGACAAGCTTAGGCATCGGTATGAGTCAAGTGCACAAAATCCTCCACGAACATTTAGCGGTCAGGAAGCTTTGCGCCCGGTGGATACCTCATAATTTGACTGAGGCTCAAAAACTCCATCGTGTGGATTGGTGTCGTAAAATGATTGAAAGATTTAACGGAGGTGACTCAAATGCTGTGTTCGACATACTAACAGGTGACGAAAGCTGGATTTACTGTTATGATCCTAAAACCAAAAGACAATCTGCTCAGTGGGTGTTTCCTTTCGAGGAGTTGCCAACTAAAGTGAAGAGAGATCGAAGTGCGGGAAAAAAAATGGTGGCCTCGTTCTTTGGAAGGATAGGTCATTTTGCAACAATTGTGTTAGAGGATCAAAAAACAGTTTTTGCAGAATGGTACACTACCAATTGTTTGCCACTTGTCTTGGAAAAAGTTCGAGAGAAACGACCTCGCAGTAGGATCCTCCTTCACCACGACAACGCCTCGTCGCACACCGCCAAGCGAACGATCGACTATTTGGCGACATCAAACGTTGAATTACTGGGTCACCCGCCGTATAGCCCCGACCTCGCGCCTTGTGATTTTTATTTATTTCCAAAAATTAAAGAAAAACTTAAAGGAAAGCGGTTTATGAATGCTGAAGAAGCGGTGGCTGCGTATCGCGATGCCATTGAAGAGACCCCTAAGGACGAGTGGGCAAAGTGCTTTTCCCAGTGGTTCCATCGCATGCAGCGGTGTATTGACGTGAATGGACAATATTTTGAAAAGATATAATAAAACTAATAACTGGCTAATGTAATCAGTTTTTGATTTTCTAAGAACTTTCAGTTTGACCCTCGTATAAGCCAACAATCCAGTTTAAGTAAAACTTCCGAACTATCTTATTATCTATATTTTCGCACGGAATATGTGACTATCTTTGCCGAAAACTCACGTCTAGACTCTAGCAACAACAGTCCACCACAGATACCTCATTGCGGTACCTCTATGCCTGAGGTCCGCATTACTAATAAGGAGGTCCTAAAAACTATGCGAGGTCTAGACGTTAACAAAGCTAGTGGGCCTGATGGTATACCAGCGGTTGTACTAAAGCGCTGCGCGCCCGAGTTGTCTCCTGTATTGACACGCTTGTTTCGCCTCTTATTTCAGACTGGGATAGTGCCCAAATCATGGAAGCTTGCCAATGTGCAGCCTGTGCCCAAAAAAGGAAGCCGTGCCGATCCGTCCAACTATAGGCCAATCTCAATTACCTCTATACTTTGCAAGATTATGGAGCGTATATTGAACAGACTTCTAATAACATACCTAGAACATCATGACCTCTTCAGCGACCGACCGCCGAAACCGGTCTACAGGAGATCTTCTAGCGTATGTCACTCACATATGGGGCGAGGCCATCGAGAAAAACGGGGAAGCGATTGCTGTTTCCCTCGACGTCTCCCGAAGGCCTTTGGTAGGGTCTGACACGCTAGCCTAATAAGCAAGATTCCATCGTATGGCTTATCCCTGGGCCTGATCAGCTGGATCAGTAACTTCTTGAGAGAACGTTCGTTCCGAGTCGTTGTCAATGGCCCTTCATCACGAGCAATGGTAACCAATGCCGGAGTTCCTCAGGGGTCTGTTCTCTTCGCAACTCTCTTCCTGTTGCACATTAACTGTCGCGAAACATGCGATTTCCGAACTAAATATTATTAATTTTATGTTGGTAACACTGTGTAAAATGATCATAACTTTGACATAAAATTTGCCGGGTAAAAGTAGATAAAAAAAAATTTATTTTAACGGATACAAGTTTTTGGGTAGTTGTGTTACAATGATGAGGAGACATAATGAATGTTGAAGTAAAGAATCCCTCGGGCCTGAGAACAGTAACGACTGCTGCATGGGTGAGTTGCACATGTATTGTATAATTGTGTAAAGAGGAAATGCATTGAGAGATACATAAAGATGCGTGATGATAAGAGTAATTGTGGAAGATCTGGAGGTCGAGGTGGTCTATGGGGAAGGCAGGAGGACCAGTAAGAGCTATACCGACAATATGTCTATCTATCTGGAGGGAGGAATCTATCGTCATGAAGGCGACTCCTGGGTAGGCATATGCTGTCGGATAGAAATGTTTACAGACATTCTTTAATGTTGTGTGTAATCCACGATGTTAATGAGTTACAAGTAAAGCATCTAATCTAACAATGCACGTCCTAATGTATGTATGTATTTGTCGCAATGGCATCCCTTAGAATTCAGGCATAGGTATAACTGACTTCACGACATTATTGATCTGCTCATACCCGGTATCTATGGGTACCAAATACGTCTGAAAGAGAGGCCACGGTAGCACGTATGAGTCTCACACTTCTGGCAGTCTCCGAATGGGGCGATGTCAACCTTGTGAAATTCAATGCCACCAAAACACAAGTGTGTCTGTTCACCGCCAAACGGAGCCCGTTCACCATGGCTCCTACTCTCCGAAATGTCTCCTTGGAATACACCGACTGTCTTCTGTTATTGGGAGTAGAGATATCCTCTAACCTTAATTTTGGGCGCTTCATTGAGTCCAAAGCTAAAACGGCAGCTAGAAAGCTAGATATCCTAGCAAAGGTCTGGCGATACTTCACACCAGAACAGCTTTTGAGGTTGTACAAAGCGCAGGTTCGGTCATGTGTAGAGTACTGCTGCCACATTTGGGCTGGTGCCGCAAAATGCCACCTTTCGGCATTGAATTCAATGGAGAGGCGTGCGAGAAGGCTTATTGGCGACCCGAAATTGGTTGAAACCAATCTGCATAGCCTTCAGCACAGACGCAGAGTTGCTAGCCTCTCGGTATTCTACGGGATACATTTTGGAAAGTGTGCGCTGGAATTGCACAACCTAATTGTCGCCTCCCCATTCTACCATCGAACGTCTCGACGCACGGCCGGTATCCATCCTTTCGTCGTCAACATCCCACAGGTAAGAACGGCGCGATTTGATTCGGCATTCATAATTATGTACCGCCAAGGACTAGAATAAATTTCCAGCGTCAGTATTTCCGTCCGATTATAATGTTAATGTCTTCAAATCAAGAGTGAATAGGCTGTTACTAGGTTAATGCGTTACACCACCCAAGGCTTCATCACCACTTACCATCAGGTGGGATCGTAGTCAAGCGTTAACCTATAAAGTATAAAAAAAAACTCGCGAAAGATCTAGGATAAAAGGTATAAATAATACCGAAATTTGCTCTGAAACATTAAGTACATCTCAAATCATTTTTTAATTTAATGATACTCATAATTACAAATTTCATATCATTAACGATGATATCAATTAAGAATATGACGGTATTATTGGTAGTGATTTTCTAGGTTATTTTTAAGCTAATATAAATTATAATTCAAATTAAATAACTATGTTCAGCCGACTTATATCATTCCTGCACGCGCCGAATCGGTTATCGAGTGCGCCGTATCTAATTTCTCGTCGTCGTCGTCGTCATTGTATCAGAAAGTTATCCTTTGTCTCTCGTTACTGACATCTTAGAACAGCTAGGTTGTTAAAAATATTTCAGTACGTTGGATCCCTCTAGTGGTTTCCATCAGATTAAAATTATTAAGCTAGTTATAACATTTAACACATTTACAATGCAATCCAACGATATAGGTACTCACTTACATTCACTCTAACATACAAAATACACACAAACGTGCGCGCGTGCGTGCAGACACCCTCACTCACACAAACACACATACACACACCTGGTTCTTGCATGGTTAAGCTAAAAGAATTATTTAAAAATTTCGAAGCCTTATTAATTTATTTTATCTCTCTTGTTCTTTTTGTATTTAATTTCTTAGTCTGCATAAGCCAAAATGTTATTCTAAGAGAGCACTGACTCCTGACTTACAGGGTAACCTAATTTGGGAGACAGGGCAAATTGACTCGTTACGTATGTTGTTACTCAATAAAGAATTATTATTAAAATGAATCCCAAAGATGCACGAAAAACGGGTTTTACGGTTTACACTAATTCTACTAGTTTTGGGCACTACGACGAAATTTTAAAGGCTGCCCGGTCATATCGTTCTCCGCCTTCTGCCGTATCATCCCGATCTCAACCCCATTGATCTAGTGTGGGCCGATATAAAGAACAATTCAGCTTCAAATTATATAAAGTCATCATTGGACGACAAAATTTCAATCAGCACAAGATTTTTTTCTGAATTCACTCCGCAAAAATGGCAAAAGTGTGACGACCATGTACAAAAAATTGAGGACCAATACATGAGGTTTGACAATGTGATAGACGAGTTCATCATAAATCTAGGAAATAAGTCAAGATTCTGAGGAGGATATGGAAATTGAAGACATGTCTAGTAATGAAGAAGAAGATATCGATTAATTTTGTTCTATAACGGCGATAATGAAAATGTTTTTTTGGTTTGTTTATTGAGAAATGGTAATTTGCTTTTAAAAGTGTATCGTAAATAATAAAATTTAATGAACACTTTCAATTATTAATTTATTTTTGTTTAACTAGGAAATAAGAAATATTACATTATAAATACCGCCATTACATTGATTGTGATAGATTCTAACATATTTTCCTGAGATTTATCTCAGGAAAATCAATTAAAATACAATTAAATCAATTTAAATACCTTATGTGCGTCTTGTTAATCGCGCCCTCCCCTGTCTCACCGCCCGCATACCTCAGGCGGTGACTAGCACTTCCGCACACACTATAGTACTACCGAAATATGATGTATCTAAAAATTGTATAGCTATTGCTCATAAGATAGAGCCTGGTGACAGACAGACGGACTGCGGAGTCTTAGTAATAAGTGTCACGTTAGTATCCTTTGGCTACGAAAACCTAATAATTACGAATTATACACAATATAGTCTGCGATACCCATACGTATACAAAATCTTCAAATTGATCTTAAAAATCTTCGGTCAACGTTACATAAAACAGACAATTAATTTCTGTTACTTGACATATATAAATACTGTGTTTTTGTTTGAAGCATACAAGTAGGTAAATTGTGAAGTGGTGAAACGTGAACATGATTCAACACATTCAATATGATACTAACAGATTGAGTTACGGACGGTAAATACTAGCCAGGGTTGGCAACCATACTATATACTATGTAGTATGTTTATAGTACTTTTTAGTTTGTTTTGCTTTTTTTTTATTTTAAAATTGTTATATCTAATCTTTGAAATCAAAGCGATATTTTAATGGTGTTCTTTTATCTCGTACTGTATTGTCATCTCTATATTTATATTATCAATAAACCTATTATTTAGTGCTTTTTATTGTTCATTTTCATTAAACAATCCAATTTTCACTAGCTATTACTTAGTTTCAGTATTTACTCATTTTGAGTCTGCATAAACTGTTGCAAAAATATATAGTATGTACGCAAATAATATAAAATATTATATTTTGTATGTAAAAATATTATATTTTGGACACTAAAATCTACCAAATAATATTTAAATTAATCTTTACAAAACTGTCTAATTTCTTCAATTTGTCTTAAATCTTATTTCATAATAATAATAAGATTTATCGAAGATAGAGTTCAAATAAATTGATAAAATTTGACTAATGTACTAGCCGTATGTACATTATAGTGTACATATATCCGACCATGCGAGCGGATCGTGGTCCTATATACTTTAAAAGGTTTACTATATTTTTAAAGCTTATTTTGATAAATATTATATTTCTCTGAAGAATTGTTGGCAACCCTACCCTCCTTATATCGATGTTAGGTATGTGTAATGATAATTTACAGGAGTTGTTTCGATAACGTATCAAAATATTCATCAGTTCCAGTGTAGAATTCAAATATGAAGTTGGAAACTTCACAGGAAACTGAAGAACTTAACCAAGAAGATGCAGTGGCAATAAAATATTTTAAGTACTTTAATAGCAAATAGATGAGGTAATAGTAGATTTACGATAATGAATGTTAAGCGACAGTAACAAACATCTGTATTTAGTTGGGTGTAGTACCCATAAATTATTCATGAAACTCTGTGAAGCTTTCGAAGGTATGTAACTTATGAAAATTAGTCTGTCATCCAGACTATATAAAAATAATAGATTATGAGAAATAATAAGAATATCTCGCTATGTCACGTCACAACTAAGTAGAAAATATACACAGGTGAAAAAAAATAATATGTGTTTAATATTTAATAATTTGCCCGATAGACAGACAAACAAAAATGAGTCATCGTCCCTTTTGTCAGGCATGATGTTCCGCGACATAAGGACGATACGCGACCCATTTATGTCATATATGCACCAATACTTATTTCACAATACCTGTAACTCTGGCTGACTTTGAAAAGCATCCGCCCAACATTGTATGAGACTCAGCACCTTCTCTTGGACTACTGTTGGTGGATCATTTTTCGGGCCAATAAGTTTTACCTGTAAAAACAAATATAGATAATATTGTGATAGCTAAATCTATAATAGTGGAGCTTTTTTATGTATCATATGAATCATGGGTGATGACGTATACTATAGTCATGGTCAATAAGGCCACACCTAAAGATAAAGAGACAAAAAAGATGACATCGACCCTCCCGTCAATGAGAAAGATAAGAATAGAGGGTGGTGTATTTTGAGAAATGTGCGTCAAAACTAATATTAATCAATTACTCACAAACCATTATTAATTGTGTTGTTTTTACCATTGAACATGTTTTCTAGTCTTTGAAGAATGTTTTTTTCATTACTCTTAATATAACCATATGTGTAATAATATCATTTATTCATCTCAGATGCCTATATGATTTATACATTTTTTAATTCAAAGTAATAGGAAATGAGACAAAATGGTTTATCTCTCTCACTCAGGGACAGTGAATGCATCCACAGTCTCTGTTATCACTCCCCACCTATAGATAATGTATGGAATATTCTTTATTTGATACTTTGCCTAGGTATTAATATCAGTTACATAGCCAGTAATTATTGTTTTGAGATATTTAGAGAGATACACAATCAATTTTTATAGGTCATGGAAATGCTTCAAAATGTATCTGTAATTCACATATGCCTACTCTCAAAATCCAATAACTATCATTGAAATACATAAATATTTAGGTATATTAGATCTGGCACGAAGGTAAACATAAAAGTCCACAAATATTATAAAGATCTTTTTGGAAAAATCTAAATATTTCATTACATCTTCATAAACAATCCATTAATAGATATTAGTTGGTAAAATTTAGTCAAAACCAGTTTATTTGACACAAGTTTGTTTTATCAATTAGTATGTATTTAGGGCAGATTCATGGGCATATTATAATGCTACCAACCACTCAAGTTGTTGTTGTAATATTTATTGATATAAATATTTAATTTAATATAATTGAGGAGTTAAACTACAAGGGCCTTATTAATTTACAGGGTTACTAATAAGTGAAATGCAAGTACAGTGGAATCCATTTATAATGATATCGAAGGGAATTGACAAACACATATTTGGTTTTGGTGACAAATTTGTTATATGTAATTATTTTTATGTAATATATAATATTTTTTAATAAAGCATAAAAAATACAAGTAAAAAGTATAAATGATACATTTAATTATGTAATGTATGTATTATTCATATTTTATTAAGCAATCTGTAATTTTTGCCTGCTTTTGTTTTTTTATTTTATTGTAATAACAGTCTCTAATAGTATTGTCTAAAGAAAACATTGCCATGGTCAAATTACCATTTCCAATATTGCTATGAACAAATTGTGACTTCTTTTTCAAGAATTTTATATGAAAACCAAACTTTGTTGTGTAATTACGTCATAATAGGTGGTTGGTCACTATAGGCGGTGTCATATTAAACAGATCCTACTGTAATGTAATCTTTTTCACTCAGAATGAAATAATCTTGGACTGTTGTAAACAGAGATACAAATAGTTAATCAATGGTTATAAATAATTATTATAAGTAAGACTATTAGAATATGATTTAAGAAGGCCTTAGTATGAACTATCGAATGCAGTGTTAACACTATTGTTACACTGAATCACTTTAATTTTTAAACTTGAAGAGAATTCAAAACAATTCTGTTATGTTTATCATAAGAACAATGGATAATGTTTTTATAGTTTATACAATATTATGTGAAATATCCATTGTAAGTGATTAAATTCAAGTTAATTTGATACTTTTTTTATGTTTGAACTGATGATAATTTACATCTGAAAGAGAAATATAAGTCAATTTGATCCTTTTTTATGTTTGATCAGATGATAATTTACATGTGTTTATTTCAGTTTGTCTGTGATCATGACATCTTATCAGATAAAACATAAGAAGATAACATATAAACGTTCATTGACTTTATTTTTTATTGAATATCACAAATTATATTTATAGAGAAACATATTGCTTTGTTTAAAAAAACAAACTTGTTTAATGTTTTATGACAAATATTGAGTAACTACCAATTCTTTAAATACCTTATATTACATAATTATGTATCTGCATAATATATGAGTATATTATGAGCTACAGTATAAATATTCTATAGTAAATTATAGTATGTCATATAAAATACTCCTATATATTATATAACAATTTTATAGAATTATATAAAGTAAGATTGTTTTGTTACAATAAAAACTCCAAACAAATAGTTAGACCCTAATAAAGTTTGAAAGATGCACAATACATTTTACCTCATTTTATAAATTATTCTGCCATAAAATAACACTTCCATGGAGAGATATTTAGTTAGTTTATTTGCAAGACAATAAACATAGGTGTGAGTTAATTTAGACAATTATAAAAAGGAGCCTCATGAAAGATTAACATTTCAACTTAAAACTGGCTTTGCAAATTGTGCAGTTCAACTATGTAGATATACCTGTCAAATAAACCATAACATGCACGGCCTTTACCTTAAGATATATTTATTCATTACTTTATCTTAATATTTTTATCAATATTCTAGGAACATTTTAAACTACATTATAGAATAGACTTACCAATTCTGATATAAACTCCTTATTACACACTGAGACATGGAATGGTCTTCCACAGTTCTTCACACATGTTTCAAGAACTGTCAAGGTGTACATAACTACAGTGTAGTTTTTTCCAGCACTTTGGGTTAACCGTTTCCTTATAGCCTTAATTGCATCTTTAGGACCATCTGCTGTACTATTAATGATATCACATATTTCCATATTGAGACCCCAGTTTTCAGATGGCAGTGATCCATCTGTGGCTTGTTCTGGAATGTTTTAATGAAGAGGTCATATTAATTATTATTTACTATTGTGAAATCATCATTTTTATATTTCATAATTACATTAATTTTACATCTAGTAAAAAGTAAAACAAAGGTAAAAATTAAAGATTAGATGTGCGTAAATAAAATCTATAAATCACGGGAACAGGAAAATGTATTACCAAATCATCAATTTTTAGATTTTCTCACCTATTTTTTGACCTACTGGTGTAGAAAAGGGGTTTCCTACCCCAAAGAACGACATCTTTACAAATTAATAAATTATTTACGTAAAATTTCACCGATTTCACTCGTCACCACACAAAACGTAATTCACAGACCATACACAAAATATTTTTTTTTTACAGGCTCGGTAAAAAGTCACACAGGCTAATATCTTATATTATAGTCTGTGTAACTTTTTATCGGATGTAGTCTGTGTAACTAGGTGATTTTGTGAAGAGAAAACCCAAAGAGTAGTATATTATTTTTTAAAATACAAGACAACGTAAATCAAAAAGAAATGAAATGCAAACTAAATGCCATCAAAACACGAATAGTTACATATGAATGATAGCAAGCGACAGGAACTTTATTGAAGATTCATTGAAGATTCCCAACGCTATCTTAATATTTATGTTGAATATTATTAGAAAAAAACCGTCTCAGATTCCAACCTGCACTCAAACCGACGACTCTACACAAGCAGTGATATAATTAAAAATACATGTGTAAGATCAAGCATTTTTTAATTAATGACGTGTTTTTGTTCTACTCTTTGTCACTGACATTTTGAAACTATTTACATAGAGATAAATAAAACTAAACCTCTAGCAAGGAGGTTCAACGTTATAACATTCGTCCCTTCCTATTCTAATTTTTCAATCAAACGGCGTGGTGGGTATCTTATTCGAATACTCCTACGACTTGTGGGAATATCTCCATGAGCAGGTGCTGTTCTGGATGGAGTGTTAGGTAAAACGGGTATATGGGGTGGAGCATTATTAACATGTGGTGTAGATGGTGCAGAATCGTTTATATCACTGTTTACTTGCGGTGAGATTGATGCACTAGAGTTATCTGGACGAATGTGATCCGCATGTCTTCTGCGTAAAACACCATCAGCTGTTTTTATGATATAGGAATATCTGTGTGTTTGCCTCTCCACTGTGGCTGGTAGCCATTTCTTATCATCTCTAGTTTTAACGTAAACATTTTTTCCAGGTTGGTAGTTTTTAGAATTATTTTCTGACATGATGTTTGCTTTTATTTGTCTATGTTGTAGGGTTTTTCTAATACAGGGTCAAGCATTATCCAAAATGCAGTTGAGTTGTCGTCCAAACATTAATTGAGCTGGAGAATTCAGGGTACAACTGTGTGGAGTGTTTCTATATGTAAAAAGAAAATTCCGTAATTTCTCTGTTAGATCGTATTGTGTGTCGAGTTCACTGGCCAACCTTGTTTTGAAAGTTCGCACTAGACGTTTAGCTAATCCATTGGCGTGGGTGGTATGGAGATGATCTGATATGCAGTATCCCCCTTTTTCTGATGTATATTGAGGTCCGTTATCAGAAACAATAATCTGTGGTAATCCAAAGGTAGTAAAGATGTCGTGAAGTTCACTGCACAGTCTATCTGTTGTTGTCTTGTTCATTGGTTTTATCTCGACCCACTTAGATAAACCATCGCATAAAACTAGTCAATATTTTCCTAGAAATGAACCTGCAAAATCGATGTGTAGTCTTTCCCATACGTGGTTTGGAATTGACCATGAATATATGGGTAGCTCTGAGTTGTTCGGTCTATTTTCTTGACACCCTCTACATGAATTCACGTAGTTGTCTATATTTTCCTCAATTGATGTCCACCAAACATAAAATCGTCCAAGTGCTCTCATGGCTGATATTCCTGGATGTCCTCGATGAAGGTACTTCAATGTTGCGTTTCTCATTGAATGCGGGATAACAATTCTCCCTTGCCACATTATTATGTCATTTTCAACTGACAATTCATTGCGTTTCTTAGAATATGGTTGTAAATTGTTTTCATCATATTTGTAGGTATTCCAATTTGTTCTTATGTATAATTTTACTTTTGACAATATTGTGTCCTTATTAGTTTGTTCCCTAATAGTTTCTTAGTTTATAGCTTTCTCATTAATCATTAATTCACTTATTCTTTTTACTACCTCGTTGACCGATTCTTCTATCTTGGTTGGTCGCTCAGTAGGGTTTGGAAGTCTCGAGAGTGGATCGGCTAGTATATTGTTCTTTCCTTTTGTATACTGTATATAATAATCATAACTGCCTATTAATGGGCTTTATAATTCTCTAATATAATAATGGGCTTTACTAATCTGATTATTCGATTGTTTACTAATTTAGGTAAATTTCTATTAGTTCCTAATAGGTGTATAAGGGGTTTGTGGTCTGTTACTAATGTGAATTTCGTTCCTCGAAGATATTAGTTAAATTTTGTTATTCCGAACAATATTGCTAACGCTTCTCTATCAATGACTGAATAATTGCTTTCTGCTTGTTTCAATTTTCTTGAAGGAAATGCGATTGGTTTTTCAATGCCGTTAATTTTATGGTACAAAACAGCTCCGATACCTTTTTCTGAAGTATCACATGCTAGGTAAAGGGCTTGTTTGTCATTATAAGGAATCAGAGGTTTTGATCGCGTTATACATCTTTTGGTCTCTTTAAAAATAGCGTTTTCTTTCCCAGACCACTTCCACTTTCGTTATGTCCTGTCAAAGTGTGCAATTCTTGAGTGTGCATTTGTTGATCTTATTCCATCTTTGCTAATCGTATGACCCCAGTACTCTATGTCGTTTTGTAAAAATGTACACTTCTTAAGATTCACTTTCATCCCTGCTCTCTGAAGTCGGTTCAATACTTTTTCTAATGTTTTGAGGTGATCTTCATTTGTTTTTCCAGTCACGGCAATATCATCGAAATAAATGGCTGTATTAGGGATGTCATTAAGTAGATTTTCAAGGTAATGCTGAAAAATTGCTAGTGCTGTAGTTATACCAAAGGGCATTCTGTTATATTGGTAATAATCTTTATGTGTAGAGATAGTTAGGTACTTTCTAGATGCAGGAAAGTCAATCTTTGAGTACTTTTCTCCGTCAGCAAGTCTTTGTCTTAAATGGTCAAATAAGGGTACTGGATGTGTATGTGTTACTAGAATTGGTTTGATTTTTGTGCGGTAATCGCCACAAATTCTAATTTTACCATTTAGTTTGAGAACATTAACTGTTGGGGTGGCCCATTCTACAGGTGTTGTGTTTGGGTCAATTTTTTCAATTATTCCTTCTTTTGCTGTCCAATTCTATTTCTACATTTTTTCTTATGCTGAATTTGATTGGCCTTGCTGGTAGATGTTTGGGTTCAGTTCCCGGTTTGATGAAAATGTTGACCTCATAATTTTGTACTTCACCTAGTCTATCATCAAAAAGTTCTTTATTTTTGTCAATCATTTGTTTTAAAGTTAATGTCTCAGTCTTGACTGAGTAAACAGAACTAGGGAAAAGCATATTAAACATTTCACTCCATTGTAATCCAAACAGCATGGGGTTAGCACAATTAATAACGACCACAGGGAGTATCTTTTGTTTGCCGTCACCTTCTACCGTAACATCGGTAAGACCTTTAGGTTTTAATCTGTGGTCACCATAGGCACGCAATTTTGATGATCTCAAAATGGTGAAGGTGAATGATCAAAACTCTGGAGATCCAATCTTTCTCCAAAATGCTGTGCTTATGATTGAATAAATAGATCCTGGGTCCCAATCCATTGTTAATGCTTTGCCAATTATATGAATGTCAATTTTCTTACATCTCATGTTATGTACGTTAATTTTGTGTATTTTCGAATCATCATCACTGTTACTTTCAGTATCGTTATTATCATAAAAATTATGTTCTCTTGATATCACGTTGTTTACTTCTCTTTTATTTGAAATATTGCCTTCTATCTTTGCTCTCCCAGATTTTAAACAACAGCTCTCAAAATAATCTTTTATGTTGCATGCCTTGCAAATGTAATAGATTGCGGCACAATCGTTTAATGTGTGTTTGTCTGTTTTACCACATCTTTTACAATGATTTTTTTTCAACACTCGTTGTTTGTAACTTTTTAAAAATCGTTTGTTTGTCGTTCCTTGCTGAATGCGGTGTACGTTATTAGAGTTACAAGAAGTATTGTTTTCTGCTAATTCTCTTGATTGTGCAATGTTAAAAATCTGTTCAAATGTTATTTCTACCGTTCTTCCAACATTGTCATGCTCTTGTAAGTCCGGCCATTTTTGTTTCAAATCTATCTGTAGTGCTTCATGGTTAAGACCTGTTGCAAAACGGTCACGCAGTTGACGTTTTAAGAAGTGGCCTTCATAACCGCAGTCTTTGCTAAGTTCTTTGATTTTGTTGGCGTATGTTTCCATGGATTCACCTTCCTTTCTCGTGCAACTCCAGAATTTAGTAAGAGCTTTGAATCTTGTCTTTTTTATTGCATAAAAAACTGTATAATATTGTTTTGATTTCTTCATACGAACCTTCATATATCCGGTGGCAAACAGGTAATGAAAATATCTTTCTGTATTTTCAGATATTCTTGACCATAAATGTTACATTTTTCTTCAAAGTATTCAATAAATTCACTCACCGTTTTTTTTTAAGGGTTAAATTTATCGTTTGTGAAATGGCTTATTTTCTTACATTTGTCATCATCGTTGTTCAATGAATTTGTTTCTGTTTTTTGTTGTGTTTGAACTGCTAAAATGCGTAGTATTTCAGTCAGTTGATTTTGTTGTTTTAAAAAAGCGTTAAATTGGTTCGCATCCATTATAATGGATGCGATTAATCTCGTCGCCATTTGATATAATTAAAAATACATGTGTAAGATCAAGCATTTTTTAATTAATGACGTGTTTTTGTTCTATTCTTTGTCACTGACATTTTGAAACTATTAACATAGAGATAAATAAAACTAAACCTCTAGCAAGGAGGTTCAACGTTATAACAAGCAGAAACTTAAGGTCATGAATAATGCATGAATTTCCTGCCATAAGAAACTTTAATGTGACCAAACCAATCTTTATTTTACTATTACTGTTTAACTCAGTATTATGTCTTCTTTTTGAATATAATATATTACTTAATATCATGAGTAATTATCAAATTGTGCAGAAGGAATTCTGATATAAATTTTAATATAATAAAAAAAAAAATCCTATCTTATCCTAAGTAGTTACCATATTTTTGGTTATATGCACCCGAAGTAAACTATAAGGGCAGCACGGATTTTTTAAAACCGACTGCATTAGGAATTAGGAGTGCAATGTAAACCGAACGGACTACATGCGGTTCACTAACCACGATCCTAGATCAGGGGTGCCCAAACTTATTTTGTATAATGCACACTTTGAGAGTAAATTAATTTTTAACGCCCCCATTTTCTTCACCTACTAAAAATTCACTACAACATCAAATTAAATTAATTCATTATTGTTAGCTATATTAGCGGAGATTAAACATTAATTTTAAACGAGACTTTTACTACTCACAAGAGTTAACTTGAAACCTGAGCGCAGTAGGTAATACATAACGGCACTCAGGTCTCAAGTTAACTTTTACAGTCTACACCTGCCAATGAAAATGAATATTGAAACGCAACTTTATAGTATTCAAACAGAGTATATTTTATTTAAAATAAGACAAACATTGATTCTTATATAAAAAGTAATGTTAAGGATGAATCTGATGCTGTTTAATAAGTCTGTTTTGATATCAGGCTCCAATTTACTCAAGAACAGCCGCAAGTCGCCACGTTCGGTGACATGCAAACGATTTATCTATTTAGTAAGCAGTTTTGCCACCGCACTAAATCAACGTTCACACAAATATGACGATGGGAATGCTATCAAGAATCGCTGAATGATTTACCACAATCCAGGGTACAATTGCGGGATCGGTTTTGGTAGTCAAAATTCTTGATAACCATTTTTGAACTTGTTTTTTATTCTCGTTTGTTGAAAATTCTATAAATTCTTCTTCCAGCTGAAGTGACATTGCTGTGTTGACATTTGAAAACGGATGCAACACCCAGTCTGGTATTTCCAAGTTCAAAATGTCCTGATATCGTTTGGTGTAGTCAATATGGAGGTTTTTCAAACATTGACAGTAGGCAAATACATCGACATTACTGCAGGACTTTGATAAATTCGGAAAATTGTGAAACTCACGTCTGACCATATTTTTCTGGGTAGAAGCTGTTTGGCTGCGAAAGCAGCCATGACGTTTTAATTAAATTTAGTTCATCGCCTTGCAGTTGGACATTCATTTCGTTGAAGATTTATACAGGTCTATCGTGTAAGTTATATCATTCTTTCATGTTATGAGCTTGTTGTGTAATTCTGTATCTGTAGTTTCCAAGAACTCCATTACAGGGTTAATCAGGTTGTAAAATCGAGTCAGAAAATTGCCTCTTGATAGCTAACGAAATTCATTATGAAACAATAAGCGGTTAAAATCGTCGTCATTAGTAACTCAAAGATGATAAAATAATCGATCATTCAAAGAGCTGTTGCGGATTTTACTTACTGCTTTGATGATATACTGCAGTGGTTGTTGATCATATGTTGTCAATGTAAAGCAAGGACATCTAGAATTTAGTTTTTTAAGAGCTCTACGAAGCCTTTATGGCACCCTGTCATAGCCACTGCAACATCCGTAGCAAATGCTATAATATTTTTCAAGGGAATCTCTTTCTTTAAAGGGATTGTATTGAATATACTTTCGCCGTTTGTATTGGTCTCTAAATTTAACCAAACGTATTTACTCATCTTTAATAAATCTCACGTAAGACAGCAACAATTTGTCATTAGTTGGTAAAGTTTTCATCGAGTTGAATTGAGAATTGACAGCCATTTCATGAATCCGTCTTTGCACAGAATTATTACTCAAAGGAATTTTTCGGATAATCTCTGCGGCCGGTTTATGAAGCACCCTAGTTATTACTTCCTTTATTACTGACAAAATTGACTCTTCTCCGATGTTATGTAGTTTGCCTTTTTGAGCAATTAACAAAGAGATACAATATCTGGAAGATTGGAGTCCGTCGTCAACTTGCTTAGTAGCCGCCGAAAAGAGTATCGCTACACTTATTTATTTATTTATACTTTATGCACAAATGTACATAGGCGGACTTAATGCCTGCGGCATTTTCTGCCAGTCAACCTTAATGTAATGTGGAGAAGAATACGTGGTCAGGTGCACAATTATAAGAATAGACTAAACTAGATAACCTAATTAATATATATACTTTAAGATACATACTATATAATATTGTACATAGAAACATACATACATACATAAATAAAAATATAATATATTAAATACATACATACACGATTAACCATTAAAGAAATATGCTTGCTCTAAAAGATAGCTGCGTAACTTAGTTTTAAACGCATACCGACTAGTAGACATTCTTAGGTCTAAAGGAAGAGAGTTCCATAGGAGAATAGATTTAATAAAGAAGGAAGAATGAAGTACATCAGAGCTATGAGAAGGACACATGAGCAAACGGTTAGAAGCAGAACGTAGATTTTTAGTGTGACTTGTGGACAAGTATTGAAAGTGGGGAGTAAGATAAGAAGGAGCATTATGTGAATCTAGTAATGAGAAAAGGGTGGTTAGAGTTCGCATTTGCCTGCGTTGCCGAATGGGCATCCATTTGAGTAATGATCGGTATTCAGACACATGATCATACTTTCGTAGATTGTAAACGAATCGAATGCAGTTATTCAGAAGACGGTCAAGTTTATTAATTAGATCTGCATTCAAGTCGAGATAGCATACATCACCATAGTCGATTATGGGAAATATTAGGGTCTGCATTAGCATTGCCTTAATGTTAATAGGTAGGAAATTTTTCATGCGGTAAAGAGCTCGTAGCACTCCAGTAACTTTTTTCGAAACATTTGCTACTTGGGCCTGCCAGTTTAAGTTACAGTCGATAAATAACCCAAGATCTTTCACATTTTGGCTAAATGGGATCGAAACGCCATCGAAGACCAAAGCACGGAGATCGCAATTATTGATTCTAGTTGTCATTCGAGAGCCGCCCACCAATACAGCCTGACATTTTGTGGGGTTGACAGTAAAACCAAACATTTCCGACCAAGACTTTATAGTGATTAAGTCTCTGTTCAGAGCATCAATTGCATCGTTTAAACTATCAACATTTGCCTGAGTGTATAGCTGCAAGTCATCAGCGTACAGATGATACGAACACTGAAGTTTACAAGTGATAAAATTAATAAAAATGGAAAAAAGTTTCCAGATTATACCAGGATGACGAAGACTCACCAGACTGGATCATCTGCTGGCGCTCCCGAAGATAGGACGAGAACCAATTCAACGCACGGGTCAGACACTAAAATGTGAGATAGAATAGCGAGAAGGATATCATGGCTAACAGTGTTAAAAGCATTGGAGCAAGCATTTTACCATTCTCCATACCTGCCTTAACATCGCCAGTTACCTTGAGAAGAGCTGTGATTGTGCTATGTCCTGGTCTAAAACCCGATTATTAGGCTTTTTTCTAGGTCTTGAAAATATGCTACATTCTTGTCTTTCTTATTTGGATGCATTTTATTCAAATGACCTTGCAGTCTTGTAGGCTTCATCGCTTCATTTGAAAATGTTTTTAGACATAACTGGCACAAAGTCGACAATGGGTTTGTGGGATTTTCAATGAATCCGAATTTAATATATTTCGCATAGTATTTCCGTGTCATCTTTTTTACTTCCAACATTGTTTTGTTCTGTGAAATACGTAAGTAAGTGTTGAACTTAAGTAGGTACTGTTTATCTATATTTACGTGAGAAACCACAAATGAAAATAAAATAAAGATTATATTGTTTATATAAGATTGCATAAGCAGCACGCACCGACTGGAATAAAACGAACATGAATAAACTCGTTTATGTCATCCGACGCTTAATCGTACTCAACAAGTAAGCACAAGTATTATATGAACCGGCCGATTGATACAGGAATGAACAATTTGGGTTATTTAACAAAAACTTGTTAAAACGTGATTGCCCGTGGTCTACTATCTACGAAAATTACCTATCAAGGAGTACTAATAACTAATAAAATGCGAAAATATGTCTGTTGCCCTTTTATTTGTTTGTTTGTGTCTACTTTCATTACGAAACGGAGCGACGGATTGACATGATTTTTATTTTGTTTATTCAAAAAGACAGGATAGATATATGATCTACGCGGAGAGAATTATTGAACCAAGTTAGAGCAATCTCTTAACTAATATTAGATGATGTTCACAATTTGTAGTTGAAAGTCGAGAGCTCATGGAGTCGGTGTCTAAGAGGCCTCCTAACTAAAATTAAAACAAAAATTACCCATCCCCCAAGCCTCTACGCAACACCTCCATTATTTTCTCCGTCTCTTACCGCCCCCCTGTAGGCCTGCAGCGCCTACTTTGGGAATGACTGCCCTAGATGTAGGATGTAGTTTGAATTTTATCTCATAGTTTTATGGCGGCTCCACACGCTTGATAAACAACAAACACAAACATATACATGGGTTTTTGCCGTTTATGTTTGCCAGTGATTAGCATCGGGATACTTTTTGAGCAAAAATTAAAAGATGAACGAAATACACTAGCCCGCTTGCCAAGCGTAGAGATGCATGCCAAAGCAGTTATACCAAAATCATATTGGAAATAATAAAACCATGCTAAAAGGGATCGCCATCAGAGAGCTTGACATACAACACTAAAACGAAAATCAAACATCATAATATTATTAAAATGGTTTGGACGGGTTATTGCATTTGTTATAGTTGAAAGCTAGTGTTACCTTAAAATATTAAAGTAAGTATTTATACTTCTAGAATAACACAATAACGAACAGAAAACTTGAAGAATTTGATTAAAAAATGGAAGAAAAACATCAAATTAAATAAACTCTTCTCTGTCGCTTAGCAACATATCACGAAAAAACATACAGTCAAAGAGAATTTATAAATGCAAAAGCCAAGCAATAGTTAGCAACGGATTTGGTCTGTTTTGGTATCCAATGTCAATAATTGTTTTATCACTATTGATGAAATAGTAAAATATAAATGAAATAATTTCGCTAATTAAGCCAATATTATTTTCAACAAAATTATTCAAAATGACCGAAAAGAAATCACTTAATAGTTTTATAATACATCCAGATATTGAACCTGGAGTTATAGACAATGCTATGCTCACGCGTTGTATCTTAGAATATGGTAAGCTTTAATATTTACCTGCCTTTTGAAGTTGGTATATTCAGCTAATTACGTGGAAATATATTCTATAGACCGGGGCAGAACTGGAGACATATTCGCTTTGTAAACTATATAAACAAATCTTAAAAAAATATATAAAATGTCATCAGGGCACACGGGCCTCCCTTATACGAAGAACTGAGTATAAAAGGATGAGTAGGTAAATCTAAAATCACGAATTTACAATAAGTTTTATACATATGTTACCCCTTTAACTAAAAGTTACCTTTAATATTCGAATTTTTTCCTAGATTTTACCCACATCTAGGCAAGTAGATTTTAAATCTTTGTATTGAATGCCAACCTGAAATATTTTCCCACAACAACACAACTCGATTAATGAATAAGCAATCTAATATTATTTGTCAATGATTTTAAACACGACAAATACCTATAAATTACTAGTTGTTTTCCCGCGACTTCGCACGCGTCAATTATAACATAGGTCAACCCCGTTTGATATAGCTTAATGTAGGTGAAATAATCTTAAAAATCGGTCAAGTCGTCTCGGAGCTTATTCAATGCAAATCATTCAAATCTTTCCTCTGTGTAATATTAGTATAGACAATTAATTACTATGTACAATACATTATTTAATAAAGGCAAGGTGAATCGGGAAGTAATTGTTTACTTTGTCGTCAAATGCGAAAGTAACTTTGTTACGCTACCATGTTTAAATAGTTGAAACAATTTACAAGGTATCAAGGTAGTTTAAGACTTTAGATTGTTAAAAAAATGTTCAAAAATTCTTCAGTCCGGTGTCCGGGTGGGTCCGGTTTCGAACCCATAATCATTCGCAAGCCGATTGTGACCATCTATTATTTTTCTATGAGATGTATAAATATCAACATGGCATTGTGAACGTATAACTTGTCAAATATAATAAATAAGAACTTATGTTGACAATTCTCGTAGGTCCAACGGAGGAAGCTGGCCGACTATTTGCAGAAGAAGGAGTACATTTAGATGAGGCTCCAATAGTGCGACTGGAGTTTCAGAACATTTTAAGGATAGATCACCTATGGATGCTTAAATCTCTCACAAAATTAACTCTAGCACATAATCTAATAGAGAGAATTGAAAACTTGGACCAGCTCATCGGTTTAAACGAGCTAGATTTATCGTTTAATAAAATCGAAAAGATTGAAAATTTAGATGCCCTGGTGAATCTAGAGATTTTAACATTATTCCATAATAAAATAAGGAAGTTGGAAAATATGGAAGCCTTAGAGAAATTGTTAGTTTTTAGCATTGGAGATAATTTGATTGAAGATTATAAAGAGGTAACAATTGTTCATTCAGCTCTTTTCAGGTTTGTGATTATCAAGCAAATAGACATATATTTTTCAAAAAACCCAAAACCAGTAACTTTTGGTTTTGGTTAAGTTTAGGTTTTCGATTTAGGGCAATTCTGTTAGTTTTTTTTTGACAAAACACAGGCATTAGTGAGACGACCGGATCATATATTGCTTCCATGTATAGGTACCAAACAAGCAGCACAGTTTCGAATCTAATATCATGGCATTTCGCACCTTAAAAATTGTGAATGTTATGGGTACTCTCATTACGGCTTAATGTCTTCCATTGTATGCAGGAGCTTGGGTAATATTGTTTTTTCACCCATTCAATGACAACCTTCGCGAAAATTATTTAATTATCAAAATTTTCGATATAACGCTGATGCTAGATTTGACAGAAAAAATATCTTATAACATTTGCGTAGATGTCGTATTTGAGGAAGTTTCGTAAGTTACGCTCGGTGAGCTTCAAAGGCAATCCGTGCTGTGACGACCCCATGGCCTATCAGTTCTTGAAATCAGCACTCGTCAGAGTGACGTTCCTTGACTACAAGATCATCACCGAAGAGGAAAGGGAAGACGGGAGAGTCTTATTCAGGTGATTCAATTTAATAATCAAAGTAGTAAAAATTATACAGATCACGCTATTTACTAAGATGCTGTTTCGCCGCGACTTCGACCGCGTAAATTATTATATGACTATGACATGACCCCGTGTATGATCTAGCTTTCCGTAGGTGAAATAATTTTCATGAAAAACAAAGTTTAAAAAAATTACCTCTTTGCAATATCTCAATGTCAATCACATTGGTCATGTCCAGAGCTTCTCAGATTTTTTGCGATGGAACATGTGGACGTCTTCCGGCTGATGATGATGATGATGATGATGATGATGATGATGATGATGATGATGATGATGATGATGATGATGATGATGACATACTTTTACTTCAACTCCGATCGTTTGCTGGAATATGACCAATATTTTCGTAAATGTTCAATAATGCATTGCCGCATTCTGAGAAATACCTTCTGGCCTAGCTAATCATCGAATCGAACGACTGTCAAGCTTATAATGTCTAGTCTTGATCCCTTATATGGTTTGACAACCTTTATAGTAGAGTGGCTCGCACACTTGTTTCAGTATCGCCATTTTTGAAGTTCTGGGTTCAATTTCCGGTCGGATCAATGTAGAAAATCAACTTCACTATATTGTCCCAGGTCTGGGTATTGTGTAACCTTTGTTGATTCAAATTTCTATAATGCAAGTGCTTTAGCTACTTTATTTGGGATCTGAGTAATATATATGTCGAATTTCATCGATTTTGATCTCTACCTTATCCTTTAAAGCCCACTTTCAAAATGTAAATCAAAAACCATTGGAAATATGTGTAAATATCTAATTCTATATTAACCGTCTTTTTAGGGGTTTACTCAGAAAGCTCGACGAGATGGATGAAAAGACGGAAAAAGAGAGACTCGCTAAAGAAGAATACGAAGCGCGTGTGGAATTCTATGCGTTGTCTTTTGTTGAGTATTTGAGTGGACCTGAGTTGCTCGAATCCATGTTTGAGAAAGACCCAGACGGCAGTCTGCTACTCCAAGTCGGTGGCGAGCTTATAGGTTTTTATGAGCAGTAAATATCGAGCATACATACAATCTTATCACATACCAGTTTTTGTTGCGACTTTGCCCATGTAAATTCAACCTATGTAACCCACATGTAATCTAGCTTCCCGTAAGTGACAAAATTTTCATGATCAGATCAGTATTGCCGAAGATTAGAAACTACATCTTTATGAGTACTTGTAGACTAGTTTAGCTCTTTAAATATTTAGAATAGGCTGGGGAAAAAAGACATTTCTTGTAACAAAATCTTACTGATTATATACCTCATTTGTATCGGGCTGATTTCGGTATCTTTAAAAGGTTTAAATTTTAAATAAGATAACTCTGAATTTAAATTAGGAAAATGTGTGATTGTAATGAAGAAATTCAATACATATAATTTAAAAATTTTAAATTTTATTACAAAAAAGGTAAAAATGCAAAGCAGGCCGCGAAAAAAATTGTGACGTTTATGGACCTAGTGTAGCTTCTGTGAGAGTAGCACAAATTTGGCAGGCAGAACCATCGGTTCTGAATTCTACTGCGAAAAACTGATGAGATTAACAAGTTGAGAGAAAGCAGCCAGAATTAATCAATAGAAGGCGTATTTTTCATTATGATAACGCTAGAACTCACACATTTTTTGCAACTCAGCAAAGAATACAAGGCCTGCCTACCGCCCCTAAGCGTGTAGACAGTGTAAGTATATAATAAGAGTTTCATTAAGAATTATATTTGCCTTCCTTTACTTTTTTCAGATATAAAGAACAATACGTAGAAACAATGGCCGGTTTGGTTGAATTTGCTCAAGAGGCTTACAATGTTCGCCAAAATGAAATCAAATTATTCAAGGATCTTGTCCTAAATGCCCTAGAAGATAGTGTCAAGAAGAGCAAAGTGTAAGTTTCAATTAAAATGTTAAGTATATGTACGAGTACTATATTATAAATGATCGCAACATAAATTTACCTACCTATATTGTACGGTTAGTAATTATTTAATTTATACCTATAAGTAAATAACTTGCAATGTGGAGTGCATCTTTAAGATTAAAACCCGGTTTCTGAATTGAGAATTTAAAGTTAAGTAAGTCTCAAACCGTACTTAAGCCATCTTAATCGTCACAGAAACTGGTTTTCGTTACTGATGTTTTTATTGCTCAGTTGATAGCACCTTTATAAAACTAGGAGTTTTTGCCATGTGAAACGTAAAAAATTAAGTTATCGAGAAAAATAAGTTGAGATTTTGTACTTTTCTCAGTTCAGGAACCGGCCGATACTGTATACAAAACAAAACTGATTGCCGAATTATTTAAATCCACATCGGCCGGAACATTTTGTGGAAGAATTTCTGATTATTATTATACATACAATGATTTGCTTTTGCATTGATTCCATACTATAATATTCTAAATACTATAATAATACCTACTATAGACAACATCACATAAATTGCTCAGATACCTATATGAGTAGCTAAAGCCTTTGTATTATAGACTATTTGAGACAACGAAGGGACCTCAATACCCAGACCCACGACAATATAAAAGTAATTTTGAACATTGATCCGACTCGGAATAGAACACGTAACCCCAGAGATGGCGGCAAAATACCTTGAAACCGGAATGCGAGTTCATCTACTTATCTAAATATTAATAGATTCCAAACTTAGGATTATTTTTAAACTATTTGTGCTTAAAATCGCCACTAGCACATTGATTAATATCCACATAGTTCTAAGAGTACAGGCATCTGTCTAACAGGCCCGGATCTACTATTTTATCAACCGGGACAAAACTTTTCTATGGCGCATTCTTACCACCGCAGCGAGTTTTACCAAATAGGCCTTCCACAATAACCCGTAATTATCAGCGGGGAGTTTGGGGAGCCCTGGTTTAAAGCTTAAGGTGCATTTCCCCTGCGTTTAAAAAAATTTTCTCAGGTCGATAGTGAGATATTGTATGGTTGCACCCGAGAAACATTTGAGTGTAGACAAAACGTTTTCGAGTTCGTCATGCTACGCGTCCAGGATAGAATACGACAAGTTAGTGAATATTAAGACTATGCAATGCAACTATATAATGATACATAACGTGATGGCAACACTGCCACATTAAAAATGGTAAAGTGGTGGTTTTTCCGCTTCTTCCCTCTCTCACTCATCAACCGTGCTCGTGTATAATGTACGCATTTGAATTATCTTCAAAATAAATAGTTACTGTGCTAACATCGGTGTTTTTTCTATTCAACGAATCAGCTACAATATACCTACTTATAACTCAACTGCTCAATTCTCTCCGACATAACGATGAATATGAATTCGTCACTAAAGAACACGTGAAAATAGTAAATTAAAACGAAATATCGCCATAACATCGCTAAAGTGTAGGCCCGGATCTATGATTTTTTCCAACCGGGGAAGAAATTTGTTTTCTTTTTTTTTCATTTGAGCACTTTGTAAGGTCTTTTTTATATTATTTTCTAACGATTTTGGTGCCCCTTGACACTATTGACACTGGCGCCCAATTCCCCCATCCCCCAGATCCGGGCTGGCTAAGTTGTCGTATCTATGGCTAGACTTATAACTATAGAGGAGTTATATTGGAGTAACAATGTCACATCACTAGAAGGATGTTACCATAGAGGAGTAAAAACGATGTAAGATGTCATCCTACTTGGTCTATGATGTCTTCCTTCGTGTGCGGTGTGTGTTAAGTAAAACGATGTGAGTCTAAATGTTAAATAAAGAAATATATGCAGAAGATTGGTTTCCGTAAATTCACTATCCTCCATCCATAACCTTCAACAGGTTATGGGCCCAGGAAACTCTTGATTGATATTGATTACTGTTGCGCGAAACACGTGAGGTTATTAAAAAGAAAGATTTTGGAGTTCGGTGGAACAGACGGAATCACGATGGACGAAAAGAGATGTGTTGTACTGAACGGCAACAATTGGCCGGTATGGAAATTCCAAATTACGGTTTTATTAAAGGCAAGAAAATTGTTCGACATCGTTAATGGAAAAAGCATATTATCAAAGGAGGCTACATCAAAAGAGAAAGAGTTATGGGAAGAAAACGATTGTAAGGCGCAGGAGATTTTGGTTACAAGGATCGATGAGCAGGTTTTGACGTATCTATCGTCATGCAACACAAGCCAAGAAATGTGGAATAGACTTATCACTGTATATGAACCTTCTTCACAAGTTAGTGTTCACTTGATTCAACAGCAATTCTTTAACTTGAAGTTTGAAGAGCCTATTTTAAAGTTCATCTCCAGAATCGAAGAAATATCAAGCCAGCTTAGAAGTTTCAATGAAGCACCATCAGACAAAATGATTATAACAAAGATACTGATGACATTACCTGAGAAATATAAGTATTTTGTAAGTGCATGGGAGTCAGTACCAGAAAATCAGCAAAATGTGAAAGAGTTAACATCGAGATTGTTAATAGAAGAGGAAAGGAGTAACAAATCTGAGGAAGGTGGGTCGGGTTCATCGGCATTCCTTATGAGAAATATCAAGAGGAAGATTTCTAACAGTGAAAGTGAGCGTAAGTGTTTTTTGTGTGGTAAAGTTGGCCACTATAAGCGTGACTGTAGGCAAAGAAAATGTTATCGGTGCAACAAAATGGGTCACATAGCTACAGAGTGTAAGCAGCCTGTTAAGTGTTATCGGTGTAATAGAGTGGGACATTTTTCTAGAGACTGTAAAACTGCAGAGATTAAAAATAAAAATGATAATGCCTTTTTGGTTCAGGAACCCTTCTTTAAAAATAGTTTTGAATTTATAATGGATTCAGGTGCAAGTGAACATATGACATATAAGAAAGATTGGCTTTCTAATTTTCTTAAAATTAATAAAAAGGTAATTGTTGGGGATGGTAAATATTTAAATGTAGAGGGAATTGGTAATATTAAGTTTTTGGCATTTGATGGAACAAAGTATTTACCTTCTGTAATGCATAATGTTTTGTATGTTCCTGATTTGAAAGCAAATTTATTTTCTGTAACAAAAGCAATTGATCATGGTTATATGTTAAAGTTAAGTAAAAATTACTGTAAATTTATGTCAGATAAAACAGTTGTTGCTCAAGCCAAACGAGTTGGAAATTTGTATTTAATGGATTTTAGAATTCAATGTTTATTTGATAGTTCTGTATTTTTGAGTTTATCTGAATGGCATGAGAGGTTAGCCCACCAAAATTTAAGACATGTAAAAGAGATATTAAAAAGACAGAATATTAAATATGAAGGGCAGATTGATTATTGTAGGTCTTGTATACAGGGGAAACAGCATAGGTTACCTTTCTTTGACAGTAATAGCCGTGCGAATCGACCTGGAGAGTTGGTGCATGCAGACTTATGTGGTCCAATGGAAGTGCGTTCATTGGGAGGGTCTTCATATTTCTTATTGCTTAAGGATGACTACAGTAATTACAGGTATGTGTATTTTCTTAAAAGTAAGTGTGAAACGAAAGAGAGAATTAAAGTTTTTCTTATGCAATTTGAGAATGAGTTTGAGTGTAAGGTTAAAAGACTTAGAACAGATTGGGGAGGTGATGATGCAGACAGGAAATCCACATCAGGATTCATTATGAAGGTATATGGTTGTACAGTATCTTGGGCATCATGTAAGCAACAATGTGTTGCATTATCTTCTACAGAGGCCGAATATGTAGCTCTTGCAAAAGGTATTATGGAGGGATGTTGGATAAGAAATTTAATGAAAGAACTTAATTTTGAATGTAACAATGTAACTATTTTTGAGGATAATCAATCTGCAATTCATATAGCTAAAAATCCAGAACATCATAAGAGACTAAAACACATAGATTTGAAATTTCATTTTATTAGGGAGAAAGTAGAGAAGAATATTGTTATGCTAAAATATATTAAGAGTGAGGATCAAATAGCTGATGTTTGTACTAAGCCATTAAGTAAATTGAAGTTTGAAACTTGTAGAGCTAAATTGTTTTAAAGTTTAAGTAAGGAATAGAGAAGTGTTAAATTTAATATTTAGTTTTAGTGATGTAACATTGAGGAAGGGTATTGGAGTAACAATGTCACATCACTAGAAGGATGTTACCATAGAGGAGTAAAAACGATGTAAGATGTCATCCTACTTGGTCTATGATGTCTTCCTTCGTGTGCGGTGTGTGTTAAGTAAAACGATGTGAGTCTAAATGTTAAATAAAGAAATATATGCAGAAGATTGGTTTCCGTAAATTCACTATCCTCCATCCATAACCTTCAACAAGTTAGTGGCTGACACAATAACTTAATAGGAATATAGAACGAGCCATAAACCAGCATTCGCACCTAACACAGGTGGGACTTAGACGAGACCAACATGATATTAATTTTAATCAACCTGCTTAATTTAGGGTAGTCGAGAACTTTGAAGAAAAGAAAAAACCATTGGTGACTACGCTGAATGAATTGATCCAGAAGTTCACATCGAAGCAAGCTACGATAGAGCAACTAGAGCCGTTATTGGTAGACCTCGGGGACGCGTTCAACGATATTTTGTACGATCTCTGGAAGAATCTTATGACTATAGAGATGCAGCTCTATGAACAATGTGAGGTAAAAAAGGCTACAATAAGAATACAACAGAAACTTCTTTATTTCTTTTAGATTATTATATAGATTGTCATTTGTCAGACATCTTTTTATCTTGTTGAACATTTTA
Organism: Diatraea saccharalis; assembly: GCA_918026875.4. NCBI lineage: Eukaryota > Metazoa > Arthropoda > Insecta > Lepidoptera > Crambidae > Diatraea > Diatraea saccharalis. The sequence goes on from OU893337.1 coordinate 11,796,139, forward strand.
AAATATTTTGCGACAATATCTGGTTTTCACTAAAATATTTATAGAGGTTCTTTCTTGAGATCTTGTTTCTTTACTTTTACTATTGTAGATATATATTTCTATTGTAAATATTGTACAAAGAAATCTCAGATAACATACTAAAACTTTTTACTTTAAATGTAACCAACTCAAAACAGCGTCTTGCGTCAATAGAAGTTTCTTAACGGCTTTTTCCAATCCCAAGAACATAAGAGTTCCCTTAATAAGTAGGTACGTAAGTTTAAATTTTCAGGAGTCGCGAGTCCAATTTGCAGTAAACATGACCGAAATGATCACAAAATTATTAGAAGTTTCTCGAAATGCGTTTGGTGCGTGGCGAGAGAATGAGGGCGTGTGGTCGATGCGGCAATTCGAAACGTTGTCCAAATTACTCGGAAACAAGATCATGCTTGGTGACGCACCGCCTGAACTCTTTGAGGTAGGTTATTTTCCGCAAAATCATTTTAAACTGTGTATGGTTTTGGTATTTATAGAAATAGGAATAGAAACATGCAATAGGAATTATAGTATAGGTAGTATATTATAATTAGAGTATAAAATATCCAGAAAACCTATGAAATCACGAGTCTAATTTACGAACCACTATATTCTGAAGGTTTTCACGAAACTACATAATTTCAATCCGGTAGTTTGAATTTAAACGATCGCAGTTGCCGCTAATAATTGTGGCGATATTAAATGATGTAGATATGGTATTCAGTGGTGGACTAACCAGGGGATTTAAATCAAGGGACCGAGGCGGCATCAGGCCCGAAGAAACTTGGTAATGTAATTACCTACCCCCGTAGACAAATAAGTAAGCTACAGTCTGTGTCTACGGCGTCTCCAACTGCCCAGTCCACCACTGAATGTATTTACATTCTGAATTATACGTATAACAGGTGATGATGGATAGGGATATGATGATGAATCTCGTGGCACAATCATCAGACAATCACTCACGTTTCATTGACACCAGAGAGGACTTGCTTATGACACGAGCTAATAAATGGCGTGACGACCTTGTTCAAGGTGCCAATGAGTAAGTACTATATATATTATATTTTAGAGATCGCAAAATTACAGCGAAAAAATAAATTAAGAAAATAAAGAGTCGAATTCATTGAAATCACATCAGCATACGTAGCAAATGTGGATTCGGCATAATATTATATTATAAATAGACAAAAAAATTCTTAACAGTTATTAATATTCGATTCCGATTCCAGCAATGAGATAAAACGCAACAGAGACAGAGTGCTGGAGATCAATTATTTCATAGATAATCAACGAGAAGAGTGGACAGACATGCAGATGAGACTCACAGAAACAGTGGATCCTGAGACCGCAGCCTTATTTGGAGAGGACTTTTAGTCTTCTACCTTCTTCTAGATTATAATGACTTATGATTTAATTATTTTTTATAAATGAAATATATTATTACGAGGTATATTGTTTTATAACTGACCCTATACTTTCTCGCAGCATGTTTACCATGACTTCTTAGAATTTCGTAGTAGAGAGACTCGTTTAACGGCGTTAAAGTATCGTCATTTCTGAGGTTCAATGTAGAATGGTCAATGTAGAAAAAACATATTAATAGGGTCTTGGACTGTATTAGCAAAATGGTAGTTTGGTTGAATTAATATAATTTTTAACTTTAAAAATAATTATTTTTGATGTCGAAATCACATTTTCTGAAACATACCTGACGTTAAAACTCGCTGTCACTTTCAGAATTACCAGAATCCGTTTATTTTATATAAATTTGTATATAAAATATGTACCTAAAACACACTGCGTTGGTACGGCAAAAGCAAAACTATTAATTAATTTAAAAATTGCAATATGTGTACTTTTAGGATTAAGTTTGTGGAAGCTGTAGTACTTGTAGCTGTAGTTAGTGATAGTAAATATATTCTATTTATTAAAAGATTTACTGTGTGTTATTATAAAAATAACCAGTAGAAAGTTCCTTCCCTAAGTTATTTTCAATAATTTTGTCAATTTAATCTGGTAACCCATCATCATAAGTGACGTCACGCACGGACAATGACAGGTGTGTACAGAAGTCTTCGCGCCGTATTTAAAAGTAAAACTATTATTTTTTCTTAACATTATATTTATTTTTGGGAATTAAATGATACACTTGTGTAAAAACCTTATTAAAGTCATAGCCTCTCAAGTTTGGTTGTGTGGAACGGTGTGTAGAATAGCACGTCAGTTTTTAGAAATGTCAAATTTCCCCTCTGGATTTTAAACCCTAATACATCGAGGGTACAGGTCAAAATTGACATATTGTGGTAAAGCCGCATACCTTCGTTATTCCAGATTTTCATAATTTATCACTGTTGTAATAAATCCCTAAGTTATCTATAACTGGGATGAATTATGGACAGATTCCCTTAATGCTGTCATATTATTCAAAACTCAATTTTTTGCACCGAATTATATATATATTATATTATAATTATATTATAGAGTTTCGAATAGATTTATGGAAAGTTTTGCATGTTGCACATTTGGCACATACTGTTAACATAGATACATTTTGAGTGGAAAATAATACCAAATATTTGGAAAGGGATCGTCCTACAATAAAAATCGACTTATATTTACAAATAATTTATTACTTGTAAAAATTATTTAAAAGTTCAAAATGTCTATCCTTAGAAAATAGATAATACTTACCTAAGTATATGAACCAATAACGGTATGTCATACAATATGTAATCATGGGTATATATTAATTTCATAACAGTCTTTTAATATCATAAATTTTGTATTATACAATGATATCCAGTATTCTCTGGGAATTTTATTCATTTGCCCATCATTTCAATAATTATAAAATGTATTTATCGTTTTAAATACCTTCAGGGTTATAGAGGAATATTCACTATTTTAAATATTATAAATCAGTGATTCATAATCTTTTCCTAACTTTTACTCCTATGACCAATTAGGAAAATTGACTTCATCCGAACTTTAATAGGTTTTTAATACAAATATTACAAGTTAATACAGATATTAATAACTGATGGTTATTATCGTTTTGCATTCACCAGTTTTAGAAGTAGCAATAATAATAATATTGGTCTTAATTTTTAGTTTCCCATAGAATAGGTGATTTACCCCCTTAGGGGTAAATACCCTAGATTAGGAACCACTGTTACAACTAATTACTTAGCAGCTTTCTGCTTGAGCATCGCCATGTACATTTCTAAAGATTGTTGTACTATAGGACTATTGACAAATTGTAGGAACTCCTTTAGATCGGCCTCCCGGTTCTTATTGAGCCAGCTAAGGGCGCGGGACCTTACTTTTTGTTTGGTGTAGGACCGAGCGAGGGGCGGGATCTTGTCGAATCTCTCTATGAATTGTTTGCATTTAGCAACAGCATCGTCCTTGCCAGATGCAGTTTCATCTATAAGGCCCACCTAAAAGTAAATATGGTTTTTTGTACTGTTTAGTATATTTTGATTCGTTATTGTATCATACTTTGGGTTTCAACAATGTAACTTCATTGCACAACTATAGGATTCATTGTTCCGTAATATTAGAAACTATCTGGGGTAAAGCATTAATATGTAACATAATCATCATCATCATCAGCCCTTTTACATCTTCACTGCAGGGGCTCTGGCCTGGCTTAACCACCATGCTGGCTTAATGCGGATTGGAGGGTATTATTAACTGCAAACACAGCTGGGACCAACGGTTTAACGTGCCTTTCGAAGCACGGAGTAGCTTGAATATATATTTATTAGGTCACCCATCCTGTGTCTGTTCCTTAACAACTACAATACGACCCATGGCGCTTATCCACTATATCACCGAGTTACTCGAATTAATAGTATATTAATTTAGAAATAGTTGTAAATATACCTTCAGAGCCTCATCAACTGTAAACATCTTGCCTGTCGTAAGAGCTATTTCAGCCTGCCTCTGTGGAATTACACTAGTTAGTGAATCCATAAACCACATTGGTGCAACAATGCCCAGTGCTGTCTCGTTTAAGCCGATTGTGTACTTGCCTGTCGCCATCACCCTGTACTCACATGAAATGGATAGAAGGCAACCACCGGCTGGGGCATGTCCCTGGAATCATAAGAAGATGAATTCAATCACTATAATCTCATATCATCATATTTGCAGTTTTTGTTTAGTCAAAGCAAGCCCACCAATTCCGACGACAATATATTATTAACAACGAATCTTGATTCAATAATTATAAAATCCAATATAAAATTACTCCACTCTATTCTAAAATTCAATGCGTTATGCCTATTTCAATACAAGCTAGCCAACAAATAACATGATTTAATGCTAATCCACAACTTGTGGGTTAGCATCAATTAGTTATAATAACAGATATAATAGAATGAATTTGATTGGTCAATTTATCAACTGTATCTTAGTTACAATAACAAGATCTTTCTACTTAAACCTAATCAGTATAAAACTAAGGTTTTTTCATAAAATTTACAAACTTTTCTTATTATTTCTATGCCATTAAGTATTGAAGTTCATACAGCAGAAGTTACAGGCACAGATATTTGTTTAGCAACAATGCAGCTATGCAAAAGTAAGCATATTATTACTTGGTCTATCCATAACCAATAATACCCAATAATTAAAAATCAACAGGAAACCTATTTGGAAAGATATCATTATTGATAGCTTATATGTTTATCAATTCAATTCACTTACATTTATAGCTGCAGCTGTGGGATATGTGGAACCAAATAATTTTAACCAAACTCCTTGTAATGTGGTCCAGAATAACTCAACTCGTTTAGGATCTGGTTTGTACATTTCCATTATATCTAAACCAGCTGAAAATACTGTTGGAGAGGCCTACAAATAAAATTGACAAAATAATGTAAGCATGGCAATTAAGAATTCCATTTCTATAAGGTGATTTGGATCCTATAATAATAAATTTGGACAAGGTCTTGGAATGGTTAAAATTTTTGCACCCATATATGTTTAATCCTCATTGGTACCTTCCAGTGGCCATGACAGCTATGATTTACTAGGTTGTACAAAACTTACAGATGCCAGGATCATTCCTTTTGATTTATTTTTGCCAACATCAACAAGAGCTTTATCTAACTCTTGGAGAAGTTCAAGGTTAAGGCTGTTGACCGGAAGTCGCTGCATTGTCACTATTGCTATGCCATCACCATCAACTGCAACATCTACCAATGGTCCAGCTTTTGCTGACATATGTCTTGCGGTGGGCATCGCTCTTTTGACATTATTACAAATTAGTCTGCATAGGGACGCCACTGCAACAATTAATAATTGAGCTTACAAAGCCAATTTATTTCGTTGAAAAAACAAATAATAAAAAAAATGTGTATAAGGTTTAACAAATTACTGTAAATTTACCATAATGTTTATTATTATAATTATATAAAATATAAAACAAGTTCTTTTTTAGTTTATTTATTAAGTAATTCGAAAACACACATGGTTATATAAATCTGACAATTTTTTTACAATTTAATATAAACTCTAATACTTATGCCATGCCTTATGCCTTGTACATTATGTCAAATTTCTGGAATTGACTTTGAACTCTATGTTTAAAGCACTAAAGTAAAAAATCAAGAGTAGAATTTTTGACAGTTTTGAATAACTTGACTTGCTGTTGACTGTACTATGAGTTTGTACCCAACATGAAAGGGAACCAGCTGTTTATTTGTTAATATATTGCTTCTGAGATCGCAGATCAGTTTCAATCAATTGGTTTCAATGGTCAAGGTCGAAAAGCAAAAAAGGCCATATAAAATAGCTCCAAAAACTTACTTTTAAGATTAAAAAGTCACTTAAAGAGCGTACACTAAATTTTATATGTAAAATTCTAATTATTGAACTGGTCAATCAAACCACAAAAATAATCCATAAAAAATGTACTACTGCTGAACCATCCTGAACCTTGGACCGCAAAAATAAACAATTTCAATTTGGAGGTAAGGGATGCGCCTGATTAATTCTAAATTCGATGTTTTGTTTTTCAGTAATCATCGAAACAATTCGTAAAACTATTTACAACTATATAAATGTTCTCAACTGCATGTAATGCACGATACTAATCTATGATATAATGGTTTTAACATTTAAGAGATCGATTTTGTATTATAGACTATTTTATTGCAATAAATAAGTTTTGAAATAACAATACCGATTTAAAAATTTGTGGTTTCCCACCCCATAATGACAAATTAGAGTTGACATTAAAGTGACATTTGTTTTAGGGACAAATGTTTCGTATAAAAACCTTCTTTATATTTTACGATGATCGTCATTAGATAAACTTTATTAAAATAATTTCTTGAATAAAGCCGAAACAGAAGTTTCATTTTTATTTTCGTTATTTCATCAATTAAGCCTTGAAAATGAACTATCTAAATAAGATTTTTACTGGCGGAACCCTTACAGGATTACTTTATTGTTCGTCTGTCAAGCATCTTATCTCAGGAACGCGTGAATTTATTAAGGTAAAATTTATAGCAATTTCTCAGGTCTACTATCTCTTGAAAAAAAAAAAGTTTTATTACAAAATACAGCCGTTTATTAATCAAAACAGAATACTTCCTGTTAACTCAAAATTTTGTAATTTGGTACGAAGCAATGTCTTATAAATGTTACGACTTAGGGTTCGGGATACAAATTAACGCCAAATATAGTTCACAATCAGATTTTATTGAGCGCAATAAAATTACATAAATAATCCAACCAAAAATTCATACTTCAACTTCACTATTTCACGGCACTAATAACACTTCACAATACTATTAGATCGTCCTGATAGTTTTTACCCGACTGCGCGACGTAAAGGACAGTAATGTGTTTATCAGTCTATGTATGTATGTAGTCAGAGACCAAATGCGTAGGCCGATATTGATGATTCTTATGTCAATCGATTCGTCTTAACCTTGCGAGTGTTACTAAAGACATGATAGTAATCAAAATTCACCACAACGACAACCAGACGCCATCTTTTCAACATAAAAGATAATAATAATAATAACTATGTCCAGTGGGGTGTTGTTCAATAGGTATTTTAAAATCATCTTGAGATTCCTTTCATCATTTTTCATTTTAAATAATAGTTAAGGATTTAAAATTATTCAACAAACGATATTAACTCCCTCAATGAAATGACTATATTGCAAAATTTATCATCTTATAACGAAGTCGAATCGTAACTAACAAGTTTAAAACAAAAATACATAATTTAAAGAAAAACAAAAAACCTGACTGCGTAAAAACGAATTTTAAAAAATAAATGAAAAAAAATATTTATATAAAAACTAAAAAGAAAGATATGGAGGAAGGGTGCTACGTGATGCCCTTTAAAAAGTGCGGCCATTATCCTGAGTGGGTAGCGGACGGAGACGGGGGTTGACCTGAGGGGTCAGAGGGGGTAGGGGCGGGATCCGCCTGCTTGGCCTCCAGGAAGAGGTCCAGGTTGGCGGAAAGTTTGGACGGAGGATCGGTGAGAACCGATTTATGGGCTTACGGGCGAGAGGGGAGGAGGAGTACATAGTCCGAGGCAGAACGGATGAGGAGATTGGAGTGATCCTCTGCCGCTTTGAAGAAGCGTTCAGAGGCTTTGATGCACCACTGTTAAATAGTGGGAAGATCGAGGTCCCTATGTAGATTGGCATTGCGGATGTAGTAAGGGACGTTTGCCGTCCTTGTGGAATTACAATTTGTAGAGGACTTTAGGGTCGGCGTGAGCAAATACGGTAGAGGCGCACGTTATCACCGAACGTATACAGACCTTGAATGTTCGCTTATTTCGGAGGGACATTTTGCTATGTCGGCCCAGCATAGAGCTGAGTTGAAATAGAAAACGTCGTTTGTGTTGGCTGTTTGTGTGACTCTATTGATGTGAGGAACAAAGGAGAGCCTTTGATCGAGCGTCACGCCGAGGTATTTGGAGGACTTTTGCCAGGGAATGCGTTTACCTAGCATTCTAGGCGGAGGGTATTTGGGGGGGGGGGACGTCGCTTAGCGTTCCAGCTTCACTTCGATACGCCATTTGCGAAACCAATCGCCTAAGGCATCAATGGAAGATTGAAGCCTGGGAAGGATATTGGGTAGGCATGAGCCCCGGTATTACAGAGCCGTATCGTCCGCGAGGAAGGAGAGTTCCATTCCCTTAAGGGGAAAGGGTATGTCGTTAGTGTACACTATACTAGGTGGAACAGGACGACCGACACTCCCGAGGTTCCTGGAGAGTACTATTTGTCTTTAATATGATGTAAAAAAAAAAAAATAAGTTTAGGTCAAATAGTTTCGGAGATATTTTGAAAAAAATTAGAGTTTTCAACCCTGAGTCAGCTGTTTTTGGGACGTACTAAGGAAAAGTTTTTAATCGGTCATTGACTTCTTCATTTCTAAAAACGAAATAAACTAGTTTGTGATTTATAAGACTGCTTTTATGCAAATTCTACCAGACAATCAATAAACAAGGCAGTCAAAATGCTTTTATCAATTTACAGACTAACAGCCGGTTTCTGATTTGAAAAAAGTAGAAAATTTCTTCTGCTTATTCTCAATAACCTAAGTTTTTTTAATTCCACAAGTCAAATAGTCCTAGTTTTATCAAATTGCTATCAACTGATCATCAAAAAACTAAAATCGGAAATGAAAACTAAGTGATGTTAGTTTGAGACGTTTAAATTCTCAATTAAGAAACCGAGTGTATAATTTCCTAATTTATTGTAGAGAGATCAGTCTAACATTAACCTACGTTATTTTAAAAGAACAGGTCTCAAAAAAATGTTTGAATGGGGTAATACTCCTTTAACAACAGGATCGTTAATTAAACTCGATAAACTCACAAATCTTCCAGCGATTTATCATTAACACAAATGAACTTTGTTTTAAAAACATTGAGAAATTTGTTATTAAAATAGCATTTAAAAAGAACATTAAAAATGCTTGATATCAAAAGACGAATAAAAAAAATGTGAACCGAGTTCGTCCCTCGACATCGAAGCCCCACCCACCCGCCAGCCGCCAGGCGGCTTCATTATTCTGTCGGTATTTTCCGGCCGATCAGTCGCCGCCGACCTTATGCGAGTGTTGTTGCGCATCGCCGCCGACGCACCGCTGCGAAGCGTCTTTTTTGTCTTGTTCTAGTGCATTTTTAATTGAATTTTTGTTAATAAGATAGTAGAGTGTTCGTCTTGAGTGTTAAGTTTAGTTCAGTGAAGATTGTGTTTAGTTTTGTGTGAAATGTGATGTGTTTTGGGCGTGCATGCACCGGCATTGAAAAGAGCGTGCTTAGCTCAGTCTTCAGAGAGGAAGTGGATACTTTCAGCATCGACTATCATTAAGATATCGGTAAATAATTAAATTAAATTGATGTATTTCGCGGTTCGATGTAATCTGCACACATTCGATTTTGCGCATGCGCGTTATAGGACTGTCAACACTTAGAAATTTAAAATTTTTACTCCGTTTTTACACCTCCTCTATTTTTAAATATTTGTCAAATAACAAGAACGTTTGCATGTAACCTTACTTGAAACTTTCGGCTGTGTCGGTCATTTTGTTCCTCCCAGTATACAGGAGGGGCGCCTAGGGTTCCCTAGGACGAGGGAGACCGGGCGACGATTGGAGCCTAAATCATCGAGTGAATCGATTGATTTAAGTCGAAGAGAGACACCCTTCATTAGCACAAAGTCTAATATGTCGGGGTCGTGGTCAAGGACATAACGATAGTGAGTGTGGGAGTACGGGGTGATGACGTCTTACTCGAGGGTTTCGAGTATATTTTTCAATACTCTGCCACCCCGGTTAGTTTTGAAGCACGACCAATCGATGTGCTTAGAGTTGAAGTCGCCAGAGATTTGGATAGATAGCGGAGCCGGCCTCTATGTAGACTGAGGCTATGATGAGGGTACGATGACCCGTCATAGACAATCTACATACAGTGGCTTGCATATTGACGAGAGGGGTGGGGAGCGGAGAGCAATTGAGTGCTCTTATAGTAAATAGCGGTACCGCCGGAAGCGGTCCCACCGGGAGGAATGTGCTTATTGTTTCTCAAAAGAGTGTAAGCGGGGGGAATGGTTTTTACCTTAGGAAGGGCGGGGAAATTTGCCATGGTAGAGGGGGGGGGGGGGGTGTCAAAGTTACCTTTTGGATCGCCGGGCTTAAAAATGGCCTTAAAAATGTTGCACGCGTTTGTGACATTAGGGAGGATGAGTAGGGCCAGAGGGAAGGGTTTCCTAGCCCAACTGCGCATTTTATGAACAGACTCCACTGGGAAGCCTTGTTCATTTAGATCCTTTTGGATCTGATTGGTCATAGTGTACCGACTCAAATCCATTCAATTTTACAAACTGGCGTCGATCCTTTAGATAGCTAGCAAAAAATTGCAAAAGTTTGGGGGCATAACCTATTATATAACTTATATACATTTATAAATAATAATTCTTTAATAAATAAAATAATTGGTTTTCCACCGGTTAAGACAAAGTTTAGGTAATTTTCAAAACATAAAAATAAATTGCTTAGAATATTTCATAAAGTATATCTCGAAATCGAAAAAATATAGAATGTTGTATAGTTCAAAAAGGTTATTAATATCAGCCTGTCACTGGTTGCTAACAACACTTTGTTATTAAACATTCTTAGTCGAATTAGGCGTTAGTATAGGTACTATTTCATCTGTCAACGTTACTTTAATTATTATCAATGTTACTTTAATTTTTGTAACATCTTAATACTACTCGTACATTGTGGTATACAATAATAATGAATAAATATCATAATCTATCATTATAGGTATAATGTATTTGCAACAGATTAGCACTAAAAATATTATATTTACTGTCGTACAATCTTATCCAATAAGCTTGGTTTTTGCTGTAAAACCTATTTCAAAATGGAAACGTAATTTCTATTATAAAAAATAAAATCAGAGCGTGTATGACACAAATCAATGAATCTGTAATCGAAATCTCTTATCGATGTGGTGCGACACGATTTAGGGTTTGCTGAGATGTGTCAAAAGGGACTTTTAATTCCTATCAAAGAGCAGTATTCTATCACAGACTATACATACCTACTAAGTTTCTGATAATCTGTTTTTAGCGAAATCCACAAGGGCAACGCCATTAATTAAAAATTAAAAAGGAGAAGAAGAATGAATTTATTTTGAAATCTACCCCTGAAAGTGTGAGAAGAGAAGATATCTTGGAATTTTTGTATATTGAATGAACAATTGAAATATATCGAAGACGCCGTATAATTACTTGAGAGTATGATATAAATAACTTCCACTTAATTGGTCAAAATAATTTTACAACATGTCTTTGGAACAAACTGCTTGTGATGGTAATATTTATTTTTATGAAACTTATGAAGTTCATTATAAATCTTACAGTGCATGAATATCGCTTGGTTTAAATTAATTAATCACTTAGTACCTAATTGACTTAGCTTTATGCAGTAACTATGTTTTGAAATTTTAGTTAAATATGTGGATCATAGTTTATTTTAAAGGTATTTCCATCAACATACTACAGTAATATCTTTTTAGATTTGAAGGCATTTGAGCGTCGACTGACTGAGGTTATTGGTTGTTTGCAGCCAGCAACCATGAGATGGAGAAGTAAGTTTCATGACAATTAATTTTTATATGCTTGATCTATAGTTAATAGTAGTTTTAGGCCGTACAAACCCCTAAAATCACTCCTTTTCGAACCCTAGGAAACAGATTTTGACCTCATGGACCACTGTGGAATCCTTGACATGGATTAGTTATGAAATTGATACTAAAGACATCAAAAATTGTCCTGAAATGTCATTGACATAGCTTTCCGCAGGTGAAAATATTTCCTAAAATCAGTCCAGAAGTTTTAGAGTTTTGGAGCCTATTCAATTGTAAACAAACAACCAAATCTTTTCACTTTATAATATAATTAATCTCCAATTTATTTTCAGTATTACTAGCAGTAGTGTCTGTCTGCACTGCAATGGCTGCCTGGCATTGGCTCACTGATCCACTGACTCCTGTTGTTTCATTAACACAATCACTGTGGAATCATCCTTTCTTTGCCTTCACATCTACTTTATTAGGTCAGTATACTTCTAAATTTAAATCTAATTTATATTGGTTTTCAATTATTGCTCTATAAAATTTAGCTGCATTTGTTAAGTAAAATAAATATCAAATAAAGTTTTTTAATGCATTTAGATTGAAAATGGGTCAAATCCAAATAACCTATTGTTTTTTAGAACCTATTTGAGCTGATAAAGGTATGATTCCAATCTCTGCAGCACAAAGCTAAAGTAGTAACAATTACTGCATCATTGCTGCTGCTTTATTGCTGTGGAGTTTGGAATGTAATCTCGTATAAACCTATACCAGCTTAATATGAATCTAGGATTAAAGTTAGTACTAGGTTTAACTAGGTCCACACATAAACCAGTTTATCAGTAGACTGTAAACCAGTGTATTAGTAGTTGATAATAAATGGTCTCAAAAGGTTAGTTTATTCAACACCTCACCTATTAGTGTGTACTTCCTGTATTGGGTCATACTGACCACCAACACCGAGTTGCGAATAAGCAGTAATTATCTTTTTGATTAGTGCTGTATCTGTATTGATTATAGATCTTACTAATAAATTTCGGTATTCCCGACGCATTGCCAGGGAATTAGTTACCTTTGTTGTGCTGTATTGTAGAACGTTGCGAAAGTCAGCCTGTTAATTGAACGGCGCCATTCAATTAAATGGCTAGTCGACCAAACGAACTAATATTTTAACCAGTTGGCTGCAACATATATAAAGTAATATTCTAAGTATACTCTTTTGTTTCCAGTGTTACTGTTTATGATGGGTGTGCACAGAAAAGTAATCGCTCCGAGTATTATCACAGCTAGGACCCGGTCGGTCCTTAATGATTTTAATATGTCATGTGATGAAACTGGAAAACTCATTTTAAAACCTAGACCAGCTAATAATTGAATAATTTAGTCAACAATTTCTTTAACTGAGTACTTTGTAAATATATTTTTGCTTAAGAATAAAAGACTTTGTTTGTTTGTGTTAGGACTTTAGAATAAAACATCAAGAGTTATAAGTCTATTAAAGTTTATTTATCATAACTTTGGTGTATTTATTATATACAATAAATAAGAGATGTAAATAAAAGCAGGAATATTATACAAACCATTTTGAATATTCAACAAAAACATATTAGAGATGGAACAACATTTACATAACTCTATATTATTTTTTAGTTTTCACTAGATAATTTGCTAAATATTTAGCTACACTAATAAACAAATTAACTGTTACAAGGTGAAAATAATGAATTTTACGCCTTTTAAAAATTCACAATTTTTGTTACTTAAAACTAAGCGTATTATTTTAAGCAACTGATTTTAGTTTATTTGTGTGCATAGTTTAGACTCTACATGGAGTTTATTTAATTTGAAATCAAATGCAATATTTTTAGTTACATCAGTGAAAAAATAGTATATTTTAGAAAATCATAAAAGGCTGTTGTGGCGCCTACAATTAGGGCCAGTTTCACCGGTTACTGATAAAGTTTCAGATAGTTATCTGATAGTTAACGCTATCTACCGGATAAAGGTTGCTGTTAACTTTTTTCTGTTTCACCATCAAACTGCTAGATAATTTATCTGGCAGATAAGTTATCGGCCACTTATTAGTTGACGGAACGGCAACGTCGCTTTTTTGCGTTTCAATACTACGACCCAAATTATCGTCAATCAAAAATCATTTTTAAAACTTAATTAATATATTTTTTTTATGTTCAATATTATTTAAGTAAACTTTTTTCACATATTTTGAATTATAATTTTATGATTCTAGAATGAAAATAATACGATATTCGTATACTTAGCTACGTGTTTACAGAAACGAAACGCAACTGTCATATGTTTTGCTTTGTTGATATTTTGTGCTTAAAATCTTTCATTCATTTCATTTTCATATTTCATGTAAAATTAATTTATTTACTTGACATTGGCAGAATTGTGCGAAATGCGCAGATAAGCCATTAATTAAAAAAAAAAGAAGAAGAAGACGCTTTTCATTTTTTAAACTTTTCTTTGTGTATTCTTTTCGTATTTGTTAATTAATAATGGAAAAACAAAAACGTGAAAGAAGTGTGAATTTTAATCAAGAAGAAACGGAGCTTCTTTATTTTTTACTTAGTAGCCCGTTGTAGTTTTTATATCACTTTCTATTAACGATAGAAATATAAACAACAGCCCGTTTGGTAAGCCGAAATCGATTCCTAAAAATCTTGATCGTCAAGTGATTCTAAATAATTAGGTCTAGGGTTAATTACTCGATTTCTACGGGGTCGCGTAATATGTTCGAAATATTCATCTAATTCGTCTTCTAAAAACTCAAATAAATCCATTTTAGAATATTTGTGACACTCGTGACTGCAATCGACGCAAAGCACACAATAATGGTCTAAAACTAAAACTATTTTCGTTCCCGCTACTTGAAACTTTTTTTTATCTATCAGATAACGTCTATATCAGCCACTTGAATCGGCTGATAACATATCTAACACTTTATCTGCCAGATATTTTTATCCGAGACCTGTGAAACCAAAAGTTATAGTTTATCTGGCAGATAAGTTCCTGATAGACTATCAGGGACTTTATCAGCAACCGGTGAAACCGGCCCTTAGTCTTATATTATATTAACAAAAGCTATCAATTCCTACATAAACAGTAAAGAATAATTTTTATAAGCATATCTAAATGCAATTACGAGATTAGCTTATCTTAAATTTGGTTTATAACAGTCAATTTTATCGCGAGATTTAGGAACGTTTTGAACAGAGGCGTAGCTATCGCCATATCAGCCGTATCATGACATGATATGGGGCCCCAGGGGCACAGGAGCAACAAAAGTGAGCAAAGGTTTGTAAATTGATATCCGCAATCTTACTGAAATTATATGCAATTAATTATATCATTCTTACAATGATATTAAAACAATAGGGTAGTTTCGGGAGCGAAAAATAAAACTATGAAATAAGACAAAAATGTCACATGATTATGTCATAAAATTTAGGTTTTTTAACAGTTTATCACGTGACTCTATTGTGATTGCAATGATGAGACGTCATGTTACCAAAAATATTATGTATCTGGCAGGTTAGTCGTAAACAATTTATTTTATAGCCCTAGATGGCGTTATTCTGATCTTATATATTTTTTTAGTAGCCAGCCGTCAGATGGTATTTGCGTCTACATGATATTCTATATTCTATTAAAAAATATATGCAGATATTTTTATCTAAGCATCTGTTTTGTTTGCATATCAATATGACGTCATGAATAAAGCACAAAATTTTTCGCAAATACTTCATACGTTGCTTTAATTTTAAGGCAAGAAAACATATGTACTTTGTCGAAAACCTTTTTGCTGTCTTATCAAATTTTACAAGTACTTTTTCTGACAGAGTAGAATATTCTAAAACTCCCCGTGGAAAACTACGCCACTGTTTAGTCATGTACCACTAATTCCATGCAATACACATTGACTTTTTTTTTAATACTGTATTCAATTTCTCATGAAGTTGTAATATCACAAAATCTTTATAAAATGAGGAATGACAAAAACCACATTCATCTTCGCAAACATTTTCAATAATTAAACATAATTGTGCCAACTTTATTGTGCATAATATCAATCACTATTTACTTAATAGTTGTGCTAAGATGTGATTAACAACAATTAAACTCATTTAAAACTATAATAATTATGAATTCTTATATATAGGAGAAGGAGGACAGTTTAGGACAGGGGCAGTATTATTCGGTTTATGAACGTATCCTTTATCTTTCCTAACTTTCAAAAGCGTTTTAATTTTAGAAACATTACTATTTTATAATAAATACTTTATAGGTTTGGAAATATAAAGTATGCATCCGTAAATCGAGTAATTACAATTTGCTCTATATTAATGTTCATATTCTAAACTGCCCTACCAGTTCCCTGCTTATAAATATCATCTAATCTTCTAAGTGAAAATATCTATGCTATTAAACATCAGTAATTCAAATACGTAATAAAAACAATGTTTCTATTAGACTACCAGCACGCGTAGCATGACGAACTCGAGAATGTTTTGTCTACACTCAAATGTCACTTTTCTCGGGTGCGCCCACGCGATATTTCACTCTCGACCAGAGAGACTGACAAATGAGTGTAGACAAAGCGTTTCTCGAGTTTGTCGTGCTACGCGTGCAGAACTTTGAACTGAATTAAAGTCACTTGGATAAGACAATAAAGTTTTACAAAATATCAAGGAGCTATTTATATTGTATCATTTAAAATACATAGACGTTTCTGAGCGGCATATCCTATACAACATTTTTTTAAAATATATAACCTATCAGTAAACGAAAGGATTTAATTTTTAACACGGAATAAATATCATGCAATAATAAAAACGTATGTAACTGCACTTGATGCATTATATTTTATCTTAAATTTCAATCTAAGTATATATACTTATTATTGAGAACATATAAAAACTTTTATTTAAAAATCATTACATATAGTTAATATCAAGGCAGTGGTTTACGCTTCAATTTTACATTTATTGGGTAAATTTTATAATACACGGTAATTCTAATATATAGGTAGAACACCATGAAATCTTGACGCGATCCAAGCGCCGTTGTTGAAGTAAGACACAGCTATACACATTATATATTACTTATTCCGCTTAGATCATTACAATTGCAGCGTCTCAAGAATTTATGGTGGCCTAAGACAGGATCCAACGGTTTGTCGTGGACTTTATTTAAAACGGTATCTAGTCAATCTTATTTATATAAACACTTTCTTAAACAATACTTTCCGTTTTGATTTTATTTTCAAGGCAGTTGTAAATATTAAAAAGACTAGACACTAGTTGTTAATATTTTTCTTAAAGTGTAGGATTAGAATAATTAGTAAAGTCGGCAGAGGTGATGTATTTTTTTTTTAATAAGGTAGTAAGGTCATCTTAAGTAAAAACACCATACTCCTTGGAAACCTGGGAAAAAAAACGTCGAATGGAAGTTTATAGGAATCGACGTCCAAAAACGTAGGAAATTATTCAAATAAAAATTACATTTACTTCTTTCAGATTACCGATGATTTTCTTTTGATATACCTTCTCTGACATAAAATAAATATCACATAATATATATTATGTTGAAACGGTCTAAATAATTTTACATTTTTTTCTAATTCGTCCCTAGTAAAATACCATAAAAGAAAAGAAAATGTTTAATGTTAGTTTTAAGTTTTATATTGTTGACTATTATGTATTAAAAAATAACTGCCCATACTATACAATTTGAATAAACCATACAATACATTTGTATATTTTTGAAGGCAATATGGGGATTGTTCTATTTATTATTTTAATAATACTATTCTCTTAAATCTGGGTTAATTTCATCTCTTCATTAAACCATCTTACACATACATTTACATGTATATCAGACAGACAATAGACTATAATTTAACAGGTAACTAGCAAGAAGTGATGTAATGACCCAACAGTATGTCTATTATGATGTATCCTTACACAAATGTTTACAAAAGCTTACTTACAGATTGCGAAGATAAATATTCTTTTACTTACACACACCTTGCACAACTTGGGAGGGTTTAGGGGACACTTTCTCAACAATTTTTAATCTAACAGCTTTTAAAGCATGCACGTTTATAAAGGTTACATCTCTACATACTTACATTAAATACAATTAATAAATAAAGCTCAAATCAAATGTGACACCTCAATGATTACAGTTTCATCAATCTCGGAAAAATTAGCTTTGTCTTATTTATTTTGTATGAAGGAATGTAATTTATACCTGATAATAAATACTCTATAAATAGATCCAGAATCCTAATCGCGTTTCATACTAGTTTTCAAATGAAATATTTGCGAGTTTTTCGGATAACAAAAATCTATAAAACACATGCAAAATATGATGCGATCGCTGCATTGTTAATAAAGTCTTCGTTGAGGTGTTCTTCAACGAAGACTTCTATTATGTTTCAGATTTAAAATGTGATGAATTTTTGTACAGTTAATTCTCAAAATAATTTACACTTGACATTCACTAGTCCCATTTAATCACTCTAATTGCAATTAGAGTAATTCTGCATAAAAGGTGTATATATAATACAATGTTTTAGAATTGATTTGTCAACGTTAAGAAACTAAGCAAACTTTTTAATACAACGAACTGTCATTATAGAGAAAAAAAAAACTAAGTGAAAATCGACGCTGCAGTAACATGTCGCGTTGGTTCTTTTTGGACAGCACATCGCATATTGTTGTCTATTGTTAAATTTTATGTGTAGGTATGTTGTTCAATGAATTATTTTTCAAAATTAGTAAATTCAAAAGAAGATAACTCTAAATCTATACCTAATAGCCTCGGATTTGATTTGACTAACTATACTTTACTAATCATATTACGAGACAGTAAAATTTGTGGTCTAAAGTTGACCTGGGGACTTACCATGAGTATTATAACGAATACAATCGTAGTGGCCGAAGATCTATTTTTGCATGTGTAAAGCGGTATATTTTAAAAACCGCACTGCATTTTAGAATTTATTGTAAGGGTCGTGCTACTAAAGGAACAACAATTCCTAATTAACAATTCTTTAATACTTAAAATTTCATCCAATTGCCATTAAAATGTTACAATTCATTGGCTGATCTGAATCACAAGATAATATGAAGTCAAATACTTATTACAACTTTTGTTTTCACTTGTGATGCGTCAAAATTACATTTGCAAAAAAATAGCATGACTATAATATTTACTTTACTTACGCAAGTTGAAAATCTAAATTATGTTTATCTTCGTGTCAATAATATTTAAGTTCGAGTTTATAAACTAACAAGAATGCAATCTAACCTTACTAAAATCTAAGGTATATTATAAATATTCTGGATTTATAAAGTGACTACTTTCACCACCGTTGACATGTAGATTTGAAATAAAATGAATTTAATATACCTATAATTATTGTTATTAAAATGTCTTCTTTAGAAACAATAATGAAAAATAACATGTGTGCGTATGTATGAGAGATCCCCGTTATTTATTGTCGGTCACTCCCCACAGCAGCATGCAAGGCTAGACTGCTGCCCTCACGCCGCCAGCAGTGTACGAATGTTCTTTGGCGTGGTCTGATGGTTTAGATGTTTTGTTGTGTACCTGAATTTTGATAAATATTAACTTTTAGATTTCAGTAAAGTAGATTAAAAGATTTTTTTTCCGAGATACTGACTGACGCAATTCGGTTAGATAGCGAACTTAAACTCTGTCGAGACTGTCGCTCCTGGAGTGCTTAAAACCCAACTGAAATAAGTTCAAATGACATTATTATTTCCTTATTGATCAGTCGGTGAGGAAGTGTAATTGAGGCATGTTCTAGTTTGCTTTTTAGTACACCAGCAGTCAAAGGCTGAGGACCTTATTAGGTGACAGTACCAAAGAAATAACGAAGAAACATCAGGGCATGCAGTTTCGCCATCGATAGAGATTGCAAAGTACACTGACCAGGCTGTCAAGTCTAATAGTTAGGAAACTAATAAATATCGCTAAATGCTAGTTGCACCCAGTACGTGCCTAACAAATAACCATATACTTAACTCTAGATACTTGCGATATAGATATCGTTGAAATACGATCGCTAAGAATTAGCGACCGAATTTTGTTACATTGCGATTACAAAATCTGTTGAGGCTGCATGCCCAGGATATTTTAGAAAACCTAAGATAAGCAGAAATTTTCTCAGCTAAAGTTTTTATTTTTATGATTAAACTACAGTATTACTCTAAAACTATCAGTGACATCAGATGATACGACAAATAATGGACATGCTTTAGGAAAATAAGACGGTGGTAAACCTAGATTAGTTTTGTTGGTGGTCTAAGGATTTGAAAGACAGCTAGCTACATACCTGAGTGCATTTAGTAATGGTTCCGCCTTCGCGGGCGTCTGTTGCTGTAAGAACTTGACGCATCCCTTGACGTCCACTGACGAGGAGCGGCAGAAGGCGCCTGACGGATGCACCCAGTCGTACAGGATGATCAGACCGACCATCACTCGTAGAACTAATAGCGACGTCTCTTCGCGGCTAAACTGCGCAACGAGTTTCCTGAAAATAGATTTTTTATTGATTTCATTCTGTTCTAGATTTTCTTTAAAGGAAAATTAACATCTAACCGTATATAATCGAATATTTCACATTCTACTTCATTTAGGCAGACAGACTACTTTTTTAAGACTATGAATATTACGCCACAATTATTTACGAACAGATCAGAATATTTTAATTGTTTGATTTAAGGAAGGTAGGTAACAATATATTTATATTTAAATCAATATATTTAATTTTAATCATTAATACTAAGAATCATAGATATAAACCTACAGGGCAGGTATATAATGAGTTATTTCCATTGTGAAGGTAAGAGCACATACTCACAAAAATTACACAATTACTTATAAACATTAATCCTATTAATATTATAAATGTGAAAGTTTCTTTGTTTGGATGTTTGTCCGTCAATCACGCCGAAACAACTGAACGGATTTTGATGAAATTTGGTATACATATAGGGTATTAGCTGACTTAGATCACAGGATCCTTTTTATTCCACTAAACATTTTCCTAGGGTGAACGCAGGCGAAGCCGCTGGCGAATGCTAGTATTCTATATTCATAAATAATAATATACCTTAATTTTCACACATAAACGCGCATGCTATATATGCGACTTTAAGACAAAATTCCAATTTGGTTCACTTTACATTTTCAAATAGCCGAATTTTCGCAGAGGTACGCACGCAGACAAGAGACGCCTGCATCTTGAGAAAACCAATAATAAAACAATAAATTATACCACGTATTATATAGTAGAATCCAATTTAAAATGTCTGCTAGCATCAATGGTTGCATGAATATATTATGCCCTATCGATGCACAGTCAAACGAATTGCATTATATGTGCGACCTCAATAAGGGCATATCGCATGGGACACCCGGCAGCTGTAACTCTTTGCCTCCTATCTACTATGTTGATAAAAATTTAGAATTTCTAATGTTAAATATACGACTATGACAGACCGAGGTTACGAGATTTTCAAGACTCAACAGTCTAGAGTATGTGAAATAGCATGTTGAATACAAAAATATAGCATGAAACATGGCCCATTATTTCTCCGAAATCGAAATTTTGTGTATTATCGAAAGCTAATATGACTATTAAAACTAACTAACTAAATACTACGAAAGCTAATATACCAAACAAACGTATGTTTCGATAATTTAATAATACAAGGGAAGTAGGTCCTGAAACTGTCTCTGTCCTTATAATCTCCACGGATTTGATTTTAACAAAACTGCTAGAAACTATTCTAATTTTTCCAATGTTTCAAAGTGAAAAATAAAATTCGAAATAGTAACAGGTCGAAAGTGTCAAACAATCATTGAATTAATATCAAAACTATTTTCGAGAATAGGTACTGTTCTACAAAGCAAAAATACGTTGAAGAGACCAGATCAAACTTGCCGTTTTTCCTTGACTATACGTGTAACATAAAAATGTCTAACTGAAGTTTTGTTTTTTTTTTTGTGGGTCACATGTGTTTCGTGTTTACATAGCATCCATGGGTTTACGGCACAATAAAACTATGTGCGTCGGATACGGGTCGCCCAGATCCCGTGCGTAGAATAAACTGTCATCGTGTGTAAACTACGAACTACCGTCCGAAAACGTGTGTATTGCCTAACGAACAAGTTGGAATAGAAGTATAGCTTTATTTATTTTGTAGGGAGGATTTGGAAATGCTTATAATGTGATATTTTTTTTATATCGACGTTTAGTGCCTACATTGAAATCAATCTAGTTAAAAATAATGCAAAAACAAAAAAGTCAAAAACCTAAAAAAAAATAATGTCCATATTAATAACTGCGTTAAAATATAACTAAATTTTATAAAAACTTTTCGTTACAAAGTAAGTTTTAATATTGCTATTGATGGTGAGTTAGAGTGACTTGGACTGCAACAAAAACCATGGTCCCGCTTTCCCTATTAGTTTATATTATTGTTTGAGTTAGTTAGAAACGTAATATAATTTTTGGGACGAAACTGTAATAAAAAGCACACGGTATGTCATTCCAATATTAAGCAACAAGTCTATATGCACAATCAAGAACTACAGGGTTATATGGGTACGCCCAAGGGACGACATATTGTGTTTGAGCGTGAAGGCTACTGACGCCGGTAAACAGTATTAGCACACATAATGCTATATAATTGTTTACAGAGGAGACGACATTTAAAGAATAATAATTGTTGTATAAAAGCGGCAATTTTCAGTACCCATTAACGCTATGTAAAACTTGTTATGTAATAATAGAATGATTTAATGTAGTTATTGAAAACAATTTTACAGATTTCATAGACAAATAACCATTGATTAATTGAGAGCCAAAAATCCAGATGACCATTCAATGACAAATATGAACCCACAAAGGAAACAATAGTATCACGTGCTCGAAATAATTAAGTAACGATATGTGTATGATTGCAACCACTCGAAATAATAATGAATGTAGATAATAAAATGTACAATACGTTTTTATCATTTATTTAAGGTGACTTTCTGTTGGTTTTTAACTTTACGTTTAACTATAGGTATACTAGTAATACGTCAATCTTAGGATAAGAAAAATCTTGTAACTTTTATATCATCATCAGCCCTTTTACGTCCCTACTGCAGGGGCTCAGGCCTTCCTTATGGATGGTTAAGGAGGATGGGCCATGACCCTCCACGCTGGCCCAATGCGGATTGGAGGGTATTAACGACTGCAAATGCAGCCGGGACCAACGCCTTAACGTGCCTTCCGTAGCACGGAGTAGCTCGAGATAATATTTTTTTGGTCACCCATCCTGTGACCGACCCTTGCGAAAGTTGCTGAACAATACATAATAATAATAACATAGACGTAAGATAAATCTGAAATTAGTAGAACACTTGAGTAGTTTTCTATATAAATAAAAAAAAAACGCAAGTGGCTAACAAATTGGAATGAAACGTATTATGAATTACACACAAGAAAATACGACACTTAAATATACGAGCGAATTACTAAGAGAGAAAATAAGAACTTATTTACATATAAAGCAGTATTTTTCCTAGGACCAGAGAAGAAATGCAATGTATAAGAGAACAGAGCTAAAATGGTACGCAGGTGTAGCACGTTTTTTGTATATTAAACTATAAAATTAAAAACTTCATATATTCGGTCACTGAACTTTTGGAGTTTAATGTTGATAAGTTATCAGCGCTCTCGATTCTTGCGTTGGTGAAATATCATTATGCCCTTGGCCAAGTATACATCGTGAGTATCGCGACATATGAGTAATAGGTATCAAGTTAAGAAATCTAATTTGAATCTAGTCTACTTCAATTTAAATCCCATTTCAAATGCAATTTCAATATTATTGACTCAGTCTAGGTTGCTAAAAGGACTTTTGAAAGTCGAAAGCTATACCACCAGTGCGCAAAGCTTTGGCGGGAGACCTTCTACTGAGAAAAACTGTTAAGAAACTCAGCAAGGGCAGCTTTTTTTCCTGTTTTATTTTATACTGAGAATTCAAATTGAAAAGTAATTTCATTAGACTATAAAGTCACCTTCCATTGCAACATCAGAAATATTACAATACATTTTTTTCTATGTTAGCTTAATATGTTGAGTCAGTCTATTTACTGGGAACATGGACACGTCGCAAGATTTTACAATTAACTGTTTGGCATTTAGTAATACCTCACACATAGTTAATGAATGAATATAACAAAGTTGTGACTTTAACAGAAGTTGTTGAAGTACTTTGTCGCAGTAACGAAACATCTACATTGTCAGATGCTTCTTCCATTTGACATTATAGTCAAAAGTTTAGTTCCACAAAGTTCTAAAGCATTTAGTGGTTTTAACACTCGCCATTTAATGCGTCTGGCGCAATGCGGGTTACGTTGACATCGACCATGATTCACAATTTTACCACCCATGACTGGAAACTAAATATGTTTGGTATTTGTGATAGTAATTTATATTGTTTCAAATATAAATAGAATTCTTGGTAAACACTACCCTCAACAATAGCGTAGGAAGAAATTAACAATTAACGTAATTTCAGCAAGTAATAGAGCGGCGCTTATAAATTCAAACATAGCTTCAGAGATTTCGCGAAAAAGTTTCAACACAACGTAATATTTATGTTGACTCATACATAATGATATTAGCAGGCTAGTCTATGAATTCGGACACACTAAAATTTATAATGACAAGACTTCAATTCAAGTTTCTTGAAAGAGGTTTCTCTTATTTTGTTTTACATTGTTAATTTTCTGATTGGCATTTGTTTTGCATTGTTAATTTAAATGTAGCCTCTATTGAGACAAATACGACAGTTCTGACGAGTTTTACAGTTTTGTAACAACAAAACAAAATTAGGTGAATATCAATAAACAAACTTTATTGTTCAGTTAAATTGAAAGACACACTTTCAACTTAATAAATAAACCTAAATTCAAAATAATATTTGAATAAGAATAGCCATAATAATTTAATTTCTCCATAATTTCTTTCTAGAAACTTTGATATACGAGAACATTACAATGGATATTTAATGAGATTAATCGTCGATTGAACTATGTAGGTTCGTCAACCTATCTAAACTTTGGTCTTGTAGCCATAAACTGTTCATATATACGAGTGACAGCTATTTATGTGGGTTATTTGTGTTCTTGATATAGGCGGTTGCGGTACGATATCTGGCCTAGTATAGCCAATGCCGGTGAGCCAACGGACATTCGATCTCTGACGGTAATAAACACGCCCTTGTTGACGCAAGGATGCAGACTGTTCAGATCTGAGCACACTCGATTTACCGATGCATTACAGATTGAAAATGTGTATCGATCGGGTCCACGGTTGAATGCTTGTCTTTATTTATCCTATCCTACTAATATTATAAATGCGAAAGTTTGTGAGGATGCATGCAATAACTACTGAACGGATTTGAATGAATTTGGTATATGGATAATTCTAAGCCTTAATCTACACTAATATTATAAAGCTGAAAAGTTTGTTTGTTTGAACGCACTAATCTCAGGAAGTACTGATTCGAATTGAAAAATTCTTTTTGTTTTGAATAGTTTCTTATATATCGAGGAAGGCTTTAGGCTATATAACATCACGCTGCAACTATTAGGAGCGAAGAAATAATGGAAAAGGCGGACGAAGTCGCTGGCGGCCCCTAGTTAATTAATAAAAGATTTTCATCCCATTAAACAACCTTCGCTCCTCCTCAAATCTGCGGCTCATGTGTCCATCGCATCACTCCGATACCATCCATTCTTCGTTTTTTGTTAAATCGATCCTGTTGTGGAATGATCTTTCGTTGGATATCAGAATGTCCACCAGCAAAGTTACATTTAAAAACAAGCTGCGTAGCTTTCTATTGGAACAGGCTAATTCGTTACACCGTTAGTCGTCTACATTATATTATATATATAGATTATATATTATATTAGTATATGTAGTTATGAAAGTATATATGTATTGTTTATGTAAGTTTATGTATTTTGTTATAGGTCTTATTTCCTGTTTATATCTCCTGTACAATGTGCACACTACCACCTTTTATCTCCACATCACCCATCTGGTTGACTGGTAGAAAATGCCTAAGGCATTAAGTCCGCCAATGTATTATGTACATGAAGAGTTAAATAAATAAATAAATAAACAGTAACCCAGGGAACATGAGGGCGAAGCCATTGGCGGAAACTAGACTATAACTAGCTTCGCTTAAATTATTACAATGCTATTTAGTACTGCAAAAAATAAAATAATTTTTCAGGGCGAGACATATCTTATTTGTGATCTATTAAAAACATAAAATAACACTTGAATCCAATCTAGACCTAGCCCAGCGCTCTGCATATACTTACGTTCTTAATGCTTTGAAAATGTACTTCGAACGAGAAATGCGAGATGTATACCAGTACGTCTGAACCTTTGTGCTAGATTCTCGAATGGCCGGTTTCTAAACAATTGTTTACGACCGTTTGTAATGTCAGAAATTGCTCCGTTTTACACGGGGAGATATATAGGTGCACAGAGAATTCGAAATTCATTAGCTTATCATGTTTATGGCTGACATAAACTGGAAACGACGGTTGTTTGCTTTATAACGGAGAAGATTGTAAAGATATTTCACTTGCATCAACAGCGTTTAATACGCGTAAGCACACTGTGAGATACAATGTTAAAAAATATTGTACTATTGTATCGGTACTAATATTATTGAAGCAGAATTATGCTTCGGTTACATTTGAAGCATCTTGTTATTCACCCGTAATATACATTTAGTAAGTAACTGTAGTCGTATTATTACCCTTGAGATCCATTTGAGTTTGCGAACTGATTTAATGACACCACGCGGTCATATAAACGGTATATTCCGCGGAAAAAATGTCAAAGTACAGGTCACAAAAAGTTTTAACTTTGTGCCTCTTTATGTTATTTTCATATTATTCACAGCTATGTACTAAAAGAAAACTGGAAAAGCTTGTATAAAGATCACAAGGGTCTTTGGGTTTTACGTTAGATTTATAACATCATCGATATTTGAAAAACAAAAATAAGAAAAGTCACTTACGGATTTTCCAGCATCCTCAAGCATACTTTGGCCATCGTGCTCAGAGTCTCTGTCGTGTTTTCTAAATCTTGTTGATTATCGTTCACGAACTGGCTCGTTGCTTCCGATAGAACTTTCAGCATTGGTGTAGCTTGTGCATAGAAGAGAGACATTCTGTTGGCGACTTCTGCACTTATGTGTGGTTCATTGCCAGGCGTTTCGGAATTGATGAGACCTCCACGAGAGACGCTGCGCCTGTAGTAGCTGAAGTCGTTTTGAATGGCGGGCGTTTTCATCTGAGAATAATATAATCAGGCGTTAAAAATTTCAAACGATTTTGGTTTTATGCATGTAACATAACAGTATCTATATATAACGTTTGAGAAAAGTAAATAAATAATACTTTACAATATTTTTTTTTAATAAACAAACTTATTTCCGATCATAGTTACACACGTCATATAAGGTTACAACTGACACTGTATTTTCCTCTCAACGTCACTGTTTCCCTAAGTTACGAGTATAATATTCCCATAACACAAAACGGTTTGATAAGAAATAGGAATTTTGTATAAGACTTTCAAAGAATTCTATACATTTCAGGAGTTCAGTATTTACGCGGACCGCTCAAGTATTAAAGTTAAATGCGAGTTTTCCTGTTCTCCATTTTGTCATTAAGAGCGATCACTCGAATTCATTTTAATAATAGAATTACATTTGTATTTATTATTATGGTTATGATTATAAATATGGCATTATTTTAGTCAAGCATTTAATAACATTGTCATTAGGAATAACATTAGTAACAAAAATTCATTGAAAATACATTTTCGGATTTTCAAAGTTTCCACAACTGGCCTAGAGGTAAGATTGTCTGATATCATACCTATAATCTAAAGTTGTCTGTTGTTGTTGATTCTGGTGTAAGCGTAACAATTCTAGGGTTCTGTCCTGTTCCGGTAGTTGAACCGGAATGTGGGTAGCTGTTATCGTTATTATTACAGATATATATTACTAA
Source organism: Diatraea saccharalis (assembly GCA_918026875.4). Classification (NCBI taxonomy): domain Eukaryota; kingdom Metazoa; phylum Arthropoda; class Insecta; order Lepidoptera; family Crambidae; genus Diatraea; species Diatraea saccharalis. The sequence continues at coordinate 11,823,947 of OU893337.1, forward strand.
TTACTTGCGTAAAGTAATAATAGAAAATTGTACCTGGATTGTCTCTATATTCTAGAAATATCTTTACGGACGATGAGCAATGTCATATATTCTAAACTATTAAGCTGTACCTATGTACAGTTCGTCAGTCTATACAAAACTGCCACATTTCTCCACTTGAGTTAAACTTTAATATATTGTTATAGAGTACAAAATCATTTGTGTAGCCTGTTATGCAGCCGTGTGTACAATAAATTAATTGAATTACATTATTTAAATTTCCCTTTAATTTGAAATGTATATCTTATATATAAAAATGAATCGCAAAATGTGTTGGTAAGCGCATAACTCAACAACGCCTCGACCAATTTGGCCAAATCTTTTTTTAAAATGTTCGTTGAAGTTCAAGGATGGTTTTTACGGCGAGAAAAATTAGAATTATTGCTGGAAAAACCCTAAAAATAGCCCTTTTCTTTTTCCCATACAAATGATTTGTAACTAAAACGTAGTCAATTTGAGCTTTATTGCTATGGTATAAAGTTCATATTAAATTACAAGCACTCACTGTTGTTTAAGCAATGTAGATTTTTTGACAGGACGAAGTCTGTCGGGTCAGCTAGTTAAACATAAAATTAAATATAATACAAATTACACCAGAGGAGACAAAATATGTATTAAGATTCTGCCTACCCCGCGACAGCTTTTGGTGCTAAAATTTATACTTATTTAATTTTTTTTAGAATTGATAATTTACTATAAAATGTGACTTTATATTATCCATATAGGATATTATCGTGGAAATCCATATTGTTAAAGCAATTTATTTAATACCTATTGAATAAAAACAAAGAACTTACGATTTCTTAAACCATGATTGGACATCCGTCAATGCGATATCAATGTTAAACTATCTATTCACAAAATAATCGGCAAAGTTCCGACCTTAACACAGATAAAGTCACATCGACTCGTCTGATAGCTGAAACGGCGGGAGTCCATGAGTCAGCGGAGGTCGGCCAAGCCTCACTTTCTATTACAATAGCAATTTAATTTGCTACTTCGACGCCTTATTAGGCTCGCTTGTGTGATCCGCGGTGGGTGACTAATATCTTTGTGTTTTTTTACGTCACAATAGACCAAGTATGCAAGTTAAACAAGCATCGCAACTGTCATATGTTTAGCGTTGTTAAAGATCCAAAAATTCGAACTCTACAAAACTGGGACCGCAGTCCAAGTTGTAATGTTACTATATGTTGTGCAAGAAACATTTCCAATTTTCGATTTCGATGACAGTGATATCGGATAATATTATAATACACAAATACACATATTTCACAATATTAGTCAGTAGTGATAATCAAATATTGGACAGAAATTTAAAGCTCTATAAATTTTATCAGAAATGCACATATTTTAATAGAAATGCACATATAATATTAAAATAAATATGACACTTTTAAAGTAACGTGTTGAACTGTAAACACTTTCCGCACTCGTCGGTTTCGTTAAACTCTTCTTTCGCTATCATATGACGAAATAAGATAAATGTAGAGATTATTTCCATATTTTTTCAATCGACATTCTACATGTTCATTTCTCAGTAAAGAAAATAAGTATTTCAATGTCGCAATCTTTGATTATTCTTTACATATTATGTCAAACAGTACATCAAATAGGTATAACTAATACTCTTTATCCATTTATCTCCATCTCACAGCCAGTTGCAAAAACGTCCATTAAAATTGATATTACTTTATAGCGACATTACCAATACAGATTTGACATTTATTAGAGTTAAAGGCGTTATTAAACCTTAATGGACGTTTGTGCAGCTGATCGTCGACGTATAGTCCAAAATCAATAGCTTCATTTAACATTATTATGATTTATTGACATGCTATCATGTTTACAACAAATTGAATCTTCCTACAGACCATAGCTTCATAGGTACCTAAAAAAATCTGAACTTATTTTTAATAATGCTCTTTTATTTATTTAGCAAAGTGCCTATACTCCAATAATTTATCACAATTAATTGTTCCGTACTCTATTTATGTCTACATAATTTATATCTTAAAATAAAGCTTTTGTGATTCAAGTCAATAAAACCTCGACCCGAAATAAATAATGTGCCTATAAATCATGAGACTGACATCTGTAAGGGAAAACAATGTAAGTCAGTTTTAGTTTACGCAGTTATAAATTTATTTGATAAATTTTGGATTCTCGATTATATAGAGATAATTATCTTATACAAAAATACTTAAAATATTCACACCATGGAGGGGTTTTATCGCTTAACTGTCTACTCTAACCATAGGGTATGACATATTAACGGTGTTGTGGCGATTTTCGGGTTTATAATATTTCCCGACATAAACTTTCTTGTTAGTATAAGATAGAGTTACTAAAAAAAAAATATTTCTACCTATTTGAATAGAATAGGGTGAAAATACAGTTCTTTTCCTACGGTCATATGAAAAGCTAGTCTCGCTTTTTTAAATTAAATTTCCAGATGGATCTTGCTGTAGGAGAGTTCGACTCTTGACATGATGACGGTAAAGGGAAACAAAAATGCACTTGTTAATTCCATAATTATGCAAAAAAAAAATATATATATATAGGTATATATTTCTACCTATTTGAATAGAATAGGGTAAAAAAACAGATCTTTTCCTATGGTTATATTAAAATCTAAAGTATCGCTTTTTAAATTAAATTTTCATTCGGATCTTGCTATAGGAGAGTTCGATTCTTGACATGATGACGGTAAAGGGAAACAAAAACGCACTTGTTAATTCCATAATTACTCAAATATATATATATATCTATATATATAAAAATGAATCGCAAAATGTGTTGGTAAGCGCATAACTCAACAACGCCTCGACCAATTTGGCCAAATCTTTTTTTAAAATGTTCGTTGAAGTTCAAGGATGGTTTTTACGGCGAGAAAAATTAGAATTATTGCTGGAAAAACCCTAAAAATAGCCCTTTTCTTTTTCCCATACAAATGATTTGTAACTAAAACGTAGTCAATTTGAGCTTTATTGCTATGGTATAAAGTTCATATTAAATTACAAGCACTCACTGTTGTCTAAGCAATGTAGGTGTGTTCCTAACGTCAAAGATCATATCTATCACAAAACAATGTGCGTGTGTGCGTTGGAGCACAGAATACATAGTTGGAGGAGTTTAATGTCGCGTTCCGAAACTCGCGTTTCTTTTGTATTAGTTTCGGCACGCGAGATAAAATGCATCAGTTTCCACGTCATTACATGTATTGCCGGAACATTGATGAAAATACGCTCTGTAGTAGCAAAGCTGTTGGGTCCTAGATAGCTCATTGGTTAGAGCAGTCCCTGGATCGCGAATGGGTTCGAGTCCCATTCCGGGGTACAGGTAGATGGATTCTTCCAGCATTTTTCCTTGAGAATGTTTATATATTTTTTTAATTCGAATAGTTTACTTTTATAATGCTGTTGTGTGTAATGTGTTTTTATGATCATAAAAATCTCTTTTTTCTATATTTAATACTATTACTATTAATACATTGCAATAATAATTATGATTCACATGATTAACAATAAAGCGATTACTTACTTTTAAATCCTTATATATGTTTTATTTAATTATTTTTTATTCACAACGCCCTATCACCAGGGTGACGGTTCTGTTCAGGAGAATTTTTTTAAATACGTAGGCAAAAAAACTGCCACATTACAAATCTTTTTGACAGGACGAAGTCTGTCGGGTCAGCTAGTATATATATATATATATATATATATATATATATATAGGTATATAATTCTACCTTTTTGAATAGAATAGGGTAAAAAACAGATCTCTTCCTATGGTTATACGAAAATCTAAAGTCTCGCTTTTTACATTAAATTTTCAAATGGATTTTGCTATAGGAGAGTTCGATTCTTGACACGATGACGGTAAAGGCAAACAAAAACGCACTTGTTAATTCCATAATACTTTTTCTAAACCTGAATTACATCAATTACTCAAAGGTGTCGTTAATTTATATCACTCGTTACGAGGTGTCATATTACTTAGCACAGATGTAATGTATACTTATTCATTCACCATATCAGATTCAAGAATAATAACACCAGAAATATATAATTACACTTATTAAAATAAACAATTGTTTTGAATTTATTGTATTATATGATGATCATCACTTGATTGTAATTGCTCCGATTATTTTATTCAGTTCCAAATATCTATCCTAAACTTCCAAGTTTACAATATACTCATTTGGAAATATTTCAGTTACATTTGATTATTCCAAAAATGACATGGCAACATTACTTACCTTTTTAAATAAATGATCACTGAAAATATAATGGAAAACATCGTCAAGTTCCTCTTTTACTTTAAAAAGAAATAAAGAATTATTTATTAATTATATTTGATCAATTTAGCGTTCACAATGCTATACTGAAAATTATTCTTAACGAAAAATGCTTTTAAAATCCAAAATCCTTTGTCCCTGGTACTCTATCATTTCATTTACATGTATTTTAAATACATGGTGTTTGGTGCATGGATTAACTCAATTTTTTTGAGATAGTTGATTTGAAATTTTTCTTTTCATTTACAAACAAAAAAGAAATATTTATAATGTATTATTTTCTATAATTGTATAAAAACAACGATTTTTTTTTAAATAATCGTGACACTGAACATGAGGTGTATGACTTGAACGTAGTTAATGACCCTCTAAATCTCTCAAAAAAAATTGCATCAGTACATGAACCAAGCACTATGTATAAGGAGGATAATATTATTACTCTTAAGGACTGATGTTCACCCCGTAAGGATGGTGGTTTGAAATATTTATCGCGCAAGGGAAGAGTGCCCCCGTTTACATTCCTGGAAGTGGATGGCAAACACTTTGCAAAATTCGAATAAAGACAGAGCGTACTCTAAGCATTCAATAAAAACGAAATATTTAACGATGACTTAGCGGCTGTGTATTTTAGGCTCCATTAGTTGCCATTTATAATTTAAAGATCCATTTATATTAGAAATTACATAATTGCCTTTGCAATTTGTTATTTGAAAAATAAAGATACTTTTGGCTTTCAAAGTTAATATTATTAAATTAATATCATTAATAAAAGTTTTTGAATCTTACAGATAATATAAATGCTAAAGTTTGTAGGTTTAATCAACTAAATTAAAATCTGCTGATCGGTTTTGATGATATTCGGTAAATGGATAATTCGAAGCTTTGGTTACTAAGCTAAGTTTATATATAGCTTTTAATATTGACGTTGTGAAATATACCAAATTTAAATGGCAGGTTAATCGGCGGGTTGGGGCCGCGCTATGACCATTATGTTATCAACGTATTTTATCGGTTTTGCTTAAGTTGACTGTAATACCATTAACTTGTAGTCCACCTTTTGTACCACGTCATTCGCTGGTCAATAAAATTTAATAAATATAAAAGCGTTACTGTACTGGGGTTAGTGAACGCGAGTATTTTGCACTTTGACCCAACGATTTTTAATTATAACTCTGATAGTGATAACTTTAAAAAGAAGTTCAAAGATTATTTCGCCAATAACGGTGAGTTGTCAAAGTTTTTTATTAGAAAGAAAGAATGAAAGTTTACTGACCACACCTACATGAACACAATGATAATATATAAGAGAAGAAAAAAAAAAAGAAAACAAAAATACAAATATAAAAAAACTACAACATTTTAGGTAGTGACAGAGTGGTCAACATGGACCCTATCTCAGCGATTGTGTTATTGTTTATTATTGTGTCATTTCTTGTTTACTATAAATTTTTTATGTTTATTATGTATTTAATCATGGATTTCTATACTAATATTATAGAGAGATAGTTTCTAATTTTGTTTGTAGAGGGTAATTTCAAAAATACTGATCCGATCAAGAACATTCATTCACTTACGGAAAGCTACATCATATGTGGGTGACATATGTATGCCATAATTTACAAAGGCGAAGTCACGGGAAAAAAGCTAGTCATTATATACGTGATTTAAACTTTCCGATATCCGCGCAAAGGAGTACGAATGGTACAGTTTTAAAGTTTTATATTGAGAAAAAGTGTAGAATGCTAGTGTTTTTTAAGAATACTAAAACTATCGAAATTGTATAAAGTTACCGTTGTTTTAATCATCGTGATTTGTTTTAAGTCTATTCATTAATTCGACAATACTAGTAAACACAGCTAGTCATTGTGACAGCAAAAACCATTGTATGGATAGGCATGAATGAATATTGATTACTTACTACTATTATTGTTAGGCAAAGGAAATGTAAAGCCAGTAAAAGACGCGTTAATGTTATGATTTAGTTCTAAGTTGGGGTATTTATTTATATTACACTACCTGTTTTGCAGCGACACAGAACTTCCCTATTGATGATTGTTGAGGCCTAATGAAGATTTTTGGTTGTAACGACTGCAAATACAGCCGGGACCTAGGCCTTAACGTCCCTTCCAAAGCAAAAAAGAACATAGTAAATTGTCGATGACACATCCTATGATCGGCACTTACGAAAGTACTTTTATCTCCACATCGCACACCGAACTCAATGGCGGTTAGCGCGTCCGGTTTCTTTGTTAATATAAACTAATATTATAAAGAGGAACATAATATTCGTTTGTTTACATTGAATAGCCTTCGAAACTACTGGATCTATTAAATTCTTTCACTTACGAGAATCTACATCAAACGTGGTTAATATAGGCTGTATTTTAAGCTGGCGTAGCCGCGATAAAATAATAAACAAAAATATAAAAATGTCGAACATAAATGCTAAAAACAAAACTAGTCAAACAAACAATATCTCCGAAAGGATATCCAAAGCTAACAACATAATGATAGGTTGATATGATAAAAGCGATTGGTTCCGGAGTAACAGGGAGGAAACGTCGAGGCACTCTGTAACGTTTCCAACCGATTACACAGCAATGAGGCCCAACATGCTGGCGAGTTGACCGTTTAACAAGATTTTTCTAACAGCATCCTCTTTTATACAGCAATGAAAAATCTACGTTTATTTAGAGGCTCAGATATTAGACATGAAGTTCTAGAAATTATAAAATGGCCGAAAAATTGGTGTAATACCTATCTAGGAAAATATTTTTTGTTGTCATAACACAATAATAGTAACGCACAGGCGCAATATTTAAAAAGAGTTTTTTTGTCTATTCCATCATAATGGGATATTCAATCAACGAACCTTAAGTTTGGTGTATATTTGACTGAAGAATCGTCACGTCTCGTCAGTTGTGGAACGTCAAAACTGACAAATAAATAATACATTCAACCTTACCTTGTCAATACTCGACAAATGATTCGTTGCGTAATTAAAAACGTATTCTTACGATCATCGGTCGGATTTGCGTTGACCCTAAACTCGGGGCGTAAAATTAAAATACCGTGGCAAAGAATCAAATAAGAAACATGTTCTAACAATGTCTTCATAAATTATTCTATGTATTATATAATGGATTTTTTATATTGCTTTACTTAATTACACCACACTTTATTTATTTTCAATGTACTTCAACAGCATTTCTTAATTTAATCGAACCTACTGCTACCCACGCTTTTTAAATGTCACAATGGCGCCCAACGTGGGGTACGTTGGATGCCATTGTGACATTCACTTTTTTAAAGAAAAAATTTATCAAAGCTATTATATTTATATTTATGATGACTTACTAAATATCTTTAGTTATGTTTGTAGCACTCTTAGAAATATTCAGGCTTTATACTTCTCGAGTATTCTGGTAATGGATTTTTGAAACTAAATACATCATAACAAAACTTACTTTGTGTTCATCAAATTTGAGTACAAACTCGAGAATCTCTGCGAATTGTTTGACGAGCGCTTGCTGTTGCTCAAGGTGCTGCGTGGGACTCATTGCGCCGCCCACTAGTGAACCGAGCAATCGAGGCACTACCTGCAAACAAAAGTTTATGGTTAAACGTGACCTTTTTTGACAATTTCATTTCGATAATTTAAATTACAGTCACTTTAGGCGTTGTTTCCGAAATTAGAAGATGAAGCGGTGGATTTTAGAAGAGGCGAATTTAAGGCAAACGTATTTTTATCTGAGCAAGTCAAAACCCGATGTCGTTTATATCATTAAATTAAGTTAAATAATTTTAAAAAAGAACAAGGCTTTTAGAAGTTATTCTATGTAAAATGATTTATCTATTAGCTCAAAACTGTACCCAAACTGCAAAGAAAAAACTCCGTCATTGCTTTTTATCACAAAGTGTATTATTATTTTCACATACTCGGCTTTACCATGTCCCTGATTGATCTGACAGGCTGACATATCAACGGTTAGCAGACTAAACAGTATTGAATTCTGACGTTTCTGCTGAGAGATGAACAGCCAGGCTGACAGATTTATTCATGGCTTTCTTTAGGACAAATTAATCGGGGCCAAAACAAATTTATCGTTACGCGATAGACTCACATAGAGACAATGTAGAGCTTGTCAACCTGTCATAATCTTGGGACTAAAATGAAAAACAATTTTATTTTCACGGTGCATCAAACTTATCTGGTTTTATATTGTTATATATTTTATAATCTCTTGTTTTCAGTAGAATGGGTAATCTATCAGTGGGGGGATGAAAGGTCGTCGAAGGGCGGTATAAATATGTCCCCTGAATAAGGTTCAAGGGCGATGTCGCAGTATTTTACAACGCATTACGTCGACAGACGGTTAATGCAGGTTATCAGTCAAGAGAGTTTTCACACCAGTAATTTATTTATTATCGAACAGAAGATTCAACTCATATCAAAGAGGTTTTTTTAACTAGGATACTCGTAAAAGAAACTATATTTTAAGAAAAACAATCGCCGCCAGTTGATATATGCGGTTATGTGGGACACTCGGCGCTAAATTTGACTTTTTTTCATAATCTTGGATTTTCAGTACCAACAAACAATCTTACAGTGTACTTTCTGCTGGAGCTCTACTTAGAATAATTCGTCTGATGTCAAGCGCTCGTTTTCGACTGACTTTATCATGATAATATTTTTTTTTTTGATAATTATCATGATAGTTATCGGATAATTATTCTATAAATATCTGATAATTACCCGTAGTTATTTAAAACAGTTTTTAAAATACAGAAAGGCATTCATAATTGTATAAAATTTTTATTACATTGTTTTTAACTGATAAAAACATAAATAAATAAAAAAATTTAAGAAATATAAAAAGGGTATATTTTTTCCGTTTTTGTAGATCCATCTTAGACAATATTTTATCAGAAAAACCTTATTTGATAGCTATTTAAAGACGATTCCCCTTTAATAATAAGTCCCAAAGTACAAAAAGAGTATGCGTAGTGTTATTTAATTATCAAGGTATATTCATCAACATAATTATCAATGATGATTAATTATCATCTCACTCGGAACTCTGCATAACAAATTCGGCATTTCTAATTCGCTCGACTACAACGAGTTGTATATTTTTCTACTGACGACAAAGTAAGGTTGGATTTTTCCAATATTCTTCGTCGAGAAACGGATTCGTTCAACCATGGGCAATCAAATTTGGAACACAGTTTTTACCACAAACAAACGACCAAATATTCCAGTCTAACTCTCCTGGATTACTGATCACATGGATTCAAATAGTGATGTTTATAATACAGCCATAAGGACCTTCATATTTGTACTATATTATACCTAAATGAAACAACTTTTAAACGTTTTCGACCCTTTACAGGTTCCATGTTCACATAAGACTAATGTATTGATCGTCTTTTTAATTAAGAGTATAGCTGCCTTGAAACCAATAATATTGGACACATTCACAATACAATAAAAATATATTATGGAAATGTTTACATTTAATAAATTAAATTATTTTAAAAATACATTTGACTTATTTATTTATCCCTGGCTACCGTATTCTACCACCAGTTTCGAAATTGGGAGTCTTGTCTAAGAAGAACTGGCGAGACAAACTCCGACAAGAAAAAGTGGATTACTCCCTTAGATTTAATTTTTTGCAGAATGAACTAACTGTGTCCTTTGGTTTTGCGATGTGTGATCTGGATTGAGGTTTGATTTGACTTATTACTGGATACCAAGCTGGTAGTATATGCCAAATTTCAACCCATCAAAATACCGATGTTTTTTAATATCAATATTATACCTATAAAACTTTAATGCCCGTTTTCACTAACTTAGCACAAAGCATATCTTAACTAGAAATCACTTAATATTAAGAATAGCGTAAGCAGATTTGCGCTTTCATCAAACCTGTAACGTTAGGTATTGCCTTATTAAGCACTTGCTTATATAGGCCACGTTTGTCCATGATTTTTTTTTTATGCTGTAGTTCTCCTTTTTTACTAAGCACTTGTTTAGTTAGGCAACGTTTGTCTATGATTTTGCATTCTTCAGTATCTCTTCTTTTTTAATGTATGGTATATTTCGTTCACACAATTTCGCCAATGTAACATTAGTAGCCTTTACACGTAAAAATAATAAAACAAGAAAAATATATGTGGTCCTGTATTTACACGAGCACCCAAATCGTCATTCCATCTATAAAAAGTCCGAACATTCAAAAAATCTTATAGTTTATATCTTAATTATAATACTTATATAAACTACTTGATTCCAACTTACTAAATTAGTGAAAACGGGCATTTCTAAAAAACTAACATTTAAGTAGCAGACCCATACCCGATTAATAACTTGCAATAGATCAATTCACTAGTAATCAGTTCATCAATTTCAAACCAATTTACATTGCGCAACTATAGTTATTAATATTGAAACTATGTAAGTTAGTTCCACAAAAACCTGACCCCCTATTATGACATATCCTATTATGTCTATCAATCTTTTGACACTACTGTACGCGGTTTGTTGGTGAAAACGGAGGCCGCTAAGTTCTTAAACAATACCAGGAAGCAACGTAATTTAACCTATTATAGCATAGGCCGAGCTCTCGAGAATAAATTAAGGGGTCTACTCGATGCAGTACGCGTTTTAATAACCTTTAAAATAGGCATTTCGATTGATTGAATTCAAATAAGCTTATTGACAGCACTTTTAGATCGTCTAAATTGTTTTGTTCATTTGCTCATTGGCTAACTAAAAGAATAGGTGCAAAAATTTGTCAGCTTTGAACAGCAGTAACGACATGTTCATAATCTGATTACAAAATAAAATGCCAATGATAAACGTTGAAACATGATTGATGAGCATTGTTAAGAGTTGAGCAAAGCAAGTCTTATAATCATTTATTAGCCTTTACTCCTAACGTTCTTGACGAGACTTAATTTGTGGGCAGGAAGCTAAATCACATTTCTTTGAAAGCTAGTCTACAATTATTTTATAGTGAAATTCTGTGTGCAAGATGTACGGAGAGAATTATTGTTCAACAGAGATTACAGAGAATTTGGTCAAACATGTAGCTAAAAGAAATCATGTTCGCAAGTGCGGAGTAAATGTAAATATATATATTTTCGAGGTAAAACTGAGGATTATTTTCGGACGTTACTTCATGAGTCAATATAAAGCACTCGGCTTAGTTGTTAAAACAAGAATTAAAAAAGAATCTTTGAATTGCAGAAAAGAGAGTATTTTCAAATCGGTGACTCTAAAAGACAAAAATAAATTTCTTGGGACATTGATTCACAAACTTTTCCAATGCTAAATGTTTTAAATATATTTGTATTTCTTCATGCGGTGATCGCCGTTCCATAAAAAAGCAAATTCTTTTTTGATAGAAGTTAATTTTAATTGATATTGTTCTGTAAAGATATTACGAGATATTTGCTTTAAGGAGCTTTCAAATACGTCACCAATTTAGGTGGTTAATAACGAAGTCATTATTGTTTCGAACTTATTTGTGTTTCTGTTATTAAACTTGGGATCACTTATGCGAGTGAATGTCAAAAATTTTAATATTTATTTAATACAATATTCTAAAAAGTGCTGATGCCAACACAGATAGGTTAACGCTACAATCCTCCTATTTTTACAACATACATACAATTATCCATATACGTCATGGGACATATGTAAAAGATATAAGAGCAGTCTGGCCGACGTGTTAACGTATTAATTACGGTGAATCAGACCACGTGAATCATGTATGCGAACGGCCCCGGATTTTTTCGCAACGTGCTCTCATCCCATTGTACGCCGACCGTTTAATTCTGGGAGCTAACCATGACAAAACACCTTATATGGTCAGGGTTTTTGATACAAATTTAGATGTGAAATATATTTTAATACGCTACGTAGTTGAAGGTATTTTTATTTACACTGACAAGAAACTATTAACGGAAAATAATCCAATATGGTAAACAGAAATCGAAGCTCGAGAAGATGTTACAAGGAGAATATTTTTTATCAATAAATAATGCAGTATATGAGAGATAAACAGCCGCTCTTATCAAATAAATCAACATAATACTCTAAAGAAAGTTCAAATGAACACTAAAGAAATAAATATAAGCAAGTAATATGTCAATTACAATGTAGAGAACTTTAATTTGAGACACTTATTAAACAAAGAAAAACTAAAATGAATACAATCGATATAAAGTTGAAACGATATAATGATGAAGTTGCATAGTGTAAGCTCACACTAGTATAATTTCAGAAAGCACAATTCCATTAATGAATATGCTTCAATATGCACATAGTTACGAACCACCTTGATCATCGAAGCATACAGATGCGGATGACGCTTCTTTACATATTCATCTGCTTAGGAATCATGCGAACGTTTGTATTAACAGTTGATTAACTGTATTATGAGGTCAATAAAACATAGCAATGCACAATTAGAAGGACGATGAGCGAGCGGATACTGCAGATGGAATAATAGCCGGTGTGGTATCTGACGTGGCAAATATATAGGTTACCAATTTTACACTTTGCTGGACAAGAAGTGATATTTAACGACTAACGTTAGATTTTATATCAAAAACATCTGTGAGATTTCACAATTATATATTTTCTTTACATTTATCAAATTTAAACATAATGGCATAGTGGGTGTCGAATAAGGCGTTTGGGACGCACCTGTATTTGGAAACGTGCAAAATGATTAATAATGCTATGTCAGAAAGTCAAAGAATATTGTTTTTAAATGTTTGTTGTTCGTTTGTTTGTTTGTTTATTAAAGCCTACGGTTTGAATAACCCATCTTGGGTGGTTTACTAAAAACGAACAGTGTCTACCTGGCGTGTTCACTCACACGTGGAACTGTCTATTTTTTATTAGAAACCAGTCATGTGGTGCAAATTTATATAGTCAGCCAGGGTAGTCCAAGTGCATTTTAGATCGACTACATTTAAGACTTACCTATGTATTTAAAATATAGTTATACTCTAATACTTTGTAATAAGATTAAAATTTTGATAATATAACGAAGGCAATCTTCACTCCTATACACTGTCAAGAATTTCTATTCATTAAGTGGTACTACAATCAGAACAGAAGCTTACATAATAATAAAGTAAAAAATAAATTGATTCTTCAATAGGAAGGAGTTTTAATAGGGCTTTAAAAACTTGCATGGGTATAGCAATATTCAAAGAGCTCATTGGTTAAAGAAAACGTCAAAAAAGAATACCATTAACCTAAATAAAACACTACATAGTTGCATCTCACTCGAACGCTCTAATTAAATTAACGCCAGTTACAGGCCAATTGCGAGATTTAAGAAGTTCTAAACAGATGTTGGCCACTTGAACGTGCGGGTGACATTTACCCTAATTATAGCTACATAGGTTTTAAATTTACTGTTATAGAACAGTTACTGATATTAATTGAAGGAAGTCGAATAACCCTAAGAGAAACATTAAAAATGAGCATTATACCGCTACATACACACAAAGTGATTTTTTTTATAATAATTAAACTGAAAGGTAAAAGAAAATTAAAACCACAGGCACAAATATATTAATTTTAAATAAATTGTGACTGCAATAAATATCACAAGGGAGGAAATGCCTTAAATAAAAAAATCTAAGTATGAGTAAAATTTAATACGAATTGATAGTTGTTTTTCGATTCAATAAATTCGGATTACATATATTATATTTAGTAACAATAATAGAAATATGTTATATTTAGTAACATTTTAATTTGAAATTATTTATTGACCTTTATTAACCTTCCGTTCAACAAAGGACAAGAGTGAATTGAGGACTAGATGTGATTTTTCCATCGTTACACAATTATCATCATACTTCAGCATCTTGTCTACAAAATAATCCCGTAATTTATTCAATTCATGGTTAAAACAGTATGAAAACCGGTTTAATTTATTTTTTCAGTTTATACCTTTCTTATAGAGTTTGTTTTTTAATTTGCATGATTAAAATTCAATATTCACAGCTACAATCCGATTTTCATTCGACAACCGCATCACAGATTGTAGCACACTTGAACGAGTCTATGATCTACTATACTAGTATGAAAGTTCAAATTGAAATGTCATAACTTGAGCAGGATTTGACCTAATAGTTTATTCAGCTCCTATAAAAGGGAGTTCACTAATAAATCGATGTGCAATCTAACAAAACTGCGATGTTTAAATACTATATCATATCGAGATGTTTAAATATTATATCGAGAAAATTCATTCGGAGACCCAATGTTTTCTTTTTGTGTATTTACACTTTTATGTTGAGCTGTCATCAAGCATCAGTATCAGTTAATTGAAATAGCAAACTCAGAACTCAGATTTTAATTACGAGTATTATGTTTTGTGAAGATCTTTTAGTCATATTTTAGAAACCCATTGTAAAGAAAAGAAATGGTTCATTGTTATTCGATTATAAATTAGCTCAGTCTAATTTCTAGATAGAATTTTTTATTATAGAAATAAAACGAAGGGTACACAAAATATCTCTAAGAATTTAGAAATGCCCAAAGAGATTTTTTATACATTTTTGTATTTCGTGACATTCTGGAACGCTGCCATCATCCAGCTTATCCACAATGGGCTCGACAACGGGTCCAATTCTAAAGTAAGATACGTGTGCTGGGATTGAAGTCTTATTTTGAGAAAACCATTATCACATAGGAATAGTAGAGCAGAAACATGATGCAAAGGGAGTTTCTAAAAATATTTAAAAATTCTTTAAACTCTTATAAGTATAAGATACCGCTTTAATTTTGTAAAATTAAAATTTAAAGTAACTTCGAGAATCCACATTAAAGCTCTTCTTTGAACGTATAGTGTGTATTTATTATTAAATATGTATATTTCATTTTAATCCATTTCAATTGCAGAAAAAAGGAATACAATGTTTATAACTTAATATATTCGAAGATTTCTATATCTGAGAGACAGAAGTATGCTAAATGAGGATAGTAAAAATATAAGAGCAACAACTGATTGAAGCACTAATTGATTTCTGCATGTACGCTAAAAAATTCAGATCTATCGAGGTATAACAGTCTTAGTGGAATGTACAGTCCATGCACCAGTAACTTCGGCTGTTAGAACACCTATCGGAAGCGATGCACGACGTACTGCTAAGTTTACTATTATGATTTTGCAATAAAGTTCAAATTACAATGTGCCCGACATCTAGTCCACTTTGCTTCAGTAAAGGTTCAGATTAATATGCACTAGCATGAGATGAAAATGCATTTGTGATTTATTTCAATAAAGTTTTAAATGTGTAATGTTGTTCAAGCGTATGATTGAAATAAACACATTTTTCTATTAATAACTTAACCAAACAGGATAATTTATTTAGCAAATATGAGTTTTTATACACGGCTAGAAATAAAACCTGTATAAGGTTATAAGTATTGTTACATTATTATTTGAAAATGATATTTATTTTACAGACAAAACTTTATAAAATCAATCGTCTCAGGTGCCAGAAACGGGGTTACATCATAAATATCTTATTGTATTATGAAAGGAAATATTATAAAACAATATTTATATATTTTTGATAAAATTAATTTAACCTCATCTGTAGATACTAATTCTAGAATATACGTATCTGGCATTTAGGATGCTGAAATTGTGTTTTGTTATCTGTATAAATGTAAGATAGGTTAAAGTATAAACAAGAAATATAATTTACGAATTCATATCGCGATAACAGTAGATATGACTGTTTTTATACGAACAGAAACAGTACATCTGCGTCATGGATAAAAAATTCCAACGTTTTTGCTTCTAACTTTATAAAGGAACCAATTAGATTTCAGTTGTTTATTTATGTAGATGGAATTTGTTAGTTTAGCTTCTAACGCTGAATTTTCTTTGTATTTTTTCACAGCTCTCGTCTTTGGTGCCGTTAGTTCCAGTTAGTTAGTTCAAAAAGCTTAAAGGGCATAGTTTAGAATAATTTATGCAGTCATGAAAGTTTAACAAGCTTCGTTGGTAAGTTTAAAATTTACCTCATAATCGGAACGTAAAGAATATACAATGACTGTGAAGACATTAACAAATATAAGTTTGAAAATTACATAAACCACCTTAGAGTACGTATCTGAGAGCTCTTGTAATTTCCTTCTAATGAGGCGTTATTAGTAATAGATGGTGTTTCGTAGAACTGAATCTTGTAAAGAATAAAGAGACCGGCAAAAGATAAACTGCCATCTAAATTCAAAGAAATTTTCTTAGTATCTTCTACACATTTAATATCTTACAAATTATTATATTCTATGAATTCTTGAACTAAAAATAGGTTGAGGATTAATATGAGTACCACCTGGAAGACAGGTGTCGTAAAGGTTTAAGAATGTCGGATGTGATCATTCAGAGCCTGTTTGTTGTAACTATTGAAGGAGTTTTTATATACGTATCACAAAGCACCTGCTGTCATGATATTTAAGTACATACTGTAATCGTACGCAGCTGTTTTACTGTAAGTTTTAAGTTATTCTGGAGTTCTTAACTATAGTTGTTACTGGAAAGTCATTAACAATCCTTCAAGGTAAGCTTGAAGATTTTTAATTAAGAATGCTATTAGAAATTTCTTTGTTTGGAATTACATTGTGAGGAACTTACTATTTTCTCAGAATACAGAATATTTATTTCACAAGGTTAACGATATGTTTTATCTGTTCTAATATTTAAAATTCCACTCTATAAGTTATTATTCAGATATTTCTCACGAAATTATCTACGCGAATAATGAATGGATTAGCGTTTACATTTTCAAATTAATTCGGGGACTAATCTAGGCATGGTTTTCTTCATAGTATATTTACAGTACATATAACTGTTATATTGAACACAACTGATGGTATATGTTGCAAACAGTTTACCTCAACCGAAGATACAATCTAAACAAGATTAATTTAAATTAGTACTGTGTATGTTATGTAAACATAAATTAGGTCATTCACAAGAAATTTAGTGTGTAAAAATTCAATTTGTATATAAGCTTACACAGCGTCATCGTGCCTCTAGAATAAAACGTCGGGTAGGTATCGGGACTTTTATCCTTAACCTAGTGACCTAGTATCGGCGGCGGCTGTTGCTACCTCTAAGTTTTCGGTTGACTCCTTTTCCTTTATGTATGTTTAAAGCAAACGTGTTCACTCTAGTTCCACATAAGCAAGCTTCTGCTTATGTGATACAACTAGATGAATCAATATTTGAAATTGTTTACTTCTTCACTACAAATATTAAAGACTACCCTTTTATACTGTCAAATTAAAATTTCAGCTATTAAATGTGTCTGTTAATTCTTCACCAAAATTCCTGCTATATTATTAACTAATAAATGAGATCACGTACCCGAGTGAAGTCTTCTTGGTTAGCTATTTGTATGCAGAAGGCAAAACCACTACGACTTAGTTCAGAGTTACAATCTTAAGTGTATTAAACTATCTATCGGCTTGCGAAACACCGTAGCTTGACTATATGCGGTCGTACAGTATCCCTAATAAGGTATCGTAACAAACAATACCACCACGCATTGTAACTGAATATAAGAATATAAAATATGGGCTGCGTCATTTCCATGTCCCTTTTCGATGGCAGTATGTAAGAGACCAAATTCATTAGGCATTGCAGAATCGTGTCGATGTACTTACTATACGTTTGCTTGTATTATGCCTTACAGTAGAGCAGGTACAAATCATGTCATTTTTAAGACAACAACTCTAGTTTTGAATGACATGAAAAGTTTGTTAAAATTGCATAAAGTAATAGGAACTGTAGTAAAAAATATTTTAAAATTTAATTCTATCTACAATTCCTATTTTAAAATAATACATAATACAATCTTAGAATAAAATGTAATCCTATAAATTTTATTTTATAAAGCAGCCGTTGATGAATCACCAATGAAATATGATTTATTATTTATAATATTACTCGGTTCCTTCCGGCTTAAGCTATGAAATGTGAAAATTGTTTTAATTTAGCGTTTCTAATGAAAACTAATGTCAAAGAAATGTTTCGTGACTGCGTTCGCGTGTCTGCTACAGTTTGTACAAATCATATTAACTAGCACGCGGCTCAGGACTTAGACGCCTAGGATATTATGAGGTACGTTAAATGGTTGGTTATTTTATTTTGACAAATTGTTTTACTTTCATATCTTCAGGTTTTATTCATATGACAATTAACAACACGAATATTAGTTCTTTCGATTCCGAAACACTAGATTAGTTAATGGTCCATTGAAACAATATTCAATGGATTTAAATGCCAAATTTGATACTCAAGAAGTATTTCTCATAAACGCAATTTTATACTATATTTTAACCAGTTCAATGAATGAATTTTTATATGATAAAAAATTTATTATACAATGGACTGCAGGAAATTATAATGAAAGTGTTCAAATGCATCAACAAATACAGAAGCGACATTAGCCTATCTGTATCCTGAGGTCTGGTTTTGAGTCAGAGGTTTTACCATAAAGAAATCGTCATAATGTGGTATATTCTTATGGCTAGTTATACAAACGTTATTAAAGTTTAATGAAGACTTTAAGCTCTAATGAATGTTCTAAATTTGAAAACTTGTATCTTCTTCTTTTAATCATGACTTATCTGCGCATTTCGTACAATTCTGTCAATGTCAAGTGAATAAATTAATTTCTACATGTACAAAAGAAAATAAAATGAAAGACGACCACGCCGGTCGCGATTGCGGCCGAAAATCTGTATCGGTAATGACGCAAACAAACGTCAATTTTCATTAACGTTTGTGCAAGTAGGTGGATGCCAAAGAAATGTAATTGATTTATAAACAACCAATACTTTTTTGTATACCTACATTCAAATAACAGATAAGTAGGTATATTAACACTTTTTAAACTTTCAAAACTGGGTCTTTGTGGTATCTATATTAATGTTAAGAGTAAAGACTTGATTGTTTCTCTAAGAGTAAAGATTGAATAGACTCCGAAACTACTGGAACAAAATTATTTCAAGAGAAATGGGAAAACAGGTAATATAACAGATGGCCGGCAAAATCTACTAATGTTTACGTAATAATCGCATCTCAATAGAATCTAAACTACTTGCATTATGCCATTGTAATATCTACCTGAAGTCTTATTAGACTTCAGAATATTATTCGGACATTATATTATATATCTCTCACCTTTAATTTTTGAGGAAGACATAGCACTACATCATCAACATCGGACTTCAGGTAGATAGTAAAAATGGCAAGATGAGCTACTTGAGATGCAATTATTCTATTGAGATGCAATTATTACTTAAAAAAAAATTTGCAAAATAGAGGCCCAGTAAGCTTCTTGTCCGAACAGTTGATGTGGGACATAGATGAAAAACCACATAAACCAATTGACTCGAATATTGGTTACAATAGAGGATGCATATTCAAATTCTCATGACGCCTCTATGAGAGTGGACGTTTATGAGTTTTGATTGGATGATTGTCACATGGACTGCGATAAACGTGGGATGCTCGTTCTTAAAAAGAAAAAGAAGGGTTATGGATCTAATTCATCAAGAAATCGGACAAAAAGTTATACCCCAATATTTTTTTGTCGCAAAAAAAGTAGGTGACGCTTATGTAACGCGGAATAAATAAAATAATTTTTAGAGTGAATAATTGTTACTAGCTTTAATAAAATAATAAGTG
Organism: Diatraea saccharalis; assembly: GCA_918026875.4. NCBI lineage: Eukaryota > Metazoa > Arthropoda > Insecta > Lepidoptera > Crambidae > Diatraea > Diatraea saccharalis. The sequence goes on from OU893337.1 coordinate 11,844,038, forward strand.
TTATTATTTTTTTACTCACATAGCATGCAAAAGAAAAGAGAATACTTACGAATCGATCAAATTTTATAGATACCTATCCATTTATTTTTAGAAATGACTGTATGCACATTGATAGTGAAATAAACGCTAGTCATCGAAAGCTATTTGAAATAATGATTACTCCATAATAGGAGTTTGTAATTAAACATTTGAAGGTCGTGTCTCAAGATTACCTAAATAAAGTTAGCTCAATTAATTACTATAATAAGATTTTTTGTTACTTATTTATAAGAAATGATGACTCGCGATTAAAGTTTTCCTACAAAGCTTTGGAATAATTTGTATTAGGTCCTTCACCGGTTATGAGAAATAAATTTTATGACAAATAATAAAGTTTATAAAACAGAAATAAGTTGACAATAAAAAGTAAAAAATTCATTTCATTAAGTTTTATCTAAGCAGTTTTCAGCTATTATCTTTTCAATGCAGTTGCTCATAAAGCGCTATTTTTTTAATCTATTGTAAACACCGAAAGTGAGTCTTTAAACACGTGTTAAATAAAAATGTACTGAAATCCTTTACTGCACACGTGTTTAAAAGTATTTTTTTATATTTTTTGGCCGAACACTAAAGAAATTTAAAAAAAATTGAAGAAAATATGTCAAACTTTAGAGGCAAAAGTATTTCAAGGAGCCTAGAACGAAAATTTTCAAATAAAAATTTATGACACAAAAACACGTTCAAATATCACGTTTAATTTTACCAAATAATTTTTACCTAATACATACTTAGTTTTATTAAACCTATATATTTGTTTTATTTCCTCGCAAAAAGTATTGAAAAATGTTGTAAGAAACTTGAGCGTAAAAGGTTTTTCGAATTCGTGCCAAAGAATTTGGCCCTTATTCGTAAAACCTTACTTTCCGCACTCGTATCTTAAATAACTATTATAAATTAGGACGGACGGATAAAGAGTAAGAAGACCGATATGACAAATAAAGAATTCATTTTCACTTGTGCTAATTTTTTCGGTATCTTCTAAGATATTCATTTAAATTATATGGCGTAAAATATTATAGTAAAGTGCATGAAATTCTTAAATTTAAGTTGATAAGGATTAATTATAGTATATTATAAATTAGAATATATTAATAATTACCCTTTAAAGATATATATCGCCGAGGACTTTTTATATCTTTGCAAAAGAGGAATATCCTATATATATTGTTTTGTTGATGATGAAAGCTCTCAGGCGGATAGACTTTTAAGCCTTTGCACGCGGCCTAACTTTTTCCAACACTTCCGACAATTATCCTGACATTCCAACCAATTTACACAAAATCTTCACAAATCATATACTTAAACCTTCTTCATAAATCATTCTATCTTTGGCGAATACCACACGATCCGTGTATTAGCTTTAGAGTTTATCGCGAACAGTGGATTGGAGTGGAGGATTTTGTTTTATAATATGTAGTGATATAGCGGTTAAAACTAAACAAACAATAATGTGGCTTAATAAACAGTGGGATATTTATGTATTGACATTAGTTTCGTAGACAGACAGTCGTTAAACGCCTCCTAAACGGTATACGTCTCGTCGTCGGTGGTCTGCCACTGTAGGCTGACAACTAGTGGCAATGTTATTGTTCGGTTTCGCACCGGAAGCCGGGCCCGACCAATGTGTAGAGTAATATAGAGCATACAAGCGCAACTAACGATTACGAATCTATTCTAGAAGTAGATGGCTCGTTTAAGGCCCTCTTGCACCTCCGTTTACGTTCCAATACAAATACGCAAACAAATAAGCATGGAGAGTTCAAACACTTTTAATGACAGAAAAAATAAAAGTTGTTATAAAATAATATCTTTTGTATATTATAGATTATATCAAAACCTATTTTGTTAAATAGTAGAGATAAAATATTATTAGTCGGAAAACCCATGCAGTAATTTTTGCGATTTCTTCCTATTGAGCCAATGATTGAAATTTGTTTCTGTATTTAGTAAGCAATTGAACAAATATTTCATAAAATGACTTTTATTTGGCAAATATTAGCATAGCCTTACAAATAAATTGGTTTAAAAAGTAGTCATTTCATACAATCTCGTTTTAAGAGCCGAAACTAACATGTAATTTATGTAGAGTTACCATTTGTTCAAATTAAGGGGGATCAAAAAGACAGGATATTTGATAGTATATATTTTTGTGGGTTGCCTGCAGTATTGTCAAATTGTATTGTATTTTAAGATTTATCTGTTTCTAATAAGTGAGTGTTAGATTCTCGGGTCAGTGGAGAATATATTACTTTCTTTATTTCAGATTTCCGTAAAACAAGCTCTTTCACTATTTTATTTGGAAAAAAGCAATGTATATTATATTATTATTATTTATCTTTTTAATTTAGATATATTTCTGAGAGATATGTGACAACAGAATAATGTTAAAGTATACTTGAGTTAAATTTATTTTGTTTTTAGTTAAGAGATTGGTTCCAATTCTGTTAGAGTGTAAATGACACCATTGTCTGTATAAGTAATGCCTACTATTAATTTAGAAATATTATCAAGATATCACAATGATCACATAAAATATCTTGTTTAGGATTATATTCCTTTACAGTATTTTTTACAGACACAATATAACTGGATATTAACAGTGTGTTTTTACAAGGATTTAAACTGTTCATGAATAATTTTATATGTAAACATACTGAAGCATATTTACATAGTTTATCAGCAGTATATTATCAGTGATATGATGTATTACCAGTGAAATGATAAGGTTGTGATAGAGTATAACTTGAAATTTTAATCATATCATTGAAATATCTGATATAAACAAATGTTTGAGCCATTTTTATATATAGAATGTTTATTAACTTTTATGAGATATAAGATATAAGTTGCAGTTGAATATGTTAAATTAAAAATGAATTTTGCAAGCAATTCTCATTTGAATTTATAGTTCATCTTTATATCTTCATTGATTTTAAACGAAAAATAACATTTTATCATTACTCAAACTGTCCGAACAAGCTAATCTCACAATCAAATATATTTTAAACAAAAAACAAATTAAAAAATAATGTTTTGTCTGTATGTAGTATAACTTTTATGATATTTAATAGGGTTTCTTGTACACTAACTCTTGTAATGATTTTTCTTTTGACATTTTCAAAATCCTGATTATGAAGTATAATCATGATTTTAAAGTTGTTAAAGAAAAATCATCTACATGAAGCTAGATCATATAGATGATTTTTCTTTTGATATCTTTACCACCACCTGCAGTGTCTTCATATGGTCAAAATTTAGATATTCTATATGCTGGATGTTATAATAATGTTACTAGATGCCTTTCAGTATTAAGCAATATTATGTCACCATTTTGAATTATCACAGAAGCTATCACCTATGAATATTACATACAGATGACTCATTATAATTATATCAAAGCTTATGAAGGCAAATCATTATGGAAAATAATTGTTTGAATAATAGTAAAATGGAACTTATAAGGTCAAGTTTTCTTAAAACATAATTGATATTCTTTAACATGGGATCTACTCAATCGCTGTACATTTCTAGAATATTTTGTATCTTTGAATGCTCTGAAAGGATTTATTTTCAAAGAATCATACAATAAGTCATAGATAATAAAATAACTATTTTTTTATAATTTGGTCAGAAGCTCTTGCATACAATGATCACTCAAGTGCCAGCATACTCAATGTCTTTCATTTTACATTTAATAATGACCACAGACAACAATAACTTTAGTTGAGTATTTGATAAAAATAAATAATGTTTCCTGTTTACTACTAGGTATACAAATGTTTAGGTATTCAATGACTTACCCTCTGCAACTCCAATGAGTGATTGTAGCATCTCAGAAGTTTATCAACTAAAGGTTTGACGGCGCGCGAAGCTCTTTCTTGTGATATTCTCGATGGATCAGCTATCGCTTCCCTTATTTCTTTGCCAGCTCCTTTATAACACTGTATTTCTTCTAGTATCTTCTCAGAGTCTAACAGTACCCTCTGAACTTCTTCGTAAACGTCGCGCTCTGTGTCTGTCGGTGCTGCATTTTCAAAATCCAAGAAAATATCGTAACGTGGCGATGAACAACAGTTGGATTCGTCCCGGGACAGCAAACTCAACAATTTTCCCATTTTATTGGAATTAAATAACACAATTTAATAATACTTTAACGATAGTACCCACTGCATTGCCTAGAAAGTGTGTTCTTTGAATGGAACCACTGATTCACAGGTGATTTTAATTAATGGGAAAAATTTAACAACTGTTTTCTTTAATATTTTAAAATAATGTTAAGGTTTTATAACATTATACGCCCAATAAAGGAAATACTAACAAAACTACAACTCGCCTTATCTCAACGACTGCGACGGACCAACTGTCATTGTCTGTCATTATAAAATTAAAAAACATAAAGCAAATAGGGTAAGCCGGTGTCGATATCGATAATTGTAAATGATACGAGTATTCACAAATATTCAGGACTAGCACACAATGTTGCCAACTTAACTACTTTATAGCTAGATTTAGCTATTTTCTGATGTTAGGCAGCTACAATTTTTTTTTATTTCGTAGATAAACTTTTTAGCAACTTTTGGTTCAAATCCTGTCCACGTAGAAAAATATTCAAAATCAATTAGAGCTAATTCAGCTGCATAAGATTTATCATTATTTTCCCAGAGTTCACAATCTTCTACTTCTTCCTCTAGTATTTAATTGAGTGTTGTTTCTTTTTTAAATAGGCAATTGAGTAGTTATATAATATAAATATAGTATTAAGTACATACTATTATAGAAATAACACTGCTTTTAGAAATAATATAAATAATGTGATTGGTGTTTTATTTCGTTATTTGCATTTGAAATGCAATAAATATTAAAGTCTTTAATAAAATATCGCCGTGTGATTTCTAGTAATCATATAAAACGGTATTTAATTATACGAAAAATTTAGCTATTTCTAGCTACTTTTCAAGTCGAACAAATTACTCAATCTAGCAAATTATATAAAATTTCTAGTAACAGGCCTTGAGTAGCAATTGGCAACACTGCTAGCACAAATACTTTTGAAGGGTGTTTTTTCATCCAATAATACATCATTTCAGCATATGTGGATTTAAAAAGGAAATTCATCACTTTTTCCGAACGACTTAAATGTTAAAAAAGATTGTTTGCTACATGTGCTGCCATTACTATACTAGGGATTATTATTACGGCGTAATTATTTAAAAAATAGACATATTGTCAGTTTTATAGGCTTCGTGTAAGCACGCGCATAAATTCAGTTATTTCTTCACTTTACTACACTTTCACAATTTCTGTAAGGCAACACATGAAACATGTATGAGTTTTGCCAGAACTAGAGCGTCTGCAGAATATGAGTATACGATTCATTTTCAACCTTCGCAAATACGACTATCTGTAAAAAAAAAAATAACTGGCTCCTTACTCGTCGTACTTATTCTTCTTTTTCTTACTATAACATACTCTTTCTCTTTTTTATTCCAATCTTTTCCTGTCTTCTTCTCCACCTTACCAAAAAATCCATTTTATTTTTGCAGCTTCTCCACTCTGTTTCAATGTATATTTCGCTTTTCTTTTAACCTTACTCCAGGCATCTCATCTCATTCAATAGTTTCCTATCATATTACTTTTCTATACATGCCGTTTAGCTTTGGAACTCACTACCGGCTGCTATTAGAAACGCTAGCTTTTTAAGGTCTAAGGTAAAAGAAGCATTTTCTCTCCCTTCTTACATAACATAATCTTGCATAAAACTTGTATTATCAATATTTTATTGTTATCACTCGTTACACATTATTTTCCTTCTAAAATATTTTCCTTCTAAAATATATTCCCATCGTTATTGCACCGACTCCCCCCCTTTTTTACTATTTTAATTATTTCCTTCTACCACCACTGTAATGTAAGACACGGCATTGAGGAAGTATTTAAAAAAAGAAAGCACTAAAAAAACATCTCACTAGATGGCGACTCCAGCAAAACTTGATTTTTATAGGAAACGAATGGACCGAAGATAGTAATTTCCGTTTCTTTTAACTAACCTATTAAAACACTGAAATTAGCAAAGTTCGAAACTTAGATATCAATGCAAATACGAAAAAGCTCAAATAGAATCTGAGTTGTTTATTGAGTTTTGAAAATTAATTTACTTTTATACATGAAAGAAAACCGGAAGGATTGTCATGAGAAATCAAGAAAGTACTGCAGCTACATCTAGTTCGATTTCGGGAACTATTTTTTTTTAAATACTTCCTCATAGTGAATAATTCGCAAAGCTTGGCATAGATGGCAGCACTAGTACATATAGTAAATACCAAATTATTTAAACATTTTGTCTTTTTCAAATAAATGAGCCCCTCGATGCGTGCAAAACGCTATAAACGCTCACAGCCCATGGCGCTAGGAACAGGAAAGAAACACTTTTTTTTTTATAGAGAATTGGATCTGAGCTTATTTAAGTAGGCTCTGAATTCTTAACTGATGCCTGGCGAAGCACGTGCTCGACCTTAACTATGTTGAACATATCTTGTACCACTTAAAATGGCGACAGCCTGCAGGTCTATTCGTTACTCAACTGACAGCTTAAAGTCGTAATCACCCTAGAAAGTGGACAATTCTAATGTGTCAGAATCACTTATTTGTAGGCCGCTTACCCACAGAGTTCTACTCAACTGCGTATGAGTTTACTTGTAATTAAAACAATTTAAGATTAAACAGGTACATACCTAGAGGCAGCATTCTAATCACTCTTTCAGCTCTCACTTGTCAACATTAACTACACTTCAACTCTACTTTACCAGTCCAAGGTCTCGATATGCCGGCCACCGCATAAAACTCACATCTCCATTCGATTCCACACAGACCGTGTTACTCTCGAAGTAAAATCATATCGTCTGTATCGATGGAATAGGTGTTCGGCCGGCCTTCCTGTATCACACTATGGAATGAACCAGTTGTATGTAACCGATTCACAAGTGCCGCGAAGCACCGGTAAGAAGGAAGACGCCGAGGGTTTTCAGATCTTCCTGACACGTGGCGCTCGTCATAAAGCCGCCGAGACGCAGCAAGATTACCGTCACAAGCACCAACACACAATATCATCTCGTAATATTAGGCATTTGAGTACGAACTCATTGCACTGACTGCACACAAACACAACACACAGGTAAACAGAACGAGTATGAAAACAAACCAAAATTCCCGAAAGAACGAAAACTTAAGTTGACCTAAATTCTAAAAACTTACAAGTACACCGATGATAGTTTCGGACGCGACTGAAGCGATGACCAAAACTACATAGGTAATTATTGCAACCCGAACACCAATGTAGGTACCTAAATCAAAAGTGCACTGATTTAGGGTTCCGCGTCATCAAATTCTGTGTTGGGTAACCTACCTAACAAAAAATCGTTATTTTATTATTAATTATACAATGAAATTTCAATGTAACTTATTATACTATTATTTTTACTGACGAAATTGATAATTAGGCTGTTTACTTATTATTACAATTTTATTTACGCTTTTCACGGTTACAAAAGAAAAAAAGGCCATAATATTAAAAGTGGTTACCAAATTTAGGACCAAGTCATTAACAAAATTATAAGTCATAAAAATTATTGATTAAATTAGAAAAGAAAAGAAATATTATTTATTATTATTAGACCTTTCAATTATAACTAACCTTTATTTAATTATCATTTAAACTAAGAATAAGCGAGATATTTAAATTATTAATATCATTGTATAAGTCCGTATTTTATTGTTTCGTGAAAATAACACTGCTTTATGAAAAAAAAAAATAACAAAACTTCAAAGCAATTAATCTACAGAACCTTACTGACACATCAGAAACCTGAGTTTCTCAATACATATCGTCGTCGATTTTATGTCTCTGTCGCTCCTTCTTGCATAGACTAATGTGAGCAATAGTGCAGATATCTAACTTCAATCAAAGTATTTGCAATTTCTTTTTTATTTTGACTGTATTATTAGAGAAGTTTTCTTAATAATAGTTTTTGAAACACCGTTAATCACATGATTGGTGTACTTTTATGTTTACAACTAACTTTTTCTTTGTTTTTGAAATAATAAATTACTCTCGGATGCAATATTTATTCTAGGCATTTATCTTTAGATTTATTTCACTTCTGTTATTTTTTAAACTAGTTCAGCACATGGAGTCGATGACCAAATACAACACAACATCTGTTTTTAGGGCTGTCAGCGTACAGTTTTACTTCGAAGAAAAAAGTTAAATATCTGGGTCATGTGCTGGGTTTCAGACTTAGTGATCATTTTTCTGGGTTCTATTCATCATACCGTATGTGCCATATTCGGGTTTATACAGGTATTACCAAACTCGCTGTAGATTAAAGGGACAGATCTAAAGACAAACAAAGTGATACATAGCTCATAGATAGGGATGCTCGCTATAATATAATATATAAATAGAGATGACCATACTATTTTCACTATATCTCATGTGAACTGACGCTTACTAAGCTGATATAAATGTATTTCCTTTTGAATTAATGTAGTAAAATTATGTTGGCTGTAATATAAATCAATTCTTTCCATAAATCTTCATTATGGAGAAAAATCATAATTTTTCAACTTTGAAACCATGAAGAAGGATTTGGTAGTATTGAAAAAGTTTCAAATGTTTGGTTTCAATATTTAAGTATTTATTAATAAAAAACAATATTTCAGGCTTTATTTATTTCTTATAATAAGTGTATAACATCGACACATTGCCATTAAACATACGATTTACAAATAAAACTCCATCTCTAATACATATTTACAAATTTATTCCTGTCACTTTGATACGCACCTACTTTAATTCAATATTCCTTTTCTTTTGATTGCCTTTGACTATGTGGGAATAAGGTACCCTCTTTACTAGACTCGTCAGGCATCCATAATATTAGCAAGTGTAAGTTCAATTTACTTAAACACTTCCGAAATTAAGGCTATCTAGTCTTTAGATTAAAAATCTTTAGTTACGTTTATTAATAGAATTTAATATGCTTAATGCTGATTACCGTTTTTTTGGAGTCGTACAAGCCTCTTATTATGTCACTGATTTTTTTAAGCCCCTGTATAAAACTTTATCTATGTGTACTTACCATCCTTATTTATTACAATAGAGAAATTGAGAACAAAATTCGAGGACTGCATGTTAGTATAAGTTTCTCTAACCTGAGAAAAGATAACTCTATGAAACTTATAAATAATCTTAGTGATCGTATAATTTAAAGATCAGTCTAACATTCGATAAAATTTACATTATTTTAGTTCCTAATGTTTATAGTCGTAAGGCTATGGCCAAATAATTATACAGGCCCTTATTTTATTTCTTCGCTTTACTTTGTAGAATATAAATTATGCACAATATTTTATACCTATCATGCAAGCGAAATTAGGCAGATGCAAATGTATTTCGATTGGAAAAAATATAATTTAAAGAAATTATTTCATTAATTCAGGTTTTTTGATGTTATTATAATAGATTCCTTTGTGCAGTTTTATAATTACGTCTAAGTATCTTTTTCTTATATTACGGGTTATGCAGGTAAGTATGGAATATAATAAAGTAATATTTATTTATTATTGAAAATATGACAACAGTTTGATAAAAGTACCTAAATGGCTAAATTTATAACGACGTGAATATGAATCTGCGTTAGTATTGTAGATAATACTGCGGCGGATTAATAGTCGATAGGCAAATGCTTTGTAGACTTCTCATTTTTGTTACATTCTGAACTTGTTTGCATTATATATGCCAGACCCAATTAAATTGTTGTTTTGGTATTATTGCTAAGAATCAGACCCTAATCAAGTGTTTTTTTAACATCGTACCTCCTTCCAATGTGGCGCTCCTAATAACGTGCCTAGTTTGTTTCAACAAGTTTGATAAGTATTTTGGTAAATTAAAATAACACCTTCATTAGATTTTTTTTTGTTATAATATTATTACATTTCTTTTTTCAACTATTTAAAAATAAATTGTATATTTTTTATTATTAGCAATACCACAAACCATTACAATTTTTCAATTATCAATAATTAACATGGTGTTAATTGTAACACGTTTATTTTACATAGATATTGAAAATATTTACAGTAAACAAACTGCATAAATATTACTTTTTAGTAATGCCTGCATGGTACATAAATCCACTCCCCGAATATAACATAACTGTTCTCCCTACTACGCAATACAGATACTAGATTATTATCTCGATAGCAAAAAGAGATTTTTTCTCGATTTCTCATAATTAAGACTTTTATAGGAAAAGTTGTTAAATATATGACTTACTTTATAGTCGAGAGTTATATGCCACACTACAATAATTGTAATAGTTTGCGGTTACAATAATTGTAATCATAAACGTGACAGATTTTTAACATAAAACACAAATTATCATCTAACTATACATTAACCTATTGATGCTAATTAAATAGGTCCTAATTAATTGGTGTAAAGATCCGTCTTAAGTCTAATTCTTAACTAAAATTGTTCATTTTATGCAACACTGTTCATTATCACTACATTGTAGGACACTAAATATTTTATATATCACACATTGAACAATTATCCGCAGAGAAAAACGAAGTCGTAGACAGTTTAAAATTAGAATTGGTATAAATGTAAAAGTTTTATTGGGCAGGTTATATAACCTATTAGAACAATATTGCTCAACAGTGTCGTTATGATTAAGGTCTTGAAAATAATTTGAATAACCGAACGTCATTGTTATCGATACTAGTAAACAGTTTTCCCTATAGCTAGTCAATCATTTCATAATTTAATTGATTTTAATTTTGTGCTTCCAAATAATTACCGTATTACGCTTTTATATATTCTTAACATTGCTTTTATCGCATATTATTGTACTGCAATAATATCGAGTACTGAGAAAATCGATAGTAGTCGATAGTGTAATTTTTTTTAGGTCAATTATCGATAATAAACTATTGTCATGACAACACTGTTGTAAATTTCGGGTTTAACTATGTATGTTATAATATACCTAGAAAAGGGTTTGTTTTCCTTCTGTATTTTTAATATATTTATTTTTAAACAAATTTAAATGCATAATTAACAGCATGTGCCTTATCCATAAAGTTATTTGATTTGTGCAACACATTCATCTCAAATAGGTATTCAAATTTCAGATTACTTTTATTTAATACGCATAGAAATAAGTTGTATTGGTGAGTTCGAAAACGATACAACATATCATACCTATTAGTTATTATGACACGGAACAAGACTTTAAGTGCAATGCAAATGAAGAAGTATTTTATGAAAAAAAGAAAGCACTAAAAAGCACCCCACTAAGTAGACGGCGACTCTACAAGAAGTTGATTTGGTAGAGAAAACGAATGGACCAAAAATAGTCATTTCTGTTCCTTTTAAATTTTCATTTTAAGAGTTACATTTAAAAAAATTGCAAAGTTCGAAACTTAGATATCAATACAAATACGAATAATTTCAAATAGAATATGAGTTGTTTATTGAGTTTTGAAAATTAATTTACTTTATACATAAAGAAAACCGCAAGGGTTGTCATGGAGAATTCAAGAAATTACCGTAGCGACATCTAGTTTGATTTCGGGAACTAATGTCTTTTAAATACTACCACATTACAGTCTGTCGGTTGGATCACTCACAATGTTTTCTATTTTATAACAAAGGAATGTGAATTATGCCGCGGGACTTCTTTCGTGAGACAGACTTTACATATTTATTTTGTCATATATTTTAAATGCAGTAAATAGCAATTAAAATGATTTTTAAATCATTGTCTCCTTGAAATGCGCTAAAAGCGGTAAAATATTGCTAGTTATGTAAGCGATTTTTTCCCAGGAGCGTATACAAAAGTGTTCCTATGAATTGGATTAGTCAAAAGTTAATAAATTATAGACGATCGTCTGATATGATTCCTGGCACGTAAGTAAAACCAAAATGGCGATTTCCTTTGCTTATTTTTCAAAAATATTTTAAATATAGGTTAATTACACAATTTAAAACCAAAACTTTGTTATTTAAAAAATTTTATTTTGATTTCGGCGCCAAATCGACTTTTATTTTGGAGGACCCTTAACATGACATCGTTCCCTTGTCTACTTATTTTAACAGCAATATAGCGATTGTGTGATTGATTAATTAATAAACACGTTTTATGAACCTAATTTACTACCTTTTAGACGTTAATAATTTCACAATTCATTGTTGTAGATTCACGAGTTTTGACAATGACGCTGATGACGTCACATGGGTTAGATTCTTTGCTGAAATCACAAGGCACGATATTTAAAAATAACGATTAGTTCTTGCAAAAATAAATGTAATCTGAACATAACTGATAAAAGTACTTAATCAGGAGTAAGAACCAACCTAATAAATAAAGAAAATCTTTAATTTAATATAAGTATATTGACCACTGTCAATGACCCTATTGAGATCCGAAAATGTGCTACTGTGCATAGTTCAATTTATGTGCCGCGGTTTGTATATGCTGCTTGCTCCATTTTTTTTGTGACAAAAAGTTTTCTTCCCAGCTGTACAAAATGCTTTCATACAATTTGTGCAGACTAGATCCTCAGAGTTCTATATAAAGGCATAAATGACCTCCCTATAAGATGCCAGCAATGTTTAGATAATAATGGTAAAATTAAAAAATAAACAATTTTGATTTTCAGTACAAATCGGCAATTTCATACTTTAACCCCTATTATTTAAATATGAAAATTAAGAATTTAATTTAATTAATTAACATTTTCAACTGCAGGTATATTGACAAAAGCTATATCGTGGTTGTGTAGCAATGTATATATAATGACATGTTATTAATTTTTAATATCCAGTGTCAGCAATTTAAAAAAAGAGAAAGACTTGAGAAAGATTTATCATAATGAATACAAAATTAAAATTTGTACATTAACTACAATTTTTCCTGTATATATAAAAAAATACGCGGAAAAGCCACAATATTGTAATTGTTGCTTATCGAAAATATTTTAGTGCTGATACTAACAAAAATTTCTCAATGAAAAGATCGGAATCTAGTGCTGCTATATGCGCGGCGCGTCCAACCAGTGCGCTGGCGGTGTGCGGTAGCGCGTGCTGCACGTCGTAACGTACCACTGATACTGTGGAGGCGCGCGCTGCTAATGGCGATACCATATTGTGTACCTATAACATTAAAAGAGTATTAAGACGGGTTTACATTAAAAGTTACTTTTATTGCATTAAAAGACATTTTTATTTTTAAAGTAGGTATATTATCAACCCTTGAAAAAGGACATCATATATTTTATGTATATAATATACAAATACTTTTCTATGATAAAGGGAGAGGGGATAAAAGGCTATCAAAAATACATAATAAAGGGATGTCGCTCAAAATGTTTTAGACTTCGCGTGCAATGGTGACGATTAATCTTCTGTCGTCATCCTTGAGTGCCTAACTGCCCGTTTACTCCTGGATTTTGTATAACTACCAATTATCTTCTATTTAACACCAAATCGTACTAGACCGGACAATAAAAGTCGGACTAGAAGACACTAATTTGCCTCCCATCGGACTAGAATTTCAACTTACCTTCTTTTCTTCTTCAACTTACCATTTCTCTATAAGCTTGTCCTAGTAACGAAGTATCCTTCGCAGCTGCTTTGCACAACTCTAGCCGAGCGGAGTGTAGAGGCACATATCTGTCCTGTCCCGATCCACATAGGAGGATGTGCTTAAACTGATGCAGTTGACTCCTCTCGCTCAGACGGTATAGGAACGAGCGACGCGGATCCGATGCATCTCTCAATGATAACTGGAGCAGGGAACCGGATTTCTTCCATTTCTGCATAAACCACATGCCTGGAATCGGAAAGAATAAAACATTTTCTTTAGGCTACGATTGATAGAAATCAGTAAAGGCTACTAACAGTAGCGCAACATGTTCAAGAGGGTACGTAAAAAAAAGAATAACTATTAATTAGATTTGCACAAAGAAGCAACGTCAAAATGAGCTGTAATTAAATTAAGAAAATAATTTTATATTCCTTAGGGTTTTAATGCAATCAAATCGTGAATTTAATAAGCCTGGATAGAAAAAAATCTTTTTTTTAAGTTTTTTAAAATTTATTTTTTTGGGAAAGATTGTTATACGTATATGCGAGTTATTTTGAGGACTGAGGACAGATTTTTTTTACACTAAAGGGCAATGGTCTGAAAATAACAGTATTTTATTGTTTGCATTGTGATTTGATTGTTAATCAATTCATGGAAAGCTATATCATACAAAAGTCACGGATTAAGAAAAAAACATTACTTTTATGCAGTAATTTTATTCTTCATTTATTTTATCCGAAGTTTGTTGGGATGTAATTGATGAATGAGAAAATTATATGGTTTATGTGATTTTCTCATAAAAATGAGTTGGTAATGACAGATAAATAATAAAAAAATACACTTACCAGCGTTCACCAAGCCACTCGAGTTATAAAGTGTTCCCAAATGGGGACCGCTTAGTGATAGGAACGTGTGCAGTTTGCCTAAGAACGGCTTCATCTCCTTTCTTGCTAATGCCGTCCTAATAATGATTGTGCCCAACGAATGTCCTACGAAACTGATTCTAGCTGGATCGCTTGAATTTTGTATGTGGTTCAAAATTTCTTGAACAAGCCTGAAACAAAGAGATTTATTTATACAGGAAAATTTTGTAGTCAGTACGCGAAAGTTAATATTGGACCATATTCGGTTTTTGGGTTTCACACCTAAGGGTATAAAAAGCGGGACCCTATTACTAAGACTCCTCTGTCCGTGCGCCTATCTCTCTGTCTGTCACCAGGCTGTACTTCATGAACCATGATAATAATAAGTTGAAATTATCACAGATAAAATAAATATTTAAGGAGTCTCCCATTCAAAAAACACATTTAACTACACTAATAAGAAGTGGCGAGAAATACACTTAAGCATGTATTTATGTTGCATATTCAAATGTATTTTAGAAATTGATTCAATATTATACCTCGTATGTTCATAACTTTTGAAACAAACTTTTAACTGAAAAAATTAAATAAAATGTTAGTGGCTGTTATTTATTTTTTTACCGATTTTGAATTTGGAATGTTAACCTTTAGTTAATTTGTATAGCAAATTCATTTGTTTATATTTTTTCGTGATGGAGGGAACGAAACAATCACGTGCAACCACAGAACATAGAGAGAGATGCAACTGTCATTTCGCTATTTAGGGCGGAAAAAAAAACGATTCAACAAAAAGAACGAAAATTTCCTGTAAGCCGTTACTTCGTCTATTACACAATACAGCGGTACAAAGACATAAGTTCTCTGCAAGATCGCCAAAGGAGTGGTCGGTCACGCTTTGTGATGAGGCCTACGAACATCAAAATCATCCGAGAGCGACTTCGCCGAAATCCATATCAAACTCAGAAGAAACTCGCTCTGCAGACTAATATTTCGCACGTTTCAGTGAACAGAATACTGAAATATGATCGTAAGGTAAACGCCTATAGTCGTAGAAAAGTTCACTTTTCAAACGATCGTCTTTGTAAGTTACGACGCGAACGTTGTCTGATACGTTATTTCACAGTAAGAATGGGGCTTTTCAGCAAGACTCGACGTCATCCCATGAGGCAAAAACCCACCAATTATTTCATCTCAAAACTTATGAACACACGAGGCAATAAAGAAATAGATACTTTACCTATCAGTCATAGTGTCGAAATCTGAGAAGGTATCTCCCTGATTCCTTTCAGACATGAGGAAATCTAATCTGGCTCCAGGTAGACCTAGCTCCAGATAAGTTTTAACTAATCGTAGATCCGCTGCATTACCATCTAAGCCGTGTACGCAAATGATCAGATGTAAACCTGAAAGATTCAAAGATAAAACTTAAAATTAAAAATAATAAACGTGAATAAATATTACTAATTATATTTATGACTAAGCACTTAATAATTTTGCTGATGTCTTGATGATTTTACTATTTAAGATTAAAAAGATTGTTTAAGTACAGTAATCTTACAGAGTTGTATCGGATTGGTTATTAATATTAATGTGACTATTAAAAATGTTCAAGAAACTAATAACAAGCCAGCAAACCTAAACACAACGCAAAAGACTGATGCGTTTTTTTTCAATAAAAAAATAATTGCAACATCTTTTATTATTTCCTTTACCCTAACTGCTATTAATAAACAAGGTTTAGCGTCGGAATAAATTACGCTAAAATTGCAATTTTAGTATTAGTCCAAATGCATATTATACAGAGAACAAGCAAACCTTTTACCCTCTAGGTGTAAATATTACTCCCGTAGAACCTCGTACTAGGTTAACCTCTGCTAAGTCTCTGTTAAATAATCTGAATTTTGACTAATGCTAAGTGCATTCTCAGTGTGAATTTACTCCAACATTTAGCGTTGGAGTAAATTCATGTTTATCAATAACACTGTAAGGGTTTTTTAAGCTTGAGATTATTTCAAGGGGGTTTGGCATAGGGCCATTGGGTTTAGGAAAGGAGTCTCAACTCTTCCTATATCCATGTGATTCCACATGGATATAGGAAAAGAGTTGAGTTCGGGGTGCAATGCTTGACCTTACCTTCAGGGTTGAACATTCTATATTCATCGCTAATGTGGAAATAAGGCAAGGAATTTTCTACCGGTGGAAAGTCTGAATATATTGCCCCTGGATACTTCACACTCTGTCTGAATTCCTCTCTGCATTTCACAAAGAGTCGTTCAGATTCAGCTAGGCCGAAGATGCTGATAAGATCACTTTCATGTGAATCTGTAAAATAATATTTTTCATAAGTAATTACCTAAATACAATAGAGTTGATGCCTAGGGGAAAAAAATTAGTCCACCAGTTAGATAATAGAAAAATTATAAGTAATGTTTTTTTATTCAAGTTAACAAATGACTTGATAATAAGTATTAAAGTTGACACACTACGTCATAATACATATATAAATATATATATACATATAGAAAATCTACACTGCTGTGACGTCATATGACATGTCAACTCAATGTAACACCGTAATTATTTGAGTACGAAAAAAAAATAAACAAAATATATGTTTGGTATTTTCAATCTAGCTGACGGACAAAATTAATTTAATAATGGAAAATACAGTTTGACAGGAAATTAATAAGTCTAGTTTGTACAACGGATTGCTACCAATATCTATGATTTTGGTCACGTATCCACTGACTGTAATTTCCAAAAAATTCAAGCCCTTGCAGTTTCGAGTACTATATTGTGCTTATTAATTCATTAAAAACAAATGCAAGGGTTTTTTTTTATTTCCGATTACTTAAGATTAAAGGTAATCTTACCGTTTTCATTTCTATTAGCCAGTTCACCGGTACTTTGGCTTTTGTTCAAGGTACCAGAAGGAGTGCTTGATGACGAATTCATCGATTGATGTGGGCGTAGTTTTCTCCTCTCCATGATTCCTGACGTAAAGCAGTAGCAAGTGAATTGTTAATTGCAGAAGCAAATAAAATATAAAAAAACATTAAATTTTTAGCAAAACAAATTTTAGCTTTGTTAGTAATTAACTAAAATTTTGCTTATTATTCATTAAATCTAAAAAGCCGGATAGTGGTTTGTTTACCCTGAAAATGCTTTTATCCTTAATCTTAGACAAGGATGGTCATTGATTTGGAATTAGTAACGCATTTTAATTTTCAACTAAATGAAGAGCGAAATAAATATATTATGTGAAATTACCTTCACAAACATGGTATAATGGATTATCTAATTGCAATGGTGAGGGTTGCGCCGATTGCTTTCGTGGTGTTTTTGATGGCGTAGACGATTTGCTGCTCTGTCTACTCAGTTTCGGCGATTTTGTAGGGGGATCCTAAAATTATAAAATATTTTTCTTTAACGGTGGCTTTTAATGGTGGTATTCTACTTTGCTTGAAAGAGTTTTTGTAACAGTTTATTTCAATTTAAAAGTGCCACAATTTTTTTTGGCATGACTAACACGTTTTCTTGCTTTAACATTAAATCAAAATTTAACCTTTTTTATACCTCCGAAATAGATGTCCGCCATACTCATGACGTCATTTCGATATGTACACAAAACAGAGTATATTATTTGATAGATAAAACATGATAATCTTAAAATAACAGTGTTATTTAACGACATTGTACAAAAAATAACTCTCCCTGTGGAATCTGATTTCTAGTAAATAGCTGTTTATGACTTAAAGCTTAACAATGATTCTACCAAATGAAACGATGATAAACAAAAATTTTCTAAAATTGTCAAATTAAAATTAAAAAAATTGTTTATTAGTTGTCAAAGTGAAACATAGTCGAAACGGTGGTTGGTAAGTGATAATCGGCCAAAGAATTTTCGGCGAAAATTCTTTGAAGCCCAATTTATTAGGCTGAGCTGGAATTAAAAGCCCTGAAAAAATATTTGCTTAAGTTATTGCTTATATTCAGGTAATAAATTTTACTCGACTATAGATACGAATGTTAATTTTAACTTGATAAGATAAATATGCGATTTTATAACTGTTAAAAAAATACATATCTATATTTATATCAATGTCAATTTTAGTTTCAGTGTAATTTCGTGTTTTATTTTTCACTATCCTATTGTAAAACAAGAACAAATAATACCTTAAATTCATCAGGAGGCGGTGGTGCATCTCTAAATTGTTGAGGTGGAGGTAAATGCTCATAGTCATTGTCACCTATAAAATGGGCCAGATCAACTTCAGATCTCGCTTTGTTATGATATTTCTGAACTGCTGAGACAGGGCCCGATGGAATCTTTTTACCATTATGAGATTTGCATGATCTATCAACTGTAAGACTTCGTATTTCAGCAGCAATTAATTTTTCAGTATATTCTATTCTATCCTTTAATTTAGTTTTGTCCATTGAACTTGATTGTGTAGATGCAGCTACTGGCTGAGATTTAGGAGGAATTTCCTTTCGAATATAAGGATGTAAGTTATCACCGACAGTCTGAGACTTTTTCACAGATCCTTCATTAGTTGCTTTAGAGTTTGCATTATATGATCTACCCTGACCAGCACTAAAGGAATTATGTCGTTGATTGGCTTTTACTGAAGCAACATCAGAAAATTGTTGGAAGCAACTTGCGGTACATGTGTCTGAGTTACATCCTGCATCTATACCGTTACTGTGCATTAATTTATTATATTCACATTGGCTATCTGTACAAATGGAATCGCTACATATGGTGCATTCTTCGCAAACATCTTTATCACAGCATTCAATTTTTTCATTCGTGTTATTCTGGGCCACTTTAACGGCTAATTTCAATAAACGTTCTCGTAACTGTTCGCCATTTAAAACAGTTCTTTTAAAGTCACTTATAGTTTCTCCATCAATCTTCTTTGGTTTAGCTTCTTCTTCATATTTTTGGGGCGTGGCTTTGGAAGTAGAGGGTGTTACGAGAGGCGGCGTGAAATTTTGATTTAATTGACTACTGGCATTATCTGGCGACGATGGGCCTGAACTTCTTCCACTTGACACCCATCCGCTCTGTTCACTGAGACTTGATGTAGAACTACTTTGACTTCGTTTTTCATTTTTATTTGAAAAATTTTCTGGAGGTAAAATTTTAAAGTCTTTATCTCCTATGTCTAAAGGAGGTGATTCGAATGCTGGAGGTGGTGCAAGATTTGGTAATGATTCTGAACCAAATGTGTTATTAATGTTTGGTTCATCTAACACTGACGCAGCACTTCGGCAATGTCTCAATAATTCTGGACCATGATCGAGACTATATGGAACACTCGCAGATGATTCAAGTCTACGCAATTCAAAAGGTATGCTTTCGTTACTAGATGATGATGCTGCTTCAGACATTAGCTGAGTCATTTTCTCCGAAGCTTTATGCTTTGATCGCTTTTCTGGTCTTCCACTGGATCTTCCACTTTTTGGTGTTACTGCGCCCGATTTAGGCGTAGTTTTTCCAGATTTTGGCGTAGCCAATCCTGATCTTGGAGTGATACCACCTGATTTTGGTGTACCCTTCCCAGATCTTGGAGTACCTCTTTCAGATTTTGGGGTACTTCTTTCAGACTTTGAAGTTTGACGATCTGATTTACTGTCTCGTGATCTAATTGAATGATGACTACTAAGTGAATCTCTACTGGAATTTACTTTCATATTTTCTTTAGCACTGTTATTTAATTTTGATTCTTTAGAGCGACTTTTCTTGTGGCGTACTGATGGCATTGTGGAATGTGGTGTTGAAGGAGGAGTTTTGGAATATGTTGATTTTGAAGTACAGTCACTGCTTCTATCTAATGTCATAACAAAGCCACTGTCATCACTGCTCTTACTTGATTTTTTCTGATAATTTTGTATTAAACTTCCAGTATTAAAATCATAACTCCAATCACCTTTTTGAAGATAATAATTAAGTTCATGTCGTAATTGGTTACGTGCCGCTTCAATATCAATTTGTTGGTTTTCCATATTTTGATGAAATACATGTGTAGAGTTAGATCTATGAACATGCTTATTAGAAACTAAGTTATTTTGATCAGTCACTTGAGTTTTCCCACTTACTGGTGGGTAAGAGTTACGTGGAGGCAACATAGGACGGGGTAAATTTACATTATAGCCTCTTTGAAATTCTAATGGATTACGAATAACATTATTCACTGGCAGAGTACCCTGATTACCGAAAGTATAGCCGTACACTTGATTAGGATTGGATTTCATCCCTCCATCATACTTATATCCTACGTTATGAAATACTTCATTGTTCATTCCATGCGGGTTAACGAGATTACAAGGGTTTTTATATTTTTCTCTGAATTCACTAATGTTTCTTCTATAGTCGTCTCCTTTAGAACCACATCTAGTTGTTGTGTTCGTTGGGTAAGCTGTAGTAGTTACACTCCGAGGCAGAGTACTAGGTTTTATTTGTTGTAGCGGATGCTGATAAGGTTTTGGATAATTAACTGAAGTATTCGAACTATTTTTTATGGCTTTGGTTAAAGTTTGAGAATTACTGAATGGTGTCATTTGTGCCATTCTCAATTGGTCCAGCGATTTGCTATGTCTAGCTGGTAAAGTACTTACTCCGCTAGTAATTTCATGTCTTTGACGAAAATCGTTTACATCAGTTATGTTCCTAGCAAAGTGGGTAACGTTGGAACTGCTTTTTGTCGCATTCATGTCTAGTAAAGTAGAAGCGGAGTACCTAGACAATTGCTGTCCTTGTTGTATTGGACATGAAGCAAATGATGTGTTAGGTGGAAGTTGGATTTCGCTAATTTGATTGTTTTGCACAATATATCTGGTTCCTGTTAATTCCAGTTGTTTGTTGTAAGCCTTGGATACTTCAACATTTTGTTTCACAACGGTTCTTTTTGGCGAGCTTCGAGCTGATTTTTGTGGTGCAAGTGTTAGCGTTGCTTGCATAATATTACTGCTACTTTTAGTCGTATTGAATTGAGGTTCAAGGACATCAATAATCGTTTTAGGTAGCGTAAGAGTAACTCTAGAAGCTTCGGATGATGGCCTCCTTGAATCCATATTTGAAATAACACTGCACTCACAATCTTCTCCCATTGCGTCCGTACATAAAAATGGATCTGAAAAGGACATAAATTGATGTATATATATTTCGATAACATAGACAAATTCAAATTTGATACAAACAAAAGAATTACGTACCGCTACCAGATTTATTAGCGCTGGAATTTAAGAATGAACGACGCCGTGCGAACTCTGCCGTATCTTGATATCTGAAAAATTACTCTTTTTTTAATATAACTTGAGTTTTTAAATTAATTAAATTTAAATTAAGTAATTATTAGTTAGGCACTGGTTGTGGTAATTGAAAGTGAAATGTATTGGTACAAATATTTTTTAAACTATGCCATGGTTCGGAAATCTTCGGGCGGCGGAAAAACTTGAACCAGGATGAAGTGGCACGAAATTCAGTAAAGACTGTTTTCTTCTCCCTAGTTTGTTTCATAAAGGGCTGTCTCAGTTAAATAGAACTTTAAAATGTATAACATTATGTGACTTAAAGTGACCGTGAAAAAGGTCATAGTCTTTAAAAGCTCTCATATCCATTTAAAATGCATTTATTCTATATTTTTGCACTTAGTTAAGTTTAAATATACTTTTATATTAAATTTGGAAACTGTGTTTACGTTACTGTAATAAAGTACTTAGTTATTTTCTTGCAGATATTGAAAATTTGCAACATTGTGTTCATTGTCAAACATATTGAAGGGTTTTATTAGCGAATTGGGATTAAATACAATATATATATATATATATATACTATATATATATATCACCTGTCTTCAAAGATGATGGGCATGATATGTGGGTCACCATCTAGAGCGATACAGTGTACAGGCAGCGGAGGTAGTAGCGCGAGATATCGTGAGCGGCGTACTGCTTCGCCGACGCTCTGATACGACTGATAGTTGCTATCATAGCAGCCGGCGAGCGAGTGGCGTGGATTGTCCAGCACGAAGAAGCATTCGGAGAAACGTTTAATGCTAGAAAAAAACAGACATATCATCAGTAAATCAGATACACGGGCGTCGCATCCTGAATATGAAGAGGTTTGCGCCTACATGCATAATGATCTTCAAAGCAATCCCTTTAAAACTTCGACACACAGTCAGCACCTAGAACTTATTAATAATTTATTGATCAATATCTGCATCTAATCCTGTCACAATATATTGAATAATACATATGACTCAGACCTCAAGTGAAGTAGCTAAATTTATGTACATCCTTTATGCTATTGTAGTCTGAAATAACTCAGGTACAACAACCACTCAGACTTATGACATTGAGGAAAATATATTTTTTTTTATTGATCCTATTGGGATAGAAAATGAAGAAACGTGAGTAATTAAACGACGTTCTGGTCTCGTAATGGCCATAATGCAACAGTTGATTAACCGTAACCCAAATTTACATAAAACTTATTCTTATACATGTGAAACTATTTTGTAATGGCGTAAAACTAACAGTATATCAGAGATACTACTCGTAGCTCTGTCAGTGCAGTTTTATTTTGCGCACACGTTGTCACAACACTTGCTTCGCCATATAAATTGTGATGAGAACCGTGTGCTGTGAATTGTATACAATGTGTGTGTGTTGTAAAAATAAATTGTTATTCTATTATATTTCAAAATTACTATTAATTATAACTAAGAACTCGTAGTTTTGCGAGAGCACGAAACTTCTCCAGCTTCACGTAAATTTGAAATGCAAATTCGACTTTAATAGTTACCGGAGGGCATGATGTCTAGCGGCGAGTGCGTGATGGACGTGCGGTCTATCGGAGGTGTGATGTAGGAATGCGCGCCATCGCAGTGTTACTTCTGCGCAGAGTCGCGCGATGTCGTGAGCGAGACCCATTGCCCACTCTTCCTCTTCACCGGATTCTGATTTCTGAGGATTAACAACATTTCACATCAAGCGGCAGGGGGTGTTTTGGACTTTCCATCCATTCGGACCCACCCGAAGCCTAGTCAAAACTTGGATGATGTACTCACTAAACGCCCTCCGTGCACTCGCGCTTTAGAGGAAGGACCTGGGATCCAGCAGAGGGTGATCCACACCCAGCCCCCGACGATTTTTGTTACCTAATATATATCTTTTTGGAACTAAGGGCCAGTTGCACAAACGTCGATTAAGGTTGTATGACGCCTTTAAGTTCTAATGAATGTCAAATTTATATGGATAATGTCACCTTAAAGTAATCACAATGTTAATGGACATTTGTGCAACTGACTGTAAGTATTACTAAGTAAATAATAGGTCTTAATTTTTTTATATTTTACAATATATTAAAATATCGTCTTTTACTTAATTTTTTATGAATCACAGTTATAGCTAGTGCATAAGTAAATGTGATCTTTTATCAATACCGATTTTTCTCCACCAATTTTTTTTTTTATACCCCTAAAGATTCTTACGAATACAAAAATTTTATGTAGTCTATCGGTTTATAAATATCATATTTGCGTGCTATTCTGTTATGAAAACAGCCTCGAACGTTTTGTCGAACTCAGCCCTGCTATGTTATAGATAACGTTATAGATAAATAAAACCTACCTAAAAGAAAGAATGAAAAAGGGAAAAGTTTATTGACCACACAGTTATTTATTTACATACGGCATAAAATAAAATAAAAACAAAACTAATTTAAAAGATAATATAAATATTTTAATCAAGCTCTATGACGTGAAATGTTCCAGGCTGTTTCTAACAGAAAATAAGTAGTATTTGCCACCTTGCTAATGTCGTTGAGATCTTTTAGCCTCTGTGCTACTTCTCCGACGACAGAGTTGTTGGTAGACTCCTCAGGAGTGAGTAGTACTCCAGCAGAGCCACATATCGCTAGTGCACTCTGCAACCCTTCCAGTGACCCTAGGAGAATCCCGCATACTTCAGCGTGAACTTGCCTGGAAATGGAAATGAATTACTCGTTAAAGGTTAATTAGATTTATTTCTATTGTGTCGTGTGAATGTGAAACTATTAAAATTCTGCTTCTGTTAAAATCTTTACATCACGCCTAATTTGGAAAATTTCTGTAATCACAATTAGCCACATATTCAACATGATTTCAAACAAATTTTGATTAAATATAAATAAGAGATAGAGTAGAGTAACAGGAAGCAGCGAACACTAGCCGTGTTCGCTGCTACCTGTTACTCTACTCTTGTTTAAGGGTGAAAGAAGCTAGTTTAAGGGTGAAAGAAAGGTAAAACAATATCAATATATTCAAGTGAAACACCTATAAAGCTTAGGTTATAGCTACGACTATATACGCATGAGTTAGGCGGTCGCGCCCCTGAGTGAATTCGAATTCGGGTTCGGATTTTTACAGAATCGCAGTGCTGTATTGAATAAGTAAAAAAAGGCACTGAGTGGGGAGTGGTTGGGAAAATAAAATTTAGCTTTTTTTTTTTAATAACTTTAACCATTTACTTTAATCAACTAAAGTATTGTAGTAAAGAGTGTGGCAGCAATACCATCCTTGCAAGCTGGTTGGGTAGATGCTGGATAGCGGTGATAAAGGGAACAATAAAACAGGTATTAAGGGATGAAAGAAAAGCTTAAGGTTCTAGGACAGCGGCAGCAGAGAATAAGGTAATATTGGACTGCTTGCTAGTATATTATTATTTTATAAATTTTATAACTAAACTGCTAATCTTTGAAATGTTAACGTCTTGTTCCGCGTTTTTTAAATTAAACATTGTCGGAAGCGATATAGGATTGTTCAATTTGTTAGTTTTGATTTCATTTTGTTTTAAATACCTAAGTCTGTAGCACTACATGTGACCAAAGACGTTAACATCTATGGTACTTTTTAAATATCTTTGATGTGACAAAATTGGGGTAGTAATTACCTAGCATGTGCGATTTTGCTAGAGTTTCCACCAGTACATTTGCCTGCAGAACCAAAAAGTACGTTCTCGAAGCTGCCCGAAGTGTTGAAATTTGCGCCGGCACTCTTCATCAGCTTTCCCCACTGCTTACTCGAGCGAGGTGCACTGAAAATTAAAGTCGATGTCTTTACGACTCGTAGAAGAGTTTTGTATGAAAGAGTAGTATTATGCCGGTTTTGACTAAACTTAGGAGTCGCCCGAATCTGTCACGAGTTCTATTAGAAATCGAATATTTAGGAAGCGCCTACGGTGAAATGCATTTCACAAGTGACTAGAAACCAACCACCTAACGACATTATGCAATGTCTTAAGTTATGACCTGCATTATGCGGAGCCTTACTCTAGGCATTTGCGTAATATAACAGGTTACAATTTTTTTTTTCTGCTACATAGGCAAGCACTTGACCACACATCACCCGATAGTAAGCAATGCAGAAAAAAAGAAGATAAAAAAGGATAAAAGAAGATATGTTTATTTAGAATTGAATCAATCTGCTTATGCAATTTCTTCTAGGTATGGGAAAACGCGTGATAGTGAACGAAATGATAGTTAATTTGAGGTTCACTATTTCGTTACAAATGTTGAATGTTCTTAATCTTTATTAAACGTCTGTTATTTGCAATCTATTTCAGAAGGGCTTTGTCATTAGAATATATTTTTTAACTTACCAGCTTTGCACATAGTGCATGATACTTTTCCTTTTGATAAAGACATGAAACGTATAAATTTTCTGGCTACAGAATGAAAAATGTATAATATTTTTCAAATTTATTGGTGGAACTTTAAAAAGCACTAATAAAAATTCACTTTTTTACAGTTAATGTAACAAATAATGAATTTTAAACAGTTAATGAATTATAGGTGAAACTTACTTGATATAAGGTTGATGCAAAGCCACGAGACTCGCATGAATGGTGATGGAGACGGCCGACAAATGGAAGTAGTCGAACAGCACTGGCAGATGGTAATGAAGACCGTGGGAAGGCTGGAAGTGCAGCTTTAGCACCCGACAGGAGACAGGAGCCAGTGTATTGGATTGTGCTCCTTCGCTGCACCACAGTTCGACGCCTAGACTCCACTCCGCACGCTCTAATGACTCTTTCAGGTTGCGGCTGTCGACTAAAAGCAAAAAAAAAATTATAAATATTAAAGCTCTTTTGTTATGGGAATATGAAAGAATTAACTTAAATAAAAACTAAAAAGAAAGAAACAAGCCCAGTAGTTTAGAATTCTGTTAAGTAATACAGAACAGAACGACTCATAGTCGGAGCCCCTTTGGGAAGATTTGATTGGTTTTTATTTAAGTTAATTCTTTCATGTATTTTTTTAAATTCGTTTTTACGCAGTCGGGATTTTTGTTTTTCTTTAAATTATTTATTTTTATTTTATACTTTTTAGTTACAAATCGTTAACTTTGTTATAAGATGGTAAATTTCGCAATCAAGTTATTTCATTGTGGGAGTTTGTTAATGTCGTGGGGATTCTTAAGTAACTTGCGGTGGTCTAAACTACTGATGATTAGTCCCTCTAGAGACCTAACTCGGCTCAAAGCTACATATGCTTTATTTTTTTACCAAAAATATTTGTTCTTCATGCTTTTTCACTGTTTTTTTTTGTTTGTATATCGTTTATACTTTGAATAAAAACTTTAATCAATAAGTAAGAAAATTAGCGAGAATGTTTTGTTAAACAACTTTAAATCGTTATATATCCTAAACTATTATTTAAAATGAAAAATGATAAAGGGAACCTAAAGATGATTTTAAAATACCCATTCAACGACACCCTACTTGACATAGTTCATCGATTTTTATTTTTTTCATTTTGACAATATGGCGTCTGGTTGTCGCTGTGGTGAATTGTGATTACTGTCATGTCTTTAGTGACACTCGCAAGGTTAAGACGAATCGATTGACGTAAGAATCATCAAAATCGGCCTACGCATTTGGTCTCTAGAACGCCACATAGACACAAACATACATACATACATAGACTGATAAACACATTACCCTCCTTTGCATCGCGCAGTCGGGTAAGAATATGAAAATTTCATCAACAACAATTTTCAAGCCAACGTCAATAGTACTTTCTTCACTCTTGTGTAGTCCGGGCCCCGGTATTTGGCAAGGAATTCCTGAAGAGGCCAGTATTGAAACCTGGACCTCAAGATGACAATATCTTGGGATGCATATGCTAATCAATTAGTCACAAAGGTCATCTGTTGGGATGATCTGAGGTGATTATCGATACTAAGATATTGATTTTGTAGAAAAGTTAAAGGCCCCTAGTTTGTAAAGAAATTGTGTTATTTTTGAGGCTTCAACAAACAAACAATAAACAGAATTAGTTTATACAATACTAGCTGTTTTCCCGCGACTTCACTAGCGTAAATTATAGCCTATATCAACCGCGAGTGATTTAATTTCCCGTAGATGAAAAAACATTATGATATGATCGGTATTTCTTAAGATTAATGCTTAGAATGAAATAAACAAAGTTAGAAAATTTATCTGTTTCTTATATTATAGAATACATTTAGCACATTTATATAAACCAAAAGATGTGCTTACCTAACAGATGCGCTCTAAAATGTACGATATCCCTAAGCGTGACCTCCTCGTTCCTATACATGATCTGGAACGCCCTGGAAGCCGCGAGGCCTCCGATAAGGGAGGCATTCGCTGCAGGCCGGCCGGTCCTCGCGGCTCCATTTCCGCTGGATACCGAAGCCTCGATGTGGACTGGTACCTTGGGGGACACTCGGAGCCCCACGCGAACTTGGTAAAGCCTGAAGAAGTAAACAATATTTATGAAAGTTTATAGTGGACATTTTATCTCTTTAATGAAAAATGTATTAAAAAATTCGGTGGCGTAGAGGATAAGCGCCGCGGCCCGCGATCGTTGTCGTTAAGCAATTTTCGCAAGGATCGGTCACGGGATGGGTGACCAAAAAAATTGACTCGAGCTACTCCGTGCTTCGGAAGGCACGTTAAGCCGTTGGTCCCGGCTGCATTTGCAGTCGTCAATGCCCTCCAATCCGCATTGGGCCAGCGTGGAGGGTCATGGCCCATCCTACTTAGCCATCCATAAGGAAGGCCTGAGCCCCTGCAGTGGGGACGTAAAAGGGCTGATGATGATCACGATGATGAGATTGTTATAGACATGATTAACTATCTCTTCTGCTCACGTTTAGTGAGTCGTAAAATAAATAGTTACGAAATACTAGCGTGCTCGGTGTGTTTATTTTGTTGTTGATCGTACCGGGCGGCGAGTGACAACCGTGTTTCAAATTAGATCTGGGTCAGAACCGGGACACACTGCGTGGGAGTGGTCACTCGCTGTTATACGAAAACGTATGATGAGGTATTTCATGAGATTGACTTTTAATTTGTTTACATCTTTAAAAAACGAATGAGTTTTCTTACAAAAACGTAAGTTAAAAAAAAACTATAAATCGCCATGTTTGATGGCGAATAATGATGATTTCGTACGTGTTATAAAATTAGTTCCAAATAAACTGTAAATCTGTAATAATAAATCTGCAAGAAGCATATGGAATTCAAAATCCAAAAACCTCTTTTTTTGTTATTATGTCACCTATATTTTCATATTTGTGTCTGATATTTCAGAAATTGTCGAATCGATCGATTTTAATTTTATTAAAATCATATCTGTAAAGACAATCTTTATGGATATGATAACATTAATTATAAAAGAATGCATTTTTTTGGAGTCTTATTAGCATTTGTAAAAGAGAATTAAGTTTGTTTTTGGCGAAACAGAAGAAGCATTCAGGACTCATGTTCATTCGTATCAGTAGTGTATGATATTTTCTTTAAAAAGGGTTTTTTTTTTCTCAAGGCCAATTAATGTGGATGTTAATTTGCTTTACGCGACCTTTTGATCGCTTACCTGTTTTTGTTTCATGTTAAAAGCATGGAAGATCAGTGACGTCAACAAAAAAGGTTGGCCAGAGTAGGTACATTTAAACAATCTTGCTGTTTGTTGCTGAAAACTAAAATCCAGGTACAGAGTAGACGTAATGAAAGATGGCTTGGGAGTGTCTTAAAGGATATAAGGCCTACGTAGTTAACGATTGTTCATCTTACATGAAGAAGTTTCAGTTTTGCAAGGTGTTCACAAAAGTTGTGAGAATCAGGTGTATTTATTTAAGTTGTTGTTTGTATCAGGACTCATTTTTAGTATTTGAAAATATATCAAATATGTACGTAATAATTCGATATTATTTTTCTGTAATAGTCTTATAGTACCGCAACTCTGCATTGCATTATCAAGGCGTCGTTTAAAAATAAACCACGTTGGCATTGAAGTATAGCTTCAAGGATGCAAATACTGCGGTGTTCGCGCATCAGCATAATTCTACTTAATTCTCTTAATTCTACTAATCTTCGAATATGTATATGTCGCAGTAAGATAGATAAAGCCGTAATATAGTTATATCCCTAGGGATATAATTATATAACGTAACATAGTTATACGGAAGCGATTCATTACTATCTCACTAGGAATATAGTTATAAAGCGGTCCAAGTTTAGTGATATACTTATATTACTAGATTTAGTTTAGTGAAATAGCTGCCGAAAACTTAAGAAAAGCCGCACAAAAAATGAAAACCCACTCATCACACAAATTTCCTGACATTGACGTGGGATCTTCAGTTCTTATAGAGATACCAAAGATAGATCGTGGACTATTTGATCAATAAAATGTATTAGGAAAAGTTTTAGAAAAACGAAATGAATGTGATAAAACTGGAACATCAGTTGGTATCCTGAAAGATCGGTTACCCAGAAATGCAATACAGCTTTTAAACATTACTTTGAATGATCCTATACCAAATGAAAACTTGTCACTGAGAGAAATATGGTCTTGGTTGCGTAGTGGATAAGTGCCCCCGGCCCGCGATCGTTGTCGTTACAAATTATTATCTCGAGCTACTCCGTGCTTCGGAAGGCACGTTAAGCCGTTGGTCCCGGCTGCATTTGCAGCGTGGAGGGTCGTAGCGTGGTCGTAGCCCATCCTCCTTTACCATACATAAGGAAGGCCTGAGCCCCTGCAGTGGGGACGTAAAAGGGCTGGTGATGATGATGATGATAAAGAAACCAAGATCTCAACTTATTTGATAAGAAATAAAGATATCTCAAACCTGTTCTATGCTATAAAATATTTAATGTTTGATTACATAGTTTTAATCGAATTGTTATTGTTGTTTAAATTCGTATTATGATCGTTTTAATTATAATTGAAATTACTTTAATACACGTTAATGTCACAAAGTATTGTAACTAACTGCAGGATACATAAAGTTGATTTTTAATTAAGGATAAAACCAATATAATATTGTTTTATTTAATTACATATGGAAGATTTCTATTTCACTAAGCTTAATCAAGTAATATATTTATAACACTGAACTTAATCTAGTAATATAAGTATATCACTAAACTTGGACCGCTTTATAACTAAATTCCTAGTGAGATAGTAATGAATCGCTTCCGTATAACTATGTTACGGTATATAATTATATCCCTCGGGATATAACTATATTACGGCTTTATCTATCTTACTGCGACATATACACCATTTATCAAGACGCCATTGTACTTACTAATGCTCGTCCAGTGGTCTAAAATCCACATAGAATATTATTACCTTATGTTTTAAAATCAAACACTACTTACTTATTTATGATTGTATGGTATTCGGTAAACGACCAGTTGGCGTGTGTAATGATTTCTTAATTAATTAAATAACGTCAGCGCGGTAGGGAGAAATGATACTAACTTCCAGGTTGTAGATCTCTATTTCATTAAACAATCTTCGTCTTATATACTACTCAAATCTAATAGAGGGATATTAGGGTACGTGATAAGTAAATGCTAATGAAGCACATTTATCGAACGTGAATTATTTGCATACTAGTTCATTTCATCCAAACCACGTTTATGACGTGATTCTTACTATTTGCTTACTACAGTTCTATTATAATAGAAGTAAATAAGTATGTTTTACCTTTTTCTCTATATAAACTTCAATTCTGACAAATTGTATATTCCTCCGACCGTGCAAGTTTCGTAAAAACAAGTCCAAAGTTATGCTTCACGTATTAATGATTTGATATTAATAGATAGGTTAGATGTGGCACCAGATAGATAATATAGTGATATTACCACTATTAAATTAAGTAAAAACATTACCAGATTCAGCGTCGCGATAGTCATTTTTTGTGTCATTGGGAGGGGGGGGGGGAGAGGCTTTATGCATTGTCCCTGACGCTTGTCAGGCGGCATGGGGATGTGTGGGACTCTCTAACAAAACGCGGGTGGCATTTCCACTAAATCCCCTAAAATGCATCCTCTTTTGGGGGATGGGCCTAAGATCATGCAGAAACTGTTCAACACTACATCTAGCCCTTGAAGCGTCGACAGCCTAACATTCTAAAGATTTAATGGGTTCGGCTTGAAATCAACACAATTATTTTGTGCGGATCACAATTTATGATATCTGATCGTGAAAATGTCTAGGGGAACATTATTTTGTAAGAACTAAATTAATATTCTCTATATAGGTAAACGCAAAGTATAAAAGGTTTGTTATCCTGGATCGAGGCTAAAATAATGTAACTTTATAATTAATTTCGTTTGAGCTTACATCTAAATCACTTTGTGATCAAGTTCTCTCCTGGGTTGGATTATGTTTCATCAAACAAAGTAGTACAACATAAAAATAACTATACAATAAGAAAAAGTAGGTTAATTTAATATAATCAAATAAAAGCTTCTTCAAAAGGTAATAAAGGTTTATTTCATTGAACCTTTGTTGTGACAGTGCTGACTCGACGTCGAGTTCGAAGAAGATTTTATTACAATTAAATAAAAGCTTTCTTTAAAAATATTTATTTTGTTTTTAATATATTTTTTACTTTTTAGTTATCGCTGGCTAGGTTCCTCGGTCTTTTTCCATCGAAACAATTCCAAATTCCAACCATTCGAACCATCATTGTTGCAAGGTCGTTTACCGGTCAATTTCGTTTTCTATTTTAAAACATTAAAAACTTCAATAGTGCGCCAATTTCACAATATTTTTTTAATTATTCTTGGCAAGTTGCAGAAGTACATAAATAAAAACTATTCCGCCATCCTCATCATTTTAGATATTCCACTAAATCGGATTCAGAATAACTTTACATTCTTTTTCAAGTAACTCTCAACAAGCTATTCACTAACTATTCCGCGATCCTGTATTGAATTTAAAATGACGTCACTTTTTTCCAAGTTCTCTCAACGAACCCTTTAATTTGATACTCATATCGTAGAAGTGTATATAACTATTCAGCCATCTTGGATTAGAATGACGTCACACACCTTATCATACATTGTCATCCAAACTAAACATTTATACAAAATTTCTCTTCAATCGGTTGAAAATATCTGCTTCAAACTTGAGTTCAAAGATTCCACCCAAACAAACATACTTACATACATTGCAAGTCAAATAAAATCTTTTAAAATAGCAGCTGAAGTCGCCATCGTCAAAGATGTAAACATCTTTCTCATTTTTATTATTAACAACAATTAGGTATAATTAATAATAATAACTAGGTAGTTTACGACACAATTCATAAAATAATGTAAAACTACCTACCTCACAAACAAGCGTGCTATCAGACACGATATTTTGGGGACCTCTGGCATAAAGTTCATCATCGGCATCATTTTTGTAGATTTTATATTCGAAGAACTTGCGTGATGAATACTCATAGAAAAATTCAATTCACCGACTGACATGATCATATTACGTATTGTTGGCATGAACCCATCATGAACCCCTATACAAATTATCAAGCGGGGTATTTTAATTAAAAAAGTTGACAGCAATCGTTTGCTCGATACCAACCACCACATATGTATGTTTCTTTTAATAAAACAATTGAATAGAATATAAGAACATTCTCTTTTTTCTTTCCTAAATAGTGGCATATCGAAAAATTGATTGTTCCGTATTCGTCGTATGGCGTCTCATCTTACGCATTATTTTTTCCTTACTCATCCTATTTATGTTTTATTTAGTAGTTAGTATTTATTTACAGTTAATAATAATCAGAAATATTATTAAAACGCTCCATGACCGATCGGTATACTATATAAATGCGGTATACTAAATAAACGGTATACCTACTCCACATTTGCTCGATCGGCAAATGTGGAGTATACGAGTATTGTTGTGTGGATTATAAATTGATTTGATTAGATATCTTCGATTTCGATTAATAGTCTCCTGAACTTTACTTAATTTTAATAAAAGGACTCCATCTCGAAATTAATAACAATAGGGATGATGACTAATTTTTGTTTGTTTGTCCGTCAGGTAGAGTGTTAAAAATATTAAACACGTATTTTTTTATTTTTTTCGTAATCATAAAATTACGGCGTTACGTTGAGTTGAAATTTCGCATGACGTCACGTTAGAGTACGTTTTCTACTCAACTGTGACGTAGTGAGCCCCCACTCCTCAACTTTAATGCCTGTTATCTAAGCTATTTCTTGTTAAATTGAACTAAAAAAAAAATACGTATCTAATATTTTTCTATTATCTGACTGACGGACTAAATAGTTTTTGCATTTTTTTTACCCAGTCAGCATCCCTATTGTAAGAAATGCTTCCGCCGTGTTAGCTTTTTTAAGTCTCGTGGATGTGGAAGAGAGAACAAAATACTCGTCGAATCACTGTCTAATTTTATGCCTGTTTGTTGCATGTGCCTTATAATATGAAGGTAGCAATCTGCTGCAATGGTGGGTTATGTATCATTCTACTTATTCATTTTGATTCGATTTTATTGATTGGGAAGATCTACAGTGGAAATATTAATAGATCGATGATGATTATGTGTAAGTACATATTTTATAAAACATGGAGATGATAATATTTTTAACAACTAAACACGCATATTCCATTTATAATATTAGATAAGTATAATTAAAATATAACATAATATTTTTTGTAACTTTTTTTTGTAATTTATTTGCTTCAGATTGAGTAAGGAATAAGTTTAGGTTGATCAAGAAAAATAATAGGTTGAGTTAGAAATACTAGTAGAAGAGTATGTAGCATAATTAAAATTTATATGGAGAAAAGGTGAATTGTTAATATTAAAAAAAAAAATAGTTTACAAAATGCGATTGAAACATTTTTGCTGAATATCAGCCAGTCGTGAAGAGGTATATTATATAGTATCATAATATATTACATAGTCTTTGACAATAAAAGTTAAAATTACCCCATGCTTTTTTCATGGTATCATACCTCATCTGAATAGGTTCAGCGGCATTAGAATCTAACAGAAAAATAGGGTCACATTCATAAAACCATCAAATGTTCAAAAACACATCTCAAATAACCACTTCGATAGTAATCTTAAAATGTTGCAATTACAATTGCATTATTTTTCAGTGAAGTAAATTAAATATTGAATAGCCATTACCCAATAGTTCGTTATTATAATAAATCTCGATGTCAATTAAGAGAAGTACAACGGATTTTCCGCTTAAATTGGAGTGCTCTCCTGAACGAGTAGGTATCCTTCAACTTACAGAGGTCTGCAGCATTAAAATGTGTTTCTACAGAGTCCAAATCCGGTTAATAGGAATGACGACTGGGTAAAAAAAGAAATCCATTTAGTCCGTCAATAAAATAATAGAAAAATATTAGATACTTTTTTTTTAATTAAAATTAACAAGAAATAGCTTTGATTAAAGTGTGGGAGTGGGTCACACGTCACAGTTTTGTAGAAAATGAACCATAACGTGACCTCATGTGACATTTAAACTCAATTTATCGCCGTAATTTAATGATTATGAAAAAAATACGTGTTTAATTTTTTTTTTTATATTTTGCCTGACTGACAAACAAAATATTTCGTTATTCCTAAAGCCACCAGGTAAATGCTAATGCTCCACAGGAAAATAATTATTATATACAATATAATCAATTTTCCATTTACAATGTTATGATTAATATCTTATATATGAATGATGAATCTGGGCGACTGCAAGTTATCTGCTGCTAGAGCAGTCATCCGGATTGCGAAAGGTCGTGGCTTCGAGTCCCTGGAACTGGTAAATTTTTTAAGCACTTTTTCTTAAAAAAATTATGTCTCATTAAGACATTAATCCGGTCAATAAGGCGAATTTGACGACCTCTATGGCCGAATGATTCCCACTATGGTTTTAGGATGTCGACATCTTTGAGGTACCGGATTCCATTCCCAATCAGGTTAAACTTAGTACCAATGACTTCTGAAGCATGGAAAAATATATTATACAAAAATTTTGGTTATCCATTCGATAACCGGCCTTTATGAAAGTAGCTTGACCTCCGCAAGCTCAGAATGGACCTATTACCCACTGCACCATCTGCATTCCTCATATTATCTGCAGTATTATAATATCAGTCCTGGATACCCGTCATATACAAATAATGATTTCTGTATTTGAGTTCGTCTTCATCTATGACTTAAACAGGGATCATTGTCCCATCGATCAATTAGGTCTCTGACGTCATAAATACGCAACGTCTTGTTGTCTACTTTGAAAACTGAATACAATAATCGATTCATTTAGGTTGTTCGAATTTTAAAAAGTACCAGCAGCATCGAAATCACTTTAGTAAATTGGGTTGGGTTGGTTGGGTTATTGGGTTTGAATGCTTTCCTATATCTTCTTGAATCTTAATTTTTTTGATTACTTTTTGATTCCTACTAGTTTGAAAGTTGGAAACAATTACAAAGGTTCTGTCCTTTCACTCGGACTGATCAACTGATCAAGAATTCGATGAAGGGTTTCATTCCAATCTGTCCAACTGATTGATTGCATATAATGTTTTGAAAAAAAAATATTCCATTCTGACTAACTGCACTAACCAACGAATCGGATCAACTAGATTTCTTTATCAAGGAAACAATTTTTCAGTTGGTTCGATCGGAATAATTTATTAATTTATATTTTTTCCAACCCGAACGACTTTAGTATTAAAACTTTACTAATAAACTGGCCATTGACCTTATAATGAGAAATCCTTATGACTTGTTGACTGAAGTATTAAGTCATTGATTGTTTTGGTTGGTTTAATCTATTAAAAAACCTGAAAATGATGGAAGAGTGAAAAAAAAAACGGTGGCAAAGTTTTTTATATGATCATCACCAATATACAAAAGTTCGTCAAAGGTCTTTATAAGTATACATATTTCTTGTCTATATCGTGTAATATGTAGTCCAGTCGAAGCTAAACTGTCGTAAGCAAAAAAGTGTCACATGAAAGGTAGATCTTTATTTAGGGACTCATAACTTGTTCGAAAACAAAGACTTAGTTCAAAAATAGCTACATCTTATTCATTACTCTATTTAATTAACATTCTTATATTAGCTTTCCGCCAGCGACTTCGCTAGCGTGGCACAGTTTTTGCAACATTTTTCATTGTTGCTTTACTCCTATTAATGATAGTGTGATATTATATAGATTATGGCTTTCTTCAATAAATGGTCTACTCAACACAAAAATAATTAACCAGTACATCTGTTAGTCGTAACTGAAGCCATGATTGATTAGTCAAAATAAGGCTCTAAGTGTATAGTCGTAATTGAAGCCTTGCATCGGAAAACTGAATCCACGGTGAGATTCAAATACATATATAGCGTATTCTGTATAACTCGAAAACGCCGCTGGCACTTCACTGTCGAATGCTGAGTGATTTGAACTAAGATAAGTGAGATTTCTTATTTAATCTGTTGTTTTCAAGATTGATTGTGGATTAAACTATTTTATCGACTTATATTACTGTAGAATATTCTGTTGATTCCGATTTTTGCTTAAAAATGAAAGGTGGTCCAACGAAAACGCACAATGTTAATTGTAAATAAAACAAAAACTTTTTTGAGAATTATCTTAATATTTTTTATTATGATAGAAGAACGCATGACAATTATGTGTGAAACAAAATATCTGCTAAATGCTTGCATTGGCTTCGGTGGCATACCTCTATCCGATGGTCTATATTTAATTGACTCTGAGACAATTAAAGTTCAATGTCGTTAATGTGTCGAACCATCTCATCCTTTAGCTCTTGAAGTATTCATGGATTATGACGTACACTTTCTAATTTAAGTATCCCCAAAAAAAAGTTCAGTAGTGTAAAATCACATGATCGTGCTGGCCAATTAACATCACCACGATGTAAGATAACAAGGCCATTAAATTCCTCCAAAAAGAGCCATTGTTCCGTTGGCTGTGTGGCAAGTGGCACCATTTTGTTGGAATCCTCAATTTTCGGGTACAAGAAGTCCGTTATCATCTTTAATTCTTGGGCACGATGATAAGTCGAGGTTGACGGCTGATCTACCACCTTATCGCCAACAATGTTTTCCGCTAAATGAATTGGCCGAGCATGCACAGATGTTTTCACATTTTCTACAGACCTGGTTTGCTGAAATTTGGGCACAATTCTTCAGATTGTGGACACATTTGATTGATTATGCTGACCAAAAAAAATTCACAAAGTGTGATCAATTGTGTACCTCTCCATGGTTGAATTTGTCTTATTGTATATCATTGAAATATATATCAAATATGTCAAATTAAGTTGGGAAAAAACTTAAATTCAAGGTGTGACTCACAATTAACATTGTTGGACCACCCGTTTCAAAACAAGATTAATTGATTCATACAAACCCCAGATATCCCACCCCTATGTAATTCCGAAACTCACTTCACTTGTGCCAACGTATACATAACGTAAATAATCGGTATTCTCAATATATGGTTAAGCGGATTCGCTTTCGAAGTGAGTTTAGTCACCTAAGTGAATTCGAATTTAGCTTCAAATTTTTATGTAATCGCTTTGTAGATGGATTTGCCAAAAATGAAGCCCTGAAAGATCTGTCAATCGCAATTGAGATAGATTGGTCAAAAGAACATTTTAGGTTTCAGTTCAGTTATGTAGTACAGCTGCAAATGACGGGCTCGAAACATGTATTGAACACTTAAGAGTTATGAATTTTTTATATACCTAATAGTTGTCTATAAGACAAACTTCAGACAAGAATGATCGATGCGATACTAATACTTGTAAGTCGAATAAATTATTGTTTAATATATATCCATCACAATTATGACAGACAAATTATAAGTGACAAAATTCTCCTACTGATGGAAAGTAAGTTGTACTATTATTATGCTATGTCAACTCTTTAAGGCAAATGGTGGTGACTGGCAAATGTTGGTGACATTATAATGAATAATATTACTTAGAATATTCATGTTATGCATATATGAAATTATTAAACCAGCAGCCAAAAATATAATGAATGGTAAAGTGTAAGACCCAATTGATCTTAGTAATCTATAGACACTATAAAACAAAGTTTGTTTTATAGTATAGCATATTCATGTGATGATGTCTTTTAAAATACACAACGGATTTTAATGCAGATTTCATTAATATACAGAGTTGTTCAAGACGAAGCTTTATATATAAGTATAATAATGGACCACGCGGGCGAAACCGCTGGTGGAAAGCTAGTATGAAATCAATATTATTTAAATAAATACTAATATTATAAACAAGATCTGAGTTTTTAGTAGATTATTTATTTATTTATAATAGTTCAGCTCATAACTGGACCGATTATTATGAAAATAGCTGAATAATAAAACAAGAAACATAGGCGATATAAAAGAGAAGCATCAACAGTTAGATCATTGCAGTTGATAAATTTCAGCATCAACTTGAGAGTAAGCTAACTTATATAAAGTAATATTATAAAAAGAAAACATTTGATTCTTTGTTTACATTGAATAGGTTCTAAAAGTATTAGATTGATTTTAAAATTTCTTCTACATACAGAAAGCTACATCATACGCGGGTGACAGGCTGTAATTTACGCAAGCGAAGTCGCGGGAAAACATCTAGTAGAGCATAATTTGTGCGTGCATAACTGAAAATCAGAAGTTAATCTTAAAATAAATCGGTCAAGTGATTAATAATAATTATTATTTTATAAGGTTCGACAAAATGTGTTGGAAACCGCACAAAATACGAGTATTTAAAATTTTAGAAGTTGTAGTGAGTTCAAAGAAGAGAGGCATTATAAAGAACGCACGACACGGAATACTTAGCCCAAATGCTTTAATTAAATTTAGACAACGCGTCATCATCATCATCGTCATTCCTTTTAAGTTCCCACTGCAGGGGCTCAGGCCTTCCTTATGGATGGTTAAGGAGGACGCGTATTTTGATATATTTTCATTTATTATATAGTTAGTTTTTCATGGGCATTAATATCTTTAACAATCTCATACATTACCTAATAACCGAAAAACTCAATTATTTTGCTGGAGTGTTAGCTGAATCATCGATAGAAAAAATAATTACCACATTCTAAAGTTATTTCTTAAGCGTGTTTGTTTTGAATTTTCTAAATTTGGTACATGCTCGCTCATGTGTGAGGACTACGTTCCTTACACATTTCCTACAATACGTAGTAATATACCTATCACTTTTGATTATGAGATCAATAATTGATGTATCACTGGTAGTTAAAAAAATCTTGAATTTAGTTGAAATTGTTTATAGCTTATTTTTTTTTTTATTTGTGGAATACAAATAAAAGAACTGAGAATGAAAACAATACGCGAATCCCAATCTGTCAGTTGCTTATTTTATTAAAGTTGGTGAAACAATTAGTGCAAGTGATACCGAAGGTAATATTTAATAGGTAATTTTTATTGCCACGTGCGTGACCAAAGGTATTAAGATAAATCACTATTCGCATAGCGAAACCGCCGGGCCTTTGAGCCCAGCAGGAAACTCGACACTGAACCGAGGGTTTCTTATTGTCATTGACTTTAGTACACAGCTTATGTAACTTGCTAAACTGGGTTAGATATGATGGGCTGTCGCTAATAATAATATGTAAAATTGTGACAGTAAAATAAAATTTTAGGTATTGTATAATCCATATTGGTGTATCGTGATTTTGGAGAGAGTTAATCTTTTCTCAATTTTTTTTTACCACGAGTATTTATTCAGTCTCGTGATAGGCTTCGTCCTCTTCTTTTATGATGCA
Source organism: Diatraea saccharalis (assembly GCA_918026875.4). Taxonomy (NCBI): domain Eukaryota; kingdom Metazoa; phylum Arthropoda; class Insecta; order Lepidoptera; family Crambidae; genus Diatraea; species Diatraea saccharalis. The sequence continues at coordinate 11,884,710 of OU893337.1, forward strand.
TTGTAGTCTCATTAAGGAAATATTTGGGTCTTCTAACCAATGCTATATTGTAACTGATAGTAAAAGGATTCCGGTTTTATAGACATCGTAAACGATTAGCGGTATGCTCATAACGCTAGGGGCTACCGATTCTTTATCACTGCGCATCTAGCAGATAGAGGTGTAAGAATAAACTACAATTCAAATAGTATTTCTTTAGACCCTCACCCTCTTTGGAAAAGGTCGACATTGTAGAACTTGTACAGTTCGACGGAGAATTCGAAGGTGGCCTGCAGGTCGGTCATGGTGCGTGCGTGGAGTAGACGGCGCGGTCGCGGGCGGCGCGGCGCGCCATACCGCGGCCGCTAGCAGGCCTGCCGCATGCCGCTGCCGCACGCTAGCCGCAACACACCGCACCACGCTCTCACTGCACCCACGGCCACACCCCGGCGCGACCCGGTATCGCGAAATCGGCGGAACACGGCGGCGGCGACGGGCGCGCGTCACATAGTGCGGGAACCAGGAATTCATTTTTTAGTGGCGCTCAGTGCGCGTGCGCGGTGATGGCGCGCCGTTCGTTGCCGGTTCGCCGCCGGCCAGCAGTGCGCGCCTCGTCTCGCTCGCTATCACAGGTGAAATACGAGGACTGATAACGATATCTCCGTATGACGATTCATCTTCGTTTGACGAGAGGCATTGACGCGGCGCGACGTCAATGAATTTCTCAATAGTTAATTCCTGCGAGATTCTCCTAAATAAAAATCTACAAGCAGATTACAAATGATTTACCTATTATAAAAGTTTAGAAACTACAATGCATTTTCAATATTTGGTCATCGATTCCATACAATAGCGGTATGGTACAATAACGGTTTAGTTATATAAGTTAGTAAAGTATATATAAATTGTATATAGATCCGTAGTATCTTTTATCGGTCAGCGATATGTCACACGCGTGTAATGCGACGATTACATGATCCCAAGGGAAGGAAGCGGGTCAGGTGGTAGCTTAATATCGTGCAGACTATCCACCTGCAGTGTATAATGGAAACTTAGCTTGTTCATTTTTTGATCGAATGACTTGCTGATATCGTCTCGTTTTCTTTGTCTATTATTTATTTATTAAACAGTAAAGAAATGGTACAAAAGGCGGACTTAATGCTAATGGCATTTTCTTTCAGTCAACCTTTAGGAAAAACGATAAACGCGATGGCGGTATAAAGTAAAGATTAACTATGCATAGACATGCATAGAAACTAGCTGGTGAAAAAAATACATTTATAAACATACAACTACATATATACATACAATAACACAAATATATATAGATAATATTGATGATGAATTTCACATATTTTTCATAAGAATTGGACTGTATTGGACTATACCATACAGTACCATTCGTGACACCAAGCTTCACTTCTGTCTAGATCCATAAAATCACAGAAGACCTTCAAGTATAAACCAGATACTTCACTATGATGTTGCGGAAAGCGATAACGTGATAATTTTTTGATTCTCTATGTTTCTCTTTTTAAGTATAGTTTTAAACACTGAAAATAATTAATTTAACTTTATGTACGTAATGTGTGTAAAGCATTTAAAACTGGGAACTAATTATAACTTGTTCATTAAGCTTCGTCCATAGGTTGATCCCTAATCAGTTTTTTAAAGCCCATATTTTGAACTGTAGAAATGTATTATCGGATTTTGCGTTCCGAAATTCTTATATGTATATTTCGATATTCATACCCTAGCCGGATCCCGGACTCTTTCCTAAATGCGCAATTCTGCAATTTCATAAGCAAACTTGTGAAAACCTGCTGCGGGGCATCATCGCATGATGATGGTTTACCATCCATACTTTGACGCTTCTCGGTCTTGGTCGAAGAGCCCTGATTTGAGGACAAAGCATGCTTTAATAAAAAAAGAGATATGATGATTTTGTTAAAATGTCATTGGATTTCTGACCATGTTTCCTGCCCTTATATTTTCAATCATTTTGGCTAATGTTATCTGAATTTTCGTAATCTCATTGATTGGTTTATGTCTCATTGATTGACTTTTTACGTGCAGTTATTACTCATTCATTCGTATTTTCCTGATACATAAATGATATTTAAATATAGATATAGACTTCTTTAAAAAATTCTGAGTACCTACGTGTATACATATTTTAGTGTACTAAAATCATAAGTATTGATTAGATTATGTTAATCTTGAAGTACTTTAGGGTATGTACTGTGTTACGTTTAATATACATAGAGCTATTTATTTAGCACACCCCCATTAACAAAGGTTGGGAGTTGATATTTTGGAAGCAATATTGGAATCTATTCCTTGAAGATATATATATCATTTTAATATCACATGTATTTAATCACATACGTAAATATTGATCTTTTACATATTTGCGTGTGTCATTTTTGTAAAGACAGCTATAAAGTACAATGATATTTTGCTCATAAATAGAAATGGTTCTATTTTTTCTTTGGTTTATACGTAATCACAACATCTACACCACAAAGTACGGTAGCAAAACATTGCAACAATGAGTCTCCACGTCTCCTAGACAATACCTGCATCCAAGTACACCACTCAGCATTATTGCGTGCACCCAGCAAAAGAACAAACTATCTGTGGTGTACGTTTATCTATACTAATATTAGAAATGATTGTTAGTTTGTTTGTATTGCATATGCTTTGAAAGTATTGGTCCTATATTTAAAATTCTTTTTACCTTGGCAGACAGAAGCTTTAACTTACCCAGGCGAAGAAAACAACTCATATTATTTTATTATTATACATTCGGTGTTCTGATTAACTAAAAGGACGTACGTTACATAATATGATGGAGAAAGAATAATAATTTTGAATAATGTTTTACGCATGCAATTTGTAAGCCTTCAAATGATCTTAATTGTCTAAAAATGTAAAGAGGTTACACATTACAAAATTGTTTTCTTATACGAGCACTGTACCTGCGTGAGAATATAAGAAACAAGTGATCAGGTTTTTGGTTCTCATCGGCTGGAACACTTCTAGTTAATATAACTTTCTGCCTTGCATGTTGGCTTCGCTTGGGGGTAACCAGTGTCCATCTTTGCCCTTGCGGTGAAACAGCGATTTCTTTAGTTCATCACGGCTTATCATGCTGCAGAGGTGCCGGTCGTATATCATTCGTCAACTCTTGTTACTTGAATCTAATCTAATAAACTTACATATAATAAAAGCTTTCTAGGAATGTATAATAAAAACTTAGTGAATAATCCTGTTATTTACTAAGTAAATAATCCTGGAGTAGCTCAGCGGCGTAGTGGTTAAGCGCCGCGGCCCGCGATCGTAGTCGTTAAGCAACTTTCGCAAGAGTCGGTCACAGGAGGGGTGACCAAAAAATTATTATTTCGAGCTATTCCGTGCTTCGGAAGGCACGTTAAGCCGTTGGTCCCGGCGGTATTTGCAGTGGTTAATACCTTCCAATTCGCAGTGGGCCAGCGTGGAGGGTCATGGCCCATACTCCTTAACCATTCATAAGGAAGACCTAAGCCCCTGCAGTGGCGATGTAAAAGGGCTGGTTATGATGATGATGATGAAATAATCCTGAGAAAAGTTAAATAAAAGTGCAAAAAATATTCAGGTTTTTTTTTTTACTTATATTTCTTGAGGTTTTTTGTAGGTGTTAATATAGATGTTAATTTTATCGTTTTATACTAAAAATATATATTTTAACCATTCATAAGGAAGACCTAAGCCCCTGCAGTGGCGATGTAAAAGGGCTGGTTATGATGATGATGATGAAATAATCCTGAGAAAAGTTAAATAAAAGTGCAAAAAATATTCAGGTTTTTTTTTTTACTTATATTTCTTGAGGTTTTTTGTAGGTGACTTAAGATGTTAATTTTATCGTTTTATACTAAAAATATATACTTTTCTCAGGATTATTTAAAAAAAAAATATTCAGGTATTTTTTTTTACTTATATTTCTTGAGGTTTTTTGTAGGTGTTAATATAAACATTCCGTCTTTAGAATTTTCATGAAATTAATTTTATCGTTTTTTACTAAAAATATATATTTAGTGTCATATTATTTTTTATGATAATAATAATAGGAAATCAAAAAACGCGATCGTTTATTCTCTTTATAGTAAAAAAAAGGTCTACAATTAGCAGAGAAATCGGTGCACAACCACTAAAAAAATAAACCCGTGTGGTGTATTTCTAGACCATTCAGTTCATAGGAATGTTTTTTTTATCTTGTATGTCGTTACGTTTAACGTAATAAATAAATATAATTAGATTTGAACTTTGGTTATCTGAGTGAATTATTGTATAAGGTGTATTAGGAATAAGTGCCTAGATAACATTTGCAATGTGCCAGCCATCTCTATAGCCAAAAGCTCGCGTGCTGGTTTGAAACCAGGAATCGACATATGTCATTATCGTCCAGTAAATGGACTTCTCTTATTGGTTGCAGTATGCTAGTTGAGTGATATTTAACTTTTAATTTCTACATTGAAACTGGGAATCAAATCGAGAAACTCCTTATAAAAATGTATACTAATCACGCTAGAAACGTCGTCACTAAGGAGTATATCAACTAACTCATTGTATACCTATAGTCCCCCAACCGAATGCAGGGATCTTTGCCCGACTTATATCGACCATCAAAAGCTCGACCTTTGACCTTTACGACGCGCTATGATATGACTCGTTTGAACGTAGGGTTACCAATCACGGCAACGATTGAGGGAAGTCCTGACAATAACTGCTATTTGCAAAAGATTTTTAATTTTATTGCAATGAAAGTTGAATATCTTTGGAATTGCAAAAGATTTTTAATGTTATTGCAATGAAAGTTGAATATCTTTGAAATTGTAATATTAAGGTAACATAAACTTTCCATATTTTCCATTTTGTTTATTTGTGTTGGGATTAGGTTTCCTTTTTTTATATGTTCTACGATTTCTTAACGGCCGATTTGAATAGTTCGTCTTTTGTTTGAAAGGGTACTTGCCAGATTATTCCATGGTCAACAGGATCAGGATCTGAAGATGGAATACTAGTGAAATCGAGAAAATTCTGCTTTATGTACACTTGATACGTGACTAGTGCATTGGCTTTTTATCATCAACCGATTTACAAATACCCGACTATCGACCTTATGTAAGTTCTATTATTATTTTGACATGTCAGGACCAATCCTAACATATGGCGACCCTAAATTAATGGCAACTGGCCTCAATTTGGTTTTATACTTTTCAAATGTCGCTTTCAAATTTTTGCACCTTTATTCTCTACAACATTTGCAAACCCTATGAATATCCATTTAATTAAGGTAATTGATGGATTCAAAAATAATTCGACGAATCATTCCATTTAAATATCATTACGATTTCCTCCATATCTACTGCCGATTTATCGATATCGAGTTATTATTGGAGTGATGTTGATTTTATTATAATTATTTCAGGACATAGTGCTCTCTCTAAGGGGAAATTTCTCTCGATCAAGAAAGATATTAAATCAATATATGTAGTCAATAACTTCTTTTAAAAGTGTGCATTCTAGTACATACAAGGTTTTGAGTATAATGTTCCTGATCGTCGACACTCAGGCAGGCAGCCCCTGAAGAGGCAAAAAGGGTGCAAAACGGAATGTACCAGGCGTAGTGAACAAATGAAATGTACATGAATGCACGTATTCTGAAACGCGACAATATCTGTTTTTCTAAAGAATTATGATTACGTATGACAGCGTGAAAGGTTTAACGACGAATTAATACGCATTAATTAATTCAATTCGGCTTTCTTTGTTCACAATTTGAAATTATAGTGTTTTTTTTTAATAATAATGTTTTGAATGTTATAATAAAAACTGATGAATGTTCATTGAATTTTTGAGTAGATTGAAGTCGCATTTTTTAAACTGTGCTGTTGTAAAATTATCGAGAGTCCTATCTTGCAGAAAGCATTTTTTTGAAATTTGTGACTATATAGAGGTTTCCTTTTGTTTCTTTTTCATGTTCAATAATTTAAGTCGCAGTCACTCCAGGATTATTTTGTGGCTTGGCTTTTACTTTGTTCTATAACTTACTTAAATTAGCATTTGTCTTTCTAATTATTTTTTTCTTATACCTATGACGTTAACTGAATGCTTATCGACAAATTACACAAGTTTATATAAATAACGACAAGCTGATGCAGATGAAAGATATGAACATATGTGAATGTGCTGTACACATGTTATGATATGCTATTCTTTAATAAAATCATTATAAGATTAAATAGAGGTTTAATCGAATAAAACCTATTTCAAAAGGTAATAATTGTTATTTGCAATAGCAATACTTAGATGGATATGATAAAAATGTCGAATGATCAAAAATACTCGTACTTTAATGAATAATTGACATGTTAATTATGTATACTTTATTTTGTATTTAATATCCATTCGATTGTCTAAGATAATTAAGCCTTTGCCAAAAAATATATCATGAATTTTCACTTCAGAATAAGGCGATAGGCGCGGCATTTTACGGTACACTGTTCTCACCTCATGGTAGCCATTTCGCTTTTTAGGTCGAGCGCTCGCCGACACATTTATCATCTTTATCGAAAATTCACCGGACGTCAGATTTTGGTATTCTTTTTCGGAATTCGCGAATTTTCTGGCCGCTTGGAAAAGCAGAAGTGTTCTACATTTTAATTTACCGCTATTACATTCCTATATCGCGAATAGTTTGGACTTCTTTGCTTATGAAAACTCTTTCATTTTTCTATTACAAGATGTTACCCAGTTGTCAAAAATTAAACATAAGGTTTTATTCTCAAAGACTTCTTTTTCTTTATGATTCATTGCTATTGAGTAAAGTAACAGTAAATGTTACAGTATCTTGTTATAGTGCGTATTTTGTTTTTTTTATTTTTATTATTAATTCAACGTACTTTTGTTATTAAAAATTAACTACACCATGTAAAACGTCCGCATTTCCATTACGTATTTATATATTTTGTTTTGATTTTTAAGTGAAAGAACTGTATACAAGATATTCTGTCAAGCTGTAATCAGTTAATTATATAAGGGATATACTGTCAAGCTGTGATCAGTCAATCTGATTTGATAAGAAATCCATTTTGAAACATTTTATATAAAAAAAATTGAACAAAACGATGAATTCATTTATTGTGTTACTACACAATATTTAAAATCAGTATTTTTTTTATGTTTATAATGAAATTATAGTATCTTTTTATGTCTGTTTGACTTTTGTTATTTTAATATTAATTTATATAGATATCATCGAATTCAATTATTTTAAATAAATATTTTTACTAATATTAACCGCAAGACTTGTATATAAATTTCTTGAATAGGTATATCTTTGGCTTTTAATTATTATTTTTCACTAAAAAAATAAAAATTAGCATTTATTTTATTACAGAAAATAAAACACACAGCTTTTTGATTACGTTTTAAAAAGTTATAGCATTAGTATTATTATAGTATAGGCTGCATGTCTGGTTACCAATTTTCAACAATCGATCTTGACACCTACGTTCAATGTATTAATGTTTGAAATAGAGTGGGGAAATTTGTCAGTTTTGTATAACCTATTTGTTGTTTTGAAAGGAATATGAAAATTTTAGAGTTATTATATTATACATATAAATTTTACGTGCTACTGACTTAAATAATTAAATAATAATAAAACATTTACCACGTGGAGCTCGATGGGGTAGTGGTTAGCGCGTTCGGTCTGATGTAAATGTCAAGCAAATTTCGCAAGTGCCGGTCATAGGATGGGTGACCACAATTTACTAATTCAAGCGTCTGCATACTTCGCAAGGCACGTTTAGTATTTGGACCCAGCTGTATCTACTGTCGTTAATACCCACCAATCTGCATGGGGCTTACTTGGGTCATGACCGTTTTCACCCAATTTGAATCCATCCATGGGCCCAGCAGAGGGGACATTAAAAGGCTGACGATGATCGATAAATTATCCATCGTAAGCAACAATCAACAGAACAATAATAAAAATCTTTATTGCACTATACTCAAACAGGACAGATTACAAAAAAGCTATTGAAAACAGAGTGGTAAGTGTAAGTTTTACGCTAACGCTTTCACTAGTGAGCGCGTTAAGAATTTGTATGGAGATTTGTATTTCTTGGTAGTTACCGCTAGGGGCGCTGTACCGGATTCCATACTAAAATCTGAACGCGCTCACGATCGACAGTGAACGTACACGTCAAAATAACTTACACTAAGCGCTCTGTACACAAATGGCAAATGGCAAAAGTACAGAATTTTCATGAAAACGAGAAAAAAAGTAATTTTTATTTCCAGAGTTTTATAAAATTCGTACATAAGTTAAAAACTAAAAAAGTTAAACATGGGCTTACCACATGCCGCTTAAACTAGTGCAAAAAGTATGTATATTGTACGAATGTGTCATTGGTCCCCAGGTCGGCAATCCATTGTGACGTGTAGTGTTGTATTATGAATGCTGGCAGGATAAAAATGGAATGAAGTAGACAAGTAGGAATAGAGCAACTTTTTAGACTACATTTTACTATTGATTTTTAATATATTAAACCCATTTCTCTAGGCCAAGTTTTTAATAAAAATAATTATATTATAACCTTTAAGTAGAGGAAAGTATTCAAAATATGGTAAATTATTCTATATATAATTTTTAATACACTTTAGGAATAACCCGAGGAGCTCGACGGCACAGTGGTAAACGTTCTCGGTCTATGATACGGTTTTTGAGCAACTTTCGAAATCGTCGGTCATGGGATGGGTGAGTGATCTCGATCTCCTCTGTGTTTCGGAAAGTTGAGGTGTTAGCCTTAATTTCATCTGCAGTCGTTAAGATCAATCAATCCCCGCGTGATGGGTGGCCCATTTCCCTATTTGATTGCACCCTTAGTGAACGCCTGAGCACCAGAAGTGGGGATATTAATCAAAATCAAAATTATTTATTCAGTCTAGGCTGTTACAAGCATTTGTGAAAGTCGAGAGCTACGCCATTGTAAATCGACGGCGGGAGACCTTGTACCGAGAATGGACTAGTGATGATGATGAGGAATAATCTAAGAAGGAATTTCTATATTTGATAATAGGGATCATACTCTATGTTCGATTATTTTATTAGCCTGTGTATTTATTTCCATGCAGCAAACATAGTAAACATGTTAGGGAGCTTGATCTTGATTAAATGTTAAGACATATCAGCATAAAGCTATTATGTGATTACCGCTTTACAAGGTTAACCGATATCAAAACATATTTGAAATCACAACATCGCTAGCCAAAATAAGTTAAATCAATTTTTCAATGGAGAAAGTAATTTAGAGAAGAAACTCTAGGGAGTTGATGCAGTAAAAAAATTAGGCGTCAAAAACATGATATCGTTTTTCTTAGTCTGTTAAAAATCGGTCTTATATATATATTATTTTATGTGTATAATATGTATTATTCTATGTGTATTCTTTACTTAAAACACAAAATCATTTAAATCGGAAACTTTTGAATGAAATCCTTTTTTTTATAAAAAGCTAAAAGAAGCTGGTTCAAACCGCTTTGACAAAGTGGAATTTTGAAATATTAAACTCGCGTATGGGAATTATTCTGACGTTTTTATACATATATATAAGTTTTTAAAGATAAGTTTGATTGATACATCAAAGGTTAAGGTTAATTTTTTTAAAAGGTTAAGGTTAATATATCAAAGGTTAAGGTTAATTTAAGAATAGCTACAACACTAATGTCTTGTAGGTATACTTCATTAGGTATTTATCATTTTTAAAATTTCGTTATTTCTCCCGCTCCCGCACGCACATATATTTTTCAAATTAAATCTGATTTTCTTTATTCTAGCACTTTTATCAAACGAAATCATATTTCAAAGACTATACTTTAAAAATCATTACTTTCGACGTGGAAAACTGTTCAGTAGTGAAGTTGACAAGTAAAATGATGGAAAATAATTACAGTGCACCTTCAAAAATGTTCAGCTTGTTAACCGGGTGCCACCGCCTGAAGGGAACAGTGTAATTGCAATTATAATACGAAATTGCGAGCTATAAAATTTGTTTGTTAAATAAGTTGTTGCTAAACACAGTAAATTACAAATCTCAGCAGGAAACTATTTAATACTCAGATTTCAAAAGTTTGTATTATTTGTATCGGAAATTTTTATGATCCTTTTCTTGCTTTTTTGTATTTTGTTTGTCATGTCTATTATTTAACTATACTTTCATTGAGGGTGCAAATATAGTTTTAATCGGCGACATAATAATAAAGGGATAAAATTGAATTATTTGAGTTCTAGAGGTGTGTATGTATTTATGATATATTCTGAAATTAGTATATTTGAGAGAGGAAACATATTAAATCATGAAATTAATTGAAAGTGTATAATATTTGGTATCAAACTGTTAGTTATTACTGGTTTTAAATAAATACATATGAAATGACGTTTGTTAGTGTCCACTTAAACTGGAGAACGGTTGGTTGAATTTGGCAAACTTTATTTTTAAATATTTGTAGTAGTTAAGGAAGGTTTAAAATGTAAGAAAATATGAAGAAATTGCAAGGATAATAGTAAAAACAACAAATTATGCGTACCTCAGACAGGGTATGTTCACTTACTGCATTGATTAAACTTGAACACATTATTTAATTCTGAGCTAGTTAGGTGCGGTTACATTAATTTCATTGGCTATATATTTTTTGCTTCATACATACTACAAATAAGTTGTTATACTGTTTATTTCGTAGCATAAATGTCCTCATTTATTCCCTTTTCCACTGAGGTGCGAGGGCGAATATTACGAGAAATTACGGTGTGGACGAGATTTTTAACGAGCAAGCTCGAACTGCAAATACCCAGATAATCCAGCTTTGGCCCGTAGCCGCTTGGATACTCATAGCTTTATGATTGCAGAACAATCGTACAGTCGTCAAGTTAAATTTATATTTGCAAAAAACTGTTCCGCGTTTCTTTTAAGGTTATCTTGTATCTCCACTTACGTACCCTCACAAATACGCAAACATAGAGTGAAGACGCGCTCGCTTGATTTAATTTTTTTTTTATCGCAGAATTAAACAGTTAACCTAGGCTTTGACGACAGGAGACTTTGTACTGAGACGAATCTGCAAGAAACAACTTTTTTCTCTTTGTTTTATTTCATACAGAGAAGTCTTATCGAAAGTGACTTAATTAGACTATCTCACTTTCCATTACAATATGAGAAATATTATGTAACTAATTTAATGCCATATGTGTTCTAGCAAACTTTTTGTAGTAATAAATTTTCCTACTTTTTTCAAGTTTTCAGAAAATAATATTTTCCAATTTCGTCTCATAAAATTTATTTTGTTAAATATTTATAAGTTACAATCTTCCGTATTTTCGGAATGTAAAACAGAAATCTGTATTTTCATTTGTTGTACATAAACCAGAGCTTTATTTATAATAATTTATATAGAATTAAAATTGATAACAAGACGAAGACAAAATATAGACAACTGGAAATACTGATTACACGCAGATAAAGGCGTGCCCTAACGTTAGTGTTATATACAGACATACCGCATATTTTTATAGGTTAAAAAAGTCAATGGATAAAGAAGTTCATTGATTCAAACGTTTAAGTTGTGTACTAGTTTTAAAAGTAAGTATAAGTGTGGGTGTGACGTCCGAAATGCATAATTTATTTACTTATCGTTTTGTTACTTTCATATGTATCATTTGCGTGCATGCTTAGTCTGTACTATGCAAATAGAATTTAAACGTTTAAGTACTATGTGGCATGCGTGTGTTAAAAAAGGAAAGGGTCTAGTTGAAAATCAGCATCGGATATACACGCCATCTTTCACTTATTTCGTTTTCATTTTACAAGTAGAAATTAATTTATTCACTTCACATTGGCAGAATTGTGCGAAATGAGTAGCCATTAATATAATATAATAAGCTATTAATATAAGAAGAAGAAGAAGAAAATCAGCTTCATTGTCACTGACAAATGCTGAACTAGATTCCGTTTTGACACAGGCATGGAACACTCTTTATTATTTTTTTCCTTTCTTTCGTATGTTTGTTTTATTCTATTATGTCCTATATCTGTGTTGAATAAATGAATTTGAATTTGAAAGTGTAAAGGACTCTAATGACATAATGAAGGTTTTGCGTGCACGAATCCTTCATTGTAATCGGTCTATTGTAATTTTCTATGCTTTCATTATTAACAAGACTGTTCTCTAGATGGCAACGTTAATGTACAATCAACAGCACATCAGCTTTGTTAATATGTAACATAAACATCCTCGAGCTTGTCGTTTAACGCAGCGTTGTAACACCATAGAGGTTCAATCGAATAAAATCTTTATTAACTTTTCATGTTCGTAGGTTCTGTGTTTTTATAGTTTCTAGTAACGCTGCCGAAGTCCTGATTGACCTGTCAACCTGACAAATCATTCACGGTTTCATTTGGCGTTTAAAAGTCGAAACATAATATGGGATGACGTACACGGTGGAGCCGCTAAAGTGAATATTTTTTTATTTTTTTTTATTTGTTTATTTTAGGTCGTTTTTTAACATCAAGGTAATCAACGACCACGTTTGACATACAATATTTATATTAATTCATACATGTTAATAGTTTTTAAGAAATTTAAAGTTCGAGTATATCCTTCTTGACCTAGATAATCTTTCAAGTTAGCATTAGCAGGTATATTACATAATCGTTTTTCATTACTATAAGAAGTACATTCTATTAGGAGGTGATTTACAGTTAGATCTAGTCCACATTTGCATTTGTTTTTAGGGGTTTTGGTTATTAAATGGATATGTGTCATGTTTGTGTGCCCAATACGTAATCTGGTAATGACTACTTGATCCCTTCTACATGAAGATATTTTTAGTGGTTTGTCAAAAATAGAATTTCGGACATTATATAATTTTGTTGTATTTTCTGTCTTCCAATGTTGGTCCCAAAATTTTTTTACTTTATATTTTATGAATTTTTGTACTTCCTTTGGTGTTGATTTAAATACTCTGGATATATCATTTTCATTTGTTGCATTTCTAGCTTCAGTGTCTACTTTATCATTGCCAATTATACTTTGGTGGCTAGGAATCCATATTAATTCGATCAAGAAATTGTTATTTAGCAGGTTTTCAATTTTGTATTTAATTTCCATAATAAGTGGGTTTGTATTATTAGCATTTTGTAAAGCTGTTAGGCATGATTTTGAGTCTGTATAAATAATGTATTTTTGTGAATAATTTGATTCTTGTTCTATTATTTCTAGAGTTTTTAAAATAGCTGTAGCTTCGCAGCTGAAAATTGAAAAGAAGTCCCAAAGTCTATATCGATGAATTTTATCACCGGATACAATTGCGATTCCTGACTTTCCATTCATAACGGAACCATCAGTGTAGTAAACCTTACAATTGTTGTATCTACTATTTATTTCATTAAATAACGTTTTATATATGTGTTTTGGTGTATTATATTTCAGATTTTTGGCTAATTCTAGGTTAATGGGTAATTCATAATTTTCCCACGGTCCGTAAGCATTAAGTTTTTTTGTGAAAATTGGAGGGATCTTAAATTGTATTTCATTTAAGTAATTACGAACTCTGATCCGTAGGGGTCTCGACAGGTCGGGTTGGAATTTGTATTCAACGTCTACAGCTGTTATTTTATTATAACAATTATATGTCGAGGTTTGTGGACATGATAAAATATTAATAGTGTATACAATCGCAAGTTGTTTCCTCCGCAATTCTAGTGGCATCTCTCCAGCCTCCGCCAATATACTTTTAATAGGACTTGTTTTAAAGGCACCAATACATAGTCTAAGTGCTGTATTTTGAATACTTTCTAGTGATTTTAGGGTGCGTTTTTTTGCAGAATCATAAATGACAGAGCCATAATCAATTTTTTGCTGTATTATAGCACGATACGTTTGCATTAGAGATTTTCTATCAGCTCCCCAAGTTGTTGATGATAAGATTTTGATTATGTTCATTCTTTTATAACATTCTGATTTAAGTTGATTTATATGTGTAGTCCATGTAAACTTTTTGTCAATTGTTAATCCTAAAATTTTTATACTATTTACTTCTTTTATTTTATGTTGGTCTAATGTTAATTTAATGTTTCTAGACTTCGTTCTATTCTTTGTTATAATAATGAATTCAGTTTTAGTTTTTGAAAATTTGAACCCAGATTCGTTAGACCATTCTTGAAGCTTATTTAATGAATTTTGAACAAGTTTTAATGTAGGTTTAAGTGATCTACCACTACATGTTATTGTTAGATCATCAGCAAAGAGAAATCCCTTTACAGGTTTTTCAACAAATTTAAGAACATCATTAATAGCAAGTAAAAAGAGAATTACACTGAGTACTGACCCTTGGGGCAGGCCGTTTTCGATTGTAACAGAATCAGATAGTATATCATTTATCCTTACTTTAATAGTTCTATTAGAGAGAAAATTTTTAACAAACGCTAGGGTGTTACCTTTTATGTCAATATCATTTAGTAACTTTAGGACTCTGTGTTTCCACACCATTTCATATGCTTTTTCTATATCCAGAGCTACAATCACAGAATAATGTTTATTTGCTATACTATCGAGTATCTCACTCTCAATATTCATTAAATGGTCGATTGATGATCTAAATTGACGAAAACCGTACTGAAATTGTGATAAATAATTGTTTGATTCTACATACCATCTGATTCTTTTACTGATAATTTTTTCAAAAATTTCGCATAGGTTACATGTTAAGGAAATAGGTCTATAACTTGTTTTTAAGCTTGATATTTTACCGGGTTTTAGTATTAGGATTACTAATGCTTCTCTCCAACTATCAGGAAATACCTGATTTTCCCACATGTAGTTATACATTTGGAGTAAGTATTCAAGTCCACTATTTGGTAAGTGTTTAATTATAATATTTGGGATATTATCCGGACCAGGACTTGAATTACCTAATTGGGAAAGTACCAGTAATAATTCATGCATGCATATTTTCTTATTGACTGGATTTGAATTATCATTTAAATCAAAGTTCATGTTGGTCTCCTGGTTTGTTTTAAAATCTTTAAATCCGTTGTTGTAGTTATCTGAGTTCGAATTTCTTGCAAACGTGTTCGCTAGTAACTGGGATATTTCCGTAGCGTCTGTAGTATATAATCCATCAGACTTTTCGAGTATGATATTATCAATTCTAGCGGTACGATGATTAAGTTTTTGTATCTTTTTCCACATATCACCAATAGGTGTCTTATTACTAATCGATGACACCCAATTTCGCCAATATTGTTTTCTGTTTTCTTTAAGTAGTCTTCTAAAGTATGCTCTCTTTTTCTTATGATCTATTTTATATTTTGAATACGGATCGTTGCTGGCGTGTTTTTTAAATAGTTTCAGTGCTTTTTTGGTATCTTTCATTGCAATTTTACACTCCTCATTCCACCACGGTAAATTATTATTTTTTATCCTACCTGATGTTTTGGGAATTGACTTCTTGGCTGCTTCAATGATGATTTCTGTAAATTTTTCGATTATAGTGTTGATCGAATTTTCAGATACGTTTTTAATTGGAATCAGATTGTGAATATTTTGTTCAAATTCATCTTTAAACATTGGCCAATTAGCTTTATCAACTTTCCATTTTTTTGGTAATATTATACTCTTTGAGATACGAGGGTCAAACTGAAAGTTCTTAGAACTGGCCACTTATAAACAATATAATAAAAAAATAATTTTTAAATTTGAAAATATAACTCTTTGCCAATATTACTGAGTATATATTTCATTCATTTGTCATTTGTTTTACGATTTGGCGGCAAATTGAAAATTGTCTGTGTCACGTCATCATGAATTTAACACGAGAAAATTTTCGTGCAATGATTTTTTATGACTTTCGATGTCATTTAAGTCAACAAGAAAGTTATGATAGACTACGATTGGCCTTTCACGATGAAGCCCCATCTCGTGCGACTGTTTACAACTGGTTTAATGAGTTTAAACGTGGTCGCACTAATCTCACTGATGATTTACGTGAGGGACGGCCTTCTACGGCGACGACTGAAGATAACATCTGTGTTGTGCGGCGTATGATAGAGACTGACAAAAGAGTGACCTATCAACAGATTCGGACAAGCTTAGGCATCGGTATGAGTCAAGTGCACAAAATCCTCCACGAACATTTAGCGGTCAGGAAGCTTTGCGCCCGGTGGATACCTCATAATTTGACTGAGGCTCAAAAACTCCATCGTGTGGATTGGTGTCGTAAAATGATTGAAAGATTTAACGGAGGTGACTCAAATGCTGTGTTCGACATACTAACAGGTGACGAAAGCTGGATTTACTGTTATGATCCTAAAACCAAAATCAATCTGCTCAGTGGGTGTTTCCTTTCGAGGAGTTGCCAACTAAAGTGAAGAGAGATCGAAGTGCGGGAAAAAAAATGGTGGCCTCGTTCTTTGGAAGGATAGGTCATTTTGCAACAATTGTGTTAGAGGATCAAAAAACAGTTTCTGCAGAATGGTACACTACCAATTGTTTGCCACTTGTCTTGGAAAAAGTTCGAGAGAAACGACCTCGCAGTAGGATCCTCCTTCACCACGACAACGCCTCGTCGCACACCGCCAAGCGAACGATCGACTATTTGGCGACATCAAACGTTGAATTACTGGGTCACCCGCCGTATAGCCCCGACCTCGCGCCTTGTGATTTTTATTTATTTCCAAAAATTTAAGAAAAACTTAAAGGAAAGCGGTTTATGAATGCTGAAGAAGCGGTGGCTGCGTATCGCGATGCCATTGAAGAGACCCCTAAGGACGAGTGGGCAAAGTGCTTTTCCCAGTGGTTCCATCGCATGCAGCGGTGTATTGACGTGAATGGACAATATTTTGAAAAGATATAATAAAACTAATAACTGGCTAATGTAATCAGTTTTTGATTTTCTAAGAACTTTCAGTTTGACCCTCGTATCAGAAGAAAATTGAGATGTTATAGAAATTGGGTAATGGTCACTGTCATATAATTCGTCTAAGGCGTTCCATTCAAAATATGACGTTATATTTTGTGAAGCCAAAGTTAAATCTATATTACTTGTGCGACCAGTATTTCTATCAAAATGTGTGGGTTGGCCAGTATTTAATAACATTATATCAGAATGTTCATCAAGCCACTCAGCTATACTATTACCCCTAGTGTCACATTTTTCTGAACCCCAATAAAAATGATGGCTATTAAAATCTCCTGAAATTATGAACGGCGGTGGTAGTTGAGTAATCAATTGATTGAATTCATTTAGATTAAGTGTATTACTATTAGGTAGATAAACATTACATATTGTAATAGTTAAGGGATATTTAATTTTAATTGCTACTGCCTCAAGATTCGTATTCAATATTATTTGTTCGGAAATTGTGTGAGATTTTATAAATATAGCTACTCCTCCGCTAGCCCTATTACTATGCACTCGATTTTTGAAGAAGTGTTCATAACCCCTCAGCCGAGCACAATACTTGGCACTAAAATTAGTTTCCTGTAAACAAATGCAAGTGGGACATAATCGTTTAGTTAAAATTTTGATATTTTCTAGTCGCTTAAAATAACCATTAACATTCCATTGCAGAATATCCATATTTATACACTATAAAATAATTGGTTTTTATTTAACTTATTTATCTGTCTCTGATGTGACAATAGAATTGTGGTTTAATAATTCATGTAGCTTTCTAGATAATCGTGAACATCTATTTTTCAAACTTTTGTTCATTTTACTGTGAAGTGTATTACACATTATAATAAGATCTTTAATATTTTCTGTGTATGAATAAACTAGTTCTTTTATATTTTGTTTTCCTCTTGAATTATCTAGTAAACTAATAAATTGGTCTAAACTAATAGGTAATATTTCTTCGTTACTTAATTCTGTTATACTGTCTCTTATTTCATTCCAAACTTCTTCTTCTGTCCTAGGGTCGATTTTCTTTAATTTCTTTTTAGTTTTAATCTTTATTTCCATGTCATCTTGTGATACATTACTACTAGATTCATCAGTGTCGATATCGAGTGATACATGATGGTCTTTTTGTGCACACTTTTTTATTACTTCTACGTTTGATGAGTTACTGGTGGTCGGTGAATGAAGTCGCTTCTTTCCTTTTAAATTTGTTTGAGACGGTGTTATGAATTCGTATGTGTTCTGGATATTAATTACTGGTTCTGTTATTACAGTGTCATCATTTCTTTCAAAAATTCTTTTTATTTCTTGTGTTGTTTGGCTTTCTGATTGTTGTTGGTAGGATTGGGAAGTTGTGGTATTTTGTGGACAATTTTTAGATAAATGACCCTCAGTATTGCATGTAAAACATTTTAAGGCATCAGTTGATACGTAAATCCAGTAATTTGTCCCTTCAAATGTCAATTGGAATGATTCTGGTAGACGTGTATTATCTTCTGGGCTAACATATAACTGTCTTCTAAAACTTAATATATGAGAAAAACCTGGATCTGTCACTCCTATTTTCATGAATGTTATAGGGGACATTATTTGTATATTTAATTCATGAAATTTTTGTTCGATCACATAATTGGGAATCACGGGACATACGTTTGATAAAACAATTCTTTTATTTCTAGTAATCAATGGTTTTATTTCTAGTATGTGTTCTTTAATATTAATCTTTGTATTTTCGTCTAACAATTTATCTGCAGTCTTTTTAGTGTCAAGGTATATACAAATACGTGCATTGGAAATACGAGATATAAATCGAATACAAGTCGCTGGTATAATTGATGATAAAGCAATAATGTACTCCCTGAGTGTTATTCCATCAATCGAATCCAATACGATGGCCTGATCTTTCTTGGGAAAACATGTTGATGACGTCACGCTAGCGTAGCTTGAAGTAGGTTTATGTTGATAGTTTATAGTTGATTGTGACATTGGGGGGTTTTGAGACGCTGGGATTGGATACATTTTGTTTTAAAGGGGCTCCTGTTTCCAGGAGTTGCCCTGTTTAAGTAAAATTAATATTCACTAAGTACGAATATAAAACACGACAACAACAGGTAAAAAGGAGAATGGACGCGCGTCCGTCGTGACTACCCGCGCTGAACTGGTGAATATTTTTGTTTACAATAAAACGCAGAAGAACTAAGAAAATATGTATAATGATTGCCTAAAATAAATGGAATTTATAAAACATTTATTATTTTTTTTTGAAGAAACTAACGTTTTAGAAAATGCCATCATTAGAGGACCTTGTAAATACCAAAACACGTTGCTTTAAAATTTTATTCAGCAGTTCAATTTCGGTTTAACGTTCTTAATCCTAAAGTGAGGCAGCTTACTGAGCATTCCACTATTATGTGCATCCCTAGGCTAGTCTAAATAAGCGTCTTGGGTTTTTCATTCCATTGCCCACATCCAACGTGTGGTATATTGCTCTATTTCTAAAGCAGTAAAGTTTATAATTCATTGAAAATGCAGCTCTATCGTTCAAATGGAACGTCTGCAATAAGACTGGATTTCAAGCTAGGGTTGTTATGTCAATCGACTGTACACGACAATTTATTTTATACGATGATTTGAAACATATCATTTTATTTGTAAAACTAACAATTAAAAATAATATTAATCAATTTATATTAAAACAACAAACATTGAAATGATTTGTTTATTATGAGTCATAACTACAATCTTAATATTTAATATACAAAAATTGTTATGATTTAATGTTAATGAATTTATTTAAATATTATTTACGTATTATTGTTATTTTGTGATGGCTAATTTCATTTCTTTTTAAGTCCCTTTTATACAAACACTTAAGTACGGCAATTGTCTTCGAAATCGGCATAAACTCATAGTCATATGTCATTATTATTTTAGCAATGTAAAAATAGGGCATCCCTAGCTTGCGATGGATCGACGCACTCAGGAAATGAGAAGGTGACTCGGTGTTTGCAGCAGGAACCGTATCGATATAGTTCGGTACATAACATCATACTTATAGGTATTGGCTCTGAGGATTATTAGCAATTTCTGGGTAACGCATGGTAATACCATGCTCGTTATTGCACTGCAATATTTTTAGAATTGGCGGCAATTCCGTTAACATAAAATAATGGCTCGTTAATACTGGTCGATGGTCGAACACTTCTATTTCTGAGTTTCGCTTTCATTGATTGAAAAATTGCTGACTTTAATTATTTAGAAGACTTCAAAAATCTTTACAGAAGTGAAAAAGAAATTAAGCAAAGTTCTAATGAAATCGGGCGTTTAATATTAATCACCTACATAAAACTACCGCCCTGCTACAATAGAAATTTCTGATTTATTTTTTAACGTTAGCGAGGTTTTTTGAATGCGGCTTTATTTTAAAAAATCCGTACCAATATTATAATTCTTCTATCAGTGTGTTGACTAAACAAATGTATATTACCTGCCTAATAATGTCTCCACGACTAAGGCACTGGCCTTTAAGACTGGCCTTCCCTATGGATGAAATCGAACAGACTAGGAAGAATGTATCATGAAGCACCACGAGGGCCCATTGCGTATTGATGGGTATTAACGACTGCAGATGTAGCCGGGACCAACGGCTTAACGTGTATTTGCCTTTCGAAGTATCAAGGAGCTCGAGATAGTAAATATTTAGTCTCCCATCGTATGATCGGCCTTTACGAAATTTCAAGACGTTGTTACTCAAACGCGCTAAATACTGCACTGCAAATCATTCAAATAAAATTCGTTTCGTCCGTTTGTTAGTATTTTTAGTTTGTAGTGTTCAAATAGAGCAACGACGCGGGGAGACTGTTTCATAACATGCAAGAAAGATATTTGCCAACTCAATCGTTGCATAAAAACAGCCCCTGATAAACCTATCCAAAAACGGATATTAGATGTTGAATGGGAAATATTCAATATGAACCTCCCCTGAATGACGCCGTGAACTCTAATATTACCTTTGATATGAGGGGAGCATCTATCATATACGCAAACAACGGTATCGACGCTCAACCATTCAGTCTACTTGATACTGATTCTTTAAAAGATAATACGTAACTTTAAAAATTATGGCATTTCGTGCTGGATAGTGTCGTACGGGATCAGAATTTTTAAGAGCGTGTATCCAGTTTTTTTGTTCTAGTCTAAACTCGATAAGTCAAAAAAAAATTACCCAAGGAATTTCATCGGTAATCAGTTCACAGATATATTTAAAAAATCAGTCGAATTAAGATTCGTGAACCTCCTATTGTGAATTTCGTTAAAAAGAGCTCCACAAGTAAAAGATAACGAAGTTCATATCAAGGAAATTAAGTTGTTAAGTTAGAGTCTACTGATTTTCTGAGAAAAAAATTTTTTCACAGAAAAATGTGATCACGTTGATTTAATCTAGTTTTCTTTTTACTTTAGACCTATTATTAATTCTCCGCTATTCGTCTGCCGATCTGGTACTATCTCAGGAGCCGTGATAGCTACACAGTTGAAAGGATGAAGGTCCATAAGGGGCTTTTCCGGTCCTGAAAGGTGCTTGAAAGTAACTCAATTTTAAGTTGATTGGCGCAATTCTTTCATATTTTCAAACGTTTTGGAACCATTTATTTTTGTTTTTCTCACGAAGGCAACCTTATCGTACATAGAGCATTAGGTTAAAAATATGGAGCGATTATTGGAGCGTTATACCGGTGTCGTCTAGACGCTGTATCAGGCAGCATTGCGGAAAGCGTTCACATCCGGCGTCACCGAGCTCATCCGATTTGTGGAAATGGCAATTTATATTATTTCTTATTTACAGAATTTATGTGTGGAATAGAGATGTGGTGCTAGAGGTGAATGCTCAGAATTCTTTGAACTTGGAAACGCGTTAATACATTGATCCTGCAACTCAAAATTAAAACTTGATTATTCAGTGACAACAACGCATTCTGGCCACACAATACCCAGAGGCGATAAAAGACAGCAAAACTAATTGTAGTGGTAAAATTCGCTCACCAACTAGATGGCTCGATCAGCCGAAACGCCCATTACCGTGTTTTTATGCCATAGTAAGTGACGCGCTGGACAGGGAGGACCATTGGAGGCAAATGATTTGATGCTTACCATGATCCTTAGTGTTGAGCCACTGACTAGAATAATAACAGAATATAATATTCTAAGGTAAAAGTGTTCATATGGTGCTTTTCTTTTTTCACGAAGCTAAAGTTTCGTAACAAATGGGAATTTACCTGGCTCCATTTCGGCTATTCTCTCGATGCGCCGTGAATTTTTCAAACTTGCGCTTGCATTAAAATTTCAACATAACGGGCACAATAGACTGTTGCCGTACACATTATGTATAGTTCTTTTATAGTTTTGGTTGTTTCTGAATGAAATTACTAGTTTTATGAGCTAGGGTTTTATTTATCTATATCAATTTGCAACATGTAGGTACTTAAAAGGGATTAAACATGAAACTTAAAACTAAGGTAATTTTCGCAATAAGTATTTGTTCTCGTATATTTATTTTAGTAGTTTCGTCCATGGGATAGGCGAAAGAATAGCCATACAGTCAAATCATGGGTTAAATATATATTATATTATTTTATAAGGCAAAGCCTAATTTAAAACGGCTGATAGCCAGATCTTTAGATTTAAATTTCTTCTAATCTTTTCTTCTTTTTTTGATTCCGTCTTGTTTTGTCCAGGGTAATTATTTTACATATCCGGGAAGGTCAAATCAGATTTCTCCAAAAGTGGAGCTAATATAGTCAAAAATCGGTATAGTTTTCTGGGCAAGGTAAGAGATCCTGAAGGGAAGGCGAGATAGTCTTGTATCTTTGCAGGAGGTGATGAATCAGAACGAGTCGCTGGATATTGTAATCTAAAAACAAGTGGCAGTGGATGTCCTATGCTGTACTTAACATTTTTGTGGTAGTAAGCAGCTAATACTCCAGAGTAATTTTTGAGATATCTGTATAAATTGTTTCATAACCTAGCCATTCTGATAACTTTTCATAAACAGCTTCTTTTGTTTGTAAGTTGTTATCTATATTTATCTCTAATTGTGGAAATTTCCCTTCTTAAGAACTTTTATAACAAACCCAGTGTTCATTTCTATTTATGATTTTTTCCTAAAATAATTATTTATATTTATTAATAATAATTTCCTAAAATTTCCTAATATGCTGATATTTCACAGACATCATTAAGAATATATGGAAATTTACAATGAGTATTTATAACTGTTAATGATGAAGAAGACTCAGACGAATAAATTTATCTACTAAACGGTGATTATTTATACGGTGAATTTTAAGCTTTAAGGGTGAATTGATATTTTAAATATTTGAATCATAAAAGTAATGAAGAAATATTGCACCCTAATTGCATAGATATAATAGGAGTAGTATTCATTGCTCCTGTGATAAGTCTTAAATTTTTATTTTGAATCTTCTCTAATTTTTGAACAAGAAAAGGGTGAGATGTGTAGCATAGTAAGCTATATTCGAAACGGGAACGGACAATGGATTTATACAGCATAAGTAAGATTTTTGGATCAGCTCCTCAATAAGTTCGAGCTAAGGACTTTAAGATGTTAAAAACTCTTAATGATTTGTCTCCTAAGTCAGCTATATGTTTATTTCATGATAGGTTCTTAGTGAATATGATGCCGAGGAACTAACTTAGCATCATTACTTACGGGAAGTGGATTGCCATCATATATGATATTGGTGAGTAACATTTTCTTTTTGCTGAATACTACAACATTGGTTTGAGTGACATTAATATCTAATTTCAGATATATACATACTTTTTTTAACGCATGGTTAAGTCTTTTTTCCACTTGAGACATCTTTGTGCCAGTACAGTAAACTATGAGATTATCAGCATATTGCAAACTATTTATATAATTTCCTTATATACTATTTAAGTTGTGTATATACAGAATAAATAACAATGGGCTGAGTATCCTTGGCAAACTCTTTTATTAGACATTTGTGGTCCAAACAAATAATTTTGAAATTTAACATAAACCTCCAACAAACATAAAAAAATTAAGATCCATTTCACTAATTTCACAGGTAACTGGAGAGAATAAAATTCTTCTACTAAAATACGATGGTCGACATTATTGAAGGCGCCTATGATATCAAAGATGAAACACACAAGAAACTTACGACGACCGAACGACCTCTACTAAAGCCAAACCGATTATAAGGCAATAAATAATTGTATTCCATAAAGTATTCTAATCTTTGTTTATCAACTGTTTGAAAAGTTTTGCTGCACAAGATGTTAGAGCTATAGGTATATAGGAGTTATGGTCATCTTTATCTTTAGAATGGGGACCAAACAATCGACTTTCCACGATTTAGGAATAATTGACTTTTCCCATAGTGAATTATAGATTTGCAAAACTATTTTGTAATTGAAAGGACTAATGGTTTTAAACATTTTGTGTGAGATGTGATCTAAACCAAAAGTCTCTCTGTGGGGATTTATGGCGCTTAATAATTCTATTAAAGTGAATGGATTCATAAAAAAAAATCATTATCAAGGCAGTGATCAGAAAAGAATTTTAATGGTGGAGATTGAGTGTTAGAGGTGTACTTATCTAAAAGGACATCCAATTGTTTGTATTTAAATTAAAAGTAGGCCTGTATGGTTTTTTTAATTTTCTTATATTAGCCCAAATCAATGATAAAGTTTTACATAATTCTATCCATGCTTTTTTCCTTTCTTTCTTAATTTTTTCTGTGCTTGTTTTTGTTTAAACAGTATATAATTTTATTCAGAAGGATATTGTTTAGCAATATTTTGGAAAGCTGATCATAACACCCGTATGGATTAGTTGTATCAAAATTAACATCTCTAAATTTGATATCAGTTAAATGCATATATTTTTCCAGTTCACAGTTTTATAATTAGGTTTATATCATTTACACTATCATTATTATTACCTACTATAATTTACACTATTATTATTATTATGTAATAACAGGCAAGTGGTAACTACATAGGCAGTCGTCATGTACCTGCCAATTACATCGTAGTGCTAAATCAGGTGAAACTAAGGTTAAATCCAGAGATGTACAAAATACCCTGTACAAAGTATCTGGAATACAAGATACAAAATACTTTTAAATAAAGTATTTCAGATACCAGATACGAAATACTTTCGAGAAAAGTATTTGAAATACTAGATACAAAATAGGTATCTTATAGATACTTTTTATAAATACAAATACTTTTCTAAAAAAAGATTTGAATTTAAGTTTGTTTATTAAAGACCACAAAAACCTAAATCTTAGACCAGATGGTTCCAGGGACAAAGTGGATTTTTTAAGCATTTTTCATTAGAAACAATTTTTGTAAGCTTTTATTTAGTTTTCTGTGTTTGTACTCAAATCTTACAAGCTAAATTTCACCCACTTTTCCTCCGTGTTATTTGTTTGTCAATCACAATGTAACATATAAAAATGCAAATGTTTAATACATCAGGTTTAAATTATTTTAAATTTTTTAGTTCCTTTTTAATAATATATTTTTTTTTCAATATAGCATTGTGAATGAAAAATTGCTGAAGTATAACAACAAGAATAATTATTTAAATTTAATTATAAAATTATTATTTATTTAAAAAGCTGGTTTTACGTACGACGTAAAATTACGGAGAACTGAAAATTCATTTTTTCCTAGTGAGATGAAGAGAGTGGGTAAAAATAAATACAGTACTTGGTTTTAAAAATTAATGGCGTGACTTGTGACGAGGTGAATGTGCGATAGTATGTAACGGAACGTATATTAACTTTTTTGCAGAACTACCGAAAATTATGCCCCTTTAGTGTGTTAAGCTAATTTGAAAATTTTTAGTAGAAAATACTTAGCTTCTGTGGTTGATTATAGTACGTTGGTTTGTAGGAAAGGCTTATAATACGTAGATGTACCTAAAAAGACGTAGAGTTGGTATTGCTGGTACTGTTGGTAATGCGCCATTAGTTACCATCTGATCGGATAAATCCGGTCTCAACCGGATTTGAAGTATTAATTAAGTCTTTATTTAATAAAATAAATGAAGCTTTATTTTCTTATTTCTATTAATCAAAGTAATCCCCATGCAATCAATACATCTTTGCCAACGCATTGGTAGCTTAATGATGCCTTCTTGAAGAAATCAGCTGGACGGGAGGCAACAAATATTTCAAAGGCATTTTGTACTGCCTCTCGGGAATTTATTTTTTTTCCGCTAAGACGTTATCCAAATTCTGGAAGAATTAGAAGTCTGTAGGCGCATGGTCTGTTAAGTACGGCGAATGACGGAGAACTTCAAACCCCAGCTCTTGTAGCTTGGGTACCGCCAATTGTGTAGTATGAGGTCGTACGTGGTCGTGCAGGAGCAGTAGAACCGAACGATTGACAAAACCTGGTTGGAGTTGTGCCAGCTTCTCCGTCATTGTGTTCAGTTCTTCACAATACACACAGTAAATCTGCAGTAATGCTCGTCCTGTTGGTAAGAAGCTATAATGAAATACATCCGCGTTAGACCACCAAACAGCAACCTTTTCGTAAACCAATAACGGGCAAACCAATAACGGGTGTTCGGATTCGAGTTATTTTTAACTAAATATTCATTGCGTTGATAATTGAACACTTTCTTTTTGTAAATATGTATGTTTTAGGCAAAGAATGTTTTGTGATATTTATAAAATGTAAGAAATAATCTTTTTATAAAGTATTTTATCAGAAAAAGTATTTAAAAGATACTAAGATACTAAACAAAAGTATTCAAATACAAGATACAAAATACTTCCTAAAAAAAGTATTTTAGATACAAGATGAAAATACGTATTTTGTATCTTGTATCTGTATTTCAAATACTTGTATCTAAGATAAGTCACATCTCTGGTTAAATCTAATGCATTAGGATGCCAGTTATGAGACCCAGTACTGTACCATCATTTAAGATACATAAATTGTTATCATTAATAACATGTAAAAGAGTTGAACCACGAATATCTGTTGATGCACAGCCCCACAACACAAAGAAAAAGGAAGAAAAACAGTAATTTGTGTTTCTTCCTTTTCCTTTGGCGAATCTGCAGCTAAAGGCAAAAATCGAGAATGGTTAAACTACTAAGACTAACATTTTCTTTAAATAAAAATAAAAGCTAGATTTTTATGGAGAAACCATTTTTATATAAATAAAAAATAGAGAGGAAATCTTCAAATAACACTATTGATTTAGGTTCATAGGAATACTGTTGATATTGTTTTAGATTGTTGATATGTGTAATGAAATCAATCTCGAGTTTATCACGACGCACGGCATAAAGCTTGAATGCAATTAAATGTTCATCACCTTTTCAAGTAGGTTTTATTTAATTGAACCTCTACGGAGACTCTAAGATTGTTTTTTTTAATAGAATATCACTCCTGGGCTCGTAGGTATAGTTGCTTGATCAGGGATCTAATTTTAAAACTGGAAAGCTATTGAGATGTGCCAAATGATAGAGTCGAATGCTAAGTGCAATCTTTCGACGGGCTGAGCTAAGTTTTTATAATGTTTCTTGATCATTCAATAATTTGTTTCGAAAGTGATTGAGACTTCAAACGTCACATAATACCCCCAAACGCTAGCACAATCTCTAGGTCTTTGAAAGGGATCGCTATAAATTTTGAAATTCGACAATCAGTATAGCTAGCACTTTAGTACAACAGTAGATGTAAATAAAGGGTCGTTCACCTGACTCGTAAATACTTCAGTAGTGGAAAACAGGCGGGCTGCCAACTAATGTTCTAAAGTCACACGAAATGTGGACGTACTCACATTTATTTTCGTTTCAGTAATAAACTGGTAATAAAAAAATGCAAGTACTTTAAGTAAAACACCAAAGCCCTTGCATTATTTAATTCAACGGAGGTATTTTAACACCCATGTCCGATATATAGAGAAAAGTTCATTGACTATTTTGACCCGAACGAGAATCGAACTCCGCACATCAAGAACATTTAAAAAGGGGACATTTTTAAACTAGCGTGTGAGCCACTCCACCACGGAGGTCATCAATTGTTTTTTCATCTAAGGAATGCTTGACCACACTCATATGACAGATGAGATGACGCCGGTAAAGTCACCGGAAAAAAAGCTTATTAAAATAAATATATTTTAGAATTTAAATACATTTACAATTTTTGAAATCTGTTAACTATCAATTTTTTTGTAATAAGCGATGAGGCTGCCTTGAAACTACTGTTTAAATCCTATTTTTTTTTCTATTACACGCAGCACGTCCAGGTTAGCATAAGAAATATGTCCTGCAGTTTATTTTGAATTATACCCTCATTTTTATAATTCTCAAATAAAACAAAGATAATTGAGTATTATTAATTGATTCTTTGATGGGTAAGGATTTTCCTTAAGTGTTCGATTCCTGAGAAGTGTTCTTACGTTTAGGAGCTATAATTTTTTATACTTAATTTTTATTTATATTATTTTTAAATGTTCGGTTGTCAATAAACGATTAATCTATTCTATTCTAAATCTGTGGAAGTATATTTCTCACAACATCAGAACTAATCAGCTTGTAAGTAATCACTCAGTAAAAAAGGTACCACGGATTTGACACTGGTCTTTAATCAGGAACCAAAAATCATATAGCTTTTTTGTTTATGAAACACAATTTTAGTTAAAAATGAAACATATTTTTTTCCATAATAATGTATTAACCGATCTTACAGCTACTTAAACACTTAGCTAAGGTAACTACATTTATTTACCTACTATGTTTGACTATGGACATTCATGTCCTTTGAACCGTATACGGTTCGGAGGTTCAACTTAGGATCATAGGCAGTGATCGTTGTTTCTTAATAATAAAGGTTGTTTTTTACAAATGGAATGCTATACAAATAATAAATATAATATTAATTCTACACCGTGTACTGACCAATCAAACTCTCGTTAATATTAGACTAAGGTGAGTACAGACTAGGGTATTCGCTCGAGTATTTCGATTTAATAATAATGGATGGTACTATAAAATCAAAGCTCAAAAGAGCATTTTCATATAATAATATAAAATAATCATTTTGTTGGTTTCGTTTAAAAATGAAAATCTGAGGGAACTTGGTAAGGGCTGCTTTTCTTAAAGTTTCTTGCCGGCTGTTCTACTCCCCCAAGGCTCTTAATATCAATATATTGTAAACTATTTCGTCGTTCTCTTTATAGTTCCGTGATAAGTAAATGCTCGAGTGTATACCCACTTTTACAATGATAATTATTAAAATCACTATTCACACAGGGTCATATTTCGACACACAAAAAAGATTTTTTTACATTTCTTTTTCTTAAAATTTACGTGAAACTACATCGCTTGGTGTTTGAAAAGTTATTCGTCACATTATAAAAGATTTGGAATAGTAAATATAGATATTAATACCCTTAAATGTCAGGAGATCGAAGGATTGAAATTCAAGTATTATAATAATTTTGCTTCCAGTAACATCAAATATGCATGAATGCATTAATAAACACATATTTTGTCATTATATGAAAATAAATTGTTAAAAAATTAGCTTTAGAATTTCAGTCCTTCAATGAATTTTGGTATTTACAAATTAAAGAAAGGCATCAATCAAACTGGATCAAAATTATTCAGGGAAAAATTCATATATTGACCGAATTTTGTGTGAAATAATTTTTTTTTGGTGGGTTTAATACAGTTTAGTGTTTTTGTTTCATATGTGTTTTCGCTCTTCAGAATGTTTTCTATTGAATTTTCAAATTGAAATCGTAATGATACGGTCTAATTTCGTCTACTTTTTCAAAGTATTAAAAATCATGTTTTTGAGTATCTTCGAGATAACTATAATTTACTTAAATTTTAATCTTTTGTAAATTTTATGCACATCAGGTAACGAGCACGATTATTTTCATTGTGCTATAAAACCTTAGTTGGAATACGAAATTGGAAATTAAAAATAAAAATGAAGTTATAATAGCGATTCGGAATTTAAAATTTGGTTTCAGAACTTAAAGGTTTTATGCGGAAGTCATCAATCGGATCTGACTTCGCAAATGAAATAAGTTTCGAATGAGCAAGGGGAGTCGTTCCATTTGAGACCCTTGTCGTCTCTGTTCCACAGTTCTAAGCAGTTCTCTTCTTCGCCATTCTCGTATCGGAAATTGTTCGGTTCCCCGGCATTCCAGTTGACGAAGGTCAGCGGTCTTCCGTTTGCCATCCAGAAGAAGTTGCCTTCTTCTGCTAAATCGGTGCCTGAAGTCCAAAAGTGTTCGCGGCCATAACCTGAAATAGGAAACAATATTTAAGGTATTATAATATCTATGATTAACTATTAATTTATTATATGATGTGATCGATACAAAACATATACTTAGGTAGTTAAGAATATTATTTTTTACATTAATGAATAACATTAACAAGAAATAACAGTAATTATACATCTGCCTGCAGTCGTTAATACCCACATACAATTAATTATAATTTTACACAATTAATCTTCTTACATTGACTAGTGCCAATGTCGCAAAAATCATTTTAGTCGAGCACTGTGTTGGCCAGATTGATTCACATTATTATGGCTCAGTTACAATGATCCTCGGAGATAGCACGCGATGCGCGGGTGACCTCTGTGGGTTCATCTAAATCGTTAATAAAGAAAGAGCGACCAATGAAAGCGCGTCACAGAAATCGCCCGCAACTCACATGTTTACCGCAGCGCAGTGTATCTGAACCATTACGGTTTGTCGCACATGCATTCATCGACTTCCGTTTGACACAATCATGGGATATACTCCTGAATTCAACGATATTACAGGTATTTCATATTCGGTACTAAATAAAACTGTCAATGCTGGTCATTGATTAGGATAGAAACAAAATTACAGTAAGCCAATTATCTTCAGTGCTACCATTTTATAATAGGTAGGTAAATTTTCATTTTATTTTTGAATACTTCCTTAAAACGTATTAATAAATAACTATTTTGTTACACTAAGTATAGAGCCTAAGATTTTTAATCTATGCTACTCATGGTTGAAGTTAATGTTGAATTCGTTCGTTACGATTTAAAGAAAGGACACGAAAAAATAGTGAAACGTTCATTCAGCCGCATTTAAACCCATAATTAACCCACTGCTCTTATGAACCATTATGGATCCTTCAATAGGCGTGATTAGTGATTTATACAGTGCTAGCTACTATACTCAACTTTGTGTATTTGGCCTTCAAAATTAAAATTACTTGCAAAGAATTTTATATTCTGATATATGAATTTAATTTTTTACTTTAATCCTTGGCATTTATAATGTAACTGTTTTGACATTAAAATAGACAAAAATTTATTATGTAACATTTATAATGTAACTTTTTTGACATTAAAATATACAAAAAAAATTGTAAAGAAAACAAATAAGAAATATTCAAACATTAACAAAAAAGTTAAATTTAACGACTAGAAATTTCTTTAAATGTAGTTGTTTTATTGCATTTGCCGTTAAATTATTTATGTCCCAAGATCTCGAACTTATGACCCTGTAGGGTAGTCCATCTTTATATACTTACATATGTAACACAAAAATATTGGCTAGTAAGTTATAACATTCGCTTTCTAAATGGGTTTTTGTGGGTATTGAAATTCTAATTTTCTTACTAATCATTAAAATTATTGTAATAATTAAAATATAGCTCTAGCTAGAATATTCATTACTGATTCCTTTTTTATAGCCAACGTGACAATATATTAATTTTCACATTTTTCTATAAATAGGGAAACCATGAGTTCTGGAAAAAGATTTCTAGGTCAGATCCGCGGGTGGTTTTTCTGACTACTAGAATCTAAAATAAAGTGAGTAATTAACGATAGAATGATTAGTTTAAGGTAGACTTCATTCAGGATATTCGGTATTTTATACTTCTAATGAGAAAATGAGAGCTACTTTTTTTCGGATATCACCAAGTAAGTAAGTACCAATAAAAAACTTTCCTGTCATGTATTAGTTTATATATAAAACAACAACATACACGAGAAAAAAAATAAGTAAGTATTATTATTACTATATGTATTAGTTTACAAAAACTATGTGTTCCATAGTTATTTTTACCTGAATCTTTGACGTATTGTTCTAATTTATCGTTCTCCTGTTGCGAAGAGATGGACGCGAGATGCATCCCGTGAAAGCGACAGTATTGCTGCGCTTTGAACCAGTTCGCCTGAAATCAGAAAATATGAATCATTTATATATAATGCAGCTATTTTATTAAAAATGTACCGGGAAAAATCTATTAGGTACTGAAAATTTATTACGGTGGATCGTGTTTTATTACCTATACACGACCACTCACAATTATATTTATTGTGTAGCGGGAAGGTAATTGAAGTTTCGCTTGTACTATACTATTATATAACCATCAACAGCTCATTGTTGGGGCACAGACAACCATCTACACTAGTCAGTTAAAAATAACTTTAAAGCGCTGTGATATCAGAGAGCATTGATGAAATAAAGCCGTTATTATCTATTGAACTAGGTTTCATATTATTACACTTCTATATTAATGTGCTGCACTTGACATCGACTTCGAGACTGTATAAACAAAATATGTACATAGGTTACAGTGAAACTTACAAATATGATTTATTTTATCATTTTTTAATTGTAGTTTTGTTATTCATTAATATGGTATTATTGATATTTTCTATATTTGTGCTCTTTGAATGTTGTGCAGAAGAGTGACTAAGGTTGAGATTAAAAATAAATCATTTTTTGCCTTTTAAAAAGTCATCGGCCTTCATTTGTGTATTTATAAAACTATTTAATTACCTACACATTGGCCAGTTGCTGAATAAAAAAGAAAGAAAAACGAATTAATTTCGTAAAAAGTTCGAATGCAAAATCAAGGTTTCATAAAATGATGTAATGGACTCGTTATTATCAGTTAAATAAGAAAAATATTGTAACGAAAAATTAAATGTTTTAAGAACTAAAAACAGTGACAATATTTTTCAGCGACATTTGCTGGCTTTATATATAAGTAATATGATTTTTCATAAATTAAAATGTTTATATTGTTTATATGTACGTTTTCCCGTTTTATATGGACATGGTTGTTTTTAATACTAAATACATTTAATTGGATAAATAAGTGATTCAGCTTTTTTAAATAGGTCATACGTCAAATTGAATATGAAATGATAGCAAAATTATTTATTGAAATGTTTGTGTTTTATCAAATTCTCTCCCGCAGAGTAGGATATGCCAAGATGAAATTAAAAATAAATTAATAAGTCTACAATTTACAATAGATTATTGAAGTCCCCTTTTAAGCACTTATCATACATGTTTCAGAAGACCTCCAGGCGTTTACCAAACCAGGAGTTTAAAGTTCAATAAATATATAATAAGTATTTAGGGATAAAACAATTATATTTTATAGAAACATTGGAAAATAATAGAGGAATCCTTTAATTTAGTTACATATACATAAAGATATGTTGAATTTGTTTAAAAGCTTATATTTTGTTTTTTACTTCTTTTGAATAAATCATAGACATATTTTATTTTTAATAATTTAATCGTAATTTTCTCAGCTTTCTCACATTTATTATTGTTATTATGAGTGTATCAGTCCGCCACCTTGGGCAGTCCGCCATATTGGATTTAAAATGGATTCATTTTAATATTTTTGTATATTTTGTAATCGAATCCAAAATGCACAAAATAAATCTAGGGGACCATTTTGGGCTGTTCACTATATCAGATTTTAACTGGTGTAACTTATCTAGCTATGCATTGTTTTCTATTTTTTGTGTAATGCATGTTCTTTTTTTACTTTAGTATTTATGTATATATTTTTAATTATCAATTTCGAAATTATAGTTCATCAGGAAAGTTCATGGTTGATCGTGAACGATTACATGCAGACATGTCTGCGATCTTTGTCTGAGCTATATTAATATAGCTCAAACAAAACTGGCAGACATTTCTTCTGTTAATATGTAGAAATGGGGGAAAGGAGATAGCCTAATCTATCGCTTAGAGTAATCTTCGATGTACAGAGTTATTCAAGAGGAATATTTTATGTAAAATATAGAACCAAGTCGTTGGCGGAAAATTAGTTACCTATATCACTGCAATGACTTTCGATATACAAAGTTGCACGTGTCTTTCGTAAGAAGCTTAAAGTTAATGAAAATAATTGATCGATAGATCCTGGCCATCGGATTTGTTAATTATTTATCTTCTTGATCAACATGAGCAATCGCAAACCGCAATCGCTAGGATACATTATTGAGCATCCACTCAAAATACTGAGATTATACTAGTTGAATCCGTGATTAAAATGCTAGTGGAATTGATTAAATTGCTTAATTACTAATGTTTATGAGTAAACGTTGTCAAGTGGGTTGTGTTAAAAGCCTTTTATTAACTCGCAATGTAAAATACTGTAGGTGCCGGTATAACTAAATTCTTGTAACTACATTTTGATGCAGTGATCCTAACCGATAAAGTTTTTTATACAAGTTTGTTTAGATGACAATAATACATGTTATTCTAAGTTTTAAATCTTTCAAGCATGTAGTTCATGATAGTTACCGCTAGGGCGCTGTACCCGATTCCATTCAAAATTCTTAATGCGCTCGCGCTCAATAAAATACACTATGCGCTCTATTGTATTTCGTTCTATAAAATATTGTCGCTATTATTTTACCGAAAAATAAATATATACATAGATTAAAGGTTTCCAATTAACCTACAATTATTTAACCAAATTTTACCTTGTAATTCTAAATAATTGTACCTACAATTATTTAACCGTCTTTTGTTATTAATGCAATACTAAAAAAAGTTCACTACAAAAAGTCGATGCACAATCGTCAGTCGATTATAACTGAGTATAACTAATCGTATGTAACTATAGCTTTATTTATTGAGATATTAATATCTGTTCGACACAGGTGCCGTTCACATAAGACAATTATCTTTTATATTGCGTGGTTAATTACAAAAACAGCTTTCTAAAAATTAAATCCTTTTCCTGGCATTAACGAATTGCTTCATTGTAACGGTACAATAGTGATTAAAGTGTTATTTTAATATGAATAATTGATGTGGGTTGTTATATCTAAAATCAATTTTAAACAACTAGAATAGAAATCACCAGTTAAAATGATGACCAGATATTATAAGATTTTTAAATATGAGAAAAATAAAACAATCAAACAAATATATCGACAAAGTAATCAAATTCTTTTAGGGGCATATGAACAAAAAAGAAGCTATTTATGGTAAAAAAATATATCTAAAAATATAAAAAATAAAATGTTTGAAATTTATTGCTATTTTTTTCTTTACTAATGCTTGGCATTGATATTTTGCTTAATTTTCTAAGGGTCGTGAATGAGAAAATATCAGTAAAGTCACTATAAAGCCTCGGTTCCGGCACAGGGCTTAGCTTATGAGCGATACTAAATAATTCTTTCATACATTCTTAAAGAACGCATCAAACGGTCGATGAGAATGTCTGTACTAGCTCTGGCAATCAGAGATACGTATATATACGATCTTGTCCTTGATGGTACGATACAGAATTATGAGGTCATTAATATGTTTAAATCAGACTTTTGGGGCATTGCTGTTGGGTGTGCTTTCCTTCGTCATTTATCAGCAGACAATTAGGAAAAATTAGGAATATATTCTGCAGCCAGTGATGGTATTATTTGCGACTGAATAAATTAGTAATCATAACCTTATCATTTTTCTAACGCAAAAACTTTAAAAAAGTTTTCTTTAGAATAACTTTTGTCTTTTGGTTATGATTAAGAATTAAAATTTATTTCCAACTCTTAATTCATAACAAGTAAATTTCATTATATTTGATAAATTTTGCATTCACAATGCGAAATTCAAAATAAAGTTCAATGTCGCATTCCATTTAAATGAGTCTGAATTACAATACATGCGTAACCGGTTACAGTGAAAGTTTCAAGTTTATCTTTGTTAGGAACTTCTGTAATGCGGCGAGTAAATTGCAGCGTAATGTCCGTAGAAACGTTGTTGCGACACTTGTAATCAGATAATTCTGAACTATATAGCGGATAGATTATATGAGAAAATATATATCAACATACAAATATACTTCATAAATATATTTATAGTCGTCATTCGTGAAAGTTTTCTTGTCATATTAGACTGAATCGGTACTCGTTTGAGGGATGATTTTCGAGATAAAAACTATTTTATATACTTTCTAAGTAAGTAGGTACAGTCACAGCACTTCAAATTATACAAAACCGGCACCCTTATCATCATCAGCCTTTTTGCTTCCCCACTGCAGGATATCTGACCACCCTAGGCTAATTAAGAAGACGCGTCCCGTCACCTATGGTTACGTGTGCTTTACGTTGTTCACATCTACTAATAATTGGAATGAAACTCAACTCATCTTAGCAAATGCTACAATTTATATAATTAATAAAAATAGGAATAATATATATATATAGTATTATAGAATAGTTATATACTGTACTATAATTTGTCAATGCAAAATTGATTAAATATAATAAATAGCAATAATTTAAAGTTAAATAAATAAATTTTCTATTATCTTTTGCCAGTAAATATCCATTAAAATATTATTTTCTATATAAAGCTCCAAATTATAATCTATATAAAGCGCCAGTAATTTTTTAATCTTTTTAGGGCTGAAAATGGCCTTTGGCCACTGCATTTGGTGAGATACATCGTTAAAAAAAATATATTACTTCTCGAACGAGAGGTGAAAATTCACATTGGTTAAGCGCGCGAAATTTAAAATTGCAAAATATTTATTAGGTTTTGGTAACTTTTTCAGTTTGCAATGCATTTAGTTTTAGTTTTTGTCTTTTTACCAATTTAAAATGTTATTAGATTGTATTTGCGAAGGTGAGATTTCAGCGCCCCCATTAGGGGGGCTCCCTAGGCTACAGCCTAAGGGCTAATCAGGCCCTGGGCTCAGACCTTCCTTATTGATGCTTAAAGAGTATGGGCCATGAACCACCTCATCCCGTGACCGACCCTTGCGAAAGTTGCCATCACGGGATGGGTGACCAAAAAATTATTATCTCGAGCTACCACTACGTACTTCGGAAGGCACGTTAAGCCGTTGGTCCCGGCTGCATTTGTAGTCGTTAATACCCGCCAATCCGCATTGGGCCAGCGTGAAGGGTAGGTAGTATAGCCCATGCTCCTTAACCATCCATATGGAAGACCTGAGCCCCTGCAGTGGGAATGAAATAAAGGGCTGACGATGATGATAATGACGAGATACAGCCGTGTGTAGGTACTCTAATAAAATAAGTACAAATTGGTTCTGGTTTAAATGTAAAACGCAAAAACAGACAGGTAGTTTTTTTCGCGTGTATTATTAACCATTATTATTATTTTTATATAATCCCAAGCAAGTAATTAAGACACAACTGCTTTCACAATGACTCATTTTATGTTCCCCACTTAAAATAAAACTTTAAATTTGCTCTATATCGATCACACAAATGTTTATCCACCGACAGAAAGCGGAATGTAAACAAATTGAGTTCCGAATGATGCCTACCAAATTATATCAATTCAAATGTGCAACACAGTTTTGTTACCATAGATCATTACGAATATGATAGTTTATCGATAATCGTGATATTATTATGGCTTAGAAAATCTACCGATCTTTCGATTGTCAGTGATACGATCGATTAGTAGCCCTATAGTCGTACGTTCCTATATGTGATGATTGCATCTATTATTTCAAATGACGTTTAAATATATTGGTAGATATCTTGTGAAAATAGTCGTATTATTATCACTGTCATATGTTCTATTATCGTTTGATAGTAATTTACTTCAATATTGTCAATACCGTTGAGAAAACCTAAAGTTTTAATTGTGTTATGTGACTATTTTTAAAGTATTTATATAGTATAAAGAAATAACCATTCACTTTTTATGATAAGTAAGATTTATTTGTTTCTCTACTGTTAACGCTTTTATGTAGAAGACTATTACCTAGGCATGTATTGTACAAGAAAAAAAAAATCCGTCACGTAAGACACAGAATTTTACTGTGTACCATTTAACCAATACCATTATAATAAATATCATATATCGATAAGGAAACCATCGTTTTCGCGACAATACTAGTCCAAATTATGACATTGATTCAAGTCCGTGAATAAAAGTGAATGAAATAGAACCTGCTTTTGCATGTTGCGTGCAATTCGTAAGTAATTGTATGAGTCATAACATAAGTTATAGTCTGTAGGTAATATATAAGATTTGCTGTTAAAATTGTTGTAGCGCAGTATTTAAATATAATATCAGCCTTACCTGGTGGTTAGTTTGATTCAAATTTGCATGACAAAATAAAGGAAGAACGTCGTAAACATTGGCACATATAAAATGAGGTATTTTCAAAATGATAGATAATATTAAATACTATTCATAATATTATTAGATATGATATGCAATAGTTTTAATTCGTTTGTTTCTTCAAAGTGTGACGGTTATTGTTTTTTCCATCCTCACATTAGGTGGGAATGTGAAGTAATAAATATGTTAAATTGTACCATGAAAAGCGTTTAGTTCCAAAACTAGCGATCTTTAATAAGTTAAATAAGACTTTCGTTTCTCCTCTCGTAAAATACACAAATGAATTTAATAAGTTGCTCTTATGTCATTTTTGAACATCGAAAATGTCTGTTGATAATTATATATTTATATTTTGTACTGCTTTACACTGTGTGCAATACGATTGCTAGCATATTTGCATCTTATTGTAGTCTTATTGGTTAAATAATATTAGAGTTAATAGTAAGTAGGGTTGTAGTAAGTCTCTTCGTTTTCTAAATATTAGAAGCAAAAAAATTGTATGTATTTTTAATCTTTACCAAATAAACCGAGGAAAAAGAATCTCATTCGTATCCTTGGGTT
The DNA here is from genome assembly GCA_918026875.4 of Diatraea saccharalis. Lineage (NCBI taxonomy): Eukaryota > Metazoa > Arthropoda > Insecta > Lepidoptera > Crambidae > Diatraea > Diatraea saccharalis. The sequence continues at coordinate 11,923,703 of OU893337.1, forward strand.
GGATTGAGGTGACAAGTGAGGCCATTATTAATAAAAAGAAAAAGAATACAGATTTGAGTAAGAACCTTACAACATATTGATAAAAATACATTTCGTAACTTTATAATAATTATTTTTTCATCGGTCGATTTATTAAGCAAGAATATTTCAGTTCATTTCAGTGCACTTACGTAGATTCTGATATCGTTTTCACTAATACAGAATTATGTGTTGAACATGATCGAGTTCTAGTGATTCAATTATCGCGGCCTCAGCTCTAGTGGGGGACAGTTTCACGTTTGCAGTAGATTTTGCATGGTGGTCGGGCTTCCCTTCCAGGACATTGGCTTTGTGGCTAATTACTTGGAAACCTATTATTAAGTCGTCTGAAAATTTTGATTTTTATACAAAGTAATTGGATTTCTCTACATTTTTCTAAATTACGTCTTAGTTCGAGATATAAACTGAAAATATACTCAGATTAGGTACGTAATCTATAGATAATACAGTCTTTTTAACCACTTAATAGGTTGAGTTTCATATATAAGCGTTATAATTAAATTAAATTTATAATGAAGAATAGATTAGCACGTAAAACAGTAGAAACACGTTGGACATAGCGGCATCAATCTTTACCGTTGTTTTGATATTATTTATAAATATTGCTATAGAAAGTATTGAGCGCAGACTCCAATAGGAGCGAAGCGGCCGAAGCTATAAAGATGAAATCGTGAAATGTTTTATCCATTTTTGCTAGCACCCTACATAGCTACAACATTTCACTCTCGGTCTCGACTCGTTGCTGCTACCCATGCTATGCGTTCTGGCGTAGTTAATTCACTAGTGTACTCAAAATACAGTATGATAATATATTCACAAATAATTTATTATTTTTTTATTTAAAATATAAGGAAAGTAAATTCATCATCGTATTTCATTTGGCCTCTTTATACAAGACAAAAATAAAATTCTGTTTCCTCAGCACAAGATTTCTCGCCGTAGATTTTCCAAATTAATGATTCTATTGATCAATTTTGTATTCCCAACACTATACTGAAAATATTCTTAATGAAAAATTCTTATAAATCCACTTTATCCATGATTATATTTAATCAATTTTGCATTCACTCGGATTGCGAAAGATCATGGGTTGTAGTCCCAGCTCAGAGTGCCAGGGATAAAGTGTTTGTTTTTTTAAGAATATCAATGGTGTTTGGACTTTTATAAGTCATTATTACCTAGATTCATCATCATTATCAGCCCTTCCACGTCCCCACTGCAGGGGCACAGGCCTTCTTTATGAATGGTTAAGGAGTATGGGCCATGACCCTCCACGCTGGCCCACTGTGGATTGGAGGGTATTAACGACTGCAAATGCAGACGGGACCAACAGCTTAACGTGACTTCCGAAGCACGGAGTAGCTCGAGATACTAATTTTTTGGTCACCCATCCCGTGACCGACCTTTGCGAAAGTTGCTTAACAACAACGATCGAGGGCCGCGGCGCTTATCCAATACGCCACCGAGCTACTCAATTACATCTATGTTACATCTATGGATGTAATTGAGTAGCTCGGTTGTGATATGGATTACCTAGATTACATCTATGAATTTTAATTTAAGTATACTAAAAGAAATTAGCGTCATTTCGCTTCGCTCTCAGTGTAAACTGTGATTTAGTATGGTATAAGCAATTCAAAAGAACACTTGTAACGTTATGTAGAGTTTGATTGATTGTATTATTTGAGTATGCGATGTGAATTAAATTGTTATGTACAAAGAATATTTCTGACATCGACATTTATTTTTGTTTAGAATGTTGTAACAATATAGAGTTACAACTGATAGCTACAACTCTAATAGTTCCACAAGGTATTAAATAGACTGTGGAAAAACAATGTTTTGTTTGTTATGTGGAGAAATTAATAATCAATTGTTATTTTAATCTGTCTTTCTATCTAAACATAATAAAAAACAAAGTTGCTTTCCACTGTGTATACTCTGAGGCCTTTTTAACTTCACAATAGATTTTAATATGTTTTTCATCAATTTACAGCGATTCCAGAGGAAGGTTTATATATTTAATGCGCGGTGGAAAGCTAGTACCTATACATTGTAACTAATTTAATGTAACTTATACGAGTATAAAGGAAAATTAAATAAGTTTAACATTGGATATGCTTTTCGCAATAGTAATATCATGTATATATTTCCAAGAATATCAGTTGATATCTTGTACAACATATCCTAAACGTAAATAACGGAAATCCGTAGGAATCTATATTGTTGGTTCTGTATACGATTTCGTTTGGTAATCATAGAAAAATGCAATTAATTAATATAATAAAACTCATTTTAATACAGCTCTTCATGGGTAGGCGAGGTATTACGCAGAGCGAAAGAGAAAGCGAGTGCCGATCGAACTTGTTACGTCACAACGATGCGTATGCTACGTCTGTGGATGACGCTGTTTTGTTTTTATTCTTAATTTAAATTGCATTTATACTCTTCCGTTAAATTTTCTCATGTTTGTAACAGGTTTTCTTTTATTTTATTGTAATCTAATAAGAACAATTTATATGTAAATAAGAAAGTACAATCATTAAAAATGGATTAAAAATGTATAACATCAATTCAACATCGGCGTTCGCTATATGGACCATACAAAAATGCTTTAAATAAGCTTATTTATATAAACAAATGACTACTTGGACGATCGCAAAGTGCTTTTCATTTTATTTTATTTCGTACTCTACTAATATTATAATAAAGAGGTATGATTTGATTGCTGTCAAGGAACATGCTCTAAACTACAAGACCGATTGAAAAAAATATTTTATCTTCGGGGAGCTACATCTGATGCCGGTGACGTAGGCTATAATTTACGTGGGCGAAGTCGCGGAAACCAGTTAGTATGTTATATAATATCTAATTGCTGTTAAACCTAAATAGTCGAGTAATAGGAACGCTCTGTCAATCAATTGATTTAATTTGTAATCTATGATTATGTACGCAAATAAATATTTGTTGTTTATTTCATTATACTTAAATATCTCTCCTAATATTATAAAAAGGAAAGATTTGATTGTTTGTTCGTTTGAATTGATTAGGGATGATAATATCGATTCAGATATTTCTAATATTACAATAGTAATAGTTTATGTATTATATTTTTTATATTACGCCGGGCAAATGCACCTTAAGTCTCAACAGAGCTCCTAAACCACCCCGCCCTTAAATGGCAGGTTGAAATGGCAGGCCAACCTGTAAAAACCCTCTGTTGCACTACCTACCTTGATTAAAATTATCATACAGAACATGTGAGATGTTCTGTAGCATTGTAAGATTTTTTAGTGAAGTTATTAAAGTAATAATATTATACATAAGATATCTTACCTTAAAAAATATTCCTAAGTAGTATCTCTTCTCCCCTGACTTCAATAAAGGCATAGTCCACCGTGTAACGCCCAATTCATCGTCATTACAACTGGTGCACTCTAGAACAAATACAAAAGGTATGTTAATTATTTATATAATTTTTTATATTAACATCTTTATAATATAAAAATGGCGAACACACATCATGTGTGAGTAATAGTCATACATCATCATCATTATCATTATGAGCCCATTTACCCATTGCAGGGGCTCAGCCTTCTTTATGGATGGTTAAGGAGGATGAGCCATGACCCTCCACGCTGGCCCAATGCCTATTGGAGAGTGTTAATGACTGAAAATGCAGCCGGGACCAACATTTTCAGTCGGGATATTTTTTCGGTCACCCATCCAGTGACCGAGTTCCTTCACAATAACGAACGCGGGCAGCGGGGCTTATTCACTACACCACCGAGTTACTTGATACCGAGCTTCTGCAATGAATGTCCAATCAAAGTGTCCAATGAAAAACAGCTTTAATCACCATTTGAATTAAGTTTCAATATATTGAACCTCATGGACGTGACATCGTTGCGCTCGACAATGAAGCCTAAGATGACAGAAAGTAACCTTACAATATCTGATAGTTGTAATAAGTATAAGGTGTTTAGAAAGTTATTGTCTGCTGTGTAATGATGAAAATTGGTGTACTATTTATATGATTGCCGCTGGTGAGATAATATTTCTTTGTTTGTGTTTTTTTATGTAGTTAGACACGCAACAGTGTGTGTTGTGTAATGATTAATGGGGTCCGAACGGATAGTTAAGGAGATTCTGTTACAAGATGCCTCGTTTTTCGGGTCAAGAAAAGATAATAAATATCAGACAACAAATAAAATAAGTATACCTGCTTTGCACTTTGTCATTGTCTCCGATATAAAAAGCTCAAAAATACGAATTAGAGGAAGAAAAAAAATATACTACAATCAAGTGCGTTGGAATCTCTAAGTGAACACTAAAACTGCAATACGTGTTATGGATTTTATGAAATTTTATTAATAGAACCAAAAATCGGATATATCTCGAAATGTCTTTGTTTTCATAATGAATAAAGCTTAAACAATCCTGTCCCAAGTACCCCGAGCTACTCGAGACTCAATAAGACTGAAGAATTTTTCAAGCACATGTTACTTTTCGCTAGTAGTGAGTGTATTTTCATTAATGTTTAGGCAATCCACCCAAAACGGCCTAAAGAAATATTTTTACAAATATTATACTTTCGATTATTGTAATATTTTAATAATTTTGCATTTACAATGCTGTACTGGAAAATATTTTAAATGAAAAATGCTTCAAAAATTCACCAGCCCTAGGTACCCCGATGTGAGAGTCCATACCTGGGGTTATTATCCGGGAGAGAGAGAAGGTAACGAAAAGGATATTTAAAAAATTTTTATTTCGTTTTTCAATAGGGAATCAAATGAAGAAGTTGTTTTGGGCATATTACGTGTTTTAAACGCTAGTTAGAGCATGAATAATAAATGAATAATATCAATGAAAAACGCCATTAAATATATAATAGTATTAGTACAAAATAGTCGACTATAATTTTTATTGTTATTATAACTTTTTGATGGTGACGAATAACCATCAAAAACTTAATTTCGATTTCTCCACGTGAGAACAACGTTTACTTTATGATGTAATAGCAATATTTCGCGTTGATGACGTCATTACGTGTCGTATAGAAACTATTTTTTATGCGTATTATATGCATTCCAAAATAAGCACGTTGGTCAACATCTCTTTACTTAACATTGGGAAATAAGGCTCAGTTATCAAAAAGGTCATTTATGCTATGTGTTTTTGCTTAGTCTTATTACAAAACTTCTTGAGTACCATACAAGGTTCTGATTATCGAGTAAATGTTAATGAAAAATGGTGTTTTATGTCACTACATATTGTTGCGTGAGTTTTGTACTTAAAGTATGAACTCTAAGGTTTTGTTTATCATTTTCCTAAACCTAATCGTTTGAGCTGTGTTTTGATTGTCAATCAGTAGGCTTTTTAATAATCAACTGTAAGCTATCCATGAATTGAAAATCTTTATTAGAATTTTTATTTAAACGTTTAAGCCATTTGTCTTATACTAATCAATACGAAACTTATATCGGTTGACAATAAAAATTCTTTTTTCATTTAATAAATTAAATGAAAATAAACTATTGATTATATTAAAATTCTTTACCGTCGTCAAATACCACAAAACTAAGTTCAATGTATTTGTTTTTACTCAGAATGGCTATAAAAATTCATCAGAATTCCCACGACGATTATTTTAAATTCGAAAGACGTGCCGTAATGCCGTCACGGACAATACTGAATATATGCAAGGAATGTCGCGGTTCACGCCTATAGGAAAAATTCTCAAGAAGAAATGTACAGTATTTAGGTAGATAAATACTATAACCTAAATAGTATAGATTTCTTCTTTAGAATTGAAGGAAAAAGTATTTTTTGCATAGTTTTATAACACTTGGGAGCTAGAAATACAGCATAAATATGTATGTTATGGTTTTTAATGGTAATATTTACATGTTTCAATAAATGCACAGTCAGACGATTAAATTTCTAGATCAATATTATTTTAGATAACACCAAATCAAACAATTATTGTTTGATTTGCTTTAGATACGTTATGTTGTTAGGTGATAAGTGATAACACTATGTTTATGTATTTTTCTAACGGAAAATACTCAAATTTGACAATCTATGGTTATTGACATTTACAAGTATTGTTTACGTTATATAGTAAAGTGTCATTTTTTTAAATGAATAGATTGTCCAATGATTTTTTTTTACAGATACGTTAGTTATGTCTCTTGTATTATGGTGATCCGAAAAACCTACAGTAACACAATACCACATACTCAAGACATAATAGCAAAGTTAATTTTCAACATTGAACCGACTGGTAATAGAACTTTCAGATTAATACATTTAAAAAACTAGTTTATAAACTATTCATTTCCAAAATATCAAAATAATTTAATGGAAAATGTTAACAAATAATTACAAAATCACGCTCTAAAAGTTTGAAACAAGAAATTTTATAGCGATAGCTATATTACAATAGCGATGACCAAAGGAAAGCGTAGTCGTATGCCAGTTTGTTTTGCTATAATCAGTGGCGTGATTTAGTTGTAGTCGGGTTTTAGTTCTTGAACTTATTTTTTATTTATTTAATTCTCAAATGTATTATTTACTTTCATACTTTTTGCTGTCTAGAGGGCGTTGCTGTCAATTTAATGTAACGTCACATAGCCTATAGCACGTGGACAATCATTTATTCAGTTACGATAAGTAGTTTCTAAGTTACGATTAGAATACTTAAAGTACTTAATTATCTGTATTTGCCCACTGTGTTAATGTGTAAAATGAAATTACACGAAAGAATCGATTCAATAACATAATACTCCAACATGTTTTTGCGTGAAACCAGTTTACCAAATGATACGTATCGTATAACTAATGACTTCTCTTATTTACAACTTTTTAATTCAATTATTAGGCATAAACTAGTTATTTAAAAAACTAATTTGGAAATATGGTAAATACCATGTTTTTTAAAATCTTAAAAACTCTAAGACTATGCAAATGAGAAATATTCAGTTCATGATATTGTAATATATAGCGATCGCACTATTTCTATTTAGACCTTACCTTGGAAAATATTATATTATATTTAATTAATTTTGCATTCATAGCGCTTAATATTAATTTTAAAGTGTTTAAAAAATTGACACAGATGGATTAGAACCAAAGCATATAGCGACAGAGCGACTGCTCTAACCGATTGAGCTACCCGAAATCTACTAGGGTTGCGACCGCTTATCTCTAGATATAGAATACGACATCCTAACGCTGTTATGACGATATTTCAATTAATTTTACTACTTGGACAAGGTCTTTAACAACGACAAACAAAGGACAAACAATGAAGATAATGGATTTGATAGCAGTGTTACCAACTTAAGTCATTTAATCCAATTTTTTCTATAACAAAAATAAATACACAGCTTTGCTGCTTGTTGGTCTCGTCAACCTAATCAATCCATAATTTTATTTATTATTCATCTAAAATTTACTTGAATTGTACTTACTATACTTTTTATTACAGACGTCGACATATTGTTTATACGATAAATTGAAAAACACAAAAGCTAGTTTGTAAATGATATTGTAGCGAAAACAGTTAAAAAAGCAGTTTAATATGACGATAAGCGGTCGAAATTAATTTTGTATGTGATAAGTGTACTTATAAAATTAAATTTAATTGAAAGAAAAATGCAATCAATCTTAAAAGGAGTGTGCATGTTTTTTTATAGTTTAATATCCTCTTTAGTCGCGGAACAAGTTTCATATGAATATTAACTGATACGTTCTTGTATTATATTATAAGATAAGAATTATAATACATACGGGTTTGGTAAGGAAAATGTAAAAATGTATTTTATTACGTTATTAATAAAATTCAAATTCAATATGTTTTTGTATTGTATACTTACTCGGATCTTTATCAGTAGATAATGAATTCTCATAATACGATTTGCCAATACTTCTGATATATTCTGCAAAACGAAACGTGAGCGATTATGAAATGAAGCTAGTTAAAAGGATAATAAAAATATGATATAAAAAATCACTTCTCCCAGTGACCTAAACATTCCTAAAACATTAATCCTTTGAAGGCAAAAAAACTAGCGTTGTAATTATGAATAATTAATCAGTTCATTGATATTAACCGATATCATAAAATATAATTTTATTCCTTTTTTCTAAATCAACTGCTAATAAAGCTAAATGAGCTGATTAACAAGTATTAAAATATTATAATTTTAAAACTACTTTAAATAACATTTAAAAAATTTATAGTTATAAAAGATAATAAGAATGAAAAAAAAAAATACGCTTACATACCTGATTTTCCTAATGAAGGTTGGTAATTGCCACTTCTAGTGCCAACGACAAAGCTCATCATAACTAACACACAATAAAATAACCGATGTTGTTCCATTGTATTAAAGTTTTCTCGTTTATAAAAAAAAACACAAAAATCACGTCACTTGTTTTATTTAATTTAAGAAAGGAGTTCGGATATTGAACACCTCCGCTTCATTTGATTGCTAATAATATAATAAGAACTATTTTGTACCATAGACTTTTATTTATTGGTAAATGTCCTCATTAAAGAACTTGTTCTTATTGAATTGTAATTTGAAATAAATGTTTAGTTACAACGCGATCTAACCAAAAAATAAATAATTTTCGCGAATGTTATTAATATACTGTATATTTTTAAGGCTTCTGTGGTTTTTGGACTGCTGTAATCGCATTAGCTGTGAGTATTTTATGTTTTTTGTGGTTTCTGTAGGTAATGCGCGGTCACAGTTATTATTTCTATTTCTAATGTTAATTTAATTTAATGGAAGAAACATATTTAGCACTCGCTTGGAATACAGTGAAATTGGTTTAAGCTCAGTTTTACCTAAATCTGCTCGAGTGGGTAATTAGTTTACTGGGTTTAATTTAATCATTACTTGGTCTTAATTTTTAATATTTCTTTTAGTGTGATAAAAGTTTGTTGTATGAAAAGTTTTTTCTGTTATTTAAAAGTTTTGAAATAGCTATATGCTCAGTTAGAGTATTCGAGAAGCTCTGAAGTTTGTCAAAACAGAGCTACTCGAGAAACAGAGCCCGTGATCCGTCGGTAATACCTCATTATCATCAGCCTAGTAGTAGGAAGACTAGGATAATGATAAATGAGAATTACTGAATGAACGAAGCGAATCAAAATATTATTAAGAAATTGATTCACCTAGGTACTCGTATATATCATAATTTTCACTGTCAAAAATTGTTACATGATTTTAGAAATTAGAGGTAACTATATTTTTAAAATAATTTTTTGTGACATAATAATTTAATTTAATAATTAATAACTACATTTATTTCTACTTGATTTCTTGATTCAAAATTTCTTTGTAATTATTGCTTATAGGTTAGACTTCCAATGAATTTAGAATTCGAAATTAAAGGGACACTATACACTTTTCTGCTATAGTTATAAATCTTAAAATTACATTAAATTATCGATAAAGATCTTTTAATTTTGTATCATAAATACATTGTAAATTGACAAGTTGTTTTCGCATTTTAAATGTCATTATAGATTAGAGATCTAAAGAAATTAAATAATAATTATATTGATAAAATAGTCACCAGCTTATTAATGTCCCTATTGCTGGGGCATAGGCCTTCCCTAAGGATGGAATTTTAACGATTCGAATCGAATAGGGACAATAGACCATGACGTGGTTCATTGCTCCTATCGCGGATCGGTGGGTGATACCGACTAAAAATGTAGCCGAGATAAACGGCTTGGCTTAACGTGACTTTCGAAGCTCGAGATAGTTAATATTTGGTCACCCATCCTACTTCTGCATCGCAGGCCGAATGCGCTTATTATTACTGCGCTATCAAAATCAAGTATAGAGATTGGCTTATTCAAAATATCTACATTAATAACAACTTGAATATTTTTTTTTGCCATTACAGCTTATTTAAATATGTAGGCGTTGAATATTGAATTAAAATAATGAGCGTAACTATTTTTATGCGTGCTTAAATTCTGACATAATCCAAACTAATGTTATGAATGCGAAAGAAACTCTGTCTGTTGTCTGTTACATTTTCACACCTAAAGCAATTTTAATGTTGGGAATGGAAATTTGGAAAGGTCATAGGAGTTTTTATCGCGAAAAATAGGTTTAGAAGATTCTACGCGACCGAAGTTAGCTAGCTTTCTTGACCGGATATGCTTTTGTTTTATCTGTCGATTTAAAATTGCGCTATTTGACTATTAGAACAACATTCGATGTTTGAATATTATAGTTGTTTTAATATCTATATCGCACTCATACAGGTAGGACCTGTTAACAATCAATTTTTTAAATGAATTTTTTATAAAAATAAAATGGCTTTTGCCCGTAGATGTAGCTCGAAATTTTTATTGAATAAAATCAATACAGTTAACAGGTTTTATCAAAGTGGCGAAATGTAGGAGATTTAAATAATGAAGTCACGAGATTTCATTATAAATTAGCTAATGTTGATATTATTTTTTAAAAATTTTGAGGATCTCCGTTCTCTCGCCGGTTTCAAGGTGTCGCCATTCGATTGGTTGAATCGATGTAGAAAATGAACATATTGCCTCGAGACTGGATGTGCAGGTGCGTTATCTCAGACACTCCACAATATGAGCTTTTTAGCTGGATGTTATTTTTATATAAAAAATAATAATAATGTGGTGACATCGCAAACCTAACACGCTAACCATTGCGATATAGAACTCCTTATTTCTATATATAACAAAAAAAATATACTACTGTATTTTTTATGAGATTAGCTTAATACTGTATTTTTTTAAATTGGGAGATTTTTAGTTTTAAAACACAATCATTTCTTTTTATCAATACTTAATATTCCACTTCTTCTTTACTTCTTTTTAGAAGCTTTAGGTACTCCGAAATCGGAAATTCGTCAGCTCTGTTTGGTTTCCCTTAGCTCAATGGTTAGAGCAGTCGCCCAGGTTGCGAAAGATTGTGAGTTCGAGTCCCATCTCTGATGCAGCGGACTTGTGGCATTATTAGACATTTTTCATCAAATATATTCATCAGTATGTATAGCACTGTGAATGCAAAATAATTTTCACGTGGAATGATCTAACATAAATAAATAAATCACATTAATTTATGTTCAGATTGTAAATTACGTAACTAAAACACTTGTATTACAGTAAATTGAAACAACGAAGGTAACACAACACCCAAACCCGAGAAAAGTCATTTTCTACATTTTCTACTCTGCCTCAACTCGGAATCAAACCCGGTTCGTCAGAGATGGCACCTTGAAAAAGGCGTGGAAGCCACCCAGATCATCAAAAACAGTTTTAAACTAAGGTTGCATTTCAAGTAATTTATAGAGTTTCGGATATCAACATTCGAATTTAATTAATCGAATCCTGGATGCGGCGGTACAACATCCGGCTTGATGAAATACGAAATCGTCGTTTGCATATTCTAGGTTACGAACAAGAAACTACGGTTGCTGCCATAACGTCTCGGGGAAATCGAATCATAAAAAGTGACAACAACAATCAATATTGCATTATACTAAAATTAACAAAAAAAAAAAACAGAATTATGTACTTAATTATCTTTCACATTAATATTTAATAAGTTATTATTTTTAATTTAGACAATGACAGAAGTAATAATAGTTTTTTTTGTCAAGTTGAACAAGTAGGCAGGTAATTTGGTAATGAAATACAGCTTTAACATTTAACAATTCTTCGTTACAAGATAATATTTTTTCGTGACTTCGCCCGCATATGATATAGTTTCCGGTAGTGATTTTTTTTTAATCGGTCCAGTCGTTTCGGAGCCTACATAAACAATCAAATCTTTCCTCTCCATAATATAAGTGTAGACTAGTAGACCCGGCGAATGTCGTACCGCTTCGGAATTGAATGATATTCCATGACATTAATTTACGAACACATCCCGTCTGACAGATATAAACAGTTCATTTGAGAAAAAAAAATTTGTTACTGGCATATTTTCATGATTTCTTCTCTTTTAAATCTTCTTTGAACTTCTGCCTTTCTCTGGAGTTGAATTTATGATTCGTTTTCGTTAGACTATGCTGATATTACAAAGAGGTAAAGTAACTTACTACTTATTTGTTTGAACGAATAATCTTCGGAAATACTAATCTGATCTGTCATGAAAATACTAACCTACGTGAAGCTGCAACACACACAGGTGATAAAATTTACGCGGGCGAGGTCGCGGGAAAACAGATAATTTAATATAAGTTGCATTAAGTGTGTGCTGTGGGATTAATTCTATTTAATTTAATGTTTTGTTAGTGAATGCAAAAAGTTGCTGAAAAACCTTTCAAAACGTGAGAGTTGGATTCATTATTGCCGATTTCGAGTTGAAGACAAGTAAGGGGATTCCGGTCCGAAAAAGAGGGAGAGGACAGTTAAAAAGATAAAAAATGGGAAAGAATAGAGAAAGCTGACAGAAAAGAAGAGGAAAAGGACATTTTATATATTAACTACATCAATGAAGATTGAACATTAAGTGTTTGAATCACCAAAATGTGTCGAAGTGTTTTTAAGATTATATCATATAATCCATTAATGATTGCTTTATCTTTGAAGACGTGTCTACAGACTAGATATGATGTTGTCAGATATTTGCACAACATTATAAGAAAAAGTCTAGTTTAAAAATTATGATTACACACGCACATTAAATGAGCCCGACTATATGTCGAAGCGTCAGTCTTGTTATGCAAGCTGAATTTCTATAAAAACCTGCTTGTTTCTTGCCTCCGCCAATGCTGTATGCAAAAGGCTATTTAACTGTGTTTAAATTAAAGATCTAAATCGAAATGCAATTATTTAACTTTAAACTTTTTATATGTTTGAACGTTCTTAACAATTTTTTTAATCTATGGTCAAGTATTTTTTTATAATCGATTAAATCTTCAGGTTGTTTAGGTCAGCGTTTTTTACAGATGCTGGATTTTAAGTCTGCTTTTTGGTTTCCAGGCCCTTTTTCCAAATACCACCTGAGTTTGACTAGCCTTTGGGCGAGTCCATGTGAATGGAGACCCCAAAAATCTCCTGCCGCTCATCGAGTGCAAGATACATTTACCCTACTATAAAAATGTTCAGCGTTTCTTAAAACGTGTTTCAAATGTGAAATCAAAGCAAAGCATATGTACAAAGAATATTCGCCATATTTCGCCAAATGATGTTATAAAACTAGTGTTTGTTTTATTTTAGAGCTTTATTTTATGTCTAAAAAGGATTTTATAGCCAAAAATGTTCTCATATGGCTTAATAATTTTAGTTTCTACTAGCAATCATTATGATTTATTTGTTGTTTACGCTCTTGGATTATATACATGTTGTTTTCGATATTAGCCTCTAAGAGGGAAAAGTATAAATAGGTCGAATTAAATTCGGTAAAGCCTTAGATGAAAACAAAATGAACCATTGACGTCATGGCCTTCGTAATGACATCACATAACGCTTAATTAAAAGGGTTTCATCGTCATTATATTTTTTTCTAATAAATATAAAACAGTTTACGGAAACAACGTTATCTAATTTTTTATTTATGTATTTTAAATACAAATTTTCACGTTTTTTCGCTACTTATAAATGATAAAATATATTTTTAAAGTACAACTGACTTCGAAAAAAGAGGAATATCTTAAAATAAAATAATGTGTCTTACTTTATATTATTTTCTATATAATTTCATAAGGTTTGTAGATTAGTTTTTATAAAAAGAAGAAACCCGCCATCATTATTAGGTTGAAAAAGTGTTATCTTTAGTCAAAATAGTTGAAATGCCGAACGATTGTGTAAGTTAAAAAGTAGTGATCCAGTGAACTTTAGCAACAGGTCGTGAAAGGTAATTTAAGTGTAATCTGAAAAAATATTTATTAAGAAATCAATTCCGTGAGGTCTGGTCTAAAAAAGTGACATTTGCTTTTTTATTTCGATAGCTAACAACACTTGGATAGACGATTCTTTTATTATCAAGCTTCGAAAATATTGGAAAAAATATTATGTACGCTCTCAGTGATTGCTTATTGATATTTTTTATAATCTTTTTTAAATGGATTGCGTGTGCGCAAGAAAAAAAAATCGTTTCGATCTTTGAATGTAAATTGTTCTTAGTATTTTTAATAAAGATACTTATGTATTAAAATATAATACTTTAAATTACAACAAATCTTTCATGAAATGAAGAAAAGAAAATCATTTTTCAGCTTAGCTTTAAAGCAACATTTGAGTCATGCTTGATACTACCTAAAGTGAATGATGACATCTTCATAATTCTTTTTTAATTGACCCATATGTCACCGTTTCCTTCGGTGACCTAGGGATTTTTTTATCCAGAAAATTACTATTAATTTATTCCCTAGATATAAAGGAGTAATTACTCAATAGCCAAAAAAAAAAATTCATAACAGTCATATAGGTAAAATGCGGACAGTGGGTAGTCATCCGCATAGCTAATTGTTTCTCAAAACTTTAATGGTCACAGCGTCCTTAATAATTTGATTGTCTCTCTTACTCATTTTGCTTCCATAACATTCGTTGTTTTCGATTTTCTAGAAATTTAAACAGAAAGTCCTTACTTTTACCCCACGTTTATCATTATCAGCCCATACAAATACACTGCTTGATTCTATTTTGTTTGTGGCCAAACGTTTCTGTTTTCTCCCATTAATATATGGAGCGGTAAACCTTATAGGGCTTGGAGTACAGAATTTTAATATACGCCACTGCCTAAAGAGAAATTATTTTGGCAATATTAAATTATATTCTCTTAGTGCCAGTTGCCGAAAACAGGAAATAAAAGCCACTACCGGCTCAATAATCAGACAATATAATAAGCACTACATTGAATAGATTAAGTCCACGTCAGTTCCTTTTATTATTTGCGGTTTTTCAAATTTGATGGGATAGATGTTGGAATAAGAAAAAAATCCTTGTTTCTACTGTAAGAGAAGAGATAATTTTCCTTACATCATCCAAAAAGTAGAAGATCCAGTTAGTGTATTTTTTATAAGTAAAAAAATGGCATTTCATCTACTATTATTTTACAATATTTTGAGCAACGCACAGTGATAAAAATGGCAATGACAGAGTTAGCAAATCATTTAGTGATTTTAATTAAAACTGTTCAGGCGTTTTTAATATTTTAAAAGAATTTTAAAACATTTAAATATTTTTTCAGCGAGAAAAGAAACAATAGTAATAATAATCTATGGTACGTTAATAACTGTTACTTTAAACACAAACTTTCACAGATCAACTTTTCAGAACTCGCGTTCGAACGTTCGAAATTCGAATGGAGCGGGCGCAAATCGTATAACGCGCGTGCGCCTCTCGGCAGAACAGATTCTACTAAAGAAACCACAGACAAATCCTAAAGCTTTTGCAACCTTCGATTTGAAGTTACATTCTTGTGGTCAAGCTTAACCTACGTGTCGAGATGGTGCAAGCGGATCGTCCCACTAATTTTATTTGACCTCACAAGGTAGTGATGAGAATATCCTAATGATGTAACTAAATCTCTTTTTTATAGATAAATTGTTAACAATGTATACGTGAATGGGTATATATTCTTTTTAATTTAGAAGAATTTGTGAACGGAAATAATACTTCGAAATACCCATTAAATGCAGTATTCAATGTTAGTATGAACTTCATTTAAATACAAACTATTTCAATGTTTAACTAGCTCTACTTGATTTTTTTATGAATACACAAAGAATGAAAAATAGGAAAGAAAAACTTATTTTACTTTTGTTGACGTTTTATATCTGTATCCTGTCAAAGACCTCGAAAGGGCAAGGTCTATCCGATAGACCTGTTTAAGTTCACACACTCTGAGTAGTTTTAATATCCTCTACGATTTCTGAGGATGTCGACTCATATATATGGCTGGTTAGGATAGATTAAGTGCAATGATTTTGTTGTTGACACGGTATAAAAAATCTAGAGGATGTTTTCAAAGAATATATACTTATTATCTTTAAACTATTTAAAATAAGTTCTTTTAATATTAATAATAAGAGTCACCTGGACATAAAAGTAAAATCAAAAACTTAAAATACACATTTTTTTATTTACAATCAATTATAAATCTTTTCAGTTTACATTTGAGTTCAATTTCGTGTGCATTAATAGCGATGAGAAATCGAGTTAGACCGCATTACTGACCAGTGGATCATATCCTTGACTTTTATGAACATCAGCTATATTAAAGTTGGTAACAGAACAGTATGTAAGACCTCAATGCGGTTTTGTTGTGCTCTGCTTAAGTCATACTATGAATACTTCGTCACGAGTATTGATCTATACTTTTAAAAATACTAATATTATAAAGAGAAAAGATTTGACTGTTTGTTTATTTGTAGCGAAAAGGCTACAAATATCTACAAATATTTTCAAAAGGTCTTTCACCTATGGGAAGCTACATCACATGAAAATAGGCTATATTATGTCCCGAAAACAGCAAATAAAGGTATGAAAATGGAGTGAAAGTTTGCATAGGGAATTAAAACGTTGCCATAGTAATAATTGTTTATTATTCAATTTGTCATTGTAATAATATTATTCGTTTCATGATATGAATCGGTATTCAAAGAAACAGTTCCCTAGGAACCATGCGGGCGAAGCCGCTGGAAAGGTAGTAGATATATAATAGAGGACCTACAAATGAAATAGGTGTATTGTTTGAAAGTGTCGCTATGTCTGAGGTTTCGAGTCCGATTCAAAGTCGGGTCAATATGGTAAACGAATTGTGATATGAAACTGTCACATTTCTCCGCTCGATATTCAAAGCTCAGCATTGATTGCAATACTTTGTGGTAAGTTGATATACTGCTCTCCGTGCAAAGTGACATGGGATTGGTAAATGTATAGACCGAATATATTATTGTAGAGTTTTATCGCCCGTGTTTTCGATGTCTTAACGAGTTTGGCATTTGGAAATTAATAACTTAGAATTGGATAGATTTCTAATCGAAGACTTGTTCTTTTATATTTTTAAAAGGTTTTTTTTGTTTTTTTACTATTGGTCAGTATTGTGACTTAAGAATTGAGTGTCGAATGACCAAGGTCACTTCTTCATGGAAACTAAACATTGATATCCAATCGCATCATTAAATACTAAGTAAAATTTCTTTAGATATTATTTTTAAATGTGTCTTTTTATTATATTACATTAATAGATTATATTATTCTGCTTTCTTTAACCCATTGTAACAGACATAAGTTAGCATCGCATGTAAGCACTATTTACAATATCTTACTATTTATTCAGTCCTGACTTATATGTTCAAAATGTTTATACAATCTTAAAAAGCCTTAGAAATGTGTACATGAATATGGAGTATGAGGCATATTTATCAAAAAGAGAAGGGAAAAGATAAAGTATGAAATCAGTATACTTATGAAGACTAGACGATAAAAAAACGAAATCGAAAATGGTTATATTAACATAATAAAATGTGAAAAGTGTAAATCTGCCAAATAACGTTTTATAAAATTGCTAGGCTGTTTTAGAATTTACAACCAGACTTCTCTGTCACTTTTTGCTTACAACATTAAACATTTTCACTAAACGTTTGATCATCCTATCGTCAATATATTTTTTGTTATTAAACAGTTTTAGTTTTTATACTTAATATTTTTTTAAATAACACGACCTCGACCCCCATTGACGAGACTCGCCTTTGATGTCAGACATAGACTTAAAATTCCAGCACGCTTCTTACGCTGTCGTGAATAGACTATAATAAATTTTCCTTTTGACAGTTCATGTATAAAAGAAAAAAGAAAACATTAAAATTCGAATGTAGAATAAGGTCCAATTATGGTACTTCATCAAAATTAAAATCAGATATAAACTAACCTTTTTTGTTTCAATGTAGGTCTTTCAGTTAAATTCTCTTTGGTCTTTCAGATTCAATTCTAGTCGAGGTCAATGTAAAAATACTTTTTACTAGGTATATTGTGTCTGATATGGGCGGTCGCTGTTTGCAATTTCTATGCGTTATTTGCTTTAGCTACTTACCTTGAAATCAAAGCAGTCGTGTATTATGCTGTCTAATATTTTTGGAATATTGATATCATACTATCGAAATTTTATAATGATCAAAGTTCCCAGTTCCGAGATGAGCCAATATCTAGAATCAAATATCTATTCAGAAAGTAAGTAAGTTAGTTTGTAGGTATCTGATCTATAAATAAGTATAATAACAAGGTAAATTATGAAAAGAAATAATATATATTAGACGACATCACATACCAAATTAAGAAGCTTAAGCACTTGTATTATAGTAATTTGAAATAACAAAGGTGTTGCCAACATCCAGACACACGGCAATATAGAATAATTTGTTGTACCCAAGAAAGGTTATATATAGACTTATTGAAAAATTTCAAAATCACTGAATCTTTGTAACTCACCTTTACTTTGCAAAAAATTATAAGTGAGTAATAATAATTAGATTTAAAAAAAAAAGTTATTCGAAATGATTTTCGGAATTTCGTCAGTTTTCATTCATTACACCAAATCGCCTTAAACATTTTTCAAACTTTCAGTGTTTTCCGTTCATTGTTTAGTATTTATAGTACTTACCTACCTAATTATAAAATTCCATTTTTTATCTAAATAATTGTTACATAACTTTTTTTATTAAATAAGTAAAGAATATAATTAAAATTTATGTATTAAACGTTATTTTAACAATAATAACAAATACCTTATAAACATTTTCGACGACAAATAAGTCATGAGTTTAAAGTAGAAATAGATGCTTCTTAAATCCATATTGAGGTAATAAAATTTCGTTTTCCTACTTTAGTTATTATTGATTCTTTTACTTGCCATGCTATATTACATTTATATACCTTTAATTGCCATAACGCAGCTATAAACTAGATTGCCTTCTAAATATTTATCTCCAATTACAGGATGTTATAAAAATACTTTAAATTCATTTTTAATCTTTTATTCAAATGCAATAAACGATTTGACTTTGATAGGTATAACATCTATTGAAAATTGGTATAATGTTAATTTAATAAAACATCTTAAGAAAAAGTTATAATTTTATATTTTGTAACATTATCAACCTTCTGCATCTGTTGTAGACATAGATTTACAATTAAAAAGAATCATAATTAATTTTATTATTTTTTCTTAAGCATAGTCATTAGCGTAGCTACGGTTACCTAGAAGAAAGAAAGAAAGCGATGAGACCGCCGATTATACTGGTAATTTAAGCTTGAATTCATGTATTTCTTTGCGGTGTACGAAAAAAATTTAATTTGTTCATTCAGTCTCCAAGAAGTATATTATTTAATACAATATCTGATAGACAATGGTTTTATCTTTTCTAGGCTAATAAGATACAAATATATAGTCTCAGACGTGTATGTTTGTATTTTATTTTCACAAAGAAGTTATATTTATGTTTATTATTAAAGGTTAATCATATATATTTTTTAAGACATTAAAAGTTTCACAAGCGAGATAACATCCATGTTACATTTGTAAACAATTGTTGAATATGTCTTGTTATATGTGATGTATACGCTAGAAGTCGATACAATTTGTCATGTCAAAAGTCAGGTATTTGATTGGTACTAGAGCATTGTGTTATAATCGCCGAAGGTTAAAGACAGGTATGCAGACAAATGCGTGCCGGTTTTCGTGTTTCGTGACAATAACATTATGCAAATCCGCGGTGAATGATTCAATGAATGGATAATTCAGTATTGTTTCTGTTTGTTATAAACTAATATCTTTTTGTTATAAGTTGAAAACGTGCAAGCTTTTTATTATTATAATATTTGATCAATTTAACATTCATAGTATATATTTCTCTAGCCATAGGTCACTATATCGTAGCGATATTATGGCGATATTTCGTTTCATTGACTAGTGTGACACATTTTTCGGTGGATAAACGACTAAGTTAGTGACACTACTGTCAAATCCATAATTATCGTTCGTTCGTCGTAATTGAAGTAAATATCAAAGCTAAGACTGTATCCTATGGCTAGAACCATGGGGAAAGAATTAGGCGGTATGTAAGCTCTTACAATGCTTTGCTTAAAACATCTTACTTAAAGTATAAAAGAAAATTACTCAAAATCGTGAATAAACAAGGAAACTGGAATTATTAAGAAGAAAACTAAACCACTATGTCAAGGACTATATGTGCCAAAACTTGATTTGTTATATACTGATAAAATTCAATTAAAAATATAATTTTCTCGAAATTACCAGTACATTGTTTTTATTGTGAAAATGCGCATCATTGTGTAGCTAATATTTAAATTCAGTTCTCTTATTTATACAATATACAATGGTGGTGTAGAGGTGTGATATTAAAAACACAATTATAGTATTGTTTTGTAAGTAATTCGTTAATATAATTTTTGACTCCCTATTTAGCGCAATACTATCTATTAACAACGTCTGTAGTCATTTGGCTCAAAGATTGTCTTGCTTATTTGGTCCCCATTAAGCGTTTGCAGAAAGGCAAAATTTTTTATTTCCTTAAAACATAACCTTACCAGTCAACTATCTCAAAACCCCATTAAGCGTTTGCAGAAAGGCAAAGTTTTTTATTTCCTTAAAACGTAACCTTACCAGTCAACTTCTATACTATACTAAAATAGTCTGTTAATAAGCAAAAAAGAGGTTGAATCTTACGATAGTTATCCAATTCAGGTTCGAACGGAGGTCCACCGGCATACTTTTTGCTTCTACCTGGAACAATAAGTTGTTAACTTACACCCATGACTTAAAGTCATACTAGAACGTTTTCTTTGCTATTAAACATAATTTTGTACTCGGGCCTTCCTCATGGATGGTCCTCCTTAACCATCCATAAGGAAGGCCTGAGCCCCTGCAGAGGGGACGTAAAAGGGCTGGTGATGATGATGAACATAATTTTGTATGAGCAGAAAAGGGTCGTTTCCTAAAAATTTTACATGTATGTATTAAACGTTGAAGTAAAAGCTTTTGCTTTTACTTAGTTTATTAAGTATGGGCTACACTGTCTTACATTTATACGCGTTTTTAGCCAACTGTCAATTGTCTAGCTAGTCTTTTAATGAAAATAGAAATTCTAATTTTAATAAATAAAGAAGACCTCCGTAACCAAGAAGTACGCACGCCGGTTTCAAGATGTCGCCATCTTTCAAGTCCCAGATTTGATTCTTGGTCAAATTAATGTAGAAAATATTGTTGTTGTAACTTATTTGCGTCTCAAGTACTTCATAGTAAAAAGACTTATCTGAGAAATGAGTGCGAGGTTGCCTCATAATTTAATCTATCTATGATTAAAAAGGGAAGTATAAAACATTCTGTGAAGAATTCTCGTAAAATATTACTCGAGAAATTCTATTACTACACACTCAAAAGACTGTTAACAACATTTAAAACATTAAAAGATATGGTTTTTATTACCCCAATGTGCGTCTTTTTTATTTCACTGTGTGCCACTGCCTTTATACATCTCTCGGCTGCATATATAGGTCAATGTAAAGTGAAGAGGCTCGCTCTTTTGCACTTTTTATAATGTCTATGATTTCGTTAAACTTCCAGGCACGTCGCTGTGTTTGTTCCTTTTTTAAATAAATAATGAATAGTTACTAGACTAATGAATTATCTATTAAAACTCTGGTTTCAATATCAGAATTAATAATAAGCATTGTATAGTTAGTTATACAGTGTTTTGTCTTTTTCACTCGGACTAAAATTTAAATTGGAAAGACTTGAAGAGAGTTATGTGTAAGTAAGCAACTGTTTTATATTTTTTATTAGTAAGGATATTAGTGTAATACTTTTGTGTCGACAAAAAAAATATTAAAATAGTATTTGTTGTTCAGTGGCGAAATAAAATAATGTGATAATTAAAAACAAAAGCAGAACAGAAAATTTCAAAAGCTTATTAATGATGAAAATCTGCAAGTATTTTGTCTGCTAGATAAAAATTCGGTCCTTTTTATTGAATCATATAAAATAATATTTAATTTTATGGCTTCATACTAAGCTTCAAGTCGGGGTTGAGGATGGGACAAATAACCTACTTCAGAAACATCCAACAGAAAGTTGACTGGTGTTGGATTCCAGTAGTTTAAAATTACATATGAAAAGTCATTATTCATTAAGAATATTTTCCAATATAGCATTGTGAATTGAATTAAAATATGCAACAGCTTAGGCGCCGTATTGAGAGAAGGTTCATTAATGTCTCACGAAAATTCAATTGGTTAATTTATTATTTGAAAATTTACTTTTTCGCAAATGATTTACCAATTTTTTGCCATAATACTGACAATATAAAAAAGTAAAGCGTGCATGTATGTTTTTAATTACTACTTAGGGCTAATATTTTACCAAAGATTCAGCATGTACCTATATTTATGCCTTTTTGCCAGCCAATACACGCTTGCTTCGCTCGCTCGATTTGCGTAGATATAGAAAGTATCAGTTCGATTTTCTAGCTTTCTAGCTACGGATCATAAAACGTTTTGTTAAAACCTATTCAAACACAAATCCTTACATAATATGAATATTGTGTGTCATTAAATTTTACTACTTTCATTACAAGAGTCAGAGTAAATTTATTAAAGTGTATGAGTAATATTGCAATATGCCAAATTTTTGTGTAAATTATAAATAACATTAAATAATAAATAAAACGTTTTTCAAACTTCATGTTTCTAAATGGAAATACTCAGTTTAATATGTTAATTTATGAATCATTTTGTTTAAAGGTGAATCAACGAGTCGTGTTTTTGCCAATTATTGGTCGTCAAATAAAAATTTATTATTTAATGGATTACTACTTAAATCGGTATAATTGTAATGTCTATACTAGAATTCTTGAATCGAAAGACAAACCAATATTGTATATAAAATATATATATATAATATGCAGTCTTATAAAAACTTTATCATTAGTTACTTAAAAAAATTATGTTATTTTAAAGGTGAACGTCCACTGTGTACTCGGGCAACGGATGCACGATATGCAACTGATTGTTCAGATTTGGCAATGTCGTGCGTCCACTAGTTATCAACTTCACAGCTTTGCTGTCATTTTAGTAATGACAGTAAAGTGCTGTTGTATTACGTGGCAAAGTGATATTACTTTTGTACTTACTATCAAACGCATTACCTACCCATGTCTACTAGATAGCTTCATAGTTTTCGGATGGATTTATTATAAGTTTTAACATGACTTTTTCAAGTATCAATAAAATATATTTTCTTAATTGGTCTCTTGGTCTTTTCTTTATATTAAAGATGATGAATTTTTCATGAATTCGGGTTCAATTGTGAATTTCAGTGTACCGTAAATATTTTTTATTTATAAAAATAAAAAATATTTACGTTCCTTTTTTTTGACACATTAAGCTCCGAAGTTTATGCAATATGGACCAAAATTTCGACAAAGTCGACGGAGTTCAATACAGATTGTTACAAAGCTACGGGCAAACCGTTGCGTGCAGTACGTCCGTTGCTTGCACAGCATACAAAGTGCACGTACACCTTTAATATTCGATGTTGTTTTTGTCTTTTCTACATGATCAGAAGTTATTTCTGTCTACGTATATTTTCAATCCTTGACCGGTACCATTGACCTTCTTAAGGTGGACGTGGTCGAACACAGTTGACATTTAGAGGCATAATCGCCATAATTAAGACCATCTTCTTTTCATACTTTTTTTTATAGGTAGTACTTTTTTATTGTTTATTAGCTATCCTTCGGCATTTTACACTGATCAACTTTTATTAATTAATACTACTATTTGAACTTTGGCAGGATTGAGGTAAACGCTTTATGTCTTTATTCTGGCTGTAAATAACTTACATATTTATATTTTCTTTACTAAAACGCTATAAATAAAAGAAGCAATTGATCATTTTTAAATTTAGAGATGACTCAATAAATTGTAAAGCTAACATTTAATCTTAAGTTGAAAATGTAATGTTGTTACCTCATTTTTAAATGAATTAAAAAAAGTCAATCAATTTAAACCTTCATAGGTATTCAGTTATATAACCTTTTTTAATTCAGTTAAAAACATGCAGTAAAAATAATAAAAATAAAATAATATCCGACTGCAAGGAATCTTTAATATAATGCATAAGTCACTTATTATCATAACAAGCGTAGATGTCACTTCATGCTTTAAACTTATGTCATTTCATGTTTGCTTAAACAATTTATTAAAATTTTAACGACTTTTTCTAGTTAAAAATATGTTAATGGAAATATATTAAAACTACCAGAGATTGTCCGATGTTTATTTTAAAATGGCCATGTTGCTCATTTACTAGGTTCACAGAATGACCATTTTTTAAATGATTATGCCGTACAAATATATTTCCTTTTATGAAGCAAGTCAAGCTAACATATCTACCTACTTCTAAGGACGAATTTTCGCAATAACTCATAGCAGTTGTCCAACTCGCTGTTGGTTTGCTCACAAATATTCGAGGCAACATTGACTTTGGTACACAACTTTTTGTTTATTTTAAAAAATTTTGAAATAAAACATGTAAGCCTACGTTACATATTTGTTTTGCGTCGGCGTGTTGTATGAGTTACGAAGAACATTGGCATTTATTTGATCTAGACTTCGTAATTAAAAAAAGAACAATGTTCATCAAATCGGTTTAAGGTCACGGCTTAATTCTATTTGGAAGTTCATGACGTCAGAGTTATAATTTGATAACTTTTTCCAAAAAAATTTAACATAATCTTATATAATTTTATGTTTTTAATAAAAATCACATTATTATTGTAATACATAGAACTTGAATTTGGTTTATTCAAGTTTTCAAAATGTCTAAATTAAAAGTAAAAATATTCAGTTTGTAATTTATACAAATTAAGAGCTCCTGTAGCTATACTAATGATATTAAGAATATTGTACATTCATTTATATTTATAATGCCTAACATTTATTTACATCAAATAAACAAGGATGTAGGTAACTATTTCTGATTAATTAGTGCATTGCACTTATATTAGCAAATGTATTTGGAAGATACTGGTTTCTAAAATACATATAAAACTAGTTTACCAGTCAGGGTATTTAAAAATATGTAACTGGTATTTCTAAAAATAAAGAAATTTTTATTACATTAAAAAATTATCAATAAAAATTTCCAACAATAGCGCCAACTAGTGTAATTTAAGAAGAATTAAACCATGACTTAAAATCTTTTTAGTAATGGAAAGTAACAAGTTAAACTAATGATTAGTTATTAATTGAAGTATTCTTGGCAATTATTAGAATATATATGTTTTGTAATTACATTTTACACCTTTTAAACCTCTTTGTTGAATTAATATGTATATTTGAATTTAATGTTATAACATCAACATTTGCAAAGTGTTATATTCATTATCTTTAGTAATTATAGTCGTGATTCAATAATAGGTACCTATTTCATATCTTACTAGAAATAAAGTTATCTTAAAAACAGAAGAGAATTTATTTAAAAAAAATAAATTATTTTTATTGATTACCTTTAATAAAAAATAATACAATTGAATATCGTTTGATAAGTCTGTGTGATATCTGTGAGAACGTACTCAGTTTGACGTTTCTAAGAGATGACAGTTCCTGTTTTGAAAGAACGAAAAGTAAAAAGTATCTCGATGCGATCGATCAATTACAGAGGTTTAGTAATTAGATTAGCTACTTTTCATATTAAATTTGCATTGTCGTCCGTAATATGGCTGTTAATTTCAGCTTTATCATCACAAGCAAATCATTACAAGATTTGACCCATATTAACGATATAACAAATATGGCAAAATTATTCATAGCTTGAACATTTTCATTGTTAAAAATAAATTATTAAATTACAAAATAAACGCAATCTATTTGCTATTACTACCTTAAATAGGCATGGAACACCCAAATGGCGATATCTACAAGACAGAATTATTAGAAAACTAATTTCCTTATGTATACGTGCCTTCAGAATATATAGAGTCGATCTGTTCGCTCTCTACACTCTGCAAGTTGTCGTCTTCTGGGTACTCTTGGCTCTCTTGCAGTTCATCCGTATGTTCTTCTGATGCCGGCTGCCGAACATTTCTCTCACCGATCACGTTCTTCGGAAGAATCTCGTGTACAGACGGTGGCTTCACAGGTCCCCTCGCGAGACCCAGTTTCTTTTGTATAAACGCTTCTAGAATCTGTTTCGTGATCTTGTTTTGCCTCGCCAACTCTTGAAAATCTGCGGAGAAAAGAGAAGACAGATAAAAATGACTGTGTGAAATACAAAATTTGAGAAAAAGTGCGTAAAGTTCATTGTGATAAAATACGTCATTTTTATCTGGTTCTCTCTTCTTTTGTGGGTTCGACAGGGTCCTTAAAGTACCGGTCCGAGTTTGACCAATTTTAAAAATTATTTCACCTATGGGAATCACCTACATCATGCGCTGGTGATATAGACTAAAATTTATGCAGGCGAAGTAGCAGGAAAACAAACATTAAATTATAAATGGTATTGTAATAAGATATTATCGAATAATGGTCACTATTAATAAAAAAAAACCAAACAAATCTTTTTTTTTTATACAATGCGGAGATAGTATCATCTATGAACAAATAGTCTCGAGTAGAGTTGTTCAAAACGACTAAAATACATTAACACCCTGAAGAATAAATGCTAAGTAAAATTAGCGTGTTAATTGATGCGTTAATTTATTAACGAGCTTAATACACAATAAAAAGGGTGAGCGACTAACGCATTAAATCAAGCAGTACACTAAATGTCGTAGCACGTTATTTATTATATATAGATCTTTTAACTGAGCATGTGCATAGTAAAAAATAATTTATTAATGTTTTATTCTAATATATGTGAAACAAAAATAAATTAACTATGTACATTTGTTATCTACACGTAATACACTTTTATATCCCTTCACTACAATTTGTCTTTATATGTATTAAAATTATCATCTTTATTATAAACACCTACTTATCATAAATAATCATGTCAAACAATATTTATTTAATATTTTTTTACAAATTAAACTTATTGTTTTATTTAACATAAATTTTTATTTAACGCACATAATCGCAATTTAATCTAAACAATTTAAAATATCAACTTACTAAACTATGTTAATAATACATGATCATATTTAACATGATATGTGAATAAATCGTTAACGAGTATATTAGTGTTCGCGCCCACGCAAATACTGCCCGCGGCGTTACCACGCTAAATTTGGACGCGTTTAACGTGTACATACTTAACAGCGTTAAACGCTAAGTACGATTAGCGTGTTTAATTAATACGTTAAGCGCTAATTTAACCACCTCTAGTTTCGAGTACTTCACCTATGTTAATTGTATTGCTTCCTACTACCATTGTAATCTCGTACATTGAGAAAACAATGGACTCTTATCGGGCATTTTGTTGATTCGGTGAATGTACGGAAGTTTCTACAGTGAGTGATTATAGGGCAAGCTCATATAGGTCCAAATATTTAACAATATTGCCCTTGCTTTGTATTGTAAAAACGTTAACGCATTGTCCTAACGATATAACTTCTAATCATTTTTACCACCGTCGTAAGTAGCAAAATTTAATTGACGACGACCCATATTAGGTAGCTTTTGTAAGATAATATTTGTAAATACGTACGACTAAAAATGAAAATGAACATCGAATTGTTTATTCCGTATTTTATAATATTGACTAACAAAAAAGTATTTATAAAGGTAAAGACATTAATGATTCTGGTTGATAGACCGCAGGTTTTTCGAATTTAGAATTTATTAATCCTTTTGGCTACTTAATACAGTACATACATTACAGTACATAATAGTGAACTATCAAATGTTACAAAACAAAACAGTAATTAATTGCCAATTTTTTCTTTCTGCTGGTAAATTTTTTGCTCATTTTTCTTTAAAGTCAATGTCGTAGAGTCGTATATCGCTAGAGAGTTAGGTAATCACACTCATGTTTTTGGGGCATAAACGGTATTATGCTGGTGAATCTTTACTTTGAATTTCCACATTAAAATATTCGAATCTGTTTTAGAAATAAATAATGTCATTTAGATAAAGCTTTATACATTTTGGGATCAGACAATATTTTTTCATATTTAATAATAGGTAACGTTTTTTAATAGTTCTTTTAAAAGTTTGATTTTAAACGCTATGATTACTAAACCCCTACATACGTTGATATTTCCTCAAGCGTTTGTGAAATCAAATGTATATGTCGGTATCGATCATAGTTCACGTCAATTTTTTTTAGGTTGATAACTATTCGTTTTGGCTATGATGAATTAAGCGATTGCGACCAAAACTACTAAGGTTTATTATATAATTATTTATACTTTAATCGGCGAAATCTGCATGAGAGGCCCAACGATTTCTGTGGGCTCATTTGATTGGTCATTAACCAATTAAATCAATAAATAATTAAACATAAGACAAAATGACATAAATTAATCAGATCCCAAATTCAGTAGCTAAAGCATTTGTATTATGGATATCTGAAACACAATGGTAATACAACATCCAGACCCAAGAATATGTGGAAAAGTTCATTTTCTATATTAATTCATTCGGAATTCGAAACCTGAACCTCGGAGATAGCGACGCCTTGAAACGAATTTCATTTGATCGATAACTATTGACCGACATTTCTCTTGCTATATTGTAGTTATAATATGTATCTGTGGCTGTACATATCGTTAGACTAAACCACATTTTACTGTATAATTTTAACCATAGCATGTTTGTTATATGTATGTGCTACTCCATTAAGTTTGACTTGTGACTAAGAGCAGATCATTGAACTGCTTCTTACATGCTTGCTTGTAGACTTCATACTTGCTCACATGTTTCATACTTGCTTGTATTTTGCATGCATGCGTGCTTCTCTAGAACTGGAAGGGGGCAAAACGCAGTCTTTTGGTAAAGTAAAAAATTGGTAAATAAAACAGTGGTGTAATTAATGGTCGCACACATAATACTTAGTCGAAATGTTATTTCGACCAAGCATAAAAGTATTTCGACCAAATAAAACGACTGGATAATGAAAAAAACGAATTGATGATCAACTGATAAAATGACAAACGTCATTTTGAGAAATTTAAAAAGGTGGAAGGAAATTAGTCGGTTAAATAAAAATCGGTAAAAAAAATTGAACTTTGATGTGTCACCTGAAGTTTATAAGATAGATACGACACACCTATTTTTTATAGACATACCTAGGTCAAGAAGCTTTGAAGTGTTTCATTGAAATATCGTGTCACTTTATCACTAGTGTTATTGAAACAAATATGATATTAGCTATTAAGCTAACTAATGTCAACATTCGCCAATAGTTTGATAGTTTCAAATATAATAATAGTATTTTTTGTTGAAAGTCCGACACAAAAATGCTCACCGGATTCGTAACCATTATATTGTCACGATTCAACTTTCATTTTCAATAGAAAAAATCAGGTGTCATTGAATGAAAGCCTTTGTGTGTAGTGAATCGACGTTATTTTGTCGTAATGTTGTATCTTTTAATAATAAGTTAATGGTGTAATCTCAAAATATTCCACAATTAGTAAAATTTAACCGAACGCGGTCTGCGATACGGTTGTTAAGCAACATTTGCAATAGGATGGGTGACCAAAAATTTATCATCTCGAGCTCCCTCGTGCTTCCGAAGGCTAAGTCGTTGGTCTCGGCTACATCTGCAGTCGTTAATACCCACCAAGCCGCACTAGACTCGCGTGGTCGGTCATGGCCTATTCTTTGAACCTGGCGGGCTCCTTCCCGGGTCCTTCTCTCCCGGAGGGTACTCGCTGCGAGTTTTACCAGGTAGGCCTGCCTCGCTTAAGGACGGGCGCGAGGATCAACAAACATAATAATAAACTTAGAGTACTATTTGCGTCTAACGCTTGCCATAAATAATTCCAATTAGTGTTAAGTTAACGATATCGTTAATTAAATATCTTAAAAAAGTCACGATCACAATCGCCAGCACAAGTCAAATTGTTAACGGCTAAATATCGTGAATTTCTAACATATGTCAGATTGAAAAAAATTGCGTCAGTTTTTTAAATTAGACAATAAGGCTCATGTTATAACGATAACCTGACCAAAATAAGTTAACACGTCTCAATTTGACGTTTTCTCTTCTGTCATTGTCAATTGCTTTAGACAGCCAATGGTTTAAAAGTACTGTTAGTACTTTTATAGTCCTCCTTCTATAATAAGACAGCGATAGTTTTTTGGATCTTTAATTAATGAACCCACGCGACGACTCACGTTGTATAAAAGACGTAGGGAGGGTAAGAAAAGAAGCTCCAAAGCACTTTGAGTCGTCCAACATTTAACTACAACCCATTTAGGAAGTCTTTTTACGGACATAAAAAATGAATTTTGATATCAGAAACCTTCGATTTTTAAATAAGATTGGATTTTATACCGTAATTTGTTCGGATTCGTCGTCGAAGAGTTATGTTACAGAAGCATGTTTACCTTTTTAAGTGCCAATGGAATTATCGATATATATTTTTTAAATCTTTGACACATTTAAATAAAGATGAGTATCGTAAATACATGGATTAAGCTTAATAAGTAGATATCGATATTCGAATGGTATTTATTCGATTTTAAGTATAATTGAACTGTCACGTATAAATTTGTATACGGACGAGGAAATGATAATTAACGCCAAATAAAGAAATGACCCTTTGGGAGTTTTATTTTTAATATAATAAAATAAAATAACTCATTATACTTTTTTATAAGACGATATTTTTCTCGCGACTTTTCTTGCGTAAATTATATTCTATGTTAATCGCGTATGATGTAGCTTCAAGTAGGTGAAGGAATTAAAAAAAAATAATGGTTTCGGATGCGGCGCGTATTCAATGCAAATAAACAATCAAATTTTTTCTCTTTATAATATTAGTATAGATAGTAGATAGATGGAATTAATTTGTACAGACGATGTCAGGTTTTTGTACAAAAAAAAGTTTGACTCAATTTAGCTGCAATTAATTTTAAAAATATTGGGGTTGAATGGTATCAGGATTGTTGAATAAATTTGCCAATTTAAAGCATTTTATTTGATGAATTAATATAAAAAATACAGGAGTAACTATCAGTGATTACAGGGTTAATTATGGATATGAAAATCATGAAAAACAAACAATATGGTAACCTACACCTTACCTAAAAGCTCGCGATTCTTAGGAAATGCCAAAAATTAATTATAATCTTCTCTAAACATATATTGAATCGTTAATCAGATAGTTTTATTTCTAGTTAGTAACATTTATTCAAATCCATTTGTCTTATAATAAACATCAATAATTAAAAATATATATTTTTAGGTACAATCAAATAACTTGTAGTAAAACATCATTATGCATTTGATTATTCGATTGTTAATATTACAAGGTATCAGTGCCGCATTCAGGAAAAAGTCAATGCTTAATTTTCTATGATTTTTAATAATATTCATACATTTTTTATATCAAATTTGAATAAAAAAAGTATTGTAACTTTTATTTTCTTACAAGTATTTATTTTCTTACAAGTAAGTATTTTTTACAAGTATTTTCATATATATTTTTTTGTCTATTGTTAATTTTTTTATAATCTACCAAATCAATGGTGATGCAAGTTAAATTATGATTTACTTTTTTCACGACATTAAAAACACCAAAAAACGAGTGTTATCATTGTTATTTTTAAACCAGTCTTTATAATGTTTTTTTCTTTATTTTGCAATTACGTTACTATTCATAAAAAAAGTCTCGTGCCCTAATTACGGACATTTAAAAGGCTGTAGATGGTGTGCTAAGGTACTATCAAACCCTTTGAAGACGATTTCAACGCTTACTTTGTCAATTTTGTTACCAACATATCCTTAACAACTAACTGAGGCACCAGAGTGGACCGGAACTAGCGACCTCTAGCTATTCGGGTGCTTTCCCAACTGAGACATAACGAGACTGTCTCAAGTATTTCTCGCTACTAATGCAATTTTTACAAGTATTTACGTAAGACAAACAATTATCATAATAGTATTATAAATGCAAAATTCAATATAATTAAAAAGTGTTGTTGGTTATTCAAATTGATTTATTTTTAATTGAGGATAATGGGCTCTGAATCTTTTTTTTATGGAAGATTCGATAAGCATATTAAGGGACCTACGGACTCGACATGTGCAATGTTGAATATCACATTATAAAGGTATATACATATATGACAGAAGATGCGTTACATCTCATCATCATCATCATTAGCCCCTTTTACGTCTCCTCTGCAGGGGCTTAGGCCTTGCTTTTGGATGTTTAAGGAGCAAACATCCATAAGCAAGGCCTTCCATGCTGGTAATGCTAATGCGGATTGGAGAGTATTAACGATTGCAAATCCAGCCGGGATCAACGGCTAAACCCGTGACTGACCTTTGCGAGAGTTGCTTAACAAAAATGACTGTGGGCCGCAGCACTTATCCACTACCGTTTTTCCTTACCAGCTACCGGGGCCCCACGTGATGCGAGAGGGTACGTCATAAGGGATTTAGTACTCGTTATTTCTTCTTTTAGTTTTTATTAGATTTTTTAAACTGGTCACTGGACAGCTTTACTAGCCATTGATCTGGATGATGCGACAAAGCATCCTTCTTTCGACAAAAAAAAAGAAGATGCGTCACTTAACGGTCGCGGAATACTCGACAGATAATCTGCTGAGTAGGTACTGTAACGTCCGTGCACATTACTATAGGTAGGTTTGCTCTTTGGACGATTTATGGTCAATGCTGGCCGTTAATATTTTGAATTATTACTTTTTCCGTATTCGAAATCGCGTGTTCGTGTTGTGCTGGTTCATAATCTTTTTTTCTGATCGAGACCGGCATAGAGATTTCATTCGCCATCAAGAGCTATAGCTGATCCCATCATTTGAGTACCGACGCATATTTCCGTGAGAAGCTTGACAGATTATTATTCCAGAGACTTCGTCCGTGCGGTCTCTAGAGAACTTTTAACTTGAATATTGATTCATATCATGACACGAATATAATTACATTGACAAATTGAATAGTAAACAATGGTATTGTAACGTTTTAATTCCAGGTACCAACTTCCACTCCAATTTTCATCCCTTTATTTGCTATTTATCGGGATAAAATATATTGCCTTTTTTCATGGCATATGATGTAGCAAACTAAAAATCAAATCCTTTTTATAATATCAGTATAGATATTAAGCAGAATGTGTTTGTTTAGTTGAACGCGCGAATCTCAGAAACTACTGGTTGGAATTAAAAAAATATGTTTGTTGCCAATAGTCCATTTATTAAGGAAAGCCATAGGATACACTCTAGGATGAAAAATGTTGCTAAAACAGTTGAACCACCGGCGGAATGATAATAAATGATTAAATGAATTGAACAATCAATTATAATAGTTTATCACAGTTGATGTTTCTAACATACCCATGTTTTCTTAATTGCGTCATCAATGCTATTAGCGCATGATAAGATTTGTTACAATATCGGTTATTGTGTAAGTCGTCGCGGTAGCAAACTTGACCTTTCGATTCTTCTCATATTTGCAATCATCATCAATCAAATACCAATTAGTGGCAGCATCAAATTCCGTTTAAGTACAACGAAAAAATATGTGCAACATAATCCCTCTATTATCTTTTTCGTTTGCAAAGATATACTGACAAAACACCATTTAACCACTACATACATTTAATAGTGACAAGATTTTCTTTTTCTACGTAGTTTCTAAATATTTTTAGCAATGGAATGATTACGTTACTAACTTCACGCCAATTAAAATACCAACACATAGTTCAATATTATAAAATTCCCGTCGCTGTCTGTCTATCTGTATGAACGCGATTAACTAGGAAATCACAGATTTTCATGTGGTTTTAGAATGATTTGACTAAGCATGTAATGTTTTAGAATAAAGGATGTATCGAATTGTTCGATTTAAAGACGCATCTTTTATATTTCCTTACCTCCTAAACCAAAATTGTATACTTTCAAGGTGAATATCCAATGTGTCTGCATGCACGCAGACCAATGCGGTACGCAACGATTTTTCAAATGTTGTATGCACTTCGTCCACTATCCGTACCAGCCGCACCGACCATACGCATTATATGAGCAAAAAGAAGGCGATGCGTGCCAATGACATTAAAGACGTGGTAGTATCAGCAAATCCGTATAATCTGTTGCATACCGTGCATCCGTTGCGTGGGGACACAGTGGACGTTCATAATGAATGTTACAGTATTATAAATAAATCCACTATACATTTAGGGGTTTAAAAATTTTATACCCGATATTGCGAAGACACAATAATATTGATATAAGATAGAATCAGCTACCACGCATGATTGATGGTTTATATTAAAATAAATCTAAACGCAAAGTCGTGACAGTGCAACGTTTTGATATACTTCAATTTATCAATGCCAATGTTTTATGGTAGTGATTCGTATGACATCAACGTTATTGACACAATTTTTTATTGATCTCTGGTAGGCACAGTGGCGGACTAGCCTCATCGGAGGCCCAAGGCGGTAGTAGGCCAAGATAGACAATTTTTTCAACCGAGGCAGAATCTCGATATCGATTTAACCCCCACGCGCTTTTTAAATTTATACTGTTATTATGATTTTGGCGGATCACTGCAGCCATTTGGAGGCCCCCTAGGACCGGAGGACTGACCGCCCCCTCCACCCCCTCTCCTTAGTCCGCCACTGGGTTGGCATCCTAACTATTAGTAGTTATGCCGTAATGATTTTACGTATTTCATATTTATTTTATAACTAATTTTTTAATTATATCTTTTATTTATTAATAATTTTTATTTATTTTAATATTAAGTTCAATATCATCTATATAAGATTACATGAATTAACAGGAATTTTTGAAATAGAAAAACTATAACATCAGTTCATTAATCAATAACGGAAGACCTTGTACTGAGAAGAACCATCAGGAAACTCGGCAAGGGCCGTTTTTTTGTTTTGCTTCATATGGAATTATTACACTGATAATGAATTACATAAAGGTTATGATATATCTATAATATTATGATTACTATGCTACCTTGTAAATATATTATATATAATATTTAAACAAGACATATTTGTTCCTTCTCATTTAAAGTTGTTTCATCTAAAGTCTTATATTTGTCAACTATATCAACAGTTGATTAATAGCTGAAATGGCGGTTAATCGTCATTTTTGAAATTTCCCTACTTCCGGTATGACTCCAAAGTACTATATATAAATATAACTTTATGTACGGTTGACAGCACATTTGCTTATAACCTTTTTTTAAATAAAAGTGACTTTATAAATATGAAAAATAATAGACATCTTACAGGCAGTTGATTAATGTTTATAGGAAAGCAAAACACGTTCTTTTGTGTTCTTCAGTAATAATTTATGTCGGCGATATTTTTTGTTATCTGTACATAGTTGCTTCCCGTTGTCTGTATGCTGAGATCAATGTACAGAGTGATTCATGAGGAAGATTTATATGTATAGGTAATTAAACACCAGGTGCGAGACCGCTGGCGAAAAGAAAATAAAAAAAAGGAGAGTAGCTAGTTATATTATAAGGTTTTGTTAATATAATAACAAAATAAGATTAAAAACAAAAAATATTACCAAAACATTAGTCTACAATGAGCTTCTGTCCTACAAGTGAAAATATAGGTTTTTGTTATACTTATTCGGAATATATGAACCATTTTAACTTATAAATATATAATAAAATAAATTTCGTGACACTAATTTGGAAAATATTACGATTTGAAAACTTGAAAAAATTGGAGAAAATATACTATAAAAATTTACTGCTATAAACATAAAAGTACAAATAACGAAGATATTACAAAGATTACCCAGACGCCTATATACTACCGTAACACTGTGTGACATCACTTAGTGCCTTAAATTTGTAGAAAGCGTTCTCGTCCTACTAGCAGCAGTTCTACAAACATAGCACCGTATCTACGAAACTATTAATCGCAGGCATGCTGTTACTTCTGCAGTATTTCTCTGATATTAAATGAACTATTTATTTATAATATAAATTAAAAAAGTTGTGCACTAGCCAGTTCGAGATCAGAAACGTATTCTACTGTAAATACTTTATGACATTCTTACGCTATAAGCTATTTTATTGCTACCATAACTAGCACCTCCGCATTAGAATGTTAAGAAGGCTTTTGCTCACAGTCACGAGCGGAGTCATCAAAATATCCCAGATGAACTATTGTCAAAGTAATTGGCACCGATCTTTCAGACCTTGGCATACATACGGCTCAACAACTCTTTGTTAACTATACTATCCTAATTTATGTCACCTTGCCAGAGATCTTTCTAAATGTTATCAGTACGATGCAAATAGACTGTGCGGTAATCTGATGTGGTTGTAATTTAATCTGAATTATATTTATTTAGATGCTCAAATGTTGACTTATAAACCAGGGGCTGCAGTCTCGACAGAGATTGCTAATCCATAGCGATCGCTAGAAAACAACGAATATCAATAACAATAAACTCAACTGTACAAATACCGTAAAAATCTATAATTGTTAAAGGAATTTGGTAAGATTGCACTTCTAGAGTTTCTAAAAAGTTTGAGTGACCCTGTTATATGTATACTAACAGAATTCAACTCACTGGCAAGTTACAGAAAAATCAATTTGAAAGTAGGAATGGCGAGACAAAACGCCTAGTGGTTCCTCAGTAGTCGAAATTCGGATTAGGATCTGATACCTTTACGAACTCCAAAGGAACGGCAAACCAAAATAGCAAGATTTTTTTTTTTCATAATAAACAACTTCAATCTTTAAATAAGTGAGAAATAGAAAGGTCATAGTAATTTTTAGATATTTGGCACAATGAAATGAAATGAAATGAAAATATCTTTATTCAAGTGTTGGCAACTTAATGAAATCTACATTAATTGACCGGAAGTTGACGCCGGTGACGCCATCTTGCGGCGCACAATGACGTTCACGTGCAAGATGGCGACTATATAAGCAAGCAACCGACCTAAGCATGGCAGTCTTAGTTCCGCTCGCGCTGTGACAACTAGTGTAAATTATAAAATAAAGTGTTGTGATTATTGATAGCTATGTGTGATGTATGCAAATTAGTGAATAAATAGTTTGATGATTGAAAGTGAGGTTTTAGTTAACATCAGAAGTGGGATATTAGGCGCCAATGGGCTCTCGCAGGAAGCGCTCTAAACGTCGCGAAAGACGCTCGAGTTCGACGTCGAGTAGCTCGAGTAGCGCTCGAACACCGTCGCCCTCACCGAGACAAAGGAAAAAGGTA
Organism: Diatraea saccharalis; assembly: GCA_918026875.4. NCBI lineage: Eukaryota > Metazoa > Arthropoda > Insecta > Lepidoptera > Crambidae > Diatraea > Diatraea saccharalis. The sequence goes on from OU893337.1 coordinate 11,961,135, forward strand.
GCACACAAAACTGACACCGCGACTGTAAGTACAAACAACAGCTTAATATTGTGCAATATCATACCAGAATTTGACCCGTTAATAGACGACGTAAATGCATGGCTTAATATTATCGAATCTTACTCTCAAACGTTTGCCTGGTCGGATGAAGTGATTCGCTATCAAGCTTTGAACAAATTGAAAGGTTCCGCTAAAACATATTTTTGTATTTTTGATCTTCTAAAAGAAATACTCGATAAAAAACCCATAGAAAATCAATCTTTATACGATTTTTACTTTGATCAAAAATGTAAAATCGAACGTTTGTCACTAAACTTTACACAACAAGATATTATATCTATTATTTTAGGGAACATAGGAGAGGCAAATTTATTAGCATCAATAGACGCTAATCAGTTTACAACATGTGATAATCTAGCAAGTTTTTTGCATGGTCGAATATACAAATCCAAATTTCCTAAATCTTCAAATGTTCCTTGTGAAAACCAACCACGACAAACCGTCGCACAACCAACTACTTCCTCCACAAATGGAGGTAGTATAACCATAATAGATCAAACTGTTCCATCTGGTTCACTAGCGACCATGCAGAACATACAACGTAAATCGTTAAAATGCTTCATTTGTGGTGGGAATCATAAACGAAATCAATGTGATAAAAATAAATGCGACTTCTGTGGGAAAAGGGGACATTTAGAAGCTGTATGCTTTCACAAAAAACTGACGAAAACCGAAACGCACGAAACTAAATTTATTTCTACCCCCAACCCTCGTAACAAATTCGTTAAAAATATAATACTAAATCACGTGAAGTGTGAAGCTTTTATAGATACTGGAAGTAGTTGTTCGTTAGTGTCAGAGTCATTCGCAAAGAATAATTGCTTTGAAATTAGTCCTTTATCCTCTCCGATTTTATTGCAAGGATTTTCTAAACAATCCTCAAAATTTGTGAGTCATAAGATAACCGTTGATTTAGAAATGGACTCTATAGCTTTAACGCAAATTGACATTTAGTGTGCTTGATGATTTGATGGATTATGATATTTTGATAGGTAGGAATGTAACTGAGCGATCAGATTTGATGTACATACGTGTAGGAAATACCTTTAGGTTTCATTATGCAATAGGGTACAGCGAATCCTGTAAAAGTATTAATGAACTAGATTTAGACACCGACTCTCATCATAACGAGTTAAAATGTATTTTCAGTATATATAGAGATTGTGTAGCACTCAATACTAAAGAGTTAGGGAAAGTTAATCATCACGAAATGGAAATTAACGTTAACAATATACAACCGATTCAGTGCAGACCTTTTAGGACTTCTAATAACGATAGAAAAATAATACGTGATATAGTAAATGAACTTTTAGAAAATAACATCATACGCGAAAGTAGATCGTCTTATGCGAGCCCCGCACTTCTTGTAACAAAAAAAAAATGGAGAAAAAAGACTTTGTATAGACTATCGGTTATTAAACAAAATAACTATTAAGGATAAGTACCCTATGCCACGTATTGATGACCTTATTGATAGACTTTCTGGTCACAAATGTTTTTCAAGTCTTGATTTAAAAAGTGGTTATAATATTAATGAACGAGAATTCAATACCCAAAACTGCATTCATCACGGAAGATGGCCATTATGAGTTTCTCAGACTCCCCTTGGGTTTAGTTAATGCACCATCTTGTTTTCAATATATGATGAATAAAGTTTTAGGTAATTTAAGGTTTAACAATGTAATAGTTATTTAGATGATATTTATCTTGTAACAAATACGGTGGAAGAAAATTTGAAGTTATTAGAACAGATATTGCAAATTTTTAGGATGAATGGTTTGACTCTGAATCTAAAAAAAGTGTCATTTCTTCAAAAGTGAAATAGAGTTCTTAGGTTATCGAGTAAAGTCTGGGAAAATTATGCCAAATGAAGCGAAATTAGAATCAGTTAGGCAGTTTCCAAGACCCAAAACAGTACACCAACTTCGACAGTTCATTGGTCTAATAAGCTATTTTCGGAAATTTATTAAAAATTGCGCAATGATTTTGGTACCTTTGACAAAACTGTTAAAGAAGGATACTACCTGGGCTTGGGAAGACAAACAAGAAGAGACATTTCAATCGTTAAAAAATAAATTAACATCAGATAATTTCCTGTCTATTTTTGATCCCAATAGAGATAGTGTTTTATACACTGATGCTAGTCGAGAGGGTATTGCAGGAATACTTATGCAAATTACAAATGAGGGAGAAAAACCAGTCCATTATTATAGTAGGCAAACTACCGAAAATGAAAAATTATACCATTCATTTGAATTAGAACTGTTGACAATTATTTGTTCGCTCCAAAAATTCCGCCTATATCTGTTAGGTTCAAATTTTAAAATCATAACTGACTGCAGTGCTGTACGATATGCGCTCACTAAAAAAAGATATTGTCCCACGCATAGCTCGATGGGTATTAGCTACACAAGAATTTTTATTTGAAATTGTCCATAGAGCAGGTACACGTATGCTGCATGTTGATGCATTAAGTCGAAATCCTGTAGTTTCGGGGGGAAAAGTCTGAAGTTGAAATCATTATGTCCATTACTGAAGCAGATTGGTTGCTGTTAGTGCAAACACAAGACTCTAAAATTCAACAATTAAAATCAATTTTAGAATCGGGAGAGGCCGACCAAAATAGAGATGTTTTTGACAAATACGAATTGCTTGGGTCAAAAGTTTACAGAAGAACAGCAAAGGGTCGTCGATGGTCGGTACCAAAAAAATGTATTTGGCAAATAATTAAATACAACCATGATGACATTGGACATTTTTCTGTAGACAAAACTGTAGAAAGAATATCATAGTTTTACTGGTTTCCCCACATGCGTCGTATTATAAAAAAGTACATAAAAAATTGTTTAAATTGTATATACTTCAAAAACAAAGGGGGTGCCAAGGAAGGCGAATTATTTCCAATGCCAAAATATGCTCAACCTTTTCATACACTTCATTTAGACCACTTGGGTCCATTCAAAGTCAAAAAACTTGTGGGAAATGACAGATATGAGGTAACGGATCTTAAAGGAAGTGAAAGATCCTTTAAAAAGTATACTGGCGTGATAGCGGCTGAAAATATGAAGCCGTGGATTAAAATAGACAACTGGAATGAATCTGAATAATTACGTGATTATATTATGTATATAATAGATATTCGTGTTGGCAAGGTAAACACCTTAATATACTGTTTTTGGTATCTTACCTAATTCATAGTTTATTAAAAATAGAACACATAAAAAAAAAATTATGTATACAAGTAAAATATTACATCAGGCATAACAATTTGGTTTATAAAGTAATACGAGTATACACGTAAGGTTTGCGAGTCAAGATAAAATGCTTTAACTTATATTTATGTCACACATTAATAATTGTTGTAAACATATTGAAAGGTACATAGGCATAATTGTGAGTGAACTTGGTACGCTCAAGTGGGTATATATCCCTTTGAGTGCAAGTGGCTCTATTGTGCAGGGTGGAAGACTAACTTGGTCTCTTAAGTGCGGCAGAGTCCCTTTAAGTGCAAGTAGTTTTCTAACAGACAAACAAATGTGGAAACAGTTACTTATGTGTGATATTAGTAACAATATGACCGCATTACCTTACACCTTTATTAAGTATATGTTAAACTACTAATAATAACATATAACTTTTAAATATTTCCTGTAACTGACTTGTTATTTTAATAAATAGAAATTAAAAATACCTAAAACCGTCGGTATTCCAAGGTAAATAAATAAGTTACCTAAATATAGTTCATGCGTGTAAACATACTGACTCGTATATAAGTGAGGTAGGACGTGTTGAACCAACTCGGTATGCTTAAGTGAGGTTATTGCCCTTTGAGTGCGAGTGGTTGCAAAAACTAAGACTAACTTGGTCCCTTAAGTGTGGTAAATTCCCTTTAAGTGCAAGTGGTCTTCAGTTTAGTCGTCACGGAAACAAAGACGAACTTGGTCTCTTAAGTGTGGTAAATTCCCTTTAAGTGCAAGTGGTCTTCAGTTTAGTCGTCATGGAAACAAAGACGAACTTGGTCTCTTAAGTGTGGTAAATTCCCTTTAAGTGCAAGTGGTCTTCAGTTTAGTCGTCATGGAAACAAAGACGAACTTGGTCTCTTAAGTGAGGAAAAGTCCCTTTAAGTGCGAGTGGTCTTCAGTTTCAAAATATTCTGTTTGCGATCAGTATGTGAACATGTTAAGAAGACTGAACATTATACGTGTGACATTTACATTATTTCATATTTAATTTCATATTTTCAGTTTCAGTATATTCCATAAAATTGTGGCGTCTGGGGCAAACGCCTTGCAGAATGGCCGTGTTGGCAACTTAATGAAATCTACATTAATTGACCGGAAGTTGACGCCGGTGACGCCATCTTGCGGCGCACAATGACGTTCACGTGCAAGATGGCGACTATATAAGCAAGCAACCGACCTAAGCATGGCAGTCTTAGTTCCGCTCGCGCTGTGACAACTAGTGTAAATTATAAAATAAAGTGTTGTGATTATTGATAGCTATGTGTGATGTATGCAAATTAGTGAAGAAATAGTTTGATGATTGAAAGTGAGGTTTTAGTTAACACAAGTAGGCTATAACAAGCACTTTTGAATCAATGCTTATTTTGTTTCGTTGAAGAAAGAAACTAATCAGATTTTCATATACGTGGAATCGGTGAATATATCCTTTTCGATTTTGAACCATTTAAAAACACAAATAGTTTAAATAATCTCCCATCTCCCTTCCTCCTCAGGACCACACGTGCTGGTTTGCGTTGCCACCAACTGTGGCAACGATTCCTTCGCGTACAAAGACATTTGGCGACTCATTTCTTTGTCGTACTTCCAAAAAATGGAATTGTCTCCCGGCCCATGTATTCCCTCCTTCCTATGACATAGGGTCCTTCAAGCGGGGCGTGAAGAAGCACCTTGCAGGTCGGCAAGGTGAGGGTGGCTAGTGCAGTACCTACGTACTATTTTCACTAGCTGTCCTCGCGTTTGGACTACGCCTCCGCTTACCATCAGGTGGAGCGCAGTCATTTGCCCTCCATTTCATATTAAAAAAAAATAATAATAATAAGGAACTAGTTCTCAAAGATAATAGGTTTCAGGAATTTATAAACAGTCACAATTTAGAATTAGTTATAGATCTAATTCGATACGAAATGTAGTTAATGGTTAATTATCTTGATGATCGTGATCTCATGCAATTTAATATTTAGAACATTATCGATAAATTAGGAAACTAATAATTGTCTAATTTCGTGTTTCATTTCGACATTTTAATTATTGAGACGCGGTTAAATGTCGATGTAACTTCAATGTATGATGTAGCAGTAATGACATAGTGAAGAACCTAGATTAATACATGAACTTATATCATACATACTGAACTTATTTAATACATCAGCCATTCAGTTAAAACGGATGCCATCAAACTATTATTTCTTTACAATTGCCTAGTATATCACATCTTCTATCTGGGACTTATTTTACTACCTGGGGCTTATTTTAAGATACCAGGTAGCGGATCAAGAGAGAGGGTAGTACAGGGGGTTTTGCACGGTAGGCCTACTGCACTGGACCGCCGTCCCTTGCAGTGGGAGAGCCCGGGTTCAGTAGGCCTCTCGCCCAGGGGGCCAATTCTACTAAATAAATTTTGTTTAAATCGAATCGAAAACGGAACGAAACCGAACGAAACTACAACTTTTAGTGGTTTTCCTATTCTACTCGGTGTCAAAATGGCGTCAAACGATACAGTTCCGGTTCTATTTTAGTTTAGCTAACTATCGATCAACAGAAACTGTAAACGGTATTCTACTCGCTCAATCGAACATAGAACTGTACAGATGTAGTTATGCAAACCGGAACCAACCCACAAATCTGTCAAAATCGAATTATGTGCAGAGAAGCCTAAAAGTGTTGCAATTAAACTCAAATGTTGTAAATTCACAAAATTTCTTGATAAATAAATAAAATAAAATATATTCTACAAACAATTATTACTAAAAACAAGAAACCCATTTTTCTCAAAACTGACATCATGTGGCTGGTTTGCATAACTACGTCCATATACTTGAGTCGATCGTCGGCCCTTATTCCACTAAAATTTTGACACTTCGTTGGATCGAAACGCTACTGAAACGTTACTAAATCCGAACGTTTCATCTGTCAAAATTAACGATTTCTAAAAAGTTGCAAATTTCTACTTTTTGACGATCGATAGTTAGCGTTTAATGATAGATGTGAAACAATTTATATTATTTAAAATTTTAAGAGGTGCAATTAGGTACCCCCAATTGCTGAGTGAAATAAAATACCTTGATCCATCTTCAGAATTGATAATTAAAAACATTTTGCCCTACAAAAGTAACTTCGGCAAAGTAGTGTTTGTATAGAAGAAGTTTTATCTCGGTACATTGGAGAGCTGCGAAACGTGTTCATCGGTACCTGAAGGCTATAAAAAATAGGAAACTGACCTATAACAATAGTGGTGATCTAATAGGATTTGCTGATGCCGATCATGGTGGTAATCTGGTGGACAGACGATCCTATACAGGATATGTTTTCCAAATGTGTGGTTCAGCAGTGTCATGGGAATCACGTAAACAGAGAACCGTTGCAACATCAACAACAGAAGCTGAGTACATGGCTCTAAGTGAAGCCTGTAAGGAAGCCATCTACATTCGCTCATTACTAAGCGACATCTTTTGCTTTTCGTCACCCATCACCATTAATTGTGACAATCAAAGTGCCATCAAATTAACAAAAAACAACACGCATCACGCCCGCACAAAACATATTGATATTAGACATCATTTTGTTTGTGAGTCTATATCCACTAAACAAGTCAATGTGTCATTCATACCATCAGCTCACCAAACAGCAGACATTCTCACAAAGCCACTGCCTAAGCTGAGACACTATATGTGCCTAACTAATTTAGGATTAGTTTAGTGTTATTTGTTTTGTGTTATTAGGTTAATTAGGTTAGGGCATCATGTTAAGGTACTTTTGATATTATAGTGTTTTTGTACATACAGTGTGTTTATATAAAGGGTGTACATAAGTGTCCTGATTACGGGGAGGTGTAGATAAAACCTTTTTCTATATTAATCAGACACTGGCATCTTTTCGTATACCTTTTTGAATTAGTATTTTATACACTGTTTATTGTTTTTATGTCACTCTCTTCTTTACTCTCATCTGACTTTTATGTATTTACAACGTGAAATATATTAAATACTCCAATCCACTGTGACTTTTAATTCCTACATTTTAAGAGTTTGTGAGTGAGTTATCAATAGACTGTAAAGAACATAATAAGTTGTGTAAATCCATTGATATGTTTGCTTTATCATTAATTATTTATAAAAATACCTTATATTAAGGTACCAAAAAATTCTAATCTTTAACTGTCTAGCACTTCAAGCATATAAAATTTTCTATCCAATATTATTTATTTCACAAAGATACAAGGATACTTTCAATGAGCACCCTGACGTCTGAAGTAAATATACAAAATCTGGGTATCAAACACCAGATTCCTCATCTACCTCATGAGAACATAGCAATCCATGTGATATAAATTATGTAAAATGATTAGAAAAAAAATGAAATCGAAAACTATGGAGCTAGATAAACAAGTGTGATCAACTGTGGCATCTTTACTTTCCTTAAGCAACTTTACCACATCATACACTACGCTGCATATTAGGGAATATCTTGTTATCAGATGCAGTCAGTGCAAATTTTGCCGTATTGGTAGATTTTCTGATAAATTGTGGTATCACAAAAAGTATTTCAAGCTGGCAACTTGGTTAACTGTCAAGTAGTGTGACTTTTAATTTTATGTGGTCAATTGTGCTCGTTGCGACAACGAGAAAACTTTTGTGTTTTCTTACAGAAAATCAGCGTGTAGGTAAGTAATTTATGTTGAATTGTATTGGGTGTATACTTTTTTAAGTCTATTTCAATTATTTGATTCTTTAAACTTCCTTTTTTCTGAGTTACGAGAGGCGGTAATTTTGCTACAGGCTAGGTCAAGTTACCTCGCCTAGCTCGGTGGCAACTTTACCTACGACTAGGGTTGTCAACTATGAAATAATAATGAGTTCGGCTTATTTATTTCTTTTTATGATTACCTTTCGTATGTTATATATAATAAAGTTGTCAAATTTAATGCAATCATAATATTATAATTCGTATATTTTGTAGGTAGTAACTAATTACCTTTTTAGATATTTATCATTAGTTTTCAATTAATTTATTTAAACATAGTATAATATATTGATTATATCTTACCTGCTTATAAATACACCGTGATTTTTAAGTCACTGCTTTCCCGAAATACATGAACATATTTAGTCGAAGACCATTTATGAGCATTAAACAAAAAAAAATGTGTACACAAGGTACCTACCTAGACTAGTACTATTATAAAGAAGAAGGATTTGAAAATTACTGGCTCGATATAAAAATTCTTTCACCGTTTGAATGCTACATTATCCATGATTAATATAGGAATAAATATATATAAATTACAGGAAAAATTAATACTTATCGTGAAAACAGTGACTTAAAAACGTGTATGATCAAAGTATAATAAATAACTATATAATAGGCAGGTACCTAAGTAATCTACTTACTTCTTGCGCTAAATATTTCATTGGTACTATTACAGATCTTTTCAAGATGCCCCCAAGAAAATGCATTACTATAAAAAAAAGAGATAGAAGACGTTTAGGAGCTCGTAATTACAAAAATTATTCTGAAGAAATGCTGTTATTAGCTGTGGACCTAGTAAATAACAAAAATACAACCTCTTATGAAGCTGAGAAGCAATTTGGAATACCCAGACGGACAATTGAAAAGAGAGTGAAGAATCTTCATTCCGATAAACCTGGCCCCCGTTTCCGCTTAAATCAAGAAGAAGAGAAAAAAATGGTCAAAGTTCTCATCACGGCGGGTGATTTCGGATGTCCACTATCACGTTTGGATTTAAAGTTGGCAGTGTACGATTACCTGAAAAAAAACAATAAAACATATGTATTTGATGATAAGGTTCCCGGGGATTGGTGGGTCAAAAACTTTTTAGAACGTCATAAAGACGAATTGACATTGAGGTCTGTGCAAAATATTACGAAGGCCCGAGCGGGAAAAACCTTAGAAGAATTTAAAGATTATTTCAGTAATCTAGAAATTTTAGTTCAGGATCTGCCTCCTAAAAACATTTTGAATTATGATGAGACCAACGTGTCTGATGACCCAGGCTCTATGAAGTGTATTTTTCGCCGGGGCGTTAAATATCCCGAGAGGATATTAAATCACACTAAAGGCAGTATCTCCGTCATGTTCGCGGGTACTGCCGATGGAGATCTTCTTCCACCATACGTGGTGTACAAATCTGAAAATTTATGGTCGGAGTGGTGTAAGGATGGACCGGAAGGAGCACGTTATAATCGCACCAAAAGCGGTTGGTTCGATTCTGTCGTATTCTTGGACTGGTTCACGAATATAGTAATTTCCTGGGCTAAACAATTGAAAGGACCGAAATTGGTTATAGGTGATAACTTATCCAGCCATCTAAATCCAGATGTAGTTGAATTGTGTGAGGCTTATCAAATTCGTTTCGTGTTTTTGCCTTCAAGGTCAACACAACTTACTCAACCACTAGATGTTGCCTTTTTCGGGCCATTGAAAAAGTCTTGGAGGAAAATTCTTCTGCAATATAAAACAGAAAATCCTAAGCAGGCATCGCTAAACAAAAGCCACTTTCCACTTTTATTGAAGCAGTTGATGGATGCTGCTAATATAAAAAAGCAAAATTTGGTAAGCGGCTTTAAGACAACAGGTATATACCCATTCAATCCTTACGAGGTATATAAAAGATTGCCCGAATACGAAGATGAAACAAAATATGATGTTGACCAATCACTACTCGATTATCTCAAAGAGAACAAATATCCCAATCCAATAAAAAGAGGTAAGAACACCAAATTAACTGTACCAAGTGGTAAATCAGTAAGCAGCGTTGATATATCTAGTACCATCAAGCAGAAAGCCACCATAAAGAAGAACACAATTGTAAAAAAAACTCTAGCAACTGTAACTGAACGAATACAAGATCAAAACTCTAAAATGTCTGCAATAAAACAAAGTAAAACAGAACGACATCCAAACAAAACTTTGAGCAAGAAAGTAGACAGTAAACAGAAGCCACTTCAGAAAAAAAAACGTGTTGTAAGTACTTCAGACTCAGAATCAAGTTTCGTAATACCTTCTAGTGATACTTCAGACTATGATCTTAAATGTGATGAAGATGAAGACATAGAAAATGAAAAAAATGGAAATGAAAATGAAATAAGTGTAAAGAGTAGCGAAAGCTTAACAACTAAAGTGACCATATTATCTGATATAAAAAATACAGCTGACAATCAGGCATATTTTGATTTGAGCAAATATGGTCCATTTGAACTTAAACCTATAAACACTAATTCTAAAGTGAAAACAAAAGTTGATAGGGTTGGAGGAATAAAAAAGGAAAGAACAAAAATGCCAAAATTGACATCTCATAAAATGACCACCAACAATGAAACAGGTGCAGGTTGTAGTAAGGAGCCTGAGAAAAATACTTTGATGTCATATAATATTAATGATTATATATTAGTGCGATACATACTTGAAAAGAAAGTTCAATATTTTGTTGGCAAAATTTATGCAAAACTAGAAAATAGATACCAAGTTTCTTATTTAAAGAAATTAGGAAAAAGCGATAATACAAAATTTATTCAACCAAAGAAAGAAGACATTGATACTATAAATGAAGAAATGATTGTGAAAGAAGTGCAGCTGATGAGTATAAATGAACAAGAGACTGAATTTGTATTTTTAGAGGATGATGATTATGTGTATTTTGATTACTGATTCTGGTAGGTAGGTTGTTTGTAAGTCATTAAAGTGTTTTATTTCCTTTACACTAATTAACTTGTGCCATTCCAAAGAATTCAGTTTAGTTATATAAGTTAGTTTTTTCTTAGTGTTTTCTTTTATAATAATTAACTTGTGCCATTTCAAAGAATTAAGTTCCGTTAAAAACGTTAGTAACTATCGTGCTATATTAGATATTACTGTAATGTTAATATTTCAGAATTTTTTATGCTTAACTTTTATTTTGTTTCACGTTTTGGAACAATTTTATGATTTACAGAGTTTATATAATTTTTGTTACTTAAATACTATTTTGATTGATCTCTAATGAATAACATTGTACTTGCCTAATAAATAAATATCCATTAATTATATTTCTTTGATTTTATAACTTACTTTGAAAATTGACATCCCTGGCGACATCTACTTGCTTCTATGAAAAATTCAAAAATCTAAGGGCAACTTTACCGTAGTGTTACTAGATACAAAAATAAACAGTAAAAAGCTTCTATGACAGCAATATCGTTATTTTTGCTCAAGAAATAATAGTAACATTACGTTGCCTAACCTCTTGTATGGATTATTCTATGTAAACTCTTGATAAGGTAAAGTTGCCAAAAACGAGTCAATTTTACCTAGACAACAAAAAATGATATTGTAATGAGTTTATTTCCTATTTAGATGAGTTCAACGGGTTAACTAATATGGACGCGTTTGCTTTACAGACTGAATCATTAAAAATCAAAGTAACATGCTCTATGTATCCATAGTTTGCTAAAATGTCTAAAAATATGGTAATGTTGCCAGAGTTGATCTATTTGTTATAGATAGTTCTGTAATTTTGTGGTTGCTTATTGATATGTAAAAATGTTGGCAGACTTTAAAAATAAAAAAAATTATATCTTGATTATTAATCTTAAATTATTATTTTTTATTAAAAACTTACATTTTATAGATAAATTAATAGGTTTTCATTCCTCTATGAATTTGAAATGTTGAATTCATATTATGTAGATTCTTAACATAAATAAGGTCCACCTAGTTGAGGCATGTAATGTAAATTAAAATTGAAAAATTATATTTCTGTTAAAACTTTACATAATTATAAATAATCATTGTAAATAGGAACATCGTGAAAATCATTATTAGATTGTAGGGGCTTTTGGCTTTAAGTAAACTTATCTATGATTATAAAAACATGAATTTTTGAATATTTTGTATTGAAAAAAGTAAACTATTGTAGTATTTTTACAGGAAAACTTAAAAGTGTATTACAAGCATGTGTGGAATTCCAATAAAAATGGCACTGAAAAAGTCCTTGTTTACAAATTAATTAATTTATCATTATTTTTCTGATCACTTTTGCATTTGCAATACTATATCTTAAAGGAAAAAATTAAAAAACCCACTTCAAGCAATTAGTGCTTGAGGTGGGATTTAAACCCATAAACACTCACAGTCTGGGCGTCTGCTAAAACCAATTTAACTACCAGATAACCACAGTTTTGTGAATTTAAGAATTACTTGCATTACTAGTGAGCATATGCTCATTTATGTTTAGGAAGTTCACCAAAACTATATTAATAATACCATTATAGAGAATAGAATAGAAAATTCTTTATTGTTAACATTACACAAGTTATATAGGTATACAAATTTAAAACAGTTTAACAAAATAATGTAACAATTGGAGGCCTTATCGCTTAAAGTGATTTCTTCCAGGCAATCATGGGATGGAGAGAGAGATAACAATTTATGAAGACAGGGGTGTAAATTTTATCAATAACATTAAAAAGAAAATATGATCAAATAATAATCTTAATTAAAAAATTATAATTATGAATATTTTTTTTCTGACATAAGTATTACTCACTTTTTATTTGGAAATTATAATATTATAAAGGATTATTACATCATATCATCATCATGTTTAAAGGATTGTTAAACAGGTAAATATACTGTTTATAAGATTTTATTCTGAATTATTTTTAATTTTAAAAAATTACATAAATTTGAGCTTAGCCGCAGCTCAGTTTTATGTAACATTTGAAATAACATGAGGCTTTCTGTAACCATATATTAAGTTGCGTGCAAGATAAATGTTCAGCCTAATTAGTATTACCTATATGAAAAATACATATTCTACTGTTTTTGACACAAAGTTAAAACCAACCACCAATTTTAACCCAAAGAAAACTGTCATACACTATGATGGTTACAATTTAGAACAAAAAAAATAAGCCTGTGAATCAGGAGCTCTTGTTCAATTTTGCAGGAATTTATATGTGTAAGTTTCTTTTATATCAGTTGAAACTTATACTTAATTTGCTCATAGTCAGCATGGATGACAGCTGCGAGCAGATCTATGCAACTACAAGAATTTAATTTGTATACAACTTAATGTGAAAGATATGTCAAATCATTAATAATTTTCTCTGATCTTACTTATAATATCTAGTCAATAATGACATTTCTAATGGGTTTCATATAACAAACATTGTTTTAAATTTAATCTTGTATAGATTTTCCACAGTATATATTATGTTGCCTTGCTTGATTCGGTGTACAGATGTAGGTATAGCCAGATTTCGAAAGATATTGGATTCATTTTATCATCAATAATTCTCTCTTAAATGTCTACTTTGAGTCGACTATCGTTTATCTTCTTCACTATGTTATTGATACGTATGAATATTTATTTCAATCAAAAACTTCTTCTTTTATTAAGGGCTTTCGCATAATTCTGCCAATTTCACGTGCGTAGCCAATACATGGTATGAATTATTTTATAAAATTAATTTTGTAAATAATATTTTCAAGTATAATGTTTCACTTCTATTACAGTTTAATATTACAAAAAAATACACATATGCGGATTGTTTTAGTAGATATCCCATATTAAATTGTCATTTACAATTCAATTTTGTCAATTTCATTCTTCTTTTTATTAATGGTATATCTGCGCATTTCACACAATTCTGCCAAAGTCAAGTGAATAAATTAATTTCTACATGTAAAATGAAAAAGTAATGAATGAAAGATTAATTAAAACATTGTCTGTATCACAGACTTAGTAGGTATCAGACGACCAACTTCCTAACAAAAAATTTCTTCGTAGAACGTGATTGGGAGCCAGTGATACATGACAGATTCATTCGTTTTAAATATTAAGATCTACTATCGGCAAAGGCATTTGGCTATACAGCCCTTTTTTGGGTAGGTACCTAGCCGTCTTCCTATTTTCCATATTATTTCTACTTTAATTTTAATACAACAATAATAATAAAGCAGACTGATAAGTCTAGCTTATTATTATTGTTGTATTAAAACAAAAAAGGCAAAACGAACACGTAAATGAAACATACATTTGTCCAATATTATTTATTGAATCATTTATTTTTAACTTATTATATTTTTCACAGCTTTCTTCTGCATTCTCGGCAATTCCTAGTTACGTTTTTTAGTGGCACAACCTTATGAAACTTTTCAAGATAATCACAATTTTTTTTAAAGAGGGCACTGATTTTTGCATACCTTTTTATACACATATTTAAGTTTTTCTAAAATTTCAATTGCCTTTGGCCAGAAAGAATGATGGTGTGTCTTATCTGTCACAGCTCTTTCCTTTAAGGTTTTTTTGTTTATCGATGCTCCATTGACACTATCAAATAATTGGTCAAAGAATGAAACAACTTCAGCTGTATTTCTTAATGTTGTGCTGACGGGTCTGCCATCCACATAAGTTGCTGCAAATTAAAATATTCATATAATAATTGTATGAAACTTGAATTAAAACTATTAACTGTTAATAAATTTCATCTAATACTCACAGAAATTTGCAGTGCAAGACAAAGCTGCAGACATAATGGCTCAATATTTTTACACAATTTTTTACCTACAAAAAGAGATATCATATTTAAAATTATCTTCATTAGAGAATCATTATTGTAATTTAAGTGTAAACCATACATTAACTACTGGTAACATAATTAAAAATACAGGTCATTGAATCAACACTTGCTCTATATAGGATATAGAAGCTGAATACAAATTATTTCTTTTATTTGCATTACCTTCATCTTTTTAATTTTATCAGGTATAACTCATAGGTCATTTAATTTATGACGTAGCCCAGCTTCAGTGTGTTGACAGTCTCTCTCATAGACATAAATAATATCATGCCATTTTGCAAGTTTACCATCTAATATTAAATTTTTTGTTGAAAAATTGTTCCTGATACATTTTATCAAGTGTGTAGAATCATAATGTTTAAATTCACCCCACATATTTTAAGAATGGCAACTGAAACAAAAATTTAAGAACTTCTTAAAACATAGATAACAATATAATAATAAGAACCTTCACTGCTTTCATTAAATCTATTAGTTTTCTTTCATATAAATATAATTCTCTGTACCAACCTGTAATTTCATTTTAAAATTTGATCACACGTAGTGTCTTCTTTTAGATTTTTGAGTGCTGATTGGAAAGCTGAGCCTTGGTCATATATTATTGCGATGAGATTAAGGTCCCATTCAACAACTTTTTCTACTACTGACTTTAAAATATTCTTGATGTTTACAGTAGATGTAGCTCCTTGACAGAAATAGTAACATAAAGGCTGTTGCCACTTGTAAACAGCACCAACATAAATACAAGAGTATGATCTGCAAAATCCACTTTCTTTTCTTGGTGTTCTACAAATCCATTAATGTTATCTTTAATCCTTATTACTTTTATTATACGAAGTGCTGTTTCTAATGACATCTCATCAAATATAATGGAGCATATTTTTTTGGAGTTTCATTTGTCCACCTGAAAAAGTAAATTCAAATAGGTAGGTACATATTATTATTTGGTAGTAATACAAAAAGTTATAAAAGTAGTATGAAAAACCTTATATGGAATATATTCACCTCTTACATGAAGCCTGGTTCTATGATCAATTTTCCAATCATAGTATTCAGTGTGGTTTTGGATGATAAAATAAAAATTTTGCTTAAAAATCAATAACATTTTGGACTCTGCTTTGATATTGATAAAGCAATTATCTTTTCTTCGATAGTGAATCACCTCTCATGTTTATTTTTAGAGCACATGCTCACTTGCATTTCAAAAACATTTTTTGCAACTGTGTTCATTTTTTGTGTGAACTTTTCAAATGATAACTTTTTACAAAACTTAAAGGTATTTAAGTATTCTTAACTTTTTTATGAAAGTTCAACTACGTCTTTGGCTTGTTATATTCTTCATAAATTCTCTGGTATAAAGGTGACAATTGGCTTTATTTGGTAATAAGCTTTTTCCTTTTTGTTTGGGTACATTTCACAGGGTCTGTAACATCAAAAGTATTCAGTGAATTTCTCTATTAGAACTACTATTTGATTGAAATAAAGATACACTAAAGAAAGAGACAGGTCTTACCAGATAATTTAGTTTGTGTCATATTTTAATCTCCAGAACAAGCAACTAATTGAGTAAACTCAGTGGCTGCAGACACAGGAGTCTCAATTTGTTCTTTGAAAATTACACCACCTATGAAATCAATATTGATTATGTGTGTAAGATTAAAAAACAGGATATAATCTTAGATGATATTAGAAATATGTTATTTATATTATAAATTTTTTCTCTGATCAAAATCACTTCTAGCATGCCCGCTAGAGTTAAATAACTTGATGTAATTTTTCTTTATGTGTGTAAGAAAGACAGATCTACTAGACTTTATTAAAGCAAAAATCTATGTTAAAATACACCAAAACTGCAGCATGAACTTTGTTATCTAAATAAAATAAATTAAAAACAAACCTCTATTCAGTTCCACTTTCTAATATGTGTGGTCAACATGACTTTTTCTTGCATAGCTGTGTTCCCAAGTGAATATAATTTCTGTAATAACAAAAAAATCTAATGAAGAATAGCGGTATTCCAAAACACAATATAAAGTGAAGATACATATCATTTTAATTACATTATCTAAAGGTAATAGCAGATTAAACCAGCCTTACCAGTATTGCTTGAAGAGGGTAGGCTGATTGAGAGCCCATCATCATTAAACAATGACGGATATGCGTCACCCAAGAGTCGTGATTTTGGAGTAATGAATCTTGGTACAACGTGTTTGCTACAAATAACCCTTCTGCCTGGATTCAAATTTTCAGTATCACACACAGCACTAAGACATTGTAACCACTTGGAGAATCTTTTCTCGTTCACTAGAATCTTACAAAGAATAGCGTCCTGTTCGTTCTTTAACAATGCGTGTAGCACAACCATAACACAACACACCAATTTCCTAGGCATCTTCTACAAAGAAAAATACTTCGAAAAAAGGAGAGTTTATATTACAAATAAAGCGAAGAGGGTAAGCACAAACGAAACTACTCAATCACTTGTAATTCCCTGATATGTAGGTACATACTTTAGTCTTCTTCTTCTTTTATTAATGGCATATCTGCGCATTTCACGCAATTTTGCCAATGTGAAGTGAATAAATTAATTCCAACATGTAAAATGAAAATGAAATGAATTAAAGATTAATTAAAACATTAGTATCTTTACTCTTTGTTGTAATGACAGTTTCTGTCAAGTGTCATGTCTCCATCTACTGACAGGGGTGAGGGGCGTGTGGAAATGTCATACATCACTGGACCCCTACGCGATTGGTTTCTTGTACGGAGTTGACGGGCCGTGGTCTGTATCATTGTGGTTTGTATTGACAAAAAGTGAATTGGTGTTGCAATATGAAAATCAAACATCGATTGGAAAATAATCGATTAATTCACTATATGTAATAGAACTGCAGTAACATTTATTGAATAAAAAAAACTTTAATATACTTTTAGTTAATTTTGGTGCAATTTTGCATTTTTCCTAAGTTTTACGGACTACTACGGTTGTTGATTCAACAATGCCCAAATAAATAAATATATATATATTATTATTATTATGTAATTTCCAATGCCCGTAATTGGAAATGTTATATGAAAACCTAATGAAGTCCCATAAAGTCACAATATGAACTATCCATGTAGTTTGATGAAGTCCGATGATATTCAATGAAGTTTAATGAATTCTGTTTAAATGGATTGAAGTTACTAAAGTCATATGCAATCATCATTTAACTTTAACATTTAATTTTTAGTACAAACAAATATATAAATTTAATGATTATTTTTGTTGTACATTCTTTTGAAACGGAGTTGTTTAAAGTAAAGTATACACCTCTAGATTAATGCTCGTCCTAGTCTTGAACTGATTGCATACCTCACTTATTACAGTTTGTTAGTGACCGAAAATGAGTCAAAACTTTTCTGATCACGACCTACCTATGTAGGTACCGTTTTATTTTACGGAATCATATTATTCACTTTCATGCTACTTTATCTCACATAATAACATTTATTTTGCGAATTAAAACTCGGTATAAACAATAAAATAAACCAACACCATTCGAATTTTGAAACTTAACTCTTTAAGCTTGACGTTATCTTTAGTCAACGCCAGGATTTATAGTATTTCATCTGACTTTTTTGTTAATTAAAAGACTTAATTATATCGGATTTATGCTTTAAATATTAAGCATGTTTAAAGTTGAGTGCTTAATAAAAGTTAGAATTGGGTATATGACGATTTTCTGAAAACTAATTAATTAAAATAGTTGTTTGATACATTATAAACACACTGTCAATATATTACATGAGAATCTGTTCTATTTTCGATGAATATAATTGTTTAAATCTACAGATTCTAAGAAATAAACTTTTATTAGATTATTATCTAACATGATGATAATAGTACGAAACTTATTTTTATAGTGTCAAATACCCATAATGATAAAAATATTAATTATAAATTCGCGTTTTGGGTATTTTCCCTTATAGCTTAACACTTAGGTATGCACTTTCTTAATGTAGCTAATATTCGGGTGTTTCGTCCGTATTTTAAAACGTTCGAATAAGAATATAATAGATTCATTACGTACAGAAATGATAAAAAAATGAAGGAATGAATAATCATTAATCGTCTCCCGTTTAACTAATAATTTCATTTATTTTATTCTGGTAACACTAATGACAGCTGTTTGGTTCGGCTGCGATTTGGCTCCGATTACGTTTCAGTTTAGTAAACGTTCGTTTGATAATTTACGTTAGCGGAATGCAAATTTACAGCAAAAATCGAAACGTAACCGTTACAGAAACGCTATTGATGATCGATCGTTGTAAATTAGTAGAATTGGCCCCCAGGTCGACGGCATGTTAAGGTCAGTTCACCTCGGTATAAAAATAGTATATCTCATCTTTATTGATTTTTTATAACATTGTTTTTTTAATCAGATGTGAAAACTTTTAAATGGCCTTCAGCATTTATTGTATTGATATATCCTAAAACGCAGCTGTAAGTTTTATTTTAAATAAATAAAATAAAATATTTCGTTCGATTTCAAATATAATCAATTTATTTATTTATATAAGATTGTCAGCCTGCTTTGTATACTGTAAACATACCTGCTGCTACTAGTATTAGTTTATTTTAGAATTAACTCTATCCCTAAATTTCCTGGAAGAGATCACTTTTAGTGATAAAGCCGCCAATTGTACATACGGCACCTATTATGTGTTTTATGTGTGTAATAAATAATATTATCTATTTAACTACCGCTTTAAATGACATGGATAAAATGTCCCCCTGCTAAGTATAGCATAGGTTTTTCGAATGGAATCAAATAGGGAGAATAGCCGTCATCAATCGCATTATGTGTCTTCTGAAACAAGAAATTTTTTGACGAAGTTTTTGGTCATCCATCTTATGACCGGCAATTCCAAAAGTAGCTTAACGCCGACATCGCAGACTAAACGCGTTTACAAAAACCGGTTCCCTTAAAACAATGCAATCTATTTTTTATTATCTATCTATTTTTTTATCTATGATTAATTTAAATTTTCAACTTTTATCATTTTTATATGTTATAATTTTTATTATTGTGTGTGTTACAAGTATGTAAAGTGTTTATAAATAGGTATAATATTTTTCTAGCATAATGTTATCATTGATTTAACATACAGTCCACTAGCTAAGTTGATATTTGCAGTGATAGTTGCACCACCGTGACTCATATCCACTTTAAGTTGAATGTCTTTTTTGTTACTTACAATAATTTGTTTACTGTCAGCAAACCAGCAATTTTTTTATAAAATCATAAAACGTGTTTTTTACGTAACGCGATACATCTATTCCTAGATATTAATTTCTTATATATAAAATGGCTGACTGACATTTTC
The DNA here is from genome assembly GCA_918026875.4 of Diatraea saccharalis. Lineage (NCBI taxonomy): Eukaryota > Metazoa > Arthropoda > Insecta > Lepidoptera > Crambidae > Diatraea > Diatraea saccharalis. The sequence continues at coordinate 11,981,386 of OU893337.1, forward strand.
GATGATATTAATACTGTACTAAAATTAAAAGATTTTGTGGAATGAACTGTACTAATTGAACTTTGAAAATTGCTTTTTTTATATTATTATACGATATATTATTTTTTAATATAAATAATATTAAAAAAAAATCAATATTATTTTATTACCTACCAATATTTACTTTTTTATTACTTTGCTACATTTCAAAGGATGTTCGTCGATCGTATATTTTAATGTCAACGTAAAATTTATTATAAATGTCGTTGCATTTTATAGTCATACTGAAATTATGTTAATATAACCTAAACTTAAATGATGTTAATTTAACCTAAACTTAAATGATAGTTAATAATCTATCAGGACAGATTAATAACTATCACTGCTCACAATTTATAAATAGGTATATATATTTCTTAAAGATAGATAAAGATTATTTCTCAACTTGATTTAAAAGTTTAATACTTTGTGTGTAAAATTTAAATTCAACTGAAAACAAAACACACATTGCTTTTTTTAAACATGGCATGCTAAAAGAGAAATTACTCAATATTTTACTGCATATTTATTTCTTAACAATTAAAACGTTAAAATTTATTAGTAGAACATATACAACGAAGATAAAATAACTTTTAAAGATTATTCATCTATTGTTAGTCAAATTACAAAACACCCAAATTGCCGATTAATTTTCAGTTACCTCGAATTCGATGAGCTTATTTCTATTACCAATTTTTTTATCAAAAGTGCATGTATAAAAATATAGTTAAGATCTTATAATAAATTTACATTTTCGAAAACGCGTGAATAGGTACCAAGTTATTGAACTCTTACGTTGTGTCCAAAGAATTACTTTACTTTTATTGGACTGCAATTCAGCACTGAAATATAATATCTTTCTTATTACTAAAGCTTTTCTCATCTTCTTTTTTATTTCCCAATAGTTCTTGATTATAAAAACCTATATTTTCAAATGTCAAAAAACAAATCTAATTACGGTATGACCATTATTAGATTTGTTTAGCTTAGCTCCTATCCTCCGCTTTAAGAATAATATGTTCTTCTGAAAAAATACGTTTATTTTTTTGGTTAACATTTCCAGATTTAGTACTTCATATGGGTATCGTCTTAACAACTGCTCTGTAAACCTATAAAATTTTTGCATTACATATATTAATTTATAAGGATGAGCTACTAGTTTAGTCGTGAAAATAAAATGTGAGCAAACATGGAAACAGGACTCGAGGAGACGTCATACATTTCAGCCTCGGAGGTCTTCAAATAATCTTTGATCTCCTTCAAAGGTAATAAGTTATAAACTTGTTCACCTTTTGGTTACATCGCAGTAGCCTCTAAAATATCATTACTGACACCTTACAGACTATACTCTATGTCATTTAATCAAAGTTCATTTTAATGTGCAAATTATTAACCATTACATATGTGAATCTCAATTTGTTTATTATGGCCTTCAAATCAGTTATAATCACCACATTTTATTAATAACATTTTACTATTGTTCAAAGGAATAGTGGATTTACCATTTTCTTTTATTTATATGTGAAATTTTATTTATTGCCACTAACATTCATGCTCAATTGGAAATAGGAAATATGTGCGTGAAAATCATTAAACTACAACATAATTTTGAGAAATTTTTGTATTAGATAATTTCTTTCATACGCTTTTTTAGCATTGTCGTTGCTGTTGGGATGGTTCTATGGTATATTTGCAATCTAAGGGTCCCCCAGACTGCAATGAGGATTTTGTTTAGCCAAGCTATAATACAACTTGTTTATACAAAGGATTTTTTTTTTAATTTAATTAATTTCAAATTTCTAATCTAACTAAATGAAATTTCTAATAAAGAAAAATTTATATCGTAATACGGTTCTGACGAAAGAGACTATCGATAAAAAACTGCAATCTAATAGGTTCGATAGAGTAAGTAAATCGGTTCATTCATCCAGGAGCTGCCACAGACAGATTTCTGACTGACAAACGTTTCCAGGTCAAATTTATAACACCCCTCTTTTTGCGCCTGGGATTAAAAAAGGCTACTTCTGCACTGTATTAGCCCGGACCTATATAGTATATATACTCTAACTCATTTTAACCGTATTTTACCATAATAATTGTAAGTACTAAGTTCATGTTTAAAAGCCAGATTTTACTCTTAAAAGTGCATAAGTTTTTAATTTTATAATATTAACTTTTATTCTTCTGGGACCAACAGATCAGCAGCGAATCAGCAAAACGTATTTATTAATTAAGTATTCGAAAAATATTTTAATTTTTAAATTTTATTTTAATGTTCTGCATAAATTCGTCGGCTATAACGCACCTTACATATTTATAATTTTAGAATGGGTATAATCATAGCAAAAATGGTTAACATCAGGGCTATCTTTGGATTTTGTTTTTATATAGAAAATTTTAGATACTCACGTTTTGGCCGTAACAGTACTTTTAAGCAGGTGATTTAGTTTTCTCATTTTTGTGTAAAGCTTATTTGGACGTAATTTTTTTGTACAAAACCAGTTGCGTTTAGTGATTTTGGGTGTACACTCCCTCTTAATTAGTCACGATAAATTTGGTAATATCTATATTAGGCATTTAGCCGGGGTTAAATTATGGTCAAGGACTCATAAATTTTATATATATTTTTTAGTAATGGTTATTATATGAAATAATTCGTATAAATATGTTTTTTTCATGCGTTGTTTTTATCATATAGTAGTTATCCTTGATTATAAGTATTTAAAGAATTTAATCAATTAAAAATTAACATATAAATATTGAATTGACATATAATTATCCCTCAGTCATGCGATTTTGCGACGTAGTAGTTTTAGTGATTACTTAAACATTATTTAGAGTTATGAGAATAGATTTAGGTATGCCTAATTCAAGATCTATGTATTGTGAAGCTTCAAGTGATTATTGCACTTAATTCCCACTTTGACGAAAAGGAAATTGGATATTGGAAACTACTAATTGAATTAAAAATTTCATCTAGGTAAGGCACAATCTGAAGCTATTCCTTCTTCGTCTCCTATTTCTCTATAGTTTACTAGGAAAATTTTACGCGAGCCATTACTTAGTATATCATATTTTTGTTATAATAGCGTCTAATATTGTGATGGAAAGTGACTTCATAATGCATTAAAGCCATTTTCAAGTTTGACGTCTCTGTATGAAATAAAACAGGAAGAAAAAAGCGTCCCCTGTTGAATTTCTTACCGGTTCTTCTCGGTACAAGGTCTCTTGCTGTAGATTTACGAACCGATGTCATAGATTTCGATATTCACAAGTACTTGTTACAGCTTAGACTAAATAAATAATTTTGTTTTGATTAGAGTACTAAAGAAAAATAAAAATTTAAATTGAATGAATTTTGTTTCCAGAAAGCTTCTAAGTTATCCCCATTACTAGAATGGATTCTGACATAAAGCACTATCCAGATATCCCGATTTGGTCGAAAGCCAGCTCTACGCTTCCAAACTCTCAACAAGTGAAAGATTTATGGTTTAAATTTACTACTTAAGAAAGCATTAATTAAAACCTTACGTCAGGCTAACAAAACGTAATGCAAATATCAACAGTTTTGAAATAATATTATAAGACGAAAATACAAACACTCTAATAATAAAAACCCATAACAAATCATATTAAGCGCAAAATAGACCTTTACAAGGTTCTTCGAATACAAAATAACAAACTTTTATTAATTTGCCTTTAAAAAGAGTATAAAATAACGAGAAACATTTAATTAAAAGAACAGTGAATTTTACATATGGTTCTTTATAATCAAACAATGCATAATTTCTATCAAGAACATTTTATAATTTTATGTTATAAAATGTGTCTGGATATTTCTTTAATTACAATATAGTTATTTAAAGGGTTTAGGTGCCATTGAGTGAAATAAGCAGAGCTTTCCCCATATACAAAGTGTAAAAGTACATATTGGGGAAAAGAGAGCTCACTCTCCAATATTTTTTGAGAACGTTGACAGATATAGGTTTAACGGAATTTCCGTTAGATAGCGTGACTATGTTAATACGATGTAGGTTATGTTAATATAATTGGTATGAAATAATATATACCTAACAATTTTTTTTTCTACTTAGAAATTTAAAAAAAATGAAACATACGTACGTAGATAGAATAATAAAATGTTTATTTCACTAGCATTTCTATATGTTCTTCTATCAAACTGACTATTTAATGTACTTTTCAATGCATTTCCATAGTTTCTTCCTAACAAGAAGGACTTCAATATTTACGCACCAAGTATCACAATTATCTTTCGAAGCCCTATGGCTTTTATTATTGAAATATTTTTCTTCTAAAACTTATATTGAATATAATTTCGATATTTTTATCGAAGTCAACAATTGTGTTGCTAAGCAACTTCAAACCCCTTGTTTGGTTGCCTGCTACATCACTATCGACGTTTCAGTTTTCAGAGTTTCTTCTTCTTCTTTTATTAATGGCTTATCTGCGAATTTCGCACAATCCTGCCAATGTCAAGCGAATAAATTAATTATTAGATGTAAAATGAAAATGAAATGAATGAAAGATTTGATACCCGATGGTAAAACGGGTATAGAGAAAGACCAGGGAGCTTTTAGGTCATATGAGTTTATTTACCACCAAAAATATATATACTTTATAAAATACAAACAGCACCGACAACAGCTTTACGAAGAGAGACATTAATATATATAAACAATAGACGCGCATGTGCAGAACAGATTGTCAATATTTAAATTAAAATTAAAAAGATCTTAAACCAAGAAGGAGGTCTCCCTCAACAAGAATTACTGTTCGATGGCATTAGTAAAAATGTCAGCTGTCACTTGGAAAGGTCCCACCTCTGCCCATAGTACTGCTTCATTACTCTTAAGCAGAGATTAAAGCTCATGCTCTTTGAACAATACTCGGACAACACAGGTGGACAAAATATTTTTTAAACCACCTTTAAAATCGAAAGAAGGAGGTAATATGTTCAATGGCGATGCATGTTTTTCAAATATTCTTATATTCAACAAGGAGAATTCAACAATTGCCACTATTTATTGCAGTAAACCTTAAAAAAAAATTATGTGTCATTGTGACATTATGGAAACTTCATCGTATTTGTTTATGAGAAAAAGAAAAAGACTCAATATTTTGTCAAGAATTATGGATAAAGGTTCAAGTTCTGATAGCAATATATCTTTAGATAGCTTAGAGCATAATTTTAATAGAAACACAAAACTAAAATGTGATTCACCTTCAGATGACAATAACATTGATACAATATTAGTACCATTTTACGAGAAAGATGTACTTATAAAAGTAAACAAAGTTCATAAAAAGAAGATATTAGAAGAACGAGAACATCGTTCAAGAAAGGATACTCATTCGAGAAGCAGTTATCTTGTTAAAAGAGACGTTAAAAAAGATAAGCGTTCATCGTATTTAGAGAAGTTTCGAAAACAATTCACCATTCACCATAATGTTGGAAAGAAGGAAGAGGAGCACGAAATACGTTCTTTATCTCCCGAATTTGGAGATACTGAAAGAGAAAGCTTCGGGGAAGAAGATAACAGCCCAGTAAATGAGTTCTATGAGACAGAAGCTTATAATGAAATGTATTATGATAAAATTCTTAACAGTGAGCTTGAGAATTATTCAGAACATTCTTTTGACGCAGGTCTAAATTTGGATGACGATAAAAGTCAATCTGCCGATGAAAATAATCTGAAAAGTATATCTGAAGTTTCTCAGCCACGTCGTCGCATGAGAAGAGCTACCGTTCAACCTTTACATAATATGAAACTAGGTGGCCTTGGTCCAGATATGGAGAAAATCAAGCCAAGATTAGAAAGAGCTCGAAGTTTGCAGCGGTATTCAGAAAAAGTTAGAATGGAAAACAGATTAAAGATTTATAAGAAATCACTTCAGATAGAGCTCGAAAAGAGAACGAATGCAAATAATTCTGCAAGACAACGGTGCTCGTCGAAAGATTCTCCAAAAGTAGAACAGAATGCATCTTATCTCGTCAACAATTCAATAGAAAATGGAACTTCCAAAATAGTAAAAAAATCTGAAATAAAACCTAAATCAGCAAACATGAAAAGGAATGAAAAATATCAAATTAAAAACGAAGTTAAAAAACATGGAAATAATAAGCAGAGTGCCCATACGCATGAAACTAAAACTAATGCATTACAACATTCTAACTCTAATCAATATAACAAAAAAGTAGAAGATGACAGAAATATTAATATAACGAAATCTGTCAGATCTAGTGCAAGAAGTAGAGGTATTAATACCGATAAAGAGAAAACAGGAGATGATGTGCCACCAGTACAAATAAGTTTTATGGTCAACGTTGGCGGTGTTCGACCTTCCAGTGCATTGCGAACATTGGAAGAAAAACACAAGATGTACCAAGAACAAGTAAAAGCTTTTACAATGGATAGAAATAACATGTAATAATTACTGTTTGTTGTATCAATTTTTGTATATCTCCTAAAGTAATCCCAAATACTTATGAATTTGCAGATTCTTTCTTAGACACTATTTTATTTAAAAGAGATTCCGTATTTGCGTTTTTTCTATTTTTTTTTATTTCGACGTAAGTGTTTATTCAAAATACTCAATAAAGCATACAATTTTTGAAGTTTCTGTGATTTATTGTTAAACGAATATAATAAAAATAAATAAAAATAAAAACAAAAAACCCGACTGCGTAAAAACGAATTTTAAAAACTGCATGAAAAAATAGAAACAAACGAACGCCACATAGAAACAAACATACATACATAGACTGACATTACCCTCCTTTGCGTCGCGCAGTCGGTTAAAAATAGCAATATTATGCTGGAAAAACTCATGATTTATTTTGCAAAGAAGTCATGCATGTTGCATGTTTTTTTTTGAAAAATAGCTTTTAAAGAGTAAATAATAGTAATTATAGTACTTTTTTTATAAAACTAGTTTTTGCTTTTACTCTGCAGTCCATTTTAGTAATATATAAATCTTTAGTTGTGTATTTATTATATTTATTGAAACTTAATGGTATACCACTATTAAAATAAAGTTGTCTGCAAGTATTACAAATTTAAATATGCAAGGTTTTTTATTATCTGCCATAGAAGGAGATAAAAGTGAGCACATTATTATAATAATTATGCTAATGGAAGATATTACATAGCTTATGAGACCGTATAGAACCATCATAAAGTTTGACTGACGTCGGTGACAAGTGAAAGTGTCTGCTTAAGATTATTGCTGATATGATGCTCTCAGAACTGCATGTTTTATCAATGACAATAGTCAATAAAGCTTTTACAAAGATATCGACAATAATTTTCTAATAAATTCATAACAAGACTAAGTTTGAATATCGTTCCTATCTTAGTATAGATCAGTCTTCGACAGTCAAAGTGACACTGCTGTAAAAAAAAATATCCCATTAAGTGGGATATTGCATTTTACGATTAAAATAATAAGTTCTATGATAAAAATATTGATATACAAAGGATCCATTTTTCGGAAAATGATTACAGCACTCAGTTTGGTGTAAAGGTGATTTAAGCTACAGTATACTTGAAGGTCAATGATAAAAGCAAGTCATGTTCGTATCAGAGGCCTTACCACAATCTTTGAGAATGATATTTTATTTATTATATTTTTTCAATTTTGCATTTACAGTGCTGGTAAGTATTTTTAATTAAAAACTCTTAAAAAATCCACCAGCCCTACGTACCCCGTGATGAGACTCAACATTAAAAGGATATTATAATTAATTGACTAAAGATATTTATAATAAATAAATAAATGGAATAATACTTTGGATAACGATAGTATGTATAATATTTACACGATGACTATCACGTATACAAAATGGTTGTAATATGACAATTATTGTTTATTATCTAAGAAAATAAACAGCCTATATTATAATACTAGATAATATGGATTTTAGTTTCTTTTGAATACAGTGACATGCCTGAGTTGATATAGATATCAGAATAGTTTGTAATCAATCTTATTATTAATTTTTTGATAATGTGCACTGTTGGCATGTCTACAATAAATAAATAATATTCAAAAATATTGGACAATATCATATACATTACTCAGTTCCAAAATAAAATATCTATTAGCACTTGTAATAAGGAAATATTACTGAAATACCACAACAAGCAGTTTTTTTTACAACAATTTATTGTTAGGTTAATTATCAATCAGTAGTCGCGGCTATATGGTAGTTGTATTTTAGATTTATCGAGAGCTCGTGGTAAGGCCCCTTATGTATTATACTCGTTTTTTATTTATTATAGAACAGATTCCGGTTCATTTTTTTAACACGTGAGACGGAGAAAGTTATTGTGACCTTGGTCATCGTTTGCACGTCTCTTTGAAATACTAAAATTAGATTGGTGTCGGTTTACACGTGTACAGTCTGTCCGCCTTTATCCGGACATGTTTGGCTTCTTAGTTCGTGTCCGGCCAAATATTCATACGTCCGGACTGTACGGCTTTAGTTGGGTTTTTTGTTAGTATAACACGGAGCAAGCAACACCCGTAAAATAATGCGACGCAAACTACTTTATTATTATATTTATTCAAAAAGAAAATGAGAATTATCCGTATACCCATTAAAATTCTTTCTGCGTTACTCTTTCGAGTAATAAACTTACATACTTTCGCGATTACATTTTTAGTAGGATAATTATGCCGAAATCGATGATAGCCACTGATAAAAATACAGAAAAAAATGGAGAGGTTTTGGAGGACCAATGAATTTGAAATAGGTATAGACGTATAGATTATAAATATTTTTTGTAATAAAATGCCAAAAATGAAATTTACGTATTTATCAAATATAAATTTAAGTGAGGTAATTACATATTTGAATATATTTATTTTTGACCTTTAGTAATTTACATTTACCTTTATTATACTATATATCCTTTTAAAGAGAATATATTAAGAAAAGTAGAATGCTATTTTACGTATACCTATAGTAAGAACAGAGGAGCTACTTATATTCGTGATCCATTTATAGGTATACAGTTGCAATGCAATGCGGAGCTAAAACGTTATTTATAATGGTCCCCATGCCCGCGAGGTGGCAATGTCTGTGGTCCAGCAATAGGACATGAATAGGCTTATGATGAATAGTATATGGTGATCAATATATTAACAACTGTTCATATATTATAATGCTTTATTAAAATCCCAATATACTCTCACTATGTGCCAACACGACCGGAACTAAGTCGCAATAGCAAGCCTTTCTCGATGCAGGCAAAACCGGTTCGGTTTTTCAATTACCAAATTGTAATTTAAAAATGCAACTCATATGATTGACTTGTATTAAATCATTTTGTAATTAAGACAAATATAGGTATTTTGGAAATTAACGTAGAATTTTATAGTAGATAATATTTATATTTATTTTATCATATATAATCTTCATATTCATTTTATTATCTATTATTACATACATACTAGATTATAAAATAAATATGAAGATTTCATAAGATAAAATGTTGATATCAATGCCATCTCTTGACAGACGAAGTGAATAAACTAACAACGTAGAATGTAAATATCACCGTGACGCTATTATTCATCGTCAATAGGTGGCGTTAGCATTTTCTTACGAAAACTAAGAAGGAACAATTTTTAAAAGGACTTCAAGTACTTACGAAGGCGAATTGGTCTGACCAAAGATAAAATATTTAACGAGATGTTAATCGCTCACTGATATTTGCTGTATAAACATGACTACAGTTTCTAGATCTAAAACTATTTTTTACGTTATGTTACATTTGCTAACGTCAAATAGGGTGAAAATTTTGTTATCTGCATATTTATCTAGGGTATGTATTATTTTTCTGTTATACTATAGTTCTTGTTTTTAGAAACGAAATGGTCAAATCGCATGTTTTGAATAAAGTGTAGAGTTGTGGAGTATGATAAATCTGATAACTTTTTGACTTGGGAACGTTTTACGTTCTGCATTATACATGATAATATTTTTGGCGAGATTTTATTACTTTATCGTTTTAATTTATTATGGTTTATGGTTTTTTGTAGGAATGGGAAAATTGAACAAAAAAATAGGTTTATGGTTTTCATTTTAATTTATTAGTGTGTTTGAACCTAGTACTGGTGAATTTTTCAAAGGATACTTCTTTATGTTATTAAATACTTTCTTCAGACGATAATTACATTTAGATTTAGTCCTGTCATGAAAATAAATAAGACTATATAGCTGTTTTCCCGTGAAAGTCACAGAACCGAAATTATAAGTCTGTAGTGTTGGCGAGATATGGAATATGTTTTTAAATTATATTTTATATGTTTTTATTTTTATTTTATAAATTATTGACAGTCTTTACATTTCTCTAAAACATGAATGTTTCTACTAGGAAAGTGAGTCTTTTCTTCAATAAAATGTAATAATTTGTAAGATTCAGTTCATCATTTTCAGAGTCTATTATTGAATAGACTATGAAAAAACGCAAAGAGCAAATAAAAAATAAAATCTTTCGTCTTTAAGAAATAAACTTGTTATAGTTATAATAATTATACATTCTACTTTCAAATTGTTAATGTTCTTAATGAAGTAAATATTGTTCCCTTCATGGTAATAGCCACAAAATAAAAACATTTTTACCCCAGCCTAGAGGTGCAATATTATTTTAGTTTAACTTTAGTACGCTGACTTTTTGAATATTTTGACCTGAAATAAGAGAAGAATAAGCTTTATTATTTTTATTACGTCGCGTTCGTGTAGTTTACAATATGGCGTTGACGTCTTTCTGTGTGTGCGTTGAACGCTATGTCATTGCCCGCCGCCATGACGTCAGTTTGCAACGATAACTCAGTACCCGTCCCGCTCCCTAACCGTGAGCAGCTTGTGGTTTCTTTAAAATGTCGAATCCACAAACTAGGAAATGTTGTATTGTGCCAAAATGCTATAATACAACGAACAATTCACCCGCAAAGTTATTTTTTCTTGTTCCATATGAAACTAAGACCCGAAATAAATGGATACAAGCAATGAATAGGGTGGATACACTTAGTGCCAAAAGTAATGTTTATTGCTGTGAAGATCATTTTGATGTAAGTGTAATATTGAGTTATTTGGTATATACATTTGTTGTAAGGTATGTGGGTCATTGGTTGTCAACATTTGGTTGCCCGTTCTAGTCCTCTTGTTGCATTTTTCTGGATTAATATTTTTAAAGATTACATTTTTCATTTTATTTTAAATATCTATTTAGATTCGTATTTTATTAACCATATTCGACGACTAAATCTCACCCTATGGGGTTACAGTCTTATATTTTACTTTTCGATATTTGTGGAACGTTCTTATTTTAGGTTATTATTACAAATTTTATTTGTTTATTGATTTCTTATATTTCACGTGCACTGTCCATAAATGAAACAACTTTTAAATGGTTTTATCATGTTTGTATTTAGTTTTATTAACGTTTCGAATCCTTTACAGGTTCCGTGTTAATATAAGACTAAGGTGTTGATTGTCTTTTAATTAAGAATATAGCTACCTTCATTGTTTTAAAAATATATTTGACGTATTTATTTACCTCTGACTATCGCAATCTACCACTAGTTCCAAAATATGTGAACACGGAACCTGTAAAGGGTCCGAAACGTCAATAAAACAAACACTAGAGATGTGTAAGTAATGTGTAACGCGTAATATGACATGACTGTGTATTGTAACAGTACGTATTAACCGATAAAATTAAGCAGGGCATATGACGCTAAACATGGCATGGCAACGAACATGACATCGACATATTGTAGTGTCCACTCCCGACGCGGCAAGGCGTAGGTACTGTTATTTTCGGGATAAATAAAAAAAAATGGCCATTTAGTATTTATTATCTGTAATAAAAAATATTAAGAATAAAACAATAAATATATAAAAATAATAAAAAAATGAAAATTACTCATTGCATATAAAAAAATAACTCGTTGAATGTAAAAAAATACTCATTATAGATAGTTGATATGCCATGCAATAAGAATAAATCTATTCAGTTCAATTACAGGTATATGAATGTTCTAAATGTTCATCGTTCCGGCTGCCCGCTACGTAATAGCGAGCCGTACACATAGCGTCTCATCTAAGGTCATGTTTACAGTACTGCTTTAGTGTAATATTACGTGGTACGAAATGTCATGCCATATGGTTTTTCGCATGTCTGCAAAATACAAACACGATGAAACAGTTGAAAAGTTGTTGTTGTTAGTTTTTACGGATCAAATCTTACAATATAAATTCTTAGAGATTTAAAATATACTCTTAGTTTAATGACACTGTAAATACAATCAGTATTGTTGGTTATCCAAAATGGCAACTGCAACAAAATGGCGGATTACATATTTTTGTATAACCTACGCAATATGGGTATCAAATGAAAAGGCTTAACTTGTAGAATATAATAGACAATAAAAATAATCAAATCCAAGATGACCATCATTACAAAATAGCAGACTACATATTTTTCTACGTATTATTTTATACTACATACTTTTACGATGTTTCAGATTGAAAGTGATATGGAGAACTATGTGAAATTTAATTTAGTTGGGGGTAGAATAAAACTCAAGAAGGGAGTGCTTCCACATAAATTTGAATGTCAAAAATCGACGAGAAAGAAGCATGAAAGATTTGCAGTAAATAAACAGCAAGAGATTAAATTTTTCGAGAAAGTAGTACCCCATGATCCTGATTCTTCAACATCATACATGGCTGATGAATTATTCATTGCTAGTTTTATTAAAAATAATATAACAGAAGATCCACTTGATGATAAAAGTGACCAAAAGGTGGAAAAGTATACGAACCACAAAGCTGTGCAAGTTGTATTCAAAAGTGATGTAGCTGATAAAGCAACAATAACGGAGTCAAAATATTTCAAGAAGGCAAAGAAGAAACGGACAATCAGAAGATAGATAATTTCAATTTTCAGTTTATCATTAAGCACCTCTTTAATCTTATTAATAAACTACTTGAAAAAGTCTCAATGTCATTGAAATATATTAAAACTCTCATCATCAAATATGTATATTCATGAAGATAATTTATGCGTCAGAGCCAGGGTTAGGTCCTATCTCCGTTCCATCATAAATTACTACAAGTTTTTAAAAAAATTGTCGAAATTTCGTTTTCAGAGAAACAGAGCGAGCCTTCAGTAATTACACCGATAACCATTATAACATCTATAAAAGTTAAAATTATTATCATTGTTAATATCCAAAGAAGTTTCAATTAACTAACGAAGCTATAGGTATTACATGTATTTAAAGGTATAATCGCAACCAAAATTCTCTTAATATTCTCGAACAAAAAAAAATACATTGGGGAAAGAAAAAGGTAAAATACCTTAAAATTATTTTTTTTGTTCAATAAACCATAAAACCTATATTTTGGAAAAATAAACAAGGTTTTTGCCTTAAAATTAAATCAAAATTTAAACATTTTTTTTTTATCCGCGGAAACGCTATCCGTAATATTCATGACGTCATTGTGATATATACACAAAGCAGATGCATAGAGTAGATTAAAATATGTCAATGAAATAAGAACAATGCCTCTAAAAATTACGAAATCGATTACGAAATCACTATATAGTATAAAACAAAGGCGCTTTCTCTGTCCCTATGTATGCTTAAATCTTTAAAACTACGCAACAGATTTTGATGCGGTTTTTTTTTTATAGATAGGGTGATTCAAAAGGAAGGTTTTTATGTATAATACAAGATCACGCGGGCGTAGCCGCTGGCGGAAAGCTAGTAAAAATATATAAAATAGGTGATTATAATTATTTTTTAAAGAAAAATTGATAAATGAGTTATTTTGTAGCCGGTGACCGATTAAACACTTTTACGAGTATATCTATTCGAAAACGTAGAACTTTTTAACACACCCAATCTATTTTCATGTTTTTATTAATGCGTTAAAATGTGAATGCAATCCATTACATACTGCAATCATTAAATAACTCCACGTACAGAAATTTATGAAATTCAGGTCAAAACCAAATTCTACTTTTACTGCCCTTGGCGCCCTATCCTCTCACTACTTAACGTAATTTAAGATTATCCAATTGGCGCGATCTAGAATAATAAAATTAGTCATGATTTATTACTCATAATAGATTAAGGTACCTGCGGGTATCAAGAGCCGATGTTTATCAAGGGCCACTAACACAATAATATACTTCTAACGGTTTGATTTTAGTCTACTTACACACACATGTAAAGGACTAATAGGAAGACTTAAATACGCCAGCACAGTCTCGCGCGATCCGCCATCTTGCCAGTAGCCGCGTCGCCATTGAGAGAGTTGGTCTATGTCACTTAATAGTAATTTTTTTTCTTGAATGCAACGAAATTGTAAGTGAAATATAGTGTCGTTTATAAAACTCGGTGTGACAAAGTAAACCTTACAGTTTGATTGATGCTAAAGCAGGGTAAGTTCAAAAGATTTTATTCATTTAGTGAATTCTATATCCGATCAAGTAACATAAGTACCAAAGTCTAATAAGAGCCAGAGGAAAGGCGGGTAAAGGGGCCGGCCCTTATTAAACCTTTGAATGTGTACTTTGAATAATAAAAGTTTATTTTGTTTATAACATTATGTAAAACTCTTACACAGTACACCCCAGACAGATTTTGTGTCTCAATGTATTAAAATCATTACAATTAATAAAACTGCATTGGTGGTGCTAGTGTGCAAACTACACAGCTTATGTTTAAATTTCTTTATTGTTGTTTTATTATTTGAAGGATTTTTTATTGTTTTTAGATCGCACTCATGGAGCCTCCTGCCAAGAAAGTTCGCGGACTTTGGTCCTTACAACAATTAGAAGCTGCAATGGCAGCTGTTAACGAGGGACGGTTGTCACAACGGGCAGCGGCCGCACGATATTCAATTCCCAGAAGAACTTTGGTAAACCATCTGAGATCCGGAAAAATAGAAAAACAAATAGGCCGTCGCACAGTTTTGACCGCAGAGCAAGAAAGTGATCTAGCATACAGAATCAAACGACTTGCAGTCGTAGGTTTTCCGTTAACACCAAAAGTTATTCGACATCAGGCGTACATTTTTTGTGACCAAAATGATATTCCTAATAACTTTAATAAATCCTCAAAGCGGGCTGGGAAAGACTGGCTAAAACTCTTTTTAAAAAGGCACCCCGATATATCAAAACGCAAAGTACAAATTTTGAATCCAGGTAGGGCTCAAAAATTAAATAAGAATATTGTAATGCAGCATTTTGAAGAGTACAGAAAAATTTATGAAGAGCTAAATATCAACAACAAACCCGAGCGCTTGTTCAATATGGACGAGAAAGGTTGTAGATTGACAATACACAATCAGCCCGTGGTGTTAGCAAAAAAAGGATCTAAGAGGGTGCATATGGTTGCTCCAGAACACGCTGAAAACGTGACTGTTGCAGCTTGTGTAAATGCCTTAGGAAGTGCTATACCCCCTATGATAATTTTTAAGGGCAAAAGAGCAAAACCTGAATTTTATGACAATTTACCAGTAGGATCAATTGTAAGAATGGCCCCAAAAGGAAGCATGACCGCATCATTGTTCGTTGATTTTATCCATCACTTAGGAAAATATAAAATGGGAGACAAGTGTTTGCTAGTATTTGATGGCGCTTCTTGTCACCTGGACTATACAATTGTTGAGGCAGCTGATAAAGAAAATATAGTTTTATACTGCTTACCATCAAACACGACACACGAGCTCCAGCCTTTAGATAAGAGTGTAAATAAATCATTTGAGCATCATTGGGATGAGGAAGTTTTGTCGTTTTTATATCAACATCCTGATAAAAAATTAACTAAAGCCCGCTTTAATGTAATTTTTAGCAAAGTTTGGTCGAAATGTATGAGCCATGAGAATGTAGTGAATGGGTTTAGGGCTACAGGACTCTATCCATATAACCCAGACGTAATCCCAACTGAAGCATATGCACCATCATTGCTCACTGAAAAGCCTCTAGAGCAAGTTATCATTGGACATAAGTGTCCAACTCCTGGTCCTTCCGGAACAAACGTACGTCGTGAATTACAAATTCCCAGCCCTAATAGTTCCGATTCTGACAAGACTTTTATTGAAGACTTTAATAGAAATTCTCCATCTTTGCTGACTCAGATTGATTCTCAAACGTGTCCTTCTACCAGTTCAGAATTGAATAGGAGCAATAAAAACTGTCTAGTCGACTATAGCTCAACAGACTCTGACACTGCAAACAATAACGTGTTAGCTGAACTAAACAGGCCTCATGATACAATCAGACGACCAATAATTCACAGTTCTGAGTCAGATACTTCTATTACTGATAATTATGAAGAAGAAGCATTCATTTTGCATCATCGATCTCGACTACAAAATGTTGCAGAGCAGGCTTTAAATGTATACAATTCATCTGAAGATGAAAATGAATATCAGCTATCATTGCCACAAGATCAAGGTACTCCTATCAAACAAATTAGGACCTCGTGTCACAACAATGTTAATGTAAAAACGCAAGGCTCTGAAACAAGTAACGACGACGACTCGGATTACAATATTCCATTAGAAAGACTGAGAATCAAAAAGAGTCTTAAAACCCCATTTCAAAAATTATTGTCTACACCAAACTATGCCGTCATAAAACAAAAACCAAGGCGCAAAGCAATCAATTATAAAGGCCGCATAATAACAAAGGATATATTTACTGACAGAGAAAATAAAAAAGAACGCCAAAGGAACCAAAAAGCATCTAATAGTGGAATTAAGAAGAACCAAAAGAAAAAAAAAGTTTACAATAAAAAAACAAAAGAAAATCACAACACAATAGATGAAGAAGACAAGTGGTACTGTTACGCGTGTAATGAAGAGCGGTTTTTAGCAATGCGAAAATGTTTTTCATGCAACAAATGGTTCCACGAAGAATGCTTGGGCTTAACGAAAAAGGATATGGATTTTGAATGTCCAATGTGCAACTAATCCTAATTAATTGCACATTGGACATTTAAAATCCATTGAAATTATTGATTATAAAAATCTATAATTATGACAAAAAATATTTAAGATATAATTTGTTCCTACTAGAAGACTGATTAACATTTAAATTTACATTATATTTTTAACTGCGCTGTACTTGTTTACGTACTAGAATAACATTGTTATAGATGTGGTTTTATTGAGGTTGCTTAGTTGAGTTTTCTTAGATTGCGTCACTGGTAGGTAATTATTAAGAAAAACACACTGAATGTGATAGGTGAAACAAGTTTTAATTTTCCATAAGTTTAATAAGGTCCACAGAATTTGTTGATATTTTTTGATGTCTTTCTTTTTTTTTATATGTCAAAGTTTTATTTAAAGGAAAGTATACTTTGTTGAGACATATGAAAATTCTAATAATATGTTGTTAGGCAATATGGTTTTTTAACTTTTTTTGTTTCTTTATTTCAATAAGGTCCATTACTATTTTTGTCGTTGATTTATGTGTATTCATGAATGTGATTTCATGTCAAATGATAGTATGAGCTATAGGAAGCTAAAAAATATTATGTTTATTTTGTTTATTCCGTTAAGTATTCACTCAAGATCATGGTCCATATTAAACTACGTATGCTTAATAAGGGCCATAGAAAGGGTTTTAAAAAATGTTTATTTGAAGCGAAATTAGACAGTCTTTGGCAAAAATTGTACTTAGTTACGTTGCTATAAGAATATATGTTCTCCAGATTATATATTTTTTATTTATTATCACATATTAGCATTATTATTAGTTTCTGAAGTTAGGTGGCCCTTGTTTACCGTAAGTACCTTATAAATAAATAAGAAAGCGCTTAAACTAAAATTCTGTACGTTACTTTCACATTATTTCATATACATTTAAATATAAGAACTTAGATTTTATCGGAAGTCTATCTTTCGGAAGTCCATTGCTATAACTGGGAATATAATTTCTAGCAACTTCTAACCGCAAACAAATACACATGCAACCAACACTCTACAAGTGATTAGATCTTCCACGGAACATTTTTTGGATTTGTTGTGATTGGCACTGTAAGATCTAATCATCATCATCACCAGCCCTTTTACGTCCTCACTGCGGGGGCTCAGGCCTTCCTTATGGATGGTTAAGGAGGATGGGCCATGACCCTCCACGCTGGCCCAATGCGGATTGGAGGGTATTAACGACTGCAAATGCAGCCGGGACCAACGGCTTAACGTGCCTTCCGAAGCACGGAGTAGCTCGAGATAATAATTGCTTTGGTCACCCATCCCGTGCCCGAGCCTTGCGAAAGTTGCTTAACGACTACGATCGCGGGCCGCGGCGCTTATCCACTACGCCACCGAGCTACTCTAATAGTTCCTGGATACTCCGTGGAGGGTCGAATCACGAGTAGAGTGTGTTACGCGACATTTTTGCCGCTTGTGGATGGACATTGATTGCGGTTAGACGGGCGGTGCACATGAGTTCTTGCAGATACTAACTGTGTGTAGGTGTAGTAGCTTTCAAAAGACGGCAATAGTATTGTGCATTGACGAATTTTCATTAAAAAAGCTATAAATGTTTTTTTTAATGTTATCCGCATCACGTTGTCATCGATAAAAAATGGACTTGTTTTATTTACAGATTTGGTTAACGGAGTAAGATCATTTTCTACTTTATGCTCATTTATCATACAAATCGACACCTTTAAAGAAACAGTAATTAATGACAGCTTAACATCGATCAAACCATTCTGGGTACAATCGACATCAAAACGCCGAGAAAAAGAGTTCAATGCACCCGTTAATTTTTCAAAACCATTGGTGGTCCAAGTACTAATTTAAATTTCTCCGGGTTTTTCTGTTCTATATATCGAGTAAAATATAGCAGCTGATTTTGTCTTATTAGCATAAAAATCTAAACTATGACTTTTCGAAATGGTACATTATTTTTATACAAATAAATACATATACTTATTGAATATAGTATCTAATTAACCCAAATCAATCAATCCAAAGAGAAATTAATAATCATAATTAGTTACAACACAATCATCGTTGGCATTTAATATAAAAATTGTTTGTGTGTAATTTAATTTATTTTTCATTATGTGGACCTTGTATTTCTCACATTTGTGTTTTATAAATCCGACACGGACGTAAGGCTTGGCCTTAATCAGTTTCTAAATGTTACTTTTTGTTACAAAACATCTAATCACTACTGAAATAGACTTCTATAACATGTCAATATTTTTAAAATACAGAAATTGTATAGCTGTTTTAGTGGTTTAATTGATAAGGCAATAGGGATTTACATACTTATATATGTATATTTAAGTGATTAGGAATGTTGGTAACAAGTTTAACTTTCTTCTCCGTATAATCTCTATCTGTGCCAAATTCAATACTGTTTTGTCGTAGCAATTTTCGTGAAAAGGCTATGCAAAGGAATGCGTATCAAAATAACGAGAAAATTCACACTTAAAGTGTATAAAAATACTTAGTAGAGCTTTCGTCAATTACCATAATAAGTCATATGCAGATTGGTTAAGAAAAAATTGTGAGTAAGCAGTCAAAATTTGATACTATTATTATAATAATATAAAATCCAACAGTAACTTTAGTAGGTATGGATATCCTGCTACAATGTTCTCACGGGAAACATGGTATTTGCTTATGCCAGGAATATAAATCTTGGTACACACTAGCAATTTCGAAAGGTAATGCCCTAGATTCCAAGGAACGTCGATAGAGCCGCAAAATATTCCTTCTCCTTAGCTTACTTTTATATGCATTTTTGTTTTATTTAGTTTATAACATTATAACTGAACAATTGTTCTTAAAATGATTTCTTAGTTTTTGTGAAAATAAAGAAGAATAAACAATATAATTTATTCAGAGACATTATACATAGAAGACAGACAAAAAGGATGCCATTAACTATCAAATCATGACACTGAAATGGCAGTCTCACAGCATGTGTCTTATTTCTCAGATAAGCCAACACTAGTCTTCCGTGGCAATCTTTAGTAATTATAAATTTCAAAAAACGTAATTATAAATTATAAATTTGTGGTCTAAGTTTTAGTAAGTGAGCAAATAAGATAGAGAGAGAGAGTAATGTAAAAATGTTAAGTAAACGAGGATTTATTGTTCTTTTCCACTTGTTATGGTATGATAAGTGAGATTAAAGACTTTCTGATAATCATAATCATCGCCATCTTTCATTCATTTCATTTCACATGTAGAAATTAATTTATTGACTTGATATAGGCAGAATTATGCGAAATGCGCAGATAAGCTATTAATAAAAGAAGGAGAAAGACTGTCTACGTCTCTTTAGACATACCATCTTATTATCAAGCTGAGTTTACATCGAAGATTGAAAGGCTAATTTTTGCGATAAAGTTTATTCCAATTATAATTGTATATCGCCAAAAAGTTTGCTTATTCCTATTATAATTCAATATTGCCAAAAATCGCTTCTTCCAAATATAATTCAATTAGCCTTTCAGTGCTGGGTGTGTTAGTCGCAAATATTTTTATATAGACAGATACAGTGCATTAGAATGATAGTTACATATATGTAATTGTATTTTGTAGCATCGCCGAAATATTGAGGACTTGATAAAAATAAGATGAGTACGTACATGGTGCAAACCTATATTTAATCCCGTATCATTCTTGTCCTTTATTTCTCTCTATTGAAAGAGAGGGACAATCATATAACTGCTATGATTAATTAACGTAGTAAATCTAAAGTAGAATGGGCTACACATTTATAAAATAAGGTTCTCCATACCAGGAAGCGATCTGGGGGCCAATTCTACTAATTTTCAACGATCGATCGTCAATAGCGTTTCTGTAACGGTTACGTTTCGATTTTTGCTGTAAATTTGCATTCTGCTAACGTCAATTATCAAACGAACGTTTACTAAATTGAAACGTAATCGTAGCCGAACCAAACAGCTGTAATTAGTGTTACCAGAATAAAATAAATGAAATTATTAGTTAAACGGGAGACGATTAATGATTATACATTTTTTTATCACTATATAATGAATGTATTACATTTGTATTCGATCGTTTTAAAATAAGGACGAAACAACCGAATATTAGCTACATTAAGAAAGTGCATACCTAAGTGTTAAGCTACAAGGGAAAATACCCGAAACGCGAATTTATAATTAATATTTTTATCATTATGGGTATTTGACACTATAAAAATAAGTTGCGTATTATTATCATCATGTTAGATAATAATCTAATAAAAGTTTATTTCTTATAATCTGTAGATTTTAAAATTATATTCATCGAAAATAGAACAGATTCTCATGTAATATATTGACAGTGTGTTTATAATGTATCAAACAACTATTTTAATTAATTAGTTTTCAGAAAAGCGTCATATACCCAATTCTATTATTAAGCACTCAACTTTAAACATGCTTAATATTTAAAGCATAAATCCGATATAATTAAGTCTTTTAATTAACAAAAAAAGTCAGATGAAATACTATAAATCCTGGCGTCAACTAAAGACAACGTCAAGCTTAAAGAGTTAAGTTTCAAAATTCAAATGGTGTTGGTTTATTTTATTGTTTATACCGAGTTTTAATTCGCAAAATAAATGTTATTATGTGAGATAAAGTAGCATGAAAGTGAATAATATGATTCCGTAAAATAAAACGGTACCTACATGGGTAGGTCGTGAACAGAAAAGTTTTGACTCATTTTCAGTCACTAACAAACTGTAAGAAGTGAGGTATGCAATCAGTCCAAGACTAAGACGAGCATTAATCCAGAGGTGTATACTTTACTTTAAACAACTCCGTTTCAAAAGAATGTACAACAAAAATAATCATTAAATTTATACATTTGTTTGTACTAAAAATTAAATGTTAAAGTTAAATGATGATTGCATATGACTTTAGTAACTTCAATCCATTTAAACAATTCATTAAATTCATTAAACTTCATTGAATATCATCAGACTTCATCAAACTACATGGACTTAGTTGAACTTCATAGTTCATATTGTGACTTTATGGGACTTCATTAGGTTTTCATATAACATTTCCAATCACGGGCATTGGAAATTACATAATAATAATAATATATATATTTATTTATTTGGGCGTTGTTGAATCAACAACCGTAGTAGTCCGTAAAACTTAGGTAAAATGCAAAATTGCACCAAAATTAACTAAAAGTATATTAAAGTTTTTTTTATTCAATATGATAATGAATGAATTAATCGATTATTTTCCAATCGATGTTTGATTTTCATGATTTTCATTGCAACACCAATTCACTTTTTGTCAATACAAACCACAATGATACAGACAATGTTTTAATTAATCTTTCATTCATTACTTTTTCATTTTACATGTAGAAATTAATTTATTCACTTGACTTTGGCTGAATTGTGTGAAATGCGCAGATATACCATTAATAAAAGAAGAATGAAATTGACAAAATTGAATTGTAAATGACAATTTAATATGGGATATCTACTAAAACAATCCCCATATGTGTATTTTTTTGTAATATTAAACTGTAATAGGAAGTGAAACATTATACTGGAAAATATTATTTACAAAATTAATTTTATAAAATAATTCATACCATGTATTGGCTACGCACGTGAAATTGGCAGAATTATGCGAAAGCCCTTAATAAAAGAAGAAGTTTTCGATTGAAAATAAATATTCATACGTATCAATAACTATAGATATACGATAGTCGATTCAAAGTAGACATTTAAGAGAGAATTATTGATGATGAAATGAATCCAATATCTTTCGAAATCTGGCTATACCTACATCTGTACACCGAATCAAGCCAGGCAACATAATATATACTGTGGAAAATCTATTCAAGATTAAATTTAAAACAATGTTTGTTATAGAAACCCATTAGAAATGTCATTATTGACTAGATATTATAAGTAAGATCAGAGAAAATTATTAATGATTTGACATATCTTTCACATTAAGTTGTATACAAATTAAATTCTTGTAGTTGCATGGATCTGCTCGCAGCTGTCATCCATGCTGACTATGAGCAAATTAAGTATAAGTTTCAACTGATATAAAAGAACTTACACATATAAATTCCTGCCAAATTGAACAAGAGCTCCTGATTCACAGGCTTATTTTTTTTTTGTTCTAAATTGTAACCCATCATAGCGTATGACAGTTTTCTTTGAAATATTGGTGGTTGGTTTTAACTTTGTGTCAAAAACAGTAGAATATGTATTTTTCATGTAGCTAATACTAATTAGGCTGAACATTTATCTTGCACGCAACTTAATATATGGTTACAGAAAGCCTCATGTTATTTCAAATGTTACATAAAACTGAGCTGAGGCTAAGATCATTTTATTTTATTTTTAAAATTAAAAATAATTCAGAATAAAATCTTATAAACAGTATATTTACCTGTTTAACAATCCTTTAAACATGATGATGATATGATGAAATAATCCTTTATAATATTATAATCTCCAAATAAAAAAGTGAGTAATACTTTGTCAGAAAAAAAAATATTCATAATTATAATTTTTTAATTAAGATTATTATTTGATCATATTTTCTTTTTAATGTTATTGATAACATTTACACCCCTGTCTTCATAAATTGTTGTCTCTCTCTCTCCATCCCATGGTTGCCTGGAAGAAATCGCTTTAAGCAATAATGCCGCCAATTGTTATTTTATTTTATTTTACCTATATAACTTGTGTAATGTTAACAATAAAGAATTTTCTATTCTATTCTCTATAATGGTATTATTAATATAGTTTTGGTGAACTTCCTAAACATAAATGAGCATATGCTCACTAGTAATGCAGGTAATTCTTAAATTCACAAAACCTGCTGGTTATCTGGTAGTTAAATTGGTTTTAGCAGACGCCCAGACTGTGAGTGTTTATGGGTTTAAATCCCACCTCAAGCACTAATTGCTTGAAGTGGGTTTTTTAATTATTTTCCTTTAAGATAAATATCAATATAGTATTGCAAATGCAAGTGATCAGAAAAAATAATGATAAATTAATTAATTTTTAAACAAGGACTTTTTCAGTGCCATTTTTATTGGAATTCCACACATGCTTGTAAATACACACTTTTAAGTTTTCCTGTAAAAATACTACAATAGTTTACT
Organism: Diatraea saccharalis; assembly: GCA_918026875.4. Lineage (NCBI taxonomy): Eukaryota > Metazoa > Arthropoda > Insecta > Lepidoptera > Crambidae > Diatraea > Diatraea saccharalis. The sequence continues at coordinate 12,005,588 of OU893337.1, forward strand.
TTTTTCAATACAAAATATTCAAAAATTCATGTTTTTATAATCATAGATAAGTTTACTTAAAGCCAATAGCCCCTACAATATAATAATGATTTTTACGATGTTCCTATTTACAATGATTGTTTATAATTATGTAAAGTTTTAACAGAAATATAATTATTGATTTTAATTTACATTATATGCCTCAACTAGGTGGACCTTATTTATGTTAAGAATCTACATATTATGAATTTCAAATTGATAGAGAAATGAAAACCTATTAATTTATCTATAAAATTTAAGTTTTTATAAAAAATAATAATTTAAGATTAATAATCAAGATATAATTTATTTTATTTTTAAAGTCTGCCAACATTTTTACACATCAATAAGCAACCACAAAATTACAGAACTATCTATAACAAATAGATGAAATGGTGTACATAAAAAGTTTATTAAACATATGCATGCACTATCACACTTGTTTATCTAGCTCCATAGTTTTCGATTTCATTTTTTTTCTAGTAATTTTACATAATTTATATCATATGGATTGCTATGTTCTCATGAGGTAGATGAGGAATCTGGTGTTTGATACCCAGATTTTGTATATTTACTTCAGACGTCAGGGTGCTCATTGAAAGTATCCTTGTATCTTTGTGAAATAAATAATATTGGATACAGTTAAAGATTAAAAATTTTTGGTACCTTAATATAAGGTATTTTTATAAATAATTAATGATAAAGCAAACATATCAATGGATTTACACAATTTATTATGTTCTTTACAGTCTATTGATAACTCACTCACAAACTCTTAAAATGTAGGAATTAAGAGTCACAGTGGATTGGAGTATTTAATATATTTCACATTGTAAATACATAAAAGTCAGATGAGAGTAAAGAAGAGAGTGACATAAAAAACAAAAAACAATGTATAAAATACTAATTCAAAAAGGTATACGAAAAGATGCCAGTGTCTGATTAATATAGAAAAAGGTTTTATCTACACCTCCCTGTCATCAGGACACTTATGTACACCCTTTATATCAACACACTGTATGTACAAAAACACTATATCAAAGGTACCTTAACACTGATGCCCTAACCTAATTAACCTAATAACACAAAACAAATAACACTAAACTAATCCTAAATTAGTTAGGTACATATAGTGTCTCAGCTTAGGCAGTGGCTTTGTGAGAATGTCTGCTGTTTGGTGAGCTGATGGTATGAATGACACATTGACTTGTTTAGTGGATATAGACTCACGAACAAAATGATGTCTAATATCAATATGTTTTGTGCGGGCGTGATGAATGTTGTTTTTTGTTAATTTAATGGCACTTTGATTATCACAATTAATGGTGATGGGTGACGAAAAGCAAAAGATGTCGCTTAGTAATGAGCGAATGTAGATGGCTTCCTTACAGGCTTCACTTAGAGCCATGTACTCAGCTTCTGTTGTTGATGTTGCAACAGTTCTCTGTTTACGTGATTCCCATGACACTGCTGAACCACACATTTGGAAAACATATCCTGTATAGGATCGTCTGTCCACCAGATTACCACCATAATCGGCATCAGCAAATCCGATTAGATCACCACTATTGTTATAGGTCAGTTTCCTATTTTTTATAGCCTTCAGGTACCGAAGAACAGGTTTCACAGCTCTCCAATGTACCGAGATAAAAACTTTTTCTATACAAACACTACAAATATGTTTGCCGAAGTTACTTTTGTAGGGCAAAATGTTTTTAATTATCAATTCTGAAGATGGATCAAGGTATTTTATTTCACTCAGCAATTGGGGGTACCTAATTGCACCTCTTAAGATTTTAAATAATATAAATTGTTTCACATCTATCATTAAACGCTAACTATCGATCATGAAAAAGTAGAAATTTGCAACTTTTTAGAAATCGTTAATTTTGACAGATGAAACGTTCGGATTTAGTAACATTTCAGTAGCGTTTCGATCCAACGAAGTGTCAAAATTTTAGTGGAATAAGGGCCGACGGGCCGACGATCGACTCAAGTATATGGACGTAGTTATGCAAACCAGCCACATGATGTCAGTTTTGAGAAAAATGGGTTTCTTGTTTTTACTTATAATTTATTGTAGAATATATTTTATTTTATTTATTTATCAAGAAGTTTTGTGAATTTACAACATGTGAGTTTAATTGCAACACTTTTAGGCTTCTCTGCACATAACTCGATTTTGACAGATTTGTGGGTTGGTTCCGGTTTGCATAACTACATCTATATAGTTCTATGTTCGATTGAGCGAGTAGAATACCGTTTACAGTTTCTGTCGATCGATAGTTAACTAAACTAAAATAGAACCGGAACTGTATCGTTTGACGCCATTTTGACACCGAGTAGAATAGGAAAACCACTAAAAGTTGTAGTTTCGTTCGGTTTCGTTCCGTTTTCGATTCGATTTAAACAAAATTTATTTAGTAGAATTGGCCCCCAGATCTAGTGCCTCAGTTACATTGATCTAACTAGACCGTAACGTCAGATGCAACATTAGAACTAAGTTAAGAACCTTCGCTTTATTTACTAATACTATTAATATGACAGCCTTCTCTAAATGCTCTTGTATTTTCTTAGCATCAATATTTCAATGATAAACTTTAATGGTAATTTTTGGCATTTTTGATCTCGAAATCAAAATTATATTACTAATTTTAATTTAAATTATTTTTAATATAGTGCAGAATAACTATTGGCTTAGTTCATAGCGGTTTTGCTTTTTGTAAATTGTGCTTTACGTTTTAATTCAACTCAAATTTGTAGTGAAAGATTTTCATAAAATGCACTATGACACGTTTGCGTTTGGGAATAAAACTTTAATTACCAATACCGATTGTGTAGGTCTTAAACAGTTAATGTCACTATGAAACATGGTATCGAAAATGAAACAAGCAACGAAAAATAGTAGCACCCACGAGTTGAATGTTGTATTGAAAAAATTAATAGTTGTCACATAAAATAATTTAAAGAATACGAAAAATAATTTATTTTATTCGTCTTGACTCATAGTACTATTAACTGCTTAATACCTACAAAATTCACAAACAGTAATAAGTAAATAGAAAAAGGGTTATTTAGTCAATAATAGATCACTGCTGCTTATTTAGAAGTAAGAAGGAAGAGAATCACTCACTTCCAAAAGAAGGAAATAATGAAAAAAGTTTTTTGTTTGTTTAAGGTACTAAAGCCACCATCTCGATTAAGATTTGCGTAATATTTCCATATTAAATTAATTCATAGGCATTACAAAAAATATTAAATTAATGGTCGAATGACCGACCGAATAACTCGACACCAAGTTGTATCTGTAGAAATCGATGTGATGTTCCGTTCATTTTTCTTCAAATTGCAGCAATTCACTATAAACATTAATTGTAGTTTAAAAGGTTCCCAAGTCAGTTGTATAATTTGTACATAAAATTTATCACAATTTCATGGGTAATTTCATTGGTGTCTATTATAGGCATTTAGTGAAAGTTTTATCGACATCAGTACAGATTCTTTGAATTCCGTTAACCTACAGGATGGCTTACGCTATCAAGTGGCATGGCACTCTTGGCATGATCAACTAAATAGTGAATAATTTTTTTTGTATATCCATCTGTCAGATAGATTATTGAAGAACATTAAACACGTATTTTTTATTGTTTGCGTAATCAATAAATTACGATGATATACCTATTGGTTTAAAATGCCGCATGACGTCACGCTTGTGTACGTTTTCTACAAAGCTGTGACGTAACGAGCACCCATTCCTAAACTGTAATGCTTGTTATATACTGTGTTGTTTAATTGAAGTAATAAATACGTATCTGATATTTTTCTATTCTAATGATTTTTTTATTCAGACATCGTCTATTTTGACTTTTAACTGGTGTGCTTGATTAACGTCGTCGTTGTGTATCTATCATAAATTTAAAAGGGACAATGGATGTCCAATTGCACGGCTAAAACGATTTTTAATAATTTACTTGCAAACTTACGATATACCTAGTTGCTGCATAATTCCCGCAGCCTGAGTGACTCGCATTTAGTTAAACAATCTCCTTACTCTTTAGAGTTATTCATAAAAAGGAGTTTAATTATAAGAAGAAAAGAAAAAAAAGATCGTGTTCTTTATGGATATTCTTTTGTATTTCTGTAATTTTTTTTTTAAATTTATTTTTTTTAAAATTTTTTTGTTTTTATTTGAGAATTTCATATTTTTTTTTTAAGTTTATTTTCCGACGCTGGCGCTATTTTATCAAAATTACTTAATAAATCTATTTTAGTTGCATAACATAAATTCAATATTTTTCTAACATACTTAAATTTCAGTGAATCGCAACTTCTTCACTACGTCATCCCAAAATGAGATGTTGATTAAATTATGCTAATATAACAACATTTTTGTATCCATTATAACGATTATATCATTTGTCGTTAAGGAATGTTAATTTCAAAACAACATTTAATATGAAAACTGGTGATAATATTATAGTCAAAATAAATAAGTCCGGGGCACAGGCCTTCCTCATCGCAATTACCTCTAAGAATTGGGCCCTTAATACTAAACTCAAAGCCATTGGATTAAATGTATTAAATATACAGTGATAAAGGTTTTATATTTTGATTAAACCTCTTTGCTTTCACAGCGTTGTTTTAAACCTTTAGATCGAGGCTGTTTTTAACAGAATAACTGAGAATTTTGTTTTTATTGATATTGAATGCCAGTTGCTTTCCCGCGCCTTCGTCCCCGCAAATTATGTCACACGCGAATGATGTAGTTTTCCGTAAGTGAAATATTTTTTATGATCGAGTCAGCAATTCCGAAGATTACCCTCTACAAACAAACATGTCATGAAGTTTGTCCCAGAGCCCGAAACACAGAAATGATAGTAAAAGTTTTGGTCCCCGATATTATTTGAACAGTATACAGGCCTTTACGAAAGTTGCTTAACATCTGTTATTGCAAATTAAGGCGTCGACTACTGTGTCATCGGGCTTGATTATATAGTCATCGATCATAATAATAAACACTAATAAATAAATAAATTGTGTTTTATTAAATTGAACTACAGACTAATAGTCAAACTACTTTCACGATTCGCCGTTCGCTAACGATCGCTTTTGGCGCAAACCTAATTAATATAGAGATAGACAGAATTCTTTATCCTATTGAAATCTAGTTGCATTCTGAATGTAAGTCGTGATTAAACTAACAACTGGAAAGATCTAATCGTTTTACAGAGAATGTATCTAATCAAATTAGTAAAACTCCACTGTAAATTTAAGGCAATGTATTGCGTACTAAGGAATTAGTGTGCGAACTATTGTCGTGTTTGCGTAAATACTGCCAGCTATTAGAACTACTTCAGTTATTTATTATCGTAAATGGAGAAGTGCGATTGTTTGTTCTACATTCACGTTGCAACTGCAGCGCTATTTTGTAGCGCTGAAATAGTATAGAGGTTCAATAATATAAAACCTGTTTCAAAAAAATGTAGCAGCTGTGCAATTTAATAAGGTACTGTACCTTATGATGTTGTTTGAGAAATCAGATAGCCACTTCTCGAGGTATAAGAGTCGTCCATTTAGCATACTTCACTTAATTCTGTCCAATAAAGGAAGTTTTATTTAAATACTGTACTACATTATAGTGAAGAAGATATATTTTTATGTATTATACAGAGAACGAGTCAATTTCTTTTGGTTATTCAGAAGGTTTCAAATGTTACTTTTATTACATTTTTCAGTAGATATATCTTTTTTATCCCAATAAATGCTCTCTTCTCGTATATCTTTGATATTATGCATAGTTTACCATACAATTCTGACCCAATAACATTTTTCTTGATTATATTGTAATCACAATATTGTTTCCACTTTCCTTAGACTTAAATTGGTTGGCAGCACTTACCTGAAAAAAAAGGTTTATTAAAGTCGCAATAACAACATTATGTTTAATCAGCTAATATTTATAACTTAAAAAATGTTAATTAATTTAATGAAATAATTTAAGTGAGAGTTTTAAAGAAGTAATTCAGAACAGTTACATACGTTCCGCAACAGGCACGAAACGATTACTTTATCTTGTCCACATTTGAATATATTTTTAAGAAAAAATATTAATAAATATTCAAAACAGTACATTAAATCGGTAAACAAGAATGTTTATAAAAACTTCGAATGAGTGAAGCGATCTTTTTATCAAAATTTTCGCTGTTTTTCGTCCGCGTGGTATCGTTACTATGTCCAGCATTTCTAAAACTCTAAAACAAATATCTTTTATACCTTGAATATAAAAATTCACGATTTCATCTTTGACAATGACGAACTTCCATACTAAATTTAAATCCCTATTTCAACCTTTTTTATCACAATAAAAAGGCATATGTCCTATCCCAAGTCACCTATTTGCGCTATATAATATCAGTATTGAATAATTAAACGATTCTCTTTGTCGCTCATTATATCATATATATAAAAGGAAACTACCAGATAGCTACCAAAATAAATAAACTAAGAACAATATAAATCACTGATTGGTTGGCTGACTTTGAACTCACAGCTGTTTTTTTTTTCGACTTATAATTGAGGAGATTTTGTGTGAACGAATGAAAACCACATTAAGGTTTATATACGAGGGTCAAACTGAAAGTTCTTAGAACTGGCCACTTATAAACAATATAATAAAAAAATAATTCTAAAATTTGAAAATATAACTCTTTGCCAATATTACTGAGTATATATTTCATTCATTTGTCATTTGTTTTACGATTTGGCGGCAAACTGAAAATTGTCTGTGTCACGTCATCATGAATTTAACACGAGAAAATTTTCGTGCAATGATTTTTTATGACTTTCGATGTCATTTAAGTCAACAAGAAAGTTATGATAGACTACGATTGGCCTTTCACGATGAAGCCCCATCTCGTGCGACTGTTTACAACTGGTTTAATGAGTTTAAACGTGGTCGCACTAATCTCACTGATGATTTACGTGAGGGACGGCCTTCTACGGCGACGACTGAAGATAACATCTGTGTTGTGCGGCGTATGATAGAGACTGACAAAAGAGTGACCTATCAACAGATTCGGACAAGCTTAGGCATCGGTATGAGTCAAGTGCACAAAATCCTCCACGAACATTTAGCGGTCAGGAAGCTTTGCGCCCGGTGGATACCTCATAATTTGACTGAGGCTCAAAAACTCCATCGTGTGGATTGGTGTCGTAAAATGATTGAAAGATTTAACGGAGGTGACTCAAATGATGTGTTCGACATACTAACAGGTCACGAAAGCTGGATTTACTGTTATGATCCTAAAACCAAAAGACAATCTGCTCAGTGGGTGTTTCCTTTCGAGGAGTTGCCAACTAAAGTGAAGAGAGATCGAAGTGCGGGAAAAAAAATGGTGGCCTCGTTCTTTGGAAGGATAGGTCATTTTGCAACAATTGTGTTAGAGGATCAAAAAACAGTTTCTGCAGAATGGTACACTACCAATTGTTTGCCACTTGTCTTGGAAAAAGTTCGAGAGAAACGACCTCGCAGTAGGATCCTCCTTCACCACGACAACGCCTCGTCGCACACCGCCAAGCGAACGATCGACTATTTGGCGACATCAAACGTTGAATTACTGGGTCACCCGCCGTATAGCCCCGACCTCGCGCCTTGTGATTTTTATTTATATCCAAAAATTAAAGAAAAACTTAAAGGAAAGCGGTTTATGAATGCTGAAGAAGCGGTGGCTGCGTATCGCGATGCCATTGAAGAGACCCCTAAGGACGAGTGGGCAAAGTGCTTTTCCCAGTGGTTCCATCGCATGCAGCGGTGTATTGACGTGAATGGACAATATTTTGAAAAGATATAATAAAACTAATAACTGGCTAATGTAATCAGTTTTTGATTTTCTAAGAACTTTCAGTTTGACCCTCGTATAATGAATATATCGTAGCCAACTGGGTAACACTTTTGTCTAATCATTAAAGAGCTTATAATAGAATATCCTCATTAATTTGCACAGCTAAATGGCGATAAGACTTGAAATACAGATGGATAGAAAAACAAAAAAGTAAAGTTTATACAAAACAAATTCTTTGAACAAAACAATAATGCAGTTTAGTGTAGCAAAACTTAAAGATTTTTATTACTATATTTTATTTCATATAAATCAATTTACTTTTTGGCCATAAACTTAGAAAGTTACATTAGGTTAGTCTTTTATAATTCAAATTAAATACTAACAACATGAAGAATCAAGAAGATTAAATATTTTAACAATGTTAAAAGATTATTTTAACTATTAATGTTAATCAATTATAACACGAAGTCAATTAAATTAATTCTTACAAATTCAATTATAAAAAAAATATTAAAGCACTCAACCTTCACCAAAACAGCACAAGCCCCAGCACAAAATATATTGTTTGAGTTTCCATTTTTCTTTTGTAGGTATATAAAATTATTTGTACTGGAATATTTAAATAACATATTTCAGATATTATTTTTTTTATCAATTATGTACTCAAATACCATTTTTTATCACAATATAAGATAATCTTTACAAATAATATATATATAATATATAATAATGACAAATAAAATTGTAAACAATGGTTGCTATGATAATATTTTGATTCCCCTTAAACATTCACTCCCATTTTTATGCCTTTAAGTGGTAGTTTTCGGGATAAAATATAACCTTTTACCTTCCTAGCGTCGTAACCCAAGTACCAGTTTTCATCGATATAGGTCCAAAAACAAAATAGTTTCACACAAACGCTTCCACCCTCTTTGCCTCCTTTTGGAGTAGAATTTCCAAAATTCCTGAATACACCTCTACGTAATAAGACGAATCTCATATCTCTACGATCAGCGGTTTAGACCATGGTTAAGACCATATACATGATGGTATGTACTGATGATGGTAAGTAAGTATAGATTATATACAAATATTCAGCAGAAAGTCGGCCTTATTATACATAATTTTATTATGAACACTTTGTGTCTTATTTTGTATAAGTAGGTAAGTTAATAAAAAAAAGCAGAACATATTTTTGAAAGTTTTTTATTACGTGTCATCAACACCTTTCATTCATATCTGTCGGTTACTATAAAAGACTAATTTTTCATCAACAGTTTCATAAAAAATGAACCGTATGTCATTAATTATCATTATCGCACGGACTGCCACAACAGCTGACAATCGACGTGCCATCCGAACCAAGGTAAGAGTTGCGTCTCCCAAATTATGTGTTTATAAGAGCGTAATGAGCAGATAAGGCGAGCACACATATAAAAGTGGCCCATAAAACTGTGAAGCATTAAAACGGTTTAGAAATATACCTTCCGAAAATATAACCACATACCTACGATCTGCACGTGTAACATAAAAATGGAATTGCACTCATACGGGGCAATTACCCGAGCATCTAGAACGGTGGTTTCATTAGGGTTGTAACAAATTACTTTTTGTTTATTTTTTGTCATAAAACCATTTTTTCACACTGATTTGAAATAACAACAATTATTTTGTAACTTCTTCTTGCTAAATTCTTTCAAGTAAGCCTAACCAGAAATAACAACTAAAGCTGTCGTCCCTATACGTCAACGTTTAAATCAGTTTTATATTGCTCTTTATTTCTATAAGTTTTTTAAACCGTTTTTTTTAATACTATTTGGTGTTATGACTGATATTTAGTTCAACGCTTCATCCGCTCGATAGTATCAAGTATTCGTGCTCAATTTAAAACCAAGTGATTGCTAAACATGGTTTTAGTACCTATTTAATTTTGTATTAGGTACCTAAAGGTGCATATTTCTATGGAAAAAGAGCGTCACTAATTATATCTACATTTAAATATATAAAACCTTTCACTACTTTATTATACGGTGGTAAGTAAGCAAATCTTATGCAAGAGTAATATTTAACAGACAACCGAATAGAATTAAACTAATTCTAAAATAAATTGTAGTTTCTTTTGACTTTAGAGCAAAATGTAAGGAATATATTTAAGGAGTGTTACAATACAACAGAATTGAAATAAACCAATTATTCTACACAAAAAATAGAACGATTACGTTCCGTTTTTTATAAAAAACTAAAATATAAAGTTCAGCATATCCAAACTAGCTGGATTATTTTGATTTTCAAAGTGAGGTAAGTTAAGTTCAGTTCCATTGACAGGATAATTACAAAGGAGTATACATGGTAGCATGCAAACTGCAGTTTACAAGCGTTTATGTTGCAAACAATTCGTGTCGAAAGATTAGACAAAAGGGTAATTGAAGTAATTAGGTAATGGAAGAGTTTTGTGATATTTTCTCAAAAATGTTGTTTTATTAGATTATTTTTTTCAGGATTTCAATAGGCTACTTACTAAACGGAGAGTTAGGAAAATATCTTTGGTTTCAAATAATCAATTGGAGAACTCACAAGACCACATTATTACAGAGTATGAACCCTTTAGGCAAACTGGTTTTCTGAAATTTTATTACAATCAATATGTTTATTGTGATATCTACGAAAAGACGATATAAGTAATAATCAGTGTAACCCAAACAAATAAATTTATATTTTATTATTTAAATTGAGCTCTCATCGTAATTTATTTACGCGAAACTTATTTCCTTATCAGAGGTTTCATAGAAAATGCAGTCACCCATGGAAACGAGTGGAAAAAAGACAAGATAAAACATAAAATAGACAGCATACTTTGTTTCTGTGTGATCCATACAGTCACACGTCAAACATACCTACAGCTGGTATCCCTTTCGATATAGGTATTAAACGTGTTACTAAGACTTAAATACGTATTACTTATATACTAACACTAGGTACTCAATTTAGTTTTTATGAAGATCATATGCAGTTTAAGAAATATAATTTTGTTTATTGAAGTTCCACGTAACTTAAGCCTTCAAGCCAAGAGTCATATCCATATTCGCCTATACGCTTAAGGTCATCGTCTCAAAATAGCATTGGCTAAAATATGTGATTAGACTCCTTGATATTCAAAGAAAACAATCTCGAGTTTGTATTTGGTATATGTTTACGTGTAGCAAAGAATTTATTTAATATGTAAAAGGTTATTTTTTATGCTTCAATGTCTGCTATGTATGTATTCCCCTTACTTCTAAATAACAAAGAGTTTGCGTGTTGGAAAGATTTTAATGTTTGTTCTGAATTATCATATATATACGGTGTAAATACTCATGCTCTTTGTGAGAAAGTTTGAGTATAAAAACATAGCGCTATGTTTTGGAATAAATACTTATAAACAGAATGTGAAAACAAACCAGATACATTAATAATATAACTATATAAGCATTAGTAAAAAAAATCTGTTGACACTTAAAACGACTGGGGGCGTGTGGGACTCTACTTTGGTCAATTTATAATGTTGAATAAAGAACTAAAGTTCAAATAAAAAAACTATCCAAATAATTGAGAAATATAAGGAATAAAATAAAGTTTAAACGATTAATCACATATTTAAAAAAAACAAATATTTAATACGTCAACAATAAGTCTAGTTAAAAAATACGGAACTTGTAAAGTACCCCAAAACATCAAAAAATTATAATTTTTCAAAAAGATACGCAATAATTTTACCTTAACGCTTTTATTTATTGAGTTGTGCCCTTGATATATAGGAAACAAGCAAATAATCGTAATGATTTGCAAGCACTGAATTAATAGTAATTTTTAACCCTTTACTCCACCCGCATTGACTGTTATCGCTTTTACTGGCCGGTTTAATCTCGTTTTCTTTTTGTCTTCACCCGAACACAATCTTTAAAATGTATTCCACGAGGTGTCATTCCATCTCGAGATCAACATGTTGACAGCCCTCGTGCATGCCGAAAGACATTTACGTAACAGATAAAATCAGATCGCACTCTTTTTGAGACGCGGTTACTACATTTGTATATTTGTACCATGTTTATGGCAATTTTATAACACGGTTATGGTCATAACACAAAACACATCTAACTCAATCTGCTTTCGTTTTTCCACCATTAAGTAATCGTTTTGTTACAGTTAAACAACTCTTTGATGGACGAAAATATCTATATGTATGGTAAATCCTTGAAATGAGTTATATGTACTTTTATGTTTAGATGTTTTCCTGTGACTTCGCCTGTGTTCATTATAGCCCACGTCTCTCGCTTATGATGTAGCTTTCCGTGAAAGAATTTACGAAATCGGTCAAGTAGTTTCGGAGCCTCTGGTATTATTAAGATTTTTGCAGTTGTTTTTAACCAAAAACTAATCTATTTTGTGGTCAACATAAATAGATTCAAATATAATAATATCAATCTCAAAGCTAGATGAGATTTTGTTGCCATTATAAAATAAAATAAATATAATAACAGAAAGAATTATAAAATTGTTATATGAAAACTTTATTTAATTTTTATGTCTAAATTGTTACTGCCGTATTAATTGACCTAAATTGTTCGATTTGCATGAAACACAGACCACTATTAATGAGCACACATAATTTTACAAAATCTTTTCAAGTTAATATATTATTGTTTATGATCAAACATAATATAATAGACACAGTGCAGAAGATGCTCATCGTTTGAAATTTGGGGTTTAAAATAGAAGGGCTTCCATCGGGTCCACTTCGGAATATGAATACCAATTACTGTCAATTCCAAATTCAATTATTTTTAAATTTTGGTCCTAAACATTTTTTTTAGCTCGATGGTGTAGTGGAAGAGCGCCGCAAACCACGAGCGTAGTTCTTAAGCAACTTTCGCAAGGGTTGATTAGGGGATGGGTGACCAAAAATGTTCTCGAGCTACTCCGTGCTTCGGTTCGCATGTTAAGAGCTATTAGTCCCAGCTGCATTTGCAGGCGTTACGTGCAGGGCCTGCGTGGATGGTCATGGCCGATCCTTAACCATCTACCTATAAGGAAGACCTGAGCCCCTGCAATGGGGACGTAAAAGTGGTGTGGTGATATTTAATTAAAAGGGACTTTCATTCATATGTCCACGTCATATTTCAATCATTCTTTGGCTTCCTTTTTAAATATAGGCTAGCGTAAAGTCATAGTTTCGAGCAGTCGGTTCTCAGTGTCAAGACACGAAAGGTGTCCTATTTCCTGTAACTCGTATGTTACAGTGAACGCAAATATGTTGTTGTTTAAAAAGATGTTCGCCTAATTATATTATTAACCTTTACCAATTGTACTTATACTACGTATGTAATCCTAATCACAAATATAACCTTCCATTCGCATAGAAAGATAGATGGCCCCAGTAATAACACAGCCGTCATTCATCCCAAATAATAATAATATAATATTATCGCGAGATAACAGACATTAGAACTAGTTGGCAATATTGATGTAACAAGATAATGCTAAGGTGAAACGTCACGGTCAATTTTCGACGCCAACAGATGGCGTTGGCGGTTACGATCTTTTATTTATTTTTTAATGAAAATATCCAATTGTCCATACATGCTCTTAAGTTTTGCGTTTTTATCGTGACATTGTTCAACTATGGCATTATTTTTTATTACAATTGCGTCATGTCAGCTTCGTATAACCTAAGTTTTTTATTAAGAAGTAGAGTCATGTAGGGCAAAAGTACGAAACCGCAAAATTGTGTATAATCTCTATTAAATAGGAAACAACTAAATAAATAAATTATATCAGGCATATAATACCTATATGAAGGACAACCGGGCATCATGTTCTATATCCCAAGAGGTACTAAAGGAGGACATTAGAGCTTGTTTGTTTTGAAGCATTTTTTAAACTATTAACTAGGCGTACACTGCCCATAACAATTTTGTCTGATTTCATTATGATTGCTTCATGTCGTTAATACTGAAATAGGTATCTTTGGGCATGGGTGTTCGTCATGTATATGAGCATAGTTATTTTTTTCTTATTAGAGCACTTATTAGAGGTCGTAAACCTCTTTTCTGCGTTCTGCTCTCTCATTAATTTTAGAAATTCTGTAATGCTGAACTTTTTGCGCTTCTGATCTATTTTTTTAGTCCATATCACTTGGTTAGATGTCTGACATCACTGATTTTATTTGAAATTCTTTTAAACTGAGTCGTTTGATATACATATCTCAGTTGGTGATCCAAAAGTGAGCGAGTGAGTCTTCTGAGGAACAAATTAGAAAAAATCACATACTATATCGTTACACACATGAAATGTGATGGCTTATTGTGAGTTTCAATCAATATAATGTTATTAAGTAAATAGATTTTCGAAAAAATAGCGCCTAAAATAAAAATACAAAACCAACGTTTGTAACCTACAGATTACTGAAAAATTTTGTGAAAAGTGAAATAAGTATGGGTTTTGTATTTAATATTCTTGCGGAACTCATTGCACGCGAGTCCAAATTCTCTCTTGACCTTTTTTTATATAAAAACACTATTAAGTAATAACAATAATTCGCATCTGATACCATATGCCGTATATTACGCTTGAATAATGTTACAATTTCAAGTTCATTGCTATAAAATATTACATAAACTTGCGATAGAGTGTCTTATTGATATGCGTTACGGTAGCAAAACGTCTGTTACTAGTATATCTCTTAATAAGGCCTTATAAGTTGTATCGAAGGACCATTTAGCTCTATATGAGTGCAAATGTTATTGCATAATTGTCAATTATGCTTGTAAAACTGCCTTTGGATTTATTTAGAGCGACATTTATATACTTGGCTCATTTATGCAACCAGTGCATGGGAGAAATAATCAGTTGTATGCATAATAAATATTCATTAAATACTTTTAACTAATGCCTAGTTTATTGAAATGGTAATTTGATTTGCCAACTGTACTGTTCTATGTGGGCATTAATTTAATGTTTCACACATAGAATACATTACATTTGACAATTTGTTAAGTAATAAATTAGAACTCGACGTTGAGAACAGCGCTGTTGAAATAACCTTGAAATAAAAATGAAATAACCTTTATAAACTTTTGAAGTAGGTTTTTATTGAGTGAATATAAATAAAGGGTACAATCACATACAAGTTTTTAAATTATCGAGAAAAATATACCTACTAGAATTCACTTACTAACATAAATATTATATTTAAAATACTTAATTCAAAAGATAAATATACATTAAGGCCGTTGCACATTTCATTGTAATATCACTAAAGCGTGAAAGAAACGAAATTATATACTTATTTGCACTCAGGTCCAGCGTTGCAAAATTTTAAAATATTTCATTGTAATTATGAATTGCATCAATTTTACACCTACTGAAGTCAGTCAGTATTAACTGACTGATTGTTGCGTTGAAAGTGGATCGAATCGTAATACACCATTTCTTAATAACACGAAACCATGGCACTCACATTATAAGTTTTATAATTAAACCTAAAAGTAGATGTCAAAAAGGTAATCTCTGAGAATTACAACAAATTTCTCTTCTCTTCAATTATAATTTTATATAAAAAAACATATATCTTATTCTACCAAAAAAGATTTCTTTATTTGTTTGGTTGCATTGATTAGCCTCCGAAACCATTGGACCGGATTTTCATTTTTTTATAGAGTATAATTTATGAGGAAGAAGTCATGGGAAATCAGTTAGTCTATACTTATATTATGAAGGGGAAAGAATTTTTAATTTTGTTATATTAAATAGCCCCCAAAACTTGAAAAAAAAAATATTTCACCCACGGCCTATAGAAAGCGACGTCATACGCAGGTGACATAGACTATAATTTACACGGGCGAAGTCGCCGAGAAACAGCTAGTTTATACAAATTTTATAAAGAGGTAAGATTTGATTATTCATTTGTTTACAATGAATAGGCTCTGAAATTATTTATCTACGGGAAGCTAACGTGACATAGGCTATAATTTACGCTAGAGACGTTGCCGGTAATATTTGGTACCCCTATAACACAAAAAAATTAAATACCTTCGTGATTCAAATTAAAAAAAAAAAACTAAAAAGAGAAACCTTTTAAAAAGGGGCAAGAACAAAAAAAAAACTCAATTACTCATTCACGAAATACTCGGCCATTCATACTCGTATAGTTTTAAGACCTCAACAAAGTCACTTTTAAAAATCTCATAAGAAATGTTAATAAGATTAATAAAAATGGCTCATTAATTTTCACGTTTTCCTTCATTCCTTTCCAGTCAAAAGATTCGCTAACGATACATTAAATAATATATTATTTTTATTATTATAATAGCACCTGAAGTTTCACTTTCACTGGTGACTCAATTCATTCTTTGAACACCTACGTTAATTTTTCAAACATTAGAGTACAATTTAGCATATCTATGTTTACAACTAGAGAAAACTCATGGTCTGTCTACAATTTGCATTCTATTTAGGATTAGTCAGGGCAGCCTAGCCATACATTGGTATACTAGGCAAATGCCCATAACGCTCGTATTTGGGGGTCGGCATGGCGTGGCAAGCCGATTATGTTTGCTCTAATTATTTGAACCTTAAAAACGCTATTTTGTTCTTTGACCATGAGTCTATGTCCGAGATAGTCAAGACTCGGGGGCTGGGTGTGGAGTCGACCCTGCTGGATTCCGCGTCCTTCCCACACATCCCCATGTCGCCTGCCAAGCGGTAGGGACAGTGCATATAGCATTCCCCCTGCGATATAAAAATAAATTATTATTATTCAGGAGTACGAAATTTTGAGACCAGAAGTACCTAAGGAGTTTCTTTTGTCATTAGCAAAATTATACTCTTTAATAGGTATACCTACATTAGTCTTTTTTATTATTGTGATTTTAATGGGCATCGTTCAAGTGTTTTGCTTATGGCATCTAATTTCATTCAGCTGGCGCTGGGGATAATGGCATGAATGGGCCGGCTCGACCGGAGTGATACCACGGCCTCACAGAAAACCGACATGAAGCAACGCTTGCGTTGTGTGAGTGAGGGTACCGGAGGCCCAACCCCTCCCTATTCCCTTCCCTCTACTCCTCAATCCTTTCCTCCCTATGATCATATTCGTCCCTCAAAGGCCGGCAGCGCGCTTGTTGCCCCTCTGGTGTTGCAGGTGTCCATGGGCGACGGCAATCACTTACCATCAGGTGATCCGTCTGCTCGTCTACCCCCTATCCCATAAAAAAAAAGAAAGGGACAGGGATAAGACCAAAAGGCTGAAGTCACAAACATTTCGGTTTTGTCCATACCATGTCTGATGGACGCGTGCAGACACCCTTGGCTACCAGACGTTTTGACCTTACTGAGCACACGATCATACTATTCCATATATTCATTAGCTAGAGATGACCTTGTCATGTAACGGTCGCTATTTAAGATGTGACAGAACCAGGTCATGTATTGGGAGATGTTCAGGCGGTAGAAATAACGGTTCTAACACGTCTTTTCCAAAATTGTATGCGATATTATTGTGTTATTAAAAATGTTACTATAAATAGGTGATAAAAAATGTGTGATTTTTTTGGTTAGCTACCGCTTACTTCTGCTGTCTAATATGTCATTATTTGTATGATAACGTCTAACCTTGTTGTTTCATTTTACTTCTTATAATTACTTTGATGAAAGACTTTAAAAGTAAATAAGAGATATTTTGTGAAAGTATATTACTCTCCGTTCTACTTAAAAATAAACCTAGACAGCTAACAAGATTGATTTTTACATACAAGTTTCTAAAGTTAGATTTTGATGTGATGTCGTGGTACACACCCAGAGTTATTTATTTTTTATTAGCGAACACGATGAACTGTGCAAGTGAGAAATGGATACGGATGTCTGCGTCGTTTGTCAGGCAACTATCAAATGACATTAAAAATCTTTCAAGTGAAGTTAGTTAGGTTTATATTTTGGTATATTTTAAAGGAGGCTTGATGGCACAGTGGTTAACAGATTCGGTCTTATGCAACTGACACTGACAGTTGTTAACTGATGCGAACGTTATGCTTAATTTATACTGAGCCCTTATTGCCTATGACAATCGAGATTGTACACTTGAATCTTACCACACGAAAACCACGTCGATATTGGATGAATTTGGATAAAGTACTGTAACACATTGGATTAGATTATATTGATATACACATTGGATTATATTATTAGATAGATTGGATTAGATGGTTAATTACATGTATAGCTGATGCTGTACGTTAAATAAATAAATACATATAGCTTTTTGTTGTAGTGTCTTCGAAGATGAACATCAAAGTAATTTTATTCGAATATCGCATTTTGCTATTAATAAAAGTGTTTCGTATAGTACCTTTGATAGTTAATCAGTTCCCTGGGTACATCCGCACTGTAGAAGAACATTGTTATGGTTATTCAGCTGATCGACGTTTAGCCATGCAAATGAATGGCACCATTCTATTATAGGGTTAGCCGCCTAATTGGATGGATCTTTAACTAGTCGACTATGACATATCCATTTTATATTAACAGTTTCAACTTTTAATTTCCATTGATTCTTTCCAAGCAATCTTGCTTTATATTGCTCTTAGTCTATTTATTTTGGTAACTGCCTGGTAATATTTTATTATAATATAATAAAATGATGATGTAATGAGAGACAAGGGAAATCGTTTAATTATTCCATATTAATATTATACATGCCAAAGTATCGCAAATGTATGTCAGTTACGCACTCACGCCTAACCCACTAAACAGAGTTGACTTGAGATAGGGCATAAGTTGCTATTATTGTGATAAATTGATTGTACGGAAGCTCGTCAAAAATAAAACCATGAAACTTTATTTCAGTTATTTAACACGATATAATGAATAAATATTCGTTTTAGAAATGCCGCTCAAAGTAACACGCGGACGAAGGCACGGGCATACGCTGGTTTTTAATAAATATCTAATCCTTCAAGTAACAATAAATATATCTGAATATACAAGTTACTCACATAAACTTCGTCAAAATTTCGTTTTGCCGGTGACTGCACTTGCATAAATTATAACGTATGATGTAGCTATCCATATTATATTTCCATATTCAATGTATATTAAAAACAAACAATCAAATCTTTAAGCTTACCTATTGTACAATTTTTGTGATTTCGTAAAAGAATCCATACTATTCCATTACATTCCATATATTGCACACATAATGTAGAAAAATACTGTAAAAATTGCAGCATGCAGAAAACTTTAGATAAATGAGTAAGGAAAAATATACAAAATTATTTTTTTATTTTGTAACCGTAAAAACTACTTATAATCACACTTTCTTTCACTCACATTTTCACTTTCTTTCACATTTATGCAACGCAATTTATGCTTGGCAATTTTTTATTGATTTTAAAAAATGAGGAAAGTTTGGACAGATTTTAAAAATTCTTCTAGATTCGGGAACTTACATCATATGCGGGTGACATTTGTTGTTTGGTATCGCTCCCATATAGGGATTCAGAATCCTATTTCTTCGATACAGATTAGCATAGAACAATTTTTTTTGTAGCTGATAAAATGCGCTTTAATGACAAATAACCAGTTGTTTCGATAAACTGATAACAAACAAAAGGTCCAAGAGTCGACAATATTAAATTGCCATAGTGCAAACATTCGCTATTTTTTTCAAATGGCCCGGCCCGGTTTTAAAATGAGTGACCAACTTTCTTCATGATATTGTAAATGATATTGTAAATTTCATCGAAATCTATAATAATAGTCAC
Source organism: Diatraea saccharalis (assembly GCA_918026875.4). Lineage (NCBI taxonomy): Eukaryota > Metazoa > Arthropoda > Insecta > Lepidoptera > Crambidae > Diatraea > Diatraea saccharalis. The sequence goes on from OU893337.1 coordinate 12,025,242, forward strand.
ATGTAATGACAGAGTCAGAGATTGATTCATTGATTAATTTGAAAATGGAATGCATTCATTCAGAAAAAATAAAGAAAGAGGTTCCCATTATTAAAATTGCTTTTAGATCCTAAAACATTTAAACCGTATTAATTATCAGAAGTGTAAGATTGACGTTTTGACATCGATCGCTCAACCTCAGTCGTGCCGACACATCGAAGCTGCGTTACTGCTTCGGTGATTGATATATATCTGGTTGACAGTAAGGTGGTGTCGTTTCGGTGCCAGGTTGATGAGTTTGCGACAACTCTGATTATTATTCAACCGAAAACCTTCACGAATGTTCTGTTTTGCGATAACTGCTAAGTTACTTAAAGTTGCTTGGGATAATAAAAATAAATATACAAAGAGTTAAAACTACCATCAATAATTAACTTGTATTATATAGTATTAGTCGAGAGTTTAGTAGAAAAAACAGACCGGTCAAAATAATTGTATTAAATTATGTAAAATACTACAGATTTAACCAAAGATTTTGATTTTCTATTGACGTTGTCTTTTCACTACATACTTAGTATAAAACAAAGTCGCTTACTCTGTCCCTATATCCCTATGTATGCTTAAATCTTTAAAACTACTTAACGGATTTTGATGCAGGTTTTTTCACAGATAGGGTGATTCAAAAGGAAGGTTTTTATGTATAATACAAAACCACGCGGGTGAAGCTGCTGACGGAAAGCTAGTATTTCATAAAGAAATGTCTTTTTAAAGATGTCGAAATTGATAAAAGTAGAACATCAGTCGTCCTCCGATTTCCAATGGTTATTTTTTTTAAATTCAGTGGCAACGGCCTTTCCTTTGACTATAAACATTTATAATAAACTTATTCATATAACACTGTCGAGAAGAAACATCAAGGAGAAAACATTTGAATGATTAATACCGACTGTATAATCGAACGTTTGTCGCTGAGTTTTACTTTCAACCATCTTTCAATTCCGGAACCGGTTTGACGCATCACGAATGAGTTCATTTCGATTTTGAATGTGGAATTTAAGCAGGTGATACAACGTTTGTATATAGCGAAAAATCGAGGTGAAAATAACAGTTAATTTATGAAATAAACTCTTTAAGCTTTGGTTTTCAGGGTTTTCACAAATAAGATTTGTTTGTTTATGGATATGGAACAGTAATTTTATTTTGGAAAACATGTTTTAATTTTAAATTGATATTAGTAACTTATGTTGTTTCATTATGTATATCGAATCATCGATCATTTGTTGGATTTATTTTAGAAATAATTAAACATCATCTGCCGCTATTTACAAAGTAAACCATATTTTAAGTTCTGATTTTTTACTACTAAGGATATTTTATTTAATAGAATCGGGCATTATATTTCGGAAATCCATTGCTATAACTGTTGAAATTGTTTTAGCTTTGAATTAGGTTTTGAGGTTTGAGGTTTTTTTGACAAAATAACACTAAACATATTTTATTAATAGAAGAAAATATATTAACACAAAGTTCCTTGGAGTAAGATATTCGTAACTTATATTGTTAAAGTCAAGATTTGATTTTTACGTTTCCATTAAATAGGCTCAAATAAAAAAATATTATACGTGGGTGACATCGGCTTATTTACGCGAGCGAAGTTGCTGGAATACAGTTCTTTATAAATTTCCAATCTCTACGTTAAGAAATCTCTCAATATTGATTTCAAAAAAGTGAATTATTTTTTAATAAAGTCACTGACACGTAAAGTCGTAATTAATTGGACAAAAAACTTAAATTTAGGTTAATTGAATCAAGGCCGTTCCGCCGCTTTTTATCAGTTACCGGTGCGTAGCTCCACTCGGTAACAAGAAAGTGTAGCAAGTGCGAAGGTTGAATTTAATGTGGAGAAATATTTGTTTGATAAGTGAATTAATGAACAACTTGTCAATCCAATGACATTTCCAAGGCAGGATTATGATAAACAAGTTTAAATTAAGAAAGATAGTCAGTATCGAAATGGAGAGCTTTGCTTTTAACCACGTCTTAAAAATGTTGTCCCTATACTTTGAATCTAGACAAGTATATACTCAAAGTCCCCATGATATACATTTCTTCAACACAGAAATCTGACATAATACATACGAAAGATAAGTTGGACACGCCCGTGTCTAAAAGGCATTAAAGGCCGTGTCAAAAATTCATTTGTCGGTGACATTGACACTGATTTTCAACCAGACCCGTTCCTCTTTTGACACACGGATGCCACCCACTTCAGTCTATGGGTATAATGATGCTATACCCTAGTAGCATGGCCTCTCTCTAATATTACTATATTGTATATATATAAGTTGAAGTCATTCTTCACCTCAGCTATTTTCTGTGTCTATAGGAAAGATTACCACAAGGTCAGTAATTGGCGTCAGTACAGAGGTCGAAAACTAAGCGCTGCGTTTACGCGGGGTCAGTCAGTTGTGATAACGAAAATCGTTTTCTGTTTCGACCCGGATTGAAACCGAACTCTATATTGATAAAGGGACACTTTTAAACGGGACATGTGAGCCTTTCGGTCACGGAGGCCGTAATCTGTGCCCATAGGGTCAGCGGTGGTCCTAATGGAAGATGCGTAACGTAGTACTCACACATTCCAAGAAATCTTGATGGAACTTCCGTCAGATTTCCACCACTTCTTAATGATTGTTCTATATGCATAGTTGTACTAGTTAAATAAATCTATGGTTATGTGCTCGTTATGTGTGATATAATGTTTTTAAAGTTATATAAACAATTGAAAGCTAATCGGGAAAACCGCGTGATGTTGCGGTTAGAATATAGGCTTCATGTTGCGATATTTCCTTATTTTATGTTTGTTGTACTTATAAGGGATTGTATTTATACCTTTATTAAATGAATATGAACAAAACTTTGTACTAATTGTAGTCATGATTTAATTTGCTATTGCTCGACTTTAATCTTCTTTATGTGATAGGTCATACAATTAGAATTAATAACATATATTTTTTAAGAAAAATTATTATTTGCATTGAACAGGCTTCGAAACTAGTGTACTGAATTACAAATTCTTTCACCTACGAGAAGCTCCATTATAAGTCATCGAAAAAATCGAAGCTAAGTTGTTAACTTTTCAAATGTAGTCTAAATATCTTTATATTACTACTTTTATAATTAATTATATAGTTTAAAAAACAGTTATTAGGCACAAGTATATTCAAATTTATTTTAGTGTTTTTTTTTACTATTACGTCATACACAGCACATTGTTACAACATTATGTTAACTTGCAATGGAAAACCTCAAACCATTGTCGTTTAAAACATCTATAAACGTCATAGAGAAATCGCACCAAGAGACTGAAGTAAAAGTGGCACCCAATCCGAATTATGCATTCTTCGATAATGGCCCAAGTTATAAGAGGAAAATTGCTTTAACATCGTGGAGTTGTATTCGCGTAGCAGTGGTTTTAATTAAGAAGTACCTTGCTCAACGACGAAAGTAAAAGTAGCATCCGAATCAATTTCATATATAATACAGAGTAATTTATAAGAGTGAAGCGATTTTAACCCTCTGCTTCTACAAGGTTATGTTTAAATAAGTTAGCTTACTATATTATGCTGGGAATTTGATCTCATTTTCCCTGTTTAAGGCAGAATTGTACCATCAGAGCAATAAAATTGTTTATGTCAAATTTGACAATAACTGTTAAGCTGACTTTAACATGTTTGTTATTGTTAGAGCAATTTGGTGTAACCAGTTTATTATAGCCTACGTTACAGTAAGCTAAATGTGCCTAATACTTTATATTTCACACCTTGTATTATAATTGAAAAGAGACTCAATACATATTTTAATTACACCTTCGGTCATCCTCGGTTTTAGTTATAATTCTCATTGCAAAATTACTTCAACTACAGTTGGTAACAAAATACGTTTTCATGTGTTGACAGAATAAATTATATTTTAAATATACCTTTCTTGTTGACATAAAAAAAAGAAACCCTTTACATCAAATTTTCCATATTCAATGATAGAGAGAAACTTTAAAAATATATTTATTTGTTTATTTATTAATATTTGAAAACAAAGTTCCATCAGTCTAGCTAGAGAGACGCATAACGCTACACACTCTATTTTGGAAATTTTGCGAAACAAAGTCGAATATATAGAATTTTTCTTTTTAGACTGATATTTATATACTTTTATACTTATACTTACTAGCTTTCGCCAGCGGCTTTCGCCAGCGGCTTTCGCCAGCGGCTTTGCCCGCGTAGACCCTAGGGAAATGTTAAGTGGGATATAAAGTATCCTATTATCTAAGTCAGTTAATACCCTATCTGTATACCAAATTTCATCAAAATCCGTTCAGTAGTTTCGGCGTGATTGACCGACAAACATCCAAACAACTAAACATCCAAATATCCAAACAAAGAAACTTTCACATTTATAATATTAATAAAATAGGATAGGATTAACCTAATTAAAAATCTTTTCCTGCATTGTTTCATCTTAAAGTTGACTCAAAAACGCCAACAAAGTATGACATCGAACGCTGAGGTTTTAATCATGAAATAGATCAACACCTACGGATGACTAGGCTGCTTGGGCTAATATCACTTCGCTTAAAATAAAATTACTTCTAATTTTATGACCAAATCTTTTTCCGCATCTATTTAAATCTTTTTTTTTATTTTTTACATTGTAGTATAAAGTATCACTGGCACATCAGGTTATCCGAAATTTTCGAATTTCTCCACTTGGTTTTAAACTTTAATAAATCAAAGTTAGAGTTCAAAATCATTTGCAAAATTGACACATTGTGGTAATATAACAATGAATCCGTCGGTGAAAATTTCTGTCGTTGAATGATTCATAAACTAAACGAATCAGTCAAACTCGACGTAACTCCTATGTAGGCAGGTGAAAGATTACAATGACGCAACACTCATAGACAATTCATTTTGTCGGTGAAAAGCCCAACTGATAAACCACCAAATAGTTAATATAACTAGCACGTGAGTGACTCAACGTCATAGACATTTTACGACTGTACCAAATAGATTGTCGATTTACACACACAGAAATATTCCCAGATATTACTAATACCTTTTGAAAACTACCGTAAACCCTTGGTTTTAATACCCAGTTCAAAAAGTTCTTCAAAAGGTCTCAATTGTAAATAAAAAAGTTGAAAATGTAATTAACTATGAATCAATAGTTTTCTAAAGGTGTTCCTGTACATTTTAAGTTTGGGATAATTATTTTATTTATTTTTTTCGCAATACATTTGTTTTTCGGCTATAATAAGTACGATAATTAAATTAAATCTAAAGTAAATACCTGCACCATATTACGATGAATTGTTGGCTATGTGGTTTCAAATAGAACGATATTCGTTTATATTAAAATTTCGCCATTACACTAAAATAGGATCGTAATTATGACAGTGTGTACTCCTAGGTATATTTAATAATATGCAAAGCTTATATGCAAATATCCGGCACACAGTTGCATGTCAAATATTTAGAAAGTAGTTTTGAAAGTATTAAAATAAGTATCGCTTTTAGCACATCATTCTCATTAGCAAAATTATACATGATACGCGATTACTTAGTATTTAAAATTACAGTGTAGTTATAAGTACTTTTATATACCAAGCGGTCATGCATTACTGGATTCCGTAGTCGGGGACCACACAGGAAGAACTTATTTCTCATCTCTGAAGTAGCAAGTTTGATTTCTGATTATTGTATTCAATTAAATTAGGTTAATTATGTGTAACTCTGGTCGTTTCTTGTATATTGAGTAACGGAAGCAATAATAATTCAAGGTTTTTATGCTGACAAAAATATATATCTTTATATATACAATAAATGGTATACAAACATATCAATAGAGTAACTTACAAACACATTTAAATTATGTCGACTAGACTATAATCTAAGATCTGTGTTATACACAGTATGAACATGAACAGATCCTAAAATAATCTTTCAGTTTGTATCAATATTATTATTAAAATTTAACAGATATTATTTTTATATATTGTGTATACACACAATACATCTCCTTAAAACCCCGTTTTAAGAAGATGTATTGTTTTTGTAAACTTGGATTGAAAATGTGTTGGGATAAAGTGACTTATGCCTGGTGTAAATGTGGACAAAGGAAAGTACTACAGGTGAATTAATAAGCGAATGAGCTATTTTATGTAGACAGAGGAAGTCATATCTATTGCGGCGTGCAAGATCGCGCGAATATGCATACCAACATAATAAAACAACAGTACGAAGTTACATACAATACAATTCCAGTTCTATTTTAGCTGGAATTGTATCGTATGTCACTTAGTAGAATAGAAAAACCATTAAAATCTGTAGTTTCGTTCGGTTTCGATCCGTTTTCGATTCGATTTAAACAAAATTTATTTAGTAGAATTGGCCCCCAGTTATCTACGGAATTGCTACAACAGCGTCGATTTGTTTTTATTCTAAGACTGGGTTGACGTTTTGCCACTATCTGACATGGTGATTAGTAAGATGTGACCTAATTGTATATGTCTACCCAGGAAGTGCCCATTTACTCTGGTTTTGAAGAGTATTTAACATGGGCGCAATTCCGCATATAACTGTCATTCTAATCAACATCCTAATTAAATTTTCTGTCATTCTGGTAGAGCATTCACTGATTCTGGAGGATGTGACAAACACTAGCTGTTTTCCTGTGACTTCGCACTCGGAAATTATAGACTATTTCAGTAGCGTATGGTGTACCTTCCCATAGATTATTTTTTAAAGGACTCTGTTATATTTGTGCTTATTCAATGCACACAAACAAATAAGAGAACTCATCTCCTCTTTACAACATTGGGTTTACTTACTGGTTCATGTAGTTATGCAAATATTAAGTTTTAGCTTAAAACAACCTACTTACCTACTTTGATGTTTTTCTTTTAAAATGACAGATACTTAACATAAAATATATAACAATTTTATTAGAGATACTATGCATTCTGAACGATTTTATGTTACTTACGAGTATGTAAATAAAGGCTATTTAAGCTTTATCAACTTGTATTCATTAGTATAGTTCTTTTTTACAAATATTTCCATTATATTTACTTACAAGTATAACTTTTAAACCTTGCAAAATATAAATATGGTAGAATTATAAAATTTCATTTATCTATACTAATAATATAAAGAGGCTTTTAGTATTTTATTGTTCAATTTTTAAAATAATTAAACTGTAATCTTCTAAACTACTGTATTGAATTCGAAAAACTCGTAGTGTTTCTTGAGTAAATATTAATTATAACTTACAAAATTTAACACAACTGTTTAACTGTCTAGTAACGTATACTTATTTGGATAAAAAAACTAAAGTAAAATGTAGCAGGTCTTTTCTAGTCGAAGGATTTTTAACATAGAAGAAGAATTCATCATAAATTATCATAATTTTAAATTACAATAATGACCAATGCCTTTTAAGTGTTTGCCAATTACATATCAAAATGCATTTTTAATTGGCATAAATATTCGAGTTGCTAAATTAAAAGCGATTAGTCACAGAAACGACCGATCCCAAGATTTGACTGGCTTAGTTCCTTCGCCTGTCTCATAGACAAAACTACTACTACCACTACTGAAATGAGCGAATCATAAATAATGCTGTCTATAAATTAATGACGCAGTCAAAAAAAGAGACTTTTTTAAAGTAATTTTTAATGGCATTTTTTCCGATTACAACGGCGTAATTTGCGGTTTGGCATTGATTTTTAAAACTTAATTCGCAATGCGACCTTATTAAAAGATTAAATGTGTAAATTTCACACAACTACTGAAAACTCCGAATTTATCATACTAATAATTTCATAGCATATTAACAAATGATAAACCTTGTCAAATTGAGCGAAATTTTATTTAAAACATATAATAACCATTGCATATTTCTAAAACTACTAAAAAAGTAGTAAATTATTAAATGTTGGCCACTATAATGTTTTTTATAAATTACATAGTTAATATGCGCTTGCGTTCTTAGAGTAAAATAAATATAATTATTCGCAGATGAACTTAAAAAAAAATATTAAAAAATAATTAATTCATGTACTAAGTATTTCTCTCGTTTTTTACGATACAAATATACGGAAGTTGAATATTTAAATCAGTATAAGATGAACCTTAGCTTATGTAATTGTTGAGGTCAATAAAATTATTTTTTTTATTATTATTAAAATTTAGTGTACTTACCGACGTCTCTTAAATTGTTGGAAGACCTTTGGGCATTAGCTAGGAGAATAAATGAGATAAGCAGCACACTGGGTACGTTATCAACAAAAACTAACTTCATTTTTAATCACTTGGAAATAAATTATTAAACTCAAAATAAAACTGAATTCGTCACTCCTTTTGTCAATTAAAAAAAATATCCAAATGTTTTATGGTAAATATTTTAAAAATACACGTTCGAATTTAGAAGCTCGTTTTCATTTTCGCGCGCTCGGCCGCTGTCAAGGGTGGCGCGTACACGGCGGCCTTTGGAAACTCAACTGAGAGGTTGCGTCCGCGCAGGTGTAGAGAAAGAAGACCCATCGTTCGTTCGGTCGATGCCTCCAAAACAAGACCACATGCCGGCCTACATCAATAATATTAGATGAATATAAATTATATTATGTAAGTAATTATAAGATAGCATTTCCGTGAAATAGAAATAAATAGAGAAATAACGGTAGCAATGTAACGTATGAGCAATGATGAGTTAAGAGTCATGTAAAAAATGCACAGCGCATAATAAAAGTGCAAATTGCCAATTACTTATTAAAAAGTTTAAAATATAGGAGCGATATTCTTATCACACAGCATCTGAAGACAAAAGCCCGAGTAAATACTTTGCCAAGTAGCAAAATCAGTTTTATAATAATATTGTAAAGCCGAAATGGGTTTCATCAGAGATTTGTTTTAAAATATATCATGAATGCTCTTTAATATTATAGAATTAAATCGCTTTGTGGAAATCCGTTATAGTACAACCACTCACAATTGTTACTATATAGAACTTTTTGTCAATGTATGGTAATTTTTAGGACTCCTAGATTTTTGAAATCGTTCTGTCTTTAAAATAATGGTCAAGTTGGGAAATAATCCAGAGCGGTAAAACTTAAAGTGAGGGGTTGCGATATCGAATTACAAAAATATCGGAGACCGAGTCACGCAGTCTTTAATTTTCGCTGTAGGGTGAACATCACGGAACATGATGTTTTAGTAATATTTCAACTTCAAAAAGCAAAAAAAAATTGTCTTATTTTTATGAAATTCTATGTTGTAACAGCGTTCAGCTCACAGCCGAGTTTGAAGCTATTTTTATAGGAATAGCTTAATTGTAATTTTCAAACCTCTCATAGATTACATAACATGTCCATCTTTAACCGGGTGATTATGACACCTTTATTGTGATGTCCTTATACCAGTTTGAAAGTAGTCTTAGTTGTTTTTATAGTTGTGAAAACTTATTAATAGTGGATTATGCAAAATACTAAATTGAGTAAGGTCAATGTGACGAGACCATCGCCTTTTTCTTTCTACTTTATTTTTATTTTACTTTATATATGTATACCTACATAGGACATAATAAAAGAATGTTACGTTATAGATATACTCAGCATAACGTCAAGAAACGGGTTTATTTTTCTGTATTTTATTTATAACTCTTTAATTAACATTTTAAGCGTAAAAATTAAGTAGGGAATTTGGACAGACTTCTCTAATATGAGTGCTGTTGACTGTAGATACAGGGATGCAACACAGCCTAACTCTAGTCATAACTGTCTGTACTTTAGTAGCGGCTACAAACTATATAGGTAGTGACGAATGAACAAGAATTTGATAGCAGTGTTACCAACTTAGTAATATATTCCATATTTATTCATCAAACGACATGTCAAAGTAGTAACATATCTTATCTATCGTCCAATCATCGCAAAGATGTCGTATCCTACGGCTAGAATCATGGCTTGACAAATCAGATGAACAACGTTAAAAACTTGAAACTTTTAAGTTATTATATTTTAAGTGCTTCTACACTTTTGGAAAATAATAACAAAATAGTACATCATGTAATCTAACAATTTTTTTTAGAATTGCTTGTTACTATCACATAACATAAAAACATTTTTTCGTCATTGTCATCAATCATATTTTTTATTAGAAAACATTTATTAATATTTATTGCAAACCTAATTAACAACGGACTGGGACGTAGTCAATAATTTTATTTAAGAAAAAAAAAAACAAACAGAGAAAGCCCTGCTCATGCCGCCTAGAGTTGAAGTTTTAATTTTTATAAAGAGGTGGTAGTCATTACGTAGTTAATCTTTGCATTCCAACAAATAACTATAAAGGCACATATATTTTCTTATCGAAGAGATTTAAGTAGATTAGAAACTACGTATAGTAAGTAACAACAATACTAAAATTGTTGCTTCAGCTTTTGTCTACTATAATGAGAGATTTCACACTAACGATACTACACGACACGATACCCAAATATCGTCAGCTTGGACGATAAAGATATCGGTCAAATGACACGATAGAACCAACAGCTTGTTTGCCTCTAGCGTAAAAGCATCTAGTATGAAAATATCTATGTAAGGTCTATGTAATTAATTTACATATTCACATTCACCACATATTCATCATCAGGCCATGTTCGTCCACTGCTGGACGCAGGTCTCTCCGAGTGCATGCCATCGAATTCGATCTTCGACTATATGCATCCAGTTACTCTCAGCCTCCTTCCGAATATCGTCTTCCCACCTTATCTGAGGGCGTCATACACTTTAGAGTGTGATCACCGACAGTTCGGAAGTCTACAAATAAACCAGTATGTCCTACCTGTTATGACATAGGAAGCCGAAACGTGGACACTCATAGTGGGACTTGTCCATAAGATGAAAGTCACTCAGAGAACTATGGAGAGGGCTATGCTCGTAGTTTCTTTGAAGGATCGAATCCGAAATGAGAGGATTCATTATAGAACCAAAATAATCTACATAACCCATTGAATCAGCACGCTTAAGTGTTGTGATTTTTACGACTTAAAGTTTAATTTAAAAGGTTATTATCTTTAAATGTGTATTTTTATGAATTTTATCTTGTACTAACCGTCAATCTATATACTTACTAATAATAAAGCTGAAGAGATTGGCTGCTGGTTCGATTTCGTTTTGTGTTGAATAGTCCATTTATCGAGCAAGGCTATAGACTATATAACATCACGATATGGCTAATAGGAGAGGAGCTGCAATGTAAAATATTGCAAAAATGGGAGAATATTTTACTTTTTGAGAGCTTTCCTTGCGTGCGCTGCGTAAATGGTGAAATCTAAAGTGAAGTCATAAGTCATGTATTTCGAAATTGATTCCCTTTAAACGTTCTAAAAGAAAGTCCGTGATAGCTTTTGTCTATCTTAAATCTTGTCCCGAAAAAAGCACATAAAGGAATTAAACTGGGAGTGTAAGTTCGTATAAGGTACCATAGCAACCATACCATACAATGACAAATTGAATTGTAAACAATTTACAATTCAATTTGTCATTGTACTTATATTCCAAGTCATCTTTTTCCAAATCATAATGGGTTTGGAAAAGGATGACTATAAATGATTTAAGCTGTTTACGCGGGATTAAATAATGTTTTTAATTATTCAAATCGCTAATATTAAATGCATATGTTACATTACATGCGAAAAACTTAATTTTACATTTAACTGACGCTACTGATCACTATAATAAAGAACGCTACTGTACTCTTAAAATTTGATTTTTTGAATGAGTAATGCCATTATTATTTTTTCCAATTTTAATCAAACAAAGTCGCTTTAATTTTCAATTTTGTGGTTGTTGGGGTTCCGTAGTCAACTAGGAACCTTAAAGTTTCATTATATTCGTCGGTCCGCTATTTAGCTCCAAAACGATTGATTTTAAAAAGGTGTAATATAAACTCTTATATATTTACTCTATAGTAAATTAAACTCTTGAATGAAATATTTTTTGGTTGCCTCCCTACATGTAAAGTTCAGAATGATTTTTTTTATCTTCCGATAACATGGATAGGTCATCATCATGGATTATGGTTAGATAGGTCATCCAAAAATGTTAGGGGTGTGGAAAGACAGTTTTTTTTACCCGACTGCGCGACGTAAAGGAGGGTAATGTGTTTATCAGTCTATGTATGTATGTATGTATGTTTGTTTCTGTGGCGTTCGAGAGACCAAATGCGTAGGCCGATTTTGATGATTCTTACGTCAATCGATTCGTCTTACCCTTGCGAGTGTCACTAAAGACAGTAATCAAAATTCACCACAGCGACAACCAGACGCCATATTGTCAAAATGAAAAATAAAAAAATCTTTGAACTATGTCAAGTGGGGTGTCGTTAAATAGGTATTTTAAAATCATCTAAAGGTTCCTTTTATCATTTTCATTTTAAATAATAGTTTAGGATATAATTTTACCAATCAAATTTTCTCAAGGGGCCCCGACTATGAGTCGTTCTGTTCTGTATTACTTAACAGAATTCTTAATTGCTGAGCTTGATTCTTACTTTTTAGTTTTTATTTAAGTTATTTTTATTCATGTATTTTTTTAAATTCGTTTTTACGCAGTCGGGTTTTTTATTTTTCTTTAAATTATTTATTTTTAGTTAACTGTTCGTGACTTATTAAGCTTAAGAGTGTCAATTTTCGTTAGAGTCAATCTACCAGCTAAACGTATGATGTTAGAAATTCAAACGTTACGAAAGCGTATTTTATATACATATAACGAATTTAATAAGACAACTTTAACTTTGTAAGTTTACGAGTAATAGTCGGCCAAATGTATATAACTCGAAAAGTTCGAACATCTTTAAAAACAAACGTGATTTTTTGCGTTTTCTATAATATATAAGAAAAAGGCGGGTAGCTCTTCTAGAACTTTTTGGTAATGCCCCGAATACATCGGTAGGGCCGAGGCCAACCTGGAATGTTCTAGGTTCTAACTTAGAACATTCTAGATGCTGGTAGATCCTCGGTCCCTATAAATACGCGCTGTGCTATCCGTCTTGATATTCGTTAGTGATTAAGCGATCTGTCCTGCGAATCTGTAAAAATCCAAACCCGAATTCGAAGTCGGGTCTGGATTTTACAGAATCGGAGGGCTTGAAGCGAGAGCGAATACGAGCCATTCTCGAATTGATAACTAGTACAGTGGACGATCTACTAGTGTTATAAAGTGACTATAGTGAAATGAGAAAGTATTTAAAAAATAAATATTAGTTCTTGTAATCAAACTAGATGTCACTAGTTCGGATATTGTCTTTAATATTCATTCAAATTTTGTTTCTGACATAGTAAAAGTAAATTGAGAAATAAATAAATATGAAAATTAATAAATATGACATCTTTTCGTGTTTTTTATAATATCTAACTTTCAAATTAATTTCAATTTATTTGAATCGTAAGTTTAAGATAGGAAGTATTTAAAAAAAAACAAAAGCATTAAAAAAGCACCTCCACTAGATGGCGACTCTAGCAAAAGTTGATTTTTGCAGGAAACGAATGACTAAAGACAGTCATTTTCGTTCCTTTTAACTAACATAATATTAAAAAACTGAAATTAGAAAAGTTTGAAAGTTAGATATCAATACATATACGAAAAAGTACAAATAGAATATAAGTTATTTATTGAGTTTTAAAACTAATTTACTTTTAAACTTGAAAGAAAATCGGAAAGGTTGTCATGGAGAAATCAAGAACGTACTGTAGTGACGTCTAGTTTGATTTCGGGAACTAATGTTTTTTTTTTAAATACTTCCTCATTGAATTTATACTATAGTGTTGTAATTGGGCATATTACATTACATTTCACTCTAGTAGGGGACTTCTCTTGAACTATTTGTTTACTATGATAAAAAATATGATTTTATTTACATGTATTCTTTCCTTATTTAGTCTATATTTATTAAAACAGTTGTTTAAAACAATTATATTGTGAGTAAATAATGTGAATAAAATATATGATAGCAAATCAATGAATTTTTAAATACACCTATAATTTAATTATAAACAGTCCTAAGCCTGAAAAGTATGAAGGGGAGTTTATCGTATTTCTTTTAATTTAGCAAGTACTGCTATCTCTTATTTCAATCTATTTAAACTAAATAATAATGAATTATTGTTTAATATAACACGTAATCTATATACCGTACAACATAAAATGATTAAGGTGTTACAACGTTTAGCGTGCTACAAAATTTAACGAGTCTTCATTCCCCTTACGCTTCTTTGAATGACCGCGGTAATAAATTAGCGCCTTCATTAACACGTTAAAAAAAGTATCTTTAGTCTATAGCGCGTTTATAATTTTTAGTCGTTTTGAACACCTCTGACCGTCACTTCGTCAGTCGATCGTGCGATTTTATTCGAACTTGGTAAATAATTTCATTTTTATTCACTAAAGCCTCCAATTATCACTGTGTTTAAACTTTTTTCAGAAAGTAACTGATAAACATACTGGATTTTGCCTATTACGGCTATATATAAAAAAGATATAGGTCATATATTAATGCGTACCGTTATTTTATACTGTGCTTAGGTTAAACAATATTAATAATAAACAATGAATAGGTAGGTAGGCAGGCGAGATCTTACTTTGCTTTAGACTTTAGATACTTACTGTACCCGCCTATTTTACTTATTAGCATGAGTTTTATCGATACTGTTATTTTATATACGATATACGATTCTACTGAGCTTCTAGATTGGTTCGAATCGCATCCCTAAATGTCATTATCATTGTAAAAGTCGAGGTAAAATTGCGGTGAGGTTATTTACTCCAGAAAATTATTTAATTTTTAATATTATGGCAGGTTTTACGGAAAATGCACTAGTTCGTAAATTGCAAGAGTTAAATTCGAGCCAACAAAGTATTCAAACATTGTCGTTGTGGTTGATCCACCACCGCAAACACCATGCCGCAATTGTAAAAACTTGGTACAAGGAACTCCTAAAAGGTATGATTTGGAATATATTCAATAAGTATTAATAGTTTTTTAGCATATTCAAACCTCGATAAGTATTATTGTAATGTTTTGTAAAAATAGTTCCATAGTATTAGAAAATACCTCCCATTTGCTTTATTTATTTTGATAACTTTATCATAGATTGATGGTCTGATAATGTTTCTTTCGTCCTGTTTTACCAATGTTGTAGTTCACGTTTCAACATTTATAGTGAATAAACTATTGTCTTAGTAGGTTTTATTGTTATGCATTTCAAAAAAAATTGTATGTGTGGATTATAAATTTTATTTAGCATAGACAAATCATTCAATTTTAGGTAAACTCATAATAATATCCCAGTTTTTGGCATTTATCTTTGATATTCACTGTGTTTTGTATAATATTTCATAAAAAAGTGTAGTAAATCTCTTTTATACTTTTTTACAGCAAAAGACAGCAAACAATTAACATTTATGTATTTAGCTAATGATGTCATACAAAATAGTAAAAAGAAAGGTCCAGAATATGGAAAAGAGTTTGGAGAAGTATTATTAGATTCACTTAAGCATATGGCAAAGACTGGAATTAATGCAAAGACTAAACACTCATTGCACAGAATATTAAATATATGGGAGGAAAGAGGAGTCTATGACTCTGAAAAAATACAAGAATACAAAGAAGCTGGTATGTTTATTAATCATATAAACTAAAAAGATTATATCCTTACTCCATTAATTCATCTTATGAACTTCAAAGTGTTAAATTAACTTTTGTGTTATGTTTAGTGGATCCTAATGACGCTGTTCCGAAAAAGGTTGGCAAACATAAATCAACTGACACTGAAACAAATGAACCAGAAAAAAAACCAAAGGTTGAAAAACAAAAGAAAGAAAGAAGACGCAGCGAAACGAAGTCAGAAACAGAGAAACCTAATGAAACTCATACAACATTGAGCCCGAAAACACCTCCTGGTGATCCTCCAGAACCTGAAGAATTAATTAAGGTGTTTTATTTCATTTGCACTACTTATTAGTGATTTTTTAGTTATTTTTTACCCTAACAGTTTTGGATTGAGAATCTTTTTAATAACAGCTTTCTGTTATAATTTCTTATTAGCAAAGAATGAGTATAAATCTTTAAAAAATTAATAGTTACTCTCAATCCAACAAGTAATATTAGTGTATAAATTGTATGTTAATGTAAAACTAACAAGAAATAACTCGGCTCATTGATGAAAATATAATTACAGGCTCTTCTAGAATTAGAATCCAGTGCTTCCAGCGACGAAGCTGTACGTGAAAGGATAGCATCCTTACCACCGGAAGTTTCAGAAATACAATTATTGTCTAAGCTAGAAGGTAAAATGCCCCCATTTACCCATATAAATCTATTGTTAACAATTGTAAAAAGAATAATTGAATTAAAAATAATCCTATATAACCTCAATGATATTACAGCACTTGCAACAGAAAATAAAGACAACATATTTTTTATTTTTGTTTCATTTATCTCATGAGTATCGAAAATACAAAATGAACCTTTCTAAATAATTAGCAACAAATTTTAATTTATGTAATTCATTGAAATAAAGCCTTCTGAAGTAACTCACATCTGTTATTTTAAAATGCATATTGCACATTACTGTAAATCCTTTTGTATTCAACCTGTTGACAACTTATGCAGATGTTAAATTATCTATGCAGCCACCAATTTCATTTATACATATATTTTATACTACCTTGAATAATCTTTAAATAATATGAACATTGAAACCTAAAGGTGCTCCCTTATGTGGAACATTTGCATGTAATTTAATTTTACAGATCTAGCCTTACAACAGAGAGACATAATTCAAGCATTACATGATGCAAACAGTCATGTTACTGTAACTATAATGTCTTTGGAGAATTTCATTGGTGAAAGAAAAAAATAGCATACAGTATGCGACTTAATAAAATGTGTAAGATTTGTATTATTACATTTCAAGAAAATCTTGAGTTGTGGAGGCAGTTTCTTAAAAGTTACATTAAGTTTCTTAAATGTTACATTACAGGCAAATGCTTCATGCGAGTGAGCACCAAGATAAATATCTTCATACCCATGAGGCATTCTTATTGGTTAAATGTATAGAAAATTTTTATATATTTAGTTTAATCTGGTGTAATTTTGGTAGAGATTTAAAATTGATAATGTATGTAACAATCTGAAAAGATATAAATGTAAAAAAAAATTGTGTACTGGTCACAAATTCGTATTAACAATACTAATTTGTAACTGAGATGAAAAAGTAAGAGTTGCACCTAAGCAATCCCAAAAAAGATCTTTAATTACACTTTTACATATTATCTTCTTAGCATATTGTGTCTTCATTTCTTTATTGTCTACAATTAATAATACAGTTTATGGTTAGAAATTAGAGAATGTAGAATAAACGTGTTTACATGTGTTAAAATATATATATGTTTCATATGGGCTTATCCATACAAACATGGCGTTTTTCAATTAAAGCACCTTGTAAAATGAGCATCACAATCAATAACAGTACTGAATATTAACAAGTAGTAGTTATTAATAATAATAAACTTTTGCAAATGCAATTAGTATACAGTATACTAAATAACAGTTAAAATAAAGATTTTAATGTAGTGGAAGTATGCATACACATGACATATGGGACTTTAGAAAAAATAATTTTAATGTATATGATTTTACAGTTAAATCAGCTTTTAAATTAATAGTTTTCAAAGATCGTGCCCGTTTAAAACTTAATAGGATTAATATAGAATTGAGTAGATACAGCTTTATGGCTTGGTTAGGAGATGATGTTAATATTCTATGTTGCAGATAAAGAGTCTGCATTAAGCTTGAGTGCTGTGGTCAACTCAGCAGTGGAACTACTTGCTGAATACAATCTGAGGCTATCTGAAGAGCTGGAGAAAAGGAGGAAGGTAGCCGCCATGTTGAGGGATTTTGCGCAGGCGCAGCGCGACTTGGCTAAACAAGCTGAGACAAGACTCGAGGTTTGTATGAGTACCTCATTATCTTCTTATATTATTACACTTCTCAAGATTGACTGCGATTGTGTTTCACGAATTTGGTGTGTGGGTAAGTTTAAGCAACTTTCGCATAGACTAAATTAGATGGATGACCAAAATTCTATTATTTATACATGGGCGCCGTCAGGATTATTTTCAGGTATGTTAATCTGCATCTACACACTATTTATATTAATAAATAGTGTGTAGATCACACTATTTATTAATATAAAAATAAACATGTACAGCATGTGGATAACTGAGTTGCCAGTATTAAATACTTTTTCTACAATATGTGCGATTTAATGTCTGTAAGATCTAAATATAATTAAATAAAAAGAAACGATAGCTATTCTATCCCCAGACTTCTCGGCCTAGAGAACGTCACCCCAGAGAACGTCACCCCAGAAGGCAGATAGGGGCCTGAAGATAGCCGATCCTACAGTAGATCTAAAGGGTAAGAGGGAAATAAAATATCTCCCGCGGACCAAACAGGCCAAAGAGAATAACTCCGTTAAAAAACATTACCAAAATTAAATAAATCAACTTTAAGACGACTAATTATACTTAATCACTGAAATACGAAAAAAATATTGAGAAGTATTACGGTGATCTATAATCGTCTAAATCTCAACCACACCCAATGAAAGACGTGTCAAACCAGGAGATATACTGAAGACCTGCCCGAAATAATTGTCTATGAAATCAAAGCTGCAATGAAAACCATGAAAAATAATAAGGTACCAGGTGATGACATCATACATAATAAGCTTTGGAAAGCTGCGCGATGTTGATGGATGTGGGACCAGTTAAAATCACTTTTAATCAATACCTCGGCTGTCCCAGTTCAAAACCTAGTAACTGTTTTGGACTAAATTTTACAGGAGAGCAAAAAAACTCTTTTTAGGGTAGCCCTTTTAAACTATTTAACACCTGTTGAGAAATTATTATTTATAAGAAGGAGTAGTTTGAAACTGTTAATTTGATATATAAATTATTTGTCTAAGTTTCATTCTACAAATTTTATGAGCTAAAATAATTTTAACAATAAAACGTCTAAGTAAAAATTGACTTCCAAAACCATTTCAAACCTAGTAAGTTCTTTTAATAGATTTTGATCTGGTTTAACATATTAGCTAAAAATCAGCTTATCCAGATCAAAAGCTAGTAAATTCAAATTTATACAGCCATTTACACATGTATTTGTGTTTCATTAGGCGGTATTCATTTGTTTTTTTTTTTTTCTTCTATTTGTTCTATTTACGTCACCCAGTATTAAATATGGAAAAATTGAAATATTGTGTTATTTACGAGTACGAGTTCCACCATGGTACCAGTGCTGCGGAAAAGGCTTGAAGGGTTAATGATGTGTATGGCGGTTGTATGGCAAAAGAAAACACAGTACGTTTTTGGTTCCAACGTTTTCGTTCTGGAAATTTCGAGCCTCATGGACGGCCGGAGACCCAAGTTTATAATGAAGAATTGAAGGGTATTGTGAAAGTGGACTAGTGCCGGTGTCGTTTATTAGAGTTTTTTCAAATCTGGCCAGACGATTACGGCAGACGTCTATTGTCAGCAAGTGCAAACCATGCTGGAAAAACTAGCTGTTAAACAACCGAGGCTGGTCAATCGCTCTACGCCACTGCTACTTCACGATAACGCTAGACCACACGTTGCACAACAGACGGCTACCAAATTAGAAGAGCTTCAATTGGAATGTCTAAGACATCCACCGTACGCCCCAGACCATGCTCCAAAGATTACCATTTTTTTCGAAATTTGGATAACTTCTTGCAAGGAAAAAAAATCAACTCCTATGGGGCAGTGCAAATCGCCTTCAAAGATTTTATTGATTCCCGTCCGAATAGTTTTTTCAGTAAAGGGATCAATGACCTACCTATGAGATGACAAAAGTGCATAGATAACTATGGTTTATATGTACTTTGATTAAATAAATATAGTATATTAAAAAATATTCGACTTTTTGTTGATGCCATACTAAACACCAATTTCATATGTAAGGACCTAATATATTGTAATGGGGGCAAAACATTATATTTAAAGTTATTAAACGGCGACTTGTGATTTCATCTACGTGAACTCTTCGACACTGACTGAGCTTTCGACTACCGACGATAGGGTCTTTGTTAAAAGCGAGGTTGCGATTCAGATTATGCTCATGCTGCTATTTAAATCGATGGCACTAACCCAGCAGAGGTCACTAAATATGTAAACCTAGGACAAACAATTAACAAAACGACTTGTCATTGCTCAAGTCGTAGAATAAGCGCAGAATAAATGCCGGAAATTTTTAGATTCTACATACTGATCTTAAAAAGCGCACTTTCGACTAGTGCATCCTCCCAAATGGTTGTGAGACGTGGACATATTAACATATGGTTGTGAGACGTGGACACTAACAGATGGCATAGTGCGGGGACTCGAAGTAGCTCAAGGTGCCATGGAAAGATCTATACTTCGGATATATTTTCATGATCGTATCAGAAACACCGCGATACGTAAATATATAATGGGCGTTGGGCCAAAATATAACTATATAGCGGCTACGAATATCTAGTAGGAAACCAGGAAGACCGAAGGCGAGGTGGTCCGATAATATTGTTCAAATAGCCGGCAAATCATGTATGCGTGAGACAATCTGTAGATCACAAAATGAGTTGGGGGAGGCATATGCCCAAAACTGGACAGACAAATGCTCATGGAGAAGAAGAAGATAGGTGCGTTGGGTAAAAAAGATGTAATTATATTTTTCCCGTCTTTCTTTCCACCTAAAAAGCCTGTGATGTCTCAAACTGTACTAAAATGTCTCTTGAATATTTTTTTTAATGATAACTTGATAGCAGTTTAATAAAACTAGGACAACTTAAGTTATTGAGAATAATATGTTGAGATTTTGTACTCTTCTCAATTCAAAAACCGGCTGTAAATCTCTTTATCCATTGTTTACGCATGTACTATTACACTATAATTTTCTTTCTAAATTTCGCCAATTAGTTTGACCTCCAATCTCGCTATCACCGCCTAGCGGGACATCGCTGTCAAGACATTTCGTGATCTTATGATAATCCTAAAACCAACCTTACCATTAAGGATATATGGTGAAATATTAATATTTTAACAATCCTTTTGGGTTTGTTTATTCAGGAGTATAATGTGAAGCTACAAAAACTCTATGCCGTGAAAGCGGAAGTGAAGTCCCATATAGAAAATTTGCCGGACGTGTCGCGTCTGCCGGACGTCACTGGTGGATTAGCACCGTTACCGTCCGCCGGCGATCTATTCAGTATCTGAGACAGAAAAAGATGCAAATAACACTTAAGAGGTAAGAGTAACTTGTTTTAGTGATGTAGCAATATCGATAATTATCTGTTAAATATCGATAATTCTGCACAGTCAATGCCTTCCTTCAATCGATTTTAAGCCTTAATATAGTTTTAAAAATAATTAGATGCCGATGGCCTTTAGTATTTTTTGTCGGTTCCATTTTTTTGACGTGGATACGTCTATGTTTTCGTTCTACAGGGGGGTCATTCTGTGAGCAGGAGTATATGCACTAACGCCATCTATTGGCGTATAAGTGAACTATGCTTACTCTGCAGGGGGAGGGACATTCTGTCAGCAGGAGTATATGCACTAACGCCATCTATTGGCGCTAGTGAATACTTTTTTCATTCAATAAATGAACGCAACGAATATTTATTTATTTAGTGTCTTCAATTTGTTTTTTTTTTAATTATTCATTTATAAATGCAATTATGCCACAATGTTGCATAATTCCGGGTTGTTTTTTATCAATTACTCATATATTCATTCATACATAGACGTATCCACGCATAAAATATGGCTGTATCAATGATACAGCCAACCAGTGTCTTTTTTTACTTTGACGCGATATGTTTATTTACTTAATCTAATATATTGACAGAAACAGCGTATTCCGATCGGTTTCGGAAATTTAAACTTATTTTGATAAATAGTGTAAGTTTTCCCAAAATATTAATGTAATAAATAATAATTAAAAACGATTACTTCAAAATTAGTCAAATACCCTATTGGTCAGTAAATATTAAAAATACATATTTTTTGACGTTTTTCAGGTGATCACCGGATATAATAGGTATTCAAGAACTGATATAATAGTATTTGGATACTGAGTATAGCGGGTTCGGGTATTTAACGGCGTTTCAAACCTAAATTGAATTGTTCCTTCATTTGAATGTGATCTTTGAAAGACCATCGTTTTATTATTCAACTAAACTATTATGCTTACTATATCAATTACACCAAGAGTGTTTTCTGCTTATCAAAGTTTCAGAGCATACATCTAATACTCAGATTCTCATACTAGAAATTCGATTAAAGTAAACCCAACTAATAAAGCGCGTCCTGAATCTTCGTATGCGTGTATGTAAACAAGAAACCTTATTTTTGCTTTAATTTTCATGCTTTAAGTAAGTAAAATCGACTTAAGTTATAGATACTCGACTTCTTAGATGCTTCTACATTTTTGAATTATTCCTTTCGGTACAGCCAACATAATGTTGAATTATGTCATTTTTAATATAAGGCTGGTTTTATGTAACGCGGACCGTCCTCGCTGACGTTTACGCGCGTGGCTATCAGCTCAAGCTATCAGCGCATATTCGTTTCATTGTTGTTTGTGACATTTTGACATTTTTCAACCAGTTGTCACTGTTTGAAACCACTCGCGCATGTCAACAAAAAATGTTAAAGTAGTAATTGTTTTTGGCATCTTTATATATAAGCCCGGATGCAAAAAGAGGGGTACTTTAAGATTATGCGATTACTTCCAGGCATCGCGACGTATTTAAAAAAAATATAAATCGTTGAGAGACCACTCCAAACCTAACAATTTAATACGTGCCCCAACGAGATGTTTTTTTTTAGAATTACTGATACATATTTAGGTACTTTAAGATTGAGTTTCTTTTTAAAGGGAACTTAAGGTTTTTGTTTCGGGCTTTTAAAAATTTTTAATATTTTTTTTTATAGATTTGTTTTTGAGAACCAATAATTGTTACTTAATCTTTGTATTAGTTTTCAACTCTTTAATATAATAATTTTTGACACTCCTGTGATCATTGCCATTCCACATGACTAGGGGACGGTCGGGCATAAAGGGCATGTTAAGGCAAATCAAACAAAAAACATACGAATTATAACATTTTTTATAATTAAACTGAACCTAAATTAACTTTACTTCTTTGGCAATCAATTGGTACAAAAAAAACGAAATAAAAAATCTAAACTTCTGAGTAATAACATTTTTTTAAAAATCTATAAAATACCCGTTTTGCCCACAGGGGGCGGGTAAATAGGTTACCCTAGGCGGGCAAATAGAGTACCGCTGCGGGCAAAAAGAACATCAGACTTTAATCAAAACAAAGTTCACAAAAGAAGGATCCGTGACCACAATATGTAGTGCAAGCTTCGTGTGCCCATTCCTTACATTGTGAACACATAATCCAATCCTCTGCCGGAGGGTCCACGTACAATTTCTTACATACTAAACAATAACATTCTTTTTCACTTATTTTACACTGGATTGTAGATATCTTCTGCCTTTTAGCTGATCCAGATGTTGACGGTCTTGTCTTTTTCAGGTTTTCTTTATTCTGTGTCTTCTTCAGGTTAACTTTATGCTGTATATTCTTCAGGTTTTCTGTAGTCTGTATCTTTTTTGTGTGTGTTTTTTCCTGCTTTATCTTTCCTTTTTCAAATTTTTCTTTCTGTTGCATTTTGATAGGGGTACTTGTCAAAACCTCTGATTTCTGCAGCTTTCTCCGCCTATTTGTCTTTTTCGGACTGCTTTGTGGTAATGGATGAATTTCTTGAAGCACACTGCTATCCGCAGATGTATTTGGTGGTGTAGTTGTTCCAGATATAACATTTGAGTTCGACATATTTAGTTCAAATGGAATAATTTCATGTAGTGGAACAGCTTTGTCTTGTACAATGTCAGGATTGAGATTTAACGGTGTAGCTCTATCCATTGATTCAGGAATATTTTGTGAATATTGTTTTACATTTTCTGATCCTCGATTAGACGCTTCACTTATGAGCTCGTCTGGTTCCGACTCAGGAACATCTTCCGACCGCTGTACATCAATTTCCGATCCGGTATCAGATGCAGCAGCTGGTATTTCCACTGTTTTAGCAACTGGAATATTTTGTGGCCACATTTCAACACTTATGGATCTGCGGTTACACGAAGCAGCAGATATCTGCATTGTTTCATCAATCTGATCATGTTCTTCTGCATGAGTTTCCTGGCCCCGATTGTAAACTTCAGCTGGTGCAAAATACTCTTCCGGAATGGCATGTCGGTCAAACGGAAAAATGCCTGCTGCACGGAAAGCACTTAATGCATTTTGGGGTGTAGCTGCTTTTAAATAAGCCTGAGTCACTAATTTGGCGATATCATACTGCCCGATTACTCTACCTGGATATGCTTTTTGAAATTTATTAATTTCAATTTCAAAAAACGTTTTGAACGGTGAATATACAGCCACGTCAAGTGGCTGTAGTTTGTGTGAAGTGTGTGGCGGTATTGTCAAAAACACAACATTGTTGTTGGTGGCGTATTCCAACGCAGGGTAATATTTATGTGACTCGTGGTTGTCTAAAATAAGCAAAGCTTTGCATGCTTCTGTTGGCCTTACATAGCTGACGAAAACTCTAAGCCATTCCAAAAATATTTCGCCACTTATCCACCCACTGTCAGACACAGAAGCTTCACACCCTGGCAGCGCACCATCTAGCAAACGAGCTTGAAATCTTTTTCTTTTAAAAATAAAAAAGGGCGGTGGTGTAAAATTTCCTGATGCGCTGCAGCAACAGACAATTGTTGTCAACGTCCCCTTTTCTAAACTGCTTACCGCACCTACTTGTTTTTTTCCGTAAATTGAAAGTACCTTGGGTGGTTTCGTAGATGACGTTCTGACTCATATCATATCTGGCCGAATATGTTCTTTGTCGGTGACCTGTTCAAGCAAATCGTAGAATCTCTGCACAGCTGGTTTATTAAAAGCTTTCAGTCTGGCTATAGATGTCGATTCAGGGGTACGCAATACTATCTCTGGATGACGATTTTTAAAATTTCTAAACCAGTGTTTACCTGCAACGTCATTTTTAAATGTCGTTTCTTTGTTTTTGCGTTTTGCAAACTCACCCGCCAATTTCAAGAACTCTGTCTTAGTAAGGCCATAAAACAGTGCATCTAGTTTTTTTAGATGTTGCACTAATTCGAGTTCTTCTTCGTTTGTAAAGATAGGAGTGTACCTACCTAGTTTTTTATTACATTTTCCTGTTTTGACACGCCGCTGTAACGTACTGTAAGGTATTCCATATCTTAGAGATGCCGCATTGATGCTACTTCTTTTTGCTTCATTTATTGCTTGCTGCATAGTATGCTCCGACCAAGAAGCTCTCGCGGTCCTTCTCGTATAATTATAAACCATCTGCAATAGATAAAATATATACTTTGATACTCAAAATTTATAAAAACAAAGAACATTTTATATAAATATTAGGCGGGCAAAAAGAGTACTACCCGTTTTACCCGCACTCGTTTTGCCCGACCCGCCGCTAACGGCAATCACAACAAAATATTTTTTAAATCTGAAATGTTTTTGGCTAAAAACACTTACATTAGCTAGCATATGAACTAAACTGCATCATCATAAGTAGTGACATACGATAATCTTTACATTATCTAAACAATATTGAGTCTACTTACCTTGATTTTTATTAATTTTTGCGCGGAAAATTGACAATGGCCTCCCGTGCATCCACTGGCTCGCTCGGCTTACCGCGGCCGACTGATTTGTATTGCGGAGGGAGTGCGCTAGCGCTATACGAACATGTTTTATCTCGTTCTTGCGCTAACCGAGTGGTAGAGTAGATACCCTTCTTGCCTACCATGTCCTTCTTACCCGACCGTCCCCTATACGCTGACTACGTCCGCTCGGTTTGACACTGGAACGTTCGAAGCACTGAGCGATCGGCATAACTTTAAAACGCTTCTATAGAGCCCATAATATGTATGGCCTGTCAGCGCCGATGATCAACGTGATACTAAAACCAGCCCAAAGAATGAAAAATTTCGCCTTACAATATGAAAAATATAAAATAAAGGTAGTTAATTCAAGTTTTCTCCCTTGATTTATGAATTTTATCGATTTATTGGTAACAAAATATGTACGTAAAACGGAATAGAGCCATGTTATATTTAAAAAGATTTAATTTGATATTGACATCTATATTGTTAGTTTACGGCTTCTAAAAATGTATAACGAGTAGGCCATCTTTGTAGTCTTAGGCGTAATAGTTAGGAACTGAGATCGATCAGTTTACGTCGCCGCTCCTAAATGAATAGTTCGCTCTTTTAGTGCATTAGTTCGTGTTACGTTACCAGCTCTTCGCAGCAGGGGCTGTTTTGAAACAAGCGAACCATCTGCCTTAAATTGAATTATTTTAAGGAAGTTCGTTCGCTTATTTTGATACTGCTCCTTGTGAAAAGATTATTGAACACAGTACATTTCTTAATTTTTATTTGGATATTTATGAATACATAATTACATTCGCAGTTCGGTGAGTGAGACGATATTAGTTCGGTTGACGGACCTGAGTACTTAGTGTAAGCTTTTTTGAAGTTTACATTCACCGCCGATCGTAAGCGCGTTAAGATTTTAGTATCGAATCGGGTATAGTGCCCTTAGCGCTGCCTACCAAGAACTAAAAGTCTTCATACAAATTCTTAACGTGCTCACGTTCACGCGTTAACGAGAAACTTACACTAACCATTTTCTTGCACTTCTACCCCGAACTAATGAACTACGGAGCAGGAATTGTGAGATCTAGTTCGTTTAGTTCATCTGTGGGAGCGCTTTTTCGAACTAGTTCGTTCGCAACTACACAAGACTACCGCGTTTAATCTGGCTCTTATATCCATGTGAAATATTTTAAAATCATTCCGTCTTATTATAAAATTATGACTATATTACCAGATTTAAACCAGTATCCGACCAAAATAAGTCTACACGTCTCAATTTAACGTTTTCTCTTCTGTAATTGTAAATTTGCTTTAGACGGGTAATAGTTTTAACCATTATACTAACCTTATTCGTCGTTTTATAATTAGAATGATTATCTCCTTAGTAGCCGTTTGTTAACTATCGATGATTGGTGTTAAATGACTTCTTATGTACCCCAACTTGCACTGTCGACAAAGAAATAATTATTGTTTTTAACTCTGCCTGGACATGTAGTACGGTAAAGTGGAGTGTGTGGAGCGTAAAACAAGAAGCGACCGGTTAGTACATTAGTTATTTTTTTTGTATCAATTCTGATGTTTAAATAGAAAAATAAAAAATAATCTTGTTTTTTTTAATTTTGATTGTGTGGAACATTGATAAAAAAAAATTCATTAAAAAAAAACTTATATCAAACGTATTGCAGGTTTGGGAGTTACCAAAGACGATAGGTTTCTGATTTTTTTTCTTTTATTATTTATTAAGGCATTATGAATGCAAAAGTTATTAAAATAATAAATTCATAATTTGGACTGCTAAAAATCGTCATGAACATCATAGTATGTCAAATTTTAGCGACATCTAGCGAGAATGTGGCAACATCTAGCAAGATTTTGTCTTTACATATGCCAACCGTTGTATGCAGATAATATTGTAACTATCTTTGACTATTCTTATCAATGTTTGAGTCTGTAATCCTGATATGTATTGAAGCATTTGTATCCAGCTTTGTGCTAACGTAATCTTATTGTGTATTAATTATATGATCCAATTATTGTTAATATAATATCATTCGTGCAAAAATGGTGCCTTTACTCCGTGTAAATATTATTATTATAATAAAACCACTTAACCGAATAACGAAAATTCAATATTACTTGAATATTATAGTAGTAATAATAATTTGTGTAATTATATATTACATTATAAAATTGCCAAAATGAAATAATGTCTTTCGTAATATAATAAAATATCGGTGACAGATTTTTGTGACGTCAGCTTAACACCACAGCCAAAAACACATTTCAATAAAGTTAAATACTATCAATGGTGATTTTTATTTAGTAAATAATAGTATGGACTTATTTTGGATTTTTGTTTATATACCTACCACATGGCTGTCATAAGAGATTACGTTTTCGACTATTTTTAGTTTATTTTTGTGTCGAATCTATAACGGTTATTATGTAGTGGATATAAGCTGAGTGCAAATAGGTGCTGTAAAATGTGTGCATTCTTACGGTGACCATAGTAGTCAACTATACCATAGTGACCAATTTTAGGTAGAATTGCGCCGAGAGAAACTAAACTGGAAATAGTTGAGCCACATCTAATAGCACGTTATAGCTCTATCCTTTTTTGTAGCTTTGAATTGACATTTACTAGAATGAGAAAGATAGCAATATGCTAACCCAATAGCATTATTAAGTAAGTGGCTTATTACTAGTGTAATCGTGGCCCAACTCTATCAGCATTTAGAAAGTAAAAGTGGCTATTTCTAAATAATATTTTAAGTATAGCCATGTAAAGCGATTATCGTTGCTTTGATATTTAGCTAATTTAATTAAGTTTGTGGCTGGTTATAAGAAACTGAAATGACATAGGTGTGTAATTTTGTAAAGAGTGAAAAGTCTCTATAGCAATATTATGTTCAATATTGTTCCACTATAATTTCCATAATAAGATTGTGTTTTATAATTTAATAGGTATATTATTAAATTGGTTTCTTTTTTATGATAAAATTGTGGATATAATAGTTTGGCTAATTAGGTTTTTTGTGTTTTGATTGATCTAGTTTGTAGCATTTCTTATGACGTTAATTTAACGTTTGTAAGCCAAAAATATTAATTTAAGCTGTTGCGAGATAGTGGATTTATTTAGCTACAACAAATCTGAGACGTATAGCTAGATATTATTGAAATATTAAATTTGTTACATTAACAACTTATTGGTTTTATTATGCTCCCCTTAGTATTTACAACTTTATTATTTTATATTTTATTTCTTGCATCATAGACACTATAATAATTTTAGTTGCAAAGAATCATGTCCACTTTCCATACGTTGATTGACTGGTCACATGTTTTTTTTAAGGTTGTGTCTACCATTAGTGATAATTAAAATTAGTTTTTGTTTAAAATATAATAATATCTAAGCATTTTTTTCATCTGGAGGCCAGGAAGATTCTTATTTGTAAATAATATTTTAAGGTTATATAAACTGTCAAAACTCGAGATAATTATAAAGCTAATTTAACATTGCCAAACATTCTGATGATGATTGCTGCTAGGTCTAGTATTGTCCGAACAACCGATAAAGTCACGCAAAATTCAATGCACGTTAACTTTTCACCGGCTTCAAGATCGCAAAGGAGGAGGTTATATTGTGTTCGACGGCGATGTATAAGGCCGCCTTTTGCATATATGTTCATTTCTTTTTGTTTTATGTGTTTGTTTTTATTGCAATAAAGTATTAATCAATCAGTCAATCAATGTATGTTCAACGATTTTCTTTTTACAATAAAACAAAATATGCTTTTCACGTCAGTATGACTGTTGCGATATCGATGTGACTTTATTGTGAGTCACGATACTCGCAATAAAGTCACATGCGACGTTAATGTGAAAATGTCGTAACATCGAATTGATTGTTGTGACAACGATGTAAGTATCGCGACATCCAGATGAGTTTCGTGACATCGTTGCGACGTCGATGTGAGTGTAGTGACATGGAGTTAAGTGTCGTGATACCGATTTGACGTCAATGTAGTATGTGTTGCGATACCGATGTGACTTTATTGTGAGTCACGACACTTACAATAAAGTCACATACGACGTGACGTCGAGTTGAGTGACGCGACATCGATGTGCCCACAATGTGAGTGTCCTGACATCGATGTGACTTCACTCTGAGTGTCTTGATACCGACGTGACAATGTGAGTGTCGTGACATCGATGTGCCGTCAATGTGAGTGTTCAATAAAATCATCACTCAATGGTAAAAATTGACTTCGTTCTAGGTTAACTCTTAGATAGTTTTATTATTTAATATTTATTTATATCAAGTGAAAAGAAAAGTTAATTTATTAAATAACACATAACGCTAAATTCCATCGACATTCGACTTTGGGTCGTTCAATGTGGATGCGGTTTGATAAACAGTAACGCAACAAAGAAGTTTATTTATTTTTACTATTCAAATTTCTTGTATATTATCATGATCATAGAGATGATTATTTCTCTAAAATTTTGTGTCAGAATACATTACTCTTTGTGTCAAAGTTTGACACTCATGAAAGAATTCATTAAGTCGACAAGTAATTTTAGAGAAAGAATTACACAACAGGTATATAATTTCAATGAGTGAAACTGTGGTGAGTACGTTAAAATAATCATCATTAATATTAATTTCAGCTAATAGCTTCTATTCTATATTGTGTAAGTATGTTAACATTTCAGAGTTCGAGAACTAAAACTTTGAGCGACAGTGGCGGGTCAGAATCTAGTGATGGTCCAATCGTAAGGATTTTAAAACTACCTATCGTTTTTCATGACTTTTCTTCCTTGTTAAAGTTTAATGTGTAGACAAGGCACTTCTATCTAACACAACATGCTATCGGTTGTCCATATAAGTATTATATCTTGAACGACACGTTATGCAGTTGACACAGAATACCTGTAGGTCCCGGCTGCATCTGAAGACCTTTACACCCACTAATCCCATTAGGTGACCCGTTCTATTTGATTGCATTTATCTAGTGGGTCATTGCTACACTTATGGTGATGATGAGTTTTCTTTTTCTCAATTTATCCCAAACCCTGAAAAGAGTGCTATGCATCGTCCGTTAACAGTGACATGTACAAACGACAACATATCTCGCAATAATCACCACTCTATAATTGTTACTCGGCGGTTGACACTTTGCGTTAGGTTGAGGTGTAGGTACAACTCTCTCAAGTCGCTTAATGAAACTTCTGGAACTTGTCGTCCTAGGGTAAACCGGTACCGTAGGGTAAAGATAACGCCTCATCCTTTTAAAGACTATCGTTTGTTTGCTTGATTTTTTAGCACGGTCATGATATGGCACGATGTAATTGAAAAAGTCCTTGTCTAATACAGGCCGACCGTTGGACCAACAATATTACCTACCGGCAACTCGTGGTGTCATCGTGCATCGGCATATTGCAACTGTGGTGGCACCCCTACGTCCACGATCTTCGGAAACTGGTCCCTTTCATATTTCTCTACAACGTATTTAGTATAATCATCGGCTATCCAATGTTCTACCTCGAACTTGCGTTGGGTGTTGTTACTAAGAAAGGTGTATTGAGATGTTGGGATTTAGCGCCTCAGGCTAGAGGTATATATATTTTCTATCTAAGAATAACATAAATTGAAACACGCTTCGAGTGAGTGATCCAGAGATGGCATTTCTTTATTTATAGCCTCCCCGCTCTGAAATCAATTGGTTGTTAGGTCGTCAGCATGCGTAGCATGACAAACTCGAGAAACGCTTTGTCTACACTAATTTGTCAGTTTCTCGGGTCGAGTGTGAGAAAAGTGACACTAAAAATAATCTCACTAGATGGCGACTCTAATAAAAGTTGATTTTTTCAGGAAACGAATGGACCGAAGATAGTAATTTCATTGGTCCATAATACAAAAATCGATTCTGTAGTTTTAAAGTTTTCTTTAATTTTTGTTCAGGCATAGGTTTTGCCATGATGGTATGCTGTGTGTTCACGGCATTAGCTCTGGGTGCTGTAGCTGCCTGGTGTCTAGCATTATTGGTGCATTGTTTTCACTCGTTCCTGCCGTGGTTACACTGTGCTGCAAGCGCCACGCCTGCATGCGCGGCTAGGCATAGACCACTGCAGCGTGGTAGTGAAACACCGGCTCAATCTTTCTTTTTGTACGTAATTTCATGAGCTTAATTACGTAAAATGTTAGGGGAAGAATCACTTTCCAAGAATAATATAACATTAAGTACTTATAGAATAACATTGAGATGAGATGAAATTCTGATACTACCACTCCGCCATTTATTTCAAAATAACTGTATCTGCAAATTAATAACATAATTAATCAAATTGTATGATAAAATCGAGAGATACACGTATTCATTGATATTTTCTTCCTAGTAAAAAATTAACCCGACGACGATGGGCCAATTAATTTTAATTGCTTAGGAATATTAATTTAAATAGGTATGGTTTTTGGCTAGGCATTTATAAAAAAGAGTTAACGGTTCGGTGCCGGTTATTAGAAAAAGATCACATCTATAGCACTGGTCAACACTGAAAACTTTTCCAGTATATTTCTAGTTGTTTTTAGTTAAATGTAGTGTATTGGTTAGAAAATACCATTGGTTTTTTGTAGCAACTCTAGTTTTAAATTTGATTATATTTGAAGTTTTTTTGATTTTATTTGTATTGACTTTAGAGACTTTATTTGTTTTTTTTTAAATTGTTTTTTATAAAGTTTTTTGAATGAGCCGCCTGTATTAGATCCCGACAATGATTCCAGCAGTAGTCACCCATAATATGTATTTCCCACCTCCCTAGGAAACGTTCTTCTACGGTGAAACTTTTCAGCTAGATCGATCGATCCAAATAAGAATGTACGTCTAAATAATGTAGTTTAATGCTCATGTTACATCGTATAAGTTTCAAATCAGACAACATGACGTACCTATACTAATTTTCAAATTGCTTCATAATACCAAGCTTGTGGATGATGTCGATGGTTCTGGCACTAATAATTAATCAGGGTGAGCAAGAGGCCTCTGGGCAGCAAACAAAGTATGTAGGACCATTTATCCCCATTTAGTGTATACCCGTAACGTTAACCATACAAATATAATTATTTATCATGATGATTACGAGGTTGTCGTCAGATCATGAGTGTCTTAAACTTAATTGCAGGTCTTTTTCCATTTGACCATTGTCGCAAAGAGACAGTAGATTGTGAATATTCACTCTGAAGTAGGTAAAGTATGCAGATGTAACGAATTCTGTGATTCACGATACTTTGTAAACAACAAATAACACAAAAACTGACTGAATCGCTTAAACAATCCCTATCCCCTTCGTAGCCATCGATTATTTTTGTGAAAAAAATTAATAATACACTAGTTGAAACTCAATGAATATGCACTGTCACCTAAATTGCTCGTAGTTTAAAAAATCTTATAAACTAGAGCTGTTACAAAAATATTAGTGTTATTTTTGAAATGAGTACACCAAAATACATCAAACGTTATAAAAATATTCTTCGATATTTTTTTGAAATTGATAATTGTTGGACATATACTGTCCATCATCCAGGCATTGGCCAATAAATAATTCTTTAAAATTTACACTAAGTAAGTTGTTGTTTAAGTTTTGTAGTATTGTAGTTTTTTTGTTGAAAATCAAACCATCGTGTATTTCGAGAAAAAGTATTTAATTCCATTTTATTTCAAGAAGGTGTAATATTTTTCAGCAACTTCGTGTTGAATTTAAAACGTGATGGTCTGGAAGGTGGACTCGGTAATGTTGTATGGGAGCTGACCATCTATTTCATTATATGCTGGCTGTTTATCTATTTCATAGCAGTCAAAAGGATTTATAGCTATTCCAAGGTTAGATATTATGCTGTCTTCATAGGTCTTGTGAAAAAGGATAGGCACGATTTATATACTCATTTAGTTGCTATGATATTTATTATGTTTTCGCATAGATGCTCTCCAGTTTTTATGGCTTCTATATCACTATCCGACAACACGCGATCAATTTGATAGCGAAAGGTATGCATTACCGGGCTACTTCACAGTTTTGTATTGTGATTAGTTATTCTTTTTCAAGTATTAAAAAAATGGGTAAAAATGACAGGTTTTGGATTATACTAATACGCTATTGACTGATTGACTTAGCTTTAGAAATAGTAGTAAGTACAGTTAATAGTGATATTTTACTCATTCATGACTGATATCGTTCATTTCACATTCTTCACCCAATGGACAGTCAAAGATTCCTTAGCTGTCCATTGTGTAACCGCCATATTTGAATTTTGCAGTTGGTGCTATTCAAAGACGTTATAGCGTATTTTGTTCTTTTTTGCTTTGCTCTGGGCGCTGGTCGGCTCAAAGGTGCGGCTGCCATGTTTCGTCTTTGCGATTGGAGTGTGCTTTTTGATAACATCCAGGTAATTTCTATTACAAATACCTATAGGAATATCCTATCCTAATACTAATACGAAATACGTTTCGTGTGCCGTTTTTAAGCCTTAATTTTATTACTTTAAAAGGACCGTTTTTAAATCTTTTTTGGTTATAATCTAAGTAGACTCCAGGTGTCAGGGATAATGTAAACACTATAACCTAATTTTTAGATATGGCGTGATGCGGTAGAATATTCACTGATCGAGATGACGGTCTCGCAAGGCTCACTGATAATGCTAGGAGCTTACTGTCCTGAGCGTCACAAGTTAGGAATGACAGCACTACTCGCTTTCACTGCATCAAAGACTAGCTCAATGATTAGTGCTTTTATACTAGGAGCAACACATGGAGCATTGCAGGCAGACTATGAGAGTAACGACACCAGTATTTGGAGGGGTAAGAAAAAAAACAAGTTAAAATGTAGACAAGGGCAAGATGTTTAAATTAGATGATTATAAATGACGCCAAGGAGATCTTTAAGATTTTAAATTCCTAATTTTACTTTATTACTTCAGGTTTCTATATCATAAACTTCTAGTATTCAGACTACAACCACAGATTATGTGATATTTGTTAACGATATACTATATTTGCTCCAGGTGCATCAGCGTCTATGGTGTTGTGGGAAGACTTTGTTGCCAGAGTGCCTGGTAGTCAGTTTTGGTCTGCCCTGCTGTTCTTTACGATGTTTGTTGTAGCACTCTCTTCCACGGTAGGTCATGTAGCATTTCATTTTAACAATGAAATAAATATATATAAGATCACATCACACGCTTTGCGCAGAAACCGAAAACTTTTACTACGTTCGGATTTCCGTATTGTGGAAATCCAAAATAAAAAAGGTAACATTACACCTAGACGTAAGGCTAATAAGCTCATTTTCTATAATGGATGAATCAATAGGGGCAACACCTTGCAATTGACGTGTGATCCACCGGGCCAGTGGTAGGTTTGTTTTTTCTGTACATTCAATCAAGTTTTCGTTTTTTCTGCTCGCACTTTCATTCTTCATACATGTTCTTCATTTTTTGATTCATCCCTTTTTTGCTTTTACGGCTGGGTTTGCCGGCTAATAATTGTCAGTCATTACGGTACTAATAAAGCTAGGAATAAATTGCTAATAAACATCTTGTTATAACATATATTTTTCGTTGGTTTCATATTTTGCAGGCACTGTTGGTGCAAACTATTATGTCTTCGTTCACTGGTCATACACTACGAAAGATTTCGTGGGCATTTCTAATCCTTGCGTGCGTTTTATTCACCATCATTGGGACTATTACTTTATGTACGCAGGTAATCCAAAATTATTTATCAATTGTATCTTCATACAGAAATTATGAAACGCGAAGATTCCAGATTTTGCTTAGTACCTACCTATAAAATTTTACTTTTATTTTTACGGTATCCATCTTGGAATGAGAAATGAGGCAGATATTCATGCACAAGTCCAGCGTAAATCTAGCGTCTGCGTTACAACACGTGACAACTTAAACCTTAAAAGAGATATGCTTCCAGGGTGGCCTTTATATATTAAACTTTTTAATGGAATGGCCGGTTGGTAAAATCCGTGGTTTGGTCGCGGCAATGTCTGCCGTAGTGGTGACATATGTATATGGCCAGTCTACTTTCTGCGAAAATGTATTCAGCGCAGTGGGCGAGTACCCTGGAGTCTTCATGAGGGTCTGTTGGGCTTTGACACCGGCTTTACTAGTGGTATGTACATACTTTTAATCAAAGCTTTCTTCATGTTTCATATCATGAAAATTTAATCGAGTTTCCTTCTCTTTACTAACAGGAAAGCAAAATATCAGTTATTAAATCCTATTTCAAGAGCATGGTTATAGATACTGAGAACTGATTGAGGGAGCAACTATTGTAAAAGCTATTTCAGCATAATTACCATATCTGATCCAAACTTAATCTTATTTAATCGTTCTGACAATACGCACATAGCAGCGATGATATTCACGGGCACTCTATATTATTTCAATGTGCTAGAGATCGCTTTGAGTTACGAAATCAATGTCTAATATTTTATTTGACGCAGATTATGTTCGCGACGAGTGGAGGCTCGTTTCCGGCGAGCGAAATGGTCGCTGGTTGGGTATTGCTCACGCTCGCTTTCCTGCCAGTGACGATTATCATGCTGTTTTACTGTATCTTCAAGTGTAGAGTCAGGGTTAGTTTCTTGGTTTATGTTGTTTTGGTAAAAATCAAAGGGGTGTAGACGACAACGTATAATAAGTTAAGAAAATCTAAAAATGAATTTAATTTTTAAAATTTCTCGCGACGACGGCAACTTCTGTCATGGCGTCGCTTTGACGTCACGTCATGTCTAAAACTAATATCGTTCTGTTTATGCATAAGGTTTAATTCTCTAAGTTTTGATATGAGTAAGAGGGCGTCATGCGTTGTTTGAAGTCATGTTAAAAAGAGTATAAAATATTTGTTTTTTCATAATTAATTTAAGCAACAATATAAATATTATAAGCATAAAAGTGTGGTTATCGGTAATAGTATATTAAAAAATAACAGAAAAAAAATTATATAATTTCGTTTACATAACAATGATTTTTGTTTCAGAATATTGTGGGTGATGAAAAATAAATACCTTTATCAAGTCCTTTGAATAAATATTAATAGTGATTATTATATTTAGACTTTTACTGTAGCTTATTTCCGACGTGACTTGGAGCTCGATATCGTAGTGGCTAGTACATTTATTACATGTACTATGATAAATTTAAATCATTTCTGTTATCTTAGTTATAGCTAGCATTGGAAACATAATTTGACAGGCATGAAACGAAATATAGTATTTGCAATAGAATTGCTACCAAATTTTCGAATTGGTTTTATGATTTGGCTAGAAAAATTAGAGAATTTTCGAATGTTGTGTTATACTCTAGGAGCTTAACAGGGTATTGTTCGTCCTGCGAATAATAAAAGTATATATCTTAATAGCACAATACTTTATTCACAATCAGAATATTACATAACACTAATTTGTTATAAAAACAAAGTTTGTAATAAAGTAAGGATTTCGTTTAATAGCCAAAAGACGATTGAAAGCTTAAACTACAACTATTAAAAGTAAACTTTACATTAAAATTTCACAACACACATTGTTTCAAATTTTGTACATAAACAAACCGACTCTCTACCAAACATAAAAATTCAAGACACATATCTTATCCAACGTACTCTATAAAATTACATACAATACGTTGAAAGAACAATTTATCAAATGTCTCTAATAATTTTACAGACATATATATATATTAAATATACCTACACTAATTTCAAAGAATAATGTGAATCATGAATTTTATACTTAAACTACACTTTCTCATTTTATACAATCAGTCTTGACAAACAGAAGGACAGATGAACAAACAGATCCTTTAAGGTTTACTTTTTTCCTTCTGAGGAATGGGAACTCAAATATACCTAAATACTAACATTTAAATCTAAGCTTACACAATACAATATATTATCTATATGTACACTTTAATGTCACTTTCACTGTCTTTACTATTATTTCGTGTCGGATATGGCAGATGCACGATGCGGTGACAATGTATCATGTCTCCGATACATATGCAGATACCGCATATATGGAGCATTCGGTTTTAAAATTTGACTAAAGCTAACTTTTGTCACATTGGCATCGTTGCACCTGCATGAATAAGGAAGTGTTAAAAATATAATTTATGAACACATTTTCACAGTGCCACCATATGACTATTTCATTTCACCAGATTATACACTCTGTCCTGTAGTATGTTATAATACATAGAAGTCTACTCTCTACTAATAAACGAGTCTTTATTTTTACAAATAAGTCCTAATAGATAGTGCCACCTTCAATTAATATAGTGGAATTAAAATGTTATTTGACTCATGGTTGTCCAATGTCGATGAATAAATTACACCATGTTATGAAAATTTTATTATGACAGAGAAAACGAGAATCCGCAGTCTACATAAAACCTAACTACATTTTGGGATAGAGTAAAAAAATAGTATACTTCTTTGTTACGATTCCAATCCTTACATATATAAATTTAATAATGAAGATAAACTTATATCTTTGTCTCTGAATATGTACCTTATCCAGCCAGCTTTTCCGTTGTAAGTATCCGTGAAATAGTGCCCTTTAGTGGCATTCTCACCATCGTGATACACAACAGCAAATAGTTTATATGAATAGGCGCTGCTTTGTTGTATACTGCAATTTCACGTTGAAAATATCGCATTTCAATAAAATAATACTTAAAAAAACACACACTGAGATAGTATCTCACAGTACCAGGGACAAAGTGGATTTTTAAAGTATTTTTTTATTAAGAATAACGCATTAAATTAATTGTTGTGTACACAGAAGTGTTAAATTTCTCGATTGTACGTTTTCAGGGACGAATAATGAGTAGCATAATAGTAAAATGTACTCGCTCGCTTGATGGTGCTTTGAAAGGTACATTAATACGTTGGTCTCGGTTGCATTTGCAATCGTCAATACCCACCGCACTGGGTCGCGTGGTGGTCCCTCCCTATTCGGTTCGATTCGATTCCATCCATAAAGAAGACGTGAGCTCCAGCAGTGGGACATTAATAGGCTGGTGATGAAGGTGACATAGTAAAATATGTGGAGCGTTTTAACACTATACCTCTATATCAAGTGGCAGCGTGAAGAATAGTTGCACGGAATCGCTGAATTCATGTATCGCGTGCGGATGCTGACCTGAAATATATCAGCCACGAGAGAACGACGCATCAAAAGCTTTTCAAAATTTAGGGACTGCGATTGCCCCCGCGACGATATTGTCGAGGGCGTCGATGACGTCACCTCTTACGACGACGACCGAACCGATGCCTTGGAAGTTAACTAAGATGCTGAACGCGGTCGTCACGGTGATGACGCGACGAAGTCGACGTCGACCTTAATGATGCCGGCACCGACGGCTGCGGAGATGCCATCGGCGAATTAGGAGTTTCACGCCTCCAGCAACAAGTGAACCTATAAAAATATAAATATTGTATCTTTAATGATAAACTTAATTTTTTCAACCAAAAATTATATATTTTTAATTTGGAATTGTGAAAATTTTAAGTATTTTTAATATCATAATAGCGTTAACTGCAAGTTTTATTATATGTGATAATATTTAAAACTCAAACGGCTGAAATAGACAGAGCTAAAGGACAAGGAGTGAGTGGGATACTAGCTAACTTAATTAACATTTAAACTCTTCATATGCAACAAAAAAATTATCACATGGTAATGTCACAGTAATGTAGTGGATCATAAATAATAAAAATAAATATCATTTTACTAAAAGTGGGCAAAAATTTAACAATATCATCTATATGTATAAAATTGTATCAACGAAATGTATGTACGCGCATACTTTCGAACTAATGCTCCAAAATGGATGACCCTTTTTTATGTGTTCCTTATTGTCAGGACAAGGTTGGCATATAAGAAAACTAAGTTTACAATAAATATATGCCTGATTTTCACAAACCTCGAGCATCTCAATCTTAAGAGAATACAGCAGGCATCATAGAAACTCTTCAGCATCCTCCTGTGTATTGAAGAGCTCTCAGCACACGGATACCGACACCCTCGTCAATTGGAGGTCCTGTGTGGAACGTGGAGGCGCTTCTGTACGCGTTCCCGCCGCCTCAATACGCGTTTCCGCTACCTCAACACTCTCGCCTATTATCTCTTTCTTTTATGAAGCCTTTAAACTGTTTAGTGTTTTTGATCCTGCTCCTTACTACTCCAGGTCGAAAGGCTCTACACTTTGCTGCATTGAACTCTTGACAAAGCTCAACCCTGCATGCAATATCAAAATGTTTAATGGACGTTATCGACGACAAGCACGTGAACTAATTAAAAGAACAGAATTATTAACAAATTAAATATACACAAATTTAAATAGCAATCAGCTATCGATAACAATGGATATTCTTCTGCCCTAATTACTATTATACAAATGTCTACCTGTCTACTAAATATGTAGCTCTGTAATGAATTTTGCAAAATCTCAAGAAATTTCATCATCATCATCATCATCATCAGCCGGAAGACGTCCACTGTTGAACATAGGCCTCCCCCTTTGAACGCCACGACGGACGACATTGCGCCAGCTGCATCCAGTGGCCGCCCGCGACTCGGACGATGTCGTCCGTCCATATCGTCGGGGGTCGACCCACGCTGCGTCTTCCGGTTCGTGGTCTCCACTCGAGAACCTTTCGTCCCCATCGGTTATCGGTTCGTCGAGCGATGTGGCCTGTCCACTACCACTTCAGCTTACAAACTTTGCGGGCTATGTCCGTCACTCTAGTTCTTTGGCAAATATCCACGTTTCGGATCCTATCGCGCAAATAAACCCCTAACATAGCTCTCTCCATGCCTCGCTGAGCGACTCTGAGCTTCTCTAAGAGGCCTGCAGTTAAGGACCACGTTTCAGTGCCATAGGTCATCACTGGCAACACACACTGGTTATACACCTTCGTCTTTAGGCACTGTGGTAATTTGGACGTGAAGATATCGCGTAGCTTCCCGAAGGCTGCCCAGCCGAGTTGGATTCTTCGAGCGACCTCTTTGTCGAAATTGGATCTACCTAACTGGATTGTCTGTCCAAGGTACACGTAGTGATCGACAACTTCGAGAGTATCAGTTCCAATGACCACCGGTACGGGTGCAACATGGACATTCGACATGATTTTCTTCTTGTTCATGTTCATTTTAAGACCCACCTGTTTGGAAACGATACTCAGGTCGCTGAGCATTGTACTGATGTGTTCCATCGATCTTGCCAAGATGACTATATCATCGGCGAAACGAAGGTGAGTGATGTATTCGCTATTGATGTTGATGCCGTATTCGTCCCATTCCAAAAGCTTGAAGACGTCCTCCAATGCATTCGTGAACAGTTTCGGAGAAATGACATCTTCCTGTCTCACGCCTCTGCGCAATTGGATTGGTTTCGTGCTCTCTTCCTGGTAGCGAATCGACATTGTGGCGTTGCTATACAAACGCTTCAACACTTCGACGTACCTGTAGTCGATTTGGCATCGCTGGAGGGACTGCAGTACTGCCCAGGTTTCGATTGAATCGAAGGCTTTCTCATAGTCCACAAACGCTAAGCAAAGTGGCAGATTATACTCCTCGATCTTCTGTATAATCTGCCGCAGCGTATGTCTGTGGTCTATGGTGCTAAAGCCTTTTCGGAAACCGGCTTGTTCGGGAGGCTGGAAGTCATCAAACCGGCGTTCGAGACGATTCGTAATGACCCTCGAAAACAGCTTATAAACGTGGCTCAGAAGCGAGATTGGTCTATAATTCTTCAACAAGGTTTTGTCACCTTTTTTGAAGAAGAGCACAACCACGCTTTTGTGCCACGCTTCTGGCGTCGTACCCTCGAAAATGACGGAATTGAACAATTTCTGGAGGACTAAGAGTACCGGTTTTCCACCCGCTCGCAAAAGTTCAGTAGTGATTCCGTCATCCCCCAGTGCCTTGTTGTTCTTGAGCTGTTTGAGTGCCAGCTTTGCTCTGGTGTCCTGAGCATTGCTTCCAACGGGTTGTTGTGATGATGTGTACAACTGTCCATAAAACCTCTCAAGCTCAATCAGAATCTCCGGTTTTGAAGATACGATCCTGCCGTCGTCGATCTTCAGCTTCGTCATCTGACTCGACCCAGCAGACAAATTTCGTGCAAACACTTTGGAGCCTTGGTTCCGCTCTATTGCCTCCCTAATACGTGTAGTATTATAGGAGCGCAGATCGCGTCGCATCGATTTGGAAATTCGTCTGTTAAGTCGACCATATTCCGACATATCGGTTGAAGATTGCAGTCTCATATCTCTCCGGTCCGCCATCAACTTGAGCGTTTCGTCTGAGAGCTTTTGAGATTTAATACGGCGCGGGGCCTTATAGAACTTAGACCCCACAGCTTGGACTGTTTCTACAAACCCGTTGTTTATTTCGTCCACAGACTCGCATTCAGCTAGACACTGAAAGCGATTGTGTAGTTGGAGTTGGAAGGCTTCGGGGTCCACGATATGAGCAGCACTAGGACGGAGCGTAGACTTCATCAGACGTGATCTTTCGAGCTTAACATTGATATTCAATGTGCCTCTAACGATTCGGTGATCGCTACCGGTTTTCACCCTGCTGATCACGGAGACATCATTGAATATGTGCTTTCTGGTTGTCATGATGAAGTCGATCTCATTTTTTGTCGAACCATCAGGGCTCATCCAGGTCCACTTCCTGGAGGGTCTCTTCTGGAAGAAGGAGTTCATCGCAAAGAGTCCCTCCTTCTCCATGAAATCGACCAGCTTCTGGCCCCAGTGGTTGCGCCGCCCATACCCAAATCGACCCACCCTCAACTCATCGCCGTTCGAAGCGCCCAGCTTCGCGTTAAAGTCCCCCATTACAACGGTGAAGTAGGTATTAGTCGTATGTATGGCTTCAGAAATCTCCTCATACATAGCCTCTTCCTCATCGTCGGAGTGTGAAGAGGTCGGGGCATAAACCTGTATGACCTTCAGCGAATACCTTTCGGTAATTCTGAGTATAAGGTACGCCACTCTGCTCGACACACTATCGATCTTCACCACGTTGTTCACGAGGGACTTGTGGACGAGAAACCCAACACCACCTTGAGATTTTTGATCTCCTTCCCGGAAGAAGAGCATGTTACCGGACTCAAGGATTACCGTATCCTGGCCCTCTCTTCGGATCTCTCAATTCTTCCTCCAGCTCTAATAACTTCACGTCAGTCTTCAGTGTGCGGACATTGTATGTTGCCAGGGCCAGAGTCCGTTTGTGTTAGTAGCGCCGAATCTGCCGGGGATTCTTAGCACCCCCTGCCCCTCCGTTACCTGTCACGCTACAAGAGACAGTAATAGAGGGGCTGCCGGGGACTGGGGGCCATAGATCATTGTCGTCCATCATGAGGGGGGGGGGGGGGGTTGCCATAAACCCCACGCTTGGCAGGCGACTTGGGGATCGCAGTAGGTGGTGGTAGGTGATACCGGGAGGCGCTGCTGCCCGCCTTCCGTATAATCCCTCAGTCGGCTCCTACGACACCCACGGGAGGATATGGGGGGGTGCTACTCTTAGGCCGGCACCCCACGGCACACGGCAAATAGATTACAAACGATACCTGAAATATCAACGACGGAAATAATTAAACTAATTGCAATATATTAGGTC
This sequence comes from Diatraea saccharalis, assembly GCA_918026875.4. Taxonomy (NCBI): domain Eukaryota; kingdom Metazoa; phylum Arthropoda; class Insecta; order Lepidoptera; family Crambidae; genus Diatraea; species Diatraea saccharalis. The sequence goes on from OU893337.1 coordinate 12,068,816, forward strand.
TTTACTACCTATGAAATTGCCGTTTCTCATGAAATAAATGAAGCGCATTTTTTTCTTTATTTTTTATTTCTATTAATCAAAGTTATCTCCCATGCAATCAATGCATCTTTGCCAACGCATTGGTAGCTACAAATTCTTCAACGGCATTTTGTACTGTTTCTCGGGTGTTGATTTTTTTTCCCGCCAAAAAATTGTACAAATTAAATATTTAACACTAAACAAATAACAATTTGAGAAAATAAATTCCATGTTTTTTAAATAAAATTCATTTGAAATTAGAATCATCAACCAAAAAATAATATTTAATTTGAAATGGTCAGTACGGCAGAACGGGAATTTCATAGGTAAAGACCTATTATTTAACTAAAGTCGTTGATATTTTTTTTGTCCAGGTAGCCCTCGGGTAAACTTGTTGTAATCTGTTTTACTCATCAAGTATTTTATGGATTAAGGTTTATAAAAAAACAGAGGCTCGGAAATTGAAGTGGTCAGATCTTGACAGTAAATATTGTTGTCGTTTTTTTTTTTTTTATGGGATAGGGGTCAGACGAACAGACGGATCACCTGATGGTAAGTGATTACCGTCGCCCATGGACACCTGCAACACCAGAGGAGTTACAAGCACGCTGCCGGCCTTGTACTAGAGTTGCTAGTTGCTTGAGTACTAGATAAACGTAAATCTTTTCAAAAAGCATGGAATTTTAATTGGTCATATCACATAAAATTAGATTTTTATATTTCCACTAATGAGCGCTCAAACTCTTACTTTGTTAATGCGTAGTAACGTCATTGCATCGTATCTTTATATCCAGCGGCAGCGTGTAGAAGGATTGCACATGATCGGTGACATCATTATTAGAGGCGTGAATGAGTCGCATGCGAGTGTTACCCCGGAAGATATCGCTAATGGGTGTACGACCAGCCACCCAACGACGCTCTTTCAATCTATTATCTCTGCTATCATTTCCTTGGCTCTCTTGTGAGATGACGGCATTTGGTTGACTGTTGTCGGCCTTATACTCTTCTGAGACAACAAGATTTATCAGCTGTAATGAAACATCATCATAAAATACCCGGTTTTATAAGTATGTAATATTCATAAAGAAAAAACAAACTATGAATTTTGTGTTTCCTAAAGTATTGAAAAAATAATCAAATATGTTTTTAAAAGTACCAGACTCAACACTCACTACAGAGTACTGGAGATATTGACGAGTGAAGTTATTGAGCATTGAAATTATGAAGCGTTGTTAACGTGTTCCCCTTGAGAATTTAATTTAAATTCTCGTTACGTTCAGGAACACGTTAATTATAAAATTGCGACTTCAAGTATGTTTTTTATTAGAACCAAAAAGAATAAGGTTCCTATGAAAAAGTCACTATGAGAAATTTAACAAATATTTAAATACACAGTAACATTTTTTAATACATCTCTTATGTCTACAAACCCCAAGCATCTCTTCGTTGTGAGAATTCAGCAGATCCCAGAAACTCCTCAGCATCTTCTTGCATGCTCCCTTGGGAGCCAGGAAAGGAACGTAGAGCCCTTAATACACGGATGCCGGCGCCACTTTCGATTGGAGGCTCTGTGACAATCATGGGGCCTCCGTTGTACTTGCCCCTGCCTTTGCCCCGGGCTCTGCTTGCACTGAACGCAGGCACTGTACCTGTTGCTGTACTGAACTTGTAACAGAGCTGAACACTATGTGCAATAATAAAATTATTTATCATAGAAGTTATCAAAAGTCTAATAAAAAATTCAAATCATCACATTAGGCTACACAAAACGGTTTTTAAACCTTTAAGCATTGACTTTGTTACATAGAGTCCATAACAAGGGTTCTTGATTTTCCACTTGTTGGATAAGGTAACGTCTTAAGTATGTTGTAAAAGTGCGGGGAAGCAATCAACGCCTGGAGGATTGCGTTTACATAACAATTATTGAAAGGATTTGTTAGTCCCCCAAGGGAGAGGGGCTTGTGGCATGTTATCCAGTTTATAATGTGTCTCATTATATAACTTTGAAATAGAATGTAAATTTAAAGTATTACTACATATTATATAAACTATCGTGACTAATGAATTCTTAAGCAAGAAGAGTTATTGATCCATCATGTAAAATAGAATGTAGAGAAACATATCATGACGTTGTCCAAAAACTATTTATTTAGTTAAAATTCAGCTAAACTAAATATAGGTAATCTAAGTTAGGTACGTCCCATCCGGTATGAATTCGGGTCATCGTTTCGCGGTGATAGTTGTACACGAAAGGTCGAAGCAAGGTCTTTTTGCGTAGAAGTCGAAAGTACTTCTGTTGTTATGCCCGATGGAGTTTCAGATGTAATCAAACTCGACCATGAGTTTGCTGTAATCGGTTGAGGCTCTGGTTGGATCACTGGAGGCGATACTTGTTCTCCTTTATTTCTTGGGGTAGAGAAAGTAGGGAAATTTGACGCTATTGGAGCCGGAGACTATGGCTGAGAGCCAGGAGCAAACTCAAGAATTATTGTAGCTGTCTTGCTCGAATCTTCCATAGAAGATTTGATTGTCGCAAGAAGTGCTGCTCTTTCGTAAACAAAGTTAGAAAAATTGGTATTGTGCCTGTACTAGAAGGAATAATAGGCTCACTTTTCACGTGTTCAGTAGGAGAAGCCACTCTTTTAAAGTTGCGCTCTACATTTTTGTTGGATGGTGATGCTACTTGCGAATATGTTATTGCAGTTACAAGAAAATCGCACGTTTTACTCTCATTAGTTTCGAACGTATCAGTTTTGTCTACTGGAGTGACCTTTTCACTAAGAGACGTCAGCAGTTGAACTTGATAATTTTCAACAGGCAAGTCCGGTACCTTAGGACTATAAGGCTCCTTTAAAAATATGTTTTGGTCTTCTATAGGAAGGGATTCCACAGAAGTAGACTGCGTCACAGTTGTCTGGAAGTCTAAGGGCTGGTAGCATCCTGAGTTGGAATCTGTATCGCAGGACGGTTGGGAGGAATGATGGGCGATTGAAGGTAAACAGGCAGCGGGCTTATGTAGGAGGATGCCATCATAGACTCGGCTCGAAGAAAACGATGAATTATCTAAAAGGCAAGGATAAGTGTATAAATACTTTAAAACTCCGACTCACTCTCTCTGAATTCTATCGAAATTAAATAAAAAGTTACACATCTTCCTCAATTATAACAACTTGCAGTTATGTTAGTTTCAGTTTTGATTCGAAAAAGTTTTTTGGAAGTTACATCATACGCCGGTGATATAAGCTTCAATATACACTTACGAAGTCACGGGAAAACAGTTAGTTTTAATTGTTTACAAACACTGTAAAATAGTAGATAACAATTATAATTACGATTCAATTGAAATTCAATTTTCATTTTATTGTTAGTTTCGTCGTTGTCGTCGTCCTCGCCATTAATCATCTTCCTATATACCGGGTGTTACAAAAATACCCGTTATAGCTGAAGGGTGTTGAAGTATATCATATAAACAGTACTCTGCCAAATTTTCAAAACCTTTGCATTAACTTTTAACTTTCAGTAAAAAGGCTAATTTTTAATAATTAATAAATACATCGAGTGTGCTATGTCACATCACTATTTTAGGTTAATGACCTTACCAGGAGTAATGGCACACTACCTACCTCCTATGTTTTCTATTTTTTTTTTCTATTCTCCTAGTACACACCCACACATACACACTAAGAATGAGAGAGAAAATATACTTAAAAACATGTCTGCGTTTGCCAGTTTACACAGTAAATACTTAACCTATTTCGATCGAAAATAAAATGAAAAGAAAATAAATAGGAATCAAATCATTGGCAAAATGGTATGGTAACGGACGCTGTTCAGCCGGTAGTCTAATTTCAGTAAAATTTTCATAATACATATTATTATCAACACGCACATCATTTCATAGCATCGTTTCCGACTCAGCTGTTTCTGAATTACAGATCAAACACCATTTTAAGTAGTACCTATTTATGATAGATAGGTAAAATTTATTTAAACACTGATATACGAGTCTAACTTTTAGTTCATACTTTAATGGTCCGACAAATCTGATTGATATTACGATAATAAAAAAAAATATGATATGCGACATAATTCACAAACGATTTTGGCGTATTTAAAAATAAATATTTGCGAATTACTATTTGTACTTTACCTTTTCACTTCCTTATTCACTGTTTAAGCATTACTTGTGAGGTTCACTCACCTACACTTTATTAGGCACTTATTTTATTCCACAAGAAAAAACTAAAGATCGCGGCCAACCTCTGGTTCACTGATGTTTCAGTATAATTACATCTTTTCAAAATAGTCCAATTTATATCAATACAACACTGCATCCGATGTAACACTGATAAAAGCACTTTTCATGGTACTCGGAATTAGAGAACACGTATTTTCGAAACGTGATCACATCGACGACGTATGAACAACTGAATAAAGAAAAAGTGATTAAAAGGGAAAGCCGCCAATTGAGTCCTTTATTATAAGCCGCTGCATAGTGTGCGGCATGTCAAAGGCGCACAGAAAGGTACCTATAGTTCCGCAATTAAATCTGAGAAGTAGCGGGATAGGGTTGCCATCTTCTCTTATTAGATCGGAAATTTTGTCCTTAAAGCCGGACTAAGTCAAATCTCTCGCGAATCCGTAAAACAATATTACCGTAGTAGACAGTAATATTAGTTCACGGCTTCGCGAGGGTTACTGCCTAGTTATTCAGAGGGTGCGTTAAGCAAAAATCACTAACTTTCAATTGATTTTGTAGTAAGACGTAACATACAAATAAGCGGTAATTAAAGATAAGATAACTACATCATAATTTTAACGCTTTTATCACAGCCAAAACGTGAATTCATAAAATAAGGCTTGATCGTAACATCAAAACTGCACAACCTATTTTGAAAAAGGTTTTTTTTATAAAGTAATTTCGGAGACTATACGATGAAAACTAACTAACGATTTGTATTCAAATTTCGCAAATGCCCGTGCAACACTGCGTCTTTTTGGGTATTTGGGTATTTGACGTTTTTCGAATTTGTGTGTATTCATAGTTTATTTGATATAGCTTCGGCACAGGTATACCAAAAACCTATGAAAACTATACCGCCGGACATGTGACATTAACATTTAGCTGCACACAATCTAAAAAGTCAAACATGTCCCGCTAAAGACGGATAGATGGCAACCCTAGACAGGCGGCAATGTTAAAGTTTGAGCCTAAACTTCTAGTTGCCTAGTACCGAGGTGATCAACATTTTATTGTACAAATTAAAAAAATCGTCGCAGGACATTGTTGCAACTAATTTTTTTACATACGTACGTAAGTACATAATACGTAACGTATTAGGAATTGTTAATTGACAAAGATTTTGTAAATTTTTATTGTTGTTGATAAGATAGTACATGGTTGTATTTTTAGTGTTTACAATCTTAAACGTTGTTAATGTTTGGTAAAGACTAGTTTAAGTGAGAAATGTGATATACTTTCACGCTGCACCTGCAAAAGAGCATGCTTGGCTCAGTCTGTAGAGAGGAAGTAGCATCGACTATCATAAGACATCGTTAAATAAATAAATTAATGTATTTCGTGGGCCGTAGTAATCTGCATACAATCGACATACCTATTTAAACTTTTAACTCATTTTATACACCTTTTCTATTTTGAACTATTTTTCAAATAAATGACCATTTGTTTGTTAGCTGTGTCGGTCGTTTTAGGGCTTTTTCTATTTAAGGAAATAGGTAAACAGTACATAATAAAACGTCTCATTCCTATACTCTGATTCCAAAATTGAGTTGAATAGCCCACAGTAATAAAATAGATAATAAATTAAAATCCGTACCAAATGTTTACTACTACCGTATCTAGCGTCAAGTCGTCACTCGCGCGCGACATCACACAAACACGAACGATAATGTTTCGTTTCTTTCTCTCTCTCTCTTTCCCTCCCTCTCTATCTCTATCTAACGTCATTGTACACTCGGGGGAATAAGTGAATTTGTTTTAGGCTCGATTTTACCGATTATGTATTGATTTGTCTTACGTATTTAAATACCTAAACAATAAAAAATATTTTTAAGAGTTAAGCTAATGAAGTTATTTCTTAGCACCGGATACAACCCTTCCTGCGCGAGTCCAACTCTCACGTGGCCGGTTTTTTTTTATAATTAGTTGTTAGCAGTTTGATAAAACTAGGACTTTTGACTAGTGAAATATAAAAAAAACTTCAGTTATTGAGAATATTCAGTTGAGATTTTGTACTTTTCTCAATTCAGAAAGCGGCTCTTTGTCGACATTTTTTCTTGTCAGACGCTTTTAAGATACCTAAGTGTAGTGCATATCATTAACTCTAAGGTAGCAATCCACTTTACTTGAAACAATTTACATGTAGTAAGAGTAAGTGGTTGAAACCATAATCGGGAATGATCATATTCCCGATTAAGGTTCATATTCCATTTTAAGTCTGATCTTTTTATTGTAAAAATATTAGAAAAGAAATAAATTGACCATAAACACAATTGAAATATGTACACGAATATTGATCAATGTTTCAATTTATTCCCCGACTGTATCTGCGCTGACGTCATATTAGGTTTACTTTCGTAACAGAAGATTGTAGGTACGAGTACCAGGTTATCATGATTTAAAGACACGATGTGTAAAAATTCTGGTTCAAAGATGAAGCAGCTACAGATAGACAAAGTTACCTGGAAGACACTCAGTGATATACGTCGCCTACTTTCATAATATTGTAATTATTTTCATAAAAATGAAACTACCTAATTATGAAAAAAAATTGTTCGTGCAATAACGAATATTCTACTTATCTAGAGGTCGCGATATTTCTTCTTCCTCTGCTTCTCTATTTGTTTAGATTAGATGAAATTGATTTTATGAGTACATTATTGAGTGACGTGTCGTAGCATTAATTATAAAGATTATTATTTTGGATGGGCCGTCTACAGTTCGTAAAGAGATATTGTACGAGCATTTCAGGCGAAAGTATTTAATCCAGTGCAGTGACTATAGCGTACTGTTTATTGTTTGTTTCCGTGCCTGATATGTGCGTAGCACGGGCATAGTAATATGGCAAGGTATATTGGAAAGGGAGCTCTAATCTGAATAAAAACGAATTTTGGAAATAGTTTTAAAATAATGTTTTCGTGTAATATTTTGCATGTTCGAATATTTGCGTATGTACACATAACTAGATAAATTATTTCGCTGTACTGTGACGTAGGCACTAAATACCAGTAGATATAACCAGTCTGGCAAAATAATAGTCTTTGATTTAGAAGTCAATGAACTGAAACAGCTGATCATAATGTCGGTGTGCTTCGATAAATGGTATCGAAAATTTTGCTAAACTTCGATATTGTTTTTTTCAATAAATACAATGGCTACGATATAAAGGACAGCGTCCATTATCTCAGTTTTATGTATACTCAATGCCATTTTCGGGGTAACGGGTTTTTTTGTAACACGCGGTATATTGCTAAGCAGCACGCATTTTGGTACGAAAAATCTGTTCGCCTCTACTATAAAATTGATTCTGTCTTAAAAGTTACTTTCACTCAAATTACGAATTTGTTGAGGTAGAAAAATATTTTTATTAAGAATGAAAACAGATAGACTGATATTTTTTCAGCAACTTTTGTCCTATAAAGCTTTTTTCTGCAAAGTCCATACTTATCGACTTATAGGCTAGTAAATTTGGAATTTGCAAACATAAACTCACGATATTTAATAGTTTTTTGAAAATTACTCGAATCCATAAGTATTTGTGGTAAAAAATAATGGCGTTCAAAACGATGAATCTGTTTTCACAATTCGACTATCACTTAAAAAGCGTGCTATTAACAATACAAAATATATTTCAACTATGGTATTGTTTATTTAGTAAACGGCTGCCATTTGCTTATCATAATTTCTGAACAGTGTCAGAGGTCATAAATACAGCTTATTGTTGTCATAAAAGATCAAACGATTCAATGAAGTTTTGTGATTTGTGACTTGTTTGAATTAATAAAAGACATCAACCAAACCTAAGCTAACTGCAACAAAACTAGCTTTTATTTATAGTATTTTGAAATGTTCTGAAAACTATTCAGTAAAACGTTCAGCTGGTCAATTCTGCTACAGTGTTATTAATAAACAAGATTTAGCTTGGGTGTAAATTAGTATTAATCAAAATTCATATTATTAAACAGAAATACAGTAAAGTTTAACCCAATACGAGGTTCTACGGGAGTAATATTTACTCCTAGAAGGTAGTAGGTAGGAAAGCTGCTGTTTGGTGGTCACATTCATCGATACACCAGTTGCCCTCAATAATATTCTCCAATAAGAGCTTGCTTGGCCGTTGAGATTATAAATCTTTAGTTACACAGCTTATTTGCCAAAAATGACTGAATTGTGTCATACAGACGACGCGTGACCACGGACCAATCACAGCGCAGCGCGCTTTGACGACCATTTAAGAACAAGCATTGCCTAATTCCCATCCTTCTACTTTTGAGCAAAGAGTACTTTTATATTTATGGAAGGCACTACAATCTCAATACAGTTTGACATGTTACAAGTAGTACAAATACCCTTTAAAATTAAGATGGTGCCTAGTTATACGTAAAATTCAAAAAGAAAGGTAGCATTTTAATTTAAATACATTGTAATTTGTGTTTACGTGTCACAGTCACAGGTAGCGCTGGGGTGTATTATAATGCGACAAAATCAAATTATATAAAAATACATAGACATAAAAGAAGAGGACCGGCCATACCTACGAAAAAAGCGTATATGCCTAAACTTCAAATGCAAATTCTTCGATGGCGGATTGTCATAGGGCGTGACCCAAGATATCGATATTTGTATCGACATTGAAGTCATATTAAATAAAAGTTAGTATTTCGTGAAACTGCTACAATAATACTACTTATTAAATAATATAATATAATTTTCATTGTTAGGGGCATGGCTAAACTATTACCTATTACACTTCTATTCATTTCACACTTACGTACCAATCCTATTTATGATTATTATTAATTAAATTGAAAAATTCACGCCAGTATCAAGAAAATAATATTTTTTTAAAAGTGGCGTGATTATCAATTATTTATAAATCATTTATTTATAATATCAATAATATCAATTATTTATAATCGTAATTATCAATTATTTATAAATCATTAAACAATCTTTTGCTCGTATTTTGTTGGACATCTAAAATTTCTTGCGTTCTTTGTTCTTGCGACTCCGTTACGTCACTATAATAAATATAACATATGTTACCAGCGTATGATGGCGCTTCCCACCGGGTAAAAGATTATTCGTATTCCAAATTTCATCAAAATCCGTTCAGTAGTTTTTACATGAGAGTAACCAACATCCATCCTCACAAACTTTCACATTTATATTATTTAATAATATAATTTTATAATCTGTTTGTACCTCGATAAATATGTTTCTTTTTCCTCTAATATAGCCAATTTTACATAGTTTTAAGAACTATAGTACCAAAATATATATCTTAAAAGTTTTACAATAATATCAATCGTGTTTTATTATTATTTCCATATATATTGTCAAGTTGACATTTTGCAATTATAATTAAATAGTTTTTTTAACATAAGTTTAATTTTGCATCCACGGGAAGTGTGACTACTGTCCAAGATAACTACCACGGTAACTATAATAAGCTTTTAATGAGTCGATTGACGAATGAATTATTATGCTTTTTTTGTCTGTTATATATTTTTTATTGTTTTGGTGGAAAGTGACATTTTGGTCCAATGAAGTCATTTTTTATTTTTCAGTACGAAATTAAACAGGGTGCAAAAGCAGCCCTTGCAGTTTCTTACCGGTTCCTTTCTTACAGTTTCTTCTTTTCTCGGTACAAGGTTTCCCGTAATAGATTGCACAGAGTTTCGACTTTCTTATATGCTTGTAACTAGTAAGCCAACTTGTCTATAAATTTATTCAATAAATTGTTTTGACTGAATAAATTTCGCTTCCTCCTCATTAAGTGAGATACCGTGCATACTGTGTCACAATTTTAGTTCAGAACATCTTGTTTAGTAGTAAACATGGAAAACTTGAAACACCTACATAATCTTTGTATGTATTATATTATTGGTAAAAGAACATAAAAATACTGTAAACTTTGATGAATAAACAAGAGAAAATAAAGATGGTGATGAATAAGTAACAATTGGCATAACAGTAACATTATTAAAGAAGTAACAATTGGCATTTTATTTAAAAATTTGGTTAGCAAGAAGAAAACAGCCGATTAATCAATAGGCAAGCATACAAATATTTTCTCAGCACTAAAACAGTCTGCAATTCATGTTCTGTGAACAATCATGATAACGGTCAGCAATTTAAATTCAAAAAGGTAGCGTATTTTATGATGCATCAGCAAAATAAACATCCACGTCGCAAAATAATGATTTGGGTATTAAGATTATACTATTGAACAGCAAAGAAAACCTTTAACTATGCCTTTAATTTGATAAGTGTGCATATTTTAATTTTTATTAAAATTATTTAACTCATTTTATTGTATATTTTACTGGGAGTATATTATGATCAGAATTTTATATTTTAATATTATTATATATTGCATTCTGATTTTTTTCAATTAAAATAGTCGTCATATGACCGCAAGTCTAAAAATAAGGTACATTTATAGAATAACAAAATGACTATATAAAAAACTAAATAAATAAATCAGTAAAATCAAATGAAAATTAACTAAGTGTAATAGACATTTTATTTTAAATAAGTTTAAAGCAATTGTCAAAAATTCTTACCAGAGTATTTGATTGGCAATGCATCATCTCGTAATTTTATTATATTTAAAGTTCGATTCAAACAACTTTCCCTAAAATGAAGTGAGCAGATAAAAGTAACTTTTTCATTACATTTAATATTTTCTGCTTCTATGTAACTCGGCCATTTTCCTCTTTTGTTTCATCTTTTGGTAATCTAAAATAATTAATATATTTTTAAATATTAAAATTATCGATATAAACCATATGTTAAAGTAACGACACTAGCCATGTAAACAATATTATTTACGGACCGAAATATTATAAAAATATAAACGAAAAGAGCAATATAGCATAAATAGAACACGCCAAAATACGATGTGTATCGATTTATACACGCAATCATTTTCAGAATAACTTACTTACGTTTTAAATACTGTTATTCCAAGAAAGTGTTTAACTTACCGGTGAAACGTAATATTGCTCGGTTTGCGGGATATTGATGACGCACAACCAATTATACAGCACCTAGGCATTGTTTTGCATAAATAATTTACAATTTTCTGCCATGAAAGTTATATAAATTAAAGTTATAAATGAAAATAACCACAAAACTTATAACACTGACAGCTGAACTACTTCCGAGAATACGCAAAGCAAATTTGCAAATGGCTGACAGGTGGTACGATAGCTATATCTCATGACGTCACGTAAAAAATTTTGAACTGTCACACTAGTGTTATCTTTGTTTACTAAAGAAACTTCTTATTAGTTAAAAAAAGACAACATGATGTTTTTGATGTCAACTTCAGATTGCATGATATTTATATAACCATAGAAAATATTTCCACTCTACCTTACTCTATGTAAAAATATCACGTGAGGTTTGCTTTTAGTGTACTTTCGGATTTGATAGCATAATATTTGTTTGAAATATTGCCACAATAAAACTTATTTCAACCCATGGTAGATAAAAGATTGTTTCTGGTAATAGACAGAAAATTGCAATATCCGATATTTATTAATAAACAAAGTAATTATTTAGTTATTCTTATTAAAATGCTTTATTTGATAACAGAATTTCATCCTAATTAATTGTTATCATTTATAATTCGCTAAATTTTATTTTGTTTTAAAAAGAGTAGTATTAGATGATTATCAGTCTGGCTAGACTCATGTAGTTTATAAACAAAAATTTAGAAAATGGCTCCCACCGCGTATTGAGTGATCGTTCTTGCGTGTGCGTTGCGTTTTCGTCCTCAATTTCAGCAATTATTGTTTTCTGTCAAGTACGTTGAGTTGAGTAAATCCTCCGGCTTGGCCGAAACTTGTATTGTTCTTTTTGTGTGAATTAAGACAGTTTTTATTGTGAGAGACAGGACTCCAGTGTTAGATAGTATAATATTGTGCATTTTCCAGCATGTCTAAGAAATATTGCTGTGTGCCCGGATGTGCAGGCAGTGAAAGTAAGTTAAACAACTGATAATACATTTTTATCCTTCAATTCATTTCCATACTCCTTTCATGTCACCTAACGCGTATTGTTTGTATTAATTTCTAGATACACATCCCGTGCTACATGTGTTTCCTAATCCTGGGAAGGACCCCGATCGTTTCCGATCATGGGTTCTTGCTGTTGGTGGCGACATTTTGGGCCTGGACAACGATTGGATTTACAAAAACCGCAGAGTCTGTCATCAGCATTTTGAGCAACAATACTGTTATTACTCTAACAAACTCAGTCAATCAGCAATACCAACAAAGAATTTACCGAGTAAGTTTCTAAAACTTTTTTTTGATAAAATTTATATTTACTTAAGTAGTTTTTATTTGAATTTATGGCGCTTGTAAAGATTTAGGGATTTTTTTATTCACTGACAACCCTTACTGTCAGTTGCACAAACGTCCATTAAAGCAAAAAATGCCCTTTTCACACTATTTCTTATAGTCCATTTAACATAGTATGGTGATGTTTGTTCATAAATACATTTCATGTAATCGTTATTTCCAAATAATTAAAAACCATTATAATAGAAAATAGTTGGACTGTGTATATATTAGATAAAGTTTAAAACATCAATATTTGTATCAGTAATGTCACTTTAAACTAATGACAATTTTAATGGGTGTTTGTGCAACTGCCTGTTATTCATCATGTTTGATAATATTATCATATACAAAGCTATTTTTATATTATTTCCAATTGTAATAATAAGTCAAAAAATTAAAGCAATTTTGTTGGTGCCTGGGGACTAATTGTCTAACTTTAAATCTATCGCCATCGCTTTCAGTTTGAGAGATGTTGTATAACCATTGCTTGTTTCTGTAGATAGTTGAAAAAAAAGTATTTGTATTATGCAGCAATGGTTGTGCAACACCTTTCAAACTGAAAGCGATTGCAATAGATTTAAAATTAGACAATCAGGGAGCTGATTAATCTTTAAAAATTCAAATTTGTATGGGCCTAGTTTAGATAGGCAAATTAGAATGATTAGAAAACCAACTGTTTAGTTAAATATCTCATATTTATTTAACTTAAAGAATATGTTTTCAGGACCATCAACAATACCGAAGTTTACTTTTAGTGCACACAGTTGTATGAAGGATGTTCACAATATTGAGAAACATAATAAACCTTCAACATCTAAAGGTATATATTTTGTATCATTTTTGTAATTGATCAAAGTATGCATTGAACTTGTTAATATACTTACAAATATTTCATTTACTATATAGGTTTCTTTAAAATAATATGTATTTTACTTTAGTATTGATTTATCAAATTATATACTCATATTTATAACTATGACAGGTTGCACAGTGTTTTTATCCAGGAATTATGTCTAATATTACATTGAAATTCAAATGTTTCAGCTTCTTGTGGACTCTTTGGTATGGATATTGATGATGAAGCCATGGAGATGGTGCAAAGTACGGCTTCAATCTCTGAAAAGTTTGTTAGTAAAGAAAATATGAGTAAGTTACTTCATTGTGATCTTTAATAAATTACTTATATTTTAAATAATGTTATAAGTCCTAAGAAGACATAAGTAGGATCATGTACTATGCCTGTGAGTGTGTGTAGACACCTAATTAAATTTTTTTTAAACTAGCTATCTATTTCCAGGGCACTATGATGATGCACAGATGGAAATTTCAGACTTATTCTCTGAAAGGCCTTGTTCATCAACAGGTATTTTTATAGTTTTCTTCAAATTGTATGAAATATATAAATTGTAGTTATGCGATTTTTGAACTTTGCTTAGTTTTTTTAATAAAATAGTTTTGTAACCAATTCTATATATATATAAACTTACTACCTATTAACCCTATTAATTTGTTACACTTTTTGCAGTGCCCGTTTTAAAGGATAATGGTAATATTGATGTATCAAAAAAATCTTCAGGTCTTTCAACAAAACATTCATTAGCAAAAACAGGTAATTTAACTAAATATTTTTCATGTACTTTGTAGTTTGTACAAACATCCATCATGGTTATTAACACCTTTAATCTCTAATAAATGTCAAATTTGTACCTTTAATGTTGTTTTAAACTAAATGACATTTAAAAGGATGTTTGTGCAACTGGCTGTGTCTACTAAAAGTATTATTGCATCATTTTTAATATACATTATGCAATATTATATACAAATTATGCATTTCAAGTTTCATTAATAGTACTGTAAAACAGTGTTATAATCGTAATCTTTTTGTGATGATTCCATACTCAGTTAAACCTATGACTAGTTGTGAGAGAGGTAATTGTAATATTTCAATAAAAAAATAAAATCAATCAACATAAGTCTAATAAGTAATTATGCATTTTATTTTAATTTTTAGTGATAAAAAAGACACAGAAGAGATTTATTTCAAAGCAAGAGCAAGTTTTATACAAAAGATTACGACTCTTGCAAATAAAACTAAGCAGGTGCCGTAGCCAAAGTAAAAAGATTGCTAAATCAATGAAAATGGCACAATACGTAATGACCAACCAGTCATTCATGAAACATTTAGATAATATGTCGAGTGCTGGTAAAACACTAACACTGTTGCAATTTAGAGAGCAGAAAAAAAAGGGCAAAGGTCGGCGATTTACCTTAAAAGAGAAAATCGTGGCTTTGACTATATATAAACAAAGTCCTAAGTCTTACAGATTTTTAAGAAAAATTCTTCTCTTGCCAGCAACACAAACCTTAGACAAAATTGTTCAACAGGCTACAATTGCTCCACTATTTGATGAAAAAATATTTCAGCAACTTAAAGATAAAGCAGAACAGATGAAAGACAGTGAGAAGCTATGTGTGCTGTTGTTTGATGAGGTTGCCTTACAAGCCCATCTTAACTATAATGTCAATGAAGATAAAATCAATGGACTTATAGATGACGGAAACACAGTTAAATTCACAAATCATGCTTTAGTTTTTATGTTAAGGGGGTTAATAAAAAACTACAAACAACCCATTGCTTACATGTTCTGTGCTGGAGCTACAGGTGCTACACTATTAAAAAAATATATCATTGATATAATTAAAAAAGTAGAAGAAGCTGGGTTTCACATTATAGCAACAGTCTGCGACCAGGGAACTAATAATCAAAAAGCTATTAAAACTCTGGTTGAAGAACACAGAATCGAAAAGTTAAGAAATGGGGAGGAACTAAAACAAAATACTTTTAAAATAAATGAGTCAGAGATTGTTCCATTATATGATCCTCCCCATTTACTAAAGGGTATTAGGAATAATTTATTGCAAAGAGATTTAATATTTACTAATGAAAATGGAAAACATTGCAAAGGAAAGTGGGAACATATTGAAATGTTATATGCTGAGAATCCAGCTTACAAAGGCTTGAGAATGATTACAAAACTATCAGAGCAACATGTGGTCAAAGTAAAAATTGCCAAAATGCGTGTAAAATTTGCAAGTCAGGTTTTCAGCCAAACTGTTGGACTTATGATGGGCTATTTAGCAGGTAATTATATTCTATTTATTCTTTATATTCTTTTACATAAAGTAGCTAATATTTCAATTATTATAGGATATATGAGGTGCACCACTGCCCCTCTAGGCATTAACGTTACATATCATGCAATATGTGATAAGATATTATAAAGCAGTATCTTGATACTAGGCTGACTTTTTTTTTGTTTTCATAAAACTTATCTCCATCCAAAGGTTGTGTAGAAGAGATCACTGTTGAGTGATAAGACTCTGAATGTGACACATGAGTTTAGTGTTAACAAATCTATCTATATTTTTGTCACTGCAAACTGCTGCTGAAGTATTAGTATTATATATAGCAGTTAGCATCATAATAGCTGAGATGATCATGATGATGTGTAAATTATAATAGTTTGGATTCCATCTCTACTTATTTATTCACAATACATATTTTCTTCTCATTTCCAGAGAAAAAAATTTTACCTGCCGAATGCGTGGACACTGCAGACTTACTTATTATCTTTGATAAGTTGTTTGACAGCATGAACTCAAGTTATGCAAAAAAAGGAAGACATGGAAAACCATATTTAAGTGCTGTGACACCCACTTCAGTGCATAATGAATTGTGGCATAAAACAAAAAAAAACATGAGTACCATAAAATTCATTGACAAAGATGGTAAAACAAAAACTACACCAACCTTAAATAATTTTGTTTGGACAATTGATGGGTTCATATATTTAGTTAAAATATTAGCTCAAATGAATATCACATCGTTTTGGTCAAGACACCTCAACCAAGACCCTCTTGAAAATTTTTTCGGGTCTATCCGAAGTCATGGATGCCGAAACACCAATCCAAGCCCTGCCGCATTCCAGTCCGCTTATACTGCACTATTGATTAATAATATGACCAGTGTGCATGCAGCTGGTAATAATTGTGAGCAAGATTTTTGCGAAAGTTTAGAGTCATTTGTTTTAAATCCGAGAATAAAAAACAAGGGGAATGTCCAGCAAATTGAAATGCGGCATTTATTAATAAATTTTACGCCTTTGGATGAAAAGAAAAAAAATATAAAAGGAATTGCTTCTTTGACGTATGTCAGTGGCTTTTTCTTAAAAGTTTGCAAAAAGCGAATCTTCCGGAAATGCGAAAATTGTAACACGTGTTTATTCGATGAAAACAAAAAAAATGAATATTTGAAATTTAGGGAATATTCAAAGCGTAGTTGGTTATGCTACCCTAGTGAGGGGTTCATTACATTAATATCTCAAATACAAGATGTTTTTCATGAAATTATAAAAGATAAATATAATAGCGAGTATTTGCTACAATATATAATGCTAGTGATCGATTTCAACATTGATATAAATAATATTATTAAATGTACGACACATAAAAATCGGTTAAAAATTTTTTTGTATAACTATACATTGAAATTTTTTATACGGTCATACTGCAAAGACATAAATAAAATATTGTCTGGTAGGAGAAAAATGGATAATCCTAATGATCATTTAGAAAATTTAGCAAATATATATCATATGAAATGTATGAAAATAAAGAAGAAATAAATATAAAAGATGTTTTATTTTAAATAACTCGAGCTTTATAGTTTATGTATAAGTTTTTATTTGTGACATTTGTTGAAGAAGTTCTTTATAAAAAGTTGAGATTAACTTCTTCAACAAGTGTCATAAAAGTATGTATTCATTGGTTACGAACCTATTACATATACATAGTGTATGTACTATACAGTGATTATATATATGTATAGGTATATCAATTAAAATTTTGGGTCAGGTGCATAGATGGCGTTAGTAATCTGTTACCACGAAAAGGCAACAAGATTGTTCTCTATTTCCATAAATATAAAAGTCTTTTGAGTCACGAAAATGACTTCCATATTACGCGACGTCAAGGATAGCCTCGCGAGCATCGACCAATGAATGAAATTTGAAGAAACATGGGGCAAATCCATATTTTATATACATAAAAATAAAATTGCTGTTCATTCGTCTCGGTAAAATCTATAATGGATGAGCTGATTTAGCCGTTTTGGTTTGAAATATTTGTCATAGTCCAGGGAAGGCAGTAAAACAGTGAGAAAATATGTAAAAATGGTAGATAGTGAAAACAAGAAATTCCATTTTCCCATATAGTGTTCAACCTGTTTTAAATTAAAATAGGTGGTGCGAAATTTCATCAAGTGAAATATCGTGATAATAATAATAATTAAGTATAGTTATTTATCTGTTCAATGCATTGGCATAACAAAAGAAAACAAAGCATAAACATGATAAAACTTATTGGTATATGTTTTAAAGCCAATAAGAATAAATTAAGGACTGTCGACTAACTA
Organism: Diatraea saccharalis; assembly: GCA_918026875.4. Lineage (NCBI taxonomy): Eukaryota > Metazoa > Arthropoda > Insecta > Lepidoptera > Crambidae > Diatraea > Diatraea saccharalis. Next base: position 12,086,904 of record OU893337.1, read on the forward strand.
ATCTTGATATTTTGATTAATTACTAACTGCGTGGGTAATGTACTAAATGCATTACATTATTTAGAGATTCATAATAACTACTTGGGATTGGTGAAAGAAATAAATACGCAATAAAACTAATGAGAACAAATTACTCAAAGTTTAGATTTGGGTTATAACTTTTTATTTATCAATACACGCCATCTCCCAACCAATTTCAATAGGTAGAATATGTTGTTGTGGTTGAAGAATGTTTGATATCAATAACTTTTGAAATTAATAATAAAGATTTTTAAACAATGTCAACTAAAAACTAAATCTAAGCAAAGTTGAGCAAAAAGTAAAAAGTTCGCCGATCGCACAATGAAAATCGAGTTGAATTATTTCATTGGTTCACTAAGAAGTAAATAAAGATTTCTCTTATTCAAATAATTTTATAAATTCTGTACAAACACTTCCACAAAATAATTATTATATTATGAACGTGTCTAGTAAGTATTGTCAGACGTTAAAACTACGCTTTAATATTTTATAAAGACTATATTCCAGTTTCATAATAACTAACTAAGTAGTTAAGTATCCGAAGACGCGTTTACGGTTGTTATTGTAAACTCGTTTCCTTAATTATCAAAGCTATCAAAGTAAGATAGAATAGATTGATATAATACATATTCAAAAACTATCAAATTTCTATTAACTCTCGGTCTCTACAAATTAATATAAAAGAAACTATAAAAATATCGCACTAACAACATTTTACAGAACTATTAAGATGACCTGTCAAGTCTCCTCAAAATTCTATCACTTCCCTTCATCAAAAGGCAATTTGTAACCCATACAAAAACCTCACTACGTCTTCCAATTTATCACGGGGAGTTAAAACATAACAAATAACAAACGACAGAAATCTTTTCGGATTTCATTTATTAAAAATAAATATAAAAATGCGTGCTTTAATTAAAATATTGTAAACCAGCGCTAAGACAACAACTGATAATTCTAAATAAACAAAATGCAGACTCAAAGTTTCATTAAAGTATGTACACGTTAAACTGACTTTATGTTAAAAGAAAACACTAGACTAAAATCTTAATCTATAAATTATTTTCTACAACAAAAAATTAACTTATTTTTAAAAATTCACACTCGTGACAGCCACGACCACTTCTTAAGAAACTCACACGATAACTGTCTGACTGAGACTACTGCTGAGAGTTGCCGTAAGACCTACCTAGTGGCTACCACCTGCTTGAAGTGGGAGACTATTAGTCGGGTTGCTTTTATATTTAGCCTCGCCCACAGTCCCGTTTTCTCCCGCGCAGATTAATTTATGCATTTAGTATAGGACTATAAACATAACTTAATTAAATATACGCTTCACTTATTATAGATTTTAAATCTAGAAAATGAACATTCTCAAGTTGCTTGCAATGGAACTCTAACCCGTAATCTGTTTTGATCTGGCCAACTGTTCTCTAAAAATCGGCGCCGATTTGACTAACTTTTTCATCTTACCATGGAAACTATCATTTAATACCCATTACTATGTAATTTTTGTAGTTTATTTTAGTTTTTTTTTCATAAATAACTCTATCTCTTGAATACAGCAAGAAAATCGATTCTGTAATTTCTATGTCTATCGCTTTCAGATAGAGAAACCAGTGGGTGAAAAAATAAGGTCCTCATTTTATTGCAATGCAACGAGACTATACAGGCAATGTTAAAAAAATATTAATGAACATATCGATTCTTTCATAAATTCCATTGACTTTGTAGATGTACTAATTACATTGATAAAAGGACAATAATGGATTTTATATAACTAAATAGTAAGCTATAAAAACTGCATACTTTTGGGCTAATATTATGAAGAATAATAATTTGATTGTTTGCGTCAAATAGTCTCCAAATCAACTAGACTAATTTTAAAAATTATCTCACCTACGGGTAGCTTCATACGGGTCTATGAATACGGGTCTGTGAAGTCATGAAACAACAGCTAGTTTCATACAAATGAATAACTTAATTTTGAAAGACGATTCATGGGTGGCTTATTTTTCTTTGGGCCAAATTTATCATCTACTTGGAATCTCGAATCTTAATCCAAATGAAATAAAACAATACGTGCCAATATTAAACAATAATAGTTTTTAAACAAAGAGGTAAAATTACCGCGGTACCCACATCATTACAAAGAAGTCGTTTATGGTTATGTCTGTTTTCCAGTTTGACTATTATTTGAAAGCTCTGTACTATTAACGACGCTCCAAACAATACAGGATTTGTTTGGTAAGTAAACTTGTAAAGCCAACTTAAAGGTCAGTTGCACAAACGTCCATTAAAGTTTTAAGACGCCTTTAAGCTCTATTGAATGGCAAATTTATATGGGTAATATCGCTTTAAAGTAATTATTTGACGTTTATTATTATATTATATTTTATTATTATTTGAAGTTAACTATTTATTTGACGTTTGTGCAACTGGCCGTAAGTGTGATAGTTTAGTTGGTAGAGTATGGGAGGTCACTTGGCTCTAACGAAAATTAGCTGTTTCTTAACTAACGAAATTTAAGCCTTACTAAGTCACAAACGTTTCACTTAATAGAAAAACAACCTTCTCACACACCCAAAAAATAATTTCACTATTAACAAAATATATTTCCAAACACATTACAAATCACAAAAATTTTATCTATGTGCCATAGATCGCTACATTAGTATACATAAAAGGTTTACAATATTATAACAGCAGAGCACATCGGGTTATACAAATCTGTCAATTTTCTCCCGTCGATTTGGTTTTTTATTGTAATATTCCTAGTCATAGTCATTATATTTATTGCTCCATGTTGGTACATATACATTATCCTCAACATGTGTCCTGCAAGGACATTGCATCATATATTGCTTCACAAAAGTACAATTGGTACATACACATACTTTACGCAAAAAATTTCAGTTAAATAATTATTACATTAACTTAATACTTTTTAATTTCAAGTTAAGTTAAATCAATTATAGCATCGAAATATGTAACACAGAACAACACAATTATAAACAAAAACAATCCGTTAATTACATGTTTCAAATCCAAGAATTCCTTTAAATTATAGTAGCAATGGTCTTTTAAATATTTTTTATCGTTTGTAAGATAATTCTTTTATTTCTATATCTTAAATGTATTTTGATATTTTAATTACTCTATCTGCATTAAAACATTGTATGAAAGAATAAAAGACATCAACAAAACCAAGAATTACATTATTATTTTATTTACCTTATTATTATAACTCGTAAATATTCTTTCTGTCTTCGAACGAAAATTTGAAAAATTAAGTTTTTATAATTTTCTTATTAATATCGATGAAGATATTTTGTGTATTAGTGACAGTATTCAGATATTAGGTCCTACTTCCGTTACACTATTTAATAATAAATGCGTTTCTTTAGAGTTGTTGAGAATATTAAATATTAATACGCACGAGTAGTCTACAAAATTAACAAAAACTTTCCCAAAAGCCTTCGGCCCCTTTCGCCGGATCGGACGGCTCGCCAGGCTCAGGATCGCAGCGCGTCCCTCCCCGCTGGTCCGGGGGAGGTGCGGATAATGTGTCCAGTGTCTCGGTGGTCAGCACGAAGAGCTTCCTCGTTGGTCGCCGAAACAGCCCACCTCTGGTGCGTACGTCGGCGCTTCGGATCTCGCCGTCGGGCCCGGGGAAGATGCGTTCGATTACTCCCCGGGGCCAGATGTTGCGCGGTGAGTTCGGGTCGGCGATGATGACGAGATCGCCTACTCGAAGTGCGGCTTCTTTTCTTGTTTCGCCCCTCGGTACCAGCGTCGGAAGATATTCCTTCATCCAGCGCTGCCAGAAACTGTCGGCGAGCGCTTGGGTGGCCCGCCATTGGCGCCTGTCGCAGGGTCGACAGGGGCCGGTGAGTGGTAGACCTGATGATGTTCCTAGGAGGAAGTGATTCGGTGTGAGGGCTTCGGCGTCGGCCGGGCTGACCGATACGTGGGTCAACGGTCGTGAGTTCACCGCGTGTTCGGCTTCGGTCATCAGCGTATGGAGCACCTCTTCTTTCGGTGCCCTCTCGTGCAGCGTTGTGGCTAGAGCTGTCTTGACGGACCGCACTAGTCGCTCCCATGCTCCCCCCTGGTTGGGTGCGCCAGGGGGAATGAACTTCCATTCGACGCGCCGTTGCAGCAGGTAATCTTGTAGTCTGGGGGCCCATTCTCGTATGGCCGCTTGTAGTTCCTTGTCGGCGCCTTTGAAGTTCGTTGCGTTATCGCTCATTATAGTTTTCGGCCATCCACGCCGCGCTGCCATTCTTCTTATCGCCATTATCGCCGAGTCTGTGCTGAGGCTTGCCACAACTTCTAGATGTATCGCTCGGGTGGTTAGGCAAGTAAACAATGCGCCCCAGCGCTTCTCGTGGCGTCGTCCTACGGTGACGGTCATTGGCCCGTAGTAATCGAGGCCACAGCACGTGAAGGGCCTGAGGTGCGGGCTGAGTCGTTCGCGCGGTAAGTCCCCTGTAGATGGCGTTGTTGGCTTCGATCTTCTAACTCTGCACATCACGCATGCGCGGGTGGCGGTGCGAACCGACGGACGTAGGCGCAATATCCAGTAGCGTTGTCGTAATTCGTTGATGACACGCTCTCTGTTTGCGTGACCCGCCGCTTCGTGTTCTCTCACGATGATCTTCCGTGTGAACGGGTGCTTTCCGTCCAATATGATCGGCTTCTTCATTTCTTCTGGTACTGTCGCGGCGTTTATTCTTCCTCGTGCGCGCAGTACTCCGTTCATCAGCTCGGGGTCTAACTTGTATAGGCGGCTTGACTGTGGTATCTTCTTTCCTTGTTGAAGCAGTCGTATTTCGTCGCCGAAGGACTCTCGTTGCGCCCGTCGTAGCCACATATCTTCAGCTCGTGTCATGTGGCGTAGTTCCAACTGGCTGCCCTTTCGATGCCATTTTTCGATAGCCAATAGTACTAAGGCCGTGGCGCGGATGAGGCATTCGTATTTGCCGATTCGTTCTATATTCGGCATCGCTTCATTTTCGTTCGTAGAAGAGACGGTCGTGTGGGCCACTATTTCTTCGGAGATGGGTCCCTCTTCGTTGCTTCGTGTAGGCCATTCCTCCCTGTCGCGCAGCAGGAACTCCGGTCCGGATAGCCATCTCGCGGGGACGAGGTCGGCGTATTTTGTTCGAGTTGCGTCGTCGGCCACGTTTAATTCGGTGGATATCCATCGCCATTGATTCGGCTCCGTTCGTTCGGCGATTTCACCCAGTCGGTGTGACACGAAGGCGGTGTATCGGCGTGCGTCGTTGTTGATCCACGCGAGTACAGTTGTTGAATCCGTCCAAAACACCGTTTCGTCGATTGCCCATCGGTGTTCGGTTTTTATCGTGTCCGCCAATCTTGTCCCGATAACCGCTGCTTGTAGTTCTAATCGCGGAATACTCTGCGCTTTGAGAGGCGCTACCTTTGCTCTTCCGCTCACTAATGCTACGTGAGCCTCTCCGTGTTCGTCCTCGATCCTCCAGTAAGCGACCGTGGCGTAGGCGCTCTCGCTGGCGTCGCAGAACACGTGTAGCTCCCGTCGTCGACATTTCGTTGCCGTTGTATAGCAGCGTGTGATTGCTATCTCTCCCATGCGATGTAAGCCCCGTAGCCATGTGTGGAATTTATCGGCGTCTTCTTGTGGTAGCGGCTCATCCCACCCAATTTTCCTTCGCCATAGATCTTGGAGGAATATTTTCGCGGCGATTGTATATGGGCTCACTAGTCCGAGTGGATCGTACACGGACATGACAGCCGACAGAGCCTCTCTTTTCGTCGGCGATCTTCTTTCTTCCTTCACCTCCACGGGTACCCGTGCCATGGTGGTGTTAAATGTCAAGTTGTCTTCGGCGGCGTTCCATAGGAGTCCCAGTGTCTTCTCGAAATGATTGACGTTCGCGCCGAGTCGGGTCGGTGACTGGGCGTGTAGTTCGGTGGGTATGGTTGCTAAGACGGCTGCGCTGTTTGAGTTCCAACTTCGCAGCACGAATCCCGCTTGCCGATGGACGTGCGCCACACCGTTTACAATTCTGGTGGCCTCTTCTTCGGTGTCGTAGCTGTCCACGTAATCGTCCATGTAGTGACTACGTGTTATTGGTTGTAGTGCTTCCGGATGCGAGTCGGCGTAGGCTTCGGCGTTAGCGTTTCTTACGCTATGTGCGATGAAAGGCGAGCTTGCCGCGCCGAAAATCAATGACGTCATCTTGTATTTCTGGGGCGGTTTTGTTCGTTCCGTTCCTCGCCACAGAAACATTTGAGCGGGCTGATCCTCTTTTCTGATTTTAATTTGCAAGAACATCTCTTGAATGTCGGCGGTTACGGCTATCGGTTTTTCTCGGAATCGGAAGAGTATTCCTTGCAGCGACGTTAATAGGTCTGGACCCTCTAGTAGTTCTTGATTAAGGCTTGCATTGTTCGTAACGGCGGCTGCGTCGAAGACGAGGCGTAGCTTGCCAGGCTTGTTGGGATTCTTCACCGCAAAATGCGGTAGGTACCAGCTCTTCGGGCTCGCTTGTTCGGTGCCGTCGCATTGCTCCGCGTATCCTTTTTCGAAGAGGTTTTCGACTTGCGCTCTGTAAGCCGCGGCGAAGGACGGGTCGCGATCCATTTTTCTCTCTATGCCTTTCAGTCGTTTCAGAGCGTTGTCATAGCTGGGCGGCATCGTCACGTCGTCCGTACGCCATGGTAACCCCACCTCGTATCTTTTATTCGTGCGACGCATTGTCTTCGTTACTATAGCCGCGGCGCGTTCGTCGTCGGGCTTTGTTCGATTTTTCGTCGATACTCCAAGCGCGTCGATGTCATAGTGACTTCTTATAATTTCGTCGAGGCGTTCTTCGTCGACGTCGTTAGTGCACGGGCGAAGCGGCGCATCTTCTGTGATTCTCAGATGTGACACTATCTTGTGATTTTCCTTGGTCGTGGCTCGAGGCAGGTTTCCCAGTATCACCCAACCTAGGCTTGTTCTTGACGCGACGGGCTGCGATCTTCGTCCGGCGCGTAGCTCCCGGGAAATCACGAGGTGCCAGTGGTCCGCGCCGATGAGGATTCGTGGTCGTGCTCGATCGTAGCACACCTCTTCGGCGCTCAGCTTACGTAGATGCGGGTGCTTCAGGACGGCCTCTGGAATCGATTGTCCTCTTATACCGATTCGGTCGATCGTTCTGGCTTCTAAGTCGAAGAAGTTCGTGTTAGTGCCCCGTATTTGAAGTTTCACTCGTTTGCTTTCTTCATCCCTTATGACGTTCTGTATGCTGTGCAGGTGGATGGTCTGCGTGGGGCCGTCGGCGCGAAGTTCCTCCGCTAATCTTCTGTCTATTAGCGAAACCGTCGAGCCTTCGTCCAGTAACGCGTAGGTTCGTACTTCGCCGGCCGGTCCCTTGATGACGACCGGGCACACCTTCAGTAGGACTTCTTTCTTTTTCTCGGAGCCGACTGTGGTGGCGACGGTCTCGACGTCAGTCTTCTTTTCGTGACACTCCTCGGTGGTGTCGGCGGACGTCGATGCGGGTGCAGGTGCGGCCTCCGCGTGCAGCAGTCTATGATGGGGTCGGCGACACTCGTTCTGGCCGCACAGCTTTGCTCTGCACGATGTTCGTCGGTGGCGCGCGGCTATGCACTTAAAGCATATTTTCTCCTTTTTGACAAGCGCCCATCGGTCGTCCGTGTTCATCTTGATGAACTGCGGGCACTTGGGTAGCTCATGATCGCCCCGGCAACAGCAGCAGTAGCGACGCTCGGTTGCTTGTGTGATGTTGTGCGTTGCCGCTCGTCGCGTTGCTCCCGTGTTGAAAGGTTTCTTATCTTCTTTTTTCGTAATCGTGCTGGGCGTTGACATGTGTGCATGTCGGAATGCTCTATTTGCTTCGCGCGTGAGAAACTTCGATAACGTTACGATCTCTGGTTCTTGATCCGATCCGTGGTCCTCTGCGTAGTCCCACCATTTTGAAGTGACGCATGGGTTGAGCTTCGCTACTATTTCTTGCACCAGCATTGGGTTTGAGAGGTATCCTTTCTTGTCAATTTGCTTCATAACGCAGACGATGTTTTGAACTTTAACCGCTAACGCGTTCCATTCGGCGGCGGTGGTTCCGAGCTTCGGTAATCTTCTTATCTGCTCGAGCACGTGGCAGATGATGCTTTCTGGTCGTCCATAACACTGCTCTAAAACTTGTACGATCTCAGCCGGGTCCGTAGTGGTTGCTAGCAGCGCCGATACTGTTTCTCTAGCTTCCCCTCTCAGGCAGTTTCGAAGTCGCGCCAGGTTTTCCATCGGCGTAAACTTGTACAGCTGCGTGGATTCGTTCAAAGCGGCCTTGAACGGTAGCCACTCCATCGGTGATCCGCTGAATAGGGGTAGTTCGGTTGCTTGTCTCGGCGGCGATCTGACGTGCATCATTTTCTCTAGCACGTCTGCCAGCTTTTCCATGCCCCGTTGCTGTCTTGACGGCGATCGTCGTCGTTGTGGCTGCGGTTCTGCAGCGTGCGCTTCGGGCTCCCCCCCTGCATTGATGTAGGGAGCGCGTCGTGATACGCGGTGTGGCGTTGTTCTCGTTGCTTCTCGTTCCAGTTGTGGCGCTGAATCTTGCTCCGTGTGTTGCGCGATGGAAGAGCTTTGGTTTAGCCATGTGTCGATGCGTTCCTCGACGTTCGTATCGTCGGCGATACTCTCGTTGTCCGACTCTTGTATAACCGCTTTTTCCCATGCCAGCTTCTTCTTCATAAGTTCCGTCTCCATACGGATCTTCATTTCCGTCAGCCGTTTTTCGGCTTCGTATTCGGCTTTCAAAATTCGTGCCGCAGCGCTAGCCGAAGATCGAACCGATGCCGGACGCGTAGGAGTACGCTGCTTCTCTGTGATTGGTGCCGTGGCCCCTTGTTCAAAGTCCTTTTCTTCCCTGGTTCCGACGGGAATAGGACCCCTCTCGCGTTCAGCGGTCGTTGTTCCATCGACCACAGAGGGTGAAGCGGGTGGCAGCTCATATAATCCACGGCGTGCTTGCTCCAGTAACGCGTCGGTGGCGCGGTCGTCCTTAGTGGTGCTTCTTGTTCGCGGCATCTTGCTGTATCTGTCCTGACGTACTCTGTACCTGACGTGCTCTGTACCTGACGTGCTCTGTACCCGACGTACTCTGTACCTGACGTACTCTGTACCTGACGTACTCTGTACCTGACGTACTCTGTACCGACGTACTCTCTACCTGACGTACTCTGTACCGACGTACTCTGTACCGACGTACACTGTACCGATCTTGCAGTGCTTCGACGCTCGTAGAACACGCTTTCTTCTTTCCGGCTTCGGACGAGCAAACTGTAGCTCGGCGATCTTCCTATCCGGCTTCTGAAGAATCAGCGAGCTCCTTATCCGGCTCGAAGGACCAGCGAAAACTGTTGGGGATGGAAACAACAGTTTGGAGATTTGAAGGCGTTTATTCTTTCTTCTTATTTGCAGTACAAAGTACGAAAACGTTCGTAGGCATGCTTTCATACAAATCGGGTTTACTTAAGTGGGATTTGTTCGTTCGCACTTAGCTACTATCCTAACGCGTTAATTGACCTAATAGATTCATGTTATGTCGGTGCCCCTTCCATTATGCGGCGGGGAGGTCGCGGGGGGGTGCTCCCGTCGCTGCTGCCCGTGGTGTGCCCCCTCCACTCGTTGCGGGGGTGAGGTTGCGGGGAAGGGTCTTCATGTCCGCCGTCCGTAACAAGTAGTTTAGATTTCACTACACTCTTTTTAAAAGAAAAAATACACCTTGCCTTTCCTCACATGTATTCGATAATATTTATATTTATAGGGACTGTAATGATCTTATTATTTTGTTTCTAATGAAAATAATGACAGCAACAATGACTAAGAGAGCATTAGGTAACAAGGAACACCTATTCAAGGTGAGATTGCCAGTCTACATACCAAGATTATCTAGAGTATTATAAGGTTTTTGTAGTTTTGGAAAAAGATAAAAAAGATTAGCTGCATGGAAATACAATCGATTGGCTAAGTATTGGGAATCAGCAACGAAAAGAGACTGCTATTAGGGCTACCGGCAAAAATTCTGGCGAGACGGAGGCGACTCTGCTAACATGGGCTCGGTTTACGTCCGATACCGGCATCAGGATGGCAAGTATCTGGACAGCCTGCCACCTCTGGAGGATTAAACTTCAGCCCAGACACCTAGTACAGAAGTACAGAGACCATCAACGGCAGCAACGCAAGAGGCCATGGACATACAAAAACCGGAGACCTCGACTTCTGCGAAGGAGTCGTAACGGACGTAAAGGACGTAATTGACGAATGGGCGGACAGACTCGGTGGTATCGACACCAGACAGGAGGTAGATGTCGACGTTTTACTTGCGTCTGATAGCGCTACCACCGAATAGATCAAAATTTCTCCAGACAACCCTCCAGCACAGTCGCGCAGCAACGGCTCAACTAAAGAAGTGGCTGGAGGACAACGACAAAACAGGGGCTATAGCTAGGGCCAAGAGCCATGGATCAGATCTATGGCCGCTGCACTACTAGTGGTAAGACTTTCTACATCCCAGGTAACCTAGCACCGCGGACCTGCATTGTTTGTTCTAAACATATACAAGCCCAAATAATGACAACTTTTTGTTGTAGCGACCTAACTACAATAACAATTAAACAACAGCAAAATCCAAATGTACCTATCCTGGTGACCGTATCTGCCTACATGCCAGAGGGAGAGGAAGCACCGCCAAGAGAACTGGTACGACACTGTGAACAAACGAACAAGGCGCTGATCATCGGCACTGACTCCAATGCGCATCACCATTGTGGAGCATGACCAAAAGCAACAAACGAGGTGATATTGATTATTTATTCACAACTAATCTAAACCTGATCAACAAAGGCTCTAAACCTACTTTTGTCACGAGAAGAGCCAAAAGCATAATTGACCTTACATTAGCGACTAAAGAGGCAGCCGACTTGATTTCTGACTAGCAAGTCTCGTCAGAAGCCTCATGCCCCGACCACATGTGGCTCAGGTTCAACATGGCAACAAAACATGACAGTTGAGCTGAGATGCATACCAAGGAACGCTAACAAAAGACAATATCACAAACGGATAATTCCGTTACTAAACTGCATACAAGTCAAGAACTGGCATGATACTGGCAAAATCGAAGAGACAGCTAAGGAAATAACTGATGTAATTAAAACAGCCTATTACAACAATTGCCTGCTCAAACAACTATCATCAGACTCAACCCACAGCTCAACATGGTGGGGTCCTGAACTGCAGCGACTAAGGACAAAGGTTAGAAGACTATTTAATAGGGCAATGAACACATATGATGACTGGGACTAGGATGCATACAGAGATGCAAAACTGCTCTATAAAAAGCGTATACGACACTGGAAACAGAGATCCTGGAGAACTTTCTGCTCCGAAATTAACTCGTGCACGAAAGCTAATAAGGTCAGAAAACTATTATCTAAAGACAAACAACAGGATATTGGACAGCTACGCAGAACAGACGGCTCACTCACTGACACATGAGCAGGCGTATATAATACAGTCAACTGATCTCGTAAAATTCATTTAGCATATTAAACTTCGAAAAAAAAAACGTTTATAAATTTGAACATCAAGTACTAACCCATTATCAGTAATTTTATTCTAATGTCACATATATTTTAAGCTATTGTATGTGAATAATGCTGTTTCTAAATTAGTAAAGGTATACATCTGATAGTAGTCATCCGATAGTAGTAAAAAAAATGCTTTCGTCTTGCCATAATTTATTATGGTTTATGTAAAAGGATCAGGTCATTATTTAGGTCTTTCTACGTCTTCGAACACAATTACCGACGCTCCAAAAATCTCATCGTACCTAGCCTTAGTGACGTGTAGCTTCAAAGAGAGCTGCCCTACATTGCGCCGCTCCGATTAGGAAAAAAACGGACAAGTGCACAAGCTACTCATCCGGGTTTTTTATGTCATTCCGGACCGAAAAAAATCGGACCGCCGGACCTGAAAATTCAGTGTAGTGCACAAGCGCCCTTAGGCAACACAATTTGATGTTTTTGTAAATACGACATGTTAGCGTTTTGTAAACGACCACAAACTCTAATGAAACCTCTATCATCAATGAAAGGATGCAAAGATTTAAGATTACCTTTTACAGTACCATTTTTTCTTAAACAATTAATCTCATCTTTCATGTACAATTGTTGTTCATGTCTTAAAATTAAAAAAAAATAAAAATTCTGAACTCATTATAAAAGGCCAAGTGTCTTAGTTATGTTGCGTGTATTGTGACAAAATCTAAGCACATAAGCTAAACCCCTTTCAATTTTATTTATGTCAGAATAAATTACTGAAAATGTAAGTTTTTTCCAATACTTATGTGTGAAATGTGATTCCATCCTGATTTTTATTTTTTGAGGATTGATTTTTATAACCTTTTACTACACAATTCGGCAGTTAGTAAGAAATTTTAGATTTTTTATATAATGAAACGTTCCGCACACTATCTATAGTTAGACTGTTAAGGAAGGCGTAGTTTCGTCGTGTGCGTGAAACTGTGTACGAATACGCCGAGGCGTAGTTTTGTCGGCTTCACTTTTCTGTTAGGCGAAACTCCGTCTATATTTTTTATTTGGTCTGAGATCACAAAATTATAAAATTACCTATATAAATAAATTATTAAGACAGATGAGCCGGATTCGAAAGCCTGATATTTTTCGATCTAGGTGAATGCTCCTATCACTTGAAATAATACTAACGAACGCGTCAATTGTTCTGCATTCTATAAAAATTCAGCGTCGAATACAGTGCTATGGCAGCATTAAAAGTTCAATCAAATAAAACCTTTATTAAGGTAGTAGTAGTAGGTAGGTTAAATTAATTCGAACCTTTAAAATTGCGATAGCACTTTGTGTAAAGCGGCGTTCAAAGCTGAATTTTAACAGAACAATATTGCACACAATCTACCTAAACAGCAGAAAAGTTCTTTGACAAATAATATGAATAAATACTCTTTATTTCACAACAAAAAAATTACATAGACATCCGTATATATCTTACACAACAACGCAGTCACAGAATTCTTCACAGCATTAGATATCTGTATCCGCACTTTTAGCGGTAATGCTGACTTTAGTGGAATTCAGCCACTGAAAAGCCTCGTCGATGTACTTATCGATATCACCGGTATCCACCTCGGTATCAGCAGTGTCATCAAAGGTCAACCCTCCATACGATACACTGCGTTCGACGACAGCTTCTTTGACATTCTCCTTTCATCGTCGCATTGTGCTCGTAACCGGGTAGAGGTCCTCGACCGATTTGAATAAGTCATCTATCTTATTACATATTAGTTTCACAAATAAGGCTGACAGAATCTGGCCATCGACAACGTAGGATTCTGTCCTGGGCTCATCCACCGTATCAACATGTCGAAGGCCCTGAAGAAACTCTGTGTAATCTAGAAGTGCTGATTTCTCGGAAAACTGGCAACAGACTTGCTCCTTCGCGCCATTGAATAGAAACGACTATGTACATCGATGTAGCTGATGCGGTGAAGACGGGATGTCTCCTTCACTGTCCGTGTCCAGGTCTATGGGATTGCCCCATGTTTCTTCAAGTTTCCTCCATTGGTCGATGCTTGCGAGGATATCGTTGGCGTCGCGTAATATGGAAGTCATTTTCGTACCTCAAAGTAGAATGACAGGAGTTAGGCTACGCTTGTTCTTAAATAGTCCTCTAGGCGAACTACGCTTATGTTTGGTCGGCGGTCAGGCGTCTATATGTGCTGATGCATGTGCACAATTTTTATATTAACTGTAATTTATAGATATCGAAATTTGAGTTTTTTTTGTTTGAGTCTATGGCTACTTTTCATAGACTATTTTCTTGTATTAGTAATTTGTCTGTGTTTTTATGGTAATAAAAAATGGCAGTTTTTCATCTCTAGAAACAGCCACGCGTTTAAATTATATTTTATTGTACCTGTTATTAACAATAGGTTATGGGCCCAGGGTCGCATATATTTTTTTAGCTAGAAATAGTTGTTTTTCTAACAAAGTTCGCGAGTGATAGATTGCAACAAAAATCATGTCGACGAACTATTTGGTAAATGTACCAAAGTTAAAAGGACGAGAAAACTATACGGAGTGGTGCTTCGCCGCGGAGAATTTTCTGATCCTGGAGAATATGGAGCATTGCATAAAGCCTGCTGCCGGGAAGATTATAGAAGCCGCTGATGATGCGAGGACCAAGGCTAAATTAATTCTTACGATCGACTCAAGTTTGTACGTGCACATAAAGGATGTCAAAACGTCGTTGGAACTGTGGAATAAACTGAAAGCCTTATTCGACGACTCCGGATTCAGTAGACGTATCAGTTTATTGAGAAATCTTATCTCGATTCGTCTCGAAAATTGCAGTACTATGACAAGTTATGTGACACAGCTAGTAGAGACTGGACAAAAGCTAAGCGGAACAGGATTTCAAATCAGTGACGAGTGGATCGGCTGTTTATTGTTAGCTGGTTTAACGGAGAAATATTCGCCGATGATAATGGCGATCGAGCATTCCGGGATCGCCATCACCACCGATGCCATTAAATCAAAGTTGATGGATTTGGACGAAAACAATAATGGCGACGCAAGCGGGGCATTTGCAATTTTTAAAAAAAACAAGGTTGGCAGCATTGGTCACAGTAGAGCAAAAGACAATGGACATTCGCAAATGTCAAAGTCAAAGAAAGTACTGCGGTGTTATAGATGTAAACAAACCGGGCACTATCGCAATCAATGTACTGTTGATAAGGATTCTAAGGATTCTCTAAATACCAAATCGAGTGAACGTAAACAAACAAATGCGTTCAACGCCGTCTTCCTAAATGGCAGTTTTTCAAAAACAGATTGGTATGTTGACTCGGGAGCAAGCGCCCACTTAACCTCAAATGAAGATTGGATTAAAAACGTCTCGACCGAGCATCTAATTAAAGAAATCGTTGTTGCGAACGAAGAAAAGCTTAGTGTAAAGTGCTCGGGTGACGTGCAAATTGCGACGGTTACTAACGACAGTGAATATGACGTGATTGTTGAAGGAGTATTGTGTGTGCCGAAATTAACCACAAACTTACTGTCTGTCAGTCAGTTGGTCAGAAAAGGTAACCGAGTGGTGTTTACTACCAGCGGGTGCAGTATTTACAACAGAAATGAGCAATTGGTCGCCGTAGCATCATTAACAAATGGAGTCTACAAATTGATAACTCCTGAGAGCACACTGGCCACAACATTTATATCTATAGACACATGGCATCGCAGATTAGGCCATGTAAATAGCTTGTACTTAAATAAGATGCCTGATGCAGTAAGTGGCATGGAACTTGAGAAGAAAAGTGATATTTCTCAATCGTCATGTATTGTTTGTTGTGAAGGCAAGCAGTCACGCCTTCCTTTTGGACATACTGGTTCGAGAAGTGATAAATTATTGGGTGTAGTTCACAGTGATGTATGTGGTCCGATGGAAAATGCTTCTATTGGTGGGTCCAGGTACTTCATGTTGCTCATTGATGATTACAGTCGTATGACCTACATATATTTCATGAAACAGAAAAGTGAAGCACTTCAATACTTCCAGAATTACAAGGTCAAAGTAGAGAACCAATTAAACAGAAAAATTAAAATACTACGCAGTGATAATGGGAAGGAATTTTGCAACAGAAGTTTTGATGATTATTTGAAGCAAAATGGTATTTTGCATCAGAAGTCGAATCCCTACACGCCGGAGCAAAATGGCCTGGCGGAGCGTTTTAATCGCACGGTCATTGAGAAAGCGAAATGTTTATTATTTGATGCCAAGCTAGGTAAAGAATTTTGGGCTGAGGCATCAAATACAGCAGTCTACCTGCATAACCGTACTGTTCTTCCAGCGTTGAATGATAAAACACCCTATGAAGTATGGACAGGAGGTAGGCCAGACATAAGTCATTTGCGAATTTTTGGGAGCCGTGTCATGGTGCATGTGGCAAAGGAAAAGCGCCAAAAATGGGACAAAAAGTCAGAGGAGCAGATACTTGTGGGCTATTCAGAGGACATAAAAGGGTATAGACTTTATAATCCCGTCACCAAGAAGATCAACACTAGTAGAGATGTTATCATAATGGAAGAAGTGTCAATGCCTGTGACAGAAAGCAAAGAATGCAATGAAGAGAATCTAGATTCAGTGGGGGGCATATCTTCAGATGTTTTAGAAGACACTATAATTGAAAGTCATGGTGACAAATCTGACCTGACATATATTCCAAGTGAATATGAAGATACTGAGTTGACTGAATCAGATGAATCAAAGTATAATGGAAGAACTGTTAGGCTGCGGAAGAAACCAGAACGGTTTGGATATTCAAATATGTGTGCTAATTCTACTTTGGAAGCTTGGGATGATGCTGGTGATCTGACTCTGCAGGAAGCATTGGCAGGGCCAGAAAAGGAGCAGTGGTTAAATGCAATTGGGGAAGAACTGGACAGTTTTAGTGAAAATGATGCATGGGAGTTGGTAGATGTTCCAAGTGCAGGCACAGTGGTGAAGTGCAAGTGGGTTCTTAAAAAGAAATATTGTGACAAACAAGTGAGATATCGTGCAAGGTTAGTTGCTAAGGGATTTACACAAAGACCTGGTGTAGATTATAACGAGACGTTCTCTCCTGTTATAAGACATT
This sequence comes from Diatraea saccharalis, assembly GCA_918026875.4. NCBI lineage: Eukaryota > Metazoa > Arthropoda > Insecta > Lepidoptera > Crambidae > Diatraea > Diatraea saccharalis. Next base: position 12,103,649 of record OU893337.1, read on the forward strand.
CAACTTTGCGTTATCTATTTGCATTGAGTGTACAGTTAAATATGGACATAACCCATCTAGATGTCACTACAGCATTTCTTAATGGTTGTTTAAAGGAAACTATATTTATGCAGTTACCTGAATATTTCCCTATTGTTGATTGTAACAAGGTTCTTAGATTAAAAAAGGCTATTTATGGTTTAAAACAGGCATCATTGGCCTGGTATGATAGAGTTAATGAAATTTTATGTAATTTAGGTTATGTCAAGAGTAAAGTAGAGCCTTGTGTATTTATAAAAGATTATCATAATAAAAAAAAAGTGATAGTTGGTCTCTATGTAGACGATTTTCTGATTTTTTCAAATGTAAAGTCTGAAACTGATAGTTTAATTGAGGCCTTAAGTGCTAAATTTAAAATTAAAAATCTTGGTGATGTCAAACATTATCTAGGCATGAGAATTAATGTTGATAGGAAGAACTGTGTTGTAACCCTTGATCAGAAGCATTATATAGAGCAGTTGATACAAAAGTTTAAGATGTCAGAATGTCACACAGTGGAAACACCTATTGAATGTAAATTAAATGTTGACAAATCTAGTGTCTGTAAAGATGATATTCCATATCAAAAGTTATTAGGATGTTTAATGTATCTTGCAGTGTTGACTAGGCCAGACATAGCATACTCTGTCAGTTATTTGTCACAATTCAATAATTCTTATTCAGATGTTCATTTTTCTTATGCTAAAAGGGTTCTAAGATACTTGTATAAGACTAGAGATTACGGTCTGAAGTACTCCAAAGAAACAGCAGATTTGGTAGGTTATGTAGACGCTGATTGGGCGAGTGATGCCTTAGATAGACGGTCATATACTGGTTATACTTTTCTGAAAAGCGGATCTGTTGTTTCTTGGGAAAGCAGAAAACAGCGCACAGTGGCATTGAGTAGCTGTGAAGCGGAATATATGGCTTTATCAGAAGCTTGTCGAGAGGCCATATATATGCGTAGACTAGAAATTGAAATAGTTGGATTTTGCAATAGAATAGTTTTATTTAGTGATAGTCAGAGTGCATTAAAACTTGCCAATAATCATCAGTCACACAAGAGGTCCAAACACATAGATGTGCGTTACAATTTCATAAAAGAAGTTATTGATGATAAGATTGTTGAAACTAAATATGTTGGGACTTCTCAGATGCCTGCTGATTTATTGACGAAAGGTCTGCCGAGGGCAAGGCATTACAAATTCATGGAGACTTTAGGACTCGTAAAGATTTAATTTTTTTTTGATATTCAGATTGTAATGTTTTTGGAGTTAACCTTTATTTATTTCGATATAGTGGGGGTGTAATTTATAGATATCGAAATTTGAGTTTTTTTTTGTTTGAGTCTATGGCTACTTTTTCATAGACTATTTTTTTGTATTAGTAATTTGTCTGTGTTTTTATGGTAATAAAAAATGGCAGTTTTTCATCTCAAGAAACAGCCACGCGTTTAAATTATATTTTATTGTACCTGTTATTAACAATATTAACAAAGGCAGAATAATGTTATAATGTATAATAAAATTAAAGAATAGTATGAAAAGTCCTTGAAAAATGTGACTTTAAAAATACAATAAAAAGTATTCAGACATTAATGGGAGTTAACAATTTTATTAATCTTAATGTACTTATTATGGACTTTGATTAATATTTTAACATTTGGAAATACTTAAAAACTGATTGCCAAAATTAGTTTATCTCAAGATAATTCTGTAAAACCTAAGATTTACCAATGTTTAAGGATAATAATCCATCTTTTTCTGTAATCGTTAGGTATTCATTTAGTATCACGCACTCGGTAAATTTTTGGTTTGAACTGTATGACACAATTAAGACATATTTTGTTAAATAAGTTGTGAAATATAACTAAAGATTTATAATTTCAACGGCCAAGCTAACTTTTATTTGAGAATACTAAATCGGCAACTGGTATTTCGACTAATGTAACCACCAAACAGCAGCTTTCAGAAAAACAATTGAAATTTTTGGATATTTATTTTACTTCAGTTATATTAAGATCGATATTTGCAAAATTTTGACTTATTAAAAATATATAAAACGCACACGTAGATCTAAACTGAGACAACTCAAAAATTTGAGCGAGTTTTGACTTAGTACAATATTCAAATACTCGGTGATCATACGCATCTATCCAACATAACAGATTCAATAAAGGTTCGGGGATGAGCCGCTAGATAACTTTAGCTTTTTTTTTGTTGAATCAACAGTGGTCGCGCTCCTGCCACGTAAACAAATGTATTGTCAGACCTCCAAATTAGTTTTTTGAGTTGTCTTAGTTTAGATCTAGGTGTGCGAAAAGAAGGTTACTATTATAGTTTCGTATTTGTTTTTTTAATAAGTTGCATTTTTACATTCAGATTTTTTGTCCAAAGTTATGAAGACTATGTTGTAGTATTTCAATACACTGCCCACTGAATTTATAGTTACTACAAACCTTTGGAATGCTGATTGATAAAATTCTACTTACCCGAATAACGAGTATCTAATTTAAACAAGTGCAAAACTTTTCGTTAATTTAATCGCCATTATTTTAATATTTTGTTATTTTAAATATAATAAGTAATTTAGTGAAAGAACGGAAAAATTACAGTTGCATTATTTTAATTCGTTTTCGTCATACTGGCGGTTACAATACGGTTAATGATGTAATACAGTTAATGTATAAACCATTAATAAATTCATTTACCTTACAACAATTATATTTAACTAAATACTTCATTTTATTATAGACACTAAAGACGTACCCATTAAACACGTTTCATTTAAAGATAACATAAGGAAAAGTTGTAAGAACTAATCAAGTCATTATATAAAGAGGTCGAAAACAAACATTATGTTTACAAAGTTTGTAAAATATAAATAAAAATTATAATTCATCCCATCTCAGAGCGCCAGGGATAAAGTGGATGTTTTAAGCATTGATCATTGGTAATATTTTTCGGTATAGCATTGTGAACGCAAGGTTGATCGAATATCATAGATGTTAGTTAGACAAAATTACATAGAGTGCTTCGCATAATTAAGTAGCCATTAGCTCTTTTATAATTAATACTTATAGTTTCGCGATATTCTCAAAAAGAAACCATTAAATATCGTGAATTTATCTTTATAAATTGACAATTTCACTAGCATATAAGTCGATAAGTATTGACTTTCAGAAAAAAAGCGTTATAGGACAAAATTACTAAAAAATATCGATATAATTTATCCAGTCTGGGCTGTTACCTGCATCGACCGCCATAGAGGGGGCTATCAATGGGTACTGCTAGGGGCAGGTTTGCAGGAGTGAGCCTCACATGACCTCGTGGAACCACATAAGGGAAGCGATCTCGCTTCCCTTATGCCGAAATGCATCGTAAAAAAAAGGAATTAATAGTAGAGTCATTTTGAAAAAAGACGTTTTATTAACAAATTACAAAAAATAGTGGGAGCACGTGTCTCACTCTCAAATGATATGAAGGTGAAGCTGAGAAATAATCTTTAAAAGTGTACATACATGTAATAAGAAGTGGGATGTTAATTTATTTATTTTATTTTAATACCTTTAATGTATAACTTATACGCGCAAGATAAAACCCATTGTTCATAAATATAATTTTAATAACGAGCAGATAAAAAGAACTCAGATTATAAAGGATCTTGGAATGTATCTAGACTCAAAGATGACATTATCTACTCATATTGATAATATAGCAAATAAAGTTTTTAGGAATTTGGGCTTGTTCTGCGTGTATGCAAACCTTTCCAAAATACAGCAGTTATTAAAACGGTATATCATGCATACGTAAGAAGCACCTTAGAGTACGCATGCACCATATGGTCTCCACAGTATAATATTTACAAAAAACAACTCGAGCGCATTCAAAGGATATTTATTAATCATCTAAATTTTCGTTGCCATAAGAGCCCTGAGTCATATCAGAACGATTGTATAGAGCATGGCCTTTTGCCCTTGGAACAGAGACGTTTGCTGATGGATATGTGTTTATTGCATGATGTTCTTCATAGTAGGGTAGATTGTCCAACATTACTATCAAAGATAATTTTTCGTACACCGAAATACCGTACACGCGACACCTCTTTATTCCATGTACCCTTGTGCCACTGCAATTACTCTAAGAATTCAGTTCTAGCACGTATTGTTCGGTTATATAATGTAAAATTTAATAGTGTTGATATCTTTGTTCACAATAAGCAGAAGTTCAAGGAAGAAATTGTAAATTTATTAATAAAGACAGAATGAATAGTTTTACTGATAGCACATGCAAGAATATTTATGAAATTTGGAATATAATGTGTATGTATATTTAAATAATTTATTTAGTGTCAATATCATATATGATATGTTTATAGTATTTTTTATTATATTGTGTGGTAAAATGTGCTGTTACGGAAAATCAAAATTGAAAATTGATCTCCCCACTCAGCGATTGCTTTTTTTCAACTTTGAATAATCAACGACACAACTACAATTGATATAATTTAAGGAAAACCTGTTATTGGCTTAGCTTTATGAAATATTCTTAGTGTAATCTAGTGTTAGAATAAGCTGTTGGTTTTCTAATAAAATAAATAAATAAACAAAATGTTAATTGTATTTGATTGATATGATTCCAATAAAAATTGAATTGAATTTTCACAAAGATATTATTGTCAAAGCTGCAGTATACGCCAAAGCAGCGGCTATACAAACTGTTTGCTGTCATTTACCACGAGGGTGATGAAGCTACCAAAGGGCACTATATCGCTTATGCCTACTATGGAAAATTGGGATGGAGAAGGTAAGTATTTTATTTTCATATTGCACTTACATGTGTTATTAAGCTCAGTGGTTTAGCTGATAAATGCCATGGCTCGCGATCTTTATTTTTCAATGGTCGGTCACGGGTTGGTTGGCGAGAAAAAAATATTATCTCTAGCTACTCTGTGCTTCGGAAGGTACGTTAAGCCGCTAGTCCCGACTGCATTTGCAGTCATTAATACTCTCCAATTCGCATTGGGTCAACGTAGAGTCCATCTTGCTTATCCATCCTTGCGGAAGGACTAAGACCCTGCAGTGTGCACATAAATCATAATGATGTGTTAATAATGTTTTATCACAAACAGCATGTTGTTCCTCTGTGCTCTGTAGCTTTGCGTATACCAACTTTAAAATCTCACTCTAGAAACACCTTTCTCTACTGTGTTTTTATCCTAAACAAAGGAATAGGCACGTCTCAAACTGTTTTTAATCATCACTTAAATAGGTTTTCGTTTCTGACTTTAAGTTTTCTGAATACAGTTTGATAAAACTAGGACTATTTGAATTGTGAAACAAAAAACGTTATTGAGTTGAGATTTTTACTTTTCTTAATTCTCGAAACTTAAACGGTTACAACAATAATATTCCACTTCCAAAAAACTGTTGTTATTAATCATGCATATCATATATCACAAAGCCATCAGAAAATATTAATGTTAGCTATGGCAATTTCTAGTGAAATCCATTCAATTCTTTTATTACAACTATTACATAATATTAATTCTAGGACGAGATGTTGCAGTTCATGAGACACATTGTCTCAAACCTTTGTAATCAAACCAATGTACTTTCTACATAGAAATACAAGACGTACATGTTGAAAGTATCAAACGTCTTTATTTACAATCAGTCTTATTTTAAATCACATTTATATTAAAAACACTATTTACAATAATTTTATCATGTTACACAATTGTTATAGAGAAGGACTCGAGCCAATTCGTAAGGCGAGTGGTGTAAGCAAATAAGTGTAGCATATTTTGTACTTTAAAAACTGATATTTAAATATTAATATTTTAGATCTCAGTATACACACTACATATATTAGCTTTATATACACTATAGAGGCGTAATAAAAAAAGAGTTTAGTAATAAATTGCTTCGTAGACACAAAACAAGTATAGAATCAAATATAAACCACCAATATTAATCCTTTAAAATGCTTAAATATACACTTATAATCACACTGCACAATCCTTACTTCCTTTCTCACTCGATATTTTTTTTTACTACACACTAAGCGTCAAATACATTTATGTACAATTTTAAACCACATTCTGTCACAAGCACCGATTCAACACTTTCCAAGTTTGTATGGTTCATTGACACTACATAGTGTCGGATTTACTGGCTGCACGATGTGGTGGTAACGTGTCGTGTCTCCTATACATGAGTAAATAGGGCATTCGTGGTGGCTTCGGTTTTAACACTTGGGCATCGCTCACTTGAGTCACGGTTGAGTCGTCATATCTGTAAAAATAGAAAAATTGTAATGCAATTGTCAACATATGCAATGGAATTAAAATGTCGTTTTATTCTCGGTTATGGTTGTCCACACAGATAAACATGAGCTTACAGAGACGAAAAATAAATGACATCATAGTTATCATCCTGTAGCACCATCGCCGAATTGAAAGAATTTCAAACGTGGACCTTTATACCTATTGATAGATATCGTAAACAGCTTAGGTTCACTCTACTATAACAAGACTATCTAGATACATTTGTGTGAACACAATAGCAATGTTTGCATAGGAGTGAAAGAGATATGTTAATGCAATCATTAAATATAACGACCGGGGTCACTGTACAAAATTCTCTCTGCGTGGTGACCGTATTATAGCTGTTTCTTAAAGTAAGATATCTTGCAAGATAGGCAGAGAATTGAAGGTTCACAAGGCAAGGTTCTTAAATACAAAATTCACCTCATCAAGTTTCATTACTCTACACACATACTTGCTAATTATTATGGCTTTTGACATCTTTCCATTGTGTAAATTATTTCTGCTTTCTATTGCTTCTAATGTTTTCAGTTTCAAATTGTTTTTTGTTTTTCTCTCTAAATGCCGAACCAACATAGCAATATATAATAGTCAAAAATTCCATAAATATTTACCGAATCCACCCCATTTGCTCGTGATAAGTGTCAGTGAGGTAATGTCCCTTGACAGCTTCCATGCCCTCGTGGTAAATAACAGCGAATAATTTGTATACCCACTGCTTTGACGTATACTTCATTTTAGACGACACTATTTCTGTAAAAATAAAACACAATTAATATCTCAATACTTATGAAACGGAAACTTTATTGTTTTATTAACAAAGTAAAGGATTCCACGATTAGGAGACGCAAAGTATGTACCATTATTGTGAAGATTAACAAAAGCAATATGATTATCCTAATACAGGATATATTATTCATATCCATATTAGGATATATCACTTTTGTTAATCTTATATTAGGCATTATTCTGTAATTTTTAAGATGTTATTCAAGTAACATTATTAATAGTTGTTTCTACCTATAAAATAACAATGGATTTAATGTTTTTGAACAAATTTAGTTTTCACCAAGAATTACTTTTTTGAAATCTACATAAACAACGATAAGAGTAAAAAGTAGTAGCAACTATCCAAAAATAATTAAGTTTTATAAATTAAAAGAAATTTATATTTAAATAGAAAAAGTGCTTATACTTATTATTCAATTAAACTAAAATGACTACAAAACGTAACAGGAATCAAATACCTTTTTATAACATTAAAATTATTTATAAATAATCAATTAGCTGAACAAGCACACCACTTACTTGGATGAATTTTGAGATCCATAGGATAATGAATTTTCTTGACTATCTTAGCCGTATGCCCCTCAGAATCTAACTGGAAACACTTCAGGTGCAGCAGAAGAACAACTGGCAATTGTTCCAAAGATAATTGTTGCCAAGCCTCAGACACTCCTTCCAGCGTGTCCTTAGTAGTTAAGTGCTCTAAAGCGTCTTATGTCTAAAAATGTTTATTAATAATGGCGGAACTGACAAATGGAAAGAAAAGTTAATGGTCAAATTAATCAGTAGTTTTCGTCTACAAAGTAGCGTTTATTAAGATTTTCAGAGACGAAAAATAATAAGTATCATATTAAAACATATAAGAAATAAAAAAAACACATGTTTCAATACAAAACTAATAGATCTGGAATCAAGCACATTTTTCCTTCTTTGAACTAGTAAATTTTGGATTTATAGGAGTACATTTTAATGCAAACAAACTGTTTTTCCATCCAACGATTTCGCCCACATCAATGGTAAAGTATCTTTTGAAATCGATCCAGTAGGTTTGGTATTTATGATATTAGTACAGATTTTCAAATATTTACAATAAATTTGCATAAAAAATTACCCTATGGATTTTAATTCCATCGAGTGTCGAAATATCAAGTTATTTTTATCAGTCAAGCTGTCGTATATCTATTCAGAACATTATATTAAAGCAACTAACAACATCATCAAACAACCTCAGATCTATGTGTGAGTTTGAAACAAACATTCTGCTCACTTTAACACAGAGCAATCACTTTCAAAAGCTCAGACATTCGAGTCTCGCTACTTAATTGCTCTCAATTTGTATAGGTGATGTCACAACATTGTACCTCTATATCCAGCTGGAGCGTGAGGAATGGTTGCACAGCGTCGGTAACGTCATGGTGAGGGCCGCGAGTGAGTCGCACGCGAGTTCTGCCCCTAAATATATCACCCACGGGCGTACGATGCGCCGCCCACCTACGTTCCACCGCACCACGGTTGCGTGGTCCCATCACCTGATTTAAAACCAGAAAATTTCTTTCTAAAATTTTTCATAATTTGTTACATTTGCTATCACACAAAGATATATATTTTTTAATTTAATTAACCTAAACATAGATCTATAAATGACGATAAAAAATTGTAAAATAATTGCAAGTGTTAGGTAGTGTAAAAATTAAAAGTTGGGGTTGAAAAATGTTATTTATAATGTTACCTATTTAGTTCTATGAGTTTACATTACCCTATATAGTAAACTATAGTTAATATCCTATATATTATAATATATGGAGTATAATAATACTTGCACAGCAAAATGAATCTATAAAATAATAAATCAAAAAGAGTAATATAGCAAAACAAAATATTATAAATTATGACCACAGAAACGAATTAAAAAGAAACTAGTAGGTATTAACTTTCATTATATACATTTCTTTAGTGTGATGACATGATACAAAAGAAAACAGGGTTTGATGCAAGTTCTTCTTACTATAAAATAACTAGTTGTAGATTCGCAAAGCAATGGCATTGTTTTTCAACCTTCACAAATGTTTGTGCCTAACAACCTAGACCAAATAAATTATGTATATTGATTTATGTAAACAACTGACCTTCCATTCATCATCATCGTCATCTTCCTCTTGAGCGTGCTCTTGAGAAATGACGCCATTTTGTTGACCGTTGCTGTCTTTGATCTCTACTGGTTCCACGAGTTTCATCAGCTGTAAAGAAACATGGTTATGAAATATATGACTTCGAAATATTGAAAATATGAAAACTTAGAAAAATTATTAGAGCAAAAATTCTTTTGAATAGTCTATTATTATTTTATCAATCGAGTATTAGAAAACTACTTAATAAACCAGGCTGAAAATAGACTGATAAAATAAAAAGAATATACTGAAAAACATAAATTTTTAGATAATAAGATACAATATCCTATTTACCTACCTACACCAAAGGATACGATTAAAAAATATACATAGACAAAATAAAATCTGTCACTTATCCACTTACCTCCAGCATCTCATCATTCAGGGAATTCAGCAGACAACTAAGAAATTCTTCAGCATCCTGTTGCCCGCCCTCCTGAGAGCCAGGGAAGGAGCGGAGCGCCCTCAGCACGCGGAGCCCCGCACCCCCTTCGAGCGGAGGGCCTGCGGGAACTGCGGGGCCCCCGCTAACCGCACCCTCCCCACGGCCCCGGGCCCTGCCTGCAGGGACTGTACCTACCGCCGCGCTATACTTGTAAGAGAGCTCAACCCTGTGTAAAAAAAACAATTGGTTCAATCATTAGCCAGCAACATGGCCCTAAATTTTTGTTAAAGAAGTTCCTATCCAATAGTGACAACCACATTCAATTAAAGTTATTGGAGTTTTAAAAAGAGGCAAATCAAATGACATCTACACAGCAAATTTATCTGATTAGATGATATCATCAGGACTTTAAAAGATAATAAATTTAATAAAATTAGTGTACATATATATTTTATACGATGACGAGATGTGCTAGGCAATAAATAACGTTGATGAAATCATGAATTCAATCAAAGATTAATCAAGTGCTATAGAATTGATCTTGATTTTCATTACTCAATTAGTTGTAGTAGTCACAATCAATACTTGTACTACAAAGAGAAAGTTTATTTGTTTGTTTGTAGGGCTTAATCTTCATGAAAACTGATATGATCATGAAAATTCTTTCACCTACAGGAAACTTCATCATAGGCTATAAATTACGCGGGCGAAGTCCCGGTAAATAAGTAAATTTGTGTTTTTATTGTCTTACAGTGTAAATGCTAGAAGAAGATCTGTACCCAACTTGCATGTAAGAATCACATTTATTAAATGAAACAACCTTTAAACGGTTGCATCGTGTTTGTATTTAGTTTCATTGACATTTCGCACCACTTTACAGTTCCGTGTTCACATAAGACTAAGGTTTTGTTTATCTTTTTAATTAAAAGTATTTCAAAAACCAATATTATTGGACACATTCATAATACAAAAAAAAAATGTTATGTCAATGTTTACATTTATTAAATTAAAAAATACATTTGAGTTATTTATTTACCCGTAGCTACCGTTCCAACGTTGAGAGTCTTTACAGAAATGAAGGTTGGCATATACCTACTACCAACTTGGAATCTAGTAATTAGTCAAATAAAATCTCAATCCAGATCACACATCGCAAAACCAAAAGATACAGTTAGTTCATTCTGTAAATATTGAATCAAAGGGAGCAATTCACTTTTTCTTGTCGGAGTTGGTTTCGCCAGTTCTTCTCAGCCATATTTTTATTTTGTATTGTGAATGTGATCAATAGTATTGGGTAACACGGAACTTGTAAAGGTCCGAAACGTCAATAAAACAAAATACAAACTCGATGAAACCATTTCAAAATATTTTATTTATGGATGGTGCTCGTGAAAATATAAGAAATTAATATTACTTTAATTAATTAGATATTAATACAGAGGAGATCAGTTACTTCACAGATCTTGTAAAATTATATGCATGTTATCTAAAGATAAATTAAAGTTTCAAAATTAGTGTCATTAGGCACATGAGAAACTAATTGTTTTGTAATGTCGTCAAACTGTACTGACGTGTGAATTGCTATTGAAATTATTGCAATAAAACTAATGTCATACAACTATTTTCGTAATTTACACTAACTTTCTCTTTTGAATAATTGACACAATTCCCATTATATAATAATTAAGTTATTAAACTTGACTATTAATTTCTTGAAAATTCTTTGTTTTTGAACGAATTTTGTGAACATTCCAGTTCACTAATTACAGTTGAACTTTCTAAATTGTTACCTATTATAAATAATGTTTCAAAACCTGATATGTACTTACATAGAGTCAATTACTGGCGAGCTTGATTTTCCACGGCGTGTTTGATACGGCAATGCTTTGAGCATGTTGTAGAAGGGCGGGCAAGCGATCAACGCCTGGAGAATTGCGTTCACATAGCAATAGTTGGAACGATTTGTTAGTCCCCGCGGTAAGAGGGATACCTGCCTATTATCCAGTTGATATTTAGACAGGAACTCTGGAATGGAATTTATGTTAATTTAAAATGATGATAGAAATAAAACCGATAATTCATTCATTAATTAAAAATATGCTTTGATATCACTTTGTTTACCATTCTCATTCAATTCAATTAATTCATTGAGATCAAGAGAACAATGTTTAAGAGATATCAGATTCACTATGCAAAGACAAAAATATATAAAAGTGATATGACTGTTTAAATAAACGAAAGCGGTAGTTACCTCCCATTCGATATGAATTGGGGTCATCACTGAATGGTGATAGTTGCACGGAGTGAGCCACAGTAGTCGCCGGTCGAGGCGTAGGCGAGCTCTTATCAACAACAGGTGCCTGCATAGGTGATACCTTCGCTACAGGCTTCTGAACATTGGTAGCCGCTGGCGGCGTCAATGTAGTAGAGCTTGAAAATTCTTCTGTTGTCACAGCTGTAGTCTGTGCTGGAGCACGGGAGGCAATCGAAGGTTTAGAAGAAAATAAGCTTGCCCAAGATTTTCCGGGAGCTGGTTGTTTGCCATCAGAGAAGGGAGCGGCTGGACCCTTCGTGGGTTCTCCAGTTGGTGGAGCCACTTTGGGAGCTGCGGACGACTGATTATTATTAGCAGATGCTGTCGGAGGAAACGATTTTGCAACTGCTGGAGCTTCATTGGTAGCAGTCTCAGACGATTTAGCTTCATTAGAGACCCATCCTGGTTTCGAGGCATCAGTTTTAACAGCTGATGCAACCTCTTCACTAGGAGAAGTCACCGGTTTTGTCTGAGAATTTTCAGCCGGTCGATCAGATTGTTTAGGACTGCTGGGCCCTTTGGTAGATATTTTGAGATCTTTGACGGGAAGAGATTCCACAGCAGCAGCAGCAGTAAACGTAGTTGCAGTTGCAGTAGTTGTTACCGGAGGAGTTGTCTGCTCTGGAGTCTTTTCCAGCAGAGTATAATTTTTATTTTGGCTGTGACCCTGAACGAAGCTCTTCGCGTGCACATTAAATTGATGAGGTTTCTTTTGATGTGGCGGCTGAGGGTGTTGCGGAATCGGCACTGGTGGCGGATGTTGCAGGGGAGGAAGGTAAATTGGCGGCATGTGTTCGACACCACCTTCGACAGGAGATCCATAAGGCGGGCCCGCGCAATTGGCACTAGCGTAATATGCATTCACCACTTCCTGTTCCATCACAACTTCCTGAGGATATTGTTCTAGGGCTTTCTCTCCTGTATCGCCTTTCACGGGCATCGGATATTCTGGACAATAAGGTGGGTACGCATACGGACCGTAAACCACTGGCTGATATTTAGGTAGATGGTATGACGGCGCACCTTGAGCCTGTGCCGCATGATAGTATTGTGGATATTGAACATAATACGGCGGCAGCTGCGGTGGAGGCGGGGATGGAGCGCGTTTGACGCGTCGGTCCCTGTCCTGTATACGAGGACGATCTTCTTGTGGTTGGATATATTGGGGCTGGGGTTGATAATACTGGCCCATGTAACCATGCACGTTCACGTTAGCGGTCACTTGACTGACGTATACATTAGGAGCGGCAACAGGCCAGTGATGGGGATGCGGGGACGGGTAAGCAGGCGGCGGGGCCACATAAGGGGGTGGAGGCGTATGCGGATGGCCTGAACCCGCGCCCCGCGCTGGCGAGTGTGGTGCTATGTCCCACTCCCCTTCCGATAGGCTATCGAGCCTGCTCGACACGGTCGGTGGTCCCGCAGTACTAGACGAACACGATGAGGTACCTAGAAGACAAATAAGGAAGAATTAAAAAAAAGCACTAAAAAGCACCTTACTATATGGCGACTCTAGCAAAAGTTGATTGCAGGAAATGAATAGACCAATGATAGTCATTTCCATTCCTTTCAACTAACATATTAAAAAACTGAAATTTGCAAAGTTCGAAACTTAGATATCAATACAAATACGAAAATATAAATAGAATATGACTTGGTTATTGACTTTTGAAATTTAATTTACTTTTATACATGAAAGAAAACCGGAAAGGTTGTCATGGAGAAATCAAGAAAACTTAATTATATACTTACGAACTCAGAAACTATAGTATTAACAAAGGGAATTATTAATCATTAGAAAAAATGAACCAAGCGACTCATATATGACTAAGAACTAGTACACATCAAGTGCTCGGCGTTTGAACGCGTGTGGATAACGTACATTAAACGCTTAATACGGCGTTCGACGAGCGTTAGCAGACCGAAAGAGAATTTCTGGCAAAGTTCGAACCTTTGCTCTAAAAGACAACGACATAGTCAAAGAGAATATTGACACTAAGACAAAATGATGCTTGAAATTGTTGCCATATTGTTCCCAAAAATGGCAAAAATTAAAAGATTTCTTATAACTTATTTCTATAATCAGAAATCTCCATATCCCAAATGGCTTTTGAATTTCTTCTATAAACAAAACTGCCAATTACTCATGACGACATAACAGCGCGCGGTTAAATGTACACTAAAATGGTGGCATATATTTGATTGCGCGGCTAACGTCCATACAACTAATGTGCGTTTTGCGCTCTTAGCTAGAAGACAAGGTTTTCAAAACATTCAAGCGCGTTTCAAACGCCCAATATGTACACTTAGTTATGCGTATATATAATTAACAACAAATAATACGAAAAGTAATATATTCTAACAACTAAAATTCATGTCAGTTAAATTGCCCTTAAATAATAGAAAATAATAACAGGAGAATGATTGAATTGGGAATATAACGAATTACTCATAATTAATATATTGGTAAGAAAATTATTTATGTATTTCAATATGGTCGAAAATTAGTAGTGACATTATCTGTTAATACTAGCATTTTCATATAGTTATTATAATAATAATAAATTTTAATAAATAATAGACAACATCACATACATGGCTCAGATTCCAAGATGAGTAACTAGATCTCCCATATTATGGAGTATCTGAGACAACTAAGATATAAGTTATATTAATGTAATATTCATAAAAGATTCGATCAGTACTTACCTATGGCAGATTCGGTCTGACCTAAGATGCGTGTGGCCGCCGCTGCTTCATGTTTGCGGTCGTACAACGCGCACTGCAGGCTACTCAGCTCCGCTTCTTTCAAATCTGATAAGTCTAGGAACTCATATTCCTGAAACACGCCACCGATATTTAATACAGCACTCAAGAAAAGTGTCCTCCTCATCATACCACATTAAACGGTACACTTAAAAACGAACCACTCACCAAAACCATAGCGCTTATACCAATGTATGTAGATGTTGAATAAATTTTAATTAAATAAATTATTCTTAAGCGTCCCGTTTCCGAGACTTATGGTAACAAACTAACAGTCTTATCGATAACAGTCTTACTTATAAAAGTTGATCAATTATACGTTAATCAACAAATGAACTAATACTAAATAACTTTTTAATTATGTTCTTCACATAATTTTCTACGTCACTTACAAACGGCAAATGACAAAAACAAGAAATACGAGTAGCACATGTTGATTTAAATTCTTTAAAAGATTAAACAGACTTCAAAATCTTAAAAAATAAATTTTATTTTACTTCTAGCTGTGCCCGCAACTTCGTCTGCGTGGGAAATATTTTGGTAGAATTCTTTTATTCCTACGAATGGAGTCGAATCGAATAAGATCAATGTGCTTAATGCGGATCGGTGGGTGTTCACGTTGCTGATGCAGCCAGGACTAACGGCTTAATGTGCATTGTGCCAGTGTTGTGCACAGTGCTCAAGATAATAATGTTTTGGTCACCCATCCTGTGAACGGTCCTTACGAATGTTATTTTTCTATCTTTTTTCTTGTTTCTCGCGCTCTGGTTGTCACTTGTGTCTTAGCATTTTAATCGATCCTTTAAACTATCCTTATTTTGTTTTTGATCTTTTTAAATTATTATTATTTGTCTAGTTGTATGCACAATCGGCTATTTATTGTTCTATTTTCCATGTAATGCTAGGTTGCCTGGAAGAAATCGCTTGCTAGCGATGAGTTTGTCGTTTGTACTTAGTTATGTAAAATAAGTATTCAAGTATATCCTTGTTTATTTCACTGCAACTTAAACCGAATGCGCTAACCCACTACGCCGTCGGACCTCTTATACCTAAGATATATTATAAAGAGGAAAGATTTGGTTATTTGTTTGTTTGCAACGAATTTGCCCCAAAACTTCTGGATCGATAGTTTCAGAGCGATGCTACCAACGGGAAGCTACATCACGGATGTCATAGGCTATAATTTTGCGGCAAAGTTGCGGGAAAACAGTTAGTTCATTATACCTTATGAAAACTTATCTGCGATACGCCTGTGCAGTATGAAAGCAACACGGGTTGGCGATAATCGAAACTACTTTCTCGATCTCTATTGTGTAAACTGCGAGCTCTTTTAGAGACCAAGCGCATATCTCTATCAAAGGAAGTTTCATACTCATACCATACTGCATGTATGTTGCGGTTAGCAGTTAGACGCGCTATGCGATCTTCAGAAGTTTCCTGAGATCAAACGCTTGTTGTATGAGTTCTCCGAGAGCTCAAGAGATTGTCTCTGACGGTAAATGCTTTAAATTCAACTTTATAGTGCATGAGCCTCGCGATGGGTAGGTAAATACGCTTCGCGTTATTTAAGTGTTACCCTAGACAGAACGCTTTCCGTCCAATCTCTTTCTTTGTCAATAAAAGTCGGTCGGTACATGTCTGACGGAAGATACGTGGAGTTTTATTTATTGATGATATAAAAAAGATATATACATATTTTAATTTTGACTTGGCCCATCCTCCTTAACGAACGAATAATAAGGAAGGCCTGAGGCCCTGCGGGACTTAAAAGAGCTGATGATGATGATAATGAGGACACCGTCTCATGGGAGATGAAACCCGGCAAGCTTTGGCCGCGTCACCAGAACACTCAAGTATTTTACTTGACATTGGTCCCCTTGCAGATGGAAAATTGGAGAGGCTCGGGTAAATCGATTGCCTTTCCCAGACAGACGAAACCGTGCAATGCTGGGGCGGCTGCCAACCACCTCCGCTGGTCCCGACGACGACGTGAACCTAATCTGATAAAAATATGCGTTCACTGTAAACTACTCGATACTTAATTGCATCATCGGAAGGCTCTTTTCGCTTCTTCTCCTACTCGCGTGATCGTATACCACACGTCCATTATAACCTGAACCGTATTTAATATCATTGGCCATTTACAAATGAGGCCAACTTGTTTTGGAGATTTCAAAATTTTGGAATCTTTTTTTTTTATTTTTCATCATACAAATTATCATTTAATAGACAATATTAATTCGTAGCTGGGTGGCGCTACTGATAAGCGCCGCTGCGATCGATATTGCTAAGTAATTTTCGCAAGAGTTGTTCACGGGATGGGTGACCAAAAATTATTAAACAAAGGCCTGAGACCCTGCAGTTTGGCTGTCAAAGAGTTAATGATGATGATCAATATATCAAAGACGAAAATTTAATAAAACAGTTATTATTTCATAGCAATTTTGGCGAACACGTCACTTCAAATTGACATAACTTTTTTATTTGTGAACCGATTAAAATAAATCTTGCACTAAATGTTAACAGAAAATACTACAATATAATAGTGAAAACTGCATTTAAATCGGTTTAGCCGTTTCTGAGATTATCGTGCACAAACGCACAGACAAATAGACAAACCGAGAAACAGACAAACAGACGAAAAAAAAAACATTGTTTTGTGTTCTATTACGCTTATAAATGTCCCTCATAGCAGTTTTTTTTCATATATCTTCAATGTACAGACATCGATCGGTTACGTTTTCATTATAGTATATATATAGATTTTTAGTGATGTGCTAAGAATGTTAACAAAATAGGCGACGAAAATACGCTATGTTTATAGGCCGAAATATACATACCACTCACTAACTCATAAGAATGATAGTTTCGATCAGATGCTACTTAGTAGCAGAAAATTAATACGTGTATACAACTAGTGCATGATTGTGAATAAGCACGCTAGTAAATGGTAAGCCGATCTTTTTTTCGGAGCTAAATACACACGTTTTGAAAGTATTAAAGCAAGTATTTTGCTATATGATTTTGTTTTCATATGTAGTTCATGATGGATCGCTGATCAAACTTTAAATTTCTTGTAATTACTTTATTATTGAGGAATTCGAGAAAATTACGAGGCATAATGCGTATCAAAGCATATTAGAATAAAGAAACTGTTAAGTATTCGAACAAAAATAAAAAAAAAACAGTGCGTAATATTAATGAATTTGATCATTTTACATACGATTACGCAAAGTAACATGTATTTTAAACTATTTATGAGTATGTGTATCTCAGATGCGCTGAAAAGAAGCAAGTGAAGCGAAACTTAGTATGCTACTGAGATCTGTGATTTCATGAGCGAATGTACACACTCGGAGAATATGGTATGCAGCAGCAAACAATTGTGATCTTTAATTAACAATTTTCAAAATTAGTTTTTATTCGACTGCGTTTGGGCCCGAAATGACCCCATTTTAGACCGACTACTGTCAAAAAAAGGAGGCAGTTCTCATTTCGACTGGTTTTTTTTTCTGTTTGTTTACCTCTGACTTGTTACTGGGTGGTTACCGATCGGTTTAATGATTCTTTCTTTATTTGAAAGCTAGCGCTTGCCGTGTGGCCCCAATTTGGTCCAGATCTGGCAATGGCATCTATGTATGACAAACCATATTGGTCTTAGCATGAAGTATGCGTGTTGTTCGTTACCCTAAAACTTAAAATATCGCTTAATTGCGTGAAATAAAAACTTAAAAAAACTGCTTTCGGGCGGTTAATATTTAGTTTACTACAAAAAAATCTCAGCTCGACGTCATGTTTCTTAAGAGAATAAACCGTTTTTAAGATATGTATTATTTTTTGTCACTTGAAGTCGGCTGCATTTTTTTATAGAAATCGAATCACTAATTTTGCTTTTATAACAAAATAATTGGAAGTGGCAACAAATAGCAAAATACTTATAAGATTATGATGTAAGAAATCGAAATAACCATGGTTGCCAGATCTAAGTTACCCGCAACACACGGATTGACAAGTGTAAACAGGTAATATGTTATTGTTAATTAAGTATTTACACTTCCGTGTTTTTCAAATTAATTATATATAAGTTAAAGTTTATTCTTTTATCTACATTAAAACCGTTCAAGTAAGAGTCGGACTCGTGTACGAAAGTCATGTTTATATTATTCTGTTTTTTAGTATCTGATGTTATAACGGCAAAAGAAATACATTATCTGTGAAGATTTCAACTGTCCATCTATCACGGTTCATAAGATACGGCCTAATATAGATAATAGCGGAAAAAAAACACGTTCGTTGTATTGAAACCCACTTAAATATTTATTTTATTATTTTTTTTTTAGTATTAGTTGTTAAAGCGACAACAGAAATACATACAGCATCTGTGAAAATTTTAAATGTCCAACTTTCACGGTTCATGAAATACAACTTAGTGTCAGACTGACAGACATAGAGAGCAAAGACATAGTTCCCGTATTACCTTTTGGGTATGAAACCATAAAAATACGGTTGCATGTAAAATAAGTGCTGCAATTTAATTATGTTTTTAAAGACCAGAGACTGTGAGCGGTTTTTTGATCAGAAGCCTCAAAATTTATGGACTATATAAATTTTGAGGCTTCTGATCAAAAATCTTCTGATCAGAAGCCTCAAAATTTATATAGTCCCTACGGACATGATCGCGTTGCTATATAAATTTTGAGGCTTCTGCCATTTTGTAGGTAGCTACAAAATGGCAGTAAGCTATCCTACAAAATGGTACCTACATACTTTAGTTAAATGTAAATAAATTTATTAAAAAATATTAATTTGTTTTTAGATTTATTAAATGAATGGTATAATTTCATGTAAAATAAAAATAATCAAAAAATTGTCTACTCTTCTAATTAAGAAAAAAATACGGGAAATATTTTTTAATATTTTATTATTTTTGGATGTAGGGACTACATCCAACATTCTAATTAATAAAGATATAACCAGTGTCACTCGGGATGGTGCAAAGTTTCTATACACAAAATCACACACGTTTTTGAATTATTTTTATTAAAAACCCTTAGATAGTGAGAAAACCACCACTGCCTTAGTGAAGATAGATAGTATCAAGAGTACTGAAAGAATATTTTACTAAAAATTGCCTTCTTAAATAAATTAAAAACTAAATCTAAGCTTAACCGAACAAAAAAGTAGGCACGGCGGTATCATACTTTTCTCGAAGCTATTGGGGCTATTTTTGATCCCCTGTATAATCGTTTTAGTTTTGTGAATTGTTATTATACTCATCATTATTTAAAACATTTTAATTTCATAATGAACTTCACAGCAAGCAAGCCATTAAGTGCGTTTATTCATCTTAAGTGTTAACATGTTTGAATTTCGCCCCCTAGGTTTTAATTCAATATTGTGGTTTATATTTAAAGCTTCCTTTAAAAAACATCTATCAGCGGAAAGCTTGTGTTGTGTAGGTTGCGGTGATATCACTTTCATACAGTAATTCACTCTAACACGTAAGTAACTAACAAAATCATTTTAATAAATCTGCCAAAAGTACCTATTTATATCAACACTTGCGGGTCATTGACGCCCATTGTGGCTTTGACTGTGCAACAAAAGATGGCGAACAAGTATGCAGTTTGTTTAGAAATAGTTACTGATAGAAGATTTACAACATAAATGTACAATATGCACTGAACAATATGACTTGCAATGTGTAAATGTTTCGGAAAAGCGCTTTAATAATACAAAAACAACGACCTAGGAACATAAGTAAACTTGGAATTTTCAAGAATGAAAATCGAAACAGCCAAAACGTGATAACTCAAATACTCCACTAAGAGAAAAGACGGATTCAAAAGAAAATGAGACTAAAAAGAACCAACTCGTGAATATTAAAATTACTATAAATAGAAGTACCTAGATCACAAAACAGTAGATATAACATTAACTCTAGCAGATAACAAAGAGACAAAAGTAATGAAAACATTAATGACAAAATTAGATTTTCTAAATCCCAGGAATACCTTTATAATAATAATATCGATTCATAAATAGTAGACGAAAAAGGCTCTATCTCTCTGTCAAGAAACACAATAACATCTCACAAAGTTCCCCAATCGCAAAATAAAAATGAAGTTGAATTATTTCATTGCTTCAGTTTTCTAACTATTTTACAATTATCGGATAAGTGAAATCTTAAGATTAAGAGATTAAGATAAGTGAGATTTCACTTATCCAATAATTTTATGAATTCTATTCAAACACTTCCTGAAAACAATTTTCACATTATGAACGTGTCCAATAAGTATTGTCAGACGTTAAAACTATGCTTTAATAATATGCAGTGACTAATATTTCAGTTTCATAATAACAAACTAAGTAGTTAAGTATCCGAAACGATAAAAAAATTAAGTCGGACGTGCTTATACTATTATTATTGTAAACTTGTTTTACTTAATTATGAAAGCTATCAAAGTAAGTTAAAATTAATATAAATACGTACGCAAAACCTAACAAATCTCTATTAACTATCTCTACAAATTAATATAAAAGAAACTTTAAAATAATCGCACTAACAACACTTTACAGAAATATTAAGATGACCTGTCACGTCTCCTCAAAATTCTATTACTTCCCTTCATCAGCAGGCAATTTGTAACTTCCACTTTATCACAGGGAGTTAAATCTTTTCTGATTCTATTTATTAAACGACAAAATCAAAATGCGTGCTTTATAATTTTCTGAACTAGCGCTAAGACAACAATTGATAATTCTAAATATTCAAAACATACAAAATGCAGACTCAAAGTATCATTAAAATATCTTCACATCTTAACTGATTTTATGTTAAAGAAAAACACTTAGTAAGTACAATCGTAATCTATGAATTATTTTCCTACAACATGAAATCCACAAAGAAAAGAACTTACTTTTAAAAACTCCATTCTCGTGACAACCACGACCACTTCTTGTGAAACTCACACGGTAGGTAACTGTCTTACTGAGACTACTAATGAGAGAGTTGTCGTAAGGCCTACCTAGTAGCTACCACCTGCTTGAAGTGGGGGACTCTATCAGTCAGGTTGCTATTATATTTAGCCCCGCCTTAAGCCCCGCCCCGCTCGCGCTTCAAAGTTCGAACTCTGTAGAAATTGACCCCGTTTTGATTTACCTTTGTTTTTCTTCAACAGAAAATCCTATAAATATCTTTGGGTTTCTAGTTTTCTTAATTTGCTCTTGAAGAACTTTTACTCGTGCTTTTTTTTAATATAAGTCTTCACCTTGAATTAAGACCCGACCACAGAATATACTCAAAATAGAAAGATCCGCTTACTTTGTTTTTAATTTTCCAAAAATTTTCAGGCAAAATTTAAGTAACGAACAAAACGAAATTGTTGGTTAAACTGTGTATTAATTAGAAACAATTTTAATTTTCATATTATTCAAGACTACTTTCCCGTTATAACGTACAAATGACAATAAATAGATGTATCTATTACACAAAACAATACATATAACATTAACTCTAGCAGACATTAAAGAGACGAAAGTAAAGAAAGACTTTCATGATAAAATTTGTTTTTTTTTTAATCCTAGGAATGCCTATATAACATGAATATGGATTCATAAATAGCAGACGAAAAAGGAGCTATCTCTGAAAAGAAACACAAAAATCCCTAACAAAGTCCCCCAAACGCAAAATGAAAATCAAGTTGAATTATTTCATGGCTAAGCAGTAAATAAACAGTTAATAAAGATTGCTCTTAAGCAAATAATTTCATGAATTTTTCACAAACACTTCCACAAAATAACTATCCCACTATGAACGTGTCCAATAAGTATTGACAGACGTTAAAAATTTGCTTTCATAACTTATATTCCAGTTGTGTAATAAAATAACAAACTTAGCAGTTAAGTATCCGAAATAATAAAAAATAATCAAGTAACACGCGTTTATACTTTTGTAATTGTAAACTTGTTTAACTTAATTATGAAAGCTATCAAAGTAAGATAGAATAGATTGATATATATGCATACGCAAAAACTAACAAATATCTATTAACTCTCGGTCTCTAAAAAATATTGTAAAAGAAATTATAAAAAATCGCAGTAACAACTTTTTGCAGAAATATTAATATGACCTGTCACGTCTCCTCAAAATTCTACCACTTCCCTTCATCGGCAGGCAATTTGTACGTAAAACCTCACTACGTCTTCTACTTTGTCACGTGGTGTTAAAACATCTCAAAATATTGTAAACCAGCGCTAAGACAACAATTGATAATTCTAAATAGGTATACGAAATGCAGACTCAAGGTATCATTAAAATATCTACACGTTAAACATTTAAACTGACTTAAAGTTAAAGATAAACACTTAATAAGACTACAATCGTAATCTATAAATTATTTTCCTACAACATAAAATAATAAAAAAAAGAACTTACTTTTAAAAAGTCCATTTTCGTGACAGCCACGACCACTTCTTCCGAAACTCACTCGCTAACTGTCTGATTGAGACTACTGCTAAGAGAGTTGCCGTAAGACCTACCTAGTAGCTACCATCTGCTTGAAGTGGGGGACTCTATTAGTCAGGGTGCTATTATATTTAGCCCCGCCCACAGCCCCGTTTCCCCCCGCGCGGATGAGTTTATGCATTTAATAAGCGGCTATAAACATAACTTAATTGAAAATGAACATTCTCAAGTTGCTCGCAATGGAACTCTAACCCGTAATGTGTTTCGATCTGGCCATCTTTTTTCTAGAAATCGGCGCCGATTTTACTTACTTTTTCATCTTACCATGGAAAACTATCATTTCATACCCAATAATTTGTATTTTTTGTAACTTCTTTTTGTTCTTTTTTTCATAAATAACTCTATCTTTTAATTAAAGATAGAGTTCTCTATCTTACGAATACAGTAAGAAAATTGATTCTGAAATTTCTATGTCTATCGCTTTTAGATAGAGAAACCAGTGGGTGTGAAAATAAGGTCCTCATTTTATTGCAATGCGACGAGACTATACGGGCAATGTTAAAAATATGTTCATGAACATATCGATTCTTTCATAAATTCAATTGGCTTTGTAGATTATTAATACATTGATAAAAGGATAATAATGAATTTTATATAACTTAATAGTAAGCTCTAAAAAGTGCATAAATGTGGACTCATGTTATGAAGAAAAATAATTTGATTGTTTGCGTCAAATAGGCTCCGAAACTACTAGTCTGATTTTAAAACTTCTCTCACCTACGGGTAGCTTCATCATACGCGGTTGACATAGGCTATATTTTACGAGTGTGAAATCGCGGAAAACAGCTAGTTTCATAATATAAATAAATAACATAATTTTGTAAGACGATATGTAGAGACGTGGCTTCTTTTTCTTTGGGCCAAACGTATTATCTACTTGGAATCTCGAATCTATATCCAAATGAAATAGAACAATACGTGCTAATATTAAATAATAATAGTTTTTAAACAAAGAGGTAAAATTACCACGGTACCCACATCATTACAAAGAAGTCGTTTATGGTTTTGCCTGTTTTTCAGTTTGACTATTATTTGAAAGCTCTGTGTTATTAACGACGCTCTAAACAATACAAGAGTTGTTTTAGAAACAAAACGATTTCTTTTATGATGAGGGTCTTAAGTTTTTAACAGTCTTTATATATATTATATTGTGTGTTAGTGATCGTTTCTAGAAACTATCAAAGGTTCAGCTTATATTATTCTAGAAAGATATACAATTGGCACCAAAGATCAAATTATTCTGATAATGTCTTCTGTTATCTTTAACAGAATGTTGTAGCCTTCAGAATGATGGCTAAAAACTGGCCAAGCGTGAGTCGGACTCGCGCATGATGGCTAAGTAAACTTGGAAAGCCAACTTAAGTGTGACAGTTTAGTTGGTAGAGTATGGGAAGTCACTTGGCTCTAACGTTAATTACCCTTAATAAGTCACAAACGTTTCACTAAATCGTAAAACGGCCTTCCTATACTGCCCCACACTATCGGGCAAGATGAAAATTATCACCACTTTACATTTAGGGGGTAACCTAAACTTTGGTTTTTAAAACGAGTGACCACTGCAGACTTGAATATTTTGAAAAATGTTGATAATAGAGCAATAATATACGCAACTGATCCACAACAATAGTTTAGAATTGTATTAAGTAATTATTAATTTTAAAAACTTAAGCAGTTATTAATTTAAATAAGTCTGGTGAATTTGGACTATCACTAACGACAACCTGAAGAAATTAGACTTAGTGTAGGGGCCCCATTACATCTGGACCCTGATTTTTGCGTCAAATGGTCTTTTTTGGCATTCGAAATCAACTTTGACTTATTTTGTTTTGTTTTCACTTTTTTTGTGAATTGTGGTTAACTTCTGAATAAAACTCAAAATTGCGTAGAAAGATTTCCGTAAAGGTGTGATGTCACTTTTTTAAGCTCTTGGATTGAGCAAAAATTGGCCTAAACAAATAAAATACAAAAAAATCTGTGATATATTATGATATACCTATATGGTTAATTTTAAAGTATACCAAATACTTTAAAATTAACTTTAATTGTGAATACAAATCTTTTTAATGCAAACAAACTAACAATCAAATCTTTCTTCTTTATAATATGAATATAGATTATCTTTATAATAGATTGCTACAATTAATAATGGACAATAATGTATATTTATGCGATATCACAAAACCCGATCTTATAGCAACATGAAAGTGATGAATTTAATTAAATTGAATATTCCGAATATATATTAATTTATACTTTCCGCTCAGTGATTAGTTATTAATATGTGATGTTCATTATGTGCTAAGAAGTTTTAGAGTAATAAGGATACCATTAATTTAACTTGAGTCTTTGCTCCAAGGGATGTTACATTTTAAGACATACTAATAATAAAGAAAAAAAAAGTATTTCAAGAGGGTAAAAATACCACGGAACTTCAAAATTTCCATTGCAAAGAAGTCATTTGTTTAAATCCGCTTGTTTTCACTTTTTGACTATCACTTAAAAGGCCTTTAACGGTGCTCTAAGCAATACAAAATATATTTCACAAACAAAACAATAACTATTGTATTGTTTATTTAGAAAACGGATGCCATTTGCTTTTCATAATTTCTGAACAGTGTCAGAGGTCATAAATACAGCTTATTGTTGTCATAAAAGATCAAAGGATTAAATGCAGGTTTCCGATTTGTGACTTGTTTGAATAAATAAAAGACATCAACGAAAACTAGCTAATGGCAAAAAAACTTATTCTATATATTCTTTGATCAATTTATAAATATTAATGTTCAAAGAATATGTGCTTTACGTTTACTTTTGCGCCAGGCATTGATGGATAATTTTAAGGATAATCATTTTAAATTATAATGTGATATAAAAATACATAAAAGTGCTAACTAAGCAGAAATGAAAATGTAAGTAATTTATTATTATTAATCCAATGAATTTCTAATTTAAATAGCAATAAAAATGCGAGATTACTGACTTGTCTAGTGTAACACTGACACCTTCCTGATTCAGCAAATAGCAGAGTCGGTTGGGTGTACTTATAACAATATCTGTAAAAAATGGTAACCGTGGAATCATGTGCATTATAATTCTTACTTATAACATTATTTTAAAAAAAAATTAACTGTACGAGGCTGGAGTCAAACCAGTAAATTGTTACTAACCAAGTGAGTGCTCTTAAAATTAAAGCCAGAGAAATAATAAAAAAACATTTAAATTTGTATTACTAAAATTTGAAATTTAAATTAACTCTGACATTAAACCTTGTTTATTTATGGCACTGGTAATGTTTAAAACTCAACTTTAGACGGGAGACGATAATTACGTAAACATACGCTGAATTGGCCTACTGGGTTATAAGACACTCTCATAGCTGGTCTAGTAGAGTCGAGTAGGTGTGTAGAGTCGAAAATGTGACTGTCAAAATATAATAAAAATATTCAGTTATTCATTAATTTCAGTTATTATTGTAAGTTAAAATTTTTATTAATTTTAGTGTGTAGGCACATATTTATTATGGTTTTTGATAAATCTTTTCTAATTTTGCAAAACTCAAAAACTGATTGCCAAAGCTAAATTAATCTGAAGATGTTCCTGTAAAACCTAAGATCCCAACTGTTCTGTAATCGTTATTCATTTGGAATTTTTACCATTACGCACTCTGTACGTTTTTGGTTTGAATTGTATGATGCATTTAATACATTTTTTGGCAAATAATCTGTGTAAGTAAAGATTATAACTAAAGATTCATAATCTCAACGACCCAGCAAGTTTCTACTTGAGAATACTAAATCGGCAACTGGTATATCGATTAATGTAACCACCAAACAGCAGCTTTCAGAAAAACAATTGAAGGTTTTGGATATTTATTCTAATTCAATAATACTCGTATTTTGATTGATATTCTCAAAAATAAACGACGACAGAACGAAATATAAACAACGGTTACTATTACAGTTTCGGGCATGATTTTTTTTTAATAAGCTTTATATTTACATTGTGATTTTTTGCCCAAAGTTATAAAGAATATGTTGTAGTAGTCCAATACGCTACCAAAACTTTTCGTTAATGTAATCTACATTATTTAAGGATTTTGTTATTTTAAAAATAATAAGTGATCTAATAAAAGAAGAAAAAAATTGCAGTCGAATTATTTTAACTCGTTTTCGTCATACAGGCGGTTACAATATGGTTAATGATATAATACAGTTAATGTAGAAACTATTAGTAAATTCAATTACCTTACAACAATTATATTTGACTAAATACTACGTTTTATTATAGACACTAAAGACGTACCCATTAAATACGTTTCATTTAAAGATAACAAAGGGAAAAGTTGTAAAAACTAATTAATTCATTATATAAATAGGCACGGCACATATATGTCAATTATGAATTCCATTGATTAACTATTAAGATAATTAAATTCAACGTAATCAATTTGATTTACAGACTCCTCCTCCTTAACAAATATACAGACTCCTCCTCCTTCTGTTTTGTCCCTTGAGAACTGGCTAGCTAGGGTTATTAGAAGAATATACCCATATTCTTCTAAAAACTGTAGGTTATTCTTTGATTTGGTTATCCAGGTTTCCGAAAAACAACACAGCAAAATCATACTTCTATTACGTGAATTTTATTTGTAATGCTACTTATATTTTTAAATTAAATTATATTCGTTTTTTTGATATGATATTTAATATGATATTTTTTTCATTACGGATAAGGAGATGACACATTCATAGAAGGTATTTTTGTATTGGTGATATTTTCATTGTGTTTGTGTTGCTTATTATTAAAATTGTTTCTAAATGTTGATTTAATTACTGTTGTTTTCGTTTTTAGGTAATTTTCTCTTTGTAATTTCCTACGCTTTAGGTCTGAATAACCAACATACTCAGTTACACATAGTTCAATATTTTTAAAGTATTTTATACAGTCTACAATGTATTTTGTAACTTTTTTGGTCAGTAGTTAAATTTTTAAAGGTCGTCTTATGCCTCTTCTACCTGTTCGGCAAATATCATTTATGTAACCTGTTAGGTGTAATCCAACTATGTTTTAAAATATGTTCAAAATCATTTCATGTAAGTTGTTTTCAGATCTCGTTTATAGACGTTTTCATTTGGTATCGAGATTAATTAAGGTCATATAAAACAATATATTTTTTGTTATAATTTCCCTTTTCTTGTACTAATATCATTTTTATATCATTTATCATTTAATTCACTCGTTATAATTTTATTATTTACTATACTTATGCTTTTACACTCTGTTTGTTTGTGATTCTGTAATTCTTGTTTAGGTTGTAAGGTTTCGTTTTCCAAGGCAAATTTTCTATTTGTATTTCTGTCCACCTGTGATCATAATGATTGAATTTCCGTTTGAAAGTTAACATGCTGCCTGTTTACATTTATTATACAAGTTTGTAGTAGTTTTATTGTATCAGATAATTCTTGATAACTAGTTTCTTGCTTTTGTGTTTGTAGAGCTATCAGACCTTTTAGCCTATTTCTGAGCCGTTTTTCTGAAAGTAATTTTAAAATCGGAATCGTTAATTGATTGGTTTGTCAACGTGTTTCCGTGTGGTAAGGATTCATCTAAATTCATAATACTGTCCTCATCGGGGAAATTTCTGGCTGGTGTTTTACGTAATTTTTTTGTAATTAATATTCACGAGTTGGTTCTTTTTAGTCTAATTTTTCGGTGAATCCGCCTTTTATTTTATTACTTAGTTTATTTGTGAAGTATTTGAGTTATCATGTTTTGGTTGTTTTGATTTTCACTCTTGACAAATCCAAGTTGACTTATGTTCTATAGTCATTGTTTTTGTATTATATAAGCGCTTTTCCGAAACATTTACACTTTGCAAAAATACCATTTTATAAAATTTCGTCGAAATCCAATTAAAGAGAATAATTTAATAACATAAGAAATAATAATAGTCATTAAACAAAAGGTGTACAAATACCACGGTGTCTGCATTATTACAGAGGCGTCATTTGTCGTTATCTGCCTGTTTATCCAATTTGATTATTTTTTTTCTAGAAACTATATGTTAGTGATAGTTTATAGAAACTCTCAAATGTTACAAAATCAACTTAATTGTTTGTTTAAAGAAGAACAATTGTTACAATGAAACCAATCTGAAAACTTTGTATGAAAGACCAAAAGACATCAACGAAACCAAGAATTACTTTATTATTTTATTTACATCATTATTACAACTTGTACGAATTAACATGAATCTATTTTTCTTCGAACAAAACTTCAGAAAATTTAGTTTTTTTATTTTCTTAAATTCATATCAATGAAGATTATCTTTAAATGGATTTTATACAATAATTATACGACAAAATGTGAATTTTCTTCATAAAATTTACTAATTTGATTTTGAAACAAGATTTATGGAATTTTTCCCATGGCATTGGTTTCATTGGAATGAAGTTTTAGAATGAGTGCTATTATGCAATAAGAAACAGCTTCGAACCCGAAGTCAAGCACAGCGCTAGTGTGATGTAGAGGTTCAATGAAACAAAACGTTTCTTACCTCTTCATATAAGTTTTATTCGATTGATCCTCTATGCTGTGACAGCTGTTTTTATCCTTTAGGTACGGAATTCTAACACGAATCTTATTACAAAAAATCTAACTCCTAAATCGTAACTATATTAGTTGGAGGATGCAGTATACTACTTTTCATGTTTTCTGTAGAGTCCTCTTCCTCGACAAAGCTTACACCCCATTTTTGTATTTTTATTCAAAAAGGCACATTTAACACGTTTTGCAGTGAGAAATTGTACAAAAATGACGGTACAGGGTTTAAAAGATAATTTTATGCCGCCTTCCAGTAAAATCACCATCTCGAAATTAATAAATCATAGGAATAAACCTTCATTTTAATATAAAACCAAATTATGATTTTTTATATAATTTTACAAATTGTGTAAACTTAGAGAAAAATTACTTCAACTAATGGAATAATTCTTATTCTTATAAATATAATATATTCAATTTTGATTATAGCGACGATTTAATGAGAGAATTTTTACACTTTTGACTTCAAATAAAATTTAATTTGTCGTAATAGGAATTTTTCTACTATTTTGAGGTCTGTTGATTTAGGTAAATAAACATTTTTATTATGGGTATCCTATGTGATAACCACCAGATCAAGTTCATTTTGCCGATGTAGTTCTCCCAGTTTTTTTAAACTAACTAAACAAAAAAAGTGCAATACCAGTACAAGAAAAGTGTCAAGTAGTATTTTTTTTAGTTGGTTAAAAATAAACCACAATAAATAGATACTAATACCACACAAACGACGTTACAGACAAAAGCTAGTAAACAATAACAGTTATTAAGTAAAAAGATAAAATTACCACGGGACCTACATCATTACAAATAAGTTGTTTTTGTTATTTCCAATTTGACTATTATTTAAACAAATGTACTATTAACGATGCCCTAGACAAAACAGGACTTGTTTCATAAACAAAACTATTTCTATTATGTTAGGGATTTTAATTTTTAAATACTCATCTAATGGTAGAGACCCATTGTGTGAAAATCGTTTCTTGAAATTGTCTAAAGTTCATATTCTGTTGTTTTTAAAACGTTAATAATTGGCAAATATTTGAAAATAATTTATTTACAAGATATTATTCATATAGTTAGAAAAAAACACATATTCTAAAAGGTGAATGAATCTACTCAAAATAATAACATTATATACATGAAAATCTAATACTTAGAATAATTAACATAAATATACTGAAAATAGTGAATATTCATAAAAATAGTGTAAGAATTAACATAAAAATAGTGAATATTCAGCTAATTACAGTATCGCATACAAATTTAACAATAAATCGCTACACTTAACCTATTGATATGATACAGTTATGAGATAGATGTATTTAAAGGTCCTGGTGACAAGATTTACATCTCCAGTAATCTGTCAAGTCTTTAAATCTATCATTTCTCTCACGTCTAGGCCCTCGAAGAGCTGGTCGTTTTAAAATTTTAATGAACTTATTTACTAACGCAGTCACAGAATTCTTCGTAGCATTCTCTGTATCCGCACTTTTAGCGGTAATGCTGACTTTAGTGCAATTTAGCCACTGAAAAGCCTCGTCGATGTACTTATCGATATCACCGGTATCAATCTCAGTATCAGCAGTGTCCTCAAAGGACAACCCTCCATACGATACACTGCGTTCGACGACAGCTTCTTCGACATACTCCTTTCGTCGTTGGATGGTGTTCGTAACCGTGAAGAGATCCTCGATCGATTTGAATATGACATCTATCTTATTATATATTAGTTCCATATGTGCTAATACATGCGCACAACTTTTATTTTTACAAAGACAGTATAGTGTTATTAAAGAAAAGTATGAAAGCTTCTTGAGAAATGTAATGTAAAAATATAATAAAAACTATTCAATTATTCATTCATTTTAGTTATTAATGGGAGTTTACAATTTTATTAATCTTAATGTGTAGGCACATACTTATTTTTTTGATTATTATTTTTTTTACTTTTTTAAATACTTAAAAACTGATTACCATAGTTCGGTTAATCTTAAGGTGTTCCTGTAAAACTTAAGATTTACCAATGTGTAATGGTAATAATCTTAACTTTTCTGTAATCGTTATTGATTTAGAATTTTTAATATCACGCACTCGGTAAATTTTTTGATTTGAATTGTATGACATATGTCAGTCAATTTTTGGCAAATAAGTTGTGTAATATAACTAAAGATTTCGAATCTTAACGGCTAAGCAAGCTTTAATTTGAGAATACTAAATCGGCATCTGGTATATCGATTAATGAGACCACCAAACAGAAGCTTTCCTATATACTGCCTTCGAGGAATTAATATTACTCCCGTAAAAACTCGTACTAGGTAAAACTTTACTTAATCTTTAATTAATAATATGAATTTTTACACCCACGCTAAATCCTGTTTATTAATAACACTGTAGCAGAATTGACCTGCGTTTGTTTTCGACCTCTTTATATAATTAGTTAATTAGTTCTTACAACTTTCCCTATGTTATCTTTAAATGAAACGTGTTTAATGGGTACGTCTTTAGTGTTTTTAATTAAATGAAGTATTTAGTTAAATATAATTGTTGTAAGGTAATTGAATTAACTAATGGATTCTACATTAACTGTATTATATCATTAACCATATTGTAACATAATGTTAATTATATTTACAAAAAGTTTTGGGCTTTTTAAATTATATCATATCATCAGCCCTTTTACGTCCCCACTGCAGGGGCTCAGGCCTTCCTTATGGATGGTTAAGGAGAATGGGCCATGACCCTCCACGCTGGCCCAATGCGGATTGGAGGGTATTAACGACTGCAAATGCAGCCGGGACCAACGGCTTAACGTGCCTTTCGAAGCACGGAGTAGCTCAAGATAATAATTTTTTGGTCACCCATCCCGTGACCGACCCTTGCGAAAGTTGCTTAACGACAATGATCGCGGGCCGCGGCGCTTATCCACTACGCTAGCTACTTTTTAAAAAAAATTAAAAGTTTTTAAATTAAATACTTGTTTTTCGGGTTATTATAGTACAATCTTATCAATCAGCATTCCAAAGATTTATAGTAACTATAAATTCGGAATATTTTGGTAGCGTATTGAACTACTACAACATATTCTTTATGATTTTGGGCAAAAAATCACAATGTTTATATATAACTTATTAAAAAAACATGTACGAAACTATAATAGTAACCGTTGTTTATATTTCGTATTATCGTCGTTTATTTTTGAGAATATCGATCTTAATATTTTTGAATGAGAATAAATATCGAAAACCTTCAATTGCTTTTCTGAAAGCTGTTGTTTGATGGTTATATTAATCGATATACCAGTTGCTGATTTAGTATTCTCAAGTAAAATCTAGCTTGGCCGTTGAGATTATAAATCTTTACTTGCACATATTATTTGCCAAAAAAATGTATTAAAGGCATCATACAATACAAACCAAAAACTTACAGAGTGCGTAATGGTAAATGTTCTAAATGAATAACGATTACAGAACTGTTGCGATATTTACCATTAAACATGGGTAAATCTTAGATTTTACAGGAACATCTTAAGATTAACTTATCTTTGGCAATTTGTTTTTGAGAAGATTTATCAAAAACCATAATAAGTATGTGCCTACACATTAAGATTAATAATTTTTTTAACTGACAATAATAACCGAAATGAATGAATAACTGAATATTTTTTATTATATTTTTACAGTCACACTTTTCAAGGAGTTTTCTTCCTATTCTTTAATTTCATCATAACATTATACAGCCATTGTAAAAATAAAAATTGTGCGCATGCATTAGCACATATACTTATGAAGACGCGTGACCGCCGACCAATCACAGCGCAGCGCGCCTAGAGGACTATTTAAGACCCAGCATTGCCTAATTCCCGTCATTCTACTTTGAGACACGAAAATGACTTCCATTTTACGCGACGCCAACGATATCCTCGCGACCATCGACCAATGGAGGAAACTTGAAGAAACATGGGGCAATCCCATAGACTTGGACACGGACAGTGAAGAAGGAGACATCCCGTCTTCGCCGCCGCAGCTACATCGATGTACATCGTCATTTCTATTCGACAGCGCGAGGGAGCAAGTCTGGTGCCAGTTTTCCGAGAAATCAGCACTTCTAGATTACACAGAGTTTCTTCAGGGCCTTCAACATGTTGATACGGTGGATGAGCCCAGGAAAGCATCCTACGTTGTCGATGGCCAGATTCTGTCAGCCTTATCTGTGGAACTAATATGTAATAAGATAGATGACATATTCAAACCGATCGAGGATCTCTACACGATTACGAGCACTATGCGACGACGAAAGGAAAATGTCAAAGAAGCTATCGTCGAACGCAGTGTATCGTATGGAGGGTTGTCCTTTGATGACACTGCTGATACCGAGATGGATACCGGTGATATCGATAAATATATCGACGAGGCTTTTCAGGGGCTGAATTCCACTAAAGTCAGCATTACCGCTAAAAGTGCGAATACAGAGAATGCTACGAAGAATTCTGTGACTGCGTTGGTAAATAAGTTCAGTAACATTTTAAAACGACCAGCTCTTCGAGGGCCTAGAAGAAGGCGTGAGAGTAATAATGGATTTCAGGACATGATAGATTACTGGAGAAGTATAACTTGTCACCAGGATCTTTAAATACTTTTTATAATCGACAGCAAGCGCAATGGACTGTAGATAATAATTTAATAAGATAACTTTTAGCAAAGAAAATGATTTATTAATGAACAATGTACAAAAGTATAAGATACAAGAAGAAACATTGACAAAGTCAAAAAGTAAAAAAAAAAGAATTTAAAATAAGTATAAAAGTCTCCTTAAAGAGGTCAGTAATAATATATCAAAAACATGATAATGCTGTCGGCAACACTTTTATTTCATAACTGTATCGTATAATTAGTTTAAGTGTAGCGAATTGTTGCGAATTTTGTATGTAATACTGTAATTAGCTGAATATTTACTACGATTTGTTTTCTATGTTAATTATTTAAGTATTAGATTTTCATGAAAATTATGTAATTAGTTTTAGTCTATCCATTCTCCTTTTAGTATCCCAAGTATGTATTTTTTTTATTTAATAAATAATATCTAATAAATAAATTATTTTAAATAGGTTCACAAGTTTCTCATTATTACTGAATATATCAATAATTTAACTTTTAATAACAACGTTATATGAACCTTTGAAAATTTCAAGAAAATATTAACACACAATGGGTCTCTACCAATAAAAGACTATTAAAAAATTAAGGTCCTTAATAGAAAACGTTTTGTTTATGAAATAAGTCCTGTATTGTCTAGGGCGTCGTTAATAGTACAGAAGTTTTTAAATAATAGTCAAACTCAAAATAACAATAACGACTTCTTTGTAATGATGTAGGTCTCGTGGTAATTTTATCTCTTTGCTTTATAACTGTTATTATTGACGAGCTTTTGCCCCCAACTTCGTTAGCGTTGTATTAGTAATGATTTATTTTTAACCAACTTCAAAAAATAAGAATAGGTATTTAACTTGACTGTTTTCTTGTATTCGTGTTGCACATTTTTTTTGTTAAGTTAGTTTAAAACAAATGGGAGAACAACATCGCCAAAACGAACGATGTGGTGGTTGTCACATAGGAACCCCATAATAGAAATGGTTTTTTTTTTTATAAAT
Organism: Diatraea saccharalis; assembly: GCA_918026875.4. NCBI lineage: Eukaryota > Metazoa > Arthropoda > Insecta > Lepidoptera > Crambidae > Diatraea > Diatraea saccharalis. The sequence goes on from OU893337.1 coordinate 12,139,190, forward strand.
AAACAGACCTCAAAATCGTAGACCAATATCTAATACGACAAATCAAACTTGATTAGAAATCAACATTTTGTCATCAAATCATCGCCCGAAAGAAGTTTCGTATATTGAATTTATAAGAATTTCGATTACTTTGAAGTTGTTTTTTCTCCAAGTTTACTTTATGTTTAAATTCATATGAAAAATAATAATATGGTTTTAAAGAAATGTAGAAGCAAGTATAAGAATGTAAGTAATTAAAATATCTCCATACAAACTTTACTAAAAGAGGTAGTATATGAAAACTTTATGAGAAGAAAAAATATGTATGACAAAAGAAGAGTAATGTTATAACAGAATTAGACAAAATGTCTGTAAAGTAAAAAAAAAACTAAAATAACCAACAAGAAAAACAAAATTAAAAAAAAGACTGACTGTATTATAGCTTGGCTCAACAAAATTTTCATTGCATTCGTGGGACCGTCTTGTACTACATTTTCTATAGCCAAATCATAATACAGCTTGTTTCTTTGATTTTCAGTTAAATTTTTACAGCCGTGTTTTTAATTTTCAAATTATTAATTTAATTTAGTACCTGTTAGTGAACTGGTTATTATGTTTACAAATTATATATTTTTGGAATATACTCTTTAAGACCTTTACTTTAATACCAATATTGTAATCATCAAAAAAAAAATCGCTGTTTACATTTTTTCAAAAGCTTCTTACATCTGTTATTTTGCATATTTTTTATAAATATATATAGCCAGTGTCACTCGGGATGATTTAACATTTCTAACAAAGTACCTAGTAGATTTTTATAGATATTTTTTTATCATCAACAAAATCGTTGCTTTTTTCTCATATGTTCATTTCAGTTGTAAGATACCATTCAAAATCTAACCATTATGTAATTAGTAGGATGGATAGTTTTGGCAATTTTCTTTTATATTTTTATATCATAGTTGTATTGCGCAAACAACTTTTATAAGTTACGTTTATTAATTTAATTTACCTATTGGTGAATTTGTACTTTTTTATTGCGATCTTTTGATACCGGTCTAAGTCAGAGTTTTAATCAACACACATTTAACTTAACTAATATTACATAAATCGACATTACTCTCAGGTTGATAATTTCAACTTTTTGAAAATAAGATTTAAGTGATGATATAGGTCAAAACCGAACACAGTTTCTTTCCTAATAAGCAAAAACGGATCCCTCCCCGTAATGCCAGGTAGCACTTGTGTCACCCATAACGTTGAGAATTGCAAAATCGGCACGTGGACATTATAACACCTGCATGACTCTACCATTGCCTGAAAACCCAGCAGGTCAATTCAGCGTATGTTTACGTAATAATCGTATCTCAATAGAATCCCAACAGTCCAATATTATGCGTGCAATGCAAACTCGTCAATGGTGATAGATAATATTATTGGACTTCATGTAGATAGTTCAATGGTAAAATGCAAACCGTTGAGATTCTATTGAGGAGTTGAGTTTTAAACATGAGCAGTGTTACAAATATACAAAATTTAGCGTCAGAGTTAATTTACGCCAAAATTGTAATTTTAGTATTAGTCCAAATTGAGATTATAGAGTGTGTAAGAAAACCTTCTATGAGTAAATATTACTACCGTATAACCTCGTATTAGGTTAAGCTTTACTAAATTTCTGTTTAATTATATGAATTTTGACTGTAAGTGCAGTGTTAGTGTATATTTAGACAACGCTGAATTTTGTTTATTAATAACACTGTAGCAGAATTGACCTGCTGAACGTTTTACTGAATAGTTTCCAGAACACTTTAAAATACTATAAATAAAAGCTAGTTCTCGTTGATGTCTTTTATTCATTCAAACAAGTCACAAATCGCAAACTTTCATTGAATCGTTTGATCTCTTATGACAACAATAAGCCGTATTTATGACCTCTGACACTGTTCAGAAATTATGAAAAGCAAATGGCATCCATTTAATAAACAATAAAATAAGTTATCTGCAGCCGAAGGTCTTAAAAAAAAGCAAATTTTAATAGACTAAATTTAATTATAAAAGAATTACAAGTAAAGTATGATAATGCTTCGAAGTGTGAAACAAATATGAATTATAATATTTAATTTTGACGGAAACGCTGGTGGTGTTGCAATGCCTGTCACGTTCCGCTGACGCTGCGCCTCGTGCCGCCTGGTGCCGTGTGCATTGTTGATCGGTGTCGATGCTGACTTGGCGATTGTCATATATTAGGCGTCCGTAACACCTCCCCTCGTAGAACAGCCTCCACCGAAGATTTTAGTTGTAAATTGAGGTGGTGGTTGGTTTCTTCTTAATTTCGGTACTGGATCTGCGTAAATCTGTTTCGTGTTAATTTCATCTTCGGGAATTTTTACAGCGGTAATTCTTCTGAAGTATTTGCGATATAGCACTGTAATAGCGAGTGCACATGTAATGATCACTACTATGTATAATGGTATTGTAGTATGATACAAAGTGTAATCTCGAGTCTGGAAGTGAACAGCTCGCTGTTGAGAGATTTTCATATCGGTTGCATGAAGATGCTGTAGGTTCATAGAGTTAAGTTTCAGTGCGGCGGTTGGTGGTGGGATGACATCTGCTTCTTGGGGTAGATCCATTATCTTAAGCACGTGACCCTTTAATCGATCTTTAGTGTTGGAGATGGTTAGCTGCGGTGTCTTCATGTAACAGTTCTGTGGTATGACGGCGAGATAACTGCCTTGGTATTCTTTATATAGATCTTGTCCGCATGAGAGATGAACTTTTGTTGGTACAGGGAAGCTGACGGTGTAATGTCTGTCGTCCAATTCTTCATATGCGGGCTGTTCGAGTTCGACGTTAACGGGATTGCATATTGTACTACGTTGTTGAGTAGTAATAAGTTGATGAATGCAATCTTGAGCTGGAAGAATCTGCAGGCTCCTTTCTTCTTCGCATAAGAACCATTTACTGGTCTTCGGACATTCTGTCTCTATGTGCTTAAAATCTTTCTCGTGGACAGCTAGGAATGGGGAAGGAGGAATAAGGATTTGGTGGAGTTTATTGGGAATAACTGATAGTTTATATAAATCATATATATGTAATTTATAAATGGGAAATTTATAGACTATAACTATTTCGTTTCCTATATAATATGAACCTAGCTTAATTATATCATAATATTCTCTTATATCTAAGTCTACTACTTTATCGCTCCCGTATATTATCTTCAATTTGTTAATGAGATTACGAATCTCGTTTAAGGAAAGAAATGAATGATGCATGGTGGAGATTCTAGTAAACGCTAAAATATTTTGTAATCTAGTCAATTCCTGTGATATTGAATCTACATTATCGCTGAGTATTAGAAGTATCTGTGCGAGATGGGCATATTTAATAAGATCATAATCTCTGGTGGCATCACTATCTGTAATTTTATTAATAAGACTTTGCATCTTTTCTTGATTGCCAACTATGGTATGTATAATTTTAGTATATTGTGAGGTTATATCTTTAGTCAAACTAACATGATTATTAAATTCCGTTAATAACTTATTTTCATTATCCTGAATCTCTTTAATAGCATTGTTATAGTGCAAAGCGTCTGTATAGTCCAGATTACCAGTAATGCTTTTAACTATCGATCCGAGACCATCAATGAGTCCTCTTTTAGAGCGGTTTTCTTCAAAGGTTTGTAATTGTTCTGATATACTATTAACTTTAGAATTTAAATAATTTATGTGAGGTTCAAATAAGGCATTCGTTTTATTATGGAGTTCAAAAGTATTGTTATTTAATTGAATAAGTATAGAATCTATTTGTTCTTGTAATGTGTGCAAATTAACATATTGTAAGAAAGAATGGTAATGAGATAATATTCTACTAGAGCCTAATTTAAAAGGAAGTACACCGGGGCCATTATCGAGACTTTCAAGTCTTATTTCCTGTGTTATCGTTGCTGGCAGGATCAGAAGAAGTGCCGGGATCGTCCTGTAACAATTTTGAGCTATTAGGGATTCTTTTTAACCTATTTTTGGCCACGGGGCCGCGCCTTTTCTTTGTATAAATATGAATGGGAAGATCTGCCATTACCGTGTCTTGTGTATAACGTGGTGCTAACTTTTGACGGGATGCTATTGGGTTTTTAATAAATATTTGTTGCTCGGGGCAGTAATCAATTTCGGGTTCCCTATTTTTATTGCGGTTGGTCATAATTTCTCTACGGGCGTCAGTACTGAGATCTTGAATTAGATTATAAGTTTTGGTCATTTTATCTTTATGGTTAGTCATATACTGTTGTAATAAGTGAGTAGTAAGATCTATGTCAAAAGCGTCTCGAGAGTCAAAGTGTCCTGTTATAATTTCAATTGGTCTGCATTTCGTTAAACTATGTATACTATTATTATAAGCTAAAAGGGCGTATGGCATGAGGTTAATCACGGATTCGTTTTTATGACTAACTTTTAATATACGGAGGTGCTCTAAAATAGTTGCATGAAATCTTTCAACTATTCCGTTTTCATTGGGTGCATGCGCGGCTACTCTATGATGCTGTATCTTATGTAATCTAACAAATTCTGCTATCAGTTGGTTAGTAAACTCTGGTCCATTATCGGTGATTATAGTGAGTGGTATGCCATGGTGCGTGCAAAAGTTAAGTAAAGCTTGTACTACACTAACTGCGGTGCCATCCCTCAAATAGTACGCTTGAGAGTATTTAGAGAATGCGTCTACAATGGTCAGAAATTTTTCTCCTTGTATAGTTAACAAATCGAGATGTACTAATTCAAAAGGTTTACTTGCCGAAGGAACTATTTTAAACTGAGGTCTGATGGGATTTCGGTCGTATTTTGCTTGACCACAAATAGTACAGTCGTTAATGAATTTTGTAATGTGTTCGCGCATTTTAGGCCAATAGAATTTATGGGATAGAGCTAAAAAAGTTTCGTTAATACCACGGTGGTTAGTTTTCCCATCGTGATATTTGTTAATGATATCTTGTTGCCTCAAATACTCTCTGACATTCTCTAATTCCTTTTTTGTTAATATGAGTTGCATAGCGGAATTTTTAAACGTTCTTTGAATAATAGGGATAATAGAGTACATTCCTAGAGGAGGGTTAATAAGCAAGCCGGTTTTAATTTTAGGGTGAACATATTCCTTAATTGCGCTAATGACATCGTCTTCTAAAGTAGATTCTGATACCTGTACTGTTATGCGAGTGTGAGTATCAAACGGCTTAGTAACGGTCGGTCGTCCTTTCATATCACCTACAATGTTTAAGATAAGCTGTCTTGTGAACTTATTTAAGGGGTCGTCTGAGATGGGAACTTCTAGTATCGGATGTTCGGAGTCTGTATGAACGGTTGCAGTGGTTGAGTTATTTGAAGGATCTTTAGCTGTAATTGTTCTAGATTCATCTAACGTTGCTGAATTTTCGGATGCGTTTGCTACGATGGACATGAGTTCTTCATTATTTAATTCTATTCTAGATAGCGCGTCCGCATTAGTATTGCATTTTCCTTGCTTATAAATAACAGAGAAATCGTATTCACTTAACTTTAATCGCCACCGTGTAAGTCGCGAGTTCGGTTCCTTTAAATTCATAATCCACTGAAGGGGCTTATGATCAGTAATTATTTTAAATTTACGGCCAAATAAATATGGTCTAAAATACTTGGTTGCCCAAACGATAGCCAAAAGTTCTTTTTCGATGGTGCTATAATTTAGTTCGCTTGAGTTCAAAGTGCGTGACGCGTACGCGATTGGTTTATCGGAGCCTATAACACCTTGTGATAAGACAGCGCCTATGGCAACATTTGATGCATCAGTTGTGAGGAGAAATTCTTTTGTAAAATCGGGATACTGTAATATGGGGTCGTTAGTCAAAAGCGTTTTACAATGATCAAAGCAATCTATATAATTTTTATCTAATGTGATTTTAGAACCCTTTTTAAGACATTGAGTTAATGGTTTGGTTAGACGTGCGAAATTAGGGATGAATTTCCTATAATAACCGAGTAATCCGAGAAAACGTTTGATTTCAGTAGTAGTTTTAGGTAAAGGATATCTTTCAATAGCAGCTATTTTATCAGGATTAGGCTTAACACCGTCTCTGCAGATTATGTGACCTAAAAAACTAGTTTCTAACTTTAAAAACTCAGATTTATCCATCTGGATTTTAAAGTTAGATTCTCGTAATTTACAAAAAACTTTTTCTAAATTTATTATATGTTCCTGTAATGAAGTGCTGAACACGATAATATCGTCCAAGTAAACTAGACAGATTTGATTTTGTAGGTCCTTTAGAACATTATCCATCACTCGTTGGAAAGTTGATGGAGAATTCTTCAAACCCATTGGCATTCGCAAAAATTCATAATGACCATTTTCGACGGTAAAAGCAGTTTTATGAATATCATTAGGATCCATTTCGACTTGGTAAAAGCCACTAGCCAGGTCTAGGGTACTGAAATACTGGCATTTACCAAGTTTATCAAGTACATCAGTAATATTGGGAATTGGGTATTTATCGTCAAACGTTTTCTCATTAACTTTCCTAAAATCTATGACAAGACGCCACTTAACTTTACCAGATGCGTCTGATTTCTTAGGAACAATCCATATAGGAGAGCTCCAGGCCGAATCGGAAGGTCGTATAATGTTTTGTTCGAGCATTTTACTGATCTGATCTCTGACTTCTTGTCTATGGACGTAGGGGTATCTGTAGCTTTTAGTATGTACCGGAATTTCATCAGTTGTTCGAATTTTGTGTTTGATTTTGTTGGTGAACGTTAATGGCTCGCCCTCAAGATAAAACACATCAGCATATCGCGCGCAAAGATTTTTCAAGTTTGCAAGTTCTTCTGGATTAAGGTGGTCAGTGCGAAGACGAGATAATACTTCCTCGGTACGGTCAGATGAAATTTCGATACCTTCTATTTCAATGTTAAATAATTCTGCTTGTACTGGTCGATCCATAGAAAAGATGACATCGTATGGCGTGCTATTAGTAATTTCTAACCATCCTCGATTATTTTTTACAGTAGTTATACAGTCTGATATTAAACAGTTACAAATAGTCTGATTTGGTACAAAAACGTCACCATCGAGTGTGTTAATTGGAAGTCTCACTAATTTAGATGAATTGGCGGGTATAATTTCTTCATAAAGATTTACGTTACGAGAGTCATACATTTCTATTGGTATCTGTGCATTTCTAGTTAATAATAATTTATTTTTAAGGTCTATTTTTGATCCCCATGTTTCTAGTAAATCAAATCCTAAAAGGCCATCAAAATAATTATGAAAGTTATAAACGAATAAGGTAATGTCATTTTTCTCATTAAATTCAGGAAAACAAGGTAAAGTAATAGAATGATCATTTTTACTAGTCCCGTGGACATTGGTCACTTCAAACGGTTCATAATTTAGAGGCAAATGACTAAAATATTTACTTACAGCTTCAGGGCTAATAAACGATTGATTAGCTCCGGTATCAATTAAGAATTTTAAAGGGGGTTTACTAATCTGAATATACCCTAACTGGCGTTGTATATGGAAGTTAAGTTCTATACGGGCTTTTCTGATTTGGATACTTTCTGAAAATTTTCAGTCGGAGTTGGGGCTTGATTTATTTCTTCTACAGTAGGGGAGTCTTGGTAAGTATAGGGGTCATCGTAATAAGTGTAGTCAGAATATTGTTCTGTAGGATAACAATAGTCATCTTGTTCATAGTCGGTATAGTTATGGTTATTATAGTCATAGTCGTAATAAAATTCATTCATGTTTAACTCACGCGTTTTGAAGTAGTTGCTTGGGGGTGGATTACCATATATTCTCCAATCGCGACCGGAAGGCGGTAGTGGTTTTGGTATGAACGGGGTTACACCACTCATAGGACGTGGGGTTGATTGTTGCTGAGGCTGAGGTTTATTAGGCAATCTAAAAACGTTACTATTTGGGTTATAGTTAGGTGGCGGAGCCCGGAAAACTTGCTGAGTACGCGTAATATTACGGGGTTGTTGGACTAAAGTATTATTGGGTCTCCAACCTGGCACAGGGGGTTGTATGGGCTGGTGACGAGAGGGACCAGGCAAATTATATATAGGCTGTCTAGAATGTCCTGATATATTAGGCATGTTAAATGTCGATTGTCTCGGAATAAAGTTATTAAGTGGTAAATTATAATTATTAGGTTGCAAATTAACTCCGTCCTTTCTTGTTGGGCCACCTTCGTTGCGACTTTGTAAATAAAGAGTGTTCAATTCGTCCTGTACGTATTCTAATGCCTTTTCCATAGTGTCAGGTCGCATACAGCGTATCCTGGACCCTAATGGATCTTTTAGACCTCTAAGGTAAGCTTGTAATGTTAACTTTTGATATAATTCACGTTTAGCCGTTATTGTAGTAGAAACTGTTTCGTGGAGCGACACGTATGTCATAATAGTACTAAATAAATTTTGACACCGTTCATAAAATTCTTGAGGTGTACTGGACCCTTGAGATTGTAAAGATAAGTCACTATATAGAGCGGTCTCATCTCGATGGTCTGCGAAGTTATTAATTAAAGCAGATCTTATGCCGTCCCATGTTTCTGGGATGCCATTCGCGTTTATAAATCGAGCCGCGGGGCCAGTAATCTTATTTAATATGCCATTGATTAGAGCCAAATTCGCGAGGTCATGTCCCGGCGCGATATCAAAATTTGCTAGTACCAATTGATCACATAGTTTAATAAACCTCGTTAAAACGTGAGGGTTGCCATCAAATTCAGGCAAAAGTCGGAGGGACTTATAAATTACGTCAATATCGTTTTGCGCCATATTATCTTCTATGTCTCTACTCTCGTCTATAATATTAAGCCTTCTAATCCTACTACTCCTATCTATCTTACGCAATTGACGTGGATGAAAAATTTTGGTAACTTAATTTAACACACAGAAAAATAAAATAAAATGTATAACACAATTAGAAAAGAATTATCACAATAGATATTATACTGTGAACAGAAAATGTAACTTATATATAAAATAATTATATAGGTATATTAAATAATTATATATCTTAAGGATAAGGGCAAGGACTTGAAAGATTCAAGGACTTACAGCATTGCTTCTTCTTAACGAATCGATGTTCGGATTCCCTTCTGGTCTGCAGCTTCCTTAGATTCGATACCCGTTACGCGACTTGAAAGCCACTCGGGCGGCTCTTTAGCGAAATCGGAAATTTTCTCCTAAACGCGATCCCGAACCGACCCGCGAGTATCCTACCGACTGCGCCAAATAAGTTATCTGCAGCCGAAGGTCTTAAAAAAAAGCAAATTTTAATAGACTAAATTTAATTATAAAAGAATTACAAGTAAAGTATGATAATGCTTCGAAGTGTGAAACAAATATTAATTATAATATTTAATTTTGACGGAAACGCTGGTGGTGTTGCAATGCCTGTCACGTTCCGCTGACGCTGCGCCTCGTGCCGCCTGGTGCCGTGTGCATTGTTGATCGGTGTCGATGCTGACTTGGCGATTGTCATATATTAGGCGTCCGTAACAAATACATAAACAATACAATAGTTATTGTTTTGTTTGTGAAATATATTTGGTATTGCTTTGAGCACCGTTAATAGCCTTTTAAGTGATAGTCAAATTGTGAAAACTAGCAGAATAAAACAAATGACTTCTTTGCAATGTAAAAATTGAAGACCCGTGGTATTTTGACCTTTTAAAATACATTTTTTTAGTGTTTATTATTAGGTTGCCTTTATATGTAATAACTTCTTAGTAGATAATGAACATCCCATATTAATAAGTATTCACTGAGCGGAAAGTATAAATAAATATATATATATATATATATGTGTGTATGTGTGTATACACTATAGATAGTAAATAATTATGAAATTCAAGCAAATTTAATTTAAAGATATACATTACTTTTTTTCTTAATAAAATTCAAATATTATTATAAATGACAAATTAATAATGTATTTGTATTGAATAATGAATAAATTTAAATCCTATATATTTAATCCTATGAAACTGAAATTTGTATGAGAATCAATAAAAGGCTTTTTTACTTTTTATTTATTTTATTATATTTATATATACACTACACTTATTCGGAATATTTAATTTAATTAAATTCATCACTTTCAATGCCGCTATAAAATCGGGTATTGTGGTATCGTACAAATATACATTATTGCCCATTATTTATTTGATTAAGGGAGATTTGATTGTTTGCATTGAAAAGATTTGAAATCCAGTATATTTCAAAAATTCTCTCACATAATAGAAGCATATTCCAATTTTAAAAATTCTTTCACATATGAGAAGCATATTCGCAGATATAATCACGGTTAACTTAAAGCTAATTTTAAAGAGTTTTGGTATTTGTTTAGGCCACTTGGTCAATCCAAGAGCTTAAAAAAGTGACAACACACATTTTACGGAAATCTTTCTGTGCAATTTTGAGTTTCATTGATAGTTAACCACAATTTGTAAAAAGTGAAAATAAAACAAAATAAGTCAAAGTTGATTTCGACATCAAGAACGCCAAAATTTACCAAATAACGAAAAAATAACCGTCTAGATATAAAGGGGCCCTTTGACTTAGTCTCACTTCTTCAGATTGTCATCAGTGATAGTAATTCATAACCAAATTATGTGTTTTTTGGGATATTATTTAAAAACGCTATTATTTTCCACAAATAAAATCTCAAAAAAAACATTAAATATCGTGTTTGAATTTATGTTTACAAATTGACAATTTCACTAGCCTTATAAGTCGATAAGTATTGACTTTCAGAAAAAAGGGTTATATGAAAAATTACTGAAAAAAAAACAGTCCTATCTGTTCTTATTTTTGATAAAATATTTTTATACCACAAGAAATTTATAATTTAACTGAAAGTAACTATTAAAACAGAATAATTTTTATAGTAGAGGTTGAAAAAGCAAAGCTTTTTTTTTATCAAAATGCATGCTGCTTGGCAAAATACACGGGAAGATGTTTAATGTCGACGACGACGACAACGACGAAACTGACAATAAAATGAAATGAATTTAATTTCAATTGAATTGTAATTATAATTGTAATCTACTAATTTACAGTGTTTTTTAACAACCAAAACTAAATGTTTTCCCGTGACTTCGTATACGTAAATTGAAGCTTATATAACTAGCGTATCCTGTAGCTTCCGAAAATGAATATTTTTAATAGATCCGAGTTTAGTTTATTAGTTTCGAAGCCTATTTAATGTAAACAAAGAAATCTTTCCTGTCTTTAATATCAGTATAGTTAAATGTGTGTTAATTGAAGCTCTGTCTTAGACCGGTATCAAAAGCTGCAAGTATGTACAAGTTCACCAATGGGTAAATTAAATTAGTAAATCTTAACTTATAAACGTACTTTGTGCAATACATATATGATATAAAAATAGTATAAATAGAAAATTGCCAAAACTATACATTTATACATGCAAAAAAAAAGAATGTACTAAATATTTCAGCGACCAAATAGACCACTTACAATTATTGAATTATTTTACAAATTCACAAATGGGTGAATTAAAAAATCAAATTTTAAAAACAAAATAAGATAATTTCTAGAATAATTTAAATTATCTGTACAATGGCTATAGCCAGAGGCGGTTTTGCAGCCTTGGCCGGCCTAGGCAATATAGTACTAGCCGCTCCTTTTAAGCTTTCATATTTTAGGCACAGAACACTAAATAATATAATTTCATTACAATATTGCTTTTTTACAATTTTATCTCAGCAACACCTATATTGATTTAAGTTTGTCTTGGATAAACAAGTGAAGATACAACATTATGCGGTATTACATCAGTCAGCTTCGATAAACAAAATTTAAGTTTACTGTTGGCTGCCGATCGTTAATGCAGTTATATAAAAAATATTCTAATAAAAGAAGAAAGACCATTTCAATACCCAATATATAAAATTCTATAACAGATTACGATCTCTACTTAATTTGATATAAACGGTTTAAGACTTTAGTTTTGTGATAGAATGACAATGGGCTCCTTCTACACCCCTCAAAGTCTAAATTCATGGTGGTCGGGTCTGACTCACAGGTTACTGGAATCATCCGCTCCGGTCCTTCTGTGTCTCTTGGAAACCAAAGTGTGCAAATGGTTCAGGAGGCGCGAAACCTCGGGGTGCTCTTTACGTAGCCCACGTTTTAAGTGTGGTCAAGAGTTGCATGTACCGGTTAAGGGTACTCTACAGGGTTCGCAACTTCCTCAGCGAGAGGGCTCGTGTAACACTTTGTGAATCAATAATTCTCTCGAGGTTCAACTACGCTGATGTAGTGATTGGCCCTCGTCTACTTTCCAGGACTCGTCAACTGATACAACGAGTTCAAAATGCCTGTTGTAGATTTTGTTTCCACGTGCCTCCACGTACTCATATTTCACCATTTTTAGACAAGGCTGCCATTCTTCGTATGGAATCCCGTAGGCAATTACACCTGGCATGTCTTGTGTATAAAGTCATCAAATATCGCCGACCCAAATACCTGTACGACAAATTATTATTTTCCACATCGCAGCACGGTATTAGATCTGTTCGACCCGTACTTGCGTATTATCATTATCGCACTGTGGCTTTCAGAGGTAGTTATCGATTTCAGGCAACCAAGTGCTGGAATGATCTGCCACCCCCGTTGAGAAACCTCATTTCAATAACTACTTTCAAAAAAAAATTAAAGACCTATTTACTCGATCTTCAGAACATATGTTTAGTGAGGTGACTGAAATATTGATTTTTCCTGAAAACTAACATTATAATCTTAATTTTAATTTATATTTTTGACATTGACACAATTTGACATTCTAAATTTATTTCATCGTATTATAATCTCATGTATATATTTAAATCTATTTAATATTAATTTGTTACTAATTTGACCTCTGTGTTATCTAATTTTTCATTATTTATCTTACATTACATTAATAATATTTCTATCTTTTATTTTGGACATTTTTGAATTCTTCTTATTAATATGACATTGACAATAATCTGCCCCGCTCACTCTGGACTGGGTGACGGCTGAAAATCGGTGCTTCACCCATTCTTGGGTGATTTACGTGCACCGAGCCTTGACCCTTATCTTACTGCTGCACACAGGTATATCACTTATATAATTACGTGTTCTGTTCTCAAATGTTATTTGTATTGTACAAGTTGTGATGTAGTTGTGTGTTGTTGTATGAATAAACTATTTATCTATCTATCTACATTTGTTATCGAGATTATTTTTTATGTTTGGCTTTTTATACCAAGATAATGATTGCGTTTTCTTTCGCTCGTGTATTTGATTTAATAAATACTCCGATTATAAAAAGAAATCCGATACAATTTTGACTAGTAGTAACATTAGAGACGTAAAAATTGTATAGAATATTAAAAACTCAAATAATATCGGTATTACACCTTTAACATCGACTGTAAAAAATTAAGCATGTAGGTACATTGCATATCGAAGTTAACTTCTTTTGTGACATTATTACTTTTGTCATAATCTGATAATGCTTTTTTAATTGATTGATATCAACGTTAATAAAACAAGACTGCAATTCAACTGTATATATATTTTTAGTTATTGTGTGCGAGGTATGCAAGTGATGTGAAATATGTGTTTAATAATTAAATTAAGGAGTATTTAGTTAATAACTAAGTGCATAATTTGTTAAAAGAGTAACTAGAATATAACACAGAATTCTTTCTTATAAGTAGGACCTCTATGAATCATATATCCTCTATGAATCATAGGTAGGACCTCTATATCGAACATCAAGGGAGTTTTCGATTAAGATGGATTTTGATTTGTCATAGTTTAATTCTAATAAATTTTGTGTAAGAGAGGTAATATAAATAAAAATCCAAGTTGTATAGATTGTCAAACATATTTTTGTAACAAAATAACAAAATAAAAATAATAAATTTAAACACCTGCAACAAACAAGTAAACACGTGTTACCGTGAGTCATAAATTGGTGATAATCCTATTGCTATTTATTTTATATTCCTAAATTGCTTTATAAACGAGGCAAAGCCGAGTCTTTCCATTAGGAATTGGGCCTGTCTGACGGCCTAACCGCCACGTATAATTGCCATGTGCTGAATTGCCATGCGTAACGTATGGCACTTCGGTTCCGACAGGGACATACCCCTGACTTCCTCGGCACTGCCCGGCACATCGCAACCGCGTTGGCGAGGAAGCCTAGAACCAGCACACACTACTCGAAGTTGAGAGACCACCCTAAGCGCTGATATTGTGGTAGCATAATTTTTCTGTTGGTCAAGGTAGCGAAGTTTTTGAGTACCGATGGCAGTCCAAAGAGTAGTTGTTGATGCCAGTTGTTCGACGATACTCAAATTAAATATTTTTGGCTCTGATATATTTTCGTAAACCATTCATTTTGTATGAGAATGTTCGGAATACAAAAATTATTGATCAGTCGAAACGGTTTTATTTTGACAAATCAGTATCGTTTTAAATAGAATTGTCAGGCTTTAACATTAGAAAAAGAAATTGATACAAAACAGGGTATTTTTTGTAATCTCTATAATATGAATTTGAGCATTGCAAACGATATTTGAAGATGGTTTAAAATCCCACGCATAAAAATTATAAAACATCACATACTTATATAGTTCAGATACCAAATGATATACTTAAACGCTTGCATTATGGAAATCTGAAACAACGAAGGTAATGACACCCAGACCAGAGACAATATAGAAAAGCTCATTTTCTACATTAACATGACCGAGAGTAGAAAGTGGGAGCTCAGAAATGCTGACACCTTGAAACTGGTGAGCCACTCGCCCAAGTTCTGACATATGTAATCTGAAACATCCCGACTGTTCCATAATATGTCAAATTGAACCGGATACAGTCAAGTTGAAAACCTATACTTATTTTTTGAAGTTGGTTAATAATAAACCAACACTAATACAATGCTAACGAAGTTGCGGGCAAAAGCTCGTCAACAATAAATAACAGTCAATAAGCAAAGAGATAAAATTACCACGAGACCTACATCATTACAAAGAAGTCGTTATTGTTATTTTGAATTTAACTACTATTTAAAACTTCTGTACTATTAACGACGCCCTAGACAATACAGGACTTGTTTCAGAAACAAAACGTTTTCTATTATGTTAAGGACCTTAATTTTTTAATAGTCTTCTAATAGTAGAGACCCATTGTGTGTTAATCTTTTCTTGAAATTTTCAAAGGTTCATATTATGTTGTTATTAAAAGTTAAATAATTGACATATTCAGTAATAATGAGAAACTTGTGAACCTATTTAAAATAATTTATTTATTAGATATTACTTATTTAATAATAAAAAAACACATATGGTAACATGAAAAATTTCATACTTGGGATACTAAAAGGTGAATGGATAGACTAAAAATAATTACATGATTTACATGAAAATCCAATACTTAAAATAATCAACATAAAGAAAACAAATCGTAGTAAATATTCAGCTAATTAGAGTATTACATACAAAATTAACAACAATTCGCTACACTTAACCAAATTATATGATACAGTTATGAAATAAAAGTGTTGCCGGCAGCATTATCATGTTTATGCTATATTATTACTGGCCTCTTTAAGGAGGCTTTTATATTTATTTTAAATTTATATTTTTTTACTTTTTGACTTTGTCAATTTTTCTTTTTGTATCTCGTACTTTTATACGTTTTTCATTAATAAATCTTTTTCTTTGCTAAAAGTTATCTTATTAATTTACATCTACAGTCCATTGCGCTTGCTGTCGATTACAAAAAGTATTTAAAGATCCTGGTGACAAGTTTTACTTCTCCAGTAATCTATCAAGTTCTGAAATCCATTATTACTCTCACGTCTTCTTCTAGGCCCTCGAAGAGCTGGTCGTTTGAAAATGTTACTGAACTTATTTACTAACGCAGTCACAGAATTCTTCGTAGCATTATCTGTATCCGCACTTTTAGCGGTAATGCTGGCTTTAGAGGAATTCAGCCACTGAAAAGCCTCATCAATATATTTATCGATATCACCGGTATCCATCTCGGTATCAGCAGTGTCATCAAAGGACAACCTACCATACGATACACTGCGTTCGACGACAGCTTCTTTGACATTCTCCTTTCGTCGTCGCATAGTGCTCGTAACCGTGTAGAGATCCTCGATCGATTTGAATATGTCATCTATATTATTACATATTAGTTCCACAGATAAGGCTGACAGAATCTGGCCATCGACAACGTAGGATTCTTTCCTGGGCTCATCCACCGTATCAACATGTTGAAGGCCCTGAAGAAACTCTGTGTAATCTAGAAGTGCTGATTTCTCGGAAAACTGGCACCAGACTTGCTCCTTCGCGCTGTTGAATAGAAATGACGATGTACATCGATGTAGCTGCGGTGGCGAAGACGGGATGTCTCCTTCATCACTGTCCGTGTCCAAGTCTATGGGATTGCCCCATGTTTCTTCAAGTTTTCTCCATTGGTCGATGGTCGCGAGGATATCGTTGGCGTCGCGTAATATGGAAGTCATTTTCGTGTCTCAAAGTAGAATGACGGGAGTTAGGCAATGCTTGTTCTTAAATAGTCCACTAGGCGCGCTGCGCTGTGATTGGTCGGCGGTCACGCGTCTTCATAATTATATGTGCTAATGCATGCACACAATTTTTATTTTTACAATGGCTGTATAATGTTATGATGAAATTAAATTAGAGATTAATAGTTAGAAAATTCCTTGAAAAATGTGACTGTAAAAATGTAATAAAAATATTCAGTTATTCATTCATTTCGGTTATTATTGTAAGTTAAAAATTTTATTAATCTTAATGTGTAGGCATATACTTATTATGGTTTTTGATAAATCTTTTATCATTTTGCAATACTCAAAAACTAATTGCCAAAGATAAGTTAATCTTAAGATGTTCCTGTAAAATCTAAGATTTACCAATGTTTAATGGTAAATATCCCAACTGTTCTGTAATCGTTATTCATTTAGAACTTTTACCATTAAGCACTCTGTAAGTTTTTGGTTTGTATTGTATGATGCCTTTAATACATTTTTTGGCAAATAATATGTGCAAGTAAAGATTATAAGTTAATATTTATAATCTCAACGGCCAAGCAAGTTTTTACTTGAGAATACTAAATCAGCAACTGGTATATTGATTAATATAACCACCAAACAACAGCTTTCAGAAAAACAATTGAAGATTTTGGATATATATTCTAATTCAAAAATATTACGATCGATATTCTCAAAAATAAACGACGACAATACGAAATATAAACGACGGTTACTATTATAGTTTCGTACATGATTTTTTTAATAAGTTATATTTTTAAATTGTGATTTTTTGCCCAAAGTAATAAAGAATATGTTGTAGTAGTTCAATACGCTACCAAAACATTCCGAATTTATAGTTACTACAAATCTTTGGAATGCTGATTGATAAAATTGTACTATAATAACCCGAAAAACAAGTATTTAATTTAAAAAGCCCAAAACTTTTCGTAAATGTAATTTACATTATGTTATAATATGGTTAATGATATAATACAGTTAATGTAGAAACCATTAGTAAATTCAATTACCTTACAACAATTTTATTTAACTAAATATGTACTTCATTTAATTATAGACACTAAAGACTTACCCATTAAACACGTTTCATTTAAAGATAACATAGGGAAGAGTTGTAAGAACTAATTAACTCATTATATGAAGAGGTCAAAAACAAACATTATGTTTACAAAATTTGTAAAATATAAATAAAAAATATTAATCATCTCATCTCAGAGCGCCAGGGACAAAGTGGATTTTTTAAGCATTTTTCACTGGAAATGATATCGGTATAGCATTGTGAACGCAAGGTTGATCGAATATCATAGATATTAATTAGACAAAATTACATAAAGGTCTCCGTATAGCTAACTAGCTTTAAGCTCTTTCATATTTGAAAGCCGAAACAACGAAGGTCTCAGAAAAATATCAGAGACAATAAAAAAGACAATTTTTACATACAGCAGAATAATCAAACACGATGCTTCTGAGACGGAAAGATTATAGTTTTATTAAGTGTTATTCGATTCAATCTTATTAGCAATTCTTATAAGCTATATGAAATATTCCCAAACTATTTTGAATATGAGATCCCAGAATTTGTTCATTCATACCTCGGACCTATACAACCAAATATAACTGGATACGTGTTACGTTGCGGAATTAAGGAGGAGAGCATTCGCCCGGTATGCGAAAGGTCATGGGTTCGAGTCCCATCCCAGAGTGTCAGGGAAGAAATGGGTAATTAAGCATTTTTCATTAAGATTATTTTTCAATAAGGGCATTGTGAATGCAAATTCAAGATCACATAATTTAGTTTTGAATTACTATTACTGACGACAACCTGAAGAAAATAAACTTAGTGTAAGGCTTCCATTACATCTGGACCCTGATTTTTGTGAATTGTGGTTAATTTTTGAATAAAACTCAAAATTGCAAGGAAAGATTTTCGTAAAAGATGTGATGTCACTTTTTAAGCTGTTGGATTGAGCAAGTGGCCTAAATAAATTAAATAATTATATTAAATAGAAAAAAAAAATTGTGATATACCAAAAAACTGTAAAATTAGCTTTAAGTTAACTGTGAATATATTATTTGATGTAGCTTCTCGTATGTGAAAGAATTTTTAAAATTGGTCCAGATCATTTCAAATCTTTTCAATGCAAGCAAACAAACAAACAATCAAATACATATTTATGCTTTCCGCTCAGTGATTAGTTATTTATATCGGATGTTTATTATCTACTAAGAAGTTTTAGAGTTATAAGGATACCATTAGTTTAACTTGTGTCTTTGCTCCAAATGATACTAAATATTAAGACAAACTTATAATAAACAAAAAAAAAGTATTTTAAGAGGATAAAAATACCACGGAACTTCAAATTTTCCATTGAAAAGAATTTATTTGTTTAAATCTGCTAGTTTTTACAATTTGACTATCATTTAAAAGGCTATTAACGGTGCTCTAAGCAATACAAAAAATATTTCACAAACAAAACAATCACTATTGTATTGTTTATTTAGTAAATGGATGCCATTTGCTTTTCATAATTTCTGAACAGTGTCAGAGGTCATAAATACAGCTTATGGTTGTCATAAAAGATCAAACGACTGAATGCAGGTTTCCGATTTGTGACATGTTTGAATGAATAAAAGACATCAACGAAAACTAGCTAATGGCAAAAAATCTTATTCTAGATATTCTTTGATCAATTTATAAATATTATTGATCAAAGAATATGTGTTTTAAGTTTACTTTTGTGCCAGGCACTTTGATGGATAATTTTAAGGATACTTATTTTAAATTATAATGTGACATAAAAATACATAAAACTGCTAACTTAGCAGAAATGAAAATGTAAGTAACTTATTAATCCAATGAATTTCTAATTTAAATAGCAATAAAAATTCGAGATTACTGACTTGTCTAGTGAAACACGGACACAGTCCTGGTTCAGCAAATAGCAGAGTTGGTTGGGTGTACTTATCACAATATCTGTAAAAAAACGGTAACCGTGAAATCATGTACATTATAATTCTTACTTATAACATTCTTTAAAAAATTAACTGTACGAGGCTGGAGTCAAACCAGTAAATTGTTACTAACCAAATGAGTGTTCTTAAAATTAAGCCAGAGGAATAATAAAAAAAACATTTATCTATTTGTGTAAGTTTTACCTTCATTTAAATTTGTATTAGTAAAATTTGTAATTTAAATTAACTCTGACGCTAAACATTGTCTATTAATAGCACTGGTAATGTTTAAAACTCAACTCCTTAATATAATCTCAACATATGCATTTTACCATTGTACTATCTACATGAAGTCCAATATTATAATATTATCTGTCACCATTGATGTGTTTGCATTACACTCATAATATTGGACTGTTGAGATTCTATTGAGAGACGATTATTACGTAAACATGCGCTGAATTGGCCTGCTGGGTTTAAGGCAATAGAGTCATGTAGGTGTTATAATATCCACGTGCCGCTTACGGGTGACTCACAAGTGCTACCTGGCATTACGGGGATCCGTTCTTGCTTATTGGGAAGGTGTGTTTACAACCTTAAATCTTATTTTCTAAAAGTTTGAAGTATCATCCTTCGATTTTTCGCAAAAAAAGGAGTGTATTGTTTGTTGCACAATAATTTTGAAAGACTTAACGGATATGCATGTATAGGGAAAAAACTCACTCTCGAAACGATGTACGGTCCGAAAATGTAAGAATTTTTGATAATGGTCCATTAGTTTCGAAGCTTATTCAATACAAACAAACAAACCTTGCCCCTCTATAATATACGTATGTATGTGTGTTGATTAAAACTCTGACTTAGACCGGTATCGAAAGCTGCAAGTATGTACAAATTCACCATTAGGTAAATTAAATTAATTAATCGTAACTTATAAGCGTACTTTGCGTAATACATCTATTATATAAAAATACTATAAATAAAAAATTGACAAAACTATACGTCATATAAATAACATAATGGTTAGATTTTAAATAGTAGTATACAACTTAAATGAGAAATAATGGTATGAGAAAAAAGCGCCGATTTTATTGATGATAAAAACATTTGTAAAAGTCTACTGTGTACTTTGTTAGAAATGTTACATCAGCCCGAGAGACACTGGCTATATATTTATAAAAAAATATGCAAAATAACAGATGTAAGAAGCTATTGAAAAAATATAAACAATGTTTTTTTTAAAGGATAACAATATTGGTATTAAATTAAAGAGCACATTCCAAAAATATATAATTTGTATACATAATTAACAGTTCACTTAAAGCTACAAAATAAAAATAAATAATTTGAAAATTAAAAACATGCCGTAAAACTTTAACTGAAAATCATAGAAACAAGCTGTATTATAGTATGGCTCTATACAAAATGTAGCACAAGACGGTCCCGCGAATGCAATGAAAGTTTTGTTTAGCCGAGCTATAATACAACTTGTTTGTTTTAATTTTAGGTTTGTTTAAAGCAAACATTTTTTTAAATTTTGTTTTCGTGTTGGTTATTTTAGTTTTTTTTTTTAGTTTACAGACATTTTGTCTAATTCTGTTATAGCATTTCTTTTCTTATTTCATACATATTTTTCTTCTCATAAAGTTTTATGGAGATATTTTAATTACTTACTTTCTTATACTTGTTTCTACATTTCTTTAAAACCATATTATTATTTTTTAAATCAATTTAAACATAAAGTTAACTTGGAGAAAAGGCGACTTCAAAATAATCGAATAAATCTTGTTCTTATAAATTCAATATACAAAACTTTTTTCGGGCGATGATTTGATGACAAAATGTTGATTTCTAATCAAGTTTAATTTGTCGTATTAGATATTGGTCTACGATTTTGAGGTCTGTTTATTTATGAAAAAAAAAAACATTTTTATTATGGGATTCTTATGTGACAACCATCACATCGTTCGTTTTGGCCATGTTGTTCTCCCGTTTGTTTTAAACTAACTTAACAAAAAAAAATTGCAACACGAATACAAGAAAACAGTCAAGTTAAAAACCTATTCTTATTTTTTTAAAGTTGGTTAAAAATAAACCATCCCTAATACAACGCTAACGAAGTTGGGGGCAAAAGCTCGTCAACAATAACAGTTATAAAGCAAAGAGATAAAATTACCACGAGATCTACATCATTACAAAGAAGTCGTTATTGTTATTTCCAATTTGACTATTAATTATGACTATGAATAGGACTATGATATTAAAATTTCAAATTGACTGAAGAAAATTGACAGATTTGTATAACCCGATTTGCCGTGCTATTATAATAATACCTTATATACTAATATAGGGAACTATGTCACATAGATAAAACTTCAGTGATTTGTAATGTGCTTGGGGATGTATTTTTTTAATTGTGAAATATCATTGATGACAAATAAATAAAAAAATAGAAATAATAAAGTCAAAGTGTATCTTTAAAAATGTTTTTTAGCTGATTAGGTAGATTTCATGAACATTGATCTTAATGCGTTAACAATTGTTTGATTCGATAGTCTTGCTAAGATTTTAAGACTCAACTTGGTTAGAGCAGGCACCCAGATCGCGAAAGTTTCGAATCCCATTTCCCAAGTCTGGGACCGTCAAATATTAAAAAACAGAAGGCTCCAAAGATTTGAAATATACTCATCTTAAAAACGGTCCGATGTTTATGAAACGGCTAATGTAATACACTTATTTCAAGGAGGACTTTTCTATGCTTTGTAAATATTAACAATTTAATAATAGATGAGTATTGTTTTTCATGATATTTTAGACGGTTTTATTTGTTCAGAAATTTTTATTATTTATCGTTAGTGATATTGATCGATATGATGATCAAAATTTGCTGTAACATTACGAGGGTCAACTGGAAATTCTTCAAAAATCAAACACTAAGCAAAGTAGCAATTTCATTTTTACTTTTTGTTTAGTAACCAATAAGTATTGGTACTTATTGTAGGCTGTAGGTTGTTGCTTTTAATATTTATATTAATTGTATAAAAATTTCGGTGAGCAAATTTAAAGATGCGTCGTATAGCTTAACCGAACCGGATAGTCGGACGAATTATTCGGTTTATCTTTTGATTGTTTTTATTTGACCAGAGTGTTTCTTGGCGCCCCTGGTAGTACAGCGTGTGTATTTGTGTATTATATAGCGAACTAGTATTTAGGAAGCAATCTAAACTATATATTAGAATATGTACCCTCCTTTTTGTTTATCTTTTACTTTATTTCTGATCCCTACTATATTATATTTGTAGTGTCTCTCTGTCTCTTACATATATTAATTAAGAAATTAAAATCTCAAAACGAAGTTTAAAAATGTTTTTATAGATTATTATGTGATAAAATGTCTAACGCATTCTCGACAAACATCGTGCCATATGGCGGCACATGGCAAGGGCAACGGTGTCTGAGGACCCAACCTCGATATGACCACGACCACACTGGCAAGAGTGCACGACTAAGAAGAAGAAGAATTATAGATTTCCGCCAACGGCTTCGCCCACGTGATCTTGTATTATAGATAAAAACCGTCCTTTTGAATCACCCTATCTATGAAAAAAAAACAGCATCGAAATCCGTTGCGTAGTTTTGAAGCTTTAAGCATACATAGGAATATAGGGACAGAGAAAGCAACTTTGTTTTATACTATGTAATGATAAAATAATGATTTTTGATTTCATAGGATTTTTTACTTTTAATATAACATAAATCTTACAAAAGAAGTTTTTCTTTTATTTCCATGCCGTGTTGTGTAATCAAGAAAATGTAACTACTCGAACCGAATATATTCGGCACCAAAACTCGGCCGTAAACAAATAATGAAAAAGATGCCGAATACGCGGAATACCGAATATCAAACGAATGTCTGTCGTATCTCTAAGCAAATCCGACTTCTATATGATCAGATTATAGCATCACATAACAACTCGACCTGAATCTTGGAAACAAACTACTCGTTATATTATTAAATAATTCGTGTTTCGTCGTTATTATTAACGTCGTTATTCTCTCAAACAAGGCTACAACTTTGATACTAATGATTGCTAAAAACGGGGTTGCCACAATGTAATTTTGTTTTTATTGAGTTCCCGATGTTTCAGTGCTACTGCTAAAGCCATGATCTGCAGGTTTACTCTTGAACGCAATCTCAATGTGAATTTCAACAGTCGCAATCCGCAATCATTGGCAAGATAAACTATCTCAATCTGCATCAAATCTTAGCTCGGACTCTTGAAACAGAGATTCAATTATTACTCAATCGTCAATTTGTTATTTCAATAGTCACGCAATATTGAGCTAGTACTATTGTACCAAATCAAGAGTACATAATGTCACTTTAACAATGTCAATCGATCGAGATTGCATTCGAGAGTAAGCATTATAATTTAGAATTGAATGAATTCTAAATATCTGGAACTCAATAAAAACAAGATATGGTAGCAATACCGTTTTTAAGGTTGCGTAGTAAGCAAGGAACCTTGGTATTGGTATTGGTACTAGATTTGGCCGACAAAAGGTTGTAAGGTAGAATTTTGAAAAAAAGTTTAGGTTATCCCCTAAATGTAAAGTGGTGATGATTTTCATCTTGCCCCATAGTGTGGGGCAGCATAGGTCTTGCAAAATCATTGGTGGTGTGGGAAGCCGTTTTACGATTTAGTGAAACGTTTCTGACTTATTAAGGGTAATTAATTAACGTTAGGGCCAAGTGACCTCCCATACTCTGTCACACTTAAGTTGGCTTTACAAGTTTTCTTAGTCTTCATACGAGAGTCCGACTCATGCTTGGCCAGTTTTTAGCCATCATTCTGAAGGCTACAACATTCTGTTATCTTCATTATCAGGATTATTTGATTTTTGGTGCCAATTGTATATCTTTCTAGAATAATATAAGTTGAACTTTTGATAGTTTCTAGAAACAATCACTAACACACAGTAAAAGATATATAAAGACTGTTAAAAACTTAAAACCCTCATCATAATAGACATAGTTTTGGTTCTAAAACAAATCTTGTATTGTTAAGAGTGTCATCAATAGCAGATAGCTTTCAAATAATAGTCCAACTGGAAACAGGCAAAACCATAAACGACTTCTTTGTAATGATGTGGGTACCGTGGTAGTTATACCTTTTTGTTTAAAAACTATTATTGTTTAATATTGGCACGTATTGTTCTATTTCATTTGGATTTAGATTCAAGATTCCAAGTAGATAATATTGTACATTTGGCCCATAGAAAAAGAAGCCACCCATGAATCGTTTTTCAAAATTATGTTATTTATTTATATGAAACTAGCTGTTTTTCCGTGACTTCACACTCGTAAAATATAGTAGGTGAGAGAATTTTTAAAATCAGACTAGTAGTTTCGGAGCCTATTTGACGCAAACAATCAAATTATTATTCTTCATAATATTAGTCCAAATGTATGCACTTATTAGAGCTTACTATTTAGTTGAATAAAATCCATTATTATTCTTTTATCAATGTACCAATAATCTACAAAGTCTTTTGAATTTATAAAAGTATCGATATGTTCATGAACATATTTTTAACATTGCCCGTATAGTCTCGTCGCATTTCAATAAATTGAGGACCTTATTTTCTTACCAACGGGTTTCTCTATCTGAAAGCGATAGACATAGTACAGAATATAATTTCTTACTGTATTCATTAAGAGAAAGAGTTATTAATGAAATATAAAAACAAAAATTACAAAATATTGGGTATTAAATGATAGTTTTCCATGTCAAGATGAAAAAGTAAGTCAGATCGAAACAGATTACGGGTTAGAGTTCCATTGCGAGCAACTTGAAAATGTTCATTTTCTAGATTAAAAACTATAATAAGATATAATAAGAAGTGAAGCGTATATTCAA
Organism: Diatraea saccharalis; assembly: GCA_918026875.4. Lineage (NCBI taxonomy): Eukaryota > Metazoa > Arthropoda > Insecta > Lepidoptera > Crambidae > Diatraea > Diatraea saccharalis. The sequence continues at coordinate 12,164,668 of OU893337.1, forward strand.
TTAAGTTATGTTTATAGTCCCTTAGAAAATTCATAAACTAAACCGTGCGTGGAAACGGGGCTGTGGGCGGGGCTAAACATAATACCACCCTGATTAATACAGTCCCCCACTTCAAGCAGGTGGTAGCTACTAGATAGGTCTTACGGCAACTCTCTCATCAGTAGTCTCAAGCAGACAGTTACCGTGTGAGTTTCACAAGAAGTGGTCGTGGTTGTCACGAGAATGGAGTTTTTAAAAGTAAGTTCTTTTCTCTTTGGATTTAATGTTGTAGGAAAATAATTTATAGATTACGATTGTAGTCTTACTAAGTGTTTTTCTTTAACATAAAGTCAGTTTAAATGTTTAACGTGTAGATATTTTAATGATACCTTGAGTCTGCATTTCGTATATTTAGAATAATCAATAGTTGTCTTAGCGCTGGTTTACAATATTTTAATAAAAGCACGCATTTTGGTTTTGTTTTTTAATAAATAGAATCAGAAAAGATTTCTTGTTTATTGTTTGAGATGTTTAAACACCACGTGATAAAATGGAAGTCGTAGTGAGGTTTTTGTATGGGTTACAAATTGCCTGCTGATGAAGGGAAGTGATAGAATTTTGAGGAGACGTGACAGGTCATATTAATATTTTGCAAAGTGTTGTTAGTGTGTTATTTTTATAATTTCTTTTATAATATTTTGTAGAGACCGAGCGTTAATAGAAATTTGTTCGTTTTTGCGCATGTATTTATATCAATCCATTCTATCTTACTTTGATAGCTTTCGTAATAAAGTAAAACAAGTTCACAATTACAACAGTATTAACGCGTGTTACTTGATTCTTTTTTAATGGTTGCTGATACTTAACTGTTAAGTTTGTTATTACGAAACTAGAATATTAGTAATTGTAAATGATTAAAGCATAGTCTTAACGTCTGTCAATACTTATTGGACACGTTCCTAATGTGATAATTATTTTGTGGAAGTGTTTGTACAGAATTCATGAAATTATTTGAATAACAGAAATTTTTATTAACTGTATATTTACTTCTTACTTACCCATGAAATAATTCAGCTCGACTTTTATTTTGCGTTAACTAAGTCCTAGTTGGGGATTTTTGTGTTTCTTTTCAGAAATACAGCCTTTTTCGTCTACTATTTATGAATTCATATTCATGTTATTTAGGTGTTCCTCGGATTTAGAAAATCTAATTTAATCATGAAATATTTTTTTCAAACTTTTGTCTATTTATAGTCTGCTAGAGTTGATGTTATATGTATTGTTTTATAATAGGTACTTCTATTTATTGTCATTTGTACCTTATATCGGGAAAGTAGTCTTAATTAATATGAACATTTAAATTGTTTCTAATTAATACACAGTTTACTAACAATTTTGTTTTATTCGTTTCTTAAATTTTGCCAGACAATTTTAAGAATATCTCAATAAATTTTTAAGAAAATTAGAAATAAAGTAAGCGGACCTTCCTTTTTCGAGTATATTCTGTAGTCGGGTCTTAATTCAAGGTGATGACTTATATTAAAAAAAGCACGAATAAAAGTTCTTCAAGAGCAAATTAAGAAAACTACAAACCCAAGGATATTTACAGGATATTCTTTTGAAGAAAAACAAAGGTAAATCAAAATGGCGTCGATTTCTACAGAGTTCGAACTTTGAAGCGCGAGCGGGGCGGGGCTTAAGGCGGGGCTTAAGGCGGGGCTAAATATAATAGCACCCTGACTAATAGAGTCCCCCACTTCAAGCAGGTGGTAGCTACTAGGTAGGTCTTACGGCAACTCTCTCAACAGTAGTCTCAGTCAGACAGTTATCGTGTGTGGTTCTTCCGAAGTGGTCGTGGCTGTCACGAGCATGAAATTTTTAAAAGTAAGTTCGTCTTTTTTAGATTTTATGGTGTAGAAAAAAAATAAAGATCACGATTGCACTTACTAAGTGTTTTTCTTTAATATAAAATCAGTTTAATGTGTAGATATTTTAATGATACTTTGAGTCTGCATTTTGTATGTTTTGAATATTTAGAATTATCAATTGTTGTCTTAGCGCTGGTTTAGAAAATTTTAAAGCACGCATTTTGATTTTGTCGTTTAATAAATTTTTGTCGTTGTTTGTTGTTTGAGATGTTTTAACTCCCCGTGATAAAGTGGATGTTACAAATTGCCTGCTGATAAAGGGAATTGATAGAATTTTGAGGAGACGTGACAGGTCACCTTAATATTTCTGTAAAGTGTTGTTAGTGCGATCTTTTATATTTTCTTTTAAATATTAATATGTAGAGAGAGTTTTTAGAACTTACTGTGATATATTTCATAATTAAGTAAAACAAGTTTACAATAAAAACAGTATAAGCACGTCCGACTAAATTTTTTTTATCGTTTCGGATACTTAATTAATTAGATTGTTATTACGAAACTGGAATATTAGTCATTGTAAATTATTAAAACAAAGTTTTAACGTCTGTCAATACTTATTGGACACGTTCATAATGTGATAATTATTTTGTGGAAGTTTGTGAAAAATTCATTAAATTATTTGAATAAGAGAAATCTTTACTTACTGTTTATTTAATTCTTACTGAAGCAATGAAATAATTCAACTCCATTTTTATTTTACGATTGGGGAACTTTGTTAGATGTTTATGTGTTTCTTGACAGAGAGATAGAGCCTTTTTCGTCGCCTATTTATGAATCGATATTATTATTATTAAGGTATTCCTCGGCATTAGAAAATATAATTTTATCATTAAAGTTTTCATTACTTTCGTCCCTTTGTTGTCAGCTTGAGTTAATCTTATATCTTCTGTTTTGTGTACTAGGTACTTCTATTTATTGTAATTTTAATATTCACGAGTTGGTTTTTTTTTAGTCTCATTTTCTTGTGAATCCGTTTTTTGTCTTACTGGAGTATTTGAGTTATCACGTTTAGACTGTTTTGATTTTGACTCTTGACAAATCCTAGTTTATTTATGTCTTTGAGTCGTTGTTTTTGTATTATTAAAGCGCTTTTCCGAAACATTTTCACATTGCAAGTCATATTGTTCAGTGCATATTGTACATGTTGAAAATCTTCTATCAGTAACTATTTCTAAACAAACTGTAAGCCATCTTTTGTCAAAAGCACAGTCAAAGTCAAAGCGCAGCAAAACGGTACTTTTGGCAGAGTTATTATAATAAATTTGTTAGTTACTTACGTGTTAGAGTTAATTACTGTATGAAAGTATATAAAGACTGTATGATGTCACCGCAACCTACACAACACAAGTTTTCCGCTGATACATGTTTTTAAAGGAAACTTTAAATATATACGATATATATTATGAATTAAAACATACGGGGCGAAATTCAAACATGTTTACACTTAAGATGGATAAAGGCACTCAATGGCTTGCTTGCTGAAATGTTCATTATCACGTTACAATGACTTTAAATAATGATGAGTATAAGTTTTTATTTCACGCAATTAAGCGATATTTTGAGTTTTGAGGAAACAAACAACACGCATACTTACTTCATGCAAATTTAAGACCAATATGGTTTTGTCATAGATGCCATTGCCAGGTCTGGACCAATTTGGGGCCACACGGCAAGCGCTGGCTTTCAAATAAAGAAAGAAACATTAAAATCGGTCCACCCAGTAACAAGTCAGAGATAAACAAACACAAAAAAAAAAACAGTTTCCAAGTAGTTCAAAAATACGTACTCGTCAAAAATACAAATTCCTTTTCGATTTTGAAGTGAATACACATGCTACAATTGTTAAGTAAACAGCGCAATTGTTTGCTGCTGCATAGCATATTCTCCGAGTATGTACAATTCGCTCATGAAATCGCAGACCTCAATAGCATACTAAGTTTCGCTTTACTTGCTTCTTTTTAGCGCATCTGAGATACACATGATCATAAAATAGTTTAAAATACATGCTACTTTGCGTAATCGTATTTTTTGTTTGAATACTTAACGGTTACTTTATTCTAATATGCTTTGATATGCCTTATGCCTCTTAATTTTCTCGAATTCCTCAATAATAAAGTAATAACAAGAAAGAAATTTAAAGTTTGATCAGCGATCCATCATGAACTACTTATGCAAACAAAATCATATAGCAAAATACTTGATTTAATACTTTCAAAACGTGTGTATTTAGAACCGAAAAATAGATCGGCTTGCGATTGACTAGCGTGCTTATACACAATGATGCACTTTTTGTATACACGCGTTAATTTTCTGTTACTAAGTAGCATCTGCTCGAAACTACTATGCTTATGAGTTAGTGAGTGGTATGTATATTTCGGCCTATAAAAAAAGCGTATTTTCATCTCCTATTTTGTTAACATTCTTTACAAGTTACTACAAATAGTAAAATGAAATTTATTTTTTAAGATTTTGAAGTCTGTTTAATCTTTTAAAGAGTTTAAATCAACATGTGCTATTTCTTGTTTTTGTCATTTGCCGTTTGTACGTGACATACGAGTAAATCGTGTGAAGAACATAATTAAAAAGATATTAAGTATTAGTTAATTTGTTGATTAACGTATAATTGATCAACTTTTATAAGTAAGAATGTTACCACAAGTCTCGGGAACGGGACGCTTAAGAATAATTTATTTAATTAAAATTTATTCAACATCTACATACATTGGTATATGCGCTATCTTTTTGGTGACTGGTTCGTGTTTAAGTGTACCGTTTAATGTGGCATGATGAGGAGGACACCTTTCTTGAGTGTTTTATTAAATATCGGTGGCGTGTTTCAGGAATATGACTTCCTAGACTTATCAGACGTGAAAGAAGCAGAGCTGAGTAGCCTGCAGTGCGCGTTATACGACCGTAAAACTGGAGCAGCGACGGCCACACGCATCTTCGGTAGGGCCGAATCTGGCATAGGTAAGAACAGATCGAACCTTCTTTAATATTACATTAATATAACTTATATCTTAGTTGTCTCAGATACTCCATAATATGGGAGGATCTGTATAGTTACTCATCTTGGAATCTGAGCAATGTATGTGATGTTGTCTAATATTTATTTAATAACTATATGAAAATGCTAGTATTAACAGATAATATCACTACTGATTTTCGACCATTTTCAAATACATAAATAATTTTCTTACCAATATATTTATTATTTGAAATTGGTTATACACCTAATCCAATCGTTGTTATTATTTTCGATTAGTTAAGGGCAATTTAACTGACACGAATTTTAGTTGATAGAATATATTACTTTTCGTATTATTTGTTGTTAATTATATATACGCATAATTAAAATACACTCAAGGGCGTTTGAAACGCGCTTGAGTGTTTTGAAAGCCTAGTCTTCTAGCTAAGAGCGCAAAACGCACATTAGTTGCATGGACGTTAGCCGCGCAATCAAATATATGCCACCATTTTTGTACACAATTAACTGCGCGCTGTCGTGTCGTTTCTTCATGACAACCTTTCCGGTTTTTTTTCATGTATAAAGTAAATTAAATTTCAAAACTCGATATACAAGTCATATTCTATTTGTATATTTTCGTATTTGTATTGATATCTAAGTTTCGAACTTTGCAAATTTCAGTTTTTTTAATATGTTAGTTGAAAGGAACGGAAATGACTATCATTGGTCTATTAATTTCCTGCTATCAACTTGTGCTAGAGTCGCCATATAGTGAGGTGCTTTTTTAGTTCTTTCTTTTTTTAATTCTTCCTCATTTGTCTTCTAGATACCTCATCGTGTTCTTCTAGTACTGCGGGACCACCGACCGTGTCGAGCAGGCTCGATAGCCTATCGGAAGGGGAGTGGGACATAGCATCGCACTCGCCAGAGCGGGGCGCGGGTGCAGGCCACCCGCATACGCCCCCACCCCCTTATGTGGCTCCGCCGCCTGCTTACCCATCCTCGCATCCCCATCACTGGCCTGTTGCCGCTCCTAATGTATATGTCAGTCAAGTGACCGCTAACGTGAACGTGCACGGTTACATGGGCCAGTATTATCAACCCCGGCCCGAATATGTCCAACCACAAGTAGATCGTCCTCGCACACATCGCAGGGACCGACGCGGCAAACGCGCTCCATCCCCACCTCCACCGCAGCTGCCGCCATATTATGTTCAATATCCACAACACTATCATGCGGCACAGGCTCAAGGTGCGCCGTCATACCATCTACCTAAGTATCAGCCAGTGGTTTACGGTCCGTATGCGTACCCACATTATTGCCCAGAATATCCGATGCCCGTGAAAGGCGATACAGGAGAGAAAGGCTTGGAAGAATATCCTCGTGAAGTTGCGATGGAAACGGAAGCGGTGGATGCATATTACGCTAGTGCCCATTGCGCGGGCCCGCCTTATGGATCTCCTGTCGAAGATGGTGTCGAATACATGTCGCCGATTTACCTTCCTCCCCTGCAACATCCGCCACCAGTGCCGATTCCGCAACACCCACAGCCGCTACACCAATCGAAACCTCATCAGTTCAATGTGCACGCGAAGAACTTCGTTCAGGGTCAGAGCCAAAATAAAAATTATACTTCGCCGGAAAAGACTCCAGAGCAGAAAACTCTTCCGGTAACAGCTACTGTAACTGCAACAACGTTTACTGCTGCTGCTACTGTGGAATCTCTTCCCGTCGAAGATCTCAAAATATCTACCGAAGGGCCCAGCAGTCTTAAACAATCTGATCAACTGGCCGAAAATTCTCAGAAAAAATCGGTGATATCTCCTAGTCAAAAGGTCGCTCCAGCTGTTAAGACTGATGCCTCGAAGCCGGGATCGGTCCCTAATGAAGCTAAATCTTTTGAGACTGCTAACAATCAAGTTCCAGCAGTTGCAAAATCTTTTCCTCCGACAGCATCAGCTAATAATAATCAGTCGTCCGTAGATCCCAAAGTGCCTCCACCAACGGGAAAACCCACGAAGGATCCAGCCGCTCCCTTCTCTGATGGGAAACAACTGGCTCCCGGAAAATCTTGGGCGAGCTTATTTACGCCTAAACCTTCAATCGCCTCTCCTGCTTTAGCACAGACTACAGCTGTGACTACAGAAGAATTTTCAAGCCCAGTGCCAATGCAGAAAGATCCTGCTTCTGCTCTCTCCGTGCAACCATCACCATTCAGTGATGACCCCAATTCATATCGAATGGGAGGTAACTACTTAAACAATCATATCACTTTTATATATTTTTTTCTTTGCATAGTGAATCTGAGATCTCCTAAACATTATTCTCTTGATCTCAATGAATTAATTGAATTGAATAAGAATGGAACTATACAAAGTATATTTTGAATTAATGAATGAATCATCGGTTTTATTTCTATTATCATTTTAAATTCCATTCCAGAGTTCCTGTCTAAATATCAACTAGATAATAGGCCGGTGTCCCTCTTACCGCGGGGACTAACAAATCGTTCAAACTATTGTTACGTGAACGCAATTCTCCAGGCGTTGATCGCTTGCCCGCCCTTCTACAACATGCTCAAAGCATTGCCGTATCAAACACGCCGTGGAAAATCAACCACGCCAGTAATTGACTCTATGTAAGTACATATCAGGTTTTGAAACATTATTCTTAAAAGGTAATAATTAAGAAAGTTCAATTGTAATTAGTGAACTGGAACGTTCATTCAATTCGTGCAAAAACAAAGAAGGTTCAAGAAATTAATAGTCAAGTTAAATAAATTCATTATTACACAATGAATTGTGTCAATTTTTCAAAAGAGAAAGTTAGTGTAAATTACGAAACTAGTTGTATGACATTAGTTTTATTCCAATAATTTCATTAACAGTTTATAAGTCAGTACAGTTTGACGACATTACGAAACAATTAGATTCTCATGTGCCGAAATTAGTTTCGTGAAACTAGATTGATCATGATCAACATGACACGAATTTTGTAACTTTAACACAGATGTATTTTTTTTAATAATTTAATTTAATAAATGTAAACATTGACATGACAATTCTTCTTTTGTATTGTGAATGTGTCCAATTATATTGTTTTTTGAAAGCAGCTATACTTTTAATTAAAGAGATAATCTTAACCTTAGTCTTATGTGAACACGGAGCTGTAGTGGTGCGAAACGTCAATGAAACTAAATACCAACACGATGCAACCGTTTAAAGGTTGTTTCATTTAATTAATGTGATTCTTACATGCAAGTTGGGTACAGATCTTCTTCTAGCATTAACACTGTAAGACAATAAAAACACACATTTACTAATTAACCGCGACTTCGCCCGCGTAATTTGTAGCCTATGATGAAGTTTCCAGTTTTTCTTGAAGATTAAGCTCTACAAACAAACAAATAAACTTTCTCTTAGTAGTACAAGTATTGATTGTCACTACTACAACGAATTGAGTAATTAATAAATGTACAGATTTCATCATCAATGTTATTTATCTTTCTAAAACTCCACAAACTTTAATTGAATGTAGTTGTCACTATTGGATAGGAACTTCTTTAACAAAAATTTAGGACCATGTTGCTGGCTAATGATTGGAGATATGATTTTGTACACAGGGTTGAGCTCTCTTACAAGTTTAGCGCGGCGGCAGGTACAGTCCCTGCAGGCAGGGCCCGGCGCCGTAGGAAGGGTGCGGTTAGCAGGGGCCCCGCAGCCCCAGCAGGCCCACCGCTCGAAGGGGGTGCGGGACTCCGCGTACTGAGGGCGCTCCGCTCTTTCCCTGGCTCTCAGGAGGGCGGGCAACAGGATGCTGAAGAATTTCTTAGTTGTCTGCTGAATTCCCTGAATGATGAGATGCTGGAGGTTAGTGGATAAGTGACAGATTTTATTTTGTCTATCTATGAAAATTTTTAATCGTATCCTTTGGTGTAGGTAGGTAAATAGGATAATGTATCTTATTATCGAAAAATGTTTGTTTTTCAGTATATTCTTTTTTATTTTATCAGTCTATTTTCAGCCTGGTTTGTTAAGAGTTTTCTAATACACGATTGATAACTATTCAAAAGAATTTTACCTCCAATTTTATAAATAGAATTTTTCAAATATTAAATTTATCGAGGTCATATATTTCATAACCATGTTTCTTTACAGCTAATGAAACTCGTAGAACCAGAAGAGATCAACGACAGCCACGGTCAACAAAATGGCGTCATTCCTCAAGATCAGGCTCAAGAGGAGGACGATGATGATGATGATGATGAATGGAAGGTTAGTGAGATATTTTGTAGTAAGAAGAATTTGCATCAAACCCTGTTTTCTTTAGTATCGTGTCATCACACTAAAGAAATTCATATAATTAAAGTTAATATTACTTTCTTTTTAATTGGTTTCTGTGGTCAAAATTTATAATATTTTGTTTTGCTATATTACTATTATTGATTAGTTATTTTATAGATTCATTTTGTTGTGCAAGTATTTATACTATAATATAATATTTAAGGTATTTACTATAGTTTACTAATAGGGTAATGTAAACTCTTAGAACTAAATAGGTAACATCTTAAATAACTTTTTTCAACCCCAACTTTTAATTTGAACACTATCTAAAACTTGAAATTATTTTACAAGTTTTTATTGTACTGTCTTGTCATCATTAGATCTATATTTAGTTAAATTAAATTTAAAAAAATGTTTTTGAGTGATAGCAAGATGTAACAAATTTTGAAAAATATTAGAAATAAATATTCTGGTTTTAAATCAGGTGATGGGCCCACGCAACCTTGGTGCGGTAGAACGTAGGCGGGCGGCGCATCGTACGCCCGTGGGTGATATATTTAGGGGTAGAACTCGCGTGCGACTCACTCGCGGCCCTCACCATGACGTCACCGACGCTGTGCAGCCATTCTTCACGCTTCACCTGGATATAGAGGTACAATGTTGTGACATCACTTATACAAATTGAGCGCAATTAAGTAGCGAGACTCGAATGTCTGCGCTTTTAAAAGTGATTGCTCTGTGTTAAAGTGAGCAGAATGTTTGTTTAAACTCAGACATAGATCTGAGGTTATTCGATGATGTCGTTAGTTGCTTTTATATAATGTTCTGAATAGATATACGACAGCTTGGCTGATAAAAATAACTTGATATTACAAAATTCGACGGAATTAAAATCCATAGGGTAATTTTTTATGCAAATTTATTGTAAATATTTGAAAATCTGTACTAATATCATAAATACCGAACCTATTGGACCGATTTCAAAAGTTATTTACCAATTGATCTGCGCGAAATCGTGGGATGGAAAACAGCTTGTTTGCATTAAAATGTACTCTTATAAAGGCAAAATTTATTAAAGCTACTAGTTCAAAGGAGGGAAAATGTGCTTGATTCCAGAACTATTAGTGTTTTTTTTTATATTTCTTATATATTTTACTATGATACTAATGATTTTTCGTCTCTGAAAGCGATAATAAACGCATCTATGTAGACAAAAACTACTGAGTAATTTGATCATTAACTTTTCTTTCCATCTGTCAGTTCCGAGCCTTTATTTATAAACTTTTTTTTTTCAGCGCGTGACTAACGTGAAAGACGCTTTAGAGCTCTTAGCTAATAAGGACACGCTGGAAGGAGTGTCTGATGCTTGGCAACAATTTTCTTTGGTACAATTGCCAGTTGTTCTTCTGCTGCACCTGAAGTGTTACCGGTTAGATTCTGAGGGGCATACGGCTAAGATAGTCAAGAACATTGATTATCCTAAGGATCTCAATATTCATCCAAGTAAGTGGTGTACTAGTTCATCTTATTGATTTTTCATAAATAATTTTAATATTATAAAAAAAGTATTTATTTCAAATCCTTTTACATTTTGTAGTCATTTTGATTTGATTGAATAATAAGTATAAGCACTTTTTCTATTTAAATATAAATGTCATATTAAATTTTATTTATAAAACTTAATTATTTTTGGATAGTTGCAACTACTTTTTACTCTTACAGTTGTCTATGTAGATTTCAAAAATTAATTCTTGGTGAAATCAATATTTATAGTGGTTACTTAAAAACTATATTTATTAAAATAAATTAAATCCATTGTTATTTTATGGGCAGAAACAACTATTAATAATGTACCTTGAATTACATCTAAAAAATCATAGGATAATTCCTAATAATAGATTAACAAAAGTGATATATCCTAATATAGTGTTTTAGGATATATTGCTCTTGTTAATCTTCACAACCCAAAGTCTTCACAACAAAAACAATTTATTTTTTTAACAAACTTATCTACATTATTTATATAAGATTAAGATACGAAAAATATGTATACTATTATAAGTTTGTTTAAAAAATAAATAAAACAATAAAATTTGTGTGTCATACATAAGTATTGAGATATTAATTGTGTTTTATTTTTACAGAAATAATTTCGTCTAAATTGAAGTATACGTCAAAGCAGCGGGTATACAAATTATTCGCTGTTGTTTACCACGAGGGCGTGGAAGCTGTCAAGGGACACTACCTCACTGACACTTATCACGGGCAAATGGGGTGGAATCGGTAAATATTTATGGAATTTTTGACTATAATATATTGCTATGTTGGTTCGGCATTTAGAGAGAAAAACAAAAAACAATTTGAAACTGAAAACATTAGAAGCAATAGAAAGCAGAAATAATTTACACAATCGAAAGATGTCAAAAGCCATAATAATTAGCAAGTATGTGTGTAGAGTAATGAAACTTGAGGAGGTGAATTTTGTATTTAAGAACCTTGCCTTGTGAACCTTCAATTCTCTGCCTATCTTGCAAGATATCTTACTTTAAGAATATAACTGTTTCGTATAACATACGGTCGCCACGCAGAGAGAATTTCGTACAGTGACCCTGGTCGATATATTTAATGATTGCATTAACATATGTCTTTCACTCCTACGTAAACATTGATATTGTGTTCACACGGATGTATCTAGTCAGTCTTGTTATAGCAGAGTGAACCTAAGCTGTTTACGATATCTATCAATAGGTATAAAGTTCCACGTTTGAAAATCTTTCTATTCGGCGATGGTGCTATGAAGTCATTTATTTTTCGTCTTTGGAAGCTCATGCTTATCTGTGGACAACTATAACAGAGAATAAAACGACATTTTAATTCTATTGCATTTGTTGACAATTGCATTAACAATTTTTTTTTTAACAGCTTTGACGATGCCACCGTGACTCGAGTGAGCGATGCCCAAGTGTTAAAACCGGAGCCACCACGAATGCCCTATTTACTCATGTACAGGAGACACGACACGTTACCACCACATCGTGCAGCCAGTAAATCCGACGCTATGTAGTGTCAATGAACCATACAAACTTGGAAACTGTTGAATCGGACAGAATGTGGTTTAAAATTGTAAAAAAATATTTTGTGAGAAAGGAAGTAAGGATTGTGCAGTGTGATTATAAGTGTACATTTAAACATTTTAAAGGATTAATATTGGTGGTTTATATTTGATTCTCTACTTATTTTGTGTCTATGAAGCAATTTATTACTAAGCTCTTTTTTTAATAGCCTCTATAGTGTATATGAAGCTAATATATGTAGTGTGTATACTTAGATCTTAAATATTAATATTTAATTATCAGTTTTTAAAGTACAAAATATGCTACACTTATTTGCTTACACCACTCGCCTTACGAATTGGCTCGAGTCCTTCTCTAAAACAATTGTGTAATATATTTTAATTGATAAAATTATTGTAGTGTTTTTAATACAAATGTGATTCAAAATAAGACTGATTGTAAATAAAGACGTTTGATACTATTAACATGTACGTCTTGTATTTCCATGTAGAAAGTACATTGGTTTGATTACAAAGGTTTGAGACAATGTGTCTCATGAAATGCAACATTTCATCCTAGAATTAATATTATGTAATAGTTGTAATAAAGGATTTGAATGGATTTCACTAGAAATTGCCATAGCTAACATTAGTAATTTCTGATGGCTTTGTTTAATAATGAGTTGTTAGATGTGATATAAGATATGCATGATTAATCACAACAGTTTTTTGGAAGTGTAATATTATTGTTGTAACCGTTTAAGTTTCGAGAATTAAGAAAAGTAAAAATCTCAACTCAATAACGTTTTTTGTTTCACAAGTCAAATAGTCCTAGTTTCATCAAACTGCTATCAGAAAACTTAAAGTCAGAAACGAAAACCTATTTAAGTGATGATTAAGAACAGTTTGAGACGTGCCTATTTCTTTGTTTAGGATAAAAACACAGTAGAGAAAGGTGTTTCTAGAGTGAGATTTTAAAGTGCGTATACGCAAAGCTACAGAGCGCAGAGGAACAACATGCTGTTTGTGACCGAACATTAATAACACATCATTATCATTTATACACTGCAGGGGCTCAGTCCTTCCGCAAGAATGGATAAGCAAGATGGACTCTACGTTGACCCAATGCCGATTGGAGAGTATTAATGACTGCAAATGCAGTCGGGACTAGTGGCTTAGCGTGCCTTCCGAAGCAAAGAGTATCTAGAGATAATATTTTTTTTCGCCACCCAACCCGTGACCGACCATTGAAAAATAAAAATCGCGGTTCATGGCATTTATCAGCTAAACCACTGAGCTTAAAAACACATGTAAGTGCAATATGAAAATAAAATACTTACCTTCTCCATCCCAATTTTCCAAAGTCAAGTCCAAAATTCTATTGCAGCGCAATTTTGGTGGCATTAATAATAACAATTTACAACAGGACGCTGCTAACATTGATTGGTCGCAACTCTTTAAAACAAATGTGTCTTTATTTGTTTTCAATAAACGTCATCAAACTTTTCGATAAGCACGCACCCATACGACCAGTAAAAATGAAGCACCATGCGTCACCTTGGCTTACAGATGATATAAAATCTTTATCGGCGAGAAAGAATTCTGCAAAAAATAGATACAAATGTAGGCCTACTCCCTCAAATTGGGAGAAGTAAGTCAAAATTCGTAATCAATGTAACAAGGTGTGTAGGAATGCACAACGCCAATTTATTCATAGTTCCCTGGAAAGCAGCGATTCAGCAAAAGTCTGGAAATTTCTAAGGTCTTTGGCCATAGGCAAGCAACGACAAAATCTTTCTCATAATAGTTTAGATATTAATTTAATTTAATGTTCCACGAAGTTATGTGTGTGGGCTCACTCCTGCAAACCTGCCCCCAGCAGTACTCATTGATATCCCTCTCTATGGCTGGCGATGCACAGTAACAGCCCAGACTGGATACATTATATGTGTAGTTTCATGTTTTGGTGTATGCATAAAGTCGCGAAGGTGTACAATGCATTTTGATAAATTTTGCAACTTATATTTCATAGTCTGTATTAAAATCGATGTTTATTATCTCGCCAAAAGCTTCTTTTGTTTTAATTACGGATTTTTATTTCAATTAAGGAAAACACTCTAGGGAAAAGTTTGTCCTAATGAAACATTTAAAAAAAAACACTTTGCCCCTAAATAACTATATCAGGCGTTAACGAATTAAATAATAAGGTTTTAAAGGAAATTTAATAAAATAAACAAGCACACCACTTACTAGGATACTGATTATTTGATTACAATGGAATATTTAATATTCTCTTATCTTATCAGTATTACCCCAATAGTCTACTCGGAAGCACTTCATGTTCACTATAAAAACGCCTGGCAATTCTTCTAGAGTCGTTTCCGTTGAAATTCCCTACAACGTGGTCTTAGTTGCTAGAACCTCAAGAGCCTCTTTCACACTTGTCGCTTGCTGAAATAAAATTAATTGGTAAAAAGACTGAATATGAGAATTATTATAGCTTTACGGTTAATTAATGATATATAGCCCATGATGCTGTGAATGGAAAACAAGCGATACCTGAAATATCATCGACGGAAATAATTAAACTAATTGCATTATATTAGATCTTTACTACCTATGAAATTTCCTACTATTATTATTACATTGGCACTAGTGTATCACTTTTGATAGTCTAAATAATAACAATATATAAATATCTATTTAATAGAACTTTTTTTTTTCGTACGATTATCATGTTACTTTGAACATATTTGTTTATAAAAGCAACGAATTTATTACGTAAAAATTAAATCCTGAGTTACGAAAATAGGTAGGTAGAGGTGAAAGTAGGGTTTTGAATTTTACATGAGGTACTTATTTGTATCTAGAGAACCCTAAACTCAAGAATAAGTGCTATTATCATTCGGCATTAGAATTCTTTAGTGAAGTTAATACCATAGGTTAATCGGTATTAGTAATAACACTCGGTGATAGCTTCGTGAACAAGGTATTATTGAGCGATAGCTTGTTTTCACCATCGGTGTTAAATAATGTAATTCCAAGGGATAAAATTGATTCACTTTTAACAATACAAAAGTTTAAACGATGACTCATAAAGTTACCTAAACATAAACGAGATTTTTTAATTAAGTACTTAGGTTTAAAATGCAGACTGGGTTATGGTTTCAACACCAGCCCTCTTACGTCCCCACTGCAGGGGCTCAGGCCTTCCTTACGGATGGTTAAGGACGATGGGCCATGACCCTCCACGCTGGCCCAATGCGGATTGGAGGGTATTAACGACTACAAATGCAGCCGGGACCAACAGCTTAAAGTGCCTTTCGAAGCACGAAGTAGCTCGAGATAATAATTTTTTGGTCACCCATCCCGTCACCGACCCTTACGAAAGCTGCTTAACAACAACGATCGCGGGCCGCGGCGCTTATCCTCTACGCCACCGAGCTACTTATGGTTACCGGTTATGGTTTCATGTCGTATTAATTTAGTGCTCTCATACAAAGTTAATTTTTCATGGTTTAATTTAGGACAACAAAATAAGAGTTCTAACGCAATTTTCATACTGCGGAAATTGATTTTTACGATAATTACCTAATTATGTGTACGAATTACCAAACCATCTGTATTGCTTTTATATAAAATTTTCTTTAAAAAATAATAAAACTATTAGTACTCTATTATGCTATTACCGAGTATACCGTGGTCAATAAATTCAAGAAGATAATTGTCTAGCTATCACCACGGTATTTTATTTTTATTTATTGTTGAAAAATCATACTATATAAAGGATAATTAAATAATATTATAATATAATTCCCTATTCAAAACTCTTAGAAAACTTGGCATCATCTTCGATCAAAATCTGTCCTGGAAGCCGTAGGTGGAGGCTGTTAGATAAAAGGTATTTGTCATGTACTATTCACTTAATTGACTACGCAACTTTTTGCCTACTAGAACTAAAGTATCTTTAGCGCATTCGTTGTTGTTATCGATCATAAACTACGCTGATGTTTGTTACACGAATCTATGAGAGGAACTTCTTTACTAATTAGAGCGCCTGCAGAATATTTGTATCCGATTCATTTTCAACCTTCGTAAATTTGACCATGCGTCGAAATTTTCTTGATTGTCTTGGCTTGGTCGTTCCAGATTGTCTTGGCTTCCTATTCGCCCGCGCAGGGACTTGCATACTTTAAAGTTACTATATTCTATACTTTTCCTACCTTCCTCTCCACATTATCTCAAACAATCTTGCTCTTTTCGTTCTTCTTCGTCACTGAGTTCCTTGCGATCCTCATACAACCTCACCTTGGACATCCGGCGTCATACTTTCGATTTCTTCTCTTATTCCTTTTCTGTAAATGATGTGCGTTTATGGAATTCTCTCCCGGAGGATGTCAGGCACACTCGCTCACTAAATTCTTTCGGCGATCGAGTTGAAAGCTATTTCCTTTCTCTATGCTAATGCTATTTACTTATACTTTTTTATTTAATATGTAAAGATATATCTTATCATATCCTTCTGACTATTGCACTCAATACCCCATATTTTCTATTGACGCGTCTCGAAGAGAACGATAAAGTATTTAAAAGGCAAGGCTTAGTGTGTAAATACGTTAAAACTCCGACTCACTCTCTCTGAATTATATCGAAATTACATGAAAAGTTACACATATTCCTCAATAATTACAACTTATTATATTAGTTTCAGCTTTGATTCGAAAAAGTTTTAAATAATAAGTATATACTTTTGTAAACTATATATGCGTTATTAACGCATATGCGTTATTCAATAAATAACTTTCACTATTTACCTATGAAAGATTTAGTCTGATAGAGGATGCCTAGGACAAAGCGAACTGCAGGCTACTTATTAAGTCGACTTATAATTCTGAAACAAGCAATCGATATCTCCTTAATTCAAAAAATGAAGGTGTCCTTTTACTCTGCTTGTCATAATAAATAGTGGTTACGTTAAACTATAAACATTCACGAAAACTTTAAATAATAGTCATTTCTATCGTATTTGAATAATAAGAATTTTTTAAATTCAGTAGAATCTCGAAAAGTCGAAAACCTCCATTACTCAAAATCTCAACCCTCTATTAGTTGAAATAATCAGTAAGTCCTCCCTCCTAGCTATTTTGGTACATATTTTCCCTACATAACTCGAAAAATTTTGTACCTCTGTATGTCGAACACAGTAATGTTTTTATTTTACAACTCGATTTTCTGAAACGCCGAAAGAGTTCAAAGAAAAATAAGTTACCGACTTTAAGAATTAGCCGACGATGGACCTAAATTACACCATTATATCGTATTAAAAAATTTAGGAATATACAATAAATAGGATTATAACAAATTTATGACTCATGGTAACACGTGTTTACTTGTTTGGTGCAGGTGTTTAAATTTATTATTTTTATTTTGTTGAATTTTGCAAAAATATGTTTGGCAATCTCTACAACTTGATTTTTATTTATTTTACCTCTCTTACGCAAAATTTATTAGAATGAAACCATGTCGAATCAAAATCCATCTAAATCGAAAACTCCCTTGATGTTCGACTCACAGAGGTCCTATTGTATAAGAAAGAATTCTGTGTTTCTATACGTTATATTCGAGATACGAGTACTACGTATTTTAACAAATAAAGTACTTAGCTGTTGACTAAATACATCATCATCAGCCCTTTTACGTCCCCACTGCAGGGGCTCAGGCCTTCCTTATGGATGGTTAAGGAGGATAGGCCATGACCCTCCACGCTGGCCCAATGCGGATTGGAGGGTATTAACGACTGCAAATGCAGCCGGGACCAACGGCTTAACGTGCCTTCCGAAGCACGGAGCAGCTCGAGATAATAACTTTTTGGTCACCCATCCCGTGACCGACCCTTGCGAATGTTGCTTAACGACAACGGTCGCGGGCCGCGGCGCTTATCCACTACGCCACCGAGCTACTTCTAAATACTCCTTAATTAATTATCAAATATTCCACATCACTTGCATACCTCTTATTATGTTTTTATTTTTTTGACGCTGAGAAATGCGTTACGCATACCCGCTTCACCCTGCGCGGGCTCCACGGGTGATGTGGGACTCCTCCTGTGGCCCCACCCCACAGGGGCTAGACAAGATACAGAAGTTTACCCACTAAAATTCAGCGATGTCCCTCTCATGGTAGGCGAGGCGCGGGATCGGGCCGGAGGACATACACCGCCACTTGCATACCTCTCGTACTAAGTATTACATTAACTAAAGAAAATATATTCAGTTGAATTGCAGTCTCGTTTTATTAACGTTTATAATAATCATTTTAAAGAGCATTATCAGATTATGACAAAAGATATAATGTCACAAAAGAAGTTGACTGCGATATGCAATGTACCTACATGCTTAATTTTTTACAGTTGATGTTGAAGGTGTAATACCGATTTTATATGAATTTTTAATATTCTATACAATTTTTACGCCTCTAATGTTATGACTAGTCAAAATTGAATCAGATTTACTTTTTATAATCGGAGTGTTTATTAAATCAAATAGACGAGCGAAAGAAAACGCAATCCTTATCGTGGCATAAGAAAGTCAAACCCCAAAAAATAATCTCAACAACAGCTGTCATTCTATCATAAAACTATAAGTCTTAAGCCGTTTATATCAAATTAAGTAGAAATCGTAATATGTTATAGAATTTGTATTTTTTGGGTATTGAAATGGTCTTCCTTCTTTTGTTAAAATAAATTTTTATATAACTGCATTCACGTTCGGCCGCCAACAGTAGAATTTAATATTGTTTATCAAAGCTGACTGATGTAATACCGCATAATGTTGTATCTTCACTTGTTTATCCAAGACAAACTTAAATTAATATAGGTGTTGCTGAGATGAAATTGGAAAAAAGCAACATATGTAATGAAATTATATTATTTAGTGTGCCGTGCCTAAATATGAAAGCTAAAAAGGAATGACTAATACTATATTGCCTAGCGCGGCCAAGGCTGCAAAACTTCCTGTGGCTATAGCCATTGTACAGATTTTTAAAATTATCTTTTTCTTTTTTTTTAAGCTTGATTTATTAATTTACCTATTTGTTAATTTGTAAACGATTCAAATATTGTAATTGGTCTCTATTTGGTCGCTGGAATAACTAGTAGATTCTTTTTTTTTTACATGTATAAATGTATAGTTTTGGCAATTTTCTATTTATAGTATTTTTTTTTTATGGAATAGGGGTCAGCGAGCAGACGGATCACCTGATGGTGAGTGATTACCACCGCCCATGGACACCTGCGGTACCAGAGGAGCTACAAACGCGTTGCCGGCCCTTGAGGGGCGACTATGCTCTAAATAATAGTATTTTTATATCATAGATGTATTGCACAAAGTATGCTTATAAGTTTAGATTTAATACTTTAATTTACCCATTGGTGACCTTGTACATACTTGCAGCTTTTGATACCGGTCTAAGTCAGAGCTTTAATTAACATACCTTTAACTATACAAATTTTAAAGAAAGGAAAGATTTATTTGTTTGCATTAATTAAGTAGGCTTCGAAACTAATGGACCTATTTAAAAAATGTTCGGAAGCTACATGATACACTGGTGATATAAGGTTCAATTTACGCGTACGAAGTCACGAGAAAACATCTAGTTTTAGTTGTTTAAAATCACTGTAAAATATTAGATCACAATTATAATTACAATTCAATTGAAATTAAATTCATTTCATTTTATTGTCAGTTTCGTCGTTGTCGTCGTCGTCGCCATTAAACATCTTCCGATATATTTTGCCAAGCAGCATGCATTTTGATAAAAAAAAAGCTTTGCTTTTTCAACCTCTACTATAAAAAATATTCTGTTTTAATAGTTACTTTCACTCAAATTATAAATTGCTTGAGGTATAAAAATATTTTATCAAAAATAAGAACACATAGGACTGATTTTTTTTTCAGTAATTTTGTCCTAAAACGCTTTTTTCTAAAAGTCAATACTTATCGACTTTAGGCTAGTGAAATTGTCAATTAGTAAACATAAATTCACGATATTTAATGGTTTTTTTTTTTAGAATAGCGCAAAACTATAAGTACTTGTGGCTAAAAAATAGCGTTTTTTTAATAATATCCCGAAAAACACATAATTTGGTTATGAATTACTATCACTCATGACAATCTGTAGAAGTTAGACTAAGTATAAGGGCTCCTTTTTATCTAGACGGTAATTTTTTCGTTATCTGGTAAATTTTGGCGTTCTTGATGTCGAAGTCAACTTTGACTTATTTTGATTTAAATTCACTTTTTGTGAATTGTGGTTAACTTTAAATGATACTCAAAATTGCATAGAATCTACAAAAATACTAATAATTGCTTAAAGAGTACATTCCCAAAATATATAATTTGTACACTTAATAACCAGTTCACTAAAAGGTACTAAATTAAATTAATAATATGAAAATTAAAAACACTGCTGTAAAAATTTAACTGAAAATCGACGAAACAAGTTGTATTATGGCTTGGCTATAGAAAATGAAGTACAAGACGGTCCCGCGAATGCAATGAAAATTTTGTTGAGCCTAACTATAATACAACTTTTTTTCTTTCTTTCATTTTCAGTTTAATTTTAGCAGTCTTTTTTAATTTGGTTTTTCTTGTTGGTTATTTTTTTTAAGAAATTTTGTCTAATTCTTTTATAACATTACTCTTCTTTTGTCATAAATTAATCTTATAGTAAATTTTATATTGGGATATTTTAATTACTTGCATTCTTATACTTGCTTCTATTTCTCCTTAAAACCACATTATTATTTTTTATATCAATTTAACATAATGTAGTAAACTTGGAGAAAAAACAACTTCAAAATAATCGAATAATTCTTATTCTTATAAATTCAGTATACTAAATTTTATTTCGGGCGATGATTTGATGACAAAATTTTGACTTCAAATGAAGTTTAATTTGTCGTATTAGATATTGGTCTACGATTTTAAGGTCTGTTTATTTATGGAAAAAAAAAAACATTTTTATTATGGGGTTCCTATGTGACAACCACCACATCGTTCGTTTTGGCGATGTCGTTCTCCCATTTTTTTAAACTAACTTAACAAAAAAATGTGTAACATGAATACAAGAAAACAGTCAATCTATTCTTATTTTTTGAAGTTGGTTAAAAATAAAGAACTCTATAGAGATACTAATACAACGCTAGCGAAGTTGCGGGCAAAAGCTCGTCAACAATAACAGTTACTAAGCAAAGAGATAAAATTACCACGGTACCTACATCATTGCAAAGAAGTCGTTATTGTTATTTCTAATTTTACTATTATTTAAAACTTCTGTACTATAAACGACGCCCTAGACAATACAGGTCTTATTTTATAAAAAAAAGTTTTCTATTATGTTGAGGACCTGAATTTTTTAATAGTCTTCTAATAGTAGAGACCTATTGTGTGTTAATCTTTTCTTGAAATTATCAAAGGTTCATATTATTTTTTTATATACAAGTTAAATAAGTGACATATTCAGTAATAATGAGAAACTTGTGAACCTATTTAAAATAATTTATTTATTGGATATTATTTATTTAATAAAAAAAAGAACACATATGGTAACATGAAAAACTTCATACATGGGATACTAAAAGGAGAATGGATAGACAAAAACTAATAACATAATTACATGAAAATCTAATACTCAAAATAATTTACATAAAGAAAAAAAATCGTAGTAAATATTCAGCTAATTACAGTATTACATACAAAATTAACAACAATTCGCTACACTTAAACTAATTATACGATACAGTTATGAAACAAAAGTATTTAAAGATCATGGTGATAATTTTTACTTCTCCAGTAATCTATCAAGTCCTTAAATCTATCATTACTCTCACGTCGTCTTCTAGGCCCTCGAAGAGCTGGTCGTTTTAAAATATTACTAAACTTATTTACTAAAGCAGTCACAGAATTCTTCATAGCATTATCTGTATCCGCACTTTTAGCGGTAATGCTGACTTTAGAGGAATTCAGCCACTGAAAAGCCTCGTCGATGTATTTATCGATATCACCGGTATCCATTTCGGTCTCAGCAGTGTCATCTAAAGACAACCCTCCATACGATACACTGCGTTCGACGACAGCTTCTTTGACATTCTCCTTTCGTCGTCGCATTGTGCTCGTTACCTTGTAGAGATCCTCGATCGATTTGAATATGGCATCTATTTTATTACATATTAGTTCCACAGATAAGGCTGACAGAATCTGGCCATCGACAACGTAGGATTCTTTCCTGGGCTCATCCACCGTATCAACATGTTGAAGGCCCTGAAGAAACTCTGTGTAATCTAGAAGTGCTGATGTCTCGGAAATATGGCAAGAGACTTGCTCCCTTGCGCTGTTGGATAGAAATGACGATGTACACCGATGTAGCTGAGGCGGCGAAGACGGGATGTCTCCTTCTTCACTGTCTGTGTCCAAGTCTATGGGATTGCCCCATATTTCTTCAAGTTTCCTCCATTGGTCGATGGTCGCGAGGATATCGTTGGCGTCGCGTAATATGGAAGTCATTTTCGTGTCTCAAAGTAGAATGACGGGAGTTGGGCAACGTTTGCGCTTAAATAGTCCTCTGGGCGCACTGCGCTGTGATTGGTCGACGGTCACGCTTCTATAAGTGCTAATGCATACGCACAATTTTTGTTATTACAATGGCTGTATAATGTTATAATTAAATAAAAGAATAGTATGAAAATTCATTGAAAAAAGTGACTGTAAAAATAAAAAATAAAATATTCAGTTATTCATTAATTTCAGTTATTAAAGTAAATTAACAATTTTATTAATCTTAATGTGTAAGCACACACTTATTATGGTTTTTGATAAATATTTTATCACTTTGAAATACTCAGAAACTGATTGCCAAAGTTAAATTAATCTTAAGATGGAACAACAAAGTTAAGTTAATCTTA
Source organism: Diatraea saccharalis (assembly GCA_918026875.4). NCBI lineage: Eukaryota > Metazoa > Arthropoda > Insecta > Lepidoptera > Crambidae > Diatraea > Diatraea saccharalis. Next base: position 12,187,839 of record OU893337.1, read on the forward strand.
AGATGTTCGTGTAAAACCTAAGATTAACCAATATTTAATGGTAAATTTCCAAACTGTTTTGTAATCATTATTCATTTAGAACTTTTACCATTACGCACTCTGTAAGTTTTTGGTTTGAATTGTATGATGCCTTGAATACATTTTTGGCAAATAATCTGTGTAAGTAAAGATTATAACTAAATATTCATAATCTCAACGACACAGCAAGTTTTTACTTGATAATACTAAATCAGCAACTGGTATTTCGATTAATGTAACCACCAAACAGTAGCTTTCAGAAAAATAATTGAAGGTTTTGGATATTAATTCTAATACAATTATATTTACATTGATATTCTCAAAAAAAACGACGACAATACGAAATATAAGCGACGGTTACTATTATAGTTTCGTACATGTTTTTTTTTTAATAAGTTATATATTTACATTGTGATTTTTTGCCCAAATTTATAAAGAATATATTATAGTAGTTCAATACGCTACCAAAACATTCCGAATTTATAGTTACTACAAATCTTTGGAATGCTGATTGATAAAATTGTATTATAATTACCCGAAAACAAGTATCTAATCTAATAAAGGCCAAATTTTTTCGTTAATGTAATCTACATTATTTTAAGATTTTGTTATTTTAAGTATAATAAGTGATCTAGTGAAAGAAACAAAAAATTGCAGTAGAATTATTATAACTCGTTTTCGTCATACTGATATAATACAGTTAATGAATAAACCATTAACAAAATTCAATTACCTTACAACAATTATATTTAACTAAATACTTTGTTTAATTATAGACACTAAAGATGTACCCATTAAATACGTTTTATTTAAAGATAACAGGGAAAAATTGTAAAAACTAATTAAGTCATTATATAAAGAGGTCGAAATCAAACATTATTTTTACAAATGGGTCTCTACCATTAGATGACTATTTAAAAATTAAAATCCCTAACATAATAGAAATAGTTTTGTTTATGAAACAAGTCCTGTTCTGTCTAGGGCATCGTTAATAGTACATTTGTTTTAAATAATAGTCAAATTGGAAATAACAAAAACAACTTATTTGTAATGATGTAGGTCCCGTGGTAATTTTATCTTTTTACTTAATAACTGTTATTGTTTACTAACTTTTGCCTGTAACTTCGTTTGTGTGGTATAAGTATCTATTTATTGTGGTTTATTGCAATTTTTTTTGTTTAGTTAGTTTAAGAAAACTGGGAGAACTACATCGGCAAAATGAACTTGATCTGGTGGTTATCACATAGGAACCCCATAATAACAATGTTCATTTATATAAATTAACAAACCTTAAAATAGTAGAAAAATTCCTATTATGACAAATTAAATTTCATTTGAAGTCAAAAGTGTAAAAATTCTCTCATCCAATCGTCGCTATAATCAAAATTGAATATATTATATTTATAAGAATAAGAATTATTCGATTACTTGAAGTAATTTTTCTCCAAGTTTACACTATTTGTAAATTGATATAAAAAATCATTATTTGGTTTTAAATAAAAATGAAGGTTTATTCCTATGATTTATTAATTTCGAGATGGTGATTTTACTGGAAGGCAGCATAAAATTATCTTTTAAACCCTGTAACGTCATTCTTGTACGATAAAACTTATATGAGGAGGTAAGAAACGTTTTGTTTCATTGAACCTCTACATCACACCAGCGCTGTGCTTGACTTCGGGTTCGAAGCTGTTTCTTATTACATAATAGATTCTAAAACTTCATTCCAATGAAACCAATGGCATGGGTAAAACTCCATAAATCTTGTTTCAAAATCAAATTAGTAAATTTTATAAAGAAAATCCACATTTTGTCGTATAATAATTGTATAAAATCCATTTAAAGATAATCTTCATCGATATGAATTTAAGAAAATAAAAAAACTAAATTTTCTGATTTTATGTTCGAAGACAAATAGAATCATGTTAATTCGTACGAGTTCTAATAATTTATACTTATAATAAATCTGTAGAGAGGTCAATTCTGTACATGAAATATATTTCCAAAATAACTATCAGGGGGTGATTAGGGATCGATACTGATGCCAAAAATGCAATCAGTAAAATTTTTGTCTGTCTGTATAACCGTTATAGAAACAAAAACTACTCAACGGATTTTAACGAAACTTGGTACAATTATTTTTCATCCCGCTACTTTTCATCACGCTACAATCAATAGGAGCAGAGCAGTGAAGGGAAATGTTGGAAAAACGGGAGAAGTTACTCCATTTTTTAAGCTTCCGTCGCGTGTGCAACCTTAATGGTTAAAGCTACCCAGAAATCATGTATGACGGAAATGTTCTCCTTAAAATTATATAAAAAATATCCCACGACAGCATATGTCTATCTTTTATGGTTGACTCACAATAACACGTGTAACTCCCGATAGCTTAGCAGTTCCAAGCTTTCTGATTGTATTTGTCTACTCTTACGTTTATAGCATTCTCAGTTATCCCTCATTAAAAAAGTTAACAGTATTAAGTATTCCATAAAAAATAATCATATAAATCCGTATAGAAACACCAAAGGTATACACATGAAATACGCTAATAATAAGCCATCGCGCGTGAATACTGAATCATGCTAGAAGGATTGTTCTGGACATATGTAATATTATAAAGCTGAAGAGTTTGTTTGTTTGAACGTGCTAATCTCAGGAACTACTGGTACGAATTGAAAAATTATTTTTGTGTTGAATAGATCATTTATTGAGGAAGGCTTTAGGCTATATAATATCATGCTGCAACTATTGGGAGCGAAGAAAAAATGGTAAACGCGGACGAAGTCGCTGGCAGCCACTAGTGATGTAAATAATATCATTCTTGGTTTCGTTGATGTCTTTTGGTCTTTCATACAAAGTTTTCAGATTAGTTTCATTGTAACAATTGTTCTTCTTTAAACAAACAATTAAGTTGATTTTGTAACATTTGAGAGTTTCTATAAACCATCACTAACATATAGTTTCTAAAAAAAAAAAATCAAATTTGATTAAACAGGCAGATAGCGACAAATGACGCCTCTGTAATAATGCAGACACCGTGGTATTTCTACACCTTTTGTTTAATGACTATTAATGTTTATTATGTTATTAATTTATTCTATTTAATTGGATTTCGACAAAAATTTATAAAATGGTATTTTTGCAAAGTGTAAATGTTTCAGAAAAAGCGCTTTTATAATACAAAAACAATGACTAAAGAACATAAGTCAACTTGTATTTGTCAAAAGTGAAAATCTAAAAAGTCAAAACGTGATAACTCAAATACTTCACAAATAAACTAAGTAATAAAACAAAAGGCGGATTCACCAGAAAATGAGACCAAAAAAAATTACGTAAAACACCAGCCAGAAATTTCCCCGATGAGGACAGTATTATGAATTTAGATAAAACCTTACCACACGGAAACACGTTAACAAACCAATCAATTAACGATTCCGATTTTAAATTACTTTCAGATATACAGAAATAGGCAAAAAGCTCAGATCGCTCTACAAACACAAAAGCAAGAAACTAGTTATCAAGAATTATCTGATACAATAAAACTACTACAAACTTGTATAATAAATGTAAACAGGCAGCATGTTAACTTTCAAACGGAAATTCAATCATTACGATCACAAGTGGACAGAAATACAAATAGAAAAGTTGCCTTGGAAAACGAAAACTTACAAATTAATTTACAAAGGAATTACAGAATTATAAACAGAGTGTAAAAGCATAAGTACAGTAAATAATAAAATTATAACGAGAGAATTAAAGGATATGGTAGTACAAGAAAAGGGAAATTATAACAAAAAATATATTGTTTTATATGGCCTTACTTAATCTCGATACCAAATGAAAACGTTTATAAACGAGATCTGAAAACGACTTACCTGAAATGATTTTGAACATATTTTATAACATAGTTGAATTAGACCAAACAGGTTACATAAATAATATTTGCCGAACAGATACAAGAGGCATAAGACGACCTTTAAAAATTTAACTACTGACCAAAAAAATTACAAAATACATTGTAGATTGTGTAAAATACTTTAAAAATATTGGATTATGGGTAACTGAGTATCTTGGTTAATTAGACCTAAAGCGTAGGAAATTACAAAGAGAAAATTACCTAAAAACGAAAACAACAGTAATTATTTCAACATTTAGAAACAATTTTAATAATAAGCAACACAAACACAATGAAAATATCAGGACCACTACAAAAATACCTTCTATGAATGTGTCATCTCCTTATAGGTAATGAAAAATAATATCATTCTTTTCACCCTTAAAGAAGAAAAGGAATATAACTTAATTTATTATCAAAATATAAGAAGCATTAGAAATAAAATTCACGTAATAGACGCTATTGTAGAAAAATATGATTTTGCTGTGCTGTTTTTCGGAAACCTGGATAACCAAATCTAAGAATAACCTACTGTTTTTAGAAGAATATACCCTAGCTAGCCAGTTCTCAAGGGACAAAACAGAAAGAGGAGGAGTATTGTATATTTGTTAAAAATCAAATTGATTACGTTGAATTTAATAATGTTAATAGTTTATCAATGGAATTCATAATTGAAATATGTGCCGTGCCTATTTATATAATGACTTAATTAGTTTTTACAACTTTTCCCTATGTTGTATTTAAATGAAACGTGTTTAATGGGTACGTCTTTAGTGTCTATAATTAAACGAAGTATTTAGTTAAATATAATTGTTGTAAGGTAATTTAATTTATTAATTAACTGTATTATATCATTAACCGTATTGTAACCGCCAGTATGACGAGTTAAAATAATTCGACTGCAATTTTTTTCTTCTTTTACTAGATCACTTATATTTAAAATAACAAAATCCTTTAATAATGTAGATTACATTAACGAAAAGTTTTGGTAGCGTATTGAACTACTACAACATATTCTTTGATTACTTGTGATTATTAATCTTTATTTATAATCTTTACTTACACAGATAATTTGCCAAAAAATGTATTAAAGGCATCATACAATTCAAACCAAAATCTTACAGAGTGCGTAATGGTAAAAGTTCTAAATGAATAATGATTGCAGAACAGTTGGGATATTTCCCATTAAACATTGGTAAATCTTAGATTTTACAGGAACATCTTAAGATTAACTTACTTGAGCAGACGCAAGTGGTCGAACGGAACGGATGCATATTCGGTTGCTGCTGACGGTCAAGTTATATTTAATATATCGTTGCTAGCAGTGGTACATGCGCTCCGATTAAGAGTTCACTTTGGACCAACTAATCGAAGGATTGTGTGTATAAGTGAAAAGGCGGCATCGGATCCGTTAATCAAGGTCGTTGAAGGATCTAAACCAACCCACACAGGTCTATTTTGCTATTTTATCACAGTGCAATACTGCGGGTACGTGTATACAATAGTGTCAGAGTGTAAACGACATCAGTTATGTTGCGCTCACCAGGTCAAACCTATGGATCTGACTCTAACCTTCATACACTCAAATCTCAAGACGTGGAGTGTAACATAACAGCAAGGAAGCGTAAACATGATGACGAGTATGCTCTGATGTTCAGGTCGTTCACCGAAGAAATAATGTCAACTCTGAAAATCCGGAAAGAAAATATAGATAAAAAATGTATCCGAAATTAACGAGAACATTAACACTATCATCAAGGATGACTTGGCTAAACTTACACAATCTACTCAAGACATGAAATCAGAAATCAACTGTCTTCGTGACGAATATTCTATAATGAAAACAACAATATCAGGTATGAAAAAAGATCATGATAATATCAAAGCCGAAGTATCATCCGTTCAAGATACACTAGAATTTAACTCATCAAAAATAAATGATTTAGAAAAAAATTTTAGCAGCATGAAAAATAATTCGAATCAATTAAAAAGTATAGAATCTGAATTAGTTGAATTAAAAAAGGAAAACAGGAAATTGAAGAGAGACATCAATGATAATGCTCAACGCGACAGGTTATCCAATATGGAGATAATAGGCTTACCAGAAACTGTGAACGAAAACTTGTCAAAATACTTACAGGACATATCCAAACACATGGGCGCTGATTTGACGCCAGACGATATCATCACTATTCACAGAGTTACACCTAAGATAAAAATCGCAGGACGCTCGCGTCCTGTCATTGTTAAAATAAACAGCCGTTTGCAAAAAGACAACTTTCTATCGCAAGCCAAGAAGTGCAAAATAACAACAAAAGATACCGACGTTCCCGGAAACGTAAAACTTATTTTTATTAACGAACATCTCACATCATATAACAAGCAACTGTTGAGACTCGCCAAAGAAACAGCAAAGTCAAAGCTATTCCAGTATACCTGGTCAAAAAATGGAAGAATCTATGTCAGGAAAAACGATACTTCTCAAATTATGATCCAAGACGAAGAGGATCTGAAAAATATGTTTTAGACCGGTGTGGAAAAGAATGGTATCGTCACTTTCTTTTATTTTGTGTAAACTTAAATATAACTTCTTTTTTCTTACGTTCAAAAATGACTTTGTCCATTTTCAAAAAAGAAATATTGTTTAGCTTCGAAATATTTTTACTCTTATTATTCAATTTAACATTCGGATATAATACTTGCACTGTGACTTATCGTTATGGAACCGCATCTGTACTAATGTTCATGCGCTCGCACACGGTGCAATCTTTACGTTTGTACGAACTAATATTTAAATCTGTTGCATTGTGTAGTTGTACTTTTTTAAGCTGGCATACATGCACTTATACATTCGTATGTCGTATGAAGATGTCTTCACCTACTCACTGGTTATATAGATTTTTTACGACTTATACATATATTATTTTTTATATATGTATAATAAAGATTAAATATTTATGTTTCTGTAGAAATATAATTATCTTTATTATATGTCGATTAATTTCTCACCACTTTGCATTGCATAATATTGATAAAACATATATATGTGCGAAAGTAGTTACACTTTACCAAAATTTCTTTTTAGTCATTTTCCAGTTCTTATATTTATATATACTCTTAATAATACGAGTTTTAAACAGAATAATTGCATATTGTATTGTGTATATTTATGAATCTGATTATAAAATACACAATTACCCATCGAACATTTTAATGTCAATCGCTCACTTATTGAGCGTATCACTTAAATTGCAAGCTCGGCATGGATATGCAGGCAAATTATTAGGTTACCCTCTAATATTTTTATCGAGTTTGGTATTGCGAAATTATTTCCTACGATATATTGAAAACAAATTTATCTGTATAGACCGCTGTAACTCAAAGAAGCACGTAATTTTTTGTCTAATTTATGGATGTTTAACAGAAAACCTACGCGCTTGGGGGCGTCTTTTTAAACAGTGTATAATGATAAATGACTAGTATATTATCAAAATGTTCGTGGTTTGCGCACTAAGACTTTGATATTAAAACAAAATATACTTTCATCGAATTACGATTTAATAGTGTTAACCGAGACGTGGCTGTGCGACGGTATATATGATATGGAGTTGTGCGATTCTAGGTACGACGTATTCCGTAAGGATCGTAATCTCGCGCGTTGTGGCAAATCGATTGGAGGTGGAGTGATGATTTTGGTGCGCCGCGGCTTGTACGCGCTTGTGAGCAGCTTCGATCCTGCACTGATTACCGATACGTTAACTATAACAATACCTGCGCGCGTGCTTAAATCCACCGTCGATCTTCACATTTGCGTGGCTTATGTTCCACCTTTTTCTGGTCATAATCCTCATACTTTCTCAGAAAATATTAATTTTATTACTAATTCATTTTCTCAACGTATGCAGAGCTATCCTAATCATAATTATATTTTGCTAGGGGACTTTAATTTAAGCTGCATAGAATGGGACACAGATCACAATCCAAGTCATTTAAAAAAAGGACCTGTTAAATTACAAAATATTGGATATGAGTTTGTTAATGAGCTAAATTCATTAGGTTTAATTCAATACAATTTTCTTAAAAATTATGCTGGAAATACTCTCGATGTAGGGTGTTTTCCCTACACTAATACAATATGCTAAAGGGTGCTTAAGGATGCTGAACTATGATAGTGCTATGCTAGGAAACTGCTATGATAATGATACGACCGCGTTGATAGAATGCGTTTATTGCACTGATTGACTTAATAGCTAATTACAGAAATTTATGTCACGGCAGAAATGCCGATATGCAGTTTTACGTGATTATTATAATATTTATGTACGATGTCTCGTACATCTTGGCCTCTCAGAAAGAGAAATTGCTGTTGTACAGTCATACATATAGTGGAAAATTAATAAATGATTCATAAGATAATGACAACTTAGACAAAGATAAATTGTTTAAGCAAAAATTAAAACATGCTAAATAAATATGTTTGATATAGATTAAACACTTAAGTAATACTGTACCTTTTTATAATATAGGTCATTTAATTATGCAAATTTAAAAAAAAGTTTAGATTATGAATATAACAAAAACTTACTTTAAACTTAAATTCTAAAAATAAAAGGCATGCATGATACAACAAAAACTTAGTTTAAACTTAAATTCTAAGCGTTTTGTCCGATGCTTGATTTTATAATGCACTACACTTCACTGTTTGCTGTGGGTACCTCAAACTTTATCGGTCGAATTACAACAGGGGAGGTCCCTTGCTCTACAACTTTAACAGTACACTTTTGAGATTCACTTTCACTACACCCACTGATCACCACACTAACACTACCGCCGTGCTCGGTATCCGATGGCCGGTCTAAGGTCGGACCCTCGGACGCTGCTGCTTCTCTAGGCGTCTGCTGTTTCAGACGTCTCCTTCGCCGCCACACAACGACAAGTGTGACTAATCCAATAATAAATCCCGCTAATATAACATAGAGCAGGGTGTAATGGTGAACATCATGAATGGAAAGGTTCTTTGATTCTTCTCTTTTTAATTTCTCGATTTGAATCTTTACTTGCTTATATATGTCATCATTATTTTCTGGAGTCCAGGTTTCATAGTTTTGTGATAGTGATGCATTAGACTTAATGATAGAATTTAAAATAGAAATATGTGGATATTCGATTATTGTATCTTGTTTGCTTAAGTGATTCCAGAAATTATTGTGAGAGTATATCATATAAGAATCACTTTTTAGTGCGCAACCTTGACCTATACTGATAAGTCCATTGCCCTTTATTGTTTTTATTTCCATGCCTGTCGTACAGAAAATGTTTACTCTGCATTCATTGCAACAGGAGTACAGCCAGACATTACGACGCTGTAACTTGATCCATCTATTGCCGCACGCTATTGTTTTGGACGTACAAGTTGATGTTTGTCCTTGACCGTTATCTATTATTGAGACTTCGCATATTGATTCTTTTATATTTAATTGGTAGATAGGTTTATCGAGAGAGCATAATAGTTTTTCTTGTGAATAATGCATACAGAGCTGCAAATCTGATTCTGATAAAAATATGCCTACATCTTTTCTTAGGTTGTAAGCGATATATTGAAAAACTGGTATGACTTGATATATGGCGTTTTGTAATTTTTGTGGCAAACTAATAATTTTATCCAATTGATATGACTCACTGCTCAAAATTGGTATTTTGATTTCTATGATAAGGAAATTGTCGATAATTTTTGCGTGCACCTTTAATAATTTATATAGAGCTTCTATATCTCCCTTGTCTACAGGTAAAGTAAGATCACTCTGTAACTGTCCCATAATGATATTAGTTTGTTGCTCGAGTTGTTGTGGTGATAACAAGTGGATGTCGATGCGACCATGAGTAATGTCCGTGATGGTATTTATTAATGTTGCTGAATTCGTTGAAGATTTGACACGATTATAGATGCTGCTAATGCTGACGATGTTATGTAGGATGCTTGTTTAATATCAAGTTGCACTTGGTTTACCTCAAACGATAAATTGTGTAGATGATTTTTAATAAACGAAAATTGCTGATTCATTGTCGCCTCATTGCGACGTAAGATATTATATTCCGATTCAATTATGAGTGTTTGATTTTTGATTAAATTATTTAGATGATCTTCATTATTTGCAATCATCTCAATGTCAGATTTGTATTGATCTGCGAATTTATCGTCTAGGAGGCCAAACAGAGCATTTGCAACGTATCCAACGCCGTTTATTAAACCTCGTTTTCTTATATTATGTTTATGATTCATAAGTAGCGTATTATAATGCTCTATTTCTGATAACTCGTGCTGTAACTGTAACATGACACTTTCATATTGGTCGTTCGTCTTTTCACATAATGTATTTAAATGATTTACGTATTGTTCTAAATGATGTAATCCATTCCAGTAAGTGGACATATTATAGTATTCAATTAATTTCCACTCATCCCTAATATGCTGCAGATCTGATATTTTATCAAAATAAAGAGGAGTGTTATCTTTGAGGGCTGTAAGATTGTATTGCTTAGTTTCTTGCTGTAATGAAGGAGATAAACATGTCATAAATAGAAAAAGAGTCGTAAAGATGTTTCTAAACACATGCCGTTTTGATCTTGATTCCTTTTTTCTTATAGGTGGTAAGCAAGTTCCTGCTGATGCTTGTTGATTTTGTGACTGTCGAATTGTTTGTTCTGATTTATAAACACCCTCACTGATGAGTAATAATACCAGTTTGTTAATTGGCCGCTTTATGATATTTGATTTTGTTTTGACGGTTACAACTCTTACATAACCGTCCTTCCCAGGATGCAGTTCCTGAATACGACCCATAGCCCACTTGCCCGGTGGTAAATTTTCTTCTTTTATCAGGATGTCGTTCACTTCCAGGTTGCGAATAGGAAATCTCCATTTAGATCTTGATTGTAGATGTTGTAAATAGTCCATTGACCACTTTCTCCAAAATTGCTTATTCATTGACTGAACTAATTGCCAACGAATTGATAAATTTGTTATGTCGGGATCAGTTTGAGGTCGTGATATCAATGAACTACCAACCAAGAAGTGTCCAGGTGTTAAAATGTCATCGTCAGGGCTTTCTGTGAGGGGACAGAGGGGTCTCGAATTTAGACATGCTTCGATTTGATATAGGAGCGTGATAAATTCTTCGTATGTTAATTTTTGGTCGCCTAAGATACGTTTCAAGTGATGTTTTAGACTTTTAACCGCCGCTTCCCATAGACCTCCTGCATTAGGCCAAGCCGGTGCGTTAAAATGCCACGTGACACCCAACGCACTGACGTCACTGATAAAATTAGAGTCTAAAGTTTTTAAAATATTTTGATATTCCTTTTTCAACTCTCGGTCAGCGCCAACGAAGTTAGTCCCGTTGTCACTGTACATATTTTTCGGAGTACCTCTTCTAGCACACATCCGCCTATAAGCCGCGAGAAATGCTGCTGTGCTGAGGTCTGATACCAGTTCTAGGTGTACTGCTTTAGTGGATAAGCATATAAACACCGCTACATAGCCTTTAGTGGTTTTAACGCCTCGACCTTTATTTGATTTTATATCGATGTAACCTGTGAAGTCCATTCCGATGTTAGTGAATGGGCGGGCGGGCGTAACACGAGATTCTGGTAACACACCCATTATCTGTTGCTGATTTGATATATTGAACCGACGGCACTTGACACATTGCCTTAATTGCTTTTTTACAGTACGAATGCCACTAATAATCCAATATTTATCGCGGATGTGTGATAAGGTAAGTCGAGGACCTCCATGTAAAGTGATCAAATGTGATTGATGTATGATTAATTCTGTTAGGCGACTTGATGATGATAATATGATAGGATGTTTTGCTGTGTAACTCAATTTTGATTGTTGTAGCCGTCCACCTACCCGTAATATACCCTCATTGTCTATAAATGGGTTAAGACAAGCAATCTTGCTTTTTGTGCTAATACGTCCTTTTGATTGTAAAGAAATAATTTCATCCTTAAAATCAAGTGATTGTACACATTTAATAACTAAATTGTATGCATTGTCTATTTCCTTGACGGTTAAAATGCATTTTTGTCATGTATGTGGGTCGCGTAACCAGGTGATGTAACGATAGCCATCCTATTGTTTTTATTACTTTAATAATGCAACTGTTGTCTTTTAATAATTTAATTATAAATTCATTATGTTGTTTTGAATATAAAGTAACATTCACACTGACTTTCTTTACTTCTAAGTTTGGACATTGATAATTAATTTGTTTTTTATTGCTCATGTCTAATGTAGTAAGCCATTTAGGGCCTTCCCACCATAAACTATGCTCTGCTAATTTACTAGTAGTGAACCCTCGGGAGGCGGAGTCTGCTGCGTTCTCCTCAGACCTGACGTGACTCCAGTTCGATGCTGGTATGATACCTGTGATTTGGCGTACTCGATTGGCCACAAATTGCTTCCACCTCGAGGTTTCTCCTTGTAGCCATCCGAGCACTACCATGGAGTCAGTCCATGCATAAGCCTTCACGTGGGTACTTGAAAAAGTATCTAACACTCTCTTATATAACTGTGCTAATAATAGTGCACCACACAGCTCTAATCTGGGTAGAGATATTTGTTTGTTTCGTGGAGCTACTTTTGTTTTTGCTATAACTAGCCTTGATGTGCACTCGCCCTTATAATTGCTCGTTACTATGTATATTACGTAGGCCTTTTCCGATGCATCACAAAAGTCATGTAAATAAAAGGGCCGCTCGGTGTTTCCGAGATGTCTTGGAATTTTCAGTTGCTGTATGCTCTTTAGATCATCTTTTAATTTTGTCCATTCCTTCAAGAGATCTGATGGAAGTTGGTCATCCCATGCTAAATCATATGACCAGATATTTTGAAAAAGTAATTTTGCTTTTATTGTTAACGGCGACAACCAACCTAATGGATCGAATATACGTGATATTTCTGCTAACAACTGCCTTTTTGTGTTATGATTTTTATCGATACTAGTGTTGATGTCGTATTGAAATGTAAATGAATCAGATGACGGAGTCCATTTTAAGCCTCATGTTTTTCTAATTTGTGTATCTTTGAATTCAATAGGACTATCTAATTGATCTGGTGATAAATCTTTGACAAGCTGTGGCTCATTACTAGACCACTTCCGAATATTCATGCCAGCACCTTTTAATACTGTAATTAATTGATTTTGTTATAATTTTGCGTGATTTAGATTATTGTGACCTTCTAGGAGGTCATCCATGTAAAAGGAGTGTTTTAAAGCTGATGCGGCTAATTCATGTTGAGGGTTATCTTTTGCTATTTGTCTTAGAGTTCTCATTGCCAGGAACGGAGCCGCCTTGGTGCCATAAGTTACGGTTGTAAGTTGATACTCTCTAAGCAGCTCTCGCGGCGAGTTCCGCCATATGATTTTTAAAAGTTGCTGGTCCCTTGATCTGATCGAGATACATCTAAACATCTTTTCTATATCAGCTGTGATTATATATTTATGCTGTCTCCACTTAAGTATAAGAGATTGCAGATCTTGTTGCAAATTCGACCACATTTCATCAAATCATTTAAGCTATAACCGGATGAAGTTGGTGATGACGCATTAAAAACCGTTCGTAGTTTAGTCGTCGAGGAGTCGGGCTTCAATACCCCGTGATGTGGTAAATAGCATTCCGGTGCGCCGTTGTTTTCCGTTGATGCTGGGCGCATGTGATTCAGATGCTCATATTCATTCATAAAACTAATGTACTTTTCAGATAGTGTTTCATTTTTTATTATCCTTTTTTCCTGCTGTAGAAACTGCGCAACTGCTTTCTTTTTTGATAATCCGAGATGCTGTTCAAAATTTTGTTTCATGGGTAATGCGACCTCATATCTGCCGCACTCAAGGCGCCGCGTCGTTTGCTGATAAAAATTTTCACAATATTGCTCTTCTGCTGTCATTGTTTGTGATGACTCACTACCGACTTCTTCGACTTCCCAAAACTTCGTCAAGTCTTCGACGTTGTTGATAATTACGTTACATTTGAATGTACGTACGTTTCCTGATAATATCCAGCCGAGTCTAGTTTGCTGTGCTATCGGCGCTTGTGCTGGGCCCTTTATTAAGCCATTCATGATGATATCTGAGTAAACGCTGGCATCCAAAAGTATGTCGATAGGCTTCGACACGTTGTACTCGGGGTCTGCTAAGTTGATATGCTGTAAATAAGGCCATGTTTGCTTACTAAAAGATGAGTTTGGTAAATTATTAATAACTCTTGTGATAACTAATGCTTGCGTGCTGAATTGATAGTCATCATAAATTGATTTACATTCCATAGTGACCACTCCTTTGCTGGGTTTGGAACTGGACCCTATTCCTGATACCGACGCATTATATCGTTGACGTTGTAGTCCTAACATCTGAGCGGCGTTCTCAGATATTAATGATATTTGAGAACCTTGATCTAACAGCGCTCTTAAATTAATGTAAGTGTTATCTGCTGCTTTTACTTTAATTGATAAGGTGGTAAGTAACACTTCCTCATTTTCTGATGCGACGTGATTAACGCTATGTTGTTTATTTTCGCATTTTGTTGCGGGCAATGACCGCGCCTGCGGTAATTGCAAGCTTGCATTTGACGCGACTGTAGTTTGATTTGTAATTGCGCCATGTATCAGTGTTTTATGTTCACCTTTGCATTCTTTGCATCTTTTTGTCGAATGACAAATATTGTCAACATGTTTGTACAGGCAATTTTTACAAACTTTTAATTTCGAAATTGTTCTAATTATGCTTTCCGATGACTGATTTAAAAACCTCTTACTCTGATATAACTCATGATTTTGATTGCAAAAAAGACATCTCGATGTATACGTATACGTAGCGATTGCTTGATAATTTTTAAACATAGGATGCCCATGATTCTTAGGCTTGCTATAGGGCTGCTTTGGGTTTATTGGCGACTGTTGACCATTTTGCTTATAAGTTGAACTCATTTGGATCGGTTCAAGAGCTGTAAACTTACTTTCTACAAAGGACATAAACTCTTCTAATTTAGATAACTCTCTCGGTTGCTTACGTGCTTCCATATAGTCGCTGTAAGTGTGACTATCGAGTTTCTTTGCTAGCAAATGTACTAGAAGCGGATCCCATGTATTTGTATCCACTCCTAGATTATGTATAGCGTGTATGCATTCTGTTGTGACGTCATACAAGCGCTTTAACTCATATTATGCTGTTTGCCTTTGTATATTAGGCTGGTTTAAGAATACCTCTATTTGCTTAGTGAAAAGTACTTGTGGGTTGTCATAGCGGTGAGTTAGAATTTCCCATGCTGCTTCATAATTTTCGGCGGATACGTGTAGATGCTGAATAAGTCGCTCAGCCTCACCTCGAACTTTTCCTTTTAGATGTTGCATTTTTTGAGCTTGACTAAGATATTTGTTGTTATATATAGCCTCACTGAATAAGTCGAAAAATGTGGGCCAGTGAGTATAATTCCCTGAAAAAAATGGTATATCAATTTGAGGAGTTGAATGTTGTAAATGAGCAGTTGAACATAATTTTTTATTTAGTTTCTTTTTCATATCGTAATAATAATCTTCCATTTGAGTATACTCACTATCGTATAATACGTCTCTGCCTTGTAAGATATTATCAATTTTTAAACGGGTTTCCTCAATAATTTGCCATTTTCTTTGTATGTTTTTAATCTCATCCTCGATTTCCCACTTGTCATCCAATTCTTCTGTTCTAATTCGTTGTATTTGTCTCAATAGTGCTCTGAAATTGGTTTTTTGCTGTGTCATAATTTCACTCGCCACACTTCCGGGCTGGACTACTTTATCTTCCTTACTCGTAGAAGGAACTGAGAAAGAGATTTGCGAAAACACATCTTTTGAATCTGCTGAGATAGGTAATGGAGATGCCACTTGCACTTGATAGGGTTTGTATGCTGACATTTTTTCCCTTGTAATTTCATAAAACTCTTTCGAACGTTGATAAATGTTTTGAGTAAAATACTCGTAAGTTTTATCTTCGTATGCTTGTACAGTAATATTGTTTTGATCGAATTCTGACCAAAGATCATCTAATACCTTCAATCTTTTTTGTAAATACTCCTGGGTCTTCCGGCTCGAACTATCCTTTCTGAAGTTTGCTTCTATCCTCTCTATCTGTTTGATGATTTCAGCTTGGCGGACAAAAACCGATTCTAGATTTTCTGCCATGATAATAGGTAGTTAGCAAGTAAAGATAATGAAAAGATTTTACTTGTGAACTGCTGCTGATCCTACCGCTGCTGATACTGGAGCTCCGGGTCCTAAAACGAGCTGATACAACTCGTTATGAAGACACTATTTATTCACAATAAATATTCACTTATGTTCTTAGTTCACAGAATGCTAAAGTATTACAAGTTTTTAATTGTTTATGATTAATTGTTTTATAAATAATGCTAATTTGCTAATTCACTTCTTTAAATGACCACTGTCAACCAAGACGCAAAGTCACAGGATCCGCGACGAATAAGATTTATGCTGCTGAATTACGTAATCGCAGTCGTGCTTTAGACCTTTCCGCGCGCTAGGTCTAAGGCTCGAAGGACCATATAATGTAGGATGTTTTCCCTACACTAATACAATATGCTAAAGGGTGCTTAAGGATGCTGAACTATGATAGTGCTATGCTAGGAAACTGCTATGATAATGATACGACCGCGTTGATAGAATGCGTTTATTGCACTGATTGACTTAATAGCTAATTAAAGAAATTTATGTCACGGCAGAAATGCCGATATGCAGTTTTACGTGATTATTATAATATTTATGTACGATGTCTCGTACACTCGATTTGGTGTTTTCAAACTTACCTTTGACCTTGAATGAGTCTTCGTTTTACCTGATTACAATGGATCGTGCTCATCCTATTTTCGAATTGGAAGTGTTAGATTTTAAATTAACACCACTTAAAGAATCTCGTACTTTAAAGTATAATTTTTTTAAAGGTTGTTACGATGACTTAAACTGTTTTTTTAGTGAAATTAAATGGGAGTTGATTTTGAGTGGTAGTGGCTGCGAAGATGCGACTAACATTTTCTATAAAATCATTTACAAAGCCATAGAAAAATATGTACCTCGTAAGAAAATGATAAATTATTCTTATCCAGCCTGGTTTAGTCCCGCACTTATAATAATTATTAGAGAAAAGATCAAGGCACACTCTCGTTGGAAAAAATCTGGCAACTTGCTGGATTATGACGAGTTTTGTCTACTAAGACAGAGACAGAAACGTGTTCAGAGGACATGCTTAAAAAAATACACTACATACACTCAAAATTCAATAAAAAGTCAGCCTAAAATATTCTGGTCGTATTTAAAAGCATTGCGAGGTGGTTCTGGCTATCCCAGCAAAATGTTTTATAAAGATAGTACTTATAGCGATGGCAAAAGCAAATGCGAAGCCTTCAGCATGTTTTTTGAGAGTGTTTTTGGCTCACCGTCTTCAGATTGTTGTCATGAACTTGAAGCTGTCAGTACAAGCGACTGTATTTCTAGTATTCATTTATCTGTTAATAGTATAGAAAAGTTACTTAGCACTCTAGACATTAATAAAGGCACAGGTAGCGATAAGGTTCCACCTGTATTCTGGAGATACTGTTCAAAATCTATAGCATTACCCATTTTCATTTTATTTAATAAATCATTAAACGAGGGTTACTTTCCCGCAATATGGAAAGAAGCACATATCGTCCCTTTACACAAAAAAAAATCTAAAAGTAAAAAAAAAATCTAAAGTTTCTATTTTAAATACTGTCGCCAAAGTCTTTGAAAAAATAGTATATAATTCTATTTATCCGGTGATTAAAAACGGTATCCCCGAAGAACAACATGGTTTTCTTAAAATGAGATCAACCGTTACAAATCTGGCATGTTTTACTAATTACGTATTAGAAAATATGGATAATGGTGGGCAAGTTGACGTAATCTACACTGATTTCGAAAAAGCCTTCGATCGCGTGGATCACGTCATCCTTTTAATGAAGTTACAAACTTTAGGTATCCACGAAAGTTTGCTCCGGTGGATTCAATCCTACTTGCGGAATCGTTCCCAAGCAGTGGTAGTAGGTGGTTTTAAATCTGACTTTGTGAATGTACCCACTGGCGTTCCTCAAGGCTCACACCTGGGCCCCCTTTTTTACAATGCCTATTTGTTCGATATTGGTAGCTGCTTTAAAACTGCAAAATTCTTAATGTACGCAGATGATAAAAAAATTTTTGCTTCAGTTAAATGTGAACTAGATTGTATCATTCTTCAAAAAGACCTAGACTCATTATACGAATACTATATAAAAAACAAAATTACTGTTAATGCAAAGAAATGCCAATCCATTTCTTTTACCCACAAAAGTAACAGAATTATGTATAACTACAAATTTAATACCACTGTAATAGAAAATACGGATAACGTGAGAGACTTAGGTATTATTTTAGATAGTAAAATGATTTTCAAACAACACATTGACTCTGTAGTGACTAGGGCCTTTAGGAATTTAGGTTTCGTTCTACGGTCCTGTAAGCCTTTCTCTAACATTGAAATTCTAAAAGTTGTATTTTATGCGTATGTTAGAAGTGTTCTGGAATATGCAAGTCCTATCTGGTCGCCTCATTATGATATATACAAAATACCGATTGAACGTATTCAAAAAAAATTCATCAAGCATCTTAATTATCGCCTACGTTACTCTAACGATTCCTATCCCAACGATTGTCACCGTCATGGGTTACTCACACTTGAGGAAAGACATAAGCTTATGGACATGTGCTTTTTGTATGATATTGTTCGAAGCCGCGTGGACTGTAACCTATTAGTATCAAAAGTAACATACCGAGTTCCCAAGCGTCGGACTCGTCACACACCTCTATTTCACGTACCATATCACGCCACTAATTATGCTAAAAATACTGTCCTTTCGCGAATCGCTCGTACTCACAACGAATCTTTCAACGAACAAGATATCTTCTTGTTAAGTAAAGCCGCTTTTAAGAGAAGTATACTGAACGATTTCAAGTGCGCTTCCTAATTAGCTTGATACTTAGTACTGGTAAAGTATACACTTTAAAACTACTTCCCAGTTATCCTCACCAATTGGGTTCTTATACTATATCCATACACTTAATGGTTTATCAGTTTGTTTTAATCATATCTTAAACGGGTGGGTGTTGACATCTTTATGTGACTGATGGGAAAATCTTGATTTGGGTTTGCACGGTGTGCGTGCAGTATTCTCTGGGTATTAAATTTAAGTTTTTCTTTTTGTCATTCAAATGCAACATTAACATTATTTATTAACATATAAAAAGAAACACAATATGTATACAAGAAACCTATAATTGGCTTTATAAATTATTATAAATAAGTTTGTAAGTATGAACTGTAACAAGCTGTTGGTTTCAATAAATAAATATAAAAAAAAAAAACTTCATTTTATCTTTAGCAATTAGTTTGGCAATTAGTTTTTGAGAAGATTTATCAAAACCCATAATAAGTATGTGCCTACACATTAAGATTAATAATTTTTTAAACTGACAATAATAACCGAAATGAATGAATAACTGAATATTTTTTATTATATTTTTACAGTCACATTTTTCAAGGAGTTTTCTGACTATTCTTTAATTTCATCATAACATTACACAGCCATTGTAAAAATAAAAATTGTGCGCATGCATTAGCACATACACTTATGAAGACGCGTGACCGCCGACCAATCACAGCGCAGCGCGCCTAGAGGACTATTTAAGAACAAGCATTGCCTAACTCCCGTCATTCTACTTTGAGACACGAAAATGACTTTCATTCTTCGCGACGCCAACGATATCCTCGCGACCATTGACCAATGGAGGATACTTGAAGAAACATGGGGCAATCCCATAGACTTGGACAGGGACAGTGAATAAGGAGACATCCCATCTTCGCCGCCGCAGCTACATCGATGTACATCGTCATTTCTATTCGACAGCGCGAGGGAGCAAGTCTGGTGCCAGTTTTCGGAGAAATCAGCACTTCTAGATTACACAGAGTTTCTTCAGGGCCTTCAACATGTTGATACGGTGGATGAGCCCAGGAAAGAATCTTACGTTGTCGATGGCCAGATTCTGTCAGCCTTATCTGTGGAACTAATATGTAATAAGATAGACGACATATTCAAATCGATCGAGGATCTCTACATGGTTACGAGCACTATGCGACGACGAAAGGAGAATGTCAAACAAGCTGTCGTCGAACGCAGTGTATCGTATGGAGGGTTGTCCTTTGATGACACTGCCAATACCGAGATGGATACCGGTGATATCGATAAATATATCGACGAGGCTTTTCAGTGGCTGAATTCCTCTAAAGTCAACATTACCGGTAAAAGTGCGGATACAGATAATGTTACGAAGAATTCTGTGACTGCTTTAGTAAATAAGTTCAGTAATAAAACTTGTCACCAGGATCTTTAAATACTTTTTGTAATCGACAGCAAGCGCAATGGACTGTAGATGTAAATTAATAAGATAACTTTTAGCAAAGAAAAAGATTTATTAATGAACAACGTACAAAAGTATGAGATACAAGAAGAAACATTGACCACGTCAAAAAGTAAACAAATATGAATTTAAATAAGTATAAAAGCCTCCTTAAAGAGGCCAGTAATAATATAGCATAAACATGATAATGCTGTCGTTAATACTTTTATTTCATAACTGTATCGTATAATTAGTTTAAGTGTAGCGAATTGTTGTTAATTTTGTATGTAATACTGTAATTAGCTGAATATTTACTACGATTTGTTTTCTTTATGTTAATTATTTTGAGTATTAGATTTTCATGTAAATAATGTAATTAGTTTTAGTCTATCCATTCACCTTTTAGTATCCCAAGTATGAAATTTTTCATGTTACCATGTGTTTTTTTATTATTAAATAAATAATAACTAATAAATCAATTATTTTAAGTAGGTTTCTCATTATTACTGAATATGTTACATTATTACTATTAAAAAATTAAGGTCCTTAACATAATACAAAACTTTGCCTAGTTTGTAATTCGAAGAGGGTGATTACACTGTCACACACTGCAATACTAACATCGACAGCTGCCGCAAGATTTAAACCATTACTGCCAATTCGGATTACCAGACCCAGTACTGAATGACTTAAAATGGTAAGTAACTGTAACACCATGATACCTTCCAATAAATGCAACGCAAATCGCTCAACATCCGAGGACAGGTGCATAGGAAATATGTTCGAGTGCTCAACTCGAGTCTTCATTTCGCGGAATGCCTAGATGTAAATACTAAGAGAACTGTACTGATTCCCGTACATAAACAAAGATGGGGTGACCAAATATAGGAAATTATTGTAATTATGACACGAACAAGGCAGATTCAAAAATTATGCATAGCCTGAATAAAAATAACGTGAAGCTCACGTCATTCCCAGATACATGACAATGGATGTGACGGACGGACGAGCAAGTTAATAGATCATAACGCATGACGTCATCAGTGGAAATACAAGCTGGCTTCATTCAAACATAATTCCGCAAATACTTTCTCGAATCCAGTAAGAGCAAGGCAAGGCAAGTTTTAATCGTGGAAGAGCCACGCTTCACCATGAATGGGCCGGCTCGACCGGAGTCATACCACGGCCTCACAGAAAACCGACGTGAAGCAACACTTGCGTTGTGTTTCGTCGTGTGAGTGAGGGTACCGGAGGCCCAACCCCTCCCTATTCCCTTCCCTCTACCCCTCAACCCTCCCTCCCTATGATCATATTTGTCCCTCAAAGGCCGGCAACGCGCTTGTAGCCCCTCGGGTGTTGCAGGTGTCCATGGGCGACGGTAATCGCTTACCATCAGGTGATCCGTCTGCTCGTCTGCCCATAAAAAAAAATGTAAGTACATTATGATTGTACCAAAATGGAACAAAGTGTCTTGGCTGGCGATTTGTTTCCGCGAACACTGCAATAGTTATGGCAACAGGTATTCATCCCCCGGAATTAAGAAAATTTATTTAAAAATTGGGCAGAATAAAATAAAAAATAAGTGAAAGACAATCTTGAAACTATCGAGTAAGTGTAAAGCGTATTATAGGGAAATTCTGCTAACGTCGGTGTAATGATGGAGGGTCAAGAGCGCTTCGACTACGTATTAATAAGAAATTATTGTATAGTAATAAGAAATTATTTACTAATACAAATCATTAGATTGCATATATTAGACACGCGATCGATTTTTGTATTGAAAGAGCCCCCAAAAGAAATAATTTTCAAATTAACTATAAGAGGACTCTGTTCTTAGAAATGTTAAATAGAGGCACATAATCTAGAAGATTCTTCAGAGTCTATTACATCTGTAGTTCCATCTCTAAATTGACTGGAACTCCAATTGATAAACGACTGGAATGGTAAACTGGCGCCAAGAATATACTTTTAGGAAGTCCTATCGAAAACAAGAAAATTCCGCTATTTATTTATTTACATTTTTATTATTCCATTCAATTCATTAATGATATTTCCAATAACAGATAAGCCAATATTTATTTAGCTTAGCTAACCGTAATACTGGAATAATTATTATAATTGCATTGTTATGTAACAGCATAATATATGTACTATGTATTATATATATATTATGCTATTAAAGCATAACATACTTATAATTTGCATTATTTTTTCTCATAAGACTACATTTGACTTTTTATATCTGCAACACATTATAGCATCACCAATGGCACTCACCAGGAGATAACAAACACATCACTCAAGATGGATTCCGGATATCGAACGGAACAAATAATAGAGAGTTTTAACTACCAATAAAACTTACCTATTATTTTTCCTAAAGACATCCGGAATCCAGGTAAGTTCTACCTGGTGCATCTAGAGTAGTACAGGGTGGGCCAAGAATTCGTTAACATTTAAATGTAACTTACCGCGCAAACTATTGCCGCGCGGGGCGCGGGCGCGGGCGGAGGCACTAGCTCGCTTCTTGGAAATTTAGTCGCAATGGATCGCTTCACGGGGCCGCAACGCGCTTACTGCGTGAAACAGTTTTATTTAAACAACTTTTCGCTCATTACTTTGAGACGCTTATTTCGCGTTGAATATGGTTTACACGACTTAAGTCAGTGTCCAAGTGCTCCTTTAATAAAGAAATGGGTGAAGAAGTTCGAATAGACGGGATCTACACTAAATGTGAAACAAACCGGCGGCCCGCGGACTTCTCGGAGCGAAGAGAACGTGCAGCAAGTTTCCGCTTCTGTTCGACGTGATCCAGGTTTATCGACACGCAAACGTTCGGCTGAATTAGGATTATCCCGCACATCATTACGCCGTATTTTGAAATTAGATTTGAAATTACATCCATATAAGATCCAGCTAGTGCAAGAACTAAATCCTAATGATTTAAATTTGCGTAAGTCATATGCCGAAACAATGTTAACTCGATTCAGTAATTTTGACAACATCTTATTCTCTGACGAAGCCCATTTCCACCTAAATAGACATGTAAACAAACAGAATTGCAGGTATTGGAGCAGCGAAAATCCTAAAGCTAAACATGAGAGGCCACTTCACTCTCCTAAGGTAACTGTATGGGCTGCAATTTCAGCAAAAGGAATCATCGGACCTTACTTTTTTGAAGATTCTCGAGGCCGTTCAGTTACTGTTAATTCTGCCGAGTATGTGAAAATGTTACGGGAGTTCTTAGCACCGATGCTACTGGAATTTGCTGGCTATAATCGTAACACATGGTTTCAACAAGATGGAGCCACGTGTCACACATCGAACGAGTCCTTGCCGGTGGTCAAAGACATGTTTCCGGAAAAGCTGATATCCACATGTGGTGACATCCCATGGCCACCCAGAAGTCCAGATCTATCCCCAGCAGACTTCTTTTTAT
Source organism: Diatraea saccharalis (assembly GCA_918026875.4). Taxonomy (NCBI): domain Eukaryota; kingdom Metazoa; phylum Arthropoda; class Insecta; order Lepidoptera; family Crambidae; genus Diatraea; species Diatraea saccharalis. The sequence goes on from OU893337.1 coordinate 12,211,695, forward strand.
GGGGTTATTTAAAGAGTCGTGTCTACATTGATAAACCGAATACACTGCGTCAACTTAAAGAAAAAATCATTGAAGAGATGTCGGCGATCTCGCGGTCTCTTTGCAGAAGAGTATTTGAAAACTTCAGGACTCGCTTAGATGAGTTCAAAAACCGAAACGGTGGTCATTTAGACGAAATAATATTTAAAAAATAAATTACAACTAATTAGCTTTCTCGTAAATAAACGATTTCTAAAATATGTTAAATGGTTTTTTATACGATTTTTTCAAATGTTAACTAATTCATGGCCCACCATGTATAATGACGGTAAGCGTTTTGTGCCTCAAAGTCATTGGTTCGCTAATCGTTACCCGCTAAAACTGGCACTGGATGGCAGCACAGGCGCCGGAAGTAAGAGGGTAGGTAGTGTTTGGATCAAGATGGATTCCGTATATCTTAAGGAAAAATAATAGGTAAGTTTTATTAGTAGTTAAAACTTTCTATTAATCATTGTATTTGTGTTATATTAATATAGCTATATTTTATATGCCATCATAAATAGCAAGTACTTTTAATCAAGAGGAAAATGAAAAAGTACCAAAGCATACCAAAATATAGCGCAGCTAGATATTAAGTACTATTTATCCCTATTGATGTATAGGTGATAACATTATCCCTAAAGCATCTGAACTTTTAACAAACAACTTAATTGTATTGTATTTCTTAAATACATGTTATTAAAATATATTCAAAAGAGTTTTGATGATAATAAGAGACTAACTAAAAAGTATTTTGTTTCTTTTGTTTATTTCATTGGGGGCAGACGAGTAGACGGATTACCTTATATGATAGTAAGCGATAGCCGCCGTCTTTTTGAAAAAGGACATTCTGAGAAAAGACATTTTGAGAAAAGGACATTATGCGCCAAGATGATATATTAGAGATAATTTCCTTTAGTTTTTAATGATATCTTACTATTTACGTGGTGCAAAGACAATAATAAATAAAAGCAAACATCTGAATGACACCATATTTTATTCACAAAAAATTTATAACACCAATTTGTTACCAAAATAAAGGATTATTTTATAATTAGTCATACACACACATTCACATAACAACTTAGATGTTTGGCCCTAATAAACCAAGCTCTGTATATTTTTTTTAATATTTTTAATGTTTTCTATTCGGAACATAGTTTATTAAGGCCAATAGGAGTATCTTTACGCAATATTAAAAACAAAAAATGAAATTAATCCAGTGGTGTTCATTAGGAAAAACACTCCTTGGTAATACAGCCTTGGGTCTTAGCACTAAAATTACCTGTAACTTAAATAATGAACTTCTCATATAAAAATAATAATCAGAATTAATGTAATGCACATTACATAAATAGCTAAAAACCTAAGTAAATAGACCGCCGACGTCTTTGTAATGTTAACATTTCATCTAAATTCTAGTTATTTGTTTTGTAGACTATTGCACATTTTGCGATATTGAAGCTTTTTTATTAGACGAATTATTTTTTACGGTTATTCTTCATTTATCATTTTATAGGAGTTCTTTAATATATTCGAAGGTGAATTCGACAAAATATAGGTTAAATACTGGCTCACGTTGCACCAGTTTACATTTAAATACAGACTAGAGGGACAACTTGCGATGCAAAACAAGATTCACTGTTAGCAATAATCTATTACCCAAAATATTATCTTAGAAATCATATTATTTTCACACAAAGAAAACCGTTCCATACAAGTTTTAATACATTTATCTAATTTAATTAGTGCGTGTTTTAACACACTATTTATATTATAAAAATAACACAGATTTACTACATTCGATGAGATTGTTGAAACGTAAAAAAGGTTTATCTAGAGAGATTACTCTCGTCAAACGGCATTGTACCACAAAAATAGGTTACAATAATGTAGTCCACTAAAACTTCAATCCTAAACCACTATAGAAGTTTTATTACACAGTAAATAAATTGCATTCCTTTATTCGTCTAGTGGAATTATTTACTTACATCATGCAAGCAAAAATTACTTCATAAGGCGATGTTCGATTTTTTTTAGATTATCATATTTTTCATACTGCTATTTAATATCATTGTACTGCCTTGCCAATAAAAATAGCAGTAAGTAGTAGCAAATACAAAATAGCAAAATTTTGTTAAAATGACGCATAATAAAGGTATTCTTTAAGAAACCAGAGAAATCTAGTATAAAGATAAATAAATAGACATAGTCAACCAAATCAGTGTTTTGTCAAGATTTACTTTTAATTATAGGGTTAATCAAATATAAATACAAAGTCGATAGCTCTCCGACACTTGCTCATGTCAAATTATCTAGAAGGTAATTCAAAGATTCTATAGTGGTCTAGAAATTTGTTACAGACTTAAGTGACGGTTGCTTACCAAGTACTCTGAAAGTCGCCAGCCATTGATCTTCCTATATATGTCATTAAACAATTGCAATAGATTTATATTATCTTGGTACTTAAAATGGGCGGCAACGTACATTTACATCCTTCCAAGCCCATTTGCTATAAAATACTGTAGAATAATGTCTACATTATTGTACTCAAAGTATATGAAAAAAGTCCCGCTTGCTTCTCCGTGTCTAACTGCATGAATGTAGTACCGAATGTTCCACAAGCTTTTGATATTAAGTTCCGAAAAAGATAAAGTCAACAATATATTGTGCTAAAAGAGAGCGATCATTAAACTCTACGATTTATTAATATTAAACATTCATTAAATCCTTAGTGATAATTATTCTTAGTGATAAGCTCTCATATTAAATAAAATACCATAAGCATTTTTCAGATTTGAAAAGCATTTAGACTATATTAATATTCGCATTGAAATAAGGCAAACTATATTAAAATAAGTAGATGAGACGTTAGCGCAACTGAACACATTCACAAATTTTGTGACCCTCAAAACGACTGACCGCCTGTTCCATTTAACATTGATCGCCATTCGAAAAATATTACTAGACTTACTAGTTATTATCAAATATGATAATTGCCGAGTCTATTGGTTCATCGATTAATGTTTTTTGCTATTTAGAGTCTTTTTCAGATTTACACTGACGACAACGATATTTTTAAGCACAGTTCACTTCAATGTTCCGGTGATGTCTTAAGGAAGTTAATTACAGTGAAACACGTGCAACTTCGCATTTTGACTTTGATAAAATAATAGGAATGTCAACAAGACAAGACCATATACACTGTTAGGGGCCATCCATAAACGACGCTACACGATATTCATAATTTTTTGGCACAGGTAATTTTGATTTTATTGAAACTTTATTTCGTGTAAATGCTCACGATTCTATTTTTTATTCTTTGAATAAACAGCATTTATCTATTAAACAACTTTTATCGGTCACTGTAAAACAGGAAATCATAAAATTTTTATAAAACATTGATTTAAATAGGTGCAAAAAAATATCTTTCAACTTAGAAAGAAATATTGGTAATTATTAATATTAACAAATTGTCAAGGTAAACAGGCCATCAACTATTTTAATGGTCACTAAACATTCAGGTATAGTAGACAACATATCTCGTAACAACAAAAGGCCACATTATTCCAATCTAACTAATTTTTAAGTGAATGCAGAATTCGATTTTTTGTATTACACACGATATGCGCTACTGCGTGTTAAACTCTCAATCAATCCGTTCGAATGCTTATTTCATAATATATCTAGTGATCATAAGAATTCAAGCAAGAGTTGGCACTTGAGCGACGACAAATAGTGCATCTAAAAGCTGCTATCTGATAACATGAAAAGAAATAAAATCTGAAATAACTAAAAACTAGAACTATTTCGATTCAACTCACAACTATTTTGATCAGATATTCTTTTCTTTACTATTATAAACTATCATCAGGAACGTTCACTAAATCGATTAAACTCTTTTTAAACTAACTTTAATATAATAATGTAACAATTCCATTATATTTCACAATATAAAGAAATAATTTACTTTAAATGAGTGATGAAATCAATGAGTACAGGTTTTTTTTTATATATATATAATTTAAGGGTCGATTGGGCTATACAAATAATAGCACTAATAATTTTTTTAAGATTCACATTCAATTTAAAAGTCAATGCATTTATATATCAGTGCTAACTGTCATTTATAACAGTCAATGTCCTAATAGCTATATGTCACAGCCAAATGCAATAGGATCATTCAATATAAGGTTATAAATGCCAGTGTTAGCTAGTTAGCCAAGTTATTCTAAATATATAGTCAATCGGAACAACACCCTGCATAAATAGGCTTATGCTCTATTAAAAAGAATATATATATTCATATTGTTTAATTTATTCAAGGAGACTTGCTCATTGTACATAAAGAATACACAAGTAATACTTTTGAAACATTCAATAGACAGTGTTGTAATGAAAACATAGATTTAAAATTTGTAGGTTATGTTCCGATTAACAAAAGAGTTTTGTTACCGACATAATAAAACTATTTTCAATAAATATACAACACAGATGCTTAATTAAAAAGGCAGTTGTTACATAAAAATCTTATTACTACGTGTGCTCTTTCTACATTAATAAACACAAGATTTATGTGTGTAATAATTAAACATAATGTTCACTGTCTGCATTCATAATAAATAAAACAAATTGATTTTAGCTTTGTTTGAAGGCAAAGTGAACTAAATGTTTAACAGTAATTTTATTTTAAAAAATTCCAAAAACTTACACTGGTATTGAATATAGAAATTTGTGCTGTTCCCTGTTTTTATAAATCATAAGTAACAATTACAGCAGTTTTTCCAGAAAACCATTGCTGAGATAACATACAGGTATTATTACTGTAACAGTCCAATCCTCGTTTGTTTCGTAATCGATTCCTAATTAATTTATGGCGAGAATAAATATTTTGACATCTTGGGACTTGACAAAATGGGCGCAAAAATTCTGATTTCGAAATCAATGCATACAATGTAGCACAATGTATTCTTCTTACAAAGTATGTATTTTTATATTTAAACTAAAAAAAGAATTCAAAATCCAACAAAATTAAGGTTTTTAAGAAACAGCACGAGTTTCCGACTACAACAGTAATAACAATTAATGAATTGTGTCGAGGCGTCGGCATTTTACCACAAAATCAATACGTCCATAATTATTATCCTATGAACAATACGAGATAAGTAGAACACTATTTTTTGCCCATGCTACAATTAAGTTTATAGTAACAGAAAACCTTTATTAGACATATAATCGATACTTATATTGACAAAGTAAAACAAAAATATATACACACATTTAATATCAGCGGCTTTAAAGCGTAACTGGAGTCCTGATCGATCTGTCAAAATGCAGCACTGATTGTCTATCCAATCCTTGACCAATGTTGATTGATCTGTTTAAAGTCGATTTGTCAGTATTACAGATCCTGAAGGACGTTAATTTTAACAGATCGATCGCGATTTCAGCTACATAGTAGCGCCATAGGACATCAATGTCCAAGTTATTCACAGATGTATATTATTTTTAAAGATATTTAAAAATAGAAATATACCAATTTTTCTATTCAACATGAATTATCCATAGTTATTGCCAGTATGATCCACCTAACTACACACTATTATAACTACCCTCATTCCAAATTAATGTAGCAACAACAACCGAATTATACAAATAAAAAAACTTAGAAAGTTAGTAAATAAATTCTATCATAAATTATCATACAAAACTAAAACTATTTCGTTTCATTACAGTAATAGTTAAATTGACTAATTTTAACACTAAAATATTATTCAATACATTTGGTCACTAAACCTAAGTGGATTTTTTATAATATCTCTTCTTATTAAAAACATGTTGGCATTTTATAAACACCTTAGTAGAAAATTTCTACTTTATTAGCATCTTTTAAATGATATCCACATTTTTTGGTCGAATTCGTAAATAGCAAAATATTCATCAATTACCGTTATATAAGGCATTGGATGTATTGCCTTGCATCATTTTAAAGGAAGGATATTTACATCAAATATCATACAATCCTTTCCAACATTACCATGAGATCATGTGGCTCATACAATTCGAGACAGTAAATTCTCATCGAGCAAATTTCAATCAAATAATGCAATTTATATAGGGTATTAAATTATATTGTAAAATTTCGTACAACCAACATTTCAGGTATAGTAATTATGTCAACCTTTTGCATAGAAATTTGCTAACAGAAATGAGACAGTTCTCAAGCCGAATTTGAATAATATTAAAAACAGATATTCCACAAAATGTAGAAACAGCATGTGTATAGAGCATCTATTTATGTTTAACACTTAAACGGTTACAACAATAATATTATACATGTGATTACAACTAACAAACTGTCGTTTTTAATCATGCATAGCATATATCACAAGTAACAAGGTCACTACGCTCACCGCCTAGCCTTTTAGTCCGTCAACGAAGCACCAATTCTTTGTAACCATCTCTAGACTTCGCTTCACTAAAAATTCTATAGCTTACAATCCACCTTCAGGATCCCCCTTCAGGCTTATTCATAAAAAAATATTTTATACATTCCATGAGACACATTATTAAACAAAGCCATCAGAAAATTGGACATTAATGTTAGCTATGGCAATTTCTAGTGAAATCTCAGCCTAACCATCCATTCAAACCCTTTATTACAACTATTACATAATATAATTCTAGGACGAAATGTTGCAGTTCATGAGACACATTGTCTCAAACCTTTGTAATCAAACCAATGTACTTTCTACATAAAAATACAAGACATACATGTTGAAAGTATCAAACATCTGTATTTACAATCAGATTTATTTTAAATCTCCACCATAAGAAACGATATGAATCATGAACCTTATAGTAAAACGACAATTTTTTTTTTTACATTTTTGTTTATAAATCCACAATTCCATATTGTCCAGTAGAGAACTCACTAATCTAGTCATTAAGCATTAAGTTGGAGCAACACAGCACATAGATCAAGTCAGTTCAGTTATAAAAATATTAATGATACAAAATCTGATAACTCAAGATTTTATGAATGCACATTTATTCATAGCCATAATAAACCAGCTCCAACTGATTAAAAACACTATTTACAATAATTTTATCGTGTTACACAATTGATTTAGAGAAGGACTCGAGCCAATTCGTAAGGCGAGTGGTGTAAGCAAATAAGTGTAGCATATTTTGTACTTTAAAAACTGATATTTAAATATTAATATTTAGATCTTAGTATACATACTACATATATAAGCTTCATGTACACTATAGAGGCGTAATAAAAAGAGTTTAGTAATAAATTGCTTCGTAGACACAAAACAAGTATAGAATCAAATATAAACCACCAATATTAATCCTTTAAAATACTTAAATATACACTTATAATCACACTGCACAATCCTTACTTCCTTTCTCACTCAATACTTTTTATTTTACTACACACTAAGCGTCAATTACATTTATGTACAATTTTAAACCACATTCTGTCACAAGCACCGATTCAACACTTTCCAAGTTTGTATGGTTCATTGACACTACATAGTGTCGGATTTACTGGCTGCACGATGTGGTGGTAACGTGTCGTGTCTCCTATACATGAGTAAATAGGGCATTCGTGGTGGCTTCGGTTTTAACACTTGGGCATCGCTCACTTGAGTCACCGTTGAATCGTCATATCTGTAAAAATAAAAAATTCTTAATGCAATCGTCAACATATGCAATGGAATTAAAATGTCGTTTTATTCTCAGTTATGGTTGTCCACAGATAAGCATGAGCTTTCAGAGACGAAAAATAAATGACATCATAGTTATCATCCTGTAGCACCATCCCCGAATTGAAAGAATTTCAAATGTGGACCTTTATACCTATTGATAGATATCGTAAACAGTTTAGGTTCATTCTACTATAACAAGACAGACTAGATACATCTGTGTGAGCTCAATAGCAATGTTTGCATAGGAATGAAAGAGATACGTTATTGGAATCATTAAATATAACGACCAGGGTCACTATACGAAATTCTCTCTGCGTCGCGACCGTATTATAACTGTTTCTTTTAGTAAGATATCTTGCAAGATAGGCAGAGAATTGAAGGTTCACAAGGCAAGGTTCTTAAATACAAAATTCACCTCCCAAGTTTCATTACTCTACACACATACTTGCTTCTGCTTTCTGCTTTCTATTGCTTCTAGTGTTTCCAGTTTTAAATTAATTTTTGTCTTTCTCTCCAAATGCCAAACCAACATAGCAATATATAATAGTCGAAAATTCCATAAATATTTACCGAATCCATCCCACTTGCCCGTGATAAGTGTCAGTGAGGTAGTGCCCTTTGACAGCTTCCACGCCCTCATGGTAAACAACAGCGAATAATTTGTATACCCGCTGCTTTGACGTATACTTCAGTTTGGACGACATTATTTCTGTAAAAATATAACACAATTCATATCTCAATACTTATGAGTTATGAACAGTGGTCGAAATTAGGTAGAGATATTCATGTACTTACACTGATTTCATACAGCGAAAGAAGAAAGTGGATATGCCTCAAACCCCGAGATTAATTTTAAAGAGCAGAAAAAATCCCGTGATTTTTTAAATAAAAGGTTATTTACTTTTACACAATTTAAACTACTGCACGCACGACGTTGCCAAACTTACATCAATGACATCGGATGTGCAAAGATGTCCAAGATTCTCCATTAGAAATCCTGGCAAGGTCCACATTAATATCAACATTTCGATGCAAGTACATAAATAACTCTACCTAATTCCGCCCTCTGGTTATGACACACAAATTTTATTGATTTTTTTTTTTTAAGAAACTAAGGCAATCCACATTTATATAAGATTAAAGAGACGAAAAATATGTACCATTATTGTGAAGATTAACAAGAGCAATATATCCTAATACACTATATTAGGATATTCGCGTTAATCTTATATTAGGAATTATCCTATGATTTTTAAGATGTAATTCAAGTTACATTATTAATAGTTGTTTCTGCCCATAAAATAACAATGGATTTAATTTATTTTAACAAATATAGTTTTTAAGTAACCCCTATAAATATTGATTTCACCAAGAATTAATTTTTGAAATCTACATAGACAACTGTAAGAGTAAAAAGTAGTTGCAACTATCCAAAAATAATTAAGTTTTATAATTTAAAAGTTAATATGACATTTATATTTAAATAGAAAAAGTACATTATTATTCAATCAAACTAAAATGACTACAAAACGTAACAGGATTTGATTCAAATACTTTTTTTATAACAATAAATTATTTATCAATAATCAATTAGCTGAACAAGCACACCACTTACTTGGATCAATTTTGAGATCAATAGGATAATCAATGTTCTTGACTATCTTAGCCGTATGCCCCTCAGAATCTAACTGGAAACACTTCAGGTGCAGCAGAAGAACAACTGGCAATTGTTCCAAAGATAATTGTTGCCACGCGTCAGACACTCCTTCCAGCGTGTCCTTATTAGCTAAGAGCTCTAAAGCGTCTTTCACGCTAGTTGCGCGCTGAAAAAAAAAGTTTATAAATAATGGCTTGGAACTGACAAATGAAAAGAAAAGTTAATGGTCCAATTACTCAGTAGTTTTTGTCTACATAGTAGCGTTTATAAACGCTTTCAGAGACGAAAAATAATTAGCATCATTGTAAAATATATAGGGAATAAAAAAAACACATGTTTCAATGCAAAATTGTAGACTACTAATAGATCTAGAATTTAGCACCTTTTTCCTCCTTTGAACTAGCAGCTTTAATAAATTTTGCCTTTATAAGAGTACATTTTAATGCAAACAAGCTGTTTTCCCATCCCACAATTTCGCCCACATCAATTGGTAAAATAACTTCGGTCCAATAGGTTCGGTATTTAGGATATTAGTATAGATTTTCAAATATTTACAATAAATTTGCATAAAAAATTACCCTATGGGTTTTAATTCCGTCGAGTGTCGAAATATCAAGTTACTTTTATCAGTCTAGCTGTCGTATATCTATTTAGATCATTATATTAAAGCAACTGACAACATCATCAAACAACCTCAGATCATGTCTGAGTTTTAAACAAACATCGCTGCTCACTATAACAAAGAGCAATCACTTACAAAAGCGCACACATTCCGAGTCTCGCTACACAATTGCTTTTAATTTTTATTGGTTATGTCACAACATTGTACCTCTATATCCAGTTGGAGCGTGAAGAATGGCTGCACAGCGTCGGTGACGTCATGGTGAGGGGCGCGAGTGAGTCGCACGCGAGTTCTGCCCCTAAATATATCACCCACGGGCGTACGACGCGCCGCCCATCTACGTTCCACCGCACCACGGTTGCGTGGGCCCATCACCTGATTTAAAACCAGAAAATTTATCTCTAAAATTTTTCATAATTTGTTACATTTTGCTATCTCACAAAAACCTTTCCCTTTTTATTTAATTTACCTAATAATAGATCTCTAATTGACAAGACAGTACAATAAAAACTTGTAAAATAATTGCAAGTACACATATACCATTTAAATTATGCGCCTCGGTATATGTCGTGTTTACGAATTTAACCGATCAAGAAACCAACGAGTGATCGTCGATTTACCCCCGGTTTCAATAACCATAAAACTATCCGTTTTTGCTACCATCCGTAGCATTTCCTACCGATGGTAGCAAAAAAGTGTTTCAATAACATACCATTGGTAGGTAAAGCTACCGACGGTGTGCTACTAACGGATTGAACTGATACTGATAACCGTTCGTAGGCAAAATGTATGAAAATGGCGCAAACAGGTGTTTTAATATCTTTCGGTAGAGCTGTCAAACTTACTATCCGTAGCTTATCTGTCAAATTTGCCTACCGGCCATTTTCCGTCGGTTATCGAAAAAATATTTATAAATGACACGTTTTTCCTAGTTAACTAATAGAAAAATAACAGTTTTTCATTAAAAAAATAATATTGTAGAAGGGTTTGATGTGTTTTGTGGTTCCAATTAGAAGAATTTAAGTTGTAATCATGCCAACGTTTGTACCTTTATGGGCTCATACTACCAATTAATCATTGCTCCAGATGCTTTCTATAATATGTTTCTGTTGATAAACTTGATGATTTACCTCTATATAATTATGAAAAACCTTGTTCTGATGAAACTGAATTTGCCACCTACTTGTACCAAACTTATACACGTTACATTAGTTTATACCCTTTATTTTTTATTAAACACTGATATTGATTTAATTCTTAATAAAACCCAATTTGGATATAACTTATTTATTTTACAAATAAAAAACAATTCATCAAAAACTACATAATTTTTACATTATTCCATTGCATTTTTCTACGTTTGTTTTACGATTCGATACAATTATTCCACTTTTTCTAATAACCATTCATTTATCATCCTATGTCAATGGATCACAATTGTTCACTGTCAAATTCATTAATGTTATCTTGCAAATTCAATATGTATAGTACTAATCACTTTATACAATTAACAATTTATAATAAAGGTGAACTCTATATAAAATTCCCGCTAAGCTTCTACGGAACATAAATCAACTTTACTTTTTGGCATAATTAAAGGCAAAGGGATATAGCACATACAACCTAGTCTAGAGTGACAATATTCACATTGAGGTTCACTTGGACGTTTTAAATGCTTTTTTTTGAGCAAAAATTGAAATATATTAGAAAATGGTGAGGTATGTTAAAGTAACACGTTCGCATTCTTGTACCTACTAAATTGACAAAACACTTCTCATAACCATGCACCGTACCATTTCGATGAACTGTGTATTGCACACGTTTATTTATATTCCGAAATTTAATTCGAGATAAAAAAAAACTTATATAAACAAATTATGTTATTTTAGGGGTTGCAAACATTTTCCAAGAGGTTCTAATTATAATTTTATTTTTGCAAATAATAATATGGAAATAAGATGTATAGTCTTATTTTTTATCGACTTCAATGAAAGAGAAGGTTTCTCATTCAAGTGTAACTAATTTTGTATAACAATGTGGGGATAAAAATGTAAGATTTCTTGACATTAGCCTATAAGAATTTCATTACTTTTTCAATTTTAAGTACTTTAAATTGTAAATCAATATCGAATAAAATACTTGTACAGTAGGTGGCAAATTCAGTTTCGTCAGAACCAGGTTTTTCATAATTATATAGAGGTAAATCATTATGTTTTTCAAAAGAAACATATTGTAAAAAGCATCTGGACCAATAATTAATTGGTAGTAAGAGCCCTTTAAGGTACAAACATTGACATGATTACAACTTAAATTCTTCTGATCTGAACTACAAAACACATTAAGCTCTTCTACAATATTATTTTTTTAATGAAAAACTGTTACTTTTCTTTTAATTGACAAGGGAAAACGTGTTATTTATAAATATTTTTACGATAATTCATACTAATTAAAAAAAAGTTTGATTCAATGAGCCAAATGTTCCGAATCGCTGTTTCTTGCCTGCAGCATAAAATATTTCTATCCTATTTTATAACTTTTAAATTATATAATTATAATTTAAAAGTTATAAAAATAAAATAAAAAAGTTATATAATTACTAAAAACTTTTGAAGAGATAAATTTAAGCTATTTGTTGTAAAGGTAACTCTTTTGTTTACATCGGAATTCCATTTCAGACGATAATTTGTTTCACAATAACACCACTTTTAAGAACCTAACCATATAATAAATAAGTCATAATAATTCCAAAACAAATTTTAAATTTAGTTTCGGTACGTAATCAGTTCACCTCTTTCCTATTGATGTCTCTGTCTTCCTTCTTACGATTTCGATTTTGTCCAAGAAATTATTAAATGTTAAAAGACCAACATTTCAGTATAATCATAATATTACCTAAGACAAGGTTGTATGAAAAGAACCCTTTTCCTCGAATTATATAATTACAATTTAAAAAAATGAGCTACCGACAACCGTTCGTAGTTGGTAGGCGCCTACTGATGATTGTGAAACGCAAAAACGAATGGTTGTCGGTAGCTCAAAAAACGGTCGGTAGCTGCTACCGATGGTTGTCGGTATATTATTGAAACCGGGGGTAGCCGCCAAAACTCGTCAGTACCTCAGACTGTGATGGAAGTGACAGCACGCAATATTTCAGTATTAAGAATTGTATAGAGCTGTAATACGCCAAATTGCCTTATTTGAATATAGGTACTTAATTTATTCCTACATAATTTTCAAGGTATTGTGGAATGGATACCAATTTAATAATAGGAATACCTATAATCAGTCAGTCCTGTGAAATAATATACAACGTGCACCTGTACTTTTTAACAGATGCTAATGTTTTTAAAAAGTCTGAAAATGGATATTTTAATAAAGTTCAAGACCGCATATCCAGATGATTTCTGCAAAATTTAATAAGGGACAAAGAAAATAATGGTAGGTCTGCATTTAACACATCTAAGAAAGGAAGGCCAAAGAAGAATTTTAGGTTAAAACTGGACAGTTTTCATTACAGTGTGATTAGAAACATGGTATACGACTTTCATTTAAGATTTAAGGAAGTTCCTACTGTAATGTCTTTAAAAATAAAACTAATGGACGCTATGGTTTCCAAGGATGTGCAGATACCTATAAGTGTCCTTGCAGAAAAATCTGCTATACGCCTAAAAAGACTTTAATATATTAAGAAAATACAGGCTTTAAGAGCTGCCGGAAAAAATATTATAATAAATATTCTCACACAAAAGGCAAGTCTTGGCTTGATAAAAATAAAAAAGGGGTTAAACAACCGATTTGGAAGGTGAACGCATTATTATCATACATGCAGGTAATGAGAAAGGTTTTGTACCTGGTGCATTACTACAAGGTAAATGTTTGGATTCTGATAGAGATTATCATCAAGCAATAAACGCAGACACATATCAAAATTGGCTCCGCAATTAACTGATTCCCAATTTACTTCCAAACAGTGTGCTAATAATCGACAATACACCATACCATAACCAGTTATTGGTTAAGTCGCCTAATTCTAATACACGGCGACCTGATATGATATCTTGGTTGGAGCGGAACCATATTCCTTTTGACCCTACATTAACAATGCCTAAGTTATATAAAATTATATTGACTCATAAAGAAAGTTTGGTTGTATTTTCCATTGACAAAATTTTACAAGAGCATGGACATTCAGTTTTACGATTACCACCATATCATCCTGATTTTAACCCCATCGAGAATATTTGGTCCCAAATAAAGGATCACGTAGCGAAAAAAAATGTTGCCATGACCGTGACCTCGGTAAAAGAACTTATATTAGAAAAAGTTTACATGATAGGACCCGACGAATGGAAGAAAGTATGTGATCATGCTATCAAGTGTGAATGAGTACCGGAAATTTGAGCCTGTGTTTAATTAACATTCAGATAGATTCATTTTAAACATTGGTTCCAGCAGCGAAAGTAATGATTCTGAGTCTGAAATGTCGGGTATAGAAGTCATATCAAATTGTGATTAATTGATAAATTTATATTAATTGACGAATTTTGTTTTATCAAAAAAACTGTTATACTTACTGGTGTCAGAAACTTATTTAGTTAGTACAACCGATTTATCTTAATTCGATTTTCTTTAATCTGGGGTTTTCATTTTGCTATCAGCTGATGGCAAGAAACACAGTATACTTTTATTTTTAAATTGGCTGATCTAATCTAAATTTAAGCGAAATGATTAATTATGTAATAACAACTCTATATAGATCTTTCTTTAAAATACATTAGGATTTCCAAAGCTTGACGAATATAGTCAAAGCGCATAATTTAAACAGTATATGTGTATTAGGTAGTGTCAAAATTAAAAGTTGGGATTGAAAAGTTATTTATGATGTTACCTATTTAGTTCTATGAGTTTACATTACCCTATATAGTAAACTATAGTTGATACCCTCTATATTATAATATATGTAGTATAATAATACTTGCACAGCAAAATGAATCTATTAAATAACAAATCAATAATAGTAATATAGCAAAACAAAATATTATAAATTATGACCACAGAAACCAATTAAAAAGAAACTAGAATTAACTTTAATTATATACATTTCTTTAGTGTGATGACTCGATACAAAAGAAAACAGGGTTTGATGCAAGTTCTTCTTACTACAAAATATCTAGTTGAAGATTCGCAAAGCAATGGCATTGTTTTTCGACCTTCACAAAAGTTTGTGCCTACACCAAATAAACTATATATGTATATTGATTTATGTAAACACTGACCTTCCATTCATCATCATCGTCATCCTCCTCTTGAACCTGCTCTTGAGGAATGACGCCATTTTGTTGACCGTTGCTGTCTTTGGATTCTTCTGGTTCCACGAGTTTCATTAGCTGTAAAGAACATGGTCATGGAATATATTACTCCAAAAATTTAATATATGCAAAACTCTATTTATAAAATTAGAGCAATAATTATTTTGAATGGTCTATTATTATTTTATCAATCGAGTATTAGAAAACTATTTAATGAATTAGGCTGAAAACAGACCCATAAAATAAAAAAGAATATATTGATAAACAAAAATAATTTGATAATAAGATACAGTATCCTCTTTACCTACCTACACCAAAGAATATGGATAAAAGATATACATAGATAGACAAAGTAAAAGCTGTCACTAACCTCCAGCATCTCATCATTGAGGGAATTCAGCAGACAACCCAAAAACTCTTCAGCATCCTCTTGTCTGCCCTCTTGAGAGCCAGGGAAGGGGCGGAGCGCTCTCAGCACGCGGAGTCCGGCACCCCCTTCGAGCGGAGGGCCTGCGGGGACTGCGGGGCCCCCGCTAACCGCACCCTCTCCACGGCCCCGGGCCCTGCCTGCAGGAACTGTACCTGTCGCCGCGCTGAACTCGTAACAGAGCTCAACCCTGTGTACAAAATCATTATGTCCAATCATTAGCCAGCAACATGGTCCTACATTTTTGTTAAACAAGTTCCTATCCAATAGTGACAACCACATTTAATTAGAGTTTGTAGACTTTTAGAAAGAGTCAAATCAAAGGACAACAACAGAGCAAATTTATCTGATTAGATTATATCATCAGGACTTTAAAAGAAAATTAATATAATAAAATTAGTGTAAATATATATTTTATATGATGACAAGATATGCAAGGCAATAAATAACATTGATGAAATCATGAATTCAATCAAAAATTATTGAAGTGCTATAGAATTGATCTTGATTTACATCACCTGTACATTTATTTATTACTCTATTAGTCAATACTATCAATACTAATACTACAAAGAGAAAGTTTATTTGTATGTTTGTAGGGCTTAATCTTCAGGAAAAACTAATTGTGATCATGAAAATTCTTTCATCTACAGCAACGGTCGGCAAAACGTGGCCCGTGAACGTCTTACTTGCGGCCCGTGAATGTTTTGTTCATAAGTTTTAAATATCGAAATAAATTCATGAACGAACCGCGTACAATGTGGATCACGTTTTAAGAACGTGCCTTGCTCTGCTCGTGAACATAACTAACATAGTGTTCTAACGCAATAATGAGGAAGTATTAAAAAACAAAAAATTTGTTCCCAAAATCAAACTAGATGTGGCTACGGTACTTTCTTGATTTCTCCAAGACAACCCTTTCCGGTTTTCTTTAATATATAAAAGTAAATTAATTATCAAAACTCAATAAACAACTCATATTCTATTTGTATTTTTTCATCTTTATATTGGTATCTAAGATTCGAACTTAGCTAATATCAATTTTTAGTTAAAGGGAACGGACCTTTGGTCCATCCGTTTTCTGCAAAAATCAACTTATGATAGAATCGCCATCTAGTGACATGCTTTGTTGGTGCTTTCTTTTTTTAATCATCTATAGATTTAGTGATTTTGAAAAAGTTGCAACCAAACTGAAGATTTTTGCACACCCTTTTTCGTGTGATATTGAGGAAGTACCAAGTCATTTACAAATGAACATGATTGATCTCAAATCTAATGAATCTCTCAAAAGTTCTTTCAGGGAAATCAATGATCTTATTAAATTGTATGGCAGCTTGCCATCTGATTTTGGCGAGTAGAGAAGGTTTGCTCAGCAGATAATAACAATTGTTGGTAGCGCTTATTTACGCAAACAAACGTTTTTCAATTGTGAATTAAGTATAGGAAAAATAAATACGCTTCTCGTCTTACAGATGAGCATTAGAGAGCTATTCTAAGAATAGCAATTACAAATATGACGGCTAACATACATGAAATAGCCTCCCGAAATCCCAAATGCAACGTCAAACATCACACTTAAAGAATCATGTTCAATTTTGACCTTAATATTTGCTAACGCGTTTAGTGATGGACATATCTCAAAATGTAGCTTATTTCTTACTTATTTAATATCGTGCAATTAAGTTTTAAAATAAAGTCAGGATAAAAATTGCGAGGCTGATAAATATTTACAAAAAGTTATCCCTATGCGATTCCGACCCTACAAAGATAGTTTGCTAGACTGCTTTTCGGACCGTACAATCACGGTTTATTAAAAATCTATGGTTTGCAGCGTTTCGTCTCATCTACCAGGGATAATATTATTCTAATAATATTATAAATGTAAAAGTTTCTTTGTTTGGATGTTTGTCCGTCAATCACGCCGAAACTAAGGAACGGATTTAGATGAAATTTGGTATACAGATAGGGTATTAGCTGACTTGGTTATCTTTAATTTTAAAGCATCAATTTTTAAAGTACCTTCACAATTATATTGAGTTTAAATAAATATACAAAAACTTATTTAATTTGTCACTAATGGTAGGGAGGAGACCTTTAAAAAAGCATATGACAGATCAATCATTGTATAGAATGTGGACATTATTCCTTGTATAAAATCAGTTACTTGTTAGTAGTTACTTTGTAGTTTTGAAATTTTAAAATTTTAATAGCATTTTCATTTTTCTCTGGGATATGATCAATTATCATGGGCTATATAGATTATATTGGGCTTCTTAGGTTTATTACCACAAGTGCAGCCTGCCTTTAGTTTATTTTGCCACCTTGTGGCCCTTGCTTACTAAGAGGTTGCCGACCGCTGATCTACAGGGAACTACCTCATAGGCTAGTTACGCGGTTACATACTAAATGACGCGGACGAAGTCCCGGTTAATTAGTAAATGTGTGTTTTATTGTCTTACAGTGTAAATGCTAAAAGTAGATGTGTACCTAACTTGCCTGTAAGAATCACATTAATTGAATGAAACAACCTTTAAACGGTTGCATCGTGTTTGTATTTAGTTTCATTGACGTTTCGCACCACTATACAGTTCCGTGTTCACATAAGACTAAGGTATTGATTATCTTTTTAATAAATAGTATAGAAACTTTCAAAAACCAATTCTTTTGGCCACACAATAAAAAAAAATGTTATGATAATGTTTACATATATTAAATTAAATTATTTTAAAAATACATTTGAATTATTTATTTACCGGTGGCTACTGTAATCCACCACCAGTTCCAACTTTGGAAGTCTTAATAGAGATGAAGGTTGGCATATACCTACCACCAGCTTAGAATCTAGTAATTAGTAATATAAAATCTCAATCCAGATCACACATCGCAAAACCAAAAGATTGAGTTAGTTCATTCTGTAAATATTAAATCAAAGGGAGCAATTCACTTTTTCTTGGCGGAGTTTGTTTCGCCATTCTTCTCAGCCATAAAATATATATTTTTTGCATTGTGAATGTAATCAATAGTATTGGGTAACACGGAACCTGTAAAGGTCAATCAAACTAAATATAAACGCGATGAAACCGTATAAAAATTGTTTCATTTATGGATAGTGCTCGTGAAAATATAAGATATCAATATTAGATTAATTAATTAGATATTACTACAGTGGACATCAGATGCTTCACATATCTTAGAAAATTATATGCATGTTATCTAAAGATGAATTTAAATTACAAAATTAGTGTCATGCATGATCAATCTAGTTTCACGAAACTAATTTCGGCACATGAGAAACTAATTGTTTCGCAATGTCGTCAAACTGTACTGACGTATGAACTGCTAACGAAATTATTGCAATAAAACTAATGTCATACAACTAGTTTCGTAATTTAAGCAAACTTTATCTTTTGAGTAATTGACACAAATCCCATTGTCTAATAATGAAGTTATTAAACTTGACTATTAATTTCTTGAAAATTCTTTGTTTTTGAACGAATTTAATGAACGTTCCAGTTCATTAATTACAGTTGAACTTTCTAAACTATTACCTATTATAAATAATGTTTCAAAATCTGATATGTACTTACATAGAGTCAATTACTGGCGTGCTTGATTTTCCACGGCGTGTTTGATACGGCAATGCTTTGAGCATGTTGTAGAAGGGCGGGCAAGCGATCAACGCCTGGAGAATTGCGTTCACGTAACAATAGTTGGAACGATTTGTTAGTCCCCGCGGTAAGAGGGACACCGGCCTATTATCCAGTTGATATTTGGACAGGAACTCTGGAATGGAATTTATGTTAATTTAAAATGATGATAGAAATAAAACCGATAATTCATTCATTCATTAAAAATATACTTTGTATAGTTCCATTCTTATTCAATTCAATTAATTCATTAAGATCAAAAGAATAATGTATAAGAGATCTCAGATTCACTATGCACAGAAAAAAATATATAAAAGTGATATGATGTAAGTGGTAGTTACCTCCCATTCGATATGAATTGGGGTCATCACTGAATGGTGATGGCTGCGCGGAGAGAGCAGAAGCAGGATCTTTCTGTATTGGCACCTCACGGATTTCAGAAGCGGATTGTGAAGGTGTCGGCTTAGCCGCTGCTGCTGGCGCTGTCACGTTGCTTACAGCATTTACAGATGTCTTCTCAGAGTATGACACTGTGGGCGCCACAGTAGTCGCCGGTCGAGGCGTAGGCGAGCTCTTATCAACAACGGCTGCCTGTAGAGGCGACGCATCATAAGGTGATACCTTCGCTACAGGCTTCTGAACATTGGTAGCCGCTGGCGGCGTCGATGTCGTAGGGCTTGAAGGTTCTTCTGTAGTCACAGTTGTAGTTTGTGCTGGAGCTGGAGCGGCGATTGAAGTTTTAGACGAAAATAAGCTCGCCCAAGATTTTCCGGGAGCCGGTTGAGGCTGCGGCTGGATCACCGGAGGCGGTACTGGCTCCCCTCGAATTCTTGGAGTCGGGGGAGGAGGGAAGTCTGAAGCTGTAGGAGCTGGCGGCGGCGGTTGTGGCGCCGGTGGAGGTTCAGGAGCTGCTGCGGCTGCCTTCCTCGAATGTCCGAATGGTGATTTGTTTGTCACTATAAAGGGCTGCCCTTGTGTGTGCAAAGTTATAGAAATCGGCATCGGTGCTTTGCTGGGAGGAAGGAGAGGCTCCCTCTTCACATGTTCAACAGGAGCCGATCGTTCTGAACCGCTATCTACGTTTTCGTTAGACGGTGAGCGGTTGGTGGGACCATCTCGTTTTTGCCTATTCCCGAATGGCGCTTTAGGTGTAGATGCTGCTTGTTGCACTGGAACAATTGTTTGAGGTACAGACGATTTTGGTGCTTGTTTGCCACCAGAGAAGGGAGCGGCTGGACCCTTCGTGGGTTTTCCAGTAGGTGGAGCCACTTTAGGAGCTGCGGACGACTGATTATTATTAGCAGGTGTTGTCGGAGGGAAAGACTTTGCAACTGCTGAAGATTGATTGCTAGCAGTCTCAGACGATTTAACTTCATTAGGGACCCATCCCTGTTTCGAGACATCAGTTTTAACAGCTGGAGTCACCTTTTCACTAGGAGAAGTCGCCGGTTTTGTCTGAGAATTTTCAGCAGGTCGATCAGATTGTTTAGGACTGCTGGGCCCTTTGGTCGATATTTTGAGATCTTTGACGGGAAGAGATTCCACAGCAGCAGCAGTAAACGTAGTTGCAGTTGCAGTAGCTGTTACCGGAGGAGTTTTCTGTTCTTGAGTCTTTTCCGGCGGAGTATAATTTTTATTTTGGCTCTGACCCTGAACGAAGTTCTTCGCGTGCACATTGAACTGATGAGGTGTCGATTGATGTGGCGGCTGAGGGTGTTGCGGAATCGGCACTGGCGGCGGATGTTGCGGGGGAGGGAGGTAAATCGGCGGCATGTATTCGACACCACCTTCGACAGGAGGTCCATAAGGCGGGCCCGCGTAATGGGCACTAGCGTAATAAGCATCCACCGCTTCCTGTTCCATCACAACTTCCTGGGGATATTCTTCCGGGCCTTTCTCACCTGCATCGCCTTCGACGGGCATCGGATATTCTGGATAATAAGGCGGGTACGCATACGGACCGTAAACCAGTGGCTGGTACATAGGTAGATGGTATAACGGCGCACCTTGTGCCTGTGCTGCAGGATAATATTGTGGATATTGGACATAATACGGCGGCGGCTGCGGTGGAGGCGGGGATGGAGCGCGTTTGCCGCGTCGGTCCCTGCGATGAGTACGAGGACGATCTACTTGTGGTGGGACATATTGGGGTTGGGGTTGATAATACTGGCCCATGTAACCGTGCACGTTCACGTTAGCGGTCACTTGACTGACGTATACATTAGGAGGGGCAACAGGCCACTGATGGGGATGCGGGGGCGGGTAAGCAGGCGGCGGGGCCACATAAGGGGGTGGAGGCGCATGCGGGGGGCCTGCACCCGCGCCCCTCACTGGCGAGTGCGGCGCCATGTCGCACTCCCCTCCCGATAGGCTATCCAGACTGCTCGACACGGTCGGTGGTCCCGCGGTACTAGAAGAACACGATGAGGTATCTAGAAGACAAATGAGGAAGAATAAAAAAATAGAAAGCACTAAAAAAAGCACCTCACTAGATGGCGACTCTAGCGAAAGTTGATTTTTGCAGGAAATGAATAGACCAATAATAGTAATTTCCGTTCCTTTCAACCAATATATTTTAAAAGTGAAATTTACAAAGTTCGAAACTAAGATATCAATACAAATACGAAAATATACAAATAGAATATGAGTTGTTTTTTGAGTTTTGTAAATTAGTTTGATTTCGTCATGGCGCAGCCTACTAATTAAAGCTCAATAATACGGTTAGGCTTTGATTGAATTTGCGCCATTGACTAAATTTATTTAGCCGACTAGCTGACCACAAATATCTAAAATTTCATTGGTCATATTAATTATATTCTTACAAACTCAGAAACGATATTATTAACATAGGGAATTATTAATAATTACAAAAAATTTACCAAGCGACTCATATATGACTAAAAGCTAGTATACATTAAGTGCTCGGCGTCTGAACACGTGTGAATAACGTACATTAAACGGTTAATACGGCGTTCGGCGAGCGATAGCAGACCGAGTAAACTTCTGGCAAATTTCGAATCTTTGCTCTAAAAGACGACGACAAAGTCAAAGAAAATATTGACTCTAACACGAGCCGGTTTCCGAATTGAGAAAAGCAAAAAATCTCAACTGATTATTATTTTGACGTTTCATAAAAGGCAAAAAGTCTTAGTTTTATCAAATTGCTATCAACTGATCATTGCAAAAATATAATTCAATAATGAAAACCTGTTTAACAGACGTTTAAAATGGCTTAAGCAAGGTTTGAGACGTGCTCAACTTCAGATTCTCAATTCAGAAACCGGGTGTAAGACAAAGTGATACATGAAATTGTTGCCATATTGTGTCCAAAACTAAGTCAACAATCAAAAGGTTTCTGATGACTTATATCAGAAAGATAATAGAATAGGCTAGTTGACAACTTTTTTTTATTTCATAAATAAATAGTCCATTAACATCTGAGAAATAATGTCGAAGTAACAGCATGTCTGCGATTAATAGTTTCGGAGATACGGTGCTGTGTTTGTAGAACTGCTGCTAGTTGGCCGAAAACGCTACCTACAAATTCGAGGCACTCAGTGACGTCACATGGTGCTACAGTAGCGAAAAATGTAAGGGCGTCTGGAACATTTTTGTAATATCTTTATTATTTGTGCGTTTATGTTTATAGCTGTTATAATGAAAGTTGTAACATTTTTTATATCTAATTTAATGCCTTATGTATTTTAGCAAATTTTTGTAGTAGATTTTCTCTACTTTTTTCAAGCTTTCAAAGCGTAATATTTTCCAAATCAGTGACTTAAAGTTTCTTTTGTTATACATTTATAAGTTAAAATGGTTCATATTTTTCGAAGATATAACAAAAACCTGTATTTTCACTTGTAGGACACAAGCCTATTCTCCATATCCCAAACGGCTTTTGTATTTCCTCTATAAACAAAACTGGCAAATACTCATGACGACACGACAGCGCGCGGTTAAATGTACACTAAAATGGTGACATATATTTGATTGCGCGGCTAACGTCCGTACATCTAACGCGCGTTTTGCGCTCTTAGCTAGAAGACTAGGTTTTCAAAACACTTTTCAAACGCCCAATATGTACACTTAATATGCGTGTATACGAGGGTGGATTGAAAAGTTTGCGGCCTGAACTATTTTAATGTAACTGACCTCATTCGATAAGTTTATTCTCTGGTTGTCAAATTGTAAAATTCTAGCGCAATAACATTAGCTGTATTTAAATTAGACTGAATTTTGTGAGCCTTTGTGCAGCATTTTTAAAGAATGGAGAAAATTGATCAACGTGTGGTCATCAAATACCTGTTTAAAAAAAAACTAACTCCAAAAGAGATTCACGAAGATATATCAACAACATTGGGCGAATCTGCTCCGTCGTATACGATTGTAAAAAAGTGGATCGCTGAATTTAAACGCGGACGAGAGAGTATTGAAGATGACCCTCGCTCTGGCCGGCCTATGACGTCTACGACTGAAGAAAACATCGGGAAAATCTGTGATCTGATATTGACAGATCGGGGATTGACCATCAGGGAGATTGCAGACAATATTGGCATGTCGTATGAACGAACACATAACATCAAAGTCAATGAACTTGGGTTTTTTAAGGTTTCTGCGCGGTGGGTACCCAGATTGCTTTCAGGCGAACAAAAACGAATACGCCTCACGATTTCTCGCGACTGTTTGGAAATGTTTGAGGCTATCCACAATATTTTTTATCCAGATTTGTAACAATGGATGAAACTTGGGTACACCACTACACCCCAGAGTCAAAACAGCAATCCAAGCAGTGGAAAAAACGTGATGAACCGACTCCAAAAAAAGCCAAAACAATTTTGTCAGCTGGCAAGGTGATGGCGTCAATTTTTTGAAATGCTAAAGGTGTCATCATGGTGGAATACCTTGCAAAAGGTGAAACTATAAACTAGGCTTATTACTGCACCCTCTTACGTCGCTTGCGCGAAACAATCAAAGAGAAAAAGCCAGGATTACTCAGCAAGAAAGTGTTGTTCCATCAGGATAATTCACGCGTTCACACGTCTGTTGAATCTTTGGCTCAAATTCGTGATTTTGGCTTTGAATTACTGCCCCATCCCGCCTATTCCCCTGATTTGGAACCTTCAGACTTTCATTTATTCCCAAACCTAAAAAAAAACACCTTGGAGGTCAAAAATTTTCATCAAATGAGGAGGTCGAAGCTGCGGTGGGTGACTTTTGAAGACCTTGAAGAAATTTTTTTTATGACTGGCATACAGGCGTTGGAAACCAGATGGAAGAAGTGCATAGAGTTAAGTGGAGATAACGTGGAAAAAAAATTACTTTTGCTTATATTTTATATTGTTTTCTTGGTGAGGCCGCGAACTTTTCAATCCACCCTCGTATAATTAACTACAAATAATATAAAAAGTAGGTAATATATTCTAACAACTAAAATTCGTGTCAGTTAAATAATAGAAAATAATATCAAATGAATGATTGGATTAGGTATATAACCTATTATAATACTAATAATAAATATACTGGTAAGAAAATTATTTATGTATTTGAATATGGTCGAAAATTAGTAGTGATATTAACTGTTAATACTAGCATTTTCATATAGATATTATAATAATAATAAATTTTAATAAATATTAGACAACATCACATACATTGCTCAGATTCCAAGATGAATAACTATAGAGCTCCTCCCATATTATGGAGTATCCGAAACAACTAATATAAGGTAGTTAATGTATTATTCATAAAAGATTCGATCTGTTCTTACCTATGGCAGATTCGGCCCGACCGAAGATGCCTGTGGCCGCCGCTGCTTCAGTTTTGCGGTCGTACAACGCGCACTGCAGGCTACTCAGCTCCGCTTCTTTCACATCTGATAAGTCTAGGAACTCATATTCCTGAAACACGCCACCGATATTTAATACAGCACTCAAGAAAGACGTCCTCCTCATCATGCCACATTAAACTGTACTCTTAAACACGAACCACTCACCAAAACCATAGCGCCTATACCAATGTATGTAGATGTTGAATAAATTTTAATTAAATAAATTATTCTTAAGCGTCCCGTTCCCGAGACTTGTGGTAACAAACTAACAGCCTTATTATTAACAGATTTACTTATAAAATTGATCAATTATACGTTAATCAACAAATGAACTAATGCTTAATAACTTTTTAATAATGTTCTTCAGATAATTTACTTGTTTGTTACTTAAAAACGGCAAATGACAAAAACAAGAAATAGCACAGTTGATTTAAATTCTTTAAGATTAAACAGACTTCAAAATCTTAAAAAAAATATTTTTGCTATTTTTAGTGACTTGCAAAAAATACGCGATTTTTATAGGCCGAAATACACATACTACTCAGTAACTCATAAGCATGGTTGGTAGTTTCGAGCAGATGCTACTTAGTAGCAGAAAATTAACACGTGTATACAAAAAGATAATGATTGTGATCTTTTTCGGTGCTAAATGCACACGTTGTGCAAGTATTAAAGCAAGTATTTTGCTATTTGATTTTGTTTGCATAAGTAGTTCATGATGGATCGATGATCTAACTTTAAATTTCTTTCTTGTTATTACTAATGTTTAAGGAATGTGCGCTCACCACAATATAAAACAAAATTTCGAGGCATACCAAAGCGTATTAGAACAAATGAACTAATAAGTATTAAAATAAAAAAAAAATCATGCTAATATTACTAAATTTGATTTATTTTAAAGGATTTTATGAGCATGTGTATCTCAGATGCGCTAGAAAGAAGCAAATTCTTAATAAGTATGCTACCGACGTCTGTGGTTTCATGAGCGAATGTAGACACTCGTAGAGCATACTATGCAACAGCAAGCAATTGTGCTCTTTAATTAACAATTGTAGCATGTGTATTCCAGGCATTACAGACCAAAAACGAAAAGAAATTTATATTTTTGACGAGTATGCATTGAGCGAATGATTTTCAAAATTGGAATCAATAGAATTTCTTGAGTAAATGACGTTAATCGGACACGAGTGTATTCGAATTCGGGTCTGGATTTCTACAGAATCGCAGCACAGATCTGGCAATGGCATGTATGGGAAAACTATATTGGTCTTAAATTTGCATTCAGTATGCGTGATATTTGTTACCTCAAAACTTATTACAGGGTGGACTGATTTTGATGAGTCTTTCTTTATTTGCAAGTTAGTGCTTGCCGTGTGGCCCCATTTTAATTTGGTCCAGATCTGGCAATTGCATGTATGAGAAAACCATATTAGTCTTAAATTTGCATTCAGTATGCGTGATATTTGTTACCTCAAAACTTATTACAGGGTGGACTGATTTTGATGATTCTTTCTTTATTTGAAAGCTAGTGCTTGCCGTGTGGCCCTATTTTAATTTGGTCCAGATCTGGAAATGGCATCTATGAGAAAACCATATTGGTCTTAAATTTGCATTAAGTATCCAAGATGTTTTTTTTTACCTTAAAACTCAAAATATCACTAAAATGCATAAAACTTAAAAAAAAAAAGAAAATTAACCATTTTTAAGATAAGTATTATTTTTTGAAATTTGAAGTCGGTTGCATTTTTTTATAGAAATCGAATCAGTAGTTTTGCTTTTTTAACAAAATAATTGGAAGTGATAACAAATTTTCATATAAAATTCAAAATTACAATAAGAATAATTATTTCTCGAGTAAAACTTTTTATTATAAAATCCCCATGTGTTCTTTTTTTTTAATGTATTTACATCGTAGCAAAGTGTAGCGACTCTTAGTTTCATTAATTATTCAGGTAGAGGGCTACCTGTCCTCTTATCATAAGCCTAACAATAAGCATAAAGTCAAATTTAACTTTATGGTTCGCAACAAGAGTATGTAAGCAAATGATGAATGGTAAGATGTGGCCTGGACACTATTAACGATAAATTATTTAACACGACTGTCATAATATAACTTAAAAATATTTATTTTATTGCTTTTAGTAAGCAGTGAATTATGTACTCAATACTTTTTTTCTGGTAGTGTTTAATACTTTATATTTAGCAATATTAATACAGTGTATTTTAATGCACTATATTAATATTTCTTACATCAATCATAAAAATATATATATTTTATGCTCGTTACGTCACGCCCTTTTTACTTATATCAAAACTTGGAGAATTCAACAGAAGTGGTGTTTTCGCGGAAAATTTTGAAAATGAAATTTGTTTGTCGATTTAAACCTATTATATGAATGATAATTTTTAGATATTATTTCATGTAAAATAAAAATAATCAAAAAATGTCTACACCCCTATTAAAAGCATATTTTGAAATTTTTCAGTATTTTTTTTCAAAGACGGCCCTTCTTCCACATCTCTGATTTATAAATATATAACCAGTGCCACTCGGAATGATGTAAAGTTTCTATACACAAAAATCATATCCTATAAATGCATTTCCGTTAAGTCCTTCAAAAGTTATGATGGAATCTTCGATCAACAATATAACTAGATGTCTGGTCAGATTCTCAAAGATGGCCGAAGATATAACGCCTCACTTCAAAATGCGGTCTTATTTTGATTTAGTTTGTGACGCCGCCAACTTTCGGACATGTTACGATGTCAGAGTGCATATTAAAACTGCAAATATAACTATCAGAATAAAAATGTATCTGTTGTAATATCATAGTTATGGATTGTAAATGTGATTTTACAATGACAGTAATAATCAAAGTATCGGGTTGGCACAAAAGTAATGAGACACTTGGTTTAAGTTTTTACTTTTTTATTATTATTACAATAAAAAAAGTTTAGTCAATGATGTAATTACCATTAGTATCTAAGACTTCTTGTCAACGATCCGGCAAAGTTTGGATGCCTTTTGCCCAGAACTCTGATGGCTGTGCCTCGAAAAAGTTGTTCAACTCCGCCTCTACGTCAGAGAAATCATTAAATTGTTTACCCCGCAAATGCTGTTTCAGGGCTCTAAACAAATGATAGTCTGATGGGGCAAAGTCTGGGGAATAAGGTGGGTGGGGTATTGTCTCCCAGCCCAAGTTCTCCAACTGCCGGCGAACCACAGATGCGACGTGAGGTCGAGCGTTATCGTGCAGTAAAACTACATTGACTCGTCTTCGTCGTTTTTTCTTGATAGCGGCAGATAATTTGGTAAGCTGGGTTGAATATTTGTCAACGTTTATAGTTTCATTGTGTAATCCTATTAATATTATAAAGGCGAAAGTTTGTAAGTATGGATGTATGGATGTTTGTTACTCTTTCACGAAAAAACTACTGGACGGATTTGGATAAAACTTTACAGCAATATAGGTTATACATCAGAATAACACATAGGGTACTTTTTACTGGGAAAACTTCTCACTCCCACGGGATACCGACTTCCACGCGGACGAAGTCGCGGGCGTCCACTAGTAGCTCATAAAACAGTATGCCTTGCGCATCCCAGAAACAGCAAAGCAGAATTTTTCGGCGGTTCTTTTGACTCGGCTTCGGTTGAGTTGGCGGCGTTTCTTCTCGAGGCAGCCAAAAAGCACGACGTGTATCGTTCTTGTAATAAATCCATGATTCATCTCAAATAACCAGATCTGACAAAAACTCTTTACGTCGGGGTCGCAGCAAAAGTGACTGACAGATAACGACACGGACTGCACGACTGGCGTCTGTAAGGATGTGCGGTATCCACCGAGTCAAAACTTTTCGATAACCAAGCTCATGCAGATTGTGTTCCACGGCGTGGTGACTGCATTTAAGTGCTTCCGCTAATTCACGAGTGGTAGCATCCGGATTCAACTGCAGTTCGCGGCGCAAATCGTCATCATTCACTGCGGGTGGTCGCCCTGAGCGTGGCTGACTTTCAAGGCTCCTGTCTCCTGATTTAAAACGGTCAAACCATTGGGACACCGTCGCATGGCTTGTACTTCCAGCGCCTAATGCATTGTTGATATTGTCAGCCGTAGCCAGTACAAGTACCTAGAATGTTCTACAACATTCTAGAATATTATCGAAAAAATTGATTTTAAAAAGGAAATGTTATAGATTTTTCTAGTGTGTCTCATTACTTTTGTGCCAACCCAATATTTTCAATAAAACAACTGAATTTCGTTTCTGACTTAAGCCACGCCAACATGGCAGTCATTCAAAAATAGAAGGCCAAATATTCGATGTTCTAATGCAGCACATAGATAGTGAACTATTGCAGTTTTTTTTTTACCAAAAGTTGAACAATCAAAAAACCATCGAGTTCTCGATTACAAAACCGTTGCATGAAAATAGGTATAGGTTTGTATCGGTCTGGGTGTTTTATATGTATTATGAGTACCTATTTACAACAAAACTAAGAAAAATATGCATTCCCTGAAAGTAACGAATCAAACTATAAAAACAGAATTACTTAATTTAGTAATTGAATGTGTTGTTGACGTAAGATTGCACTATATATGCAAAAAAGAAACGGCTGAGATTAAAAAAAAAGTGCAAGAGACAACTTTGCAATAAACTTAACTTATTTTAGGGGAAATTAATATTAATATGTTTAATTTAAATTACATATTGTTTAAGAATTATTTTTATTGAAAATCCTTAGTTAGTGAGAAAACCACCACTACGTTGTTGGTGGTAGATAGTATAGATAGTACAGAAAGATTATTTCACTATAAATTGACTTCTTAACATTGTAATATAAAATTATAATGTGCGCAAAGATAATAGATTTTATAATTGTACTGTCATTTAAGTTGAAAACCTACCTCCCTAAATTATCAATGTATATAATTAAACATAATTTTCTAAGAAATATAAAACTGACAATGCGATTCCATACTTACCCAGTTTCGGAATTCAGTTTTCGCCATGAGTACTATCACAGAATATATATGTATCGTTCTTCTTTTTTATCGACAATGACTTGTCTTCTCAACAAAAAAAAAAAAAAATTTGCTTATAAATACAAAATTCCTTAATTTTGTTATAAAAAAATGCACTTGACAATGCAAAAATTTAATATCCTCAAAATGAGATTTTATTCATAATTATTTTTTACGAAATCAGTGTGACATAGTATACAAAAAGCGTGACGGAGGTGTTATACATACTAATAAAGTGTGTCCCTCTATGACTAGTAATGTAAACAAAGTACTCTCGTAAAAAAAACACATTTAAAAGTTTCTACCCAAGAATATTTACTGATATACTTAACCTTTTTTATTACATTAATAAGAAGAAATAATTTTTAATGTTTATATTAATAAATAAAAAAATATTTTATTGGCTGTCTCCCGATGTATATGATTTTAGTTGCTACCTTCTGTCACTCATTTTATGGTACAAAATAGTGTGCGTTAGAAACTTTGACCTTGGTCACTAGGTTCGAAAATAGTCCCCCTCCACCCCGCACTCACGCTATACGTTCCCGCGAACCGGCAATACCAGTCATTCGCCCGCAAACAGTAAAAGAAGGTGCGTGTGTTTATTCAGCGACCACTCTGTCACGTAAGTTACGACTTCCAAATGTTATTCTAATTACAGGGTTTTAATATTAACTGATTAATTTATGATAAATATTTCATATATACCCAGTTTTTTGCGTAAATTATAATTATAAAAATGTTGAATATCTCGAACACTACTATTTTACACCTCTGTCACGTAGCACCTTTGTCACGAAAATGTGTGACGGAGTGGTATAACTCGTGACAGAGTGGTCATTTTTGTATGGAACTTAGAACCTTAGTCAATATCTATAATAGATGATTGCTTGTTTTTTTATGTTGGTTATCCTATCGTCAACTATTTTGTTAATTTAAGGTATAACCATCAATTAAATGAAAAAATGGCATTATCTGCGGCTGAAAGACAGCGACGGTGTCGTGAAAAAAGAAAGCTTAACCCTGAACTTGTTGCAGAAGTAAAACGTAAAGATTTAGAAAGATATCATGTTCGCAAAAAGTTAGTTAAGGATATGACACCAAAAGAACATAAAAAAAAAACAAAAAGACAATGGCAGATTAGAAATAAAAAGAGAAGAGAACAGAAAACTTTGCAGAACGTTTTGATGAACACTCCGGCTTCTACACCACCTCCTTCAAGTCCCAGACTACTTCCATTAAGTCCCAGATCTCGTTCACTGACTCCAGTCTCGTCTGTTGCCAGTAGCAGGGGAAGAAAACAAGTGCGGCGAGATAGATCACGCCTTTATAGACAAAATATTCAACTTCAAAACCAAACACAAGAATTACTTAGAAAAGTGCAGAAATACAAGAAAAGACTTCAGCGACTGAAAAAGAAACGAAATAAAGTGCTTACAACAACAACTCATAGTAAAAAAGGAAATGAACAAAGCAAAGAAGAACACAGAAAATATACTATCTTATCAAATACCATTAAGAAACATTACAAGAACACAAACTACCACAAAACGAAACGCTATATTGAAAGTATACTTGAAGACCCAGCAATTCAACGTTCCAGACAAAAACTTCAACTGGCAATGGAGACCATTGGAATCAGGAGAGTGACAAAGTATAGTTTCATCTTGCCAAAAAATACTGCATTAAAACAAAAAATTCATGATTTTTATCTCAGGGATGATGTGTCACGGGCAACTGCTGGAAAAAAAGAGACAGTCACTTATCAAAAAAGGAAGATGCAGAAAAGAATTTTGTTGGATACTAAGAAAAATCTCTATAAGTCATTTCTAAAGCAGGACCCCAACGTTAAATGTCACTACAGTTATTTTGCAAATTTAAGCCGTTTTATGTCTTACCACCTTCAGTTGTTAGTTATTTTGCATAAAAATAAAGTTATGAAGACAAATGACATGAACCAGATAATCTTACAAACTGTATGCGATATAAATTGATATAAGGTTAGTTTTGTTAGGCGGACGTAAACATTGTTTACCACTCCGTCACTTCGTTAACTACTCTGTCACAATTTTGTCCCCCTTAAAATTTTAGTTCAAAGTAAGTTATGAACCACTGTTTGTTAGTATTTACAAAAGTAACGTTTTCTAGTATTATATGCTAAATAATAAAGGTGTTCACTAGATTTTTAAGCGACTTTATTGGGCGACTTTCATAATATTAAAAAGTTTTATGTCTTGTGAAGCAAAAATGTGACGGAGTGGTATTGGATAATTAAAAAAAATGATTATATAAAAAATTCCATCCTATGGAGCTAGATGATAGTAAATGTTTATGTTCTTGATAAGAAAGTAATAAGAAACTGAAGTTCTGATTTAAAATGAGACATAAAAAAAATAAATACTTTTGTGACTGAGGTGTTATTTTTTTCATACCATTCCTACGAAATTTGAAATGAAACGAAAATTACACGTAATACTTCGCTGCATTATATGTTTTTGTAATCTACAATAATGAGGCAATAATTTAAATCAAATTTCACTAAATAAATCACAAGTTAATTTTTTTATCAAATATAAAAATTTACTAGTCAGATTGTCGATAAAAAAGAAGAACGTCCCATATACTCTGTGGTATTATGTTCCTTGGTTTCCTCAGTCAAGGTCTATAGTTTGATGCCGTATTCGAATATTGTTTTAGTATGAGTAACTCGGTGGCGTAGAGGATAAGCGCCGCGGCTCGAGATCTTTGTTGTTAAGCAACTTTCGCAAGGTCACGGGATGGGTGACCAAAAAATTATTATCTCGAGTTACTTCGTGCTTCGGAAGGCACGTTAAGCCGTTGGTTCCGGCTGCATTTGCAATCGTTAATACCCTCCAATCCGCATTGGGCCAGCGTGGAGGGTCATGGCCTATCCTCCTTAACCATCCATAAGTAAAGGCCCCTGCCCCTGCAGTGGGGACGTAAAAGGGCTGCTGCTGCTGCTGCTGATGATGATGATGATGATGATGATGATGATGATGATGATGATGATGATGATGATGATGATGATGGGAGGCATTATTTAGTTGTATTGTTGATCGAAGTGTGAAATAAAGAAATTCATGTATACACTACATAAATTAACCCTTAATACATAACACTCCTCTTTGGGCAGTCTTGTAAAATTAGAAAAATAGTATTATCATTTTAATATATTGGTATTTATACTAAGTATTAAATACAAAAGGTCTCTTTTTTGCTTATTTTACATTATATTGAAATGGTCTGCAATTTTTACAATTTTAAAGTAGTTGTTTATAACATTAAATTAAGTTTTTTATTTCAAATATATTGATTTATCACTTTTTAAAAAGCAGCTCTAGTGATGGCTATAGAAACCAGGTATTTAATTAGAGTATGTAATT
This sequence comes from Diatraea saccharalis, assembly GCA_918026875.4. NCBI lineage: Eukaryota > Metazoa > Arthropoda > Insecta > Lepidoptera > Crambidae > Diatraea > Diatraea saccharalis. The sequence continues at coordinate 12,245,348 of OU893337.1, forward strand.
AAAAATATCCAGATATTTATAAAAAAACATGTTAAATATAAATAAACATATTCAAAGAACCGATTTTATATTTACCTATACAAAATTTTTTTGATACCATTGACAGTGGTGTAAAGACATTTGTTAATACAATGATTTAGTTTATTTTGGTGTAAACGTTGAAATACTTGAAAATTATTTGAAACCATTATAAAAACCATTTTATTCACTTATTATGGAAAATTCTTTGTAAATTTTGTGTCCTACAAGAGGGTACCTTACCTACCTAAGTGTTTGATGAACATCATCTTGTTCATATATCTTTCACATAAACCGGTAAAAACAAACAAACATTCATATTGATGTAACCAAGCTTTAAAGTTACATCAATATGAATGTTTATTTGTTTTTACCAGCAAAGTGTAATGTAACCAAGCTTTACAAAAATCTGATATTTATAATAAATATCAAAATATACAATATTTGATATTTATCTGATATATATAATGCATACGAAAAACTACGATGTTTAAGCTGCTAGTAGTTTTATTGAATATTTGGTCTTTTAAATCAAAAGTGTAAAATAAATATTGAGTTTGATTTATTTAATATTTGTTAAATAACACAAACTCATGAAAAAATAAAATAACTAGCCTGTGAATTGGGGTTAACAGGGAAAATGCGAAATTTCTAGTAAATAAAATTGCTACTTCGAGCCAATGTTGTCAGCATCACAGGGTTGGTTATTTTCTAGCTGAAACTCAATACTCAATATACAAACATACAATAAATATCAATATATATCATGATACATATCTTGATATTAATCAGCCTGAATGTAACACAGTAATGCAATTTTTTTAAAGAAAAAATAACTAATTTTATGTATTATGTCAGTTATATCAAGTGACCCTGCAATTGATGATATATTTAACATTGATGACTCTTAAATATTCCCATGATCAAAAGACAATACTACAAATTGTTCCTAGTTGCAAAATAAAGTGTTAGAAATATTAAAGTAGATCTATGAATGTTATATTTGAATTTTGTAAGTGTTAATTTAAAGTATGTTAAATATGTTTAGACAAATATAACTTAATAAGTCTAATTCTTTGAAAAATGTTCAGACAGATTTACTATGTTTAAACTCTTTAATATATTTGAATAAAGAGCTGACATATGCCCTTGTTTTTTCTAAAAGATAGATGAAAGTCACTAATTTTACTGTTTGAATTACAAGACCCAATTACAATGAATTGCTGCTACCAACTAGCTAATTGTAACAGCATATATTTGCAATATCATCATTCTTGGCTTTAACTTTAATAATCAAAATATGACTTTAGTTCAATCTGTAATTTAAATAAGTATTTTATTTAAACATCATTAAATTGATGCTGAAAAGCAAACACGCAGTAACCCGCAAAACCAAAATTGACCTTCAGAGCAGAAAAACTTCTATGTTTCGAAAAATAATTCTTATAAACATCCACAGTCATAAATAAGTTGTTCCTAAGTCAATTTATATGGAATTTTTTTTTTTTAAAGTACAAAGATTTTCTACTCTAAAAATCTATTTTGGTTTTATCTAAATACCTGTTTGCTTTCCAGCATCCAAATGATAGTAATCATTTCATTATAGTTAATATAAAAAAAGGGAAATAATGAAGTCATATTTGTACTTGCAGTTATAAACTCAATTAATTAGACAAATCCAGTTTCAAACTGTTTAGTCCTAAATGGGGTTACTATAATCAAAGTTATACTGAAATCAAGATATTTAGACATGTAGAATTTATGGACTTAGTTTCTTAAATATTGAAGTTATCCGAAATAGACAAAGATTTTTGAAGGAGACAATAACAATTGACTGCTTATAAAATTATTGTAAATTGTAACTTATGTTGACATATATGAATTTTTGTTACATACACAAATCGTTTTATTAGACCTTGAAATGGTGTAATATAGCACAAGTGACACTTGGTTTGAACGTTGGACTTCATTGCAGTTTTGTCAAATTTTAGGTTATACCTTTCCAATTTTACTTATCATGGTATCTAAGATGTCTTATTATTTATTGGTATTCAACATTTTATATTGAAAATAACAATTTCTAACATGCAGTTTACCAGAACTAAAAAAAAAGGTCAAAATAACAATAACAAGTCCGTTTAGTCACATGTGGTTTCATGATGAAAATGAATGCAATAATGAAAATTGACATACCTAGAATCTGACAATCGAATAGATTCGCTTCGAATTCCCTTCTCATTTAAGCTTTATTTTCTGCATGTTATTCCTTTATTTTGTATGCAAAGCTGCAAAATATGCAGAGCATTTGGAGGACTATAAGATGGCGTAACAACGCTCAGTTGCCGGGTGCCATCAACGTATTGACAAATCAACGTTTGGTAATTCTATTATTGTTATTCCGAAACTGGACACCGTCAATGTAAAAATAACTAGCATCACTTACCTCCCTCGGGTACTCAATTTCTGGAAAGAGATATTTTTTCTAATGAAATGGCCACTTTCAAAATCACCAAAACAAGAAACAAAAGCCAAACAAATTTTAAAAGTAAATACACTGTATCTATGTTATTCTTACCGTTTTCATCATATCCATGGCCCGTTGCAGAACACCATCACTAAATTTAACACCTTAAATTTTATATACATACAACAGCGGTGTCGTAAAATAAAATCTTGAGGGGATCTACACGTACCTCAGCAAAGGCCATGCACTCACCCAATATACATAACAGGATATGACAGCAGACCCGCCATATTTAATATTTCATCACACTGACCAATAGCAAGGCTGATTACGTACCAAAAAGCATTAACCATAGACAATTGGCTGTTGTATTGTCAAAAAGAAAGGATGTGACGTCTTCATACAGACACGTTCAGAAAATTACTTTTTTAAGTAATGAGGAAATATTTAAAAAATATAAAGAAACTACAAAATATTATTTCACTATACTCCATTCATTATAGCATTAGACAGAAGTTAAATAAGGTTCTTTTTATGGTATACTTTGTGACAAAATATCAGTAAGCATGTTACTCTTAAGACTGACGGCTAATTTGATACATATCCACTTCAATACCAGCTGCTAGAGTTTGGCAAGCGAAACGTGACACCACCTATTTTTCCGTTTTCATATGGCAACAACATAGAACTGTCAGTTTGACACTACGTTAGACAATTCAAGAATATTGAATTTTGTTGTTTTTGCGAATTTGAACTTGTGTTTTTGGTTAAAAATTATGTCGAAGCCGATAAAAAGTTCATCGAGGAAACTTCTTTCCATCATGATTGACAAGTTTACTGAAGTGAAAACTGAATTAAATAAAAATTTCATGGAGAAATTACAACGATTAGATAAAGTTGTATCTTTTTTAGGTTAGTTTTGTATTATAATTTTGATACTTTCGTTTTAATTTTCTGTAATTAACTAAACAGATATTTTTTATAAAATATTGCTCTATTTCAGATAACTGTGATGGTGATATTCAACCAATAATGGAGGAGATAAATGCAATAAAAACTTTAGAAAAACAAGAAATGCTGAATTCGGAAACGCGAGTACTTACAAAAAATTTCTTCAATGACAGGTCTCTTTTCTTGTTTTGATTTAAGATAGATTGATAGTATTCCTATAATATTTACATAGGTTTTTTATGATGTATTGGTTTTTATTGTTGACATCCAATGATGTCATAAGAATGTTTTGTTTAACAAGGAAATTCACAGAATTCATGAAACTAATCAAACCATGTAATTGTTATACATGCTAAATATGCACATAAACTTAACTAAATTAAACATAAATTGCATTCATAGTTGAATAGGTATTTAAATTATTTTGATGTATGTGTCTATCATTATTTGCTTTTAAATACATTTAACATATCTTTGTTTCAAAGTGTTTAATCTTTTATAGATGTAAGTATAAGGACACTAAGAAGGATAAAAAATGAAGCATTAATTAATAAAGGAAAATGGGACACTCCTGGGAAAAAACGACCTCATCAACCAACAGTGTCTGCTTTAGATAATTTTGATTTAAGTGCAATTCGGAATAAAGTAAATGAATTTTACTGTGTGAAAAAAATTGTTCCAACATTAAGAAGCCTTCACAATGAATTAAAAGATGCAATAGGATTCAGTGGTAGCCCGTGAGACTTTACGAAAAATTATGCTTAAGAATGGATTTTCTTTTAAAAGCAATGAAAATGAACGTTCTATGCTTATAGAAAAATACCAGATTTCTGCATGGAGGCACAAGTATTTGAGAGAAATAAATATAAAACGAAACGATGGAAAGCAAATTGTGTACCTTGATGAAACTTATGTACATCAGAATTATAAAGTTAAAAAGTCTTGGCAAGGACCTTCAACAACTGGTGTCACTACAAAGATATCCTCTGGAAAACGGCATATTGTTGTGCATGCTGGATCTGAGGAAGGTTTTGTGCCTGGTGCATTATTAGTGTTCAGTAGTAAATCCAAATCTGCTGATTATCATGATGATATGAACTCATCGAACTTTATGAAATGGGTCAGAGAAAAATTAATACCAAATTTAAGTAAGCCCAGTGTAATTGTTATGGATAATGCCAGCTACCATATAAAACAAATCAATAAACCGCCTATAATGTCTAATACCAAAGCAGATATCCGTAAATGGCTTGTAATTAATGGAATACATTTTGAGGAATATCAGACAAAGGCAGAGTTAATGTGTTTGGTTAATGATAAGAAAACATTGCCTGTATATGAAGCTGAAGAGATTTTAAAAGAACATAATCATGAACTTTTATTGCTGCCACCGTATCATTGTGACTTAAACCCAATAGAGATGGTTTGGAGTCAAGCAAAAAGAAAAATTGCAAGCAGAAACATTGGAATACCAGGAAAGGAAATGGAAAACTTAATAATAGAGTGTTTTAACTTAATTACCCCTAGTGACTGGAAGAAATACACTGATCATGTTTTAAATGTCGAAAATGATTACAAATTAAAAGATGGCATTGTTGAAAACGAACTTGAAAAATTTATTATATCTGTTGGTGCAGACAGTAGTGAAGAGAGTGACTCTGATGATTCCTTGTCATTGTTATCAGGTGTAGAATATTTAGAAACAGATTTTGACTATGAATCAGACTAAAGTATTTTTAGTCTGATTCATAGTCAAAATCTTATCTTAAATTTTCTATTGTGATTAACATGATGATTTTGTGACACCTGTATTATGTAATTTATCCATGGCACTTAATTGTAACAAAAATAAATGTTTTTTTTATTGTAATCTGGTGTTTATATTGACTAATTTAATTTGATAGATAGTGGTTCTGGATCAGAGCAAAAGGTTGTGATGAAAATCCCTTAGGAGACATGTATGTGTTATGAACACATTATAAATATAAAGGCCAGAAATCAAAATTGGCTAACATCACATTTATTAAAAAAATGTGGCCAGAGTCGCCCATATTCATTACAAAAAAACAAAGAAGTCGTTGCAAAAAACACCCTTTTAATTAATGACAAATATGAATTTTTAATATTATAAGTTGCTGTTAGCCAATAGGTATAACGAATGGGTTAAAAAAAAGATTCGATTTAGTCCGTCAGTCAGATAATAGAAAAATATTGGATACGTATTTTTTTTTCGCTTTAATTTAACAACAAATGGCTTAAGAGGTACTATGCGACGACTTCAAATATGCTTTGCAACAATGTTACTTTAATACAGTTTATCGATACGAAATCAAGTGTCAAAATGGAGTCCAGTGGAGAATGCCGATATTGACCTTTCGAAATTGCTCATCATTGATAGAGAATACGAAATAGTGATTTTGACACAATCAAAGTGTCTATTTTTTACGGTGATGACGATTCTTGGTTGTCAGTTGAGTTAGTGAATAGGCCTACTGATATGCTGTTAACTGTACAATTAAGAACAGTCACGCTTTAGTCAAATGTTCCAAAACAAATAATTTTAATTGATATCTAAATGTTAAGATTAAATATAATTAATAAAAGTATCAAAATTATTTTGCAGTACTACATTCAGTGTTTACTGCTTAAGAATTTTTGAAATTGCCGCCCTTTTCTTGTGACACGTTTCGCTTGCCAGACTCTATACTTAACTTGTTGTCATCTAAGCTATCTATTAAACAAATTTATGAATATATGACTAACTTAAATGATTTAATAACTATTACAATAAAAAGTGTTCATCGTCAAGAACCTAAAGAAGCAGGGTTGTGTAGTTTCGGCACGATTCTCATGTCACTATAACTGTACCAAATTTAAAACGTTGCCTAACCCCTTCAAATGTTTCGGCAGTACATCTTTTTAATTTTGTCAGACTATTATTTTTTCATAATTGTAAAAATCGCAATCTGGGATTGTCATCCATTGTGAATGCTATTGCCTTTCTTGTTGTTTTGCCGTTTTCCGTGATTAAGTTGTTATTGTTTTATTTTTGTTGTTAAGTTTTGTTAAATATGGACAATGCCGGTGCAGGCCCGAGTGGCCTACAAAAATTACGCTCTATGCATACCTACCCTCAACCTTTAACATTTCAGGAAGTTTATCCAATGTCTTCATCAATAGTCTAACTAATTACACTTACAATTAGAATTTATCAAAACAACAGACAGATAGCTTCAATTCTGGTTCCATGTTGGCTTGAGAGTAAAAGATGAATTTATAAAATGCTGGCCTCATCTCAACCCCGAGGTATCGTAAAAAATGGAAAATTGCCCATCTCTTTCAGACTACCTAACATTCAAAGTATCAACAAAACTGATAATATTTTTTAAATTTATCTTGAAAATAAAATGTTCTGCACTGCTGCTTCTATGACCCTCTTTTTTCTAATGTTATAATGAATGGAGTATAGATGGCAGCACAAATTGTAGGATTAAATGTTAATTCATGACGTTAAACCAAAGAGAACAGAATTGTGAGTGTCGTTATAGATCTGATAACTCGGATTAATATCGAGTTCAAATTCAATGAGGAAGTATAAGCATCACCACTAGATGGCGACTCTATCATAAGTTGATTATTGCAGGAAACGATTGGACCAAAGATAGTCATTTCCGTTCCTTTTGACTAACATATTAAAAAAACTGAAATTTGCAAAGTTCGAAACTCTCATATCAATACAAATGCGAAAATGTACAAATAGAATATGAGTTGTTTATTGAGTTTTAAAAACTAATTTACTTTTATACATGAAAAAAATTCGGAAGGGTTGTCATGGAGAAATCAAGAAAGTACTGTAGTGACATCTAGTTTGATTTCGAGAACTAATGTTTTTTTTAATACTTCATTAGTTCGAGCTACTCTAACGCAACTCGATTAAAATTCTTGAATAAATTTATTTTTTATTTTTATAATAGAAAATGGAAACTAAGATAATGGAAGAGAGCATAGAGGTATTTTAAAAAGTTATGCATATTAATGGAATTGATGCTGTGAAATTATTAAAAGGGGTATTTAGTTTTGTTGAACTTATAATATTTGTTTTCTTATGAACTATTACTTATAGCAAAAAACTACATCAATCACATTTTTATATTACGTATGGTAAATGAATGAAAAATATTCATTTGATACTTTTCTTTTGATACCAACTACTTTTGACATCGATACTTTAGAACCGAGTGGTAATGTGTATAGTGAAGTAAGTATGTATTTGTGTCGGTACTTGGTCGGTCACACAATGAGGAGTGTCAAAAACTCACGTGCATAAGACTGTTAAGGTATCAAAAGTTTATCTTATATAATAGTCCCATAGGCGTAGCGTCCGTTGTATGATTAAACATCACTATAACCCCTACTAATTTTATGCAGTTAGTTCATATGCATCGCTTTTTATGTCTAAGTACTTCTCTTTCTTCCTTAAACAGAGTATTGCTATTGACTATTAATAACATCAAATATACTCTAAAAATCTATAAAAATGATACAAGTAGGTACATCAAAGTGCCCTCAAGCTCAGGGGGCCCTCGAATCTTTATTAGAAAATCTCAATCGAACTCAACTTTTGAAAATTTCTCCCATTTTCAAAATAAAATTGACAGATGACAACTCGAGTTTAATCGAGTTGTCATAAGTTTAAGTTGTGAGAAATTTCAAAGTTATAAATATGTATGGGTTGACGATTTGCATATTATTATATATCGATATGCGTTTTTGTGATTCGCGATTGTAAACTTCGAGTCATGTTTTTTTTCGAGAATGGTTAAGGGAGTAGTAGACGAATGTCAAATTGTCAATAAATTTTTTGTACTGGTCCATACAAAAGTTCAATTTTGTTTGATTATAGTACGTATACATAGTTACTTAAAGAAATCTATAGATTTCGGCTACTCACTATATAACTCAAAATACCGTGAAAAATACAAGTCACATGCGGTAGGGGGCCGTCCATTAATTACGTGATGTTTTTTTGTCATTTTTTATAAAATGTTTGCCGGGGATTGCCAACGACGTCTTGTATCGTATCATTACGTTTCACTTTCCTTTTACTTGTAACGTTGTCAGTGAACAGTGAGTATCTACTTGAGTACAATCTTACATAAATATTGCATAAATAAATTAGAAAACTAATATTATGGACAAAAAAAAGAAACCTAGTGGTGCATTTAAACGCAAACAACGCCAAGAAAGAGGAGAAAGTAAACAAAAATTGCCCAATATTGACAAGTTTTTAGTCAGCCTTCTGCAAGTACTTCTGGACAAAATATTTTTATAATTTTTGTAAATAGCTTGCATGGCGATAGGTTAAATAGTAGTAAGCTAGTGCAACGTATCTATGAACAAATAAATATATAATACGTCTATCGCCAATTTACGACCTTTCTAAATCAAAATCGCCTCCTCAACCCCTTTCAATCTGGTTTTCGTACAGGCCACAGCACAAATACTGCATTGGTTAAAATTGCAGATGACATCCGACATGGGATGGAAAATCACCAGCTGACATTGTTGACATTGCTCGATTTCAGCGATGCCTTTCTGTTGATTTTGACATCTTTCTCGGTATTCTGCGTTCTCTGAACATATCTCCAGCGACAATTGCTTGCTTTTAAAGTTACCTGCTACACCGCCGGCAGCGTATTCGTGGAGAAGGCAATTTTTCCTCGTGGTGTAGTCTCATTGCTGGCGTTCCTCAGGGTGGCGTCTTATCTCCTCTATTTTACTCACTTTCTAGTTCCTATCATCTCTACGCTGACAATCTGCAGATTTACACTCAAGCTTCGCTCTCAAACCTTTCCGATGCGGTTATGGTTACTAATAATGACCTCACACTTATCTGTAGCTCAAAAACACAGACTATAATAATAACTATAATAAAAGGAAGTCCACATGTCGTTTCGAGGATTGATTTTTAATATCTCCTGTCAGTTTCTTTCGATGGCACTACAATTCCTTACTCGAGTATGGTCAAAAATCTTGGTATCATATTGGCCAGTGTTTTACACGGAAGCCTCAAATAGATGCACTGAGAAAAAAGTGTTTGCTGCGTACAATTCGCTTAATCGACTTCGAAATTTCCTACCAACAAAAACTAAAATCACGCTTGCGCAAATTCTCCTACTTTCCATCATTGACTACGCTGATGTTTGCTATACTGATCTAACCGAGGAACTCCTTAACAAATGAGAGCGTCTAATTTGTTAAGGAGCTAATTTATTTTAATCTTCGCAAATATAACCATGTGTCGCATTTCCGCTCAAAACTTAACTGGCTCCCTATTTGCCGGCGCAGGGACACTCTTACGCTTCTCTATTCTGTTCTTTTCTTGCCCATGTCTCCACCCTACTTAATTTTTTTTCCTTTCGCAACTCCTCATCCAGATCACAGTGTATTCTGTGGTCTGCCTCAAACCTGAAACTTGATGTCCCCTCTCACTCTTCTGACTTCCTATCCTATTCTTTTTCTGTTCAAGCTGTTCGGCTTTGGAACTCGTTACCAGAAAATATTAGGAAGGATTGCACCATGCGATCTTTCGTCGCAGTAAAATGCCACTTTCTCTCCAGCTTTTAACTCTCTCTTTCACGTACATTGTCTATTTTTCTCTTTATGTATATCTATTTAATTCCTGTCGTTATTGCACCTACTCATTATTTATTTATGTTTCTATATTACAATTGGTTGCCTGGAAGAGATTGCTGCATAGCAATAAGGCCGCCTTTTGTGTACTGTCTGATCTTTTCTTTCTTTGTAATGTGTTCTATATTTGTGCAATTAAGAATATTATTATTATTATTAATAAACCCTTGAATCTTTTCCATTTCGTTTTATTGCCCAATACCTACACCAAGTATAAAAATAATTGTAATTTATGTTGTTAGTGTTTAATAGTTTTATTACCTGCCCATGCACGAAAAAGAGCTGATGATAAAGTTACTTAGCATTTTTTAAGAATTTGTATATTTAATGATTTTACTTCAAAAAACCTTACAAGTTTTGATAGCAGTGGGCCCCTTTTTTTATTTGTCCCAGGGCCCTAGATAACCTAGCTACGCCACTGGTTAGAAGTAAGCTTTTTCGCAGAATCAAATGGGCTTGCTAAACACCAGAGTGGTAAGTGTAAGTATTAAGTTAACGCCACTAATGACAGAGTATAAAGAGTAGATACTCTTCATACATTTAAGGCACTAGTGGCAATTTGCCAGTCGTGGCTAGTAAGCCGTGCTTGCGTATATTCCGCCTCGCTGTATTACCGCTCGTTATAAAATTTCTGGACGTAAACAAGATGGATTTGAAAACTAAACCAAAATATTGTATATACATTTATAAATCGAGTATATGATATTTCATATTTAGGTATTCGGGTAATTTTTAATAATATTATAAGTAATTATAATTTTGTGTAAATATTTACCCATCGGAAGTGTTTATTTCTACTCAAGATTTCGTTTACCAGATATCGATTTGTAGTTTAATTAATTGAAATTGTTATTTAATTGTATATTTGCGTATTGGCCAATATAATATACAAAAAAATATGGGCCATTGATTGAATCAGTTTGTACAAAGCACATGATTATTAAAAATTAAGATCGGCATTTTCTTATTTTGTTCGTAGCCTGATTATTTGGAAAAATAATAAATACCGTAAAATGCTGCAACTTTGCCAACCAACCCTAAATTTGCCTAATTTATTTAGATCTCAATATCTCGAGCCTGCTTAATTTTTAATTTTTTTTCTACCATTCGGTATGATTGGACATTAGTATGACAACATATTTTTAATTTTTCTCTATGGTAACTACATAGATTATCTGTCAGCAGTGCAAAAACGGTTAGCGTGAGTGCAAGAAATTTTAAAGAGTCATAGAACTTTTGGAGTTTTAATTAAAAAGAAAGTGTTTCAGTGCCGTAATAACATACAAAGGTAAGGAAATATACTCTGTTTACTGTATTATTTATTACTTATTTATAAAAATCAGAATTTTGTCAAATATACTCACTATGTAATGTTGGGCAGTGTTTTGGAAAGTCGAATGACACAACTTTGCCCGGGTCTAGGGTTGTCAAGGATTTTAATCAGAATTGAATACCTACTTTGTTAGTCCTTCTTAGATTAACAATGTGAAAGTTAGGATATTGGTTTGTTAGTCACTGGCAAAGTTAGATAGTAAATAAATCTTTATATTTATGATGTCATTGGATTTTTCAACTTTATTTCACTGGCGACAATTAATGTAATTTCAAAACATTTAAGTTTATTCTAAGTAGATAATCCTATTTCAGTTACAATTTAAAAATGGGGAACGATAAATCAAGAAAAAGGCGAAAACTAGGCGCTCGTAAATACTCCGATTACTCCAAAGAAATGCTAGAAATTGCTGTGGAACTAGTAAAAAAAAAAGTTGTGTCATCATATGAAGCGGAAAAGCAGTTTGGTATCCCACGTCGGACAATACTAAACCATAGTAAAAACGTTCATACCAAAGTATGTGGACGACCGACTGAATTGTCTACAGAGGAGGAAGCCCACATTGCCGACGTGGTGAGTCTTTCTGCACAATTTGGCAGTCCTCTAACTATGTTGGACTTACGTATTGTAGTGTATAACTACTTGAACAAATGCGGAAAAACTAACCTTTTTAAAGGGAAAATGCCCGGAGAACGCTGGGCCCGGGGATTCTTAGAACGTCACAATTTTTCACAAAGAGAAGTACAAAATATAAAAAAGTCTCGAGCTGCAAAGACAGTAGACGAATTTAACGAATATTTTAAAAATCTCGAAACATCGCTTGAAAATATTCCTGCTAGTAATATTTTAAATTTTGACGAGACAAACTTAACAGATGATCCCGGATCTCAAAAGTGTATATTCAAACGAGGGACTAAACACCCCGAAAGGGTTATTAACGCAAGCAAAAGCGCAGTATCGGTCATGTTCAGTGGTACTGCTGACGGTCAATGCCTACCACCCTACGTTGTATACAAAGCTGATAACTTATGGTCTAGGTGGTGCGTGAATGGTCCAAAAAATGCTCGTTATAATCGTACTAAGTCAGGATGGTTCGATATGACATGTTTCGAAGATTGGTTCAAGACTATAGTTTTGCCATGGGCCAATTCACTAGACGGCATGAAACTTATAATCGGCGATAACTTGGCATCGCATTTAAGTGTCGAGACAATACAAATATGTCAAAGTCGAAACATAAGATTTGCTTTTCTCCCAAAAAATGCTACACATCTTACTCAACCGTTAGATGTGGCATTTTTCGGGCCAATGAAACGACATTGGCGTGAAATTCTAATTAATTATAAAGCTACATACGGCAATACAAACACCATTAACAAATGTCATTTCCCACAATTATTAAATGAATTAATGACTAAATTAAACATGACGAAAGAGATAAACTTACGCAAAGGATTTGAAGGATCTGGAATATACCCTTTCAATCCATCAAGAGTCATCGATAAGGTACCAGCGGTACAAGAAAAAAACATTCGTGAATTTGACGCAAACCTTCTAGACTTTTTACAGCGGAATAGACAATCCAACCCTTTAAAGACAGGACAAAACTGCAGACTTAAAGTAATACCTGGCAAATCTATATCGACCGAAGAAGCAGAAGAGTTAGCTAAAGTCAAAAATATAAAGAAGATTCCGAAGATAAATAAACAAATAGTAGAAAAAGTCTCAACTTCACCAGGTCCATCGAAGATAATATCTATAAAAAATAAGAAAATTAATAATCCTGGTATCTCCCACAAAAAATCAATTTCACCGCCAATCAATGACAATGAAATAGATAGATGTTCCCATTCCGCTGGTTTAAAATTGTTGGTCAATAATCCTGCTAAACTTTGTGATCTTTGTATTAATGCAATTAACATTCACTTGCAACCGTTAGCGTCAGAGTCCTATAAATTCGTGCATTGTCTAAAAGATTTATCAAAGAGTTCCGACATGAACGCTCCGTTTTGTAATGGTACACCAGAATGCCTACAGTTCAATATAGTCAACATACCTAGAAATGATCATGAACTACAAAAAAAGTCCCCAAGAAAGAAGAAAACACCTAAAATAACAATTACGTCTAATATAATTATCAAAGAAGCATCTCCTGATAAAAATATGGTTTTGCAAGAAATAGATACACAAAAAAATAAAAGAAAAAGGCAAGCCAATACTTCCCAAACACAGTTATCCAAAAATAAAAGGAGAAGGAAACGTGTATACTGTAGCGATTCAAGCTCAACGTCAAAAACATCTTTTCATGCTGCAGATGACTCCGATTATGAAAATTTTGATAATTATATTGCGTCATGTTTACAAGAACAAGAAGACCAAGAAAATTTTTGCCCTTTCGGATTGAGTAATACAGATTTTTGTGTAGAAGATCCTTTAGGATTTTTCATAAACAGCTGGTTAATAGTCAAATTTGCTTCAAAAAAAAGTGTTAAGCACTTTATCGGGAAGGTTTTATTCATTAATAATAAAATTCCTACGGTACAATTTGTGAGAAGAGTAAAAAACTCAAACTGTGGTAAGGGAACAGTCTTCACTTACCCTAACATTGAAGACGTAAGTGCTGTACAAGATTTAAATGATATTATTATGGTATTACCTGATCCTCAAATTACCCGAAGAGGACAATTCATATTTAATTTAAATTTCGATAAATATAACATACAATAGTAATAAGTATATCCTATTTTCAAGTGTGTAATATTTGTAGGTTTGTAGATATTATCTCTACTAATTTTTTGTTTTCAAATTCAATTATGTTCCTGTTGGTATTAGTTCATTTAGATTAAGATTATAGTTGTATTTGGTGGACAATAATAACCTTATGTAAGGTTTCGTGATATCAGATATTATTTTATTTTTGTCCTGTGTTGATTTTTTATCATACTAGATCAGTCTAGAAATAGATAGAATCTATTTTAGAAGAATATGTCTCATGATCTCATTGATTAAGATTACAGTTTTGTAAACCAAAAGATCCTTATTTAACGTGTCGTGATATCAGATGTGATTATGTGTATGGTGTAGATTTTTAATTATACTCGTATTAAATCTATGAAGCAATAGATAGATTATATTATAGAAGAGGATAATTTTAGATGTTTGTTTCTGTTTATTAAAGATATTTTTTTTTATACAGTTACTAGGAAATTTGTTTATTTCTTAGTTAACACAAATTAATGGTGGAAAATTTTAAGTGAGGATAGCGACATGTGGGGAAGAAATTTGACTAATTTGTATAATTCAACATGATTATGTCTCGTGATTATTTTTGATAGAAATAGATACTTTTCATTTATTAAGTCGTAACCAAATATTTATTTTTACAAATTGCAATTGTGATTACTTAGGTAAATAAATTATTTTTCAATAAATAATTTTAAAAAATGTATTTTTGGCACAACCCTACCTTCAACTACATTTTTGTATGGGAAGTTCGTGGCACCTGCTACAACATTGCCCATCAGCCGCGAAAAAAATACTATTACATTAATGGTTATAAATTGATGATTAGAGACAAGAACGTTGTCCTGTGTAAACGGAAAAAAAAGACTGATAAAATTAATAGCTAATTTTATTGAATTATCCTTCTAGGCAAAGTTGTGTCTTTGACATACAACATTGCCTGCTACTTTGTGCATCTGTAACTCGAAAAAGGTGCACGATTTAATAAGATTTGGGTCATATTTGGCAAAGCATAAAGTCTACTTTTCTATTTAAATCCATTAAATGCCATATAAATATATAGGTTCAGAGATATAGGTAAAAAACCTTAAAATCCAGGCAAAGTTGAAGCATTTTACGGTACATAATTCGTTAAAACCACATTTTCATTTTACAAAACACTTAATTGATGACATGACGTAGGTATGAAAGGGACTGTAGTCTGGTCTATATATTTAAAAAAAAAAACATTAAGTTGTATTAAAGTTTCCGGGTAATTACCTTACCGGGGGAAACTATTATATTTTAGAGAATGATTGATCGTGCATTTCTGACGATTGAATAACTTATAAGCGACAGCCCTACATGTTTAGGCTATTATCTCTCTCTCGGGTCTCGAGTGCACCTACTTATATATTTGTATGTATTGTGCTAATGAGCGCATCCGGTACAGGTACAGCGCCTCAAGCGCACCGCTAGAGGCGCTGTACCGGATTCCATAATAAAATCTTAACGCGGTCTCGATCGACGGTGAACGTAAACATCTAAAAAAACTTACACTAACCGCTCAGATGGCCGCTTCGGATGCGATAGAAAATCGGAGCTAGGGGGCTCATTGGAGACGTATAAAAAACGATGACCGATTTCAAATCACGAGCGTCGTTGTATGGCTGCTGGTCAAGCGGAATTTTTATGGCCTACACTTTGATGAGTGTGCAAAAACTGCATGATTCGGATCTACCAACCTTAATTCATAATGATAGGATATTATGTACCTATGCGTGGTTAATATTTCAGCGCCGCTAGTGGCTGGCACAGGCATCTTTAATGTGTTTCAAAATTATAATAGTAATGTTGGAAAAATCTGGAACTTAGGTATATTTTATTTCGCAAACATGAATACTAGCTTTCCGATAGCGGTTTCGCCAGCGTAGTCTCTTTAATTCAGGCTAAGGATTATCCGTATACTAAATTTCATGAAAATGCTTTCAGTAATTTTTGCATGAAAGAATAATAAACATACATACTAACACATCATCACAAACTTTCGAATTTATAATATTAAGTAAAATTCGAACTTTTAAAATTTTGAACAAGTAATACACTTGTAATACATGTACCTATTTTAACCGAGACACATTTCTGTATCTTTAGATTAATCTTATGGATTTAATAAGTTATTGTATCTATCTTTTAATCATCACACAATGAAGACGCATCGTTACTGAAGAACGTGATTTGGGAACACCTGATTTGGCCGTGATGTTATTAGTACTTCTCATCTCGACAAATATTGGATTGTTTGTTTTCCTGCCCTATTCGTCAGCTACGTGACTATTATTCAATTTATTTTCATCTTGACTCTACCAAAATTGCTAAAGGTTTTCCTTGATCGCTGTTAGGTATAATAATAACCTCTTCGTTGTAATGAGCTTTTTATGTTATTTTATTGTTATATAATCTGATGCCACATTAGAAGACGTCTATGATCAATCAAAAAGTATTTTAAAAAATGCATGTGTCGGGATGGTAATACTCTGTTAGACATATTTCTGTTAAGCCGAATTTTTATTTCGAAAGTAGATGTGACCGCGGCTTCGTTTCGCATTATTTGCTCCTGAAAGTCCTATCAAAATCGGTTCAGTGATTTCAGAGATTAACCAAAACAAACAAATAATTAGGAAAAGTGTACCGTATAAACATATACATTGTCTAACTAATCTTTCATTATATTAGTCTTCCATTATATTAGTCTTCCATTATATTAGTTTCATTGCATAATTTTTGTCTCTTTATGAAGTTGATGATTTTTGTCGCATCGTTAGCGCTGGTTACCTCAAGTGCGTCGCCGTTTCATGACTTCCGATTCAATTATAAATTTCAGTTTGTTCTAATTAGTTATACTTATCATACTATAATAATGCATTGATTGAAATAAAATATTTTTGTTCCTTTTTACAAACCTTACACCCTGAAGTTCAATCACAATATGAACTAAGATGTTTGTGTTGATTTTTGACATTATTATTTTTATTTGTCTCGCATTAATATTAAAATAATATCTGCCAATCCCTGTAGTAGGGGAGAAATACTGAGTTATAGTACTCTACGGCTTATATAGGCCAGCTTTTGTTGATTCAGTTCCATATTGCAATAAAAATAAGTCTCAATAGCTATACTTCAGAATTTCCTTCTATATTAAGACCAAACGAAGGTGATATTTATACATTATTACATACTAATAAGATGGACTAATTTATTTACCTGTAATGTTTTGTTCTGAATTCTTTAGGATGGACTTTCATAGTTCAATTTGGAAATTTTCCGAATTGTAAGATTCATAAATGAAACAACTTTTAAACGGTTAAATCACATTTTATATTTATTTTTATTGACGTTTCGAACACTTTACAGGTTCCGTGTTCACAAAAGACTAAGGTGTTCATTATTTTTTTTAATAAAAGTTTAGCTACCTTCAAAACAGTAATTTTGGACACGTTCACAATACAACAAAATGTCCGAAACGTCAATAAATCTAAATAAAAACGTGATGAAACCGTTTAAAAGTTGTTTCATTTATGGATAGTGCCCGTGGACATATAAGAAATCAATATGGAGTATCCAGATTACTTCGCGAAATGTCATCCGTGTATGAGGAGTTTCCCGTAGGAGCCTTTTTAATGCAAACAAATAAACAATCAATTTTTTTTCCTTTTCCTCTTTATAATATTATTATAGAATAGATAAAGAAAACTCCAATTTTTTTTTTGTTAACTTTACTTATTCGATCAAGTTATGAATATGTGTATACTCGTACAACATTATACTGCAAAGTAAAGGTAAATATTATAAATCGTAGAAAATATGAATTCACGCACAATTAATTGCGATATAAAAAAATGCAATATAATAAATTAAGGCTAAATTTAACTTCATTTGAAGATACCTAGAATAACAAAAGAATATAGGTTAAAATTACATAATAACTCTGTCATAATTATATTTTTCAACTACTAAAATGTTTGAAACTGAATTTTCAAGAAACGAAACTAAATTTTCTTGATCACATTTCGCTTTCAATAACGCTCTTATTTTGTGGGGAGGACATAGGTTTCAGATTTGATTGGAAATGAATTTAGTACTTCAAAGGATTGCATATCACTGTACTAACCTATATAGCATTGTGTAGAATGCAAAATTTATCAAATGTAATAACTGTACTGGCCTATCACGTACCTATGTTTTTAGGCTCTGCTAAGGCACTTTAACAGTGATTGTCTTACAGCAGTGCCGTTCAGTTAAAAATACAGTGTCGAATACAGCCCTTGAAAAACATTAGTAGTTTAATCAAATAAAACCTATTTTTAAAGGTGATAAACGCTTTATTTGGTTGAACCTCTAATGCTGTGATTGATGTTCAACGCTTCAATATATACCTAACAAATATTACTTACTTTTTATACTTTTAATATAAATCAGCTAGCTACGTGCAGCCGTGTGTACAATATCGTCATGTTAGCTGCTTGCTGTCAAGTTATGAGATATGTCAAATTTCTCCAGCTGATTATAAACTCCTCCCTGATACTCGATGATGCAAACTTCCTAACTGGTATCAAATTTCGAGAAATCAGGTTTGTTTCAAATCACTTATGTTTTAAAACCCTCAGTCTGACCTATTAAATATGCACCAAAATTTATTAAACATGAATAAAATTACGCACAATTATATACGCTTAGTAATTTAAGATACCCCTTCAGTCACTGTGATACACTTAATAGAACCATCTCCGATACCCATGTAACAATCGTCGACCACTAATGCAAATGAAATGACCTCATTCGTTGAACATCAATTGAAAACTCATCTCATCTCATTCTAATCGTTCAATCCAATCCAATATCATCTTAAGATTCTAAATGTTAGTTTTGGGTTCCGTAACTGAAAAGGGAAAAAGTGAAACTCAAAGTATTTGAACTCTTTTTTACTTATCTCTTACTCTGGTATACAGTAAGCATGGCAACAGGAACCGGAAGGTCTAGTATGTTCCTGCGGAAACGAAACTTCGTCTATTCTCGAAACTCTAATGTGACTCAAAAAAAAAATATGATGCAACGGAGGTAGGATCTGATACTACCTCTGATGCATTTATAATGTTTACGGATGTGCTTACTACAACAGATTACCAATTTTTTTCAAAATTTGGATAACTTCTTGCAAGGGAAAAAATTCAACTCCGACGGGGCAGTGCAAATCGCCTTCAAAGATTTTATTGAGTTCCGTCTGAATGGTTTTTTTAGTAAGAGGATCAATGAACTACCTATGAGATGGTTAAGTGCATAGATAACAATGGTTTATACTTTGATTATATAAATACTAGCTTTTGCCCGCGACTTCGTCCGCGTGATATAGTTACTTTGGGCATCATATTTTCCAAAAACGCTGTTGTTTTTTGAGCTGATGATGAAATTACCTTGATGTTTAAGTTCGAAGATAGTACAACAAAATACCAACGAATGTCCAATATGTTTCAGCACTTTATCTTTGAAATTTTAGAGATATTAATCCAATTCAATGCAAATTGAAATAAAGATGAAAAAAATACAGTTCTGAAGTTTACACAAAACTTAATCGAAAAAGTAATCTACGCAAAATTCTTTGAAAGAAACGTTACCGCAGATTACTTTAGAATAAACCCTATCTAGAACACAGCGCCATCTACTGGATATATTTGCAACCTAGATGTCAAACGATATTGAAGAATTTTATCTATGAATCAACGTACACCGCCATCTATGAGAACTTCATTAAACTAAACAGTAAATAAACACTTGCTAAGAAACAATTAATTAGTTCATTTTATTCGATTACATTCACGACATAAGCGAATAATTGAATGGATAACTATCCGATCCAGTAAGTTAGACCAAAATACGCGTACATGTGAAATTTGATTAAAATCGGTTCAATAGTTTTGGAGTTTATTAGCAACATACATCGTGACATAAAATTTATATATATATAAGATTACATTATATTAAAAAATATTCGACTTTTTGTTCCTCCCATACCAAACACCAATTTCATATGTAAGTACCTAATATATATATGGAAGGTAGATTCTTATATAATAGGTACTCTTGCAGTGTGCTCAACAATTGCTTTGATATTTACGTTAATAACGACGAACAAATGATAAAGAATGATAATATTACCGCAGTGTCATCGACTTAGTTTATCCACCAAAATACATCAAAATAGCAAAATGAAACGGATTATTGCCATAATATTCGCTAAGATCTCGTATCCTATAGCCATGACTAGAGAGTTGTGGTCGCACTCCTGTTATTACTTCTTTTTCGTACTAGTGCTACTTTTTTTCGTGAGGTAAGTATATATCACCTTTTCAGTTATATTAATTGACTTATCTCAGTCGATAATTAATTGTCTTATATCCTTAATGAAAAATACTTTAAAAAAAGCATTTTTCAGCATAGCATTGTTAAAGCAAAATTGAACAAATATCATGTCTAATATGTGTTAGTTACGTTTCTGTTTCTTAGTATAGCCACAACAAACTACAACTTTTATTAATTAATTCCATGAATTGTTCGGAATGTTAACTGTTGTTAAGCTATCAGAACCTAATAAGAGATATGAGAGGGTAATTTATAACATACTTAATTGAAAGCCTATTATTTTTCAGACCTCTGAAATCACCTGGCCTATAAAATAGTTGATGTTATTTACTAACTTTATAGATTTAAATTCTATAGTTGTCTAATAAGAAGTCTCTTTCGTAGAATGAACTGCAATCTTGTGTTTAAGCAATTTTTGTTTAATTACTATATAATTTGTTTTTGTAATATTAAAAACTGAGCGGTTACAAAAAATATTGAATAATTTTTGATACTTACATATTAAAAGAAATAGGCATACATGTAAAACGAGACGATGACTCATGAATACATTTTCGAATTTTAATTTAAGGCAGATTTACATAAAGTTTAATTATTATGTAGGTAAGGTCTCTCTCTCTTACTCTGTGTGTGTATGCGTGCGTATGTGTATGGCCGCCGTAGTCCAAGGTACACACTATGTCACATATTTGTGTGCTTGAAAAAATTTCTTTTATATTAATATTATAAAGATGTAAAATTTCTAACTTTGTAGGGAGTAATTTTCAGAAATACTGATACCAGTATTATTATATAGCATCAGCATGGTGACGTTTTGAGTAAAAAAAAAATTATACCAGAACTCGATATTATTGAGTTAATTTCGAATAGAGATAGACGATTTTGAGGTCAATGTATAGAACAGAATTTAAGAATAGTATTTATTCATCAAAAAGATGAAACACTACCAAAAAATGTACAAAATTTTATTACAGAAACAAATTTTTTTACTGTAACTAAAAAAACTATTTAAAAAAATTACAAATATTAACGAAAACATTTCGTTAATTCAATCCCTATTAAAAAAAAAGTTCCAATTTTAGTTACATGTATTGACTTTTAAACTTCTATTAAAAAATTATTTGTGTTTTAATATGTAAATTTAAATAAATATTTAATATATACATAGTGAAACTATTTTTATAACGATGATTTTAATTATTTGGAAAGCCATTTCATGAAATTTTGGGTTGTGCCGTATTCATTCTATGACGTCTCATCTTATTTCTTCACTCATCTAAAACTCAGCGATGTCCCTCGCATGAAGGCGATGCACGGGATCGGCCCGAAGGCCATGCACCGCGCGGTTCGCCCCCATTTCGGCCCGCCCTGAAAAGGGCAGGTCCCTCGCGGGTTGGGCGGCACATCTCAGAGACACTCGAGACGTACCCCCCAGACAGGGCGGAGACGTGCAATGCCGGCTAGTGCGCAAACCAGCCAGCTGCCCCCGACTAGGGACTAGAGATGCGCGACTGTGCAATCTCTAGTCTCTTTCCCATCTATTGGAAGGACCCACACAGGCATAGCCCTTATCGTGGATCCCTCCCCCCGTACGGTCGCAGCTACCACCGGAGTACGGCCCGACCACAGCCCTGAAAAGGGCGCTATCAGGCCTCGTCAACCGGCTCCGCCGCTCCTCTCTGCGCGGCCCCGGAATGGTACCGCCCGGATCGGCCGCCACACACACCAAAGCGGTGTGTATGGCGGCCGAGCCGGGCACCCAGACCGGGGCCGCAGAGGAAATCCCCTTACCTGCGAAACGCAGGTCGACTCCCCATGTACCTCTCACTAGCAGCGACACAGGCGCACCCGGCAGACGTAACCCTGCCAGGGAACCAGTCGACTGCTAGCCGCTCCAGCCGTCCCCCCCCCGAGAGAGTTGGGCACGCTAATGCGTGTCCATCACCTCAGGAAGGTCCTCAGCCGGTACCGCACGAGTACCACGGGGCACGGGAACCGACCGTGCCCGTACGGAAGGTGGAGAGCACCTCTTGCTCCCCATCACGTGTCCGCTCGGGAGACCTGCAGCCGCGCAAACAGCGCAGCGAGTCTCGTTGCGGCAGCACGCCGCCTTGTGCCCCTCGAGGCCGCACCTGAAGCAAGCTCCAGAGCGATCCTCTTTTGAGGGGCACACCCTCCGCACGTGGCCCGTGCCCATGCACTTAAAACAGCGCAAGGGTAGCGGGTCCAGGCGTTGAATCCTCGCCGAAGTCCAGCCGACCAAAAGTTTTCCCTCCTTCGCCAAAGCGTTGGCCGCAGCCACGGGGCATTTGAGTAGGGCCATGTTAAGGCCTCCCAGGCTCTCACTGATAGGTCCCACCACAACCTGGTCCGGGGAACAGCCACCTCTTTCCGCTACCGCCCTCTTCAGCTCCTCGCATCCGACTGAGTCGTCCAGCTCAGTCACCCTCAGGCCCATCTTCTTTTCGGGTCTCGAAACCTCAACTGAGTCCCCCAATACCTCCTTTAGTTTAGACGCAAGCAGATCTGCTTGCGGTCCGCTGTCCATCCCTGGCACCTTCAAGATCCGGGCGCCGGTGACTGCCATCCCCATGAGCACTCCTCCCTGGATACCTAGTTCAGGGAGCGCAATCTTACTTCTCGCTTTGGCGAGGACCTCCTCATATGTCACCCCCTTGGCCTCCGCCTCAGGGGAGATTGTCAACACCACGGCTGTGGTGTTTGGCACTCCGGACTTGTGCCTTCCTCTCTTTCTGTGAGAAAGAGGCGGCTTCTGCGCAACCATCGGCGCAGGGGGCTTTGTTGCCCCAGTGTTCGTCTCCTTATTGCCAGCACCCTCCCTGTTCCTTTTGCCTCTCCTAGTAACCTGTGCCCAGCTCAAACCCTGGCTCAACTCCCCAGTAGGAGCCTTGGGTGCCTCCGACGTATTCGGCTTATGAGAAGCCTCTGGCACAAATCGTTTTCCCGTCGACATAGATGCAGGGCGAGTCACTCTAGGGGCACCGGGTAAGAACGCCGGTGTCTGAGTACTCGTCGTCTTGTTCCTTCTGCAGTCAGCTGCACCAGTCTGCGTTGCTACATCACAGACGGGTCCGATATTCATCCTCTCATCACCTCGCTTCAGCGACTCCACCTCGAGCCTCAGTGCCTCCCTTTCTCTAAAGAGACTGGTAGCGCTTTCCCTCAGCCGCTCTATCAGGGAAATTCCTTCAACAAGGCTACGGAAGCAATACTTGTAAGTTTCGCTGTGGTCCGCCTGGTCCTCCATATGGTTGGTAAGGAGCAGCAGAGTGTTGTCATAAAGCTCCTTCAAATCCTTCTTCTCCATTAGTCCCTCAAGGTGTTGCTTCTCGCCCTTGGTGATTACCTCTATTCTTGGGGGAATCTTGGTCATCAAATCCTCGCACTCGTCACGGCTTTCAGCCATCCTCTCCATCACTCGAAGAATCTCAGTTGAGTTCCACAAGTCGACAGCATCATCTTGACCGTCAGTCCGCTCTCTTCCGCCTGAGCTAGGCCCCCTCTCAGCTAAGTTTTTAGTTTTAGTATTAATTTCTTCCATGTTAGTCCCACGAGTGTGGCAGCAAATATAGGTCCACCCGAGCAGAGGCTCCATGCCCGGGCAAGCCTAGGGTTGTGAAGGCGGGGGTCGGCCGGTCCCCGCCTCCAGAGGCCGTGTAACGACAGCTCTACCAGCTGCCACTCATCCCCTCGCCCACGGCAAACTTGGGCTTGGTGACTTTTTAACGTGGTTATCCCCACACAGGACCGCCCAGCAAAGGTAAGCCCCCCCGGCCCCGCTCAGCGCAGGGTAACGGGTCGGCCGGTAGTTGTCCTGAAAAGGACACCCACCGCTCGTGGCACCACGACACGGCAGGCCCACCGCCCTCGCTAGCACGGCCGCTGCTCGGGTCATTCCCGAGACGCCCGTCCAGCCCGGACTGCGTCGCCGCTACCTGACATACGGTCAGGACGCCGACCCAGAACCTACCTCACAAGACTCCCTAAGAGGGAAACATCCCAAAGCGCGACCCGAAACTGGGTCTTACCGCCCCCCTACGCTCCTCACGACGGCCCTGAAAAGGGCCAACAATCCCAGCCCGTCAGCCGCTACCCGGGATAAGTCCAGGGCGCCTGACGGGCTCGCAAGACTCCCTAAAAGGGAAACGCCCCAGAGAGCGACCCGAAACTGGGTCTTACCGCCCCCCTACGCACCTCACGACGGCCCTGAAAAGGGCCAACAACGACCCACCCGAAGGGGTCAAACCCTCCTCCTCCCAGCCCGTCAGCCGCTACCCGGAATAAGTCCAGGACGCCTGACGGGCTCCCTCACTAGTTCTGACATCAGCCGTGGCGGCTCAAAGATACTTTGAGCAGCCACGTTGCCCGGGGTGCACCACGAGGAGGTTGTCAGACACCGCCCAAACTCTGTATTCCTAACTCAACCTATGAATATTTTTCTTAAGTCATCCTAAACGCGTATTTCTTACTCATCCTGAAGCAAATATTACTAAAAAGTATGGATAGCAAAACAACGTTTAATATTTTTACGAAAAAAATAATAATGTATACGATAAATATCCTTATCTAGTACATATTAGAAATAAAAACTATTATTTATAAAATATGTACTTACTCCATCATCGTCAGCCTTTTAGTGTCCCCACAACTGGGGCACAGATGGATGGAAAAGAATCAATGAATAAAGATTATATAGTGATGAATATTCAACACTATATAGTTAATTACTATATAGTAATTCAAAATTTTGTTAGCAGTACCTTCTGTAGATAGATCTCTAACTACATAAAATTAGTAGGGGTTAACAATGCTTCGTCATACGACAGCGATTTCGCGCCTTTGGTACTTTTTTATGAGACAAACTTTAGACACATTACCACAGAGTAAACAGTCTTATGCACGTGAGTTTTTTGGCTCTCCTTAGTAAGTGACCGACCAAGTACCGATAAAAATACTTACTTCACAAGTAGTACTTTGTTAATCGGTTCTAGAGTATCGATACCAAAATTACTTGGTATCAAAGGAAACGTATCGAAGAAGTATTTGTATTTATTCGTATCGTTTCATCCCTAACAATCGCAATGCGAAAAAGAAGATCATTTGCATTTTTTTGTAGTGCCGTTTGTCGTGAGTCTGTATTTATTGTTCTATAACTATTATTCACAAGAGCTATAGATAAAGTCTTTGTATTCACTGACCATTCCTCTTCTTTACCTTTAAACCAGTATAATTTAAATTGTTAAATTATAATTTGTGATTTTATAAAAAAAAATATAATTGTAGTTAATTTTTTATTTCTATTAATTATTAATAGTTTATAATTGTGTTGTTAATTGTATCAACAAAATTTTATATAGTTTTTATTTCTATGTTAAGAAAATTCTAAACCATTTTATAATCCAAATCTTTGGCGAGTTAATAGTTCTTTAATCCGTGATTTTGTAGATGATTTTTAAAATGCAGTTGATTTTGTCTAGTCAGTTATAGAAACGACAAAATCAATCATAACTATTATGATTGATTTTGTTTTGCCTATTACTCTTTGTTCTTGCTATTAAACATATGGGTTCCTTAATGTTAAGTGAATTTTTAACAATTTTATATAATTTGTATTCTTTTTCATTAAAACTTACGATTTTTAAAGACATTATTTGAAAGAAAATTTTAAATAAAGCATTGTGAATACTAAATTTATCTCTTATTATATCTTTCAGAATTCCTGCTGTTTTATTTTATATAGAGCAACAATTAACTCAGATTATATTAAAAGATAATATTTTGTTCAGACCGTACACAAAATTCTTAAATTTTTTGCGTGATTTAAAATTGGGATGAGCTAAGAACACCGATAGGATGAGTAAGGAAAAAATAATGCATAGGATGAGACGTCATAGGATGAATACGGAACAACCCGAAATTTTGTTTGCGTCAAATGGCTTTGTTAACAAACGTCACCGTTTTCATGCTATATGAAACAGACTATAGCTCATGAAAATCATTTTATACACACATATATATATATTTAGGTAACATACGAACTGTTTTTATATTCATTTCTTGTTTGATACAGTTGCTTTTCTTTACTCATTATTACCATAAAATAAATCAATTCTCAAGCTAGTCAGCTTTTCATTAATTCGCCCTAGCATCGAACCCGTCACAACTATAAGTTATAAAATATGCGGGCGAAGTCACGGGGAAACAACTAGTCTTATTTTGTATAATCTCCCAATTTGCGTTGAAATCAAACAGACACAGATTTAGAGCCAGATAAACTTAGTCACTAATTTATATATCAGCTTGATATTGGCCAAATGTTTGCAGGCTTGAAAATGTTCGGTCAGTCTTTTTCGGTTAACCAGACACGTCGTCGATTGGAAAAAAATATAATTATCCCAAGAAAATCTAGTTACCTACTTTTGGGTCAGTCTGCTTAGATTACTTAGCAAATGAAAGAAGTAATGGATAAACATTTCAGTCGCATTGAAAATAAATAGAGTTATGTTTGATAATAATTATTATGAAATATAGTTTTATTTTAATATATTTAATGCCCCCCCCCCGTTATATTTTATGACCGCTAACATATTCTAATAAAAATTGCAAACTTTTAATATCTGTTTAGTGGCTACAAAATTGTTTAAAGAAAGCTACAGTTTTTTGGGATCTATAGCCAACTGGAAATATAACTTTGTCATTTATACTACCGTTATTTGAAATCAAGGTAATATTTGTTAATTAATGCTATCTACAGCGGAACCATTCATGGGCATACGAGGGTCAAACTGAAAGTTCTTAGAAAATCAAAAACTGATTACATTAGCCAGTTATTAGTTTTATTATATCTCTAAAATATTGTCCATTCACGTCAATACACCGCTGCATGCGATGGAACCACTGGGAAAAGCACTTTGCCCACTCGTCCTTAGGGGTCTCTTCAATGGCATCGCGATACGCAGCCACCGCTTCTTCAGCATTCATAAACCGCTTTCCTTTAAGTTTTTCTTTAATTTTTGGAAATAAATAAAAATCACAAGGCGCGAGGTCGGGGCTATACGGCGGGTGACCCAGTAATTCAACGTTTGATGTCGCCAAATAGTCGATCGTTCGCTTGGCGGTGTGCGACGAGGCGTTGTCGTGGTGAAGGAGGATCCTACTGCGAGGTCGTTTCTCTCGAACTTTTTCCAAGACAAGTGGCAAACAATTGGTAGTGTACCATTCTGCAGAAACTGTTTTTTGATCCTCTAACACAATTGTTGCAAAATGACCTATCCTTCCAAAGAACGAGGCCACCATTTTTTTTCCCGCACTTCGATCTCTCTTCACTTTAGTTGGCAACTCCTCGAAAGGAAACACCCACTGAGCAGATTGTCTTTTGGTTTTAGGATCATAACAGTAAATCCAGCTTTCGTCACCTGTTAGTATGTCGAACACAGCATTTGAGTCACCTCCGTTAAATCTTTCAATCATTTTACGACACCAATCCACACGATGGAGTTTTTGAGCCTCAGTCAAATTATGAGGTATCCACCGGGCGCAAAGCTTCCTGACCGCTAAATGTTCGTGGAGGATTTTGTGCACTTGACTCATACCGATGCCTAAGCTTGTCCGAATCTGTTGATAGGTCACTCTTTTGTCAGTCTCTATCATACGCCGCACAACACAGATGTTATCTTCAGTCGTCGCCGTAGAAGGCCGTCCCTCACGTAAATCATCAGTGAGATTAGTGCGACCACGTTTAAACTCATTAAACCAGTTGTAAACAGTCGCACGAGATGGGGCTTCATCGTGAAAGGCCAATCGTAGTCTATCATAACTTTCTTGTTGACTTAAATGACATCGAAAGTCATAAAAAATCATTGCACGAAAATTTTCTCGTGTTAAATTCATGATGACGTGACACAGACAATTTTCAATTTGCCGCCAAATCGTAAAACAAATGACAAATGAATGAAATATATACTCAGTAATATTGGCAAAGAGTTATATTTTCAAATTTTAGAATTATTTTTTTGTTATATTGTTTATAAGTGGCCAGTTCTAAGAACTTTCAGTTTGACCCTCGTACATGATTGGTACTTGGCAGTCTTAAAAAAATAAGTTCTTAACACATTTATTTTTTATTCTAATATATTTGTTATAAGTTGTATATCAAATGGCGTAACAATTATTACATATGTATTTGCGTTCAAGATTTCTAATCTATTTTTTATTAAAAAAATAACTTTGTTAAGTTTGTAATATACAAACGTTATTACTTTTCATTTAATGACCCATTATAGTATATATTAGGCAATATTCGATTATTCATCCCCACTTTTTTCCCCATAATATTAGTCAATGATAAAAAAAAAGAAAATATTGCATCTAAATCGGTCCACCTCTATATCGGTTTCTCATCAGTCTACGTCGGTTTAGGATCTACGGTGCCACAAACAGACACACATAGCGGCTTAGCTTATAACACCCCTCTTGTGGGCCGGTAGTGAAAAGGGTTCTTTTAAAATAACATCAAAATGTATTTTCATTCAAAATTATTGCTGCCAACGTAGTACTTTATATTAAGTATTATGAAATCAAAAATAAATAAATTATTTCATATCTTTCAATTACAAAACGTATAGGTAAAGTATTAATACGTAGAGTTTGAATGTATATAATGTATATTTACTATACAAATGAAATACCTAAAAGCTATCCCCATTCGTAGTATGTTGGGCCGTAGCACCGTAGGCTGAAGCCTACGCACGCCTACGCGTTGGGCGAGGCGTAGCGCCAACCGCTACGCGCCTGTTTGGCGGCCCCACATATAAATGGACGCGTAACTAAGTATCGGGTCATTTCAGTTTGAAAGCGCGCGCAACGCGCACTGTTTTGCAATTGTGAAGTGGACTCGAGACAAGTCGCAACAACTTGCAAGTAAGTTTAGTTTCGCATAAGATTTTTCTGTTTGATCGTTTAAAATTTTATTTACGAAACCTTACGTAGCCAAAAAGTTCTTTGTAAAGTTTGATAAGTAATGTTGATAGGAATAAAAATACTTTTCTGGTTTTTGATATTGAATCAATCATTTATATGAAAAAGATAAGATATAATTGATTAATTTATATTTAAACGAATATTTTAGTAATACGGTCAAACTAATTCTTTTCGTCATATATTAAATTTTATCTGTTAACATAACTGATATTCTGATTAAGAAACAAAAAAGAAACTGAAATTATGAATGAAAATATATATCAAACTATTTTATAGTTATATAAAACTGACAGTGATGTAGTTATTAGTTATTTTTAAAATGAGGGTGTGAATTGACCTATATGACTCGATTCTGTTAAGAAAAAATATTAAATACAATGAAACTGTAAAAGGATATTATAAATATTATAATAGCCACATCTTTTATAACGGAAAACAGTCATAGTTATTAAATGACAGAGATTTCGGCCCATATAATTTTTATGTTCATCCCCCTTAAAAATTATCTGATTATCATGAATCATCCTTGTATTATGTAAACCAAACTAAGCTTAGTATTATATCAAATTAATTATCTGAAACAGAACAGTCTTTTGAACATAAATTATTATTTTTCTTATATAGATTATCGGAATGATTTAAATCATAACTAAATGGAGATGTTTCAATTTATCCGTCATAAAACACCACTCATTTTATTGTCATTTCCTTTAGTTCATATATTTTTAAGGTTACATTAATATTAAACTATAATACTTAAGGTGTTTCTAATGATTGGAATATTTTTTTTTAAACATAAGAGTTTAGTAGTTTAGAGTATTGTGATAA
Source organism: Diatraea saccharalis (assembly GCA_918026875.4). Lineage (NCBI taxonomy): Eukaryota > Metazoa > Arthropoda > Insecta > Lepidoptera > Crambidae > Diatraea > Diatraea saccharalis. The sequence continues at coordinate 12,275,773 of OU893337.1, forward strand.
ACTAATATTTTAAAACTAAGATGATAAATCACTATAATTTTAATTTTTGTATGTAATGCAAAGTAAAAACCTTTAGATATTCATATAATAAAGTTTGTTTATAAACGGATGGAATTCAATTCAATGAAATCATATAAAAATATTAATTCTAAGCCTTTTCGATTTCATTAAATCCAGCCAGGTACAAATAGTGCAGCCAAAAAATTATATTACAATTTTATATACATACTTTATAAGAAAAAAACTTTCATATGCCATAAAGTTATGCTATAAACGCAATAAATAAGTTCTTTTGCAACGGACGAATAATGATTTAAAGTTTTTTTTACTTAGTAGGTATAATATTTATTGTTTGTGTTTATTAACTGGAATGTGAGGATGGTTTGATAAAAAAATCTATGATATTGGTGGAGTATATTTGAAAAAGGACATTGATGGATGATTGAAAAGTAAATATTTAAAATTACAATTATCTCGATTTTTTAGAACCTTGAAAAAGGTATAATATATCGCATAATAATTATTCAATAATAGTCGGATAAAAGAAATAATAGTCGGACATCGTCACAACACTTATAACTCTAACGTGAAGGGCACATTAGTTTATGTAAATAACACAACTTTTAAACACGAGTAGGTACCGAAGATGTCAGAGAAAATATCCTATTAATATTATAAAGGCGAAAGTTTGTAAGTATGGATGTATGGATGTTTGTTACTCTTTCACGAAAAAACTACTGGACGGATTTGGATAAAACTTTACAGCAATATAGGTTATACATCAGAATAACACATAGGGTACTTTTTACTGGGAAAACTTCTCACTCCCACGGGATACCGACTTCCACGCGGACGAAGTCGCGGGCGTCCACTAGTGCTGTATATTTTGGTTGCGGAACCGACGTGAATCTACTAACATATTAAACTGCAGTTAAAAATTCTTCAAATAAATAATCTTAATTTTATTTAAAAACGAGTGTTCAAATAAGATTTAACGTTTATTTTTTACAAAAAGTAAAATATTCTTTATTTAGGTAAGCTTACTGAGAGCACATTTAGTCTGATATTTCTAGTCTGTACTTATTTTTTGTATATGATTTGTCTGTACTTGTATTGAATAGTGTAAAAATTTGTCTGTATGTATATATAACTGCATTCCGTGATTTTGCACGCGTAAATAATAGACTGTCATCCTCGTATGATATTTCCCGTAGGGAAAGAATTTTTTATATCGGTCGGGTAGTTTCGGAGCAAATTCAAAACAAAACAAAACAAACAAACATTCAAATCTTTTGTCTCTTTATAATGTTAATAAATTTATTCTTTTCAAACTCTTAAAGTAATTTTTCAGTATGATTTTATTTAGATACATAAAATAATACATGGAGGAGAAATTTATATTTTCGAATGTCTTACCGTTTCCTACTTACCTTAACCATTAAATTATACAATAACGGTCTTAAGAGATTATAAATATATTTTTAAGATATTCCTTACTGCATTAATAGCTTTTAAAAGAATATAACAGTTTGTAAAAAATCAAAAATACAAAACTAAATATTAAAATACGACTAGATTTCATGTCGGGATCGAAAGACTCTAAAGTACATGTATAGTACGAGTACTAAATTTTACAGAAATCAATAAAGAATATCGTCTGGTAGTTATATTAATAGTAAAATAATTGCAGCCCACAGTTCAACATATAATGTACTAACATTACTAACATATGTTGAATTGTATAATATTTAACCTTAAAAGTTATGCGCATACATACATTTCGGCATTTCATTTTTATACATATAGGTAGATTAACTGAGCCAACGAACTTCGTATTGCCATATTTTATTTATCCAGTCTGCAATTTTTTAATAAATATTCTTTTATACAAGAGTTTTCCTGAAAAAATATACATAAAAATGAATAATCCAATTTGGTGCAATCGTACGGATTTATAATATTTAATCATAAAAGAGTACTCAATCAATATTCAATATAACAATATCTGTAACTGCAGCTGCATACACGAGTTTTATTATAAAGAAATTGACCAAAGCGGCAAATCTATGCAAAGAAAACTGTTAGGAAAAGGAATCTATATGTTTATTCTACGTTGAACGCGAATGTGATAGTTTCAGTTATGATTGATCGGTTAACGTTTCGACTTTTACAGGTTCTGAATAAAAAAAAATCGTGACTTTCTGTCTGTTAATGTCCCCAGTGCTATGCTCAGGTCTTCTCTATAAACGCAATCGAATCGAATGGGAGAACGCGTTGTAACCCACCCAGACACAATGCAGATTGATGGGTGTTACTGCAAATGCAGCTGAACTAATAGCTCCACATTTCGAAGCACGATAGCGTGTTGAGATAATAAATTTTTGGTCACCCATCCTATGACCGGCCTTTTCAAAAGGTGCTTGACTTCCGCATCGCAGACGGAAAAAATATCATCGGCAAACAAAAATACGGATGTTCTCATTATTCAAAGTAAGCATGAATTTTATCAATGAAAAATTAAATGACTAACGGTTAATTCAAAATCCTTTAAACAACATGAAAAGGATAAAATTCAACTTTTAAACTGTTTTCTAAGAGTTTTGAGGAAATTAACGTCACTTTGTTTATTTGAGCGGCAAAAATTTCAACAAAAATCGCTTGTTTGTATTTGCCCACGCTCTCTACTGACAAAGCCAAGTTTGGACTTCAATGGACCATCTCTAATGAGCAAAAATATATATTTCATGACAATAGCAGCTTTATTCGGATCGCCTTTCTTAAAGTTTACAAGTTAAACAAGAAAAGCTATTGTTTCCGATGTCGTTGTTTTAAATGTTTGTTTTAATTATAATTAATTTAACTCTTTCGTTTTGACGGCAATATTTTATTATACGTATCTTTGAGTGTCGATTATGGTTAGGTTTTCTTTATCATTAACATAGATTGCTCAGATTCCAAGATGAGTAGCTAAAGCAAATACAAGGGTATTATGGAGTGTCTGAGACAACGACGATACCACAACACTGTTTGTGTCCTTAATAAACAAAATAAAAAGAAAATCAAATCCTATTCATTACTGACTAGAAGTAAAAGAACAAAAATTTATAATAATAAGGCAAGTATTTGATTTTTCAGACCTTACTCTTTTACTAATTCTTTGCCTTAAATTCTAACATAGATTGATATCTAATGAAAAGCTTAGTTTCCATGAAATGATGTCTTTATTAATTTGAATGTAATTAACAGTTGTGAACCTAACAACTAAAAACACGACCCACTTCAAAATAAATCTTACTGAAAAACAATTGCAGATTTTTTACTATGCAAAAAAAAAGAACAAAAAAGGCGCAACCTTTAGAAGAACATAATTAATTTTCATTTTGATGGCTCACCTTGGAGTTAAAGAATAATTATCATGTAATTTTTTTATTTCTCACTAAACTTCTTCAGGTGGATAGATCTTCAAATCTTTTCATTCCTTTGTAATGGCACTGAGAAACAGAACAAAAAAACAATTGTTGACATAAATCTGTTTGGGTCGAGAAATTGATGTTAATTATTTACATGAAATTGGTGCCAGACAAGTTGATTAGAATATATAAAAGAAATGTATTTGACATTATCAAATAGAACATTAAAACAATTTGAAAGCGGTCAAATATCACTCTTTTATTTTGCGTCAACTGTAAATTTGACATCTATATGTTGCGTCATATAACTAACGAAATTAAAAACGATAGACTTCCATACAAACTTTAAACCCTTATTTCACTCACCTAGGAGTAAATTCAGAATTGACGTAATCACATAGAAACTTTCAATATTTATTTAGAGGTTGAAATAGTTATTGAAAGTTTCTATGTAATTATGAGTATCTCGTGATTGTCTCCTCCACGAAAGAAAGTGGAAAAGATCATGGATGAAGTTTCAATAGTTAACACTCGGTGATGATGAATCCAATCCGTGAAACAAGACAAGTTCTTTCAGATATTGCTACAAATACTTAAACGAAGTTTCCGACGTGTACAACTTTAATAGTGTTACTGTAATCTAAGTTTGCAAGCAAAGTTCCTTGTTTGAAATTAAAAGACGAATTTATTACTGTTATTTTCTTTTTTATTTTGTACTTGACCACCATTCAAGTACGTAGACGATCTTGCTAAAAACATCAAATATTGAAATTACGAACAACTTGAGAAGAAATGTAGCACTAAGTTGTAAAAAAACGAGTATATATAAAATATAGGCAAGGTTAAATAATTAAAGTACCTACCTAGGTACAATCGATTTCTTAATACTTAAAATCTTATATTCAAGATTTGATTGTAGTAATGTTTTGATTTACATAATATATCAAATACTATATTGTTTTGTGTTTCTTACATAGGTACTTTAGACATGTAAATTCATAAACATCAACTACAATATTGTAATATTGTCAGGACTCAGGACTTACAAAATGCAGTTTTATAGTACCTAAATAAAAAAAAAACTTCAACTCTGTAACATTTTAGCTTTTGGTAAATTGCATCGTCATATTTCATATCCCTGTCTGTCTCACACTCGCATTACTGACTCATACATTATGAAAATTTCCAGCGGCTAAACTTGCTAGAGGAGCTTGATAAACTTTGTTTGGATATATATATGCTCAAGTGCCAATTTTCGAGATCAACGCGAGTATAGCTTTACAAAAAATTACTTGTACGTGATGAAATACAGATACACCTTCTTTGATATAAAATCAGATTGGTCTTTACACCATCGCCATCGTTAGGGGATAGATATCGAAGGTTTCTTGGCCAAAATAAAAACTAATGGATAATTACTCTTTTATTATTATTATAATATTAACAAAAACAAACGCAACGTTTTTATAAAGCGAATAAGAAATTTAGTGATAATTTATCCCTTATGTGGTAGATTTAAAGTTTAGAATTTCCGTGTTTTTATAGTTGTAATATTAAACGTTCAGAATCTTCCTATTATCATGATAAAATGATATAGAGAAGGGCTGATAACGACTGTTGATGCAAATAAATGGCCTGAATAAATGCCCTGCCTTCCGAAGTTCCGAGAGGCGCACAAAAATTTTTTTGTCAACCATCCCATGACTAGCCATTACGAAAGTTACTTCTACACCACAATTATCATATAATATATGACACAGCCCACTGAGGAACGATCACAATTCCTTTATTTATTCTTATACTTATTTGTTTGTTGTTTGAAGAGTAATCAACAAGAATAACATTGTTTTCCTTTCTGAACCTCGTTGTCTATTTAGGAGCTCGTTACTTGTATGTGAATTTACTTCGCCCAAGTTTTTTAAGGATAATTATTATAAAATTTGAATTTCTTGTGCGCGTATAATTTTTGTTCTTTGTACTATATCTAACTAACAAGTTGACAAGTAGCCTATTATTCTCCCCACTGCTGGAGCATAGGCCTGCTAAATAGATAGAATCGAATAGAACCTCTTAGAGAGAATGTACGATAACCCATCACGCAGGTCCAGTGCGAAATAGTGGTTGCTAACGATAGCAAAAACAGCCAAGACTAATGGCTTTACTTGTCTTTTAAACCACGGACGAACTCGATATACTAAGTAGATTTTGGTCATTCATCCTAGGATTTTCCCTTACGAAAGTATCTTTTTTTTTTACCTCGATTAAGTAATAAATCGATATCGTTTTGTCAAATGTATTCATTTTTACTTCCTTCTTTTTAATTCTATTAAACAGTTTCCAAACAAAATAAATAAAATCTCTTATGTACATCATAGACACTGTCGGCAAAAATTTATGAAGACAATTTAAAAAAAAATACATGAAATATAATATTATTATCGATGCAATTATTTAAACTATAATCAAATAGAATTGAATACACTTGACATCTATGACGTCTTTTGGCTGACTAAATTTTTTAGGAAAATTTGCTACCAAGGCAGCTCAATCCTATAATACATAAAATTAGTACTAAATATTACTATAATCTTTAAACTAAAATCTAGCTAGCTAGCTAGCGGTTTCGCCCGCGTGGTCCTTAAGGAACTATTTAGTGGGATAAAACCTATTACCTATTATCTAAGTCAGCTAATACCCTATCTGTATACTAAATTTCATCAAAATCCATTCAGTAGTTTCGGTGTGATTGACGGACGAACATCCAAACAAAAAAACTTTCACATTCATAATATTAATAAGATAAATATTAAATACAATAGTAAGAAAGAAAAAAGAATGAAATTTGGTATAACCATTTACAGCGGACCAAAAGTGGTAACTAAGAAATGATAAATTATGACATATTATTAATCATCTGTTTTTAACATGTTTTGCAAATTTTTTGGAAAACTTTTGTTTTTTTAGAGAATCTGTGCATAAAGAAACGAAAAGAAGACGCTTCAAGTTAAAATATTTGCAATTAAAAAAATAAATGCTGTAGGTCACATATTGTCTCTGAACAATATTTACACAATGCATTGTTACTTAATCTGAGGCGGTGAAGACGGGATGGGAATTTACAATTTCATCTATTCACGAAATGCTAATAAGAATCCAAAGATTTTCAGATAAATTTACAATACAACGGAGATAGAACCTAACACTACCTCTGATGCACATATAATCTTCACGGATTAGATTTTGACAAAATTATAATAAGAACGATTCGGAATTTGCCGAATTCCCTTTGACGACAAATAGAATAGTCCCTCATGTGGTGTGTTAATTCGTACGAGTTATAAATATATATATTTTAATCATATGCATCGTGTTGATATGGAAATAGACAATGATAAAAATACTGAATGTTTTTCATCGGAGAGTTAGCGCAATGCAATATAACTTTCTCGAATAGCTTTTCTGAGAGTTAGTGAATATTACAATAATTTGAGAGATAGTATTCCAAATATTATAAGAATACATTTTTAAAACACAGAAAACAGAGATTTAAACCAATCCTTTAAAAGCTATAAATTAAATGACTTTAAAACGGTTTCATCGCGTTTGTATTTAGTTTTAGACGTTTCGGACCCTTTACAGGTTCCGTGTTCATATAAAACTAAGGTGTAGATTGTCTTTTTAATTAAAAGTACCTATAAAAACCAATATGGACATAATAACAATACATTTTTTTTGTGTATTATGGCAACGTTAACATTTAATAAATTATTTTACAAATACATTTGACTGATTTGTTGGGAGTCTTGTCTGAGAAGAGCTGGCGAAACAAACTCCGACAAGAAAAAGTGAATTCTCACTTTGATTTAATATTTAAAGAATGAACTAATGCTTTTAGTTTTGGTTTTGCGATGTGTGATCTGGATTGAGATTTTATTTGTCTAATTATTGTATCCCAAAGCCCGTGGTATATGCCAACCTACATCTCTTTCGGATGTTTTTTAATTTTAAAATTAGTATAGAATTACTATAGAAATTGGAACTTTTCGGTCAGACAAAACTAACCAAAAAATCAAATTATTTTCTTATCAATTTCTCATATTTATTGATAGGTCAATACTTTGCATGAAATAATCATGGACAATAAAATGGAAATTAAGAATTAGTCATTTACAATTATCGTGGGCAATAAAAAAAATTCGTCATTTATATTTAAGAAGCACATTTATTGCTTGACTCCAAAGGAAGGGTTATTTATAAACAGATTCCTTTTATTTTTATTATTGAACTTGGTACTGGACTCGTAAAATTTTCGCTTGAGTAATTCACTCATGAACGTAACGTGTAACGTCCAACACACAGTCGTATCAAGAACAGAATTGGTTAATTTATTTTTTATCAGTTGGTTGGACGCAGGTCCTATGACAATATTTTTTTAACATTCCTTGTTTTCTCTCATACCGCACATGGGAATATCTCCATAAGGTTTTTATACATTTAATGTTATACGGTTGTCAAAATTCTGGTATATAAAAAAGGAAAAGGCGCAGTAAGTCTAATAAACGTGAAGATGATATACTGTTCATGTCACAAAAGTGCATGTGCAAAGGTATGACAGAAGGCTTAACAATAAAGCAGGCTCATTACCAGAGTATCAATAAATATCCTTGTTACAATTAAAGACATTTTTATTTCATCGAAATAATTATGTATGTATATTTAAGACAGATTATATTATTTAAATATTCATAGAAAAATATTCAGCAGCAAAGAGTATTCATTAATTGCTTATGAACATTTTTTTTAAGTTTGCAATTTTTTCTTTTTCCATTTTAAATGCCCAACTTATGTGTAACTTCTATGGTTTATCCCCAGAATATGGTTATTCCCAGCTGAAGAAATAATATTTACTATTCCATGTCTATTATAAAGTATCTATATAGAATATTATCAATATAGAAAATAGACATTTCTATATGTCTCAGATCTGGGTGTTCATTGTTTTCGATTTTTATGATACAAGAACTTTAACTACTTAATTTGGAATCCAAACAATGAAGCTATATGTTTATTATATTTTTAATACCTTTGCTCGTAAAGCTGATGTAATTCCACCGGTTTTAAATATGTAATGCGGGTCATAAAAAACGCGTATGTTACCAAAGCAAATAGTTAAGTTATAGTCCATACAAATTCGATAACAGTATTATTTGCCATTTCGCGCACTGTTGCTATTCAAATTTCGAACTAATCGCCGCGCGGCGCCAGTCAGTAGGCAGCGCTAGCGCGCTGTTAAAATGGCGGGAAAGCAACAGTGTAGGTACATTCACAGATTGAGTTTATTTAATGTTTTTTTTTTGTTTCCTCGCAAATGTGTTAAAAAACGTCGTACGATATACGTGCGTATTGGTTATAACATGCTCGGCTCAATTACGCCCTCGCCTTAGGCTCGGGCTGAAATTCCGCCTCGCATGTTATAACCATCATAACGCACTAATATCGTAATGTACTATTATAACAAAATGAAATCTATTAGAACAGTGAATTGTTTCCACAACAAAGTGATTTTATCCCAAGGAATCCAATGAAAACGTTTCATTTGTTGTATCTGCCAGATTAGCGAAAGTATTGATGTGCATGACGTTTCAGTTTGATTGCAAATAAAAGAAATAGAATTTTTTTTTTTGAAGAAGTTATATTAAGAAATTTTTACTCTGGTTACAAGATCTATATATTTAATATTTATTTATATTATATTTAACCCCGTTATCTATTAAATAAATGTATTAGTAATGGTACACATGTAATTATAATTAGTCAGAATAGTGCTAGAAGAGATATCAAGGAATAAGTAAGAGAATGATCTATTTATGCGTAAGCGTCCATCTCTAGATTATTTATGAAAGAAATATATTACAAAATTATACGGGTATTTAAGAAAATCTTAATTTATTTAGTAGTAAATTTGTGGTCATATCGTCATTACACACACACAATATAAAATCAATGAATTATGTTTTTCAAATTCAATCGATGTATAACAGCAAAATATTGGATTGGAAATGGTGAATAGGTCCATATCTAAACTACAAAAAAGAAGGATTTTTTAAAAAGTCCTTTTAGTAGTATAGTAATTTAGAGACACATAATATGAGTGCCCATAGGCGAACAAATACAATTAAAAGGGTGTTTGTATCTTATTATGTTTTATATTATATACTAGCTTTTGCCTATTTTTACATTCATAGTTTTTCTAAAAAAAATTATACAATTGGACAGGAACATCTTCTAATACATCCATTGGTTCTGCTATACAAAAACTCCTCCATATAAGTATAAAGCTTAGTAAAATAAATATGTCGTCTATTCGCTGGGTGCGCGATGACAGCGCCAACTAGTGACTACAATTACGTCGGACTTTGATGTGTCAAATGGCTTGCGTTCAGTACGAAAAGTAAGTAAACAAACATAAATTACAATGAAATATCATAATCGAGTAAGATTCTATTCGATCATGTAAATCTATAGTGCCGATAATAATGTTGTTTTTTTTATTTTTCGTTTAAAATGCCACAATCACTAAATTTCAGATAGTACCAAGGAAATAAGTAAAGAAATTAACTAAAATCGAAAAACTCATTTCATATAATCATTTGTGAATGAAGTGTCATTAATAATACAATTTTTTTAATATTTAGATATAGGGGAAAATCACAAATAAAAAAACACAGACTTTTATATAAATAAATATATAAATAGAAAAAAGTAGTTGAGTGCATGATAAAAAAATTATATGATTCTTGGGTCGTCCGCCATATTAAATGATGTGCTAACAATAGGCCTTTTAAACTTATAAAGATCTTATTAACTTGAAAATAACTGCTTCAAAACTTGTTTCCACGACTTGATGAAAACACATTAATTGCTGGATCTTAATTTAAAAAAGATTGCTTAAATTAGATCTCAATATAGGATAACATTTTTAAAAATGCTTTCTTAAACACCTTGAAAATCAAAGATTTCGACGTTTCTACCCGGATATTTATAACATTTATGCTGCTATGTTGCTTGCTAAAGAAAAATAGCATAAGCGCGAAATCTTTAGAATTAAATTATGTTGCCATTATCAAAATCGCAAATTCTGTTACAATAGTATTTAAATTCGTTTCAATTCAAAGCTAAGTTGTAACATCTTAATTTATACGATGCGTAGGAGAATAGAAAGTTCAAATCGATGCTTTATTAGTAAAGTAAACACTAGAAAGATGTCATAAAAGTTTCAGAATCAATATCTCTTCAATAGATTATTAATTGAACGGTTACCCAAAATGGTTTAAAACTATTCATCTTAAACTTAATAATGACCCGTACCGAAGTTTTCGAGTAATAATAGTGAATAATATCTAATTTCTTCAAACAATTCGCTTTCTGTCAAACAAGTAACTCGAACAAATTAAGATATTTACCACTATAATAGTTTCGGTAGGCACTAGATGTGTATTAACTTACGTCGAACTTATTTCAGTTACAAATAACTATTCAAAAACTTATTAATGAGTCATATATGATTCGCCGAACCGTTCCATTTTGATGTGGTATTATGGATTCTGTGGAGGATTATCCTTTGGGGAGTATAGTTTGATGAAAAATATCATTGATGCAGGACTTAAGTCACCAGCGCCGGCTCAATGAATTTGGTGCACTATATGATGTAAAATCACAATAAAATAAAAGACAAGGTACAACATGCTCTGTGTACAACGCCATGCTGCATCCGTGTATCACGAGACAAGAATGAGCACGCGCCGCCTGATTATTTTGTTCATAATAACTCTGGGATAACATTCACTTATGAATTAGTCAACCCATGACTGAATGTAAAAATTAAAACACTTTCAGAGGACAAAAGTGATGTAATAGTAAGTTGAATAATATCGAGTCGAAAAAGACATCAATAGTTTGAGAACCGATTTATTGTTTATTTTGTTTTAATAAAGCAAACACATGTTTTTGCAAATAATTACTTTATTATTTAAAAAATAAAGAAGAAACGGAAGAAATTTAAGAAATTGCCAATTTTTTATCATATGTCAGAAATAAATAGTAATAAACGTAAAAAATGCTTTTAAAATAGATAAGTTGTTTGATAAGATACTTGAGAATACTATAAAAAAAACCGATGTCAATCTGTTCAGTATTGTTAACAATAGAAGTGAAAATGTACAAAGGGAGCGAATGGAAGAACGAATTATTAGACCGCGCCGCACATAAAGGGTATGCTTGCGCAAAACCTCTGCATACCAAGGATAGAGTGTAATAATTCCAATGACCAAAGTAAGTTTGAAAATGTATAGCTTTTTAATACCGCGATCTTGGACTCATGATCAAACAACAAAAGTCAATTTTTAAGGTATTACAGTTTGTCTATATAAACAGGCAGGCCCTATTAGTCATTCAATTCTTTATCTAAATTGATGTTGACTTGTATCCTTGAATTTCAGATCAGAGGTAATATTTTAGCTACTTGACCACGTAGGCAGTTAGTAGCCAATTGCATCCCCTCACTGGATGAATGTGTCTATTAGAAAACTTTCAAGTACCACATTTTTGCGAAATAAATTATTATTACCACACATTACATCACTTTATTGAGGCGTGATGCTAGCGAAAACTGGTCGTAAGATGGGTGACCAAAAATTAATCGTATCGACATCCTCCCTGCTTCGGAAGGCACGTCGCAATCACAGTTAAACAATATTCATTTATTTTCCAACGCCTGTATGCCGGTCATTTAAAGGCCTTGGCACCTTCAGACTTTCATCTATTTCATTGGGAATAAATGAAAGTCTGAAGGTGCCAATTCAGGGAAATAGGCAGGATGGGCCAGTAATTCAAAGCCACAATCACGCTTTTTGGAGTCGGTTCATCACGTTTTTTCCGCTGCTTGGAGTTTTGACTCTGGGGTGTAGTGGTGTACCAAAATTCCATCCATTGTTACAAATCTGGATAAAAAATCTTGTGGATCAGCCTCAAACATTTCCAAACAGTCGCGAGAAATCGTGAGGCGTATTCGTTTTTGTTCGTCTGAAAGTAATCTGGGTACTCACCGCGCAGAAACCTTAGAAAATACAAGTTCATTGACTATAATGTATGGTGTTCATTCATACGAGATGCCAATAGTGTCTGCAATCTCCCTGATGGACAATCTCCGATCTGTCAATATCAGATCACAGATTTTCCCGATATTTCCTTCAGTCGTAGACGCCATAAGCCGGTCAGAGCGAGAGTCATCTTTAAAACTCTCTCGTCCATTTTTAAATTCAGCAACACACTTTTTCATAGTCGTATACTACGGAGCAGATTCCCCCTATGTTGTTGACATATCTTCGTGAATCTCTTTTGGAGTAAGTTTTTTTTAAACAGGTATTTGATAACCGCACTTTGCTCAATTTTCTCCATTCTTTATAAATGCTGCACAAAGACTCACAAAATTTAGTCTAATTTAAATAAAGTTAATGCTATTGCGATAGAATTTTACAATTTGACAACCAGGGAGTAAACCAATCGAATGAGCTTAAGTATTTATGTGTTAGGCCGCGAACTTTTCAATCTACCTAGTAGCAATAACCTATCTAGAAGCCTCAGTGTGAAATGGCTTTAACATGCCCTCTGAAACACGGAATAGCATGAGACATTAAATTTTTGGCCACCAGTCCTATGGTTGGCCACTTTTAACGTTGCTAAGCTCAATCCCACATACCACTGCACCATCGACATCTTCTTTACTGCCAAATAGCGTCAGCCACGGTTAAACTATTTTAAAAAACTGGCTCAAAACTTGACTTGCGATTTCATCAAAAGTTCAAAAAATAAAAATAAAAATAAAACTGGTAGTGAAACTGATTTGCCACGGCGGCCAAAGAGATTTCAATAAAATTATAATTCAATGAAATATGTTTTTTTTTAAGAAAAAAAATCATTGTTATTTATTTGTATTTAGAATACATAGTGTTAATTTATATGCTGTTTCATTAACTGGTTTTGTATCTTGACTTCACGTCAAGCGGCAATTTCATATAAATTACAGTAAATTAAAAAGAGTAAGAAATAACTTATAACAAATTTGTTTATTATTACGACACAAAGAGCAATTGAGCTTTTACTCTGTAATTAGCCTTTTATTATTACTCCAAAGAGTTTCTAAAGAATTTTTTTTTCGAGTATTCTAGAGATTCGTTTTATTTCTACAGCAGGCAACTTAAAGTGGGTGTACTCCAGTCATCCTCGAACTCCTTTGAAATACAGTTCATTTTAAAGTCAAAGTAAAACAGGTAAATACAGAAATTTTCACTTGAAGTGTACTCTTCATTGAGTAGCCATTAAACACTTTGTGTAACTTTGAACAGATAACAAAATCGATTATTATCAAACGGAACACCAGAAAATAGAATTTAAAAATTACCAGCATAAAAATAATAAATCACAAATTAAGTTCTGAAACTTTTTTTCTTTTTAATATTGTCCGACGTGCACATTTAAAATGACACAACAAAAGTATGACCAAAAATTTTAACTTAAGAATAATTTAACATTATTTTTTAATACGTTTTGCGCTAACTCGTATTTCTCGTCGGTGAAGAGTATCTATCTGGCATCATGTCTCCTCAGCAGCAACGGACAACGTTCACGTCGTAACTTAAGAAGACGATCGTTTAAAAAGTGAACTCTTATACGGCTATACCTAAAGATCACATTTCAGTATTTTGTTCAATAAAACGCGCGAAATATTTGTCTGCAGAGCGAGTTTCTTCGAAGATTTCGGCGAAGCGCTCTCGAATGATTTTGATGTACGCAGAGCGTGGCCGATCACTCCTTTGGCGATTTTGTAGAGAACTTGTCTCTTTATACCACTGTTTTGTGTAATAGATGAAGATACGGCTTACAGGAAAACTTTTCAGTTCACAGAAAATCTGCATTGGTTTTTTTCCCGCCTAAAATAGCTATATGACGGTTGCTATATTACGTGCAATTGTTTCTTCCCCTCCATCACAGTTATATATTAATTAGGGCACATTATCTTGTCGTTATAATTATGAAATATCATGATACCAGTTATCAATTAATTTATTTTAAAAAATATCAACAATTTGCATTACATATCAGCTGTTCTGTATATACCTGAAGTACTATAAAAATAAACTCAACGTTGTGAACGCTACGCTGTCAGAGTCGTAAGTGTAAGTTTTACGTTAACGCGTTCACTAGTTCTTGATAATTATCACTAGGGATTTGTACCGGATTCCATACTAAAATTTTAATGTGCTCGCAATCGACGGTGGTCGTAAACGTCAAAAAAATCTAATACTGTACGCTCAGTGCATAGAGGTTTAATCATATAAAACCTTCAAAAGGTAATAAAGATATTCTTAAAGGAAAACGCTTGAAAAATCCACTTTGTCCTTGGCACTCAGAGATGGGACTCGAATCCATGACCTTTCGCAACTCGGGCGACTGCTCTAACCATTGGGCTACCCAGGACCTAACAGGCTGACGAATTTTTAAAGCACTTGTTACCTTGTCGCTACTACAGACCCAGGGCCAAAGTGGATGTTTTTAGCATTTCTCATTAAGAACATTTTTCAGTATAGCATTGAATGAATGAATGAATGAATGATAATTTTATTTGCAATAATCACAGCACAACATATATACACATTGAAATAATTAAAATATAAAAACAAAAATAATAATAAAAAATAAAATTAAACAATCATTGTGAATGCAAACTTAATCAAATAGGTAATAATGATTTTTTAAAGCTCTATGTTGACAGACTGCTGCTACATTATTGATATCGATTTATTTTATGAAATTACTATATTATGTGTTATTTATTGATTTATTTTTAGTGTCATTTTTAGTGAGAAATAAATAATTTCATTATTAATAAATCTATGACTATGAAGGTACAACAGATTGCAAAAGGTACTATTTTGGGAACGAAAGTTTGTTAGAAGGGTTTGTTGTGGTTCAACCAATTGAAATTTAGCGCAGTTAATGAACATGGAGAAACTATTGAAACTATTTTATCGTTCACATTTGCACGTAATATCCATAATATGTTGTCGCGTTAATTTTTTGTTTGAGACAGATGTAATGATTAACTTTTTACCAAAAAGTTATTTGAAGAAGACTGTCCGATTATGCAGGCGTCTGCTATAGATTGGAGTCACGGTGACACTTGTAGCTAAACTAGGTACAGATCAGATTTCTGTACATAGGTACCCCAGATAGATAGCTGGGAAATGCATTACTGCATACCCCGGGTCGCCAGCGCGGTTAACCGGGGTTATGTGGGGCTCCCCCGTGTGGAGAATGGGGCTAGTCAAAGAGTAGGGATATACCCATTTAAACCCAGCGATGTCCCTCGCATGGAAGGCGATCCATGGGATTAGCCCGGGGGCCATATACCACGCGACCCCATAGATTCAAACTGGGATCAGATACTCATCCAACTGAGCAATACTGAACAATTACTTGCTAATTTGTTGAAAATTTCCACCAATTCGTTTACCGATCTCAGAACTTATTCTTAACAGAACTTCATCTCTTTTGGTCTTCCTAAGTTGAGGCGAAGCGAGAGTCTTCCTCAACAGCTTTGGCTAGAGTTCTATTGCTTATACTTAAGTGACAATCAATTTTTACTTTCTCACCCCCTCTTATCATTAATTCATACTTCTCACAAAGCAAAACAATCCTAAATTATTTTAATGTATTACATTGTTTTGGTCTCACAATTCCACGTAGCTGAAGGAGAATAGGGTAGATGCTACTAATGATGTCTACCGCTCAAAAGGCAATTCTCATCAAAATTTACGCTGGAAGGTTGTCAAATATTTGCAGAATCTCCTGTTTCATTGAAGGAGGGTATTCAATTAACCGGTGCCAACGCCGCGTTCAATTCTAAAGGTAATTAATGGAGTACGAACATAACATCATTAGGATGATGACGCTCTAATAAACCCGTACCGTAAGCAACAGGTGGTTTCGTCTAGATATTCCTATTTTAACTTATGATGACATACGCCTTTTAAGTTAATAAATTGTCTACGTATTTATAAGTTTTCAATACGGTATTGAGTACGGATGGAACTCGAACAAATAAACCCGAGGAAAAACTGCAACTGTTTTTCCACTGGTTCATTTGTTTGTTGTGCGGCAGGTCTTCTCAATGCTTACCTTGTTATTCATCGAGAGAAATAACTATTCAAGTATATGTTATAACCAGTGGTCGGAATTAGGTAGAGTTATTCATGTACTTACACTGATTTCATACAGCGAAAGAATAAAGTGGATTTGCCTCAAATCCCGAGATTAATTTGAAAGAGCAGAAAAAAACCCGTCATTTTTTAAATAAAAAGTTATTTACTTTTACACAATTTAAACTTGGCACGCACGACGTTGCCAAACTTACATCAATGAAAGAAAGAAGAAATAACGAAATAAAGAAATCCCGGGAAGGTCCACATTAATATCAACATTTCGATGCAAGTACATAAATAACTCTACCTAATTCCGACCTCTGGTTAAAACTTCAGCAGATATTTACACCAACTAACAAGAATTTGAGTTTTTGAATTTTGAGTAGTTCATTGGCATAGTGGATGAGTGCTGTCGCCCGCGATCGTGGTTGTTAAACAACTTTCACAAGAGTCGGTCACGGGATAGGTGACCAAAATATTTTTACCTCGTGCTTCGAGAGGTACGTGAAGCCGTTGGTCCTGGCTGCATTTGCAGTAGTTAATATCCTCCTATTCATTTTGGGCCAGCGTGGAGGGTCATGGCCCATCCTCCTTAATCATATCCATAAGGAAGATCGGAGCCCCTGTAATGGGGAAGTAAAAATAGCTGGTGATGATAAAACAAGTATTTGAATGAGTGAAGAATTATTAATACTCAGTATACTTTGCTTATTAGCTATTGGTAGTTCTTAATTCAAATCCTCATTTATCTGTTAAAAAATATATGCTTTTCAAATAATTTCTTTTCTCGACTATGGTAAGTACTAGTGTAATAAACGCTTACACTAGTAGTGTAAGCGTTTATATATTTGAATGAAATTAAGCTTTTGTTCCTGGCATACAAATAACAAAATATAACATAAATAAAACTTTCGGGACATTCATCATCACCAGCCCTTTTACGTCCCCACTGCAGGGGCTCAGGCCTTCCTTATGGATGGTTAAGAAGGATGGGCCATGACCCTCCACGCTGACTCGGGACATTCATATAAGTGAAATTCAAGCATTCGAAAATAAAAACCTTTGAATCTCGGAAAAAGACGGCGTACAAACCTCTCGAAATGATTCCGCTTTGAGCGAGCATTTTCGAGAAACCTAATTAATAAATCTTTATTAACCGGTAATTTCGAACCGTTCGCAAGCCCTGCAAGGATCAGCCCTTACATATTTTCGCTACCATAATATTAATTTCTCTTTTCATACACGCATTGCGGTTTCTATAGCTTCTGATATTACCTTTCTTTTGATTGTGAAATATGTGTCTTGGCCTCCTCGAGCTTCTACAAATTCTACATCTATTCAGATTTTCATTAAAAACTTTACTCCTTTACTTTCCTCC
Source organism: Diatraea saccharalis (assembly GCA_918026875.4). NCBI lineage: Eukaryota > Metazoa > Arthropoda > Insecta > Lepidoptera > Crambidae > Diatraea > Diatraea saccharalis. The sequence continues at coordinate 12,293,820 of OU893337.1, forward strand.
AGAATTCTTTTCACATGTCCGAATCAACAGAGTATGACCTCTGTTTAATATTATACTGATCCTATTTTTCATATCAACATATTAATATCCTTGCTCGCACCATACTACTTATACTCATTTATATTAATCGAGAGTAGCTCGGTGGCGTAGTGGGCAAGCATCGCAGCCCGTGATCATTTTTGTTAAGCAACTTTCGCAAAGGTTGGTCACGGGATAGATGACCCAAATTTATCCGAGTCACTCCGTGTCCTCACCCACGAGGAAGGCCTGAGCCCCTGTAGTGGAGACGTGAAGGTGATGATGATATTAATCGATGGTGTCAGCACGTGGAGTGCAAGTTATCTTTGCGGGCTTATTTGATTGGACGATATACAAATAAAAAAAGCCAAATAAATCGCCAGTAATTAATGTAAAGTAGCCATTAGTGTTTTCTAGTATTACTTCTATTTCTTTTTTATCGCCTTATTAATAATGTACGAAAAAATCTTTGTCTATGATTCTATTATTTAAAAAGATGCACTTTTACTATTTTTTTTTCTTAAAACTTGCTAATTTACTTACAAATTATAAATTAATTATCTGAATTCGTAAAAAAAAAATTAAGTTGTACAGTAAAGTAGAGGGCAACCCGGTGAAATAACCAGAATCCATGCTAAAATATTCTAACCCTTTGACTATACATATTTAGAAAAGAGAGAAAATATCTGACTGGCTTAAAATAAAATGCTTTTCATCAATCAAAAACAATATTTGATCAGTAACATTGATATAGTTTAATTAACTACTTATAAAAAATTGGCAAATAGCCTAAAAGAATATAATATGTTTTTATAGAAATCCATAAGTATAGGTATAATTTCTAATATACTTTGCGATTTCTATACTAAATTCGCGTAAGAAAATAACTATTTGCTAGATACCAATAGTTCATTTCCCAAATAGTAAAAGGGGTACAGACTATTATTATATTACAAAGCTCTGCTGCCCGTCCATCTGTCTGTCCGTTTGTCATCAGGCTGTATCTCATTACTTGTGATAGGCAATTGAAACTTGCGCAGATGATGTATTCATGTTTCTGTTATTACATGCTCCATTACAACAAACGTGATTTTTTGCTTTTTTCATAGATAATTTTCAATAGTACAGAACCCTTCACGTACAAGTCCGACGCGCACATGGCCGGTTTTATCCTTATGTGGTAAAAATCTGATAACGGGTATTTATTAAATACATAGGGGAGACTGGGACACTTGATCCCCCCTTTTGTTTTTTGGCCCTTATTTTGTAAATATTGATCCGATTTAAATTATTTTTGTACTAAAATACGTGAAATTTTATTAGCTATACTAAGTATAGAAGCTAATGATATCGGTATAAAAATTAAATAACCAGCGTACGAAAACTTCGTACAGAAAATGATATCAAGTGTCCCTTATATATGTCTGACTTGATCCCCACTATGTGGAACACTTGATCCTGGCAGGAACAAGTCTCCCACATATAGGATCATATGATGCCAATACAGAAGAAAATGAAAAATATGTTTAAAATTTATTATTTTTATTTCAATATTATTGATTTATTTCCTTAGTAGTAAAAGGTGGAAGGTACCTATAGCATTTATACAAAACTCCCCATCATACCATCACACTACCCGGGTGATGAGTGCGCGAGACTGCTGAGAAGCTGGGACATCCTTGCTTATTTTAGCGTACACTTTATAGTTTTATCGGTTGGACTTTTCTTTGACAGTAAAAATTTTCTCGACAGTGAAGAGTATCTTCCTGGCATCGTGTCTCCTCAGCAGAAACGGAAAGCGTTTGCGTCGTAACTGACGAAGGCGATCGTTTAAAAGGTTAACTTTCTTATGGATATAGGCCTCTTAACAACCTTTAGATCATATTTCAGTATTCTGTTCACTGAAACGCGCGAAATAATAGTCTCTTGGCTCCCGGGAAAACTTTTGGCACGGGGAAAATCTGCGTCGGTTTTTTTTCCCGCCTTAAATAGTAAAATGACAGTTGGACATAATTTTTTCGTACCCCCATCAACAAAAAATTAATTTTGCGATACAAATAAACTAAAAGTTAACATTTCAAATTCAATATCGATAAAAAAAATAACAGCCAGTAACATTTTGTTTTATTTTTCAGTAAAAAGTTTTTTCTTGAAACTTATGAACACACGAGGTACATGATACATTTTTTTGGCTTATAAACTATAGTAATACCAGTTTCGTCTACGTTCCAAAGTTGATCGGGACCAAAATTATAGCGCTGCAATAAACTTTTCAAATTTTCAAAGAAATTTTTAACGTTGTGTCTGTTAAAAGTAATTATCGTAAGTCAAAATGTAATCAATTTAGAACTCTTATATATACTAATGTTATAAAAAGGAAGAGTTTGTTTGTTTGCATCGAGTGGGCTCCGAAATTACTAGACAAATTTGAACACTTCAGCTACGGGAAGCTATAAGAATAAAAAAAATATATTTATGAACTACCTAACATCCATGTCAGCTTAATAATCTTTCCATTCCCAGAAATTCGGCTGCGATTTGCGTAAAATACGGTGTTTCGATGCGGAGGTAATTAATTTTTTTTAAATTCTTTTTTACTATGGAACAGTCGTGGCTTTGGATGAATAGATTGGTGACTATAATTGATGATTGATTTTCTATAGAAGAAAAATTAATGACCATACGAAATTATTAAGAGAGGTGCCATTACGTATTTACTAGACCATTTCTTTCGCACGTCACGCAACTGGGAACATGATTGTCTTGTTTCAACCCTTATATATATGACGCGCACGGAAACGCTAAGGTTAATGTCTACTGGGGAACATGGTATCGAAACGAATAGGGAGAATGGGCTATGATCCGTCACTCGCATCTAGTGCGGTTTTAACGAAACCATTGCAAATGCAGAGAGCAAACAAAGTCTTCACGTGCCTTTCAAAGAACGGAAGAACTCGAGATTAAACAAATTTGATCACCCACACTTTGACAGGCCTTCCCGAAAGTGGCTTAACTTCTGCATCGTGGATTGAACTTGTTTACCACTACTCCATTGAACACCTCAACTATATTGTATGACATATCAATGTTTATGTTTTATCTCCTTATTATATCATAATATCTCATATTTACGTAATTAGCAATTAGAGATTGTCAGTGAATATACTCGGGGTTATTGTTGTTTGGACAATAATATTTGTATTTCCATGATCCCAAATAAGCCGAGATTACGCTTAAAGGGTTAATGTATCGTATTGAACAGATGCCATAATCCTTAATAACGCGGAATGCTTAGACGTTGAAATGTTATTTGTCTTTAAAATCGAGTTTGAGATTTTGTAGGGCTCTCACTAATTCCAATTCTATTATACCACTTTCGAAACTTAACTATAAACTAATTTTAGTATGGCGTTATTTAAACGTTATTCCATAATTACACGCAATCAAAGAAATATAGGGCAGATGATCTGGTTTTTGACATTTTACTTTTCCTTCTTTCTTTCTCAATGGCAGTGCTTTTGTATATAATTTTACCAATGATTTTGAGGATTACGAAGAACTTTGACATAGCACAATTATTAACGTCATTAGTTTTGTCATAATGCAACATTTTTCATGCTAAATTAATAATGTTCTTGTTAATTGCCTTTGCGTTAGTTAGAAGGCGTTGAATCGCCAAATGGCCAAAACGGGGGCAGTGGCCAAAGCCTGGTATTCTGCCCTGACTACACTCCTATATACCTAAGTACCTACACTCCTATATAAGTACTGTTATACGATATATTGAATTTCCTTCTGTTATCTTCACAGTTATCTTAGTTATTTGATGATGGCGCAATGGCATGGAGTAGCAGTGGTTAGTGATAGTGGTTATGTTGGATAATAGTATATTTATAGTTCATTTATAGTTTGATTCCATCTATAGGAAAGGCCTGTAACCTGCAAGCAGTGATTATTAATCTTAATGTTGACGACTTATTAACATAATTGAAAACTCAGTTTAACAAGATAAGCTAGATAAACTTATTATCAAGATAATCTACATTTAGTCTACTTTGTGCAACATAATCTAACACTGGCATGAATTTTCTGGGTGATAATAAGATTATTGTCTCGTAAACCAAGTTACACTTTACTCATACGCCGAATTACACTTAAGTCCATTCAAGGGGTGTGCTTAATTCAATAAAAACAAATGAACAAACACTATTATGTACAATAAAATTAGGCTTGCATTTAGAAAAATTAATTTTACTTTATTACATTTTTCTATTACATAAATGAATGAATTGTTTGATATTATTTAGATAACGAAAAAAATCGCATTAGGCTGATTTCAAAGAAATCAGAAATATACTCGTATTTAAAATAAAACCATCCTAGTTTTGCCTCAGGTACTCGACGGGGTATGTGCATCTCAACTTGCCTGGTTAGTCAAAAAATAATAATGTTAGCAACTTGAATTTGTCATGTTACTAGGGACCATTTTATTTTGTCTTTCACAATTTTTGGTTAATATATTTTGTACAGATGGTTTAAACCTAATACTAAAATAATCCTTGTTGCATAATAGGAATGCATTTAATTATACTTAAATTTGAACGGTATTGTTTCTCTTCTCGTACTATCGCGAGTACCTTGCTTTTATCTGTACAGGCGAATTTAACTTAATGGTAGTAAAAATATTTATCTATAACAGTTTTATCCGCCTTGATAATGCAGTGTATTGTACTGACAGTACAATACACCCATTAACCCCAAGCACTCTTAAGGTGGGACTCGAATCCACGACCTTTCGCAATCCGGGCGATTACGATCGTGGGTTCGAGTCTCTATTTTATTAAGAATATTTTCCAGTATAGCATTGTGAATACAAAATTGATTACATATAAATAATTATATAAATAGACATCGTAGAAATAAAGGTGACGCCGTCAAAGCAACCACTAACACTGCGGGTGTATAACATTTCTGTGCACTCTCTATCTTATCGAATTACGCTTTCATTACACCACAAAGCTTTAAACATAACCTAATTACTCAAAGGGATACCAATGTTTAGTCGTCATTAATATTCTGTGGTCGTTTCATTAATTTAGCAACAGCGTTTAAGGCGAAACACCTAAATAAACCAGGCTAGTAAAACGTTTCGTGTTTATAATTAATTGAATACTCTCTTATAATAACTAAAAACTTGTCGTAATTTCGAGTAAAACGGGTATTCAATAATTAGAGATCGGATTATATGTGATTACTTATTAAATATGCATGTTTTAATCCTTTTGATCAGTTGTTGCATATTTAATGACTTTTCATGGCGTTACGTGCGATGCAATGAAGCTTTGCACAAATTTAACGTTAAAGGTAAGTTTGAGTAAAACGGACATTCATTAATTAGAGACCGGATTATATGTGATTACATATGCGTTCGTATGTTTTGATCCTTTTTTCCAGTTGTTGCATATTTAATGACTTTCCATGACGTTACGTGCGATGCGATGAAGCTTTGCACAATTTTAACGTAAAATATCTAGATACTAACATAAGGATTTTAAGATATATCGGATATCGAATTCTGTATAAAATGTAAAATATTTTGTAAACTTTAGGTAACCTATACGATATTATAAATAATGAATAGAGAAGTTCGATGACGCAGGGGTTACCGTACTGGATCTGCGATACGGTTTATTACATCGAACTCCTCCGTGCTTCAGAAAGCGCTTTCAGCCGTTGGTACCGGCTGAATCTGCAGTCTTTAACACCCACTAATCCGCACGACGCGTGTTACGGGTCATGACCTATTCTCTCTATTTCATTTGATACAATTCCATTCATATGAAGGCCTGAGCTCCAGCAATGAGGACATTAATAAGTTGGTGATGTTGCCGAAAAAATAATTAAAAAAAGGAGATAAACATCAAAATTAAAACATTAGTTTTTTTATTTATTAGCATTAAATATTTCAGCACTTTTTTGCTCGTTTTGTAAACTTTCTATGTTGTCTATAATGTAATATCTAAAATAATACAATAGTTAAATCGAACCGACAATAGCTATCGTCGAAAATGTCTAGGCAATACAATGAAAACAGTACATTATACCATGCAAATAAAATGGAAACCATCCATTTAATAATCCATAACTACATTATCTTAGTCACACGTAATCAAAGAAATATAAGATAATAAAATTATTATTATGCAATTATAAAATACCTATTACTACTGATGTCATACTGCAAGTTGCTCAAATGACCATTAAAATTTTCATTGGCTTTTCAAAGCGACATTACCCATACAAATTTGCAATCATTAGAGCTTAAAGGCGTCATTAAATCTTAATGGACGTTTGTTCAACTGACGGTTAGTTTTTTACACAATAGTTGATGATAGGATCAAAACTATTATGCAATGGAATATACCTCTTTTCCGTGTTCTGTGGGAATATGGATGATAACATGTTTTTTTTTTTGTTTGTCTATCAAATAGATTATTGAAGAATATTGAACACGTATTTTTATTTTTTTGCATAACCAATGAATAACAGCGATACATAGAGTTGAAATATCGCAAGACGTCACATCTTTGTACATTTTCTATATAAGTGTGACGTAGCGAGCCAACAACTTGACGGCTATTATCTAAGCCATTTCTTGTCACTATATATCTATTGCTACTACCATTATTAAATATTTAAACTTTTTATTATATTTTCATTTTCGGTTAGCTTTTGAAATGCTATTTTTAGAGGGTAATACAATCATAAAAAAGTCTTGTAAATTTAAACTTAAAGACTATTTGACTATTCTATTACAAATCAATCAAATATTCATGAAACATTATGAAAAAAAAGCGTAATATAAAAGATGTCTCGCAAATTCGAAGGAATTTAATCCAAGGGTCTGACGTCATAAAATGTGGTTATTGCTCGATGTTAGAGAAAATCTTATTAGATACCCTTAATCCTTCGACTGTGAAAGATTTGAACGAAGAATTTGTGGAGTGACCAGCGAAGATTCAATCGGTTGAGGAAAATCCGGAACCGACTATAGATAGAGCGATATAATGAAATAGCTCATTAAATCGCATTTTTTTATAGGATGTGTAAAGGTAACATGCGTCTCTGTATATCTCGTTGGGGCAATGAGATAGATAGAGAAAGTGGATACGAATTGCACTACAAAAATCGTTTTTTATTAATTACTCGCAAACTTTTGCGACTGTTGTTAAGTGCTGTGCCAAACTTATTGACTTTTAAAAACTTATAGAGCGTATTGACGCTTTATAAGTTTTTTTACTTTTCATTATTCTTGTACATTTTTTCTATCTACAAAGCCAGTCAGTAATTTTGGGTATAGCTCTTAGGAGATCGCCTAAACCAAAACTTGGATCCTATGTACAATTATAATTAGAATATAGGTTTTTTAGTAACCTAGAAGATATTAACTATGCGCTTATATTAATTATTATGCTTTAAACAATAGACAATATTAATATTCAATCAAAAGAAGTTTTAATATTAATTAAACCTAAAAAACGCCGGAGTTTATTACAGCTCTAGTGAGATTAAGTAGATGTGAGGTCGCAGCATGTATAAGTTCAAATAAGTCACGAGAAACTTTAATAGGTTTTCCTTCGAATCTAATGTCAGAAGTATTAATATTTTCACGTGCAACTGTGTATCGTTTTTTTAAACTTTTTAAACGTTTCCATAAACTCAATATACACTTGATAAAATGTAATGACAAACTGTAGTCGTTGAAATAACCGTTACTTTTATAATAGCCTTTACACATTAGTATATTATCTTTACATGATTTGTAAATTTATTTACAGGTAGTTCAATTAATGTCTGCTGAACTTAATTAACCTTGGAATCTTGGAATGTCAAGCTTATTTTTATTTCCTTTATTAAAATTATTATCACTTTTTTGGAAACGAATCATAAGTTTTCTCTCATATTGGTACCAAAAATAACACATTTTCACTAACTTAATATTTTAAAATTAATTACATATCGTAATTTTCACGCGACTTCACTCGTGTTTATAACCTATGTGACCCGCGCATAATGTAGCTTCCGTATGTAAAAGAATTTTTGAAATAGATCCAGTAGTTTCAGAGGCCATACTATACAAACAAACAAGTAATTAAATATTTTTTTCTTAGAATATTATTATAGATCAATGTAATTTTCATAATACTGCGAATTTAATGGTCTTATTACTTAATTGTACCTAGAGCAAAATAATAATAATACCTCTGAAATGTCAGAATAGATGTTATATATTTTATTTAATTAATCATACATGTCAATCCGTACCCTATTACTTATAATCATTTCAGAGATTTCTCTACGAATTTTTAAATATTGTATTACTATAAGTCTGTACATTCACCACAAAATTAATTTTATTCTTAAACATAAAAATTAAGTCGCAATAATTTAAGCATATTCTGTTATAAAGACATCCTCAACTTGACGTCGACTACATTCTGTAATAGAAAAGAGGTTTATTAAAATAGAATCTACTTCTAAAGGTAATATTTCATTAAAGCTCCATGTCGTGACTTAGCAGAAGTTAGGTATAATAAACTTTTAAAGCTTTATTTTTGAAGAATCTCTTGAGTCAATTCTATGTTTAGTTTATTGTTGATTATCGGTATAAGCTCTCTTTACTTAATTTTATACAGGATACACTATAGAATTACAGAAGTACTTCATAGAAACACCATTAAAAAATTCTCATATCAATGAAAGTTATATAGCTAACTCTTTATCAAAGCATTTAATTTTACTAAGTAAAATACATACATAATTATTCAAGGCTGTTAAGTGTATCATTTACGTCCCTATAGAAATTATAATTTAAAGGCAATTATTAAAAACTTGCGAATATTAGGGCACCGCCCGAAAAATGGCACGAAACGTGTCATTAGGGATTAGCACGTAGCGTCCGTCGCGTCGGCGTGAAAGCCTTAATTTTAATTGAATTAAGAGAGCGAACAACAAATTGTTAATACCAAAGTGATTGACTATAAAAGAAATAAGGATTAAATCAAATAATTTTTAAGTATATATTAAAGCGCTGTATCATATTTCGAAGTGAAAACGCTAGGTTAAGATTAATAAGTTAGTCAATATGTAGGCAATATCTTGGAATTAAATATCATTGTGATAACTTCTCTCTGTTATTCTGTGCTTTAACAACTTACGCAAAGTCTCTCATTGGAGGAGTGACCGAAATTCAAAAAACCTTCGCATATTTGAGTGAAATGAAATGAAATGAAAATATCTTTATTCAAGTAGGCTATTGTGTTACAAGCACTTTTGAATCGTCAAAAAATATTTTTTTTCCCCTACCACTTGTTCAGGACGTCTTTTAGCTGACAAGAAGAACAAGCGAAAGAAACTTACCAGCTCTTTATCATAAGTAATGACATTTACATAAATCATGTCATTACCAAAATAATATGTATTATCACAATAATAAATACAACTTTCAAAGTCTGTAGGACATAGGTTGAACATATAATTAGTCTTTATAGAACAAAGCGAAGGCTATTAATTACGGAGTAGTACCTGAGAACAAATTGAAATGTATAAATTCAAAGAAAATTTCAATATTAGTATAGCCGTGACATTTATAATCTACCTAATAATTTTAAATGTTAATCTGTGTTTGACATAAAGGAGTTTATTCATTCTCTCTGATCTCATGATATCTGTTTAATTTGTAACATTAAAAATTATTAACTGACTTTTACAAAACTAAAAATAACAACTTACAAAGTGACAAAATCTTTTTTTTACGGTTAGAGAAAAGTAACCGAAAATAGAATATAATCCTTAATATTGGGATATTGAAATTTCTTTTGTTTTGCTGTAACTTCGTCCTTGTATAATGTAGCTTTGAATAGGTGTTTTTTTTTTAATCAGCCAAGTAGTTTCCCAGTTTATTCAATGCAAACAATATTTCCTCTTTATAATAAAGGTAGGCTCCTTATAATATGGATTTTTTTTGCGCTATTTAGGTATAATTTCTATTAATGTATTTTAAAGTTTAATTACCTCTATAGTAATGTAGGGGAAAAAAAAGGCGATCGTGGCTTGAAATAACTTATATTTCTTATCCACATGCGCCACCGCCACTCGAGCTATCTTGTTATTACTTGCTCTTTAACGAAACATGAAACTTCCTTCTTCACAACATTTACAACTAATGCGCGATGTGGAGCAGCTGCCACATTACTTGTAATTAGAAAAGATTAACATAAATATATCTAATGTCTAGATACATTTAATATGAGTGCTGTTGCTGAAGTTAAACGTTACGTTCTAATTTGAGGTTTATAACCTTTGTAAGATTGCCTTTACTTAAGTAACTTAAGTTTAAAATGGTTTGAGTACGGTTTGAGAAGTCTTCAACTTTAAATTCTCGATTCAGAAATCGGTTGTTAGTCATGTCATAAGTTTCATAACTGAAGTCCCGATCGGCAGTAGCCCCGCGTAGTGGGTAATGTGCCATTCTCCCTATTCAATTCGTTTCCATTCATAGTCAATACGGGATATTAATAGCCTTATATATTAATATCACTAAGATTTATATGGGATAATGATATAAGTAAAACAATTAAAAGGTATTTCGAAAGCAAGCTTTTGTTCAAAGTATTAAGTTGAAAGTCAACCAAAACCATATTTTTGCAACATAAAAATAAACACAATAATAACAATTCGGGAAAAAATAAAAGAGCTTATTATAACTTGTTTGGTACTTACAAATCATATATAAGTATTCACCAATCTGGGCTATTAAAAATGATTATGAAAGCTAAAAAGAAACTTTTAAGTATCTTATCAATTAGAATATAAATCTCTAGAACTTTAATCGAGGCATTTAATTGAAAAATTCTTTTACCATTTGGAAGATATAGTGATCCAATTGCTACGTTTTATCCGGGTTGACAAATTAACCGCAAGACGCTCGGTAAAGTACTTCTTTTTCGTAAAGAAAAAAGCTAAGTGCGAGTCGGATTCGCGCATGAAGGGTTCCTTACCGAAAAAAATCACCTTTGTTGTATGGGAGCCGCCATAAATATTCATATTACTATGTTTATTTTTATTGTTGTTATAACGGCAACCGAAATACATTATCTGTGAAAATCTCAACTGTGTAACTCTCACGGTTTCATGAAATACAGCCTGGTGACAGACAGCAAAGTCTTAGTAATAGGTTTCCCATTTTACCCTTTGGGTACGGAAGCCTAAAACGAAGATATTAATTCTTAACGATAATTATTTTCAACTAGCTAATTTCCGGCAACTTCGCCCGTGCAAATTTATCACACCACGTATGATGTAGGTGATCCAGTAGTTTTTAAGCATATTACATACAAACAAACTGTATGATATAAATGAACCGCTATTATTAAAAGATTCAAGTTACTTCACAAACTCTTTATTTACTTAAAAATTTTATCACATTACACGTTAGGTATATGTTTTAATGGTATAATAAAGTATACCTATTTAAATTAATATTGAATTAAATTATGGAGATGGCACGAATGTTGTCTAGATTACAGCCGAAAGACAGAGAGAGAAAGAAGAATGAAGAAGTAAGACAGCTATATAATTAGTACATCAATACTAAACAAAAAATCAAATATTTTCTCTAAATAAAATTAGTAGGTATTTATCCTGAGGGTAGTGCTCCTTCGCTAAATCACTTTCTTTCTAACTATATCCACTTGTTTCGGTCTTTTGCTTCGTGAAGGGCCTTGTGGAGACTGGTATCCAACGGTGACTGTATTTGGTCTGACCATTTTAATGGGTTGTAGCCTCTTGATCGATTCCTGTCAACCTTGCCTGTCACCATGTCTTTGTTCGAGGTTGACACCGCCTTTTACGATTCTGCGGAGACAGATGGTGGATAATCTGATTTTTATATCGAGTTAACGCAGAAAGATACTTTCGTACGGAAAGCAGTCGAAGGAATCCGAAACATCCTCCTCTAACAATATAATATTAATATAGATTATTATAAAATTATAAATATAAGATAAATGTATTATAATTATAATAATAATAATCATTTATTGCATGTCACATAGTATAAAGTTATTCAATAATTAGTATAGTTCATGTGACACCCTGTTAGGGTGGAGCAAATACAAATTTAATTTCAAATAATTTAAATTAAAATAATAATATTAATATTAACAAAAAAATAAATAAAAAAAACAGTTCCTTTTTTTACAGTTTCAGTCCTAAATAAATTAGTAAAGTTTTACATTTCCCTAAAACATATATTTTCGTTACTATGTAATACCTATTTATTATTAAAAAATTTGTCAATATCATAATAGCATTTGTCAATGAGGTATGTTTTTAAATGTTGTATAATTGGGTTGAAGTGTTTTATTTGCTTTATTTTGTTCGGTATGTTGTTGTTTCGTCATGATAATTTTTAATTTAGAAAATCCTAGCTTTATTTTGTTTTGATCGCGGTCGCGCCTTTTATGCTTAGTGGTTTTGACAGGAGAATACAGGTTTTCATGTTTTCTTACAAAGGGTTTAGCCGGATACGTATGACGAGTCAGCCCCCAAATGGGAATCGATATTGAAACTTATGTTTTAATATCGACTTGATGTTCAAACACGATTTATGTACTTTTCGCGACCGACTTCCGCTTTGACCTTGAGATAGAGAGCAAAATATCCGTATGCTTGACTATTACTGAATGTGATATATCTCTGAAGCTAATTAAGATAAAAAAGTGAAACTAACGCAAGGTGTTAGGTTACATTACAGAGTATGTCACATATATTTTTTTATAATTTTTAGAATAAAAAATTACATTAAAAAAATAAAAATAAAAAAAAACATGTTTTTTTTCTGAGTTCTCTGTGACTTACAATCACGAAATTAATATATGTGATGCTCCTTTGTGTGCTCTATCACCCATAAAAATTGCGTGAAAAAAAAGTTGGTGCAACACAACGAAAAAAAATTATATGTGATTCGCGCCTTGTAGTGTGAGTGTATAAACAAACAAGTTCGAACTTGTTATCGAGCTGTTTACTGCATCGTTTGTTTAGCTAAAGTAGCAGTCATTTGTATTACACAAGAAGGCAGTTTGGGACTAAAATCTGTCATAGGTATTTTGTATCAGCATTTTGAAATTATTAACTATCGAACCAAATCATTATTAAGTAATAATGTCGAAAAAGTGTAAAAATTGTAACAAGTACAGTACCTGTGTAAGATTCCTGGTTATAAAAAAATTATAAAGAATGAAGAAGAAGCTAAAGTGTTTAGTGACTGTTTGAATAAAATCGTAATAGTTAATGATATTTTTTGTGAGAAGTGTCGACTTATCCCATATATTAACAAAAAAGCTTCTACTTCTAAATGTGCAGCATTTAACTTGGCCGAAATAATGGACGATCAAAATAATCTCTCAGTACAATATGTGAAATCAGCACCTAATATCATCAAAGCAGAAGTGAAATCAAGACATATAAATAGAAAAGTCTATCGAATTTACATTCACTATATTTCCGAAAGTAATGACTACAATAGTATTCTTCGTTATTGCTGTGCTTGCCCCAATGGCAAACGTACAGTGGGATGCTGTTCTCATGTAGCAGCTATTATTTATTATCTATCATATGGATGATATTTGTCCAAAATCGTACATCCTGCTGAGGTCCTAACTAAGTTATTTGCGACTCAAAGTGTTCCGATTGTAATTAATTACAACAGTGACGATGATTAATATTTTGTTTCTTGTATTGTGATAGACACGAAAAAGTAATAATAATAAGTATTGAACACTGGCTGTTTTTTTTTTCATTTCTTTTTTAACTATTATCCCATCTCTTAAGACTAGTTACTTATGTTTTAAAACAAGCTGATGTGAAATTTCGAAAAAAAACAATGATGTAATGTGAAAACCTTATAATACAGGGGTATACCATAAGACAGAAATCACATATAATTTTTTTTCGTTGTGTTGCACCAACTTTTTTTTTATGGGTAATAGAGCACACAAAGGAGCATAACATATATTAATTTCGTGATTGTAAGTCACAGAGAACTCAGAAAAAAAACATGATTTTTTTATTTTTTATTTTTTTAATGTAATTTTTTATTCTAAAAATTATAAAAAAATATATGTGATATACTCTGTAATGTAACCTAACATCTCGCGTTAGTTTCACTTCTTTATCTTTATTAGCTTTAGAGATATATCACATTCAGTAATAGTCAAGCATACGGATATTTTGCTCTCTATCTCAAGGTCAAAGCGGAAGTCGGTCGCGAAAAGTACATAAATCGTGTTTGAACATCAAGTCGATATTAAAACATAAGTTTCAATATCGATTCCCATTTGGGGGCCGACTCGTCATACGTATCCGGCTAAACCCTTTGCACGCTTCAAGGATATACAAACAAATCAATGTCAATATGGTATGATTTTTAAAGTGAGGTCTACAGGAATCCATTTTGTCAATGTAGGTTAATATTCGTATAAATACCTTATAGCATACTTAATGCTGCCGCCATTTGTAATAAAGTTTAAATAAATAAACAATACATTGGTATTTTATTAAAAAATATCACTAAACATACCGTAACAAAATTAGTAAATACTAACTGATATACGGCCAGGTGCACAAACTTCCATTAAAGTTAATGGGTTGTGGCTTTAACCTCTAATGAATGTCCAAAATTTGCAAAATAGGAATGGTAATGTGGTATTACCTAAATTACCCGTAATTTGAGTGGACGTTTCTGCAACTCGCTGATTTTAAGTTATTTTATTTAATGATTAAATTATGTTGTGTTACGAAGTTTTGTATATAATTAAATTAGAATGAAGTTACTATTTAGGCACATTAATTTATTATGGGGAAAGACATCAATCAAAGTTACGAGGGACTTTGGTTTAATCAAACTAATAACTTTAATAGGAAGTTATTAATATTCACTTATGAAGTACCCTTCTTTATTATCTTATCTAAAACATGAGCAAATTTTTAATCAATTATTAAATAATCTATGTGACATATGTTATTAGGAATTTTATATACGTCGGTTTTAAAAATCGTAACATTTCAATAGATACATCAGTAATTTTTTTAATTTTTGTTTTCGTTAATATGAAAAAAGACATCTTTAATAATTTAACAAAATGTTACTGCAGGTGAAGAATTTCGAGAAAGGGAAAACACAAATCAAATTCTAATGTCGTAAATAGTTCAGTTACCGAAATCGTAGCATCGATTAGTTATAGAATAGGCCCCCCAGACATTGACCTTTGTGGAATTCGCATCCCGGTTCCCGCAGACAGGGACGCAATTACTTTCGTATAGTTCCGAGAATCAAAAACTTCGAATCAAGAGGTAAAAATATAAACAAGTCAACCAAGAAGCGTATGTTACAATAGATATTAGTTTTACGCTTTTCGGGTCTTTAAAGAAACGTAGATATAACCATTAATTGTGGAATCAACCTTCATATGCGCTTTAAAATTAGACAAAGGCATAATGTAAATGATCCAGCGTGATTGACGCTCCTTTCAAAATGAATAATTCAATACGGAAGTCATTGCTGATATCGAGACTCTTTGCAATTCAAAAAGAGGTTTGACAAATGTAAACAGTTTTTTATCTAAAGGAAAAATCCTACATCTACAGGATATCCGTATCCGACGCTAAATTAGAATTTTTTACAAAAAAAAATCTTATTAAACTTAATACGATACTTTACAGAATCATTGCCACGTTTATCCAAAAAGGCAACAGGGGGTTCCCCTGTTGGAATCTGTTTTTAATCAATACTTTTATGGCATATGAAAATGGAATATTATCTATGAAATTAGAAACATTTACTTTCAGAAATATAATAAACTAACTATTTCGTAAATTATAGCCTATGTATACCCGTGTATGATGTAGTTACACGTAGGGGAAAGAATTTTTAAAAACGATGAAGTTATTTTTGGAGCATGTTCAATACATACAAACAATCACACCTGTCCTCTTTGTAATATTAGTATAGATAATGATAACCCAAATAATTGTAAACTGTGTAACAAAGTTCTCATTCTAGTTATTCTATGCATAAAATATTTTAATAGGAATTGAAATAAAAACATCTAATTATTAATCTGTTTAAACTTTATTCAAATATTATTTTTTTTATAAGTACACCTTCCGTGAACGATCACATCATTTTACTGGCACTACCCAAATGGTGTTGCCCGAATTGAACTATAAAATAAATTTATTTTTTTAACAAAACAATAAAGTAATTTTAGCTCCCGTCATAATACCACCGTCATGAATAACGACGGCATAAGGTGAGCTGAGTTATAGCTTGACTCGACTAAAGCATATTTTGAATTCATGGATACTACTACTTTATTAGAAATTGTATTATTATGGACGATATTTATTGTTAGCGCAAATTTGCTTGCGTAGGTATTATACCTCCTTACAAAACATTGTCGGCGCAAAGTCCTCTTCTATTTATAGGGCTTTAAAAATTGGATTAGTCAATGCTTCTATTAAAAATAGCATCATCGACATGTTCGTATAATACAATAAGGTAATTCTAAAATTAACTTTTGTGACTAGAAGCCTCGTGTTTGCTTCGAAGATGTATCGTGACTAAAATAAATTCGATAGCAATGCAACTCCATTTTCGGAGGTTTATAATTAATTTTGAAAGGATACGATTAATTAATCGGGTAGTTATTAAAGCGTTTTTGTGTTTAGACTTCCTCCGATACGATGGAATTACTAACACTACAATGAAAAGTAATAATGAACAAATCTTACTAAAATTGTAAATGTGAAATTATTTATTATTTGTTTCAGCAGAAATAATTACAGGGATTTGCCATATGAGAGAGCTAATAATATACATTATAAATAAAAAACTAATTTTGAGAAATTTTCAAACAGCAACACATTCTCTTTCTTTTTATTGTTAGTTATTTTTTGAATATATAGATTGTCTCTTTTTAGGTTTAGTGTTAACAAAATAATGCCACTTCAATGGCGAGTCAATAATCGCATTTTCCCACTGCTTTGTTCATCTAACGCCAAATATTATTAGAGCAACAACGTTTTGGTGAATCAATGATTAGTTATTTTGCGATATCGTGACAAAACTGTCTTTTTTTTTAAAGACACTATTCACACTTTATAATTACGTTGACATTTTTATCTATTGTTTATTAGATTTAGTTTGTTTCTATAAAAAATAATGAGGTTCGAAAATTATATAGTAAAAAGGAAAGTAATGTTTTTATCACAATGAAAAATTTTATCTACGCCGATTTTAATATTCTTAATGTGGACTTTATGTCCGTTTTTTAAGGTATTAATAAAATAAACGATTCTGTACAGGTATAAAAAGATCGTAAACCATTTGGCAAAGAATTTCATTACAATTAAAGGATTCAAAGAATGTTTCAAATGAAATAGGTTTCGTTAATCTGACAGTGTAATTTCAACAAGACGTTTATTAATTTGATTCATTTAAATCACTTTAATGTAAAATTTAGAAATTATATCCAGCCTCTTAATTTATAATTACAAGATTTCAACTAAATGTCAACAACGTTTTATGTAAATATGCTTGTTTCCAAAATTCTACTAATAAAGAAATACTCTGAATGAGATTAGTCTAAAAATATCCATGTAAAATTTTATTAGGTATTTTATAACGAATAAAATGTCTCATGATTCATAAAAAATAGCGCCATAAAGAAATGTCTAAACCTAGTGTAATTTTAATAAATATTATTAAAAAAACAAACTCAAAAGACTTGATTCCCAGTTTAAATAATTAAATGAAAAGGAGATAGAAGGGAATCTGTGCAGATATACAACTCGTAAAATATGAAGGGCACTTATAAAATGTAACCATTTCTATTAGCCTTGTTAGCAAACATTTTATTTTATAATAACACTGGCTCGTAAAAGACTACACATTCGTTTCACTATAACGTGTAGCTCTTACCGCTGAACTGTGATATTTAACAGACCAAAAGGAATGGAATGTGGCATTTGGTTTTATTTTTTACATTTTAGGTAAATAAATTAAACGTATCCTCCCATTATAGAGAGAGATAATAAAGACTTTTCAAAGATTTTGTGGAACTTAGCGACAGTCTTTGTTTGATTGGTCCATCGCCAGGGCCAGGGCCTGTTGTACGCGGATGAAATTTTGTAAAATAACGAATCGTTTTTCTTATAATTTTGTAAAAATCATTTTCGTGGATATTATTTCTGCCTCAGACGCAGTATCAAATACTGCCTTTGTTGCATCATAGATTATCTAAAAATGCATTTCTTACCACTGTAAGATCTTACCGGCTTTCATATGATGTATTCAAAGCATGTTGGAATACGTTGTCATCAAAGCTGGCAAAAATATCTTCACTTTAAGTCATTAGATAATTGTAAATCAGGTTTAATATTATTTATTCAAAAAAGCTTATTTGAATAACAATATTTTAATGAAGCACTTTTAAATCGTCTATGAGTTTTCTAGTTGCCATCTCTTCATTACGCTTTTTGGATAATAAAAGGAACCATATACACTTATTTTAAGTATTCCTCCTTTTTTTCTATTTAAAGACTCTTTTCTTTTGATCTTGTGCATATAAATAAAATAAAAGAAAAATTATATCAATACATATGAAATACTTTTTTGTCTAATGTAGAAAGCGGATCAGTAAAATTGACAGTTTTAGTTCACTTCAAGAATCTTTTGCAAGACCTGGTCATACTTATGATGGGTATGACCAGGTCTTGCAAAAGATTCTGGTCATGATGGGTGATACTTATCAGCGGTAATGGGTTAATAATTTAGACGTGCATAAAGTTATAAGAATCGGGTCCAATATTTTCTTTATTAGTGCTATATATTAAATAGTTGAATAAGTTCAAATGGTTAAATATTTAAATTCAATATCATTTCTTAAGCTGTTGCAAGCACTTGCGAAAGTCGAGAGCTTTGCCATCGTTTGCAAATCTACGGCGGGAGACCTTGTACTGAGAAGAACCGGCAAGAAATTAGTGTTTCTATATGGTAGAATCAACGGTATGATGCGATATGGTGATTATGATACTACTGTCCTTTGTTTCAGATATGAACATCACGATGCATCTAGCGGTCGTAGCTGCGGTGTGCCTCTGCTTAGCTGATGCGGGGCCTGAAGTGAGGGTAGCCCGAGCCAAGCAGCGTCCGACGCGTGGCTTTAAGAACGTCGAGATGATGACGGCACGAGGCTTCGGGAAACGAGACAGGCCTACCACTAGGGCTGAGCGTGAGTCAACTAAAAAAATCAATCTAATTTTTAATATAAACATTAAAATAATGTATATTTTTCAGGATAGAGAAAATAATCATCTGTGCAACCGTTACTTATTTCAGGCCCTTATAAGAAATTTGGTTAGACTGTCAAGTCAGGAGATTAAATGCTTAACTAGTTTGAAATATAAACACCGAATATTTTATTGAAGACTGGGTAGGCATTTGATCGTTACTAGTCGTAACAGTGGAACTAAGGCAACAAATCTTGCAATATCAACCCTGGGTGTGAAAGTTGCTAGATATCATAGCTTCACGGTTATAGCTAAGAACTTCCGCAAAATAACTCAAGAGCCTTTTCAATACGCTACTAGCCGTGCTAAGATAGTACCTGCCTGCACAGAAGATGTGCCTTGTGAAAATTTCTGCACACCTTCGATGTCACGCATCTATTTTCTTACATACCTTACGTTCAATTTGGTCTCTGGTTAAGAATATTTGATCCACCATTGTAATGTGACTTCCTAAAACATATATTGATGTGTAAAAGTTAAAGTAGGTCCAATCGCGGTATTCAGCGTCTTGTCTGTAGAGTTTTGGTAGCAAAAAGTAAGAGCGAGAAAGCAATAATTTATACCTTAAATGATAAGTAGTGGTTTATTCGCAAAACAAATAACTGCTTTGTCGTCCTTACATACAAAACTATTGACAGGGCACCGCCGACGGCCGTTATTACAATACATCAATTTAGTTTTGTGAAATCTGTAATTTACTAGATATAATTGTCAACATTACATTTAGTACTGCAATTACAGTGTTAACTCATCACTCGTCTCATTTACGTATCTTGATCATGCTCTAACAAATCTTATCATCATCCCTTTATCTTATCAGGCAGATCACTGTCTTACCCAAAAAGTGTTGAACATTAACCCTATTCAAATTCATGTATACGTAGAATTTTGATCCTTACTATTCTTTGATCTAATTTCACTTTCATGTGCAATATAGAAAGAGAATGTTTACAATGTGAAATACATATATTTCAGTGGCAAGAATTCTGTATTTAAAACAAAGCAATAAATTAAATGTACACTCGAAATTGTAAAATTTATACAGATTATATAAAGCATAACTCTATAAGGAAAATTTTGAAGCTTTTAATAACGTGACATTGTTATGATCCAAAGGGCTTTATTTTAAATCGTGGTGAAATAATGTACTTTTTAATTCCGTCATTCGAAATTAAAGTCTCTTTGCCGGATTTTCTGACCCAAAAACTTCATTAACAATTTACTTTGTGGTTGTAATATTTTTATTTTGCCATAATCAAATATTTTATTCGATTTTAAAATCTACAATAATTTTCTTCGTAAATACTAGGTAAAGAATAGTTAACTTCATAAGTAATATAAGAAGTCTTTGTATTCAGTCCCAGATGCAACAAGTAAAGCTTGCCTGAGCTCTCTATTCACTATGAGAAGCAACAAAAAGCTCCTGTAAGCTCGTAAAATATAACAACTCAAACTGTAATAAGATTTGATATTTGTGGAAAGATACAAGCAAAGAACTATGGGAAGTCTTATTAATGGACAAATTGGAATATTGGTTTCGTTAGACCTTGTTCAGAACTGGCGAATCCACCAAAAATTCAGATGCAGTTTCAATTTCAATGCTGCTCAAGTTTTATTTGTTTATAACACGATTCCTTGTCAACCAGTAATGTATAATGGAACGGTTCTTCTATCAGTGGTAGATTGATAGATAACTCTTTATTGTTAACAATACACTATTTACAGAAACAAACATATAGTAGACTTAATTCGATTGCATAACAATTGACGGCCTTATTGTTTGAAGCAATTTCAAAGCGTGTTCTGACCAGGGATTTAGAACAACTACGATAATAGTTCCGACGAATACTATAAATGTTCCCAAATCTAGGAGCCTTGCTTATATTTAAATGCTATGCTAATGCCGTTATTCAAATTGAGACGCTTATATACATCGACAGCACGTTAGGTTAATAAAATGGTCAAATTTCTCAATTCTACTTAAAGTAAAAGTGATAGAAAATGTTCTTGATTTTGTTATAAACTGATATAAGTATATAAGTACTGTGTATAAGTATACTCTTCAATTTCTTTTACTGTAAAAGCATCGCATTCATGATTTTATTACTACAATACCTAATTTATTACATTGATTTTAATTTTAAATGAAACAATTTATTAGTATTGAGAATCCCATCTTGAGCACTCGAAATGGTTGGATTTTTAAATAATTTTCTGGGAGATAAGGAATAAATATCCTATGGTAAGGTCCCAGTAGTGTATATCGCAAAAAAGTTTACCGTTTACTAACTCTAACGTCTCGAAAGTTTGAATAACCGCTATAATGGCATGTAAAATTAGTTATAAAACAGTATTTTCGAGCACTTTTTCCCTTGCATTTAAAATTTTAAATGTTAATGTTGTATTCAAGCTTTTAGTCCTAAATTATGAAAATTGTTCTATGAAGTCCATTCGTTTATGTTAATTGTACTTTTGGATTGCAAAGGGCGCTGTTTCCTTGCGAATTCGCCGACTTTAAAATACTTTTGTTTATTTTAGATTTATTACTGTTCTAACAAAGTTTATTTGTCGTAATATTAATAGACGTTAACAATAAAAATCGAGTTTTTACTTAATATTAAATATCGAGAGCAAACTAATCAAAGAAGTGACAAATCAGATTAATCAATTAGAACACGAACTCTGCATAACGAATTTCTTCTTTTAATAGCGTAAAAGTACGCCTTTAGCTCATATCAAACCTGTGTACCCACAGAGAAGACACCATATCTGTAATCATGTCATTTTAGGTCAGCTCAAATAAAATAAATGTGTAGAAGATTATTAGTCACAGTAATATGTTGTGCAACCATTTGTAAAACAACTTTTTTCCAATAAACAGACACGAAGATGTTTAAATATACCATTGGTTGATTTGAAACTTGACTTATGTTAGTTCTGTTTAATGTTATTTATCTCCCTATATTATATTCACTTAAAGATGAAAAATAACGATGGAAATGGTCTGGAATATTTTGGTCCAAAAACATCTTCTTACTAATTTTAACTTTACCTGAATATGGACAACGTTGATATTTAAATACTGTCGGAAAAATGCTCAACCGTTTCCCTGATTCTCGAAAGAACTCTTAAAGGTTTGTTCGGAATACGTGGAAAATGCAAACGTGCTGGAATTCAGTTCGAAATTTCCGTTTTGAAAAGACTTGAATGCAATAGATAAAGTTTGATATCCAACGCTTTAGAATAGATTTAAAATTTATTAAAATAGATCAATGAACAGAGATTAAAAAACATAATTTACTTCAAATAGTGTTTTAACCTCATCTTAAAAAAAGTAGTTTGTATAATAAGACGGTTTCTGTTCTCTTTACAGTTTTTCGAAAAATCCGTTATAACGTACAATTACCTTATTCCTCACGTACTAATTGTATTTAAACAGAAACAAATATTTGAGTGTTTATTTGTTTTTTATTGTGAAATATCCGTCATTGTTAACATCGCGCGGTCCGCGTTGTTGTCGCGAAATGCAGCAGCCAGAAAAACGGGTAATTTTTGCAGCTCATACTGAACAAAATTTTTGGTATAAGTTGTTTTATTTTATTTATAATTAAAACGAAAAATAATATGAAATATGTTTTTTACCTATTTTATACTAATAAAATAATGTATTATTTTCAAATATATTTAATTTGGTCGGTGAATTTGAATTAACAGTAACCAATTAATAATTCTAAGGCGACGTCGAAGATCAATCGTCACCAGAGAGAGCCCAACGAGGTACGCCCACGTTTAAGAGTCCCACAGTCGGGATAGCAAGGGATTTCGGCAAGAGAACCAACGACGACACGGAAGGTACAGGAACGCCCTCGCAATAAATGGGATTGAAACTCAACGAAATTGGTGTCGATGTGTGTAAAGGGACCTGACTCCCCGCTTTAAGGAAAGCTGGACATTTTTATAACGTAATGTCTTATTTGATCTGGTCATATAGGGACCCGACCGGCTGCTTTATTTGTTGAGGTATTAATATATGAAATAGCAAATAGTACGTGAAAATTATAGTATGGCTGCTGTAATTTACATTGATGTTCAATTAGCAATACGCGTTTATAATTTCGTATCAGTCCTTGGTCCAATGTAATAATTAGAACAAAATTTCATCTTAAACTAAAATTTCAAATATTACTTTCGACTGTTTGGCTGAATATTGATGAAAATAAACTCACTGTTATTCCTGTTGCGTTCGATTCAGCTGAATGGTCAGAACAGTCACCAGAATTGAGAGACCCATCTTAGGGTGCCTGGAGGCAGTGACTTTTTTAAGCATTTAATAATAATTTTTCATTAAAAGATATTTATCTGTATCAGCACTGTGAAAGCGAATTGATCAAATTTAATAATTTTTAAAAATTTTGCATTAAAGATTATCATTGTTAAATATAAAGAGCGCAATCTTAATCTAAGGGTGGAATATTATAGCTACCTTTTCAAGAAATAAGGTGTCAATTCGTATGCTTAACACAATTTCGGTTACATAAACACTATATTTCGATAACACGCATTGTAACACGCGACTGCTGGCGATGACACTGTCTGATGTGAAACTTACAAAGATAGTTGGGTATAGGATAAACGAATGGACACTGAATGAAACTGCATATTTGCTTAGCAGCCTTTATACGTTCGAATTATTTGATTGAAAAACTAATCGATGAGTCCGTGCGTCCATCTCGGTCATCCCGCGACTATTTTCTGCCAAATAAACCCAAAAAGAGATTCTAAAACGTATACAGTGCTACTAATAAAAAACTTAGTATTTATCAAAATTCATATTTTTAAACAGAAACTTACCAAAGGTTAACCTAGTACGAGTATCTACGGGAGTAATATTTACTCCTTGTAATAGAAGGTAGTAGTTTTCTTTATTCTCTGTATAATATGAATCCAGGTTAATACTAAAATTGCCATATCAGCATAAAAACAAACAAGTTCGAACTTGTTATCGAGCTGTTTACTGCATCGTTTGTTTAGCTAAAGTAGCAGTCATTTGTATTACACAAGAAGGCAGTTTGGGACTCAAATTCTGTCATAGGTATTTTGTATCAGCATTTTGAAATTATTAACTATCGAACCAAATCATTATTAAGTAATAATGTCGAGAAAGTGTAAAAATTGTAACAAGTACCTGTGTAAGATTCCTGGTTATAAAAAAATTATAAAGAATGAAAAAGAAGCTAAAGTGTTTAGTGACTGTTTGAATAAAATCGTAATAGTTAATGATATTTCTTGTAAGAAGTGTCGACTTATCCCATATATTAACAAAAAAGCTTCTACTTCTAAATGTGCATTTAACTTGGCCGAAATAATGGACGATCAAAATAATCTCTCAGTACAATATGTGAAATCAGCACCTAATATCATCAAAGCAGAAGTAAAATCAAGACATATAAATAGAAAAGTCTATCGAATTTACATTCACTATATTTCCGAAGGTAATGACTACAATAGTATTCTTCGTTATTGCTGTGATTGCCCCAATGGCGAACGTACAGTGGGATGCTGTTCTCATGTAGCAGCTATTATTTATTATCTATCATATGGATGATATTTGTCCAAAATCGTACGTCCTGCTGAGGTCCTAACTAAGTTATTTGCGACTCAAAGTGTTCCGATTGTAATTAATTACAACAGTGACGATGATTAATATTTTGTTTCTTGTATTTTGATAGACACGAAAAAGTAATAATAATAAGTATTGAACACTGGCTGTTTTTTTTTTCATTTCTTTTTTAACTATTATCCCATCTCTTAAGACTAGTTACTTATGTTTTAAAACAAGCTGATGTGAAATTTCGAAAAAAAAAACAATGATGTAATGTGAAAACCTTATAATACAGGGGTATACCATAAGACAGAAATCACATATAATTTTTTTTCGTTGTGTTGCACCAACTTTTTTTTCACGCAATTTTTATGGGTAATAGAGCACACATTTACTCTGACGCTAAACCTTCTTTATTAATAGCACTGATGGAGTCTAATGGGATAATGAACCAAGTCTAACACGTAACCACATAGATGGATAATGTAAAAGGCCATTACAAACCATTCCAAATATCAACATCAACATCAACGTATTCAGACTTTAAATACCAACATTGTACCTACTGCGATGCTATAGATACCTTAATAGTTTCTGATTAACCGAAATCTTTGATAGCGCTTTGTTTTCGGGAAAGAAAATAATGAAATAGAACAATAGAATTGCAAATCATACAAAAAATACAATATGGCGGTATTATTTCTGTCAGTTGACTTTGACAATTTGAAATAAATAAATAACACTGGATTTACAAAAATAAAAAATGACAGTGACGGTAGATCAGTGAGAAAAAGTATTAGCTTGATTTATATAATAACCACCAAAGCATTACTTTATTTTGTTTAAATACTTTTTACACAGACTTGGCCCTTTTTTGATATTTTCGTTGCCTTTAAGATCTGTCCTTATATCTCGTGTCACAACCATATACATTGAACACCTTTTTCTGACATCAAAAAGGTAAAATGTTAACGGACTATCTATTTTGCTGAAAATGTTAAATCTTTGTGTGTAAAAAGGTATATTTCAGAACAATTCTTGCCCGAAAAATACATTTTTTACACAACATAAAATAAACCTTTATTTTAGAGAACTAAAGTATTTTTTCCCATACGAAATACGTACGTTAATTCTTAAAATTGTCTGTAACAATTTTGATTATAAATGTATAAATGAAGCCATACTATAATTTTTCGTTGATGCCATTATAACAACATGTACTTGTACTGTAAATTCTGTACTGTAAATTCCATGAAATTAAATGAAATCTGCATGAAAAAGACTTACGCCTTATAAAATGGCTTACATGGAATTTTAATCTTTATTTTCTGTTGATGTAATGTGAATTGACTTAAGTTTGTTTAAAATATATCATTACAAGAAAATGTTGTCGTTACATAATATAATGGATTTCGTTTTTTACGGAGATTTTTGTTTGATAAATAAAATAAATTAATTAATTGCTAAGCGTGAATATTTTATATATCATTATCTTTTCTTAAACGGTGAGCTTTAAATGTTAAATATTGTGAATTTTTCTTCTTTTCAACTCTTCATACGACTTTTCATAAATTATAATTTAAATAGCATTCAATATTTTATTTGACATAAAATAGGTAAATAGGTATATTTAACATTTATTTATTATACTTTATTGTCCATCGAATAAATAGTACAATACAATCAGTAAATCTTTACGATTATTTAATAGTTGAACATCGAATACAATATTTTATTGATCAATTTAAATCGATAATAATTACTCCTAATACTTTTATGACCGGTTTTCAATTTATCTACCTGTCATTTTCTAAAAATATAGATTTGATTGCGTCATAAATCTAATTTATAACTTGGAAATATTCGCGGTTATTTTTAGAAAGCCTAATAATCATAATTTTACTGGTGCTATAAAATTTTACATAAACAAATATTAAACGTTAATAACTATAGATATTCTAAGACTGTGTTGCAGTTTTTAGCACCTACTTCAGACGAGTTCGGTTTGCACAATATAAAATAAGAAAAGATCAAGATAATAAATTTTATTGATAATCTAAAGATCATGAAAATTGCTCAATTAAAAACATATTCTTATCTTTATTTAAAGAAACCAAATAAGATTTGTTTGTAGATTTATCTATTTGATTTTTTAACTAACACTTAATCTTATGATAATTTGTCCTTCGAAAACATACCATATATAAGAATATAAAAGCTAAAGTAAAACGTGGTTTAATCAGTATTCTGAGAGAAATGTTCTTAAATATCTCTATTACTAAAAAACTATGTATTTTCAACAGATTACAATTACGAAGTAAGCGGGCGTAAAAAGTTTAATCCAAAATCGGCACTGATGGTAGCTTCTGATTTTGGCAAAAGAAACAATTTCGAAGACGACGAAGATGGTAAAGGGCTACTAAAAAAAAGCTTTCGCTGCTTTTAAAAAGGCGCTTTTTACTTTGTATCCGCTTTGGGATAGACCTCTTTAATTCGTATAGAAATGCATTTTTGACTTCTGCGATATTCTGTTATATGAAGTTTAGTAAAAAAATAATCTATTTATTTATCAGAAGATAAATTTCTATTCGTTTTGGCGCTCAAGTCAACTTTATAAACCAGTTTAGAGCTAAATTAAAAAGTAAATAATAAACGTTCAATTTTCATTCGTAAATATCCCAATCCAGTACAATAAGCAGTAAGTATGTTTTAGATCATATCCATTACAATAATTGGTTAGTTAAATATTGTTTGATTATTACTATAGTTGATAATTTTGTTTTTCTACAGCAAAATTCGCTAGAAAATCTGGTACATTGTTCAATAGATTATGTAGCACTAGGAGATGTACTAAAATACGTTTCTATATGAATAAGAGCCAATCTCATTCGTCGCAATAATTATCGCAAAGTTAATTGATACATAGGATTTAAAAAAATGGCAATCTCTAAGGCGCCATCTCCATGTGCGAGAGAACGCGGCGATTATCCTCGTGCCACGCATTTCAATAAACTCTCTATGACACGGCGATCTCTTCGCGGCGATACGACGAGTGACAATGTACGCGCGTAACATCGTCGTATCGCGGCGGTATCGTCGCCACTGGAGGCGCGCCCGCCGCGAACGCGTAATGGGCGCGCTGTTAAACGCAACGTCATTAAACTTTTAAAACAACATCCATAATAAAGAACTATTTTATTATCTACACCACTTATCTGCTCTCGTCTGGCATTTACTGCAATTCCATCACAAGTAGTTACTGCACGTTGGCGGAATAATTGCTCGATCGTGGAGATCATCCGACGATAGAAGCGCGAACTAAACGCGATTCTCTCGCTCGTGGACACGGCGCCTAATCGCATAGCAGCTATGGAAAACGGGATGATACCCTAAGCGAAGGTAAAAGAATTAACAGACGTTAAGAGGTTGATGTTTAAAGGAAAATGAGCTCAATATCCATTTGTGTATAGCATAAATTATCGTAATGACTCGAGGAAGATATAAAATGCTTCTGTTGCGAAACTTATAAGTGAGACCTTACACTTAAACGGATTCAAATCGGCTTAACACACTGAGAATAAAACAGTTAGTATAAATTTAAACCATAGCACATGATATTTGAATTTATATTGCATCACAGTTATTTTCATCAATCATCAAATCTTTCTAAAGAAACAGTTTATATACTTAAGGGCAATTCTGCTAATGTTAGCGTAATTATGGAAAGACAATCGCGCTTTGACTACAACCCTTTACGACACAGCTCTTGTGACTAGATCACAAAATAATAAATATATCTGTTGCAATTGATTTGTGAGGAAGACATTGCATCATAGTATTCGACTTCAGGTAAATAATAGATATAATAGCAAAATGCCAATAGTAGTCATTCTATTGAGACGCGATTATAACGGAAAATTTTGTAGAATTGAGACATTGTAGTTGTTTTATTTTTGTTTTACACGTGGGACATAAAGACTAGACAAGTTGTTCAGAATTCAAAATACAGCACAGCTATGATATTCTGTTAAACAACAACCTCCAGCTGTGCTGTCACAACCTAGAACGTCAATGAAACAAAACCTTTATTACCTTTTCAAGAAGGTTTTATTCGATTGAACCTCTACGTAGCGACAGTAATAATAAATCACCCTTGAACTCAAGATCGAGGACAGCGTTGTCACAACATACGTTTTAATGAAAAAAATCTTTATTACTTTTTGAAATAGCTTTAAGCAATAGTTCAGTTCCACACAGCTTTACGCTAAGACTTACTTGAAAAATGTATATATTATGAAGTTGTCTCTTGGATATAGTCCCTAACGGCGTAAGACTTAAATTTAATATGGTCTCTGCACATTTTGTGATGCCCTCCGATGGCGCTGAAAACCATTTTCGGATAATTTACTTTTATTAACAAAAAAAAAGGACTTTATCAAAAACAGTTAATCGTTAAAATCGAAGAAAACCATATTTTTTTCCGCAATTATAATACATACATATTTTGCAACTTTTGCTTCGTTTTTATTCATTAAAAATTTTGGCATACATATTTCGAATATTGAAATAGAACACGACCGCTACGCTTTACGAGTCTCTAGATATGCTAATCGGAATTTAATGGAACTATAGCACTATGAAATGATTTGGAGAACTGTTTCAAAGGCTTATTGGGATTTGACAGTTATTATTCTATCTATATTCAGTTAGAAGTAAAAAAAAATTAAAACGCGCAACTCAACCACCATGGTTGAGTTATACGCACACAAGATATAGAGGCGCCACTTTCAGCGCTGGCGGTTCGATTCCCGGCGTGCGTGTCTACCGCATAACTAATTTATCTTCATACAGCTATCATTTACCTCGAAGTTAATGTATTTTAACCTGGATATTTGAATTAACCTGAAGTGTTTATTAAGAAAGTATTGCGTTAGATATACCGGTCTATGTAGAACATAAACTATATTGTCTCTGATATTGTTTCTCTACGTTGTTTCGTATTTGCATTACACAAGAGCTTAAAGCAACTTGAGCTCTTATTTAAATGCATCGATACGATGTAAATCTTATTTATAACAGTAATATATCGATATAGCTTTTATATCAAATTCTTTATATTACACATTATAGTCATGTAGGACAAGAATTTGGCCTTTCGTTTTTAATTTCTAGAAAATAGGAACCGAGAGAAATAAAATAAATTATTTATGGTACTAGGGCGTCATGCCTTGTATCTGAAGAGGTACTGGCTAAATTTAAAAATAATAAAATTATCATAACAATAACAGCAGTTATTCTGCTGTTATTCTTATTACTGTTATGTTATTCTTGCTTATTCTTGCCCGCTCATACTTTACCTACATGACTCTAAAGTAGGGTGAGCGCACCAGTTACCGATTAAACAATATTTTGAGACTAATTTTTTGGTGTGACTCAATTCTTGTAACAGTCATTGCATAACAAAATCATATGTACTCTTTATTTACTATAAATCATAAAGCTTATTCAATAATGTTTATTTTTTTAAAAACGAAAAATAATAGAATCGACTTCAAACTTTAAAAATTAATATTTATCTCACAAGCGACTTATTCAAGCATATGGTATTGAAGCGGTCGGACTTCTTCTGAAGGTTTATTAATTAAATGATAAACGCCCGACTTCAATATTATTTTCTTGAATAAGTCGCTTTTGAGATAAGTAATATCTAATAATTTTTTAAAGTTAAAAGTTGGTTTTATATATTTTTTTAGTTTCTATTTCATGCTTTTTATTGATATTTATATTTTTTAAATAATAGTATAACACTGAAAATATTAAATACTAGCTTTTCGCCAGCGGCTTCGCCCGCGTGGTCCCTAAAGAACTGCTTTTTTGGATATCGATTCATATCTTTACATGATGACATGGATATAATTACAATAACATATTAATAATAAACAATCGTTACTATAGTAATGGAAATATAAGTTATTTATATATGAAAGAGAGACAAAATTTTGAAAAAAAAAGTTGAACATCATTTTATCCATAAACATTCTGAACAGACTTCGGAGTTAGGGAGACAAGGCGCACATTCAACCCTGGCCACAGAGTATTAATAGCAAGGGGCTTCGGCAAACGGGATGAAACACAAATTGGAGGTAACACAGTCTTTCAACAGCAATTTGATAGCCAATACGCCGACTAAATTGGTCTCGTTGTTGGGCGCGCACTATGAGTTGTTAGTGGTACTATTGCAAAATCATAGAAATATTATAGACAGAGCAGGGAAGATTAGAAAGAGAAAGGAGATCGCCATATCCTGTACGCATACTCTTACATACATTATGCAGAATGCGAGTATAGTACAAGTTTAGAAAGAGAGGAAGATTGCCATATCCTGCATATATATATCTTGCAATTATAATGTACGCAAAAAGCGAGCATAACACAACGATTAAACTGTTTCTTTATTTGTCCTTTACTGTGCATGTGTCAGTAGAGAGAGATAAGTAGAGTACCGCGTTATTCTTCTTCCTAACCGAGGGTCATTTAGCTTGCTGCTGTCAACGTCTTCCTTATTTTAATATCTATAGTACCTCTGTGTTTACAGTTAGATCGATGGACAGCTCTCATGTCTACCTAATTGTTGAGGTACATTCATTACTTACTGATCAGGAGCTCTATTTTTGATTCACCTGTTTAAAATCTCCTTGTCATATACGAGTTAAGTAACGTAAAAGTTTCCAAGTCGCATGTCGCCACCGATTCAAAAATTTAGTATTTTGAATCGTTCGTCTGTAGTGTCGCGAATATGATTCGAAATATTTAATTTTGTTGTTCGTTTTGTATGGCAAATAATTTTTGCCATATCTATAAACAAAATAAGTGTGAATGTAAACAAAACGGCTACAAACGGCTACAAAATTTCATGTTTTGACATTTATCCTATCACTCGCATACAGCGTTCGCTAAACAAAGTGGTTCATACCACTCGTTGTAGTTGAGCGAATTAGAAATGACGAGTTTTCAATACCGAATAAAAATCAGTAGAAGACGTGAGCTCGACGCGAGGAGAACGATTCAAAAATAGAGCTCCAGGAAGATACAAATTGGTTGATGTTAAAATCGAATGTCACTGTTGTAGTAGTTGTAAAGAACGACTACTGATCGGGCGAATAAATTTATACATTCTTCCTATAATTTAGGTATGTACGTTCATAATATTATAATTTAACTTGTATCTTTTATCTTTATAAAAAAAGAGAGCGAAAAATCGCGGAATCAGAAATTAGTTTTAACTATCACGGACTACTAATTTTAAGTACTTCTGCTAAGACGAATATTATATTTATTAGCATATTTTCCTTTGAAAGTAATACGTTGGCACAATACAATTTTATTTTATTCAGCGACAAAAAAGTCATAGTGCGCGCCTAGCCATCACAACCTTTTACAACAAAGGTCGCTTAAAAAATAAATAATTATTCTCAAAACAAACGAACAGTTATAAACAATCATACCATTTATCGTATGCAAAAAACATGCAAAAAATATTTATACTTTAAAATGTAATATCTAATACAGATCCATGTATGCTTATTATAAACCTTTTTCGATAAGCTCTTATATATTTTTTTATTCGTATTTGGTCAGTGTTCTATATTCAAAATAAAAAAATGCTCGTAGGAAAGGCTGATAAAAGTGCTCGTATCATTTTTTTATTTATGCATAAAGTAGGTTTATTAAAAAGTACATTGAAACTGGCCAGATTGCGAAATCAGAGCAACGAGAGGAAAATTTAAAGCAAACTCAAAAGTGCTCATCGCCAGAGATTATGGGAAAAGGAACGAAGCGCAAAATGAAGGTAATAATGATTTTAAAATAATCTTTTTGAAGGACCGTATCATATCAGTGCTTTGGTTAAATTTGGACAAATATTGATTAAATACAAATGTTTAAGTAATCAATTAAATTTTGCAACTATCTTACAAATAAATAAACAGATTATTTTTTATTTTAATAATAAGCTCATTGTATTATCCCTGTAAATTGCTAATGCGCCTGGCCGCCATTTTGGTGACATAATTGTGTTCAACAATCGGTACAGTTAACAAATAAACAATGGTTGACATTACATTTATTGGTTTGGTTGTGTTGATGTCACACAATTTTTCTTATGTTTTTGTTGTTTTCGATTGTTATAGTTAAATTTTGTTGTGGTTGACTAAAAAAGCAACTGCTATTTATGATTTCCACAAAAAGTAAAACTGATATCATTAAAAATTAATAAAATAATGAAATAAATAAAATAATGTCTCTCATTTCACAATTATTTTTGGCTATGTTTTAAAAAATCGTCCTCCCCTCAGGTTATCGCCTTTTTACAAAATATATGTTATTTTACCGTTTTTTTGTTTTTTGTATACTTTACATTGGCTTTTCCGACAATTCTAGTAATAAATTAACAAACTAAAAGTTAATAAATAATTATAACAATATATTAGGGATTATTCATAAATATTTAAATAAATAATTTATGTCTTGCATTTTGTGCTATCGATATTTTCTATTTTTATTCACACGGGTGTTATTTAGACAAGATTTCTAGGCAATATCAATTTCAAATCAAAGTCAATCAATCAGTTAATATATTTGCCCGCTCACAAGCACACTTAAATTTTTCGCTTTCTTACATCATATATTAGCTATCAATTATAAAATTTAAGCTCAAATCACAATGAAATCATAATTTATTAAAAAGGGCGCTTTAAAATTGGGCAGATTTCGAATTAAGAGTGACACGGGGTACTTTCAAACCCGGCAAAAAAGTGTTAATCGCAAGGGGCTATGGAAAACGAGACGAGGATCAACAGCGAGAAAATGGAGGTAAAACAACTGCTCATAATATGCAGCCAATAATATACTGAAAAAAAAAACGCTTTAAAGCATACAGAATACTAATTTCTGGCATAAAACTTTTTATGGCCTCGCGATACTAAAACGCTTGTTTATCGCCAAAATACCAAATTACTTAGGTATTTTAACACACTTTAACAATTAAAAGGACCTAATAGTCTGTGTATGTCTAGACTTTGTGCTTTACGTCTCCTCATAATTATCAAACATTATTTTGGCAACAGAGGATTCCGTAAAACTGCTTCTGCTAATATTTTCGATTTCGTTCACATTTATTATTAGCATTACTGATTTTATAACTAAAACATTATTTATCAAATATATAAGTCGTAGGTAGGTAGGTATTAACTTAACAGATAATAATTTGACTTCCTAAACTAAAAAAAAAATATTAAAATTAGTTTAAGAAGTGTTATAACATGACAGCTGAAGCCATTTCGCTGTAAACGAAATTTCGTCTGTTTTCGAAACGCTGGGACGACTCTAAAGAAGAAAGACGAATTTTTCGAAATTTTCGTTCGAGGACAAAACAGAATAGGACTTCAGGTGTCATGTTAATTCGTACGAATTATTTATAAGTGTTATTTTTTTCTTTATCGTCTTTTATTGCTGTCTAACTTTTGTCGTGTTTATGTACGCGTGAAATGATTATAATATAATTTTCTTGTCCAATTTATCCTTTCTCTTAAAGCAAAGCCGTCGATAACAATAGGGAAAAAAATAGCAACGTTTTTTTTTTATTTCTCTGTATTTTTAATGATGTCTTAAGAAAGTTGATGCGTAATATCAGTATTTACACTTACAGATTTTAATTAGTGAATTCCTTTATTAAATGAAACCACAGAAAACTGCGCAATACCGTAAAAGTCTTATGATATTATACCAACAAAATTCCGTTTCTTTAATCAATTAACTAAAGTATCAACCGGCATGTTGCTTTTGAAGCCGTTTCTTTATGTTTATTGAGTTTTAACATTTGAAACGCAAAATATTGCTGTAATATTCTTTTTATTACATTTAATATTTTTTTAATAAATAAGCAGGGAGAAGCGACACCATCCAGAATTAAATAGATCTTGTGCCATCTATCGAGAGATTATGTCAAAAGTCATAAAAAAGTAGATTCCTTGGTACTCGGTTTGTATTTGTAAAGGATCTGGCGTGAAGGTATAGATAGTGATTGATTACGTTCAGCCAATAAACTTTTGGTCACCCATTCTCCGGCTATGACGAACGTTGCTTAATTTTCAACTTCCACAATCGCAGACCGCACATACGCGCTAACTACTGCGTAACACGAGATTTGTTAATGAAATTCAGAATTTTCGTTAGGCATATTTAAGTGGAATTTGATTGGAGGTCTTAAAAGTGACAAGCTGTGATTTCGTCACATACAAAAGGGAACAACAACAAACAACTCTTTCGAGTTTAGTTACTTATTCAGGGTGATATAAACAGTTGACGAATGACAAAACTTGTGCAATTTGTCAAAAAAAAAAACATATATAAGTATGAAAAATAAATCATCATAAAAAAATCAGATATTTAAATCATATTTTTTAAATTTAGTTACATATGTATTAATTGCTTGAATAGATTCTTTTTTGAGTATTAAACTTAAAGTTCTCGAAAGTTATCTATGCCTAAAGGCATAGTAAAGGACAAAGTCTATATTAATATACTCGTAGAATTCGAAAACGCTTCAGTCTGTGCGAGATTTGACTTTTATAAAAAAGATTTTATATTGTTGTTTATACTTATACTTACAGATACATTAATAACGTTGTACCATATTTGTACTAGCTCATATCTCGCAAACAATCGTATATATTCTCGCAGTAAGTGGTTTCGAATTCATCATGGCAAAAATTATAGTATTATAACTAAAGCAACGATCATAAGAACAGTATGTTTCTTCTTATGTATATCCATTAACTATACTCTTTTTTATCAGCTTTGTAACATCGAAAATATAGAAAAATAAACCAGCATACAGATTTACACTTTTGTATCATTCATTTTAATGTTCGCAGTTAGCTCGTACTTTAAGCTAAATGCCTGTGCTGTATTTCTGTATTTAGACATAGTATTTACATCGGCGAGATTCAAGTCGGTTCTTTCATTTCAATATTGAATTTAACTAGGCTTAGCTTCTGTTGTTGTAAGCCATATTATTTAATATTTATTTTATTTTAATATAAGAGTGCTAACTAATTCAATAAGACACAGAAGATGCACTAGAAAAGACATTTCTGCGATAAATTTTGAGCGTTATTGTTAAAATATTAAGGTTTTTAAGCGATTTATAGTTATACCTTTTGTAATAAACTGGTATGCTGTCGATCACACATTGATTTATTTATTAAAATTATCATCTAACAGGTAACTTGACATTATCAAATATAAGTATTTAATTATAACCTACTGATGTTGTTGCGAGTCAATGCGAAAACTAGCTTTAAGAGAACGCTATGAACTAAGTTGGTAGCTTTTATTGTGCTTCGAAGACTTTTGTACGAGATCCCATTGTGTACCAACAAATGATGGTTGCTTTTCCTCGGGCCGTTGTTCGTCAGGTACACTTTGATTAGTACTCAGTTAATGTGCCAGATGTAACTTTTTTCGACACAAAACATCTCGGACCGTCTTTTATCTTTGCGAAACAATTGCCGCTCGTAATTTAATAGTATTTATTGAGGATGTCCTATAAGACAGATGGACTTGAGTGTAGTCTACCGGTAAGTAATTATTATAATGGAATTTGTTAATGTAACAAGTGTTATGTGAGTGAATTTGAGTGATGTGCGTCATTGATATATCGGAGTGTTTTATTTTGATTATATTTGAAATTGCATATACAAAAAGTTAACTGCATATTTTGTATTTGCAGTTTCAGATTTGGAACATTATTTTCTAATGTTTATATTACATTTTGAGTAAACAAAATATGTTGTTTCATCACAGAAACTTATTAGTTGGCAACATGTTTCTGTACTTTTCCTAATTGTAATGGAAATTACTCTTAATGCTCGTTGAATAAGGTGTAGATTATAAAGTCAAAATCAGACACTTCTAATATATCTAAGTATGCTAATAATCAACATGTACTCATATATTCTGTCCTTCTTAATCATTTTACCTGCTGAAATCTAATTATTTGTGAGAGGAACTTCATAATAGCATCAACGACTACAGACAAACGTCGTTATCTTTCAGTGTTGGCAGCTTTTATCATTTAAGTATTTTGGCATGAAACTTATGGAAGTTTTTTAATAATACTGTGAATAATTTCTTTGATAACAGTTACCAAAATACGCATCTTAATAATAAATCGCAGATATTACTATTATTTACTTGAAATTTGTTTATTTTTTTAACTTAAATGTAATTAAGTCGTCATTTTGTAAAACGAGTACTTAACATTTGTATCAGAAATCAAATTCTATTCTGAGGCAGACTAGGCACGTTTGAAAATAGTTTTAGAAATTGGCTTCTTTCTTTGCGATAACAATATTAGATGATTCGACGAGAAAAACGTAAAAACATTGGAAAATTACTTTTATTTGTCGTCAGTCCTCAATAATATTTCATTTATATAGTTACGGATAAATTTGCTGATTTTCTTCAGTACTTTATGACGATAGTTAGTGGTTAGAGTGAATTTAATAATGTACTTATTCATATTTTATGGGTAGTTTTTTGTTCTGCAAGTAACAAGGGTCACCGATATTCGATTACAATGGTTCCCTACATCATATCGCATCGTTATAGTGGTAACAAGCTTCCATTTCAGCAATCCCTTTTTTAAAATGAAGGGTTTGGGGCCTATTCACTATTACCAGTATAATATTACACAGAGATGTGTCGAATCATTGTAGTGTATTTATCATTCGTAAAATTTTAAATGCCAATTACGTGGAAGAGTTAGTAATACATCTAATTGCTCCGAAATTTAACAAGGCTCTTTAATTTAACATTTTTCTAAGATTCTAAGATCTTTGAAAATGTGTTTGATAATTACAAATGATATGTGAGAGTTGGAGTTACCACGTGAGATTGTGTACCTTTAATGCGCTAATTCAAACAACTAAATTACTTACTCTTAATTAACTACATCCATGAAAGAAAGAAGTCAGAGCCAGAGTAAACATAAAAATACTGTAAAGACCTATAATACAGGTACTTGATTATTATTTATTATATATTTCTGGTAAATATTAGTTTAAAAATTCAATTTATAGTTTTTATTTTTGATATCTAATTTTTAAGAATCAATTACTATATGAAGATCAATGACTATAGGTACTGCATGCCTAATAAAGATGCTGCTTTTAAAATCGATACTTCACATAACAAGGATTATTTTGTCGTCTATCCTGCTTTAGTATTGTAAAGTAGGATAGACTATAATGAAGTTCTCAAATATCGTTTCT
This sequence comes from Diatraea saccharalis, assembly GCA_918026875.4. NCBI lineage: Eukaryota > Metazoa > Arthropoda > Insecta > Lepidoptera > Crambidae > Diatraea > Diatraea saccharalis. The sequence continues at coordinate 12,332,187 of OU893337.1, forward strand.
ATAATTTTATGCCAAATACTCATTGGAGACTTCTTCTATACTTAATTAAGATTTTATCGTTCCTATGAACAGAACGATAACATGGGAGAAAGCCACATGGTGTGGATTGTCGTGTCTATATAATGTTGCTTATTGTAACGATATGTGTACTACGTATCACGGAAGTTATAGAAATATCACTAAATTTTGGTTTGATTAGTTTATTACATGATTTAACTTTTTAATTATTACATTTAAGTCTCTGTGACAACTTTATATTTTAGTGATGTTTCTTTCCGATATTTTCCATAGCATAAATATCTTTTTTCCAACATGTTTTTATTTGCGCAGTGTATGGTTTGGACAACTTCTGGGAGATGCTCGAGGCGTCACCGGAAAGAGAAGGCCAAGAGGGAGACGGCAAAGCAATCGAAAGGTAAATAAAATAATATAAACATAATGATTAAATATCGACCTAGTGAATTGCGAAACTGTAGCTAAATAAGAGAAGGAACTTACCTTAAACCTGAAATAAAATTACAAAGGTAATAAAATAAGTAAGAAAACAATAAATAAGCGGGTAATAAATAAGTCACTGGTGGTTGTATTCAAACAAACTTCTATAACAAATATAAATAGTGGAAATTGTCTTCTATTTATTACAATCAATAATACAGAAATATAGTGTTTAAAATAACTTGCAAATACACTATTACCTATAGGATGGAATATTTGTTAAATAGAAAATGTTCCATGAATTACGTATGTAGGAGGACTCAATATTACACCAACTTCAAAGCGAACTTTTTCCACATTCAGAACGTTGAAAGTAAAGTTGGTATACCTATAGTTTGTTCCACTTCATTGAAAGCTTCATAGAATTCGATTCAAACAGCTCACTGTGGAGTAGTTATTGACTACCATGTGAATGTTGGAAACTAAAGCACAATTTTTCATATTAGCCACTATATTGGCCCAATAACCGCTTTTTAACCGACGTAATGGTGTTAAGTTCAAAGAAATAAATAATAATAATACGAGTAATATTCTTTATTGCACACACAAGACGAGTAACAAATTACACAGTTTGAGAAAAAACAAAACTATACAAGAAGGCGGCCTTATTGCTACATAGCATAAATGCAAAATTTTTAAGTATGTTTGTTACTCTTTGACGCAAAACGTACTGAACGGATTGTCATGAAAGGTATACAGACAATTCTCAGTCTGAATTGATATAAGCTTACTTACTTTTGATTCCACTAGACGATTTCCTAGAGACGACACAAGCCAAGCCACTAGCAGAAAATAAATAATTTTTATTTTGAGAAATTAATGTTAAAATTTGATTAATAGAGAGAGAGAGAATAGCTTCCTTCTAGACAAGTTATCTTATTGACATTCTTATGCTCGAGTGATATTAAGAGTGAGCTCATTAAAAAATATACTTTTTGTATTGTACAAAAACGAAATGAATATAGTGTATCCTAATGGTAAGAATACTTTAAATTTTGCAATTTGATTTATTGATTAGATAGCTGTCATTACTAAACATGTAACAGTACATTATCTTATATTTAGTATCTAATTGCATATATAGCATATTCTTTTATTTTAGTTGACATTATTACATTTACCAGTTAAATATGATCTATTAATGAAGGAAGGAAAATACACAACTGGCCCCAGGTTGGGCGCCAGTTGTGACGCGTTCGATGAAAATCGAGGCAAATTAATAAAAGGCTGACTAAGCTTAAGAAATTGATTTATTTACGGTAATAAAAGAAAAGAAAAAGAAAACTGCAACAAACAAAAAATGAATATTAAACAGTTCGTATGATTACTGTTCTTGAAATAAAGTAAACTTAGATATTGAAGAAGTTATTTATTAATAAATCAATACACGTGCAACGAGAAAACTCTTATCATAGAGAAAAAAATTTTTATACAATACAGTGTGACCAGTACCATGACAAATAAATAATCCATTGTCTACTATTAACACCCCCCTTCAATGTATTATTTATTTAAATTAATACAAATTAATTTTTTTTGAAAATTTAAGGATCATATTTTTAGTCAACGGTTTAGTGAACATGTCTGCCACTTGTTCTTCTGTTTTAATATACTCTAAACAAATTTTACCAGTTTCTATTAGTTCTTTTAAAAAATGAAACCTTATATCTATATGTTTCAAACGTTTTACACAATTTGTATTAGCAATCATTATAGCTGCCTGATTATCACAATAGATTTTTACTGGTTTATTATTAACATTTTCCTTAAAATCAAGTAACAAGTTCCTAAGCCAACATGCTTCACTGGCAGTTATGCTTGCTGCTATGTACTCAGATTCAGTAGAGGAAAGACTGACTGAGCACTGTTTCTTAGAGCACCAAGATATTAAACAGTTTGCATATAAGAAACAAAAGCCTGAAGTTGATTTCCTGTCTATGAGGTCTCCACCCCAATCAGCATCACAATAGCCAATCAACTGATCATCATTACATTTATATACTAGTTTGTAATCTATACTATATTTTACATATCTGAGAACCCGTTTCAAAGCCATTAATAATTCATTATTAGCATAGTTTTGATAACGGCTGAGTTTAGATATAACAACACATAAATCAGGTCTTGTGCCTGAAACAGCATACATCAAACAACCTATCATTTTACGACATAAATTTTCCAAATTTTTATCTTTAACATCTGACACACTGTTTTTATTTAATATTTTGACATTAAAATTTTGGTCCATAGGAGTTGTTAATGGTTTACAATCATACATTTTAAATTTCTTTAAGACATTTTCTAAATATGATTTCTGACTCAATTCTGTTACACCTTTTGTTAAATTTTGATTAACATGTATTCCAAGAAATTCTGACACTAAACCAAGATCTTTCATTTCAAATTCCTTATTTAAGTTTAACTTTAATTCTTTAACTTCTATCTCATTTGTACCACAAATTAATAGATCATCTACATACAATAATAAATACATTTTATTTTCACCATTGTTTTTAAAGTAAAGACATGAATCACATTGTGATCTCAAAAACCCTTGTTTTGTAATAATACAGTGAAATTTTTCATTCCAATACTTTGGGGATTTTTTTAGACCATATAGTGACTTATTTAATTTGACAATATTTTTATTGTCATTGTATGCCCCTTTTGGTAAACTAATATAAACTTCCTCATGAATTTCCCCATATAAAAAGGCCCCTGTAACATCCATCTGATAGATTGGGACATTTAATTTAGTTGCTATGACAGTAAAAGCCCTAAAGGTTGACAATTTTGCAACAGGTGCATATATATCACACAAATCTATTGAATCTTGTTGTTCAAAACCCCTAGCCACAAGCCTTGCTTTATATTGAATTTTATTACCAATTTTCTTTAATTTGAAAACCCATTTACTACTAATCACATTACTATTAATTACATCTTCACAAACATCCCATGTGTTATTATTTCTTAAAGTTTCAATTTCTTTATTTATAGCCATGGTCCACATACCTGCATCATCCCTTATCATAGCCTCTTCGTAGGTCTTAGGCTCCTCATCTAACAAATTAACTTGATTGCACTTGTAAAAGGATGTTTGCTTTCTTACACGTTGATGACGATGATTTTGTAATGAAGTTTCAGGTGAATATAGTGTTAAATCATCACTTACTTGGGATGAAGTGTGATCATCAGATTCCAATCCATCTTCTTGGCATGGTAAATACTCACTGTCATCCAATGTATTCTGAATCTGTGATTGCTCTTGATTATTTTGTAAGTGTTCATCAGAGCTGGTGTCATTCTTACTTTCCTCTTTTATAGTTTCTATTTCTTCCGGTATTATCTTATCTATGTCCTGTATCACAATTTCTTTGTTTTCTTGTTCGTTTTTCATATTCATAAAAATCACATCTCGTTTAATTTCAACCTTATTTTCCTGGGGAAAATATATCCTGTATCCTTTGACATTTTCACTATATCCTACCATTATTCCTTTTTTACCTTTTGGATCCCACTTCTTCCTTTTCTCTTCAGGAATGTAAGCTATTACAGGTGATCCAAACACTTTCAAAGTTTGGATGTCAAAGACTTTATTAGTCCATAAAGTATAAGGAGTTTTCTTCTCCACCAAACTTTTGCCAGTTCTGTTTAAAACATAAGCAGCAGTGTTCACTGCTTCTGCCCACAGTGTTTTAGGCAAGTTCATCGAATAAAGCATAGTTCTGGCCGCTTCAACAAGTGTTCGGTTCTCTCTTTCTGCTTTTCCGTTTTGTTGAGGTGTGTAAGGTACAGTAAGATGATGTATAATACCTTTATCATGGAATATCTTTTCAACATCTTTGTTCACGAATTCCAAGCCGTTGTCGCTTCTAAAATATTTTATTTTGTTGCCAGTTTCATTTTCTGCTTTATTTATAAAGTTTTCTATGCAATGTTTCACTTCATGTTTTCCTTTGATAAAGTATACTTGTCTATACTTCGAATAATCATCTTTAAATATCACAAAATATCTCGAGCCTCCCACTGAGTACTCCTCCATTGGGCCACAAACATCTGCATGAATTAACTCGCATGGTTTCGTAGACTTATTTTTACTGTCTGGAAATGGTTGACGATGGATTTTTCCCGTCAAACAGCTCTCACAACGTTCAATATCATTGGTGTCGATCACTTCAATATTGTTGTTTTTCAAAATATCTTTTACGTAAACCATATTTTGATGAGCAAGTCTTTGGTGCCATTCAATCAAGCTGACTTTGTTATTTGGTACACTTTGTTTGGTTTCCGCGACATTCGCTTTATTTTCTTTAAACAATAAATTAAGATAATATAGATTTCCTATGCGTTCTGCAATTGCACACAGTTTCTTGTTCTTGAAAAATTTACATAGGTCATGTTCTGTCACTATGACATAACCTTTGGCGGTAACACGTTTGACAGATAATAAGTTTGTTTTTAATGTCGGAACGTATAGCACATTGTCTATGGTAGTGTTAACCCAACACTTTCCGTCAAACACTTGTGCTGCCATCTGTCCACTTCCGAGAGCACTAATCTGCGTTCCATCGCCCAACACGACAAATTTATTTTTCAAACTGGTGAACGATGTAAATAGATTTCGATCACAACACATATGGTCACTTGCACCCGAGTCTACAAGCCATCTAGACTGTTCATAGGTCTCAAAACAATCAGATAGTCCTGATGCAATGAATGCATTGCTTTCTTTGTTCTTTCTAAAACGGCACTGAGATTTTGTGTGTCCTTGTTTACCACAATAAAAACATTTGTTATCGTTCGCACCATTCGCATTGTTACGTTTTTCACGATTGTTTATTTTATTAAATTTACATTCACTTTGGTAATGTCCGTACTTTTTACACTTATAACACTGAATGTCTCTCTTCATAGTCTTTTTCACGAAAAATGCTGATGATGATGACCTTGATGATGACCCGCCCTTTTCTTTTAATCTCTCTTCTTCTACTAGAAGTCTAGCACACAAGTTTTCGAAAGTTTGTTTGTCATCTGGTGCCGATTCCCACGCTGATATAAAGTGTTTGTAGTCATCCGGTAGTGACATCATAACTTTTGTAATAACAAATTTGTCCGAAATAATTTCACCTAATTGTTTCAACTCATTATACATTTCTTGCACCTTAGATAGGAAAACTGACATTTCCGCGTTTTCTTCATATTTCATTTGAAAAAATCTCTGTTGCTTAATGTGGATGCTTGTCTCGCTTTTCTGTTCGTAGATACTTAAGAGTTTACGCCACATTTCAGCCGATGTAGTACACGAGAGAATATGCAGCATCACATTTTCTGACATCCTCGTCACAAGAATAGTTTGTGCCTTCACATCTTGTTTTTCCCAATTTGCTAGTTCAACCTCATCACCAGTAGGCTTCTTACAATCAGTGACCACGTTGTACAGATTTTGGTTTTTCAATAAAATTGTGGTCTGGAACTTCCAAATGTTCCAGTTCTGACCACCTTCCAACTTAATAACTGTTCCCTGTGTATTGTCGCTCATCTTTTCTTCCTGCTACTTCCTTCCTTGTTTCTTACAAGTATTACAACTCGCCGGCCGGTGAATTTACTTAACCTCAAAATAGCGCAACGCACGCCAACGATATTTATTACAGTACTTGTACTTCACTTGCTTCAATATCAAGTTATGTGCCTGGGCCCATAACCTGTTCTTGAAATAAAGTAAACTTAGATATTGAAGAAGTTATTTATTAATAAATCAATACACGTGCAACGAGAAAACTCTTATCATAGAGAAAAAAATTTTTATACAATACAGTGTGACCAGTACCATGACAAATAAATAATCCATTGTCTACTATTAACAATTACCTAAATATATAATTACAATTACTAAATAGAACAAATAAATACCCCGTTTCTGGGTTTTCTGTAATAGATAAAACTTAGACGATATTTCACGAAGATATACTTTTAGATTAACATCTTTCTTATTTAAATTATAATAACTCAATTATTATTAAATTTTTATATTTGTATTTATATGATTATATTATCATGTTCACACCAGATGATTATTTACGAACTGACATTCATAAAGAGCATATTGGATTACTCAAAATTTCAAATCGCGAAAGATGAATAATAAAAAGAAATGCCATTGAATATTAAAGAAAAAAGTTTGCATGCGGAAACCTAGGACGAAATAAACGGTGGTACGGCACACCGTACTCATTGTTGAATATTATCAACTTCCTATGAATCATATATAATCATATAATCATATATATTCTATAGCCTTCAAATAAAATAAAAAAAACACACCCACGGCAGATCAATTACTTGGTCAAGTAACTAATCATAATTGTGAGAAATAAAATAACACTAAAATAGTACTCACTGAATGTTTAAATTATGCATGCTAGTACCTTTATTGAATTTACTCAACGGTGACACAGTTTTCAAAAATTGCCTGAACTTTCCACTTATTAATAAATTAAAAAATTTAGTTTAGTGCCTTGTTGGAGCTCTCAAGAAAGAAAATACCTCTGTGGTGATCAATTGATATTTGAATTTTTATTGGTGTACTATAATCCACTAGTCCAGCTCTTTAATTGGATTTCGATATTGGGACGATTGGATAAAGATATGCAATTCATTACTTTGCAGTGGACACCATTTTGAACCTACATAACAGTGATTATCCATAACATAGTGGTGCATAGGATATAAAGGTGCATTCCTAAGCACAAATGGAAATTAGTAGATGGGTCAAATCCTTGTAGATTACCCAAACTGATATACTTACGTTACAAATTATAATAATATTAAAAAAAACTTTGTAGACGATGTATAATAAACAGATGCGTATTATAGCATGACCATAACAAAGACATTTTTGATAGGTTTTCAACATTATATTGCACAGAAAACTTTAAACAATAAGTTTCCTTTTTTGTGATATATGAATACGATTCCAATAAGTTTGCACAATCTTACTCATTTGTAATTTTCCACACCAAATGGATAACAATAGTTAAATTGTAACTCTAAGTTTAGAAATTCTATCGCTCCAGACTATTCAGTAGTAGTGCAATAAGAAACTTTATTAATCGTCAATTCAATGTAAGTTTAGAAATGGTTGCCATAGTTCTGTTTCTTGGAATATTGTACAACTCCCAGGTACTGAAACGTGTATAAGTTCATTCATACCCTAACAGTGGTACTGTAGAAGCCAAGTAAGGTATCGAGTATACCGTATGAATCTTCGTGATGATTTCAGAAAGTACTCCAATACTGAGATCAAAAGTAGCTTGGGGTTTCTCAATGAAATTCTGTGTGTAATTCTTCAAATTCGATCGAAAAAGAAAGATAATCAATCAGTAAAACACGACCACGCGAATTCAAACGCAGAAAAAGTAATAATTTAAAATATTAGCTGTCAGCATTGACCATAAAATGTCCGGAAAGTAAACCTACCTATAGTAATGTGCACGGACGTTAACCAATACCTTCTGGATATCCTTTACAGGTTGTAATAACTTTCTGTTTGCTTTAATCATGATGAATTGTTCTTCAAGCACCTTGAACCACTTAAAATGAGACAAAAATTGCGTTTTCCCTCCTTGTATTTACGTATAAAATGGCTTTCTTTGCCATTTCAAGATGCTGTATTGATAAATATCATTAATAAAAATGTTTAAAAAAATCACCAGTTCCAGGCACCCTAAGATGGGAATGGATGTCAATGCCAAAACCTTTCACGATCCGGGGAACTGCTTTAACCATTGAGTTACCAGAGACCCAACGGGTCTGATGAATTTCTCAAGCACTTATTACCTGCTTCCGCTATGTGAGTGATGCAGCAACTCTGAAAATGATGAAAAGGTTAAATTGCGTTTTGCTAAAGTGATTGCTGACAGTCGTTACGGTATACAAAGGAGAAATAGTTTACAAGCACACCAACCGGTTACACCAACGTCCATTAAAATTGTTAATGACAATTTTTACAAATTTTGAAATTTGTAACATTAATAAGGGCTTAAAGTCGTCATTACACCTTAACAGACGTTTATTCAACTGAGTATAATCACAGGTGAATCACAATTATTTTGTTGTGCGCAATAAACAGATCGTATATACACAAAAAACAATTGGAAAGTCTTTATTTATTTATTAGTTTTAATAAAAATCTCTGAAAGCTTAGAGTTTTTTTTAAGCTCTGGATTGAGAAGAACCACAAGCAAACAAAGCATTTTTAATAATATCTTTTTTATTTATGACACGTCGGATTTGTTGATATGTGTTACATTATTCTAAGTTAAATTGATACAACTTATCTACTTTTTCGAAGCGTACGTTAAGCTCCACAAACAAAGGATCTAACGACTGATGGCTTTCGCCAAAAATCCTTTGGCAAATAACAGTCACAGTGAGTGGACAAACACACCCACCATTTCGAAGGTGACGAATAATAAGTTGAAATAAGATTAAATACCTACATTTTACCAATTTTTCTGCTGTATTAATGAGTGATTAAGGGATATTCAGCAATATTTCAACCATTATATGCTACTAACATTAAGCACGTTAGAAACACAACATTTATTTAAGCTGTTTTTGATTAGATGATCCGTCTTGTGTATCGTGTGTGGGCTATTAGGTATGACTTAAATAAGATAGGGAGATGATCATATGTTAGTTTTAACTACCACCACTATCGATGTTAACTCCTGCTGATAAACCCAGGATGAACGTCATGATCTTTCGAAGCAATGAAAAGCTAAAAATTGTATTGGTTACTTTACGAAAGAATTACATATCTACAACAGTACACAGAACTAAAGCCCCCTAAGTTATCATTATTTATATTTAATATAAGCTGTTTTTCCGCCACTTACCCGCATAAATATAGCATATGCCACCAGTGATGATGTATCATCCCTTCGGTGAAAGAATTGTCATGTTCGTATCAGTAATTTTGTAGATTACCTCCAAGAAACAAAAAAAATAGAAACTTTACCTCTTCATAATATTAGTATAGATGTGAAGCAAAAACTTTGTATCACTATTTGTGGGTGAATATTTACTTCTATCTGAAATACATATCTCCATATAAACTTAATTTGTAACAATCGTTAGTTACATTAAAAGTAAGATTACATTAAAAAATAATCTATGGTTTATAATATAAAGGAGACAGTTTTGATATTAGACAGAGTTGCACCGGGCCTGTTCCATTATTTGTAATAAATATATGTATATACTAGCCTCCCGCCAGCGGTTTTGCACGCGTGATCTAGTTTTAAGTCAAAGAGAAATTCAATAAAAACTTTCATCCTCTAATTTACCCCCTTAGGTCGAATTTCATAAAACCCTATCTTAGTGAGCATCCACGCCGTAAAAAGAACCTGCACGCAAAATTTTAAATTAACGAAGTCTCATACAAATTTCATCCCCTAATTTTATCCCCTTGGGGGTTGAATTTAATATAATCGACGGCTTTATGAAATTCGACCCCTAAGGGATGAGCGACTTTGTATTGTACTTTTTATAAATCTAGATTGTATAATATTTTATATCTAATGAATCTGACTTTGGTTCTAAATTTGTTATCATTATAACTAAAAACATACCTTCTTTCACAGTATCCCATTGGACTGGTTTGTTAATGAAATGCTGAACAATCCGGACTTTACCAGATCGGTGGTGCGCAAATTCGTGGACCTCAATCAGGTATGCTTTTGATTAATCAATTCTATTTTTAGAAGCTTTTATTGGCTTGCTTTGTTAGTATATTTTTCCATTAAGGATATAATGTCATGTCATCTATGTAACTTGAACTAAAAAACAAACAGTTAATTCAAATTTATACAATAGAGAGGGGCTAAATCAAATTTCTAGTATTAGACATGAATAAAAAAACAATACCCCTATTCTAATCGGATATCTAAAAATATGTTAGTCACTTTGCATCCGAGATTTCAATAATCAATATTGGTTTTCGAGTTAGTAAAATAATCATCTGTTTAATTGACTTTTAGTTCCGATACCAATTGTACCATTTGATTTAATGATTTTAAATAATTAATTACTTTAATTTCTTGTTCCCAGGATGGACAGCTGACATCGGATGAGCTACTCAGGAACCCCGCCTAAATCACTATAGTTAATACTCAAACACTCATTGTTTTTAATTAATATTTTAAATGTTAAGTGATACGTTCAACTATTTATAAGTTACAAAGTCTTGTAATTATGGTACTGTGATATGAAAGTGGAGTAACTTTGGTCATTTAAAAATAATATGTTAATATTTAAAATATGAACTTGAGTTTCATTGTATCTATTAATAAATTAAAGAGAATCTAAATATTGTTATTCGAAGAAGCTAATGGTGTTGTAAATAATTTACGGCTACTCTAATAATTTGGTTACAATGTCTTTGAAATTAATTGTTGTTTGCCAAGATTCTGCTTTATGAAGGAAAAACTATCGAGTGAATTACGATATACTAAAATCTGAATAATGTAAGAGATACAAGACTAAATTATCTATTTAATAATTCATTTAGGTATCATTGTCAAATCCTTTCTAGTCAGTTTTTTTTAGTAAAATATGAACGAATTTTATTTCAAATTAATATATTATTTGATCTCAATTTTTTAAAGCACTTAACCATTTTTATGTTATTTATTGTTTGTAAACAAATTTTGGAATATTAAATTATTAAACAGGTATTAAACATAATATAATATTAAACAGGTTATAATCAGACATAGATTAACAAATATAGATTATGTAAACAATATTGTCAGTTGAAATTAATCTTATAAATTTTGAAATTCATTTGTCTATTAAATATAATTGGTTTCATTAACAGTAAATAAAAAAATATTTGGAACAAGATAAATTTGAAGTGGAAAGGCACTATAAAACATTTAAATTATTTCAGTATACATTATATTAATAGGCTGGTTAAAAAATAAAGCCAATTTTCATAAAAAAATAAAGTAAATTAGATACTTCTCTGTAATTTTCACTCTACATACATACATGTAATAATTGTATAATTATAAAAAAAACTAGATTAAAAAAGTCAATGTTTGGATGCCCAGAACTAATTAGTTTGTTGTTTATTGTCTACGTTATGAATAAAATAAATATATCGGGTATCGATGAAGTATTTTTATTTATACCTAATAAGATTCCATTTTTAATAAGATCTAATTTATTTGCCGAAGCTAATTTTGATATTATATTATTAGTATTAGTCAACGCAGCTTTCTTGAGTTATAAAGATTATTATAAACCAACATGGGAATATATATATATATATTGTTAACGTAATTACAGGGTTACTCTTTAGGCTAATTGTCAGATTTTAAAATCTACCGCAATATCTTTTAATGATATTTAAGCTATTATTATAGCTATTTACGTAACGTTTAAAGGCGCAATCGCTTTTGGAACGAACCATGATTTGCATGATCAAAAAATAATAAAAATTTAGCTAAACCATTGAAAGATTGCAGTTAGCATTACACTCTTGAGATTTCTCAGTAGCTTTGAAACGTAAAGATATTTGCGTGTAACCCCAATTATTACTCCCAATCAACGTCAAATTAATAATATGGTTCGTTCAATATCTTTTAAAAAACTTCCCTATCACATGTCAATTAGTTGTAACGTGAATATATTTCATAGGTCGACTTGTATAGGTTTGAGATAGATTATAAATATCAACAATAGTCCCAACAGTGCGGATATGTAGATCATAATCTTCAATAATCTTTATTTAGCGCTTTAAATTAAATTTTCTTTAACCGACTTCAAAATCGAAAAGGAGGGGGTTATGTTTTTTATGTATGTTTACCAATGTTTCCGTCAAATTATTTCTTATACCACTTCGGTCCATTGAGCTTTAAATTTCGTCTATGTAGAATCAGTAAATAAAATACGCTTTTCTTCAGATATTACCTAAATATTTAAATGATATAGACAAATATTATCTAAATACTTCAGCTGAAAAAACGAAAGATTGCGTATTTTGAATTCATTCAAAATCAGAAAGGAGGATTTTCTTTTTCAACGAGTATATATATTTTCTATGAAAGTAGGTAGGTATATTCATTGATTTCATTTTGTATTGTGAACTAATTTCTATCAAACTAACCGCGACTTCAAGTATTAGTTTCGGAGCCTGCAAACAAATGCAAACAAACAAAGAAACAATCAAATCTTTCGTCTATAATATGAGAATATATTATTGGGAAAAAATATGTCGAACAATTCTCCTTTTGTAAGACTTTCATTATTTTGATTATTTTTATTTAATATTTTAGTGTTATTTATTATATAAAAAAAATCAATATCACCATAAAGCATGAATTGAAAGTTTTTCAAAAAAATAGAAGCAACTTCAAAGCTTATAAAAGTAATAAATAATATTAAGTATTATTATTTACTTTTTTGAACTTTGAAGTTGGTTCTTTTAAAAAAGTTTTTTTTTAAATTAAACCCTCATTGAAAATACTGAAAGCGCTGGTTTAGAATCAATTATATACCAAAAAGAGCGTACTATCGTTCAATTGGTTTTACACAAAGAAAAAACTATAAAATAACCTGTTATAAAAAATGAAAAAAAATACACTCAAGATATATGTGAATGCCAATTTAATTATTTTTATAAGGAATATTGATAAATTAACTTTGTAGTCGGGGAAACATTTTCATAATAATAATAGTTGCCACACAAGGCTTCATTATACCTCAGATTACAATGTTAATAAGCCAATCATTGATCTGAGAAAAATAAACGAGGAATATGAATAAACGATCACAAACAGAAACGTGAAAACCGATGCGTCATTGTTTAAGCAAGGTCGTTTGTAATGATGACGCCATAGGATCGAAACTGAATCCATAATTCCTGTACTCGCGTGTGGACTCGTTAGCTCAGTAGGTAAGAGCGCCGATATAAGTTTCGTACTTGCTCATCGGAGGGCGGGGGTTCAAATCCTTCACGAGTCAAAGTTTTTTTTTTTCTTATGTATTTTTTTCTATACTGTATATAAAAAAATACGAAATCCAAGATCTGTGATAGCACTAAGTTAGGCGTCTTATTTTTTACAGAAATGAAGTACTGTATACAATTACAAAAAAATAAAACTAATGCTGCAGCAATGCTGTGTTAGACGCTGTATTTCAAAATTATTACTTCTGAATAGGTTCGAAAAATCATCATTTTTAAGCAAGGCCTGTTTTGGTCATCTGTTTTGATTGCGTGTTGTAATGGGACGGCGTGCCGTGCCTACCTTCGACACCTACCTTTACTTAAACATAGATGTAATTAATTAATTATTCTTTTTTCAATTATATGCAGGTACGTCAAAAAATCATTTTGAATGTCACTTCGTATGGATTATTCAATAAAAATAGCCACAATAGTATTAAAATATTTTCATTATTTTAACATGTATAACTATCAAATAAAGATTATTGCACACGATTTCTGAATTGAGAATCCAAAGTTAAGGACGTCTCAAACTGTACTAGAACATCACTTAAACAGGTTTTCGTTTCTGTTTTTTTTATTTTTATTGATCAGTTGATAGCTGTTTGATAAAACTAGGCCTTTTTGCCGTGTAAAACGTAAAAAAACTCAAGTAATTGAGAATAATCAGTTGAGATTTTGGACTTTTTTCAATTCAGAAAACGGTCGTTAATGTTTTGTATTCGCAAACACAAATTAAATATTCAAGCTCCTGAATCTCATTTATTATATAAAAGCTTATTTCTTATAATACGAACACACGAATACTCTTACCATAGCAGAATCTCAGTATACAGCCTCGAAAATGTATACAACATGACTCCAGCTACGTGTAGACTCGTTAGCTCAGTAGGAGAGAGTCGATAAAAGTTTCCTACTTGATCATCGGAGGGCGGAGGATCCAATCCTCCTCGACTAAGTTTTTTTAAATCTTTTTTTATGATAAATGGATGATTTGACTGTTTTTTGCATTGAATGGACTCTGAAAGTTGTGTACTGATTTGAATTCGTTCACCTACGGGAAGCTAAATCATATTCGGTGATTTAGGCTAAAATTTACGCGGGCGGAATTGCTAGACAACATCTAACTAATAAAATATTTGATTAAAAATAATGTTATTAATATGCTTGACAATCTTTAACCATATATAGGTATTCAATTAATTTTTTATTCCTGTCTTTAACATAACTTTGTTTGAATTGACTAATTCATTTTTGTAGGACCTAAACACGTAGACAAGTTTCCACAGCCTCTCACATTCCGGAGTTCACCCCTTTTTGAGCTTAATAAGACTGTACTAATAATAATATATATGTATTTCATCAATAATAGTTATTATTGAATGATTAATTACTGGTTTTGTAATTAGGAACTAAATCTGACCCACTTCCCGTTACTATATACTTATAACTTGAATTACATATTGCATTGTCATCCATATGGAATAAAGCTGACATTAAGATGGAGCCTGAAAGTAGCCAAGGAACGTCTGTAATCAGATGAAGTAATCATGAAATAGCACAACCCTTTCGAGTTTATACTTGGTTTTTTTGTACAAGATCTCTGGTCCAACAGGACCTTATTTCTTTTTCAATTTTGTCATGTGTCAATTTTGTCATTTTCCAATTACTATTTCTGAATTATTTTGAGTTCTTTTAGATGCTTTATTCAAATTCTTGTATATTTATTGAAAATATTTGCTAAAGTTATAACTATTACTCGAGTAATTACTTCTACTCGACTGGTAAAATGAGTTTTAAAATCGTCTTTCGATATATCATGAACTGTTTTGTCGTCTGTTCTATTCTCATTTACGTATTTTAATGCAGTAGAGTGGGCAGAGATGGTTAATAAATCGATAAATGAAATAATTATCTCTTTCTGCGATATTTTATTGTACCTAATGGAAAAGACTTTAAGTCAGTTGAAGCGTGGTTGAAGCCATGTTATTTGGACTTCTCTGTATGAAATAAAACAAGGAGAAAAAAGTATATTATTATCAACTAATTGTACAAATATCTGTATGACTTAACTATAACTTTAAACACTAATGAATATTCTAAATTTGTACCAGTTATGACGCTTTCAACCAATAACAATTTTAATGGTTGTGCAACTACGTCTATAATTATCGTATGGAAAAAGTTTTACTCTAAAATTTAATACCATGCAGGTTTCATTTTAACTTAAAACAGACAGTGCGTTAAAGCGACAGTTTCATATTTAAATAAGGTCAAGCTTTATGTACTTGTTTGTTGTGGTTAATGTGTATTCGCTTTATTTAATATTTGCGAATAGCTTTGTATACGATAATCACGGTCGTGGATTCGGAGGTCCCAAGGGGCCAATGTTTGTGTGATAAATGTTACAATGTTTATTCTTTATTAAGTCACCACAGTTATAAAATCAGATGTGCTTTGAGCATAGTGTATATGACTCTAGCTCAGTGTTGGTTCTAAAGTCATTATGAGTTTGTAACATCTGTAGTTTTGTGATATAATTTTTATTTGTATGTATCTAAAGGCTTTATCCTTTAGATACATGTAATAAGCATAAACATTTTAATACTGTATTCGTGACTGTAAATAATATTTACCTTTTATGTTTGTTCTTTTAGAAAAAATAAGAAGTAAAAGCTGGTAAAGTGCGAGTCTGACTGGCGTCTGAAGGGTTCAGTATCGTTATCTATAAAAACGAGCAAAAAATAGTTGTAGGTAAGCACGCTTAAGGATTAATTTTGTTCGGTTTTTTTCCCTATTTGTTTTCATAGAGGCAACAGAAATAAATTATCTGTTATAATTTAAGCTGTCTTAGCTTCATGAGATACAGCCTAGTGACAGACAGAGAGTAGACAGATGGAAGGTCGGACTGCGGGGTCTAAGTAATTTTACCGTTTTACTCTTTAGATACAGAACCCTTAGAAACGTACTTCTTAAGATATCCCCAACACAGGTACCTGGAAAATAGAAAATAAGATAACAAATGTCAGTTTTGTAAATTATTTAGGACAGACATCACGTCTTGTGTCCGATGAACTACATTTAAATGTAAGAACCTTCGGTCACTACTGCTTAGGTCTGCGAGCCTAGTGAAGTGGCCACAGTCCAGCTAAATAATGTACACTGTTTGGAAAATAAACAATATTTGATTTGAATTTGATATTTAGTTTGAAGAAATTACAAGCCATTCGGTTACTTTGGATTAAGTCTAACGGGCGAAAATAGCATCACAACAACAATGAAAAATAATTAATTAAATAAAAATTATTTCGGAAATATTTTTTTAAGTTTTTTTTTTTATTTTACCCCTTTTAGTGAGTTAATTATGTACACGAGTTATATATTTCTGGGGTGTGCTCACCCAAGACCTTTAATTTGATACCCATATTACAATATTTGAATAACAAATATTATTTGGAACACTTTAATTTAAATTATATATCATTTAATATAATAATTAATAATTAAGCACATACAAATAGTTAATTTTTAAGTTAACAATATAATATAAGATACTTATATTCTTTGACATCTTTCTTTTTGTGAACCATATTTTATTAGGATAAATAAATGTTTTTTTTTTAAATAGACCTATACATATTTGCCACATTGAATAGTTTTTAAAATATATATATGTATAAACATTGTCACTCTGGATGATATAATGTTTGTAATAATATTCGTTAATTATTTAAAAATTGTCATGGATTAAAGAAACTCACACACAATACACTTTTTGGGCAGTCAAATAAAAAAAAGAACTAAAAAAAATAAATAAGTAAACATGTAACAATGTAAACCTGATGGATATTATGTTCGTATATTTTTTTTCATCAACTCCAAGCGCGACTGACATTACGGTGTAATGAATTGTATTTCTTCACGCATCATGCTTTCATAGGCATCGCTTTAATAGATTTTTTATTACTACGTTCGTTTTTTTTATATATTTTAAAATCCCAGCTGTTTTCTACTTTTTTAATTTTACTAGCCTTACTACTTTTAAAGATAAGATTCAATTTGTTTGCTTATAAGATTAATATTTATGCGAAGTTCTTAAATGACAGATTTATATTTTGTTTACTCAAATAAAATATTGAATGAAGCGAAATCTGCAGGGAACCAGTTACTATGGGCGTCCCTCAGGGATCAGTATTAGAACCATTGCTTTTTCTAATTTATATTAATGATCTTCCTCACTTTACGAAGAATTTGTGCGAGACAGTATTATTTGCAGATGACACCTCTTTACTGTTTAAAGTTGAGACGGGTAATGATTGTTTTGACGATGTAAACGATGCTCTCGACAATGTTCTACAGTCATTTGATAATAATAATTTAAAGCTCAATTCAAATAAAACGAAATGCATAAAGTTTGCATTACCTAATGTTAGGCATGTCAGTATACTTATAAATGTAAATAGTGAAAAAGATGAGTTAGTAGAATCGACAAAGTTCCTTGGTATTACACTAGATTCCCGACTGCAATGGGAGAACTCAGTCTACTTGACAAACTATCAATATGAGGATATTGATAGCTTGTCAAGTAGACTGAGTTCTGCAGCTTTTGCTGTTAAGAAAATTAGACTCTTGACAAATGTAAAATATTAGTAAATGAGAAATATTTAAAGAAATAAATATTCTGACTGTTGCCTCTCAATACATCTATGAGAATATTATGTACACAAGAAAACATTACGATTCCTTCACAAAAAAGTAGTGTTCATAATCTTAACACAAGAAATAAAAATAAACTTGCCGTTCCAAGCTTCAGACTTCGAAAAACCAGAGGATCATTTCTGGGTAAATGTATTGCTTTGTTCAATAAAGATCCACAAAATGTAATTGACCTACCCATAAATAAATTTTAAATTCATGTAAAGAATATACTTATGAGTAAAGGCTATTATAAAGTTGATGATTATTTTAAGGACCGCAATGCATGGAGATAATAGCCTTCGCTCTGTTCTATAACGATTAATTATAGGTACGTACAACCAGGTATGTACCAACCTATGTCCTACAGACTTAGAAACTTGTATTTATTATTGTTCAATATATGTATTATTTTGGTAATGACATGATTTATGTAAATGTCACTACTTATGATAAAAAGCTGGTAAGTTTCTTTCGCTTGTTCTTCTTGTCCGCTAAAAGACGTCCTGAACAAGTAGTAGGGGAAAAAATATTTTTGGACGATTCAAAAGTGCTTGTAACAAGCTTACTTGAATAAAAACATTTTCATTTCATTTCATTTCAAAGCACATATTTTATTAAAATCTAAAGTTAAAAAGTTCCAACAAATAATGTTAGATACTAAACTGATAATAAATCATAAATCTTTAATGCTTTTGAATAGTCCTTTCAATATTCAGGTATATTCACATCCTTCATTGCGTTTATTAATTTTATATATATTGTTTGAATTTTCATATAATAACTTTTCTCACAGCACACTATAAGTACATATATGCATGCGTTAGATTTATTTACCTAAACCGAAGACTGTCCTGTGATAGCGGAGCACTCCTTAAACGAATTCAAAAAAGGAGGTGGTTCTAAATTCGACTGTATGTTTTTTGTTGTTTGTTTGTTACGCGATTAATTATGAATTAATTTTGAAAATTCTTTTTTAATTCATTATAGGCCGAGTTCGTCCCGTTTGAATTTTATCAAAATCGAATCAGTAGTTTTCTTTTAATAACAAAACAAAATATATTTTTCATCAAATATCATCTAAATATTTTCATGACATGTTTATATCAGCGAAAGAAACAAAAGATAGCGTGCTTTCCATTATTCAAAATCCGAAAGGAGAAATTTCTATGTTCAACAAGTAGGTATTTTCAACGATTTCTTCGTGGTTTCGTCGTCAAATAAATAAAAATTTAATGGCAAATATAATTTCATTTATATAGATATTTAGCATTCTTGTGATATCTATGCAAAATATTTATATATAGTACCTACACTAAAAATAATATGAACATTTTTTTCAAAGAATAGACCGAAATTTTATAAAAGTGAAAAATAATACTTATCTTAAATGTGGTTAATTTTTTCAAGAAACATCAAAGTCGGGTGGTTATCATTTAATAAATTACAGAAAACCTCAACCCGACTTCAATGTTTGTTGAAAAATTAAACCGCTTTTATTTTTAAAACAGTTTGAAAGTGATTATATTATTATTCAATGATTTTCGCAGTAATTGTATTTTGAACAAAATAAAAAAAAAACGTTAATAATAATAGGAGCAAAGAATCAAATTTTATCAATCCTAGTTGTCAATTTAAATCTAGATTCTATTTTAGATCATTTTCGTGAATTATGCTTTATTATTTATATTATATTCTAACTCTATGTCTTTATAACTCCAGGTGAGCAAAACAGCGAGAACCATGTCCTGATCGATCATGATTTCAAAAGATAACTCTTTCATATCACAACCTTTTAAAATACGATTATAGATGATGATTTTGTGTTTATTGTTCCAATTCTGGTGTGTTTTTTCTATTGACAGTATTTTCTAATTGTAAGACTTACGCCTTCTAATTGTTGTGAAATTAAGAAGAAATCGTAGCCTATAGATTATTTTTTACTTTTTTATTTTCATCAGTAATAAAGCAGCTTCAAAATTATATTACCTAGTGATGATTCTTGTGAACAAACATCTTGGGGCGGGTCGAACTAATAGGTTGGAGAAAAAGTTTATTCGCATTTTATAAGAAAGTTTATTTACATTTAACTACTTTAGTTAAATGTATATAGTATGTTGGTACCATCCACTTTTCATAACCAGTTATCAACTTCTTTAATAATGATTCGGGTTTCATTACGCCGTAATGAAGAATCACAAATTAGTACACGGTTCATTAGGTTTCTTTCAGTGAGCTCGTGAGGTTACCCAGCCTTTTTTAGGTATAATAATGGGGTTGGCACTTTAACACATATTGTGTGTATTGTCCGCAATTATCTCGCGTTTGGCTGAACCGATTTTACCGGAGCGACGAACAACTTTGACTTTAAAATTTCCGGACTCAAAACACTTAAACCAAATCTGTGTTACTCTCACAGAAACTGCACTAAGTCCATAAACGTCACATATTTTTTTTCGCGGCTTACGTTGCATTATTATCTTTTTTGTAATAAAATTATAAAATGTATCGAATTTCTTCCTTAGAATAACTCATTTTGACAGTAAGAAAATCAAATGAAAATAAAAAAAAGTCCTAAATTGAATTCGAAGTTATCTTCTTTAAAATTTAAACTTTTTATTGATACCAAAACTAGCCAGATACTAATGGTATAGCCAGAAAAATTTTGTTACAAGTATACTAAATGCGAAAAGACTTTTCCCCAACTTAATATTGAGAATTTCTGGTATTGTCAGTTTATAAAATTTTAACATAACTGTTTTATGAGTTGTGCATAGCTATACTGTACTACTGTAAAAAGAAAAGTAACCAAGGAAAAAACCCTCGGAAGGCGTTACAATAATTAACAAAAGCCGATCAGCCGTCGGGCATGCAAATGACAAAATATAAGCCGCTTTAGTTCTAATCGTCGCTTATAATACCTACTCCATAACTGAAATTGGAAAGTGTAACCGAATTATCGGTTAATGTAGACTCCGACAAAATCACTAATTTAATTATAACCCAATCTCGGTGCCAGAAATTTATCGCCATCAGAATCTCGACGAAATTTGTTCCCGGCGATTGTTTATTTAACATTTGACAGATACAAGGAAAATTTCTTGTAAATTTACGTCTAAGATCTGTAAACTAATAAATGAAAACAATCTCTGTAATGGAAGAAAACAGTTGGGTTAAGAAAATTACGAGTCTTCGCATCGCCTATCCCACAAAGTCTAAAGACGTATTAATCCGTCATGCAGTACTGCCAAAACTAAAATACAGGTCAGCGTATGGCGTCGTTTCAAAACTTGTGAATGTAATCCAACCTCCTTTTGAGTTCGGTGGTGACACAGACAACGCTGACAGCTCTTGAATTCTTAGGGAAATATTTTAATAGTTGTAAATAAGCACATAAAAAAATACAACTAAAGCAGCTATGGTGTAGCAGGAAGCTTATAAAAGAGAAGAAAATCGTTTAACTGACGAACTACAATATTTCTGTGAAATCGAAGCATTATTAGGTAATTCGTTTATTAATGTATTCTTACTTGAAACCATACAAACAATTCAATAATTCTGGCAAAGTCAATTCGTAAAATTATTGCGTAAATGCTTATTATATTTTGAGATGTGTTTTATTAAATTTGAGGAACCAAAGTATCTAAAATGCTTCCAAATTAATCTACGAAGCCTTAAATCAAATATTACAAAGCGAATTAATGTAACAACACTTTGAGGAATTATAAATAGCCGTCAAGACTTATGTAGGTAATTAATTTAGACATAGATTTAGGTAAATCACCGTTGAAATTCTTGATACATAAACATAACGTTAATTACTAAAATTTGGAGTAGTTACATGACGTAAGTCAGTCAATAGTAACACTTACAACTTATCACTATTATATACGGAATTTATTTATTGATTTTATTACCATATCACAGCAAGTTATGATGATGACTTCAATTCTGACATACTTATTTTGTTGTAACGAGAACAATGAAAGAGAAACTAGGGCAGAAGATCTGATTTTGGCCACTGCCTCCTTTTGCCACTTCAAGGCGTTCTAACACAGGCAACGTATTGCATCATGGCAAAATTAATTCCGTTGACAGCCCTGATGTGTCAAAGTTCACTTTTTCGTTACTCTTACAATAGCCAAAAATCAGGCATAATCTTAAAATGGCCAAAATTGGATCATCTACCATATTATCGAAATGTCACTTGGCAAATAAAATACTATTACCATTCTTTTTTTTTTAACTAAAATGTGAAGTACGAGTACAATTGTATAATAAATACACAGAATGTCTATCAAACCTACGTATCAAATTGGTATGACAGTCGATTTTGTTTACTTTCCATTTATCGTAAAAAATAATATTTATGATACGAAGCACCTTCGGTGAAATGGAGGTTGATTGAATTAAAAAAAAAACTTAAATATAACAAACATTTCAAAACGTCAAATCAAAATAAACAGCTTCTGAATAAGGATCGTATTTTTCATAATTTTATTTTAGTGACATTGATAGGCATAAATAATGAACTCTGGTCATGTAACAGAATCGGTATTGAAAACTCCTTTTTTATCTGACGACTATTGCTATTTTCTTATCTTCTCCTATCTTAATAATATTATATTACTCGTTTTAAACATTTTACATACATGATATAAACCAAAGTCGCTTCCCGCTAAATCTTTTTAAAGTACACATCGGATTTTAATGCGCTTTCCATTAATATACAGTTTATCAATAGGAGGGTTTACATTAGGTCTTTACCTATGAAATAAATG
Organism: Diatraea saccharalis; assembly: GCA_918026875.4. NCBI lineage: Eukaryota > Metazoa > Arthropoda > Insecta > Lepidoptera > Crambidae > Diatraea > Diatraea saccharalis. The sequence continues at coordinate 12,355,173 of OU893337.1, forward strand.
AAACGTATATTTTTTTTATATTCTTCGTTTTTATTAATCAAATCAAATCACTCATGCGATCAATGTATCTTTGCCAACGCATTGGTAGCTTATTGATGCCCTCTTGAAGAAATCAGCTGGACGGGAGGCAACAAATTCTTCAAAGGCATTTGGTACTGCCTCGCGGGTATTGAATTTTTTTCCCGCCAAGAAGTTATCCTAATTCTGGAAAAAGCAGAAGTCTGTACGGTGGATAACGGAGCACTTCCAACCCCAGCTCTTGTAGCTTAGAGACCGTTTGCTGTGCAGTATGAGGTCGTGCAAGAACAGTGGAGCCGAACGTTTAACCAAAGCTGGTTGGAAAAGTGCGAGGTTCTCCATTATTATGTTCAGTTCTTTACAGTACACATCTGCAATAATGCTCGTCCCGTTTGATAAGAAGCTGTGATGAATTACACTCGCGTTGGACCACCGAACAGTGACCATCACTTTTGAAAGGGTAAGTTTTCATTAAGGGCATTGTTTGGGTGTTGAATCAGGGTCCAACAAATTTGCTGAGAGCTTACGATTGTCGAGCAGGATCCATTTCTCGTCACACTAATTTTTAACTTATCCATGACGACGAAAAATCTTCGAATGCATTGAAAACAAATACTGACTATTAAACAAATGACGAGTTTAGAAAAAATAAAATAATTTGAAATAAGAATTATCAAATAAAATAACTTTTGATTTGAAATAACCAGTACGGCAGAACGGCAATTTCAGAGGTAGGTAGTAGAGGTAGGCAATTTCAGACCTATTATGTATGATACACGCGGGCGATGCCGCTGCTAGAAAGCTTGTGTATAATACGAAAAAAATATTCCTTTTCTCAATTCATACTTTGAATACAACAATGTCGACCGTCTTTTCAAAAAAGTCGAGAAAACGAGGAATAACAATATGTCAATGTTATCGAGAACATAATATTGATCAATCGTGTAATCGTAATATTGCCAACGACTCTATTTTTATAGCCTGATTTTACTTAACAACTTAGTTTGGTCAAAATAACAAATCTATATTGCAATGTGATCCAGTATTTATTTACCAAGCGATACCCTAATATTAAAAAGCAATAGGACATTTTGATATGATATTTTTTATTATTTCATAAATATTTGTACAAATTCGTATTATATTGATATGAAAAAAATCTTTGAAATGTTAGGAGCTATAGCTGTTAAGAGGAGGCGTAAAGTTAAAAGACTGTTCATCTGATAGCTTGGAGCAATGAGATTGCGCGGCAAAACCGGGTTTTAATTAATTACTCTCAAACTATTACGATTAATTTAAACGCACTGCATAATTCACTCAACAATAACATGGTTCGTATACTTATTATTTTTTGTTATGAAAACGTGTAATTATAATACTATGTAAAAAGGAAAGGCAAATTTCAGGTAAATTTTTGACGTATACGCCCTTTAAATAAAGGTAATGACGTAGTAAACGGTTTCATCATTTTTCGTCAAAGTCAAAAAAATGTTTATTCCATTATAAGTTGTTGTTATTGTTATTTATGTTTATTTAAGTACAAGGATTATTTCCTGTTATATAATTAGATACCTTATAATTAGTTTTTTTTATATATCTATTTGTTGTATTTTGCTAGAGACCCTTATTGTAAATGCGCATAAAAAACCCCTAAATGAATTATAATTTTTTTGCAGTTTCTTTTTAATAAAATTTATAGTAAAACAAATTAATAATAATAATTAATTGACACTTTATTGCTCACGCATAATAATTAATATTAAGATAACAATATTGGTACTAATGCTAGGGTGGGCAAAGGCGGTCTTATCGCTGAAAGCTATCTCTTCCAGACAATCTTTGTTTCATGTAACATGTGGAGCGAACGACCGGAAGTAGTGTACTAATAGTAAAGATGAAGGCAAAAATAATATAGTAAATAAATAAATAAAGCAGTATGATACTGAAGGTAAAATGCACAAACATGTGGAATACAAAATAAATAATGTCTTATAAGTACATATCTAAAAGATGTTAATGTAACATAGATTTGAAAATGGCAACAGTTTTTGCATGTCAAATAGCAGACGGCAGCTTATTCCAAAGCCCATCTGCTTTAATGGTAAAGGACTCATGGTAATATCCCCCGATGTAGTATTTGAGGTATAATTGGAAACGTTCTTTAAGGTAAGAAGGACTACGAGGATCATTTATACAGGAAAGTGAGAACATGCTCTTCACGACGCTGTTTTATGGGCAACCACTACTAAATCTAATACGAAGATTTTGTAGACGCTGAAATTTGTTGAGCATGTCCTCACTTAGATCAATGAGACAGACATCAGCGTAGTCCAAAATTGGGATAAGTAAAGATTGTGCCAACTCGATTTTAGTTTTCAAAGGAAACATATATCAAGTTTTCACATTTGTATTAAGAAGCAACATTATATCTATTTCTATAAAGAGTACCTAATCCTGAGATTATAAATCGATCTATTAACTTGCTTCTGAAGCACAAAAATCGTTTGTATGACGGCAGCATTTACCCACAACTAATCTCCGTGCGATATTACACTATGAAAGTAGCTGAAGTATATTAATCTGGCAGTGTCTAATAATCTAAAACTATTCTACAATTTACCAATATGTGGGCCCCACTGAAATTTACAATCTAGGGTAATCCGTAAAAATGTTGTAGTATCCACAAGGTCCATGTTGTTATCTCTTACATATTTGTATCTGTTTAAAATTAGGTAATACAAATTTTAGGCATTTTGATTTCCCTTCACTAAGAAAAAGAAGAAAGCCATTAAAAATACCCTAATTGAATTCTCCTTACAGGTGCGAATAAAAGTATATACTTTTGTTATGTTAGATACGTTGAATTATGTGGATGCGTACATTAGAATAAAGAGTTCATTCAGGTAAACGTATTAGCGAAGTTTCTAATCTTTGTCGTGATACAAAGTCTGTCTTCTTAATCTGCGAACGAACTTGATAAGCAGTTAGAATAGTTTCCCAAGGGAGGGAACATGTGACGTGACGTTACTTTGTTTTTATAGAAGTTTTCTCTTAATGTCACAGTCAGTCTAATTTAAGCTCGTATAATTTAATTAATAATATAATTAAACTATATACTTATTAAAAGCGTCTTATCTTTTTAGGATGCAAGTGCTCACCTTAGTGCGCTTACGGGATTTTACGAAATTCCACCCCTAAGGTGTTGTTTTTAGCGTTAATAGTTTATATTAAACTTTGTTATTACAAGCAAGGAACTAAGTCGCCAAAGCCGCTGGCGGAGCTCTAGTTAATATATTATTTATCTGCCTCTGTTATGTCTTCCATCGAAATTATATACAGATAAAAAGGTTATCATGGCACACATTTTTTCCTAAGGTTTGGAATTAGTAGGTGGATATGGTTTGGCATGGGTTATAAAGGAGATGACTAAATTATGCATGGGATTCGGTCTAAACATAGTATTTAGCAATATGTTATACTGGATAGATGAATAAATTATTTTTGTAAATAATATTAAAAAATGGCGTTTTCTTCTGTACCGGTGCCGGATGTTTTACTTGTCACATATCTACTATAACATAACACGTCAAAATCTATAGTTAATTTCTATTTGTGTCTATAATGAGGACATCAAATATTTATAGTCCAACAAATTTCTTAAGAATGTTATTTGTTCGTTCAAATGGTGTTTATTCAATGTTGATGAAAAAATAATAAAAAAAGTCCGTGTTCTTTTACAACTAAAAGTCAAGAGGTAACTTAATGCTGACACTGGCACGTAAAACGTCTACTAATTTAAAAAAAAGAACTGCTAATATAATTTGTTGTTTAGGAAAACGTGCGAATTCTACCTTTTTAGAAGAGAAGAAAAGAATCAACAAATTGTCCAATTTCATCGAATTTTTCACTAAAGGTTCAAAATAAATATGCCCAATTCTGTTTACTATTACGCTTTAGATTTGAATAGCTCCGGAAATTAAGGTATACGTGCTTGCCCTCATAGAAATTCCTTTTGTTACCTACCTGGTATATTAATATATTGAAGACATCCATTTTTTCCTTTTTCGGTAAAGCCCGCACCAGACATATGCACACATTAAAAGAGAAAATATTTTTACTTTTGATAGAAACTATTGATAATTTTGTTTCCCTTTACAAAAAAATAATAAATTTTTTTTATAGTTAATATTTTATTAAATTTTATAACTATACAGTCTTCCGCCCGCGGTTTCGCCCGCGTATTTTCTTTCCTTTGTATTATCATCATTATCTGCCTATTAATATCGCCACTGGTGAACCTCATACCTTCACTATGGATGGAATCGAATAGGGAGAATGTGCCATGACCAACTACGCGTGCCCAGTGTGGATTGGTGAGTATTAACGACCTTCCAAAGCACGAAGGAGCTCGAGATAGTTAATATTTGGTCACCCATCCTGTTACCTGCCATTGCGAAACCACTACGCTGTCGACTTACTCTTCCTTTGTATATTTATCCTTTATTTCAACTCTTTTAAACTTAATTTTTCGCGATAAAAACTCTATTTCATGTCCCAAGGTCCACTCTGTACCAAATTTACTTGTGTACCAAATTTCAACAATATTGGTGCAATAGTTCATGTGTAAAACGTAACAGACACACACAGAGAGATAATAACTTTTGCATTTATGAATTGAATTTTTAGAACACATAAAAAGCTACGACCATACGAAATTATCCTATTATTATAAATTTTTCATTTGACCGATGACATTTATTTAGTAAAGAATTCTCATAACACAATTTGAAACGTAACTTTAAACTTGGAAAAAAAGCAAAATACGATTGTGGGCAATGGTAATCACATTAATGGAAATGAATGGACTCCATTCATTAGTGATAATGCGGACACCTCAAGAGTTACAACCATGAAATGCTAATGGTAATTTAACAATTCTTAGAAAGGTGCTAAATCATGATAGAGGGTTAATGTCATACCATTTTACCATTACATTTCAGTGAATATGCGGATAACCTTTTTTTTATATACCAATATCGTATTGACTATAAACAATATGTAATGAATATTTTCTATTAAGAAAGAACAGAAATACCATTATGACGTCACGACCTAGCAATTGTATCTCATAGGGGTTATAAAAAAAAATCTAATTTGATTTTTTTTTTATCGAGCTCATACCCAGTGGCATTAAAATTAACATTAGTTTAAAGCTATATTACCCATGCAAATTTTCAAATTTAGGACATTCATTAGAATTTAAAGTCATATCTGTGTGCAACTGAGCGTAAGGATATTATATGGATTTGTTTGCGAGGGTGTAATACTTCGTTATTTCAGATGTCTATAATACCAAGTGTATTATCTTAAAAGCTATTTAATTTGGGATCTGAACAGTGTTTGTGATGATGTACAATATAACTTTAGTTATTATCTCATAGAACATATTTTCCTTGTAAAAAAATAAAAATATCAAATTGTAACTAGCGCCATCTATTGAGAGCCAAAACAAATACCGTATTAATCTCCTTTCAAGTGTAACAGAGTACTTTTTAATTTCGATTTTACTGCTGAAATAACAGCACACACATTTAATTAATACAGTAAATAAAAAAGTGTCACCTTTACGAGCCGAAATCTCTTGACCATAAACGGTTAACAGTTATGAGCTTATAAGCATAATAATGGCGTCACTAACGGCATGTTTAACGCAAAATTATTATTTTCATATAAGTATTGTCATCGTAAAATAAATCACAATTTATTAAAATGAAAAGTAAACAAAGTCACTTATTAGATATTGTCTGCCAACGTAGTACCTATGTGCCCAAGGATGATTCTCCAGAATAGACAAATATTCATAATATAATTAAATTAAATAAAAACTAGCACATAAAGGTTTCTGTACCATTATTTATAATATACGAAAAAACACTTTTGTTGTATTGGAACGCCCCGTAAATATATTTTTCTTCTGTTTTAAGTATAATATTTTACTTTTTTTACAGCGGTAACAGAAATAAATAATATATAAAGATTTCAACTGTCTAGCTAACACAGTTCATGAGATAGAGCCTGATGACAGACAAATGGATAGCGGTGTCTAAGTAATAGAGTCCCCTTTTGTTAAATTAGTAAAAGTAATCAACTCCAACCTATTTTTACACTACACAAAAATTAAGATCTTATATTATCTTCTTCGTTTCGGAGTCGATAATAATTTTTATTTTTTATATTTAAACGATATCACTGAGACTAAAATATGTTTCTTAAAATATTCCAGTCAATTTAATCAAATAAGAAGCTACCTACTGGAAAACAAATTTGGCATATAAAACACAAGGTGAGCAAAGTGTTCTGTTGCAAATTGGCAAAAATATACTCACACTTAATAAACAACGCTTTTCCCCAGGCCCAGGTGGAGTCTTGTTAATATCACAAAAAGGTTGATATACCAAACAACGTATTGAACCTGTTTTCTCGAACCTTTTACTTAGAATAATAACTGATTAATATTCTATACCTTTTAACATGCCCCCTTTTGAATCTATGCTAATTCTATTTGATCCTAGATGTTAATTTGCTAAGCAGAATATCGATCGCCATAAACATATACAAATAACGCATTTGGTTGTTTTTTCCAATTCTCTATTCTTTTTGATTCCTCTTTAATAGAGAGTCTGTAGGATATCTCCAGAATTATTCATTATTACTTTGAACACCACACCAAACGCTTTCTCATAAATCACGGCCGTTAAGTAAGATGCCCAGAAGGCTTAGAACGTTTCTTCTTTGAGTAGCCAGACTGATTCTTAAGGCGACTCACCAGACCGTGACCAGACCTGTCAAAAAGTTTTTCCGTAACCATGGCTTTTTTATACAATCGTCCACTCAGACACGATAGCTAGTATGTAGGAAATGCACGGCTCACTATTAAATAACCCGTTAAATTAATATACGCTAATGGACTCCGGTCGCAACAGTCAGGGGATTATAACAATGTAATATAAATAGAGCGCCGAGCGTTATAAAATTAAAGTTGTTGGTGATGCTTATAAAATAAAGCTACTCGTATCATAGTTACTTTTTGTAATTTACCAAACATGCAAGATTAATGCGTTACTTCAATCCTTATAATAAAATTAACGATCGCTAATAAAACGCATTCGGTTGCGATTGCAATGCAAGGGATATTATTAGACACATTTCCCGAAAAGATCAATCGGAAACAAGTTTCTTGTTCTGTAAGCCTCTTGCTGACGACTTGCAACGCAAACGAATTTGGTGATTAACATTTTAAATTCTCGATATTTAAGTAAATATCTAATTCGCTGGACTTAAAAACAATATATAACTTCAGTCCGGTTCGAACATAAGGTTGTAACGGCGTCTTCGCTGAATTCCTTTACCTTTGCCTTCCTTACATTGAAGCACTCAAAATACTCAAAAAGAACTGATTACAAATTTAAATTAAAAAAAAAATTACTTGTACATTACTACATGCCTAGTCATTAAAAAGTAAGTAACACGTTAGCACGAATTGTGCTCGTTTAACTTGAGTACGGCTTATTTCACTCTTACCACAAGCATGACGAACTCGAGAACGTTTTGTCTTCACCTAAATGTCATTAAACGATATCTCACTCTTGACCCAAGGAAGTGATATTTGGATGTAGACAAAGCGTTTCTCGAGTATGTCTTGTTATGCGTGCTAGGTGATATAGGTTTACAAAATTTGTCCAATGTGCCGACCTCAATTAATTGGTTAAAAATACTACTACTATTGCTAGTATTACAGTGATCTAATTTGTTTACAATTAAAATTACTGATTAATCGCGTTACATTTGAGTTGACCCGTGTATGTGTGCACGAGGCATTACCTTAAAATTTGCCAAGCGTAGATTTGGAACACTGTATTGCCTAAAGCCTTGTTCAACTCTCATATCAGAGAAAGTTTGTTGAGCTAAGCGATAAGAAATTGAAATATGTTATATTAAATGAAAAACATATTTCCACAATTTATAGATAAAATTATGAAATATGCTTAGACTATGAATACCCCCAAACTTTCTAGATAGTTTTTGCATGTATATCACTGTTTGAGCACCATTACTCAAAAATTACCAATCAGATTTTCATTTAGTTTTCACTAATCGACGGGGAAACTCTCACTAATAGATATACGGGGCAAAAAGGCGCACACTCTATGTAAACCACTTGAAATTTGGAAACTGAAAAAGTTAGATTAATAAATAAGGCGTCAGAATTAGAATCGGGATTTTTTTTATTTTTTATTATCGCTCTCGGTATCCTAAGAGGTTATAATAGCTATCAGTGTGACGGCTTAGATGATTGGCTGACTAAGCTAGAGAACTTGCTTTTATTATACGGTAGTAAAAGAAAAGAAAAAAGAAAACTACAAACAAAAAAATGCATATAAAGACAGTTTGTATGATTACCTAAATATATAATTACAGTTATTGAATAGAACAAATACATACCCCGTTTCTGGGTTTTCAGTAATAGATAAAACTTGGACGATATTTCACGCAGATATACTTTGAGATTAACATTTTTCTTATTTAAATTATAATAACTATTTTATTATTAGATTTATACATTTTAAATTAATATGATTTAATTATCATGTTCACACCACATGAAGTTTTTACGAACTGACATTCATAAAGTGCATATTGGCAAATTACGAAAGGTTAATAATAAAAAGAAATGATGTTGAATATCAAAGACAAAAAGTTTGCATGCGGAAACCTAGGAAAAGGGTGGTACGGCACACCGTACATCAGGACACTTCCCACTGCACACACTCCATTTACTCAATCGTAACACTCTTAGTAGAGTGGACGTAGTCAACGAGCAGAATCTGATAGAATGGCCGATGGAGCTCGCCTGACGTTATCTTTATTTGTCCATATCAATCGACATCTATAACCACTCTCGATACGTGCATAACAAATTACAATAAACTTAACTGTAGCCTTAAAATAATTGTCAACTTACGATCGCTGTGAGTTAGCGATCAAATTCGATACGATTGTGATAGCAAACTCGGTTGAGACTCGAGACTGCAGGCTCTGGCCACTTTTGCTCTAGACGACGACCTTGGACGACAACACTTTCTATGGACTCATTGTTAAGCCCTAAGTTTTTACAGAATAATGTTAGGATGAGAGTCTGTAAAAAAATTGTTAGACGCTATGGCTCTAAGTGCCTTACTAAACGTAAGTTAGTAATGTTTTTATTGAAACAGTATAGAGTAAAGAACCGTGAGAGTATGCAAGTCCCTGCGCCGGCAAATAGGAAGCCAATTTAACTTTGAACGGAAATACGACACATGGTCATATTTTCGAAGATTGAAAATAAATCTAATGCATACATTCTGCAGTTTGGTGAGAAGTTCTTCTGAGAGATCTGTATAGCACACATCAGCGTAATCGATAATAGACAACATAAGGGAATGCGCCAAAGTGATTTTGGTACTGATCGGCAAAAAATTACGCAGACGACTCAATGAACCATACGCAGCAAACCATCTTCCTGACTGCTTCCACCTGAGGCTTCCAAGAAAACTGTTGGTCAAAAATAACTCCAAGGTTTCTGACAGTTTCGTAATAAGGGATAACAGTACCGTCGAAAATGATAGAAGGTAGCTCACTAAAGTATTATTATTAATTGTATTATTGCTTTTAGTATTATTCATTGCTTCCATTGAAAAAAAGCGAGAGAGGATGTCAGTGAGAGAGACAACAAGTAAACAATCAAGCAATTCCAGCAAACAACGCTCTAAATGTTTTATTTCGAACGATAACGAAAATACAAAACGAAAAGGTTACACCATGAAAATGAAATAGTTTTTCTCTTTTCAGCAGAACTGTGACACGGTTGAATAATGAAAAATAAGCCGTTTAGGTTTGTGCTTTGTGCTCTCTTTCGCTGAACAGAATATAGCAGTGCGTTAATATTTTTCATTGTTTCACATATTTTTAATAAATACTCTGCGACATTTTAAATCTAAAAATAGGAAATCTCTCATATATTGTATATACAGTCCGAACATAAGATAATCCGAAACTGTTTTTCCCCCATTAAAGCCATCATCATATAACTTTCAAAATGACATGGATATAATGCATATAACCACAGAGAACAAGCCAAAACACTGCACGAGAGCTCAATGTTAATAGAAATGATTAAGTATTTTTCTTTGAAGAATATTAAAATGTTACCAATAAATCACAGGGAAAATTAAATGTCACATTTTATACATTTTTTACATAGTTACGTGAACAACCTTTAATTTTTAAGATTAAATGCCAATTTCTGGTTAAATTGAAGCAAAAAAAAAAAAATACGTATCTAATATTTTTCTGTTATTTGACCGACGGACTGAATAGGATTTCTTTTTTTTACCCCTGTTGGTGGGTTTGTATTTCATTTAGAATATGGAATATTATCGTTAATGAGAAATTAGTTTATTCTTTGTTTTATTTTTACTGGCTTTCCGCCAGCGGCTTTATCCGCGTAGTCCTAAATTGTAACAGTGCGTCGTACCACCGTTTATTTCGTCCTAGGTTTCCGCATGCAAACTTTTTGTTTTCGATATTTATATTTTATTGTTCACTTTTCGTAATTTGAAATTTTGAGTAATCCAATATGCTCTTTATGAATGTCAGTTCGTGAAATTTCGTCAAGTTAGAACTAGTTAGAAACATTATACATACCTACTTACTTAATTTCAAGCAATAGTAATTTGTTGTAAAAAATGTGTTAAAATCTACTTATTATTACCTGTTTCCGTTATAGTCATGAGCTTGAACTCAAGGAAAATGTATTCTATATCAAATCAAACATTATAAAGTTAAATTACTCACCAAACCCGAAGAAAAGAGTAATTGTTCTATTTTAATATTATTATTTAGGTAACGTTACGAACTGTTTTTATATTCCTTTTTTTTGTTTGTTACAGTTTTTTTAATTTATTTACACTTTATTAAATCAAGTTCTCAAGCTATGTCAGCTGTCACAGTATTATACATAAAAACCTTAATTTTCAATCCCCCTATCTATTAAAAGAATAGCATCAAAATCCATTGCTTAGGACAGACAGAAAGCGACTTTGTTTTAAACTCACGAGTGACGGAAAAAAAAATTAAATGAGTCCAGGGCAACCGCAAGCAAATCGAGAATTTTCTGAAACTATTGGAAAAATATAATAAGTAATTTCAGTATTTCTTGAGGGACAAACAATATTCCACATTTGGGTAGTCTCCCTTGCGTTTATTTTCGAGGTCGACTAGGAAAAAATGTAGGTACTTTAATGTGGACATTTTATGGAGCGAACACAAGTAACAGTTAGCAGTTAGTAGAGTTAGCTCTACTAATGATAGTTGAGATAAATTGGTGCAATATTGCGGCGGAGGTTCGAGTGAAGATCCTTGTTGCATTAAATGCTTCATAAATCTAAGACTACGATGTTGCCTGACCAGATAATTTATATATCTCATTTGCCACTGAAAATTCCCTTTGCCAAACGTTTCTTTGGTTCTTAATTAATACTAAAAGATTCATCCTTGGCCTTACTAACTTTGAAGGTTAAAAGAGACTTTTAAAATAGATTATTTCTACAGCTCTAGTGATAGAAAAGTTAGTTTGTTCATTTAAAATTTTAGAAATAATAAAAAAAAAATATTTTTTTTGCTTAGATTTTAAAAGGGGAATATATTACAAAGAAGGTGTATCAACTACAACAAAGTTATGAAGAGCTGTCTAAGCATGGCGTTGTATTACAAAATAGAAAACTGTATTGTTTCCCAAGTTGCTGGTAGATAGGCTTCACACCGTACGAACACTGGACTTCCGTCAAACAAGTAGGTTATGATATAGTTTGTTAACTTACAAGACCGCACAGACGCAAGAAAATTAACTTTACCAAGTTTACATAACTACCCGCTAAAGTTTTAATATCTACTGCTCTAAATTATTGGAATATTCTGTTTACATAATATTAAAATGAATAGTTTAAAATTCGTTCTTATAGACTAAAAATATACACCGTCTCAAGTGCAATTGTGGGTAATTTGGAAATTAATCAAGTATCTGTTATTTTTGGTGCTAATAAGCGTAGGTACTATATCAATATTAGAATGTGGATAAGAGGTGAGAGGTTCTCACAACTTATTTTTAAGACTTGAAAAAATGGAAGAGGTTTTACTTGCATTTTGAGACACAGTACAATTATTGATACTTTTTGCTACAAAAAGTGTTTTTTTTTTTTGGAAACTGTGTTTTTGTCTTTATTAATAACGGAAAAATCTAATATTTCAAGTACATGTCAATTTCGGCGCTATGAGCATACTTTATTAATTTAAAAAGGATTTTTAGACTTCAAAAAATAGAAAAGTTTCTATTAGCATCTTTAAATACGGCGCAAATATATACACTTTTTGCTGCAAACTCCATCACACAAATCATTTAGAATTTGCTGTGTCCAATAGAGGCAATCAGATACAGTCACCAGTTACCTACCTTCTGGAGACATTTCTGGGAATCTCGATTGTATCGAAAGTTCTCACTTGAAAATGAAACTGAAGCGCGCACAGCTGTTTTTTTTTACTGTTATTAAACAACGCATTACTGTATTCTGGAAAAAAAAATATTCCTTATAAAATCATAATTAAAATTATTATAGAAAGTTTGAACAGCCCTATTCAAGCAATGGATTTTGGTGCACCTGCAAATAAATAATTTTGTAATGTAATTCTTCTGGAGCCTTGCTATTATTAGTCCATCAAAGCGTCCCAAGCTTTTAGAATATCACTCGCCGCATATCGGTAATCTCAAGTGCTAGGTTCGAATATTATTATGATAATTTTAATTCAAAGTATTTATTACATAGACAGGCAGACAGTATTTTAACAAAGCTTTAACTTTGTCCAAATAATCATACTTATGATGAAAATAAGGCTTTGTTAAAATATACGCTGTCTGTAGCCAGAGCCATTGCAATTTCATACTATAAATTATATTTGTCTGCACAATGGTGTATTGATGTATGAGTACTGACAGATTCTTTTGTTATATTGCGAAATAGTGACAAGATTTTGTCAAAAAAGCTGTTATTGAAACGCCACTAACACGCCATACATTAACATTGACGCAATTGAACCCTAAGCGCCCTTTACTAACCGTTTTTCTGCAACTTCGCCCACGTAAATTATAGTCTATGTCACCCACGGTGATATAGCTTCCGTAAATGAAAGATTTTTTTATGATCGGACCTAGGGCAGTTTTAAGCACAACAGGCGCCCGGCAGCAAGCAGTGCTCTCTAATGCTAAACCTTGTTTATTAATAATACTATTAAAATTTTCAATACGCTTTGAGAACTCTGTCCCTAATTGGGAGCACAAAGAGTGTACTCTATTCCAACTGAGGATCCTCTTGCGGGTTATCATTGAAACTGACTGCTCTCTATCTAATAAAAAGCACGTACAGGTTTAATGGATCAACTAAAAAGCAGTAAACAGACATAATTATATAAATGTTATTTTATAAAAGTTATTTTTCAATCTTTGATAAAATATTTTGACTTTTGGGAATTTAGAAATGTGTAATGTAATGTCGAAAATACATCTTAGTCTAAGTGTATCTGTAAGGTTGTATGGAAAAATATAGGGATGTATATTGTACTCGAAATTGCCAATACTAATGTTCTAGTCAATGTTATTAGCTCTAGTAAATACCTTTCACCGAACTCTCGAATATATAGCTGGTATGTGTCCATTTTAGTCAGTTATAGGCGGTATTACTCTGTTTCTGAGTATTATTGATCACAAAACATTATATATTGAAATAAATAAATTAAATAAAAATATTAAATTATTTTTTTCCTTAAATTAAAATTTTCATTGTATATAATTGACTTTGAGCTCCAGCTCATACTTTAATGTATCAGAAACCAACACATTAGCATTCATAGAATATTTTTCAACATAAATATTAGTATAGTATTTTAAATGCAAAATTGATGTAATATAATAATTGAATAATGCCCGTAAAATGCTGGTAAGAATCTTATTCACAACTTCTAGTATTTCCTATATTACCACAAAGCTTTCCATCCTTTTCATACGTTCTCGTAATTACAACGGAATATTACAAACCAAACAATAATATAAAGCAAAATTTTAATTAAATGGTCGCAGGAGTTGTTATAGGTTAATGGAACTCGTTCGAATATCAGAGATACTATCACATGGTTTCATTAATGGCCGTAGAAAATGGCTACATTTAAAGATTCACACCTTGCACTTTTTAACACCTACCTTTTTCACACAACTGCCCAAAAAAGGAATGTATTGTGTTAAAGGTTAATGTATGTATGTGAGTTTCTTCCATCATAAGTTTTAAACGATTTAATAGATATTAATTATTTTTTCTTAACTCTAAACATCTCATATAAAATTAGAATTGAACTTCACAAGGTAATTTCCTTTACATGAGATGTTTAAAGTTATAAAAAAGTATTTATTAAATTCAGGAGAAAATAATAAAACACTAAATTTCTATACTTAATTTATAATCTTTAGACAATTATTATCTTCATACATTGGTAATTAAGACTATGCAAATACTTGAGCAATGTATATGATGTTGTTTAATATTTATTTTTATTAAAATCGTTAAATATTTCAAATCATTTATTTGTTTCATGTGTACATAGATACTGATGCGTCTAACACCAAGAATAAGGTTGACCTTGACGTATTTAACGTACTACAACTATCTCCAGATTCAAACTTATTGTTAAAAATTAAATCAACTGTTGTTACACATTAGCTTTACTATAATCGTAATTATTATTTTCACAAAACTCCCACCAAGTCATCATAGATGAGTTATATTGATTTAAGGTATTTTTGGAAAATAAAGCCTTAAGTAAATTTAAAGAGAATGATAGGCGCTTTTTTTATTAGAGCTTGCCGGATAATCTCAGTGACACCAGGGAAAGGCTTGCGTGGAGCGTGAAGCTCCCTGAGAGGAAAATGTTATAATAATTTATTTGACTGGAAAATAATTTCTTGGAATACAATCATTTTTTGATATGGCCAGAGGGGCACCATGAAAATGCCTTCTGCTTTGTCTAATTTAATTTTCTGAAGAACTGTAGTAATTAATCAGAAGGAAGGAAAGGCATAAAAATGTAGAGAACGCCAGTTAAAGGTAAATCCATCGATTATTTCAGATTGAGGATCAAGTTTCCATAAAGCATATCTCTTACATTTCTTTACTCTTCTTTGTATACTGGCAAAAAGGTCAAAGTCTGGTTTGACTAATATTTGTACTAAATACTTGAAGGCATAATCGGCAAATGCGAAAAACTTCCTCAGTTAGTAATTTGATGTCACTTTCAGGCCTATTTACATTTTTTTCGGCTACTTTTTGCTTCATTATGCCCCAAAACATTTCTTTAGGATTAAGTGTGCAATGATAAGGTGGGAGCCGTAAAATTTCATAACCACATGATTTTAACATTTGATCAATTTCGTATACAGGATCAGACTTGTTCTTCTGGACAGCTTCAATTTGTTTGCATTTACGCCACTTATCCTCAAAATGAATGTTGTTCGCAGTAAGCCATTCTTTTATTTCAGCGACACGATTAGCTTGTGTGGGTGGTTTGTTAAGCTGAACAGAATGATAACTTGCGTTATCTATCACAATAATTGATGGTTTGGAATTTACCAAATTGGGAATGAGCTTACCGGTCACCCACTTCGTGAAATTTTCTTTATTCATGTCGTGGTGATAGTCAGCAGACATATTTTTTGATTTATATACTAGGCAACAATTTGGTACAAAGCCATTTTCTCCACTGGCGTTAACAATAATCCACCTTGCTCCCAGTGGTACAGATTTAAATGGACCTGCAACGTCTTTGCTTTGCCAGCACTTGTTCACGGAATATGAACCATGAATGTATGTTGCATCTAAATATATAACATCTTGTCTGTTATGTTGTTCAGCCTCTCAGTTTGTCTTCAAGCGTTCTATATATTTATATCTTTGTAATTTTATGTCATTTCGCTCCATCAAAATTACTCTTTTCGATTGACACTAAACATATTCAAAGCCAATCTCTTTAAGAATTAGTCTGAAAAATCAAATAAAAAAATATTTTTTAACGTTAGTTATGCTCGCTACATATTTATGTACTTATATATAATTAATATTTATCTACAAAATGTATAAGCGTATATGTGGTGCAGGCTGAGTAGAATAGCACCACCCCATATCTTACCGTGAGCATCGTAAGAGGCGATAAAGGGATTATACTAGTGGTGGGCAGCAGCGTCTCCCATACTGAAAACACAGTCCGAAATTATATATCATTCACTGTGGTCACCAACCCGCCTGCCCAGCGTGGTGACTACGGGCAAAATCCCCCCAAAGGGCATGCCCTGGGGAGGCCTACGTCCAGTAGTGGACTACAATAGGCTGATGATGATATTTATGTATATGTCGCATCATCAATACGAAGATCGTTTGATTTAGTTTCTTTTATTTTAATTGCTAGTTACTCGATTACTTAATTACTCGATTGTAAAGAGAGCGTGATCATCGATACCCTTAATTTTATTAGAATGGTGACACTGACTTTGACAGTTCGTTTATAAAAACCAAGTTGCCGCCATTTTGGCAGACATTCTGTTTCCGATCGCCGAGGAGTAAAGACATCTGACGACATCACGCTCATCTCGTTATATTTTCATGTGAAAAGTGATAAAATGTAACAAATCCACGTTGGTATTCACGCCTGCAATGTTATTTTAAAGATAGTCCCCTGATATGGACAATCTAATTGGGCTTCGTAATAGCCCCTTCGGACTACCCGCCGTCATATATATTATTCAGCCAATACATTAATTATTATACATAGTTTGTATTTTACAGATATTGTTCCTCACCTTAATCATTCTCGCCCTCCTTAGAGGTTAATATCATTAAGGAGAATTTAAAAATTTTCATTACTATTGTAATTTCTTTTCGTACTGTCTAGAATTCTTTAACTTTGTTCCTAATCTAAATCAAACCTATCTAAATTAATTATTTTCTTTCTCCCTCTTTTCTTTTTACCGGGCGTAGAAATACACCGTCATTTGATATGCCTTCACATAAAATTCGTCGTACAGTGGTATTGGAAACACCTAAAAATGCATTAAAATCTATTTAATACATAATCATTTAGTTTCCTTTAAAAAACATCTTTGATATAAGTTAATGTTATAAAAAAAATATAAAATGTATCAATACTACTCAGTTCAACTTACCAGTCAAAGCTACGACGCGCCTTAAAATCGAAGATTGTGTTTGATCTTCACCTCCCTCCTCGCGAATTTTATTGTAGACATTGCAAAACAATAGTTCTTGCTTGAGATTTAAGAGGTTTTAAGAGGAGCTTAATGATTGACTGGTGACATGAGTGTTGCAATATGAAATTCTCATTTTTTTATTTTTTTTAAATGCCATAATATTCTGGTAGACTATAATTGTCTTGATGCTTTAATATTATCAGCAGATTTTATATATGATGCAAATATATGTTTCGTTATTCACACCAGTGCCAGACTTTTTGAGTCACTTTTCTTTTAATCTCCTTGTTTTTTTTATTATATTGTCGTAATCCTCATCTCTCGACCTTATCTTTCCACTCATCATACCTATATCTAATTACACTGTTTATTACATGAAAAAACGTGACTTTACCGGAACGCACAAAATTCGCAATGGCGGCGCTCGCTGGAACATTAGGACAGGAGGGAGTGAGACGGAGATATATATATATTTCATTGATAGCTTTCAACTATGTGACAATGCCGGCACCAAATTACGTACTACTTACTACATGTAAATTGGTAATCATCTTCGAAGAGATGCCAAGTATAATTAGTTGTACAATGGCTAAACAAAATTCTCAATGCAGTTGCGGGACCTTTTAAATTACAAATATTCCGCAGAACGATCCCTTACTCCAACGAGAATTGTGATTAGACAAGCCATAACACAGCTTATTTCTTTTATTTTTGGTTCGATTTTTTCAATTATTCCGACGACCTCCGCCGAGTAGATCCATCCATCATTCAGAGATATACAATTTAATGAATTAAACATTCATTTCCAAATTTATCAAACAGTAGAATTATTATGTAACTAATGTTTGTTCAGTTTTTCAGTGTTTTTTATTACAACAATGTTTTCATAGAAATATTGTCACTTTCTTTGAAACTTTCATGTTAATATTATAAGAAATTAGTATCATAGTAGCGAAACCAAGTAGTTCTGTTTGCTATATGGCATTATTCGGTACCAATATATCATTATTTCTAACCAGAAAGATAGACGCCCACGTTATTGTTTAGTATTTATGACTGTCTACCTATTTCATTCGTGTATTCTATCCTAATAGGTATTGTGTGGTAATCTAATGACTTGATAAGAGCGAGGAGCGGTGTTAATAGCGATGCGTTTATAATAAAGATATCTTTAAACTTCGTAAAGATTAAACTTGA
Organism: Diatraea saccharalis; assembly: GCA_918026875.4. Classification (NCBI taxonomy): domain Eukaryota; kingdom Metazoa; phylum Arthropoda; class Insecta; order Lepidoptera; family Crambidae; genus Diatraea; species Diatraea saccharalis. The sequence goes on from OU893337.1 coordinate 12,373,780, forward strand.
TTCCGAAACCCTAAAACAAAAAAATACGAAGCTGCCGAGTGAGAATAAGCAATGTTCCGATTGTTTTGCTATACTTATTACAATTTCTAAGTTTGGTGTTACACAACCTCATTTTATTATAATCCTGAACAAATCTAGTATATTCATCAAATACCTATTAAATTTGTTAAAGGTTTATGATCAAAATTTATCCCCAAACACTATCGAATGATATCTTTTGAACGTTGTTATTTCAGCAGAAATCAACTAAAATGTGATTTTGTTTATTCTAAAGCTGATATTGTGGAGGTGAGACAGTCTTTGTTCTTTTTTATTTGGTAAAAAAACAAAGATACAAACCATTTGGAGGACTGGTGCCTGATAGAGATTCTTATATAAAACCTGTAGCAGATACTTTTCAGCAAAGGGAATTAAATTAAATTACTCGAAAGAGGCAAAAAAAAAATGCGACACATTGAGTTGAAATTTCGCATGACGTCACACCTTTGTATATTTTCTATATACGTTGTAAACTCTATATAACGGCACTGAAGGGACTGTGCATTTTATGGCGTTATAGAGAGTTGTCGTTAAGTGGAAAGAAGAAAAATAGTGTTGTAAAAATATTTATGTACATAATTTTCTATTATCTCATTAACGGGTTAAATATATTTTCTTTTTACACAGTCACCGTTCCTTTTGTTTTACCCGACAAAATCATATATTTGTTTATAAACTGATTATAATATTATTGCAGCAGCAGTAATGATTGAGTATTAGTTGAATTTTGTCCAATTTATAATTACCTGGCCTTTTGGCTGTAATGAATCCATCGATAGATTTTATTGTAATCTTTATTGTTGTTAACAAAGGCAAATAAATTGTCCTTGATTCTTGACAATTATGAAACCGCTATCGACGGCCACACTGGTCGCAGTCTTAAATCCGTGTGAGGTGATATGATTTACGCATCCCAATATTAAAACGTGTATTCTACACATCGAATGTAAATGGATTTGTCATGGTATTTTCTCTCTCGTCGGTCTTTAACAAGCTTTTCCTAACACATAATATAATTCTTTATAAATGCTGATAATATAAATTTACTCTCAAATGAATTTCAATATTTGCATATTTTATTTTCGTTTTACGACCTCTTAAAATCTGTATTAAAAAAGGAAAACTAATAATGTAAATGTAAGTAAATGACAACATTTATAATATTCTTACATCTAGTCTTACTCTACATTTACATTTTATCCAAACTTACATGATTCCTCTTATTAAAAAGGAAGGGAAACAATAAATTCCAAAAGATAAAATGTATAAAAAGCTTTGTTTACCATATCTATGCAGCTGCCATGTATGTAATATTTGTTGCTAGTTTTCCGCGTGGCTTTGTCCGCTCCTCCTTCCACTAAAATTACTCTGTATATTAATGAAAACCGCATTAATATCCGTTGTGTAGTTTAAAAGATCTCAGCGTACAGACAGCGGGAAGAGACTTTGTTGTGTGTAATCTGTTAACCACCTTTTGATATCGCCACGATATCGCTAATTAATCTTTTGGATTATATTTTATGGATTTAATTATCTCGAAAGTTGTGTATCTATATTTAACTAGCTTCCGCGAGCGGCATCGCGATTTTCAGTTTTTACAACATTTTCCATTGCCGCTCCACTCCTATTTCTCATTGCGTAATGTGAGCGTAGAGCCATCCTCAATAAGTGGACTATTCGATACAATTTCAAATTCCAATTATGAGTTAATGAGATTAGTGCGATCAACTAAACAAAAAACTATTCAGTTTTATAATAATAAAAGTATACCAATCGACCGAATGACACATCTCTCAATAACTACCAAGAAATCCTAATACGAATTTTGTAATAAAATCGACATTGGTGATAATAGTTTATTATTCGTTACAGGTGCTATGTCTAATATTTCTAGCATGACACGTCGTGAAATTTCCCAAAGGTTAACAGAAATCGTTGTTACATCAAAAGGATTAAACTATATTTACTCTGTAAGAAAATAACAGAGGTCTCCAGTGATTCATAACTTATTCATAACTTGAAGATAAAATCAATTTCTTTTATTAACCTCGAGGTTTTATCTTTTTTTATTAAATCGCGATGTCGTGTTCGTATTAAAGGGATTTGGAGGTGTCTCAGATCATGAAGGGTTATTAATGATGTCATTAAATACTAGCTGTTACCTATGGTTTCACCTGTATGGTATATTTTTGAAGTAGTATACATATTGTTTTCACAGGAGATCGACTATGCACTTGGCACTTTTATTTTTTTAGAAATCTCTTGTAGAAACCAAGCATGCTAAAGTACTATGCCATCGATATTTTCATCTAGTCTAACATTTAATATTATTATACGTAATTTTAAATATTAGTTCCTTAAAGATGTGTGATCTCTGTAATCTAAAAGATCTATAAGACTCGCAGCCACTTCAGTAGCTCTTTCAGCTTGGAAGCCATCAAGGAGACCATGATGTTCCTGGCTTTTAGAGGTTTTATATCTTTTGGTTGGTTAAATGTCGCCCCAGATGTGTGCTTCGCATATGGATCTGTGGTCCACATTCACAGAGGTATATTGTTATATTTGTTCTGTTGACCTCTTCAGATAGTTTTTGCAAATAGCCTTCGCTTAGAGATTGGGTGTGATTTAATCCTGGCTGCTTGTGCCAGTATTTTTTAAATCGTTTTAATCAAAATCAAAAATCAAAAATGTTTATTCTTCAGCTTAGTTTACCATTTACAATATATCATGAAGTCCCCTTTTAAGTATTATCATACCTGTTTCAGGAGACCTCGCTCTTCCTTTTTACATTACATAGGTAGCTAAACTTTACAATATTTTTTTTTTTTGCAATATCCTATCTTTTTTAGAGTTTAAGAAAAATTAAATGAATTCAGAGATATAATATGAATTTTGTTGTGTGTGTGCGTATGTGTTTGTGTGTGTGTATGTGTGCGTGTGTGTGGCGAGTATGTGACTGTGTGTGTGAATTGTATGCGTGCGTACTTGTTTATTTTAGAATTATTTTATAAGATTTTCAATTTCATTATAATCCTTGCTTTTAAGCCATTCAACTAGGGCTGTTTTACATTCTTTGGTGGTTTTAGGATATATATTCAGTTGTCTGTTTATGTGATTATATAAATAAATTGACTGGCTTGATTGTTGCCGTCCAGCGTATGCTGTTTTTACGGTTATATTTGTTACTACATTTTTATTTCTCCTTCTATTATCAGATACCGGGACGTATACAAGGGTCTTATGTAATTTGAGAATAATATTTAATATATACAATTTGCGGACTGTTAGAAGTTCACAAAGGGAGTATAAATCTTGAGTTGGAAATCTATAAGGTTTAAAGTATATAACTTTCAATAGCGATCTTTGTGCCCTCTCTAAATCCAAAAATTTCATTTTCGTTGCACCTCCCCATATGCTAATACAGTACGACAACACTGATTGGGCTAAGGAAATATATATTTGTTTTATTACTTGTGTTGTTGTCAGATATCTTAGATTTTTGAAAAGCCAAATAATCTTTCGGATTCTTGTCATTAACAGCTCTATATGCAAATGCCAGGATAAACGCTGGTCCAACAGTATACCCAAATATTTTGTACTGGTGACTTTACTTAATTGGGGGCATACACAGTGAGTGCTAGAGAAGTCATTACAATAATGTATTTTAATATTAAAATTTTTAGGCTGCGTTCTAATATAGTTGGAAAAACATATATAATTTGTCTTGGCTGCATTGAGAGTCAAAAGATGAGTTTTTAACCATCGTGCAATCCTAACTAAGCCTATTTCAGCACTTTCACGAACCTCCTTCCAATTTTTCCCACAAAACACTATAGCAGTATCATCTGCATAAGAAAATACGTTTCCATTATGTATTGTCATGTTACAAAGAGTGTTTACGTATATTAAAAATAGTGTTGGACCCAAAACGCTTCCCTGTGGGATTCCATAAGTAATGGTAGAGTCGTGACTACGATGCTCACCCATTTTGACCTGTTGCCTGCGGTTTGTTAGATAATCTTCGAAAAAATGCAATGGAACCCCTCGTATACCAATAAGCTCTAGGTTCTCTACAAGAGTAGGAACTGAGACGCTATCGAAAGCTTTTTTTATATCCAAAAACACTGTTAAACATTTGTTCCCTTTGTCCACTTGGTCAACAATGAGTGATGTTAGTGCAGTAATTGCATCTTCTGTGCCTATTCCTCGTCTGAATCCGAATTGCATATTTGAAATTATATTATATTTATTTAAATACTCAATCAGACGGTTATTTATCAACTTCTCCAATATTTTTGATATAACTGGTAAAATCGAGATAGGCCTGTAATTATTAAGATCGCCTTTATCTCCACCTTTATACACAGGAGTAATCAAAGCTCTTTTTAGAGCAGCTGGAAACACTCCATTTCTAAAGCAAATATTGGCCAAATGTGTTATTATTGGGACGAGCAATACGTGTGCTAGTTTTAAAAATATCGTAGGAATGTTGTCGTATCCAGGAGCACTTTCAGTTTTTAGACTCATCAATATGGTTCTGACTTCCTGTGCATCGGCCTCCAACAATACAAACGATGAAACATGCCGATTCGTTTTATCTCTCTCATATCTATAATCAGAATGTGACAATATATTTTCGGCTAAGGATTTTCCCACGTTGGCAAAGTACTCATTAATAAAATTGACAGATTCAGTAGGAGTTGATTTTATATTGAGCAAATCTACATTCCTATCAGGTGGCTGTTTGCGCTGAGTAATGTTATTAATTACCTTCCAAAGTATTTTTGAGCTTCCAGTGGCTTTTGAAATCTGATCTCGTTCATATTTGCTTCAGTTTCTTAATGAGGCTATTACAATAATTCCTATATCGCTTATATGTGATTTTTAACACTACATTATCAGGATCAGATTTCAATTTTAGTTGCATGTTATTTCGATTCCCTATGCATTTAAGTACACCCTGAGTCATCCATGGTTTTAATATTCGCATTTTTTTGGGAACTTTTTGAACCATAGTATTTTCTAATATCGACGTTCGAATTTTATTTATTAATAAATCAGTTAGAATATCAGGATCGGTACATGAAAACAAATCCATCAAATTTGAATTTTCTAAACTAATAAAGGCATTTTCATAATCTATTGAGGTTTTGTATTTATTGTTTAATGATAATCGATTGTACAATTTACTTAGCTTAAGAAACGTCATGGAATGATCTGTGTTACAGACTCTTTTGATGCAGGCCACTTTTTATAGCTGGCCGGCATACTGAGTGACAGACGGATGACTTACTTTTTAGACTTTTTATTGTTTTAAAAAAAAGACGTGTATGAATAAAGAGAGTCCAATCTATCAAGTCGGTTTTTCCTATAATTTCCTTTTCTTTTCATGGTCCTTTGAATTAATACGACCCAACCTGTGGAGAAATAGTTCATTTAGTTTATCTCAATTGTCAACCTATATTGTGCATAATGTTAACGCGAAGCAAAAGTGTGCAACACGTCAAGACTGACGGCGACGTGCAGACGAATCGTGACCAGACCATGCATGCTTCGAGCTCGAGGACATCCGTAGCGAGTACTGCTTCGACCATACGTAGACAGCGTTTGATTGAGGTAAAGCAGAAAACGGCAGAAAAACTCGCCGAACTTGAGCGACGAAAGATTGAAGCACAAATTTTAGTCGAAGAAAACTTGATTAGACAGCAAGCTTCGATAGAACTAGAAGCACTAGAAAATGAGGACGTAAGTAATGAACCACCTCGAACACCGACCTTTATACCAAATACGAATTACAGACAACCTAGATGTGATAGCCCCGCACAACATACGCCAAAACAGGCTGAAACGACTAAAACATCACAGATAGATAAGTTACTTGCACGTCAGTCAGGCAGTAAAGACCTACCCATTTTTTTCGGTGCTCCAGAGGAGTGGTTTCTTTTCTACAGTCAGTTTAAGAGGACTACCGAACTCTGTGGATTCACTGATGACGAGAACATTGCGCGTCTAGCGAAGTGCTTAAAAGGTGAGGCTTTAGAATCAGTATACGCAATGTTGATGAGTGCAACGAGCTTACATCGAATCGTAAGTACTTTGAAAATGCGGTTTGGACGAGCAGATACTATAATAGAAATGCTAATAACAAAAATACGTTCATTTCATAATATTCACCATAATGATATGTACAGATTAATGAAGTATGCAATTGACATACAAAACGCAGTGGCCGTTATGATTGGTACGGAACAGACAGACCATTTACGAAATTCGACATTAGTCAAGGAAGTTCTATCTAAATTACCATCTACTTTGAAGTACCAATGGTGTATGGAAAAGATGCGACGAGGCATAGCTTCCGCTTCTATGGAAGACATATCAGAGTGGCTCTTAGAAGTAGCTAAGTCGACCGCCGAGTTCTCCAATCCGTCACACAGTACAGTCGAGAGGAAAAGTTTCGTGCCGCACAAAAATGAACGACGTCAACCTGTGTTAACTACTTCTATGAAAACAGACAAAAGAAACTGCCATAAATGTAAAGGAATTCACGACCTCAAAGACTGCCCAGATTTCCTATGCATGAACATTGACGACAGATGGAGATACGTCACTGAACAAAGATTGTGTTTTTCATGTCTATTGTCGAGACACCAATTGAAGACATGTAGAACGAAAGTTAAATGTGGACAGGCAGGTTGTGAATTTATACACAATAAAGTCTTACATGCTGCACCGAAACAATCTGCTTCAACTAACAACACTACATTAGCTACTACAGCTGACTATATGAACGGTGACGCCGTGATTGCTACTACCCAACCTACGACGAGACTGAACCACGTATTACTAAAAGTTGTCCGTGTGGTAGTCAGTGGAGCCAACGGTGACTTCGAGACCTCTGCTCTTTTGGACGAGGGAGCGTCCGTCAGCCTGGTGGATGCATCGTTCGCTGCGCGCGCTGGTATTTGTGGGCCAACACAATCCTTGCGCATGTGCGGAGCACACGGCATGTCGTCAGTGGACTCTACGTCACAATGTGTTTCATTTAAAATTCGCGGTCGTTCTTGTGATGTTTTGTATAATTTATGTAATGTTCGTACTGTAAATAATTTAAGGTTGCCTGTAAATAGTTATCATAAGAAAATTGTAAATAACTGTTATTTGACAGAGTACTTTAATGACGACGACTTTGACTTTGGAAATATTGACATATTGATTGGACAAGACAACATCGACTTGATAATTACACGACAGATAATAAAGACACAGAAAGGTGGATTATTTATTTCTTTGACTAATTTAGGTTACGTTTTACATGGTATGACTAAAACTTTCTTCGACTCTAATGCGACCACACTTCACTTGTGTTCGTGTGAAGAACTCAACGAGCTCTTCAAACGATCATTTAGAACCGAGGACTTTGGAGTGACACCCAAGGTTGAATCACCTCGCTCTCGAGAGGACGAGAGGGCGATTGATATTTTACAAACTACTACCCAATATCGAAGTGACATGAAACGGTGGGAAACTGGACTACTATGGCGTCAAGACGACTGCAGTATGCCTGACAGCTATGACCAGGCTCGTGTCAGGCTGCAAGGTATCAAACGCAAAATGAAGAAGTTACCCGAGTTTGCACGTAAGTACGAAGAGAAGATTACAACTTACGTAGAAAAAGGATACGCATGTAAGTTAACCCCCCACGAGGCAGCTGTCAAAAGTAGTCGGACGTGGTACTTGCCACATTTTGCAGTTTTTAATATAAATAAACCAAATAAACTTCGGTTTGTTTTGGACGCTGCTGCAAAATCAGACGGAAAGTCACTTAATCATTTTCTTTTACCAGGACCTGACTTTCTGAATTCATTGCATGGTATGTTGTTACAATTCAGATGCCATCGGTATGCTGTGATGGGAGACATCCAAGAGATGTTTCACCAGGTGCTCATAATCGAAGAAGATCGACCTGCTCAACGTTTTTTGTGGGAAGACGACGAGTACCAGATGAACGTGATGATCTTTGGAGCAGTATGTTCACCATCCTCAGCACAGTATGTGAAGAACGCGAATGCTCTTAGGTTCTCTGAGATTCATCCTGCTGCAGTCAAGGCCATACTCCATCACCACTATATGGATGATTTGATCATCTCTGTTGACTCCATAAGCCAAGGTAAACAATTAGTAGAGGATGTCATCAAAATTCACGCAGCTGGTGGTTTCAATATGACTAGCTTCATGAGCAATTCTAAAGAGATTTTACATCATTTACCTGCAGACAAATTATCAACATCTGGAGCTAAGGTACTTAGTGATGACACTGAAATCACTTTGGAACGAGTACTAGGTATAAAATGGAGACCAGACAATGACGAGTTTGTTTACTCCAGTATAAAAAATTTAGTAGACAGTCAAGACAAAAAACATCCTACTAAACGTCAAGTACTCAAAGTATGTATGTCCGTTTTTGATCCATTGGGTTTTTTACTCTTCGTGACAATAAAATGTAGAATTATTTTGCAAGATATTTGGAAATCAAAAGTAGGATGGGACGATGAGATAGTAACTGAACATTTTGAACGTTGGCGTTTATGGTTACATCAACTACAGCAAGCGTCCTCAATACAAATTCCTAGATGGTTACTGAAAGCAGAGACTTACTCGGGACCCGTAGAGGTACATATATTTTGTGATGCGAGTACACGAGCCTTTGCTTCTGTGGCGTACTTAAGATCGATTTCCAACGACGATGGATGCCATCATGTATCTTTAATATTAGCGCGTGGAAGAGTTGCTCCTCTCAAAATCCTCAGTGTGCCAAGATTAGAACTGCAGGCGGCTGTCCTAGGCGCAAGGATGTCGCAGACTATTAAAAAGTATATTGATCTTAAGATTAGTCGTGTAGTGCTTTGGTCTGACTCGAGGACTGTCTTGAGTTGGATAAGATCGGACGCAGGACGTTTCAAACCATTTGTAGCGCATCGAGTAAGCGAGATTGCTGACTTGACTGACACCAGTGAGTGGAAGTGGGTACCCACTCAACTCAATCATGCTGATTTTGCTACAAGAGAGACTCCGACCAATGAAATCGTTTTATGGTTAAATGGTCCTGATTTTCTCAGGCACGGCGAAAGTGAATGGCCAATCGAAGATTCCAAAGAGCCTGAGATAAATTCGTCAGATCCTGAAATGAAAACAGTACTCATTACAATTAGTTGTACCAATGATGGACTACCAGATGTCTCACGATTTTCCAATTATTGGAGACTTGTGCGAACTACATCTTGGATTTTGAGATTGAAGTTCAATCTACGCAACAAAAAGAATGAGCGACGTAACGGAGAGTTGCAGGCTGTAGAAATCAGACAAGCAGAATTAAGTTTGATTAAAGACAGTCAAGCAAGGACATTTGCTAATGACATATATACGTTACAACGGAAAGGTATTGTCGATAGAGGCAGTAATCTTTTTCAACTTGTCCCCTTCTTAGACATCAACGGAATATTACGTGCACATGGTCGCGTTGATGCAGCCAATACCAATTACGACGTTAAGAACCCCATCATTCTTCATCCAAGCGACAATTTTACCAAACTGCTCATCAACCAATACCATAAAGATGCAGCTCATATAGGTAAAGAAAAAGTTCTCAGCGACCTCAGACAAAGATACTGGATAATCCGAGCCCGTGCTGCTGTCAGAGCGGCTTTTCGAGCTTGTCAATGGTGCCAAATTCGGAAAGCTACACCCAAACCACCACTTATGGGTCAACTACCACTTTGTCGTTTATCACCCATCAAGCCATTTGCATATACCGGCTTAGACTATTTCGGCCCTATGACTGTCAAAATAGGCCGACGGCAAGAGAAGCGTTACGGGGCTCTTTTTACGTGTCTGACAATTCGTGCCATTCACATCGAAGTGGTTTCGGACCTGTCGACGGACAGCGCCATCATGGCAATACGTCGATTTATTGCCCGACGTGGAACGCCTCTTGAGATCTGGTCTGACAATGCCACTACTTTCAAAGGAGCTGACAACGAACTGACAAGACATATTAAAAATTTAGACTCTGACAGTCTCAAACAATTTTACAGTGTTCGACGCATTGAATGGAAATTCATTTGTCCAAATTCTCCTCACCACGGCGGGTGTTGGGAGAGGATGGTACGTTCGGTGAAGGCGGCACTCGGGGCCTGCTTAAAAGAGCAAGTTACCACGGACCAGATTTTAATGACTTTATTGACGGAGACTGAACATATCGTCAATAGCCGACCACTAACCCACGTACCTCTGGACCACAATGATGACGTACCACTGACACCGAACCATTTCATTTTTGGAGGACAAACTGACTTCACCACACAAACTGTTGATGGGTTTACTGACTCAGACTTACTCCGAAAATCATGGCGCCAATCACAGAGGCTTGCTGACTTAGTATGGAAGCGGTGGCTAAAAGAGTACTTGCCAACTCTTACTAAGCGGGGGAAATGGTTCGGTCAAGTAGAGCCTCTGAAGATTGATGATGTGGTGATCATGTGCGACGACCAGCAACCGAGAAACTACTGGCCCAAAGGTATTGTTACTAAGACATACCCGGGCACTGATGGACAAGTTAGAATAGTTGACGTTAAGACTGTGTCTGGAACTTACAAAAGACCTGTAACCAAACTTTGTCGACTAGACGTTCGTTAATTTGAATACACTACTTGAATTAGACCTGACCTGATTTGACCTTTCCTACCTTAGACTTTCATTGACGGTTGTGACTAAATCTGACATGATTTAAGCCGACTGGTGACTTGAACATGGACAAACGGCATCTGACGATGATCGATCTGACTGAGTATTGCTTTGCAATACTGGAGGTGGGAATGTTACAGACTCTTTTGATGCAGGCCACTTTTTATAGCTGGCCGGCATACTGAGTGACAGACGGATGACTTACTTTTTAGACTTTTTATTGTTTTAAAAAAAAGACGTGTATGAATAAAGAGAGTCCAATCTATCAAGTCGGTTTTTCCTATAATTTCCTTTTCTTTTCAATCTGTAATTGATGTATTTATTACTATTATAGTGGCGTTAATTTTATTTTTATCAATTTTTATCATAAAATGATCCAAACAGTAAAAGATCGTTCTTTTGGTTTGTTCTTTGTTCCTTCTTTACTTGACGTCGGACGCCAAGCTTTCAAGAAAGTGTAAAGGTATCTATTCAAGCTAGTTGAAACTTAAACATCAATGTGTGTCACCAGTGTAGTAGTGATTGCAAACTGCCCTAGGTAATGGACTTGCTTTGTTTCCAGACAATAACCCAAGTTTCTTTTGTTTTTCCGCCTACCCCTGTACTGCGAAAATACTATATACTGGGATACGGGTTTGTTAAATGAATTGTCTTGTTCGTTTATAACACGACATGTAATTGTTTGCTATATTACGTCTAGAATACGTATATTATTTTATTTATAATTTGAGGAGCTCGATGGCGCGATGGTTAGCGCGTTCGATCTGAAATAATGACATTAAGCTAATTTCACAAAGGATGATCACTAAAAAAATTATTACATCGAGCTCGTTCGTAAGGTTGCATGTACTGGCTCACATGCTGAGCCATTGTATTTGATCCATCCATATACAAGGTCTTTGCCCTAGGAATAGACATTAATAGCTGATAGGCAAATAAATTATTTTATTTTACAAAATAATACTAGATTCTATGAACGACTAATGGAGATATATTTGGAACAAAGTTTTAAATTTTGTATTATCAACGTGACTTGTATAAATCTGATAGGTATCGTCACCCAAACAGGTACAATCATTTATAGATATTTTTGTCTATACTAACATTATAAACAGCAAATATTTGGTTAATTTACTGGTTTGTTTGCATTAAATCGCCTATTCTAAGCTACGGAGAACTACACCATACGTGTGCAAGGAGAATCCCATTCACCCGGCGTATAATATTGCTTCCCGTAGGTGATAGAATTTTATCTACACTTAAATCGAAAAATTCGAATTACGAATTCAAAGATGATTCTATACATACGCACTTTATAAACGCATATTCATAAAATTAACTCAACGTCAACTGTTTCATAAAACTCATTATAGTACCGCTATCTTTTTTTATTCATTAAACTAGTCTATGGTTTTAGGCTGAATATGAAAAAAATGGCGCACGCATGCGTAGTTTGAATTAAATTTCCCGCGCCTCGCATACATTTTTTACCGATCGTGTTTTTGTATTCGGGATTCCAAAAAAATACTTCCTTGTAACCTAACCTACTTTGTTTATTTTTCCTATGAGTGAAGATAAAGTAGTGTATGAAACTGCATATAACTAAGGTATTAAAAGACTCGAGTCAACCTATTATCGAGATTACACTTATGTTAACAGACTCTCGTGTTTTAATACCCCTTCTTATTGCATAAACTACTATTTTAATCCGTTTCGAACCCTATTCCATACAAACAACATTTTGTCAACAAAGATCTCATTAGATCTTTCCTCTTTAAAAATGTAAATGGGTCATTCTCAGCCGGCTCAAATAAGCGTGTCCGGGTCGAAATGCAGTACGAAATGGATAATTAAGAACGTGATATTATTTTCTATGATAGATATGACCGAATATAAGGTGAAGCTTGTGTTATTTTTGAAATAAATAAAATGCAAGTTAGTAAAAAAAATCAAAAACTTTGAAAATATTGACCTCGGTGCCGCGTCCGGCCCCCGATTGCGGTGAAAATCATTTTTTATATTTTTTTCTCCAATGTATGTCACTACTTTGTAAATGTTCACAAATAACTAGATAGTTATTAATTCATTTTATAACATTTGTACGTCATTATAGGCCTCGGTAGACAAGTTACAAGTAGTTGTCTTCACGTCCGATGTTTAGAGTTGATATCAGTGGTACGCACAGATCCGTTCATAACTCCTTAATCTAGCGAGTTCAAGAATATTAGTTGAAGTGATAGAAACTGACAGTCGCACTGCATGGGTGGCAAGAATAACACGTCTGTGCGTCGCCATGGAACTCCTTTAATGAAAGTACGTAATCGTTTTCGGTGGCTTGGTAACCCTTAGAATTGATTTCGGTGAATTCATTTTACTCGTAAATATTTGAGTTAAAATGTTTAAACTATGCTAATGATATGTGTTTTGTGTATTCGAAATCAATAAAAGAGATCCATATTAAAAATTCTTCTCATTTTTTAAGATATCTAGAATTTTGTTAATTATTTTGATTTCAGTGGAATTGACTTCAGTGTTTTCGGTGGAAATAAGCACACCGATATCAATTTTGAAACCACCGAAATCAATCATTGTAATTTATTTACATTTCAATGTTGTTTTATATAATTTTTTCATCACCTCTCATCCTGTTTCAGTATTGTGATTATGGCTGATTCAAAAGAAGATGGGTTGGTTAAAAAAAGATTGGCTGAACGACTTCGAAAAGCTCGCATCAAGAGTGTCCCAGAGCTTTACGCAGTGCACAAGGAGAAAGATAGGCAAAAATATTATAAAAGGAAGAATGAAGGAAAGATTAAGCCTGTAAGTGTAATTTCAAAGCCATTTACCAGATCATCAGTTCGTATGATTGAAAAAGAGTTTCCTCTGACTCCAAAAGTTATCAAGAAACTAAGTCCCAAAGTTATACGTAGACTTAAATATCGCATGAACAAGATATTACAGTTACAGAAAAAAAAGATTGATGAATTAAAGATTGTCAACGAACGACAACGAAAACAGTTATATAGATTAAAATACCAAAGTGGCAAGTTAAGAAAATATGAACTTACGATTAAAACCCATACTGTTGATATGAATCAACAAAAGAAATCATAAACTATAAAAACAATAAGAAATAATTTGGACATTAAGCTCTTCCTTGAAGAAGATGAAAACAGTCATATGTGTTCAGGAAAGAAGGAGTTCGTTACCAAAAAAAAGGATAAACAACAAAGACGCTACTTAAATGATTCCTTAAAAGACTTATACACTAAATTTAAGCAAACAAATCCCCAAAGTAAAATTATTTACTCCAGTTTTTGCATTAAACGACCGTTGTGAATACTGAAACCAACTGTAAATAAACGAGAAACTTGTCTTTGTAATGACCATGAAAATATGGAGTTAATGGTGACCGCGTTTAAAAAAAACAGCTTAATTCAAGAAATATCTACCAAAGATATATTGTCATGACTGCTGTGACTCTTCGAATTTGTTATGTTTAACAAGGAAAAGTGATGACTGCAAAGATAAAAGCTTGATTTATAAAGAATTCAATAACGCTCATGGATTATTTTACTGGATATGGCAAAAAAGTAAAAGAACTTATTCCAAGAATGGAGTAAAAAAAACACCATACACACAGCGAAACATAAAAGTAATGCCTTCCCTAAAGACTCCATTTTAAAATTTTGAAAAAATGTTACCACGTTACATGATTCACTGCGGGATTATGATCGCATAGAACAGATTTATTAAAAAATTGAAAACCAATCTCACTGATGAAGAGTGCATAATTCACTGCGATCTTTGTGAGAATTATAGTACAAAATACGCAAGTGAAATTCTAAAAAGAACAGCTGATCGAATAGTTGCTCAAGGCAATGATATCACAAGCTTATCTTCATTGATGACTCATCTGCAATCTGTTCAGGGTATTATAACGAAAACTATTAACGATTTTGTTATTTATGAAAAAGAGCTGTTGATTCCACCAATTTGCAGGGACCAAGCAATTTGCAGGGACTTTGAAAGTTCATCAGGCGGTATACAAATTTGTTGTGCCGAAGGCGACTGAAAGTATAATTCAGCTTCGTGTGAACATGGCTATCATCTAGGGTTATACATCATTGGCAAGCAAACTAACGGAGTGCTGGCTGATAGAACCAACAAGAACAAGAGTGATAAGATTGATCTGATTAAAAAGACAAGTCAAGCTAAAAAAGGGAGTGGCGTCAAATCTAATAAACCTGAAATTTTATCAAACATTCTGATTAAACCTGGCAGTAGCTATTCTGCTGATCTTGCTCATCACTTCTATGAAACCAATCAGAGCCTGTCCCATACCTTAACATCAGATATTGAATTGCATGAAAATGACAGCTTTTAGACGCGTGTGACAGTAATGAATGATGGCGTATATATAATTATATACCGAACAAGATTTTTTACATTTGCCAGGCGCAAATAATATTATTAAACCTACCTACTATTTTTAATTACTGTTAACATAATAATTTAACGCTTCCAGGGTTCATTTTTGGTTTTTAATAAATGGGATATAATCTCGATATAAAAATGTTTTACTGAAAAATTAGCCAGTAATTTCTCATACACATTATGCTCAAAGTTATCTAAGGCAATAAAACATTTATAGAAGAAAAATAATCTACAGAAAATAAATTTATGATATATTTGATTTCGGTGCTAAGAACATTGATTTCGGTGGACACCATATTTTTTTAAATGAATTCCTTCTTATATATTTAGTCTATGTGATTCCCTTTACTACTAAAATGTTTTAAATTAAATATTGATTTGAAACATAATGTAAATAATGCCGAAACTATAAAACAAAATATTGCCACCGAAGTCAACTAAATAATGAGTCTCCTAAGAATGACCCAAATATAGAATAATAAAACACGCTCATGCCCCTAAATTGTCAATATAAAATTTGACATCAAATCACGTCACTATTTATATAAGCCATGATTTCTACAACGGTATTTTTAATTACTTAAAAATGAAATGAATATCCTGGAACATCGTAGTACTCTTGTCTTTACCGCCCTCGTTTCTTTAACCTTGTTTCAAACAACAAAAGGTGTTAATAGTTTAGAAGGACGCCTTTTCTTTGAGGCGTCATAGGATACACGACAAATATTGCGAGCGACTCCCGTTACAAAGCTGCAGCGAGGTCAGTTCCTGTTTTAATATATAGTCTGAGAGTGAAAATAATGAAAGTCTAGGTAAGTTTCTGACAGAAGATCTAACTCGGGGCTTTCTGATCTCTTTCTTGCCGACTTCAAAACAAAGGAGGTTTTATGTTTGACTATGAATGTTTGTAGTGACATCTATAGAAGAAAAATAAGTATCATCGAAAAAAAAATTCAGTCCTATATAAAACTAACTTCAAAATTTCACGTATGAAAACTGTTAAATTTCTTGAAAAGTAATAATCCTTGTGTATTATTGCGGACATAGCTAAATGAGGTAAAGAAAGATAGATATTTATTGACAACAACTACACATAAAGTTATCAAAAACAAAATAACATTGATCCCATCTCAGAGTACCTGGGGCAAGTCGTATTTAAGTATTTTTCATTAATAATATAACATTGATTTATCTCAGCAAACTACTGTATTATTTATATGACTTACAAGCTTTGCCGTACATGAAGATATTATAATTTACACTATTAAATAATATTACAATGACCTTTTTTCATGCACGTTACAATTACTGCAATCAGGTGTATTGCAAAGTGTATAATTCTTAATTTCCACGCTTATATTACATAATGTTTTCCACGATTTTATAGCGGACGTTCACGAACACCGTGCACTCATTGGACAACATAATTTCATCAAATTTACGTCTAAGCCCAATGAGAGCACTGTATTATAGAGTATGACGTCCACGATGCCTTAAAGCAATTTCTTCCAGGCAACCAGTGGACGGAGTTTATACAAGCGGCTTCGCTCAAAAACCACGCGAGCGAAACTGCTGGCGGAAAGCGAATAATGTATATTGCTATTCGTTGAAAATAGTAAAATAAATTTTTCATTACTATGGCTATGGCTATGCCTACGACGCAAATTAAAAGGATGAGTTTTGACTTATTCATGGTTTATTTAAAACTTAAAATCTGGAACAATGCCCCACATTGTTTCAGATTTTAAGTTTTACCGGCTGGAAAAAACAGTCAAAATTACTTAGTTTGTAACTATGTTGCTACTGGCATTGATGAGTTATTTATAGAACTAAAGATTATTCTAATTGATTCTTTAAAGGCGTCACTAATAGTAAAATACCAAGTAATAGTTCCATATTATATTGCTATAAAATACTGAGTTAATATAAAATCTAACACGGCAATTAGGTGTTTCATAATCTTTTTTTAACTCCTCGGCTTAAAATGGGATATAACTTACAGCGGAGACTTTAGAGTGACTTTTACGCAAATTTAGTTCGGTAAATGTGGGCGGGGCGCATTAACACCGTTTATTCTGTAATAGGAAACTTTACGAACTATTTTAGTCAAAATAATAAATAGTTTTAAGTTAATCACAAAAGGTGAGCGGTGAAAAAATCTTTTAGTACATATTTATAAATTTTAATAAAATATCTTATATAATACCCGTGTAAATTAAATCAGTTTAGATGCAGCAAGCTGTGTACCTATTCAATGAAAATAAAGAAGAAGAGTCGCATTGATTTTGAATTAAAAAAAATGCTGGACGAATAAATTACTAACCTAAATAGAATAACGTGTAAATGGAAGGACGGAGAAGTCTGAAAAAGCCAAAATAAAATTATCACTATCAATATAATAGTGTTGACGGGAAGTTCTCGGGAGAAGTAAGTAATAAAAAACAGCAAGCATGTATAAAAAGAGTAATGAACGTGGAGGAAGCGAAAGAAGCGATACGTTATTGGACCGTGCCTTGGGGCGCACGATTAGTACTTCCTATCCCGCAATAAATCTAATTTGTAGATAAATAAAAATAATTAATTAAAAAATTACAAACTGCGTCGATAATTATCACAAACAATATCAATGTCAATTATTATAATAAGCAAACCTCCTTTAGAATAAACTCGCATAAAATGATACCTTTGTCATGAATTACTATATATATCTACGGATTTACGACTTTAATACGTAATTCAACATCTTATTAAAACAACATTATCAATGTACATCCCTTTAATTACTGAAGATTTATTAAGCTCCGCCATTTTCCTTAACAGCTACTATTGAAATGTTCCGTAAAAGAAATACGGGAACATTTTATTGTTCTTCTATGCAAATGAGTAAGTAACGCTATCCAAATTATCAGAAATGAGGCGTTAATCGACTACTTAGGAGAAATTTATATTGGCGTAAGGTTTGATGACGTAATTAGAAAGTATTTTGTTAAATTTGTCGATTTATTTATCTTTTAGAAAAATAGGGAGACCCAATCTCCCAAGTTAAGGGGGGGGGGGGGGGACTAGAACTAGCAGATTGTATATGCTAATAGACGCTAAGGTTAAATTTTAGCGTCAACCTCAGAGCTATAAGACAATAAATAAGATATAAGACAATTGTATTATAAGTCAAATAGCGCAGCAAGCCTTTATTTCTTCGATGAAATGCGTTACTCACTCACTGTTCCTCTCAGATGGCAAGCGACAGAAAGTATGAGGGATTCTCCTACAGGAACCTACCCGGCAGTGACCCACAAAAACCTCTAAGGTGTACTTCTAGAGAGTGAAGTCAAAGTCATAATAATCTTTATTCAAATAGACTTCTTAAAAGTACTTTTGAATCGTCCAACATTTTTTTCCCTACCGCTCGTTCAGGACGTCTTTTGACTGATAAGAAGAACGAGCAAGAAACTTATCAGCTCTAATAGGAGTAATGACGTTTACAAAAACCATGCCATTACCAGATCAATACATTATAAATAAAGAGAAAAAAAAGCAACTATGGTTTTATAATGATAACATAATCATTTAATAATAATGGAAGCAAGATAATTTTTGATATATAATGAGTTAAGAAGTAATCACCTATCCAGTTGCTGGATCATCTCAAGTCCAAGCATTCTTATCTGTTATATAATCTGATACCTTATAGTAAGCTTTTTTAATAAGTATTATTTTAATAGTATATTTAAACTGCATGATATCTAATTGTTGTATTTTGCTTGGGACCTTATTGTAGAAGCGCACACAAAGACCCCTGAATGAGTTTTTAACTTTTTGTAGTCTAGTGACAGGCACCGTTAATTTATTTTTATTTCTTGTATTAATATTGTGTACATCACTTTTTATAGAAAACAAACCAATATTGTTACGAACGTACATTAAGTTCTCGTATATGTATTGAGAAGCAACAGTCATTATGCCTATTTCCTTAAATTTCTCCCTCAAAGAGTCCTTAATCCTAAGATTATAAATTGATCTAATTGCTCTTTTCTGAAGTACAAAAATCGTTTGTATGTCGGCAGCATTTCCCCACAATAGGATTCCGTACGACATCACAATATGAAAGTAACTCAAGTATACTAATCTGGCAGTGTCTATGTCAGTTAACCTACGTATCTTCATTACGGCATATGCTGCAGAGCTAAGTCTACTCGACAATTTATCAATATGTGGCCCCCACTGTAGTTTAGTATCTAATGTTATTCCCAAAAATACTGTGGTATCCACAAGGCCCATGTTCTTATCTTTTATAATAACATTTAAATCTACTTTTTTAACATTAGGTAGTACAAATTTTAGACATTTTGTTTTTCCTTCATTAAGGAGAAGATTATTTACATTAAACCAATGTACTACTTTAGCGATAGAATTGTTCACATCGTCATTTAGAGGTAACCCTCTTTTAATTTTAAACAAAAGTGAAGTGTCATCCGCAAACAAAACTATTTCGTGATCATCCCTTACGAAATAAGGCGTCATTTATGTAAATTAAAAACAAGAAAGGACCAAGTATTGAGCCCTGCGGAACACCCATCTTAACTTTCGATCCAGGGGATCTTTTGCCATTGATGTCAACCCTCTGTACTCTGTCAGTTAAGTATGAGACAATAAAATCCAATGAGTTATCTCTAAATTCATAATAATGAAGCTTTCTAATCAATGTTTCATGAAAAACACAATCAAATGCCTTGGATAGGTCGCAGAAAACACCTAACGCATCATGTGAATCCGGGAGATCCGGAAAGACGTGGCTGAGTCATTAAGATTGGACCATAGGTTGCCCTCGCATCGTCGGTCGTTGCGTAAGCCTAACCAGTGTCCCACCAGATAGTGCTTCAATTCAGGTAGGTAACATAAAAACTGATATTTATTGTGGTAATGGTGTTATTTATTTAACTACTAAGTGTATTCATGTTAAAAGTCGTGGTTACATGAATTAGGATAATAGTTTAATGTAATTGATATTTGGATTCAATATTCAATCATTGTGTGAACTTCGATTTCATTCGGTTTCATCCATAGGGAAGGCCTGAACCGCATGTGGGCATTAACAGGCAGGAAATAATGTAGTAGGGGTTTGAAAATAGAAGAATAATAAATTGCTAGATAAAACCCCAGTCTCGTCATAATCTCTGACCTTGAGCATTATTGGGTAAAACTGAAATCTAACTACCTATCATATACAATCAAGATTTCAAGATCGTGTTTGTAATTTTATTTTTTTGCTTCAAACACTAGTTACAATTACACACCTAAAAGTTTGTTACAACAGAACACACATCTTGATTTCTTGAAAGATTTTAACGCAAATTTCCACCGAAAATTATAGTTTAATTAGTACATAATGAACATCGTCGCTGTAACAATTTGTAATTACATGTAGCACCTGTAAGAAGTGTTTCGGGACCTTTAATTAATAATTTACAAAATGTACTTCACATTTATTTGTTTTCGAATTTAGCTTTAAGAGATAGAAAACTGAAGATTAGTTGATTGAAACTTTATTGTTTTAAACTAACTTCGGAAATGGAGGTCAATTCCACAAGGTTTTATTTTATTTATTAGGAGCTCGATGGCGCACCTTGGCTTTGTGATGCAGTTGTAAAACAATTGCCTTTTCTACCTATCTGATGGGAAGACCTATAGGTATTCCTTGTAGACGTTTAATGAAGGAAGACCTATAATAGGTCTTCCTTGACATTGCTAGACTTATAATGATGATATACCTATAGGTATACCACGATATCTATGTCGATAGTGAATTAATTTTGTTGAATTCAAAGATTCGATTGATTGTTTGCATGTGTTGAATAAGCCTTAAAAATAGCTAGTGTTCTTAATGAAAAATGTTTAAAAATCCACTTGGTCCCTGGCACCGTGAGATGGGATTAGAACCCATGACATTTCGCAGACGGGGCGTCTGCTCTAACCACTGAGCTACCCAAGGCCTAACAGGCCTGACGAATCTTTCAAGCACTTGTTATATTCTCGCTACTACAGAGCGTATTCTCATCAATGTTCAGGCAATCCACCCAAACAGCCAAAAGAAATATTTTTACAAATATTTAAACTTTCGATAAAGATGAATATTTGTTCTAATCGTATTATATTTGTTTAATTTCACATACGCATTATTCTGTATTATATTTCAAAAATATTCTTAATGAAAAATGCTTAAAAATCCACTTGGTCCCTGGCACCATGACATGGGATTCGAACCTATTTCAGTAAGACTATTTTTCAGTATAGCATAGTGAATTAGAAATTTATCAAATATTATAAGTGTCTTAGACGTTTTTTTTATATAATTATTTAATATTCGTGGAATTAGTTTTCATAAGTTATTTTGTATTTCAATATAATAATAAAAATAAAAAAATAAATGTTTGAATTTGACTCAAACAAACTTTGTTATCAAATGAAACTGTATTTCAGGTGGGAGGTTAATAACATAATAATTTAATAATAACAACAAGATAAATTTGAGAAACAAATACCAAAAGACCCATCAGTCCCAATTACCCCGAGATAGGACTCGAACCCACAACATTCGCAATCCAGGCGACTGTTCTAACCATTAACCTACCCGAAACTCAGCAGGACTGTCAGTCTAACCTATCTGTGGTTGGTGGATTTTTAGGCGTTCTTCATTATGAACTCAAAATTGATCGAATAAAAACCCTTTTTATTTTTGAAGTCATTAGTACGAAACACGCTTAAATGATACCAAATCCTGATATCTCTGGCTATCTTGTTTGTTGAACCTGTATGTCTATAAGGAATGTCGAGTGGATGTCAATCTGCTACCGACTGTATGACTCATATGCATAAACATAATAAAATGAGACGCACAACGTACGCTAGATTATTAACTTCAGTTCCATATAGGGTTGTCAGGATAGAAAATATTTATCTTTTAACAATTTATAATGATTATTTACAATGGCGCAGTAGTTAGCACAGTTGATCTACCATTATAAATGTTAAGCAACCTGACCATAATTTATTATTGTTAGCTCCGTGTTTTGAAGGCATGTCCGGACTGCAATCGTCAAGACCCAGTAATGTAGATTACAGGTCGTTGGTCTTATATGATATCAAAAAGTAAAAGCGGTTCTTCAACAGTAGCTAAATTCAGTAGTTCCGTTACCCTATTACTTTATGTCACTCAGAACAATTAACAATTAACCGCCCACCTGTATAATTCATCACCCTGTTTGGTTCCGTCAACTATGACTTATCAACTGTTTTGGGGTTTTTGTATTATTTTCTTTCCTAAATTTGTGTCACCGAAGGGCTTTTGCTGCAATTGTGTTACCGAGTTAACATACAAAATGCAAAACGCCTGCAGTAGAGGAGTGGCAAAATATCAATCGGATATTCAAGACATCATGGATGGATTGACAAACCAGCTCCAAGAAGTCATAAGTGCCAGAGGTATTTATATTTTTTACACTATTAATTTATATTTTAATTGCCCCATTATTTTCAAAAACAATTTGTTTTTAAATTACATTATTTGTTTTTAAAAAAATCGATTTCTTTTCAATATTTTTATTGTTTCTTTTTCTTTGAGTATAGTTTTTAACATTCCTTTCATAAAATATGGCCTAAGTTTTTCGATTTTTACGAAATGTAAGAAAAAGAAGGTGTGCGGTTAATTGTGCCTATGAGCGTATATATTTATTCGTCAATATGCTCATATCCTATTTCATCCTTATATAAAGATGTAAAACAAATCTTTTTCAATTAGAAATTATTAAAGTTTCTGATACACTGTTTAAAAGTTGACAGCCCTACCTTTATGTGGTTCATAATATGAGTTTCATTTTAATTTTTAATATGAATACTGCACTAAATCTCAACTGCTACAGTCAAAAACAAATAATTATTCTTTTTCTAATTAAATGTTAAAAATTCTAGCTTATGTTATTTCAAAGTAGAGAGAACTAGAAAATTCGTCTTCATATTGTCCTCGCGCTAATTATTCTAAAGACGTTGGTGTTATTTCGAGTCTGGTTGATGTGGTACCATCGTAAGACTAATTTCCATAACACAAACGCTTTTGCTACAGTGCGCATGGCTCGTCGTTCGTTCGCATAATGTTATGTTAAAGTAGTCTTTGAACTGTCAAGATTAAATTTTAAGTCAAGTCTTAGAGTAAATTTTAACTTTAAATATTCCCAAACCCCAAATGCAAGTCGATGATTTTGCCTAAATCTCACGAAATCTATACACATAATAAAAAAGTTAAAACCCTTTGTTTTAAATATGCACATTGCTTATAACTCGAAAAAAATACTTCAAGTGTCTTAATACAAGTAACAGTAATCAAAAATATAAGGGGTTAAAGTATGAAATTGCCGTTTTATTGGAACCTATTATCCTTGAATTGACATAGAATCTTCATGGTTTGCGGTTTTTGAAAGAAACTTTTTTCACACTACCCAGGAATTATGGTTTAACGTTACCTTACCCACAATATTGACTCATTGGAGTCAAATCAATAAAATACGAAAAATGATTTGACTGATCTGCAGAAAGAAACGCGTGTTGAAACTTATGTTGCCTTGTTGAATCGGTACAGAAATTAAGGAATATGGACCGAATTGTGACGAAAAGTGGATTTTTTATGATAACTGTAAAAGAAAAATGCAATGGCTGACCCCAGGTCAAACGCCATATCAGTGTCCTAAAGCAAAACTTACCAATAAAAAGGTAATGGTAATTCTTTGGTGATCTTAGCATGGTGTTATTCACTATAGTTTTCCCCGATCTAGTCAAGCAATAACGGCAGATGTCTATTGTGCCGAACTCCGAACGATGTTGGCAAAACTAGCACTAAAACAGGCCCGACTCATGAATCGATCTTCACCATTATTGCTCCACGACAACGCGAGACCTCATACAGCAAGAGAAGCAATTTTAACCCTTCAGGAACTGCAGTTAGAAACCATTCGTCATCCTCCGTATTCGCCAGGCCTTGCTCCAACGGACTACCATTGTTTTCGTGATTTGGACAATTATCTACGTGACAAGAAGTTTTCTTCCCAGGAGGCAGTACAAAATGCTTTCACACAGTTTGTGCAGTCTAGATCCTCAGAGTTCTATCGCAAAGGCATAAATGACCTTCCTATTAGATGGTAGCAATGTATAGATAATAATGGTAACTATTTCATTAAAAAAAAATTGTTAAAAATAAAAATTTTGATTTTCTGTACAAATTGGCAATATCATACTTTAACCCCTATCTTTTAAAAATATGTATATCTATCTGTTGTTCACCTTCTTTGATAAATCTTTTTTTTTTTTGTAGATATATATATTAATTCTCGGCAACGTATACGTGATAAATTATTTTGAAGATCTGAATCTGATATCTGATGTAGAACTCTAGCAGCCTAACTAAACCAAAACAGATGTGAATAAAACATAAGGAAAAGTAATTTAGGCTGATGAGCATTTTCTATCGAGTTATAAAAAAAAATCAAAGATCTGGAACAACTGCTGTGCAACTCTAGTAGCCCAACCTTAACAGATACGAATATAACGCCTTAACGATATTCAATGTGATATCGTTTTCTGTTGACGTATAAACATCGAAGATCTGGAACAAATAAAATAGACAACTCATTTTTATTAAGGTTTTTGAAAAAAGCTATTTTTTTGTACGGTATCTCTCGATATGATTGATTTTAATTGTCCTAAAAGAATAAGTGATATGACACCCCATTATCCTTTATTTTGTTGTTAAATAAGATAATGATTTGCTAGACGTATATTTAATTCTTCTTTGTAGTATTTATAAGGTTTTAGAAACTTATTTAAATAAATAACTAAAACCTTATAAAGATAATTAAGAAGTTTGGTCACATACTAATAATCGATACGAATATTAAAAACAGGAAAGATTTGTTGCATTGAATCAACTCCGAAAGTACTAGACCGATTTTAAAATTTCTTTTACGTACGAGACACACAATACGCAGGTGACATAGGTTATAATTTACACGGGTGAAGTCGCAGTAAAACTGCTAATCATATATAACTTCATTCTATGGATAGGCCGAAATATCAAAACGGACAATGAACCAAATCTACAGGATTGTGTGGGCAGTTGGAAGCTATAATAAACCTTTATTGCCATCAATCAATGAGTCACTCCCACCTGCCTTTCAACTAACTCAAAGTAAAGTTTGTTTCACTTAACTTACATGACTATGTAAGTGAATAACTTAGTACGGTCATATTTTAAGATATACTCGTATAGATATAGTATAAGTAGGTAGATTTGAGCCGAAGCATAACCCGATGACTAAGTTTTCTGCAATTTTATCTTTCGATAATATTTAGCTATCGATAATCCTGTAAAATACACTATGAATATGATTGTCAATTCTGTGGACATTTGGTAGATATTTAAAAAATAGGTATGTGATTTTGATAAATAACATTATTTCATAAATAAGATTTTCTTTTGCAATAAATTGATACTTTAAAAAAAAGGAGGTTATTAATTCAACGTGTATTTTGATTTTCTGCAATTTCGTTGGAATGGCGTAATATTCATATGTTTTGGTTATCAATATCGTGTGCAAAATTTTATAGATTTAATAGATTATGTCAATGTAAATATGTATGTTTTACCACGGATATCTCGCAAACTAGACGGCGGATTGCAATGATTATTTTTTGTTTAATTGCTTAACTTTCAACTTAGGGTGTACTACAAGTTTCATCAAAACCAGTTCAGTAATTTTGTAGATAAAAACTATTAAAATGTAATCCATTTAAAAAAGGAATAATAATTTGACATACTTAGAAGAACGAGTAAAAATACGATTTTATTTATCAACCGATTACAAAAAAGGAGGCCCTCTAATTACCTGTATATTAACGTCATTAACCGATTTCAAAAAAGAGGTTATCAATTTGACCTGTATGTTTTTAAACATTTTAAAAGAAATGAGGTTATCAATTTTTATTACACCGGTGTGAATGTAATTTTGTAATATGGGGCAATATTCACATATGTTAGTTTATATGCGCTTCTAAACACGTGTGCTACATTTTGTAGGTGTATATTATGTATGTGTTAAAATACCTTTTTGTTTGATTAACTATTTTCATTTTAGGATACAACATAACAAAAAACTTACTAAATGTCTTAAGAAACGAACTGTTGCCAGAATAGTAGGTTGTTAAAACTGCGACCTCAATAAAAACAAATTTCTTCAAAAATTGTGGGTTAGGTTAAGTTAGAACTCTTACCATCATAGACAATGTTCATCCGGGAAAATATAAGTATGTTTTAATACAGACAAAGGTATTCATTTATTATTTGAAGTTAGAAGAATATGGATCGGTGTTAACTTCTATTACTTAAAAAAAGAAAGAAATAGAAAACAATTTTTCAAAACTTAAACCGACTATAAAAAAATCGTAATAAAGAGAAACTACTGAAAAGAGAGAAATAATAGCATAAATTTTTATCTTCAACAAAATCTAAATACAAAAAGTGGAGTCGGTGCCAAATTGTTTTAAGAAACATACTACGTATAGTAATGAAAACATTTTCTGATAGGTTTGTTTTACTCCTTACTAATGGACACGTCTGTTGAAACCACCTCCAAATGTCACCTCGAAATGTTGGTGTATCCACCTATTGTGTTTCGATTATTTAGATAAAAATTTGTGGTAATTTTTCTCTCTTTTCAGTCGTTTCTCTTTATTACGTCTTTTTTAAAGACGGTTTATTATTTTTTTATGGTTGTTTTATTATAAAGAGGGAAAGTTTTTCGCTTTGTTTAAATACGCTCACTCACTATTTTCTAGTGAGAATATTATTGTAATTTTTGCTCACTATCATTTATTTAAAAAAAATACTTTGAATAAATCATTTGCTTTCTCTATCTACGCATATTATATATTTATTTTATTTTACCAAAGAACTATTCTAAAAATAAATAAGTTAGTCTCTGATTTTTTTTTAAATTCATAGAGAAGCGAGGGTATCATAAACTGTACAACCCAATGATATTAATATCTCTAGATACGCAATACATACCCAAAAAGTGAAGCTACTAAAACTAAGACGTTTGTCTTAGTTTTTTCGTTTTTCATTTCAATACTCATTCAACTCCCGCCGAGAAAGTACAAAAAAATGCTCCGCAATAACGAAGAAAGACAGTGGATAAATTACGATTCTCTTTCACAAATACACATAATACGAAAGAATATTAAGTTTCACACTTAAGTCATTAATATTTTTGGCAATAAAAACAAAATTAAAGCTAGTTTATAAAATAAAGTTATTTAATTTTCACAAATAAAATTTTGACATTTTATCGTCAGTGTTGCCATTGCTATTCACTTTCAATTTTCCCCACAATATGGGAGCCTTTGCTTTTTATTTTAAGTGGCTATAATTTATCTAAATATCTTCTTTTAATTAATTATATGGTTCAGATTTAGTATAGGCAAGTGTGCAAATTATGTTGATATTTTTTTCATACACGCACATAGATGCTAAAGTGGTTTAATTATTTAAAGTTAATTAAATTTTTTCAAGGCGTGGAATTCGTTAGTTGTCGAGGTTCAACTTTTGAAAATACGTAAAATTGAACCTCTGTTTGATCTTTTGTTGACTTTAACAAATGTTTTTCTCTTAAACATTGACTTTAACAAAGGGATTTATATGCACAGAGCCTACTTTCGTGATTGTTATTTTTTTTCAAATAAATTTTCAAAGTTACAGTATTTTTTCTAATTTATTTTATACATATATCTACATAACTTGTTCATTCATTCATTCATCATAATGGGTGAATTTTCGAGAGCTGGCAATACAATATCAATTACCCATTTTTCCGTTCATTCTGTCGTTCGCACATATTCTGTCTTTGTTTAATTTAAGGTGTAATCGTAGATATGAGAGTGACAAATATAATAAACCTATTTATACCGGGAGGAACAAAATGACCGACACAGCCGAAAGTTTCAAGTTAGGTTACATGCAAACGTTCATTTTATTTGACAAATATTTAAAAATAGAGGAGGTGTAAAAATGGAGTAAAAATTTTAAATTTCTAAGTGTTGACAGCCCTTTAACGCGCATGCGCAATATCGATTGTGCGCAGATTACAACGGACCGCGAAATACATTAATTTAATTTAATTATTTACCGATATCTTTATGATAGTCGATAAATATAATTTGCAAAGCTACGTCCTGATTTCGGAAAAGTGCTACGCTTTTTGGCGCGTCAGTTGTATGAAATTGCTTCTCTAGTTATTAAACTCATTGGTACAACCATGATATTTTCATCGTGAGTAGGTACTATGTTATTATGACGCCTATATGTTATTGAAAATGTATTGTTTCCAAAATTGTGACCATTGACTGAAAATCAGACAGCAGAAAGTGACTTTATTTTGAATTAATACACTAATTGGCTCTGTAGATACAGATTAAAATTCATGTTCTTTTTTAAATTCTTGAACATTTGTGTCTAAAAACAAATAAATAATTTTACGCGCATGATATAAATTTAAGGCATGAAATTACTTTCATCATTATTCCAGTGCATACGCACTAGAATAAAAATAGTTAAGAAAAGAGCAATACATTATCCGTGACTAACTAGTTTTACTGTTAAAACGGGTATATCTAATCCACTTAAGCGATCGTAAACGCACAAACGGACGAGCAAATGCACTCCTTATTTGATTGCTTGGGCGCCCAATGCTTGCTTTACACTTTTATTGAAAAAGTAGTCCTTGGATTTATAATGGTGTCAATCGTGTTGCATCATTATCTAATTATCACCAACAGCCATGTTTGGTTCAATTTTCCTTTTAGATGGTTAAGGAGAATGGGCCATACATAACCCTTCACGCTGGCCCAATGCGGATTGGAGGGTATTGACGACTCCATACAGCCAGGATCAACGGCTTAACGTACCCTCCAAAGCACGGTGTAGCTCGAGATATTAATTTTTTTGTCACCCATCCTGTGACCGAGGTTTATCCATTACGCTACTGAGCTAAATCAAGGGGCTTGTATTATCACCGTTAAGGTATCCTCGCTCGTCTGTCAAGTTGTTCTCTCTTCCAAGACGTCGTACTAACTTGGGATTTAACTCACCCGTTTTACGTTTGAGTCGATTATACAATAGTATTAGTAATATAACTGACATAAATTGGTTGTCAAAGAATAAATTCAGAGAAATACTGTATAATTATTTTAATAATTAAGATAGATATAATGTAGTTGATATACTGTGTCTTTATAAATAGATTAAGATGTTGGATTGCATGCAGTATTTACCTATAATTGTCTTTGCATTTACTAAGTTGTTTTATAAGATTTACTTTTCTGTATTCTGTATAAATGTATAAGATGTTGGTAAATAAATAAATATATAATAAATCACTATCTAGTTAGATAGTGATATCTAGTTGGATAATTCATTTAGTTAAATGAATCACATATAGGCAAATTAGGCAACTGCTTAGGGCGCTCGTATTTAGGGGCATAGCAAAATCTGTTTTTCTCTAATAATCCCATTCAAAATCTTTAAAAAAAAATGGTCTCTGGAGTCCATGTCCGTGGTATTTTAAAGATAAAAAATATTTGAGACTAGTCCTGTGTTTCTGTAAAAATCCGAACCTGAATTTGATTTCACTCAGGTGTCAAAATTTACTACAAAAGCGGCATTCTCTCAACCTTGACTTGGTATTAACGTTTCGTTGCATAAGTCAGGTGAGTTTCGAAATGACATAGTGATATAATATCTGAGACATGTATCAATCCATCTTGTTGTCCATTTAAAAAAAAAAGGGAAATGAATAGAATTTTTATTTACTATCATATAGAATAATGTCATTACACTAACTGGTCTACCGATGAATATTCAGCTGATATTTAATTATCTATTCATAATCAGCGAAAACATGGTTCACATACAGCGTATTCGCTTAAATTGGGTATAATTAATTGGGTATGTACAAGCACTTTAGTGCAGCTATTTGCGTAGGTGAATTCATGTGAATTCCGAATAGAGATGAATAGACGGATTCGACTGAGTATTTGACTCGATACATCCTTATCAGACACTTAGTACGCATGCATTGGTAGCAATCAAGACATGTTTGGTTAATGTTGAATGACTTATTGCTTATTTCTCTACCAGTCTACCTGAACGGATTCTGGAGATTAATTATAAGGGGAAAAGTAATCAATTAAAATTTAGACCAACTAGATATTCACAAATTGTGCAAATGTAAATCCTATTAATATTATAAATGTAAAAGTTTCTTTGTTTGGATGCTTAGATGTTTGGATGTTTGTCCGTCAATCACGCCGAAACTACTGAACGGATTTTGATGAAATTTGGTATACAGATAGGTTATTAACTGACTTGGATAATATGATTATCTTATTAATTACTTTTTATCCCACTAAACATTTTCCTAGGGTCCACGCGGGCGAAACCGCTGGCGAAAGCTAGTATGTTGATATAAATACTGAATTTAAATTCCATTTTGTATAGTAGTGGTACACGTCATAGAGGCAAGTTAACTAGCCACTGTCCTTATTAAAATGTTAAGGCCCTATAGAATAAATATGTAATAACAATCGACGTTGCGCTGCTTAATATGAAATGTTTTGTGGTTCTGCTACCGGAAAGCGAGTAGTAGGACTGAAATAATATGGTTATGTACGTAAACTTGAGATATATTTAATTAGAAATCTAGAAGAAAATATAAGAATACTTACAAAAAAAAAGAAAATATAACTGTAACATCTCATTTTGACGATTACGAGTAAAAAGATCTTGCCAATGTTATCAAGTTTGTGTATAATGCTATTCAAATGAATTCAGATAATAAAGTTTTATTAGATATATTGTTTTGTTTTAATTTAACAAAAAATACTTAGATAATATGGTTCAGGGGATGGCAATGCACCCAGGCGCCGCGCGTTGTGTTCGCCGGGCGTTGGGGGGTGCCGCGCCGATGATGGTCTAATCTTGTAGTATTGCACCTATTCATCGATGACTTCGGTAATGCGCCCTAAGTTGTAATCTTATTTCAATTTTTTTTATTTTTCAACCGCTGACGCTGAACAACGACTCTTTTTTTTTAAATGCCTATTGAGCACTAGAGCACTGCTTGCTACCGGACGCTTTTTGTGCTTATGACTGGCTTGTATTTAGAAAAGGTACAAATGTCGTCATGCAACATTTCAACTCAATGTATCGTTGTATTTGATTAATTACACAAAAAAAAAAGAATACAAAAAATACGTATGTAATATTCTTCAATAACAAACCTGACTATTTTTTGGAATTCCCTACAAATTAAATAGTTAGAGACTCCTCCATCAAAACTTTTCGAAAGCTGACACAATTACTAGAGAGAAACATTATGAGATATATATTAATATACCTAATTTCAATTATACGTTAAGGCAGAGTAAAAATAAGAAAGTACAAAACCACACCCAACAAGTAGATAAGTACATAAAAGTCATCGAACCCATTTAAGTAAAAAAAATACTTGAAAGCTGTATTTATTTTGTTTTTCTTTTGTTTCATATTGGATTTAACGAGCGAGAAAATGAAGTCAACACATTTCACATCTCATTCCCTTTATATAATTGGTTTAATTTAAAAGGCGTCGGTACATCAATAAGATTCGTGTGTTGTATAAAATAAACCATAATAATAAATACAGACCCTAAATTTTATAATAAATTTCAAGTTAATTAATGATGTCACAAAGTATATAAATATACGATTACTTAAAATGCTCACGAATTGTAATTTTAACGAAGCTATACTCTAAATTTTAAGAAGGTTTTAAAATCGCTCACATAAAGACCTTTTTAGTTTTTAAGAATTATTTCTCGACATTTTATATTTTTAATCGGTAACAGTTTTTTAAAAAAAAGAATTTTATATAAGACTAGCTAGTGCCATCGACTTTGTCCGCATGGTCTTCTCACTCTCTGTACACAACCTAGGTTGTTTTCCTTCAGGGGCCAATATTAACAAACCCGCAGCACTACTGACTCGCGAAAAATCTACGTACAGCCATCCGTTGGTAAAACAACCGGTCCATAAATCCACACATTTCTGTCCCTATAACTTATTTATCGTCACGGCGAACCAAGTAGCTATAGAGAACTGTTTGAATTCAAACGGAAAATTATTAGAGATATTAGCACAATTTCACCCCTACCACATCCGGTCAGAAACTCTGCTTCGATAATATATACCTTTACAAAACAATCTTAAGTTCCGTTGCATAACTTAGTTGGAGAAAGGTTTCTCATTAGCATTATGGGTACAGCGACTATGAAATTGATTTTGTGAGCAGGTCGACTGCTTGCTGTAAGTAAATTTAAAAATTCAATCGCGTGATTTGTAACATCAACCTGCGCAATGACATTATTGTAAGAATTATATAACACTTCATCCGCAATGATGTCCGCTATATTTTTTTCATTAATTGCGGCTGCATGAACATTTCGGAGTGTTAATATCGTTCATATAATTTTATATTTCTATTGCTCGGTATAAAATTTGAAACGAAATATAGCCATAAATCATAACATCGAGAAGATGTCGTATCCTATGGCTAGAATCATAACTAAACATATAACTAAAGACCGGGCAAGGACAGTGCTTAATGCATTCCCCAAAGAAAGAACCAGTAAAATATACTGTCGAATGAAAGTAAGTTAAAAGTTTTCTTGAATGCGTTAACTACCTTTACAACGAAAAAATATAATTTTTCATTTAGTTATATTTTTCGGGATTAAGTTTTTCTTTTTATCTTAAACGTTTATCCGATCTTCAGTTTCACAAGTGCATGCACGATCTCATTGATATCATAAATCGCAAGCGAAGATTAGATTTGGACCAACTAAAATAAAACGACTTACGAAATATCTAACTGTCACTCTGTTCTTTGACCGTGCCATTTTTCAAACCGTTACTAAAAACCAAATTATCCTTAACAAATCCAGTATTTTCGTTCAAAAACGAAACTAACCTCTAAATCCTAGAAAATTAATCAAAGTCCTTACTCTAATAATAAATATAAAATGCAAACAGCCGTTTCGTAATCCACCTTAATTCAAAATCATTAGCTTTCAATTAATTTTAAACAAAGACAAAGATTTGATTGTCCAAATAATTTGTGACTAAGAAGAGCATATACAGCATATATCTATTAAGTGTAAAGATTAGACATGTGTTTATAAATGTTACTACGTGGTAAAAATATGCAATTTACCTCTAAAATTCATCGTACAGACCATTACTTCTTGTATTTATTACTTGTGGATACATTTTCTTTCTTCATTTACAAGCTAAAGGACACGTTATATAATAATGTCAAGTAAAACGACTACTTACCTATTTACTGGCGTGCTAGTGATAACTTCGAATAACTTATGTAACATTTTAAATTTTGATATATTTAATACTAGTCCAATTGAGGCAAGAAACGCATTAAGCAATGATTTTTCCGCTGTTAACTCTAGTTGTATACAAGTTGTGTCATGTTTGTGACTGACTGCCTCCTCTTCTTAATATTATTTCTGTTTATTAGCTGTAGATTTTCCTATAATATAATAAATAAAATAAGTCAAGTCGCAAGGCTAACCTGCAGAATACTATTATTACATGCTTATCTATAGTCGAGTAGAAGTAATTACAGAAGTAAAAATAATAAAAAAGTAACTATTTTTATCCAATAATATACTCAAATAATTATTACTAAAATCAACATTCGACATAGTGTACTCGTCCGCCATTTGTCCTGCTCTGATTAATATATTTTTAATTTCATAAAGTACCTATCATGGCCCATCCTCCTTAACCATCCATAAGGTAGGCCTGAGCCCCTGCAGTGGGGACGTAAAAGGGCTGATGATGATAATGATGAAAATACCTATGATAGAACACGATAAAGTTTTCGGTAAATCTTACCGAAGACTGGGAGAGAATGTCTAAGGCATTAAGTCCGCCAATGTACATTTTTTTGTGCATAAAGATATAAATTAATAAAATTAGTTTTAATAGTACATCTTTAGAATTAAAATCCATGCTATAACCACAGAACATAGAGAGAGAGCTATAACGGTAACAGTTTTTTCGTTCTGGTACTTTAAATTGGGTGTTGTAAAACACTATTAAGTCATTTTTAATTTAATATTTGAAATGCCGCAATTCTGTAACTTTTGTAAGGATAACTTTATGCCTCTTAATACCACAAAGCCCCAATATCAGTGGTAAAATAAATGTCATATAAGGATTACTAAATAAATTCAATTTGAAAAATTTTAAGGAAAATTTTCTAAACATTCACTAACTAGGTATGAGTTAGTGAATGTTTAATTAGGTCTACATAATAATTTTTTTTTTGCATAAATGTTTGATCCAAGACATTTTACCTAGAATAATAAGTTATATTGTCAGTAATATTAAAATACCTCATTTAAGTGTATGTATTACAAATTGTTTATAAAATTTATTAGGTCATCAATTATTTGTCAATTTTTTTAAATTACTATTAATGATGTAAAATTATTTTCAAATTTAATGGTGCTTTTAATATTTCATCAATATTTAACATTAATAAGGGAATTAAATAATTGCGATTTAATATCAAATTTTTTGTTCTTTTTATTTCGTAACTGACAAACGATGGCAATCAGAATATTTTAATATCTTCATTGAAACGTTACGGTATAGCGTTCTTTTATCGATTGTTTGCAGTGAACACTGTGTCTCGTAATTTGGACTTTATTGGATTTTGTTCATATAGGGTACAGTCAGCGTCATAAATATCGAATCGCCAAAGGTAATTCAATACTTATTTCAATTACAAAATTTCAATTATACGAGTATCTCGACGTCCAAAGTCACATATTAATCGAAGTATGAATGAATTAATTATTTATTTATTTTAGTACAAACAAGATATAATTTATGCGATTGCATCTCAGGATTGCACCAAAAATTGGTCACACGCTGGTTTTCAATTGACACCTGTATTTTTTTCCCTTTTTCGACACAAGGATATCAGTGGATAATAAAATGAAGTAACTTAAAACATCGTAAGTAATCAGTGGTTACAGTTCATGGAATTTTATACCGTTACTCAATGTATTTTTGATGTACGTAGTGATCTAAATATCTTTGTAACATTTCTTTAAATTTATATACTAACAACTTGTTTTGAATCTTTTGACTCGATTCCTGTCGAATACAGTGGAAAAGTGTTATATTATAAGTATAAAATTTAAGAAAGGGTACACACACATTTTGATCACTTGAATTAGCTCAAATGCAACTTTGAATTTACATTTTTGGTCACCTTGGGCACTTCGATGATTATGACTCCAACTGTACCTACACCTATATTTATAACGCTTATAACCAATGCCGACGTAACACGGCACATTTAAATTAACTACCACCGTAGCGGAGTGGAAAAAATACCGTCTTTAATAATTTTCTTTTTTAGTATTTAATATTTTTTTAAAATTTTTAACGCTGTTTTCTTTTTTCTTTGTTTACTTCATTTATCACACCTGCTTTGCTATTCTGCTAAGAATACAGCCGTCGTCGTCGTCGAAGCAGGGCTGTTACATCATAGAGCTTCAATGAAATAAAAACTTTATTACCTCTGGAAGTAGGAGGAGGATTGAAGTTATTTGATTGATCCTCTATACTAAAGCGCTTCGTTTAATGACGATTACGAGATTTTTTTTATAACAGACTAACACTACAGCTCTGTGACCGCCTAATTCATAGCTAGTGCCATAGTCAAGCAGGCCAATTCTGCTAAGATTTACGTAATACTTTCATTTCAATAGATTCTCAACGACTTGTAAACGACATTTCACTAGTAGGTAATATTGGACTCGAAATCGAAGTCCAATATTACCTACAAGTGAAATGTCTTCGTCACCATCAATAGTGGTGGTGGTGACACGTGTATAATAATATTGGAATTCAGGTCGATTCAGATACTTTCAGAGTACAATGGCATAATGCAAATATTTGATATTAAATCGAGATGTGATTATTGTTACGTTAACATTCTGTAAAAAAACGGCTTTAACTCGACTTGTTAAAACAAAATGCTATCAGAGAATAGAGGTTCGATTAAATAAAGGTTTATTAGACGGACTTCGGTAATAGAGGTTAGTTTTTTCATAAAACCTCTCTGCCGTAATAGTGTTTATTATGTCCTAGGTTTTTAGCATGCAAACTCTTTTGTCTTTGATATTCAACATCATGTTTACTATTCACCTTTCGTAATTTGAAATTTTGACTAATCCAATATGCTCTTTCGAATGTCAGTTCGTAAAATTGATCTAGTGTATTTTAAAATAATGAAGTTATTATAATAAAAATATAAATTATATATTATTTAAAATAATATTATATCTTGAAATATCGTCCAAGATTGTAGATTAAAGGAAACCCAAAAAGGGGTATGTATTTGTTCTATTTAGCAATTGTTATTTTATATTTAGGTAACTTACGCACTGTTTTTATATTCATTTTTTGTTTGTTACAGTTTTTTCTTTACACTACTTATTTACTATAAAATAAATCAATTCTCAAGGTTAGTCAGCTTTTCATTAATTCGCCCAATTATCGAACTCGTCAAAGTGCTGTGCTTGATCTGGTGTGAGATTCCATTACAGAATAGCACAAACGAAGAATCCTCCATGCTGACTGTTCTCTCAGCTACGAGAATCGCGATCCCTTTTACACCCTATTTTCAGTGTTCAAATTTAATTTAATTATTGTTCGTTCATTCTAGATTGTTATAAATACTTGTTAGTTAGCTATACAATCGGTTCACAAATCCACTGTTGGAGACCTTTACTTCAATTTTGTTTAGGTGATCAAATCATCTCAATAGAATCTATTATTCTTGCGTTTTGCCATTATACTATCTATGTACCTAAAGTTCCAGAACCTCAAAAATGCCAATACACTATACGAAGGGTCGCGGAGACATTAATAATAATAAAGTCAAAACTTTAAAAAATTAAGCGTTATTATATCGAAGTGAACGCAATGGCTATAGCTATTAGTGCGGTCGCAGCTCCAGATACATATTACACAAAGTTGAACAAAGATATCAGTAAAAATGATCTTCAGGCAAATTAAAATAATAATAATAAGCCATTTTGCCATAATACATTACTACTTTTAGTCGAGACGAAATGATCATTCAAATGAATTACCTCTAATTGTATCTGTATGAAACATTCAATTATAATTATTCATTAAAATTTTACATTAAAGCTTTTCAATCATATAAGATAGTAAAAAATAAAAATTTTTATGATCACTTAGAAATACTTCCTATTGTAGGCTAGAAATGTAGATAATAACGTCATTGTATCATGTAACGTGCAAATTTTGATATGCTTCTGATCATGTGCAAGTATTATGTCTCTAGGTAACAATTAAGGTGCTATTTCATGAGATATTACTACAATATTGTCGCAGCCTAGTTGATGCAGAGACTTAACTCGTAGTAACCATAGTAACTAAAGAAATTTCATAAGTAAAATTATTTGCATTTTAGGCCAGTAGCCAGTTGCACAATCGTCCATTAAAATTATCATTAGATTAATGTCTCATTACCCATATAAATTTTTAAATTTAGAACATTCGTAAAAGCTTAATGTCGTCATTATACCTTAATGGGCGTTTGTACAACTGACCGTAAGTCAGGCATATTATATGGCTGTCATGTCAATTATTAATAAAGAAAATGTAACTTTTGTGTTACCCCATAGATAATGTGATTGATATTCGTACTCATATGTCATTGTAAGTTTAATGCACAAAATAAATTTTACCAACATTAATTTATTTTATTTTGTAGCCAACCAGGTGACGGGCACCACCTATAGCCCCACACAGCGGGCGTAAATGTTGTCTTAAAATTGCTTACGAGCATTACCTTTGCGGTCCCAAGTTCTCAGGCCATGTAGTAGCTAATTTAAGAAGAAGTTGATACGTTAAAATCAATATAGAAGCAAAAATAATGTTATGTAAATTACAATACATACTGTTACTTATCAAAGATATGTAAATAATCTAACGGTGCCTTAAATATAAGGGGTAAGAGAATTTCAAATGTTTCACGTAATCATTTGAAAAGACAAACATGGAAAGTTAAAATTATATTACATAAAATAAATAATATTGGAGAACATTACAAATTCGTTAAAATTGGTAATAAAATTTTCTACTACTCAACTATAGAAGTTGTAGTAATGAAACATCAGCTTAAACCAATTCAAAATAGTAGCAGATAATAGACGTATGATAAACATACTTACATATAGTTCGTCTTGCTTTATCTAAACAGCTTCTATCACGCTATCAGAAATAAGATATGATGATGTCGATAAAATCGATGGCGTCTCATGGTTCTTACTTACTCGTGAAGACGATCGCATCACAAGCGCCAAATACTTGCGGTCAAGATGAAAAGTAAGTGCTATCCTCTTATTTTTTCTCATTAATAAATAAGTCGGTAATATAAGCCCTCCTAAACATTTAACCATAACAATTAATTATACCAAAAACAATTCCAATAATGAAAAATACCATCTTTGTAATAAAGCCCATTTTTATATTTTGTATTATTACACTTCGATTCCTGTTCAAACTTTACTCACACATGCATAACACCAATAGAATACGCTTTTTATGCATGTGTGAATAATGTTTGAGCTGAAATAAAAGCATTTAATCAAGAAATAAATTTTACAATCACTGTAGGTACGGTAACAATAAAAAATGTATCTTATTATACCAACTGCAACAAAACAATCTTTAGATATACTTGGAGGTTTCTTTATCTATGTTTAAATTATAACATATAAGTCACAGATTATAGTAGAATAATTTTCTTGACATTCATAATTCGTAATATTTTAAGAGCTTTGATTATTAATTTTTTTTTCAATAACGTCTTTGTAAAATTTATCTACGCTCGAACAAACTTATAATCATTTATTATTAGTTTCACATGTTTCAAGTAATTCACTAGAAATTAAAAAGTTAATGGCATATTCACCCGATTGTCGTTATTTCTGTTAAGAGCGAGTAAGGGCTTCACACTTCTTCTTCTGATCCTGAAGGAGCAATAGGAAAAAAATATTAAGAAGGTTCAATTGCAAATAAACTTATGAATAAATGATCTAAGATACAAATAGATTTGAAAAAATACCCACGGATATGCCTAACTAAATACCTACAATGAAAAATAGCTTTTTTTATTTGCTTCCTTTGTCAGCTTTTCCCCTGGCATATTAATGAAATCAAGAGAAATCAAGCAGCAAAATTGGGAAAATATATAGGTTGCCTTAGTTTTACTTTCGAAATAGGTCAATTATGAAATTTCTAACAGTTACACAGCTGATGCCCGCCAATCCGCGTTTTATCAGAGTGGAGGGTTATTGCCCATCCCCATTAATCATCCATAAGGAAAGCCTGAGCATCTCCATCGGAGACGTAACAGGGCTGATGATGATGATATACTCTCAGATATTGTTTAATTAAATTGAAAGGTTTTTTTATTTCCTACCACAGTCAACATTATTAGTTTGCTTTTTCAATGCACATCTATGGTTCAGTAAGCAGATACAGTGATCAATAACGTTGCACTAAAAGTTTAGGCAATTACTTAGGCCTACATGGGTTGCCTAACTATATACACACGTATGTTTTAATAACATGTTATCTAACATAAAACCTTTGTAAAAATCAAATAACAGAATATTTTTATTCCAATAAATAGTTCAAGGTATCAAAATTAATACATATTTTGCATTGTCAAAATAAGAAAAAAAATTGTAGGTTTGTCATGAGATGAACTCAAAAACTAATGGACCCATTTAAAAAAAATCAAAGGGTATATTCGAAAAACGGCGGGAAGATCACAGAATTTTGTAATTTGTTGATCATTGTTCAAGCTTTAAGCATATTAAAATCATATTCTGAACAGGTTCTGTTCAGAGGTTTTTATAAACAATAGTATTTAAATAAAGATGCATATTTTTATTATAATTAATAGATCTATATGATTTAAAACTCCTGGAAGTTTGCATTTGAAACTATTATTTATGCCTTTTTAACCTGATATCCTGCAGTAATATTAACGAAAGCAGGAAATCATACGGAAATATTAATTCATAATTAACTTTAAGTATAGATGCTTAACTGCTCGATATCCACAAATAATGAGGGCATTCTTATATTGATATATCGCAACAGTGTATATAAAATGCATTATAACTCGCAACGAATATTTTGGAAAACTTTCATTCGTCCTTGAATTTTGTATAATTAGACCAGAATCTAGAGGTAAAATATAAAATGACAGGTATATCAGAATAGCTTACAAGAAGTCTGGAACTTTGATTTATCGTAAAGCTCTAGAGACCATAGTTACCTACAATATTAACCAATTTCCACCTAAGTCAGGTAATTAATGTGAATTTAATTATCTGTAGAAGAACTTATCCATGTCTGATAACAAAGATCTTTCTAGTTGCACAGTATAAGTATTTAGCTGTTTATAGCGGGGTTATAAATAGATCATTCTTGTAGTTTGAAATTAATTTAACCTTTGAAGTTGAATAACATTCGTACTTGACAAGATTTGAAAGGTAGAAACAAATCATTGTTGATCCCGAAATCTTAAGTGAACTAAATTCGTGAATTAAAATATTACAATAAAATAAATAAAAAGTTACGTCTAACTTTTTATTTATTTAATTGTAATATTATTTACTAAATAGTGGCCGCCAGCGACTTCGTCCGCATTTTCCATTATTTCTTCGCTCCTAATAGTTGCAGCATAATGTTATATAGCCTAAAACCTTCCTCGATAAATGGTCTATTCAACAAGATTTTCTCAATTCGAACCAGTAGTTCCTGAGATTAGCACGTTCAAACAAACAAACAAACTCTTCAGCTTTATAATATTAGTATAGATATTCAGTCACACAAGGCCTTTATTTAATTTACTTTACTTTTGTTGTGCGTGCTCGCTTTTTTTAAACCAAGTATTTTTTTTTTAATTGAAAGCCCTATTACAAGTACCAACGATTTCCCTACACGGCCGAATAAACTGAGCTCGTACGAACGGTGCATCACATTTTGTAGTAATTTTGCAATTATTATTGTTTTTATTGAAATAGTATATTAAATTGTGCTTAAAATTATGAAACCTTTATTTCTTAATGTGTAGTGTGCAATAAAGAATATATAATTATTGTACATTTCATTATGGAGTAAGGAAAATTAAGGTACATAAGTACATACTGAATCGGAAGTCGATAGTAGAAATATCACAAGTAGCAAAGCAACATGTTATTAGTAAATTCTCCAATATAATCTGGTTAAAAAAAGAAATAAAAAAGTTGAATATTATTAAAAAAAAACTAATAAAAATTATTTCCTGTGGGCATATCGGTGATAAAATTTTATTTAATATTGAATATCTAGTTCTGAAAACTATAATATAAAGTTCCCATATTACAAATATTAGGTATATTTTTATAAATGTACATGTCTTTATAAAATGGCTGTTATATCGATACTACAATTCCTACCTTCGCCACTTCAAGCTTCTTTGAGCTATTAAAGTTCAACTAAAGTTTCGAGATGAGTTACTAATTTTAGAGAACTCAATTGCCATTATACCAGTTCGATTCTATTATATATAACATTTTATTCAAATAGCTGAAAGATAAAATAAGTAAGTAAAATGTATTTTTTGAAGTTATTTAATTTATTAAATGTAAATGTTTCAACAAAATATAAAATTATAGTACTGTGAATGTGTCCAATAGTGTTGTTTTCAAACACCTTAGTATCAGTATTACTGACCCTGTAAAGGGTCCGAAACATAAATAAAAGAAAATACAAACGCAATGAAACTGTTTAAAGTTGTTCCATTTAAGATATAATACTAGCTTACACAGTACTTATCATATTGCGTGGAAATTATTATCATTGTCATCTTGGGCTTGCCGGAATTGTTTCCAATGATAATCTTGTGATGTTTATCTGTCTATCATTCATTATAATCGAAGGATCTAGAACTTCGAGCGGTTTCTGAATGTTATTACGTACTTTTAAAGTAATTTTTAAACGACAAACTAGCGCCTGCATTATTTTGGTCAAACTGTCATGGCGTCACCGACCGTATACCGAATCGAAATTATTATTGATATTTAGAAAAATCATTTATTCCGCTTACCCACATTAAGCTTATTGCCCAGACTTTGCTAAAATACATGTGGCATTTAATTAGTAACATAAAACGTAACAACTTTTACAATACAACTATAAAATAAACGCACAAATAACATAGTTATTACAAAGATTGGCCATACGTTTTTCGCTGTCGTAGTAAGGCGTCACTTCGTGGCTCGAAATTCTAGGGAGAGCTTTCGGCCGACTAGCAGCAGTTTCACAAACACAGTACCGTATCTCCAAAACTATTAGTCGCAGACGTTACTTTTTCGTTACTTACCAGCGTATATCTGATTAAGATTTAATGACGCCTTTAAGCTCTAATGAATGTCAAAAATTGTATGGGTGATGTGACTTTAAAGTAATAAAAAATTTAATGGACGTTTGTGCAACTGGCTGATAAACGGACTATTCATCCATCCATAAAATAAGTAGGTAATCAATGAGGAAGTATTTAAAAAAAACATGAATTCCTGAAATCAAAATACGGTACCTTCTTGAATTCTCCATGACAACCTTTTCGGTTTTCTTTCAAGTTTAAAAGTAAATTCGTTTTCAAAACTCAATAAACAACTCATATTCTATTTGTATTGATATCTAAGTTTCGAACTTTTCAAATTTCAGTTTTAATATGTTAGTTAAAAGAAGCGGAAATTACTGTCTTAAGCGGGTAATTGATGATCCTGGCACTGTGTAGAGGTGTAGAGAACAAATTCAATTTCTGAAGTTTGTCAGTTTTGTATAAACAGAGAGCCAGTGGCGGGCTAACCAAATTAGGGGTCCAGTGCGACAAGTACATCTGACACACCTTCGCTACAGGCTGATAAGTGATCAAGGGACCCTCAAAACTCTCCGGGCCTCCGCCCGTGTCGCCACGCCCTCCCCCCCTCCTTAGTCCGCCACTGCAGAGAGCCTATTCTTTTAGTCTACAAAGGAAATATCTACCTGTCTAACTAAATAAAAATGTAGAAATGTAAAAATTACGAAACGTTCCTATAATTTTGTTAGCATCATATCCTTGAAGATTATTATATGTACATCAGAGACATTGTCAGGCCCTACCTCTGTTGCATCATAAATGATCGAAAAATGCGTTTCATTGAAGTCATGATAGCGTTTCGAAAATAGACGAAATTTTAAAATAGAGAAACAAAGTAGTCCTACTCACTCACTCCAGTATTTACAGAGTTCCTGCTCTGACTCTTTGTTATAACATTTATTGTATTTCCAGCTGTGTTCACACTGATCTGCTGCGCGGCAGCTCTGGCCGTCGTCTCCGGCTTCTCAATCGTCTTGAGACAGGATCCGGAGACACTATGCTCCGGCCAGGAGAACTTTCTGCGGATAGCCAGCGTCGAGAGTTGCATCCAGTACTACCAGTGTTACAATGGCCGTTCTTACATGATGGAATGCCCGAGAGGCTTGTGGTTCAATGAGGAGTATCAGGTGAATATTTCTTTTACAAAAAAAATCTCAATTTTATCCCTGATCTCCGTAGCCGAGTGATTAGTACGTTTGTACGCCGGTTTCTAGGTGTCACCATCTCTGAGGTCCCACGTTCGGGTAAATGTAGAAA
Source organism: Diatraea saccharalis (assembly GCA_918026875.4). Taxonomy (NCBI): domain Eukaryota; kingdom Metazoa; phylum Arthropoda; class Insecta; order Lepidoptera; family Crambidae; genus Diatraea; species Diatraea saccharalis. The sequence goes on from OU893337.1 coordinate 12,417,942, forward strand.
AAAAGGACTTTTCTATATTGTCTCGGGTCTGGGTGTTGTGGTACCATCGTTATCTTAGGTACTCCATAATACGGGGCCTTTAGCTACTCATCTTAGAATCTGAGCAATGTATGTGATTGTTTCATGAGGTTGTCCAATATTTATTTATCTCGTACAATTTGATTGTGATAGATGGCGAACCAGGAACCTATAAATCGCGTTGTTAAGAATTTTTAAAATCAAAAATGTTCATGTCGTCGGCGACAATCTCGCACGCCAGTTTCGATGGGTGTCACTAACTCTGAGGCGGGGTACGATTCCCGATTAGACCATTGAAGAGATACTGTTTTGGGTACCTTCGTTATTTCAGATTTCAGAATACAAGTCCTAAAACGATTACTTAATTTGGGATCTGAGCATTGGCGTGTAATGTTTGATATAACAACATATCGTATAACGTTCACAACATATAACAAAAGATGACATAAAATCTTTTCATGTAACGTTCATTTGGTAAAATCAAGGAATGATATAATATAAAATAAAATGAACGTTTGGTATAAAAACGTTTGATATAATGAACATTTACAATAATACTCATCGTATAGTACTCATGACACATAATATTCATTTGATATAACAACCTTTCGCCTTATAATCAAATGATATAATTTGGTATGATATATAACACTTGAACCCAAATATAATTGACCTTAAAACATTATTGTGATATATTACTTAGTTTTTTATAAATAATAAGCATTTAGCCGGCATGGCTTCTATTAGCGCCGCAGCGCTGCAGCCGAGTTTCCGGCGCGGCAGAGCTTATCGTCGCATTTTGCACATTGAAACATACCTACGTCGAAAGTATAAGAAATTCTATGAAATGAGATTATTACAATTGATGATTATATCAAACAATAATACATAAATCAAATGACCATTATAGTAAGTGAATATTTTATGTGATGTATTTATATGAAATGAGCGTTATGAAATGAAATGAAGATGTCTTTATCCAAGTAAACTTGTTACAAGCACTTTTAATCGTCCATAAAAAATGTCAAATGATAACAAATGATGATTAATTGAAATAAAAGTTATATCAAAAATGATTAGTTGAAAGCGTTGTTATATCAAACGTTTATTTTTATATCATATGAACGTTATTGAAGTGAAATTATATCATCTGATGCGCAACGATTGTACTTCGAAATAAAAGAAACTTTATTCACCCATATTTTTTCTTCTTTTATTACCTTTGACCATTATATACTTACAACGAAGACGGAATTTAATAGGATTTGTCAACTTTTAGAATGCCTAAAATTATATTTTAGAAAATACTATCGACATCAAATTCATCAAAATTTCGGACAGAGGTTTTCTGAGGGTTATTAATTACATGATTTAATATTAAAAAAATTATATAAACAAATAGTTTTACGAAATTACGTGTCAATTATGTAAAAAGTTCGAAAGAAAAATTATATGCGACAGAGTATCACACGATATTTGTAACCTGCCGTGGAGCCGTATGTACAACAGAATCATCAAAAATCTCTTATCTTTGTCATTATTTTAGGACATATCACAACGACTCTCATTTCCGTCCATCATTACAAATTGTTACTAGATGGATGGCTTTATAAAAATAATGGTAAAAGTAGGTACCTAATACAATATATTCTTTTAGGTTTGTGACGGATCCACCCCACCGGAAGACTGCAACCCAGAATTTGAACCTGAGCCGGAAGCTGAGGAACCTGAATCGGAACCCGAAGAAGAACCTGAATCGGAACCCGAAGAAGAACCTGAATCGGAACCCGAAGAACCTGAATCGGAACCCGAAGAGGAACCTGAACCGGAATCCGAAGAAGAACCTGAACAGCCCGAAGATGAACAACCTGAAGATGAGCAGCCCGAAGATGAACAACCTGAAGATGAGCAGCCCGAAGACGATCAACCTGAAGATGAGCAGCCCGAAGATGAACAACCTGAAGATGAGCAACAATTGAATAAACAGCAGGAAAACGACGGTGAGAATTTGACTGTAGAAAGCGAAGAATCCAGCGAAGAGACGCTAGAAGTAAATGAGGATGAAAATGACTTAGACGATGATGATAATATTGATGGTGGTGATGACAATGAAAATGACAACAGTGATGAAAATGAAGACAGCAATGAAGATGAAAATAATGACGATAGCAATGAAAATGATAACAACGAAAGTACTGATAGTGGTGAAAATAATGATAATGGTGAAGAGAGCAATAACGAAGAAGATAATAGTAATGACGAAGAAAATGATAACAGCGAAGATAATGACGATGGAGAAAACGGTGGCGAAGTCGACGATCTACATAAAAAGATACAAGACCAAAATGACCAAGATGATGGGGAGCAAGAAAACGAAGGCGAACCAGAAAGCGATGACAATCAAGAAAACGACGATGACCAAGGAAATGTAGACGAACAAGAAAATAATACTGAGCAAGTCGATGGAGACCGCTCGTTAAAACATAGGGCAATAAAGAAACTATCCAAACAAAACGAGCAAGAGGAACAAGAAGATGACGGTGAAGTTGTTGACGGTGAAGATGTTGACGGTGAAGATGTTGACGATGAAGATGATGACGGTGAAGATAATGACGATGACTCTGAGGAAAATAATGAGAACGACAACGAGGACATTGTGGAAGCTGTTCCTTATGAACAAAAACAAAAGAAAGACGCTGGCGATGCTGGAAACAAGTTTGACAGTAAACTAAAAACGCTTTTAAGGCAATGAACTCAATCGGTTTGTAAGATGCTAGTGCATTCTTAAGCTTTCCTAAAGGAATGTTTTCTTGTAATGCAGTAGGAAAGTAGGAGTAGGTTAGCAATAGGGAAATTATTTATTTTAGTTATTAAGTGTTATAATTAGGTACACTTTGTGCAATTTTGTATATATGTGAGAGAGTCAATAAACAAGTGAAGCGATGAGCGCAAAGTTTTATTACAAAATCTCCATTTAAAAATTACGTCACTGATTAATAAATCTTAATCAGTGAAGAATCCCAGTGGGGTTGGACATAAGTTGGAAAACTTTTTTGTGACTGCCACGTGATAAGGTGCTTTAGAAGAACAATGAAATAAAACGACTTCTCTCAATTTAGCGATTTATTACATTATTATACAAAATTAATCTCAAATACAATTAATAATCATATGTATAAGTAACACAACCAAAGCAAAACGTTATACATTGAATTTGAGAGATACATTTATGTCGCTGGCACGTACAAATTATGCGTTAAATGCATTCAGGGACATAAACATCGCGTGTTATTTCGAAACAGTTTAACTTAACATTTATTGACTCGATCGTTACATTTTTCACCTTAATCCTTGGCAGTAGAACACATTTTTTAACACTACCAATTTCACAATTACCGACCGCTTTTCAAATCAGTTATTAAGAAATATTAATGCTAGTTATAAAAAAATAAACATCTAAAATCATACATAACAGTTTTTTAAAACAAAACTATGCTCGGCCGAAGAGATGGCAATCTTTTTATTACACTTATGGTCGTTTACAATAACATAACCTGAGTAAGATGCCGATATTTTTTATCAATTGGATAATTTTAACAGTAGTACAGAAAAGAAAATCCTATGTCTTACTAGTTAAGATTCGACAGGTTTTTAAAATCGTCCTTTAAATAGTTCATATAAAGTATCAATCATTATGGCCGTAGCCGATGGTCTTAATTTACAGATATTTTAATTTATAACAGACGCGCGCTCTTAACCAGTACATTGAGCACCGTTACAAACCAATACAAATTTATATAAAAAGGCTAAGCTGAAAATGTGAAGTTAATTATTTTTATTACAAACAAGAGCCTTAAATAAAACACAGCATTTTTCGTACGTAATCAGTCAATGGGCGAGAATAATTACAAGAACATTTTTATCAATAGTTCGAATCGTGTGGTCAAATTTGTCACAGTTCAAAAGCAACATTACCAATCGCTATACATATAAGGTTCATTACTTTTTATCAAAAAACATGGTCCACCTTACGCACAGTATAAAAAGAGTAGCATCCACTTGATTAGATATGTGATGTCATTTAATATATAAGTGCTCTGTGACAGTCACAATACATACAAACTCTAACAATAAAAAAAAACTGATACAGAGTTTTTTTTCTAAATTAGTAAGCAAAAAGCGACTGTATTCCGTATTATCACAAGTTTCATTTATTATTTGTATAAGATCCCAACCGTCACAAAGCGTAAAGCCTACCCTAAAGCGTATAATAGAAAAATGTTCGTATGTAAATCTAGAGATTTATAACAGATAGATAGATAACCACACTGACCAAACATGTTTGATCAAAAAAAAAGTTTACCGACGATATATTGACAAATACTGCGTTCGTTTTAAGTATCACAATAAGCGCCTAAATAACAGTCGGCATGACGCACCATTTGACAATAAATCGAAAAATTATTCACCATACTTAACTCCGCCTTTTGTCGTATAACCACAAGCCGGCTAAAATTGGGGACAATTGAGATATAAAAAAAAAATTAGAAAATATATCACCATTGAGAAATTCATTTTTATAATATAAATTTGTGTTAAAATAAATTTAAAATATCGAATACAGGAACGTTACAAAATAATAAATATATTTAAAACGACTATTTACATTAGGCGTGTCCCGCCTCGTGGTGAACAATTCCAACGTACAAATCCATAACTAATCATGTCCTAAAACTACTTGCGGTTACATGAAAATATCACGTGTAGAATACATAGTTTTCGGTTAGTTAGTACAAAACGTTTTATATTTACTTTCCCATAACTACAGACGATTTAAAGCGTGCTCCTATAGATAAATCGTATCAAATCCTTCATTGTTTACTGGGTAAAAAAGTACGAAACATTTGCGTTTTGTATCAAAATATATGGGAATAGAGATGACCGCGATTTGGACGCTGCCGGGTCAAAATAGACCAACGTCCTTCTTCATGTTGGTTTGTTTCCATGCGGGCAGCGCGGAGAATTCCTCTTTGGTCATTCCGAAGGCCTCCTACAAAAGTACAAATGTAAATAAACTATCTCATGCATGCTTCACTACGGCTAATACGTACTCCTACGATTAGCAATAATATGATATCGATCTTTATAGATTATCATGACTTTTACAATACTTTAAAAAGCTGATACATTCTTTTCTATTTCTTGTAGACGTTTTGGTAATCAATTGGAAATCTAGATTAATTTATTACAATTATGAAATCATAATGACAGTAAATTATTCACTATAAACCTTAACACATTGAAAGAAGGGTTGAACTACTGCCGTAATTATATATGTACACAGACTACTTGTAGTAGTTTTTGAAGAAAGAAAAAATACAAAAAGCCACACCGCCAACTGCAATTATAATCCCAGTTTCCCATAAAAATATGTATCCAAAGCGTTTAGTGTTTCATGTTAAAGTGCGTTAGGTGTAATATAGCGTACCCGAAAGTCTGTATCGGAGAGGTGCCGCTCGAGATGGTTAGGGTCCACGTGTTCAGGTAACGGTCTCTGTTGTAACTCAGCTAGTGGAAGTACCGCCGCTTTACTGGTGAGACGAGACAGCTCATATTCACCGGATATCGCGTCGCCGGCCTTATACCCGTGCTGTAATGTACAGTGCGTAAAGCGATAAAGTGCATTTTTCTTTTTACAGTGGACTAAGCGGATAGAGTATGCTCGTTTGGAATAGTGCAACCATCTCTAAAACCTGTAAACTAGGACAAGTCATTCGTAAACACGATTTATCGGATGTAAAAACTAATACCTATCTCTCGATACATCATCGTAAAATGTCGGTAACCAACGACGATTATAGTACTTGAAAACTAGGAACAGTCCGAAATGATTCGGTCAGATGGTAACCCTATGATTCGTGTAAAAGCAGCACCGTAGATAGTAGAACGCTAAATTGTCCCCTTTCAAATTTGTGTTAAGCATGAGACCTTTTACAATAAATCTCAAATTTAAAGCCACTACAAGTTTTCAATAAAATTGGAATATTCGAAATTTTCCAAGTGATACGTTTATTTACGTTTCGCACTCTTTGCCGCAAACAGTTTTATTTCCTTTTTCCACGATTGATACCTACACTAGCTAAGTCATTCTACCAAATAAAAATTGGTATTAATATTAATAAATTTTAAGTTAAATTTTCCTTTCTATTTTTACCCACATTACAATATTTACAAATTTTTATCGTAAATTTATGAGTTATCATAAAAATGAATTATTTATTGTGATCAGTTACTTGTGAATCAAACTTTATTATTATTATTATTTTAACTTGTCACATTAAGTACCAATTATTTAATGATAACCAAAGACTCATTATAAGTTATTCAGTTTTATTTTTTTTTATCTGCAATCGGATTGATTTCTATAAGCAGATGTTTTCTCAGAGTGTGCTCCCCAGCGAGAGCATCACTCAAAAAAGTATTTATGTATCATATAAATGTATGTAGTAGAAGGATATCCTTTCGCTTCAATTGCTTTGTAGAATTGAGTTGCATTAATTCAGAACCTAGAATAGTAGCGAAAACTAACAAAGATTTGGAAAAAAAGCAAAGAGCCGTCACCAAAAGAACATGGCTTATAAAAAAAAGGTCTGTGGCAGCAATACAGAGAAATCACCATCTTTTTTTTAAATTTAGTAACTTATTGTACAAATAATATAATATGATGATGATATTTTTATTTTGTTTGCCCGTCATGTACATTAATTATAAACGAAATATTAGACACTTTTTTTTATATTTTTTTACGTAATGAATAAATTACGGAGAAACGTTGACTCGAAATGGCACATACTATCACACCTTTGTACATTTTCTACATAGTTGTGACGTAGCGAGCCCCACTCTTTTGATGCCTGTTATCTAAGCTACTTTTTGCTAAATTGAAGCAAAAAATATGTATCTAATATGGTTCTATTATTTGACGGCCTTTATACCCGAGCGGTTCGCACGCCCTTTTTAAGATGTCACCAACTCTGAGGTCCCAGTTACGACTCCAGATCGGGTCAATGTAGAAAATGGATTTTTCTCTATTGTTTCTGGTCTGGGTGTTGTTGTACCTTCGTTATCTCAGATACTCCATAGGATGCTTTAGTTATTCATCTTGGAATCTGACCAATGCATGTGATGTTGTATAATATTTATTCATCTGACAGTCCATCGTCAAAACAGTTTTTTTTTTTTACACCGCCAACATCCCTATTGTATTTACAGTAAAGATTAAAGATGCGTCGAATAGTGGTTTCACCGAATAACCGAATACTATTTGGTTTATTATTTCAGCATTTTTTTTAGCCAGGATGTTTTTTAGTGCTCTGGTTACTACCACCATGTGTATAGCGAACGATTATTTCGGAAGCAAGCAACCTATATGATGAAATACGTAACAGACTCTTGCCGAGGAGAGCCGAGACCTTGGTCTTTCTGCACTATATTTTACCATTAGGTAATTAATTATAAATATTAGAATATGGATGTTTATTTTTGCTCATCTTTTATTTTATTTCTAATCTCTATTATATTTATCTGTCTCTATATATCTTTGTTGTAGTGCCTATTTTTGACAATTTGCCCTTAAGTGTATTTATTATCAATTTAAAATATATTTTTTAACAAAAAAAATGATCACTATAGTTTACAAAATATATATTCACGATTTCATTGACTTCCTTCGGCTTTTAATATAAGTCTTCCAAAAGAAGTTTTGTCTTTCACTTCTATACCGTGTTGTGTAGCAAAGAAAATATAAGTACTCGAATTGAATATATTCGGCACCAAAATCGAATAAAAATAACGAAAAAAGCGCTGAATACGTCGAATATCAAACGAATATTCAGCGCATCACTAGTATAAATATTATTGCTATATTACCGCGATGTTAGCGTCCGCGGCGTCGTCGTGCTCCGTCCACGTGTCGAATAGGTCGGTAAACTGTTGCGGCTCCAGTCCGGCGGCGATGACGCGCACGTCGGCGGCGGTGACGTCACCGCGCCCCGCCACCCGCCAGTACGAAGCGCACGTGCGCAACGCCGCCGCGCGCATGCTCTGCCACCGCGCAGCGAACGCGCCCACGCCTAGCGGAAACAGAGGAAGCGTTATTCATCGTCATCAGTTTAAAGTTGTTTCTACGCGATAAAATTTAATTAGATTGTCAACTCTGATTCTCCGTCCGCACGTACAAAAGATGATCGTCAATTTCAGTTTTAATATGTTGCTTCTGTAGAACATACTTGTGTCGAGATGCCACCTGTATTGTGCAAGTGACAATCATGCAATGAAGACTAATCTCCGAATTGGCTACTTGACTTTATTATTGTTATGCTAACAATAGATTTTGGAATATGTTCGAAATGGTAATTTATATAAACAATAACTATATATCATTTTTTGTTTTATAATAAATTATAATTATATGTTACTTTTGAAAAGTTTACTGGCTATTTTTAATTTGTGGATTACAATAATCGAAACGCCGGTGACCATGACGGAACATCGTGTGACGTTATATTTCAATAAACTTAAAGTCAATGGCTTACCGCTCTTGGTGGTTAAATAACAATTATAATAAACTAGCGGACCCGACAGACTTCGTCCTGTCAAAAAGATTTGTAATGTGGCAGTTTTTTGTTCCTACTTATTTTATAGTCGGGGCAAAAAATAGGAGGCATATCAAATATAAATTATTGTGTCACATGCAATATTATTATTATAATAAATAGTGATCATAGGTAACTAAACACTCTGCACAAAACACGATATACGAATTTGTTTCGTGTATTAGACAGTATCAGTTGACAAAAGCAAACTCAGTAGAATAAGTAACAGAAAATCCAAGAAAATAATAATACTTCCACACCGGCAAATTGACATCGACATTTTTTTTTTAGTTTTTTTTTAAACTAACTAAACATCGACAGTTTGTTGTTGTTTCAATTTTCAACTTTTTTTAAATTTGATATGACTTGGAGTGAAATCCTTCAGGCCGTACCAATTTTTTATGTGTGTAAAATAATAAATAATAAAACACTTGGTAACGCGGTTTGTGTTTGACTGATGTCATGACGTGAAAACTGATGCATTTTATGTCGCGTGCTGAAAGTAAAACAAAAGAAATAATATCGCAAAGCCGACCAAATTGAAAATCAGTACTAATGATTTACTTTAATTGAGTTTCGGAACGCGGCATTAAATCCTCCAACGATGTATTCTGTGCTCCAACGCACACACGCACACTGTATTGATATGATTGAATTTCAACTTTGTATAGCGGAAATAAAGTGCAAATTGACTCTTTGACGTTAGGAACACATCTACATTGCTTAGATAACAGTGAGTGCTTGTAATTTAATATGAACTTTATACAATAGTAATAGAGCTCAAATTGACTCAACGATTTAGTTAGAAAACGTTTGTATGAGAAAAAGAAAATGGCTGTTTTTACGGTTTTTTCTCGCCGTAAAAACCATCCTTGAACTTCAACGAACATTTAAAAAAAAGAATTGGCCAAATTGGTCCAGGCGTTGTTGAGTTATGCGCTTACCAACACATTTTGCGATTCATTTTTATATTATAGATTACCGGCGTTCCTCTCAGCTGGTTCAAGCTCTCCATCCTCTCCACGCGGCCACCACCCTTGCCACAGCCACACTATCTTGCCGTCGTCCAAAAGAAACAGGGCTGCAACCGTAATATATATAGTTAATTTAACCATTTTTACCGAATTCAAGCTGTGTTTCTCTCTGCAACAAAAACTGATCTATAAATATTTCTTTTGATAATGTATAAAATTAATATCAATCAATCAATTAGCTAAACTTGACCTTTGCTTTAATTAGTAGGTCAATAAATTACCGCTATTCTCGGATTACGCTCTTTGCAAAACAGCGAATTCATTCTAATTTATACAGACTATAAAGCTTTTCATCCACCAATATGATACTAATTAGATGTCTGAATATCAAAACAATTTTAAAAATATCACGTCATCTTCACTTATATTATAAAGAGGAAAGATTTAATTGTTTATTTATTGGATTGAATAGGCTCTGAAACTACTGGATCGATTTTAAACATTCTTCAACCAACTGAAAGCTACATTATACGCGGATATTTCACAAATGAAGACGTGCGAAAATAGCTAATGCATTTACTCACCTGGTTGCGAAGCAGAATACAACTCCTTTTGTTCAAAAGGGAAGGGTGTCACCAGATTCTCGTGTCTCAGCGGCGACAGCACCTCATTCGCTTCGAATTGACCCCCGAGATCAGTGAAATGGAACAATCTGGGACTACAATCGCCCCCCACGTCTATACCCGCCCCCAGAACAGAACTATAATGTTGCTTATTAGCAACACCCAACGCTTCTAACACTTCCTTAGGCTCCTCCCCCTCTTTCACTTCAGTAATTTCGACATTGGAAGCGTTCTCCTTAAACAGATAACTGCATTTCCTAGCAATCAGTTTGTTCGCAAGCTCTATAGCTATGTTTTTAGTGTGTTTCAAGCTTCTCGCTCCGTGCCATATGTAAAGGCGACCTTTCTCCGTGTCTGCCAATAATAAAGAACCTCGACTTCGCAACTGTCGCACTGAGCACGGCACTTGGAGTAAATAAGCTTCGTTGGAGAGATTCCCTCGGGTTACGAACAAACGATATCTGCTTTTATCTGTGTCTCGCTTCCCTTGATGGATTACTAAATTGCCTTGGAACAAGTTAAGGAATGCTGGCGGTTCGTTTCCTTGCGCTACTCTAACTTGGGGACCTTTCTCTCTATCCAATTCCACGGTGAGTAAAGCAGCTGCCCCTTTTTCGTTAGGCGAAGCGTCTTTACCTTGCCAACAGAAGTAAGCACATCTATCACGCCCAGTCACGTTATGCTTCGATGGTTTCCCGTTTAATTCTCGACCGGTAACCGTTATCTGATACTCCCAACGGATAATATAACTATCACCAGAGAAAAATTCCCCAATTTCCGAATCGTTTTCGACCTTCTGGAAGTCGTATTCCTGTATAACCCATTTCGATACGGTCTTAGTTTTAATATTGTAGTGTCTCATGGTTTCTTTGTCGTAGTAATGCGTGCCTCTTCCGATATGGGATCCTTCTAAAATGAGATCAGGATCCTGGTATTCATTCGACCACATCTCTTCGGCGTCGCAAGGGGTTATTTCTACTGAATTGGATTTGTTTTCAGCCGGTTTCACTTTAATCACTCGCGTGTAATCAGGCCAGTCGAGGAATTTCTCTTTGAACAGTATAGTTTCCATGTGTTGGGTCACTTTTGATAGGATTGCCCATTCGGGACGAGTTTTAGATGTTTTAATTACGCCATTGGATTCTAAATCTCTTGCACCTTGATGGGTTGCTGCGTTTAGAGGATTGATATGGCACTCTTCATAATTGTACCCTTCGTCGAACAGCTCTTGAGCTAGTTGAGCAGCTTTTCTTCTACTTTCTAGAGGTACATTCTTCCCGTACCAAATGTACATTTCAGAGCCGAAATCGAACACAATGATCTTCGATTGGTTCAACATTGCTATCTTTGGCATTTGACCCCAATACTCCTTTATAGGGACCAATTCATCGTCTATGACCTCGTAGCACATGTTCGTTTGGACTATGCAGGATTCGTAGATTTCGTCTTCGTCGGCGTGGCCGGTTTCGACGGGTTTGTAATCTTCTACGGACTCTGTAACGCCGAGGAGTGACCAAAATTGGTTCCAATGCTTTTTCGAGAAGTTTTTGGTTTGTTCGTCTATCTTTATGATGTCGGTTAAAGATTTGCAGCCTAGATCTTTGGTTTTGTGAATATGGAGAGCAATGTCGGTGCTTCTATTCCTGCAATCAAAATATAAACGGGTTACATTGGAGACATAGATACATACCTTGAGATACATTGTTACTGTTATAAACACATTATTATTGAAATCACTACGTTTATCAAGACAACAGTTATTGAATTAAAAATAATATCTTCAATAATAAAGCATAAAATATCATCTAAATGAATTATCAATTATGATACACAAATTAGAACATTTGTCATACGACTTACCTCTCTATGACGTTGGCATAGAGACCAATGTAGAGATACACTTGTTCAGTGGTTGTGAGGATGAAGCAATCACCTCTGTTCACATTTGTGTGCACTGGCTCCACGAGTCTCGTCTGCAATCAAATAATATCCGTATTTTATTAGGAGAGCATTAAACCAAAAGGCTATACTTGATAACTGTTTAATAAAAAGAAACGGTACTATTAAGAGTTCAAGAGGTACATTTGTGATTTTTTTTTGTCATTTGACATCTATCGATCTGCAATCGATAACGAGGTGTCCTGCTTAAAATATTCGATTAATATAATAAATCGACAAATGTGAATCGAATGTAGTCATTGCGTAAATATCATCACCTTCATTCAGCCTTTACCAATGTAAAGGAAGTATTGCGTAAACGTAATATCAATTATTATTATCTTAACATCAAGTCGCAAAATTGACTTTAAAATTATCTCTCATTTCGATATTTTAACAAGAAAACTATATATAACAAAAGTATAGTAGTATATAATAATTTATTGTACACGCACTCTTCATTTTCCGCTTTTCTCAGCAAAACCCCCTCACCTTTCCCCACTGAGATAAAATCACCCCTCTTTCTCGCTGTCCTGAGCAATCAGAAAAAGCCCCTACCACAATGTTGTGCAATGTTACAATGAGACTGACCTGAATTCGTCTTCTGCCCTTGACGTGGAGCAGCATGAGCGGTTTCTGCGCGTGCGCATACGCAAGCGCGGGCACGCTGGCAGCGGATGCGCTGCGCAGCGCCACGTTAGAGAAGTCCTCCTTCGTAGCCAGCGCAGCGAGCGCTTCCGCTGCTAGACCACAGTTCGCCGTCACTGCACCAATAAAGTCACATTACAACAGATAATCTCATATGACACCCTGTTTTTTGAATTGAGAATTTAAAGTTAAGAACGTCTCTAACTTAAACCTCACATCAGCTTTTCCATTCTGATTTTAGTATTTTTAATGATCAGTTGATTGCAGTTTGATAAAACAATGATTTTTTTACTAGTAAAACATAAAAAAAATATAAATAATTGAGAATAAGTTGAGATTTTGCATTCACTTCAAAAACCGTTCGTTAGTCACTGCATCGATGCAAAAGAGTATCTCATCTTACTAATATTACTTTACGTAAATAGATCTAGATATCTGTTACTTTTATAAGAAAAAACTAACAAGCAGATTTTAAGCCGCTAGTGATAGCTTGTAAAATATATAGCTTTTACCATATATATTTTACAAAAATAAGTACTAATATATATATGTCGTATTATTTTTATCCTGTTCACCAAATTGAAAGTATTTTAGTTATAATGAGGAAATATATACATAAAGAAAATACTAAAAAGCACCTCACTAGATGGCGATTCTGGCAAAAGTTGATTTTGCAGGAAACGAATGGACCAGACATAGTAAATTCTGAAACTTTTAACTAACATATAAAAAAAAAACTGAAATTAGCAGAGTTCGTAACTTTAATAATAAAAAACGAAAAGTACAAGTTGTTTATTGAGTTTTGAAAATTAATTTACTTTCATACACGTAAGAAAACCAGAAGGGTTGTCAAGGAGAAATAAAGCAAGTACCGTAGCGACCTCTAGTTTGATTTCGGGAACTAATATGTTTTTTTTAATACTCCCTCATAGTATTCCGCGTATAGTTATCAGTTACCTTTCTCTTTGATAAGTTGATCTCGTATTGTTGAAGGGGGCGGTAAATATTCCTGACGTATATCAGTGCGCGCCGCCAGAGCTCGTAGAGGATTCCTGGATGCAACGTGTCGCCTCTCACGTTTGGCACGTCGCGCCCACTCGCTGGCAAGTCTAAAGTAATACAAACGTTACGAGTTTACCAATAAGACAGACGAATTACGTACCTAAGGAATTTGTTTAAATTAAACAACCAAGCTAAATTATCGCATTTATTTTGTAATAAATATTATAGGTGTTTATAGGTGTGTATATAATAGGTGTGTTACTAAACGTTCATGAAAATATGAGTAATGACGTGTTTCCCCCTGTGACCCCTAAGGAGGTCTTTTTTTTAACAATACAGAATTAAGCTTATTCTTGTATTTTAAATTAGAACCTCCGAATGCCCAATCTCACATAATAAACTACTTTCAAAGCTCACATAATGCTTTGGCTCGGACATTATACGTACAGTTGCCTAGAGCCGCTATCGATGGCGTCCAGGTCTACATCCTCGTGGTACTGGGTTTGATTCTGTTGTTGCAATGGCGCGAAGAACGCGTGGAAAGTCTCGTCGTCCGCTCGCGGCACTAACACGGGACACCCAGTCTTCTCGGCGCCCGGGGATTCCTCGCCTAAAATAAAAACAAATTATAACATTTAATATTATCAAGAGTACATATTTGCAATATTAACTATTAACTACTGCAATTACAGCCATGACCAACGGTTCAGGCTCGACGTGACTGTAACCAAGTAGGAGCTTGAGATAACAAATTAATATACTGCACTACACTACACTAAACTGCATTGCACTGCTCTCTACCTGGTAAATAAGAAACGTATATTTAAATGTATTTTTAATTAATTGATTTAAAGGATCTGTTTTTACCGACATACACTAGTTGTCAACAGATGGCGCTACTGTATTAGTCTATAATTAGACATTCTGTTTTACCGATCTCTCTCTCTCAATTCAAGATGGTTTGTGCTTTTTGTTCTCCTAATGAATAATTTTAAAAAATTGGATTATTTTCACTTAATACCGCAATTTAAGGACTGATAATCAACACCACCCATTGCGCTTTGAAAATTTACGACGCGCCCTATAAGACGAATATATGTATACGACTTACTTTCGTCTAGTCGGCCGGTGATATTTTCGCTGACCGAGTGACTCCGCTTGAACGAGTCTCGGTCGTACCGCGCGGGCTCGCTGGGCTTGTTCACGACCGCGCTCACTACCGCGCATGAAGCGGACCGCAGAGGTCCGGACCCGAAACCGTTCGTAGGCGAGTTCTGCTTGCGTGATCTATTGATGCAACAAAGTAAATCATTGGTTAATATATAAACTGCTTTGTCTCCACACAAGGATGTCTCCACAAAAAAATTAATGTCATTTATTCACTTTAGTAAACAGCACTCGGGTAAAGTGGAAAAGCTACGCTATCAGTTAACCACTTGGGTAAAGTGTAAAAGCTGATAGCTGTAGCAAAGCTATGACTTCTACAGATAACTAAAGATATTTTTCTTCTTTAATACATAGTTGTTACATTGAACTGTGATTTTAAACATTTTGAAGTCACGTTCTATAATAATAACTGCGACTTTTCATGTGCGAAAAGTAAATTATTCGATTATAGGATAATAGATTATTTATTAATCATTTGTGCAGAAAAGCTTATTATTTAATTATTCCCCGGTTTCATCATATTATGCAAGCTAAACAGGATTAAGTTTGAGTGTATTCAAGATACTGGTTGAAGAATGAAAATGTGCATATTCTTTTAGATAAGATCATCAAATTAGAGTAGTAATGTCAATTCTTGGCAGTCATAACAAACAAAATATTTTTTTACAGTTCACTTACCTGAACTTGTTCGGTGTTGGCACAGCGGGTGTGGTTACAGCGGGCGAAGCGACAGTGGTGGGCGGAGCGAGGGGCGTGGGCGGCGTCACCGGCGGGGGAGTGAGAGGGGGAGTCGCTGTCGGCACTTTGTCTCGCTCTAACCGTCCCGCTACGGTGAACATATTCGCATCGTTCTGAGGCACGCGCTTGCGCCATCCCTGAACAAAAAAATATGTATATAAAAACATTTTATATTTCATGTTGCATTATACAAAGACGCTTGGCACAGGTATAATACTTCGTCAATTCTTTCTTAACCAATAGTGAACATCAAAGTGTAGTTTGGAAGGAACTAAAAGGCTAACACGACCGAATGATAGGCGGGGAGTTAGCTTCATTTATACTATGTCGTATTGTAGTGATTTAATATTATCATCGACTAACTGACTGCGGCATGTAATCGTAATAATCCGCATGTATTTACCGGGAATCTTTTCTAATTTTTCTTCTTTCTTTTATTTAAATTATTACGAATCAACGTGAAATAGTCATCTATACGGCCACAAAACACTTAAGATAAATAACGATTTTTTTCCATAACCAATCAGTTTAATAAGTATTCTTAAAATATTTGTTATTAATAATATTTTCATATTGAAAATTGCCTTAACAATATTTCGTATAAAATAATTACTGATGTTACAATATTTCGAAACATGAATACATACACTACGCATTGACAATAATCCGAGAAGAATACTGCACAGCATTTAAAACTTAATCATCAAAGAATAGAATACAAATTCATATCACATTATTTTAGTAAATGTTAGACAATTTGCGGTTAATGAATCATTTTTCTTACAGTCATCACACTTGCCAAAATTTTTGCATTACACAAATTCGCGTATACGTAATGCGTCCGGAAGCTGTCAAATTCCTGGACTTGTTGCCGCCTTGATCTTTCCACAGCCTCTAAAGGTCTTATTTATTAACGCAATTATGGTACGATTAACTGTTTACTTTGTATTGTGTGTAAAAGTATGAGGTCAGTGTGGTGCGTTTAAGAGCCTTCCTTGAAGGTTTGTCCCATACGTTTAAATGATGTAGAGAAAAGGACAACATTGCAGTAAAATTAGCCTCAAGTTTTAACATAATTTCTTAACGTTCGTAAGTCAAAGAAAAATCCTTGTGAGCTGTATAGTTTTGGTTAAGAAAATGTTAGCCTTGGTAGAAAAACAGTAAAAAATTATGACTAATATGTCTCTGTAGCGTTTAAAGAAAAATAATTATAGAGTACGTTATGCTTATTGTTAATATTATGCGACCCCTACATCCTTACATACTGATATCACCAAAACTCAAACGTAATAGGTATTTCTTTTTCAATACAGATCAGTATGAAAGTTTTATTAGATGACACGGAAATTTGGGAACCGCTGCTCTAGATTATTAGCAATGGTATACTGATAAAAACTAACGACTTGCATTATGATTGCGACGAAAAAAAACAATATAATCAAAAAATCGTTTATGGTCATGGATAGTGCAAAAACTATCTACTTATCGATTTTCTTCAATTAATTATAAACCTTAACTTAACCTTAACACTGATAATTACGTTAAAAATCGATTCCGATAAAATTTGACATAATGTGGTTAACATTTTAGCGTTGAACTCTACTACTATACAGCTAAGATAGATACATAGAGATTCAATCAAATAAAATCTATTTCAAATGATATAATAAAACTTTTTTTAATTGAACATCTAAAAAGAACCGACAAGAAAGTCATTAAGACGCTTATGATTGTGTAAATTAGTACCCTTTCTTAATTTTCAGTGCATGGAAGACAAACCAACAGCTTTTTATCAAGTATAATAAGACTTCTTACACACCTGAGCGGCTGTCTCTAGCTTGTTTCGCCTATCGGCTAGAATGTTCTGACCCAATTCGTTGTCATCTATCTGGACTTTTTTCTTTTCATCAACAGCCGCATTCAGAGTTTCCTGTAACAAATAATTTAACATAAATAAATATATGACAAATATTTAAAAAACCATTCAGAATAATGTTCTTTGTTACCGACCAAAATAAAGTGAGACTTGAAGTTTTTGATAAATACTTGGATATTAGTTTAAAGTTAAATTACTACTACAGTTATTACAGTCTTGTATTGTTTATAGTAACGTCTAATTTTAATTTAATAATCTATTATTATTCACAGGAAACATTCTCCTCAACGATAACAATATAGATAATGCATTAGACTTTCTTGTGTGTACCCTTACGGTATAAGATATTTTTAAGTAGCAACCTGACCATCTGCAAAATTATCTTATGGTTTTCAAAGAACAATCAGTAAAAACTTATCATCATTATTAGAAAATAAAATCACCTATCCGAAATATATTTTTTAAAATTATTATATGGTAAAAAAATCTTATTAAAATAATGCAATTTTTTCCCTATTAAAGCAACAAGCCTGAAGACGCTGTTACGATTTTCGCGGATGTCAATTTTCTCTATAAGATATATTCCTTAGAGATAACTTAGAACTATTAATAAGTATAACTACCCTATGGAGATTTTTTTTAAACAAATGCCAAATCCCTTAGAAATGTGACGTATTTTTCTAACTGTTAATTACAGCTTATTTGAATTTTACTTTTTTGTACAAAATCTGTTGAAAGTTAGTAACTGTAATTGTACGCGCCTTCTTAAAATTTAATGATTTTCTCTAGCAGTAGATATGCGAAAAAGTCAAGGAACAAACTAAATAAACGCAACATACGACAAACCGGTTCTGAGATTGATTAAAATTATCATATTCAATTACACAATGAATCTGATTCATAAGATTAATGAGTTCTGTACCTAAGGTATTAAAAAGAGTGTGAAAAATATAATGAGTGACAGAGATAACTTCACGTTTCTTCCGCAGTGAAATAATTACACTATTGTTACGCGTCGTTTTAGATTCGACCTGCATACTCGACAGATTACTGTAGGAACAATTGTTTTACGTAATTTTAGTGAAAACACCAAAAATCCCTTAGATTCCACGAAGACTCTAGGGAGAGAATAGTCATATTTTTTGTTTTTATTTTCCGTAATATATTACCTAAGGTACAAACAAATGTCTAGCTATAAAGATTTAAGTTAACTATAAATCTAAAAAAAACAATTGGAAAAACAATAAAGTTCAAATAAAGTCCTCTTGTGTGTAAATTCAAAAGAAAGAATTATGTATATCGCTAGCAAGCAAATTAACAACTAGTTTTTATAGTCTAACATAGAATTAATGTTTCATAATATGCCAATTAAAAAAAACTGATTGCAACATAAGATCGTGAAGTCAGTATAATATTACAAAAGATTAATTTGACCGCGATGCTACTAGATTCTAAAAAAAAGTAATAGTTGTGTCTTGTGGATGTCTGGTTTGATGAAAAGATAAGTTGTTAATTAATGCATGGAAAGTAAATGAGAATTGAAATATAACGTGCCTGATTTTCTTCATAATCCGGATCGAACTTCTTGAACACAGGCTTTAGGCCACCGTTGCCAGCGTTCTTTGTTTTCTTTTTAAGTTCTCCTATAACTGATCCGAAATTTAGACCAATGGGAAAGCCGGATTGCTTTTGAAGACGTTTCAAGAAGGGCTTATCTTCTTTTACATTTTCAAAACTATCTTTTTCTGTATTAACTAAAAAATTTTCCTTGGTGTAGCTTGTCCCGTGATCTGGATTCTTTCTTTCACTATTTGCTGTTCTATCAATAGTTTCATGATGCTCTGCATCTTTTTCACTAATAGAATACGATATCACATTATTATTTGAAATAGACTTTATATCACTGTCTGGTATAATGACCGCTTCTTCAGTTTTTGGTGCGTCTGTTAAGTCTAAAGACAAATTCTGAATTATCAATTGAATTTTATCATCGCTCAAAATAGTTTTTTCAACAAACTCAGCAAATCTCTCTTTTGGTGGGCTTTCTCGACTGTTAACATTTTCGTGGCTTAACAATGTCATTGGTTGTATAACTGTATGATCAGTTACACACGATTGCTCTGGTTTTACTTTATCTATTTCCGTTTCAAAAAGTTTGGTTTCACACTTGACTTTTGATACTATTGGCTCAAAGTTACCATCATCTTGAACGAAGTTTGCTGTTTTCAGTACTACTTCTATATTATTATGCTTTTCTTGCAAATGGGCTTCTTGTTTTACCACTTTATTCAAGTTTCCAGTTGATTCACCGTCCCTGGATTTTAATATATGGTTCGATTTTTCATTTTCTTTCGACTGTTTGTCTTTGATTTTTTGTAGTAATTCGCTTGGTGTAATCAATCGTTCCGTTTCTAATGCTTGTGTGATAAACTGATTTTCAAAATGTATGTAACGTGTTTGCAAATTTTCAGAAACGTCATCAATTTTCTTAGGGAACACATTAATTATATCGCCTTCATTGTGGGATTTTAAAATAGTTTCTTGCGAATAAAATTTTTGAGTATCTAATACTGCATCACCGCTCAGTTCCTTGTCGATATCATCCTTTGACAACGGTCTTAAAATTTCTCGTTTGCTCGGTAACCAATATTTCCATATTAAATATAACACAACACTGACACCGACGATCACTTCAAACATCATGGCGAATAATCTTAAGTCCAATCACATCACTGACTAGAATAAGTTATTTTTCTACACGTGAGTTGTTAACGATCCTTGAAATCGTGTCGCTCCATTTGTTACGAGGAGTTAATTGAGTAACAAAGTTTTTTACACTGTTAACAATCTATACTACACACTCTTTAATTGATGCGTAATCCTATATGAATAAAACATAAGGTTAAATACAAATTATTCGTTGAAATCAATACTCGTGAAGCATGAACGGTCTATTACGATATAAGATTATTAATATCCGCGGCACTTGACCGCATAGACAGAATGACAATAATGTACTATAGGGCATACTTGATCACTCCTATTATCAACGGTGGTAAACAGAAGCATGACTCACGCGCAGATCTCGGAACATACGCATAACACTACCGATCAGTGGTTACAAATGACGCATATCATGTATAATACAAATGTTTGTCAATATTATAATGTAGGTGCGCCTGACCTGGTAGAATCATCAGTGTGACCTTCATATATGAACCACACCCATATAAATATACTATATAAAACACACCATAAACTACGACAAAGCAAAAAAGCTTTTATGCTCTTGACTAATTTATTATTGAAACGCAAAAACCGTGTTCATAACGTAGTTGATGACAAACTGTACTCAAAAAAGACCAGAACAAAGAGGGAGAAAATAGTAACTAAAATAGATGGTCAAATTCTAAACTGAAGAAAGCTAATTTAAATGCGCATTAAATCATAAGAATCACATCAAATGGAATATAGGCAACAAGCCTCTATTTAAATTCAGCTAGTCAATAATTAAGCAAAATATTTTATGTCTTATAATTCCTCAGAAAAAGATAAAAGTTTCGGAGCATCGATACAAGATAGAAGAAACTCATTAAAATTATGTAATTACTAGTTTCATCAGTGACAATCAAATTATATTTACAAAGTCTAAATATAAATAGTCAATAATTCAATGCAAACAGTAAATAATTAGATGATGGAAATATTTGAGGAAAACCCAACTTGCTCGCCTTGTGACATTCCACTTGTCCACTTCAATATTACCAGATATAATAAGTGACGACGATCATACTCCAAATATGACAACTCGTTCGGACCATAAATGGAATATGATGAATAAGCTTCATGGAGTTTTAATTGTAATATTTAAATAAAAACTTATTAGTAGTTTCCACAAAAATAAAGCGAAGAGAGAAAAAAGTGCAATAGGGACGCACCTTTGGCGTTTGAAACAAAAGATTCTTATAGTTTGCCGCGCTGACCAATCAATTCTAGTCGCCGACCTAAACGCAGCCGGACATAATGATAAGAAACGCACAGTTTTGCAATTTATATAAATGTTGAGAACATTATCATCGACAGATGTTATTTTTTTAGTAAAACGAATTGAACCCAAAATTAATAACAAATAAAGTAACTTGTAAGATTAACAAATGATCGTCTACCATTCACTATCTGCTAGTACACACCAACATTGATGTTTGTTATATAGGACGAACTCATAATAACTAACACTTGACATATAAATTGAAGGCGCACTTATAACGAATACAAATCACTTCTATTAGAAACTGAGGAACTGAATAAATGAGACCCTGATACAAGAGCAATTAAGGTTACAACAAAGTAAGAATGACCGCGTCTATTGTAAAGGAGTGAAAGTCAAATAAAAAAGCATGAATAAGATCCTGAATAGAATATTTAGTGTTATTGTTTGAAGAAAGTGTAAATAATTAGTTAGAGATAATCCTTCTATCTTTCAGTGTAAAGATGGGATTACATTTATATGACGATGCTCATATCTTATTGGGGAGAAAACAATATAAATATTGCCTAAGAAGATGTAACCATCAAGGTCAATTGAAATAATGATGATAAAAATATGATAAGACTAGATAAGTTTAAGCCACTCAAAGATTCGATTAGCGTAACAAAAGATCCTTTAAAAAGCCATTTTGCAACATTCCATTGCACGCACACACCATCTAAAGCAAAAAAAAAAAAAAAAAACTCCACTGGTAAAACTATTTTAATATCGCGAATGATAAATAAAACGTCACGGGGATATTCCACGAACCAACACACTGGCACTGTTTCAAAATATTCAGCGAACGCGGTGAAAGATTTTTATATTTTTTAAGTAAAAAATTCGCATAGGACTCTTTGCATGCGTGCGCGCATCGTCCACGCTGCCACCAAAACAACTGGCGGCCGCCGCGGTGCCAGCTCGTCTCGACCACCAAGCCAGGTCATTGCCAATTACAATACCAGTTTCAAAAAAGGTAAATAAATATTATTTAACAGTCCTGGTAATGTTATACTCTTTCTTTTATAACCATCAATTGAATTAAGGTTGAATAATTGTAATGCGTTCAAGATAAGATCTTTGTAATGTGGATGCATTTTCTGATGTGCAACTAATAATAGTTTTCTAGACAGAATATCAGCCTACTTTTCAACGAACTTTCTTTTAAAATAGCTCTTATGTATATTGTTATGGCTTTTAATACGTTCTTGACTCTTTTTGTAAATATGAATTGATTTTTTTTTTATCTAAAAATAATTTTCAATGTCAATAACTAACCTTTTTCAATAGCAAGTATTTTAGTGTTAATTTTCATATGATGAGGAAAAAAAACTGTTATCTTCATATCAACTTTTTTGTTAATTCGACCTGTATTTAAGAAAAAAAAACAAAAAAGGAAATTGAAGAAGGATGGAAAACGATATCGATCGGCTTGAAATAGGATGACCATTTTCGAACATCGTTTACTTCAAACACTTAATTACATACATTGTATTTTTTACCAGAAAAATAAACTCATTTCAATTAAATTTTCATATAAACTATATTTTTTTTCGAGTTCCGGGAAATTGCGAAACGAAATTTAAAGGTTAAACGTTTTTATTTCCTTTGATATTTCGATTTAACAATCGTTTCAAAGTCACGCCATTTTGGTGGTCATATCAATAACGACGAAAACTTTCGGATGTCGAAATGCTGTTCATTTTATTATATCATATATAAATATGACGGTATTTATAAATCTCTGAATAAACTAATCAGATTTAAACCGACTTGAAAATCGATAAGGAAATATGACTCCTATTATTAGACGGTTTTATGAATAGGGGTTATGTTCGACGATTTTATGTATATTCACCGATGACTCTGCGGATTGTAGAACAATTTATAATATTGCAATAAATGTTTACAACCTATACAAAGCATTAATCCGAATCAAATAGAAATTCTATGATCATATTACGATAAGATTTTTTAACTTGAATTTTTGTTTTTCTTTTTATTTCAAAACATATTCCATAACGCTATCCTGTTTTTTTTTAATTATTAAATAGTGTTTAAAAAGTGTTTTGTGAAAGACGATTTGTTATTAAGTGAGAAGTATAGCAGAAGAATACATAGTATGAATAAATTTATGAGGTCGTGTTCGACAACTTTTCTATTTTCGAAAGCTTTCTAAAAGCATGAAACTTTTGCGTATATAGGGTAAAATTCACATTTTTTTAGATATATTAGCTTTTGATTTAAAAACAGGTTTATAACGGGCCGCGACTTTAATGTAAACAATGAACATAACGGACAACCTTAAATCAGCCAAAACATTGAAAGTTCTAAAAGCGAAACAATTTTTTAATTTGGCAAAATCTAATATTTAAACACAATATTCATTGAGGTCATTTACACTTGGCATTAAATCAGTGAAACGAAGAAAGAAATTTGTTTTGGAAACATTCCAAAGATCAAAGATTGTAGTGCATAAATATTATTTTGATTCTCATACGAACGCTTTAGTTATGAGAAAATATGCTCGTTCTAGAATTTCGAAGATATTTTGATTGTAACGAACTTATGTTTGGATAAGTGACTAAGACGATTTCAATATCAAACAATAGTAATATCATAAAGAGGTAAACTCTTCAACTTTGTTCGTTTGTTTGTAGTGGGTAATCTTCGGTAATACTCATCCTTTCAATAAAAGCTACATCATACGCAAGTAACATAGGCTATTATTTACGCGGGCGAAGTCATAAAAGACACGATCATTATTAGACAGTAAGTATTAATTAATATCTATACAAAACCTCCGTCGTACTTCAATAGATGTTTCATGAACAATTTCATGTTTTGATTAGACTGTTCCATTTTTGCCATTAATTTTGATACCAAACAATACCCTTCGATTTAAACTAATAGACAATTGTATTCCCAAAATTCTATTTCAGGGCCTAAATCGTTACCATCAAACACATCATGTATTTCGCAGTGGCCAATATCTATAATTAGTTGTAACGTCTTACGCCAAATTTATGTGGAACACTTCATAACAGTTATGTCGCCTAGCTGGCACGGTTTTAATGAAAGATCATGGATCAAGTTAATTTTAACTGTAACATATTATGTAATTAATGATCTTTCAATGATACATGTACAAGGGTTGGTTAAAAATAAATCACTTTAATCAATCTTTGGAGAAGGTAATACATTAACTATTCACATATAATAACCAATACAAAATAACTCAATCTCAATAAGCTACGAGGGTCAAACTGAAAGTTCTTAGAAAATCAAAATCTGATTACATTAGCCAGTTATTAGTTTTATTATATCTTTTCAAAATATTGTCCATTCACGTCAATACACCGCTGCATGCGATGGAACCACTGGGAAAAGCACTTTGCCCACTCGTCCTTAGGGGTCTCTTCAATGGCATCGCGATACGCAGCCACCGCTTCTTCAGCATTCATAAACCGCTTTCCTTTAAGTTTTTCTTTAATTTTTGGAAATAAATAAAAATCACAAGGCGCGAGGTCGGGGCTATACGGCGGGTGACCCAGTAATTCTACGTTTGATGTCGCCAAATAGTCGATCGTTCGCTTGGCGGTGTGCGACGAGGCGTTGTCGTGGTGAAGGAGGATCCTACTGCGAGGTCGTTTCTCTCGAACTTTTTCCAAGACAAGTGGCAAACAATTGGTAGTGTACCATTCTGCAGAAACTGTTTTTTGATCCTCTAACACAATTGTTGCAAAATGACCTATCCTTCCAAAGAACGAGACCACCATTTTTTTTCCCGCACTTCGATCTCTCTTCACTTTAGTTGGCAACTCCTCGAAAGGAAACACCCACTGAGCAGATTGTCTTTTGGTTTTAGGATCATAACAGTAAATCCAGCTTTCGTCACCTGTTAGTATGTCGAACACAGCATTTGAGTCACCTCCGTTAAATCTTTCAATCATTTTACGACACCAATCCACACGATGGAGTTTTTGAGCCTCAGTCAAATTATGAGGTATCCACCGGGCGCAAAGCTTCCTGACCGCTAAATGTTCGTGGAGGATTTTGTGCACTTGACTCATACCGATGCCTAAGCTTGTCCGAATCTGTCGATAGGTCACTCTTTTGTCAGTCTCTATCATACGCCGCACAACACAGATGTTATCTTCAGTCGTCGCCGTAGAAGGCCGTCCCTCACGTAAATCATCAGTGAGATTAGTGCGACCACGTTTAAACTCATTAAACCAGTTGTAAACAGTCGCACGAGATGGGGCTTCATCGTGAAAGGCCAATCGTAGTCTATCATAACTTTCTTGTTGACTTAAATGACATCGAAAGTCATAAAAAATCATTGCACGAAAATTTTCTCGTGTTAAATTCATGATGACGTGACACAGACAATTTTCAATTTGCCGCCAAATCGTAAAACAAATGACAAATGAATGAAATATATACTCAGTAATATTGGCAAAGAGTTATATTTTCAAATTTTAGAATTATTTTTTTATTATATTGTTTATAAGTGGCCAGTTCTAAGAACTTTCAGTTTGACCCTCGTATTACTGTGATTTTTGATGATGATGTTTTTGAATCTTTGAGCAGCGTTTACACCGTCGAACTTCATCGCTATTATTATTAATACAGTATATGATAGTTTATTCCTTTCGTGTTTACTACAACTTGTACTGAAGCAAGTAAGTAAGCTAGTATTAGAGTATATAAGCAGAGACAAGTCTTTGTTAAATTAGCAGAATATGTTGTATGGACAATTAATAATATTGCAAGAAATTCTGATTGCAAAAAGTATTTAATGTTAACACTGGCATTAGTGGCTACTTAAGAGTACAAAGTAGAGTTAAAAAGGCACTTCAAGTGGACAATATTGGTACAATTTTTTTTTTTATTATTTCAAGGCATAGATTCGTGTAACATTCTATTTTATTCTCAATATTTATTGAAAGCAACACACTTTAAAGCTCACTCTAAACGCGAGAGCTGTATGAGCATGGGGTTGGGTAGTGTTGACGTTTTGATTCGAATCAACATGCAACGCATCACGTTTCATCGGATAGCAGTGTTTTGAAAATTTATGCGAGACATGAAATTTTTTTACGGCTCATCAGCTAAGTGTAACATCTCAACTCAGCAAAGTTTATATTTCTTCTAGAATTGTTAACCTTGTAGGCCGAAAGCACCGTCCATAATTCAATTATGTACGACACCTGATCGTGACCTCCGTCCCCTTAAGGTAGTGTACTAAGCTAGCTAGACCATATTAGGCTCTGTTACGTTTGTATTCTGCATAAACGTGGCCTAGAATGCGAGAGTTCTATGTAAAATATGTTTCTGTAACAAGGACAGTTGCCTTCATCATTGAAGTTCTTCTCTTCCCTTGATTTACTTATGAATACTTGAAAACTTTTAGTTCGAACATCAGAGAATTTAAGAAATCAATGATTGAGAACTCTACTGAAGATAATATCTGATAAACTCTAAATACTAGTGAAAATATACGCACAAACCTGGGACCGGTTAATTTATAAATCAATCGCAAACGCATCGCGAATGCAAAATGGATTAAATATGTACTTATATTTAATCAATTTTGCATTAAATCTTGAACAGTTTTCAAGAATTTTATTTAGAGCTTTAGTTCATTTTGAAACTTCAAAGTCAAAGTCAAAATAATCTTTATTCAAATGGACTTCTTAAAAGTACTTTTGAATCGTCCAACATTTTTTTTCCTACCATTCGTTCAGGACGTCTTTTGGCTAATAAGAAGAACGAGCAAAAAACTATGGTCTTATAATGATAACATAATCATTTAATAATAATGGAAGCAAGATAATTTTTGATGTATGTATAATGAGTTAAGAAGTAATCACCTATCCAGGTGCAGGATCATCTCAAATTTAAGCATTCTTATCTGTTATATAATCGGATACTTTATAATAAGCTTTTTCATAAGTATTTTTTAAGTAGATTTAAACTGCATGATATCTAATTGTTGTATTTTGCTTGGGATCTTATTGTAGAAGCACACACAAAGACCCCTGAATGAGTTATTAACGTTTTGCAGTCTAGTGACAGGCACCGTTATTTTTTTTATTTCTTGTATTAAAATTGTGTACATCACTTTTTATAGAAAACAAACTAACATTTTACGAACGTACATTAAGTTCTAGTATATGTATTGAGAAGCAATAGTCAGTATAGAAGCAACAGTCTATTTCCTTAAATCTCTCCCTTAAAGTGTCCCTAATTCTAAGATTATAGATTGATCTAATAGTTCTTTTCTGAAGAACAAAAATCGTTTGTATGTCGGCAGCATTTCCCCACAATAGGATTCCGTACGACATCACACAATAAAAGTAACTGAAGTATACTAATCTGGCAGTATCTATGTCAGTTAACCTACGTATCTTCATTACGGCATATGCTGCAGAGCGAAGTCTACTCGATAATTTATCAATATGAGGGCCCCAATCTAGTTTAGAATCTAGTGTTATTCCTAAAAATACTGTGGTATCCACAAGGCTCATGTACTTATCTTTTTATTTTAAAAATAAAAATTGGCATTGCCGTACTCAGGGCCTACAAATGGGACCATAGCCGTTATGCGGCATTCCGACTAAACGGCAAACTATGCGATACAAATCTTAAAGGAGAACCTTCATTGCAATTAAAAAATACTGGCACAATCAGTCAGGCTCAAACCGTGCTAAGACTAATCGATGGTCATTCACAAAAACTAACAGAAGAGCTTTTGAAGCTCGGCCGAACGAACGTCAATTGTACAAACATTAATCGGGAAATCAAACACAGAACAATATAACATGAAATAGGGATGATGACTAATTTTTGTTTGTTTGTCCGTCAGATAGAGTATTAAAAAATATTAAACACGTATTTATTTATTTTTTTCGTAATCATAAAATTATGGCGTTACATTGAGTTGAAATTTCGCATGACGTCACGTTAGAGTACGTTTTCTACTCAACTGTGACGTAGCGAGCCCCCACTCCTCAACTTTAATGCCTGTTATCTAAGCTATTTCTTGTTAAATTGAAGTAAAAAAGAATACGTATCTAATATTTTTCTATTTATCTGACTGACGGACTAAATAGAATTGCATTTTTTACCCAGTCATCATCCCTATTGACACTGTTATTTTCTGATATTGTAAACAGGAGCGTGAAACACCAAACAATACCTACTAACACTTCATAACCGGTGTCAAGTTCTAGATATGGGTCTGCTGTATGACATTATTCGTGAGCGTCTTGAATGTCCAGAGCTTTTCAAACTTATATCCTTTAGTACTCTCCCACGTCGAACTAGGTACAAGCACTTGCTACATATTCCATTGCATTACACCAATTACGGTCAAAACTCTGTACTTTCTAGGTTATCCAAACCTTTCTAGGTATCTAGGTTGTTGGTTCTAAAAAACAATCCCTATATAGAATCAGTAATTGTTTGACTGAACACGAATAATTGTATCGCAATAACATTTTTTGTCATAAAATTATGTGTAGGGCATATTCATTTTATATGTCCTACACATATTTGGGGCGAGTCACAGTCGGGTGACCACAGTTCCATAAGAAATTGCATAACCCATTAAAACTAACTTACTTCTATGCCGTAGGTATTCTTTTCTGTGATATTTGTTTCATATTTTACTATCCAATGCGAGGTATAATATTTTCAGTATCATATGCTAACATTTACGTTGTAACAGCGCATTATTAATCTACTCGGAAATTAAAGCAATAAGTTAGTTACGCTACATCCCGCTCGAGGCGCCACCACAACACGTATTTGATTTCCGCCAGCGTGCGCAGATGGCGCAGACGAGTAATTTAATATTCTCTAGCTACATGGTGGCAATAAATGCAATCATACACACCAACAAACATGGGAATTGCATTTTCGATACACCGTTAAATCTATATTCATTAAAAATTATTTCTTTTTCATTGAACATGAATTACTTAGTTCTTCTGAAATAGATAGATTTCTAATCTATAAAGATAATGACTAAACTATCACATTATCTATTAAATGAAAAAAATAAATATGAATTGATACTACAAAAAGTTGAATACACACACATAACTGTACAATAAAAAGGTTATAGGTTAGGCATTTGAGCTTGAAGATAACAGAGTAATTTAGCTAAAAATAGCTGAACTTTAGGGGTTCCTTCGTAGTCGTAGTATATCGAACGCATTACTATCTAGCTGTTAAAAGAGTTAGTACTCCTAAATGATCTTTTTTTTTCTAATCTGTCCAGAAACTGCTCCTTATGAAATAATTTACATAAAAACTTACTATTAATATATAAGATATGCAAATTTTAGAATGGCGCATAATAGATATAATATGAATAAAACTTAAGTTAATATTAAAATAAATATTATATAACATCATATCAGGCTTATTTGTTAACTATATTTGATTATGATTAGAACTATTGTTAGTACACAACCGATTGTAAATAAACAAAATAAGCGCTAATTAGGTTAACCTCAGTCTAACAGCAAACTGGACCACGATCCGCAAACATTGTATCCTCTTACTAAAACCGAGGGTTCTCTAGGGTAGTGACATAGGATCTTATTTCTATAAACGTTAAGACTAAAATATTCATTTCCATGGCACGATAGTTATAGGAGTTGTAAACGAATTTGACCTAAACACATGCGATTTTATTACCTCGTCAAACGCACGAATTTTACATCATGGGCGTGGATTAATTATTACGAGTTTAAGCGTTAATTTAATCACCCTTTCCTGTTTTGGTAAGGTAATTTATTGTGGATATGATTTACAGATACCTATATATACAAATAATTTTATTAAATAACATATCGAGTGACATTTTGAAGTCTTCCCACATCTCAGGTCCTCAAATCACTAGAAAAAGACTTAACAAGTAATTTTGATTGGATTGTTTCGGCAAATTCAACCCAAGAGCGGTAAGATAAAAGGAATACAAGGAAATTAACGGAAAAATATATATTATCTAAGAGTAAGAAAACTTCAGTTGAAATTTAATGAAAATTAGTTTCAATAACTAAGATAAGATATAAATATTTTAATTGAGTCGATTGGTGTACAATAAAGAATTTTTCATTCATTTATTATGTCTACTGGTAAGTTTATCTTAATAAAAAAAATTCTCAGGGTTGAACAATATTATTAGGTAATGATAGTTTTTCTAATTTATGATATTGTTATAGTATCAGTCATGATTTTCTTTTTACGAATATCTGTCCTCGAGCCGAGGTTTATTGCCCTATTACGTTTTAAGTAAGATTAAATAATAGGTGTTTCCTATTAGTCCTGAAACTCTGATAACCTCTTTAATTTCGTTAGGGGCAACATGAGAAACAAGTGTCGAGTAGATATTATTTTCTATGACACTGTTCAATTCAATGAGTATGTTTCTATGAATAAGGGCATGAATTTCTGTCTGTGGTGTGATGAAATATATTAAAAGATTAGACAGCAGGATATCCTTATAACGATGTTACTCGCAGCGTACAGATTAAAGTAGTGCAAATTCGCATGCCGCGCCTTTACTTAGCAATTATTAAAATTAATTGGGAGCAACACGGAAACGTCGTGTTTTGCGCAACCACCACGTTTTCATTACCAGTGTGAGGTAAACAATTTTAGGGCTATGCCCATTGCCAAAACTGACGGGCAATATTCTAAAACAATAAAGAAAACTTATTTTCTCGCGATTTGTAACAGCAATAGCCCTAAATATTTACCATCACCATTATAATGTCTCCACTACTTCCCGTTCAAGCGTTCCCTTTGGATGTAATGGACTATAGTGAACGGGGTGGGGTCCACGTAGGCACAGTTCGGGTTGCTGGTTATTAACAACTACTGACACAGATAAGACCAACGGCTTAAAGTCTCTTCTGCAGCTGGGAAGAATTCGAAATGCTTAATATCCGAATTGCTAACCACTGTGCCATTGCGCTCTTCAATATTCATGCATTTTCGTAGAATTAAAACCACTATAAGCTTTAAGGCTTTAAACATCCGCGTGGCGATATCTCAAACCAGCACAGGCTGTTGGCCTTGAGGAAAAGCTATCGATTTATTAGCTTTATTGAGACGCTCATCCAAATAATGTTTTGAAAATGTCACCAAGGGATCCAGAAGTCGAGGGTCATGATCTTTAACGGTTAACTATTGCTGTTTTTGTAATGCCAATGAATTAATTTATTAAAATTTAGTATCCTGACTGGATCTCGTCATTGTAATATCTCCTGACTCGATGGCTCTCGAAATACTAATTTTTATTCCACTCCTCATTATATCATGGCCTTCTTTGGATTTTTAACCCATTATAGGTAAGTTAAGATTTATGTAATAAAAAGAAGTCAATCAATTCCAGAAATTCGAATGCGACCACTTTCATAAAAACTAATAGAACCTATTCGAATTTATTTCATTTTTACTTTAGATTTTTTAAGCGTAAAGATATTATGATCAATCGTGATTATATTTGCTTTAACATGAAATTAATTTAAACCAGTGTAAAACAAAGTCGCATCTTGCTGTCTGTACGCTGTGATCATTTAATCTACACACTGGATTTTAACGCGATTTTCATTGACATATAGAATGATTTAAGAGGGGAGGTTTATATGTATAATACAGGACAAAGAGGGCGAAGCTGCTGACGGAAAGCTAGTAAATTATATTTCACATTTCAGAGCCACTTCGTTCCATAACCTAAAAATAGCTCATATTTTCCTCATTTTAAAAACTGCATTAGCTACAAATTAAGTTACTTTTTTTTGTTTGTCGCTAATCTCTGGGCTAATAGTCTTATTTCTCTATCGCAATCACTTTCAAAGACATAGCTATTATGATAGCAATATAACTTATAAAAGTCGCAATCGTTTCGGAACAAATTATGATTTGAAAGATCGAGACAGATTATAAAAACTTCGTAACTTTTAGTAATATTATATTTGTGTCTAACGCTTGTCTTAGATATTTCCAATTAACATCATATCATCGATAAAGTTCCTTAAAAAAACGCCGCGATCGCAACCACATGTCAAATATTTGTAACGTCAAGTATTTTCATGTTATTTTTAAAGGGATTGCTATGCATTTTAAGATTACACAATGAAACTCCTGTATATGTAGAAGGGTTCTTCAAGAGAGGTGGACTCAATAGGCTTATTATAACAACGTTCGGTCAAAGCGATGCAACGTCGGCTGCAACCGAGTGCACTCATCTATTATCTATTACGTAAGGCTATTTTTTGCCTAGGGCGTCAAGTTCCTGTGTCTTAGATAGTTTCATAAACCCGGCACTGACAAAAGTGATTTTGGATTAACGCGCCCTTGTAACCCGAAGCACTGGAACTTTGAAGAAATCACAAATTGTATTTTAAATTTCAAGGTTTATATAAATGCACTTACATTAATCCTGTTCTTGGCCCTCTCGATGGCCTTGGAGTCCTCCTTTTCAGGACTCAGGCGGCAAACCCTCGCACGCCAGTCGTTCGCGCCGGCTGCCTGGAGAGCCGCCAGCCTACAACGCATATTTTATGTATTACAACGTAATATTAGTTTTATAAAAATCTTAAAAACCGAATACTGAAGACACGTGTTCGAATTAAAGGGATATATAAAAGAATATTATACACGGATTTTTTATTTTCTGATGTAACGAGCCCCCACTCTCCAGCTTTATGCCATTTCTTGTTAAATGAAGCAAAAAACAAATTTATTTAATATTTTCCTATTAGCTGACTCACCGACTAAACAGAATTTTTTTTTTTACCCAGGCATCATCCCTAATGTGAATAGATCACATGTACAAATCAGAGTACTATAATAACATTGAGTGACTCTACGCAGAGTAGCGCAGCTCCGAAATGTTGAGGGCTCGATAAAAATACGTTTCAGTAGCACATCACGTTATTAAAATCTATCATTTGATTTAAAACCTTAATCCTTTGACGGTAGAGTTTTAAATGAACAGTCAGAAATTGTCATATTGTTGTAACCTGACGTGCAGCCGTTTATATCTATAATTTTTAAAATCATTCCGGTAGTTTCGGAGCCTATTCGATGCAAGCAAACTATCCAATCTTTCGTCTTTATAATTGTAAAAGTCTAGGTATTTTTAAAACTATTATATACTATAACACATTTAGAAATAACACTATTCACAAACGTGATAATAACACGTTACTTATTCATAGTAATTTCAATGGGATAACAATAGAATGCTCAACATACTATTTCAATCTATGAAGGAAGCGAGGCAACAATGAAGTGATACGATCCATAGAAATATAGGACAAACATGTTCACATACGATTACAATACAGGAAAGATTATGTTTATCATGCAATTTATTAACAACATTATACAACTATTGTATGTTTAGATGAAGTAGATTTTTAATGTATGCATTAAAAAGTACTATTTATTGTGATAATCAGCTAATTTAATTCATTAAAAAAAGCTTCCAGATCGTCGTTGAACGCGGAACTGCTTCAATAAAATACATATAATCTTTATTACATTCTGAAGTAGGTTTTGAAGAGTTCAACGATGTTACAGAATGGCACTACAGTTTAAGGTGGAAAGTTTCGTTCGTTTCGACTATCGACAGATGGCATCAGTGTGCTAATTGATTTTTGTTTACATATTTATCGATAAAAATGGTCATATAGATTTTGAAATGATATGTTTTTTCTGAACATTTCTAAGCATAATACTAGATAATTTAATAACAAAATTTATCGCATACTAGATGTTGCTTCGATTTACTTCGAAAA
This sequence comes from Diatraea saccharalis, assembly GCA_918026875.4. Taxonomy (NCBI): domain Eukaryota; kingdom Metazoa; phylum Arthropoda; class Insecta; order Lepidoptera; family Crambidae; genus Diatraea; species Diatraea saccharalis. Next base: position 12,452,434 of record OU893337.1, read on the forward strand.
TTACAGCTCATGTCACTCGTGTATGATGTACCTTTCCGTAGGCGACAGAATTTATAAAATCATTCGAGTAATTCCGGAAAGGACGAGGAAAGCCTATCTTTGGTAGGCGTAACAATGCGATTGTTGTGGTTAATATTTAGAACACCCAAATAACTAATCGCTTATAGGAGTATGAGGAAGTTTTCCTGTAAACAATTGCAGGGCTTTGTACTTCCGAGTACTTAGCAATACCAGTATTTTACATTGAAAAATTCCACAAAATTACATTTTTTTTATATTGGTATGCCTTATTTATTTTGTTGAACTTAAAATATTACACTGTCATAGATTAAGGAAGTGTAGGTACTTCTATTTGATTATGATTGATATTCAGTAATAAAAAAACATGTTTTTCTAAAGCATTATACAAAAATATTACGTCGTTCATTTTCTGTTACATATTTTATTAATTGAACAATATTTATTGTTGTAACATTTTATTTAATTCAGACAATCTCGAACAAAGTAGAGAGTCAATAAACAAAATCAATTTTTTTATACAAAATTTCTTTCTATAACACAAAATAAACTGACAAACAGATTTTCATTCGATTCATCAGTAAACTGAGTAGAGTAATTCGCGAAGAAGGATTCTTGCGCAAATTTCAACTGCCTCACTATCACGGTTCACGAAATACATCCTAATGACAAACAGACAACGGAGTTTAAGTAATGGGGTCCCGTTTACTCTTTGGGTGTGGAAACCTAAAAAGTTCTTAAAAGTACAATTTACCTTTCGGCAATGGTGCCCCCGCGGTGCGGCATCTCGGCATGTGTCGCGCTGCGCTGGAGCCCGCCGACAGGCCTGCAAATAAACAAAGAAACAAATTGAAACAACAGCCCGACCGTTTCATACATCTTTACACCAGATCTCTAGGATGGCAGGCAGGAACAATCGAACGCCATAGGCGTGATCTTTTCAAACTTTTTTTGCTTTCTTGTCGTTCATTAGTCATTTCATGCAAGCTATCCGGTTTATAAGACTGCTATCTTAATTAAATATTTATGAATACATTAGTTCACCCAAACCCTAAATTAATTAAATTTAACTAGGGACTCACAGGGAATATGATAGTTTCGGTCGATGAAATAATTAATTAAATGTTTAATAGTATTTAATAAACAATGTACAATAATCCATAAAATATTTATACTTTACTAATTAATTTATATAATTTCGTAACTTATGATTTGATATGGATATTGATTTAATTAGTGGCGACATTGGTCCTATACATTATTTAAGACAACCACTTTATAATAAACAACCCTCTTTATATCAAATATAGAAGTATTAGACTGACGAATCTTTCAAGCACTTTTTTTCATTGTCGCTACTAACGAGCGTATTTTCGTCATTCAGGCAATCCACCGAAACACCCGAAAGAAATATACTTAAAAATATTTTAATCATCATATTTTTGATCAATTTGTATTCACAAATTTTTGGGTAAATGTGTACGGAGACTAATAAGAAGTCTATTAATTAATATCATTAATTACTTATTTAAAGTCATGTCACAACTTCCTACTGTAACTTTTGTTCAAGAAGGTGCCTTTGTCCTAACGTGCTTATCTTTGCCCATTTGGTTTCTAAATGCAAGCATTATCTTATCATTATTTGAAATTCAAAATAATGGAGATCACAATGTTTTTATATTCCCACAAAACATGAGTAATAAAAACTGATGAATAATTTTTGAATGAGTCAGAAAGTACAATGAAAGCTTTCATTATGGTAAAACTTTTGCTTTAATAATTTAATACCATTTACAGTGTAAAGCAGATAAAGGCGATGTCTGTTGGATCTTGTTATTATATATGCATTTATATTAATATGTTGGTCAGCGCAAACACAATTATAAATATTAGACAACATCACATACATTGCTCAGATCACAAATTCAGTAGTTAAAGCACTTGTGTTATTGAAATCTGAAATAACGAAGGCACCACAACATCTAGACCCGAGACAATATATTAAAGTTCATTTTCTACATTAACCCGACCGGGAAACGTACCCGGGAGCTCAGAGATGGAGAAATATGACCACGGAATTCGTCGATCATCACAATTTCCTAGCTTTGATTCGTTCGAATTAAAAATTCAAATAAAAACCACTCAGAAGTCACTTGAAACTTTCCTAATTTTTTTTACTTTGATCTAAAACTCTTAATACTCTTAAAACCATATCGACCCAGCCACGCTCAATTAAAAAGTTTTTTTTGTTAATTTTGTAATAGATAATATAAGATCAAGTTAATACCTCGTCTTCTCAAATTTCTCCTTTAGAAATTTAAAATTGTAGAGTCTATCTTGAACCGGTCTCACAGACAGCATATTGAAAATTTCTTAAAAAATTCACAACACAATATATAACAACACTACAAACTTTAACGTGCGCACATAAAATACATTACAAAACTATTGTATACGAGTACCGAAATTAAACTTATTCATTGTAAATTATAATATTAAAATATTTTGAAAAGCGTTCATGAGTATGACTGCGTTGTGTCAAAGGCAATATGACACTGACAGACTATTCTAAAATGTAATATTATCTATGAATCCCTGTCCGCGTTTATGTCCGACCACCACAAACAACTCAAAAGGAATGCATGTTATCTACAGGACGCGGGACTATTATCCTGGTTAATTTAAAGTTACGGTAAATTAGAGACGTCTACAATGTTTAATGAATTAATGAGACTTGAAATATGATCGAGATAATTTAAAGCCGATAGTTATTTAATTATAATATAACTATTGCTGATTTATGATTTAAAATTTGGTAATAAATGACTTTACGTAAAAGTATAAGCGCAAAATATATTAATCACCATAATAAATTAGTAATTTTCATTAATAAAAATATGTATCATGGGATAAGACTACTATATAATACCATATATGTATAAGTATCAAACTTATTTAAACCATGACATGCCGCCTAGCTACTTATTTTAATAATTATTTACAAATCGAACACAAGAGTTTAAATTGGTATTAAACCTCTGTGTTAGATTTTTATTATAAAGAAAAAAATAATACAATATTATCGTTTTGCAAAAATTTCAACCGTCCAGCTCATTACGATTTCACATATAAGTATAGCCCTGTGACAGACAGATTGACAGAGTGAAAGGGGAGCCATATAAATAGGAACCTTTGGACACAGAACCTTGTGAACGATGATTTATTTTTATTTTCCGAATAAATTTCAACTTAAAATATCTTTTTAGAAGTCAGTGAATATCGTGATTCGAAAAGTAACAAAACACTCAAGCAGCAGAAACTTTAAATTAGATGGAACGTACAGCTTAATAAAAAATAAATATTAAGAGAAAAAAACTAAACTAAGTTTTAAATTAATACCTATATTGATACTCAAACTGATACTTATATTGATAATGTAGTTTCAATATAAACAACAACATTACCCTAAGGTTGTTTGAAAACAAAGAGCGCGTGTTATAAATACCTGAGTTTCCAGCAAAGTAAGCGAGCTTATGGATGTGTGCCTATGAGAAGTGAGCGCGCCCTACGGCGTACCGTTCATGACTGAAGGGCGGGCGGGCGGTTCTGTAGGGACTCTACTAGTGAAAGTCGAATCGAACTCGATCGAAAGACTACGACAAATGATATTAGATTACACCTATTGACATTCAACGAGCACTGAAGCTACTGCAGCTATTGAAAATTCTTTCAACTATGTGAAGCTATATGCGGGTGACATAGGCTATAACTTGAGCTGGTGGAGTTGCACGAAAACAGTTAATGGGTTATAAAAATTCAAACGTTGAAATAACATCTGATCGAGAATTCTAGTAGAATGCATATTGCGCCTACCACAAGAACAGAACAAACAAATGACGAGTTTTAAATCATAGCTAAAAAAACAAAACCATCAAGATCATTAACACGCTAACAAAGTATAATTTACACGATCAGTATTAAGAAAAATTCAAGTTCCATTTTCGAAGTCAGTTTAAAAAATCTCAAATATTTCTATCTGTTACCTCATTAGAGACGCGTCTAAACTGACAAGAAGATGAGTTCATTAGCTGACTGACTTTGTCTTTGACGGAAACAAAATCATTAAAATAACTCCTTGGTTGATACCAAACCGATGTAAGTACAAAAATACTAAAGACACTTAAATGAGACTCCATTAATAACGTACACGTTTGTGTTTCTATATTTAAGAATGTTGTCGACTATTTATGCATATTTATTATATAACATGTTCTAAGCTACCACACAATGTTAAAAAATGCAAATTAATTTCGAATTTAACTCTCAATGTGATGAGTTTTAAAAGCGATCGCTGAAGGTTACAAGTTTTGGATAACCTCATATAGAAAACTGCACATCATCATGCACTTAAACAACTCAAACAACGTCGGAGAGGGCCGCCAGTGCAAGAAAGTGTGCTTTAGATTTTTCCATAGAAATACATGTATATGCAGCTTTAGCCGGCTTCCCTGCTTACTACCAGGATGTTTTGCAACTACGTAAATTGAAATTTTTAGTGCTTCCCTGTCACTTGACTCCAGGCAGAAGTGCACTTGCACTTACACGATTATCGTCTTGTACCTTTAAGTATATAAACACAGGTAAAACAATGAAAGAAGTCATATAATTTTATTTGTAGATTTTTGAGCATTATTAAAAATTTGCGATATCCCCAAAAAAGCATAATTTGGATAAAATACATAATTCAAGCAAAAGTTGATTTTATTTTAACATTATTTTTAAATTCTGAATTATAATGCAATTGGATTATAAATTTGCCATTACAAATGTCCCTCAATTCATAATCGTTATGCATCAATCACAATCAAAACTTGCAGAAACGAAATACATAAAAAAGACAAATTAAAAATACATCAAGGCTTATGGTTTGCACGAAACCAGACCCAGCCAATAAACAACCCGCACCATTAACTGGTACAATAACAAACGATGCAGTGTTTACTTGAAATTTGTTAGCTTGCAATCGCTTTTGGCTGAATCGTAATCATTAGGAAGCACCGAAATACTGATATACAGTTTCGAAAAGAGCAAACACTAACAGAAAGGCACGCAGGTGAGGGTTATCAATATTCTGTTTGACTACGGATTCACCGATTGATCACAAAGCAAAAACTTTGATTCCAATAAAATTGTATCGGTATTTCTTTTTTAGTTTCAAAACTCAAACGACGCAACCGTTCTCCGTTTTACCCTAAAGTTTTTAATCACATTAGTGAATGAAAAAATAATTAATGAAGACAAAACGCTTTCTAAACCCTTGAAAGTAAGTTTATTAATAGTGTATATTAAATTTAACAATTTAATATACACAAGTATATTAAACAAATTCGTTTGGATCCAATTCGGGATTAACTGTGGTCCTGGAGGCCTATTCTGTTTGTTTAGAAAATAAATTTCCAAATGTTCTGTAGTGCATCAGCAGCAGTTCTAAACCCTACTCACCATACAAAACAAAATAACATTTCATTTACGGAGTAACACCAGTAGATCCACTGCTTTTAGGGGATCTTTCTGTACCTCAAAAGCAAAAAAACACGAAACTTATAGGTTCACTCGGATGTTCAAAAGAACGTAAAACTTATAAGAAATCTATGGCTTCCAAAATTTGTTTTTGTTCGCCAATCATCAGCGCGCGAGCCCGATTCGCAGTTCGGATTCTTTTAAATTATAATATACAGTTATATTTTACAAATATAATAAATGATAATTGTTAATGTAAATAATGCTTTAAATTTCTATCGTTTTCGTTTAAAATTCAAAATGAAAATCAACTTCTGGAAAAATGAAGCACGAAATCGCAAGACACTACTTAAGTCTTCCGCAACGAAGCTATAAGCTGACACTGAAAATGCACTCAGTGAATGGTCAGATTTGTGTCGTGTCACTTGGTAAAAGTTTACTCCATTAATAGGCCACGAGGAAATTCTGAGGCGGAGCAATGAAATAAATGATTTATTATCTATCGACGTATCTCTGCTGACATATTAAAGCATAATTATGATGCAACTTGAAGTTTTATAATAACTGTTACAACTCATGTTGCAGTATTATTAAGTCATTCATTATATATTTTTTATTAGAAATAAATCAGGGAGAGAAAGAATAAACTTATTTAAACATTTTTATACACAATCATCGTCATCGTTGCAAGATATATATGTTAATGTGTATCTATTTTATATAACTTCGTCCACAAAGAGTAAAGTTTGAATAGCCATCCAGTCCAATCCACGAGTTTCACAGGACGTGGGATTTTCCGGCACAGGATCGGGAAAATGCTAACGCATTTACGTCGGTTGGAATTTCGATCCAAATACCGGAAGAGGTTCGCTGGGCGAGTGTATTCTCGATATTTCGATATTAACGCATCGTCGATCTACACTATCGGTTGCCAACGTTATTTAAAAACAAAACGATTTTTTTTAAATAATAAAATTACGAATACATTTTTTTAGGAAAAATAATACGGTTACTAAATAAGACAAAACAAAAAAGATTTTGGGCTCGTCCGGGATTTGAACCCAGGACCTCTCGCACCCTAAGCGAAAATCATACCCCTAGACCAACGAGCCAGTTAAAATATTGATGAAATTAACATATCAATATAATTCAAGAAAACATGTCAATAAAATTCAAGAAAACATGTCAATAAAATTATAACAAATGATTATGAGAGTCGTAAATCATAGATAAAAGATTGTATAACGTATTTATTATTGTATAAGTTCGCCAACTGTATTCAAAATTCTTTTTTACGTATTTTTTTTTTATTCCTATTTACGTCCACAACTAAAGAGTTTTTAACTATGACACAACAACAAACAACCAAATAGAATCAACTCCACATTCATATCATTCTTACCGCATCATTTTCAATAAAGAGGTCAAACGAAATAACCGACTGTTACAGTAATCTATCGAACAATAGATATGTCACATCATGGTACATACTTATATGACATAATATCATAATAAACGCGCTCGTACCACTATGAACCAATATTAATGTTTCGTTGAATTACGATGCGACGGAAAATAAACCTATCATCGTTGTGATAACGCACATCACGTTTGGAACTAGAGAAACAATATTATGTACAAGCCTGACGTGCTGGCTGTACAAAACTGTAAAATTTCCCCAGTTGATTTGAAACCTTATTGCATTGAAAGTAGAGTTAAAAATCAACTGAAGATATTTGAGAAATTGCAGTAACCGGCTCGTGTGTGTACATACAGGGCCGGTTATTGTAGTCAGTGGATAAAATTAATATTGTAAATGACAATATTAATGATTTTCACTCTCTTATATTAATCAACTAACATCAAAAAGATCCTTATAAAAGCGTTGCTACCTAACGTCGATTTTTTTGAATATACCTACTACAATTAGTGCACTACTATTAAAATGATAATTAAATTTGACCTGGGGTTTGCGCAAAAAGACAAGATCGTATCACAGAGTAAGAATCAAATGAGAAATTACTAATATATCTATAACACTATTCAATACAGTCGTAACATAATCATGAATTATGCCGTCTTATTCAAGTTGTAAATAATTTTGTAACACATTTTACAAAGTTGAAAAAATTAAACACCAGAAATAGTTCACAAAAAAAATTGTTTACAAAAGAATCAACATTCTAATCACAATCTGTACACTCAACCTCACTTCCGAATCAAATACCGACTATAAACACACTGTCATAACTAAATAAAAGAAAACTACTTTGCCTATATTAATATCATGAGAATTATCGCATATAATCGAATAACAGAATAATGCACAAGATAATCTTAACCATTTCAATGAGGTGTTGATAAAAATATCGTACGATAGCGTCATTATCTGATTCCAATTTAATTCGTTCTAGTTAATAACAAAATCAGCATCTGATTAGACCTCGAACACAGCGCTGTCACAGTTCAATTAAATAAAACCTACTTCAAAAGGTAATGAAGGTTTGATTTTATTAAAGCCCTATGATACGGCATGGCAGTTATAATCTCGAGTATTCGGTTCGGTGTACAATTTTGCATTAATAGACAATTTAATATTCAGTGTGAATATTGTTTAACCAGATATTATATTTCTATGATCAGCTGTAAAAAGATAATGATGAAATTTAAACTTTCGTAGAATTCTGTAAATAATAAAAAAAATAAATGTTTTGAATAATAAAGTTGTTATACATTGATCATTAGTAAGAATGAGTGTACCAAATATAATAAATTTTTGCAGCATTGCACGTCAGGTTACCACAATATTTCAAATATTAAGGTTTAAAATCAAGTGGAGATCTTTGACAGTTTTGTATAATCTCTTACGTGCTGTTGACGATGCTGTGCTAATTGATACCAGAATTGCACTGCTATGGTCATTCTTAAAAACCCACCATTAAAGACACTAAGAAGAAGTGCACCCTTGGGATTCGTTTGACTCCTCTTGGCGGGCCCTACTGTGGTCTTAGATATGAATGCAGTGTTACACCAAAGCGCCTCAAAGATTTATCGTAACTATTTATCGCGCTGACTGTTATGCTCCCTAGTTATTAACGGCAATTTAAACTGTTCCGAGTTATAAATAACTGGTATTACGTCATTTTCGTTCGCCGCCGAGGTAGCGACCGATACAAGCCGTACCTATATTGGTACCAAAAAACAAAAGACGATAAACGACCATATCAATAACAGTAATTATATGTTTTATGAAAAACAGGTAAGTTATGCTTATACATCACACGAAAAGATTTTTGGCTAAATAAATATTTATATATAATGATATTACAATAAAAAAGGGTAGATAGTATGTTAAACTGTAAAAACAACACAAGTAAGTCATGTAAAGACCAAGGGATCACATTTTATTCCTAAGTATACATTTTTTAATTGATTTGTGTTTTAATCAAAACAATAAATAGTGTGTCATAAAAATAAAATGTAAATACTCCGGTTACAAATTGTGAAAAAGATCTGCCAAAGATTATGTAAGTAACAGAACGGACAACTCGACTTTAGTGCCTACGCTCTACCTGACATTTATTTGAAAAACTATAAGAGACTGAAACTCCGAAAGTCCGGGGTTTGAATTCAGAGCATCAAAACCTAAGCCCGGAGCTAAAAAAATCTCTCGTATTATTATATATATAACATATCAGAGTTAGGTTTATTTTATCACTTAATAAGATTCATTGTTTATACACGGGCAAATAATATATACACTAACGACAAGGAGAAATAATAATGTTAGACAACAACATTTTAAGTTGAAATGTTGATCGAAGTCTTGAACTTGTTTAGGTTAAACTAGCCATTAAACATGCACAAAGACGTCTGGTCTGTGACAAGTTCAATTATAGTCAATAAATAATTGGAGAGTATCGTGCCATGTGCGTGTGTATGCTGGGGACAATTTTTGACATCGTATTAGTTCTGGCATGACCTATCTACCATTTTTATTGTAATATCATTGGTCCAAATTTTTTACAATAATAAATGAAAGCGTCATAAGAATGACTAGTTACATAATATATCAACCCATATAAGGGTAAATAAATTATGTATGCACTTATATAAAACTAATTATTATCAACATCGACATCATAAATATTTTTACTCATCTCTAAAAACGCTCAGAAACCTAATTGTACCCAATTAAGGGTGCATACTAATATATTTTATGGCAGTTAAAGATTTGACGTCACGTTTACGGTGGGTTGACAGATTTTTTAACACTATTCCTGAAAAAACGGGACGTCTCGGGAATACGGGACCTGCACGCGTAGCATGACAAACTCGAGAAACGCTTTGTCTACACTCATTTGTCAGTTTCTCGGGTCGAGAGTGAGATATCATATGGGCGCACCCGAGAAAGGTGACATTTGAGTGTAGGCAAAACGCGTTCTCGCGTTCGTCATGCTACCCGTGCTGCTTTAATTCGAATCGATCTACTTCAACATCTACACAAACAACATGTTAATGTTCTGTGACCAAAATAAAACACTGTTTTATTTTATTATATGTTCAAAATAAACAGCGTAAACCCATCTTACTTGACATAAAAAAAATACTTCAAATATATCTGAAAGGTACAGGCCGATGTCAGAATAACCTTAATCAAAAGGGATAAGGTAAATTTGTTCAAAAATATAAAAAAAGCAATCTTTTCGCATACGTTTATGTCAAAACGAATAACAGCGTAGTGGTTAGCGCGTTAGATTTGCAAATAAGATAGGGTCAAAAATTTTGTGCCTCTTAAGACACTAAATTTCTAAAAATACCAGTCAATAAAGATTAATAACTAGGTTTTCCGTTCAGAATCATTTTGCGAGCAATATAACCAATGGTGCTTCCTTGGTTAGTTCTAAACAAGTTCCAAATTGGGGCGGAGCTTGGGACGCAGTCTCTTTTGAGATCCAAATCGAGTTCTTGTTTTTCATTAACAAAAAACGGTGCGTGAGTAAGAACATCAAGATATACAGCTGAGAGTGAAAAAACGAAAGATGGACGGAAAAACATAAACTGTTTTTTAATGATTTTTGATTTAAACAGAAATAATTTTGATTCTAAATAATCAAAACTTAAGTGAAAAACCTTCCTTCAAAAAGAGATGGAGGTTCTTACGTGCTGGTTAATGATACAAAAAAGGTTTCTTAGCTAATGGTCCGGGATACATCACGAGAAACCAATTAAACAAAAATACTATTCCAAAACTAACTAACTACACACGATTCCTTACAATTTGTAAACATCAAAGTGTCTGAGGAAAACCACCCTTGCCGTCAAAACGCCTACATTTCCGGAGAATGAACGTTTGACGAGTGTGAAATTTACCTTATCTACAGAGAGCAGAGCAGAGAGATGAGGGTACAAATGTGTCAGTGAAGGCAACAAAGGAACTTACTACGTAGTGAACATGAAACTTAGTGTTTTAGCCCAGTATTGTTCATTAATTTATTAATATGGAAAATATACCGTGTTGCAGTGTTGGTTTGTCGATACTTCTTTCACGTTTGCGTTCCAGCAATTTTTAATGTAGTTGAAAGTCACATAAAATTGGTACATTTCAGCCTTTTTAGACCGTCCGCTTTCGGACAAAGGCCCCCACCATAATCTCTCTTGCCAAGCACATCCAATTGCGCTCAGCGTTTTGCCTGATTTTATCCACTATCATACCTCAACATCTACCAGGTGTGCATGATACAAGGTTTCTGATTTAGGAATACTACATTTTATTATTTTTTTGGGGTTTTTATGAATATTGATGAAAAATATGTAAAAATAAAAAGTGATTTGCCTGTTTCTAAAGGCGTTCTTAGAATTTGTGAATAAAAAATCATTTGCATTAATTGAAAAGAAACTTGAACAAACCAATCTAAAATCTAAGCAAAATTGTATCTCGTATTTCAGCGCTCCCATCAATTGAATCGGCCTGCGACCAAAACTACTGGCACTATAAACTTATCTATACTGCCTCAGTTTGCAGCTAAAGCGAAATACAATTGCTATGGAAATGAATTGACGTCTGGCATAGGAACCGGGAACACTGTCATCGCGAGCCGTGTGACAACACAGGAATGTAACTTCGTGTCTGAAGTTTAACTTTACTAGGTAGATTAAGCTTTATATATTATAGATATATAGATTGCTGTGAAATATAAATCCGGCGCTACCAGAACCGAATTACTTATCTAATAATATACAATGTCTAAAGCAATAGTGTCGCTTCGATAATTCACCGTACGATAAGGGAATATCGCAAAAATACACTTACCTACTAGTTAGTTACTAGTTTTCGAAGTACCTACGAAGTATTTCGAAAAGTATATAGTTTTAATTCCTGCTGTGATGATATTGCTATGAAAATGAGTCAGGCGCTATCTATCATTGCCGGGTATATATCATAATTCTTGATAACAATTATGTTGACACAACTAGACTAAAAAGATAAAAGATGTAAACTTATTAAGCGACATATGACAATATTCTGTATAGTTTGTAAAATGCTCTAATTTATGAGATCATGTATTCATGTACCGGTTTTACGATTTTTACGTTAAGGTCGACTCTCGAGGAGAGAATTGCATTGCACTGTTTTTTATTGATCGAAAAAAGAATTAGATTTTTTTCACTGTCGTTTAAAAAATTATACAAGATAACTTGCATTTTATTTAACCATTGTGTTACTGAATTCTACTGTTAAACTGCCATGGTGCCTTTACATCTTGGTTTTTGGAAGTTGGAATTGGAAACCCTAAAATTAACCCAATTAAAATCATAATATATGTGTTTGATTAAGATATTCAGTTCAGTGAATGGTAACAGCAGAATAGGCCACTTTTTTTTTCTTTTAGCGTAGATGACGCTAATATCTAGCAAAAGACCAAAGTAGGCTAGCTTTTATTTTCAAACAACACCCCATCATGCACCGCTCTTGCATTGGCGCCTGACAGTAATTACTGCGTGTGTTAATCACTCATCCTCCCTTTGCCATCCCAGACGTCGAATGTCAATAACTTAGATTCTACGTCATGGACTCTTAAACATAAGGTCTATGTTGCACTGACGAGGGGAAACCATAATATTAGTAATAGCACCATCCTCACTATAACGTCTTTGAGTATAATATGCAAGAGCAACTTGCTAACGTTTTGAAACGTCTGCTATCGGGGGATACGGAAGTGCACCCGTCAAATCGAGGAAAGACCAAAATATAAGTGACAAAAAGAACAGCGTCTTTTCAATATTCGACAAATTTTTAGAGTAAATTATAACATATTGTCTCCGACTGTAGGCAAGGGGTCATCCATAAATTACTCCACAAGCATTTCATGATTTTTTTAGCCTAAACAAATATTATTGATGTTTTATACATAAATACCAAATACCGTTGTTCCAGAATCACAAAACCAGTCGAGCGGAAAGCTCAAAATCAAAAGACGTGAATATAACGAATCAGTGTTAAATGGAAACGCGCTGAAATCAGCGGAAATATTCGAAAACATCAGGGGGTGGTTAGATCAACGGCGGCGGAACAAAAACATTTCATTACACGAAATAATAAGAGAAAACGGTACCAGAGTGAAGTCAGCAGAACTATAAGATGGAGAGGGGAAAGGGGGAGTGCACCTCATTCATCCCACCGTCTAGACGGGGCGGAAAAATGAAAATCCTGAAAGCGCTTGCAGCAGTGTTTTTGTATAAAGAAATATTGTCATCAAAAGACACGGATGGTAGAAAAATATAATCATACCTTGTTTTAGAATAATGGTAAGTTCTTTTTTTAAACTGTAGCCGTAATTCTTCGGTGGCAGATAAACTGCACAAATAAGCCGATTCCTCCAACTTAATCAGGATTCTTTAGGGGATTAGGCTCATTATAACTTTATAGAAACAGCAAACACATTCATCTTTATTTTTTTAATAAAACATTATTTCCGGCGTGAAGATATATATCTTCTAGAAGTTAGATATTTTGAAACAAAATTGAAACCACACATGTAAAAAGAATTAGAAACTTAATAATATGTATAATGAATGCTAACGAATGACTTATCCTTCAGAACGCTTTTACTATCGGAATATCGTTAATAGCGACTCAGCGGCAAGGTTTCGCAAGGATGATATACCTATGAAATAGTGAAAGGTTAATCAAAATCCGTGACGCTGGTTAGAGGGAGCTAAATCCTAGGGAGCTAAAGGAAATGACAAAAGCAGAAAAAACAATAATAGGCATTTGTAATAGGGTGTTATTTAACGGGTTAGCATAGTATTCACATTTTTGCTAGCAGAAAAATATATTCTGTCAGTTGAAATATATGATTGGTCAGCAGACCATGGCTAGCAAACAATATCAAATCAATCGACAATTTTTTACATTCTGGACGGCTGTAATTATTTTTTATTAGCATAATAATCATATAAGCTGCAATGAGTGACGCATATTAAATACAATTTTGAACAGCACTTAGAGGGAAGCAACTAATCTAATTTTGTGAAGCATATAATAATAGCAATAATGACTGGCGCAAAATGGGCGCATTCCTTACAAAAATAATGAATGGGTATTTAGAGTAAACTAACTAATTAAATTAACTGCCTCCGTGTCCTAGTGGTTAGAGCGTTAGGCTCTCGATCCGAAGGTACTGGGTTCGATTCCCGGTGGGGACACTCTTAAATATTTCTTTGTGAGTTTTTCCCAGTTTGGTTAGGACATTGCAGGCCTGAATCACCTGATTGTCCGAAAGTAAGATGATTCCGTGCTTCGGAGGGCACGTTAAGCCGTCGGTCCCGGCTGCTACCTACAGTACTCATATAACACTCGCAAAATATCAAAATTCACACTAATTAACATAAAACAAGTTGTTATCACTGTAATTTGACAGCTACTAATCGCCGCAAAGACACCGAATGACAATACACGCACGCGATTGGCTACTAGTATCATGCGACTACTCTTGCTCTGCCCACTTTTAACGTACATTGCAGACTTTTCAATAAAAATGCAAACCAATTAGTTATTCTTCTAACCATGCTTTAAATACGCAAACCGATCAAATGAACTGCTAACCAGACAAATATTTCTTGCTGACCAATCCTGAATCTTTCTGATCAAGTAGTTATTTTGGGGATAGACTGTTTATTTGACATACACATATTATTTTAAGCTGACTGTATATGATTAAATTACTGATCATTATCAAGATTATTTGCGAAACAAGGATTGCCGATTGTTTTATTTTTCTTGCATACAAAATCTTTAAATGCTGATCAAACGATAAAAATACTGATTTTTGTGGCTAACCAAATTTTTTTATGGCTGACCTTTTAATTACTTCTCTTTGTAATATAATCACAAATGTGTAATATAATTTGCTCTTCCATACGGTTTTTTGTAAAGAGTTAATAAAAATACTCAAAATGAATTATGTGTGTGTATAACTTTATAAAGTTGTTTATACATTTATATATTCGAATACCAAACGTGTTGGGGTTAACTATTTATCTACTGAATGTGCATTAATCTCACACTTAATTGATCAAAGATATATGTTAAATGTGAACGTTAATTAATAAGCACTTAAGATTTTAGCTCGATCATAGTTACGTTTCTCCTTGTCATAAATATTGAATCGTTAAACATATGAAGGAATAATAACATTATTATCTGTACTAATATTATATAGATTTGATTGCTTATTTGAATATGCCCCAAAAAAAACTAGATCGATTTAAAATAAAAAAATAATTAAAATATTCTATAAATGTAATCGATATCTATTATGAAATATTTGACTGTTCAATCTATTAGGGTTTTGTGTAATTAAGTTGATGACAAGATAATAAATGTTGCAAATGTCGGAAAAAATCATGACATCTAGAAAATTACTACGAGCGGTACATATAATTGCATTCATACGAACCACCCGTGGCACGTTCCCAGTAATTTATATTCCCGACATACTAGTTCCTTAACTGTCTCGAAAATATGGAATATCTAACCATTCCCCGAGAGATAAACGAGCGAAAATACTGACTAGCATTCCGTGAAGGAATACGCTCTGTAAACGGAATGAAATGCCGGATATGAAGAATATTTTCTTGATTTCAAGACAGAAATTCATAAAATACAACATATTTGGTTACGCACCAGGAATAAACGAGATTCCATCAACAATAAGGAACTAATGAAAATAAACTCACGATTTTTCTAACACTACCTACCATTTGCCTATTTGAAACTGCTTGGTCTAAGCGCTTCCTAATGAAAATGTATCATAGATGGCGGTTATAAAATAATTTGCGTATGCTTTATTTGTAGAAATATCTAAATATCATAGTTTTGCAATAAAAGTAATGAATTTCCGAGAAGTAACGCCCAATCCTACTAAACAATATCAATCTGATTAGGAGTCCGATTAACCATTGAGTTCAAAAATTTACTACACTACAAACCTTGAACCGTCGGCTACTGTTATGTTATAACCTTGAGAGTACATTAAAGTTTCGCCTTATTATATGAGTCATGCTGTATCGCCTATGAAAGTAAGTTGCATACTGCCAAAGCGAATTACCATTACTAATCAAAAGGCCAAATGCAATAAATTTAGAGTTACATAATCGCAAACAAGTTCTCAATATGTCATGATTAAACGAGATCCTATTGTATCCATTGCATATATAATTTCTATGTTAATAATTAACATGTTATTTGTCAGTGAAATAACGGTAAATTTTGAGAGATTCTGAATTACGATTTAGTCTGCTGATACAACCCTGAATTTCTGGAGGTATGATGATATTAATAGAATTTGTCGTATCAAAATATGGCGGCTTTAATGCGAAATAACCGTTCAGGTCAATGAGCCGTGATGTTTTCGTATAACAACATTAAAACAGATTTCACGAACACAACGTAGATATGTCTGGGTGCAATAGACGCATATTTTCAAGTTGATGATACTGAGAAAAATAACTCATGACAATACATTAATGGAAACATGAAATTAGCATTACTATAAAAGTCTATTGATAAGTTATATGGAACAACACTGTTATCCTTGATTCAGTGTGCATCGATTCAGTTAAAAATTTATCCCATATATATTGAGATAATTTGTAGGCAATTAATCGAGAATGAAATGATAAAATGGATTGTTGTATAGAAAAGGAAGGTGTAAGTTAAAACATCTTTTAAACTTCACCATTACAATGCCGGCAAACATCAAAAACTGTAATAAACTCAAATTTATAGCTCTTAAACCCGTTCAAAAGCTGTTGCACGGACATAAATAAATGATTTCTCGTAATGAAGGAAGGATATGTTACCAAGGTACGTACGCCTACTACTACCATTATTATCAGGCTTGTAAGTTTCTGTGATGGCAGGAAGGCTGTATTCCGTAACTACACTACATATTACTGATTAACTTAAAATTAAAGTTTAATTTAGAAAGATGCAGTTTGTTCTTATAATTAAAGTTTAATTTAGAAAGCTGCAGTTTGTTCAGTCTGGGTGTATCATAGCGAATATTTTTGAGTCGTTGATTCGCAAGAAATGAGCTTATATGATACCTGAACTGGCAACTACCACGTTTTACTTTGCGCTTTTGTTAGGTATATTACCAGGTTAGGATACTATTAAACCAATTGAACCGTATGGAGTAAAAAAAAACTTAAATGCGTTTTGGATGTATATTCCAAATTACACTAGAATTATAGACAGTGAATGATAAAAATACCTTTAGGATCTGAGGAGAACTATTAGGATCGAAAGCATATCCAAACACTGCTTTATGTCGAAATTTCTAAAACAATAGATCGATTTGCAAAGGTGAAAATATTCAATCGATCCGGTGCTAATTAACTCAAGCGGACAACAAAGAGAACACAAACCTTAATTTCATTGAATACTGTCAACCGTAACCATTGTCGTCGCGGTAATGGCTTCGCGATAGTCGCGGTACAGTTAGTCATTAGATAACAGGGTGAACGATAATTGTTATAGGAACACCTGATATTAAAGGTTTTGTTATGTCAATTGACAAAACGAGCGATTTTTTTTTACAGCAACTACAATTGTTTTATTACCTTCGTCCACTCTGACAAATTATTTACGAGTTAGGAGATTTATAATAACTTTCTGATTTTATTGTACGAAGATTTTACCCTTAATGGTTTGAGTCTCGGCAGAAGTTTTGTCTCCATTTATGTGGTCGATAAATATCTTGTTGAATTAAAGTCATTTCTGGTTTCACTTTAAGGAGGTCTTATTTTTAAGACTCGGTGATAAAATAGATATTATTCCTATTAGTAACAGACAAAACCGGATTTTCGGGGAGCCAGACGACTGTTCTTAATGTCTTAAAACGTGTTCTAGAAATTATTATTAGTGAAAATTTTCACTGGCTAAATAAATTAACAGATGTGTACCTAACATGCTAAACAAACACATTTGAACCGTGCTTCAACCCAGGTCAAACTTTAACTGGCACACGCATTCTTCAACCGAGATAATAATGTTTTGTGTCAAAAATAGCAACATTAAAATATTATCTGTATGTTTACTGGTTAAGATTATATTGAAGATTTAGAACGGTCGTAACTGTAGGGCTCTGAATATTTTTGTGACCTTACTGTTATGCTATTTGCTTCCATTTTGAAGGGTCTGTACCTAACAAGTATAAAATATTACTTTTATATTTTATCACTCACGCATCTGCCTATATAATTGTTCGTCTATTACAGCTAATTGGATCCGCAACCATTGATGCTGAGTTGAAATTTGGTTTGATTATAACGAGTAAAGAATGTTAAACTCGTTGCAATATTCGAACAATATTAACGTCATGTCTTGCTTTTGAATAAATACATCTAATTGCAGATTTAATGTTTATTTTGTCAAGGTATGAGATTTTTAACTTCCTTTATTGTTTGCATAAACCTAGTATTTGTGATCCTAAAAATATGCTTTCATGCAAATATGCTGTCATATCACTTACCTGATTTATATAAAAAAATGAATATAAAATCCATTTATAACAATGATTTTCTCCGTAATGATGATTTATATTCTCAGTACGTACCTAAAACAAACAAAAAATACTATTAGTAATTCTCGAACAATAGAAATTATCAAAATATATGGTTTTACAATTATATTACAATAGGTAATTACCTATTCAATAAAAAAAAAAATTGACCTTGTATTTGTACAGATAGTGATTATGCATCCATTAGGTTTATACATTTGCCATTTTCATACAATAAATTGCTAAATTGTTTTGTAAGCTAAAGAAAAAAAAAAGGTGTCTTTATTTTAATCAGGCTGAGATTGAATCCGTATAACAAATTATATTTAAATCTGTTCATTACTTTTGATAGAGTAACAACATACATACACACAAAAATTCTCATTATAATGTGTTAGACGGATTAATAACGGTGGTAGTCTTATTCTACTATAAAATTTTAGGGTAGGTGCCAAGGATATTCTACTTGGTTTGTGGATATTCGACGGAAAATGCGTCGCGTCTCGTCGGTCATGAAACTTCAGAACTTACACACTCAATGGATGGTCCGTCACGTACTAAAACATACTTAACGCAGTACCCTCGGATACAATTCTTAATGTTTTATCAATGTGTATAAAATACATAATTCGACTTGGGTTGTTGAAAAACAAATCAAAGAGACAAACTATTTTAACTCCGTTGATCACCCTCGCGTTTTAAGAAGACATTAAATCATTAAAATTAACAATGAACTGAAAATGTAATAATCTCACATCTACAAGAAAGATGAGCAATTTTAATTATCGTATTTCTATATAATCATAAGACTCTTTAAGAGTTTATACGAACATCAACCTGCATTTTTAAAATACACGTCAAGCAATTTGCACCAAGTTGGATAGTAAAAAAAACTGCTATTAATTGTGGTTTTGCATTTTCCGCGTGTTTCTTTTCTTAGTTTCTCAAGACACGTTTATTACACTATTTTAGATCACTATGACAACGAGGAAAGAATTGAATGTTTGTTTGTATCGAATAGACGCCGATACTACTGGACCGATTTAAACATTATTTCACCTACCGGAATCTACATCATACGCGGATGACTAACACCCGGTTTCTTAATTGAGTATTTAAAGTTCAGCACGTTTCAAACTTAAAGGTCACTTAAAGGGGTTTTTCTTTTTTTTTTCAATAATAATCTGTGGGTATTCAAATCTAGGACTTCTTGCCTTGTGAAAAATAAAATACTTAAGTTATTGAGAATAATTAGTTGTAATTTCATACTTTCAGCCCATAGGCTCTAATTTACGCGGGCGAGGTCGAGGTAAATCATTTAGTTATATTATATGACTGGGATTGCTACAAGAATATTTTTAGCACGAAAAATAAATTTAAAGTAAAGTTGTAAAGTTTCTATGTAAGGAACTATTTGCAAGTACTTACTGGAATGTATACCTACTAGGAAATCTTAAATATTAGTAAATTAGATGCGAAATTTTTGAATTTGCCTATATTCTCACAAAATAAGAGAATTTTAAAGTTATTTTAGAACTTAAGAAATATTAAAATTAAATAAGAGTGCTGTGGAACTCTAAAATAATTATAAAAATTAAGCGTAAGATAAAGCCTATACAAGACATCTGTAGGAAGTGTAATAGATAGATGAAAACACTAAAAACTTTAAGGTAAATAGTTTATCTTTTCAAATCCACTGACCCGTTTTTTAAGTCAACAAAATGTAGTATTTCCCCTGTTATTGTACAAACGTAGAAATTACTGAGACGTACCTTGACTCGGGTGTAAAACTGTTAAAGCAATGAGGTTGCACGCGACATCTTGACTTATCGATGTCATGACCTACACATAAATGTAAACGTCTTGCGTTACGTACATACATCTCAGTCCCCTGGCTTCCCACAGAAGCCGGTGCATTTTACACTCGAACGAGTTGCAGGGGAGTGAGTGACACGAACAACCCACGGAGGTTGCACGCAACATCCTCATTCATGTATCGATGCCGCGACCTACGCACGGTTACGCACTATTTCTAATCGAATTATACTTGCATGGTTATATAACTCTAATAATAACTTGACTTAGATATTTATAGCATGGTATTATTAAAAGAAAATGTGATTTGAAACATCAAAATATTACTAAATGGGCATGCAAAATTACTAACTGTACAGCGAAATGCATGATTACGATCGACTGTTCCATCAGTACCTAAATCTAGAAAATATGAAATCAATGGCTCTGATTTTTTACTTAATAAACAGCGATTCTTACATTCAAAGTAATACAAAAATACTAAATCGGTCAGAATTAGCTTAAATTAAACATAATATTACTATCGATATTTTATCAGTGCAGTCCGTTAATCGTTTGCGAATCACAAATCGATAAATAGGTCGATAAGATTACACGTAAAAAGTAGCCGATATGAACGTACAAGGAGGTCGTACAATAATAACCTTGTACCACTTGAGGTAAAAGAAAATTTCTACCATAATATCGTCAACCCAAAACAATAATTAATGGTTACC
The DNA here is from genome assembly GCA_918026875.4 of Diatraea saccharalis. NCBI lineage: Eukaryota > Metazoa > Arthropoda > Insecta > Lepidoptera > Crambidae > Diatraea > Diatraea saccharalis. The sequence continues at coordinate 12,473,573 of OU893337.1, forward strand.
GTTGGAACAATTCCTAACGACCTCGCTGCCCGACCACGATGATCGGCTACCTCAACAAAACCAAATAGGAAGACACGCGGAACGATCAGTTGCATTCACTTGGTTTAATTTAGAACGCATGGACAAATGGCTGATTATACACTAAAGGGCCACATAATTATGTGCCCGACGCCATCCATTATTAAGAGGTCAATTTTGATCAGTATTTTGGCGAATAAAAGTTATTACGAGCCATTTTTTATAAAAGTGATTTTGACTTTACTGCAAAGAGATTTCAGTATTTTTCAAATTAAAATAATAAAAATTTAATAAGAAATAGCCTATATTACCCGTGTATAATGTAGCTTCCCGTAGCTGAAAAAAAAATCGAAATACGGCTAGTAGTTTCGGAGCTTTTTCAACGCAAACAATCTATTCTCTTATAATAATAATATAGATAGAATATTTATAGATTTCAACACCGCAAATGCACGAAGGTTCACAGAAATAGAGGTAAATTCATATGTCACGTTCCAAATCAGATTTCGTCCTGTGGTTTCCGTTCGCGCCATGTCCCGTTCTGTAATCGCCAATGCTGATGTTTCAACAATTTACCCGACATTTTTCCCCCTACTTGAAATCGTTATTTAGCTGCTGCATAGCAAAATACGAGTACATTCAACCCAATCAAATTCACTATAGTTATGTGCATCTGTTGTAATTTAAGTAATGTTTCGACAAATTTGTCTCAGACCTTTGAGTTTTAGAAAGATGTAATTAGAGCAATGTCGTAAAGAATAGTAGACAATCTTTTCCTTCTTCTACCCATCCAAGATAATATGTTTTTTTAACTCGATAAAATCTTAATCAAAGAGTTCAATACCCGATTAAATAAGAACGCTGTGCTTGTGTTTGCGATTTCAATTAGTACAAAAAGAACAAAATTTTTGCATTTATAGATAGATACTTGAGGGAATTAACGCCATCCTGCGGTTACGTCTAGCATTCATGGTGTGTTTTGTCCATAGAAAATATACAAAACGTATCACGGTTCAACTCAGCTCTGCTGAGATCTAGGTTTTAAGAATGCATTCTCAGAATTGATTGCATTCAGACAATAAAAAGAAGCAGAACTACTAGACACTACAGTGTATAACATTGCAACATAGCATTCAATTAAAACTGCCACCCACTTACGATTTGTAAGCCTATATTGAAGTAAAACCTACGTTATATATAAATGACGCAAGAATGCATTTACCGAGCCTCTGCTTTCTGTGAACAAGTCAATACAGCAAACATTAATAATCGCGGTCGTGAGCACCTAGTGCTTCACAAGGACTATATATTCTACGCTATTAGACAATAAGCTTCGAAAACCAAACAATTAAGTTAAAAACATTTTCAATAGAAAATTAAAGATGGCACTAGATTCAATCCGAATATAAGTATAATTGTAGTACTATTTATACAAAATAATTTCAAATGACCCAAATTAAAATTGGTTATTCTTAGTTTAGAGAGTGGAAAATTGAATTGGCACATTGGAAAATAGTGATTGCATCACCTACATGAGAATTGAAGGATAGCCGGTATTACGGCAATTACAAAGATATTTATACTTCAAGTAATAAGCTAAGGATGAAATTAGTCAAAGGGACATCCTTATTACAATTCAATTACACGAGTTAATGAGAAATTCTTTTCCTTTTGCCGAATAGTTTTAAATTGTAAACGGATGGCGTGTTCGATCAAATGGAAAGTGATAATAATTACGAACATGCAAACAAGAATAACGATTAGGTATAACAGACCTCGAAATAACATCAATAATAAACTTAAAAACAATAAAGTTAATGCTAGCACCAAAAATCTTGCAACTGTTTTTGTATATAGAATATAGTCCAAATAAGCTGTGATTAAAAAAGAGAAAACTTCTTCATATTTCTAAGGGTTTTATGACTGCTAAAACGTGACTTTAGACATTTTCTCGATAGAAACTAAAATTCACAATGTTTTTGATTTTCCCTCGTAAATATACTATCTTTTATAGTGGGACATTCATGAATATTCGAGTCACTTTGTAGCCCAGGAATATATATTTTTAGCTCAATAACCATTATAGTTTGAGAGTAATAAAAAATAAAAAATAGAAACTGTCTGAAAAAGTCAAATAAAACCCAAAATATTGATGTATTACTAGATAAATATTTAAATATTTTTCCGTCCATCATGAAACTTTCACATACCATTAAAAGAAGCATTTAAAAAGTCACATAAGGCTCGATGGGAAACCAAACGTGCACGTAATCCTGTTTGAGCTTAAAAGGGCCTTCTCTCTATTGCGCAATCCATTGGACAAGCGTCCGCGCCCACACAATTTCGTAACAGGTGCTATGATACCGTTCCACTATTAGCAATTCCATGAGCCACCTACATAAAACAACATTCACATGATCCTAATAAAATTAACAAAATTGTTCACACAAACAATCCTCTGTCCACCAGATTAAAACTTGAAGCAAATGACGTTAAATTCGATAATGAGCACATAATTTCTCAAGTTAAGGATCCATTTGAAGCAGAATTATATACAAACTGATCAGCCGCACCACCAGATGAGGATCGTCTATATACTTAAAAAAAAAAGAATTAAAAAATAGCTTAAGTCAAAAAGAGAAGAAGGTAAAGTATATGCTATGCTAATCATGATTGTGATGATTTTAGACTGGAGTTACTTTCTACATTGCTTCCGTATGGAATGTAATATTTAAACGATTAAAGCTTATTAAAAGCGTTAAATACACATAGCGTTACGTTACATAACGTTGATTTATTCTTAAACGAAAAATCATAGTGATGATATTTTAAAGGTGAAGAAATTTATGTAAGTTTGCTAAAAGGGCGAAACTAAAAGGTCAACAAAGTTCACAGTAGAGAAGCCAATCAGAAACTTGATACTAGAGATGGGCCTGGTGCTCGTCTATTAATAGGTACTGAACTTACTTTATAATATTTGTTCAAACACAAGTATGCAATTAGTACGATTGCGATAATACTCGAATATATTTTAATGAATCATATCATCTATGTTGTAAATTACTCCACAACAAATCTTAAACAATAGGATTGCTCCAATTCATGCATTTCCATGTGCCCTTAGTAACTTTTAGTAAGCACACTATTTTGGTGTTCGAAATAAGTATTTCCTAATTGACATCGGGCGGATGGATCCTCTCACAGTAAACGCCCAGCCGGTATGAAACCACTGTCAACCATAACAGTTGGTTAGTGGAATGGTGGAAGACTCTACTGAAAATCAAGTTCAGGAACCAACTCTGGCAGTGAACCACAAAGATTAATATAAACGAAGGTATATTTCAAGAACTACTCGTTGAATGATGTTTCTAAGTCTTAACTTTATAAATGACCACTATTAATGATGGTGTTATTATTGATTATGTCCTAAATACAGACAAAATATAAGTAAATCTGAAAAACAGTAATAACACACAGAATATATAGTATGTTCATGGTAAAATTAGATGTTATACTATGAGAATATGGATCCTTTTACATGTTCAAGAGTCCCTTATAGTAGATTCGATATATTTGAGTGCGTTCACACTCCCGGCAGGTGGTCAGCTGAGATTACTCCTTACCAGCCCCATTATCTGTTAGTATGGTTACTATTTATTACTGTAATTATTTCTAAATGAGTTTGCCACACACGGTTATTGTTATAAATGAAATAGATACTAAAATGCACACTCCATCATTCAAGTGAAAATTTGGTCTGTCGTCATTCAAATCGAAAAAAGAAAATTTATGAACTTTTAAACTAATAACTGTACTGTTATTTGTTGTATGTTTCTTCATTAATTTATAGTTGTATATTGTCCTCCTCGTCGGCGCCGGCATAAACATACGGAAGCTGTATTTTTTTTTGTATATCAGTTACTACTGTTATATAACTGACAAGCAAATGTCCTTAATGAATTCCGATCGAAGATAAAACAAAATCATAAAATGACATCATTAAAACCTTATGCTAATAAAACCTATTGAATATAACCGTTACAATAACTGACAATTGGTGATTTTGCGAGTGTTTAGATCTCGTATAGTGATAATGTGTACAAACATGCACTTTTACTTTCGTCACGATAAAAATTTACTTAATCCGACGAAAAGATATGGAGTATGTGGTATAATATAGATTTAGAAGGCTGAAGACAAGAGATAGATTACATTTTTGCGGAAAATAGTCATTTCCCTTTAGCCAGCTGGAGTCAAACGTAGCAGCTAGTATACGAATGAATATTTAAGTAAAGAGTGAATAGGTACCGTTCTGGGCATGCTTGGCCCACCGTAGATCTCATTTATGTCCTTGGGCTCGATTGAGGTCAAGAGTGATCCTATTATAATAACAATAAATACAATTTTCAGTGTTACCAGCTGGTCTCCCGCAACTTCCACCGCATAAATTATGCCTATATAGAAATTATTTTCGTAGTATTTCCGATGATTAATTTCTAAAAAGTAACTAAAGTTAGAAATTGCACCACTTTATATTAGAAATTGTACCACTTTATATTATTAGTATAAATAACAATGATATACAGAATACGGAGACGCAAAGCATCAACGTTGCAAAATTCTAATAATCAAAGGAGCGCTAATAATCACGTAACCTCACCAGTTGTTTTCCTAATTATTTTTTCCGTTCACATAACAACAATAGCAAGTTCTTAGATATAGGCTATCAAAACGCCAATTAGCCTCTCCAGAATAGGTACACTCCTAAACTTCTAATCACTACCGATCAAGAGTTACTATTTAATTGGCTTTAGCCATTCGAGATCACTTCACAATTTCAAATCATAATACCTTCTAATGAAAAAAAAAACAGTAGGAAAATATTTCTTTTCTGAAATAGATATTTCACAATACGAACAAGCATTGAGTCGCCTGAGTTGGCGAAGCATTGATGCGACAAATTGTTCATTGTTAATTGCGCACAACAAAGTATACAAATCTTAAGTAGAATTATTGATTTGAAAAAAAATCTTTAGTTACGTTTTAAGAAAATTTTCTTTGCTATAAAATGTCTAGGGAATTCTTTTTATGGATCCAATATACTGTTTTAAAGGTATTCTTAGAGAGGGGTGTTACAAAATCGAAATAACACTAAGTATTATCACGTTTGATTAACTACGCATTCATAATGTTATAACATTATTTATCTTTAAAACAATGTTTTAAATAAATCTAAGATGGTTAGAGCAGTCGTCCATATTTCGGAAGGCAGTTACGAATCTAATTTCGGCCACCTGTGGCTGGTGAATTTTTAAATTGAGTACTTTGATTATTAACTACTTGAAAAAAATCTTATTTAAATATATATAAACAACGTTTGACATTACAAAATATTTATTTTCTATTCGTAATAAGGTACCTATATTATTTATTATGACAATAACACGTTTACAAGACACATAAGATAACATACTGTTATATAATTAAATAACTGAACAACAAACGATTACATGATGAATGGGGTATGTATTCTACGAGTATACTAGACTGCTCCTATTAATGCATCGTAAGCTAAAGGATTTCGTAACCGTTCTCAGTATGTCACTTACTAGTTGTTTTACCGCGAGTTCGCCCGTGTAAAATGTAGCTTTCCATAATGTATTTTAATCACCTTTTTTTCTAATCTTGTTTAACTATTTAGTCGAAACGATTTTTTTATCAGTGCTAAATATAAATTTAAGTTGCTCTTGCCTTTAATTCTTTCTGTTCGTTGTATATCAATCCGTTTCTCCACGGATCTCAACGCAGTTTTCATCGCAGGATGCCTTGTGAAGGGTTCATTCAAATAATTTAAATTGAATTCTAATAAAGTGGGTGGACCATGGAAGGCCACTGTAACGAATAGATGCTTTGTTTTATTGTGTATTGTTTCTTTTTATTCTATGTGTAATCACTGCTTATTAAACTTAATTATTTTAAGCCCTTCTACACTACCTTGCAAGAAACCGGACTCCATGCAAGACGAATATTACAATTCGTCGTTAAACTAAGAACTAAAGTTGTAATAATTAAAATATACGCTTATCTTGGAATCTGAGTGATTGTGATTTCCATAATACTTAATATCAAAAACAGAGTATTTAAAAAATTTATATCATTAGTTTGTAAAATTTTAATTAGCTTTCCGCCAGCAGCTTCGCCCACGTGGACACTAGGGTCCCCGATGGAAGTGTAAAGAAATTTCATCTATATAAAAGAGTAGCAAACAAACATACATGCATACAGATAATTCGGAACATTTAATATATTTCGGAATTTTATTGAAATCATATTTGTGAAGATTTATCTGTGAATCAGATGTAGTGCCAAGTCCTACCTATATTGCATCACAAACTATCGAAAAATACGTTTCTTCGAAGTCGAATTAGCATATCAAAAACTGCAGTAATTACGTTTTCGGAGAAATAGAATAGACTGTTAGGTGCCATTTTAATTTCTTACTAGTAGTACTTATATCTGTGTATACTCACAAGCTTTCGCATTTATAATATAAGGAGGATTTATAATTCATTTTCATCACCTATTAGATTTAGTTCGAACGTGATCAAATAAGTTGATCCCTTTGACCATTTGACCTAATAGTCGAACTGCACCGAGCCATCGAGAGAAAGTAGCTTTCACACAGCGGAAGTACGCAACGGACAGACTGACAAAGGCACATACTTTTATACATCGAGTTCGGATAGGTATTTGTTGTACCTAACTCTAAATTGTAAACTGATTATATTATATTATTGATAGAAAATTAATTGAAAACGATTTATTTATTCTAGTGCAGAAGTCAATGTAATCATTTTAAGTATAGAGTATCAAAAGAATAACTATAATCTAAAAAGCCCCGATCACAGATGCCATTATTCACATATTATAATTAGTAACAGGTTCTGATAATCACATTCCTGCTTTACTGTACATCTATATCAAAAATTATTTTACATAAAAGCTACCCACAGGAATCGAACAGAGAATTTAGTAATCAATAGAAAAAGTGACCAATCACAACCTTGCTTTCCACATAATGTTGGAACTTGACTATTAACAAGAAGCTTTTTTATTAGTCCAAATAGGCCAAATAAAACCAACCAGTGTTTGGTCAAGCATATTGATTAAACATGGCATTTACTTCTCAAACATGACAAACACGTAAACACTAAAACGAATAGCACAAGTTTCTTGTTAATAGCCAAGTAAAGTGTCACCGTAAAGCATAACATTATATTGCTCAGCAAACATTTACGAAACCTTACGCTTGAAGACTGGCAGTTGATGCATTCATTTTTTTTCTCATTTCCTTATTTATGATCTCGATACGGAAAATGCGACAGGAAAATGATCAATAAGTAGAATTCATAACATAAATTGTAAAAACACATAATGGAGGTTACACCTGTGCTAAGTTCAGTCTAATCAAAGAAAAATATGCTACGTAAAATCTTGATCAAAGTGGTCTCTGGTAAAATAAAGACAACCATAGAAAATAGTATGCTTACAAAATTATATCACAGTACTATCACTGCAATAACAATAGACAAGAAATATACTCTGGCCCTAAACGACCCTGTTCCCACAAACAGTCATTATGTTAAAAAAATACGGTTACGATTTCGTTGACTCTTTCATGATGATAACTATATGAAATCAGAGCAAACATTAAAACGGTTTATGTTATTTGCACAACTGATTCAAATAGTAGATTACACCTGCACAAAATTTGAACAAACGCATTTATTTAGGTAATACAAGGTTATTCGGAAATCAATTATTTGGTAGCTGTTGAAAGCAACGGCTTTTCTTTCACTGACGATATATACAGTGAAATAGGGGATATTATAATATCATAAATAAATTCTTTAAAAAAATAATAAATAAAGATACAAGGATACATTCAACGGGCACCATGACGTCTGAGGTAGGTATACAAAACCTGGGTTTCAGGCACCAGTTTCTTCTACTGGCTTATGAAAACATCCAAGTGATATATATTATATATCATTCCGAGAAGAAAAATGGAAAGAAAAACAATGGAGCTTAATAAGTGTGATAGTATTCTTAATAAAAAATCCACTTGGTCCCTGGCAGCAGCGAGTGTGTATAAATGTTTAGTATGATATACTTTGAAAAACACCAAGATTTAAACTCTGTTTGAGGGAAATAAAAGCTAATAGCTCAACTAATATTAATTCTGTTAATTGAGTAATGCTTCGGTATCATTATAATCAAGAGTTAATAGCAATTTTTTTAACTTATATTTAGGATATATATTGATTATTTTATTTATCTTATTGTTTAAGTGAATTAACATGTTTGTTTGCTGATGCCTTGCGAAGGCCGCCAGACATCTAAGAGGTAAGCATATGTTAGCAATAGTACGTTTGTTTATGCTGCCTATATATCATTTGTTTGTACATGTAAGTAAAGTTGTTTAATAGTTAACACATGACAGTTATTGTAAACTAGCGAGATACCTGTAAGGACTAAAAGTCATAACTTTAAGAATGATCTCTGTGCTGTTTCTAGTTTAACAAAAATAACATAACCATAACAATACCTTAATATAATAAGAAAGAAGAGACCGAGCTAAAGCATAATAAACAGAACTCAAAAGATCAAAATCAGTCACAAACCTCAGTCTAAAAACCCACGAAGTTTCCTTATACGAGTGGTAGTCAGACGAATATGTGAACTAAACTTTAAGCTATAGTCTATTTGAATGCCGAGATATTATTTAATGTTAGCAGCTTTGAATATTGACAAGAATTAACAATTCACAACCTGCCATAGATCACATAAATGAACTTTCATGTCTATATCAGCCAGATCCAATTTTGCTATCGAGGACTGTAGATATTTAGATTTGGCTATATTAAAATTATTAATCTGTCATGATAATACAAAAAGGTTACATACTAAAATATGTAAACTAGTTTTATTATAGTTGTAGTATAATAAATATACGTAAAATAAATAGTAACTTCTTATCATAATATATTGAGTATCATAGAACATCTCTATGTTCAAAAGGTTTAGAACTTCTGTTTAAGTTTGCGTGTCTCATCCGACAGATAGATTTCTATCAATAAATGATGATATATTTCATTCATTTTTATAACTTTAAATGCTCATAGCAAAGCCTCTGATTATAAGCTGATGTTTGATAACAGATAGCCAATTTACAAATACCAAAGAGCTCTTAATAGGTAGATGGATAAATATAGCTTATAACATCACGCTAAAAATAAGTATCATTGATTAAAAGTAACGAAATGCAACGTATGAATAATTATAATATGATTACAAGTTTCAAAATTCTTAATAATATATGTCCGTTGAAATTTCCAACTCACATACTAACCAAAAAAAAAACACTTGAAACGCAATATGAAATTGATAATTTCATAAAAATCCTACATCAAACATTAAAACGTACGGACACGCGAAATTCTACACGCAACGTTCTATTTATAGCGGCCAAATATAATTTGTATCTACAAATAATAATAAATAAAAAAAATAATGTTAGCAAGACAAATAAGACGAATTTAGTTGAATTTTTTTTTACATGTCTAGGTTTAGATAATTATAATATTCTATCCTTCCGCATCTAAATAATTTTTAGTAATTTAATAATATGCAAAAAGTATCGGTTTGAAGAAAGAACATTTCAAGGCTATATTATTATGGTTTTGGATTTAAAAAGTTCTATATCAATGAAACCATCAAAACATCTAAATCTGTTTATCAGGGAATAGCATATTTATTTAAACATAAGATAATAAAAGCTATTTCGACTTTATTTCTTATAATAAAACAAGGACATAATCATTACATTTCATTGTAGGACATAACATTATTTTATTTTCGAACTTTAAAATAGCACTAAGAAATATACTGCGAAGCCTCGCAAAGAGCTACAATTGCATCAATTGTGAGTTATCATTGTTGCACATTATCTTATTATGCGCCCGGTGAATGTGAAAATAAAAGAAACCCGCCCCATTTCTCGTCTCATCCGTTTTAACAATAATTTGTTAGAGACAAAATAAAAGATGAGAACCCAAAAACCGAATTGTACAATAATGAAAACATCCATAACAACGAATTGAACAGGGTTCAGCTTTTTACGAAGAATGAGGAAAAGTCGCAGCAATAAAACAATGTAGGTAATATTCTCATTTAAAAATCAAAATGAACGTCACAAACCAAATGCAAAACAAACATTTCCCACTCATAATAGATATCAATCAATGATCCCAAAATATCTGGCCGGAAGCAAAACCCCTACCCATCCACCGTTGATTACCTTGACAGCGGAGGAACTCATTATACTAAATTTGTACCAAAGCTATCCCACTACAGAGCTAATGCATTTAAGCACTTAGGGAAAATAAGCTATATTTAAAACAGTTCCTCTATTGACAGAGGGATATATACGAATAATTCTGGAGAAATGATTAACGAACGAAGCTATTAGTGAAGCAAATAAAATCAGAACGCTCGATCGAAGTAAATATAACAATATATGGTTTTAAAAAAGAATCTCGGAAATACGACGACAGGCCGCATGCATTTGCAATTCAAAAGAGAAAATTAGATGAAATAATCGTAACCAGCAAACCGAGACGCTGATTAGGGACAGATAGTGATTAATTGCACATAAAAATGTATCAGATGATGTCTATTAAGACGTTGCGAATGTGATAGGTGTACAATATCACGTGAAAACATTAACTACAAACCCAAGTCTATTAGTACAGACTGATGAGTGTTTTTACGTTATTTGGTGAGTAAATTATCATCAAACAGAAAATACGCAAAAGTCAACTGTATGTTCGAATTATAAAGTTTATTCAATAGTGGACTTAAATAATATACCAAACGTTGAAAAACGATATAGTGAAACATAGCATTTTGTAACCACGAATCAGAGAGCCCGATGCTTAGAAACGTGACTAACCTCCAGACGCGGGGTTATGGAATTAACAAAAAAGACAATTTTGCGATGGTGGTAAAAAATAAAAAATGTCACGTACAATATTAAATTGTTTGTATCATATAATAATATAAAGAAATATAAAGTCTATTATATTTTATGTTTACCCTTACCTAGGTAAATTATTTTTTCTCTATGTGGAATAAAACTCTAAAATAGCAACTAAAAAAGATCCATTTCAATATTCATCTATAAAATATTATTATATTATTTATCAGTGTTAAATAAAACAAATAGTCAAATAAAATTTAAAAAAATCAGGATGTATTAGGTTTATCATCATAAGAGCAATAAAAAAAACAGTAACGCTCAAAAGCGCACGAGCACGTATAAAAAGAGTTTTACAAATGAACTTGATGAAATCCTGCTGATTGCCGACAAAGATATAACATAACATGGAACATGGATATTTAAAGCCCTTTTTGAACAAACATCATATGCATACATAATAAGCAATGTTTTCTACACTAGATTAATTGTAATACCAAAACTAGCCTATCCTAGAGCAGAACAATTTGAATAACTATATATTGTCTGTAATATATCTCCTGTAAATGGTAGTGATTCTACCGGAGATTCACATTTTCACAACTTAAACAATATCGGTAACACATACATATCATTTGCCAAACGGCCATTTTATCATTAAAAATACTACAAATGCCAATTAAGCGATACAAAAAACATTTCATGTCTAATTAAGATAAACAGTAGGAAGTGTTTAACTACACTAGTTTAGATAAACATTACAATATTACATATATTTCAAGATATATCGCTCCTAAGGCAAATAACTTCCTTGCTTTCTGAGAACTTCCCGGAATACAAAAGAAGGTGAAACCTGGCTATAAATAAATCGGACAGATCTTACCACTTTCTGTTAGAAATGACGCTACGTCCTCACTGAATGGTAATTCGATTTCAATTGGGATCTCTATTTGCATATCAATTACGCGAATAATATCACAAGTTTTCATTTGTGAATAAAACAATCGCTATAGGAAGCTATTAAAAATTCTTTCTACTTCAAATATTATTTGAAAACCGGTAAAAGATCAGCGCATAAATAAAAATATAATAACGATGATGTAGAAAAGCAGTGGAAGAATAGCATATGATTGATACATATGGCGTTCGTTGCAAGATATCTTAGCATTAGACGTTAAGCTCTAAAGACGATTACCCTAATATAATTCATCTCGAAACTAAAAGTCCTGGCCTCACAAATATATAGCAACAAGAATGCATTCAATAAAGTCTCCGGAATATGAAACTAGAACTAGATAATGATATAATAAGAAGGATCAGAACTATTACTGTTGTCGTCAGTGTTAAACATATAGGCAGTCAGTTAAGTCCTTTTAGATTCATCATACATATGACACATGTCGATTCTTAATGCTAATTTGTCTCAAGAGAAAGTCCTTACGAGTCAGTCTCGCGTGACGTATTATTATCAGTTTCATCAACACACGAGTACAATAAAAGCGTTATGTAATAATCCAGTTCCTACAAATTAATATGCAACTAAAACTTTTAAATATTGTCGTCAGTGATTAGTTGTGCAAATCAAGAAAGCAGTTCATGAAACTTATGATATAAATGAAATTGATAATAATCACAAATATTTCTTGGTTTTATCACTTGTTTGTGTAATTGAGATTTAGTTTCACATTATTAAATCAAATAAGACACACTTTGTTTCAAAACAACAAAAAATTATTACAAACGATAGTCATTTCTCAAGTCCGCGTGTCGTCACAGCAATTATTTTGATAAGATAATAAAAGGTGTTGCATTGATTTCGTCAACGAACTAAATAGTCTTTAAATTACAAATGCTACCCATGAAAAAAAAAACAATTGCTAGGTTTGTTTGCGGAACGGTTAATTAACCATTCAAATTACACGGTCGGTGTTCTTTTGAATTAATTACTGGAGCAGTAACACAAACCAGTATCATCGATGGTGGTTTATTTGTAACGTCAAATTTATAAAATACAAACAATAAAACTCTTATATAAAGTAGGTACGCATTGATTTACTATTTAACTTATTTTAATACTGCAGTATATGTCAATTTAAAATAAAGGTGTTCTTTCTTTTTTATCAGCTTTGCTTTAATGATTTTTATCATCAAATTTGTTAAATATTAATTTAATTTCAAAAGTCATCTACTTTAAACAATTATCTATGTGATAACATTATTAATTTGAGTCGTAATAAACAGTGTCTTTTGCCAAATAAGTACTCGAATTTCAATGTTACCGATTGGGTTTGTCGACCTCGTCTCTTCATTGAGGCGAGGGTAACCACCCCTCAAGTTGCCATCGTGTCGGGGATGGTGAGACCGCCGACGGGGCGCGACGGTCGCACACAGACGTAAAACACAAAAGATAGACACCAATTGATTTGCGCAACATCTCAAAATAAAATCCAACTTAAGCAAAAATAAATGATAATATATAAAGTTTGGTATTCAAATTTATTGAATAAACTACAACTGATTAAGAAGATATTGAGTTCAATTTATTAATAATATTACGTGAAGCAAAACTCACTTCTAATACAACGTCTCAAAAAGAGAATAAGAGGCCTATATTTACTATAAACCTATTGAAGGACCACTTAATATTAATGTAATCATACCGAATAATGAACACTAACAAACCAGAAATAGCATCGTGAATATCGTAGTACGTGCATACTCATACTTACTTGGGTTAAACAATACCAATAAAGACGCAGCGAAACCACCTGACACGAGAGTCAATCAAGGAAATCCATTTTCGCGGGCACTGCACTTGTAAGACAACCTTTGCGGTTAACACAAACGTTACTCATCAAGATCACTAGCTATATAATCGATATTGGATTAATGCAACTGCGTTTGGTACCGCATGAATATTGCAGAGTTGTTCGACTGTAGGTCGCGAGACCGTTTTCGGGATATCGATTTGGGTCCCGGGTTGCACTCCGTGTAATCTCCAACCTTCTGAATCGACACGAGGTATTTCAAAATTTTTTGGAAATAACCGATGGCTTTTTCATTGATGTTTGTTATGTTATTGATAAATCGCCGCGATCAGCTGTTGAACGATGAAGGGCGAGATACACGGTGTGCGAACAGGCGGGCGTGCTGCGCGCGACTGACGGCAAGTCAGCACGGGAGTATGGTGCGAGGCGCGCCCCGCTGACGAAGCCCGTTATACACATGGAAGTACTACAGAGATAAGTAAACAAACAACGTTTACGGCGGCTTCTACACTCGTTAACCAAGACGGCGACTACGGCGACGTTGAAATTCTAAAGGGTTTAGTTGACGTTTTGAATATAGAACTAATGACTTTTTGTTGAAGGGTTATATGTACGAATAATAAATCAATGCATTTGACAGATAAAAGAGCAGTTACAGTATAATACACTGATTCAATCAATTTCTTTTATTTTATTATCTACTTTAATTTTATTTTCTACAAATTTAAGATGAGTTTTCATGCTCGATGGGATTTCTAAGTTTGTGTCACTATGGTACCGTTAGAAAATAAACGACAAAACGAGGGACCTAAGGGACAATGCAAACAATGTCCAAGTCTCACGGCCTACCGTGAACCGGGTCACGCTCCTCTTTTGTATATTAGCACTATTGTTCAATTTACATCATGTACCTAAATAATCAGCGTTAAAAATCGGACGGTAGCAAGAAAAGTTATTGAAATTCATTTGTTAAATCACGATGGAATGTTAAGAATTACATTTGAATGATAACTTTAAACTATAAAGAATCATATCGGCATGATTTATGAATGACATAACATTATCTAGGACAAAGACAAAAGCGGCATATAAACGTTACGGTCATAGGATGGAGGATATGAATGAACAATGAAGAGCTGACCACAAAGGCAAATTGATGCCCGCGAACGATACATAATGAGTATTGTCACTCATGTTGTATAGATCAAAAACATTTTTAAAACAAAATATATGCACTGCAATACACTAGACAAGATGCAGAAACCTTAGATTCAACAAAAAAAAAGTATGTTAATTAAAGATTAGTGTTTTCTTCCTAGTTTCACAGTTACACAGAAATTCTTACCGAGTCACATTCTCGCAGATCAATTGAAATTGCAACATCTGCCGGGCGATCTATTCACCGAGTGACCTTTGCGCGTCCCGCATTAGCACGTGCGCTTGCACAACGTATTTGAAAGACTCGAAATAGCAAAAATCTGCCGGCATTTCCTTGAAATGCGAATGTCTACAACTGTACTAATATGGAAGGCAATTAAAAGCCATCGATGCGAATTACAGGAAGTTATTACGATTATTGTAATCGTAACTTAATACGATAAGTTCATCGCATTACAATAATTTTACTGTCAGTCTAGCAAGTACGGTTTACGTTTACGTTTACGTTTCTACCGAGAAACGTATGAGTACCTACGAGATGAGGCAGGACAGGTCACTATCCGGTTTCCAACATTCGGTATAACGGGATTAATTAAGGGTCTCAAAAATTTATTCGTCTAACGATAATCAGTTTCGCTGTCGTCTTTTTATGAGCTATCGAATTTCTCTAACAAGTACATTTATTATAATAACTATGGAAAAAAAAAACGAAACAACTTTTAAGCAGTTTTATCGCGTTTGTATTTTTCTTTTATTGATGTTTCGATCCCTTTCCAGGTTCCGTGTTCATTAAGACGTGTTGATTGTCTTTTTAATTAAGAGTATAGCTACCTTCAAAACAATACTATTGAACACGTTCACAATACGGAAAAATATATATTTTATAGAAACGTTTACATTTGTTAAATTAAATTATTTTAATGATACTTTTGACTTATTTATTTGCCTCTGGCTACCGTAAACTAAAACAAGTTCCAAATTTGGGAGTAGTGTCAGAGTAGAACTGGCGAAACAACTCGGACAAGAAAAGTGATTTGCTCCATTGATTTAATATTTACAGAATTGACTAACTGTACTTTTTGGTTTTACAATATATGATCTGGATTGAGATTTTATTTGACTAATTACTGGATCCCAAGCCAGTAGTATATTCCAACCTTTATCACTATAAAAATTCCGACTTTTTTTTTATTTCAATAGCCTCACATATCATTTTAGGGATGAATCTGTCCAATTGCAAGAATTTTTGGATTATCAAATCTTTTGTAATGGTTGGGTTCTTTTAACGCATGTTGTCACTCTGCAGATTTATTTTCGCGTCTATGCTTAACGTCAGCTACATGTTCCTAAACCCAAGTTACTATGCTCCTCTTTGTCTGTCGGATATTCACCAGCCTACAGATTGGTTCGGCACGTATCTAAGATACTCTCACTACTTCCAGATAAGACAAAAGTTTTTGTGGAGGATTCATAGTTTTCTCAGTGGGATTAAAGACGGACATCTCTCGGATAGTAAAACTATGGTCAGTTTTGATGTCCAGTACCAATACAGGACTGCATTGATATTACTAGGAGAAGGATGGCTTAACAATCTATGCCAATTGAATATGCAGAATTGGA
The DNA here is from genome assembly GCA_918026875.4 of Diatraea saccharalis. Taxonomy (NCBI): domain Eukaryota; kingdom Metazoa; phylum Arthropoda; class Insecta; order Lepidoptera; family Crambidae; genus Diatraea; species Diatraea saccharalis. The sequence goes on from OU893337.1 coordinate 12,490,175, forward strand.
ACATTGTCTTACATCGGGATACCTTCTGTAGAATGATGAATTTTATTTACAAGTAGATGGTGTGGCAATGAGCTTTTCTGTATCAGCCATAGTCGCCGATATTTTTTATGGATGACTTTGAGTGTATAAACGGTACGTAGATAATAACAAGCTGCATATTCCACGCCTCAGTAACAAAAAAACGGGCTAAGCCTACCACAGGCGAACGTCAATCTACTGTACTAAGTCAATAATTTTTTTTAAATTTAACTTAATACACGTTTCTATAAAATAAAAAATAAAATGTATTGTAATGAATAGTATTGTTTTGAAACTGGAAACGGTACGAAACGTCTATAAAAGAAAAATATTAAACCATTTAAAATCTGTTTCATTTACGATTAAAATATTAGTAATCAAAAATAAATGAAGTCGCACGTGGTCAGAGATTCACACGAGTGGACACTATAATGCGTTCTATTATAACAAACTATCTGCCAGTTGCACAAAAGTCCATTAAAATTTTCAATAGTTTAAAATGACATTACCCATAGTTTTTTGATATTCATTAGCGTTTAAAGGCGTCATTTAACCCTAATAAACGTTTGTGCAACTGACCATATGCGTTTATATGTAACTTATTAATAATAGCTACATCTACCATGCCTGTTTGATTATCAACCATACATTAACCCACATTGAAAACGTAACTCATAATGATTGCGTATGAAACGGAATCAGCTCACCGTGGCTTTGTGTCTTTGCACATTTCTGATGAAATCGAAATTCGTAAACATAATTTGACTGTTTAAAATAGTTACAGTGACTGTATCAAAAATTAACAGAGCGTAACATATCTGTTTAAGATCAATACCTAAATTGGTGAATTGAATAATGAAGATATTTCAAATCCTTGAAGAATTTTTCTTAAGGAGGGTTTAACTAATAACCTTTGCTTTGTATCTCTCAGCGACAGGGTTAAAATTGCGTAAAAAAATTGAGAATTTTAATTATCATTTCGTTAGAACAGAATCATGAAATTTTTAGAATTACTTTCTATATAAATAGCTGTTCCTGTATAAATTTACACAAAATAGAGTTGAACTTCTCAGATGAAAATTGTCACTTAGTGAATTAAGCGGTAGTAGAAATAAAACAAGAATAATAGGATTATACTCCGAGTTAAACAGTACGTGATACGAATGTTCAAGTTCACACCAACGATTCATAGTTAAGGGTTTCTCAAACAATCTTCAAACTAAAACCAGTCTAGACTCAGTCTAGACGTTTTGTCTAGTTGGGGTGACCCGTGGATGGAGTCCATATGACCGAATCGATTTTGTCCGGGGAGCAGTATACCGGATTAAATTCAATGAATGACTTAAGAATAGTCTGACAAAATTATTTGCAGTCAGCAGAGAAAATACTATAATGAAAATTTAAAAAAAAAATCCAACAAACTAAATTAGAGGAGGCGTATTCCGGATTGACTTTAATGATGTGATATACTGGCAGTTTTAATCACCAATCTAGGAATGAGTGGAACATATTTAATTTACAGCCGAGAAGCAAAGATGAATCGACGACATCCCTAGTCGCAATTACATTCGAGTGGTAAGTAGCGGCCATCTTAAAGAATTAGGAGGATTGCTAAGAGGTTTTTTTGAAAGAATACTATTGAAGGATGGATATGTTTTTTTTCTGTTTGGGTGGCTAACAAGCTACCTTTATTTCTGAAATGTTGAAATTCTACAACTATATCATTATTATTTTTGACTCGGTGTTAACACTTAACAATTCCAAAATTATTCTAATTATTCTTAATGAAAATTTTCATCATTATCGCAAGTATGTGGTTTGTAAAAAAAAAATCGGCTGTTAAAGAGGATTGCCTGAGCATTGATGAAAATACGCTCTGTAGTAGCGAAAAGGCAAGTGTTTGAAAAACTCGTCAATCCTGTTAGCTCCTGGGTAGCTCAGTGGTTTGAGCAGTCGCCCGGATTGGGAAAGGTCGTGAGTTGGAGTCCCAACCAGCCAGAGTCCCAGAGTCCCAACCAGAGAGTCAGGGAAAAGGATTTTTAAGCATTTATCATTAAGAATATCTGCTATAAAATTTACCAAAAAAAAAAATAGACGACTTACTAATTAAGGTATCGAAATGTAAACAGCAAATAAATAAATACTACTTAGAAATTATAAAACATGCAGTGAACCAATTGAACCGTTTACGCAACACAAACATTGTATTGACTTCACAATCGGCCGATGTGTCGGTATAAATACTAAAGTAAATTAACTAAACACACGGTGTTACTCGGTGGCGACATCGTTTCGCAAAAAAAATATATAACATTCCATTTATTATTTGTACTCCTTTTAGTTACCGCAATTTGGAGTATTCGAGACGGTTTTTGTTGGTATTAAGGTCGTTTAGTGCAACAAAAACGAACGCCTAAGTTTTTTGTGATTAAAAATATCACCAATTACGTTTTAGACGTGCGTATCTTAAAGCGTTGCCTACATGGAGAAGACTAGATGGTGCCATAGATAACGTGATAAAAATGAACTTGTTAACTATATTCGAGAAACCAAGATTATAATCTTGTATCCTTGTTTGCCTATCGGGTAAGTTTCGATAGTTATTATTTTTCTTAATTATCAATTTTAAGTGTTCAGATTTTCTTATGTAGGTAATCTTTACTTTAAAAGTTATTTGTCAGTAAAATATAGATCAATCTCATTATGTTTATAATAATGAACTTGATTTATTACCATATTAGCTTTCGCCCGCGTGGACCGTAGGGAAATGTTAAGTGGGATAAAAAGTATCCTATTATCTACGTCAGCTAATACCCTATCTGTATACCAAATTTCATCTAAATCCGTTCAGTAGTTTCGGCGTGATTGACCGAAACCATCCAAACAAAGAAACTTTCACATTTATAATATTAATAGGATAACGTAAATATAAGTAAGATCAATCGAAAAGTCAACTGATCAAATCTTCTTAAAAATAAAATAGATTAAGGCTTTAGAAATCTATAACGCTAACAAAAGTAATAATTATTTTAAATTATTTAGTAAGTAATATTGTTTACAAAAAAACAACGAAAATTAAAGATGGAAGGTGTTGTTTATAAATTAAACAGGTCTATCTATCTCAGTAACAACCACAGTTATATCATATATACGAAATGACACTAAATACATAACATATCTATATTTGATGAAGCGTTATTCGCATCAGATTTACACCAATATGTGACTTCCGTACACTACCTACTTCTACCTTAGTTTAGGGAGATTTCGACTTAAGATTGTCTGGTATCAACAAATATAATTTTAAAGTTAAGTCTCAGATGACATTGCTTTTAAACGATAGTCTGAAACTTCATAGTTTATTTTTTATCGCTTGCATTAGCTTGTATTAGACTGGAAACACGAGTCGCAATGTAGTTTTTTTATTTTCTGGTATACCTTAAAATGCACGCTGCATTTAAACGCACTACAATCTCAGCTTTATAGAATAATTTTCTGCCTTATAGAAGGATTTTATAGGTATTTTCTACCTAACAGGAAATTTTCTGTCATATAGAATAATTGTCTGCCGTTATAGAATAATAAATATTCTTCTTATAATTATGAAACGAAAATGAAACTGCTGCATTGTGCGGAAGCTGTTACAACAACTGTAACATGAGCGATACAAATCGCTCTAATTGTCATAAATTTTGGGTTTGTAGAACGCGTGTTATGTGGCAAATTGACAATTTATGTGGCCATTGTGTTCAGTGCATTGTACGAAAAAAAAATGCTTCAGCGAAACGGAATGCAACCTGATTTTGTTTGAAAAATTAAGGGCGGAGCTAATCGAGTGAGTACGCGTGCGCTAATGAATAATGAACTACAAACCAAAAGCGTATCAGCAAATCCAAATCTTTCTATGAACGATTTTAAACCTTATTTGATCGGTAGTTAGGTTTAAAATGAATTACGAAATTTGGACATTTCGTATATAGTGAATCAATTTAATTTCTTGATTTTGGGTTTCAAATTAATGAGGACGAATTTTAAGAAAAAAAAAGAAAGCGCAAAAAGAGCACCTCACCAGAAGGCGACTCTACCAAAAATTGATTTTTGCAGAAAACGAATGGACCAAAGATAGCCATTTTCGTTCCTTTTAACTAACATATTAAAAAAACTGAAATTCGCAAAGTTCGAAACTTAGATATCAATACAAATACGAAAAATTACAAATAGAATATGAGTTGTTGAGTTTTAAAAATTAATTTACTTTTATACATGAAAGAAAACCGGAAGCGTTGTCATGAAGAAATCAAAAAAGTACCGTAGCGACATCTACTTTGAATTCGGGAATAAATGTTTGTTTTAAATACTTCCTCTTCCGTACCAATGAATTTTGCAGTGGATGTACCCCAAAATGTAATGAACCTAAGGTACACAACAACGTTGAGTGAAATGTGGTTCAATCCGATGTCAAGGAAAACGATAGTTACGCGGTAGACCCTCAGGTGTCCAAATTCTCAACCGGGTCAATATATTTAAATATTTATTAAACGTCACATACATTGTTCAAATTCCAAGATGAGTAGCTTAACTCCCGTATTATGGAGTAACCGAGACAATAAAGGTACCCAACACCCAGACCCGTGCCAATATAGAAAATTCATTTTCTCCATTGACCCGACCGGGAATCGAACCCGGGATCTCAGCGGAACCACTCGATTTATCTCGAGTCTAGACACAAAGCGAAATTTCGTTGTTTCATTTCTATAGGACAATATTAAGGTGTCCATTTGTGATTTAACTAGCGAGTTTGCCCTCGTAAATTATTAAGCCTGTGTCACTTATCATGTAGCTTCCCATAATTGTCAGAATTTTCATGATCGAGTCAATATTTCTGCAAATTACCCTTTACAACAAACATACAAAATCAGAAACTTCCTCTTTATAGTGTTATTATATATTTTTTTTTTAACTCATAAATGTATCATTCATGTTATCCTTAGATTATCTATTCTCATCATAAACAAGCTAGGAATAACCCATGAGTCACAGACAGCAAGGCCAGTTTTGCTAGAGAAAGCCGCCTGAATAAATTGCTACCTTTTTTATATTGAACTCTTGAGATTTTTAGTGATAATAATCAGTGAATCGGAATAAACGGTTTAAATTATTTTTGCAATAACGCACGACCCCTAGTACTTATGCGTATCTATACTCGTATCCCTGATTGCTTCGAAGAGTCTAAAACATCGTTACTATAAAAAAAAATCTAATTACTGAAATTTATTATTTTCTTTTTTCTTCTTATTACGGGTTATTTGTTTGGTCCTTAATCGAATTAGTTTCGTTTATTTTAGACACCTTAATGAAATAAAAACTTAGTACATTAGTACAAGTATTTTTTTTATAAAGAAAGAAACATTGTAATCATTACTAGAAAAAAGTAACCACAAAGTCACTTGATCCGAACAGACAGACTGGTTCACTGTATACCCTGCTGTGTCTATACAATATCACTGTGAGTTTTGAATTATTCGTCAAAATGTTTTTTTTTAAGTTTTATTGTATTTTGTATGATCGATATGCTACGAACCGACAAAGCAATTTAGATTTGTTATTATTGTGATGTCTGAAGATTGTAATTAATGATTTCATAAGATATGTATAAAATAATTAATATTGAAATTAATATTACAAGTGAATGAAAGAGAAAATACGAATTAATAAATTTAGGACAATTTCTTTCGATAAAATATAAAACAATCTCTTTTAGAGCAATTTGGCTATAAAGAAGGCGAGAATCAACCAAAAATAATGGGAGGAAGACGTTTCTTATAAGCAAATTAACTTTTGACTCTAGCTGTCAAACATTGGACAGCCATTAAAACAAAAAAATAATTTAATTTGCTATTGTGATTAAAGGATAAAATATAGTCAATATAGTCGCTTTCTCTATCCCTATATCCTTACGTATACTTAAATCTTTAAAACTACGCAAAGGATTTTGATGAGGTTTTTTCATAAATAGGGTGATTCAAAAGGAAGGTTTTTATGTATAATATAAAACCACGCGGGCGAAGGCGCTGGCGGAAAGCTAGTCGATAATAATTAAAAACTTGTCTTCATAATATTTAAAAGAAATTCATTAAGTTTATCGAATCCTTCTATCAACATCAGTCCATCACCTTAAGATAACAATATATTAACATCAAGCTGAAGTAAACTGAATGCCCATTTGTTCTGATCATCAGAGCAGAGACGTACTTGACCCACTTGTCTTCTAACTCCGCTACTTGCCACACAAATAACAACAAAAGCGCATTAACTGTGTAACGAGATTGCCTAATGGCGGACTACGCGAAAACTTTGATGATTAATAACAAACTTTGAGATAAACTATGTGGGAACTGTTTGAGACGACTCGACAAAAAGGATGACAAAATATGATACTTATTAAAGTTGTTGACTTTTAAAGTATTTACCGGCATTGTGTACGACATTGGATTTGTTACTTCTACGCTGACCTGATTATGAAGGGATAGATTTTATGGTGCTGTAACTATTCGAAACAACAAGCAATCCTTTTTTTGTGGTACGTCGGGAAAATGCTTAAAGTGCGTTACAAACCTCCGTAAACTCATCCAGGACCTATAATACCATCAAGTGGATTTCTAATATCCACTAAAACCCCTACGAACTTTCTCCTGGAGGCTCAGACCCGGAACAAGTAGTGTCCAGGAAACGTAGCATGTAAATAAAATACTACTATATTTTATTTACATGTAAAAGAAAAGCAGCAAAACCTGCCAATAAAAGAGAAATACGAAAAGAAAGATAAATAAAATGTAGAACGAACCTACGAGAGAAATAAGTCGATAGAATTAAAATGAATGATGGAAAAACATCAGACACCTATTCATTGGTAGCGATTGAATCTTCAACTAAACTTGAATAGAACCTTGAGTCGACATCTAAAGCTAGCTTAAGCAGTATCTAAAGGAGCGTGATTATATGGTTAGCTGCTATTTTTTATTTTTTTATTATTTACAAAATGAAAAGTACTAAATGAATTATTCAGCAACATATCACAGGAAAATGAATACTAACTCACGATAAAATGAGATTAAAAAGGTGGTCACTGAGTATGTGTCGGTAGTTCCAGAAAGTCGACGCTTATCTTTATGGTTTTTCATTTATTACTCTCATAGAGACGCGGAATGAGGCACTTTGTTTTATAACATACAATCTGAACTTACAGTTTCGTAACAATCATAACAAATCTTATTATATCTATATGCTCTTGAAACAAAACCATTTGCACGTACATACATGGCAGAGTGTGTTCACTTCCTACCATTTTTCCGAGATGGCAACTATGTCAGTCGGACGCTATGTTTCCGGGCGTAGCGCCTTATGACACGTTACATAAGAGTCAATCTGCAGCGCACACGATCTATCAAATGCCGTAAGAAATATCCATATATGGTAATTGTTTCTTTCGTGAGTCACACAATATCATGGTGAATTACGAAATATATTTATAACAATTGCTTATATGTACTTATTTATATTATAAATAGGAAAGATTTAATTGATTGTTTGCTTTAAATGACTCTAAAACTACTGAATAGAGTTTAAAATTCTTTCAATTACGAGAAGCTACACCACACATGGGTGACATAGGCTATATTTACGCGGACAAAGTCGCGGAAAACAGGAAGTTTTTTTATAAGAATGTTACATGTCACAAAGCTAAATGACATTATTTCCCCAATCCTAACGGTTCATTTTCCTTTGTGTAGTAGTAGTGGTCAGTCCAATAACTAATCTTAATCAATAATTAACATCTATAGAGGGTTGCCAACCCCAGAAAGGATTTTAAGTTATTAAAGTCACGTCAACTCAGTTTCAAAACAAAACGCATTAATACAAAAGTTACATGAACACGAGCATAATGATATCTACATATTGAAAAAGGATTGACTCGATAAAATATGATTTAACTAATTCTTTCTTCCTTAAAAAAAGTCCGGTCACGGAAATGAGTCGCCCATGATATACCTACCGTAAAATAACGGCAATTATATTTTTAATGGTCTTGCTTGTTGCTTAAAAATATCCGGAAAATCCCTTAGCAACACAAAAACCAAGACATGCTAGGAAAACAGGATAGTTGGGGGTTGTCAACTGTCCTGTTTTCATGCATTACTACTTATTTATGTTATTGAATGGAACACTATAAAGCGTTTTAGAGATACATGCTATCAAATTGTATTATTACATCATCATATGTTAAAACTAAGTTAAAAATAAATTGCAGCATGAGAAACATTTATACAACGTCAATTTGCATTAACAAGAAAAATAATAGCACTTTGGAAAAGTCACTGACCGACTACTACATCTAAACGTTCATTATATAACAGTTACAAATAAAATTAAAAAAAAAGAAAACCCTTTCACCATAGATTTTAATGTCATATTTAATGCATCGATTCCCTTGATTTGTCGGCCCGGTCTGATGATTCCTAATTGGTGACTTTCTCGGCTCGAAGAAGCATTACTTTCAATATTTCGTTAGATCAACATCTAGCATTTACATTTATTACACATAAAAATATTGTACGGTAACCTATTTTTTCAATCAAATAAATAAAAAACGTTTATTCAAAACAGTGAATGCCAAATTGTGCGGCAAAAACAGTTTTTATGAATTATTCGCAAACTATTACGATCATTGTAAAAATTTCATAACGCCCTCCGGTACAAAGTGACTCGCGTATTTGTCAATTTTTCCTTTAAATTAAGGATATAACTACAACAAGTATGGGTAATGGTAAAAATATAACTATTAGGAGTTTCTTAACTAGAATTTTTAATTAGATTTAGAATTAGATTTTAGATTACAGATAGTTGAAAATTAATGATTTTTGTATTCGGTTTTCGAGTCATTATAACTATAATACTATATATCTAATAAAGTATACCTATACCTATATAATATCTGTTGAAAGTGGAATAACAAGCTTAAGTGAGGTCGTAATCCTCTAAGGAGTTGCAATGAAGGAACATAGAGATTAATCATATAAATTGACATCGTGCACACGTACGCGATTCTCGTTATGTTATATTGCAGTACAAACAGATAACAGTTTTAAGGTCAGATAAGACATAATAATATGCTAAGTGATTTTGTTGTGCATAAGTGTAAACCCATTCGCAATTTATTTGCCGAAATTTCATAATTCTGCCAGGCTGATACGAGTACAAATTTGATGAGTTCGATGAGTTATTACTGCACTTGAAACAATGTCACTATCGAAAAATATTCTGCATTAATATATTGACGTCATTTTTGTAGCCAGTATGAGCATTGATTTCTTTGCCTAGGAAAACAATTACTTAAAAATTTATAAAAGGAAATCAAGGAAGTGCTTTTGAATTCCAATCCAATCAATAGGCCATTCTAATATTTTTCGCTAATTGCTCAGGTAATTTTATACAATCACAACATATATTTTTAATTAATGCAAATCATGTAAATGCTCATGAACAAAAAAAATACGATCATACCTACCACACACAGGAAGTGTAGCTTAACATTAAACGCAAACCAAATTAGAATATCATTAGCCAACGCTCGCTAAAACTAGTTAGTAGGCGCAGCTTTTAAAACCCGATGTGTATTTACGATGCACAGTGTTGGCTTCAAGTCAAGGAATAACTCAATAATTTTTATTTGTTTCCGAAAAGTTAGTATTATTATATATATGATAAAGATACGAATATGGAATCTTTGATTGTATCACTCATTTATTCTTTCAAACACAACGTGTTTCTTATGCTGTATATACTCTCCGCTTCTGTCATCCCACCCTATCTCTTTTGAATCTGTATTCAATACAGATTAGGTATACACTCATTAATAGTCGTTGATAATAAAACCGACTAATAAGTCCATCGTACAAAATACTTCGTGAAAGTAAAATGTTTAATATTTATTGGTGTGCTATGGTGAGAAATAAATGATTTTATTTTTTATCATTGGTCGAATATCGAAGGCCGGGCATTCATCATTTATACATGAATTCATAATATCTATCAATCTTTATTATATTCTAGAAGAATGCAGCGAGTTTTCATAGGCCTGCGGCCGGCCCTGTACCGATTTATAGAAGTTTACATGAAATAGCAATTACTGTACAGATTTTTTATCTATGTAATAATAACCACGTAAGATCTTCGTAACTACAAATATATATTTAATACCAGGCAACCAGTTTCATTTAGCTGTTTAGAAATAAAAATGTACATGAATATTCTTTATTTATAACCAACTCAAAAACCTAGGACTTTATCCTGTGTAAGAATTATACTAATTCTATTAAAATTCGTCACGTCAGTTTAGCATGAAGAGATAAGAAATATATTTAGACGTTTCACGAAACATTCCTCAAATACTAAATTTAGTAGTTAAAGCACTTGTATCATGAAAATCTGAAACAAAGAAGGTATAACCATAACACACAGATCAGAGACAATGTAGAAAAGTCCATTTTCTATATTGACCTGACCGGGAATCGAACTCGGAATCTCAGAGATGGCTACGAGTGATTCGGCGACGGAAGTCATCAAGATAAAACGGCAATGCAATTTCTGACATGCATGAACCCGCAGTTAAACTGTTTAGATATTCAAAGGCTTTTATTATAAAAACTTTTATCCTAATATTATCATGAGATGTTTTTTTTTTTTGAAAACTGCGCTATCAATTTTATTAGTCTTTAATTATTGTATAAATAAAAAGTAAACACTATATAGATGAATAATAATAATATCTTACATTGGTATTCTTAAAGATACATTTTACATAGATATTCTTAATAATATATTTGATAAATTTTGCATTCACAATGCTATAGTGAAAATATTCTTAATGAAAAATGATTAAAAAATCGAAAAAATCAATTCGAATAACATCAGAAAATCACCGAAAATACCGTGCGCAAAGCTGTTGCCAAACTTAAAAATAATTCTTACATTTTATTATTAGTAGTAATAAAACATTGTGAATACAGTTTAGTGCATTATATAGGACAATTAAAGTTCCGTAAAACATTTTCTATTAGGATAAGTAAAAGTCGCGTTTATTATTACAAAAAGGAACTTAAATTATTTCGAATTCAATTTCTCATTATCTATAATAACGTTAAATAATGATTATTATTCTCATTAAAACTCGAGGGCGGGTGGGTAGAAAGATTTGGCTTTGAAAAATTCGAAGAAGTCCAATAAGGTTGAAAAAGAAATATGAAGGAAATAATTTAAGCAACAATTTAATTTTCTACCTGTCAGTCTGGCTACGTTCGGTAATTATTTTTTATTTCATTTTGACACATTGTTGAATTATGAAGCGGTTCGATTATGAAAATTCTTTAATCTACGCGAAGCTATATTATACTCGGAATCGGGTGCTAAATAGACTATAATTTACGCGGGCTAAGTCGCGGGAAAATAGCTAATAATTTTCTTATAGTGATTGACTTGAAATATTTGGAGCACGTAAAAAAATATATGTGTAAATCCTCGTCTCCGATTTCATTAGCGCTATAAACTTTTCAAGTCAAGCATTGTTAGAGAAGAATTCGATTATTATTATTAGATAAAATTTTACTGCGCACAAATAAAAGTTTGTTTTAAGAAACTTTTTTATTACATAATTTTTATTTTTGTCTCATTCTACTCATTTCTAACATAGCATTACAGCAAGATGTTTTTCCTGTTAATATATGTTATTTTTCTTATATAGATGGATCAAAAGAGGCCAAACACAATTCAGTTGCGTTATTTCATTGTGAAGATCCTATGACCACAATACCAGCTCTATACTCACCAGGCCTTGGTCTGCAAATCATCCAGTACCAAAATCCTCATAAAGACGGATCTAACGTACCCAATCACGGTGCAATTGCGTCATTTCATTACTAAGTTCATATGACTACCTTCCGACTTCATCATCATAGCAGCTTACTGACACCATAATATTGTTCTGCGGCTGGCATTCAAGATATTTTTATTCTACAAAAGAGAGCTGTCCGCTGTATATATAATTTAGGGTCTAGGAAATCTCTCAGAGAAATATAAAAAAAAAAAATTTGTTTGATTGTTGTCTCTCAATACAAGAAAACATTACGATTCCTTCACCAAAAAAAGTAGTGTTCATAATATTAACACAAGAAATAAAAATAAACTTGCCGTTCCAAGCTTCAGACTTCAGAAAACCAGAGGATCATTTCTGAGTAAATGCATTGCTATGTTCAATAAAGTTCCACAAAATGTAGTTGACCTACCCATAAATAAATTTAAAATGCATGTAAAGAACATACTTATGAGTAAAGGCTATTATAAAGTTGATGATTATTTTAAGGATCGCAATGCATGGAATTAATAGCCTTCCCTTTGTTCTATAAAGACTAATTATATGTTCAACCTATGTACTTCAGACTTTGAAAGTTGTATTTATTATTGTGATAATACATATTATTTTGGTAATGACATGATTTATGTAAATGTCATTACTTATGATAAAGAACTGGTAAGTTTCTTTCGCTTGTTCTTCTTGTCAACTAAAAGACGTCCTGAACAAGTGGTAGGGAAAAAAAATTTTTGGACGATTCAAAAGTGCTTGTAACAAGCTTACTTGAATAAATATATTTTAATTTCATTTCATTGCATTGTCATCTGACTTATATTTCATATTATTGGGCAAATAAAATACTTTGACTTTGATATGTGGACTACAAGTGAACACTTCGTTCTGTAGCTGAATGGAAATTGCGAAACCCTTAAGAGTCATGTCCGTCCATCCGTATTACATAGCCACTTTATTCCGAAACTATCACATAACAGTCGGGAAGGCCTCTATTTTTGTAACCACAGATAAAATACACCGTATGTCTTAAGTCATGGCTTTAACATCATTATTTTAAAATGAGAAAATTATTGACAATTCGTAATTTATTAATGAAATTAAAAAAAAATGATTTTGTATCAATAAACATTTGCGATTTCACATTACATATATTTTTATCGTCTACAATCAACTCGCGGATTATAGCTTATAAAATAAAACCATACTGATAATTAAAAATTTATAAATCAGCAATGAAAACATGTTTTCATGACATTTAAAGTGGCTTAAGCACGGTTTGAGACGTGCTCAACTTCAAATTCTCAATTCAGAAACCGGGCGTAAGTATATTCGGTTACGTTTTGTTTTCCCTGTATTTTATCTATTTATCTATCTACAACGGTAAACACTCACCTATGTCGCTGATTGTGTCTTGTGTTGATGCGTCGCACCTCCCGGCCGCCGCTGCTCTCGCCGTCACTTCCAGAACCCGCCTCCAGAGTCACAGACATCGACTTTGTGACCTGATAATAATATGACAATGTAAATAAACATCTCTGCACGTTACAACTAGACTCACAGTTTTATCGCTAAAATATTACGACTGAAGTCTTGAAGTACTGGGTTTTTACACGTTTAGTATTGACAAATGTACTGGTTTGGGTATAGTTCATAATGACGGCTTAGAATGCATTATATTTTAATGCATAAAAACGGATGTCACTAAAAATTTTCAGTTTTTACAATTTTTCCTTTATCTGTGCTATAAGACGTTGCTCCGAACCAAATTTCAAGATTCTGAATTCACGGTAGGTTTTTATTCCCTTCCTAGTTGTCTTCTTACTTTTATAGCAGCACAATATACTCCATACACCATATATGTTACATACACCATAGCACGGTCATAACTTAATGGTAAAAATTCTTAAATGCTTATAAGCAAACTTACTAATATAATTATAAATGTTTCAAGGATATACTCACAGGTGGAATGTATTTCCGAACTGCAGCGGTCAGCTCATCGAGGCTCCTTTCCTTCTTAGGCGCTTCCAAGCCAAAGAACTTATTCTTTGCCGCTAGATTCAGTGAAGATATCTTCAACTCGGGCGGTTTAAATTCTTCTCTTACTTGAGGCACCAATTTTTCTGGGGGCCTCCTAAGTTTCCCCAACTGTATAGGTTCATCAAGCTTCTTGACGAACTTCCTGTATCTATTTGTGTCTTCGTCTTTCTTATCTTCCGAAGGTTTCCTACCAAGTTTACCCAACATAGGTTTCACATCTGGGTTTTTTGCTTGGACTAGACGTTCTTTGAGTTCTTCCGCTCCTGGCAGCTGTATCTTCATAGGATACGCGTCTTTGAGTCTTGTAATATCTGAGTCAGTTCGGGATGATTTAAGCTTGTTGTTTTTACGTTGAAACCGTCTCGGTTTCGGTCCGGGAATATCTTCTGAACTGTCGGAAGATGAGCAACTTTTCTCTGATGAGGACACGCTCGATCCAGACGCGGACTCGTCGTCGGAAGAACTGTCGATGCCTTCGTCTTTAAGGCCCTGGCAAGATAAATTATTTCTGAATAATTTATGTGTAAAGAATTTTCACCACTTTTACTTTTATTACTAGTCTTTGATTATAAAATTCTAGCTACAACAGCGTCTACAATTTCAGTTTCGAAAAGTATCCAATACTGGAGTATAAAAACGTAACCAAACGTTTTTCGATGTTGGCGATAAGTATCTGTGCAACCAATAAAAATCTTATGACTTAAGACTCAATTTCTTTAAAAAAATATATTAATGCGAGTCGCTCTAACCGCGGCATCATAATTAATAAATATAATACGACCTATTGCAAAACGTCAATAACTTGACCTCTGAGGATTATTTTTTATTATTTTATACATTTGAGACGTTGTATTAGTTACATGTGAAGCTTAATTTACCATTATAACGATATCACATCCATTTTTGAGACCGAATGTGTATAATTAACTCATAAGAAAATAACCTCAGACAACTGACCTCAGAGCTCTCTCCTTTAGTTAAAGTTTTTGGTTTAGGAACAACAGTAGAACCGGATTTAAGAATACCCCTCACTTCTGGAGTTATCATTCTTTGAGCTCTTTCTGCCGGCGAATCATCTTCCAGATCTGTAATAATTACACATTTAAAACCATCAATTGTAATTTTAAAATTGTATTACTACCCAAGCGTACAAAACCTAAACTAATGGTATAAAAACTATTTACAAGCGGAGAGGTTGTATATTACAGAATAAGAATTTTGATGAGTGAAAACTCATATAGGTATTTGCACATACAGTAGTACATTGGAGAATCAGCGCCAAATTTTTTCAGTCGATTTTGTACTTAAATTTCAACACATTAAGGTTCAGTTGCGGAAATTTGGCAATTTTGATTAATTTAATGTCCAGTTGTATGTGCAAAATATTCTGTGACCATTATGTGAAATGAAGCCCAGTTTACCTGGATTATTTTATATATGGCGTTTATTGTATGAAGTAGTTATGTCATTGTACGAGTCTTGTGTATGTTATTATATGTCTGGGCGATTGTATTTTAACGATTATTGCAAGTATACAATTGAATTTATCGATTTTTTTATTTCGCAAAACGAGTTTAACTATATTAATGAATATCCATGATTAATCTTTAGTTTGTCACTTACTCCTCGTATAATCCTCGCAAAATGCTAATGCGCCTGGCCGCCATTTTGATGATTAATTGCGTTCAAAAATCAGTACCATTAACAAATAAACACTGACTGATAAGTTCACTTATTGAGTTGGGTTGTGTCGTATCACATATAATTTTTATTATGTTTTTGTTGGTTTCGATCGTTATGGTTAAGTTTTGTCGTTGCTTGTTATGGTTGAATAAAATAGTAACCAGTACTAAGTTTTTCACGATTAGTAAACATAATTTGACTAATAATATAAATCTAATGTCACACATTTCATTTATTACTTTTGGTTATGTTTTAAGAAATGTTCTTACCGTTTGTTATAGCATTATTACAAAGTGAATAATATTTTTTTCATAAATTTACATTTAAATTAACTCTTTCCCGAAAATTCATGCATTAAATTAACAAACTTAAAGCTATTAAATTATCACAGCAATGTTTTGGGGTGTATACCTAAATATTTCAATTAGTAATGAATAATTTATCCTTTGCCTTTCGTGCTATCCATACTTTATATTTTCATATAATATCACGCGTGTGTTATTTAGACAAGGTTCCAAAAGACGCTGGTGTATCAGAAGTTTAGTTATTTTAAATTAATAAAATATCTACGAATGCTAATAACTCAATAAATTCGATTATAAGATATCCAAGAAAAAAATATGACTAACGGACTGAGGAAACACATGAATAACTATTGATGTGCTCAAAATAAATATTACTGGAGGAATGAAAACATACATCACGAGTCTTATGGAATGTTATGTATGTATGACGTTCTTACAAGTCGTAACTCAAGAATGTAAGCGTGCAGTTATTTTAGCTCGTTAATATTATTCCGTAATGCCTGCCTAAACAAAACCATTATAAGAACAAACTCACAAAAAATAAAAAAAAATAAAAAAATCAATAAACTCCTGTTAAGTGTCCCAAAATGTCGTGTATTTTTGGGTATCATCATGTTAGTTAATAAAATACATAAAACATACTAAAGATATAAATTACAATGTGTCCTTCCGATTGCATTTATCTCTGTACCTGTGAATTCCAAACTACAATTTCTACATGCAGTTTTAATACGGGATGCACTGTCTTACCTTTGACCCTAAAATCGAATCGTTAGTGCTGAACCCATAAAAGCGCTCAAAGCAAACGACGACAAAAATATAAACAATCAAACTCTAAAATCAAACATAATCAGACCTAAGCTCCTAAACTTTGCGTTCTGCCTCATCAGATACTCTAACGACGTGTTCTTAGCGCTGGCCGAACGGAACAGCTCCATTTTGAGTTGGAAGTCAGGGTTACGGGGCACCTCTTCGTGAGTCAGAGATTTCGTTAGCCTTTCGTTCTGTTCCATGGCCTCTTGCACTTGGCTGGCTAATACGGGCATAGTACGCAGTCGAGATGCTCTCGTCGGCTTCTCTTCTTTAGGGCGAGGCAACCCGGCCACGGGAGGTTTGTGAGTCAACTTCGAATTGAACATCTTCATCTTCTCGCTCAAAGACATCTTCGCCGGATCGTCCTCGTCTAACTTAGCTGCCACCAGTGAGTTTTGTGCGTATTTACATAACATTGTGCGTTTGTGTTTACGATAGACCCGGGACATACACATAGTAGAGTCGAGGACATGCAAAAAAGAAATAAAAGCCGACGATCAAAAGACATGAAGCCTTATTGTAAAGATTTACCGTACATAATGCAATTTACATGCTTCTAATTTATCTTCGAGTGTATAATCACAAATATTGAAATTAAAATACTGATATATAAAAAAAACATAAAATGCAAATTAAATAAATTCGAATTTCCGACTTCAAAAATAAACTTGAGACTGCCAATTATGACAAAAACAAAATTCTTACCATCTTCATCTCTATCCAACATGTTGGCGGAACTCTTAGACTGAGCGAGAGAGAAGCTTTCTTTTGGTGTTTCTTGGGTTGGCTCTGTGGGAGATGTGAAGGATATTGGTTGTGTCTTGAAGCGATCCGTCACAGATGGCCCATCTTTGTTCTTCGAGCGGCTGTGACGTAGTAACGGCTTCGGTGTGCCTGCAAATGACATAACGAATAAATGAGGATGATATAATCATTGACATACTATTAATATTCTGATGAAACTGCCAATACTAAAAATACACATCAATATCTAGTGAGTACGGTTGTAACTGATGTGATGACTGATAATGTAATTACAATGTTTTTCTCGACACAATGTCTAACACATCTATCCAATTACGTTGCCAAAGAAACCTTTTTAACTACTTAAAATCTAATCTTTTTCGAAACAATAATACTACACAAATCAAAAATTGATTATTTAAATACAAAAGCAAAATAATTATATTTTTAACAACATGCTTGACTTGCTTTTAAATTAAATGTAAATTATTTGGTTTGACAATTTACTTGTTCTTCAAGAATCCCAGCAGCAATCTATTAAAGAAATGAATTTTGATTCTATCTGTTACTGACTAAGTTTTCCCACTAAATATTCAGTATTAAGATCAACTTCGGGGTTTTATATGCATTTTTAATCATCTTCGAAGATGAAATGTAAGATTTTAATGTATATTATTTATTGTCTTCATTAATCGTAGACTCATTTTAAACGTCAAATAAGATCTCTTCTGTGAACGAAAGGAAAGATTTGAAGTATGCACTTTAAAGATATAAACATGAGAATTATACAGTTATAGTTCACTCGCAATCATTTTATGATGGGCAGTCAGAAATCAAGGTTTTTCTTGGCTTGCAATCTTTTAAAATGCCAAGACAAGGTGTTGCCATCTCTGAAATCCCGGGTTCGAAAAATAAAATTAATTTTTCTATATTATCTCGGGTCTGGGTTTAGCTTCGTTGTCTCAGATACTCTATAATACGGGGGCTTTAGCTACTTAAGTTGAAATCTGAGCAATGATATTTATAGATATTTTCTAATATTTATTTATTTATACTATCTATTAAAAAGAAACTAACCTTTGGCTTGCTGCTGCAGCTGCTGCCACATGCTGGCGCGTGCCACTACACTATTACTCTTGACTAGTCCTAACGCGAAGCCTGCACTATTATCAGCGCCATCGTCATCGCTGCCCTGTTCTTTGGGCATCATCAACTCAGTTTCAGTGGACTTGCGCTGACGATCCATGTTTAGAAGACCCCGTTCAATAGAAGATGAAGACCACTCGTTGCTGCTACTATTTGTCACGTGGTTTTCGCGGATGTCTTGACTTTCAATCAAACCGAGCTCCTCTCCTGAAAGAATCAATTGAATACTGTTGATTTTTACCCGACTATGGCGAAGCGAAAAGTAGGGTTATGATTCTGACCGGGTATGCATAAAAGAATGTTCATCTGTTCCCTTATTACTTCGAAACTACTCAACGTAACTGGACAAATGAGGTATCATTAGAAGCGTCCTAGTTGTCTACATGCTATGCGACGTTACATTAAATTGGCGATAGCGCCCTCTAGGGAGCATGCCACCGATAACAAAACAAACAAACGACTTCGTTGTCTTTTGTTTATCGCTATTATAATATAGATATCGCTATAAAATATTTTTCTTCTCGCTATAAAAAAAAGTTTCTAACTTTTTAGAGCGTGATTTAGCTGCATTCGGGTTTTAGTGTTTAAACTTATCTCAACAAAGAACAGAATTCTCACGACTCAGTTGAATAGAGTAATTTAATTAGAATAAACTGTGTTACCATTGAAGGTATTTTTTTACAACTGCAATTCCACAACTTGTTGAACCAAAAATCTTGATTTACATGAAAAATATTGTGATCAATGTCTTTCATGCAAATTAAGATTTTTTGTGTTTTTCCATAAAACAGAACAAAGCTACTTTTTATCCGAAACAGTAGTACTAACAAACTGTAATAAAAAATAAGAAACTAAATGATAGACAGAAATGTGGTTACACAGTTTTCTAATTGCAACACTGACAGCAACATGACTCATCAACAAGTGTAGACGATAATGTGTCTAGCATCTCTCAAAAGTAGTTCGCACAATCGGTTCCAATAACACTCTTTGCAATTTAAAAAAACAAAAAAATGCTGAGACAAATAATTATAATTGACAAAGGTGACAAATAACACATGTATGACATTGACCCAGATAGGTTTAGAGACATATGCAAGGTTACAAGACGTTATATTCAAAACGATCCTAATACGCAAAGCATTCAGTAAAGCTAATTTTATCAGGCAACATAAACAAACCGCTGTTAATGCAATGTGCCTCGTTAAAACTCTTGATTATTTCCACATGACTGTTCATAAAATGTCACGAAGTCTGATCGCGCGTCAAATAACAAGAAGGTTGTTTGTGAATTTCTTGATAAGCTGGCGATAGATACAAATTAAAGAACGTTATTATTAACACTGATGTAAAACCTTTTTAGAATGCGATAACTTACCAGAATGCGGTCCAGAGTCCCTCGAAGATGCCCGATTATATACTCCACTATCATAAGACACATTTAAGCTCCAATTTTCAGCTTCAGCTTGATGCTTCTCGTCTTCATCGAGAGCTCGACTGTCTTCATCCAAGGCTACACGTACTTTGTTCACTTCTTGCTCAATCTCATCCAAGGTAGATTGTTTCCTTTCAACACTGGGAACGACGTTTTCAAAGTCCAGAAATGTTGCCTCGCCGTAGCTATCGTTATCCTTGGCACCAGATGTTGTTTCGGACAGACCGTTAATAACCGGAGATTTGACACTGAAGGAACTTGTTCCGAAGGGTGGCGAATCCAAGCAATTCACGAAATCTACGAACGGATCACTTTCCAGATATCCTGGTGAGGCCCCAATTGGAGGAGCAACACCGGACTCGACGGGTCGACTCGGAAAACTACAGGCCGCGATGCCGAACGCTTGGAAACTCGGTTGGCCCGGATCCAAACTGCGAAATGAGAAAAGAAACGCGTCAATGTAGAACCGAACCATACATAAGAGAGAGATGGAAATCATTTCATTACACCCTCATAAATTTCAATGAATTATGGTATGAGTGATTGGATTGGCGTCGCCAAATTGATGTTTAGGGAAAGTCTAACATCATGGCAATAATCTATGAATAACTATATGGCAAACGGCTGTTTCGAATACCTACTATTAACTTACGATCAATCATGATTATTCGATGTTGTAATACAATATAATAATATTGTATTACAACATCGAATAATCGAATCGAATCGAATTACAAAATTAAGAATAATAACTTTAGTAGGAAATGTCATCAAAGGAAACAATGACAAGTTATCCGACTCAATCTTTTTAATCGATTAGGTGAAAAATCTTGACGAGTGTATCTATAAGAATTTCATTTAAGAATTGAATATTAACAATGTTATCTTAAAAAATCTTATTAAAATTAAAAGTTGTATCTACTTATCTAAAATCAAATTAATTAAAAGTTCATTCAAGAAATTAAAAATAGCTGTTAGATTCACTTGGACTGCTTTTGATGCTCCCAACATCTTACTATCTTAAACTATGTAGAATTAGAGCATCGTCGTAAATACTTATTTTATACAGCTGGTCAAGTTATAAAAACACATGGCGTCAGCTGCGAGCAAATCCACGTCATTAAGGGTAAATACTTAGTATTAAAACGTGTCAATCAGTACAATGGCAAAATTAAACAACAATTAATAATATAAACTATATGCTATCAAAACAAATTTCAATAGTATTCACTTTTCATAGTACAGCTACAAAATATCTCAATCCAAAAAATATGCATCCGATTTTGAACTCTATTTAAAGAAATCAATTTCACAGTTGTATACAGCAAATAATGTGACCATGCCATATTATTAATTATCTCCGAATAATAGATGGCAGAGTTGGAATGCTTTCATATGGCACTAAAAATATTCCTTGACAAAAATATATACGATACCATAAATAACTAAATCAATAAATGTACGCTCCACTGTTTCACTAGACGTTGGCAAGTGCAAAGTAAAGAAGCCCAGAACAACATTTGTAGAAATAGTGCTTGACCTACAAACGTCTCGAGCACACCGAGAAGAATATTGAGTGCACCATTTCACTGAATCACGTTCAACTTAAACTGGTAGTGAATCAATTGAATTAAACTCGTGAGTAAGACTTGCACAATACCAGCATTTAATGATAACAAATAGCATGGAGGTTGAATTAGACGAAACTAACTATAACATCATATCAAACATATATATACTACTCTATAGCAGGTGTATATTATTTCTCTGAAAACGAAATTTTTCATGATTTCGTAACGCTGATAATACTTCAAAGAAATGCATTTTTCAATAATTTATGATGCATCGGAGGTAGGGCATGAAACTTCCTCTGATGCACAGATATTCAAGGATGTGAATTCGGCAATGAGAACGATTCGATCCGAATTTTCGTTCGAAAACAAACAAAATAGGCTCTCTGTGGTAAATAAGTGTCATAATTGTCTCAATAACCTAACAGTTAAACAAAAATGCAAGTATCTTAAAGACTCATAAAGAAGACGCACACGTGTAGATTTGAGCCAAAAATATTAGAGAACAAAAGAAATAATTATTTCTGACTAAGCCTCTAGGCTAGAAGATCAATAAACTCCAATTACCTTAAATATACAAAGATATTCAACATTTAATTTTTGTTTTTTTTTTACATACAACATGGGGCAGGCTAATAAAACTGTATGCGCGCCGAAACAAAACAGGTCCAGAAATAGTTGCTGACCCAGTAACGGCTGGAGCACGTATTTCCGTCATATAGGCCGTCTCGAATGCACCACCGAATTTAATCACATAAGAAATATATGATTAGACAAGGTGGAATTAGGGAGAACAGATTTATGTCGAGAAAGAAAAATAAGACTAGAGCTAATATGATAATCTACATCAAAGCGATTTCTATTTTTAGAGATAATGTAATTGAACAATGTATTACCAAATCACAAAAGATACAAAATCTTAGAATAAAAAAATTGAACCTAACATGTCTCTGTATCAAGAATATACATCTATCAGAATGAACCCAGAAGTAGGTGAAAGAAAGGAATTTTTAAGAATTATTTAAATGAAAACATATGAACCATCGCAACCATGTAGACGTATAATGGCGTGAACTAAATCAAATGTCAGTCAAAATGGGTTCACTCTTGACCTCGATCTAGCCCAAGGACATAAATAAAATCTAAGGTTGGACGAGCATGCCTAGAAGGTACCCATTCACCTATTTACTTCACTAACCCTACTTAGTTATTTACATAACTGAAAATGCAATTTGACAGGATATAATGCTAAACTTAAACCTTAATTGTGCAACAGAATTGCCATCGTTCTCTACCATCGAATATTAGAAAAATAAATTTGACATTTAGAGATTGCATTTAACAATTTATTCTTCAATACTATCTGTTTTCCCGCGATTTCCCGCTTAAATTATAGCCTATTTTACCCGCGTATAATGAAGCTGCGTGTAGGTGAATCATCAATCGATCCAATAGTTTCGAAGTTACATTCGATTATATATTCGATACAACATTGAGACGAAATTTGTTTTTACATATCACACAAATATTTACTATTTCGGGTTTAAGTACCAAGCTATAACTACCACGCGAGTCCATCACGGATTGGTGGGTATTAATCAACACATGTATGTTTTCGAAAACATTAAAGGTACTAAATATAATATGTTCGAAGTACAGTGTTTAGACACTCGCAATCAATGTTATGCAAATTAGGTTATAATTTGAAACAGTTTCAGAATTAGTTAGTAGTATAAAGAGAAATGATTTGATCGTTTGTTTGTTTTGAATAGGTACGAAACTAATACACCGATATTAAAGATTAACTCATTTACGAGATAATACATTGTATGTATATGACATTAAAAGAAACATTAAAAGCAAAAAAACTAGTATTTTTTCTCAAAAATATAAAAAATAAAAACAATTCAAAAAAATCGTAATACCCAAATCTGTCTGCTTTGATTGAAAAAGGTTTCAATTCAATTTTGAAACCGATGCCCCGTAAACGAATTTGCACATTTTGTATAAAGAAGCGTGGAGAAAAACAAACACACCAATAGTAGATCAAAAAGCTATCCGATATTCATTTTCATGCGTGACCAGCTTAGCCAAATGATTCAAACTGTTATCTGAACCAGTGGTGATGTCAGACGGCTGAAACACGAAATCAACATAAACTCTTCTAAAATTTGAAAGTTAAATTTAAAGGACGGTAATGCAGATTTGAGATATTAAATTTAAATAAGTGATAAATAACACTTATCTCAAAGGAGACTTTTTCAAGAAACTACTATTTAAATAGGCAGGAGGTTTACTGTAGATTATTAATGAAATGATATATTCTGAGAGTAAATAAGAGCATGAGTAACGCACTCATTTTACATTGCGTACTACATACATGCTGTAATTACAAAGAATTTGAAGTCCAGAAATGTTCTTTAAGGAAGTTGGAGTCATAACAACGAAACAAACGCAGTGTCCAGAACAAAACATTTGGTAGCTACCCACGCTACACGCCCGCCCATCAAAATAGTGGCGGTGAGCCAAGATTCGGTATCCACGACCGAGTTCAGTGCAGAGCACAATCACCTTTACATAAGGAAAGCCATATTTTTAAGAACAACGCCCGGCTCGCAATGATGGAGTGTCCGGAACAAACAATAATATATTTGTGACGTACGTTGGCTTTCAATTTCACTGTATAAGATATATAGAATAATGATTTTATTCCATAGCGGTGGATACGACTTTACAATACATAATTTAATTTAATAAAATTACATTTACATATTTTACCTGCAAACTACATACTAAAAAAATGGTGATTAACTGATAAATGATAGAACTATAAGTTACCTGGAAGCTGCAGATCTCATTTCATCTATAGTGATCGGCTGTGTCTTGAAACGTTCCTTATCACGAGGTTTACATCGTGATGTTGAAGGCTGATTTTTTGACAGGCTGTCTCCTGTTAAAGCCTGTTCCATGCTTTTTATTCGTGCGGCAATAGATGGAAATTCTTTTGGTTTACTATCATCACCAATAGCTTCACCGCGGTTATTTAGTTCCCAGGGCTCACAATGTCCATTTACACAATTTTCTTCCACTTTTAATCTCCTATTGTTAAGTATACAAAGTAACTCGTCATTGACATCACAAACTAAGCTTTTCGAACGAGGATTGGTTTTCGGTCGTAGATTCCTTCGGCGCAGAACAGCACACGGATAACTTTCTTCCGTGTCCGGCGTGATATTCACAATTCGCCGCGGACCAGCCACCGATAAGTCGTTCGCATCGCAACTGGTATTCGTCACACTAATGTTCGCATCGCTGTCTGCGCAAAATGAGAGTCGTGGGCGCGGGGATTGGCTACGTTCCCTACTGAGACTTGACCCTCTCTGCTTTAAAATAGGCTTAACAGCAGCTTCACATTCTGAACCAGAATGGTCCGATGTCCGCGATCTGAGAAGTGAAGGCCTTCGTGAACTTCTGTCGTCTTCGCTCAAATCGAAACTAGAAGCATGCCCTTCATCACCGGATAATTTTTTTGACGATTTTAGAATCGGTTTTTTTGGTAAATCGAAGTCGTGGTCATCGTGATCTGTAGATTTTTTCTTCAGTATAGGTTTTGGTGTATCTGACGGCATTATGTCAAGACAAGGTCGTTCTTCCGAGAAACTCTTTTTCTTCAATATTGGTCTCACAATGTCCTTATCATCATCTACAATTTCGGCACCGCCTGCGGCTGCTAAAAGTACAGCTTGAGCAATTGAAACATGTGATGAAGTTGTGCTACTACTAGAGCTGGAGTTTGATTTACGTTTGAGAATACTATGAGGTTCTGGTGAACCATTAGATATGTCTTCATTTGTGTAATCTTCTTCTCTACTCATTTTTCTCTTAAGTATGCCTTGAATTTGTCCATCTGGTGATCTATTTCGAATGACATCTTCCAGAGATGATCTTCTATTTTTCAAGATAGGTTTATTTGAGTCAATAGATCCATCATCTGCAAAGGAAACTTCTGGACTACAGGATCTTCTTCTGGCAACTTGTGATTCATCTAGACTACGGCGTTTTTTCAATATCCCTTGGCGTTGTCTATCAGAACGACAACTTCGTGGTTCAATAACACTAGGAGAAAACGTTACTGGTGGAGAGGCAATAGCATGATTAGAAGCATTAGATAAAACGTTATCTTCGTGCACTGACTTTCGTTTTAAAATAGACACAGGCGTATGACAAGACATCGACGATGCATCAAGTCGACGGTTTTGACTAGAGATATCGTTGAGATCAGAAAACATTGCACTTTGTTTTTCAAAGTCGATAAGTCTCTGTGCTGCCGTATCTATATCTCTCAGTCGTTCAGTGACTCCTCTATTTGTAACAGGTTTATCCTGTTTTGAACCATAATTGATATTATGATTACTCTCTTTCTGTTCTGAAGCCGATCTGTATAAAGAATCTAAAGGTTGTTCAGGAGAGTCTAAAGTTAACTTATTAATATTTAAGTTATTCGACAATTTGTTAACCCTATCTAATGTCTGTTTAGTTAATGCAGCCAAACTATCCATTTCCTGTGAAAGTCTGGAATTACTAGTATGTGGTCGAACGGTTTCAGGGAGTGTGGATAACATTTTGGTCGCCTTATTATCCTCTAAATCACTAGATATAGCATTGGATTTACTATTCAATTCCGTATTATATTTCAGTACATTTTTAGAACTGTGGCCGTTCGAATTTTTAGATGAATTATTTTCTAAACTAGTCAGTCTTTTCTTTGTATTATGATATTTTTCGCTCACACTTTCACTCTCCTTATGACTTTTATTTTTTTTATCGTCACGGTTATTTTCAGAATCTTTCTTCAGTTGCTCAGGCGGTTTTATGGGACAATTTGATCTAGAAGTTTCTAATTTTGATTTAGAAACTGTATCTTTTGCCGATTCTTGCTTTAAAGGTGATAAAGAGGTGCGTTTTTTATCAGCAGATTTTTTAGATAAAGGTATACAACTGGGTTTTGTGCCTGTCTCCGAACTGCGTCGCCTCTCATTGGGCTTGCTTAGACTAACCACATTTGACTTTTGAGATTTCGTAGGAGACGAATTATTACCGAGTGATTGATTGAAAGCATATTTAGGAGATACTCTGGAAGACGCCAATGAGTTTTCAGTCTTTGAATGTGGTGATTCAAACGGACGACGGCTTCTTGTTTTCGCGACAGTTCCTGAAACAAAATGAAAAATAAGTTCATTATTTTAACTGCTTACTGTTTCA
Organism: Diatraea saccharalis; assembly: GCA_918026875.4. Taxonomy (NCBI): domain Eukaryota; kingdom Metazoa; phylum Arthropoda; class Insecta; order Lepidoptera; family Crambidae; genus Diatraea; species Diatraea saccharalis. The sequence goes on from OU893337.1 coordinate 12,517,112, forward strand.
TTGAAATATTTAAATTACAGGAAGTGGAATATGTTGACCTGCCGCCATTTCATATGACGCAACGTATTGTTATGTAGGTTCAGCGACTGCGCAGATGTCGATACATGCTAAATATTGCGTGTTATTGCAACCTGGTCCATATGAAAATTTAAAAATCGTGTAAAAGTGGAGTGGAAATATAATGGATATGTAAAATCAAGAATTAATTATGTAAGGATAATCTTAAAGTAGAATATAAACACAAAAGTTCTAAGTTAAAGTATTCAATTGATTATCAACTATACGTAAGTTATATTCATGTTGTTAATGTGACGTGCCGCATGACCGGCAATCACGTGCAAAATACTGAAGGCTGTGGTCTGTGTGGTTTTATATTGCGGTCATTATTAAACTATAACTCGACAACCTGTTTATATGCTTTTCGTAAGTTTTTTTTTTATACAAAGAATCCCTAAATACATAATTTATCCCTAGTTATTAGGTTTTATTAAGAAATAACCATGTACATATAACGAAGATACTTAAACCGGTTCACATCTCCTGTAAGAGGGTAGATAGTACCATCTAAGCTTATCTTAACACTTCATTAGTCCGACCACCGGACGCTTTGTACAATCTCTCTATATATTTTATACACACAACTTATTAATTAATGTACTTCTACAAAATCTCCCGGTTTTAGTTGTATACCAACAACAATTTTAATAATAGTAAGACTTTCAAGTTTCATTTATTCGTCGACAAAAGATGTGCTGATTAAGCACTTTTTGATGTTAAATGAAATAGAATGATACTTCAAATTTGGAATACATGAAACTCTTTATTTATGAATCATAAGGAGCTATTATTGACGTTTCCGTCAATGTTTAATGTCTGCAAACGGTAAATCTTCCTATAACATAAATAATAAACTATCGACGGTTACAAATTACCTACTACAGTTTTGATCTGCCAAGCAACAAAAGTCTGTGGTATGCGTGGGTCTATTGGTAAACAAGATGCGAGCGTTATTACGTTTACCCACCCAATATATGTAGTTACACCATGGAAACAAATTAACCGAACCCTCGAGGGAAAAAACAAAAAAAAACGCTGAACGTAATTTTCTGTCAAACTTGCAGCGCACTGATATGGGTAATATAAATAAACACAATTTGTTTCACCTTCAGTTTTATATAATACGGAGTTTTAGTAAAATTACTCTTTCAATTTCCTTAGAGTTATTTGATGATAGGAAAGGGTTTTGTTTACGTAAAAGCGGCAGCAGGAGATTTATATTTCACTTCTCTCGTTTCTATTAACCGAACTTATGCTTTTTCTACAAATTATTTAATCACAAAACATTCGTTATTAAACTTTTATGGAAAACGTTCAGACAACCATTGAAAGTACTCAATTGAAAAAAAAAAACTCTTTTTTAATTTTCCTCGGGTAATAGACCTCCGTGGCCGAGTGGCTCGCACGCCATTTTCAAGATGTCCCCATCCGGGTTGAATTGCCAGTCGGGCCAATGTATAAAATTAACTTTTCTATATTTTATATAGTAAGCAACAAAAAAAATTTTGTTAGTATTTAGTAATGAAACTGCCAGGTCTATTAGTTAAATAAGTTTTGATTGTATTTTAATTGTAAACGACTGTTTGTTTTCCTAAATAAATAAAAATATATTCTGGGTGCTATATTACCTTCGTTGTTTCAGATTTATTTACTTTATTTATTAACTTACTAGGGATCTGAGCAACTTATGTGATATCGTCTAACATTCATTTATATTGTCTATAAAACTTATAGCATTCGCTATGAAAATATTTGTTAAAAACGTACAAATGACAAGCGAAACTAATGTATTAAAAGCATAATCGTTTGGTGCACTTATTTTAATTTCAAATTGTTCAGTGGCGATGAGGTCACGGCAACGCAACATTTCGCCCTAGTTCGCCGTTCGCCACCGCATCTGATGAGGTCACATCGCCATAATTTCCAAGCAATCCATTAGTATCGCGCCTGACAATTATAACGGTTTAACTTACCCTAGTTAACAGTTCGTCAACGTTATTATTTACTGTTCCGCGGGCTATAGTAAAGGACATAGGAAACAGAATACGATTTCTATATTTCTGTATACACTTCTTGTTTTGTTTTTTTTTTTTTTGTCTAAACAAAAATGTTCTTGACACACTTAACTACAAGTACAAGAGAAACTATTTCTAATGTCAATGGGAAATTGCATACTATTACTTATTCACATTTACGGGTCTAAAGGTAACTGGATATACTGCTTATTCTGTTACCGTTCTCAAAATTAACTGAACCAAAAAACTTGACTTGTTTAGTGTCATTCCGTCGTCAAATGTTATACACAGCAATAGGCTAGTTGACAACTTTTTTATTATTTTATAAATTAATAGTCCATTTGTATTTGAGTAATAATGTAAAGGTATAACTTGCATGTGTGTTGGACTTAAAATCTATGAACTTGCAAGTGTATGTCCCTATAATAATAAATAAGTGACGCCACATGGTGCTACGGTAGCGAAAAAAGTATGGGCGTCTGGGCAATCTTTGTTATTTGTGCGTTTATGTTTATAGTTGTTATAATGAAAGTTGTAACATTGTATGTAACAAATTTAATGCTATATGTATTTTAGTAAATTTTGCGAAATTGTATTATATTGCCCAATAGGCTATTTGACTACTTTTTCAATAAATAGATAGTCTATTAAAATCTGAGATTTAATATTTTAATACCATGTTTGCGATTAATAGTTTCAGAGATACGATTCAATGTTTGTGGAACCGCTGCCGGGCGGCCAAACTACAAATTCAAGCCACGAAGTAACGTCATGTCTTGTTACAATAGCGAAAAACGTATGGGCGTCTGGACACTCTTTGTAATATCTTTGTTATTTGTGCGTTTTTATTTATAATTGTTTTACAAACATATTTTTTTACGTTTTCAAATTTTGTTACGTACTTAAATGTTAAGAGTTATAATTAAAACCTGTATTTTCACTCGTAGAACACATCCCTATTTCGATTATATTACTGAGCTCAAGCAGTAAGATGCAGTGGTTTTGTTTCATAACAAGCTTCGTTGTAACAGCCGTTACCGTGTTTTGTTTTAACACAGAGACAAAAGGAGTGATTCCAGTAGTAATCAAACAGGCATGATCGACAGAAACATCCACACGACTGTATATACATTATCGATCATAGTACAATAGGTATACGATCTACAACAAGTTTCGCAAACTAAAGTTACAATATAACCGTCGTAATAATTAAACTTAATTATAAACTTTTCTGTATCGACTTAATTAATACTTTTTTCATATTTTTGCGTTACGGCTTAATTAAGAAGGTATTTGATTAGCATAAAGTTTATGAATCGTTAATTAGAATCAAGCTTAACTTTTAATTCGACGAAAAAAATATCTGCGTCTGAAATTCTGTTAGATAAAAATTTATAGGCTATTTATTATAATTATACCCTAAATCTTTTGTCGTATACGGGCGGTCATACCACATGAGTGAAGCTATACCTAAGGGTTCGTCTTTTTCCATGATGTTACAAACCTTCGAAATATTATAATCCTGTGACATAACACTACAGAGCTTAGTTTAGAAATAGCAGCAGATAACTGCAAATTAATATAATAATAAACTCCCCCTTTTGTATTTAACAGAGTAATATGAACATAGCTAATTTTTATCGCAGCACTAATAACATCAGCCGATGACACACACATTATTCATAACAAAATGGCGGTACATACAGTTGAAAACAGAATTTGTGGAATTAAAGTAATCAAGCAAACAGCAATAAATAAAAGTGCTGTTTTATCATTAACATATTACATTAGCAAGAGCTTATCAAGTGCTTTTCTCTGTTTTTCTAACATTGAAATTGAAAAAAAAAAGTCTTATAGAAATCCCTTTAATTTAGAAGATAGTTTAGAAATGAGAATAAAATTTCTTGTGTTTAAGTTTAGTGAATTTCGAGTTGTCGAGAAACTAAACGTGGCTTTTTTAAGTATAGGCTGTTTCTCAATTTTTTTTTTCTATCAGAAAAATCAAGTCAGTGTAGTTCAGAAAATTTCTAAACTTTATTGACACGCAGCTGCGAGTGGTAGTACCGGTATGATCGTTGATTGCTTTGCTGAAAATGTTTAAATTATTTATGAGAAATTTTACTACAAAGTAATTCATCAAACGTTAAACATATATCTAAAAAATGAGAAGAGTTTTTAATGCGTTCTTTAGAAAAATATAAATAAATAGGATATATATATATTATTCACTTTATCCCCTACAGGTAGACCAAAATAAAACATCCATAATAAATAACGATAATAGGTAATAGCGAGCATTCCATTCTTCGATAAACAATACATTCCAGTGGACCTTCAATAAAACCTTGACCTCAGTAAACATGTGGACGTTTATAATAATAATAACGATTTCCTGGAATGTGACATAATGGCTATAATATAAAGGGATAGTTGCCGGGGAAAATACCATTATTTCAAGAGATTTCTTGACATTGAAAAGACGCGATTTTTTATTAAGTAATAAACAATCTAGAAATTATTAGGTAGCAATCCCACATTTAACAATAATTCTAATGTTAATGGCCATTAAAGTTTTAAACTAAATATAACTAGGAATGAAATGAAATGATACCAAGGTGCGTGGTATCGTATCATCCCTAAATATAACTAACCATGTATGTAGCAGTGCGCTATATCGCGCAATAGTCCAAAATAATGGAATAAATATATACCTACAGATTACCTATATAAAATAGATATTTTGTTATAACAAATGTGACCATATTGTCAAATCCCTCTTACTGTTTGTACCCGGCAATGCAAAAGTAGGCAGTGTATTATAATGGACATGATCTCTCGATTATTGCTCGATTTTGATGAATAACAGACGAATGGAATATTTAAAAAATTACGCACGCACAATGTTTTACAGTGACAACCCCTGCCTGATTTAGTTGGGCAATCCTGTTCTAAATTATTAATCTATATTTTAATAATTAATCTATTGTTAGCTGTAAGTCTTCTGACAAATAAATAAATATTAACTTATTTTTTAATTCATCTATCATATTTTTCGTGATCACTTGATCATATATTTAACTGACTTCGAAATCAAAAAGAAGGAATGAAAAAAGGAGTTTTATTCTGGACTCTTATGTAACTTTTTTATTTCTTTAACACTTCCTGTGACTATTGCAATACATAACCACAAAGTTTTCGATATTAAAAGAAATATACGCTTTGATATTAACACACAGTGAGCAAATTCTGTAAACTTATTTTTAGGGCGTTAAAGTTGTGAACATTAAAACAGTAAATATTTAATAGAAAGAAGTAACGTCCTCGTAAATTGACATAATTGGCTATGATCAGGTAACCGTTTGGAGTCGAGCCAATTTCCAAGCTCACCGTTTAGCGTTTCCTAGAAGTGCGATAGTTAAGGTGGTCTCTGATACCAACCACTAGTATTACCAAATTAAATGCGGAGCTCGAAGGGGTGGTGGTTAGAGAGTTCGGTCTGTGATGCGGAAGTTAAGCAACTTTAGCAAGGGCTGGGGATATGTGGAAAGTCCCCCCTACTTTCCTCCCCGGCCCATCAGTGCAAAATGGGTCTGTTATAGAGATCGTGTTCATACGTTCACGTTCATTAAGCGTAAAGAGCCACTTATCCTATGACGGTAAGACAACAAAAATTAAGGAAGGCACGTTCGTAAGCATCCGCCAATCCGCACTGGGCCCGCTTTGTGGGTCATCATGGAACGTTTCTCCTATTATAAGTAAATATAATCTATACATATATAAAAGGGCATGTCCTGACATGCTTAGAGGTGTACTAAGAACAGATTTTTGGAAATTTCACTCCAAAGGGGGTCAAAAATGGTGAAATAGTTTGTTTGAAACTTCTTTGTTTTTGGAACCATATCGATGAAAATTGGTATTTGGGTAGTTTAAGTTCATTTATGTTTTTAGTTGTAGTGTCTTCGAAATTGAACATCAAGTTGATTTTATTCTAATATCGCGGACAATTTGCTATTAATAAAATTAATAATTGTATTTCGGATCGTGACAATTACAGTCGCAATGTAGAAGCCACCTAATTGAATGGATGTTTTATCCCGTTGAATCACACAAAATCTCTTCAATTAAACTCGAAAAAATAACAGCTATGATTATAAAAGTCGTGAGTTGTGATTTATATTTTAGTCATGTCTTATGTTATTGTTTTATTGTGATAAAGTTATTGTTTATTGTGATAAAAGTGTTGAAACTTTATATTCAGGTATTTTACATAATAAAGAGAACAAATATTTATTTTAGCGTTTTTGGAAATGCTGCCCAAAATACTGCTGGTTTGTGATAAAACGAAATGTTTTTGTATCAATTTTTGGAGTCACGAATTGGCTAATTAAATTACAATGAAGATAATAAAGACGAAAGGATTCAACATGTCAGTGAGTATGACAGAGAGGGAAAAAAGAAAAATCCACGAAATAGAGCGTTAAAAACATTATTATATCATCATTCTCAAACCAGTACTTACATTGTAATTTCTTAATTATCATTCCTACCCCTAGGCTATAAAGTCACTCACTCAATATTTACCAATTTTTCCTGTCTCTTAAAAATGAGTTATGTAATGAAGCGAGAAATTTAATAAGTAAATTTGTTTTTTTGTATCGCGAAAATTTTATAAATTGTGTCCAAATACACAGTAATTTATGAAATTTTCGCGATACACGCTTTTGAAAAAAGAACTAATCTTTGTTTGAAATCAGTAGAAAGTTAAAGGGGGATTTCGTTAACACGACCTCTTAATGAAAATATAAAGATACGCTTGGAACGTTGCTAAAATAATTAACGAAAAAAAACATTATTCAGACAAGACTTCATAAAAAATTACACTCCCGCTGAATACTGTGACTTTTTTTAAATTAAAATGTTGACAGTTGAATAAATTTTGTATTATTTAATAATTAATTAGTACTGGCGAAAATCCGCCCACCCCCCCTGCCTCCGGACGGAGGCAATTTGCATTTTGGAAGACGGCACAATCTTTTCCGACACTTCTGACAATTATCAAGTTTCAGTAAACTTAGCCATAATTAAGTATACACGTAAACTTTCCTCCTGAATAACTCCATCCATTGACGAAGGTCGCATAGAAATCCGTTTTGATATTTGTGTTTACAGATATACACTTTTATTTACTTTTGATTATTATAGTCGAAAAACTTGAGAAATGTTTTGATTACATCCAAGCATAATTTCTTTTAAGTGCACCAATACAATCAATAATATCTCATGTTTGAGTTCGCGTAGTATATGCTTTATAGTTTTTAGCTTTTGCCAACAGGATTGAGATTGCTTAGAATTTTGAATGATGACAGGTGTCGCAACCAATCACTTTTTACGGTGATCTGGGATGAAGAATTGGTCATAAACAATGATTCACGCTATTCCGTTTTAAAGTTTACGTTGACAGAATTCTATCCAATCGATTTTCCAGAACTTAACCAAATGGGATGAATTATTTTTTTTTTTACTGTCCTATAAAATTTCAAATTTTATCACTGAATACCTATTACATTACTTATGTGTGATATGTTTTCATTAAATTTCTCATTATCAATTTATTTTGTATTTTATCATTTAGGAACTTATCCAATTTGTTCTTCAATATATATATATCTTAAACATTTTATCCTTGATATTAGTTTTGATATTAGTTCACACCATCATCTTGCAACTTATAAGATGTTTTTTTTATTTTATTATTAAGTACTATCTTTTATAGGTCAAGTTAAATACAAAAAATAAAATTAATTATAATGATGAACATAATACTCATGCGATTGAAATATAAGTACATTTTTCTCCGCAATTTCTCCGTAGTTATAACATTTCAAACGAGAGGCCATAAAACATGTTATAGGTAGCTATCTCTACGCCTATAAAGCGGAAGAAATTAATTATTGTAACTCATACTTTTCCTAATTGTTACCTATATCTTGTTGTTTTTGTTTTTGATTTGAAACTTGTTAATTATATACAGGTTCATATCAAAAACATCTCAATATTTTTATTATGAATAACATTCCTTTCTGAGCAATGAAATAATAGTCAGCCAGACATTATTATTAAAGTATAAAGTAAAAACATCAAATAAATATAAATTAAAAACAAAATATTTATTCATAAGATATTCATAATTTTTTTACAAAGAAAATTCGATGTATTAAACTCAGACATTTTTTGCAAAAACATCAAATTACGTTTTCTGCTGTGCAAAAAAAGCTGTTAAGAGCAAATATATCAAAATTATACGTATTTATATTATATACGCACATATTTTAAATGATACGCATTATTTAAATGAGAGAGGATTAACCCAAACACTACATAGTATTTAGGAATTTATGAATTGACGAGTATAATCGGAAAAGGGTCGGTCAATTTAAATTAGTGCCCCCGCCACGGAGAAATGAGGTCTAAATACAAATCAAGCAACAATATCGATTGAATACTAAAATGTGTTTACTACCTACGCGATTTCCAATCGTAAATTAAAACCTACGTTTAGAATAATAAAAAAACGCAACTTTAAACTTTATTACCTATATTAATGAAAGGTTTTTGACTAACAACGTTTACTTTTCATCCAAATTAACTGACGAAATTGTATAATCTAATTATTTAACGAGCTCAAGATCATTAAAGAGTTACGTTATTGAGTCAGTATAGCACGTGGAAATAGAAGTTAAGAAACCATTGTCTTTATTTTGCCTTTGCCATTGTCTATATTTGTCAAGTTATTACCATGAACCGCGAGTGGGTGAGTTTTGCCACAAATATTATAAACAACTTAAAGTTACTAGGGCGTAATTAGCATACGGATAAAACATGGAAAGTGAGCATGTAAATCATCAATTATCATTATAAAAAGTTATAATTGGTAAAACGACCAAGACCAAGTGCCAGACGAACTCGGGCACGAAGGGTTCCATATCGAAAACGAGCAAAAAATTACGTTTGTTGTATGGAAGCCCCTTAAATATTTATTTTAATCTGGTTTTTAGTATTTGTTGTTGAAGTGGCAACAGAAATACGTCACCTGTGAAAATTTACACTATCTATCTGTCACGGTTCATGGGCTACAGCCTGGTGACAGTCGGACTGTCAGACTGCGAAGTCTTGTAACAGGGTCCCCCTTTTACCCTTTGGGTATGGAACCTTAAAAAGAAAAATAATCAAAACCAATTTTTCATGCATTACTGCGGCCATTGGTAGGTCTGTTTCTGTTTATTTATGCATGTCCATTATAAAGTTGATAATCATTTATTGCATCAGCATTATGCACTAAAGGTGCCATCTTAAGTACACATCGCACTGAAATATATTCGCAAAACGAAGTATTCATAAGGTTTTGACAAAAGGATTTTACAGTCAACCTATTGCCTGACACCAACCCTCGTCGAGAACGTGGTGGCTCGTGGTCGTGGTGGCTATCCCACTAACAAGTGAAAGACTTCTAAAGTGCGGTTGATTCCATAGACTATTCAAACTCCCTCCATAGGGTATCCAAACTCCCTATACTGTATAGTATTCAAACTCCCTTCATAGACTATCCAAACTTCTTTAGTTGTTGAGTTACATTTGACAGAAAGTTATCGCGTTTTTTCTTCGCCCTATCATTTTACCCTTGAGTGAGAAAGATGGCTAAATATCACCACGAGGTTTCCGCGACGTACTATCACACACACCACTTTCTCGCTCTAGCAAATGGCAGACAACGATAAAAAAGGTAACGACGTAAAAAAACGATGCAGTACTGCCACATGTACCCAACCCTTAGTACTATGACGCCCATGGGATGAAATAATATTTATATTGCACCTCTTTAATATTCACCGGGCATTTTATCACATATCAGATTAGGCCACAATTCACTATTGCACTTAATATCAAAGGTCCTGTGATAATATTAGTCTTCAGGCTTAATTACATTTGAGTGACACAAGAAACCCACGTGAATTTTAATCCTCGAGATCTTTGTCCTAAACATTCAGTTACACTAAGGGACTTAAAACAAATACTCCCCACTGTTATATAAACAAATTAATGTCTAAAACTTGGAACTCAGAATGATTGAAACATTGAAATCTATTTCACCTCAAGTTCAAGTTTGTTCATCTGAAAACCTCACGAACCACATCGTCCTTCTATTACAGTTTCTCTCGCAAATTGATTTACCGCGGGTGCTAAACACGAATTTCAGTTATGGTTTATGTACTTTAAGATATAATTTATCGTAACTACGCCCTTTGAAGGGAATTTCAAATGATGGCATTACATTAATTCAGATTTCTAATACAATTCTAAGAAATTACTTTCTTAATTAGTATTAAGTATATTAATAACGTTTCATAGAAACGCGAAAATGTATCCAACACTGACTTTCAGTTTCTAATTAAATAGTAGTCAGGGTTAGGTTTTGAAGTGTAATATGAAAAGCGAAATAAGCTTTACGGCTACATTTTCAATTTATATACGTTACCATAAAGCTTGTCGTTAAAATGCTCGAAGTATATCGATTTAAATTTAATTCCAATCCAAATTATAAAGGAATCTTCCAATATACGATAAATATCTGAAGACCTTTGTAATCCTTTTTAAAATTGTTACTCTTTAAAGGATTAAAGCTTTCAAAGTAAAAGAGAAACTAAACTGTGTGAAACCTCTTTCAGTAAATACGCTTTAAATAAAATGTTGGACATGAGGATTCGAGTCTATCACGAATATAATCAAAAAACATGTTATTTTCGATTACGACACTACTAGTAAAACAAATTAAGGTTGCAAATTCAATGTACAAAGTGACGTACCTCCATTGGGTAAACAGATATCGGGCTGTGCAAATACAGACGCGAACAAAAACTCCACACAAAAGCATGATCGTAGACGTGTACGTAGACTACATTCATTCTGTTACTATAGCGGTGAATTAAATCATTTTATTTCGGGTAATAATCTGTGGTATTTAGTACGCGAGACAGGAATATAAATTACGTCGCTTTTGTCAATGCGCAACATGAACATTTGTATTCAATAATAAAAAAATATGGGACAGTTCGTGTTCATTACAAATTGTTTCATTTTTATTTCCCGTAGGAGAATCCGGTGTTCCTCAGGACTTTTAATGAATCGACAACAATAACGGGCAGGCAACAATAAATTACCTTGATACAATAAGCAGGCTGTCTGTGACTGATAACTTTATTGATCTATAGACACCACATAGAATAGATTGGAATTGGATAATATGATACATATATGTAGGTAAACATATTATTACATATATTTCGATAAATACACAAATATTAAACACAGACACTTTATCTCTTTATAATAAAGGTTATTATTCTATATCTGGGGAAAAAATCATGCGGGTGAAATGGAAGCCAAATACATTTCAATTTTACTTACTATACACAATCCGAAGCCTGGGGTTGGTAGTTTCACATGAAATTAAGCTCATACAGCATTCTTGACTTTAATTGAGCTGATGTTAACATAAAAATAGCGTTTCAATATATTTATTTGTATTTTGCTACAACTTAATCTATATTTGTGGCGTCTAACTTAATCTACATTGCGTCTTGATTAATTAATATCTGATTATTTATTGTTGCTCTAAAACATCATTTAATATTACGTGGAAGCAGAATTAAGTCCCTCGATGAAATCAACAATCTATACGAGCGAAAAAAATAAATCAATACGGCATAGAAACCATTCGAAGCAAGCTTGGATTTATCCAGCCAGCAATGTAAACGACATCACGACATATGTATTTCAACGTCAAATTTATTTGTAAAAAGGTACCTATAATGACTTAGGTAACTTTGATATTGAATGTCGAAAGGATATGACTATTACGGCTTTTCAATCTACAAAAAAAAATAAACCTTCAAATAACGATTACCTATTAGATATGTCTAGAAAATAACGTTAGAAAAGAAGTGAAAGAGTTATACCAAAAAATCCAACTGCAAATACTTAAAACGATATAAATTCACAAAATAAAAGCGCCTAAGTCATGTGACCTGTTATCGTTAAGACATATTTTTTCAGCGCGCAACCTATTACTCGTACTTATAGAAAAATCTTTTTTTACATATACATATAGAATTTTTATATTTATAAAAATGACAAATGTACATTTTCTAATTGTAACGGTAACAAGAATAAAAGTGATTGTTTAAAACAATCTAAATAAAGCTCGAGTTATTTGTCATAAAAATTAAATAAGGCAGAATGTGTACGTAAAACGTAATAAAGCCATACTGCCTAATATTTAAAAAATGTTTGAATTTTATATCCATATCTACTCAATCACTCGTCTAGCGAGCGGTTAATACTGCTTTATGCAGTCGAGGGAAACAATTAGTGAATTTATATAAGTATTCAACGAACGGTGGACGAGAGATACGATTAAACAATAAAACATCAGTTTAGGCACATCGTAAATTGAATTTCAAACGAGTTAAAAACTATTATTTTTTTTATAATGTACATCAGAATTCAACCTATAAAATCATTTCGATGAGTAATTAAACCTAATTTATAGATTAACTAGCTACTTTCTTGTAACTTCGCCAGCGTAAATTATATCTTTGTCACCCGTGCTTTCCGTAGGCACAGATACACAAATTATACCGTAGGTAAAAGAATTTTCATTAATAGAAACTTTACCTTTAAGAGTAGCTCGAAGTAGCTAAGATAGCAACTTTCGCAACGGGATGGGAGACCAAAAAATTATTAACTCGAGCAACTCTGTGCTTCAGAAGGCACGATTAGCCGTTGGTCCCGGCTGCATTTGCAGTCGTTAATTCCCGCAAACCCGTATTGGGCGAGCGTGGAGGGTCATGGCCCATCCTCCTTAACCATCCATAAGGAAGGCCTGAGCCCCTGCAGTGGGGACGTAAAAGGACTGCTGATGATGATGACCTCTAATAGTATTAGTATAGTTTGACTGATGCTTACGTATCGTGTTCCATTACGCCTAGCCTTCATAGGGTCTCGTGCTTTTTCTTTCAACGAGTCTATCTAGGTTGTACACTTCTACTCAAAAATGATGTCTATCGAATTTATGAGGATTTCAACCTTCGTCAGAATGTTTATTTTAGCCCTATAACAGTATCGTTGCTTGGTTGGGTGACCGCTTTACAATGTTTACAAAGGGATTTCCGACCCTACATGGTACACGTCACGCATTCTTTACCACGTATCAGAGGGCAGGCATACTTGTTTCTTGTGAAACGAAATTTTAGAAAATTACAAATTCTTCTCGTTATTTCGGTAAATCATATACGTGTAGATTATTTATGTATCAGAGGTAGAGCCAGGTACTATCTATGGTACTATATATATATATGTCGCAGCCAAGTGGCAAGTGTAACTGTCACAGGGTAAATGCCTGGTGCTGTTCCTTGTGCGCATGTCAGTGATTATAGTAAAATAATATCAACATTCAAGATTTTATCTACGAAGAAATTAAATAGCCCAGACATCTTGCGATATAGGCAAGTTGGACTAAATTAAACAATGAGAAAAGAAATTTGCTCTGATTACGTCATGATTCCTTATGGGTCTATCTACAGCAGTGCTTTTCTAATATAAAAAATGCTTCGAAACTTTCAAAGCACAGCGGTTCCTTCGAATAAAAATAACATAACAGATCAGAACAATCACTGAAGCTGTGACAATTCAATGAAAATCTCATATCAATTAATTAAATATCATTTAACGACTAATTCACCAAGCGTCGTATTTTCTTAGCTCATTTATTATGTAACACGACGGCAAGTGAATACGGAAGACGACAGAGTAAAATAAAAGAAATTCTATTATTCCCTAAGTCAGATAATTAAAAAAATATTAGATACGTATTTATTACTTAAATTTAAAAAGTAATAACTTAGATAACAGATATTAAAGTTGCGGAGTGGGGGTTCGCTACGTCAGTTTTGTAGAAAATGTACAAAAGCGTGACGTCATGTGAAAAAATAAATTCTATATATCGCCATAATTTAATAATGATGCAAAAAATTAAAAATACATATTTAATATTTTTTAACAATTTAACTAACAAAAAAAAATTGATTGTCATCCCTATTAGTCAAAATCATGTCCAATGTTATTAACTTTTGCATTAAAGAATATACAAATAAAATTAAATATAATTATATATTAATAAGTAATAGTACCGCCAAACAAAACGGGCGGTACGACGTTAGCCGTTTCGGTCAATCCATACTAATATTATAAATGAGCAAAGTAACTTGTCCGTGCGTCTTCACGCCTAAATTACTGAACCAATTTCAATTTATCTCTAAGAATACATAGAGTACATATTTCCATAGTGTTATTAATAAACAATGATTAGTGTTGGAGCAAATTTATGCTGAGACTGCACTTAGTATTAGTCAAAATTCATATTATTAAACGAGACTTAGAAAAGGTTAACCTAGTACTAGGTTTGCTTATTCTCTTTTTTAATATGAATTCGGCCTAATACTAAAATTGCAATTTTAGCTTAAAATTACTCTGACGCTAAACCTTGTTTATTAATGTTAGAGTATAAATAAATAATTATAACAAACATCTCAATTTTAAATAAATAAAACTAAACGCCTCTTCACTTCAAGAGGAAAACTTGCCCAATTTTTTTTATTCTTCAGCATACTCGTTAGTTCACCTTTTAGTTTCCAACTCTAACTTATTATGAGTTTCTTTTTATCAAGCAAATACATCAATTTACTTTGCTTTTAAAAGTTTCAACCTATTTATTACCTTATTCATATTGAGAGATAGTAAACGAGTAAACTTATTTTGTAACGATTGAGCTAAGCAGCTTGTTATTTGTCTACATATAAATCCCGTGTCACGATATTCGTTTACGATAATCTCCGAATTCACTTAGGGTTGAGCTAAATCTGGCACCACGCCTTCGCTCTTTTTCTGTCACTCAGAACAGACTTTAGCTAGAGCGAAAAATATGGCATATAGTCTACCGATTCGAGGATTCTGCGACGTGTTATAAGTTTTGAGATTAATACTATCAGTCTTTCTTTATTTTAAAAGTATACATACTTAACGTTCCTATTTATTAGTATTTTCACAACACGTTATTCTAAGATCCCTAGATAACGAAATAGGACTGTTCTTCGCAGTTGACGTTAATAACCGAACTGATTACTAATATTTATCTACACTCAAATCGAAAAATTCGAATGTCAAAGACGATTCTATACATACGCATTTTATAAAAGCATATACGTAAAATTAAAAATGAAACTCATAATAGTACCGCCAACTGTATCATAAAGCTCATTATAATACCGCTATCTTTTTTTATTAATAAAACAAGTCTATGGTTTTAGGCTGAATATAAAAAAAGGGGCGCACGCATGCGCAGTTCGAACTGTGAATAAATGGCGCACGCATAAATTACTTCCTTATAACCTAACTACTTTGTTTAATTTCAATTTTTCTTATAAGTGAAAATAAAGTAATGTATGAAACTGCATATAAGTTAGGTATTTAAACACTCTCGTGACTCTCGTGTTTTAATACCCCTTCTTATATGACAGTTGCATAAAATACTATTAAATTACTATATTATTTTAAAAAATGATGAAATTTTGCATTGTACTTTTTTAGTATTTTTTTATTTGGAATTGAATCGACGTTTTCATACTACTTATTAATCAAATACGGCAAGAATTCAGCTTCTTTTTATAACAATTGTTTGTCTTTACCTTCATATAATATTTCTGTTTTCTATAAGAATATTCCTTTCTCTATCACAGATCTGTGATTACTATAAAGGTTGAAATAATATACGAAATGAGAATTTTGGGCCAATCTATGAGGACCTTATCAAAAATAGGCAAAAGCGGTTTCTTACTAACCGATTTCTCTTATTTTTATGAAATATATTATTATGTGAATGACATTACTATATAAGATATTGTTTGGAAAGAAATTAGGCACGACCACTTAAGCCTCTGCCCAAGAGATAACTATAAGATCGTATTATTATTGTTAAATTTTTTTTTTTCATTATTTACGATACCCCATTTTACACGGTTGGTCAGTTTTATTTTTAATTTTTACAATATGGCGTCTGGTAGTTGCTATGGTGAATTTTGATTACTATTATGTGTTTAGTAACACTTGCAAGGTTAAGACAAATCGATTGACTTATAAATCATCAAAATTGGCCAAGCCATTTGGTCTCTACATTGCCATAAAAAAAAATCCATAAGAAATTTTCGATGTTGTGCTCGTGCCCTTTGATGTTTAAATCCAGTTTAGACTTCGAGCCCAGGTATACACAATAAAGACTTGTTTTAATGAATACATCGAAAAGTCACGGCTTTGCACACAAATTATCTTCTAATACTTTGTTTTCGAATAAATATAAGGGATTCGTTTTTCGAAAGCCCTACACTAATATTTTCAAATTTAATTTGTGCCTTTACAAATATTAAATAGGTACCTCTTCATTATCAAGCATAGATAATGATATTAATTATGAAGTCTTAGAGAACTTTTCATAATTAACTTTCGAATTTCTTCGTAAAAATAATAAATTATTAGAACACAACAAACAACTAACAGATAATATTCCAGACATCAAAGTAAAAACAAAAAATATTCTAAGCTCTAAAGAGATTCATTAAAATAATAACATAAACAAGGTGCAAAACATATTTTATAGTCTTCCCAGAATTTGAGTCCAATAATATCATCAGTCTTAATAATTCTGATAAAATTTATTTCTGTCTCGGATGCGTCAACAGCCATAGCCTATTTTAATAAATTTATAAAAAAATATATATGTATATATTCTTTTAAATCTTCTAAATTTCAATGAGCTAGTCTTGCTTAAAAATTAACTAATTCGATGATTGGCAATGTAAGGTCTAAAAATCCAGAGGTTAACACGTAGGGTTGAAATGTATATAAATTGGTGAAGGTTACTAATTTGTTGACGCTTGGTAGATTTACAAAACACAAATGTCGAGCTCAAATTTTCGGTCACCTATCTACAATCGACCCTTGCAAAAGTTACTTCAGTTCCGTAATCCAGGCCAAACACGCTAAACACAATGCCATCGAGCTCCTCGACTTGTACCAGCCAAAATTATAGACTACTAGCTTTTGCCCGCGACTTCGTCCGCGTGGTAAAGTTACTTTGAGCAGCATTTCTAACGAATATTAATTCATTATATCGTGTAAAATACCTGAAATAAAGTTTCATCCCCTATTTTATCCCCTTTCTTAGGGGATGCCTACGTAATAGTAGCTTTATGCATGCAAAGTCTCATCCCGATCGGTTTAAAATTGACATTGTTTCATACAAACTTTTATCCCCTTAGGGATAGAATTGGTCAAAATCCTTTCTTAGGGGATTTCACAGGATACTACCTACGTCATAGTAGCTTTATGCATGCAAAGTCTCAGATCGATCGGTTCAAAATTGACAAAGTTTCATACAAACTTTCATCCCCTATTTTATCCCCCTTTGCTGGTAAAATTGATCGAAATCCTTCCTTAGCGGATGCGAACTTCATAACATCTACCTGCATGCCAAATTTCAGCCCGATCCGTCTAGAGGTTTGGGCTGTGCGTTGATAGATCACTTTGTCAGTCAATCACCTTTGAATTATATATATTTAGATGTTTACGTTCTGCGATGTTTTGATTTAAGGTTGGTCAATGTTTATTTTTTATTAATTATTTGATAAATTTACAAAGAAAGCCGCAGCTTTGTTTAAAAAAAAAGCTTATCACAGAGCGTTGACATTGCTGTGTGATCGCCGCCGCTATCATATTCAAAGGTCATATACGTTCCAGAGAAATAAAACAAAAATAGGTAAGTGTTAGGACGGATCAGTAGCCTAATTGTCTTAAAATTAGATAATTAGGCTACTGATCGAAGCGGTATAGCGATAATGATAGCAATTTATGTAATTATGTAACTTTTAAAGTCACTATTGGTTTTGGAACGGCTATTTTGTACGATCACCAAAACATAATAAAAACTTAGTTAAACCAATAAGTTTCTAATGTTTCTTCTTAATAACAATGACAGTTATTCGCGGGATTGCAACAGCGCCGAAATATTGGGAAATCAACAAATGAAGGTACATGGTAGTATCCTGTGAAAAACTATCATCCTAATGTGAATGACCATGAAAGCTTCAAACAATATATCAGTTAATCCCGTCGAAATATTAGCATTCAACTCTAATTTTTCAATAGCTTTTAACCATTTCTCACTTTACTCCAAAAATTACAATAGGGATGACGACTGGGTATAAAAAATGCAACTCTATTTAGTCCGTCAGTTAGATAATAGAAAAATATTAGATACGTATTTTTTTTTTACTTTCATTTAACAAGACATAACTTAGATAACAGGCAGTGGGGGCTCGCTACGTCACAGTTTAGTAGAAAACGTGACGTCATGCGAAATTTCAACTCCATGTAACGCCGTAATTTTTTGATTACGAAAAAATTAAAAAAATACATGTTTAATATTTTTTAACACTCTACCTGACGGACAAACAAACAAAAATTTGTCGTTATCCCTATTAAAGATGTCGATCATTCGATATCTTTAAAGAAAATGTCGATTTCAATGGATATAGTCTACTGGTCAGATACCTGTAGCGTAAATATTACGCTACAGGTATCTGACCAGCTTACCGTATAGCTTTTTAAATTAAACAATTAGGCACCAGACGGATTACGGACGCGAACGCTATAAAATATTAAGTACGTAGATTCTATAGGTTTTCTGTATACCCATAGTACCTACATAGATGTATACAATTTAGAGTAGGTACATTGGTCAGGTCAATTTATAATAGTAGGTAAACTTTTAATAATTTATAATCGTTATTTTTTATTTTTGACAAATGTGATTATTCCATGAAAGATTATTCAAATCACAATACATGAAACTCTTATCTGTTATTTACTAATTAAGTAACTAATATGTACATCATTGACAATGGGATGATGACTTTTTCTTGTTTGTTTTTCTGTCAGATTGTTTATTTAAAAATGATAATCACGTATTTTTTCGTACTCAATCAATTAATAGCAAAACGTTGAGTTAAAATGTCGCATGACGTCATGCTCAAGTCAAGCCCCACCCCTCAACTTTAATATCTATTATATAACATATAACTAGCCATTTCTTGTTAACTTTAAGAAGAAAAAATTTAACTAATATTTTTTTATTATCTGACTGACGGATTAAATAGAATTTCTAATGTACCCAGTCACTAACCCTATTTTTTTAACATAAGTTAATTTTAGCTTACTGATACTAATTGACAAAATCATTTATTAAATATTTGTACATCAAACTAGGCCGATTATTGATAGAATTTCATTTTTCAACACTTTTTCAACCCAAAATTATTTCTCATAAAAATTAATTTAAATAATGAAGATCCTTACACCCGGTTTCTGAATTGAGAATTTAAAGTTAAGCACGTCTCAAACCGTCAAAAGTTAAGCAGTATGCACCCCGAATCAGATGTGGCTATACGAGATTTTATACATAGGTATAAATTTTATTTAAGAAACGTTGAAAAATTAATACACAATCTTTTTTGAATAAACATTTCGAATTATCGACGACGTCATGAACTCGTGAAAACATTATACATTTTCATGCTATGTGTAAACTTTTCAAAGAAAAATAAGTAAAGCACACGTGGACTGACCAAACGCGATATTTACACTAACACACGAGCTGTTTTAATATATGCACTCATACTCTTTACACAAAAGCAGTGTTGATACAGCAGAGTTTCCTTATCGATAATTGACCTTGACAGTCACACTTTCATAAAATGTCAATAATGTGTATTAAAAAAAATTTGCTATTTAAACAAAACTTAAGTGACTGTAAATTTTATCATACATTTTCATATCTTCGGAATTGGCAGATCCAGTCTGCAGAAATAAATATTCCCCATGCACATTAGTTGTAACTTACTGCACTTTACTATGGTAACAATCGATATATATCGATTTATTTTGATGTAGAGTTATTAAAATCAAGGGACTAATTGGCAAAATAATTCTTCAGACAAATCCCTTTCCCTTATTTTGTTACTATTTTTATAGCATATATTCTTTCTTTAGACATATAGTTTTAATAAAATTAGAATAAAATGCAGTATATAGTATTGTGAAAAAAAAATGATCAAATATAATAATTCTTTAGACAAGTAAAAAGATCAACTATACGAGAAGGAAAAGTACCGATGCTTTCGATCTTTAATATCACATCATTAACTATCATTGCGTACGATCATATCGATATTATCGATAGTTAACAACATTAAAACAAATGCAAGACTCGTATATTGTATATTTTGGAGTTACAATAACAATAGTTATATCATATCATAACAATGATGCTACTAACCTTGATTATTATAATATAGTCGGTTTCTTACAAGGATAAAACAAGCAAAAGCTTGTTCAAACAGCTTACATCTACGTAATAAATATTCTCGTTGTACGAGTATATGATAACATATATGAATTTCGTACGCCTTTTATATGATAATTTCCATTACGATCGTTGAACGAATCGAAAACCTACGTCAGTTGCTAACTACAATGAATTATAAAAACGTACTGTTATAAAACCTGTGTAAAAAATATTTTTTAATTGAAGGATGATAAGTTTTTTTTTTTTTGTTATTAAAGGTTTCATATTGGATTTCACCGTACCTATACTAATTTTGATTTTCATTTAAATGGAACTAGCTAGATGATTGTAGTGTTACAAATGCAAAATAATAGTTTTATCGCATTTTATAAGAAAATTCGAACAATTCTTAATAAAGTTTATTACATTCAAGAATTTTTTTTTCAGTGAGCTCGTGAGGGATTCAAATATCCAACTTTTTCGTGTACCCAGCTTTTTTCAAATGCACCAAAAGTGTTTTGTGGTCAATCCCCAGTTCTTCAGCTACGTCGTAACAACAGGTATGCCGATCTCCACTTTTTCAAAAATGGCATCCATTTTATCCGTAAAAAGGCGTCCGGAGCGACGTGCATCTATGACATCAATTTTTTTGGACTGACAACGCTTAAATCAAAATTTTGCTACTCTCACAAAAATTGCACTAGGTCTATAAACTTCACAATTTTATTTTTGCGGCCTGCGTTGCATTTTTACCTTTTTTGTAATATAATTTTAAATGTATCGAATTTCTTCATAAGATTCACTTTCAGAGTTATCTTCTTTGAAATTTAAACTTTTTAATGATACCGCAACCAACTGGATACAAGTGGTATAAGCCAGAAAGAATTTATTTCAAGTTCATACATACTATATGCGAAAAGACTTTTTCGCCAACCTAATATGTATTCGGTACTGCTTTTAACGGTTGAAGAGATTTTGTCGAAGATCCTATAGGTTTTTCTTTTGTTAATCAAATCTAAGATTACCTACTACAAAAGATACTTTTTGCCAAAGCAATTCAGAAACCTGTGTGGTCAAAGTCAGCGCGAATTGTATTTTACCTTCTCATATTTAAAGGTAATCTTATTTCTATCGATTGCGAACCTGTAGGAAGATGGCTATGTAAATTATTAATATAATATTTGTAAATATGTCAATGATATGTAATATAAATATTTACTACACTAAATTGGTTAGTCTTGAAAAGTTTAAGGTTTTACCCACCTACTACCTCAATAACAAAATAATTATAAAATCAACCTAACAAACCTAACGTGTTAGTTTATAATTAAACCACAAACAATAACGTCTATATTATTATTTAAACCATACCTAAGACCTTCGCACAAGAGCCCACAGCTAATTACCTTAAAATTATAAAAGTACCCATCTAGCCATAAAGGCCAAATTAAATGGTGATGACGGCGAACTATGGGGACGACACGTCAGTTAAGATGTAAAACTACATCACAATTATAAATTACTAGCATTTGCAGCCGACTTGGCCCGCGTTCAATAACAAATTTTCATCCCTTATTTCAACCACTTCTACCCCTTTGTTCGCAACGCTAACTCTAACTCTGTACTTTTCATTATTATCGATTCAGATTTTAAGGCGTGACAGAGATACATAGTTACATTCACATATATAGTATGAGTACAGATGTTATGGGAAACAATGTTGTTAAACTAAAATCAACAAAATTATTTAGGTACTTTCAGTGTTGAAAGTTTTCAGTTTCTGAAATATCAATTCATTGGATATGAAAACCAAGTGTCAGTGCATATCTGATGGAAATTTCCGCCTCGTATCATCGGTCAACGACTGTCAAATATGCATACTCAACCGACGATCCGTCAGTCCGTTGATACGCTATACCAGGGGTCGGCAACTTATGAGACGGAAAAGCCAAAAGCTTCAATTTATAACATTTTTCATGTTTTAAAGAGCCAATAAAAGGTTGTGTGTGTTAGGTATATCTGAGATTTTATTTGGATTCAACAACTTTGAATAGTCAATCTCAGCCATAGTTAGTAGGTATATCTCTATCGTATTAAAGCAGGGATGGATACTTAACTATGGATCCATTACACATGTTCAAGGATAATAAAATTATTATTATTTTGACCTACTTCGAGGTCTATGAATAGGAAATTCATATTATTTCCGAAGAATTCAGAAGAAAATATATTTTTATAATTTCAATTATATAATTTTAATTTTTAAATAACGCAACACAAAGCTAAAATGTTTTTAAAATTAAAAACTTACGATGTATTTTATAAAACGATCAATGATTCCATCCACAATCGTATTAAAAGTCTGTGACGTGACAGTCGCGTTATAAAAACATTTAATTATATTAATAGTCTACACGTAAAGTAACAATAATACGTATGTTTTTATGCAGTCGACGTACTGTAAAACAGCTATTATATTCTAACTATTTACCAAGCACTAAATGACGTCATACATTACATAGTTATTGAAGAACAAGAAATATTTTGATCGTTTTTCTGCAAAATATTAAAATTCGTTTCAACATACCGCCAGCATGTGTAAGTGAGCAGAAATTAATAAATACTTGGAGAATCAAAAGCGAAAGTAGAACTGTAAGATACTAAAATTATTAACAGCACTAGAAATATTATCGTACCGTGCGTTGTAAAACGTTTTACTTCCGTATTTTAATAATAACATAAAAAGATATTCCTGATTACATACAGTATTGCATTGTGATCAGGGTTGCCAGATAGTAGAGATTCATCTGGATTGTTCCGACATTTCAGATGAAGTCTGAAGTCCGGAGAAAAGGGACATGTCCCGACCAAAGAAATGTTTTAAACAATTTATGAAACCGTTAAATTGATTGATAGCTCGGCACCGCTTAAGCATTCTTTGAAATATCTCTATATCGCTAAAATGAAAGCGGTTTTTTTGCTCCTCAACATTTTCCATGCCGCAAAATTTTTTGCCCCGATTATGTCCAAAAACCCGACTTACACTTTTTTTACCAAATAATTTAGTATATTCATCTGAAAACCCTAATTGTGATGTATGAAAAATACATATTACATTACGAATTCGAAAAGTTATAGAAACCCACACAATGTGATGATTAAACTAAACCAAAATATTAGCGTCTGCAAAGTTTCGAACAACTTCTAACTGAATTGAGAAGAACTAACAAAGATTTCAGTAAAGGGTTGGTCGTTAGCCTTTTTAGATATTGTCTCCTAAAAGGATTATGCTAATAACTTCTCAAATCTTCCATAGGCGCAAATTAACTTATATTACCTAATATAGTAATCTGCCCGGCTTTGCTTAAATATATCCACTTTTTACATTACTGTTGCCCGTCGTTTTTTCTTCATACTTATTCAATAATCATCCTCAAACATCAGTTTTTAAACCTTAATGGGCATACACTTAAATCATCCTAGTAAAGAAGCTTATCGTGTTCAAACATTTAAACGCGGCCAGGTTTTAATAACAAATGAGAAAAACTTCTGTATAAAGCTATACCTCATTTTAGGTCAGTGAAAAACATATACGTCTCGTCTTACACTGAAAATATAAGACGCAATAATTCCATTAATTGTACTACGCAATAGATCTACTGTTTTTACATCAATTATTAAAATATCCAAACAATCGCATGCCAAAATCTTGGTGACATTTGAATGCAACATTTGCCAAATACGTTCCATTATGAGAACTATTTTATATGCAAGACACAATTATGATTTATTAACAAAGAAACTAGCCTAATTTTGTATACTTGATATATTCTCACACGATAAAAGATAGTTTATAATATGGTGGATAAAAATATGCAAGAAAATTTTAGTCCATGTAAAAATTGGAATGGTCGTGTCTACGGATGAAAAGGTTGGAAAATATTATAATGGCGGGATGCATGTTTGTTAAAAACTAATACTGATTACATCCGTAATAGAATGACTAGCCCGCCGAGGTTGTTGTCGCCATTTTCAAGGCCCTGACAGATCAATGAACACCAATATAGATGAACACCATGACTTCTTTTCAAAATCATAAACTACTTTTAAAGGATGTAGATAACATTGAAAGAAAGAAATAAAACTTTTTGACTTTCCCAAGCTGTCTAAACACACGAGTAAGGACATAAAAAAAAACAAAGAATAAAAATTTAAAGTATGTCATCAATAAAAAAAAATGCAAAAATTTTAGGAACAAGGCAATGGAATGGTGATATAGTAAGGAGAGTGAAATTGCTTGAATAAAAAAATATGGAGTTGTGTAATGCAACCAGTCGATCTAAGATTTGAATTCAATTTCTGTAAATTTCGAATTAGACCCTGTGCGAGAACTAATTTTTTTAATTTGCTGCTGATTGAACCATAACGACAAACGTATCAACGTGAAACATGATTAATATCCCCGATAAACCCCATGGGAAGGGAAATATTCGTATTACGAGTTGACAAAATTGGTGAGATTAAGTCACACTAGCCTTCGATGTTCAATATTAAACCTCTGAACTTGATGGTCTAAAACTACTTCTTTCAAAAACACCAAGTAAATATAACTATTTTTCGGCAGCTTAATAAAAAAGACATTGTAATTAGTTTAAAGTCAACATTACCTCCATCGACTGCAGATAAATTCAAGTTTACAAATCCGAATTATCATTAAAGAACACGTGGGAATGCGCAATTCATTACGGTCAGGGTTTTAGAAAATCATAATAAAACCACTTTGTAGGTTAACAAAAAGTTTTCTACGGTCCGTGTAACATGTTTTGTCCGTAAAGAAGCCTGTAAACAAAGATCTATCTATTGTTGCCCCGTCAGAGTCAGGTTTATTTCTTTATTGTGTTCCTCGTTTAAAAATATGAAAAGCTAAGGAATAAAATAGTAAAATAATGAATAGATTTGAATTAGAAATAGAGTTGGATGTTAATAAAGTTCTTATATTTTGCTAATGTAAAAGGGCAATGAAATCAAATTTGTACGTAGGGCCGCGATGAACATCAATGTTTGAATACTGGTGTCGACTTTTTATTTAATAGTATTGCGCTTCATGTTGTTAGTGTTTTTACTTTATCGCTCGCACACGTAACAGTAATGAATAAGTGAATAATTATAAAACTAAATACTTTCTATTCTCTGACTCGTTACCTTAAACAATCTTTGATTCTAATCTAAATATTTTTCATATTAAACAACTAAGTGGAGAATCAAGATTAGTTTTATGTTAATTCAAGTAAGTCTAAGGTATTGAATTATAATTCTCAGTAATTTAATAACACAGTCAAACCTACGGTTTATTAAAAATTTGAAACTGAGATTTGTGTTGCTTGAAGTTTCTGGACTATTGCATTGAATTTTTATCGTTATCATCATTGAGATATTATCAGATATTTTATCAGTAACAAGAAAATTCTAAATTTCACCTTTATCAGGATCTTTGACATAGTTATCTATCTAGATATTCTTTGATACAAACTGAATTCAATTCACCAAAATTTTCCTAATTAGCTAAGAGCTAGTCTTGAACCTGCTGAGATACTAATCTCTTCCGCTAACATTAATGTAAGAAAACAAAAGTCCTTTCACAGAATATATAAATGAAGTTAAGTGCATCGTTCCATCAACAGTTACCGTATCAGACAGCTGATCCCCGCAGAAGCGACTCACCTGATCACTTATTAACACAACATCCGTCACGTAATATGGAAACTGAATAAATCCAAAGAGACTTCCTATGCGGCATCGGTGTCGAAATAAAACGACACGAGATTTCCGCAGACTAAAAATATTAAAGAGTTGAGCGCGTGGTTACCGTGCGGGGTACAAAGGGCGAGCGTCTCTACCGACGATCGGCTGACTACTGCCGCCGCGGCCACTACCCAATGCAAGCTCGACTCGAAGAGTCAGATGCCACTGCGAACTAAGTTTTTGTTTATTTGATACGCCATTTAGCATCGGATATGATAAAAGAAGGTAGGCAGATGACCCTTATCAAACACATCAACCGTGAAACCGTACACTGATTACGTCGTTATAGTCAGATCTTATTAGTTGCGCCCGCATTTGGGTTCAATATCTGGGAAATTATCGATATGCCTCAGATGAACATCGTAATAAATGGTACCGTCATCATTGCAAAAAGAACTGATGGTCGTGCACATTTACCACACTTATACTACGGGATTATTATATCTGTATTATTGTTATAAAATATCATAATGAAAAATAATATAATTTTTCTATGACACAACTTTTAGTAACGCTATTGAAAACTGAAGTTGATATTCCAAGACTACAGAATTGTTTTTGTAGCTCTTTGCGCAAGGGTTACATTGCAAGGGCTACTAATTGCCAACTCGAACGTTTAACCGTTTTCCATAATTAATCGAAAACAGTTTGCAAAAGTTTAACATTTACATTTATTAAAGAATCATAAGATGAAATAAAAAAAAACACATTTACTTATGTATGATAAAAGAAAAGAAGCAATAATAATCAACTTCGGCCCGATATTATGATATTATATTAAAATAAAATTAAAAGCGCGAAAAAGTACGGAGTTTGAGTGCTACTTCTGTAATTTAACTGTGCTGAAACAACTAGAATTGACCGTTGGAATATTGCAGGTTAAACATCATAAGCGACTTTGAATAAAGTATCAATTACTTAAAGCGGTCGCCCTAGAAGCAATAGTGCAAGTGTAACACTGGAAAATTTGATGTTGTTTTATTTTAACTTTCACAACATTTTATTAGTCTTTTCTAGTAATGTTCAAATATATTGTGATTTCTAAACATTGTTTTGAGGATGTCAACTTACCATATTTTTCTGGTAAAGCCATTAGGGCATAAAAATTGTTTTCACTAATCTAATTTCATTATTCCTTAACCGGTGACAACCTTCCACTCTTATTTACCAGTCTATCAACCACCAAGATACAAAATAGAACCATTAGTTTGTCTCAAAATTATAACTTTAACTATTTTCTCATTTGCTTCCATTAGAGATAACCTTATTAATTTTACAAAATAAAGTTGAACCTATTGTTTACAAAACACCAAAGCATTTATTTTGACACTTGGTGTACGTTCCGAAAGCCGTAATTAACCTTAGAACTTACCTTTACATATTTATATTTTCTTCCAAATTAAATTTCTCTTCCCTATTTTTAATAACAATTAAGTAGTATTTGACCTTCTTTATAGAATATAATCAATTCGTTAAAATTACAATAAATAGCTATTTCGAAAACTCACTTTTTTATAACAAAATTATTAAATCAGACTTCAGGTTTTAGAACGTTGAATTAAGAAAATAAAGCAATAGTGTGAAGTTGTCACCTAGTTATATTCCTTTGTATGCAGGGTTTTGTCAGTTTTTTCAAGCATATTTGCATGTGTCCTATAATTTTATTTTCAATTCAATAAAACATAAATATTTTATTTATGTATTTTTCCTATTAAATTTTTAAAGGTCAAAATTTGTAGCCATTGTGTGTTGTCCGTGAAACGGAGTTGCTTCATTTAACAGCTGTTCAGGTCGCTTGAGTCGAATGGAAATGGAAATCGTATTTAAGTCGGAACCCGGCTTTGTCTTTCCTTTTATTCTGCTGATCATCTAAGAGTGAAGAGAAGTCTACAAGTCTACCGTGTCTCGGCTCGTTTTGTTGAATACGTGAGGTAAGTTTCCTATTGTCTTATTTTCGAACTTTTTGTAATCCTTGTTTTGACATTGAATTCTTTGAACAAGTAAAACGTCTTTTCCTTGTTTTCTTGAAGAAGGACCCCCACGAGTTGTTACCTTGATAGGCTTGTGATCTAAGACTTTCCTATGGTTCCACAGCTTCCATTCGTGGTGATTTCGAAGCAGGGAAGGCCGAGCAGTGCTGCGGATTTGTGGGCGCCGGTCGCATAAGTGTTTCTTGTTGTTTTTCGCCTCTCAAACCGTGAGTACCATTTTCGTGCATTAACGTGTAGAATCCTTATTTTCTTGATTATCATATTGAACAGATAATTCTTTCGCTTAGATTGAATCGTGGCATTTTTGGTTAATAGTAAAGTGTTTGAACTACCCATATATATTTTTCTTAGTCACCCTCATAAATAATTAAAACTTTTCATGAGTTGTTAGAGTCTGTATCTTATCAGTTCTAATGAAATAAAGTAAAACAATTGAATTATTGGTAAATTTGAAAGTGAATAAATGTCCGCTGTCTGCGACAGACTGAATATTATATAGTAGATGTACAGCACTCTTTTGTCCGATACAGGAGAGGCTGTCTGGTACTGGCTGTATTGTACTGGTTGTCTGGTACTGGCTGTATTGTCCTGACTGTCTGGTACTGGCTGTATTGTACTGGCTGCTTGGTGCGAGTTGTCCGATACAGGTTGACGGTACCACCAGTAACCGTATGTAAATGCTATATCGCTCCATGTGGATGGGTATCTGTGGTTTGACCCACCTACATTGCTGAGCTGAATAAAAAGGAAGACCTGATTGTTTCGCTGTTAAGGTGGATGAAATTTTATTAAATTTATTTAAACGAAAGACAAGCTGAACATTGAGCTGTGCCCAAATATTATTGTGTTTAGTAGCATTAAGTGTTATAAATATTATTTTATGTCTACGAATTATAACGCTGGACAGTGAGACCGTAGGACAACAGACAGCCCCCGGTTTGTTGTGTTGCCGTACTCCTTCTGAGTACGGTAGCGAAGCCAAGGTCGATAAACCCTTTTATTTATTTTTTTACTTTAAGGGGGCAATTGTTAATTTGTAATTTATATGAATCGGCGAAGCCAAGGTCAAAATATACCCTTATGTTTTTTTTTTACTTTAAGGGGGTAATTGGTAATTTGTAATTAGTAATTTGTAATTGGTAATTTGTAACTGGTAATTTGTTATTGGTAATTGGTAATTTGTATAAAATTGTTATCTCAAAAAAAAAACTTCATTTATAAATAAATTGTACACAGTTTATATTTCTTAATTTTTTTTCTTCTCAAACCAAAATAAAGGAGAAATCCGTTACACAAGCACTGCAGAATTCTCGAAGCGCACCGTTGGTCAGTAATAAAATATGACCGCTCATCCGTGGACGCCACCTGACCTAGGTTTCCCGATAAATAAACATAAAAATTAAATGTTCACTCAGAAAAGAAATTGACCAGCATTAGATTCACTCGACCTTGGGCTCGGCCTGACAAGCAGGTTGATTTTGACATTTGAAACCCTTTTTTTAAATTGGCATTTAAGCGGTAGCTTAATATTAAACCAGCCATTAATAATATTAAGAGCTTTTATGATAAATCATTAGATTAATATTAAAAAAAAAACTTTGCACCCCCTTTTACAAATATTGCAAAAGAAGAAATGAACATTAGTAAATTTTATAACAATGCTTTATAATAAAAATCAGTTTTGTTTACTAAAATGCAATCAATACCTACATATAAAGGGATATATCAGTCTCTGAAAAAGAAAAACCTTAATATAGACAGTTTCGCGACTTAAATATACAATGCAAAGTCAGTAAAGAAATTTACTTGAAGTTTTACGTTTATATCAACCATCAGAGACGTACCGACAGGAAACTCAACTAGAATATTGGAGTGGAAAGCTTCTGCACAAAGTTAATGACATAACAGTATGTGTAGAGCACCCTACGGTTGAAAGCTACAACATAACATTTATAACTTACTTGTTTCATGTAAAACTTTAAGTGAAACGTGATGGATCGCTGAAAGTACTTGCAAATATTATAAAGCCGGTTAACTTTAATGCTCGTTTAATGGATAAAATAAAAAGAAATAGAAGCTACGTTGCAGCATCAAAGAAAACATTACAAATTTCATAGAGAAAACGATCAAATGTGTTTCTTCCTATAAAAATTGGAGATGCTGCAATTTGTATTAATAGTAAGTCCAAGCTGCTATCAGAGGCGCATCTAAAAACAGGGAATAGTAATAAGGCTTTGTTTATTCAGAAGCTTATTAACTTTAAGGATACACGCAAATTTATCGTGACTGTAAACTAGACGTACCATACTGAGGGTAGACAGGAGTTAGATTACGTTCTAAATGTAGTATTTATATGAAATTGAAAAGCAATATATCCAAGAAGTTCTAGGTCACTGCATCAACATCATCTTCGTAGGTCTCTTAATGTCCTGGCTGCAAAGGCACAATAAATCTAAATAAACAAAAGAGGGTAAACAAAGTAAACCAATAAAAGGAGAATAATAACTAATATGGAAACTTTTAATCTGACCCACTATAATGATTATATGAATGGTCAGAGTCCTATGAGCATATTCACAAAACCTACTTCACAATGTCTGTCCTTCGTTTCATTACATACTAGCTTTCCGCCAGCGGATTAGCCCGCATGGTCTCAAAGAAACTGTTATTTGGATATCGATTCATATTATGACATGGATATAATGACAAATTGAATAGTAAGCAATAGTTACTATGATGACGTTTTAATTCCCCATACAAACTTCCACTCCCTATTTCATCACTTGATTTGCTATTTTTCGGTATAATATATAGCCTACGTTCACCGCATATGACGTAGCTTCCCGTAAGTGAAAGAATTATTAAAATCGGTCCGGTAGTTGCGGAGCCTATTCGATACAAACATACAAACAATTAAATGGGATGACGACTGGGTAAAAAAAATGCAATTCTATTTAGTCCGTCAGTCAGATAATAGAAAAATATTAGATACATATTTTTTTTACTTCAATTTAACTAGAAATAGCTTAGATAACACAGGCATTAAAATTGAGGAATTTTATGATTACGAAAAAATAAAAAAATACGTGTTTAATATTTTTTAACACTCTACCTGACGGACAAACAAACAAAAATTAGTTGTCATACCTATTGTAGTTTAAAATAATATATATTTTTAATTAAATGGAAAGAAACAGAACAATTTAGTTAAACATTAACGAAAATGTGTTTGAAATTTTCCAGACAAATTAAATAAGAGACGAGAGCAAACTGTAATTGCAAGCTTTTTATATTAATTTCTAAGTAACGTCTGGTAACGTTAATAATGTGTTGTGTTCCGCGTGAGTGAAACAAACTTTAGCTCCCTGGTTACAACGAAATATCTTACAGATAATAAGAGGGCACCTACAGCACAGCACTTATTTCAAATAAGGGAATAAACATTGGACAGAAATTTAAAGAAAAACAAAAACAGAGATAGGAATTTTTGAATTCAAATAGCAAACTTGATTTGTTATTTACTATCCAAGTAATGTATATAAAAATATCATTTCAAAATGAAAACAATGCGGCCTAAATTTTGGGTAAAGAATATTAATAAATACTTATTAAATTTTGGTCTTCTGTCTACTAATAAATAGTATTTTATTTAGTGAATTCTGTAAAATACATTAGTCAGTTTGTAGCTAACGTCTTAATGAATGATTCAATAATTCTTATTGATTTTTTTTTTTTTTTTGCTTTCCGGCAGTTTACTCGGCACAATACAATTTCTTGCATTACCATTGAGCTCCAAGCGCACTCTTAAGAAAATTTCCTTTACTTTTGTAGTACCCATTACATAACATCACATACGATGCTCATACACCAAGTAGCTAAAATCCTTCTATTATGTTAATCGAAATCCACACAGTTACCACGAACGCAAATACTAAAATTTTATTTACATCAAACCTAACAATAACAGGTCATTGAGTCCTCTAGGGACCAGCCTCTTCGGTCAATACCTTAGAAACCGGCATGCGAAAATCTAGACCACGCAGGATGGCATCAATATTAATTAATTATAACAAATTAACAAAAAAATTGAACAGACATCAAACTTAAAAAAAAAATGATAAATAATACTTATTTAAAAGCTAATTATTTAAGAGAATGCTATTAAAATCGAATAAAAATAATAATTTTGAAAGTCGGTCAACATTTTGCGGAAATATCGCCGAATATAAATAAAAAATATATACATAGCCGTCGAACCTCCTCCTTTTGGATTTTTAAGTCGGTTAAAAAAAGAGTATATCTAAGTGAGGTATGTAATTTTAAAACTAGACAGTCTGATAATAGTTGAGTAAAAAGACCAGACACGTTTTACAAAATGAGAGTTGAAAACTAAATTCCCAGACTTTCAGTTTATTCAGTTCATCTTCTTGTAATTCTACTCAAACTTTTACTGTCTGAACTGTATTCGTCTCAAATCGTACCAAAACAAATTCTCGCTTCATTCATCTCTTGGATTTAAATACAGCGGACAGTTTTAGAGAGCTTTATTTAACTTTATAAGCGTTCGGCGAGGTGACTGACAGTAACTTGATGACATCTGTACAACTTCCAGTAAATATAGTTCAAGTTTCAGATGGCAATCCATTCATTCACTTAAAGCCTAATTTAAAGTAAGAATTATCTTAGAACGCTTTCAGCGCGGTCATTCAAAAGTATAGTAGATACTGTGACTAGCATACCTATCTCGTAAATTTGTATTGAACCATCAATAGCGTTTTGAACGCGGAGTGCATTTGCTTAAAACCTATTGAATTTACAGTACAATTACAATATTTAACGTTGAGTACATTTTCATTGAATCTAATGTCAACCAAATTTAAGTGAATGAAGTTACACAGTAGAGCTTCGGCTCTGGCTTCTCACGAATAACAATTCCTTGTCGAAATCATTGTTACTGATGTCATCAACATTCATGGTCATATTTTAGTAAATATATACAAATTAATGAATTATAACATCAAACCTTTATCATGAATTCTTCTATTTATGGACGAAAACTTAATGAAAATACATTCTTTTTCTAAATATTTAGACAGAAAGACTTGATAAAACGGTACGCGCTCATTTTATTCCCATTGTTCCTAAATAAAATGAAAGATGGAACGTAGTAAATTAAATTTTATTACTTTTTAAGTAACACTTGCAAACCACGATTGTCTTGGTCGTTTATACCAGGCGCGCACTAGTTAATTTCCATAATTTATTCCACAAGAATACTTCAGCAATAGATAAAAGAAAAACTCTATCCCAAGAGATATGACATCGAGCTCTGAGGGTATTCTTTTTTATTTATATTATACCAACACTCGTCTCGTAAATTTACATTTCTCTAACAGTAAGCTCTTCTAACGCATCCATCAGATCATCTCGCGCCACAAACCTTTCTAACAAGACTCCATTTAAGAATACATTTTAAGCTCGATTTTATAGCCCGAGGCATGCACAAAGTGAGCACAGTCATCTCTCTCTAATGTAACTCATCCTAATGTAATAATCTTGTTCCAAAATTATGTTATAAAAGTTTATTGAAAACTTTAATAACGCAAATTGGTTTCATGAATTTACAAAATGAACAGGACCTCGATATTCGCATTGCTTATCTACCTGACGCCAAATGTTGTTAGCGCGATGGTCTATTGATAAATCAATAATGTCATATTTTTTTGTGATATAGTTACAATAATTGTGTCCAAAAATCTGTTATTAAAATGCCACTGACAAGTCATTGCTTTATTACATTTAGGTTTTTAATATTGGTATTTATCACGTCTACATAGAAAAACTGGTAAAAATAGTTAATGTAATAAGTAACTAATGATACGTAATTAATGTAATTCGATTTCAATGCGTCCAAGTGTGAAAAACATCTGGCAGCACTCGTTAGTGAAACCATTAATGAAATCGATATACATAATAAACAAGAATATAAAAAGTAAAACCACACTGTTGCGTATTTGTTTAGCGATAAATTAAAATTAATATTTTAATTTATCGCTAAACAAATACGCAACAGTATAATTCAATCAAAATTAATACTAAAATTCAAAATTAAACGTAATTTTTACCTTTTCGACTAAAAGTCAGGGCAACATAAAATATAATATTGTCGAGCGAAATAAAGTTATAATAAATGAAATTCAGTATGAAACCTCTTCGGATGGATGCAATTATTTATACACCAAAACTTTTCTTCCGAAATTATGATCATCGAATAAAAATCCGTAATTTATGACACATTATAACTATGAACTGAAATATTACCAGTACCATTAAAATGTGAAACTGTCTTCATCCGCGCGTTTCCAACTTTTTATAAATACAGGGTGTCTTTTATGAAAAATGTGAAGACACTATTTTTAGCAGGTCGGCAAGATATTGCTGGCTGCTGGAAGCAACTTAGTCTTTTGGCAAGCTGCATTATCACTTTCTATGAGGTGAATTGCAGTTACTTTGACATACGTACCACAATATATAAGTATAATAACTCGAATATTACTTCAAACAAGGCGATACAGCTGATGCATTTTGAAATGAAATGAAGTTTAATGAATTGCAGAGACATTTCAATATTACTCCATTCCAATGTTCAGTAGACTAAAATTTAACTCTCGTTTAATTAAACAAAATATTTTAAAATGTATCTCGGCGACCGCCATCCCTGGAGACGTGTAAACATAACGTATGGTATAATTTTCAGATCGCATTCTCGTAAGACTGAAATATCTTCAGAGGAAAAATCTTCACAGGCACGGAACAGACGTTGCTGCAGTGACAAAAATAATACTGATTTAATATGAGCGGAATCTTAATCAGCTCCCATTTTATCACGGATCTGGCTGCGGCCCACTGCAATTTATATACGTATGTATATAGAAATTTTACTCAAGAACCACAAAAGATATGTCTTCGCATTATACCTTAATACTAATTGTATAAAGAGGAAAGACTTTATTGTTTGATGGCGTCAAATAGGTTCGTCAAAATCTTTGAAATTTCTTTCACCTACGGGAAAGCTAACATCCATTAGCGTGTGCAATAGAAATATACATTTGACGTGAGCGAAGTCGCGGGAAAACAGGTAGTTTGAGATAAATTGAAAGTACTTTAGAAATTTTACTTGGAGACAATGATCAGAAATTATATTGTGGATTCAGTGGCCGGGTGGATGAACGCCGGATCGGATCATTATAAAATCATTAAATTTTCTATATTGCATCGGGTCTGGGTGTTGGATATCTATATAATACATGTGGTATATTTATTATTTGTCTAAAAATACGTATTTAGAAAGAAGACAAGTAGGCAGGTACCCTATATTATGTTTTAAAATATCAAAGCAGAATACTTGTATGCGTAATTTACATTTATGTAGTAAGTACCCTTTATTGTATCCAAAACCAAAAGAAGCATTACAATTTTAACCAGTTTAATGACATTTATGCCCGCATAATTTCTAAAATATCTTTTATAATTCAATAAATGAGGTATCGTTAGAAGTGTCTTGATGTCATATACCGGTCATAAGTTATATGAAGTCACTCTAAATTCAATGTGGCGCTCCCTAGACGACATAATATTATGTTATTTAATGGTATTTGAATTCTTTTATATTTATAAAGGACTTTATTGGAACATTTGAAATGTTATATTAGTTTCTTAATTAATAAATTTATATTAAGACTGCGTGCATTAGAACACTCGTAATATAACTCGTAAGTCTTCTTCTTTGTGTTTTTATTAAGTTTAATATTACCAGTATTTTCTTATAATATCATCAACGTCAGTGTTAGGCCACTGAACTTCCCTATGGACGGTATCTAATCGAATAGGGAAAATAGGTCAAGCCCATCATTGTACACCACGCGGGCCGAATGCGGGTTGATGGGTGTTAATGACTGCAAATGAAGCAATGACCGACGACCTTGTGTGCCTTCCGCGCTAAAGATAATATTTTTAGTCACCCTTCCTATTGATCGGATCTTGCAAAAGTTGTTTCACTACCACACCACAATGCGATATCGAGCTATTTTAACATATCGCTACCTCCGGAGAATAATATGACAAAAACGATTGTCACGTTTTTAGTGTTATTGCATTTTTGAGCTCCTCGTGGTCCAATACACCTTGTGAATTTTTTCCAGATATTTCCTACGAGTATTTACAAAGATACAAAATATTAGCATGATATTCAACAAATTCAATGTTTTTATTTATGCCTAGAACAACAATATTTAATACATTAGCAATAATAATATAACTGTTTAGGTAGACATTGTTACTTTATCATGTTATTCGCGTAAGAAAATCAGGCGATTGTATTGATATATGCTATAAGCATGGTATTCTTGTACAAACAATAGGTTTCTCCAACGGTTTGTCAAAATTTTTCTATAAGTAATAAAATTTTTAGGTATGTTCATCAAACTTAATAAATACCTACAACCAACTATGATTATCAACGATTATATTTATTTCTTTTACGTTTTATTAACAATAAATACGTAAACAGATGTAAACTTATTACATCATTATCTAAAAAAAATATTGTTTTAAACATTAAGCTAAAAAAAGTAGCTATGGAATAGTTTTCTTGTAAAGGAGTAGTTATCATTTACGTATAAATTTTTGTAAGGCCGCGGCTTTAGAGTCACGGTAGCAGCAAATTTATCTTCAGTAATTTAAGTATTTAATACCAATTAAGTATTTTATAGTATTAAATAATAAAATAATCAGAATAATTAATCCTTAATTAGTAATTCTTAGCCGACAAAGTATATTGTCACATTATTCTTGTAAAAAAATACATACCTACATCCGTAATCATATGTTAACACGTTGTTCTAGCAAAATTGGTGACAACCTTGACGACAATAGTATGATAGCTTCGTACGCTAGATTAAAGAAACGTAACTACTAACCTATTGTCGTCTTTTTCTAATACACGCCCAAGTCTAATAATGCAGTTTCAATATTTTGTCATTTTTCATTTCTCGGCACGTGCTAATGTTTGTTTACCAATTTTTTTAGTTTGCGTTATTATCTCTGAAGAGACGGTTCGTTTCTTACTTTCGTATGTAAAAAAGAGGGTTTCAGTGTTAATGTTTATTAAAATTTAGTGGTTTAAAGAAGATAATAATGGACGAATTAAAGAAGCCCAGTGCACGAAAGAAACTTGACGTGCAAGGTAAGTAGGTACATACCTGTTAACTCTACGTAAACAAATTATTTCAATTACTAATTTCCTATTTCTACCTCGAATGGAGCCTATCACGTCTAGGCAAACGTACTTTAGGGCACCTGTAGCTCGGTGGGGTGACGATCTGCGCAAGAAGACGGCTGGCAACTGTATTGAATGCGCAAAGCGTGGGACCGATCACAGTGACGCGCTTTGGGGGAGACCTATGTCCAGCAGTGGACTGCTACAGGCTGATGATGATGAAATACCTATTTGAACTTATTGCCTAGTTGTTTATATTCTGTGAAAATGATAGATTACTCTTTTAAAGTTCGACAACGGATTTTAATTAATGTACTTAGATATAGTACTATCACCTTTTACCTACATAAAAAAATACTTTTACTTACCATAAAATTATATTTAACTAGGTACGAATGTCACGTTGACCGCACTTAGTTTACCTTATTTCCGTAAGTTGCCTAGGCCCTCTCATTATTTTCTGGGTCTATTTTTGATGTAGGTTGAAACTAACCTTTATGTATAATAATGAACAATTTGTATAGACTTCTAACAGTAACTAAAGATACCTACCCGTTCTTCTTCCCGTCTTCTTCTATCTTCTAAATATGTTATTTATTTACAATTCCAGTAACTGAAACTAAGAAAGAAAATGAAAAGGGTAATGAAAGCATTCCCAATGTGTATCACTTAAGAAATATACCCAAAACAACATACTTCAGTAGCAGTGATCGCAGCGAAGATTTTTCTGCAGATGAATCTGAATACATACCTAGTTCACAGCGAAGAAGCGTCGATACGTTGAGTAGTTTATCGAGTCTGGGCGGAGATTCCCCTCGTATAGAAGCCATGTCTGAAAAGATATCGCGGGCTCCGTCTGTTATATCAAACCTTTCTTCTATATTAGGCGATTGCGACTTCGTAGCCTCGCCAATTGTTATTTACAAAAGTAAAAGTACTCAGAGTACACCGAGCTCTAAAAGGCATAAAACAAGTGAACAGAAAGAACAAATCCAAATCTTGGATATTACTTTGAACCCTCCAAAAATGTATACAGAATTTCAATGTATTGAAAAATCTTTTGATAATAGTTCTGCCATACCTGATTCCGAATCTTTGATGGATGAAACACTCGTAGGTGACTTAGATAGCTCACCATCACTTCTAGGCAAAGCTGATGATACACTGACAGAGGACGTAAACACTATTAATCTACTATCAATTGAAGAAGACGCTTTAAATGCTAATACTAATAATGAAGAAATAAATAAGGAATTTCATTTAGAAATAAATAAACAGGCTGTTAAGAAAGATACAGGAATCCTAAATACAAACACTGGCAATGAAACTCATCAGTCTCTCTCTATAACTATAGAAATTACTCCTGGAACCCCAGAGGACGTACAAACCTATGATGATGTGCCTAAATCACCAAAAAACTTTGAACGGCTTCAGGTTGATATTCACCTTGACCCGAACAACGCATATAGAGATCAAAAAACTCCCAAACTAAATGGTCAACTTTTAAAAAGCGTACATACAGACGAAACTCACCCTATTCAAAGAAAACCTGAAATACCAAACCATGGCAGTTTTGACCCGAAAGACACACGAGAGGGTTCCATAATTCCAGAATTACCCGAGCCCTACGAAAAAGTTCAACAAATATCATCACATGCAGAAAAACTGCAGCCTATTAAAAAAACACCTGACTTATCGATTGAAAGCGAAGAAGCTCATTACCCAAAACAGCCACATTTTGATCAAACAACACCAGACTTACCGGACTCTAATGAACACGTTCAACATTTAGACCCTAGAAACACAGACGATCCTCAGCCTAATCAAACAATACCTGAATTATTAGATGATCACGAACAAGAACAAGCTTGTTACCAAGATGATAACTATTCAGACCAAGAAACACCCGAATGCCAGAATAACGAACAAGAAACTTCTCGATGTTCAAATAACGACCGTGTACCACGTAAATCTTTATCCTGTGACCATGTTCTTCGAAATAATTCTTCATTGAACATAAATGACAATCAATCAAATCCATCGACTTCAACGAGCATCAATAGATGGACATGTGAAAATGACATAGAAAACAATTCTCAAAACTCGAATTCTGGAAAAAAGATGAGTAGAAAAAGAAAAAGAGATCCTGCAACATGGAA
Source organism: Diatraea saccharalis (assembly GCA_918026875.4). Lineage (NCBI taxonomy): Eukaryota > Metazoa > Arthropoda > Insecta > Lepidoptera > Crambidae > Diatraea > Diatraea saccharalis. Next base: position 12,556,921 of record OU893337.1, read on the forward strand.
TGACAGAGTAAATAAGACACTAAAGAATTCTGGGAAGAAATATATTGGATGCAGAAATAAAAAAGAGTTTCCTGAAAAAACAATGATTACTACTGGTTGTTCATGCAAAAAAAAATGTGGTAATTTAATATCATCAGAGGAAAGAGAAGAGATCTTTAAATCGTATTATAGACTAGGAGATCATGAACGACAATGGCAATTTATAGTGCAACACACTTCAGCAGAACCTATAAAACGTATGACATTGGACCGCAAGAATAATAGAATTCAAAGCGTAAAATACTATTTACCCATAAATAACACAAAATTACAAGTATGTCGTCTATTTTTCAAAAACACATTGAATGTAACACATCAAACTATATATACTGCTTTAGAAAAAGCTCAATCTGCAGATGGTTTTCATGACCAAAGAGGACGTCATAAAAATAGACCACGGCGCATGACTACGTATACTGAAGACAGTATAAAGAATCATATTGAACTATTCCCCACAATTGAATCACATTATGTCAGAGAAAAATCCCAAAAATTGTACCTTTCAACACACTTAAATATTTCAAAAATGTATCGTTTTTATAAAGATTGGTTCAAGAATCAAAATTACGATGAAGACATAGAGATGGGAACACTAAGACAATACCAAACTGTGTTTAATACTCAGTACAATTACTCCTTTTTTGTGCCCAAAAAAGATTTATGCGGTAAGTGTGAATTATATAAACAAGCTGATGACGACAAGAAACAATTGTTGCAAGAAGATTATGATAAACATATAAAAAACAAAGAAAGAGCTCGGAAACTGAAAGAGGAAGAAAAGAAGAACCTTGATCGTAATAAAAGTACAGTTGCAATTTTCGATTTGGAGAAGGTGTTGAGTATACCACAATCTCAAGTAGGAATATTCCACTACAAAAGGAAATATCCAATTTACAATTTTACTGTCTATAACTCAGTGCTCCGACAAGGATTCTGTTACGTGTGGCACTATCAACTAGCAAAAAGAGGAGCAATTGAAATTGGCAGTTGCTTGTGGCAGTTTTTGAACACTGAACATGAACGTGGCATTGAACATATTTCCTTTTATTCTGATGGTTGTGTAGGCCAAAATAAGAATAAATTCATATTTGCTCTTTATCTGTTTGCTGCCGCAAAGCTGAAATTAAATATCACGCATCGATTCTTTGAAACTGGACACGGGCAAAGTGAGGCTGACAGTATGCACTCTTGCGTAGAAAGAGAGATCAAAAATAAAACGATATACACCCCAGACCAAATGTATGCTTTAATTCAAAATGCAAAGGCTACCGGCAATAAATTTATAGTTAAAGAAATGGAACAGTCCAATTTCTATGACATTAAAGTTCTTGTTGCGGGAAAACATTGGGTGCGAGACGTACAAGGCAATAAAATTTTATGGTCTAAGGTGATGGAAGTAAAGGTGTTAAGCAATGAACCAAAGATTTTACGCTATAAGTATGATTTTGATAATGATTATTCCATTTTAAACACAGAAGTTTCTTCAAGAGTTATGGGACGAGTCGGCCGTGGTCGAAAAACTGCAGCAGCTTCGACTGCAATTGATGATGTTGAAGACTTAAAATGTGCTTACAGTAAACCGATTCCAGTTACTAAAGCTTTATACAACGATTTAAAGAGTTTGTGTTCATGTGAGGCTATACCTCGCCACTATCATTCATTCTATACGTCTTTGATATCGACAGATCAAGAAGTATTATCATCAGAAGAGGAGGACGAATAACCCTAGTTATAAAAGTACCATAGTTTGATTCCCATGATGAATCTCATGATGATTGATCCAATTATAATTAATAAATCATAGTTTGATAATTTTATTTTTAATTTTGGTTTTTGTTTTTAGTTTGACAATTTTTTTTATTTAGAAGTTTTTGTTTTATGTTCATTAAAAGATTATTATTAGACCTGGATATTTATTTAAAATTACCCTGAATAATATTCTTATCGACTATTAGCACATACTCTCTCTCAGGTTATTTTACCAGAATAACATGACAATAGTTTATTATTGTAAAACATTTTAGGTGTGATTTTACTAAAATAACATGACAATAGCGTATTATTTTAAAACATTTTAGGAGTGATTTTTGCTAATATTTATTTTTGCGATTATTTCATTCTTGTCAGTGCTTTTCCACGAAACATAATTCACATCGTTGCGCAAAAAAATTAGCTTTCATTTGATATATCATTCTTCGGGATAGCATTTCAAACAAAGGAGTTATTAAACAAAATCGGTTTTTTATTTTTCCTGAACATTTTGGTTTTTGCAGTTATCATATTATTCTCCGGAGGTAGCGATATATCATTTTTAAATATTGACATCACACTTATTGTTGAAATAAGAATTTTCCATGAAACTAATTAGTTCCGACGTACCTAATGAGCCCTCATCATCAGTAACGGCTTAGTTGATGTTTCATAATAATATTCGAACCCGTACCCTAGCTAATTGCAAATGTGAGCGACCCTGCATGCATCATAACTGTAGACGGGGTCATCGACCGGCCGCGAAGGCCGCTCAAATAGTCTGTGACGTCACCATACCTTATTAACACACGGGTTTCTATAGAATACGTATGGCACCAAATCATCGACTTACTATCTACTTCCCATTAGTCAGTGTCCATTTATAAATCTAGAGTGAAATATCATATCGAATCAATAAGTTGTCTGACTAAAGGCAATCGTAGGGAACATTTTTTTGTTTTTTGTAAAAATAAAATATATATTAAGTTACTTGCTAACAATGTTTTAATTCATGAATGAAAGTATTTTAAAAATAGGTTCAATATTCCGATTTGATATCTATTTATCAACAAACGAAAACTCAACCAATTACAACAATCGATAACTTTATACCGATATTCTATGAGACCTAATTATTCTATGTAAATATAAGAAATCAAAAATAATATATAAAACTTTATCGTCCTAAAAATAAATTTATTTATTGTCGACGAAAAGCAAAAAATATAACTAATTGGTAGTTAAGCTCTCAAGTTAAATCTATTATCAAAGGAAAATTTTCACCATTAACAGAGTGTCGAATGATTCGATTGCCTTCTATTTTTCTTTCAACTGTACCGATGTACAAAATGCACTGCGTCTATTTTTAGTAACCCATTTGGCTACATTATACCGGTAGTAACTCAGATGCATTATTGACTTGGCCCAGTTAAAGCCATCTGCCAGTTACATGATCTATTTTTTTTTATCGAAGAAATTTGAGACAATACGGGAAGCGTAATAATTCATTAAATTTTAATTACATAATCAAGACATTGAGATTAATTGGATGTTCTCAAAATAACCGTAATGTGACACCATTTTGTGAATAAAGTGAAACTAGCGCCGCAGTGGCAGATAAAACATGAAATGAAAATTACGACGGCTTTAAAATCAGTCGTCCTATTGAACGTTCCACCGGTCACAATGATTTAACTAGAAAACTAGCCATGCGATCGAATGGCGTCATTTAATTAAAGGGCTAGACTTTCAATTTTAACCAGTTTGAACCAGTTGGCTGCGACATACGGATGTTGTCAACTTTAAATTTTCATGTTCGGCACCTATTTTATGGTGATTAAAAAGGATTAGAACATCCTAGTAGTATATCCATGGTACGATGGTATATCTCTGAGTCTATATTTTTATGATATTTGAGGTGCTAGTTTGTTTACTAACATACAAAAACTAACACGCATAAGTATTATTTCTCCTAACTGTAATTATTTAACTGGGTTAAGTCGTAATTTTGCGTAATTATGCGTAGTGATAAAAAGAGAACCTAATTCTACAAAGTTGTTGTCTTTCTCTCCCTTGTGTCGTCCGAAGATATTTAATACACCATTACCCTGGCTACATAACTGCAGCAGTCTTAGCTTATGATTTAGCATAAAGCCATAGGTGTCCTAAACTCCAGACACCTCTATCTAGTCATTCACTTACCTACGTTACTTCGTTACTTTCAACGTTTCTCTCTCTAATTTCATCGTACCACATTTGCGTGTATAATCTGGCCATATATGTCTACAACACCCATTACCATTAGCATAATACCGTAACAGTTACATAAACGCAAAGGTTGACAATGTAAAAAACGTTTATAGGATTTTTTGTCGTATTGATTTCCAATACACATACGAAAACGAAATGGGTTTTAATTTGCATGTTTTTTTCTGTTCCAAGGACGCAACTTCTATACACTATCCCGTTTAACTTGCAACTAAATATGCTGATTTATGTAGGACTTCGCACGAACTTGCCAGCGAAGCAGTTACAAAATATGATGCAAATGTTTCATTCCTTGGAGTATTTACGTTTATTATTCGCCGGTTTGAAATATCTGTGTTGACTAAAATAAAATATCTATATTCTATATTCGGAATTTCAATACCAAAAACACGTGTGAACAAAAAAACAACGATGCACTTGTAACAGAGTCACGTATGCAATGCTATTAATAATTTATAATTGATACTTGTACGAGGAGGGGTCCTTTTGTCTAATAATAAGTTTCAATTGCGTTTTCTACTACATACATATATGTTCTTTTAGATGTTTCAGAACTTCATTTCATTTTCGTCTCCGGTAACGGTCTTTACTACATTTATCACTCGACGACGGACTTCGTTTGTCTCAAACAAATAAAAAAATGGTTGTGTTAGTATAGCCGTTCTAGACTCTTGCTCTTAGCATCACCTTTGACGATTATTTTCATAATCATTTAACATTCTCATAAATATTAACTTCCCAAAGAAATTATAATTAAAGTTTAATATCAACTAGCTTTCCATTGGATAATATTATTTTTAAAACCCTATCCAACCCCTTAGGAGTTGACTTTTTCAAAATTGTTTCACTCACCAATGCATAAGGAACAGAATTGTGGTTGTATTTATTTTATACTATTTTATTCTGTTAATGAAATCAACCTTAAACTTATTGTAATAAGGTGTAATATAAGTAACTAAGTGATCGTGACTATCAACCATCACCACTTAAGCTTGACTATACACTACCGACCTAAAGAAATTGTCTCGCTTCTCCATTTTCCGACATCCAGGTTTAAGAACATAGTCCGTTTTATATAGGTCACCTAGTTGCTGCCGCTAGATGCATTAAAGAATTGTTATATCTATCTTTGATTATTTCTATAAAAGGCAAAGATAAAAAGCTTAAACTATGCATTGTATTTATAAGGTTAACTTGATATTTAAATAATAAAAAGATATGGTATTTTTTTTACAAAATTGATTTCACAACTTTTTACGACAGAACAGCTGCGTTGCGTTATATACATGTTATGTTTTTGTTTGGACGTATGTACAACTTATAAAATACACAACGGTTTTCAACAATATACAGAGTGATTTAAAAGGTATTTTTATAAGTATAATTCAGGATCACGCGTGCATATCCACTGGCGGAAAAAGAATATTTTCGCACATTGTTTTTTTTTTTTATTGAAAATTAAATAAATACATATTTTCTAATATTATTTTTTCCGTGGGGCCATCTCATTTCGGTGGAAGCTGCTCGTGAATATTTTAGGAGCTGTGTGTGGTAACTTTCAGCCACTGGAGACCGTGTTAGTATGTATAAATTTAACATAAGAATTCTGAAAATATTACAGTTCTTTTATTTAACAGAACAACTATAAGTTATTGTAATATCCAATTTATTATTTCATTATTCAAAACATTCTTACTAATTAAGTAGTATCAAAAACATCAGTTATTTATAGAAACTCGATGTTTTGGAATTTAAATGTTGATTTACAACTTTTCAAATTACAGTTTTATAAATTAATAATTATGCGACATTTTTCTTTATTTTATTATTAGTTGGGAGTCCCCAGAATGTTAAAAAGAAAATATTTTTATCATATTTGTATCATTAGTATTACAATATTTTATTTTAAAGAGCATGGTCTTGATTGATCTTTAGATCATAAGATTAATTTCGAGTTTCATAACTAAGTATTGTAAAACTACGGCCCAAACCTTCCATAAAGATTACATAGGGAAAACAATTCAAATCCCAACAACTGTGAAGAATGAAGATACCACGGCTACAGTGGTACTAAAGATTTCAAATGAAGCCGCCACCGATTGTTCAACATACTGTCCGAAACAACTTCCCAAAGGTTAAGATAATAAATCACCGTCACCCCGTCCAATGACCGGCTTTCGCAAAAGTTGACTTACAATCTTCACAATAACAAAGCCCCGTCAATCTCCTCATAATTCTGTTTTAATTAAAGAACATAAACAAAGCGAAATTACCATAAATACTAACAGGAATTCACAATAAACTTTTATTATTACCGAGAATCTATTTACACGTGCCCGCCTAATAAAAATACATTAATTAGATCATCTATTCACACGTCAGTCAACGGCATGACCCAAATATCAAAAATCTATGAAACAATATCCGTTCATAATCTTTTAGCTACAGTAACTAAGGCGTTGCCGGTGTTGTGATTTTACCTTATTTGAACAAATTCTCTTTCAGGCTACAACTTACATCCTAATTCCTAAGTCTCACATACAGTCCGGTACTACTTACAATACTTAATACAATCTATATACGTAGATTTAGAAATTATATAAATATTTATATCTTCCTTCATGCTATATCCTTTGCAAGAAAGACATAGAAGATCAAGTGCCACAAGACAGGGGCATTACATAAGATTCTTTGCCTCCTCCGCTTGTATTAACTCTTATCAAACATTCGAAACCAGCTAGTGGCTTTATAATACTAGTTCAAGTATAAAAAAAAAAAAAAAAAAAAATTTCAAGACCAGTCAATTTAACTCCTAGGTGAGGTTTCACAACCTTATTTTTTGAATGGTTATAGTGTGCTAGGCTTCAAATTGAACGACTTTTGTACTTGATTAGTACAGCAAGCCTTATAAATTTTATTGATTGATAGCATAACAATATAACAATATGTATGAACAAAATAGAAACGCCTACTGTTTTGTCCTTAGCAACAGTCGTTCAAAATTTAGTTTGCTCATTTCGCTGCAAAGTAGTCATATGATAAATCGATCGCGTTCATCGTGTCAATAATCATTCATCCAAATGATTAATTGGAATAATAACGTAAATATTTTTAAACAAAATAAAACCTTCTAAGATACCTACATAATAAAGCCTACTAAAACGTGAAAAATAATACAAAGGTACCTTAAAATGATGAATTCATTTTATTCAGAAATTCCCACTAAACTAAGGTAATCAAATTAAACTACACAAAACCCGGCTCGACTTCAATATAAGATTTTGGCTATTATCTGTTATTAAAGCATTTATATAATTATTATTATTGATGCTAATAAATTATAAAAATAATAAATCTTTAATTAATAATGATGTCCTTTTATACGTGAAAAAAACACTAATAAAATCACTTGTTTTTAATATATTTTAAAATGTTATCCGCAAATTTTAAAAGCTTCTCCTAAAAATATAAATAATAGAAAATAATGCAAAATTTTCTGTAGGAAGGGGGTCATCCATAAATTACATCATACGTAAGGGGTGTGAGTTTGTGACAAGGGGCCTCAAATTTATGATATTACTTTTCAAAATCGAATACCTATGAAAACATGAAATAATATCTACTTATTTCCGCAGTTCCGTTTACATTTCTTACTTTCCTAGTTTAAAAATTTAATATATGTACCGAAAGAGTCGGTAAATCACATATTTTAAAGGCATGGTGATTAAAGATTTATGGCGACAGCTCTCCCATATGATAGAAAATGATTTTACCATAAACGAAATACCAAATAACGCGAGTTATTTTAATATATAAAGTGTTTCTGATTTATTTGATGGAAATCCTATTGTTTAAATTAATACGACTTTATACTAGCATTTGATAAATAAGTATCTTAAATAGAAATCCTTCAAATCGAAAATTAATAAGTGAATAAACGAATTAAATATTCTTTATCTAATGTAGCACTAATGTCATTTAACCACATATTTTGTTACATTTACTAAATTCATCAAAAGCTGAGACATAACTGTAAACCAATACTACGAAAACGTTCACGTTCATTTCGAATATGCTAAACTCTAAATTACAGCCGTTAAAAGTGCCATAAAAATTAGTGTTTCCCAAAACACAAACAAAAAACATTCGCTTATTAAAATTGACAACTGACCTGAACTTCTCGGGGATCCGATCTGATAATAACACCGGCATATTAACAAGAGAAAAACAATCCACGACAGCACTATCGGTCCATCTTGCACTAACAACACATCCATTATTCGACAAAACAAAAAGTTTCTATACTTCTTATATTTATTGTGAAGCACTTCTCACAAGGAGTTTAGGAAACATGTTTATGTTAACGCAGAGAAAAAAAAAGTAAAAATCTCAATGTGGGGTAGACGTACGGGTCGATGTCATTTAGACTGACTCTGAAGAAATGCGTAACGTCGAAGGTTTGGCACATGCGCGGGAGTCACGATCCAAATAACCGACGAAATTGCCCGATTTAATTACTCCCTGTTCTCACGGAGAAACCGGTGAAATTTCTTGTTTAAACAATAATGTGTGTCCGGTTACGAATTGGAATATTTGACTTTTCAAACGACCCGGTAGTTTATGTAATCGATAAAATTTAACGGGAAAGTCTAAATAATCGTTTGACGATGAATCGATTTACGATTCGATCGTTAGTGAAGATAAGCGTGCCCATTGAACCGTAGAACTAGACTGCGCGCTAGCACGCGTCCACAAACATGTGCGTTTGCCCGTACAATACTCCCGTCAAATAACAACAAAAATAAAGCACCTCCCGAGAGCTTGGAAACAAAATGTATACATACAAAATAACTACGAAATAATCTTTTCGTACGTATACACGAATAGCTAATCGTCGTCAAAATAATAAATAATTACAATATTACAATGAAAATGGAGAGTAGTTTTACAGTGGAAGTGTTATATCGACAACAATACACATAGACCATGGACATAGACTCCTTTTCGCTTTAAGCGAGATCGTTAAAAAATAAGTTGCGCGAAGAATGGTATTGGTCATTTGAGATTAATTTTAATATAACAATGCCATCATCTTGGATATACACTTGAAAAACAGTATTTAGTAATACAGTTGGTAAAGTTCGAGTCTCATCTTCGAGTGTCAGGGAGAAAATGGACTTTTTAAGCATTGTTAATTAAAAATATTTTGCAATATAGCATTTTGAATGCAAAATTGATTCAATATAATAATTAGATCTTCATCTTTATCGAAAGTTTAAATATTTCTCTTTCGGCTGATTGGATGGACTGCCTAAACATTGATGAAAATACTGTATGATGTGTACAAGTGCTTGAAAAATCCGTGAATCCTGCTTTTATTTTTATTAATTGCCCGACCTTACATTATTGGCCGAGATTCCTGCCTTATCCCCACTCAGTAGCAGGCCCTGGTTTTCTGCTGTTTTTATTTTTCTTTCTGTTGCAATTTCTTATTCTATTTTACGCTTCTTTTATTTTTTTCTTATATCTTTTTATTTTAATTACATTGTTTTATTTATTACCTTATTTATATCTATTATATTTCTTTCGCTTATATCTATTACATTTCCTTTGTTTATTCACTATTTGTTACATTGTTTTACATTGTTCAATTCTGTTTGTTTCCATTATTTGTTTTGTTTTCTTATTTCCTAATTTTATTTCCTTACCGTGAATCCTGATAGGTCCTGGGTAGCTCAGTGGTTAGACCAGTCGCCCAGATTGCGAAAGGACATGGGTTCGAATCCCATCTCAGAGTGGCAGGGACAAAGTGGTTTTTTAGCATTTTTCGTTAACAATATTTTTCAGTATAGCACTGTGAATGATCAAATATAATAATACTTGAAAAAGATAGCAAAAAGATGTTTACTTCTGGTCCAGTCTCGTACCTGTTACAGTTGTTTTTCCAAGTGTATTTCTAAGATAAGCGTTAACGGAGTGAATGATGCGATATTACATAAAAAGGAGTAAAGAGATTGTGATATCAGATAAGAAAAATAATAGAAGACCTAATACTTATAACCAATCTAAATAATTATATATTAAAAGACTATTATAAAACTGAATCATTAATTCAATCACAAGCAAAGGACTATAGTAGGTAGTCAACTATTTCTAACAACACTCGAACGAATAACATCTAACGAATAACATGACTCACTTTAAGTCGTTTACTTAAAAGGAACCAACAAAAATGATCGAAACAACCTTGAATTAAGCAACTGATTCACTTAACAAATAATACAAAGAAATGTCAATTTTAAATGGGACTATAGACAAACGATCATGATACGGCCGGCAGCCTTAATGACCTATTATGATTGCGTCCTTATTCATCCATACTGTGATTATTTTATTAATTCTTAATTCTCTCTTTTCCTTTAGTCGAGGACAGATGTGATTGACAATATTGACATAGAAATAACTCTCTAATATTTGATAAAGCGATTTCCGCGATCTCTGTTGTCATATTAAAAGTAGATAGTAAAAATATCTTTACATATAAACTGATATGAAAACAAAAGTTTCGAAGCATATTATATTTTTGAGAATAGTAAAATAAAAGTTTTTGAAGACAGAGTAGTTACTGAATTATTATTCTCTTTTAACTGCAACTTTTTTTTTAATGGGTTCTATTTCATAGTTTTGGAAGATATCAGTTTCTGTAAGCGACTCGAAACTTTTCCTCGCCAGTTTATATCGGATCTGCAATGCTATTTTCGAAACCAATTTCTAACAAATTTCCATTATTTTTTTATGCCCTGCCGGTGTTATATTTAGTGAAGATTTAGAAATCAAAACTCCTCAAGCCGCTAGTAGCTAGCGTCTTTATTGAATATGATTAAATAAAAATATTACACAGTCACATTATATTGCTGACCATACAGTTTATTTACAAATAAATTTCCCCTTGACGGATCACGAAATAATACTCCTTTGAAGTTATCCTTTGTGTGTATAAAATACAAGGGACCGTGTCCTTGCTTCGTTACTAAAAGGCCACTGATTCAACAAAAATAAAACTTTATTTTGCTCCTCAAATATCGTGTTTAAAGAGCAAACAATAGAAAAACCATTAAAATCAAATAAATTACATTTTAAACCAAATTGACAATAACTATGAATTACACACAATAATCAATTTGGAAATTTCTGTTCCCTAAATTTTGTATTTAGTCTTTGACTATTGGCCTTTGCTATATCTTCAAGAACTTAATCGTAATTAGTTTTAAATCTTCAAGAATATTCGTCATTGTAAAAAATTACCTACTAAGTTTACCGATAAGATCGTCGCGCATTTATGCATGAAGTATGTACCATAAATCAATGCAACATATAATTGAATTTACAATATTTTTACCAAGGCGTTTAATAAGGTATTGACAAAAACATCAGCATGCCATATATGTTATAATAATGAATACATAATAAATTATATTTTATTACGAATTATTTCGAAAGTAAACATGTTTATTAAACATATAAAAAGCGATGAATTAAATATCGATTGCAAAAACACGATCAAGCCCAAAGATGATTTTGCACATATGATCTCAGTCCCGAATGTATGTATGAAGATAACATTCGAGAAGTGTATGCAAATTATGGGGAATGATAGTGCGCAAGTCAAAAAAAAAAGGCCACAATAACTAGCAAGAAAATCGCGTTTATTGTACGGGAGCCCCCTTAAATATTAATTGATTATGTTAATTAGTATTTGTTGTTATAGCGGCAACAGAAATACATCATCTATGAAAATCTCAACTTTCTGACCATTATAGGTCATTACAGCCTGGCGATAGCACGTATGTTGTATAGGAGCCGCCTTAAATATTTATTTATTCTGGTTTTGTTTTTGTTGAAGCGGTAATAGAAATACATCATATATGAACGACGAAATCGAACTTTCACTGTTCATGATAGACAGACAGACAGACGGTGAAGTTTAATAGGATTCCCATTTTGCCATTTGGGTACGAAACCCTAATAAAACTGTAGTACAGTAAATAGGCCATTATGAAATGAATACTAAACAGGCATATTTAAAGTACTACTGAAAAAGGAAAAAATACACTAATTTATTGCCAGTTTTCGACATTACACATGCCGAGGTAACTCTCTCTCCCTAACATTTAACAAAGTTTCAACAGCAGTTATTTCAATACAAAAATAAGTATGCAGCATTATACTTATCTAGATACAGCCATAGAATCATTCATTTGTAAATGACGTCATGTAAAAAGAACAACACTAAATACTAAATACCACTAATCTTCCCTAGTGTTCTTTAAAACATATTAGATCTTCCTAATATACATATATTTAATATCAATAAGATCCTCGATAAATCATCTTATATATAAATGAAAAATCTGACTTCAACATGAGCTCAAATATAAACAGCAGTGAAATATCTACAGATTGATAAATAAAAGATGCTAAACACAAAAATAAGGTATACCTAAGAACGTTTTAAATATATTTTTATTGGAGAAGTTAATATAAAAGTCGCAGATGGCTCTGGAAATCCTCTAATAGCTTTAAAGAGAACAACTTTTTGACAAAATGGCCTGTATTAAGCAATATAAAATAACCCCAAGAGTACGCGAAGGTAAGTGTTGACAGAATTACTTTTTATCAGTATACAAATCATAGTTAATGCTAAAATTTTCTTCTAAATAACTTTGGATACTCCAAATAACACACAAATTATAGTAATTTTAAATTAACTTAGGCTCCTCAAGTTCTGTTGGATTACCGAATCTAAAGTTACTAGACAGATTTCTTGGATTAAGAACCTCTCTGAAACACTGATCCGAATGAAACTTTATGAAATATTAATAACATTATTTTGGAATGTATGAATATAATCTTATCATAAAAGTGAATATAAAAATTAAGTTGTCCGAATTTGAACTGATAAGAGTAAATTGTTTCCAAAATACATATGACATGTAAAAACCTCGAATAATACCAGAATTGAAAGTTTAAAAATAAATAATCCAGATTCGTTTCATAAATCAAAAATTTTATTATATTACAGTTCATGTTTTGATTTTATCAATAACTTTTCATAGAAGTAACCGTCATCGTTCAATAATTGAAAATATTTTTTTAATCAACTCCCATCCCGATGTTTCGATAATAAATAAATACTAAACAGTTTTCCCGCCTAAGTGCTCCTTTTAGTCTCAGGGACGAAATCAGGTGAGGGTTGCGACCTCGCACTAAGGACCTGGAAGACCTTCGGGAATATGCGGAGTGTTCATTAAAGTTAACACACACATGCTGTACGTGTTGTCGGTAGTAATCAAAGTTTATTATATGTCACCGAAGGTAATATACTAACGTTATGTTTAATAAACCTTCATTCACAATAATATAATTACGATTAATTTATAGAAAAATACTTTAACTACTCATACATCACCTCACAAGTGACCGAAATAAGATTCGATATTGAAATCTTTCGTTGGTCTCGAAAACTCGCTAAAGGTTCGAATCCCGGTTTGAACAGTTGAGACAGTTGATTTTTATATATTCTTCATTATAAGATAAACATATGTATGTAAATACATAATAATAGGTCTATAACTACGAAATTGCCGTTCTGCCGTACTGGCCATTCTTTTTTTGGCTGATAATTCTAATTTTAAATTAATTTGATTTTAAAAACGTGGAATTCTTTTTTTAATCGTCATTTGTTTAATCGTAAGTGTTATGTTTTCATCGCATTCAAACATTATTCGTTGTCATGGACAAGTAAAAAATTTGAGTAATTATGGAGTATGATGACAACCGTCATGGCAGCAAAGACACAAGCAGCACGCAACATCGACGTTTACGAAACGAACACTAAAAAACGAACGCACCACCAGTAATTGGTTTGCCCGCTTCCGTTTTGGAAATTTGACTTGAAAATGAACCTTCGGTCGACAATAACGAATTAAAGGCGATTGTGGAGGCTGGTTAGCAGCAGCTAATCTTTTTACCAATCTGTGAAGAACTGAACACAATGATGGAGAAGCTAGCACGTCTCCAAATAGCGTTGGTCAATAGTTCAACCTCATACTGCACAGCAGACGGTCTTCAAGGTACAAGTGCTGGGGTTGGAAGGATTCTGTCATCCGCCCTTCTCACCAGATCTTGCACCTACAGACTTCTACTTTTTCCAGAATTTAGATAACTTCTTGGCGGGAAAAAAATTCAATACCGAGGCATTACAAACTGAATTTTAAGAATTAGTTGGCTTCCGTCCAGCTGATTTCTTCAAAAATTAATAAGCTACCAATGCGTTGACAAAGATGCATTGATTGCATGGGTACTTTGATTAATAGAAATAAAAATTGTATAATTTGAAAAACCACTAAATAATACAAATTAAATGTAAAGTTTCACATTCTGATTTTAAGGGTACCTCATCTCAAAAGGAAAAATACGGAGCCTTAATAAAATCACTCGGTTGTCTGTCCTTCCGTCTGTCACAAGTGATTTTCTCCGATTCTACCGGAACGATTACGTTGCGATTTGGTACAAATATACGTTTGGTACAAATGACATAAAGAAGGCCGCAAAACGTACTATTACTGGGCCAAAAATTATGAAAAAAAAAATACAGTAAATAGTTCTATCTCAATAGTTTACTACGAGTATAAAAAGTCTATTAGATTAGGTTTTAAATTCAAAATTTAAACGGAATCCTTTTTGAGCGACTCTCTTAGTGGTTTCTTCCAAATTAAATATCCTTATGATATGTTTATTTCTCACTATGGCATAATACACTGGCGATATATCTATTGTTTAATATTAAAGTCACGATATGTGATCTCATGGCAACATTATTCTAGACTATAGCTCATCTGTAAAGGCCGTAATATTATTAAATATTTCACAATATACAAATACGGGACGGCGTAGGACTGAACGTCATAGAGATAAATGGGATAGGCCTATGCCCAGCAATGGGCTCTTACGGCCGTTAATGATGATACAAATAGATTATTAAATTCGCACTAAAATATTGTATAATAATTGGTGTCTTCTGTGGTCGATTGGCTCGCGCTCCGGTTTCAAGGTGTCACGTGATCTTACTATGTCGCTCGATTCGCGGTCTATAAATGTTAAAAATCAACAACCCAAAACTACGGAGCCTTCGGGGTTTTGGATTTCATTTATACAAGTGTTTTAGGTACTTTATTTCGGATCTGATAAATGTAATTAAGTTATTTAAATTTTTATTTATATTGATAGTATTGTTAATGGATTCTAAATGTTTATAAAAATCATATTAGCATTTAATATATAATTTATGTTGACTTATTTGCTAACCAGTGTCAATTAATGTCAAAATATAACCTTACAGATCCTTTCACTACAATCTATTTATCTTAGCACGTTCACAGCCAATCCAATTATTGGCCGTCAAATAAACGAAGTGGTATTAAAGTTTATCTGATAATAACATATAATTTGCAATATCGTATTTATAATGGTGACAGTTAAAAATTGACAGAGCTTAGCTTTAACTGCATGATGCACTCTTTAAACACATAGATCAGCTCTAGAAGAAGTGTCAGCTCTACAACCGAGTGATCTTATTAAGTTGTCGTATAAAAGTTTTAACTAAAACTTCATATTGGACAACATGAATTAAAAAGTTTAACAACGAAACTAAAAAGGCCAAAGTTGAACAAAACCTTTTCGTCTGTGATATGTGATAATGTTCAAAGCAAAAATTGTTGGTGTGAAGGAGATAGGCTTTAAAGTTTACGATGGATTCCCTACTGCTCATTGAAGTATTTCCCGTGACAAATTGCTATCTCTAAATTATTCTCGAAGATTAATTTCATAAAAGTTGTCCAAAGTATTAGAATTAAATATTTGAACATTAAAAAGTAAAGAAATCGAGAAACTCGTTGGTAATTTAATTAGATACGAATTAAACTAATATATTTAATCATAATATTTGATCGATTTTGCATTCACAATGCTATACTGAAAAATATTCTTAATGAAAATTGTTTAAAAATCCCATTTGTCCATAGGACTCAAACCCATGACATTTTAGCAATCCGGGCGGCTGCTTTAATATATTTAACATAATTTTCTTTTCGAGAGTGGGCGTAAGGTTGAAAAATGGTCTCTGTCTCATTGCGCCTGGTAATGAAACTGGGAGTATGGTGAACTGCGTAGCAAAAACATAGTGTTGAAATAACATTAGCCTCAAAAACTACAGAACCGATATGACAGGACATAAACCCGTAAACTGCCACGCGTACCCAGCGCGTATTGGTCGGTGCTAACGACTGCAAATGTAACCAGCTTCAAAGACTTTACATGCCTCTTGAGGCGATATGTTTTTAGTCACTTTTTTGGCTTAGTTGTCGCAATCGTAAACTCTTCAAAGGCCGCATGCTTATATGTTAATTGTGCTGATAGGAAGCTTAACCGGATCTCAAGTTATGAATAAATATCGTTAGTGACCAAGAATCCTATTACTTGACGGTGACGTGTAATACGGCTTTAAGAGAAATATTTCCGCGCTCACCCCGGTGACGACGCCATACATTAAAGCTATAAAATCTACTCGTAAAGGGATACTAGAGACCGTATAAAATAACGAAAACATATTTTCTTTACTGCCGCAAATTTAATAGTTTCCTGGAAAATGTTACACTTATTAGCTTTCCGCAACAAATAAGAAAAAAAAAACAAATACGAGTTCCTAGCTATACTCTGTTCCTAGGGTAGGTAATGAAACGACCAATGACCCAAAATATTATGCGAGTGTTGAAAGTAAACAGTACATATCGCTCTCCATACAACACTGCTTTATTTTCACGAAGTACTGCGTTTTGTTGTATGGTACGCTATGTTACCTGGCTTACTCCACCTCATACAACAAAAGAGGCAGTACTTCACGGAAACGATACAAGTAAATAAGGTAGCTATCAGTCCGGCTTTAGCCGTTTCCGTTTTAGGTCACCTTCGGCTAAATATTTTGATGTCCTCCGACCTGTACGGTTTTTTAGGCTTTTACTCAAATGCCAAATATGACTTTAATAAACCTGATTACTGATTGTTTTTATTTAACTGATTAATGTATGAGTAATAAACAACTATAACTTATAACAGATTCGTTACTATGATAAAAGTTGTAATTATAAAATTAAAAACGTATTACATCACATTATTAAATATGGTAAAGTCCGGTTTTAGTATAGAATGTCCAGCCTTATGAAAGGCATAGTCAGACTTTAATTTTGGATGATGGTAACCCAACACACCGAGGTCTATACGTACGGTATTCTTCCGACGCTCACATTACATCAAGAAATTACAGTGACTAACATAAAACAAAATCACCGGTCTAATAAGAATTTAAATGGGTTACAGTCTTAACCATATACGGAGTGTATAAGCGTTGTCTATCAAACAGAGTGCTAAAAGCACATTGTCTTGACGAGCAATTCACAAATATTTCTGTAATAAACTGACGTGAACATACATCAAACCAATTAGGAATGTTTCCAATTTTTATACGTCAAACAAACTTGTACTACCGTATAAATAAAGACTTAATACCCCGCAAGGAATTCAAGATGAGCATAGAATAGATGAATTAATTGCATTAAGACGTAAGAGAAACGCGATAACAAACTTGTTCAAAGTAGGAAGGTAATATTAGAACGTTATTTGGTAAATAGCAGACTTCGAGAAGCGACTATATTTCAGAGTAACCAACTGCTAGGTAACTTGGCTATTTAATAATTCATACCGCTCGCCTACACGAGAACTCCTCCGGCTAGATAGTGGCGACCCGACGCGACGTGAGGGCTACCGGTAACCTAGAAACGGTGACGTTTAAATAATAGAGGCGGTTGAATCGTGACAAACCTACCCTCATATTTTCATTATCATAAATATAAAACCGGCTAAGAACGAGTCCGACTTGTAAGCAGATTAAGCAGAAATACCTACTAAATTTAAAAACCGAAGACTACTTTATAGGTAAATGAAACAACTTTTAATCGGTTTCATCGCTTTTGCACAAGGTTTTATTGACGTTTCAGACCCTTTACAGGTTCCGTGTTCACACAAGACTAAAGTATTGATTGTCTTTTTAATTAAGAGTATAGCTACCTTCAAATACAAACATTTGAACACATTCACAATAAAAAAATATATATTTTATGGCAACGTACACATTTATTGGATTAAATAATTTTAAAAATACATTTAATAAACTATTTACCCCAGGCTACCGTAATAAAGATTTTGTTGTCTATAGATATGGATCAGATTCCGACATTTTAGGAGCAGTTGTTTCTAAGGCCAGCTATGCTATTCTGCTCAGCTCAGCGCTGTCACATCATAGAGCTTCAATGAAATAAAACTTTTATTACGTTTTGAAGAAGGTTTTATTTAACGTCTTTGATATGATAGCATTTTGTTCGACAAGTTAAAGGCCAAATCTTAATTCAATCGAACCAGTAGTTCTAGAGAAAATCTGCTAAAATAGACAATCACACGAGTGATTTAAGGGTAGCGTTTTTCCTATAATGGTATGGAACCCTTAAAAAGCATCAAATATTATTGACAAGGACACTCCGTATACTTTTACTTTATGGGAGTGTCCTCGTATTATATATTCCTATTAAAATATCTATTTTAACTGGAAAAAAAAAATGGAATATATTATAAACAACAACTCACAATAATCACATTCCGAGTTAACTTTTACTTGATTTAAAGATCAGGTTTACGTTACACTTAATAGCGATAATTGATACGTCGAACTAGAGAAAACGTAGACACGCATTTGTTGTCTGTCATCCATAATGTATCACGTATTTCTATTCTATACAAATATTATAAAGAAGACATCAGATTTTTTTTTTCATTTGCATTGCATAGACTCCGAAACTGCTGAACCAATTTTAAATTATACGCTGGTGAAGTCGCGGGAAAACTACTAGTTGTATACTCGTTTAAAAACGTCATGGCGAATTTATATCCAAAATGGAATTTATTATTTTTATTTAGAAAAACAACCTTGATGGGATTGGCAATGTTGATCAATCTATAAAAATCAGCAGATTTCATGACATTGAAATTATTTAGAACTTAATCACAATACAAATTATCTTGTATTGGCAACCAATAATAAATAAAACATTTAAATGTGTAAAAATACAAAACCAATTCATGAATTAAGTACATATACGATATCTCACTGTTTCACCACTTATCAGTAGGAGCTCAATGGGCCGACCGGTACATCAGTCTGACGGAAGATTCATTGCATCTTGTCGGTCCCGGAACGTCATAACTGACAAATTATATGGCAAATTCCGTCGCGTTCTAACGAATACTTCCGTAACGCGCTTAACGGATCTTTCGTCAGGTTTGCACGGATCTTAAACTCACTATCCGTCATTGTAATGTCTGTAAGGTCTCCTAAAACATCCAATGCAAAGAATTTACATCAAGTTTTCACTTTTCTCCAACTTATAAGAAGCTTTATCACCCATGTTAACTCTGGACTGACGCACCATATAATATAGCAAAAACATGGTTTTATACAGAAGGATTTGCAAATATTTTTTTCAGTATAGAAAACTTCATCAGAATCTGCAGTGTTAGTACAAAGAACAACTAACTTAACGTAAAATTCGAAGTTCAAGTGTATAAAACTGTACATTCACATTCAAATCGCAAACAATACCGATAAAAGTATAACCATTTATCTAGCTATTCAATAATTCAGCACATGATTCTAGGAAAACTTTTCTCTTTACAAAAGAACACAAGTATCATGAATTTTTCATGTTTTATAATTGTGTTTGAGTCCAGTTTAGAATTTTAGTGTCGCTTAGAGGACCGACAATAATTCACTTATCACTGTAAAATAAACTTTACGAAACTGATTGAAATAGAATTAATCAGATTGTATAAGACGGGTATTAACGGCGTGGTCATGAGCCGGTGTAACCTGGTCGAAACGTCGGGAAAAATAGGTAGGTGAAAAACCTAACTATCGAAATCTATCCCATTAAAACCCGTCTTATACAATCTAATATAATGCAACGCGAAATAGAATTAATCAACAACAAAGACTAATACTAGTAATCGAGAAATAACATTTGATAGTTCGTAGTTCGACCTATCGAATGTATATGACATACTAATTTCTATAGAATTCGGACATAATATGAACGCATCAAGAGAGCTTCTTCGACTCTTATGTCTAGAGTTCATTGATTTATTCTATCATAAACAAATCTGCTTCCTGATAAGCAGAGAAGAGCAGAAATGAAATTCTCAACATATTTTTTTCAACAAACAAATACGGATAATCATGAAGGTTAACTTAAATGGCAAACATTGACCGAAGTATGACCACATGTATGACGTTGAATTGTACGATGGAACATTTTTACTCCCTTTACTCCCATTACTCAGCCTCATCGCATTGTCGGTTCAGTAGGAACTAGATTAATATAAAAACAGTTTAGCTAAGGTACTCACCGGCTGAAGGCGTGACGATGTTGGAGTTTTTGGTTTGCGTATGCATCGGTGTGCTGGTTGTGCGCGAGGATGGTGGCGCACGCCTACACGGTGGCGTGCATTCCGGCGGCGCATTACGCTGAAAACATGAAATCTAATTTATTACAGTTCTACGAAGGAGGTTAGGACTTTTTTTGCTTCTTAACAGCTTGCAATGGCTGATTTACCACAGGATTTAGTAATAATAGCTCCATTGCTATTCAGAACGGTCAATCATATTGACAAAATTAAATGAATACAGGTGTAGTAGCTGAAAAATCTTTGGGAATAAAAAGCTTCATACACATTTCGAAGTACGTTATAGGGAAAACATGTAACATACAACAAAAGCTCATAACCTCAAGTGTTTCGGCCGCATTCTAGCCGCAACAGACGTCGTTAACACCCTCCAATCCGTACTGGGTTCACTGGGTTAGTCACTGCTTGCTAGAGAAGAAGAAAACCTGTACCCACCAATGACGACATCGATATTTTAATTATTTAGGTATACTTAATTAATAATAATCGAGAACACGCATAGCGAATTAAAAAAAATCTACAGAAGTTTGCATTTTTATCAGAATTCACGTCTTTTAATTACGAAGAAATAGTGCGTCATTTTTAAAATACGTTACCAAAATCAAAAGTTACTAATTACGAAATTATCATAATGGCAACAACCGAAATGTATTTTCTCAAATTTAAATTTGTTTATCTGTATAGCGCTTATTAAACATTTTATCAAAAATTTATACATTATGTTTATGAAATTAGAGAAATTAAATTTCTTAAGATTGAATTGTGGTTCGTAATGACATACCTACTTGAACAAATGTGTTTTAACTTAAATCATTTCAAGTTTGTTTGAGTGGTTTTCTTTGCCCTTGTTACAAAAGCAGTTACAGAAAATCTAATAATAACCAAGGACGAATATTAATTTCCTTTACCCAAAATTTCGTCTCCTTTTCATATTCAAGCAAACAGACTAAATAAATAAGAATCCGAAATTAGTATTAATTTACATTTTAAATGTTCGATAATAATCAAGACAGATTAAACACGATAATACCGGTTTACAGTATTCAATAGCATAGTAAGCTCGAAAATTATAAATAAAATATTAGACTACACCAGATATATTGCTCAGATCACAAATTAAGCAGCTAAAGCACTTGTATTATGGAAATCTAAAACAACGAAGGTTACACAATACCCAGCTCTGAGATAATATAAAACTAATTTTTCTACATTAGCCCGACCGGATATCAAAATCGGGACCTCATAGATGGCGAAGGAAACCTTGAGTGTATATATATATATCGAATAATAATACAATACATGAAATGAGACGTTAGTAGGTTGTGTATTCATTTGTTTATTAAGAATTAAGTAAATAATACGATTATTATGTTACTCAACAAACTCACCGTTTTGATCTTGTGTTCTTTGAAATAGATCCTCATTCTAAAACACTATGATGTACTCATGAATTTTATGGCATCACATAAGACTCGAGAGCACTTGTTTCCTCGACATATGCGTTTACACTGAGATTTATCGAATAATAATTTCTAGTCAGTGCAACGACTTACGGTCGCGATATTCGTGACTGTAACGAATTAGCAATGGAATCTCTTTAATTGCTAAACGACTCAGATGTTTAGGTGATGAAAATGTAACAACTCATGACCTTAAGAAAGGTAAACTAAATTTTATCAAAACATGTAACTATTAGTAGCGAAGGACGCATAATAATAAAGGAAATTATTTTACTATCAAAACATGGGTATCCATCCTTTCAGTGATTCGTAAAAACATTAGCCATCTTATATAAAAACAAAGAGTAACTTGAGATTTAAATTTTAAACCATTATCCGACCAAAATAAGTGAACACATCTCAATTTGAAGTTTCATCTTCTGACATAGTAAATTTGCTTTATGCGGCTAATGATTTAATCCGAGTATTAAATTTAACCCCCGTTTTATAATAAATACGGTATCGGTCGATTCATATCTGATGGAAAATACGTCGCGTAATTATCACTCGCAGAGCTAACAAATAATAAATAAAAATCACCCTTACACACTCAACACTAAAACGCTTGTTAGATCTTCAGTCAGATTTTCACTGGTCGTAAAGTCGACCGCGTTTTATCTATCTGAATATGAATGCGAAACAGGTGAGAATCATTATTTGTTGAAGACTAAAATTTTAAAAATCGAAGAGCCAACTAACCAGATTAAACCTGATTGAATGATTTACATTGTACGAATATTCGCAATTAACTGCAACCGACCACAACGGTGGTCAATAATCTCGTAATAACTCACCTAGTCCCAATTTCCGACCACAGTGTAGCAAGTCAACCTTCGGAAGGCTTATAGAATGTCGATCTAGGCAATCTAAGAGGCGAGCAGGCAACTCCTCCGCAATGCGAATATTTTAGCATGCTAACTTAACTAGTTTCGACGATAATACCAGTACAATATTAAATCAAGACACATTAAAATAATTCAAGTCTAAAAATAAATCCGCTGTTTGTCAGTTTTGAATGGTTAATTTTAAATTAAGCAAACGATTCTGTTGGTGATTTTATTACAATTTACACAATATATCACAATTACTTGCTGATAATACTATGTGAAAGACTAAAATACGAGTACAAATCGTGATGTCGGTACATGTTGTTAAATAAATTAAATTAATATTAAACAACATCACATACATTGCTCCGATTCCAAGATGAGTACCTAAAGTCCCCGTATTATGGAGTACCTGAGATAACGATGATACCACAACACCCAGACCCGAGACAATATAGAAAAGTTCATTTTCTACATTGACCTGACCGAGACTCTGATATAAGTGTGATAATAATTGATTAATGTAAAAAAGTTTATTGAAACGCATAGAACACGATTCAATAGTAACTTAATTTATTTATGAATCACAGGCTATACTAACAGAAAAATATTTTTGAATGCAAAATCTAAGATAAAGTTAAGAACTTAAGATTACTTAATACTAAATGAAAAATCAAAAAGTGGTCAAACGCGAGGTTAACCCACGAAGAGTTCCGTAGCAGCGTATACCACTGATATTTCTTGCTAGCAAAAAATTGCTTTATTTTTCATAGTGTTTTTATATAAGTTGTATATGCTAGCGGTGTTTGAAAATATGTTAATCTCTAAAACTGCTGAATAGGATATCTCTCATTTTCGTTGAAAGTTTTCAAGAGATCTACAGAACATATTATTTTTAATTTTCCACTCCCTTCTTTTTAAAGCAAAAGGAGACACACATTTTGCCACTTTGGAAATTCAATGTCACTTTTGAAAATTTATAAGAAATTATATTAGATTTTGATTTTTGTTAGTTTTGTGTTTTTTAGTTTTTAGACCTTACTTTTTTTAGTTTTAGTAGGTGACTATACCCTTAACTTTTTAATATGTTTTGTGTATAAATCGTAAAACTTCACAGACAGTAGGGGTTCTCCTAATAGTTTCGATAAAAGTGAACCGTTGAAAGTAGCTTTATTATTATATTTGATTAAATTTGCATTCAAAGTGCTATCCTGATAGGTATTTATAATAGTTCTAAGCATTTTTCTTTAAGAAGCATCATTATTTTACACAATGACGACATTCTTACGACACGTCCATTGTTATGCCTATCATAATACCATTTAAATATAATTGAGATTGTTTGACCTTTAAAATATAAAAAAATCTTTTCTTAGTCGCGAGGCGTTACGTGAAAAGAATTTTCTTTGTCTAAAAATACGGCAAAGAGATATGATGGATCAGCTTTGACTCCTACGTCAGCGCTATGAATAAGTGTCTCACGTAACAATATCCTTGCCGTCATGTTGTCTATCTACACCCCTTATGACACGGAATTAACATCATTGATATTGAGAGTTACAAGGAATAATTAAGACAAACGGAATGTCTATCAATAAATATAATAACATTATTAGATGTGACATATAAGTTTAAGTGTTCATCTTATCACTAAGCTTTTTCATTAAGTTATCAAATACAAAAGGGTTAAATTTAAACACGATATAATCTGACTTTATAAACCGAAACAGTAGATGGGAATATACAAAGATTCGTTAAAGTAACAATTAAATTTACGACTTTGTCTCTAACCCGTTTAGTCTTAAAATATAAATCTATATTGATAAGATCATGTTATATTTTACGATACACTATCAAAACTCGATTACTCTTAGAACAATTGTTAAATCAGAGAGCAAATCACAATTCATCGTTCTGTTTTATGGTTCATTAGCGATAACAATAGTTATATTGCAGTTGTGTCTACGATACTTTAGATTAAGCAATCATTTCGAAATTTCATGGCCGATATATGTAATATGAATGAACATGGCTGGATCACAATGTAAGATAGCTTTAATTTTAATAACTATTGTAAATGTCGCAATAAGCAAATATTATGAAACGTATTCGAATTTCTTCACAAATAATGATCTAAATACTTACTAATGATCAGAAGATTCGGCGGTTGTCAAGCAACGAAATAATTTGTCTGGTGACCAGAAAATTCTCATTGGTAAAGATAACGATTTTGCTGTGTCTTCGTAGACTTATTGTCATGACGACAAATTTATTCTATTACACCATCGGATCGAATAACTTTTATGGTGTACAGCGCGTGTTTTTATTGATATTGAAATCACTAAATTCAAGCCTTTAAATAAAATTAGCAATTTAAAGTGTATTAGCATACATTAATCGACTATTTTGGTAGCATCTAATGATTACTATTTTACTTAGACCCATAAGACAGTTATGGATACACGCGTGGGCATAGAATTTCAACTTGCCAACTAAGCTTTTGGTGTAATTGATTTTGAGAATAATGTGTTTGCAATTACTCAACTAATAAACAAACTCACTCGCAGACTAAACTTCCTAGATAGACAAGGAGAGCAAAGGTCTAGGTCTAACAACATAATGACGATTAGCCTTAAAAGGTAGAAGTTCTATTTCCGTCAACAACCGTGACTGTAGTCTACTATAGGTTGCAGACAGAACCAATGTCATGTTGATTATTTGAAAACGGAAGTGGTGTAGGAGCACTGCCGACTGAGCGGCTTAAGATACTCGTTAAGTAACAAAATTTCAACCATCGCTTCAAATGTAATCAATCAAAATTAAAGGTTAAACACTGACCTTATATATTATCCAAACTTCTATACCTATTTATAATATGTTTTATTACGAATGGGAGTGCGTTGATTTGTAATTATCGTTATGTTACTTTTTGTATAAGTAAAGGAGGCTGAAGAGTTATAAGGCACAATTAGGCTACTTCTTTTTCGCTATTATTTAAAATGATGTTCCATTGAAAGGGTATGAACAATTTCCTGTTCAGTAAACTGAGCAGATTTGGTTAATTTCCTTTTAAAGCGTTCGTAAAAATCTTCTTAAGGTTCATATTTTAAATAAATTAGAAAGGTTATCCTATTATCTATTTTTATCAGGGCGAACTTTATCTGGTCCAATAGTTTTATATTGAATCGATAAAACATGATTGTTTCCTAAAATATTTCTGTACACAGTAAAAGATAAATTTTATTAAATAACTATTGAATTTGTGTACCGCAAGCGATTTGTTTCTTTAATTTGTTATATTTTTTAATTGAATATGAAATCTGCAGTGAAGTAAGTGTTGATTTAAAGCCAGTTAAGTTGTAAAATAAGAGAGTTCGAAGACCAAAAAAAGTGTCTAGCAAGAATAATATAAATGTTAACGTAAGCATTACTTAAACAAAAAATCTCAATTTAGAAATGCAAATTGTTCGACGAAGTGAAAACAATTTTTAACACCTAACGAACACGTCAGAACCATATGAAATTTCTTTAAACTTTCTATCAACACCACACAACGAACATCCTCATTTCTATATCAAATAAACAATCGAACAACATCTAGTCGAATTGGAATCATATCAGAGTTTCCATTGCACACGAACACATAAAACAAAGATCACTTGTAGTTTAGGTTGATACCGATCGGTCGGATGTCTGCCGACGTGTTGTGCGCGTAACCAAACGCGTCGTGATCGTGACTGGCGGAGCTGCGCCAACGCAGGCTCTTTCACTAATTTCGCGATACACCCCCGTACGTATCGTCACCATCAAAGGAGCTAAGCTTGATTTGACGCCCAGATCACGCTATAGCCAGCACTAAAGTACTGTGTTTATTACTAGTAGTTTAAATATTGATGTATTTTAATGAAAAATTTAAAAAATCGCCTGGTGTCTGGCACCCCGAAATGGTACTCGACTCGAACCACAACTTTTCGCAATCCGTGCAACTACTCTAACGTTGAGCTACCCGAGTCCCAACACCACTGACGAATTTCTCACGTAGTTATTATTTTTGTTACTAGTGAGCGTATTTTCATAAACGTTCAGGTAATAGGTGGATATAACAGTCGAACAGAAGAATATTTTTCCAAAGTTTATTCCCCTGATCATTAATGAAATTACTATCACTACAAACGAAAGTAATAACTGCTTGGAAAATTCGTTATTCATGCTGTCTCGGTAGCTCAATGGTAAGAGCGGTCGCCGGATTGCGAAAGGTTGTGGGTCGAGTCAGTCATGCAGGGAATTCCTCCGCTACAAAATTACTCACATATTTATAATTTTATTTTTTTAATAAAAAAGGGTATACAACTAGAAACGAAATAATGTGAGATTTAGGGAAAGTATTTGTGATTTCTTTCCCATTTATTTGGACGTGGTTTGCAACCGTGTGGCTCACACTTTACTGTTCACGATGTTGCCGAAGCGACGCGTCGGTTTAAAAGTTCATTTCAAAAGTTAAATTAAGCGAAGATTCCATAAAATGATCGACTGCACGTCAATCGAAGCACAAATAAAGCGCGTTTTTATAATGAAAGCTATCGATCAACGCTAATTTGTATTTTATAAAAGAAAATTAATACTTATAATCAAAACTACCGCATACCTACTTTATTTATTACCTACTTATCGACAAACTAATCTTAAATACTTTTTATAACTACTGGATTTACCGTTAAGCTTTGATTCTTGATTCACTTAATGGTCTTTCCTAATTGACAGGTTTGATTAAACACATCAAGTGATTACAATTAAGACTGTAAAAAACATGTATTTGTTATTTCAGTAAGTACTTACCCACTGCAACATTTTTTTATAATGGAAGTAATTTTTATAACCTATATAATTTATAATCTCTATATTTTATACATACTCATGTGGTTAAAAAGCTGCAGAATTTCCTTTTGTGGCAAAATTAAGAATAATTAGATAATCGTTTTGGAATCCAGTCTTCATATAATTACCTAGCCATTGAAACAGTGTTGGCAGCCTGTCAAAAAGTTTCCTGAAGATTTTGAACCTAAACAGGTAACACGAGAAACATTTAAAAATGTTTTGGTTTTACAAGCTCGGGATTTTGTCCATAATGACGATCTGCTTTAATCTGCCGGTGGCTTGTCAACAATACTTAATCATTAGAAACGTAAATAATGATTCGCGTAAATTGCAAAACCATCACGTTTCCGAGATATAAGGCTTTAGCGGATCAGTAGCACAACCACGCGCCATACGAATATGGGAACTACATTTCACAGAATACTAGCCCTAAAAATAAATAAAAAGAAAATTCATGTAGTATTATAGTATGATACCTTCGTATGAGAGTAATGTATGATGTAAATTTAAAAATATTTCACTTCCACATAATACTTCCACAAAAATATTTCTTTTCCACAAAAGCTTCCTCGACGGCCTCTGCTGGTCGAGTGGGCTAACACGACGTTTTTAGGGTTGCCATCTCTGAGTTACAGGGTTGGATTCCCAGTTGGGTCAACGAAAAAAAGTAACTTTTTTATATTTTCTCGAGTCTAACAGTTGATTTAAATTTCCATTATACATATGGTAAAGGCTATTTCATTTGGGATCTGCTTGGATCTTGGCAATGTATGTGATGTTGTCTATTTTGCCACCGTTGAACTTAAATCAAAGCAACTACCCACTATTTTCTCAGAAATCCTAATTAAAATGTTAGCGCAACAACTCTCTTACCGATAGGGGATCAGGCTATCAATTAATGATTTATAATTTTATAAAAAGTTTTTAAACAAAATTTTATTATATTGATGTGGTCAGTAGGATTGTAGACAGTCGAATATGGTGACTCGAAAACCAACCAAAAAGGTCACATATTGATATAGTAGTAGTCAGAATCATTGTTTAAATACATTTTCACTGGAATTAATAGCATCTACCATGAATCGGTTATACAAATCGAGTGGATGCTTGAATTAGATAACCTTGAATTAGATAAGTAGCATTGTTTTTGCTTCACTTGTCAATACTTGATGTCTCCAAATTAGAGCGTGAGTTAGCGCCGCACGTGATTTCACTATCGAACACATTTTTAAATCCTAAGCTGTCATCAATGCTTATTAAGGGAATCTCAAAATTAATAACTCTTGTTGGGTACTTAGTAATGCTACTGCTTAGGAGGTCGATGGCGCAAAAGTTAGCACGTTTGGTATGCTAGGTGGTTGTTAAGCAACTTACACAAGGACTGGTTATAAGATGGGTGACCAAAAATAAATAAATCTTTTCCGTGTCTCGGAAGGCACGTTAAGCAGCAGCAACTGCAATTGGGCATCGTGTTTGATCATGATCTATTCACATAAGATTCTATTCTATCCATAGCGAAGGCCTGATCCCCAGTAGTGGAGACATTAATAGACTGGTGATAATGATGAAAATAATGATACTGAAGTCAACACGATATTCCATCCAATTAGAAAACCAGTTGTAACGCGACATTCGTAATAGAATGTGACACATCGTTAAATGCCCTCTTTGTGTCGTCTACTACATACTTGCAAAGGAAACTAAAGCTTTCCACTTAATTTAACATAAACGATAATTAAGAGAGAACGCGCGAGTCGCTACATAATTGAGCTCA
Source organism: Diatraea saccharalis (assembly GCA_918026875.4). Lineage (NCBI taxonomy): Eukaryota > Metazoa > Arthropoda > Insecta > Lepidoptera > Crambidae > Diatraea > Diatraea saccharalis. The sequence continues at coordinate 12,586,578 of OU893337.1, forward strand.
CCGAAACATTAATTATATTTTCAAGACTATCAGTCCATCAAATTACAATGTTTGTGTCATGCGTTACTCGCGGAACGTCAGTTGTTAATCCTCGCTTCTCGTCATATTATTCTTTATTTTATTTGACATCTTACTCTTATATATAATAAATAAAATCATGGTTGAATGTTAGAAAGGCATTTGCGAAAATCATCGTTAAACGGTTAATAATTCATATTTAAAAAAAAAATAAGAATTAAAAAATCCCTTCCTTAGTATACGTTTGAACTTAAAATATGAATTACATTTAGATACATCATCTAACATTGTTCTAAACTTTTTAAAAAGTTGGTTATTCAATGTGCAACATTATTTATAATCGATGCGAATGCATAATAGACGATGCGTACGCATAAAGATGCACAAAACAATGAATCTATACTAATACTATAAAGAAGAAAAAATTAATTGTTTGTTTTTTGATCGAATAGGCTCCAAAACTATTGGACCGATTTTAAAAATTCTTTCACCTATGGGATACTACATCATAGGCGGTGAACAAAGGCTATATTTTATCACAAAAAACAGCAAATAAAGGGATGAAAATGTGAGTGGAAGTTTGTATAGGGAATTAAAAAGTTACCATAGCAACCATTGTTTACTATTCCATTTGTCATTGTAATAATATCCGTGTCATGCTTTGAATCGATATCTAAAAAAACAGTTCCCTAAGGATCACGCAGGCGAAGCTGCTGGCGGAAAGCTAGTCATATATAAGAAACTAAGTGAATTGTTTTTGGACATATTGAAGATCACTCTGTATAAAAGTTCCTTGATGATATCAACAATCAAGGTGCCAATGATCATCCTAGGTGTCAATAATAAACAAGTTCGTTGAACAAGTCCTTATTTCTGAAGCCTCTGAATCTTATTAATTAAAGATAGCAATCCAGTAAAAAAAAATTGCATATTTCATCGGACCAGTTCAATGCAGTCACAACAATCATAACCAAATATGAAAAGATATCGTGACGGGCGCCGAGGCCGGTGGCTTGTCAGCAGTACCAGCTCAAGACAACACAATACAACCGATTAATACTACGAACGCTACCAAAATAGGTCTCGTTTCACTTGACCAATTCAATCAGGATGTTGCAACAGATGAGTTTACCAAAATTGAACTTTCAGATGCATGAAACAAGAATGTAAATAACGCCGGGGAGACTGTAACGAATATTAATAATAGCAAAAGAAATAAGGTTAAAGGTGCCGCTCTGTAATGTCGAATTGGGAGGTCGAATAATGAAAATTAAAGATACAAGGAAAAATATTTTTTGTTGTGTAATTAAATGCTTTGCTAATAGCGACCTTGAATCGTACAGCGAGGTTATATAACCGAGATGTAACTTTATTTAACAATGTTAATGAAATTTAAATTGAAATACTATTAATTTATTAGGATTCGTTTAAATATTCTGATTTTGTTGAAATGTCAGGAACATATTGATCGGTTTTTTTAAATGACAATACCAGATCCTGGCTGGCCCAAACATCTACCAATAAAGAAACGTAGGAAACTTCGAACAAAGTTCCACCAGTTATGGTGAGGTTTTAAATCCATTATTCACGCCGTATCCGTTGCGGGGTAGGTAAGTTGAATGATAGATTTTAGATAATGCAATTTAAAAAAAATAAATTAATACGTAAAAAAAATAATACGTAAGTTCTAGACGATTACTCATAATTTCATCGGTAATAAAACAGATTTAAAATACAATTAATGGTATACAAACTATTACAACTTCGCGGTGTGGGTGGGCCAAACTACTATAGATATTCATGTTTATTAAAACACTGTGATTTCTTTTTATCGTAGCTTAGAAGTAAGCCCGCTGAAATTAGCACTTTATTTTTTTAAGAATAAGTAATGAGCATACAAAAAAATAACAATAATAAAGAAGGATATGTTTTCACGTATCGAATCTTCAGGCTAATCCCTGAGTCGACACTTTAGTGTCGGCTGCCCATATGAACCAAGCTTGACGCAATCAGTGTTCTAGATCCAGACACTACCGTAAGAGGGCATCGGTAGAGCTTCGATAATAATTTACATGCGATTTCACGACATCGCCATATCGACTTGATACTTGACCTGATTGCATACGATAAAGTCAACCTTTCGCAGAGACTGTGCCACCGGTATCAAACTTATCTTAGGTCTTGGCCTTTTGCCCTAACGAATAAACAGAGTTCGTAAATATATAATCAACAAAAAAGGATATGGCACAAAATCGAAAAGAATGTACCTCGTGTGTTCATTAGTTATGAGACAAACTTTTTAGTGAAAAAATAAAATGTTACTGGCTGTTATATTTTTTTACCGATTTTGAATTTCGAATGTTAACTTTTAGTTTATTTTTATTGCAAATTCATGTGTTTATGATCAAAAACCAATGCAGATGCTCTGCGAGCAGAAAAAAAATCCTGTAAGCCGTAACTTGGTCTTTTACACAATAAATCGGTACCATGAGAAGAGTTCTCTGCAAGATTGCCAAAGGAGTGGTCGGCCACGCTCTGTGAGCACGCCAATGAACATCAAAATCATCCAAGCGACTTCGCCGAAATCTATGTCGCATTCAGAGGAAACTCGCTCTGCAGACTAATATTTCGTGCATTTCAGCGAACAGATACTGAAATATGATCTTAAGGTCCAATCCGAATTTAAACGAACGTCCATTGCTGCTGAGGAGACATGATGCCAGGAAGATACTCTTCACCGACGAGAACATTTTTACTGTCCAAGAAAGTTCAATCGACAAAACAATAAAGTGTACGCTAAAAGTAGCAAGGATGTCCCAGTTTCGTATGAAAGTGTCACTCCGCCTATTTCTGCCAACAAGGTGTCAAGGTGAAAGCCCAGAATTATCAGAGTGACATTTGTCTGATACGTTATTTCACAATAAGTATTGGGTTTTTCAGCAAGACTCGGCGCCATCCCATAAGGCAAAAAGCACCCAAGCTTGGTTGAGGGAGAATGTGCCGGCGTTCATCGCGGCGGAAGAGTGGCTCTCCTCCACCCCCAACCTCAACCCGCTGGATTATTCTTTATAGACTGAATTAGAGCTCAGGGTCTGCCGAAAGTCCCACCCAAACTTAGAGTCACTGAAGTGAAACCCTTGCTCTAGAAGCAAAGCGAATTCCGCTAGAAAAGATTCGTGCCTCCATTGATGACTGACCAAATCGTCTAAGGGCCTGTATTAAAAACAAGGGCGGTCATTTTGAATTAAATATATATTTTATGGTTGATTATTATCTATTTAATGGTTACCAAACGTTTACGCAAAAAAGTTACGCAACTTTTATTTCGTCTTAAAACTTATGAACACACAAGGTTTATAAGATATTTTCGATTGGAGTCATATCGTTGCGGGGAAGGAAGTACAATCGCTATTATTCTACTCACAAGAATCAAATTCTCCTAAAAATTATATATTCTATATATCATCGTAAATGAAAACAATTAGAAATCTTTCTTACTTTGCTGATAGTGAAATTGAATTTAGGCTGAATATGAAAAAAAAGGCGCACGCTTACGCATTTCAAACTGTGAAAAAAATGGCGCACGCGTGCGTAGTCTGAACTTAATTTCCCGCGCTTCCCATACATTATTTCCAAAAATTGTCTACTACTTTCAATAATAATTAATATTTCCTATGGGTGAAGATAAAGTAGTGTATGAAACTGCATATAACTTATGTATCAAAACACTCGATTCAACCTATTATCGCATTCGGCTTCAGAAACAGCCTCTCATGTTTTAATACCCCTTCTTATATGACAGTTGCATAAACTACTATTATACCATGTTTTTTAATTTTTTAATACAACAGTGTAATTCTCAATCGCAAATAGTTCATTTGAATAGTGCTCGACCGCGTCCTAAATATTAGGCATTACACTATAGTCGTGCATAGGTGCGCAAGTCATAATCATGCCGAAACAGCTCTATAAAAAAATATTTATATGAGAACAACAACTAAAACAATATTAACATATTAGAACAAGAATCACAAAAAGTAATCGTATAATATCTCTTGCAAACAAATTAATTTTATGTATCATGATAAAATTCTTAAATATAATACAACAAACGCAGTAGGATTTAAAAGTCCGAAACGTACGCAGTTTTTGATGACATTTCATTAAATAACGAGAACTAGATTATACCGCTTAGGAATACTTGAAATTATTCTTAAGTTTTTTAGCTACATTGGAAAAAAAATATACGAATGTATTTCGTTACCTTACCACCAATAAAGGCAATTTATTTGCGTGTGGCTGAAGTCCTACAACAAAGGAGACACAAAGCAAAAATAACCAATTTGTCTTGCCGTCCTTCGACTGTAAATAAATATCAGAACGAAATAGAAGTCACTTATGTAAAGAAATGTATACATAAGTGACTTTTTATAAAATAAAATTACCTATCAATTTGGGTGACGAGCGTACGAGATGTAGATAAATTGTCCCTGTCTACCCTATAAAACGTGACATATCTAATACTACAAACAATATTTCATTATTGCGGATAGATTGTGCATTAAAAGAACTATATTCATATTTTATTAGAGAAAAAATTAATAAACTTGCTACTTCATAAAAATATGACTGTTAAAGTTCCGCATCAAAAAAGGTATAACGAAGCCCTTTCTATGCATATAAGATGCTTTTAAAATTATAATTCTCCTCCGTCTGCACGCGATATTGTCTCGTTCTTGACCTGCAGACACTATCTGAAACAGTAACAGTTTTCAACGATTTCTAAAATCGCAAAACTGTGAAACTCGATACAAAAAATGTCAAAATGGAACAGTCAAAGCCAAACTATAAGAAACTGTCTAATTTCCAAAGAAAAATAGAGATCAAAATCCATTGCAGAAATTTGACATATTGTGGTAAACTGTCGTGCAGCTGTATGTACTATGGCACCTTCAGCCAACCTTTGATGGCTTATACATCGAACACATGACGTTTTCGACATTTTGTATAATTCCTGTTCCTATTGATGATAACATGATTCAGATGCAGAAGTTGATTGACTGGCAACTATTTTGATAAAACAAAATACGAAATGTTCACTACCCTTTTTAATAAATACAGACAAACAAATCGCCCGTGATAGTATTCACTTGAAAGCTTAGACATATAGCCACTTAAGATATTCTCTTCGAGATAATCACAACTTAAGGTTGAGGTCCGAACGATTCGTGCCATACTTGGGGTGGTCGGAGACGGCGAGGAGTGGGTCAAGTTCGACTACTAACAAATTATCGATATGCACTTTTGAAGTAACGAATGCAACTAATATTGCTAATTAGCTTTTGGCAGGGTTTTCGAGTGATCATTTGCTAAATATTAATGTTTTATTATTTACCAGCACCAACCTTTTCTAATTTTAAATACGAAAAAATAAGTTTTGAACTTTGAAAACCGCCGTTTATTAAAAATATATTTAGTACCAGCAAAGTAATAAATTGCGAGCTGAATTACTAAGTGGGCAACGGACGCTAGGGCAATTCAATTAGTACGGTTAGATTCCTTTTTTAACATTGTGATTAAAACCCTAATTAAAATATGAATGTTTTCGCCTCTGTACTTTGTGCAGAGTTCAAAATTGTTTCTCACAACTACCTGCTTTTGTAACAATATTATACTTCAATTATTATTATACTATTATACTATTTGTAACAATATTATGAATATTCTAGAAGTTTATGATTTTTAGCATGGTTACCGTATTATAAAATCTGTGACATGGTTATGGATCTACATTACTGAAACATTGACGCGATTACTTTAAAAGGGAATTACTATTCCAAACAGCAATAAGATAAATATTTAATGCGCATTTCTTTGTCAAAGGGAAATAAGTATATCACGCATAACCCGCTGTGAGACTCCCCTGCGGAGCTATCCTTAATTTTATTTATTTATTTTAACTTAACCTTTAAAGTTAAAAAGCAGGGGCATACCCACTTTAACCCCTCTAAATTCTTTCTCTATGGAAGGCGATACACGAAAACAGCCCTAAAGAGGACCATTCCCGCACCATATGCCCCTATTTCGGGCGCCTTACAGGGCTCCCTCTGAACCAATGCGCTTCTGAAATTACATGATTTATTTGTAGGAATATAGCAATTTATTTCGCCTTCCTAACGCCCAATTCATTGAGCTATTTTGTTACTTCCTTTTGTTAACGCAGGAGAAATGTTTCTTGTGCCTCAACTAAGAGCCACCAACCACTAGGAAGTCTTAGTCTGAGTACTTGAGACAGGTGCCCAAAGAGGCAAGGTCAAAGCAGGGGTCGGCTAACCTGATAAAAACCGCTGCGTGATACCCTGGCGTACGAGAAGAATCCGAGGTAGGCTATTTTTGATATCTAGTTTTTTCACTAGGTGGCGACAGTTATGGAGGAAGGCAACTGCTTCCTTAAACTTGGGCTTTTAATGACTCATTCCATAATAATATTGATGGCGCTTAGTACTAATTAATTACTGTTAACAAGAGTATCCAGCATAGAGATGCAAATTTCATATAAATATCAATGTATCGAGTTCGATATACTTATATCAGACAATGTCGCTTCACAAAGCCGATAATCGATATATTTTTCAGGTCTTTGGTAAATTTAAAAATGTTTTTATATAATAATTAACAAAAATTAACAGATTTGGATAATAAAAGTCTACAAACATTTTAAAGCAAAAAATCAGGGTTACAAAATATTGTGACATCTGAGTCTCTCATATTACTTGTGATAATATAAAGCTGCCGTTGGATTTTAAAATTTGGACACCTGATATATATTTACTCTTTGGATTTCATTCGATATTAGGTTTCCATATGTTGAATTTTTCGATATCGATACATCTGTAACTATATTCGATATCGATATTTTTGGGCGTCGATATATATCGGTTTTCCGAAATATCGTTGCATCCCTAAGCATAAAGAAATATTTTTTATTCAAAGCGCCATCTTCAGTGTCACGACGTGAAACTTAATGATTTAACTGTGGCTTTGACGGCTTGCTTTATAAAACTGCCGTTTTTAAATTAGTTTTTGTGTCTACTTAATATATGTTATAATTTTTAAACATCATATTTTAATTAACGTAGCGTGGGACGCCCTCAGAAAAGGTAGGAAGACGGTCTTCGCAAGGTACGAGTAGCCGAAACTAGTTACGAGTAGCCGAAGATAGAATTTGATGGCGTGCACTTGGAGAGGCCTATACTATGTCCAACAGTGTTCGTGATGATGATAATTTAAAATAAAATGTTCGTATTGAATCCCCCATGAGTTTACATTATTATGAAAGCTACATTTTATCTAAACTACTACTTGCACTATACCCATTCTAATTAAAATATTATTATGGTACCATGTATGTATGCTGCTTGTTATTAAATCGTTCAATAAACTTAGTTAATGTATAAGTGACATTAATAATGCAACCTAAAGACATGATAAATAAAATAAATATAAGATAAAAACATTAACAACGAATAATGAAGAATAAAATTAAAGTCTAGTACAATAAGGGCATATGATAGATAATTCACAATTACTAGAAACTATAAAGTCAGTTATTAAAAATATTATAGGTCACCCAATTGTCGAAATTCCCTTAAAAATTTGTCGTTTTTTATAATTAGTCCATTAAACGCACTGTAGTGTGTATTAAAATAGTTTTAATTATTTCATATAGATATTTTTAATAAAGAAAATTTTAAAATATTAGCCTTCTGTACTTTTCTTCGGCGAAGCCGCTGGTGGAAAGTTAGTAATATCTATCTATACTATACTATAAAGAGGAAAGATTGGATTGTTTGTTTGATTGCCTGGAATAGGCTCCGAAACAACAGAACCGATTTTAAAAATTCTTTCATCTACTGAAAGCTTCATCATATGCGGTGGACATAGGCTGTTTTACCCCTAAATACAGCAATTAAAGAGATGAATCCATATTCATGTGGAAGTTTGTATAGAGAATTAAAACGTTTCCATAGTAACTATTGTTTACTTTTCAATTTGTCATTGTAAATATAGCCTTATCATGATATGAATCAATATTGATATTCAAATAAATACTTCCCTAGGTACCACGCGAGCGAATCCACTGGCAGAAAGCTAGTAATATTATAAAGTTAAAGAGTTTGTTGTTGTTTGTTTGGTTGAACGCGCTTATCTCAGGAACTACTGGTTCGAATCAAAAACATATTATTGAGTTGAATACTCCATTCAATGAGTAATACTACTTAAATGCTATATAACTCTATAACTAATAGGAATGGAGCACTAATGAAAAATGATGCAAAAAGGGGACAACCAGCGGACGAAGCTTTGGTAACTCGGGGTCATATTTTGCCCATCTCTGATTTCAAATCTGTATCTCCTGGAAAGGTAACCTTTCGTGAATTTAATCTTAATTACACTAAGATTCCAAATACTTTCGTGGCCGAGTGGCTCACACGCCGGTTACAAGGTCATCTGTGAGGTACTGGATTCGATTTCCGGTTAGGTAATAAAGAAAATTATTTTTTCTATTGTCGGGTCTGAACGCTGGGATACCTACCTTCATTTCAGATTTCCATAATACGAGCGTTTTAGCTACAGGGGATCTAAGCAATGTATTGTGTAATAATATTTAACTATTTATTTTAATAATACAGCAATATTATCACAAACGTCTTGCTTCATGCCCGATAGTAAACATAGAAAGTACCTATATATAATCCCAAAATATAGGACAATTCCTAGTTAAATATTTATGTCAACTATTAACGTAAAACAAGATGACTAATTAGGCGGTCATAACGTTCAATTTAGCATTTTGTCAGATAATACGAGTAGGAATAATTAGAGTCAAAAGCAATATGTTAGTGTAATACAAATAGGTAATTTAAAAAATATAAATGTAACATAAATGGCAATGTCAACTAAATGGTAGACTTCCTAATTATTATATAATACTTGTTTAATAAAAGTTTGAAACTTAATTTCTCATTAGCAAAACAGTCAAAACAAAATTATAAGGAAAGATTTGACTGTTTCGAACAGCTAATAGTTTACATATATAGATTACTTTGTATTTACATAGTTGACATCGTACAACAGGATTTATAAAAATACTTCAAGAAAAATGCTTGTATAATTTCCGAGTCAAAAATTAATTCATCCGAAAATCCGATCACTGGTTGTATAAGCTATTAATTGTGACATTTTACAAAAAAAAAATATTACGACTGTTTTGATAACTTAAAAAATATATGTTTGGCTTGTAAAAAAATCATTTTAATTTTCCTTGAACTCTTACTCATAACACTCAATTCAGACAAGAGTTAAAAATCAATACCCACCGACAGACGAGCTTAGACTAATAGAATAACTTTACTTCAATTGGGTATTCGAACACGAGACTCTAATAAATAAATCCAATAAAATCATAACACAAAATAACATACAACATAAATTACGAAGAAGCTGTATAAATTAGAAATAAGTCCCGCTATTTTTATTAAAATGGCACCGTTTAAGCAAGGTAGTTTCACCAGTAGAGCAATAATAGAAAGTTAAATTGTTATTAATTAGTGAACTACACTCGAGGTGTTCCACGTACGTCGGTACCATCGTATTCGCAAAGACATCGATGCATCTTACGAATAAGGTTTCACTAATTGCACATCTTTTTATGGTACATAATTTAATTAATGCCAATCACGTACAGCGGCCACGTATCAATAAACTAATTGCCGGAATAAACCATCAAATGCTTGAGTAATCCTATTCTTTACATAAATTAACGACAGTGCTAGATTTAACTCACCAAATTCCCATCTCCATCAATGCCGTTCTCAACCAAAATGTCCTCGAACAAAACGTCAGCTTCACAAGGCGAACATAAATTACTTAGCAACTCACTAAATCTCTCTACTTTACGAACACACACGGCTCCAAGCAATGACCCTACATCTTCTTTCACTTTTGGCACTAAATCACTATCTTCTAACTTCACACTATTAACAGCATTATTCATTTCTACAATAGATTCTCGCATCGGAATGTTACTTTTGAGACTATTTTTGAGACCCACGTTTCCATTCATAATATTAACATCGTTGATATCTTCGATTTCCAGTTTACATTGGACGTTCTCGTCATCGACTACGAGATTGTCAAATAAATCTTCTATTTTCTTCTTTTCTAAAGTGTCGGAATAATCGGCTAATATATCGTTAAAAATTTTCTCTTCTTCTAAACATAAAGGAACATTTTCTTCACAATTAGAGTTCAGTAATTCGTTTTGAATCAACGAATTCTTCTTCTTTTTTTCTTCTAATTTAGAAACGGTTTTATCAATAACAATTTTTGCATTATCACTATTTTCTAAAAAATTACTTGTGTCTTTTTCTAAGATTATTTTAGTAGTGGAATGTTTAGTTTTCGTTTTAATAGCACCATTTTCTTTATCAGAATTGTACGTTCCAGACGGACTTTTCAAATTGACGTTCTCACTGCTTTGTCTCTTATGCAAGACCGATCTTTGTTTATCCCTTTCTATTATTTTGGAACATTTAGGTGTTTTTTTAGCATCGTCTAACAATGATTGTACTGAAGAACTTCTGTTTGATTTTCTAGGGGACGGGGATGTGTCAGAATGATTTGCAGCAGCCCTGAGTCGTGACGTACGAGTTGTTCTTATAGGCATTGGGTTAATAACTGCATTGAGATTTAGCTCTGACGATGACTTGAGATGATCACCGGTATCATCCGATTGCGCTCGTCCAGCTGCTTTTCTGGTACGCCTGGAATAAATAACATACTATTGAGTACCTACTGTGCTATCAAAATAGTATAAAATCGCAAGTATCACAGTAAATTAACAAATACCAGTACTATTTATAATAACTATAAGAAATATTTATGATGTTGTAGTTGTTAAAATACCATAAAGTGTATTTATTAAGATACTAACTCTTGCACGCAACTTCGTTTGCGTGGTATTGGTATTATATTAAATTTAAAGTTAATTATATTATCTTTAACGTCATAACATAAACCACTGGACACTGGACGATAGGTATCGCCTAAAATATTGTAAAATAATAATGATAATTTTGAAAAGTAACATACGTAAAATAATTCTTATTTTTACAACTTTAAATTCATTTGAAGTCTGCTTGTAAAAAGTTAGCCAAAATCTTCGTCCGCATCCAAATTAGGTTTAATAAATTAAAGGTTTAAGAATTTTTATTCGGTATTTTAAATATGTTTTAAACGAATAGTATTTCGAGAGGTTGATTATCTGGTAGCCAGCATAAAATCTTTTAAGCCCTTAATCATTAATTAGTCAAACATGACTATGTAAAAATTAATAAGCACATAATTATGTAGAAATGAAAAGAATGCAAAATATGTAAAATGTACATATTTTTAATAACAATACGAAAAATAGAGGGTTTGGGCTTACTTGAGGACTAAAAGAAATATGTGTAGTAGTATACGCCATCCTCGACATTAGTTTATTTATCAATGGAAATTCAACAGTATGATTTAGCGAAGATTTTTTGAAATTAGGTTCTGTCTAGAGTTCTATACCCAAAAGTTAAAAAAGTTTTGTCGTACGAAGTGTCAAAACTTTTGTCCGTACATTCTCACTTGTTTGTTTTCTATGTTTAACAGCAGGCTTAGCGCGTGACAATATTCGTTTAGATTTAATTGATATTGAATTTAATCAATATGCACTCAATGTTCTATGGTTCATTGGGTTCAACCGATATATTAAACATATTACATATGTGATCTCACAATACATACTGAACGTTGGATGCAATCCAATATCAACCAAAACGAAGCCGAATGTAGTAACGCGTTAGCCCTAGCAGCCGTCTCTTTTCGTTAATGATTCCCAGCACTTATTCAATCGATTGTAGTTTCGTCCAGCTAATATTTTTCATCCTTCTCCATCATTGCATAAGCCCTAAACTACTCCAGATAATTTTCTTGGGTATGTATACTGCGAATCTCGCCTTGAATAGATGTTTCTTGTTACTAAACGTTCTCCTAACCATCATCACTTTCATTTTTTTTGTAAGTAAAACAATAATATAATTACTGCAGTGTTTATAAATTTAAATGTTTACGAATATAATTAAAGATTGCTGCTAAATCGTAATAGAGACATGCATACAAAATAGTGTTTAGAAAATCGACAATATATGTTATTTTCTTTCTCAAAAACATCGTAGGAAAATCTAAATTACTAATCCGATTTATTTGGAGTAAACGACAATTTTTATGTACATTAAATTTCTTGTGGAATAACCTTAGCACATATAACCTATATGTATGCCATCGCGAACTTTAATATAAACAATTATTATAATTTAAAGCTCTCTTTTCTTTAGATGAGATATCTCTTACAGTTAAGGTAGCGTTCACAAAAATAGGCATACTTGGAAGTAGTTCTATCCCTAGGGAACAATTTAGTGAGATAAACAGTAGCCTATATGTTACCCGGGACTAAGAATTGCCTATATACCAAATTTCATCAAAATCCGTTAAGCAGATTTTGCGTGAAGAACTAACAAACATCCAAACCTACAAACTTTCGCTTTATAATATTAAAAAAAAAAACTCACCTTTCAGTAACATTGGCAGAAAATAATGTTGCCGTTCTTGCTGTAAGTTGTTTTCTTCGCTCTTCTTTATATTTTTGTATCCGGGCCGCCCGGGCCTCATCCTGGGAAAGGTTCATTTCGCCAGCCCTGCTGTCCCGTTGACGTCACGTACGCTGACACCTTTCAGTTTGTCTACAGAACCCAGCGTTTTTCTTATAATTAATATGAATGTGGTCTAGCATGGCGACATTAAGCACCCACAGGTCGGAATAGTTGGCAGTGATAAATTCATTTAAGCCTGAAGACAGGAATCCTTCACATCCGCATAATCTGAAAAGAAAACATTAGAAAAGATTATCAAATAGTCTTAAGGTATATAGATTACAATTTAAAAATGTAATTAAAAGAGAACTTCTTGTGATGCTTAAGGCGCGTTCGGAATCATAGAAATCGAACAATGATGTTACATTACAATGCTGCGATGAAACTAAAGGGTTTCAGTTGCGCTACATTTCGAGCGAAACCTGTGAGGCTTTGTTCTATTGTTTAAAGCTCCCGGTAACGTATGGGAACGTTTTGCAATTGTCCCAATGCTCGTGAACTTGGCCGATTTGCATCACCTGATTTATGTGTAATGTAATATACATAGTTTAGTGAATTCTGAAAATAATGCGCGGAGTGGTCGTAATTGCAAGATTGCGTTAATTACCCATTATTCTTCAGAGCAAGCTGTGCTTAAAAACAGTTATGTCATTACATCGTAGTCATGTTTCATCCTAATTAGACTTGAAACTATATTTTAAGGTATTGTTTCCACTGTACCGTGTCATATCTAGTGCTGTACGAAAATATCACGATATTGTCTACTGTGCCCACTACAACCGACAGAACCGACTGTTAGATGCCAAACATACAGCAGCTTCGTTCATTATTGTAGAGTTTATTGTACCGCTAGATCAAGACTAGACGAGAATCGGAAAATTTGCTAATGACATACAAAATTAACTTTGGAACTTTATTTTAGACAATGAAGACAAATTAAAACAAATCAGCAGAGAAAGAGAGAAGGCAATACCTAACCAGTCATCACTTTATACTCAGTTCTTCATTGTTTTGACAACAATAATAAATGTAAAGCAAAATATTCTCAGGTCCCAATATTCAACGTATTTTTCAATAAGAAGGAATTTTATTTTGCCAGACAAGTTCCTAATACATTCATGGTATAAAACGTTGTAGTGGACAAAACCTCTTACAGGCATTACGAATTTTTTCGACACACTTATCTAACTTATGAAAGTTTCTAGATGACTTTAAATTATAGCCTATGGCACTCAAAATAAACTTTATTCAAATAGACTTCTTAAAAGTACTTTTGAATCATCCAACATTTGTTTTCCCTACCACTCATTCAGGACGTCTTTTGGCTGGTAAGAAGAACGAGCAAGAAACTCACCAGCAATAAGAGTAATGACATTTACAAAAACCATGCCATTACCAGATCGATACATTATAATCAGAGAGAGAAGAAAAAAAACTATGGTCTTATAATGATAACATAATCATTTAATAATAATGGAAACAAGATAATGAGTTAAGAAGTAATCACCTATCCAGTTACTGGATCATCTCACGTCCAAGCGTTCTATCTGTTATATAATCGAATACCTTATAATAAGCTTTTTTAATAGTAAATGTAAACTGCATGATATCTAATTGTTGTATTTTACTTGGGACATGATTGTAGAAGCGCACACAAAGACCCTTGAATGAGTTATTAACTTATTGCAGTCTAGTGAAAGGCACCGTTAATTTATTTTTATTTTTTGTATTAAAATTGTGTACATCAATTTTTATAGAAAACAAACTAATATTTTTACGAACGTACATTAAGTTCTCGCATATGTATTGAGAAGCAACAGCCATAATGTCTCTTTGCTTAAATTTCTCCCTTAAAGATTCCCTAATCCTAAGATTATAAATTGATCTAATTGCTCTTTTCTGAAGCACAAAAATTGTTTGTATGTCGGCAGCATTTCCCCACAATAAGATTCCGTACGACATTACACTATGAAAGTAAATGAAGTATACTAATCTGGCAGTATCTATGTCAGCTAACCTACGTATTTTCATTACGGCATATGCTGCAGAGCTGAGTCTACTCAACAATTTATCAATATGTGGGCCCCACGGTAGTTTAGAATCTAATGTTATTCCTAAAAATACTGTGGTTTCCACAAGGCCCATTTTCTTATCTTTTATATTAACATTTATATCTTATTATATCTTTACTTATATCTTTTTTAACATTAGGTAGTACAAATTTTAAGCATTTTGTTTTTCCTTCATTAAGGAGAAGATTATTTACATTAAACCAATGTACTACTTTAGCGATAGAATTGTTCACATCGTCATTTAGAGGTAACCCTCTTTTGATTTTCTACAAATGTGAAGTGTCTGGAGTATGATGTAGCTTTCCTTAGGGAAAACATTTTCATAATCGCATCAGTATTTTCGAAGATTACCCCCTAAAAACAAAGTTAGAAACTTTACCTTTTTGTAATATTAGTATAGATACATAAAGCTACTTGATGTAGAAATATAGAAATAAAGATTTAGCTACCAAGGTTTATCTGCAGATCAACTGATGGAGCCTTTGAATAAGTACACTGCAAGTCACAGGTGTTATGTCATAGCAAAGAAACGTAATACTGTAATTGCCATTGACATTGACTTAGTACTTAATTTAATATTATCATAGCAGAATACGTAACAGCGAGTCATGTGGAAATGTTGTTACACGAGACGCAGTATTATTCTACAACATTTATATGTTTTACAAAGCTTTTATGTTTATTGTAATTTACTTTTGTCAGGAACAAGATTTTTAAAACGTCAAGATTCAGAAAATATAATATTGAATGATATATAGAAAGTAAATCCCGTTTGTCTAGATATCAGACTGCATCGAGACTGGTGGACATCCTTTGTCAACGATATTAAGCTCAAGACTGGACTGAGCCGGGAGAAGCTTTATAAGATTTTATGGCAGTATAAAATGAGGGTAGCATCTGTGTCGTACTATACTTGTGTTTTAGAGAAGAAATTAAAAATCAACTTTACGTAGTATGAAAAAACGTTCTGTACAACTTTTAAGTGCCAAACAAAACTTTTTTTTAAAGAATAGAAGTTTATGTTATTTTTAAAAACGAGAACTGAACAAATTGCAAAACATGGGAGGTTCATAATCCTTTTCCGACAGATTATTCATATAATGTAATTGTGTATAAATAGGAAAACTTGCAATTTTGTCTGCATATTAAAATCCGCCTACTTCCTATGAAGCAAAATACATTTTAATATATAGCCCGGTTATTTAAACTCTTTTATAAAATTTTCTTACAAATTATCCATTAGGTACCCTACATCGTGCTTTTCACAAGTAGATTATCATTTAAATTAAGATTATCATCCGTCATAGTTTGTATCTATACAAGTAGATAATTTAAACTGTTTTTACAATTTTTAATATTAGTCATTTTAAATAATGAATTATGATTTTGCATAGGTTATATGGATTTTTATGATTTTCATCACGTGCACCAATAAGTAAGGACGAAAATACTGTGATTTTTCATATACATTTAGTGTTGTTAATTAACACTACGCATCTGTTAGTTAACCACACTATCACACTGACTACTTGTTACGGATAATATCATGAACATGAAATCCTTATGTCTATCTTTAATGACATCCTCTTCATAAAATGATCCATGACGAGAAGTCAGTGAAATTTTAAGTATAAGTCGTGCAGTTAAGCGATTGATAGCTAACCACAGGCTTATATGTCGTCATCCATGTGATTTTCCATTTCTAGTTTCTACGCTTTCCTTGTGGAAAGAAAATGTTAGAAAACAAAACTTTATGTATCATCCAATTTATTTTATATACCGTAATGCAATGAAATTAGCGTAAAATACTACTGTATGTACTGAACAGTGAACGGCACGTTAGGTTATATGAATTTGTCAACTTTCTTCACTAGATTTTAGACATTAATGGTTAGAAGGTAGAGTTTAATAAAGACAGATTATAGTAGCCTGATGTGCAGCCGTGTGTACAATAGAAATTTTCATAATTAAAGGGAAGATATAAAAAAAGAGGTTAAAAGATAGGTGAACTAACTAAACCCGATCACTCTTAAGTGTACCGGACCCTATGCGAACTTTGGGATTACTCAGTGAGAGATAAATAGGTAAGTATACATACTTATTTTTTTCTTTAAATAGATCCAGTTAGGTTTAGGTAAATTTTATAGTGAAATTGCAATACAGATGTATTTTAAGTTTTTCTAAAGATAACTATTTTAGTCTTCATTTATATTATGTCTGTTTGAACTATTGTCCTAAGTAGCAAGTCTAAATAACATTTATTTTTTCATTAAGAATATTTTTCAGTAAAGCATCAAATATAATTAACATTATTATTAATTAAGTAAAAAAGACAAGCGATAAATCACCATCGAGCCCTAACAAAACTCACCCTAACGGTAATTAGCCTTAGTGTTCCTTGAAACCTAAGCTACTCGGTTCGAAACAGCAGTGTGAATAGCTTGGTTAAGAGAGCGCTCACAGCAAAATTAGTTAAAATTACTTACATTACACTAATATTATACAAAGAAATAACGTTTAAAAAACTGTAATTAAAAATATTCATCATATTTTTAGGGTCTATCACATCCAAAACCTAAAGAAATTTATAGTTTTCTCGATAGAAAAAATCAAAAAGTTACTCCTAAAATTCACTAAATTTTCTTGTTGCAAAATATACCCTCTTTTTTAAAGTAAAATTGATAAACATGTGAGTCAGTTTGCAGCCGAGAGAATTATGCAACAGTTTTACTGTAACCGTAATATGTAGTTTACGAGTAATTAATGAAAAACTCAATTCGTCTCGATCTATCTCATTGGTGGCGCTACGATATGGATAGGAACAGTCTTTTGGCTGTACGCCTACTCTTAAGCGTTTATACAACATAGTCATTATGGGCGATCGATGTGCATTCTTTCCCATCTTTGGAGCAGCTCGATCGCGTGCCGTACCATCTCACAGTCTAATTCACACGTGTTAGATGATTAAACGGTTATTTTTTTCATTAAGATAAAACACGTACGTATCCGCGTTGTGTTGTAATGTAAACTAAGGTGAACGACCACATACCTATAAGACCTTATGTGCCATATTAGTAACACAGAAAACATAAATAGTACCTATTAACATGACTTTTTGTATAAATAGGGATGACGACTGGGTAAAAAAAATGCAATTCTATCTAGTCCGTCAGTCAGATAATAGAAAAATATTAGATATGTATTTTTTTTACTTCAATTTAACAAGAAATAGCTTAGATAACAGGCATTAAGGGGCTCGCTACGTCACAGTTGAGTAGAAAACGTACCATAACGTGACGTCATGCGAAATTTCAACTCCATGTAACGCCGTTATTTTATGATTACGAAAAACATAAAAAAATACGTGTTTAATATTTTTAACACTCCTACCTGACGGACAAACAAACAAAAGTTAGTCGTCGTCCCTATTATAGTTATATTAATGAATTTAGTAATATCGATACTCAATAATGGCACTAGAATATCGCTAGACTCTGATTAGTCATGTAATAGAGTCCTGGGTAGTTCAGTGGTTAGATCAGTCGCCCGGATTGTGAAAGGTCGTGGGTTCGAATGCCATCTCAGAGTGCCAGGACAAAGTGGATTTTTTAAATATTTTCCATTATGAAGATGATACTTTATTAATTAACTAGTTTTCCGCCGGCAGCAGTAAATTTCATAAAAATTCGTTTGCAAGTTTTTACATGAAAGACTAATAAACATACATCCTCACAAACTTTCGTATTTGTCATATTTATAGGATGTAGAATTATAATAAGGTGAACGACCACCTATAACCCCATTAGTAGGAGCGCAGAAAATAAAAGTTGTACCTAACTATCATGACAATCTGTTGCGCAGGAAAATATTTTTATAAATTGTATCGTAATTAATTTAGTATGATCACTACTCAATTTATAAATAATTTGATTTATAAATAAATTATGATAATGTAATGACTGAATATATGTTTTGTTTTATAATCATAGTTAATAAGCATATTAATATTATTGTATATAATAATAATAATAATAATATATAATAATAATATTTAATACATTCCATTTATATTTTATACATCCGCTTTAACGGAGAAAAATGTCACAATCTAAATACATGGTATGTCATTATTTAGCACTGCGCTGTCAAATGGGCGTTCGCGTTTAGATAAGGCAAGCAAATAATAACTTAAGTTACTTGCAAATGTTTACAATAAACTTCAAGAACAGTTCAAGATAATAAAAACAAATAACATCGGACACTATTGACGTCTTTTGGAAAACTACAAGATTATCGTCGTGCTAAAGCGAATCAAGTCCAAATAAATCGAAGATTAACAAAAATCTTGAAACTGGCAAAAGTAAAAAAAAAATATGAATGCGACTCTGGAAAATACATAAATTGATTTAGTTGTAACAAATCTAATCTATTACTATGTATATAGTAAAAAAAAACAAAAACTAGGTGTTTTCCCGCGGAATATGTTGTAGCTTACCGTATGTAGATGAAAGAATTTTAAAAATCGGTTTGGTAGTTTCGGAGCCTATTCAATGCAAACAAACAATCATGTATTAGACAAATAATCGAAGTCGTTTTGAATTTGGAAACTAAACTAAATCCTAAATCTATATTTGAATAACGAGACACATGACGATTTAAGAATTCATAAAACTTTTGAATATGACACGCTTCGTGTGGTTAATAGTAACAGAACGCTATTGTTTTGGAACGAAACAACTAGTCATCACAGTGGGCGGGACGATTTGTCGGCCGATAAACTTTTTAGTGGACATGTTTTATATGGATGTCCCTAAAAGAGGAAAGTTCAACGATATTGTTACTGGCAAAATAAAATAACGTAACGCAATGATAAAAATTAGATACAATTATATTCATATAAAAGCTGTGCCCGCGACTAAGTCCGCGTGGAAAGTAGCTTAAGTTATCCCTTATTGTATAATCTGCCAGTAGAAGTCCCGTCAAAATCGATCCAGCCGTTTCGGATATTAGCAGAAACAATGTGACAGATAAAATAAAAAATTCACTTTGTGAAAGTGGATTTTTAAACATTTTTCAATAAGAATATATTCCAGTATAGCGTTGTGAATGTGAAATTAATCAAATTTTATTATATTTGATTAATTTCACATTCACAACTTTACTTTTTGTATATGTAAAACTGTAATTTTTGTATATGTAAATACCCTGTATAAATAGTTATTTTAATAATACAGACACTCCAATTTTATTTATTTGTATTGATTTAACAAGCCACTGGTTCCAACTAAAACTTTATGTGTAACATAATATATGTATAGTCTCCGAGGTTGCTTTTTAAGGAGAATGGGTCAAAACCTCTTACATTTTCTTAAAGTGCTGAACTAATTTAAATAAAATTCGGTAGTCGGATACAAAACGGTCGAAGTCAGGCGCAATAGCCAGTTCAAGCATAAAAATAATATACTTATTTTTCCCTTCGACGTATTTCAGTTTACGGCAAAATATTTTAATTAAACACATCGTGATTCAGGCCACATCGCCGGCTCTGAGAGAAAGTGAATTATGATTGTGGAATAAATTTTGACTAAAAGGGAAGCTTTACGTGGAATATAAAAACGCTCCAGAGAAAAAAAAATATATATATATATAAAAATGTGGAAAACAGTAGCTCGATCGTCCAACTTGAATGCGAAATTTTGATACGATCATTAACAAGTAATATACCTAATAGATGTTTAGCCCGACATCACAAAATAATTATGTTTGGATTAAATTGTGAGACCTACAGAAAAGGATGACTTTGTGAGATTAAGTTAATATCGGTAATAAAATTATGATAAAAATCTTAAAAATAAACTAAAAAAGAAAATTTACTTTGGCAAGACTAAACTTATTTTTTTCTAGCATTTTCCATGGGCGTGCTTACGGCAAAGAGCTTGCCCTTACCTTGTAAAAAACACTTAAACAAAATATATGAAGAAATTTCTTTTTTTTATTCAAATAAAAACTCAAAATCTCGCTAATTTTTCCAAAATTCTCGCAGGTAATTATTAAAATAAGAATATCATTCAAAACAATTTAAATTTATACTATTTATCGATTTTCTTTACGTTTACCGCACCCTTAAGTAAAAGTAAATAATTTTTTTCATAAGATTCGGTACTCAAACTAACAACGATCATTAAAAACAAACTTATAGATCAGTATAAAAAGTATCGATCAAGACCTATCATTGAATCGATTTTCTTATACCAGCGAACAACGAAACATGATTTTTTCTTATTTAAATAATAGATAACATCACAGAAACAAACAATGAAACATACAATGGGTGTAAACTATATGCATTTAAAAACAATATGCAATACGTACAGGACCAATAGAGATTAATAGCTTAAGAGTTCCGCCTGCAATACGAGACAGTATACGAATTTTTTTTTCTGGTAGAGTTTAATATACTATTACCGGTAATCACACGTTTATGTTTATTATATTTATAATATTGCTTCAATTAATTATGAAAAAAAAACAAATATATTATACTCGTTGACACGTGACACAACGTACCTTATAAAGTACGATATTAGTTTCAGAGGGCCGTGGCGTCATAGCGACGCCGTAATAGAAGTGGCGTTGTCACGGGAAATTTGAAAATTAAATTTATTT
Organism: Diatraea saccharalis; assembly: GCA_918026875.4. Lineage (NCBI taxonomy): Eukaryota > Metazoa > Arthropoda > Insecta > Lepidoptera > Crambidae > Diatraea > Diatraea saccharalis. The sequence goes on from OU893337.1 coordinate 12,608,077, forward strand.
TTAGATTTTAACTTATTACATGAATGATATTTCTTTTTAATCTTTTTTAGATATATGTCATGTATATCTATAAAATAAAAATATGAAAAAGTAGTCTACACCCCTATTGTATAGACTAAGCAACTATCGCAAGGTCAAACATAAGACAAACTTTGAAAATTCGAAAAATAATAAATTGTTATTTTATATAAATAATTCAAAAACTAGTTTTCTATCCGCGGTATAACATACCATTACCTTTTTATTATTCCAATGACTAATGTATAAATACATAAGCATTATAGGTATATTAATGGACGACAATAGTTATTGTCAATATTTGCCCGACTCACAAAAGATAAAAGCGTACGGTCATCTCGGTGGACTTTCGTCTGTATAACTAGCTGTTATTACGGCTGTATAAGTGTGTACAATAGCCTTCTATTTTCTTTGTTCGAGACAATTACGTGTATTCACATAATCGAATTATGGATTTTCTTAGAACTGTGATAATAAAGCTTAGCACAGTGATGTCACCTATGTATATCATTTCAACCAGTTTTTTATAGTTATTTCATTCCAATAATGTTTACTTTTTTCATTCACTACGATATATTCGTTTCAAACTAACTTACGTCTGTCCGTGAGTTTGTTTGAAGCCTTTCATTGCTACAGAACTATTAGATATATGAAAAAGTAAGTCTTTTTATACCTATATGCCTGTATTTATCATAATGTTTTTATCTTGTAAGACCATTTTTTTTCTATATGATAAAAAAAAAGTATTAAGTATGGTCATATAACAGTTTAAAAAGTAACAAAAAAATGCGTAACTATACTCAGCATGGATGACCCCTTTTACCCGTTATCCATGATTGGAGATATAAGTCATTAGTCAGTGCAGATCTTTTTGAATTATTAATTAAGCTTTTGTTCAAGTTCAAACCACGGTTCATAATGCCCATTTTCACTAACCTAGAACAAGGCATAGCTTAACTAGAAATCATATAATATTAAGAATAGCGTAAGCAGATTTGTCGTTTCAACAAACCTGTGACGTTGGGTAATGCCTTACTTGCTTAGATAGGCGACGTTTCTTTTGATGTAATGTTTGTTTATTTTGATGTAATAAAAACAAGAAAAAATATGCTAGGACTTTTATTTACACGAGCACCCAAGTCATGTCCTGGTCCAGATATAAAGAAATCCGAAAATTAGAAAATGTCTTGGTTTATATCTTAATTCTAATATATATATTCCTGGATTCCAACTTACTAAATTTATATTATCCATTGACACATCCGTTATGGCCAATGAGTAAATGTATGTATATGTCATATTACGCAAATACCCAGCGCTAGGCGCCGCACAATGCATGCCCTAACTTTAAGCGTTGCCTTAAGTCGTTAGGTGGCACCTTATCATTGGTGAAGCGCGTTTTTACCTTAGATAATGCCCAAATATTTAGATATTAGATTAAGGTTATTCTTAAGTTTCGTAAACAGGCGTAAGTGAACAAATGACCAAGTGATAATTTGGAACATAAATTCGAAACATTAAACATAAGAAATTGCAAAAACTCTAGAAAATCTTAAATGAAGTTGTGAGGGGTATAATAAAATAAGCGGTAATAAGATATCATAGACTGCGCGTGATCTGGCAAATTATCATTACCGGAAAAATAATAATCGAAACACATTTTGACTTATACTTATTTGATTTATAGATACAAACTATAATAAGGACACAAACAAATGTTACCACAGTGTTAATCGAACAAGTGCACATAATAAAATAATAAGAGAAAAAACGTATTTAAAAATGTTTTCGGTCAAATAAACAGATTCAGAATAATTTGTCTTGCTGAATTACAGCTTGAACAAAATAGATCTATATCAACGCTTTCACTCAAACTATTAAAGCATTTGCCTGCACGGAGTAAAAAGGTATTTTGTCTATAATTATAATTTTGAAATGGGAATGTGAATTGGCCTAAAAAGAACGAAGATTCCTTCCTTGTACATTAAAACTCAATAATGAAAGAAGCTCGGGGCAATCGATAGTGTTAGAGAATATATTCATAAAAAATATAATGTCAGCTATCATTCGACGCATTGCATTGTATTTAAAGCTTTATAATCTGCGCAATATTTCTTTCCCTCATTCGAAGTAGAAAAAGGGTACGTTATCAAAATTAAAATTTATAGAAATCATTCAACATTCAACCTTGGTGCACTGTAATTTACATCAAAATTAAAATGCACTATCTATTCTTATTGTTCCACTTATTTTACTAATTGGACTAATTAGTAATTGGTACTTATTGGACAGAAAGGTAATTAGCAATAAATTAAGAAATAAATATTATTTCTTCTAGGTAATACTATATTATTTATTAATATTAAATAAAAAAACGATTATTGATAATGTTTGAATTATATTGGGTTGGCACAAAAGTAATGAGACACACTAGAAAAATCTATAACATTTCCTTTTTAAAATCAATTTTTTCGATAATATTCTAGAATGTTGTAGAACATTCTAGGTACTTCTGGTATAGGGTATATAAAGCCGCGCTCGCGATTTGTTTAGTCAGTTTGAAGAAAAATGGACGAGCGACATGTTCGAACACTATACTTATACGAGTACTTGTTAGGCCACAGTGCGCGGGCTGCGGCTGATAATATCAACAATGCATTAGGCGCTGGAAGTACAAGCCATGCGACGATGTCCCGATGATTTGACCGTTTTAAATCAGGAGACAGGAGCCTTGAAAGTCAGCCACGCTCGGGGCGACCACCCGCAGTGAATGATGACGATTTGCGCCGCGAACTGCAGTTGAATCCGGATGCTACCACTCGTGAGTTAGCAGAAGCACTTAAATGCAGTCACCACGCCGTGGAACACCATCTACATGAGCTTGGTTATCGAAAAGTTTTGGCTCGGTGGGTACCGCACATCCTTACAGACGCCAGTCGTGCAGTCCGTGTCGCTATCTGTCAGTCACTTTTGCTGCAACCCCGACGTAAAAAGTTTTTGTCAGATCTGGTTACTGGAGATGAATCATGGATTTATTACGAGAACGATACACGTCGTGCTTTTTGGCTGCCTCGAGAAGAAACGCCACCAACTCAACCGAAGCCGAGTCAAAAGAACCGCCGAAAAATTCTGCTTTGCTGTTTCTGGGATGCGCAAGGCATACTGTTTTATGAGCTATTACACAATGAAACTATAAACGCTGACAAATATTCAACCCAGCTTACCAAATTATCTGCCGCTATCAAGAAAAAACGACGAAGACGAGTCAATATAGTTTTACTGCACGATAACGCTCGACCTCACGTCGCATCTGTGGTTCGCCGGCAGTTGGAGAACTTGGGCTGGGAGACGATACCCCACCCACCTTATTCCCCAGACCTCGCCCCATCAGACTATCATTTGTTTAGAGCCTTGAAACAGCATTTGCGGGGTAAACAATTTAATGATTTCTCTGACGTAGAGGTGGAGTTGAACAACTTTTTCGAGGCACAGCCATCAGAGTTCTAGGCAAAAGGCATCCAAACTTTGCCGGATCGTTGGCAAGAAGTCTTAGATACTAATGGTAATTACATCATTGACTAAACTTTTTTTATTGTAATAATAATAAAAAAAGTAAAAACTTAAACCAAGTGTCTCATTACTTTTGTGCCAACCCGATAATTATTACACGACATTATTTGTATTTATTATGAAGTGTAATTCCTACTTTGTAATATTTTTACATTATTATGCAATAAAGTGTACCAATAAAATATTAGATAACAACACAACGTACATTGCTCAGGTCTCAAATCAAGTAGCTTTTAGCACTTGTATGAAAATATGAAAAAAAGAATTTACCACCCGCCCGCGTAATTTATATTATAACTTATGTCACTCGTGTATGAAGTAGGTTGTCGTGGGTGAATGGATTTATTAAGATCCTTAGTTTCGAAGAGAATCCGTAGTACCAGAAAGGTCGGAGCCTATTATATATAAAGAAATCTTTCCTCTTTATAATTGTTAGGTATACATTTTATAAATAATATTCACAACATAAATATTGGATATAGCTCAAGTGTTATAGTTTCCAGATACATGATGACAGTATCGCAGATGTCCGTCAGATAATACCAAAGTAGAGAAGAGAGAATACTGATAGAGAAATAATTCGATGGGACATTTTAAGTTGACGTGATATTATATACATTTTTATATAACATTCGGTTACTTAAAATAATAATAATCATTTAATCCTCACCATAGTCATCTTTTGAATTACATGGGAATAACAGAGTATCACATAGCGGACTATGTTGGACTGACACCAGCACTAGGGTAAACTCCGAATCGCAAGTAGTCAGTCCTCCACCTCACAAATACTCGTTACAATTCACTAAAAACAGTTACTTATTAAAATTGTATGCATCATTGGTAACTGTGAAGTAAAAAAAAATTGCATTTGGATTTTAATAGCGCATTGTTTGCTACTACAATACGGCTGTTACGCAACTTTAGCAAGTGGTAATCACAAGATGGGTGACCAAAAATGTATTATTACGAGCTCCTCCTTGCTTCGGAAAGCACGTTAGCTGTTGGTCGCGACTGCATCTGCAATTTTAAACTCTTACCAATTCACATTGGGCCCGTGTGGTGGGTTATGGTTAGGGTTACCACCCGTACTTTATAATAAAGTATTTTACGTAATTTCAGACAATTGTACTCTATACTCTATGAGAACAATAAAGTACATGAAAATACTTTATTTCACATGATTTGATTTGTTTGTGATTTTGAAGCTTAGTCATAAGTATATTTTCGTTAAACAAAAATCAATTCAGCATGAAAAAAACAAAATTAAGTTCAATAATAAAGAAAAATAAATAGTACTTTATTTTGGTTCAATGTCCTTTTTTTCTGTACCTAGTATAATAACTAATGTAATTTAATTGGAAAAAAAGGCGGCAACCCTAGTTATGGTCCTTTCTCCTTATTCGATTTGATTCGAATCCATCCGTAGGGAAAGTCTGAGCCCCAGCCACTGCTGGGGTACATTAAAAGACCGGTGATGATGTTAAATTACTAAATTGTAATGTAAAATGATGTAGTGTAAAATGTATTATTATCATAATCATTAATTGCTAGCTGTTTTCCCGCGACTTCGCCCACGTAAATATACCCTGTCACCCGCGAATCATGTAGCTTCCCGTAGGTGAAAGAAGTTTCGTGAAATGGGATCAATATTTCCGAAGAATACCAAACAAACAAAGTTAGAAATAACCTCTTTTGTCATTTTAGTACCTACAGTCTTAAATAGATGTTATAAATAATATTCAAAATACTTATTCAGGCAAGTAAGTATGTAAATAAGCCGAGAAATATTTGCTACTGATATCTTACTACTACAAAACCTACCGACCTATCATTTATGGCTTCAAATATAAATAGACTGGACACTAACAAAGACAAATAGGTACTATTTACATATTACCAAAGAGAATAATTGGATACTTATTTGTAACACAAACTTGCAAATTAGGTTCTTCGCATAACATTTTAACTTTTACAACGTAAAATAAGTATGTACATTGAATTCTCAATAGTGTTCTTGTAAATCGAAGATATTTATGATGTATTGTGTCCAAGAGTAGAGGCGTATATTCATTTTACAAAGATGTTACGCCCAAGCTAGGGTTCCAATATTAATAAAACATACCATACAAATTTCTTCGCTTATAAAAATACCTGTCGAGGTTTATCTGTTTTAATTTCCAACAACTTACAAAAGTACCCAAAGGAGACCCTATTACCTAGAAGGCTCCGCTGTCCGTCCGTCTATTCGTAGACAACTTAGACAGTTGAAATTTAATAAACAAGAATAAACGCGACTAAAAGTAACATTCGTCACAAATCAAACACAACAACGTTTAATTATTCGGAACTATAATGGTTTTATTGAAACACCGCTTAGCTAATAGCTATTAATAAAGAGGATGGTTTGGAATAAAGATGGATACATTTTTCCATAGTTCAATTTCTCGAAAATCATTAATATAGCGCTTATATATAAAAAAAAATAAAAAACAAATTGAGTCTTCTTGTAAGGTCCGTCAATAGTTTTGTTCATTGTTCTGTAAATCTAAATTTATATATTTTTTTATTATTTCGATCTCCTGTTCCGTAATTACAAACGTCATAATTATTTTTGTTCCTATTTTTCATCTTAACTGACGAATCCGTGACGCATTTAAAATGATGCATCCCTAATGACTAACTTCTAAAGATCCTTTCAAATAGAATTGGAAAAATGGCATCATTATCATTTGTATACTTAATTCATCTTATAATTTTACAGTCGATAGTTACTCATTTGTCTACAAAACAAAAGATCATTTGAAACGCGAATGGACTCTTATTAAAGAAATATAAAAATGTAATTAAACATATATGTAAATCGCATTTTTTTTAAATATATTCGTATAGGTGAAATAAGTATAAATCAAATTTAAAAACTGTTAGGTAATATTGCGGTTTCTGTGGCATGAATGAACCGCAAGCTCACCTGGTGCTGTGAGCCGAAAATTTCATGCCCGTTATAATAAATGAAAGAAGGTTTATACCGTTCAACAATAACAATGATAATATAAGTGTTTATACTTATATATAAATCTTATCGATTGAGAAATATAATATCAAATAATTACAAAACATATACAATCTAATAAAAATAATGTAAATAGGATAGCGTGTCACAATAGGAAATAAATAAAGATTGTTACTCCTTACAGATAAATAGATAAATCATAGATGAATAACAAACGGGGTACCGTATAGAAGACAGCGAATGTTTTTACACGGGTGGACGCTATCTTAGGCAAATATATGGTATGATGACTAATTGATGACATTCAACCTTACACACTCGACAAAACCAGAAATGATATCAACCTTTTTGTGCGATTCGATACACAATCGGCAAGTTGAATTATGAAATACTATATCAAAACAATTCTTTAAAATTGGAAAGAGCTTAGGACAAATTGAAAACAATTAAAAATAATTTGGCCAAATAGTTACCAGAGATAAAGGGACCGAATAGTTGCTCTCTAGACTACGCCACCAATCTCTACAATAAAGTATCTTGTTAAAGATAATTCAGTCAAAAATGTTTCAATACAACATGTTTGTTTTTAATACAACGTGTGGACGACCTCCGTACCCCGGTGGTTCGCACTGGCTTCAAGGTATTGCCATCTGAGGTCTTCAGATCGATTCCCGGTTGGGTCATTGTAGAAAAAGAAATTTTCTATACCTTCGTTGATACAGATACTCTGTAACAGCTTTAGCAACTCATCATGGAATCTGAGCAATGTAAGTGAACTAGTCTTATATTTATTTTTAAACAAAATACAACATGTTTCTTATACGGGAAAGGAGAAAAAAAAGCCTGTCTTGTATCATTCCTCTCATTTACAAGCTAATTCCACCGACCTCGATAAAAAGTTGCGTGTTTACCGTCTCTCAAGATGTGTGTCATAATGGTTTCTAGAATCCAACAAGTCTAGAAATACGGGTAATGAAATTTCGAATAACTATGATCCAATTACTAATTTCTATTAAATATTTAAATAAAAAAAAACAGTTTACACAATATTATAAAATGAATGATGATTGTGTCAATCCAAAAATATAAAAAGACTATAATTTCTGACAAGTATACATTCAATATTTAAGTAGGTAGTTAAGTATACATAAAATATCTATTTACTTTGAAAAATATTAGTACTGGCCCATTCACCTCCAGACAGGAACCGAACTCACGACCTTACGCTATCAAACGGCTGCCCTTCCAACCGCTCTTAGCTTATCTTATTAAAAGTTAAAATACACTTATCAACAACATTGGCTGATACTGACTCATTATTACATTAAATATATAAATATCAATTTTGCACATTCATCAGTCAACAATCAAGTTCAATGACATTGTTATTCAAATAAGGGACATCTCTATTTTAATAATGTTTGTTGTATATCAAGTTCCAATGATTTTTAAATATTTAACGGTGATGTTTTTAAAACCTTTGTTTACAATTGATAAAATTTAATATAAAACATTTTAATAATATTGGAGACATTCCTTTAATGCATAATTAGAAAGTCAATCGTTGATATATTAATATTCAAAGTTCTCAACTTTTAAGTAATCAATTTACGAAGTAAATCCACCGTGAAATCGTTCAACGGCTTTCTCTTATTCGATAAATTAGTCCAGCTGATCGCACTAATCGGTAATCTCTTTTATGTAACTTGTATAGGAATGTTTACCGAAAACAGTTCTAAAAGTAATTATTGACTTTGTCACACAATTTACCTGATTATGAAGACGAGAATAGATTATAATTTCAAGGGATAAATAAACACACAACACAACACTGGAATTCTGCAATTCGATATTGAGATATCATCGATGTACCAGGATAACAGTACAACGCAGGAGGTTACCGTAATGCACCTGCTGGTGCGACGCGAGGAGCGTTACTGGCACGAGGAGTCGGGCCATTAGTCGCACAGCGAACACGTCACGCGGAAGCCGGTTCTCGATACTTGGAAGAAAATCGCTTTACATTCGCAGCATCGATGAAAAAAAAAAACGCAGACGAACTCTCATTTTATAACAACACAAAGAACATATTGGACGAAGGATGATAAATCTTGCAAACAGTTTCATTCCAGACGAGATTCTGTGACAGTATTTTTTTTTTCATTTAAAAATACCCGTTTGTATAACATTTATATAAAAATAAATAGAACATCCGTTATGCGGCCACATGATACATGATGCAAAATGCAAAATGCAAATAATCAATTAGAGGAAAGATTATTGTAAAGATTATATAATGAGTGAATAAAACATAATTATTTAAGAAGTATATTGATTATAGTGATATACACATATAAATAATTTAATACATTCCGCAATCAAAATATATTAGAGAAAGTTGACCAATATTTGATAACTCGATGGCCTGTCGACTGTTTATTAATTATATATTTTTTTAAATCTTTTGCTAAAAAGACCTATTTCTCTGTATTACTCAATTTTTAATATTCATATAAAGTGTTAACTCTTACGTCGGAAATATACCAATTTGTATTTTTCATCATTATCACTTAACCGTTACACACATAACTAAATAGAAAAATAAGTAGGACTATATTCATATTAGCTATATATTTATATATAGACTTATTAGCGTAATCTTTCTAAAATAATTTTCCCTTATCATATCATAACAACTCGTCTGTGTCACTGCAATACAAAGATAAAATATATTTCACTAGAAACTTCTATCAATCAATGTCACAAAGAATGAGAGTTAGTGGCATCACCATGCGTATAGACAAATCCTGATTTATCTATATCAAATCTTGATTGTCTATATCACCATTCAAAAGCTTGTTTAGCTTGTACGATTCTGCTTTAGTCTTATAACTGACTAGCTGTTTTCCCGCTACTTCGCACGCGTAACTTATAGTCTAAATCAAACCCGTATGATGTTACTACCCGTGGGTGAAAGAACTTTTTAAATCAGTCCAGTAGTTTCGGAGCCTATAAGATGCAAACAAAAAACAATCAATTCTTTCTTCTTTATAATATTAGTATATTACCTAAATTAAATTATTAAGTTTGTGGAAATTAAATTTAACCGTCTACAAATGTCTACTATACAAATGTTTTCAAAACAAATTATACCCTAATCCAGAGATTTGCGAAATGTTATCCAGACCATCTATTACATAAAGTAACTTTCATTCCGTAATATTATAATCTTTATTTATTTATGAATGTCCTCATTTATCATTACGAACTGAATAATAGATTTAAATTAGATACAACATGTAATCTTCAAACCAAAATGATAAAATTAGTTTGGATTATATCTTGGTCATATCTGCCCTGACCATGTTTACCAAAAGATGTTGGCCTAGCTCAGACCTAATTTATTGGACGTTACATAACATCCTTGACAGTCAAACAAGCAATTTTTCGATTAACAATGACGATCGGAAATGTACCACTACGTGAAAGGAAACATATCATCATCTTGGGCCTAAGAAAACAACCGTCCGGATATCTCTCATACGTTTAAAACATACTGTTTTATAAGATGACCAATCGGTTTAAGCTACGTATTAGCCGCCTAAAGCTAATTGACAAGACAGAAGAGTAAACACCAAATTGAGACTTGTCGACTTATTTTAGTCAGATAATGGTATCAGGTACTATATTTAGTTTTCATTTTACAATACGGATAGGTTCTAGCTGTCGAATGGTATAATTATAATCCACTTTCGTGGCAACCACCGGGCAGGTTACAGAAACAATACTTTATTTTAGCACATTACTTCATAATCGCGTATCATAGCGACGTGCGGTACATTCCAAATTACACTTTATCATTTATAAATTTAAAGTTCAACCTCGTGGCGTGTATAGACGATAAAAAAGAAGTGTGTCAAACAGATACGGATCACTTCAACCGGTTTGAAATAATCAGCACTTAACAGATGCGATGAAGAGTGACCATGCATCGGATCTTCGTGAAATACCGCAATATATTTGCTATTGTGTGTAAAGATCAAAAAATATCAGACACAGAAAAAAAAGAGACAGAATTTTAATAAAAAAAAGAAGGCTACCTTTTTCTAAACAATTCTCATTTACGATTTCATCAGCAAAAAAAGCACTCATTTTCTTTATAACTGTAAACATTGACTAATAGTTTCACTGTTATTTGCGGTGAATTAAATACTTTGTCTATTATCGCATAATATTACAATAAAAACATTATTATAAATTATCTTTATTAATTATAAAATAAAAATGTATAAATCATTAGAGAAATTTAGATCAACATTTGAAATATTTAGGTAATTCAGTAATGGGGGTAACTTACAAATTTAATTAAACCAACGTCATTGAGATCAAATAACGGCTGCAAGTTATTTACGAAATTAACGTTGATATGTGTAATCAATATAATAAACCGCTAGAATTACAGAAACCTCGCTATCGCTAGGTATGAACGTAAAGAACGGAAATTACTGCTGTAATTGAATAAGCATATTTGCACTTCGTTAAATATTGCGATAGTTGCACAGACGATTGCCACCCGTATAATGTAAGATATTCGACTATTAAAATCTTAATTATCTATCATATACACTGTCTATCGTATCATTCACAATAATACTTAATCAGTTAGAAACAAAGTAGGTAGCTATGATTTTTTTAAAGCTATGATTAAACACTAATTTGAAATATGCAGACACATTGTGCGTTGAAGAAGAATGAATTAACAGTAAACGATAGCATATGGCAGGGTTTTTGGTAAAGCGTTTATAATTCGTGAAATGAGAATTTCTAAAATTCTCTCGGTGAAACATTATTCTTTCTTATCATAACAAAATATATTTTAACAGTAAAAAAATACGATAGTCACTGTGTAGCCTTTGTAACATAACTGTAATACGAGTACTTACATAGTTTGCAAATATTTTTTTTTCGTTGACGCTCTATTTCAGGTGTTGTTTCAATAATCGATTTCTTATTCGGTATCTTTTTTAGGGTTGCCTAAAGTTATCCAAAGGGTAAAAAAGGGTAAACTCTTAAAACTCCGTTGACCGTCTATCCGTCCACATACGATATCTCATGAACCGTAATAATTGGACAGATGATGTATTTCTGTTGCTGATATAACAACGAATACTAAAAACATAATAAAATAAAAACTTAAGGGCACCCATACAACAAAAGGTTTATTACCGTTTTTTATAGATAATGGTAAATTTAGTATACCCTTCGTGCGCGAATCTGATTCGCACTTGGCTGGAAAAAATTTCTACCTTTAGACTCACTGTATATACACCACTTGTTGGTAAGGACTAGTTTACAAAGAAATAGAATATATACAGTAATGAACTTGAAATCGCGTCTGAATTCGCGGCGAATTCTCCCCTTCTGAACAAGGTCTTAAACCAAAAAAGGCAATGGCCGCCAGACGTCTGAGGCCGACATGTCTGCGGGCGGGCGATCGACCATCCAGGCTTCGGGTTTTACCTACGCTCAAGATACGGTTTTTAGTTCTCCTTGTCCTAGTTTAAAATTTTAAAGCCGAAAACCTTATCTTTGCCTAACAGCAATTTGAAAAAAATCTAAGACATGGCACTGTTCATACTCAACATCAACAAATTTACTCATACTCAGCGGAGTAACTCTGGTCAAATATTTAGTATTTATATTTAATTGTTTAGATTAAGTCAATTACAATGGACATAGACACATGACTTGTTACCACAAAATATCTAATTTTCGCAATTTATTTTCAACTCTAATCTCAGTAAATTAAGGTTAAAAACCAAGTGAAGAAATTTGACAGACTAATATAATCTGGAGTTCTATTGACAGTACCTACTAAGTTAAAAGGTTTCGTAGGTATTTATTTTCATAATTAAAGTAAGTTTCTATTCAATTAGATTTTGACCTATAATATTTACATTGAAATTATATTTTCTATTTAATGCTTTTACACGCGTTGCAATTTGATCCTTAGTGATAATTAATATCGAGATTATCCCTATTACACCTAAAGTTCTCCCACGCGTTACAAAACAGCTTTAATACCCTTGCTAATAAAACCGATTTTAACGCCCCAAACGTTCATAACGCTGAATTAATAAACTTCGCTAAATACTCTGTATAGGAAAATCGTATCCGGACAAAACTTGATATTCAGGTACAACTCTAAAAATAACGCTAAGTCACTCATTCATGCGCCGAAATCTTACAAAACTGTTGTATGAGGTAAACAAAGTTTTGAATTATGTCATTGTTTATAAACGAACTTAAAGTTGAAACATAATTACCTAACATTATAAAGGAAGGCGAAACAGACTCGGCATTATTATCATAAATGTGTATTTTATCAACATTATCGTAGCATAATATGTTATATTAATTAAAATAATATTGCACTACGTATCAGGTATAAGACTCCTGTAGTTTTTATCATACACGAAATTCGTATGAACAAATAAATTATATATTACATATAAATGTATATTAAGCTGCGCACGTTTCAAACATCGATTAGACCAGATCAGTTAGAGATACATAGTATACTAGACTGTGACGTCAGCCTATTAAGTTGCAAGCGTCACATGGGAGTGACAAAAAGAAAAATGATAGAAAACGATCCCACTTCCCAGAGTCCGGAGTGATAATTTAAATATATCTTGATAATTATAAAACACTACACAAACTCTTTTTGTAATTTAAGACTTGTTATTAATCTTTAAACAACTATAAAATGTGGCATTTCTGATTGTCCAGGATGGACCTACAAAAATATAAAAAAATATGTACCCATTTTTATTAAAAAACATATTTTAATTTCACTTTTTGTAGAATGAGCAATTAATTGTTGTGTTGTTTAATATAATTTTTATTATTTAAAACAAAGTACTCGTACTAAACTAAAGTAAATAAACAAAGTACTCGTTTATGTATTTAAAAAATTGTTGCTAGTAACTTCGAATAATTATCAATTATAGATCCGATAAGTAACTGATAATTATTATCATGATAATTATCCAAATATATAATTATCTTGATAATTACGAACCCTGCCATTCCCAAAACCTATTTCTCAAACTACCACATTATTTTATTAACTAACTTTCCACATTATTGATTTCTTTTATCCCTAGAGAACCAAAATACTTTATATGGAAATCTAGACTTATTGTTAGTATTATCAGTATTCCAAAAATTATACAAAATCAAAACCAGTTAAGTTCTTATTGTACGAAGAAATAATAAACTTTACCTTTATTATTAGCAAGAATAAGATAAAAATGTAAAACTTGACAGTTAAAAAAAGTATTACAACTTCAAATGAGTCTATATTACATTTACTATTTATATTAAAGTAACTTTTCAGTATTCCGTGCAGAGTGCATATTTGGTCGACCTACAATGATGGAATCGCCGGAACCACAGAAATTTGGACTACATATTTGGAGCGATGACGAAGCGACGTGATTTCGAGCGATTACAATACAACAACCATTATAACGACATAATTGATCGAAACAAAATTTGTTTATCTTGTACGATAATTACTTGTATGTACTTCAGTAATAACTCATAACTTTATTGTTATAATGCAGGTACGAGAGTCAAACTTTATTATATCTTTCAAGATAGTGTCCAATACAACACTGCATCCGATGGAACCTCTGAGAAAAGCACTTTGCTTGTCCACTCGTCGTTAAAAGTCTCTTCGACGACCTATTGAAATGCTTCCTCGGCGTCCATAAAACAGTTTACTTCAAAATTATATTTTCGGAAATAAATAAAAATCTCAAGGTTCGAGGTCTATACGATGGGTGATCCATAATTCCACGTCTGACATACAACCAGTTGCATAATCGTCCATTAAAATTGTAATAAGATTAAAGCACCATTACTGATACAAATTTGATATTGATTAGAGCTTAAAGACATCATTAAACGTTAATGGATGTTTATGCAACTGAGCGGTAGCCAAATAAATAATCTTTGCCTGGCGGTGACTTGTAGGCATTCTCGTAATGAAGGAGGATCTATCGCGAGATCGTTTCTCCCCCCCTAAATGTGTTCAAGAATAGTCTTTAACAATTAGGAGTCTACCACTCTGCGGTAGCTGTTTTTGATACTCTAAAATAATTGTCGGCTGATGACCTGTTCTTCCAAAGAATAAAACGACCATAATTAGCTCACACTTCGACATCTCTTCATTTTAGTTGGTAACACTCGGTTGGTTGGAAACACCCACTAAGCAGATTCTCTTTTATTTTGCGCATTATAACAGTAAAAGTAAAATCCAGTTTCGTCACCCGTAAGTATGTAGAACACACGGCATTTATCAAACACGACGGAGTTTTTGGGCCTCGGTCAAATTATAAGGCATCCACCGGGCTCAAAGCTGTCGCTCTTCGCACCATTCCACAAAATTTTCATGGAGAATTTTGTGCACTTGACTTTTCAAAGCCTAAGATTGTTCGAATCTGTTGATAGGTCACTCTTTTGTCAGTATCTACCGTACGCCACACAGAATTGATGTTTTCGTTGCGGTAGAAGGTCATCCCACACGCAGAGTTATCGGTGAGATTAATGCGACCGCGTTTGAATTTATTAATTCGAAATAGGGGCTTCATCGTGAAAGGCCAATCGAAGTCGCCACACAGTCAATTTTTAATTTGCCGCCAAAATGTGAAAGATATGACAACTGAATAAAATAATATTAGCAAAGAGTTCCTTTTCAAAAACAAAAGTTTATTTTTTATTATACTGATTACAAGTGGCCAGTTTAAAAAGCTTTTTCCCTCGTATAACTCATCAAACAAGACAATATGTGTTCCCTGAACTTTAGCACAGAGGTCAGGGACTACACAATGTGTATACTCCCTAACCTGACTTGAATGGCAGAAGTCAATGCCCTCTATCATATATTAGTTAGAACGTCAGAACCGATAAATTATATGAATGATAATACATGCACGAGTTTAAACGCAAATCCCAAAAAGTGTAACAATGGTCTTCAATGCTTTATTGTATGCGGTTTTACGTTTTCAGCTTTACGAACGCTTGCGTTTAATCAATCTATCGGCAATTCGGTACGATCAGCCTTAGGTTGAAACTGCGTTACGTTTAAACGCACGCTGAAAACTGAATAGCTGTATAACGAAAAACGCAAAAGGTCGCGTTATCTATTTATTTGTTTATGTAGGTACATGGATGACCGAAATCTAAAATGACGTCTCAGATATGACTATGAAGCTATGAACGTTTTGTATCACAAACCGCAGTTTCAGACTTGCGTTTAACCGCTGTGCTTTCTAAGCCTAATAATATTAGAAAATAAGTATTCTTACTCCAACAATATCTATTTAAAAACAAATTTATTCAAAGGTAACTTTATCAATACTGAGATTTTAACAATTAAAATCCACTTTCTAAATTAAACAGTTCCTATCATATTTTATTTTGATTGTTATCATAGCAAAATTATAACTTTTGTATTTGTAATAAAATTAAAAACAACACAGATAAGGTGGATTACTGAACAGTAGATGAAAATGATACAACTAGAAAAGGATATCTATTTTTGTACCTGTTGTTTTTGTTCTCGCAAAGTATCACCTCAATTAAACACCTTTAACAAATTATGCGGGGTCGGGTTAACCGAAAAGAAATAATGGTGTCACCCCTATAATGAAATGCCGACAACCTTGTTTAGTAGCCAAGTGTGAAACATATGTTAAAAAATATTTTTATTAAAAACTAATTAGGTAGCACGGTGGCGTAGTGGATAAGCGCCGCGGCCCGCGATCGTTGTCGTTAAGCAATTTTCGCAGGGCTGTCACGGGATGGGTGACCAAAAAAAAAATATCTCGAGCTACTCCGTGCTTCGGAAGGCACGTTAAGCCGTTGTTCCCGACTGCATTTGCAGTCGTTAATACCCTCCAATCCGCATTGGGCCAGCGTGGAGAGTCATGGCCTATCCTCCTTAACCATCCATAAGCCTAGGGGCTCAGGCCTTCCTTATGGATGGTTCCTCCCCACAGCAGGCAGTGGGAACGTAAAAGAGCTGATGATGATGATGATGAAAAACTAGTTTGTTTTTCGCGAATTAGACTAGATAAATTACAGGCTATGTCACATAGCCCATGTCGCATAGGGTAGCCACCCATTAGAGTGAGAGAGCTTTAAATTATAAAGAGTCATTATTAAGTCTAGGCTGTTATAAGGACTTGCAAATGTCAAAAACTACGCCATCAATTTGCAAATCTGCGGCGTGAGACCTTGAACTGAGAAGGGCCGGCAAGAAACTCTACTCTCTTTGAGAATTTCGCAAATGTTCTTTGCTCCATTCCAATGAATGGCGTTTAGATCTTGTTAGAAGTAGCAAACTCCTTGTGAATAGAATCTCAATTTCAAATTAAGGAAGTTAACAGTGTAACATATGGAACACTGTTGTTTGTAAGGTAATTAATTACCAACGATTATTGTAAGGTAACTAGTACATATTCTGGACAGCGTCTTAAGTGAAACGGGTGGTGTCATATTTAGTATTAAAAGTATTTTTTCTAGGTGTGAAATTGTGCAGTGCTAGGCGGTAGCGTCAACTGATCCAGATTACATATACTATACTCAATTACACTCCCAACTGATGTTGATTGCGTATAAAGTGATTCCGGTTCAAGAGACTATTCGATGATTATTTTTTTATTGAAAATTCTTATGATTGCTTTCAATACCTCATTCTTTCTTACCCATAGATAATATTAATTTATCAGATACAATGTGTTTTCATTTGCCTTTTACGTTAGCTAAACGCCGAAACAATCATTTATATATTATGTTATGTATCACATGGAGTAATATAACGGTCAACGTAAATGGCTTTATTATATAGTAAGCTTTATATATTAAAGAAGTATAACGTCTATTTGTCTAATCAATAGGCTTCAGGGACATTCATAATGTAATAGAATACCCACGTCAAGATCAAGGATATACGAGGGTCAAACTGAAAGTTCTTAGAACTGGCCACTTATAAACAATATAATAAAAAAATAATTCTAAAATTTGAAAATATAACTCTTTGCCAATATTACTGAGTATATATTTCATTCATTTGTCATTTGTTTTACGATTTGGCGGCAAATTGAAAATTGTCTATGTCACGTCATCATGAATTTAACACGAGAAAATTTTCGTGCAATGATTTTTTATGACTTTCGATGTCATTTAAGTCAACAAGAAAGTTATGATAAACTACGATTGGCCTTTCACGATGAAACCCCATCTCGTGCGACTGTTTACAACTGGTTTAATGAGTTTAAACGTGGTCGCACTAATCTCACTGATGATTTACGTGAGGGACGGCCTTCTACGGCGACGACTGAAGATAACATCTGTGTTGTGCGGCGTATGATAGAGACTGACAAAAGAGTGACCTATCAACAGATTCGGACAAGCTTAGGCATCGGTATGAGTCAAGTGCACAAAATCCTCCACGAACATTTAGCGGTCAGGAAGCTTTGCGCCCGGTGGATACCTCATAATTTGACTGAGGCTCAAAAACTCCATCGTGTGGATTGGTGTCGTAAAATGATTGAAAGATTTAACGGAGGTGACTCAAATGCTGTGTTCGACATACTAACAGGTGACGAAAGCTGGATTTACTGTTATGATCCTAAAACCAAAAGACAATCTGCTCAGTGGGTGTTTCCTTTCGAGGAGTTGCCAACTAAAGTGAAGAGAGATCGAAGTGCGGGAAAAAAAATGGTGGCCTCGTTCTTTGGAAGGATAGGTCATTTTGCAACAATTGTGTTAGAGGATCAAAAAACAGTTTCTGCAGAATGGTACACTACCAATTGTTTGCCACTTGTCTTGGAAAAAGTTCGAGAGAAACGACCTCGCAGTAGGATCCTCCTTCACCACGACAACGCCTCGTCGCACACCGCCAAGCGAACGATCGACTATTTGGCGACATCAAACGTTGAATTACTGGGTCACCCGCCGTATAGCCCCGACCTCGCGCCTTGTGATTTTTATTTATTTCCAAAAATTAAAGAAAAACTTAAAGGAAAGCGGTTTATGAATGCTGAAGGAGCGGTGGCTGCGTATCGCGATGCCATTGAAGAGACCCCTAAGGACGAGTGGGCAAAGTGCTTTTCCCAGTGGTTCCATCGCATGCAGCGGTGTATTGACGTGAATGGACAATATTTTGAAAAGATATAATAAAACTAATAACTGGCTAATGTAATCAGTTTTTGATTTTCTAAGAACTTTCAGTTTGACCCTCGTATTAACATTATTACTTATCAAAACATTATCTGTGTTAGCCTTTTGTTTGTTTACCCACTTCACTTTATGTGAGTGAATTTCGTTCAATATAATTTTATCATACCAACGGAATTCCTATTCTAATGGTATATATAATATCTTTTATTTTTTATTTAAAAAATATATATATATTTAATGAAAATAGTTACCATTATCTAAACATTGCTGCCATCTAATAGGAAGGTCATTTATGCTTTTGCAGAGGATCTAGACTGCACAAACTGTGTGAAAGCATTTTGTACTGAATCCTGGGAAGGAAACTTCTTGTCACGTAGATAATTGTCCAAATCACGAAAAAAATTGTAGTTCGTTGGAGCAAGGTCTGGCGAATACGGAGGATGACGAATGGTGACTGAAGGGTCAAAACGGTTTCTCGTGATGTATGAGGTGATCGTGATGCGTTGTCATGGAGCAATAATGGTGAAGGTCGATTCATGAGTCGGGACTGTTTCACTGCTAGTTTTGTTCGGCACAATAGACATCTTCAGTTATTGACCAGATCGGAGAAAATGATAGTGAATAACACCATGCTGAGACCATCAAACAGTTACCATTACCTTTTTATTGGTAAGTTTTGTTTTAGGACACTGTTGTGGCGTTTGACCTGGTCGGCTATTGGTTTTTTTTTTACGGTTATCATAAAGAATCCACTTTATTAGCATATCCCTCTCCAAACGCAACATTGATAATGCGGGCTCTTTCTGCCGTTTTACTTCGGCGTCGGAACTCGTATTCAAAATCACTGGAATTTCCGCAGTATCCATCTTTCTTGTCTAAGTTGAATAACAAAAACAATTGAAAGTCGATATTCAAATGTTCAATAAAACGGCAATTTCATACTTTAACCCCTAATATTAGATCCTTACATATGAAATTGGCGTTTTGTCGTACCGCTTTAATTAGAAATTGCCCCTCCTTGGTTGGGAATTCCAAATTCAAATCTATACAGCCATTTACACATGTATTTGTGTTTCGTTAGGCGGCATTCATTTTTTTTTTTTTTCTTCTGTTTGCCCTATTTACGTCACCCAGTATAAAAAATGGAAAACTTGAAATATCGTGTTATTTACGAGTACGAGTTCCACCGTGGTACCAGTGCTGCGGAAACGGCTCGAAGGGTTAATAATGTGTATGGCGGTTGTGTCGCAAAAGAAATCACAGTGCGTTTTTGGTTTTCGACCTGCAGAACAAGCCCCGTGGACGGCCGGAGACTCAAGTTAAAAATGAAGAATTGAAGGCTATTATGGAAGCGAATCCATCGCTAACCACGTCCGAGTTAGCTGCAGTCTTTAGTTATAACACTGTTTTAATTCACTTGAAGCAAATTGGAAATATTAAAAAGCTTGATAGTTGGGTACCTCACGAATTGAGTGATGCAAACCGGCAAACGCGCTTCGATTGCTGCTTTACATTACTTACCGGCACAATAATAAAGGAATTTTAAATCGAATTATTACCTGTGATGAAAAGTGGATTATCAACGATAATCGGAAGCGCTCATCGCAATGGTTGGACCCTTGCATGCCAGCTAAAACCTGCCCCAAGCAAAAATTGACCCCAAAAAAGTTACTTGTAAGCATTTGGTGGACAAGTGCCTGTGTCGTTCATTACAGTTTTCTCAAGTCTGGCCAGACGATTACGGCAGACCTCTATTGTAAGTAATTGCAAACCATGCTGGAAAATCTAGCTGTTAAACAATCGCTAGTCAATCGCTCTACGCCCCTACTACTTCACGGCAACGCTAGACCACACACTGCACAACAGGCGGCTACCAAATTAGAAGAACTTTAATTGGAATATCTAAGACATCCACCGTACTCCCCGGACCTTGCTCCAACAGATTACCATTTATTTCTAAATTTGGATAACTTCTTTAAAAATTTTATTGATTCCTATGTTATAAATAAATATATAATATTAAAAAATATTCGACTTTTTGTTCCTCCCATACCAAAACACCAATTTCATATGTAAATATTTATAATAATAGTAATGCAAACATTACTATCATTAAAAATATTTGGATAAAAACTGTTAGTTATATGTATTCACTAAGCACATAGATAAGTCTAAAATAGATATTTCTGAATAAGTTTCATAAAACTTATTTTAACTGTGATAATAAAATTAAAACAACTAAATTTATACCTATAACTCAAAAGTCACCCTTTTTAATAGTAATTTAAATAAGTCAATTAGGATATTACACACACTACCTAAATATTTATACACATAATCATTTCATTAGAACTGTTTTCTGCCTTACTTGTACCAGACCATATCCAGAACTGTAGCTCATTTCAAAATGTGAATTATGCAAGAAAATAGAGTACCTCTTTCTATTATGATTGTATGAAGAAAAGCAAATTTCACACAACTTCAATTGTCTTCTCAGGAGGAACAGAATGAGGATATAATTAAAAATATTTTTTTACCAAAATCAAACTATATGTTGCAACAGTACATTCTTAATTTCTCCATGACAACCCTTCACATTATCAAAATTCAATAAAAAACCTCATGTTCTTTTTCGTATTCGTATTGATATGTAAGTTTTGAACTTTGTAAATTTCAGTTTTTAATAAAAGGAATGGAAATTACTATATTTGGTCTATTAGTTTCCTGCAAAAAACAACTTTTGCTAGTTGCAATCTTGTGAGATGTGTTTTTAGTGCTTTTATTTATTTTTAAATACTTCCTCATTGTGAAGTCAGTAAGCTGATTATTTAAATGTTTAAAATTTTAATCATGGTTAGCAGAGGAGGAAAATGTTTTACACTATCTTCCTATATTGTTACTGTTTACTACTACTGTCAGTTAATGCCACCTCTGCTAATGTTGAAAGAAACACTAGGCAGGAGCTTTAATGTACGCAAACATTTATATTCTAAGAAATCATTTTCATTTGAAGATAGTAAAAAAAGTTGTGTGATTAACTATAACATTATAACACAGTAAGATAAATATTTTTGAAAAAGTGCATTAAATTATATATAAGCCCCAAATATTTATATAATCATTAAACATAATTAAAACTGAGCTTGATGCCAGAGATGCCTTTGAGTGAACATAATGGGGTACTGAGGAAATAATATCTAGAAATTTCTGAAAAAGGAAGAACTTTTTTTTATAAAACAATAAATATATTATATTTTGTATAGAGAACATTACAAAAATTTGGTTATTGAAATTCTATTAAATATTGTTCTAATGACACTTCTTCAACTCAATTTTTTTATCTGTTAAATATCACTTGACTTATAAGTAATTAAGTTTTATTTATGTAGACCAATATAAAAATTTAAAAACCGCTTGATTGTATTTCATGATATTGTACACTAGCGAAAACTTATGATCAATAACACACTCTGTTTATGTGTTGAGCTGGGGTGGCAGGACTAATGCAACCCCGTGTCACGCAAAATAGGAACAGTGTCGAGTTGTGGAAAATCCTGCCATGCAACTTAACATAACATACTCTAGTTATTAATTTAATGTATTACTTTTTGATAGATAATTGAATGAAGTCAACACTAATATATTATCATCAGGCAAATATATTTTTTAATTATTAATAGGACTCACCAAAATCATATAGCTAACATGTTTGTACCAGATTATATTCCTAACTAGGTACCTGATTGAACTAGCTAACTTTTCAATAACATTTACCAATTCGATAAAATTTTTAGCTTTATTTACATCCAAATATTATTTCAGACTATATTAATTATTGTCTAATAATGCAAATAATATTAATAGTATTTGATCAGTAATACACCATCACATACATAAATCTGGTTTTAGTTACACATATCAACTTTTAAACTTTCGCATTGCATTATATTAGATTGTATAAGACAGGTATTAATGCAATAGATTTCGATAGTTAGGTTTTTCACCTACCTATATTTCCTGGAGTTTCGACACATAATTGAAAACCTTATGAAAATCCACTATTATTGTTGTAAGCCAAAAATAGATGAAGGAAACAAGTTACATGTCATGCAATTTGAAATATGATACATAGTTCCACTTGATACAGGACCTAGAATATTTGACGTGTTCTAAAAATAAACACTATATGGAGGTCCGTTGGCGACAATAAATGATTGTTTAGATTTATTGCTTCCACTAAACTACTTAGGTGATATGTATAGTTATTATGTCCTTCTCAGTTGAGTATACATTTGATACAATCTGTTGATTCAAGACCATATTTCTCTAAGGAAATTGTTTGTTAACAAAATAATTACTGTGCAAGAATATGTAAGTTTTTAATCACAAATACAACTGTTATATAGCCCACTTTTGAAGTTTTTAAGTTGTATCTTTTCTAAGCTAAGCTAAGCTCAGAACTGTAGAATTGTAAAAATTTGTTTGTTTCCCACAAACAATTTTTTACAATTCAATGAATAAATTATATCTACCAGTTTATGTTCTGAGTTCACGAAGTTAACGAATTAACTATTATATTGAATTAAATGATAAAATTATCAGAGTTTTATTAAAGCCTGTTGCATAAAAATCAAAGCTCTATTTATTATGATGAAGTTTATGCTTGAAATAATTATCCTTATAATCAATTTTTTGCTTAAAGAAAATTTATGTATCTATTGTTAAATAAAACCGTTACCGTTTCAAATCACAGATGAGACGGGTCAACAGGAACGAAGTAAATTTTTGTTGTCAATTTTACACTAAATCCAATTAAACAGCTAACACTAAGCACAAACTATTGAGCACTAAGTACAGAGTACTCACAAAAACAATTATCACAATTGATTATCTACTACTTTTTCAAAAATATAAAAATAAACCTTTCGCAAATAAAATAAACAACACTCATCTGGCAAAAATTATGACACTACCGTTTTTTTATTGCATCAAGACCAGAGTTGCCAACTTTTTTGCAATAATGAGGAAGTATTTAAAAAAAACATTACTTCTCGAAATCAAACTAGATGTCGCTCGGTATGTTCTTGATTTTTCCATGACAACCTTCTGGTTTTCTTATAAATTTTAAAGTAAATTAGTTTCAAAACTCTAAAAACAACTCATATTCTATTTGTACTTTTTCGTATTTGATATCTAAGTTTCGATCTGTTCAAATTTTGGTTTTTCAGAACGGAAATGACTATCTTTGGTCCATTAGTTTCCTGCAAAAGTCAACTTTTGCTAGGGTCGCCATCTAGTGGAGGTGCTTTTTAATGCTTATAAAAATTAGTTCTTGAAATCATACTAGATGTCACTCGTGACGTTTGGATATTGTCGATATATTCATTCAATTTTGTTTCAGAAGTAATAAAAGTAAATTGAGTATCGAAAAACAATAAACATGACATCGTTTCCTGTTTCTTATAATATCTAACTGTTAAATTTATTTGAATCGTAAGTTTAAGTTATTTATTATGTTACGTGTAAAGGAACGATGTTTGGTTTATACGTTAACATGTGGTCAACATTATTAATGAACTAACTTATTGGTTACTCGTAAATTTCATCCAAATTCAGGTTTGGAATGAAGAACAAAAAGCGAAGCTTGTATTAGTATGTGTCATTATGCATCCACACGACGAATGATATTAATATAAATATCAAAATCAATTTAGTCTAAGCTGTTACATAGTACTAGTGAAAGTCGAAAACTATGCTAATGTTTCGCAAAAAAAATACATATCGGGTAAATATATAGATAACAAAAGGATTTTTTATTATAGTTATCGTTTCTTATACCTTTGATGCTGATTAATAAACCCTATTAATTCATTCACCACACATAATATGGAAACATTACGATTTGATGTAGTTTTGTTGCTGTAAATTCAACTTACGACTAGTATGTTATTTTTAAAAACAATTTCACGATAACATTATTGTATACCGTAGCTAAAAGCTACTTTTAATAATTTCACAGCATGAATTCTATCGAATTCCATAACTTTTAAAATACTTTCTCAATGCTCACTTCCATTACGTTAGTTTCTATTTTTCTTCATACAAATAAAAATAAAGTTATTCATGATTCGTTGATATTACTCGAGTTGTGGTTATGTAACTTGAATTAATTAAATTTCAACTGGATATTTATCTGAATTATCAGTTCCATAACAACATTGACAATTCTATTCTCTTTGGTCTAACGTCAGGAATTGACATTTAAATCCTACAATTTGTGCTGCCATCTAATGAGATAAAATTTTGTAGTTTTTTTATTTTTTTTTTTAAATACTTCCTCATTGACTTGATTTATACGGATTTAGGTTTGGAATGAAGAACAATAAACACGTCGAATGATATTAATATAATTATCAAATCAGTTCATTCTAATTCTAATAGCATTAATTTTCCATTAAATTAGTTTCCATTTTACTTTATACAAATAAAAAATAAATAAATTTAAAGATTCGTTCGTATTAATCGAGTTGCGTTTACGTAGCTGATTTCGGGAACTAATGTTTTTTTTTTATATTTCCTCATTAACCACTTTCATTTTGTCACTATAAGGTAGACTCAAAATTAATGAATGAAATATGAACGATTCACAAGAATTCATAGATCACTTCCTATCACTCAGATCACAACACTATCTAATATTTGAGATAAGGATATCATTTTAGTCCATTTATTTGAAAATAACAAACTGAATTTCTAGGTTTTATATAAAATATATTCAAAATATTTTTTTGTTACCAAACTGATTAAAGTTGACATAGATATATTTACTTTTTAATCGATTTACTTTTGTAATGTACGTTACGAACTTGAAACGAAGAGGTAATATACCTAGAACCTAATTTTGATACACAAAACATTTTCTTGTGTAGTCTAAGCATTAATAACGTAATTGTATTCAAATTGAACTTGAAAAATAATGTAGGAGAAAGTACGCGAGTAACTTAGCCCCGACACTATATTTAAGGAAAAAATTAACAAGGACGTATAACTGTTTTTGAACGGTATGTGTAATAAAGAAAATATTTTGTTATAATTTCAATTCAATATAAAAATAACTTTAAGTATTATTGATAAGAATCAATGGTTATATTAATTTCTTCATGTATTACAAACATTATAAGGGAAAAATAAAATAAATCAAGATGGCGATGATTTCTAATAATATACATTTCTCGATTCCTTTCAAAGTTATGTTCTATCTTCTTTTTAAGTGTCATAAGGGACCTCTCTTTTTGTGAATACCTTTACCAATTTAATAACAACAATCTGTAATCGGATTTTTTTAACCATTTGGTATTTAGGCAAAAACCGAACAAAAGTTATCCGGAAACAACCTGAAAAACTCCAACATGTCCGACTAAAGCCGGATAGATGGCAATAGGGTATTTCACACTTTTCTGAAAACTATTTTAAATCGTTGTTTGCTACATTAGAAACACATAGTCATTATATTTCATTGGAATATTTTCTATTTTTGGTGAAAATAATTGTTAAAATTTAAATAGCAATAACGCTGCTCTATGTAATGGCGCTGATTGTGACGTCACAGGCCAATATATATGTCAAATCGATAAGTAACAACTATCTTTTGCTAGAAATTGATGTCGTAGTGCGTAGTTTTTACGTTTTTTATGTTCCTCTACTTTTCTTTATAAAATGAGCTACAAGTGGTGCCACAATGTACTAATACTTCTATAAATAGCAAACAAACTTCGAGTCTAGAAGAAAATAGATTCAAATTCACAATAGATTAGTAGCTATATAGAATAGAGATGGGTGATAAAATTAGGTAAGGATTCGCTAAAAGTATTGAAACTTTTTTATTTCATATCGATATATTTGAATGTTTTCTTTTTGTTTTTTTTTTCTATATCATAAACATTTTACGACTCATTTATATTTGTTGACAGGGCTCACATTTTACAGCCTGTTGACCTACAGATGGATGAGACATTAGTACGAAAAATAATGTACTATTTTTTTTTATTTTTTTTTATATATTTTTTTTATACATGTCTGTCCACTAAATGCATGGCACTTAATAATTAGACATCAGATCCCGATGATTTTTTTATTAGTTTTTAACTTGGAGAACAGAATTTATCATTAAAATCGACTTTGTAATTTTGGATTATTTTTATTAAAGTTCAAGAAATGAGAAAAACATATAAGTAGCTCTTTTTTTTAAATTGCTGGTCTTTTCCCTGTTTCTTGGATTTTTTAAAAAGCTTAGTATATTATTCTTTCTTTCTGTATTTCTTTTTGGCAGTTCTTATCAGCAGAAGCGGCAAAGTATTATGTTATCAGTAAATTACTATAAAGTACTCGATACCTACAGGCATCGATATTTTATGTATCTTTCTATCACTAATTTGACATGACAGCTGATGACGTCACAGGTCAGTAAACAGAATCGTGATTGGTTGTGACGACGACCAATTATAGGACGTTTTCGTCGTTGAATAAATTCCTAAAAATATTGCATTTTCTTTACGTTATTTTACTAAATCTAAACATGTTTTTTCTGCAGATGTTAAGAAATAAGCTATATTAAATTATTATCTATCAGGATGACCACAAAATGCAACTTATTTTCGATAGTGTCAAATACCCTATTGCTTCATGTATTGCCAGTACAGTCTAAATATTACAATATTAAAAAAATTAGAAAATGATTCTAAGGTAAATCATCAACAGAATGATTGTACAATAGAAAATAATCATTCTAATATTTATCTCAAAACAAAAAGTAACCACCCAAGTTAAAAACTATGCCAGCTATTTTTTCTGCTATCTACCGTTCAATAGTTGAATCATTTTATTTACTAGGTACTTGCGTTTGTCTCACTGAGGATCAAATTATCAAAATGTAATATAGATGGCAGTGGTCAGTAACTAGTAACTGTGGCAGTGCAGGACAAAATAAGTTTCATATTTTTACCTCACAAACTTTGACAATGCCAATCTTTTGACCTGCACAAGACTGGCAGATCGATTAATAAGTTTGGTCAGTATATTTTTCGATACAAATAGATTAAACGTTTTAATGAAACAACTTTATAAAACTGAAACATTTTATTTAATTATAAACTCTTTCTTTGTATAAATAACGCTCTTTTCATTGTAACTGGAAGCCTCTACATAAACATAATAATAGGTAAGTATTTCAAATAAAGCTATAAGACAATACAGAAGTAGGCTTTATTTTGAAATAGTACATTAAAAGCACAATAATTATTTGCCAAAACAGTGGTGTCAAATGAGTAAAGAAGTGTTGTTCAAATACGTATCTTCACACCGGCGCCATCTATACAACATCTGAGCAACCTTAGCCTTCGCGATTCACTTAGCCTTTCATAGATGGCCCTACTATATCCGTTTCTGATTATTATTAATTTCTATCCTTCTTTAAATATACTGTGATAATACTATCTTGATAAATGTTTATTATTAACAATGTCGTATCATTAATTAATCCTATAGTAGGTAATTATTAACAGTAAATATTGATGTGTGTTTATAAGCTGCCAGGGTAGTTTTGAAGGTAATCAGTTTTCACCTAAAAACAGACGAATAAATAGATGAAAACATAATAAACATTAGTATCTATGACATATATAAATTATCTGTTACTGTGATTGTAGACCTTTGATTTTATATTTCATCTTGTAGACAAATACTGTGAAAAATCAACAGTTTAACCGCTGTAACCCGTAAGACTGGTATTTAGTTTCCATAAGATTACCTACTTAATTTTTTAACATAATTCATGGGGCATACATTATATATGTAGAACAGTGTTAAAATTTGAGTAATTAAAGAAATTAGGTATCAAGATAAAAATATACAAATTATATTTATTGTATAATAACAACATAGGTGATGATTACCATTTTTTTATCCACCTGTTTACTTTGGTCGAAGCCTAAATGTAGAAAGATACTAAGATTTAAAAATTATATGGTCACTTATCATGCCGACATTGTAACATAATATTGTAATATAAAAGAGAAATAACGCAAACATTATAATATTAGAAATGCAATCAAAATGGTCTAAACTTCTACAATTAGGTACCTGCTTATGTACCTACATAATTATCTAAAACTTAAATAAAACAACTATAAAAGTTCTTTACGATAAGCATGCAATAAAACACACAAACATGCAACACTAATAAAAACAAGCTTATTTTATATTGGTTTTATAAATAACTGTATTGTTTGTTACAGATTTGGGAACTAATATATTAAAACATAAATTAAACAATATTTTTTTTTATAATTAGTACCTTTATCATGCAATGAATTTTGGATTTATAATTTGAAAAAAAAAATGATTAATCTTTTATATATAAAAGAAAACAGGTGTTTTCAATTTTGCCCAATAAAAATTATTCAAATCAATTTTTTTGTAATGCTGATAAAATAATCAACATTAAGTTAGAACCCTTCACACCTTCTTTATAGGGAAATTAGCTTATATTAAAACATAAATCGTCTGTAAAAATTGATAGTGTGTAGAAAGGCGGGTAGCAAATCCAAGGAACAACTCTTGAGTTGGGTAAAAACAACATTACTTAGAATATGTACTAAATAGACAACTTATATTCTTTTTTTTTTACAAAATTACGATAAATAAAGCTTTAGATAAAATCATGTCAAAGGTACTACTTAACTTAAGTCCTAGTGAAAAATTATGACTAAACGGTGTGTGTATGAATCAAAAAGTGTAACTTCATAATTTCAATACCTACATCAAATGTTGCGTTCTATTATTATTTTTAACTTGAAATCCGACTTTTTGTTAAAATTTTAAGGCACACACAACATAAAGTTCGCACTGGGACCATTGAATAAAATAACATCACAGTAAACCATTAAAAATGTACATTAAAATTAAGGTTGGGATTAAAATGATGCGTGATTTCCAGCATTTTTCAAGTTAAGAATTTTTGCTCTGGCAATGTTACGACAAAATTTTAAAAACTAAAAGGGGATTTATTCGTGCTTTATCTATGAAGCTCATATAAAATAAGATCACAAGTCCGCCAGATATTAGTATAAAGACCATATGCCTACTCAATTCTCTTAATTTTTACGTAATTGTCTAATTATCTATCTGTACTACTATCTACCTGAAGTCCGATATTATTAGTGCAATATCTTCCTTATAAATCAACCGTGACAGATATAGTAGGTAGTAGTTGAAGCGCGATTGACTTTCTTTAATTACGCTAACAATATGCTAAATATTACTTTTAATAACGCTTTAATATGCTAAATATTAGACCTGAAGGTAATTTTTATAAATAAATATGTTTTCAAGTTATTTAAGAAAATGAACGACTATTGACCATTGTGGCCATTCTGATATGCATATGAAGTAAATACTACTAACACTACTCTTTCCAATACATTTTGTCCATCAGAAAATAAGTGATATCTGATGTCCATGGGATCTTAGTCTATGAGCTTCTTGCTCTATCCACTTTAGAAATTGAGTACCTAGTGTGACAGAAAAATGCTGAAAGGCGCACCTAATTATAGACTCTACCTTAAATAATTATGAATTTATCTACCTATACAGACATATAAATCAAAATACTTTATTTTTTTTATGTATTTTAAGAAATCTTTGTTGCTCCGTGGTATATTATAGCTATTTTTAAGTCACATACGTAGAATTATAATAATAAATAATTTAAAATAGGTAACCATTTAGATATGTTAGCTAGACCATAAATGAAATATTTTGTTAGGTTAATTTAATACCTATAATTATAAGATAAGAATGTGATATCAATGCATTAATTTAAGTTAACAAATTAGTTCATGAAAAATATGATAGTTAAGTTTGAGCATTTTATTATTTTAAATTCAATTTCATTTTATTAAGATTGTATCTATACGTACGTGAAATTTCTTATTATTGATTATTTCAAAAGTTAAATCTTTATATTATATTTTAAACAAAAATAGCAATGTTTGGTTTCAGATTCACATAATAAACAGATTTGCGTGAGAAAAGTGGACAAACATATTTAGAGGACCGATTTCTTTTGCTCTATCCTTTTAAAATTTTAAATAATATTATGTTTTTTGGCTCTGATCTCAGTTATAAAAGGAAATACTTTCATATTTGACGAGGAATATTTTTTTATACAAATACTGAGCGTTTTTTAAATTCTTTTATAGACGTTACATAGAAAAAAGTAATTATTTACTCTTAGGCTTAGGGAAAGCTTTGATTATGTCTGTAAAAAGTATTTACGATATTTAGAATAAACAAGTTTATAATAATATATGAATTACTCAAAGTAAGTTTTGCATAAGTAAAAAATGTCTCTCATTGCCTTTTAAGTACTTTCTAAATGATATTAAAAATAAAAAAGTGAAATTAACTTAATATAGTGTATAAGGTTTCTACGACAATTAGATTAATAGCATAGCGATTATAGTGATTATGGCTAATAGTAAGCCGAGCAGTGTCAGCCAGTCCAGGTCGGCTAAGTGCTGGGAGAACATCATTGTGTAGGAGCAAGCTAGCATCAACGTGCCGGAGTCGTCCCAACGACGCTTCGACTGCGAATTATCCCCTGTCGGGACAAATATACATATCTAGTTAGTACTTCACGCAACTAAACACAATCATTCAACTGGTTTATGTAGACGAATATTTAGACCGCTTAGGGACTTCTACACGGTATTGCTTTAAACAAATAATTATTACAGTTCTCTCATTTTGCCAATTAAATGAGTTATGATTATTCAAAAGATAACTTTAATGTACTAGAGGAACGATTATTATATCAATCAAAATGCTGTTTTGTCAGTTGATCTGTAATAACATCTGTTTCGTCTACATACGCCCCGGACATGAAATGAACACAAAAAGCCAGATGCGAATGGTTAAAATGAAAACCAAATTCCGTGCATGATAATGGGCCACGTACCTCTTTTGTCTTTTTGCGAGTTATGACTTTGCCTTTTAGTTCTCCATGGCACTATGTTAGTAGGCTGTGAGTCACTTTGACTAGGAGTACTCGTTTGATCAACTGACAGCCTTCTTAGCTGCTGGTTCATAGTTTGAACCAGTTTTGGTGAGCTAAGATCATCGCGTATCACTTTATCCGACTCTTGAATTTCATTAGAAGCTTGATTCGATGACTTATTATTTCTATCTAATTTAAATATTGTTGCTAGTTCCTCTGAAGAGTTATATTCAATTGAATCAGCAGCTTCTTTCCTTATTTCTAAATCATTTTCGTAAATAGATAGATTTACGGAAGCTCTGTTAGATTTGTCTTGTTTGGGTGGATTTTGGGTAACCTGATTAAGCTTTTCTGCTGCCTCTGTGATACTAGCTACTTTTTCTTCGGTAGGTTTGAATTCTCTTTCAGGTTGCTCTTTGGGTATAAAGATTTTCTCATTTACCTGTGTTATGCCTGCTAATAAGTCAGATATTCCGTCTTTTAATTCTTTAAAAGCATTAATTTCATTGATTTCTTTTATTTTGTCGTCACAATTGATAAAAGGGTTAAGGGGGTTAAACAAGGGTTTATCTAATTTACTGTCGGAATGATTTTCAACAATGTGAATATTTTCTATACTTCTTGAATCATTTTGCACATTTAATGGTACAACATCTGGTATTAGTTTATTATCTGACAAATCCACATGTTTTTCTTCGGCTTTTAAACTTTCCTCGGTATTTTTATTTACATAATTTGACAGTTTCGTACTTTCGTCTTCAAAATTTATTTCCTTTTCGAAACTGTGTTTAAGTTGATCTTCTACTTTGTGCAATTGATCTGAAATTGCTAAAAGACTGTCTTCCGTCTTTTTTGCTTTTGATTCACTGTCTGAATTTGGTTTTACTTCTTTACACTCAGGTTTTCGCTCACCCAATATCTCTGAATGTACATTAACTATTTTTACTTCAGGATATGAACTTTCGGATTTGTTTGTTAAACCATTTAAAAATAATAATCTGCTGTCAGTAATACGGCTTTGAATGTCGGATTTCTTTTCAGAGTTGTTTCTATTCTTGTCTAATTCAGCTAATGCTACGCCTAACTTGTTGCTTGTATCCATAGCTTCTTGAGCCAACATGCTAAGCACGTGCTGAAATTCATCTTTTGAAG
The DNA here is from genome assembly GCA_918026875.4 of Diatraea saccharalis. Taxonomy (NCBI): domain Eukaryota; kingdom Metazoa; phylum Arthropoda; class Insecta; order Lepidoptera; family Crambidae; genus Diatraea; species Diatraea saccharalis. Next base: position 12,641,139 of record OU893337.1, read on the forward strand.
AACGTTTTGATGATTGTGGAGACCTATTAGATGGTGATGAGCTTTTGGACTTATCACAGGATGGAGGCTTAGCGAGATACTTATCATCATTGTGAATGAATGAATCATCTTTAGCAAAATGAGGTGCACCAGGATGTGAGTTATTGACAAAGAGACTAACAGTATTATGTCTTTGTTTTACCTTATTGCGAGGATAATGATCTTGGTCCTTATCATTACTCTCAAAAGTTTCACGAAGTCGTCTCATAACATCGCTGTTGCTATTTGTTTTTTGTAAAGTCGCTACTTTACTCATATTGAGGGCATCATCAATCTCTTTTTGTATCATAGTGAAAATATTTGCAGAAAGTGATCTAACTGCCCTTTTCTTTTTCAAATTAGCTGCTGAATCTTTTGTAAATGGAAATTCAACATAACTGTGATTATTGTTTAGATGTCCGTTATAATCTTCTCCATTAAATAGAGATGAATGTCGGTTATCTTTCCGTAAACTTCTATAAGCCAAGTCATCAGAAACGAGATCAGGCGATCTTCTCGGAATAAATCGTGATCTGCCCTTATTTTCAGGCGTTGCATGTAAATAATCACTTTGAGGAGCTGGGGACACCGGTCCTACAGGAATACCAAATGGTGGCTGAGGATCCATTGTTTTCAGTCTATTATTAGTTTGTTTAATATTTCTATAAACCACATCATCATGTACAATGTCTGGTTCATTTTTATCCGAATTTTTATCGTCATCAGAAGCATACGGTACGTAAACAGGGGAAGCTAACATATAACTTATTTGGGATTGCGTTTCTTTATAATTTGGCTTTTCTTTTGTTAGTGAATTCATTCTACGGAATGCCATGTCATCTTGAAGTTTATCGGGTAAAGTTGATCTTCGTTGTACACGTCTCATGGGTGTAGTCGGTTGACTTCTCAACTGAACGTCATCGTCATTACCATTCCAGTCATTAAATTGGTCGTTAAATTTCGGCGTCATTAATTCTCGTCGTTCAGCTCGATCTAGTAAGTCTTCATCACCCAAACCTAAACTATTATAAATTGCTTCCAGTTCATTAAGAGCGTCATCGAGATTGGTCGATTTTCGACGTTCTGAGCTTTTTTCGTCATCTGAAGGCATCTGATATGTATTTTGCACAAATGTATCGGACTTGTGTCGAACGTGCGTTTTGGTTATTGGGGATGTGACTGTTTTGGGGGGTTGTACGGTAATCGAACGTTTGTATTCTGTTGTAGCTTTCCAAATTTTGGCATCATCTGTTGTATCCAAAGATTGTGATTTAAAGTCAAGTCTATTTTTATTTTGTTCGTCTGGATTATTGCTTCGCCCTATACCCTTACTTGTTTCTACATAAGGACTTCGATGTAATTGAGTATTACTTGTGTAGTCACTGTTACTTCTAGAATTGGCATACACATTTTGCTGCCTTCGTTGTCTTTCAGCATCATCGATTTTTCGCCAAAACTCTGATGCATTACGAGGTCTTCTATAAACATTGTCGTTCATACTAAGCGAAGCTTGAGAGTCACTTAAATATTGATTTTCATAGTTATTTTGACTAGTCTTTATACTAATGGGCCTTCTAGAACGAGGGCTTTGGTCAGCATAATATAAAAAGTCCTGTCGGGCCTGTACAGGCTCTGGTTTAATAATATGATTTTGGTCCATCTTTTTCCTCCATGGTGGTGTATTAGCATAGAGTCCATAATGATTAGGTTCAGCTGATACTGAAGCAGGTCTTCGGGGTTGTTCAAATTTATATTGTTGAGTTTGAAAGTATTCATTATTTTGCATAGCAATATGATCTTCTGAATTCGATATAGGTCGTCTTAAACCATTAAAACTTTGACCTATTATTCGTTCTTGACTTCGTCGCATAATTCTTTCAAAATCGTTGTTAGGTACGCCATGAACTACATTTTGAGTACTGCTCGTTCTATCATTAATTATGGGACTATTTTCATAGTACATTGATAAAGGTGTCGCTACCTTTCTATGCATATCTCTTGGAGGTGGCACTGGTGGAGCTCTCTCTTCTCTTTTTATATTTGTGACATTCCCCAAAGGAAATTTCACGCACATGACATTATCTGGTTTTTCGTATTGATTACTAATGCTTTTTTCTCTACTGTTCGCGTAAAGCGGTTCTTTGTTGGGGTTACTGGTTTGATATTGAATAGAATAGTTAATGTGATCGTTATTTACTTTAGCATTAAAATTAATGGATGAAGGATAACTTTGAGTTGATGGAAAAGATGAAATTGATTCCGATTTCATAGGACGGCGTATAACATCATTTAAATATAGCTGATCCTGTTTAACTTTATTAACTTGATCTCGTTTGCACGTTCCATAACCACTACTTTGACTCGTTGGCGTTCTTGTTAACATTTCTACTTCGGCTTTTGTGTAACCTTGTTGTATTAGTTCTGCTTCTTTATTAAGCTGGTTTTCTTCATCGCGAGATAATCGTTTAACATATCTTTCATTTCTTGCACTCCTTGATCTTTTATTTAAAGAACTGTCTCGAGAACGCATCAATGAGTCCTCACTTCTAAATCGAGCCATTGAAGATGAATTCGACGACTTTAGTGATTCTTCATCGCTACTGGAATCACCTCTCATACTGTTCCTGAGTGCTTCCACACGAGCTTTTAATCGACCTTTCCTGGTTTTCCTAGAATTAGAATCAAGTGAGTTTTTCATCGATTTACTGGAATTATCGCCTCTTGAATTCAAAGATTCTTTCGAAGCACCATAAAGATGTTGATTTCTTGCTCGATAGTTGACAAAACCTGCCGAAGGGTCTGACAATACACCATCATCTGTAATGTCATGAATGTTTGGTTTCGCTAAGCTTTGAGCTCGCCTGGTGTCTCTAATGACTATGTGATCGAAATTATTAACTACAGGAGCTTTCTTCTTTTTCTTGGATTTCTTTTTGGACGGTGATTTCGTACTGACACCTTCGTCAGTTTCAGAAGTGGACTCGCTGTCTTCATCTTTCTTCTTTCTTCTGAAAAGTTTTCCAATTGACCACTTTTTTTCTTTCTTACGATCTGGATCGACTTCGGGCGGGACTTGTCGGTCTATGCGGCGCTGCACTTGAGTATACTCTTCATTCTGGGGTCGATAGACGCCAGCGGTTACCCCTGATACTTCTCGGTGGGGGACAGGTGGAGAGTTGACAGCCTGGAATGAGAGAAATATCAAATTTAATACCACTAAAGTATTCTCATCATATGATGTATATGTCAAAATTAAATTTATGTTGAAGTTGTTTCAGAATATGGAAAAGATATTAAAATCTCTGTTACTTCAATAACTGTAAAAAAAAAGCGGGTAAGACTTCAGACATGTCTGCCAGACCTCGTTTGGTATAGGGCGGGCATATCTGTCTAGTGTAGGACCGTCATAATCATTACACAGACCTATAGTAACGAGGTCTAGCAGGCATGTATGTAGGCTTATCCGCGGGTATGCCCGTCTAGTGAATTACCGCTTAATACCCATAGCCATAGCTAAATACATCGTCAAATAAATACAATTTCGAAAACTAAATTATTCCAAAGATTTATTTGAAATGTCGCATAACGTCGCGTGACATTTAATTCTTTTTTATCTGGTTGTATCTGGTTGACATAGTGAGCCTCCACTTCTCAACTCCAATGCCTATTAGCTAAGCCATTTCTTGTTAAATCGAAGCAAAAAACAAAATACGTAGGTATCTAATATACTTATTTCTATTATCGGACTGACGGACTAAATAGATTTTTTTATTTTTTTCCAGACATCATACCTATTACGGGCGACAAATCGTTTGAATTTACTTATAGAAAAAAGCACTTCTTACAGGCTTTAAACCAAAACCTGTGTGGTCGCGCAAAGTAATTATATTACAATAAAATGTTTGAAATATCTCTTTCAAAACGGGATCAAATCTCGCCGAGCTGTCTGTAAGATAAATGTACGAAGGTCGTCGGCTTGGCCACAATTCAAGTTTTAAAAACGTATAAATGCTTGCTTATTTTGTTTGTTTAGACACTGAGGAAACACGCGTAATTATTTTACTTCGTCCGCGTAAAAGAAGCGTATCCTCCCTCAGATAAAAAGATCACAGTTCAATGTTATTTGCGCCTTCTTTATTTTTATTTATTTCTTCGTTTCTGACATTTATTACATACTTGTGTAAGTCAATATAAATTTGCTAACATGTACAATTGTTTTTTTTTGCTAAACAGAACGTTTGTCTAGTATAAGCTTGCTCGTACTCGCACATAGTAAAGGTAAATTTAGTATAGAACTTTTTAACGTAGTTTATATGAATATCTAACCAGTTGTAAGACTAAGGGGTCCACCATTCTAATTCAACCGATAGACTACTGAGATAACTATTGTTGACGATCGTTCAACAATTCGATATGCATTTATCATACGGCTGTTGGGGCACAATTCTTCTTTATGACTGGTATATATCTAATCAAATAGGCAATGATGCACCACACAGGTTTATTGCAGATCGGTGGGTATTAACGACTTCAGATGCAGCCCTGACCAATGGCTTTAACCTGCGGAAACCCCATTCTATCACTGCACCTTGCGAAAGATGCTTAACTTCTGCATCCCAGACCAAACGGACTACTGCGGTATCAACCTAACATTGTGCGTTGTTGTTCCAAAATTTTGTTTAGAAACAGAAATACATATAATCAATAGAATGATCTATGTACTCTATATTTCAATCTAAATTAATGTATTAAATTTTTGAATTACTGAATGAATATTTTAACTCATTATATTTTATATGTGAGCAAACACAAGCTATTCTTACAGTATAGCTTTAACTTGTTAAAGCGGACGTTGTGACTCAGGAATATAATACGTTTGACTAAACCATAATAGTAGTATATTAATTAACCGGGGCTGTAGTCACAGAGTTTGTGATCGCATTTTCACCGAATTCGGTCGCTAACTCATGATCGCAAACTATGATGAGACTGCAGCCTGGAAGGGTTTTCAACCGAGCTAGCCGACGATTTAATAACTATGTAGCTTCCGAGCCCATTCAATGCAAGATGCAATGATGCATTCTCTTTGTAATAACAAGAATTATTTGTATTAACAATTGGTAAGTTATAATATTAAGACTACTTATCGAAGCTATGTCTTAACTATACAAAATAAAAAAATATCCCCCAGATCATTGCCAACCTTGGGCACCTTACTCCCAGAAGGCCGCGAGCGTTTTCTCTTTGAAAAGCCAAACTAATTCTTTGGACGAGGTACAAATCAGTCTTCTGATCACCAGACCTGTCAAAAAGTGTTTTTAAAACTCTTGATACAGATGATGAGCCCCGGGGCCCATCGGATCCATCGATTCGACCCCCAAACGGCTCAAATATGTGAGTATTACATATACCTGAATATTTTCGCCCTTTAACGTTTTCTACAGCAGCAGCGGCTCCACCCGCCTAGAGACAAATTCCTGGAAGATGAGATGGCGTCAAAGTATCAACACAGATGGTATCCCATACTAGGGGTCGACTCATCCTCCAAGGTACCAATGAAATCCCATCAGGTTTCTTACCGTCGTCGCGAGTCAACTCGTTTGGTTCTAGAATGGCTGGCACTGATGCCGTAGCAAGAACTCCATGGATGATACCATTAATACTTGCATGCCGAGAGATACGACCAGCACTTCTGCTGCATGATAAGCCGTGATGACCTGAAGAGTACACCATTTCACCGCAAGGGCAAAGATGGGAGATATTACAGGTTGCCCCCAGGCGAAGACAAACTGCAAGGCGGAAAGTTATATTATCTAGAAGTGTTCTAACAGTCGACGATGGCAAAACTTGTAACCAAAGACCAGATTCCTATTCAGCGACCGCTAAGAGACGAGCATGCTCTGCAGAATTAGTAGACGTATTTAATAGACTATTAATTTACAAAGCAGCACATCCCTATGTTTTGGTCTGACGTTACTGTTGGAAAATCACTTGTAGATAATATCTCCCAAACATTTTTGGCCTCGACCATATTGGAGATAGCAGCAGTTGAAGATGTTTAGATAATATTTTTTATTCAGGTCATAGGTGCCATGGACCGAAGATAAAAATTTTACGTAAACCTCCGAAGCGTATAGGAAGGGAAGCCTGGTCCCAAATTTTGTCACTAATATCAATATTCATTATAGTGGAAACAATTTCTTTTATTGCATTGTCCATTAAAAGTGTAAGGTTTGTGTGTTTACAAAAAGGTGCTGAACGTAAAACGTAGGTAAATTGAGGAACGCTTAACTGTGAAATACATTTGATTAAGTATTAATTACTTAATCTAATAAACTAAAACTAATAAAATTTAATTCAACTGAATTAAATTTTATTAGTTTTTGTTCAGTGAATTGATTGAAATATTCATCACCAATTGGAGAGCCTAAAAGTGAAAGGGTCTGTTAACATATAATTTTGATCCCTGGAGCTAGAGCACTAAACTTGCATTAATCGAAATCATCAATAGACTTACAACTGGTAAAAAAGATCGAAAGTAGTCATTGTTATTCCTTTCAGCGACCTCCAGCATAGCCACCATTATCACAAATAAACACTTATATAAAGAACACCGACGCTTCAACACCCACTCACTATACTTTTGGCACGACAAATTCCACAAATATTCGCCTCCTAAAAATCATCAAACTATTTACTTCCCATCCTAATTATAACTTGACAGCTCATTAATTTATAATACGATATTAATCTACAAAACAAACCTACAATTAGTCTTCTTAAAATATAGCTTAACTATGTCCGACTGTTTTTGACGTAATTAAAAACTGATTTAGATTTAAACCCTATAATGATATCACAGAATAATAAACATGTAGCACTCCATTAACAGAGGCATATTTTGTGAGTTTTTGTTTATGTTGTAACACTGTTACGTAAACCGTTTTGTTTAGAGCGCGCGAGCTCTATAGGAGCGCGGTGAAGACTAACTTGCGCGCGCGCACTGTTTAATTTTGGCCCGATATATCCGCGCGTTATCCTATATTTCTTCGCTATAATAACATGAACGCTTCACAAATCAGGTTATTTATAAGCTCGAATCTTTTCTGGGTTTATAGAATGAACATAAATCCCGATTCATAAAATAAGTTCATAAAAATCGTCACTTTGACACTGATTATTTTATCCCATACTTCCAAACATAGCAACTTCCAATCTGTCCTGGAAGTGATTCTTGATGCATATTATTACCCAACACAAATAGCAATATTGTTTCGAGGATGACAATTTGACACTAATGAGAATTGGTCCTTTTTTTACTAGTCTCTTTACAAAATAATAGTTAAGTAAAACTGCTAAATGCAGAATACAATTCAATGTTTTAGGTGTGTATGTAATTAATGTGTGTTACTTAAAATCAAAACCATGTATAGTTTTTACTACATTACTATGGAACTATGTCTCATTTGAAAATCAAATTATGAATTAGCTTTAGCCCCTGTTATTTATTACATTTTAAGATGTTTTAGATTGTTAAAAGGTTCGTTGCTTGTAGCTATAAAAATTGTTTTATTAAACGAGTACTGTGAAATATATATCCTATTTTGTATCTCACTTGAGTTGGCGAAAAAAACATACATTGATTGAGTCAAAAGGTATTTGAAATCCTGCTTGCCGTTCACTGTATGTTAATAATTTTAAATTCGAAGTTTAAAATCTCCTGATATATATTTTTGTTCTTTTTGATACCCAGAAAGAAAAAAAACGTTCAGAACTTTTTAGCTGTAAAGAATAAAAAATATTAAATAGCTCCCAGTGTATATTCCTGTTAAAATTAATATTAACATTATTTTTGCTTTTTCTGTGCATTGGTTTAAATGTCTATTTTACACGTTTATTGCGTTAATGCAATTCCTTCACCGGAACTCGCGGAATCTGTTCGACTGGAACATTTGTAAAGCGGGACACATTAGCGTTTAGGAATCTTCAAGATAATAAAAAGAAGTTGCGTTCGAGGGTTGACAAAAAGAATTCAATTACTTTCGGTGTAACATTTTTGTCTGCTTTGATTTTTATTTATAATAAAATTTCGTCTTTCAATTTTTTATCTTTTACTGCATATTAATAAAACAGTTATTCACAAAGTTATTGTTTTCATTGGTCATATCGCTCAAATAGATAATGTTATCATTAATGTATACAAATATTTAATGAACAATTAAAAAATATCAGCGTTATAAAATTATAACCACATAGTATATAATATAGTTATATGTGTAAATAAATAAAATTTACATAAGTAGTCAAAGTTTTTAGCTATTTTGGAAAAACAGTTGCGACTATGGCATTTTGAGTTAGTATCAATGTCTCGCTCATATTAATAAAAAAACAGCTAACACTTATCGGTTATTAATATAAAAAATAGAAAAAAATCGAATTGTAAATTCTATAAGACCGTTATCATACGCTATTAATTAAAAAAAAATATGGTATTATCGGTTCACAAGGCAGAAGTTATAGCTACATTCATAACAAAGCTCTTTGTTTTGAAAAAAGAAAGTCTCATCGTACAAGTGTTTAGACGTTTTAAATATATCTTAGTGGATGACTCAAATATACTATTTTGTAATAAACGCTAGACGATAGTAAAGAAACTGCGAAGCAAAGACGACAAATATAGAGTTGTCATGTTGCAGCGTCTGTGAATATATTGCAGTGTCTGTGAATTTCAGATGAGTAATTATTTAGTACTCATTCTTATATCCTTGAGATTATTTTGTCTTTTTTAACATACTACTTCATTTTTACTTTAAAATATCATAATGTTAATACCTTTATATTATTAATCTGGTACTAAACAGTTGGTTGTTACTTCTGATGTATGTTGGATAAATAAATAAAAAAAATAAAGTTCGTGTACTATTTCTGACATCGGATAACTTGTGAATTTTTTAAGGTGCATTTTTTTAAATAGAACTGACTACAAACTTAAAGTGAGAAATAATGTTTATCTTATAATCAGCTAGCTCAATTATTCAAGAAACTTCTATTCAAATAAGGCTGAAGTTGGACATCAACAGCAATTTCTTGGATAAATAAGTAGCTTCTAGGAAAAGCACTATTGCTGAAGTTTTTGAGAGTTTTGTAAAAAAAAATCATTAGTGCTATAAATATACATATGGTCAAAATGAAAACATTTAGAAGTCGGTTACAATACCAAAACCGTCTGCTAACTGTAACAAACAGTTTTCTGAAAACCGCATCAAAATCGGTTCAGCCAATGCGAGACAATCGCGGACTGACATACGTATACCTATATATTTCTTTTTCTTTGATGACAATTCAAAATTACGAATCAAACGTTATTTTGGTTTGATACCTACTATTAAATATTTTCCAAAACCACACGTTTTCTTCTATTATCTTCGATGCATCCGCCCGCCCGACGAACGTCCCGTCTACCTTCGGCGTCTTGAATCCAAACGCAACAAGATTTACGACTTTTCTAAATCCGATCACATCGCATTTCGAGATGTATAAATTGGCAGTGGCAAGATATAAATCGACTACTAGTGATGTGAGAATCGAGTTGAAACTGACTGAATTATTTTATGTTTAAACCTTTTCGAGACTATTATGAAAACGATCAATATCATTTCGTTCGTTCTCATTTTATATCTATCTGTATAGCCGTAATGTCATTACAATTATTTTAATAGATCTCTGGTTGTCAAACCTTTATTTAATAAAAAGAATTTATTGTTTCAATTTATAAAATTGTATTTTAATGTTGTTCTTCATTATCGTATACATAGCACGAATTTTTTTTCATATACACGTACATACCTATCTACTACTACTACTACTTCTACTGTTGGTTCCAGCTGCATTTACACTCGCTTATACCCCCAATCCACATTGGGAATACCTCTCTATTCTATTCAATTTTATCCATAGGGAATGCTGATGGTAACGATATTTTGACAAGTCTGTCACTTATAAAGATAGACAGTAAATTATAGCCTACATCACCCGCGCATGACATAGCTCCGCATAGGTAAAAGAATTTTCATGATAGGTTCAGTATTTTCGCAGATTATCCCGTACAAACAAACAAAGTTAGAAATCTTATCTCTTTAAAATATTTAGTATAGATCATAGATTTAATATATAGTATAGATTGACATAAATATTTAATCTTTTTAACGAAAAAGTTTGATAAATTAGATGTGAGTCAGGTGAAATAAATTGGTTCTTACGCGTGAGAGGCGGACCGGGTGGCCGAAATAGATCGGTCGAGATGTGTCGCAACTCGCCCTTCGATATTTCAAATATGATCAGAAAAGGCCGCTCTACATTGTACACGGACCAAGTAGAAAAAAATGAAATTAACTTTGAAAGCTGTCATACCCAGTTTGCACAAACGTCCATTAAGGTTTAATGACGTCTTTATAGCCCTAATAAATGTTTTAAATTTTATATCGACGAGGTCGCTTTATTCCATAGATTTTATGTACGCTTGTGCAACTGGGCGAAAGTCTGTCTGCCTATTTAAAGACAGAAAGGGAGACAATCTGGAGAACAATAAAGTGATCTTATCAAAGGTTGCATGTTTTGCTTTTGAAGTAGACTGACGTGAAAAAAGTGTTCCAATTAAGTATTCACTTTTAAAATGAAATGTTTACTGTGATGAGAACGAGTAAAACTACCCTGAACTTTACCCCCAGAATCACACACATAGAAATATTTTTTTTATATTGAATGGATTGTGAAAATCATAAATTATAACGACAGAGAGTTATTTACTCTGTGGCCAAAAGGGCAGTTTAGAACATAGTTTATTCGTTCAGAGTCATCATTCACAAAATCCATTTTTAGGGTACCGAGTAAACCATTATAGTTTCGCCATGCCCGTTAATTCGTCAGTAAGCGGATTAGCTGAAAAATTATTAGTGCTAGGAAGATGTAATTTGGCATGAATATACCCTTTATTTATGCCGACAAAACCGTAAAGTAGAATTTTAAAAACAAAAATTCTTTAGGGTACTTATCCTACATCCCTACCCTACCCTACTTAATATATTTTTTCGATTTCATTATGGTATGGAGCGTCGTTGAATAGGTCTTTCAAAAATATTGGGGGTGTGGGAAAGCCGTTTTTCGATTTAGTAAACGGTTTGTAACATATTAAGCTTTAAAGAGAAAATTTTTGTTAGTGTTAAGTGCGCCCACCCCCCCTCTCTACCAACTAAACGGTCGTTGGTAAAAATTCAAACGTTACGGCAGTACTATACTTATATAACAAAGTTAAAAGGAAAACTGTCACACTTAAGTTGGCTTAAGAAGTTTACGAGTAACAGTCGACCGACCATTTGTGCCACCATTTGTATTTACTCGAAAATTTCGATCAAGTCAGTAGAAAACAACTTGATTTTTTAAATTATTAACGGATAGTGGTAGGAACACTTCGTGCGCAAGTCAGACTGATACTTGGTTGGTTTGTAACATTGTACTTTAATTGATGTTTTAATAAAACTTATAGTACCGTTGCACTGAATCCCAAAACACGCCCCTGTTTAACGCCATCTATTGATATTTCTTTGAACAACTTTTCGTGACAAGGATGAGGGATGAGATACCCGTGTCTGTTCTGTCACAGACTAAAGCTGCCGTGGAACATCGCTGCTTGACTAATTGACGATGTCGACTCTTCTTGACACGTGTCTCACCCACCATGATTACTGGTTTCCGCTGTTAAATGTTACTCCAACTTTTCTATTAACATTACAAACTTTATTTTAAGATAACCTTTCCTTTTAGTATTCATAATTAATGCTACAACAATTTTCTTGTAAAATAAGTGCTTTTAGTTCATACTATTAATTCCGGTTAACTAAAGATAGTAAATAGATCCAGAGCTGGATTTAGGACATTTGAAATCAATAATTACATGTCACCGATGTTATGACAGCAGGAGTGTGACCTGTAGTAAATTAAAGATATAGATTAGCACGAAAAAGACATATTTTTTAAGAATACGTATAAACACAAGATATAGCAATAAAGAATAAAAAACATTAAGCAATAAAATCATAATGAATTTAAATTAAAAAATATGAGAGGTACCCGTTTGATTATTTCCTAGTACATTCTAACAAGTATCAAACTACTAATACACTATGGGAACTGCATCATTTCCCGTGACGTCATGCTGCATCCTGCTTGCACGTGCGACCAGTTCGGAATTATTTTATACTGGTTACTGTTCCTGTGTTTGTCTACATGTGTCATTCTTAGGGTAAATGTTAATGAAGTCCAAAAGTTCAATCATCGGTTCGTAAATCTTGAGTGTACTAAGAACCGACAAGAACTTTAACGAGGGCTGCTTTTTCTCCATTTTCATTCATATAGAGCATAGTGTAAACACACTTAAGTTTATTACTTAAGCCGTCTTCATTGGTGTAACTAGGGATTTAATATAAGAGGGGGCCATGGACTTTGTTAATAATTAAGTTATTTTAAGTAAGAGGGGTGGTATTTTTCTAGTGTGGACCCGGCCCTGCCCCCTCACCCTAGCGACGCATATGGCCGTCTTATTAAAAAGAAGGACTAACTATGACTTTTTTCTTCTGTCATAGTCAATTTGCTTTACGCGGCCAATGGTTTAAACCAAGAACTAATTTTAGTCCTCATTTTTTATTAAGACGCTAAGAGTATGAAGTCATTTTTCACAATAAAATATTTAGTAACGCACAATGTATATTTTTTTATAAATATAAAAATAAATTAATACGTCAAAATTAATTCGACTAATCATCAATTAAATATTTAAACATATCATCTTCTAATTTTCATATTACGGCTCAACCACCTATTGAAGGTGAATTTCAGGGTCGTGTATAACGAATAAATATTTTCCCAAGTCCTAGGAGTTTTAAATTTTGCATGAAGGTTCCTTTTAAGAGCATATGTATAAGACAGTGTTTTGCGAAATTCGACTCCTAAAGTGTTGTTTTTGGGTTGATAGTTTGTGTAACTTCGTCATTACACGTGCATGATACACATAGACATAGATAATTTATGCAGGCAAAGTCTTGGGTTCATTCATAAGATCAAAATTAAAATAAAAACGATACATAAGTATCCTGATGATAATAAGGCATTGCCTACTTCCCAGAAGACTTTTTATACGTTAAATACTCAAAATTACATCATGTTTAATAAAATATCACAGTTATATATTATATAACTGTGATATTTTATCATAGTTATATAATATTTTATCACAGTTATATATTATATAACTGTGATATTTTAGTAAACATGAAATAGACTTGTGCATGTCGATTAGCCTTAGAGAGAAAACTTCGCTTTCGAAGGAAATTATCTCAATCAAAGCAATAGGCATGGGAAAGAATAGTAACCGAGATTATGGTATACGTAATCACCTCGTTTGATCAATTTTCCATTCACAATGATATACTAAAAAATTATGAAAAATGCTTAAAAAAAATTGTAACATGTGCTTGAGGGATTCGTCAGTTCTGTTTGATCTTGGGTGGCTCAGAGGTTGGAGCGGTCGCCCGGATTGCGAAGTCATGGGTTTGAGTCCCATATCAGAATGCCAGGGATTAAAGTGGATTTTTAAGCATTTTTCACTAACAATAGTAATCACTATGGTTTACGAAGACCGTTTATATATTTTAATATATATGTTACTTTAAAAGCCCGAAGTTCGGCAAATCTTAAGATTTTCATTACAAATAATAATTACTTATTGCAATCATTGCGAAAGTTGAAATGTCAGGTTATTTCACCTATAAACTACTCAACGAAATTTTTATTTTATTTGTTATACTGGCACTGTATAACAAATTAAACTGGGTAGTGTAAACCTCAGGCTAGATTAACGTTATTTTTTATACCACCAAACGATTTCCTAGGAACCATCCGGACGACATCTTGGCGAAAAGCTAGTATAATACAAATACGCAAACATCAAACATTCACAATTGTTATGTAGGGATTTGACGACGCGTGGGATTAATGAAACAAACAAAAGAAAATACTACACAAAAGTTAGTTGAACAGTTTTGAGCAATTTTGTTAACTTAAGTACTGAGATTAAGATGAATAGATATCAGAAACGTAGAGAAACGTTATAATTAAACAAGGAGAGAAGAAAACTATAATTTGTGATAATCTATAATAATATTATAAAGAGGTAAGAAGGTTTTATTTGCATTGAATAGGCACAGAAACAGCTCAACCGATTTTAAAAATATTTCACATACAGGAATTCATATTGTACTGTATGCGGGTAATATGAACTAAAATTTACGCGGTTATCAGTTTAAATATATAGGTATCAGTGCATCCCTTAAATATTGCAGATTATTGATTTATGACGTCATAAGCGGCAGCTTTATTTTGTCTAGAAATATTTAATAAAATAAAGACGATGTATTCTATTTATTATCATGTAGATACCCAATTATTGTTTCTACTGGTAAGACACATGTCTAGTACTCAAAGACGGAAGCCGGATCTTGTCCCTATGCCAGGGTAACTTCTCTTCTTCAAGTGGTTAAAGATGATTGGAGGTATGATGAGTATTTCTCCTGCGTTACCAAGAAACCGGTTATGTGGTTGAAAATGATTGGAGTTATAACGTGTATTTCCCCTGTATTTATAAAAAACCGGCTACTTTTTAGTCGGACGCGCGCGAACTGGTAGAAAATATCTAAAGGCAATTCAGTCAGTCATTTGCGCTGTGTGTATACTGTGAGTAGTATAGTATTTTAGTGCAATACATATAACCTATGAAAATTTAAACTGTTTAACTATCAGGGTTCTTTAGATTCAGCCTGTTGTCAGACGGATGGACTGACAGCGGAGTCAGTCTTAGTAATAGGGGTTCCGTTTGACCCTTTGGATACGGAACACTAAAAATGCACAGTTCTTCCCTAATACATGGAGTCAAATATGGAGAAAGGATCATAAATCATCTTGAGGGCCCCGAGCGGATAGATTGGTGTTAAATAATGTAGATATAGCTAGAATCGAAGGCCTGCCTTCTGAATTCATTTATTGATCACCCATCCTACTGCCTGATTTCGCTAACAACTGCGCTATCAAGATGAGCGCGAGATTCTACTACCATAAATAATAAACACTAATAAATTCTAGTCTTCTTAAATATAAGAGTTTTACATACCTGGAAAAAATTGCGAAAAACCGGATATATCAACTCATAATGTGCAAACTTATTCTCGCAGGAACGTAAACGGGCACGATTTTTATACCACATTTAGTTAATGCATTTCAGTAACGGTACATTTGGGAGGGCATAAAAATAGAAATTTATTACTGTAGGTACTAGGATTTACCCTCGACTTCGCTTGAATGGATTACGAAATCGTAAGAAAACTTTTGGCTGAATAACGTTTAGTTAGCATTAATATTCTAATGATGTATATGAAAATAAATATGTAAGGGTTATTATGTATTAGTGTGCAACCTCGGTGTCTGCACCGATCTGCCGTTACTTTTAGAAGAAGGTTTGATTTCACTGAACTTCAATGCTATGGATTAGCACTAACAGATTAGCACTGCAGAGCAGTAATAAAGACGGCTAAAATAATTCGACAGGCGGTAGGCTAGTTGTAATTTTTTTTAATAAATTAATAGTCCATTTATATCTGTGAAATAATGTAGAAGTAACTGTATGTCTGCGATTAATAGTTTCGGAGATACGGTGCTATGTTTGTGGAACTGCTGATAGTCGCAAGTAAACGCTCCCTACAAATATAAGGTCATCACACAGTGCAACGGTAGCGAAAATCTTTGTAATATCTTTGTTATTTGTGCGTTAATGTTTATAGCTCTTATAATGAAAGTTGTTACGTTTTATGTAAACAATTTAATGTCATATGTATTTTAGTATCTTTTGTAGTATATTTTCTCTACTTTTTACAATTTTTCAAAGCGTAATATTTTCTAAAGTAGTATCATAAAATTAACTTTGTTAAATATTTATCACTTAAAATGATTCATATTTTCCGAACATGTAACAAAAATCTGTATTTTCACTTGGTATCTAAAGAAAAAAGCTCAATTAATTTTGACATGCATTTTTAAGAATCTAATTTTGTCGCATTCTCTTCTGCGTCGTATGCGATATATGACCGCACCACCGGACATATAATATACGCAGATATAAAGTTTCCCTATATGCCACAGACATTGGCTTGTCTTAAAACTTTTGTGTTACGCATCCGTTTGGAACATTTTATCTTCATTATTCTTCATACGTACCATCGCGGGCATTTTAGGTGAAATCCTTTAAGAGGGCGTATGTGGTGACGGTACAAACATCAAGCCTTGAAGGAGTATAAAAACTTTCGCAGTACAATTGCCCTAAAAATAGAAAGGTGGGAATAGTCAATTATCTAGAGTCACGGTAGTGACCCACCAAAGCCGAGCTAAGAGACAAACGAAGAGCAAGGACACTACCTACTTTTTCTCGAAATACTTCGAAAAATGTATTTCCAAATAAGAACATTCACACGGGAAGATAATATATGAGTGCAATGATTATGTTACGCGAGTCGCAGCTGTGGTAGCATACGTGTCTATCATTAATATCTCGTAAGCCAACGCCCGGAAGAGATAAACATTAGTGACGTCAATCTATTATGGTGAGATTCACTGACTTTTTTTTCTCAGCATCAGTGACAGCTAATTTCCTTACTCAAATACTAAAGCGCATATAAAAAGTCTTTTTCAGGTGTAGTTTTCTCATTTTCAATCGTAGCTTATGTATTTAGAAATTATTTCTTTGTACAGCAACAACCTTTAAGTGCCCTCTTAAGATGCCACTAATAAAAATGAAAATAATATCTTTAAAAAAATAAACCTAAACTTTTAGTGATATTTTCTGAACTATGAAAATATAACGAATACGACCTTGGCTGCCAGTTGTGTGAGTTTATTTTGTCTTTAAAGTTGGCTAAGAAATGTTTTATTTTCAAATATATCATTTGGAGATAGCTTATATGCTTTTTTATTCCATTTAAATTTCGTATCGTGTCGGTCGGACATAGTTCAATTTTTAATTTGCCTGAAGGCAAATAGGTTACGGATTCTTTAAAATGCCCGTATCGTTAATCATTTTCTTTATTTTGTTAAGGAACATTTTTAAAATTTGGCATCCTATTTATAAACGCAGTTTCATTGCGTAAACACCTTAAAAATATGCCGCCAAAAATTGACGAAAACAATTAAGGCTTTCACAAATAGTTTACTATTAACAATGAAAAAAAAGAAATTATACGTAGGCAATGCATGGATAGCAAAAACCCAGATCCCAGTTCCTAATTCCCGGAGAATTTGGAATAGCCCGGACATTGTTTTAGCATACCATGTTCGCCAGAAATAAAGGTGTAAATATTCGCAACACTTCTAACGTAATGGAGTACTACACCTTATTTGTTAATGAACTTTGTGTAATTTTTACGACGATGTTTTTAGTGAATTAAGCATTGACAATAAGATATGCCGCTTTATTAATTTATAAAAATCAAGGATTGTTCAGATTGAAACCAAACGTTTAAGTATAATAAGTAATATTTAATATTAACAGTTCAATAGTTCTTACTATTTAGATAAAACAAAATAGTTTTGTGGTAGCTTATAAATAAGTTACATTTCGATGATCACGGTGACCAAAAAACATATAAATTATCATCACCCTAGAATCTAATGATCGGTAAGGTAATGAAACTATGGTGAAAAGTGGTATTTTTTTTGTCAATAAAAGTACATGTTGCATACCCTCCCCCAAATCTTTGTGCACGCCTCTGATAACAATCACTTCCAGAGACCGCGAAAAAAAATTTTCTTGGCTTAAGATCACCTTTTGAGACATCATCACAAAATCACAATAAAGACTCAAAGAAAATCATGTCAAAAGCGTGTTTTCTTTCCTATTTGCTGTTCCCAGTTTATTTTAGAGTCAAAACTGGGACGTGCCGCACGTGACCCATATGTACAACACTCGAGCTACCACTTGAGCTCGACTAATGAAAACATTCCGACTCTGCAAATGCAAATAAATCGCCCGTTTCTAAACACTACTTGATGTGACGCAAAAGTAATTTAGTTTTAGCGTTAGTTCACATACGACCATGTAAACAAAACCGCGGGTCTGAGGGGTTGGGTGGGAAAGCACTTGCAGCGGGCGGCAGCTTATGAGAACGAAAACGAACTTTTAGAAAAAATATTTTGGAAATCTGACCGTATTAATTAATATAATAATTTTTGGTTATCCACATGCAGGTCATAAATGAAGTAAAAATAAAGGACGATAACGACTTCTCCATAAGTTAGGGCTGGATTCTTTAACATCAAATGTAGTATAAAATATATAACTCTTTTTACAATAACTCGTCTTTCTTAATTAGGCCTGAACCAAACGTTGGAGACTAGGACGGCATATTGAAAGGAGGCGGGCTGTGACATTTTTTTTCAAAGAACCTAGTGCGTCGGATTGTTGGCTATTACTTTCTGCAGATATATCAAAGGTCAATGATTTACCTACCTTCCGATGTATGGTGGAGCGAGAGATAATAAATATCCTATCTTGCTATAATATATTAAGGGTAACCCATCTTATTATGTCTTTTACCAAAGATCATCAACCTCCAAAATCTTAAACCGAATGCACTAATGTACCTTTTCCGTATGATGTGCGGAAGATGTACGGATCATTTGTTATTTTAAATACATCAAACAAAACCACTAACGCCTATGTACTATGTGTGTTATCCGGAAGGAAGGAGTCTGTATTTTAGTATGTCATGTTCATTATTTTTAATAAAATTATCATGTCGTTCGCCTTTCGCATCGTAGCAAGCTATAAGTTCTTTTATATATTTATTAATATTCTAGGAACTCACTATGAATAAAAAAATAAACCAACCCTGATGTAATAAAAATGTCTACTCCTATTTAATAGACTCGTAAAAAATATACTTAAAATTAATAGGTTTTCTCATTATACAAACCATTAACTAGAATAGCTAAAGAACCCTTAAAACTAAACGGGTCACATTTATAAAGTTTTTATTCATGTCTCCAGTTCATTTGTGATGTCATAAAAAATCCTTACCATAATGAGATAAAAAAAAAAATCAACGATTCGGTTCATATCCTAATAGGGTCCGATGGCATAGAGCTCTTTTCACACTTTATACTCCTAATATTATAAACGGGACAGTTTTGAAGATGTATGTATGTTTGGTACTCTTTCACATAAAAACTATTTAACTTTTGGAATTTTGTATATAGATAATTCTAAACTATTTGGAATTTTGTATATAGATAATTCTTAGCCTACATCATTAGGTATATGTATAGTATATATACACTATTTTTCATTTTTCATTCATTCATCAGCCCTTTTTATGTCCCCACTGCAGGGGTTCAGGCCTTCCTTATGGATAGTTAAGGAGGATGGGCCATGACCCTCCACGCTGGCCCAATGCGGATTGGAGGGTATTAACGACTGCAAATGCAGCCGGGACCAACGGCTTAACGTGCCTTCCGAAGCACGGAGTAGCTCGAGATAATAATTTTTTGGTCACCCATCCCGTGACCGACCCTGCGAAAGTTGCTTAACGACAACGATCGCGGGCCGCGGCGCTTAACCACTACGCCACCGTGCTACCCATATAGTGTTATATAGGCTATACGTCTTAGTTAGCTCGTCTTAGAGACCACGCGGGAGAAGCCGCTGGCGAAACACTAGTATACATCTTATATATTTACTTTTAGCTTTGTTTGAAGTTTATTTTATTTTTAATATTTACATACATAATAAAGAATTCGAGGAAATTCACGAGATCATGCAACAGCCAATGTTATTTTAAGGACCTTCTTAGAAACCAATTTATGCATAAATGCAAGGTGCATAAATGCAAGTGTAAATAAACGTTTATGTTCCTTTATTTCATTAGCTGACAATTCCGCGTAAATCTTTTTTGATCTCTTTGAAGTCGGTTACAAGGATATAAAGTACCTACGTATTGACAATCCGATACCTTTATTATTTTAAATTGTTATCTTGCAGGTTTCCTATAACACAAATTGGTTCGTTGCTTTGAAGGCAAAAGAAATAGTTTATTTCTTTATTTCAATAAATAATACTTTTTGAAAATAGACTGAATTCAAATCTGACTAAAGAATTTCCTTTTTTTTTCCTGCCATATTTTGAATCAAAATAAAGTATTTTTTAATTAGTAGTAGCTGTTTTCCCGCGTCTTCGCCCGCGTAAATTATTATAGCCAATGTCATCCGTGAGTTGAGGCGTACCGTAGGTGAAAGATTTTCGTGATCTTATTTTCGAAGACTATAAACCTACAAAAAATAAATAAAATTATAAAATAGCTATTTATATTATTAAGTAGGTAGAGGTAACAAAATATTGAAAAAGCGATTTATTCGATGTTTTTTTTTTATAAAATAAAAAATAAATAAAAATGATATCTTAACTTTAGAACAGACATAGTATAGTACGACGATCGGATGCGATCATTGGTTCTCTTCAATGATAAAAAATGTTGTCTAAGTATTTTAGTTATTTATCAAAAAACTTCAATTTAATCATAAAAATAAAACTGATAGTCGGGTCAATTTCAACAAGTCCCTTAAAATCTTCATTTCCATGGATTTTTTTTTCTTTAAAGATTTAAAGAAAACGAAAACGTTTTTTTAAAGTTTTCGATAATATATGTATTCTTGCTTAATATCTAACAGATAACTTAAAAACTGAACTAGATATACTAGTTTCAAAATCTTGTGCCACGGCAATGAAATATGCAAGCACGGCAATGAAACAAAAGTCCACGACAATGAAAGAACTGTGTGCCACGGCAATGAAATCAATCAACGGAAATGAAAATCCATATTAAACATGCGTAATTAATATTTTATAAACTTACACTTGATTCACAATGTTTACTATCCTCCTAATATTATTTTTATAGTGAACTAACTACACCTGCTCACAAAATATGATATTATATTTTGCGAACTAAGTACCTATTTGTAATTTATCTGCGTAAAAGGTAAAGGAGTAAAAAGTTAATAGAATAAAAGCAGAATCATTTATTTCAATTCTTCTACAAAAAAATATTAACAAATAGGATTTTCAAAAGATGCAATAGCAATTGCATGAACTACAAACAACTAACATAACACAACATGATTTTTCAATTTGCACATCAATGCAAAGCAAAACGATAACATTTTTAAAGTCTAAAGATAAAATCTAGTCCACCATCTCTCTTCGTTTTTGTTCGTTCCTTTACACGCTGTATACGTGTGCTAGGGTATCTAAAGATCAATATTTATGGTTCACGTGGAAACATTTTTTTGTAGTTGACTGTACAGTAAAACTCATCACCTGTATTACATGTAAAGATGTTTTCTTTGCTTAACCATACCATGGCGATGAAAACAAAAGTCACGGAAATGAAACATCTGACCACGGCAATGAAACTAACTTGTTTTACAAGGCATGGCAATGATTTTTTTTTCATTTCCGTGTCTTTTTTTTCATTACCATAGCAAATTTTGCCCACGGAAACCGCGGAAATGAAAGCATAGCGATGAAAACCAAGGCAAAAATATAAAATAACAAAAAATGTATTAATTATTCGACGTTATAAATATTTCACAAATAAACAGAACAGAAATGGCGAATATCAGAATACTTAATCAAGAGGATAAACTTATTCAAATAGAAGTTATACCTAGACACGTCGATGAAAGAAAAAGTGTCCAGTGATTGAAAAACTGAATACTTACATTTATGGCCCAAAAACGCAGGCACATATGTAAGTCCTTCCAGGCCGGGCACATAGGCGACACTAATATACATACATTTAGCGCACAAAATGGGTAACCGCACGCCGTTAGATAAAAAAAAAACTAAAACAAGCTTAGGCCACGTCGATGAAAGGAAGTTCTGGGACAAATGGATTTTTATTGCCTATTCGTTTTATTGTTTAAATATTTGAATAAATGTATTCCGTAACAATACTTTAACTATTCACGTATGAAATAAAAGTATGATATAATATAAATAACCAATAGATTTTTATCAATCAAGTATAATACAAATCAAGGTGGATTGTGGACAAACACGGGAATGAAATATTTCGAGGTTTAGTAATTTTTAAGTAAATACTCATTAATTCCATTAATGTAATATTTAGTGCTCCACATAATTCACTATTTCACCTAATCAGAAAAAAATATTAGAACGTTATAACTAGGTTTTTTAATACCGATTTCATCGATGCCACGCAATTTTTTGTGTCGGGAAATCCACCCAGTCGCTGTAACTATACATATAACTGCTGCCGATAAAAATTGTATGGCACCGCCATAAGTTTACTATAATGCATGTGTTTATTCAGAAACAGCACAAAAATCATTATTATACACACCTTTAAACAAATCAGTTCCTCTATTTTCTTATTAAATTGAAAAAAAAAATAACAATTAGAAAGTATTCCCTAATTGTAACTGGGATTTATAAGGGTTGATGTCGTGACAACGATTAAGTCTTTAATTAAATGCCCATGACAGCCTGTGCATGACAGCTTATTTACATTTTCACTGAAAAATAATAGTTATAATAGCTTAATTGAATGACAAAACTCCGGAGGCTAAAAGGGTCAATACCATGAAAATAGGGCGGTCACACACTTTAACAGTTAATTATTGGATTTTATATACTAATATTATAAACTACTGGCCCGATAAAAAAAATAAAGGCTATATTTTTTCACGAAAAAAGCAAATAAAGGGAAGAAATTGGGAGTGAAAGTTTGTATAGGGAATTAAAACGTTGCCATAGTAACTATTGTTTACTATTCAATTTGTCATTGTAATTATATTATTCGTTTCATGATATGAATCGGTATTCAAAGAAACAGTTCCCTAGAAACCATGCGGGCGAAACCACTGGCAGAAAGCTAGTTCATTATAATTTCCGAATATTCTTCGTACTTCGTCGTATTTCGAATAGTCGTAAAGGTAATATGGGCAATTTTGAGTGCGATTTATGAACACTTTCTTTATTTTTCCCAACTGGTAAAACCTTTTTAGCAGATTTGAAAAAAGAGGTAAATGAAATTTCATAATTATTCTTTTTTTGTCTGATTGATTAGCTTCCGATTTAGAGAACAGCAGAAGTTTTATCATAATCGGTTAAGCAGTTTTAAGATATAAAATATTGAATTAATTATAAACCGACCGAGGAACACACAAAAAAAGAATGAAATAAAATGATTCGAAAAACTTTATATTGATAAAACAAAATTAAACATGAGATTAATTGTACACCAAGACCGTTCATCACATCTAAATTATAAAAGGGTACTTTTTATCTCAATTATTTATCTCGATATAATAAAGAGCTACAGCAAATCATTTGGATTGCACCATAATAGCAGTCAAAGTTTATCTAAAAATTTTGACAACTGTCACGCTGACTATAACATTGACTGAGGAATGCGTTGCATCCTCTTTCTTGGCATTGTAAATGATAACTTAAACCAGCGAAGCCTGTGCAGTTATAATTAACAGTTAAAATATGACGTCATCTAACAACTGCCAAATGGTGCAACTGATTATTTGCTTAATCGGTACTTTAAAATTTTGTGCAACCGCGTCTAAGTATGTATCAAGCCTTATTCCAATATAGCGATGACAGTACGTGTAGACTAACCCCCGCTCAGGGTGCGCCCTCACGCACTGACCTCGGTCTAACTGTGTTACTTAGTATATCCAGCAAAGCAGAAAAATAGACACATTTAATACTATTTATATTAGTAGGGTAAGTGCTAGTCCGAACCGCGTACTCGGGGTTCTTTACCATTATCTACAAAACGGCAAAAAAAATTAAGTCCGTTGTATGAGAGCCCCTTAATAATTTATTTTTTTATTATTTCTTGTTATAGTGGCAATAGAAATAAATCTTAAGTGAACATTTCAACTGTGATTTGATAGTAATCAAGGTGCAAGAAATACAGCCTGGTGACAGACGGTCGGGTAGAGGAGTCTTAGTAATATGGGTTTACCATTTCGGTAAAAATTACAGAAGATAAAAACTCTTTTCGAAGCACATCCCTCCAGCTGGCCCAATGTGGATTGGGAATATTAACGACTGTAAATGCAGCCAGAATCAATGACTTCACGTGCCTTCCTAAGCACGGAGTAACCCGATATAATTTTTTGGTCACTCATCCCGTGACCAACCCTTGTCACGGGATGGGTATTCCTCATTAATTTATAGGTGAAAACTAAGTTCATTCTCTAATTTTAAAATCACATATCGCAATCGATTTCAAAAGTATAGTTGTTAGAGCCTTTTTCCAATCACGAGAAAAGTACTGAGTATGACGGTTCTATTGTTGATCAAAATTGTGACGACAAATGTTTGAAGTTGTCAGACAGACAATATATTTTAGATTGTATTCTTGTGAAGGCGGAGTGTGTCGTTAGAGTAAAGGCTATGTCACTTTTTAGTGATAGATATAAATGGTGGTAGATGAAGAAAAATGAGGGAAAATAAGGAAGATTTAAACTAGTAAGAAGACATTTGACGGAAAAAATTGTAGAAGAAGGTATACCGCAGCAAAGTATTAGACGGGCTGGAATAATAAAATGTTCGACGAATTGATATAAAATAATGCCGAATTCAGACTTCGGAGTTGATGGTCTTAGGCGATCGGCTAACTCGTTATCTGATAATTCTATCTAATGTAAATAAATATGTTTGAAACAGACATTTTGTGTGTCAAGTTTTGAAATAGGTCTGCATTTCAATTTTAATTTAGTAAAACTTGATGTACAATTCGGAAAACTACAACAATCAAAACCATTGATTAAATAAATAATAATAAAACACAAACATAATACGGATGTAGACAGTAAACGAAAGTAGATCCTTATTTTTCTGGTAGTGTTTAATATAGTATTATGCATTAGTTTTATGCTTATTATATATACAGTATTGTTTTAATTAATTATGAAAAAAAAACAATATTACATATACTCGTTGTCACGTGACCGCAAATAGAGCGTGACGTCACGCCCCTCTTACTCATATCAGAATTTAGAGAAATAAACCTTATGCTTACAGAGAACGATATTGGCAGGGTATTTATTACTATGATATTGGTATCAGACGGCCGTGACGTCATAGCGACGCCATGACACAAGTGGCGTTCTCGTAATATATAATATAAAGTATCATTCATATATATTTTTTTTTATTTCATGTATATTTATAAAATAAAAATATATTACAAGTTGTCTACACCCCTATTGAACATAATAATTAAACGTTTTTATTGCTACGACTAACTAAACGTTTAGTCGTAGCTAGAAAGCGAGGCAGTTGTACTGCAGAGAGACAATCGAGAGTTATTAATTAAATGGTATAAAATAATAATAATGATAAGTTGAGAGCAATATACTTCATCAGCTTTCATTCACTTTTTATTACCTGGTAGACGCATTTACTATGTAGGCATCATAATAGTATTCTGCTTACCTGTAACAAAAAAAAAACGAAACATCATTATTTTTTTCAACAGCTTTAGTTTTAGATAAAGATCTTTCACTTGACTGTTTTTTTTTCGGAGAGCTCGTAATAATTAAAAATTTACTTATATGGAAAGATAAACTTTTATAACATTAATTTTATTTTATCTCGCGTGTATCTTCTATGGATATTAGTTTTCTTTTTCGTGTTTTTTTTTGTCTCTTTCTTATTTGATTCATTTTTTTAGACCCTTATTATATTCTCACGATCTCTCGAAGATTTGCTGGAAGAAAACTCATGTTTTACTTAAGCACCTTTTGTATAGAAGTTCCTAATAATGTTAGTTATCTGAAAAAAAAGTGTAAAATAAAAAATCTTTTTCCAGTTAACAACTAACGACTAATTGATTTATTTATATCTGTTTGTGAAGATGAAATGTTTCTGGCGATATTAGCGTCGCGTGTGTTCGTAAATCACATATAGTTGGCAGTATTTATGAAATGATGACTTTTAAAATTCTTTGTTTGTACTTATTTATTTTAAGAATATTGACGTATTAGTGTTGGATATAAAGTAAAGGTGAGATCATATGGATGAAGGGAAGTAACCAAATATGAGTTCCTTTTTCAATTACTAGTAATAGACGAAAAAAAGAAAATTTTCAACAAGTTCAGCGAATACGTAATCCGCTTGCTCATATTTGCGGACGTTTGGCTTACTTCACAGTTTATTATAATTCTATTCTTTTAAGAATTATTTTGAACTGACTTCTGATATTCCATATCTTCCAATAGTTCGTATTTGATCACTTTCCTCTACGTTAAAAGATGGATCTTCGCAATTTCATTAATTTGAGTATGGTAAATTGAGCATAATTTTTTCAAATAAAAGTATTCGTATTCTTTGAGCTTATAATGTAATAATATTAATGTTTAATTCATGTAATCTGTGGATTTGTAAAATTAAAACATATCCAATTCTCGAAAGATATAGGTACTTTAAACACTGAAATAAGTTTTAGGAGCTAGTTTACTGGTTAAATATCAGTCTTACAATGTTTTTACTGTCTTACCGTTTACTCGGTTATTTTATACCATTACTAGTTTACGTGTTCAAGAATGGAGAAAAATTAAAAAGGCTTACCTCGGTGCGGTAGAGAACGGCGAAGAAGAAGAATACTGACTGTTTTTCCGTGGCCACACCACATGTTTTCTTTATTAAATAAATTTAATTTTAATCAGTGCTATAAATAAACAAGGTGTAGCGTCAGAGTTAACGACGCTAAAATTGCAATTTTAGTATTAATCCAAATTTATATTATACAGAGAATAAGCAAACCTTCTAGGAGTAAATATTACTCTCGTAGAACCTCGTATTAGGTTAATCTTTGCTAAGTCTCTGTTTAATAATATGAATTTTGACTAATACTAAGTGCAGTCTCAGCGTTAATTTACTCCAACGACGTTAAAGCTTGTTTATTAATAACACTGTAATTGTTGTTATAAAAAAGAGCAATCTGCATTAAATTCACCATAGAAACTTAACTTGTGGCAAATCATATTCCTCCGTAAAAAATTTCGTAAAAAGAGTTCAAATTTTTCAGTTCACGTCTTAAACATATAATCCATAGATTATTCAGGTAATTTCGACAAATACAAATCTTATCTATATATCGCTTTATTATTTACCAGAGCAGAAAATCGGAAATCCGAAAAAATAGACCAACAAAAATATTTCAATATTTTCTGTTACGAAACAGGCACGTATTCTGCATCTGTTCCGGAGCAGATTGCATTTTCCGTTCAACTAGAATCACTTTGGCTGTCTTGAGCATCGTTCTCGGATGCAGTCTTGCATTGTATTCTAATGGAATCCTGGTTTCATGTAGATTACGTGATTTATATTACTAACATTATAAATGCGAAAATGTTCGATGTTGTTTTGGTAATTAATTCATTCATGTAAAATCGGTCCTGTGGTTTCGGAGCCCATTTAATGGAAACAAAGAAAGAAAGATTCTTTAGATTATAAAAGTTTTATTAGTTTAGATTCGATTATAGTTATTTAAGTTGAGGTATAAGTTTATCTTAGACATCAAATTAAATAAAAACTAAGTTTCATTGAATGTTTCAAAATGAAAATAACCCAATTTTACTGAAGCATGACATTTGAAACTAATAAAATCCGTTACGAATAATGTAGGTAAAATAATATTTTCACCGTTTTTCTTAACTTTCATAACCTTTTGTTTGTTGAAACAATAACATAAAAATGTATAGGCACCGTCCATTGCAACGAGGTGTGACCGAGTATCGACGGAAGGAAGGGACATCATAAGCCCATTAGGGCTAATGCGCCGGTCGGTGCAATCTTCTACCGTTTTATGGGC
This sequence comes from Diatraea saccharalis, assembly GCA_918026875.4. Taxonomy (NCBI): domain Eukaryota; kingdom Metazoa; phylum Arthropoda; class Insecta; order Lepidoptera; family Crambidae; genus Diatraea; species Diatraea saccharalis. Next base: position 12,669,167 of record OU893337.1, read on the forward strand.
TCCTGGTACTTGCGTGATGGAATGAGTAATTCTAGTTAGTTTTTTTTTTTTTAACAAAAGCGGTGTTTTTTTTAGCTAAATAATAAGAGTTTAGTAATTTTTTAAGTTTCTGTCATAAAGTCGAGAAAAACCGCATTGCTTCTAAAAAAATCGGCTATAAACTCGACGTCTAGCTCAGCGCTGTAAGAGCATAGAGGTTGAATTAAATGAAACGTTATTAAAAAGATAATAAAATAAAGGTTTTATTTCATTGAACCTGTATGCTGTGACAGTGTTGTTTGAGGCGGTTTTTACTAAAGAATAGAAAAGCTTCTTTGACCTATTTTAAGAAAGAGTGACTTTGCCAAATCCATTTAATATTTGTGTATTGAGCGCATAACGTTTATAATAAAATCTAAGCTGTATATTTAAATTTGAAGTTTGAATCAAAAAAGTATTTTACTTAATATTTCGCAATTGTCAAACTCGTTCTTTAAGTAACCGAACTGATATAATCAACGCACAGTTGGTATTTAATAGATACGGAACTAAAAATATTTACGTAATTCTTTCTAAAAAACTTATATAAACATTGTCAAACTTCTACAAACAGCTTTTATGTTGTCCGCAAAAAACGGTAGAACAAACTTCGCGTACATTTTTTTAGAAAGACGTAAGATTTTAAGTGCAATATAAACAAACATTACTTTATAATAACGGTACGGTTATACAGACTTAATCTTAGTTTAACAGGATGGGCGTTGGTGGAGCTCGACCCGTGACGCCTACGAAAGCCTCTAAAATGTTACAACAAAAACTCAACTTTATGCGTCTTGTTGCGGACAAAAACGTTTTGTTTCTGCTAACTAGATAAAATTTTAGAATTTTTTGTTGCATCGTTACAACCGGTTGTGCTATTATATCTGTTTCTTATTTGGATCGACATTATTATAAACAAGAATAACATGACAGGTTTTGTAGTTGGCCTGTTTCTCCGGGTATTCCTTGCCAGTTACCGGATCTCGGACTATGCGAAGGGTGCAATGGAGGGTTTCGACGGGTAGACTGCTCTGCTATTTTTCGCGGCTGGAAGATCCCAGACTAGTCGGCCTCTCGTCCAGCAGATCTATTCTGCTTGTGTTTTAATAATAATTGCATCTCTATAGAATCTCAACGACTTACATTATATCATTGTACTATACAAGTCAATGATCATGTTAGAAATTTAGGTGTAGGGAGGGGGAGTCCGGGAGACTTGCCCAGATGGGAGAGTTGAACCACTTCTCAAAATTCAATGTAAATTGCAAGCTAATGAAACATTAACACAGTCGTAGATCATGTATGGAAGACCAATAATGTATGTGTCACTATTGCACAAAATACCTGGTTTGTTTAGATTTTAAGTTGCGAAAAGTGTTTTGGTCACTACAAAATAAATTTTAAACAATTAGTAGTTTTGAGATACTGGCCGTGTTTATCGATGTTAGTATTGTCTATTATTTTTATCGTGTTTGCTGATTATTCTAGTTTGAAGTATGTTATTTTTTGTAACAGTAATTGAATACCTTTTCTGCAATGAAAATGTTATGTCGAAGTGATGTATGCGGGAGAGTTGAACCACTGTTCTTGTTGAAGACATCAGTGGTTAATTATACCATCTGTGGTGATGATTCTTCTGCCATAATACTACTTGCACTCGATTAAATATTATAAATGTTAATAAAACAAGTGAACAGAAGGCAAATAACATTTAGAATAGTTTATATAATTTTTGAGAATAACGATAAGTATAAATTCCAAATAATAAATATATGAAAGCAAAACTACGCAAAAGACTCTAATAGAAAGATGAAACTAAAAAAAAAACAGAAATTACTAAAACCCCTGATAATGAGTTTCCTCAGACTTTTGATCATATTTCATATCCATTTCCCATTTTTACTTCCAATCGGCTTAGCAATTTACAGTATTGAAATATTTAAAAACTAACGATGCAAATACAAGTCTATATAAATTACACATGAATTAAAATTATAATCTAGTCTCTATGACAAATCTATACGAAGATATGATAATTCAAGTAAAAAGAGGTTCAAGTCTCCCGGACTTCCCCTATATATTGATAAAAATTTAAATTGAGATGTGCAACTCAAAGAAATGAGTCGTAAACTATTTGTATCTGATGGGTCTTTAAGAAGGCTTTGCAATTTCTTGAAACTAAAATCGTGCTCACACAATCTCTTTTGGTGCCTATTCTTGATTATGCCGATGTCAGCTATCTTGATCATACAGAAATGCAACTGATCAAGCTAGAGTGCCTTCAAAACTTTTGCATAAGATTTATATTTGGATTACGCAAATATGATCACGTTTCCGAATTTCGAGAAAAACTCAAGTTGCCTATTCGATTTCGCCGGAATGCACATATTTTAAAAATTCTATTTAGTTATACTTTTAATCTTCTTATCCCAAAGATCGTTTCAAATTCGTCAAAGAATCCCACCCCCTCTTATCGAGATCATCGAAAAACTTGCATTTAGTTTTACGATAAATCTTTTACCGTCCACGCTGTACGCTTATGGAATGCGCTACCTTTGACGATTAAAAAGCTAAATCTATTTATATATTTAGGAAACTTGTTAGAGAGCACTACTTGTCCATAAACGTATGAATATATGTACTAATATGTTTATTGTTATTATATTATAGTATAAATAAGTTTATTATAAAATTTAAATTATAACTTAAAGGGGCCGTCCATTAATCACGTGATGTTCTTTTTCAGTATTTTTTAACCCGGGGGGGTTATATTTCGCCCCTTGTTATATTTCGTGATTTTTTATGAACTCCTCCCTCCATTCGATCCTCACGTGATTAATAAACGACCCCATAGTAATAAAAACAGTCTATAATTCTATGTTTATACATTTTTTATAGGTACCCACCATTAGGTCTTTTATATTAAATTCAATCCCAAGGTTGCTTGGAAAAGGACAAGGCCGCCAATTGTACGTCTCCTGTTTTCGTCATATAAGTGTATTTTGATTTGTGTGTACAATAAAGAATATTCTATCTATCTATCTTTGTACCATAAGTCCAATATTATTTGTTCAATGTCTTTCTAACTTATTAGTGGTAACAGATATACAATGATATGGGACTTCACTTCAGGTACATAGTACAGTGGCAAAATAATATTCAATTAAAATGCGATTAGTAAACATAGCAGAATAGGCCTGCAAGTCGATGAAGTGTTAAACCAATCGAAAGACTCTATAATTGCTGAAATCACTGACCAAACGATGTATCAACATTATTTTTTTCTCTTGTGAACCTAAACAAATAACCTTTCATATAAAAAAGGATTGTGACAAGTAGTGACCTAGTTACTAACAAAGGGACGACACACAAAAAACAACAGCTGGTAGTGACGTCACTGAACCCATTCATAAATTTAATTTCTGAGTAACAATTATATTTTGTAGTAAAATAGGTAGTAAGAGTTATTAATAAGGTCATACTAGAGTCGATATAGAGAATATATTTCGCATGCTAGTATAGAAAACAAAAATGCAGTGAAGTATGATGAGTGACGCCGCCTTCTTTTAAGATTATAAAATCTAAAAATACTTAACAGAGAATTTATTTCTGTGTGACAGTAGCGATGGCCTACATAGGATACATGGTACCTTGTTGACGTAGAAGCATAGTCTTGTTTAAACTTTTTTTAGATGTCTTTTTTAATTAAAAATGTATTTAGATAGGGGCTTTAAAGTGTCTACTGCGTAATAACTATTATAAATCAAAACTTCTTGCTTTATTTATAAAACATATTTTTCGGTATTTGTTACGTTTAGAATGTATTAGAAACTAGCAGTGCCCGCGACTTCATCCCAGTAGAAAGTAGCCTAAGTTACTGCTTATTACAAAAGCTGTCAGTCTATGAAAAACCCGTTAAAATCGATCCAGCCGTTTAAGAGAATAAAACAGAAAAAAATGTAAAAACATGATATTTTGATACAAGTAAATGATATTTTGGTGTAGGCACTGCAATTTTATTTATTTATATAGATTTATGAAATAGACTACCAAAAATTCAGGAAAACATAGCAAAGACAGAAACTTGAATAGAATTTTCATAATAGACGAAAGTTGCCTACGTCCATTTTTTACAGTCAAAAGACATTTGGAATGGACATTTAAAAAATGTTGCACCATTCAAAAGTTCACTATTTTATTTTTGTTTTTATTTTTCCAAACTTGATCAAATATAATAAAATGAAATAATTTTCTCCTAGTTCTTGTTTACTAAACGAAAGTATCAAATGTCTCAGGTACACCTGAAATTTTAATTTGCGTTTACCCTCCGAAGGTCCGGCCTTGACACTGAGAATGCTTTAATTATACGAATTCCACTGGTGTCGTGTTGCCTTAATTTGGCTGGCTCGGCATGCGACAGAATTGTGTAAAGTAAGCTTACATCCGCGTCTTTGTATGCGTAATATTCGAGAATATTTTCTATTTATTTAACACTTTACCATCCCAACAAAAAATTTATAGATCTTTTTGCTCTTTTTGAAGAGTTATCCCCAAAACTCCTCAGCTCTTTGTAGGGTTCCTATACCTTTGGTTACAAATCGGAATCCTTACAAGGACCACTCGCATATCTTTCCATCTATCTATTAGTTAATTAACTCCGAAACTACTGAGTTGATACGATATGTAAATCGGGGAGACACAAATTAGTACAAAATATAATATAAATACAAGCGTAAGACCAAGGCTTCTAAGTGGCAGCATATCAATAAAATAAATACAGGCATTCTTCCGATAATTAGCATAAAACCTTAATTGTTTTTTTTTTATACATAAAAATTATCATGTAGAAAAACTCATCCAGTTACTAAAATCCTATTGGTAATACTTAATAGCTGAGCAGCGTAGTGGATATACGCCGCGGCCCGCAATCAATGTTGTCCATCAACTTTCGCAATGGTTGGTCACGTAATGGGTAACCAAAAAATGTTTGTCTCGAGTTATCACATGCTTCGGAAGGCACATTTAGCCGTTGGTCCCGGCTGCATTTGCAGTCGTTAATATCCCCCAATCTGCATCGGGCTATTGTGGGAAGTCATGGCCCATCCTTCATAACCATCCTTAAGGAAGGCCTGAACCCCTGCAGTGGGGACGTACAAAGGCTGGTGATGATGAATACTTAATCTCATTGGTACAGACAGATGCGGTGGACAACTTTATTTTTATAAAATGTTAGTATTAATCTGAAATATTTATATATAAACAATAAGAATGAATAAACATTATACCTGATTCGGAAAATTTCGAATCGTTTTTATTATTTTGTTTACATCATCATATCAGTGCGTCAGAGACAGTGTCAGGTCGTACCTCCGTTATATCATAATTAATAAAAAAAATCTTTCTTTAGTCTTTGGAGTCTCGTCGATGATGATTGAATGTGCTGATTACTCGGCTACGAAGGCCATGAACTACCCATGCTTATTAAACCGAGACCAGGAAACAAGATATTATTTACTAGACGGCAAGTTATGTAATGTAGTTAACAATTTCAAATATCTTATTTGTATGTATGTAATTTATTTATACCAAAACTAACACTAGCTCTTCTTCAAAATTGACACTTTATAATATTAATTATTCGCAAAGCTTTATTTCAAAAGCGTAATGTACAACCCTCGACTGCAAATTTACTCGCATATTTATCAGTTTTCCCTATAAAAAGAGTAATAAGAAGAAATCGACAAAATTATGAGTTATAAACTTCGTGTTTTTTTTTCTATTGTGAAGATTTCATATATTCATATTTTGGCTATGACTAATAAACCCTTAGAATTATGATGTATTTTTTTATTTTGAATTACAGTTTATTTATATAATACCAGTAATTTTGGCTTTACGAGCCTTCTTGATCACTCTGCTTAAGAATTACCATTCGTTTTAAACAACAATTATCGATTTAATTTTCAAATCAAGACATGTATAAGTTTTTAAAATTGAAATTGACGTAAGTGTATCAGTTGTGTAGTCACTCAAGTTAAAACAAAAGTCCAGTCAAATGAGTTTTATGCCTTAACCAGTTAAAAATTTATTGTATACATTTGGCCTTTTGACTGAGGTGCTTAAAACCTTTGTTAAAATATGTGGCAACAATGTAATCCCACCATAATTTAATATTGTCTGTTGGCAATACTGTATCGCTCTCTCTAGTCAATAATTAAAAAGTGTAATGGTCGTTTTTCTCAGTAAAATAAAAACATTTCGTTAAATTAAAACTGTAACATTTATTTTATTACAACAGGTTATGGGCCCAGGCACATAGCTGCATAAAATAAATAAATAATTACAGGAAGTAAAACTCTAGTGATTGTAATATTCACATTCCGTTTGCGGCTTAGCAAAAGTGAGGTTAAGTTTTGCGCGGCAACGTGAAGTTGGACGAAAAAAAAATTTACTACTTGCGTTGCAAGGAAGGATAGCGAAATGGAAGTAAATCTAAATTCTAATACTGGCTTGATGAGGCTAGAGGGAGCTAACAATTGGAACATCTGGAAGTTCCAAACCACAGTTTTGCTACGTGGTCAAGGCTGGCTAGATGTTGTCGAAGGAAAAGCTTTAAAACCTGAAGATCCCACTGAGAGAACCGCTTGGGAAAATAAAGATGCGAAGGCGCAGACACTACTGGTCACTAGGATGACTGAAAATGTGATGCTACACATTATTTCATGTTCTACTTCAGCTGAAATATGGAGGAAGTTACAAAGCGTCTACGAACAGAAAACAGAAACAAATATCCATATAATTCAGCAGCGCTTCTTTCAATACAAATTTGAGATTGGTACTGAAATGTCTACATTCTTATCTAAAATCCAGGAATTACAAAATCAACTGAAGCAGTTAGGAGAAGGTGTTTCTGATAAATTTGTGATAACTAAAGTATTGATGTCGCTACCAAATGAGTACAAACATTTTGTTTCTGCTTGGGAGTCAGCCCCAGACAATAAACAAACAATGGACAATTTAGTTGCAAGATTGCTGATAGAAGAAGAAAGATTGAAAGAAAAAGGTGGATAACCTTCACATTCAGGCTCATCTGCGTTCGTTGTTAAGGACAGAAAGAACATAAGGTGCTTTAAATGCAATAAAATGGGACATTTTCTTAGTGAGTGTAAAAGTAACTATAAAAGTGAAGGTCAGAACAAGTGTTTTTATTGTGGCAAGAGTGGACATAACAAGTCACAGTGCTGGCATAAGAAAAACAAGGAACAAAAGAAAAGTAACGCATTTGTTGTGTCAAACTCATTAACAGAATATAGTCAATCACAGTGGTTAGTGGACACAGGGGCCAGTGAACACATGTGTCGTGATCGTGGACTTTTTACATCATTTACGGACACCGAACATGAGTCAGTGATCGTAGGTAATGGTGCGGCGATTAGTGTTCTAGGCTATGGACAGATGGCGGTAGAGGTATTTGACGGGAGTGATTGGGTCAACACAACCATCGACAAAGTTCTTTTTGTCCCAGAATTAAAAACAAATCTATTCTCTGTGAACTGTGCGTCGGATAGAGGATATGTCATGGTGACAGATGACAACTCATGTCAATTTTATAAGGATAACAAAGTCTGTGCTATTGCAAAACGTGTTGGAAGTTCATATTACTTAGAATTGCGGAACAAAAACAAAGTGGCTAATGTGGCTAAGAAAGTTAAAACTACTTTGCAAGAGTGGCACGAAAGGTTAGCACATCAAAACTATGAACATGTAAGAAAAGTACTGTCGAAAAATAACATTGATGTGAAACAAACCTCAGTAACGAAATGTGAGAGTTGTTTACAAGGAAAAATACACCGGTTGCCATTCGGGAATAGTGAAACTGTTACTACTAAAACATGTGAACTAATTCACGCGGATACCTGCGGCCCGATGGAGGTTACGTCAGTTGGTGGCTCGAGGTATTTCGTTTTACTGAAAGATGATTTCTCCAACTATAGAACCGTATACTTTGTGAAAAATAAGTCAGAGATAAAGAATTGTATTGAAGATTTCATTAACAAGGCAGAAAATATGACAGGAAATAAAATAAAAATGTTCAGAACAGACAATGGTCTTGAGTTTATTAATAAAGAAGTCCAAGAAATATTTAGTGAACGTGGCATACTACATCAAATAACTGTCCCCTACACCCCTGAACAGAATGGGAAGGCCGAACGAGAAAATCGGACCTTAGTTGAGGCTGCCAGAACAATGCTGAATGCAGGAAATGAGCTGCCGAAATCTCTATGGGCAGAGGCTATAAGCACGGCAGCATTTGTCATAAATAGGACTGGAAAAAGCAAGGATGGTGAAAAAACACCATATGAAGTGTGGTCTGGAAAAGATTTTGACATTCATCAATTGAAACCTTTTGGGACTCCAGTGTATGCACACATTCCAAAAGAAAAGAGAAGGAAATGGGATAACAAAGGAGAAAAGGGCTTCATGGTTGGATACGGAGAAACAGTTAAAGGATATAGAATATACTTTTCTCACAGGAATGATGTACAACTGAAGCGAGATGTAATTTTCTTAGAGAAGGAGGAAAATGATAATGAAGTCGAAATTAAATTGAATATAGAAGAAAATAGTGATAAGACTAATCAAGAGCATAATCAATCAGAAACTACATCATCAGATCTCAATGAAACAACGTTAACTGCATCTACATCAGAAGAGTCTGGATCCGAATATAATATTGATGGAGAAAGTAATAGCTCAATAGAGCCAACTGTTGAGATATGTCAAAGAGAACCCTCCAAGCGTATAAGGAAAGCTCCAGATTATTATCACTGTCAGAATGTGAGTACTGAACAAACTGAACCGGTTACTTATAAAGAAGCTATGAGGAGAAGTGATAGTAACAAATGGATGGAAACAATTGACAGAGAGATGCAAACACTAATGGAGAATAATACTTGGGAACCATGTAATATATCAGAAAATGAAAAGGTTGTAAGTGCTAAATGGGTATTTAAAATTAAAAGGGGGGATCAAAATTTACCCCAATACAAAGCTAGATTGGTTGCGAGAGGGTTCGAACAAGATGATGTTTTAGACTTAAATGATTGTTATGCTCCTGTTGCCAAACTGTCTACTGTTAGGCTCTTTATTATAATTGCAACAAAACTTAATTTACCTATAATGCAAATGGATGTAACTGGGGCATTTTTGTATGGAGACATCAATGAATGTGTTTATGTTAGCTTACCAGAAGGAGCTTACTCCGGTAACAATAATATTGTAAAATTAAACAAGTCACTTTATGGTCTCAAAAATTCACCAAAATGTTGGAATGTAAAATTTAATACCGTTATACTTAAAGAAGGTTTTGTTAGATCGAATTGTGATTCATGTCTCTATACAAAATGTATTGATGGTGAACAAGTTTATTTACTGTTGTATGTTGACGATGTTTTGATCTTTGGAACTAATGAAACCCTAGTAACACAGGTAAAAACTGTACTAAATTGTGAATTTAAAATGAAAGATTTAGGATTTGTAACTGACTACTTAGGTATAACCATAAAGCAGAATTTGGATACAGGAGTAACTGAACTGAGCCAAAAAATGTATCTAAAAAATGTTCTTAAAAGATTTGGAATGGAAAATTGTAAGCCTATGTCTACCCCTTTAGATCGAAATATTAACTTAAAGCTTTTTGAAAACCAAAATAGTACAGTAGATGAAAACATTGTAAAGTTATGTCAGCAAATCATAGGAAGTCTAATGTATGCTGTATCTGGGACTAGGCCTGACTTATGTTTTACTGTGTCTCTACTAAGTAGATATCAGAAATGTGCAAATGATGTTCTCTTAACCGCTTTAAAGAGAGTATTGCGTTATGTCAAACATACTCTAGACTACAAGTTAGTTTACAAATGTACAGCTAATAATGTTTTGGAAGGGTACTGTGATGCGGACTGGGGAGGCGATCTCGACGATGGAGGGTCAACTACAGGTTATTTGTTCAAGTTTTCTGATTGTTTAGTATCTTGGTGTTCCAAGAAACAGGTATCTGTAAGTTTATCTTCTACAGAGTCTGAATATGTAGCCATAAGCATGGCAGCCAGTGAAGCCTGCTGGCTGGTAAATTTGTTAAATGATTTTAATGTAAAAGATGTCTGTCCAGTACATATCTATTGTGATAACCAGTCTGCCATTTCAGTTGCCTGCACTGACACTGTCAAAAGGTTAAAACATGTAGATATCCGTTATCATTTTATAAAAGAATTAATTAAAAATAAAAAGCTGTGCCTGAAATATATAAAAACTAGTGATCAACCGGCAGACATGTTGACAAAATCATTATGTAGAGAATTGATCACTCGATTCTTAGAAAAATGTGGTTTAAGTAATATAGAAGAGATTTAATATGTACTTAAATATTGTTGTATGGTGTAATTACATTGAGGGGGGGTGTTAAAATATGTGGCAACAATGTAATCCCACCATAATTTAATATTGTCTGTTGGCAATACTGTATCGCTCTCTCTAGTCAATAATTAAAAAGTGTAATGGTCGTTTTTCTCAGTAAAATAAAAACATTTCGTTAAATTAAAACTGTAACATTTATTTTATTACAACAACCTTAAACAAATTAAAAACGTAACCCTACTTCAAAAGCACTCGGATAATAAAATTAACAAAATAAAATATTGTCAAAGCATATTTGTGTTTGTCTTTGAGAACTATGTCAAAATACTTCACAAAGTGGCGCAAAGCTTTGTTTAATTCACAAAGTAGCTAATGCATGTTAGAGTAGTAGTTACTCATGAAATAAACTTCTGAACTGGGTAAGGAGGTCGACTTTATGTCAGTCTGGATGAGCAACATATGCGGTGTTCGGGTTTTATTTGCTAGACATAGTAAGACACCAATATAGTGCCAGAAATGTGGACAAAATATAATACGGGACTCTGCATGTATTTCGTTTAAAGTGTATTTTATTTTGGACATGTTCTTTCTATTTCAGCTAGGCAATGCAGTTCTAAATTTTAGTAATCTGAATATTATATCACATATATACCTTCTTACAATCAAATAACACATGAGGGGATATATTTTTTATCGTGTGTTAGAGTTATAAAGCTATTTACGTCGCAGGGTTATGTCAAAACTGTCAAATAGTTTTTTTTTTGGTTCGTAAATATGTAGTTCTGTTTATACTCTGGTAGTTCGGTTTTACTTCTAATATTTTTTGTAAGAATAAAAAACTAGATTTTCATTTATCACAAAGAAAGAACGAAACAGGTTCCATTGACATAAACAATATTTGTCATTGAACATTACATAATATTAAATAATATTCGCGGTACAAAAACCGTAAATATTTCTAACAAATCACGTCAACAATAAAATAGCTAACATCTACCATTTGTATTAGAAATAATAACACATGTCATAAGAACTACAAAAGTCATCCCTTAACACGCGCGGCACGTCCTGGACTTTATGAATCGTTGTTCAGATAAAAAGGGGCGAATTCCATTTTTCTAGTTTACTTCATAAGTATGCATTCACATTGGCGTTTTATAAATTCAGATAGTGAACATAGAAACGCTTCGATTCCGATGAAAAACGTCGTGCAGGAACTTTAGAGGGTATTTAAATTACATAAACAACTATATATACAAGGAAAAATTTACATAATTAAAGACGACCAAGTGGAGGAAATTCAGGTATTATTATATTTGATCAAGTTCGGTTTGGTTTGGTTCGAGTCCCATCTCAGAGTACATCGGGGCAGCGCGTTTTTTTTTTTTTCATTAAGAATATTATGAGGTATAATATTAAAGAGATTTATTAAGGTAATACTATTTTTATGATTCTATTATTATTCTTTGGACTAAAGTTTGAGGTAATGCCATTATTTTATTTTTTAATTGACTTCAAATGTTTGGAACCTTTGTAAGGCATCTCTTTTTCCATATTTCTTTAATTTCACATCTAGCGACAGCATATTTTGTGACTTTAGATTGACTAGTGACTTGATACTTGAGAAACGCGTACGTTTACCACACGTTAGTGTGAACAGAGACAAAAGAACAGCCGCGCAGTACATTCGACACACAAGGGTTATAAAATTTTACGCCTTTCCGTTCACTACCCGAGCGAAATATGTATTTGTAACTTTTTTATTATTATGAGGTCAATTCATTTTACTTCACTCTAACAGTATCGGATTTATTCCTTTCCTGATTCAATTGCTTGTTTTGGTACAATTTCAATAAAATATTCGATATTGATGGCACAATAAAAGTTTACGTAAAGGGTATTGTTACCACTTTACATGACATACTGTATTTATTGTTCTGTACGACTTGAAGTGTTGTTATTCTCAGATAATATTTTTACGATTTTTCTTTATACATTATTGTTAGGCAGATCACGTTTTTCTAAAATAGAGTTGAACCATTCTTCCGTGTTAAGACGAGAGTTGCTAATTTACGCTTCGTTCATCGGACCATAGATGGCATTGATATTAAAGAAAATAATTAGTAATGTTGTAATTAAATTGACTACGTGATATAATTGATTATTAAGAATTGTAAAAATAACCAAGTTGACACTGTTAAAATACTTAATTTCTTTGACATTCCTATAATAATTTGACTTATATGACCTTTGTATTTAATTTGAAACGTTTATTGTAAAACTTTTTGAGTTATATGGCCAATAAATAATTTGATTGATTGATTGAAATTTTTTCTTGTAATAGACTACCGACAAACAATTTGCAAACAATTATGGCACGAGAATGAATAGCTAGTCTGTATTCTAAAGGTAAAAATCAATACAAATACGGTTAAATTTCCATTAGTTAAATATTAGGTTGGGGAAAAAGTCTTTTGTAATATATATGCATAAACTTGTAATAAAATCTTTCTGGCTATACCATTTGTATCTGGCTGATTTTGGTATAATTAAAAAGTTTGAATTTTAAAGAGGATAACTCCGAATTTAAATAAGGAAAATGTGTGATTTTCATTTGTTTTTCTTACTGTCCAATTCAATGAAGCAATTCGATATATTTTAACATTTTATTATAAAAAAGGAAAAATAAAACGCAAGCTGCGAAACAAATTTATGATATTCTTAATGATAATTGCTTAAAAAATCAACTTAGACCCTGATACCCCGAGATGGGATTCGAACCCATGTACTTTCGCAATCCGGGCGGTTGCAAGCCCTTGTTACTTTTTCGCTACTACAGAGGGCATTCTCATCAATGTTCAGGCAATCCACGCAAACAGCCGAAATAAATATTTCTACAAATATTAAAACTTTCGATTAAGATGAAATTATTATTGTTCTAATTATTATATTTGATCAGTGTCGTATTCACAATGCTATACTGAAAATGCTTTCATTCAGTATATTTTTCAGTAAGTAAAGCATTGTAAATGCGAAATGGTTCAAATATAATAAAATTTATGACGTTCATGGACTTAGTGCAGTTTTTGTGAGAGTAACATAAATTTGGTTAAAGTGTTTTCTTTTCCGTTCGGAAATTTCATGTCAAAGATGGACGTCGCTCGGGTTGCCTGTTACGGATGAAATGGGTGCTGTTTTTTAAAAAGTGTTGCAGGATCGGCATATCAGTAGTTACGACGTAGCTGAAGAACTGGGGATTAACCACAAAACAGTGTCACCAGGCAGGACCATCGATTATGAACTACACTACGAACCAATGATAAGATCGAAGCAACAAGTTGTGAGACCTCATATATCTTTTACCACTCAGCAAAAATTAAGGGAGTATGGCTGGGAGGTGTTAATGCATCGGCCGCATGGCCCTGACTTTGCAGCTTCAGATTTCCACCTGTTTCGATCTCTTTAGAATTCTTTAGGCAGTATCAGGTTAACATCACGCGAGGACTTCCAAAACCGCTTGTCGCGGTTTTTTGATCAGAAGCCCCAAAACTTGGATCATGTCCCTACCTACAAGATGGCAAAAAGTAACTTTAGTTAAATATAAATATACTTTATTAAAAAGTGTTTTTAATTTTCATATAAAATGCGATGAAAATTTTTCTCCAACCAATGTCAAACGTGCAATGGATTTCACCCTCAATATTTAAACTTTTAAAATCGAGTGGGCAAATTTGAAAGTTTGTATAGACATGCAGTTGACTGTATAGTAATGCATGTAACATTATTATGTGTGTATGTTTTAATAAAAATGTAATTTGTGTGTTATAAGAATCTGTTGGTAATAGAAATACATATTATGTAAGGCTAAAAGTACTAATTCGTCTTGAAATTTGATTTTACGAGTCGTTGGTATGTTTTGGTAAATGCTTATTTGCGTTAGTGCAATTTTCCTTATGTAAAACAACATTATTGTGTCGATTTACTTAAATGGTCCTACCCAAATACTCTTATTCCCATTAAAGGGCGTCGAATAGAACGTCCAAAAATGGTTCTTTTAAAAACTCATTATTAGCTCCCGAAACGAACGAGTAGCGCGAGACCCGACTCCGAATATCGAATAAAACAGATTTGAAAATGGAACGAATGTTCTTTTTCCTTTTTATTTTCTAATGGCATTTCATCTTTAGGAATATTTTCGCTAAAAGTTTTTCTGTATAAAAATTCTGTAGTCTGTTTTGTTTGTAGTTTGCAAAGAGTTTTTGGTAGTAGAATTGTTTCGCGAAAAAATGTACTTAGTATTATGTGTTGTAAATAGGAAAAGTACAGTCAGCAGCACGTAAGCTATACAAAACTGACAATTTTTTTTACTTAATTTTAAACGTTAAGCATTATTGAAAAAGACAGGGCCGGATTAGCCACGTAGTAAAAGTAGTAAATGCTACGGGTCCCCCGAGTTTGGGGCCCGAAGAATGTTACTAGGTATGCCAAATCGCTTGAAATTTTGTCTCAATAAAGCCCTTAGCTATACAAATACACTAGTTTTTGTTGTAGTCAAAAATACCAAGTAATTTTGATTTTATATGCATTCAAAGTTTCGAAAAATATCGAATCCCGCTAACAGCCACGTGACCGCTTGTGACGTCATGTCACAACGCGCCGTGCCCCGCTTAGTATCAAGTCGCCAGCTGTTATAGTAGATATAGCTTGCGGAGTATTTTGTTGTGTTTTCGCCCGTGTATTAAGTTAATAGTCTAATAATATTAAATATTATTCGATTAATAAAATAAACAAAGGATTCGAAAAAGGGCAATCGGATAATCTACCTAAAATAGATGGATTAAAAGTTGCGCATTATTTATTTACAAATAATAATTTCGTTGCCGCCGAAATGCGAGGAATAAAAATGCATAGGTAAGTAAACTTTCCTTGCTACTACTGATGCTTAATAGTTTATCTGTTCTAAATTGTTTTATCAAAACAAAATACGCAACTAATATCGTAATGGAAGAATGCAACTCAAATAGTAGAAGTACCTACCTACCATTAAATTTTAATAAAGACAAATATGTATTATAGTTTTGTAGCTATAGGTAGGTACGTACGTATGTATATATAGGTACCGCTCTTAGTAAATTTAAATAAATACATACATTGATTTATTGCAAACTAGCTTCCGCCAGCGGCTTCGCCCACGATTCCCTCGGGAGCTGCACATTTTCCCAGGATTAAAAGTAGCCTATGTGTTATTATTACAGACTTCGTCCGGATCTGTTCAGTAGTTTTTGCGTGAAAGATAACAAACAAACACACACACAAACTTTCCCATTTATAATATAAGTAGGAAGTAGGATAGGTACCTAGGATGTAGATGTAGTGGGTTAAACGTTACAGATGTTCTAAACCTCTTTTTATTTGTATTTTTTTTTACTAACAAAATACGTAAGGCCATTTTATTAAATAATTTTTTGTTGCAAATATAGAAGTTTGAACAGATGTACTAAACCTTTTTTATTTATTAATATTTTTTTACTAACAAAATACTTAAGGCCATTTTATTAAATAATTTTTTTGTTGCAAATATAGAAGTTTGAACAGATGTACTAAACCTTATTTATTTATTAGTATTTTTTTACTAACAAAATACTTAAGGCTATTTATTTTTATTTGAAACTTATTTCAGATCGGCAAGAAACAGCTATGGCAATGATGCTATTGGTTATGTTCAAGTTAAAAGAGTAGGTGATGTATGTATGTACGGTTAAATGTAGAATCACGCCAGAACACCGCGTACGTACCACACCTTATCATTGCAGTTTAGAATGCAATGAAAAGGATCAAGAAGTATTAAACGTAAACTGTAAAGATTGTGCCGCCAGCAGAGGTGGCTGTAAACATACTGTAGCATTTTTAATGTGGCTACATCGTGGAAATTGAAAAAAATCTAAGCTCTCAGGTGTTGGTGCCACACTGAAAATGATTAAAGCTAAAGATTTTGGCACAAGTGGTATAACACTTAATTTAGCCGGTCAGAATGATTTTTTTTTGACAAAGTAGCATTAAAACTTAGATAGCTTCAAATACAGTGTTCTCTTTCACATTTTATATGTGAAAAAAAAGAGGTTGAAAAGATGTCTATTTATCATAAAGATGTCTATAAAAAACAACTTTCCCGGCGAATTAGGAGTTGAATTTTTACATTTAGGCACAATTCACATGATTTCCTAGTATTTGGATTGGACATTTTTAAAAGTATTGAGGTAAAATTTCGACGGCACGGGCGCGCGACTCCGAGCGGACTAAGTGAGCCAGACTGAGCGTGTTGTGCAATGACGTCACACCGTCACCGGCAGCCCGCGTCGTGCGGTTACAACTTGTTTTACTTCTAAATCGGAAACTAATTGTCGTATCGAAGTAATTCTTTCACTAGTATTTTTTATTTTTGACAGAGAATATGGAGTGCTATTAAAAAAATATTGTTAACATTCTTCAATGTTCAGAGCCAATTCATTATTTTTTTAACTCAGGGTTATGCATATAATGCAAGAAATAAAATAAGCTACGCTCCTGAATAGTCATATTTTGAAGTATGAACATAAACTGACAAATAAAACTAAAGTCACAGACTAGTTGTGTTGTGTTATTCGGAAAGCAAAGTTTGACTTTGCTTAATTCCGCACTGGGTGGAGTTAGAAACAAAGATTCTAATTCCTAGGATACATAGGATTGCTATATAGATTCATCGAATTTCGAATGTATTTTTTAAGTATTTGTTAAAACATCTCATTGGTATTTGGTATACTGTGCACATCAATTTTAATAGTGTCTATAATGTAGTAGTAGTAGTATATTCTATATAGATTTTATAGAATATGTTTTTAGCAACTACTACCTCACGTTATTACAGTCATTAATCCTAAAGAATGTGAGATTAAAAAAAAACTCGTCATAATTTAGTAGGCAGAGTAACTGTAAATCAAGTTTTTGTTCACCATCATTCTTACTAGTAAGGACGTGGGTGTAGACGAACACGATCCACAAACGTGAAGGTAAAGCAACATTCAAAAAGCCATCTATAAGATGGGTGTTCATCATAAATAAACTTGCAGCAATTTTACACACATTTTTAAGAGCGATATATTTATCAAAATCTGTGCTATTCGGATATGAAAATAACCTTGATCTCGAATTTGAGCTCACTGATGTCCCAGCATAGAGCTTTAATGAAATAAATCCATCATTCCCTTTTTAAGAAGGCTTTCGAGAATCTCTACACAGTGACAGCGTCATGTTCGTCGTCGAATTCTAAGTTAGTTTTATAACAGAATCATTGCGCTGCAATTGTGTAAATACGATACTTACATTATCATCGTTGAATAAAATAAACTTTAAATTAGACTTTTTTGTTTATTAATGTGATTATTCGATAATACTCTAATAATTTAGATACAAGGATTTTGTACGACATTAGCAGAATAGATCGATTTTTGAAAGACTGATTTATATGTCACGATTTTTTCCCGAACTGATCTTAAAGGCTTGATAGATTATTTTTCTATAGATCGGAAACCCTAATTAAAACGGGCATAAAAGCAAACCTTGTTCTTTCTTCTTAGTACAAGGTCTCTAGCTGTAGATTTTCGAACTGATAGCTTTCGACATTTACAAGTGCCTGTAACAGTATAGACTGAATAAATGATATTGGATTTGAAGATAAATTGAGAGTTTTTTAACATATCTGCATTTAATGACTTTTACTTCCACTAATCTATTAAAACACGTTGACTCATTTCACATTCCTCAAATTTACATATAAAAAATTGATATTCTATACTTCACTTCCAATCAATGACTGCTTTTCATATAGTGAACTGTTGGATGCAACGAATCTCTTGGTCTGTCGCTATTAAAAACTTATTATAGCAACCACTCGGCGAATAGTAATGTATCGCAATGATTAGCATACAATGCTGGCGGCGTACTGCGACAGATGTCGGCTTGACTCATTGAAGTGACGTGTAATCATTGTTTATTTTAGCACACGTGTGGGATAAGTGTGGCGAAATGTTCGCTTAATGTGGATATTGTAATATGAGAACGTTATTTGAATCTTTGTATCTTTGTAATATCTGATTGATTTTTACTTTACCTTATCAAAGAGTGGGAAATGGATATCTTAACACCTACTAAGAAAATGCATTTTTTAAGAAAAAAAAATAACGTTTTTCACTCGCACTATCTATTTAATTAAACTACTATAACCATTTAAAGTTGTTACATTAAAAAAAAACTTTTTATTTTTCACCATTATTTCTCAAATACTTTTTTTTTTTCAATATTTATCAACAACTAATACCGTTTGATAAAACCGAAAACCAAGGAAAACTAAAATTTCCGTTTGTACATTTTCTCAACTAAAACTTAACTTATTATATTTGATAAAGTCTGCATTCAGAATGCTGTTTATATAAATATACTAAATGAAAAAATGCTTAAAAGATCCACTTTATCCTTAGCTCATCTTCACAAGTTAAATCACTGGTAATTAAAAATTGGTTATATGTTATTAAAAATTAATATATATATATTAATATATATCTTTACTAAGCAATAGCCAAATTTCACGACATTAATCGTGCATATGTTCTATCTAATGCTACATATTAACATATAAACCGCAACTAAGTCATATTTTGCGAGGCTCGTCGATGTGACTTAATTTTTTAATACATTACTTGTTCCAAAATTAATGAAGCGTGAACTTTCATACCTATTGAATATTCAATATAATTGTATTCAAATTCAATTGAAACGTCAGAATCAAATAACGACTTTAACTATTGGCAATTAATATTATAATAAGAACGAGAAAAGATTTAGGGCACTTATCCATTTTACATTAAAACAACATATTATCTAAATACAACCACGGTTCTAACTCTGAAAGCTCTGAAATTTTGCGCAATGGTCAGTCAGTAGATGACAACACTAGCATATATAGAACATATTTCGAAAATTTTGTCATTTGGAAATGAATAATTCCGTTCCTTATTGAATCCAAATATGCAATAATGATGTATGATTAAATTAAATTACACTCTTTCTTATTATGAATTCAAAAAATAACAAATTCCTATTGAATTGAATGATGCTTATCGTTAGTAAAAAAATAACTGTTTATACAAGGTTTGCCTGGCGACAGGACGTTGTATTAATACATTCTATTATTATATATAAAAAACTTTCTTAAAGGAAACATTTCTTGATTCATGAAATATGTAACACCCCATCGAAAGCAAAGGCGGTGGAATCGCGAGGGTTTGTTTCATGCATAGTAGAGCAACTGCCCGAATCAACGGTGGATCCCGACTACAAATCAACTTGATTTCGTTATGCCGACACACGGAAAATTCAGCGATTGATAAATTTAATAAACGTTCTAGTATTCTGTTGTAGCTTTATTGTAAAACGTCATGTAAATAATTATGCCAACTAGTTAAAACAACCGTTCATTTGGGTAGTTAGCTATTTAATTGTATGGCGCCATTCAATTGCACGCCTAGTTTTCTAGTTGAATCATTATGACATTGAGACCGTTCAACAAGACGGCTGATTTAAAAGTGTTTTGGCGACTTTTCATTTTGTTTTGTTTCTATTTCAAATTATTTAACGAACCAAAAATTAATAAGAAAAATTCAATAAAATATCTTCTAGATGCTTGAATTAGTAATAAATGGCTGCATAATACATAATATATCTGTCTATTCAATAATAAAGCTTCAGAAAAATGTATGAAAAAGATTGGTAATTAATTTATGGATCAATCATGTTTTTAGCACGTCTGAGCATGACGATTGAATATATTAATAGTAATCAATTTACTTAATTGGTTACCCATCCTATTACCGGCCATTGCGAAAGTTGCTTAATTTCCGTATTGCATTGAACGCGCTAACCACTGCACCATCGAGCTTCTCAACGCGTCAAGTACGTGTTAAAATTGAGTCGCCATTTATCATGTTTTATGTTCATAAATTTCATCTCACGGCACCGAGCGTGACGCGTTTGGCGTTCCAAAATTGACATTGTGACGAATATTGTTACAAGGTAATTTTTCGTGTAATAAGTTGGTACAAAAAAAAAGAAAATATTTACTAAGTTTGAACTTATACAGTGCTATTAACAAACATGCAGTAAATTTACGCTGAGATTGCACTTAGTATTAGTAAAAAATTATATTATTAAACAGAGACTTAGCTAGCTAGCTTAACCTAATACGGGGTCCTACGGGAGTTATATTATAGGATTGCTTATTTAGAAGGTTGGCTTATTCTATGTATAATATGGATTGGGACTAATACTTAAATTGCAATTTTAGCGTAATTTCACTCTTACACTAAGCCTTCTTTATTAATAGCACTTATACAGTGTTATTATGAAACGGGGACTAAAGTTAGTAATTTGTTTAAACCATTGGCCGCCTGAAGCAAATTGATAATGAAAATGAAAACAGAAAACGTCACATTGAGATTTGTTGACTTACCTAATTTGGTCGGTGAATAATTTATAGTTTATTTAAAAGAAGTCTTATAATTGGAAACTCGTAAAAATACTGGTCTAAAGAAAAAGGGAATGGAAATATTTTTGGTTTCAATACATCTTTTGAAAAGTGCATTTTATCCTAACTTCAGGATTCTTAGCTGGGGCACATCATCCTACATCCTTAAAACTAATTATATAACTTATCCTATCCTACTAACATATTTACAGTAACAACACATAAAGCAATGCAAAGAATATATTCACAACGTGAATAATCATGATCATCACCAGCCTATTCAAGTCCCCATTGCTGGGGCCTGCTCTATGGATGAAATCGAATAGGGAAAATGGGCTATGATTCACAACGCGGGCCCAGTGTGAAATGGTGAGTATTAACGACTGCAGATGCAGCCAGGATCAACGGCTAATTTGCCTACCAAACCACGGAGGAGCTCGAGGTAACAAATTTTTGGTCACCCATCCTTTAACCGGCCATTGCAAAAGTTGCTTAACAACTATATCCGAGCAGGTTATTCAAAATTGTCAAATGTCTCCAATTTATTTAAAACCTAGACAAAGTGAACGAACGTTATTATTTACCTATTGCGATTCATTTGCTTGTTGGTACTAATGAGGAAGTATTTAAGAAAAAAAAGAAAGCACTAAAAAAACACCTCCACTAGATGGCGACTCTAGCAAAAGTTGATTTTTGCAGGAAGCGATTGGACCAAAGATAGTCATTTCCGTTCCTTTTAACTAACATATTAAAAAACTGAAATTTGCAAAGTTTTGAACTTACATATCAATACAAATACGAAAACGTACAAATAGAATATGAGTTGTTTATTGAGTTTTGAAACTAATTTACTTTTATACATGGAAGAAAACCGGAAAGGTTGTCATGAAGAATGAAGAAAGTACTGTAGTGACATCTAGTTTGATTTCCGGAACTAATGTTTATTTTTTTAAATACCTACTTCCTTATACAATAGGATTAGTAAACAAAGCACTTTGCGGTAACAAAGTAGATGTATGTATAAAAAGACAGATTTTACTTTTCAATAGACAAATTTAAAATCACCATGCCGATTCAAATAGTTTTACATTAATCTAAACTCAGAAGTATATTGGCGCGACACTGATCAAACGTCAAAGTCAAAATGACAGTGATAGCTAACTGACAGATAGGGTTGCCCGTAGTGAAAGCGAGTGCTGCCAGTAGTAGTCGATTTTTTTCACTCTAAGTATATTTTATGACATCCTCACTTTCTCTCAGGACCTTTAAAGCGCTGAGTTTAAGTGGCAGATTAATGCTAAGTCGTTTTCTTATGTAAATAATTAAGTCAAGGCTACTTTAACGGAAAATGGTTTCCCTAAATTCTCTATTCATACAGAATGCGTAACGAAAACGTCAATCCGACACGCTAGAACTGCTTAACTATTAACATGGCTCATTTGGAAACAAATTCCATGGTAAATAATAAATGTTGACTTTGAGTTACGGCAATTATTCCATCTTGTTTCAGTGAATTAAAATCTTGTTAAAAAGAAAATTATCAATTCAAACCTTATAGAATGTGTTTATTTGAAATTGAAACTAAATACAAATTACAAATTTAATCTTACACCATTTGATACAAATGCGAAGGTTTGGTTGAAAATCAGTATATATGGTTACCTACTACAAAATGTTACGTAAATACTATCAATAGATTTATGAAATTTAATAGATTTGGATAACCTCACTGCATGTGTGTACTATAAAACTAAATATACGGCTGTTCATTGGATTTTTACTTGTTTTTTACTCAATTACATTGAACTGAGTGAACTGAATTTGGTTAAATTGTCCTATTGATCTTGCACAAAAATACATACTAAAAATACTTGATCTATTGAACCTACAGAAAACCCATCACCCAACTTCAATAGAAGTTTCTCAAATAATTAAACCGTTTTTATGATCAGTAATATTTCTTACTTTTAAAAGTTTGAAGTCGGTTCTATTGTAATTTTTTTATTTTAACACTTTTATGGTCAAACTAAGAACCTCCTTTTATAAGTCGATTAAAATACTAAAACATCTTTATAAGTGTGGCAAATGCTTTTCTGATTACCGGATCAAAATCGATTCAGCAAAATACGAAAATTGTATTGAATAAATCCTAAAAAACCACATATACTCCTATATTTAATACTCAGTAGCTTGGGCTTTCAAAATATCTGAGACATGAACTAGAATTTCGTTATCAATATAACAAAAGATCCCAACTGTCACAGGCTCACAATAGGCCCGATAAGACCCGTCACTCCAGGAAGTAAACCTTCCGGTCTTACGGCCTGTTACACGAAAGCGGACTATTCACTTTTGTTGAAACATCGTTCGGGCATGGGTCCTTACTACCAATTTTCAAGGACTATGTAAACTATGCACATTTCTGTATACTCCATTCACTATTACAACAATTTGCTTTAATATATACAGCAAAATATCGATAGAACTTACGAAACATCGATAGAAAGTGACAAGCGATAAATAAATTGAATAATGCTTTGTAAACATTGGATAGACCTCCGTAGCTTTATCGTTCGCACGCTGGTCCTTGGTTCGATTTCCGTTCGAGTTAATACTGAAAATGAAATTTTTGTATATTATTTTGGGTCTGGGTGTTGTGGTACCTTCGTTATCTTTAATACTTCATAATACGAGGCTTATGAAACTCATATTGGAATCTAAGTAATGTATGTGATTCTTTTAAATTTGGATTTATTTATTTGTTTTTAACTATAACTCAAAAGGTTAATTATTTTAGAATAATGCCTATAAATGTAAGTCAGTTAAATCGTGTTAAAACCATTTCGCGATAATTAATACTTTAAGAACGAATACCACAATATTTTATACCTAAAAGTGTCTTAAATAATATAGAAAATGTAATACTATTTTTTATCCGGCAGGAATCGAAACTGGGACCTGTTTAATCTGTCTATGTGAATTAATCGGCTACGGATATTTTCTACCTCTACTTTTATAAATAGACGAAATATAAGTATCATTACAAAAATCTTTTTTTGGGTCTGTGAAATTGAATGGACCGCAATTAAAATGTCAGGAAGCGAACGTGCCCGCGACCAACCACAGAATAATTACCCAAATCCAATCAAATTTGTCTAATGAAGAAAATGTAATTATTCTTCTGATTATCTGTAGGTTACGAAGGATAAGGACGATTTTAGTAGAAACCACAGAAATAAAGTAAATAGACAAATAAATTATTTATATGTTCATATAAAATGTTATTTGTGTTAAGCGGATTTCACGGGAACATTTAGATCGATTTGTAATATTTCCTTCTTAAATATTTGTGATAGTTTAAGTATGGTACTACGAAGAGGAAAACAATCCTCAGAAAAGGGGAAAATGCTGTTTCAAATAAAAATTTCGAGGCAACGTTTGTCGGATTACGTCAAACAAAAATAATGCCTGGAATTAAAAAATATATATAAAGGGGGCGTCCATAAATTACGTGAGGTGATTTTTCAAATTTTCTAACCCTCCCTCCCCCCCTGGTGAGATGTCGTGAGATTTTATTCAATCCCCTCCCCCATCCCCAAATCTCACGTGAGATTTTTCAAAATGTGGGTTTCTTATTTAAACACGTTGGATTTTTTTAATAAAAAGAAAAAAAATATATTCGTTATTACTTTTATTTACGACTAGTTAGAGACTACTAATAAATATTGCTCTCATTCATCGAGTCACACGTTCAGCTGACAGTGGCGCGAAAACAAAGGACGAGCTACATTGTACCGTAAATTCAAATTAAATTGAGCTATTTGGTATAAAACGAGTATAGTGGTTTGACAATCAGGAGTGATGTATAATGTCAAAGTACGAATGAAATTATTTTCTTTCCAACGAATTAGTGAATGATCTCAACCTTAGACTTGTCACTCTATAAGGGATTCCCCGCACCGAGCCTTATTTTAAAAATTGCGTGATATTTGCCGAGACCCCCCCTCTCTCCAACGTGAGATTAGATGAGATTTGACTCGACTCCCTCCCCCCCTTAAACATCTCACGTAATTTATGGACGCCCCCAAAGTTAATTAAATTGTTAATAAAAAATAGTAACTAACCTCTTTTCACGAACAAAATGCTATCAATAAAAAGGTATTCCTTCACAAGGACCGTTAAATTGCCCTTTATATCAGCATTCCAAAAATTGGGTGAACTTACCGTGACGTAATGCATTTTTATACTTAAAATCCCCCATAATATACTATAACGCCCTTACTCGAGTATGACTAATGCGACTTTTTGGTCCGCCATTTTGAAAGCAATATCGCCCGATCAAAACAAAATGGCTATTAAGGTCTGAATCGCTTTGAAGGTAATTTAATACCTATTTATTTACATAAATAATAATATAATATATATTATATTAGTGAGATATGAAGAAAAGTTTTGGAATTTTATACACAACTTCAGGGTTTTTATAAAAACAGTAATATCGAGGAATATTAATAATAACACATACCCAACAATAAAGATCTTTTTTTTGGCTATGGATATTCGTCGACGTTCTTTATTTTACTTAATAACTATAACTAAATAAGTAATAAATCAATTTTAAACATGGTAAAAATACTTCCCAAATGTCCGACAGTACTTTAAATCTATTAGTAGACATATTCTAAAAGAGATATAAAAATAAAGATACCAAACAAAATTCCCGACGCAACCCTACTCACGAAAAAAAAAAGAGATAAAAGCTTTGCAATGTTACCACTTTATCCGAAGCGTAGCCTAATTATAGGCAAAGTGGATTGTAAATCTTGGGGTAATTTAATTTTAGTAAGGCAAACTCGGTAATGAGATGCAACTATGGCAACACCTTATAAAAAGTATCGCCTGAGATAACGATTATGAGAATTGAGAGCTTGCTAGGAGCTCCTATTGATTTTATCGAGTCTTTTATAGATTTCAAACTAATAAAGTTTCATTAAACAATATTTTTTAGATATAAAAAACTAACACTATGAAATAATCATATCAAAATCTATAAGATACTTTGTAAACTAAATTCATATCATATATCACATACGTTTTATATGTAATATTGTTTTTATTTTGGATTTTTTAGAACTATACGTTTTACATACCTAAATGGTAGTTAAAAAAATCTAACAAATAATGTGTTATATTTTTCTACTTTTGCTACTTTTTCTAGTTCATAACATACATTGCTCAGATTCTAAGATGAGTCGCTAAATTCTTCGTATTAATGCTCCTATTCGTGATAATAACTGCACTTAGAAAAAAAATTTTTTTATCAATCCTTTCTGACTCGTTACAATTTTCTGAGTCACGAAGTCCATAAGATAAACATCTCATATAGGAATATATATAAACTTCGCAACAAGTGTTTGCACCATTCCATTTTGTTTATACGCTTGTTTGATATAACAACGTCGTTTTCACATACAAATAAGATTTTTTTAATAATATTCGAAGCGAGAGTTGCTTTTTTATTTACACAAATAAATGTTCAGACGTACAGAAAAAATATATTGTTTGTTTACTAAACACTATATGGAAGGGATTTATTTTTAGTTTTCGATATTCGGATGTAATGCTCCAGGCTATCTCGTACCATCATTTTAGGGACATGACTGATCATAGAGATAACTAAAGCCTATAAGATAAGGTTTTAAATGTGAAATCCTTACATTATTATTCAATAGTACGATGGCGGATTATACTTTAAATATACTAGGCACGTGTCTAGGGACATCGCGTTACGAAGGAGCTTCTTCCTATCAAATTCCATCCATAGGAAGGCCTGTACCGAAGTAGTGGGGACATTAATAGTCTGATGATGGTGCAGAAAATCGATTGAATTTTTTGCCGATTTGAAAACTTTTGTATATCCTAAATATCGTTGTTACTTCTTTTAGAACGAAGCAATTTTTTACATCAGTTAAAGCTTTATGTTCAATTATTATTATAGCTATTTAAGCTCTTAATTATAATGTCGCATTTGATCACTATATAGTATAAAACAAAGTCGCTTTCTCTGTCCCTTTATCCCTATGTATGCTTAAATTTTTAAAACTACGCAACGGATTTTGATGCGGTTTTTTTCATAGATAGGGTGATTCAATAGGAAGGTTTTTATGTATAATACAAGACCACGCGGGCGAAGCCGCTTACGGAAAGCTAGTTATGTATATTTTAAAGATGTAATATACACGTGTCAAGTACATCTAACTATATAGTTTGGATGATATTCCTTTCATGAAAACGAAAACTTTTTTAAGGGAATGATTGATTGGCGTGCCAGTTATGTGCCAGTCGCTGTGCCGTAACAGAATGACTCTTGACCTTACTTCATTTTATTTTATCGCTCCCATCCCGAGATGCGCAACTGGGACCTCCACCAATTTGTTTCATCTATCGATGAGGTAATGAAAATACACAGCGCAATATCTCGACTTAAACAGAACTGGTATTATGATAATAATAAACATTTGGAACAAGTATATACTAAACACATATATATACAGACAGAAACAGAAAACGATTTGTCCCAAAACGGTTCCAGCTCGACATGTGCTGGTTCGATTCGCCATGTTTTTTTGGAAGTTCCATTCATAAATAATAAAGTTCGCCGTAAGCAAACAATAGTTATTCTCGCCATTACTAATTGCATGTTACATTTTTATTAAGTACCAATTGCTAACAAGATTTAGCGCATTTTTTTTATTAATCCTGCTGTAGATACCAAATTAAATAGTTACATGAAAGAAAATTTAAAACAACGACGGCACACCAACACCCAGGCCAGAGACAATTTAGAAAAATAAATTTTCTACACTGACCCGAACAGGATTGCGAGACCCAGGATCACAGAGATGAGACATCTAGAAATTGACTATGAGCCACTCGGTCACAGAGGTCTATTATGATGCAGTAATCGACTAACAGACAGACGACGCAACCTTGACAGCCGTCAATTATTATATAACAGAAAACAATCACGGTTATTTCACACGATGCTATCGTTTGTAGGAATTTAAAGTTTTACTACTTGACGTGGTGATGACCACGTTGCTTTTGTCTGCTTTATAGTATTTACTTCTGGTTTATGTAAATAAAAAAAGCGTTTTTTAATTTATATCACGCAAGAAAAGAACTTACAGCTTGCATTGCAAGTTATTATTCAAAATATTATTTTTTCTAATATGAAGTAGTCAAGTCAAAACTAAAGTGCTGTAGATTTTAAGTTTTTTGCTTTATTTTACTAAATAATGTAAAAAGTTCTTATTTACCTATACACAGTATAAAATAAAATCACTTCCCGTTGTCTGTACGCTTTTACGCGACCTTTTAAACGGAATTGAATGTGGTTTTCAACAACACAGAATGATTCAAGAGGAACATTTACATGTATAATAGAGCACGCAAGCGAAGTCACTGGCAAAAATCTAGTAAATTAATAAATTTCAGGATTTTCAATTCTTTTGTCGGTGGAGCCAACAATCACTATATTGAGTTTACAGAATAGACTTCTTCATCAAAGTTTCTATTTACTACTCCTCTATTTAGTAACAGTCCAGTCTAACCTGCGGTTGCCTGGCAGAAATTTCTCTTTAGTTATGAGGCTTTTTTCTTTTTTTTTCTTTTGATTAAATTTTTTTCTAAAATTTATGGTGTACAAAAAAAAATTCATTCATTCATATTAGTGTTTTAATGGATTTCAAAATATCACCGTAACTTAACCGTGTGTGATAACCAGTGGTCGGAATTAGGTAGAGTTATTCATGTACTTATACTGATTTCATACAGCGAAAGAATAAAGTGGATATGCCTCAAATCCCGAGATTAATTTTAAAGAGCAGAAAATATCCCGTGATTTTTTAAATAAAAAGTTATTTACTTTTACACAATTTAAACTGTGCAGTAGTGTGCACGACGTTGCCAAAGTTACATCAATGACAGCGGATGTCCAAAGTTGCAAAATTAGTATTGTAAATTAATGTAAACTAATAAAAATTTTATGTTAATTATCTTTGTTTTATTTGTCTATCTCTGACGTTGTTATTATTATTTACACACGGGATTGTCCATTCGAAACCCTGGGAACGTCCACATTAATATCAACATTTCGATGCAAGTACATAAATAACTCTACCTAATTCCGACCTCTGGTGATAACATAAGATGTTGAAATATTATATTTAGTCAATTTTGCGTTCATAAGGTTATACCTACTAAAAAATATTATTGATGAAAAATACTTAACTATCCACTTTGTCCCAGGCACTCTGAGATGGGACACTGGGTAAGCTCAGTGGTTAGGGCAGTCGCCCGCATTGCGAAAGGTCATGGGTTCGGGTTTTTTCATTAAGAATATGTTGAAATATCTTATCTTAAGATGCAATTTTATAGAAACCGTCTATTATGAGCTTCAGAAAGGTGATAGAAAAGTTTATTATTGTCACAGGACCCTAAATAAGAAATTAAATTTAAACTGTTTGGTAAAAGATCCAGTAGCGAGGGATATAGTGAGTTAATAAGTTAAATGGGCGAATTCTCGAAAACTACATAAATAAAAGTATTTAGGATAGTAATAAATAAAACTACTAATATCTATTAGTTCATTGTTTCCTGAAATAAATCAGTACAGTCGTAGGCCTAGAATTTCGTAATAAGCTTTAATTAATATATGACTGGAAGTCGACCTTTGGCCAGCTTTGGCTGTACAGCTAGTAAATTAATGGGGCAGTGAACACCAGTGATTTTCCTGCTGACCGTCAGTTAACCTTTGAACGAAACGGTGTAATTCAACTTGATTATGGTGAGCGAAGTACAGTGTGTCCGTACAATAGAAGTACAAAGTAAAAGTCATAATTTGCCTAGGGGCCGTCCATTAAACACGTGATGTTATTTTCAGTATTTTTAAACCCCCCCTCCCCCTTGGTGATACATGGTGAGGTTTAAGACCAACCCCTCCCTTCTCTACCCAAATCACGTGTATTTTTTAGTACCTACAAAACATCTTAATTTTTGCACGCTGCTTTTCAGTTTAGTAATCGCGCGTTTGAGGAAAAAATAAATACATGTGATATATTACTACGCCCCCCTTGTGATATTTCGTAATTTTTTACGAACCTCCTCCCCTCCCTTTCAAGCCTCACGTGATAAATTGACCGCCCCCTACTTTAAACACTTTGTAGATAATAATTTAGCTTTGTTAAAGAATTAGGGAGCGATAAACACTCATAACCACTCTGAAGTCAAACCGATTGGACTTGAGCATTTTCCAAAGTTAACTGAGCGAACCATTGGCAAATACAGCAAAACTCACAAGCCGTCACAAGTTGGGCGATTCATACTGATATCCAAATCCTACCCGAATAAAATATGAGTTTACAAAAAATATTGTTAATGAAAAATACTCAAAAAATTCATTCTGTCCCTGGTACTATGAGATGGGAATCGAACCCACGACCTTTCGCAATCCGGTCGACTGCTCTAACAGCTTATGAAAATACGCTCTTTAGTAGCGTAAAAGTAACAAGTGCTTGACAAATTCGTCAGTCCTGTTAGGTCCTAGGAAGCTCAGTGGTTAAAGCAGTCGCCCGGATTGCGAAAGGTTCGAGTCCCATCTCAAAGTTCCAGGGACAAAGTGGATTTTAAGCATTTATATTATGAATATTTGCCAGTATAACATTGTGAATGCAAAAATTAATCAAATATAATGCAAAAATTAATCAAATATAATAAGAAGTTTGTTGAATTAGTTTTCATTGTTATTAATTATTTTATGATAGGAATTTACAAACAATTTTTTTTCATTTTAGCTTTAGTATCAGATACTTAATTACGCCACTTATTTTATTATATTATAGAAGCTTACAATCTTCGAATAATAAACGTTCTTGAACAAAATAAACAATGATGTCCGTGTTTCGGTCATGTTCCAAGTTTATATAACAAGACTACAATGCCTTCAGTTTGCATTCCTGGAACATGACCAATGAACAGCTAAATAATACTATTGTTTACATACAGACTGGTTATATTATTGAATGTAGTTATAATTTTCAATTGTGTTTGCTATTAAAGAGACTATATATAAATAAATTTATCTCTATCTTGGGCGCTCAGTAGGAATTCGGCATAAAATGAGAGTCATCATCATCAGCCCTATTACGTCCCCACTGCAGGGGCTCAGGCCTTCCTTATGGATGGTTAAGGAGAATGGGCCATGACCCTCCACGCTGACCTACTGCGGATTGGAGGGCAACGAACTGTTAACTATTAACGACTGCAAATGTAGCCGGGATCAACGGCTTAATGGCTTAACTCGAGATAATAATTTTTTGGTCACCCATCCCCTGACCGACCTTTGCGAAAGTTGCTTAACAACAACGATCGCGGGCCCCGGCGCTTATCCTTTACGCCACCCAGCTACTTAATGAGAGTGCTCTCAAAAAATTGAATAAAGGATGATTGATTTACACAGATTAGTGAAAATGACACGCATATTGTTATAACAATCACTTGAGCTCTCTTATTCTATCCGTGGTCAATTTATCTTTCGTAGAATGAAATATAATAACATTATTATTATATTTTGAAGACTGCCCGAATATTGGATCGCAGTAAGAATTTAATTTACCTCAATAATTATTTCAGTTAAAGTTTTATTCGATATTAATTTAAAAAAAAATGTATTATTATTTACATATTTTCGATCAGTCATTCTCGAGAAAAGTTTCTTGACTTTTTTATTCTCGCTACAAATATAAAATCTAATGTAGAGTATGTAATGTACCAAAAAGAATTTAATTTTAGATTATGAGAAGGCCTGCCTGTGCCTGAAAAGTGTGGATACTAATAGGCAGGTAATGTGATAAAAAGAATATGATATTAACTGTTAATAATTACATTCAGTATCAAAATTATGTCTTTAAATTGACACATTATCATTCCAAGAGTCTATTGATACACCGTATTTTAATATTCATTTCTGAGACTTGCAATATTTATTACGAGTAGCATAACAGAAGCTTAATTGCTGCTTCACATTACGCGCGAGCGCATCGTCTTTCTACACCCTACAAGTATATGTCTCATTTAGAACAGCATTTATTTTTCCTTATATTAAGAGGGTTCGGGGTGTGTCCGAATGGAGTTCTGTAAACTGTCCGACTTTAAATCTTTGTAAAATGAAAAATCATTTACTCAAAAAAGAATCTGAATCGTTCAGAATCTTTTCTCTTATCGCCCTTTTAGGACGTATTTTTCCTGATAAGAAGAACGAGCTAGAGAAGTAACGACACTCACATAAATGATGTTATTACCAAAATATTATAAGTATCTATTCTCTCCTTGTGTGTCCTTCTATGATAAGCGAACATATTCACTATGTTCACGTTCAATTCTAAACGATTATTATGGACATGACTTAATTTCTTTCGAAGTAGTTACGTGAACTTATCATTCGTTATTTCGAGACGATAGCGACCGACAGCAGATACTCCACCTCAGAATTTCCACTTACAAAAAAATTGGCCGGATAAAGCAAAGCTGCCCTTCTAGTTGGAGGCCAGGTTCCCCTTAGAAAATGTTTAGCTTGTCTGGCTCATAATTGATTCATTTGCACGTAATACTCACGAAAACTAATACACACGTTCGTGACGTCACTGACGGCGAGTAATCAGTATGAGTATGGACTAGAGTAAGCGACCTGGGAGACCCTGAGACCACACATGATACATGATTTGCAACTGTGTGGGAGGTGAATACTGCATATGTCTTTATGATACGCGAGATGCATCATAATTATGTGCCACTTGTAATGTATGCGTGTACATTCTTGCGACAGTAAACAAACTGATTTGCTGAAAAAATGTCAACAGTCATAAACCTCAACTTAAAAACCTTTAGGGTTCGAATTCCGTCTTGGGATACTTTGTATTAGTGTTTCTAAAAGTTCCGCTAATTTCACGGTAAAGGTCCACGAAAATATCGGTCATATTTTAGAATAAAAATAAAATATGGATGTAATTAATTAACTCATAAACAGTATCCATAAAATGATATGCTTTTTCCACGCCTCTTTCAGAATTCCATCACTAAAAGTTTGTGAACCACCGCTTTATAGGTAGATAATTTTGTATCTTAATAGAAAGCATGTTTCTATTAATATCAGTTGGTTCAAATGGTTTGAGAAAATAGAAAAATCTTTATAATGCGACATAGACTTAGATTATTACCAATACCGAAACTGTACCTATAGAATAAGATCACCTTGTAATAAACATGAAAAAAAAAGGAATAATTTAAGTTATGGATGGTATTAAAAAAAAAACTATAAGTAGGTACCTATACATTTATATAAACACTTTTAAATATTTTCGTAAATACAATAGCCTAACAACTACTAATTACGTCAGCAGTTAACGAACTACGAGAAATAGCCTCTTGTTTGCTCCTTTATCCAGTTCTCACGCGAAAGTCACACGTTTTTCTGGGGCATTTACCGAGTTACAAGCAATCTTTAATGCATTGGAATTTCTATAAAAATTGTTGGATATCAACCATCACTTATAATAATGTTTTAAGTACTACAAAATTGTAATGTCCAAATTCAATAATGTTTGTTTGTTATAAAAGTTCATATTTCTAAATAAAATAATTTAGGTTTTAGTTCATATTTCTAAATATAAACTTTTATTATTCCAAATAGAGATAGCTAGATTTTCTTTTAATTATTTAATAAAAAAATAATATAGAAGAAAACTATAGATTAATCCAATATTCCTTTAAAATGCCTTTAAAAGAAATAATGGCTCCCATATGATACTTAAAGTTTACTTATACTTACCTAATCGCGGTTTTAAATTATTATATTCCAACCTTTTTATATAATGAAGTTACAAATGCGTAATCGCTACTTTTTAAGAGACGTATTTAACATTTAAATCAGACAAAATTATTCGTTACGATTCGTTCGATCTTGATGGCGCAGTGGTTAGCGCGGTCTGTTATGCAGAAGTTATACAACTTTCGTAAATTGTCACGAACTACCAAATTGCTCATTCTGATTAAATTAGATATACTGAAATTTATTTGTGTACTTAATCAAATACAACTTAATTTTATAGTTCAATCGATTTATTTTTGCAAGATATTAAGGTATTTCATCTGTTTACAAAATAGATTTATCTGGAATTAAAAGTATGCTGGTGTTTTATAGTGAATAATCATAGATAAGTTATCATCGCTGACCACAAAACTAGTTGATTTGAATTTAGAACTCCAAAATTGTCAATAACATTAAAATCCAATAAAATCGAAAAGAGGTTAGCTTACATCTCTCAAACCAAGGATTGTGAATCCACTCAACTAATTCCTCTTTTATTACAAAGCGTTAAGGTTGATTCTGGTGATTTCTCGTGATATCTGTTACTCGGTTATATATAATTTAATTATACTTATCTTAAAGCAAAAACGGAGTAAAGGTCGTTTTTTTATTTGCCCTTAACGCGTTGAATAGAGCAAAAACTTCTGAACGATGTCAATCTTCAATTAAAATTGAGGTCGCACTATTTCAACGACAAAAAAAACGTCTTTTTAACGGAATGTTAGAGTAATATTTATAATAGATATATTAAAATGATAAGTATAAGTAAGCAATATAAAGTTTAAGGTACTATTAAATATGTGATTTTAAATTATACATTATAATGAACTTAAAAATTAGTTGGTTGACGAATTCAAGATACTATTCTTAAAGTAGGACAAATTAATAATTACATATATGACGAAACTCTGAATTTTTAACTTCATGTGGAAGTTTTATGTTAAATAATATTTTTCGTGTATTTTTATAAAAAAAATAATGTGATGAATTTCAACAAACAGCTTAATTAAAATAGGTTTCATAAGAAGCGACAATTTGAGATGCAAAATTATTGCTCGTTATTTCCCGGTTCAAAGTGTACTTATGTTTAAAAAAACTTAAATCGTAATGAAGAATCGAAACCAAACTTTGGTTATGGTAAAATATTCCTCCTCTTATACATTGTAACAACAATAAAAAACCAACTCAAGCAAAAAAAAAAATCCGAAAAAGAGTACCCGAATATCGTGTCCATTGCGTAGGAGTGTACCTACTATGGTTACTCAGTGCTTACGTAATATACGATGCCAACACAAACTCTATCTGCGTAATATATGTAACAGTAATTTATGAGCCATTGTTTAAGGCATTAGGGCACGAATGCCTGGAATTTGGTACGAATTTTCTCGATATAATTTTTCAACTAAGAAATTTTGCATTAAGACAAGAATTAAGCCAAATCTTTCAGTTACAGAATTAACTGCATTTTCGCTTATTCAAAGTGACCAAATATAGAATACTAAAATTCCTACCTAAATGATTATTTATAGAAAAGAAAATAATTAACTCTGCAATAAAACAAATAAATCGCGGATTTCCTGGACTTATTATTGAAAGTTTACAAATTTTCCCCTTTTAATGACAATTAAAGAAGTAATTTCAGTATTCCATAGGCATTTGTTTACTTTTCTCAATAAATTAGAATACAGTAGTAAGTATATTTTATCATTAAAATTGTAACTTCAGGCCATTTATTAAGGTTTTACTAGACAAAGTTTATTTGTATCATTAACAAACTGTTCTTGAATAAAATAAAATAACACTTTACAGCTAAATTTACATTTATTTCTACTTATTATTAACATAAAGAAAATTGAGTGTTTCGTATTATCTAAATAATCTGAACAGAAATATTAAAAGCAAACAAAATACAAGAAAAGATTACAATAAATAGCAATGAATCATTAAAATAATCAACTAACAAAGACTCAGTTTCTAAATAATTTGGTGACAAACTCTTGTAGACACCGAGGAATGCGTTGCATTGTCTTATTTATATTTGTGACTAAATTGGCACTCGGAAACTGAGACGCTTGATTCAAATTAATAAATTCTCTCAATATCTATCACTCACTCGCTATATCATACTTAAATTAAACAAATCGTTTTAATAGTTTTTTTTTTAACCAAAAGCAAAGGAATCTAGCTCAATCAACCATATTGAGGCAATATTTTATTTGATTTTTATAGATGACGATGTAGTTAAATTTTCTAGCATGAATCGAAAGATAAAGAAAGTTTATAAGAAAAAGATGATATCGCATTCACGCGCTAAATATAAAGTATGTTTTCTAACATCATCCTGAAATATTGATTATTTATTTCGCCTCAAAAACTAGCATTATTTCATTCAAAAGTAACTACAAACAATAAAACTTATATCAAATTAATCTTAAGATTTGTAAATGTACCTATACAATTAATCTTTATTTCAAAGGTAAACTCACTACGAAATAAGTTGAAGCCAAATAGTGGTGTGAATAAGAATTAGCAGAATAATGTCGTTCTATTTTTGAAATGATAAACTTTAAATGCTTCCTACAAGATCTAACAATTGGATTATATCATAAAAACTACTCGATAAAAACTTGTACATATAATAAGACATGTAAAAAGTTACATACTAGCAAGAACATGCAGAGAGAATTTTATGCCTTATTATCTGTGCAATAAAATTCATCAAGTATCGAACAAATTTGTAAAAAGTGAAGTCATTGAACTATCATGGTTTTTCTATGGCCGAGAGCTCAGTACGTAGTGAGTATTTTTTGCAATCAGATCAATATAGTATGTTCTAATATATTTCTCGAAGAAATAACTGAAGTTTAAATGAATAAATAGAAAACTAAAAGTTGTTGAAAGAGATCTAACATATAGCATAGATATCGGGATAGATAAATTTATCAAAAAAATCCTTCTTAATTTTAGTGTCTCTATCAATTTGACTAACATTGATCTTACTAATTGAGGTTCTTTGAAATTCTCTATTAGAGGTAAAGTAATGGAGTTATGGGACGATTTTGGAAATTGGATCAGTGCGAAAAAGGAAGTAGTTATGGAGGTATACAGAAAAACACACCCAAAACACCATTAACAGCTGTTGATAGATAATTTTATAGCACCATCAACCGATTAGGGCTAGGACATTGGCCGAATTCCATAAACTTTGATTAAAACAAAACTGACTGACAGCAACATCTATCAATACTTGCAAATTACTACAAATTGAACACCTCGTTGTCCAAATTTCACTATGCATCGCCAAATTTGGCAAAAATTATTCAAAAAATTGTGAAAAATATACCCCGCCAATGAAAAGATTTATTGCAGATCCTAGGAATATATAAATATTTACACAGATATTTAAAAGAAACGCTTGTAAATAAATAAATTATCTTAAAAAAAAAGACACGGCTGAAGGTTATAGAAGCCAGGGCCGGTAAAACCTTTTGTAAAAAATATCTTTGAGAAGAATAATTATATTTAATACTAGTAAATAATATGTTTTTTTCTGGGATATCGCCTGCACCTGCGTGTGACGTAGCTCCCCATATATGAGAAAGAATTTTCGTGCTCGGTTTTCATTTCAAGATCAGTATTTTCGAAGATTACGCCATACAAATAAACAAACTTGTATTTAAGTTGCATAATGATTAATGGCTAGATAACTATTGTTTTACTGAAGTAAATCTTCATGTATTCATAAATATGGTTACAGACGCGATTTGAACCGTTTTTATTGGTAGTGTGACTCAAGTGTGCTTCATTTGGCATGCATGTCGTGTAAGTATTTGGGTGGATGTTTATTTTAAACTCAAGGTTATAGCTTATGTTTATACATTAGATAAAAAACATCAGATGTCAACTAATATGATAATTCGTTAAAATAAGTCCAATGATAATTTGTTGAACCATCAGAGTTACGATTTTTTTCTAAGTTGTCATTTCGTTTATAATTTCTTAGACGTCTTTTAGTTTATCTTTTTTAAACAGCCATCAGTCGTTCAATGACTGTTTCGATTATTTATACGAAGTATATGTTCACGTTTTTATGAAATCTTTATTTTAAAACTTATTATATTTAAAATAAAAAAAAATTGGATCTTTTAGAAGCATTTCTGTATTTTCTTTATAAAAAATATATAAACAAAGTGGTGGTACTTTGTTTATATATATTTTTGTTTTTGAGAAATTTTATTTAGCCCACTTTCAATTAATGTTGTCTTTCTTCATAAAGTAATCTACGTAAGTCATACCTTTGAAATATCGCAAAACTTAATTCACATTAAAATGTACTGTCAGACTAGACAAAACTCAAAATTTCCCACTCGATTTGAAACTTTAATATAGCGAAGGTAGAGATCAAAATCCATTGCATAAATTTGACATATTGTAGTAACCTGTCATACAGCTTACAACAATATATCAAATTTACGTTGTATATCGATTCTTAATTTAACTTTGAACTAAATAAGGTGTAAAATCCTCTGTAGAAATTCGTCAGTTTTTCACAATACAATGAGTTTTTCCCTGTATACATACTTACATATACAGTAACCAATCAAAAAAACTGTGTGATAAAAAATGCTGAACGTTTATCTTTTTTGTGTATCTTATTTAGTGAAGTGCCGATGCCGTATTGACTTATTTTGATATTCGAGAAAAGAATCGCGTCTGGAGGCAATCTAAGGAGGAGGAATGTATGACGTAATTTTAAGTAAAATTTCAGCGGGACAAAATCATTTATGATATGTCTAACATCGATTTTGAAGTATACTAATGAAAATTAAAAAGACAAAAAATATTATTAAGATATATTACCTACAAGTGGCGTCCAGGTCGATAGTAAAGAAATAAATATTAGACAACATCGCATACATCGCTCGGATTCCATGAGTAACCAAAGCCTTTGTTTTGTGGATTATCTGAGAATACGAACGTACAACAACACCCAGACCCGAGACAATATATGTAGAAAATAAATCTTTTTATTAATATTTTTTTATTAATTTGAAATTTTGAGTAACGCTATATGCTCTTTCTGAGTGTCAGTTCGTAAAAATACTCTTCCTGCAACAACACGATCATCATTGAAATTATTCAAATATTTTTAAATTATTTAAAAATGTATGTTGTTATTTATGTGTATGTTTATAAGTTTGCATCGCATATTGTAAGTTAACCCCATAAAATGTAATTATTTTATTTAAGTACCTACAAACCATCGTAATTTTAGAAATCCATACGAACTGTTTTCATATTCTTCATTTTTTGTAACAATTTGTTTATTTACACCATAAATATACCAACTTATCAAGTCTAGTCTGCTGTTTTGTTTACCAACCAACATCTAAGCTCCGAATCGGTAACAACCTGACTCGGCACAACACTAATCTCATGGCCAATAGACCAGCCCACCGATTGCTGACGTTATTAAACTTATAAGTCATTGCCATATTCATGATAAAATATAAGTATATACATAACAATTCGATTGCCATTGCTATTAAATAATAGATCTGATATTTTTTATGTTATAGCAATCAACAAATTCATTAATCAAATTCGCAAAGTGGCAAAACCATATTTTTAATTACGTATGGGCTTATGAGGCCAATGACGAAGCAAGCTAGCTCAGAAATAGTTAATTAGAATCACAGAAATATTTTTTTATATATCTGTATCTCTATATTCTACGCTAGCGGATTATTCGCGACTTCGCCCGCGTAAATTATAGCTTATGTCACACACTTATTATGTAGCTACCCGTAGATGGAAAAATTCCGAAGCCTAATTAATGCAAACAAAAAAACAAATCGTTCCTCTGTATAATATAAGTATTGATAATTCGAACTGAATGTTACTGACAATGATTTGGTTCTTTTTGTAATATCTGTAAAGGTCCAGCGTTTGACCTTTACAAATATTATACTTGAAAATAGTATCAATTTAATATTCTACCTCCATAGTCCGCTGAGGTCATCATGATAACATCGGATGTGGACACTTACGTGCCCTTCGGACCACATCAGCCAATTACACCTGTCAGCTGTTTATCTAGTATTTGAATATACACATGGAATAGCAAGATTTTTTAAATTTTACTAAAACAACTTCACAAGCTAAAGCATTTACAGGGGTTATAATGATCTGAAATAAACATAAAGTTAAACAAACCCAAGTCTCCAGAGATGCCGATATGTGAACTACTCAACTATTGAGGGCGTCCTATTTTCCATTAAACATTACTATGATATCTTTGAATTTCATGCCCTATGACAATTTTCAACAGTTTCCGTTTCAATTGAAAAGTCCTGTGTAATGACCGTATGTCATTCGATACTAAGTTTATTTATGCTTGGCATTTAATGATATGCATAATATTCCTTTTCTCTATCCCACAGACTGTATCATAATTTAGTAAGCATGCTGGAAAATATAATTGTATTTTGAACAGTGTACGAATTGTTTTTTACTAACCACTTTTTTAAATTAAAAAAGAAAAACTTTTGTTTATTTATATACCTGTCAACTACTCGATAAAATGGTGCTATGTCATCGACTGTGTCCGAGCCCAAAATATTCAATATCTAGGTTGAGGTCAGTTCGTATAATGCTGTTTATCGTTTACCTACAAGTTTACGTGTTGAATAAATTTACATTTTAAATCAATGAACAGCTCACAAAAATTGACCCATAGAGGAAATGACTGTATCGATTGTTTTGTTCCGACTTACTAGTTTGTGGTGAAGGTTTTCTGTTTTGCCCTATAAATTGATTTAAATAATAAACTTTTGTACAGTAAAGAATTATCATATCCTAGTTAATACCTTAGATTAAATAATATTTTAGCTTATTGTAAACCTCGTATAAGCATTCTTTTTTGAAATCGACAAAAATAAAATGCGATGTCTTATTTGAGAAAATAAGAAAGTATGCTAAACTCATATTTTCTTTCACTACGGAAGATGATTATGAATACGGGCAAACAAATCTATTTACTTCGTATCGCCGAATCCAATCAATGTGCTCCTCGAAAGTTGAATGACAAATACCAAATTCTGTGTGATTTTATAACTCTTTATCTTTTGCACTAAATAACACTTTCAAACTGTCCTTGAATCTTCTATTTAAAATTGTCTATTGTGTAAAAAACTAAAAAAAAAAAACTATTTCAAATATCGAACAAAAATTTAAGAGTGACTCCCTAAAAAAACTTTTAATTTAGTCTACTTCCTCATTTAAATTTTTACTCATTGAGGACAAAAAACTGTGATGTTTACGTGACCTTCCCGCAGCCGGTTGAACGGCCTGAGCATTTGTTATCACAATTTGTTTGTTGTATTAACATTATTTATGTGTCGGCATCGGTGTCTCAACATTTCCTTCTGGTTTATATTAATCGAACATCTAGAAACGTAAACATTGAACTACATCAATAATATTTACATAATTGCCGGTTCGATTTTCCAACGCAAAATCTGTTGGTAGTAAAGCGCTTAATTCTATTTAGAAACGCTTTTATTAGCAAATCTGAATACGAACTCCGATCGGCAATGGCTTTAATGATCATAATACACAGTGACGAGCATCAGGAAATAGAGTATTTCGTGGAAGGCAAAATTGTAATTGGTTCTCTCTCAAACTTTATGTAGTTTTAAAATAAAATCTATTCAAAATCAAAAATCTCTGCTCTGTTTCTAGTTTATATGGGATCGGCGAAGTGTGTTCTTTTATCCTCTGTCAGCTGTCATCATGTCATCACTCACTCCCTTTACTTTCATATCATGCCTCACATAGTTCATCCATGTTTTCTCTCTATTCTCTCCATCTTTTGACATTGACCTCTATCACCCTCTTATTTACTTTCATTTCATCCTCATGTGTACATATGTATCGGGCCAGGCGATTATCTTTCAATTTTTCCGTTACTAGTGCCACTTTCAAAAATAGAACAGAAGATATTAATTATGTATTTAGTTGAATTTTAGAGGTACCGATTTGTGTCAAATTTTAAGTAGCACTCAGTCAACAATTAACTATTGGTATTCTCTTAAAATTAACTCTTTTATCTATACCTATACTTTAATAGACGTTCGAACTATCAAATAATCGGGAGTATGCCAATACAATTTCACCATTGGACGTTTGTGCCAAATTATCGCAATTCCAACTTCCGCTTGAGGCGTATCGATGTTCTAGTTATTTGTTGTCTAAAGCTTGTCTAAAGCTTGTCTAAAGCTCTAATTTGGAGCGAGTTTAAAAAAATAACGAAACGTTCATATGAATGTTGCGTTAAAAAACATAATTTAATAATCCAAGTCCGGTTAATGATTATTAATTATAAGCGTTGAACGTGGAAATTTTTCAACATTGTATAATATACATCTTCTATGACATTTTATATTAGTGTGAGCTACTCGAAAACAAAATTTTATCATCCTTTTCTTATTTCATCCTGTGTTTAAATACAAGAGACAAAATGACAAAACATCATCAGTGCACGTCTAGCCTAACGACATTGTAGTATGTTAGTCTACTCTGCAATGGTTTACGAGATGCATGTGCCATATCGATCTTTATTGTTATTAGTTAAAATTTCGTATACGTCGTTAAACCGATGCGATTCCCATTCTAACACTGCTATTTTCTCGATCTTCGCCTGTGTCAATTATATCGCGATCTTCGCCTGTGCCCATATTTTTCGCGTATGATGTCACTTCCCGTAGGTGAATGAATTTTTAAAGTCGGTTCAATAATTTTGGAATCCATTCCATACCAAGAAATACAATTAAATATTTCTTCTTTATATTCGTAGTATTAATATGGAAGTCAAAAGTTTTGTTTTACTATGCTTTACATCTATCAGATGCTATTTCCCCGCTCGTTAAATACCTGCTCATATTATAACTATTACCGGACCGGTATATTCTACCCTGTTGACATAAAGTCCCTATTTAATTCTAAAAAATACACACATTATTATTTTTCTATTATTGTCTCACAATTTTCCGAATTTGCTCATTCACCAGTTTACCTGCTAAGAAAAGAAAATAGCATTTAAATTTAAATCAATAAAACAAGACTGAACCAAACTAATCTAAATTAAGAGAATTTAGATTAACGATCTCCACTCTAATTTAATTCTATTTTAATAAATAACAGTTTCTACACAAATAACAGTATAATATTAAACGGATTACCAAGAAAAAGAAAATAATTAGTATCCGATCATATAAGGATAATAAATCTAACTTCGATTACGCATTTCTCGGAAAATAGTTTGACTCCCTAATAAGGTTAATCACGGGATACGGGGACCCGCAGAATATTGCTATTCCGACGTTGATGGCGACTTATGAAGAAAAAGCTAATCAACGGTGACATATCTTATTACACTTATTTCTATCCAATCATCATTTGGTGCGGCATTATTTGTTCGACATTTATATCGAAAATACTGGTCAATCTAGA
Source organism: Diatraea saccharalis (assembly GCA_918026875.4). NCBI lineage: Eukaryota > Metazoa > Arthropoda > Insecta > Lepidoptera > Crambidae > Diatraea > Diatraea saccharalis. The sequence goes on from OU893337.1 coordinate 12,712,591, forward strand.
AAGCGACTGGATATTAAACTGAGGAGAAAATTACGACGTCATGAAGACCACTAATTCTCAAACTGTATTCAGGGGCGTTTGTGTGCTTGCACAATAATCTTAAGCAATATACAAAAATTAAATTTAAATTAGTTTACGAGTAAATCTGCTATTAAAAATACCAAATAGCAAATAAATGCTTGAAATCACATGGTTTCCGTAAAAGTAGGAGTATTTTCTTTTGTTAGCTCTCGTTCTCTTTATCATCCGAGACATGACCTGGACGGGTTGTAGGTTAAAAAATGTTAGATGGTTCAAAACCTATTCAAATAATGATAATTTTACTGATTATTTTGGGCAACCTCTAAACAAAAACGAAAACCCTAGATACTCATCTGAGATGCAGAAACATTTACAATCTTGAGCTCCTCCGTGTTTCGGAAGGTACGTCAAACTGTTGATTCTGACAGCATGCAGTCTTAGTTCATTATCTCTATTGAATTTGATTCTATCCCATCCACAGGGATGGCCTGATATTGATTGCCCGTCTTATCAGTGGCTTTTGGAAAAGTTGCTGAACGTTCACAATCGCAAACTGGCGGAATTTAACTTAATTATAGTTTATTTGTTTCATTCAAAATCGCTTTCATATATAGCGATATGAATAAGTATTGGAATCGTAAGCACGCTAACAGACAATGTCTTTGAAAATCATTTGTTTTTTTTTTCACTTCGTATATACCAAAGCAGAAACCAATAAAGCCATATCAATAAGAGAACGCACGTACCACAGAGGTTTTGTGATATTGCCCGTTCATATTAATTTTTCTACGTCCAGCTATGCGAAGCTTTGCCGAGCCTTTTTTTGTTTAGGAGTCCCGTACGACATTGCTATGTGCCTATTATTGTGGGACTGAAATGAAGGTTCGAGAACAAAAGCCTTATAAAAACGACCTGAAGAGAAATTGCGAACCAAAAAAAAACAAAATAATTATAAACCAACACATTTACAAAAAGAGTACTATTTTATTTATAAAAAGGGCAGATTAGATCGAATACCTGAGCCTAATACTGAATTTGAAAAAAAAATGAATATTCTAAATATAAATTGGATTAAGAAAAAGAAAAAAAAATAACGCTTTTAGCACAGAACACAGAAAGACGTTGTGTTCTGTGGCCTGTAGCATGTAGCCTAAAGATTCGCAGGCTGTTGTCGCGGTCGCGGTCGATGTCCGGCAATGTAGAAAATGGACTTTTCTACATTACCTCGGGTCTGGATATTGTGGTACCTTTATTGTATCATATATTACAATAAGTATAAGTACGCAGTGACAAATATTACCTTAGAATCTGCGTAACGTATGTAATGTTGTTCGATATTATATCGAGTGACGTCTGGAAAACAGTCTCCTTTTCAATAAAAAAATATCCCTAACAATACTTGGAGGTATATAAACAAAACTAGAGATATCAAAGTCTATATTGCATAAATCATCCCTTTGATCCCAACAAAAGAGAAACAAAAACAAGAGATGATCCTATTCTGAACTCTCGAGAACTTGTAAGAGGCCATAGAGTTATTTAGAATCAGAAATAATAGTAAAGTCTAACAAATTCATCGTAAGAAATATAAAATATACTTACATATATGTTCATTGAAATAGTATTACAATATTATACAAAGTGACACTTGTACCTTTTGACTACACCAAATAAAAAATATATTCGTGTTGCAATCTCTGAGGTTCGATTCCCTGTGGGGTCAATGTAGAAAATGCACTTTTCTCTATTGTTTCTGATGTGGGTTTTGTGGTACCTTCGTTGTCTCAGATACTTCATAATACGGGCTACTCATCTTGGAATCTGAGCAATGTATGTGATGTTATTTAATATTTATTTGTAACAGAACAACTTCTACCATCATTATTTGAATTGGTTTTGAATCTAAACAGGATTAAATCTAAGTTTAATCTAGTTTGCGAAAAAGAATTGTCACCACAGTCTAATAAAATTCACAAATAATGAAAGATGAATACATATTAAAGAACCATAAAACTTCAATACTTATCTATTTTTATAGGAATGATACCTGGGGATGGTGCAATGGTTAGCGCGCTCAGTCTGCGATATTTATTAAGCTACTTGCACAAGGTCCGGTCATAGGATGGGCGACCGAAAATTTATCATCTCGTGCTTTACCGTGCTTCGGAAGGCATGTTAAGCCGTTGTTTCCGACTACATCTGTAGTCGTTAACACACATCGATCCGCAATGAGCCCGCGTGGTGTGTCGTGGCCCATTCTCCCTATTCCATTTGATTCGATTCTACCCATGGGAAGGCCCGTTCTCCAGCAATGGGGACATTGATATAGATAAAAATATGCCTGAGAAAAAAATAAATTCTATTACTCCGTCATGCAGATACTTAGAATAGAATAGGATTTTTATTTGGCAACACCCATCACATACACAATTTACATACAGTTTACAAATATGACAGAAAAAATTACAAGAAGTAACTTATAGAAAGATATATGATACGTTTTTTTATCGCTTCCTTTGATAGACATTAAAGCGGGGCTCACTACTTCACAAGCATGTAGAAAATCTACATAGGTGTGACGTCATATGACATTTCAACTCAGTGTATCAATGGATAATGTAAATAAAAAATATATTATAATTGATCAATTTCCAATCCAAGAGGATTTTTTGAGCATTTTGTATCATGAAAAAAAATATGTTAATCATTTTCAATAACCTACCTGACGGAAACCAAAATAGTCCAGATCCCTATTGAAACAAGTGTGATTAAAAGCATAAATAAACGACTTGAACATACCAAAATAAACGAATGTGTAGGCTTTTTCTTTAATAAATAGGTCTATGCTCAGATCTTGATACACAAAGAGATCTGATCACAGATTCCGGCACGAAATGGCCGACGCAAGATTTGCAAACGCATCACGTAGTTAGAGCGACTCTAAGTGGCAAGGTCAGGACGTCCTATATTACACACTGTAGAAAAGCTCAGCCAGTTTTTATATGTAGATCGAATACGCATGCCTGTTTTGATTTACATAAGTAACTTCTTAAGGTCCTCTTGTACCTCCGCTTACGTTCCCATACAAATCCGTATCGAAAATAAAGACGTAACGCCGACGATTTCATACATTTTAATCACTGTTAAAAAAACAAATGCAGTTTTTTGTATACTTAAGATTATATTAAAACCAAATTTTGTATATATATTTTTTTATAGTTAAGATAAAATATATTACTAATAAAATCTATCCAAAAATCTTTTGTATCTAAGCGATTTATTTCTATCGAGCCAATATTTAAATTTATGTTTCTGATCTTAGCAAGCAATCGAACGTAAGATTTTCAAAAAATGATTCTTACCAAGTTTATATTTGGCAAATATAAAATTAGTAATTTCTTACAACCCAGGTTCACGATGAGGTGGACCAAATCAATACACCTTAATAAATTAAAACTACTTATCTAATCTACGTCTTAAAATAATAACTACACTAAATAAAAAATGTCTCCCAGATCATTGCCTATTATAAAGAATTGTATTATTGTTAAGTTAATTTTTTCTTAAATGAAGGTTCATGGGAAATAAATATTAAGCATACACCTTAATTAAGTTTTATGTTTGAGCTTTTAAAATTGTACTTACTCAACTAAAGCAAAATAAATATGATTAATAATATGTATCAACTTATAAGCAATTAACATATCATAGTAAATTGAAATAAACATTAGCAGCTTTCTTATTCAAAAATTATTAAAAAGAAACTTATACAGAGATGTTTTTATTCGACTTCCGTGTCCCGTTTCTTCGTTTATAATTCAGTGCATGATCACCGAACATGTTGACAATGTGTAGTAAACATTATAATAGAATTGCGACCTGACACACATACCTCGTAATGTAGCAAGCAAGCTACTTGTGATCTCAATGCGTTACGAAAGTTTATGGGTAAATAAACTCGTAAATATATTGGCGGTAGCACATTGATTTGAACAGCTACATTACTGTGATATTATTGTCTTTGACTTTTAGAAATCCTTATTAATAACAACATTATTTATTATTGATTTTATTTTATTTATTATTTTATTAATAAATGTAGATTATAGTTCATTATTCAAACTCAGAAAATAATTATATAACCCAAGACAGTTGTTTCTTAACCGAACTTCAAATGAAGAGGAGGTTCTAGACCGAATGTTTACTATTTATTATACGTGGAAGTATAAAATATTTTATTTCTACCGTGGCCATCTTTGATATTCTGAGTTTGAAATATTATAGGCTTATTTTTTGGTACAGGTTAACACAAGGACGTCATCTGAATTAGCTTAGCCCCTCTATTAAAACGCAGTTTCATCGCATTATTAGAGGTTAAATCAAATTAAACATTTATTCGTAATGTAATAAAAAAAAAATCAAGTGTCAACTTTGTAAAAAAATGTAAAAAAAACATCGTCTTCGTTAGATATAACCACTCAGCTTTTTGTCATAGTCGTTCTTCTTTTATTTACAGAATCAGGCACCGGAGACCGCATGCGACCTTCTTGGGCCTTATATGTGTTTTGTATGTAACAAACTTGACCTTCATGGATGAACGGTAAACTTACAATCCTGACAAGACTTTACACTCAGAATGCCGACAATTGGCAAATAAGTCACGCACATCTTATTATGTCATGTGCGAGAAGTGTTTACTCTTACGGTTTCAGATGATTTTTGTCTATGCAGAAATTTACTACAAACTACTCGTACTAATAACATTACTATTACTTACACTTACACTTTCCGCCCGCGTTCGCCCGAGCCTGTTTCGGAGTGAAGTCCAAAAGACATTGCGTCAATTATATCAAGAAACATCAATAAAAATATTTATTTACTTCCTATACAGTGTCCAAATACAAAGTTTGACAACATTTCATGCAAATTTTCATATCTTATTTCAACCCTTTAGGCCTATTTATGTCATTTCCTTAATCTGTGTTTCTAATTTGTTCATAAGTTTTGGCATGAAAACGTAACAGACACACAATTACTTTCACATTTATAGTATTAGTATGGATTTTTCATTAGTAATTCATTGAGGACATTTTTTGGCAAGTTTGTTTATATCAATTTTCAGACAGCTTTTGTGTACATGAATACGTGACTGTTTTAAATTATTAATCGCCAGTCTATTTTAGTATCTCGGTGGCGTAGTGGATAAGCGCCGTGGCCCGCGATCGTTGTCGTTAAGCAACTTTCGCAAGGGTCGGTCACGGGATGGGTGACCAAAAAATTATTATCTCGAGCTACTCCGTGCTTCGGAAGGCACGTTAAGCCGTTGGTCCCGGCTGCATTTGCAGTCGTTAATACCCTCCAATCCGCATTGGGCCAGCGTGGAGGGTCATGGCCCATCCTCCTTAACCATCCATAAGGAAGGCCTGAGCCCCTGCAGTGGGGACGTAAAAAGGGCTGATGATGATATTTTAGTATCGTGTTTAAAGTAAGTCATTATTTTTACAATACAATAAAACAGAATAGAATTCGTTTTAATTGAACACAAACATCACACTGCATATTTAACAAGAGGATTATAAATATAGGAAAGAGAAAAAAAAACGATGGCTTACATGATGAAACATAATGCTTTCAACGGGCATTTAAATTTTAAACTCAGAAAACGTTAAGTATCTACCTACATAGTTTACTTCATATAAAATGCAAACCTGTCTTCTAATGAGCAGAAAGACGTGAAAGAATCAGATTTTATAATTCGTTGCTTTTATAAAATGGATTGATTAACTTGAAATTTGTATATGTACTGCATAGGGATGTACTAAATTTTTTTGAGTACTTACTACTTACACTTTATATTTATAGATGTTTCGATTAATAAACAAGTGACGATAAGAAAGTCGTCACATCCCATGATAATGGAATGATTTTGTTCACTCTTCAACAATTGTTTGATAATGTTAATTTGAAGGTGTGCTTTACTATTTTAATAAAATATGACGGCTATTAGGCGTCAGGCGTATCCTACAGGCGAAATTTTGCTGCTGCGTATTGACTACTTTTTTAAACCCTTTTTTTATACTATGTTCACATGAAATTCTTTTTGAAAGTATATTGTTTATAATATTGTGCCTATTAACTGGAATTCAACAGATTTGATGACATTAGGTTGAAAATGAGCTTTTTGACGTACGTGAAAATGGGCATTGAACTGGTTATTAGCAAAAGAATGAGTGCATATTTTCCATCCACTTTATCTTGCTGTCTTTATTATTATTTCTTGCCATTTTGATACCTTAAATGCAGCTTATTCCCGTCTAACAGACGTCGTAAAACCAAAAATGATATATCCTTTGCAATTAGTCTAAAATAGCACATTTAAAATTACTTCATCAGTTATTTTGACCCACCAGTAATAATATGGAAAACTCTTTCGAGAAAGACACTCAAGATAAAAACACTTTGTTTCATTCTATAAGTATGCGATTACTCGAAGTCAGATCCCGTTACAAAAAAGTATCCCAGCAACGACTTGTCGTCAGACTACCAAATGGTTTATCAAAGAAACAGCTGGACATAATTTGAGGTCAACTACCATAACCGACCGCATTTACAAATGTATGTATCTACGTTGACTTACAATAGCACTATCAGTACATTTACAGACTTGTAAAGAATGTTAAAACATACGACGTCTGTATGTTTTAATGTATGCTGGTTGTATGGTAGATAAACTTTCGGATATGAAAGTGATTTCAATATATTTTTTTAATAAGTACTGAATACCTATCGAGTTAAATATTGAAAACTATCGAGTAGCTCAGTGGGTTAGTGAGTAAGTGCCGCAGCCCGCGTTCATTGTCCTTAAGCAACTTTCGCAAGGGTCGGTCACGGTGTGGGTGACCAAAAAATTATTATCTCGACCTGCCCCGTGCTTCGGAAAACAAGTGAAGCAGGTTAATCCCGGTTGCATTGATTGATGATGATGAAAGGCCGTTATTCACCCTTCCCGCAGAGGGCGACTCCTATTCCCCCCAGGAGCCCCAGACCGGCGCGGCGGAAGAAACCAGGCTCCAAAATACCGATACCGGGTTCTTCCTATCCGCGTGAGGTGAACCACAAGGAGTTTTACCATGTAGGACTCTCACACTAATCTGCCCTTTTCAGTGCGGGGTGGAAGGGAAGCCCTGATTTAAGACTTAAGGCGTATTCCGCCTGCGTTAACAAAAAAAGATACTGACTAGGTGTGGAAATTGCTACGTATCATAGTTCATTAAATAAATAGAATACCAATAACATTGAGATAGAAGGAGGATGGTTTCGTGGCTCCGAAATGTCAGAGAGCCGCTGTTCCGACCCGCAGGAACTAGGTATGGCTGTAAGAAGCTGATGACCAACCTTCACCTTAGTTGGAGAAGCATTTTAATAACAAGAATAATAAAATCATGTTTTCTTTCGATATTAATTCCCAAAATTTTGGATGGCATACTACAATCGTATAGATTTGTAGATTTTGTGTGATCTTCATTTATGTACGTAGGCGTATTATGGCTGTTATGTGATCCATGCTGTTATGTTATTAAGAGTCAAGGTTAATATCGCCAAGCTTAGATAATCTCATTAACGACCGAACGAGTATCTATATTATTAAATAGTAAGCAACTTAGTCTTTCTAATTAGCTTTTTACCTCTATTTTTATTTTGCCTTACAATAAGTGACATATATTAGCGTGTGATAATCGAAAGAGTCACAGCGCATTTGTGCTTTACTCAACTACATGGTCCCAGAGTGTTGTTTGTTGACCAACTTTCGCAAGGGTCGGTGACGGGATGGATGACCAAAAAAAAAAAATTATCTTTGGCTACTCAGTGCTTCGGAAGGCACGTTAAACCATTGATCCCGGCTGCATTTGCAGTCGTTTATACCCCCTCATTGGACCAGCGTGGAAGGCCGTCCGTCCTCCTTAACCATCCATAAGGAAGGCCTGAGCTGATAGATATATATACCATAAACGAGTGGCTCGTACGCCAGATTCAAGGTGTCACCATCTCTAGGATCGATTCTCGGTTGGGTCTATGTAGAAAACGGACTTTTCTATATTGTCCAGGGTCTGAGTGTACTGCATTGAGTTAGGTGTTCGCAACATAATATAATCACTTCCTTCAACGGATTATTAAGGATATCAAATCTGTACATCTATAGTTCTATACTAATATTATAGAGGAGGTATTTGAATCTTTGTTTGTTTGTTTGCATCGAATGCACTCCGAAACTACTGGACCCTACATCATATGCGGTGAACGTAGGCTATATTTTATCCTGAAAAACAGCAAATAAAGGGGAAAAGTGGGAGTGGAAGTTTGTATGGTGAATTCAAACGTTGCCATAGTAACCATTGGTTACTATTCTATTTGTTATTCTAATTATATCCGTGTAATGATATTAAACGATATCCGAATATCCGAATATCCCACGCGAAGCCGCTGGCGGAAAGCTAGTATATTATATAAAACTTTAGTTCTCTTGACGCTTTAGTTTTAGCAATATATTGAGACTATTGTGTAATGTTATGAGATTCACGAACCGAATACAGTCGCGGTGGCATTTTAACGCAACGATACCTCAGTAATGGAATCGACATTAGCAGAGGCAATGGGGCAGTTGGTATTATGTTGCTGTTAAGAATAGGGATTTTGTCTGCTTAAAATAAAAGAAATTCTATCTAGTCTATCGGTCAGATAATAGAAAAATGTTAGATACATATGTTTTTGCTTCAATTTAATAAGAAACGGCTTAGATAAAAGGTATTAAAGTTGAGGAGTGGGCGCTTGCTACATCACAACTATGAAGAAAAGGTGATGTGACGTCATGCAACATTTCAACTCAATGTATAGCCGCAATTTATTGAACACGCAAAAATTTTTAAATTACGTATTTCATATTCTTCAGTAATATACAGAACAACAAAACAAATTCGTCATCATCCTTATTACTGTGTCTAAGTGCTACCTACACTGTGAAAATAAGTACTGCCTTTTGCCGTAGACAATTTTTACAAGGTTCGCTAGACAATTCTTTTAAATCACACATTCAAAAGTTGTATTTTTAGGATATTTAATTTGTAGTCAAGCAATTCTTATAAATGCGGGCTATAGGATCGGTCACCAAAGTTTAATTACCTATATCAGGTTCCTCCGTGTTTTCATAACACTTTAAAGCCATTGATCCTGGCTTATCTGTGGATTTACAATCAATGTACAAACAAAGAAAAATAACCACCATTCCGCAACCGGTGGGATTATGACTCCATCTACGAGTATGTAACTTCTATAAGTGAGGCTTGTGCTTCAATAAGGCTAATGATGATGACGGTAAAACCAATTGTATTGATATTTAGATTATTGGAGATGCGAAAACTAATTGAACTGCAGAAATCAGAATGCTTTATAAGAATGATTTGCTTGTTTGCGTTGAAAAGCCACCGTAAGTCCTGAACTACTGGATTTTTTTTAATTGTTTCACCTAAGCTAAGCTACTTCATAGACAGATGATGTAAATAATCCATAATTTATTTAAGCGACTTGTTTAAAACACGTCCATTAAAAAGGCAAAAAGTTTAAATATCGAAAGAAATTCAGCGACAATTTATACCAATAATCTTATTTCGTTGTCGTGAAACTTGTATGGTTTAACCGGCCTCTGTGATCCGGATAAGAGTCAACAAGGTGCGTGTATTACTTTACCTGTCTTTATTCCTTCTTTAATTAACACTGAATCAAATATAGCACATTAGGGGGACCGTTAGGGGGTAAGATAAATCTCCGTCACTATTATCAACCGTACTGACAAATAAAATAACTGACTAAATATTATCCATCTTATTATAAAACTAGGACTACTAGTACGAAGTTGAAACCATTATCCAACTAAATTAAATCAACACGTGTCATTTTCACATTTCCTCTTCTGGCATTCTCAATTTGCTCTAGGCGGCTACTGAGGAGTTCTATGGCGCAGTGGCTAGCGTGCCTGGTCTGCGATACGATTGCTAAGCTACTTTCGTAATAGCCGATCATAGAATGGGTGATCAAAAGTTTATTATCTCGAACTGTTCGAACCGCACTGATTCCGGCTGCATCTGCAATCGTTAATACCCACCATTCCACACTGGGTCCGCGTGGTAGATCATGGCCCATTTTCCCTATTCGATTCGATTCATTCCATCCAAAGGCAAGACCTGAGCCCCAGCAGTAGAAACATTAACAGTCTGGTGATGAGATAAATTTTAGTCTTTGTATTATATTAAGACAGTATCAGTTAAACTTCGATGTTCAATAATAATTGATTAAAACAAGTTTTTTTTAATGCTACAGCATGAACGTCACCGTTACTATTTTAAAAGGAATAAAAGACCAGATCAAGGTAAACAATAGTGGCCTTTTCGTAACGTCCAGTTTGTCAAGGTTTAGCCGACGGGTATCTAGGATCTGTACAAGGATTTGCTTTCAGAACGCAACCCATTTGTCAAGAGATGTAAAAAAACTGTCAGCCTCACAGAAAAATAATTCTTCCAGCCAGTAAAATAAATATCACATTTTTTTAATGACTTCATGTCGTTAACTTTAAGAGGTTCCGGTGTATGCCCTATCAAATCCAAATATAAACTAGAAACAACATTTTAAATATGTAAGCATATTAATTGTCATACGAGTTAATCGCTCATGTTTTATAATAAACTGGCTTTTGCCCGCGACTTCGTGCGCGTGGTAAAGTTACTTTGAGCAGCATTTCTAACAAATATTTATTGATTACATTGTGTAAAATACTTGAAATAAATAAAGTTTCATCCCCTATTTTATCCCCTTAGGGGTGCAATTTATCAAAATCCTTTCTCAGGGGATGCCTACGCCATACCCAAGTAGCACATAAATAATATATTAACTAAAATAAGTACCGATTTATGTCCTAAAGTCATACTAACATTTTTAATCAGCACTGGTCAAGTCAAAGGCATTTATTTTATCTAATAATGCTTAATGCCATATTATGGTTAATAAAAAAAGTATACCAATGTCAAAACTCCTATTTAAGTATTGGGTAATATTAATATAAAGCTGTTATCGTATTTCGGTAATATGAAAAACATTATATATTATATAAGCATTAACGTAATATTATTTAGTGCACTTAGTTGTATTTAGTCATTTTCTAGAAACAAAGGTTTTCTAATGGCCTATAGTTGTATCGATTTAATGCTTATCCTATATACACATTGAATAAAGAACTAGTAAAACTTAAGCACCGATTTGTTCTTAAAGTATTCTTTAATCAAGCTCAAGCTCCTTTATCTTCTTAATCTATGCTTTTATAAAACATTAGGCTATATTTTGATCAATATTATGTTATTTATAGAGATACAAGTAATAAACAGATCGTAATTATTCTTTATGTGAAATTAAAATGTAAAATTATTTTATATATTGTATTGTAATGGTGGCATTTTATACGCATCGATGGCGCCATGTACAAAAAACGTTGGGAAAAACAAAGAAAACAGGTGGATATAAATGAAAACTGAAAAAAGAGTATACTAGTTTGATTGAAACTTTTAAAAATCAAAATAAAAATGAAATAATCGTTTGATGATTATAAGCACTATAAGATACTTCTGAAGTGTTAAAATACGGCTGTACCTAAAATGGGAGTGTGTTATACGATGAATTACGAGCTCTTAGTTTTGTGTCTGACCATAACACGATTAACAGCTCTACTACACTATATTTGAATACCTAATGCTTTAATTTTACGAGTCGCCATTTGCTTTCTTTTTCCAATTCTTACAAAATATTTAAAGTCAACTGTGTCAGATGAAAAGGGGTAGATAATCATTTATTTTGTGCACAGACGCCTATAAAAGCAATTATGTTGTTAAAACAATGCTAAAAAGCCTAAAATTCAACAAAAATTTTTGCTACTAGGTTAAATTTTCTATTATTTTTATTATATTAAAGGAAGTTTGCGAAGGCGCGTGTATTTTACACCATAAACTTGTATATTTTACTCCACAAACTGATGTTTGCAGCTTATTTCACACACAACGAGCTGTTTAAATTAATATTAAAAAATACCAGCCAAGAGAACATGTCATGACACTTACACAAAACAATAACTTAAACCGATTATATATTTTAAAAATCTATTAAATATACTTTTTTTACAAAGGAAATAAAACAGTAAGCATTTTTATAATATTAAATTAACGTATTATAAATTTGATTTACGTATATCAATTGTAATATAGTCACAAAAAGTTCAATTAGCACTTTATATAAAGCTTTTACCCGGCTTTATTAATGCTATTATACAAAAGTTGTAGTGCAATTGCTTTTATAAAGCTTAAAGTCGTACAAAGGGGGGGCCCAAATTTTACGTATAAGAGTCGTTTAAAAGAAATACGGTTGATATACGATTTTATTATAATGCTTAACGCTTGGACTCGTGCTATCATAAGTTTGATATAATGGTGTTTTGTGCTACTTGGGTAGTAGCTTTATGCATGCAAAGTCTCAACCCGATCGGTTTAAAATTGACAAACTTCCATACAAACTTTTATCCCCTATTTTATGTCCTTGGGGGTAGAATTGATCAAAATCCTTTCTTAGCGGATGTTTACGTCATAACATCTACCTGGATACCAAATGTCAACCCAATCCGTCCTGTGGTTTGGGCTGTGCGTTGATAGATCACTATGTCAGTCAGTCACAATGTAGGTAACACAAAGTTCATTTTCTAGATTGACTAGATCGAGAATCGAATTTAGGACCTCAGAGATGGCGAATTCATTTGCAATGAAACATTTTCTTTACAGGAAACTAAATTTTATTTTCATTATTATTTGATAATGTTTAGCAAAAAACAATTTTTGATATATCATCCATCATGCTTTGTCCTGCTTGATGACTTTGGAAATACTGAAGTTAGAGTAGAACAGACTACGAAACAGGCAATATTATATCAACAGAGCTTGTTTTATATTGTATTACATAAATTTACTACTTTTAAAAGCTGATAAGTTTCTAACGCCCATTCTTCTTGTCAGTTAAAACTTTTTAGTAGATAAAAATTGTAAAAAAGTTCAAAACGTCATTCAATCAGCTTAATTAATTTAAAAAAGAAAATTTTATATTAATGTAAAGTTATTTCAAACAAACGATAATAATTCGGAAATAGAACAATCGCAATAAAATTAAATAGTATTCACTAAAAATACATAGCCTATAGCTAATAACTTTTACGACCTAAAGGAACCAAAACAAATGGGATTCTTTAGTATAGGGGATTACGGGGAGAAGAACTCGCTCCTTTATATTCGACCCGAATGGGTTATTGGGCCATTATAGACCCTTGACATAATGGCTTCTCTCAAGCAGTCAACTGGACGGCAGAGGGCGTGGTAGCGACTCATGCCCATTTTCACTGAACTTAAAGTCGCGCAAATCTGTCGTCTAAATATTTAAGAATCCCCTAAAGTGGATAATGTATTGACAAGGAACCAGCTAACGAAATTAAGCAATGTCTATAGTTATAATAATTGTTACGCGGCGCCTTGGCCTAGGCATTTGCGTATATTACAGGTCATATTGATTCCAAGGGATAAAAGAAAAAAGCATTTATTTGGAATTAAACTAATCTGCTTAGACGGTTCCAGGTTAGTGCAAATGAGTGTATATTTCAAAGAATTATGATTACACGAAGTGATAATTTATAATTCTCCGGGATATCCCGGCTTTATTATAAAACTACGACATTTTTATAAGCTCTGGTGTAAGAAAATATACAACAGAAACTGTTTTTTAATAATTAATATAAATATAATTCCCAAAGTTACATGGGATTGGCTAATCGTATAGACAATCCAATCAATTTAAATGAAACTGTGGTACCAAGTATGTCCGATAAATTATTAATATCAGCCATTATGTGGATAACCAATGATAATCGTGAAGTACCACGTCATAAATATCTAAGGCATATTAATAAAAAGGCTTCTTCAAAACAGGCACAGGACTACAGTTTTGTATTTGTCCTTTTTAAAAGATTTCTAAATAACTTTGATAAGTCTCCAAAATGCTAATAACACACAAATAATGGACATAATTTACAATGACATATTAGACTTGTCATTTTATATGTTTTTGTATCACTAACTTGTATACAATCTCACTTAGATAATTGTTTTAGATAAATTTAATTTATTTGCCTCTGAACCAACAATTTTTGGCCACGTAAATATTTGCGGTAAAATATATCCACGATTTGATTTATAATCATTGATTTGATATTGAGTGCATTTATTTGTATTTTGACAATGCTATTTAAAAAAAAAAGTACACTGTCTTTCAGAAATAACTCTTTATTATGTTGCTGTCATTGTAAAAAAACACGAATGCGATTGAGTCTTGTAAATTATGTTAAACTGTAAACTACACGACTAAACGCAGTCAGGCATTACATTCTAATTGGTAATGAAGTTTTTTAAGCCTTTGATATAGACAGACAAACATTTATTTATAAGACAGCTCACGAAGTCTTAAAAGTATATTTGAGAAACCAGAATATTCAGCTTAGTGAATCGTGATCTCCATTGAATAAGAATATTATAAGATTCGACACGCCTAATGGTTCAATGTCACAAATCAGATGTTACATCACTGGCTTAACTTAAATTAAATAGTCATTTTGAACTCCTACAAATGTTGATTTGAATAAAATTACCTATTTACTCTCTATTATAGTTTAGTTAAAACAGTACTTCTTATGAAATAGGTACTGATGTGAAAATTATACATAATTTATTAGAGTAATAGTTATTTACAGGGTTGCTATTTAAAGTTATTTTCATTTTAAGTCTATGTTCATTTTATATATTGATATCTCCAATTTAAATCACTTTTTCTAAAATTCCTTTCTTTTGTTTCCTTCAGTTTGTTTCATCTGTTCTGTTTTGGTCGAATGCCTTGTTGTTGAATGACTACTGGCAATCGTGTCGTGCCATTGTAATATATCTTTAAGATTATTATTATTGACTAGTACGCAAACACACCTATTGGTCAGCAAGGTGAATGGCCTCGCTATCACACGATAAGCTTGTCACTTTAGAAGTCATTAGTGGTGGTAGTTATTTTAACTCAACTGAATAAACTATATATTTATAATGTAATAAGTTTACCTCTGTTATCCTAGTTATTTTCACAATTGAAAAAGCAGGTTTATAGGACGAAACTGAAATGCTCTCTAAACACAATTTCCTTTTTGTTTTTGTTATTGCCTTGCATTTGTTTTGGGTGAATAAACGCAATTTGACTTGATTAGAAGTTTAGTATCAGGCAGTTCGTGCTTGGTGCTAGTGTTTCTAAATCCAACACATTTTCTTTTGTGCGTCCTAAAATACAAAATTATTTAATAGTCGGCCAGTTACCCAAACGTTCATTAAGGTTTAATGACGCCATTAAGCAATTGATTTCTTATATTTTCACGCGCACTATCCATAAATGAAACATCTTTTAAACGGTTTCATCGCGTTTGTATTTAAATAAATAGGTATGTATCACATTACCGATACTTATGATATAAACTAATGACAATTTTAATGGACGTTTGTGCAACTGGCTGACTATGTAGTAATAATTATTCTTGAATTATTACTATTCAAGTTTGCGAAGCTAAAAATTAGCATAAGATTAAGTCATTACAACTTCTAAGTAGAAAAATTTAATAGAATATATTAAACAAACGTTCTGTAATCTAATCCAGCTATTGATTAATATACGTTTTGCTGAGCCATAGCAAAGCATATGTTAAAATATTGGTCATAGTTCGGCAAATTAATTAATTTCCAATTAATTAGTATTTGAAACTAGGTTTTGTTTTGTTGTTAATTGGTTTCCAAAAGGTTTGAGAACAACTGCGTTGTGCTGTTATATACTTACTGCATCCATGAGTTTGTAGCGACTATCGTATTTTCTAAAAACTAAGCAAACATACCTGAAACAAATAAATCTTATTAAATGTTGATTTTTCATAATTAAAAGTTAATATAAAATCTTTTATCACTCATTTACATCATTTGACGATGCATAGTATTGCGGAGTCCCAGACAGCCACGGCTGTGGATATGTACACGAAGGGAACTGTTTTTGAACATTGAATTACTTTTGGCAAGTTTTAAGAATTCACAAATTAACAAACTTCGAAATGTGGGTGTAACGTGACAAGGTGACCAACGTATCAGTACTCCAAAGGATGGGCAAAGATCTCGAGCTTACTAACACCATCAAGTGTCGTAAGCTCCCTTATTTTAGCCACGTTATGAGGAATAAGAAAAACAGCGTCCTTCATCTCAATTCAGGGGAAAATTACAGGGAAACGCAGTGCTGGAAGAAGGCGACATTCCTGACTTAGGAATTTAAAGGATTGGTTTGGGCGGAGCACTATATCCCTGTTCCGAGCAGTAGGCTCTTAAATAAAAATAACCATGATGGTTTTCTACCTCCCATAGGAGTGGCATATCAAGAAGAAGAAAAAATTCACATTTTGACTCAATAATACCCCATAGACATATAATGGACTTATACTTATTATTATTAAAAAAGTTTCACATTTGCAGTTTTGGTTTAGGTGACATATTAGATTATCTTGACGAGTCTCTGTTTTATTTTCTTAACGCAAACAAATGAATCGTTTAACATAAAGTATAACTAAAAAAATATATGACTGATGCTAGCTAACAGGCTTTTTTTTAAAAAACCCCTCAAATGTAATAATCTTTCTGCATTTTTCTAATAGGACCTTTTATGATTATACCTTTTAGGCGTGGGGAGCATTTTAGGGTTCATTCATACAACGTAAAAACCATTTTGGAAATATTGAGTTATATCTAGAAAATTGACGATTTCTTTGGTACAGGATCGCCGATGCGAAGGTTAAGCAACTTCGTAATGATCAGTTATAGGGTGGCTGACCAAAACTTTATTTTCTCGAGGTCCTTCGCGCTTCGGAAGCTGCGATCAAATTATATTACTGAAGTATTATAGTATTGGAGTCAAAATTAATTAGTTTCGGTCTGTGATTAGGATAAAAGTGGACGGTGCCACAGTCTGATTCGCACTTTTTTTTTACCATTTCTTTTTTTTTTTTGTAGCTTCGCCACAGACGAAGGTGTGTCGGTCTATACTCATTATCGGAGTCGCCGCAAGCACTTAGAAATGTCTACTGGTAATAAAGCTTAATAACATCGATACGATTGCTAAATAAGAAGGAAGTACATTAAGAAACGCTATTGTTCGTTCAAAGACAATTTTGGACGTTAAAATTGCTTTTGAAGTCTTCTCATGAGG
Source organism: Diatraea saccharalis (assembly GCA_918026875.4). Taxonomy (NCBI): domain Eukaryota; kingdom Metazoa; phylum Arthropoda; class Insecta; order Lepidoptera; family Crambidae; genus Diatraea; species Diatraea saccharalis. Next base: position 12,730,006 of record OU893337.1, read on the forward strand.
TAAAAGTTTTTCTCTTTGAAAATAAAGAATCAAATTAAATATAAAAAGGAATACATTTTTTGTTATCTTTTACTAAAATAAAATACCGTTCATGTTCAATAGAAAGACTGAGAATATTTTGTGAATTGCATAACGTCTAAATTTTTGAGGCAAATTTCTACATTATTGAGATATTGGCTATTGAGATATAACTTTTTGTAAACTAAATATAATTGGCCAACAAATGACCGAATTTTCAATATTGTTGCCGTGCATTATATCGCAATGTCACCTTCTTTTGCCTTTCCTCCTCCAGACTCACAATCGAACAATTCTGTGTTACTGCACATTTTTTTTGCATTATCTAATGTTTTCTGGCGGCCGTTACAATATCTAATTTGAAACCTATCGCAATCACGTTCAAAGGTAGATTTTAATAGTGATTTTACGAATCATGTAACGCTTTTAATATTTACAATCTAACGCTTGCTTTAGACAAAATACGTTAAATTAGTAATTTCGTTCATTCAATATCTTTCAAAAAACGTCACAACTAGTTGTAACGTAAAGTTTGGGGATTGCGATCAATTTAATTAGATAATTAGTCCTCTGGTATTAATTCAGATATCCACTTACTAATTCAAAAGAAAGACATCTACAAAGATGAACGTAGAAAGCAAATATCTTTATATAAATGTTTCTTTAATAAATGCGAATAATTCCATTACGTGACTTGTAAAGAACACTAAGATAACAAGATGGATAAATATTGAAAATAATTTCATCAAAATCCTGATAATCGCCATCAATAATGGTGATATAGAGTTCAATAAACTCAACACCGGCACCTTGTTTCTATTATGTAGCAATCAAAAAATTTCCTATATATGGTCAGTTGCGACTTTAAGCTCTAATGAATTACAAATTAGTATAGGTAATGTCACTTTATACTAATGGCAATTTAATAGAAATCCATTTAATAGAAGCCAAATTGTAAGAGGATCATATAACAATTTTAATTAAACTGAAGATACTAATGAAATAATTTGAGTTATAACTGAATCAAAATTTACTTCCTAATATATTCACTACTTTGCGATTCCTAATGGATCATAATTATCAATATAGTCTTATGTGAACGCGGAACCTGTACAGGGCCCGAAACACCAATAAAACTAAATACGAAAACGCGTATGAAAACGTTTAATTTTTTTTCATTTATGGATCATATTTTTTTTACTACGACGATGTACTAAATTAATATGAACATACTTATTTATACATAGCTATAGATACACGTAGTATATTCAAATGTACTTATAAAATGTTTTTATAACAAGTTAAACGAATAGGTTAATTAGTTATTAGGAATCCTAGACCTAAACCAGCTTAATTGCCGAAAAACAAAAATTGTTTCAAAATGGATCAAAGAAAGGAAACGGTTATGTAATTTACTCGTTGACTGCAGATCTAAGGAAAGAGCTGTCTAGTCCATATAAAGAAACTGAAGGAGAGGAGCGTACAGGAGATTATAGCATACCCATGAAGGGTTGACCAGCAAAAACCTATAATTCTTATGGGCGAGTGTCTGTTCCTTTCTACTCTTTACCAGTTTGTGCACACGCCATAAACGGTAATTCAACATTAAGGTTACGATCCACTGTCCCCGCACGCACGAAACCTCTGTCGCCGCATGATACGCTACGGATTTTCCAATTCTTTGTATAAATTTGCTCAGCACTTCATCCACATCGACCATACGCATTACATGAGCAAAAAAAAATATTATGTAGAAACTGTCAAACATTACTTATATTTAAATTCTGGATGCAATGGACGTATGATATCGGCAAAGGCGTAAATCCCCTGCGTGCGTACGGCACAGTGGATGGTCACTCTAATGATTGTCAAGTTTCTGGATATTCTGAACTTGATATCAATCTTAATCGCGATGTAAATAAACTTCACATTGGCACAGCAAATGAAAGCATTCAAATGAAATACATTGATTAATCAAACGAATGAGAATTTCAGGGTTGGCGTCGATTGGAAAGCGAAACCAGTTTCTGATTGGGCAGAAATTATTTTTGAAATCGACTCGGTAACAAGTTCGCTTAATATCCCACCCCAATTTTGGCTCCGGCGTCGTCGCATTGCGTGACAAGAATATAATTATCGTTCGAAATATAAATTTCTCACTTGTGTTTTCAAATACACAACTTAATTTAATATAAAACCTCATAAGATGATGAGAGTGTAATAATTATATAGCCTTTGGTCAGATAAACTGTTCTACTTATTAATATTATAGGGAATATGCACCTTTTTTATAAATATGTATACATATATGATATTAGATCTTGATGTTCTTCTATTGTTGTTTACTTAAGATCATAATTTTACTATACGTAGACTTTGTTATCACGTTATCATAACCATTGCGTTCGGGTATTTTGCAACTTTTAATACTCATTTTTCTGGCATAAAATATATATTTAAAAAATAATAACATAGTTAAAATTTATTTATCATTAAACGTTTTTGAATTAAATGAATATATAACAACATCACATACATTGCTCAGATTCCAAGATGTGTAGCGAAAGCCCCCCTATTATCCCCGTAGATGAGTAGCTAAAGCCCCATAGTATCTGAGACAACAAAGGTACCACAGCACCCAGACCCGAGACAATATCATCATCATCATCACCAGCCCTTTGACGTCCCCACTGCAGGGGCTCAGGCCTTCCTTATGGATGGTTAAGGAAGATGGGCCATGACCCTCCACGCTGGCACATGCGGATTGGAGGGTATTAACGACTGCAAAGGCAGCCGGGACCAACGGCTTAACGTGCCTTCCAACGGAGTAGCTCGAGATAATATTTTTTTGGTCACCCATCCCGTGACCGACCCTTGCGAAAGTTGCTTAACGACAACGATCGCGGGCCGCAGCGCTTATCCACTATGCAACCGAGCCGAGACAATATAGAAAAGTTCATTTCCTACATCGACCCGGAGTTCATCTGAGACCGAAGTTCATCTGAGACCGAAGTTCATCTGAGACCGAAGTTCATCTGAGACCGAAGTTCATCTGAGACCGAAGTTCATCTGAGACCGAAGTTCATCCGAATCGAAAAGACCGGTCTCAGAGCGTGCGAACCACTCGGCTTCGGAGGTCGTCAGATGTGCCTATTTTTTTTTTTAGCCCAGTACAATATGCTTGGACCACCACGCTCTGCCTATACCTACAATTTTGTAGTTTTATCAGTTCATGACTCATTGAAATTATCTTATGTACTTACACTGTCACATACTGCTGTTCTACACTGTTACAATGTAATTGTTACTGGAACGAAAATAGTAATGGAGGCCGTGATATTCTTAGTATTGTAAAATTATATTAGTAGTTTATTAGATTGAAGAATGGACTACACAGACGGACTCATTTATAAATCTCGAGGATAGTGATCATTTTTGTTTCTATATTGATAATTCCAATTGTTTGGGTACAAGCCTCAAGCCCATGTTTTTATATTGATAATTCCCATGGTTGGGGTACAAGCCTTGTATGAATGGAATCATCGGGTGAGTTCAGTGCGGATTCTGGTGCTAACAACTGCAGATGTGCCTGTACTGACTTAACGTGCTATCAGAATTACGGAGGAACTCAATATAATACTTTTTTGGTCACCCGTCCTATGACTAGCCGTTACTAAAGTTGCTTAAACTCCACACCACAGACCGAACGCACTGCGCCATCCAGCTCATCAAGATCGATATACAATATCAAATAGTCAGGTAGGTAGGTAGTTCAGGTTTTTACGAAATGGTAACATGTATTACACTCGTAATCTGATATCTCAACGTGTCCTATATTCCAACAATTGGAACTCCTCACACTCTTGCGTAACGTAACAACAATCGCAATGTGTAAGAAATCGTTTGCAACTTATACATTCCTGCGTTAGCTCGTTCCTTTCGTGAACGCGTTGAGTGAAACTAAGCAGGATCTGTTGATGTAAGGGTTATAATCTCAGCTACAGAATTACAAACGAACATCCGGTATTTCTTTCGAGAAGTAATTTACAACAGTGACGTCCAAAACTCTAAGCTGAGCTAGCCAGGACCTAATAGATACGACTGATGAATCTTTCAAGCACTTGTTACTTTTTCGCTACTACAGAGCGTATTCTTATCAATGTTCAGGCATCCACCCAAACAGCCGAAAGTAATATTTTTATCAAATATTTAAACTTTCGATAAAGATAAAAATTTGTTCTAATTATTCAACTTGATCAATTTCGTATTCACAGTGCTATACTGAAAAATATCTTAATGAAAAACGCTTAAAAATCCACTTGGTCCCTGGCACCATGAGATCGAATCCCATTTCAGAGTGTATTTTTTAGGATATACTAAAAGTAGTTTAGAATGGCTCAGTATTTTTTACGCCATCATTTCAGGGCATTTTTAGCTTAGCTTTTCTCAACGTGTGCTCCGGGGAGCCCTATAGTTCAAAGAATAGTGAAACTATTTGCAACAATACTGAATGTTAAAACATCCAAACCCCGAAAAAACAAAGAACATTTCTTTTTTAGGGTTCCGTAATAAACATGGAACTCCTATAGTTTCGCCATGTTCGTCTGTCCGTCCGCGATTTAGTCCAAAAACTATTGGTACTAGAAAGGCATAAATTTATGCGTTAATTATGGCGTCAAAGTGGGTACCTCCCCTTCATGTAGAGTGGGGATGCTATTTTTTTTTTCATCTTCCCCACAGTGGGGGGCATCGTTGGATAGGTTTTTTAAGAATATTAAATGTGTGGGAAGGCCATTTCGATTTAGTTAACTTTTGTGAACTTATTAAGCTTTAAAGAACTAATTTTCGTTAGAGTCATGTGTGGGGAACACATGGTTACCAGCTAAACGTTCGTTGGTAAACAATCAAACGTTACGGAAATAGTTCTATATAATAATACTAATATATAAAAAAAACTAAAAGGAAAACTATCACACTTCAGTGGGCTTCACAAGTTTACAAGTAATAGTCGACCGATTGTATTTAACTCAAAAATTTCAAATCACTCCATAGAAAACAACAAACGTGATTTTATTTTACTTTCTTTAATGCATAATGATACCGGTCCCTAAATAGTTAAAAGGTCAAGAAAATATATAAAATTAATAAATATTATAATCATTGTAGACCTACAATAAACCTGAAATAATTTTTGTTATCTAAATCTTTAGTACTGTTACAAAACTAACAACCCAGAAAGACATTAAAAGATATTAAAAGCCGATTAGGTATAAGTTTGGCCCATTTCTTACACAATTTCAAACTTTCAAAGAAAATCTAAGCACAGTTACACTTTTAATGCCAATATTAATGATTCCTGAGTGGGATATACATAATTTTTTGATAATTTATTACTATGGCGTTTTATTTCCATCCTGACAATCTAATTGTCTAAATGTTATCTTAGTCCGACCATGACATATCGCAACAACGACTCCAATAGAATGCGTTAAGGAATGCTAGGTTCTTAGAAAGGCACATAATTCGTTCCAAGTAAGTGATATATGCCCTTATTCAACGTTTCATTTCAATATTTACCGAAATTTTGTTTATGAACAAACTGTATATCTATAGAAGTAGAAGTATAGAACATGTAGAACTGTACTTCAGCAGTAAGGCTGTAAATTATGTTGTTTATAATGAAAATGTAATGTTTATTGTCAGTTTTCGGTATACGGCCGTCGTTGTTGTCAATTTGCAAACAACTTTACGACTAATTTTGACATAAACAAAACCGATATAATTTATTAACAAGACTAATGATAAAAAGCTTTGTATAAAAAGTAGAACTGACTTGAAACTTTAAAAAAGTGATAATAATAATAATCATAAAATCATTTATTTCTTACCACAGATAGATAAATAATACTTATTGCAAAAGCGACTTATTCAATAAAATGCTATTGAAGTTGGAGTTTTTCTGTAGTTTTTTAATTAATGATTTAGGCGCCCCGATTTCAATAGCATTTGCTTGAATAAGTCGCTTTTGAGATAAGTATTATTTATAAATTTTTTAGTCTGGAATCGGTTCTACTTCTATAAAAAGTTTTTGATTTCATGGTTTTGAGTGATATTGATATTTTTTATAGAATAGATAACACTAAAAATATTCAATATCTATGTAAATAATTTCAGATAGTGAGTCTTAGAATAGGAGATTTTGTTTATTCAGGGGAAGTCGCGGGAAAACGGCTTGTTTGATAGAAATTAGTTTACAATCCAAGAAGAAATCGATGAGCACCCTTATATATATATATATATGTATATACTTTACTCATCGATATCTACTATCTATTCTTTCATAAAAAATATACATCAAAGAATAAAGTATACTCGTTGAACATAGACCTTTTAGATTTTGAATGAATTCTAAATACGGTATCTTTTGTTTTTTAGCTGGAATGGGCTATGACATAACAAATCATTTTAATATACCTATAGGTGATATCTGTTGCAAAGCGTATTTTGGTATGTTATAATAGGAAAACTACTTATTAGATTTCGACAAAATTTAAACGAGAACACCACAATCCATCAAGCTGTCGAATACATAAAAAAAACATACAACGCCGTCCATCGGTTCGTAACTCTACACTAAGAGGCCTCTTTCGGAGAAGGAACATTAAGAAACTCATGGGTTGTGTTTCTTTTTGTTGTTTCGTATAAACAGCTGAAAAATGACTTCAAGTCACTTCCATTAGCAATGACTTCAAGTTACTTCCAATTATCGAGTCGTTCACATGCTGACTTCGATTCCCGCTCAGTTCAATGTGTGTTCTGGTACCTTCGCTCTTTATCTCAGATATTCCATAATACGAAGGATTTAGCTACCCATCTTGGAATCTGAACATGTGAACATAAACATGTTTGTGATGTTTCTCTATAATTTAATTATTTTATTTATTACCGAAGTTTGTAACATTAATGAATATAAAAGCAAAGGAAAATATGAAACTATGTGCAACGATATTAACATTTGAGTACCTAGTCCAGAGGTGTTTCGCCTCCGTTTCAATATAAGATAAGCCTCATCTTTACAGCTACATGCCGAAAAATCTTAGTGTAGACATCAAATACAAACTTCTTGCCGTTACGGAGTCTCATCTAGGGTAATCGTATACTTCGCACGATGCCGGGCATGCGAGGGATTTGAGGCAACCATTCCGTGGCCATTCATGAATGAGTTAGTAGATGCGATGCGGATATCACCATAGATCTTATTTGTCTGTCTGTACAATATGTACACGTATAAAAAAGGCATATTATCATGGGACTTAATTTCTCCGAAAACGAAACTTCAGATATTTTCAAAACTTCAGCTATTTAACTCTTGTTTACTACGTCATAATTCAACAAAGGTAAGGTAAGACTTCATTCTGTCTCTGAAATTGAGATAATTCGCATAAAAATAATTTTAATACAATAATGGGCACGTTAGGAAAATGCCTAATTTCAGAGAAACAGAATAGGAATCCTGTTCTTAATAGTAATAAAGCAACGATATTCAAATAAACTTATTCACTTACTTCAAATAAGAGAGGAAAAAAAATGAGCATTGGTCAACGCAGAACAAAGTACATTACCTAAAGTCTTTAAAATAACCATCAATTTTAAAATAACTTTTATTTATAAGTACATGACTATATTTATTTCGAGATAATTCAATTACATTTAGTGAGACTTTATTAAACATAGAAATACCTAGAAATGATTGAAAGGCGATGTTTAATATTGATTTATTTATATCGAGGAATCCGATGCAGCTATTACGATTCATGAATAAGTTAGCAGATGTGGTGTAGGTATATCGGGTAATATTCTAAGCACTAATGACAGCAAGAATCCTAATGTATACACGTGAAACAAGCTCGGGGTGTTTGCTTAAAAGATCTCTATGATATAGAAAAATACTACAGATAAATCACTAATTATATGTTTTGCTGTTTCTAGTGTTTCTAAAATGTAACTGTCTTTTCCTGCTTACTGAAAAATAACTTTCGAACGGATTTGAATGCGTGTAATTATGGCTTCAACGATCTAAATACCTTAGTATTATAATCGTTTACTGAATTTTGAATTTGATTTGTAAAAGATACAAAACTTTTACGAGATAATGACTTATACTTATTGAGTGAATAAAAATTTAAAACAAACACGTCATGATACATTAACCTTTAAATATGAAGGTACTGCATTCTTATGTATCTAGCCACCGGAGATGTATTCCTCAACAGGCTCACGCAAATCAGTGTTACAAAATTTGTAGTCAGCGTTGGAGCCGTTTAATAATTCAATATTTTGATGTTTATTTATGTCTTCATTTTGTTGTTTGTTGTTGGATTATTCCGACGTTTCGTAGGGCACAATAAAGTTTTGCAGTTGCCGTTATTAAAGATGTTTTGAGTTCGAAAGATTTATTCGTTTATTCTGTTACATTTGCCTTTAAATAACTTTACAGAATAGCCAATTAAGACTTTTGTGTTTTAGTAGGTATAGATAATTTTAAAATTGTTTTTCCATTATTTTGGAATATTTCCAACGCGTAGGTAAAAGTAATAATTAGTAATAATTAGGTAAAAAAATAATACCTTGGAGTTTTTACTTGGTCGGTACAACGTTCCCAATATTTTGAATTTCTATATTGATTGCATTTTAATTCTATTATTGATTAGACGTTTTTAATAAATAATTAGCAACATAACATACATTCTGTAATGCCTAAACACATTTTCAATATAATTTACAACAGCATTGTAAATTTTGAAATATTTACCATCAGTCTAATGCGTCGCAAACGATGAACGATAAGAGGATATCGCCTTCCGTTATCAGGCATTGTTTAACGACTCGTTGTGCAACCGGTTTCTAAACTTATGTACAATTCATATACTATTGATAACTGCATCCATAATAGAATACGTGAAAAGAGAGGAATCAAAAGACGCGGTGCTTAGCGGTTAAGCAACTTCCACTAAACTCAGTAATCAGATGGGTGACCAAAAACAGATTTTGAATATTGCAACAACAGGCTTAAATATTTTGAACACTAATACTTGGAAGATAACTTAAGTAGCTACTGAATTCGATAAAAAATATAATGCATTTATCGAAGCTACGAATCCAGTTCCAATATCAAGGAATACATCGTCAAAAAATTACAGTGAAATAAAATACATATTCCCGCACGAAACAGCTTAAGCGAAATTGGAAAAATGTAAGTTTTATTAACTTGCATAAAAGGGATATGCGGTATTTCCATACAAACTCAATGCAGTCGTAATAACAGAATGTCGGCGAAATGATATGAACCAGTGAAATCTCATTTCCACTGGTTTTCTAGTGGTTGCAATTTCGCGTAATCCTCTCTTGGGTCATGCTCATGAGTAGTCGCGGGAAACAAGTCAATCTGGTCGTCACAGTGCAGATTAGTACAGTAGACTAAATAGTTCGCTTAGAACAAAACGCACTTTTACCAGTAAAACCTGTTACTTAACATGTTGTTGATTCTACAGAAGGGTCCAGATAAGGTTTTTCTATGTCCTATGTAAATTTCGCAATACCTCTTCTTAGTGAGCACCTACATCCTAAAAAGAACCCCTATAAAAAATTTGAAACACACACCGCTTGTAGTTTCTAAGATTTCGTGATTTTCCGTTTTCATTATACCTATATAGATGAAGTTTAGTTTATATTATTATTTGTAGAGTGAACCACAGAGTTTGAACACAAAGATTATTTGAGTTAGCACCTATTTTTAGAAAACATCACATCTGTTTTAAACCATTTTTTCAAAAATATCTCGGTCTTTATTTGTTATACATACTGCTACTACAAAATCGTGTTAGTTATACCATTTATAATTTAAGAACGATTGAGCGATTTTCGTGATTTATATGGTTCATACTAACATCACGTACCGGGTACGTGTGTGGCTGTCGAAGTCAAAACTCAACATTAAACTACTGAGAGAATCTCTGAACTGTGGTTCGGGTGTTATTTGTCATCATGTTATATTGCCACTTTCTCGATTACAGATGACGGGCCGAGCATACAAACCTACTTACTGGTTACACAATTTGCGGTGTGAGAATTCTGTGAAACCGTTGTATCCGTTTATCTAGAACTGTAATTTTGGTGAAGTTAATTGTACACTGAAGATTAACTGCTAATTGCTGAAATAATTCTGTCAGTTTCACTTTCATATTGAGAGTATCGTTAAGTGGAATTCACAATACTCGAGAATCTCGTGATATTGATCAGCTGACGTTCATTCATGCGATTGTGTTACGGTAACGATTACAAGATAATGTTCATTTACGATTACATCTTTGTTTTAAACAGCGTGTATGAAATAAATTGTCTTTGTACATTTTTTATTCATAAACACATTAGCATCGTCTTTAATATTGATAATTTATCTTCAGTTTCCTTCGTGTTTGGTGATTTTGGATTTTGTTTATTAATTTTATGCTCTTTGGTCATTTATTTTTCCGCGAGTTCTATTGAAATAACGGTCTTGGCCATCGTTACGTAATACATAGATACTCGTATGTTTTAACCAATATTTCTTTGTAAAATAATTATGTGACTTAGAAATCCTTCAGTTGTACACACAGCCGTTTAGCTATTCTGTAAATAAAATCAGCATCGAATACAGCCGCGAACACAGCACTATCAGATCATAATAAAATCTTTATTACTCTAATTTAACGTCTAACAAATAGCAAAGCGCAGCTGATTTTGAACTCTACCCTCAAAACATTCAGTTTTAAAATATTTAATATAGCCTGACGTACTATTGTAATTTGTACTCTTAAAATATTATATTAAATATATTATTAAATTTCAACAATCTCTTCAAATAAATTGGCGAAAGTTTTACAGCTCTTCTATGACCTGTACTGTGAAAAGCCCGCCTCTGAAACCATTGAAATTAAAATTAAACTTTACAAACCGAATTGTGAGTTCATTAACGCCGACTTCGGTTAAAATTTGTAACTTTATACTTCTAAATCGGAACTGGCCAGATAAGATTAACCCTTCTTATTGTAAACTTTATACTTTGCCTGATTGTATGTACCGATGCTATTATCCTGGACTAATGCTATGCTATTATTGAAAGAAAGCTAAGTTTTATTGATAAAACAAATATACTACAGTTGAAAGTAGATTTCATTATCTTTGCACACTATGATAGTTATTAAAGCTTCTTTGTCATAGCTTAGCTTAGCTCGAATAAAACCTACTTCAAAATGTAAAAAAGTTTTATTCATTTGTACCTCTATAGCAAAAGCGCTTACTCGGCATTAATTTAAAGAAAAGCAAAGCCTTTCATCTCCTTCTTTCTTTAAACTTCTTATTTATTTAAGTACATTATAGTTAAGATTGATTTTATTCTGTTTGTACACTTAGAGACTTGGGACAGATCAACATTAATAAATAATGAAAAGATACCGTAAATTCATAAACAGAGTTGCGATCAAAAGCAAATATCCTACAGATCAATATAATACAACGAAATGTTGAGTGTATATAATTATTTTAGAAAGGTTTTTTAATAGAGTTTGTTTTATCATTGCCTTTATAAAGACCCCTCCATTCAGTTATTCAAATATACTGGAATATGAATGAATGAATAGTGAATAAAGTAATGATAAGCGGGAAACTACTATTCATAGTCAAGTAAGGCGTGTATTTTATAATCTTAAAAATACAATTCAATACACCGCTAGAGGTGTTTGTCTGTTTTATTCTCTAATGGAAGTGTTTACTATCAATAAAAATAAAAGACACAATCGAAAAATTATTGAAACTACTTATATTATATTTTCAATACTTTTAAATATTAATATTTATATATTATAAAACGAATACCTACGATGAAGCTCAGTATCCCGTCATGAGTGTTTATTGGATTTTTCCATTTCTTGTAATGTTATTATTCGTTGTCAAATCGATTTCATTTTTCAATTTTATTTTTATTGGCAAAAAGAACTTTCTAGATTAACTTTATGCCTGCCAATAAATCTGTAAGCTGGCGATAAATTACCGCAATATAAAATACGCAAACCCTAGATCGAGAGTAGACACCCAGTTTTTGCGCTCATCACAGCGAATGAAAGTGGAAAAAATCTTTAAGTGCGGTATTGTATTGAAAGAATAAAATTATTGTTACGCTTTCGAGCAAAATAGAACGTTCAATAAATAACGATATAACAATATTGTGTGTTGGAATATTGTATCAAAATAAAGACTCCAAAATCATGTGCTGCCATCTATGTAATGTTAGGAAAAGCTATGATATGAACTGTCAATGATGTGTCATATTTGTTTGAAATTAAAAGATTAGTCTTTACTTGTCACTAAAAATCGTAGTTTCATTTTATTATTTAAATGCTAATTACTAAATGTATAAAAAAAACTATTTTTATGCAGAGCAATCAATTGCAACTTTTGTCGTGATCGGTTTAAATTTGTTTCACACCCGACTGGGAATCTATAAAACTATATTGACATTTAACGATTATTAGTAAATTACCATTAAAAGGATCATAAATTAAATGATTTTAATTAAGTGTTACCTCAAACAGGAAGAGTTAGCGGTGAAAGTACCGTAAAAATTCTTAAGGTTTCTGCTAAACCGGTAGAGATATTTAAGATATTGCAATAATATGTTAAAATATTATATTTAACGTGAATATAAGAATTGTAAACAAAAGTGAAACTATTGTATTTAATTGAAATGTGACATTTAAATTAAAGAATCTATACTAATATTATTATGAGGACAGATTAGATTGTTTGTTTGCAACAAATAGGCTCTGAAACTACCGGACTGATTTTAAAAATTCTTTCACCTACGGGAAACTACATCTTAAGCGGTGGACATAGACTATATTTTATCCCGAAAAACGGCAAATAAACGGATGAAAACGGGAGTGGAAGTTTGTATAGGGAATAAAAACGTTACTATTGTAACCATTGCATACTGTTCAACTTGTAATTGTACAAATATTTTTAATTATTTAAGTTTTCCACAGGAGTGAGTTATAAATAATCTAAACTAAACTGACACGTTCTATCAAACTCATAATACCGACCCACTCCCTTGATCAATCGTCAAATATGTTGATTATGTACTTATCGATTCAACCTTTCATTCGAAGCAACTCACTATTCTGCTGAGTGAGGTGTGAGAACTGTGTTTATACCTCATGTTTGAGGCCTCAGAAAATAAGGACCAAAATGAGGTGGTTCAAAGTTGAAAAACAAGGGATCATTTTGTCGCGATGAGTAACTCAAATGAGGGACTCGTCACTCCTAAAAATCAACCGCCTCGGTTTCAACATTTTAATTATTAGCATATCAATGAAACATATGAAAAATACCTTAGATAAGACGTAAATAAGAACCATAATAAACCATAAAAGAACCATAATAATAAAATATTTTAATTAAAAAGTTTTAATAAAAAAAAATATCTAAATTATTGATATCGCTTGGTTTTATTGCTTCCTAAAGATTATAGCGATACATAATTATCTAAAGATCTGACACTGTTCAGTCACAAGACCTTTAGGTACACACAACAACACGTTAAGTTACATTTGAGAAAGAACTTTTGTAGCAATCTGACGTCCTGCTGATTGTATCGTACAATCAGACAACACGTCCAATTATAAAAATATAACAATATTCTTCTTCACTTGATTGTAAACCTTTAAATTTTGAAAGTAAAGTATAAAATCAACAGGAGAAATTTGACATATTGTGATAACCTGACGCGCTAGCGTGTGTACATTGACGTCACGCATCAGTGGTTATGCTAATTTTATTAAACACTTAGATTAAAGGCCTTACGTCTTAAGTTATCCTTTAGAAGTTCTGTAGAATGTGATTTATATAAGGATTATGAGATTTATGATACTGGAGCTTATATTCAATAGCAGAATACATTGCATGTACCAGAAAATATACTTGCGCGAGTAACACTGCTGTGTGTCAATCACACTACCTTACACTGAATAAATTTGATTTTCAAATACCAAATATCAGAAATCATTCCTCAGATGGAAGTAAGAAAAGTAGAGATTTTACTATAAATAAATAGGAAAGAAAATAAATAAAAATATATAAATATTGGAAAACATCACATACATTCAACACATTCCAAGATAAGTAGCAAAAGCCCCCGTATTATGGAGTATCTGAGACAATGAAGGTAACACAACACCCAGACCCGAGACAATATAGAAAAGTAAATTTTCAACATTGACCCTACCGGAAATCGGAAATGGCAACACCTTGAAACTGGCGTGCGATCCACTCGGCTACGGCTATTTTGTTTGTTTGTAGGGGATAATCTTCAGAAATATTGATTCGCTCATGAAAAATCTTCAACGAAAATTACCCTATGGAAAGTCATATAAAAATTGGGTGACATGGCTATAATTTACACGGAAAACAACGCGGCAAAACAGCTAGCGGGGTATAAATCACAAGACAAAAACTCATCATGAACAAAAAAGTAAACAGTACACAATTAACCAACAATAATTACAACAAATAACAAGAAAAAAAAGATTTATTTCTCTATTGTGACTATATTTGATTCCCATAATTCCTTAATCAACTTTTATTATAGTTCTGATATGATTATTCCATCAGGACACATTTCTTTTTCGCCACTATCATTCTTATTCGATCTTCTATTTCTGTTACTATGTATAACTATCGCCGTAGGTACATCAGGCCTCAAGACAGCCTAACAATTTAGCCATAGATTACAACATCTTAGTGATGTTATAGCTATTTTTACAGTAATACTAGACTAGTACATATTCGTAAAATACCTAGGAATCCACAATGTTAAAAAAATACAATTTAAAAATATAGTCTAAAGTATCCACAAGATAGGTATCCACTTATCTTAAAAATAAAATTGATAACTTAAAAATTACTTAGATTAAATATAAAATAAGTTTAAAACCTACTTCACAGTATTCTTGCGATAACAAGATGTCTGCTGCTAACTTTGCCAGCATTAACTGGCATTATTCAGGCGTTCAACCTCTAGAGCTTGAGAACTCGACATTGCTGATGCCGAGATGGCTCTAAATAAGTAAAATGTTAAGTAAGGGCTGAACTGTTGTTCCATTTTCTGCTTTGTGTTGAGGTATTAAAGTTTACAGTGTGATTAAAGGGATACTCGATGAGGTTAATTTCCTTACTTTACCAATGATGAAAAATTTATAAATCTTGCTGTCAAGTAATCTAGCTTCTTGTATAAATACTATTTTATAATCACAAAGTCTTAATGTTCATAATTATAAAGCTTAGGTACAAGTTATCAGTTTGAAATCAGTATTTTCCTGTGTACATTTTCAATTAAATCCTTATTACTTCCTTAGGTAGCCACTTAAAATATATTTTACCAGTACCTGTTTATATTGCAACTTTTAAAGTTATGAAAATTATCTGTTCAATATTAATAAACAAAAAAAATACTAGTTCAGTACCACGGAACCTTTAATGTCTTGAGTCATCACGAACCCGTAGGCGGCCCTACAGAATAATATCGTACCAAATACACTGTTTCGTTCATCAATTTACAGAACTAGTTACGGGATAGGATCTTCCAAATCTACAACAATCTATTGTACCGATTTTTGGTAGTTCAGCACTTATGCAACATCTCGAATCCTACAATCCTACGGTTATCTTTCAGTATCACACTGTTCTCTGATACCAAAGTAATTGAAACCATCTTAAATTAATTGTAGCGTACTGTACAAACTGTGAACAATAAAAACAAAATGAACGTTCTCAGCGGAAACCTCTTAGGTTTATTAAAGAAGTAGCTTCTCGGTTTTACACCTCTGCAATTTATATATATATGCAGTAGCTTTCCTACATCTTCAACAATAATCGCAAAAACATTAACCTAAACTTTCATTCTTACTTTTTCTTTTCGAAAAGAGAAGTAACAATGCATCTGTAAAATCCAATTAAAACATCGTACGGTAGTTTTTTAGTTATTTCCAATACAAACTAACTCTACTTTGGATATAGACAAATGTAAATTACGGCGTGATTTAGTTGTATGATAAGTGAAAATTAGACTCGTTTAGTGTTTTTATTTTTAGAAAAATCAGTTATTTTGCTTGCTGAGTGAATTTTTGTAAAGAAATCTATTTAGTCTGGAATTATACTCGTACACCAATATTTTTATTACAATTCAAACAGTACCTTTGAGGTTATACGCGTTTCATAAGATTACTACTACACGTCAAATTAGAGGCAAATAAAAATCTTTAGGTAATACAAGTTAAAATCTATAGGGCATGAGCCACACTCTCAATTGAAAGGGACTGTTATCACCCAGCTATGAGATCTCCAATTTAAACCGACCTCTCATTTGCGATTCTAACTTGGATAATTATACTAGTAGACGGGTCATTTTGTTCTGGTCTTTAACTCGGCCAATAGGGGCCAAAAAGGTCTACATTAAATTGTGATTGATCGTTCTGTGGACGGACGAGGCCATATTGATTGGACCCTGATAAAGTTGCATTAGTTCTATTAGAAAAAAATTAATTCGCTCCATAGGCAATTCACTAATGGAATGGGCACGCACGGTTCGAGATATTAAATAAGAATGAACCTCAACACTTGCTATTCATTGTCGTTCTCAGTTTGAACAACATATAATTACTGGCTTATTACATTCAATTCCAAAAGTTTCCTCTTCCACATCTCCAAACTCTTTTTTAGTGAACATTTTATTTAAATTGGAATCCTTCCAATTTTTATTTTAATAATTGCAAAGATTTTTTGAAATAGTATAGCAATTAGTAGTAAAAAGTTGCATAAAAAATACCAATATAAAACAATGGTATGCTGCGCTGTCTGTATAGTTAGATACTAATAAGCCATTCATAAATTATCTCTCGCCACTTTTACGATTTGTACAAACATGAAAGTTAAAACATGAATTTCTTGTTAATGGAGCAGACGAACCCGACGAACGTGTATAGAAACAATTTTGCTATTTTATAGAAATAGTTATAAAAAGTAAATGGTACCTCCTTACTAACTTATAAAACTGATCTGAATGAATACCTTTTTCCACTGTATAATCTTTATTTACCGTAGCAGACCAGCCGTTACCGTACTTTACAGAGATATGAGGTTCCCTAAGGACGCCGTTCCAACTGTATCTTAGGGAGCGAGACGGGAATGAGCCCTTAATTCGGGAGAGAATGGGAAACACAACGCCTGGCGGTCTTAACGACATTCAGCTAAGTGAGTACAATCTGGTAAAAGCAGATTGGATGTTAGAGCAAAATAACCTTTCTTGACTGCAGCTAACGTTTGAGCTGTCATGCTTGATATTCTGTCGACAGTACTATACTAACAATGTTCGGGTTCGTGTTCCTTAAGAGTAAGAGATGCGTTAATTAGGGGTACAACAATCTTGTTAATGTCACGTAATTAACTAAATCTATGTAGAATTCAAATTTCTCGTGTTGAACATAATGTTTTGTTTCAATTTATAGGACATTGACTGTTTTCCTGTGACTTCGCCCTTGTAAATCATAGCCTATGTCACGCGCATAGCGCTAGCTTCTCTGAGTAAAAGGATTTTTTTAAATGGATCCAGTACATTTCCAGCTATTAAATGCAAACAAACAAATCTTCCCTCTTTCTAATATTAGTATAAAAAATCCAAATAGAAAACTTATTAAGCATACAAGTATAGTAATGATTATTTATGTATAAAGTATTCGAATCTGTCGAATAAAGCAATTATAATCATATACGAATGCTAGACGAAAGAAACCAAATATGTATTACTATCCCTAATTCAGAAAAAATAAATTTTCAATAGGTTCAGCAAATCTGCGATGTGTTTGCGGACTCGCTTTGGTTATTTTAAAGTTTATCTTTTCTTTTGCAAAAGATTATTTAGGAAGGTATTTCAATATTCCATATCAGGGATTGTATTATATGATTCGTTAATTTTCTCTACTTATGTATTGACAATATAGAACACTCACTCAAATCACAGATAACTCCAATATCTTGTAACTATAATGTATTATTATGTAATTATAATTGTATTGTAATGTAAACGCGAATGGAATATCATAATTGTAACAAATACTGTAACTGTCATAAATGTTAGATAAGTGTCATTTAAAACATTAACTAAATTATTTTTTAATTATGATGTTGACGTGCCTTGAGTAAATAAATAAATATTGTATATTTTATCGACTTCATACACAGTTATTACCTATACATAATAATTTTTTAAGACTACAAGGTGGAACGGTCAAATTCGAGCCCTTATACGGGTTCATTAATAAAAAATAGATGCTTTTATTATTAGGAAAAACTATCAACTTTCGTATTAATATTCATAGCGAGTGTAGAAGACTGTGTAAAGGAAAGGTCTCGGTGCCAAGTGAAATTTTAATGCGATTACACAGAAAGACGGTTCTTCTGCGAACATAGTCTCTGGGGTCAGCCTGACCCTTGTTACATTTTCTTTACTTAGTAAAATACACATGCGAGCAATATAATGGTGTACTTGAAATAAACGTATGCTTCAATGAGCGGAAAATGTAAGTCTACTAGATGCGGACTTCATAAAAGAGAGTCTTTAACAACTTTTTAAATAGATTTGGTTTAGTTGTTACTTAGTGTCGTATAAAGACCATTACTGTATCGATTTTCTCAAAGTGCCTCTTACATTAGTGTAAGTTGTTCATCAACTTCTTACAATCAGCCTTACTTCCTGTGAAATGGAGGAATAAGGCTACGTCCACTCTCTGAATGGACGGGAACAGCTAATAATTCAGAGTCACAACTTCCTCCTCCTTCCAATGAGAAGCATCTAATGAGACGAAGTTGTGACTCCCAAATAATTTGTTTATTATTAAAAAAATTCGTATCTACGTCGAAGAACATGATACAGAGAAAAGACTTCGCTTAATAAGCATGAGGATTTCTTATTGGTCAATGTAAGACTTCCACGTTGTCACCATTTGAGTCAAGTCTATGGATAGCAAAAGCATGGTCCTGTATTATATCAGTGGTGAACTTATTATGTACAAATAATTATCTTTCTATGTTAGGTTTATCATCTACGAAAAGTTCAGCTGTGTCACTATCATATTAAGATACTATAGCCTTTAGTTATCAATTTGTAAAATGGGTCATAATAAAATATAGTTTGTAATTTCAATTGTTATATACGAAGGGTTTCTGTTGAGTAATTTTTCCCTGCAATTACAATGCTTCGCACACTTTGATGTGTAAATAAATAAATAAATAAATATTTAACAACATCACATACATTGCTCAGATTCCAAGATGAGTAGCTAAAGCCCCCGTATTATGGAGTATCTGAGACAACGAAGGTACCACAACACCCAGACCCGAGTCAATATAGAAAAGTTCATATTCTACATTGACCCGACCGGGAATCGAACCCGGGACCTCAGAGATGGCGACACCTTGAAACCGGCGTGCGAACCACTCGGCTACGGAGGTCGTCAAATATCCACCATTATAATAATACCCACCATTATAATAATCGTATTTAAGTTAATCTAATTGTTTTCTTTTTATACCGATCTTAGTTTTATAAAAAATATATGAGGAAAATAGTTTTATTGCTCGCAAGTGTACGAATAAGGGCGATATGTTAAGTGTAAGAAATATTCAGCAAAATTATTTTGAAAATTGAAATTGGTAAGTCTCCCTTACTAGGGCTTTCTCTAAAATTAAATAAATAAAATTACATCAATGGTTATGGAAATTAGGACTTTGTTTTTTTTTATCTATATTGACCAAATTTCTTTGCAATTTGAACAAATATCACAACTATTTACTTAAAAATCCCTTTTTACTTAAGTAAAATTAAAAAAAATCCGAGAGTACTTCATCGAGAAACAAGAGCGTTTAGTCGGTCACGAGGGACTAGTAAACAAAACCTTTCGACTTATTTAAGATGCCGATAAGCGCCATTACAACGAACAAAGGATTATAATACAGATATAAAGTATATTCATACTACAAGGATACCGATATTATCTATCGTAACAATAAGAAGGAAACAAGAGGAATACAATCCATACCCATTTTCATAATAAGAAAAAAAATCACTTGACATTCGCATAGTTGAAGTATGTTAACAGAAGATGAAACCAAAAAAAAACAATAAAACAGTCTATTGGTAATAAACTACGGGTGTTTTACTCATTTTTTAACAGGATTTAAATAAAAGAAACTACATAGTCATTGATATAAATGCCATAAAAGAACATCAAAATAGATTAAATATATATTTTTTACACAAAATAAAAAATTGATCATCTTATCAAAAAATAAAGAAAACGCAAATTGTTGTAGTTACCAAACTTATGATAACAGTCAGTGCGTAGAAAATTCCAAAAAGTGTGCCACCTAAGGCATAAACATTAGGTATTTAGTAACTTTATATACAATCATGGTTTCCATTCCCAATATCCAGAGGTCCTTGGCCAACTATGTGTGTCAATCGTGTAAGTTTACCGACCGCAGAAGTTAACTAAATGGGTACGTCCACGGACACAGCGATAAGCGTTGCTTAACGAATCAGAACTACTTTCTTCTTTTACTAGTGATCAAGTATATTATATGTGTGTATTGTATGTCATATGTTTGTGTGTTATTTAAAAAATAACTTTTGAAATGTTGAGTCTTTGTGTGATTATGGTTTCTTCATAGTATCCGATTTTTATAATACAAATTTAATGTTGTAGTTAATATTCTGTAATAATTTTTTTACATTTGAATGAATAAAAAAATTGCGGAGTTTTGAAGTATCTCAAAAATTTATGCTTATGATTTTTAGCATGCCTTTGTGTAGGAGAATAAGCCCATAAGACACAATGAATTTATAATAATATAGATTTTTAGGAATTAAACACGTGATAAAGGTGTACAATAAAATATCATAATAATCAAAAATTAATTATCATTTCATTTGAACTATTTTTTAAACATTGTTTTTACTACGGTGTTTTGATGAAATAAAACCTTTATTTTCTTTCGAAGTAGACCTTATTTGATTGAACCTCTAAGCTATGACAGCTCACTTCTCGACATCGAGTTCTAGTCTATTTTGAACAGAATAACAATCCGCTATATTCATAGACGCACCGTATACCGTAGCAAGTCGAACAAAGCTACCATCCAAGTTAAAATTGAACAAGTTCCTTAAAAGTTTCACTAATTGTGACTTCCTAACATTACCTTTTATCCTGTTCTGCTTCCTTTCACACTCAATAGTATACATTTTAATTTAGTAATTTAAATACAGGAAATTCGTATATGAAAAGTATGTATACAAATATCTATACTATTATAAAAACTTAACTAATCGACGTCAGTACATTAAAGATATACGAGAAAAACTATTATGAGGTACATTTATAAACGGAATAGAACACGAAACAATTCTATAAAACAATAACTGTTTATCCATGCGGTTGTGCCCGCTGATCTCAGAAACGGCTGAACCAATTTGAATGTAGTTTTCACTATTGTATAGTGGTAATCTGTCGATAACACTTAGTGTAAGACTTCAACCGGTTAACAAATAAATAAGTTATACGAATTTGAAGTATTGTGTTCGCCAAAATTACTATGAAATATGAACTGTTTTATTAAATTTTAGTCTTTGTTTTATTTATCACCATCAGGTAATAATGGTGATCTTTAAATCCCCACTGCAGGGCCTCAGGTTATGATTTTTTTCCTCTTATTACTCATATGTTCCCTACTCCTTTTGTTTTTTTAATTATACAAATCGCTTTAGGTACTGTTAAGTTGGTATTTTCTGTCTTCACTGGAGATATAGGTCTATTCACAGATCACGAAGCTTATATAATATACGTGAGTCTGGGGATCGATTCAATTCTGTTGAGTACCGATCCTAAGTGTTTTATTGACAAAGAAAGATGCTTGAGCTCTCAGAGAGTACGGACAGAAAGCGCTCGGTTTTATTGCACTACAAGAAAACGACATTTACATACATATAAATATTTTACATGACTACGTACAAACGACGAACTTATCTTTAGTCAGCGATTTCTAATTAATTATTAAATAATAATTTACGACTACGTCACGCTTTTGTACATTTTCTACAAAACTGTGACATAGCAAGTCCCCACTCCTCAATTTTAATGCCTATTATCTAAGCAGTTTCTTGTTTTTTTCAAATTAAAACAAAAAAATACATATTTAATATTCTTCACTAATCTACGTGATGGATAATCATGCCAAAAATAGTCATCAGCCCTATTGGTTAGAGCAAATTTCTATCTGACTGAAGGACTAAATAGAATTTATTTTATTTTAACCCAGACGTCATTCCCATTGAGCTTAGCATTAGGACTGACGAATTTCTCAAGCACTTTAGCTACTAGTGAATATATTTTAATTCCTGTCCTAGCACTTCTATATCAATATGGCATTATGAATGCAAAATTGATCAATTATTATTACCATAAGTTTTTAGAAATAAAAAACAGATTAAAATGCGCAAAGTCATAATTTCCAGTAGCATTACAACAGAGTCATAATTATCAGTCATAAACGCATAGATAGTGAAACTATTTAGATAAAACCTCATTACTCAGCATACACGATAGTATTAAAGAGCATTGTAATTTAATCCTTATGCACACAGTTTTAAAAGCTATCGAAAGTTGCTATAGGCCTAGTAAGATAAACTCGTCGAACTAATCTCTCGAAACAGGTCGTATTCGGGTTAACATGTCTTTTTAATACACTGTGCTGAGAACTGAGGAATGTGTGCCATAGATATTTTGAACACATTCAAAATATTACTCTAAAAGGCATACTTTTTGTTATGAATTGATTATTAACATCTAACAAATCCTATCGAACAAATACCTTTGTGTATGATATACAAATATACATAATGACGATTCTATCGTATGATTATCGGTAAAGATATCAAGTGAGTCAAATTCAAGCTCAAATCTATATGCCTACGGGTCTGCATTAAGCCAATCAACGGAAAATCCTACATTTTAGGTGGTAAAATCCTAGATTTTGATGACTAAATTGTTCTTGAAACAAGTTCGTGGTACTTTTTCTTATAGACCCATATAAATTAAAGACTTTTTATTAACTAAATATCTATAGAGGATCGATGAAATATAACCCACTTCTAAGGATAATAAAGGCTTTTTCTTTCATCAAAAATCTTGGTAAATAAATGTTCTATTAACGATACGAAATAGTAGCTTCTTTTAAACTTACTCTGATATTTACAGGTTCCCATGGTTTTTGCTTTCCAACTCATTACTTTTATTATCAAACAACAACGCATGAAATTTTAAGTTTGTTACGCCTTTACAACTGCCCGATTTTTTGCCAAATTTTAATTTTATGCAAAATGTATTGGATACTGTCATTAGGCGGTAACGAGAACGTTAAAATGTGCCTTTTAATGAACCGTAAACAAAATGTAAAATGGGGGTCCCATTACTAAGACTCCGCCAGACTCCGCTGTCTGCCCGTCTTGAAATATTCACAGATGATGTGTTTCTATTGCAGTTCTAACAACAAATATAATAAAATAAATGTTTAAGGGGACTCTCATACAACAAACGTCTTTTTTGCGTTTTTCATAGATGATGGTATGGAACCCTTCGTGCACAAGTCCAATTCGCTCTTGGCTGGTATTTTGGTTAAATTTAATATCGCTTGAATATTTTAAAAGCTACACAACTAAAAAGCTTATTTAAAAAATAAGCAAACACTTTTTTAACTTAGATAGAGCTTGGCTTTTTAGAAAGCGAAACATTAAAACTGATTTATGGTTAAATAAATATGTCTAACGGTCAGTTGCACAAACATCCATTGTGGTTTAATGACGCCTTTAAACTCTAATGTAAGTCAAATATGTATCGGCAATGTCACTTTAAACCAATGACTATTTTAATGGACGTTAGTGCAACTGACTCTAATGAATCTTAAAAGCTTGCATGGTCAATAAATACCTATACTAAAATGTTTTCTTGGCGATGAGTCGAATTGACATAAATAAAAGAATGTAATGTATTGTTATTTTATCTTCAGTTACATATTAATATTATAGCATACTTATTTAATAAACCTCCTCGTTGAATCACAAAAAAAGAAACATAACCGTTCTAAAGAAAAGAAAAAAAAGAAATCTCATTCGTGCACTCAGCACAGGTATTTTAAGTTGAGTAACAGGAGATTACTTAACGAGCCCAGGGTTACTTACAGACCTGTCTTCATTGACATACATCTCAAAGGCTTTTACCATATACGAAAACTTAGTGTTAGTTTTTATAGTGCTACATAGCACATATCTTTAAAGAAAAAAATGAACCAATATTACTTTTCCAGATAATTTTAAACCAATTTTTAATCTAAAATATAATTCTTGATTTGTATTCACACACACAATGGTTTCTATAGTACTAATGAAAAAAGCTTTCAAATAGATGACATGTTCCTCAAAAGAACTAGTTCTATTTGAAACGCTTTCAAACATTCTTATTAATCATTCGTTAACAAAAACCTAAATAAATATTAAAATTATATAGCAAAATGTAACATCGCTAAATGTAAATAACCTTTTTATAAATTGAAATTCTCCACTTGCTTCAAACTATCAATTTTAAATCATGAAAATTGATCGTTTATGCCATTTTTTCTGCGCGCGCGCATCCAAGATAGCAGTGAAATCGAAATGCGAGAGAAATGATACGACGCCACTCTGCCGTAACGAATAGAAAGATCTAGAGACTTTTTGCTATTCATGTTTTAGTAATTAACAGTCTTATTAATAAACTAGGTTTAGTTAGTAGGAATAAATTTACACTAATATTATACTTAGTATTAGTCGAAGTTCATTTTGTTTAACAGCTAAGATTTAAATAAAAACAGAGTAAGTAAAGTGTAAGCTAATAAGTACGAGACAAATATTTACTTCTATGAGGTTTGATTAGTCTCTGTTTAATATTATGAATTTTGACTAAAACTAAATTCAGCCTTAGCTTAAATTTACTGTAACATTGTTTCTTGTTTATTTATATCAATGTAAAGGTTTCATTTAATTGATAAGTATAATAAAAAGCTGGTAAAAAAAATTTCATATAGAAACAGGTTTTATTAGATTAATTTACTTTTTTAAATAAAAAATCAATATAATTACAAAAAAGTAAAATAATAGTGCAGTAGATCATAAATTATAGATATATTATCAATTACTCTTATGAAATACCAATGAAATCATGTTGAAATGCTTATCTATTGATAGGATCACCACTATCTGTCTTCATATCTACATTCCTCTTCTATTCAACATGAGTGTAATGTGAAAGTACATCACTTACCAACTTCACTTAGCATTTCTCTAATCTACACTAATATTGTAAAAAGAAAATATTATAGACGTGAATATTTCTTACCTTAACAACACGGCTACTTGGCCTCTGGGCTTTTGCTGTAAACATTTTTAAAGCAAAATTCAATACGTCAAGCTTAGTTAGGTTAGGTTTAGTTACCCAAAGTCACGTTTTAGTATCAAGTTAAGTTCAGGCACATAAACATAAAACAAATTTTGTAAAAACTTCAACTCAATCAATCAGAACAATTTATGGATAATGGATAGAAATATAAATAATTTTAACCAAATTAAATGTAGTTTTTTTCCAAAATAGTGTACTGTTAGACAAACATCACTTCACAAGAGTCACAGATGGCCCTAATTTTGCTAATGTAATTGATAATAATTGTTACCATAATAACTTATTATGGTAACAATAGTGCTTCAGTAACAACTCTTTATAGCACAGTTCTTGTTAGATCAAAAAACAACAAACTTATTTTCTCATCAGATTTATAAAAGACATGGTGCTAATAATATTAGGCCTCCAGTATATAGTATGGTTAAATTAACACACCATTGAGATGCCATTATTACATTTAATCAACAGAATTGAGGCCGAAAGTCAATGACAAAGAATTTGGTAAACCGTTTAAGTTTTCTTAATGTATTTGATATAATAATTCACACCGCTAAACTTGTAAATTCATAATTCATAAATATTCATAAACATTCTTCAAGAAGAGGTCTAACAAATCTTTCACGTGAAGACACGAATGGTTTTATTATCAAGTTCAGAGTTTGTCAACAAGACTGCTTTTACAATACGTCACATCAACATTTGTAAACTTATTAAAATTCATTTCCCGTTAGGCGCAGGCGCAGGGTAACATGTTTACAAATGCTACTTCGGTTTTTTACGCATGATGTGTTAATTTTAGACTTTGAACACGCACAGTCGCTTCCGCCACTCCACGTATAAAGTTATTCACAGGATTGAGAAAACAAACCTCTTTGTTTTAAAAGCATAAAATGTTAGTATATTTAATATTTTATTTAAAGAAAAACATTTAACAGGGTATTGAAAATCTAGGATGTAGATTTTCTAGGAATGAAATCAATTTTTGCCAACATATCCTTTTTTAGGATATCTTCCCTACATATACAGTGGAGATCATATTTTTTTCGTCTTCCCCATAGTGTGGGGCGTAGTATAGGTCTTCAAAAACAATGAAAGCGTGGGAAGACCATTTTTCTTTTTAGCAAACTGTTTGTGACTCATTAAGCTGCGGTCGAGTCAAGTGTACAAGGGTACCTACCAACGACCGGGTAAATATTCAAACTTTACGGCAGTAATACATTTTTTTTGACGTCGAGGAAATGCATTAGGTACTTACCCTGCCGCCTGGCAAGCGACAGGGGGTGTGTGGCCACCCCGTGGCTAGCCGCGCAGTGAGCTCAGTACATATTTATACTATATAACGAAGTTAAAAGGAAAACTATCACCCTTAAGTTGGCTTTACAAGTTTACGAGTAATAGTTGTATTTAACTCGAAGATTTCGACCAACTCTATAGAAAACAACAAATATGATTTTATTTTTACTTTTTTGGCGGAAATGATACGGATCTCTTCGTACGAGATCCGACTCTTACTTGTCCGATTTTTTTTTCAAAATGGAAACGTCTCGAAATCCGACATCGATAAACGAGTATCATCGGATAAAGTGACAAATGTCCTTGTTTAATAATATTGGTATAGCTTATCCAAAACGAAATGATATCATGTCTATCGTTAACGGTAAATACAGATAACGAGAACTTACAAGGTACACTATTTATTTTAAAATGCATTCTGAATTTACAGTTATCAGTACGTTTTGTTTTTTATTGTCAGAATTTTTCTAGTCACTTAAAATAACTAGCAAATCCCGGGGCTTCCTCTGTCATAATTTAAGCATATCTACAGAAGAAGAACTTAACTTGAGTTCAGTGGAAGAATTGTACTCGTCAGAGAGATTAACTCGCAACGGTACTTAACCTCTTTGTGAAAAAGTCTAATTGAAGTGTAAATCGGGCTTTAGGTCAAATGGCAAGACAGCTCAAAACTAATTATGCATACTAATTCCAGAGCCTTACGCGGTTAATGCCGTGCATTTGTAAGTAATTATTAAGTCACGAAAATATACAGCACGCTATAATAGGAAACTGTTCGTAAAATCCAACGCATTGTTTGCATTATCAACTAAAGTCGTTAAGAAAATATAGATTTTCATAAAAATAATCTGGTTGTACAACTACATTTCGTACTTGATAATTTGTCTTCTCGCTATGGTGAACAGAACGATCTAATCGAAAACTTGAGTAAACTCTACGTTTCCGAAAAGTGATTTAACAAGTTTTTTTTTTATTTATAATATGGCAGGCACGGCTTGTGCATTTTGCCATTGTCAAGTAAAAATTACACAAAATTATTTGTTACCTTTGTATTACATAATTTTTAATGGTAATAGTAAAATTTATTATGCCAGTGAAACTTCAAAAATATTAAGAACCAGATTCGACAGTATAATCAAATACAAGTATTCTCCGATAAATTGATAAAAAGGACATCATCATCATCATCATCATCATCATCATCACCATCATCATCATCATCATCACCATCATCATCATCATCATCATCATCATCAGCCCTTTTTACGTCCTTATGGATGGGTAAGGAGGATGGGCCATGATCCTCCACGCTGGCCCAATGCGGATTGAAGGGTATTAACGACTGCAAATGCAGCCGGGGCCAACGGCTTAACGTGCCTTCCCAAGCACGAAGTAGCTCGAGATAATAATTTTTTGGTCACCCATCCCGAGACCGACCCTTGCGAAAGTTGCTTAACAACAAAGATCACGGACCGCGGCGCTTATCCTCTACGCCACCGAGACTTGAAATATATAAAAAAGGACATGATGTAAAATTATGTTCATCAGAATAGAACCTATTTTCCTTATAAATCTTATTTTGGATTTCCAACCGCCATTTAAACATCACGTGAGTCAGCTTGAAATAAAAATATATATCTTAATACCGATAAGTCGGCAAGAGGTGCGTCTGATACGAGTACCTATTTAGATAACAGTAACCGATAATATTCCAAACATCGATAAATGCATATTTAGTAAACACATAAAACCTGTCCTTGTTAATAAAAGGTGTACAGTTTTATCTTTAAACGATTATTAATAAGAATTTAATGGATTCATGATTTAATATCCTATATTGTCGCATTTCCAACTATGTTTCTGCTCGATGAGACATAATATAACCATATTATTAATTATTTTATTTATACTAATAGATCTCTGCGCATATTACTTTCTTTTTATAAACTACTATGATGTATGTATACTACCCGCGACTTTTCGGGAATTTTATTTCTAATTACGATTTGCAACTACATATATGCACGGTTTTAAGTTATGTAAACTTGTGTAAGCCACATGAAAGCAATAAAGTTGAAATCCTTTATTTTTTTTAATACAATACACATGTAATTAGCTGTGTTGCATACTTCTGGTGCTTTTCAACAATCATTTTCAATTTATGCAATTTACACTAATATTAATAAATTGATTGAGCCTTAAAAAAAGTTGAAATAATTTTGAACCTCTTTTACAATATAAAAGAGGTTTAAATACTTATACGCCTGTTGAGTTTTTTTTATTTATAATCCTCCCTAAAAGTTTTAATATATTGCAAAGTTTCATATTTCGATTAAATTTTTAATACCTATTTCATAACAGTGGTGAGTTAAAGCAAAATTATATTCGTATTAAAGTTCTGGCATCTGGTTATGGCGATTATAAATACAATTAATGACTGAATTGTATTGATCGAAAGTTTAATGACCCAGACATTATTGAAACAGCTACATTACGTATAAATAATTTGAATATAAAAATTTAAAGACGATGTAAACACTGAATTTTGTTTTTCAGTTACTTAGTTTTATATTTATATTTTAAATACAAAATACACACTGATTTTTTATCGTCTAATATAGAAAGAAAGAAAAGAGAAAGAAATAAATTTATGATACATACATATATTTCAACTCAGACTTTTGATGACGTTGTTTCTTTAGAAAATTTATAGAACCATGATACCGCAAATTTTGTTAAATACATACCTACTGCTTAGACGATAAAAAATATCCGGAATCTCTGTCTGAAACAGTTGTTTATGTTATTTAAAAAACGTAATTTCTAAATATCTAACTTCATAAAATTATAACGTTATGAAAATTCATAACAAACAATTCAGAATAAATTGTGAAAGACATTGCTGAAAAAAATGTTATTAGCGCAAATTAAAAATTACCGTCATCAACTTATTAGTTTATTAATATTCCCTCTGATAGAGATGTTCTCCAAGGAAAAAATCACATAGTAAAAATAGGTCATACCCATCACGCAGACATATGCAGCTATTCAATGACCAAACTTTACGAGCTGTTTTACCTCTGCAATATTAGACTCAATGCGCTAGCGAAGCCATTATATTGTAGTGCTATTCTCTTACAAAACCAGCTTTTAAAGTATAGCGCTTATATCAAATAAAACCTACTTCGAAAGGTACCTAATAAAAGTTTTTATTTCATTGAAACTCTATGATATAAGCTGTGCCCGACGACGAAAACGAGGTTGTTTTTAGCATAATAGCGTAGTTGTATAGTACGGATATATGTAGATTATCATAAAAGCATTATTCATATATTTATTTTATTTATTTATTTAAACTTTGCACAAATATAGATTACAAATTGCGGACTTAGTGCCAAGAAGTTTTCTCTAGCTATGAATCGGAGAGTTATGATATAGAGACTTTAAAAATACGGTGCTACACAAATTAAACATATCCATAGAATAAAGTTATTTCTGTGTATTACGATATGGATTATTCTAGCATTTAATCATATACAATTATCAAACCTATATATATATATACATTAATAGTAAAAAAATGGTTTATCTATATAATTTTATGCATATATAGGATGTATAAGATGTCGTATCCTATAGCTAGAATCATGACTAGAGAGCTAGGTGATCGCACCATAGTACAGGAGATATAGTAGCTTGTTTAGATTTCATACATTGATATAGAACATCATGTTATCGTTTGGACACAAGCGGCTTATTCATAGTTAGTCATAGTACGAGCTTAGGAGAAAGTACACAAACGAATGCGTGAGCGAAGAAAATATTTATAGGGCTGACTCCCACGGACTGGCACAGGCACGTTTCTTTTAGAAATAATGTAATCTATAAATAACGACAAACTTCAAAACATATGATATAAAAGTGAAAAAATGTTTTATTAAGTGTTCAATAGAATCAGTTACCCTGCGGAAGTCTACTGAGATAGCTACAGAACTACGATATTCAAGAATTTCTAAATGTAGTAGATAGAAATACACGCGGTTTCTGAATTGAGAATTTAATTAACTTTAAATCCTCAATTCAGAACGTCAAAAACTTTACTTAAACGTCACTTAAACTGATTTTCGTCTTTTTTATCGTCAGTTAATAATCGTTTTAATAAAACTAGAACTATTTGCCTTGTGAAATATAAAAAAGTTAAGTTTTTGAACACGATCAGTAGAAATTTTGTGCTTTTCTCAATTTAGAAACCGGCCGTTACTCATCTTTAACAAAAATATTTATGTTGTTACCACTATTCTAAAACTGAATAAAAAATAAAAAAGATAGCTTTACTATGTTATAAGAACACGGAATACATTAAGGTACTACAATCTTTATTTAGGATTTTCGGACCCCGCTAACGGAACTACTCGGTGGGGTGACCAGTAGCGACCACTGGGCAGGTCAGCCATCCGCAATTACCCCACCAGATTCTTGAATCTATAGACATGTTGATTAATATTGCATACAAAGATTTAGACGAAACAAGATGAAATCAAGTCAATGAGATTAAAGGAGACAGATGATGGCGTATTAAGCGAAATAGAGTATTCATATATATTTAATATAATATTTTCGGGTAACATAACCCTATAATAAAAATAATCGGGTATCAGTAAACCGAAATTATCCAGCAATTGACGTGATATACGCCGAACGACTGGTTAGTTTAATACGGGAACCAAAGCGCCTTTGTAAGTTGCATTCGACGTCATATTAAAATATACGCTGTTACCGTTAGCGTGTGGTTCAAATTAGTATAATAAATTTAAATATGGTTTTACAAAAAAAAAGAGCAGTTCAATAAATATCACATATTTGACGTTTATAGAAATCAAATAGAACGATAGAGAGAAAGTAAATCCAGCTCGTTTTGGACATCGAATTTCTTTTTAAGTATTTCTCTATTAAATAATTATCAATTTATCATAGTCAATAATATATTTACATCACCAATTTCCAACTGTGTCACTATTTGAGACGAGGAGTTTAAATATTTTGCGCGTATGAGCACTTGCATACTTATTTTCATACAAAAGTTTGATTTAAATAAGGAAAAAAAATCCATCAATTAAGGAATCACATCGATTGAATTTGAACCCCGACTTACCAAGCTTGCATGATTTTCACCGTGTCCCATCTAACATCTAACCTTCCTCAATCATGGGATAAGTGGTTGTGTGTATGTATATGTATAAAATTACCATCTACATCCTTACCGCATATATTACTGAGCCACTAATTATTTCTTACCCTTTCAGTGCCTTGTGGGAACACTACAACTCCAGAAGGAGTTACA
Organism: Diatraea saccharalis; assembly: GCA_918026875.4. Taxonomy (NCBI): domain Eukaryota; kingdom Metazoa; phylum Arthropoda; class Insecta; order Lepidoptera; family Crambidae; genus Diatraea; species Diatraea saccharalis. The sequence goes on from OU893337.1 coordinate 12,762,289, forward strand.
AGGTTTATGCTCAATTTAACACGCAGCGGCACTTATTTAAGTATACATCGAGTTTCCATTTGACAAAATTCATTGAAGCATAACTGAGTTAATGTGTCGTAAGAGTCTTTAACCCTTTGCAAGTTAAATACTCTTTCGACACATATTTACAAAAAGTATGGTTTTGTGAGTTATCGTAAAATGAAAAAAAAAACTCATTGATTGAAGAATCTACTTTTGTCTTGACTCTATGGCATATTATATAAGTACCTTTGCCTTTCCATTTTAAAGTAAATGGAAGAAAGAGAAAAAAAACTTTAACCACACACGACTGTCATATCAATGGAAAAATAGCTTTAATAAGGATGATGAGTAATTTTTGTTTCTCTGTCCATCGGGTAAATTATTAAACAATACTAAACACTTACATATTTAAATCAATAAATTACTGCAATACGTTGAGATAAATTGTTGCATGATTTCACACGTTTATGTACAAAGGTTTCTACATAGTTGTGACGTGGCGAGCACTTACTCCACATTATCTAAGCCACTTCTTGTTAAATAGAAGTACAAAAAATACGTATCAAAATTTTTCTATTGTCTGTCTAAATATATTTTTTTACCCAGGCATTATCCCCATCGTCTATATATCCATATCTTACGACAGATCTCTTGGAGGATAGACAAAAAAGACAGCTATACTATTATATTGAAAACAACCTCGAAGTCATTGTTTAACCTAGTTCAAAAAGGTTATAAAGGTTTAAGCTCTATTATGTTAATAGCGCTACAGAACATCACAAGAATGGTCTTTACGTGTGTTTTTGCTTCCTTGTTAGTGAATTGTTTTATACATGCTGCCTAGGTTTTACGGCTTCCGATAACACGGCGTCAACTTGGTGACAAAAATATTTATGTGTATTGTGACTAAGAACTATAGATGAGATCATAAAACCATTCTACGATTTGAGTTTATTAAATATATATAAAATTTTCCCTGACAGCAACAAATAAATATAGGCATCCTAAACTTTTACCCTGCTATTATTTTATCTTAATAGCCTACGCACAAAATATATTTTATTGAATGATGACTCTATGACGAAATGAAGGAGTTGAAAATAAAATAACCTAAAATATTGAAATTATAACAACATTTAACAAATATTGACATCACAGATTGGATATAGATAGATTATACAATTAATTATAGTGTACCTGTAGCAGTTAATAGCATTTTTATTATAGAAGTAATAAATAAAGTCACTCCAAACGGAATTGAAATAAACTGTCTGTACATTAGACGTCAAACAAGACGAAAAAAAAAATTGTAAACTTATGTAAATCAACCAAATTTCTCTAAAAAATTAAGCAAAGTATCTAAACCAGAATCCTCATAATATAAGGTACTGTATTAATAATCATAATAATGTTCAATAATGAATAAACAAACACACTGATGACCTTGCAGAAGTAAACCAATGAATCAACTGTTCTCCAGTTAAGGTTCGAATATGACGTGTTAATATACAAATAGCATCTTCAAGCCCACGCTGACTGTTCAAACTAAATTAATTTTCGATGAATGAAATTAGATAACTAGTAACAACTACAACAAGTACCTACTCTAAACAATCGGGTATCTGGTAGCTTCAGTCACCCATCATCAGCCTATTAATGTCCCCAGTGGGACTGGAGCACAGGCTTTTCCTCTGGGTAGAATTGATTCGAATCGAACAGGGACAATGGACGGGACCGTCCCATTTTTCGGTTGTCTGTCCCGGTGCCCCGACGATAATTCCGGCACAACCCGTTTTCGAAACGGTGCGAAAATAGTGTAGTTCGTGTCCTATCAGTTGACTACGCAGTGAGTAGTGTGAGGTAGGCGTCAAGACTGCATTAGTTATCCATGCGAAATTCGTTTATTTGCTTCAAAATCATTTTGGCGTTATTTAAAAACTTAGGTCATAGTGCTAAAGTATATAGTACTGTATTTAACTTAGCAAATAAAAAGAACGTTGTCCCGTTTTAATCTAAAGAAAATATGCTTACGTTAATAACGGCCCACTACGCGAGCCTACTGTGGATTGGGGGGGTATTAACGACTGCAGATGCAGCCGGGACGGCCTTCCAGAGTACAGAGTAATCCAAGATAATGTATTTTTGAACACCAATCGTAAGACTGAACGCGCGCAAACGACTGCGACATCGAGTTCCTCAGTGACCCGAGTGAAACAATTTATTTCATTATACATAAAAAAAATCGACTCAACTGATAAATTATTAATAGTACCCGATTTGCTATTCCTTCAAAATTGTGAAACAGCAAGAATTATTCGAATCGTATTTGAAACTCAATTCACTCCCCTGATATAGAGTGTAAACCAAATATTCGGTATCTGAACCAATTGTAGCGCACCCCTGGGAGATACACCATTGTATGAATGCCTTTTATGAATAATGGGCTTGTAGCTCAACGTATTCGAGCTTTATAAGTTACGGTGGCCATTCAACAAGATCCAGTGTGATTGGGAATATGAATAAATGTGGGGTACAAAATTAAGGTCTGCATTCATTGTATTTATTTATTAAAGCAAAGCACGATTACACTGTTTTTTTTAACAAAAATTATTATAGTCATATCTGTGCCATATGGCAAAAAACTACACTCTCACATGTTTTAATCAAATATTATGCGCAAACAAAAACATAAAGTTGAATAATTATTCAAGATAACGTTTGTTAAACCTAATTATAATTGAGTTCTATAAAATAAGCAACCAAAATTTTATTATTCTAGCTATTTTTGAAGTATCTTATAGTAAATACATGAAACACTTTTATAACTTTTTATCATTGTATGATATTTGTATGTTAGTAATTGCATATATAAACCAAACGATAAAAATATCGGAAACCCGATAAAATGATAAAGAATATTGACCTGACTATGATTGTATATGGAAAATTATTTAAAAAACAATAAGGACATGATTATTTATGTTTAGTACATCGAAATATATTTTTGATAAATTTTGTATTCACAGATGCAAAGACGTTAACCTAGAATATCTAGTCTACGTTTTGGACTTTTGATTTCAATCGTCATTTTCAAATTTGAAACGTTGTTTTCGTAGTAAAACTTTAAACTACGTTTTAGATTGTACGACAGAATTGCTGTCATTAGATATAATAATATCCATTCGTAGATTGACTTGCACATTGGTTCACTGTGATTCCAATCGCGTCATTATAGATAATGAACTTTTCTATGTCTTTCTTTATTTCTAGTCTAGGTGTTGGTACCTTGGTTGTTTCAAATTTCCATAATACGAGCGCTTTATCTACTTAATTTGAGATCTAGGCAATGTATGTGATGTTTTTTAATGTTTATTGTATCTAGTAAGCTTTTCCCCGCGACTTCGCCCGCGTATTAAGTTATATCAACCGCATTGTAGATTTCAGTAGGTGAAAGAATTTTACAAATAGATCCAGCCGTTTCGGAGCCTATTCAAAGCAAACAAACAATTGAAATCTTTCAAATACTTATAATACCGGGTATTAAACGGGATTTTACACTGACCTGCGCAGATTTGATTTTGCAGCGCAATGGTTTAAAAGTGAATAAATCTTTCCTCTCTAAAATGTTATAAAATATATTCAGTAAAAAGTTTTTAGTTATAGTACTGGTCAGTCATTATCTGTACCGGTTCACCGTGAAACATACAATTGCTAATAACAAACCGGCAGCTTGTTGGTTTGTTTGGAGCATTCTTTTCATCGGTGCCGGAGTATAAAAGACCTTGGAACTAGTTAACGTAAAATATTACGCCAACACAGCTGTTACTACAAGTATCTAATATATGTTAACGATGTTTCAACGGAACGTGATTAGTGAAACAGTTGTTTGATATTAATGCGATTATGTAAGTACAAAGGTTATAAATAAATACTTGATTTTATTGACTTATCAAAAAGAAAAAGAAATAGAGTTATTTCCTATTTCCACATTTTGAAATCTATTTCAAACTCGTACTTCAAATTGATACTAGGGGATTATATTAATAAGTACCTGTTGTCTCGCGACTTCGCTCGTGCGAATTAATGAATAAATTTTCGTGATTGTATTAGTATTCCCGAAGATTACCTTCTACAAATAAACAATATTAGAAACTTGACCTCTTTGTAAATTTTATAGATATAGATTAAATATAGATCAAAACAGAAGGCAGATATTTGCGCGTTAAACAGAAAAAAAAAACAAAGTATGAATGCCATAATCACAACTTGCGTCACTTGCACGTTGCTTTTGTTCAACTCGGTTTCGGTAATTCTAACTAAATAATACTAACATAACTTGCGATTACCTAGAGCTCATTTACGTGGAAACTCGATTATTCAGATCGAAAAACGGTCTAAATACCCGGAACATGACGCGCTAACAGTTTTATAACAAAATTATTTATAAAAAGTAATGGCCCTCCCTGATAGAACATGAATAAAACAGTTATATTTGACAATTCTTATAGTTATTAAGAAGTTCGAGGGCGCATTGCTTATAATAAAGAAGTAAAGCAAATTTCACAAGGGCCAGTCATAAGATGGGTGAACAGCAATTGATCATGAACTCCATCACGCTTGGAAGGTCATGGTAAATTGTTGGTCCTAGCTTCATCTGCAGTCGTTGACAATCAGCTAACCGCTCTGGGCCCGCATTGTGCCTGCTCTCCCTACTCGATTCGATTTTATCTATAGGGAAGGTATATTCTCCAGCAGTTAATGACCCATTAATAGGCTGACGACGATGAAAATTATAAAAAAAAACTATTTACATAATATTATGCTAAATTCTTGGGTAAATTTAAAGTTTTGATAAAATATGTTTTGCGCAAATTCATTAGCATACTGGCAAAAAATCATCACAAAATAAATTATACTGGATAACCATGACATACATACATGCCCTATCTAGATTTTCTAGTTGATAGTGGCAAAGCCGAAAAATGTATTTTATGTTACCGCCGAATAATTGCATTTTTTTATTGTATTAGTTTCTTTTATGAATATTATTACCAGCCTGTTCCCAAAACTGGAGCATGTGTCCTATGAATGAAATCGCATCATAATGGCCTATTCTATAATTCGATCATGGCCCATGACCCCCCACGAAAGCCCAGTGAGGATTTGTAGCTGATAACGATAACGGAAGCAGCCGGGAATATAACTTACCTTCCGAAGCACGGAAGAACTCGATATGTAAAAAAATGCATGTTCACCCACCCTATGGCCGGCCTCTGCGAATATTGCTTATCTTCGCTGACCGAACTCACTGCGCCCCCAAGTTCTTTTATTATCTTTTAAGAAGTTCTTTTATAGTTCTTTTATTATCTTTTTATTTAAAATCTCTGCATGTGACAAATATAAACGTAACAATAGCAATTGACACAAACATTAATCGTTACCGTGCTAATGACACCTAATCCACAAATAACACGCACATGTAATATACATGAAAATGACCTTGCACCTCTTTGAACCGTTAAAAATACTATTATGGAGCCACGTCTTAGTAACAACCGTTACATTATCTGCATGTACAAATTAGCATTTGATAAGGCTGACTCTTTAATAGGCTTAACGATTTTCTTTTTGCACAATACAAATTAGATCAGATGTGTCTAACTTAAATTGACGGAGAGCTTTGTAAGATTTTGAAAGCGAAGGCGGGGTTTAAATTTAAAAAAAAATAGTATACTGAATTATAGACAAAATATAGACAAAAATCGAAACTATCACAAAGTTGTCTAGGCATGCGCTACTCTTGAAATTGTCTTATAAATAAAGCGCGCGAATATTTAAAATGCCGTAGAGCCTTTGAGTTTAGTCTAATATATCAAAAACAAGATTCTTTATATGATATAGATATTATGACTTGCAGGAGTGAAAATCATATTATTTGTGCTATATTAAGTTTTCACGCTTAATTCTTCGTACAAGTATATTGACTGGATAAAAAAGTGGGCCCTATTAAAAACTAAGACTATCTAAGACGTTTTAATAAGCATTAAAAAAGAAAAAGAGATGAAGTTAACGCGACAATGATGATAAGGACAGAGGATGACATATTACACGACACAAAGCGTCAAAAACAATTGTTGAACAAATAACTCGCAAACCATTACGATTATTGCAAAAGTTGTATCCTAACTCTCAGTTAGTACTAAGTGACTCGCATATTTATCAATTTCCCCTGTAGTAAAAGAGTATAATTACGAAAGAGGAACAAAATAGTATTGTAATATTTTTGAGAGATTTTTTTGTGTTTTTACCTTACCAAAAATATTGTTTCGTATAGGATGCTAACAAATTAGTTTTTTTACAGCTAGAAGAACTCAATTCTCGAAGTGTATAATATATTATAGGTTTTATTATATTTTTTGGAGAAACTTGAGAATCAACTTATTAACAACACCTATTAATGAGATGATTAAATAATAACTATTTGAACAGATTTTAAAACCTTTTTTAACTACTCACATATTTAACCAATTCACGTTGATAATCAGTTGAATGTCAATGTATTTGTATGATAATCAAGGGCAGATCCAGGGATCCAGGAGGGTAGTCATGGGGATCATGATCCCTTCCCGCCCGCCCGGGCTGGGTCCCGGGCTGAGGTGGAAGTACTTTCAAAATTGTATTTATTTAATATAATACTTTGTATCTATTATTATCAAAATTAAGCTTTAATATTTTTTTACCACCACTGTGTGACCCCCCACTGGCACCAAAGCTGGATCCACCCTTAGTGCTAATGACATTTAAGACAACTGTCGACATAACAGAAGTCATTAAACATTTTGTGAGTTAAAAGTATAGGAGGTTATTTATGACAATGTTCATTTTGTTTGGTAAAGAAATCGAAAAAATGATATGAAAAGTTTTCTTAATACCTAATTATTGAAACTTGATTGTTTAAGTGTAAAATTACCATCTCTTAAATTATTGGAACCTAGTTTAGGACTATATAATGCCGTTATCTGATTTTCAATTTTTTCTTTGAACAAAACGAGTTAAAAATTTTTGACTATTGGTAATCTTCAATAGTGGAATATTTTATATTACATTACTATATATTTATCGTAGTCTCAGTATACAGTATTTATTATAATCAACAGGCGACGTGACATGATGGACAGTTATGAACAACACAATCCCAACAGACTTGAGATACGTTATGAATGTCGTTTAATATGCACATTTGTGATGCCCATCACGCACTCTCTATGTTGATTATGAAAATATATGATACAAATTCTTGTGAAGTGCGTGTATAAGATTGAGATATAGATGCTTAATTGTTTTCTAAATTAAACATGTTTTATTTAATAATTTAGCATCTCTTTGATCAAAAGTATTTTGAATTCTTAATTCAATTTTTAACGCTAGTTGAATATTTTTATGAACCTGCTTTGCTCGTGAGAGCACTAAATTTCATTAATTAACAATTAATCATCCGAATGGCAAATATCATTCAAATTCTTTCAATAGGTATGCAAAATCTACTGAAATAATTTGGATGAAATAGTAAGAAATATTCCCACAAACTTTCGCATTTGTAATATTAGTTGGATTATATTTAATGGCGTCTCACAGCCACCATATTTGATTTTTTTAACGTTACCAATCTTAAGAACACTTGGGCTATTAAACGACACTTCAATTTCTAAATCTATTCAGTGGTTCTGAAAATATAAGGTAATAAAGAATATTAAATAAATACATACAAAATACGCGCGAAAAACATAACCTTTCCTTTGCAGTCGGATAAAAATTAACAATCTCAGATGCCCCATAATATTCCGTAAACCGTGCAACTATCGAATTTTTTAGGTACGTATTTCATTTTTCAATATAAATATTATCACGACATTATGGATAGAACATTAATTATAACACAACTATGAAATTATTGATGTTTTTATTGTGCGGAGATACGGAAGTATTAGTCGTCGTCACATCCGTCTTGTATTCGGTCGATTTTTTAAACCTAAAAACTGTCATACACAAACCATAAACTACAGATGTTCGTTTTTTTTGTCCAAGTGTCAAGTTTCCATCTGAAAGCGCGGGAGATTCGTTGCGGGTGACCGACACAGACGCGAATGTAAAAAAAAATAGATTTATGGAAGTTATCTGACTTTATGCGCTAAAGATATAGTCCCTTTTTAATATTTAGAATTCCTATTAAACGTCCGTGTCGCTCGCGCGTCTGTATAAGTTTCGTCTACTCTGGTCCTAATTTCAATTCCCGGTTTGTAAGTTTATTTTTTTAGATTCAATTAATGGTGAACATTCACTGGCCCGCTCCGGTCGCAACGCACATACGACATGCAATGGGTTTTAATTATAATAGTAGTACGTATACTACAGGTACATTGATTAGTTTGCAGCGTGGATGAAGTATCTAATGGATTAAAAGTAGCCATTATTATGTCTACGAGAGTATGCACTGTACTAATTCATAAAAACATATTTTGGGCAAAAAAAAAACCCACCTTTTAACCACATTTCAAAATTAACTGCCGCCTCAGTCCTTCATAGACAAATAACTTTATAAATCCTATCTCTATATTTTTCTATTAATACAAAACTCTTACGAATTTATAAAATATTGCGGTTACACAAGTGAGTAGACTTGACATAATTTTCTCATCAGAATATGACAAAATAAATAAAAGACTTATAGAGTAAAACTTATTGGTAACTAGTTTCAAATGAGAACTGGGCTATTGAAAAGGGGTTGATTTTTATAATCGATTGACACCACAGTCGAATTTTGGTAATGTCAACCCCTGGGAAACCGATTACTACCATAAATTTACGTGTCGTGCGCACATTGTGGCTAGTATAGGCTTTCACAATTGTTATTGACGGGATTTTTGTTAATATTAAGCTGAAATATTGAGGATTCATTAAATACGAGACACAAAGAAGGTTACTAGTAAATTTATATTTTATTCGTTTTTTTCCGTAACACGGTGGCTTGAAATACGCAGTTAGGGATTTAAAAGAGTACCTATATGATACATTATGTAATATTTACTTATACGGACCTCACATTAAAACACTCATCAAAAATATATTATAAAAAAAACATTCTTCATAACGCATTTAGCTTATCTACGTAACCTCATCAAAATTTGGTAAACAAAACCCTTTTAATCCGCGCTTTCATCTTGTAGGCCTTTAATAACGGTGATATCACACTAAGCTTATTGATGGTAATGGTAAATTATCAATAAAATAAAATGTATAATATATCATATTAACTATATAAAAGCTTCATAAATTTTATTATAGATTTGTGAAGACATTTTTAATATGTTTAACTTTCATCTTTATTTATTAAAATACAAAAAATCAAGCGCCACGCTGTCTAAAAATTGACGGGATTAATTGTTGATATTTTTAATTACCTAATTTGTCATCATCTTTGTAGTCCCGAGATTTGGATTCTGGATCGCGAAAACGAACTTTTCTTTTCTATATTTGTCTGGGGTCTGAGTGCTGTGGTTTGAGACCTTTGTTATTTTAAATACCTACTTTACTAAACTTAGGAGTCGCTCAGATCTGTCGCCTAAATATTTAGGAATCGCCTATGATGAAAATGCATTTTACCAATTACTAGGAACCACCTAACATTAAGCCATGTCAAAAGTCATGATATGCGTTGCCTAACACTAAGTTTTTTTTTTGTGTTATTATGACAGATCACAAATATTTAATAAAAGAAAAAATGTTGATTTGGAATTATACTAATCTACTTAAGGGATTCGTAAGATTAGGCGTTTTCTAGTTAAACGATGCCTTGTTCTAGGTTAGTGAACATGGGTGTCAGTATTATATATGATGGTATCTAAAATTGAAGAAAAATCAAAGTGGATTAATTTCTGGAAATTACGAAAATACTCTCTTTACGTTAAAAATGTAATTAAACATAGTTTTTTAACAAAATTGAGTTTTTACACATTCGGAATGGTTTAAATTTACTGATTCCAAATAATTATAATTTAATAGGTATCAAGAAAAAAGTCACTTGGAGCAAACCATCAAAATAAGTAAATTAATAACGTTTTAACATTCAATTAAAAATGTTAATTATAATGATTGAAAAGACTTCTTGGCTAACAGAAAGTAACTCTAATAACTACAGCTATGACTAGTGCTAAAGTAAGTGTGCTAACCTACATTACATTCTACGTCTGGTCTGAGTATTGAATTACATCAGTTCTTATCGCACTAACAAATTAACGCTTTACGTGACTTTATTCAAGCAGTATCAAATAGACAGTCTTTTTAAACATAAAACCCAACTTACCATCATCATAGAAGTGTGCATCGTTCTACGCCTTATCCCATATCACGGGACTCGAACCCGGGACCTCCTCAGCTTACATCATACGCGCCAAAATAAACTCGACGCCGTAAGACGGCAAAAAAAACTCACGTCAATCAACAACACAAGGTTAACACCAACCAACACCGTAAATTAAAACAAAAGATCAATTTAACACGAAATACGAGGATGTTGCAAAATAGTGCCTATTGTCACAGTAACAAGACATTTATTAACAACCCACGGGAAATGTCAACATCGAAAACAAAACACGCTAAAGTTTGTAAATACGCGTTCTATCGAAAGTAGAACGAGACGCGAGCACCACGTCCACTCTGCAACACAACACTGCATCAACTGAGGGCTACCAAGTAATCTTGTTTTACCTGATAACGCTCGCTCACTCTGACTAAACAGAAACTCGTGTAGTCGACGAAGACAGCCACATTCGATCAGTTACGGCGATGATGCATAGCTTGCATTTTCGTTGCACTTGCATTCTCAACGGCGCGATTATGACAAAGTTCTAAAAGTTAACTTCCAGTTTAACCACACGGTTAAAATCGTGTGTATAGTTAAAACTGTGTCATTACAAGCAATGAGGTATATTTTGGGATATTACCGCGTGTATCAAGCGGTGCTAATTGTTTTGATGGATCGACACGAACTGTAGGGCTTAATCTAAATCAATCTTTAACTGGAGCCGGATATTATTGCCTTTATTGTTTATCTTAAAAAATATGTGGAGGAAATATAGGTGCCTATTCAATTAACCGTACAAACTACGAGCAGACATTAAATATAACAAAAATACCCTAAAATATTTCTCAAAATTTCTAAAATTACTATAAAGAAATATTTTTTTAAATAGGTACTTCTCGTATAGGTAATAGCGCGTACAAAATGTGAATACAATAAATTATTATTCCTATTTATTACAGCTATTCAGTCCGGGAGCTGCTTCTCCCCTGAAATGCAACTCAAAGCTTTTAGAATATCATTAACCATGCCGAACAAAAACTAAAAATTTCTGTTTAATACAACCAGATCAAAATTAACAACCTGAAAAGTATAAGGATTTACACAACCATTTAGCTTTATATACCAAGAAATAAAAATCATACTAATGCAGATTACTACATTGACCACGTTGAAACGTATCATTTTCATACATTAATGCACCCACATTCGTATCTTTATTTAAAATACGAGTACTCCAAAATGTTTATGTCGAATATGTATATTTCTTATGATAGAATTATATTTGACAATTTAAAATTATAGTTTATTAACATCACTTTTGATATCAATTTTAATCTGCAAGGATATTTTAGGGTTAAACTATCGATATAACCAAACGATATAACGAATGGAAAAAGCCTGTCAAATTATTTAGTTTCGTCAAAGACTATAAAATACCCGGAATGGTTGAGGAAAACGAAGTACCTACTACAAAAATTATTATATCATAATTCCGAGAAAATGGTGATGCAAAAACAATAACATCAAACAATAACACAAATTTTAATAAAGCTTCAGTTATTTGATAACGAATATCTCTTGATCGATGACTAAGAGAAGAAAAACCGTTTATAATAGTGCATTAGCTTTGAAAACTATAAAATGAGCAGACAATAAAACAGTCTACCTACGAGCATTAATATCTTCGCACCAGCAGCTCTATGTAACTGAAGCCCTGATTAATCTGTCATAAGCTATCAGGCTGGCCAAAGACATTTGGTCTAGGATGGGATCAACCAATCCTAATGGATCTCCTGATTTTTAGCAATTAATTCTGATAAAACAACGCGGGGTCCGGTACGCGGTAAAGCCGCCGATCGCTTGAGGTGAGGCTATACGTGCAAGCACCTGATCGTAATTTTCCGTAGCTCTATTCTTTTCTGACGCTCAAAACCGCCATAAGCTAGAGCGAGAAAGATATCGTGTTGATTATCTCCTCTTGGATTCCGATTTAACTAAACCCTAGAAGTAGCTAGGCAAGATGGTACAGTAGGCTGTTTACTGGGTATTCCACTGCGTTTTGATCAGTTCTAGAACTGATTCAGCAGAAGGAGAGTCCTAGATAAACCGGACGTGTTGTCAACATCACAGACGATATGGTAGCTCATTCTCCGTACTATTGAAACCAGCCAAGTCCGTATCTGACTCGCACACAAAGGGTTCCGTACCGAAAACTAGCATCAAATCATTTTAACAAAGCTCAACTGTTCAACTATCACGGTTCATGATATACAGCCTAGTGACAGACAGACACCGAATTCTCAGTAATAGGGTTCCCATTTTACACTTTTGGGTACGGAATCCAAAAAAACGGCAAAATAAACGGGTTTGTGGTAAAGATGCCACACTTAAATATTTATTTTATTCGATAATACTTGGAAATCATCACTTTATCAATAAACTTCACTGATATGATAAATATTACTATCTGTATTTATCGTAATAGAATAGACATAAACTGATGGATCAGAAAAATAAATAATGAAATAGCTTATTAAAGATTAAATGTGAGTCCAAAATAGATCAAAATGTAACATATTAGAATACATTTTTATTGTAAGACACATTTTCCAAACTAAGAAAGTACTTAAATAAAATAACCCTCCAAATCAAACTGAGTTTCTGTCGCATACATATTTTAGAAGTAGTGTTCATTTAAAAAAGCGTTTATTGACCGCGCTGATGTTCTGACTGAGCCTGAATGCATTTCGCTTTTCATTCTGATATAATAACAGTAAATTCAGTTTCTTAAACAACTTTTCTTGAACTTCCACTGTTTATCCTACATCGATACTCAAAATATTTATGGATAACATAATAGCATAGGACGTAACTTAATAATCTTAACATTCTCTTTCACCTGAAATTTAAACACCATTCACAAGATACACAAAAATAGAGCACACACTGGTACTAGTACTACACACGTAAACATTTCAAAAGTTTCACGGCCACTCCTGTTCTCACCTAACACTAATGACGTCCAGAAATACCGGCACGATGATTCTTCGACACGTAAACACGCCAATGATATTGAACACGCTTGCGAAGGTCTTACGAAATAGGTCATGTCACGTAACATTTTAGTTCTGAAATAAAAAACCAGCTAATCACGAGTTCCGTACTATTGTAAAAACTGTAGAGCTCTTGATGATTTCCTGTATTCTGCAAGAAAAGATTTGATTTTTAATCTAAAAACGGGCGCAATTTTTTATATAATATGGTCATTTTCTCAGTGAAGTCCTTTCATATGATAACCATTATGAAAGTTTTTAAAGATAATTTTGCCTTATTTGATGGTCCGCCATATGCCATGATCAAAATGATATATTCACTTTTGAGAAGAAACAAACAGTTTTATTATAAAGAATCAGGCGTTATCTTCCAAAAGTCCACGGCAATTACTGAAAAACTACCATAAAGTTTGGGAAGTAGAGTTGATCTGTTGATAACTTATTTTCTTCCATATACCTGAGACCTTTTTTCTTTATTCTGTGCCTGAGATAACTCTGTATGCGATGACGGATTTTCCCATAAGAAATATTACCAATTATTTAGAGCATCATGTCTTGGGGGACACCAGAAGTAACACAAAAAATAGATAGAATAAAGTAAAGGATTTTTGAAAATCTGAGTTTTTCATATTCTCTTATATGACCTTCATACACATCCTTAGATACGTTAATCTTTCTAGTTCTATCAAATATGTAATTTATTTAAACATCGATATAGTTTACTTGTCGACAAAGGGGTGATATAAGATTTACAAATAAACTAGTAACTTGGCCCAGTTTCACTCATTGTCAGACAACAAGCTTTCCTCCAGAAAGGACACATGCTTAAATTTAAGACAAGATCAAATGCTTAAATTTAAGACAGTTAACAATTCCAAGGACTTTTTAAATCGAGTAAGGATTTGCTAAGCCATGCTTTCAAACTTCAAACGCCCTACGTCAAGAAGATTCTTGAATATGATTTAAAATAGTTTTCTTTTTGTTATTAGAGTTATATTTGTATTACGAAGTTGCTTTTAGGTTTTGAACAGAAATATTTTGAGTAATGAATAAAGTCAGTGTGAACTATTTTCAGGTTTACCAAAAAAACTATGATCCAATCGTCATATAATTTTTCTAGGAACTCCTTGAGTACTTAGTCAACATCTGTCCGCTATTGACGTTGATAACACACAAAAACATTCAGTTGAATTGATATGTTCTTCATTGTTGAATTCGGTAGAAACTAGATTATGATATATATACTAAGCATCTCAAAAAGTAACATATGCCGGATGAAATGTAAATTTACTTCTGGCGTAAGAACGGTATTGATTCCGAACCGATATACAAAAATATCGCTCGTTTAAATTCACCGAAGGCGGTTAGTTATGCCGCCCTCGGTGGTTTTGGGAACGAACCCGGCCGGAGCTGCTTTCGCCTATTTAGCTTCAATACTTCCATAAGAATAGACAAAAATATTTTGGATATTGTGACTAAACAAAATAAATGTACGAAATCTTCGTGCGCAAATGGTTTTCACTAAACATTTTCGCCTAATTTTCTTTAACGTTATATTTTTTATCGGATCTTCATTGAATGGAACACTGATTGAAAAAAATTGATAGTGCTAATTTATCTTTAAAAAACAATGGTCCAACGTCTCACCAAATGTTTTAGTGCAAATGGGTAAAATAAGTAATAGAATCGGGAGATGGGAGCCTTGCAAGTGAGGGATTTGAAAATAACATCGAAAACTATTTGTTTGGGGAAAATTATTTGAATTTCTCACGATTTTTTTTTCTAACAAACCCTCCATTATACTAGGTCTTATTTTGGTCACCGACTTTTAAATTGTGTATTGAGAAAAATGGTCCAGTAGTTTCGAAGAAAGTCATCTGTGGCCATAGAAATAAATGTTTATTGTGGACTTATTGACGGACAGACAGAAAGGCACAAAAGCAATCTTATATAAGAGTTTCATTTATCCTCTTGACTTACGAAATCATAAAAAGCGTCAACCACTCATCACTGTTTTTGTAAAGAAGTACCTTCACGAAAAATAATGTAAGGAAAGTTTCGATATTAATATGTAAATTAGAACAATTTTTTAGGGGTCTTCGTGAGGTCTTGCGCAGTTCATCCGCAACAACGATCGTTCTCTCAAAACTTTGCACATAAAATTTCGCGCTCTACAAGCAAAGGGATTGTAAAGTCGTAGTGCCATAGATTCTCTTGTTACTTTGTAGAATACAAAATATGGAATTGACAAGACGATGACTTTAAAATGCGATTTTGAAGAATTGCTGAAAATATATTGCTACGAGAATAATCCTGTTCTATGATGATACTTATTAATGATCAGATAGACACATCGGTGAATGGGAAAATTGTTTTATTGTTTGGCTCATTATTTTAAATTCTAAGTGGCTTTTTACTCGCTTCTAGTTTTACTCTCTTCATGTATTTATATGAATAAAGTCACAAGAGAATGTGGTTTTTTTATGATTTTTTGCCCCGAAACAAATACACTTACTCGGAACATTATTTTACAGCGATGGCTCCTGATCTAGTTATGCAAGCCGGCTCTAAATTATTATTAATCTGTATGTTATCTAATTTAGAAATATTTTCCTTTATCGTATTATTACTTTATATCCCTATATATATATATCTAAGCTCATTGGATAGGTTTAATTAATTTAAGTGGTAAAAGACGGTTGTAATTGAGATAGTGTCAAACTTAGAAAGTTCTAAATTCAAATAAACCACAACGGTTATAAGATAAACTGTATTCAGCCTCCTTTTGTTGAAAAGCGTTTGCAACACAAAATGTGGGTTAAACCGATGAGTTTCGATACCGATTCTTAAACAAGGGCTTCTGACAAAGCACAAAAGATACGGGTCTTGGTAATGTAATCAAACAGGATTATCTGCCTTCCCTTTCTCAAAGATAATTCACTTACGGATCAGTTAGTGACATTCTTCGATTTTAACAATATTATACCAATTTCGTATAAGAATGATGATAACACTGGAAGAAATATACTAAAATGACTTATCAAACTCCAAAGACCGATAATTATGTTTTTACAATTTTGAAATTAGTTTATAGAAGCATCAAGAGCGAGTCAAAAGAATTCCATAAGTGCGAATTTAATAAACCATACAGTTTTTGGTTGTAGTGTAATCTTTAATGTAATATCTCAATTTTAGTGATTGATTTTTTTTTTCTAAGATTACTGAATAATTTGAAACTATTCTTTTTAAAACTAAAAAAAAAAACATCTAATGGTTTCAGATAAAATAAGCTGTGACGAAAACGGACTTTTTTTTTCGAAGTAAGAAAGCCTAGAATGAAAATTATAATATCTATTATTTTGAATAAAAATATTAGAAAAAGTAAATGATGAAAAAGTATTTATTAAGTTTGATATCTACCACATTATAAATATTGGGTTTGAAAAAAAAAGCACACATGATCTATGATTTATTTAACGTATGATAAATTCAATATTCCCTAACCGTTTCCCTGGAACCATCAACAATAGAATATGTATTATGCTTCTTTTGTGGGTATTATGTAAATTGAAACAAATTTTCGAGTTTACACAGAGGGTGTACAAAATAGGGTATATCAGGGTCCATTTCAATGGATACATTTTTTACCTAATTGCACATGGAGAATTATTTCCAATTATTAGTCCTAAATAAATAGAAAATCAGCTTATTATTTAAGAGCCCTATTACAAACGCAAGCAATCTCGCTACGCGGCCATATATATTTAGACAGCATATAAATGACAAAGATATAGTGTTGATATAATATATAAGTTACATTAAAAAGTGTTAAAGTAACTAAAAGTCGTTTGACAGGATTAAAACTAAATTTAGTCATGTTTGTGTTATAGAACTACCTGCTAATTTGACTGTAGATTTACAGTTTTGGGAAGAAAAGTCATCCTTTGCTTTCCGAATTACACAACACAACTAGTCTGTGACTTGAGTTTTATTTGTCAGTTTATGTTCATACTTAAATATATGATTAGCCAGGAGCGTAGCTTATTTTATTTCTTGCATTATTTAACACTGACTTGAAAAATTAATTAATTGTTTCTGAACCATAGCGAGGCTCTTATTACGCGGGGCCCCAAACACGCTAGGCCCGAAGCATTTGCTACTTTTACTACGTGGCTAATCCGGCCCTGGTAACACCACAAATTGGTGAAATGTATCTGTACCCAGATGAGCCGATGCGTTCTCTAGTCTACTCCATGATGCCAATAGTTATTATGCACTAAGCAAAAAGTCAAAATTAGTGATATATTTTTGGTTACGAAATCAAAAACGCCAAAATTGACTATTTCAAGCAAAAATCACAGTCTAAATATAATAGAGCATTTAATTATACAACAGAGATCTAAAAACCACTATGATATTCTGAAAATATTCGGCTTTTAGGTCAGACGGAATTTTTTTTAGAGACGTACGTATCGTTGTTTCTTATCAAATAAAAACACAATTTAATACCATGTTATATTAAAACTTGTGCATAAATGTGATACGAAATCCATTAACATAATCCCGAATGATCACCAAAGGGAATTGTGAAGTATACCGCAAGTAAGCAACCCGTTTTGATCCCATGCAGTTATATTATTTGCACCCCAGGCGATTCCGGGGTGCGAAACAAATGTCGATCTAAATCTAACATGCAGCTGAGCTTTACGAAACGCAACTCTATGTAACGGTATTGAAAGCGATTATTAAGTATACTGCTTGACACTTTTATTTATGATGCATGCCCCGTGGGGGTCAGAAGATCGATGTGTGAAACATGTTGTCTCTTGGTCTTCAGGAAATTAATCCTCATATATAATAAAATACAGTTGCATTTTCACATCCGTTTGTATGTACGCGATAAATTCGAAAACGAATTTGCATGAGATTTACATTGATATAAGCAAATAATTTATAAGAAAGATTTTAGGAGTTATTTCATTAAATTGTGATAATTGAGAATGTCAGGAAAAAGTGTGTCTTCAAAGCATCTACTAATGTAAATAGGTTTATGTTATGATATTTTATTCACACCAACGCAAGTAATGTTCTGAATCTCAAGTTGAAATAAATCCGATTTGAAATAATAATAATAAAATATTCGTTTCATTTTATTACTTTTATAACGACGTATCAATGATAAAGAATGAATAATATGGATTTGACAAAAGTGTTTCCAACTTAGTCATTTATCCCAAAATATCATCTCTAATTTTGACCTAAACATTTACTAACGCATCTATAATATAATATCTCAAAATTTAGCTTAATTTTTACTTATTTCATATCAGAAAATTAAATCATAAAATAAATAATAAAAATTACTAAACTGGTAATTAAAATATATATAAATTATATTTAGTTTAATATAAATTATATCTAAATAGTACTATGATAACTACCCGAATGCGATTCGGACCCAATGACGGTTTGCTACATTTTGTTTCATCTACTACGGAAAAATATTCTTTCGTTTTAAGGTTAAAAAATCCACATTCACAATTATATTTTTGAATTATTTCCATATTTACGAGTCAAATATAGTTTGACTCGTAAATATGGAAATAATACAAGCTTTTATTTTAATGCAATAATATTTAAAATACAATTATCTCGAGTTTTGGCAGCTCCAAACATTTTTTACAAATAACCAATCTCCCTGGTCTCTGAATAAAAAGATATTAATCTATAAATGTTATATAGATTTAGGCAGCCGCACCCTAGGTCTGTAGGAAACTCAACAATCTGGATTAGTATACTATACATTTGAGAGTCTGATAATGTTCAATAAGTAAGAACCCGCGATCTCAGGAATGACGAAACCTTGAAACCGACGTGCGATCCACCCATTTGGCTACGGAAGTCGTCCAAGTAGTCCAAAGCAAAGTATGCGATGTTGTGTAAAATTTTTATTATTTATTTGTTTCCGTACCAGTTTATACATCTGTGCTTTAAGCATTAAATCCACGACTGACGGTGGGTAGCAGTAGTGCCATCTGTTATCGTTCTCAGATAATACCATCGAATCCAAAAGAAAAAGTTACTAATGCTACAATAAGCTACAGAGGTAAGTCGTTCCAAAAGTTTCCAGTAGATGTCACTTTGTTATAAAATATTTTCGAAATCTTTATACAGCGTAGTTAATGAAAATATAAAATATATGCCGTTTTTTTTGAAGCGGTATTTTCCATTTGTTCAATTTTGCCTACAAATAAGGTACTTTCTTTCCTTTATTGTACATTATTTCTATATATACATTACAAAACCAGACAGCCATCTCCCGCCTGCCAACTCTACCACCACCACAATCTCGTCTCTATCGTCCAGTTTTGACAAGTCTTGCATTTCATATTAGTACACTAATAAAATCATTTTTCTAAGCTTGTGTTCCAAGAAACTATAACCTTATACGACGGCATAGTTTGTACCTTTCGAAAATATTATTGCTTTTAAGGTGCCTTCAGATAAACTTTACACACCATAGTTCGAAAAAACTGTAATATTTTTGATTTGTTTGTTTATTAAATATTTTATATAAGTTTCAAGAAAAAATGCTTAAGAACGTACGGCTCTACGTGACTCTACCAAAACAGAGCACTAATTATTACGATCGAACTATATACGAGGGCGGGATGATAAATAGCTAGCCTAGCATAGAAAAACTTGAATTAATGTGTTAAAAGTATATTTATTTTTCGACATAGTCTCCTTGAAGCGCTATGCACTTCATCCATTTATGCTCTAAAGCCTTGATGCCATCCCTGAAGTGGTTTTCTTCAAGCCCTTCAAAATATCTGTTCACGGCAGACATCACCTTGCTATTATTTTCAAATCTTGGTCCACCAAAAAAATTTTTGAGCTTAGAGAATAGATGAAAGCCAGATCAGGAGAAATGGTTGCGTGTGGTAGCAAATCATAATTTAATTCTTTGAATTTCGCCATCGCAGTGATGCACGTGAGAACGCGGGCATTATCCTGATGAAAGATTTTTTTTAGCCAGGCCGGGTCTTTCTTCACGAATACACACTTGTAATTTATCCACTAGATCAGCATAATATTCGCCATTTATGTTTTGTCCTTTTGGCAGGTAATCAATCATCAATATACCCTTCGAATCTCAAAATACTGACGCCATACTTTCCCCGCTGATTTCACGGCTTTTGCTTTCTTTGGAGCCGGGGATCCTTTTTCCGTCCATTGTTTAGACTGATTTTTGATTCAGGTATATAGTGGTGAACCCAAGTCTCGTCTGTAGTAACAAACCGTCGCAGAAAATCAGTTGTATTGCTCTTGAAGCGGTCCAAACATTCTTGTGAAATTTGCATACGAACGCGTTTTTGGTCAACTGTAAGCAATCGCGGCACCCACCTTGCGGATAATTTTTTCATACATAATTCTTGAGTCAAAATGTAATGCGCCCGTTCTTTAGAGATGCCTACAGTATCAGCTATCTCAGAAAGTTTCAATCTTCGGTCAGCTAAAACTGCAAACATAATTTCTGGAGTAGTGGCACTTTTTGGACATCCTGGACGATGTTCATCTTGGGTGCTGGTACGACCACGTTTAAATTCAGCCACCCAATTTTTTATGGTCGCATATGAAGGAGCATTTTCTCATAAAACATCCTTCATCTCCGAAAAAATCTCTCCGCCTTTTAATCCTTTTAAATTCAAAAACTTTATCACAGCTCGTAGCTCAATTTTATCCATTTTGCAGAAAAAACTTTTTGAAATGTCAATATTTAAAATAAAAACTATACGATCGATTTGAAATTTCGAACACTGGCAGCTAATGAACCAATGAGTAAAATACTAAGGAGATTTTTATATCGTTATTATACAAAATATGGGTTGGGTAAGGGTTGGGCTATTTATCATCCCGCCTACGTAATAAAAATATATTGTTTTAAACCACGTAATTATTATCAAGGAAGAGTAAAAAGATTATAACGTATAACTACAGTAATTTAATGATAAAATTAGTTAACTTCCAGGCTTTTCCAAACATAACTGTATGTTAACGATGAATGTCATCCATTTTTAGAGTTCTATAGTCAACTAGTAAACCATGTCTGTCCGTCTGTCTGTCTATTCGTTCGTCCGTCCGTCTGTCCGTCCGTCCACGGTTTAGTACAAAACTAGTAGTACTAGAAAGTTGTAATTTGGCATGAATACCTGTTGATCACGCCGACAACATGGTAAATAAAAACATGACAAAAAAAATTATTGCGTACCTTTTTAAGATGAAAAATTTGTACTCTTCTTCCCCTTAATGTGTTGGATAAGTCTTTCAAATATTAGGATGGGAAAAGACCATTTATTTACTTTAATTGAACGTTTGGGACTTATTGAGTTTCAAAGAACTAACTAAACCTGTTGTTATTAGAAATTCAATAGTCACGGCAGTAGAACCTAATATAACGAAGCTAAAAGGAACAGAACACTTAAGTTGGCACATTTACGAATAATAGTCAACCAATTGTATTTAACTTGAAAATTTCGAACTCCTGTAAAACAACAAACGCGATTTTTTTCTTTTTTATGGACAATGGGACCTTTCGTGCGCAAGTTCTACTCGCACTTGAGCGGATTTTTAACGTTATCATGTTCTGCTATAAATTTACAAAAATTGAGTTAATTATTTCTCTATTGCAGTAGCCGAATCTGTTTAGGTATACGACGCAAATAAAAACAAGTTCTTAGTTGTTGAAACGCAAATATCGGACGACCTTCACTTTTTTTTTATTTAGTACGTACTTAATTTGTGAAACATAATCAAATTATTTTAATTTATAACCCGTTCCCGTGTTGTATTAAATCAACAAGGGCCTTAAGTCTGCTAACGTAGGTGCAATAATCACATCTGTATGGCGTCTCCATTACTTGCACTATGCTACTGTCAGTTATTATACTATCAATCTGAAGTCCAATATTATTAATACAATGTTTTCTTCACAAATCAATAGTCACTATAGGTGTATCAAAATCTGAAGAGAGATCGCCTAACCATAAGCCATAATGTCGATATTTACTACTTTAACGTGTACTTTAGAAATGATGAACGAATATGGATTTGATAGCAGTTTACCCAATTAGTTATTTATCTCTTTATTCACCAAAAGACATGTCAAAGTAGATAAGATAATCGTTTCCTATGGCTATATTCAAGGTAATAGAGAGAATTGGCGGCCGCACCCCTGATGGCAAATCGGGAAATTTTAATTTGTGGCAGGCAACATTGGGGAAAAAGGATAAAGACACTTGTAATATTTTCAATATAATAAATACTTTTCAATAACTGCCTCATAGCGTTGGATATACTCCTGAGCGAATTCCGCCATCGGCAAATTTTTACATAGATTAACCACCTGTGTGGGATATAATATATGTGTATGTTTGTGCACTACCTTCGTTTCATTTTACAACTTACTCTTTCTGAGAGTGGGGCTGTCGCTTAGCTGGCGTATATGAATCATTCGTAATTGAATTGGCGATGCTGCTGGAGTCACTGTAATTGCATCCTAATGAGATGGTCTATTTTCTCCTGTCGAAATTTCTTTTGAGATCGGCGCAATAGTGTTCTTCTTCCATACTACACGATCAGCTGTCATCGCAACTCTCTTTTTTTCGCACATATCATATTTCACAGTCTACTCATCTTTTTTATTTTTTATTTTGTAAGAAATATTGAATACAGCAAAAAAGTATTTTGATTTCATATACCTATTGTTATAGTAAGAAAATTATAGAAAATTGGTAGTGTCGCTTGCGGTTTGCAGTTTTGTGGTTGCGGTTTGCGGTTAGCGGTCGCCTTTACGGTGTCAAACTTTAAGGGGATGTTGTATATATAGTGTAGTGGAGTATAGATATAGTATATCTAATAATAATAATAATAATAATAATAAATTCATTTATTTAGCAACTAAGGCTCATTCGTTAGTAGATTACATATTAACTTAAAAACCTATGTTAGTAATTACAAATTTAATTTTAAAATATTAAGATGTTATTTCTTTAGCCATTCCTCATTTGGTCTTATAGTCACAAGTGAGAAATGCCTAAAGATTGGCGATTCGTGTTTACAACATAATACTTTCAGAATGCTGTTGGAGCTTTCCTGTACGTTTGTCAATAAGGATGCTGTTTTCTTTCGCATCATTGCAAAGAAATCGTCCGTTCGCGCTTCAGCGAACATGCTTGAGGCGCTGCAGGAACGTGGTAATCCCATCAGCACTCTGAAACCATTATTATACTGAACTCTGAACGAGTTTAATGCCGCTTGAGTATAGTTGGTCCAAAGCGCGCTCGTGTAGAAGGACTGACAGTAAGACTTGAAAAGTGTAATTTTGGCCAACTTACTACATCGAGCAAACCTCTGGGCCAACATATTACAACGAGCCGCCATGGCGCGTCGCTCCCTCTCAATGTCCACCTGATCCCTGAGGTCTTCGACAACGTAATGACCCAAATATTTAAATTGTTTCACCCTGTTAAGGGGAGTGCCGTTCAACTTGATGATTGGGTCATAAACCATTTTCTTACCTCTGACACCAAAGATCAGGTACTCACTCTTTCTGACATTATAGATAAGACCGTGACTGGTCGCATACTGTTCACACACTTTTAGAAGCTGTCTGATTGAGCCGGCCGTTGGACCCAGCAGCACCATGTCGTCCGCATAACTTATGTTATTGACAGTGACTCCGTCTATAGAACATCCAACTGTTTTATTGCTGAGTCCAACGATTAACTCATTTACATAAAGATTGAAAAGTCTGGGAGAGGTAATCCCTCCCTGCCTCACCCCACACTCCAATCCATAAGTGTCAGACATCTCTTCGTTCCACTTGACATTGTTGCGCTGATGAGCATACCAATATCGAAGAATATCCACGACTTCATTCGGCGTACCCACTACGCCTTCGATAGATCAAGGAAGCAGGCATATACTGGTGTTCCCCTCGCAATGTAGTATTGGACAGTCTGCTTTAGACATAATATCGCGCTTTCAGTGGATAGCTTGGGTCTGAACCCAAACTGCGCATCATGAAGTTGTATGTATTGATCAAGCTGCTGATCGAGCAGACAGTCCAACACCTTCGCCAGCACAGTCGCCAGTGAAATGGGACGATAATTAGACGCATCCGATAGATCTCCAGTTTTGTTTTTAGCAATAGGAATCACCAATGTTCTCAACATATCATCCGGCAAATATGAATGCGATAAACACAGGGAATAGAACATGGCCAGTACCCTGGGAAGATGAACACCAGCATGCCTCAGATGCTCAATGCTGAGACTGTCGTGACCAGGGGACTTCCCCCCTGACATCCGTCTGATTACAGTTCCCACTTGTGAAGCAGTGAATCGTACTGGCCCTTTGTCACAACCTGTTCCAACATTAATCATCCGACGGGCTGGCCCCAGTGAAGAAGAGACTCTAAATTGATCTTTAAACATGTTTGCTATTTTCTTTGAGGAACTGACGTCTCCTACGGATAACGGGCGACCCGGCTTAATGTTCAGTTTATTGGTGGATTTCCAAAAAGCACTGAAGTTCCGTGAGGATCGATACGAAGCTATAATATCCATTTTTATTTGATCATGGTGATTTTGACACCATTTTAATTTACTTTTGAAAATTTTCTTGGCTTCACGCATCTCCTCCCACACCCTTCCTTGCCTAGGTCTATTACATTCCAACCAGATCTGATATTTAAGCCGTGACTCCCTGTGAGCCTCACATGTTTGTGCATTTTATTTAATCAAAATTTGATGAAGCTCGATTAAAAATCACAAAGGTGTCTCAACGGCTAATATGTTTAATTTTTTATATTACACAACTTTATTCTATGATAAATTTAATCTTGGTGCGAATACCGCAAGTGATATTTGGATGAAACTGTTTTCTTACTTGATTAGTTTGGAACAGGTATCATATTTGTTTCTAATGACGTGTATCCTATATGTAATCTAAATAAAATGTCCCAGTACTAAGACCTCTGGGTACATAGTATTTTAATGAGGTATGGTCAATTTTATTTTCTTTACTAACTTAAAAAAAAAATTAAAACATATCTTGTCATCTTAAAAACATTATGTAACAGTGAACCACAATGACACATATTTTACTTCGTTATTTAGTCAGCAAAACTACTAAATACATCCGCTTTTTACCCGATTACGAAGCGAAGCGAAAAGGAGGATTATGATTTTGACAGATATGTATCCATCCATTAATCAGGAGGGGAAGGGGGTAGTAGGGGAGACCTAGGAGAGTTGTGACAATTTTTACATAAGGGGCTCTATCTCGCTTAAGAAACATTCCACAGTTATGACTCATGTGAATTAGTTTAGCGCCATTCCTTCTGTTTTCAAAACCATCACTAAAATTAATTAAAGTATAATAGTTTCTGAAAAAAATAGCAAAATTCAAGTCCACTCCCCTTGTCACAACTCTCCTACCACCGAGGTTAGTTGTGACAGGTACCGAGGTAAGTTGTGACATCATTGTATTTAAGCTATAAGATATAAAAATACCATTACATACGACATAAATAAATCAAGCACGTTTTTTTTTATCAAATCCGTACTTTAATCAGTACTATAATAATAAATTTGACTGGAAAACACACACTGAACATGTTTGCCAAAAGTTGTCCCAGTATTCTTGTGCACTGTACAAACTTAGTAGGATCGCGAATCAGTGCACGGTCCTTACAGCTTATCACGCGTACGTAGTTTCTACTGTTCGATACGGTTATATGTTATGATTATATTTTGGGGATATTCGACTGATTCTGTAACTGCCTTTAGAGCCCAGAAAAAATGTGTGAGGAGCATATTTTATTAAACTAAATATTATGACCCTGCCATCAATCTATATATTCGAAGTTGGTATTTTTGTCAAACAGGATCAACAACTATTTGAAAATAAGACGAGATTGCGTCATCGAGACAAATTGTGTACGATACCCTCTAAGACAGCTCAGTTGAACAAAAGTATCTTTTGTATGGCTCCAAAAATTTTTGATAAAATTCCAAAAACAATACGTAATCTGGATAATTGTAATGTTTTTAAAAGAAAACTTTGTAAATTATTAGTAGCTAAAACATATTATAGTGTAAACGAGTATCTAGCTGACAGTACTTTGTAAATGTATAAATACTTAATGAATTAATTGTTTTTTTTTGACATAACATGTTATTGATTAGATTAGTTGACAATTACTAACCTACAAATATTGTATGCTTTTTAGGCAGATCACGGTGTAACTATTCAGTCCTTGCATCCAATATCTTTATATAACCTGCGATCAACAATAAAGATTGATTTGATTTGATTAATCATCTTTTAATACCTACCAACTAAAACAACATAGTATTAATATTAATAATACAATAATATGATTGATCTCAAAGCGATACAATATTTAGTTAATGAAAATATTATAATTACTTGTTATGAGAATATTCTCATCAGTATAAAATTTTAATCTAATCAGATTCACATTTATGCCAAACGTAATGAAGTTCGTCCCCAGTACAATCTAAGGCTTTGGACCCACTGATCATTCGATCTGCTGTCTGCATAGGCTTCAAGGCAAACCAACTAAAAGCAATTATTTTCTACATCTTCTTCATCACTTGTTCTATTCTTCTTATTAGTCTTCTTTGCTTTTTTAGGTTTCTTTTTTTTTCTTCGCTTAAGACACGCTTCTTAACATTCTTAGATTTTCAGTCTCTCGTGTATAGTTATTGGTATTCTCAAAAAAATAAGTATGCGGTATGCCATTATACACCTTAAGTAGCTACTAACACACCAACAAACATCTAAAGTTAATAAAAAAAATGTAAAAATAGCCCAGCAGAAATTTGGAGTAAGTTAGGAGAGTTGTGACAGGCTGTCACAACTCTCCTAGGTGTTCAAAATGACGTCTTGGTCCGAATAATAATTCATATTTTCTAAACACGATGCGCATACAAATAATCAGTGCCACGTATTGAGACCTAAATAACTACATAACTTAAGAAAAAATAACACATCAATGCACATATACTAAGATATGATATATATTCAAATAATATTTTGAAGAAAAACTTACTTTTCGTAATTTTTTGTACACTGACGTTATATTTACGCAACTGTGCCACATGCACCGTCGACAGGTACTGAGTCGTGTAGCGCGTGTCGATAACGACAAACAAGCGTTAATGCCATCTCGCTTACTATAATACGTAGAGAGAAATCTTCCTTGTCACAACTCACCTCTGTCACAACTCACCTAGGTCTCCCCTAATACATCACGTGTATTTATATTTTCCTCAAACGTGCGATTTATAAACCGAAAAGCAGCGTCACATATTAAGATTTTTTTTTGTAGGTACTAAAAAAATACACGTGATTTGGGTGGAGGGAGGGGCAGTGGGTGAGTCATAATCTCGTGATTAATGTACGGCACGTATGTATGTAATAATATTCCCTATAACTTCAAACTAATTATCATAACTGGACAAATGAAGTATCGTTAGAAACATCTTAGTTGTCCGCATGCTACAGGTTATGTGACGTCACATGAAATTGGCAACGCCTCTAGAAAGAATCAAGTAAGAAAGTAAAAAAATGCGTTTTTCAATAGGGTTTAAAATCAATAGAGCAAAAGGGCTTAATTAGCACATTTCAAATATATATACATATATAGAATTTCCTTAATTGTATTTGCTTGCAATTTTCCATAAATACACCTGGAAATTAATTAAATAAAAATATAAGTTCAAAAACTAAACCCCGACTACAGTTAAACCACGCTCAAAAAATTTGAAACAAGTATTTTATTTTATAGCAAAGCTATATTATAATAGCTATGAGCAAAGGCGTAGTCGTATGTCACAACACTTTGTTTTGTTATGATCAGTGGCAGCGGTAGCGGTCGCCTTTTTGGTGTCAAACCTTAAGGGGATATATATTAATACTAGCTTTCGCCAGCGGCTTCGCCCGCGTGGACCCTAGGGAAATGTTTAGTGGGATAAAAAGTATCCTATTATCTAAGTCAGTTAATACCCTATCTGTATAGCAAAGGGTTTAGCCGGATACGTATGACGAGTCGGCCCCCAAATGGGAATCGATATTGAAACTTATGTTTTAATATCGACTTGATGTTCAAACACGATTTATGTACTTTTCGCGACCGACTTCCGCTTTGACCTTGAGATAGAGAGCAAAATATCCGTATGCTTGACTATTACTGAATGTGATATATCTCTGAAGCTAATTAAGATAAAGAAGTGAAACTAACGCGAGGTGTTAGGTTACATTACAGAGTATATCACATATATTTTTTTATAATTTTTAGAATAAAAAATTACATAAAAAAAATAAAAATAAAAAAAAAACATGTTTTTTTTCTGAGTTCTCTGTGACTTACAATCACGAAATTAATATATGTTATGCTCCTTTGTGTGCTCTATCACCCATAAAAATTGCGTGAAAAAAAAGTTGGTGCAACACAACAAAAAAAAATTATATGTGATTCGCGCCTTGTAGTGTGAGTGTATAAACAAACAAGTTCGAACTTGTTATCGAGCTGTTTACTGCATCGTTTGTTTAGCTAAAGTAGCAGTCATTTGTATTACACAAGAAGGCAGTTTGGGACTCAAATTCTGTCATAGGTTTTTTGTATCAGCATTTTGAAATTATTAACTATCGAACCAAATCATTCTTAAGTAATAATGTCGACAAAGTGTAAAAATTGTAACAAGTACCTGTGTAAGATTCCTGGTTATTAAAAAATTATAAAGAATGAAGAAGAAGCTAAAGTGTTTAGTGACTGTTTGAATAAAATCGTAATAGTTAATGATATTTTTTGTAAGAAGTGTCGACTTATCCCATATATTAACAAAAAAGCTTCTACTTCTAAATGTGCAGCATTTAACTTGGCCGAAATAATGGACGATCAAAATAATCTCTCAGTACAATATGTGAAATCAGCACCTAATATCATCAAAGCAGAAGTAAAATCAAGACATATAAATAGAAAAGTCTATCGAATTTACATTCACTATATTTCCGAAGGTAATGACTACAATAGTATTATTCGTTATTGCTGTGATTGCCCCAATGGCGAACGTACAGTGGGATGCTGTTCTCTTGTAGCAGCTATTATTTATTATCTATCATATGGATGATATTTGTCCAAAATCGTACGTCCTGCTGATGTCCTTACTAAGTTATTTGCGACTCAAAGTGTTCCGATTGTAATTAATTACAACAGTGACGATGATTAATATTTTGTTTCTCGTATTTTGATAGACACGAAAAAGTAATAATAATAAGTATTGAACACTGGCTGTTTTTTTTTTCATTTCTTTTTTAACTATTATCCCATCTCTTAAGACTAGTTACTTATGTTTTAAAACAAGCTGATGTGAAATTTCGAAAAAAAAAACAATGATGTAATGTGAAAACCTTATAATACAGGGGTATACCATAAGACAGAAATCACATATATTTTTTTTTCGTTGTGTTGCACCAACTTTTTTTTCACGCAATTTTTATGGGTAATAGAGCACACAAAGGAGCATAACATATATTAATTTCGTGATTGTAAGTCACAGAGAACTCAGAAAAAAAACATGATTTTTTTTATTTTTTTAATGTAATTTTTTATTCTAAAAATTATAAAAAAATATATGTGATATACTCTGTAATGTAACCTAACACCTCGCGTTAGTTTCACTTCTTTATCTTAATTAGCTCCAGAGATATATCACATTCAGTAATAGTCAAGCATACGGATATTTTGCTCTCTATCTCAAGGTCAAAGCGGAAGTCGGTCGCGAAAAGTACATAAATCGTGTTTGAACATCAAGTCGATATTAACACATAAGTTTCAATATCGATTCCCATTTGGGGGCCGACTCGTCATACGTATCCGGCTAAACCCTTTCATCAAAATCCGTTCAATAGTTTCGGCGTGATTGATTAGTGTTTGAACTTATTTTTAAACATAAACATAAATCGTATAGTAGGAATAACAATCAGTCTATTTTAGATTATCTTCCTTTTTAAAGCACTTTAAAAATTAAATCTTGTAAAATGAGATCCTGATTGAGTGCTTAAGGAAAATACTTCCCCACAACAAACCTCGATTGATTAATAATCAATCTAATACTATTTGTCAACTCGTTATTTTAAATACGACAAGTATTTATAAATCACTATCAATAACTATGTACAATATATTTATTTAATAACGGGGAAGTGAACTGGGAAGTAAAAGCTAGACTGGCGGAAGTAGGTTTACTTTGTCGACATTAATAAATATATTATTGAGCTTAACGTTCGTTATTAACGATAATGGAATCCTTGAACATTATTAGTTATCAAAGTTATGTTGTTACAAATGATTACTTATATTATAAATGTGAAAGTATCTTTTTACACTAAAGTTGAACCGATTTACAGATATGAAGATAGTACACGACCCAGGAAAGGATGTGGGATAGCTTTTACTGTGAAAATCACCGCAAAAAAAAAGAGAGAGTGTTACAATTTTTCTGTCATATAGATATTTTTAATAGTGTTAATTTACTATTAATTTGTATCAATCAATTATGTTATGTGAACAATAAAGAGTTTTGTATTGTATTGTATTGTAATATTTTATAATAATGTAAAAAGAGAGAAGATTGAATATGAAAACTAAGAAAAAAAAAATGTTTACAGGAAATATTAATTCCACGCCGCCAATGCCGCGGGCAAAAGTCAGTAAGTAATAAATTTTATACAGCATCAAATACTTTGCTCAGACTCTGGTTGAGTAATTTCGAAAATTCTGAAGAAACTTTCGTCCGCTGCGTTTTCATATTTCTATGTATGTTTGAAAGAATAACTGGAAACTACTACGTTGTTTTTCATATAAAAATCATAAGGAAGATTTAATACACGTGCATACGGGGGTGGCTAGGCAAATTATTTACTTTCTACTATTAAAGTTAAAAAATCGAATGAATAAAAATTGAAAATTTAATCACTGTGACTAAGCTATTATATCCGTATTTTTCAATAAATTATCATAACACGTGTTTTCATTGCATTTAAGCAAATGTTTAATCAGTATCTATCGAGCAGATTATGTCAAATGTGTGTGTTGATATAATTTACATAGTGCGACTTACTACCGAGAAGGGTATTAAAATTTCTCACGAAGTTTCATGCAAGAATTATGTTTTTAATTTAATGTTTTGTTTTACTTGGTGTTTCTAATCTAAGAGCTTTGTAGCGTACGTCCGCTATGGAGGTAAGGATAAAACTGTACGTTATCTTCAACCTTTTAAATAGTTCTTCTTCCTACGGGCAGCGTTTCCGCGACTGGAAGTCGAAGTACATTGTAAAAATTTGTGATACCTAATACCCAAATTTTTTTCCAAATGAGATTAGATCTAAACTACAATTAGGCTGTCAGAGAAAGAAAGTAGAGCTAAGTTTGGTTTACGAATACAAATCTTCGTAAAAATTATAAAAAGTTATAATGACTCCGTTTATGACAAATATATAATCACAGATAAACGTCATAAATACTTATGTCGCTTATCATAACGTATTTTGTGAGAATTTTGAGAAATTATGTTAGATTATTGTGATTGACATGAATTCCAATAGTTTCCCTTATTTTTGGGACTTTCCCCTTACAAACAACGTGTAAATACACCTATAATGTACGTGCTGTATAACATTATATTTTTATTTGACCGACTTTATCTTTATTAAATGAAATACATGTACCTATCATAAACTGGAAGTTAATAATTTCATTCTAAATGGTTTCCACTGTAGGTATCTTCTTCTCTATTCATAGAGTAAGCTCTGTGTGTAATCAACAATTTTTTAAATTACAATTTTGGAGAATTATATTTTCGTTTCCACTATTCAAAATTTTCATTCAACTGTACTTTTAACTTGAAATTGATTGAAGCAAGATAATTTTATCTTATCAATATTTAATCGACGAATATTTAAGAAAAACATTTCAAATACTGGTAAGAAGTCGAAAATAGGTTGAGATTTACGTCATAAATCACTTGTATAAATAATAAGCATGCATGTGAAGTGACGAGATGATGTGAGAACCTCTATTGTTGGAAGTAAACAACATTATTAAAACTTGTTTTAACGTTCTTCTACAGCATTCACTTAGTTGAAATTCATAATTTACGTTTTAAGGCTGGGCTTAAATATAAAAGATAAAACTAGACGAAGAACGTACCCATCCATAAGATAGAGAAAAAGAATAACAACAAAACAAAACGATATAGGTCAAATATTCATCACTATTTCCTTTAAAAAAGGGAAATTACGAGAAATAATGGAATAAATGGCGAATTTTAGTGGTATATATGTTTATTTTCTATCGCAGAAATTTTATAAATTTCGACACGACTGCAAAAAAACATTTTGTCTCATTTTTATTAATATATAGCTTTTTAGGACATTTTTTCTTATTACACTAGAATGATTTACAGGTTTGCTACCATATATTTACCTTAAATTTATCAAGATACCGATATTTGTACAAAAAAAAAAGAAATTTTGATACTTCTCATTTACGCGCGCCCTTAAACTATATGGAATTTTCAAATTTTGATGTAATATTACCTTGAAATAATACGAATTACCTAGTAATATCTAGAAACAGACTATTAAAATCATTTGTAATAATCACGTTGGTATGTGCGACCTCCGTAGTTGTGGTCTGTAGTTTCACTATTGTTATTATTTCTTCTTCAATCTTCTTTTCAATTCTTATTATACTGTGACTTCGCCCACGAAAATTATAGCCTATATCACAGCTTTCCATAGGAAATAATCGTTTAAATCTAGTTGTTTCGAAGCCTATTCAATGCAAACAATAAATTCTTTTCTCTTAGTAATATTGGTAGAGTTTATTATCCAAATTTTAATAGGAAATGTATGTATTACAGAAAAATAAATAAAGCTACTTTATATAGTTATTACCTATATGATAAATATGTTTATATATATGAATATGTTTAAATGAAAGAATGAAATTTATATGAACTCACAGTTGATCAAACATGAAATTGAATTAATTGACACTTTATTAATACGTACCACAAATAATAGACGTAAATTCGACAATAATGTTTTGAAACCAAGTTTGACACCGAAGTTCCCAGATCTTTGGTTAATGAAAAGTCGGATTTTCTGAAGTTATAATTTATTTAAATAATAATGAACGTATTATTAGACCACATTACACATTGCTCAGATCTCAAATTAAGTCGCAACGCTTGTACTAGGAAATTTGAATCAATAAAGGTATCACGACAAGCAACATGACGACCTCCGTAGCCGAGTGATAAGCCGGTCTCATCTCCGAGGTTCCAGGTTCAAGTCCAAGTGGAAATAATGTAGAAAATGTAGTTTTCTATATTGCTTAGGTTTGGATATTGTGGTTCTAAGGTAGTTAGCATCTGAGCAATGTGTGTGATGTTGTCTAATAGTTAAAGATATGGGTAAAATATAAAAAACTTAATTTGTATATAAACTCGGACGTGAATCGAACCCGGGACCTCAGAGGCTACACCTTAAAACCGGTGTACAAACCACACGAAGGTCGTCGTATTTTTAACATCGTTTCGTCTTTTAATCATTTCCATCTCTATTTACTTGTTCTTACTGAGTCAAGGCGAAACTGGAGATAATAAATTTCTGGTACCTTTTTTTTTATCGTCGAGGAAATGCTTTTGGCACTATCCCTGTTACCTGGCAAGCAACAGGGGGTGTGTGGGTCTCTCCTCCGTGAACCCACTCGGCAGGTGAGCTGCCCAGTGAGTTCCCGGAGGCCTACCCACCAAAACCCCTACGGTGTACCCTCTCGTGGGAGATGAGACCCAGGATGCCGTGACCGAGTCGCCAGGACACTCACCCCCATATTCGACCATTGGTCCCCTCGCGGTTTGAGAGGCTCGGGTACATCGAGAGCCTCTCCCAGACATGCGAAACCGCAATGCAAGGGTGGCTGCTGACCACCTACGCTGGTTCCGACATGGAAGAGGGATGCGTCTGTTTCACGACGGTGCCGTGGGGAACGGATCCCGTGGCAGTGAGCGAAGGGATAACATTGTCGTGCAGAAGACGAGCCTCTGCGCACACCACACATTTGGGCGGAGCACTACACTGCGCAGCCATGTGTCCCATCTCACCGCCACGAAAACAGGTATTGTTCCTGTCCGTTTCGGGGTCGCACATCTGCCTCGTATGGCCAGTGACCATGCACTTATAACATCTCAGAGGCAGTATTTCAATTGCACGAACCTTAGCGGAACTCCATCCGACTTGTAGACGTCCCAGATCTGATAACGTCTTGGCCGCGGTAACAGGGCAACGGACAATTACAGCTCCCAGCCCTCCTGGTCCATATCTGATTTTGCCCACTTTAATGGATTCTGCGGAGCACTCCCCTCTATTTGCTATTGCTATTATAATCTCAGCGTTGTCCACTGAGTCATCCAGTTCTGACAGACGTAAATCAGCGCATTTTGTTGGCCTAGTGATAATGGCCGTATCCTTCAGTAGCACTTTTAATTTGTTAGCTAAAAGATCTGCCTTTTCCCCGCTGGATGATCCAAGAACCTCCAAGATTCTGGCCCCAGTAATTGTTGGTCGTGTTTTTAATCCCTCGATTCCAAGCTCGTGGAGCTGGATCTCTCTTTTTGCCCTTCCAATAACATCTGTATAGGTCGTTCCTAGATCTAGTTTCTCCTGGGGAATCGTGACTACTACTGCCGTTGATTTGGGTGCCTTCAGAGTAAGTTTATTTTTTCCTCTGTTTGATTTTGCTGCCATAGTATTGACAGCTGAAATAGTCGCCACTGAAGGTGTTCCGCGAGATATATGAGTCTTTTCTTTTATTCCCTTGCACCCTTTCGACTCCACTAATATTCAGTCTCCTTCCTTCTGTTTACTTCCAGGTGTTATGTTTTGTACCACGTCCCTGTATGTATCCACTCTTCTTAGCATAGTAGATGTTCCTACAGATGATCTCTCTCGTTTCGTTTATCTGAGATTAACGGAGGCCTCAAAATCTTTTCAGGAGGTAATCTGCTTTTAATCCCTTCTAGTCGAGCGTTTACCATGTTTCCTACTGAGACAAGCAAGTCTGTTGTAAATTCCCCTAACTTTTCATCCATAGTTTCACTCATCCATTTAAGTATGTCTTCTTTCCGTATTTGTCCGTTCTCTTTTGTCTTGCCTTTCTCTTGGCACATGTCCTTCAAACTTACGGTGTCCTTTTTTAAAGTCTCAACTTGTTTCTTCAGGCACACTATGGCCTTTCCTCTGCTTTCCAGCTCCTCCACATTTACTTCTTTTATTCTTCTGCAAAGTCTGGTGTTTCTATCCCTGTCACTCCTTCCTCTCTCCGAGTGCATGTCTGAAATCCTCCCCATTGCCGCCAAGACATATTCAGGTAGTTAGCGGGTTTCTCCACTATTCCCTCACTCTATTTCCCCTGAGCTGTTGTTCTGGGAATGCTGATCCTTTTTCTTTAGATATTTTTCCTTCTCCTTCCTTTTCTTAGTTTGCGTATTCTTCCTTCCTCCTCCTTTTAGGATCCTTTTAGGTTTTGTATTTTTTTCGGTGATATCATCATAATCTGTAGATTCCTCATTTTTTTATTATTTTCCTCATCCATGATCTCATTCCAACAACGTCCCTCAATATCCGAACCCGTTCTCCTTGTGACTGAGCCCGCACGCCCTCCCCTACGAGCCGTAGGAATTTTAGGCGGTTTCTCTGTCACGACTCCGTCCGATTCTTTGTCCGTTTGATCCACGAGTTCCTCCTCTTCTCTCATCCTTTTAGTGCCCCGTGTGCATGACACGCTCCGATCTTATTGAGGTGTTCACGAACGGGGTGAATCTCTTTTTCGGATAAGACTCTCAGTAGAATCCTTTCTTTCTCCCCTCCTTCCTTTTTCCCTTTCACCTCTTTCTCGATCCGACATGGCCGAAGCCACAACACCAAGACGACCACAAGTACGAATAACGCAAAATTTGACAGCAAAAACACAAACCTTTCAACAATACCAAATCGCAAGCCAAGCAGATCCTCTTTCGAGCCAAGCCGCCGGTGAGACAGTCCAAATCAGATGCTCTCTCGTGACGGTACGGGAAAAAAAGACGGTAGATCATTAGCCGGTCACCAGCTGCGTTACCGCTGGTTGAACCTAACCCATCCTCTAACCGGTCCTTTAGAAATTCACAATAAATAAGCCAAGAATAAGCTTCGAAACTATTGAATCAATTTAAAAAAATATATTACCTCTGTCTGTATATATGTATTATATGCTTTAATTAACAAAGAAAACAACTAGTATTCAATTAATTCTCTATTCTGTTAATTAAAGCATAAAAAGACACTAGCAGTAACACTAAAACGGTAACAAGCCAAAGTGGTCGCGTGTCGTTTGTTTGTGGTTTATATGAAAATTTAAGACTGCGAAAGAGATATTTGTTTAAAGGCGATACTTGTCTTCATGGAAATTCTCACCTTGTCAAAGTCTACCTTTCTATTTTTTTTTGTGAATGTTAAATTTTGATATTAACTTTAAAAAAAAACAGTCAATATACACGATCTTTGGTTTTCTTCGATAATATAAAAATTATATCGTATTTTTGTAATTTGATACTAACCATAGTAATATTACAAAACAGGAAAGATTTGTATGTTTATTTGTTCGCATTGAATATCCTAATATCCAAACATGACTGATTTTAAAACTCTATCATCAACGGGAAGCTGCATTATACGCAGGCGAGTCGTGAGAAACAGCTAGTAAGATGTAATAAGAAAGTTCCTATATAAATTAACAATTAAAATGTACCAGGAAAGAATATCGCTTCATATAAAACAGGAAAAAAATAACATGGATATTAATAAAATAAATAACAATTGTACAATATCGAATACATTGCCCCGACCTTAATATATATTAATAAACCTCAATTAATAATGAAACGATTAAGATATGTAGGTATATAATCCATAAATTAAAATCACTCAGAGTAAAGATACTCTTAGTTCATATAATTCATCTCGATTAAAATTGAACACGGTTGGGTCTTTTCATTTTTAACTGACTTCAAATCAAAAACACAAAGAACATTGAAGCTAGTCCAGCTTCAATGTTCGTCGGGTATGAATTTTTTATGTATAATTAGGAATCTAATGAGTAATTCTAAAAAACCCACTTGCCCCAGGCACCCTGCGATGGAACTCGAACCCGCGACATTTCGCAATGCGGGCGACTGCTCTAAGCACTGAGCTACCCAGTACCTAATAGGATTGAGGAATTTTCTGAGCACTTGTTACTTTTCGCCACTAGTGAGCGTATTTTCGTCAATGTCCAGGCTATCCACCCAAACAGCCGAAAGAAATATTTTTAAACTTTTGATTAAGATGAAAATTTGTTCTAATTATTATATTTTGATTAATTTTTATTTTTGGGTATGTTGGCTAATTATGCCAATTTCTCCTATTCTTCTAAAAATAGATCTTATTTCACCTCAAGCCCATTTGCGAATTTATAGAAAGCAAATTTATGAGCCTTAGGTCGTCCCATAAGAATTTTATCGACATTTGATTAGCGATTTATTTTTATGATATAAATTTAAATAAAATTTTAAAAATACCTAGAAACTGCCAAGTAACGAAAATACTTATATTTTATTTATTCATCGAAGTAAACAAAAGATCGCATATTTTACTTTCCTGTTGTTTTTTTACAATTAGTAACAAATTTTAATACAATAGTTATATCGCAAAAAATAATAAAACTTATTTCAAAATAAAATAACCCACTTCAAAAAATAAGGCTCATCTTTTCATGAAACTGCTATTGTAATCAAGTAATTGTCATTAATATTAACAACTACGTAAATATTCCATTCGATTTTAACAGAATTTCCATAATAATAATAGAACAACTTTTTAAATGAATATATTTCATCGAGCTTTTTGAAACAAGATTACTTTTTTTTTTAACTTTTATTTTATCGCACAAGCGATAATCATCTTGGAAAAAATCCTTTTCGATGGTGAAAGCCGCTGTGGTTTAGAAGAAAAAGAAAGCTCACTTACAGATAAAGCACACCAAGTTACCGCTCCCACTTTAATAAAAAAGACAATATTTTATAAATTATGCCGTTGAAATCTTTTACTTGAAATATATAACAAGACAATTTAAATGTTACATGAAATAAATAAATGTGTATTTTCAGTTCTAAAACAAATTATTACAACAGTTGCTATTATATAAGAATCATGTTAAACAAATTTAAAATTTTCTGATAGCTATTGAAATGTTTTAAAATATAGCGTTTGAAAAGGAAAAAAAAATTAAAAAGGTATGTAGTTGTTCTGTATAATTATAAATGCTATTTTGTTTTTAATAAATGAATCACAAAAAGAGTACGTATTTATATTTTTTCACTATTGTAATAAACTCTTTCTGACAAAAAAGATTCATCGTTATCGAACAACAAACAAAAGATAAATATGTAGAAGTCTGCAATAGATCTTTAAAAACTACACAGGGGATTTTAATGAGATTTTCATTAATACACGACAGATTAAAGAGGATGATTTATCTTTATAATTAAGCCGCTGACAAAGCTAGTTACTGAAAAAAAAAAAAATTTTAAGAAAAACAATAAATATTACGTATATTAGTATCAATTAACCCATCTCATTTGCTTATAAGGTAACCTCTAATAAGAACGTCTTGCTTTTCAATTGCAGAACTACAGAATTAAACTAACCTAAACGAAAACAATTTAATCAGACAGGTAACACGCACCGATGGTAATTATTACGATGCGAGGCCAAGAAAAATATATTTCCGAGCTGATAATGATAAGACACAGCGTACAGGCGCGCATGCGTGAAATATCTTCAATGAACCTATTTAGAATTTGCCCGCGTCAGAAGTAGAACGTGGTAGCAAAGCACGCGATTTTTAGTTAGTTTCGTCCGGACCGGCGCGCGAGGTGGACTTACGCACCCTCGTTTGAAAACGAGCTGAAACTCGCTGAACACATCCAATGTGTATACAATAAATTTTTTATCAAACAAAATGTGTAAAACTCAGTGTTTACTCGCGGC
Source organism: Diatraea saccharalis (assembly GCA_918026875.4). Taxonomy (NCBI): domain Eukaryota; kingdom Metazoa; phylum Arthropoda; class Insecta; order Lepidoptera; family Crambidae; genus Diatraea; species Diatraea saccharalis. The sequence continues at coordinate 12,801,928 of OU893337.1, forward strand.
GATCTCGCTTACAATCGGCCTAGTTAACGCATGGGGTGAGTAAAATCAGCTGACTAAAAAGAAAACACGTGGTTTGTTTTTTTCTCTGATAACCGTTACATAATTGTCTTATATGAACATCAGATGATTTTCGGTCGTCGACGTCGCAATTTTCATTGAAAATTATAGGTATTCAGCTGGTGTCAATAGGGTCGCGATTCGCGTGGCAACTCGGCGCCATTGCACGAGGGCCCTGAGTCACGTAGGCCACTGCGAAAACCCAACCAAGTTTAAGCGATTCCCAAACTTAAACCGACGCGTCTATTACGCGACCAGTACAAATAACCAGTGTTACGTTTTTCTGAAAACTGGGAAATGTTGCTTGCGGCTTTTGTGGGAAAAACGTATGTTTTGAGAGTACTGATACTGGAATTTATTGTATGAAAACATTAATATTTTTTTTAATCGATGCATTTTAAAAAATGAAAGTTAGTTTCACATCGAAGCTTCTTTTATAGTACCTATAAAATGCAAATTTCGACAGATGGCAGAAATCATTAGTTTTGTAAGACACTTATATCTACCCACAAAATTATTATTTACAACATATGTGCAAACAATTGATTAATATACAGAAAATTGCTAAAACACGTATTACCGTCAGAATGAAAATAATTTAAATGTCTTTTTCTAGCTAAACAGGTGTTACCGAGAATTTATAAAATAACAAGGACGACGCAATTCTGTTTTATATAGCAAAATTTTGCCGTCAACAATTTGCCTTTAGATATTGACATAAAACATAAATAAATAACGTAACTTTTTTCAATTGAAATATCAATTATTATAATTTATACTGTTATAAACAGTCGGAAAACAGATTAATTAGGTACTTACCATCATGATAAATATTATTTTAATGAAACTTAATAGATAAACGCTATAGTTTTCAATTTAAATAGAATAAATTTTTCTTTCAACGATATTATTATTTATATACATACACTTTAACAATGCTACTTATAAACAAGGTTTAGCGTTGGAGTAAATTTACGCTGAGACTGCTCTTCGTATTAGTCCAAATTCATATTATTAAACAGACTTATAAAAGGGTAACTTAGTTCTACGGGAGTAATATTTGCTTCTAGAAGGTAGTAGATTTGCTTATTCTGTGTGTAATATGAATATGGACTAATAATAAAATTGCAATATTAGCGTAAATTTACTCTGACGCTAAATCTTGTTTATAAGTAGCACTGTAAGTGTTTACATACATAATCCATCGTATTTTTTTTTAATAAAATAAATTGCAATTGTTTATAAAGCTTTTAATTTAAATAAAACAGGTTATTTTTAATAGATAAGTTAATAAAACAGCAATAAAGATTCAAGTGGTGGTCTGAATAAAATTAAAATAATTTTAAATTTTATTCTAAATTATCATAACTATTGAGGTTTCAAAACTCTCAACAAAAAATGTAAAAGAAACTTTTATTAATATGAGGTATTTAAGATCCTTCTAATATAATTAATGCGCAAAATTATGAGGATGTATGTATGGCTGTTACTTTTTCACGCAAAAATACCTACCTAGTTTTTGATGAAATAAGTTGTTGTACCACTCTCTAAACTAAAATGAACTAAAAATACTCTTAATGAAATATCCCTGGCATTCATTAACAATGTTTTTCAGTATAGCATTGTGAATGCAAATTTTATCTAATACAAAAACAATTTATGGAAAGTTTTAATATTTGTAAAAATATTAATTCGGCTGTTTGGGTGGATTTGCTTGAGCATTTATGAAAATACGCTTTGTAGTAGCGAAAAAGCAACAAGTGCTTGAAAAATTCGTCAGTCTTGTTAGGTCCTGGGTTTCTCTGTGGTAAGAGCAATGACTTGAATTATGAAAGGTCATGGGTTCGAGTCCCATCTCGGAGAGCCAAAGACAAAATAGATTTTTAAACATTTTTAATTAAGATTTTTTTTCAATTATATTTTGCAATCACAATGATTGCAAAATTGATCAAATATAATAATTTGAACTAAATATGTAAAAAATAAATTACTTATGACGCCATAACTTAGTGAAATGAAGTCGAAAGGTCGAACAAACAAAACACTTAAAAAGTCTCTTATTTAATTAAAAATATTAATTTTGTACCCACAAAATTTTGCCAGATCATGATTACTATTACAGTTAATACGTCTTCAACCATCTAACTAATTTAGATAAAACAAAACATGAACACTAATCTACGTTTTTCGGCGAAAACTTCCTTTTTTTCATTCCGTCCAATGAAAAAAAACTTTAATATACGAGTAAAATAAACAAGTCTGAAGGACGATGACTTATATCAGTAAATTTATTTTCTTTGATCAATACTGCAATCACAATGGTATACTGATAAATATCTTTAATGAAAAATGATACCCGGAGGTGGGACTCACACCCACGGATTGCGAAAGATTGTGGGTTCGAGTCCCACCTGTACCTGGGGATGATGGATTTTTTTAAGCATTTTTCATTAAAGTTAATAAAATTTATTCCTACTATACTTGGGGATGATGGATTTTCTTAAGCATTTTTCATTAAAGATAATAAAATTTATTCCTACTATATTTCTTCTTTTTATAATAAGCTAGATATTATTTCGTTTCTTCGAAACAATTTGCGTTCTAAGGCTATAGATAATTATTGTTGTTTATACTTAAATAATAATTAATGATTGTTTGTGAAATCTGCCGATGTAAATGCATAATTCGTACGGATTAATTTATGATTGGAGATCTGTTTACCTTCATAACAGCATAATAATTTTGTTCTTTATCTTTATATTACATAAACTTAAACTTCCTAAGTTGATATCCTTTAAAATAATAATAATGACTATGGTGGTAGCAGCTAGCAATAATAACAATAGAATTAGCCGATTAGGTTTTTGTCTGACAAACAACGTTGTCGTCTAGGTTTATGTTTTACGTTGAGATTGATATTTGAAATTTCAAACGTTCAACATGACGACTGTTAAAATTCCGCTATAACGTAGAATAAATTTGTTTGCCGATACTGAGGTGCTTGTTTCATATTATTTAGATGATGGCACTAACACTATTGAATTTGTTTTTTTTTTATTTTATTTCCGGCATTAAAATATGCGAAAGATAACTTTAATATTTAATAAATTTTGCATTCTCAATGCCATAAATATTTATTCTATACATCTAGAGCCAAGTAGTGGATCCGCCAAGACAAGCCAAACGTAGTGCAAAGGCACTACCTACTTTTCTTCCAAGGGCTTCATCGGTGAATAAATAAATAATTTAATATGTTTGGTGAGCGCTGTGAATTTTACGAAACTTTTGGGAATTAATAAAATGGCTATATTTGTTAAACAAAATTTGGTACTGATTTATTTTTTTATTTTTGATTTATGATTATTATTTTCGTAAGGATGAATTTTTAGAAAGTTTTAACCAACGATTAGAGAGAGATACGTGAGGGAGCTTTATTTTTTTTTGTAAATTAGCTACATGGATAACAAAAAAATTATTATAACAGATCTTGTTTATTTAAACTAATCAATATTAATTATTATATGTTATCTCTGTAACAGAGGTTAATGCATAAAAATAACACGCTATCTAAGCTAGAGGAAATTATAACCATTAAATCCCAGATGTAGAGGTTTGCTTGATCACACTAACTGTGGTAATTCAGTGCCAAAATGTTAGGACCTCAGCATGAGTTCTGGTTATGGAGGTTTCACACTTATCCAGGTTCCACTTAACCTATTTAAACTGTATTAAATGAGAGAGGATATGTTGGTTTGACCCAATGACTAAAGACATTTTCTCTCAAACTCGTGTCTTCTTTGATTGATGAAGATGACGGTCACTAACACCCACACACCATTTCCATAATCGATTAAGTGAAAGGCTGCTAAGATATACAAATGAATTTTTTTAATTTATTGATACAAGAATTAACTAATTATTTGTGTCTTTCAAATAATTACACTATTATTTATCAACGTCCAACACTGCAAGGAAATGCGATTGTGCAATTTTTATAATAATATAAATGGCCGCGATTTTTTAGAGAGAGGTCACTATCCGCACATGTCGTTACCGGTCGAGTCTTAAAAAAAAAAGAATTTGGTACACAAACGTAATTGTTTCATTCAGCCTAAGGCCGCATTTGAAGGATCTCGCAAAAAATTGGCACAAGTACGTTATCTTGATTAATAATGAATATATATTTATTAGAATATTTACTTCACCTCACATTTTATTGAAACCGACCGTGCCCTAGTTTATGCACGATATTGTCTGCAACATCATTGTCATGATGACAATAGGAATCAAAGGTTGTTGCGATTGCAATGATATTTCTACGAAAAGAAGGCGTGAATTTTTTCTAATTGCCTACTAAATGGTTCAATTTAAAGTCCCCGTGGACTATCTGCACGCTATAATAATTTTCACTGTAATAGCGTTAATGAGGAAATATATTTCATTGCGTGCTTAACTCCTGAAGGTTGACAACTATAACAACCTCTTCTATGTATTTGGGAACGATATGGTGAATTTAAAATAGTATTTTTGCTGTGCCAGAGATAATTTCTACTGGCTGTTATGTTTCTTGGGTCCAATTATAAGATTTTGGAGATGGTGAAAGCACTTTCGAATATAACTATCCTTATCAAATTAATATGTGTATCTAAAATACATATAATATGTTTCCTATTTAATTTGTAGGATTTCTTGGAAATAAAACTTAATTGCATTGCTCTGAAAGATAATTGTTTATTGAGTAACAAACGTTTACAATTTTTTTTTAAAATCTTATAGCTACAAATATTACCTGTAAAATTTCACTAATCTCTTTTATATTTAGCTTAATAAACTTAATAATAATAAACTGCTAATCATAATTTCAAAACGTAACCATATTACCACAAAGATACCACAAACTAAATCGCAAAACGTCAATACAGTCGCGTGGTAGTTTCAATAAAGTACTGTTTATTTACATAGATATCTTAGGCATAAAGATCTAAATATATATTTTAATAAAAAAAATAATTGTCGTAATGTAAAATTTTCAATTTTCGTTCGGTAAATTTTATTTCATTGATAAACCTAAGGTCAAGTCACTTTTTAATCTACTAAATGTAATAATTTATCGTCAACGGCATTTAAAAATAACGATAAAAATTGTTATTAAATTGAATTACGAACATCTTTTATTCAATGTATGTGAATTATCTAATGTGCAAGCAAAGGAATGTTACACAGACACGACAGTTGTACAAAAATCAATATCGCAATCATAAAAAACACACTCTTTATCAACATAAAGTTGATTATTTTTATCAACTTTATAAATATTATAAAGTTGTTAAATGTACTCAGAAAGACGACCAGTCAAGAAAACAAACGTTTACAAACTAATGTCGATATTTATCGTTTAGAAAAACAGTTACAAAAATTCATAAAAAAAAAATAGCATTTTTCTATAAGATGATAGGTATTGTAAATTCACCCATCTTAAACTAAAGTAGACTCTATACTAGCACACGTAACTTGACAAACTCGAGAATTAGACTATCTACAACCAACGTCACTTTTCTAGAGTCAAGAATAAGATAGTGCTTAGACGCACCCGAGAACAGTGACATGTCGGTGTAGAGAGAAAACTTTCTCGAGTTCGTTATATTTCAGTATAGAAATATAACGAACACAGTTATATGCGTTCTGCGAGCCGCACACGGCTCTTTCAACGTAAAGTTGCGACTCTCAATGAGGAAGTATTTTAAGAAAAAAAAAAGCACTAAAGAAGCACCTCACTAGAGGGCGACTCTAGCAAAAGTTTATTTTTGCGTGAAACGAATGGACCAAAGATAGTCCTTTCCATTCCTATGAAAATTAAAAAAAGAACTGAACATTACATTACATATTAAAAAACTGAAATTTGCAAAATTTGAAACTTAGATATCAATACAAATACGAAAAAGTGATATTTTGTAAATGTAGCTATAGCTTTTCTGTCTCTTAAGTTTACGTACCCCTTCTTGATTCTCTTTATACAATTTCATACAAATATATCTTAATAGTCGCTGTCGTTTCAAATACTAAATAGGTATTTAGACCTGTTATATTTAGAAAAGATATGAACTCTTATAGTTTTCAAATAATTACCAAACTTTTACCATCTCGATAACTATCTAAGTTACCCGCTTTTTGACTGTTTACACAGCAATGAAGGTGCTGATTTTTTCAATAAATGGTTTGCAGCTTTTTTCAAATACGCTTTTGATTACAACGTAAACAATAATAAATATATCGATAATATCCTAACGGCCAGTTGCACAACCGTCCATTAAGGTTTAATGACGCCTTTAAGCTCTATTGAATTTCAAATTTGTTTGGGTTATGTCGCTTTAAACCAATGCCAATTTTAATGGACATTTGTGCAATTGGCTGTATAACAACAAAGTCCACTCTACGATTTATTTTCAGCAACTTGACAAAAATGGTTATCGATTCTTCAGTAGATATGGTTATATAAATATAAAATTTATCAATACTTTTATTCTACCTTAGATCAATCAAAGGCAAAATTGATTTATCGACAATCGTCGAAAATTTTATCTGTCCATGAGTTATCTTCGTTTGACCTAGCCCCATGATTGGTTACTCGCGAGTAGGGTTGCTATATTCTAAAAGAAAAAAGCCTGAATCTGCGCTGTATTACTCAAAACACGACAAATTGCTCTCAGAGGCGGACTTTGCCTTTAATAGCCAAACAGTTGTAGCCAAGTAGTTGTTATTTTTAATTATAAAACCATAAAAATACTTTAACATGTAATTATTAATCACGTATTAACTAGGTAATATAATGATTACCATGATCAATCAGGATTATTTTGTTATAATTTGGCATTTCAACGTGATCTTCGCTCTAGTAGCAACCTCATTCTTCAAACTCCCATTCATCATACTGATTTTGTTTCCAAATCCTTTACTCTGACAGCTATTCGCCTTTGGAATGCTCTCCCAGCTCACATTAAAACTGCTCAGAGTAGAATGGTTTTTAAGATATTGGTGCATGAGCACTATCTTCATATATAATTATTTCATATGCGTTCTGTAATCTATTTTTTTTTAGGTATATATTCATATTTTATCTATATTTACATATATATTTGTTTAGGTATATAAAGTATTATGGCTTTTACCAATTTGTTTGTTGTAATAATTTTTTGGCCACTGCTTTTTTTGTTTTTTTATTCGTATCGCCTAACATCCTGACTCCAACATTTTTTACTGGTAGACTGGCAGAGAATGCCTTTGGCATTAAGTCCGCCGTTTGTATTACAATGCAATAAAGAATAAATAAATAAAATAAATAAATTTAAGCAAAAGACTAACAAAAGCCGTATAAACCGGACACGACCTAGAAGCCAGACATTTCCGTCTTGAGCTGGGTGTTTCAGTTGACAACCCTGTTCGCGAGACCCCATGTGTACGTGACCAAGTGCTCGTCGCGAAAATATTTCGGTATCATTTGTCGACATTGTACGGTTTCTAATTACATAATACTGTTATTTACTAAGACTTCACGTGCCATTGTTTGTTAAATAAACATATATTGTTAACTGAGACCATCGTGTGTATTAAAAGTTGTTCTAATCTGCCGACAATTGTAAACAATTTCTATTTGAAACTAAATAAGCAAGACAGACTCTAAAAACCTAAAAAAATATAAAAAAGCTTAAGTAGGTACTTGTTTTTATTTTGAAATATGCATCACTTTGTTATTGTTGTATAATCATATACTGAATAACAATATTCAGTCAGTGCATATTTTATAAAAGTTTTAAAATAAAATTACACAATTAATAATAACAATATAGACTAGATGCATTGCTTGAATTCCATGATAAGTAGCTGAAGCCCTCGTATATGGAATACAACGAAGGTACCACAACATTTAGACCCTCGAAATTGTAGAGCAGTACATCTTCCACATTGATCCGACTAGCGGGAATCAAACCCTCAGAAATGGCTAATCTTGTCACCAGCGGGCCAGTCACAGAGGTCATCAATAAAATTTCATTAAATTTGCATTTTGAATTTTTTTTACAGGATTCATAGGTTGTGGAATAAAAAAAAATGAAAAATATTTATTTAACACTAAGAGGGAAATCACAGTAAGAAAATGTTCACAAAACCTGGTCAAGATGATTAAAAGATATTAATTAGTATTAAAAGGACATTTTATATAAAAAACTTGAGTCGTACTTTTTTATTATAGCGCAGTTATCATTATTCTGGCCTTCGGGTTTTATTTATATTACTTTTTTTGGAGTACATTTCTCGTACCTTTCATACGTTTAGTAACTAAATAAAATAGGTTAAAAGTTAAAAAAATATGTCATCGAAAAGTTCCAGGAAATTATAAAAATTGTAGTTACCAAAACTAAATTAATGTGAAATATTATCGATTACTCATAAAATAACTAACTCACCTTGCCGGCTCTACGGAAATGTAGCGTTCCTGAGATACAGATCACATCAGTGTCAATAACCTCTTTAAGTGTGAACAGATTTAGTACAGATTTTATTACAAAACATCACGCAGGTAAAATTTTGATCTAATTGTCTTTTATTACCAAATTAATGTAGGACATGGTGCGCTTCTGCAAATGTTCAATTTTTAAATTCATCACAAAGTAGGGTGGATATGTCAAAGATAAATTAATATGCTACCATCTGAAATCATAAAAGTCGCTTGGTTAAAATATGAAATCTAAACAATGAGTTGACTATAGGTCACTATTTAACTAACATTATTTAACTAGCTTAATAAGAGGTAGTATAAAATTATATCTTGTCTAAGGTTTGAATCCAAACACTCGACTCGTTCATTTTTGATTTAGGATATCCGCTATCAATATAAATATATTCAAAAATATCTGTCGCCAAAAAAATAGAAGCAAGATTTGTAGTTTTTCAATCGGATATTATATCCGGCAACTGGCAGCTCTGATATTCATATTATTAATTAAAACGCGGACGTTATAATCCATACCAAATTATGCATAGTATATCCGTCTCTCCAATGTGAGCGTAGATATTATCTTGTCAATTACTTCTTTCATATAATTGTCCAAGTTTTTTAACTTGTGTGATATATATAATCCAAAATAAATTTAAATCCTTAAGAACCATGTATTGGTTGCACTGCTAGAACTTTGGTTCTTGGTTCGGACACAAAAAAGTCATGGTTTTATGATGATGAGTTGGATAACGCTGCCCATGCCCATTACGATAACATTAGACTATGGAGGTTTATGTCGCTATTTTACAACAACAATGAAAAGATGAGACGCAATTTGCCCATAAACAACGAGCTTGATAAAGTTTTGATTTCGTTCCAATAATTTCTCCAAAGTATTTGAGGATGCGTAAACTTCTTGATTTTAGGAACATTTCTTTAGTCAAAAATTCTATCCAAATGCAACAACCATTTCCGTCGCTAACGCTACTTACAAGGATAACTATTTTTCACTGGTCTTTGATGCCTCTGTTTCGCTATAAGAAATATCGAGAACGCTTTGGTGAAGTTGCGATTGCATCAGACTTGGTTCAACTTATCACCTACGGATCCTTTTCGCATCTCATTTCTACATTCCACATACCCCGTTATTCACGCAGGTAGCTTTGAGCTGATTGATTAAGTTCAGTTCGGTTCAATCATTTTGGTTTTGTCTCTAATGATTGCGTGTCCGAAATAGAAACTCACTATCTGCTGCTCCATAGCTCCCTTTTATCAACCAAGGAGATTTGTTTCCTATAGAGTCGCAAGTTGGAAATCTTAAGACCTCCCTCTACGGAACTCTCGAAACTGTTCTCGAAACTAGCTATTCTAACAGATAAAAAACAATATTTTTACATTCACTTAAAATATAATCGTATCACGGATCGATTTTCTATTCATATTTATTCGATTAAATTGCAGTATTTTTAATACCCTTTAACAAAATTATACTCAGCGAAATATCGGATATACAAATCGCTTTACTGTTATAACTACATTAATGCAATTCTGCATGAACGTTGATTTGTAAAATAGGCACAAATCGAAAAACATAACGTAAGTAGCATAAAATAAAAAGTCCAAATTAAGCCCTAAAATGAGAACTTTGTATATCTTATTTTACAGAAAACAAACACTTAGCGTGTATGTTAATATAAAACAAAAAAGTTGTCTACTTAATATGGTATTCTACGAAAATTCCCGTTCTACAATCTACCTGCATCATAAATATTCGACGGCTCTCTGCGCATACGCACGACATCATGACGTCACGTTGGATAAGTAAAACTTGGTCTATTTATGTGTACAGTCACGAGGAAAACGTCATATTAATAGCTAATTTCTATCTAAAATTTTCCTAATAATAATATTTTTTGATATGAAGTTATATTCTTTTATTCAATTTCCCACAATAAATAAATAAATAAGCAAAGTGACATGGATTTAAGAATTATAGGTACCTACGTTTCGAAAAGTTATATGGATATGCACGTAAACTATCTGGTCGTGTTATGAATTATAATAACGAATCAATGTATGCATAAGTTAACGTAACAAAATTATGACGTCAATTATTCAAGTGTTAAGAATCGACCTTGGAAAGTAACATTAAGGTTTAAAAGTAATTTTAAACACATTTTTTTATACAGACAATTGAAAAAAATAGTCGCGACTCGTTAGTAGCGACATAAAAAAGTATAATAAATATAAATAAATTACGCACAGATTATAATAGGCACTTTCAACTCTTTCTCGAAAATGCCCGTGAGCTGCTCGATCTGTGTAAATGCATCTAGAAGGCTCGATATGAGAGTGTTTGGTCTTGCTAAGTTTCGGTCCAATTACTTAAACTTGAACTACTAAAACGATGACGGCATTCAACAGTATTATGATATAGAAACCAAACATTAAGCTGACGATAATTCGCTATCAAATTATCTGTCCACTACGCATTTATACATATGTAGTACCTATCACTTTATTATGTAACTTTTAACTAGAGATGCGCTGAATATTCGTTTAGTATTCGGCATTCGTTTTTATATTCGGCTGAATTATTCGGTTTTCGTGCCGAATATATTCTGTTCTGATATTTCTGTTTTCTAGGCTACACGACACGATATAGAAATAAAAACAAAACTTCGTAAGGAAGTTTTATGTTACAATAAAATTCGAAGAAATCGTATAAAGAATGTGTTAGATAATATATAAAAAATAAATATTTGTGATTTGAAGCTACGTTAGGTACCTTATCAATGTAGTTTAAAATCACTATTATGTTTTTATTAACTATAGTCACTATAAAAATATAACAGAGATCAGAAATAAAATAAAAGATAAGCAAAAATAAATATACACATATTTGAATAAATTAATTTAACACCAAGCTCTCGGCTCTCTCCGGCAAGAGACTGTTAGGTTTTTGACCGACTTAAATCAAAAAGGAAGAGGTTATATGTCTGACGGCGATGTATTTTTTTCCGCAAAAATCAGAAGAATACGTATTTTGCATTCATTAAAAATTCAATAGGAGGATTTTCTATGTTCAATGGGCATGTATATTTTATTGTAAGTAGAATGTTCATCTAGATCTTCTTGAATTGTGAACCAATTTATAGAAATACTTGCTATTATGTAGTTTTCCATAGGTGAAGGAATTTTATAATGCAAACAAACAAACAATCAAATCTTTCCTCTTTATAATATGAGTTAAGATTATTGGAAAAACTAGGTCGAAAATATAAACAAAATTTCCTTTCCTCAGACTTTCAATTAGTCGACGTATTTTTATATAGATATTTAATATGATAGTGTTAACCATTATACAAAAATATAAATATCGCAAAAAAGCATGAAATAAATAATAATACCTACTCATCTCAAAACAAACTTATACTAGAAACCGCTATTAAAGTCGGGCGCCTATATCCTACAGGAAACATCCGCCCGATTTCAATAGCAGTTTCATGAATACCAATAAATATTATTTAAAATTTTATTCTTCACTGCTTCCGAAATTATTTTCAATATATTACAAGGTGCACTTAGAAACACTCTAGCTAAATAAAAATAATGAAATGGTAAACCGAACACTTCGGCAAAATATCCTATTTGTTAAAAATTAAACCAAATATCATCCGGTTATTCGGTGAAACCACTATTCGGTGCATCTCTACTTTTATTATTATTAACTGATATGAAGTAATTTTAAGACAAATCATATCTAAGTTTCTCTAACTAAACACATTTCTCAAATCTGTAAAAGTACGAAAGAATAATATAAATAAACTTCACAAATATCCGTAACGGTGTGCAAGTTGTTGGTAATCACATATGTACCTGTTAACTGTACTTAATAATCACGCCCTTATCGCTACTACGTTACTTACGATGTCGTGATTAGCATAGCCGCAGCACGATTTAGTTAATAAGTTATTGTTTGCAGTAGTATAGATGTACTGCATATGCTCTTGTGAATGACACATATGAAACCTTCATAGAACATTTGTACTAACAATTACTACTTACTCTATTCTAATATTATAAAGAGGTTAAGTTTCTAACTTCGTTTAATTGTTTGTAGGAGGTAATCTTCGGAAATATCTGATCCGTTAATGATAATTCTTTCACCTACGTCGAAAAAATGCTATGTCGAAAAAATTTGACACCATTTTCAAAATTGTAAAAGATATTTCTTGAAGAAAGTTTATCATCCGAATCGGGTCGAGTGGATGGTATATTATTGCAAAAAAAATATATAATTTCATTAAAATTATCACATAATAAATATCTCGTTTTTGTAGCATAAAAGTTGAGCAAACCCATAAATCAATTTTAACACAAAACATGAAATTAAGATTCAATACACGTCATCTATCAAGTAGTGCAACGATCTTTATTAATTGTCGGCTCCAAATAGTGACCTGTTTCTAGGCCATCGTTTACATAAAGATAAGACCTTGGTCAAGGTTTCCACACCGGATAACAAGCACTTGACATTTTCTGTTTTTCTTTTACATAAGTGCAACACGGGAAACTGCATCATTAAACTAATCTATTTTATTAACGTTTCTGTTTTAAGTAGGTATATATCTATCAATATTCTCTCTTATTTCCCACAAATATCACTTAATATCCTCATTAGAATAAGATTATGGGCAAATTATATCTTAGGGTCAAGTATTGATCTATACCCGTAGGATCCATAAAGATTATTCATTTTATATCTTGTTATTTATAGTATTAATGTTACGTAACGGTATTACACGTCAAAGGAAACAAAAGGACAGCATTTTAGATTTATATTCGATATATGAGAACATATGTACCGTCGTAAACATGTATACGCTGTTTCGTCAGAATTCTAATGTAATGTTGTCCGGTCATTTATCTACAAAGTGTAAAAGAAAATCCATTTTGTCCACCTCCTTTTGTTCTGTTAAATATTCAAGCACCTTAATTAAATCGTGCAATTTACAAAAAAATATTATATTTAAATTACCAACTATTATTAATACTTATTTTGAACGAGAAAATTATAAGTTTAAATAATTTATTAATAATTATACGTTCTTCACTTTTTAGCTCTACTGAAAACTGTTAGGATTTAATTGTTTATAGTATTACAAACCCTATTCGACGGGATTAAAATTACTTAAATTTATTTTAATACGTCTAAACAATTGCTACCATCTATCCATAAGCAGGAACTGTACCTATAAAATGCTATGTTATTTTCTCAATGCTTACATTGCACATGTATAATATTTCTAGGTCATAAATGAAATGAAATTATGTTTATTTGCAAGAAAGTGGTCAGAGATATGTAGTTACATAAGAAAAAGTATTGTTAGATGATAGCTATGTTTCTGATAATAGTGACGACCAAATCTCAGTCTCCACGGACTTTGCAAAGAATCCGTAATATCTAAAAGTATATGTTATTCTGTTTAGTACGACTGATGATCAACCAGACTTCTATGTTATCAACCTTAAACACACCTTGAGTCTGCAGTGAACGTTGCCAATTGAACGTCTCGTTATAAGTAGTTGTACGATGCACGCTACCGACTTTTATCTTCGATATTATGTAATTGAAGACAGTATTTTTGTTCACGTTTGTCAACTATAAATAGTTTATGCAAAATAGCTATTATAAGACCATTGTCGTTAGGCAGTTTTCTATTCGCTACGCTATAAATATAATTACTAACTAGTGATTATGTTGAACTGAGATCTAATTCCATACAGTCACAAGTTTTCACTATTATTGTGTTCCTAATTCAGTTTCGTCAAAAAATTATAGGGCCAAAGATTAAATTCATTATAAAATATACTCTACCGCGATACCCCAAACATTTGTAAGGTACCATTTTATTTTAACATAGTTATAATTATAAGATAATTATACAGGTTCTGAAAAGCATACTTACTTTATTTTTATATATAAATAGATCTGAGTAGTACGTATAAATAATGAAGCTTATTTATCAAGAACAGTACAGGAAATAGTAGGTAATTTATAAATACCTTTAAACACATTTGTTAAAAACGACCTTTTTGTTTCAGATATCGCAATAACCACTGGGGACCAATTAGAGTTTTATAGCAACCAAACCAAAATTAACAGTGAAGGGATGCGCTTTAGAGACCTCACAGCACTTGCCTACGATGCAGTACACAATATGCTACTGTTTGTAGACAGACAGAACGATAACGCATCTATATTTAGTTACCATTTAGCCACTAAGAAATACCAGTCATTAGTTAGAAGGAGATCGTTTGAAAACATTCAAGGACTGGCATTTGATCCTGTGATGAGTTTACTTTTCTGGACAGATACCAATGAGAGAAGCATATTTTGGATTTCATTGAAGCCGGGCTCGAAGAACGAATTATATGGAAATCTTTTGATCAAAATGGATGATGAGATGCCTAGAGCTATTGCCGTGGACAGCTGTAGAGGATATATATATTGGACTAATACAAACATTACTAAACCTTCCATAGAAAGAGCCAGATTCGATGGTACTGATAGGAAAGTTGTAGTTAACACAGACCTCTTCATGCCGGTCAGCATAGCGGTTGATCAAAGAACTAAAAGATTGTACTGGGCAGATGACAAAGAAGGGATACATTATTCTATAGAAAGCTCAAACTTAGATGGCAATGACAGAAAAACCGTACTTTCTGGAACATATCATCAGCCAAACACGTTAACTATTTCCAAAGATTCCGTATATTGGGTGGACTGGGGATTCAGATCAGTGTGGAAACTCGCAAAAGATGCGTCAGCTGACGTAGAGCCATTTGAACTTCTCAAGTTCAGCAACGAAGTACCATTTGGTATTGTTGCAAATTACGATATATCAGATCAGATAGAAGGTAGCAATGATTGTGCGGCATTGCAAAGGTTATCGCAAAATAAGTCTGCGATAAACGATACATTTAACATTCCAAGAGACATTGGATTGTTTTGTCTTCATGGAGTCAAGCTTGATGGAAAATTGGAGTGTAAATGTAGCCCTGGATACACGGGAGAGAGGTGTGAGGTCTCCGTTTGTTACAACTTTTGTTTCCAAGGAGACTGTACCTTATCATCTGAAGGCCAACCAATGTGCAGGTACCTATATATATGTATTTCGCATGGATATTATGTAGAAAATTTTCTCGGTAATTTTTTTTATAATGGGATAGTTTGTAGTCAATTCCTAGAATAAAATATAAAATGTATAAACTTGAGAATACCATCCTTTTATCTAAAGTCACAAGACAATATGATTTACTTTTCAGATGTCAAAATGGGTTCTCGGGAATCAGATGTGAATTGGATGCATGTAAAGGGTATTGTTTAAACAACGGCGTATGTTCACGGTCTAGACAGAATCCCACATGTCAATGCGGCACTGATTACGAGGGTTCAAGGTGCGAGACCCTCAAGGTGTACACAACTACAAACACCAGCGTACCAGTCACGAGTGTCAAAGAACACTGCAAGTATGTATATAAGTGTTCATGAAGATTTATGAATAAATATCAATGATCTTGCAGTAAAATACAACTTATATGGCTCACTGATGTACTTATGCACAGTGTTTCGTTTCGAAGCGCGGCAAATGTTAGCCAATCAGATTGATTCAAGTATTACGCCATTGAACGATCCTTCAAAATCAAAACGCTTGCCCCCGCCAGGTGTGAGTGAAATGGACACATAACGTGTTGTATTTTACACCTTATGATTATTGAAACAAAACTAATTATAAAATTCAATCGTAAGTCGGTCATCGTCGTTATTGGTAGGTCAACTCTTTGCAAACGAAGATTCACCATGTGCCATATTACTTGGAATTGACTGTACAAAACCTTATCAAATAGACACCACTTAAACCCGTTTCACCACGTAAGTTATATGTCATCCGCGTATGTAGCACCCGTAGATGAAATATATTTTTGAATCGGATCCAAATCATTTCTCTTTATAATATTAGTATAGATAAAAACAAACTACTAAAATGATGTAGCTTAAATTTAAGCCGTACCACAAAAAAGCACTAGTTTTCGAGTAGGTATAAAAAGTAAAATAAACAGTAAAACCTTTTTTGAAAAAGGTTAAAAGCGTCATCACCTCATATATATATTTCAAGGTCATTACATACTAAAAGCTTTTGTTTTCTTCTTTCAGCTGCACAGAAAAGGTTCTAGCCACATCACAGCAATTATCAGAGAATTGGAAAGAAGGAGAAGTAACACAAACTGTGTGCAATCCTGAATGGGACAGCGTGAGGGACCCAGTGATTGTTGTGCTCGGGATTTTAAGTGGAGTACTGTGTATCATTTGCACTTTCCTGGTCACCAAGGTGTTACAACTGAAGAAGAGGCCAAGGTTATAATACATTTTATTAGTTTTACATTCCGAATAGGATCTTATCGCCAGCCTATTATTATCCCTACTATTAGAGCACAGGCTTTCCCCGTGGATGGGATCGAATGGGGTACGGAGAATAAGCCATGGCCGTAGCCCACCGGACTCGGCACGGGTTGGTGGATGTTAAGGACCGCGAATACAGACGCGACCAACTGCTTTACATGCCTTTCAGATCACGGAGAGAACTCGAGGAAATAAATTTTTGGTCACCCATCCTATGACCGACCGTTGCGATAGTCGCTTAACCTCCGCGTCGCAGACTCAACGCAATAATTACCATTATACCATGCAGCTTCTCGTTTAGTAAGCATCAAATATTATGAAGCTCATTTAAATTGGTATTTTCAGAATAAAGAAACGCATCATAGTGAATAAAAACGTGACACCCATGACAGCAAGGCCTGATCAATGCGAGATCACCATAGAGAACTGCTGTAACATGAACATTTGTGAAACTGTAAGTATTCATTTAGTATAGTTAACTCTTTAACTTCACTTGATTTTAAACCTTAATACGTTGCTAGTGGAGTACAAAACCACTTGAGGAAGTTTGACATGTTGTTACCACTCGACGTGCAGTTGTGTGTGCAATTCTAAATATTTGACCTAACGTGTAGACGAAGGCTTGTAAAAATATTATAGGAAAGCCCACGCACTAAGCCGTGAGCTAAGTTCAAGATCTATTTCAAGAGCTTTTATTATACGAACGTATTTTACAGTTCTGAATAGCATCCTGCTTTTTGATTATTTACACTTAAAATATATTTTGATGAATGAATGTAATTAGAATTTGCTCTCTGAAGTAACTGATGATGATTTACGATTGTTTAAAGCACTCACTTAGTGACGATCTTTAGACAGAATGTTGCCTAATAAAATACTTCTAAATAAGAGTAAAATATTTTCACCACAGTATATGAGAAAAACAGATGAATATAGACACACAATCATAAATATTTTTTATTAACAAAATATAGTGTCACTATCTGATTTCGTCGCAATAAGCAGCCACTTCTCCTTATTAGTTTAAAACGATATCATATATCTAAACAAAAGATCATAAAATCTGATTATCTCATAACAAAACAAATCAACTCAACAATAGCAATACGAGATTGGATGTTTGGATGTTTGTAATACTGTCAGCTGTTTATAGGCCGATGTTATAGCTAGAATAAATAAAATTCTAGTTAAGAGTATTAGTATTAAGTATCCAGTTAGGCGTATGAGTATTAGTACGTACTTCCAATAACCTAAAGGAACAAAAAATGCTATCTGATAATTATTTAACGGGGTTTAAATGGGTCTAAAATTGGCAAATAATCCCTTTACGCAATAATGTATATGGATTTTTTTTTAATATTCTTATTAGTTTGGATAAGACCAATCAATGAAATAATGTTATGAAGACACTGCGATAGTAGGGACCTATTGGTGGGTTCGAATTTAAAATACAGGAATAAGCATAAATGTTAAATTCTGTAAAGTTATATTAAAAACACTTCGTTAACAGGTTTGCGAATACATAATATTACTCAATCGCCATATATGATTAATAAGAATATGGGTGTAGGTGGACAGTATACGAAAATAAATATATAACTATTACCGACAATGACATTTTTATGCTTATTATATTTATAATATTGCTTAAATTGTTATGAAAAAACAAATACTTTATTTTCATTGTCACGTGTCACGTACTTTATTTTCATTCTTACTCGTATCAGGACTTAGAGAATTCAACCTTAAACATACTCAGAACGATATTAGTTTCAAAGGGCCGTGACGTCATAGCGACGCCATAGCCTAAGTGTTCGCGGGAATTTTTTAGATTTTAACTTATTTATAAAAATAGTTGTGTCCATCCCTTTACATATAAATAGATTTCACTCTATAACTGTTCAAAATATATAAATGTTACCGTTGTCTATTTATATAGAAAAGTCCAGACAAACTGATATTTAAAATTATTTTTAACGTTAGTTTAAAATTACAAAAAGTTATCTCATCAAAGGACTAAGAGAAGAATTTTTAGACAAAAACATTGTCAAACCTACTGTAATGTACAGATGAACGACGGCGTATACGACACACCAGTTACATAGTCACTTAATTAATACTTACTACTTAAAACAATAAATTCAAATAATTTTTATTTCTGTTTTTATCATATTTGTATAAACATACAAACATCGCTTTAAAAGCATCGATATTCATCATCATCAATATGTATTCATGCCAATTGCTCTGGCAGCTACCCCCGGTATATTATCAATCTAAATACTTGATAATTGAATCATATCCTTGAATTTGGATTTTCGTTAGTTCTTTGAATTATCAGCGGATACAAACGTTTTATTGATATAATTAACGGTAAGGTTTGCATGAAACACACGTCTTACTTGAACTGCACATACACAATTTGAACTTCTGATACAAAACCTTAGGACTGGTCCAATTTGGACTTAGTTCATTTTTTTAAAAGTAAATTTAGAACTTAGTCGCTATCGATCCGGATTAATCCGATCTCATTATTTGATAAACTGTTAGGTTTTATTATTAATAAAACTAGGGGAACTATGTGAAACACATACAAATTACACACAAATTATTAATTATTTATTCACATACAAATTATTAATTATTATATCGTTAGAAAAACTGTGGTTAATTCTTAAACATTATCTTGCAGCCTTGCTTTGAACCGAGATCGACAATTAGACCAACGCTAGGCGACTCAAAACCCGGCAAAGAAGAGAAGAAAAATCTCATCGCCAACATGGAGTACCCAGAAGAATACTAGCATAAACCAATAATACGCTGTGTGAACAATACAAGGTGATATATACGAAGAACTGTCAGCCAACTTCATTTTATTGATAAAGATATTTTTAAATATGAAAGACATTGATTTGTTTCCATTATCTATCAGCGATGACGGAAAGTAAAAGAGTATTTTAATGACAGTAATAATTTAATATTTAACGAGCTCACGTGAACTATATTTTATTTTATGATAACATTTGATGAACTGGGGAAGTTTTTCACATCACCACTTTAAATATACATTATATCTTGCACAACTATAAGTCCTTCGCACAATTTTATACTTTATGTGCCGATAATAATATATTACATTATTCACTGTCGTTTTAAAATCCTTTTTTTTTATCATAATAGAGATTTATATAGTAAGTCTGACTGGAGTGTTATTGCTTAAGCTGTAAAACTTATAATTTAACCATCAATTGTCAAATATAGTAATTAACAACAAAATGCAGATTAACTATTTAAAGAATTAAATATTATTTACCCCTATATTATTTGAAATGGAGCGTGACACGTTCTTCGTTACATATTACATCTAATATAACAAAATTGTGATATTAATACACGACTGTTTTGGAGAAATAGATGTCGTTAGGCTGTGTTCTTATTGGCTGCTAAAATTTGAGTGGGAAGCCACTAAATTTTAGGCCATAAAGTTTTAGATGTCTGGTGTTTATATCGGAAGTAATCATTCGAAATTTTCATGGGATGGCATAAGCACGTGCCTTTTAATATAAACGCGTAAGCAACAACTGCTTTTGTAAATATAAAAAGCGTTTTTTATTACAAAATAGTTCTAGGTAATTAACATTATCTAAGAAGCTACTCATGCCAAACCATGTTGATTTTAAACTAGATTTGCGACGTTTTCGTTGTTATAAGTAACCAAAGCATATTGTTTCCATGTAAACTTTCCATTTCATGAATTAATCATTATTTATAATAACGAAGAAAAAGTCAAAAGATCATAAATAGCATTTACAATGAATTATTAAATTATCTATACATATATAGGTTCGTTAAAAAATATACCAAATTTATTTAATAAGCTCAGATAATACATTCATTAAATTTACCATTACTTTGGTGTGGGATCGTTTAGCCTAATAAGGTCCACTGTTTTAAAGGCCCAAGTAACAACAAGTCAACAAAAATATATTTGTATTAGAGCCTTAAGCTCGTGCGGCTAAAATACATTCGAATTACAGTGCTCCTATGTTCATGCGATTAAAATACATTTGAATTACAGTTCTATGCTCATACATTTAATAACAGTTCGTACAGACTGTTGACGGCGGAAGTGTAATTAAAAGGTATTCTAGTTAGTTTTTTTCGTGGGCCTTCTTATGCACTACCTTTTACTTAATTATGTAACCAATATAATTTTGGATATTCGTCTTCAGTATCTTCTTTAATTATATATGCAGAAAATGACGTTAATATTTAATGTTAAGTTCATCAAAAATTGACATTTTTAACAAAAAAAAAATGTTACCCATATTCCATTATTGTATTCACATTTGTTTATCTTGATCAGTTCTTCCATATCGTTTTATAAAATCTACTTGTTGACTATTTATAACATGTTATGAGTGAATTTGCTATCAATCAACGTATTGTATGCTTAGGATAGTTATTTATGAAGCGTATGGGACAGTGAAAGCTTTTTGTAAATGGTATCGTATGAGGTTAAGATGTCTGTCATTATTATGCACGATGTATGCATAATAATGACATCTTAACGTTAGCTGAATGTTATTTAAATCCAAGTTATTTCTAGTATAATATACGTTCAACAGGACATCAGGTTATACAAATCTGGCAAATCAAATACGACATACCTTTTAAATGTTTTCACTGAAGCGTGTTAAATGTGCCAAATTGCATCAAAATCCGTCATCTTAAACAAATCGTTTTCACTGTTTTATAAATCTTCTATATGGTATTTTGAAGTGGCAAATTTTATTTATCCTAAAACAGTACTTACAATATTCGTTTTTTTTTTGTTGATGTCAATGCCCTATTCACATGGGAAGTACGCAGAGCACTTTCGAAATATTCAAGAGATTTCATATTACACCGCTGATAATCAACTGTGCTCGCATATTCAATGTGGAATAGTAGTATTGTTATTAAGAAATATTGTGCATTAATGTACTTATTTAAACATTCGTATGTACTTATTAAAAAAAAAATTCATATGTAAAAAAAAAGTCAAATATACATTGACATACTTAATTTAATATTCGAATGCCCTTATTTAATTTGAAAATCAAATTTATATTGCCAATATCCATTTTTAGTATAGAACAACCTCAGTGACGTGTGTTCGTAGTAATATTTAGAAATCGGTGTCTCCTGTCTCGACAAAGCTTGCCAGAGCACCGGCCACGTGCTTTTTTGGATTTAGAATAAGATTTTTACGTTCCTACAATTCTAAACCTACAGTACCTCGCGCTAAAGACCTTTTTTAATTAATAAACTGCCAAAGTTATAATAATTACCACATCTAACAGTGCCAGAATCTCAATGTTTAGCTTTTCAAAAAAAAATTGGAATGATTTTGTATATTTTAATTTATTGTTATTACACTACAAAAGGGACATTTTATTGAATACACCGAGTAATTTTATTTTTAAACGACTATTACGTATTTGGCTGATATTTTTTCAAGCTATTTCGTATGTCTTATTTCATGGTACTTAGAGAACTTAGACAATTTAGATATAGATTTTTTTATTAGAATTAGTTTAGTTCGTGGATTAATAATATCCACATCAGAAATGTGATATTATTGAGTCTTTGTATAAGCATTAGTATAGAAGAAAAACATGATTTAATATTAAAAATAAAAATCATTTCGAAATGATCACTGTGTTTTTAATAAAACCCTTTAAATTTTCATTAACATTTATTAACGCATAAACCTTGTCTTTATACAAAGGGAATATAAGATAATTCTGTAATAGTATTTACAGATACTTCATTTTGTCAACAATACATAAGTTAAATTAAAATCTGTCCAACTCATGTAATTTTCAACTTTATTGCACTGAATATAAGGTAAATCCCATTGTGAAACGATTTAACTTCATATTTGTAGTTTACATAACAGATTACCCAATGACATTTACAAGCGCACGTTAACTTCTGGGTTTAATAACAAAAACAAAACCTTATATAACGTAAATTATATTTTTTAACTAAAATAACTATTTTAGTCACAATATCATATACAATTCATCATGTAACTCATAAATTCATAGGAATACATTATTTATTCTAATCAACATCACCCTGAATTGTTTATAGCTATATAGGTCCCTTGTCATACTACTCGAACTCTACATTAGTATGAAATACAATTGCATTAGTATCAAAATAAGTGTGGGTATTTAATAAAATATTACTTGTGACCTACCCACACTTATTTTGTTAGTAAATAAATAAATAATTTTCCAGTATAGCATTGTGAATGTAAAATTGTTCAAATATATTAATTTTGTATCATATTAAATTATAATATTGCACTACTCTAAATATATAATATCTTAAAAAAAGTTAAACCTTTCACCATGGATGGATTAACAACTATAAATTTTTCTAGATATTTACAAAATTAGAACAAAAATTGCCCTAAGTGGAAATAAAATAATAAATAAATATTACAACTATACTGCTCAATAAAAAATAACTAATATCTGGTAAATACAATATGTAAAATAGTAAATGTAAAAAAAAGTGATAAAACTTTGGTTAATGACGATCATTAATAGGAATAGGAACTGCTTATTAACTGATAATTATTTTAATCTTTATTGCACCGAAAAAATTAAATGAGTACAGTCTTACACTGCACATTTTTGTGTAGTCACATTTTCACGTGTTATTAATTTTAATAGTCCTAAGAAAGTCTCAGTTCCTTGTCTCTGTTCCATTTCGAAGTTTAAGCTAATAAGCACTTAATTCTACTACTGATGATGAATGACCGATGTCTTGGGAGCCCTCCATAAATAGGCTAGTTGACAACTTTCATTTTATAAATAAATAGTCCATTAATATCTGAGAAATAAAATAGACGTAATATCATGTCTGCGATAAGTGTCATAAAATTCATTTTGTTAAATATTTATAAGACAAAACGGTTCATATATTCTGAACATATAACAGAAACCTGTATTTTCACAAGCCTATTACGTGTTACTTTGACATTCACAGATGCTATCGCCAAAGAATGATATTAGAAGAATATTTAATAGTACGAGTAAGCTGTGATAGAAACGGTGTGAACAACGTCATACACGTTACAAAAAATCATGAAATTCGAGTGAATTTAAGAAAGAAACATAAATTACGTATCTGTTTCTAATCGTGTTACTGCACGAAACAAACCAGCACCGGTATATGTTTGAAATATCCCTGGAGTATTAGAAGGCGATTCTTTTTGTAAGTATGAATACGTTTTTTTTCTTACCTGAAATTTATTAATTTTTAACTGTATTAAGTTATTTTAACCGCCTTTTTTTTATAGAGTAACAGCTATAGATCTATCTAACAAATAAAAAGGTGTGCAAAAACATCACACGTTCCACATAAAATGTCTAAAAAATAAAGCTAAACTATAGACAATTATACAAGTTTTCAATGAGACGAAGTAATAATTATATGAAGGTTAGCTTCGTCAGAATGGCCAAAACTTTTTTGTATTACAATACTGATTTCAATCTACTTTATATTTGCAATTTATGTATAGGTAATATTAAGAAAGCATAATAAATATCTGGAAACATATAATACTCACACAATCATTTATTGTAAACTAATCCACACTTTGACAAGCAAAATATACATACATACAACTTATGTTTGTGTAAAAAATAAAACGGTATCTCGCGAAACTGGTTTATTTTAAATAAACCAAAAAATATCGACTAGACTTTTAGATTACAAACTAAATTACTATACCTGTTTACATCATGTCAACTTTATGGTTCCAGGGTGCAATGATCTAAAATGTGTAATATGTATTAATAAAATATATAATAATTTATATCGTACCTATATATCTATAATAATACAGAACCTTTATATTTAACCGTTAGTAATACAAAGGTGCCACTTCTGTTATACCACTCTCTAAACTAAACTAAGAAGTTTCAAATTTTAATTTGGATTTTTTTATCGTTATTTTGTAGTCATATGTAATCAAAGAAACAATAATACTCAAATGTCATTATTTTCAGAATTGGAAATACAGTTTAACAGGATTAAATTTAAATTCAGTCTAGTTTATACAACAGAATTGCTACCATTATGTTTTCTATGGCCCTTAAAGTTCAGTTATTACTACATTGCAATAATGTGAAATGGCTTTGGAATTTATCAGCTTAGCAGAGTAAATCTTAGCTAACTTATATTTAAGAGGCATTTCAGTATGCTGCCATTGATATCCTAATATTATCTCTTCTAAGTCAGCCATTATGTGCGGTTTAATTTCATTGGATTATTAATTATTATTATCTGTAACAAATAAAAAATATTATTAATAAAAGGAAAGAGTATTACTTAAATGACATCGCCGAAAATGGCCCCAATACCATTAAATATTAATACTTCAATAAAAATTACTAATTTATTTATTAAATTGGAATCAAATATTTATTTGACACGGACAAGCTGCGATCCAAAATTAATATTTAAAAGTACTTTAACAGTAACATTTTTATTCGCAAATATTCACATTCAATATACTTAAATTCTGTTGAGTCAGATGGATGTAATTTACACGTCAGATCAAGAAGATTATTTTTTATTATTAGATAACCTTTAAATCATCGAACACAAAAACATTAAATTAAATTGACCGAAAATAAACTTAAATTGTCTAAAAGCGCCATCTCTTGGTGATTTTCCAACTAAAACATAAGGACATAAAAACTGAATATTATACAAACTAAATTCATTAACTGTTGATAATTCACTCTTGTTTATTCAGAAAGATTGATATTCATACGACATATCCTAAAAACTACTTTGTTTCTATTACATTACCTTTATATTTCTCGTAAACATATTAACATCATGTCATTTATGTATTTAAGGCGCCATCTTTTGATGTAAACCATCAAAAAGCTATAGGTTTTTTAATTTTAAGCTTATCAATAGGTATATTATTTAACTATTAGAATGCTTTATTTGTCTATTGATTGTCTTAGAAACTTTTACAAATCACAACGAAAAACCGACTTTCTTAAAGTTGAGTTTTTTTGCTTCGTCAATATAGACATCAATATCATATCATGTACTTAGAGTGCCATCTCTTGGTGGTTTTCCAAACAAATTATAACCTCAAAATTAATTATATTTTGCGTGATAATAAGTTCCAAAACTCGGTCGCGGTATAATAAATACATAATGAGAATTAGTTAGTGACACACAATAAAATAAGTATTTTCCTATATTTTTTTGGCTCTGGGGCCTCCAATGTATGGACGTTGAGCAATGTCCTTTTATAATATGTGACACTAAGCATATGTGTACCTTGAAGTAAATTTATTTTTCGTGTCGAATTCACAATCTCTATTCAGATAAAAGAAAACTTTAAGAAACGTATTTTTTTTTATTTCAATTTAACGAGAAATAGCTTAGCAGGCATTAAAGTTGAGGAGTGAGGCTCGCTACGTCACAGTTTTGTAGAAAATGTACAAAAGCATGGCGTTACGTGACATTTTAACTCATTGTATCGCCGTAATTTAATGATTATTAAAAAAAACAAAATGAAATTTAACCTTAAATATATTATCTTAAAATCTGTATTTTTATGACTTATAATTAGCACAGACTTTTAATATTGTTAAAGGAAATTATGAAATATGGTTTTTAATTAAAAAACGGAACAAACTTACAACAAAAATATAAAATAATATCTCTTGCCCTGCAACGGATATTGTGTTTGCCATGCTTCAAAACTACATATAACTTAGGTATTAAAACACTCGAGTCAACCTATTAATGCATATCGATATCGATAAACAGACTCGTGTTTTAATACCCTCGAGTCAACCTATTATCGATAAACAGACTCTCGTGTTTTAATACCCCTTTTAAAATGACAGTTGCATAAACTACTATAATCATAATCATCCCCAAATAAATAGTTCACCTCAGTCCCGTAGTAACGCGGCCAGGTCGTTGACCTCGTCGCGATGTTCCCGCATGTACGCGTGCGCTTCCCACAGCATGGTAACTAGGCGGTCGTCAGCGCGCTCGTCCATCGCCACGTCCGCGGACATGTGCGGCGAGAAACGGAAGTACGGCGCCCCCAGGGAGCTGCACCAAGCGCGCGCGCGCTCCACCACGCGACCGTCCGATTGAGTAGCCTACGTTACAACAATGCTACATCTTTAGTCCGTCTCATATAGGCTTGCTGAAAAAGTAGCGATGTATTGATACATCGATATTTTGAATTCAATATATCGATATTTTTAACCGATGTATATTGATCCGATGTATCGAAATATCGATACAAAATATCCAGTATCGAAAACGATTTTTTTTTTAAATTCTTATGGCAATGATATTCCGCTGAAACCCGAAACTATAAAAAACCTAAAAAAACTTTGGTTTGGCTGATATTTTTGTTTGATATCTTAAATAGGTCTTAAAGTTAGAAGATAGCGTTTTAGTTCTTGATATTTTTGTAATTTTGTCTAATCAAAAAGGAATACTGGTAAAATACTTTCATGTTTCTTTCGATTTAATCGATATTTTTCCTTTGATATATCGATGCTAATATTGATTTTAGTAAATATCGTTTTTTTTCACTTTCGACTAAAATACATGAACATGCTGAGAGTAAATGCTAAGGAAATTAGCGTGATAATTAATGAATTAATTTATTAACGCCCTAAGTACATAACAATGAGCCTAAGAGCGCGTTTAAATTGAGAGCTATAGTAAACAATAATTCATTAAAATTTTATTCTAATACATGTGAAGTAAAAATAAATTTTACATCCCTTCACTAAAATTTGTGCTTACATTTATTAACATTATTATCCTTATGTAAAAAACATATATATTTATTACTTTTATACCAATTTTTTTTACCAAAAAAAAAGCCAATTTAAAATATCGACTAACTAAACTATTGTTAATAATACACGATCATGTTTAACATGCTACTAGAATAAATTGTTTTTTAAAGTCAAACACATTTTGTTTTGATACATTACGTTACGACTGCAGAATACATTATATATTAACGCAGCAATAGATGATATCAATTTGAGTAAAACACACTAGATTAAGATATCAATACCTAACGTAAATGCAACGTAAGTAACGTAATTGCCACGTCTGCGGACATGTGCTGCGAGAAACGGAACTACGACACGCTCAAAGAACTACACCACGCCCGCGCCCGCTCTTTTTACCTGATCGACTAACAGCCCACCAATCGCTGACACCCCCAAAGCTAATCTTGCTGTGTCCCATATGCTCTCCGGTTTGAAAACATCAATGTCTTTTAATTTTTTCACTGGTATTAAACCTGTAAAAGTAACATTTCAGATTATTTACTATAAGTTAGAGTAGTTTTATATTATTAGGAAAAAATTTTGCAAATTTGTTAAGATATCTTAAATATGGCTAAGACATATTAATTTTCAGTCAACTGCTCTAAGTTTCAAACGTCATTCTTAATATCGTAATGAATCTCTTTTTCATTTAAGATAGTGCCATAATAGGGGCAGGGGCGTATCCACACTAATATAATGTTTAAGTTTGTTAAACCTATCTTTTACTATTTTTTTATTGATAATAAACCAATCACATGGTGTAGAATATACAAAACCATGTAACAGATTTAACTATAAGTGTAGAACAGTAAGTCAGGGCAGTGTATTTTTAAAAACCTTTAATAGTTTAAAGTAACTTAGACTAAGTCTATGTTTTCCATACCTGTACCACAAGATACGACAACTTTTAGATTTGTCTTCTTCGCTTCCTGAAACTCCCCAACGCCGTTCAAAGCCAATCTAAGCTCCGTTAACTCAGTAAGTGCATCTAATGTAGGATTGTTGCCAATCAGTCCCCCATCTAAGTATCTGTTTTCAAAGATTATTGAAAGACATTACATACTGAACTCTTTGCATTTGATATAAGAGTGTTATTGCAAAAAAGGGTTTAAAACATAATTTTATTCTTTAAAATATTTTAATTATCTTGTTTATTGTTTGTCTAGATAATATGTGATACAAATCAATTAATACTTTCATAGTTAGTAACTAAAATAGTTTTAAAAATGTATTTTGATGACCTTTCTATATTGTATCGGATCTGAGTGTTGTGGTCCCTTCTGATATTTTTAAGTTGCTAAGCAACTTTCCCCATTGCGAAAGTTTTTTAACAACTGTAACGCAGACCAAGCGCGCAACCGTTGCCATTCTTTGAGTAGTCTTATAAATTATATTTATACGTTAAAAATGTTACCTGCCCGAGGCTCTAAAATAGGAAGGCGCAGCCCCGGAAGCCCTAGCGGCTTGCCACACCAATTGTTCGGAGGGAGGCGGCGGTGCGGGTAGGGATACAACGGATACTTGATCCCCTGCCTCCGCTCGAGGACCTCAAGATAAAGGATAAAGTAAATAACTAAAAACAAATTGCTCGAGCATAAAATCATAACAAACACTGCTAAAAATGTGCAAAAGACTTTATTAATACCATTAAATTAATAAAGTATTTTGCCCATTTTGCGTAACTAATTAATTACATTCTGAAATATGAATTTACAAAATAAAGTTGTGCGTAAAATTTAACGACAAAATCAAGTTATCCTTAATTAATAATTAAAAATTGATTTTTTATATATGTATATTCTATTAACAATGTCAAACCAGAGAGAAATCGTTAACTGATCGATTATATCGAAATTTAAGTTAAAAAATAATATTTCTTTTAGCTATTTGGGTGGATCGCCTGAACATAGATGAAAACACGGTCAATAGCAATAATAACTGCTTGAAAAGTTTGTCAGTTCTGTTGGGTCTTAGGAAGCTCAGTAGTTAGGGCAGTGGCCCGGATTACGAAAGGTTATGGGTCCAGTACCATCTCAGGATGCGTGGGACTGGTGATTTTTATAAGTGTTTTTCATTAAAAATATTTATCAATATAGCATGGTTAATGCAAAATTGATCAAAATATAACGAATGAAAACTTATTTACACATCTACTATTTAAATTATGCGCTTCGGCTATATTCGTCAAGCTTCGGCAATCCTAATGTATTTTAAAGATATCTATATAGAGTTGTTATTACATAATTAATCATTTCGCTTAAATTTAAATTAGCCAATTTAAAAATAAAAGTATACTATGTTTCTTGCCATCAGCTGATACCAAAATGAAAACCCCAGATTAAAGAAAATCGAATTATGTAGGAATAAATTAAGTACCTATATTCAAATAAGGTAATTTGGCGTACTACAGCTCTATACAATTCTTAATACTGAAATATTGCGTGCTGTCACTTCCATGACTGTCGAGGTACTGACGAGTTTTGGCGGCTTAAACGACGATCACACATTGGTTTCTTGATCGGTTAAATTCGTGAACACGAAATATACCGAGACGCATAATTTAATTAGTATATGTGTACCTAGTATAGACTCAGAATTCATTATAAATACTTGAATAAAAATAAAAACTACTTACTGGCAGTGCCATTATAGGCGTCTAAAATCTCTTGAGCCGATTGATAATTCCTGAATATGTGAAGATCTACTGGTTTCCTGTCCGCTAACACCGCTAGGATCATCAACTTTGGATGCTTTATGTCCGCCATTACTGTCTCTGTACCTGTTTTGATATGTTTATCTATAGTACAATGAAATTTATCGAACCGTTTTTAGGTTTCATATACGTCTATAAAAGTTCACATTACTTTAAAGCAATATTACCAACTCAAATTTAGAATATTCATTAGACCTGAAAATCATCACTAAAACTTAATGAAAGTTTATGCAAAGAAAGGTGTTAATCTCTAAAAAGTTAAGTTGAAAATTGATTGCAGAAAATGGATCTTAAGTAGTTATTTTGTTTGCTGTTATAAACATACTTTCATGTTATAAATATATAATAATATGAATAAAGAAGTTTTACACAACAAGGCTACTTTTTACTGGTAATTTGACTAATGATGACAATTATGTGGCTCAAACTTAAGTTTTAATCCAACCTAATTGTAAATACATATACAGGAGTAGGTATAATTATATATCTCTGCTTACACGTGACTATGGAATATCATTGAAACATACCCAAGTTTAATATATCTTATAGACCTCACAACAAAATAATAATAATATTTTTATGCGTTTTTGTATAAGGGATTGGTTCCCTTATAAAAACCGCATAAAAATAATATTATCTTGTAAAAATCATCTAATTTTGTCATCTACAGTCAAACTCACCCAAGCAATCCTTAAGTATATTCTCTAAAGCTTCAGAAGGATAAGGCCTCATTCCAACGAATGCTAATTCCTTTAATCTGAAGTACAATCTCTGACAGTCCCTCAGGGACTTGCCACATGCCAAAGCGAGGGCAAGTATACCCCCTGTGCTTGTCCCCGCGACCCAATCGAAGCAGGAAATAATGGGCTTGCCTAAAGCTTCTTCGAGTGTTAAAAGTACTTGGACTAGTACTAAACCTCGGATTCCACCGCCATCTAGGCAAAGTAACCTGCGCAAATTGTAATAACAATAATAATATAGTACATTACATGGGACACATTACAAAGAAGCAAAATAACATATACAAAAGGCCTAATTTATAATAGTAATGTCTTTCTGATTATCCTTGTTGAAAAATAAAATTATAAACAGAGTAGGGGTGCAAGGTGCCAGCAATAACTAGATATTCTAGAACTTCTTGTCAATTATATTTACTACTAGCTTTCCGCCAGCAGCTTACCCGCGTGGTTCCGAGGGAACTGTTTATTGCGATATCGATTCATATCGTGACATGGATATATTTAGAATGACGACTGGGTAAAAAAAATCTATCTAGTCAGTCAGTTACATAATTGAAAAATATAAGATATATTTAATGGTTGTAATATGTATTTTTTACGCCAATTTAACAAGAATTAGCTTAGATAAAAGGCATTAAAGTTGAGGGGTGGCGGCTCGCCACGTCACAGTTTTCTAGAAAATATACCAAAGCGTGACGTCACGTGACATTTTAACTCCATGTATCAACGTAATTTAATGATTACGAAAAAAAATTAAAATAGGTGTTCAGTTATTATTAAAACTAAAATAAAATTTTTAACAATCTACCTCAAGGACAAACAAACAAAATCAGTCGTCATCCATATTACAATGACAAATTGAATAGTAAACAATGGTTACTATGATAAAGTTTTAATTCCCTATACAAACTTCCACTCCCATTTCATCCCTTTATTTTCTGTTCTTCGGAAAAAAAATATAGCCTATGTTCACCACCTATGATGTAGCTTCCCGTAGGTGAAAGAATTTTAAAATTGGTCCAGTTATTTCGGAACCTATTAAATGCAAACAAACATAAAAACAATCAAATATTTATTACTAGTATAGAAGTATAGATAATGGTTTAACAAATTGAATTTATATTTTTAATAGGGTTTAATAACGGGCTTGAATACTGTATACTTTTAATTTAGCATTGACAACATTCTGCACAAAACTTTGCAGAATCTGCTAATATTATAAACAGGTAAAGTTTTCTCTTCGAAAATAATAAACCAATCATGAAAATTCTTTCACCTACGAAAAACTACACTAAACGTGGGTGGCATAAGTAATAATTTACGCGGGCGGAATCACGGGGTAACAACCACTACATATATAAACCACCTGCCAACTTTTTGGTCATCGGTAAAACCCGACGCCTTCTCGATGCCGGCGACGGTGAGCATATCGTTGATGACTTTCCTGGCGGGTGCGCGGGCAACGGGCGGCGGCGGCACTCCGTTATACTCGCCGCGGGAGGAGCAACCAGGTCTACATCCAGACATATCACCAGAACACCTGGTGGGGAAAACACGATCTATTCTCAATCACTGATAATATTCAACGCTGTAGTCACCATAACCGAGCAAAAATGGAAACAAGCGTAACATATTATCAGCTTATTTTATTTGATAATTTTTTGCAATGGAAAATTTTCTTAATTAAAAATGTTTCAATAATCCACTTTGTCCCTGATACATTGAGATATGGGTAGTTTAGTGGTTACAGCAGTCGCTCGGATTGCGAAAGGTCGTGGTTTCTAATCCCATCTCAGACTACCAGGGACAAAGTGGATTTTTAAGCGTTTTTTATTAAGAATATTATCAAGTGATTTCTCGATAGGCCAAAAAAAAAAGAGATGGAAGCTTGGCCAAGGCTCACGTGTATAAGCAACACGCTGGGCTCAATTACGTTTCAAATCGCATTGCGATCAAACGATTTATTTTACCGTTTTTATGAGGGCAAAGGAAGCTACACTAGAAAGTGGAAAAAGTGGCACGTAGCGTTACATAACGTTGAGAGGTCAAGTTATATTTAAATTTACTTTATGGGTGGAAATGGTGGGCGAAGAAATACCATGGTATGCTCTCGAAAATTGAGATTTTTGAGTTATCTTTCTTTAAATACGAAACAATGTTACACAAACTAACCTCTTTGCACCCACAGCGTGTAGCACAAACAAAATCTTGTCATAAATACTGCTAGACATTTCTATTGGTACACAATGTCTTGCTGTGTAACCCTCATTGTTTCTCAACTCCAAATTAGCTCCGAAAACAACTAAAGCCTGTACTATAGGTATATTCGTCTGCTTCACAGCCAAATGGAGAGGCGTATTGCCATCCTTATCACCTATAGAGTTTTCCGCACCCCTTGACAATAATGCTATCACACATTCTAGTCTTCCACGCAACACCATTATATGTAAAGCGGTGCGTCCATCGAAATTAAGTGCGTTTATATCACAGTTCTTGTCGACTAGAGCTTCAATCACTTCTCTAGATATAGCCCAGTGTAAGGGCGTGCCTCCGTGTTTCATGTCTTGTTGGTAAAGTTTTGGTTGGTTGTCTTGAAGTAATTCGCCTACAATACCTGTTAATTCATGGAAATGTTGAATTAAACACCTACTTACCTATATTATGAGAAGGTAAGATTATATTTTCTATCGGTTAACTCAAATAGTACTGGACCAATTCTAAAAATTCTTTGGCCAATATCAAAACATATTAGAGATTTCTACTAGACATCATCTTGCTATTATAGTAATTATTGTAAATAACTTATTTTGGCCAGTTTGTGACATACACAATTTATACAGTTAATAGCTCGCCAGAGGCTAAATTGCGTTTCATAGGCAGCTTTTCTGACACAGTTTTTTTCACATCATTTAAGTTCACTACATCAAAAAATAACAACATTGATTCATCAAGGCACTAACAATATTCGGAAGTTAAGTGAATAATGCAATGAGACAATGCAATTATTGAAACGCCATTGAAGTGCCAGATCAGGTTCCGTCAAATGTCTTCAATCGATTTTGAACCTTAATCTACGTTAAAAGGTTTTACAGTAAATGTAATTTATAATATAATAAACCGTGATAGTGCTCGAAAATCCCGAAAATCATGCTAATAAATTACCGGGCAAAGTGCTAGTAGATCTCTTAGCTGCAGATAGATTGACATCGGCGCCCGCTAGCAATAAAGATCTGACGCAGTCCGGTGCGTTTGCGAGACATGCCATGTGTAATGGTGTATATCCTTGTTTATTGTACACGTTCAAAGATGAAGCCGCCTTGCCTGCCAACACCTACACGATATAAATTAATATTAGACAACATTACGTATAGACCGAGAGCACGTAACAAAAATGTATAATTAATCAGTAATACATAGTAACAAGTATTCAGAGTATAGATTACTCAATACCCAGTGCGGAGGTCAAGTGCTGGAAAACTTTGTGGTGATGTAGCGGAACAAACTTCTACCGATTGCTGAATTTGCTTGTGCTTGGTTCATTAAATGAAAGTCTGAGGATTTAGTTATGAATTAACTACTAACAATTTAATAATAAATTACCTTTCTACCATAACAAAACTCTTTTTCGGAGCTCATTTTCACATTAACTTCTGAGATCTGGTGAATAGCCGTGTTTCATGAATCTGAGTAGTTTATTTTACTTTTTATATTAAGAATGAGTTTTTTGGTAATTTTAAAATACTAAAAAACACCTTTATTTTGTTTTTATTATAATTTACCGTACTTGAAAATGCGCAGTCACCACAAGATTGACACAAAATGCTCATTCTCAAATTAAGTAGGTGGCTGTTATCACTTATATTATTGAAATCAAAACAACAGACACAGTAAGTTCAATCTAATATGACGCATTATAAATCTTCGTTTATGCAGAACAGATTTTCGACGATGACGTTACGATGATAACTTATAGCGAGACTTATTTCAATAACTATATAGTTTAAAATAAATTTCATTAAGTGTATGTCTCTCTTACACTAAGCGCACTCAGGCGCTTGATTATTGCTGGATCTTCCGATGGCTTGATACTTGAATTCAGGCTGGTCAAATTTGGCGCGCTTCGAAATAAAATCTACGCAGATGTAGCTGGGACCATCAGCTTAACGTGCCTTTCGAAGCACGAGATAGTAAATTTTTAGTCACCCATCCCATGATCGACCATTGCGTAAGTTGAACTTCTGCATAACGCACTAATTACGGTACCAAGCTCTTCTAATTTAAGAACTAGTAAATATACTTCTATTCATCTATTATTGATCAACTTACGTTAATGATCTCCTTGTTACTAGCGGCTGCGTAATGGAATACGGTGTTTCCATCACGGTCTAACACGTCCAAAGAGCAGTTCAATGACACGAGGCTTTGGACCATTCGTAAATTGCAACTTTTAACAGCAACCTAAAATAAAAATTGTACGAGGGTCAAACTGAAAGTTCTTAGAACTGGCCACTTATAAACAATATAATAAAAAAATAATTCTAAAATTTGAAAATATAACTCTTTGCCAATATTACTGAGTATATATTTCATTCATTTGTCATTTGTTTTACGATTTGGCGGCAAATTGAAAATTGTCTGTGTCACGTCATCATGAATTTAACACGAGAAAATTTTCGTGCAATGATTTTTTATGACTTTCGATGTCATTTAAGTCAACAAGAAAGTTATGATAGACTACGATTGGCCTTTCACGATGAAGCCCCATCTCG
This sequence comes from Diatraea saccharalis, assembly GCA_918026875.4. Classification (NCBI taxonomy): domain Eukaryota; kingdom Metazoa; phylum Arthropoda; class Insecta; order Lepidoptera; family Crambidae; genus Diatraea; species Diatraea saccharalis. The sequence continues at coordinate 12,838,072 of OU893337.1, forward strand.
TGCGACTGTTTACAACTGGTTTAATGAGTTTAAACGTGGTCGCACTAATCTCACTGATGATTTACGTGAGGGACGGCCTTCTACGGCGACGACTGAAGATAACATCTGTGTTGTGCGGCGTATGATAGAGACTGACAAAAGAGTGACCTATCAACAGATTCGGACAAGCTTAGGCATCGGTATGAGTCAAGTGCACAAAATCCTCCACGAACATTTAGCGGTCAGGAAGCTTTGCGCCCGGTGGATACCTCATAATTTGACTGAGGCTCAAAAACTCCATCGTGTGGATTGGTGTCGTAAAATGATTGAAAGATTTAACGGAGGTGACTCAAATGCTGTGTTCGACTTACTAACAGGTGACGAAAGCTGGATTTACTGTTATGATCCTAAAACCAAAAGACAATCTGCTCAGTGGGTGTTTCCTTTCGAGGAGTTGCCAACTAAAGTGAAGAGAGATCGAAGTGCGGGAAAAAAAATGGTGGCCTCGTTCTTTGGAAGGATAGGTCATTTTGCAACAATTGTGTTAGAGGATCAAAAAACAGTTTCTGCAGAATGGTACACTACCAATTGTTTGCCACTTGTCTTGGAAAAAGTTCGAGAGAAACGACCTCGCAGTAGGATCCTCCTTCACCACGACAACGCCTCGTCGCACACCGCCAAGCGAACGATCGACTATTTGGCGACATCAAACGTTGAATTACTGGGTCACCCGCCGTATAGCCCCGACCTCGCGCCTTGTGATTTTTATTTATTTCCAAAAATTAAAGAAAAACTTAAAGGAAAGCGGTTTATGAATGCTGAAGAAGCGGTGGCTGCGTATCGCGATGCCATTGAAGAGACCCCTAAGGACGAGTGGGCAAAGTGCTTTTCCCAGTGGTTCCATCGCATGCAGCGGTGTATTGACGTGAATGGACAATATTTTGAAAAGATATAATAAAACTAATAACTGGCTAATGTAATCAGTTTTTGATTTTCTAAGAACTTTCAGTTTGACCCTCGTAATGTCATTCCTATATGCATATTGTTATTATTAGAATGTATCCCATTTCTTTAAAAGGCCACTTAAAAGAAGAACATAGCTGATCGAAAAGAATCTTTATACTTAAATAATCATTTATAAATCTGTTATCGATTTAGGTAGGTTACATAAATATCGATAAAAGACTGTACATCAGGTTACCATAATAGATCTATCATTTATATAAAGACAAAAAAGGTTTACAATAAAAGGAAGTTGAATACGTATTGTACTATAAACGACATGAATTGCCAAATTTCATCGCTCTAAGTCATTAGGAAGTACGCACACTACCAAATTTGGACTTCCTTGAGATTGTCGATAAACGGCATCATCTTTGTTTTACGTTAATATGAGTTTTATTTTTTCAGTTTCAAGGAAATATAGACCTAGTATATTCTTTTAATTCCAACACCACGCATTCCTGAAATTAAAGTTCATGGCAGAAAGACTTATAGAGGACAACAAATTGATCCTATATTATTATTATCATTCGTATTTTAAGGGGCTATACAGTTCCGTATGGAACTTATATACTTTAGCAGAATACCAATGCAATGGGTGTACCCATTGCTTACGCTGAGCTGAGGTCAGTTTTGACAGCACACAACATTACACTTTAAATTCTTGTATGTACTAATTGTTTATTGTCTTGTTTGTTTTATACTGGGTTGTGTTGTATGTTGGCAAAATAAATATTTTATTATTATATAAGTGATCCTATAAATAAGGGTAGAGAGCCCCGTAAAAGTCAAAAAGAACACCGTAGCACATCAATTATCTCCTTATTTAAAATTGAATCACATTTTTTACACACACCTTATGGCTAAGTTGAGTGTCTAACAGGAAGGAAGGAAAAAAAACATGGCGTGCACTAGAATACAGCACAATTTATGAAATATTATATAACCAATTATGTAAACATTAATCTAAGTCTGCATCTTTATTTATTTACTAACTATTCCTACGACTTCATCCGTGTGAAGCTTAAGTTACTCCTTATTACATAAGCTATCTACCAGTAACAGTCCCATTAAAATCGATCTAGCTGTTTCAGAGATTAGCTGTAACAAACAGACGGACAAAAAAAAATATTGGTATATGAAACGTGTATTCATACTTTTTATCCCACTAAACAGTTCCCTAAGGACCATGCGGGCAAAGCCGTTGGCAGAGAGCTAGTCATAGTATAAATGCTAATATTTATATTATGCTTTTATTATTATTATAGTCAAATAATAATAAATAATTAATTGCATTGCGTATGTACTTTATTTGTGTAACAGATGTGTTTGAAAATTGACTAAGTAATAAATAATGAATAATTTTCTTTTGTCTATCCCTCATTAAGAATTTAAATAACGTATTTACTTATTTTTCGCGTACCCAATACATAACGACGATACACTTGAGTCAAAATACCTAATTATATTTTCTTCATAGTTGTGACGTAGCAAGCCCCCACGTAACTCTAACGTCTCTAACGCATAGTCTAAAGCATAGTCATTTGCTTACTTAGTCTATACCTAAATTTATACAAGGATTAACGATAAAGAGTTAATTGACAATGACCTTAGTATAGAAATATCACAGATAACAAATACCTACAGGACTACTGTTTGATACATTCAACTACTATATAAATACAGCATTTATCAATGTCTATATTTATCGAATGTAAATAAATCGAAGATAACTACGATTTAAACGTCATTATACAATTTTAAACAAAAACACAATTGTTATCGATAAGTTAAAATAAGTAAAAGGGGAGGGCAAATATCGCCCAACAAGTACTAAAGGAGTTGGACTATCGTTGCGGACTAATATGCTTTAACGGATGCAATGATCACAGTAAAAAAGCCAAGAGTATTTAGAATATCAAACACAATTTGGTAGTTGGATAAAATCATAATAAACAGAAGGCATTTTGAGCGGCATATGAAAAGAGTCTGAAATATAAACCATTAATTCCATAACATAATTGAGTTGAATTTAACATGACTTGAATATTCTACACAACTTGCTCATCATAAAAAATAAAGATTAGATCATTTGTTTGCAGTAAATAAAACTAATGGACCGATTTTAAATATTGCTTTACTTACAGGAATCTACATCATTTGCGGGTGACATAGACTACAATTTACAACAATGAAATCATGAGAAAACAGTTAGTTAAATATAAAGCCCAATAAATTGGATAAATTAGAAAAAATACAGGTATACTTATAGTTATATAAAGAAATAGGTGAAAATGCTAATGCTAATCCTCTCTTATAGCTTGATTACATTGGTCCGCATCCATGTGTGGTTGGTCATTGTTTTATTGGCCAAGAGAGCGCAAAGGTCAATCACACTCTAAGTGTTGATCACATCAGCCATTGTAACTGAGCTAGTATTGAATTAATATGAGCTATTATATATATTATCTTCGAATTTTCGAAAATACTAAGCCATATTTTTGAAATAATATTAGAAATTCTATACCTATATTAGAGAAATACTTGAAAGATTTTTAAATCTTTTATAATTTAAAGTTTGTACTCTGGCTACTAGCAAAATCCAACTGGCAATATTTTACTTTAAAGTTAAATTGTAAAAAAATCTACTTAGATCAATAAACATATGGCAACTCCAAGTATTATAAAGAAATTGTGATAAATACTTACCATAACTGGGGTAGTACCCGATAATGGGTCTGTGTCATCTATGTGGCTTTGTATCTCTGGATCATTGAATAAGTCATGAGGCCCTAAATGGGCTACTAAATGAGCTATAGTCCAAGATCTATGTTCGGATAACACATCACATAATTTTTGAAGACTGGGAACAGTACACTGTAATAAATAATATTATATATTATGCAGATAAGAAGAGAAATTTAATGGTAATGATCTAAAAATCTTTCTTATATTAGAAGAGTGGAAAATCATTTTCTAGTTTATTGCTAACAATCATACAACAATTTTGCATTTTGTTAATTCCAACAGTAACTCATACGAGTTTCTCACCTGATTTCTGAATTGAGAATTTAAAGTAAAGCACATCTCAAACTGTACTTAAGCCATCTTAAATGTCATTAAACAGGTGTTTATTTCTGATTTTTTTTTTTTTTAATTATCAGTTGATAGCAGTTCTATAAAACAAGGACATATTGTGATTTGAAATGTAAAGAACCTAAGTTATTGATAATAATAAGTTGAGATTTTGTACTTTTTGCAATTCAGAAACCGACCATATATGTTTTATAATCAAATTGACAAATAATCTATCTTATTTCTTTCTGAAAGAACTAATCCTCAATATGCTATATATTATATCTATTTACTTTAAATTTAAAACTACAAGCATGACTGATACTTGTGCCTTCAAAATTCAATTGTTAAATTAACATATTGACATGGTGTACATAATGTCTGTCATACCTCCTTTGTTATCTTGATGTATAATGGTATTCTCTCCTTATAAGTAATAAACCTTTCTTCTGCTTCTTCTTGGTTTTCTGATCTAAACAAGCTGCAATTAAAACAATTATCAAAGTTTAAGGTTAATTTATTACTCTCCTAATTTTAATGTAGCTGTATGTTGAAGGGTTGCCCCTTACAAGAGTATAATTTACAGCAGGTATGGGCAACCTTGGACATGTTGTAGGCCAAAATAAATTTTTTACTATAGATATCAGACATGAAATAATACAATAATGTTATTATAAATTAGGTTTCTCAAAATGACATTTTTGCCGGCTGTTGCCCACTGTGGATTTACACTAACAAAGTAATTAAAACAACACTTCTGAAATCCAGTTTTAATAATTTCCAAGTAGTCTTAATTTATGCTTTAATATTAGATATTGTCACATAGTGTGGGCTTCACCACTTATGTGATAATAATGTTTAGATGACCCCTTAAGAACAATCATAATAAGTTGATTTATTTAACAGAACTAGCAATCTCTTTAAAACATTATAGTTTACACCCTGACTCATTCATCATTATGGAATGAACAAAGGTCATATTCAATCAATCATATCGGGGACAAAGATTATTTTACTGAGACAATTTGATATTTATAACAGACAAACTTCTAATTAGGAATTATTATGAGTAAAATAATATATGATAATGATTATTCAAGACATCATACTAACCTGTACACATGATGCAAGCTTTCAGTAAACGGTTTGTGTAATATAATTTCAAAGAATCTTTCCTTGGTATTTTTCGTATCTGGAGGTATTTTCGGGGCATATAGTATCATAGAATCTTCCCTGTAGCGGACCGGTCTTGAAATATAGTTGTCAGATCGAACTTCAAGGACTTTCGACGGAGACTCTTCCGTGCCAAGAAGGCCACGAAAAACTATGAGGAATTTTCAAATAAATATAAATAACATTGCCATCACAATTTAAACAAAAAACTAAAAGAAAGTAGGTACTTACATGAATTCAACATTTTCCTTTAGTGTGCCTACAATATCTATGAAAACAAAACACTTGATACAAATTATTGATAGATCGTTTCTTTAACAAATTTAGAGAGAACTTCAAGTTTCAAAGAAATATAGTCCTCCCGTAATGTATTATTTAGGTAAAATAAAAACAAGTCAAAAGCTCAACCTTGGAACACAGCACTAAAACAAGAGGTATAAATCACAGACCAACACTCAAAGAACTGGTTATATGCACATAGTCTTTACTAAGAGGTCCCTTTTGACACATGTCCCGTAAATGAGACACTAACAAACAAATACGATAACGGATTACTCGACAATCGATTATAATGTGAGATACCAATGTGGAAGTATTTAATAAAAAAGAAAGAACTAAAAAAGGCAGCTCCACTAGATGGCGACCCTAGCAAAAGTTGATTTTTGCAGGAAACGAATGGACCAAAGACAGTAATTTCCGTTACTTTTAACGAACATATTAAAAAACTGAAATTTTAAAAGTTCGAACTTAGATACCAATACAAATACGAAAACTAAAAATAGAATATGTACTGTTTATTGAGTTTTGAAAATTAATTTACTTTTAAACACGAAAGAAAACCGGAAGGGTTGTCATGGAGAAATAAAGAATGTACAGTAGCGACATCTAGTTATATTTTGGGAACTATTTTTTTTTAATAGTTCTTCATTGATTTTATTGTCAATTTTGTGCTCACACAGAACGATTAAGTGGGCGGGGTCGTACGACCATCCATATGCCCAAAACGGTCATATGAACGTCATGTTACTCAAATTTCCAGTTTATTATCTGCACAATGTCATAGTGGTCTATGGTGCCTCGAAAAATACGAAAATATGCCGAATAGTGCCGTTATTACGAGTCGTTTGCATAATGAAAATGTAATTCTGAAAAAAGGAGAAATTTCATTTCATCGGTAAGTAAAAAATATTGGTTATATAACAGTAAATCGAGATATAATCACATTTTTTTTTCCGTGAGATTATGTCAGTTGTTAACATTGTTAACGATAGCTCTAGATAAAGGATTTATGATAAAAACTGGGATTTAGGGAACCAAAATAAGAAGACCAGGATAGAGCTGAGTGACAACTATATTTTTTGACATGGAAAACAAAAATACGTACAAAATCAATAAAAAAGTAAAAAAGGCTTCAAAAAGGATGGTTGGTTGGTTCAAGGTTGGTAACAAACATAGTGCTTGCAGATATCGATAAAATGCTATCGATAGTACTTAACCCTAATATTATGAATGGCAATCAATTTAAATGCAATTATAACATTAAATCTATTAAGATAAATAGTTAACAGAATTTTTTTAGAGATTTGTATGTTTTTGCTACATAATAGTGTTAATTTGTTACATAATAGTTGCCGCCAATTGTTACATAATAGTGTTAATTTACTATTAAATTTTGTAATTCATTGTGTAATGTGAACAATAAAGAGTTTTGTATTGTATGTTTCAGTTTTCCTAGAAACCCCGACATAAAAGAAAAGTGGATTGACGCGTGATAGAAATGGTCAATGGTTTCCTTCTAAAACTAGTTACATTTGTTCAACATATTTTTCTGTAAATGATTTCATTAATATTAAATAATATGATAAATTACTTACAAATTTATAATGAAATATTATGTATCACATCTAATTTTCTGATTATATAGTCAAATTAAATGTTATATTGGGATATTATTGAAATATAGTTTCAATGAGACATCTTTGTTATTATTTTCCATTCTTAATATATTGTGCTTCATATAATACCTAGTTAGTAAAAAAAATATGGATCATTAAATATACAAAAAAAAGAATTAGCTAGGTATCAAAAAATAAAACTATGACTATATAATAGAAAAAAAGGCTAATTCAAATTATAAAAATCTAGCCCCCAAAGGGCCAAATTATCATCACTGTCACCTGCTCTTGATATGTGACTCCGTTGCAGCCTACTTCTGATTAAAACTGACAAAAATCGCAGTTACTTTGGCACTTTAGCAAGATAGGAATTGGTTTAATTGATCGAGCCGTTTCAAGTGAAAGTTGATTACTATCATTGTGAAGTGATTACATACATATGGTATTTATTTTCATTGGATTTTTTTTCATGATTATGCGAAATGATAAATTAATAAATTATTTTATTATATTAACCCAATATATCAATGATTTTCTGATTATCGATATCAAATTGTGAATCACAGGGCACTTCACTATTTCAGTGTTGACAGAAGCGTAAAATTCTTTGCATTATATATTGAAAAATTGTTTTAATGCAGATACGTCGTGCAATAACATTTTTATGTAATGAAACATGTATTTCAAATGTTTACACATTAACTTATTTAATATCCGCGCACAAAATATAATATTTAGAACTAACAAAAGTAATTGTGCAAATTTTTATTATAGCTAGCCATACATTTTGTGTATTACTGTAAAATCACCTGTATTAATAGGCTAGTATATACTAATTTTGCTGAAACTTTTGTAGCCAATGGAAGCATCGCTCTCTTTGTGAGCTGAATAGGTGAAATTTTATGTCTGTGTGATATCTGGCACGCGCGGTCCTAGTACTAATGTTAGTATGTTATCATTCTAACCTTTTTATCTATTCTGTGCTCACACAGGTCACATGTTATTTTTGCACTACATAATATCTTTACCAACACAAATTTTGAATTTCACCTGGAACTAACACGATTTCCAGAAGTGAAAACAAACAAAAATATGCAAAACAATTTAAAAATAATACTGCTGCGGTACATAATATGTTATTGTTTCAGCTCAAGTAAATGATCATAAATATTTCTTTATTATAATTAAAATTGCAGAATATTAATTTTAATATTGTTACTTTTAAACTTTCATCATATTTTATTAGATCAATAACAACAATTTACTTCTTGATATACCGCAAATAATGACAACTAAAGTTGCATTTACTTTTTTCGTTCGATGATAAATAAAAACATTGTTTTATTTATATTTAAATGGGTATTTTTGTAGTATACGATAACTAACTTGAACTTAAAGGAAAAGGTAAAATAGTACCTAGTTTTGATACATAAAACATATTCTTATGAATTGTTAGTATTGATATTAGTTATATGATATTAGTAATTGTACTCGACATGAACTAAAAACGAATAATGTATGAGAAATTACGCTATTAACTTGGCCACGACACTATATTAAAGAAAAAAAGGATCATGAACGCAACTGTTGGAACGTTACGTAGTAAAAAAAACGTTTAATTTGTAATGAAAAATGCTTAAAACATCCACTTCGTCCCTGGCACTCTGAGATGAGACTCGAATCCATGACCTTTCGAAAGCCGGGCGACTGCTCTAACCACTGAGCTACCCAGGACCTAACAGGACTGATTAATTTTTCAAGCACTTGTTACTTTTCGCTATTAAAGCGCGTATTTTCATCGATGTTCAAGCAATCCATCCAAAAAGCCGAAAGAAATATTTAAACTATCGATACATATGAAAATTTGTTCATATGTATTCATATGAACAAATATTCATATGAAAATTATTCTATATATTTTTTTCGCTATAATTATTAAAATATTCTCAAAGTGCCAGGGATAAAGTAGATGTTTTACGCATTTTTCATTTAGAATATTTTTCAGTATAGCATTGTTAATGCAAAATTGATAAAATATAATAAATTTATACTTTTTATAATTTATAGGTATATCAATCATTCTTAAAAAATGTTTGAGTAGCAACGCACTAAGCAACGCATTTATTTAAAAAATATGTTATCTTTGTAATCAAATTACTTCATAATAATTTATCTCCTATTACGTAGATACGTACAACGTTACGTTTTATCTTCTTTTTGAAGTGACAAAGGGACCTCTTATTTTGTAAATATTGTAACGTTTTCGCTTTGAACAGCCATACAAGCAGTGGCGTGGCGTGAGTGTCTGCCACCCGGGGCGGAAGTCAATTTTGCTGCCCCTCTTAATTAGGTATTTTATATAATTATACTATATATTTTAAAGAATTTTTCGACAAGAACTGTCATCGTTATTTTGCATTATACAGGTTAGAGGTTAGATTTGACTGCACGATTGGAAGAGTGGTTTAGTTGTCGCCATGCAACTGCCCGCGAATCGAGTGTTGTGGTTCAATCCCCACAAAGGATAATGTTTCGTGTGATTTACAAATAATTGTTCTTAGTCGGAGTGTACTTTGTCCCTCGCAACACAGGTCTTGTATCCTACAGAGCGGGCTTGTCTTTTAAGAAACAATAAAAGATTTGAAATAAAAAAAAAATAACTAAACTGAAAATCCATGAATAAAACTTTCTTTGAATTGTCAAAGCATCACGTAGTTTTTTAAAGGGACGTGATAAACAATATTCAACTTTATATATATGTATAGTAGATGTCATTCTTGCTGATTATCAGTCATAAACGATCCAATTACAAAATAAAATACGGAGAATCCCCATAAGTCAATATAGATGGTGTTACCATTCGCTACAAAATTAATTTAAAGAACGAGTATTCTCAGAATATGAATTGGTTCAAATATTTAAAACGTATATTTTATTGTTTACTGCAAAATTTTAAAACATTTATTGTATAAATAGACTTGATTTTGTTAAAAATACAAAGCATAAGAAAAGAGCAAGTAAATCGCACGCCGGCTTATTTTCCCGTGCTAAATTGGCAAGTCAGAACGTGATATGTTTTTTGATTTGTTTTGCTACTTGTTTACGATTGTGTTCGTGATGGCTTGAGGTTACCAAATACAGTTCGATTGACACATTTAAAGTTTTAGTATCAGAATATTTAGTATCAGAATCCGATATTGAATATCGATATATAGTTTCAAATCAAAAATGTGAAAATCTGATATTACCTACCGGTAGATAAAGTATATTTGCTCCTACTTCTAATAGTTCTTGTGAACGCCTTGTATAAAATAAAAAAATAAGGTCCTCTTTAACTATTGATAATTAATATTACGAAATAAATGCTAAAGTATACTAAGGTTTGCGTAAGAAACTGTTAAAATTGAAATGAATAAAAAAACACGATTACATTTTGTATAATCCGCGTTTCACTATTTATAACATTTTTTTTTATATTTAAGATAAAGGAATTTAGACCATGAAGCTTAGCTTCTGGTATTTGTTCTATTTAATATAATAGTGGTTTATTATTAAATATTGAGAAATTATAATAATGTTTGTGAAATTTAAAGTAAAGAAAACAAAGGCGTCGGCAGGATAGAGGTGACCTGTTCCCGTTGTTGCGTTTAACCGCCCTAGTTCCATGGCTTAATTCCTAATGATATATTTTTTGTTTCATATATTATGGTATAATAATGACGATAATAAATATTAATTTTTACTTAAGAAACTTGTAAAAAAGATATACATTTTCATATTTTATTTCAGATATATAAATTTATGGTATGTTATACACACAAGCATAATATAAAGTATTCTTTGGTAAGTCGCTTAAACGCATAATAATGAATGCGATAATTAATTAAATTCTAACATCTAAACTTTAACATTAATAAGTGGATACCGTCAATGGATACATCATGAATTCATGAGTCATGTGACGTGTCATAGTGAAAGTCACACTTATTCAAGTCTCATGTTCTATGTATGCATTATGGGTACTTTTCTAATAAACATTAACAAAATATAACATAATTTCGTTACTTCTAGAATGCTAATTATATAAAATTGCAATTTAATCAAGTGCAAAAAAGTATTTTAATTTTATCGAAGTTATTTAACAGAAATCAGCATATCAGATTATGCATAGTGCTGACAAATGAATTCAATTATTGTTAACCTTATGTTCAATAATATTACAGAATCTGAATAAAAACTTCTAATCTGATATGCTGCCGAAAAGTTTAAGTACTTATACAGGAATACTAAACTTTACAAACAAAAGCAGATCATTAAGGACTAGTAAATCTGTTTTCTGTAAAATGTTTTCTCCAAATCTTTATCGTAGTCTTCTCAAAATAAATTATAATAGAAAAATTATAAATATTTATGATTCACAAAATTTAAAAAAATGGAGTTTCTCTCATAAACTTGAACAACAAAATTGGACAAATCACTAAATGTGACAGCAAAATGGGCGATACAGCATTTGGGTGAACTTGAACTTTTTTGCACAAAAATAGTTCAAGAATTGAAGAGGTTTATTTTGCACAAAATTAGTTCAAGAATTGAAGAGGTTTATTTCGTCAAATTTCATTCTGTAAAAGTACAGTCAACAGCACGTCAGACTATACAAAACTGTCCAATTTCTCCACTTGATTCATTGTTGAGTTCAAAATAAATTGTGGAAATTTGACATATTGTGGTAGTCTGCCTTGCGTATGTACATTGAAAGACGTTATTTAAAGCTGTAGGAATGAATCGTTTCATTGTAATTTTAATTATAGAAGGAAAACATTAACATTTTAATCTAATAAAAGGTAAATACTTACAATATATTTATTTAAGTTTATATATGGTTCTATGTTTAAATAAATCATGGATAATAGCAAGAACTTAATCTACGTAGCTTTATTACTCTAGGTACCAAACCTAACTTGAATAAAATTATATCATTCATAATTATAATAGCATGTAGCAATCGCGTTAATCACTAGATTTATTTCAAGTTCAAGAAATTGTTCTTTGATTTTATAGCTGTAAGGTCATTAGTCATTACATATGTGTCTAAACTTGAACAGAAAGATGGGATGGAACATTATGAGAAAATCAACAGGTATCCAGTGCATGTGCATTGATTAATATAAAATAAACAGTAGCCACCGAGTTGCAGAAACACTGGTGAAAACAAGGTTGACATTAAGCTCTAATAAATGTTCTAAATTTGAAAATTTGTATCGACAATATCACTTTAAACTAATGACATTTTTAATGTGCGTTTCTGCAACTAGGTGAGTTGCTTCAAACAAGCAGTAAAGTTGAAGTAACGGGTTGTAATCTGAAATTGGAACAATTTTATATTATTGGATGATGTCAGAAGCAAAAACACCAGGAATAATTAATTAAAAGTTATTCATAACTTTGAATTTGAGAAAGCAAATTTTGTGTGCCTTGTGGTGGTGTCATCCCAGGGTATGTCAACAATACCAATATTCTCCCACCAAAATACTCTAATCGGCCCATTGTGTGTGAAAAGTTGGCTGTTTTACACCAGCCAACCCAACTTTGCCCAGAAGCTTTTTGAGGTCTTCACTGGGTTTGCAGAGTTGATGGACTGATTACCCCACTGTGATATAATCAACATGCTGTATATAGTTTACGACAATCTTATTCTTGTTCCATCTCTGTCTGTGACATATACATAATAGATTTTGCAAGAAACAATGTCACCAAAATTGCAATCAAGTCAACGACATGTTACATATGTATCTACCTTTATTTGTAATCCTTAAAACTATCTGTTTCGAGAATATTTTGCTATATTTTGTGTACATTATCCTAAAAAATTAAATATAATATTTTTTGTATATATGCACACTCTTTCATTTATACTATTTAAGCTGCATGGCTGTGATTAGAATTGGAACCAGGCAAGCTATCAGGATTAGCGAGAGGGTCAAGCTCTGCAAAAAGTTTAAACCAAGCTGCTTTGTCTTCCTTCTTAGGTGGAATTACAGATTTATTGCCTTTCTCTGTTGAAGACTTTAGTGGTTTATTATTATTGTTAATGCTCACTGGTGTTAAAGGACCTTCCAAAAAATTTGGTGTTGCCAGATCCTGAAAATATAAAAGAATATTCCTTTGTAAATGAATAGGCTCTGAAACTACAGAACCGATTTAAAAAATGATATATTTGCTGAAAGCTATATCATATGTGGTTGACATATAGTATAATAAACTTCGCCTGTTTGAAGTCATGGAAAAGCAGCAAGTGTTATATAGTTAATGTAACATAGCAGTGATACATTGTTATGATTTGTTAAAAGTTTTTTCCTTACCTGAAGTAATTGGGAAGGCATAAATGATTCAAAATTTGCAGATAGATCTTCACTATGTAACTGTAGACCAGCTAAATCCGAAACAATACTTGAACTATTCCCTGAAGGCTCAGACTCAAGAGAAGTAGTGTCAATCAGATTTATGGATGTAGATGGATTTTGTATATTTTCACTGGAGGGAAGTTGTTTTTTGTCATTATCCAATGGTTGTCTATCCTTGTCTTTGTCATCTTTATATTCATCCTGTATGGATTAAAAACAATTTATTTTAATAATCATATCGTAAATGCATAAGAATATAGTTTTCTTCAGTATTTGGCATAAATATGTGACTTCTTTTATACACTATCTATCTAGAGTGAAAAAGGTATATAAAGATTATGTTCAGCTTGCAATTTCTTCATAAAGGCAGCCAGTCAAAACTTATATAAATTAATAATAAGATCAATAGAAATTATCATTGTTGGCTCTATTATACAATATATGCTGAATCATTAACTTTTAAAGTATACAGTATTTAGCCAATTTTTAACCATAGTGCCAAAATAAATACCTGTGCTTCACTTACTCACTGCAAATAAATAAACATTTAAGAAACAGATTTTGATCTACCACAAATTATAGCTCTACACATGATTTACCCAGAGCTACCCAGGAAATGTCTGATGGTCCAGACGTTGGTGATGAGGATGCACAGATATTTTACTTTTACAATTATTGTAATGAACCCCTAGAATAAAACCTGATCTTATACTAAATATATACTTAAAACTCTTTACAACTTTACTTATTATTAAAAATAAAATTGTGAACATAGGAAGATAAGTAAACAAAAGTAAATCAACAACAAAATTAACTACCTGGAAAAACAACATTTGATCCTTATCTTGTGGCACTACATTTTCTGGTTTTGATACACTGTCTTCTAAACTCTGTGATAATTCTTTTAAAATACAGAACTCATATTGAGGAGTAGCATTCATTGTATCAGCAGTAGCAGATAAAGTCTGAGCCACTTTTGTTGTAAATGTTAAAAATGAACATTGATAGTTTGACAACACATGAGAGAACATGTTGCATCGAGCAGCAGCTAATAAATCAATCTGGAAAAATAATTTCAATACAATTTAACATGTTATTACTTGGAGTGGGACAAGGTTGCATTTAAAAACTACATAGTAAGTCTTTGTAAAGAAAGTTCAAGATATTCCATGACTGGATAAACAATACAATACCAAAGCAGAAAAATACTTTCATGGACATACTATACACATAAGTAAGTAAATTATATAATTAGAATTGCTTAAGTAAAACCGATATTACCTTCTGTAAAACGTCTAATGTCAGTTTATCAAAAACTTTTTTGCTCTCTCGAACTTGACGCTGAGCTTTACGGTAGTTTTCAAGACCACGTCCTGTGTCGGGATCCAGCTGTGTACTTGTTGATTTCATCCAGCTCAAAGCAGCACGATATTCAATACGGGCTTTTTCCATAGCCGATACAGTAGATCGCATATCACTAACTGCACGACCTCGAAACGTTTCCACTTCATGATAAAGCCTTAATAATGGTCCCCTAACTGACAACCGTTGCTGTCCAGAGTATGATATCGCTTTCCCCGCTGAAACCATGTGTTTACCAGATGGGTTAACACCTTTACCAGCATCACGTAGAAATTTTCCTAAGGAATTTTCTTCTTGTGATAATATGCACAATCTCTCTTGGTACTGATCTAATACACGTTGGAGTTGTAAGCAGCTATCTGATATTGATCGGAATAATTCCAACTTTGCATCGAGTTCTGCATCTGAAGACACAATACACTCATCCTCCTTTGTACCTAATCTTTTTAGAACAGTTTTTTTAGTTACCCAATACTGATGTTGCATCCTAATATTTTTTCTAGCAAAAAATAAAATGAAATTTGAACGGCCAAGTGAAGAGAGTTTGTAAATTATAATTTTTGACTTTGATTGACACACACAGTGACAATAGGGTTTAGGGATGCAACCACAGATTAGATGCAACGGTATATCGAATAACAGAAATATCTAGTCGCCAAAGTATCGATATAAAAGAAACACTGATTATATTGAAATCGTAAATACCTGGATATCGAAACCCAAACATTAAATTAAGTCGAAAGTGTCAAAATATATCAGTTGTCCAAATTTTAACATGCAAAGCTGATCTTTCACTTGTACTTGCGACATTAATCAACTGTAAAACAGTATTCCCAATCTTGTTAAGAATTTGTTATGTAAACCTTAAAATAGCTGTATTTGAGACATGGCAAAGGATGCAGAGTCTATATGTCAATCTATTTAAATGCTATCTGTCTGTCCGTCTGTCACCAGGTTGTATCACATAAACACAAGTACATTTACAAGTACTATGTAATAGCCTAGTCTGAATTGATTTTGATATTTATGCTTAAGAGCCATATTACATCTCAACTGGGATTTTTGCGTTATTTTTCTCGAAAATAAAATAACAATTTGGACTTGTAGAATAGTGAAGAATAACTCTTGGTATAGAAGTAAGTGGCCTAATTTTTTAGAAATATTGCTCATCTTTTTAATTAAACCCAAAATACCAGAGAAAGATTTTCATATAATGCGCAAAGACACCTTTTTTGAGCTCCTGGATTGAGTTACTGTTCTTAACAAACGAAATAAAAAAAATAGAATAATATTTCTTATATAGTCGTAAAGTAAACAGTAGCGTCGAATTTTTGAAATAGCACTGATTAAATATAGAAAAACAATCATATTATAAACCAAAAAAAATTGTTGAAGTTAACTTTGAATTTCTCTTAGCCACAACAATATTATTTAACAAAAATTATGCCAGATTAATGACTTCATAAGGAGCAAAGATTTTATAATTTTAAAGCATAAATTTATTATATTATTTCAATAAATACGATAAATGGAAACGCCAAATCACTACAAAATACGATGCAGCGGCCGTCTGAGCTCAGTACCACGCGAGCGCTCCTCAACGTTAGACATGTGTCGCATTACTTCGCGCCATTTTCGATCTAGGTACGTTCGAGCGAGCGTAAATAGAGCAGTATAGTGGGACTTCCAACTTTCATCACGAAGTTCGATTTATATAGCTTGTTGAATTATTACTAATAAACATTCGTTATTTTCGGCATGGGTCGAAAGACCCCTTGGTATAAATGTATAAGAAAGTTAAAATATATATTTATATTAAGAAATGCAAATAAAGCAAGGTACTTCTTCTCTCAATACAGTTACTAGTACATAAAAATTGGAGTGCATATTTGTAATATTAAAATAACCGCTTTTCACTAAATATATTTGTGTGTATACACGGTACATATACAAAAATAATATTTTGTATTTATCTGTCTGTTAGTTCTGGCTAATCTCTAAAACGGTTTGGCCGATTTTGAAGGGACTTTCACTAGAAGTAGACTTATATAATAAGGATAAAATTAGACTCATGGCTCGATGCAATTCGAACAATATCAAATTTATCGGAGGTCCGTATATCAAACAACTTTTTCTAAATTCAATATCTTTTTAATTATGAAGTGTGTCTCTTTACGGTTTCGCGTGCATATGTACAATTAGTTCGCACGTTTGATCTGCGATTGTTAAGATTAAGCGACTTTTGCAAGGGCCGGTAGTCGGATGGGTGATCTTTTTTTTTATTTTGATGAACTGGGTGGAGTGAAACAGGCATTTACAAAGATTAAACGACGTTCCTAAAGGCCAGTAATGGGACTGGTGATCAATTTCTTTTATTTGACTGAATGGGGTGGGACAGGCACTGCCGGAAGTGGCCGGGTTTGCTCTCTTCTGTTCTTCTATGTGTACCATTAGTACTAACTATCAAATACTCTAGCGCTTGAATTGCGATTGCGAAGATTAAGCGACGTTCGCAAAAGCCAAATGGGATGAGCGATCAATATTTTTTATTTAGCTGAACTGAAGGGGTGGTGGTGGGGCGGAGCGGGGCATGGCGAGTATTTACTTTCTTTTTAACGCATACTTGCTTAGTAACGTGTAAAAAAAATTTCGTCACCCATCCGATTACTGACCTTTGCAAACGTCGCTTATCCTCTACAATCGCAGATCAAACTTGTTAACTACTTCAGCATCAAGTCAATCCACCCAGCATTTCTGGCTGGACCCATGTGTGGTGGTGCTAAAGCACAGATATTCTTAATAGATGAAATTATTCCAACCAGCATTCATCATTGCATTCAGCACACCAATTAGGATTAGTAGTGTAAAAGCACATATTATTAATCGATGATACAAATGCATCCAGAATTGCAACTGGGCCCACATAAAATTGCCAGTGCGGATTGGTGGTCCTAAAGCATATATATTTTCAATCAGTGATTAATCTACCAAGTAATCCGTACTGGACACGTGCGGTCTTTCTAAATCGCTTGTGTATATACGGATATTGCCGCATTTTTTTTGTAAAATTTAATATATTTTGATAATATGTAAGTTTGCACAACTGAATTGTTCTACCGCCTTCATACATTTGAAGCGATACCGCTGACCATGAGATTTGTGACCGATATTGACAGATTGTACAATCCCATGAGCAAACACTTGCGTTTTTCTATACATTTTATAAATGCGTGCGATTCGTGCGATATTGCTCATCGATATCGAATAACATCGCATCTAGCCATAAGAAAAGAACCTTAGGTTACTTTCCATTCGCATAAAGTCGCGGGCACAACTAGTTTAATAGAATTCTAATTTACTACTTTTCAAAACAGGAAACAATACCTGTATCCGAATGGATCATGCCAAGAAAAACAAACATATTTCCTATGGATGACGAAAATATTCCGAAATCGTTGACGAAGAATATGGCACGAATATTTTTTTATTAATATTTATATTTTATTTATATTTTATGATATATTATCTTAGATATTTATATTATATAGCCTATGATTTGGCTAAACTTGTTTCTTTTAAATTTTGTCTGATCTTAACAGTCGTGTTTTTAATTTTTAAATTATTTATTTATATTTTATTTCTTGTAGTGAGCAGGTAATTATGTATAGAGATTATATATTTTTAATGTACTTATCAAGACACATTTTTAATGTACTTATAAAGTAATAATTAAAAAAATATACTTTTTTAATTGGCGTCACACGTCCCCATACCTATTTAATATTAAAAAATATAGCTAGTGTCACTATCAAAGATTACAATATTATACTGGTCACTATGTAGTTTGTGGTAACTTAGGATGACGTTTCTAATGATACCCTATACATTCATATCGGTATCTTTCAAAAGTTATGGTGCAATACAATACAATTCATCTTTGCCGAAAAGGTAAACTGATAAGTGCATTCTGTTACGAGCTCCACCTAAATTATTTTTGAACGTGTTTATTGTGTAATTGTTTTATCACGACTAAATTGAATAACATCATACTAAGTTAACATAATAATCACTGTGTGCGTATAACTGCAATAAATTGTTGATTTCGTAATAATTGTTAATACAACAACAATACGTCTTCGTGTGAGAACTACCGTCTTGGTTTTTGTGAACGAGCCCCCTGCAGGTGAATGTGGCGTGCGTGTCCGTAGTGTGAGTACAGAGTTAAGTGCGAGATTTGCGTGCGCCGTTCCACTACGTGTTTACCGGGTCGTGTGTGCGTCATCGAACAAAGACTAAGCGACGCAGACGTGCCTACTTTGACTGATACCTCTCAGAGGCAAAAGTTATATCAAAATAAAACACTGACGGTGAGTTTGGAATCTGAATATTATTTTATTTTATACACAATGAATTGCTTGGCGTGTAGCGGTAAGATCAGTCGCAACGAAGTATTGGTTTGCATCAGCTGTAAAGGGCATTATCATTACAAGTGTCTTAACATGAAACAGCAAACCTATATATTAACTAAAGGTAACTGGTTATGTCCCACTTGTGATAACGTAAAAAGGCGCCCGAAAGGCGATGAAACACCTACCCGACGCCAGTTCGAGCAACCAACAGTTGATGCTGATATGTCGTGTGACGATGTAAATTTTGAATTTGGGGGTGGATCGAGTAATATCTCAGCCCCTACTGAGCCTAGTCTTATAGATGTTCTTCAGGAAATAAGGGCTTTTCGTGCAGATTTTACTACTGTTAACTCTAATATACAAGTTATAACCAATGCTATACAGGATTTGAGTAATAAATTTAATGAAATGGAGACCCGTTTTAGTAACATCGAAGATAGACTTATAGAAACTGAGAGAAAAACTTCGATTATACCGCAACTGAAGGCAGAGTTGGATTCTGCGAGGGAAACCGTTTCTGGATTACAATTAGAGAATCACACGCGAGAACAATATGCACGAATAAATAATATTGAAATCTCTGGAATACCTGTTACCGCTGGCGAGAATCTCCATACACTATTACAAGTTATAAGTAGTAAGGTTGGGCATGTTTTGGATGAACGTGACATAGATGGCATCGTACGTGTGAAACGTTTTGAATCTGAGGATATGTCTACGTCTGGGTCTAGCAAGCCGCGCCCTCCTGCTATTGTTGTGAGATTCACGCGCCGTCTTGCTAAGGATAAAATGTTGGCTGCAGTGCGTTCAAGACGTGGTCTTACCACCACCGATATTGATCTTTCTGGCCCCAAACAGAATATATACGTGTCTGACCATCTTACCCCCCGCAATAAGATACTTTTAAAACGGGCCAGGGAGTTAAAAATTAGCATGGGATATACATACTTATGGATAAGAGACTGTAAAATCTTAATGCGTAGGAACGACAAGTCCAAAATTATTGTTATAAATGGTGAGTCAGATCTATCCAAGTTAAAGTGACTACTAAACAACAATTTCACTTTCCTTTTTATTAAAATTTATTATGCAGCCTTTATAAGTTTTGATTGTGTGAATCGGGTTGCTGTGGGTTTTAGATTGGTGACTTTAAAATATTGGAAAGGTATGTTAAATCTTTGCTTCCAAAGTTTAAAGTTCTATATTTTGTTTTCAATCGGTTTCTTGCGATGTGTACTTCTCATTGTAAAAATAACTGATTGTTTCATGTTATTAGAGTGTTTTACATCTGTTTTGTCTAGGTTTTGATGGGCCCAAAAAAACTGTTTTGTTATTATCAAAACGTTAGGGGCTTGCGAACGAAATCTCATGACTTTCTATCACACGTAGTTACATCTGACTACGATTTAATATGTATTACGGAAAGCTGGCTTACTGCTGATTTTTATGATGGAGAGTATTTTGATGGTCGATACACTGTATTTCGATGTGACAGGTCGCAGACGGAGGCGGGCGTTAGACGTGGCGGTGGTGTCGCTGTCGCAGTGCGTACTAATCTAAGACCGATTCGCAGAGACTGGCAAATCCCGCCACGTGCTTCTTCTGACTGTGTATGGCTATCTGTTCCACTAAATGCAAAAAATTCGGTATACCTCAACATCGCGTGTGTTTACATACCTCATGGCCCGGGCTATCGTGACACATTGGAAGCATTTTTCACCGTGACAAGTGATATCCTAAACGATCGTCCCGAGGATTATTATTTGTTGCTGGGCGACTTTAATATATCGAACGCGACATGGAAGGACACTCACTACTCCTATAAACTGTTGCAAGCAGGTGGCGATATCTCAGTCAATATTCTCAGAGATTACTTAGCGTTTACTGGTTTTCAACAATACAATAGCATTGTAAATATTAATAATAGAATACTTGACTTAATTATAGGTAACGTTACGTGTAATATTGTTAGTTGTTCTCACCCCTTGACCCAAGAAGATTTGCACCATAAATCTATAGAAATAAGTATACATATAGACAATTTTACTGAAATCCGCTCAGCATTGATACGTTCTTATAACTTTTGCAAGGCTGACTACGACTCAATCAACGAGGAGCTTAATAGAGTTAACTGGGTACATTTTTTTAATAATTTAAATGTCAATGAAAGTGTATCAAAATTCTATTTGCTTTTAAAAAATCTTATATCTAGATATGTTCCTTACAAAATACATAAATCTAATGGAAGCTATCCTGTTTGGCACACAAAACCTCTTAGAAAGTTACTAAATGAAAAGAGAAAAATTCATAAATTATGGAAACTTTATGGTAATCCTCTAGACTACCAATCGTTTTCATTATTGAGAAAAAGGGCTAAACATATGGAAAGTGAATGCTACAGAAACTATATAAATTACGCAGAGATTAAAATTAAAACATTTCCAAAATATTTCTGGACATATGTGAAGGCAATCAAAGGCAATAGTAGGATTCCAGATACTATGTATTTCAATGGAAAGAGTAGTAGTGAGGGTAAACAAATCTGTGATTTCTACAGTGAACATTTTCACTCTGTTTTCGTAAATAGTACGAGGGGAATATCTTCGGAATTTATGAATCCACCAACTGAGGCACTGATAGATATCGCTACTATTGAGATATCATATGATACATTAAATAAGTATCTCAAAAATGTTAATACAAGCAAAGGAACTGGTCCAGATGGCATAAATCCTTTATTCATCCAGAAATGTGCTAATTCATTAACTGATCCTTTGCTTCATATCTTCAAGCTATCGTTCAATACTGGTGTTGTGCCGCAGGAATGGAAACGGGCATTAATAACGCCAGTACCTAAGGGTTCAGTTAGTCAACACGTTACTGACTATCGACCTATCTCTAAGCTTTCTCACTTCGCCAAAATACAGGAGAAAATCGTCACTGAACAGTTACTTGATGCTGTAAAGAGGGTTATTACAAAAACGCAGCATGGATTTTGTAAGAAGCGTGGTGTTGAAAGTAACCTATTAAGTTTCACAGAGATTTTATTAGATGCAATGGATAAGAATTTTCAAGTTGATGTTATTTACACTGATTTTGCGAAATGTTTCGATAAAATTTGTCATAATACTCTGCTGGCAAAACTTTGGCAGCTTGGGATCCATGGAGATCTATTCCGTTGGCTTAAGTCATATATATTGAATCGTAGTCAGGCAGTTGTTCTCTCCGGTTATACATCCACATACAGAGATGTACCTTCTGGAGTTCCACAAGGGTCACATTTAGGACCACTTCTTTTTATATTATATATTAACGATATCTCTAATTTAATAAAAGACTCTAGTACACTTCTCTATGCTGATGATGCAAAAATATTTAAAGTAATACGTGATACACAAGATACTATTTTATTGCAAAATGATTTAGGCGAATTCGAAAGATTTTGTAACGAAAATAGTTTATTTTTGAATCCAGACAAATGTCATACAATCACGTATACAAGAAAAAGAGACCCAATTAAAGTTCAATACAAATTATGTGGTAAAATTCTTAACCGTGTAACAGAAATTAGGGATCTAGGCGTACTAATCGATTCTGGACTGACATTTGTCCCACATATTAACAAAATTGTGAATCAATCCTTTAGGTTTTTAGGTTTCATATTGCGCGTAGGTAAACCATTTAAAAATCCTGCTACATACAAATTACTCTATAACAGTTACGTTCGAAGCCGTCTTGAATTCGCAAGCCCTGTTTGGAACCCTCCTTATCGTGTGCAATCTGATAAAATTGAGAAGGTTCAACGCAAGTTTATTAAGTCGTTGGACTATAGAACTTATAATCCACACCTCAATTATGAGTCCTCTCTTGTTATTCACAATATGATTTCTCTAAAAGATCGAAGAGATCTTATAGATATAAACTATTTATTTAAAATACTGAATGATATGGTTGATGCCCCGTTTCTTTTGGAAAAGATTTTCTTTCGAGTGCCCAGGAAACAAGAGCGATCCATTCGAAAAAAAGATTTATTTTTCGTTAAGCAAAGTAGAACTTGCTATGGAAGTAATAGTTACATAAAAAGAGCATGCACCCTTTACAACAACGTTTTTAACGATGTGGATATATTTGGAACATCTGTTGCTGCGTTTAAACGACATGCCGTTGAAATATTGCAACACTTTGACGTATAGTTTATATAGGCGCATTTTTTAGTATCACATTATTACAGTTTGTTTTTAAATTTAAATTAAAATATTTTAACCGTGACCTGACTCACTGTTATTGACTTGGTCACTCCAATTACCCGTTTACAAGGATTGCTGTTCCATATAAAGTGTGTTTTATCATTGTCGAACGATTGTCTTTTATCTTATTTTATTTTATATTATCATGTCTTGATCCCACTTCTAATTTAGTATCTTAATTTTGTAATTTCAAACCTGGAAATAAACAATATAATTAATTTAACTAATTAACTTAAGTTTACACCTAAATAACTTGGTAAACGCGAATACGAAGATAATACAATGGTATATATTTACAGTAACAATAATTTCTATCGCTAAAAAATATGTTACCTCTTGTTGTCGGCCTGTCTGGTCTGCAATAATTGGAAGCTGATGGCAGCATCATCACGCAACTTTTTCTTGGACTTAGTCCGGACTAAGTTTGATCGAGTTTTTTCATTTTACGAGTATGATTCTTGTTATGATTTGCAATGTGATAATTGGATTGGATCCTTGTGTAACCGGGTCTACCAACTATAACACATAATAAAGTAAAAATAAATAAAAAATGAGGACACTAATTGGTTTTTAGTAAATTGTATATTACATTTTAGTTGTTGATTTTAGTTTCTTATGTATTTTATTATAATTTGTTAATAACGTAACTTGGAAGAGTTACTTACCCGATATTGCTAATAAATAAACCATCACAATATAGTTGTTATTATACTAGTTGCCTAATTTTAACGTAATTTTAGTTTCAATATCCACAATCGGTAATGACTTTTCCTAGTATGTTAAACGGCGTACTTTGCGTCTACTTTTCGCCTGCTGCGGCGGCGCACTGGCGACGCGCTTGCTAGCCGCCGCCGACCGGTGCATTGAAGCGTGAATTTTTGTGTTGCGTAGTTCGTTTAACTTAGCATAAGATATAGTTGGATACCCATTTATTTATATTGTTCAACATATTTAGCTTGTTTGATGTTTTTTCTTTGTTTAACAGTAATAAAACAAATGTAATGTTGGGAACTATAGGTTTATTTATATTTTTCTTTGATTTGTGTTCATGTAATTTTTTATAACTGTTTGTTCCTTAATTAAATAAATAAAAAAAAAAAAAAAAATACACGGCCGTAGCTAGGGGGGGGGGGGCATTGTGGGGCAATGCCCTACCTTGAAATCACATTGCCCTACCTTAAAAATAAGTAAGATAAATTATTATAATTAAATTGTTTGTTCTTAGTTTGAGATCTTAACATTCCGAACGTACCACAGTTTTTGACATTCATTTCATATTATAATAATTCTTTGCTCTGTGTATAGATGGCATTTGAAGCGCCATCACGTGAAAGGATGGGTCTATTTAATTATAATATCTGTGATGCAGAGGGAATTCCTCGTATCATAGATTGCAATATGGCTATTTTGTATTGCAATCTATGGTACGAGGAATCCCTTTAAAAACGAACATTATCATAAACTAGAGATTCTACATTTTCAACTTTAACTGCAATCAAAAGGCCTCAAAGAATGGCAATAGGGTCATGAGTGAATGGCTGATATGGTATTTCTGACCCTTGGAAAAAAAAAGAACAAAATCAGGTGATCTGAACGAAGTTTTTCACATTTTTAATAACATGGCAAATCATAGAATTCAGTTGTTTTAAATGTGATTATTCTTATTATTACTTTTTTATTATTTTAACTATGATAATAAGTTTGCAGAAATAATATGATCTAAATGGTATTTAAGTTATGTCTATTTACTCATATCACCCCATCCATTAGTTTACTACGTGGATTATAAGATAATATTAAAGACGTGGATCTCTACATCTTGTTCACTTGCCCTTCATCATTGAGGATCTAATAGTTCTTAGATTCAGGCTCTTGTTCTGTCACAGAAATTATTTGTTTACGTATAGCTATTGACCTAGTGGTCAGTTATATACATGGTGATTGATTTAGTAACCCGTGCTTCGGAGCAGATCAATTATGACATTTTTTTTACTTCCGCCCTACCCATAACCAATGCTGCCCTGCCTAAAATTTGACTCTAGCTACAGCCCTGGTGCAATAAAAAAACTCACATACTTACATTAATTCTAAAAACAATAGACTCCTTTTCGAGAGCAGTCGAGTTAAAATATTAGGGAAGCGATAATTAATCTCACCATAGAAATACTAAAAAAAAATACGAAATTTGGGAAAAGTATCAAAATAGTTTGGTCGTAGTTTCAACACAGTATTGTGGACCTTGAACCTTGAACAAGTTGTCGAGAACTCGAAACGCTTCAAAATACCTAATCTCACAGAGTGCAAATTTGTAATATGGCTCTTAATGGTACAGATGGAAATATGGCATGTAAAAAAACAAGTTGAATTCAGCGCTCAGCTTTTTGTTCTTGATTCCAAACCTGAATTTGTATGAATCGAGTCATTCAATGTTACCAGCAACCAATAAGTTTGCTCATCACTAATGTTGACATATAAATGAAACATCGTTCCTTTACACGTAACATAATAAATTACTTAAATTTACGATTAAAATAAAATAAAATTTATTTGTTAGTTAGATTATTATAAGAAACATGAAACGATGTCATATTTATTAATTTTTGATACTCAATTTACTTTCATTAAGTCAGAAACAAAATTTGAATGAATATCATAGACAAGATCCAAACATCGCTAGTGACATCTAGTTTCATTTCAAGAACTAATTTTTATTTTTTAAATACTCCCTTATTTGCGTGGGTGGCGGGAGCAAAAAGATGAGCACTTTGCTCTTTGGATCCCAGGTTTGTCTTTGGTTTGTTTATCTCCTTGTCTATGATGTGATATTTACAACCGGAATGTGGAATGGCCGCCGCGTATTACGTTACGTATAAGTATATGAAATTGTTATCCCGAATTGATGATTAATGACCCTTGATGATGGACTGTTTGTTCAGATGAGACTTAATTTTTATCACCTATGTGATTAGCTTCACGATGTACTGTTCTAGTGATAAAACTATACCAGGAGTGTCATCGTCGCAGTCTTCGAAGAATGTCAAAGATGGTAAGTTTGCAGTATTGTCACGTATCAAATTATAAACACAATATTGTACGCTCGTTCAATTGTATTTCTTTGTACATTTCATAAGCAAAGTTAGTAAACATGTAGATTTTAATAGAAAAAAACAAATATACATAACCTAAGATATCAGTTTTGGTCACGAAGTTCTAATAGTACTTTCTAAGTTACTTTTCAACTTTATATGTATTTTTAAATTTAATTTCCTGTCTTAGACAAGTAACATTATTATGTCATGGGTATTAATAACGTTTTTTTATTTATGTTGAAGTTATTAAATTCCATAAAACAATTAAAAAGAACAGAGATTTATTTGGCAACGAATTTCGCTTCACTTTTTGATTAAGTAGGTCATATTGCTGTACATTGCGGTAGTTTACAGTTTATTATAATGCAGAGTATTATAGGTCCTTCACTAAAAGAAATGGATACCATAAATAATAACCGTGCAGAATAGTGGTTTCACCAAATACCGAATAGAATTTGGTTGAACTTTTACAGAACTATTCGGCCGAATTATTCGCTTTACCATTTCATTATTATTATTTAACCAGAGTGTTTTTAAGTGATCCTTGTAATATAGTAAACAATTATTTTGGAAGCAGGAAAACTGCATGAAAAAACCTAACAGACTTGCTGGAGAGAGCCGAGATGATGGTGTTTATGTACTATAATTATTTGGTTTATCATGGCATTGTTTTTAAGTGCTCCTTGTAATATAGAGTGTGAATAGCAAACAATTTTTTTTGGAACCTGTATGAAGTCTATAATAATAATAATCTATATTTGCTATTTTTTAAATTAAAAATATTGTGTTTACTTACTGTTCAAACATTAAAAGTGTGCATTTTCCTTTAAGGTATTCATTCAACATAATGAAATAGCACAAAAAATAAATGGCAATAATTAAAATACATGAGAAACATCAAATATATATTTTATTTTTGAAATAAATTAATAAGTGATTAGATTGGTAGTGTGGTATAGTGGATAAGCACAGCAAATGAAGTACTTGCTGGATAAGATGATATAAATATTCTGCCTTATCAAAATCTGAAGATTATTACAGCTAGCTCCAAAATATATTGCTATGTCAATCCTGTTCTATCTGATATGGAATACGGCAAGATGTTAAAACGGTCTTGATTAGCCAAAGTAGACATAGAATTTAAGGCAATGCCTTTTGAATTTAGTGTACATCTTTACCAGTTTGACTGGCAGAGATTGCTTTTTTGACATTAAGACCCCATTTCTAGCATTATAGACAAAATAGATTTGCATGTTTGTACTAACAAACATGTTTGCTATTTTTGACATAATCTGAATTTGTTGTTGACCTGCAATTAGACATGAGTTAGAAATTTGGAAAAATGACCTTGTTTACACCAGTATACACATTGGCCTTAGTTAACGAAAAGTATATGCAATCGATTCAGGTATGATGAATCTGTATAGCAATATGAGTATAGACTGATTTCATTGCGGTAATATATTCGCATTGACATAAACAAGATTTATAATGCAATATAGAACAAATAAAATATGTAATACTGTTACTGATTACTGCACACTTAATCTTATGTTCTGATTAGGAAACAAATAATAGACTTATGATGTCATACTTCATCTCTTTTGTTTTTACATAAAATGCCTTACCAATAGGCTGGTTAACATTTATTTTTGTAGTCCATTATTATCTAAGAAGTAATGTAGAAGTAATAACATGTCTGCGATTATTAGTTTTGGAGATATGGTGCTATGTTTGTGGAACTGCAGCTAGTCTGCTGAAAACGCTCCCTACAAATTCAAGCCACTGAGTGACTATGGTAGTGAAAAATTTATGGGCCATCTTTGTAATACATTTGTTATTTGTGCGTTAATGTTTATAGTTGTCATAATCAAAGTTGTTACATTTTATGTAATTTATTTTAATGCCATATATATTTTAAACAAATTTTTGTAATTATATTTCCTTCTTCAAGTTTCCTAATCGTAATATTTTCTAAACTAATGCCATAAAATTGATTTTGTTTAAAATTTATAAGTTAAAATGTTTAATATTTCCCGAACATATAACCTGTATTTTCACTTGTAGGACACAACCCTATTATCCTTAACGCCTGATACCCCGCCTTCCTTGTGAGTCAGTGATGTTGTGTGACACCTGTGGTTATACATCCGAAGGGTATGTCAACAAACAGGGGCATACATACTGGAACTTAATATTCCTTTATGGAAGACGTTGCACAGCCAAGGCTTCTTCCCGCGCTATTCGTTCCATTTTATAGATGGAGAAAACACGGGAACCATGTGAGTCACCATCACCATCACCAAGTGGGTATAAATAAAACCGTATTACCGATGATGCCATCGACTCTTGAGGGATAACCATTTTCATCTTTTCGAGTTTGCGATTATGCTGACAAAACACAGTTTCAAGAAATATTTTTATATGAATTCAGACCTTACCTTATAAGAATTCAGGAAAGGTTTCAGACCTTTCCATCTATTTCATAGCAGTTGAAATATTCTAAATATCAATTTTGTCTACTTAGTACCTAAGTAAATTTTGAATGTACCATAGAATGTCATACTAGTCTTACTAGTAGTTGCACGTAAGTCGAAAAGAGGTTTAAGTCTAAATTCAGTCAGTATTTCATTCTTAACCAAATCGCACGAAGTTAGTGAGAAGGCAGAGATCCATTTTGCGGGAACCGGGTCAAGGTTCCCATCGATGTTTCATTCGCGTTTTGCGTGAGCTTCTCTATATCATTTTATCGATTTTTACAGGGAATTTGTCTTTTGAATGTCAGAGATTCAGTCTTTATATCCATTTTACTATCCAGGTGTACGTAATACCTGCGTTACGCTCACCAAAAGTAAGCGTTGTTAATGTTATCGGATTCGTTATTTTGAGTAATTTTACATTATACACTACTTATCTAAAATATATGTTACGAACTAGTAAAAAATATGTGTATTAAAAATTAGTTACATTATATAATAAATGGAAAAATATTTCAATTATTGAATTTTTCAAAAATTTACTATGCTATGTCTGAAATTAAGAATTGTTTATATGAAAACATGAACCTCCGTACACTCGAACGTACGCCGCCGTACGTACGCGCCGAATCGTCAGAATTCTTAAGTCACCTTTCATCATCACATGCCAGTTGTAAAGAAAATTCGTTTCATGTGCCTCGTTCTGCTCGGATTGATTATTAAAGAAACTAAACAGATTTATCAAATCTTTTTCTATTGTCGTTTTAACGCCCCCAGTGGCTTAATAAAGATGATACTATATTAATATGTCATATTTTTCCAGAGTTAAGTTTCCCTATTACTTAGCTTATTGAATTTGTCACTACGTCTTGTATTAACTAAGAAAATAAATATGTCAAAGGAAAAACGTAGCGGTGTTATTGATTTTTAGATATATTACAAATATTGGTAAGTGTAGATATAAATAATTCACTTATTGCGTAATATCGTGACTCTACCGCCTTCTTTAATAATTGAAATGTCTATCATCTGCCGCCCACCGTTATCTTTAATGTATAATAGAATATCATAAAAGTTTAGAATAGGCTATCAACAGAGAATAGGTGATAATTTGAAAGAATTCTAATCCGAGTAAAAGAAAAAATTCGCTAAACTAATTCATTAACACAATTTTATAAATACAAACAGAAGTTATGAAGCTTGAATACATATTCTGATATTAAACAAAATATTCGGTACATATATTTAACAAAGTAGACTTACTATATAGAAGGTGAAATGACGTAATTATTGCAGAGACAATATTCGACGCATTACATAGACAAGTAGGTATGTGTTAAAATTTGTCCCAGTTCAGAACGTTTCCTTGGTGGCAACGGTGCAGCAAAACTAAATGTCAAGGGTCGTTGCAAAACCGATAACGAAGTATAGAGCGTTGCTCCTTGCCGATGTTGTGAAATCAACTCTTATTTCCATTTTCCATGATTAACTATTGAATAATAATGTACGTGTATTATGGTTTATATCCAAAAAATTTTTTTTCGAGTTCTTTGAAATATCATCCTCTATTATTATTGAAATATCAACATATACAGTGCTATTCGTAAACGAGGTTTAGCATCAAAGTAAATTTATGCTAAAATTGCAATTTTAGTATCAGTCTCAATCCCTAGTATACAGAGAATGAGCAAACCTACTACCTTCTAGGAGTGAATACTACTCTCGTAGAACCTCGTACTAGGTTTTAACCTTTGCTAAATCTCTGTTTGATAATATGAATTTTGACTAATACTAAGTGCAGTCTCAGCGTAAATTTACTCCATCGCTAAACCTTGTTTATTAATAACTCTGCTAGGGTTAAATAAAACTATTTCTAAACGGATAAAACTCGTTTAAAAGTAGTTTTATTTGATCAGTGGTGCTAAATAAGTGTTAAATATAAGAAGGCATTATTTAGGGTTATTATTAAATAGGAATAGTCAAAAACCGTGGCCAATCGTTTTCTATATTTCGTGGGTCAATCGTTGAATTGGGCCGATCGAGATCTGCCCGACTTTATGATGATATGCCGCTATTTTTTAACGAAGAAGGTCGTCATTGTCAAAGACAAAATCATGAAATGACAGATTTTTTTATACAATATAATTAATAAATATTCGTTTTAAAAACGATGCCCAAAGTAACTATCCCTAGCGAACGAAGTCGCGGGCAAACTTTTTATTATGACTTTTAATAAACTTAAAAGTCATAATAAAATATATTATCTTTTTCTTCTGGTCGGCCAAAGCTGAAAGTTAATTCGTAGTGTTAAGTTATTTTAAGGAATGTTTCTAAATATAACAAAAAAGAGAGATTGGCGTGAAAGGCACCCAATTTAGCTCCCGATCAATGGAAGCGGTTTCCCTCTCAGCGTTAAAGCTATAAATGTGTCCACTTTATTGGAAAACAGGGAAAATATTATGCTATTTTTCAGAATTATCGATACACTCAGATTCATGAGCATAATTCATTATCTATTATAACGCAAGTTACGTAATAACATAACTTACATCATAATGTTAAATCACTAAACGTGTTTGCAATTGTAATAGAATTTTCAAGTCTTTACATAAAAAGACAATCCAGATTTACTTCTACATATTGTTTTTTATAATGAACAATGAGAGATCGTTATCAGACAATGCCGCAATTAGTCTGCCGTTCGGATACGTAGTCAGTATGAATTGTGGAGGCCCTGTAATTAAGTGTCCGACTTTGCTTTGAAGTCTGGACAGTGGTCAATTTCTGTGCGTGCACAGCCCAACATCTGTATTGATGTGTCATCGGACGTACGTACGTCGTAGCGTGAGGTGTGTTCATGAAAGGTCGGGGTGCTAGGATGGCGCGGCGGGCGCCGTTTTCCACCAAATATTTAGTTAACAGAAGGACTATTCAATCTCAACATGATGTCTTATCACCACGTTACTTCCGGTCAGCCATTAAGTAACAATTCTGTTACCACATAGTTGAAATCAATTGAGAGACATCGTCAACCTAATGTCGATTGATATCACCATCTCAAGGCTTTATTGTTGTTCAATTCATAAAAACGAGCACTGTTTACCATTAAACTGGTATGATTTTCTTCCTGTCTTGTAGTAGATTGATAGATGATACGTAGAAGGTAAGGCAAGGAAAGCCTTTTGGTTTTAACGTACTCGTCACATTTACTATGTTTGTGTCATTTTTATCACGTGTGCTTACATAAAAATCCACACGAATTTCTCAATCAAGAAGTATCAAGCCCTAATTAAATATTGCATGTCGCGATCAAAGCGTACCTTCTGAAAATTTGTATTTTACGTGAACACCCAGGCTGACACAGTTCCGGGCGCCGGCGCGGCGGGTTCTCACTGCAACCCAGCCAGACGACACGCGTAAGCCGTCAAGGACGCTACCTCGCTCTGTTGCGGCATATCCGAAACATCGCGAAGTTGCTTACGACATCATAACTTTCGACTAGCAACACTTTAGCTCGTTCGAACCACAACAGAGATGTGCGTTAATCCGTCTCCATGTTTGTGAGTAAACACAATTGTATACACACAATTGGATCTCGTAATCTTGTGGACAGTGACGATCTTACGATTCTGAATATTACCCGGAAGTGACGCAAACATCTCGAATCCCTTCCAATTATTATAGAATTGGGGAGAGCTTTCATATAGCTCGTTTCTGTGAACACTAGTACTTCAAAGCCGTCAAGCTGTATTCCTTCGAAAGTTTCAAGGTTTACGAGTACGATGAAGATAGAATGTATAATGGCCATGATGATGGCTACGGCACAACTAAGCGAAGTAAGTTTTATTATTATTAATAAGTCATGTCTTATAATCTTATCAATTTAATGGAAATCACTAAGCGCTATTTATTTACATGCTGTTAATCACAGGCGATGGATATAAAATTATGAGTTTCTGCTTCTAAATTTCTTTTACTTAAATTATACCAAAAAATACTGAAATACAAATACGGTTAAAACTAAATGTAATAAAAAGGATTGAAGATTTCGCCTTAATCGATTAGTTTCGCGTACCTAATCCATTAATCATCGTAGCTTGATAAGATTTATATTACAAATATTTTACACCTGAACTCATTACAGATCGGACTAAAGTATTTGTCGGCGATTGATAATAATAATTTATTTATTTTTTATTGCCTAACTAATGGCAGACTATATTTTTTCTCAATAATTATTTCTCATCTATGAGCTCATTTTAGTTGGTAGAATAGAATAGTGTTGCGGAATTGTATAAAACTTTGTTTTAACAGAATTAGCGTCGCTCGCTACGTTGCTTAGGTTAATAATAAACAGAACTCAGTAATAGGACATTGTTTTGGCGTCTCGAGGCAAGGTGCCTCACGATTTGTTTGAAAAAGGTCCACATACACCGTGAGTAGCTCTCTCATGAAACTTTAATGGCTTTAACATAGAATGCTTAAAATCGATAAATGGCGCCGTGGATTGACAGCGTTTATTTGTTACGTTGATTAAGGTACGAACATTTTGGAAGTTGGCAATTTTCTTTAGTTAATTCTCATTTGTGAAGGTACCACTGTAGATACCATTTCAAAGGTAATTGCGAAGCGACACGCTTTCAACATGAAAACTCTTTGACATTACGAAATTCGTTCATCTCACCTTGTTGTGGATGTAATTGTATTCACCGATGTCAATTTCATTCATAATGATTTCTTCTTCTCCTTGTACTATATTTTTCGTCTTACTTTCAGTATAAGTTAATTTAGAATGTAACCCGTGTACAATTTTATTCTTTTTATGTGTATCAGTCAACTTCGAAATCTAATCTAAGAATATAGAAGTACTGATTTTATATTATTTTTCTTTGGTCGTTTATTACATTTACATCAAAGGCGTTATCTCATATAATATTAAATGGGATATTTGGAAGTTGTATTATTAGATATTTCATTTAACCTATCTTCGAGGATTTAAAAGAAGCCAAGTCTTATATTGAATTATTTAAGAAAGAATCTGTAGCAAGTCTTACTTATTTATAGTATCCAAACAATAAATCTATAAAGATTTTTTACTATTTAAGCAATATTACTATGTTCGGTAAACTAAAGTCACATCACAGGTAATCAGAAGGCCTACTATGTATCTCTGAAAATGAATTTTCGTATATTTTACACATGAATGTGACACCAAAGTAACGCATATTTCGATAATTCATGCGACGTAGGTAGGTTTTGACACTGATTCTAATGCATAGATAATATTTACGGGTATGATTTTAACAAAACTATAAAAACGAAATTTCTCTAACAAAAGAGTAGGCACTTAGCATATTGATTAAAAAAAAAATTACAAATTAAAAACTTATCTGATTCACTGAATCATCATCTATTTGAAATTAGACCTTGGGTCCATTTAATCAAAATTATTATATGTTAGAGAAGGATTTTTGGAAATTCAACATATAAGTGGTGAAATAAGGGTTGAAAGTTTGTGTGGTAGTTCCTCATTTTTACGAGCTTTAACATAAACAACAACATACTAATATTATAAAAAGTAAAATATTTGTTTGTTTTTTTATGCATTGAATAGGCTAAAAAACTATTGTACCGATACAAAGATGCCAAACGCCTTAATTTACCCAGGCGAAGTTGCTGGAAAATGCTATTTTTTTATTAATAATAACAAGAAGATGAAGCTGTAGCTTTTAAATAAATTGAATATCACTGTTCGATTATGCTATCACTTTTACATAAGTGTATGTTAATATCAATCTGGTTATAAATAATTAACACGACCTTTGTGATGCGCTCGCTTATCGATTTATAGATTTATTTATAAGTACAAATACGACACGAGCGCCATGTTGAAAATGAAATTATCCTACGCATATTCTAACTAGCTGTTCCCGCGACTTTGCCCGTGTGAATAATAGCCTATGTATGTCGATTATGATGTTGCTTCATGTAGGTATAATAAATTTTGAAATAGGTACAGTTTCGTAGTCTATTCAATAGATATAAACAAGCAAACAATTAAATTTCCCTCTTTATTATTTAAAAAATATGTATATTAAATATATATTAGATAAAATAATAATTTGAAGAAAATTAATGATGCATTTACCGAGGTCGTTACAGTTTATAATGGTTTTCTTATTGGGTCATATAACGGAAAGTACAAATAATCTATACTTGTATTATAAAAAGGAAAGATTTTATTGTTTATTTGCTTTGAATGTTGTATCGTTGATGAATGTTGCATTGAATACTTGAAACTTCTGGACCGCAAACCGAAAAAAAAATCCCCCACCTACGGGAAGCATACGCTATTATAATATATGCGGGCGAAGACGCGGAGAAACAGCAAGTATTTAATTAAAATAACATCTAAACAGTATATCGCGGTAATTTTTTTTAAATAAGTATATTTATATTTTTCAAAAAGTTGCAATCTGTTTTTGTTAATTTTTAAAATGCAAAAAAAAATAACTTAATAATTTAAAAAACGTTATATGACTATTAAAATGAGTAATCTCGTATATGAATTCGAAACTATTATTTTCAAATAGAGACTGCGATTTTATGAAAACCAGTGACCGTTGTAACTATTTGAAGTCTGTTAAACATTTGACTTTTTACAATTTACTAATACTGGCAGTGCATTCGCAGTGAGTAACCAGTTGAGCAAGCGCAGCCGCGAGTAGCGCCGCCGTCGCCATCGGAAGATAAAGAGGTGAACTGGTGAACGGGCGTTGGCACTGCCTTGTATGTTAGACCAGTATACTCTGACGATTCGACGCGGGCGCATGTCGTTAGCGTTAGCTGTATTATCCACTCGTGTGTTTTCTATTTCCTTCATGTATTATGGAAAACGCGTACCAATGATTCAGTGACCACTTAACACGAAACCTCGTTCATATAGAGCTCAGTGTATCAACTTCTGCGAATCTATTGTGCGCAAACTTAATTTGGACAGTTTTATCTATGTCGTGATAAAGTGCCAAGTGTTTCGGTATTGTTTTTGATACTGTTATGGTAAGCTGTTCTTGGAAATTGGTCCCTGTCATATGTTTCGGTGAATGAGTCAGTTAACAGGGGTCGGTATTCTCAACTTTGTCAACGTGCTGCCTACGATTTCTGAAGGTATGTTAGATCACTTTGAAAACCCATTTAAAGTCATTTTATAAAACAGTAAAAGAATAACAAGAAGAAAAGAATTTCAAGTTTTAATCGTTAATTGATAACAATACCATTAAACGGTACACTATGGTAACAACTTCTAATGTTATTTAAACATCATTAGGCCTGGGGAATCATACAGCCTGAGTCATACCCCTGCACTTAAAGTGATTCTAGTCAATGTACATTTTATCTTATTACACGTATTACGTATAAAAGCACGTATAATGCATTTAAATTACATTACGTTGTGGGATCATTATTTACTCTTACTAATGTCGGCGAAGATATGGAATTCACTTCATTTTTAAACTTTTCGGTATGTTTTATAATGCCGATTTTCTTCTTTTTCATCCTTTGGCGCTAGACTTGATCGAAACTAAGATCCTGTTTCACGAATACGTCACGTTTTATGTGAATTTATAATTTAAAACATGCAAATATCGTCTTATTTGCTAGTCACCAGATGGTATTACTTATTCGGATTCTGTGAGAGTTACTTTCTTTTTTTTTCACAGTTACAGACTATCATTACATCTTTCTTTGTGTTGTTTCAGAGTTCATTCTTTAAATTGCTCTAATCCTGCATTTATGATTCTAACATTTGGTTGGATGACATTATTTGTTCTGAATTAATGTCACAATATAATCGTTAGAAGCTTTTGGCATTTTAACGGTGGAAAAATGTAATCAGTATTAAAAAAGCTGTTGACTCTATGAACAATGGAAGCTACTTGGCCTTGAGAGTATCCGTTTGATTTCGGTTGACGTTCGGCTCAAGTCAAGAGCAGGTGCACGCTATAGCGCCAGGTTCGATGACCTGTAATAGCGAACATAATGATTAAGTTCTTTTATGGTCATCAATCAAAACTATATTGTTTTTCCACTAGAAGCTTTTTACTAGCGTTAAAGTAAAAGATGTTTATAACCATTGTAACGTTGTATCTAAACGCTTATGGAAAGAGTTACTCGCATACCGTTTCCAACTTTACTAACTTCACAACCAGCTCTCTCGACACCTTACTAGTTTTTGCACAATATTAACGATTTCGAACCGTTAACAAGAAGTTGAACAGTTGCATTCTACTTCGATTGGATAGCTTCGGGTCAGTGTTGTGTACTTGTACGTTCTTATTAAATTTCACTAAATAAATACCTTTAATTAATAAATACTATAAGGATGAACTTATAAATCATTTCGTACAAATCACAATGGACTAACTGGTCTGCATACATTATTTACTGTAACAGAATTAATGTTCGTTATCGATCAATGTTGTATAGAACAAAGTGGCCTTCCAAGGTCTGACCGTACAATTACGGTCAGACCTTGGAAGGCCACATCTCAGTCGATGTACCAGTCAATGACATACGATAAACGACTAGAGGAAGTTGTTGAAGATAATTACATGTTATTTTAGAGAGGAACAAAAAAATCCCTTACTTGTTTTAAACGACGTTTCTGGTTACTTTATAACCCATTACACAGTTTTCTTTCTATAAAACTTAAGCATATTATCCGTGATTATAAACAATTTTATCGAAAGGTAAATTTTTGATGAATACTCCTAAGGATTGAATGTCAAAATAATTTAGATGAACGTGTATTATAAAGTTTCA
Source organism: Diatraea saccharalis (assembly GCA_918026875.4). Taxonomy (NCBI): domain Eukaryota; kingdom Metazoa; phylum Arthropoda; class Insecta; order Lepidoptera; family Crambidae; genus Diatraea; species Diatraea saccharalis. Next base: position 12,876,004 of record OU893337.1, read on the forward strand.
TTTTAATGTCTCGCTCATAATAATTTCGTTTAAACTTCATTTACTTATTACATATTTCTCTTGAGGATTCTATATTCATAAATCCAACGTTATGCCGGAATCCGTAGGGAGAGAACGCGACGCTTGGCTGAACAGAACACGTTTCTTGACCATGCCTCGATGAGCCGTAGGCGATTCTGATATGAAAACAATTGTATCACTAGCATTAATATACCGTGTTTTATCTTTTGCAGCCGCGGATATTTTAATATCCAATATAGCTAGTCTTCACAGTAAAACATTACGCCGCAGTGTTCGTATGAAGAATAGTAGCTGTTATCCTGCGACTTCGCCCGCGAAAATTATAGCCTTATTTCACTCGCGCCCACGGCTGCCAACATTTTTTTCAGCAAAATATTGTGTTTTTCAGCGTAACCTATCACAGTACACTCAAAAAAATTTAATACGTACCATTGTTTCTTCCGTATAAAATAGTATACGTGCTATAATGGATTATAATCTATCAATGCCCCATATTTCATCCAAGACCCTTCAGCCATTTTGGCCTGATTAATTAACTAGAATATAAAAAAATATGAATATCTATAGATTTCAATGAAAAACTTAAACAATATATAAATACATGTTTGTTAAGAACTGTTTTTTTATAACATAGATTATAGATTATTTTGTAAAATAATCTAAATTGAAAGCTCATTTATAAAATAGGTTAAAATTATAAAATGATGTCAAAATAAAATTAAGAGCTTACTTTAAAGAATTTAAGCATTTTTAATACAATTTTATTGTAACCAAATATTAAGTGGGTTCCTGTTTTTATTCAGAGATGTGATGCGACATGTGAATTGATTATTAATGTTTCACACGCGTTTGTAAAATAACATAGTTTATTGCAATACCTCAAGAAATAATACAGTATTTTAACGATGTTGCCATTACGGTTGTTCGTGTACGTACGTAGTTCGTGATTATGTTTTGGTTAATAAAGCAACATGCTTAAGAAATCTTGCGGACGATATGGTATTATTTATGTGTTACGTTTCGCTTTCTTCTCATGTGCGAGAAGCATGATTATCGCATTATGATTATCACGTCAATTTTATTTTTTTAGGGTTCCTTACCAAAAAGTGTTCTCCGAAATTACTTGACCGGTTGAATTGAAACTACACATACATATGTAAGTCACTGACCCAAAGACGGCCGTATGATGCATTTGAAACATCAGGGCCTATTTTGTAGAGTAAATTGGAAAATGAAAGTGTTGCAAATTAATCTTTTTAGAGTGTTATTTAGCTGTAGTCGGGGTTTAGTCTTTGATTTATTAATTTCTTTGGGTTAGGTGGAAGTGGAAATTCAGAGCACAAATTTGAAATATGAAATGTATTGAAAATCTTTATTCCCTTTACCAAGATAGGCAGCGTTGTGTGTTGTGTATGAGTACAATTTTCTTTGTATTATACTTTTTAGGCTGTTTTTTTGCTGAAAGTTAATGCTTTTCGATCAATTCGCGAGCGATTGCATCAATATTTCAACCAACAAACGACCCAACCAACGATATAATTCACTCTCGATAATTTATTTTTATAAAAAATTAAATATTTTTTTATAAAAATATAATAGTTTTAGTATAAAAATTTAGAAGCGTGGAAAACATTCATGGTTTAGATTATGCCGTTTGGTTGCAATAATAAATGGTACCATCTTATTGGCTGGTACCAGGCGAGTTAGGTGCGTATTTACATTACAATTGTTCGCATTGTAGGCGGGGTCACAAGTTCGAGGTCACGAGGCGTGTGCATTCAGTACTCTAGCTTTCAATGCGAGATTTTGTCATGCTATTTACTTTTGCTCTTACCCGTTTTAATTCTTTATTTTAAATGGGATGGGTTTTCCAGAACGAATGAAAACCTGGCGACAATAATTTGTGCTGACATAAAAACCGATTGATCAAGCATTTTATGAATATATACATATAAAAAAATATCTATTTTATTTTATCAATTGAGCATTCACAGTGCTGTAGGTACTGGTAAATAAATATTCTCAAAAAATTCCCCAGCCCAGGCACCCCGAGATGGAATGGAACCCTAAGATTTTTAAACATTTTTCATTAAGAATTTACCAATTCGTTACGAATATTGTGAAAGCAAAATTGATCAAATATAATAATTAGAACAAATGTTTATCTTAATCGAAAGTTAAAAAATATTTTGGCTGTTAGGGTAGATTGTCTGAACATTGATGAAAATATGCTCAGTAGTAGCGAAAAGTAACAAGTGCTTGAAAAATTCGTCAGTCGTGTTTGGTCTCGGGTAGCTTAGTAGTTAGAACTGATAAAAAAAATAGAACTGCCCGGATAGCGAAAGGTCGTGGATTCGTGTCCTATCTCGGGGTGTCTGGTACTGGTGGATATTTAACATTTTTCATTACGAATTATTTTTAATTCTTTGAAAAATATTAGAAATAGATTTGAAAATGATTTAGCAAATTCAAATTTTCTCTGTAGAACGCATGCATGCATGTATACAGTCCTCTTATATGAAATTGACATTTCTTCAAGTATGCAACTAATCGATTCTGTTTTTTATATTTTATGTTTTATTCGTTTTAATGTGCTGTCACAAGTCTTATTGCGTTCCAATAATGGTCAATAAATCTAATGATTCCACATATACGACATGGAAAGATGATTCATATACGCATTCATCAATACAGATGATTCATACTAATTCTCAATGAGTAAATGTTGGTAATTTTAATTTGCATCTGTTCACTGTTGATGCAATATTGAACCTCTTTGGATCAATAAAGCTTTGTAACTTAACGGATCGTTAATTTTGAAAGAAAAAACATCTTTTGTCACTGTAATTATATTTCGTTGTTTTCTAAAACGTATTTTCCTGAAGTAGACCTTAATTTCCTTATCGTGGTAAAGCAGAAAATCGATTAAATACTATTATTTTACTTTAAATTATGTTTCGAAATACCTGAACTTGTTATTAAACTGATCTCTATTATTCAAATGATTCGTTGGTAAGTGTATTTGTGATAATGTAAAAGAACATATCAATATTAATTTGACAGATATGTTATAAAAGTGATATATTGAATGATAAACGAGTCTGAATAGCAGATAATTAATTGAAAGTGCATCAAATGATGTATTTTGACGTAGGTACACTTAGAAGGTATTTAGATGTGCATTTTGGTGTTTATAATAATATATCGCTAATTGATTCACTTACGCCATTCAAAGCTAAGATGAACTGTTTAATTACACATTTGATACTTGGCTAGGTTTCAAGAGAAGGCCGCAGCGTTAAAACCCGGACGTCACCTCTGTCATCACTTCTACTGTTTCACACTATTAATTTTGACATTTACTTCGACCTCGTTTTGTCAAATAACTCCCACTTTAGTTGTCCAGAAATAGGAAACTATCCTACATATATTAAGATATTAATTACTATGATGAGAGTGTTATTAAAATAAATATATTACAGTGAGATTTATTGCTTTCCTTCAACAGCGACAAATGATAGCACACTTTTTAGTATATCGTCTTTGATATTTCTTTTAGAAATTGAAGGTAATAAGGTAACGTTTGAAAGTCACATCTATCTATAGATGCACACATTTTATTTTATTTTATTTTCTTTGATATTTCTTTTAGAAATTAAAGGTAATAAGGTAACGTTTGAAAGTCACATCTATCTATAGATGCACACATAATGTCCTTTGCTTTTTTGAAAAATTTGAAGCTCTCTAATTTGCTAATTTTATTCATTATTTGTGACAACAGTTTCATTATTTGTAGTTTGGTTAGACATTCAGATACTTGCACAAGCTTAAGTTTAAAGCGACATTAACCATACAAATCTGACATTCATTAGTGATTAAAAGCGTCTTTAAATGTTAATGGACATTTGTGCAACTGATCGATTGTCTGATATATAAATGAGATTCCATAATTAACTTTGACTTGTTTTGTCGTCAATTTTGTTTTCTGTAGAGAGTGCCTAGTATTTTTTTCGTCGGTGAAAACTGTTCCAATACTTTGGAATGCAATAGTAACAAACAATAAAATCTTTCCTCTTTATAATATTAGTCACTAGATTAATAACTACTGGTGTCACGCATTGTTTTGTTAATACAAATTTGCATCATTTAATATTAACTAGGAACAATCCACAATTTGCTAACATTTAAAGAATGATTTGTTGTATCGGTACTATTAACATTAAGAACTGAAGCTCAAGTAATATCAAAACGGGTGAAATAAATAGTTTTATCTTATAAAACTATTTATTTTCTAAAACGTATTTTCCTGAAGTAGACCTTAATTTCCTTATCGTGGTAAAGCAGAAAATCGATTAAATACTATTATTTTACTTTAAATTATGTTTCGAAATACCTGAACTTGTTATTAAACTGATCTCTATTATTCAAATGATTCGTTGGTTGGTTGATAAGAGCTGGAGTTCTAATAAGGAATCTACCAATAAGAGAGTAATAAATCCACCAGTTTGCAAGACATCGCCCGGTGCAGTTGTATGCAGTGGGCGGAATGGCACGCGGTTGGTAAGCGCGGGTGCGGACCTCGCGCCGGCTCAGTGACGGCGACGCTCGTTCGAGGCAAGGTCGACGAACGACTTTCGCACACTTTGACTCTTATAATACACCCGATAATACCCGGTTTGGTCACTATCGTTGCTTCAGACGACGTTTGAACTTCGAACTGGCTTAAATCACACAAGACCGTTCATAATATAAAGATGTTTCTGGTTCTAACTAAAATAGACATAGATTTATGGATACTCCTTCGTTCGATTCTAGGTTGTTTATTACTGAATTTGAATTAAATGTAGAGGTACGAAATATCTTATTATTAGCGACCCTTATTGGCTTCGCACGGATGCAATATGCATGTTGTAAGCAACTCGTAATTTGAATGCTATTTTTGTCCTACATCTTCTATAATTATCGTCATCGTCGTCATAATTATCCTATTAGTGTCCCCGCTGCTATTACGCAGGTATATCTATGGATAGAATCATATAAGTAAAACTGGCCATAGCCCCTATACTAACTGAAAATTCCGCCAGGACAAAACACTTAACGTGTCTTACGAAGCATGGAGGATCTATATAAAAAAATTTTGCCTACATGTTATTAACACGAACATACAATTTGTTTGCGATGCGTTTGCAACGGATTTCTGTAATTTGACACAGTATTTGAGCGTGTTTGCGTGCATAATGTGTTGTTCGGTGCATAGCATGTGTTAAATTGTAATTTCAAAATTACATTCTTAACTAATACGTACGTGTCTTCTCCACAAGTATCTATATTAGCATTTTGTTTCAAGATATGCATTCATTGAATCTGTTTTATCATGTATGTTTACTTGATTTTTTGCTGTACTAACACGACTGTTGTGCATGTGTTGTATAAATGCTTGTTTAACAAATCAGCGGCGTGGGTGTTTATCGCATCGCCTACGTGAATTATACGTTGCGACAAGATTTGTCATGACATGAACTTTTATGGTCGCCCATGGCTCACTATAGCAAACCTGAATCGATAACGAACGTTACCACATATGTTTCATAGTTTTTATTTATATATTGCGGTATTTTTATGGTTGTCACGTTACGGTATTTTATTAATGATCGACAATAGCAGTTGCTCGCTTTGAAGTTAAAAGAAACTCGTTTTCCAAAAATGTTGAATACGCTTCAAACCGAATGTTCTGGATGTTCTTAATCAACTCCTCAGCAACAGATAAAGCCTTTGCAAAATAAAACGTTACTGTCTATTTATGTGATGCTTTCGACATACTATTGTCATTTTAGAGGATATTTATATACTGTCGCATATCGCGGCACAATTTATTGTTTGCTAGCTATTCTGGTGTTTTGTGATATTTTGTCGCAACATCGTGTTGCGTAGGCGCCATTTGGATCCATAAATCCGGTATGCGGAACACTGAAGCCGGCTCATCTGTTCACTGACACTTCAGTTTCTAACATATATTTATGATGCAATAGCAGGCTCTGTCGTATGGAAATAAATTTATTTAGTTATTAATCTGAGAAAAATAATGAAGATATGTTGGTGTAAGTTACGAGACATAAATCTCCTAAATTAGTTTAATGTTGCAAATGGAAGGTCCTTCAGGTTGGAAATTGTAAGGTCCCCTTTAATGTAGCAAATTATAGAGAGGTTGATTAAAGGCAAAAGGAAAAGGGACAATAGTTAAGCGCATAATTGCATTAATAATCCTTATTATGGTAATGGCAATCAAAAGACGCTGTTTTACACGATAATTCTATTTATAATAAACAATTCGAATTTCACCGATTCGGAGTAGTATGATGAATAGCTCCTCCATATATAATAACGAGTACTTTCACTCGTAAATATAACGGTTTATAAATATGCCTATTTTAATATTAGTATCTTAGAAAAAAAATTGATTCGAAAACAAAACAACCAAGTTGAAAAAAAGCCTAGTATCTGAGATTTATTTATCGAGTATTTTTAAGAGAAATGTTTAGGATACCTGAAAACAAAGGATTAAGCATATAACTATTTTTAACTTTTTTGCGAGTAAACACTTTCAGATAAAAAATCTTACAAACTAAAACAAAGTATTAATCAAAATCAATTATTAATTGACGAAGATATGACTAAACTTATATTACAGAAATAATATAAAATTTATGGGTAATTTGCCAAGTGCGTGTAGATAAATGTATTTTCAAATATCACATTGCAGATGTTTGGGTAAAATGTACGGTTTCTTCGCGAAGCATAAACTTTATTTACGATCGAAACAGAAATATGAAGGTCCTATGCAAATATGTCAAGTATTGATATAACTCGGCTGACATGTGTAACGGCACTAGGTATGTATTATGCGTTACAATCTTTCCAGTTTTGCTCTACTTTTTAATACATTCTGGAAAGTACGAACAGCTCGCTGATTCGGAAGTTATCTGGTTGTGGGGCCAAAATTTTTAATCTGCTTCGTGTTAAGTAAAGCATGATGGTGATCAGCACTGTGATTTAAAAAAAATCCAAACCAGAGTTCTAATTCACCCAGGTATATAATAAAACTGAAAAAAATTATGCCTGATTTCTTTTCAGTTTTATAATATACTTCAGTCAATTTACATAAAAGCTTTATAAATTATGCGGCTAAATCTTTTCATAAATAATTCTATCTATTGGTGGAAATCGTATTAAAGTCTACTCGACCGTTCGTGGATTAAAGTGTCAGTAGTATTTCTGAATTAATATGTCGGGTATCATATTATAAATTCAAGGCACATGACTTCCGTGGCTTACACACCGGTTTAAAGGTCGCCATGTCTGAGGTCCCGGGTTCGAAACCCAAAACCTAGTTCACAAAATGCGACAACGAAATGAATTGTTTTGTTTTTGTAGGTCTATCCTAGACAATTTTCTCTATTAGAAAACCATATTTGATAATTTTTTTTAAAAGGTTTCCCCACTAATAACAAGTCTTAAAGTACAATAAGTTTTTTTAAGCGTATTATAATTATGAAGATAATTATCAAGGTATATTAATCAATATAATTATAGGGATATTTATCACTGATAATTATTACTCCAACCCTGCTAATAAGTACATGGCAAAGATAATACAATACAATAATTTTCAATTTAAATATTATTATATATGATGTGATTTATAAATTAATGCAGTTTTGTTTTTCTTCGTTTTTTTTATTTATTAAGGCATACACAACAGACTTCAATCATAAAAATTTACATCACATGAAGATCTTCATAGATTTTAAGCTAGACTGTCATCCTTAAATGTGTTATCCACAGATTAAAAAACCAGTTTCAATGATTTTATAGAATAATTTTTACATTAATAAAATTCATTACATTAAAAATTATTAAAATTATATTAGACAATATTACTGCATTAAAAAAGTATCACATTAAAAGTAAAAGTCATAGTTTAAATTAAAATTACACAATTCAAAAAAAAATTTGATACGTTATTATTATACACGTATTAGCACGTTAAGCCACTGCATTTCCAGTCGTTAATACCCTCCCTTCTGCATTGGACCAGCGTGGAGGATCATGACCCATTCTCCTTAGCCATCCACAAGGAAGGCTTAAGTTACCTGCGTATATTTTAATGCTATTAAAAGAAAATTCTGCTAACGTATTTCTGCACCTACCTTTGTGTACATACGCACGCACTGTTCTGACAACATTTCGCTGTCTGTCAATGGGGAATGTCATCAATCTGAATAATGTATGTCGTATAAACGTAGCATATTGTCAACGTCGCTTTCCAGATTAGATAGCCTCGTCACTGAATGTTTGCCTATGGTGGTCGGCCATGTTTGAACAGGCCAGGGTTGTTGATTGAAAACCATGATATACTAAATGTTTAATACCGCAGGTAATATCGAACCTTTCCGTTATGATTTATGAGTGCATTATACGTTGAGACTGATTGCTATCCTAAAATTTATATTGGGAAAGTAACTAATTTGAATAGTTTATCGTGTTTGATATTTCAATCTATTTTATGATGTATGTACTCGTGTATGTATAGACTTGTCATATTATTTATAATGTTTGATATTAGGGTTTCTATGCCAAAGAGCATTGTTTTCTGGTGTACTAGATTCATGTTAAAAATATGTTAAATGAGATTGAACTGATAAGATAACACGATAAATGGTAAATAAAACGTAAGTTTATCTGTTTGTTTTCTTTTTACAATATTAGCTTTATAAAGTTTGCTATTTATACCATGTTTACATGTAGACCTTACTACGATATTTGTTAGAAAAGGGTCGTAAAAGTCAAAATCAATAATTTTGATAAATAATAAATATATTCGCGTACAGTTTCTAATATAGCTGTAAAATCGTTATAACTTTCATAAGATTAAAACAAAAACACTTTTTAACTCTAAACTAGCTCGAATAAACTTAAAATGAATATTCACTTATTCCGTTCTGAAATTGCAAGAAAGCATAAACTGAGTGCATATACAATATTTGTTGCTATGAAATGTCCATTCCCTACGGAACGGTTAATATTCTTTATTCTACGTATATGAAAGGTTTTTTAAACTTTGCAGTAACATTTATTGCCGATTAATATTTAGGATGCCGTTTAAAATTGTGCATTTGCGTTTAAAAACTATTCCATTGCTTTTTATTTGGATTTAATATAATCTTAATTTACTTTTATGAAATGGCGTGACTTTTATGCTGGAAACTATATAGAATATCTTGTATTTAGGGAACTATTCCTAAGCTTCATAAATGTAGGCGACAATATTGAAAACATACCACCCCAAAACGATAAACATAACAAAGTAGTTTCACGTTGTTATGTGGATTAATGCAACATCTACAACGTTACACGTCAATTCAATATATAAAACGAGTTCATATTTTATTAAGTCAAGTAAGTAAAATAGCGTAAAGTTATAAACGTTAGAAAACGCATATAGGATTCTAGTAATGTAGTATGAGACTTGTTATTCCTAGTATTTGTGTACCTAATATAATAACTGAATGTTTCATTCGAATATTTGGCAAGCTTCGATTACCGCAAACATCGAATGAATTCCCAAAATGTTCTGTGTTTACGTTCTTTGTTTACATAAGATCGAGTGAGGTGACTTACAGCTAGTGACACAGAGCGAGTTGGAACTCCAGGCGTTTTAATGACCCCATAATTTGGTACCGCGGAGACCCTTTAAATTCTGGCAGTTGACTAAATTTAAGGTGTGCGGCGTATTTTATTTCCTTGTTGGACATTATAAGGTCACACGAGTTCAGAATTGTAGTAAAAATTATGACTAAATCAGATTGCAAAGGACAAAATTACCTTAAAAGTTTGAAATTTCAATCAAACAATCCTCCCCTTAACAATATAGTCTTAATACTGCAAAATAATCTTGTTTTCGCTATAGCTTAATTTAACACTTTCCCCCATTTCCGTATATCAAAGCTGATTATATTACCTGCACTTTCCTATTAATAAACATTTCCCCTACTTAGTTAATTAAACGGGATAATTTTTGCGCGCACGCGATCACTTGTTAAGCCGTGCTATACCAACATAACACATTTAGGCTGATTTCACACTGCGTATAACACGCAGATTGGTTATTTATACATGAAAACGCCAAAACGTATACAATAAAGAATTTCTGCTCGAAATTCCAGTTTTCGCGATTTCGTGTTATATTTTATTGCGGTTTCAGGCTAACGTTTGAATGCATGCTTTTGCGTGCGGTCTCAGCCTTAATCCGAACGGAGAGAGGGTAGCGTGACTGCGTTATATAACACGTCCCAATTAATTAAGCAGGTCGTTACAATTATTATTAAGTAAATCACATTAGAGCGTGTAAGTGTTATTTTTAGAGATGTGCCGAATAGTGGTTTTACCGAATAATATTCGGTTTAACTTTACCGAATCGGACATTCGGCCGAATTATTCGATTTACCCATTTTATTTTTTTTATTTAGCCAATGTTTGTAAGTGCTCCTTGTATAGCTTGTGAATAGAGAACAATTATTTAGGAAGCAGGGAACCTGTATGAAGACTATAACCCAACAAACTTGCTGGAAAGAGCCGAGAGCTTGAAGAATATTATAATATTCATATTTCTATTATTTTATTTCTGATCTCTATTATATTTTTTCTTTAATTAATTAACTTTTTTGAACATTTTCTTAATAGGATTTCTTTGATTTATAATATCACATAAATCTCCAATAATATATTGTCTTTTATTTCTAAACCATGTCGTGTAGCCAAGAAAGTAGAAATATTCGAACCGAATATATTCGGCACCAAAATCGAATAATTCGGCCGAATACAAATAGTAGAAAAGATGCCGAATACCAAGCGAATTTTACAAACACTAGTACGACTGCTAAGAACGGAAAAACGGTAAACTTGTTGAATTTATCGTATCCGATATCTGTGAATGTAATTACGAGATTTTATTTCTTTTGTTTCAGGCGTGACAATGAGAGAAAAGAGGGGAGGCGCTATGAGTAAAATGCAAAAACTAAGAAAGCGCCTGTCCCTTAGCTTCGGTAGATTATGTGAGTATATTATTCAAATTTCCACGTGATGTTTTTTTTTAATATATTAAAGGGCAATTATTGGTGTCTGATGTACAGTGAATAGCACGTTAGGCTATACAAAAGTGACGAATTTCTCCACTAGATTTCAACTTTAATTTATTGAGAGTAAAAGTTCAAAATCATTTACAGTCCACATATTCTGGATAGCCCGAAGTGCAAGCTTGTGTACAGTTTATAAACTTAATGGTTATTTACCTATTTGATATTTAAAAACCTGTCAACATAAACGGGTTACATAGTGAAATACTTTTAATAAAACAATCTTACAGTTGGTTGAAGCGATTGTAATGATAAAGAATTTATTACATTATTATTTGTTTCGGATACTTTAGATTTGTAGACTCCGTGAGTGCTTACGTGACGTTGTCGTGCTGCCAGATACGAAGTCGAAACTGGCAAAGGCTCGATATCCGAAACGTCTAAAAATCCATTACTTATAGTATTTTTCACATAGCATTGGTACGGTGACGTTTGGGATTTGTAGTTTTAGGGAACGTGGTAATAAAAATATATAAATACAAAAATTCGATATTATTGGTTCATTTCTAATAATCTATTTTAAGGTTAATTTATAAATCAGGATTTAAGAAAAACATTTATTCATCAACTAGATGAAATACAAAAAAAATATAATTAAGGTTAAAACGATTTTATTGATTCAATCCCTATTAAAAAAAAGTTTCCATTTTCTTTACAAGTATTGATGTTTTAAACTTTAGAGTGTTAGATATCAGTAAATATGTCTATTAAAAATTTACTTGTATTTAATATGCAAATCTAAATAAATATCTAATATACACACAGTCAAACTATTTTTTAAAAACGATGGTTTTTAATTGTTTGGAAATAAAAAGTGCGTGAAATGGATTTGTTAACAAACGTCACCATACCTATGCTATTTGAAAAGTTAGTATTAATTTGTGTTGTTGGTGATGATAAGAAAATGCGCAGAAATATACGAAAATCTATTAGATATTTTTGGAATATAATATATTGAAATTACCATACAATAATAATTATATGGGAAGTTATTGACTGTGAAAGGTAGTTCCATGGTATTTCGTGTTTCAGATGACTGCTGCTCTAATTATAGAGCTATCAGACAATGATTGCATCTATTGATTAATATCAGCGTATTTATTCTTAAATATAAATATAGGTTTATTGCACTCTTAATCATAAAACATGGCATCTGACCTGATTAAACAATTAATACGCTTTCTTTTTGAATTAGTATAAAACATAGTTTTATAATAACACTTAAAAACGTAAAGTATAAAAATAACTATCAAGAGTTAATAAACTTTACGATTTACTCAAATCGTTGTCTTTAATATTTTAACTTTGATTACCCGAAGGTTTATCAAACATGCATACTTGAATCAGTATGTTTAGTGTTAAACTTTAATTGGTTTTCTATAAAATGAGCTTTTACAATTTCTAGTTGTACTCAATACGTTATATCTTATAGTGTAGACTTGTATAATGCAAATTTAAAAACTCAGTGCATCACTAATATGATGCCATTTAAAAAAAATATTCTATGACGTTTTACCTATTGACATCGTATTATCACCTAAGTGTAAAATATTTACGTACTTAATATTTATTTGACAGTGAATTTAGTAGTACTGTGTTAACCATTTTAGTTATTTAACATCAAGTCTCATGATCAGGTTAAAGGATCCGAAATTAACTTAAACTAGTCAATTTATTTAACAAATACTAAGGTGCTAGTATAAAAAATATCAATTGTGTGTATACAGTGACTGTACTGTTCTATTACAATCGATATCCTCTTTATACCTGGACGAATCGGATATAATGTCATGCATGACTAATAAGCCTAGAATGACGTGAAACATTTTTTTTTTCACTGTACTTCTTGGTGCCTGTGATTTCGCGAGCATAATACGTGTTGTTACGATAATGGCAGACTTTCATTAGTATCGTGTATTATGTGCCCTTGAGAATTTAGATCTAATACTATTATACATAAGCGTTAGATATTGCGATTTATCAACGTCAAAATATATTTATTCAAATAAACTTACTTAAAATATTATTGAATGTTCCAACATTTTCCCCTAGTACTCGCTCATTATATTAAATATATACGGTAAGTGTTATTTGCATAAATGGCTATATCTATAGAGGGTTTTGACCATGTTCTGTTTTTCACTACATAGTATAAAACAAAGTCGCTTTCTCTGTCCCTATATCCATATGTATGCTTAAATCTTTAAAACTACGCAAAGGATTTTGATGCGGTTTTTTTCATAGATAGGGTGATTCAAAAGGAGGGTTTTTTGTATAATAAAAGACCACGCGGGTGAAGCCGCTGGCGGAAAACTAGCTAAATATATATGGCAAGTTTTATTTGCATAAAATGGCTCAATCTATGGAGGTTTTGATCATTTTCGGTTTTTTTTAAACACCTATAATATTTTTTACAATACTTTTACGCCATTTTATCCAATTGTTAGTAACGTACTGTAATATTGATTGATACTATTAAGATTAGAGATATTCGGTATTCAGCGTATGTAATACTTGGTTTTGGATCCGAATATATTCAGTTCGAGTACTTATATTTTCTTGGCTACACAACACGGTATAGAATAAAAGACAAAACATCTTTTGTAAGATTTATGTTATATTAAAAATAAAAAAATAAAATTTATTATTTTTAATCAATTGTCTGAACATTGATGAAAATCCGCTCACTAGTAGTGGAAAGTGAAAAGAGCTTGAACAGTTCGTCAGTCCTTGAGAGTTTAAGCATTTTTCATTAAGAATATTCAAATTGAGATTTTTATTTGTATACTCATTAATATTTAAGGGGCAAATGACAAAAATAGACCCTATAACATATTAATACATAGATACCTATGTATAGACAGAGAGACACTTTAAAAATATATCAGAAATAAATAAAATCGTTCGCTATACATACTTTATATAGGTACTACCAGAAACAATGAAAAACACTCTGGCTAAATAAAAACAATGAAATGGTAAATCTTATAATTTCGCCGAATATCCGGTTCGGTTAAGCCTGAATCAAATATAATTCGGTATTCGGTTATTCGATTAAATATTCGTATTAGTTTATAAGCGGTTATAAGCTTTTAGAGCTTATAACCGCTAATACATTTATGTACACAACTAAGGACATGGGTTTATTTGAGTTTTTAAAATGATAATGTTTGTACCTTGCCTACGAAAATATATTGTGATAAATGATTTAAAGTAGACGCTTCGATGGTTTGGTATTATGGAGACACCGGATGAAAGAAGATTAATGAAAGAAAGTGTCTGGTAGCGTTTCTGTATACGTCGTCCGTGTGGAACTTTCACCGACGGTATGGTGATGATCTAAATAAGGGCTGTGTAAAGAACACCAGACACAGACGCCGACGTCTTAATAAGTGTGTTAGACAAGACAGAACTGTAGCGAGTGAAGATCGAGTGTATTTTTCTTAGTTATATCCTATTTTTAGGATTCCGTACTCAAAGAGTAAAACGGGTGACAAACAGTGAAGTCTTAAGTGAGTGGAGTATTAAAGACTTCGTTGTCTGTCACCAAGCTGAAACTTAGACAGTTGAAATTCACAGATGATCTAATGAATCGTGATAGTTAGACAGTTGAAATCTTCAAAGGTGTATTTTTGTTGCCGCTATAAGGAAAATACTAAAAAACAGAATTAAATATATATTTAATAAACGTGATTTTTTGTTCGTTTTCGGTACCTTTGTGCGTGAATCCGACTCGCACTTGGCCGGTTTTTGTATGTGTTACTCTTTAAAAAAATGTTTACTCTTATAATAATTATTTTAAATATCATTTTTGTTTAAATTTTATGAAATATTTACTATTTTCCTGTGTATGATGTAGCTTCCCGTAGGTGAAAGAATTTTCTTGATCAAATCAATATTTCTCAAGATAACCTTTTACAAACGAGCAAAGTTAGAAACTTTATCTCTTTATAATATTAGTCTAAAAACTTTACATAAGTCATAAAGTATCTAAGGGACAATTGTTACAATCCGTTCTCTTTACTTACCCCATAAGAGGTGTGAAGACATAGTATAGTATATCGAGATAGTAATTTCAAAAAGAAATGTTGTTATTGTCACCCAGACTGAATATTATACTACAAATATTGTCGTTAACGCCCTGCTAATCTGCTTATCAACATCGACACAAATATTTGTCACAAAATTACTGGAAAAACTAACACTGACATTTCCTAATTTTCTTAGAATACTTTTTACATCCGAATTTCTGAGCAACTGCTTAAAACATATATTTTATTATAATTGTTTATTGTGAAAGTTTAGTATGTTATTGTTTTGTGTTTAACAAACTTGTTTATTTGTATTGAAATCACCGAAGTTTACGTTTGAACAGAAGTCGATACGTAACACACGAGTTACGAGTGCTCTAAGCTATGTAATAAAAATCTTAAGGCGCAAATATACTATTTATTTTATAATCTATCATTACGCCTCACATACTCGTATGGATCTGAGCTATGTAAGATCTTCTCTCAGTCCGCACAGACATTCCTTTCGAGTATTTTCGAGTGCACTATGCCCTCCCAATCCCATGAAACGTAGATCATGGCCTTTTTTGAATGGTCTTCCTTCAGAAGTGTTTTAGATGTTCGTCGTCTCTTTCAGTTTTTCCGCATAGGACGTCGACGACACAAATCGTCACAATTTCGTGCTGTAGACCTCTGAAGTCTCAATCCTATGGCACCTCCGTATACATTGCAAATGTCCCGCTTACAGCTGCTTTTTTGGCGACGATGGAAAGGGAAGTAGATTAGGTGTCAAAAATATTACTTTTTACCTCCTGATGTTCGATTTTTAATACCTTAAAAGTAATAAAAATAATATGACTTCAAAAGACGATTAACACACTTCTGTAGAGCAAAAACAGCTTTATCGAAAAAAAAAACTAGATAGTTTGTATTTGTATACAACAAAAAATATGTTAAAGAAGGTGCAAAAAACCTTAATATATTTTTAAAATGCAGTGGATGAGAGACGCACGCTTCTTCTGCTAGCGCAAGGTCTCTATCGTTCACCATAGCCTTAAATACATTATCCGATCCGCGATTAGTGGTATGTAAACCTGCGATTTAAGTATTAATAACTCTAATTGAACCAACTTGGATAACACACGAGGTATATCGTGTGTTATCCATATGTTACTACGGAATGGAAAATAGTCAAATCACTCTGTTGAAATGACGTAATATAGGTATTTAAGTATAGGTTGTGCTGTGTTTACGATTGTCGAGTCATTGGATTAATTACTTGTTTTTAGGAAATTCATCTTATATTCGCTATTAGTTTCTTAATTTTTATTTTTATTTAGTTTCATCCTCTGTATAAGAATAGAGCAACAAGGAAATCATAGTTAATAATACAATTTAACGGTAATTTCCGGTGATTTAAGTGTAAAAACAAATTTAACAGATAAGGTAACAAAATATATACTTTATCATTATCGTGTTGACGTCTTGTTTTTTATTTACAACAATTTATATATGTACACATTTAGTATTTATTGTTTCTGATCATATAATCCATACGCATGTTCGTGAATTTATTCCAGCTTACACGATTAAAAATTACAAAAGGCATACCCAATGGCTTGCCGTTAATAATTACTATTTTACATGACTTTGAATAATTATTCCTTTTATTAACAGGGCTTAGAGCAATAAATACTTATAAAAAAATATGTGCCACTGATCAGTCTTCGCACTGATGCAATTTGCATGTTTATTTTGACATCCGCATGTTGTATAAATTAAATTTACACATTAGGTAAAATGTGGAAACAGCCATTTCTCAAAATTTTCTAATCAAAATCTCCAATATCATCTTTTTCTCATATCGTGTCCATTGGCCAAAAAACTTTATTTTTTTCTGAATTGTCTGTATCCCGAAATTTCTAAATCTCAGAAAACCCTTTTTCCAAACTATCAATACCCTAGAATATGCATTTTCAAAATTAATATGTACGGTGTACTTAGCAATTGTATTATGTTTTGATTGCATTCGTTTGTAACACGTAGGAGTACTATGTTTATCGTCAGGGTTCATGAAGCCTAGGAGTGTATCGACATGGTGTCATTTTACATTTGAGTAAATTCTATGGAGAGTTTGAATTTCGAAAATCAATATTACCAGCAAACCGGTTTTGCAGGATTATGTTTCATGGTAAATATAAATGGTATATATTTTTTATAGTAGTTTTTTTGGCGTTACAAGCCAGAAAAACAAACTCCGTAAGAACTGATCTTGTGAATTAGACAAGGATACAGATCTTTAATAACAAACTAGCGAATCATAAGCGTTTGCTCAAGAGTAACAAAAACAGATAGTATTCCCAATTCATTTCATCGCATTACTTATTTTAAAAAGCAAACAATTATTGTTTTGAACAGCTTAAGTTTCTAAACACAATTCTACCGGATGCTTATTCAATATTTCTATATGTATTGTATCACAGTTCAGTTTTATATTGCGTATGTTTAGGAAACCAATCAGTGAAACGTCTTATTATTATGAAACTGAATAACGGTCGGTTCGTAGAGATGTTTACTTGACTCTCTTTATCCGCCTGAATAACTCCTATCTTCAACTCAAATAATCGAATACTTTTCCTTAACGGGTCTTTCTCCCTAAAGAGGTTTAAATATGTCTATATCTGCATTAACCATTGGCTATTCCATGTTAATGGAACGGGTTACTCTGTCATTCAAGTTAAATCATATTTGTTTTATGATCTCAACAGTTTGTCTCATTTTATAAATATTTTCCGGTTATAACTTTTTTTAATAAACTTTGCTAATAGTATTCAGGATATCAAAGTTTCAGCACGCTGTCCTTTGACTTAATCTTTTTAGATTTAGGCTATGGATAGTTCAAAACAAAGTTGCTCCATTTCTTGATGTGTGTATGCTAATATTTTTTGAATTACACATTGGATTTTAATGCGTTTTCCATTAATACACTGAAAAAAAAAAATGTCTACTTCAATCACAATCTTGTTTATTATAATCACCCTTCTTGTTTCTATTTGAACCTGCTAAGAGCTAAATTGATTTGACTTAGAGAACTTTGTCGAATATTTAATCAAAAATATGTTTAATGCAATTGTGAAACAATATCAAATTTACGATTTTCCATAATAGAATCAACTAAGAAAATAGTTATATCAATGCTAATACTTGCTTATTCGAACAATTATTTTATTCAATTCAAACATATTACTTCTTAAGATTCAATAAGACACTACTTAAATCAACCAAGATTCTTGATTCTGCCTACCTACTGCAATTTTAAGCCTACAAAGTATGTTTGTAGATTCAATTTTTCCCATAGTCGTATCAACTAAAAAAATAGTTATATCAACGGTATAACATACTTAGAAGAACAATTAAATTGTTTAATTCAAATACGATACTCATTTAGATTCAATAAGAAACTACTTCAATCGATCAAGACGTTTAGTTGCACCTACTTAATATTGTATTGAACCAATTAAACTGCTTGTTTACAATAACATATATCATATTCAGTGCAAAAATGTGTATTAGCTCTTTCAATCAAGGTCTTGGTCAAGTTTGTCAAATTAGTTTATTATATCTACTAAGAGTGATTGTTGGTATGTTCATATCAGATAATTGATCTAATAAAGACACTTCTTCCAATACACAATTAAGCTATAACTACTCTTGTCTGACGCTACACATTGTATCGTTACGTGTGAACGTAAATAAATAAGTTCACAACGTAACAACACAATGTGTCGCAGTCAGACAAGAGTAGTTATAGCTTAATTGTGTATTGGAAGAAGTGTTTTTATTAGATCAATTATCTGATATGATAATATATGATTTTATGAAAATAATAAACATTTTATTTTAAAATATAAATTTTATTATATCTCTTTTACATTGTTTACTTACTTTCTAAATTATTTAATATTTTAGATACCATAATGCACATCGCTAAGAACATTAATGTTACATGGGATAGGAGACACTAAAGTCTTGTAACGTTTAATTACATTTTGATTAGTTTCAGTTTCGGCAACTTGATAAGTAAAAAAAATGCTCGTCAAATCTCAGTGTCTGCATTAATGTTCCTACAAAAATTAAATCATTTGAATCATAGGTACAAGTAAACATTGTTAACAAGTAAATACGAGTACGTTCGCAGAATATCAAAACTATGTGACAATTTGAAGTGCGACTTAAGAAATTTTGTATTTGGTAATTGCAAATGACATATATAAAACAAGAGAACATAATGGAAATTATAACTTTTTTAACGTATATTCAATAGTAATATAACCTGATGTTATATTCAATAGTAAAAATGATTTGATCCTAAATAAATTCTCACCAACAAATAATATACGAGTATATGGTTGTGGGCATATTCCTTTTGTTTTCAAATAGTTTAGCCTGGAATCTATTGTTTCATGTATTGCAACATCTGATAGCCATCTCTAGCTTCAGCTTCGGATGGCTTCCAAGAGCATCCAGACTCTGATTTGCCTTTTTTATATTTTAACTTAATGTTAGATGTATTCAGCGGATCAACGATTGCTAGATTTTGTTGTTCTACATTAGAAACTGAAACAGATAAGAATTATTCATTAGAATAAGTAGGCAGGGCAATGGCTATGGGTAGGATATAGCAATATATATATATATATATATATATATATATATATATATATATATATATAACTTCACGTTCCATATATATTTTAAAGTAAAATAACATTGAGATTAATTACTTTTGTTGTTTTTATCATTATTTGTACAAGTATTTTCTAAATACAATGACTAAAAATAATGTTTGTTTGCTTTTATCATTTGGGTAAGTACTTTAGTCGTACTGTATTCAGATGCAATCAAATTTATATTAAAATAAAAACGCAGTCATAATGATTATGTTTCATTTTTTTCTATTAATTCCTATATTATTTCATTTTTTTCTATTAACATACATCAATAGTTGTAGCAATTAATTTGTTTAATTATTGCAACAATGACTGCATTGAATTAATAACGAACATGATTACAACACTGCTAAACCGACGTTGTCCGTCTCGTGCCATCTCTGTCATTTATTCATTTGAAATTGTGGTGCAGCGTGTTCAACTGCTCGCAATTACTTTTGTTTTATTTAATTAGGTATCAATTGGTATTTACCTCCCATTTAAATTTTTATTCACCACATAGATGAAAAATAACAAAATAGTGCGTTGGAAGTACATATCAATGTTAGTGGATATAATAGCATGAACGGAGATGTGAAAAAATTGTTACAAGCGTGGGAACTCTCATAACTTATTCCAGTATTTGAAGGTAAGTTCCAGGTTTATTAATAAGTATAAATCTTTATATTTGACTAGTTTTCCGCCAGCGGCTTCGCCCGCATCCGCATGGGCCATATAAACTTCACACCCCTATTTCTAAAAATCCTTTTTTAGTACTAATTTACTTCATGAAAGGAACCTCTTTACCAATTTTCAAGTTTGTGAGAATGCATTAGTTTCAGCTGTGTGTTGATTAGTTTATATACTTATACTAGCTTTTCGCCAGCGGCTTTTCATTGTTGATCCCTTCCTATTAGTCTAAGCGTGATGTTATATAGCCTTCCTTAATAAATGGACTATTCGACACAAATATAATTTTTAAATTCGAATCCTGAGATAAGCGCGTTTAACCAAACATACAAACAAACTCTTTAGCGTTATTATTAGTATTGATATGGCGTATACCTAATAATAAATTATTTATTCTGTTTTAGAGCAGCAGGTTATGTTCAGGCATTATCTGCCCTCATAAAAGATCTAAGGGATCTTATTCCTCAATCAGGACCGAGGGTTTTGTTCACCAGATGCTGAAGTACATGGAAAGTTCAAAATGGTTGCGAGTGTAGTAACAACATCTCATCTATCTCGGTAAGCTTTTATCTCTATCTAAATATCGTTTATTTATGTATTTTACCTTTTTATTTTATCTTACGTCTTCTTCTATTAACTTTTTTTGATTACTACTTAACATTATTATTATTTCATTAGCGTTCATTCGCATATCTTTGTATCCTTACAATAAGGATGATGACAAATTTTTGTTTGTTTGTCCGTGTAAGTAGGTAATTAATCTCCGTTTAAATTCATAATCATTATGACTGCGTTTTTATTTTAATATAAATTTGATTGCATCTGAATACAGTACGACTAAAGTACTTACCCAAATGATAAAAGCAAACAAACATTATTTTTAGTCATTGTATTTAGAAAATACTTGTACAAATAATGATAAAAACAACAAAAGTAATTAATCTCAATGTTATTTTACTTTAAAATATATATGGAACGTGAAGTTATATATATATATATATATATATATATATATATATATATTATATATATATATATATAAAATATATATGGAACGTGAAGTTATATATATATATATATATATATATATATATATATAACTTCACGTTCCATATATATTTTAAAGTAAAATAACATTGAGATTAATTACTTTTGTTGTTTTTATCATTATTTGTACAAGTATTTTCTAAATACAATGACTAAAAATAATGTTTGTTTGCTTTTATCATTTGGGTAAGTACTTTAGTCGTACTGTATTCAGATGCAATCAAATTTATATTAAAATAAAAACGCAGTCATAATGATTATGAATTTAAACGGAGATTAATTACCTACTTACACGGACAAACAAACAAAAATTTGTCATCATCCTTATTGTAAGGATACAAAGATATGCGAATGAACGCTAATGAAATAATAATAATGTTAAGTAGTAATCAAAAAAAGTTAATAGAAGAAGACGTAAGATAAAATAAAAAGGTAAAATACATAAATAAACGATATTTAGATAGAGATAAAAGCTTACCGAGATAGATGAGATGTTGTTACTACTCTCGCAACCATTTTGAACTTTCCATGTACTTCAGCATCTGGTGAACAAAACCCTCGGTCCTGATTGAGGAATAAGATCCCTTAGATCTTTTATGAGGGCAGATAATGCCTGAACATAACCTGCTGCTCTAAAACAGAATAAATAATTTATTATTAGGTATACGCCATATCAATACTAATAATAACGCTAAAGAGTTTGTTTGTATGTTTGGTTAAACGCGCTTATCTCAGGATTCGAATTTAAAAATTATATTTGTGTCGAATAGTCCATTTATTAAGGAAGGCTATATAATCATCACGCTTAGACTAATAGGAAGGGATCAACAATGAAAAGCCGCTGGCGAAAAGCTAGTATAAGTATATAAACTAATCAACACACAGCTGAAACTAATGCATTCTCACAAACTTGAAAATTGGTAAAGAGGTTCCTTTCATGAAGTAAATGAGCACTAAAAAAGGATTTTTAGAAATAGGGGTGTGAAGTTTATATGGCCCATGCGGATGCGGGCGAAGCCGCTGGCGGAAAACTAGTCAAATATAAAGATTTATACTTGTTAATAAACCTGGAACTTACCTTCAAATACTGGAATAAGTTGTGAGAGTTCCCACGCTTGTAACAATTCTTTCACATCTCCGTTCATGCTATTATTTTCATAATAGCACACTTACACACTAAGATTGATATGTACTTCCTACGCACTGTTTTGCTATCGATATTTTGCATCTTTGTGGTGATATAAAAATTTAAATGGGAGGTAAATACCAATTGATACCTAATTAAATAAAACAAAAGTAATTGCGAGCAGTTGAACACGCTGCACCACAATTTCAAATGAATAAATGACAGAGATGGCACGAGACGGACAACGTCGGTTTAGCAGTGTTGTAATCATGGTCGTTATTAATTCAATGCAGTCATTGTTGCAATAATTAAACAAATTAATTGCTACAACTATTGATGTATGTTAATAGAAAAAAATGAAATAATAGAATTTACTATTATCTTGTTTAATTCAGCTATAGATCTAATTTAATGTAACGTTTCCAGTGATCGTTATAACATTGCGCATTGTCAATGCAACATATGATCTTCGTATGTCTAAGTAAACTCTCAATTGATTCAACAATGTTTCTTAGTTGATTTAGCTTTAAAAATAGTTAATTTTATATTTATCTTAATTGAAGGGAAGATCAAAATTGTTCATTTTAACATATCTTATAATTATTTCGACTTTGTGCTTTGTTAATCATACAAGCAGCAATTGTTGATACAAATATGACCTCAGCTAAAACAGATAAAAAGAAGAGAGTCGATTTAACTACGTAAATTTTATTAAATTAAAAAATGTCTTATTTATCTTGATTTAGGACTTTTTTGAGTTAACAATTTACCTTTCAAACAAGTAATGGTTTTTCTAACAACTAATGTCGTTTCGTTAAGGTAAAAATATGCAATGTTAAAGTAACCGATGTAATTATTAATTCAACATTTTTTTGGCCAACTAAGAGAAAATGCCACTTAGTTGGCTATCATTTTTTTCAGTGTATACAGAGTGATTTAAGAGGAACGCTTGTAAGTACATAATAATAAAGGACCATGCGGGCGAGGCTGTGTTGCACTGGCGAAAAGCTAGTTCTATTATAAATTATATTCTCTTAGTTATCAACATTATTTTTATAATTTATTGTTTGACTTTAAATGTAACATAATATATAATAATTTCTTTCTAAGAATCAATATACATTATTTCGTCTTCCTATAATTTTATAATCGAGTGAAACGAATTCTTAACTGGTTTTACACGTCATCTGCTATCTTACATCTTCGAATAGATCAGTGAATCATCGATCAGGAATAGTGTCTGCAGGGTTGTCCTCTATATTAATTTGATTTGTGATTGTACGCCCTGTAAACATGACAAGAATATAACTCCAACATTTATCGAATAACCAAAAATAGCCCCTAAATATTTCTCTAGTGAGTCTATATTAGAAAAAAAACTTGTGTTCGGTGATTTGCTCCATTCAGTGACCCTTATCAGTCCCTGTGTTTACGGTCGATTTCACAGCGATGCGTGTGCAGGAAACTAACTATTCATATAAACCAATTCAAATAAAAATCCGTTGTTTGACGCGTCAAATGTGTTGAACCCACGATGCGGTCGTCCTCTCTAGAGTATTGGCCTTATTGCTCTATAAATAACGCACTAAATTAAAGATAATTGAACGGCGACGGACAACCGTTATTCAATATGTTTATTTGCACTTTCATTGCCTTGATAATTGGTACAGTTTGCTATAAATTCGTGATTTAATGGTATCTTTCGCAATATGAATGGCCGAAGACGAGGAAATGCCAAGTGCACTCACCGCAGTGATATTATAGGTTAGGTTATTAAATTGAAATCGTGCAGCTATTTGATTCAATTTACGTATGTTATTATTAAAAAATATGCTATATGTATTTACGTAAGCGTTTCTGAATGGAGTTGTGCTGTCAAGTAGTTGTTATGCGAATCTCATCCATCACTGATGTTGTTACCTCAAAAAATACATTGAGGGTAGTTAGCGTTGTAACAGTCGTCATTTCTTTTTACAACGTTGCCTTAGTTAAAATTACTATGTCAAGTGTCTATAAAAGACAGCTATTTACAAATTAAAAGTATTTTGTGTCACACATTACTGCCATTTTTGGTTTTTATTTATAAATGTTATAAATAGCGATAGCGAACGCACACATAGAACTGTTTTTTTTTAAATTCTGTAGTTAAATTATGAATAGTCTTATATGGTTAATTATGAGATTTATTTCTATAAAATTACTAAATGTAAGGTAGCGATAACCCAAACACTTTTTTTTTTGTATAAAGATGATTATATTGTCTTATGACATAGTTCTAATCAAATAGACCTACTTGTTTGTTAAATTTATGTACGTGCAATAAATTATTCTATGCTCTTGTCTGTCTTGATATACAAAGTACTTAGCTATTATACCTATAGACATTTCGTATCCATTAACAAGCAAACTATAAACACAAACACTAGCAATATATGTTAATGTCTTGCGATAAAATGATATCTTATCTTATCAATGATTATCACTTTTACTTGGTATTCCAATGTGTCGTAATAAAAGCGTACTGACGGTATGTAATTATTTGCAGAAACTAGATTCGTAATATTGAAAGTCTTCTTCAATAATATTATTGTAAGTGAGTAACTAAGTGTGCAGCTTGTGTTTGTATGATTGCACTGATTCATCACTTGTGTATAAGTGAATAACCACTTCACTACTTGTAAATAATCTTGACACGTTCGACTTACATGAGACCTAATTTAAACGACATCAAAAAAGGAGGAAGAGCAAAATTTACCGTCATATTTCACGGTTATGTATATTATCAGTGTTAAAGTATCTATACTACTGTATTCTGTGTGTAACATATAATGATAGATCGGATCGATTCAATTTGACCATGAAAGAGTTAATACGTATATCAACGATACGACAAATTTGCAAGTTATTTTAGATATCGAATACTGTTAATAAAATGAAAACAATAGTAATAACAGCGGAAGTCGTTGTCAGTGGGAGCGACCTTCGTAGTGTGATTCAACTCGAGTCACACACAGTAGACTCGTTTGCGCCATAAATGGTCCACTGACGTCTGTCTTCTGACGGCCTGGTACCGAGCCGAGCTTGCGTCTGAAGTTTTAATCATTCATTATTATTCAAATTCAAATATTAATGAGGACATTATCGTTAAAACCGTGCCGTGGCGCCTTTACAAATTGCTCGATCATCTATTCCATTAGAGGTAATTTCTCATCGTTTTACTACTTAATTTTGATAAATCAGTGTATAGTGATATGTCTCTTAATAGAACAATTGTAATTGTTACGAAAGTTATCAATAATTTATGTATGTCGATGTCATTTCTTGTTGTGTAATAATTAATAATAACTTATTATGCAGATTATGAAAGGTATCGAGTAAAATCATCCCATTGTAATGGACAACGTCTTGCTGAAAAGCGATCATTAAGCATGTCATGAATCACTATTAATGGTTTAATTATCATAGCCATTTTTATTATCTTGTCGCTATTATAATGAGTTCCCCCAAATATACTCTTGCGTATCTTCCAGCACGCGTCATAGGGGTTCAACGTGTCTATTATCTGGTCGTTGATTGATAGCAGACATCCGCACGGGTCGTTGATAGATAATACTTATTTGCTCTACTTGTGCTATGCGT
The DNA here is from genome assembly GCA_918026875.4 of Diatraea saccharalis. Lineage (NCBI taxonomy): Eukaryota > Metazoa > Arthropoda > Insecta > Lepidoptera > Crambidae > Diatraea > Diatraea saccharalis. The sequence goes on from OU893337.1 coordinate 12,902,438, forward strand.
CGTGGATTATATATACGAATACTTGATACAGTTCTGCTTCATTGTTTCTTAGATGGATCAGTGTCAGGTAGCAGGTTTTCTGGAATTTGTAATTTGATACGTTACCGCAAGCTGTTAACATTGACGGCACTTGCGTTTCTGATCGTATTTATATCCTTGTTTGTGACATTTCTAACGTTAGGTTAAGACTTGGATATTGTGTATTTTATTATCAGGCGGAGGAAAAGGTTTGCTTACTATCCTTGTTACATTAATTGATAGAGAGATAGGATATATGCCAATTACAAACGACTCTTAGACGCGTGGCTTTTTTGAAACGTTTTCGTGGGTTACTCGAGAGTAGCTCTTCGATAAGTCAATGGCAATGCTTCTGATAAAATTAAAAGTATCAAAAGTGAAAATGAATCGAATACATCAGTTTGAACTATACGTTGAGTAATTCGACCGCACAGGAGCGCCGTATTGTTACCCCGCACCACAACCATGAAGTCTGGGCGGCCTTTTGTCGACGCGCTCCATTGTCTTCTATCTATTGAAATATTTTTGTGACCGCAAAGGCGTTGACTGTTTTTTTTACTAACCTGTTCTTGATGTTTCAGTATGGTTCGTAAATTTCGTTGCGTTATAAATTCACTTTACTGTACTCTGTTTCTAATTCTCAATATGATACCACAGTTGCCTCCCTGCCCCTAATGTTACATTAATGGTGATTCCTAACCACTTGAGAAGGTTTTCGTCTTCATTGCCTCAATTGTCTGTTGCTCAACTGTCGGTTACGTAAGCATCTTGTAATGGCTAGTAAGATGGGTTCGTTGCACTGACATCACTGTTGATGACCTAAACTTTATGCGTGCATCTGTTTTATGAATGACGATGTCTTGGTGCAATTTATACGTTTAAATTGTTTGTGTGTGACAAAGTTTCTTATCTTGTTATTTTCAAACGTCGGTGTTATATGATGATTTTTATGTAAACGGAGGAAATATGTCTGTTTAATTATTAAATTGTTTGGACGTATTCTTAAATAATAAGTGGTTCAATTAACTGAATTCAATTAACCTTTTTAATGTATGTAACAGTTCTGATATTAGCTTGGCAAATCATCAAACTATGATCAAAATTAGTCTCAAATCACGTATAAATTTAGAATAGTTGAGCAATTTGAGCATGTTTCATGTTGCACTGTAAACATTGGTATACAAGTACGACAATGTTTTTGTAATGATTTTTCGTCTTTTAAACGATGTAGTCAAACACATCTGATCCAAGTTTTACACGACTAGCTTATCTTCATGCTCCGCACGTGTAGCATGATGAACTCGAGAACGTTTTGTCTACACTCAAATATCACTTTTCTCGGGTGCGCCCATTCTATATCTCACTCACGACCCGAGAAACTGGCAAATGAGTGTAGACAAAACGTTGTCCAGTTCGTCATGCTACGCGTGCTGAACAGGAAAATACAGATCCTGATATAAACAGACGAATTTTATACAATTCGAAATTTAAGGTTAGTATTTTATTAGTCAAATTGCGATTATGAACTATGGAATTGTTGAACAAAGCTAATAGCTCATTTACATTGGTTGATGGGACCCGCACCATTAGTCATTAGTTTAACGTCCAATATAAACGCGCCATTAGTGTGTGTTTTATGTATTGGTTCAGTAATTTATTTACAACAGGTCTTTATTTCATATCGATTCAGTGATACATTTACAAGATATCTATATTTTAATTTTAACTACATATGAGTCAATATTTATCAGAAAGTATCCAAAGCATTAATGATTATGTTTAGGAAGAAGTTGCTTATATTGTGTAGATATATAACATTCACAAATATAAGCAACTTATCTGTGTTTGATGTTTCCAATTCAGTGGGCTGAAATAATACTGCGTTCCTTTGAGACTGTTTTCGTTTCATCGACATTAGTAGTAAATATGTTTGTACGATTTCCCAAGCTTATAGTTACTTAGGATTATCTATCTAGGAAGATAGATAATCCTGAATCATGGTTTTATGAAGAATTAATCACCAACTATGTAGGTATTACTTTTTTCTATCAATTTTATAGTCGATTCGCTAAGTGTTTCTAGAATAGCTTTATTATTTTAGCCATTTGCATGATATCGTATACTTTTATTTTGTTTTATAGCATTCATTTTTAATGATTGCGTAGTAAATAAGTGAAGTTTCAAAGTCACTGAAGTGCGATGTCCCACGGAGAAATGTCAGTCTATTCAAAGGCTGTCACTGTCCTCCTCCCTTTAAACTTTGACATTTACCGAGACCGGGGTGTTTCGCATTACGTCGTTTAAACACACAATAAACACTATACAGAGCTTTTAGAGCATCATTTTGAATGACAAATCGTGTTTACTCAACATTTATTTCAATTTTCATGGATCTTATTGAGGAAAATTTGTTATGCAGGAATGAAACATAGAGGGAATTCATATTATCTACAGAAATTTAATATATATTGGTACACATTTGTAGGTAAATAGGCTAGCGTTAACATACTGCGATTAGATAGCGACGCCGATATATTTGGTGAGCTTCTCGTCTTATTAATATAAAAGTACATTTTTTTATCATTCAATTTAGAGTCAATGACACTTGTTTTTATTTGCGACTTTGTTTGCGTTGATTTAGATCCTGTACTTTTATCGAACGAACGAGAAGCGTTCTGTTATACGTTAGATGTTGGTAAGTAATAGTGCTACAAATAAGTAAAATGTTTTCAGCATTGAACTCGAAATTGGGTCTGTATTCGCCCCTTCTGGACAAACTCCGAATTTGTCTCTACAGTAACACCGCCTCAAAAGGGTCACTGGTTTTGGAATATTCCGCAATTAATTACGTTTCAATTGCAACCTGCGGCCAATTAATCAGTAGCAACATGGGCTGTATGTAGTTCAAACGTATTTTATTACAGCCCTGCGATTCTGTAAAAATCCGAACCCGAATTTGAATTCAAGTGTCCGAATTTACTTCAAAGCGGAATCCGCTCTACATTGAATTAGTAATTACGTTTCGTGGCATAAGTGAAATGAGTTTCGAAATGACGTTCAAAAAGATTATCTGAAACTCGTCTGTATCAAGCAATCTTGTTTTGTATTATAATACAAAAAAGGATTTTTTTATAAAAGTTTTACCCTAAATGACGTGACTTCGGTTCATGAATAAATTCGAATTCGGGTTTGGATTTTTATAGAATCGCTCTGCAGTTGTCTATATTTATTTGGATTTGCAAAACAGGCCAGCTGCTGTCTTAAATCATAATTTTGTAATTATAGATAATAATATTACGGATTTATTTGATCAAAGTAAAGCTACAACATGTATAAAACGATCAGATAAATTTGATTTCGTTTCAACACTTGCGTAGGTAGGTACAACAAATTTAATTATGTTAATCTAACAAACCCTTGTCCTGGGTCAATCCTAACTGTAACGATCAGATAAACCGAGTGGATCGGATCTGTACTGTTACTGAGGGACGTTTGTGTGAAGTTTAACCTTTTCTGCCGGTTTCAAAACACTCCCGAAGTAGGCTGGTTACGTAATGGAATCGGGTGACGGAGGCCCTGGAGATAATTTGAGATTGTGGATCTCCTGTCGACTTTGATCTGTTTTTTAAGAATGTTAGCAAATTCGAGCATTGCTTACTCTTCTCCGTTATCATTGAGAGCATGATAACATAGAACAATATTTTGATTAAAGTCCAATAATGTATTTAACATTAACTACATTTCATTCAACTCTCTGTATTTAATGTACACAATGCGTCGAACCATATATTGTTCGTCGAAACAGCCTCAACTACTTAATTTTGCCTTTTTCTACTTTTTTACCACACAGTTTTCGTAAATCAGTAGTTTACCTGAATAACCTATTTGATAATTAACGAGATTTATTAGTTAAGGATAACCTAATTTGTTCTAACTGTACACAAAGTAGCATGTCAGATTCCACAATATGTATAATTTCAGCAATTGGTTTGGAACTCTACCTACCATCTACCGAAATACTATAGAACATTAAAATCAAGTGAAAAGATATATTTGTATAACCTGACCCGCTTGACTGTTCACACAAAATTTATTTAATTAATGGCACAATTACAGAATACAAATCATAGTTACAGATTTTAATATTATTTATATTAAGATACAGACTAAATTTGCACTCCAATGACAACTGTGCACAGCTCTGTTCTGCAATAAAAAGACGGCGATTATCAAACTAAAAGGTTCAAATTTTAAATATTCCGGTATCCATAAGTAATAATAATAAAGCAAGAGCAAAACCGATTTACAACCCCTACAAAATATTGCGTAGTTAGTATTTATAAACTTTATTAAGTAATTTATATAATGATACTAAATTATTTAGTCACTATCTCTTACCAAGCTATTAATACTTAATTAGCTTAGAGACAGTCACAACATTAGATATAATATCTCAATATATGTGCAATCAATTAAGAAAATCAATATAATAATGTTAAAACATTTGTAAAATTAATAATTATGTACATGCAATGATAAATAAACGTTTCAAATTAATTTCGATTAAGCAATTGAATAATAAGTATTGTGTATATAATTTTATTGAAAAACATTGATTGAAAGTTAGGTACTAATATTTTAATAAATCTACAACTTCATTTCGTAACAAATAAAATAAAAATAATAGAAAAAAAAAATAATTTCAATTAAGCAATTGAATAATAAGTATTGTGTATATAATTTTATTGAAAAACATTAATTGAAAGTTAGGTACTAATATTTTAATAAATCTACAACTTCATTTCGTAACAAATAAAGTTAAAATAATAGAAAAAAAAATATAAATATAAAAAAGAAACCATTGAATTACATATTAAAATGATATACTACTTGCGTAATTTTAAAATACAATATTTCAAAAATGTAGGGTAAATCTGTAGGGTAAAATTACCGGAAACATTTTGAATAGTACGATTTAAACGAAATAATTTTGAATATAAATTAATTAAACAAAATAAACAATTTTGACCGTAAAATAACTGTGAGGGTAAAGTGTGCAATATTGAAATATAAAATACATCACCTCACTAAAAGCGCATGAAATGTAATCCATAGTTTCTCGTATAGAGTAGATATTTATATCCAGGTTTTGCATTTAATGGTAGGCTGTATGAGAAGTTAAACGACATAACAATAAACGATCGCCACACTTTCGAATACAATTCATTTTCCTGTTACAAATAGACCACATGATTGTTGCCAGGTGGGCGTAATTCATCTGGTTTTTCCCGACATTTCAAATATGAAATAATGACGTCGTTCAAAAAACCAATGTTAAATCTTTTCGTAAGCTGAATTGGAAAATGAAAGATAACAGTTTTATATTGTTATTATAATTGTTATTTCCACCTACAATAAATCTGAAATTTTTACACATATTTAGCTTCTCCGTTCTGATAAATATGTATTGTTAAGGGTCTGACCCTTAGCAAGATGTACATGTCAGTAAGCCATAATTTTTATTCATATACCTACATAGATTGCTTATTTTAAACGCTTTTCTTAGCCCAATTGCACTTTCGCAATCCTCCTAATAATTAAGCCTCTAACAAACTAATAATGCAAAATTCTAGTTAAGGATTGCTTATAAATAACTCTTAATTAATCAATTAGTAAGTTGGAGCAATTAAAGATGATGAGAAAATAGAGAGTAATGCTATTTGAATAAGTTGAGTTCTTTACATATTAAATGATTATAATTGATGATTAAACGAACTTACCTGTAAGTGAAGTTCTATCATAATTATACGAAGGCTTCGTCCGAAGAGATTAGCAAGAAACATGTTAACACTTGTAGTATCGCGCAGTGATCGCCGTTCTTGCACTATATTGAGAGTACACTTGGTTGTGGATTCCTTTGCTTTTTTTTTTTTTTGTTTAGCTGTCAAACTGACATCCAGACTTACCGCGCATTTGCTGTCATTTAGTTTAGAGTTCAATTTACATACATATTTCACGTCTGGGGTGGGTATTCGTGGGTGGGTTGCTAATCTCTTCGGACGAAGCCTTCGTATAATTATGATAGAACTTCACTTACAGGTAAGTTCGTTTAATCATCAATTATACTCGGCTTCGTCCTTCGAGATTAGCAAGAAACATGTTAACACTTGTAGACCTTTAGAGATGATCGTGAAATATGTTTGTTTCTTGTCGCTGAGAAGAAAAAATAAAGAAAAATCCTATTTCAGTAATATTTTTAATAAGTTTAATTAAAGCTCTTCCCATTAATCAACATTATATAATTTTTTAAACAATCAGTAAACACTTTTATGTTTCCATACAATTGTTATTTATTATTGCATTAGCAAAGGACGCATTTGATAAATCAGATGTATTCAACGGCCTATTGTAAAATTTAAAGAAAACGTTTGAGGAGGCACTCCAGCCAGCCGTTTTTCTAATGATATCTAAATTTACACCAAGTCGATGAGCGTGTGAGACAGCAGCATGTCGAGCGCTGTGCGCTCCAAATATCGCCGCGGGTATTCCGCTCTCTTGCAAAGTACTGCGAATCCATCGGCTTAACGTCTGGCTGGAGACAACTCCATGACCACGTCTAAAACTTATAAACAATGAATTTATGTTACCACGTAGTGATTGGGTTCGATTAAGGTAATCTTGCATTGCTCTTCCAGGGCATATTTCTGGTTTTTCATTATAAAAGGGTAAGACTAATAAAGGATAAGGTGTACCGATTCGGGAGTGTTTTAAAATATCTGTTATTTTAATAGTAATACGGGAAAACGAGACTGTTATATTTTCAATTTTTATTTTTGAGAAAGTTTGCACTCTGTGTGCTGTAATTAATGCCAAAAGTGTGATTAGTTTCTTTGAAAGTTTTTCGAGTGATATATTATCGTGCGGGTAAAGTTTTTCTAAATAATTTAATACTATAGCCGGGTCCCACGTTGTATCGTACTTAGGAACCGCGGGACGTAAACGAAATATGCCCTTGAAGAATCGCTTAACATATTGATCAGTTCCAATATGATCTCCTAAAATCAAAGAGAGAGCAGACCGGCAAGAATTTAAGGTGCCGTACTGAGCTCCTTCGTTATATAAATAAGTAAGAAAACTAAGAACATCTTTGACGGAAGCGTCATATAAACTAACATTTTCCTTAAGACAAAAGTTATACCATTTCTTCATATACACATCATATTGTTTTATTGAGTTTGGTGATAGTGACGCAATCATAATATCCAAAGCTGATGTAGGAGTATTTCTTTTCAAGAACGCTGTCCGGATAAGATCGCGGCAGCCAGGGTAACTTTGGTGAACACCTCTCGACTGCTGAAATGAGGCGAAACAATTGGGCTATCTTCTGGTCTGAATAATAATATTTTTGATGATACTAAGCTTTTATAAATGGGAAACCAGGGTTGTGTAGGCCATAGGGGCACTACCATGACGCCTGTAGCATTATCTGTAACTATTTTTCGTAAGACTTTAAGAATTATTGAAAATGGCGGGAACGCGTAAAAGTAAAAACCATTCCAATCGATAGTAAAAGCGTTGACAGTGTGAGCCTCTGGGTCTCTGTGCCAGGAGACATACTTATCGCACTTTGTATTTACTCTACTTGCGAATAAGTCTATTTGAGGTGTTCCAAAATTTTTAACAATTTGTCTGAAAGCTCTAGTAGATAACTCCCATTCAACATCTGGATGTATTCGTCTTGATTCAATATCAGCTTCTTTATTATCGATAGAACTTATATAAGAGGCATAAATAAATATGTTTCGTTTTTCGCACCACTGCCATAATGTTTTAGTTACTTCTGTCAAATGTGGATACTTTATGCCCCCCATCCGGTTAATATAAGAGACAGCGGTCGTGTTGTCAATACGCAATAATATTTGACGATTGCATAATTCTTTGGCAAAAATTTTTACTCCGAAATATGCTGCTAATATTTCCAAATAATTAATGTGCAAACTACGTTCTTGTTCATTCCACTGACCGCTAGCTCTTTTATTGCCACAAGCCACTCCCCATCCCGTATTTGAGGCATCCGAAAAAATCTCCATGTCATAAGAGTCAGATTTAATTTTATTAACGGAACATGATATTGCTTGTTGCCACCATTTTAAATCTGGTAATATAGCTGTGGGAATATTCATGTATTTATCATAATTAACATCAGATTTTAAATTAAGAAATTTTATACGTTCAAATAATTTGGTATATAACCAACCATACTCTATAGCTGGGCAAGCTGAGACAAGTAAACCCACAAAACTTGCATATTTTCTTATTTTACATCTATTTATTGTAAGAAATTTATCTATTTCTTTTTTGATACGACAAATCTTTTCAGGTGGTAAAGTGACATGAAGATTCTTTGAGTCTATAATATAGCCTAAAAACAAACAATGGTTTTTAGGAGTAAAAATACTTTTTTCCTTGTTTAATAGGAAGCCTAAGGATGTGAGCAGACTTTGAGTTTGTTCAATGTTTTTTAAACATAGCTCATAAGAATGTGCTACAAGAAACCAGTCGTCTAAATACACAGTGGATAAGTAACCAGCAGAACGAAGAAGCTTAGCCACAGGTTTCATTATTTTCGTAAATACGAAGGGCGCCGTACTAAGACCGAATGGCAATACGTTAAATTCGTAAATATCTTTACCCCACTGAAAGCGAAGATACTTTTTAGAGTTTGGATGTATTTTTATAAAATAATATGAATCTTTTATATCAAGTTTAGCCATATAAGAATTCTTAGATATTAACTTTATAGCTGTTCTAAAGTCTTCAATTTTGAAATGTTCTACATCAACAAATCTATTTAATTTTTTTAAATTAAGGATGAATCGCATTTTGCCATTTGGCTTGGGCACTAAAAAAATGCTAGATAGGTACTGTCCTTCACATGGTTCACATTTTGAAATAATACCATTTGAAAGTAATTCATTAATGGCAGTTTTATACTTGACTTCCTCATCTGAAGAAAGGTGTCTACCAAGAGGAGCTTTTGTTTGAAAAACAGGGCGAGAAAAAGGAATTTCGTAACCTTGAATGAAGGACAGTATTGTCGGGTTACTAGTAATAATGCGCCATTGATCATAAAATAGGGCTAATCTACCAGCATAATTTACCGGTGAAGATGACGTCGATGTAGTTGCCGGTGTTAGCGCCGACCGCGCATATTCCGCTGATTTTGCGACTGTTTCGAGGAGCTGATGTGCTGATTCTTCATTGACCTCGAAGAAGCTGTCTCCTTTGGTTTCGAAGATATTGGTTGTTTGCGAACTTGATTTGGAATTTTCCAGTTTTTTGAAGGATAATTTTTATTTGTAGTTGGCTTCGGTGCCATAGCCGCTTTTAGGTCTGCTCCAGTCTTATGAATGGCTTTAGCAGTTTTTAATGTATCGGCTAATTGCTGTCCAAATAAAAAATTATCAATTTTTGAATTTTGTAATGTTTCCTTCATTTCTTTTTTAACTGAATAAATAATGAAATTACGCCTAGTTATAGAATCATTGTGCTGACAGTCACATATTATACGCCCAGTGTCAACAAGTAGACGAAACAAGTCAGTATTCTTTTCTCTGCTTGAAAGCACAAGGTTGATAGCTTCCCCTAGACTTGAGAGAGCAGATGCCATTAAGGATTGCTTGTATTCAATAACTTTATCACGTTTTATAACCATCTCAGACAAGGCAACCTTTGTTTCCGGGTTCAGAGTTGGTGCACCAATTAATTTGCAGTTACCAGGTATCAAATATTTGTCTGTTAGTTCCTTACGATCATTTTTAGATAAACCACTTGTTGCCACATGTTCAAAGCGTACAGCAACATCTTTATGAATATCTTTTCCATATTTATCCATCTTTGTGGGATCTATCCCCAGAATATGCATTAACTCAGAGTTTAACTCACCAGATTCATCAACAGGCACTTCAGGCACACCATTGTAATCATCTCCTGGCTCTTGTGTCAACATGCCTAGTTGCATTTCGCATGTTGGCATATCAACTTGTAGAGTGGTAATTTTTTCTGCTTCTGTTTCATGACGTACAGGACTCGACAATGTACAGTCTGAAATACATGTTATGATTAAAGATATTGCATCATGCAAATAATGATTAAATAATCATTAAGTATTAATCAATTAGGTAGTCCTAAACATGTTTTATGTTTAAATAACTCTTAATTAAGCCTTTGCGGCAAAAAATAAATATTAATTGCCATTAATTGTAATAAACGGCACGAGACAACCCCACAGATTGTCCACAATACCAATTTCAATTAATTACTTGTTATATTTTGAAATAAACTTTTAGAGTGAAGAGGCAGCCCCTCAAGCTACCCGCAACACTATAACAAAAGTTACGAAACCGTTCCACAGACCTCCCGCAATACCAATTACAATAACTTGTTATTGTATGATGACAAGTAATTGAATTGTTTCAGTGAAGAGATAGCCCCTAAAGCTATCCGCAACACTTATACTCAACGGCACGAGACAGCCCCTCAAGCTGCCCGCAATACCAATCTCAATAATTTTATGAGAAATCGTTTTTTACTAACCGTTGGTGTTTGACTCTTGCGATGATGTTGATGAAGATGAAATACGTCTGATGCGTCGATTTCTTCCTCGTAATTCTTCTTCAATTTTTCTCAATTTTCTTTTTAATTCATCATAAGCTTTATGTGTTGTGTGTTTTCGTTTAGGCATTTTGATAAATTTAAAGAATGTATACCTGACGGCGGAGCACTAAAACGCGAATGACAGCAAATGCGCGGTAAGTCTGGATGTCAGTTTGACAGCTAAACAAAAAAAAAAAAAGCAAAGGAATCCACAACCAAGTGTACTCTCAATATAGTGCAAGAACGGCGATCACTGCGCGATACTACAAGTGTTAACATGTTTCTTGCTAATCTCGAAGGACGAAGCCGAGTATAATAATCATAATAAAATAATTAAGTAGGAAACTGAATATTTACAATTTTATTGGAGTATTTTTCCGACAAATTTATAAGTATAACAAACTGTTGTCGAATTAGTTTTAATTGTATTAAATTAATAGTTTTTGAGATCCCTTTTGTTGTAGTAACAGTGACTATTCACTTTAAGTGGGCGCCTAATAGGCCTTCCCTTAAGAATGGGTTACGAATCACTACGGCGGCCCAATACTGATTGGTTGATTGTTTACGACTACTGATGCAACCAGGACTAGCAGAAAGTACCTTCCGAAGTACGAAAAAACTCCAGCTAATAAATTTTTATTCACCCATCGAATGTCCGGTCCTTGGGAAAATTGCTTAACTTGAACAATCGCAAACTGAACGCACTAGCCACAGCGTTGTCTAGCTCGAATTGTCTTTACACATCTAAAATGTGACCTACTTAGACGGTCGTATCGTCACAAAATGTCGCTCTAGCATTTGTGCTCGCTCAAACATCGACACCGCAGACCCGAAACCTGCGGCTAATTCCATTAACATACAAAGTTCCGTGACCTGGGAAAATACTGGTGTAAGTGCTAATTTGATGAATGTTTTGTTATACTAATGCTTCGCTAGTCGAATACTATAGGTAATGAAGGTGTCGCGCAGTCATTTGTAATTATGATTGTGATATTTGACCATGTCCGTGTAACTAATCAATTTTATAAAAGTATTATATATAATAGTTAGTATTAATAATATATTAAAATGAAGTATACAAAGTATCTTTAAGAATGATCGGTGCATATCTGAAAATTGCATTGCGTAATTGTCGGTCACTGAATGTCAGAACTGACAAATGTATGAAATGACATTTAATTAAGCACACTCAACGGAAAATCTAGATCTTTTGCCATATTTTCCCTATGGAGATTGAATTGAGGAAGGAATTGTAAACAATGGCAACGAACGCTTCTAATACCTGAATAATTATTTCATATTTCCTTTACGAGGTATTCTGTCCAAAAATAACAGCAATTAACTTTTCATATGTTATCAAAGTTCTGTACACATGCGAACTTTGTTGTCTTATATGTTACTCATACGTCTCTATAATTATTATAATGTTCTTTCTGCACAGAGAAATCATGTCTTACTCGATTGTAGTTTGAAACTAATACATTCTCTATGAAAATAGTTAATCTCAATTCTTGTTCAACAAATGCAATCTGCACGGTGTATTCAGCCGGGGAAAATCGTTCGATGCGGGCCAAGTATATCCGTAAATTCGTTAGTGACGATCCAGGGTTACCAAGAACAAAAGCATATAGATTCCTCTATCTATCGTCGACAGATTTTGCGGTATAACGACCAGGAAGTGGCTGTAGCATCCAAAAAAATCCAACATATTATTCACTAGCTGCTCCTGCAACTTCGCCCGTCTAAATCAAAGTCTATGTCACTTGCGTATAATTTACCTTCCCGTAGTGTCTAAGATTTTTTAAAATTATAGTATTCAAAATTATTTACTGGATAAAACAAACAATCTAATGTTTTCACTGTATAATATTAAGTACAGACGTAGAATCAGGAGGTATTATTAAAACGCTAGAACTATTTGTATATATGGTGCAACTGGAAGAAATGCTTCAGCAGCATGGTCTAACCTCCCCAAAAGTGTAGCACCCCTCATGTGATCAGAAGTTGTTCGCTAAGTTCCGATGCAACGGTCACAAGCGATATCGAACCTCCGTAACTTCTATTGGAGAACTGCTGAACCTCGTTAGTTGTTGACAATTCCACATAGAAAGGCCTTTGTTAATAAGGTCTCACGCGCTTAATAGTCCTATAGTTTATTTTGTTCGCAGAACATATTTTCTCTGATCAACAATTTCTATTGTTCTCATTTATTTGGGAAACAGATGAAATAAAAAATTCTATAAAAGTTAAAAGTTCGTTAAATTTACCACATTACTAAACGAAAAACCAGAATCTGACGGTCAAATCAGTACGAATAAGCCGACATTTGGCAGATACTCTTGATAATATGTTATAAGATGAAAATTATGGAAATCCTTGTGGTAATGTCAAGCTTGTCTTTTTGAAAATGTATTTTTATTACTCAAGTCTTTTGTTTAGTGCAAGAAACATCTACCTGTTTTTATTATATTTATTCAATTTTGCATTCACAATGCTATTAATAAATATCGTTAAAGAGAAGTAAAGAGAAATCCCAACTCGGATGCCTTAGGATGGTGTATTATCTAAGTATGCGTGGACCGTTAGCCCATCTTATTTCTTTTTCATTTTCGTAGTTAAAAGAGATAGTGCTTGAAATGTTATGCTTTTTGAAAATTTTATATAACAATTGACTAAACTTATAGAGCAGATTATTAAAAAAAATTTTTTAAATAAATTTTCATGTAAATGGTTATAATTAAATATTAAGCTACGATGTAACAGCGTTACATTGCATGTTTCTATCTCTGTAAGTTACTATTAAATATCTATAAAGTTGTTTGTTTGTTTACTAAAAGTGTCATTCATTGTTATAAGACCAGAATCTGATAACTGTTTTATTCTTCATCAGTCAATCCATAAGTGTCGTGTGTCTAACCCTCTTCATACGTCATGGATTCCGAATTCGGTACTCATTCGAAGTCAGAAACACAGCTTCCCTTTCGAATGATGCGTTTTTTTCTTTTTATTTATTGCTAAAATTATGGTTCTGAAACTGTTAGTATGTTATTCGACGGAAACTTTTTAGCGGAACGAACGTTCTATATATTATTATGTTCTATATCTTTATAGCTTAACTTGTATCGAAATGTTACACTCGAGCACCTCGTTCTATCGTTATTGAGTTTTCCTTCACATGAATAGGATTACTTTTTGCCCGGGTTTCACAAGAATTTTATAAGAATTCATACTAATATTATTTTTAAATACAATGAATAGGATCCTTAATAATATTAATTAGTACCACTGACTAATATTTAGTTAGTACCTATCGACAACCAGCTTTATTCGGTCATAGTTTTTGAGGTTGTCTCATAATGTTCCCATGACCCTGGGATAAAAGTTTAAAATATATGTCATTGTCAAATATAAATAAGGGCTCAGTTACATTGGTCGACAGAGTCCTTACAGAGAGCGAGCTATTTCTGCGGTCTGTGGCTGCGGGCATTATATTGATCAATAAAACAATTAAAGCGAACCACAGACCTTGCCCGCGACCCTGCATCGACCAATGTACTTGAGCCATTAGGGGAAGTTTTAAAAACTTGCCAGACTTACTTTTTACTTAGTTATTAGTTTTTTCCCTTATTCAGTTAATAGATCTATGTCTAGATTATCGTGAAAAAAATTGTTGTCCAAAAATCACCCTCACATACAGATATACAAAACTTGCATTATTGGATTATATTACCATTTATCTAATTCATTAATTCATCTGTTCTTTTATTACATTAGTATTATGAATGATTGCATAAATAGGATAACTAGGTAAAAAAGATTTTGTATTTTTTCCATCAGTCAGATGATAGAAAAATAGTACATAAATTTTTTATAATAACATAGATAACAGGCATTAAAGTTGAGGAGTGGGGCTCGCTACGTCACAGTTTAGTATAAAATTTACAAAAGCATGGCGTTATGTAACAATTTAACTCAACGTATCGTCGTTATTAAATGATTAAATAAAAAATAAAATGATTAAATGTTTCATATGTTTCAACAATCTACCCGACGGACAAACAAACAAAAATTCGTCGTCATCCCAATTGTCGGTCTGTGACGTAAGCCTTTTAGTGAAAATGTTGTCTCTTTATAAAAAAGGAAGTTAATTCATTTTTCATTATAATAAGGTTTGTGACGGCAAAGGAAAAATAAATTTTAAAAGGCATTGTTGCCGACGGCGGAATTTTTTATAATTAATTATGAATCAATGTCACATTAAATTTAATTTGTGGCTATAAATAGCAATAACTATTAAATGCTTTTATAATCGAATATTACTTTGCTTTATTTATTTTCCTTTCCGTTTGAGAAGAGAAATGTATTTATTTATATTCAGTTAAAACTAATGGTACTAGGGATTCAAAATTCCGAACGAGATATTTAGTTTTCAATAGGAGGTATTATGGAAGTTTCCATAATATTTTGGTAATGGAAGTAGGGTAATTCTGATACTGTTAGGGTAATTATGGAAAGTGAATAGCAGCACATCAGCTGCAAACCTACACAGTTCTTGTTACTAGATCGTATAATAATAAACATATCTGTCACCATTGATTTGTAAGATAGACATTGCACTTGAGACTCCATTGAGATATGATTATTACGTAAATATTAGCAGAATTGAGGCATCGGTAAATAGAATTATACTCAGTTGTGTAATAAATAACTAGAAAAATATACGAAAGAATATTATATTTTTTATAAAACCACACCACAAGGTCGTCGGTCCGTTAACTGTTTCCGTAATACAACACCGTCTGCAGACGTTACAAGATTCATGCGAGATTTACTCATACTTTACATTGTAATAAACTTATATAACATCGTATAATTTGAAACCTAATTTGGAGTATAATTCAGAATCTTTAGTCGGATCCCAAAAAGTAAAATAATCTGAAAAAAAAAACGAAAGTATGACGACTACTCAACTCCGTCCTTTTTATATCGACTTGCGAATGTAGCCTGTAATTAATTGAACTTCATAGAACTATCATTGAATTCCAATGTAATTATCTTAATGGAATTGTTTTGTCTTAAGGTCCGAGTTGTTGTTGTATCCTGTTGAGAGTTTATCGTACTGCCAATAAAACAAAAGGGTTTAAATATCAACATCAAGTTGACCCGAGACTCAAAATCGGGACCTTGGAAATTTTTAACACTGCCACGAAGGATGAAAATACACAGGTTACAGGTTTTTATATCATGTTATTTTATGTGTATCTTGAAAGAATTAACATTTTAATTAATGGTAATTGAAACTACTGTTAGTTGCACGTTTGATAAGTTAAATTTTATGATGTGATCGTATAAAGTAATGATTATGGTTCGACACAAGAAAACAAGGTTTATTATTACGTGGCTAGTTCCCGGTCTTTGTTACGAGCAATAGTAAAACATGTGAGTTATGTGTGACCTCAGGTCGAATAGTTTCCGAGTAAATAACATACGTGATTGGAGCGACACTTATTACAAGCCACCAGTGTTGGAATTTGTTCAGCATAATATAAATTTCTTCCATCTTATACTTTTAAGTTTTAAAATTTTCTGTTTTATAAAGTTCGTTATTGGCGTCGACGGGGGCGTAGACTGTCGGTATTTATTGGAAAAATATATTTAGAACTAGTTACAGGAACGCAAGAAAAAATATATATTTCAAACGTTAATACCAAAAAGGTTTCATAAAAAGGCAAAAGGTGTGGTAAGCTCTTTTTATCCAAAAACTTGCCAAGAGTAAACATAACCGGATAGAACTGCTAACAAATGAAATGTTATAATTGCTAACTTTTCACACTGAACTTCTTTGGAATAATGCAAATACTAACATCTTTGGAAATTTATCATAATTTCACCCCTTACAGTGCAAGCAATTCGTTGACAAATCACTGGCGTTAGTCAAGCTGACGCCACGAATGGAGATTGATACGACCGCGATAAACAGTTTCACTGCCGGAATCGGGTGTAAAGTGAATATACGGAAACAAAGGCTTCCTTATCTAATTGCATCTGTACCAAGCACGGAACTGTAGTATCGGAACGTGTGCACATCATTGTTCTTCACAAAACAATTTATGAGAGGCGCCTTATCGCAGCCGCCCCGCGCGCACGTGCCGCGAACCTCCTCCAGCCTAATCCCACGATAATCCGACCCGGAAAAAACCAATAACCATTGTTTTGCCAAGTTATTTATACTGCATTCATGGGATGTTTGCACGAGATATCGTCCTAGTGAACACGGTAACGTTAATAATTCAACAACACACTTAATCCAATTCAGTACGGAGGGAAACCTCTAATGGAGACAATATCTAAGTGTGATAGAAATATAATGAGCGGTACGTGGTTTTGTTGAGTGCAAATTATATGTGAAAATTTTATCGCTCGAGTCGCCAAGAAGAAGGAATCTACAAATGAGTCGTCGGCATAATTAAACTTATACGCCCGCGAGCGAAGCGTGTACTGTTATTTTCTGTCTGCGCGGTGCTTAGAATTTTCTCTCACAAAGCAATATTTCTAATGAATGGAGCACAACGAATGTGAAAATGTCTTTCCCTTTTGTTGAAACGTGTTTTATTAATTGTTGAAGGGTAAAACGTGTGTAGTTAAGTACAACCAAGTGTTAATCTCGAAATAATTAAGTTAATAAATCCTCCCCAGACTATCACTATCTTTAGTGTGAGTAACTTTCCTCGAGTCGAGGCGCCAGATGGCCGCTTCTCTTTTTGGAGATGCATGAAACCGTAGTGAATTCATAAATTAATCTTGAGGAAAGATGCACTTAATTTACTGATTTGCAATTAGATGTCTCGTTTTAACGTTTCGTCTTTATTTAACGCGGTTATAAACCTGATCGTTAAAATAGTTAATATAGTGTTCTAGCTACTGTTTTATGGTTATTAATACATAATAAGTTACATATAATAACATTGTGTGCACAATGGGGTGTCTAATAATTTCTCTACATGACAGAATCATAAAGGGGTTTCAAACAATTAAAGTTGTTCTCCCAGAGCGCTAGACGTCATTTCGTTTCCGTCTCAGAGAAGAACAAGTGACCTCTTGGGACTGTACAAATTACCGCTTCACAAATTGTGACACAATTTGAAAGATGTCTCTATAGTTATCCAATAAACATATACATTTTGAAACGACTAGATTAAGATTTTAGTATTAATGTGATTATATGTCTTAATTAAAAAATCAAGTAATATGTTCGAGATAAGTGTCACAATATCTTAACATAGTTCAGTTCGGAGATTTAATAATTGCTTTATGGAATTTAAGTTTTTCTTTGATAAATTAATGCAATCCATGGTGTTACTATTAGTGAACGTAAGTATGAACGTAATTTAATAATGGCATTAGTATAAATTACTAATCAAAGAAATAGCTAGCCAATTAATAAGCATGAACGCTTTTTAGTATCAACACGGGTTCATAAATTAATTTTGTAATAACTATCCAAATTCACAATAATTTTCAAAAACAACTAAGCAATCACAGAACAAATCCCTTAAGGATTTTGTATCGATTATCTTCTAGAATTTTATTTTTAGTTTATAATGTCGAATGTATTGCCTTTCTCTAGTAGGGCTTTTTAGTTAGTAGCCCATTATGAAATTAACAATGCCATGGATATTAAAGTCACTTGCCAGCGTTCGTAAAATATCCTTACAGTTTAATTGGAGTGTCTCCACCAACCACAAAGGCTGACGCTGGAGATCGTAATTTTATTTTTAAAACGGAATTTCGAAATACATGTTTTTGAAATTTACCTTTTATAAGAGAACTATTTAATCTACTACGGAGCAGGTTGTAAAAAGTTATTTATATTGTTTTAAACTTACTTTATTGATAGTCAACAGCAGCTTGCAAAATTACCTTAGATCTCT
Source organism: Diatraea saccharalis (assembly GCA_918026875.4). NCBI lineage: Eukaryota > Metazoa > Arthropoda > Insecta > Lepidoptera > Crambidae > Diatraea > Diatraea saccharalis. Next base: position 12,921,043 of record OU893337.1, read on the forward strand.
GATTTATTATTAAGATACCAAATCAAGGAAGTCACATTTCTAGAGAATACAGAACTAGCTGTCTCGTCCCTTGGGATTGAAGATATCTAGTCACTGAGTTCACTCGTTTGTGACCTAAGGGAAGCTTTATAAGTTATTTTCTGACGATGTCCAAAGGCTCGCCTAATATTATTTCTTACTTATTATTGTTAGTTCGGATAACTTAATAATTCTACTATGCAAAAAGTTATTTTCAAATGAAACAGTCTTAGCTTATGAAAGCTTTGAAATGACTCATAAGGCATTCGGTTTGAACATACAAAAAGGCTTCTAAAACAAGAAGTTCATTTAAATTGCTCAAAACATTATTTTACCTTTAATCTTACAAAATTCTGCTGACACAAAACTGCTTCTTGCTGTATAATTCTAGGGTTTTAAGGATTAGATGATCACGTTCGGTTTCATATAAGTCCTGTGCTATTGAAGCTTGTTACCTATCTTTCTTATTATAAATCGTAAAAGTGGAAATATGTGGAAGTCAAGAAAAGCCAAAATATAGCTACAATGATCAGATTCATCATATAAGAGCAAAGTATGATATCAACAGCTATAATAACTCGCGAGGAGTATCTATAAAAAAGAGTAATATACGTTAAAAAAGCGAAAGACGTATCTAAAGGCCTTGCTTTGTGGTATTCGGTTGTCTGTGTCTACCCCGCAAGACATCGAGGGTATTAAATTGATCACAATTTTGCTTTTATTGTTGCAGCAACTAAAGACGAGCCGGATGGAGATAACGGTGAATGTCGCAGTCGGCAGCAGAATGGCGGAGGGCGCGGGAAGCTGCCGTACAATGGCTATTCGGAGGAATGTCTCGATAGGCTTGAGCCAAACGGGAATATACCACACGACAAGGAACCGCACTACGGTTAGTGTTCATATAGTTTTAATAGAGAAAATTCATAGTATTATATTTCAGCAAGGGAGTCTCGACCAGCTTGAACGCTAGAATGTTTGAATTTGCGTCGTGATTCTTTGGCAACTAAATTACATTCGGCTGGAAACAAATAATCTTTATCATTTTGGCGTTCTAAAAATTATCTTACAAACTCATTTTTAAAGTGAAAAAAATAACATTTATGTTATCTCGGCTTGTTAATTTCATTTTCTATAATTTTCTTTATGGATGATGATTGATGATGATGCCAGCTTATAACGACAAAAAAGAGTTTCGAGAATTTTTTAAGCGATTTTGACTGGGCTAAATATTCGATCCATATTAACAGTACAGTAACATAGCGAGATGTACCAGTGATAAAGACATTACTGATGAGAGCCATAACATTCAATCTATTTAACTAGCTACAGTAAATGTTAATATGATCACCTTATTCTTGTGTAAAGAGTCAAATAACAAGTCTGTATGAAGCGTCTAAAGTAAAGCTTAATTTGTTTAATTTGTTGGAGAACTTACCAACTCAAACGATCTTCTGAAAACATCGTTCCATTACAGTGGGATATAGGCACGTAACTTTCTTCAATTAAGTTTCCTACTTCAAATTTTGTTACAACACATGTTGCTTTACAATTTTACTGAAGAAACATTTTATAAGGATGTCAATTTAATTACTGTGAGGTCTTGACATGTGTACAATATGAAATCGATGTTGTTCATTAAATAGGCCGCGTAACTATTGACGATTTCGTTTTTGGTCATGCATGCTTTAAATTTACAATCAGCGGACCACATCACTAATTGGGCTGTATACAACTGTCATTTAATTCGAATTTAATGCTCTTAACGTTCAATTAATGTTGGAACTACCGTGTAAGATGCTTGACGTATGAACTTTGCATAGCGGTACGATACGATTAAAGTACGAATCGAGAAGTTAATGTGATACAAATGGTAGTAGCAACGAAAAAGTAAACAAAATAAGGAACCTAGTATTTCAATGCCACGTGTTTATAAAATTATCGATTGCAGAAAAAGTTTTGACAGTTAAAGTAAGTAGAATTAATTTTCTGCTATCATAGTATACTTATTCATAGCTGAAACAGGAACTGAATAATATGATATGCAAGCTATATTCTAAAAGATTTAAAATATAATTCGAATTGTTCAACGCCAAGTAGGTATTCAAGACTTTGGTAGTTCATGTGACTAATGAGGCACTCCCAACAATTCCGAGTTCCGTATAATTTGTTGGAAGTACTAGCTTTCGCCAGCGGCTTCGCCTGCGTGTTCTTTAGGGATATGGTGAGTGGGATAAAAAGTATCCTTTTGTCTAAGTCAGTTAACACTCCATCCAAATACATCCAAACAAAGAAACTTTCACATTTATAATATTAATAGGATTACGTTAGGCGCCAGATATAGAAAGACCGCTTGTTTTTTTGTGAATGAAGAAAAAATCTAATTAAACTTAAAACGTACCCACAGTTTATTATTAACAATATAAACAAAATTTGTTGTATTCAATATAAACAGAACGTGTTGCAAAAAAACTTAGATGACAGACATTGACATAACAAAAGAACACATAAAAAAACTTAAAATAATAAAGCCTCTTTTGACATTGTTAATTTTAAGATTATATGTTACTGAAATAAAGCGTACTTGTTCACTTGTGATATAAATTGGCGACATTTTCACTATAAAGACTTTCAAAAGACCTTCCTGCTAATTGTCTTTTTCAATTCTAAATATAGAAGTTAATCTTTAGTAATCCTTAGTAAGATGTCAATTGAGACGCTAGGTTAGGCCAAATATTGCAATGCTATTCAACTATACGATTGTAATTGAGTCAATGATCATCCCAGATACGTTCCTATTAATTCGTACGTATACGGTCAAAGTCCATTTGCATAACATCCACAGTTTATATTGTATTATGCAGATGATTGGGGAATTCCGTATGTATATTAATTGTCCGAAGCAAGAATGTTACTTGTTGATCTGCTTCATTATCAGCAAACTAATATGAGTCTATGATATTTAAAGTAAAGAAATATTGAATTAATATGAAGGTTGGATTTATATGACATGTTTTTTGATATGGTGGCAGGTTTCGGATTAATTGTTGATATTTTCGCACCTATTATTTTTTTATGAAATGGTCGAATGTTGAGTTAGATATAGAACACTCGATCATTTTGTTTGTTGTCGATTGTAAAGATTTTTTCATCGATAAAGATACATAGTTTTTAAAAACCGCGCTGAAGTTTGTGAGATCATTCTCTGGAGTCATATTTAAACTGGTTAATGAAGAAAACCGTATTTTTAGTGAACCGGTTTAAAAACCTGTTCAAAGGAGCTGAACCCTTTATGTAAAGTTCCGTATGTACTTACGTCGAACCGGTTCAAAAATAAACCGGTTTCCAAGCCCTGATTTAAGGTATGCGCTGTGTATCTCCGGTAAACCCCCTAGACCTAAGTCTTGTTTGATAATCCGAGAAAGTGTCCTCTGTGGCATTCTCATTTCTCTGGAAAGGATTTTCTGCTTCCTTATGGGATATCGACGAATTCTCGCCTTGATTGCTTTAACGGCCTGGTTTGTACGAATAGACCGCGGTCTGCGGCGGCCGGATTTCTCACGGTCATCAACAGACATGGTTTCAGTGTACCTTTGGATGGTACGTTTGTGTAACGTACCATTCGGCTAATCCCTAGCTTTTTCAGTGTATCAAAAATGTCGGCTGGCTCCTTATCTACTTTGTACAGTGCAATTACTGCAATCCTATTCTCTTTCGTGCCCCATTCCATTTTCAAATAAATAATTTCTAAACAAAAACATACAATAATGGCAGGAATGAAGTCTATTTTTTTTATAGCAGAAGCTAATGTTCGAAATTCAAATTAATGTTTTTTTTTAAATGCATGTAAACAGCCAGTAACTGAATTTATGGCTAGACTAGGTAGATATAGATATTGTTCCTCAAGTTATTATATCGCCCCGAGGAACTCATTTTGCCTTTATTCTTATCCCAGGCATTCTCAACGTCGAATACGTAAGACAAAGAAAATTGTTCTCAAGTTTTAATAAAATTTCCGTATCTGCCTTACTGCACAGATTCTGTGAAACCGTTTCGCAAGACCAGTACTGAAAACGAAGAGAGCAAACCTAAATGTAGATGCAATCTAGTTCCTTGCTTTTTCCATTTTCATTTTGTTTTTATTCAAACTTTTGTGTTATTTTTGAGTCTTGTACTGTATCAGTTTATTTACACAGATGATCGTCATCAAAATACTTTTGACCCTTTAAGTAGATAGTTATGCTTAACAGTAGATATGCTAGTTTAAACTATATCCCTAAACGGTTTCACCAAACATCATTCATGTCTCGTGTGATAGACGACGTCTTTGTAGTTAAAAAAAATGATAATTTTTACAAGACAATTCACAGCTTTATTTATGTTCTATTAAAGTGTTTAATGTAATTAAGTACTACATTCTTCGTATTAAAACAACTATTTTTGTACATTTGATAACTAACATTTTAACTCGACTAATATTATAACTAATGACTAATCTTCATCAGTTATAATATCAAATTTTAATATATACATAATAATAACTTTAATATCAAAGTTATATGTTAAGTATTTACTAATTTGGTTTGAAATTATTTTTATTCATTTGATGATTATTTTTTATTAGGTATTATTATCTAAAACTTACTCGATATTCATCCTTATGAATGCACTATTCTTATATCAGTGATTTTAACAAACAAGGTTTAGCGTTGGAGTAAATTAACGCTGAAACTGCACTTAGTATTAATACAAATTCATATTATTAAACAGAGACTTAACAAAGGTTAACCTAGTACGAGGTTCTTCGGAGTTATGTTTACTCCTAGAAGGTAGTTAGGTTTGCTCATTCTCAGTATAGTTGAATTCGGACTAATACTAAAATTTTAGCTTATCAAATAGCGTGAAATCTGAAATAAGACATAACTATATCACATAGTATAATGCTTGTTATGTCTATTAGATACAAGTATTTTTCTTGTACTTCACGCTACATTTAATAAAGGGAGCTGATACCTCAGGATATCGATACTAATGAGACATCGATACTTTTTGAAGAATCGATACTTTCCTTCTCTCTCTATTTCTAATAATTTATTAGCTTAAGAGAAAGAAAACTATTATATTGAATTCTTATTTTACCGAACTACCAATGTTTTGATAATATATAAATATCGGAATGTTACTCAATAATATTTTCAGGTAATTTTACGTGTATTGGTCTTATTAGTTAGATCTACATTGGTTGTTAGCGACAGCGGAGCAAGCTGTTTTTCAATTTAATAACTGATTAAATAGGATGACCATCACCTTATTATCAGAAATGCTGTTGTGCAATGATTATTTTTATGTACTCATTTAATATTTAAAGTTAGCAACACAAACAATTAGGTTTATATATTTGTAATAAAAAGTAATCGATATCTCCAGGTATCCATACTTTTGGTACCAATACTGGTACCGAGTAAAGTATCGATACTTTTGAAATTTTGCAGAACCCTAGGAATAAAGCAATACTAGCTAAGCATTGGTATTGCAATGGCTCACCTCAGGTGCCGACTGAAAATCGACGCTGTAGTTTGAGCCGGGACCTTTTGAACACTGCACCGACTATTATAGAATGTTATAAGAATTTAGGTAAAGGGTTTAGCCGGATACGTATGACGAGTCGGCCCCCAAATGGGAATCGATATTGAAACTTATGTTTTAATATAGACTTGATGTTCAAACACGATTTATGTACTTTTCGCGACCGACTTCCGCTTTGACCTTGAGATAGAGAGCAAAATATCCGTATGCTTGACTATTACTGAATGTGATATATCTCTGAAGCTAATTAAGATAAAGAAGTGAAACTAACGCGAGGTGTTAGGTTACATTAGACAGTATATCACATATATTTTTTTATAATTTTTAGAATAAAAAATTACATTAAAAAAATAAAATTAAAAAAAAATGTTTTTTTTTCTGAGTTCTCTGTGACTTACAATCACGAAATTAATATATGTTATGCTCCTTTGTGTGCTCTATTAACCATAAAAATTGCGTGAAAAAAAAGTTGGTGCAACACAACGAAAAAAAATTATATGTGATTCACGCCTTGTAGTGTGAGTGTATAAACAAACAAGTTCGAACTTGTTATCGAGCTGTTTACTGCATCGTTTGTTTAGCTAAAGTAGCAGTCATTTGTATTACACAAGAAGGCAGTTTGGGACTCAAATTCTGTCATAGGTATTTTGTATCAGCATTTTGAAATCATTTACTATCGAACCAAATCATTATTAAGTAATAATGTCGAGAAAGTGTAAAAATTGTAACAAGTACCTGTGTAAGATTCCTGGTTATAAAAAATTATAAAGAATGAAGAAGAAGCTAAAGTGTTTAGTGACTGTTTGAATAAAATCGTAATAGTTAATGATAATTTTTGTAAGAAGTGTCGACTTATCCCATATATTAACAAAAAAGCTTCTACTTCTAAATGTGCAGCATTTAACTTGGCCGAAATAATGGACGATCAAAATAATCTCTCAGTACAATATGTGAAATCAGCACCTAATATCATCAAAGCAGAAGTAAAATCAAGACATATAAATAGAAAAGTCTATCGACTTTACATTCACTATATTTCCGAAGGTAATGACTACAATAGTATTCTTCGTTATTGCTGTGATTGCCCCAATGGCAAACGTACAGTGGGATGCTGTTCTCATGTAGCAGTTTTTATTTATTATCTATCATATGGATGATATTTGTCCAAAATCGTACGTCCTGCTGAGGTCCTAACTAAGTTATTTGCGACTCAAAGTGTTCCGATTGTAATTAATTACAACAGTGACGATGATTAATATTTTGTTTCTTGTATTTTGATAGACACGAAAAAGTAATAATAATAAGTATTAAACACTGGCTGTTTTTTTTTTCATTTGTTTTTTAACTATTATCCCATCTCTTAAGACTAGTTACTTATGTTTTAAAACAAGCTGATGTGAAATTTCGAAAAAAAAAACAATGATGTAATGTGAAAACCTTATAATACAGGGGTATACCATAAGACAGAAATCACATATAATTTTTTTCGTTGTGTTGCACCAACTTTTTTTTCACGCAATTTTTATGGGTAATAGAGCACACAAAGGAGCATAACATATATTAATTTCGTGATTGTAAGTCACAGAGAACTCAGAAAAAAAAACATGATTTTTTTATTTTTTATTTTTTAATGTAATTTTTTATTCTAAAAATTATAAAAAAATATATGTGATATACTCTGTAATGTAACCTAACACCGCGCGTTAGTTTCACTTCTTTATCTTAATTAGCTTCAGTGATATATCACATTCAGTAATAGTCAAGCATACGGATATTTTGCTCTCTATCTCAAGGTCAAAGCGGAAGTCGGTCGCGAAAAGTACATAAATCGTGTTTGAACATCAAGTCTATATTAAAACATAAGTTTCAATATCGATTCCCATTTGGGGGCCGACTCGTCATACGTATCCGGCTAAACCCTTTTTATATTTTTTAATATTGTAGTAATCGTATTACCATTAGGTACTGTTTTAATTATTGTGTCTAATTTTTCAAATGATGTGCGTGGTCAATAAATATTCTTTAATTCATACAGTAATCGAAATCCACCACTGAAAGAACTTTAAATTAATTAAGTTTATATTTTTATCCAGAGTTTCGACTGGTGAGAGTTAAAGTTTATTTTACTTGTTTCTTGAGAAATAATAAATTACAATGATGCCGCTCAGTTTTGGACTCTCGAAAATGTCTATAATACTGATCTGCTCAAAAACAACAATAACATGGCTTAAAATATATTTTTATCTTCTTGCCGGATCCCTTGCGGTGAAAGGAGAAAGGACCCAGCACTAAAAGGCACGAGAAATGTTTATTTATTTAACATATCATGAAAGTATTGGTATAGGATATAAGCATAACCTCAAGTCTGGTAACGTCAACATAATGATGTCTGGTAATGGCCTTTCTATAACATCTGTTTTCATACAGATTTTTAATTGCCATTAAGATGCATTATTTGGTTCGTTTACATGATCAGATTTTCTTTTAACATCAAAATGTATAAGAGTTATTATTTGTCCTTCAAGCATCTCCTGTGTTATATTTTAATAATAATAGAATAATGTAGAAAAGTTTATTTTTGTTCCGACGTTATTCCGTTGGACCCTCTCTGGGGGGTTGAACAGTCTGTTCGCGTTTGTTTATCCTATAAGTTTGTTCATAGAGATAACAAGTTCTTTGTGTTAGTATTGATCATTAGTATGTTATTTGACGTTGGGTACACATTTTATGGTCTTCTTCAAATAATCATTTGTAAACATATATTTTTTTCCAATGTATAAATTGTGAATTGATTCTGTAAGGGTGTACAGACGAATCTGTCTGCGTATCAGAGAAGTATGCGTTATTATTACGCGACGGATCATCTGTATATTGTGGTAGGGTGAATGTCATAATCACAAATCAGATATGTACCCGCGAAGCCCGAGGTGACAGATTTTAACTGATCTATGATTTTATATCAATTAATTGAACTGAAATATGGCGTACCACTAATAGTTACCAGTAATTGTTAATTTTCCTAGACACGTTGTTTCTTATACCAAAAAAATGGAAATAATTTGCTATACAAAATTATAAATTTGAAATCTATTATATTAATAAAGTATGAGTGGCAAGTCTTTACATAAAGTTAATAACTTTGTAATATTACCTGTATCATTTACATGCACCATTTTCAACAACTGCGTTGTTTGGTAAAATAAGGCTTAAAATCCTTGAGGATCTGCTTCTTTGCGGTCGACAGACATTATATCTTGTGAAATCAGAGTGTATGTAATGTTTCACAACAATTTGGCGCTCTAAAGAACCTACGTGCATTTTTCACGACATTAACTATGTAACTGGCAGGTCGACGTAAGATCGACGCATCCACTCGTCGGTTATGTCCGATCAAATTGATTGTAAGTGAGTACCTTCATTTTTGTACGTACACAAGCGACACTACCGACATTAATAACGTAATTATCTTTGTAATTATAATAAAATCAACAATATTTTTTTGTGATAATATTCCTTACATCCTTTTATGAGGTTTTATACAAAAAAACAAAAATCGTTAAAATGCAGATCCCACATTAATGATAGGGCGTGGCGATGTCTTATCTGACAGACATACGTTTACTTTCGCGAGACGCTTGACCGATCTTCCGTCAGATTTGCACCAATCCTAAATTGTAATTCACGCAAGCAAAGCCGCAGGCGGAAATACGGCTAATACAATATAAAACATTTGTCGAGTGCAGTATTGTTGGTCGTCCTGCACACAATAGCTTAATTTTAGAACCTGACATTTCAAGGTATCTTAGTTTCATATATCACTTAGTCGGAAGTAATTATGTAGTATCGAAACGTTTTTGTTTCTTTATCCTTTTTAACATTGGGTTAAATTGATGGATGTAAATAAAATATAATCATAGTTTATAACATTACGGTTCCGAGAAGACAAGCAGTAATAACGCCGGCCATAAATTTAGACTAAGGATGAAGAATGAACAAAAACTTATAAAACTCTTACCAAAATAAACTTGTTAGATCTACATAAAACGTTTTCTTTCTTTTGAAAATAAACAAGTTATAGGTATATTAGTTTAGAAAAGACAGTTTATTCTTAGAATTGAATGAATATACATAAATATTTATAAAAGCGTTGTCGGGAACGTTTGTAAATTATAAGTGGATTGAGAGGATTGTTCGCCGCTCAAAAGTTATGATTGACCCGTCACATCACTCGCAACTGTTGATACTTATGGGGGAAACTTTTAAGGAATATTTAAAATTTAAAGCCAGATGTGAAATGACAATGTAAGATTAGAGGAAAAGTTTTAAGTAGTAACATGATCCTATAGAAATTTCAAGACTTCTGTCATACTCGGGACGAAAAAATGAAATTATGAAGAAAAATGGGACGATTGAATTAAGCAGTCTTCTCTTGATGTTAGCCTGAGACTGCCTTAAGAGACCAAAACCAGCCGAATCACTTATTCAACAACTTGCATATACTTCGTTTCAAATCCCAAAGACTTGGATCTTGTTCCAAGGACATCACTCTGCTACGAACGCATTACAGCAGACATAATTAGGTAATTGTATCTCGTTACCATTACAACTGTCACAGTTTTGACACCTGTCCGTTTTAATAAAGGAAATGACGCGAATTGTCGTTCATGGCGCGCTTATGACACGTTTAATTACATATTTTCGGAACTCAAAACCAAGGGTTTATGTTAAATATGATAAAGGGCGTATGCGAATGGACTCCCTTATGCACGTCTACATAATGGCTATGTTACCGTGTTTTTACGCATCATAAAGTGTTAGATATATGAATTATTCGAAAAGCCTTTTCTATAACGTTTTCTTTTGATGATCCTTACCGTTTTTGTTATGGAAGCGTTTTAAACGACTGTGTAAGCATTATCTTTCTTGTCAACATGAATTGCGAAGTAACTATTAAGTTGGTTTTTCGCGATGTGTAGAAACGAATGGTTTCTTTTTACATTTTACATATTGTAGTTTCATTTTTAATTCATTAGATTCGATTATTACGTGATTTCAAATTTTTAAACAGTGGTTTTTGGTCAATCCATCATGAAACCAAACATTTTGAGATGCAAAAATATATACTACCTTTATGGATAAATCAAGTTAATACATACAATACGTTATGCCCACTCGAGTTTCGAATTTCGTCCCCAGAGATGTTTCGTTTGATGAAAAAGTTTGTTTCTGATGCACACGTAAAACCAAGAGTTCACTGTATTCAAAAAGAACTTTTACCGCATCGAGTTCAAAAGTCAACAGCAAACTCTCTGAACTCCCAACGCCCATTTATTCGGGATAAAATAGAAATCTCTGAACACATTTAAGTGACATTAAGTATCACTCTGGTGAGCTCTACGCAGAGTACACTTCCACGAGGACACTATATAAATGAAATTGATATTATTTGAGCTATCGTGGTAAGTATGATAGTGGTGAATTACGTAATATCGCCGTAATATAGCCTTTGTACCGTCGGTCGACGCGCAAATTTAGGAATGTCACCCGTATATTTTTCTTCCACGGTTTCAAGGGATTAGTAAATAGGAGCAGTTATCAATAAAATTATCATAGCAGCCGCGGCGGACCGTAACGAGGGATGGGCCTATCCCTTACCCAGTGACCTACTTACGGCTCACGCCGGGAAACCAGGGATCCCTCACGACATACGCTACACGCAAAATTGACATTTTCGTCCTCACCTCCGTGAACACAGCATAATAACAGAGCACCGAGCAAATATGGGAACATGACATGTTGCCAGTCTAACGGCAGTTTAGTTCAAATTCGCTTGCAACACGTCCATTGCGTGCTTGAAATAGTAGAACATTTTATAGCTGCTTGCGTTATATATGGCAACGAGGAAGATGATATCTGCAAATAGAGGTTACGTTTATGCCGCACTCTTATTGATATTGCTTCTATCATAATATAAAACACCACTTGAACTGTAATGTTCGGCAGTTTCAGTTTAAATGTACTTTTTTATTCGCGTGTAAACATTTGAAATTAAACCTTTTTAAAACATTATCTACACGAAATTGACCATTATGGGTATAAAGGCTAAGTAAGGGATGATAATGGTGCCGCAATTATGTGAAACTTAACAGCACTGGATTACATGAGAATTAACATATAATTGAGTATACATAAAACTGAGATAATGGACGCTGTCCTTTATATCGTAGCCATTGTATTTATTGAAAAAAACAATATCGAAGTTTAGCAAAATTTTCGATACCATTTATCGAAGCACACCGACATTATGATCAGCTGTTTCAGTTCATTGACTTCTAAATCAAAGACTATTATTTTGCCAGACTGGTTATATCTACTGGTATTTAGTGCCTACGTCACAGTACAGCGAAATAATTTATCTAGTTATGTGTACATACGCAAATATTCGAACATGCAAAATATTACACGAAAACATTATTTTAAAACTATTTCCAAAATTCGTTTTTATTCAGATTAGAGCTCCCTTTCCAATATACCTTGCCATATTACTATGCCCGTGCTACGCACATATCAGGCACGGAAACAAACAATAAACAGTACGCTATAGTCACTGCACTGGATTAAATACTTTCGCCTGAAATGCTCGTACAATATCTCTTTACGAACTGTAGACGGCCCATCCAAAATAATAATCTTTATAATTAATGCTACGACACGTCACTCAATAATGAACTCATAAAATCAATTTCATCTAATCTAAACAAATAGAGAAGCAGAGGAAGAAGAAATATCGCGACCTCTAGATAAGTAGAACATTCGTTATTGCACGAACAATTTTTTTTCATAATTAGGTAGTTTCATTTTTATGAAAATAATTACAATATTATGAAAGTAGGCGGCGTATATCACTGAGTGTCTTCCAGGTAACTTTGTCTATCTGTAGCTGCTTCATCTTTGAACCAGAATTTTTACACATCGTGTCTTTAAATCATGATAACCTGGTACTCGTACCTACAATCTTCTGTTACGAAAGTAAACCTAATATGACGTCAGCGCAGATACAGTCGGGGAATAAATTGAAACATTGATCAATATTCGTGTACATATTTCAATTGTGTTTATGGTAAATTTATTTCTTTTCTAATATTTTTACAATAAAAAGATCAGACTTAAAATGGAATATGAACCTTAATCGGGAATATGATCATTCCTGATTATGGTTTCAACCACTTACTCTTACTACATGTAAATTGTTTCAAGTAAAATGGATTGCTACCTTAGAGTTAATGATATGCACTACACTTAGGTATCTTAAAAGTGTCTGACAAGAAAAAATGTCGACAAAGAGCCGCTTTCTGAATTGAGAAAAGTACAAAATCTCAACTGAATATTCTCAATAACTGAAGTTTTTTTATATTTTACTAGTCAAAAGTCCTAGTTTTATCAAACTGCTAACAACTAATTATAAAAAAAAAACCGGCCACGTGAGAGTTGGACTCGCGCAGGAAGGGTTGTCCGGTGCTAAGAAATAACTTCATTAGCTTAACTCTTAAAAATATTTTTTATTGTTTAGGTATTTAAATACGTAAGACAAATCAATACATAATCGGTAAAATCGAGCCTAAAACAAATTCACTTATTCCCCCGAGTGTACAATAACGTAAGATAGAGATAGAGAGGGAGGGAAAGAGAGAGAGAGAAAGAAACGAAACATTATCGTTCGTGTCGTGTTTGTGTGATGTCGCGCGCGAGTGACTACTTGACGCTAGATACGGTAGTAGTAAACATTTGGTACGGATTTTAATTTATTATCTATTTTATTACTGTGGGCTATTCAACTGAATTTTAGAATCAGAGTATAGGATTCACTATTTTAATGCTGTAAGAAATGAAAATGAATGAGACGTTTTATTATGTACTGTTTACCTATTTCCTTAAATAGAAAAAGCCCTAAAACGACCGACACAGCTAACAAACAAATGGTCATTTATTTGAAAAATAGTTCAAAATAGAAAAGGTGTATAAAATGAATTAAAATTTTCAACAGGTATGTCGATTGTATGCAGATTACTACGGCCCACGAAATACATTAATTTATTTATTTAACGATGTCTTATGATAGTCGATGCTACTTCCTCTCTACAGACTGAGCCAAGCATGCTCGTTTGCAGGTGCAGCGTGAAAGTATATCACATTTCTCACTTAAACTAGTCTTTACCAAACATTAACAACGTTTAAATTTGTAAATACTAAAAATACAACCATGTACTATCTTATCAACAACAATAAAAATTTACAAAATCTTTGTCAATTAACAATTCCTAATACGTAACGTTCATAATACGTAACGTATTATGTACTTACGTACGTATGTAAAAAAATTAGTTGCAACAATGTCCTGCGACGATTTTTTTAATTTGTACAATAAAATGTTGATCACCTCGGTACTAGGCAACTAGAAGTTTAGGCTCAAACTTTAACATTGCCGCCTGTCTAGGGTTGTCATCTATCCGTCTTTAGCGGGACATGTTTGACTTTTTAGATTGTGTGCAGCTAAATGTTAATATCACATGTCCGGCGATATAGTTTTCATAGGTTTTTGGTATATCTGTGCCGAAGCTATATCAAATAAACTATGAATACACACAAATTCGAAAAACGTCAAATACCCAAATACCCAAAAAGACGCAGTGTTGCACGGGCATTTGCGAAATTTGAATACAAATCGTAAGTTTGTTTGCATCGTATAGTCTCCGAAATTACTTTATAAAAAAAACCTTTTTCAAAATAGGTTGTGCAGTTTTGATGTTATGAATTCACGTTTTGGCTGTGATAAAAGCGTTAAAATTATGATGTAGTTATCTTATCTTTAATTACCGCTTATTTGTATGTTATGTCTTACTACAAAATCAATTGAAAGTTAGTGATTTTTGCTTAACGCACCCTCTGAATAACTAGGCAGTAACCCTCGCGAAGCCGTGAACTAATATTACTGTCTACTACGGTAATATTGTTTTACGGCTTCGCGAGAGATTTGACTTAGTCCGGCTTTAAGGACAAAATTTCCGATCTAATAAGAGAAGATGGCAACCCTATCCCGCTACTTCTCAGATTTAATTGCGGAACTATAGGTACCTTTCTGTGCGCCTTTGACATGCCGCACACTACGCAGCGGCTTATAATAAAGGACTCAAATTGGCGGCTTTCCCTTTTTATCACTTTTTCTTTATTCAGTTGTTCATACGTCGTCGATGTGATCACGTTTCGAAAATGTCCGTGTTCTCTAATTCCGAGTTCTATGAAAAGTGCTTTTATCAGTGTTACATGGGATGCAGTGTTATATTGATATAAATTGAGACTATTTTGAAAAGATGTAATTATACTGAAACGTCAGTGAACCAGAGGTTGGCCGCGATCTTTAGTTTTTTCTTGTGGAATAAAATTAAGTGCCTAATAAAGTGTAGGTGAGTGAACCTCACAAGTAATGCTTAAACAGTGAATAAGGAAGTGAAAAGGTAAAGTACAAATAGTAATTCGCAAATATTTATTTTTAAATACGCCAAAATCGTTTGTGAATTATGGCGCATATCATATTTTTTTTTATTATCGTAATATCAATCAGATTTGTCGGACCATTAAAGTATGAACTAAAAGTTAGACTCGTATATCAGTGTTTAAATAAATTTTACCTATCTATCATAAATAGGTACTACTTAAAATGGTGTTTGATCTGTAATTCAGAAACAGCTGAGTCGGAAACGATGCTATGAAATGATGTGCGCGTTGATAATAATATGTATTATAATTTTTTTTACTGAAATTAGACTACCGGCTGAACAGCGTCGGTTACCATACCATTTTGCCAATGATTTGATTCCTATTTAATTTCTTTTCATTTTATTTTCGATCGAAATAGGTTAAGTATTTACTGTGTAAACTGGCAAACGCAGACATGTTTTTAAGTATATTTTCTCTCTCATTCTTAGTGTGTATGTGTGGGTGTGTACTAGGAGAATAGAAAAAAAAAAATTAGAAAACATAGGAGATAGGTAGTGTGCCATTACTCCTGGTAAGGTCATTAACCTAAAATAGTGATGTGACATAGCACACTCGATGTATTTATTAATTATTAAAAATTAGCCTTTTTACTGAAAGTTAAAAGTTAATGCAAAGGTTTTGAAAATTTGGCAGAGTACTGTTTATATGATATACTTCAACACCCTTCAGCTATAACGGGTATTTTTGTAACACCCGGTATATAAATAAAATAAAAATATTTGGGGTCAGCACAAGGACCTGTTTTTTACTAAACTAATAATAATATAATGTAATAAAGTTAGGAATATTGCGTTTAAATTTTAAAAATAAATTAGGATTTGGTAGTTTGTACTTTAATATTTATTCTAAATTACGATAGAATGAGTCTAAAATAATTCAAGGCAAATATAGTGAGTAATTTTTGTGTATGAATAAAACAGAAGAAGCGCTGAAGTAATATTTTTTTTTGTTCCTTCGTTCATCTTTTTTATCGTTCCTAACGATTGTCTCTGCTGCTAGAGAAGCTATTTCGTAGTCTGCAGATGATTTATATACGTTTCACGTCGCATCGATATCGCTTCTTTGTCACGCTAACGTTAACAGAGTGCCCCTCGAATGAAGCCGAAGAAAAATAGCTTCTTTCAAAGCGACCCGTTCCGTCGGCATACTTTTTCCTTTACTCCGCTCGTGAATTAATTTGCTTACTAAGTGCTCTGGGAAATTTGTACCGAGATTTTCAGCCTGTCAATTGACGTCGCTCGATGGAAATGTTTGCGCTCCAGAGTGCTTTGATAATTTGTATCGTCGTGGAGATTGCGGCTGGATGAGGTTTGCGTCAGAATGCGAGATAGTGAAAAAACGAGTAGCTAAAAGCTACTACCGACGACGACATTAACGCCGATGAGTTTATCAGCGAACAAAATCGCATTATGGTTTTTTTTTTATTTATACACGTTTGCATAATAAAATTAATTAATGTGATAACAAATTGAAAAACGTTGTTTATATTTATAATTACGCTATAGTATTCTTCTTCTCGTTCTCACGAAGAGACTGTAACCACGGTAAGGTCTAACATGTCCTGAGGATGCTCAGTGAAGGGGCGAAACACGTGTAGAGTGTTGGTTGCAAGATTTATTGCCGCTTGTGCATGTGCATGTGTTGCGGTTGGGCGGGCGATGCGGAGCAGATCTTAGCAACTGACTGTGTGGAAGTTTGCTAATATTGTAGTTTCACAGTTATTACGCTACAATCTCGCAAATAAGACTCAAACACGTTTGTATTAAGATTGTTTTAGTGTCTATACTTATGTAGATAACATTATTGTTCCTATAGTTTGTAGCTATGAAGATATGTATCTGAAGTCACAGATCAATTGTGGTGAGTCGTCTAGATAGAGGCATATGAGTCATATAGCAACAACGTATTTGATCGACTTTTGTATTTCTTTCGCGTTTAGAAGAAACTATGTATCATACTCTATGAATGTTCAAAATTTATTCGTTCGTGACATTTTCTTCTTGGTAGGAATTTCATAATAATTTTCTTTTCAGAATGGAGCGGTGGTGCGGGTAATGGGGAATATCGAGTTCGGAGGCAGTTGTCTGTATCATCAGATTCGAAGCTTCTGGACGAGGGGGCTCGGGAGGACGCAAGAGTGGTGATGAGGCCCAAGAGGCCGCCTCGGCCCAAGTCTGAGGCCTTTTTGGGCCCACATGACCACTCCAATAGACGCACCAAAAGATTTAGTGCCTTCGGGGTGAGTTCTTTTGATACAAATTTCTAATTATTAGAGATAAAAACATCGACTTCTACTGACAGCACGAATAGGGATGACAACTGAGTAAAAAAAAAGAAATTCTATTTAGTCCGGCAGTCAGATAATAGTAAAACATAAGATACGTATTTTTTGTGCTTCAATTTAAACGAAGCTAAATTTCTTCAATAATCTACCTGACGGACAAATAAACAAAAATTTGTCCTCATCACTATTGTCGATTTAACTCCGGCAACCTTATCTGACAGTTAGCTGTCATTGTCATTGACTTTGACGTTTGATCAGTTCCGTGCCAATTGGCTGGTCGTTCTTATAAAATTATTAGAATCGCCATGGTGATTTTACAAGCTTGTTTAATAGGTATATCAATTCAATAGTAAAATGTTTTTTTAATAGGTATTACCGATGTAAATTCTATCGTATTTCTAGTAAAAATGCACTTAGGTATGTATAACAGTAGTTTACTGTTATAATACTGTATGTTCAATAATCTCAAGTTTGCATTGAAACTGACATAAAATCCTTCGTGCTTGCTTAGTGCCTAACCAGATAGATCAATGGATAGATGGTGCATTCTACAAGGACCATTCCGGTCCATGTCGCATTCCTATCTGTCGTAGTCTTGCATTTTGGTGACTTAGGAATGTATAAAAATTGCATGATCAGGCAGGTAATTGATGGTTTTCTTTATTTTCATTAATAGATTATAGAAGTGTTCGACAGATGGGGCTATGAAAAATTTTGTTTATTCCGTTATTATTGTTTGGTTGCATCGCAGGATGTGTCGCGTAATTGTTGTTCGCGAAACACCAGAATTGACAAATAAAAGTATGTAGGTAAATTAAAATTAAGTAAATAACAATTGTCAATTATGTATATTTATAAATTGTTTATTTGTACACCATCCACTACCCCATCATTAGGTTTTTTATATTTAACTCCATCCCAAGGTTGTCCGGAAGAAATCACTTTTAGTGATAAGGCCGCCAATTGTACGTCTCCTGTTTTTGTCATAGAAGTGTATATTGTCTTTGTGTGTGCAATAAAGAATATTCTATCTATCTATCTAAAAGTATGATTTGACATTCAACCTAAGACGGATTCGCGATCCACGCGCACTAACACAATTCTGTAAGATGCTTGACGCATCGTCCGTCAGATGTGTCCCGACCCTTCTACAGTAGTATATTTATATTGTACTCTAATTTTTACTTAAAATAAAGGTTTCTTCGTAAATCATCTTGTATCAGTGTGATTGTATTAATGTTATATTAACGTTTCCATTAAGTAACAAACCATGATGAATTAGCCTAATACTCGGCGACAGTCCGTAGTATCGCCAACCGCTGTTACAAATAGGCGTTCAGTGACATTGATAGATCACAGGATTAAGTTGGTATTTATTTTCATCCATAAAAAATATTCCATTTGCACTAAAAACGGTAGGAATTCTAAGGAAAAAATCAGTTAGTGAAAATTAAGTTATCTGATTTTTCTTTTACTTGGAATAGGTTTCGATTTTCAATAACATTTATTAAAAAAAGAGCCCTTTTGCCCGAAACTTCGTCTGAGTGGTATAATTAGGGCTTATAAGTTATACATTAAGAAACAACGCTACACGCGGCATGAAAACTCTCTTACGGTTCCGAATATAAAAATTAATGATAAACGACGTAAGCCCTTAGAGACGGGAGCACAGCAGTATACGAACAAGCCGACTGGGCACCCGCTGACGTTGATGGATCGTACGATTAGGACGGTATGCTGCGATTTCTCTGCCAAAGATTTGTGTGGATCTCTTTACTCCAGGTTGAATGTACGTTGAGGTATTTATTTTAAGGATATTTTCACGTACGGAGAGAGGACGCCGAAGAAAATACCTATAAGACATAGCCAATAACGTTAATTTTATACATACATCGATTAAGCTGGAAATAGACTCTGGTATACTCATGGGATTTCGAGAGATATCTATTTCGAAATTGTTCGCCTTTTTGAGAGGGATTTTTCAGAGTTGTATTTAGGTTTAGTTCATAAATTGCCAATTTTCGAAGAAGGAATTTTGTGATTTAAAAGTTAATATTACACATTCGATGTATGTCATCTGATCTCATATGTTATAGAATTTAAACTGCATGAACATTATATCTGCCCTCATGGTTTAATACAGGATCAGTGAACCCCTGCCCCGCCATTAATTAATTTAATACGAGGCGACCATGAATATCAGCAGTTATAAACCAACTTGTAACATAAGTGTTTAGGTTAAGACGAGGGTTTTGTCGTTAAAGTTAATCTATAAACAACATAAAGCGATAAAATTAACTGACTATACCACTCCCTTTATACTGAAGCCGATATGTTCCCTTGAGAAAATACTAGTATACAGGAAAAATTTGTTATCAGTACACTATTTTTTTTCTTATGGTTAATGTTATTATCAATTTTCCGTTAAGTAAGTCAATATAACATATTTACAAAGAAAAAGAAATGTTTTGAAACTTCATATTTAATAATTTAATTGATAATTTATTTTTCATTTTAATATCCAATATTTTCATGTTTATATTTCAATAGTAGTGAACAGGTTGGTAATATATTTAGTCAATACTAAAACTGTCATAACTCCATTCATAGTAGTAGATGCATCATATTCATAAGTAGATACGTATTTAAATGATTCGTTTTTCTTTTTTATACTTGATGTAAGCAGGTTAAAAAGGTAAATATACGTGCATATGATTCACTATGGTGAAACACAATGTGAAGTTTCGTGTACTGTCTACAATTTTCTCCTGTTTGAAAAGGCCTCGCTGTGTAAAAATACTTTTGAGATTTACTAATAAATTGATATACATATGAATGTTGAATTTTTGTTATTAATGATTAAAATTGTGTAATTATTCAGATTTTGTCCCAACATGAGTTTGAAAAAGAAATAAATAAAAATGAAATAAAAATAATATTTAATAAATAATTTGCTAGACTCAAAGCCATCGACTCAAATAATACATAGCTACAAAGTGTCTTACTATAGGCGACTTTGACAAATAACAGTGAAACTAGAGACCGGCCGGAGACGACGCTACTCAAAGAGGCATTATAGCTCCCGTTTCCTTAGACGTGGCTTTTTGTTACATCAAATATCTGGTAACTTGAGTACTTTGAAGAAATTCACAGCGATCTGTTTTCCTTGATGATTCTATGTCGATTTATTTGAGAAGCTAATTGAATTTATTTTGACAAAATATTGGATCATGTTGTATTGTTAAGCAATATAACGGAGTATTTTAATTAAAAGTGTTTAAGTAAGCATGTTTACAAATATATTGACTAGTGAATAAATAATTGCATGATAAAAGGTAAGGAACAAAAGAATTATGCGGAAAATTGCGCGTAAAACGGATTTGCTTCTCAAAGGAAGAAGGACAAGTGCGAATCGGATTCGCTCCCACTGCGAGTTCCGTACAAATTTGTAGGTTTACATACAGTAAATTCTGGAATCGAATTAAATATGTTTTGAAATATGCACATCATGCCATTTCCTGATACCTCACTTGAACTTCTATTTTCGTATTTAACACTATAAAAGCAAATGGGGAATGGAAACTGCGATATGAAAGCGGCACTATGTAATAATATTAACTATTACTCTGTGATCGTTCAAAATAGTTTTATTAATTATACTATTTTAGTGTGCAATAAATAACCAGCTTTTATATAAAGTCAAGTTGAATATTTCATCGACACGATAAAATGCGTATACTTTAGGCGCATCTCATAATATATCCCACAGTTCTCTTTGCGCATTATCTAATTTAAATATTTACACAGGCGATGAGGTAGCGAAGAAAGCTATTCTAAGTACGTAATTGAAGGCACGAGAACATACAATTCGTATTTACACAACATTTAGTTAAGTGGAAGTGTACATTATTTATTATCCACTAGTAAGTAAATAATTTACAATTAAGCAATAGAATTAATAAAAAAATAATATTATGTTTATATCTTTGTAGTACAAGTCGGTTCATAAGATTACATACGAATACGCATCGTGGCACAGGCGAGGTCTTTTTCTTGATTAAATAATTTCACAAATTTCGCCATAATTGATGAAACTGATTAGTGATATTTTTGTGGTTCATACATCAAGCAAGACCGACTACGCTTTAGAAGTAATCATTCGCAAAGACTACTGCATTGGCAATTTTGTATTCTGAATAAATTGTAGGAAACGTCACGTATGAGGAAGTAATAAAACTAAAACAAAGAAACTACAGAAATAAATGTCATTCTTTACACGGAACGGTGATATCAAAGTGGTTTATGGAAGGTAATTTACACATATTTTAAAAACATAAGTATTAAAATAATAATTATAATCAAAATACATAATCGTCGAACATAATCTGTAGGCTTATTCTGCTAATGTTTACGTAATAATCGCATCTCAATAGAATCTAGCCTAATTGTAGGTACATACATTTTGCTATTGTATTATCTACTTGAAGTCCAATATTATTAGTGTTGTCTTCTTCACAAATCAATGGTGACAGATTTATAATAACATGTACTTCAGATAGATAGTACAATGGCAAAATTGAGTAGTAGAGATTCTATTGAGATGCAATTATGATATTATATAAACATTAACATAATTGGCCAACGGCTCTTTTTCAAATTTGAAGTCTTTTAAAAACTCAAGTTTGCTGTTAAAAATCTTCGAAGCTTAGTAATAAATTTTTGTGTTTGGAGAAAAATCGGAACACATTCCATTGTGTTACACTGAGTTCCACGAAGTGATATTTAATTTGTTTTGGGAATATTTTTTTGTTTTCTTAAATACTTCATTCCTTTCATCAAACTTGATTCGCGTCGTGCTACAATGTGACTGCGCAATAATCAGATGTGTGATTTCTTCAACGCTTTTCTAAATTCAAATCCAAAACTAATATCAGAGAGAGGTGAATTTTCTTTGTTCGTTGGTAGCGGTAATATTCGGTAATACTAATCCGATCGTGAAAATTATTTCACATACAGGAAGCTAATACATAAGCGGGTGATTTAAGCAAGCTTTAATTTAAGCAAGTTAAGCTAGTATTACAAACGTTATTAAAACGCTAGTATTAGATAAACCTTGGATGTTATTCTTTTAATTTATTGTATTATCAGAGAGTAATGTAAAATAACAATAATTGACAAACTGTAACACACATACAGTCAGTTGCACAAACGTCCATTAAGATTTAATGACGTCTTTAAGTTCTAACGAATGTCAAATTTATATGGGTAATGTCGCTTTAAACTAATGACAATGTTAATGGACGTTTGTGCAACTGGCTCAAATATCTACAGATTAATATAGACATTCCTATTGTCTTTTTATACTTTTCTCATATGTGCTAATTATTACATGCGTATAATAACAGGTATTATACGTGATTTTTACACTGACCTGCGCCGAAGTTTCGGCCGGGTTGTACCGGATGTGGCCACGACGAGACTGAAGCAGGAAGTCTACGCCTCTTTATCCGAGGATGAATCTTCTTCCACCCTCAGATTTTTGATCCAACTATCGTCACAAACAACACTAACGATGTCCCTATTCCGCACATGAGCCGAATTCTGGAGATTTACCGATTGCGAAAAAAGAGGTTGCGTTTTAGTAAATACTGGATTCCACGCTTGTGACAATTTATATCCGTCTTCCCGATTGAAGATATTAGGGTGTTTCTTAATTTCAATCGCTTCACGCACTACCCTTGAACAAAAGTGGCGATCCGTTGAAAGGACTTGCGTACGCTAAAACTCGATCCAGTGATTTGTGCCTCTTTCTAGTAGGTGTTCCGCAATGGCAGACTTACTCGACGGATGGTTTTTGACAGCTGCTATATGTTCTTTAACCCTTTTCTCTATGGATCTCTTGGTTTGACCTATATAGGATATACCACTACAGCAGCAGTCAATTTTATAAATCCACGGCGTTGACAAAGGCAGAACATCCTTGGGAGTGCCTACGATGTCACTCACTCTTATACCTGGGTCACAGAGGTCGTATGTTCTGTTCTTCAACGAATTAACTACAGATTGCAGGTGACTGGGGTGATGATGAGATTTTGTGTTAAGGTATCTATCCGTGTGCGTTGGTTTTCGGTATACACAGTGTGTTAAGGACCCATCAGATGTCGCGGTTAATCGAACATCTAAAAAAGGCAACGATCTTTCCGCTTCAATTTTGTATGTAAACCGAATATTCGGGTGAATGGAGTTGAGAAGGTTAAGGAATTGATCTACTTCCTGTTGGCCACCCCTGATCACACTAAATACGTCATCTACATACCTCTTCCAAATCTTCATGATACTAGAGACAGATTGTAGTGCTTTTTCTTCAAAATACTCCATCCAAATGTTGGCAAGTACTGGGGCCACTGAACTTCCCATTGCTACGCCATCAATTTGAAGGTAATATTGACCTTAGAAAAGGAAATGTTACCCCGCAAACAGTGGTCAAGTAGCTCAACATAGTTGAGCAGCATCTCCTTGTCCGTTAGAATGTATTTCACTACGTCCAGGCTCCCCTTATTGGGACGTTGGTGAAAAGCGACTCCACGTCATCAGGTCTTACATTACATCTTCAGGTTCCAAATTTTGTTCTCTAATAATCTGGACGAAATGATACGAATCTGTAACAAAAGACGGTGTTTTTCCCACAAGTGGCTGCAATAACGACGCAATGTGGTTTGCAAGATCATAAGTAGGAGAAGAAATTTGACTTACGATCGGTCGCAGTGGCACATTGGACTTGTGTATTTTGAGCAGACCATAAAGTTTTGGTGGTTAATGTGCTTTGGGCTTATAGAGCTTCTCATACTCGTCTTCACTATATAGGTCCTTGTTCTCAAGAAGGAAGGCAGAACGGATTAGATGCGTTACTCTAGTATGTAATAATGCAGCGCGATAGTTTAAAAGTGAATGTGCTAATTATACCTGAATTAAAGAGTCGCAAGCCCGAGAATCACAAACATTCTTTTATTTCCGAAGGGAATTGTGCTTTCGGTGATACAAGGCTACAAAATAAATCTTCATTTAGGAAATGTCGCGGTTAATATTTGATACTATCCGTTGTACTACTGTTTAAGGTGTACATTAAATAGAGTATATCAACTGTGGCGCTAAAGATATTATTTTTTGCCATTCGTCATAAAAAAATACGTCTTACCCTCATAAAGAGCAACATAAAACACATGCTGGAAAAAAGTATAGCTTTGCAATTTTGAAGAAAAGACGATGAGGGTCACGATAAATATTTTTCAATTGACTACTCAATTATAATTCGTTCTCACTAAAAAGTAGCAAGGTTTTCTTTTTAGGGTTTTCGTCTAAGTCATAAAAATTCCCTTAGCGAGTTGCTCATTTAGAAACTAGCTGGATCTAGCAACAATGTCTCTAAAACGGCAACTCTGTCTCAGTTCGTTTCATTTTTATGAACTGGTAGCTGACCTTTCTAACCCCGGACCACCGAGTATGGGTATAGTATTTACCAGTGGGAAAGTATTATTTTTACTATTTTCTTCTAAAAACCTTTTTAGTATTTGAACGAATATTAAACAAAACGTCTAATTGGTTCAACTGTTATCTAGCTTTACGCTTAGAAACAATTTTAGTGATTATTTTCTTATTTATATAAATTAGTGCTCTCATAGAAAACAGAAAAAGAGATTGATTATATCGAAAGACTGACTTTAAAATTTTGTAATACTATTGTATTTTAAATTATCTTTAGTTCACGATGCTGCAGTTCATATTTATAAACAACAGTATGAGCGTCGGTTTCCTTTCCCCGGCAGCGCTACTGCAACATAAACCACTCTAAAGGTGCCGTTTATTTTACATAGATTTATTTATTCTTAGTGGGTGTTGTAGTTACTTTCTTATTTAAGTACCCTTTGAAACCTCAACAAGTAGCCTAAAAGGTGCCAGAAAGGAGCATTGCTGGAAAGATCGTTAGTATATGTGGTGAAAAAATATAAAATCTTTTTGATCGAGGAATCTGTTTGCAAATGTTTATTTTACTAATATGTTAGATTTTTGTCGGTGTTTTGTTCTTTGAATGAAGTCTCGGGTCTAAACCAGATAAGATATTTGAAAAAATATTTTCGTGTGTAGTCATTCACCACAGTGGTACCTACGGTAAATATTCTATTCCTCCAAGTCGACTTTTACGATTAAAATGCGATACTAGTGCTAATTTATGGCATGTGTACTCAAAGAGATTCAGTTTTATGTTCGGTGTACATACATAAATAAAGTACCGTTTTATACAGAGACAGATTTATGAGCTGACCGCTTTAAGATGAGTAAGAAACTCATTAGTGTGTTTTATGGAGCAACTCTTTTAATTACACTTAAATTGTTTCATTCACTTCGGACGGTCGAGTTCGTAATATTTATTTCTTTTCTATGTACCTACGCACAACATAGAACAGTTAAGAGAAAATTCTCCTTAGTTAATAATACTGTAGTGCCAAAATATGACTTATAAACACTGGATAATAGTGTCATTTTTGCCTAGACGTCGCTAGAACTAATTAAATGGTACTTTACACCGCTAAAATAACACGTGAAAGGCCTTACCATATATCTATGAATTGAATGACACGAATTTCATATTTTTTACATTTTTCTCCTACCGTAATAAATCAATATTTTATACTTCGTACAATTTTGAGTATTTCGTTTTCCTGGAGTCATATTAAAGCTGCGCTGTATCTGTTATTCACACAGACTGCATAACGACCGGACCGGTACTGTGGATTTGACTTTTGTATCAAAGTGAATATATTCTCTTTCACTTATTCCGAGTTTTCCACCTAGCTCGAAATGTCCGATGAAGTGATGGAAAATTCACAAAGTTTACGCTCTATTTGGATTTTTATATGCTTTTATTTAACTTGCAATGTAACATATTTGCATCGCAAGTTAGATCTTGTAATTATATTTTGGAGCAGTTATCCTCAACCGCTGAAATTTTCTATACGGGTTGTTTAGATAATGCATCAATAGTTAAAGTTCATAATTTTAAATCTAACATGGCGGTTGGCCTAATGCGTTATCTTAGTTTTTGTGAATTCATAAATAATGGGTATTATAATGAAAATATGAAAATAATAATTTCTATTAATAAATATCGTGAAGCAGCCAAGATGGCGGACTAGTTACCTACTTTTAAAGATATTAGTTTTTTATTTTAACTTTCAATTTATTTTGGGCGTTATGTTATATTTACAATAGCAATTGTGAATTAGTGATCTTTTGTTTACACGTCTCATTAATTTACCTATCTCTAAAGACTAAAATTTTTATTTTATTCTTTCAATATTTATTCACCAAACTTTAATAGAATCTCAGCCGGAAAATCCTATCTACTCGCCAAGATAACAATTGCGCCAATTCAGCTCTTTTTCCTTATTCGAACAACGGATATTTAATGTTAAAACGTTATGTTTTATATTTGTATAAATAATAAATTTTGTATTAATAATAAATTTTGGTAATAATAACATATTGCAACTGTTTTTCTACATATCTAGAGGATAACTTTGGAACTTAATTTATCAGTAAGGTGGGTATTCACACAACAGTGCGTTAGTTATCACAAACAATCAATCCTGAACTCTACTGGCAACGTTCTATCGCTCCTCGTATATGTATTAGATAGAGGTATTGCGGGATCCCACATCTTTTTTCCAATCCCGGGATTAATTGCGCGGGATCCGTGGGATTTGCAGGACTGGAACAAAACATGCTCGTGTCACTGCGCACTGTCGGACTAACTGAACACACTAAATAATTAGTCATAATTACATTCAGTTGAAAATGTTTTTGGTTTTAATTTTAATTTAGTAGTAATATACCTATTTTGTAGTTGAAAGAGTTTTTATTTATCTCAGTTTGCAGTGATACATAAACGTTATTATTTTATAGATCTCATGCTAATAATAAAACTTAAATATAAATGTGAAGTAATGTTGATTAAATCTTTGTTTTATATACCTTATACAACAATTTAATTGCAAATGTAATTAATTATTGATTTTTAAGATCATTACGTAAAATTAACGTTTTTTTTAACGTTATTAGTTGTGATAATGTCAAAGCATGCTTTTGTTTAATGTATTCTGAAGTCAATGACTTCTCTGCGTCTCTCTGCCGACTTTAAAGTGTTTGGTATATATACCAGGTTTTTTGTAAGACTCCAATAACTTTGCAAAACTAGTGTCTAACAATCTTGTGTTTTGACCGTAGTAATGCATTTAGTGATAAATTTTTATTAACTTTGATAATTTTTTGTTCACAGGGTGATTCTCCGTTCGGAAAATCCGAAGCTTATATTAAACTTGAGCAGCTCGGTGAGGGTTCCTACGCCACTGTATATAGAGGATATAGCAAGTGAGTATTTCTAACAATTTTATTTATATAATTAATTATTCAATATAACGTTTAGATATTCAGGATCCCTTCTGAAGTTAATGTTTAAATGTATATTCTTTCTTATTTAAGATAAGTTGTAAACAACTGTCAAACACAAATCACGGGATAACATAGAGATCGCCCAATTTAAGCAATTATATCCACTTATATACACTGATTTATACGTTTATACTTTCTTTTCCACTGAAAAAAGCTTGAAACTATCTTTAATAATAATATTTTTATTCAAAATCGTAAATACGACAATGTCTATAATCACAGACTAACTAGATGACGTGGAAGTTTGATATTTCTTAATAGGGAAGCGATTACATTAATGTAAGTATGCCTCGAAAAGGTGTCATATTTTGGTAGATTTGAAATAAACTGCTTTTTTATATTTTTTTTACCACAGTGATGTTCTTTTTTGTCTATTTGACAATATTAGTATTTTTTGCGATTAACTAGATTTTAACTAGTTTTGTTGTCGATAAATATTCATTTAATTTTCATTAAAAAATGTAATCAGGGACGATGACAATTTTTTTTATCTATGTGTCGTGTAGATTATTGAAGAATATTAAACACGTTAATCGATAGATTACAGTGATACATTTAGTTTAAATGTCACATGACGTCACGCTTTTGTAAATTTTCTATAAACATAATGCCTGTTATCTTAGATATTTCTTGTTAATAATCTTATTTATAAGATTTATCATCACTAGTTTTGAAAGTTTATCATTAACTCAAAATCAGTATCAAAATATTGCATATTTTCAATATGCTTGCGTGTATTATATTTTAAAACAATTTTATTTTAATGAATGCTAAATAATAAAAATAGACGTAATGGCTGGGAGGTCGCCGTCGCCGTTTGCTGTATATACTGTAGGTACTGTGAATAAAATATTTTGTAAAATTGAATTAGAGAAACGGTAAGTCACATTTAGATAATATTCTACAACATTATAAGCGAGAAATAATATAATCCAGAATATGATCTAACTATACAGTTTTATCTTATATCAATAAATGTTTATAAAAAATATAATTCAATGTTTCAAAGGTCAAATTTCATAAAGACGCCATATTTGTTTACTAGTTATCTCAAGTAAGAAAAAATAGACTATATGTATGTGAGTTTCTTTATTCCACCATAACTTTTGAAAGACTTACATTAATTTAAGCCTTACATCATCACGAGTAACACTGATAATATATATATTTTTAATATCCAATATGGCGGATGATGATGACGTCATTTAAAATATGAAAAATTAATATTTTTTTTGTCACCAAAACAAATAAAATTAAAATAACTAATTCAAAAAATAAAATACACGATTGCAAAAATTCTTTTTTCCTTTGATATAAATTTCATGGTCTACCATTTAATCACTAAATACATATTAAAACTAAATACCATCGTCCGCATCTGTTTGAATACGTAATAAATAACCCAAAATCTGTATTAACTCAAATCCGAAGAAGTATTGAACTCGCAAGAAAAGCTTAGGTGTATAATTAATTAAAGCTTCTTTGTAAATTGGATGAATAGGGAATATGCGTCTGATTCAAAAAAGGGTTAAATATATGTTATTACAATCGTTGTTGCTTTAGAATAAAGTCTACCTAAATATTTTTCAACATTTGTTCGTTTTTGTCTTGAAAATAATGCTACTTATCAGAGCGGATGTGACGAAAATGTACACGTATAGGGATGTCGTTGTTACAAAAAGTTAACATCGATGCAATAACATCAATGTATTATGTCGCCGAATAAACAACTGATTACATTTTTAAAGATGTTTAAGGCTTTTATTATTATTTCACCAATTTGGTTAATTATATGATTTATTTAAAAAAAGTCTATTATACTTTAAAAAATCGATTAGTTGTTAATCGACTTGGGTAATTGAATAATAATCAATCACTCAAAATCCATATTGATTTAAAATGTCATATCTCTAGTCGTGTACTTTGACATCACGACGAGCGAGCCAAAAATTTTAGTTTTTCCGTGCCGGGTATTTTTTTACAGTTATATATCGATGTAAATAATCAGAAAAAACCATACAGTGATATAAAATGTTGTTCGTGACAAATGCCATTTGAAGGAAAGGCACATCTTTAGTTACACAAACATAATGCATATCCATTACATATAATAAATAAGAATATGCCGTGAAAAAAATCAAATGATTGTTTTTGTCTATAAAATATATATATATAAAATATAAATAAATAAAATATATATATAAAATATATAGTGTAGCGAGATATTTATGTCCCAAGTTGTTTATTTTTGCCTTTACTATTTATTCACTGGGTAAAATAGTGCACTCTCTCTGACATGATTCCATATGCAAAGGCACTCTTGTTTTTTGTATTACTTTGTCCCGCACCAAGCTCTGCATATTTGCTGAGTCCAAAAACTCGGATAGTATTTATAAAGTTTTTTCTTTATTGCTCTTGCACGTTAATGTTAGAATTACTTTTGGAAAAATTAGCAGTGCTATATATTTTAAAGTGAAACAGTATGTAATATAATATATCAGACATGTTAGTTGTGAAAAACGTTGGGCTAATTTGTTTTCGTTTGTTCTTGTTTCGATTGCTACATGCAATGCAATGCAATTTTGTGATTCCGTATTTTTAGCAAATGGATAAACAAAAAAAAATTCAGGACATTATACGACACTTTCTAATTAAATTACGCTGAATATTATCGTTTATAACAGTTCATTACAAAGTCGCTGTTAAAGGTTTCTCGGAACGGTGACCCGGCCGGAAGGAAAATCAAATAACTAGAACTCGGTTCTCCTTGCCTGTGAATATTGAATTGTTGATTTTATAAACTGCTACAGATTTACCAGGAGTGTACTTAGAGTACAGATTGGTATTGCCAACTCAAATACGACAAATAATGTTTTTTTTTTCCCATTTCGACAGATTTTCGGTTGATAATTTGTCACACATACCTAATTAGTCAAGCTCTTTCCCTAATCTGTGTCTACGTGCAATGTGCGCATTACATATAAACGATTGTAATCATGACCTAAGGAAATTAAAAGCAATCTTATCGAGACAATATTTGAAGTATATCAGGTAAAATTTCTGAAAAATATTGAATTATCTGACGAGTTGCTAAAACAGAATGATTTCATACCTCAATTACGTGCCTACGTGTAATAAGCGCACAATGCTCAAACTCGTAATCGTAAGCTAGGGAATTTTATAGTGATTGTGAAGTTGTTACAATGCCGGGGCACTCGTATAAAATACATGAAACATGCTTAATTAGCGGATTTATGTTCGTTAAAATTGAACATTACCCTAATGATTATATCTAACAGATTTTGGTTGACTATTTGTCGCACCTAATTAGTCGCTCGCTCCCTAAATCTGTGCCTGCGTATAATGACCGCTCTACACCCAAACTGTCGTAATCATGACCCGGGAAGTTCATAGCAATCTTGGAGTTGTAACAATGGCGTGGTTGCCTCGTGTTTTATTTGATTTGAACCAACTTGGCCAAGGAAACCCTACCTCGAATCACAACCTAATATTTCTTAGTCCAACCTCTTTTTGTTCATGAATAATGTTACGAAGCAAGTTTGACCGATTTGGTTCGATAGAGAAAATTACTAGTGAATGTGGTTCGTATACCCATTTATAACTGTAATCACCGAAAATTTGGTAGGCAATAAGTCGTATACATTAAAAATGTGTTAGCAGTGCACAATTTTTTTCCTAAGGTTTCGTATTGAATATTTTTTTTAAATATCATATTTAAATTTATATATAATTATTTATTAACATTTTGTGAAGTGGTATTGTACAAACTGTATGTATGTTGACTAAAAACGGTCATCGACAGTAGGTGTATCATAATCGAATGTCTGTCCGTCCATTACTGAAAATCTTTAAACTAAGTTTAGATAGGATGAAACCAAAAAAAGTTGGTGATTTGAAAGAAACTCAACAAGTGTGATTATATCACAACTGATCAGCCTCCGAATGACACACATGTTTAGAAAATCTTTGCAAGTGCTGAAGTAACGATTTAAAAGTGCTTTTTTTATATATGTAGTTATGATTTTTCATGCTAATTATGTTTCTGTAGTTGTGTTTTGTTTTAACAAATCACTCTTCGCCACGTTTCCTTCGTTAGTGAACACAGCAGCTTTTTAGTTTAGTCCTTTAAATAGGTATGTAAAGTCAATTTAGATCTTTTTCAAAGCTTTAATGTTTTATCGTCAATTTACAATGATTAGTAACATTTATCTGTTATGGTTAACTCGTTAGTTTGCTAACTGTAATTAATTAATCACTTATAAATCTAGGTTCATTTTTAGGATAACATAAGAAACTCTCCCTCGGGTTTCTCTGTCTTTAACTTCCAATAACAACTCAGTCGTAACAAGAATTTTTGTCTTATTCTCGCTAATGTTAAATCTAATCGCTTCTTCTCGCTCTTTCTAGTGCCATACGGTACAAATACATAATTAATAGCTGAGTGAGTTGTGTTGATTGATGAGGACAATTTTATTGATCGATACATGTATAAGGGTGGAATATCTTTTCTTTTTTTACGCTTCAATGTTTATACAGCTTACTAGCTATCCGGCTTCGCCCACGTGGTCCTTCGCCCATGTAATGATTAGACTGCTTATTACCCAATGATATAGAAGTCTCTACCTTAATATTTTAAAATTTATAACGCACCTACTCAGTGTTCTTTTCAGTATAGAAACGTGGCCTTACATGCAAATTGAAAACTTCCAAGTTCTGTTTTCCGTACGTATATTACAAGCGTTTAATTACTTTAGGAATTTTTGGAATTGTGTCATTAATGTTCGGTCTCGAGTTGACGTACGTTGCGTTGAAAGGAAAGTTGTCTTTTGTTTACAGTGAATCTGCGGGGCTCGTCTCTTGTGTTTAACGGAAGGTTATGGGGGTAATGTTACGCTGTAGACGACGTGTATTTATTAATGCAGTCGGGAATTTGGGTAGCCTTGTAACTAGATGACAAATACTTGTTTATCATTACTTTAATATTTTAATCAATAACAAAGGTGTTCATGAGACTGTTTGACTGTATATTATTATCTATTTTAGAAAATGTTTAAAGGTGGAAAGTTTACTCGGCGTTTATTATGTGGTAGCAACACTATCTATAAGAAATATAATAATTAATTACATAACATTCATTGGATATATTTATTTGCTCTTACTATTACTCTTTAAAATATACTGTGCCGATAAACCGTAATACTTTTACCATACAAATTACAAACAATAAACAATAATAGTGCTCTAAATTTTCATGTGTCTAAAAGTAACTGTTTTCTCACACATTCTATAATTTATGAAAATTTATTCTAGATCAGAATGGTAAACATTTGACATTTATGTAATCAGGTTTGTGTTTATTGTCCAACAGTTTAACTCAGCAAGTAGTAGCACTAAAAGAGATCAGACTGCAGGAGGAAGAGGGTGCGCCCTTCACGGCGATCCGTGAGGCGTCGCTGCTGAAGGAGTTGAAACATGCGAATATTGTCACACTACACGACATTGTTCACACGCGGGAGACGCTCACCTTCGTCTTTGAATTTGTGGTGAGCTTTTATACGATAAATATAGTCACACTACACGACATATATTGAAGAAGATTTTTCGTGTTTGACGCAGTATGTGAACGCAGACCGTTATTGTTGAAAACAGTGGTCTAATTGTGTAATTTTAAAATTTGTCACAATCACTTAGAATTTAAATATTTGAAAGATATTTACAAACTTCATGCTATAACTATTTGACATGTGATAGCTATTGCGATCGATGTGTTTTGTTTAGATATTGAATGAACGATAACGTTTATTTGACGTTAATCGGAATTATCTAAGCAAATTGTTAGTTACAAATATCTTTGAGAGCTATTGGGAAATGTCTAACGAAATTAATTGTCTATGACATATATTATTCAAATCATCATTCGTTCCAAAAGCGATACAAAACTATACGTTTAAGGGATTGTGATAGATTTGAAAATTAGACAATTGGGCTACGGGACTATAGCGACAGAACCTGGCCGGTCAGCAACTCTTGCGCATGGATATATCGACCGAATGAAAAACTATGGTTTACTATAGGTACTGAACCCTAGAGGCATAACTACCGTGATCGTACGCTTTGCTTTCATACTGCTCGTTTAGCTGTCCCAGCGAACAACAAAAATGCCCGCTTTTACAAACGAGCTGAATATATTGTATATAACCCATCTGTCAATTTATTGTACATACTGTCTACATCAATTAATTGCACTGAGATTGAAAGACGTCAGCGTAGGGCGAAGTGGGAGGTAGTGAAAAGCGAGAGCGAGTGAGATTCAGTCACTTTATCGCGACATAATAAATGAAATAATTTTATTTTAAATGAAAAATGCTTTTTTTGCTTGCTTTGGGAGGATTGCCTGAACATTGATGAAAATACGCTCTGTGGTAGCGCTAAAGTAAAATGTCCTTGAAAAATTCATCAGTCCTGTTAGGTCCTGGGTAGCTCAGTGGTTAGAGCAGTCACCCGGATTGCGAAAGATCATGGGTTCCAGTCCTATCTCAGATTGCCAGGATTAAAGTGGATTTATTAAGCATTTTTCATTAAACAATTTTTTTTGTACTGATCAAAATATAAGCAATAATTTTATATATTATTTTTAATGTACAAAATTTCAAAGTCAAAGTGTGACTTGAAAAAGTAACCACATTAGACACCTCTTATGATAATATGAGAGTCTAAATTCAAATCAAATCTGAGTGAATATTCTTCATATTTCTCTTTCTTTTTCATAGTATATTTCAGTTTCTTTACCATACAAAAAATATTACACCTTGAAAATATTGTAGTCCTTTAGATTATTACAATTTATCTCATTTCTTTGAAATCTTAACTTAATAAGTTATTTAATTCAATAAAAATCGTTATTATTATAAAGAGGATGTTCACTTGTCGTCTACCTCTCTTTTGATAAGTGTTTTTTATGTTTTTAATTTGAATTTTATCAATTTTTGTTATTCTTTGATTTCTGTCGGGTCTTTTTTTCTCGCTATGCTGTGTTTTGTATTACATAAAAAAATGATTTAGTTAATTTACCTTTTAATAAAAATAACTTGCCACGTTCCTGTTGTCGATTACAAGTGTAGTAATAATTGTGTCTGAAATAACTTTATTCATTAAACTTGAATATTAAGCTCCACCTGTTTATAGGAGGATAAATTATTTTAATACTAGTCCATTTTTAAATTCTTTATTTTTTATTATTTGTAGTTTAATTTGTTGTTCAGGACACGGATCTATCACAGTACATGGAGAGGCATCCTGGTGGTTTGAATCACCATAACGTCAGACTGTTCATGTTCCAATTATTACGGGGTTTATCGTATTGCCACAGGAGAAGAGTGCTACACAGGTTAGTCGAATATCACCGAATATTATAGAAGCTATCTTTAATTATTTACTACTTAAAGAAACACTATATTGACCTTAAAGATAACTACATTTTTTCTAAGAAAAACAAATAGGTATTTTATTGGTGACGGAGAATGCAATGCATAGAAAGTGGTTGAACGCGCATTTATCAGAATAGAACGCCCTGAAAGAGGCGTAACAAAAGAGTTTTATAATTCCTTATAAACAAACTATGAATTATCTATCAATCACACACATGTACGCGTCGTGTCATCAGAATTATACAGTTTTAATTATTGAAATCTTTTGTTAATTATTGTAAAATTTTGTTTTAAATAATATAAATATAAGTATCACCTAAAAGCCTACCATTTTTGAAAACCCAAGTTATTAAA
Source organism: Diatraea saccharalis (assembly GCA_918026875.4). Lineage (NCBI taxonomy): Eukaryota > Metazoa > Arthropoda > Insecta > Lepidoptera > Crambidae > Diatraea > Diatraea saccharalis. The sequence goes on from OU893337.1 coordinate 12,956,791, forward strand.
AAGCAACTGAATGCATATATTTAAATATAGCCCAGTATCTGGGCCCTGGGTCTTTTTAATCGACACAAGCTAAATCATTCTGAAAACAAAAAAATACCAAACATTAAAATTCTAAAAATAAACTGTAATCTTTTAACAACTTTTTTTTGTGAAATAGGGCTCTTTGTTTTCATAAACACGCAATAGAGGTTGTTATACTTTTATTGAATTGGTTTCTCTGAGAATTTAGAAAATCAATTTGGTGTACATAATCAGTTTCATGCGCATGTCTTTTTATAACCGCACCCTTCGGAATATTACATGGATTGCAAATGGCTTCCATAAACCAATTTTTTGATATTGTTAATTTTTTCAATGGGCATACGTATAAATATTTCTATTGTTTCAACAGAGACTTTATTTCAAGTACTATAAATCTACTTTAAAACATATTATTAAATCTATTTTAAAACATACTCAGTTTTATTATAAAACGAGGATTTACGTAAGTTACCAGGCTTATACTATTCCCCGTCTAAATCAACATGTCTCAATTTGACGTTCTCATTTCAATTTTGCAGCCAATGATATCAAATGGTGTCAAAGGTAATTTCTAAATGACTTACAGAAATTGAAAATTTGTGAGTAAAGCTTGAGCATGAGATTTATATCTAACGAATAATCTATGTTCCATTTTTAATTTAATTATAATTCTGTTAACTAAGGCAGTTGGCCCTGAATATTTTTTTTTATTTAATTCCAATTTGGAACGTTCGATTAGGTATGCAACCTCTTCAATAAAAAACACCTACAACTGTCTGTGCGTGGTCCCTTTACATTACGCGCAGTACCCATATTGCATCATAATTCCCGTAAGGCGATGTAAACGGGTACAGTTAAAGCAATAACTTGTTTAATATAGGCACGCGCTATCCTCCCAGTTACATAAGTTTCATATACGTGCCGGGCATAGAAAACGCGCCGGGGTGGTGAACCATTGTGTTTACATTTTACACTGCACACTCGTATCGATGCTAATATTCATTGTAAACTCCGTACGATTACTATATCGGTTGTACAATGTATTATTGTTTCTCGCGTTTCGACTATATTTATTTAGGCTACGTGAAAAATTTTAAGGGTAGGAATTCGCTGATTAGATTTTTGATTTTAATTTTATTATTAAGTGCTATCCGACCAGGTATTTTATTGATTAAGGAAAATAAAAATTTTGTTTCTATTTGTGCTTACATTTTGCAACAGAAAATTTTATATCATTCTTCCTCTGATGTCTACGGATATTGAAATCAAGCTCTTGTTAATATAGTCTTACTACTAAGCAGCTCGTATTTTATAATAAGAAATTCAAATGTTCGTTACTTTTTTCTTCTAACAGGGACGTAAAGCCACAGAACCTATTAATAAGTTCGCATGGTGAATTGAAGTTAGCGGATTTTGGTTTAGCGCGCGCAAAGTCGGTGCCGAGCCATACGTACTCACATGAAGTAGTCACCCTATGGTACAGGCCGCCAGGTAAGATTTTTATACTTAGCTTATAAACCGAATTACTATTACCAAATAAGATAGATATATACATTCGGCTGGTTTTGGAAAGCTTTTAGTATATAAATAGAAAATACAAACATTATTTTTAAATATGAAAGATTTATTTGCTTAATAATAAACAAAAAAAGCTTTCTAAATTAGGTGGTGCTGTTGGAATACAAACACTTTGTTCTTGTAGCTGTCATCACTAAGTCATGAAGAAATTCGTCTTTCGTCTGAAATTGTCCGCACTAGACAAAGAGTCCCTTCATTCCATTCGAATATGATTACACGTTACTTCAGAAGCAAACACTTAATAACCATATTATTTACTTTATTGCATGACTCTTGCAATAAAGTAAATAATATGTTTCTTCTATCAATATCCATTTCTATAATAATATGTTTCTTTTATTAATATTGATATTCATTCATGTTAAAGAGAACCACAAATATTTACCCTATCTTAATCCCTTAGCGATTTGTTCCATTTACATTAAAAATATTCCCTGACCTTTAAGACTAGCGTGTGGTGTCAAGTAGCCGTCTCATTTGAATTTTACCTTTCTTTCTAGGTCAGAGAAATAACATATACAGGTTATATACGTAAACAAATGTTTTTAAATCTGTCCTTTTAAAACAAACTAGATAAAAATATATAGCATGTTTTTTGTCAAAGAAAATATTCTTAACCTATGCCGTTCGTTTCATACTTTTTAGGATGGGACAGTTGCAAAAGAGAATTCATTATAATAATAAAAATTATACAAGACACATACTTTGCTCAGATCTGAAACTAAAGAGATTTGATTACCTGTTATGGTAATCTGAAAGGTACAGTCAGCGTCATAAATATCGAAGCTATCAACGTGATAAAAAAATTTCAAGTTAAATTTTATTTAGGCAACCAAAATTGCATATTGATCTAAGTACGCAGTTATCAAAATCTTGGTATCATTTCTTTAAATTTCTCTTATAACCAGCAATAGGCTTGTGTCCTACAAATGAAAATACAGCTTTTTGTTATATGTTCGGATAATATGAACCATTGAAATTTTATGACACTAATTTAGTAATATTACTCTTTGAAAATTTTAATAAAGTAGGGAAATTATACTACAATTTGCTTTAATACATGTATTAAATTGGTTACATAAAATGTTAAAATAAAACATAAATAACAAATATATTACGAAGATTGCCCAGGCGCCCATACGTTTTTCGCTACCTTAGCACTGTGTGATGTCACGTAGTGCCTTGAATTTGTAGGGAGCGTTTTCTTGCGACTAGCAGCAGTTCCACAAACATAACACTGTATCTCCGAAACTATTCTTCTTCCACATTATTTCACAAATATTAGTGGACAAGATAGATAGATAACTCTTTATTGTTAAAAACTAGCCTAATAGTTTTGTTCGATTTTATTTTACCGAAGTCGAGTCGAATACAGTCGATTAGAGATAACACCTCTAATCGAATTGTTAGTTGTTAGATAAAATTGAAGAAAGGAGCCAAGATTTATTGGATACTTTGTATACTTATATACTTTATCAAATGCGACTTTGGTTACCGTGATATAATTGGACTTCTGTACTTTTTTTTGATCACCTTGGGCGTTTCGATGATAATGACGCTGACTGACACACCATACATACAAACAATATGAATGTTATGTAACATACCTACATGTTTATATACATTTCTGTTAACCTATTCCAAAGTCTCGATTAAAATTAATTTTGTAAAAGCCATGTCTTACCTCATCTTTAGAAGGTCACTAATTCGACACTCGTCTAAAAATACAGACGCCGGGTTTGGATGAAAGTCTTCAGAAAAAAAACATATTTTAATATAAATTATATCCCTTAAAGTTTTTTCTTTGCAGGGGTCGTCTTATTTCCTTTTTTTTGTAACATAAGGAGTTTCCAGTGAAATGAAGTAAATTGTAGATTAAGAAAAAAATAATATTGAAGACGTATTTATTAATACATATTTACTTCTACTTTCTTATATTGAATGGAAATAAACGTCAGTTTCACTGAAATTATAAAACCGTGATCGTGACAAGTGAGTTTAAAATTGATGGTGAAAATTTATGAAAAATGCACCAGTCTGAAATGGAAATATAATTAGTGCAATGTCTTTTTCATAAAAAAATATTATGACAAATAACATTAGTAAAATTAGGCTGGACTTTCAGGTACCTCAGTCGATAGAGCACTTACGGGTTCGTTTTATCGCGAGTAACTAAGATAGTTATATTTAAGAATTTTTCTATAAGACTCACGACACAAATAATAACAGTATCTGTGTCGTGTTATTGTCTCAGAATTTATTTTATGTGATATGTGGTACTAGCTGTTGTCTACGACGGGCCGCTTTACTATTAATTTTATTAACGCAAACTATTTTTATATTTTAGTCAATAGAAAATGCTACGTTGAGTAATTTTTTTAGGGCATCAATTAGTTAAATTTTGTTGTTTTTTTATAACCTCTCTATTCTAGCCCATGACAAGCGATCACTGATTGAAACGAATCTAAATTGTCCTTGTCCTTTTGGTATAATTCTATAAACAGAATTGGTTAATTATAGGTCTTCTTCGCCTACGTTATTTGAGTACGAATAAAGACAAAATAGCACGCGTCTGCAAATACGAACTGAGTGATCGGCGATTGTGTGAACACGCGCACGGTCATGGCCAAACTTTCATTTGATAATTGTCTCAAAAACCTACAGTGGCAGTCATGCACGATTATGAACTCGGGGTTCATTCAAACACAAATTTAGAAGTTGAATCAACTTCGCGAATTTCCGTCTACCTAAAAAAACTAATGCAAAATTTTAATCATTTAGCACTCCTAGAAGCTATGTGTCTAAGATTTCGTTAGGAATGAGTGACCTTTCGCATTCATATAATTAAGTATTCGTTTGTTTAGATGTACTACTAGGCAGCACGGAATATTCCACGTCGTTAGATATGTGGGGTGTGGGCTGTATATTCGTGGAGATGCTATGCGGTGTACCTACCTTCCCAGGCGTGCGAGACACTCACGACCAGCTAGATAAGATATTCAAGGTTAGTGCTCATTATGTCTCGCTGCGTTTTCTTATTCAAATAAATATATTATCTCTTTAAATCTGGGTCATTAATAAAGCTATGAGCAGCTCACATTGAACCAATTAAAATATTGTTCCTATTAAACGCATTAGTTATAGCGTACAGTTTTCTGTTATAGATTCTGTTTAGATTGTAGTTAAACTTGGTTCGAAATTTATTAAAATTCACCTAGCTTCAATTTTATGATAATACGGTGTTGATATAATCCATGCGCGAAGAGCTCAATGGCGCAGTAGTCTCTCGAATCTCGAAACTCCCCTGTTCTTCAGAAGTCACGTTAAGCCTTTAGTTACGGCTGTATTTGCATTCGTTAACACTCATCAAATTTATTAAAATGTAAGTAGTATAAAAGAAAATTGTAAAATTAGAGATGCAGAAGTTAAAAAGAAACAAAGTATATAGGATAGGTATAGGCAGTAATCCCACCTGATGAGTCGTATGAGGAGAATGAAGGTACGGGATGTAGTAAATGCGAGAATTGGTATGAATGAGAAACTAGAATTTTAACATCCTACCACTGAGTCGGGAGCGATGATAAAAAAACCTCGCCAAACCCTACTAGGTTTACGTAGGACTATCATCTGTTCTCCATATTTAATTCCAACTGTAAGGATTACCTATCCCTTTCCAATTGGGGACAATAATAAGCTGATGTAGATAGTCACATGGGAATGTTAATTTCGGCCGTCCAGGTGGTCGGCACTCCCACAGAGGAGAGTTGGTCTGGCGTGAGCCGCTTGCCCGGTCTAAAGGCGCACGTGACCCGGTGGGGCAGCTGTCCGGGTCGGCCCCTAGGTTCGGCTTTCCCGCGGCTCCGCGATGGTGGCCGGGACGCGGAACGGCTCGCCGCCACTCTACTACAACCGGATCCGGCGAGACGGCTGCCGGCTCATGCGGCATTGCAGCACGCTTACTTCGCATCACTACCGCCACGGCTCAGAGACTTGCCCGATGGTGAGTTAGTATAAAAAAATATGCGAATTATTAGATATGTTACCGATTTCGATCTTTTAGCGTAACATATATTTTCCTAGAAACACATTAATTAATGCCTTTTCACCCTTTTACATCATACGGGAAAACAAAGCAATCTTTTAAAATCCTTCTCATATTATTTAAAAAAGTTCCTTTGCTTGACTTTGGAGTAACCGAAAAATATTATATGTATCTTAACTATAACGCAAAATGTAGTATAGTTTTTTTTTATTAAAAATAATAATACCTAAGATTAATAATACCTTAAATCAAAAATACTTCTATATTGTTGCAGAGGTCTCAATCTTCACGGTGGAAGGTGTATGCTTACACCCGGAGACGCGACACGCCGCCATCAAGTGAGCCGTTGCGCCGTAGAACGATTAGTTGAATCTGTTATGTTGGTCGTTTGTATGATATCGATGTGCGTCGGACGCGTCCGCCTTCTCAACTATATAGCTGTTAGGTGCGGACACTAATCCGTACACTTGAAAGAACTATTCCGGACGCTACATTCGGACATTAACTAAACAGCCGGGAAACAAGCGCCGCGTTCGATATCACACGATGTGTTAGTACGTTTCAATATTCCTATGTAGTATTTAATTGAAAGGTCGAAATCTGGTCGACTCGTTTTCGAAGGACCAACGTTTCGTGATAGTTCTCTCGTCTAGTTTAAAAAACACTCGAACGGGCATCGGATGCCGGCGACAGTATTCGTTTAATTAAATCCCCTCCCCTTATTGTTTGTCCAATCGTGGACTATTTTGAATATTAAACGCTTGTTAAGCTTTTAACGGAATATCCATCCATATAATTCAATTATTCTATGGTGACAAGGTAAACTGATAGGTATCGAGTGTACGAATTATGATATGTATAAATATTATTAGAACAGAGCAGTGCCATGTATATCTTATAACTGAATAAAAAAAAAACAAAGAGTATGACGTGTTATTTTAAAAGATTTTTATGCTGGATATATGCTCATAATTTTGGTAAAAATTTTAAAGATGTTTATTTATATATATTGAGAGATAATTGTCGATAAACTTTAATGCAGTCTTATGAAAGCTATACGGTTTTTACTCGAAACCTTTATTGCGAGTTTATGTCGAACGGTGGCTTATAAAATATTTGAAGCCTCCGTTCTCGATTGGACGCAGTTGAAACTCACGGTAAGGGTGATCTTATATGTATTTTAGCTTTTGTCTGAATCTTATGCACACATTCCTTCCACGGTGCTCAAATAGTGACATAGGGTGGTGAGATTTAACTGGTAGCCTAAAGCACGCTTGCTTAGCTCCACCGGCACGGCACATCCTCCCATGTGAAGCGAGCAGTGTACTGCTTCCAGTGATACGAAAGTGAATTGAAACCGAGTTATCTTTTACCAAAATTATTTTATCGTGTCAGATCTCAAATTTATATTGAAGTGTGGGACCGTCCTACTGTAAATTTATAACGTGATAGGGAATTCGATTCGACTATTATAATTATAAATAAATAAACTCTTTTTTTGTGGTGTATGAGAGATGACTAGAGTATTTGGAATGTAGATTCCGTCTAGACTAAAGATTAGTGAAATTAATCTGCTTAGTCAAATTTAGTGGTCCCCACGACTAAGGTTAGGGCGTGCATTATATAGTAAGGTACCGGCGCATTGGCAACATGACACATATAAGTCAAAAAATATATATATGTATTGAAATTTCGATATGCGATTTTTTTTTCTATGGATTCTAATATAAATACTGTCTAAAATAATTATGATCTGTGATTTGATAATAGTGCGTAGTTCTGTCGAAACGTAAACACCAATTTGTGCCAACATTGTAAAATAATCTCTTCAGTCTTAGTGTCATTTATCGAACATATATGGTAATATATTTGAATCCCTGTTTTGTACGCTCAGACAAAAATTGTTCCCATTATCTAGTCCTTAGTCATTTGGTCGCATGATTTTTCTGAACATACAAAATGTGACTTTATTACCGTACGTGAAGATACGTTTTTAAAGAACTATTATATATAAATGAGCAATACTATTGTAAGTGTATAGATAGACAAGATAAACCATAGTTGAATTATCAAACCGATTAAATGCCGTTTCACCATTTATTTGATTAAACTTTGGTTCTAAACATTTTTATATTTGTTAGGTTGATTCAGAGAGGTAGAAATGCCAATAGCTTTACAAATGTTAGAAATGGTTTTATGGCGCCCTATTGTTATCTTATCGCACTACATATACTGCCACTCGTCTACAATATAGGCTTTTTGGATAAAAATAATATCTACATTAAAACATAGTCTTAGTTGTCAGTTTGCGCCGGATAACTAGTGAGCGTAGATCGACTTAGCGTAGTTATGTGTACCGAGCTTTAGAACGTTTACATCGTGTGAGGGGGCCTTATAACTATATGTACATACGTTGTAGACTTTGCCGTATGTACTAGTTCTTTATTAATTTTCTTGAAAACATGCTTTATTTTTCATTTAAAAATTAGTATAATAAATAAATAGGAGATTTTTATGATTAAATTGAAAACAGGTTTTAGTAATGTACTTCTATAGTGAAAATCTACTTCTTTGAGATGAATTCTGAAGAATCTAGTTAGTTATTTATTGTATGTACAGGCTTCGTCGCATACGCCAACGCCCCCGCACCGTGCGTCGCGTAGAAATTCGGTAACGAACACCAAAATAGTTGTGTAAATTGTATAGTCTGTGAGATACGTACCTACATAATATTTTATGTGTACATGATTTGTTGAGTTTCGTATATGTGAATTTACGAACGGGGCGTCGTGAAACGTGCGTTTCGATAGCTCGAGCTTGAAAGATAATCTATCATTATAACTGCTTTATAATGTGCCCTGGGAATGTTGCGAGGTAAATTTTGTCGTTTGTGTAACGATACCGCGTAATCTAAGTGACAAGTTTTTGGTAGAAACAAAAGATTAAAAACTCTCATTTAAAAATAGATAATTATGACGTTATAATATATTACCTATATCATTGGATGCTCGCTGTTAATCTATCCAATAAATGTATAAAACATGATAGAGGCATGTTTTCGACTTACGGAACGGATTGTTCTGGCATTCCTTGCTAGTTACCAGGGCCCGGTCTACGCTATACGGTAAAACCGGAGGGTTTTGTCTGGTAGGCCAACTGCACTGGACCGCCGTCCCTTGCAGTTTGAGAGCCCCGGTTTAGTCGGCCTTTAGTCGAGGTCTATAATATGTTAAGATTAAAAAGGCATGTTTTCTACCTACATGATTGAAACATAAATAATAATAATACAAATGACGTATCATAAATGTAACTGACAGTATCTCGCATTCCACGGGTACATCATAATGCGAAACATTGTTAAATAACATTAATTAATAAACGTTCGCTTCGTAACAGACAATAATACATCAAAACTCCATGGTACACACAATAGCACGTTAGATTACCATGAACTGTTAAATTTCCGAAACGGCACATTTGTCAGTTCAGTGTAACACGATGGGCTGTTGTCTGTACATCGCTATGTAACGTACGTTTCGCGGCGCTACGCTTAAAGAGCGTTTTGTGTATAAATATCACCCGTTGAGTGAGGCACGGCGCACATTGTGCGAATTGTAACATAAAATATAAACGTTAGGGAAAATAACATTGAGCATTTAAATCAATGGGAATAGTAGAAATTCTATTGTATACATAATAATTTGCATTTCTATAATGAAGAACTGATGTTGAATCGCCGTTTGCTACATTAGTATAACGAATGAACGAATTCTGTATATAGTTACTATTATTAATTAGTTGTATCACTTAGTTCTGCAGTCCTATAAGTTGCCATTTACCGTTCGTATTTCCGATTATGGAGGTATTCACGAGATTTATTTTTTATTTTCTAACTTCTTATTATTATTTCTAAGATGCATTACATTTTATTATGGCTAGGTATCACGATTGTCCTACTGATGATTATAATTTTTTTTATTGATTTTTAATGTATAAACTATTGCTTTTATTCGTTCAATAAAAATGTAAATACGATATTTGAACTGATAATAATAAAAGTTTTTATTTCTTAATGAGAACTGTCTTTTTATTTGAACAAAACTGAATTACCTGCTTTAATTATAAAACCAAAAGTGTATTCATAAATAATTGGCTACATCCGTGACCAAGTGGCTCATACGTCGGTTTTAACATTTATTAAGTCGCGGGTTCTATTTCTGGTCGAATCACAATGTATAACAAGAACTATTCTGTATTGTATTCAATTCAATTTTCTTCAGCTTGGTTTAATATTATCATTTATTTAATAATAAGAATTGTTAAACTTTGAATACACTAGTCGTGAAATTGACTAAAGTTATTTAAATAAATTATAATATATCCTTGACTCGCCTCATTTAACTTATTTTTGTACCCCCTGGACTACAACCAAGCATCGATGCGAATAGTGTATTGAAATAATAGCTGATTAAAAATAAAATTAAGTGACAAGATAGTCGACATGCTTACTGCGTGTCATCGAAAACCGTATGCCAATTCTATACAACGTCTTCTAATCTGCAAGGATATGCTATCCCATTTGATATTTTCAAGTGGATATATCAACCTTGAAGTTTATATTAAACTTTTATGTATATATCACTAAACAATTGGAAAGTTTTCAATTTTTTTCTGTTTAAAATGAAAGAATAAGCATAATCAAAAAATACTGTGAAGAAGCTTTTTAAATATTTACATAAGTTGGTTTTTGAGCATCGCCTGCATCGTAAATTCGCGTTTTGTTTATTACTTGATGAAAGGCACTAAAAATATTCAATTATTAATGTATGATCCCTATTTACTAAAGTACAACTATAAAAAACCCTACTAAAATATTTTTAAACAAGGAAACTAAAAACTTTTTAAGTGTTTAATTGAATGAATCTACTTATAAAGTCTCAATATATTATGTAGGTCCTAAGCCTCAACACAAAACAGACCAAAAGAGGTACCTGGTAACTACATATTGTCTATGCTAATAATATTTAAATATGTATGATTTGACGAAGCTATAAGAATTCCAAGGTTTATCGACTAATACAAGCTCATTTACATTGATCGATAGTATTTGCATGCGGAGTGCGAACGATTTCTATGCTTATTTTCAGAAGGCGATCATTGGTTTATGAAGCTCATTTTCATTGGTCGATAGTACCTGCATGCGGAGTGCGGAACTTTTGTGCTTATTTTCATTAGACGTTCATTGACTCTCATTGGTTTCCTGACTAATGCAAACACATTTACGTTGGTCGATAGGGTGTAGGGAAACGGAGTGCGGAGATTTTCGTACTTATTTGCATTAGTGTTTGGCTGAATCTGAAAGAGTTTATCACTCGCACTATGCATGCTGTCCCAACGTATAAAAGTCAACAGTTAATACAAAAACCGCTAATGGGTTCGCCCATTAGCAGTTTTTGTTGCATCGTCACTCCCTATAAGGTAAAACGTGAGAGCAGCTCTCCTACCCCCTCTTCTCTTACCTGAGATATAGCACATTTACAAAAACCGCAAAAATTACTTTGTCATTCATACAAACACTATGAAAACACAACAAAAACAAAGTACATATTATAAGTAATTACATAAGGATTGGATATGTTCTAATCTAAGGTATTACAATTTAATATTTCTACGGAACCCTCGGTGCGCGAGTTCGACTCGCACTTGCCCGTAATTATACTGATTGGTATCTAAACAAGTGTAATAGACATTAAACGTAATATATTTATCTATTGAAGTGTAACAGTTTACTTAATAAACTGTCCTTCTTTTGAATGTTTAGCTGATATGCTTATTTCCTTTTTACTACTTAATACAAATCAATTACAAATTAAAGAAAAATATCATTAAAATTATTGTAGGTACAATGTTAACAATTATACTATGGAGGTAGGCAGACATGGGAGCGCAGCGCGGCTCATAGTGGTGAAATAGTATTTTAATGACTTCTCGCGAATCAATAGATTCATTTTTAAGTGATTTTTCAAATCTGTAAGTTAGTGTTAAATAACCCCGAAATTGGGGTTCTTCTTCTACCCGAGTCCTCCTGACTTACGCTGCTCTGCGTTGTGCCTGAGCTGCGTGGATCTTCAGTGCTGCTGACCGGAGCTGACGACGGGTCTACGCCCTTGTCAGCCTCTGCCCGGCCCGTGACGCTGAACCTGCGAACTCGTCACTAAATCCCCTGACAAAACTTGAAGCTAAGTCCTACCTCATAATTTAGATACAAAAATAAAGATTGTTAAAACTTTATTTTAGTTTTATTCTTTTTACCTGAAGCCTAGGGGGTGCTTCTCACCCCCCATCTACAACCCAACGCTTCAGTGGCGCCCGGCTCGCTCAGGATTTCGCTCGCTCTGTGGTTCTTGTTTCATTTCTAATTTTTTTTTTCATTTTATCATTAAAAGTGGGTAACAATTTTTTCCTTTTTGGGTGTGATCGCTACTGATCTCACACTCATTTAGAGTCAAGTTCCTGCCTCATTTGGCAACCGAAAACCAATTAATAATTTTATATCATTTTATAATTAATTTTTGCAAATTAAAAAAAAATAACACTATTAAGGTCTTTTCCGGTGTAGTTGGTTAAACCGCTTGTATTAAGCACCCGTTTTTCCAAATAATTGGTCACATTTAAATTTACTGTTCTAAATTTAAATGAACTGTTTAATTTTTTTTTTATTCTTGGTGCTACCCACTTCTTAGTTATTTTTATTATTAAAACGTGAAATACAGTTTCAAAACGTTTTTCGCAACACAAATGAAAAAAAAATTATGTCCATTAATAGCTAATAAATAGCGCCAGAGCACCCAATAGTACCCAATACAAAATAATAAGTGATTTGGAAAGACCTCTATTTAATTTGTAGTGCGACGATTACGAGTTCGCGAGTTCGATGCTGTGACGTCACAAGCTAGTCTGAGACCACAGACATTCTGTGCGAAAACACGCAGTTTGAAATAGCTTATAGCTTGGTCATTTATTAACGATTTTAAATGTTATTTTCTGATTTATTTTAGACTAGTGGACGCCCGCGACTTCGTCCGCGTGGAAGTCGGTATCCCGTGGGAGTGAGAAGTTTTCCCAGTAAAAAGTACCCTATGTGTTATTCTGATGTATAACCTATATTGCTGTAAAGTTTTATCCAAATCCGTCCAGTAGTTTTTTCGTGAAAGAGTAACAAACATCCATACATCCATACTTACAAACTTTCGCCTTTATAATATTAATAGGATTTGACCTATAATTTTATCATATGATCTTAAATAATATCATCAATTTCACTAAACTTTGCCATTATTTATGTGCATTTTATCATGCTTTACAAATTATTAATTTAAAAAATCATACATTTAAAGGTTAAAATACCTATAGAGTATGTAGCCTGCGAACTCAACGAATTGACAATTACAAAAATTTTCAGCAAAAAAATAATTTTAAATTATCAGTTGAACCAATAGAATGATCAATTATAAAGGACTGACTGTGTGACAAAACAAAGAAGAAATATGATTCTGCGTGTGTAATGTTACTAACTGTTATACTGCGACTTCGCCCGTGTAAATTAAATCAGTCAAGTTGTTTCGAAAGTTATTTGATGCAAACAAACAATCAAATCTTTCCTCTTTATAACAGATATTGGTGCATTAGATTCACATCGTTCGCCTTAATATGAATGTTATCGACAGTAAGAACGTTATTAAATACATTAATAAAAGACTTAGCAAAGAAAAAACACAAGATACTACAGATAGACAGCAAGCAAAGAGGCACAGCAAAACAGCAATAAACAATAAGTGACAAAAGTAAAAAAATCAAAAAATATATAAATTAAAAATAAGTATAAAGGTCTCCTTAAAGAGGCCAGTAATATTATTTCAAAAACATGGTATGGCTCATGACAACACTGGGGATCACAGTTAAATCGTACGAAGCAAGCCAAATGCCAATAATCTAGTGTGAGCGATGACAAGGGCTATATTTTCATAGGCACTAACTTGTTTAAATCCCGATATCCCTTTGGATTTATGCATGCAGTATAATCCAAGGATGCTGGTACATTTACATAGGATATACAGTGTTTTATGATGGGGAATAAATTCTGTTTATATTAACGCCTTTGTATATTGATACCAAAAAGTATGCTAATGCAGACTGTATAGCATGATCTGTCCGAAACAAGATTTATCTAAAATATCGACCTTAAATATATGTGTGAAAGCGGTATCAAACATACCTCACAAATTACTTCTACTTACAGGTTTCAAGTTAGCATATTAAGTATACCTAGGCACCTGAAATAATAATCTAAAAGTTACTTTTTAGTATGTACAATCAGCAACATAATCATCGAAGCGTTGGACGTACAATGATAAGGATGTGAAGTTCAGAACTACAATAGGGATGACGATTAATTTTTATTTCTTGTCCTTCAAGTAGATTGTTTAAAAATATCAAACACGTTTTTTTCGTAATCATTAAATTACAGCGATACATTGAGTTAAAAAGTCACATGACGTCACACTTTTGTACATTTTCTACAAAACTGTGACGTAGCGATTATTGCCTGATTAATGTCTGTTATCTAAGTTTTTTCTTGTTAAATTGAAGTGAAAAATACTTGTCTAATATTTTTCTATTGTTTGACAGGCGGACTAAAAAGTTTTTCTTTTTTTTTATTAGTCGTCATCCCTATTAAGCAGTGCCGTTTGTCAGGCGCTCTTCATCTTTGTATGTGTCTTGAATTATCTGTGATATAATTTTTAATTATTTTATACTAAATTGTTATATTTTGAATTCTCAGACATTGTTATGGATCGACTGAAATTGACTTATTAAATATGGAGTGTTAAATTGCCTTATATGGATCTAGTTACCCGAAATCAATGAATTTTATTTATTTATTATTATATCTAGGCAAACAAAGTTGCATTTTGATCTATGTACGTTATGCGATCATAATGTCTTAGTACTCTTTCTTCTTTGTCTACCAATTAACGACCTGTTTCGAATAGATTTGACTCGATTCAGATCGAATACAGTTAAATAACGTTGTTTATAAGGGTGTCAAGATAATTTGATCACTGCGTATTTGTTTAGATAAATTGTAACTTTCATTAGTTGCCTAGATAAAATTGAAGTTTTGTACTTGTCATCTTTTTGATCATCTTGGGCGCTTCGATGATTGTGACGTTCATTGTACATGATAAAAAGCATTGCTAAAAAGCAAGTTTGTAGTTTGTAGTCATGTGGTTCACTAACAACAAATTGATTGCAGAATTAAGAATTTTAGATGATACTTTGGAACACCATTAATGTTATATGAATCAAGCAAGAGTGCGCAATTTCTGTTTAAACGTCTCTAAACAATAGAAGAAAAGGTCGAAACTGTCCTAAATTATTTTTACCCGACTACGGCGAAATGAAAAGGAGGGTTATGATTTTGACCAATATGTATGTATGTATGTAAGAATGTTCATCTGTTCACTTATAAATTCGAAACTACTTATCGTAACTGAACAAATGAGGTATCAATAGAAGCGTCTTAGTCGTCCGCGTGCTATGTGACGTTACATCAAATTGGCAACAGCGCCCTCTAAACAGCATAAAGTAAGAAACTAAAAAAATATATTATTCAGTCATTCCATGTAGGGTATCAAATGAAAGGAATTAATTAGCGCATTGCAAATATATATAGATTTTGCTTGCGATTTTGCTTAAATACACCTGAAAATTAATTAAATAAAATAACAAATTCATAAACTTCGCTATATTACAATATAACTATCGCTATAAAATAAATTTCTTGTTTTAGTTTTTGAACTTATTTTATTTCTCACAACGGATTAGTCTGTGACAGAAGTTTCTAGCGATGTGAAATTTATATGGAGGGTGAAGAATGGAACAATATCGTGATGGTTCACGCGATATGTGAAGGAGGCCATGAAATTCGGCCCAGTGAGCGCCTCTGGCCTCGCGCCAGCAAATATGAATCCTCTCTTATCTCATGTTAGGGGTGACACTTTTTGTCCACTACAATTTCATATTCAAACCTAATTCTAATTTATTGAATGAAGTATGTAGCAATATCTTGGTTGTCCATGTTAATAAATGAATAAATTTTTATTGATAGGTTAAGTGTAACCGAAATAAAAGAAAGGTGCTTCGTATTACTCTTAACATATTTCTTTTGTGCAGAATCATCTAATATCATTTATGTTACTTGCATGTTATTCTTTTAAATTGCAGAAATACAACATAGGTACGCAAATAAATTGGAGATGTCATGGACCCGGCGAGCTCCTTGCCGGTTCCCGGGTCCTCCCTCCCACCTCGCAGCGGGTTTAACCACATAGGCCGCCGCTTAAGCCTGTCCTTTTCAGGACGGGTGCGGGGCCGAAAAGTCCTGGTTTAAGGTTTAGGTACGTCATGACGAAGAAAAAAAGAATACCTGATTGATAACATAAAAATAATGTTTTTCCAATGTTGTTAAATGGAATATTTTTTTTATTGCCTAGAGAATGGATGAAGATTATAAACATCACACTAAAATTAAAAATGAAATAAATCAGTCTGTCTCATTAATAGCCGCTTACAATGCGTTTCAATTTTGAATAAGATTTTTTTAAAGCGACTCTTAGTTCATTAATATTCAGATTTACGCTTCCTCTCGTTTGGCGGCGCGTCAACCCTAAAAGGACTTTCATAGCGCCCCAGAGCGTTACCAGAAACGTAATTACGTAAATCTCGACATTTCTCCTCTCTAAGATAAAAATGACGATAAGTGTCTCCTACAGTCGCGTTTATGACTCACTTTAGGATATTAATAATGACATGGTAAATACTTAAATTAGAAATGGGATGCAATTTTCAACTGCTTTAATATATTGTTAAAATTAAAATAAAACATAGAATCTTAATTCTTGGGAAATCTTAAGCACCTATACCTACAATATAGAAGAAAGAAAGAAGAAGTAAGAAAACACATTTATTGACCCACACACTTATTACATAAAACAAACATTACTTAACAAGAAATGGAGAAGAAAATAAATAAATAAGTGACTGTTGGGTCAATGAGGACCATGTCTCAGCATTAGTTATTACGACAAAGGTCGCAACAACGTTGATAGGTAGTTTATCATATTTTTAACCAACTTCAAAATCCAAAAGGAGGTTATATGTTCGACGACGAACTATGTTTTCTTATTTATTTTATTATTCCGCCAATTATTGACATACATTCGACAGCTTAATGGACGGAGGTGGTCGCATTTAAATTTTATGGTAATCAAATCAGTAGTTTTCCTTTTATAACAAAACAAAAGACCCTTTTCACCATATGTCACTTAAATATTTAGATGATATGTATTGTACCATGTATGATATGTATAAATATGGCTTATTTTTATGTATATTAAATAATTTATCGGTGAGTTTGTTGACTAGACATGTAATTCGATTGACAATAGTGTTTTACTTTTATATTTTCTAATATTGTAATGGAAAGTGACTTCATAATTTAATGAAGTCATTTTTCAGTCTTGACGCTCTGTACCTGAAATAATACAAGCAACCCTTGCCGAGTTTTTTGCCGGTGCTTCTCAGTACAAGGTCTCCCACAGTAGATTTACGAACCGATGGCGTAGCGCTCGACTTTCATAAGTGATTGTGACAACCTAGACTGAATAAATAATTTTGATTTTATAATTTAATTAATTAATCTCCACAAGACTTCCGCCCGACTCCAATATCATTTTCTTGAATAAGTAACTGAACTTTTGAGATAAGTGTTATTTGTCATTTTATTATTGTTTCTGGATTTCGCTCTTTATTAAGGTTCTATACAAAATTATACTAGTACCTCTTAAAATTTATTTGATAAAGTTAAATAAAAGTATGAATATAATATTTTTAATGAATTACTTGAACATCCTTACTTGTTAATTTTCATTTACATATTTATCAGTTTCTACGATATATATTTTGTCATCCAATCGATTACCGTCGTTCTGAAAACACCTACTGCAGACTAACTACGCCAAACACCTCTGAAATAAATGAAATACACGGAAGATAAATACGTGATTTCTGGTGTTGTATATTTTGAACTACATAACAAAGAGGAATTAACCTTTACGACCCCTAATGCAGGGCTATATTTAGAAAATAGAACGTCTATTCCAAATAGAGAACGTTATCCCCTATCCTACGCTGTCGCTTTCATTTGAACAGAGGACTAAATTACTATCCCGGAATTCTGAAATGGATTTATGTATAAGCAGTAAATACTGTATCTTTTCTTTTAATTACTTGTTAAGTAAATAGTATTTTCAAATTGTCATTCTTATTTTATACTATCGTCTCTAAACCATGGCCTATGTGGATATAGTAGCTGTTTACCCGCGACTTCGCCCGCGTAAATTATAGCAGGTCAATTGCGTTTGATGTAGCTTTCTGTAGGTGATAGAATATTCATGATAGGATTGTATTTCCGAATAATTGAAAAGTTTCAAAATTATATAAGTTTTAAATTGATCAATTTTGATATAATACCTACAGTAGGAAATGATTAATCTTCTATACCTACTTATAAAAATAGTGTAATATATCTACTGAAAGGAACAGTGACAAATAAATAAAGTGAATTGTCCATAGAGAGTTCGTAATGGAACTTATTGAGATATGATCACCACCGGCACTAGAAGCCGGTGGGACAATTCCACAATTCGAATCGGATACTCTTTTGCTAGTAAATGTATTATATGGTAAAGTTGTATGGTTAATTAAATTAGAATCGGGCAAATGAGTACATCAATATTTTTGCAATCTCACCTAACTTTATAAAAGATAATTGACGGTGGGAATCTTTTTTCTTCTTTTATAACGTAACTTCAAGATCCTTCAAGTTTATTATGTGGATATCTAATAAAGCTAGATCTGTAAAGTAGCATAGTTATAGTTGTGTAAGTATTACTTTTCAATGTTTTTTTGAAAGTTACACTAAGGTATGTTATTTTTATAAAAAGAAATTAAGGTCAAGTTTTATTTATAATTATAAAACTGTTTATATGTAATTATACAGATAGCGCAGAACGTCAGATAGAATAGATGCCGATCTCGATAGTTGAAAGGGGTGTAGGAAGAGTGATTTCTCAATTTAATGAAACGACGTATCTCAATTTTTCGTGTAGGTATTACCAGTTGAAAGATTCGTCAGTCCTGTTAGGTCCTGCGTAGATCAGCGGTTGGAGCAGTCGCCCGGATTGCGAAAGGTCGTGGGTTCGAATCCCATTTCAGGGGCAAGGGACCAAATGGATTTTTTTAATCATTTAGTATTAAGAATATTTTTCATTATAGCATTGTGAATACCAAATTGATCAAATATAACGTTAGTTACAGATACACAACACATGACTGGAACTCGTGAAAGTGTATTCGTTTGCAAACCAGGCGACAAGATAAATATCATTATAGCACCATTATGAATGCTAAACTTATTACTTTATGTCACAACTAGTTGTGCCCGCTCCTTTGTCCGCGTGGAAAGTAGCATAAGTTACTCATTATTACATAAGCTATCTGTCAGTGAAGATCCCGTCAAAATTGGTTCAACCGTTTCAGAAATAAGCCGGAGCAAACAGACAGATAAAAATGAAAATATGTTATTTTGTTATATGTACCATGTATACATAATAATAAAAGTTTATTCACTTAAGAGCTATATTGACAAAAACATTTTTATTTCGCATTATGCATTTATATGCATTTAGTAAAAGACAGTTATTTTAACATTACAAACATATACTTTAGTTCTATTTATTTATAAGTATATGTATAGATCAAATTAAAATACGAGTATCTTAAAAGTTGCTTAGTCTACATTCTACGCCGTAGTTCACGTAGTTATTGTACTGCACAGTTTTCCGAGAATTTAGCTAACTCAATTTAGATCACAAAACAAAACAAATTCCGCTACAGTGTCCGTGATTTAAATTGTGTCACATTCAAAAACCACCGTATCAATATTAATTCGGTTTTCACGGTAAGTTTTTAAACTAGAGTACGTATGCCAGGAGGTGCGAGCACTTTCTCTAGCCATGACTCTAGCCATAGAATGCAAAATCCCGGCGATGTTAAAGCGATAATTCATTGTACTACATTGACATATCTTTTGGTAGATAAACGACAAACACGCAGTTACAAAAATATACATTAAGTCGAAATGTTGGGAATCAACAATCGTCATTTTTATTATTCGTTCGTAAAGTACATGTCAAAGTATATTCGAATTCAACATCATTTATTCGGTTTATGCTGAGCACTTGTGAATATCATGATCTACGCCATCGGTGCGCAAATCTACGGTGGGAGACCTTGTACTGAGAAGAACCGGTAAGAAACTATTAACTTCATTTCATAAAGGGAAGTCTTATTGGAAAGTAGTAGTCAAGTGAAACGAAATTTTGCCATAACATCGTTCAGGGGATATATAAGTTCCGAAAATTGCTAATACGTTAGAACCTTATCTAAATAATACCCGCATGACGTTATATGAAAATAAAAAGTATAGATAACACAAGAGAAAAGAGATTAATTATTTGTTAATTATTGAAATATTTATAATTATGAGTAATCTCCAAAATAATTTTATAATAATTTAACAACTTTTAGTTTGTTACTTTTAGCATGAATTTTTGTAAAATAATCAATTTATATGTAAATATTGAGGTGAATTGAAAATTAAAAAATATGACAGAAATAATATTTAAAATAATGTGATAACAAACGAAAAGGATTTTTTAAACAACCAAAAGTAATAATGAAATGTGAGACATTAGATATATTTATTATTAGTGAAATAATGTTTACTTATTGTGAAAATCATAATAGTAAGTAGTTGTTTTTTTAGTCACCCATAACAAGTAACGACAAAATTTAATAATAACAATCGAAACCAACTAAAATATAATAAAAATGGTGTGTTTATTTGTTAACGGTACTGATATTTAAACACAATTACGTTACCAAAATGGTGGCATAAACATCTAATAAATCCACTACTCTACAAAATATTGGAACATTCACATTTCACTTTTGAATCAAACTTTTATGTAACCTAAAATTATCCAACTCATTGTAATCGTGCAATTACACGGGACTAACTGATGATCAACTCAATTATGGAGCAATCCACTCAAACTTCAGACTCCCGCGATTGCAATAAAATTTTAATTAGCCAACCTGCGAACGTTGCTCGAGCGAACGCAGGCGGGTGCCAGGGTAACATGTATGTAGGTACTATACCACGTAATTGGAACCTGTATTCAGGTGTAATATTAGTGCAGGTGTACCTAATATTTATATATTTTTTTTTATTATTAATAAAAGTTATAAAGGGTTGAAACATTTTGCATAGAGCCCGGTCCCACGACAAATCTCACATAAACCGATTATTGCTATATAATGCTAATTTTTGCAATCAATTTTAAGATATTTTTATTACTCAAAACTATTAACCTTCAACTGATTTTCTACAAAGATATAACGTACAAATAAGCCAATATAAATAAATGAGAAAACTGCTTCATATTTTTAAAGATTCTATCACGACCAATATCTAATTTTATAAAATTTTCTCCATAAAAAATCATAAAGTAAATATTTAATTTACTTTTTACTTCAATTTTTTTCACTTCTTGTTGTAATTATACCATTTTTGTATATTCAAAAAAACAATATGTTAAAGTTATTATATTATGTGTGGCACGTTCGTTAGTACATCACATACCTACCTAACATAAAACATCATGCTCAATGGTACATAATATCGCCGTAAAAGCCATCTAAATATGAAATATACCACTATGAAAATATTTTCATGATGGCGTTTCCTGCTATTTTGGCTGACTGTTTAGTTCATAAAATCGCTCCACGCTCGTATTGAATGGAAAAAAGGATATCCGACCCAATCTACGGGATCAACTGACCTTCTATATACCTAAACATAAACATGTTATATAACTAAAATAACGCAATTGTAATAAATATAGTAAACTCCCGTTTATGAAAGTGATAAAAACAATTTATTTTCGTTAATAGAGATTTCAAGTTTAGAATATTATTTTTTGCTAAAGAAATATGCTATATAGATAATAAGTTTAGTTTCACACGAAAAGATTACAAGGTGACTTCTTTTTTTATATTTTTTCCATTTGTTGTTACAATTTTTTTATAGAGAAAATCCACAACGATACGGCTGAGGGAATTATGCTAAACTTTTATAGTAGTTTGCCAGTAATTAATAAAATACTGTTTTCGCCGCGCAAGATAGACAAAGATAGTTTTGAGTACAGAGTAGTACATATTTTTAACAATCGAAAAAATGGACAGAACTTACGTAAATAGTTTTCGCATTTAAATTGGAAGTTTTCGCTAAATTTATGCTCCCGAAGGATACGTCGATACTACAGATTCCTTTGTGGAACCATGCACGCGTTAAAATCAGTTTGAAGATTTAATTTGGCGTCGCGACGCCCGCCGTTGCGCTCTCGACGTTGGTAATTATAATATAGAAGGCAATACTAGCGAATTCCATTTTATCTCACACAGGAAACGGAAATTGTTATGCAAAAATGTATTTTTACTATGTTATAATGTAAGTATTTCGTACTAGTGGACGCCCGCGACTTCGTCCGCGTGGAAGTCGGTATCCCGTGGGAGTGAGAAGTTTTCCCAGTAAAAAGTACCCTATGTGTTATTCTGATGTATAACCTATATTGCTGTAAAGTTTTATCCAAATCCGTCCAGTAGTTTTTTCGTGAAAGAGTAACAAACATCCATACATCCATACTTACAAACTTTCGCCTTTATAATATTAATAGGATAGGATTAATAGGACTGTTTAATGTAATTCTTATGATAAAAACTTATTTATTCTTCACTGCTAATAATCTCTGCTAAATACATAACGTGATTATACGTGGAACGCATTAAAAGTTTTGGAATCAATAATAAAAAATACTATTAATGGTCAAAAATTTATTTATTGTTTTTCAAAACATTTTCCCTTTGCATCAATGAACTTTTTCATACGACTGAACCAATTATGAAAACATTTGGGCTCCACCACAGAAATGGCTCCACTCACTCCTCCGTGGTGACATAAAACCGTTGATCACACAATTGGTTCTGATTTTATGTTTTTTGAGAATAGAAAAAAAGTCACACGTGGATAGGTCGCGATTGTATTCTGGATGAGTATTAAGTTGTACGTTTTTCGCCTTCAAAAATTCATTTTTCTTTCTGACTGTGTAGGAACTTGCGTTTACTATTATTTTCACGGAGTTTGTTAATAATTTTTGATCGTGTACCAGTCACTATTCACCGTACGACCATTTTACAGACCAACTATAATAGTTGTCTTGCACGGTGCTTAGTGTGACCTAAGCACAAATGAAACTATTCCTTTTAGGTCCTGGGTAGCTCAGTGGTAAGAGCAGTCGCCCGGATTGCGAAAGGTCGTGGGTTCGATTCCCATCTCAGGGTGCCAGGGACCAAGTGGATTTTTAAGCATTTTGTATTAAGAATAAAAAAATACTTGTTAAAAAAGGGTAAATTATTATTTATCAACATTTAGTTTTTTTTTCCTGATTAATGATCTCAAAATTTGTTTATATTTATCAATTTTGCATTTACAGTGCTATACTGAAAAATATTCTTAAAACATCCACTTTGTCACTGGCACTCTGAGATGGAACTCGAACCCCATGACCTTTCATAATTTTAAATTACATTTATTAATTCTAATAAGGCAGTAAAGGCAGCAAAGTCTGCCGGTATTAAATAACAGTAACTATTAAATATATTATTTAATAAAGCACGAAAAATAAACCAGTTAGTCGGCTTATTTCAAAATAAATGTCTCATCAAACACTGACAAAGATCGCTGGGAATAGTGTTGAATTTACTTCGCTTTTGAAGTGATCGATGTTTTATTAAGCAGATATTTAATATTTCAGGTAAATAATAATTAATGACTTCCTTTTACTGTAATAACATAGTCGTAAACTCGTATTGCACACTCTTTATTATAATAGTTTTGCCTTTAGTTCCTTTTCTCCAATGAAATGTCCTTTTCCTGTATTACAGATTTTGGCGCAAAAAATTGGCACCAACTTTCACATCGATGTTTTTATATGAACCATTTTTTATTATACTAATAAATTATTCAATAAATACTTATTTATCAAGGCTTATATGCCTATCACGTGTTTGATGTTATAGAAGTCTGCAAACCAGAAAAGTTAAGGCGAAGCTGCTTTAGAAACTCCTTAATTTTTGAGACCACGTCAAAAGGTATCGATACTAACTTTCAATTAAGTAACAACCCTATTCTGGATAAAGTGAAAATTGTAATAAAATCACTTCTTATTTCATAGCTTTAGCGAATGCCGCCTGAAGTAATTTATGCCCTGAATATCAATGCTCCGTATTGGGTCAAGGGTGAATTCCGAGCTCAGGTCAGGAAACATCGCTTCTCCATTAATCAAAATATCGTCCGTTTGAACTTTCAGGCCTACGGCCTTACTATGAATTCTCAAATACTATCCAATAGTCGATGTGAAAGTGAGATACCACTATACGAGTGTTTAACCCATCCCACTTCGACTATTACAATTGCATCGCGTTCAAGATATTATAGTAAGGACCCTAGTTCCATTAAACCTGAGGACTAAAGAGGTATTATGTAAGTACAGTCGGTCAATTTGATTTCGAGGTCACTAAAGTATCTCAACGTTGTTACTGTTAGATTTTTTTTGCCATCAGTGGCTATTAGAGAGTTTCCAACACTCAATATAGTTTCCAACGTGTAAAATTGAGTTGCTGTAAAAAATTGTGATGGTAGTAAGAGTCAATTTTATGTTGTATACACTGAGAATAGTGTTAGAATAAAAAAAGTTATTATCTACAATTTTTTATTTCAGTCATTCTCACTCAAGTATTTGTACTCAAGGGAACGGCCACGATTGACAGGAGTCCTATTGACAATTTTAAATGTCATAACGATTTAATGAGATTAAAATTTCAAATATTACTGCAATTGAATGGCGCCATTCAGTTAAAAGTCAAGATCAACAAAAATGTCAGAGTGAGCTAGCTCTCAGCAGTCGAAACTAGTCCCGGTAGCCATCACTATCTTGCTGGCCTGTTAAAGAGCCTTTTCACACCTCTTTTGGAGGACCCTAGGTTATATTTAATTGGAAACACGTGGGATGTCAGACTGTTCTACATTTCAATAGTACGACAAGTATATGATTTGCCGATTTTTTTTGTACGAGATGGTATAGTACAAACAGTCTGGGGATGGCAGCGAACACAGGGACGTGTTAACTTGTTACAGAAGGAAGAGGGGAGATGATGTTGTTTAATTCTTCAGAGCACTCTCCATGATAAAGACGATAGAACCCACTGAGTGAGGTTGGTTAGCATCGTTTATAATGCGTACTGCTCGCCGCTGCAGCCTGTCCAGGGCACCCAACAGATACTTTGGGGAGTTATCCCAAAGCAAGCACCGTTGCTCGGATATAAAAAACCGGCACACTCTGTTTAATATTCTGAGTCTTTGAGAGGCAGCAAAGATAATTCACCATACCTGTGTTTTCTTGGCATTTACTAGAAACAAATGTTTCAAATAAAATGTTATTTTATTTTCTGTAACTGCTGTTATAACTTTGGTGAATATTATGACATCATAATTATCATCATCAACCTATTATTATCCTCACTTATGGGGTTCAGGGCTTCCCTATGGTTGGAATCGAATTAAATCGAATAGGGAACGTGGATCATTACCCACCACGCGGGCCTTGTGTGGATTGGTGGGTGTTAACGACTGCAGATGCAGCCGGAACTAACTGCTTAAGGTTCCTTCCGGAGCACGGAGAAGCGAGATAAATAAATAAATATAAAATAAATAAATATCGGACAACATCACAGACATTGATCCGATTCCGAGGTAAGTAGCTTAGGCACTTTTGTTACGAATATCAGAAACAACGCGGGGAATACAAATATATACATAATATTAATAGAAAACACCCAGACACAGAACAGACATAATTGTTAATCACAAATATGTTTGTCCTGGGTGGGTATCGAACCCACGACTCTCGGCACAATAGTAGAAATAAAATATAGTTTATATTTTAGTTTAGTGTTGTAACGGTCCGTTGTGCCACACCGTTTATTTTGTCCTGGGTTCCCGCATCCAAACTTTTTGTCTTTGATCTTTTAGATCATTTCTTTTTATTATTCGCTTTTCGTTATTTGAAAATTTGAGTAACACGATATGCTCTTTCTGAATGTCAGTTCGTGAAATTTATTTCTTACAGAACCTTTCATGTTAATATTGTAATTAATGAAATAATTTAAATTATGTGTTTAAAGTGAATTTTCTTTTTAATAAACATGCTTAGTAATTTTTTATGAATCTGTACTTTCGATGCTAAGTTCCAGCCAAAGAAAGTTAAAGAGAGAACCTAGAAACGTTGTAGGTGCAATTATTTTATTACTTATACTATCATAATTTTAGTAATATATAAAGAACTCTTTTTATTTCTTGTTAACACCATAAATATACCTACTTATCAAGCCATAAAAAACATCGAAGCTACGGAACCCGTTACAAAGTAGTTTATGCTGGACAGCATATTTGTACTTTATTTCTGTTAAGACGCTCTCTGGATCGATATGTCTACAAGAGACCAAAGTATCGTTCAGCTAATAGCAACGAAATGCTTTCTTAGTAAACAAACCATCTCTTTTAATCAATCATTTCTTTGATGAAATGATTTTTAACCGACTTAAGTCAGAAATTTTAAAAAAATTAGGAGGTTACAATCCAAAAGGAGGAGGTTACATGTTCGACGGCGATGTATTTTTATTATGTATGTTCACCGATATTTCCGCCTATTATTGACCGATTTTCAAAATTTTTTATTCGACAGCTTAATGGACTGATATGGTCCCATTTATCGAAATCGAATCAGTTCCTTTTATAACATAACAACAATACACTTTTCACCAAATATTTAGTTGATATGGTAAGTCATGGCATTTTCCAGCTACAAAACAAAAGATTGCGTATTTGGAATCCATTTAAAATCCGTAGGTAAATTTTCTATGTTCAAGGAGTTTATTTTTTTTTCAGAAAGTAGGTATGTTAATCGATTTCTTCTTGAATTGTGAACCAATTTCTATTAAACTAGTTGTTTCCCTGCGACCTCGCCTGCGTCAATTATAGCCTATGTCCAACGCTTATTAAATAGCCCCCCCGTAGATGAAAGACTTTCATAAATCAATAATCAATAAAGTATTATTTATATTTTCTAAAGTTTGAAGTCGGTTCTATTATTCTTTTTAAGTTTTTAGTATCCAATAGTCATCAAAGCTAGTTATTAAATTTTTTCATCTTATTAAAATTATTAATAGATAATAATAATACATAGTAGAATAAGTTTTAAAAATAAGTAGTGACTATTTCGACTATTAATTCAGTCTATAGGTTTGTAATATTAAAGGCGATAGTAATATTAAAAACACTGAATATTAAAGGCATGAGAAGTATATGTTTTTCTAAGTAACAAAAATATCATGTTTCCATTATATTTTATTTCATAGATTTATTCATCGTAATTATTTTCATTTTAAATAACCCATTAAATAACGCGACTTGCGTCACCTGCGTACGATGTATTTTCCCGTAGATGAAATTATTTTTATTCGATACAAACAAAAAATCAAATTTTCCTATTTATAATATTATTCTATAGATTTATATATAGGTAGCATTTAGTTCCAAGACAAAAATAATTGACCAACAATAAACTCGATGAAAACCTATGAAAAACAGTTGAAAAGTAAACTTGAAATTCCTTCGTAGTTAACAATCGTCACTGCTAATATGTGACATATGAAACGTAAGTTAAAAGTTTCAAAAGCCGCCCCTAATCTGGGAGTTGCGACATCAGAAATTGGCCACTAGAGCAATCTCGCTAAACGGTGCTCGTGAGGAGGCAAGTAATACAAGATTGGCGTCACAGTGCACGTAGCAGATGCAGAATGGTAAATGGAAGTTTTACGTAAATGTAAGTGACCACGATTTGGAGATTTGTAATCTTTGATAATTACCACTAATCTAGCTGTACTCTGTAGCTGTACCAGAATCCATACTGCAAGGCAATTCAGTAAAAATCCGAGCCCGAACTCAAAATTTACTCATGTGTCCATATACACATCATTTAGTAAAGAAATTATATTGATTCCAATTTTGTTTAAAACATAAAACAAAATTTATTGATTATACGTATCTTAGGTATTATATTCTTATGTCATTTCGAAACTCACAACACAAGTTTTAGCGGATGCCGCTTTTTGAAGAAAATTTTTACACCTGAGTAAATTCGAATTCGGTTTGTATTTTTAGAGAATCGTAGGTGAGCGACGGTGAAAGTAAAAATAAAAAAACTTCCTCTTAGCGCTCAGTATAAACAAAGGCTTGCGTATGCCGCGCCACTCAACGGCACGTTCGGCAAGTATGTTTGACTGATTTACTAAATAAGTACATAATATAAAGACTGCAAACAAGCATCACTAAATATAAAATTCAATAATTTATTAATTAAGGTGGCACAAATTGTAACTCTTTATTTAAGGAGAAGAACGACAATAAAACCATAAACTAACTTATAAAACCATATTTTTGCAAATAAAGATTTTATTATTATTATTATTAAATATAGACGACGCCGATCTCCATAGTCAAGTGGCTCGTACGCCAGTTTCAAGATGTCACCATCTATGAAATCGCAGGTTTGACTCCCAATGTTGAAATTTAGTTTATATTTCTTTCTATATTGGTTCGGTGCCTTCTTTGTTTCAGATTTCCATAATACAAGTACATTAACTACTTCATTTGGACACTAAGCAATGTATGCTGTATTGTTTAATATTTGTTAAAACAATTATTTATAATTTAATTCTTAACATCAAATATATATTACTGTTCCCTTTTTATCAATGTCGTGTAATACCGGGGCGTACCATAACTGGGTCACACTAAGCCACCCGGGGAAAAATTACCCGTTTATAGACATATTTGTGCACCAACGGGGGCTAACGTGTGAGAACTTGTACCTGTTAACCTGAACGTGGGAAGTAACGTGACGTGACATCATTAACCCTGAACAACTACAGGAAGGGGATTAAAATAAACAATTCAGTAGTTCTTTCTAAAATGTCAATTATACTTTATTAATGTGCATTAAAAATTTGTTGTAATTGTCAAAACTTGAAACTAATAAGACATGCTTTTATATTAAAGCATTATATATTTATATTAGCTTAATAGTCACACATATTAGTATTTGTAAAAATATAGTAGGAACATCAATTACTAATTGTCAACTTTCAGTAAAGCAAATTGATTCCCTTTATCCATTTTTTTTTGTTTTGTTTAGACACACTCGATTCAGATATCATTTATCCGAAGAAGACTGACACAGCAATCGACCATCTCATCGGGATTGCTAAACGGATTGAGATTTGCATCAAATATCCGAACATCATTCTTCTAACAGTTAACAATACACAAAACGCTCGAATACTGAAAATGAAAATCTATACTAATATTATGAAAACGAAAGATTTGCTTGTGTGTTTGTTTGCATTAAATAGAAAAAATTCTTTTACCTGCGGTATGCTACATCATACATCTACATCGGTGGCATATCTAGGCTTTAATATAAGCGGATGAATTCAATAATAGCTTGACAATAATAAAATCAAAAATATGTGCCAAAAATCATGACAACTCGTATCCCGTATTAGTTTCACTGACAGTTCTTTCTGAAAGACTATGTACAGGAAAGCATGTATTGCTGGGATGCAGCTCGCTGACCAAGTACCACAAGTATTTTTGGTTTATCAAAATTCTAAAAAGCCACTACTCAAAAGCGCTAATACTAGGCCTATTCCTGGTTATACACGGTGACCTAAAGTAAAGTGAAGATGTTTGTCAAGTCCCAAAATATTCGACAATTGATAATAATACCCTGCCGGCGGCACAATAAAATTTTACAATTTATCATAACGAAGAGTTTGATTAAAACCAATTTCAAAACTTTAATGCCAGATTAAAACGTGACTAGTGATAAAGATTTCTTCTTTACAATCATTTTTCGAAATGATTTGGTAAAATATTGGTATATGATAATGGGATACATGATACAAAACACCGATAAAGAAAGAAAGTAAGTTTACGAATTTATGGAGTAAACAAGGAATAGTATAGTTTCAGTATAACACGCCCAATTCGGGAACTTATAAGGCTGCCAGGATGCAGTCAATATTTCGTGATGTGTCCCAGCCAGTCTGCAGAACAGCGCAGTTTTGAGACGGCGATGGCTTCATATGTATAGAATTCTATATTGAATTATCATTTTCAAGTGGGTGGATATTTGTGTGCCGCTCCGCTTCATGGGGTGGAATTCTAAATTCAATTTGGTTTGTACATTTTAGATTCGTTTATAAAATAAAAAACAAGTTTAAAAACGAATGCCATAAACACTACGCTGTCTTTTGACCACCGCTATTAAAATATAGCTATCGCTTTAAAATAAATTTCTTATTTTAAACTTATCGGAACTTAATTTAGATGTAGGCGGGTTGTATTTTTTAATTAATTAAGTATCGGGTATATTTACGCAAAATCACAATCAAAACCTATCTTTAATTAAGTCCTTTCATTTAATACATAATGAATGAAGGAATGGTTGAAAAAAATTTTTTTTAGTTTGCTAATTTTATGTAACGTCACATAGCCTATAGCACGCGGACAACTAAGACTTCTAATTGTAAAGGTAGTTAAACTACTTTTTTTTTCCTTTAACGAAAATCTTTTCTGAGCTCATTTTCACTTCAATTTCTGATATCTGGTGATTTGCCACGCTTCGCGAATATGCAATTTGAACAGTTTCCACTAATTTCAAAATATTAAGCATCTTTAATGTGTGCTATGATTCCCGAATTTTGTCCCGCTGCCACTAAATACTCCAGCACCTGACCTCCGCACTCTTGAACATTTTTGTAATTTCTCTGTATTTCTGAAGACATGTAAAGTTGTACTGGCTTTGGTGGGTTATGGCTTGTTCTTTTATATGATTCCATTGTTGGGAAAGGCATGTGCCCGTTGGGCCTTTCAATAATAGATTGTTAATAAAAATAATGTACAATATAATTTGGACTTATATTATCTTATTAATTTATACTATTTCCTAAACACTGTCCATCTAAATAGAAGAAACAGGAGAGCAGGAGAACGTATTAAACCAATTCTTCAAGAGTTTTACCAATATTGAAAATTTAAAATCTTATGTCAACTATAATATTTAAAAATATTAACAAAAAGGTTTTCGCAAATTATCAACAGATAACTATCTGATCAATAACTTAGATCGAGCCGGACAGGTTTCCTGGCGCTATTGGCAGATAGGAAATTGGATTTTTAACCTGCATTTTACATTAGAGGCGAATGCCTCGCAGACTGGAAGATATATCGAGAAAGAAGTACTTACTTTCTTAAAATTAACTTCTTAAATCACTAAGAAAGATAAATGTTTTAGTATTGATTGTAAAATCTCTGAATGTAAACTAATTTGTGAATGTATAATAGATTCTATTATATGGATTTATCATGGATACCGAAATGACTAATAATATATTTTAAAATGTTATAAAAGTACGAGTTAATTTACTAAAACTAAATATTAGTTTTACTCGCTCGTAGTACTCCCTAATTTAGTATTCGCCACATTTTTTTTTTCTAATATTAACAAATTAACAATTTTATATCTAATGCTCTATTATATGATGCCAAAGTTTTGTTACATAATTAACGGCGTAGTATACTTACAACGTATTTTTAAAAGTGTTATGTAACTGATATCAAAGTGCCTATTTTCGTTTTCCTTCTTAGAGAAATATTTTCTAAAATTTCAGAAAAAGTCTAACCTTTTTGTTTATTTTCAATATTTTATATTTTAGGCCAATGTTGCATGTAGATTGTTTTCTACAGTAACTATTTTTGATTAAACTCCTATTAAACAAGCGTTCAACAGGTAGCCAGTACATCCTATATGATATTTATTGTATGCTAACAATTTTTATGAAGGTTCCGATACGGCATAACAATTTTGTAAGGAAATAAAACCCTCATATCAAGTGCGTTATATGAAAAACGACGGGCTTTTAAAAGCAGGGGTGCACAAACGCCCGGCCGCGGGTGGTACGCAGTAAATCGCTTTTATGGCTTTATATTACGCCATGGCCACCGCCCCGCGTCGAACTGATGATGTGAAAAATTTACATATACGAAAAGTTTACGGTAAAACGATGCAATAAATTAATATGAAAACGTGGTTGTATTTCTATTGTTTACTTAATAAATAATAGATTCATGACACTGATCATTCTATCACTAAAACACTCATACTAAATTAAGGTACTATCGCCTAATATATCCTGTTCGTTTTCAAACTGTTTTCAACCATGAAATGCTAAAAACCAACTAGCATAATAACTCAATAACAGTTCCGCACTGACAGATCCTTAAGGACCAATTAATGTAATTTGAAGCTGTATCAGATGTTTTTTAGCATTTGTAGCAGTCAAAGTAGTGACCCTAACTAGTCGATAGTACCTTAATTGTGATCAAATGAAATGAAATCCAAATTAATTGTACTTAGATATCGATAGTTTTGTTTCGATCTATTTTAATCGCCACAGTCAATTAGCAAATAAATCGCCGCAACAAATAGCTACTACTAAAATGTTAATCGATTTCTTTTGATATAGTTCACTTCATAAGCGACGTCTATCTTAACGATTTTACATCGTTTTACCACAGTAGATAAATATTTTTTCAGAAATATTTTTGACTTGTAACATATTGTAGATATGAAAATCACAAACTGAGTACTAGTAGCTAAAGACATGTTAAATCGTGCTAGTTATATAGTATAGTATAAATTACCACTTCAACATAATTTGCCATTTCATACCTTAAGCCGTTATTGTCGGCTGACTCTTCAGTTGTTAACATCCACCAGTCTACACTACGCATGGTGGGTCGTTGCCAATTCGATTTAATTGAATTTGATCCACAGGAAAGGCCCATGCCCCAGTCGTGGAAATACTAATAGTTTAATAATCATCATCATTTCAGCTGGAGAAAGTCCACTGCTGTAAATAAATTTCATAATTAATTTACATAATTACAAAAATACACAAACAGCACGACTGTTACGAAATTAAATTGAAAGTAAATTGGGTCTATGGGGACATTCGGACACTGTACGCTGGATTGCAGGAAGTCTGTTCCTATTTCGTCAACAGTGGCGTAATATAATTTGCCTCTTTCGAAAATCGCCACATCGAACCGTCGCGCACGGCCCTTATTAAAAAGCTTTCCGGCAACCTTGACCAGATCGTAGATTTATCTCAGCCCATTACCACATAAAGCTCAAATTCTTAGGGCTACGCCGATCACATTGTTTCATCTGCTAATCTGCGAATCATTCTTATTCAGAAATTTTCATTTTATATAGAAACAAAAATATTTGCTCTCGATCCGCCCTTGTGTTATTAATTATAACATCAAAAGTATCACTACTATCTAGATTCATATTGAAACCGAGACTAGAGATGGCGACACCTGAAAATATAAGTATAACCATTCACCGCGAAGGTTGTCGGATTTAATGCTTCGTTGTTTAGTGTTGTATGTTGAGTATATGTAAATGAATGTAAGTACATAATTTATGTCCTTACTTAATGTGTACCCGAGGAGCAGCATTTGCCGGAACGACAATATTATGCATTCTAACTGTTGTTTCGCTTGGCAAACAAAAACTTTATCCTTTATATGGAAATATTGATTGTTTAAGTTGAATAAAGCGCCTGATCCATAGTTTAATGGAACTGCGAATGTTGTTTAAGCAAGACAAAATTAATCCCAAATATCTAATACAATCACAATGATTCTAGCGAGAAATATAATTATCTGCCTGTTTATTGGCAGGTATTATTTATGAATCGTTATAACATCTTAAACTACTACTTGAAAAATGTTGAAAGAAACCTAAAAATCATTTTTGAATACCTTTTCAACGATATCCCACTTGACTAAGGTCGTCAATTTTTTATTTTATTTTAACAATATGGCGTATGGATGTCGCTGTGGTAAATTTTGATTATTGTCATGTGTTTTGTGACTCTTGAAATACTAAGACGAATCGATTGACGTAAGATTCATTAAAATCATACGTTTGTGTTCTACAACGCCACATAGCAACAAACATAGCGTGATAAACACATTACCCTCCTTTGCGATGCGCAGTCGGGTAAAAATAAGCATGACTTATAGATATATATTTTATTATACATGATAACGATGTTTATTTTAATTCCACTAGCTACTTCTAATCTAGAACTAAACTATAATTTACAATCTATATGTGTTCTCGTAGATTGTCTGTTAAAATGTCATTACATTCAATTAATTTGTGCTAAGAAACCTACCAAGAAATATCGTCTATAGATATTAATCAAAGTTGAAAAGTTTTCTTCAAAACAAAAGCCTCATTCTTCTTTAATTTATTATGTCAAAGGTTCATTCATCTTGATTATAAAGGCATCGCAAAATGATTAAATTTAAATAAAGATAGCCTATAGACCTATAGACTATGTTCCTATAGTAGAAAAGTGCCAAACCCAATTTCAAAGACTATCCATTGGAAATTCCAGGCACATGCAGTTTCAAAATAAGAGCCATTAATATTCTATTTAATGAAAATCGAGTAATAATCTTAATCTATATCTACCAAACTAAAAAAATAATATTTTTTAGAGCCGAACACCTACGATATCACAGCATTAAAAATTCAATGAAATATAACCTTTATTACCCTTTGATGTAGGATTTATCTAATTGAACCTAAAATGTTGTGACAGCGCTATGTGCGACCTTATATAATAAATCAATAATTTCTGTTTTAAAAAGATTGTTAGGAAATAGAGATTTACTGAAATTTGTGAATTTTCAGAAAATAATGTATGTTTACCTTGGACGATGTAAATAAAGCTCTCCTTTTTCATATTAATGAAAATTAGGCCACTAAACGAATTTCTTACAATTTTTTTGTATACAATTTTGTACCTTTTATTCAAGGTTCAAGGTTCATTTATTTTTGTAGCTTTGGACATACCTAAGTTTCAATTGGTTAGGATTGAGTTCCTCCTCGCTCGAGAAGCTTGCGGGGTTGGAATGGGTCCATTCGTAGGAAATAGCAGGCGAATTGTTCACAGCTGGGCTCACCGGCCGTTGTGAATCTTTACACTATTCGATTGCATGATATATTTCAGCATTCATACGTTATAGAAAAGTAATAGTTAGTATAGACTGGTGGATTTTTTTAAGCATTTTTGAATTATCACAAAGCCAATTAAATGCACTAGTTGAAACATTAACGATATAAAACGGGGATTTAAGAAATAAAGAATCACAATAAGGGGAATAACACCCCATTCAGAAGCAAGCTCTTATTATTAATTTATTTAATTTTCTGATCCAGTTTTTTTTTTCATGTTAAAAATGCATTTTTTTTTTCATGTTAAAAATGCAGCTTGTCACTCAGCATTAGACGTCCTAAAAGGTTCTATCTTTTTAATATTTTTTTATTAATAAAAACCTTTATTACTTTTTGGAATGAGTTTATTCGATTACACCTCTATTTATGACTTGCTAACGTATTGAATATCTTTTATTCGATAAACTTGATCATACTGTATTCGATGGGAGATGTCGTTTAGTGTAAAAGCAAAACCTCTCAGTTCGACGTGCCTACGGGAACTCCTTGATTTATCCCGGGGAAGTGAATAAAAACGCGTGCAAATTGCTGTGGGCATTGCGTGAACTTTGGCCGTCTCTCTGCAGTGAATGGCGTGAAAAAATGGAATGCAGTGAAATAGACATCTTTTCGTTTTTATGCGGAACAGATATTGCTGTGACACAGTGGTTCCATATGTTATAGTTATTAACTACCATTTTCTATCTGACCATAGCAGTCCCAGACACTTTTTATCAAGGTTTTTTTCAGACACAAAAACAGCCATATGTCTATATTGATATGCTTTGAGTTTAGATAAATAAAGTATTATTGTTATTTATATTTTGCATACACATAAATAAAATACGCATAAAATATTTTTTTACTTATATTTTTTACCACTTGGACTGCTTCCAGGGACCACTAGTTAAGAACCACTGCTATAACAAGTAGTGTCACTTTAAGAGAGCGCACTTTGTGGTCGAACCTCATATTTAACACTAAGGATTGAAGCTTAAAATAGAAAACAACGAAATAATTAAAAGAAATAGAAGTCTGATTGGAAAATTATCAATAAATTAATCAACTTTTAAATGCTTTATTTGTATTTAGCAACGGCGTTTCATTTATGGATAGTGCGCGTGAAAATATAAGAAATCAAAATGGAAAATAATTGAAACTTGGATGTCGAGTTCAACGTAAAAAAGAAGAAAACGTACAAAATTCATCTGTTCGAGTAGTAAAAATAAAAACAATTGTTATTTAGCTCAAATATTCGACGCTAATTCTTTAAAGATTATGTACTTTTGAACAGCATACAATTTTTTTTTATGTATGTAATTGCTATCCGTGTTTTAGTTTTTTTGTTTCATTTGATTGAAGATCTAATGCTGTGACAGCGATGTGTATTTATCTTATAGAACAGCACTACAATAATAATCATCTACAGGTCCCTGAGACTGACTCTTAAATTAAGCGACTGTTTCTTTCTAAAGGTCTATATGTGATATTTATCGTTAAATAGATAATGTAAAGCAAATCGGAAAATTAATGTCACACAAACACATATATAGCAAAAGCTAGTTTGCCCACATCACTCTACCACGTATATTCTCGATAAAGCTCAATAAACTGTCGATTTCTTTGTCTCGTAAGTTTCCGAAGCAACTTTGATACTATCTTTTCATTTAGTGCTTAACTTTGCGGGTTTAATTCGTCTTCAACTATGTTTTTGTTTATAAGAAAATATTATAAATATAGTAAATAATATCGTTACTTTCTTATTATTACTAAACTAAACTAAACTATTTCCAAAAATATTGTTATAATAGCATACCAATCGAACATTGTGGTTTAAATTTTTATCAGAAGCCCGAAAAGTCAAAGTTCATAAATCTTTTTAGTTTTGAATTTGACATATTACAAATAATATCTTCTGCATTCGGTGTAAAGGCAAGTGTAAAGCAGACTTTCGATTCAAGTCAACTGAAAATGTTACTGATTATGTAAAAGAGTGACTGGATTGTCCTAGTCCATAAAGGGCAACAAATCTATTATCCATTCGATGACTACTATATACAATATTTGGTAAAACTTGCTTACTAAGAAAATAGAACCGACTTTCAAACTTAAAAAAGTGAATAATAATACCTATCTCAAATGGTACTTATTCAAGAAAATAAATGCTATTAAAGTCGGGCGGAAATTTTCAGTAGGTTATTAATTTATGGCGCCTAACTTCAACATTTGAATAAGTCCCTTTTGAAATAAGTATTATTTTTCACTTTTTTAAGTTTGAAGTCGGTTCTATTTTTTTCAAGTTTTTTTTTTCATGCTTTTTAGTGATATTGATATTTTTATATAATAGGTAACACTAAAAATACTTTTCTGAAAACCGTGTCAAAACTGTCTTAAAGTGCGAGCCTCAATTTTTTTTAGTTTGTTAATAGGTATGACCTAAAACCTTCTCCTAAGTCTGACAAATACTATGCTGAAAATTGAAATGGGTCCACACCGTAAGGACCGTTTTTCAAATAAAAAAAAAATAAAAAAGAATCAATGGGATCGGTTCACCCTGTAAAAAGTTTTGAGGTAACAAACATCACGCATACCTAATGCAAGTTTAGGACTTATATGGTTTTTTTATAGATGCCATTGCCAGATCTGAAATGTGACATGGGACCACACGGCAGGCTTTCAAATGAAAAAAGAATCATAAAAATCAGTAAAAAGTTATGAGGT
The DNA here is from genome assembly GCA_918026875.4 of Diatraea saccharalis. Taxonomy (NCBI): domain Eukaryota; kingdom Metazoa; phylum Arthropoda; class Insecta; order Lepidoptera; family Crambidae; genus Diatraea; species Diatraea saccharalis. The sequence continues at coordinate 12,994,657 of OU893337.1, forward strand.
AACAAACTAAAAAAAATGCAGACGCATTGAGAACCTCCTTCTTTTTTTAGGTCGGTTAAAAATTCTCTGAATACTCTTAATTTTACAAATGCAATATTTGACGACTCGTCACTGCACCAAATGGCAAATTGAAACGGAGATGAAGTAGAGGCGGGCGGCTAATCCAATTTTCCAAGGCGCGTACTTATTTATTCGTAGCAATATTTACGGCGCAATATACAGGATTATTCAGTTGTACAACATCAATAACCTAGCAGAACTGGATAGCTAACTTCATACTTAGCTTGTTCTATGACTTAACTATTCGAAAAAGTATTTTGAATTTATGCAAAAGTTACATATTAATTTAATTTATCGTTCATACAGTAATTCCCAACTAATACTCGTATAACGTATGGTAAATCTTCATTTACGCAGAGTAGACTTATTAATCCTGAGACTCGTTATTATCTTACTTTCGGTTACAAGCCGCATATCGAAAATGAAATAATGAAATGAAGATATTAGTTGGATTTTTTTATTCTTTTTATTTAATTATTATTACATAATTATAACATTTCACAATTCACAATTTATTTGTTACATTTGATTAATATTATATACAAGTCCTCTTGGGTCTCGGGTACCTCAGTGGTTAGAGCAGTCGTTCAGGTTCAGGTCACATCTCGGGAACCTAGGTTCTGGTGGATTTTAATGCACTTCTACAATACGGGTATCGAATGAAAGAGCTCGTTAAGAATAACTAGAAAAATAATGTGACGCCATTCTAAATCCAATATGGCGGAATATCCAAGATGGCTGGCTGAATACTTATTATTTATCTATTTCTGCAATTATCAAATGAAGGGGCTTGCCGAGAATAATTAGAAAAATAAAGTGACATCGCTCTAAATCCAATATTATATTAAATTTTTTATGCTTTCAAAAATTAACGAAATTAATGCGCATACGAACAATTGCAACAATGATGTGTTGAATGAGATAAAGAGACTAAGGAACCTAGCCGGCGATAACTAAAAAGGAAAAATATACTTATTAAAAAGAAAAAACTTATTTTATTAAAACGCTCTAAAAAGAAGAAAATAAAATTTCCTTTTTAAATTTCAACTACCAACTTATAACCTTATACATAATTCTAGGATCATAAAAGCTTGTCGTGTATCATAAATCCATATTTTTTCATAAAATTATTTTTATTTGACAAATAAGATTTATAATAATTCTTAGAATAAAATTTATTTAAAAAGTCGTCATTTCATAAAACCTCGACTTCGCATTGCAGACCAAACGCGTTATTGCACCAACGAGCCCCTCAATATCCTTTTGATAGTTGAATTCTGTTTATTTATAATCTCCAACCATTCATAAACTTAAGTTATATCTATGCTTACCGATCATGAAACATATGTTCACTGTATTGGTTCCGTGTCTCACCAATAGACATTGCCACGGGCACTCGGGCTTTATACGACGCTGTCAATATGTCTCTCGTGTTCCGACACGTTAGAATATTTCCTGTGCGACGAAGCAATTTACTAAAATATACTGAGTAAACAAAACTATTTAGTCCATCGGTCAAATAATAGACAAATATAACATACATATTTTTTGCTTCAATTTAACAAGAAATGGCTCGCTATATCACAACTATGTAGAAAATGTACAGAGACGTAACGTCATACGATATTCCAACTAAATGTATCGCCGTAATTTATTGATTACGTAATAAGGAAAAAATAGGTGTTTAATATTCTCCAATAATCTACACAACGGTAAAACAAACAAGAATTTGTTATCATCCATATAACTTAATTATCTCTTTGTTCGAAGTTTTCATACCAACACTGAAATATTTTTTATCGCCAATAATATATGGTGCTAGTATTTTAATGTCATTTTATCATCATAGATCAAGACTAAAAACTTTTTGTTTTTCAGGTAAATTAATGAAAAATATTAATGTTTTCTTTTTATTCTTTTGCATAATCAAAAAATTACGGTTACTATCACTTCTTACCTACATCGATTTTCTACATAATTGCGACGTAATAAGTCCCCAACATCAATGCCTATTATCTTAGATGCAAAAAATATACCATCTAATATTTCTCTATTATCTGCCTGTCGGACTAAGGACTAAGGCATTGTCCCTATTACAATATCCAGTATCATATATCATTAAATTTTTCGATGATATTTTCTTTTCCTTAAACTCAAAATTATGTTTAGATTTATATATTTTTTTTGTATCTATCTACATCTTTAGATAGGTAAAATAACGTATTTACATATAGACAGATACAAAAAACGGTATATCTCTTTAGATAGTAAAAATTTTTAAAAAACCATTTCGATCTTCAAGAAAGGAGAAGATGATTGAAAATAATTAAATACCTCAATAAAAAAGAACGTACGGTACAGTAAAAAAATGGTCAAGACTAGTTATATATTTTTGGATCAGTTACTTAATAATAAATAATTCTACTTTCAGAGATAGCAATAACTATAAAATAAAATATAGAATTAACGTTGTTTATACCTTGCGATCGGCTTACACACCAATACAATAAACTTATTCCATAGAGACATCGTAACACACATTTTTAGAGGATTGTTTTCCTTTCTTCGTATTTTCTTTATTCACTCCATTCTCTTAGAGATTATTGTACCTTATGTAAGAGCCATAACAATTCTGAAGACGCAGCTATCGCGAGAACTTGGCAAGAGTTTTAATTAGTTACATAAATACAAATAGAAAAGCGTTTTATTAGGGAACCATTAGAAAATAATAAAATAAAAATTGACGATTAGGTGCTTAACAAACATCAACATTTATGGGTGTTATGTGTGCTGTATGTGACCAATGTTTAACTGTTTCGGCGACTTCGCCAGCGTAAATTATAATCACCCTGATGATGTAGCTTTACCATAAGTAAAAGATTTTAAGAAATCGGTTAAGCCGTTTCAGTTCCTATTTAATGCCAACAAACAAACAATATTTCCTGTTTATTAATATAGATGTTCTGCCTTTTAAAAAATTTCTACGTCAAAAACACCAAGTAACAATTCATTATTTTAAATTTAATTTTTAAGAAATTGACAATAATTTTATAAACAATGAAGTGTGTTTATTTGCTTGTCCTTTTTTTGCTTCGCAAGTACATAATTGTTTGCAGGCAGTTAGGGGAGTGGGGGTTAGTGGTAACAAATTGCAGTCTCTTAGCTATAAAAGCTCTGTGTTCGGTATTAAGTAAATCAACTATTGATTTAAAAAAAACAAACCTGTAAGGACTCATTGCAAAAACGGATTTGGAGAAAAACTGACGAGTGTTACAACTTATCCCATGATTGTGGCTAGTTGTAACGGGCTAGAGGCAAATTGCATCATTAGGTAAAATACCCAATTCTTAAATAAGAATTGTTCGATCATTTTGAAGTCGTTTTTTGTCAGATTTACGTTATTTTAAATTGATATTAAACTAATTATTTGGTTTTAAAGAAAAATAGATGCGACTATAATAATGTGAGTAAATAAAATATGTATAACAAACTTCTTCCCGTCTTTTATTTCATAGGATTCGTATGAAATCTATTCTATATCTTGTTTAGTGTCTCATACTTTCATACCAAATTTTATTTAAATAGTTTCAGACCGAAATACTTCTCTGGTAAAACAGGTGAGTTACAAAAATATCCCAACACCTGGTAAATCAACCTCATAAGCTTGATGCTAAAGTGAAGGTTTATTCGTGGGATTTATTAATTTCGAGAGGGTGGTTTTTCTGGTCGCCAGCATAAAATTTTTAATACAATAATTCTTTTAAATCCTGTACCGTTATTCTTGTACAATTTCTCAATGCAAAACATGTTAAATGTACCGTTTTAATAAAAACCCAAAATGGGAGGGTTTAAGCTTTGTCGAGGAAGAGATAATCCTCTTTCTCTACAGAAACTATGAAAAGTAGTACACTACATCCTAAATATTAGTTACGATTTAGAGTTAGTTTTTTATGTAATGAGATTCGTGCTAGAGTTACTACCGTACCTAAAGGATTGAAAACAGAACCCTATTCCTATGAATCCGTGATGTATTTCTATAGTCGCTATTATAACAAATACAAAAAAAGTATAAGGGAATTCCTATACAGAATACGTGATTTTTTACTCGTTTCCGGTACGGGACTCTCCATATACAAGTGCAACTCGCACTTGGTCGGTTTTGTAACAATGTCGTTTCTAGAGAATAACCTATGCACACAATTCATGTTTATTTCTATTAATTTTTGGGCCAGAATATACCTATCTACAGTAACTATGTGCATATGTAGCAGTACCTATGTATGTACTGCTGTAAGTAAACTTCCAAGTTTCTGAGCTAGTGTTGATTCACCTTTTGCTTTGCGCAATTATCGTAACTTTCCTTGCGTTTCTAAATGAGTCTCGATAGTGCCACAATAATAGTTTTACTTGTCATTAGATTATTTTTGCATACAGTCTGATTTTAAAGAAATCATCGTGTCGAATGAAGTGTCTAAACATTCTCCCTAATTTCTTTTCTATGGTTACCAGCAGGCCTACCACGTGACAAAATTGGCTTCCATTTGAATGATAATGTGGTTATTCAAAATGCATTCAACGTTATATTGTATTGCGTTTAACTCGATATAATGAACATATTACATATATAAATCACATATTGAACATTGAGTGCAATCCAGTGTCAACCAAATCGAAGCCAATATTGTTACGCGGTAGCTCTAATAGCAGTCTCTTTTTGTTGATGATTCCCAATACTTTGTTGAAAGGATTGTATTTCCGTCTAGCTAATCGTTCTCCAACACTACAAAAGCCTTATAATACTCTTAATAATATTCTTGGGAATCTCACCTTGAATAGATGTTCCATGTTAACATCAAGCCATTGCTTTCATTATATTTTTTTTTTGCTAAGATTCAATATGACTTATTCAAATAACCATGTAAAGACGGTCAAAAATTTAAATACACTTTTACGAAGTTTTTTTTTATCTTAGCACATAGATATATGTTTTTGCAAACTTTTTTTAAATAATTTAAAGTTCTCCAACTTTTCTTTAGAAAGCATTCGTATATCTCTTACCGTTTAGGCAGCGTTAAAAGTGTAGTGTGTAAAAGTGTTACAACAAACCCCACAGCGAGGTTTTTTGAAATAAGATCTATTAAGAAAAATCGCTTACTTGATGTAAAATTACAGTTAATTATAGTAAAATTAAACAACTGCTAAATAATTCGAAATCTAGGCTAATCGATTTCGTATAAACCAAAAAGGGCCGTTACCTCGCTTTATCGGAGCGCCTCCAAAACACCGCTTCCTGCGATGTCCAGCGGGATACTGACCAAGCTTATATCCAACCTACGAGGGTCAAACTGAAAGTTCTTAGAAAATCAAAAACTGATTACATTAGCCAGTTATTAGTTTTATTATATCTTTTCAAAATATTGTCCATTCACGTCAATACACCGCTGCATGCGATGGAACCACTGGGAAAAGCACTTTGCCCACTCGTCCTTAGGGGTCTCTTCAATGGCATCGCGATACGCAGCCACCGCTTCTTCAGCATTCATAAACCGCTTTCCTTTAAGTTTTTCTTTAATTTTTGGAAATAAATAAAAATCACAAGGCGCGAGGTCGGGGCTATACGGCGGGTGACCCAGTAATTCAACGTTTGATGTCGCCAAATAGTCGATCGTTCACTTGGCGGTGTGCGACGAGGCGTTGTCGTGGTGAAGGAGGATCCTACTGCGAGGTCGTTTCTCTCGAACTTTTTCCAAGACAAGTGGCAAACAATTGGTAGTGTACCATTCTGCAGAAACTGTTTTTTGATCCTCTAACACAATTGTTGCAAAATGACCTATCCTTCCAAAGAACGAGGCCACCATTTTTTTTCCCGCACTTCGATCTCTCTTCACTTTAGTTGGCAACTCCTCGAAAGGAAACACCCACTGAGCAGATTGTCTTTTGGTTTTAGGATCATAACAGTAAATCCAGCTTTCGTCACCTGTTAGTATGTCGAACACAGCATTTGAGTCACCTCCGTTAAATCTTTCAATCATTTTACGACACCAATCCACACGATGGAGTTTTTGAGCCTCAGTCAAATTATGAGGTATCCACCGGGCGCAAAGCTTCCTGACCGCTAAATGTTCGTGGAGGATTTTGTGCACTTGACTCATACCGATGCCTAAGCTTGTCCGAATCTGTTGATAGGTCACTCTTTTGTCAGTCTCTATCATACGCCGCACAACACAGATGTTATCTTCAGTCGTCGCCGTAGAAGGCCGTCCCTCACGTAAATCATCAGTGAGATTAGTGCGACCACGTTTAAACTCATTAAACCAGTTGTAAACAGTCGCACGATATGGGGCTTCATCGTGAAAGGCCAATCGTAGTCTATCATAACTTTCTTGTTGACTTAAATGACATCGAAAGTCATAAAAAATCATTGCACGAAAATTTTCTCGTGTTAAATTCATGATGACGTGACACAGACAATTTTCAATTTGCCGCCAAATCGTAAAACAAATGACAAATGAATGAAATATATACTCAGTAATATTGGCAAAGAGTTATATTTTCAAATTTTAGAATTATTTTTTTATTATATTGTTTATAAGTGGCCAGTTCTAAGAACTTTCAGTTTGACCCTCGTACTATTTAATATCCAATGTATCATATAAGTTAATATATGACAATTGCGTATTAAATAGTAGGTTGGGTTGGAAATCAAACGAATGTTCTCCGTGAATGTTGTGTAGGTCAAAAATTTTTTGGGGTTTCGGACCGTTTACATGTTCCGTGTTTACATAACACGGAACCTGTAAATGGTCCGAAATGTTGTTTTTGTTATATTTTTTGGAGTTTAATAATAGACTTTATGTTTTCTACGTATTCATGTATGAATCCCCTAAGACTGTCTAATTTGTCGCTTCGCGTGAGGAAAGGCAAAGAGGGGACATTTCTATTAGCCACCACAAAGTTAGTTTTTCCTGACGATGTGTCCAACAATTCTTGATGAACGAGTAATTAGAATTAAGTTGCATTTCTCGCTTCTGTTTTCAAATATATCAGCGGCTGAAGATGGTAAATTTTGGTTCAAACGAACACTTCTAATTCTGATAATGTTGTTAATGAAACTGAAAGTTAATAACATTTGTTGAGTTATTTATACGAAAATGGCTACACATACTTAAAAGTTATACATTATAATTCTAAAAAGAATGATTCCATAATAATATAATAAAGCATTGTCAATGCAAAATTTACTGAATATATTTTAAAAGTTACTTCAAACTTCGACTTTCTTATTATTATGTTTTGTTTAGTTACCTAATGTTAAGGTATGTTGAAAATTTTAATAACTGTAATCTTTAGTTCAGTAGATTATTAGTTATTACTATATGTTATAAGCGCGGACCAAATTATAAACGAATATGGTAGATACATAACATTTTAATGATACATCAAATCAGAAATCTACTCATATTTTAATCTATTGATTCCATATGACGTTGGTTTTATTTGATACAGAATTGTTTTGTGTCATTAACATCGGCATTCAAAGCCCCAGGCATGATTTTAAATGCAAAAGAGATGTTAAAGACCCTCACCGCCTGCAGCAATACTAGATGATAGTTGTCTGTATGTCGATATAAAAATGTCATACAAAATTTTATACGAAGCTGATGTTATTTAAATTGTGCAAAGAAAATTTTTGTTCTGTGGCAACTTTATGCTTTAAATAGTATTTTTGATATTTTTCAACTTGAAACAGTTTTTCGTTTAGATATATTAAAAGAGAATAAAAATTACATTCGCTTTTGTACCAGTGTGTTTTAATAGTATAAAATAACAACACAATGATGATTATTATTTTATGAATAAAATAAAAAAATATCGACGGTTAGTATTTTTTACGATGGGAACGATGGGAATTGGATTACCGCATACCCATTGCACGGATCCACGGGACTCTCTCCTACAGATTGCAGTCTCAAGGTAGGCTAGTCAAAATGCATGAGCTTACCCATCAGAACACACTGACGTCCCTGTCTTTGGTAGGCGATGCACAGTAATAGACAGAGACACTTCAGGCCTCATTTCCAGACAGGACAAAGGACGTGCAATTCCCGGTAAGCACGGCAACCTACCAGACTACATCTAGTTTTAGCTAATTTAATCCTAGATAAATAACTCCTCGTTCTTTAAAGAAGTAATAACCATTAAATCTACATGACAACAGTTAGAATGATAGCGTCAATTTCAACGGTTACCCAAACATCTTTTCACCACGGATGAATCCAATAGAACTGAGGGCAAACTGCGTCCTGTAATGGTTTTCAGCGCGTAGTACCACTTGCATTGATTGTATAATCCATGAAGGTGATACCATTAATATTGCAAATCCTTGTATAGTTTACTGATACTAAATCCGTTTGGAGTCCGTCCATATATGTACAATGTAAGGTTTAATGAGTCTCTTGAAGACATTTTTAGAAATACTTATTAAAAACAACACACACACCGCCTAGATCCCAAATTAACTAGGTAGCTAAAGCACTAGTATTATAGACATCTGAAACAACGAAGGTAACAACACCCAGACCAGAGACAACATGGAAAAATCGTTTTACACTATGATCAGATCGGGTATCGAACCCGAGACCTCAGAGATGGAGACAGACATTTTGAAATTGGACCGTTTGAGCACTCGGGCATGGAGATTGTATTAAAACTATAGCATCCTTTCCTTACTAATATTTATGTGTGTTTTATTTTTGCTTGACTTTTTATAATAGTGAACATAATTTATTAGGTATAGGTACAATACTTAGGGGAGACCTAGGTGAGTTGTGACAAGGAGGATTTCTCTCTACGTATTATAGTAAGCGAGATGGCATTAACGCTTGTTTGTCGTTCTCGACACGCGCTACACGACTCAGTACCTGTCGACGGTGCATGTGGCACAGTTGCGTAAATATAATGTCAGTGTACAAAAAATTACGAAAAGTAAGTTTTTCTTCAAAATATTATTTGAATATATATCATATCTTAGTATATGTGCATTGATGTGTTATTTGTTCTTAAGTTATGTAGTTATTTAAGTCTCAATACGTGGCACTGATTTTTTGTATGCGCATCGTGTTTAGAAAATATGAATTATTATTCGGACCAAGACGTCATTTTGAACACCTAGGCGAGTTGTGACAGCCTGTCACAACTCTCCTATCTTACTCCATATTTCTGCTGGGCTATTTTTACAATTTTTTTTATTAACTTTAGATGTTTGTTGGTGTGTTAGTAGCTACTTAAGGTGTATAATGGCATACCGCATACTTATTTTTTTTGAGAATGTCAAATAACGAAGAGACTGAAAATCTAAGAATGTTAAGAAGAGTGTCTTAAGCGAAGAAAAAAAAGGAAACCTAAAAAAGCAAAGAAGACTAATAAGAAGAATAGAACAAGTGATGAAGAAGATGCAGAAAATAATTGCTTTTATTTGGTTTGCCTTGAAGCCTATGCAGACAGCAGATCGAATGATCAGTGGGTCTAAAGCCTGGAATGCAAAGGCTAGGCACACGTAGATTGTACTGGGGACGAGCTGCATTACGTTTGGCATAATTGTGAATCTGATTAGATTAAGATTTTATACTGATGATAACAATAATATGATTGTTCTCAAAGCGATACCATATTTAGTTAATGAAAATATTATAATTACTTGTTATGAGAATATTAATACTATGTTGTTTTAGTTGGTAGGTATTAAAAGATGATTCAAATCAAATCAAATCAATCTTTATTGTTCATCGCAGGTTATATAAAGATATTGGATGCAAGGACTGAATAGTTACACCGTGATCTGCCTAAAAGGCATACAATATTAGTAGGTTAGTAATTGTCAACTAATCTAATCAATAACATGTTATGTCAAAAATTCAATTTATTCATTAAGTATTTATACATTTACAAAGTATTGTCAGCTAGATACTCGTTTACACTATAATATGCTTTAGCTACTAATAATTTACAAAGTTTTCTTTTAAAAACATTACAATTATCCAGATTACGTATTGTTTTTGGAATTTTATCAAAAATTTTTGGAGCCATACAAAAGATACTTTTGTTCAACAGAGCTGTCTTAGAGGGTATCGTACACAATTTGTCTCGATGACGCAATCTCGTCTTATTTTCAAATAGTTGTTGATTCTGTTGGACAAAAATACCAACTTCGAATATATAGATTGATGGCACGGTCATAACATTTAGTTTAATAAAATATGGCCTACAGGTATCCCTGCTCTGTAAATGACATATGCTCCTAACACATTTTTTCTGGGCTCTAAAGGCAGTTACAGAATCAGTCGAATATCCCCAAAATATAATGCCGTATCGAACAGTAGAAACTACGTACGCGTGATAAGCTGTAAGGACCGTGCACTGATTCGCGATCCTACTAAGTTTGTACAGTGCACAATAATACTGGGACAACTTTTTGCAAACATGTTCAATGTGTGTTTTCCAAGTCAAATTTATTATTATAGTACTGATTAAAGTACTGATTTGATAAAAAAACGTGCTTGATTTATTTTTATATCTTATAGCTTAAATACAATGATGTCACAACTTACCTCGGTACCTGTCACAACTTACCTCGGTGGTAGGAGAGTTGTGACAAGGGGAGTGGACTTGAATTTTGTTATTTTTTTCAGAAACTATTATACTTTAATTAATTTTACTGATGGTTTTGAAAACAGAAGGAATGGCTCTAAACTAATTCACATGAGTCATAACTGTGGAATGTTTCTTAAGCGAGATAGAGCCCCTTATGTAAAAATTGTCACAGCTCTCCTAGGTCTCCTACTTTACTAACTGTACAATATTAAATATACACTATTATAAATTAAATTATTTACCTATAACTTAGAAGTTGACTATTTTTGATTGTTTGACCTAATTTTAGTATCGCTTAAAAATACATTTTTTTCTGTATACTGAATTACAGGTTTCACCTAAGTTCAGCAACAGATAATATTAGATCTAACTAAAAAAATTAAAAGCACCATTGATGTATTATTTTATTCTTTATGTAGCCAATAAAGATTATTATCATCATCCTAAACATTATGTAATACTGACAGAGGATCGATTTTAACAAATCTCTATCAATAAAATGAACAAAGTTTCGTTGTGTTGCCGATAGCGTTGATTGAAATGTACCGATCTAAAGTAATTAGAAACTCGATGAAAGTTTTGGGGGCGCAATCGCCACCCATAGACAAGAGACCTCGGGCCATAAAATTCAAATTCCTGAGCTTCCCCTCAAGCCCGAAGCGTAGATAATGACAACTGTTTATTTTGCCCCCGGGAGATGATCAATATACATGGGATCACGCAGTAAGTCATCTAGTATGCCACTGATGATTTGTGCTAAACGTATAACCTTTCGAATCCCATCTCGGGTACCTGGGACCATTGAAAGTGTAAAGGATTTTTCTTTAAGAGCAAAAACCAATTAAAATTTTTTGTATGATTATTTATGTGATACATGAAAAACCGCACACTAAAACGAGTCGAAAAATCAGGAGTGAATTCTTATCAATCATTCACATTTTAAGGTTTAATTTTTTTAAAGTCAATAAAGGCCTTTAGCAACACCGTAGAGCCACGGCAATCAAATCTAGAATGACATATCGGGACGCGACCACGAGTCACCTGTATCGACTAAGGAAGTCGTCCAATGTTATAGATAATAAAGGAATTATCAAAATACTTACTGCCATGCCTTATTTCCTGTAACAAAATCATTGCTTCAATTGAAACAGTAAAGACGATTCTAATCAACTTGAAACGTTGCACAACAATCAGTTTTATCACCCGAGCAAAGAATACATTTTCCAAAACACCAGTGATTGTCACAGAAAGAAAGGAAGCAATGTTGCCCCGTCGCTGGTGGTTAATTGATTGTTACTTTTGTTAGCGCCGGCATTTATTGGAACCTTTATAAGAGAACCGTTTGTTGTATTAGGTATTGTTTCTCTTAATCGGTGTATTTGCAACATTTGCTATTGATTTTGTACGATATTAGGTGCGGACGACAAAATCTCTAATGAAAATCGTGGGTACTTGGTAAAATTCGATGAGATTCCGCCAAGTTTAATGTTTTGCATGTTTAAAATTCAAAGCAGCCAAACCATGGTTTTCTTTCTGTGTATTAAATTTTTGTAGCTAACATATCATGAATTTCAATTATAGCATATTTCCAACCAGTCAATGTTATTTTTGGATGGTAGTAAATATTTGTGAGGACCAAATAAAACATTGTTAATTTAATAAAACAATGTTGACGTTAGTACCAGATAGATGGCGTTGTATGTATTTTTGTTTACTGTCTTTTTTCTCCACGAGTATTAAAAAATTTTCTAGTTTGTATAAGCTAACTATTAAAAAAAAGTGCTTGAAAAATTCGTCAGTCCTGTTAGGTCCTAAGTAGCTCAATGGTTAGAGCAGTCGCCCGGACTGCGGAAGGTCATGCGTTCAAGTCTTATTCCAGAGTGTCAGGGACAAAGTGGATCTTTTAAGCATTTGGAATCATTAAGAATATTTTTCAACTTTTTTTATCATTAACACCTTCACTATGCTATCATAACAATTATTTTATTTCATTTTATTTAGATTCCAACGAAATTAGAGACAAAAGTTACAGCAAACATATATATATGCGGCAAAACGTACAGCATAAACATATTTTTTATATTTTTACTTTAATTTTACCAGCCTTTTGTTTAATAATAACTGTATATCACTTTCCACTTTAATCGATTTAGCTGTTGTCATTTTTCATCGTTTCACCTGTCTAAAGATCTTCAAATCATACATACCTACATAGGTACCGAAATAAAATACGGTTTGCCTTTCAATCTATTGTACCGTTACTCGTTAAGCTTTTGAAGTAAAACCTTTCCGAGCTCATTAGGCATTCTCTTATTCGGATGTTCGCAATACAAATACAAACCGGAAAGCAAAAAGTTCTAATATAAAAGGTAGAAATAAAAGGAAGAGGTAAAAACGCATTTAAACTCTTTTACATTCATGTAGCAAAAGATGGATGATTTAGGGAATTAAACTGAAATTTGTTTCGTATATTTGGATGTATAATTAATTTTGTAATATTATTTCATTTCCCTATAACGCACCTCTAGCGTACCATCGACACCGTTTTCTTTGTTTGCGTTTTATAATATCTTAACACAAGAAATAAAAATAAAAACTTGCCGTTCCAAGCTTCAGACTTCAGAAAACCAGAGGATCATTTCTGGGTAAATGCATTGCTATGTTCAATAAAGTTCCACAAAATGTAATTGACCTACCCATAAATAAATTTAAAATTCATGTTAAGAGCGTGCTTATGAGTAAAGTATATTACAGAGTTGATGATTATTTTAAGGATCGCAATGCATGGAATTAATAGCCTTCACTTTATTCTATAACGACTGATTGTAGGTACAACCTATGACCAACAGACTTTAAATGTTGTATTTATTAATGTGATAATACATATTATTTAGGTAATTACATGATTTATGTAAATGTAATTACTTATGATAAAGAGTTGGTAAGTTTCTTTCGCTTGTTCTACTTGTCAGCAAAAAAAGGCATCCAGAACAAGTGGTAGAGGAAAAAATTTTTTTTGGACTATTCAAAAGTGCTAGTAATAAGCCTACTCGAATAATGATATTTTGATTTCATTTCAATTGATCTTATTCCTAGGTTCTAGATATCAAATATTTTTATATCTATGATTTTAAACGTAATTTTTTATTGTTCCACTTTCGTAAATTTTTGTCACGTAAGTCGAAATATTTACATTAAATAATGTTTTATCAGCTCATGTTGTGGTTTCACGAACAGTTGTGCTAATAAATATATTTCCACAGCGTAATTGCAATCCTTAGAATTAACAACGAACTTAGAAAAAAACTTGTATAGTTATCTCGTTTTATTACACTCTAAAATATAATCCATTTTTTTAGTTTAAATATTATTTAATATAAACAAATACTTTTTAAAGTATATTCTTTTCAAATATCATAACATATAACACGTCCTTAGTATTTGAATCTGGTTGAGGATACCTGCTTTAAATAAAGTATATAGGTACATACATAAGTGAATTAGATAAAAGCTTGTACAGAGTTTCTGATTTGTTGATAGTATTTATTCACAAACAAAAACAGTTTCCATCCTGTAGGTAAGTTTTTATTTATCAGTTTATTGGTAAAACAAGCAATATCATGTAAGACCTGTATCATAGGTAGGTAATTTGAATTTATTATGTATCAATATATTATTTGTATATAAATATGTACTAATAGGAGTAACGGAATCAAAAACAGTGATTCTCATTCGTATTCTCAAACATAATAATGTACAAACGAAATTATTAATCTACGTCATTGTATCTTTACCATCTAAATCAAATAAGTAGCAAATATTGGATCAGATCAATTCGCTTTGAATCAAGATCTCCAATAATCAAATTACCGAACTGAACCTAGCAGATTCGTGTGTTAATGAGCCGATAATAGACGATACGGCGGAGATACTGTACCTATATGACTGACTATTACAAGTATAATTAGGTACTATTGATTTAACCCCGACAGATAGTGTCTCATCATATGTCAATTTTGCTTGGCTGTGCTGGCATATTATAAATATATGGCATTATCGTCTAATTTCAAAATATATCACAATCTGTTTCAAAGGTATAAGGGTACTTCTTGGAAAGCAATTTTTTAGTGTCACAGGAACATATCTCCTATAAAAATAAATTATTATGATAAAAACTACTATTACATCGTTTCTTCATTTCATAAAGCATCCTGTCATATAGATTTCACGGATAAAAAACGACGTAGATCGGAGTAACTTACTCTCAACACCTCAAATCCGGTCAATTTTGCACGTTTTTACCGTGTCACACGCGCGCCGACTTTTGAGCAATCGCAAATATTTTTGAAATTACCCACGTTTTTAATCAGTTTGTTACACACATTTAAAAATCGGTTTACATATTGATCAAATTTCAAATTAATCGGAAGGAAACTTTTGATTTTATGGTCAGAAGTATACGTGTCACACGCTTAGCCAAATTTTCGCGGCGCGCCTTGCGCGAGGCACTGCTCTGAGCTGGCGAGGCGTAGGCGAACCCCGATTGGTGTTTGCGAATTGTCATTTACGCCGCAGCTAGTAGGTGAGGTGGCCACGTCGCAGTTTCTCGCGCTTTCGCTGCTAGAATAAGTTCTTCAATTTCTTAAATTTTGGTTCTCAGTTATCCGGCTTTGCCATGTCACATTTTTTCAATATAATTGTACTTCTTCTAGAAAATGGGTTTTAAGGTGAAATACCTAGCTCTATAATGTAGATAAACAGTAAAAAACTCGCCGGTTATATCTTTTCAATGAAGAGTAATTTCAAAATATATGTTTTTTGGTAATTTCCATGGATAAAACACCATGGAAATTACGTATCACCCATGGAAATTACCTTGTTTCTTTTTGATTGCCAAAAAACAAACGTTATGTTCAATGTTTTTTTTTCAATGAAATGCACGTCATCGCCAAATACAGACTTAAATATTGAATGTTGGTTATTTTTTTTAATTAAATCGTCTTAAATATCATTTGAAACATTGATCATCATCTTCAAATTCTCAAGTCGTGATTAAACAGATTCAAGTTTAAAACATCTGTCTTTCGCTGTCGTCTGTTTGAAGTTAAAAGGGTCACAAGGACATTTTTTCCACCGGATTAAGTTAACATATTATATAATTAATATATTTATTGTAAAAATTTACTTTGATTAAACACTAAATTGGTACCAAGGCCAATGGTTTTCTCAAAAACGATAGATAGCCAAGGGGGTTATCTTGACTGAAATAACCTCCTAATATCTACTTATGACCGGTGTTCGCTATCTATCGTTTTTGAGAAAACCACTGGCCCTACAGGTACCAATTTGGTGTTAAATGAAAGCCAATTAAAAATACAATAAATTAATTACTGATATTTGACGAAGGATGCGTATTTTATAAGATAATTGACAAAATAAATAACCATTTCGAAAAAGGGTTCTCTATGTCACTTCGAAACACGTTTCTTCGATAATTGATATATCGACAACTAGACGAGTACGTCGAAGCGTTCATTGTTCGAAGTTTCAATATATTGAACATCTTACTTCGACGCCCGACTTTTGTTTGTCCGATGTAACGTTACTTCGAAAAATTTGCCAGATGCTGAAATTTCAATGTTGGTCTCATAGTGAAAGTTGTTCAGTTTCATGGGCTGAGCTACCGCCTGAGAGGTTTTGCGCTATTTCCATAACACGTTATATATATTTTGTTTTTTGAGAACATGAACGTGTTTACGTTTCGTTCCAATTTTGAGTAAGTACTATGGTATATCGTTTCAGTATAATGTAGGTAGATCTTAATACTACCCTAACTAATATGACAGCTTAATTTCATATATGACATGGTGTTTAGCAAAATTTTATCTGCTGTGTAATTTCCATTGCCTTTATTGTAATTTCCATGGTCCACCAATTTTCTACATTTTTTTTAGCAAAAGTATAGATCTTAGTCGTGGCCAATTTTAATATGTTGTTTAAATTTGCAGAAGTTTTCGAAATATTTATATACCATAATCACATTATTCACCATAATTTTGCGATTTCAAAAATGCCCTGGAAATTACACGGAGAACACATTTCCCAAGAATCACCCATAACGATTTATCTAATTGTGTATCTTTTAAAGTAGCAATCTCTTTTGGAACGAATGGTGAGTAAACGAACAGTCGTCCGCATTGCAAAAGGTCATGGGTTTGAATCCCATCTCGGAGTGCCAGGGACAAATTGGATTTTTAAGCATTGTGAATGCAAAATTAATCAAATATAATCATAATTAAAACTTAGTTATACCCGTTTAGTTTAATTAGTATTCAGCTCTTTCGTTTGTCATTTTTCAATAACATTCAAAGACATTTGCGTCTAACGCTTGCTTTAGACAATTCCAATTAACGTAAAATAACGATATTGCTAATTCAATGTCTTTCGAAAACGTCACGATCGCTATCATATATATATATATATATATATAAATATATTTTATATATATATATATATATATATATATATATATATACAACGTTTCCCAAAATTCTGAGCTGCGTCATCTTCATGAGCTGCGTCAATTTTACGACAATTTAAATAGCCGTTTGTGTAACTAGGTGTTGGAAAATCTTTTTAGTTTTTAACTAAATCTTGTCTAGGACATCACAGCTTTCAACAACGATTGCATTATACGAGAGATAAGCCATGTTACTCAGCGGCTATAAACTCTAATTGAGGCTCTTAGCTACGTAACTGTGATTTATGATGAAACATTAATAGAAGAATATTGAATCAACACGACAAAGACATGTATGTATATTATGTCTCCAAATATTGTAAAACATATAAACGTGCTCACAACAAAAAATCGTTATTAATATATTATGTTTATATATTGTATAAGTTCTACTTACAGGCCAATGCCTGTACATCAATACGTACCCATTATAAGATTTGTATTCTTTGGAAATAACATACTTGTTCTCTTTGAATCAATATGTATGGAGCTTTTTATATTTATTGTGTTTGATTTGTATTTTGTCAATATATATTTTCCCAATTGCCTTTCCCGTCCAAAAGTAATGACGAACGTTTACGTATCGTATCATCGACACGTGCGTCTGCGA
The DNA here is from genome assembly GCA_918026875.4 of Diatraea saccharalis. Lineage (NCBI taxonomy): Eukaryota > Metazoa > Arthropoda > Insecta > Lepidoptera > Crambidae > Diatraea > Diatraea saccharalis. The sequence goes on from OU893337.1 coordinate 13,012,497, forward strand.
ACATAGACGAAGCACTACAGAACCGTGGAAGTCCGAGCAGCATTCTAAAACTGTTGTTGTATTGGAATCGAAGCGCGCCACGTGTAAAAAGACTGGTAGTATATGCTTTGAAGAGCGTCACCTTAACTGCACCAGTACATCGAGCAAATAGGCGTGTCATCATATACAGCGAGCTAGTGCCCTTCATTCCCTTTCAATGTCTAGGTCATCATTCTCTCCGAGATCCAGTGACCAAAGTACTTAAATTGCAAGACTACACTTAACTGAACGCTTAACGGAACGTATTATAATGTTTAGTGCCTGCTTTAAATACCATGAGTTATCTTTTTTCGCATTATATCGTAGTCCTAGAACCTCCGCAAATCTTTCACATATTTTATGCAGTCGGCTTAGCGCATTTACCGTTGGCCTTAGCAAACCATATCATCCCCGTAATTGATGCTGTTTACACATAATTCGTTTAAGTGACATCCGATTGGATTCATTAAACTCAATAATCAGATTATTGATATACAAGTTAAACAGTCGAGACGAAGTCAACCCCGCCTGCATCATCGCACTGTTACTTCAGTTGCCATGCCATTTATACGTCGAAGCTTTCGCTAAAGCATATGATATGGCACAAGGTCAAAAGCTTTCGATAAGTCCAAGAAGTAGGCGTAAACGGGCGTCTTTCTATTCGTGTAGTACTGGAAAGTGTTCTTGAGAGACAGAATAGCACTTTCAGTTTACAGTCCAGGTGTAAATCCGAACTTAACGTTGTACAATTCGATATGTTTTCCTATGTGTCTATCAATCAGACTATCCAGTATTTTACCTGTAATTGTTGCCAACGAAATTAGCCTATAATTGGATAGATCAGACACATCGCCTGTTTTGTTTTTAACAATGGACGGCACCACAGTATGTATTGAATCATGAGTTAGATACGAGTGTTCAACAGAGTGTGAAAAACATAGCTAGTATTTGGGGCAGATGATCGCCCACTTGCTGAAAATGCTCAATACTAAAGCCATCATGGCCTGGAGACTCGCCTCTAAACATGTTTTTAACTGACTTATAAAAAGAGGAGGTTCTCAGTTTAACCATACATACATACGTATGTATGTTTGTCCGCGATTATCTCGCGTTCGGCTAAACCGTTTTTGATGCAGTTTTCAGAAAAGTAATTGTTAAACTTAGGAGAAGGTTTTTATATCTTAACCGCCTTCAAAAAAAAAGGTTTGAACCGATATTGATGCGATCAATTTTCAGCATAGTATTTGTCAGACTTGGGAAAACGGTTTTGACGCGGTTTTCAGAAAAGTATTTTTAGTGTTCCCTATTATATAAAAAAATCAATATAGCTAAAAAGCAAGAAATAAGAACTTAAAAAAATACAACCGATTTCAAACCTAAAAAAATGAAAAATAATACTTATCTCAAAAACGACTAACTCAAGAAAATGCTATTGTAGTAGGGGCGCCAATAAATTAATTAATAACCTACAGATAACCTACACCCGACTTTGTTAACATTTTTTTTAATAAATCGCTTTTGAGATAAGTATTATTTGTCACTTTTTTTAAGTTTGAAGTCGGTTCTATTTTTTTCAGTTTTTCAAATGAAATAGTTAGACGTCGTTCCGACTTATGTTTCTCTAGTACTTCGAATTCACAACAAGTTCCTGGTAGGTTCATAGATAACTGCACTTTAAAGTGCGATTTCAATAGCTATGCTTTCCCCTCCCTGCACTGCACACCATTCACGCTCACTGGAAGACCTTGCCTTGAATTTGTTAGTATTTTTCCATCTAAATTTTATCTTGATTATTTTGACACCATTTTAAATTAGATTTGAACAACTTTAGAAATTCACGCATATTATTAAAATAGTATCCATCCAAAGGCTGACCAAATAAAACCACAACTGAAAACCACATCGTGTCCTCCAGTGACCCGATTCACGATTCTCAAAATTCCACTCTTATAGATAACAAGTCGCTGATTTTACAATCAATTACACGCACCAAAGTGAATAACTGTTTACACCACAGTAACGCAACACCACCATAGAGCCTATACATACGACACATTATCTTTACACACATTTTCTAGCTTATTCTCTTGTTGTTTAATCTGTGCCGACGTCGCATGATGTTCAGGATATAGCGGTGACACTTGTAGACTCATACATTCCAGAGCCGCAATTAAGCAAAGAAATTGGTTGTGGACAATTTAATGGTATATTATTGGGTATAAACTACAAACCAATCGGGCTACTGTCACAGTAATGATTATCAATTAGATGAATTTCTCGTTTAGTTTTAACATTTGCATTCACATTTTTAAAATTATTAAACACGGACGTCTGTTCCAAAATTTTGCAATTCATTTTCCAATATTTTCAAATCTTCTAATTTGCGTATGTTGATTTCATTTGGTAATACCTGCAAATCTTTCAAAAGTTTAGTAACATCGACGTAATAAAAACTAATAGGGGGTAGTTTTGTAATTCTTTGGCCACAAAAATTAATGTTTCTTCGGAATCCATGATTTTGAATAATTCAGTAATTACAATATTGCAATTAATACAATTGACATTATTTGACGCCATATTCACGAAACAAATTCCGCAATTCAAGGTGTTTACGTACACGACCTCACGTAAGAACGCGCGTGCGGAGATTTGACTTTATAATACATAAAATACCAGATACTAAGTTTCGTGTCCTAGCAGCCCTATTCATGAAATGCCAAGTAACTACAATTAAAGCGGGCACACTAAGCACATGACTTTAAGCTGAATTCCTGCTTGTGGCTAATGCACTACTATCTCGAACACCAGGGTTGGAGTTAATCACTAGACTTGAAACTATCTTCCTAGATTCTACTGGATACTTCGACCAATAACGTAGGATTAGTTTAAGAAATAGTCTATAATATAAGCTTTAAACACTTTTACTCGTACAATATTTACTTACTTTTAAGTTGGTAATTTTGTGTATTCTTTGTCAATAATATTGACATAGAAAGTCACTTTATATCTAAAGTCGGGTATTTTGGAGCTACATTCCAAAATTAAGCAAACTCGAAACTTTTTTTTCAAATGACAAAACTGAACATTTTAGCTCTAATGTCAACTGTTTCTGACAGTGGACAGCCGTTTCGATGGCGGTAATTTCTTACTAGAATCGCGAGGGCAGTAGTACACCTAACATTATATTTTGTTCTTAATGAAAAATGCTTAAAACCTAGAACCTAACAGGACCGACGAATCTTTCAAGCATTTGTTTCTTTTTCGCTATTATACTACATATATTCTCATCAATGTTCAGGCAATCCACCGAAACAGCCAAAAGAAATATTTTTTACAAATATTAAAAACTTTCGATAAAGATGAAAATTTGTACTAATTATTATATTTGATCAATTTCACATTTATAAGTGGGTACCTCACGAATCGAGTGAAACAAACTGGCAAACGCGCTTCGACAGTTGCGTTACATTACTTAACAGGCACAATAATGAAGGGTTTTTAAATCGAATCATTACCTGTGATGAAAAGTGGATTCTCTACGATAATCGAAAGCGCTCATCGCAATGGTTGGACCCTGGCATGCTAGCCAAATCCTGCCCCAAGCAAAAATTTATCCCAAAAAAGTTACTTGTAAGCGTTTGGTGGACTAGGAACGGTGTCGTTCATTACAGTTTTCTCAAATCTGGTCAAAATGATTACGGCAGACGTCTATTATCAGCAATTGCAAACCATGCTGGAAAAACTAGCTGTTAAACAACCGAGGCTAGTCAATCGCTCTACGCCACTGCTACTTCACGACAAAACTAGACCACACACTGAACAACAGAGGGCTACCAATTTAGAAGAGCTTCAATTGGAATATCTAATACATCCACCGTACTCCCCGAATCTTGCTCTAACTGGTTACCATTTTTTTCGAAATTTGGATAACTTCTTGCAAGGGGAAAAATTCAACTCCGATGGGGCAGTGGAAATCGCCTTCAAAAATTTTATTGATTCCCGTCCGAATGGTTTTTTTAGTAAGGGGATGAACTACCTATGAGATGACAAAAGTGTACAGATAACAACGGTTTATACTTTGGTTAAATAAATATATTATATTAAAAAATATTCGACTTTTTGTTCCTCCTATACCAAACACCAATTTCATATGTAACACTTGAAATCTGTTGACAATACAAAACTTATAACCGTGACGTTCCTATGGAGGTAATCCATTCCACCTTAATATCGTTATTAAGGTCCGGGGCAATGCGGTCGCTGTGGTGATGCATAGGTTCGTTAAACTCTTACACACCGGTCGGTCGCCAATTTGTGAAAACAATGGACACGAAAGCTTTGTGCACAGGAAATGGTCCAGGTTGGTCGCATTAGTGATGATTTGTGCCTTTTATTAATTTAGAGCAACAAGTGACGAAAATCAGAAATTATTAATAAAATCAGTCCAGTAGTTCTCAAAATGCACTGCTGATCATAAACTTATGGTGCTGTATCTGTTAGAAAATTTTAAATTTTAATAGGGAATTAGATATGGATTAATTCATATAAGGAGAGAAGACAATAGACCACCGTGAAGACAATGGCCCTGGCCATTGCGGCGATGATTTTTACTGCTGCAATTATAGCTTTGATTGTATCTGGGTACATCGGCTAAATGTTCTTTCTGAAGCACAGATATGATATTACAGGGTCTTTAATAAAGATAATTAAACAGTCAAACTATAGAAAGATAGTAGGACTTCTATCTTCTACATTTACGAGTATTATGATATTTAATGAGAACAACAGTTTTTGCTAGTCTTTTGAATATAAACCTTACAACATGTGAGATTAAACTTTGATTTAAATGTAGTGATTTCTAGAAAGTCCGACCGATTTGACGGCTTACGTGTGCAGTCGTGGCTGAGATGCATCTCCGTCCTCGAATTTAATATGCGAGCTGAGTAAGTTTTCGGTATGCTCAAGTGATTTTACGTATATTTGATACATATTTTTCAGTATAATAAAATGATATAGTAGGTTAGTTATAAGTTTCTTAAGCTTTACCTATGTTTTATACTATAATATGCCGAATTTCGAGGGTTTATATGAATTCAAGTATGCGGAAAGTAATCCAAGGAATCAGAAATAGCACAGTAAACGAAAATGTAATGAAATCAATGAAGTCTTTACAAAAGGTCAATTCAAAGGCAATGTTATTTTCACAATGACAAAATTGTCTGCTATTCTGATTTATCTCAATCGCTCCAGGACTATTATTAAAAGTTATTTATTTCCCAAGTTTTAATATCGTCAACGCTCTTCACAGATCGTTCTTCATTCTATTTTAATTAAATTTTTTCAATTCCGTTTTGTCACGGACTGCCAAAAAGGATTTATTCGTGGCACCGCCGGCCTTTAATCCCGGTTTCCTCTATATCGATGCTTCGAAAACAATTTAGCATGACAGTCTTTAATGTTCTTTTGAAGAACACTCCTAAGGTATTTTAATAAACATAATTATCGATTACCTCAAGGTTTGTGTGATAGAATTCCCAATAGATGGCAGAATTTCTTATATTATAAATTCTTGTAATACAGTAAAATCCACTTAATATTTTTTCAAAAATTATTTCATAGAAACTCAGATAACGTGTCTTAAATCGGAAAAGAAAAGAAGGTAAAACACTGGAACGACGCCTATAAAAATGACAACAAAATGAAAGACTAAGGTAGGTAGGTACACCGATTAAACAGTGTTATTTTGACAATAACAAAAGTAACTTTTCAGGCACTGCTTGACTGAAATTTTGTACTTTTGAATACCGCGGACATGGACTCGTGTTTAAGAACAAAACTATTTTTTTTTTTCAAGGTACTGCATTATTAAGGTTTGCCAAGCCTTGCCGCCTCCCACGAACGCCTTAGGCAGTTTCCTAGTTTGACTACATGAACGGGCCGGCCCGGCTATAATAAATAGTATTTTTTTCTTTTCACTAACCTCTGTTAAAGTTTATTTTTAACAAAATGTATACGAGCATATTACTTTGTAAGTATTTCCACTATCTAACAAATATTTCCACTGAGCTTTTCCTTCCCACGAAATCGTTTTGATGTCGATCAGATGCCCTTTCGTAGTGAAATGATACGAGGTCAATAATATTCAATACCAGTCTTGCGTAAAAAAGGCCAATGCTCCACATATCAATACGATAATTTTAATATGATACAACGGAAACATAAAATACTAACTTGTATCATTTTAAAGAATAGTATTCAAGGAGATGACAACCAACTTTAAAAAGATGTTACTTGAATTCTTAGGAAAAGAAGGAATGTAAAAAAAACTAGGACTTCTCTTTCTTCTTTTAAATTTGATTATGATGCATTTCTTTTTCCGCTATAACAACAAATATTAAAAACAAAAAGCCCGTCTACGTGAAAAACAAATAACTGAGAAGATTGAAACAAGATAAAAAATCTATGCAACATCATAACATACAGCTGTATGAAAATAATTTGAAATTAATTTGTTTGTCAATAATCCTGAAATGAATTTCTTTCTCAAATTTCCACGAACACTAGTTATTTTACAAAACAACTTTTGAATGAGAAAAGTTTCGTTGCTAACATTATTCGTCGCCCTAAACAAAAAGTGATGAACTGGAAAGTAGTATGTGCGCCTGGGTACAGGGTTTGTTAAGTATGAATTATTTATTTACTCTATGTAAATCTGACTACATTTTATTGACATTTTTTTTTATAAAAAAATATCGATAAAATGTATAAAGTAAACTACAAATAGACAACAAAATATAACTTTTAGAATTAACTTAACTACGTCGATCAGAGAGCAAAATAGTTGATATAGAAAACATAATTTTCTCTATAAATCCGGTCAATAGAACCTGTGAAGTCATAAATGGGGACTGTAGAGCTTGTAGAGCCCGCATTACGGAGTGATACGAATAAACATAGTTGAAATAGTTTATTAACCTTTAAATCTCTCGAGACAATAAAACTTATAACTAGCGCGCAGGTTACTGCACCGTAATCGTTATTGTAATCAAATACGCAAACAAATCAAATACGGAAACCGAAGACGCAATATTGTTTTCCTAAATTTCCTTAGTTTAAAAATAGCTCCATTTTCGCTCAGAAATAATCCCTTTTCAAATATGTAACAGAATCATAAATAGAAAAACAACATGATTGTCATAACGGGTAGTTTTATCACGGCCGGTGCCCGCTTTACGGCACTGTCGTGAGTTTATCGCCAAACACTTCCTAGAATGGGCTTTGTGTCATGACATTATGCTTGCTTTTCTGTTGCCCACAATGGAGCAGAGTAAACATCGTTCGTCATTTAAAAAAATGACATTCATTTGTTTCGTGCTTATGAGCATCTCGGTGTTATGTCGGCTTTTTGAAAATAGAACGAACGTATATTAGGATATTGTTGCGGATCTTCCTGGATCTTGAACAGATTTACACGTAGCTAGCCGATGCTTGGACTGTATAATTGAAACTTCCTTCGATGGTTTTCACTTCTTCTTTATTCTTAAATCTTGAGGGCCGGAGAGCTTACAAATTTCGCTCAAATCGACCCGTCTTACATTTGTTGGGGTGGCTCGCACTTAGCTCCGTATATTATCAGTTGGTTAGCCTATTACACATCTAACCCCTACTTTGCGAAGCCATCCCCCACCCTTAACATCTATGTATCACATTATTGTTAATTACTACGTTTTACTGTTTCTACATTTACATCATAAATCACGTTAAAACATCATCATATTATTGTTACATAACTCGTATCGTGTCGGGCAAGACCGCGCCGTCGAAGCTCATAATCATTCTAAGGCGCGCCGCGCTCTTGCCCGATGTATTTATGTGGTCAGAGCGAGACGGAAGATCCCGCGTAAACCAGCGCCGTCTCGCTCCGATACATTTTTATTGTTAACATGAAGGTAGTCGAACATTTTACATTTTAAACACCCCTGTATCGAGGCAATACCGTATAGAAACCCACATAAGCTCCCTTGACTCGGGCAATACCATATAGAAAACCCACATAAGCCTCCTTGAGTGAAGCAATACCATACAGAGAGCTACCTAAGCCTCCTTAGCGAGGCAATACCTTATAGAAAACCATAGCAAATAAAATCCAACCCCTCACAATCATTTAATTTGCTATAACTTAAATTATCTTAATACTAGGGGAATAAATACACCCATAGGTTGTATCATTTAATTCTAAGCTTTAACCACATTCATTTAACTAAACTTACTTATTATATATAATTTACTTAAGATCATCTAATATATACAACTCGACGAGACGTGCGTCCGTAACAGAGCTCCCCCCGGCGCAGCATCCGCGTAGCCCCATCACTCCATCGTCAGGACCGCCAGTCTCGTCGCCGGTCGCCGGAACGTGCCGCCCTTCGTCTTCACCTCCACATTGCGTATCTCGTTGTCTGGTCCAGGATATACTTTGGTGACGACGCCCCTTGGCCATATGTTGCGGGGTAGTGTGTGATCCACAACTATAACCAAGTCACCCTCTTGTATCGCACGACGCCCAGCGTCGCGGGCACCTCCACGTGGTATGAGCATGGGAAGGTACTCTCGTAGCCATCGACGCCAATATTCATCGGCCAGCGCTTGTGCTGCCCTCCAGGTTCGCTTGTCGGCGCGCTCGCACGGCCCGGTAAAGGGCAGGCCGTTCGAACTACCCAATAAAAAGTGATTGGGCGTGAGTGCTTCTGGATCTTCAATATTGACTGGTACGTGTGTCAGAGGTCGAGCGTTTAAAGTGTATTCGACCTCGGTCAGTAGTGTGACTAAGACTTCCTCTCGCGGCGATTTTTCATGTAGCGTCACTCGTAATGCATTCTTGACACTTCTAACGAGACGTTCCCATGCGCCTCCTTGGTGTGGCGCGCCCGGTGATATGTAACGCCAGTCGACTCGTTGTGTAAGCGCATAGTCTCGTAGTGCCGGCTCCCATTCATTGTATGCGTCCCGTAGCTCACGGTCGGCACCTCTAAAATTCGTCGCATTGTCACTATACATTGTCTTAGGCCACCCCCTCCTCGCCGCCATTCGTCGTAGTGCCATAATCGCGGAGTCGGTAGACAGGCTCCCCACCACTTCGATGTGCACGGCGCGGGTTGAAAGGCATGTGAATAGCGCCCCCCACCTTTTCTCATGTCGTCTTCCTATTGTCACCGTCATAGGGCCAAAATAATCGACGCCACAATTACTGAATGGTCTGATAAAGGCTTCCAATCTTACTTGAGGTAGATCACCGTGTACTGGTTTCGTAGGTATCGCTTTTCTCACGCGACAGAAAGCACATTTATAAGCCACTGCACGCACCGCTGGTCTTAATCGTAATATCCAATATCGTTGTCTAACATCATTCACGACGCGTTCATTGTTCGCGTGATGGGCGCGACGGTGTTCGCGTTGAAGCAACAGCCGCGCATACGGGTGGCTGCCGTCCATTATTACTGGCGTAGTAGCGGGGGCAGACACACCCGCTGCCCTTATTCTCCCGCTCGCTCGTAATACGCCGTTCTCGTCTATGAATGGATCCAGTTTTCGTAATCGACTGCTGTTAGACAACTTTTGGCCAGCTATAAGACGGTTAATATCATTTGTGAAGCTTTCTTTCTGTGCGTTTTTCAAGAGTAACTCCTCTGCTTTGTTTATGTGTTCCGCGGTTAAATCAGTACCACGGTGGCGACATCTATCGACGAACATTAAAACTCTTGCCATCGTTCTCACGTAGCGTTCGTAAGAGGAAAAGCGATTCACATCGGGAATGCTATAGTTTTCCTGCGGCAGTTGTGCTATCGCGTAACATTCATTTTCATCCGTATTGTTCGTGACGTCACAGGTAGGCCACTCTAATTCGCTAGCGTATAAAAAGGTCGGTCCAGTGAACCACCTATCCGTATTCGATTTTACGTAAGCTTCGCCTCGCGTTGCGTCATCTGCGACGTTATGTGCAGTAGGCACCCATCTCCACTGTGACGCCGTCGTGGTTTCAGTTATTTCGGTTACACGATGAGCCACATACGGTGTAAAACGCGCTGTATCATTGTTTATCCACTGCAGGACGGTTTTTGAATCGGTCCAATACACGACGCGCTCTGCATGCCATCTTTGTTCTCTCGCTACGGTATTCGCCAACCGCGTAGCGATTAACGCTGCCTGCAATTCCATTCTAGGAATACTTTGTCTTTTTATCGGTGCCACTCTGGCCTTTGCGGCGGCCAGCGTCACTTGCACCGCCCCGTCATTCTCGATTCTCCAATAGACTGCGACGCTATAAGCGACCTCGCTCGCGTCACAAAACACATGTAGCTGCTTTCCCGTCACTCCCCCCGTATAGAGACGCCGGGGTAGACGCAGCCTACTAATGGTACTCATTCCATTAAGCCATTCGTGAAATTCGCCGGCTTCCTCATCAGGTAAGGCCTCGTCCCAGTCTATTTTCAATCGCCATATGTTTTGTAATATAATCTTCGCCCGTATCGTGTAATAACTTAATAATCCGAGCGGATCAAATATAGACATTACTGCGCTTAATGCCTCCCTTTTTGTAGGGGCTCGTTTCATTTCTTTTATGTCCGTATTCACGCGCACCATATCTGTGTTAAATGCCAGTTCGTCCGTAGACGCATCCCACAGCAATCCTAGTGTCCTACCCCATCGGTCCTCGCTTATGGCGAGTTGCGTAGGCGATGTGGCACGGCTCTCTACTGGCAGCTCTCGCAACACTTCCGGTCCGTTTGAGTTATAACCGGTTAGCGTGAATCCCGCCTGCGCGTGCACAGTGGCTACTTCCTTTAGCGCATCCATCGCCTCTTGTTCTGTGTCGTAGCAGTCGACATAGTCATCCATGTAGTGACTCTTAGTGATTGCTTCATATGCGCGTGGATACTCTGTAGCATGCGCGTAGGCATTCGCGTTCCGTACACTGTGAGCCAGGAAAGGAGAACTCTTAGCTCCGAATATCATAGACGTCATCTTGTATCTTTTCGGCGGCGTGGTTCGCTCGTCGCCTCTCCACAGGAACAACTGCGCCGGCTGATCCTCCTTGTGAATCTTTATCTGAAGAAACATCTCCTTGATATCGGCCGTGACGGCGAACGCTCGTTCTCTAAACCGTAAAAGGAGGCCCGCTAGATCTATAAGCAAGTCGGGACCCTCCAATAGTTCGTCATTGAGACATACTCCATTCGTTACGGCAGCCGCATCAAACACTACTCGTAACTTTCCTGGCTTATTCGGGTTCGACACCGCGAAGTGGGGCAGATACCATAATCGTTGGCTCTGTAGTTCCTCCCCATTGCATTCCTCCGCGTACTTTTTATCGATCAGATTCTTTATCTGCGCTTTATATGTGTCTCTGAAAGAGCTTGACTTATCCATCTTCTTTTCAATGGTTTTCAATCTCTTCACGGCGGACTCGTAACTCGGTGGCATCTTCACATCATTGCGTTTCCACGGCAGTCGCACCTCATATCGTCCGTTAATTTGTTTTGTCGTTGTATTAAACAATTCCATTGCGCGAGCGTCGTTCGGACTGACTCGCTCCTTTCTATTTATTCCTATGGAATCGATTTCGAAGTGCTCCTTTACTTTTTCGTGAAGCGCATCATCCCGGTCGAGAGGGCGCGAGACCGTCGCGCATCGCGGTGTGTCTACGTATAACACCGAGTCGCTCTCTTTCAGCATCCCCGATCGCGGCGCTGACCCATGGATGACCCATCCAAGCATCGTGAGGGAAGCGATCGGTTCGTCACGCTTACCCTCGAGCAGTCTTCGAGTTACTATAAGATGCCAGTTGTCCGCTCCGATCAGTATGCGCGGTTCGGCATACCCATAACATAGATCTTTGCTACGTAAGTGGCGCATATGCTTATAGTTTAACGTTTCTTTATTTATCTTTTGTCGGTTCAACGTAAGATTTTTCATAGTTTTAGCTTTAATATTGAATCGCTTCTTATTCCCCGCGATCAATTGAAGATTTACTTGTTTCGTTTCGTATACATTCTGCGTGTTAATGCTTCGTATGCTTAAGTTATTTGTCGGCCCGTCGGCACCCACGTAATTGGCGAGATCTTCATCTATCACTGTTATAGTTGACCCTTCGTCGAGTAAGGCGTAAGTGTTGACCGAGCCTTTCGGTCCTTTTATGGTGACGGGACACACTTTCAACAATACTTTGGATCTTTCTGTTGAGTGAGTAGCTGATGCAACCATCTCGGCTTCCTTTGTGGGTCTCGCTTCGCTCGTTTGGGCACGGTTCTCGTGCAACATCGCATGATGTGGGTGGCGGCAGCCATCTACACCACATAACGGGCTGTCACAGTGTATCCGACGATGTTTTCTGTTTACACATCGAAAACAAATTTGGGATTTCTTAACCCATTTCCATCTTTCAGGTATCTTCATAGCTTTAAACCGTTCACATTGTGGTACTTCATGACGTCCCCCGCAACATAGACATACTTTGGAGGTGACGTCATCGTTGGTCGCGTACACCGCAGTGCTTCTCTTTCTATCGTATCGCGGTTTCATTTGTCCCTTTGTCTCGGCGATATTCTTTTTCATAGCAGCGGTGTTGTTGTTAGTCACATATGCGAATTGCAGTGATCTATTTGCTTCGCGCATCAAAAAACGAGACAATGTTACGATCTCTGGCTCTGCGTAGCTTCCGGATTCATATGCATAGTCGCACCAACGCGATCGGAGGTGGGGGCTAAGCTTTTCCACCACTTCTCTCACTAGTAATGGATTTCTCAAATACCCTCGGTCGTCGACATTATCCAATATGCATACTATATTTTGAAGCTTAATTGCGAACGTGTTGAGTTCGCTTGCCGTCGTACCCGGTCGCGGTAAATTCTTTATGTCTTCTAGCGCTCGATAAATAATCACTTCGGGTCGACCGAAACATTGTTCCAAAGACTTCATGATTATCTCCGGATCGGCGACGGTATACAAAAGCGCTGATACCGCTTCTTTCGCTTCGCCTTTCAAACAACTCCTTAATCTGGCTATATTTTCAGATTTAGTGAAGTGCCACTGTTCTGTGGTGTCGCGCATTGCTGCTTTAAACGGCAGCCATTCGGCCGGTGCGCCGCTAAAAATTGGTAATTCTTGAGCCTGACGCGGCACCGGACGCCTATTCATCATTCTTTCTAACGTATGAGCGAGCTTATCCATCCCCGAGTCTTCCTTAATCGTTTGCCGATCTCGGTTTGCTGTCTCATCGATTAGTTTATCATCACTCTGTTCCTTGAAGGGAGAGTCCGTAATGTGGCGGTGTTTATCTACCTCTACGGCTCGCGCATCCTTCCTTTTCTGTTGCGCGGCCGTATCGCCGTCCCTTTCCGACATGGGCTCTAACACGTTCTGACGCCGTAGATTCTGGAACCAGTCGTCCACTCGTTGGACATTATCGACGGCGGGTAAGCTCTCGGGTTCCGTTTCCTCCTGTATAGTAGCTATTTCGTATGCTAATCTCTTTTTTATTAGCTCCGATTCAATATGCAACTCGCGGCGTCGTATTTCCGCGAGTCGCTCTTCCGCTGCGAGTTGCGCCTGCTTAACGCGCGCAGCAACGCTCGAATTCAACCATACCGTTGGTGGCCTCGATCTAGGCATATCGTCGCGATGTTCAATTCTCTGTGCGGCGGTACCTTCTACGGTTTCTTGTGGCGCTTCCGACGGCATCACGGATGAGGCAAGGCACGAGGGTGACGCAGGTGGCCTGTCGAACACTTTTCCTTTAGCGCTGTCCATTTTGCTTTGTTCGGCTTGGCTTTGACGTCTCGTCGTTGGCATATCCTCTTCTTACTTGCAGCCCCTACTCCTATCAATCTCAAACGGGTACGCTAACTGGGGAGCCCGCTTGAGGATGGATATCGTGCAGGATAGGAAGGTAGGAACTACCCAGCAGAGAGTCGGTCGCGGACAACGGGGCGCTCGCGTATCGGCTGGAATGTCCGATAGCATTGGCAGTGCCTACAGAAAGGACCCCCGCTCCACGCCAAACCTTACTGGCGTAGTAAGACGTAGTTCGGAAACGAACTATCAATCTAATCCGTATGTTTACAGCCCCGCGAAATACGACGTGTAGTTCGGAAACGAACTGACCACTTCGTCCGTATGGTTACAATGCCTTGCGTAGTACGATGTGTAGTTCGGAAACGAACTGACCACCTCGTCCGCCTTGAACGGCGTTAACTCACTACGCACACCGTTTGGCACCGTTAGGTGGTGTACGCAATGAGCCCGCGGTCCACCCGCGTATACTCGTGACAGAACACGAGTGTTTTCTTCGGCTATGTCCGTAGGTCTGGAACGTTTTTCAGTCTTCTGACTTCATATATCCGGCGAGCGATGGACCAAACTTCTATCTTCGTAGCTCGGTGAGCGGTGGACTGTAGAATTGAAACTTCCTTCGATGGTTTTCACTTCTTCTTTATTCTTAAATCTTGAGGGCCGGAGAGCTTACAAATTTCGCTTTTTTTTTTTTTTTTTTTTTAAGGAGGGGGGCGGCGCAGACGTCCCTAAACACATACATGAATAGTGACGTCGAGAATACAGCTGACTCCCTGAAGGGGAACGATCAGCCGGATCGAACGGGGGTATGACCTGAAGGGTCGACGTGTGGAGGGCGGCATCACATACCACCAGAAGGGTGCTATCTGATACTCGTAGCAACTTGTGTGGCCTGCATCCTGAAGGGATGTCAGGTCGAGAGGACCGAGTGGGTTGACCTGAAGGGTCGGTGTGATGGGGATGGAATTGGCCTACTGGGTCTCGTGAGGAGGTCCAGGTCGGCCAGAGGATGGGTTGTGGGAGGTTTGGGAAACCTAACATGTTGTTAGTGCTTAAGATAAAGCACTTAGTAATGCTTCGTGTTCACACAGCGCCAAAAGGCGTTCCCGTGTGGACGAAGCGCGACGGAGCTTAGCCGCTACGGTGGCGACTTCATCCATGTCGATTCCACGAATCAGGTTGAGAACCGTATTCATGTCATCGACTAGGGATGGAGAATCGGAAGCTGTTTTGGGGGGTGGGACGGAAGCCTTCGGTGAAGGCTTCGTCCATACCGGTTGTGAGGCCGGTTTGGGGGCGGCCTTTGGTAAGGCGGGGAAGTTCGCCGCAGTGGGCGGGGGGGGGGGCTTTAGGTGCTTTATTGAACACCGGGCCCTTACCCATCTTCTTAGAAGAGGGTTTGGGCTTCGGTGCTCGTGGGCAGCCTTTGTAGTTGGCCGTGTGGCCGATTTGGCCACACAGTACACAGGCCGGAGGGGTGTGAGTGTCTCGAGTTCGAGAGCACTCCTTTGTAGGATGTGACTCGAGGCACTTTACGCACCTCGGAGTCGCGGAACAGTTAGCCGCCGCATGCCCGTAAAGCTGGCATCGGTGGCACTGTCCCGGAGTACCGCGTCGGTGAGGGGGTTCTACTTTAACCCCGGAAAGGCCGCAGACCCTAAGGTCTTTAGCTTTGAAAATGTCCCTAGCGTTGGGGACATTTGGGATGATGAGTAGAGCCAGCGGGAAAGGCCTGCCGGCTCTACTGTGCATTTTATGAACGGATTCTACAGGGAATCCCTGTTCATTGAGATCCTTATGGATCAGATCGGTGGAGAGCTCGTACGGAACGTTTCTCAGAACCGCACGAACTTTACGCTCCTCTGGGAGAGCGTAGGTGTGATAACCCACCTTGTGGTGGGTTAGAAGTCTAGTGAGGGCTCTATAGTCCTCGCTAGTGGGTGTCTCCACCCGGATAGCTACACCCATGTTTTTGGCATGGGTGTAGTTGATCTTGTCCTGTGCGCAGAGGTTCGAGACCTCTGCCCACCTTGATTTGTCCCGTATAAATACAGGAGGCGGACGTTGGGGTTTACCCGGCCGTGGGTCGCATTTATTATGCGGCCGTAGCGGGGTGGAGGAGGGAGGAATACTTGGAGTATTCTCCAGAGTGGCTTTCTTGCCGATGACGCTTACCGCTGAAGCGTCCGCACTTGCTCTGGGAGAGCGTGGCTTACGACGCTTCTTGCGGCTTCTCACCGTATGAAAAGAGACGTTAGAAGAATCGTCGGAATCGGACGTCCTGAAAAGGTCGTCGTCCGGCGGTGAGGAGGAGCGAGGATGGGATCGCTGTGAAGCGGTCCTCTTTATGGATGTGCTTTCGCACTCCATGAGGGAGGTTGAGGATTGCGCTGATGCCTCTGAGTGGGCCATCATTGCGCTGAGGATGGGTTGGAAAAGGTGGTCGGGTAGGATGCGTTGGAGTTCCGCGAGTGAAAATTCTCTGTTAAGCAGATCGGACATGTCGGCAATGCAAACCGTTAAATGCGCGAAAGAGAGAGATGTAGGGGTGTTTCACTCGCACTTCTCTCCGTCACACCTACCTTGGTAGGTTAGAGGGAGATAGGGCGAGTGCGCAAAAGACCTACCCCGCGCCGGAGCGAGGGGGGAAAACGCGACGCGGAAAAATGCGGCTATCCCTATTGGATATAGCGGCAAACCTTCACCCTTGGGACAAGGCCCAAGTGCACTGGGATCGGGTCTTCGGTGTTGCTAAAGCCTGAAGGGCCTTAGCGAGCGCACCGGGATCGCTCAGTTGGCTTAGTTGCCACCGTTAGGTATCCACCAACTCAAGAACTTGAGAGTGAGTCAAGTCCTACTGGTTTAATGTTTTGAGAAAAACAAAATCAGCAGGGCCTGCGCTCGGGGTGTGCAGACGGCACGAGAGTACTCACAGTTTGGGTAGGAGAGAGTCGTGTACGCGCACGGGGGCGCGCAACGAAAGCTGAGAGCGGAATCCCACAAATTTCGCTCAAATCGACCCGTCTTACATTTGTTGGGGTGGCTCGCACTTAGCTCCTCATATTATCAGTTGGTTAGCCTATTACACATCTAACCCCTACTTTGCGAAGCCATCCCCCACCCTTAACATCTATGTATCACATTATTGTTAATTACTACGTTTTACTGTTTCTACATTTACATCATAAATCAATTTTAAAACATCATCATATTATTGTTACATAACTCGTATCGTGTCGGGCAAGACCGCGCCGTCGAAGCTCATAATCATTCTAAGGCGCGCCGCGCTCTTGCCCGATGTATTTATGTGGTCAGAGCGAGACGGAAGATCCCGCGTAAACCAGCGCCGTCTCGCTCCGATACATTTTTATTGTTAACATGAAGGTAGTCGAACATTTTACATTTTAAAACACCCCTGTATCGAGGCAATACCGTATAGAAACCCACATAAGCTCCCTTGACTCGGGCAATACCATATAGAAAACCCACATAAGCCTCCTTGAGTGAAGCAATACCATACAGAGAGCTACCTAAGCCTCCTTAGCGAGGCAATACCTTATAGAAAACCATAGCAAATAAAATCCAACCCCTCACAATCATTTAATTTGCTATAACTTAAATTATCTTAATACTAGGGGAATAAATACACCCATAGGTTGTATCATTTAATTCTAAGCTTTAACCACATTCATTTAACTAAACTTACTTATTATATATAATTTACTTAAGATCATCTAATATATACAACTCGACGAGACGTGCGTCCGTAACAGATATGATAAATTACCTATCGAAGTGCTTTTAGTACTTTTTTACAGTATGATTCTTACGACAAAAATTATATGAGATACGAATGAAAAGTGTTACGGCCGACCTGCCAAGTAGCCACTGTATACTCTTTTTTAGAAAAACTTATGAAAATGAAGAATTACACACGCATGTAGAAAATATCGTATATCTTTTAATTACTATTATGTCTTAACAAAATGTGGTCATATAATTAATTTAGTTTTCAATAAATAATTATGGTAAGATGGATATTTAAAAGGATAAAACCACCCCTGCCTTACAGGACCCGACGATCAAATATCCTTAATAATTTAGTGATCTGATTCAAAAATTAGTTTCTTTGCATTAATGACGCTCGAACTTTCACATGTAGGTAAATGTGAAACTGGTTCACAATGCATGCATTGATTTTGTGACATCAGAGTAGTTTCGTTTAATGTCCATATTCGTCACGTAACTAATTTCACCACGATTTACATGGCGAAACTAGTGTCGCTACACTATCTACGCATAGTAAAGCTTCGATGTTGACGGAGTCCGTATCTCACCTAGACACTGTTGACTACACGAAACTAGTTTCACGTGTACCGAAATTAGTTTCGTGCAAATTGTTTTGTCATGCATGAGACTAATTTCATATTATAGGCTTTTAAATTAGGCTTTTACTATGAATAATTACTTAATTTATTCTATTTCTGCACTAAATATTTGTTTATAGTAAATATTTGTGATTTTTAATCAGTTAGCGGAGAAAATAAATTCGTAATTATATGCTCGTATAATAGGATGGCATTACAACATGAAGATTCTAAGCAGACGAATAAGGAAGTCCATTAGCTAAAAGCACCTGTTTAATTTAAAATATCGTGTAACGAGATTACTTTGATCATCCATCAAAGTCTCCGCTAGCCATTATGTTTAATTACTATTATTGTTACAACAATGCAATTTCCAAGACCCTCTTGTGCAATAGACTAGACCAACATTGCCAGGCTTTGCTATAGGTCAGTGTGACTCGTTCCCATGGGTACTTTATGATAAAATGTAAATCAAAACTGTCTTTTATATAGAAATACAACTTTGTGCAAAACTGCAATAGAATTTTTACTGGACTTAAAAATAAAATCATAACAAAAGATCGTCAGTTCAACCCTATGAATGTAAAAATCATTAAATTCATGTTACTAGTAACTTTCACAATTAATTTTGAACTTGATTTTCAAAGTATTGAGGCTTAAAATTGATTGAAGAAATTTTTGGTTTATTAGTAACTTGACGTGTCGACATCGACTGTACATCGAAGTGACTGTTTTAAAATTATATTCACAAGCAGCAAAAACTTCTGTGCAGTACTATTCTATTAAAAATACAGCGAAAAATGGAGCGTTTTCGAAACATTATTAGAGGTTCAATCAATCGATTTCAAAAAGTAAATAATAGATTTAAAGAATACATTTAAACGAGCGATTCTGTGCATACTTAGTGTATATATTTATAAAATCTGAATCACAGAAATAGCTCCAACGATTTTCATGAAATTAAGTATGCGGCGGCTTTATTGGGCGATAAATCGATCTAACTATAAAAAAATATAGAGCAAAGCTCGGTTATTCAGGTACTGAAGGTTTTATTTGTTTGAACCTCTAATTCTGCGTCAGCGTTGTATTCGAAGCAAGGCTGTTTCAATAAAATAGAATCAGACGGTTCATAGCCATGCATATTTAAATGCGCATAAAATACATCACTCCAGCGTACGCTGCGTCTAGACTGACTAGAAAAATATTTGTCCAGCCACTAAATAGGGTGCCTATATTTTTCTATCGTAGCGGAATGTTTGTTAGATTACCATGTAATTCGGCCGGCAATGCGGCCCTGGCACCGATCCAGCAGATGAGATGAGTGCTTGACGTTCCCTGTAGGGTGGCCACGCTTTTCATATCAATTTGGTTCTCTTTGAATAGTTCGTCTATTGCTCAATTATCAATCGGTTGAGGTATTGCAACAATTAAAAAGAAGCCAAAAATCACTACATAATATTATAGCTGAAAAAAAAAGCTAATGAAGAATATTTCAGTGCAATACAGATTGCTTCAACGGACAATTTTGCACACTACAAGGAAAAGACAACGTCTGCACACTCACTAATAAACTCTTAAAGTTCTCTCCGAAAGAGCAACCCCCAAGCTCACTATGCAAAGATGACGGTGACTACACACGCGGCGCCATATATGCAGTTAAAACTTTACTCGACATGTTCTACCCCCATGACGACCCTTCAAAAGATAACCCCATAAATAAAGTAATAATAAAATATCAACAAAATCTAAGATAAATACAGAAGATGACAAACAATTTACCATAGATAAAGTTATACAGTGCATAAAAACATTTAGCCTGAACAAAGCACCTGTAAGCGACAACCTGACAGCTAATATACTCACAAAATTCATTGAACAATATCCCAAATTAATAACAGATTTAATGAACCACTTCACTGATATCGGATACTTACCCTCTGTTTGGAAGATCGGACTATAAACATACCTGGAAAAACTAATTGCAACTAGATCAACTTATCACATTAACAAAAATCTACTTAGTAACAAATTACAATCATCTACTGAGACCGCACTTAAAAACTTCTGGACAAAATCAAAACTGCCAAACAAGCCAAAGAACAAGTAGTTGGTATATACTTAGATATAAAAGGACCAATAAGTCAATATCTACTACGC
Organism: Diatraea saccharalis; assembly: GCA_918026875.4. Classification (NCBI taxonomy): domain Eukaryota; kingdom Metazoa; phylum Arthropoda; class Insecta; order Lepidoptera; family Crambidae; genus Diatraea; species Diatraea saccharalis. The sequence goes on from OU893337.1 coordinate 13,032,887, forward strand.
CGATGGTGAAGCAACCAAAAACAAACAAGAGGATGACTTCAGGGATCTGTTTTACGACCTATTTACTGGAAGGTAATAATGGATTAAGTACTTAACCTCAGATATCCCTCTGGTTGTCACGTTCAAGCCTATGCAGGTGACATCCTTACTTAAAGCTAGCTCAAAAAATATAAATATACTCCAACAAAATATAAAAGTAGCTGGAGGATGGAGTTGTATGCAAAATTAGAAATAGCACCCGATAAAACACAAAATATAGCACGTATCAATAAGGAAGAGAAACTTCAAAATAAAATTGACAACAAAACTATCAACTTTGTAAATGAAATAAAATACCTGGGAATCATAATAGACAGAAGATTTATATTTATTAACAACACAAATTATCTTATAAATAAAGTCTTAAAAATAAATAAAAAAACCTGTACAATCTACTAACATTTGAAATAATATATAAAATGGTAATTCAGCCAATCGTCACCTACGCAGCTGAGATTTGGGCTCCAGCTGTTTTAAAATACAAAATAGCTTTAAATAAACTTTTATCACTACAGAGGCAGTTTCCAAAGATAATTCTTAAAACAACTTCAATAGCACTGGTAAGACTGACCCCGACTTGGAACTAAAATTAAAATATAGCTAAGATAGAAAGCACTATATCTACAAATCGTACACATTACCTACTCAGTGATATAAAATATCATAAGCACATACGTCCATCCCAATTTCTACATCTTGCAAATAGAATTAATATAAATATTGAAGATACCACAACCATAGACGAAATAAACAAAATAAAAAAAAAATTACCGATGGAAGCAAACATGATGATAACGTGCCTACGTTATCACGTTATACAGCACTAGCAATTACAAGAGCATATAATTGGTGTGATAAGAACAACATTAGAGATAGCACAATATTTTCAGATTCACTTTCAGCTCTAAAAGAGCTCCAGAATAAGAACTCCACAAATACACTCATAACTACCTCACACAAATCAATTCTCAACATCCAAAGCAAAGGTACAATAACATTCTCGTGGATCAAGGCTCACTCTGGTCTAACAGAAAATGAGATAGCCGATCAAGCTGCCAAAGCAACAGCAACGCTCAGATCTGCAGCTGAATTTACAAGATTTCCAATTTCATACCACATAAAGATGGCGAAAGAAGAGATTAACCAAGAAATAAACCAAAGATACCAAGACAGCACCACGAAATTACACACTAAACAACGAATGCCAACAATAACCCAATTAAATAAAATACCTACAGACTTTGTTTATGACACAACTATACACTAACGATAGATACCACCTAGAATACCTCTACCGTTTTAAAATCAAATAGTCAGATAAATGACTATGCGACAACACTTCCACAGAAACTCTAACAACATTATCTAATAATCGTTTTATGTACATACAATCCTTAAATTATACAAACACTAAAAAACCATATGACTTAAACAATATAATAAATAAACAAAAAACAGTCAAATCTTACATATATAAAATCATAAAAAACCTCAAAGAATTTAATAAAGGCAGCCTTAATATAGTAATTCAAGAACACAGTAATTGTATGATTTAAAACACTGGAAGCATTGTGCTTGTTAGTAAGATAACGAGAGAAGTTTCCACACAGCAGTATGGAAAAAACTTCGGGTGGGGGTACCGTAGGAGCCTACGGCACTGGTCTTTCCTATTGAATAAATCGATTGTGTGTGGTAGTGTGGTGGTTATTGCGTTTGGTTTGCGATAAAATTGTTAAGCAACTTTTGTAAGGGCCGGTCATAGGACGGGTGAACAAAATTTAGTATCTTTAGCTCCTTCGTACTTCAGAAGGCACATCAAACGTTAATTCTGGCTTCATCTGCAGTCCTTAACACTCACCATTCCCCACTAAGCGTGGTATTCCCCACAAAGTTCTCTCTATTCGATTGCATCCACATGTAAGAACCCAACGGTGCCTAGCCCAACCCAACTGTGGGACATTAATAGGTGATGTAAAAACTAATTAACCATTCCGATTTTGATGATTCGCTCATAAAATGATGATCTACATAAACACAAATACAAACACAGTGTAACATTGAACCTCCTACTTTTTGGATTTTGAAGTCGATTGAGCCATTCTTTCTCTTTAACATTTATAATTGAGTGATAATTTTCACACAATCAAATTATGATTCTTTATAAGTGAAGTTTCATAAAATAACTGTACATTAACTTGAACTCTAATCCATTATGATAAATATGACAATTTAAGGATACTGAAACTTATTTCATTTTAGGTAGTATTTCTCGATTGCTCACATTAACGAGAATATGCTACGTAGCTACACTCCATAACACTATACCGAACTTAGTAACGTAGCAGCATATTGGAAGTCCGTATGATCATCTCAGGCAAAATGCCAAATCAAATTTGATTAAATAAGCGCTTTATTACCGAACCAGAGTAAACCAGCTTTACTATCTTTGACTTATTCTTTTCAAATATTTACGACGGAAAAATAATGATTAAGTGTGTTATGAAAATGAAATCTAAATATATTGTAATAAATAACATGCCCAAATTTTATGAGTTCTTAATGTGTGCAGGAGGTAATTCTTAAATGTGTTTCTTTAATACACTTAAAACTGTTGTCACCGGAACGTGACCGTCTCGAGATGTTATTTACCAAATCGTCGACGCTCCCATAGCTCGGGTTACCTGAATATGAAATACAGGGAACTGTATTGCGCTTATAATCGTACAACCCAAGAATAAGACATTGGGAATCTATCACCATATTTATTATTATAATGAGAATAACAAAATGCCTTGTGCCAAGCAATAGCAGATGCCATAGCTTAAATGCGGAGGACGGAATTAATAAGTATTTAATTACTATAAACGTGTAAGAAGTGTAGAGTATATGATAAAATATAAATTATATCGATGCTAAAATTCATCGTCGATTATCCAGATATCGATAACCGGATGACCGCCTATCCGAACTAATACGCCGCCTACTGTTAACAAGTAGACTTACTTCGACAGTCGAAATAAGAATATTTTTAAAACATTAGAAGTACTTCTTAGTACATAGTTTATGTGTATCTGTGCTAGTACGAGTACAATAGGCGTTGTTACAAGACTACTACTACTTTCTCTTTTTATTACCATTTGGATTAAAAAAATCATTGATATATGTATGTATGTATGGTCTTAATTTAGGTACTTATGGATTGATATGTATGGCAGAATTACCCGAAAATAATTATCTGAACACCCGTGTCCCACCACCCCTTAATTCGGATAATGACGGCCTACTGTACTTTTGTCGTACGAAATAATCAATAACGATATTTTTCCGGATGTATTGAATATCATTCGGCTCAAACAATCAATGTCACAAGAAAAAATATATACTATATTTTGAGAGAAAATGTAATGGATTTCTAAGTAATTCAAATATATTTTTTATAACTTTACCTCGCTCAAACTTTAAAAACGAGTAAATCTTCTAAAGTGGTACAATCAGTACATTTTTTTTTTTATTTTTTTTTTTTATAATTTATTTTCTTCCACAAATGTTCTTAAAAATTACATCAACAAGTGCCAAAGTAAACAGTCATATAGAAGACTGGAGCCAGAAACTAAGGTTAAAATAAGGCTTGATGTTTTCAAGTCACTAGGCTTCTCCTCCGATATTGCAATTTTTCTTACTCGCACTTCATTTAAATTGAAATTCACAAGTTAATCATAATTGTCATGCAGCTCACCAAAACAATGTTTTAGTACGTTAATACACTGGACCGCAAAGAAAACGGGTCGGTTAGAAAATCTTCAATAACTTGAAAACTACCTCACCTAGCTTTATGAAATAAAAACTCAATTAAAGAATATTTAATGTTATTTAACATAGTATATAAAACCTTTTTATTTACTTTAGATAATTGTGTAAGAAAACTGGCTATGAAGATAATGATTGTTTTTCAATTTAGTTCTAAAAAAAATCAAAGCATTTGTTTCGCATTTGTTTTAGTTTTGACATAAAAACTACAATAAATATCGTGTGTTTGTCATACAAAAATTGTATTCTGAAGTCATCATGTCGTTAATCCCTGAAGAATGCACCAGGATCCTGACAATGCTTGAAGATGGGCGCAGTCAGCGCAATACAGCGAGAACTGTTGGTGTGAGTCTTTCCACAGTTCAGCGGGTACTCCAGCGTTTCCATGAAACTGGATCCAACCTAAGAAGACCAGGAACAGGCCGAACGAGGTGCACGACTGCGCGGGAGGATCGCTATATGGTGTCAACAATTTTGAGAAATCGATTTCTTACGGCCGTTGAGGTAAAAAATCACCATTTACGAGCTGGAGGAAACTATCTGAGTACAGATACAGTAAGGCGACGTCTGGCTAAAGCAAATTTGAGACCATTAAGGCCTGCAAATGGCCCAAAATTAGAAAGACACCACTTAAATTCAAGGCTGAGTTACAGCAGAGAACACGAAACTTGGACTCTGGATGACTGGTCAAGTGTTATGTTTTCAGACGAGTCTAGATTCTGTTTATACAAGCACGATGGGAGGAAAAGAGTGTACCGAAGACCGGGAGAGCGCTATAACCAAGCTTGTATAGAAGAAAAAGTACCATATGGCGGTGGCTCTATACACGTGTGGGCTGGGATTTCTTCCGAAAGCCGTACTGAGCTAGTAGTGATAGAAAATGGCAGTTTAACAGCAGAACGATATGTGAATGAAATTCTTAATGACTATGTTGGTCCATTTTTAGTAGATATGGGCGAAAATGCTGTTTTATGCAAGACAACGCCCGCCCGCATACAGCTCAGATAGTGTTCGACTATTTTCACGAAGTAGGTATCACATGCATGGAGTGGCCAGCACGAAGCCCCGACTTAAACCCCATCGAACATGCATGGGACGAACTGGGACGACGTGTACGTCAACGGAATCCGCTGCCAATCACGCTGCGTGAATTGAAAGGAGCTTTGATCGAGGAATGGCAGAACATTCCGCAGCATCACCTCAAAAACCTTGTGGAAGGTATGCCGAATCGCATAGCCGCAGTTTTGCAAGCTCGTGGAGGCAACACGAAATACTAACATGCGTAAAAACGTCACATCTTTATACAATTCATATTTACGAAAATGTCAGAAAAACTACCCTTTTCATTCGTTTGACATTTATTGAAAATAGACAACTTTTAATTTGTATTTTTTTATATTCAATAAATTACAATTAAATAATCTTTAATTTAGTTTTTATTTCATAAAAATAAGTTAAGTAGTTTTCAAGATATTGACGATTTTCTAACCGACCCGTTTTCTTTGCATAGGTAGAATATGTATCTAAATATATTATGTATTACTTTAGTTAAAACAAAACTGTACTAAATATTATTTTGTATATTTAAAAAATCAAAATATGTATGTATTTATTTATAATAAGCATATATCAATTAATACATAATAATGTATCTGATACTCGTTCATTAAATATCAGATAGCATCACCCACACATATTGCTCAGATCTTACTGAGGTAGCTAAGGTATTCGTTTTATGGAATTTAGACACGAGACAAATATCCAGACAATGGAATCACCACCCTGAAACCAGCGCCATTCAGTCGGCTGCAAACTCGTCAAACTTTACTTTATACTTTATTTCAAAAGATTTTCAGTTTCCTCGTATGTTAATGCATGCAATCAGGAAGCAACAGTCTTTTTGCAATTTATGTTATTTTTGAAACTAACCTATGGAATATTTTATTAATTTTATTATAAGACGACCTTGGTAGCAAAAAAATCTTTTAATAAATTTGGTATTAAAAAAGTGAGTTTTACATACAGCGTATTGTTTACAAAGTCTAATAGTTGAGATGTCGTTAGTTTTTAATATCTATCAATTTATGCTGTTTAAGTATTATTGTTAAAATATACAGTTGCTTACTATTTCTTACTAGTTCACCGTGGATAAAAATAGGCTGAAAAAACTTTAAGCACGAAGTTAAGCTCTTTCCAATTCGATTAGGTTAGTTTTAGCGGCTCCTCCCCAGGTTGAGATGCAGTATGTAAGTAACAATTGCCATAGTGATTGGTAGATATTTATCATTAATTTCTTATTGGCCACCGCTCGAAGATTGCGAAAAACAAAAGTTAATTTTCGAATTTTTGCAGACAGACGAGCTATGTGCTCACTTAAATTGAGATTCTGGTCTATTCCTACTTCCAAATATTTGACAGACTTTACTTTCTTTATGGATAAACAATTGCACTCACTAAGTGGTAGGAAAGAGCATACATAACCCTTAATTTTCAGAGAATTGCTGTCATTTATACAACCTCTCTGAGTATAGGATATGAAATTACATAGAAATGTATAGAGAACACTGCGTTTGTTCGCACAATAAAAGATCGTATGTTTTAAAATTAGAGTGTTTTCTGGCATCGTCGGTGGACGTAGCTGAATGTCCTGCGGAGCGAGCAGCCAGGCGTAGGCGGACTGGCAAACAACTGCCGACTCACCGGCATTATAATGAAGTGAAAAACCAAGTATATAGCCTTTGAAATTTATTAAAAAGCTACATACACATGTATTTATAAAAAATATTTCTTATCAGATTGAACAAAATATTTTTATGTCTCATTTATTCTAGCATCACGTAAGTAAACATAATTACCTATATAACAGCTTTCGCCAGAGGCTTCGCCCGCGTGGTCCCTGGGGAAATGTATATTAGGATCAAAAGTATCCTATATTCTAAGTCAGCTAATACCCTTTCTGTATAAAAAAATCATCAAAATCCGTTCAGTAGTTTCTGTGTGATTGACGGACAAACATCTTAACACATTTATTTTAATATTAATAGGATATAAAAGCGAAAGATCTATTACTCACTCATAACGAAATCTCAGAAACTACAAGTGCTAGGAATTCCACATTTTTCATGCGGGTTCTTTTTAGGACGTAAGAAAATTTTTAGGATGGATGAATTTTTTTATGAAATTTTCTAATTTCTGGACTTAAAACTAGATCACGGCTAAAGACGGGAGGTTAGTAATAGTTTTTTCTTTCTTCAATATTTTTAAAATACAATACCTAGACGTTATTGGAGTAACACTCACTACCAGCGAAAGGAACAACTGCGTACGTACTGCGTAAATTAATCTATTGATTAAAACTTTTATGCATTGAGTGTAAAATCAATTGAGTAAAATTCAACAGCTCTCTTCTAAATGAGCTACCAGAGAACTTAAACAAACCATCGAATTCCGTCAGAATATGAAAATATGTAAAATTACATATTTTCATAATAAAAAAATGTAAAATATGTAAAATTACATATTTTCATAATCTGACGGAATTCGATGGTTTGTTTAAGTTCTCTGGTAGCTCATTTAGAAGAGAGCTGTTAGGTAGACAAAAAGTGCACGGAGTCAGAACTCGTGTTCAGCATCTGAGATCTTACTATTATTATAAAGACGAAAGATTGTAGGTTTAGATGTTTGTTGCTTCTTCAAACAAAAACGCATTAAAATACAATACGGATTTTAATGAAGTATGGTAAACGGATAATTCTAAGCCGGGATTAACATAAAAGCTACTTTTTATCCCACTAGACGGATAGTTCTTTAGCTGTAAAAGTCATTATTTAAACTGCGCCTATAAAGCTGCTGGGGGAGACTTCAATAAAGTATTTTTTTATACTTGATCAATCATGCATTCACTATGCTTTAATGGTAATCTGAAACAACGAAGGTACTGTAACGTCCGTGCACATTACTATAGGTAGGGTTTACTTTTCGGACGGTTTATGGTCAAGTGCTGGCCGTTAATATTTTAAATTATTACTTTTCGTATTCGAATTCGCGTGTTCGTGTTTTGCTGGTGAATAGTCTCCCTTTCTGATCGAGACCAGCTTAGCGTGAGCATCATAGTATTGGTTGTAAGTGATTAAATGTAATACCTACTAATTGAAAATAAATCAAGACTGAGGAGATCTACCAGTTTTTTCAATGCGCCACCCACCTCCACCATTAGAACTAAGTTGCCATAGTACCATAATACCCAGGCCCGGGACAATACTATATAAAATGTTAGTTTTCTACATTGACCCAACCGGTAATCGAACCCAGCGCTAACGTCACCTTAATATTAAGAGCTCCAAATAGCCATCAACCATCGATGAAGTACCAACAAGACATTTTGATTGACATCACAGCATTACGCCAGCCTCGTTGAATATTTTCCTGATAAATCTCACCGGTACCAATTAGCGAGTGAGATGTCACACGTGACATTGACGTATTCGTGTCCACCGCAGAAGGATAGTATAGGTTAATTAAACACACCCTCCGTCGCCGTGACGCGCTTTGACATTTGACAAATGGGCCCAAACTGGAGAGGCTCAAATAACATGCACTTAGTTTAATGGTTGAATTAAATCTTAATTCAGTTGGCGACAGAGATGTTGATGATTCTACAGCTATTTTATTATACCAGTGATAATTGTGCCAATGCTTGATTATTTTGAAGGTATTCCCATAACTCGTAATTATTAACATGATCCCTGATTAGCTATTATATTTGTCCTCGAACGAAAATTCTGAATATTTCAAATCGTTCGTATGAAAATGTGAAAATTATTTGTGTATAAAATTATCTGTAAACAGTGTCAGTTTCTCAGAGGGAGGAACATCATAAATTATCGAAAAAAATAAGTTTCTTAGGAGTCGTATTAGGATTTCGAAAATTTGGTTTTCGGAGAAATAGAATAGGACTTCAGCAGAGCGATTCTGTAAATTCGAACCCGAATTAGAATTCATTCATGTGTCCGAATTCACTACATTTAGTGAAGAAATTATATTCTGCATTAAAAACAAAATTTATTGATTATACGTATCTCAGATATTCTATTCCTATGTCATTTCGAAACTCACTTCACTTATGCCATGAAACGTTATTACCAATTCAAGATCGAGTGGATGTTGCTTTTTGAAATGGTCTTGGGGTCGATTCCTATCTCAGGGTGCCAGGGACCAAGTGGATTTTTTAAGCATTTTGTATTAAAAATAATTCGAATTCGAGTTTGGATTTTTACAAAATCGCAGGGCAGATGTCATATTACTTCATACAAGTTGTATAGGTAATGATGTAATCGGTGAGCAAAGCATATGAATGGACCATGATCCTTCACACGGGTTCAGTGCGGATTAATGGGTGTTCACGATTGCAGGTGTCGCAGGCTTAACGTGCCTTCCGAAGCACGCAGGAGCTCGAGCTCGTGATAGTAAATTTTCGGTCACCTATCCCATTAGGTATAGGCTCTTACAAAAATAACTTATCTTTTAAACCAATTACAGTTAAAAAAATATTAAAACCATAAAGTTTTACTTAATTTAGTTTTTCTTCAATTTTTTCTTTGTCTTAGTATTATATTAAATCCTATAATAACTAACATTTATGAAAAATTGTGAGAAGACATACGTGTATAACGAAAGTTTGCTTAAAGCCCCAGACCAATATTACCTTGAAAATTACTTAAATAAAGTGATTCTAATTAAATTCCCTACAGTGAACCAAATTGAGCTGAAACTGAATAAACTCATACATACACTGGTTTAGAACTTGTGTTATCTAGCGATTAAAACAACAACCAGGCGGTTGACCACCCAACTCAAAGCTACAGTAAAAGACATAACTAAAAGATAATTATTTTTTTACAATTAATGTGTTTATAGAGGAAAGTTACCGAATATGAAATGTAACCATTATCATATTTGCAAAAAAGACACAAACATTTACAATATTGCCCGACTTTCTCGATCGACGGTTTCGAGGTGTCGCCATGTCTTAGGTCCCGTTTTCTAGAATCATCTTTTTATAGTCTAATTTAAATAAACAAAAATAAATAATGTATTATATTGCAGTGTTGGCGCTTTGGATGTGTAAATAGGACGCTCTGACTGCATTAATAATCAGTACAATACAACAAAAACATCCTCTTACATCTATATTACTATTACAAAGAGAAAAGGTTTGATTGTTTGTTATCGATTTGAAAAATTCTTTCACTTACATGAAGCTACATCATATGCGGCTGACATGGGTAAATTATAGCATGCATTTACGCGGGTGAAGTCGCGGGAATGCAGCTAGTGTAACAAAGTAACGTAATATTATAGCTATATATAATTATAGCATATGCTATGACTTTGAAGTAGGCGATTGGGCCGCAGGTGATCTCCCGGTGTTATTAGACACCGTCCAACCCCTACTCTTTTGTTCCATTGACCCGAATACATTGAATACAAACATGGAGGCTATTCTAAAATAAACGTTAGCAATCGGATATTTAGGTACCTATTGCGTTTGTAAGTCGGTAAAAACAATGTTGGGTTATTCAAAAGTCATTTTATTCCACATATCCATAGTGTGGTGTATTGGATAGGTCTTTCAAAAACATTGTACAACGAAACAGGTTTGGGAAGGTCGTTTTTCAATTTAGTAACCTGTTTGTGACTTATTAAGCTTTAAAGAGCTAATTATTCGTTAGTCTCCCTCCTCTATCAACTAAATATTGGTAAAAATTCAAACGTTACGGCATTAGCCCTTACATATAACGAAAATAAAAGGAAAACTATCACACTTAAGATAGGTTAACAAGTTTATAAGTTTTAGTCGACCAATTGTATTTAACTCAAAATTTCGAACAATTCCTTAGAAAACAACAAACCTGTTTTTTTTTTTACTTTTTTAATGGATAATGGTATGGAACCCTTCGTGAGCGAGTCCGATTCACACTTGACTGGTTTTTAATAAATTCATTTAAATAAAGATAATTTTGATTTGGCATATTCCTCTAATCAGCCTTACTCTGCATTTTCAAAATTCATTGCACAAAAACCTTTCTGAAATAACTTGCTGTGTAACTACTATTACAAAATGTCAATACCCAAGTTATATCTTGTCACTTTGCATAGGAACCATATAACATCCAAGTTTTAAGGCAGTATTAAAAACCTATTACTTGCTAGTGAAATAAAAAAACTATAAAATGAAGGAAAAGGGTACAGTTATAATTTTCCAGTTCCGTCGACTCTCGAGAAGACGTTAAACAATTCACTGATTTGAAATACGTAACAGAACTTTATGAAGCGTAGAAAATAAAAATCTGCCAGTATAATGAACGCATGAAGTTTCGGACATAACCTTAACGAGCTAACACCACAAAAATTGTAATATGATGACATCTTTATAATACAATCATATACTCAATACCATACGAGAGTTGCCATTCGCTCTGTTTGCAAAAAAGCTGAAAAAATGGTTAGTAGAGAAAAGTTTTACTCTATTAACGAATATTTTGCTTGCATAATTTAAAGTGAACTTAAATACGAGTATATTAATGATAAAAGTATAGGCAAATTGTTCTGACATGAAGTGTATAATGTACTTATCTATTAAACAGTTTAATGATAGCGGACATATTTAATAAATTTTTAAGAAAAATAATAGTGATGTACATTTATAATTTTCATGACATATAAATTAATTGCTCTTTGTATAAATTTCTATATTCTGCGTGCCTAAAATTGGTGATAATAAATAAAAAACTGCTAATAAATTATATAGGTTATGTTATGACCTAATGTTAAGATCTAATGTATTATGACCATGTCACTTGCAGAATAAAATATTTTGTATTTGTATTTGTAACCAGGAGTGCAACCGCCTAACTCCTTGATTTTAACCATAGGATACGATATCTTAAATAAAACAATTTTGCACGTGTGTAGCGCGTTTTTATTTGATTTCATGACTCCTTATAAGAAAACGACAATCGACATCTTAGTCTTAAATGAACGGAAACTGTAAAGGGTTCGAAAGCTCATGAAATCAAATATAAACGCGCTACACCTGTTCGAATAGCTTTATCTAATGAGTAGTGCGCGTGAAAATATTATAAGAAAACAATATAAAAATTTGCTTTTTTATTTAATGATTTGTAATCAATGACCTAACATTGATTCAATTTGAAGTGATTATTTTACATAACCGACCCCCCAGGATGATCCAAGGAAGGATCAACGACATAAAGGAAAAAAGGGAAGTCACAAAAAAATTCCGGTTTCAGTAGGCCCGAAACAATAACAATAAAATCCTGTGATAGATCTATTAACAGAAATGGTGGCCACGATACCTCAATGACAGCGAGCGTACGGCCCACAATAGCACTTTTTTAACCCTCCGCGGCATTCGAGCGACGCGGATAATTTGTGCAGAATGTCGAATAAGGGTGGGCTATAACTTGACTTTAACTCAAAATAAATGATGCAATTAAAAAATAAGTCAAAATTAAATGATTTTTAAATCAAACTTAACTTTCAAATAAATATTATCTTGACCTTATATGAAGGAGATAGCGAGAATTTTAAATTTGTACGTTTGTGGAGAATAATTTCTAGAATCACGTGTACCTCTTTGAAAAAATCTTTTACCATTATAAATTACATTATACATTATATTATAGACAAATAATATATAATCATGTTCCAATTGCTAGACTACAGGCCTTCGGTATGGATGGAATCGAAACGAATCATTATCTTGTACAGAATTTAATCGATGGTAAAACACTATTGACTTCGTGAATTCCCAGAAATAGTTATTAATTTTCTAGGTAGTAAAAGTATGTTGTCTACCTTAGGGTCGGCGCGGTACAATCGACGCTCCAATCATTCCAATCAGTTTTCCAATCAGTCGGCCCTCGGATGCGCCCTCAGACGCAATATTCGCTGTAACGCATTTTATTCAATATTCTATTTGCTTTTCAACACGTTTTCAAATCGGTTTATCACTAGACGATGGGAAAATTCATAACAAATAACATGATAAAAACTTGAAAGATTTTTATTATAAGTATATCAACAAAATAGCGTAATTTTTTACATAATCGTTGCGAAAGTAGAAAAATTGCTTTGCGATAACTTATTACAATATAAATGTTCCTTTAATTTTTCTCGTTTAAAGAGTTGTTCCTGGAATAGACGGTTGGTAGTATTAGGGGAGATTCAGGAACCGCAGGAAAATGAAGTGAGCCTCGAACACCACTCAGACGATTACAGAGAGCGAGTCAGCCTGTGGTTACCCTTTGACGTGGATAAGCCCCCCGTATTAGCGAGAATTAAAAAAATATTAACCTTTTTCTTTGATGTGGAGCTTGAAAGTCCCGTGTAAGATTTTAGAGTGCTTATGTAAACTCCCGACAGAAGAATGAGGACATTTTATATTTAAATTAAAAGTGAGTGAGGGCGTTAAAACACATATTGAAATATGTACATTTTTTTAGCACGAACCAAAAAATTACAATAATATAACCTCAACTCATTGGTCCCATTCCCACTGTATTTACTGAGTTATGTGATGGGAATACCAACTTTCAATTGTTTTTGTATGAAGTATCATCCAAATATCCTGTAATTGAAAATGAGAAAACTACATGAAGCCCCGGTGACATTTTGTTATTATGCCCTTTTGTCACCACGCTTTACAATTAGGTTGCATCCATAGAAATAATAACGTGACAGAAACAAGTCACGGTCACAAAAATCACCGACACGAGCGTAGTCATAGGTTAAGCGCACACTTGTGACATTGCATCTTGACTTTTTGTCTCTCCTGTCACCGTGCTTCACTAACCTTGCTACAAAATAGTTTTGGACGTGCAATGCGCCATCCCCTGTCCCTATCTATCTCATTGACGGACGCGTTAACTTCGTCTTGTTTTCTCTTTTGTCTTTGTCACCTTTTAGTAATAAGTAACACTGAATAGCTGTCTCACTACATAGAAAATAAATTGCAAAAAGAAATCGCACTGATATCAATCTGACACGGCAATAAGTCCTATTATATTTCTCGGAGAACAGAAACCAATCTCCTTATGCCTGCGGTTGAAAAAAACATTCCTTTAATGTGCTCCGAAACTCGGAGACCTACTTCAAAACACGCAAAATATGATGACTGTACTTATCTCCAGGGATTTGCCACCCAGTTTCCAGTTGATCTTAAATAACAAACAATATAAGCCGTAAAGTAACAAGCTTAGAGTAGATATTTGATTACCCACCAGTTCCCAATAAAGCCGGTATATCTAGAATTAGGTCGATATCACACAGGTGGTGCAGCTCTTGACGTTATGATAAATGGCTTTATGTGGGATTTGTGGAGTACGCTGCTTACATTATTTATAACGATTTTCGATACGAGCTAATAAATAAAAAACATCTAAGAAAACTTCCCGATATATTACAAATCGGTACAAATCGAAATTATCATTTCTTACGCTCAACTGAATCACATTTGTGATGCACTAACATACACAAAATAATATAAATCTCTGCCATAGAAAATTGCTGTGCCGTATATTCCTGTATTGAATAAAAGAACAATTGGTTTGAAAAGGCTTTGTTTGCATGAGTAAGCAAACATTTTGTTTCAAATATTACACCACGTTTTTGTGTACATTCTTTACGCACCTTTAAATTAAAAGCAAATTAGTACATTACATTTTAACAATAGCCATCTCATTATAATTTTACGCCAATAATGTAGTGCCACTTTGCAATACAAAACCAATTTATATTGCCTGGAATATCAGAGGAATTATTTATCTTTGTAATCAAAATTAATTGACATATAATAAATTGAATTGGTTGATTAACTGATAGGCCAAAAGGTATCAACAAAAGGTAAAAATAAAATTACCTAAATCATCATTGTTTAATGTCTCCACTGGACAGACTTTCCGGTGGAAAGAGAAACACAGGAAGGATGGGGTTATGGCCCACGCGGGTGCGGATTAGCGGGTGCTATCGACTCCTAATTCATTATTTACAAAGTACCAGTGTACTATCAGTTAACCGTTGAGGTTTTTATTTTACTATCACAGTAAAAACGATATCTACAGCGTGTTTGGTAATACCTGTATAAACCCGAATATGGCACATACGGTATGATGAATAGAACCCAGAAAAATGATCACTAAGTCTGAAACCCGGCACATGACTTAGATATTTAGCTTTTTTTTTTCGAAGTAAAACTGTACGCTGACAACCCTAAAAACAGCTGTTGTTCTAGGAAACGAGAGAGAGTGAGAGTTAATGAGAGAGAGAGAGCGAGTACGCCGGGACGGCACGTATAAGCTTTCAGGGTTGTAGCATATTAATTGAAAACAAATTGTTCAAATATTTGTATGAAGATCTCAATTTACGTGAAATTCATTTTTGACATATTAATTGTGTTCTTTGTGCTAGGTTGTATGGCCATGTTTCGGGATTATACATGTATTACCAAACATCCTGTATATGTTCACTCCGTATCCCTTGCGGGGCAGGCAGAGAGGATCGAACGCCACAAAGTACGATCCTTACATACCTACATCTTTCGCCTCGTCCACGTTCATAACTCTTTTCACACATACTCGCCGGTTTGTAGGGCTTCTAGCAGCGCGCGATTGATTTGATATTCTTATTATTATAAAAAAAATACTGTTATTTAATATACTAGTTACAAAAAAAAAATCCCTCCTTTCGGTCAACCAAGAAGGCTGAAAGCACAGATATTATTCAAAACGGAAAGAAACAGATAATCTGATTTGAAATGTGAAACCGAATCCCTGTTATGCTCGCCCGGGAAGCGCCTAACGCGCTTATAATAAGGAGAATGACGAGGCTAAGAAAAATCATTAGGGGCCTAGTTAATCCAAATTAAGTGGGGATTCGCCAGTCACTCTGCAGAATCTTGAAAGAAGCTTGTTCCTTCGAAAATTTAAGACGAACGGGGAAAAACACTTAGTAACGGCGTGAAATTTTGTGAAATCTTTATTTAAAATACGCTTGCCTATATATTTTAATTGTCTATACTAGCTATACTCTGCGGCCCGTGAGTCATGTTATTATTGGACATATTATTACTTATGTTAATGGCCCAGTTGTACTTAGTCGCAAGCATTAGCTTAATAGTTTTCATAGTTCCAAAAATCGCATTTAGGCGAATAAAAATAAATTTATTATTTTTTTTAATTGAAAATTCTTTTATTTACCTTGTGTGCTATTACTTTTGCCTTTTTTTTATTTGTTACTGAAATAAATAAGTTTATCAATGGCAGCAATTAATGAAATCAATGATGAATCAAATACAATGACCTAAAAACGCCCTCATCTAGAAATATAACGAACACTTAATTACGAATCGAGTCTTAAAGATTCATTTCCGTCTAGACAATGTAAGAGCCATGTTTTTCAAGCACCAATATAGCTAGTTTTTTATTTGAAAATATTTACGTTTTACCCTCTGTACTACACAGTAATAGAGTCTATATTTGCACGTTCGCCGTAAGTGACAACTGTAAATGTGTTTTTGCAAATACAAGTTCCTTGTTGTGAGTCCGTCTAGTATCTACGTGACTTTACTTAATGACGCCTCTTGCTTCTCGAACTGTACGCCTTATAGAAGTATTAAACTAGAGTACAAAAGTAAATAAAAATGTAATGCGGTCAAAAAAGTTTCAAGAAACAGTCGTCGAACGCTCAGAATAATAACGTAGCGCTCACATGTCATAGAGTTTCAAAAATGGTTTCAAACCTATAATACTTATTCAAGTAGATTTTATTTGATCGAACCATTATGCTTTACATAGGTCACACTAAAGGTTTCTGGAATTGGCCACTTACATTACATAAACAATATTTAAAAAGTTATAGTAGGTGTATTTCAAAATGGAACTCTTTAGCCGTAGAATACAATTTGTCACCTGAGTGTCAATCGTTTTTACATTGTAGCGTAGTTTTAAAGGTGATTCATGATGAAATTCGTGAAAATAATGGTAAACGCCGTATCGTTTTGCACCAGAATAGAGCAAGTTTCCACATAGATCCAGTTCATATTTCAAAACTTTACTATCCTTCTTGATAATTTTATCATCCTTCGGATCTACATATAAATCCTGTGTTTTATCATAATCCTGCGACATATCCATAAAACCACTGAAAGTAGAGAATTGAGATAAGTATAGGATTTGATGAAATGGGACAATATTATTAAGATAAATAAAATAAAACATAAATATGTATTAGGAATATAAGAAGGAGTAGAATAAGAACAATGTACCAGAATTAAGTAAAATTGGAATAGAAATAAGAATAACCCATAGTGTGTAATTAAATAAGTAAAACGAATAAAATTGTAATAAACTATAATTGTAAGCAAAAGAAAACATGTAAATATAATATAAATATAAGGAAATTTTAAAGAAAACAAGAAAGTTAAAACTTCAATACAGACTACCCGCGTATGTAAATTCTATAGTAATATGAAAATTAATAAATAAAGAAATTAGTTAGTTCGACAGAATAGGAAGGGTGATCCCGACGGGAAAGGAATGATAGAGAGAAAGAATATAAGAAAGACCAAATATGAGGATTGTAACATAGTGCACAAGCGAAAACTGGAATGGAAGAGAAAAGTACATAAGGGCCTGTTATTGAATGGAGATACGATAGGAAACTCGGCCACGTATTGTAAGGTCGGGCAGTTAAAAAAAAACAGAGACTAATGTAAATGCAGACTGTGAATGCAGATCATTCATTGATCTAGCCCGGCCACATCATTATGTGGGCAGCAAATACGACCATTTTATGAAATGGCCGACCGCATCATGAAGTTTGAAGTTATCAATTTGACGATCTGGCAACGACATATACAACGTGTAACATAATTAACGCACATCCTGAAAGTAGTTTGTTTAAAGTCAAATACTGATGGGATTTCAACAACTTCTAATGTAGATAATTTGTTTTAAATGTAGATAAAATATGTAACACAAATCAACATGACATGTGTAACAAACATAACAAGTTGTAGTGGATGATTATTTTATCGCAATTTAAGTTTATCGAATTTTTAATTTCACATGCGATGATTCTTCGTTATACTAACGTACAGTAAATACATCGAAATATTTAATGGTTAGGCACAATGTGGTGTGGTGTTCCCCGTGTGATATGTGATCTCAAGACTATGCTAGCCGATAATCATAATAAATATGAATCATTATTATTGTCTAAACGTAAACGTACTCTCGAAACAGGATAATAATTCATGTCGAGAATCTTTATTACTAGGTCATTGTGGTATTTCACTCTAGGTACACAGATTTTTAGTTACAGGCTTATCCGCAATTTTGGCGTCATTGTGTGCATTTGCTTGCGCATGCATAGTAAGAGACAGTATGTTTTTTGAATAACGAAATAAAAATAAGTAGAGTGGATTTTTTTGGATTTTGCATGGAGAATAGAATAATCAATTTCAATATTAAGAGTTATTTAAAATAATTATAAAATAAGAACATAACATTATAATCAGATGGAATTCCGCGATCATCTCTCTATTACTAATCTCAAACCTTGCATTCGAGCTTCTGTTTACAACATTATTGTTACTCCTTCATTTGATATTGCAACTTTTCATATAAATTACTTTGCAAATTATTAAGTATTATACTATAAATTTCGTAACGTTTTAGGAAAACATGAGATAGGATACTTCATGTGCTATTAAACTGTGATGATGAATCCTGCCAAGCAAGTGGCCGGTAGCATAAAAATGACAAATATTTATCCATACGTAATCTTAATGTTGTCCAGTAAACCTTTACAAAATAGACTATTTTATACAGATATAATTTATGCTATGTTTACTAGCGGTTATCATGCGACTTCGGCCTCGTAAATTAAATCCTGTTTCAACCATGGTGTAGCTTCCTGTAGAATTTTTTTTTTAATCGATGAAGTAGTTCCGGAGGCTTTACGACGCAAACAATTAAATCTCTCCTCTTTATACCGTCAATCAAGATTAACTTCGATATGCAGATTAGTTTAATTCGTTTTCGATAATTAACCAGTAAAAAATCAAACAATAAAGTTTTAAATAGCTGTGCGGTAATTCCAGAGAGACACCTCCTCCATAGCTAACTTAAAAAAAAAAAATTTCTGGTGTTATAAATGATAATTGTATTTAAAAAATCAATTATCGCCATTTTTTATTAGCTAAGCTTTGTTTTTTTTGTTTTTTTTTTTATTAGATATTCGATGGTTTCTTTTTTAATTGTGTTACTGTGTGTTATAGTACCAAAATTATTCTTCATATAGTCATAATCAATGACTATATGAAGAATAATTTTGGTACCTGTTAAAATGTCTTTAGTAATTTCATTGCGGGAAAAGTTTTTAATGTGTCAAATACAGCAAAGCAATGGAATCGCTGTTGCGGAAACAAAACATTTTGATGTATAGAAATTTCTGATAACACTGGCATATTCGTTATCGGAACGACATACATTTCTGCATCAATGAATTCCTCCTTCTTCAATGTTTTGTGAAATATACAACGTTATCTTATAAAATAATAAACGTTGTAAGACTATGCATGTACATACGGTTGCACGTTTAGCTACCACAATATCTTTCGTAAGTGATTTTGCACTCTAGCCTCAATATATTAAAGTTTAAAATCAAGAGGCGATATTTTGCTGATTTGTAGACCTAATGTGCTGTTGATTATATTTTCTCAAAACACCTGAATCTATACATTCATAGTATAAAACAAAGTAGCTTACCGGTGTCAGTATGCTGAGATCTATTGAACCACACAACGGAATTTAATGCGGTCTTCATCAATACACAGAGTGATTCAAGAGGAAGGTTAATGTATAACAAAGGACAACGCGAAGCCGCTGGCGGTTCGCTATTAAAAAAAAAGAAATCAATTAAATCCCTCTTATAGTGCAGTCCCAAGCTGGAGATTGGCCATCACCTGAACAATCTTCAGCTTCACTCTATCGGTTGATGGTCGAATCAACTCATACCGCTGACGTAAGTTTATGAGCCATGAGGTTTTATATTTGGGCGTTTTCAGCATCATTTAATTATCCCCTGTATTATTCGTAAAGAAGAGGGCGTATTCTTTATTACAGATTAAGTGGCTGACGTATTCAAATTTCTACTGCTTGATATTTTTTAGAATTTGTATCACCTCGTTAAGGCTCTGCAAAACCATCTTATATTCAACGTGTCACAATTCATGATACTTTCAGTATTCTTCTGCCCGCGTAACATGACGAACTAGAGACACTCGAGAAAAGCTCAAGGGATTGAGAAAAGTGTCAAGACTAATATATCACTCTAGATCTCGTTCTGGCTCGTTTCTCGTGTCTCTCAAGTTAGTCATGCTACGTGGGCGGTATACCCATATTTTCAAGGCTTGGTCATATTCACACATGTTCCAAAGTTTATCACTGTGCGCAAGGATGGAGTATCAACGTGGCAAGCTTGTATTACTTTATTAATCCATATGTCAAAGGAAAGGAGTACTAGCAATAATTAAAAATAATAAGTTACTGCTTCTTGCTACTCCTTAACTTCTTTTGTACTAGTTGTATATCAACGTTAGCTTTAACTTACAGGTAATTATTCAAATCCTTTTTGAAGTAATCTTGGGAGATCAACAATTTAAACAAGTATGTAAATGTATTTTTTTTGTCTTTGTCCAACCATTAAACCGCAAAAATATATGTCGCATCATCATTACGAAGATCGTTTGATTTAGTTTCTTTTATTTTAATTGCTAGTTACTCGATTACTTAATTACTCGATTGTAAAGAGAGCGTGATCATCGATACTTTTAATTTTATTAGAATGGTGACACTGACTTTGACAGTTCGTTAATAAAAACCAAATTGCCGCCATTTTGGCACACATTCTGTTTCCAAACGCCGAGGAGTAAAGACATCAGATGACATCACGCTCATCTCGTTCTATTTTCGTAAGAAAAGTGATAAAATAGAACAAGTCCACGTTGGTATACACATCTGCAGTGTTATTTTAAAGATAGTCCCCTGATATGGACAATCTATTTGGGCTTCGTCATAGCCCCTTCGGACTACCCGCCGTTATATATATACCGACCCTATCATGAAAATTCATTGACCAACAGGAAGCTACGTCATACGCAGGCGATGTCGAGAGAAAATAGTTAGTATATCTACATAACAGCTAGTAAACTATTACAATATCTGTATCAGTACCGTTGGTAAAAGTTGACTGATGGTGTTCTAACTTTATTGGCAATTTATTTAGATATTTTATTGCATAATTATATTTATAATTTATCCTATCAATAGTAGGTATATAAATTAAGACACCGACAAACAGCCCGACGCTTATCCCGTTATGAGAAGTCTTAATACCTTGAGAATAAAATCTGAAAGCGGAATGGAATACAATAAACGTGATCATAAAGTTTATTTGAAACCATAAACGCCTCGTTACATGACTCTTTGAGTACGAAACGAAATAAAAATTAAGTCTCATTTATTACTGTCGGATCGCCATAATTTATTTAACAAGTAATTATGTAGGTGCGTTAATGTATGCACCTACATATGCCCTCACCTCACTAGCCCAAACCGCAACACAGCGACGTCGTTAAAATTTCAACTGGATATAATTTTCTGCATATGACAGGCATATTCGGAAACCTTCCATTACACAAATTTCGTCTTTATTTATATATTAAATAAGAGTATCTAATGTTACTTTAATATTTGCATGGTTGACAAACGATTATGGGTACAGTTCAGACATTTTGTTCATTAAATTTTCTGGAGGTTCATTATAAAAACATAGTGTGTTGTTAATCACATCATCACCAGCCCTTTTACGTCCCCACTGCAGGGGCTCAGGCCTTCCTTATGGATGGTTAAGGAGGATGGGCCATGACCCTCCACGCTGGCCCAATGCGGATAGGAGGGTATTAACGACTGCAAATGCAGCCGGGACCAACGGCTTAACGTGCCTTCCGAAGCACGGAGTAGCTCGAGATAATAATATTTTGGTCACCCATCCCGTGACCGACCCTTGCGAAAGTTGCTTAACGACTACGATCGCGGGCCGCGGCGCTTATCCACTACGCCACCGAGCTACTCCTTGGTTAGCTAGTGTTGTTAATAAGGATTGCTAAATAACCCATCACCGGATAAAAACAACAATCCATTTAAGGACTTGATCGTCAATATTCTTAATTCAATGTCTCACATTGTAAAAAAATAATCTATAAGAAAACAGACAAAAGCTTCTTGATTTGACTCTCTATTTTATTTCATACAACGTCACTTATCTTTACAACTTTTCATTGAAAAATTACAGCACGTAATTCATAACGACCAAGAATCGAACCAAGAATCAAACCAAGAATCGGCGTGCAAGCCACTTGACTACGGAAATTGTTAGGAGGTTCATAAGGTGTATAAAAATATATATTATATTGAACAAAATTATTTCTACATTTTCATTCTGATCGTATTGCTTTTTTATTTATTTTTTCAATCTCAAATGTTAACTTTTTCAAATAAAATAAGATTTTTATTAATTGTTCGAATTTCGTAACTAAATGTTCAGCGCTTAGAGCAGTCAATGCTATAAAGATGTGTTTACGAGCATATAAAATACGAATAGAGTTTCTTTCCAAACTATAAATTATGTATTATGATTTAACCCGAAGAAGGGAATACTCTAATACTAGTATCTATAGTACAGTATAACTCAAGTAATTACTTCTTGAGTACAAGTAATAACTTCAACAAATATTTTTAACAAATAAACAAAAATTTGAATAAATTAAGAACTCTCAAGAGTTAGAATACTATTTATTATTAGCTATTAACAGGTACGAGTATTGAAATAACACCTTGTTGTTGTTCACTTTGGTTTCGGCGTAAAACTGCTTTAGTTGTAAACATTGCTTAACAATTTCCCTTGTCTCAATTAGTTATACTTACAATAACAGACTCGTTTCCTTAAACATCATTTTTACAGTACACATTAGAGCTAGGTATGTCATATCGTGGTTCGCACGTCGCCAGGAGGCCTACTGTGGGTATCCGTGAGACCCACCTGGCATCACAGACGGCACCGCCGGCCACGGTGACCTAATAATACCTCTAACTGTGTCAAATCGCCGTAAATATAAATATTTCCTAGTTTCATTTCCAGTTTATGTCTACCCCCCACACGCATAGCACGACAAACTCGAGATCCTATTGTCTGCAGTCAGCACCCAACTTTTCTCTGGTGCGCTCATACGATATCTCACTCTCAACAGAGAAAAGTGACGTTTGGTGTAGCGTTTCTTGAGTTCACCATTCTACGCGTGAAAAATGACAGTGGAACTGGGGTATGGTTCAAAAGGTTTTCGAACTTCTTAAATCTCGAACTAATTAATGGTTGTTACCCAAGGCCGAGATAAAATATTTATTAAATTTTAGTCATTAGTAAGCTTAAAGCATTTGCCTAATGTTTAAAGTTATTAGATAATAAATTACGATGTATAGGCAGGCGACGCAGCAGATTGTAAGGACAAAGAGACCAGACAGATGGCACTGCCGACCGTCTGTGGATTTAAAAATTCTAATTTCAATTCACCGCCGAGTGTCTCTGAACGTTTTTATTAACAAGCTTCATTTGTACGAGGCAACTCGATTTGCATCTGTCTCCGTCAGTGTGTACTATAATTTGTATACGTATGCCGTAATATAATCAGTCCGCTGTAGTTTGCCTATAAGAATTTTGGGTTCAAAATGTAGTTGTAAATAATCCTTTAACTACTCGTACATTTTAAATTATGCACACAGATGGCAAAACATGATATTGCTTTACATATTCAAAACTTTTTACAATTATATATTCACGTCTGATTCTCACAGACGTCACTAGGTAAATTAATTCCATCTATTTAATAATCCACATGTTTGTTGTAAAAAAATACTTGCGATAAGAGGTAATCTGTTAGCAGTTTATTTCCCGTGGGTGCCGGCTGCGTAAATATTTGAGAGGGGCCGCTATGTGGCGCTGTTCACGAGTAGCCTGCCACTGCCGCTGTAGTAATGAAAATACATACTACATAATAAAAAGAACAAACGTACCCACACATATTAGAATAAAGAAAAAAATATATGATAGGAACGGTTTGATAGATGATCTCTTCATTGATCCGCTTAATATTTGTGTTCGGTTTGCTGTTCTTTTAGAGACTGTGTAACCAAACTATTGTATCTAATGAGTGTGATTCGTGAATACAATAAAACCATAAATTAAACCGTTTTTGTGTAATTATATGGCACACTTAATAGAGACCAGCCCTGCTATTCTGTAAAAATCCAAACCCGAATTCGCATTCACTCAGGTGTCCGAATTTACTTCAAAAAGCGGCATCCGCTCAATCTTGAATTGGTAATGACGTTTCGTGGCATAACTGAAGTGAGATTCTAAATTACATTGAAATAGAATATCTGAGACACGTATATTCGATTCAATTTTGTTTTGTATTTTTATATAAATGGAATCAATAGAATTCTGTACTAAATCACGTAATACGGACTTATGAGGGAATTCGAATTCGAGTCAGGATTTTTACCGAATCGCAGGACAGATAACAAACCAAAAACTACTTGATTTTAGAGAATTTTCCGTTTTATCATGCATCGTGTGTGTGCACGATATGAAAAATAACGTGAATATTTAAGTTATCTAATGTAAAACCCTTTGAGAGTACATTTATTAAATCGTCCCATGTCTAACATTTATAGCGGGGACAGCAAACAAAGAACAATTTGTCGGAAAGTGGCGGACGCGGTCAGTCCGCTTCGGTGACCAATATCTTATTGTGGCGACCGGTCGCGCCTCATTGAATCTCTATTTGAAAACTAAAAGACGATATATTGGCTTTTCGTGCTCTATCTACGGATTACTCCATCAGATTGTTTTCTTTTTTGAGATTAATATTAAGAAAAGAAAAGTAGCTTTTTAAAGTATTAAACGCTTACGCTATTGAGTGAGATGGACACTATATGTCAACAAAAATTTGAGCTTTGAATATGAACTTTTATTTTGTCAATTACACACAAGTTGAAAAAATTAATCAAGTAATCTACATTCTAATTATATGTAATCGGGTCTTGTTCGTGCATTTTTTTAAACTATTAATTTACCTCGACGTTTCGGCTACGTTACAGCAGCCGTGGTCACGAGGAGACTGGAACTGGCGGGCGTCGTCTTCTGATTTTAGTTGAGGCGTGAGGGTAATCCGGTAATAATGTTTTTAACAGATTTTCAGATGTACCCTACACTTGATTTTATTATACATAAAGGTGGCGACACACTGCACTTACGGTATCCGAGAATATTGTTCGTGGTTGTTTGCGATCGCGACACTTACACATTTTTATAACCGGATTCCACATTGGTGAGAGTCTCATCATTATCATCAACACCTACGTTCTGTGGAGTCAATGACAAACGGGTGACATTTACTGAGAAGAACTGGCAAAATTATCAGCAAGTGCTACTTTTTATCCATTTTTATTTCATACAGAAAAGTCCAATTGAAAAATGGCTTCATTAAAACTAATTTTCCACCCGCGGCTTTGCTTGGTATTTCTTATCTCTCACCCCCTCAGTTATCCCCCTCAGCTGTTGGAAATATTTGTAAATCCTCATTCTCAAATCTTGTTAGCTATTAGTGTATCAAATATCAGCTCCATCTCCCCGCTTCTTACATCTATAAGCTAGAAACTCGGGTAAATGAGAAACCACTGTAAGAGAAAAAAAGTACAGAGCGCTTTTCTTCATCTTTTTTACTGCGCACTGACAAGGAGTTGAACTCCCTGCCGGCGTCTATATTCCCGAGTATATAACCTAGACCTATTTAAGGCAAGAGTGAATAGGTTCCTTCTAGGCGAGCTCCTCCCACCGTAGATCTCATCTTAGGCTAGATTGAGGTCAAGAGTGAGCCCAATGTAAATAAATTAAAAAAAAAAAAGTTGTGGTCCTTTGAAATCTCTCTTATCCAGGTCCCACTATATAGCACTTTTGGAAACTGACTATGCATGTCCTCATGGAACTGAAGTCACTGCGACCCAAAAGATCTATTGTGACTTGCCGCCAAAATGTACAACAAGACAAGAAACTAATCCTAGGATTTCGTTTTATTGCTTTTGAGCTACGAAACTCTACAACACAAGTATAGTGAACATCGTGAACGCCAAGGAATCAAAAATTTCTTGTGACTACTTCACATTAGATCTAGTTTAGTGTACAGAGATATAAATAGACATTTTTATATGTATTGGCTAATACCACTTAACATCATCTAAATCTCACCCTCTCCCTCTAGTGGTCAATCGATTTTCCGGACAGGCTTTTACTACGCCTCCAATATATCAAAACTAACTTTTGTATCAATAGCAAAGGGGATGGATCGGGAACTTCGTAAAGTAGTATAAGTTTTTGGTAGATTGCAAGACATTTTGTATTGAACTTTCTACTTTCTTTAGAAATAAACAGGCTTCTCACAAATTTTAATCGATGTCCTTATATTATATTTGATTAATTTTAAATTTACAATGCTATATCAAAATTTTTATCTTAAGAAAAATGCTAAATATCACCAGTCTCAGGTGGAAGAGATTGAGCTACTCATAACCTAACTAACGAATTTTCACTACTGAAGACCGTGTTCTCATCAATATTTAGGCAATTTCTATAAACTGTCTGTGTTTAAAATCACTTTTAAATTGCAAAATTATCGCATATGCAGACGACACAGTACTTCTTGTACACGGGAGGGATTTTAAAGAAGCTAAGAGCTGTGCTGAGATTGCTTTGAGAAGGGCTAGGAAATGATTGAATAGCAATCTCTTAACGTTAAACGTTGACAAAACTAAACATCTAACATTTTGTCATCGTGATAGCTGCCTTCCTCATGATGGACTCAACATCAAAGTCTACAGTTGTACAGATGAGTCAAAACGCTCCTGTTCTCCCCCTAACACAACGAATATCAAATACTTGGGTTTCACAGTTGACACAAAAATATGACAGGTCATTTAAAATAAGAAAACTTAAGTCCATATTTCAAAAATCTCAGAAGGGCCGATACATTATTGACTGTCTACTATAGTCTTGCTCAGAGCATGTTTCAATACTGTATTGTTGCTTGGGGAGGTATTGGTATATCTGGTCTCCGCCCTCTTGAGATGGCTCAAAGAGCTATTTTAAAGATAATGTTGGGTAAACCCAGAAAATATAGCATTCTCTTCTGATGATAATGATAACGCTTATGATTACTACTATTATTATTTTGATTACTATTAAATATTCAAAATTCATTAAATGTTGGAAAAGTCATGATTTTTACGTAGCCGTATTGCAATGGTTTGTCATATGAAGAAAATAATTTACGATACAAACTGAATATAACATTGCACACTTTATGCAATACTGCAAAGTTTCATGTCATTGACACTAACAAGTATGTTAGAAAATTATATTTGACCAAAGATAAATATTATTATCTTTTCAATTATTATAAAAGACAGATAGCTATTTCGCTAATATATTTGATTTTGTATATCAGCCAAAAATTTGGCTAACCAGATTGCTCCTATTGAGATTGTGGTATTTTTCCTGAGCTCATGAAATATAGTAAAATTATTCCTTTACATAAATCGAGTAGCACATCTGACTCTACTAACTTTAGACCTATTTCCATGCTACCTACGTTTAGTAAGATTTTTGAAAAAAACATGTTAGATCAAATACAAACATATTTTACAAGAATAGCCTTATGAATCGACAATGATTTGGTCTTACAAGGGGTCGCTCAACAATCGAAGCCGGTGTCGGGACAATACAAGAAATTTTTAATGCCTGGGAGGATTTAAACTCACTGGGAGGATGTAAACTCATTGGAGTTTACTGTCTCATACTTGACTTGACTGACAGAGTGCAGAGGGTTGATATCAATGGCAAAAGATCCCCTAGATCGAAAGTTAAGATGGGTGTTCCACAGGGCACAATACTTGGTCCTTTCTTGTTTTTAATTTACATAAATGAATAGCCTTATTTCGTAAGGGATAATCACTAAATAGTGTTGTTTGCGGATGACACTTCACTTTTCTTTAAAATTAAAAGATGACCTACCTCTAAATAACGGTGTGAACAATGCTATCGCTAAAGTAGTACATTGGTTTAATGTAAATAATCTTCTCCTTAATAAAGGAAAAATAAATGCCTAAAATTTGTACTACCTAATGTTAAAAAAGTAGATATAAATGTGAATATAAAAGATAAGAACATGGGTCTTGTGGATGCCACAGTATTTTTAGGAATAACATTAGATTCTAAACTACTCGTATAGTGGGCCACATGTTAATAAATTGTCCAATAGACTTAGCTTTGCAGCATATGCCATAATGAAGATACGTAAATTAACTGACGTAGATACTGCCAGATTAGTATACTTCAGTTACTTCCATAGCGTAAAGTCGTACGGAATCCTATTGTGTGGAAATGCTGCCGACATACAAATTATTTTTGTGCTTCAAAAAAGAGCAATTAGATCAGTTAATAATCTTAGGAGAAGGGACTCTTTATGGCAGAAAGTTAAGTAAATTGACATAATGACTGTTGCTTCTCAATACATATACGAGAATTTAATGTACGTTCGTAAAAATATTAGTTTGTTTTCTATAAAAAGTGATGTACACGATTTTAATTCTAAGAATAAAAATAAATTAACGGTGCCTGTCACTACATTGCAAAAAGTTAATAACTCTGGGGTCTTTGTGTGCGCTACTACAATAAGGTCCCAAGCAAAATACAACAATTAGATATCATGCAGTTTAAGTTTATTATTTAAAAATACTTATTACAAGTACAACCATTTAGACGCCATTTAAATGTGAAATGTTAAGGGCAGTAGGCAAGCTGCAAGCTGGGGCTACTCAACGGAGTATTGCTGAGGACATCGGAACAAAACAAAACGTGATATCACGGTTATGGTCACGTTATCGTGCTACTGGTGAAGTGGCTGAAAGACACCTAGGCGGGAAGCGCATAACCACCCAACGACAAGACCGATTTTTACAAATTGCTACGAGAAGGCAACCAAATGTTACAGCCATGCAGTTGGTTCAAAGGCTCCAGTCAGAGCACCGGTTGCTTGTAAGTGACCAAAGTGTGAGGATTACATGAAGCTAATCTGCATGCTCGCAGACCGCTTCGTACTCCTGCACTACGCCGAGGAAATCGAGGAAGAAGATTACAGTGGGCTTGTGAACATTTGCTCTAGGAAGTTAGCCAGTGGTCTGTATTGCTGTTTACCGATGAGTCCCGATTCGGTTTCCATCCTGATTCGCAAAGAGTACGCGTATGGCGAACTCCTGGTCATGAAAGCCACCTGCAACACCCTTAGTGGAAGAACAGACTTCGTTTGGATCAGAAACACCATGACTGCCGAGAAATACCTCAACCAAGTGCTATTACCAATAGTCTACCCACATCAACTACAAATGGGTCAATAATTCACGCTCATGTACGACAATGTTCGTCCCAACACAGCGCGAGTGGTCACCAGCTGGCTGCAGGAACACGATCTATCGGTCTTAGACTGGCCCGCGCAATCACCAGACCTAAACTCCATAGAGCACTCATGGGACATGCTCCAAAGTACGGCTTTGAGGAATTTACGTACAAACATTGTCACTGAAGAGCAACTTTTTTTGCATCTTTCCATCCCACACCAAAACTTTGATAGGTTGATTCGAAGCATGAAAAATCGTTGCAGGACCGTTGTTAACGGCATGGGTGGTTTTACTGACTATTGATTTTCGCAATATTCGCTATATTTTTCACTTTTTCTTGAAAAACACATTTATCGTTATTTTTACCATTATTCTACTTTTCGTCTTTACTTAAATAATTTATTTTTAGGTACAAAAAATATTCATGTTTTATTCTATAATCTACGCTAATAAATGGGCTTTATAAAAATATAAACATGTGGTATGTTAATTAGAAAAAAACTGAGAAAATTAAGAATAATTAAAATATCCGTAGACGATGTTGATGTGTCTATAAAACAAGCCCACGCAGGCGAAGCCGCTAGCGGAAAGCTAGTAGATAATATATTTAAAAAAACTATTTATATTTAAACAACATAAGACTACTGTGACTTGCTTAAGTCTAGTTTTCTAATTAAAATCAATATATTAATACTATCAATATATCAATATCATCAATGTTAAAAACCATATTTAAATAAGACGATAAATCTTCCAAGATGTATCTAAAAAAATGTGTTTAAACATGATCATCCAATCCCGAATTAATACAAAAGCTCATATTATTAGAAGTGAACGTAACCTTGCGGAAGTCAATTACAATAACTGTGAAACTACTATATCTTGGAACTTCTACACTCAATCAGTATCTGCGAGAACTGCTTGACCCGCTAACATATGCACTTGGACATGTAAGCCACAACAAATCTCACAACTACCAAACACTCTTCGACTTCTTATAAAACGAGTACTAAGTTTAATGCCAAGTATTTAACCATTACCGACCAAAATAAGTCGACACGTGTCAATTTGACATATTGTTTTCTCTTGTTAATGTTCTTCAGGTTCAAACAAACTTTATATATACCTCATTGTTAAAATTGAGTTGAAAATAAAACCAAAATAAATAAAAACCTTGTACGTATATCTTACACAGAGTAAAACAAAGCTACAGTATTTTAAAAAACAAACACAATCTAAAAGAGTCTTCAGTAAAGTACGCATTCAACATTCAGTTGGGTACGCAGGGCGTAAAATAATAATGAAAATTATTCGCGTGTTCCGCCTGTCGGAACGTGTACCGTGCTTCTCGTTCCGTGCCGGCGTTTTTGTTCCTGCCCGCTGTGGTAACAATAGGCCCCTTAGCGAGGTTTCGGTATGAGTGAAATAGTTATACATTTCTAAATATACAGGATTTTTTGTAAAACACCAACTAACTCGCAGGACTAGATAGCTAAACATAAACACTTTTTATATAGGTACTTTTAACACAACTCATATTTCAAGAAAAATATTTTCAAGTTTTTATTGTTCTGTCATAATATTTATATGTCTATGTTTTATTCATAAACAAAAAGACGTCGCTACGTTTTTACATGTGTTTTTGTTGAACTTAAAGTTATTCAAGCATGCAATATTTTTGTATGAAAATAAAATTAAGTTATAACTAAATTTTATTTTCAACGTAAAACCAACGTTGATGTCAATGATTTTTATTTAATCTTTACACGATTTCTAATGTAACAAAAATAAATGTTCCTCTGTAACTTTACAGATGAATATTATTCACAATTTTCTACAAAGTTTACTTTCAGAGTTTATTGTTTCCATTCAAGTTATTAACAAACAAGAAGATCATTTCGGAGATTCATTTGCACGTGATAGAACTTAATACAGAATCCAGACAAACTTATTTTAAATTATTTAATTCGTAATATTGATTCTAAAATGATAACATATCTTTTAATTGTTCTATATTAGATATCAGACCGCAGACTAGGTTACCTTGAATAATTCGCTTTTTTATATCAAGTAGGTGACTATCCCGCTAAGTAACTGAGATAATATAATAATATCATCATCAAAAACGCTTGCTTTTATACTCTACAAATATCCAGAAGAGGCTCAATTCGGTTTATTCCGGGGAACTTGATGATGCATGCACTGGTAACGCGTTCGATTTGCTGTGATTAGCCGGGTATTAAACGATCAAATTGGCCCGTGCCCAGATCAAAATTGGGTTGATGACAAACGTGAAATTTTCTGTATTATTGTTTATTTGTCATAGTGTGAAGCTATTGTGTCTCGTTCTATGGTCGCGATTCGTCATAAAGAGTCAAAGCATAAAGCGTCAGCTTCGTATTTAGGTTACATCAATTTGTCTCTGTTTATTTATTAAAAATGTCGCCGTGAATTATGTCCAGCATTTCCAGATTATAAACGTGGCCGTCAAAAGCCATTGCAGTTTTTCATTTTGTTTGAGCAGGATTTAAAGGTAGATGTTTCGTAATCACGATGGTCATAAATATGCCGGTGAGAGTTTTATCATTCTAACAGAATGATTTACTAACTTGAATTCGGAATGGATGAAAAATGAAGTCAACTTAGAATTATTTTATTTTAAGACACTTTCTCTAAAGTGTCTTCAAATTAAAGTATTAGTTAACATTTTTTACTTTCACCAAAGTAGAAATTAAAAAAAAAATGTTTACGTAATACGTGTTGAAATATTTTCTTACCGACTTAAATACATTTTTAATAACGCATTTTATAGTAGCAATATATTTTCTTCAAGTACAATATAAGTTTTTACTCGTGCTACGTACAATGCTACGCCGTAGCACAATAGTCCTATCCCGTAGCAACAAACATCCGTAGTTGCACTTTGCAAAGTAATTCAATATTTCGTTTCCTTTAATTTTACATAAACTGTTTGAAAAAGTTTTCAATAAATTTTCTTTTTATGAATAATATTACTTATTACATATAAGAATCATTAACTACTACGCTCGAGTAAATTATAGCGTATGATTTACTAACTACCACTTGCCTGCTTGAATAATAAAATATTAATATTTTCTTAAACATTCATATTTTTATTTATCACTTGTACATCAGCAGTCTTGCAGTACCTCAGTTAAATGAGATGTACAAATATAATTTCGTGACTAAAATTCTTCAATCACATATCAATTTGATAGCGGTAATAACGACCGCCGGTTTCGATTAAGCTAGACAGGGGTGTTAAGAGAGAGCGTTAAGCCGATGATTCGAGCGGACATTTCATTGGAAGCCTCCATCATACATCGTTCTGTGTTGGAGACATTTAGCGTATATGCTGCTTTATTAGGGTTGATACTTAGGGTAATATTTTTTTAACTTAAATATACTATTAAATTTTTATACTTTTAAACAGAATTGCTTTTATCTTTAATATCACTGAAATTTAAACAATTTAAAATATACACTTAAACTCGTTGAAACACTTACTGAAAAAATAGATGCTTCCTTAATGAACAGCTTAACAGCAATATTGACTTTAAACTAAGGTGATCACTGCAGACATGCTGTACCCATAAATCCATACTTCTGTCTTATGCTTTCACGAGATCTATTAAACCACAATACTAAAACCCTTTCTACCTGAAGCTGTACATCCCCATACATTTCCATAACATTCCAATTTCATCCTCATTCCCCTTTTAAGTATTCTCCGGTAGTAACTGAAATAGCATTGCCAAAGATTAGAAAAAGAAGAATTGTTTATTTACCTGAATTTCAATCAAATAAATACATTTTAATACACAAAAATACAACGCTATTATAGTGACGGCCAAAATCAAGTATCAAATACTTCCGGTAGCGTATTCTGCATCTATTATTGTGGACGATTACAGGATTCAGTTCGGATTGATTTTCGAATTCCCATTCAATTTCATTTATTTTGATTCCAATATTTACTTTTAAATATTGGTTTTAACACGCAGTTCGAAATAAAGGCGAAATATGACAAATATTTTTTTAATCCTATATTATTTAGAAACACAAAACCTCTGTACAATCGAAATACATGCACGATTGTATTTCAAAACGATCCCAATATACTTAGCAATTTATATAATCACGTGGTAACAGTTCCAAATGTTGTAGTAATTTATTTATTAAAAAGAAACAGTAAAACTACTTTCTAGAAAGAGCAAACTCATAAAAGTTTAACATCTTGTTTTGGCTTCGTGGTTGAAAGCACGCATTACGAAAGCAGCTTGGAATAAAACTTCCAAGCTTAGCCCCAACGATCGATCTGGTATAAATTAAAAAGACACTATTTTACAAAATACCTTCAATGTCTGTAATTAACCAACCTAAAGTAACTCTCAGGATTGGAAGTACTTTTTTTAGAATTAAGGTATACACTGATAATAATAATTGTAGCTATTCTGACATTAACCATATGTGGATAAGAGACAAACTGTTGAGCAAACACTTCAAAAATAGGGCTATATTCAGCATACTATATATACTATATGGTCAATTTTAATGTCATGGTTTCTGATCAAGACATAGATGGTCAGAAATTGATAGAATATGTGACGCCATCTTTTGACATTTTTTAAATAAGTGAAGTACAATCATGTTATAAGAATTGACACCCATGCTGTAAACGCAGTTGTTCACCTCAACCAAGAAGTTTATATATCTTTATATTTATCTTTAAAATATCTAAAATTATTGGCCTCAACAATGGCATCGATTAATAGGTTGATATTCTGACATCGCAAGAAAAAAAAAAATTACTAGCAACCGTTCGACCGAGAAAAAACCCAGCTATTTAATACACTCTGAATACTTTCTATTATAATTCAAAAAAGCTTAGGTATTTAAGCCCAGGAACGAGGCCGTAATATTACAGAGCCTATTAAACGCGAATCGAGATGAGAAACAGATGGTAAGAACCTGTATTGTATTAAAAATTTTAACTTGCTAACGGCGCGCACTGCTTTGGGGTTGAAGCGTAATAAATTTTATAATGAAAAACTAGATCCGAAACTCCAAAACTTTATTATAAATTCAGATGCGACCTAATTACACTTTGACTTTGAGTGCTTGTAGCTTATTGCTTATTAGCTGACTCACAAAATAATAACACATCTATTAATGATCATTCTACTTACAGTACAATTATTGTACTTAAAGTACGAGTAAAAGCTGCTTATTTGCGTTTTATTCATACAGTTGCTCGTAAATCTGTTATTTTTTTACGATCACAGCAGTGGTGGACTAACTTCATTGGAAGCCCGGGGAGGCAATAGGAAACCCCTCCTCCACCCAATAAAAAAACAAACAAAATAAATAAATTAATAATAAACAAAATAAATCCCAGTTGATGATTACTATTTTTGTACGAATGTCAAGATTGGGTATGTTTCAGACCGAAATTTTGTATATAGAAAGTAAGAAAAAACATAGCATAGGGGACTTCAGTTTACTTCAGTAAAACACAGCCTTTATATTATTAACCTGTCATTATGAGGCTGAAAGGGAGCAGATCAATCCGAGTCAAAGGAAGAGATGAAACGAATTACCTTTACACCTGACAAAGTGATTCTGAAACGTGGTGATGAAACTCACGATTCGACTAGCTTCTGCCACGAATCTCTCTACGGGGGTTTATTATGTTTTTATACAAACAATCATAAATTTAAAATATATAAGTTATAGTTGAAGTTAGTTGTAAGTTAAATTATGTCTATATGCGAAGTATCTCATAAAAATCCAGAGTTCATATTTATCAGTTTATTTGATATTTTAGCGCAGTTAGTTCGATATTTAAGTTCGATACATGTGTTATGTTACGTATAAGCTGATAACAATAAATTGTTTATGTTTATTTATTGAAGGTATTAAACTTAACAGCTGACCGCGTGTTACAACCGTACTTCTTTATTTCGCCTCTTTGTGAGTGTACCTTTGACGTTCACAAAATAAATCAGGAAATACCTATCACAAACTCTCATTGTAAAGCCACGCAATCGTATATTTCCATGCCTAAAAGGTGACATCGTAATGGAAGGAATTTTCGTAAGTCACCTGTAATAAGTAAAAAATACAAACTCTTACAACAATCTAAGCTTCTTTAATTCCGCTTTTACATAAATTATTCATTGCTAATCTCTTTAATGTACGCCTACTTTTGTACTTAATTAGATTTTTCGCCACCGACACGCCTTTGTTATATTCACGTAGACAATTGGAGAGAAAAGACGTTTCAAAACTTTTATTACTCAAAGATAATTATCAAATATATTTTTTTTTTGTAACATTAAAAACCTAGGAATGTTGACTTCTTTCAAATCTTTTCTCTTATGCATAGAGTTATGGTTAAATACCCTAATAAACGGGCCATATGCGTTTTTTTATTTATACATAGCACCATCTTTAATCTAAATTAAAATAAATTCATATTGTATTTGCGTATATACATTTTTTATATTATTTTCGATTCATTTGTGTTAATTACGTAACTGACTGTACTAGTAGCAAAAGCGCTTCCTTACAAGCTCGCGTTTAAGTTAAACCATCTTTTATGCTGAGGTTCGTTCATTTACATCATTAAATTGTACATTTTAATTAGCGACGACAGTCATTCCGTGGCGATTTTACGATGTAAAAGCTTATTATGGAAAATACTTGTATTTATTTTACTAATTACGGAGTTTTAGCACTGAAAACGGGCTTGATTAATTAACACGGCAAAATTCTAAAGGCATTACTAATAAGCAATGTTTTATATTTTTAACTCTAAATAAAAGTGATGGCGTAGATAGAATTATATTTAATTCATCAACGTTATTAACTGATACACAAGTAAAACGAAGTAACCGACTTTTATATGAATTTAGTTAATAACGAGATTAAATAAAAATGTAACATATTTTAGGTGTTGTTAATATTTTATGTATCTATTGCTACACTGAAAAATATTCTAAATGAAAAATGGATTCATGGGTTCGAATTCCATCTTAGGGTGCCAGGGATTTCTTAAGCTATTTTCATTAATAGTACCTTTTTTTGCTGTTAGTGTAACTTTGATAAATAAATAAAATATGTATATAGCAACCCTACTCTACAAATACGTGTTTTTCAAACGACTATAGATAAAAAAAAACTAACAAAAATAAGATATACACTATTTTGACATATAATCTGCAGAAATTTCTGTACTAAGTCAAACTTTCATAAGTAAATATTTGTTGAAGAAATATCACAGTGCCATGTAACCTGATGTGTTGTAATAAAGAGTGTTTGGGCGTGCGATGTCACGCACGCACTGGTAGCCGTCGCCGTATGTAAGCAAGCATTTGCATGCATCCTGAATATTCAACACCCAAGCTGCCTACTCTGAACTGACATGCAAACACATACATCACTAACACCCACGAGGATATTATATGTTACAAAAACGAAGTATGCATGTAACATGGATGCTGGATTCAAAGACAGAAATATAGTAATATTTATTTATACTATAATTGAAAAGAGGAAACATTTGATTGTGTGTTTTGCATTGAATAGGCTCGCAGCTGCTGGGGTACAACCGTCTAACGCTCTAGACATAGATTTCGACATCTTGGCGATAGTACTGGGATACGTCGTTTAATTTATAATAGTGATGATTATAATTAATCCATCAAAAGACATGTCAAAATAGTAAAATGAAACAAAATATCGTTATAGCATCGCTTAGCTACCTCATTGTGTTTTCGAAAGGGTCTTCTCAATGACTGGTTATCTGGCCAGCGCAATAATTAGATGAATAGTAAAGATTGTTTGGACATTCTTCTTAAGAAGTTACTTTCAAAATTATTTGTAGTAATGACGTGTGAAGTGAACTGAATAAGCCTTTAAATTGATCGGTATATTTTGTTAATTTATTCTATAATTTCTAAATAATAATAAGGACACGTAGTTTTCTTTCATTAATAATAATCTCATTTTAATAGTTTATTCAATTTAGTTAACGAGTTTTAATTATTTTTTTGTATTTTTGTTTTAAAAACTGTCTATTATAATTAAACTTTTGTTTGATATAGGAAAGAAGACTGGTTATTTATTTCATTTCGTATTTGATTAGAAAGTCAAGTTTAGTTTCTTAAAAGACCTGGATGACTAAGGTTTACTTAGCACTTTTATTAAATAAAAAAAAATTAAACCTATTAAATCGAATAATCACATCTGAAGCCCCTGCATACTCAATTTCATGAAAATTGTTGGAGCCGTTTCTGAGATTATAATACAGTAATCGCTCTTTTAAAGGTTTTAGATAAAAAATATAATTGAGTCAAACAATTTTAAATACATAAAATTTTATTGTAAATACCCGTAAAAATAAATGTTTATTTCATAATACCTATATTTTTTCCTAATTTATTCAAATATTGTGATTTGAATAAATTAAGGTAAAACAGTAAACACACAAAAATGTCAGTCTTGCGAGTTCTCGTAATTAGCGAGATCTCGCGGTACTGATATTCATAAGCTCGCGAGATCTCGCCCGAGTCCCAATCTCGCGAGATTGTATTCCCTAAATATAGACATAAGGGGAGTGTATAAGAAAAGATATATAGACTGTGTGAATGTAAGAAAGAAGTGAATTTTGAGATGACAGCTGATCGAGAAATATACAAGAATATGAATCATAACTTTTAATCCACATAAACAGGTTTATCGTTGATCGATCAAAATACACCACTGATAATATAATTGCCAAAAGTGTCACAAAATAGTACTAACTTTCTGTCTTGCTTCATATATTAGCAGCGTATACTGTCCTAATACCCTACTACCTTTTATTCCAAAACCTTTATTAACTTGTCAGAATTTGACATCGGAGACTGTAAGAATTGGTATTGGGTGATATGGACCCTTGCATTACCATGTCAGACCCTCGTCTGCCAAAACGCATAAGTTCGCGTTTCGATTAAGGCGAATGTAATGTGAATTGAACAGGTTGGCAGTCAATTAGATTGTTCTTGCCAAAAGGTGGCTGAATGAAAATTTATGCCCGATGACAAATATTTTTTTAAAGTTTGATTATTTTAAACATTATTATTTTTTTAAATAACAAATAGAGGACTGGTTAAAATGGGTATAAATAAAATTATTATTTTAATTTTTTGGGTTAGTTTGAATGAACTTTACTAGTAAATGTAGTATTTAAACTATGTATGTTTTTTAAATGAACCTAACCATATTAATGTCATGCTGCCCTACCAATCCAACATGCTGTAACTTTCAAAAGCCACTTTTGAAATATTCCACAAAATAATCATATTTATTTCATTAGTTTTTGGCTTATTTAAAGATAATTCGTCTTATTTATATAATTTTATGTATTCAGTAGTTAGATGTACATCTCAAGTATATGGCCGTTTAAGATTTTTAAGATTATTTTAAACAAAGTAAAAGGATATTTTATTTTAGTTTTTAAAAGAAATCTTACAGCTGCGTTTTAGGATATATTAATACAATTAATGCCGAAGGCCAGTTAAATTTTCACATATAATAAAAGTACTGTGATAAAAAATACTATAAAGATATGATATACTAGACAATAATTAGAAATAATAGTTAGTCAGCATACGTATTAACTGAATGGCTGATGTATTGAAGAAGTCAATGTCTATGTTCATGACTATGTTTTATATAATGGTATATGTAAGTTGCAATGTCTTCTTGCTCTGCTACCACCATATGAAACATGCTAACCAATGCGCTCCAATAGTTTAAGGCAATCAAATGATCCCTTCGCTATATTCAGCAAAAAGGTGAGATCGGCAATGTTTCTCTTCTCACTAAGCGGAAGGATATCGAATCTATGATAACGCTTAATGTAATCAGGGGTAAAATTTTTAATCCTATAATTGCAAGTAACGCAAGAAAAGTTTTTGTTTTTTTTCAATGTGGGTAGTGATATAGACTATATAGGATGTATTCCAAATTTGCGAGGCATACTCTAAATGACTACGCACAAAAGCACAGTAAAGGATTATAAAGGTCTTCACTGACTGAAAGTCGGATGAGATACACAATATAAGTCGAGTGCCTTTTACGCTTTGACTATGATATTATTTATATGAATGTCAAAAAGCAATTTTAGATCAAAGGTTATTCTCAAATCCCACAGCCAACTCACTCTTGTAACATCAACACAAAACAAACAGAATGTGTTGTGAATGAATATGTGTTCCTATAGAAGAGATTGAATGATTCGATAAGAAGTCTGAAAAGAGAAAAACCAGCGGGGATTGACATGTGTCTGCTGAGATGATCAAACCAGGCGGGGTGCTTACGTGACGCTTTCTGGTTCCTAAGCAACCTGTGCTGGAAAGCTGGAAAGGTTCCGACGGTCTGGAGATGCGCGGTCATTGTGCGCGTTTACAAAGCAAGGGCTCTTCTTCTTCTTCTTACAACGGGTGTCTCCGCAACTCGAGGACCAAATTGCGCCTATTTTGCGTGTGGAGGGTGTGTGGCCGGAAAAGCAAGGGCTCAATAAGGACTGAGCTAACTACAGAGCCATCAGTTTGATCAGCTTAGCAGCTAGAAACAGTGTGTAGGCTACTTTCTAATTTACTATTAACTATTTATATATACACATATTATATACACATTTCTTATTTTATATTTATTTACAATATACATTCACTATATCTAAAACATAATTATCTACATTATCTATAACTATTTAACATCGATATGCGTACTCACTAGCGAGTAATAAGCACGCATGCGCGACCAGCGAGACGCCGCGCCGCGCGCATGCGTGCGCAGAGAGACGCGAAAAAGAACTGTCATTGTAACTACAACGCGGAGTGCATGTAATATTTATTCTGCCTTTTGCTTTTAATATTATAGTGTTATTGCTTGCCTGTTTACTATTGCATGTGTATTAACTGTTTGTGTTTGAACTTTTCCTTCCTTACTTCTGTATTATATGTATAAACTGTTTATGTGGACGTTGTTAATAAACATTATATTTTATCACGTAAGTTGAACAATCATTTTCAACCCTACATATTTATACAAGATTTAGTGGTACGGTTAACATCATCTCTCTACCACCACCACTAAAAGTGTATGGAAATGAGGGTGAATTCCGATGCAATGCTGTGGGAGGCACAGGGAGGATTCAGAAATGTGAAAAGAATGCACGGATCAATGATTCTCGCTCCGCAATATCGTAAAGAAGTATCTGGCCATTGATCGGAAGCTTTCTGCGATTTTGTGGATCTTAAGAAAATATTTAACAGAGTAGTATGAAAGGAACCCTGGGGCACACTACTGAGATATGGGCTCGACGACGCCCTGCTGTGTGCTATTTAGTCCACTTATGAGGACTATACAGCATATGTGTGGGTAGACGGCAACATGTCGCCCTTGTTTGTCGTCAATATTGGTATCAGGCATGATCCCGACAGTTATCTTCAGAGAATAAGATTTATGAAAGTGGGATTATAAATAGGTGATCTAGTTGTTAACTGACTCCTGCATGCAGATAACGCCGTGTTGCTTGCAGAAAATATGCAATCTCTAATCACAGTGATGAATGATGATTGTATTATAAAAGGCTTACAATTTAACCTGAAGAAGACCAAGACATATGGTATTTAAAAGATACGATACCAGAACAAATGTAAGGTTATGGTATGCCACTGACATAGAAAGGAGAGTAGGTGCTGGGAATATTGTGAATGGAAGTTGATAAAACTTTTTGGCAGTAAAATCTTAAGGCAGTACTTCAATAGCAATTCGTAGTTTGATTCGGCAAAAAACTGTATGCTTAGTTATAGTTCTTCTGCGTAATTTAATCTCATTTCAAACGTAATACAGTGCTTTTTTTGCTTGTAATATCTGACTAAATAATGGTTGAAATTAAAAAATGATCAACCAGGGATACTGACTGATAAAGTCCTTTGGATTGGCACGCCAGTAAATATGTTTAACATTAACATCACATACTTGTGCTACGAAAACAATAATATCAGGTTGATTGAGTGTCCGGACAAACCCTATTTGCTCTAGGACCAAATAACGTTAACGTTCTAACCATTAGCCTGTATCTATGTTAAAATCGCGATTATATTAATATTTCAAATCTGTAACTCAAGTTAGGAAAATACAAAAACGTTGCGATCCCACGAAATGCCACTCGTACCTGAAAATACACACCCGTAAAAGGTTGCAACAAACAAGAGGCTTAACGGTGCATTTGTGTGACGTGTCGCCCCACCCAGCACTTATTACTACCCTAACTGGGTCAAACTTCGTAATCCGGGACTCTAAGCTGAATGTTGGGCTTAGAGGCCGGAATAATCTGACATCTTTTATTTTTGCTTTCGAGTATTACAATTTTTTTCGATTACCTATGTAGGAAATACAACAATTTGGACCATGTATTAACCCGATTTCCTGTCTGGAAGAATCTCATTACAACGAAACTTATTTGGCATAATAAAATTGTACTACATTTACATTCATTTCTCAGATATTAATGGACTATTTAGTTATTAGATTTTGATTTTGATAATTTTTGGCGTATAATTTATTAATCAAAATTATCATTAAACCATTGTTGTTTGTATACCCGAATTTACAATGGCATATTTTTGACATAATTATGTCTATGTTAAAATTTAATTTCGCAAACGTTTACTATGGTAAAGAAAGAACCGAACAATCAGTTACGTTATGTAAGGTTAGAATTGTGACCAAAACATCTATCATATAGAATATAAATGTATACCAAAAGACGATTGAACTTTCAGTGTTATAATATTATATGTATTATATATATATATATATATATATATATATATATTATATGTATATATATATATATATATATTAATTAAATTATATATACATATAAGATTTATACCAAACTACTTTCTGTGTTATAATGAAGTTTATTGTAGTCACTGTTCTATGTAATAATAACATTATGGTTATTATATAAATAGTTCTGACATTCAAAGTGGACCCGTATTTATCATTCATATTTTAACGTTATTTCCAATATTTATGTGCATAACATAAAATAAATAATGATAAAAATTATCTAATATAAAATATCTCAGTTATTAGACATCCTAAGTAGTTTATTGAATTGGTTGACGTCCTTTCTAGTTATTAAGTATTATTTTTGTATTTTTTTAATAAGTACATACATTTTTTAGTACCTGTGTTCACAATTGTTTGATATGTGGGTATTTGTCTAGAATAAAACGCGAATTTGGTATTAAGCCCGAAACTCTCACGTGCGACTCTTTGTTGACGGGGAAAACGACGAATGATATATGGCAGCCGTTAAGGTCATGAAAGTATTGTTAACTTTTTCTGGTCCTCTTATATACAGCAGTAAGTTTTGTGAATGGCAGAAAAATAATGTAGTGGATATAAGTATTGCTATGGAAATATAATCTCTAAAATACACTCACAGGCCGTGAGTGTCTTTTAGAGAGAATTAACCGCCCACCTTCTACTTCTTTCAATGCGCAGAAATCGCCAAACTTAGACCATATTTTATGAAAGGAATTTTAAAAACTATACTTAACCATAACTACGACTATACTTGTCATGCATTAATCTGAAGTTCAGTCTCATTGGTGCCAATGAACGGAGCGAAAGGTAGAAGAACTTCTTCCACGTATCATTGAGCATTTACACTTCCTCTATCGAACATAACAAGATCGGTATGAGCCTCATAAGAGATATCCCCCTATACCATTCCATACTGCCCTGCCCCTGGTAACCTAATGTTTTAGTTATAGCACATGGAGCAAACCTCTCATTTTGACGCCTGTAGTCTCGCCGACGTCCATCTGGACCTCTTAAGGCTATTCTGCTCTCATCTGAAAACAGTACGTCCTTCCATTCCTCTACAGTCCAGTCAGCATATTATCGCGCAAAACTAAGTGTAGCTCTATGGTGTCGTGGGTGCAGTTGCGGAGCGTGAGCTGGACGAAAAGTCCTCAAATTATTTTCTGCTAGTCTTCTTCTAATGGTACGTTCACTAACACTGACA
The DNA here is from genome assembly GCA_918026875.4 of Diatraea saccharalis. NCBI lineage: Eukaryota > Metazoa > Arthropoda > Insecta > Lepidoptera > Crambidae > Diatraea > Diatraea saccharalis. Next base: position 13,076,504 of record OU893337.1, read on the forward strand.
TTTCTCACCTCAAAAGATGCGTAACTTCAGTTTCATCAAAGAGCTTCAGCAAAGAGCTTCAGTAGCGGTCAAAAAGCAATTTCTCAACACCTTGGTGACAACGAAACGATCATCTCGTGTTGATGTGCATCGATGTCGGCTTTGACCTAACCTGCGGGTGTATAAGCCTGTCTCTCGAAATCGTCTGATGGCATCTCGTACTGTAGGTCGAGGTACACAAAGTGTGCGAGCGATGCGACGCTGGCTATACCCCGCATCAGCTAAAGTCACTGCCCTAGCTGCATCAGTTGCATTGAGTGGCATTTTTTACAATCACAAACAATGAGCAAACACCATAATTTCAAATTAAACAATATTCGCCCATTATGATAGAAAATAACAGGATCTGTTAACTCGGTAACACAAGAGCAGAAATGTAAAACGTCTAAAGGTAGGTTTACCTGAGTCTATATTAGGCAAAAGAGATGATAGAATATTGAATTGTTAAGAAAAATGTGGAACGAAAGAACAATTTTGTCTCGAAATATTTGCAAAAATTTTTATCTTTTGTTATTTCCAAAAGTTACGATTATGTTAATTTTAATTAGGATCGCAAAAATATTTTCGAAATGAGTCAAAGAGAAGTCCTCGGGCAGCGGTTTCCGTGGCAACAAAAACTTGGGAGGAATTAAAGACGAAAACATACAATAAATGGGACTGAAAGAAAGAACTATAGGTGCCATGTATTAATGATAACCATGTTAGTCTCTTATATGCTTAAATCACGCCTTCATAAAAATAAAAAAGGTTTAATTTTATTCGCTACACATATTTAATGTTTTAAATATTGACATTGAAATGTCGTTAGCGACTATGTTTATAAGAAAGATCAATAAAAAGAATTAAAATAAGTAGCATCAATAAGTTATTTACGCCCAAAATGGTATAAACGACTTTCTTCCCAGAAGTATCGTTTACCTAGATTTCTTAGTCCACCAGAATTTCCTGGCTGGTGTAGTGACGGCATATATATCTTCCCCAAGCAATAAGTCAGCGGAGTGGAACAAAAACAGCGTCCTAATGTCCTCGTAATGCCCCATTGGCGAGATAAAGGCCGAATCTCGGACGAGCCGCCTACAACAACGTCGTGACCGATCGCTCGAGGACAAGTATTGTTTCTAATAACAAATGACGGTCGACGATACGGTACGAGCACTATACAGAGCATCTCACAACTTAAAATGTAATATGCCAACTAACACTTTAGGTTTTTTAACTTGCGATGTTAATTACCAAGTGTGGTTCATATCTTGCAAACAGAATTTTCCTACTTTTCTGTTATATGTTTATTGCATGCATTGCATATACATTACATGCATTGCATATACATATAACTTAGATGACAATGCAACCCGACAATTTTTGTGCTAAATTTTGGTACTAACTTATCACTCAAATCTAATCAGGCTGTTGTCAGACGCCTCGATCTTTCTATCTGTTCAACATTCCCTTCATTTCGCTCAATATTTATCATCATCATCAGCCTATTAATTTCCCAATGGCATCGACCATACCTATAATACTGCGGGCCCAGCGCAGATTAGTGGATCTTAACAACTACAAATGCAGTCAGGACCAATTGCTTAACGTGCCTTCCGAAGCAGGAGATAATTTATTTTTGGATATCCATTCTGTGACCAGCATCGGCATCTGCTCAACCTTGAATTGAAAACAACGTTTCGTGGCATAAGTCAGTTTCGAAATGACAGAAATAGAATCTCTAAAACACGTATATCCAATCTATTTTGTTTTGGTTTTTATACAAAAAATTGGTATCAATAGTATTTCTATAGTAAATGAATTGAATTCGGCCACATGAGAGAATTTATTTTAATGGATTTTACAGAATCGCAGGGCAGCTCTTGCGATAGTCGCTTAATCCCTCATTCTCCACCATTCGTGTTTAATCACATACTCACATAGTACTTAGTTTGAAACCATAGGTTACTTCCTCAAAACCCGTTATTTGTAGTATAACACGAAAAAAAGCAATTTCATCACAAAATATGTACGATAGTAGCAATATTTATGGTTCCCTGAGTTGATTTACGGCGACATGCTGTATTTTCCGGACAAAATTTTTTCCTACATTACTCTCTATGGGAATATTATGCATGCCGTTCGGAAAACTACAATGGGACGAGTTGACGTAACTGTGAATTATGCTGTCTGTTCCATTCATACTTTGGAACTTTGGTAAGGACATAATCCAAAAGTATGTACACACTCGCACATAGTAAACATGCACATTGCTGATGCTTTCAAAAATTAATTCTTTCAATCACCATTATCATTGGTTTTTTAATGTCCCTCCCTACTGCTGAGTCACCTTGTATGGATAAATGCAAATAGAGAAAGCAAAAGGCTTATTTCTAAATCTATCGAAATCCCCTTCAACTGGTCACTTCACATACTCATGAACTTCACCCTACAACTATTTAATAGGTGATACCGATTGCAGCCCCGACTTTTTTTTTAAAGATATTGAATAAATTTAAAAATGTCGTTAATTGTAATTGTCTAACGCAAGCGATAGATACAAATATTTTTAAAAGCTATGAAGATATGTCAAAGAACGAGTTTCTTTCGATGGATTTAAGTCTAAATTTTTATTGTGATTATTCAAATCACCGTACGTTTTAAAAGCAACTGCAACTTTAAAAGTTACATAACTCAAAAAATCGCTCTCGTTATTAGATATTTACCTTTGGAAAGGATCGCGATAGATTAGAACTAAGAGAATTAGTCCACAGGTCCAGAGCGAACTGATGTGCATTAGTGTGCCTTCCGATAAGTACAATCGTATCCAGTAAAACTGTCCTTCACCTATCCATTAATAACTTACGAAAAGCCTCGACTATTTTCTTATTTTCCTGATGCATAAAATAAGGCAAAATAGTGCCGCAAGGGATGAGTTTAGCAAAAATAACCGCCTCCGGTGAGCTGTACGCTGCTCCCAGTGGACCACTGCCGCGCCGGTGTACTGGAAGTAGGGCTGCAAACTATGTTATTTTCTCCCTCTTGTCCATGTTAAAAGTACTTATTTCTACCACATTGTTCTAAATCACTAATGAAAAGCAGGTATTGAAATGAAAAAAAAACTATGTTAGGAATAAACTACTTGGATTTAAACTAAAAAACTTTAACGTTTAATTATTTATCTTGGAAGTTGTCCTTTTTTTAGTGACGCAGGGGAAATGCTCTATAAGTCTATATATATCAAGGCGCTCCAACCACTAGGACCTCCTCTAAAGGGCAAGGTCAAAGCGTAGCTGGCCCACCTGTTAAAACATGCTGCGGTGTAGATCACGCAGATGGTAGGGTCCGATGTTCTGTGAGGAGGACACCTTGTCCTACCTAACTCAGGGCTTATTACTTAACTTAGGACAAATTAATTGCTAATATATAATAATAATAATAATAATAAATGGTAGTTTAACGTTTATAAGGCATACCTAATAAACGTTAAACTACCATTTATTTATTATATTTGATCAAATTCACAGTCGCTCGGATTACGAAAAGTTGTGGGTTCGGGTTCCATCTCGGGGTACAAGGGGCTGGTGGATTTTTTTGAAGTTTCCATGAAACATAATCGATTTGTATAAAATTGTAAAACGATTAATATGATTAGAAAAATTACAATGTAGAGAATTTTTCTTTGTCAACTTTGATAAACTCTGATAACCCTAACGTGATGGCCACAAATATTGTTGAGTTACCGTCTTGGCCAACAACGCGTCTACCTCTGCATTATTTAATACTCTGACCTACAAACACGAGAATTAGGGTTGCGACTGCTATGTATTTGAAATGTTAAAAAGGTATTCCAGGAAACACATGTTGTGACTTCGCCTACGTATATTATCATCATCCTTGTATGAGCTTCACGCAAATCCCGCAGATGAAAAAAATTTCATGATCAAATAACAATTTTCGAAGATTACCTCCTACAAAGAAAGAAAGTTAAAAAACTTTACCCCTTTATAATATAAATATAGATTTGTAATTCTATTTATTGCCGTAAAAACTGCAAAGTATTTGAAGTCAAATTCTATAAATACAAAAAACGTAGAAGGATCTATAATTGTTGCCGTTCAGTGGCAACCCTATATCAATACTTCTTAATTTTTTCAAAACTGTTGTTATCATATGTCAATATTTCTGTTGTTTTATAATTATCTACATACCATTACCTACTCTTTAAGTATTTTTAATTATAGTGTATGAAAATATTTATGAATATGGATATTTATGCAACTGGGTGTTAATCCACTAAAATCAAAACTTTTCGTTTTATCTATTTCTCATATCCCAGAGGTGCGACCATCTAACTCTCTAGACGTAGGATATCTTACGGATATTTCATTCCACTTTAACGTTTTAACGTGTACTTTAGTAACGACGAGAGTACGATATAATTATATAGTTATCAACTTAATCAGTTATCCCAAACATTTCCACCAAACGACATGTCAAAATAATAACACTAAACGAAATATCGTCATGACATCGCTACGATAACGTATCCTATGGCTAGAATCAAGATTAGAGAGTTAGACGCTCTCTCTTCAGCGCTGTGAGGTTTCTGGCGACTGGGACTGGATAAACTCGAACCGCGGTCCCGGTTCCCGGATTGATTTAATTTTAATACATTGTTTCCAGCGACTGCGATTAACCATAAATTAATTAAAAAATCTAATACATAACGAGTACAGTCAAATGAAAAAGTCTTAAACGTAAAATGAAAAACTCTGATATATTTGTAGATAATAATAATAATAATAATACTTTATTGTCACACCATTTTTAACAGTTAAAGTTTTAAACATGAAATTTTCAAATTAAATCGCTTTCAGCGATAAGAATTGTGTTATACAATAGTATAGCAATTGGCGGTCTTATCGCTGAAAGCGATTTCTACCAGACAACCCTTGGATGGAGAAGAATGAATAGCAGTTATGAAAAACGGAGGTGTAGAGTAAGAGTTACATAAATTCAAGATAAATAAGTAACATTTCCTAAAGATACATATAATATATACATAAATACGATATATACTAATAATATACTTTAGTGAAACGAGGAAGAGTTTTAGCAACTTATAATTACAAAAACAAATAGTGTTTTTTACCAGTTCTTTGAAGATGGTGATTTACGGTAAAGGAGTCATCATAAAAGGTAGTGTTATGGAAAGGAGTTTCAAGTTTCAGGTTTTCCGATGATCTTAAAGAATATGTAGTGGAAAAGTATAGGGGATTAAATCGTTCTTTCAAATAGCGCGGGTAACGGGGATTAAACAGAATATTATAAAGAAGAGATAACATGTGAGCATTTCGGCGAAGTCGAATAGGAAGCCACTTGAGCTGAGTGCGAAATTGAGATATATGATCATATTTACGTAATCCAAATATAAATCTAATACAGAAGTTTTGAAGTCGCTCAAGTTTATTAAGTTGGTCTTCCGTAAGATCAAGATAACAGGTATCAGCGTAGTCAAGTAAGGGAAGCAACAGAGATTGTGCTAGAGCAATTTTAGTGGTAGTCGGCAAAAAATTACGTAGCCTCCTTAATGATGCAGCAGAAGCGTACAGCTTGCGACTAACAGCTTGCAATTGTCGTCCCCAGCTCAGACTCCGATCTAAGATTATACCCTAGTTTTTGACAATTTCGCTAAAAGGTATGTCAGTACCATCGGAAGTAATTTTTGGTAGGAGATGCCAGTCAAGTTTAGCGATCAGCCTAGAACTACCCACTATGATCGTGTTAGTCTTTGTTGGATATACTTTAAGACCAAAAGATTTACTCCATGCTACTATATGATCTAAATCAATATTAATGGTATGCACTGCCTCACTAAGCCTTGAAGGGGGGGGCTTGACTGGTATATTTGAATGTCGTCTGCATAAAGGTAGTAGGAAGAAGACAGGTCCTTAGAAATATTGTTGATAAAAATTGCGAAAAGGAAAGGAGATAGAACGCCGCCTTGTGGGACCCCGGCAGTCGTGTCGCACCAGGAGGAAAACTTCTTGTCAATACGTACTCGTTGCCGGCGTCCATACAGATAGCTGTGAAACCACTCAGTTACGGATGGAGATATGTTAATGGAGCGCAGAAGAGAGAGTAGGATGTCAAAATGTACTGTGACAAACGATAAACATAGTTAAAGTTTTTTAATTAGAGTTTTTCTTTTATTGTTATTTTAAATTTGTTTTTCGTTTCACAGTATTGTATTGGCTTAAACAATATATTATTTTATTAATTTATACATTATTGATTTACGGAAGAAAAAGATTAAAATTGAATTTATCCCGCATTTTCAGTTAATATAGTCGCAGTCGCCGGAAACCATCTGGGCTATATCTTAAGTGAATTTTCCACATGATATATTTCACACACACACATCAATATCCCTAACCTCTTCTAGACACCATAAATAAATCGATGTAAGCTGAAAGCCCGAAAAAGGTCAAATTAATTGGAAATCACGAAGGGTTAAATATTTATCGCACACCGAAAACAAATTATTAACGCTTCATTTAAAACAAACGCAATTAATTTTGTTTGGTCTAAAATAATTAGGCTCTAACATGATTATAGTGAAGCACGGTTTATTTTATTTTGACTTTTTTTTGGTAAAAGCGGTTAAAATATGCATTGATAATTAAAACATTAAATGTATAATACAAACAAAACGTATTTTTAACCGTATGTATACACTTAACCCACTCTCACTAAAAGTGTTATATTTATATTTCAAACAAGATCCTGGTTGATTATCATTATGTACACATTTGCATATATTTATTTACTAGCTGTTTTCCCGCTACTTCGACCACGGAAATTATGATCAATGTCAACCGCACAGGTATAACATAGACTTTCATTATGCTTTCTGAAGGTGAAGGAATTTTTAAAATGAGTCCTGTAGTTTTGGAGCCTATTCAATGCAAACAAACAATCAAATATTTTCTATTTATAATATTTTCTTATTTATAACAACAACTTTAAGCCTTATGACTACAGTGAATGCATTTATAATGGCAATAAAGTTTATACTGCAATTGCAAAGACATATTTTAAAGATTAATAACATTTTTGTTCACTTATTAGCTCTTGGGTTAACAAAAACATGGGCATGGTCTTAAGATTACATGTAAAGACAAAAAAGATACAAAATCTTCACAGAATGTACAGAGGCAAATAAAGCAGGGCTTGAAACCGGTTCAGAATAAACCGTTTTTATTTAGGTAAAACCTGTTCTTTTATAATTTTCCGTTCCGGATCGGAGCTAAATGCGGAGTGAAATTCGGATGGAATAAAAACCGGTTAACTCGCTTGGTTCATTAAAAGCAATGTTCTTACGCTTTTAATACGAATTATATCATTTTTAAGCGACGACATTTATCATACCTGTGTACGGATGTTATAGAAAGCACTTAAAAACCGCGCTGAAGTTTGTGAGATCATTGTTTGGAGTCATATTTAAACCGGTTAATAAAGAAAACCGTATTTCTAGTAAACCGGTTCAAAAACCTGTTCAAAGGAGCTGAACCTTTTATGTAAAGTTTCGCATGTACTTACGTCGAACCGGTTCAAAAAGACAAAGAAAGCCAATAGCGCAAAAATGGAGCGTGAAAATTAATACTATTGTAAATTTCTTTGATCATCACAATTTGTACTTTTAATTTTTTTTCTATCCTGACAATACAAAATATGATACATTTTAAAACATTTCCTGGTTATTGTTTAGACTCTCCGATTTGAAGATTTTGGTTTTGGTGTCGTCCTATGCAGCTCTAACTTATACAAATAAGGTTCGAACCGAGGCATACAGACGCGAATAAAGGCCAGTAAAAAAACGAACATTATGAGAGTTACGAAGCGTTTAGCAACTTCCACCATTGATGTAATATAAAAGCTCGTTAAAATGCCCACGCCTTAATGCAGAGGTCATTAAAACCGTTCTGCAGATCTCGGGTGTAACAAATTAATTCCTCGCGGGTTTTTTAAACTGCAACATCATCGGGTTCAGAACTCTGGCCGTTATAATGATTGGTAGCTCAGTGGTTAGAGTAGTCGCCCGGACTGCAAAAAGTTATGGGTTTTAATCCCTAGGACAAAGTGGATTATTTAAGCATAATTCATTAAGAAAATTAAATTTATCAAATATAATAATTAGGTATGATATTTTTATTTGTTGTTTTTGCAATTAAATAACGAAAACACCTAGACTTGTTTCTTTTTTATTTCTTCATTTTGAGCAGTATCTTCAATTATATAGTGTAATCGCCTTGATGGGAAAAAACTAATCAGTTAAAATCTACATTACCGATACATTTTTTTTTTCAAATTTAAACAATTTTTTAAGACTTCAAGATCCTTTGTCCGTTAAGTGTTCAAAGTTAGATTCAACATCTCTTTCAAAGTAAGGAAGTGCTCGAGATAATAAATTTTAGTCACCCATCCTATGAGCGGCCCTTGCTAACTACTACGCCAACAATTTTACATCATTTTAACATTTTTATTGACGTGAGATATTGTAGGGAATCTTCGGAAATACTGATCTGATCACGAAAATTCTATAACCTACGAGAAGCTAGAATCATAATTAGTAACCTTAAGGGCGCTTATGCACTACACTGAATTTTCAGGTGCGGCGGTCCGATTTTTTCCGGTCCGGAATGACATGAAAAACCCGGATGAGTAGCTTGTGCAATTGTCCGTTTTTTGCAATTGTTCCAATTTCCTGATCAAAGCGGCGCAGTGTAGGGCAGCTCTCTTTGAAGCTACACGTCACTTACGCTAGGTACGATGAGATTTTTGGAACGTCGGTAATTGCGTTAGAAGACGTAGAAAGGACCTAAATAATGACCTGATCATTTTACATAAACCATAATAAATTATGGCAAGACGAAAGCATTTTTATTACTACTATCGGATGACTACTATCAGATGTAAAAACTTATACCCTTACTAATTTAGGAACAGCATTATTCACATACAATAACTAAAAATATCTGTGACATTAGAATAAAATTACTGATAATGGTCTAGTACTTGATGTTTAAATTTTTAAACGTGCTATTTTTTTTCGAAGTTTTGTAAAAACAACTTTCAGCGATTACAGAGATAGACCAATCGGTGGCGCCATTTCATAAACAAATCGAAATTAGTGCCGTGTAAGCGGAGAATTATTATGCTAAATGAACTTTACGAGATCAGTTGACTGTATTATATATAGGCATAATTTTTTACGCGTGGTGTAGTTTCTTTGAGCAGAAATATTTTCCCTTAGAATACTTCTTTTTTTTAAATTTATTAATGACACAAACATTCATTTCAAATTTTATTAAATGCGAAAAAGACATTGAGTGTCACTTAATTACTTCTGTTAATCTTCTGTTTATTCTTTATTATTACTTCTGTTGTCAAATACTTATCTATACTTATCAATAGTCTAAAAAAAATTTGATAATGACAAATTTCCAGGCAAACTTTCATCCCCTATTTTTCGCGATAAAATGTAGCCTATGTCCTTTCTTAAAGTTAAGTCTATTTACTATATTAATTTCCATTAAGATGGGTTCAGTTGTTTAGGCGTCTAAGCGTAACAACACTTATTTATCTTACCTTAAGCTATCGATACTTTTAATACGATTCTAAAATCTAGCTAAGTATCGATACTACGAGGGTCAAACTGAAAGTTCTTAGAAAATCAAAAACTGATTACATTAGCCAGTTATTAGTTTTATTATATCTTTTCAAAATATTGTCCATTCACGTCAATACATCGCTGCATGCGATGGAACCACTGGGAAAAGCACTTTGCCCACTCGTCCTTAGGGGTCTCTTCAATGGCATCGCGATACGCAGCCACCGCTTCTTCAGCATTCATAAACCGCTTTCCTTTAAGTTTTTCTTTAATTTTTGGAAATAAATAAAAATCACAAGGCGCGAGGTCGGGGCTATACGGCGGGTGACCCAGTAATTCGACGTTTGATGTCGCCAAATAGTCGATCGTTCGCTTGGCGGTGTGCGACGAGGCGTTGTCGTGGTGAAGGAGGATCCTACTGCGAGGTCGTTTCTCTCGAACTTTTTCCAAGACAAGTGGCAAACAATTGGTAGTGTACCATTCTGCAGAAACTGTTTTTTGATCCTCTAACACAATTGTTGCAAAATGACCTATCCTTCCAAAGAACGAGGCCACCATTTTTTTTCCCGCACTTCGATCTCTCTTCACTTTAGTTGGCAACTCCTCGAAAGGAAACACCCACTGAGCAGATTGTCTTTTGGTTTTAGGATCATAACAGTAAATCCAGCTTTCGTCACCTGTTAGTATGTCGAACACAGCATTTGAGTCACCTCCGTTAAATCTTTCAATCATTTTACGACACCAATCCACACGATGGAGTTTTTGAGCCTCAGTCAAATTATGAGGTATCCACCGGGCGCAAAGCTTCCTGACCGCTAAATGTTCGTGGAGGATTTTGTGCACTTGACTCATACCGATGCCTAAGCTTGTCCGAATCTGTTGATAGGTCACTCTTTTGTCAGTCTCTATCATACGCCGCACAACACAGATGTTATCTTCAGTCGTCGCCGTAGAAGGCCGTCCCTCACGTAAATCATCAGTGAGATTAGTGCGACCACGTTTAAACTCATTAAACCAGTTGTAAACAGTCGCACGAGATGGGGCTTCATCGTGAAAGGCCAATCGTAGTCTATCATAACTTTCTTGTTGACTTAAATGACATCGAAAGTCATAAAAAATCATTGCACGAAAATTTTCTCGTGTTAAATTCATGATGACGTGACACAGACAATTTTCAATTTGCCGCCAAATCGTAAAACAAATGACAAATGAATGAAATATATACTCAGTAATATTGGCAAAGAGTTATATTTTCAAATTTTAGAATTATTTTTTTATTATATTGTTTATAAGTGGCCAGTTCTAAGAACTTTCAGTTTGACCCTCGTAGAATCATACGCTGATCAAATTAGAACTACACTGAGTTTGCCAAAGAATATGCAGTGATATATACCAATTATATTAAATCATCATATTAAATATAGCATGTTATAATCTACAATAAATATCGATTATAAGTTTATTGGAAATTAACAATATCGCCGAAATAAATATTGATTCAAATCGATTATATTTTCCCAAGCATTCCTTATGAATTTTCCGGATCTCGGACACAGCAGTGCACAAGCGTAAACACGTTTTTCATTGCCGTCATCACGGACCTGAAAATACCGGTCCAGAATAGAGAAAAGTAAAATTCAGGTCAGTAAAATTCCTGACAGTGCACAAGCGCCCATTACCTACATATGGCCTGACATATCGGACCTGAAAAAATCGGACCGCCGGACATGAAAATTCAGTGTAGTGCACAAGCGCCCTAACACCCGCGTTATGTTATATAATATAAACGGTATATAATATATGCGGGCGAAGTTGCAGAAAATCAGCTATTGACATAGGTGCAAATTATAACGATTTACTCTAAAAGCCTTCGACTACAAAGCGACTCACATATTTATATTCCTCTATAAAAAATTTAATCACGAAAAGAACCGGAAATACCGAAAAAATGTCAATTTCACTGTCAACTTTATATTTTTTCGATAGAAAATTCTTATAAATTCCCTTTATGACTGTAACAATAAATGAATAAAAAAATAAATAAATAGAACATGCCCTCAGGTGTCATGTTAATTTGTCGAATAGTACATACTTACAATATTTTGAAGATGGTTTTTCTTTTTTTTATGAACTAAATTACATAATTAAAAGAAAATTACGAACCACATCTTTCAATGTAAGTAAGTCAAAGGGCAACCTGTAAAGTAAAAAGTCAATTCAAACTCGAACAAGACGGGAGGAAGTCGCAAAGTTTCGGCGTCTTGCAATTTTTTCTCTGCCTCAAAATCAAAAAAGTTTGAAATATTTGAGTTTTAAGTAACAAAGGAATTTCGTTCGTCAAATTTGTTTTGTTCATTATTGGGTTTGTTTTTCGCGAATGTTAGACTAGAGTACCTATTTGTTTTCTTGGGCCCTTTAGGCCGTTGCTCCCGGCTGCATCTGCAACCGTTAACACACACCTATCCGCACTGGGACCGCTTGGTCGGTTATGGCCCAATTTACCTATTTAATTCCACCGATAGGACTAGCTTATAGCAACAGTGACGTTAACAGGCTGACGATGATGATTCACTTCATCATTCTTTATTGTTCCTTCGTCGTTACTAAAGTACATGTCAAAGTGGTAAAATGAAACGAAATAACGCCATAACATCGATAAGATATCTTATCCTATGGCTAGAATGCTAAAGTCATGAGTAGAGAGGCGGTCGCTTTGCAGGTCTTTTTCAATGAGAGTTTCTCGCGAGAGTGATAGAAAACTCATATTCACTACTATTACTGTACAAATTCAAAGTTTATTTTTAGTGATAACAAGAACCACCCGCTTGTCTCTCTTACCCATTGAAATCCCATCGGCTTGCCCACTCAAACGACAAATGCACGCCGCCACCCATGCCTGCGATTCTGTAAAAATCCAGACCCGAATTCGAATTCACTCATGTGTCCAAATTCACGCCATTTAGTCTAGAAATTCTATTGTTTCCATTTCTTGTAAAAAAAATTACTAAATAAACTGATTGATTATACATGTCTCATATATTTTAATCACTACATATTATAAAACAGTCCCCCGCCGCTTTAGTCTGTTTGCCTATTCGCAATAAACCCGAAAAGTACTGGACGGATTTTCATGCGGTTTACAAACAATAGATAAAGCAATTATTGAGTAAAGTTTTAATATATATTAAGTTTAGGTTTTGTACAAACTGATGATATTACAACGATATTAGTTCAATATGTCAGGAAAAAAAGCCGATCAGAAGCTTACATCGAAAACGCTGCCAAAAATTTATAAGTTATAATAACAAAACATTGTATGGTGGAATTGTACCTCTTTTATATATCTACAAAAAAGTCCGCGGTGGTATGTCTATATTCCAAGGATAACCCACAATAACCATTTTTTTACGTATATTTCAAACAGTGAAATAATGAGTTATTTGCGAACGTATTTTTAACAATACAGTATCCTAAAACCTTATTCAAATAAATAAGTTAGATACGTTATGCATGTAATGTAGATCAAAATATCAAACAAAATAATAACATATGAGTTATAGAAAATTAAAAAATGTCCGGGTGAACTATTAAATAACGATAAATAAAAAGAAAACGCCGGAACATATGTACGCGCATAACTTCCGAATTCCATGGAGTTTTCCAAATTGGATGATTCTATTTTTTATGTGTTCCACGATACATGACACAGTTTGTATATAAGATTTTTTTTAAACGGGTATAAGGCGGTACGAAGTTCGCCGTGTCAGCTAGTCCTATATACTCGTAATTTCAAATCTCACTTCACTTATGCCACGAAACGTTATTACCAATTTAAGTTTGAGCGGATGCCGCTTTTTGAAGTGAATTCGAACACCTGAGTGGATTCGAATTCGGGTTTGAATTTATACAGAATCGCAGGGCTGTTTACAGACTTTGCAAGAGACACTCCATTAACGCCTGCAGCTTACTCGTAGAAGAGTTGGTTCACAAAAAACGTTCGTGGCATAAGTGAAGTGAGAACTGGAGTAAAATATACAATTTATTCTCGATGTATGTATTTCTAGTTCATAAAAAGGTCTACCAATGAAATTAATTCTCTAGTCAAATATGCTTTTCGTCCAGCATTTTACCTCCCTTTTGGAACATATTTTAGCTGCCAATATATCTTATCTAAAACCTAAATGTAATTAATCATAGTCAGGATAGAAAACGTAGGTAGGTACATCTTTTCTTATGTACAGTTAGGTCATTATAAGAAGTCACATTTGACATCTATCAAACTGAAATCGACTGCTTAAAATATTCGATTAATATATCGAATCTATATGGATTTTAAACAAATGTGAATCGATTGCAGCTATTGCCCAAATATAATACAATCAATTATTATTATTATCAACAACAGAAAAAAATTACAAAAGGTCTTCATAGTAATTTTGCCCAACTACATCAAACGACGTAATGCACAGATTAGATATTAATTACCTATTTTTCAATCATAGTGCAAAAACTTATATATCTCATTGCCCACGACAAATCAATAGGGACAGGACACGATGTCGAATTGCGCGTCAAAACTATTAAGTTAACTGCTGCATAATTCCATCGGCTACAAAGTGATTTTATTTATCAATTTCCCATATAAAAAGGTATCCCATATAAAATTACCAATAAAATAGCCATTGCCCCTTTTTTGGCCATTTGACACTTCAAGACATTGTAACTAAAGTATTTTATTTTATTTTATTAGAAAACAAACAGTGATATTAATTCTAATACATAATACTGTAACGATAACTATTCACCTTATAGGCAGGGCTTGGAAACGAACCAACCAACGAACCGAGCGAATTAACCGATTTTTATTCCATCCGAATTTCACTCCGTTCATTTCAATTTCGATCCGGAACGGAACATTATAAGAGAACAGGTTTTTCAAGCCCTGCTTATAGGCAAATATATTACGTTTTACGTGAACGATTTGTTTAATATTTTTAATTATAGCATAACAAATACCTCTCACCAATTGACAGATGAGTCTAAAGTTATAAATTCACGTTTTAGATGTAACGGAATCTTTGAAAATATTATTTTATTTTATTACTAGCTTTTACCCGCGACTTCGTCCGCGTGGTATAGTTATTTTGAGCAGCATTTCTAACGATAAATTATTCATTATATCGTGTAAAATACCTGAAATAAAGATTCATCCCCTATTTTACCCCTTAGGGGTGGAATTTATCAAAATCTTTTCTTAGGGGATGCCTACGTCATAGTAGCTTTATGCATGCAAAGTCTCATCCCGATCGGTTTAAAATTGACTAAGTTTCATACAAACTTTAATCCCCTATTTTATCCCCATGGGGGTGGAATTGATCAAAATCCTTTCCTAGCGGATGCCTACGTCATAACATCTACCTGCGTGCCTAATTTCAGCCCGATCCGTCCAGTAGTTTGGGCTGTGCATTGATAGATCACTATGTCAGTCAGTCACCTTTGAGTTATATATATTTAGATTATTTATTACAGCTAATTTGGACGTTATTCCTTGGTCCTGTAACGGTTTATATTTTATAAAACGTATACATTTATTTTACTATAAAATTTGTTGTCCGAAGATTGACAGACCAATAATTTTCTATATAAATAAACGGCGACGAGCTTGACAACATGTCTTGCTCGAAGCTATTGTTCTCGGCGTCGCAAGCGCAATCCAGTTTTATGAAGGTACAAAACCTGCGAACGCGCTCCTTGTGACACATTTCAACTGAAGGCGTGTAACATCAACACGTAGTCCTCGAATATTGAGATTTTTCTTTCGCGGCCGCTGCCGTCGCGAACGTAACATTATCAACGTAGTAGTAACTTTGTTTTTTGAAAAAGTATAATAATGTATTCGAAGTGATATCCCCGTATTGGGTAAGTGTTGCATAATTTATAATCAGTTTGTTTTTTTTTGTCTAAATTTTATATTGTGTGTCTCAACAATATATTGTATCTTTATGTAATTTCTTTTTATTAACGGGCATGTTTTAGTCCCATCTGAACACCTTGCGAATTAATTGTTATGTTGTGGCCTACAACAATATTACGCCAGCAGAGGGCTCTAGTATCGCTGTGGATGCACATCGGCTTTCTCTGGCGGGTTGTTTCTTTTATTTAACGAGAAATGCACACCACTTTTTCTTTGCTTAATTATCTTGCCTGTTTGTCTGCTTCATCACTGATCACTACCCATGGCGTTATTTCATCTGTTCCTGCTTCTTACCTCGCACCGCCTGATGACCAGTGATGTCGCAGCCAACCTGATGGCCGTGACAATTTTTTAAATTTCATTTAGGGTTCCTTCCCACCCCTGGGAAGCTTCTAGATGATTATCAATTTTACCTAACATCTGTGTGCTGAAGCGCTGGCTTTGGACCCATCTTCAGGCCTACACCACTGGAGCTCTTCGGCCGTACATCTCGCCGGAGCACTACCAGGACAGTGGATGACCAAGACCTAGCTATTGCGAACGGATGACTAGGGCCATATAAAATTGTACCTAATCTATATACTGATCCACGTTGCGAGCTTCCCCTCGAACCCTAACCCTGAGATCTCATGTCTTTTTGGGTATTAAACGTTTATTATAAAAATTATTTGTTTTATTACCCATCTGTTAACGCTATTACGGGTCCTAAACCCATCAATATCCTATAACAAATTAAACCTTATTTTTTAAGCGTTACAGTCCAAAACCAATTAAAAGTGACCTACGATGTACGTGCCCTCATAAATGTAACCAGGAACCTTGAACACTGGTCAATTGTAAATTAATATGAGATTTTCAAAGATTTCGTTGGTGCAAATAAAGCATCAACTTGCTATTGCTTTTCCCAATTTAAAATCGCGATCTTTTCCATGCTTTGGAAGCCACGACAAATCGCAGCTTATCTGCATTTTTTATTTCTAAATATTTTTATCTGAGATCTCTTTTGCATTCACAGTATGTATAGAATAGTAGGTATTCTCTAAACTTAAAGTGTAAATATTTTGTAACTAATTAAAAAAAATCTTGATAACATTAGTTCAAATCATCTTCGGAGTAGACCATAATCTTTTCGATTTTTGGGTCACATCCCTGGTGTTTAAAAGTACATTCGGTCAATCGATTTAATTTAGTAGTGGCGTTTAATATATTAAGAATGAAATTGATTTATTACATTTAGAAAGATTTATTGGTCAAAGTAAAACGTAAAATTGTCTTATTTTTCTATTATAACAAATCATTTAAATTTAATAATTAGAGAAATAGGCAATTAAACCGTTTTTAATTTATAAAAAAATCAATAATATGTAGGCGGTCTATTATTATAAGTAGATTTCTATTATAATGACGAACTGTAATCGATAAACTTCAAAAGTGCTAGGCCGATATAAAGCTAGAAAGGAATGGTGCTAAAATTCAACTAGGTCTTATTTTAATTATGGTTTAACGTTATTCTCCTGATGATGTTATCCAAGATAGAGTGAGATAGTGGGATAGTTTTTAAAATAGGCTTAGAGGTTGAAATAAGAGATGAAAATATGATAATAACCGTTTTCCACGCGGGTGAGCACCGGCCGAAAATATAATAAAGCTTTTGTTATCTAAGTTTCTCAGAATTGAAAACGCTGACGAAATTAATATGACTAAATTTATTTTTGTTTCTTCCTCATAATTGCCGGCGTTATCAATGAGTATTGAGTAGCTCGTTATATTTTATTAATTTTACCTAAGGCAGCAAGCAACTTTGCGGTGACAGCTACCTACAAAATTAATTACGATAAATAAAGGTTACTTTTCAAAGGAGTTTTATATTAGCTGTGTGACAATCTTCAAGGGCAGACACTGGCGTCTAGCACCCATCAAGAGCAAGGTCAAGAGGTCTCCTCGAACTGATGCTGATGCAATGCAAAACCTTGATCAAAGTCAACGTAACCCATAAAGTTTGGGGGCATAAAGTAACTTATATTGTTTGGGGGTTAACAGAGAAGAACATCAGGCATCATGACAAAATGACATTATCAAAATTTTACATAATTAACACTTAAAACAAATGGGGAAAATTGACAGCTTGTATTCATAAAAAAAACGATCAAGTGCGAATCGCCCACGCGCGCGAAGAGTTCCGTACCAGAATCGAGCCAAAAAAAACACCTTTGCTGTATTCATAGCCTCCATAAACATTTAGGTATGTCATTCTATTTTTGTTGGTATGTTATTTGTTGTTGTAAGTTATAGTGGTAACAAAAAAACATCATCTGTAAAAATTTCAACCGTTCATACAGCTTGGTGACAGACAGACTAGCTGACGGACGGAGAGCGGAGTCATGGTAGTGGTTCCGTTTTTTACTCAATATTGGGACCTTAAAAAGAGAGAACAGATGATCGCATACGCTCATATCATAGACGCACTTTAAATGTTTATAACCCATACTTCATGTATGATTTAATATGGAACTGATTAGCCGTCGTCACAGCCGTCTCGCATAGGGAGAAGCGGCGCGGACTACGTAATAAATAGGTATGTGGAATCCTGTCATCCAGTATCCAGAAAATGTTAGTTTTTTCCCATTGAAAATACTTGCATTCCCGTATTTTCTATTAAACTTGAGTATGAATAAAACAACATTATCGTTATTAATTCTTTTTTAATTAACATGAAAAGTGTAGATAATTCCATCATAAATAATGCATTACATTTTTTTTTCAAGAGTTAAGTGTCAGACATTTTTACATATAATTAGACAATTGCAGTCAGAAATAAACTGAATAAACCGTAATATTTTAAACCATGATTACGCAAATGGCACCTAAACCTTTACGAATACGTTTTATAATTCATCTACTTTTTGTAAATAAAGTATTCAATATATCTATTTATCGTGACAAAATATAATTAGAACATAAACAATATTATGTTTTACAGATTTTGAAAACAATGTCGTTATATTTATACAATTATGGGTAAATAAAGCATTTCATTATATATTTAACAAAAAATAATAATCTATTACAGCCTGTTGACGGTAACGCAAAGACAAAGACGCACACATACAAAATTAGGATTCTCCTAATAGGGAATATTACGCAAATGTTGGCTGATGTTTACAAAAACCTGTTTACTATTGTGCTAATGCTGCATTCTGGCGACAGAAAGTTGTAGTAATACGTCCTATTATGAGAACAAGTTCACATGACCATGAGGTTAATACCTCGGGAGATTTTCGATAATAATTACAGTTTATTTTTAATAAGATTGTAATAATCAAAAAGTAGTAATTAGCATTAAATCAGATTTCACAAATAATATTTAGCAAAACAAAAATTTATTTATGATGTGATACCAAAATTATTATTATTCATATAAACCAAGGCTTCCCAAACTTGGCTCTACCACGAACCCCCGTAAAAGATTGTAGATGACAGCGACCCTTATACTAACAATCAAATCCACCCCCTACCCCCAAAGAAATTAAAAAGTGGTTGTTAAAGAAAATAAGGTTTTTATTCAAATAAAAGGAAACAAATACAGTAGCAAAAGAAATATCCCTTTTATAGTAATGTGACGGGTGGGCATGCTATTGTCGCAATTTGAGTCAATTTTCCATTTTTATTGTTAAGTCATCGATCCACCATTACCTAATTCTTGTCGCGAAACCCTAGGGTTCACTTACCCCACTTTTAGAAACCATGATTTATACATAAATAATACGCAATGGGAACATTCTCATTGCTATAAATATCATTTGATTAAAATAAACCAGAAAAAAATATGCACTTATTATTAACATGACACACTCGCACAATTAAATATGTACGTCGTGGTTTAATATACACAAGTGTCAATTGTCTTCATTTAGTTTTAAACCTTAATGCATTAATAGTTCAAAAACAACTGAGGAATATTGTCATATTTTAATAACCTGACGAAAAACGTGTGACTTGAACGTAATCACGACGGGAAGTCTCCTTATAGCCGAGCTATACACACTTTGTCTCCCTTAACATAGCATATAAAGTCTCTGGTATCTACAGTTTTTTCAAAATGACATAATAGGATCGTTTACATCTACAAGTATTGAGCGCGCTGGACACGTACCGTCACATACAAAATACCCTTCTATTGATTCTACTATAGGTGTATAGAAGGACCCCTCTATACGAGTGCTCAAAGATGTCGATTGACAGGGAGATATGGCGAGATATCGCGAGGAAAACTACATCGGCCACTCCAGCAGATACTACGTGTTGACCACGACAGTACTATAGTGTATATTCACATATTTATATCTTTAGTAATACGACACCACAGACATGTACAGACGCTAACAGACAAGAACCGTGGCCGATTTTTCTAACTCTCTCAATGTCCATTTCTGTATATATAAACGATCCTTAAACCACAAGACAATCCGTAGATTTATAAAGTAGATTTATAGAAACACGCTTTTGTGTAAAGAGTGACAATTTTGTTATCGATATTAATCCTTTTTTGAAGTGCAATAAGGCATTATTTTATTAGAGTTGCGCGTGTTATTCATGGGTTGAGTTTATACTAAAGAATCGCTTTTCAGTTTAGTACCCTAAATAGTAAATATGTTATCATCATTTGTCATTCGTAAATATGTGTAAATGTCACAAATATTAATAAAACTTACATCGGTATCTATAAGCCAGACAATATAGTGATAAATAGTTCATAGCCGTAAAGGCTGTCTAGCCCTATGGCTACACACATAAACAAAATAAATTTACATTCTTGGCGACTTGATCACGTATAAAAGCGTCTCAAGCGACACAACGGGGTCACAATGAACTTGTATTTATATTTCGTAAGATTGACAATAACATTCAAATTCATCACAAATGAGTATTTTTCCATGCACGAAACATTCCAAAATTATTCGTTACACTATTCAGTGAAAAAAAAAAATTAAGCATAGTAAAACATTTTCATTTAATTATAATCTTTTCGCAAATCCAAGCGTTTCTACTTAATCCCATTTATATATTTAAAGTATATTTACTTATTTATCAAAAGCTACCTCTCAATCATGGCTCATATGGCGATCAATCAATCATAGACAGAATATTATTAATGTTTGATGAATATTGCACAAAAATAAGGGGCATTCTACGATAAATTTCATCGCATATTAGTAATTGAATAATTAGGATTCGCGGTAATAAATAAATAGCTAAAGATCCGTTACCAATAATTACATTAATAATGGTTACCAAACAAATGATTGCTAATTAAATCGTCTGTATTCGTGTACTTCTGTTATCATGCAAAAATATATACCGACGCTGTTTCGTGCTGCGAACTAACTGCTAATGCTAATTTTTCACAGCTATTAACGTAATCATTTTAAAATGTCATTTTAGCAAATAACAAAAGCACATGGTCTGCTAAAAGTAGCATGCTAATTAAATTACACATTAAAAATTAGCATTATTTTTCGTTACTGCGTACCGCTTCATTTATATGAGATAAATCTTAACACATTTTGGTTTGGTTTCAAATATGTGTGAGAACAGTATTTCATTACTTATTAACCAACAACTACTTACATTATTCTAGTGTAGTCTGACTACATTACCTAGCGTCATAAAATATCATTTGCGAGGTCAACTTGCACCTCTTTCGTTTGAGTTTCACTAATGGGATAAATATATCCCAAAATCTTAGTATTACATATAAAAGCGGTAGTTAAATTGAGATGAAAACATGGTATCGGGCGAATTTCTAATGTCCATTGAGCAATAATTATATCAATAACATTGTCCTATGGCCCTCAGAAGTCCAAGCCGTAAGTGTAAGGCCAACGCATGATTAAAGGGGTCTTTTTGATATTCAAAATTTTATTAAAAAATAATTAATTTGTTATTCGCTAATAAAAGGCTTAGCTAGGGCGCTAAAATGATATCAAAACATTACCATTAAATTCGACAATTCGTAATATCGAATTGAGAATTGCGTCAACGCTTGATAAATTATTAAAATAAATTATATCAACACTCCTCACCCATCTATCGTCGTTTCGTACTTAGCTATTTACATCACTTAACGTTAAGTGTTTTGACTGGTTTCACTATGCGTAGACTAAAATTAAATCACAAGCGTCACTATAACACTCAGTTTCGCTTCAGACGCTTACGTTTCGGACCCCTGTGATATTATGTAAACTCGTTGAATTGAGCAAGTGCAGTCTTAACCCTGAAATAAAATATGCATGTTAGTTAAAAATATTTCAGAAGAGTTAAGAAAGATGAGCGAGTCGAACTTGCGAACAAAGAATGGCTTACAAATATAAGTTTTAAAAACTACAGACTTCTTACTATGTTTCTTGTAAAGAACAATTTCCTTAAACATTCAACTTTAAGTCAACTACTTGGAAATCAAATCGGGAGATAATTAGCTGTGACAAATTATAAGGGCTTGAATAATTATAGGGCGCATAGAAATATATGGGTAGAATTATCTCATAATAGTAGGCGAATCAAAATTCGGTTGCCAAGAAAAATTAAATTTTAAGGACTAGTCTATAGAGATGAAATGTGATATAAGTGAAAACAGGCATTAACTCATACGTATTCGATTCCGAACGCCGTTAGCACACCGATGCATTCGCTTGCGAATGCGAAATATCTGCGAAAGTATGCGACTGCGAATAGGATTGCCACCTTTTTAGAAACAAAATTCGTGATGTTCGGATAATCATCAGAAATCGGGTCGGGTAGCAACCCTGAATGCGAAACATGTGCGTCTGTGTAACCTTGTGCAGTTGACTGCGAAACCGTACTGACAAGGACGCAGCTATTTTATCGAGTTAATAATAAAGTGAGTAAAACACATACGAAACATTACCATACAACTGACAAGATTTCGCAAATGTTTCAAATTCGCATGCGATTGCATAGGTGTACCAACGGCGTAATGCGTACTCGGCATGTGCTAGTGTGTGTAGTGTAGTGTAGTGTATTGTACAAAATACACCTTGTGTGTGCGGCGTCGTGTCTCACTCGCAGCAGCTTCAGTGCACGCAGTACTCCGAGCTCCGCGAGTCGAGCCTGTCTCGCGGCATGTGCTAGTGTAGTGTAGTGTAGTGTACAATATACACACTTGTCATGTAGGTGTGCGGCGTCGTGTCTCACTCGCAGCAGCTTCAGTGCACGCAGCACTCCGAGCTCCGCGAGTCGAGCCTGTCTCGCGGCATGTGCTAGTGTAGTGTAGTGTAGTGTACAATATACACACTTGTCATGTAGGTGTGCGGCGTCGTGTCTCACTCGCAGCAGCTTCAGTGCACGCAGCACTCCGAGCTCCGCGAGTCGAGCCTGTCTCGCGGCATGTGCTAGTGTAGTGTAGGTGTACAATATACACACTTGTCATGTAGGTGTGCGGCGTCGTGTCTCACTCGCAGCAGCTTCAGTGCACGCAGCACTCCGAGCTCCGCGAGTCGAGCCTGTCTCGCGGCATGTGCTAGTGTAGTGTAGTGTAGTGTACAATATACACACTTGTCATGTAGGTGTGCGGCGTCGTGTCTCACTCGCAGCAGCTTCAGTGCACGCAGCACTCCGAGCTCCGCGAGTCGAGCCTGTCTCGCGGCATGTGCTAGTGTAGTGTAGTGTAGTGTACAATATACACACTTGTCATGTAGGTGTGCGGCGTCGTGTCTCACTCGCAGCAGCTTCAGTGCACGCAGCACTCCGAGCTCCGCGAGTCGAGCCTGTCTCGCGGCATGTGCTAGTGTAGTGTAGTGTACAATATACACACTTGTCATGTAGGTGTGCGGCGTCGTGTCTCACTCGCAGCAGCTTCAGTGCACGCAGCACTCCGAGCTCCGCGAGTCGAGCCTGTCTCGCGGCATGTGCTAGTGTAGTGTAGTGTAGTGTACAATATACACACTTGTCATGTAGGTGTGCGGCGTCGTGTCTCACTCGCAGCAGCTTCAGTGCACGCAGCACTCCGAGCTCCGCGAGTCGAGCCTGTCTCGCGGCGGCGCCGGCCTCCCCGCGCCACACCAGATTACCCGCCACGAATAACGCCGCCTCCTGCAACTTGCTCTCCGGATGCGCCTTCATATCAGAAACATCTCAAACTAAATAAGCACATTTTATTTTATTAAAAACTTACACGAGTAAATTAAAAGAAGAACTAAAAGTGAGTAATCTATATCTTCAAGCCAGATCCCCCGAGATTAGATAAATCTAACATCGGACATGGACAGAAACTATTGGTCAATTATAGTACCTATAACATTATTTCAAAAATCTCCTCACCAAGTAATCAACCAGTTTTCGAAGCACATCCTCGTTAGCCATTATGAGATCTTTAGCTTTCTCTCCATCACCAATATTACCAAGGATACATAGCGCTTGTTCCTTTACTTCGGCAGGATACGACCCCTCTAACACCACTATCACAGCCTGACAAACATATAAATAACATATAAAGCATAACATTATAGAGTGCAAATTTTCCTGACCTGGCAGTTCAGAATGTCCAATTCCTAAAATGTTCAACGATTTCCAAATGCAATATAGTATCTTGATGGCTTTATTAAATACTGCTGATGTGTAAAAGCTAGTTGAATAAGTGCTCTTAGTCGTCTTAAAAATAATAAACAATAATAACTTAGCTACATATTATCTATCTGCATATTCAATAAACCCATCATGATATTTGATTTGACATTTCGGAAATTGAACATTTTAAAACTACGACTCCTATCCTTTTGTTTGTAAATGTACAACTATTTGAATTAATGAATGAATAAATTCTTTATTGTACACCATAAATTATAGAAAAATTACAATTGATAATAACATATTAAAACTGTAATCTTTTTTAAAACCTCTATAATGCGACTAAACTTCTCTTATTATGTTAAAACTTTCATGGTATCAAATTAATTTCTATAATATTTTTTTTTAACAATTAGACGAAATATACAGGCCAAACAAAAAAGTGACATAAAATACGACCAATCTCGCTCAAGCGAACATGGACAACTAGATTGCGAAGGGGTCAAGTGCAAAATCAATTTATTTTATGTCTACATAAGTGATTAACACATTGATTCAAAGTAAAGTAATATCGACCATAAGAAAATAAATTGAAATAATATAAATAAATCTACTTTCTATGTATTTTTTTTTTTGTTGTTGTTTTAATTACTCTGAAATAAATTTACAAAAACTGACCTATTTTAAAAATCTAGTATAAATAATAAACACAATTTTAATTTTGTGATATTTAGCTGTTGGTCATCCATATACATAAATAAATAAATAATGACAATCAAATCTCACCTGCATAACTTGTGACGAATACTCGCTCATTATAGCGTCAATATGCTGTCTCGTGGACAGTAAGTTTCTCAATAAACCCAGCGTCTTCATTATGACGCGGGTGTCACTGTCCCCAAGCAACCGAAACATCTGTTCGGTACCCAAGCAACAGAGGATGCGTTGCTTCACTTTTTGTTCGGCCTAGTTGAAGAAAAACATACGAATTGTTTCTATGAGCGTTAAATTACTAAAAATACTACTCACCTGAAATACATGGTCCAACCTGACGATTTACTTGTCATTTAAAATTGAGCATTAAATTGTATATGATATAATATATTTCATAACGTCATTATAGAAAAGCCTTATATTTATATAAAAAATTTATCACCTGAAAAGCCATATTCATAAGCGCCCATATTCCATTCAGTCTCAACGCCGCTTCCGGCCTTTTTGTCAAATTGCATAACATTTCAACGGCTCCTAAAAATTAATCAATAGTATTTAAAGCATTACTTACTGGTACTTAAGTACTTCGTGTGTTCATATGTTTTGAGACAAATTTTTACTTTTACTGGTTGTTATTTTTTTTACCTATTTTGAATTTGGAATGTTAACTTTATTTGTATCGCAAATTCATTTGTTTATATATTCTCGTGATGGAGGGAACGAAATAATTACGCGCAACTGTCATTTCATTATTTAAGGCGGGAAAAAAAAAGATGCAGATTTTCCGCGAGCTACAAAGTTTTCCTGTAAGCCATAACTTCGTCTGGTACACAATAAAGCAGTACATGCCTGCGAACATCAAAATCATCCGAGAGCGACTTCGCCGAAATCCATATCGCACTAAGAAGAAACTTGCTCTGCAGACTAATATTTCGCGCGTTTCAGTGGACAGAATACTGAAATGTGATCTTAAGGTAACGTATAGGCCCGCAGAAAAGTCTACTTTTTAGACGATTGTCTTCGTAAGTTACGACGCGAAAGTTGTCCATTGCTGCTGAGGCGACATGACGCCAGGAAGATACTCTTCACCGACGAGAAATTTTTTACTGTCGAAGAAAAGTTCAACCGACAAATAAACAAAGTGTACGCTAAAAGTAGCAAAGATGCCCCAGTTTCTGCACGGAATGTCTCGCGCACTCATCATCCGGTTAGTGTGATGGTATGGTGGATATAGTGAGGAAATTTCGTATGAAGGTGTCACTCCGCTCCTTTCCAGCCAGCAAGGTGTTAAGGTGAAAGCCAAGAATTATTAGAGTGACATTTTAGAGCCCGTAGTGAAACCCCTGTCTGATACGTTATTTCACAATAAGGATAGGGTTTTTCAGCAAGACTCGGCGCCATCCCATAAGGCAAAAACCACTCCAAGCTTGGTTGAGGGAGAATGTACCGGCCTTCATCGCGGCGGACGAATGGCCCTCCTCCAGCCACGACCTCAACGCGCTGGATTATTCTTTATGGACTGAATTAGAGCCTCAGGGCCTGCCGAAAATCCCACCCAAACTTGGAGTCACTGAAGCGAACCCTTGTTCGAGAAGCAAAGCGAATTCCGCTAGAAAAGATTCGTGCCGCCATTGATGACTGGCCAAATCGTCTAAGGGCCTGTATTAAACAAGGGCGGTCATTTTGAATAAAATATACATTTTATTGTTGATTATTGTCTATTTAATGGTTACTGACAATTTTAGAAATATAAGTTAATTATTTAAAAAGTTACGCAACTTTTAATTCGTCTTAAAACTTATGAATACATGAGGTATAATGACTATTTATTTTATTTATTTATTTAACACTTTATTGCACAAAAAAAGGAAGTAAAAATAAATACATTGCAAGGAACAAAAAAAATAATTAATTAAAGTTGTGCAATGGGCGGTTATTATATTTTTGAAATATGAATTTATATATGGGCGGTTATTATATTTTTGAAATATGAATTTATATATTACGGTTCAAAATAATATAATCGCATCATCATCATCATCGTATTGTTATTGTTTGTTTAATTTCTCGGTTGTTTTATCTTTAGCGTAATGCTATAGAAATTGAGTCTTAAGTCAGTTACATTAAAGCTAATTTTAGTTAAGCAGTTATATAGTTACGTTTCTATATGCCAGATACATCACGAATACGAATTCGTAGGCGATAATGTATGTCTATAGTTACCCATTCAGATCACGAAAGCGTAAACACAGTGCATGTATATACAGAATATGCAGAGTGCAGTATATAACAGACCTTGATCTAACATTGGTTCTTTGGCTGGTGAAAACTCAAGTAGGAGATTGCAGAGTGTCGAGGAGCCCACGGTGAGCAGTTCTGTGCCGGGCGAGTCGCTCAAGAGCTGCATCAGCGGCCGCCACACAGAGTGATCCTTAACACACCATCCAACCATTACGTACTTTACAAACTCGAGAAACACCATTCAATTAAATGATTAGCCGCCCATTTGAACGGCTATTATAAGCAGCTGACTGCGATATATATTTATAAATTTTTGCTACATTTCTGATATTAATACAAGCACTAATTAAAACTACTGGGAAATTTCTTTAAACTTGACCAAAACAAACTCGCATACAGACGTCGACGTTAAGTTTATTAAAATTTGATGTCACACGATGCTCTGCCATAGCCACTCGTGTTTCGGTTTTTGTAATCCAGACTATAGTCTGGATTACACAAACCACAAAAATCACAACTTTATTTTGCATAAATAATATACACTTACATTTTAAATGTAGCAATTTTTATTTTTTTTGGTTTAAATAAACTGAATAATATTAACTACCTGAAACGTCGTCCGCAGCTGTTGTACCGATCTCGACAGTGAGTGCAAGCATCTCACTGCTGCCAATCGCACCTAATAAGCAAACAAAACATAATTTATTATTGGATGAGAATATTTTCTTGTTTCATTTATTTTGAAGCTATTTTCAGAAATTGATTTTTAGTAAATAATTGCCTTTTAATTTAAATAATTTTGGGATCATGAACATATATTAAAATGAGTTAATTGACCTATTTTATTAATACATCTTTAGATCAAACCAATTCTTTAGTTACTTCAATTGTGAAATCACAATAATTAACAAATAAAGACGGAGTGAATGAAAAAATCATTAAGTCTAAATCACAATTATCCTTTTCGATATGCAGTAATTGGGTAATAAAAATAAATCTTTTGCTCACGGAAGGCTCGGGGTTATTCATTCCGTTGACCACATGCACCATGAGCCCGTGGGTCTCTATAATCCTCTTCCTGATATCCTCGTCGTTGGCGCCGAGGGACGCGAAACATTTGAACGCGCCCTGCTTCGCCGCCGCCGACGGACAGTTGACTATGTCCGCCAGTGAACTCATCAGGTGATTAGATATCGCTGCCAACCTTTGAAGTGACGTGTCAACCTGACGTACCACGATACAACACTCAAATATTCAGGTATATACTACAATTAAGGTATTTAATGAGGAAACTCACCATTTACTCCATGAAAATTGTTTTGACATACTGATATTTCAAAGTTGAATCTTAATAATAATAATCTATGAAGTACATTGCGAAAACAGAAATCTATACTAATATTATAAAGCTGAAGAGTTTGTTTGTTTGAACGCGCTAATCTCAAGAGTAGTTCTTGAGATTAGCGCGTTCAAACAAACAAACGGTTCGAATTGAAAAATTATTTTGTGTTGAATAGACCATTTATCGAGGAAATCTTTAGGCTATATTACATCACGCTGCAACTATTAGGAGCGAAGAAATAATGGAAAACGCGATCGAAGTCGCTGGCGGCCACCAGTATGAGTATATATAAACATAATAATAATTATTATACATAATAATAAATATTCTTAATGAAAAATGCCTAAAATATCCACTTTGTCCCTGCATACGTAGCATGACAAACTCGAGAAACGCTCTGTCTACACTGATTTGTCAGTTTCTCGGGTCAAGAGTGAGATATAGTGTGGGCGCACCCGAGAAAAGTGACATTTGAGTGTAGACAAAACGTTCTCGAATTCGTCATGCTACACGTGCTGGTGTCCCATCTCAGAGCACCAGGAACAAAGTGGATATTTTAAGCATTTTTCATTAATCATAAACATGAATAAAAAGCGAAAATTGAATACATAGTTCTTTTAAACCATTATATCTATACTAATATTATAAAGAGAAAAGATTTGTTTGTTTGTATTGTATAATAGACAGCGAAAAAGCTGAACTGATTATAAATCCTTTTACCTGCAGGAGACTACATTATACAATAGTGAGATAAACTATAATTTACGCGAGCAGAAAAACAGCTAGTATACTAATAAAACTCTTATTTAATGAATAAAAAAAAACATAAAAACTTTTGTATAAATTTATACATAGGTTTTTTATGACAAATATTCATAAAATCGAGTTTCATGCTCTATGTAATTGATGTGAATTAGTATGAGAGTGAAGCCAATCCATAAGTAACAATTACTTCTAATTCTAATTTAATTGCTGTTCAGTGAATCTAACAGTTAAGACATACTTGTAAGAAATCGGTACATTACACTGACCTCTGCTAAATAAGCTAAAGTCTCAGCAGCGGATGCCCGGATTTCTTCTGGAATTTCCTTAGTACATAGACGTGCTAGACATGGTAAGGCCCCAAATACCACTCTGTAAGAAAAATTTATAGTGTTATCAATAAAAAAAAATTGAAATTAGTCATTGATCTACTAGTTGGACAAATTAATATAAAACACCGGAACTATACCCCCAGCGCTACCACGCACGCTGCCTGTAGCCATTTCAAAAATTATAATTCCATTCAATATTTTTTATTTATTATTAAGTTATTCTTTAAAAAAATATTTATACGAAATTATAAAATTTATGAAATGTATTTTTTTACGTTATACTGCACAAATGTCATTCAAGCCAAGTGTCATGTTACCTTGTACGTACCTATTGTCATCAGCGGGCAGGGCGCCAGCGCGGTGTATGAAGGTGAGACATCGCGCGGCACCCATCGCCACTGGCAGGGGTTTGTCACGAGACACCAAAGCCATTAGCAGCTCCGGAATACTTTTGTCGCCGTATCTACAAAAAACATGCTCTTTAACTTCTGTTATCATACTCAAAGGAGATAATCTAAAGAGTTAGAACTTTATATTAACAATGCAGTTGCAAAAATCCTTAATGGCATATTAGGGTCATAAATGCCAGATGCTTTTACAACATACCACTTTTTTTTATTTCAGAAAAAAAAGTTTTTCCTTCGATTGAGATTAGGAGGTATTATCCAAATGCAGAATATAACATAACACGGCCAATAATAGGTGGTCATTAATTTAATAACAAAAATAAGTTTAGCAGAAAATAGTTATAGTGACAGATATTCATCATTTACCTGTTTTCGCAAACTCGTCTAAAATAGAATTAGCATAGGATCTTCTGCCTGTGAGTGAAATTGTTTGAGTCTGGATGTTGTGGTACTTTCACTATCTTAAATATCTATAACACAAGTGCTTATAACTACTATTTTATATTTCTTATATAAAAAATAAGCTTAATATGAACTATAATGAATTTTAAAATTTTTATATTATAAATTAATTAAAGAAAAAATGATCTAATAAAGTCTGGAGTTAATTTTTAAGTATACCTATGACTGATATCAAGTCAGCTTATTATGATGTTTTAGTCAAAGCCAAATTTAAATGAAGCTCTCTTTTCCTGTACTTTTATTCACAAAATTTTAATACTTATTTTGAAAAGGGAAAAGTTTACTGTTCTTCTGTTGTTACCTTGTTTCGAGCGCCACTTCTGACACAGTAGGGTTTTCGAAGCACATCGCGGCAAGTAGATCCAGGGCGGGAAGTACCCTAGCGGGTGGCGATAGTGCACGTGAAGGCGAAAGTGTGGATGAAGGCGAGGGCGCGAGAGCAGCGGCCACAGCTCCACAGGCGCCCGCCGCACACAATGCTTCCTGCTCTCGTACACTACCACACCACACCGACAGAATGCGTACCACGCATGCTCGAGCAGTGCCAGAACCCTCACGGGCTATCTCTATAGAAATCGTAGAAGGTTTTATAGTGGTAATAATGGTGGTAAATTTTTTTTGTTATTTTATGGTAACTCCTTAACTAGCAAATATACATACAGTATGACTAATAGAAAAGTTCAATTGCTGATATTTACATCATAGTCACTTTATTTTTCAAAAAGAGCTTCATAAATAAATGACTATTATTCCACCACTTATTGACAATTTAAACAAAATTTTAAAATAATAGTTATAGTATTGCTACACACCCTAATTTTAAAACCACTTATTGCATTAAGCCAATAAACCATGTATTACCATACAATACAAATATAACCATTTTAGCACAGAAAAAAACAGTTTAAACTTTATTCCCAATTTTGAAATAACAGTAGAACCTCGATAAGTTAAAGTCCAAGGGAAACACAAAATATTTTAAGTTATAGAGGTTTTAAGTTATCAAGGGTGTATGTTAGGGATAAGTTATTATAGAGGTAGGTATGTACATATGTGTGTATGTATCCTTGTTCCTATTTTTACTCGAATGCATCAGAAGGACTGGTTCAATAAAATACAGAAATTTAAATAATTATATTTATTTGTTCACATTGCACACGTAAAAAGTCTGTGATATTTTTTTTTTTTGTTTTAAACAATTCACAGTTTCTAAACCCATTTAAAGAATTTCGAAGAAGCAAACATTAGGTGACATGTGTATTTTTTACGTCAACAATTTAACTAGTGAACATGTGCAAGCAATAAATACAGAAAGCTTTTGTTTTGCACACTCTTTCAAAATGACTCATTGACAAACAATTTTATGTTATAGAGGTTGTGGAAGCATTTCTTTAAGTTACCGAGGGCCAATACAGAGACTACTTATTTAAGTTACAGAGGTTGCGTATTTTAAGTTATTGAGGTTTTGGGCTCTGATAGGAAGGGAACATATTATTTTTTGAAGTTATAGAGGTTTTTAAGTTACCAAGGTTTGAGTTATCGAGGTTCTACTGTACTTCACGTCTGTTATTCCCATTTAAAACGTCATATGAATCGAACTTACGTGTCAGTCTTGTGAGAAGCCTCATATCAGCTGGCAGAGCCGATATAGGAGCAGGGGGATGCAGGAAGATACTTCTTAAGGCACATAGAGCTGCTTCTGCTAGTTTAGTCTCTATGGGAACTGTTTTCAGCAGTTCAACTAAAGCTGTGGCTGTTTCTTGTTCAACTAGAGAATTAACATTCTCAGCAGTACCTTTTGCTAATGAACCTGTTTGCAATCAATTTTTATTTTCATTTTAATTCTTCCTAATTACCTAGGTAAATGCTTATGTGTACATCAATGTGGAAGTTGCATTTACTCATCATGCAACCAAATCAAAAATAACTCTAAAACAGCAATATAAATAAATACCCAATGACAGAGATTCAGAGAATAATAATTTGTAGGAGTGAATAGAGCTAATTTTACGCATAATAGAGGACATTCTCAAAAACATTTTGTAATAAAAATATTACCTATTGTGATCGTAGCTTCTAGCCTTATATTGGGATCTAAAGTATCATCTGACATGAGCTGTAGCAATCGAGGCACGACTCCCTGCTGTATCACTGAACCTTTCTGCCGGTTGCTTCCTATCACTGAATTCTTCAGCGTTACCAACGCCTCTACGATCTTGCTTGGATCCGATGAATAGAGCTCATCGATATATGAACGAGAACTTTCAATATCCTTGTAAAGAAAATGATTAGAGGTTACCCGACCAGATAGAAATCCGATCACTTAATTAATTTATTAAAATCTATGTTTACAACTTACCATAAAAACTGTTAACTGCTGCATTGTTTTTACTGGATTTGCGCAGCAGCCAATAAAAAATATCTTTTTTATTTCGAGGCCGAATAAATTTATCACTCTTTCAACTGCTTTCAACTGTCAAAATTTTTCTCTATGACTGTCATTTTGAGGAGTACTGTCATTCCATAGAGAATTTTTTGGTTCTTTTAAGAACAGGCAAAAGTCATAGCTAGAACTGTTCATAACGACTAAAATGTATTAACCACAGAAATATATCTAGTTAGAAGGAAAAAGTTTACGTACTTCGCGTGCCGAAACGATGTCTAGACAGCTTCATTGCTCGCCGCGAGGCTCAGTCCACTTTCGATCGCAATCGATGTTGGACGAAATTTAAAATGATGCGTTGATCTATGAAGCCCAAGGATACTAGTGGAAGCATGCGGCAGAGTTCGAGATCTTACGGGCAAAATAGGCACTGAGTATCGAGTTGCAGAAAAGCCCGCCGTGAAACATAACATAACAACACAGGACGTAAAAATGTGTAGTGTGTCGGGAGGGGGTAGCGGCTACTACAAAGTGTTTGCCCACAGAAAAATGCCGATTTCACTAAATTACATTCGTGAGTTCGTGACATATACATAATATTTAAGCAAAATGGTAGTTTGTCTACAAAGTCATGAAAAAATTGTAATCATTTGTCTGTGTAGTGAGACAAATGATTATGATAGTAGGATTTTTTTTTTACTTTTATTACCCCAGAAAAGGTAAAGAAAGGCGTATAATTCGTAGACAATGAGTTTATTCTACATTGAAGATTACAATATAGTAATCGTAATTTTTGATAAATCTTTTTTTTTATAATTGCCAAGTTGTTTTCTCGTTTTACTGCAATGTGTGCTTGTGTTCGATTAAAGCCTGTTACTTTGACACTCCTTGTAAGAAAACCCAATATATTTCAGAATTTAACGCAGCACTTCTAGGCTACAATTAAAATCCAGATCGGTTTTGGCAATCCACTGATGTTTTCTTCATGTAGGTACCTCTTTTTTTCACAGAGTAAAAGAACTGAATCTTTTGTCGAAGTGCACAAATGTTGCAGTTAACCATTTATTTCTTAGGACGACTATCTATGTTTCCCAGGGGTTTCAAATATGCCACCATTTTTATAACCTTCATCTACAATACGTATCACTATATTCTCTGATTTTCCTGAAAGTAAGTTTTAAAAATGTAATACCTATAGGTATTTGGCAAAAAGAATGGAATCGCCACAATGATCAAATTAATGCTATAATTTTAGTAATATAAAGCACAAACTTTTTATTGGTGTACGTAGGTTAAAATCGTACATTCCTAACAGGTATATTTTTTATTCAGATTAAAATCAATGATAAATTTGATTGTCCAAAAGTATTGAAAGTTCGGGCCGCACTACAATATAGCCTTCTAACATTTTCAATCTAACCTATAAATGCATAATGTAACCAATACTTCTTTTAGACTTAAATTCATATATTTAGTAAATTTGAAACTTCTGGTAACCAAAACTCAATCAGTAACACGATTACATACCAGCCATAACTGCCGTTCGAGCTTTAACATCCTACAAATATGATAAAATGTGTCCAGCTTCTTGTTCCAATAAACATCACTGAAAAACTTTATAAATAATATCACTCTGATTAATTCTCTTCATTTTTAACACTTTTCGACGGAGTTTAGAAGAAGTAGCTTCAGTTTAATCAAAACAAATCGAAAATGCAAAAAATCGAGCTAAAAAATCAAGTTGTTGACAGTCGATGTACTTTGATTCAGTGTTGTCATACTTGTGTCTAATGTTAGTTCCTCAAACATTCTTTTCATGACTTTATAGACAGACTGTACACGTTGGTCTCCGTCGATCGATATCGTTTTTTCAATCGATAAGAATCGGTATGCCGTTTCAAATACAACATGTATTCGATGCAAGTGAAATTATGTCTTCCATCACTAAATTAAGATCGTGACGTCATGATACCTACACAAAATGTGGCACTCTCGGTCTCCATATAAATCGACGAACATTTTCCTTCTAACTAGATTTATTTCTGTGGTATTAACACACTGAAGACTAAATGCTATGAAAAATTTGCGTGTTAATTAAGTAACGCGCTAAGTACATAACAAAAAGGGTGCGCTTCAAACGCATTAAATCAAGCAGTACACTAAATCTCGCAACACGTTATTATAACATGTCAAAAATTTAATTAAAACAAAAAATTTTTACTTAACATATCCTTTTTTATTTTCCTCACATAATCGCCCTTTAATCTTAATAATTAAAAATATCAACTAACTAAAATATGTTAATGATACACGATCATATTTAACATGCTATGAAAATAAATCGTTCAAGCGTCCATCGCGCCCACGCTGTACTGAATACTGTCCGCTTCAGTCTCAGGACTCTCGGGCGCTAACGATCGTTAAGCGTTAACAAACTAAATTTTTAACGCCTTACAATTAGTACGATTAGCGTTTTAAATTACCACACTAAGCGCTAATTTAACCACCTCTAGTTATGACCATACTGCCTTTCATCATACACCCATCTATTGTACTAAAACTTGCATAAAGTCTAATTTAATCTAGAAATGGTAGGAAAAAGACGAACAAAGAAGCATTTCGTTTCATAAATTCAAAATATTGATGTTGATCGAAGATGTCATGACTAGAAACTGAAAATATACAGCGTGTTTGGTAAAACCTGTATAATCCCGAATATGGCACATACGGTATGATGAATAGAACCCAGAAAAAATATCACTAAGTCTGAAACCCTGCACATGACATGATGTATTTGGTCATCGACATCAGAACTAGTTTAAAAAATAACAGAAGTTAAATTAATCTAAAGATAAATGCCTAGAATAAATATGCATCCGAGAGTAATTTATTATTTCAAAAACAAAGAAAAAGTTAGTAGTAAATGACTTTTAACCATAAAAGAACACCAATCTTGTGATTAACGGTGTTTCAAAAACTATTATTAAGAAAACTTCTCTAATAATACAGTCAAAATAAAAAAGAAATTGCAAATACTTTGATTGAAGTTAGATATCTGCACTATTGCTCTCATTAGTCTATGCAAGAAGGAGCGACAGAGACATAAAATCGACGTCGATGTGTATTGAGAAACTCGGGTTTCTGATGGGTCAGTAAGGGTCTATAGATTAATTGCTTTGAAGTTTTGTTATTTTTTAAACAATAAAATCGAACTAATAAAATGATATTAATAATCTAAATATCTCGCTTATTCTTAGTTAAACGATAATTAAATAAAGGTTAGTTATAATGGAAAGGTCTAATAATAAATAATATTTCTTTTCTTTTTTAATTTAATCAATAATTTTTTTATGCTTTATAATTTTGTTAATGACTTGGTCTTAAATTAGGTTACCACTTTTAATATTATGGCCTTTTTTTCTTTTGTAACCGTGAAAAGCGTAAATAAAACAATAATAATAATAAGTAAACAGCCTAATTATCAGTTTCGTCCGTAAAAAAAAAAATATTATAATAAGTTACTTTGAAATTTCATTGTTTAATTAAATAAAAAATAACGATTTTTTGTTAGGTTGGTTACCTAACACAGAATTTGATGATGCGGAAACCTAAATCGGTGCACTTTTGATATAGGTACATTGGTGTTCGAGTTGCAATAATTACCTATGTAGTTTTGGTCATCGCTTCAGTCGTGTCCGAGACATTCATCGGCGTACTTGTGAGTTTTCAGAATTTAAAAGGTCAACTTACGTTTTCGTTCTTTCGGGACTTTTGGTTTGTTTTTCATACTCGTTCTGTTTACCTGTGTGTTATGTTTGTGTGCGGTCAGTGCAATGAATTCGTACTCAAATGCCTAATATTACGAGATTATAATGTGTATTGGTGCTTGTGACGGTAATCTTGCTGCGACTCGGCGGCTTTATGACAAGCGCCACGTGTCAGGAAGATCTGAAAACCCTCGACGTCTTCCTTCTTACCGGTGCTTCGCGGCACTTGTGAATCGGTTACATACAACTGGTTCATTCCATAGTGTGCCACAGGAAGGCCGGCCGAACACCTATTCCATCGAGACAGAGGATACGATTTCGAGAGTAACACGGTCTGTGTCGAGTGGAATGGAGATGTGTGTTTTATGCGGTGGCCGGCATATCGAGACCCTGGACTGATAAATTGGAGGTGAAGTGTAGGTAATGTTGACAAGTGAGAGCTGAAAGAGTGATTATAATGCTGCCTCTAGGTATGTACCTGTTTAATCCTAAATTGTTTTAATTACAAGTATACTCACAGTCGAGTGCGCGCGTCGGCGACATCAAAGTGTATTCTAGGAATCGAGAGAGAGTGAGAAGTAATGAGAGAGAGAGAGAGCGAGTACGCCGGGATGGCACATGTAAGGTTCAGAGTTGTGGCATATTAATTGAAAACAAATTGTTCAAATATTTGTATGAAAATCTCAATTTACGTGAAATTGTTTTTTGACATATTGTGTTATTTGGCTAGGTTGTATGGCCATGTTTCGGGATTATACATGTATTTCCAAACATCCTGTATAGGTACTTCTTGGATCACAGTAGTGGTCAAAAAATACATAGGTCAACGGTGGTATGGAGTGGCCTTAAAGTAGGTGATCTGTGTTGCTGATCGTATTTTTATTTTCAAAGCCATAGAAGCCAGGGCCGGTAAAATCTTTTTGAAAAAAAAAGTATCTGTTTTTTCTGGGTGGTTTGAGTTTGTGGTCTGTGGA
Organism: Diatraea saccharalis; assembly: GCA_918026875.4. Lineage (NCBI taxonomy): Eukaryota > Metazoa > Arthropoda > Insecta > Lepidoptera > Crambidae > Diatraea > Diatraea saccharalis. Next base: position 13,114,139 of record OU893337.1, read on the forward strand.
AAACTGCTTTAGAAAATTAGACGGCTGAAGGCCATGGAAGCCAGGGCCGGTAAAACCTTTATTAAAAAAAAAAATTAGAAAATTAGGCAGTATTTTTTTTTGACGTTACGAATTTATCTTGGATTTCTAAGGATTTATATATCTACCTTACTATTCATTCAAGTGTTTTATAGACAAAACAACATTTATTATTACTATGCCAACGTGAATTAAAACTGAGAACATGACTGATTCTGGAGTAGATACTAGTAACGAGAGCAGTGATAATCCTGTATTCGACCATTCTCAATGTATATTGGAATTTAACGCACCCGCGATTCCTATAAATCAAGTTGGGCAACCAATGCCTATAGAATTTTTTGGTGAACCTCATGATCATATCGGTAAAATTAAATGTTGTACAAAAGGACGACAATACAGATTAAACAAATACCGATGTGGGGCAACCATAACTTCATCAAGAAACCAAAAATTACGATTTGCTGCATCAACAAACAATACAGAGCTAGTGGAGAAGTTATTGTCGTCTGGCGCTGATCCGAATACATCGGATGAATTTAAAAGAAGTCCACTCCATTTAGCTGCTTGTCGCGGGTATGTTGATGTTGTGAAGACTTTAATAAGACACGGTGCTAATCCCAATATAAAAGATACGTTAGGAAATACGCCCCTACATCTTGCTGCATGTACGAGCCATATACCAGTGGTTATTGAACTACTCGATGCTGGAACTGATGTGAGTGCCAATGATAGATTTGGGCGGAATCCTGTGCAATTGGCTCAGAGTAAGCTAAAACTTATACAGATGCGACCCAGTGGAGCGGGACATTTCGAAGAAACTAAACAACTTATTGGCGAGATTTGTCTTGTCGTGGAGATGATGCTAAAGTATATGAAAATTCAAAGAGCAGATGCAGGTGACTTGGAATCCGTCCGCGAAAGGCTGGAACGTGTTAGTACTCGAGAACAAGTAGATTCTGAAGTTCAAAACTTGCTAGACAGTCTGGATTCGTTAAAGTTAAGATAAAGCGCCCATGTTTTAGAAAAATTTAAATATTTAGAAGACTGTTTACATTGACATGTCCTTGTTTATATTTGGAAGTGTTAAGCTGACAGTGATTAATATCAAAATGTTCTACCTAGTTGTAAGAAGTAAATTGACTGCTTGTTGTTCAATAAGCATTCAAAATTTGCCCCCAAAATATGAAAATTTGATTGATTTATAACTTTTCGTAAATCAATACTATATTGTAAAGAGTGAGCACAAATATTAATTAGATATGTTTTTATTTCTATCTAATAACAGAATTCCTGTCTGTATAGTGAAACTTTTTGCTTTTTTTTTATTGTTACTACCTGGTTACTATAATCTGTAAATTCTTACTCTTAACAATATTCTCAAATCTAATTTTGATCTCATTGCATTTGATTGAAATTATAATATGATAATTTTAGAAAATATGGCTGGGAAAAATGTCACACATTTTATAGAGAATTATGGCCTGATCCCTTTTTGTAGCTATTTAACACACAGGCAATACCTGTGTTGAAAACTGAGACATTAATGACCACCAATGGTTCATACATCATGAAAAAGTCAAATTATCCATAGGTTTGTCTTTAATGGATGATGCTATTGTAATACAGATATCTTAAATCACAATATACTCTTTAGGACTCTTTAAATCTTCAATTTTAGGTAACACAAAGCTCACAGTAATTCCACAACATTTTTGAGGTAACTTTCTTTTCTCTGTTTATTTTAAATATATCTTGTAGTCTTAAATACTGTATAAAAAATATTCTGCCCTCATAAGCCAAAGTGGTTCTCAAAATCATTTTTTTTTTTTTTACATAATATAGCCAGCTTGACCAATTCTCTAACCAATGTAATAAAATATATTATTTTACGATAACTGTTTTGTTTTATGAAAGCAGTATTATTCTCATTTATTTTGATGATGTCAGAGATTATATGACAAACTTCATGCAGATATATAAATCGCAAACAGGTTGCCTATCTAGATCACAGAACTACATTCTCTAAAATAAAATCTAACTTAACTTTTTTACCAACTCCCTCTGGCTATTAATGGAAATTGAGTATTAGTCCAGAGAATATAACAAGAAATAGGGAAAATATAGATGAATCTGAGATTTTCCAGTACAAACAGATAAACAGACTACCCTCATGTGTAATATATATAATTTTATGAAATTCAACATGAAATAAAAGGTTTTTTATATTCAATAAATATTGCATTCACAATGCCATATTGATATTTAATAATATAAATACTTAAAAATTTGCCATTGCCAGGTGCCCGAGATCTTACTTTAGTACTGGCATTTTTAAGTATTTTTAGTAGTTAGGCAACCCTATTACAAATCTCAATATGATGTTTTATTTTCTTATCATATCTAAGTTATTTTCAAAATTGAAGTCAATGACAGGACTAACCATAAATTTAGTCTAGTTTTTTAACAGAATTGCTACCATAGAATGTTGTCTAATGTGTTGTCATCACCAAATAATAGATGAGGACATACATTTCTATAACTGTATCTTGTATATCAATATGATATAGGTATCAGGTTTGTGGAAAACCTAAATTTATATAATAAACATTTTGATTATTAATAAGAGGTGTTTTAATCAAAATATATTTGTAATCAAAAAATATTTTATTGACAACAATTTCATAAACTTTTATTTACAGTAATACATTGCTTTAATATTTTTTATTGACATATTGAAACTTGAATGTTTGGAATGTAGTATTTTTATCATCTAACAATAAAATATAAGCAAAAATTATTTACATCCTTTTTATTGATTAAAGAGAATGTTCTGACAAAATAATTTGTGCTTTGTTAAATGTGATAACTATACTAGCTCATAATTTGTACAAATGTTTGTAAATTCACAAAATCAACTTATAAGTTAAAATCCTGGATATTCCCATATACTATGCAGGACGTCCCGGCGTCGAATAGGCTCACCACACAGAATCAAATCGTGATAATCTCTTATGTATACATTAATTTTGAAAACAGTATACCACGTATCGACAATTAAACTTTATCTTTTAAAATAAGGTTTCCATTTGTCCATATTTCTCCGGATTGCGCTTTATCAATAACAAACTTAATGTCAGATCGGCGAAACTACACTTGAACTTACATCGATTTCGATTTTCAACATGCATCGGATAGAATCAAATCACTCAACATTCAAAACTGTTTTTGAATGTTGAGTGATTTGATTGAATGTTGAGTGTTTTTGAATGTTGACAACGTTGAACGTTGTATGCCGTTGATCCAATAGGATGTTAGTCGATGTAAGGGTACTAACACGGTAGACCCGCAGGTCAATTTCCTTTATACCCTGCATAGTCAACAACATATCAGGTTATATAAAAACTTATTGCTCCACTTGATGTTAAGCCTTAATAAAAGTTTAAAATGGATTGCTTTTTCTTTATATCGTGCTAATCTGATATGATGAAAACTCTTTGAAAACTTGATTCTTTTATATAGGTAATTTAAGATAAAAACATAAGATTGGCAAGATCTCAATCACGGAAATTTAAGAAAATTTAAATCTTATAAATTATCACATGTTTTTTAACCGAAACAGTTTATTTTATTAGGCAACTGGGGTTTCAATATTTGAACTCTGTAACATAGCTCCATTATGGCAGAATTTTATGACTATCATCACAGAAGAATTTAAAAATAATACACTATAATAAATTAGTAATACTGCCCATTGGAACCCATATATCTTCTCACCTTTTACAAATAATAAGCCACATGATATATTATTGCCTTATATGCGACAAACTACACCATATAAGTACACACTATAACATGAACCAAACCCATTTTAATCCCTGTAAACTTATAGTAATTATTATTACGTAATAAGAATAAATTTCATTAACCATCACTAACATAAAATGGAAAATCCCTTATAGACATTTAAAAAACAATAATAAATTGTTAAAAAAGATATTTAAATCTTATATGCAAGAACAAGAATGTTTATAACAAAATTAAATATAGGTAAAAAATTATTACTATTGCATTGCAAAAAAACTATCGCTTCAAGCTACTTTTTATAAATAAAATAAAATTATAATAATTAGGAAATAGGAATCAATGTACCTTCATTCTTTTCAAAAATTCCTGATTACCAATAATTAAAAAAAGAAACGGTGCTAAATATTTGGCACTCACTTAGTTTTCGAAGGTTTGACTAGTCACTAAACGAATTTTGTTTATTAAATTTACTTAAAATATTATCACACTTACATAATCATAAAACAACAAAATAATTATCAACAAGATATAAAGGTACCTATGAATAAAAGTCTTTACTGATTAGTCGTAGAGCGACGTAATTGGAATGATCAAATCACATATTACGATATTGGAATTATACTTTGGGTGTAAAATTTAGATATTTTCTGACACAACCATAGTTTTCGTATGCGGTTATATCCTCTCTGGCATATGGCAACAAAATCGGCTCGGTTTATTTTCTGATACCAATATTCAGACGGTTCGAGAATAATCCACATAACAATTAAAATATTCGTAAGTTATATCTTTGTGTCTGGCACTGAGATGTTAACTAAATTGGGGAATATCTCACCTTGAATAGGACCGTACTCGACACATTCACCGTCAACCGTTAGATAACCTTCAGTGCCCTCGGGTACAATTCTAAATGCACTGACCGGTATCATCTTTATATATTCATTATTCATTTCAGCGTGAGTACCCTGCCCAGCTCCTAGAAGGAAGGAGAGGAGCTGCGATCTGGAGACTCCCGCTTTAATGACCAACATCCATATCACTCCATCAGAGAGTTGCGAACGTGGCGCGAACAGGAAATCCTCTCCTATAAATTGCTGATACGCTATATGCACCATTATAAATTCGCCCTGCTCATGTACCCAATGTGAAGGTAGATGTGACATTAAAGATGGCAGATGTGGGGCGGGGCCATGCATACAGGCGTGAACCGGCGACCTCATTTCCGAACCGCCACTGGTGACACTGTGATACTCCGAACCGCGTGTACTATAAAACGCGCTTCGACGCGAATTTACCGAATACCAAGAGTCCACGCGCTGATGTTTACCATTCACAGTGCTCGTAAATACGTCCGCGTGTTCGTCACAATCAATGAACGCTTCCGCATCAGGGGAATCGAGCGCACCGTCCTGACTTATGCTGTGGCTTAGGGTGAGCGGTAGTTTCGGTCTGGGCAGATTGCTCACATCCTTAATTTTAGCGTAACTAAGAACGCCCTTGTAACGCCTGAGGCCGACAAGACGCGCAGCCGCCCATACGGTGAACCTGTGACCGCCGATTGCTCGTAACCTCTCACTCTCTATATCGATGTCGGACAGCAAACCCCAACCGACTGATAGAAATGAAAACATGATCTGAAATGACAAACAGAGTTACTTCGTAAGACACTAGCATAAAGCAGATTTCCTTAATTATATAAAGTCTGGACTATCGGTCGGATTCTAAATCGAGAAAAGTACAAAACCTCAACTGATTATTCTCAGTTACTTAAGCTTTTTATGTTTCACACGGCAAAAAATCATAGATTTATCACACTGCTATCATCTGATCATCAAAAAAAATCAGATACGAGGAGACAGTTTAAGTACGGTTTGAGACGTGCTAAACTTTAAATTCTCAATTCAGAAACAGAGCGTATCGGTTTTACCGCGTAAACACAATTACATTGATCTTCTTCACATTGATCTAAATACACTCAATAGGTACCTACTGTATTGTTACAGTATGTATGTATTATTTGTTACACACAATGTATGTGTGATGTGTGTGTGTTTAATACGGTATTGAAGTGTGCATTCTACGTTTCAATACGGTATTGGAGTTGAGATCTCAAGGAAAACAATGTAAGCCTAAAAAAATTAAAAAGAAATTATTAACAGTTTCTATGCATCTGAAACTATTTTGTTTTATGAAGCGAACATCAAATTGAACATGAGTAAAATACACATATCTGAAAATAGTAATGACTAATGTTTTGATGTTTGCTATCTTAGGGTCCATAATCAATAGGATAACAAACTACTAAAACAAGCTTTAGTTTTAATTTATTATATTTTTGTAATTTTTTCTCCATTTTCTCAGATGTTGTAGATCTGCCTCTTTGGGATTGAGACAATCGTTTGATAAAAAGATGACATTCAAATTTATTGTAATGTGATTAACTCGATAAAAGATAATGTGCTAAGTTCGTGAGTCAAGGTTTTAATTTTCTTTGTTGCGTGTCGTCAAACTCAGAGCTGTTCACGAGACTATTCCGCAAGCAAAGAACTATGTTTATCGGCGGACGTAGTCAATTGAATAGTGCTATACAAATCGGTAATGTTTGTTGTGTGTGTCACATATTCCTTCTACAACGATCACTATTAACGGATATAACAAAGGAAGAACTAAATCAGTGGGTTGAGTAAATAGGTTAAGAACTGCAACAGACAACTGATTGCAGATACATATCCATATATTTCAAAACAACTGAAAAGTATCAATGTGAGGGCGAATTAAATATAAACTGGAATTTGTAGCTACGTGGAAGTACTCTAACAGTGTTATTAATAAACAAGGTTTAGCGTCAGAGTAAAATTACGCTGAAATTACAATTTTAGTATTAGTCTAAATTCAAATTATACAGAAAAAGCAAACATACCTTGTAGGAGTAAATATTATTCCCATAGAACCTCCTACTGGGTTAACCTTTGCTAAGTCTCTGTTTAATAATATGAATTTTGACAAATACTAAATGCAGACTCAGCCTAAGTTTACTCCAACGCTAAACTTTGTTTATTAATAACACTATAAAAGTGATTGCAACAAAGCAGTAGAAAAGGAGGGGGAGGGGGTCACATTGGGGCCGAATTCGGAGCTTTGGAGGAGTTAAAAGTATCCTCTAAATTCATCTAATTTGTTTTTACCAATTGTTAAATAATTAAAAATAGGTTTTTTCTATAATACGCTTTCTTCTCTCCCTTTCTTATGTATTTCGTTGATCGACGCATTGATTTTGTTTCGTTTTCTTTTTTGTCTTTTGCTCAGCCTTAAGCAAAATTGTAGTTTTGGTATAGATTTCTAGTGCTCTCATTTATCTTTGAAATACTTTTCCGAAACTGCTAAAATTTGAAACAAGCAAAGAAATGTCATTAATATAAAACGGATTAGAAGCTTAAATTTTAAGCGCTAATATGTTTCAGAGTAGATGATCACGCTTTACTAATGACTAATGTGCTAGGTGAATCTTTTTGAAAAACCATTTATTCTCTTCTCCTTGAAATAAGTTTTTAAATCGTATCATTATTTTTCAATTAATATAAAATAAAATAACGGATATACATCAAATTTATCAGATACCTATTACTGATTTCATTGTAAAAACCAAATTTTGACGTCACAAACAGGATAACAATAAATTAATACAAATTTCTAACTTTGCTTAACTTGTATCTTGCGTTTATACTAAAAAGAAACATTTGCTTGTTTGCATTTAATAGACTACGAAACTATTGGGTTGAATTATAAAATTCTTTCTTTTAAACAACTAGCTTTTTATAAATCAAAACTACAAGTAAAACGCAAGTAGTAGTATAATTAAAGGGAATTAATTTATAGTGTATTTTGTACAGTTGACGTCATAATATGAGGCTCCTATGAGCAATCGCGCCAGTAAAGGTTTTTCCATTATATTCGAGATATGGCCACGAAACACCATACCGGTTTTGTTGAGTTTAATCAAGTCTTTTCAAACCTTTGTACCGGTCGCAGAGCTATTAACGCAGAAATCTCCCGCAAAACCTAACTGCAAAAATACAAACGCGCGTTTATATTTATTAATTATTGAAGTAATATGTTTGTTTATTTAAAATAAAAAGGGAGGTTAACATTTTACAATTCTCCCTTCGTCAAAAAAAAAACTAATCACAGAAATTATTTTTCTTTGATTTATTCATTATTAAGGTGTCGATCTAATCATAAAAGCATCTACAGATTATTATTCAAATAAGTTTATATGTACTTTTTGGTACAACGTACAGTGGAGGCCATATAATTAAGAACGCTCCCTTGAAAATAGTACTTTTACTTAAAAAAAAACCGTATAGCTTATTGCATGTTTTTTTATTACTGTGGTGCTCCAAAATCTTTCTACACTGTGGGTACTTTCTTCTATAAATTAAATTAATTAAAACACGAATAAAAAAAGTATAAATTATGCAAACGTAAATATAATCCAAGAATTACTTCTTACCTGCTGGTCATATAATTAAGAACGCAATCTATTATTTTTTTTTATTCAAATTCAAACAAAGTGTACACTCTATACTATTTTCTCATAAAAATGCCGCTATTTAGTAGTGTAAACACAATTGGAACGTAATTTCTCACCAACCAATCTACAAGGGAGATTATAAATATGATCAAGTTTTATTAAAAATATAATCTCCCTTGTAAACTTTGGGAGAAGAATTGGTCTTATAAAAATAGCTGACCATTTATCTATAATGTTCAGAAACCATGATCTTCGATGCTGTGAATCATTTTAAAACTTATAAAAGTACTTTAAATATTCCGCGCATGCCATGACCGAGAAAAACATCTCTTCGAGACGACAGAAACAACATCCGTTTGGCGAAATTAAATCCTTTCAAAAATTCTAACGAGATACGAAAGGAATATTTTGGCGAAAGAAACCCCTCTGCGATCTCGGCACGCACTATTCGAAGGCGTTTATGCCATAGGTGCCAAAGGCGAGTCTGGCTCGCCTTTGCAAAAAAGTATGTAACCTGAAAATGGAAGGCGATACGTACGTCGCCCTCTAATAAGGCATTTGACCCTAAGTTTACTAAGGTGAATTCAAAACATGGTGGTGGCAAACTGAAAATATAGGGCTGCTTCTCTGGTCATAGAATTGGACCTATTAGGCTTATAGAAGGAAACATGGATCAAGTTCAATGCAAAAATATATTGGAAGAAACAATTTTATCCTATGCTGAAGACAATTAGATTACTTTTTAATGTACATTTTTTATATTACAACAATACAATTACACAAGTATTTTATTTTAAACATTTTACCAACAGCTTAAGAGTATCGTTTCTAATTGTTTGTCCAACTACATTATCATATACTATAAAACTGTCCACATAAATAAACTTTTACAAAAAAATAGTTGCTAATTTTATATGTCTATCCAAGTTTAGTTTATCTTAACTAACTGTCTTTCTGAATGCGTAAGTAAATACTTACAAAAAGTAACATTTAAAAAAATAGGGCAAGTTTTATTTAAAACATTCTTTAACTAGAAATCGTTTTTAATTATATGGCCACCACTGTATATGAAGTAGTCAACATATTATAAATAAGGTAGATACAGTAAACAACACAACGGTCAACGGTATTAAACTGTAAAGTTTCTATACTTACATTCTATATTATTCTATACTTATATGAAAGATTTAATTGTTGATTAGCACTGAATAGGCTCTGAAACTATTGGACTGATTTTATAATTTATTTTATAGAACAAGAAGCTTCGTCATACGCAGGTGACATAAGCTATAATTTTCGCATAGCTATCTATAATATAAGCCGTTGCACGAAGATATTTAATTACAAATGACTCAAAAAAGGATATTTAATGAATAAGTTATTTATATTCACATAATTAACTATTAAAACCAGTGACAGCGACATTCGTCATCATCATGAATACAAAATAAAAAAACAAACAACTTTAGCGGAAAATGGACAATAAGAAAAAAAAACTTTGTTATCTTCTTTTAAAAAACCCAACAATTGCGAGTCTGGCTCGTCCACCCATGGTCCGTACAGTAGGTAGTTCCAAATAGTTCTAGAATATATTTTTAAATATGAGCATCTAACTAGCCCTTTCATATTCTAACTTGAATGAGAAAATATAAAAAAATGTCACTAGATGGCAACACAAATTGTAGGATCGAAATGTCATTCTTGACGTTCAAATTCATGACGTTCGACCAAAGAGAATAGAATTGTCAATGTTGTTATGGATGATGAATGAACTCGGATTAATATCGAGTTGAAATTCAATAAGTTCGAGTTATGCAAACGCAACTCGACACGAATGAAACTTTGGATAAATTACTTTTTATTTGTACAAAGGAAAATGGAAAGTAACTTAATGGCAATGAGTATAGAGGTTTTTTAAAAGCTATAGAATAGAAATCAATAGAATTTACTGTGAAATTATTAAAACTAGCATTTAGCTACGATATACAATAATAACAGGTACCATGGTATAGTTTTTATAAATAAAATACGTATGCCATAGCAGGTCTAGGCATTTTTAATTATAATATTTAACAAAAGTTCATCTTAATTTTGTTTTTTTTTTAAGGATAACTCGGTCCCTTTCCAAGCTATTTCAGTTACTTTAATAAAATTTTGTATAAGCTATAATGTCACGTGAATCATAAAATTTTTAAAATCTCACGTTCAGAGAGTATAAGGGTTGAAGGGCTAATAAAAAGGTACCTCTTGCATGCAGATGAAATATAAATATAAACTGAATAATTACTGATACTGATAATAAATTCAGTAGTACTTAATAACATTCGAAACTACTGAGCTTGTTTCTATCTTTTGGTTTTGAGTGAAAGTAATTTTTTTTTTCACTTCTTTCTTCTATTTTCCCGCAGTCGGGTTATTTGTTTTTTTTTTGAAAAAATTCCAACGACTCAGCCGATTTTTGTCATAACTCCGTAAATTTTTATGATGAAAACTTTTATTATAATACTTTTGCGGAATAAAGAACCGTACATTACGTGACGTTGACTTAGAAATTAATTTAATTTAAAGGGTAATCTGAATAAAGGGTTTTAATTTTAAGTCTTGACAGATGAACAATAACTGATCTTATCCGGTTTTATTCCTTATGAGTAACGGAACCCTAATAAGACAAGGTTTTCAAAGTTGCGTGATTTCCGAAATCTTAATACTTTCGTCTAGTAAAAAAAAAACATATTTTCTGTTTTAGACAAAGTTAATTACATTCGTCGTTCAAATTTTACTGATAGTTGTTGAAAGAACTCGCATACTAATTCAAGGACAACAAAACAACATAAATTATAAATGAAAACAATCATAATTTTCAATTTGTTAATATAAATAAATATCTTTATAAAACAATTTAAAGTAATCTATTGTATTATACATTTGCTACCACATTTTTAATCAGTTGATTTAAATCGAATCTAATATAATGCAGTCTAAAATATTATTTCGCGAAAAGAAACAAAAGCTGTTTAAGTTTATAATAAGACGAAATCAATAGTGGAGGAATAACTATGGGATCAAGACGAGAAGACGAAAGCTTATTTACTAGATCAACTAAAAAGTCTAATATTAATTATGCCTTCAGGCCGGGCTTCAAGCCGTGACGATACGATTTTAAAGATCAAAATGAAAAGGCAACACGAATCGAAACCAAAACACACTAATCGGATTAGCCAAACGACTACCTATTTTTATAGTATACATAAATTCGTTATGAGCCCGCTGTGACTTATGTTACTAAGTAATTCATCGGACGTGTGTTTTGATAATGTTATCTTATTATTATTTAATAATCAGCTTTTAGCAGTAATTTAGGTTACAGTTTAGGATTTATACAGCCCAATAAAACAATTTTATTTGCCGTCCTCTGCTCCGCAGTTGAATGTTACTTCATGTTAAAGTAGTCGCAATAAGGCTACATACATACTAGTGATTTTTTGGTATCGTCGGGCACGGAGACAGGACGACACTAAAGCGCGTGTAACCAAAGAAAGATGAGAGATTATTGGATTACTTTAACGTGTCTCTCCTATCAGTGACAGGACGTTATTTTCCTACTTTTTTCTTATGCTAGTTGTACTTTAATTGTTTATACTATTTCTTTCCATGCACTCCATAAAAGTTTTAATTAAAATATAAATTACAATATCAAAACTATTTACCTTGGTCTTAGTTTCTATTCTGACTACGTCCATCGGGGCGACTTTGCCGCGCGCTAGTGCCATCGTGAGCCCCGTCAAATTTTCGCCAATGTATGGTTCACTGAAACAAAGAAATCATATGTTTAATACAAAATATCTGTACATTTAAAGAAGGAACTATATGTTGTTTGTAAATTTTTATTCGTGAATATTTCAAAGAGAATTAACGGTCAAATTAAATCACTCTTTAGCTAGAAATAAAACAGGCAGAAGGAAGCGGCATTTGCTAATCAACTTGTCAGTAATTTCATCATAGAAAATGATTAACAAATAATGGTATCGTTATTTGATTTTCACTAGTGCCTTTATTAACCTATATTGATCGAGTAAAAATGTTCAAGGTAAATCATTGTCAATTACATAAAAACATTTTAACTTTGTTATAATATTTAAAATAACACCCAAGGAAAACTTTATAGTGAGCCTCATTAAGGTTATCAGGCTTCTCAGACTTGAAAATGTGTAAATATAATCTTAAGTAGACGGCACGGTGAACCAGTTATATTCATAAATGAGATGCATAGGAAGCGGGTTTTCTTGACGAGTATTAAACAGCTGAATATTTAATGCAGTGACATTTTCATTTTATCGTACTACGTGGACTGTTGCATTATTAATTATGCCTGCACAATACCTGCGTATCATGGACGAAGACGAAAGACGTAAAATATAACTCGAAAAACTACTTTCATCAATAGCCTATTAATATCTCCACTGCATGAGTGCAGACCATCACCAAGGATGGAATCAAATAAGGAAAGCGGCCCATAACCCAATACGCGGACTCAGTGTGGGTTGATAGGCTAAAGACCATCCTATGACCGGTCCTTTAAAGTTGCCTACTGCAGAGGATTGCAGTTAGATCGAGATAAATATTGCGCTATCGACCTCCTCCTATTCATATGTATTTTTGTATTATTTGCAAACGATTATTGTATAATTTTTCAATTACACGACTAGGTCACAAAGTGATTCAGATATATATATTTAGTTGTCAATTTATCACTTTATAATAGGTGAGCGAGACACTAGACCACGAAGGTCCTCATATGCAAAGCTTACCTTTAACCGATGACATAGTTTTCGCTATTCATAAGTTTTTGTAACAGTCAAGACTGAATAAATTAATTGAATTTTAATTGGCTTCTCCCATATGTTCCTTAGACGCTCTTTTAAATAAGACGACATGGACCGGACAGTAATTCGAGCATGGTTGAACTATATTATCTCGGTATATTTGTAAAGGTTAAGTTTAATGAGTTATGTTCTTGTTTTATACAATTAATTTATTTATGTATGTCACTTTTTTGTATGCCCTCTTTAATTAATTTATGTATATACGTAAACACTTCACTATAGATTTCCTTTGAGACAAAGGAAAATAGTTGTTATTTTTATTACTACTCTTAATATTAACAAAAGCTAGTTCTTCCAATCTGTGTGTTACATTTCATCAAAACTAATTTGCAAGTGAAGGAGAAACTTTTCTACATTTCAAATATTACTTAAAGTTAACATCGGATGACGACTTCATTACACACCTATAAACACATAATATATTTCAAAAATAGATATGACGATGGTCTTTGAAATTACTATAGCTGAACATTATTTTTTACTTCAAGTTCTATTACCGATTCGTGATGTAAACAAAAGTTTCAATGCTAATTTATAATTAGTCGGTATTTAAATAATGTAGTTAACAGACAGATGTGGTTTAAACAAAACAAAACAATAGACCCGTACTAAATTATGATTGGCAACAATGAACAAAGCCGCGCACATTGTGAATTCAAGGTTAGCAACATTACTTGCAACATTACTAGAATTTTGGCAAAGAAAGTGTATTCTTTACATTTACAACAATAACGAAAAGCTGATGTCAGAAGCCATTAACCGGATAACATATACATATGAAAAGAACAATGAACGTCGAGGAAGCGAAAATATTTCTATGTAAAAAATAATTATTTTCATGGAGCTCAGTTCTCTATAGTTCGAACAGCTCCCTAGCCTACGTCGGTAGGAAATGGAGCTGATTAAGTAGAGCGAGAGAAGAGGGAGAAAAGTATGGGATCTCAGGAAGATATTGGTATGTAGAATAGAAAAAGATGCAACACAAAGAAATCACAATTTATGTAAGTAGAACTAAAACACGCTTTATTATATTACCAGAAGTGGGATATTTGGGTTCATAACTAGCACTGCATGTTATATGTTATTAAAAATTGGCATTATTATAAAAAATGCAGTTACAGCTATCAAGCAGAGTTCCATTTTTAAAACCCATAAAGATTTATTTTGTTTCGCGATGAAATTATACTGAACGTATTTGAAATGAATCGTTTATATTAAAACCATTTGTAATCGTGAATTTTGTACAGTCAACAGCGCACAGGTTATGTAGGTAAATCTGATAAATCCTTGTCAGGTTTAAAATCTTTTGGCATGTAGCTTGATATGCTGAAGATTTCAGAAAGACGGAAGCAGTCATTTGACTGTAATTTGATTTTAAATTTTGAATAACTCAAAAACTATTTAACTTTATGTACTGAGACTTTATGACTTTTATTAATATTACTAGATAAATGAAACTATGTATGAAAATAACTCTCGTCTCTTTTGTTTATTGTTTAAAATCTTGATATACCGACAAAGACGGCGGCAGTCATTTGACGGTTGATATCGGATAAGTATTTATTTGTAATATGAGAAGGTAGAATACGAAATAATGTGCGCTCTGTCCATTGTTTGGAGTATGCTGGTCAAATGAGTCAGTACAGTTACGACTGCCTATCAATTTTGTCAGAATTATTGTAAGTGATTCGTGAAAAATGTCTCGAGCCCTTCAAAATGAAGAAATCCTTTCAATATTGCAAAATATTTGTGAAGATGAATCGGATTGTGGGTCTGAGAGTGAAGAACGGGGTAGTGAGGATGATAATGTACCATTTATCAGTTCGAGTTCCTCTACGGATGAAAGTGACCTGGAAGATCAGATACCTCTAGCAACTTTACGAACCGTTGACAGGTTGAGTTCTCGTGGCCGCGGTCGCAGCCGTGCTCGTGGTGGAGGTCGTGGTAGGAGTCATAATTTGGAAGATTCTGAGCTTCAAGGTCTTATCACTTCTATCGACGGTACCTCATGGACACCTCAAATGGAATCTACTCAAAGTGGTCGCCGGGCACGCCACAATATTATAACTGAGCAAGCAGGGCCTACCTCATATGCAAAAAGAAATTTCAAGGGACATTTGTCAGACTCGTGGAGGCTTTTGATTGATGAATCTATATTGAGACATATTCAGAAGTGTACTATAGAAGAAGCTAATAGACAACTAGGACACAATAACTGGATACTAACTTTGGAATAACTGGAAAGTTTGATCGCTATATGTTATGCTCGAGGTGCATACGGTGCAAAAAATATTCAAGTAAATGAGTTGTGGAGTAAAACTTGGGGAATTTTTTTTTTTCAAAAGTTATGTCACGTGACAGATTCAAAGAAATAATGAAGTATTTGCGATTTGATCACAGATCTGAGAGAAGTTCACGACTTCAACAAGACAAATTCGCACTAATATCAGACGTTTGGAAGAAATTCATTGAGAACTGTTTATCGTGCTACAAGCCGGGAGAAAACGTTACAGTAGACGAACAACTGTTTTCTACTAAGGTTAGATGCAGGTTTCTTCAATACATTGCTAACAAGCCTGATAAGTTTGGAATTAAATTTTGGCTTTGTGTTGATGTAGATTCAAAATTTGTACTCAACGGCTTTCCTTACTTAGGAAAAGATGAAAGCAGGCCACCAAATCAAAGCCTCAGTGAATCCGTTGTAATGCGTCTCATGGAACCTTTTGCAAATACTGGTCGGAATGTAACCACTGACAACTTCTTTACATCGTTGAGCTTGGCAAATAACTTGCTCGCAAAACGCACTACAATTGTAGGAACTTTGAACAGGGCACGACGAGAGGTTCCACCTTACGTCAAATCACTTCATATGACTTTGTTTGAAACAAAAATTCTGAAATCTGATAGATGTACTCTTACGATTTATCAAGGAAAACGAAACAAGAACGTTTTATTGCTCAGCACGTTACATGACAATGTTGAAATAGATTCAAATCATCCTAAGAAAAAGCCAGAAACTGTGACTTTTTACAATGCTACCAAGTACGGCGTGGATGTGGCTGACCAGATGGCAAAAAAATATAGTGTCAAAGCAGCATCTCGAAGGTGGCCTGTACAGGTATTTTTCAATATTTTGGACCTAGCAGGGATAAATTCCTTCATTTTATATAAGAAAATGTCAGGCACCAACATAAAACGAAGGAATTTTATACTAAGTTTAGCAAGTGAACTTAGCGGCAAAGTAGAAATTGAACCGAGACCCTCTGAAACCGAACTATCGCCCAAAGAACCAACACCTTCTACTTCTCGATCTACACTTCAAAATCCGGAAAGTCGAAAAAGGCGAGAATGCTATATGCAAAAGTGCAAAAATAAAACAAATAAATTATGCGACTCTTGCAAAAAGCCACTTTGCGGCCCTTGTAACGTAAATAAAATCTTAAAATGTAAAAATTGTATGTGAATTAAATAAATAATTATATATTATACTCTGTTTCATTACTATAGTTACTAATTTTAGCAAATAAATAATAAAAAAAATTAAATAAATTGGGGCAGTCATTTGACCGGTCGCCGTCTTTGTAGGTAGATGAATTTTCCCGTCTTTCTAGTGTTAAAAAGAATAAGCAGGTATGATGACATCAAGACAACTGGTAAGATAGTATCTATAAAGGGTCCAGCCAGAACAAGTCTTAGTTATTTTGAATATCAAAATTGATTTCCATTTTCGGAATAAAACCAACGTAAATAACTATCAATAAAGCGCATTAGTCGATAAGGCCAGTACACATGACGCGGGAATTTTTTATAACAATAGAACCGCTATTATTGCATGCGTGGAACTCCCACAAGTGGTTTAACGATCGCCCTATTCTACAATTAGATCAATGCTACACAAAAAAAAGAAATACTAAGTTCTCAGCTTACTTTAAATGGAGAAATAAAACAACGCAGCAATCAAAGTACCTAATCTAATCCATAATGTACTCGTACCTACTCTTATCGTAAATTAGAAAGAATAGTTTACGACCCTGACTAATTATGATAATCAGCTCGATGGCCGTTGATAATACTTTAAATTTCGAGATAACAACGTATAATTGAAACAATTTCCAAGTCACACTTGATTAGTGTTATAAAAGAATATCTTCTCTAAAAGTAAAGTTGAAACTCAAATACTTTAGGTATGTGTTTACATTTTTTCTTCAATCCAATGTAAACAACCATACCCATACCAATTACCAAAAAAAACATACCAACCATATATTAAGGACTAACAACAGACCGGATATCTATACTACTAACAAATAAAATTATTATCAATACCTAGATGCATCCGTTTTTACATTACTCATTACAGTATTACACAGTTTAAGTGATAAAATTAAACCATATTGATATTAACACCTGTTTAGTATAGCATCAAACCCAGATAATATAATATTTCTGGCGCAAAGTCTCTGTGTGATATCGATTGTATTGTTTACAGTAAGGTTAATAGTGCTCTTGCGATCGTCGTCGGTGCTTACATCAATCGCACTAGAAAATTTCAACTGTAGTGAAGCGCATATTAGTACTATGCGCCTACTGTACAACATTATTATATTTTTTTTCTGTGTTGTGGAATAAAAACCTACGTACGCCACGCAGTAGTAGCCAACGACGCGCTATGGCAGGGTTAGGTCACGTTATGAGACGTAAAAGCCATAAACTAAAATTAACCAAATATGACAGTTTTGAAAAACCACTGAGACTTATTTTCAATATCTCTCTCACTCTAGCCTTTTTCAACCGCTAAGATATAGACCTCTCTCAGTTTCTGCCATCTGTCTGGGGCTTGCTTGAGCAGTCTCCATCTATTTAGTTCCCGCCAGTCTTTATGATATCGTCGTGCCTTCCCATCTGCGGACTTCCTCGTGGGCGTTTCTCACCCCATGGTCTCCACTCCACCAAAGCCTTGCACCACGAACCGTGCTTACCGGCGACATGTCCAGCCCACTCCCATTTCCATCCCGTTTGGTAAATATTGCTGTCTCTCAGTGTATCTTACCAGTTTTCTCTCGATCGCTCGAAGTTTGTGGAGGATCTCCTTATTAAGAAGAAGTAAGCTCCGTACGTGAGCACTGGTATTATGCATTTGGTTATGAATCCGAGCTTATATTTCGGTGTTGATGTTCATTTTAAACGCAAACTCAAGTTTGAAGTATGCTGCCCTTGCTAGTCTTATGCGCTTATTCATTTCGTTATTGTCCTTTCCCATAACGACCCCCTGGCCAAGATACAAATACTCGTCCACTCTCTCTATGACAGTGCCGTTCATAATGATGTTTGAGGTATTATTGGTGATGTTGGTCATGATCTTTTTGTCGAGATTCATTTCCAAGCCTGCCTGCAAATCGTCCGGGTCGTTCGAGAATAGTGCGATGTCATCAGCAAATCGCAGGTTACTCAGTCTCTTGCCCTCGCAAGAGGTATTAATACCGCGCTTTTCCCAATCTAAATGTTTGAAAATATCTTCCAGTACGGGAGTGAATAGTTTAGGAGAAAGTCTCCCTATCTAACTCCTCTTCGAATCTTAACTTGCCATATTTCTGGTGGTAAGTTTACCTTTATGCATTTGGTATATTTTCTATATTACGTGAGTATAGCGGTGATCAACGAGGGCATTCTGGAGGGACTGAATCACTGCCCAGGTTTCGATGCTATCAAAGGCCTTTCAATTAATTCCTAATTATATTTGAGATTTTGTTTAAAATAAACTACTTTTTAATATCCTTCTCTCAGTCATGGTCCATAGTATGTCTACTCAACTGACGACGTTCATTGCAGTTGTAGCATTTTAACTGGCTTTAAATAGTTAGCTGATAATATCACGCCATGTCCCATGAATTTTTAGGTAAAAACTCATTTAGGCCGTAGTAAATTCGCCTTGCTTGAGACCAAAATTCCAACCAATAAATCCAATTAACATCAAAACTACATAGATAAGAGTATCTGCATCTTTAGAAGATGAATCAGTAAAATTATATGTCCATAAACCGACTCATGTTTTAAATTAATCAAATCTTTCTAAAACGATTAGGTACCAAGTGGTCGGGGACATCGGTAAAAACAAGTACACTTCGGAACCATTATGTACGTAGAACCCTAAAAACGTATGCGACACCATTTCTTAAGGACAACATCCGAACTAAACGAACCGACAACAACGAGAATCTCGATTAGCAAAAGCAAACCACGGAAGAGGTCGCAACGTTTTATGCTCATCGAACGATAACTGACTGTACACCTCTAAAATCAGTAGGATGATTTTAGAAGTGTACAGTCAGTTATCGATTAATATCTAATAAGATCATTATTTTAACTATAAACGAGTGACATTGACGTTAGCAGATACTATGAACAAGAATACCAAAACACCATTACCAAATCAACCATCACTATTCCACAAAATCAAAAACTATATGACAAATAAGTCCAGCACGCGTAGCAAGATTTTCTTGAGAAACGTTTTGTCTACACCAAACGTCACTTTTCTCGAGACAAGAGTGAGATGTTGTAAGAGCGCACCTGAGAAAAGTGACAACACTTTTTCGAGTTCGTCATGCAACGCGTACAGGGAAGTAGACCCATATCATGGTTTCAGTCAATGGTGCACTGCTGAACATTACTTTTACTTGGTTCTAAGGGAACATGCATAGAACGAGCTCCGCAAATAAAACACTTCGACAGTTCATATTTTTCAAAGCGATGTCAACGAGCCCGATTAACTTACAGATGGCATACGCTTATTCCGCCACCGCAGAGTGCCAGAGCGGGTCAGATAAGTTATGTAAACCGCCACTCGAACCTGGTCTTTTGACTTTAGTATAAATCATTGGCGTAAAATACATCCCTGCTACGGATACGTTTACCAGCATTAACACAATAAAGGTTGAGCAGCTAGTCGTAGCTACATCTGGCAGTAAAATATCGTCTTATTTTAACCGACGTAAAAAAAGGAGTAGGTTGTCAATTCGACTGTATTTTTTTTCTGTTTGTTACTTCATAACTTTTTACTGGGTGGACCGATTTTGATAATTCTTTTTTTATTTGAAAGCTAGTGTTTGCCGTGGTGTAGATCTGGAGATCAGATCTGGCAATGGCGTCTATGAGAAAACCATCTATGTCCTAAAATATACATTAAGTATGCGTGATGTTTGTTACCTCATAATTTTTTACAGAGTGATCCTACCGATCGTATTGATTCTTTTTATTTTTGAAAGCTGGTGCTTCCGGTGTGGTCCAATTTTAATTTTCAGCATAGTATTTGTCAGACTTAGGAGAAGGTTTTAGGTATACCTATTAACAAACTAAAAAAATTGAGGATCGCACTTTAACACAGTTTTGACGCGGTTAAATACTTCATAATAATATAATTAATATAAGCTCGAGCTGTTGCAATGGATTTGAATATAGAAATTTCGGTTCCACGTCTTGCTCACAAGCAAACACATTATCAGACAATGATAACGAATTTTGGCGGCGTTCCCTGATAATACCAAACATTGATTCACTCATTTCATCGTTGAATATTCGATTCTCCCAAGAAAATACTACGGCGTTTGCTTTAAGTAAGCTCATCCCTTAGTATATGACCAAAACCAGCATTACAGACTTACACAGAATGCTGTATCATTCCAAGAATTTTATAACCTGGATATCACCGGAGAACTGAACCTTTGGCATAATTTATGGGTGAAGGCTTTATCAGATGAATCAATTAAGGAACATAGAAGTAGTTGATCTGTTCAACGAAGCCACCATTTTTTACCCTGCTGTCAGAAAGGCATTGATTATTTTAAGCACTATCCTATGCACCACGGCGACCTTAGAACGGTCCTTCAGTACGCTGCGAAGAGTTAAAACGTAGCTTAGAAGCACCATAGGTGAAGAAAGGCTTACGGATTTATGTCTGATGAGCGTACATTGCAATTCTTTAAAAGAAAACAGTGAGTTTATTGAAAAGACTGTCACAGACAAATCCGAGAAGATAACTGTTAAATTAATATATATATGAATATATCTATACATATCATGTGTCATAATCAAACTAATTATTAAAGTCAATTTTCATGATTTTTTGTTTCAATATACCCGACCGACCATCTTCTCGAAACAGGTATGTCGCTTTTGAGAAAAGTATTATTTTTCACTTTTTTAAGTTTGTAATTGGTTCTATTTTTCTTTTTGTTTTTTGCTGCTGAGCCTTTTCTGTCGCTCAGTACTAACCAGTGTTATCAACCTTACTATTTTAACAGTAGATTTGCTGTTTTCGCTTTGATGCCGCCTATTTTCTATTTCCTTTCTATTTTTTTCTACTTTTACCGACTGCTATTCATTTGAAGCGACAGTAAGGCATATATAGAAATTGACAAAACTAAGAATCATTTAAAAAGGAAATCGAGTCATTGGCAACACTGCTCAATACAGCAATATGCTAACAGTGGCGTAGCGTAGGTTTCTGCTGCCCGGGCCGGAAGACAATTTTCCTGCCCACTATTAAGTATATAATTATGCTATACATTAATTAAAAAAGAAATTTCGGCAAGAAATGTCATCAATATTTTGCATTACAGGTTAGATTTTGACTGCACGGTTGGGCTTGTCTTAAAAAAAAAAATATGAACTAAACAACTGAATAAAACTTTCTTTGAAATGTCAAAGCATCGCGTACTTTCCTAAAGGGACGTAATAAACAATATTGAACTTACTATATATGTAATAGAAGTCGTTCTTGCTGATTATAAGTCAATCCAATAACAATCCCCATAAAATATGGGGAATCCCCAAAAGTCAGAATAGATGGTGTTACCATTCACTACAAAATATTTAAAGAAAGAGTACTCTCAGAATTCGTCACAAAATAAGTAATTAAAAATTCCGTGATCTTTTCTTTCTATCCGAATTTATATTTGCATTAAAATATGAATTGGTTCAAATATTAAAAAAATATATTTTATTGTTTACTGTGAAATTTTACCCCCTAAAAAGTGCTAAAAGTGAGTAAGGTTGACCAACCTTAAAGATGAAATAAGCAACTTGCAGAGTTGTATCATGCCATGAAAGTTGAAATGGGCCAGTGATATTGTTATCGCTATTATTGCATAGATAAAAATATCTACGTTGATAATTGGCGTGATCACTTGCATAAAAGCATACAGCATCCTTAATACCTTAATAACATGTTCAAAAATCTAACAAAAAACATATACCATACATGTAATTTAACATGTTTTTAGAAGCTCAGATACCTGAGACTAGGGATAAATTGCCTTGCCCGCACCATTCCAACAATAACTCTCTTTTTTTTCAAGTCAGGGAAAAATATTACCCTACTTTAAGTGATAAGGCAAAAAAAGACCTGCATAATGTCACCCTATAACATTTTTCATTAATTGATACTTGACTTCTGTTCTGAACTTCATAATTAATCATTTTCAGCATTCATAATTCATTCAACTTCATATATGTTCTAGTACTGTTGGAGATATTTACATTATCTGTTGAGGTTCTTGATAGATAAATGCATGATATTATTTTACTAAATATCTCTAATATTATCTCCTAATATAATATTATATAGGCCAAACATTTGATTTTTGCAAGCAAAGTCATAGGAAAACAGCTCAAAGGGTTTAGCCGGATACGTATGACGAGTCGGCCCCCTAATGGGAATCGATATTGAAACTTATGTTTTAATATCGACTTGATGTTCAAACACGATTTATGTACTTTTCGCGACCGACTTCCGCTTTGACCTTGAGATAGAGAGCAAAATATCCGTATGCTTGACTATTACTGAATGTGATATATCTCTAAAGCTAATTAAGATAAAGAAGTGAAACTAACGCGAGGTGTTAGGTTACATTACAGAGTATATCACATATATTTTTTTATAATTTTTAGATTAAAATAATACATTAAAAAAATAAAAAATAAAAAAATTTCTGAGTTCTCTGTGACTTACAATCACGAAATTAATATATGTTATGCTCCTTTGTGTGCTCTATTACCCATAAAAAATGCGTGAAAAAAAAGTTGGTGCAACACAACGAAAAAAAATTATATGTGATTTCTGTCTTATGGTATACCCCTGTATTATAAGGTTTTCACATTACATCAGTTTTTTTTCGAAATTTCACTTCAGCTTGTTTTAAAACGTAAGTAACTAGTCTTAAGAGATGGGATAATAGTTAAAAAAGAAATGAAAAAAAAAAAACAGCCAGTGTTCAATACTCATTATTATTACTTTTTCGTGTCTATCAAAATACAAGAAACAAAATATTAATCATCGTCACTGTTGTAATTAATTACAATCGGAACACTTTGAGTCGCAAATAACTTAGTTAGGACCTCAGCAGGACGTACGATTTTGGACAAATATCATCGATATGATAGATAATAAATAATAGCTGCTACATGAGAACAGCATCCCACTGTACGTTTGCCATTGGGGCAATCACAGCAATAACGAAGAATACTATTGTAGTCATTACCTTCGGAAATATAGTGAATGTAAATTCGATAGACTTTTCTATTTATATGTCTTGATTTTACTTCTGCTTTGATGATATTAGGTGCTGATTTCACATATTGTACTGAGAGATTATTTTGTTTCAAATAGAAACTATGTTGCCATGAAATTGATGTAAATTAAATGGAAATTGATAATACTGATTACCCCTGGCTACTACTACCACCAGTTTCAAATTTGGGAGTCTTGTCTGAAAAGAACTGATGAAACAAATACTGACAAGAAAAGTGAATTGCTCCCTTTGATTTAACATTTACAGAATGAACTAACTGTATCTTTTGGTTTTGCAAGTTTTTGGATTATTAAATGTAAATGTTTCAAAAAATATGTATTTCTTTTTGTATTGTGAATGTTTCCAACAGTATTGTATTGAAGGTAGATATACTCTTAATTAAATAGACAATAAACACCAGTAAATGGTCTGAGACATCAATAAAACTGAATACAAATGCAATGAAACCATTTAAAAGTGGTTTCATTTATTTAATGTTAATTATTAATATTTATTTATTTATTGTTTTTATTTATGGGAATTATTACATTTTTATGAGTATAGGGAATTGATAGTAGTATCAAAACTGTTTCTCAAACTGTAATTAGTATTTTAGAAACAACTTTTGTGTCAACAAATGGTTGTTAGAACACACTATGCTGCAATATTGAATCAGTACCACATTTTTTTCACAAAAAATTATGAGTTAGTTAATTATTTAATGAAAAATTACTCATTAAATAATGAACTAACATAATTTTGCTTTCTTTTAAAATATACCACTGTTAAGAGGATTGGAATTTTATCAGGAGTAGTGATTACAGTAAGCCAATTTGTGATTTCACACTTAGAGAATCACTTTTCAAACTTCTTGTTTAAACATACAGTATATTTTTAAATGGGTTACTTAAAAATGCCCTTTCTATGCAATTAAGTAAAGCTTCATTTAGTTATAGAGAAAAAAAGAATAATAAATAAACAGTTTTTAAATTTTACGAGTGAAAAAGTAATTATGGTAAAAATTGCCTTAAGTAATGTTTACATTATATGTGTCATAACTTAGAATTAGCAACATATGATATACTTTTCTATTTCTCCATACTAATGCTGTTACTTGCAAATCCATCAAAGTATCACACAGATGATGGAAAAAGTTATCCAAGATTGACACTTAACATATATGAATTTGATATTTAAAAAATACAATAAACACTAGTACTTACTTGTATAAATGACAAATAGTTTTGGCCAAGCCATTCCCGGAACCACAAGGCAATATTCCCAAAGGTACCTCCATTAATGCCTGTTGCCAGTCAAGCCTTTCGAACATTCCATTCAGGACCTCAAAGAGTACACCATCACCTCCCACAGCTACAATACCTTTCCAGGCGTAAACATTTCTAGTACGCACAAATTCCCGAGCATATTGTGCATGTTTTGTTACGTGAAGTTCGTAAGGTACCTCCGCTTCCTGAAGCAACGGAGCTACCTTAGTCTGGAATAATTCTCTAGCTCTCCCTGGACCCGATTTAGGATTTAACAGAATCAACAACTTCTTATCATTCGGCGGTGGTACATTTGTAATCGGTTGACCAGCTATCAAACATTTCAATGTTGTTCTCCATTTCTGCGCTTCTTTATTATTATCCTCATATTTATCAAACGATCTGAAACGCAATGTTATTGTGGTCCTTTCCCTCTTCAAATTACGACGGCTATGTTTTAGTATATATGCGTAAATATAAAGATAAGCACTGATATCATTTTCATCCAAATCTCCGCTATTTTCGTCGACAACTTTGAGCTGCTGGTGACCCACAAGTGAACTGCACACACAAGATGTAGCACCGGGGTGACGTCTCTTACTTCTCATGCATTTACTTCCAATTATATCTCGTAACAAAATTGTTTGTTCTTTTGAATTGCCATCAGTCTCTTTCATTAACGATAATCCTTTGGATGTAAGTCTAACACGGAAAACTGAATTCTTTTTTGATAAGATATAAAAGGTTTCTTCCAAATAAACATGTTCTTTTGAATCGGAATGCTCATTTCGTGAAACAACTAACACGTCCGAATTATGTTGTGGAGTCGCCATGACTATTATTTTTGTTTAATGAATTGAACAACGTCAAAATGAAACTGAATGACATTTACATGACGTGACATAAACTGGGTACTGCTGGGTAGAATATTCAGGTACCTATTCATTCACCATTGATCATGGACTTAGTACTTATAACAGGACTTAAAAATTCAAAACTTGTAATTACAAAACTAAACCTTATTACTAGATATTAAAGTATACTTTTGATTGCTTTTTAAACAGAAACTAATCCGAGCCGAGAAAGATAGTCATAACGGAGACCGTATGTCTTGTTCTTTCATCTTGCCATTATAAACAAATATCGTTCATTAATCATTTAAACTAAAATAACCTTGGTGGTAACATTTGTATTTTAATGGTAACTATATTAAAATTTTAAGTTATTATACCGTGCGTCTGAACACCGGTGTCCAACTAATTAAAGCGAAGTAATATAATCAATTTAATAAATAAAAATCCACCACATTTAGGCATTTTGCCCCATTTATTTTAAAATGGCGGCCATTTTAATATAAATGTTACAAATGACAGCTTCAAAAGTAGGCAATGAACTGACATAAAATTATTTTTTCATAACTCAATAAAGATGTACCTTATTGAGTCATGAAAAAATAATTTTATATTAATCAAAAATTTTTGAAACTTGAAAAGTATCATAGAATGTGGTTGTTTTCTTACATTTTATAAAAAAATCTAAACTGCCAACATACATTAATTAAAAAATATATATATACCCGAAGACATTACCTAAACACTGATATAAAAATAAAAGCTCCAAGTAAAATAGTTTACAAGTTATAACTATTTGAATATCACCCTGTCATCCGAGACCCTTGAAGGACACAGGTAAGACAAAAAAATAATTCTGTCTCTTTCACTCATTAGAGTAAAAGAGACAGAATGAAAAGAGATCACGATAACAAAGACGTTATTCAAGTTCGGTTGTTGAATGATTTTTTTGTTATTTTAATACATTAGTTACGTTTCTGTTTTTGTTTTGCTGTTGTTGTAGTAGAAGATCCGAACCTAAATCGACCTTCACAGGGTTAATAATGGAATAAAACTTATTGTATAATTAATTTAGTATATTAGAAAATATATTAAAAATGGGTTCGCTAAAAAAATCCTGGACAGAATATTTTTAATTATTTTTAAAAAAATATTTTTTTATTAATTGTTGCAACATCAAGATAATAAGAAAAATTTTATTCTGACTTAAAGTATAAAACATATAGAATGTGCAGACGTTGGGTTGTCTATTATTTACCTGGACGAACTACTGGGTTGTCAGGTATAAACAGGTATATCGATGCCAGTTAATTTCACTTGATTTGATAATAAAAAGAAAATTATATCAACATAAGCGCTGTTTCATTACGAACACATTGATATAGGGTTGTCTGCAAAAAATTCGGTCTTAATACGGGTTTGCGAATTTTAAAAATTAAAATTTTAACGCGTGGGAAAGTGAGTGACAAGAGATCCGAGGAAAGTATACCGTGTAATAGTAAAGGACCCAACATTGCAGTCGCATCTGATCGGACCCTGAATATATGAAAGTGCGCATGCTCGGAATGTAAAATATAGAGGGTGGAGGTACTACTACCCCTCTGTATAGTAAACAGTGCACGTTATTTTGGAGCAACTGACATTTGATTTGCAAAAAAAAAATTAATTAAATTCATAACAAACTAATATATTCAATATAGTGCAAATACAATATTAAGCAATATAACATTAGCTAAATAAAAATTTCTGAATTGCAAATTTTTTTTTTGAAATTTTTGCGGACGCATTTTTTTGATGCTTTGCTGGAACTGCCAATAGCATACAGAGCGAGAATGATATTACAATAAGGGAATATGTAAAAAAAACGAATGCACTGATAAAGCACCTCCAATAGATGGCGACTCTAGCAAAAAAATATTTTTGCAGGAAACAAATGGACCAAAGGCAGTTATTTCCGTGCCTATTAACTAACATATTAAAAAACTGAAATTTGAAAAGTTCGGAACTTACGATATCAATACAAATACGAAAAATTCCAAAAAGAATATGAATGGATTATTGAGTTTTGAAAACTAATTTACAGTCTGTCTATTGCATGGGACTTGAAACTTTATTTATATATCAGAAATAAGATTGTACATTAAATATACTCTGAAATCCAATCCAATGTAACAAAAAACTTAAACAAAAGGGTTATTAAGCAATAACTACAATTAAATAAAATCTATAATAAAAAATGGTACGCAAATATTATAATCAGAAGGCAGATACATAGCTGCAAATTAATAAAAATTATTAACTTTTTACCGTCATCATGTCAATTTCTTTAATCAATAATCAAGACTTGCAATTTGATTTGTTGAATTATTATTAAAACCTATAAATAGTAAAATTATATTTCACTATAGACCGTTTCACATAGAATGGATACGATGACATTTGCTAACAGTTGATGAATAAATATTATTCTCAAATCCTGTTTTATATGTTGATCTCAAAACCGTTTATCTCTATTAGAAATAAACTCAATAACATCGAGTTTTTGTATCTAAAAACTTCAAACCCCAAACATCACCGTACCCATGCTATGTGAATAAGACACCGTAATTTTTTTTCTAAATTTCCCCATTGTTGTGGTAAATGGCATCCTCAAAAAATGGCAACCTCGTGTGTGTCAATATGGCGAATGACAATTACTAATTTCGTCGACTCGAAAATTGTGATTCATATTTAAAAGTTTCTCGCTATCAAATCGTGAAAAATAGTTCTGAAATGTGTAGTCCTAGGTTGCGGAAGCAAATGGCATCCTGGATGTTCTTTGATATTTCACAGGTGAGTCGTAAGTTACTATAATTGATGACTGCTTGCATTTTATAAAAATAATGTTTTTAACGTAGAATCCTTAAATTTTTGATAATTTACAATAATATGGTATCTAAAGTAATATATGATTTAATTGTTTACAGTAGCATATTTCAGAAATTTTCTAATAAAAGCACAGTTCACATTGTAAAATAAAAATAAACAAACACTAATATGGTGACCATGAAAAGAAGATAAAGGATAAACAATAAAACTGAGCTTAATATTTTTTATTTCACTTTTAGTTTTCTCAAGGATCTAATAAGGAGAAGGCTATCGAGTGTCAAATAAAAAAATAAGTTTTATAAAACTGCAAAAATATGCAGTAATCATTTTGTGGGTACTGATTATATAATAGAGAATCGGTTAAAGCATACAAAAATTCCTTTTTATTCTGAAGTGGTAAGTAAAAGTTTATATTCTACTAATTAGGTACTAATTCTTAGGTAGCAAAAATAGAATACAAACTTGCGAGTGAGAACGCGAACTTGTGGCTCGACGACCTTTTTAAGTACGCGTATTTAAGATGACACACAAGCGCAAAAGGTCGTCGAGCCACAGTTCACGTTTGGAAGGAATAAAATATTTTATTTTACTTAATGTAATATGTCATGAAACATTGGTCTCGAAATATTTTAATTCCCTAATGGCAGGGTTTAGACAAAATAACCATAATTCGTTTTTTTTCCAGTCAGGACAATCTGATCTAAGTGATGCATTTACCATGCCTTCTACACCTTCAACATCTCGTCATAGGTTGTCCGATAGACTTGCTATGGTAACAATCAAATAGTATTTATTGTCATCAAAACTGTACTTTTTTAGTCACATATAAATTAAATTTAAAAATAACAATGTTGTTTTATTTTTATCTGAGAATGACAATTACATCTGAGAATGTAAGAGAAGAATGTGATATGTAAATCAGTAAATTGACTTAAGGGTGAAATATTTACTGGGTGCTTATTCCATTTTAATTCGGTCGGAACGAAGGTAAGCTGACAATCGTAGTCTGCAGTCTTGTAGTTCACTTTGCATATTAGATCTACTCCGTGCTTTGGAAGGCACGTTAAGCAGTTTGTCCCGATTGTATCTGCAGTTGTAAAAACCCTCCAAACCGGAATGGACCCATTGTGGGTACATTAATAGACTGGTGATTATTAAGAAGAGTTTTTTGCCAACTCTAATTCCCACACTGCTAAGTTTTAATCAAACTCAAAAATTGATATTTTTTTATTTGAGAACCCCCTAACGAGACTCATTAAATACTATTATACGTACGACACAGTAAGGCTAGCAAAACTTTTTTAAATTTCCTCATTTGTCCCCCGAAAATAACCCTTATTTATAAAAACTAATTATTTTGTATATCTGTGTTTAGGTCAAAGGATGACAAATTTTACAAGATTTGGTCCAGTAGATTCGGAAAAAAGGCTTTT
This sequence comes from Diatraea saccharalis, assembly GCA_918026875.4. Taxonomy (NCBI): domain Eukaryota; kingdom Metazoa; phylum Arthropoda; class Insecta; order Lepidoptera; family Crambidae; genus Diatraea; species Diatraea saccharalis. The sequence goes on from OU893337.1 coordinate 13,144,363, forward strand.
TGTACGGAACTTTAATAAAGTCAATTTCATATTTGACGGAGAATCTAGATTAGATCTATCAATCTCATGTGTAAACTTTACATCTACCTAGGAAAATTTTATACTTTTTTTTTATTAAGGCAAAAAGGTTAAGGTTCTACTCTTTAAACTTGTCTCCTTTATTTTGTAGTTGTGTGGACACCCTATTAGAAAGAGAGGAGGGGACCTAAGGAATGAAATAGAAAACATTCAAGGTCAAATTTTTATGCTTCAAGTAGGTATGGAGGAGTTTGGTCTCCAGCACGGTCCGTCAACTCCGTACAATTAACCAATCGCGTAGGGTCCAGTGATGTATGGCATTTCCACACGCCCCTCACCCCTGTCAGTAGATGGAGACAGGGGTCGGAAACCTGTATATTTTTCGAAACGTTTTCATCTTAAATACCTAAAAAACACTGTTTCGGTTTCGTTCGAACAGAACGCTGGATGGAGACATGGCACCTGACAGAAACTGTCATTACAACAAAGAGTAAAGATACTAATGTTTAATTAATTTTACTTGTTGGAATTAATTTATTCATATCACATTGGCAAAATTGTGTGAAATGCGCTGATATGCCATTAATAAAAGAAGAAGAAGACTAAAGTATGTACCTACATATCAGGGAATTACAAGTGATTGAGTAAAGTTTCTTTTGTGCTTACCCTGTTCGCTTTATTTGTAATATAAACTCTCCATTTTTCGAAGTATTTTTATTTGTAGAAGATGCCTAAGAAATTGGTGTGTTATGTTATGGTTGTGTTACACGCATTGTTAAAGTACGAACAGGACGCTATTCTTTGTAAGATTCTAGTGAACGAGAAAAGATTCTCCAAGTGGTTACAATGTCTTAGTGCTGTGTGTGATACTGAAAATTTTAATCCAGGTTAAGAAGTGTCATTTGTAGAAACACTATGTACCAAGATTCATCACTCCAAATCATGACTCTTGGGTGATGCATATCCGTCATTGTTTAATGATGATGGGCTCTCAATCAGCCTACCCTCTTCAAGCAATACTAGTAAGGCTGGTTTAATCAGCTATTACCTTTAGATAATGTAATTAAAATGATATGTATTTTCACTTTATGTTGTGTTTTGGAATACAGCTATTCTTCATTAGATTTTTTTTTATTACAGAAATTATATTCACTTGAGAACACAGCTATGCAAGAAAAAGTCACGTTGACCACACATATTAGAAAGTGGAACTGAACAGAGGTTTGTTTTTAATTTATTTTATTTAGATAACAAAGTTCATGCTGCAGTTTTGGTGTATTTTAATATAGATTTTTGCTTTAAAAAAGTCTAGTAGATCTCTCTTTCTTACACACATAAAGAAAAATTACATTAAGTTACTTAACTCTAGCGGGCACGTTAGAAGTGATTTTGATCAGAGAAAAAATTGATAATATAAATAACATATTTCTAATATCATCTAAGATTATATCCTGTTTTTTAATCTTACACACATAATCAATATTGATTTCATAGGTGGTGTAATTTTAAAAGAACAAATTGAGACTCCTGTGTCTGCAGCCACTGAGTTTACTCAATTAGTTGCTTGCTCTGGAGATTAAAATATGACACAAACTAAACTATCTGGTAAGACCTGTCTCTTTCTTTAGTGTATCTTTATTTCAATCAAATAGTAGTTCTAATAGAGAAATTCACTGAATACTTTTGATGTTACAGACCCTGTGAAATGTACCCAAACAAAAAGGAAAAGGCTTATTACCAAATAAAGCCAATTGTCACCTTTATACCAGAGAATTTATGAAGAATATAACAAGCCAAAGACGTAGTTTAACTTTCTTAAAAAAGTTAAGAATACTTAAATACCTTTAAGTTTTGTAAAAAGTTATCATTTGAGAAGTTCAGACAAAAAATGAACACAGTTGCAAAAATGTTTTTGAAATGCATGTGAGCATGTGCTCTAAAAATAAACATGAGAGGTGATTCACTACCGAAGGAAAGATAATTGCTTTATCAATATCAAAGCAGAGTCCAAAGTGTTATTGATTTTTAAGCAAAATTTTTTATTCTATCATCCAAAACTACACTGAATACTATGATTAGAAAATTGATCATAGAACCAGGCTTCATGTAAGAGGTAAATATATTCCATATAAGTTTTTTCATACTACTTTTATAATTTTATGTATTACTACCAAATAATAATATTTACTTTTTCTACTACTATTTGAATTTACTTTTTCAGGTGGACAAATGAAACTCCAAAGAAATATGCTCCATTATAGTATTTGATGAGATGTCATTAGAAACAGCACTTTTGTATAATAAAAGTAATAAGGATTAAAGATAACATTAATGGATTTGTAGAACACCAAGAAAAGAAAGTGGATTTTGCAGATCATACTCTTGTATTTATGTTGGTGCTGTTTACAAGTGGCAACAGCCTTTATGTTTATTTATTTCTGTCAAGGAGCGACATCTACTATACATCAAGAATATTTTAAAGTTAGTAGTAGAAAAAGTTGTTGAATTGGACCTTAATCCCATCGCAATAATATATGACCAAGGGTCAGCTTTCCAATCAGCACTCAAAAATCTAAAAGAAGACACTTAGTGTGATCAAAATTTTAAATTGAAATCACCGGTTGGTACATAGAATTATATATATATGAAAGAAAACTAATAGATTTAATGAAAGTAGTGAAGGTTCTTATTTTTATATTGTTATCTATGTTTTAAGAAGTTCTTAAATTTTTGTTTCAGTTGGCATTCTTAAAATATGTGGGGTGGATTTGAACATTATGATTCTACACACTTGATAAAATGTATCAGGAATAATTTTGGTGGTAAACTTGCAAAATGGCATGATATTATTTATGTCTATGAGACAGACTGTCAACACACTGAAGCTGGGCTACTTCATAAATTAAATGACCAATGAGTTATACCTGATAAAATTAAACAGATGAAGGTAATGCATTGGTTATTATATTAGTATAACTTAAATTAGTATAAATAAAATAAATAATTTGTATTCAGCTTCTATATTCTCTATCAGAGCAAGTGTTGATTCAATGACCTGTATTTTTAATTATGTAACAAGTAGTTAATATAGTTTACACTAAAATTACAATAATGATTCTCTAATGAAGATAATTTTAAATATGATATCTCTTTTTGCAGGTAAAAAATTGTGTAAAAATATGGCTGCAGCTTTGTCTCACACTGCAAATTTCTGTGAGTATTAGATGAAATTTACTAACAGTTAATTGTTTTGAATCAAGTTTCATACAATTATTATATGAATATTTTAATTTGCAGCAACTTATGAGGATGTGCACAACATTAAGAAATGCAGCTGAAGTTGTTTCATTCTTTGACCAATTATTTGATAGTGTCAATGGAGCATCGATAAACAAAAAAAGCATAAAGGAAAAGAGCTGTGACAGATAAGACACACCATCATTCTTGGCCAAAGGCAATTGAAATTTTAGAAAAACTGAAATATGTGTATAAAAAGGTATGCAAAAATCAGTGCCCTCTTTAAAAAAAATTGTGATTACCTTGAAAAGTTTCATAAGGTTGTGCCACTAAAAAAACGTAGCTAGGAATTGCCGAGAATGCAGAAGAGAGCTATGAAAAATATAATAAGTTAAAAATAAATTATTCAATAAATAATATTGGAGAAATGTGTGTTTTATTAGGAAGACGGCTAGGTACCTACCCAAAACAGGGCTGTACAGCTAAATGCCTTTGCCGATAGTAGATCTATATATTTAAAACGAATGAAGCTGTCATGTATCACTAGCTCCCAATCACGTTCTACGAAGAAATTTTTTGTTAGGAAGTTGGTCGTCTGATACCTACTAAGTCTGTGGTCTCCAGTTATTTCTTTAGCTTCATGGTTAAAAGCCACCAACTTGACGTTGGGGAGATTGTGTAAACCACAGATTATATAGTGTGTAAACGCAAAACGCAATTAGGTTGTATCAGAAAATTGAACAATTTTTGTATGACTTTGCGGTACCGTTTATTGTTTTAAAAATGAGCGAAGTTGCTGCCACAAGTCATAGAATATTAGAACTATACAGTGGTATAGGAGGCATGCATTGTGCTTGGAAAAGTAATATTTTTTTAACCTCTTGTTTTATTTTAATTTAATGCGTATGTTATTATTAGGTTATATTACAGATGCTGGTATAAAAGGAGAAATTGTTGCCGCCGTAGATATAAATAATATTGCCAATGATGTCTATAAAATTAATTTCCCTAATACAAACCTATTAAACAGGAACATTCAATCTATATCAGCAGAAGAAATAAATCAGCTCAATGTGGATGCAATACTAATGTCTCCTCCTTGCCAGCCTTTTACTCGTAATGGAAAATATCTAGATGAAAGTGATTCAAGAGCAGATTCCTTTGTCCATTTTATAAACATATTAGATGAACTTAAAAATATTAAGTATATTTTAATGGAAAATGTGAAAGGCTTTGAAAAGTCTTCTGTAAGAAATCTCTTCATTAAGAAGTTACAACAATGCAGTTTTAGTTATCAAGAATTTCTTATTTGTCCAACCACTATTGGTATACCCAATTCGAGATGTCGATATTATTGTATAGCAAAGAGGAATGATGCTGCCTGGCATTTCAAAAGAAAAGATGAATTAGTAAGTGCATATATATATATATAATAAAGTGGTTGATTTGTTATTAATTTACTCAATATATTTATTATTTTTTAGATGGAATGTCTAACAGAAAAATATGAAAAACCATATTGTTTGGATAAAATTATTGAAACTGAAGTACCCGATATATTTCTTTTAAAAGATAAATTTCTAAAGCGTGGGAATATTTTGGACATATGTCATAAAGACTCTAGAAGATCTTGTTGTTTTACAAAGGCATATTCACATTATATTGAAGGTACAGGATCAGTTTTCACTGAAGCAGATAAGGAAACTGTACAAAAATGTTATGAAATAGCTAATAAGTCTAAAGTGGGAAGTGATGAATTTATACAGACGTTGAAAACTCTAAAACTGAGATTTTTCACACCCAAAGAAATATTATTAATTATGGCTTTCCCTGAAACATATTCATTTCCTGAAACAATAACTTTGAAACAGTGCTATAGATTATTAGGGAATAGTGTAAATGTTAAAGTTATAAGTGAACTAATAAAATTGTTATTTGAATAAGCTACAACATTTCCATTTTTAATAGCTACAGATGCTATTGAGCATAATACAGTTTGACCTAAAAAGACTTAAGTATGCGGCTAAATAGAACCATTGCTAAGAACTTGTCTGGCCCTTCTCTTGGCTCGATAGTTGAGGACCCTCATTCTCAACATAACAGCAATTGAAGAAGCAGAACCTATCACAAATGACCATATTGTGAACTTCCAATAGGCTCTTTCCTCTAAATAGGCCACTCTGTCACAGCTGAAAATATTAAAATATTAAACTAAAATATTACTTAATGTGGACTATTAATGTTTATTATTCATTAATATTTTTACCTGCGAGTTACTGTTTCCCCATTTTCACATTTTAATATCTCCTTAAAACTGGTGTGTATACATACGCCAATACTTTTACTGCGTATTTCAAAATCTAAAACAAAGTTTTGTGTTATGTTTTAGGTTTTATGCCTTAAAACCTACATAAATAGTAATTGATAAAAGTGTTTTGTCAAGTATTACCTGAACAAGGGTGACATTCACTTATGATTTTATATGGTTGATGAACCCAACATGTTGAATTTTCTTCTTTGGGAAATGTTTTATTTTTCATTCTTTGATTTCCTGATAAGGTATCTGCTAGGTGTGACTCCAAGATTAGCACAACGATAGTTAAGCTGCAAAATTATCTTTTTTATTTAACTAATAACAATAAATGAAAATTGCGTAAAAATGAGAAAATTAACTAACATTCCCATACAAACAGTTCCTAATAACATACATCGTTTCGAACAAGTCTCAATCATATTGATAGTTAAGTATCTTTACTATAACAATTACAATAAAGTTTCTACAATTGTTAGAAAGATTTATGTGACAATTATTTATTACAAATAATAGTAGTAGTATTATAATTCGTCCATGGGACAGGCGAAGGAACTAAGCCATACAGCCAAATCTTGGATTATATTATTTTATAAGGCAAAGCCTAATCTTCTCTTCCTGTTTTCATTTTATTTCATCTTGTCTTGTTTTTTTTGTTACAAATAATAGAATATCTATATTTTCGAAAAATAAAAATAAATGATGACTTCTCTTGACGTATTGATGTTTTGTTTCTAGTAGGCAAATAGTACAGTCTTTACAGTCTCTAATTTTAACAAATCGATTTATTAAGGTGGAAACACATTTTTGTTGCCTGTCGCCGTGTCCAAGATTCCAGCATGATTTAGCTCATTGAAGACGAGTGGTTTGGTTTTGCCGAATGAGCAAAATAACTTCTATTCATGGCTACGAATAAATTATTGAATTCAAATACCATAAAGAAAATTAAATTGACGCCCGTCATAGAGAAAATTTATATCGACACCCGCCATGTTTGATGAAAACGTAAACGGAAAAGAAAGCCGCTTCTTTGGTTTAGTCTAGCAAAAAAATACGTCGGACGTAAATATCTACGTTTTTAACAGAAGTGATGTGAGTCAGTTAATGTTTTCCTTATTAATTTTTGTGTGCCACATATTAAATATAATTTAAGACATTAAACATGGCTTTGCTCACTGAAATTCCAAGATCTTTTCGCCTTTATGTGACCCATGTGGATGGAGAAGGCCATTTTCTGAAAATTAGTGGTCAGTTGGAGCAACCGTCTTCGCTAATGATAGAAAGCTTATTCGAATCTGCACGTGAAAACTTAGAAAAGGGAATAGGAGCAGTTCCTCCGGCAGCTATTCATGAAGGGGTAGTTTGTGCTGCTAAATATAAAGATGGTGCGTATTATAGAGCGAAGATAATAAACACAACTAATCTTGCTACTGGCTTGGTTGGAGTACATTTCATTGATTTTGGCAATAAGGACATAATATCTTTGAGTACCATAAGATTTTTAGACAACTATGATCCAATGTTTCTCCAATTACGTGGCCAAGCCACAGATTATTATTTAGCTAGGATTATGCATCCCTCTGGTAGATGGGATGAACCTTTACTACTAAAACTACAAAGTTTGCTTTGCTATACTGAATATCCAGTAACAGTTGAAGCCCAAACAAGGACACTGCCTCTTATATCAATACAATTTAAAGGAAATGACTTGTCTTCACATCTTGTTGCAAATAGATTTGGTGTTGCACTTCCTATTGTAAAGCAAGAAGTTCTCCTGCTGCAAATGACTGGTGATAGTCAGCAGACACCTAACTGGCCTCCAGCATTTTCTAACGAGACACCTTACACAGAACATGTACCATTTTTAATCAATCAAAATTTCCCATCGAATCCTGCTTCAGCTATGCGCTTACAACAGAATGTTTCAGTACCATTTAATGGGAGCATTCCACCACCATCTTTGATTAGTCAAAGGTTATTAACAAACAAAGTGTCGAGAAATCCTATAAATCTAAAACCACCAGTTCGGCAACTTCAACATGCTAATCCAAATTTACCAAATTCAGTGCCTACTACACCCCCTTTGTCAGTGGGTAATACTACTAAACTTTCTTCTCCTAAGAAGTCAACAACATATAAGAGCAGATTGTTGGAGGTTAATTCTCAACATAAAGTGTTTGTGTCCTTTGCTGAAGAGGGTCCAGAACTATTTGCTGTTCAGCTTGTGACAGATGCAAAAAAATTACAAGAAATGATGGATGATATAAACAGGAGACCACATAGCAGCCTTGCTGAGCCTCCAATGATAGGAACCGTTTGCCTTGGACGTATGTCTGGAGATCGAATTATTTGCAGAGCAATTGTTATGAATTTATCTGGTTCACAATGTAAACTTTTCTTTGTGGACTTTGGTGATACAGAAATGGTTTCTTACTATGATATTTTCGACATCCCAGAGGAATTTGTGAAACCCAATGTTTTTGCAATGAGATTTTGCTTGTCTGGTGTCAAAAAGCTAGAGAAAGGCCCCAATTTGAATGAGACATTCAAGCAACTTGTAAATGGTAAAGTTTTAACACTTAAAGTAGTATCTCCTGAAGGCCCTCCTCTGATTCAGTATGGTGAGCTATATTTGGACAATAAAAATGTATTAGATTTGCTAATGGCTAATTTGAAAGACAGATTACAATTTAAATGGATGGAAATCTTACCCTTGGGAACTAAGCAGTCTGTCTTGGTGTCATATGTAGACAGTTGTATTAAGTTTTATATTCAACTGTCCGACAATATTGATGAGCTGAATGCTGTTATGGATGCAGTGAAAGTTCACTGTGAAAATACTTCATCCCCTGGAGAATTGCCTGTTGGGGCAGCCTGTTGCGCAAGATTTCCTGATGATGACAATTGGTATAGAGCAAGAATCAGGGAGACAAAAGGAAACAAAGTAATTGTTGCATATGTAGATTATGGTAATGAACAGGAAATTGATATCTCAGATCTAAGAACAATAAGTCTAGACTTGATAAGTCTTCCTGCTCAAGCGATGAAGTGTGCACTTAAGGTAAATTGTTTATAATGAATTTCTAGATAGATTGAAGTAGTTGAAAAATTAGCTTGCAATACTTTGGTTTACTTTGTAATTCAAATTATCATAATAGTTCTCCCTGTTAAGTAAAAATAACATTTAATATATTTTTTTAAAGACTTTTATTATTTCCTAAATACCAATAAATAAGATAGTGATTCAGTTAGGTTCCATAAGTTAATATTTGTGAGAATGTAATTTAATTTTTGTTTTTTAAAATTCAAAAAGTATTTCAAAGGTTTATGAATATGTTTTACTAAATACTAATAAATAAACACAAATTGTTAAATTATAATCATTTGATCACCTTACATAATTATTAAAGTGATTATCTTATTAGTATTATTAATGTGAAAGTTTCTTTGTTTGGATGTTTGTCTGTCAGTAATGCCAAAAGTACTGAATGGATTTTGATGAAATTTGATATAGCTGACTTAGATAATAGGATACTTTTTATCCCACTAAACATTTCCCTAGGGACCATGCAGGCGAAGGTGCTGGCAAAAGCTAGTATTCAATGAATAAATGATTAAGAAATAATATTAATGTTATTATTTATTATTATCAGATGAGTATTTCTGTGTCATTATAATTAAATTATTAAGAAATAGCCATTATTTTACTCTCATAACCAACATATACAAATCATCATTGGGAAATCTTAAGATTTACTGTAATTTTTAGGCTTTTCTGTAAAAGTAACTGTTAACATATACATTGAAAGAAAGTTAAAATTCCTAATTTTATAAACTTCTTAATATTTTTTTCAATTTTTAGGGCTTTGAAAATAAACCTGTTGAAACAAAAACATCAAACCAGTTGGAAATGCTGGCCCTTGAGAAGACATTGATAGCTCACATTGTGGGTGTACTGTCCAATGACACTATGCTGGTATCACTTGTTGATGACACTGTAAGCCCGCCTCTTGATGTTGCCAGGAAAATGAATCAACTATCACAACCCAGGAGCAATCATGAGGTATGTTACTACAACTTATATAATTTATGGTAGGATAATAAATAACTGAGTGAGGTTTGCTTTTTTCTCTGTTTTGATTTAAATTTTATACTGTGTTAACCTACTGCCCAAAGCAAAGATTGTTAAGGGTTGTTAGTCACAGTATGTGGGTCTTTATTGTATACCATAAGCTATAAATGATTCAACACATTTTTTTTATTAATTTTTATTATATTATATTAGCATAGCATAATTCAAAGATTATGAAAAAAATTAAAAAGTAAATGTGCTTAATATTTTTCAACACACAAACAAAAATTAGTCATCATCTCTATTGTACTAGATATTTTATCTAAAACTAGGTAGCTTCCTGACAGTGACTTTGCCTGTGTGGATAACATAATTATCTACCATACAAACTTTGAACCCCTATTTCTACAAATGTTGAAATAGGTATTTACTCATTTGTGATGAGTACCTACCCCAAACATAAAGTTTCAAGTCTCTAACATCAAAAATTCACACAAATTTTCAACCTCTAATTCACCCCCTTAAGGGTAAAATTTCCATAGTCAAACTATCAGAAGCTCATAAATAAAGTTTAATGTTTCTGACTTCAAAAATTATGAACTGAACTCAAAACTGGTACAGGTAGGGTTATTTATTATATTTTTTTTATTAATAACTTAAAAATGTAATTTATTAATAACTCATGGATCTAACCAGGGTTTGTAACATGGTATTCACACACACCATTACTGATTTTTTTTTTTTAAAGTAGGCTTAAATTTCAAGAAACTGATGTATTCAACCAGTAGTAAATAAATAGAAAACAATGTTTTAAATTCTTTTATTCAAATAATTAATACATTGCTGTTAGATACATTACTTATAAAATATGTTATTAACAAAATTAAAACATAAAAGATGATTCATAATAAAATTATATAGCAGTATTAGAGAGGTACCGACTCTACAGGTGCTTAGATTAATAGAATTGACAATTTATTTTTGTAAAGGAATATTTTTGTGCTCCATCTGGCAATTTCGGGTAGATCACTTTCATTTTAAAAAGTTAGTCTAAACCACTATGAAATGAATTATTTATTTAATTCCCCTTTTGGACATTGTGTTAAAAAAAAAAATTGAAAATATTAATTTTCTAATGTAGCTTCACAACATGAAAAATAAAAAATGAGAAAAGATGCTGCGTTTAGCAGTTTTTTTCTTTTAGTTTTTGATTAAGCGTCAAATGAGATAAACGAGTTTATGCATGTTTGTTTTATTACCTGTCGGTGCGTGCGGCTTATGCAATCCTATATAAACAACGTAATGTTTATTTTATTTTCATTTGCGGTTTCGCGCGTAATAGATAAGCAGTACCTACTTAAGTTCAACACTTACTTACGCATTTTTCAAAACAAAACAATATCGGAAGTAAAAAAGAAGACAGCAATACTGTGCGGAATAAATTAGGTCCTTACATATGAATTGGTGTTTGGTATGGGATTAATAAAAAGTCGTATAATTTTTAATTTAATATATTTATTTAATCAAAGTGTAAACCATTGTTATCTATGCACTTTTAGCATATCATAGGTAGTTCATTGATCCTCTTACTAAAAGAACCATTCGGACGGGAATCAATAAAATCTTTAAAGGCGATTTGCACTGCCCCATTGGAGTTGAATTTTTTCCCTTGCAAGAAGCTATCCAAATTTCGAAAAAAATGGTAATCTGTTGGAGCAAGGTCCGGGGAGTACGGTGGATGTCTTAGACATTCCAATCGAAGCTCTTATAATTTGGCTTCTTATAAGCCGTCTGTTGTGCAGTGTGTGGTCTAGCGTTGTCGTGAAGCAGCAGTGGCGTAGAGCGATTGACCAGCCTCGGTTGTTTAACAGCTAGTTTTTCCAGCATGGTTTGCAATTGCTGGCAATAGACGTCTGCCGTAATCGTCTGGCCAGATTTGAGAAAACTGTAATGAACGACACCGGCACTAGTCCACCAAACGCTTATAAGTAACTTTTTTGGGGTCAATTTTCGCCTGGGGCAGGGTTTGGCTAGCATGCCAGGGTCCAACCATTGTGATGAGCGCTTCCAATTATCGTAGAGAATCCACTTTTCATCACAGGTAATGATTCGATTTAAAAACCCTTCATTATTGTGCCGGTTAAGTAATGTAACGCAACAGTCGAAGCGCGTTTGCCGGTTTGGTTCACTCAATTCGTGAGGTACCTTTCTAACTTTTTAATCTTTCCAATTTGCTTCAAGTGCATTAAAATAGTTTTATCACTAACACCGTAGCCTGCAGCTAACTCGGACGTGGTTTGCGATGGATCCGCTTCCACAATAGCACAAAAGCACAAATAACCTTCAATTCATCATTATTAACTTGGGTCTCCGGCCGTCCACAGGGCTTGTTCTGCAGGTCGAAATTACCAGAACGAAAACGTTGGAACCAAAAACTCACTGTGTTTTCTTTTGCTACACAACCGCCATACACATTATTAACCCTTCAAGTTGTTTCCACAGCACTGATACCACGATGGAACTCATATTCATTAATAACACGATTTTTCAAGTTTTCCATTTTTTATACTGGGTGACGTAAATAGGACAAACAGAAGTAAAAAAAAAAGAAAATGAATGCCACCTAACGAAACACAAATACATGTGTAAATGGCTGTATAAATTTGAATTCCCAACCAAGGAGGAGAAAGGGTTTAGCCGGATACGTATGACGAATCGGCCCCCAAATGGGAATCGATATTGAAACTTATGTTTTAATATCGACTTGATGTTCAAACACGATTTATGTACTTTTCGCGACCGACTTCCGCTTTGACCTTGAGATAGAGAGCAAAATATCCGTATGCTTGACTATTACTAATTGTGATATATCTCTAAAGCTAATTAAGATAAAGAAGTGAAACTAACGCGAGGTGTTAGGTTACATTACAGAGTATATCACATATATTTTTTTATAATTTTTAGAATAAAAAAATACATTAAAAAAATAAAAAATAAAAAAATCATGTTTTTTTTCTGAGTTCTCTGTGACTTACAATCACGAAATTAATATATGTTATGCTCCTTTGTGTGCTCTATTACCCATAAAAATTGCGTGAAAAAAAAGTTGGTGCAACACAACGAAAAAAAATTATATGTGATTTCTGTCTTATGGTATACCCCTGTATTATAAGGTTTTCACATTACATCATTGTTTTTTTTTCGAAATTTCACATCAGCTTGTTTTAAAACATAAGTAACTAGTCTTAAGAGATGGGATAATAGTTAAAAAAGAAATGAAAAAAAAAACAGCCAGTGTTCAATACTTATTATTATTACTTTTTCGTGTCTATCAAAATACAAGAAACAAAATATTAATCATCGTCACTGTTGTAATTAATTACAATCGGAACACTTTGAGTCGCAAATAACTTAGTTAGGACCTCAGTAGGACGTACGATTTTGGACAAATATCATCCATATGATAGATAATAAATAATAGCTGCTACATGAGAACAGCATCCCACTGTACGTTTGCCATTGGGGCAATCACAGCAATAACGAAGAATACTATTGTAGTCATTACCTTCGGAAATATAGTGAATGTAAATTAGATAGACTTTTCTATTTATATGTCTTGATTTTACTTCTGCTTTGATGATATTAGGTGCTGATTTCACATATTGTACTGAGAGATTATTTTGATCGTCCATTATTTCGGCCAAGTTAAATGCTGCACATTTAGAAGTAGAAGCTTTTTTGTTAATATATGGGATAAGTCGACACTTCTTACAAAAAATATCATTAACTATTACGATTTTATTCAAACAGTCACTAAACACTTTAGCTTCTTCTTCATTCTTTATAATTTTTTTATAACCTCCTGGTTATCTTGGTTATCCTGGTCTCCTGGAATCTTACACAGGTACTTGTTACAATTTTTACACTTTCTCGACATTATTACTTAATAATGATTTGGTTCGATAGTTAATAATTTCAAAATGCTGATACAAAATACCTATGACAGAATTTGAGTCCCAAACTGCCTTCTTGTGTAATACAAATGACTGCTACTTTAGCTAAACAAACGATGCAGTAAACAGCTCGATAACAAGTTCGAACTTGTTTGTTTATACACTCACACTACAAGGCGCGAATCACATATAATTTTTTTTCGTTGTGTTGCACCAACTTTTTTTTCACGCAATTTTTATGGGTGATAGAGCACACAAAGGAGCATAACATATATTAATTTCGTGATTGTAAGTCACAGAGAACTCAGAAAAAAAAACATGATATTTTTTATTTTTATTTTTTTAATGTAATTTTTTATTCTAAAAATTATAAAAAAATATATGTGATATACTCTGTAATGTAACCTAACACCTCGCGTTAGTTTCACTTCTTTATCTTAATTAGCTTCAGAGATATATCACATTCAGTCATAGTCAAGCATACGGATATTTTGCTCTCTATCTCAAGGTCAAAGCGGAAGTCGGTCGCGAAAAGTACATAAATCATGTTTGAACATCAAGTCTATATTAAAACATAAGTTTCAATATCGATTCCCATTTGGGGGCCGACTCGTCATACGTATCCGGCTAAACCCTTTGTGATTAAAGTGGCCAGTACGGCCAATTTCATATGTAAGGCCCTAATATGTGAAGAACTATTGTTTCCTAGAAATTTAGAGAACGATACAAAAGGCGAAAGCATATTCAATACATTGTAAAAGTTTTGTAATGAGTATGAGACAATAATGAATTGATTTAATTTGTAGTTATAGTGGCTTTTAAGTAGGTGAAAAAATGGGGACGCTAAAAAAATAATTTATTCTCAAACTGGGCAGTAGACAAAATAAGTTTGGGTACTTCTGCCTTAGGCTGTTAGATCAATCCGAGACAAAGAACGCGGACGAAACGAATTCTATTTACATGTCGCAAATGAGTGTTAGGTTACATTAGAATTTTGATAATTCGGCGTGTACAGTAAGATGTGTCTTACTGTACTGCAAGGTTCGTAATTATCAAGATAATAATTTTTTTGGATAATTATCATACTAATTTGTTTGCATTTTAATTTATGTTTTTTTTTCTGTAAATAGTGTAATGTCAACAATAAAGAGTTATCTATCTATCTATCTAATTATCCGATAAATATCTGATAACCCGTATACGGGTTACGGGTAACTATAGTTACATGCAACAATTTTTAAAATATAAAAAGGTATTCATAATTGTATAAACTTTTATTTTTGTTGTTTTAAATTATAAACATTAAACAAAAAAAAATACCTGTGAAATCACATTGAGCAAAAAGTGAAATAAAAACAAATAAAAAAAAAATAAGGAATGGGGACCTTTTAACTTTTTGTTTTGCCAGGTATATGTATATAGGTCCATCCTAGACAATTTTCTGTAACAGAAAAACATATTCGATAGTTGTTTAAAATAATTCACTTTTAATAACAAGTCTTTTAGTACAAAAAAAGTTTGTGTGGTGTTTTATAATTATCAAGGTATATTTATCAAGATAATTATCGTGATACTCCGTACCCTGCTGGACTGTACTGTACCGATGTACCTGTGAAGAAAATGTCGGCCAATCGTGATGATTTAAGCATTATATCTTAGGGCGACTTACCATAATTATCCACGCGCCTAATCAACTCTGCGTGTGAATGAGACGGACACTTAACGTTTTGTATTTACGCCGACTTAGTTGTAAAATTTTAAATACGTCGTTAAAACGCTCTCTTAAAATTATCAAATAGTATAGATTAACAAAAATGCGTTCAGGTAAAAGCAACGACACCTGTTCGCAAAGACGCACCAGAGAACTTCAGTTCGCCCGAAGGCTCTGTACCTGATGACAGCAGGAAGAAAAGCTTCCGTCGCGAAAAAAGTTTCAAGGATGACAGGCGCCCTCCGCGAGACAATGAAGAGTTCGGCCATAGAGGGGGCAGTTTTCGAAATAGGTAACATATTGACCTTATCTAAATTTAATTTAGTAAATATTTATATAATGATTTATTTATTTACGAGTTTTCAATCTTTATAAAAAAAAGATTATATTAACTATTTCGGTGTTGTTTAATATATTTAACGAAGAAATAATTAAACTTAGATGTAATGACTTTGAAACTAACCTAATATCAAATCTCATCAAAAACATATGTACATACAGAAATGCACAAGTCTCACAACGCAATTTTCTGCCGTTATTTATGAAATAAACATAAATCAAGTCGATTAATTCAGTACTTATCTTTCTGTGAGAGCAGCTATCCAATCTTATCAAAGACTTAAGAGTACTTAACTTGGCGCTTATCCACTACGCCACCGAACTACTCTACATATGCTTGACTGCATGTAATATTGAAGAATCAACTTAGCCCTTGTCTCTTATGTATCGATCATTATACCTATGGATATATTGAAGCCCATTTGATTCCGTTTATTCGTTCGTTCGTTGATCCCCTCTGTACGCCACATAGATTTATATATCTATGGTATGCATAATTATGTCCAAATGTAAATAGCTTTTCCCAAGCTTTTCTTATGATAATAGTTTCCATAACATAGATTTTAAATATATATACTTTATTTAAATATATATACTCTTTGGTAAAGTTTTGTAAAAATCTCTTTGGTTAGTTTTACTAAGCAACGCATTGAAGGATGTTTTCAAAATGCTCTACAGTTCTTGTTTACTCCACAACGAAATTACAGGGTGTTAAAATGGCCCGAATGGCTTTGAAGAAATTATTGTACTGCCGTGCCCTTTTTACATTTTTGCTCAACTTGGTGGAGTACTTCCGCGCCCCTAGATTTCATAAAAAGTAGTTCGTCAGTAGTTTTTGCGTGAACGGGTAACAAACGTACATACATCCGCACAAATTTTCACTTTTATAATATTAGTAGGACAATGTAAATAAATATGTATTTTCAAAACAATTATTCTTTTCCGCATACATGCGGCCGGTTCCGAAATGTATCTCTAAAAATCGTATAAACCATGTTTACTTTGACAAAAACATTCCTTTTTACCGTCCACGGCACATCGAGTAGTTGTAATCTATTGTGGACTTTAAATATTCTAGTGCAAAGACTGCAAAAAATTTTTTAAATTGGCCCCAAATATAGCACTTGTTAAGTACTTCCCACGGAACTCTAACTAAGATAGTGGTAATATTCCTTTTTCATGCACTGTTTAAATTATCGGCTTGTGCTCGTACTATTTTACCGGCAGTTTTTGTATAACATCAACAAAAAAGTGGTAATAGTGCCCTGAGTCATGCTTGCTTTAACCTTGGCTTCGGTTCTTTGAACCCATTGTCGAGATTTAAGCTAGTCGCGGTGCTATTTCAGTTACATCACTCAGAATGTATAGGTGATCCGCCTACTGTGCTATTAAAGTGTCAAATTGTTGATGTAAATAATACATTGTGTTTTATTGAGTGTTATATTCTATCGTTTCTCTATGGGCAGGGATAATGAAGGTTTCGACAGGTCTGGGCCGGGCAGGCACAGCGATAAATTCAGTGGGAGACCAGAAAGAGATAGGTAAGTTTCACGACCACTATTAACATTTTTATTTCATCAATCATTGCAGTAAATCGAAAGTACTTGTGCTGTATTTCAATGTTCTTAACATCTGATCATACACGCAACCTTAAAATTACTCTTTATACTATCTGAATTGCATTGGTTTAACTACTTTTCCGTTTTTTGTTATCGTAAATGTTTGATTTAATTTTATGAATCAATTAAAGTCAGTCAAAATTATCAGTATTTCTGCTTTATTCAGTTAGTGGTTAAATATCCGAGTGCAAATCACAAACATTAATATCGTAAATTATAAGCTTCGATGGTCGGTCAACGCCTCTTCGTCGGCGACTATCTCTTTAATCGCCCTGCAATAACGTACAAGATTTATAACATAACAGTGATCTATAATTATTGTTAAACATATTCTGTATATAGGATTTTTAAACATCCATCTGAATTATACATTCACATAATTAAAATTACGATCCGTATTTTTAACATGTCTAGTTGCTGACCATCAGTTTTGATACCGTTGTTTCAACTTTTTGCATTTTACGAAATTACGAATAAACACATGCCAAATAGTGACTGTATGACAGGTTTGCTAAATAAAAGGAATCGCTTTCCTTAGACGCGGTGGGCCAAAGCCATGGGAAAATAACAATTCACCACCAGCGGCGCCCGTATCTGCGCCGGACGACGAATGGGACGAAGGTGCGACGCCTGCGCCCGCGCCTCCACCGACGTTTCAACCACGATTCAACAACCGAGACAGGGACAACAATAGAGATAGGGACAATAATAGAGACAGGGACAACAATAGAGATAGGTGAGTTTTAAAACTTATAGGCTGAAACCTGTAGAACGATGGAGATCTAAATGAGTGCAAGCGCAATATGAAACGGGTAGTTGAAAAACTAATTAGTTATGAAACATCCGAAATAGATGAAATCCGCCTATATTATGTTATGCTCAAGCTCTGCTCTTCGTTGTCATCCAAGTTGCAGCCTTATTGTTAATGATAAATATATAATAGCGGTTTTTAGTAAAATATTATGAGTAAACTTTAATCTACCTGCAGTGTATTTAACTTTTTTTACTTATTCTTAATGAATAATGCTTAAAAAATCCACTCCACTCTTGAGATTACTGACTATAATTTACAAAAATATCTAGGCCATTTCTTACTTCTTTATCATATTGAGAAGAGCCATCAGTCAACCTAAGTGGGTGAACCACTTTTGCAATGATAAAATCTATTGTTATTTATTTACATTTTTTAAGTATTTTGTATAATGAACTTATCAATATATTATGTATTTATTGAATACTATAATTACAACAATATACGGTACGAAACAATAAATTCAACAGAAGAAAACCTAGGTCAGACCATCAAGAGAAGCAGGGACAAAGGCCCAGTTGGAAGAAAGACTCCACGGGGGTCGGCAAGAGGTTACGTCAAGCGGCAGAGGCCGCTTCTATTGACACACAGAACCCTAGGCCTTCGGTCCAGGACAGGCTCAAACGGTACTTGCGAGAACAGCCTGAAGTTTCGTTGCGCTTGTATACGCCATACCATGTTTTGTTTTCACCCTTTTGGTGGATAGGCCTACAATGAGCGCACAATAAATTCGCTGATTCAATATATTAATGCTTCTGCAATAAAATGACTTAATTTCCGTGTTTATTCAATGTAATCGAATTAATAATTCTTATATTCCTTAACTAATTAACATTTTCCACAATATCAAAACATAACGTGGCCTTAAGCTTCAATAATTTTACTTTAAATTATGTGAAAATTAGCAGCATTGATTTCCATTTAATGCTTGAATGAATCGTAATTTCTTCATACTTTTGATTAGAGAACAATTATAAACATTTCATAATCCACTTTCATTAAAAAACTTGTAAGGAAGGCACTTTAATTTTCTTTCAAAGAAAAAAAGCCTTAATTGGTTCGTTTTAGGTGCCAAAACCTGAGATAATACTTGTGTATTGAACAATAAATCGTTAATAGTTGAATCGGTGTACTCGTTTTCTCGTCCTATTTGCTTGTTCACGCTTGGTCGCCGGCGGCGTGTGTCTCGCTCTCGTCGCGTTGCATACTCGAGCTATATTTTTTGTTGGATTCCACCTACGTATTTTGCACTGTATTCTTATTGAATATGTTATTTTCATTTTCAGCACGCCACTGTTTATTATTTTTTATAATCAATCTGCCATTTATTAACTGCTCGTTCTTTTTGTTTCATAATGCTTGGTGTTTGTACTTGTTTTTGTATAATTATTTAGATATAACATAATCACTAATTTTCCAAATTAAAATTAATTTATTATTTATTTTCACCTTTTTGTTACCACGTAAACCTTTTATATATTTTGTATTTGAAATAATAATTTAAAAATATATGATGTTTTATAAAAACTATTAACAAAAAAATATTTTTCTTTTAGGGACAATAAATATAGTCAGGCTGAACATTCGCAAGATGACAGGGGCAATAGAAACCGCGAAGGGCGACCGGACAGACGCGATAACCGAAGCGACAATCGGGGCGACAGCCGTGGCGATAGACGAGATAACTGGGGTGAAAGGCGGGACAATTGGGGCGAGAAAAAGGAATGGAACCAAAAGCGGGAGTTCAGAGATAATAGATCGGATCGCCCGCCCAGGAGTAACTTCACACCGAGAGATCGAGCAGAACGCTCAGATAAATATGGTTCAGACACTAGTGATAAACGATCAGAAAAGAGTTTCCGTTCACAAGACAGCGGTCGCGCCCCGCCTTATAAAACTCGCAGCAAGTTCACTCAAGTCCAATACAAGGAATTGTCCAACCCGGTCTCGTTAGATACCCCTTTCGCGGAACCCACGATAGAAATTGGCGCCCAACATGAAGTATCAGTCACTTGGATCATATCACCGGAGAGCTTCTACACACAGATCATGGCGGAGCAGCCCAAATTTCTTGAAATGATGCACAAAATACCAGAGCTCTATAAAGGAGTCAAATCATATACTGGGACTGTGCCAGTGGGCGGTTCGGTCTTGGCCAGATATCCCGCCGATGGAGTTTTGTATAGAGCGACAATAGTTTCCGTCCAACCTTTTTCGAAATTCATAGTGAGATATGTGGATTTTGGAAACAAGCAATTAGTCGATGCTAAAGATATATGGCAGTTAGATTCTGAACTGATGGAGATTCCGAAAATGGCAGTGCACTGTTCATTGTTGGGTGTCGCCCCTAAAGATGGTGAATGGAAAGCGGATCCAGAAATCGACTTGTGTTTTAACGCACCGCGGTACCAGTGCGTGTTTCAAGATATCGTAGAAGAACAATACAAGGTGTCTTTGTGGAACAATGGTGCCAGCGTCGCTGATATGTTGGTGGAGAAGCAACTCGCCATTATGTCCGAACAACAAACGTCTGTAACTCTAAAAGGTATGTGGGATAGACTTCTAATCGTCAAAGTGATTTCTTTGTTGTATGATCATATTATGGAATGGCCTAATCACTAACTACAGTCACGCGATATTTACCGAATCGATGCACACGATTCAATAATTTAAATGCTACAATTATGTGCATAGTGTTACATATTCTAGACTTGTTACAATTCTTTGCAATAGGTTATTACGTCCAGTAGATATTTTTGTATATTGAAAAATTTAATATAACCTATTATACATTGTTTATTGAAGAATTACTTGAACTACTCGCTTTCAATTTAATATGATAACGAAACAATGCCCTTTTTTTGTTATAAATCTTAATCTGTTATAATCTTAATACTAAATGTTTTGAATGTAACTTTATATTTTAGTTTTATATCTATGAAATCTAGTGATAGTTTAGTTTTAGCAACTGGCAACCCTCTATGTTTATGTCCAGTTTCAAACGATTAAAAGAAACTTGTTGCGTGTTTCGGTGATTGAAAACCATTTTCAATTACCGCAATTTATGTCTAAAAGAGTTGTAATTTGCTGTTATTTAGCAACAGACAAATGAGGCTGGGATTGTTGTTGAATTGTTTTTGTTTGTTGAATGAGCTTTAGCTAGTTACACATCAACATTGTCAGCCTATTAATGTTCTTACTGCTGGGGCAACGCCTTCCTTATGAATGGAATAGAGAGAACAGGCAGTAACCCTCAAATAGCTACTTGACTATTTTGGATAAAGTATTATAAAATGTTCATATAATAATATAAAACTATCAGATTTATTTTTCTCAAAACAGTGTTATTAAATAAGAGGAAAAAGAAATCATTAGTTTAAATTGTACCTCGAAAACAATCAGCCACATGACATTTCAATAATTTGAGTACTGGTTGCACTCACAACAAAAACATTGATGTAAGAATTTAATTTTGCAAAAATGAAATATACTTACAGTTTATTTTAAAAAGAAAAATAAAATATTTCATGATTTATCGCTAAAACTGCCAAGTAGTTAATTAAAACAGATAAGAATAATAAAAATTAGCCTGAAGAAATCGATGACATTTTTTGATCGATTTTAAGACCCCTTGGTCTTAATGCATTTAATGCTAAAAGCAGTGCATTAAAGAACCTCCCTTTTGAAATTTTTATTTTTATTTGTAGACGAAGCAATTGACCTGACGATCATAGTGGGTCAACAGATACTATGCCGCGTGACACACGTAGAGTCCATAGAGAAGTTTTATGTTCAACTGGATCTGGATAAAGCAACGTTGGTCGAAAATGCTATTGCCAACTATGATACCAGCAAAGTGAGTAATTTTCTAATACATTTTTGCGGTATTTGGATTGACAAAAAAGTCGATAGATATATTGATACAGTTGAGGCTTTGTTTTGAAAAACTTCTATGATTTTTTGCAAATACATGATTTCCTCTAATTATAAGATTTAATTGAATTGGGAAAGATGATTAGTCATCTTTTCCGAACTTCAAAAAAGGAGGAGTTTCTCAATTAGGCTGTATGTTTTTTATTAGTCAAATCAAGATATGTATTTAAAATGTAATCATGAATAACATAAAAAAAAACAAAGTTGATCACACACAAATGAATATACCAAATACCAATAATAATTTTTGCCTTAAATTCTTACGAAATAATTGTTTCCCATTAAATTAGATAACTAACTTACCATTAGATTCTTATTTTTCTGACTAATAAATGGATGGTTGATGTGTTAACCTCTAAACCAAACAAAAGATTTTACTATTATATTGGAAATTTCTTGAGAGATTTTATTTAGATAATTGATTTATTTATTTATAGTTAACGCCGCTTACGGCTGATAGTCTAGCTGAAGGCATCCATTGCACGGTGAGACACGAAGACAAAATATACCGCGCTATACTCAACGATGTGTCCGATACGGATAACATCAAGGCAGTACTACCTGATTACGGCAATACGATCGCCACTTCTTTAGATAAGGTAAGTTTTTAATTCAATGACCTATGATTTACATAGGAGTCCACGGAGATGATGTGGGTCTTAAAGTAGATCAAGTTAAATCATCGAAGCCCAGTGGTGATCAAAAAAGATTTGAAGATGAAGAACAGAAGATTGATATAATTGAATCAAGGCAACCAAAGCTGCGTTTGATCTAAGCAGGCGAAGTGATAAAAATATCTTGACACTCTTACTTCAATTATATCTACTAACAACACTATTTAAAACAATTCATAATGAAAAATGCTTAAAAATCCACTTTGTCCCTGACCGCCATCCGGGTGGGTGACTGCTCTAACCACTGGGCTACCCAGAACCCAACTGGACTGACGAATTTTTCAAGCACTTATGTATTACTTTTTCGTTACTACAGAGAGTATTTTCATCAATGTTCAAGGCGATCCACCCAAACAGCTGAAAGAAATATTTTAAACTTTAAATAAAGATGAAAAATGTATTCTAGTTATTACTAAAATTTAAATTTGTTCTAAATATCGTGGGTTCGAATCCCATCTCAGAGTACCAGGGACAAAGTGGATTCTTTAAGCATTTTTCAATAAGAATATTTTGCTGTAGATAGATTTCAAGATATGACAATAATCGAAACAGATAAAAGACAACAATAACAATGTAATCAGATAGACGCGCTCAGTGCTATTTTTTTTTATTTTATTTAAATTCAAAATTTTACATATTATTGTTTCTATACGTGTAAAGACCACAAACGTGACATTGGCGGAATTGTGTAAATGCAAATAGGCCATGAATTAAAAAAGAAGAAGAAGAAGAAGACAACACTACAGTGGGTAAATCATTTATTGTCTATGGATAAGGCGATTAACTGATTCGTTCCTAATTCCCACCCTTAACCCTTGAGTGACCGTTTTTACTGTGTTCGAATTCCTAACGGCGCGCACCTAATTTTAAATAAGCTCGGTGAATTGTTCGTGTTATCCAGAATAAGGACATTTAATAAACTACCTAGAATAAACTACCTTGTGTGATATGATATCTTCGCTGGCAACCGCGTCGACGCACCTCTTTCCAGAACATAGCCCTCGGAACCCGTGGCAGTACAGGATCGCTTGCAATGAGTCGCCAACCCCTGCTCAATATCGTAAAAACAATATTTTGATCACTACGTACTTAGTTCAATATGCAACTTTGGTTGCCTATATAAAATTGAACTTCGGTACTTGACGTTTTTGATCTCCTTTGGCGTTTCAATAATTATGATTATCACTGCACTTAACGTTACTTATCTAACAAACAACGCTATACGTTTAGTCTAACATGTTTTTCTTCATAACTCAGCTGATGATCCTTCCTACGGAGCTGAGCGTTTACTACTACCAATCATTGGAATGCTGCTTGAATAACTACTCTCCGGAAGCCACTCTATTGGTCACTCTCGATGATCTTAAACAACGCCTTACTGGAAATAAGTTCATCATCTACATCAATAATGTGGAGGATATTAGGTAACTAGCAATTTTCTTAGTACCTTTCAATCTTATCTCGCGTAAATAGTCCCAAATCGTATTAGTAGTTAAAGATGTATTCTTTTGAAGCTCACAGACATTTATCCTCATATAAATGTCTGTGAGCTGTTATGAGATGAAGGTATGATTTCATAATGTTGATATTTATTTTATAGCATCTGAGACGGTTGAATAGAGCATGTGAATGAAAAATTAATCAAATATCCAAGTAATAATGTAGAAAACATAGTTTCACTTAAAGTTAAATTTGTGTAAAAACTTATCTGTTGTTTATTCATAGTAATATACTCACTAGCAACAAAAGTAAAAAGTATTTGATAAATTTAAAGGCCTTTTTATTGTTCAGTATTCAGTAGATCATTTTTTAGAGCACGCATCCAGATGCTTGAGTTTTTTTAAAGGAATTTTTCTATAATAGGGGTGTATCTGTGTATTATATTTTTATTTTAGAGATATATCATTTATTTAATAAGTTATAATCTAAAAATAATTTTAATTTTCCAAATATGGCGTCGCTATGACGTTACGGCCCCCTGAAAATAATATCGTTCTATGATGCATAAGGTTCAATTCTCTCAGTTCTTACATGAGAAAGAGGGGCGTAACGTCACGCGCTGTTTGAGGGCACCAGACAACGAGTATAAAGTATTTGTTCATAATTAATTTAAGCAATATTATAAATATAAAGCGTGATTATCGGTAATAGTATATTTAACACTTCCAGAATATATTATATGTATTTATTTTCATTAGCTGTCTACACGCGTATTTCATACCTATTATTTTTTTTAGACTCGTATCGACATTATACGAGTATACGACCGGTAAGAAGGTGGCTATATTCTCACCGGATGATGGCGCATACGACGAGGTTGTGCCGTTATGTATGCGAGCTGTATTCAACTACAACTTCGGACTAGCGTTCATAGCTCACGCTGAGAACCTCAACGAAATATATCTACAGAAGGCGGCCGATTCAGACAAGATAGCGCAGCTACTCGACGATCTTTACAAGTACTACGAGGAAGGTGAGATGGTTTCTTTACACAGTTCTTTTCTTTGTACAGGATGAAATCTTTAACGACTCTTATATTATTTTATAGATTAACTTTCAACGTTTTTGCTAAAGACACAATTGCTGAATAAACATTTTCATTTCAAAGAGAGTTCTTATTATTACAACTTCTTTAATAACTCATCATGGTGAAAAACCATTGCGTTTATTTTTGTTTGATATGTAATATTTTAATACCATATTTTCTGTCTCTAGGTACACCCGAAGCCCTGACAACCTTCGAAGTGGACGGTCTGTGTGCGGCGAAGTCGTCTGACGGCAATTGGTATCGCGCCACCGTCATCAACGCAAAACAGGAACTAATCAAAGTACAGTTCGTCGATTATGGAAACGCAGAAGAAGTTGCTAAGGAGAATATCAAAATTCTCGATCCTAAGTTCTTTGAGCCGTGCTCGCTCGGTCTAGTCGCCAGTTTAGGCCTAGTGGCATTACAAGATGCCGCTCTCGTCAAACTAACAGAATGGACGAATGAAAAGGAAGTCCAAGTTACTCTAGCTTTCGGAAGTGATGGTTGGCTGGCCAGCCTACACCTGGACGGGGTAGATTTGGCTATGAAGTTAGTCAACGAGAAACTGGCTACACCACAAATGATCACAGAAGAGGAACAGAAACCGGAAGTCGCACCCGAGGAGCCAATTTCTCTGCCGGAAGGATGCACGCAAGTGTACATCAGCCACATAGACACTCCCGGTCATTTCTGGCTGCAGATGGCGGACAAAGTCGATAAAATCGAGGAGATCCAAGCGGAGCTTCAAACGAACGCCGATTCTTATTCAGATATCGAGAACCGCGAAATGGGGACTCTGTGTATAGCAAAATATCTGGCCGATGATCAGTGGTATCGCGCGGAGATTTTGGATTCGGACTCTGACATCACTACGGTCCGTTTTATCGATTACGGCAACACAGACGTGTTGGACAACCAGCCGAACCTGATCAAGACCGTGCCCGATCACCTGAAGGACGTGGAGCGGTACGCCGTCAAGTCTAGCGTGAACGCTGTCCCGTCCGGCACCGGACAGTGGTCGGAGCCCGCGTCCGATTACTTCACGCAGCTCGTGGGAGACATGTCCGCGCCGGTCGATGCGTTGATAGTGCTCAAAGATATCACCACTTATGTTGATATATTCGTCAACGGACAAAACCTCACTGAGAAATTAGTGTCTGAAGGTCACGCGACGAGATCGGACGAGACCGAATGCGGCGGTGATCTGCCATCCTGTTTCGCAAGTCATGTCAACTCTCCCTCAGAATTCTGGATACAGCTGGAGACTGCGGCCCCGGAGCTGCAAGCTATGGAAGCCGCTATGATCGACGCTGAAAATTTCCCCAAGCTAACCGACAAAGAAGAAGGCGTGATCTGCGCTGCTAAGTATCCCGAAGATGGCGCCTGGTATCGAGCTCAGGTTATCGTGGACGGTTCCGAAGGAACCGAAGTTCTCTTCATGGATTATGGAAACGCGTCCATCGCGAACGAATTGCGAAGTCTTCCAGATGAGCTGAAAGCTAAGCCCGCGCTTTCGAGGAAATGCGCCTTGCAAAAACCTCGCGACGTAAAATCTTGGTCCCGAAAATCAGAAGTGAAATTTAACGAACTCGCAGCCGAAGGTGCCACAATATTCAATGTGCAGTTTATAGCTTCCGGGGATATATCTATCGTCGAATTGTATTTGGAAGGAAAATCTGTTACCGAAGACTTGATCGGTCTCTGTGAAGAACAGCCGATAAGCGAGCGGCCAACTCCGGTCGGTCAAGATCTATATAGCACCGGAAAAATATGTTTTGTCAACTCGGTTGACGAGTTCTATGTGCAGCTTGATAGCTCGTCGTCCGATTTAGATAAAGTGACGGAAGCTTTAATGGGTGGTGCTGATTTTGAATCTGTAACCGAAATGAAAGTTGGATCGGTTTGTGCCGCTTTTTGGGCTGAAGACGAACAGTGGTATAGATCAAAAATATTGGAATTCTGCGACGGCGGCTATCACGTCCAATTTATTGACTACGGCAATAAATCTAAATGTGAAGAGTTCCGACAGCTCCCGGAGGAAATCGCCGGAATCGAACCTTTGGCTAAATGCTGTCGGTTAGCTGGTTTCACTGGCGACAGTTCGGCGAGGGAAGCTGCAAAAGATAAACTAGACGAGATTGCAGCAGACGATACTTGTACATTCCAAATAGAATTCTTAGATAGTACTAGTGAACCGGCACTTGTTAAACTATTAATAGAAGGCCAAGACATTATGTCAATACTTAATTCAGATAAAGCTGCTCCAGTACCAGAAGAAGTTATTGTATCATCCAAAACAGATGATAACATTGAAAATGAAGAAAAAGATGTCAGTGATACTAAGCTTGAGGAGGCTGACAAAAATGATCTCAGTGACGCTCAAGTGAATGAAACTGAAAAAATTGATGATACTGAAGCAAATGAGCAATGTGACGCAAAAGTTGATAAAGCTGAGAATATAGAAAAAAAACTAGTTGATGAAAATGAAAAAATAAAATCTGTCAGTACGGATCCTGAACAATGCCAAGAAACTGAAAAACAAATAGTGTCTGAGACAATTAAGGAATCCAATGATTCAAAGTGTTTAGACGAAACAAAGGTAAAAAGTAAAGAAGAAGAAATAAAAGATACTATTGAATCTGATGTAAATAAAGAAATAGCAACTGTAGATGAAGAAGCAGAAAGTCTATTGAACACATCGCAACCCGATCTGGACGTTAGTTTGGAGAGCAATCACACTGTTATCGAAAACGAATTATTTGAAAAAAAAACTGATAACTTAAACGTCGACATTGTGCTAAACTTAGACGATAGTGTCAAAGATCTATCATCTTACACAGAGAAATCTAGTGATACTAATAAACTTCCAGAGAGGGAGGAATCGAAGGATTCTATAAATACTGATACGGGATACACCAGTTGTGGAGAACAAGATAAATCGCTGGAGAAAGAATCGCCAACTAAGAATGTAGTAACTGAATCGTCTACAGAAACTCCAGCCAAAGAGACTCATATAACAGAATCTCCACAAAAAAGTCCAGTGAAAGAAGAAACTATAACAAATGTATATAAACCAGTGACGGAACAGTGAACGGCTGTCAACTTGACTCTGTATATTATATTACTAAATCTCTAGACTAGCTATTACAAAGCAGCTTTTTGTGATGATTATCTTTAATGCTTATTTAATATAGGTAGTTATTTTTGTCTTCAAATTTATTTAAATGTAACTAGCGTGTTCATGATAATGACAGCATTAAACTATTGAAAGGTTATGAATGTTTCTTTATTCGCATTTTACGGTGTTTTAATTTTATGAATGTTGTGTTTTTGAGCGACTATTTTGTTGTCAATAGAACCTGTTGAGATATTGAAATTTTGTTAAATATTTACAGATCGCACTTTGCTAGTACGGTGAAAAGATATATTTTTTTTAATGTTACAATGGTATCTTACACTGAATATGTAACCATCGATTGGTGAAATTATATTACATTAAAAGTTTGGTAATAGGTAATCAAAGTTTGTAAGACGATTCGTCCATCGTCCATGTTTAATACTCATTGTATAATTTTATTGTCCTAAGTTAACTGTTATACTGCACACTATTACGTAAGTATAAAGTTAATATTTACCAGTTGTGTACTTCTAAGAAGTGTTGTTATTTGGTTTTTAAATTTTGTTAATATCCTTTGATTTCTTTTCTCAAAAATTACAAGTGACCTAAATATTTTTTGTTTGTTTTAAAAATAAAGCCCTGTATAAATATGTATATTATGTTTTTTTTCTTAACTTTCATTCAAACATTACTAATTTAAGTTACACACTCCATTGAACTGAATATGAATAGTGACGTATCAATTAATCGTTTCATTCCTCTTGCATTCAGTTCATAATTTACGAATGAAGAATAACTCGAAAAAATATAATTTTATTGCTTACTATGAATATTTAATAAATTTTGAATTTAATGTTATATTTATAGGGATACTTAAAAATTCTTCGGTATCATGTGCCCAACAAGAGGTAGGATTTTTTTATTCTATAAATTTGAGTTATTGCTTATTTATAAATAAACGAATAGATAAATAACACTATTATTTAAACCAAAAAAAAGAAGAAAACTAAACATAATCAAATATACTTGTGTCACAATCAGCGGTCTTATCACTGTATAGTCACCGTACAAATATATAAGTAGGTGCTCTCGAGACCCATCCGAGAGAGTTTCCCCCAGCATCAATTTCTAAAATATAGTATTTTTATGTTTTTTTTTTTATATATAAAGACCAGGAGTTGACTACAATTTTTTCAATCCTACGTCATGTCATCAATTTAGTGTTTTGTAAAATTAAAACGTGATTTTAATGAATTATGTGGTGTTATTCAATCTTTGCCAAATAATCAGGCTACGAACAAAATAATGTAATGCCGATCTTAATTTTAAATAATCTTATGCTTTGTACAAACAGTTTCTATCAATAGCCCATATTTTTTATATTTAATTCAATATCAATTTCAAGGTGACTGTATTCGGGCATAGAGATTGAATAAATTAAACTATAAATTGATATCTGAAACCAAATCTTGAGCAGAAATAATTGATAAACACTTTCAATGGGCTACACAAAATTATAATTACTTATGCTATTATAATAACTTACCCGAATACCTAAAGAATATTTTGGTTCAGTTTTCAAAGCTATCTTGTTTACGTCCAGAAATTTTATAACGAACCAGCTCACTAGTAGAAAACAATGTGGCAGTATTATTTCTCAAAACAACTTTAAGAAATGTAATTTTACTACATTTAATAAAAAGTCGAGCTATAACATATTCTAATAATAAAACTGAATCCAAGCGCTACCCCGCTAATTTTGCACCTATTTTAATTTATACAAAAAAAATTCAATGCCCATCAAAGGTATAACGATTATGCTAATGATATATAGAATTATGTCGGCATCTCTCCATCCAAAAGTTGTCTGGAAGAGATCGCTGTTTAGTGATAAGACCGCCGATTGTGACACATGGCTTAATATTGTTCTTTTTTCTTTTCTTTGTATGTTTTGTATTTGGTGTTTGCAATTAAGTGTTATCTATTTATCTATGTATTTAAACTCGCATTCGCTTATGAAAAGAATTATTAAAATTAGACAATTTCCGTGCCCATTTGAAGTTCTTACTACATATTACCTTAACTACTTATTAAGGAAGGTCAACAACTCGTGTTGCACCGTAGCACGATTGCTAGGACTGCTGAATGAATTCATTACTAGCTAATTACTGTCCCTACTGCTGGGGCACATGCATTCCCTATGGATGAAATCTCATAAGAAAAATGGGCCATGCATGACTCACCACGCGGCATGGTGCAGTGGTTAGCACTTTCGTAATAGATCTGCTGAAACATGTTTGAAAAGTTGTAAGCGGGATATTTGTGATATTTTTATGGCCTTACTTTTCATTACGCTAGTTAACTTTGTCAAAGAAATATAGATTATGTTGTATCTAATAAAATCATAATCGCTGCTTATAAACTATAAAAGGACCACAAGTCAAAAATCACTTTCATAAAAAAGCTCATCCTTATTTTCAATTCTTCACAAAAAGACCGATCAAAATCGAACTTTTTTTATGGATCTAACCTCTGCTTTTGACATAGTTGATAATAATATATTTCTACATTAATTAGAATACTACGGCATACGAGGTCCTCTTAAATTATTCAATTAAAATTGTGTGAATCAAGAATATATGTATTCGTCGAAAATAACCGTGGTTAAAAAAAGTCCCTCCGGGGTCAATATTAAGTCATATACTATTTGTTGTATGCATTTATAAGCTCATTTATTTAAAACAATAACGCCATCGATATCATGTGAAAGTAGTTGTTTATGCGGAAAATAGGAACGCGATTGACAACGGCTTTAAATAATATAATAATATGACTAATTTTCATAGATATTTTAGTTGACTAGCATCTATTTCGAATAATAAAATACATTTTGATCTTATTAATTTTATTACTTATTAACAAAATCAGAAAACTGTAGAAAAAATTAAAAGTAATAATAAATGTCTGTACAATTGTTGTGAAACTTATTAGTTTACAAGAAAACACATTAAAAAATCCTTATTTCATAGATTATATACATCAATTTAATGCTCAGCATTAACTATTTGTACATACTACGATTAGATTGTACATATATATGGCCAATTACCAGCTTAATTCAGCTTCGATGTTTAGTAAAGATTTATAAACACCAAATCTCTCGTTCATAACAAAACTACTTATTTTATGAGTCCTAATATACCGATATCGTTAAGCTCCTCCTTTTTTTCCAATATAAGACCTTTTTCGTTTGCTAAATGGAGTATGGATAATAGTGCCAACGGTACACTAAGGGACTCGCGCATATTCGTAGACAGTTTAGTCGGCAGTTTTGTGTATATCGAGAAGAATGTAGTCTTGGAGACGTCCTCTTTCTCGCCTTCAGGTGTTCGCTCCGTCAACATCTTCCACGTACAATGTTTCAATTGTTTCATGTCCACTTTTTTGGCCCGCATCGCATACGGTATGAATATTTTCGCCACCTGTGAATAAATATATTAAAAATTCTATAGTACCTAAATAAAATTAAACAGATAAGAGTAAATTACAACTGATGTGGCACATCAGTGTGACAACGCAGAAGTTTTAATTTCGAAGTGCGGCAAATGTAAACTAATTAGGCAGAGTAAAGTATCACACCATCGGGCGATCCACCAATATCCACGCATCTGACCCCCGCTGAGTGTGAGTGAGACAGACAGCTAATGCGTTGTATTTTACACCTTATGCATATTGAAACAAGAGACAAGATTAATTATAAATTTTAACCATACGTCGGTCATCATCGGAATTGGTTGTTTCACTCTATGCAAATGAAGATTCACCATGCGCGTATTAGTTAGCACTTACTGTAATGTTGAATAAAAGCTCTATTTATATAAGAATCTGATATTTAAAGAAATATCCGCTACCAACTTCATAGATAATTTTTACATGAGTTGCATAATACCAACCCTCGTAACCGAGTCGCCATTGCTTGAGATCCCGGGTTTGATTTTCTATCGTCTTTTTTATGGGCTATTGTGTTACCTTCGACGTTACTCCATAATACAAGGAATGGCTTTAGATGCTTATCTTGGAATCTGAGTAATGTGTGAGATGCAGTCTAATTTGTTACTAATAGAATCAATAGAAAATCTGTATTTATTTTAAACCTTAGTCGGTGGTTCCAGCATGTCCCCTATCTCCTCTGGTTCAGCTGCCTTCACTTGGTCGTGCAGATCACCCGCTGCGGTTGCATCTTCATTGCCCCACTCGTCTCCATCCTAGAAACATTATTATCAACCTGTTGATTTCATCCTACGCAATAGTTGCTTAAGAGCAGGCATGTGCACTCTTATTATTCTGCCGCGAAGAAAAAGTAGTTTTAACAGTCAACCTTAGATATATAATGTTTTTTACATTGAAAATGTTCCAAAACTACTGGATCTATTTTTCTTTCTAGCTCTATCATACGCGAATGACATAGACTATAATAATTATGTGGGCGAAAAACTGCTATGGGGCTGTCCATTAATCACGTGAGGCTCGAAAGGGGGGGGGGGAGGGGTCCATAAAAAAGTCACGAAATATCACAAGGGGGGAGGGGGGGTGAAGTAACATATCACGTGTATTTATTTATTCGACAAACGCAAGATACTCAACCGAAAAGCGGCGTAAATAAGTGTAATAAAATTATTTTTTCGTCAAACATTCATTAAATAATAATATTCATAAAGTTTTTCGCATTCCTTTCATTATTTTTGTCAATCAAAAACAACCTGCAAGTCCTGTAATCTTTCTGTCTACCTCTAGACATTATTGTACTCTTTAATTGTCTATAATACTATAAGAAAATTAAGATTCATTGTAAGTACTAAAAATACACGTTATATATGGGGAGGGGGGGGGGGGGTAGTCTTAAACCTAACCATGTATCACTATGGGGGAGGGGAGGTTAAAAAATGCCAAAAAAACATCACGTGATTAATGGACGGGCCCTATGTGGGGCCGAAAAACTGCTAATTGTAAGATTGAAATACAATGATTCCCTTAATGTAAGGGAATTCCCTTAAAGTTATTAACCGGCACATTTTTAGGATATCATAAACTGATCATTATGTAATAAATAAAATAACTAAACGGTATATTAGAAGGGCATTAAAAACTAGTTACTATAAAAAAAAATGGCTAACCGGTATGTTGTTAGGGCAATACGAGGCGTCGTTCTCGTTGTTATAGTCGTAGTCGTTGGGCGGATCGTGGGCAAGGGGCTCGGGGGCGGGGGCGGGGGCCCGTTGCAGGTCACGCTTGCGGGCCATCACCACGCTCTCCCTCAGAAACAGCTTACGGAAATGTGACTCGTCTAAACCCCTGTTCGGATTACGCAACTAATCATTAAATATGCAACGATGTGTTTATCCAATACTTAAAATGAAAGTTGTAATGTTTTATGTAACAAATTTTTATGTCATATGTATTTTAGCAAATTTTTGATATATATTTTCTCTACTTTTTTAAGTTTGTTAAACATAATATTATCCAAATAATTTCACAAAATTTATTTTGTTAAATATTTAAAAGTGAAAATTTAACAAAATAAATTTTAAGGGTTAATATTTTTCTATCATATAACAGAAACCTATTTTTTTCACTTTTAGGACACAAGCCTATTCTATCGGAATAAAGTTGGGAAAATGAAGAATCTTTATTTTAAGTTGAACAGTTAAAAGAATGACTTCATTTTCTGCATTTTTAGTTATTTAAAAAATATTTTTTTTTACTGTATATTTGTTTGTAAGTCAATAATAGTAATAAAACTTTTGAGAGTTCTTAATTCATTTAAATTCTTGTTTGTAGCTTAAAAATATAGATGCGAGTTTAACGTCCGTTTTCACTAACCTAGAATAAGGCATAGCTTAACTAGAAATCACTTAATATTAAGAATAGCTTAAGCATATTTTTCGTTTCACCAAACTTGTAACGTTACTAAGCACTTGCTTTAGACAATGTTCGTCTATAATTTTTCATGCTTCACTTCTTTTTTAATGTATGGCCTATTCGCGTTTACATGTTTTCGCCAATTTCACGTGGCCTTTACACGTAAAGAGACAATAACAATAATTTAAATTTTGAGGTAATAAACCAAGAAAAATAATACGCCGTCTTCTATCTACACAAGCACCTAAATCGTGAATGCACATAAGTATATAAAAAGTCCGAAAATTTAACCAATCACACTGTTTATATCGTATTTCTAATATATCTTGACATATCTATTATGTCCAGTATAGGCGCTAAACTTTAAGCATTGCCCAAAATCTATGCCTAGACTGTCTACTTTTACTTTATTACTATTTTTATCCAATACATTATTATAATTATTATATAATAATTATA
The DNA here is from genome assembly GCA_918026875.4 of Diatraea saccharalis. Taxonomy (NCBI): domain Eukaryota; kingdom Metazoa; phylum Arthropoda; class Insecta; order Lepidoptera; family Crambidae; genus Diatraea; species Diatraea saccharalis. The sequence continues at coordinate 13,179,064 of OU893337.1, forward strand.
GTATTCTATTAACAGTTATGACTTCAATAAAATTCTTGTTTATTTGGTAGAAAATATTTGCTTAAATTATGAAAAATTTATATACAAAGGCTTGCCTATCTATGGGTGTTTTGAAATTGGCCTCATTCCATGTGTGCCCAGTGGCCAGAGTTTTTCTGCTGATCATGATCTTGGCGGGCTGAGTAGGCTCGTACTCGCCAGTGGGCGCAGCGCTGCTGTCGAACGCGAGACCAGCTCCGAGGAAGTCGAGCTGACGCTTCGTCCGCGCCGGCTTTTTACCATCCACGGTTAAACGACCGCCCGTCGACTGAGTGCGTTCAGATTGTTTCGATGCTGTAAGTTATATACTGAAGTCAGTTCAGAGCTCGGTAATCGAAACTAATGCATGTCTGAAGAAAAACAAAAAAATCTATTGGTAACCATGTCCCAATAAAGTTCCGGATAATGTTGGAGTTGGAATGAGATGTAATAAGACAGTTTCAATACTATAGATAGTGTCGTTTTCCTTTTCAAAGTTAAAGCTGGATGTTTATAACGTTTCCGAACACGAGTTAAAAGATTATGCTAGGAGACGAAAAAATAATTTTGACTCACTATTATTACTGATACTCCAAAAATGATACTTCATAATGTTTTCACAGTACCTTAAAATTCTGAGGCTAAAATTATACCCTGCACTACTGTGGACCCTCTGTAGAAGTTCTCCAACCTCGTGTCTTGAGGAGGTCTGTTCGGGCTCATATCAATCAGTCGTTTCATCAGTTAACTGTCTACATACCTCTGTTGTTCTTGAGCCGCCAATGCGGGGGTCCGGCCCAGGCAGCGACTATGGACCCGCAGTAAGAGTACTCCAGCCGCGTGTCGCGAGGTACGTTCGGCCTCATGTCAATCAATCGCTCCATCTGTTAACTATCTACACACCTCTGTTGTTCTTGAGCCGCCAATGCGCGGGTCCGGCCCAGGCGGCGACTATAGACCCGCAGTAAGAGTACTCCAGCCGCGTGTCGTGAGGTCCGTTCGGCCTCATGTCAGTCAATCGCGCCACGGGGGCGGCGGGCGCACGGACCGCACATGCTGCTAGTGCAGCCTCCGCTTCCTCCTCACTGTCTATCCCACCTAGTGGTTCATCCTCTGCATAACCATACACCAGATCATAAATATCTATAATATATTCACCAGTCTAAAGTTCAAATAGAGATTCTATGTTAATAAAAAAATTAACTATAAAGCTGCCTCTTGCATTCAATACTAAATTTTATTCCTTATTTTATAATATATGGACCAGAATTATATGGAAATTGCTCTTGAAGGAAACTTCTGTCATTAAAACTTTGTTACTATTGACGATTTTTTTTTTTTCCTATTCTAATATATTAGTACCCATCCATAGTACAAATGATTTTTATTTTAAATTAAAAACTCACCAAATAAATCATTTTGAACATCATCTTGTGGTATTGGTTCCACCTCTGCATTAACATCGAAGGCCAATGCTTGTTGAGACAAATTCAAACGGTTTTCATCCACCCAGTTATTTACACGGTTGCTGTCACTGTTAATATGAATGATTATAGAATAAAACATAATTATCTAGGATTATCTCAAACAAGTAGTCAATTTTATTAGATGTCACGGCAGTGTCTACTAAAGAGCTTTTGGATCCTTGGCATCCATGAAACAATAAAACTAGTAGAAAAAACTGATGCCAGATAACTATGACAACTGGCATCTCAACTGTTGCTCAAATGACTTAGCAGTCATTTATTCATATGCATCACCAAGTGAGGTATATTATAATATAACTTAACATTTTGAATTACAAAATTGCTCTCATGATTTTCTAATAAGATATAGACGTAAATAATGGATTATCCTAAATACTTACACATCCTCTGTATCTGGGTCCCAATTGCTGATAGAAAATCCAGTGAAGGGTTCGCATATTTGGTCTCCTTCCACAAAAGCAGGCAACATTTTTAATGCAACACATATTTGATCAGTGAGATCTATATCTTCTACTACATTTTCTTTTATTGGTTCAAGGAAAATATCATCAGTTCTGAAAATAAAACAAAACATTAAATATTAGCATAGAATATAGATTTTTTTTAAATTCAGCTAGCAACCTACTAAGAGAGATGTCCCTTATGGTTTTAATTACCAAGAATTTCATAATTATATTAGAGACAAATTATCTACATCACTATTTCTAAAATAGAAAACAAAAATCAGCCTGATGGCTGATTTTATTTTAATGAAATTTGCTACACAGGTAGAATCTGAGTAAAAAATTAATGATATTTTTTAATCTTCTATTAGATTACCTGACAATATTAAACAGATGCATTAGAAATTAAGTAACAAAAGTTATAAACCTCAATATTAGTGCCAATGTCTTGTCGTGGATAGGCAACGTTGCGTTAAATGCTCTATTGGACGACGTAACGTCGCCTGTAGTAGCAGCTAGCCTCTCGAAAAATGGATCTGTGATAATTCATTATAAGAATAAATATCCCCATCACACAGAATGCACCGAAAGTGTCACATCACACAAAAAGTAGCATGGACTATGTCGCAAAATTGAGGCCACTTTCAATTTGTAGGTATCAAACGAACATAGTTTAGCCAAATTGGCAGTTTAATATATTTGAAATGCCTTAATTACCTATACAGTCATTGGCGTCGAAGTCACCATTGAACACCTCAGGGTTTGCTGCAATGGCACCCTTCGATCTTTTTTTCCTTTTTTTTACTTGAGGCGCAGCATCTCCATCCACTGCACCTTCATCTTGAGTTGCACCATCATCATCCTTTTTCCCTCGTTTTGTCTATGTAATGATAAGTATTTCAAATAACTTTACAATGGACTACCACTTAAAAAAACTGTGTCTCACTCATAATGTTGTATTTTAAATAAATATAGTTTGAAGGCACTCTACCTATCAGCTGCTAGCAGTTCCAAGCCCAAGAAAGTGAATAAACTGAATTTTCTTTACACTGATTTGAATGACAAGTGATATAAGAATTGTGATGATTCAACATGCGTATGTAAAAGTTAATACGCTATCATAATAAAAGTAATCCTTAAAATGTTTCTTTCGGCTTCTTTAACTTGTTGGATGTAGATTAATGTGCATTTACCCTAATACATACCTGAGCAGCCTTACTTAGTCCACCAGCCATTTTAAGTACATCATAATGTACAGCATCTACTCTAAATGAATAAATTCTAGCAGATGCATCAACTACAGTAGATGCTGTTTGCAGGTTGTCCATTCGTGAGTCATGCCGCCTCAGCATAGACGTCATGAAGTCAATGAGTTGTAGATTCCATGCATTGTCTTTATTTATTTTCTAAAAAAGAGAGTAAATAATTAATTAAATAAAAGACATAATCTCAAATGTTGTCCAAAACCTTAATTGCTAAAGTCTTTGACTTCAGTGAGGATTCACTAGATGGGCATATCTGCAGGCAAGTATGCACACCCCACACTACTTTAAATAGACTACTAGAAATATTACATTGACCTACAGTAGGAGGGTCCAGCAAGAATATCAGTCTAGAGAACTCCCTGCTTCAACAAAATCTAAAACCACAAAGGTACCACTATCTAGATTTAGATCCAAACAATATAAAGTGATGATTTCTTCTTATTGAACCTGAGTTTTATAAAACAACTTGACTTGTATGAATATAAATAATCTGTAAATTGAACTAACATTCTCAGCATAAAGTTTAAGGCAGCCTTGGAAGTGTTCTTTCTGTGGTGATGAGGATATTGTATCGCGCGTGTGACGCGGTGATGCTTGTGGTGTAGACGTCGCCACTGCTCGCTCTGAAGCCACCAAAGACGACCGCTCTGCCTCATCATCATTTCTGTCCTAGAATAATAAGTAGATGATGTTATTAAACTGTTGTATAATTATAATTATAACCATCTTTGGCTTGTTCAAGTTCTTCTCCAGTGTCAAATAATTTATGTTTGACTGTGCAAACATAGAAAAACGTCCTATCTAAAGTCCACCTATAGCAAGAATAAGTGAGGCAATGGGATACTGATACGGTCAATCATTCGTTTTTGTCAATGTATTATTTAGAGTCTAGAGGAATAGCTACATTGGACTGAGTAATAGTTTGTTCGGTATTTAGATGTGTAATATTAAAAAATATATTGATATAGTTCAATTGTAGTTGATTAATCTTTTCGTTAGGATCGAGTATAGAAAAAAAAAACTTTATTCTATTTCTGTTATATTATGACTATTTATATTTACCTCAGTTCTCTCAGTTACACGATTTGGTATCAAACTTCGTCGCCGAATAGAATTGTTGCTACCACCGCTGCTGCTAAGGCGAGCAAAGCTACGCCTAGAAGATATCGGCGTTTCTAAAACCATTACAATACGTCCACTAACATTTAAAATTCTAAATCGCTATGTTTTATGAAATTGTTACACAATTACAGTAACAATATTGGAATATTTATTTGCCGCTCAAACAAAACTGCAGTCTGTCTGTACTTAAATTTAAATAACCGTTGTCATTTTGATTGTTGTTGTTGTTTTCGTCTTCGAGAATGGTACAGGCGAAGCAATTAAGCCATACAGCCAAATCTTGGGTTTGTCATTTTGATTAAACATTTGACGCTTTGTTGACATATAGGTTTTTTTGCGAAGGGATCTAGCCTGTTCAACTAACTTCATTAGGCCGTTCAGAATCACGCCGAAAAGTTTCACCGACAAGGCTCGGCGAGACTTATAAGTGAAATAGCACGTATATGTTCCCACTCACGGTGAGTTCTGTCCTGGTTCTCTCCGTTTTCCGAAATAAACTTTATTAGATTGTTACTTAACAGGATGACTACTACACGCAACTTATTTTTAATAGTGTTAAATACCCTGTTGATTCAAAGCGGTAATCATAATTTTCCCATTGTGCCACAAGCGTGACCTCTTAACGCTTTTTTTCAAAATCCTACCTACCATCTAACACCATCACACATCACACACAAAACAATCACACAAAGAATCATGTTCAGTTTCCTAACATTGATTAATCTGTTCCATAGCCTTTTTCTATGTATGTGTATTAATCTTTATAACCTGTATTAATTTTAAATATTTTTTTATATGTGTATTAATTTTTATAATCATGTCTTGCGGTTGTCATCAAATCATCGGCAGGATGTCTAATTATCAAGTGGCGTGCATTTAGTGGACAGACATACTACATACACGTATAAAAAAAAATAGTACATTCTTTTTCGTACTAATGTCTCATCTATCTGTACGTCGAATGGCTGTAAAGTGCGAGCCCTGTCAACAAATATAAATGAGTCGTAAAATGTTTATGATATAGAAAAAAACAAAAAGAAAATCTTCAAATGTATCGATATGAAATAAAAAGTTTCAATACTTTTAGCGAATCCTTACCTAATTTATCACCCATCTCTACTCTATATAGCTACTAATCTATTGTGAATCTATTTCCTTCTAGACACGAAGTTTGTGAGGAATTTATAGAATTAGTACATTGTGGCACTACGCACCACTTGTAGCTTATGTTATAAAAAAAAGTAGAGGAAAATAAAAAACGTAAAAATACGCACTACGACTTCAATTTCTCTTCTAAATTATTATTTCAATTTACTATAAAGACAGTTGTTACTTATCGATTTGACATATTTACTGGCCTGTGATGTCACGATTATATAGAGTGCGATTTTGGCTATTTAAGTTCTTCCAAAAATAGAAAAGATTCCAATGAAATATAATGACAGTGTGTTTATAATGTAGCAAACAACGATTTAAAATAAATTTCAGAAAAGTGTCAAATATCCTATTGCAATTATGTCGATCTGCATTCTTGATTGGTTCACTAGCATACTCTGGCGCTAGTGTACTCAATCAAGAGTACGAGACGGTTATGTGCCATATTGCCATTTGTGCATCCACACGTCGAATTATATTTATATAAATATTAAAATCAATAATTTTGACATATCTCCAAACTTCAAATTCTCAATTCAGAAACCGGGTGTAAGAATCTCAATTTCCGTTAATTAAAATGGAACTGTCACCGCCTCTGTTGCACCAATAATAATCTTCATGGATATAATTTTGACAAAATTATAAGAACGTGTTTCCTAATTTTCTAATAAAATAGGGGCTCAGTTGGTTCTCTGAGACATTCATCACATAAGCAATAAAAATTGTTGTTCTTTTTTTGCAGTTTTTCAATATGATTCAGTATTAATGGGTTTCTTATTGGCTTTGCCATCCATCATCAGTATATAAGTTTACCCTGCTGAGCCTTGGTATTTCCTAAACTTCAATTACGTTTTATCTGTAATTTTCTACATTCATACCTACCTATTTACATATTCGTTCGTGTTTATGTTTGACTGAGACTAATGAATGAAAATTGTCGGATAAACGTGTGTTTATTACATGTTCGGTTTTAGAAATTCGGGAATCTCGTCTTTTCACTAAAACTTACTTATTTTTTTAATATCCCTCCATCACCCCGCGCGCCGAAAAATATTTTAGATGCATTCATGACTACTGGTTATTTTAGTAAAGGCAATCTGGCGTCATTTTATTCTAGATGGCGCTTGTGCTTTAACATATTCGGAGGTGGTAACACTGCTGAGAAACGAACAACAATCGCGGCGCGCTTGTTGTCAACTTCACGTCAGTCATTTTATACGCTGGCTAAATTTTTCACGGTCGAAGATATCGGAAAAAATCGTTGTCATCGGCGGCGGATTTTTAAAGCAACATAATGAGTTCTGGAATGCCCGAGTTGGGCTCCAAGATAAGCCTAATATCTAAAGCTGACATCCGATATGAAGGACGACTTTTCACCGTAGATCCTCAGAAATGTACCATCGCTTTGGCTAGCGGTAAGTTGACAAATGGATTCTCGTTTAGTAAAAGACTCCTAACCAACTCTTATTTTGAACATATACCTAATTGATAGCAATTATTCCATTTTAATCTCAAATGGAGAAATTTGATGCCTCCTAATGCCTTAATCGGCTATTTCTGTCTACTATCCTATAATCCAAATCTTTCAATGTTTATGTATTGGTTGTGAAAATACTTTACTTTTGGCTATATATCGAGATATCACGTAACATTTTTAACCATGTAAAATTTTTGATGATGACACGTTGTTTGTATTCTACCCTCAGATTTATTTTGTTAGACTAGCTCGAGCTAGCCGTAGTTACACATTGATGACGTTGATAACGTCGCTAATCCTGTAAACAAAATGTTTTATTCTTTGTACCATTATAAATATCTTTCTTATTAGTCTTATTTGAATATTGTGTTTATTTTTACTTCGAAACAAACTACTATAAGTGTTTTTATTTTTATTCCACAGTGCGATCTTTTGGTACTGAGGATCGTGAATCGCAGTTCCCCATTGCCCCTCAAAGTCAGGTGTATGATTACATCTTGTTTCGTGGGTCTGACATAAAGGACATAAGGGTTTTGAATGATGTCCCCTCTTTGCCCAACGATCCTGCCATCATGCAGATGTCTGTACCGGCGTCCTTGGGAGGTGGTACGTCTGCTCCAGGACAATATGCGGGACAGTTCAATCATCCTGTGGTGGGGCAGACGCAGTATCCTCAATATCACCCTATGGCTGGATTCCCAGGAGGTGTGCACACCCAACTTAACAAGACTAGTGAGTTGTCTCCGCAGACATCTGTGGATTTGGTGACTCAGCCCCAACCTACAACTGCTCCAATTGGATCAGGAGTGGTTCATCACTCCAACCAAGTGAAAGACCAAGGTTTTTCTCCTTTAGATTTTTATGCTTCAGCTTTGAAAAAATGCCACCTTGCGATTTTTACTCTATGCTAACTCATATTCAATCTATGTAATTATATTATAACTAGTATTACCTCACACTTTTCTTAATGTAGTTATTATTTTTAACTGAACATAATTATCATTAGCTTCTATTATCATCCACGACCATAGCATGTATTTTTAATAATATTTAAATAATCCATCATTATTATTATTTCTTATATTATGTTTTAACTGTTTAGTCTGCTAACAATTATACAATAAAAATCCAGAGTATTTTACTTAAAATTCAGAATCAAATGTTTTTATAATTCCTGTAAATTATTTTTGTATCAATTAAAATGTTGGTGCAGCTGTAAAACAACTAACCAAATCTAACAAATTATTAATTTGAAAAATCGCAAACTGCATATATAGTGTTCCTTGGTCTGTTGCTTGTAAAATATTTTAAGAAATTAATTAAACATATTTAATTTTATATATAAAACATTTTAATGATTATTTTATAATTCTAGTATGTCACATTATGTTGCCAAAAGTAAAAAAAGAAGATGTTTTAATAATATTGAAATGCACCATTTCACCATCTCATCAATGTCTTTCTTGTCTATGCATAATATAATTTTACATTAGGTACATAGAATGAAATCAATATTTTATTTTTTTATTGCTTTTAGGGCCAATTTTTTAACCCTCAGATAAAACAGACATAGGGTTTATTCAACAGATAGTAAAAAAGTATGTTGTTCAATCATCAGATGGCTTTATTCAGAGAATATTCACTGTCTGTCACTATGCTAGCCAGATTACATATTTCACAGATAAATGGTATGGTTGAAGCACTGTTTGTTTACAGTTTGGGGTTAGTTTTCATGCTTTAGTTTATGACAATATGGCCATTGGAGGAAGAAGCCATTACAAATTAATATGTTAATCCACTTAAAATAAAAAAAGGAATTGTAGAAGAAAGGATTTCTATTCTAGAAAGGATAACATATCATTGTTTGTTTCTTGGTGATAGCATTTTTTTTCTATTATTTGTTTATTCCTCTTTCTGTCCACATGGCTCTCTAGTAGTTGGCCTTCACCATTATTAAAATTCACAGAATCCTCCCTCTTTTTAGTTTCTATATAGCAAATATTAATAACGCAAAATCACTGCATACAAATATACCACAACAACTAAATAACCCCTTAGCATAATAGTTAACATTTGTAATGACATTGCCAGATGTCAGAAATCAAAGCCATAGTTGTCTCTCTTCTAGCATTTGTTAATTCTATATGTTTGTTTCTCCTTTGTGAAGTTAGCAGTTTAATAGATAAGCATATTTGTCAGATAGCATATTTGTTAGCTATCCCAAGAATAAATATCAATTGAAAAATTAAACTGACAAATAAAGAGCCCATAATTTAATTCTTCAGTTAATTGGTATTTTTTTCTGAGGATTGAAAAATCAACCCTTATAGAATCTTCTGAAGCCCTGATTGATCTGTTAGCCTGACAAATTATAATTATATGGTTACATTTTTTAACAGCTTAATCAAGGCTACAGTTATGTGGTAAACAGTAATGCAAATTTCTCCAATATGTTTTAACGCTTAAACTAAGTTATTTCTCAAATTATCATGTTTCTCCACAGAGCAAAAAATTAAATGTGTTGACTGTCAGTTGATTGCAGAAATTTGCCCTTTTTAACCAGTCTACGCTTCAATAGTCTACATATACCTTTGAATTGTTTAAAATGATAACTTCAAAGGAGTAGATTTTGAATTGGATTGAATGGCAGATTTAAATTTTATTTCTATATATTTATATAACCATTTTTCAGGTTCAATGTTAGATCTCATTGGAGGGGGCTCGCAGCAAACGTCGTCTCGATCTGGTACTCCGGCCGTTGGCCACAGGAAGAGTCCTACTGCGGACCAAAGTACCCAGGTAAGTAATGTAGACTCTTTAGGTTTAACTAACAACAAAGAACAAGAAATTAACATTGCAGAGAAAATGTGATAACTTCTGTTTGTAATGAAATGTAAATATGTATTTGTCTTTTTTATATTAGGATTTATTTGAAAATTACTCGTATAAAAAAAATAGGGTATGGAAATAAAAAATTAAAATTTCAATTAACAAGTACTTTTTATAATACTTGTGTGTACACTGATGAAGCTGAAACTAGCAGCTACGCGGTGATCAAGGCCAGGGACGACACGCGGAGTGGGGCCCGCGCCCCCGATAAAATTTTAAAGTATGAATAACTACTTACAAAGTGGATAATAAAGAGAAGATGAGCATAAAAAATTATAAACAAAAGAGACCCATTCATCTCCAAATTTATGCAACAAATTTTATTCAAAGACATGGTTTTGAGATGTAAGAAGTCGTAACTTTGTTCCTTACCATCAGATATTAATAAAATTTGATTCAGAACTATGTTATGATGCAATTATAGTGTTGAAAAAGTTACAAAAGGGATACTCCATCCCTTCCATTTTTTTAAATAATTTTCATTAATTAAAAGCTACTTTTGACCATGAAAAAAGTCATAACTTTGTTCCTTATCATCAGATATTAATAAAATTCAATTCAGAACTATGTTATGATGCAATTATAGTGTTGACAAAGTTACAAAAGGGATACTCGATTCCTTCCATTTTTTCTAATAATTTTCATTAATTAAAAGCCACTTTTGACCATGAAAAAAGTCAAAACTTTGTTCCTTACCATCAGATATTAATAAAATTTAATTCAGAACTATGTTATGATGCAATTATAGTGTTGACAAAGTTACAAAAGGGATACTCGATTCCTTCCATTTTTTCTGATAATTTTTATTAATTAAAAGCCACTTTTGACCATGAAAAAAGTCATAACTTTGTTCCTTACCATCAGATATTAATAAAATTTAATCCAGAACTATGTTATGATGCAATCATAGTGATGACAAAGTTACAAAAGGGATACTCGATCACTTCCATTTTTCCTAATAATTTTTATTAATTAAAAGCCACTTTTGACCATGAAAAAAGTCATAACTTTGTTCCTTATCATCAGATATTAATAAAATTCAATTCAGAACTATGTTATGATGCAATTATAGTGTTGACAAAGTTACAAAAGGGATACTCGATTCCTTCCATTTTTTCTAATAATTTTCATTAATTAAAAGCCACTTTTGACCATGAAAAAAGTCAAAACTTTGTTCCTTACCATCAGATATTAATAAAATTCAATTCAGAACTATGTTATGATGCAATTATAGTGTTGACAAAGTTACAAAAGGGATACTCGATTCCTTCCATTTTTTCTGATAATTTTTATTAATTAAAAGCCACTTTTGACCATGAAAAAAGTCATAACTTTGTTCCTTACCATCAGATATTAATAAAATTTAATCCAGAACTATGTTATGATGCAATTATAGTTTTGACAAAGTTACAAAAGGGATACTCGATTCCTTCCATTTTCTCTGTATAATTTTTATTAATTAAAAGCCACTTTTGACCATGAAAAAGTCATAACTTTGTTCCTTATCATCAGATATTAATAAAATTCAATTCAGAACTATGTTATGATGCAATTATAGTGTTGACAAAGTTACAAAAGGGATACTCGATTCCTTCCATTTTTTCTAATAATTTTTATTGATTAAAAGCCACTTTTGACCATGAAAAAAGTCAAAACTTTGTTCCTTACCATCAGATATTAATAAAATTCAATTCAGAACTATGTTATGATGCAATTATAGTGTTGACAAAGTTACAAAAGGGATACTCGATTCCTTCCATTTTTTCTGATAATTTTTATTAATTAAAAGCCACTTTTGACCATGAAAAAAGTCATAACTTTGTTCCTTACCATCAGATATTAATAAAATTTAATCCAGAACTATGTTATGATGCAATTATAGTGTTGACAAAGTTACAAAAGGGATACTCGATTCCTTCCATTTTTCTCTAATAATTTTTATTAATTAAAAGCCACTTTTGACCATGAAAAAAGTCATAACTTTGTTCCTTATCATCAGATATTAATAAAATTCAATTCAGAACTATGTTATGATGCAATTATAGTGTTGACAAAGTTACAAAAGGGATACTCGATTCCTTCCATTTTTTCTAATAATTTTCATTAATTAAAAGCCACTTTTGACCATGAAAAAAGTCAAAACTTTGTTCCTTACCATCAGATATTAATAAAATTCAATTCAGAACTATGTTATGATGCAATTATAGTGTTGACAAAGTTACAAAAGGGATACTCGATTCCTTCCATTTTTTCTGATAATTTTTATTAATTAAAAGCCACTTTTGACCATGAAAAAAGTCATAACTTTGTTCCTTACCATCAGATATTAATAAAATTTAATCCAGAACTATGTTATGATGCAATTATAGTGTTGACAAAGTTACAAAAGGGATACTCGATTCCTTCCATTTTCTCTGATAATTTTTATTAATTAAAAGCCACTTTTGACCATGAAAAAGTCATAACTTTGTTCCTTATCATCAGATATTAATAAAATTCAATTCAGAACTATGTTATGATGCAATTATAGTGTTGACAAAGTTACAAAAGGGATACTCGATTCCTTCCATTTTTTCTAATAATTTTTATTAATTAAAAGCCACTTTTGACCATGAAAAAAGTCATAACTTTGTTCCTTACCATCAGATATTCATAAAATTCAATTCAGAACTATGTTATGATGCAATTATAGTGTTGACAAAGTTACAAAAGGGATACTCGATTCCTTCCATTTTTTCTGATAATTTTTATTAATTAAAAGCCACTTTTGACCATGAAAAAAGTCATAACTTTGTTCCTTACCATCAGATATTAATAAAATTTAATTCAGAACTATGTTATGATGCAATTATAGTGTTGACAAAGTTACAAAAGGGATACTCGATTCCTTCCATTTTTTCTAATAATTTTCATTAATTAAAAGCCACTTTTGACCATGAAAAAAGTCATAACTTTGTTCCTTATCATCAGATATTAATAAAATTTCATTCAGAACTATGTTATGATGCAATCATAGCGATGACAAAGTTACAAAAGGGATACTCGATCACTTCCATTTTTTCTAATAATTTTTATTAATTAAAAGCCACTTTTGACCATGAAAAAAGTCATAACTTTGTTCCTTACCATCAGATATCAATAAAATTCAATCCAGAACTATGTTATGATGCAATTACGAGTGTTGACAAAGTTACAAAAGGGATACTCGATTCCTTCCATTTTTTCTAATACTTTTCATTAATTAAAAGCCACTTTTGACCATGAAAAAAGTCATAACTTTGTTCCTTACCATCAGATATCAATAAAATTCAATTCAGAACTATGTTATGATGCAATACGAGTGATGACAAAGTTACAAAAGGGATACTCGATCACTTCCATTTTTTCTAATACTTTTTATTAATTAAAAGCCACTTTTGACCATGAAAAAAGTCATAACTTTGTTCCTTACCGTCAGATATCAATAAAATTCAATTCAGAACTATGTTATGATGCAATACGAGTGATGACAAAGTTACAAAAGGGATACTCGATCACTTCCATTTTTTCTAATACTTTTTATTAATTAAAAGCAACTTTTGACCACGAAAAAAGTCATAACTTTGTTCCTTACCATCAGATATTAATAAAATTTGATTCAGAACTATGTTATGATGCAATACGAGTGATGACAAAGTTACAAAAGGGATACTCGATCACTTCCATTTTTTCTAATAATTTTTATTAATTAATAGCAACTTTTGACCATGAAAAAAGTCATAACTTTGTTCCTTACCATCAGATATTAATAAAATTTGATTCAGAACTATGTTATGATGCAAGAAGGAAGGGAGAAAGTTGGCACGAAGGAAACTCGTTTTTTTTTGGTTTTTACTGCGATTTTTATTAACTACTCAATAGTTCTTATGATTTTTTGGGTTGTAACCCCGTCGGTATAAGCTAGAAATCCATAAAATTTAGATAACAAAACCTTTTTTTCTTCATTCATCAATCTTATAATATTTCGCTGCTGAAGTCATATTTGTATTTTTGTTTTACGAAAAAATATTTTTTTTTATCCGGGTTTTATCTATTTTTCTTTTTCTTAAGTATTTTTTATCCTTATTCTTTGTACTATTATATATTTATGTTATTTTAATTTAGTTTGTAATTAATAATTAATCTGTTGGCTAGAAATAAAGATATAATTTTTCACATCTCAAAAAGTCAATCTTTATTGATAAAAATTGTTGGAAATTAAAGAAGAAGCAGAGTATCCCTCTTGCCCTCGACACTACTTTTTCCTTACATCATAATGAAGTTAACAGACCAAGTTTTATTAGAATCTGTTGGCTAGAAATAAAGATATAATTTTTCACATTTCAAAAAGTCAATCTTTATTGATAAAAATTGCTGGAAATTAAAGAAGAAGCAGAGTATCCCTCTTGCCCTCGACACTACTTTTCCCTTACATCATAATGAAGTAACAGACCAAGTTTTATTAGAATCTGTTGGCTAGAAATAAAGATATGATTTTTTTACATCTCAAAAAGTCAATCTTTATTAATAAAAATTGCTGGAATAAAAAGAAGGAGCAGAGTATCCCTCTTGCCCTCGACACTACTTTTCCCTTACATCATAATGAAGTAACAGACCAAGTTTTATTAGAATCTGTTGGCTAGAAATAAAGATATAATTTTTCACATCTCAAAAAGTCAATCTTTATTGATAAAAATTGCTGGAAATTAAAGAAGAAGCAGAGTATCCCTCTTGCCCTCGACACTTCTTTTTCCTTACATCATAATGAAGTAACAGACCAAGTTTTATTAGAATCTGTTGGCTAGAAATAAAGATATGATTTTTCACATCTCAAAAAGTCAATCTTTATTGATAAAAATTGCTGGAATAAAAAGAAGGAGCAGAGTATCCCTCTTGCCCTCGACACTACTTTTCCCTTACATCATAATGAAGTAACAGACCAAGTTTTATTAGAATCTGTTGGCTAGAAATAAAGATATGATTTTTCACATCTCAAAAAGTCAATCTTTATTGATAAAAATTGCTGGAAATTAAAGAAGGAGCAAAGTATCCCTCTTGCCCTCGACACTACTTTTCCCTTACATCATAATGAAGTTAAAGACCAAGTTTTATTAGAATCTGTTGGCTAGAAATAAAGATATGATTTTTCACATCTCAAAAAGTCAATCTTTATTGATAAAAATTGCTGGAAATTAAAGAAGGAGCAAAGTATCCCTCTTGCCCTCGACACTACCTTTCCCTTACATCATAATGAAGTTAAAGACCAAGTTTTATTAGAATCTGTTGGCTAGAAATAAAGATATGATTTTTCACATCTCAAAAAGTCTATCTTTATTGATAAAAATTACTGAAAAATAGAGAAGGGGTGGAGTTTTTTTTTTCGTGGTTATTATTATCCGTCCTGAATTTATTTTTCTCTTTTTATTGAACTTATTATCCGGGGAATAGTCAATCATGTTTTTAAAAAAAATATAGTTGTGGGCCCGGGTCTTTTTTTCTACGTTTCGTCCCTGCGGCTGTCAGCTGGTAGCTGCTAATTTCAGTTTCATGTACACTGGGGGAGCCATTGGACATAAAAGGCACTGACGAAAAAAACGACTTCCACAGATCACTTATTATGTTGTATAGTACACAGTAAAAATTGTTTTTTTTTAGTTAGAACATTTATCAATTTTTTTACGTCTATTAAGAAAGACCTAGTTTCTATTTTTCAACCACGGTGTCTGGTTTTTTCAACTAATAATTTTATTTCAAATATAAAATGAACAGAAAACAAATAACATCCATTGGTTTCAAATCTGCAGTCACCTTATTTGAGTTTGATTTGCCATCGTTCTATAAGATGCTTGAAAATATTCACCTAAGTAGATAGGGTCAAATGCAAAAGTTAATTCATCAATAGTTTACAGTATTTTCTTAGTGAAAACTGAAATATATCAAACTCTTTTTAATAAATATTAGACAACATCACGTACATCGCTTTGATTTCAAGATGAGTAACCAATGGTAGCCATGCACGTAACGATATACTTGTGCTAGTGCAGGTTTGTACAAGTATGCAGTACTTTGGATTGGAAAATTATAGCGCATAGTTGTAGACTTGTACAAGTTTCAATTCTCGACTCCGAACTTTTCGTTCGCACAAGTTTACTTAAAACGTGTGTGGGAGCATTACACGTAAGCTTTACTACTGTTCTAGCTGTTTACACCTATGCACATCTTTTTACGCGTAATGAACGATATTACTGAGATAATTTTAGAATAACAAGTTATTGAACGATATTTTTAGAAGAATTTATAAATATTTTAGTTTTTGTCGCCAAAATAAAATCAAATATTGCCATATCGTCATATAAAGCATAAAATAACACACCCGATAGCTCACTTTCAAGAATTATTTCAGTTATTATGCCGCTAGCAATATATGCATGCACGTTTGTTCAAATGTAAGTGAAATTATATTTGTGCACGCATCCTTAACCAAGCTAGCGCAAGCATATCGTTATGTGTGTGGCTGGCATAAACCATCCGAGTTATGAAGAATCTGAGATAACGAAGGTACCACAACGCCCAGACCCGAAATAATATAGAAAAAAATTAAATTGTCTCGACGGGGAATGGAAGCTCGAGGACTTTAGAGATGGCGACACCTTGAAACCGACGTGCACTTACACTTTTACGAAAGTAGTCGTCGAAATAAACGAAAACTTGGTTTCGTTCATGTTAATTATCTCATTCTACTCGACATTATCCTAGCAATTAGACTATTTTTTTTTTAATTAGACGCAACTGGTGAAAAAAAAAACTTTCTAAAAAATTTTAGTTCACTATTATCTACTTAGGCGCCGTCAATATGGCTATGTAGTTTCCATTAGTCGAATGTTGCGTGGTGTTCAAGCAGGTGGGTTCTGTAGCGAGTGGATCGGGGCAGCAGCGTGACAGCCGCCGCGGCAGCAATTCTGGCGGTGGTCAGAAGCAGATACGCAACCGCACCAACTCTCGCAATAGGCAGCGCTACCCCAGCGGCGGAGCGCCCTCGCATCAGCCCCACCAGTCCCATCAACAGCATCAACAACATCAACAGCACCATCAACAGCATCAACATCAACAACACCAACAGCCGCAGACGTCGGCGCAGCCCCACCATCATCATCAGACTGGTCAGTATATACCTATGCAAAGTTTGGATCAGTTTTAGGAGGTAGCAGACCAGAATATCTTCAAAACTTTTTTTTTTTCAAAGTAGTTCAAGCTTACTTCATGATAACCTATGTGTGATATGAAAAAAATGGTGAATCTGTAAAACCACAAGATTCTATACTAATATCTCTCTTATTATAACCTTTGTCACCTGCATATGATGTAGGTGAAAAAATTTACATGTATTGGATCAGTATTTGTATGTATTGCACCCCTACAAACTAGCAAAGTTTTACCCCATTATGATTATAGATGTGCCCTAGTTTTTCTGTCTGTTGATAGGTAAAGTTATCGAGAAATTTGTCCATAGGAAAAAAAAAGTTATATTAAAAACTAGTATCTTGTCTTTGTTGGTGAATTTTTCCTATTACTAAATCTGTTTATTTTTGTAGGACAAGGGTATAATCGCGGTGGATGGCGAGGCCGCCCGCGTGGCCGTGGTCGTGGTTTCGTACCGCGTAACAAGAACACCTTGAAGTTTGACAACGATTATGACTTCGAGCAAGCAAACACCGAGTTTGAAGAGCTGCGTAGTCAGCTCGCCAAGACTAAGATCTCTGATGAAGTAGTTAAAGTTGAGGTAAACAGCACTAATATTAACTAAAGGTCTGCTTTGTTCATGAGCAAAAAACTAGTAAAATTAAACTATAAATATTGCTTAGAGTTAAACTATACATGATCGAGTTTAAATTGTTATTTGTGTTTGTTTATGAAAATTGTATTGATTACAAATTCTAAATGGTCTGTCTATAGGTAATTGTTTAGGGAGAAAACAATTACCTATAGACCATTTACTTAACATAAGGTTCATTGCATACTCTTGCGGGGTAAGCAAACAGTTCTGAGTTGACTTTTTAAATCTAAATGACATTTGTTAAGTCTAGAAATTTGTATGTAGGGTGAAGTAGACAAGAAAGATGACTCTGGTAATGAGACTGGTGCGGGCGAAGCTGAATTGGATGAGGATCAAAGCGGATTCACTGGCTATGATAAAAACAAGAGCTTCTTCGACAACATCTCATGTGAAGCTGTCGAGAGGTTTGTAATAATGTTTCACTTATTGAATATTATAAAATATTGTGTCTCCTATGGATAGTAAAAACTAAACTACATATTTTTATAGTGAAATTAACCAAATTTTAAAAATAATATAGTTTGATGAATGTATAAGCTGCAAATTGTTTGCAGTCGTCAGTTAGTCATTTGTCATATCAAATATTAAAATTATTGTTTTTGTTCTCATAGTTTAATCATATCCAACTTTGATATTTTATTAATACAAATATTTGTATTATGTAAATAAAATTTGATCTGAAAAGGCAAATTATGGTGGCAATTTTGATAGACCAATCTCTAATCTAAATAATGTAAGAAATATAACCATGTATACTATAACTAGCTGTTTTCCAGGATTTTTCCAGAAATAAGAATTTTTAAAATCAGTCCAGTGATTTTGGAGCGTATTAGATGCAAACAATCAAATTTTAACTCTTTATAATATTAGTATAGATAAGTATGTCTGTTGTCTTAGATGTTTACGGATTTGACAGCATTATATAGACACTAGTCTCTCGGTTATATAAATTATGGCATTGTGTTTCAGACTGAAGGGTAGAAGTCAGCGGACGGATTGGCGGACGGAGCGCAAACTGAACTCTGAGACGTTCGGCGTGGCGTCAGCAAGGCGCGGCGCGTGGCGCGGCCGCCCCGTGTGGAGGCATCACAACATGCACAACGTGCACAACCCTCATCAGGCGTCAGTATTACTAAAATCAAAATTATTTATCCAGTATAGGCTGTTATAAGCACTTGTGAAAGTCGAAACTCTATGCCATCTGTTCATAATCTGCGGCGGTATCCAGAAAAACCCGCAAGAAACTGCAACGGCTGCTTTTTTCCCTGTTTTATTTCATGCACTCGTAAAGATTGAAATATGACTTCATTAAAATATGAAGTTACTTTCCATTTTCTAATATTGTATATTAAAAAATATAAAAAAGTAAACAAATATATATATATATATGTATTTGTCAATTGAATCATATGCATCAATCGAATGAAATAAGCTTACCAGTAAATAATTTATATGAGTATAGTATAATAAAATTAATATCAATAAGTAGTCAAAAATGTAATAATGCCCATGCGCCATATCACGAATATGACGAATATGACTATATTCGACCACCACCATGGTCTCAAGTCAGGCAAATCACACCAGTTTCAGGTTATCGCCCCGCGTTCGATTCCCGGGACTGGTAAATGTTGTTTTTTTTTTTCTTCAAATAAAATATTGGCTACTTGACAGTTACAACTATAAATAATTAAATATAAAGTAACTTTTAAACAATATGTGTGTAGTATATTTTGTTTTAATTTTTTTTTGTTTTGCTAGCTTGAGATTTATAATATGCGGATTACTATTATTATTACTATTATATTTATTTTATTCTTTCCATTACAAAAATTAGATAATCTTAGGTCCCACAAAACTATAAATCTAGAACCAAAATGCGGGCGGTTTATATGAAAGTTTAGCAAAACGGTCAATATAACGTCTTTTTTTTAAATTTAGATAGGGTTTTATAATCTATGCTAATGTTTTTAACATCATTAATAGAATATATTTTCGAAGATTCTTTTAATTTCATATTTAAATGGTAATATTAGTTTAATATTTAAACTTCTCATGTTTATTGAATAGCAGGGATCCAGTTCGGTATATTGACAAAAATAGGTTGTCAACCTCCCAGGTACAGGATGTATATCATAGTACACTAACATGTTCATTGAAACGTTTTTCCTTTTTTATCTCAAAAAAAAAAAATGTGTTTGTTACAATTTGAATCTCTACTTAGTTGTTGTATAATGTAATGTTATAATTTGTTGTGTACAGATGGAGGGTGATGCGTGGTGGAGGGCGTGGTCGCGGCAACAGCGGCGGGCGGCGTGCTCCCAACCCCGCGCCCGTGTCCGCGTCCGCTCCCGCCTCCGCCCCCGCGCCTGCTCCCGCCCCCGCTACCGCACCCGCCGTCGGCGCCGCCCAGTGACCCCGCTACACGCATGGTATGTAACCATTTATATGTAGCACGGTTGTCGTACAGATAGGATTTTTTACGTTGGCCTTTGTGCCTGCTGATAAAAACCTAGTCTAGCCATAAATTCTGTTACTGGCTATTTACATGCATTTAATATAAAATTAATTTGAATTTCGAACATTAGCTTCTACAATAAAAAATATACTTCTTTCCCTCCATTATTGTGTTTTTTGTTTAGAAAATGGAGTGGGGAACTTAAGAGAATAGAGTACATTGATACATTGAAAAAGCTAGGGATTAGACGAATGTTTGTGTATCATACCATCCAAAGGTACACTGAAACCATGTCTGTTGATGCCCGTGACAGATCCGGTGATCTCATAAGGAAGTAGAAAATTCTTCTCAGAGAAATGAGAATCCCACCGAGGACACTCGGATTATCAAACAGACATAGGTCTAGGGGCTTACTGGAGATACACAGGACATACCTTAAATCAGACACTAAAACAAAAAAAAAATTACATTAGATGAAAAAAATTTACAATCAAGGAGCACTACAACAAACAAAATTATTGTGTGTATGCTCACAGCTCTAAAGAAGCTTCCAAGGTAGTAGCCAAAGTTCAGCAAGGCTATCATCATCCAGCATACGTCATGGTTTGGTGGGTGTCTCCTACCATGGAGTTTCAAAATTCCATTGTTGTGAAAAAGGAGTGAAAACTTCAGGCAAAGTGTATCAAGATACGGTATTAGAAGCGGTAGTTTAACCTCTCAATAACACCTTATTCAAAAACGAAGTGTGGACATTCCTACAGGATTCAACCCTGGGTCATAAGGCCACGCACTACCCAAATTTGGCTTGAGCAAAATGTTCCAAACTTCATAAAGACTGATGATTGGCCTTCGGCTAGTCCGGACTTAAACTCCATTTAACTTCCACTCCTTAAACGCCGCTTAGAGCAGGCCATGTCCTCTAGCACAGACAACAATTTTAGACTATAAATTGTTATCTGTGCTAGAGGACATGGCCTGCTCTAAGCGGCACCCCAATATTGAGTTGCTCAAGAAATCTTTGGAGGTAGAAGTGGCCAAGTTTCCAATGGAAACTGATTGTAAATCCATCGTATGGAACGATCGTTTAAAAGCGTGCAATAAACTTAAGGGTGGACACTTTGAATAACTAGTTTAGTATGTTAACGTATACTTTTCACTCTACATAATCACATATAAAACTATAGAATAAAATTATTTTTTTGGAAATTATTGGATATTTTCTTTGTAACAGAACTTATGGCTAGACTAGGTATGCCGTCGTGAGGCTAACCTGCATCAGTAGCAAAAACAAGAAAAGCACGTTAAATTTAAATGTTATGTATCTTTGATTGTTTATGATCAAATATACCAATATGCACCCAATTCGAGTCGCGCTTATATTCTGTCCTATTGTTAGTAACAAACAATGATCAACATATAAATGGCAGGTTTTCTTTTACAGCAAAGTAGAGAAGAGGTGCGATGCTGAGTATACAATGAATCTTAATTTATTATCGCGAGGACTAATCAGGAAAGCAGATGTAACGGAAAAGTGTAAAATGGTGATTGAAATGTTAAATGTAATCAGTTTAAAAAACGTAATTTGTCCTTGCGGGAAGTAATATAGTGGTGAGGATATAAGCAGACGGACATTGTTTTGGTGTGATAGTGTTGTATCCAATATAATGGAAGGAAAAAGTCGGAAATTCCCGTAAGCATGCGCAAGAACAAAAGTGTCTTCGCTAGGAGGCGCGCTCACATTAGTTTATTGTAATTATAGGAATGCAGTGAGCGGTGGTATATATTGTTTTTGGGCAAATTGTACATTGACATAATGGTGGGCTGTATGATCCAGTCGCAACTCGACCGTAAATTAAAAAGCGGCATAAGGTTAAATTATGTAATGTCATTGCCGTCATGCAAGGTGAGAAATTTAAACTTAACACGTCTCCCTGTGCAATTTTTACAGAGGCTATGTAAAATCCTGCATAGTGAAATTGAAATGTTTGTTTATGTCATGGCTCATGAAAAATGTCCTTGAAGCTTCTCACCTATTATGCGCATTTGTGCCTATTTAAAAGTTGTAACGAAAGTTAGTTAATAATGTACATGTTTTATTATTTCCAAAGGGTCATTGTACTTCCAATTAAAAGTGACCAATGACCAGTTGTATTTATAAACAGCAGTCCTACTTAATTGTGTTAAGATAACACTCCTTTTGTATGCTCATGTACAGTAAATGAATGAAGGATTCTGCTGGTCAGACAGGCTGAAAGATAAATTTTATTGCGGTCAATACGGAGGCTTAGATGTTGACGTTTTGCAATTGGCCCTATGTGAATAGAATGTGGATGACGTTGTTTTATTGACTGTCGTTTTATTGTTAATAAATAGATAAATGAAATGTGATAGTAGGACTGCTGGCGCGATCCTGTGACGGTGCCATGGGCCGGTAGAGATATATGAACTTTTATTACAGTTGCCAAAAGTTACAGTGCTGTAATGGATGTTTCGGTATCTAGTTTTTTTTTTAGTTGTGAATGGTAATTTGTAGTGAACGATACTTAGCCGATGCCGGTGGGACCGCCACTTTGATTTATGCCAGAATCATTCGAAATACGAAAGTAATCCACTGTTTTATCACACAAATTTTAGTACCTATTCGAAACTTTTAGGAAGAGGACTTCGTTTAATTATTTAAAGAAATTGGAAATAGTTTGTCGGTAAATCTACATTCTACTATTATTACCATTGTTTGGCAAAAGTCCTTTTCGTGTGAAAATGTGAAATAACTTTTGACAAGATGCATTATATTTGTAAAAAAAAATCTGTAACTCAAAAACTGTACCTGGTGATTGTATTGATATCGAAATATACATTTACTACAAATCTTCCAAAAATGACTTTTTATTAAAGAAACAACATGATTGGTTTTAAACATTTTATTGCAAATTAATAATATATTTATAAAAGTCCGCTAACCTTCAACAAACTTCATACAAAATGTAATACAAACTTAGTAAAAAAACAGCAAATACATACACCCTACAATATTATTTAAACAAAATGTTTCACATCCGTAACAATTTGGAAGCTGTTAAAATATGCGTGTATGTATTTATATACATACTGATGTATACAATTATAAAGAGTAGGAAGGTACACAATACAAGCACTTACGTCTACATTTTATAACTATAATGTATATTACATTGTATTTTATTTATAAAATATATCTTAAAAAATATATAAATACCGCTTCTTATATGATGAGAAGATTATTCTACACAGAAAAAATATTTACACAACCATTTCATAATCTGGTTTTGTGATGGCTCTTACACACAGGCCGGCGCCACGAGTCGCCAACGTTGCCGCCAGACAACCGCGGTCGCAATATAGGGATCATTAATGTTTGAAAATATGTGGAAATTTTTGCATAAACCAGCCGCTCAGTTGAAGTTGACAGCTTGTACGCCGGCATGTGTGTAAGAGCCATAAGGTTCAACTCTCACTATACATCTCAAGTATTAGAGTAGGTTTCTTTTAGAATTAGCCTGAGAATTTTATGAAATGCTCTGATATCGCTTTTTTATCGCTAGCGTGATTGAAAAAATTGAAAGTTTATAATATTAGTATAGGCATCTTTATTACTTACTTACTAGCCAGGTAACGAACCCATGGCTGTTTTCTTAAATATTGAGATTAAATTGTATAAAAAACTTAAAATGGGCAATTAATACATAATAATTTTTTATTGCTCTTCAAAAAAATATAACTAAACGCCCAATTCATCGATTATAACTATTGAATGAGTTCTAATAATGAGATGCGCATAAATAGGTAGGCCTTTAAGATTTACTTTACTGACTTTTATTTACGTAGCATATTTAACTGTTGGTATAATGCCATTGTGCCCACCAAGCCGACTCCGTTAGGGCAAACGAATAAAGAAAAGACTACATAACTTTGATGTGGATCGGTTTTTATTGTTCTGATTATTTATTGCTTGTATAGAACTCCATTATTTAGAGCAGTTTAATGGTGCTAGATATGAGGTCATCTTTTAGGTCATTTAGCTTTGGCAACATCAGTTTTCATATCTTTTCAGCACAATTTATAATGCTTCGCGTCTGAGATTAAAATGTTTGCAGTTTTAATTTCAAAAGTTTGCAGATATTACGCCTTACGTTGACTGGAGTTAGCCACGCCATTCCCTCGGCGGTTGATTATTCTCCACTACCCACACGGAGCCGCTCTGCGCCTTAGTAAGGATTTCTATTAATGCTCTGCCGACGTGCTCCGCACTGTTATAAATGAATATAATTATTAGCAGTATTGCGATCACAGATTCATTCATATATTTATTATATCGGTTAATTAGTCTTAGCTATAAATAAACTATTCGTTAAAGTACTAAAAGTATTTAACTATGTAAAGAGTAGTTTAAAAATACTTTGGTTAATCAAATTGCCTCTTCAGGAAAATTTACCAACTGACTAACATTAGAGGAAAACGTGATTTCTTTTTATATAAAAACCGTTATATTTTATA
Organism: Diatraea saccharalis; assembly: GCA_918026875.4. Taxonomy (NCBI): domain Eukaryota; kingdom Metazoa; phylum Arthropoda; class Insecta; order Lepidoptera; family Crambidae; genus Diatraea; species Diatraea saccharalis. Next base: position 13,203,763 of record OU893337.1, read on the forward strand.
TTAGCAGTTCTCAACATCAAATATTAGACATGGGGGGCCGGAGGGGACGGTCCGCCCTGGGTCTCCAAAGGGTTACAGTTATCCGCCAAAATCATAACATTATAAATTTAGAAATGTATTTTGGGATTAAAAGCAATATCAAGATTCAGCCTCAGTTGGAAAAAGTTGTCCATCCGGGCCTATTGCCGCCCCGGGCCTCCGATTAGGTTTGAGGTCCACTGCGACAGCGATGTATGTTTTTTTTAAACATTTTACTAAGTATCTATACTATACCTTCTTGTTTTCTGAGGTTTGACAACAATTGTTAAGCAAAAAAGGGCATGTTGTGGTAAACTTGTGCAAGCAATATTTTTCTTAAACGGTTTAGGCAGAAATTTTGTTGATTGTACGTTATGATTTAAGGCGTTTCAAAAAATTGCGGACATTCTTCCTGTCACCTAATATGTCTTACGTAAACTTTTGGAATCATTAATTTTACAAACGAAACAGAAAAGTCATCCTTTTGCTTTTCAAATAACACAACATAATCTGTGACATGAGTTTTATTTTTCAGTAAAAATATCGTTAAGAAAAAGTTAAGGCAGAAGCGTAGCTTATTTTATTTCTTGCATTTTTAACACTGAATTTAAAAAAAAAAATCAGAATATAGCGAGGCTCCCAATTGCGTGGGGCCAACAGCATTTGCAACTTGGCTGATCTTGCACTGTCTGGGAAAGAGTTCACGATCGTGATTTTTTTCGTACAAATCTATGTACTAAAACAAAGAAAAGAAAATTTTACAAATATTCTGATGCCATTTCAATGTTATCTAGATCTTTGGATTTTTATTTCACGTTTATAAAATTCTGATTTATTGACTGGCAGACTTAATTAATGGTTGTACAGGCTTGAAATTTGGAGGGTACAATCGTTTTATTACGTAGAGGTGTGACTGACGAACCGAAGGTGGTTAAAAGGGTAAAAACGTTTGTATGAAATTTTGTTTTTGGATCTACAGGGTGGGCCAAGAATTCGTTAACATTTAAATGTAACTTACCGCGCAAACTATTGCCGCGCGGGGCGCAGGCGCGGGCGGGGGCACTAGCTCGCTTCTTGGAAATTTAGTCGCAATGGATCGCTTCACGGGGCCGCAACGCGCTTACTGCGTGAAACAGTTTTATTTAAACAACTTTTCGCTCATTACTGTGAGACGCTTATTTCGCGTTGAATATGGTTTACACGACTTAAGTCAGTGTCCAAGTGCTCCTTTAATAAAGAAATGGGTGAAGAAGTTCGAAGAGACGGGATCTACACTAAATGTGAAACAAACCGGCGGCCCGCGGACTTCTCGGAGCGAAGAGAACGTGCAGCAAGTTTCCGCTTCTGTTCGACGTGATCCAGGTTTATCGACACGCAAACGTTCGGCTGAATTAGGATTATCCCGCACATCATTACGCCGTATTTTGAAATTAGATTTGAAATTACATCCATATAAGATCCAGCTAGTGCAAGAACTAAACCCTAATGATTTAAATTTGCGTAAGTCATATGCCGAAACAATGTTAACTCGATTCAGTAATTTTGACAACATCTTATTCTCTGACGAAGCCCATTTCCACCTAAATGGACATGTAAACAAACAGAATTGCAGGTATTGGAGCAGCGAAAATCCTAAAGCTAAACATGAGAGGCCACTTCACTCTCCTAAGGTAACTGTATGGGCTGCAATTTCAGCAAAAGGAATCATCGGACCTTACTTTTTTGAAGATTCTCGAGGCCGTTCAGTTACTGTTAATTCTGCCGAGTATGTGAAAATGTTACGGGAGTTCTTAGCACCGATGCTACTGGAATTTGCTGGCTATAATCGTAACACATGGTTTCAACAAGATGGAGCCACGTGTCACACATCGAACGAGTCCTTGCCGGTGGTCAAAGACATGTTTCCGGAAAAGCTGATATCCAGACGTGGTGACATCCCATGGCCACCCAGAAGTCCAGATCTATCCCCAGCAGACTTCTTTTTATGGGGTTATTTAAAGAGTCGTGTCTACATTGATAAACCGAATACACTGCGTCAACTTAAAGAAAAAATCATCGAAGAGATGTCGGCGATCTCGCGGTCTCTTTGCAGAAGAGTATTTGAAAACTTCAGGACTCGCTTAGATGAGTGCAAAAACCGAAACGGTGGTCATTTAGACGAAATAATTTTAAAAAAAAATTACAACTAATTAGCTTTCTCGTAAATAAACGATTTCTAAAATATGTTAAATGGTTTTTTTTATACGATTTTTTCAAATGTTAACTAATTCATGGCCCACCCTATATATCGATGAACTTTGATATTTGAGTAGTTTAAGGCCCTGGGAAGGTAATATTTTAATAGGTTATATTTTATCCCGAAACACTGCTCTTAAAGGGATGAAAATGGGAGTAAAAGTTTTTATGGGAAGCAAAATGTTACCATAACGACCGTTGTTTATTTATTTGATTTGTGTTACTGCATTAAATGCGATAAACGATGAAGTTGGCAGTAATGTGGAGCCGCAACGTTAAAGTTAAGAAGAAGATGAATGACAAATAATATTATTGAATAAATGTATTTAATATTATTCATGAATGCCATGAAACTAAGAGTAATTTATTAAGTAAATTTATGAAAGAAAAAGTATTTTGATATGTTTTGATTTATTACTTGGGGTTGAAATCGCGGTATTTCTTTTCAATGACTTCAGTTAGTTAAAAACTTAAAAAAATAGAACCGACTTCAAATAAAAAAAAAGTGACAAATATTGCTTATCTCAATAGGGACTTGATCAAGAAAATGCTATTAAAGTCGGGCGGAGGTTTTCTGTAGGTTATTAATTAATTTATAGACGCCCGAAACGGGACCATTCCGCAAGTACTAGCTATCAAATAAAAAAAGAATCATCAAAATCGGATAGACATACTGAAAGTTATGAGGTAACAAACAGAAAAGAATACAGTCGAATTGAGAAACCTCCTCCTTTTTGAAGTCGGTTAAAATGTAGTAAAACCTTTGGCTTTGCTATAAGTCCTAGATGACATTAAGAACTAAATCGCGCTTTCGTTTGTGTCAAAGAATTTCGCATAGAGAATGTTTTATTTTAAGATTAAAATTAATAGTTTGCATTCTTCATTAGTACCCATCTCAAATTGTAATTTAATCTATATGGTACCAATCAGTAGCGGCGTTAGGGTAGGGCGCGGTTGGGCGACCGCCCAGGGGCGCCGGACGAAAAGGAGCGCCGCAGGCCGCAGCGCCCCTTTTCGTCCGGCGCAAGCAAAAGTTGATTTTTGCAGGAAACGAATGGAACAAAGACAGTCATTTTCGTTCATTTTAACTAACATATTAAAAAACTGAAATTTGAAAAGTTCGAAACTTAGATATCAATACAAATACGAAAAAGTACAAATAGAATATGAGTTGTTAATTGAGTTTTGAAAACTAATTTACTTTTAAACATGTAAGAAAACTGGAAGGGTTGTCATGGAGAAATCAAGAACATACCGTAGCGACATCTAGTTTGATTTCGGGAACTAATGTGTTTTTTTCTAAAACTTCCTCATTTCCCACAGACGCCCTCTTATAGTTCCCTTGCTCATTGAACAAGGCCTACTGGGTCGGTGAAAAAAGAACAAGAACCTTGAGGATTTTTTTTTATTTTCAAGTTGTCAAACTTGACAAGAAAAATATTATATTATGGTAAAACAGAACAACATACCGATTACCAATATGAAGATATGTATTTTATTAGGTAATATGAAGTACATTGGCGGGCATTATCGCTCGGCCATTTAAGAAAATTTTCGTTTTGAGTATGTTTAAACGTTAAGCTGAATCTGAAATGCTGCAATACAAACGAATGCATCGGCAGTGGAGCCTCTGTCTGGCAAGTCAGATGGAATAGCTACTCAAGAGATTGTGGATGAAAAATCCCGAAGTAAGGGAGCAAGTTGTGCTATGATAAATCTGTTATTGGTGTACAACAAATACATGTACTAGATGATGTTGATACTGTTGTCCCGAATATAGCGGATCCAGCTACTTGTCCACTTATTTGAAATAGCAAAATAATTGATTATATAATAAGTAGTGGCCCACTGCAAACTCACTGTCACAAAGTTACAATAATTACACAAAGTTATAGATAACAACACCCTGTTAGGGTAAAAATGAATCTATACTTACCTAATGATGTGATCCGTCAAAAATGAATCAGCTACTTATACACTATTTATATGTCTACTTTTTAAATAAAACTAATGTCACTATATAGTTGGAACAAGAGCATCGTAACGTAGCGTTAAACGTTTGATTGTTTCATCATCAGCCCTTTTTATGTCCCCACTGCAGGGGCTCAGGCCTTCCTTATGGATGGTTAAGGAGGATAGGCCATGACCTTCCACGCTGGCCCAATGCGGATTGGAGGGTATTAACGACTGCAAATGCAGCCGGGACCAACGGCTTAACGTGCCTTCCGAAGCACGGAGTAGCTCGAGATAACAATTTTTTAGTCACCCATCCCATGACCGACCCCTGCGAAAGTTGCTTAACGACAACGATCGCGGGCTGCGGCGCTTAACTACTACGCCACCGAGCTACTCATTTGTTTTAAAATAATTGTTTGTTTGTTTTAAAATAATCGAATAATTGTTTTAAGAGCGTCCACTTATGTCAAGCAAGAAGATAATTGTTGATTGTGTTCTTCTTCGTCAAAAATTAAAAGAGATAGATCTAGGGAATCCCCGATTATAGAAAAACACATTGTTTCTGTATGGTCGGAAAGTCGGGGATTCCCGAGAAATTAAACCGATTGAACATTACGTTCCATTCTAATGCTGCCAACTTAACAATCTGCCTAAATTTAAGGAAAATTACAAGTAAGTAGGCCGGGTCGGCGAAAAAAAGACAAGTAACTGATTTGTAGTATGTAGTAGTAACTGATTGTAATTGAATTGCAGTTAGAGGGCGCCGAAGAAATTTCGCCCAGGGCGCTAGTAGTGCTAAAACCGGCACTGGTACCAATATTAGAAATGCGAAAGTAACCATGTCTGTTACGTTTAAAAACCTATCTGCGATCGACAATATCTCAATCTTAATTGATAAACTTGGTATTATAAATATGTCAATCGAAAATGAAATAGCTAAGAAAATCGACGTAAATTACCTTATAAATATCGCCGATAAAAAGCTTAAAAAGTTTAATTTTATTATTATTTTTTAAATTAATTATTATGTCTTTAAATAAATAGTTATTTCATTATATTTTTATCTTTTTTCGAACGAGTTTAAATTCCAGTTAAGGGGCGCCATAGCGATCTCGCTCAGGGCGCCGGACTACTCCGTCCTTTGATCATCATATTATAATATAGCTATTCTCGTTTCAAACTTTTTAGAGCGCGATTTAGCTGTAGTCGGGTTTTAGTTTTTTAATTGTTTTTTTACCTTTGCGTTTTACTATTGGCGTTGTCCCGTTGCCAGGCTGCTTCGTACTCTGATGACATGAGTTGCTTGCGTATTTCCTTTACCAGACCTGTGTCAGTCAGGCCTGGACACAGTACTAGACTTCTCACGCCAGTCAAGTTGACATGGTACTGATCCTGTATGACGATGTAAGACATTTAATAATTTGTTGTTTAATACAAAGAACTTTTATTTATACTACTAGACAAAACGGTCAGAATTAAAATTGTGATACAGTGCGAACGCGCCTAAGTTTGGTCAAAAAACTTCACAAATTAACGTCTTATTCAATCAAAGCCTGGAGATATGGGGTGCTTCCTTCAATTCAGGGTCAGTGCATATCTGACAATAGACAGGTCGCGAAAGTCGGAACAGGCAATGACATTCAATCTTACCCACTCACGGATGATCCGTCGCGTATTAACGCATACTTTTTTGGTTTCGATGTTTAACTTCTGTCAAACTTGCAACGACGCTTATTACTTATTGTAACAATAATTGAAAATAACTCACTCCATACGCCCTGGTAAGTCCGACAACCGCATAGTTAGTGGCGGTGTAGATGGGCGTGGAAACCTGTGGGCGAGCGAACGCTGTGGACGCGGTGTTTACTATTGTACCACCCTGACCGCCGCGGTCCTTGCCCATGAAGCGGTACGCAAGCAAAGTGCCGCGTATCACACCATTCTAAAACAATGTATTTATGTTGTATTGATAGTGAAGAGAATTGATAACTACAGAAATATTAATAGAGCTCGATCCACGCCTGGACCCGGTTTAGGTGTCTAACGAGACGAAATCGCGATACCATCTATCAGGATGAAGATTTGTCGATAGGTACTGACATGATTCTAAGGACGCTTCGTGGACGGCCGACACGCGTAGTGGCTTGTGTACTTGTGGGAGGTGCTTAGGAAGCTTTCCGTTAAGTTGCCTAATATGGGATAATTTTCAAGTAATTCGAGAAACAAAAGACATAACGCATTCTAGATTCCATGCTTATTTTTGTTTGATACTGCCCAATTCTGTGTAAGAAGTTAAGAACTGCTACCCCGAGGAATTAATAAAAAGTAAAGCGACCATTTAATAAAAAGTAAAAGTGTAAAGAAAGTCGTAATATTTTTATTTGTAATATTTTTTTTATTACTGTAATTTGTTTTTAATTTCAAAATAATGTTATTCTCCAATCTTATCGCAATCTATTAAAAGTGGCAATCAGACATTTTCCTATTGTGATCAGAAGCATATTACCGTTCTCTATAAGCATGCCTTCTGAACACAGATTAGTAAGGAGACACTACGTATCTTCTGAACGTCTTTATTTAAAAGCAAAGCGTATAGAATGACAAGATGGAGGAATACTTTGTCTACACCAAACGTCATGTTTGTCAGGTCGAGGGTGTATGAGCGTGTTATAGTCGGGTCACACACACTAAAGGAATCTGCTGACATATAACATCGTTGCACACGGTCCCATTGTTGGAGTGACCGAAATATTACCAAAACTGCTGATGCAGCGGCACGTGGAGCAACAACGGACGTGGAGGCAATCCGAGTAATAGAGTTCACTTTTAGATCAACCATCGATCGGGTCACATAGTTAGGTTAGTTATTAAGAAATATAATGTAATTTTATTTCATTAAATTAGTATTAAGTAAATTTTGGTTTTCTTTGAAATCTCCGGCTGCAGCTTCTGTAATTAGCGCACCGGAGAAAGATGACATTTAGTTGTAAACAAAACACTTTCGAGTTCGTCATGCTACGTGTACAGGATTCAACATTATACGAAGTAGGCAGGCTTCGTAGCTATGTAGCGGCCACCAATTTATTGGCCGATTTTTATATAAAACTTTAAGATTAAACGTATTTTTTTACATAAGGTTTTTTTCAATAATTTATTTAAGATCCAATAAACATATCGTTATATCGGCTATGTGAAGCGATATATCGATATCGACTGTAACCGATATACATATATCGAACTTGATATTTCGATATTTTAATGAAACATGCATCTCTATTTTTAGTATTCCGTGCTCATGTGTGCGACATTCCTTGTTCCTAAATCCGTTCCGCTAAGTATTTTTAGCCATATCTCACCGTGTCTCACAGAATATTTGGACAGATTTTTTATGGTGAATATTAATATTTTCATAGGTTGTCTTTTGTGGACAATCAAAATTTATTTTGTGGGTTATATAATCCTATAAATAAACGAAGAACACAAAACAAATAGCCTCATTGAATGTTGTTATTAATGATTGTAACGTTTTGTGATTTATTTTAGAGTCACGCTAGATTTCTTTTGTCGTGTAAAGGGCCGAGCCATTTATACGGTACGATTCGTCTCAAACATCGAAATCGTAACGATATACATAATAAAAGAGCATATCGTAATCGCATCGGAAAACAATAAATTATAAACTGTAATCACTTACTAAATTAACATCAACTTCTAGTTCCCAAAATCTGTCGTTCATGACGCCTGCATTGTTGATGACGATGTCTAGCCGATTGAACACCTTCATAGTCATCTCAAAAGCCTCTGAAAATAGAACGCGTAGTGTAATGTTACATACCAAGAATCGACCGTAATGTCGTTGTCAAGCTTAATTAAATTTAACCCCCAAGATAGTTACTATATTCTATTTCTGAGTCATATTTCTTGTTAAAACACCAGAAGCTGTCTTAGAGATTCATTCGGATAGGAGATTGTACTTATGAGAATGAATTTGTGATCCAACTCTGGAGACATCTATATGGGGTCCGGGATTCGATTTCCGATAGGGTCAATGAAGCAAATGATTTTTTCTATATTGTCAATGGTGTGGTTGTTCTGGGGTCTTCATTGTTCCTGATTTTCATTATACAAGCGATAAAAACAACTTAATTTAAAATTTGGGATTTGAGTAAATCATATCATGTTTTCTAATATGAGAATAATCGTGGGTCAGTTTGCTCGCGACCAGAGTTGTATGCAATGTCCCAGGGGCTCTATTTTTGAATCATTCGTCTCGCGTCGAGCGCTCGTTTTCTACTGATTTTCGTTCGACTTAACAAATTCGCCATTTCTAAATCGCTCGACTGCAACGAATGGTATGAACCACTCGTCGCTTAGCGAACGTTGTATGCGAGTGATAGTAGAAAACGAGCGCTCGACGCGAGACGAATGATTCAAAAATAGAGCCCCAGAAAGGCTTTGTGCAATCGAATGGTTTAATTTTTCTCGTTTTATAAGTGAAGTGTAATCTAGATTGTTTTTTAATGTACGTGCTTAAACGTATATTCCAAGTTGTATGGCTGTATGTAAAAAGAGATCTATGAAAAAGAAAAGTCACCTTCATACTGGGGGTAATCAGTAACATCACATTGACAGAAAAGTACGTTCTTTCGGCCATACTTTGCGCCCAATTCGTCGGATACTTGTTCGCCGATCTCGGAGTCGATATCGCATAGTGAAACCTGGTAAAAGCAAATAATTCTCAGGATATGATCGGACTTCGGGATCGTAGCTCGGTGGCGTATTGGATAAGCGTCGCGCCCCGCTGTCGTTGTTGTTAAGCAACTTTCGCTAGTCGATCACGGGATGGGTGACCAAAAAATTTTTATCTTGAACTACTCCGTGTTTCGGAAGGCACGTTAAACCGTTGCTCCCGGCTGCATTTGCAGTCGTTAATACCAATCTTATTTTCCTTAATCATCCATAATAAAGAGGGCCTGAGCCCCTGCAGTGAGGAAGTAAAAGGGCTGATCATGATGACGATGATCGGATCTCTGTCACGTAAATGTGTATCATAGTAACTCATAAGTGATTTCAATGACATCGCCTTTATGGACTGATTTCAGCACGCGTAGCATGACGAACTCGATAACGTTTTGTCTACACTCAAATGTCACTTTTCTCGGGTGCGCCCATACGATATCTCACTTTCTTGACCCGAGAAACTGACAAATGAGCGTAGACAAAGCGTTTCTCGAGTTTGTCGTGCTACGCGTGTAGGAGAACATTGACTAAGTTAGAATTTAATAATATGCTAAGATGTAATTCACGACATACTTCTGTTAACCCTTCGAGACGTGTTAAATAAGAAAAAATTTACGATGACTGAATTTTTATCACGTGTAAAAATGCCTACTGACTGACTGACAGACAACGTACAGCCGAAACTACTGAGCGTAAAAAGTTCAAAATTTGTATAGAAGATTCGTCTATACAAATTTTTAGGGAGTCTAGAGGAGCATTAAGGAGGATTTTTTAATTTCCACCTCGAAGGGGCTAAATTAGGGGATGAAAGTTTGTATGATATTACACTTGTAGCAAATAGAAAACAAGTTGAGATATAAAAATTGTAGGTACATATACCTACCCGTTTGTTTAAAAAAGATTATTATTATAGGAATTTCCAATTATTTAGTCCAGATCAAACAAAAAGAAATCAAAATGATTATAAGTATACGGAAAACAATCACTCGAATTACCCACTGCCGGGCGCCGACAAAAATCAATACTAAAACTGTAAGATGTTGATATCGACTTTGTGACTAATAAGTTATTTACATAAATATGTTAGCAACATTATTATCTTTTGGCCTATTTTCAGCTCGCTTCATTCAACGTTTGTTTTACCTTGAACTTAAGAATTACTTTGTATTGTATCAAAGGCACAAGCTTATCGATTGTTGTACATAATAAAAACAATAATTACCTTGGCACCTTGCTTGAGCAATTCCTCTGAATAGGCTAGTCCGATGCCGGCAGAGGCACCGGTGATGAGAGCGACCTTTCCTTTCAATTCCATCACTTTATTTTAGTGAAAGAGAGTCCGCCCGTGCCCGTACACGACCGTTGAAATACTGCGCCCGGTTGACTTCGGTTCGATCGCGACGGGATTCGCGCGGGGTGGGGTTCTCCCGGTTTCACCCCCTATACTCTTCAGTAGTAAATATACGCACGATAGCACTCCACTCTCGCTGTCGTGTGCGTTTATTCAAGCCGTACGCAGCGGAGCGGCTATCGTATGTCCATGGCCAATAGGGATCGAATCACTTGTTATATTATTACTTTGTGTTTCTCTAACGTCCGCAAACCGTACGATTTTTGCGTATTTTAAGCATCATTTTGTAAACGTAAGGTTAGGTTATATTATTTGGAATTCACTACACTATATTTATATGATCCTATAGAAAATGTTTTAAAAATATCTCAGGTAGATTATTGTACAATAATAAAGTTTCTGTCCCGGTTAGCAAAAATCGCAGGTCTGGGGTTGTACCTGGGTGGACCATAGGCAATTTTTCTTGCTGGAGGTCCACCTAAACATAGTTAGCTCCTAAATTATGAGCAATATGCAAATCCATCTACCTATAAGCCATGGTGCCTTATAATTCCTAATAGTTCCTAATGTTGTCAATAAATGGAAACCCCTAGTGAAATAATATAACACGACAATAGTTTACATTAAGCGAATTATTGTACATTACAAATAAAAACACAATGTACTGGTATTGTTTTTCTTTATTTGTGAATTTATCAAACTTTCAGTTGGGTACAGTAAATTTTTCTTCATAAAAATCAATTTTACATTTTTTGCAATTTTTATCCATAATAATGTCATTGAAAATATCACAGATACAACAAAATTACGGTTGTGTTATGCACACCCATAACATATCGTATACATATCTAAAACGCGACCACTCTGATTTGTATCGGACGCGAACTATACACAAAAGTACCAAAATAAATTTGTCATAAATTCCACTATACAAATAAAAAAGACTTGAAAATTTACAAATCCTTCGCTTCAAAATAATTAATCTAAAATAATTCAGTATTTCAATGCACTATTAACAGCGCGCTAAAAAACAAAAAAGTACAAAGGTTCATTATATTGACACGATCTGTACATTAAAATAACCATGATTTATGATAAGTAGATAAAAATTGTTTACACAAACTATGTACAAAGGTAATATCACAGAATTATATAGTCAACGCGATACGGATGCCACCGTTAGATATGCTGCAAATATCTAGAAGAGCTTGGACTTATCAATGCAAAGTGAAAACAACAACTACATTAAATTTATAATGAGAGTTAAAAAGTAAATATTATATGACTATATAAACTTCAAATAAATATTTTAAGTTAAATAAATTTGATTTTCATTTTTGATTTAACTTTTACAAATTATTTACAGTTAATTATTTGTGGACAAATGCTTAAATATTTTTTGTCGCACTTAATAAACGCAAATTTATAATAGCATTTTTTTTATGTTGTTGGATTCACTTTACATGGCTAAATAATACACAATTACATGGTAAACGACAACGGCAGCGAAGGATTTACTCGTAAAAGTGGTTTGTACTGTTTTGTATTTTGATTAACACCCCGGTTTCTGAATTAACAATGTAAAGGTAGGTACTTCTCAAAGCGTACAAAACAGGTTTTCGTTTCAGATTTAAATTTCTTTGATGAACAGTCGACAGCAGTTTGACAAAACTATATACTCTGCTTTGTGAAACTTAAAAAAACATTAGTTATTAAGAACAATCAGTTGAGAATTTGTATTTTTCTCAATTCAGAGACCGGCGGATAGTCTTTTTAATATTATTTTTTAAGAACGATGTGCTTGATCTGCTCCCGCTGCCGGCACCGCTTTAGCTAGGTAAGAGAAAGAGCGCGCGTTTGGCAACCCTGATAACACGCACGCGCTCAGAGCTGAGCGATTCAGGTTCATGGGGGCGGCGTCGTACCATTCTAATGTGTCACCATCGTAGCATTCTACGTGAGGAATGGTGGTGGACCCTAGAATAATTGACCCTAGGTTCAAAAACTTCTTCTATTCGACTACCTTATTCAGATTAGTAAATAAATAAATAAACAACATCGCATCATCGCCATCAGCAGCACTTTTACGTCCCACTTCAGGGGCTCAGGTTTTAGTGGGGCTGGACCTTGCCGGATCCCGTGTCCTCTCCCCCCCCTCCGCCCCTCCCCCGGAGGGTATTCGCAGCGGGTTTTACCAAGTAGGCCAGCCTCGCTTAAGCCTTTTCAGGATGGGTACGGGGTCGGGGAGCCCTGGTTTAAGACTTAAGGTTGCATTTCCCTAGCGTTAAAAACTGCTCAGGCTTCCTTAAAGATGGTCAAGGAGGATGTGTCATGACCCTCCACGTTGGCCCAATGCGGATTGGAAGGTATTAACGTCTGCAAATAACACCACAGGGACTAACGGCTAAATGTATCTTCAGAAGCACGGAATAGCTCAAGATAATTTTATCTTGGTTACCCATCCCGTGACCGACCCTTGTTGAGCTTTACAATAACCATCGCAGGCCGTGGCGCTTATACACTACGCCACGAATTGTCAAACAACAACATCGAATACATTGAACAAATTCAAAAATGGAATGGAATGTTATTATCAATTCAAGATTGAGCGGCTGCCATTTTTTGTAGTGAATTCGAATTCGGGTTTGGATTTTTATAGAACATCTTGCAATCATATACATGATTAGCTACTCAGCTTAAAGTGATAGGCATATATTAAATTTATAGAAAAGTTGATTCGTCTTATTTTAATAGAAGAACTTAGCAGTGCTATTAATATACAAGGTATAATATAGCGTGAGAGTAAATTTACGCTATAATTGCAGCGTTAGTGAATGAATGAATGAATGATAATTTTATTTGCATCAATCAACAATAAGACACGCTACAATATACATATACACATTGAAATAATTAAATTATAAACAAAGAAATAAAATAAAAGCAAATTAAATAATTATTTAAAACATACACCGGGCCACAGGTATGCCGGGACGATGCAAAAAGGACAAAAGCTCGGCAAAATGTTTACTTAACGCAAGCACACTGCCGATTTTCAGCTTTGACCTAAGTTTGATTGATTAGCGAGGAACCAAAGATATTATGTAAGATTAATGAGTGAAATCATAATTGCATATCATTAAGTCCATATTGAATAAAATAATAATAAAAATAGTGCAATAGACTAATGTCCAAATTCATATATTACAGAGAATAAGCAAACCTATTACTTTCTAGGAGTAAATATTACTCCCGTAAAACCTCGTACTAGGTTCACCTTTGCTAAGTTTCTGTTTAATAATATGAATTGTGACTAATACAAAGTACAGTCTCAACGTGAATTTACTCCAAAACTAAACCTTGTTTAATAATAACACTGTAGAAGACTAATTTAATGCTAAAATCGTAACAACAAATTATGTCGATTACCATTGAAGCCTCCGATAACGAATATCATATCGTCCAGAAGCACCGTCGCAAAGTTACTCCGAGCACTGAACATTTCAGTCACCTCCTGCCAGTCGCCACCGCGGCTTGGGTTGAATCTTTCACCTACATGAGAAATCGCGATAGATCAATCCTAGGAATATCAATCCCTCTTATCTCTTATCTTATCTTATCCCTTTAATACGTGTCTTAACGTAAATCATCGTTGCTTTACTTACGACATTTTATTTTCATTTTCTTTTTTAACAGTGGTAAACAGTACTGTAAATAATATGCTTTAATATCAGTCCCTTGATTTTAATTTTTGTGAGTTTTCAGAGGCTTTGGAAAATTTCTACTGAAATAAACTCTTTTTAGGGGTTCGTAGGGTTAACGGGACACTTTTACCAAGACTCCGCTGTCCGTCCGTCCGTCTGTCTCCAGGCTGTATCTCATGACACAATAAATACTAAAAAACATAAAACTTTCCATCAACGACGTGTTTTTTTTCGTTTTTATGGATAATGCTATGGAACCCTGCATGCGCGTGTCTACTCGTGTAGGTACTTGGCCGTTTTTTTTTATAATCAGCAGCTTTTTGTTTTCATATAAATCAACCTAATGCGACACCTCTTTTCTGTGTTCTGTGATGCGACATAGGGAGGGAGAGATTTACAGGATATGATACATTAAGAATGGCTAGTGTAACAGTGCCATACTACATCCTACTGTTATCACTAATTAACGGTAACGTTGTAGTCAAGATGCCCAGTCATCACCAAACTGAAAGTAAGATTATACAGTTGGTAATCTCTAATCCCTACAGAGCAGAAAATCTGTACAAAATTGCTGAAATTAATTATAAGCGGCGTAAAAATAAACGACCTAAATATTGATTCCAAAATCAAACGTTGAAAGTGTACGTTTTTCATGTTTATTTTTTTTAAGTTTTTTTCATCTTTTCTTTTACAAATATGCCAAAGATATTCAGTTTATTTTTTGTTATGTAAAAGCCAAGCTACCTGTGTTGAGTCGACTGTATCCGTTGAAACCGCCAAGCGCGTACAGGCAGTCTCGGTAAGCAATGAGGCTGACACCTGACCGAGGGCTCAGCATTGACCTAATGAAGCTCCACTGTTTCGTGTCCGCGTCGAAAACCTCCGCCGAACTCAGCACTTCTTGTCCGTTGAAACCGCCCACTATGTATATCTGTGAGCGTATTTCATATAACAATAATAATCCCCATTGTGGGTGCAAATAACACTACCTATAAAGTTTATTGTTTTCCTTTTGATGACATTAATAAACCTTTTTTGGTAAAAAATTATTTTGGTATTTGCTACATCTAAAAAATAAAGCTTTATGTGTATCTTGAAAAAATGGGTTTAAGCTAAAGGGAGACAAAGACTTCTAACATAGAAGAAAATTCTAAAACCTCATGTTATAACCCTATACAAATCCAATTATTTTATTAAAGGGTAAAGGTAATATCTTTGTTGCTACAACTCTCACAATACAACAAACATTATTTAATAAGAAACAAACCTCTAAGAAATATTACCACAATATTTTGTAAGGGATTTGTGATAGATGTATATCTAAATCTATACGTAGATTTTGCATGGAAATAGTAACAAAAGATCAAAACAAACGAACCTTGCCGCTCAATGAAGCGGCACTAGCATCTGATCGCTGTTTGTTCATCGGTGTGGTCATCTCCCATTGATTTTTGTCTGGATAATATCGCTCCACAGAGGACATGCGCGTGCGTCCATTATATCCACCTAGCGCATATATCAACCCTTCTGCCAGTCAAAGAAATATAAAGATAAATACTACTGACAATATTCAAGAACACAATGGCGTATGGCTAGCATGTTCGATCAATATTTATGTTAAGTAACAGTTACGCAAAGGCCAATCACAGGATGGGTGACTAAAAATTAAATTGTTGTCTCCGGCTCTATCTGCAGCTGTTGTTGTTGCACCGTCAGTGTTATGGCCTGTTCTACCCGCTCACCATATTTCATTTTAGCCAAGAGGGCCTTTGCCCAGCGGTGGGGTAATTATAACTACATATTAAAGAAGTAATCTTACTTTGAATAACATACATATATACAAACATTGATCTGATTTGAAATGACACGGACATATTATCCATTTGAATTTTACCGCGCAATTAAGAGAATTCGTTTTGTAAACCATAAACAATTTTTTTTGTATTCCAGCTAGTTCAGTTCAGTAACCGTCGATGAAAACAATAATCATTAGCATTTTAAGTAATTTATATTTTCAAATCATTTTTAAATAGTAATGTATAAATAACATTATTTTATGGATGTCTCACCATGTACAACGACGCTAACGTAACACCTTGCTTGATACATACAGGCTCTTTCATGCCATGTATTGGCTACAGGATCGTAGCATCGTACGGTATTGAAGTGATCACTGCCATCGAACCCACCGATCATGTAAATCAAGTTGTTGAGCGTACACAGTCCGTGATATGCGCGTGGCGTTAAATCCATGTGGATAGAAAGAAACCACCTGTCAGCCCTGGAATAAATTAAAAATAAAAACTAATTATAAAATCAAAAGCTTTTACATAAAATTTAGACTGAACTGACTTCGGAATATGAGTCCTTAGTATGATATATGACACATATCGTATAATCTTACGTTTATAGAGTTCCGTAGCTAAAGAGTTAAAAAAGAAAACCCTATTACTAAGATTTTGCTGTCCATCTCTCTGTCACCAGGCTTGATAAATCGTGTTAGTAAAACAGTAGATGGTCTATTTCTATTGCCGCCATCACAAAAAATTTTGTGGTTTTCAATAATGGTACGGAACCCTTTGAGCGCAAGTCCGACTCGCACTTTACCGGATATTTTAAAATACGTTAGCCGTTGTAGCTAAATTAATTAACTCGAGCAATGCTGTGTACATAACATGTATTAGAAGAAACAGTAATAATGTACGGTTAGTGGCAATCCTAACTAGCTTTCCGCCAGCGGTTTCGCCCGTGTGGTCCGCTGGTACCTTACTCATAGATCTAAACTCCCCTCCCGCACGCGTACCTCCGCCTTGGTAACGCTCACTACGCAACGGGCCGTGCAGCAGAAATCGTAATATTATAATTTCGCCATAACTTCAAAACCAAACGTCCAATTTTAATAATTCAAAGACCAACTATTATCTACATAAACTGTACATAGTGATAAAATATTATTTATACAAGATTAATATTTTGACAAGGATTAATAGCATGAATAAACACGTTAAATGTAATCCAAAAAAAAATCAAGATTTTTAGATAAAAAAAAATGGTTGTTGTGCCTCATTCCACATAGATACCTAGGTGTTTTTATACCTTGTGTCCGTAAAACCAAAATACCTTACGGAACCCTATTTTTTCCAAAATAAAATATAGCGTTACTCGTGGATTCGAATGGTGAAAGAATTTTTAAAATCGGTCCAGCAGTTTTTGAGCCTATTCATTACAATTAAACAAACAAACAAAGTTTTCCTCTTTATAATATTAGTGTAGATGTAGATGAAAGTACATATTTTTTAATATAGTTAACTCTCCCACCGCAAATAAGAGTATTCAATGAGTAAATGGATGACGCCATATTTAAAATTGAAATCGGATAAAAATTTTCCAACCTTGTGTCATAAGTTTCTACAAAACTTGTTGGACTTCCTGCACTCCATCCTCCCACCGCAAAAAGTATCTCGTATGGTATTCGTGGCCTTGCTAGCGGATCATTGAGGTCAGCTTCTGTTCCAGGTCTTGAATCTAGTAAAGTATGAAACACCACGGCTGGATATAAGGCTTCCTGAGTGTTCTGGAAAATATCTTATATAATTAGTAAACAATTTCCTTAAACGTTGGCTCCAAAACTATGTTAAGCAAATAAACGTATACTCAAACTAACCGAATATATACAGTAACTTACCGAATCATCAACTACAGGCTGCCATTGTAGTATTTTTGATTTAAAATATTTATAACTTATATGACCAAACCGCACGCAAGATAATAGCGAAGGTATATATCTCTTCCTGTTTTCGATATCGTATTCTACCCAGGTTTTTACAGCTTGGAATACTATTTCTTCATTACGGACATTTAATTCGTCATCCCTTAGAATGTCCTCCAGTTCATCAAATGTAAGAGATTTAAATTCATTACATTCCTTAAGAATCCTGCTAAAGTTCTGTCTTATATATAACTTTCCTTTCTTTTCCAACTCTCCACAGAAATAATACCTTGCGAACTTGAAAATACCAAGACAATTATGTGGTCTTAATTCTTGCAAAAGATACTGGCAACACAGTTGGATGACTCCGACAACATCGAATTGATCAGCATATGGCAGCAGATATTCCACGTTTTCTGCAGTTACTATGCATGTTCCCGTATAAGCGTAATCAAGTATCAAATTCATATAATAACTGGGAACATCAACAAATATCTCTTTCTCTTCTGGCTCTCCTTTTCTTAATGAATTTATAAATATAGCTTTAAAATATGGACTTACGGCAGATAATATAGCCCGATGCACGCGAATAGATTTCATGTCCCTACAAACGATCGTACCATCGCAAAGTTGACCGTTTTGTCGCAACTCATTCCATATTGACGGAAACTCTACTACCGAATAATTTTCAGGGAGGCATACACATTTTCGTTTTCGAACTATAGTCTTCTTTTTGGTTAATCGTGGTTTAGCAGATGAAGGCGCACGAACAGAATTTTTAGTTTTGGATAATTTTCGATGTTTCGTATTAAATTCCATGCCTTTCGAAAAAACGGCGGTCGAAACTTGATATCTGTCGCGATGACATATTTTGAGACAAATAATTTCATTTGTTTTAATCGTTAATTTTTAAATGCTGAGCCAACATGTCATAAATAAAAAAACCTGCCTGTAACTAAGTATATGCTTTTTGAGCTATAGTACGTTTAATCTGTGATACGATAGTACTAATTTTGGTCTTTGGTCTACAATGTTTATTACAGATATTATATACTATTGCAGGAGAGTTTATAACCGTTGCACAAATTTTAATATTGTGTTCGGAAGCTACTGTTAATTAAAGACACTTTTTCTGTCTATTGAAGTTAGAGAAGAATAAAAAAATTGATTCGATTCTATTAAAAAAAAGAAACAATGTCTTCTAAGTATGGACATAAGGTATGCAGTCTCCGTGCAGTCAGGTTACCAAAATATGTAATTTTTTTTGCAATTGATTTTGATCTCTACTCTTAATGTATTAAGGTTTAAAATTAAGTGAATAAATTTGATAGTTCTGTATAATTTGACGTGTGGTTAACTGAACATATGCACAAATAAAGAAAAAAATATGATTTACTACGTTACCACACAGAATATGAACCACCACAATTTTTCCCTTTCTTTGTAACCAGGTGATATAATTCCATTCAAAGAAAGCCATCCATATGTCTTTCCTACGCTAGCAGATAGAAGTCATGTGTGTTTAAAAAACCGGTCAAGTGCGAGTCAGTCAAACGCACAATGGGTCTCGTAAATTAAAGACAATTAAAGCCATTATCAATAAAAACGCAAAAAAGTCATGGTGGTTGCATGGGAGACACCGTAATATTTATTTTATTCGACTGTCTTAAAAATACAGCTTGATGACAGACGGAAGAACAGCGGAATTTTAACCAATTGGGTACGGATTCTCAAAGCACAAGTGATAATGAGGGAATATTAAAAACAGAGATATCATAAAAATGTAAATATCATAACATAGAATGATGTTTTTTACGATATGATTTACAAGAAACTTTAGATCAATGCATCAAAAAATAATAAAAGAAAGCTCATATAAATAGGCTACATAAAAGTGCTGAAATATATTATAACTCAATTTTCGAAGTTGAATGTAGTTTTATTAGGTGAGAAAGAAAATTGAAGGCCATTCCATACATTATTTTACCTGTGTAGTTTGAGATTCTACGTTTGGCGTAAAACAAAAAATTTAGATATTTTTTTAAATTACATTTCAGTAACATTTCATAAATTATATATATTATTAAGGACCTTCTGATTTGTTTGGTCACTAGAATAATAGTAAGTATGTATATAGAAATGCATGTTTATTGTATTATCTGTAAATGCGCAGAATCACAGACTAATAAATAAGAGATACTACGCGCAAAATGAGGAGGTATTTAAAAAAACGAAAGCACTAAAAAAGCACTTGATAGAAATAACCAATTTATCATTAGAATATTGGCTTTAATCAACATAAAAATATTAGTTACATTAGACATATACTGAATTCATATTGACAAAGTCAAATGAACAATAGACAACATATTAATACTACATTCACCCCTCCCATGTTATTTAGTTTCTAACAAAATCCTTAAGATATTCAGGCATCTTCTTATCTCGTGACGACCGACGCAAAACCTCGGTACCTTCTTCTTGAGTGCCAGATGGAGAGGCAGTAGCGTCAGTCTCTCTAGGAAAACTATCTGATACATCACCTGTAACAACAGGTACATCTGCAGCATCGACTTCCTCATCAGAATCATAGTCCTCTGTCGGTAGTTGGGCTAATTGTCTATTTGAAACCGTGGTTTCACGTCCATCAGACAAGCGAACATGTGAATAATGAGGATTTCCATGAAGTAATTCTACTTCTTCTACGGCAGGATCAAATTTTGATGTTTTAACGTTCTTTTTCATTAGTACTGGACCGGGAATCAATAACCATGAAGGTATAGTATCCCCTGTCGGTGATCGACGTGTATGGCGAAATAGACGCTCATGTGGTGTTTCATTGGTAGCTGTGCACAGGAGTGATCGTATAGAATGCAAGGCGACGTTTAATACTTGTTCCCAACATGAACTATCTAAACCATTTGACTTAAGACTGAGTTGAATAGTTTTCCAAAGCGTCCCATTCAAGCGTTCCACCTGTCCGTTTCCCTGAGGATTGTATGGAGTAGTACGGCTTGAGGCAACACCATAGGTTGTTAGAAATTGTTTCATTTCATCCGATGCAAAGGCCGTTCCTCTATCTGAATGAATATAAGCGGGTGCTCCAAAAGTAAGGAATAAATCTTTAAGACATTTAATGACAGATTGTGAAGATAAATCAGGACATGGATAGGCAAACGGAAATCTTGAATATTCGTCAATTATCGTGAGTATATATTTGTTACGAGAAATCGTGGGCAAAGGACCCTTAAAATCAATACTGAGACGTTGAAAAGGCTCTGTAGCTTTAATTAAATGACTATGTGCATTATTATATCGCGGCTTAATTTCTGCACATATAGGACATGACGCCGTAATAGATTTTACGTCATTAATCGAGTATGGTAAATTCTTTGTTCTAATCCAATGCCACATTCTTACCACACCTGGATGGCACAATAATTTATGTAAGTCATATAACTTGTTAGTACTAAGGCTAGCGCAAACTCTAGACAATGTATCGGCGGAAACGTTTTCTTTGCCCGGCCGATATACTATATCATACTTAAAGCAAGACAATTCTAGCCGCCATCTTTCAATTTTCTCATTTTTGATCTTGCTGTTATGTCTCTGATTTAACATAAAAGATACTGATCTTTGATCTGTCACTAGTAAAAAATGTCTGCCAACTAGAAAATGACGCCATTTTCGTAAAGACTCAACGATAGCATAGGCTTCTTTTTCAATAGAAGAATGCTTTTTCTCGGCGTCATTTAATGATCGTGAAAAAAATGCCACTGGCCTTTCATTTTGAGACAAGGTTCCAGCAATAGCGTATTCTGATGCATCGGTTTCTATCGTTAAGAGATCAGTTTCGTTTATACTTATCAATGCTGCCTTAGCGATATCTCTTTTAAGTTGTTGAAAACTGTCACTTAGCTCCGTATTGAGTGGTAATTTTGCTCGTACGAGTGGTTGAATTTTAGCTGAAAAGTTAGGCACCCATTTTGAGTAATGAGCAAACATTCCAAGTGCTCTCTTTAAGGAAGCAGTATTATTAGGTAAAGGTAAATCCATTAATGGCTTTAGACGACTTTTGTCTGGTGTAATTATGTTATTACTAATTGTATATCCTAATAGATTAATAGTTTCACTTGCAAAAGTACACTTATCTTTATTAAGAGTTAGATTATATTTAGCAACCGCTTCCATGAATTTTGATAAGTTCTCATCATGATCTTCTTTTGTTTTCCCACAAACTGTAACGTCATCTAAATAAGCATACGTCCCCTTTAGCTTCTCTTTTTGTATGACGTACTCTAAAGTTCGTTGAAAGGCTGCTACTCCATTAGTGACGCCAAACGGAATGCGAGTAAATTGATATAAGTTCCTGCAAGCTTCAAACGCTGTAAATGGTCGTTCTTTCTCTAATATTGGAACTTGGTGGTAAGCAGATTTTAAATCAATTTGACTAAAATAGTTATATCTTGACACTTTAGATATTATTGAATCAATTTTTGGTAAAGGAAAGGCATCTAATTCAGTATAACGATTTATGGTTCGGGAATAATCTACCACCATTCTCCTACGATGTGTAGTTCCACCCGTTACTAGAACTTGAGCTCTCCATGGTGATACGCTTGGTTCAATAACTCCATCTTTCAGCAATTTTTCAATTTCATCTTTAATAAAATTTTGGTCATTTTCAGAAAAAGTTTTCGATTTAATTGCAACAGGAATTAATTCGGACGAAAGGTTAGAGAATATAGTAGCTGGAGGTACTGAAGCCTGCATTACATTGCATATTTGAAGTGGTTCTCTGTCTCCATCAAATTTGAATTCTAAAGATCTGTGATGTTTTAAAATATCATGCCCAATAATAACATCTGCACATAGGTTATTTATTATAAGCAATGGATGGCGCGTGTAACTATGTTCATTCAATTTTATTGTAGCATGACAAAGTCCGTTAACGTATGACATCTGATTCAATGATGCGAATGATACTGCTTGGGTTACTCTTTTCATTTTAATATTCATAGATTTTACAAGCTCTGCGTTGATAAAACTACATGAACTTCCGGTATCAATAAGAGCATCAGCTCGGAGATCATTTATTGTGACTGGAATTGTTGCTTTTATCAGATTACCCGGAAATGCAGCCGAAATACATTCAGTGCCGTCATTTGTTTCTTCTATGTGACTATCCTGGTGTATTATTGCGTTCGAAAAACTTGTATTTTGCTTAGCAGAGCGACAAACATTAGCAAAGTGGCCTTTTCTGGAGCATAATTGACAATTGACATTATAAGCTGGACACTTTACTCGCTGGTGAATACTCTCCGATCCACAGAAAAAACACCTCCTTTTCCGTCGCGTAGCAATGGCTAAATTCTCATTCGACGATGTTGAATAAGGTATTTCACTGACAGCATTGATTTGAGTCTTTAAAACTGAGCTTTCGGTAATTGCATTATTATCTTTCTCAGCGGATTCAAGTGTTACGGCCTGCTTCACAGCATCATCTAATGATAGAGTTTTGTTCTCTAAAAGTCGTTGACGAATCTGTTTTGAACCTATCCCCGATATAAAGGCATCTCGTATATATTCTTGTCTATATTCTTCTGCTGTAACACTTTTGAAGGTACATTCATGAGCTAAATTTTTTAACATTTGTATATATTCAGCTATCGATTCACCTGTCAGTTGTTTTCTTGTGGAAAGTACATGACGAGAGAATATTTCGTTTTTAGGTTTTATATACGCATCATTTAATAATTTTATAGCATCTTCAAACGTAATACAATCTCTTATTATGGAAAATATTGTAGGTGCCAAATGATTAATTAGCAAACGTAATTTCAACTCAGTAGAAATATGAGGACCTTCTTCGTTTAAAAAGTTAGTAAACGTAGCTAACCAATGGTTCCATTTGAGATCGGCCATCACAGAATTCGGTTCAGATTCAAATCTTTCCGGTCGGAGATAGCGAGACATATTTGACATTTGTTTTGATATTTCTTCCGTAGAACTTTCAGGTTTCTCCTTCGACATTTTTATCAGCTTTCTTTATGTTGATTAAATTGATAGAAATAACCAATTTATCATTAGAATATTGGCTTTAATCAACATAAAAATATTAGTTACATTAGACATATACTGAATTCATATTGACAAAGTCAAATGAACAATAGACAACATATTAATACTACAGCACTATCACTAGATGGCGATTCTAGCAAAAATTGATTTTTGCAGGAAACGAATGGACAAAAGTCAGTCATTTCCGTTTCTTTTAACTAACATATTAAAAAACTGAAACATGAAAAGTTCGAAACTTAGATATCAATACAAATACTAAAAAGTACAAATAGAATATAGTTGTTTATTGAGTTTTGAAAACTAATTTACTTTTAAACATGAAAGAAAACCGTAAGGTTGTCATGGAGATATCAAGAACGTACTGCATCGACATCTAGTGTGATTTCGGGAACAATTTTTTTTTTTAAATACTTCCTCATTAAAGCAATGATTCACATAAAAAAGATCTATTTTAGAACTAGCGACATTTTGTCAGAAAATGTTGACAGTTACCTGCTCAATTATACAAGTTCCAGGGCCATAATATATCAGAACCACGAAAAAAAAATTAGACTGTCAAGTGATTTATCGTCTATAGTCTCTTTTTCTTCCGGTTGTCAAGATGGTGAGTTTTCTGAGCAAAAATACAGAAAAATCTATAAAAATCTGATCAAAGATGAAGTGAAGTGAAAGTGTAATATAAAATATCAAATACAGATTAGTTATAGAATGTGTTGTTTTGTTTATTTCAGGGTATCGACATCAATCATAAACACGACAGGAAAGTTAGGCGTACTGAAGTGAAATCTCAGGATGTTTACCTGAGACTGCTTGTAAAAGTAAGTTTGACTGGAACTGTTTATCACTGCGTAGCGTATAATTTTAAATCATATATTGAGTAATTTTCTAATTTGTGTTTATTTTGACAAGTGCTTGATTTATAACCTATGTTTTATATTGTTGATAGTTGTACAGATACTTGGCCAGGCGTACAAATGCCAAGTTCAATCAGATCGTCCTGCGGCGTCTGTTTATGAGCCGCATCAACCGGCCACCAATCTCCCTATCACGTCTTGCTCGTCACATGAAGAAACCTACACGTGAGGGACTCATTGCTGTGGTAGTTGGAACAGTGACAAATGATGTTAGGTTGTACACTGTACCTAAAATGACAGTCGCTGCTCTCCACGTCACAGAGAAGGCGCGTGCCCGCATCTTGGCTGCTGGTGGTATGTTGATTTCATATGTTTCATTTTATTGTTTTCTATTAGTCATAGTATTACTACAAGCTATTAATCGAGTGGAAAGTATCAAGCTGAAACTGTTCTCAGTGGACATGCGCTTAATATGTCCTGGAATGGATTGAATATGAATGATCATTCTGGACATGGTTCTGTTAACATGTCTGCGATCTGTAAAATATGTATGTGGTATTAAACAGTTTTAGTTACCATATATACTCCCCCCCAAAAGCTTCACCAATTTTCATATTTTGTATATATCAAGATCAAGTTAAAAAACATTTATCTAAATATCAATGGATTATCTACTTTATTGAATCTAAAATCATATCATTGAATCTAAAATCATATCATTGTATTCATACAGAAAGCACATTCATGTTTATTATTGTACACGTCTCTCTCATACTCTTTTTCTTTTTTTAAATATATTTCATGTATATCTATAAAATAAAAGACTTAATCTCATTTGTCTCATTTTCTTAATATATTGAGGTTTGCTTCTTAATGTTTTTCTGAACCATTATCTATAGGTTATATATTTTATATTGGTTATATATTATTTTTATAGAGAGATTTTGTCTCTTCCTAAGCTATTCATAAAAGTTTGCAGCTTTGTTAAGACAAATGAACAACAATTAGGATAGACCTACCATTTCATAAGGTGAAACTGTCTGAGTGTAAAACAACAGTTATATCTAATATCTTAAACATGTGTACATACAAACTACATAATGCTTGAAAATCATAAGTTCTAATAACATCACTGTTATTTTATTAAATTTTGTCAGGGATAGTGCAATACAAACTAATATTAATGAGATCTATTTCAAAAATCTAATCTTAAAACTTAATTGAATACAAGTCCCAAATTGTGTGTTCTTTAATTTCAGGAGAAATCTTGACATTTGACCAGCTTGCCCTTCGTGCTCCCACCGGCCGAAAAACTGTGTTGGTGCAAGGACAGCGCAATGCTCGGGAGGCAGTTCGCCACTTCGGTCCGGCCCCGGGAGCTCCGCGCTCACATACTAAGCCTTACGTACGGTCCAAGGGACATGAGCGTTCTAGGGCGAGCCGTCGCTCTAATGTGTAATCTTTAATATAAGGACTGCAAATATAAATGTGTTTTTTTTCTTTTAAGATCATTATTTTATCTTTAGAGAAATGGAAAATTAAAAATATGTATGCTAAAATTGCTTGATGTTTTAAAAGAACTGAGCTTTTGAATTACTAGTATGTTCTAGAACTTTTGGCACTGCTGAGCTGACCTCAGCTTATCCCAAAATATTTACTTTAGTCACCGCCAAGTCGAAAAGTCTAGGGTGTCAGGCTGGCAGCACTACCCTCTTCGATTTTGAAATGAATTATTAATCTACTTAGTCCCATATATATCATTCCGTTTTTGAACGGCAAAGTTAACGTAGGTAGTTTCGAAGATAATAGTCTGCTAGACTCGTTTGTTGAAACTATAGGAAGATTCTAAAAACTTAGTTAAGCATTGATTTATTTATCAGTCCGTTATTGAACGGCAAAGTTAACGTAGGTAGTTTCGATGATAATAGTCTGCTAGACTCGTTTGTGTAGCTATAGGAAGATCCTAAAACTGAGGTAAGCATTGATTTATTTATCAGTCATATCATACCCTCTGTTCCACAAACGTTCATTAAAATTTACATTAGTTTATAGTTTCATTTAGGTTGGTCTCGTAGATTCGTATGTCAGGCTAGCAGCACTACCTCTTGATTTTCAAATGAATTTACTCATCTAGTCCCTTACGAACTGAGGCACAAATGAAAAAGTTTCGGAGATAAGTCTGTGGCTGAGTCGACGTCGGTCTGGCAGCGCCACCACTAGAAGTTTTTTGAAATTCATTATAAGCATGTAGTTCAGGTTGTCTTTTAATTCTTTATTTATCAGTCTGAGACCTAGTGGCAACTAATAGTCGTCATAATTTCATTTTGAAATCCGAAAAGGTGGAGCTGCTACATTAACTAATGACTGAGCACACAAAAGTAAGACATTTTGGAAATATCACAGATTTATTTATACAATCTTCACATTCTTAAAATAAATATTATGTACAGAAGGCATCGATCCAGAATCGAACCAATATATCATCATGAGGTGTTATGCCAAACACCTTTTTCAAGTTCACCACAGCATCTGATCTTGGTCCTGATGCATCTATTCCTGATTTTACTGCTTTCACGATCCTAAAACAAATATCATTATTATTCACTACATCAATACACAAAATTAAATGCTCTGACCAAACATTCAAAGAAAAACTACAAACAATCATAAGCTGTTTATGTATAATTAATCACTTACCCTAGCCATTCTAATGTTAATGATTTAACATGTTGATGAAGTACTGCA
The DNA here is from genome assembly GCA_918026875.4 of Diatraea saccharalis. Taxonomy (NCBI): domain Eukaryota; kingdom Metazoa; phylum Arthropoda; class Insecta; order Lepidoptera; family Crambidae; genus Diatraea; species Diatraea saccharalis. Next base: position 13,231,156 of record OU893337.1, read on the forward strand.
TCATTGAATTTTGGATTACTTATGGCATACTCTATTCTGCCCATTAAAGTAGGACCTACAATTATAAAATAAATTTAATGGAATTTGTAAATTTTAATGTTCACAATTTGATTAAATTGAATCAAACACTGAATACAGCAAAAACACGAAAATTTATGGAAACCCAAAAAGAAAAGATCCTGGCAATTAGATTGAGTGGAGACTTACATTTATTAGGTACTACACCAGACCATGTGCAACTAAAGCTATTTTGTGTTCGTTCCAAAATACAAATGTTATCAACAGGAATTGGTTTGCAATTATCATCACCCACTGAAACATTTGGATAATTTTGATTTGTAGGTGTTAATCTCTTCAATGCATTGATAATAGTATCTTTTTCAGCTGTATTTGGTCTTATAAAAATCTAAAAGAAGATAATTTTATATTTATATGAGAAACAGTAATCTTAACATTATAATATAAACTTTGGCCATCTAATAATAAAACAAGAGCTAACTTTAGTACCAGGTTTAAACCATAATCCAATGAAATTAAGTCAACATGTCTCAATTTGATGTTTTCTCTTCTGTCATTGTCAATTTGTTTTTGGTGGCTGGTTGGATTAACCAAGTAGTAACTTTTATCATCTTTTTATAACAAGATAAGTATTAATAAAAGAAATGATCTTACATCAACTCCTGTAAGTGTGCAGTACAGCAAAATCCTAAAAACAGATTTTGATAACATATTTTCCAAAGCTCTTAAGGTCATGCATTCATTATCACACAGCACGTCACATGCATTGGTACTGAAAATTGTATTCTTGACCATTTGTGGATTAAGTCTCTTGAGCATATTATCACTTGTGTGTAGAGTCTCTGAGTATGTTAAGGCTCCTGCTTTTAACATCCAAGTGAAATGTGTGTGTAATCTCTTAAATACATCTTCATCACCTATCAATTAAAATGCAATATTAGATCTTTACATATTCATATTACATAAGTTTATTATGAATGAGATTATTTTCATGGAGGATATATTTCTATGCAAAACAAATTACCTGTTAGTTGTTTGAGAGACCTCGATTGTCCAAAATCATTTCGGCCAGTTCTTAGTCTTAGTGCTCTTTGTGTACATACTTTTTGTTCCTTGTCATATACAATTTCAGCAGACTGTTGCAATTCCTTTGCTATTTTCTGGTATAATTAAAAATAATGATATTACATTAATGCAATAATTTAGTGTAGTGTAGTCTGGCTATAACTGACAAAAGATTAATAAAGATGTGATTACCTGCATGTGTTCAGATAAAACCGGTGTAATATTGAGTAATAACATCTTATCCTTCATAAGTACTACAATGGAGAACCAGCGTTTCAAACCACGTGCTCTTGTATCCTTGATCTGGAAATTGAGGCTTAGCACATGACCTTGTGTATCACTAAAGTATACAATTCCACCTTCTTTGCTCCAACTAACCTGAAAATTTAAAGCTATTTATTTCGATAAAATAAGGTAACATACAGTACTTATCTATTATTATTCTGTCTTAATAATTCAAACGATATTAATATTTATATTAGACACCCTTTATTTGGCTCCAATTAACATTTGACAAAAATAGTCTCATTTTAGAAATAAAATGCAAAATTAATCATACTTCACAAGTGATACTCCTTATAGCAGCTTGTCTTAAGAACGCAGTGACATCAGTATTTAATACAGATTCTCTGCTACAGAAAATGGTACCGTCGTCATCTTTCGACACCAGTATTGTTTCTGGACCAAGGGAAGTGCATCCCGTACATTCTACTGAAGGCTTTGAATATTCTTTTGTGTGATTTTCGTTATCCGTTGTAAATGTACAAAATAGAGGACGAGGGCCATGGGCTTCGCAAAAATGACACAGGCCGATAACAGCATTCATCTGTCCAGTATCACAATAATTGAGGTTTATAGGAAAAATTAACTCAAAAGTCACACTTAAATTAATGTTCGTTGACAAAAACAGGCAAAGGAAAACGGTTAGACCATGGTTAGACCCAAAAAAATGACCCGTCTTATTTTGACAGAAAACAGCTGACTGCATAGACTAATATTGTATATAGGGTAGCTGCCTGCCTGAACTGACCAAAGAGAAAGACTTGTATAAAATTATCGATATTTTTTAAACGATCAATTGATATTTTTCAATTCCGTTTGAATGATAATGAAATCAGTCGATTAATTTTAATAATTTAGTATATAAAATGACCTAAAAATAATTTGCGAGATTGTAACGGTTTATATTTTATAAAACGTATACATTTATTTTACTATAAAATTTGTTGTCCGAAGATTGACAAACCAATAATTTTCTATATAGATAAACGGCGAAGGGTTTGACAACATGTCTTGCTCGCAGCTAATGTTCTCCGCGTCGCAGGCGCAATCCAGTTTTATGAAAGGTACAAAACCTGTGAACGCGCTCCTTGTGATACATTTCAACCGAAGGCAGCGTAACCTCAACATATAGTCTTTCAATATTCTTTCGCGGCTGCTGTAGCCGCGAACGTAAAATTAATGTTTTAATCATTATATTTTATTAATTAACTTTATCGAAGTGATATCCCCGTATTGGGTAAGTGTTGCATATTTTCTAATCAGTTTAGCCTTTTTTTTTTGTCTAAATTTTATATTGTGTTTCTCAACAATATATTGTATCTTTATGTAATTTCTTTTTATTAACGGGCGTGTTTTAGTCCCATCTGAACGCCTTGCAAATTATTTACCTAGTCAAATCTAGAATGATCTTTTGGGTGTGGCATTTCAAAATACCCACTTATTACTTTTATTTAACGAGAAATGCACACCACTTTTTATTTGCTTAATTATCTTGCCTGTTTGTCTGCTTCATCACTGATCAATACCCATGACATTATTCCATCTGTTCCTGCTTTTTACCTCGCACCGCCTGAAGACCAGTGATGTCGCAGCCAACCTGATGGCCGTGACAATATTTTTAATTTCATTTAGGGTTCCTTCCCACCCCTGGGAAGCTTCAAGATGATCATCAATTTTACCTAACATCTGTGTGCTGAAGCGCTGGCTTCGGACCAAAAATATTCTGTTTGAAATTCTGTTGAATATCAACAAGACATACCTTTAAATAAAACCGTAGCAGAAGTTACTGGGCTATCGGAAAAGACTGTATCTAGAACATGTACATGTACAGCAAGGGAAATTATTGAAAGACAACGAAAGATTCACCTCACCGAGAAAACCGAAACGAGTTCGCAGAAAAAGAGTGGAAATAGACGATTTCACAAAAGGAGTGGTAAGAAGAAAAGTGACTCAGTTTTACACAATTGAAAAAATATACCTACTCTGAAAACTTTGAATGCTGTACTTAGACAAGAGAATATATTACACTGCGGCAGGGAATATTTAAGGCTGTTATTACATGATCTTGGTTTTAAATTTAAGAAGTGCGGTTCTAAAAGGAAACTTCTTATTGAACAGCCAAATATAACATCGTGGAGGTGGAAATACCTAAAGACTATTAAAAAATATCGTAGAGAAGGACGACATATTTTATATCTTGACGAAACTTATGTAAATGCGTCTCATAACGTTTCAAAATGCTGGCAATCAAAGGATGTACATGGCGTGCTATCTCATATCGGTAAAGGGAACCGTTTGATCATCGTTCATTGCGGAGGTCAAACTGGATTTGTAGACGGAGCACTTGTGATATTTAAATCCAAATGTAAAACAGGTGATTATCATGATTCTATGAATTTCGTTAATTTCAGTAAATGGATAAATGAAAAGCTAATGCCTAATATACCACCAAATTCTATCATCGTTATGGATAACGCAGCTTACCATTCGGTTCGAGAAGAGAAAAAGCCGACTATGGCTTCTACCAAGGCAGTTATGCAAACATGGTTACGACGACAAGGCGTGGCTTTTGATGATGAGCTTAGAAAGGATGACTTATTTAAATTAATTAAAAATACAGAAACGGAAGATATTTATAAAATTGACGAGTTGTTGAAGAGAAACGGACATGAAGTGTTGCGTTTGCCTCCATACCACCCAGACCTGAACCCTATTGAGATGGTCTGGGGTGATATTAAGGGACAATTAGCACAAAAAAGTGTCGACTCAAATTTGGACCAAAAAAAATTACATTAGAGGGATTATTTGCTGAATATTCCAAAGAGAAGTGGGAGCATTGTGTTAACCACGTAATTAAAATCGAGGACGAGTACTGTAAACATGACGGACTTCAAGATGATGCTGTTGATTTTATTATTAACACTCAGGACGACTCTGATGATTCTGATGACGGCAGCTTTGAAAGTGAAGAATCAAGTTCCACTGATATTGATATGGACATAAGTGATTGATTTATAATTTTGATAATTCTTGTATTTAATAAATAGTACAAAAGTTTATTATTAAATATTTTATTTATTTACCTACACAAGTTACATTTTCTTTCTTTTAAATTTTATGTAATCATCAATTGATTTTCAAATAAAAAAATCACAATTTGTTCACCGTTATGATATGTGACGTCATAGTGGATTATGACGTCACATATCTTAGGATCTGTCTAGTGTGCATTTCGTCTCATGCGCGCGCGCCTGCCGCCCGCCTCTCTCTCGGTCCCCTTTGTCGTCATACCCCGCGCCCCTGTACCGCGCGGGCGAGGACTCATTTAAACGGTCATACTATAGCTATTGCGAACGGTAGACTAGGGCCATATAAAATTGTACCTAATCTATATACTGATCCACGTTGCGGGATTCCCGTCGAACCCTAACCCTGAGATCTCATGTCTCCCTACTTTTTGGGTAGTAAACGTTTATTATAATTTTTTTTTTGGTTTTATTACCCATCTGTTAACGCTCTTACGGGCCCTAAACCCACCAACAACAATAACTAACTAATAAACCTTTTTTTTAAGTGTTACAAGATTTTTAATGACTTTAATGTGCAGATTGCCAAAAAAGAAGAAAAAGAAAATTATAATCAGAAGTTTAAAAGAAAGATTAAACCCAATATTTAAAGCCTGTGGATGAAGCAGAAGTCTTTAAAATTATTATGTCACTTAAAAATGATCCGCCCCCTGATTTTCTAATTTTAAATCTATTGCAATCGCTTTCAGTTTGAAAGGTGTTGCACAACCATTGCTGCATAATACAAATACTTTTTTTCAACTGCCTTCAGAAACAAGCCGATGTTCCAAAACTCTCATCGTACCTAGCATAAGTGACGTATAGCTTCAAAGAGAGCTGCCCTACACTGCGCCGCTCCAATTAGGAAAAAACGGACAAGTGCACAAGCTACTCATCCGTGTTTTTCATGTCATTCCGGACCGGAAAAAATCGGACCGCCGGACCTGAAAATTAAGTGTAGTGCACATGCGCCCTAAGGCTTACGAGTTCGATGAGATTGTGACTAGCGATGGAAAAATGCGTTTTGGGCGAAGTGGATGTTTTCCCGATAAGCGCCCATAAATTCCCGCTCACTGAAAAAAAATATAAATGCCCATTATATTTTTTTTCAAAATTTATTTGTAATTTAAACGAAATATAAACTAATTTACTAAGTTGTGTTTTGTTGTTAAAGATACATTACGAGTAGAAAAAATACATAAATCTATACAATATTTTTTATCAAATAACTGATTTTTTATTTTTCTTAGCATTAACTATGAAAGATTGGTTAATGATCTTTAGACAGTAGAGTTATTTGTGGAGAAAACACTACGAGAGGTTTACGGAAATTCAATCCCGAGGGGGTGGAATAAGCATTAAAAGTTTGTATGAAAGTATCAGTTTTTAACCGCTTCAAAAAAAGAGGTTCTGAGATTGACCTGTATGTATGTAGGTTTGTTCGCGATTATCTCGCGTTTGGCTGAACCGATTTTGATGCGCTGTGAGGTTATGTCAGACTCCTACTGACTAAACACTGCCTTGGGCAGTTGGTTGCCTGCTCGCAAGGGGGGGGGGGCGACGACGATGACGACGACAGGAGCGGATCTGCCTGCTGGGCGTCCAGGAGTCCAGTCCAAGTAAGGGTTGGTGTGGGCGAATACGGTAGAGGTACGAGACGTATGCAGACTTTGTAAAGCATCCGCCTATTTTTAAGGGCCATTTTACTATGTCGGCCCAGCATAGGGCCGAGTCGAAATAGATAACGTCGGGCGGTTTAAGTGACTCTATTTACGTGGTGGACAAGAGCTTTTGGGTCATACCTTTTTTCATTAGATTGATTGTTAACTTCGAAATATTTAAACTTGTTTTTATCTATTTATGTTAAACCTCATTCAAAATCTGTTTAACATAAATAGATCTTATGAGAAAAAATAATGATCGGAGGCAAGCTACAGTTACATTATGTAGTAATTAGAAATTTAAAAAAATATACTCAACTTATTCATAACTCATTTATTCAACTGTACACTGATTCACAGTTTATCTTTCATGGAACATCACAAGCACAGTTAACATTAGACCACCTAAGTTATTAACTTAACTGTGCAGTTATTATCAGTCGCACAGAGCTAAAAATTGCGCTATAATCAGTAAATACATTAGCAAATATGCATCGCCCATAGTTTTAATTGAACGAAAACAAATCTTACAGTATGTTCGGTAACAGTTTACAACACGATTCCAGAACTCGAAGTTAGAAGTAAACGCGTGGTGTATAAAATAAATTAATTTAATTATAAACAAATAACATACTGTGCCTATCGAAAAAAAATGTCTAAAAAACGTTTTGTTTATTCTACAATTTTTGATGGCTGCGTTTATTTCTTAGAAACGGGTTTGTAGGCTAATTTTCTCGACTTGAGCGTCGCCCACTTGTGTCGTTTGAAGTAGTATACGACGGCTGACAGCAAGGAGAACATGCCGATGACCTTGATCATCATCAGTCGTCTGTCGTCCAGCTCTGGTTCCGAGCACCATCGGAGAAAAGTGGCCACGTCCTTGGCCAACTGAGATGCCGTCGGCGGCGTGCCGTCGCTGTACTCAGCCGCCTGTCGATTTATTTATTTAGTTACTACACGTTGTCTTAGTCTGTCTTTAAATAAAGCAAGAAAAAAAACCAGGCCAAATGAGAGTCGCAGTCGCGCACGCAGGACTCACTTGAATATTGGTTTTACTATATTTTTTAGTATTTCTTTATTTCGGCAACAGAAATACATTATCTGTAAGGATTTGAACTAACCATCACAGTAGATGTGATACCTTTTGGTGACAGCAAAAAAATCATGTTTGTTGTATGGGAGCCCCCTTAAATATTTATTTCATTTTGATTTTTAATATTGGTGTTGAAGCAACAACAAAATACTTTCTACTAACTTTCATGGTTTATGAGATTACAGCCCGGTGACAGACAAACAGCGAAATCATAGTAGTTTTACCTTTTCGGTACGGAATCCGCAGGGGATTAAGTGTGAAAATATACTTTTTTTTAGGTTGGATGTCTATGTCTATGTTTCATTGAAAACATTGACTCAAGGAGACATCCTTGAGTCAATGTTTTCAATGAAACCGACTTATAACATGGACCTAGTTAATTAATCAGTCGCCAACGGAAGAAGTTGCAGTTACAGACAAGTCACAAAAGCATGTTTTAGTGTTGCCGATGTACATTATAATCAGGGAAAAGTCCGCTCCTATTCATACCTCATTTAAAAGACATTTCTAAGATATTCTTGTGTTAAACGGTAAAATAAATATGGTGGTATAATAATTATTCTTTCCATAGTAGAGTCGTACCTCGTCAAAGAGTGATTGTGCCATAGAAATGGCTCCTCCTGGGAAGTAAGGATTGTAATTCTGTCCTTCTCGCAGTGTAACGCCAGCGGGTGGGTCCATGTAGCCGGTGAGCAGCGCGAAGATGTAATCCTCGCCACCCTTACGGCCCGAACATATCAGCGACAAATCCGGTGGGTACGCACCTGAACAACAAAATATTATCGTGATCAGATCACAATTTTGGAATCCATTTCAATCTGGTATTAATCAACAGGTACTACGTCTGGGGTCGCAAAATCGATTGCCAATTGGGTCAATGTAGAAAATAAACTATAACTATATGGTTTCGGGTCAGGGTGTGATAGCACATACGTTGTCCCAGATATTCCATAAAATACAAGGGATTTAGTTACTTATCTTGGACTGTTAACCTAATTTATTTTGCACTTATTGAATTTAAACTGTATAATAGTGTTAAAACTATAAATAATTATATGTCTAATTATATGTTCAACCTATGACCTACAGATTTTGAAATTTGTATTTATTATTGTGATAATACATATTATTTTGGTAATGACATAATTTATGTAACTGTCATAACTTATGATAAAGATTATGATAAAGAGCTGGTAAGTTTCTTTCGCTTGTTCTTCTTGTCAGCTAAAAGACATCCTGAACAAGTGGTAGAGAAAAAATTTTTTTTGGACGATTCAAAAGTGCTTGTAATAAGCCTACTTGAATAAAGATATTTTATTTCATTTCATTTATATTTAATACATCTTGGGAGCTTTGAGTGTTAAAACTGAAGACTTTAACAACATATGCAATATAAACTTTATGTATATGTATGCATATAATAAATGTGAACAAAATAAAAATATTTACCATTGTTTGCTGCTCTAGCAGCATTTTCGTTAGGGTATGGCGACGGGAAGTAGTCAGAGAGTTTGCCAGGCCTTTCGAAGAAGTTTCCTTCTTCATCTGGGCCATCTTTTATCATTACCTAGGACATATAAAAATTGCTATTGATATCCACTTTCTACTAAATAGTGATAGGCAAGCTAAAGATAAGTAAACACAAAGGCATAGATGATATGGTATTATCAAATGTATTCATTAATTCCCTGTTAAAACGACAAAGAAGCTTTAAACACCTGAGATCAATGAGTTTATTATAATCAAAATAGTCAAACTGCTGAATCTTAAGAAATTTAATCTGTGTCAAATATGAGACTAATAAGTCTCATTTCTGACTGAAGTTAGTTTTACAATTTAATACTGAATAGAGATTTTGTTGAAACACATCTAAATATAAAAAAAATAAAAAGGTCATGTTTTTTTATATTCTTAAAGAGTCATACCTCTGCCGCCTCAGCCTTGGCTTCTTCTTCAGTGTGACTGACATTAACCAAGTTTCGGAAGGCAATGTACTGCAGTGAGTGACACGCCTTGCACACCTGTTTGTAGACCTCATAACCACGTCGGATACTAATTAATTAAACATTATTGATATTAAAATTCATATTTTATCATTTCCTCACTTAACAAATTATATTGATCAATTTTTCAGTTATTATTCAAAATATTATGTCCAAAAATGGTGATATATTTTAGGTAGATCATAGATTAGGAAAGAACAGGAATTAGTTTAAATTGTTACTCCCTAGTACCTCTGTGTTAGGTAAGTAATAGGTATAATTCCTAAGTAAAAAAAAAATAGACATTCTATTAAGTCTAAGTCAAATAATAGAAAAATATTAGATACATATATTTTTTATTTGAATTTAAGAGCCCTATTACAAATTTGCACTCTGTGAGATTAGGTACCACCTGTCTACGGTCACAAGTTCTCAATACCATAGTATTTATAATACAGCATTTATTGATTATTTCTTGAGGTGAAAAATTGTAAAATTTTCAATACCAATGTCGTGTGATCTGTTGAGTTTTGAAAAATTATGGTTGAAAAGGATTTGTCAAAACGTAACACTTATTCAAATAAAATAAAATGATTATAAAATTGCATTGTTACACTGTTAATTATTTAAATAAACAAATTTGTGCTTAAAAATCTTTAAATTTGGATAATAATATTATATTAACTTCAAGCAATATTTAAGTTATTAATAAGATTTTTTTTTTATATTTAAATAGTGCTATTTCAAAATATAACTCATTTGTTTATAACAGTAGCTCAATCCAGGAACTCAAAATATGTCTTCGTACATTTGACAAAAATAGTTCTCTGGTATTTTGGGTTTAATAAAAAGTTAAATAAAAAATAAAAAACTATTCAATATGTCAAAATCATTGAGATTTTTTGGTTTCCCAGATTGAGAACGCCAAATTTACCATTTTATGCAAAATGTAATATGGCTCTTAACAAGAAATAGCTTATATAACAGGTATTAAAGTTGAGGAATGGGGTCTTACTACATCACAGTTTTGTAGAAAATGTACAAAACCGTGACATCATGTGACATTTTAACTGAATGTATTGTCAAATTTTAATGATTATGCTAAAAATAAAAAAGACATGTTTAATATTTTTCAACAATTTACCTGATAGAGTATATCAATATTTTGTTTGTCTATCAAATAGACAAACAAAAAAAGAATGTAGTTGTCATCCCTATTGCAATGCTTATTCTTTTTATTAATTAATGCATTGGAAATGTTCAACTGAGCTAAGCAATAATTGAACAACTTCCTATAACCATTTAGGTAAGATATGAATGATATATTAATGACCGAATTAATAATGTTGCACACAAAACATTATGCAACACTGTAACAAGACTAAATTTGTAGCTAATTAATTGGTGTTCAAATTAATACTAGTTTACAGGGCAAAAATGTATATTGCATTATATTAATGCACAAACTATAGTTACTTAAATGACTAATTCTGTTTTAAAGCTGTCCTTTGCAAATTTGTTATATGTATAAAGATATATGAACAAAATTGATGGTGATACAAAATTTTAGGATTATCTTTAAGAAGTTCAAAGAAGAGTAACTAACAGCCCTTTCACATGTGATAGTCAATTTCTAAATGTTTCTTCATTTTCATTGATATATTTTCGTGACTTTACACAAAACCTAAACAAATTATATATCTAAACCTTCCTGAGGACAACATTCAATCCAGTAGTCAAATATTTTTTTTTTCATCTCCCTATCTGCAATCTAGACTTTTATCAGATGCATTAGCATCTATCATTGTTATTTACAAACATCTAACAAAACATTGTCAAATTTGAATGAAAGCTTTTGATAGTTTTTAAGCCTATCACATGCATATATAATGAAATAGTATACTGTTTATTTAACATTCTGAAACCTAATATTACAAATAGTGTGAAAAAAAAAATGTTTTAGCATCCTCTATGCTAAACATTATATGAGTAGTCTTACATGATGTAGAGCAGAATACTCTATTTTAGAGTACAGTTGGCTAACCCTATGAATAGATGTGTCACATGGATTGTTTTACATAATATGTAGTGATCACCTGGCATGGTCCAGAGATTTAAACCAGCCATCATGACTCCATGGTTGGTGAGGGGGGTGTGCTTCACTGCCAGATGCCTGCACAGACTGTTCTAGAGCAAAGAGCAGGGCTCCTACTCCACCTCCCACAACACCCAATGTAGAAAGTAACTATAAACAAAACAACACTTGTTTTATGATCTGAATTGTTGCAGATGTATGGAAAATAATATAATTATTAATTACTTACAAACCAATTATGTTACTTTTAGTATGAACTATGATCCTTTGTCAGTTCTAGCAAAGGAATCATCCTGAATTAAGTTTAAGTTATCTAGTGAATTAAAATTCCTGAATGGAATTATTTTGAGCATGGTGCAAGTGGTGTTTGTATTGAATTTACTTAAATTAACTGATAAATTATAAAAGTGACTGAGTCATAATGTAAGTTTGCTCACCAATTTTCTATTTCTTGTCCATCCTTGAGCACTAGTGGACAGCTGACATACCTGTAATGTACAGTCTTCATTAGATTTCATGAACAAGTTACATAATGCTGAAAAGGTTATCACTGTCTTTGGATTTTTCCTATGTGCACATGAATCATTCTTAAGATTCGTATGTTCTCTCACAACTTCACTTTTTGATAAAAGCCAATAAGTTCCTCCAGAATTACATGAAAACTGATAAAATACACCCGCTGTCTCGTCGAGCCTATCACTATTTTCCTCAATTTTGGTGAATAGTAGAGTACTGTGATTGCACTAATTTATGATATTATAAGATCATTTTCAAAACTGTAACAAATTTAAGTACCTGGGGGCCAACTATGCCAGTATTTCTGAAAAGTCGTGCCCCACAAATTCTACCGACGGCAGCCGCCATGATAGTAAAACGTCGTAATGAAAGACGAAGCGAGTGACATCTACAAAATAGCTGCCATTGAAAAAATATTCACTGAATTTTATTACACGAATACAAAACTGTACAATAAATAAGAAATGTTGATTTCATCAATTTCTTTTGGATATAGTGTTTGTTGATTTATATTATAAATGTCAGATTAAATGAGTGACAAATTATGAAATCTGTCTTTTTAGTTGTCTCTTTTTTGCTCTTTGATTAAGTCATTTTTCACTCAAATACATATCTGGCTGGTACACTCTCTTAAACCATGATGAATAAATGTTCAAAATTATTCTTAATATCACTTTCAACACCTTCGACAACATAATAGAGATGTAATTAGTTATCAGGAACATACTCTGATTCTTAAGCAAAATGAGTTAGTCGCTACATCCCTTTATCTTATACAAAAATGAACTTTACCTAGCCAGGTGATACCTACTAAGTCTGTGGTCGGCTGTCATGGCATAGAAGTCGATGTCAGTGTTATGTCAGCGACTTGGTGTGTCATTTTCTTTTCTTATGTTTCGCTGTGCTGTTTTAAAAATGAAAAAAATAGTATTATGAATTATTGCAGCTGAATTGATGCGACGGTATTATTTTCGGAATACCAGAGTTGTATTCAAACTTCGTGATTGCATCTTTGCATGTTCACTTGAACGGTAAAAATGGTTCCATATCCATAAAGTTCGTTTCGCATCGCAGACCGGCTTTTAAACTTAGTTTTGTAACTATACAGTTGTTTTTGTAGATATAGAAGTTTATTTACTTTGTCGCAAGTGACAATGCAGGTGTTTACGCAGAAGAGAAACCCTATTACAGGAAATACAGAATGGGATGTGCAGCATGAAGATTATGATTTTCACCAAGAAATTGCCCGATCAGCTTTTGCTGATATGCTACATGATACTGAAAGGAACAAAAAATATTATAGAGCCCTTCAATTAGCTATTGAAAAAATGCACAGTGAAGGAAAGAAGGCTAATGTTCTTGACATTGGTAATTATCAAAAGTTTAGTTTTATTCATTGCATAGAGCAATATTAAGTAACAAAAATAATTGAACAAAATTCTAGGTACTGGTACAGGTTTACTGTCAATAATGGCAGCCAGATGTGGTGCAGACTCTATTGTTGCATGTGAAGCTTTCAAACCTATGGCTGAGTGTTGTCTTAAAATACTAGAACACAATGGAGTCGCAGATAAAATAACAGTTATCCCAAAGCGTTCTACTGAGCTGACCGTTGGAGTAGATGGAGACTTGAAGGAAAAAGCTAACATATTGGTTACTGAGGTTTTTGATACAGAACTCATTGGAGAAGGTGAATTTTTTTAATATAATTTATTTTACTTTGCATTGTATTTGCCCCTTTAAAATTGAAAAAGATATTGATTTCCTAGGCTACCTAGCTGTACTAGTAGTCATGATAATAGAACACAAGAATTTTATATAAATTGGAAAGTGACTTCATTAGACTATCAAGTCACTTTTCATCACAATATCATAAATAACAAAATAGATAAAGTAAAGAGGCTTTAAGGTGGAACATGTCTTTACTCCTTTAATCACTATTTTAGTATTTACATCAAATGTATTTTCTTTTATTTATTATTGTTTCGCCATTAGGCATTATGCCTATGAAATTGGAAGCAGCTATTGCATACTAGCTATTAGAATATCTAGTATTACTATATTGTCACTTACTACTAATATTTTTACTGCTGAACAACCTTATCATGATTGATGATCACCTAAAGATTGTGAAGATAATAAATTCATCCATCAAGGTTATTGAGTAAATTTTTTGAAATAAATTCTATAGAGTCAAAAATGGAGCAATCAAAGTAGAATTTCATAGAATTTGACAAACATTATAAGTTGCTCCATCAACATAAGAGTATGTATGAAACTATTGAAATCATATAGTATCTGTGCCTGGATAACAATTTATGAGCAGAACCTGGAATGAAAAGCTCAAATATTAAGAAGAAATGAGATATTCTTATTTAATTTCAGGTGCTCTATCTACATTTTCACATGCGCACCAGTACCTTCTAGAGAAAGATTGCATAGTGATACCCGATTCAGCTGTGATATATGTGCAAGTTGTTGAATGCCCAACATTGCAGAAATGGAACAAATTGAATGATTTGGCAGATGAAGATTTGCAGATAGTTTTGAGGGCTCCTCAAAAGGTACTTTTAACTGAAAGATGATCTTTCTTATTAAAGATCAAAGAAAAGCTTTAAAAATATAATTATTTAATGCACAGACCTATATTTTTGTTTCTTCAGAATTCATTAATTTCATCAGGTATGTACTGCAGTAAAAACATTAAAAAAAAATGCAGTATGTAGTGAAATAGTGCATTGTAGAGTTAGCCTGATCAAAATACCAAGTTTCTGTATGAAGATGAAACATTAAAAAATAACAGCTGTTTTTTTATTAAGAGGGTATTATTTATTTCTTTTTTACTGTATGAATTAATCCATCTACATTTTTTCAAAAAAAAGTTACTTCTTTGCTATTTCACATTGTTACTTTCATAAAAAATAAAAAAATCCTAATATTATATTTGGAAACTCATATTTATGTGAAAACATGGACCATAAATATAAAAAAAATGATTTTATCAATATTAATAACAATGAAATACAATTTCATTGATATTACTTACTTGATATATACAATTTAATTGATATTGCGTTAGTTATATTTTGTTTTGAATTCAATGAAAATTTCCATGGAAATATTGCATACCAATAGTCTTATAATTATGTATGAAGCATAAATATAACACGCAATATATGCAGCAGACTTTTGAGTTAAACATATTCTACTAAACATAATTAAAATCTATTCAGAAATTCTTTCAATAAAAGTTTATCATGTTAAACTATTACAAAGGGCTTGCGGAGAAAGCGCGGGGTGTGGGACGTAAGTTATGGCATGATCGGTGGCGCCGCGGCGCCCATGTCCCGATTCATGTATTGCCAGTTATATTAAGCTTATGACAAAAATAAAATGTTTTTGCATTTTCTTATTTAGGTAAACAAACAGCTGAAGTCTTTCTATACACTATCAGCACGCGTAGCATGACAAACTCGAGAAACGCTTTGTTTACACTCATTTGTCAGTTTCTCGGGTTGAGAGTGAGATATAGTATGGGCGCACCCGAGAAAAGTGACATTTGAGTGTAGACAAAACGTTGTCGAGTTCGTCATGTTACGCGTGCTGGAGCCTTAATGCCTACAGCTGTAGAGATAATTAATCAATTATAACTACAGATCATATATTTTTTTTATTAAATATATTGGATTAAATGTAGGCATTTTCACTGTAAAATACTGTTATATTGTAATCTTTTTTTATTCAATCTGTTTGTTTTTCAAATTTATTTAAATTAAGTCATTTTTGACACAAATTTAAATAAACTTAGATATCATTTACATTTTGGTAATTCGTTAAAATAAATGACCACTAAAATTATTCTGCCTAAATCCAGCCCTGTTTTGAAAGCTACATCGATTGCAATCAATAGGGATGACGACTAATTCTTCTTTGTTTGTCCGTCAGGTAGTGTGTTAAAAAATATTAAACACGTACTTTTTTATTTTTTTCGTAATCATAAAATTACGGCGTTAGCGAAATATCGCATGACGTCACGTTATGGTACGTTTTCTACTAAACTGTGACGCAGCGAGCCCCCACTCCTCAACTTTAATGCCTATTATATAAGCTATTTCTTGTTAAATTGAAGTAAAAAAAAAATACCTGTCTAATATTTTTCTATTATCTGACTGACAGACTAAATAGAATTGCATTTTTTTACCCAGTCGTCATCCCTATTGTGACGTCCCGTCCAACTTTAATCAATTTAGGTGAGGAACTTTACAATTACAAAGATTATTTTTGTAACTAATTGATTACTTATTTATCATGTAAGGTACTTACACTTTTATTTAATAACACAGATATAATAAATAGGAAATGGATACATCGCTCGAGTCTAGACCACGCCACACCACGCACCATTTTTATTTATTTATCCATGACGTGCCAATCAATAATAGACCGCATATCTATGATCTTAAGGATCAAACTAGCTTATACGCTATAGCATGTTTCTCGAATTTTCTATTATTTGCTCAAAATTGTGTTAGATTAGGATACCAGTGCTTATAACTCGATATTTTTTTTAAAGTCTGCTTTCAATATCCTCTGTTATTATTTTACCTGTGCTTAAAAACAGGGTTGATCTTAAAACTCAACTACCGAAAAGGTTATTGGTTAGATACAATATGATTCGATCTACGTTATTGTCCTAATACAAAACACTTATTACATAACTTATATAATTTTTTTAATGACTAATATGACTAGAACTAAAAAAAATAAGTTAAATAAAAAGAACTATTTCCTGTAAACTTTTTATTTGGGTTTGAGTAATTTTCATTGTCGCTATGATAAATAAAACCAAAATTTGTGAAAAAAGTCGTGTTAGTATAATCGTTTGTAATTGGCTCACAAACTTAATTAAAATTATTCCAGGCTTATATCGAATTATTTCCGGTTTTCTCATACTTTTATCAGGCTTAATGGCAGAGTTGGCTTGTATGTAAACTTTTGTGTAATATAATATTTCTAACATAATTAGAGTTTCAATAATTTTTATAGTTTTAATTTTCTGAACTATAAGTTTGGCTTAATTAGAAAATGGTTAAGAAAAGATGAATTTGGACAAACAAACCTATTTTGAACAAATAAAATTCATGATCTTTACAATAATTCTGGGAAAATCAGGAAGTTTAATAAACACATGTGAGATTACTTTATCATTGATGATTTTAGATGAAAGATTGTCCAGGATCGGCAGCAGTTCATGATATCCAGCTGTCGCAACTACCCCGGCAAGTTTTTCGAGAATTGTCTGATCAGATCCCAGTGTTTTTTTATGACTGGTCTGGTAGGACAGCAATTGATATGAAGCGTACTGTCAGGCAAGACTTTGTTATAAGTAACACGGGTCGCGCTCAACAAGTGTTTATGTGGTGGGAGTTGAATATGGACACTGAAGGTAAATAAAAAAATAGATATGAATTACATATTTTTAGAAAATTAAAGTATCAATACCCACATTTAAGATAATTTAAAAAGTTTAGGATTCCAAAGATAACAACATATTCGAGTGAGCCACTCTGTCTTGGATGTTGTTTATGCTCTTCTAAATGGTATGACACATCTTACACATGTTCAGAAAGAAAAACTGTATTAAAATACCATCGCAATAAATCTGTGACGAATGTGACCTGTCTCTTGGCAGGGTCTGGGTTGGGCAACTCTGGGTTGGGCAACGGTATTTTTAAAATTAGAAATTCGTTATAGGTTCGGACTGGTGAACAATAGCAAAATATGCACACCTAACCTTGGTAGATTGCCCACCAATGCGTGTAATTCAGCCTCAGGAAGCCGCCGATTGAGGGTGGGTGCCCCACAGAATTGTCCAGCACCACATTAAAAGATATGCTAGCAGTTCAAATTTTCGTTTGTCGCGTCGATAACCGTCATTTCGATGTTTGAAAAGCACAAAATAATGATTTGAGTAAGAATGAATTTCTGCCCAAGCGAATATTGTGTGTGCCGAAAGCAGATCCGCGCTTTTTCACTTTAACCTTCCACCTCTCCGTTCCTCCGCCGCTAGTTCGAAGTGCATGCTCGGGGTCGCCGAGCCCTGCTATTGGTTTGCCGTCGTGATACCATCTAACGCGGGAAGATTTAAAGTTGTAAACGCTTTACGATGAGTGAACACAATCAATAGTAAAAGTTAATTTAATTACAACTTCATAATTTCAGGTAAAATAGTCCTTAGTTGTGCACCGTGGTGGTGTCATCCTGATGCTAACTTGGTGGCTGAACGTCCCCAAGACTCAATACCTTGGCGCGACCACTGGATGCAAGCAGTTTACTATTTACCAAAAGAGTTAACAGTTCAAAAAGATTCTGAAGTAACATTGGTGTCATGTCAAGATGATTACTCCCTTTGGTTCTATTTAGAAGATCAAAATGTGAAGTATACTCATTATAAAAGACCCGTCTGTGATTGTGGCGTGCACATGGCAATGTCGAGAACACACGTCTCTTATTTAAACGATGGAAAACGCAGTAAGAAGTTCTTAAATGCAATCTGTGAAGAGATGCCTAAAGACGCTGTGGTGTTGGATTTGAATGGTAGTAGTTTCCTTGGCTTGGCTGCGGCTAAGAAAGGTGCTAAGGAGGTTTTAATTCTTGAAACTATGAACTTAAATTTAAGGATACTAGAAGACTACAAAAATGAAAACGATATAACAAATGTCAGATTTATATCTGAAGTCGACAAGGAGATTTTAGGATCCGTCACTAATGTTATTTGTGATCCTAATTTCAGTAGTGCAATACTTCCTTGGGAAAACTTAAAAATGGCATATATTATATACACTTTTAAAGATAAACTACGAGAGGGAGTATCATTCATACCAGAAGGTTGTCAGATTTGGGCAATGCCAGTAGAGTTTCAAGATTTACATAAAATAAGGGTACCCTTGGGTAATTGCGAAGGCATTGACATGTCTATATTCGACACTCTTATTGAGGTAACTTGTATTTTCATTTTTAAATCATTTCAATGCTTAGACATTGAACTACTTAAATAAACAATCTATAATATAATTAATATAGATATTGATTACTATTGGAAAATAGTATACAATATACTAATTTAATTAAATTTAAAATGAAAACTGAATAAATATTTGCTATAAAATGCAATTACACTAGAGACATTGTGGTATTCATATCACTAGATTTGTCTCCATTGTTTCATCCTGGTTTAGTGGCGAATCGGGCACTTTATTAATTTGTCATGTTTTAGAATTCTCGTATAGTAAGTGATGCGATTGTGGAGGCGCAGCCGCTATGGGAGTACCCGTGCGTGAGCAGAGGAGCCCCACGTCGTTTGTTACAAATCAGTTTTGCCGATTTGAAACCATCTTATGCTGCTAACCATACTCAGCCGTTATTGTAAGTATTATAACTTTACTAATATGCAACTTTTAATCGTTTATTTATTCTGCCCCTATCAACATCATTTCTTTTACAGACTACTTTTGACAGACTAGCAGTAAAAACCGACCTAGTGCCATTATCTACATGTGTATACAAAAAAAAAGTATAATAACTCAAATAATACATATCTCGAATAAGCTCCCGTTAAATATACAAAATATTCTGTTTTTGACTATTCTCAATAGCTTTCAAAGTAATATTTGCGTCTAACGCTTATCTTAGACAATTCTAATTAACGTCAAACAAACGATATTGTTTAATCAATATCTTAAAAAACAACGCAATCGCTGTCATATGTCAAATAGTTTTCGCATAATGTTAGTAAATGTTTTTCAAACGTCATATAGGGATAGGGACGCTGCGCCTGTGGGACTTTTTCATAAGATAAACTTTAGACACCTTAACACAGAGTAAACAGACTAATGCTCGCGAGTTTTTGACACTCCTCAGTGACTGACCATTTAAGTACCGATACAAACACTTATTTTCTTACTTCACGATACTATTTACTACTCGGTTCCAAACTATCGATGCCATAAGTACTTGGTATCGAAAGAAAAGTATCGAGTAAGTACTTGTATTTTCTCGTTTCGATTCATCCCTAGACGAGCTGACATAAAAAAAACTTGCTTTTGCGTTTTGTTAGTACAATAGTACGACGGTTTTGTTTTTTGTTGAAATAAAACGTGTTTGTCAAAAGTATGAAATGATTTAACATTCTATTATTTTGTTTATATGAATAAACTATTTTTATTCTTTAGTCGAAATAGGAGAATCTATTACAATCATACGAAATCGTAAATATTATATACAAACGAAATGAATTATCTATGAAATGAAATGTCTTTATTAGAAAATATCTTTATTTGAGCAAGCTTGTTAGAAACATATTTGAATAGTCCAAAAAATTTTTTTACCCTACCACTTGTACAGGACGTCTTTTAGCTGACAAGAAGAATAAGCGAAAGAAACTTACCAGCTCCTTATCATAAGTAATGACATTTACATAAATCATGTCATTACCAAAATAATATGTAATATCACAATAATAAATACAACTTTCAAAGTCTGTAGGACATAGGTTGTACATATAATTAGTCGTTATAGAACAAAGCGAAGGCTGTTAATTCCAGTTCCAGCGGTTCTTAATATAATCATCAACTTTATAATAGCCTTTACTCATAAGTAAGTTCTTTACATGAATTTTAAATTTATTTATGGGTAGGTCAATTAAATTTTGTGTAACTTTATTGAACAAATCAATGCATTTACCCAGAAATGATCCTCTGATGTGTCTCATTACTATGACATTCTGTATCATTCAAATCATCATATGTTCCGAAAGCAATTGTGTCTTTAAAAGTTACATAATTCCATAAATTACTATCACAAACGCTGTATGTTTGAAAATGATTGTGATAGATTGAAAAATTAGACAATTATGCCACAAGTCTCTAATGTATGTTTGTTTTTCAGGGATTCAGGAGATGAAGTCGGACCAGTGAACGGTTTTGCTCTATGGGCGGAGTGGGCGGTGGGCGGCAAATATATAAGCGCGGGACCTGTTCAACCGCCCACTGTTGGGAACCGAGTACAGTGGGACTCTCACACTAGGCAGGGGGTCAAAATATTGGTGATTAGAAGTTGTTGCTTTTAGTGTTATAGCAGTGCGAAGTGTATGTGATTGGAAAGTACCTATTAGGATTTCTATAACAAAATTCAATTATCTATTTTCCCTTCTTAAGAACGCAGTACTGTCTTACGGTGTAAATAGTATGCATATTCCATTCACAATATTCAATTTTACCACTGTGTAAATAAAGTATATATTTATCTTTAACAATGAGCTGTAAATTTTTGACTGTCCATTGCATAGAAAGATTTAATGAATTTTTTTGATCTCAAATTTATAAACGTGAAATATTTCTTTGTTTTTACAGAAAAATACACATGTGGTGCCATCTGGTGGTCAGTGGACCTATCAAGTAGCTTGTGACCTGAAGCTTGGACAGTTTAATGTGGATTTAAATTTAGCAATCGAATGACTATCATGAATAATTTATAACATATTAATAAAAGTTTTACACTTGCCACTTGTATTCCTTGCGTAGAAGTAACAAACTCACTCAGGAGTTGGCCACTAGGCAGCGGCTCTATCCTTATTAAATAGTGTGTACCTACACTTACACTATTTCAATAGAATTGGTTCAGTAGATCGGTAGTCAAAACTAAATAAATAGATACCTACTTCAGAACTAACGTTTGTAACTAAAAGTAGGTATATTTAATAGGCCGTCAGGTTATATTAATCTCTATAAATATAAATCAAGTGAGAATTATAGTTTTTTACGGGGTTGTTAACATGTATGTGCGTACATTGTTTTCATTTAGTTCTGGATCAAAAAAGATGTCGTGCGTCGTGAACAGGCGCGAGTTAGTAGTGACATAGTGAACAGTGGTACGTGTTGAACGTACATGGATTAAGGTAAAATTAGATCAATATAAGGGGCCATCCATAAATAACGTTACACGTTAGGAAGGGGGGAATATTTAGTAGAATTTGCGTAGACAAACTGGTGACAGGGGGGGGGGGGTTTAAAAATCATGAATTTTGTGTGACGTCATTTATGGACGGCCCTAAGGTGTAATATTATTATATGCCAGGACGTCGTGGGGTGGATGAGTCTTAACTCATACTTATATATTCGACAACTTTCACTATAGGAGCAACACTGAATGAACACAGTTTAATACAAAATTGTAATCGCGCCTTCGAATTAGTTTGAAACAGCTGGTTATTTTTTCATGAATTCAGTATTGCTACCATAGTAAAAGTTGTGCAGTATACTTAACTCATCCACCCCATGAAGTCTTGGTAAATAATAACCCATCAACCCGCAAAAACTTTAGTTACTCCGTGATCATAGAGCTTGCAACAGCGCTGAAATATGAGCAAAAGAATTCCGTCATGTGTCTGTATTGACGTCATTTAGTAAAGAAATTGTGTTGATTTCATTTTTTTTATATAAAAATAGAAAACAAAATTGATTAAATATACCTATCTGTCTGAGATATTTTATTCTATGTCATTTCGAAACTCACTTCACGTATGCAACGGAATGTTCATATGAAGACCGATTCAAGATGAAGGAATTCGAATTCGGGTTTGCATTTTTACAAAATCGCAGGGCTCGAAAGCAATAAAAATAAGGTGCATGGTAGCAATCCTGTAAAAAACTATCATTCTAATGTTATTGGCCATGAAATCTTAAAACAACATATAGTTATAACAACAACAGGCAGGTAACTTGGCGTGCTGCTGTGTGTATAGATTTTACAAGTAAAACAGGCTTCAAAATTTCTATAAACTTCGTTTTAGGTTAAAGTCATAGTTAATCCTCGTCCGAATACAAAAAAAAGTTTTTTGAATTTATCAACGTCATTTTTAGATATTTATTATGGTTTACATAAGTCGAAATAAATGAATACAAAAAGTTTCATTAATACTCATCTCAGGTGAGTAACGAGCACAACCAGCTCAATAAAGATTATCAGGTATGATGTGCGTTTCTTTATAGCGTTGTAAATCTTACACTGGTTTGGGTCCAGTTTGTGTAAGATCATAAATTGTGCGCCGGTAGCGACATCTGTGGCTCTATATTTATACTTCCGACGAGAGTTCGTGGAAGGTTTGACTTTTATTTACTGCAAAGTAAAATGTAGCGTTTAAAGATTTTTTGCTGCAAATGATTATTAATTCGGTAATTATAAAAGAACGATGTCCATATTTTTGACTTTCCTATATTTAAATTATTAAATAAGCGTCATCATAAGGCCTTACTCATTTTATGTCACTTTTTTCAATTTTCTATTCGAAAGTAAACAAAACATACAGATTAGACAAGTATTCCAAAAACATGGCATAAACTGTAGCGTTCTCTTAAAAATTGCCTACATAGTGATTTACTGGGCAGCGGAAACCTGCTAGAGTGCTCTTAACAATGTTAACAGTTCTGAGTGCTATGATTAGCATAAGCTGTAGGCTATCCGGATACTTGGAAAACATACTGTGAACTGGTCCCCGGTTGTAACACTTCTGTATTCATCGTGACATCGCTACCCACCTACCGCACTGCAACGAAAAACGCTTAATGTCGGCTTTGTAATTCCACAGTCGTAGTTGGAAACGTGTTTTTGTCCACCGCTTCACGCAACTGCTCATTATACGTCCGCTAATGCCCCTCACACGATTAATTAATTATTTATAGCTTATTAGAAAATCAGTTAAGCGATCGCCCGTGCGGATCTATACTGTTAGTGCTGTGATAATAATCAGCGAATCTTTATCTTGATCAAAAATTATTATCCGAAGCTTTGATTGATCGTTCAGATATGACAGATTGTGGCATACAGTAGGTAGTACATATTGTAACGCAATGGTACTCCATTGTTGTTGAGTTTATTGCGGTGGGTTACCCAATACGAATTATTTTGGAAGAGGTACATATTGTAGATTACGATTCACTTTCATCGACCACTGACAACATATATCTATCTATTTTTCTGTCTATTGTTCATTCGATTAAATTAACAAATAAGCGCCATTCATTTATTAAGTTTTGCAGCTTTTGAATTATATATTGAAAGATACAACTTTTAGGTATGCTAGGTCTTTTCAAAGTACCAAGTTCTTAGCCAGTATCATCAACCATCATAAACTGCATCTATACCATAGGTTTAAGAGACGATTAAGACAAATATCCCTTCATCTGTAGTTATTTGATTGTGAGAGTTTATGCTAGCCAGCATAATTATTGCTTCTGTGTTTCGTTCACGAGATTAGCATTATACACTTGTAGTAACACAAACAGGGGCGCCATGTATGCAATGACTTGAATGCTAATAAAAAAAAATTAAGAAGTGAAGAGGGTATTCACATACTTTTTCCTACTGCGCTTCCTTCCTTACTTCATTCACATTTCAGTGTCCCGCCACTGTGCATTTATTTATTTTTATTTAATTATCGTGCCAATTCTTAAAAAGTGTCTAAAATGAAAAGATATGATAGTGATTTTAGAAGTTATATAAAACAGAAAATCAAGAAAGTTGTTAAAAGGACGACTACGAAGATTATCATCTTCGGATTCGTCTCAACTTCAAGGTAAATTAGATTTATTTTCTATGCAATCACTCAATTTTCATTTGACGATTTTCTACTTAGATTTGGGTTTTTAAGACAAATTTATATCATAAACTATGGTTCATGGTGCTACGTTTCGAGTCCACCTTACCTACCAAATATGAATACTATAGTAATAATAATTTGCTCTTGCGTTTTTTCTCGTACTTCGAATTTACGGTGTTACGATTGAGTTTACATAATCCACTATAACAGTACGGTACTTATTATAATATAAGTACCGTACTGTTATAATGGATACTTATTATAATTCACGATTTACCTTACCCGTTATATAGCATGTATATATGACACGATTTTTATATTTCATTACCATTTTCCCCTGTGAAATCAGGTTATGGGACATTTTTACAAATTTAGAATACAAATACCTATAAAATGACAGCGTAACTTATATTATTTAGCTGTTAGATACGATATCAACATAATTATTAGTACCTAGTACATAATAATTTTTGTTTACCTACCCTTCTAATGCGAAAGGATAACTTCATATAATTAGTAAAAAATAATCTAGTTCCGGATTTCTGATAACATAATTACGGAACCGTAGAATGTTGATAATCTAAACGGTGATAACGAAATTGAGCCAATACCATCTACAAGCCAGTCACAGAACACCACACAACATATTTTTTCAGACGGCCCCGAAATATTGGAATATTCTATCGAATTGGAAAATGAACACTCACGCTTCTCCTACTGTTGAGAACAGCGAGAAACAAACGATAAGAGTCGGATGAATGAATTTTATTACAAAGTTTGAGAGCGGACCCGTCTACAGCTGTGACTTTCGGAATGGATATCCAGAAAGACTGCTGTCCGCTTCGAATATTAGCCACTTCTGGCGTGACTACAGAATTTTGTAAAGAGTTGCTTGAGGCTCATTTACCTCGAGTAAATTGCAAAATGATAGATGCTCCTTCTTTGAATCCAGAGATTAAAGCTACTATTAACGACGTTATTACAAAACGCGTCAAAGCGATGCAGGTTGAGCAAATAGGCAATGCTATTGCATGTCTTGGAGAAGCTATCAATCCAATTTTGCTAAAAGACACTAAAAACCCAGTATTACTGATATTACTAATGGACGCAGGTCGATATAATGCTGTAACCAGACGCAATTTTTATTATGACTGTCTTGAGAAAAGAATTAACTGACAAAGATAGATAGCTTGTTTTTTGGTCATAAAATGGCAGAGACTTTGAAAACGGCCATCGCTATTAATAAATCTGGATAATCGGAGTTAAAAATATAGTATCATCTAGTAGAAGCCCCGCTACCAATAATAGGTCCGAAGGCTAAAGAGCTTGCACCTTTGATGAGACAGCCGCCTGTGCCCTCAACGAGACCATCGCGCGGATAGTCGAGCATCACTCGCCGTCGCCAGTAGACGAATCGGGAAATGACGCCGGTAATTAACCGGTCTTAACCAGTGGTCATTAATGACATCAGGTTAAACGGTTCTAGAATGTGTAAAGGGTTATAAAAATCCTTTCTGTCACACACCTTATCAATATTGATACAAAATGTCGCAGCTATTCTAAATTAGAATTTGATAATTTTGATTAATGTATAAAAAACTTAATGACCATAGGTGCTATTTCTAAAGAAATATTCGATTTCGATATAGTCGTCTAAAAAAAAGTCGAATAAAAAAAAGAATTTTGAAAATCGGTTCACAATTGGCGGAAATATCGAACATATATAAAAATATATACATAGCCGTCGAATATATAACCTTACAATTAGAAGATTTTAGTACTGTCATAAAACTCATATAAAAGACTTATTTTTTATTTAAGATTCATGATAAGTATCTTAAAATATCTTAGATCTGAATGGAATAATCTATACTAATATTATAAAGCTGAAGAGTTTGTTAGTTTGAACGCGCTAATCTCAGGAACTACTTACTGGTCCGAATTGAAAAATTCTTTTTGTGTTGAAAAGACCATTTGTAGAGGAAGGCTTTAGGCTTTAGGCTATATAACATCACGCTGCAGCTATTAGGAGCGAAGAAATAATGGAAAACACGGACGAAGTCGCTGGCGGCCACTAGTTTACACTAGTATATGAATTTAATGTTTTACTATTCGGTCTCAACACAGCGCCATATATTTTTGCAAAAAATATGAAACCTGTTGTCAAGATGTTAAGGTGTTTAATATATCCTAATTACAATGAATGTGCACAAAATGAATATATAACACAAAAATATTACTACGTATTCCCGGTTTTATTATTAATTAGTCTAAAATTAACTAAATTCCAAGTAAATCTTATCAAGTTTTGGGCTTCATCATAATTTCTAAAAAATGAAAATTTCTCAGCCATTAGAAAAACAAATTAAGATCAAAGCTGAATTAATTAAGTTAAAAAACTAGTGAGATGTCAATTAAAGATTTTGCTTGATTTTTAGGTCTGGTGGTTGTAAACAAAATAATTTGAAAGATGTAATTTTTAAATTAGAGAAATTATGATTGATGATGATGAATGATGAGGTATGATAAGTTTATGACAATACCTGCTACATTACAATCTGATTTCGACTGCTGGATAAATAAATCAATCGATCTACGTTCCGATTGAAAAATGAAGTTTGACAAATATAAACTAGAAATCTCTGATGTCCTCGCCCACAGGTGGAGAATAGCCTGTGCTGGAAAAACAGCTACAGTAGCAGACTAAGGTTGAGAGGACGGCCGATGGAGTGGTCCACCCCGGACCACAAAATGCACCATCAATTTTTTATAGATCTCCCTTATGAATCTTTCACGCTGGCCTAATGCAGATTGGAAGGTATTGCACTGCAACTGTACTGCAAACCAAACTACAGCCGGGACAAACGGCTTAACGTGTCTTTCGAAGTATGGAGAAGCACGAAATAATAACTTTTTGGTCACCCATCCCGTGACCGAATATTGCAAATGTTGCTTAACAACAACGGTCGCAGGCAGCGGCGCTTATCTACTACGCCACCGAGCTACTCTGACATATCATACTTAATCTACATTGTAAAAAAAGTAGAGCTTCCACGAAGTACCAATACCAAATGGAGAAGATTCCGTTAATAGTTGCAATTTGTCATGTAACAGGCACTACATGGTGGAGTTTTTCCGGTATACCTAATGTGGTTGTGAGGAGGCGTTGACGATCGTACGGCATAATGTGACACAGCACCGCGAACTGGTTTGAATAATGCAGACGCGAACGTGCGCAATAGAGCGGAATGACGATGCGTTTTGTGCATTATTACAGCCACATAATTTAATCGTTAAGGCTGGGTGTAAAGATAAAATACTATCTATTTATCTCATTGTTAATTCCGATGAGAATTATGAGGCGTAATAGTTCTCAACTGAGAACGATCGCTTTAGGTCGCCACTCCAAAATGAATGCTCTTCACGCTCGTGTTTCGTTTCTTTCGCTTTGCGCTCTCGTAGCAGGAGCAGTTTTAAAACAAGCGAACGAACTGTCTCATATTGAATTATTTAGAGTATGTTCGTTCGCTTCTTTTGGTCTAATCCTGCTAGATTATTGAATAATGCATATTTACTTAATAGGATTAATAGATCGCAAAGTTTATCTGTAGTTTGAAAGAAAATAATTAATAAAGTTAATAAATTTAAAGCGAGTGAGTAGCGACTAGTGAGCGATGGATGCATTTATTTTATAGGAAAACCGGAGAAATGATTGCTCTCCGGGAGGTCGGGAGGTTAATCATTATTACCGGAGCATCCGGGAGGGTTGGGAACCATACCGACACGTTTTTGGTGTACGCACTCTCTTAATATTGTACATAAAGCTATCGAGAATAATTTAGTAGTACTCATAGAGAAGCCTAGCCCTTGACTAATGCAGTACAACATTCTTCCTCAGCGCACTCCTAACTTCAACCGTGTTTCAACCTTGGGTCCTTTAAAAGGATGTGTGTTGTATTTTAGCTGACCTACAAGATATTGGCTACTAGTAACATATACTTCTGCAGCTATAAGTGCTATTGGATTGCATTAGCACTCTTCATCATGCGGATAGCCTTCACTTTGTCGTGTTTCAATAAATATAATTTTATAACTTTTTAGCTAAAACGAATGCACGTTTGCATCATATCTTTCAACCCCGAATTTTAGTAAGACACCCAAGTAATAGATGCGAACGAATAATATTGATCGAATAAAGAAAAATTTCCAACTTTTATTAATTACGTGTTCTTGACTGAAATAGAAAAATAAACAAAAGATCATGTCCGCTCAAGATATGAAAGTCTTAATGTTACAATAACACTCAGACTGTGCTCGTTTAATAATGTCAAATATGATTATATTAGCTCGATGACACTACAACGTGTTTGATCGTTAAGCACGGTGTACTTCAACGACCCCAAAGTTGAAGTGTTTGTGATATTACCATTAGTCACAATCGCAACATGATTCAGTGTCTGTCTGAAACAATATTATTATTTATAATATGTTTACCCGTGAGAAAAGTAAAAAAAGTACTTGAAAGTGTGTAGGCGTGATGTTAGTTTTTAAGTACAATCGACACCTTAAGAAGGCCTACTTCGTTTCTAATAGCACATATTTATAGTTAGATGAAAATTATCATTAATATATAGTTAACATTATGCAGAGATGATTTAGATTTAGCCCCAGTTGTAATTAATTACTCTACATGTGATATAATATCACATAGTAAGTTTTTATTCACTGTATCTACAATCACAAGTTTCAGATTTAATATGCCTTTCGAAGTGAACTAATCAAGAAGTTTGACATTCTTTATTTTTCCCGGAATAATAAATATAAACTACTGTAAATCTAGATATGAATTTATGATTTTGAACATGTTTTAAAGAAAAAAATAAAAAGGAGAGAAAACTCTTTTTATTTCAACAGTCATTGGATAATAGACAAGCAAGTATGAACAACCATAGATTCATACATCTCTGATAATAATTTTATAAACCACAGATATGATTATAGATTGAGATCTGTTCCTACTTAAAAAACTCAGAAACAATCAGATCGCTGTTGCGTGCACGCATATAAATGTGCCATATCTTAATTTCTCACATCCATCACATGTCACTGTAATTAGACGATGCTCCGGGCATCAACCGTTTGTAATCATAGGCAAATGCTGAAGGCTGTCCGGCTTCCTAACTGCTGGTGATTAGAACTAGATAGCTGTAGGCGACGTCACTTGTCGATGCCGCTATTGCGTATACGTAGCACCAAACACTGTTAAGGCTCTCTTCTCCACTTATGTTCCTATACAAACACGCAAACAAATGCGGAATGCGAGAATAAAGACATGCTCGCATGGTTTCATACATTTTTAATGACAGAAAAAACAAATGCAGTTAAAAAATCAAAAGATTACCTGATTACCTTTATCAAAACTGTCTTTATTGTTTATATAATTAAGATGAAATATATATTAATTATAAAATTGATCAAAAAACCTATTTACATTCATCTTTGCGTTTGTTTTTTTTTCTATCGAGCCAATTATTGAAACTTATGTTTCTGTTTTTTGCAAACAATCGACAATATATTCTTACCGAAAATTGCTTAAAAAATCTGCCAGTCCCCTGGTACTCTGAAATGGAAGTACTTTTCATTGAGAATATTTTCCATTATCGCATTGTGAATGCAAAATTGATCAAATAATGGTTTAAAATGTCATAATTTTGTAGAATCTAGCCTTAAGTTATTAGTCTTTGTTCATAAATGATTGTGGTAGATCGAATTAGTTACCGATTAGCTAGATTATAAATCTACCAAGATGAGTTGATTAAATTTGACGTTTCTCTTTGTTAATTCTCGATTAGTAAAGTCTGCGAATTTTATACCAAATACGTGATAAACTTGTTGAGGACGATGATCCTCAACATGGTGGGTAGCGCGTTTAGTTTGCGATGCAAAAGTTAAGAAACTTTTCTTAAAGGATGGTCATAAGATGGATGACCAAAAATAATTATTTCAGGTTCCTCCATGCCCTCCTCCATGGAATTTAACGGCTACTGAATTTGATATATACCAATGATTTTGGTATCGTTTTATCGTTAACTCTGTAACAAACAGTGTCAAAGGCAGGCAAAAATCAAAGGCAAAGTTTAGTGATGAGATACCACGACCCAATAGGACTTGTTTCTGGTATCTTAAGGGTAAGCGACAAACGTATTAAATGAAGCTCAATCTCGTATACAATACACGTTGCGAAATATTCTAAGGTCGTTTTGTCGCGTAATGATGATTAGAAATAGCACCTCGTTTAGTGCCTACTTTGTTTAATTTAGCTAAAACAAATCGATTCCAATATCTTAGATTGTATTTCTTGTTTTTTTGTTTGATGAAGAATTACTGAGCCGTTTGTATCAGACCCTACTGGCACAGTCGATAGAACATCAGTGATACAAAATTGTTAAAACTCTTCAACCGATTTTAAGTCTTAGTGAATTTGAAGCCGGCTTGATTAACAAATTTGATGGATAAAAGACCAGACTCTCTTAAGTTTTTATTTCAGGACAATTATCTGTCATGACAATTATGCTTCTAAAACAATACTATAAAATCTTATTTAAATCATAATGGAACAATAATAAAATTAAATCAATCAGTCTTTTTATAATTTATTATACCATATTGTTTGGACAAATTTAAAAAGATTAATTAGAGTCGGACTGGCCGTTCACCATCTAATTTGATTATAAAGGTAACTAAAAAACCTATGTCGTGGTTTTATATGGACGCTTTACAAGTAGAGTTCAGAATCGATTGGGGAAACACATTTTGTGGTAATCTGACGTGCTGCTGTGTGTACCTAATCGTTGCTATGTTCATTGGACGACGGGCAGATAGGAACCGCGGGAGGCCCATCAGTCACAGGAATCACGGTACCTGTTGCAATCTTGATTAGAGCCGTTTACTCGTTTGCGGCCACACCGGTGGTCCTAGAGTAGCGTTAAGTTTATATAAATGAGGAATTTATTATACAGCCTTTGTCTATAACTTGATTTGTGCATCTAAATAATACATTCAATTCAATAATACATGCAATTTATGACCGATTTCACTAAACTTAGAGTCGCCCAAATCTGCCACCTAAATATTTGGGCATTGTCTAAGGTGAAAATGAATTTCACCAAAGACAAGGAGCCACCTAACGACTTGAATGTATATATAATATAAAATATATATTTTTGTTATTGTTTCTATACGTGTAAAAGCGACTAACGTGACATTGGCAGAATTGTGTAAACACAAATAGGCCAAACATTTAAAAAAAGAACAAAAACTGAAGTATGCATAATCATAGACAAACGTTGCCTATCTAAGCAAGTGTTTACTACCTATCGTTACAGGTTTGGTGAAACGACAAAACTGCTTACGCTCTTCCTAATATTAAGTAATTTCTAGTTAAGCTATGCCTTATTCTAGGTTAGTGAAAACGGGTATTAAATCATTATCAAGATTATGTAGGGTGCTTTTAGTATCACGCTGACGGCGTCGACAGGCTAATATGTATGACTGCTCAACTCTGCCGAGCATCGGTGCTGAGCCGTGCGCGACCATACGCGTTGGACGTTGGTGCCGCCGCTGAGCGGTCAGTAGAGAAATAGAGAAAAACACGTTATTCGTACTTAGCGCTTAACGATAAAACGACACCAATATCGTTATCCCTTGCAACACGAACAGTGTCAACTGGTTGAACAACATCGCAAATGCACCCACTAGCAATCTTCGAGTAAAAGTGGATGAATATGCCGTGTTATTCGTTTTCGTTGTCGCTTCTTTCTTTTTGCAAAAATAATACACTGTAACAATTTGAACACTCACAGGATTGAGCTCGTCTCTACTTCGCAGCGATCAGGAGTGGTAAGTATAAGTTTTACGTTGACGTGTTCATTAGTGAGCTCGTTAAGAATTTGTATGGAGATTTGTAGTTCTTGGTAGTTGCCGCTAGGTGCGCTGTACCGGATTCCATACTAAATTCTTAACGCGCTCTCGATCGACAGACAGAACGCAAACGTCAAAAAACTTACACTAAGCGCTCAGCACGACACTGAAACGAGTATGCCTTGACAGCTTACGCCGATAGTTACGCGCGTAGTCTTCAGCGCGGACGGTCCGCGTTCTAAAACCAGCCTAAGTAGTTTTTTTGAGAAAAAACCGTTAAATTTTTGTCTGTAATGGACAAAGGCTCAATGGCGTTATGGATAGCACGCTCGGTCTGCGATTCGGTTGTTAAGCAATTTTCGCAAGAGCCGGTCATAAGATGGGTGATCAAAAATTTATTACTCAAGCATCTCCGTATTTCGCGAACGGCGTGTCAAGCCGACTGCGTCTGCATTCGTTAACACACAACTACCCGCACTGGGCTGTGCTGGGTTATTGCCCGTTTTCCCAATTCGATATTCAATTCCATCCATATGGGAGGTCTGTGCTCTGGTAGTGGGAACATTAATAGGCTGATGATGGAATTATGTTTTTTAACGTTAGTTGCTATGTGACAGTAAAATATTTAACAATTGACGATATGTGCTTAAAAGTCTAATATTCTAGTAGGTACTATTTATAAAATAAGGTTTGCACATGTTTCGTTGGATGGTAAACGCAAATTGAAATACAAACAGAATTAAAATTCCTAAGTGTGATTTTTGTAACTGAAATACATAGTTCGAAGCAGCGTTTACGTATAAAACCTTTAAAATAATGAAAGGGACTTTGTTGATGTCGTTATGCAACACATAGCCAGTCGTATATCCCGCGGCTTCACTTAGGGGAAAAGAGGCTAAATTGGTAAAGGAAAATATATTTATTAGCTACTTTTAAACACTTACACAACATATTTTGTTACTAATTGCGATTACTTAAATGTTGTGGAGGCGTGCCATATTAAGACGTGCCAACATTGACTTGTAGATCAGGGCCCGCTCGTCCATATAGGCAAAGAAGGAAGCCGACTCTCGCGCTCTTATTTGGAGGCAGTGCTCCAACCCTAACCTTAAAATAACAGTACCTAAAAAATTACTTTGAACATGAGTCCATGTTTACGGTATTTGTAAGAACTAAAATTTCTGACCAACAGTACATAAGGAGTTTCTTTTGTCATTGCCAAAATACACTCTTTAATCAGTGTACTTATATTTAGAATTTTTTTATGGTCGCCGTTCCAGTGTTTTATATGGTTTTGCTTAAGAAGCCAAGTTCCCTTAAGCCGCTGCTGCTGTAGTCTGTAGAGCTAATGCCGTGATGGGGGCTTTCTGTTAGTTTCCAGATAAATCTGATAGTTTGCTGTTGAATCTGGCTGCATCTGCAGTCGTTAACTTAACGTCTGAGCGAACTGGGTCATGGCTCGTTCTTCTTTTTCGATTTGAGCTCATATTTAGCTTAGCAGTAGTGATATTAATGGACTGACAATGATGATAAATATTGTAGTGTTTGTGATTTATAATCTAATAAAACGATATGACGTATCTCGAGCACACGGGTAGTGGGGTAGTCAGTCACGTGAGAGAACGGACGTCTACCTGTATACTGGTGTGGTAACGAGCCGGTCGGCGTGCCCTTATAACACGGAGTACTACAAATATTAATAGTTTTTTATGCATCACCTTGAGATAAATATGAGAATAATTAGAAACTAAGTGAAAAATGTTGATAAAAAGGTATATTTCGTACGGTAATGACTAATAGTCAGTTGCACAAACGTCCATTAGGGTGTGATGACGGGTTTAACCTGTAATGAATGACCACTTTATATCGGTAATGTAGCTTTAAACTAATGATAATTTTAATGAACGTATGTGCGACTGGCTGTCAGTCTAGTAGACCACTTTAGATGCGTATAAGATTTTACGCTGTGATATAATTATACCGTACCAATGTTGCTTTCATTCCTCTGTACTGCCAATTCACATTATATCTCATTTATCCTAAGGATAACGATGTTACCTATCTACTCGTACCCATAAATCAGCAACTACCTCACACATTAGCGGCTACTTTTTAAGAGCCACTTAAACACATCACTTCTACTTGTGCAACTATTTTAAATCATAGCTCTATATAAACGAACATAAAAACTTCGTTTTACAAACAAAGTTACTTATAGTATGGCTTACTAAGATATACATGACATAATAATATTTCAATCACGTGTAACGGGAAATGATAATAAGAAAAAAAAGTTGGTATTACTCGCATGATCTATATCAATACTTCATTTCAGTGTCAATAAAATGATGTAACACTTCATTTACTCCAGTAAATAAGCAAAGTTGTATTAAGAAAAATATTTTCCACGAGATATCATATTCTTGTAAAATAATATGTTTTCCGCTTACGGTGTAATGTTATTGGCATATTTTTTTTTATTATATTTCGCATCATTACTTACTATCTGTAAATAATATGAAACAAAGTTGTTTCCCGTAGTTTGGGCTGAGATTTTTTAATCAAGACAACAGTTTTTATCAATTTACTGAGTGATTCAAGTGGAAGTTTTATAAAAATACCTACAGGACCACGCGGGCGAAGCCCCTGGCGAAAAGCTAGTGGTAAATAAATAAATATGCTGTCCTTTATATGTACTTAATACTAGTCACCCGCAAAGACATTATTTTA
Source organism: Diatraea saccharalis (assembly GCA_918026875.4). Classification (NCBI taxonomy): domain Eukaryota; kingdom Metazoa; phylum Arthropoda; class Insecta; order Lepidoptera; family Crambidae; genus Diatraea; species Diatraea saccharalis. Next base: position 13,266,238 of record OU893337.1, read on the forward strand.
CTTATAATATTTTAGGATTTAATTTTATAGTTATTAAGGTTAATTATTAATGTCTTCTGTAGTAAGAAATAATCATTTTTTTATTACACAATAACACTAACGTCTCGTTGACAGTCGAATGTGATGTTCCTTCCAGCTTCATTTAGAAACAATTTTCGCTTTTGACGTCCGAACTCGACCCGTTAAAACATAAAATGCTACAATAACTTATCTTGATATCTATTCACCGTTTCATCCGTAACTTCATTCCGTAAGAGCTTTCTACTGAGTCCACTTCGCTGTTGAATGCTATCAACCGGTCAGTTTTATGTCCTGATAGCGGTATCATTAAATAATACAATGTTTTCCGCGTTTAGTTAGATATTGGTCGTTAATTATATACGTTCATTAAAGGTATTTATAAATAGTGTCTTAAAACATTGCTAACTATCGCGATGAACAACGGTTTGGCGATGCAACGAGTGTTGTAAATTGTCAGTTACGTTCTAAGAATAGCATTAAATCGAAGATATTGTCTCAATAAAATACGGTTGGATGGGCGCGCACTTCGGATGGGTGCCTTCGCTAAGTTGGGTAAGCGCAACATCTATTTCATTCATTAGCGAACCGCCTATTGTAATATGTGTTTATGGGTTGGGTCAAGTATAGGATAAATTGTTAATTGCCTCTTATGAGATATTAATTGGGATGTATGGAATACTGGGTTTTGATTGTTTGAAACAATAAGTGCCTATAGCTACAAGATCTTAATTAGAATGTACGATTGCTCTGGGTTTATCTTTTTTTTGGAAAAAACAAAAGTCACAAAGTCGGGACTTTAATGTGGACGACTTACTATCCCGACATCACGTATAAATAAACTTCAAGAATCCGTCTAGCAGATTGAGTTGAAGTGTTGTCGTGGAAAGAGAACGACCTTCCTCGTTGCTGTTAAACATTTCCAAGATGGCTGGTAATACTCGTATAATGACAGATATGACAATTTACACTAATAGTCCTTTTATCTATTAAGCGAGAACATTTGAAATTAATTCCTATACAACAAAATAATTAATTAAGGAATTTGGCATACAGGTAGATGTTATGACGTAGGCATCCGCCAAGAATCAATCAAAAGGATTTTGATTGATTCCACCCCCAAGAGGATAAAATAGGGGATGAAAGTTTGTATGAAACTTTGTCAATTTTAAGGGCTGAGACTTTGCATGCATAAAGCTACTATGACGTAAGCATCCCCTAAGAAAGGATTTTGATAAATTCCACCCCTAAGGGCATAAGCTAAGAGGATATACTTTTTTCAGGTATTTTACACGATATAATGAATAAATATTCGTTAGAAATGCTGCTCAAAGTAACTTTACCACGCGGACGAAGCCGCGGGCAAAAGCTAGTAAACAATAATTAAGCAACGTTCAGTCAGTAAGCCTTCGTAAGTATTCAAACAAATATGAAGTCCTTATTAGATTTGTATTACTCCTACCATATAGCAATTTCAAGTTTAATATTGAATAAGGGATACGTTGTAACGACTACTTTTTTAATCTCATATTTTTTTATTGGTAAATGACCTCATTTTCTGAAACGGTAGGACAGACCAGTTGGTTGATTTCAAAGTTTTGAAACTTTATACTAATACAAAATGTGTAAATTTCTAAGTATAAATTTCCAACGTAGCAATCTTCAAAAACAATTGAAAGTACTTTTTTTTTATAGTTAAGACAATCATAGCAATTCTATCCGTTTTCACTGTGAAAATATTTATTCATTGTTTGTTGTTACATTATACTCGTATTTTTAATTGTTCTAAGATTTTCGATTTTCTTTAATTATACAGGCGTTTATTGTTTTCTTCTGTTTTTCATCAATTATTCCATTGAACGAAAAGTAGTAACGTAATATAAAAATACTAAGTAAATCTATTTATTTATTTCAGGTCACGATTGAATACCATTCTATTTGTGCTTTCGGGTAGGTATATCTAATGATTTTACGTGTAATTCATTACTAAGGTCTATCTCTTAGACCGTGTTGAACAAAAACTTGGAAAATTTCAAATCGGCACTATTTGTTTTTTGAAATCCATAATATAAATTATCCAAAAATACGTTTCACTGGGGTCGTATTAGCATTTCGAAAATAGACGAAATTTCGTTTTCGAAGAAATAGAACAGGATTTCAGGTGTTGAGTTAATTCGTATGAATAGTATATTATGAGCTTGTACATACCTTGTTTTTTAGTGCTGCAGCTAACGTATCGCGTCTTTATTTGCTATAAACGTTCGTCGACGGTGCGCGTATTGGTGTTAAGCACACCCATACATTTTATTTAAAGAAATATCCAACTCGATTAAACAGAGACAAAATATAATAATTTTGTTATTGCAACATAATTATTTGATCTAGAAATAACTACAATAGTTTGTGAAACCGATAAATGTATTAAACAGCACTGAGTGGGCATTCAAATGTATTAGAGGTGTACAATTTAAACCGGACAATATTAGCATCGAATTCTTAGAATACCGGTTAATTGATTAGTCTTTAACTTTGGTTGCCAACGTTGACAGTTCAATGCATTCGATTACGACAATAATCGCTCGGGCTGAGGGGGTTTACTGAATTTATGATTTGTATTATACTAGTGATAAGGTATGGCTTCGCACTGTTGGTAAATTTTCGTAAAGAAATTTACTATCCAACATGTTTCTTAGTTAGTACCAGAATCATAAGAAATATTTTCCATTCCTGAGAAGAACACAGTTTGCTCTATTTATTATTTAATAGAGCAAACGTCTTTCAAAAAACTTTTGCTCTATTAAATATTTTAAATTATCGTAGACATAACAATTGGCAGCCCTGTCTTCAAACATCAGATTGACCTTTCAGCAAGCAAGGTATTTATTACTCGGCTCTAATCACTTTGAAATATTGATATGAGATCATAAATTTCTTGCTAATGAGGCTGGCAACACTACGTGGTGTATAATCGCCCAGGACCTTCGATCTCAGTTAGTGAATAAATCGCGATCTGCAGTAATGAGATGGCTAATAATGTAAGCAAAACTATAAAGCTTAGATTATTATCTTTGTTGAATATTTAACGAGTTTAACATTATTTATTACAGCACGGCGTAATTGGCGGTTGGCAATCACCATAAAAGTCGGTTTTCATTTCATGGTACCGCCAACGCTGAAGTTTCCGATTCGATTTTCAGCTAGAAAAATCTGCAACTTTTAATTTCTATGCTATCCTAGTCCGCATCTGCATCGTGTCAGGGTTGCGACCGCGTCACCATCCACCACCACGAGGGTAAAGCCCAGATGGGGTCCCCAATAGACGTGTGTAATAGCTCATCTCCTGTCTATGCCAGGGGACAGCCTGGCAGGTTCGAACGTTTGCCGAACATTGCACGTATCTTGTTCTGTCTGGGGGTAGGGTAGGGCTCAAGTGGGTCTCTGAGTCGTATCTCCAACCCGCAGTGGCAAATGGTGGCGAAGCGCGCGGTAAGCTCCGGCTGTTACCGTGTGCCGTCCGCCATAGAGAGGGACATCGGTGGGTTTTAGTGGATTCAACTGCATTTCGACTAGCCCCCTTCAGGGGCCACCCCCGCAGGAGAGAGACCTACATAACCTCGTGGACCCAGGCAGGGGAAAAGTGGTATGTAGTAATGCATTTTTCATCGGAAAAAATGGGTTGCGCCGCCTGGATTTCTAGCTATGACATTACCCATAGGATATGTCCGTCATCTTAGCTTTTAATTTTCCTAGTTTTGATGATGATGGTTTAAATAGGTAAAATAATTTGTAGTAATGCATTCAATACTGTCGATTTTGATATTCTGCCTGGCATACTGCGCTCTATTTACATTATCTCCAACGGTGATTGACTGGTTGAGCAGTTACCCTATTGGCCGCCAGCAATGTGTCTTCAAAGTAGTTTCTATTTGGATTGTACCTCTAATGCTGTGACAGCACTATGTTCAACGTTGTATTTTTACAATATTCTGATCAATATAATCGCTTAATAATTGTAATATTTATATTACAATATATACATGTATTATATTACAATTAAGTATGTAGTCGTTTATTGAGATTTATCCTTACCTACGAGTATCGCTCCTCTTCTAGTTCTTCGAAGTGAAAAGTCATTCTCTGCACAAACCAGTATCTACTATTTTTTACCCATTTTATAACCATTGAGTTATTTTAGCTTGGGAAAAATATAAATTTTAGAAAAAAACAATTTTCGATACTATCAAAGTTTAAATATGGTCTCTATATCATTAGAGTTAAAGTTTAATACTTATCCGTGATTGTTGTTGATACAAATAACCTCTGTCGTGCCTAAGGCGATTTAACCTTATTTTATCTTCGTGATAATAAATTGAATACTTATCTAGCTAACAGCCCGCAGTGGTATTAAGTAATGCCACATAGCATCAGTTTCGATTTAGGTTAACAATAGTAAATATAATTTATGCGATATATATGCGATAGTAAATAATGAAAATTCATAGTTGACTTATGTTTACAAATTTTATCTAAATATGCTAACGGGAGATTTGTAACTAACTGCAGAGTTACTACCTAACCTAAATTTCCCGCTATAACTGTAGCAATTACTATAAAAACATTTTATTGAGTTTATATCACTGAATATATTTATATTCCTTAATAATATTCTTGTTTTATTATTTACATATTTATGAAACGGTTTTGGTTGTCGTAATTTTCTGAATTAAGTTTAACTTTTATCTATGGTTTGACAAGATTAAAAAATAGTTGAATATAGACAAACAATTTTGAATTCAGAAGTAAACTAAAATGTTTAATTAAATATATTAATTATAAATGTATACGTTAGTAGTACGTAATAGACAGTACAATATAGTACAATAAATTTTAATAAAATTAAATAAACACGAACACAATTAATGAAATTTTCACTATTTTATAGTAACTTTGAATTGATGTAATAACAAAATGTAATAACAAATTTAAACTTAACAGAATATTCATAAAAACTTTTTATAAATAAATAAAAAGTTTTTATAATGAGCCAAAGTTTACAGTTAAAGAGTTTGGATACCGCTCTCCTGGTTTATTTTTATTCGAGATATTTCTGGGTGGTGTTAATCTAGAAAAACACCAGTAATACAGATAAATATTTACTGGTTCTAGTGATCATAGTAAGCTAACATTATGGCCAAGAACTACTCAGCCCACCTGTGAAAACAAACTACAAAGCTTCCAACGGCAAGCTTACTGCGCCCTAACGGGATGCATAGTAACGGCGCCTATGGTAGCTCTGGAGGTAATGTTGAATATGATACCGCTATAGTTTAGGATTTAGTTAAGACTAAAAAAATCACAAACTGGTAAGGTTCGATACCGTTAAACATCTCAATGGCTTACTGAAAGCTTAACACCACGGTTGTTGAGGCAGTGTGTGACAGAATCGAAACCACCTTCATCTTTGACAAGAAATATAAGATACATCTTATGGACAGTGACAATCTAAAGGTAACAAACAAGGCCTTCACAGTCTCCACCAATGGGTTCCGAAACCATCAGGCACAGGGGCTGGTGTATTATCTGAGGACCTCAACATACATCTGTTCTTGCCCCTTAGCTCATACAATACAGTCTTTCAGGCTAAATGTACGGCGATCACCCTGGCGGCGAGAGCTATAACTACAAGGAAGGTAACAGGATCAGAAATCCGGATCTTCTCGGACAGTAAATGAGTCCTGCAGGGTTTCAAAGGAAGTTCTGTCCAATCGAGTCTTCTACAGGAGTGTCACCAGATTCTAAACGTGGTAGGGCACACAATACAATTATCTTTACTATCCAATGGATAAAAAGACATAGTGGATCACATGGAAATAAGGCAGCTGATGAACTGGCACGCAGAGGATCATGCGCAACACCAATGGGCCCCGAACCGATCATTCCTATTCTGGTAAGCTAGCCAATTGATAGGATACGTGGACACTCGAGTAAACTATATCAACAGTACTGGCACACTTTGAAAACCTGCAGGCAGGCCAAACTTGCACTACCCCGAGTGAACGCTCGCCTCTCCAAAGCCCTTCTAAAGCTAACTGGTTATGGCAACTTTAACAAGCACCTTTTCAATCTAGGTGTCATTGACAGCCCCTTGTGCAGAGAATGCACGGAGGCGGAAGAAACAGCCACTTTCGTTCTGCTGGAATGCAACGGAGTGGCCAACTACCGGGCAAAGCACCTCCAGCCTCGGGAAGGCCATAGCAGATGTGAAGGCTCTGGGAGCGTTTCTGGCAGAGCTGGGTTGGCTGGAGTAGTATCAGGCCACCACACGCAAAATAGGCGCAATTTTTAAAGGCACAAGCAGAAGAAGAAGTAGAAGATCATAGTAGGCTTAATGAAGATATCAAGAAAATATTTATTATCTTAAGGCTGGGCGTTAAAAAAAAGACTATTGTATCGCTGGGTGCAAGGAGATAGATAGTGGCGGAGAACGGCGGATGTATTACACATAAAAAACTATTTTTAATTAACTGCTGGCAGACCCAAACTAGCAAAATCACATATTTATAAATTCTTCTTACAAAAAAAGAGTGTAATTAAGAGAAACTTAGCAAGAGATTGTGAGTGTTAGGCGTAACTTTCACATTTTTCTATGAGATTTTTTAATAAATTCCAATTTTGACTGTGACAATACCCTTATAATTTGTAGTCCGATCCTATTAGTCTGTTTTTTCTTTGTACAAAACGAATGAAAGTTACTTTATTTAGTTTATACGTCCTCTTAAAAACGTAACTAACTTTTACCTTAATTACTTCAGTAACTATGTACGAGTAATAATAATTATTAACAAGTATAGGTAATGCCATCTTGTTTAAAGTAATCAAAGCGTAGTCATACGTGCTTTCTGATGCGTTCCAATCAGCCATTCGCGTGTTACGAAATTAAAAACAAAACGCGAATAAAGAAAAGGTCAATTGATTCGACTAATAACGGTATTTAGTCGTGCCTAACAGAGATAATATCCCGATAAAATCATTGATTTTACGATGATTACAAAGAAACATGCCGTGAAGTTTGTATTTGAAAGATCAAAACAAAGTTGTTTTGCTTCTTTATACAGCATACATTTTTTAATAAGTAATTCTTGGTGTATGTCTATTTGACAGTTCACCGTTGATGAAAAATGTTGGAAATATTAACTTTTAAGTAATTGTCATAGGTATATGTTTCTTGGTAACGTCCATTGAAATTACAGTAGCATGGTGATAGAAATAATAAGGCTATGCACGCGTTGGTGATTTTTTCTCATCGTAACTGGAGAAAGTAGAAGATCATCTTCTATTCTATTAAAAGAACATTCTCGAACTCACGCAAAAATTAGGGGCGCCACAGCATAGAATTTCAATGAAATAAAACCTTTATTACCTTTTGAAGTACTTTACTCTTTGATTGGACTGTTATAATGGCATTGGTACATCTATACGTCGAGAACTTTTAAAGTACACAATGGTTTTTAATGCGAAGCTGTGGTCGGAAAGCTACTATTAAATAATTAATTATTAGACAACATCACACACATTGCTCAAATTTACTAATTTGCTCGCGAATCGAATCTGGGACATCAGAGATGGCGACACCTTGAAACCTCTCAGCTATGGAGGTGGTGATGTTGCACAGGCATGAAATAATTGGCTGACTAAAATGCCATATACAAAAATATAATATTTGAGTTTACAAATGTATGTTTCGCAGATAGCGCCCCATTTGTTGTCTTTATTTTACTAACATCTTATACGTCATGTATGGGTCTGTGCTAAGAAATAGGAATATGTGTAAAGCCTGATTTTGCCACAGACTTCAAAGAATAATGAATCTCCATAAAAGACATGTCCAAGTTTTTGTGATCGTTGACTTACCTATTATGAATAGCATTGCAAATGTATGCACTTCGACAAAAGCGGTGGTATATTCTTGGCAATGTGAGAATAGTTTTTATATTAGGTTGATATAGTTGGTAGTATGTTGGTAGTACTGTTTTGTAATGACATTAAAGAAGTTTTCATGTGTAGACTTGATTGTATGTCGATTAATTTAATTTAATTATATAAATTGTAATATATTTATACAATTTTGCATTCACAATGCTCTGTAGTGAAAAAGCAACAAGTGCTTGAAGAATTCTTCAGTCCTAGGTAGCTTAGTGGTCAGAGCAGTCGCCCAGATGGGCCATGGATTTGAGTCCCATCTCGGAGTGCCAAGGATAAAGTGGTTTTTTAAGCATTTTTTATTAATAATGTTTATTTCATGTTATACTTTGTTCTCATATTTCACCTCTAATAACTAGTGGTTATACAATACCATATACATCGATCAAACTTTAAACAAAACAAGTCATTTACCTATAACAAAAGATTTGGAAAAGCAATAACGATATATGAAAATGTAACTATCTGAGAACTCGTCAAATAAATAAACTAATAGGATTATCGGTGTTTTATTGCTATTGGTCAGAGTCGATCACAGAACTGCAACTGAAATATTATTCTACTTTTTACAAGCTTTTATTTAACTTGCCTTGTTAGTAAATTAGTGCGCTGATCTTGGAGTTCAAATTTGAACCATTCCTAATGTCCGATAGATCCGTCTTTATGAGGACTTTGGTATTGGATGCTTTCCAGACTAAGGTCTGGTGATGTTGGAGCTGGGGGGTGTTCATAGGAGCGTAGCAATGAAATAACGCAACTGCATCGTGTTTGGGTTCTTTAGATCTGTGTTTGGGTTCTTTAGATATGAGAACAACAACATATTAAGACAAAACTTATTGAAAAAAAGTTTACATTTTTCGTATTTACGTTTTAGTGCACAAATAAAAGGTTGTTTTTAAAACCCTTCGAAAACAGTTCGTTTTCTTAGATTCCTATCCGTTTTGAATAGTGAAGCAAGGTAGTGTAATAACTGATACCCATATCAGAAATATTATAATGGATGGTGACTTGCTCATTACGACATAAAAAATAGCAATTCTTTCTTCTCTTTAAGGTGTGGAAGGAGCGTGCCGTAAATCTTCTCACGTATTGAAGTGAGAAACAAGACGAGCTGTAATTACAGAAAATATTTTCTCAGACACTTCCGATATTGACTTTTTCCTTTCGGCGTGGAACGTTAAATGCTGTGGTTCAATGGTAGACAGTAACGTTGCCAGATTAAGGATTTTTACGTGATTTTTGAGGAATACTTCATGTGCCGATAGTGTGGGAATTATCTATCATCTTTGAGGTTTGTTGGGAAAAAAGCGGTACGAATAATGCTGGGAAAAACTGTGAGAAAGAATTGAATAATAATCAAAGTAGTTTTCAAGTCAACTTACTTAAAAAATGTCGTGAATTTCTGCTACTTACGAATAAGCTAAGGTACAATTTTAAGTAGTAACATTACAAAAGAAAGAATAATTTTTGGGGTTATCGACGATGCATCTAGTACTCCTAGATCTTTGATAGCTGTGCAAAAAACTGGCGACAATAATTAGGCCTTAAGCATATTTTTATTAACGTGGACCGATAGTAACTTCAGAGTTGGTAAAGATACTGTCTTGGTGAACTCGGAATCTGAACAATTATACCATAGTATAGAACAAAGTATACTATGGAATAGATCAGAGGTTCCCAAACATTTTTTTCTCGTAGACCGTTTTAAAAATAATACTGGTTTCGGTGGACCCCCTGCTGCTACATTTTTACTATATTCCCAAAATTCGTCCAAAATGTGAAGATGTAACGATGGAAATTGGCGCCCTATTTTTATTTCACGCCAACCTAGACCCCCGTTGAATCGCCTCGTGGACCCCTGGGGGTCCACACGGACCACTTACGGAATCACTGGTAAACATTATAGTCTAGTCCAAATACTTTAAATATGTTTGTAGGTTTCATTCATTTGATTATGATCTGTTTGTGTAACATTAATAAATAAATAAAAGTTTCTTCCTGCTGTCTGACTACACGCTGAGAGCTTTTAAACTACACAACGGATTTTATGCGGCTTTCATCAATATACAGAGTGATTCAACAAGAAGGTTTATATGTACGAGTATATTTTTTAACCACACTGGTGAAGCTGATGGTGGAAAGCTAATTATAAGATATTAAGAATCTTTTTCAATATAGCATTGTGAATGCAAAATTAATCAAATATGATAGTTTTAATATAGTAAATACTTTAGCTACACATTGACATAACTCTAGTGTAGCTACAAATGTCTCAAAGCATCAGGGTAATTTATCTAAGGCAAAGAATGGATCTTTCAAATTTAAAATTCCATTATTTGTCTTTGTTATCTAAGTAACATTTAACGCAATAATTCACACTTGGCCGGCGTGATGGATCATGTTCCGTTCTTCTTAAGTGATTCCATCCATAGAAAAAGCCTTTGTTCCAGTGGGGACATAAATATGATGATGATGATGATGATGATGATGATGATGATGAAACGATGCCAAATTGTTTATTTTTGCTTCTAGATTGATATAACGATATTTTTACATAACTGCCTATAAAAGAATGTATTCAATTATTTACATCATTCTTTAAGCATACAAATGAGATAAATAAAGTAACTTGGAAAGTAAACAACGTAGTTAAGATATCCCTTCACAATTCACACAGCACACATTCGGATGGGACATGTTGAAATTTACATTTGAAAACTATTTGCGTTTCCCCTTTCCTTTAAACAATAGAAACACTCGGTGATTTCTAATGCCAACAAAATAAAAGTGGGTTGTAAATAAACAGTATGTGTTGCTGTTTGAACGTTTAATGAAAGAGTCTCCTCATGCGTCACGGACATTAACTCTCGCGACTTAAAACAAACTTAACCCTACATCTGCGGTAGGGCTTATTTCATAATACAATAAGATTAAAAATATTAGAAAAGAAAAATATTTTTATATTAGTAATATAATGTGTTTTGTTATATGTAAACTAAGTTTCGAGTCAATTGACTGATCAAATAGAAAGGTTACGAGAAGTGGGCGTGACCTTTGGAGTCAAATTCGAGCCCTTTAAGTTGTGTAACGACTATCGACTATCGATCATCAGATTGTATCATTACAGTATTATTTTCGTACTCGAAGAATGGTTATAATACGTTAGCGGTGGGATAATGGCATGTTTTTTTTTGTAGCAGTGATGGCTGACACGATTCAAAGAGATTAGATGGTGTGCTAGTATGATTGGGCTAGATGGCTTAAACCAGCGTCAGTAGCTAAAATGATGTGGCTCATCGATGTACTTGTGCAGAAGACTAAATTTCGATTCGGACAATCAGGATAATTTAAGTATCACGTCAGCGTGCGATTCATTACAATCTACGCGTTACCAAAGCACAATGCCATACTAAACATTGATGAGAATACGCTCTGTACTAGCGAAAAATAAAAAGTGCTTGTAAGATTCGACAGTCCTTTTAGGTCCTGGGTAGCTCAGCGGTTAGAGTAGTCGTGGGTTCGAATTCCATCTCAGGGTGCCAGGGACCAAGTGGATTTTTTTAAGCATTTTGTAATAAGAAAATGCTGGTTCTTCTTCTAACAAAATGGTACACGTAACACAGATTATAAGTTATCTTGAAAGTTAAAACTAAGAGCTTGTGCTCTTAATAAAGGTGAATTTTTAGAAATTCTCAAATTTTCGGAAGTAGAATTTGATCCCGCGGGGTCGATTTTTATTATTTTGAGTATTCTTTTACGTCCTCACTGATAGTTAAAGAAGATGGGCCATGACCCTCCACGCTAGCCCAATGCGGATTGTATGAACGGTATTAACGACTGCAAATGCAGCCAATTGCTTAGCGTATCTTCCAAACGGCACGGTGTAGCTACACTAATATTTTTTTAGTTACCGAGCTACTCTTTCTCTTCTTCTTCAGCCTGTCTCTACTGTATAAGTGTAGGCCTCCTTCAGCATTTTCCATTCATCTCGGCATTGAGCTCTTTCCAACTATTTGGAACCTGCAGCTACTCTAGCTAGTCTTACTCTTTATTGAGCTCGTGCTACTCTTTATTATGTTTTAAATAAAGAAAAGTTCTAAAAATGAATCTTAAACTGTGTTCTTGACTCTATTTTTGTTAAAGATATTAGTAAAACATCTTTTATGATAAATATTACTGCAGCACGACCTCTGTAGTCGAGTGACTCGCACATCAGTTTCAAGGTGTCATGTCACCGGCTCAAAGTTCTGGGATAGAATATAGCTGCACTACCGCTTAATTTAAAGCCCCGTGGGCTTATTGTCTTATTTTAAATCTATCCATCTTTAGCTATAATTCCAATTAACTTGCAATCGCTATTATATTTTAAATAGTTGTAGCGTGAAGTTCGTGAATTTTCAATTTCAAATGTCGAATTGAATGGGATTGCTACAGATTTTCAAATTAGGCCCTCATAAAGTTACGTTTCAAAACATCAAAATGAAACCCTGACGATTGATCTATAGGTAGCCTGTTATCAATTACACAGTAAAGCCGCTGGTAATGTACTTTTCTATAATTTCTCAGGTCTGGGTATTGTTTTTCACGTGCTTTAGCTAATTATCTTGATATTAAAAAAATATCATAAAATAATAAAAAGCAATGCAAGATCTACGCTAACATAACAAAGAGAAGATTTTATTACTTGTCTGTATAGAATAGAATCAGAAACTACTAGTTCGAATTTTAAAATTATTTCACATACTTCCGTATACATCATACGTGGGTGACATAGGATAGGATATTTACGTGGCAGAAAACAGCTAGTCAGAAATAAAAATCATAAATAAACCAATCTAACACTTTTTGTTGCTAATGGTAATTACAGATGCATAATAAAACAACATTAAACAAATGTAATTGGCGTACCATACCACTGGCAGTCTGGCACATAAAGTGCTGCGGCTCTCCGACCCACCTGTAATTGGCCGGTTGACGAAGGTTTGATAGGCGGCCGGTTGGCACTGCATTCTAGCTGATTGCAAAGATCGGTAGTCTTTTTGTTCAATTAGTGGTGTTTGTTTGGCAATTTCAGTAATGTATGCGTTACGCTATATTCATCACGATCTATGGCATGGTGTTTAAAGAATAATGGGAAAGCGTCGAGCGTTACTTTAAATTATTGATATATTTACCAACGAATTTTAATTTGATAATACAGGCAGGTTAGGTTAATCTTGAAAATCGTCTGAGTTGTATTTTGGCTTATCAGTATTAAAATTGCCTGTCCAAATGCAACTAGATGAGATATTTTTAATAGGTAGCGGTAATAAATTATATTCGACTAAAGAAATTCATCATTATCATCACCAGCCTCTCTTCGTTGCTGGGGATTTCACTATGGATGGAATTAAATCAAAGGATGGATGGAGGATGCATGACACACCATGTAGGCGCACTACGGATTGGTGGGTGTTAACTATTGCAGATCAAGCCTGCATAAAATGGCTTAATTCTGAAGCACGGTGAAGCTACAGATAATTATTTTTTTATCTCATCGTAACGCGCTAACCACAGCGCCAACGAGATACGTTAAAAATAAAAATAAAAAATACCATAGTAAAGAATGTAAACGTGTTCATTGACATTATAATAAAATTATATAACGGCTATCGTTATAACTATTGTTTATTATTTCCCTAGTGAATACCATAGAAGTTACTGATTTCCATTAATGCATTAACTTACCTTGTATTCAGAACAACGTGTACGTTAATGATAATACAATATTTGTTAAAGTTCGATACTAATGTTTGTGTCGTGATCATGACTGCAACATTTGCCCCTTGTGGTATTTGAACCGTGGGTTTCCAAGTCAAGGTTGATACACGCTCTTTTAAGTACTACTCGTGTAATTTATAAGTAACACAGAAATGGTAATGTAATACTGATATGTACTACTTTATTGAAATAAAGATATTGATCATTGTTAAGGTGGGGGATATTTGATGTCTATTTTTAAGGACAAGGGCTAACAGGCCCGGATCCTGGGGGCAAGGCGAGTGGGGCAATTTCCCCGGGCGCCAGTGTTAGGGAGGCGTCAAAATCATTGTTATATAACTTTAAAAAACTCTTCATGCACATCAACTTACGATGGAACGCTTCAAAACCCCTAAATGGAATATAAGAAAAATATCATACATTGCAAGCTTAGAGGTAGAGGTTTCTGTCCCGGTAAAAAAATTGCATATCCGATAGCCTGAAGTTATTGTAAAAGTTTGAAATTCTAACTCTCGACTATAAATCACATATTTATAAAAATATTTATCCCCAAAATAAAAACAAGAAAAAACCGGCTTCAAAAACATGAACAATGTTGAAAAAATCTTATCCACTGTTTCATCTCTGATTCTATTCTTTCATTTTCTATATAAATCAGTGTAAAATTTATGAATATAGCTGACCAATTGTAAAGAAATCGATAGAAGTTAGAGCAAATCATAGGTTCTACACGTACGAATTAATATGACTAAAGTCTTATTCTATTTCTCCGAAAACGAAATTTCATCTATTTTCGAAATGCTAATGCGAAAATGAAAAGAAACGCATTTTTCCATAATTTAATGATGCAACAAAAGTAGGACCTGACACTGCCTGACATCTGATGCACAGATTCTTACGAGTTATATAACATATGAAACGTTCCGTTGCGGTTTGACAGACTATGACAGAGAAATTGAAATCAGATTTATTTTCAGATTCTTACAATGACGTAAAACATACAGGTGAAATAAATACTAAAAAGGTTAGTATAAAGAGTATAGATTTGATTGTTTGTTTGTTTCTTTTTTTTGCAATGAATAGGCTCCGAAATTTTAAAAATTCTTACACCTACGGGAAGCTACATCATATACGGTGAACATACGCTATATTTTATTCCCGTAAAAAAGCAATTAAAGGGATGAAAATGGGAGTGGAAGTCTGTATAGGGAAGTGAAAAGTTACCATAGTAACCATTGTTTACTATTCAATTTGTCATTGTTATTATATCCGGGAAGTGTTTATTTAGATATCGAGTCATATCCAAATAAACAGTTCCTCGGGACCACGTGGTTGAAGCCGCTGCCGGAAAGCTTGTATAATCATAATGAAAGAGTTCGTTACACTAAACATTAGCAAAAACTTTAAGTATGTTGTATCAAAGTGGCTATTCAATTTATTATTATTCATATTAACGTCGTCAGAGAAGTTAACTAAAGGTCAATACTTGGTTAACAATGACTATCCATCATAACCTCTCTCCATCATAATGAACCTTCGCAATGCAGGCAACGTCATTATGTACATTGTAGACAATAAATTGCTATCGACTATTAGCGGATTCTATTGCGACTTCTAATTTTGTAAGACGCATAGTACTATGATCTGCAATTTCTAAATCAATATAATTTTAACGGGACTTTAGATTTTTTTTTAACTAGAAGTGGTAAACTGAGATTTTAGACAAACATCATATGGGACACAGTAAATTAGATATAAATACGTATACAAATATAACTACACTACTAATACTAATACTACACTACTAATTTTAAAAATGAAATTAATGATACAGTTAAATCAATAATGCAATGGTTTCAAGCTAATAATTTAATGGTCAATTTGAGTAAGACATGTTTCATGCAATTCCAAAGCTATGGTTCTAGAATTAATAAAATACAAGTCAACTATAATGGTACTGATATAAAAGAAACTGATAAGGTTACGTTTTTAGGGATAACATTAGATAAATATTGTAATTGGAAAGCACATATTGACACCGTCTGTAAAAAGATTAACAAATTCGTATATGTATTAAATAAGTTAAGAAAGACATCTACTCAACATACAGTGTTACTGGCCTACCATGGTTATGTAAGTTCCATATTACGATATGGCTTATTACTATGGGGAAATTCTACCGATTCTGTTCGGGCTTTTTTGTCTCAGAAAAAATGTATAAGAGCTATTGTGGGTATTCCTCCATATGAATCTTGTAAAGAATATTTTAAAGTACTTAATATATTACCGCTACCATGTATGTATATTTTTGAAATTTGTATTTTTGTAAAAGGTCACCCTGAACTGTTTATAAGAGCAAAAGATTTGTATCCACGTAATACGAGAAATAGTAACAGATTGGTTCTAAATTTCATGCCGAAAACAGAATTGTTTAAAAGAAACTGTTATGTAATGTGTATAAAGATCTTTAATAAATTATCAATTTCTATTCAAGAGTTACCTATATTGCAATTTAAGAAAAAACTTAAAATGTGGTTATTAGATAATATGATATATTCGATACACAACTGGATAAACGACAATAATTTATAAAATATAGGAACTCGAGTATGACAATGATAATAATGTTTAAAATAATTAATTAACAATAAAGATGACATGTAAACAATAATAATTAATGTGACATAGGATATTGATATATAATTAATTAAATGTAATTGTAACAGTGATGAAAAAAATTATTTAACTTAATATATGCATGCTATTTTTATATGGCTAAATAGGTTTTAAGTTCTTATTTTATTTTAATTAATTACTATCAGATTGTACTCTATTTAAAGGCAAATAAATGATTATTATTATTATTATTACAAAAATGAGTACCTTTGTGCTTCCTCTTTGCTGTTTCGTTGAAAAATAATATTTATTACCTTTTGAAATAAGTTTTATTTGATCGAATCTGTATGCTATGGCAGCGCTACTTTCGATGACGAGTTCGAGCACAATTCGAGGCTGTTTTTATAACAGAATAGTACTACACCTAGTGGTTCTAGTTCATGTATATTGGAAGGAGGAAGGTTAGTCTCTTATAAATAATTCGGCTCTCTAACATAATCTCTAACAAAACGAGAACAACTTTTCCTTCAATTATGTTTTCATAAAAAACGTTCTTGTGAAATACACTTCATCTACAACCAGTTATAACATTAACAGATCCTGAGTTTTAACTGTAAACGTGCACTGTCCAATTATCACTGGCGATAGGTTATCGATTTGACACGGTGGTACTTTCTGAATTAAGTGGGTCCGTAAGAATAAATAACAGTGGGAAATTATCACCTTCGAGAGCTAGGTGGAGGTGACACCACGTAAAATGTAGTGGCCGGCATGCTCATAACTCTAGAGCATAGATAATATGTTTCTTAGTATAAATTCAAATATAGAATTGATGAAGTAGCTGGTAATGAAGCTGATATCCGTGAGAAAGTATGCTGGATTGCCGGCTCGTGAGGTGATCTAAATTGACCTGATCTAATAACTGTCTACAATATCATTCATCATCATCATCATTCTATTTGATAAATTTTGCATTCATAATGCTATTTTGGAGTAACGTTCGTCGGGGTAAAGTAGATATTTTAATCATTTTTCATTAAGAATATAACTCCGCATAGTGTTTGTTATTACCTCTTAATTCGACTTTATTCATCATAATAACACAAAGCATTCTATCAACAGCGAGAGTCAAACTCCCGTCATGCTCAGTAGACTAGTTTCGGAGAAAACTTGAGTCAAAGTTCGTGTCCCGAAAACTATATTTTTTTATTAATTTCTTTTCAAACCTGCAAAGCAAATTTGTTTAATTGTTCATATTTGATAGAGCTAAAATCAAGCTTTTTATTCAAATTATTAAAATTCGTAGTTCTCTAGTAAATCACGATTTGGTGACTTCTAGTATTCATTTTTTTATTTGTTTACCGATATTAGTCGAATTGCCTTAAGGATTTAAAAACGGTGCATGGTATCAAAAAATTAACGCATTTCTCATGAAATAATTCTTCTGTTAATTTCGAAATATTTGCTCTAGGGACAATGAAAATAGAATGTACAAACAGCACAAAAGGCAAGAGTTAAATTATATATTAATTATTGTAATATTTCTAAATAATCCCCAAAATATAGTTATAATAATTTTATAACTTTTAGTTTGTTAATTTATTGCATGAATTTTTAGAAAAGAATCAATTTATATGTACATATTCAGATATATGGAAAATAAAAAATAACATTTACTTTCTAATAACGTCATAACAAACAGAAAAGTTATTTTTTTTAAACATAACTAAAAGTAATAATGTAACGTGAGACATTAGATAGTAAATTAATAGTGAAATTATGTTTACTTATTGTGAAAATTATAGTAGTTGCTATTTTTGTCAACCATAACAAGTAACAACAAAATTAACAATAACAATTGGAACCAACAAAAACATATAAAAAATGATGTGTGATCTCAACACAAACCAACTCAATTATACGAAGAATACAGTTGATTTCATATAAAAGCTATATTCATACCTACCTAACTTTATATCCAATCACCATTTTTAATAAGGTATAAAGAATTGTAGAAAACTGCCAAAGATAGAGTTTACTTCTGTAATCTAATAAAACAAAGCAACTCATCCATTTTGGGTTCTTAAACTCCGTGTCAAATTTTGTATATTGTCTCTGGTCTGGGTATTGCGGTGCTATCGTTGTTTCAGATTTCCATAAAATAAGTACTTTAGCGCTACTGAATATCTGATCTAGCTACGCGCTTTTGCGGACCCCACGCGATTCGGAGCCTGTCTATGGTCTGACCAATAAATTAGTTTTTCAATTTAGCGTTAAAAACTGCAAGAGTTAAAATAAGCCAAACTTCTGCCATAACTCACATGTCATTGTAATCACTAAAGATATGCTACAGTACTCGCTCTGGCTTAATCCGGCACTGGCGATGTATATTATGCGACGTTCTCTAAATAAAGCAAACCGAGTTTGATTTCTCTAATAGAAGATCTCTGGTTCAAGATAATATCTTCCAAAAGCCGTCTGTTGTGTTTTTTTTAGTTAATTTAAAAATACTATTTGTATACCGTCTTTCGTGGCTCAGCCTGTAGATGATTATGTTATGCAAGTTCATTTGTACCGCAAGTTTTATGGTGGTGAGTCGAGACCCGCGGTCAAAGGCCACAACTTTACGGCTTTCCTCTCCCCGGACACCATCAATGAATCATGAGAATCTATTACATGAATACGTTTATTATATAATTAGACACGTACCTTATTTTACGATAATGCGCAATATATATCTATATCTACTAATAATTAGTTTGTTCGTAGAGGGTAAGTAATCTTTAGATATACTGTGGGTTTATTGCCTCATTTTAAAATCTATTGTAATCCCTTTCAAAAGTATAGCAATAAGGTAGAATACCTATGGAATTGTGTTACTTTTAAAATTTGAATGGTCATGAAACAATAAAAACTTAGAAAAAACCCGTCGAAAGTTTGCAGTTAGCCATCATTCGACTCTTTCTTTAGTTTGAAATGTCAAACTTGCTTTCAAGCATTTATCACTTTGCTTAGACAATTCTAATCAACGTCAAATTAACGATATCGTTCTATTATATCTTTAAAAAAAACGTCGCGACCACAATCGCTATACATGTCAAATAGTTGTCGCGTGGATTTCGTGAATATCTTTCAAATGACAAATTGAAAGGAATTGCTATAAATTTTAAAATTAGACAATTAGGCGCTTGATCTTGATTGAGAGGAAAGGTCATAGATCTAGGGGAAGCTATATCATACATGGGTGACATAGGCCATAATTAACGTGGACGAAGATGTCGGACAGCAGCTAGTATTTATAATCTTCTTGCAACAGCCACAATATTGAAAACCCTCTTTAGTGTAAATTGCCTCATATTTACACTAGCTTTATATATTGTGGCTGTTGTACGGATGTATATTTTTATTTTTTTCTATTTATAGGTTAACATAAGTCAAAAACTCGATGTTGATTCCTAAGCATCAACTATTTATTTCTTTAGGATCGTAACCACCGATAAAGAATTGTTAAATTATAAGTGGACGATTCAATTATGGGTATACCATAATTTCTCTATTACGGTATTGGTTTTTCTTATGCCTAAGAAAAGAATGATGAACTCAATGGCCGATTGGTTGTCATTTTTGAGGCACCGAATTCTATTGACGTTGGGTGGTTAAAATTAACATCCTACATAAAACCTTCGCTCGATTATTATATTTGATCAATTTCGCATTTATAATGCTCACAATTTTTTAAACATTTCTCATCAAGCATACCTTCGCTCAACTTCAATAAAATGGACATACATTTTGTTCCGCCATGTTGGGTAGTCCGCCTATTGGATTTAGTGTTCAATCAATTTAATTTCGTAATATTCTCAGTAAATTCTTATAATTTGATGCTCATATTATGGACCATCAAGGTCCATATTGTGAGTGTTTGCTCCGAAAAATTGCATTCTTTTTAATCGGCTTAAAAATAAAGAAGGAAATTTTATGTACGACTCTGTGAGTTGTAGACCGATTTAAAAAAATACCTATATACTGATATTGGTTATGATTTTAAAGCTTATTAAAAAGAATGCAATATTTTAGGACAATTATTTTTTGCTACATAATGTAATGTACACTTTTTTATAAACAAAGCAAATTTGTTTGATATGCCTGAGTGAGGTTTAAACTCTGCATATAAGTTGAAACGTCCATAAATTTTCATTACCTACGGCAAGTAGGTTTTAAATAATTTGCATATTTTGTATTAAGCATTCTGTAATATTATTTATATTTGCATTACGATTAAATATCGTGTATTTATGCAAATAAATTATTATTGTTTGTGCGTAGTTTCCTTTCCATTAACATTTCAATGATATATATGATTATTCGTTCTGTAGAACTGCAACAAAGTATTAAAACCTTACACTTGCTATAAATTTGTCTTATATTTGAAGTACTTTGAACTATTCTTAATTACGCAAAACGTATATAACCGGTTTTACGTATATGTGTTATTAGATTTTTATCAGCAACAACATACTTGCTATAAGAGAGATAAGTATCTCTGACTCGTAATAGGAATAAAATTATTTCCCTATATATTCTGAAGAAAACATGTTGACTAATGTTTTCTTGATGAAAGATATTGTTGTTAGTGACTATAATAGTGTTGCAAAAGAGATTCATTGCTCTTTTTGAAGTTTGACAAAATAATAATGCTAAAAGAGATCCGTTGCTTTTAAAAGCTGATAAATAATATTACTAAAGAAGACCCATTGCTTTTGAATGCTCGATTGCTAAAGGCAACAAAATATAGTTAAAGTAGAGAATTATGGTCCTGTTCATGAGTAGTCAATTTAAATTTCAGTCAGAAATATTTTCTTGCTTGTTCGACTTTTGAACAATAATGTTCATGTCAGCCTGTCTTAACTAATTATTGAATATTTTAGTGAAAATAAATACGTTTTATTGTACAAAAGTATGGAAACATAATCTTGTATACAATATTACACATCATTCTGCAATGGATATTTTCAAATACGTCTGTCATTCTTAGATACTTAAGACTAGAAAATATGTATACTATTTCTCTGCTTCATTTCTTCATATATTTCGTTAATAAATGTATGTTCTCTTTCTCATGACCGACTTAAATTAGGTGAGTGTTTATTTCATTAGAAATAAAAAGTATTTACATCGGATGATACAGAAATATTTTGGAATCGGCATGCAAGTGGACAAAGTTGCTATGTCTCGCGATATCTTATTAATCATTAATATTGCCCTAATTTACCACGCTACAACAGCATCATCAAAACCGATATTAAATATTATAAAGGTAATAATTTTACTGTGTTTGCGCCGCGGGCTATGGGCCGTCCATTATTTATTCCGAGCGATAAGAATCGAACGGGTGCCAATGCCAATAAAATACTCTTATTCCAGGACAGGATATGCTACCGTCTACTACGAGGTTGTCTCGACTCTTTAGCGGTTAATTACATAAAATATTGACCGGTTTGTTATTCTTCACGCATATTGCTTCGGTGCTACCGCAATTGCTGGTATACGTTGGTGAAATATAGTTTGTTAAGTTACAAAAGATTGTTACGGTGTCATTTTTGTAATTGAAAATGTTTATTAGGATGCGGTTGTTAGGGTAGTTTATTGTGTTGCGTCGAGGAAGATAGGATGTTTTGTATGCGAGGACGCTTGTGTGCAGCGCTCGCGCACCTGCGCAGCTTGAGTGATCGCGAGGACGTGCGGAAACTTATATTATTAACTGCACTTACGCCTATGTGTCGCTTTTAAAAAACGGTATAAGATGCGAATTAGTTTCTTAAATTAATCGATGAATATTAAAATGATTGTAATAAAAAGTAATATTGCAATAAAATAACATATTGGAGATATTGAATTTTATTGACATATTATAGCATTTTAAATATAAGGGTGGGTTGAACTTTCGATGTTATGAAAGGCAGCTCGAAAAATCATTAACGTCGTCACCTTGTTAGTTCATTTTTCCAAAGTTTTTGATATGTATTTTAGTTAAATGCTACACACTGAGGTGAAAGCAATATGAAACTTCCAATTGATCAAAATAATTAAATTTCATTGGTGCACATGTATAATCAATGACTACACTTATATTAATGAAAATACTTGGTAGTGTACATTAAGTATTATAATATTTATTAGTGTTAAAGTAACAAATCAGCACACGGATAAAATTGACTGAATTTTTCCATTTACTTCCAGGTTAGCATGAAATAATGATGTCACTAGATCTTTTTTTTATTC
This sequence comes from Diatraea saccharalis, assembly GCA_918026875.4. Classification (NCBI taxonomy): domain Eukaryota; kingdom Metazoa; phylum Arthropoda; class Insecta; order Lepidoptera; family Crambidae; genus Diatraea; species Diatraea saccharalis. Next base: position 13,288,894 of record OU893337.1, read on the forward strand.
TTTACAGCCTTTCAAAATTTCAATTTCCCTGTATTTAGATTGTTTTTGTACATGTGTTTCGCCCATGGCGTTTCGAAAGAAATAAGTGTTGAGTATCGTGCATATTACGTATGGATTATTAAGTAACAGGCACCCATTCAAAACTTAAGATACTCTTCTATAACGCATACGCATCGAAAGTAAAGACGCGCTGGCTTGATATCATACATTTTTAATCACAAAAAAAAACAAATACATTTATAAAAAAATGTATACTTTAGATAATATTGAAATATTTTTTTTGTATATATTTTTTATATAGATAAGATGAAATATGTTAATCGTAAAATCGATCCAAAACAGCTATTTAGAGATATTTGCGATTTTTCTATCGAGCCGTTATTGCAATTTATGTTTATGTTTTTTGGAAGCCATCAATTATGTTTAATTTACAAAAAAAAATGGTTTAAAAGTAGTAATTTCGTACAACTTCGCTATAAGGGGAAACTAAGGTAACAATAACCGCAGATATAGTGAGTTATATCGCAACGATTAAATACGAATATTGCACTCGTGATAAGCTAAGGGGTGGGTTTAGATTGGCAATCTCAATACCGTGGATAAAAGAGTAAAGAAACTTATTCAAGCGAAGTTTGATCATTATTATATGAGTCGCTTCATTCGAATTATTCATATTATGTTCGTAGTTATTGCTAACTACCAAAGAGGTTGCGAAATATTATATTTTACTTTTATTACTATTCTCAACTTCTCGTATCTATGAACGTGTCAAAACTTTGGAATTATTTTTGAACGTGGAACAATGATTGGGCTTCATTTCAAATATAAAATTTCAGGTCTATTTCACGAAGGAGTTATTATAATGAGTTAATTCATAAATTGAACTTAATCATAAATGCACCAGCGTTAGTAGGCTTAGAAATGAACTTTGAGGTGGTGAAAAGATCTGCTGCTGTCTCTAATTTGCATAACTTTAAGAGCACTTAAAAAGGCTAATAAAAATGACCATTAATACGTAACAAATGGATCGAAAGTTCAATGTTTTTTACATACGTCCCTAAAAGGCCTTTATTATTTCGAAGTAACACCTTGCGTGTAATTTCGAACGCATATAGGCGCAGGCGCACAGACAAAGAAAGTTTCCATCGTTGCTATGTTTATGCATGAGCCTTATCAATTTGTTGTTCCGTGCTTACAATTTAATACGGGGTTGCCACTGCATAATTACGAGGATAATATTACCATATGGTAGATACAGTGATGGCGCAAGACCATATTCTTAATAATTGTTGTTTTTTAAATTTACTAGGATATCTTTATGAATAATAATCGACACAAGATGACTGCTTTATTGTGGAAAAGTGGCAGTAAAGTATAATAATGCTGTAAATATTCAATGTGAAATAAATTAGATTATTTCAAAATGGCTTCGTCTCGCGTGCGTTGAATATCATATGAAGTCTATAATAGTTTCATGATTCTAAAAAATGGTAATAATGTTGTCCTTATTAAAGAAAAAATACCAAATTACAATTGTTCGTAAAACTCCAACAATATTGGAGCGGAATGAAATTTTGTTAAGAAACCTTTATCTTTACTTCAATAAAAATATTAACTTTGTTAGATAGATGTTTTTTCCTATATGTGTGTAACTATGATTAAATAATGAGGAAATATTTACAAAAAACGAAAGCACTAAAAAAGCACCTCCGCTAGATGGCGACTCTAGCAAAAGTTGATTTTTGTAGAAAACGAATGGACCAAAGACAGTCATTGCCGTTCCTTTTAACTAACATATTAGAAAATTGATATTTGAAAAGTTCGAAACTTAGATATCAATACAAATACGAAAAAGTACAAATAGAATATGAGTCGTTTATTGAGTTTGAAAACTAATTGACTTTTAAGCATAAAAGAAAACCGGAAGAGTTGTCATGGAGAAATCAAGAACGTACCGTAGCGACATCTAGTTTGATTTCGGGAACTATTTTTTTTTATTCTTCCACATTATAAATGAAGTTAAAATAATGAGCGATTAAAATTTCTGTATATTGTTTAGATATAATTTACGTTTAATTATAATTGGCCTATACAGGCACTTTTCAAACCAAAAACAATTTCCAAGTAGATGACAACCGGCTCTAGTGTTATAATCAGAGACGTGAATACTTCAAGTTATCGATATTCCAAAGCGTTCCGAACAAATTGTAGTAAACGTTGAAACCGCAGGGTCATCGACATCCATACTATAAATCAGCGATTCCCAACCATTGGCCTGTTCCCAAATGTAAGAAAAGTTAAAAATAAATAGTAATAAAGTAGTATCACCATTAGTCTTTTAATATCACTATTGCTGTAACACAGACATTCCCTTTTAATTGAATTGAATCAAAATAGTGAGGATGGGTCATGATACACCAAGCGACCTCAGTACAGATTGGTCCAACGACTTAACATGTGTTCCAAAAGTTCGAAAAGTACAATATAATAAAATTTTTGATCACCCATTCTATAACCGGAGCTTGCATAAGATGCAAATTTTTTTCATCGCATACTGAACAAGTTAATCACTACGTTATCGAGCTCATCAAACATTTCAAAAAGTTATGAAAGTCATATTCGTAATATTTTTTCATGAGGAGTAGCTGTCTTGCAACTTCTCTTGCGAAAATTATAGCTTATATCACCCGTGTAGCTTCCCATATGTAAAGAATTTTTAAAATAAATACAGTAATTTCGGAGCCTATTTAATGCTAAAAATTGTCAAATCTTTCCTCTTTATAGTATTAGTAGGTATAGAAGTCAAGGTTTAGGAAATCAAGCAAAATTCAAAGGGACCCCTTCGATTCTTGATTTCCTTGGGGTCAATGGACGAGAAAAGTTTTGAAAGCGCTGCTATAAATTATTGTTTTTCAGCGTAGCGCGATGCGTGCGCGCCGACATTACCATGCGTAATTGCGGTGGCCGCGTGCGCCCGCGCCGATCTTCCCCGTAACTTATTTGGTGTGAAATGAGAACAATTTGCCTCGCACAAGATTTATGGGCTGGGATAATGACGTTCTAGGTAGCATCGCTAAATAGTTTAACGTTGTCGGTTCATTTTAAGCGTGAGATGTGATTTTAGATTGTTCTTACACATTCGAGTTAAATAGAAAGATTGTATGTCGTGGTATTATTATTAATTCACTTGTGCAAATAGGTATAGAAAGTCACACATTATTTGGTCTTCATTCTTGGGTAGTTTCTATTCTAATGATATATCGAAATTTCTTTCCTTTTCAGTATTTGAAAATAAGGCTTCTATCATTGTATTCGTGTGAAACAAACGTATTATAAATTCATTATCTGTATTTACAATAGAATATTATGTAAATACAGCGTGCGGTAAATGCTAAAAAAACTCAAAAAATAAGTTAAATAAATACAGTTTTCCAAAGAGGCTGTCAAAGCTGTCGTCAACTCGAATATCACAGGAAATAGAATATAAAAAGGTTGAATATGGAGGATCTGTGTAAAAAGAATGGTTTTGGAGATTCCGCACCATTAAAAATGTAACTTATGATCTACTATAAATCAGAGTGTGCCTTGAATTTGTATCGGGCATAAATGTGTATTTTTCTTGTTATAAATTGGCGTTATGCAGATATCGATACAAAAATGTAATACTCGTATATTTGTGTTTGATAGGGTAGTTGCCTGTCCAGTCGAATGGATTTTTGGTGCTAGCAGAATTGTCATTTGGTTAATTTACATAATTTGATACATGATTGTTAAAAATTATTATTAAATTGCCCATTCATGGTGCACAGACCTTCCCTATCGATGGAATCGCTAACAAACATGATCGTTTATGAGGGCTCAGTACGGAATGGTGGGATTTACCTGCAGATGGAGCCGGTACCAACGGCTCAATGTGCCCTGTGCTCGAAACTTTGAAGAATTTTAAGATCTTCAATATCAAGGGGTCATCAATATTAACCACGTTGTACCTAACCTATTGCACTCCATGGTGTGGCCGCAAATCCCTTCGGTTTTCACCCATTGTTCGGTTTGAGGTCGTGTTAATTGCTTCGGTCGTTAGGTAACAAGAGGCTTTAGTTGCGACAGGCTATTAGAAGCTGGACTAACAATTCTTGGCTCTTTCATTTTGAGAATAATGCATGTGTTAAATACTTTAAAGTAGAATGATCCATAACACTGATTTATTATGCTTCGCCGTTAAAGATTTATAAAGTTGCTAAGAATAAAATTAAAAACTACTTAAATTGTTTAATGATAGGTTAATGCTCTGGACGTTTGTGTTAAGTTTCTTAATTACATAAACAATATCATGTTTTTTTAAATATTATGGTTTATAGGTGTAAAATAATATGTTACATTAATGCGTTATCTGAATTCCACATATGCATAACTCTTGCGAATGTATTATAGGTAATGCTACATTTTTGCTATAGCTATTTAAATAAAGTGGCAATATAAAACCTCTTTAAACTTATAGATCCAATACAAGTAATTTTTCGCCCGCGCAAATTATAAATAGTCACATGACAAGTTATAAGTAAGGCCAAAAATTTGATAAATTATTGACCCAGTTTATATAGTTTGGTTATAGGGCAAAATTGCTAGTTATCTCACTTATTTAAAAGTAAACTATACAAGGGGAAATAAAAGAATTTTACTCAACAATGCAACATGCTTCAAGCAACAGTTAAAGCGTTTAATTAAAGCCAGCTGGTATTCAGATAGGCCTTCATTGGCGAGGTCATCAATCTCGATGACGTGGGCACTTGCACTACGCTTCTTGCGCCTACGACGCCCGAGGTGGTGCTTCGATAATCATTGCCCTCCCTTCTCAATGTCACAGGTTACTTGTCTATTAGAGGCGGCAGCACACCTGGAACATAAATAAATTTCACGACTTTAGAAGCAATTACTCTTCTTCAGTAAAACGTCAGAAGTCGGTTATTGTCGATGGTATTGTTATTTTAATAAATGTTATTAATGAAATTGAGTTGAAAGAAACTTAAAATAAAATGGAATGCAACACAAAAAATAATCAATTTTATACCCAAATAATTTACTGAGCATTTTCAATGAGGAAGTATTTTAGAAAACATTAGTTCCCGAAATTAAACTAGATGTCGCTACGGTATGTTCTTGATTTCTCCATGACAGCCTTTCTGGTTTTCTTTCAACTGAAAAGTAAATTAGTTTTCAAAATTTAATAAACTATAAAGTTCAATTAAGTTTTGAACTTTATAATTTCAGTTTTTTAATATGTTAGTTAAAATGAACGGAAATGACAGACTTTGGTCCATTCGTTTTCTGCAAAAAATCAACTTTTGCTAGAGTCGCCAACTAGTGCAGGTGCTTTTTTTTTTAAATACATCCTCATTGCTTCTTTCAAATTACGTCTGGCAATACTGCTCCACTTTCACACCATTTTGCTTCTGAACAGCTTGTGGTATACACAAATAATTCTACGCAGGTGAAGGCGCGGAAGAAAAGCAAGTGTAGCATATTTTAATATATAGCTCAGAAATATAATTTAAGAAAATCTAAGGTTGATAATGATATTCACTCAGTGTACTTCTTAGTTTAGCTAAGCTTTGATGTGGATAAAGTAGTTATGCTAGTTGCAGTTTGACGGACGTCAGATTGTTGCAGGGCGTGAACACTTCAATCATTTTGATCTGTAACCTTTAAAGTAAATATCAAAGCGATTGCTTGCAAATATCACTACAGGCGGTAATAGTGACTGCGCAGAATCTACTATTAGCTGTACTATTACTGGAATTCCTATGATAATATTTATGTTAGTCTTTGAACGAAAATTAGGAAAGTTTCGAATCGTTATACTCTGCCTATGATGAGATGAGAAATAAAATTATTTCTTATTAAAATTATAAGAAATAATTTTATTTCTCATCTCATCGTAGGCAGGGTGATACCTTAATTGCATAATAAAAATGCGTTTCTTTAGAGTAACACGACTCTGTAGAAACGCATCTTTCGAGATTAGACGAAATATTTTTTGAAAGCAGATTTATTAAAAATAAACTGCTTTCTTTTATCCATTGACACATTTGTGACTTGTTATATTAGACATGGCTTAATGTCGGTACATGGTAGGTGAAATGCATTTTCAACTTAGGCGATTCCTAAATATTTAGGCGACAGATTTGAGCGACTCTTATTTTTCGTGAAAATTGGTATTAATATTATTTGAGTTTTTTGAATTGTGAAAGCAACAATAGGTTCTGAAAAGTGGCGAAAGATAGCGATTTTAAACTGTCTATGCCGCAGGCTTAGATTATAAGTTTAGATTTATCTTAATCTATCATTGACCAAGGGGTCAGCGATAATGGTGTATTAGTGTACAGTTGTTTACATAAATGCACCATAGATTTCCTTTAACGTGCAGTTATCTAAATGTGATGGGTAAATGGCGTGTTTTATTGATGATATTTGCTTGGTGCGATTATAGTAGGTATAAATCTTGGTTTGTTCTATGCTTAATTTAAATTTTCGGAATAAAATTCACGTTTGGTTTATGAATTTACTGTTACGAAGCATAGATACTCGTAATATTGAATGATTAAAATAGTTGTAATTCACTTTTATTTTTGAACTCGGTTTCATCAATATTTTTCAATTTTTAAGAAGTTAACTTAATAAAAATCACAGGAAAGCAAAAAAACGCGAACTTTTGTTTTTTTTGATGTTGGAACAAATAAAGAAATAGGTCGTTATTTCAGTATTTTTCTAATTTAAAAGACTCTGCAAATCTGACTCCGCAAAAAAAATGGAACCATCTTACGTCTATAAGCTTTCTAATTTAAATTAACGATAAGTTGACCATACTCTCCTTCATGATCTTCAAAACTATCAAATAAATACATAAAAAGGTTCTTACTTAAAAATTACACAAAAATCTATAAACGCACTATATTTTTTATTAAAATCTTGAGATCAAGTTCTATTTAATCGGTTTTGTAATTAATGATTGTAATTTCTCTTTCAACTGTGAGAATGTCCTAATTACAAATTATAAAGTAATGCCAAATCAGGGTACGTCACTTAGGTTATGTAGTATTTTGATTTCAGTATTATTTTTAGCAGGTATGCGTTACAATGTAAGCTAAATGCCGACAGCTGTGGATTGCTCTAATGAAGTTGCATAAGATTTCTTGACGGTGATAGCTATCAGAAAATTTGTAACCGATTAACTATTTGGCCTATATTATCAAAGACATGAAAAATGTACGCATATATCTGAACAATTTATCTATTCTGAGGCCGTTGGAACAATGGCCAATCTTGTGTTCACACGGAAGTTACTTTAATGATCGGTGAGATGGCATGAAACAGTGGCATGTGCAAAATTATTGGTTCAACCAGGTGTTCGAGAGTAGCAAGAATGGAAGGCTAGGTACGGCGGAATGCGTCTTACCATTAGTTGCAGTCTAAATTATCGCTCGCGATGAACACGATGAATCGAGAATGTTAGGGTCATATTTTCGTATCCTTCGTCTCGCGTAGAGCAAGCATTTTTCATTATTCGGTTAATATAAAGACTCTATTGACTGTAGCGAACTCAAGTTCATCAATCATTTATCGCCTGGAAGAATGGTGGAACAGTATGATAGAATAAAACGTCAAGGTTAAAAGAGCCACTATTTTAACTGTATAGTTAAAAGCGATATACGTGTCGTAAGTCTTCAATAGAGTGGTACTATATTATACACTAAGAAATAATAGGCACTATTGACAGGAGCGAAATGAATGTAGAGAATTAGCGTCAAGCGACTTCTGAAGTGAAGTGTGACTTAATTCGTATACGACTTAAAACGTGCAATTCAAAGATAGAACTCCTAGCCATTTACTATTTTCAACATCAGACGCAACATTTACATAAGTTGTACCCATAGATGCTAAATTGTATTTACGAGGATCGTTTGTATGATTTGCTGGACGAGTTTATGTTTATTCCGAGATCTAATAATAAATTTTAGACATTAGCGCAGCGGGTGAGCTTTGCAATAATTTTAATGTATAATAAGGCGTCAAAATAAAACTCGTTTCTGCTTCACCGCTGTAATAGTTGCCGTCTCAATGGTAATGCCCGTTAGCCCGTCGCGAGAGCAGGTGCCAAAGTGATATATGGCGAAGTGAGGCCCGGCAATCTTCCAGCGAACAATTAAACAATTTTAGTACCCCTTTACTATCTGTAAACGACGTTGCTGATTTATAGAATTGAATATGTCATTGTGATTATATGAAATAGCATTATAACTAGCCTATTCTATTTGTTGTCCAATGAAAATTCGGAAAATTTCGAATCTTTCTTATAATTATCATATCTGTGAAGACAATGTCCATCAGAGGCAATATCAGGTGCTACCGTCACATCATTACTTATCGAGATTTTAATTCGTACGAGTATGAGTAATGCGCTGCCTATTTATATATATATTTATAAAGATCCACCCACGAGTCCATTATTTTCAATTCAGGTAATAGTTGTCTACGCTCGTTTACGACCTGACCGCCAGATGTCGCCATAACGACTGTCATCGCGTTTGACATTTAATTTTAGCCGCAGCCCTTCCGCTCCGATACAAAGTCTATCACATTGAAAACTTACAAACGGGTCTCTTATCATGAACGCCTTAAGACTCAGATTAGGAAAGGTCGCAACTATCTCAGATAGAATACGGCTCAGCAGCGCTATACAAGGGAATAGCCATACGAAACTCGGTGTTGTAAAATACCAATTTGCCTTAACAATATGGCGATTTACTTCCAGCATTTCTTAGCCTTTTAAGGTTTATACATTTAGGCCAGAACGGCTCGTATAATGCTCGGGCCGATATAAATAAACGGGGTTCGATCGTGCTGGGAGAGTACGGAACCATTTGTCCGCTATTAATTTGAGTTTCGTGCGATCTCGTGCCATCTGAACGGCGATCAGATATGTCAAACAAGGTTCTCGTGCTTTTCACCGAAAGTGAAAAGGTCAAATCGTATGATGGAATATATAAATAAATTATCGATAACACATGTCGAATGGCTAATACCTCCAATACAAAATGTAAATTGGTCAAAGGCTAAAAAGGATAAATATCAGGCTAGATTTTAATTTATTTTTTGGCATAAAACATTAATGTATACCAAATGTCAACCTAATCATGCATGTGTCGACATTTAGTAATAATTATTTGTAGGTTAATTCGACTACTGAATCAGTTACAACTATTCGTAATTTTTCAAAGTTTCCTTTCCTGTTAAAAATTGTTAAAAATCTTGGTTTATTTTTTGACTGCAATTTTTCTTGGAGCCATCACGTTTGTGAAGTTAGTAAGAAAGTGATTGGTACAAACGACTTAAGAATCTGTTGCCGACTAAGACAAAAAACACTCTTGAGCAGTCCCTGCTTCTCCCACTACTTGACTATGCTGATTTCTGTTATTCTGAACTAAGTGTGTATGACACTTACATCTAAATTAGCTTGAGCATCTTCAGAATTTGTGTATCCGTATTATCGTGGGTTTACGGAAGTATGACCATATCTCTAATAATTGTATCCAACTTCATATTTATATCTCGTAGACAGCCTGTTACATCCTGTCGCTTCTTTATTTTATTCTTTTTAATCTACAATCACCGCAATATTTAAAAGAGAGCTTCGTTTTTCATCCTTCTAATCCTGTTCGAGATTTGAGGTCTTCCCATAATCTTTCCTTAGTGATCCCTCCCTGTATAACTGATTTCGTTGCCGAGTTGTTTTATATCAGAGCTTTAAACTGTGGAACTCACTGCCGGTAAATATGAGATGCCCACAATCACGGGAGTCCTGTGTTAAATTTGTCAAGGAACATTTCCTCAAGCTGGATTCTTCTTTCTGAAATCGTATTCTGTTTTGATTTATTTATATATTTTTTTATTTTATATGTATCGTATTTACTTTTATGACTTTTTCATTTTTCTTTCTTTAATACACTAGTCCACATTCTCTTTATTCAATCGGTATAGTTTCTTTTAGCCAAGGATAGCCTTAGAAATAAGGTCATCTTTTGCATCTAAGTTTCTAATTATATGTGTTTTCATGTTTATGTTTTACTGGGCAATAAAGTATTTAAAATTTACTCAGATAGTGTATTAATTACCGAGTAAGTTTTATCAAGCGATATGCTAAATTTCTTGATTATATGCAATGGTGATAGACCATCTTCCACTAACAGATTGATATATTGATTTCCGTGCAATGAACGTCAAGGAAACGAAAGACGTGTATCCAGACTGTGCTATCTGAGGTTTGGGTAAAATAAGCAATTATTAAGGTCTTGGGGCATCATAAATAGTGCTAAAATATTGTTTTTGATAATGCGTGGGTAGAGTACTACTTAATCTCTTTTGATCGTCATAATAACGCAAATATCTATCTCGTTGTATTTAATATGCATTTTTAAAGATCTACGAGTAAACTAATTTAGTTATGGATGTTGCAGATTACTTAGGGCATTAGGTAGTCTTAATCCCATTTCTGTCTTCTCGTCAACCGTCGTGAATGTATTGATAGATAGACTTTCGGCGAAGTATAGGAAACCCGTAGAACATTTTTGAATGTGTATGCGCACATATGTACGTGTTCTTAGCGCGCCGCGTAGGATGCGCCACCGTCGTAGAACAACATCCAATTTGAATATTTATGCACACATTGCGCCCACGGTTACGCTTTTGTGGACGTACAGATTAGACACGAGATTACATAGATTTTCCGGAGGAAGTTACGGGCTAAATGCGGGGGCTGGTGCAGTGAATTAGCGACCGCCAACACACCTGATAACGTGAACTTAATGTAGTCTACATCATTGTGTTTATCATTAGTAGTATTTATACGAAACTTATCGTAATAGTTGTAAAATTAAAATTGATATTTTAAATGATTAAATTTTGTGTAATTTTATAGATAAAAATTTGTAAAGTTCAATCTTCTCAAGTGTTCGAGATGGGATTTGTCGCTGTAACCTTTTGTTATCTGTGCAACTTATCTTCTAATTCAGCTACTAACATTGATTTGACTATCTAATTTCAACAATCAATTTATCAGTAAATCAAGATTAACAGTAAATAAGTAGACCAGTAAATCTAATAATTATTGTTCGACAGGGAAAATTGATTGATATCATATTTATTTACATAAGATTTAAGGACAGACAAATCGTCAAATATAAGTCATGATTATGAACAAGGTAACCCGTGGATGCATCGCCCACATTGTTTTAATTATAAATTATTCATCCAACGGGTGGATTAGTTGGGATTGAGCCAAATCGGAATATCCTTCAATCTAGTCCTACAATAGCATATGGTTATGCATACAAACCTATATAAGTACTTAATAAAGACTTCTAAAGGTGAATGTCCAGAATGTCAATCCAAGCAATATGAAATGCAGATTTTTAATTGTGTTACCATTTGAAAGTTTTGATATAAATTGCAAAGTAATGATAGTAAAGATAGATAATAATGATAGTATATGGACAATCAAAACTTTTTATAATATTAGTATTAGGGCTTGAAAATCAGAGTTAGGGATTATTCAGCTCCGGAGTTGGGTTTTGATGCTCCGAATACAAACTCCAGAGATCCGGAGTTTCGGTTTTATAGTCTTTTATAGATTTAAAAATAAAAGTTCAGTGGTATTTTTAGCGTGTTTTGCTTATTAATATTCGTTTTGTCTTTCCAGCGCACAGCATAAATGTTATATTTTTATCAGGTTCAGTGAATTTTTTAAATTATTGTTGAAAATCGAAAAACCAGTTTTGCGTTTGTAAGTCCGGTTTAAAAAATGATACTGAAACAAATCGAAACTCCAGAATTAACCAAAATAGAACCAAAAAGAACTCCGGAGTTCAAGCACTAATAAGTACATAGTAGAATAAATTTTACTCGGGAACACGTCTTAAATTTTGTAATTAGAACGATGAAAACTTGTTTCAGTCTTAGACGTTTGTTTTTAATGGTGGATTTCTACATGTTAAAGTTGAGTTATACGTATCCGCTTCTTCGTTTTAGATATTCATCTTATTCATACATCTTCAAGTAAAAACAAAATTGGTATCTGTGATTTCGTTGTTGTTTACTAAGTACCGTTTGGTGGCATAACGGTTGTTATTGTCGGCTCTCCATTCGTTTTGATGAAATCAGCAACAGGTTTTGGGAGATGTCAAGTTTGCTAGCGTTTTATGTTAATAAATGAATTTAGTATTTCCTCATAAATAATTTATTTAGTTAAATTTATGAAGTATAATATGTTTCTTGTGTTATGTTGAAAGTATTTTATGTTTTTCATAAGAAACATTAACGTAGATTTTATAAATGTATGATTTATTACGTACAGGTAATAATTTGATGACATTTCTTGACTGATTCAAGTGTTAAGAAAATTATAAGCAAACACCTAATTGTTATGCGGTAAAATTTTTGACTTCTAAAAGGCATTAATAATTTAATATTCAATAAACAGATAAATAAATAACAGTGAAAATTGTTTATTATTACTTTAGTTGCTCTATTCATGGTTTTAATTAGTAAAATAAATTATTTTACTTTCGAAACTTTTGTCTCAGCTAAAAAGTCTATATAATAACTTTAAAAAAGTTCAATTCATTAACGTGACACAAGGTTTCCAACATGAATTAGGTACAAGATTTTCGAGAGATAGCACCTTTTCGAGAGGTTTAACAAATCCTTTTTCTAAGAATTTTGATATAATACTGCCTAAAAAGGTCTATAAGCTTCTTCTAGTGAAGACCTTTTCTCTTAAAGGAACATAGAATTTACACTTGAAAATATATAATATTAAAACTTTAAAATGTCAAAATTAAAATAATCGCGAACTAAACGCTCTAACGATTGTGTCATCAAGTTCCCTTATGAATGTACACAAATTGTTGCAGTTATATGTCGACAAACTTGGTATTGGTATCCCTAATAAAAAAAAGGATTTACATTTATTTACATAATCGTAATCTAGGATAGCTGTTGCGCACAGTTTGCATGTCTTCGCTTAGCTTATCAGATGCGGCAACCTTACTAGACTTATCATACTGATGTCTGATACAAGGGACCACGTACTTCTTGCAGTTGTATTAATTTATATTGATCCTTTATCCTTCATTTTAAGGTTCAATGTTTTTTATAAAGTAAGTTGGACGATGGCGAATATATATGTTTGTAAATAAGGAATACCGAGGACGCCATGTCCAGAGTTGATGCTTTACCAGATCCGGCTTTATCTGTTAAAGGGTTATTAAGGGCCGCAGTTCAATTTTATTTATTTTTATGAATTCTCTTGATGCATATTTAACATGTTGTTACGATCATTAAAAAACTAAACGTGAAAAAATTATGTCATTTACACATCATTAAAAAATTTGTTATGTCACAAAGTGCTATACTGGAAATATTTCTTTTCTTACTCGTGATTCATGTATTATTGCTACTTTAAAAAGCTTTTATATTTAATTTTATTACAAAAATGCTGAGGGAATGCTGTGTAAATATAGCAATTGTCGCATTTCGCTTGTATAGTATTTGAATTTCTTATTGCTGCATAATTTAAGTAAATTTAAGTATGAACTTTTGAATGTAACACTGGCAGATCGAAAACAAAGACTCATCTTATAGAATAATAATTGTCACAAACTACTGATATAGAATCAATTACGCTTATATTTACCAAAGGCATTACGGATTGTCGGGGCCCCACTACTTATTAAGTCAGTGCGTTTATATTCGCGTATAGCTCCCTTTTACATCCCTAAGTTCGCTCTGGTATCGTACGCAAGATCTAGTGAATTCCACTGAGTATTTTTGCAATTTTACATTATGCGTGTATCCAGAATATCTTGTCCTAACAATCTTGATGTATCGACACTAGTTTCCTCCACCACTTAGTATTTCGATATCGAAAGTAATCGATGCGATAGCGATAAACACTGGAATTATTCAGTTTGTTAATAATGGAAGTATGCATTAAGAAATAGTTACTTCACTTTTTATAATAGGGTATTTTTATTAAAAGGAGTCTACCTTATACGTCAGCGTCAAATTGTTTTAGAAACGTATTCTTCCTTTTTCTACATCAAGATTATGCATCTTTTGCCGATGAAGAATGTGTAGCCAGAAGAACTTCCAGCTAGCCCAGCTATGACACAAACACTTCTAGTATCTTCACGTCTGTGCTGGACTCCAAGAAGTTATCCGTATTTTCCGGTAGTTGGATTTTATTAATAAACGTTACTACATTATTTCTAATGTAAGCTACAGCGGTCATTATTTATAATAGCAACATTTTCTTTTAAAAGGCTTCCGTCGGAGTTGAAAGCAGTGTAAGCCTACTTAATTGTGATACTTCGATTTTAAATTTCAATATTACATAAGTTAAATGTAAACTGAAGAATGTAAAATTTCTTGTGTACGTTCTTGTTCTGTCTTTAATGTAATACTTAGACTTTATTCAATTAAGAAAAATATTGATAAAGATGTAATTTCACATTTGGATTGAGAAACGTTGCAATACTAAGGCCTAGTGAATAACAATGGTAATTTTTCTTAATGAAGAATTTTATTTTATATAAAATGACCGCAGTTTATAGATATTTACTACTATAAAATTTGCTTATCTTAGATTTTAATAATTTCGGATTGTAAACTGAAAAGAATTTCACGTAGAGAAATATTACTAAATGTGGAATGTAATATAATCCCCAATAAGGATGAATGTTCCTTATTGGGGATTATGACATTCCTTCTTAAATTATTCCTCATACGGGACATTTTGAAAATTGTCAATAAGTCTAGGAAATTCGCTACCGGTTTACGGATTCACTTGGTTTATTTAAAGTGTACTAAAACTTTTATGAAGAATAATTTACAACTTAATTAAAAATATATACAATATAAAAAGAAAATCTGAAGTCACAACAGTTGGAACTGCTACAAAAGAACGTTAACCATTTAGAATGTAGACAATCTGAACAAAAAAACAGAGGTTTATCTCGACGTGCGGCTCACATCTAAATTGAGAGATTTATAAGTTCTACGAAGATATTTAGTTCCGAGATATTCTGATTACAACTGTTTGGGTATATTGTCGAATCTTTTTATTTTTCCACAATAGACATGAAGATTACAAGCGATATCTCTATCTTTGTTTAGTTATTTAAATGTTTTTTTATGGACAAGAAAAAATGTATTTAATAAGAAATATGTTATAGGTACTATTTTTTATTTCTGTTATTATTTAATCGATGTTATGTTACTTCTTTGTGTTTTAAAGTAGAATTAAGTAAATTTAAGTTTTTGAAGTAAATGACAATGGTTGTCTTTTTTAAGCATTTTTCATTAGTTTTTGTTAGTTAGCTGGATTCTGTTGTATTACTCTCAAAATTAAACTGCGAAAAAAATACACATTATTTTAATATGAGTTTGTTTTATTATTATTATTATTATGAATTCACTCGTAATCAAAGAAACGTAATCATAGTTTACTTTGCTATTAATGCAATGTCGAATATAGGCTGTCATAGTATTAAAGATTTCATTTGATTGAATTTCTTATACAGTGACAACGCTGTGTTCAGCAACGACAACCATAACAGCATTCAAGAAATTTGAAGGAAAAGTAAAGATAAATATAAAGATATCCAAACTTCTTGGCAGCATTCCACTAGACATCATCAATTTACGTTTGATAAGTAATTAGGTATATAATAACCAGCAATAATCATCAACTTAAATCTATGACCATCACCAATGAAAAAGTACATTCTGTCTGTTTTATCAACGGAAAGAGGGGAAGCCACGTCTTTCATAGATTTATTACTTTATTCGAGACATCATGTCATCTATCTTAAAGACAGTGAAACCAAGAGTACCTTAATTATCAGCGAAAAACACATTCCCTTGTTTGACTTCAAAATAAAGATATACAATCGTCTTGTTTGACTTTTATGATTTTTGCGGGATGAGTAACATAACAGATGGTAGTTTTTAATTATGCTTTCATGTCAGTCAATATGTACTACTACTAATAATCTAGATTAATATAAAAAAAGGTAAACTTTCTAACTCCGTTTATTTATAGAAGGTAATCTTTGTAAATACTGATCCGATCATGAAAATTCGCGGGCGAAGTCGAACAGCTAGTATATGAATAGAATCCAATAATAATTTTCGAATAGTTCATTAGAAATTTACTGTATCCATTTTCTTGAATCGATATTTAAAATTATCTGATTCAGTAAACTCAATTTAAGCGTAACATCAAATAGCCTGGTACTACTACCGTATTTATATTCAGAGTAAAAGGTCGTGTCCATTAGTTTCCATCACTTTGTATTTCGCTGCGACTATAATAACTTAAGTAGTTTCGAGTTTCATTTCGTATGAACAACTCTTTGATGAGCGTTCGAGATAATTTAATCAGCACTACAACCTCTTTATTCTTATAGCGATACTCACGAGTGTAGTGTCCTTTTGATCTGCTATCCATCGCTTATTAGTTGTTTGGCCAGGCAAGATTATATGGTATTTATTCATTTACTCAATTTCATCATCAGCTTAAAATTCCTATCGAAGCATTAAGGATTTTGAGCCGACTATTGGTTGGTCATCAAATTCGCATGCCAATTACTGTCAATTATGAAGCGTTGATTTTCATTCTCTCTTTTCACTGTTTCGTTTTATTATAATAGCGCTCTTAACTTTTAGGGGTTGTTATTTTAGTGGAACTTATTTTCTTGTTATTTACTTTCCTCAGTACTGAGGTAAGGGTAACAACGTTATTTAGACAACAACACGTAACACAATAAAGGCGTAATTGGTTAGTATTTAAAATGTAATATAGTATTATGCTATCCGACCTTTCTTATGCACATAACAATTGAGTTATCACAACAAAACATACACTTACGTTCTCAACCGAGCGCAATTCAGATATTATGAAGATATCTCTGTTCAGATTCGAGTTAACAGAGATATTGATATTCTAAACCAGAATAAACAATACTATCGATTCTGCATTCGCTATAATGTTCTCGATTTACCATTCTATTCAGGGTGCATGCAATCGTCACGAATCGTCTACATAATCGATAATCGGCAGCACTGATACAAAGAGCCGAGATATCGATCTTGATCGCACCGCTTCGATGCATCCATACGCACGCCATCTGACTTTGACAAATTGCACTTTAAGGAATTTTATGGTCGACAAATTGAGGCTACCAGTATTTATTATTGGGACTATCCTAAAGGCGAATTCTGTAGATAAGATTCAGAGGATTTTTATCGTCCGGCTTCGAAACGAATTTAAGCCTTTCTTGTTTATTTATTGCCGTTTGGATATTTATTGGATAAGTAATTGTGGCTGCTAAAGGTGATGTGTGAACGTCCGCAGACCTCCGCAATTCATTGGTTGCATCGATAATTGTTAGTAATTTCGATGTTTTCCTTTGTGGAATTTATCGGCAAATGTATCAGACTTGACTCGTGATAAATAATCATTGATACTTCGCTGTAGAGCTGAAGTTAAATATAAACCTTTTTACTGCTAGTCTAAAGTTGTTAGTTTCAAATCTTCGTACATTTTATCCCTATCAGTTTCAAATCTTCGTACATTTTACCTTTATTCATAACGCAAAAACCACTGTTAATTAAGTACAGTTCACTTACCTACTAAACATTCAGGTTTTTCCTCATTGGCCGTTGATTTACCATAATTGTTTGAATATGATAATTCTAAAAGCAGTTCCATTCTGTCAACGGCACATAACCGTTATGCTTATGGTGGTAACGATGTTTTGGCACTACACACCGCTGCATTAACATACCATATAACCATGGCAAATAGACTACTATGCATCGCTAGGCCGCGAGTTCAGAGAGGCCGCTATCTAACATCAAAAGAGCCGACGCCTTTCGACGCGCCGGCCGTTGGGAAAGGCTCGGTTACACTTGATGTTCCGTCGGAACCGGCGAAACAAATGTGACATTTTACTTTTATTAAAACAGGTATGGTACCTAGACTAGAGGTGATGCCGTGGCAACTTAATGTTGTTTTGGTACGCTATCGGATAGATATTTAGGGTTGTCTAATTGTCTGTTTATGTTGTTACAAGCAGTTATTAAAGTAGTAAACTACAGCGCTTTTCTACACTGGAAGAACTGACAAGAAACTTAGCAAGGGGATTTTATTCCCCGTTTTATTCAATTCAATGAATTCCAGTTGGGAAATATCACGAAACTGTATCACATACGAGCATGTTATTCTGCCAATTTTTCATTATGTAATAAAAATATAGTACACATAATAAAGGATCGATTGCAGTTTGTGTATTTATGCCTTTATATGTGTGAATACTTATCATGTCCTTTTAGTATTGCTGTAATAGGGATGATGCCTGAGTAAAATTAGAAATTCTTTCAGTCAGAAAATAGAGAAATATTAGAAACGTATATTTTTGCTTTAAATTAACAAAAAATGACATAGATGGCCATTAAAATCGAGGAGTGGGGGGATCTCTACGTTACAACTACGCAGAAAATTACACAAAATATAAAAATTACCTATAACATTTTTCAATAATCTACTTGACAGATAGATAAACTAAAACTAGACATCGCCCCTAAGTAAAACCAGACTTAAGACTGACCAGTCCACTGATAGATAGGTTATACATGAAATAGATGAGATAACGTATTTTCCATAGCTTAGGCTGTTACATTTTTTTAAAAGTGATTATTTTAAAATCTACGCACCGAATGTATCGGAAAAAATATAATTAGATGGATGTTTCCATTTTGGTTTTAATTTTAATCGTGCCCTTCTTCAAGCCTCATTTAGTAAGTTACTTCGTTTGCAGTGTAATCAAGTTAGATAATACTTAGTTACATATACTTTAATAATAGGCCTTTATTGACTTAAGAAAGTACGGACGTAATAAGTGTTAATGGCTTAGTTTCGAGTTTTTGCCTTCGTAATTGTTTTGAATTCCATGAGGACAGTTTTGGGTCGATAAATATGATAATATATAGCAGTGTTTATTTTACATTTACAGAAAACTGCACAAACGTCCATTAAAATGTTCATTAGTTTTTAAGCGACATTACATATACATATATATTTAACATTCATTAGAGCTCAAAGGCGTCATTAAATCTTAATGGACGTTTGAGCAACTGACCATTAGCGTTACGTTTGTAATGTATTAAGTCAGTCAATGATTACAGTTATATGTCATGGAAGAATTATATTAATTGTTTATTTATAACATTTCTTTTGTATCTAATTTTATATTAATTTTGAGAAACTTACTCGTCTACCCAAATAAATAGTCCAAAATATTGCAAATACCCAAAGGTCTATTGAATCAGGGCATGTCGTGTATTTTCTTCATTTAAGAAAAGTTGAAATATGTAAAAGTCTCTTCAATTAAAATTGTGACTGTCATCTGTGTCGTTCTGGACAGGTGCGACCGTCCCTTGTTTTACATTATTCCTTATTTTCTGGTCGAGGGATAATGATATTATTAAGGCAATAATACATTATAGGAAACCTTCAACAATGTAAGGTTTTCATTATTTTCAATTTCTCTTGATGTCTCTGATGTCTCATGTTTGACTCACATGGGTCAACTCCTTCTGTGTATATTGTAAATGCTTATTGTGTGCACCTGCACAATAATAGATATATCACCATTGTTTGGTATTTAGGGTTATTTAACGTTTTTAGTAATTAATTAATGTGGTATAGCACTTGGCACCAATTACTTATATGTAATTGCGCAGCATCTGGGAGTAACATTTAAATTTTTACAAGAAATATGAGGTATACAAATTTGGAAACGAAACATTCAGTTATTTAATCAATATCTACTCTCGATATTGAAGTGATTATTCGCTACTTATTTACAACATTCAGTCTTATCTAGTTGTTATATTATCTGTGATTATGCAATTTACCACTTATTTCCATTACTTTCTAATCACTTTTTTCCCGCTATGCACTATGCCTAATGACATTAAGTCCACCATTTGGTATAGCTTTAATAGTACAAATAAATTACTTGGAGACGAACATAATGATAAAAAAAATGTCTCAAACCTGAAATCAACCATTTGATAAGCTTATGTCTGTATAATTTAATAGTGCTCCGCTTCAACCCTGCAATTCCAGTAAAAGGTAATTTTTCAAGTCAACTGATAGTACATCAACTGTATATTACGAGCGCGATATATGATATTTTCTTTAAAATATCGTTCCACATTCAACGAGTTTGTAATACAATAGTGGTGTTTGATAGATGCACCATTAATTATAACAAATATTAAATGGAGCTCTCTTGTTTTAATAAGGATTGTTTAAAACTAAGGTGAATTTTTACTATGCTTGTTGCTTTTTTTGGAAAAGTTTTATTCTGATATTTGAGCTAAAATATCATACTTTAATATAACTTTCATTATCATTGTTCTCCATCTATAGGAAAGGCCTGGAAAATAGGTTATTTATACGGATGGAGTCGGATAGGGGGAATGGGCCATAATCTCGCGGGGCCAGAGAGGATTGGTGCATCTACGATTCCAATTGAACATACGATCAAGCATTTTGTGAAAACAATATCATGTTATTTTTTGATTCACCCGACACATGTAAATGGAACATGTTTCTCGCTAATTTGGATGAATTTGTAATATCCACCAACGTCTGGGTTTCATTTTTGGATTTTTAGTTACAAAACTAGTGCACATATAAAGTAATATGCACTATTATGGCATAAGCAGAGGCAAACTTCTGATTGGCCACCATTCTTAAATAAATGTATGATATTACATATGTGACCGATAAATGTATTTTATTTTCTTTCTAAATTATTTTTTCTTAAATTGTATAACAGTGTATCTCGGCTTTAGGTCAAATAGATTTACAATGAAGACTTTGTTGGGTTAAAAATAATTACTCAGTAACGCCAACTGTCTGGCATATTATTGGACGCTTGGGGACTTTTTAAGAAATCAAAAAGTAGCATATTTAATCGGAATAGGTGTCTTCAGGTATTTTGCTTATAACGTTTGCGTCAAATCTAATATTAATAAAATTGCGTTTCAACATTTCAAGAGTACTACTCCCAACTGCAGGCCTATTCAGGGGATTTCTAGTGGATATGCCACCCACTCTTGGACCTACACAGTACCCCTCTCAGTAAGTCCGTTAGCTGAGAGTCCCATACATCCTCTGCCGTTCCGTCAAGCGGCAGGGATAGTCCGAAACGCATTTAAAAAAATAAAGTATGCACCATACCTTGCTATTTCGGTAAATTATACCTCTTTCGTATCCTTATCTACAAAAATAAATCAACAAAATACGTGGGAAACAAATGACAAAAGCGGTTACTTTTAGTGGTAATTTGTAATTTTGTAAAGGCATGTTTTAACATAACAGTATTTACATATAAATGAGATAGTTTTCTTCTTATTTTATTAAAATCGGAATCAATTAAAAATTTGTGATTTTTTTTTGTACGAGCAAATGCATTCAGTATATACGAGCCTCTAATAGTGGCTCATTTTATGCTCGGCTAAATCTTCGGTAACATTAATCATTATGAGTTGCACATGTAATTAGGAAGTTTGAAATAATTACAGTAGACATAAATGATATATATTGAAACTATATTTCATACGTTGAAAGTTGTGATTAGATAATTGTGAAGTTAAATGTAATGACTACGTAAATGTGTAATGATGGACGTTATTAATTGTTGATTTCCGTTGGTCAATGGGTTCTGTGTGCGGGGTGCAGGCGATTTCAATAGCTAATTTTCATTAATCGGTCATTAACATATATGTTATATCTATAGTCATTATTTTATTGACAATTGAAAAGAGGATGCAGTGGTCACCCGCACTTGTATGTGGACTAACGATCAATGCACATGAGACATATGAGTCGTAACTTAAAATTCTTAGAATATTTTTCTTATGCTATACATATTTGAATAGTTTTTAACATAAAACATGTTTAACAAACATACTTAGAATTCTTGTTTTTGACTGTACATTTACATACATTTCTTTAAGTTGCATTCGCATAAATGTGATTTTATTTTATAGACACTGCTATTAAATCTTAAGAAAAAGTGCTCGAGATGGGATCTTGGGTTTTTTACCAATGCAAAATTGATCCATTTTGCTTCAATAAATTACATAATACCATGACATTCGCTATTTATATTTAAATCCAATTTCGTGAAATGCTGTAAAACAAAAATGTGTCAGTTTCTTTGTACGAAAAGATAAACTTTTCAAAAAAATTATTAAAAAAGGAAATAAGAATCAAACGAATTACTAATAATTAAACACTTTTAAAGTCGTCTTCTAGCTAACGAAAGTTGATTGTGATGAGATTAAAGCCTTTACAGAAAAAAAACGTAACAAAGTTACAAAATATTATCATTTTCGAGTGAAACATAAATCTAATAAATATGACACGTGAAAGAGTCAATTCGAAATTTAAATTACCCTTTCATAATAATAATTTTAAAGAAGCCCAATGTTGCATCAAAGATGTGAAGAATGATAAATAGCCATTAATGAAATTAGTTTCGGTGATTCCGAAAATAAAACTGTCTATAGTGACTCCAACTAATGGGTATAACAATTCTTATTCACTTAGAAATGTCACAATAAATATTGTGGGGCTCTTTCCGAAAATATCCGAAAGTGAACGGCTTATGGCAACACACACGTTCAATCCTCTTGGGAAATCAGCTGAGTGTTGCCACACCTTGGGTGGCGAGCGAGTCATCTGTAATTTATTAGCAGGTTAAATTTCTAATTAAACCCCGCCCATGTTTTTAATATCTGCGGCTCGTACAGCTAATGTTTCGTTTACTATGTACAGTTGGAATGTTTGTTTTCATTAATATTTGCTGGGACCAAAAGCTTAGGTGTGTTGTCGTTGGTGGATAAGGCGCAAATTCGAAGTTCATCAAAATTAAATGATGTAACCAGTAAAATAAATTATTAAAACTAAGAAATGTGTATAGACTTAAGAAATAGGAAAATTATAATAGAAAGAAACAGAAATAAATAACGTAAATAACAAAGCATGTAATATTTTAAGTTTTTTTTAATTCTCCTACCTCATTAAAAATTAATTATGTTACTTTTTTGTCGTCAGTACATTCGGGCGTTGGATTTATAGCATGGTATCGCAACACTTATCTGAAGCTTGTAATTACCATAAACGGGGATTGAGCGGCCGGCGAGAGCCCATGCTTCATTATAATGTAAAGATAAGGTCACCACTACCCATTGTTTTTGATAGCACGTGTGATTCTCTAGATTTGTTGATAAGAAAGGTCATTTCACGCTCGCAATGAATAATGAACACTATAAGTTTAACGAATGTACCGTTTACCGATGAATTCTTATAAAAATATCAGGAGTGATACTCATAAATTTGACGTAATCAAGAGATGTGCAATTTTATAGAAAATTTTACTCGACTAACAAAAATATTACATAAACTTGGTGAAAAAAGCTTGGCACAATTGATGATCTTTGTGACCGAATTTATACGTCTGTTACAATGAAAGTGTCGCCATCATCGACTTTTCTATATTGTTTTAGGAATGGGTGGTTCTTTTATTGTTTAAAATTTTCCATAACACAAGTTCTTCAGTTATCGAAAATACTTGAAAAATTCACAAGTGTTCGAAACGGTATATTAAATCACGATATTACACTAACCAGACGACAACTGAGACTTTAAAGCCGAAGCGATCAAGTATATTAAACTCAAATATTTTTAGCTCTTTACAATATGAGTACAGATATTGTAAACAATATAATAGAAAATAGGAATATCTAACGTTGGATAACTATCAATAACCAATGCATTTATACACCGAGCAAATCACATTGTGACTTCCGCTCAGTATTCTAATGCAGCTGACAAACAAGATAACTATTCAACGGAATACTTTACAGAAGGTATTCAATGAAATCTTGGTGATCGGAATGAGGAAGAGAACGTCAAGAATGACGCACGCGATCACAATGTATCGTTTCTCATTAATATAAAGTGTCGAAGTGATCGGTGGACAGGTGACGCGGATGATGAATGTTGATTAGTCAACGAATGCTATGATGTATTGCTAATATTCTATTTCAATACCTGCTGCTCGTTAAAATAAGAGCGTGATTAACAAGGACGTGATGTCATTGGGTATGCAATGATTTTATACAGATGCATTATTGAATTAGCATTTGCATGTAATGCTGGAGCTAAAAGACTTTAAATTCTGAAGTGCAACTTAGAGAACGACATTTTGAAACTGTCTTTCATCAGTACGGATATTCTGTTATAAAAACAACCTCGAAATCATTGTCCAGTAAAGCCCATAGATATATATTGCGTAGAGAATTCATTAAATGAAACCTACTTAAAATGTAATAAATATTTTATTTCTTTGAACTTCTATGCTGTAACAATGCTGCGCTTACGGCCCGAGTATAGTAAGGCATTTCTGCTAATGTTAAAGTAATCAAGGAAAGTGCTTCGACTTTTAACTCTTTATGATACAGTTCTTGTTCTAGATTCCAAAATAATATATCTGTGCCCATTGATTTGTGAGAAACCCAATGCACAATTCGTTATTCAGGTAGTAATATTATACTTCAGGTAGATATTACAAGGTAGATATGGTAATATTGAGACGCTATTATTATATAAAAAATAGTTAAATTGAGGCCTAGGCTGTTTTTTTAACAGATTAGCATTACTGGTTTGGTAATTATTCTAAACAAAGTGTTTTAGTTATTCAATAAAATTTTATATTCGCTAAAATGTCATTATGTTGACGTCATAGGATTTTAATTCCTTTCTTATGTTAGATATTCAATAAGCTCCACTAAGATGGCTAGATTAGGCGTGAACCATTCAAACTGTTGTTTAATTCATTGCCTAAGCTTGTGATTTAAGATAACAGCGATTTAACGCGATATAAATAATAATGTGTCCAGGTTATAGGATTTATTTTGAAAAGTTATTTGTTAACTCTAATAATGAAATGATAAGAAATTTTAGTTCTTTCGTAACATTTTACTAAAAATAAATTTGCTTTAGAGGTGGGTCTATTTTGAAACGAAAAATTTTATCGTTAAATTATCGTAGTTCTAATTTTGAACACTTCAGTTGACTGACAGTCTTTTTAAATAATATATTTTGTTCTATTTTATTTCTGTGATATAGTTTTGGTTGAGTAGATAATAAATTTAAAGCAGTGATTTTGGTTTAGTCACTGGTTTAACCCTTTAAATGTCGTGGGCTTCCGGCTGTTTCAGTAATAGTGTCAATTTAGTAGGTGGGTGGCGATAAGACGTCGCAACAGTGGCTGTGTCGCGTGCTGTTGCGACACGCCACGTGGGAGGCTACAACGTCGCCCCTGTACATTGTTAAAGTGAAATTCAGTTACAAATGTTTACAAAACGTGTTGTCATTTTATTGGAACGCATTGGGCGGTTGTTAGTACACGTGTCAGATTTATGACATGATTTCCGCGCGATATGATTTATGATACGGCTTTTAGAAATGTTTGGTAGTTTTTGTATAAATAAGTTAAAATATAAACATATGTTAACAATGTAATAAATACCGGTTACATTGGTTAGATTACGTAGGTATCTTAATAAAAATTCAGATCACCATAAACAGTTTATGAATTAATTTGACAAATAAACTAAGTACAGCTTTTATTAAATTGTATTTTAGTTGTACTAAGTAAATTATTTAATTCGAATTAAATAATGTTTTAATATAGTATTTATTGTATATACCTATATTAACCGCCACTTAAGCCATTTATATATTACCATTTAAGCTTATAAATCGTATTTAAAAAGACATGCTAATCGGATTCACATAAAAGAAAGAATTTCTTACAACTCCTTTAAATTGATCAACTGCCTGAAAACAAGATAAAAGAACCCTTTAGGATCATTTAGTTGTTCGTCTGTCTATATGTCCGTCTTAATTTTAGGTCAATTAAATTTCGAATAAAATCAATTTCAGAACTGTTTGTAAGCTACAAATTAGAACCCTCGGTGGGTGAGTTCAGCTTGCTTTTATACGGTACCAACGGACACATAAATGATGAAGGCACATTTAAAAGGGCAACCTTTATGTATGGAAATATAAATTATAATATCAGTTTGAAGTAAATTAGTGAGTAAGCTTTATTTTATTTTCATAGAATAGCCTTACAAGTAGTTTTGGTCTTAGTAGATATAAGTTAAATCAGCATACTATCCTAGTTCAACCTCTATACATGCATTGCCTCTAACTTTCCGTTAGAGAAGTTCGTGCCGGCGTGGTCTATATGACCCATTAGTGCCAATCTACGCGCAATGTTCCACTAACACTCCTACCATTGTAAATATCTGCGGCGGCGTGGAGAGCGACTGCTATAGGCTCGTTAACCCTTTAATGTCCCATGCGGTCACTGAAGCTACTACTAATGGTGCCTAAATATGGAATATCTACTTTCCAATTATTTTTCCGCTAATTTTTTTTGAGAGTGTACTCTAAAGCATATTTCATAATGATCAACCCTCCCAAAGTGCTTACATTTCGATTCCGTATATTTGTTTATCTTTACTATTCATAACCAAGAATATCCAAAAAATAATTACCTGAATTGGCTAAGCTGTTTTTAAACGGAGAATAATATTAAATAATAGTTAGCCATGAATCCGTGAAATTTGTACTTTGTCTAACTAATTTAGCACGACATTCAGGGTTATTATGAATATTTACACGTTAAATATCCAGTGTCGTAATAAGGCTACTTGACACTCATGGATTTTAAGAAAAAACTTACTTTTGAGTTAGTCATTTATTGCGCTTATAGGCATTCAGGCTATGTAATTTACATGGAAATGATAAACATTTAATCAATATTATAAATTTTTAATTTTTTTCGGCGATTTGTAAGAGGGTCATCTTTGGAAATACTGATCCGAGTATAAGATTCTTTCAATTACGGGAAGCTACATCATACCCGGGTGACATGGGCTGTAATTTAAGCGGGCGAAGTCGCGGGAAAACAGTCACTCAGTAATAAAATATTACGTGAAAAGTTGATGATTATTCTATGGATGACGCATTATCTCTATGGTAGGGGTAGTTCCGGCGTGATAGTGGCGTCGTGTCGCCGATTGTATCATGTCGTCGATTGTCGTAAGGCACGAAGTGTTGTGCTTGCGTTTCAACACTGATTGTATGGTTTTATGCGTTTAGCTCGTTGGAGTGAAAATAATTAGTAACGAAGAAAATACGGTAAGAACAAAAGAAATAAGGTAGTCTTTCGATTGATGATCTTTTTCTTACTTTCACATTTTCTGTAACTCAAGATCGCAAATCTTTAAATTTTACTCGCACTTGATTGAGTATCAAACTCGCGTATAATGGATTGACAAAAACGTTTAAATGTGGAAAATTGGATACCCTATAATCTTGATATAATGAGGATTTTTTTAAGATATTTTACAATTTGGTTGCACCATGAGTTGACTCTGAAGGTGTAACACAATTTTAATTTTTTCAAATTTAAAAAATCTCTTTTAAATTCCATTAATGACGTTGAGTTTTGGGTAAAATTCTATTCTTTTATTTATTGTAAGAGTTGAAACCACTTAGCAATTATTAATTCTAAAAACGCAGTTGTTCCCTCTATCTATTTTAAAAATGCCACCTGAAATATTTACCAATAACTCTTATAAATAACCACTTATCAATATTCATACCATTTGGTATTTACTCGTTTCCAACGTATGCTTCACTTTTAACTCATTATAATAGGACTATTTTTAATAAGTCCCTATACAATTTTTATTTAATTATTGTTTCGAAAGTGCAATTTAAAACAAAGTATAACCTTTAATAATTACATGCGGCTTTTTTTCATACTCCCTAGCGCAATTTTAACTTTAGCTTGGACATTCAACAAATCAAGTGTTAAAAGCCCTTTAAAATTCCAGGACTTTTTTCGAACAAATGCATATTTCAAACCAATTAGTGTTCATGTAATCAGTTTCATTATGTAGTCTTCGTGAAATGTAATAGCGGTCCACTAAATGGTGCCGAGTATTTTAATTACACTTGAAACACATAAATAAAACAAATTTTACGGCTATGTCATGTTTTAATGTCAAAGGACACGTTATGTTAATAATCTGTTTTAATTTGCTTATTTTCCGTTCATAAAAAACACAAATAAATTCTAAATTTTGCTAGATAAGTATACAAATTAATTTATTCATTATCATACTATTAGGAATATCTATGCGCAAAGAAAAAGCACTCATAATATTGATCAGGACTGAGCATCAAAAACAGTTTTTAAATTCACTACCGCTAACAACGTTTTAGTTAGTAAAAAACTAAGCTCTATTATGGCGTAATAGATTGGAAGATTACAAATACACAATTAATTTAACCAGGTTAAAAAAAAAATTCAAAACAGGAGACTCTTGCATGGAACACTATAATCTAACTTAGACATATTCTTAATGAAATTTGCTCAAAAAATCCACTTTGTCCCTGGTAAATTGAGATCAGATGGATCTGAGAGTACCAGGGACAAAATGGATTTTTAATTTCACATAACCTTTTTTCATTGTGAATATTTTACATTATAGCATTTTGAATGCAAAATTGATGAAATATAAGAACTAAGATGCGTATTGATGTAATAAAATTATTTTAAAAATCTTCGATTATACGAAATTCACATTTTGGCCTTCAGACTTACTATGTAGTTTTCATAATATCGATTAGAATTTACATCGAAGTTATTCTTTTAGGTACCAATCACTTGATGTTTGACAAGTGATTTTGATTTATGAGTTATTTTGTTCATTACTGTTATATAATAACAAAAACATTATATATATCACTTGCTTTCAATGCGATGGGTGAGCATTGAATTCCTCAGGAACAACAGCTTAACGTACTTTTCAGAAAATAGAATTAACAATTACTTTTATTACAATTTTTCGAGAATATTTAGTAACAAAAAGCTTTACAAAAACTTCAAAGTTTTTGAAAAGCTTTTTGCTTTAATCAATTGAAATACTCTCATCATATTATATTAATTATCAAGTTCTATTATCATCGTAATTCAAGAGACCTTTCTTCTATTAAACAAAGCTATTACAGATTCTTTTGCTTATTCTTTTTGTGGCAGTAACTACAGCGGCAAACCTCTGAATGATACTTTTATATAAGACAATATCATCTAAAAAGTAAACGCTTGCTTTTATTGACTTTTTTATTACTTCTATATCAGTAGACCCATCAGTACCCGCATAACGGACGATTAGCGCAATAATTACGTGCCATTATCCTTTTTTTCCGACAGTCTATAAATCTTTCAAAGCAATGTCAAGTTGAAGGAAGTCTCACGACGATCCCACGGCATGGCGCAGGCGCAAGTTTCCGGTCCAGTTTGTTCCAGCGACAGGGAATGGCAACGTTAAATTTTACGATCCCGCCAATTGATATAATCACTTCATCAGTGTGGAATTAAAAATGCTTATTCGGGTAACAAACGGATTCCGGGAAGCATGTTAAGGGTTAAGTTTGAGAGTCCGTATTCGGCGAGTTGCTAATGAGTTGGATTATTACTATTTTTTTATTTTGTGTTTAATGCAGCTTTAAGTGTATTTTAAAGACGAGCGCGAGTTGTTGCCCGATCGGGTTAATATGAAAGTTATTTTAGTTTAATAAAAAAAGTTGCAGTATTTTTCATGCTGACCGAGATGTTTCATATAACTTGTAAAAGTGACAGTAATGCATGTCTGTCGGAATATAGTCAATGGTCTTTTTTGTTAAAGATAAGTTGGAAACCTAATTGTCTAATTTAAAATCTATAGCAAACCAATTAAAAATATAGTGATTATGATAGTGATTTATGGAATAATGTAACGTTAAAGTAACAATTGCTTTTGGTTTGGAACGAATGATGGTTTTAATGACCAAGAAACATAATAAAAAAATATGATAACCTGAAGTAATACAATGGCGTCTAACGCTTGTCTTTGACAATTCCAATTAAAGTCAAATTAACGATATCGTTCATTCGATATATTTCAAGGAAACGTCGCGTTCGCACACGTTGTCACATGTCAAAAGTTGTAGCTTGAAATTCATAAATATCTTTCAAATGTCAAATTGAAGGGGATTGCTATAGATATCTAAATTAGACAATTAGACCTCTGCTGCTATTTCGGACATTCATCCGGGCAGCTCATGTGAATATAGATATACAAATTAATGTTGATCTGCTCTGCCTGTTATGTATAAAACTAATTTTCCTAGGCTACTTCGCGACTTAATTTGAGATAAAACATAAATTAATTATCGGCGTAATCCGACCCTACCGCCGTGATTAGTCAAATGGCATCATATATTAGAAAATAAATTCACTTAACATTGTACGTATTTTATTAAATGAAAAAAATTATATAAAATTCTCACTGACCACTGTCGTAATGACCCCACAGCCTGACCCTGTAACTACTAAATCGTAGTAAACATTTGCCGAAATAGAATTAAACGAAAAAACATTATCTGTTTCACCGACCGGTCTGCTAATTTCGGAAATTTATTAAAAACAAGATATATGTTTATAATCAATCAACGCGGATTACAACACTATTGTTAATACCGTCTCGTTTTTTCTCTTTGCACATCACTTTATTCATTTCTAAATTAGCCCTCAATCAAAATACGCAGGATGGTGACTAATTAGTGTTCTTCTGTCCATCGGGCAGATTATTAAAATATATTAAATACGTATTTTTTATTTTTACGTAATAAATGAATTACGGCAATACAATACGTTGAAATATTGCAGGACGTCACATCGTTGTACATTTTCTACTTAAGTGACACTCTTCAACTTTAATGTCTCTTGTTATTTGAAACAAAAAAGAGTACATCTCTAATATTATCTCACTAAACAGACTAAATAGTTTTTTTTTTAATTTACATTATCATGTCTTTTTCCTTGAAACAATTTAAACAAAACTAATCCAAATTTGATTAAATATGATAGATTAATATTTAATTATACAACGTTCATTTAGTACTAAATTAGAAATGTTCAATTACCACTCAACTTAAAAAAATACGAAGAGGAAAAATAAATTTCTAAAACTTATAGCCGATTCTGACACTGATTCTAATATAAACGATAGTAATACGACACATAATGACTTTCTTGTTAAATGGCCTGTGATTTGAACGGTTTCGAGATCGTGAACAGGAAACGGTTAAAATAACTGATTAATAACGTTTTGATGAATGAAATCCGATGAACTGGAGCGGCTTAGTTTATTTATTGTATTAGTTTTTGAAATTCGTCTTTAAGTAGTAAACATGTGGATTTTAGGTTCAAATGAAAAAAAAATTAATGGCGTCAATGGTTTAAGCGTTTCGACATGGGATGTCAAAAAAGTCTATATTTATTTTGTAAAGATTTAATTGTTTGTTTGTATTGAATAGACTTAGAAACTATTAAACTGATTTTAAAATTATGGGAATCAACATCATACGCACCTGCGTATGGTTTGGTTTCCCGGGCGAATTCGCGGGAGTATAACCAGTAAACTATATTTTAATTCTTAAATGTAGCGTTTTATCTCATTCTATTAGTGATAAAGAAATTATAACTGCAAACGTATTTATATGTCAACTTTAAATAAATGAAATGGCCTTATTAAAATCTGGTAAGGTTATTTATTAGATATGTTGGGCTTTGGGAAGAGACCACAGTGCGAAATGGTACGTGTTAATAATTGCCAATAAAATGTATTATTTAAACTAATTTATAACTTATCGTTAATGTCATCGTGTCATGTTCTACTCTAAATGATATAAAAAAATGCTAAATTTAAGAGTAGAGAGCCAATATCAACTGATCAAAACACCTTTTGAAGCATTGCAGAGCTCCAAATCCGACATTCTGACAGTCATCTATCCAAAGAGTATCCGCTTAGTGAACTTTGATTAATTCCACTATAAATTTCAAAATTTCATCAGTCGTATACCACAATATGAATACGATCAATTAAGCAATAAATCTTCTCAATTACAGCGTATCGGTCGTCTCACTCTTAAAAGTATTTTAATTCGACTTTAACACTATGTTTATATGACTAAAAACTCTTATATTTCCATAGCTCGTAAACTATCAAAAACAATTATAGTCTCATCAATTTACCATTATCTTCACAATTAAACGGTTACAATAAATAACTAAAAGTCTTATTTATTATGAGCTGTTAAGTACTTTCACACCTTTTCTGTGAAAAACATACCATTCTGCAGTGCAATTAAACTCCATATAATCAGAAGCAGGCCCTTTAGCGGTCTCTGGACTCCTGCATTTTTGGAATATCGCAGGTGCCTCGAGATACGACTAGAATGTGAGCCTATTAGCTACGTTTTAACCGAACGAAGAGGATGCCGCGCCAGTTTTTGCCTTATTAAAACCAATCATAGTACTTCACTGTCAAGAGGATTTTCAACTTTACAAATTGCCTCTATAAATAACATCGAAATGTGGATTTGCCGAGCTTTCGGTTGCAGAAGATCGATTATTTGAATTTGTACGAGTAAAATATTGGGTTAAGTAAAAAAAAATAGGTAATTGCTGTTAAGCCATTAAGAGTCAATACACACTGTCGACGAGCCCGGCGATCGGTTGCTGGCGACTGTAATTTTCAATAATGTTCTACGGATTCATAATTTTGTACGCACTTGATTGCCCGACGCTCGGGTGACTAGGCGACCAGCAAGTTGATTTTATTTTCTTATTTTAGTAGTAATACCACTGTTATTACAACTTCTTCGATGTCGTTTGTGTGCGCAAATGTACAAGAACTAAGTTGTCCATTGTTTGTTCACGGAGAGACCAAGTTTGATCGATAGTGTGTATAGTCTCTAAAGGATGTAATATTACTAATTATGTTAATGAGAATTATTTATCATAACGTTATATATTATCCTTAAATAATACAAATATTTTCTAGTGTAGCATTTTACATCCACACAAAATTAATCAAATATAAAAGTTATATATAGTTTTTTACATCACAAATTACTTTTATCTCATCCTTCATATACAACCTTCTTTATTATATCCATTTTCATAAAGTTGTCCAAAGCTAATTAATATTTTGCACCCATCCCCACCACTGAGTTCGATCCCTCTTAACAAAGTTATTAGTTTTAGTTTTTCTAAAATATAATAAACGTGCTTTCTGCCACCGGCTTCTCCCGCTTGGTTATGTATTATACGTATAAAATTTCCTTTTGAATTACGCTGTATATTGATGAAGACCTCATTAAATTCCGTTACGTAGTTTAAAGATCTCAGAGAACAGACATGAATGGGAATAAACTTTGTTTTATTCGATGTAAAGACTAGCTATTTTTGCCCACATAAATCATAACCTATGTTATTCACGTAAGATATCAAATTAAACAATCAAATATTTCCTATTTATAATATTGGAATAGATAGATCGGGAGAATGCTAGAGGTTGAGAGCATGCTAGATAAACCGAAATCTAAATGATTCATGCATACGTCCCAGGTTCTGTAAATATTACAATATTTAAATCTGACAGTCCAGCATAACGTACCGTTGCCTGTAAGAAACTGATTTTAGGGATAAGGCCGCCGATCGTCTCTACTTAAAATTTATGTCTGTATTGCAATTTTCTTTGTGGTGTATCTACAATAATATATTATATTCATTCATTAATACGATCCCGATTGGACTGTATTCTGTAAAAAAGAAAAATCTTCCAATTAAACTCAACAGCACATCAGGTTATACAAATTTGATAAAACTCTCTACTTGATTTTAAACCTAAAAGTTTTAAACTTAGCAAAAGTTGATATATTGTAGTAACCTGACGTTGTGTACATACGTCATTTTAGTCATATGCGCTGTGCACGGAAAACGTGAATTCTCATAAAATTATCAACCCTGAGTATACTCGAGGCTGGAGTCGTGACCCGGTGATCTGCCGATGAAGTCATAATTTATATAACGCATTGGAAATTGTTTCTCGGATAGCGGGCGCGCCTTCTAATCGGTTAAAGCGCCCGGAGCGTCAGCAATAAGATTTATGACCACCTTCGATCTCGTTTGCACTGATACTGTGATGTCTTTCACAATGCTTGTGATATAGTGGCTGAATAAGTGCGAGATGTAAATAATTTTGATGTCTTTGGTTATTAATGTCTTGCGTTTGTCGACGAAGGGGTTATTGGCTTGAAATGTGGTATTCATTTTGTATATTATTTTGTTCACTTTTTTGTTGACAAATAGACAACTTATAGAAAAATTTACAATAATTGTCTTTTTCCATAATTTTTCGTTCAAAGACCTATATAAGGCGTGATTTTTTTTTAGGTTTTTTGTTCATAAGATGGACTGATAATCTTTCAGCTTCATTAATAATTATTTTATTATATATCATTACTTTTTTTGTAGAGCAACATTGCAAGGACGTTGTTAATATAAACCTCTTTATTATTCCTATAGAAGTCTTTAATAGTTAGGAATCTTTCAATTAAGGAAGTTTACTTTGAAGGAACAATAAGCTCCCGTTGATACGTATTATTTTTATTCGTATCATATTTCGTAGAATTAACATTTATCCAAAATTTTCTGACGTCCGCCAGCCGCCATTCCGATATATAAATTGCTTTCATTGATAATATTGTTAATTTTTAAAGTCTTTCATTAAAGATTCAATTTATTTATTTTGCATACACCTTAAATTGCATCGAATGATGAATCACAAGATGGAATCATAAAATTACAGGTATTTTAAATAAAAACCGGTAAATTTAACGGATGGGGGAGAATTGATAGCTCTCAGCTCCATTATTTTGCAATAAATTAACTTAAAAATACAGTTTCTCAGAAATTAATAAAGTACGTGCTACTATTATTGTTTTAATATAGAAAAAAAATATATACGGTTTGGGTTAAATAATATACACTTGTTCCTCTCCGCGGTAATCTTTCGAAATGAAGCTATAAATTATTTTAATACTTGTGCAAATTATTTTTTGATGCGCTTTTTATTTTAGTTGCTCAGATAAAGATCCAGTAGAGTCGTATTTTTGCGGGGACGAATTAAGTTACGAACTGTTAATGAAAATATAAATAAATATTATTCATTATCAGCGATTCAGGTTGGTTCTACTGCTCTATTGACCGACATTGGCAAGATTGTTGTATTATCAGATCTAACAATTAGAGCTTCCAGATTTTCGTGTAATTATAGATTAAATATGTAGATGAAGAAAATAGTAGTAGTTATTACTACTATACTACTACTGTATTCAGTAGCTTAAGTAGAAGTTTTTGTGGACCAATAAAATTAAATAATATAAGCACTTTTAATTGTCCAGCATTTGAGATGTTTTTTGGTTGACAATATTTTTTTATAGAAAGTAAATTAAAAATTAAAAAGTCCCAGCATAAGTCTAAAATATGTAGTATAATAAGTTATCAATTCTCAAAACAGTATCAACGGCTTAATGTGCCTTCCGAATCACGGAGGATATCGAGGTAATCAATTTATGGACACCCATCCGATGACCGGTCTTTGTGAATCTCCCGCATCGCAGACTGAGGTCCTTTGAGTCATTAAAGTCATATACGCGATGATAATGTCGTACGAATTAATGTGACACCTGCCGGCCTATTTTATTTGTCTTTGAACAAAAATTAAGGAAATATTGAATCGTTCTTATAATTTTGTTACAAAATAAAGATATTCGAACCGGTATGAAAAATGAATTCAGTATATTTTCTTTCGTACTGATCCTAAGTCCGTCCCGGTGGACAGTCGTGTCCGCTCCAGGGAGGTCTCGAGACTCCGCCAGTTGTTAATATCGGATATTGTTGCGGTCATTGTTTTATTAGCGCTCTCCAATATGTACCGGACATGATAATCGCACCATCACACCGAGAAAGCTCGTGTAGGAGGAGCTTTAAGCTCCTTCAGATTCTATTCTGAGGGTTGAACTACCTATTAAATAATATAAAGTATTTTAACTCCTTAACAGTTTACAAAATATGTATATAAATAGCTTGGTAGCGTAGTGAGTAGCTCGGTGGCGTAGTCGATTAGCGCCGCGGCCCGTGATCGTAGTCGTTAAGCAACTTTCGCAAGGGTCGGTCATGGGATGGGTGACCAAAAAATTATTATCTCGAGCTACTCCGTGCTTCGGAAGGCACGTTAAGCCGTTGGTCCCGGCTGCATTTGCAGTCGTTAATACCCTCCAATCCGCATTGGGCCAGCGTGGAGGGTCATGGCCCATCCTCCTTAACCATCCATAAGGAAGGCCTGAGCCCCTGCAGTGGGGACGTAAAAGGGCTGATGATGTATATAAATAACTAGATAACTCGGTATATTTCGTATCATCAATAAAACCGTTTCCACCTTTCCTAAATGTTTTTCGTAGATATTTTAGAACCAAATCAACTTAGCCATTCTCTAGTTTTAGCAAGAAACTAGATAAATGAACAGCAATTATAATATAAATAATAAAGTATTTATTATATCAACAGACAACACAATACATCATAAATAAAACATGGCGCCATTAATACTCGTATGGTTAACAAAATGTCAGTATGGATAGAATAACATTCATTCATAAAATGTCACACATTTTGGAGCCGGGTAGTTACCAGCTTTGAAATAATTTTTAACAACTTCAAAGATGGTTAATAAGCTCTAATTATCTACTAATCTTTGATTCGAATCTTTCATTTGCTGGCCACGTATAATTTTCCAAATTTGTTAACCGCTTTTGTTTATTCATAATTACTTTAAAACTATTTAACTAAGTTTTAATGAAAAAAAAAAACCGGTTAAGCGCAACTCGGACTCATGCACGAAGGGTACCGTATCGTTATACATTAAAAAAGTAAAACAAAAACACGTATATTGTTCTCTATGGGGTTGTCCGAAATTTTTGTGTGTTAAATACAATGGATCGACTATATTCGTAAAATTGTAAAGCCAACTTAAGTGAAATAGATTTCCTTTTAATTTCGTTATATATAGGAATTACTGCTGTAACATTTGAATTTTTACCAACGACCATTTAGTTAGTAGAGGGGGACACTTAACTCTCACGAAAATTAGTTCTTTAAAGCTCAATAAGTCACAAACGGTTCTCTAAATCGGAAAACGGTTTTCGCACACCTCTAACGTTTTTGAAGATCTATCCGATGCCCCACACACTGTGTAACCAAAAGGGTTACATCGCTTAAAATACTTATTGACAGTTGTACTCGTAATATAGTTTAATTAGTTATGCGATAGACCCGTTGCCACCTGTGTGAAGACATAGAAATACCTTCTTGAAATAAATAAACAAACTAAATAGTCCAAAAGTTTATACATTCGTATATCAAAAAAAGTCTCAAGTACTTGCCAAGGTTGTCTGGAAAAACTAAAGAAAAGAAAAAGAATACGTCTATATTTCAATATTATAAAAAGTGACTATTTATGGAAAATGTTTTGTTCATTTATACACCTGGCAGTAGAAAAGTAAAAATTATTTTAGTAACGAAAAATGAGCACCAAATAAACAAATTCTTGAGCTATGATGTCAATTGAGGAGTCGAATGGCGCAGTGGTTAGTTCGATCGGTCTGGGTTACAGTTGCAAAGCACCTCTTGGAAGAGCCGCTCACAGGATGGGTGACTAAAACTTGATTATCAAACTCCTCCGTGCTTCGAAGGGGAGAGGATTTTTCTTCACTTTTCAAACTGTACTTAAAAGTCTTTTAAACAGTTTTCTGATTTTAGTTTTTTAAGGATCAGTTGATAACAGCTTTTTTTTTCCTTGTAAAAAATAGAGAACTTAAGTTATTGAGAATAATCAGTTGAGATTTTGTACTTTTCGGCATTTTAGAAACCAGCTACGAGTTTATGAAGTAAGGTCTTGTAGATTTCTACTTTTAATTACTACTTACCACCATTTAACTTTTTAACCTTTTAACCAACTGTCATACGTTGAAAATATCAATTACCTGCTAGATGATTCCGTGTCATTTTGAAAAGCTCTGAAATATACTTGTTACTTGCATAAATAATAGCAAGTAATAATATTCAGCAGTTTGTGAAGTGTTATCAATTTGTGAAAGAATTGGTGAATAACCTGTGATAGTTCGGTGTTTGTTGTTGGTTGGAAAATTAAACGGCTGACTAGGCTTGATAAGTTCGTATATTTATAGTTTAAATAAAAAAAACTTTAACAACAAACAAAAAAGAACATAAAAGGAAAAAAGGCGGGAAACGTCGAACTTGGTGGGCGCGTTTTTCGAGTTTGAAAAGAATTTAATTTAATTTTATTAAGTATTGGTGATCAGATTTGTATATTTTCATCTTAGTTACTTTTAAATTTATTTAGTATTAGTTTGTAGTGTATTATAGCAGTTTATTGGTAAGTTTTTACGTTTTATTTTATGAACGAGCCTCCGGACATAGAACCGCCGGGGGACTATGTTCCCCCGGCTGGACTATTTGTTACCGTTTCTAATGAATCTGGAATGGAAACCGACGGTTCATTATCAGGACGATCACTCAAACGGAGTCGCGTGCATGTATGTAAGCACTGCAATAAAAAACGTCGCCGTAATCATAGTTCTGACTCAAAAAATGATTGCAATTGTTTTGATCTTTCACCAAGAAAAGAGTCTACTTCAAATGTAACTAAAAAAAAGACACAATCAGTTGACAAAGATTTTAATGTCTCTATTCCATCATCTGCTACTACAGAGCCCACAGTCACACCAACACCAATTGGCCGCGTTCTTTACAATAAAAATGATATTTCCCCATTTACTGTTCATGTGCAAAAAATACAAACTGACCTTCATGATAATACTTCAATTCATCCTGTTACTTTTGGAAGGTTTTTAAAAAATAACCAATTTGAAAATATTGTCAACGGTAGTGTAAAACTTATTGGCCGCAATAAAGTCTCACTAGCTTTTTCTGATTATATGTCTGCAAATTCTTTCATCACTAACAAAAAACTAGAAATTAATAAAATGAAAGCTTTTATACCTACTTTCAATGTCACTAGAATGGGTCTTGTACGAGGTGTCCCTTCAGAATGGACACCCGAAGAAGTTCTCGAAAATATTACTGTCCCAATGGGATGTGGCAAGATAATTAAAGTAAGACGTATCAATTATAAAGTTTCCCAAGGAGGTTCGGTTATATGGAAGCCCACACAATCAGTTGTAATTACTTTCGATGGGCAAATTTTACCCAAACGTGTCTTCATGTGTTTCAATGCTTTGCCAGTAGATCTGTACATTTATCCAACAATACAATGTTACTATTGTTGTCGCTTTGGCCATACTAAAAACCAGTGTAGGTCTAAACCCCGATGCTTTAAGTGTGGGGGAAATCATTCGGGTGATTCTTGTGAAACAGAGGAAGACAGTAATGTTTTTTGCTGCTTATGTGAAGGATCCCATTTTGCTACAAACAAATCTTGTCCAGAGTATATTCGACAAAAAGAAATTAAGGTCTATATGGCAAATAATTGCACATCCTATGTAGAAGCATCAAAATCTTTTCCTAAAGTTTCAAAATCATATTCCAATGTTGTCTCCACTAATTCTTTTAAAACTCCTTTATATAAAAATTCAACATCAAATGTAGACCATAAAAGTAATTCTCCTACTTCTTCATATAAAAAGACAGTATTTCTTAAACCTCGCACTCCACCTAGACTAACACCGGGTTATGATATTGAAGCTCACAAGGCTCTTATAAAGGAATTCGATAGTCCTATTCCTGCAGATGGGTGTGTATTCAATAATAAACTTCAAGATGAAAATAAAACTCAGATATCCATCACAGATTTAATTAAATTATTAATATCATTACTTACTCATTTTAACACAAATTCTTCTTCAGCCCTTCATTTACCGTCCAACGCAGTTTCTTTAATTTCAACTTTGATCGAAGGCTTACAAAATGGACAATCAAGCTAATATTATGCAATGGAATTGTCAAAGCTTAATAAGTAAAAAAAGCGAGTTAATTTTTCTTGTGAATAAATATAATCCTTTTGTTTTTGTATTATCAGAGACATGGCTTAAATGTCATCTAAATTTTAAAGTCAGTGGATATACTACCTTACGAGAAGATAGACCAGATGGCTATGGAGGCGTAGCCATACTCATTAAAGAATCACTTTCTTTCACACCTATTCCTCTGCCCTCTCACCATAAAGATATTTCAATAATTGCTGTTAGGGTTTTTAACAAATGCATTGTGTCTATATATATTTCCCATCCATCTATTCCTGCTTTAAATGAACTTCGTTTAATTCTAAATAATTTGCCCAAACCTTTTCTAGTACTAGGTGATTTCAATTGCCATCATCAATCGTGGGGCAGTTCTAATACAAACAATTATGGGGATGAATTATTAGACATCATTGATTGTCATAATATTTGTATCTTAAACACTGGTGAAGCTACACGTGTAACAAAACCAAATCAAAATAAAAGTGCTGTTGATCTGTCATTATGTTCTCCTAGTCTTGCATCTTCTCTTTCTTGGCAGATACTTTCTTCATCATATGGTAGTGATCATTATCCTATTATTATAACTTTTCCTTTCTCTAAACCTTCAAACCCCTGTCGAATCTCCCATCTCAAACATAGGCTTCCAAATAAAGACAGTAAAGACTGGGAAAAATTCACAACTTCAGTTCAGTCAAAATTATATTTGCTCCCTAACATCAACTCTAGTTCTGAGCCTGAAAGAGCTGAAGCTTTGAGTAATCTTTTTATAGATGCAGCTAATGAAGTCTTCCCTAAAAAAGTTTACCCCAATAAAATTCCATCTCCTCCGTGGTGGGACAATGAGTGTACGGAAGCTGTGAAACAAAGAAAAGCTGCTGAGAAAATATATAAACAAAATATGACTGAATCTAATTATGATAAAATGTCAGAGTTGATAACAAAAACTAAAAAACTTTTTAAACAAAAAAAATTTGAAGGGTGGCGTAGGTTCTGTACCTCTATCTCCCCTAACACTCCTCCAACATTAGTTTGGCAAAACATTAAAAGATTCAAATCGGCTGTCAATAACAACTCTTCATCAATGATACCACCACAGCTAATAAACCCTTTCTTAGATAAATTAGCTCCTCCCTGGGTTTCGAACAATATCTCCATCTCTTCTTCCTTAACTGACTCTGATATTAGTGCTCCGTTTAGTTTATATGAATTAAAAGGTATCATCCAAAATACGAAAAACTCTGCCCCTGGGAGCGACGGTATCCCATATGCTTTTCTTTCCAACGTTTGCAATAACACATTACAATATTATTTAGATTTAATAAACTCGTCAATGATCTCAGGTAATATCCCCTCATCTTGGAAACGTCAAACAGTGTTGCCAATCTTAAAACCAAATAAAATTCCTTCTGAAGCTTCTTCATATCGACCCATTGCTATGTCTTCGGTTTTACTCAAATTAGCGGAGCATTTAATCAAAAACCGTATAGATTGGTTTCTAGAAAGTAAAGGCATTTTAGCCAATACTCAGTATGGCTTTAGAAAAGGTAGAAGTACACTCGATAATATTGCTATCTTCACTACAGATATTCGTATAGCTTTCTCTAATAACGATTCGGTGACAGCTGTTTTTGTAGACTTGTCTTCTGCGTATGATAATGTCTTATTAGATATTCTCAAAATTAAACTATTATCTTTAGGTATACCTTCCCATTTCATAAATTTTATTCTCAACGTTTTAACAGAACGCAAAATAGAAATATATTACGACAATATTATTTATTCTCGGACTGTTTCAAAAGGCCTTCCGCAGGGGTCAGTCCTTAGTCCTATTCTGTATAATGTTTATACATACGATTTAGAAGATAATATTTGCTCAAATAAATATATCAAAATACTTCAATACGCCGATGACCTTTTATTGTATTACATTAGTCATTCCATTGAGGATTCGCTTCTTAAATTAACATCTGCTTTATCTAATTTAAAATATTGGATGGATTCTAATGGGTTACAACTGTCTGCTTCTAAAAGTGCTGTCGTAGTATATACTCGTAAAAATAAACTTCCTCCTATCTCCCTAAAGTATGATAATGCTGCTATTCCCGTTAAAGATCACGCGAAATTTTTAGGCATAGTTTTAGATTCGAAACTTTCAGGCACCCGCCATTGTGTATATGTTGCTGATAAATGTGAACGCTTATTAAATATGATAAGATGCCTTTCAGGCGTTTGGTGGGGAGCTCATCCATATTGTTTAAAGTTGGTTTACAACGCCCTTATTAGAAGTGTTTTAGATTACGGTACATTTTTGCTAGAACCAGGTAATGTTACAGCCCTTAGGAAGCTAGACAAAATTCAACATAAAGCTCTGAGGATAATATTGGGAGCCATGAAGTCGAGCCCAATAAACGCTTTACAAATAGAATGCTGTGAACCCCCCCTTCAATTAAGACGGCAATATATTTGTGACAAATTCTTTTTTCGTACTATTCAGTGTTCAAATCATCCACTTCTTTCTAAGATTAAGGCACTTTATGAATTATTTTCTACTTCAAGCTATTGGACACATAAAACTCCACCATGTCTCATTGTTAGTTATAAGAAATTCATCTCCCTTTCTTCTCCTACTTATGTATCAAATTACCTTCCTATTTTTAATGTCGATTTTAAATCGTTAATTTTTCTTCCTAATATTCATTATGACATAGTTGAAAAATCAGATTTAGACGCTAAATTAAACTTTGAAATCGCGATTGACAGCAAATTCAATGACTATCATCACATATTTTGTGATGCTTCCAAACATTCGACATCTACCTGCGTTGGAGTCGGTATTTATCATTCTCAGTATAAAATAGTTCAGAAAGTAAAACTCCCTCCAGAATCATCCGTGTATTCAGGAGAATGTTTTGGTATATTGAAAGCCTTAGAATACAGTAAAATCATGAAACTTAAATCTGTTATAATATTTTCAGACTCAAAGAGTGCTTTACAGTCTTTAGAAAAATTTCCGTTTAAATTAAAATGTTATTCTCCCGTTATTTTTGACATCAGACAAATGATACAAAAATGTATTGAAAACGAAGTTCATGTAGAATTTGCCTGGGTTCCAGCTCATGTTGGTATAAAGGGTAATATTATAGCTGATAGGCTTGCTAAAGAGGCAGTATCATGTGGAGATGTTTTTCCTTTTCAAAACTATTGTTC
Organism: Diatraea saccharalis; assembly: GCA_918026875.4. Lineage (NCBI taxonomy): Eukaryota > Metazoa > Arthropoda > Insecta > Lepidoptera > Crambidae > Diatraea > Diatraea saccharalis. The sequence continues at coordinate 13,332,335 of OU893337.1, forward strand.
AGATTTATTAGCAATTCCAAAAGTAATATTACGCGAGAAATGGGAGCAAATGTGGGAAATCAGTAAATTGACAAAAGCTAAATTTTATGCTCAGATACAAAATCATATTCCTTTGAAACCTTGGTTCTTCTTAATGAAGTGTGGCAAGCTAGAAACTTCTATGATTACACGTATGAGACTTGGTCATTCTTCTGCGCCTTCTCATTTAGCTAAACTCCATATAATCAACGATCCTAGGTGTGACTGTGGATCAGATGAAGGAACAGTTAATCATATTATTTTCTCCTGTCCTAAATTCCAAAGATCCTCCCTCTGGCAAGACCTAACATCCCTTCGTGTTCCATTCCCGACTAACATAGCTACACTATTACATACTTATGATCAAGCAATATATAAATGTATCATATCATATCTCATACTCAATAATATAAAATTGTAAACAACGATAATATATATATATATATAGTATATTTAAGATTATAAATACCATACATTCCTGATCCCATCCTTCCTTATCCGATTTCTTTCCTATTCGTTTCCCAAATTTTTTACTTGACATTGGCAAAATGCACAAGCCGTGCCTGCCATATTATGAGGAAAAAAAAAAAAAAAAGAACATAAAAACAATTCGTATGATTTTTTTTTAAATAAGATAAGTAGTAGAAACAATTACATTCATACACCATTCTTGGGTTTATCTAAAAGATACGCTGCAAATTTATACATACACATTTCATAAATACAAGTCGTAAATCACAGTATAGATTTTAAATGTACATACTAAACATATTTTATTAATTTTCAGTGTTGATCGTGTTGTTTCCGGAAGAATCTTTTTACGAACTGACATTCGGAAAGAGCATATTGCGTTACTCGAAATTTCAAATTACAAAAAATCAATAATAAAAAGAAATGATAAAAGATCAATGGACAAAATAAACGGTGTGGTACGATGTAACGTTACAACCTAACAGAAGTGACTACTATTGAAAGTAATAAGGACGAAAGTAACTAATTCTTTACTTACTTTTTCAAATGCACCTTACATAATTTATATTTGTATAATTTGTTTTTAACTTTCCTATCTTTCTAGGTACTAATCACTGTCTCTCTGTATGAATAAATCAAGGCAATTACATAAATACTTGTGTCGGACGTTTATCCCTATAATTTAAAAGAAACTGGCAATTTGTTGCAGAATAAGTGATATTTTAGAAAAGATTTGTGATTTGAAAGTGCTATTGTCATTACAATGGTTGTAGCTACCTTTGGACACTCGTCTAATTAATTACCAATTGTTTATAATTTCAGTTGCTGATCAGTCCATAAATGAAAGTTGTGTTTGATATCTACTTGTCCATAAATGAGAATTGTGTTTGATATCTTAATGATTTTACCGAAACATGTTGAAGACAAATGAAAATACCATATTTGTATGTGTAGTTTATGTGATTTTTTTGTATTTAAGTAATAAGTTATTTCCAGATTGGGTTTCATTTAGACTAATAGATTTTCAAAGTGTCAATATAAACAAAGTGTAGAAAGTAAATATAACTTTGTAAAAATCTATAATTTTTTGTTGCTTTTTAATTAAAGACAAAAGGAATTAGCTCATAAGGGAATTAGCTTTACATACGTACATACATGTATTTTCATTAAGTTTTAGTAGTTTTTTTGGTTTTAACAAGTAATATTTTATAATATGTATAACATCATTACATACACTTTCATATATTTTCTTATTTCATATACACTTTCGTAATAAGTGTAGCTCTTAGTGGATAAATGACTAAGGTAACATTGCTACATAACTGCTGTCAAATCTATATTGATTATTTTAAAATAGATTAAAGTATTATAATTGTCGTCGACAGTACAAAAACATGCTAACTGAGAACTTATGACCGACGTCAAGTCGCCATATAATTATATAAAGTATAGTTACGTTTAAATTTTATTAGTTGCAGTGAACATAAGCTGGCATTTCAATAGCATTTAGCAAAACTGTAATAATTATGTATTTTTCAACGAATTAATAGTCTGTTATTATAGGTTTCATGAATGATATTACCCGTACATGAGTTAAATAAATGTTTCAAAGATTATCTATACGATATATCGATAAGCACATATAATTATTGAGCCTTTATAATTACTGGGTCTTCCTCAACAATTCAATTAACAAAGCTAGACAGAAAATTAATAATACAGCATATAATAGTAATAGGTTGTTTTATTATATTCGCATGTAGTGGGAGTAGCTCGGTGGCGTAGTGGATATGCGCCGCGGCACGCGATCGTTTGCGTTAATCAACTTTCGCAAGTGTCGGTCGCGGGATGGGTGACCAAAAAATATTATCTCGAGCTACTCCATGCTTCGGAAGGCACATTAGGCCTTTGGTCCCGGCTGCATTTGTAGTTGTTAATACCGGTCAATCCGCATTGGGCCAGCGTGGAGGGTCATGGCCCATGCTCCTTAACCATCCATAAGGAAGGCCTGAGCGCCTGCAGTGGGGATGAAATAAAGGGCTGATGATGATGATGATGATGTAGGTCGAATAAATTTGCACTCCATACTTGTATTTCTACTTATTTTTGTGCCAGAAATGTTTTGTACTAAAATATAACAATATTGTATTTATTTATTATCGTAAATACGTAACGAAAGATCCAATGTATTAAATACGTAAATAAATTTTATTATTTGTATTTTCATCAGTATTTTTTAGAAATATTAATTTAAACAGATTCGGGCATCTTATCTATTGTATGTCTTAATGGGCGTTATCCTTTTATTATATAAGCCTATTTTCTAGTTTTAGGTACTTCTTTCTTTCTTTTTATATATTTCAAAAATATTAACTTAAGGTCTTTGCTAAGCTAATGTACAAGTAAAGGTTCTCCAAGAACCGGTTAATATCAATAAATAATCTAAATTGACACTGAAAATAAGCCTCCGCTTATTCAATACGTGATCGGATAAATTATAATGCTTCGAAACATCTAATTAGGTATTCGTTAATTATAATTTATAATTTGTAGCTACAATACATCTGCTTAGTACGCACGTATATACTTATATTAGTAGATGTCGTAAATTATTAATCAACTGGTAATGTATATGTCGGCGGGTAGTCAGAACGGGCTATTACGAAGTCCAAATAGATCGTCCAAATAGATCGTCCATATCGGAGGACTATCTTTAAAATAACACTGCAGGCGTGTATACCAACGTGGATTTGTTCCATTTTATCACTTTTAATACGAAAATATAACGAGATGAGTGGGATGACGTCGGATGTCTTTACTCCTCGGTGATCGGAAACAGAATGTGTGCCAAAATGGCGGCAACTTGCTTTTCATAACGAACTGTCAAAATCAGTGTTACGATTCTAAAAAAATTAAAAGTATCGGTGATCATGCCCTCTCTACAATCGAGTAATTAGATAATCGAGTAACTAGCAATTAAAAAAACAGAAACTAAATCAAATGACTAAATCGTAATGATGATGGCGATATTCTGCGACATATACATGAAATATTTATTAATGAGCGGCGAAAGAGGGTTTATAAATAATATAATTTAAACTCAATATATATTAAATAGACACAAAATTCGATTATTGTTGATATACACTAATCAAATTTGTGTCTATTTAACAAAATCAGGCACATTGGTGCAAGTCTATTGCAATAAAGTTTGTCTTAGTTGGTTTTGTTAGATTTGATATACTTCTGTGAATACTCCATGGTTAATAGAAATTCGATAGCTTCAAAGACATCTTAAATCTGAGTTAGATCTTAATCTCACGGAGATCGTAAAAAAAAAGAGTTTGTTTGTATTACAGACTATATAATACGGTAATATGTGCTCGTCTTTCAACATTTATGTGATAATGTTTCACCCATAGCAACCTCCAAATCGAGATATAATTATGGTAGCACCAGCTGTCCCAAAAAGGCCCACCAAAAACATAAAATCCATTGAGGTTCCCATCACAATTAGGGCTATCAAAGATGGAAAATGTTTTGAAAATTAATATAAATTTTATTGTAAAGTAAACTAGATAATGCTTTATTTCTGTCAGTAATATTTTTTTATATAGGACTTTTTGGTGCAGTGGTTAGTGCATTCGGTCTGCAATGCGGGATTGAGTAATTTTTGGCAAGGGTTGATCATAAGATGGGTGTCCAAATATTTCTTTTTGAGCTCTTCCATGCTTCGGAATGTAGGTAAAGCCGTTTATCGATGCCTGTGTCCTAGCTGTAGGAACATTAGTAAGCTGATGATGATGGAAAAAATAAGTTTAACATTACTAACAAATAGTCACAGGCTGTATACAGGCTAATCCCAAAATTACAATTACCAGACCCCCGGACACATGCCAAACTCGTTTCGTAGAAGAGTTAAATAGGAATTTAAATTCATTTCGTAATAGTGGCGATCTGATTGTCATTGGTGATACCAATATAAACATTAAGTTAAAGTCTCGCATGAAATCATATTATTTGAATTCCTTATGCGGAATGGGTCTGGAATGTGGAATTTCACAATACACTCGAATCGAAAAAAAAGGTAATACTATTACTAAATCGTGTATTGATCACATATTCACACGAAACATGAGCGGTCATAACATATATACGGCGGCAGTGACGACGCAAGCGCCAGCTGATCATTATATAGTTGGCTGTGTATTTGTGGGTGCAGGCGCGGCGTGCGGCTCGAAGCGCACCGTAACTAGAATGAATAACAAACAGGTTTTAAAAGAATTGAGACGAGTGGACTGGAATGAGGCCCTTGCGTACGAGCAGCCTGATGACATACTCGGCTTTATGTATAATAAGTTTGATTCTATTTACAATAGTGCAAAGATAGAACAGATAGTTTGTAATAACAATAAAAAAAATAAACAATGCGAATGGGTAAATAGTAGAATAAAACACATGTGTAAAAAAAGGGCTGAGTTATTTAGAATATGGAAAAAAGACGAAAATAACTTAGAGAAAAGATTATTATTTAATATATATAGAAACAAAACGAATAAGTATATAAATTATACTAAAAATTCTTACTACAAAAAACAAATTAATGAAAACTTCAGCAACACAAAACTAATCTGGAATATAATAAACAAATTGTGTGGCAAAATATCCTCGTCGGTCGACGAATTATTATTAAAATATTTTAATCTACCTGCAACTATTTTAGCGGAAAATTTTGCAAATGAGTTTCATCAAAATGTTAAAAATTTGATAGATCCGTGTACGAATCGTATTCTTTGTCCAACGAGATATATAAACTATCCAAATGTGACAATGCGTATGAGGCCGGCTGTCATTGCGGACATCCATAAAATAATCGAACAATTAAACTATAATAAAAGTCCAGGGTATGATGGTATTCGTGCTGCCGACCTTAGAAACATTGTCGATTTGATAGCACCCGTATTAACACATCTAATAAACAGATGTATTGCAACATCTTCATATCCAGACAAATTAAAAATCGGCACTGTTCGTCCTATTTATAAAAAAGGTTGTCATAAGAATTATAATAATTATAGACCCATAACCATATTATCATGTGTGGATAAGATTGTTGAGAGATACTTAGCTAATGAGATAAATACGTTTTTGAGCGCCCATAATATAATTGATGCAAATCAATTTGGCTTTCAAAGAAATAAAAGCACCACCAAATTACTTTGTAAATTCACGGATGAAATCTGTAGTCACATGAATAACAAACGTCACGTGATTGCAGTCTTCATCGACTTCAGTAAGGCTTTTGATCTTTTGAATTATGATGTATTGTATTCAAAGCTTGAACAGAATGGTATACAAGGCCCGCTACTAGAATGGTTTAAGAAATACCATCATAACAGATGTACATTTGTAAAGATTGATGGTGCTTACAGTCACAAAATACCAACAGAGGTGGGCACTGCCCAGGGTTCGATCATCGGACCCACTGAATACTTACTATATGTTAATGACTTAAGTAATTTGCTTGAGAGGGGGTCTGTATACCAGTTTGCTGACGATACTTGCATAGTAACGGCCCATTCAGATCTCGCTATAGCGGAGCGTCTATCGCAACGCAGCTTCAACCTGATATGCAAATGGGCTCATGACACCGGTCTTGTAATAAACGCGCAAAAAACAAAAGCCATTCATATCCACTCGCCATTTTTCAGAAAAATATTTACACCATCTATTATCGCCCATGGACACTCATGCCTTCATAAGGTAAATATGCAATGTTCATGTCCAAAAATTGAATTCGTAACTCAACATATGTATATCGGTCTTATAATTGATAACAGATTTAACTGGGTTCCACATATCGGATATGTATGTGAGAAATTAAGGGCTATAACATCTAAACTATCTATTCTACGATACAAAATACCTTACATGACCTTGAGAACTTTATATATGGCCTTGGCTAACAGTGTGATCGGATATGGGTTAAGTAGTTATGGAAGAACGTTCAAAACACACTTGATTAATATCTATAACCTACAGTTAAAATTACTAAAGTTAATAGTTCCGAAAAAAATAAAAACAAACTTTTTAAATGATTTAGATTTATTTAATTATTGTGGGGTCTTGCCAATATATAATAGTGTGAGGCTCGCCATATTGATTGATGAACATCACAATAGCAATGAATTGATTGCCTATACTCGACCAAAGACATTGAGAAAGTTACAAAAATCAAAGAAATATGTGTTACCTAAATTTAATAACTATTATGGAAAAAGAAATTGGAAATATTTGTTACCGGCGATATTGAATGAAATGACTGATGAATCTGTATCTTATTATCTGAATAAGCGTAATTATAAAAAATATCTGAAAAAATACTTTCTTGATAAAAGTAAGAATGATTACATTATATAAAATTATGTTCTCATCTATTGCTAAGTAAGATTAACTTGCTTGAAATACCTTATGTCAATTGCATTGTTAAATAATAAAAATAACGTTATGTAACTATCTAATATACCTTGATAAATTATTGTAATTATTTTAGGAACGTTGTATTTGAACTCCACGGGCACTGATAAACCCGAAAGGGCTTTTGTGCGCTTAATTTAAAATCGGGCGGAGGTTTTCCGTAGGTTATTAATTAAATGAATTCAATAGTATATTCTGGAATAAGTCGCTTTTGATATAAGTATTATTTTTCACTTTTTTAGTTTGTTATTTTTTTTTAGTTTTTATTCATGCTTTTTAATGATATTGATTTTTTTTATATAACAGGTAACACTAAAAGTACTCTTCGGAAAACCACGTCAAAATCGTGTTAAAGTGCGAACCTTCATTTTTTTGCCGATTAATATACCTAAAACCTTCTCCTAAATCTGACAAATACTATGCTGAAACTCAAACTCAGAATCATCTGTTTTTGAAGTCGGTTAAAATAGCCAGGATCGTCAATTAAATGAATATGATAACATATATTACGTTTTCTATACATAAATATTTAATAATTAATATTAATATAAAAAAATTGTAATAGATATAAATGTTTCTTTTAATTTTTTTATGTAATGAAAACAATGTTTAGATAACATGTAGCACATTCTACTACTTGTAATTGTAATAAACTATGATAGGGTACAGTCGCCACAAAAACATCTATCTTGTGTAAACGACGAATTCACATTGTGATTTTGCGAAGAAAAATATCAAAGTACATACATAATTATTATTTAACTGCTATATTTATACTAAATGTTACAACCATAATATACTAGTAGGCACATAAAAACATGTTTATAGGTAATTTCTTCAAATAACATTTTAATTAAGCGCCGTAGATTTGTGGGAGCCCTGACCTATGTTATGTATTTTTTGCATTTGCAAGGTGCAAAATTCGTAATAAGTGCAATCAAGTAGTACGATTATCATAATGCTGCTAATTTATTGGTTTTTCGCTTTTTTACCGCTATGAAATTATGCGAACAGCGTATTGTTACCGCAAATAGGTTTCAAGTGAATGAAGTTGAATTCACAATTTTAATTACGATCATAACTGCACCGTACAATTAAGAAATAATTGAAATATGTTAATTAAGAATTACGATGTAAGAATATTTTGATTAGGTTCAGAAGAGCTATTGTGTGAAATACTGGTTCAACATGAAAGTTGTCTTTTACTTAAAACTGCACTGTCTTTGCAGCCAGTTCCACAAAAGGCGATTAAAATTGTCATTACTTTAAAGTGACATTACCCCTACAAAATTGACATTCAATAGAGCTTAAAGGCGTCATTAAACCTTAATGAACATTTATGCAACTGACCGTTAGTATTTGTCCCCCTTAATACAAAAATAGAACTTAAAATTAATAGCTCTTATTATCAATTTGATAGATGTCACGTTATATTATGTGATTTCAAATAATTTAGTGAAGGTAGCCGTGTAAATTTTGTTATTACGCTTTCGTTTAATGTCTTTTAAATGTGTTTGTGTTTTATTTTGCTTGTTAAAACGCAAAATTTTATAAGTTTTTTATTATTTTGGCCAATCTTTTCTACATATGTGTTAGCATGAATTTAAGTAGTCGAAGATGCCCAATTTAGACAGCGTTTGGAATCTGCTTACATTCATAATTTTGGAATTAAAATTAAAAATAAAGATAAATCTTGGGTACCACATTTTATTTGCAGTACTTGTTTTACTAATTTACGCAAGTGGCTTAACAAGGAGAATCGTTCAATGTCTTTTGGTGTTCCAATGATATGGAGGGAACCTATCAATTATATCAACGACTGTTATTTTTGCCTGATACCTCCTATTCAGTAAGTAGTAGTTTGGTTTCTTAATAATTTAAAGTATATAATATATTATTTGAAATTAGTTCAGCAAAACTGGCGGATCATGAGGCTTGTCTAAAGACACTCACATGGCATTATTAAATGGGGTAACTTCTTATTTGTGTGCAAAACGTATTTTTAACAATGTCTTATATCCACGGGAACACTGTTCTATCACCGTAATAATCATTTACCTTAGGCACCTCATATTTTCCCGCGGTCATCGACCGTGTTACTAATTTATGATTCAAAATATATAAGTCATGCTCTCTTCTGTCATGCTGATTAGTCGCTAATAAGTATTCATGTTTCAAACCAGCCAGAAATATCTTACTTAATATAAACACTTTTCTATAGTCCCCTCATACAGTTAGCTTTTGTTTTATTGTTAAAAGTAATTTTAAAAATCTAGTTTAAGTGCTTCAATTTTATCTATATTTGTTTTAAAGGTAAGAAATCAAGAGCTACAATTTTCTTAGTATACTACATATATATTTGACATGAATCAACCAAGAGAAGTTTTCGTCAACATTCAATCTTAAATAAGTTACATTATTATCTCTTTCATTAGGTTTACATTTACAATTATCGAATTTATCATGATAATAATTAAACTCGTGGGCAAACACACAGGGGAGTTGTTCCGTTGGACTGAGGTGGGACGAGTGGATTACGAGAAGTTTTGTTTTCTCTGCGTTGAGTGTAATGCCATTGTGATGCTTCCACTTAACTGCTGCCTCTACGTTCTCTTGAATATAGTGGCAGATCTCATTGAATATAATGGCACGACGAGTACCACACGGAACCTGTTTGCCGGTTCCTTAACCCTCCCGAAGACTATCAGCAGGATACTGATAAAGAAATTACTTTGGTGGAGGTCGATTACAACCAGCTTCCAATTTCGCAAGCTTCAGTGTTTTCGGACGAAAATATTGTTTGGAATGAACCTCATTATTTTCGCATGATGAACTCAGTGATCTCGAAAGAGACCTTAATTTGCCAATAGATAAAGCAGAATTACTGAGATGTTTAAGTCTAGAAACACGGGAATTTGTCGCAACCAGGTTTTGAAATTAGATTATAAAGAAATCGGTAGAAAGATTTGATGCCCTATTTTCAATCTGAAAACCAGTTTGTATCTTGTCATAACAAAAATAGCTTAATTAATGCTTTGAAGATTGAATACAATCCACCGGTATGGAAACTTTTTATAGACTCCTCTAAATAAAGTTTGCAATGCTAACATTTTACCTTCAATTCCATTAAGTCTCTCAGTGTATACCAAAGAATCATATTAATATATGAACCAGCAACATTTTTTAAAATAAGCGCTTACTTTAAATTTGTTTTTTATTTTCGTATTCAGTGGTCCCAAAATAGTGAAATAACAAGATATTTATTTTAAAGCCAAACGGCATAAAAGTAAAATTTTTAGACCAGAATCTGCCTCCATCTGAACAGCGCTGTTCAGTGATAAGTAAAACCTATCTATATCCTAACTATATCTCATTTTCAAGTTAGTTTTATTTGATTGAACCTTTAATCCAGTGTTTCTCATTTGCCAAGTCATAATGGGTCGGATTGGAATAAAGAATAATGTAAAGGTTATAAGGTCGACTTAAATCTCAGGCATGTTACTTTTATATAGTTAGAATATAGTATGTAAGCGAAATACGCAGTACAATTGTGCCAATACAGATTCTCTAGCAATAATATTTTTTAGTAATACAAATGCATATATTAAAATATATTTATCATAAAGGACGAAAAATATCAACAATTGAAATCACAACAAATCTAGAATGAGCGAGATAGAGCGAAGTTTTATCTGAAGGAAGGTGCAAGGTCTGAGGGAGACGGCGAGAGGTGCAATGTTCATTAAAGAGGGTCAGTGTAGGCTTGGGGTGTAATTTCCCACCCTCCCGGGGCGATTCTGTGGTCGTTTTTTTAATTTGCTCGCCGATTTCAGGGTTGTGAAATTGATATTCAGAAAAGTACAGGATAAAGTTATTGTTCTGTGTCTAGGAGCTTGATAGCGTGGCTAGCCCATGGCCCATTCTTCTATTTAATTTGATTCGGCTTCATCCATAGGGAAGGACTGTGTTTTATTTATTTGTCAGGTAATGACACCATGAACGGGTCGAAAAGTTAAATTCATAAGTTCTTTTAATAAAATTAATTTATTTTAGAAACTATTATTGAAACAGCCACATTTTCCCAATATTTATTTTCCGTTAGTTACGTTTTGTTTTCTATTGTAGATTGTGTAATCGGCACCCCTGCCTGATCTGGAGACGGCATCGCCAGGGGGCGCCAGCGTCTTATCAACGAATTAATTCTAGACTAACGAAGACCGGAGCCGCCCCGCGATTAACACAGCCACCCCATTTAAGTAGAACATAGAATCTATCAGAAATAATAATGTGTTCATTGCTTTTTGCCCACATGTTACTTTATTTTTACAATGTATACAGCGAAAAATAAACGTCTTATTTTAAGACCTAGTGATGGTGAAATATCTGGTTAAATAGCGGTTATTGTATATGTGGTAGAAATAGATGTTAGAGAGATAATAGATAGATCTTGGGGATTTAATTATTGATAAATTGGTATTTAATATTGCCAATAATAACAAGAAAGAAACAATAAGAATACAAAGGATCAGTAATATGTTATTCGATATTTTGTTCTCTACTTCCCCTTAATTATATTTATACTCTATATAATTAAGGGGGCTACTCTATTCGAGTATTGAGCAACTACTTGCTACATTTTATAGAAGTGTCTTTACTTGTATGTGAATAAAGTAGAAGGTTTTGGAATACATTCCTTTAACAATTTTAATCTATACAAAGATTGAACATGAAGATCTGTTTTCTAGCTGATATCTCTAGCTATTGCTAAGTCTATGTTCTAAGGTCCGAGCGGGTGGCATATTAAGACGAAGTTGGAAGTAAAAAAAGGCGAAAAAGAGTTTTATATTCTCTCTCGAATGGGAAGAAATAGGAGAAATCTTTCTCATTTAGTCCACCAGTGCAAGTCGGGGTGCCGTCGGGGAAAGACTGCTATGTTATGAATTTCTCAATTATCAGTCTTAAGTGTTAACTAATTAAGTGGTCAAAAACTTAACAATTGAAGTTCGAGCTCAATGTTGATATAAATAGATGTTACAGTGATGGTATGAAGTGATATTGCGAAGTGTTTGATTTTCATGCAAAATGTGTATCAGTCAGTAAAACTGGTGTGTTTCAGGAGAACAAATAATGGGAGATATACCGGCAATAAATACACCTTATATTGGGATCCGTGCATTGTTTAGATTACTTTACATAGTCTTAGTTATAAGAGTAAGTAAGTATTAAAGAAAAATAAAGTTCGTTGATGATTTTTGTTTAGTAGTATTTGATTTCTCCGGTTCATTTAAGCCATTCGCTTGCATAGATTTTCCATCCCCATATTCGGAAGTTCGATTTCCGCTCGAGTTAATATTGTGTTGAGTCTGTGTGTTTTTAGCTTAGCAAGCAATTGTATCACGCTCACGTGTAAAGTGAAAAGATGATGTAAAAGTTAGTCTTATGGAAGTAAATTAACAGAGCAAAGCTTAGACTTCAGTCTAGGAAATAGAAGTCACAAACATACACAAAGTTTACTAGTAAAATATGTTATGGGTTTCTTCTTCGATTGTATAGCGATTGTATAGTCTAACGAAGGCATTTTTCAATTGGACTTTTCTGTATGAAATAAAACAAAGAAAAAGTGGACATTGTTGATGTTTTTGCCGGTTTTTCTCAGTACAAGGTTCCCGCTGTAGATTTGTAGATTACTTTCGACTTTTACTATTTTGAATAAGATGGGTTATCTATCAACAAGTTTTTATTTCGTACTTCAGAAGGCGTCGTTTCTGGCTGCATCTGCAGTTGTTAATGTCATAACAGTATGCTGAGTTTATAACTATTTGTTCCTCTATATTCTTCTTCACAGGGTACATTAATTGTCAAATGATTATTAAATATGGAAAAAATCTTAAAAGAGCTCGTTTTAGTTAAAAATTTAACTAAATTCATTCGAATATGGAAAAAACATTCATTACGTGTTCACAAATCAATGTCACTAATGCTTAAATCTAAACCTCTTATATCAACAAATCTCTACCGGGGTCAATATTAAAGCACTTGTAACAATAATCCCTGGTCGAGTCACATTCTTACTTGCCCAATGTGTACGAGACCTTCGTTATCCCTAAAATCCACACAGCGGAAAATTTCATTTCAATACTCCGCTCGATAGCTACCTCATTGCAAATAACCGGACCCGGCTTAATGTGCATTAAGGGTATTCCTGAATTTTCTACAGTAAAAATGTATGAGAACAACCCGACCGTGACGTATAAGTGGATTATGTGCTCTGTCCCTTTCTACCGCGCTCTTCTGTCCTGTACTACCTATAGCGCGACCTCCGCTTAGAAAGTATGGAATGATTTTCCTCTTTAGAAGTTTTTCCTAATGTTTCAGTATATATTGTCGGAAATATTGTATTGTTTGTATAATTTTATTGATTTTTAAACTTACTTTTATCAAATAATACATTATTTTGAAGTTATTTGTTGAATTTACGTAGGGGAGACAGGGAGCTAGTATTATCAGGACAGCTGAATATTTTTGTATAATTCTTTAGCGACAGATGGTAAGTAAAATTAAGATGGGGGCTCTAGAAAACAATATATTCTCAAAGTGGGCGGTAAGCAAAATAAGGTTGAGAAACTATGCTTTAGAAGAAGAACATAACATTAGAGAACTAAAAAAGAAAAAAATGGCAGCAACACCTAAACTTAAAGAAAAAAAAGACAAGGGAAAGGGAGAAACAGAAGATATTAAATGAAAATAATGACTCAGAGGATGAAGATAAATACTTTTGTATTGTTTGTGGTGCCTCCTATGATGAAGATAGGTCAGGTGGTGAGTGGATTCAGTGTATCTCTTGCAAAGAGTGGACCCACGCTGAATGTATTAAAGGTGATATCATATCATTCACTTGTCAGAATTGTAATCCAGATGATGAGTACCAATAGATACCTACTCTTCTGACATAACCTAAACAGATCCTAATTGTTGATATCTTTTGTTGATTTTATATTAAAACATTTGGTTTTTTACAATATGTCGAAGTTCAAAGAAAATAATGAATAGCAATTACAAAGACTGATTATTTAGTACTTAAGATATAAATATGCCATTTTGTACCTCTTTTAATGACACGATATGTAAGTTATTTGTCTAGAAATTAAATTCTAAGCATATAATAGGTGACAGTATGAGACTGATTAATATAAAGAAAAAAATTATACTACAAAACATAGATCATAGTTAAAAATATGTTATTCTTTTATTCAATCAGTATAGCATAATGTTAATTGTTACCCCTTCTGTTAATACTTACCTCAGAGCTGTTAATTCTAGGTTAGAATTAACAACTGACTTTTTTTGAGAAAAAGAGTTCTGTTAACCACATCATTTCTCTTATGTTTTATTTGTCATAGTAAGACAAAAATCAAGTCTAAATGGTGAAATTAAAACTATTTTTTTTGTTAATTGTGGCCCCGGTCAACCTTACCTAGTACTCTTATGATGGTTGGCAAAACTATATTTATTCTTACATATCAATACGAAAGAGGTTGAAGTGATATTCGCTTTTTTACCAGTTTTATATTAAAATAGTTTTTGCACTAAAGTAATTAATCGAGATTGAATATATACACGTAAATATCAAATGTTTTTGAAAATGAAGCTCGAGATTCATAAATAATTTATCAATATGACCTACATTTAGTTAATATGTTGTAGTCTAATACCCAATGGTTTCAAACAGAAAGTACGTACTTCTTCCCCACATGACTATCTATATATTTATGCTATCATTATATTGTGACAAAAGGTGACAGACCGTAATAAATGAAAAATGTCTTGTCAACTAATTTACCACATTTAATGCGTAGGTAATTCAGAATATCTTCTTTTACTATTAGTATTTATCTATACCGATGCGTGGATTCAAATAATGATTTTAAAATATTCTTCCATACTAGTTTAGCTTTCATATCTTCGGGCGCGGAGACAAAGGTTATGTGATGTAAGCATATTTTTCTGCTGTGGAAGCCTCTCTAGAAATCAATACTCTTAGGTGGTGGAAAATTTCTCCATTTTTAATATTAAAAAATATCTAACTTTGGTTAAATTAGACTTAGTGTATGTAGGTAAGTATATCAGAACAAAGTCAATTGTTTTTATTGTTAAATCTTGTGTCAAATTTTGTAATGCCTATCAACAGATGAGATTTGTTGATCGAACATTATGCGAAAATATTTTCTAAAGCATTTTTTCTATACAGGCTAGCTAGCTACAATAAATGATTTAAAAGACGCCCAGTTGCAAAAACGTTCATTAGGATTTATTGACTTTTAGCTTTAATGAACGTCCTAAATTTGAAAATTTGTAAACAGGTGTTTTTGCCGTTCCGTTTTTGAAAGAAAGAACTATGGTATAACAGAAAAGTATGAATGCTTTACAAATTTTTCTTCTTATGTCCATTTGATGGTGTCGAAACGGCAGGGCCAGATGTTTTGAGTAAGGTGTGGTGTTTGTGAAGTAAGGGCTTATAGAGTTAGAATCTTGGCCCTACGAGATCTGATAAGTTGTGTTTTTTGGCAACACTTTTCATGAAAATGTTCTTGGTGATATTCATTACTGTTAAACTTTATTAAAATTTTTAACACTTAATAGTGTTATCTTGTCTTCAAAAGGTAAATTTTCTTAGCTACCAAGTCAATATTAAAGAATCAAACTTTGTTCTCTAGCTGCGAAGTCCCCTCCAAGGCATTACTCAAACAATTTAACAGAGGACCGGTCAACGAAGTTGGAAAAAATCTTGGTCCTTTCTTATTTACTCAAGAAAATACTTAGAATTATTTAAATAGTTTGTTATAATAAAAGTCAGGTTCTCTTTATGGTATTGCCTCGGTTTAACTAGTACTTGCAACCTGACTGCGACACTTACTTGGTAGTAGGTAGCTTGAAGGAGTCTTAAAGAATGTGTAGCAAGATTAAGTTCTAGTTTATTGCAATTGTAGATAATCGGTGCACACAATCAATGCAGTATAAAAGAAGTTTGCAAGGTGTTTTCAATGATTCTAAAATAGCTATGACAATTGAGGAAATGAGATAAATTTGTAAAGAAATGCTTTGTGGCGCTCGAGAACTTAGCCTTTCGCCTATCAGCAATTGTCATGAAGATAGAACAGATAGAATATTTTGTCACTTTGTATTTCTATTTACGAGGTCGTGTGCACACAAAAATATTGTGTTTAATTTTTGTGTGTACACGCCCTTGTAAATAGAAATACACAATGACACTAGTTTTATATGGTCAATAGCATGTCAGGTTATATGAATCTGTTAATCTACTAGATTTTTTTAGATTTAGATTTCACCACTAAATTTTATGCCTTCACGCATTGAGATTGGAATTGAAGATGCTATTAAAAATGAGAAACATTGCATTCTAGGGTTTTATAGCAAGCAAATTGTGAACTGTTTTTAATTAATTATTGAGTAATTAATTTAATCCTCTCCGCCATCCTCTGTTCCTATCTATCTCATTGCCGGGTAGGGTGAGATAAATATGGATAGTCTTTTGTTTTTACGCCAAGCCTTAATTTCTAATAGCAACCTTTTTCGTAGGAGGATGAAACGATTGTTTATTTTTTTATCAGTCTAGTTATTAATCCTAGATTTTTAGCTTCAAAGAGATTTATTATAGCGTTAGAAAAACAATAATTTTCAAATTCATCGGTAAAATTTAAACCAATAACAAAATAAGAGTCAGCGTGGCTCGTTGTCTTATTTTTATAATAAAATTATTTTCTCCATAATAGTTTGAAAACAATACGATTTGCATACAATAGAGAACAACGTAGGGTACTATTGTGCGAAGTGCATAAACACATCCTCCGTTTAAAATTTGTCCCGTTTAACGAATGCTAATCATTAAGACAAAGAATTAACAGCATAATAAAATTTTAAACAAATCCATTAGAATTCTAATAAGGTATTGGCATTAATTGTTTTAGGTTCTACGTTAGTTAGTTGATATGCCTCATCTGTAGATAGAATGGATAGATGTACAACCATTATCTGACGTACATACATTCGTACGTACATTCGACGATGTACATAAATTACTAGTTTTTTGCCAGCGGCTTCGCCCGCGTGCTCCCTAGGGAACTATTTAGTGGAATAAACAGTATCCTGTTATCTAAGTCAGCTTTTACCCTATCTGTATACCAAATTTCATCAAGATCCGTTCAGTAGTTTCGGCGTGATTGACAAATATCCAAACAATGAAACTTTCACATTTATAATATTATAATATATGAAGATGTAAACTTTGAATGACGGCAAGATTGGTGTACTTGAATTATTTTTATGTGTAATGAATAAAATAAAGAGAAAAAAAAAGAAAAAAAAACACACAACCCCCTATTGTTGCGAGGTAATGCTGGTAATATCAATTATATCCTTATATTACAAAGAAGATTAATCTACGTCATATGATTGCACTACTTAGAGTAGGGTCTGACCTATTCGGCTGGTTAAAATATAAATGTTTGCGGTTCACGACCCTCTGGTCTAATTGTCTGATTTCATAATCTGTCGCAATCACTTTCAAAGATGTAGCAATTGTGATAACGATGTATGGAATTATGCAATTTTTAAACTCGCTATTGGTTTTGGAACGATTGATCACAATGACATCAATTAACTAAGTTTTTATTGTCATGACGTCAATGACAATAAAAACTTAGTTAAACCCACGTGTTCTGTGGTTAAACCTATTGAAATATTGCAGTGAGTATTTCATTCTTTCTCTTCTTTAAAAAAGAGTAAATTACAATAAGAAATTATAATAAGATGAATTTTGGGGTAGCTTTGTCAATTTTCTTTCTAGAAACTTTTATGGATTCATTTTTTACTGTGTTAAAATATATACAGCTCATTTGATCGCTATATCTTTGTACAATACTAACTAAAAGTTAGTAAATTCTTGTTTTATGCTGCGCTCTCTTAATCATCCGAATAAAGACGTGATGAGTCGCTAGATTTCAGTCTCGGCCAAGAAATTTATTGTTACATTTATGTCACCAAAAAACCATACTCGTCTAAGGCAAATTAGTAATTACCTTACAATAATCATCATTTCGTTTTAAAAATATATTTACTTTTCAATGCTTTTGCTCGACAAGGAGCAGCAAAGTAAATTTATTATACTTCAACGAAGCGACTTTTATAACACTGGTTATGTAAATTGTTATTTTGTTTATTTTTAATACGTACTGCAATTTCTTCAAGTAAGTAACCACGAGTGTCGCCAGGGTGATTCGCTAGTGCACCACTGGCAACCGTTCATTTCCCAAGAGTGGCTGTGTCGTTGAATATAAAGAAATATCTCTTAGAATGCGTTCCGCTGTGCTTCTTCTTATATACGCCGACTGAAACGACTCGGTACTTTCAGTCATATATTACACGAGAATAGTTTCTGTTGTTCAATATGTAAAGCTTAGGTAAAGCATGACAGTGTGTATAGAGGATAGTTAGTTTAAAATTACATCATCGAATATAGGTAACTTCGTGAAAGTCTTATTTACTTTTTACTATTTTACTTATATTAAGCATTACAATATCTGAATTCTGCTAATTTAATAAATGCGTAAGATTCTCTGCTATGTATTTGCTTGTCGCTGTAAATCTACATACCTCTTTATTAGGCATCTCTCAATCCCTATACTAAAATTGAAAATATTAATTTGTATCTAATTTTAATTGAAATTATTAGGATAACGGCTTCTAAGTAGTTCAATATGAAACTGATTAGAGCGTATCGTTAATTAAAAAAATGAACACATCACAAACCTTTTTGGAATGTTTTAATACTGAATCGAAATACTATTGCTGAAAAAATGGATAAACATTTTTTACTGGAAGTGCCAATATTAGATATGGCCCAAAATGTAGTCCTAAAAGATCGCTATGAAAGTTTAATTTCAAAATTATTCAATACAAGCCGTATTTTATCGATTATGCAGTCAAACGAAAGCACTTAACGCAGACATACGTAATATTTCATGCTTTTTTTAATATAGGTACTTTTTCCTCTTTCAGTGGTGTCGTTCATTATTTAAAAATATTACCATTTATAGTAGTAACGGAGACGTTGTAAATCTTTAATGTTTTTGTTAGGGTCGTCCAAAACGTTGTCCCTTCACTGCGGAGGTCCACATTTACGACTGGTACAACGTATTAAGTGGTACCATTTAAGGAATGATACACTGCTCTGTTCAACAATTTGGGTTTTTTAAGGTACTTGCCCATACAATATATATTTCATTCAATGCTGAAACTTTTGTTGTAATTTTTTTCATATTTTTATTTAATTTTGTTCTTTTTTCTCTTTTATATTTACTCTCAGCTTTGAGGATGCTTTGGTTTATTTTATAATAGTGATAAAAAAATTATTATTATTTATCTTTCTCACTTTTATAAATTCATCATCAAAAAGTCATATTTGAATACTAATAACAGTTTTTTTTATTGAGATTGTGAACTTATAATGTATTAAATATATTCTATAAGCTAAAGAATTAATCCTTAACAAATAGTGTTAACATCCTATATGAAATGATACTTGAATCTATACTTTTTTAAATACGAATAAATGGTTTTTGTATCGCATCTGTTGCATGTTTTTCAAAGCTAGGTATTTCCAATTTACATATGAAGATTGATGGTTGACGAAGACAGTAATCATCGGCATAATGAATCGTACAAATTTTATGCGATTGTATATAGAGTGCTAAAAATTGACATATATTTTTTCAGCTGATAATACTCGGTCCTCGAAGTGTAAGAGTATAAATAATTCTAGGTTTTATTACGTTTTTGGAGAAAATAAGGAAACCTGTTAATGAGCCTGAAATGAAATGACCTCTTTTAAGTATCAATTAACTGGTCAGTTTACGTTGATAAATTAAATAATTTTGTCATATACTAATTTGTATAATGTCATTTAAGACATACTATTATTTACCTACATGACAGAAAGTGCTTAGACATACCAGACATCGTATCTGCTGCACAGAAGGAATGCCGTTAGATAGAACTAGTGGACGCCCGCGACTTCGTCCGCGTGGAAGTCGGTATCCCGTGGGAGTGAGAAGTTTTCCCAGTAAAAAGTACCCTATGTGTTATTCTGATGTATAACCTATATTGCTGTAAAGTTTTATCCAAATCCGTCCAGTAGTTTTTTCGTGAAAGAGTAACAAACATCCATACATCCATACTTACAAACTTTCGCCTTTATAATATTAATAGGATTATAATTCTCTATGTTCGATAAATTAAAATCAAAAAATTATATGAAGGGTACCATCAATATTTGTTACTATTTTCTTAGGACCTTATGTAAGGAAATTAACTTATAGATGATAATTTAAGTCACATAAACATGTGTCTCTATCTATATTATAAATTATAATGTTAGTAACGTATGGTCTGGGTCAACATAATACTGACACTTGGCATATTTCCATATTGGATGAATCAGAAGAAGTTGAGAAATAAAAATTGAAGTGAATACTTCTTTGGTTTATTAAACGTATAATTGTGGTGAACAGTGTAATTATGCAGTACGAAAGTTTTATTTCAGATTTTATAATCAATTACGTATTATTATATTTGATCCATTTCACAATCACAATGTTATACTGAAAAATATTCATGTAACGCGCTCTGTAGTAACGAAAAAGTAACAAGTGCTTGAAAGATTCATTAGTCCTGTTAGGTTAGAGCTCAGTGGTTAGAGCAGCCACCCGGATTGCGAAAGGTCAAGGGTTCGAATTCCATCTCAGGGTACCAGGGACAAAGTGGATTTTTTAAGCATTTTTCATTACAAATACATATTAGTAAATGCAAGTAGTCTAATCGGAAAGAAGGGATAATCACGCAAAACGCCTTTTATATTTGTAATCTTTAACAAACTTATTTAAGTGTATTTCAAAACCTATAGTACCTAAAGCCTCAGAATGAATATTCATCTCTGAATATATTCATGTAATAATCAAATTATTACTAATATTATAGACACACAATTACAATGAAACAAATGACATAATATTAAAGGTTTCTATTTTTTAATTGGTTATATTTTAATGTATTTGTTATTACGAATATTTAAATAGTATAATGTACAGTTAATAGTAATAATAATGTTTAAATAATAAAATATATAGCTTTTGCTTACGGACCTTTACGACCACACCCTAAGTACAACAGATAAGATGTTAAGGACAGATGACGGTGAATTGCCCGGCAAAAACGATTTTTAATTATTTACTGTTTACCCTTTAATTATTATTGTAAAAATGCCATATTGTTCTCGGTTACTTATTAACTGACATATTTATCAAACTCTTCTGTTAAAATGGATATAATGACAAACAAATGGAACAAATGGTGAAGTTTTGGGGAAACTCTTGTGATTGTCCTAAATTCACGTTTTGTCTGTGATAGAGTTCTTGCAAATATGATATACTTTTGTCAGCTGAGTTTAGAATTATGGCTTCATCATCATCAGCCTATTAACGTCCTTACAGCTAGGCACAGACCTTCCTTGTGGATTAAATCGAATCGACTCGAATAATAAGAATGAGCTATGATAAAAAAAAAACAGTTGTAAGTTGGTTATTTTGGGTGCACGCGTTGTATGTTCAATTAACATATTCTAGTTATCCTTAAAATGCATTTTATATTCATTTCTTGTTGTAATGATATCCTTTCTAGGATTTTTGATGAATTGAAAATGGTATTTGCAGCTCTATTGACTATCCTCTACTAAATCATTACAAGACGTAATGAGATGGACAGGAATAGTGTTTTGGGTTCACGCAATCTTTTCAAATTGTCAACCGTCACAGAATATGACTAGCAACTTTGCCTGTACTAATTACAGCCGACGTCATGCGCCTATAATATAGTTTTTCGTAAGTGAAAGAAACTTTCGGGGTGTAATGATGCTTATTGTTTCTGTAATTGAAGCCCTAATGGCGTTTAATTTGTTGTACAGCGTGTAACTAACTTTGGCACTTCGCCAACACGTGTAAGCGACCTTACGGTGTCGTATTACACAACACGTGGTTCCGATTACTTACTAAGAATACTAGGTCCGTATGTTTGTTTAAGCCAGCACGCCGTACGGCGTAAATCAAAAATAATTAGAACGGAGATGAAAGATCAAAGTTCTAATTTACATGGTTTTTAAATTGTTGTGCATCTAAAGTTATCTTTTTTCGAGTGTTCTTTATTTTGTATTCTGAAGAGGTTTTTTGTAAAGTATCTTATGCTATTTCAAAACTACACAATCAAATCATTTTCTAGATTGAATCGATCTCAGGAACGAATGGCGACACCTTGAATCCAGTAAGTAACTTCTCGACCAAACAGGTCGAGGGTATAAGATGAATAATAATAATGTTTATGGATACTAAGGTGCACATACAGCAGCGCATTATCATACAGTAATTTTCCCTTTTAAGACCTTACGCGTTGATAATATTTTCTTAAGTATGATGTAGAGTAATGATCTTTTGTAAGATTTTAATCACAAAAGTGTAAATAGATATATGAAACCTTTTTATATTTTTTATTTATATTTTTATAGTTATTATTTTTTAACTAATTAACCTTTTGGATACATTTTTCATTAGGTAGTTTATTTTGAAATGCTATAAAAAATTATTGATTGATGTTAATATCAAATCTAGATTTAAATTGGTGTTATAAGGAGTGCTTTCAGAGATATAGATGCTAAACAGAAATAAAATAAGCTTATAAAAAACAATTATTTTCAAGTATCAAGACGAGTCAGTTGGAATATATCAGAAAAAAATCCATTTCAGCTAAGCCAAGAGACGCTATAAGTAGGATTTGGCGCTTGGAAATCCAAAGAAGGAGATGGCAGATGTGCCAAAGCAAGACAGCATATTCGGAGTAAATGAAACACATGTACATAAATGAAAATGTATATAGATTGGAGCATTAGTACAAGATAGAGATTCGCGTGAAGGAGATGAAAATAGCAAAGGAAAGAAATAACTGGGCGCGGTTCCATAAATACAGATACGTTTTATGTAGCCGGCGGATTTGTGTCGTTAAATGTTTATTTAAATTGCTTTTAGTGGATAGCAACTATGCGTGCTTTTATTTGTCCCCCCCCCTCCACCCACATATCTGCGCCTTATATAATAGCGAGTAAATACATAGGCTTAGTTAGAATGGCATTTTTTCTTTTGAGGAGTCTAATAGCGCAGTGGTTACTGCGTTCACTTTGCGATTGTGAAGATTAAGCAACTTTCGCAAGGTCAGTCTTAAGATGGGTGACAAAAAAATATCATCACAAGCGCTTCTGCAGTTGTTAACAGAAGGTTGGTTATTGGTGGTTCTCTCTAGTCGATTCAACATCATCTTAAACCTGTTAGAATAGAATGTCATTAATAGGCTGTAATTGTAGGGCAGGCGATGTTGTACTGAGAAGAATAGCCGAGACAAAACAAATCAGCTAAAAAACCGAATCGGTAAGGGTACCGAATAAGGTCAACCTCCATTACAAAACTTAATTAAAAAACAAATTTCATTAATTAAACACTAACAGAAATATTCTATTTTCACCACTATGAGGAAAAATCGTTTCTTAAAAAACAAAGTCCTAAAGAGGTTTGTTCATAAAAAATACATGGAACTTTTTTGTAATTAAACGTAGTAAATAATCTTATCCACATAATTTCTGTGTCCTTGTACCTATAATAAAATGAGGACTAATGTTAGTATTTAAACTCAAAGTTTTGACTATTTGGTACTTCAACGCGTTCTAACTAACGCAATAGGCAAATATATTACTGTAGAGGAACAGTTTATAAAATGTTGCATTATGGCAAAACTAATACCGTTGATGGCTGTGATATGTCAAAGTTCACTTTCTCGTAACTCTTGAAATTGCCAAAACAGGTTATAATCTCGAAATGGCCATAATTGGATTATATGCCCGCCTATTGGCCGCCTAAAATAAACTAACAAGAGCAGAAGAGGAAATGGCAAATTAAGACGTGTTGACTTATTTTGGTCAGATATTGGTTATAACCTGGTACCAAAGTTAGTCCTCGTTTTATAATAAGATGGATAACATTTAGTTACCGTGAATGAATGAAAGCACAAACAAATTAAATTAAACTGATCAAACATGATTATGCACAAATAATTTTAAATAAAATTCTGTGACTTATTATCTTAATATTTTTTTAAATCCTATATCATAACAGTACAGTCTGATATTTAACACACATTCAGATAGTAATAAATGGTAGTGTTTCTATTTAAGTATTAGTTAAATGCTTACAATGTTCACACGCGCAAAATACCAACCCACTAAATACTGAGAATTATGCAAGTGAAATTACTTCGCAATGTCTTAACATAAAGCGAAATGAGTTTTAAACATAAAATGAAACGTTAGTATTTACTGAGCGTCTTATAAAACATACAATTTACATGTTTCGCGGGCATAAAGCGTTTGAAAGGAGTGCCGACGTGGAACAAAAGACGATATGCCTTAGCCTTTGCGTTAATAAAAAAGTTAGCAGCTAAAACTTTAGCAATATCGCGATAGTCTCACGGAAATCTCCATTCATACAGAGTCGTAGAACTTTCGTTTAGTTCACTCTTTTCTTCTTTTAGAACACAAAATGTTGGGAATTTCGTGTAGTATCTTTGCAGTATTTAGATGTTGTCTTTATGTCCTAAAATGTCATAGTTTATTTGAGCTGTCATCATTGAAATGTTATGCGCTTTTTAAAGTTTAACTCACAAATTGCTTTACTAACTTCAAACTATCACAATACTAAAGTTTTAGCTCTCTATATATTCTTTTCGCTTGCATTTTTAGTTTTCATAATTATCTTTTGTTGTGCTAAAGCGTAATACGACTCGCAACCGTAATATTTTTTATAGCTCTTTAGAAAATATAATTCTTTTTGAAATCATTTAGCTGGAAACGTGATTTCATATTTTGAAAAGTATATTTCTCGAGTCCCGGTTAAAGTATAAATAAATCACGAGAAAATGACGTAAAAAAGGAAACGAATGACGCAGGCAAATATAATATTCTTCTTACCCGCTATTGGTGCGGCGGAGTGAAGAAAAATCGCGGGTTTTTCCAGGAGACGCGTCTTATTCGGCCCCTCCCAACTCTTTCCCCGATGGGCCCGTTTACCCCCATTTTTCCAATAGTCCCCATTCGCTAACACATACGCGAATGTACTAGGGCGGGGCTCACATATTGAAAATTCTTTCTTTGAGAGATTCTCAACCGTTCACTGGACATAACCGTTCTGTTTTTCTCAGCATTCATGTTAATTATGAAGGGTGCCGTGAAACAGCTCTAATAGAAAATTGTCCTTCGTAATTAATTAATATGATGAATCCTTTATAAATGTTAAAGAATTGGTCACAATGGATACGTCTTGAAGATAGCCTTGATTTTATAAATTGAAATGAATATTTATTACTACCAAAAAGTTTGCGAATTCTTCGTATCAGTAATGTGATTACTTTGAACATCAAATGAAAGATCTTCATCATCAGTCTGTGATTTTTCACTGGATACAGTCCTCTCCCCACGCCATCGAACTTGATAAAACACTAATTCATAACTGAAAGATCTTCATTAGTTACTTTTCATTTTATCCTGAACTTACAACTTCAAAATAATTTTAATAAAAACTCAAACCCGAATGTTTTGAGTTTACAAACTGAAAAATATTATAAGTAAATAATTACTGAAAAATCACGAATCAAGAAAACATTCTCATCATAAAATAGATAAACGAGGTCGTATTTCATACAAAACATCTTCTTATAAACTTTAAAGTAAAATTGTAGTTTAAGTTAAAGCAAAATTAGAGTTTTTTTATTTGACTTTCTGAACCAAGTATAATATTTGATATTGAATTTGTTCTAGTTGAAGTTTGTCGAGGCGTTCTAGGACGCACGCCTTACCCCTCTAAACTTATGAGGAATTCTTTCTTTGACGGTTCTCTTTAAATTGATTCCACGACGTGAACTTTCGATGTTTTCCCCTCAATGTAAAGAATGTGAGATATACGTTGAAAATATTGGGCAGATTTAATTTAGAAATTTTAGTTAAATTTAAACTCATTGTTTGTTATTATTGTTTATATTTTACCAAGAAGTTTTTATTTGTATAAGATTTACAAATAATAGTTTTCATAAACATGTAGAGCCTCTTACAAGAAGAAGAATTTGTATCAAATGCTTATATGCTTATATCTTTGATAAGGAGATGATATTGTTCAAACAGCTATCGAAAAAATAGACCCAATCTGTCTTGAGCCTTCGTTGTAGATTATACTCGTTTCCCTTTTCGATTACATCCATATAGGTCTAGCTTGTGACCTAGCAGTGGGGCAATAATATTATAATTTAAAAATAAATAAATTTTTCAGATCTCAAATTAAGAACTTGTATTATGGCAATCTGAAACAACGAAACTACCTCAACACCCAGACATAGAGTTCAACTTTTCATTGATGAACATAATAAAAGCAGATCGTTAAATCGATTAAAAAAAAAGAATAAAATGAATAAAGCATATGAGGTGTCTCTAAGTCCACAGATTAACTTCAAAACGAACTTCAATATTGGTAGAACGGTGCAATGTACTTATTTCATTATGAGCTCGCTGCCAGCATAATGTTTGCCTCACCTTGTTTGGCCATCGCATTTGTTGACAATATAAACAGTAGTGTTGCGACATATTATGTTTAATACTAGGTGCACATATTCTTAGTATTATCTAATTCAAATTCAATATCATTTATTCAGTCTAGACTGTTACAAGCACTTCTAGACTGTTACAGATAACTAGGTACCTTGGAGGGGGACCTCGTACTGATAAGAAACTCTCATAGGCTGCTTTTATCTCCCTGTTTTATTCATATAAAAAAGTCTTATTAACCGATATTTCTTAATAACCGATTTACGAGTATATGTCGGTTACCGAGTCATACATATTCATTGATAAATCAACATAAGTAGTTCAGAGCAGCATCCGTTCATGCGCATGATTTATTACAATATTTAATCTATAATATTTCACACACCTAATCGGATTAGGTTACCTTATGTGCATGAGTTACCTCATCGATAGTAAACTATATCCATGTTTTGCAAAAAATAAATATTTAATACGAGACAGATTATTACATCTAGTCTTGAAGGTCGAAAGTGATACGTAGAGTATAAAAGTGAATTTTACTTGTAGGCTCTGTGGGGCTGAGTAATAAAAACACTCAGTAATTGGTCAGACTATATGCCGCTAGTTTATTAGGAAACCTGTTTACAAACAAATACTATTAGTATTTATGATGCTATTCATCTGCTCTATGCTATGTCTATCTATTCATAAGGAAGTTTATTCCGTAGTGGTAAAGTCGAAATGTGAAGTGGAGAAAAATCCTAGGTGAGAATGACGTGTACATGTGAATATCCTCTATAATATTTTGTGGTAGGGTCGAAAACCGTCTAATCTATAGAGATACTACGTGTATCAAGTGTTTAGAAGATTGGAATGGTTGCCGCCTTGTACTGAAAAATACTGGTTCCGGTATCTGTTCTAGTAAATACGCCTCACCTCTAATAAACAGACGCGCTGATGGAGATCTCGTATTGTGCTTATTGTAATCATTGCTATGACCATTGAACATTCATAGGAAGTGCTCTTCCTTGTTAGTTGAGCTTATTTAGAGATTTAACTAAACGCAGTCGTCATAGACATGAAAGCTCAAATTTTATTAGTATACCTTTTTCTGTTGATTAAACTCTTTTTGTGTAATTTTAACGGTTTGCGTTAATGTTTAACTTGTAAATTGTTAAGGTACAGTCGACAATACATCAGGTTACAGCAAAAGGCCAAATTTATTTGATCGATTTTAAACTTTAATTTTTTTAAAGTTAAGTCAAGCGATAACTTTGCTGTTTGTGGTTACCTGCTTACTGATTCCCAATGTTTTATTTCTTTCAGTTTTAGTTCAGTATTTGCACTCGTTAGCACCCACCAAATGGCATAAACTAGGGATAATGGCTAATGTTCTCTATGTTATTAATATACCGATGATGACAAAAATAGAGGAACCTCATGGCGCAGTGGTTAGCGCATTTGCTCTGAGATACGAATACAAAGTAATTTTCGCAAGAGTCGAGAAATGTAATAAAGCTATTTTTTTCTATCGGATTTTTTCTTAAATTAACGTGTTGCCTTTTTCTTGATTTTTTCTTAAAAATTTTAGGAAATGAGCTCATTGAAAAGTAAAAGCACAGAATTGTTGTCTTATCGAAGTTTTGTATTTGAATATCATTATATTAGGGGTCAAAGTATGAAATTGCCGTTTTATTGTAATAGGTTCCTCGAATTGACATAAATCTTTGAGGTTTTCGAAAGAAACTTTTTTCACACGGTTTCTATGATGTTCTTATTTTAAAAAATGTGAAACATTTGAATATCGACTTTCAATTGTTTTTGTTATTCAACTTAGACAAGAAGGATGGATACTGCGAAAATTCGAGTGATTTTTGAATACGAGTTGCGACGCGGAAGTAATGCGACAGAAAAAGCACGCAATATAAATGTTGCGTTTGGAGAGGGTCTGCTAATGAACGCACCTTGCGATTTTGGTTTAAACCAATATTGCTCCATGACAACGCGAGACCTCATACAGCATAAGAAACCGTTTTGACCCTTCAGGGGAAACTATTCGTCATCTTCCGTATTCGCCAGACCTTGCTCTAACGGATTACCGTTTTTTCGTGATTTGGACAATTATTTACGTGACAAGAAGTTTTCTTCCCAGGAGGCAGTACAAAATGCTTTCACACAGTTTGTGCAGTCTAGATCCTTTTCCTATTAGATGCCAGCAATGTATAGATGCCAGTAATTTGTTAAAAATTAAACAATTTTGATTTTCAATACAAATCGGCAACTTCATACTTTAAACCCTATTACTTAATAATTTGTGGTAAACGGTGCTGGTGGCACAACTATGTGTCGTTATGTTTTGTACCGTTTCCACAGAATGGGTGACTAAAAATTATTAATAAGGCACGATAAGCCGCTGGTCCCGGCTGTATTTGGAGTCATTAATACTCTCCAATTCGCATTGGACCAGCGTGGAGTGTTATGGCCCATCCTCTTTAACCATCCAAGGAAAGCCTGAGCCCTGCAGTGGGGACGTAAGAGAGCTCATTAGCTCTGATAATACAATAAGCAACAATATTAATGATTAATCTAGTGAGGAATTATTAATAAGTATCGATGTTCTAATCGACTATGAACAGCTATAATAGGGACCTTATAAATATGAATTAGTTTTCTCATTCACAATTAAAGCTTATTTGCAGTGTCATTTTTTTGTACGAAAACATTTAAAATATAGCGACTTTTTTGTGTAACCGCCTTCTAAGGGCATTTGTTATATTAAACATTATATTAAAATATGATATGTCATTATCTCAATGGCTCAATAAATGACTCACATTTATCACATGATCGTATATTAAATTTTCACCGCGGATATTTTCAGATATTTATAATTTGCGTATCGTACGTTGTTTGCGGTAAGAGATATTTAAAGTGAAGTAACGATAGCAAATGATAATTTATAATTATAATAAAAAAAATATATAATAAGAAAATTATTCCTTTTTTCGTATTGAGCTATCTCAGATTTTTTTTATTACATTTTAATTTAAACAGATATTTTTTTTTTTGCACAGTTGAGTGTATATTTTATGCAATAAAAATGTGCAATAAGTATCAAAGTATTAATAATGCTTATGACTGGTTCGATGCTTAGGCAAATGAATAAAAGGCTAACTTAGCATGAAAACTTTATTAAAGGTTTATTGGAGGTTAATAAGAAAAACCCGTTTCTGGGTTTTCCGTAATAGATAAGACTTAGCAGAAAATTTCACGAAAATAACGTTTACAAGTTTCTTATTTAAATTATAATAACTTTATTATTATTACATTTATATGATTAAATTATCATGTTCTCACCAGATGAATTTTTTACTAACTGACATTCATAAAGAGCAATTGGATTACTCAAAATTTGAAATTACGAATGGTGAATAATAAAAAGAAATAGTGTTGAAGATCAATGACAAAAAGTTTGTAAACGGATACTTAGGACAAAATAAACGGTCGGTGTCGTCGACGCATCGTAACATAGTGGTTTCGTTGATAAAAAAAAAATAGAAGAACACGTCAAATAGTTTACAGTGAATTAATTCTGAATAATAAAATTAAGCTCAAGTGAAATGTAATTTACCAGAAATAAGAAAAATATATAATATGTTTCACGCCATCTATTGACGATGAAAAATGTGACAGACGCCTACATTATACAGAAATATACAAATTACAATAATATTATTACTGTTAGTGTCTTTGGTATACATGCTATAATGATATTTATTTTCAACTAGCTTTTGCTCGCGACTTCGTCCGCGGGGTAAAGTTACTTTGAGCAGCATTTCTAAAGAAATATTTATTCATTATATCGTGTAAAATACCTGAAATAAAGTTTCATCTCCATTTTATCCCCTTGGGGTGGAATTGATTAAAATCCTTTCTTAGGGGATGCCTATGTCATAGTAGCTTAATGCATGCAACGTCTCAGCTCGATCGGTATAAAATTGACAAAATTTCATACAAATTTTCATCCCCTATTTTATCCCCTTGGGGGTAAAATTGATCAAAATCCTTTCTTAGCGGATGCCTACGTCATAACATCTACCTGCATGCCAATTTTCAGCCCGATCCGTCCAGTGGTTTGAGCTGTGCGTTGATAGATCACTTTGTCAGTCAGTCACCTTTGAGTTATGTATATATATATATATATATATATATATATATATATATATATAGATATCTATTATTTCCTCTAGTTATCTTAAAACAAAATATTTTTTTTGCTAACCGTACCCGTTTAGAGGCAGCAAACGGACAAGCTTCACGCGAGTGTGTTGACCGACGGCACAATAGTTATATTTGCGTACTTCTCAGCTACCGCATTCCGCCTCCAAACAAATATTGTAAGTAGGCTTTGCCTTTCATCGTACAGGTTTTTTTTGATGTCCGCACACAGGAGTGGATAATGTGAAATTACGGAGACTTTAGATGGTCTCAGTTGCGGTCAGTTAAACTTTTAACAGTTAAAAGAAATGTATTTATAAAGGCAAATATACTGTCTATCTTTAGGAACTAATTTAACCAGCCCTAATAATTACTTTTCAATGGTAAATGTTTTATTTTTGCCCATATTTTTATGTTATACAAAATAATTGTTATCTTTTTATTATATACCTACATAAATATGAATGATGAAAAAACATTAAAATATGGAAAATAATGACTACGAAATATCTTTGGAACCAATATTGAAACAGTTACACGCTACAAGCATCGTTTACGGTTTCTAAAACGATTGGTAATCGCTTAAAAAAATCGTCAACACAATCCCCTTAGCAAATGGAGAGCGCAAACATCCCCAATTTAATTACGAAATCGATTCTGTCGCATCGATCGCACGACCTATCCCACAATCGATTTACCAAAATATAATTACTGGCAGGCGTAAATTTAGAAACAGCCCCTCTATTGATCATGGCTGACCTTGGAATGAAAAAAAAATTAAGTCGAACACTGACCCAATTTTCCGTACCCCAGTTCGCGGGTCATTCATTGCCAAGTTTACATTAAAGAAACCGACTTCGCCCATTAAGTAGAGAATGGCAGCATCGAGAAAAAGCTCTTTAATGAGACAGAGGAAGCCCGGCCGTTTAAGATTTGCATTCCGACTTTCGTTTTTGATACTTGCGAGATATTTTCTATTTCACATTGAATTTATGTACGAGATAAAATTTAATATTTTTAATTTTGTTTTGTGGTACACTGTAAGGAGTTGTGTGAAAAATCCAAAGTAAATAATATCGATCTCTCACCAAATAATATTGTTTTAGCTTTTTAATATTTGAAAATTTTGAATATTACTGATTTTCTTTTAAGTTTTTTTGCATACTTTAGTAATATTTAAATAAAGTAAAAAAATATGTTCCATTACACTCAAATTCGTGATTGATGCAGCCATTATTAAAACTTATAATCTACATCGTAACTGAACTGATAATATTTTGACTTTGTTTGCATGCAGTGGAATGTAATATAATTACTTTTCCTATTTATATTCATAAAAATTGAACTCCAATGGTGTATTTACTAAGATTAGCACTGATATAAAAATATTATTAAGTAATTCACTATTGTTTCACTTTGTTAACAGATTAAGACATCGTGGTCGTGCTATAATTAATAAAAAAGAATTAAAAAGGAGTTCGTATCAACGGTCGCGTGCCCCGGAGGCCAATGTCCTTTAGACAAGATCGTCCCCTCGACACTCCATCCCTTTCTAATTAACCGCTAAATTCATAACTACGTCCCTTTCCACTCGAGGGATGCTAATATCGTGTTACCTAAATCCCACTGGGAAATTTGAATAGTATTTGGAGAGTAATATTTCAAATGTTTACGTAATTCGTCAGGTTCCTTTTGTTTTTAAAAGAACCAGTTGTGATTCCGTATCTGCAGTGTCATATCGATTTCAGATGTTTATATAAGTATTTGAATATTCGGTTTAAAATTTGATATACGGCAAACGGGTATCCGATATCGCAGCCGTGACTCGACAATAAAAGTAAAGCATGTCGAAAAATATCGTTAAGTAGCACACGCCTCCCCTTAATATCTTCCACGCGGGCGCACCCGGCGCGTTGGTATCGGAGAATTTTCATCTGAATATTTTCCTTTCTCACTGTCGTTATCTGAAAAATATGTTTTTCGTACCGTGGATGCCCTGCCGTGGGAGGTAGGGGGGCCTACACGTTTTCGAAAGCGCTGAGGCGCCTCAAACGAACTCTTCTAAATTCAAATGTGTCCCTGTTGATTCAGAGTTCGGATTCTATCCTCCGCGAGAAATGTCACGTTACTACAGACGCCGAAAGAAAAATAGTGACCGTACGCACAGAGCAACTCGGTCTGTGTGTAATCGAGTTAGGGTAGTTTTTCAATTGTAGTTTACCATGTGGACGCGACGGGTGGTAGGCGGAATATGGAAACCGGAAACGTAGGGTGGAGGGTGTGGGGCAAATGGACGGAAGAGAAGCGAAGGCAAATAACTTCGCCCTTCTGTACACATGTATAGAGGATCGCTAAGGGTGCACGAAAATGCTCGCAGCGCCATTCCCAAGTTTCACAATGAAACGTTGAGTATTTTTGTCATTTGTCCTCATAAAATCTTTCGTCTAAAGAAAAATTTTCGCATGGAAATGTTTTCGCGTACTCGAATTATAAGGGATATGTAAGAGCATTACGGGCAACGTTTAACTTTACTCTCTAACAAAGAAATGTTTATTGGATATTTCTTTTTATGAACGTACGTTTTTTCGAAGCGGGTATTCGTATGAACTGTAAACGCGATCGTATCCGATAGCGCTTTGGGAATTATCGCCGCATTCGCTGGCACGGAAAATAATATAACTCATTATTAAAGCAATCGAGCGGTCCATTATTCCCGCGGTTAAATGCGTACAAATAGGTTCGCATGTACCGGAGCAATTTGAGAGCGGCCGGCGTCGATCCGGGCCAATTTGCGTTCAAAAGCCTTCGGAAAAAAACCACCATATCGCCCGTGAAATCTTTTACAAGCAAACAATTATCGACAGGTTGAGATGTATTAAGTAGAATATTAAATCCTTGCTTAATATCGAAATTTCCTTTGTGGTAGGAAATTCTTTACGAAGACGCGAATCAAAGCAGCGACTAGCGAAAGTTGGGTGCCCTTTGAACAGTCGCGTTATTATTTTCTCAAGAACCTCTTTTATGTAAAAGAACGCTCGAGATGGCTAGGGTGGTAAAGGGAAAAATATGACGGAGTGGTTCTGGCGGCGTCTCGCTTCTTCGCGGAGCGTTCGAGCGGGAGGGAGGTGGGTGATGTCGAGTGGCTTTCGTGTTAAGAGTCTTCATACACTGGTACTCGTTACGTCATGGCCCGAGGCCCGCGTGGGAGGCATTTGGGCAAGTATTTTATGAAAAATGTAACCTGCTTTGTGCTTGGTGCTTAAAGCATTTTGAGCAATGCGACTGTCGTGCGGTAATGAGATGAGAGCCTCTGGTTTTACGGCGCCAGTGAGCGCGAGTGTACTTCTACGTCACTGTGTGCGTGATGCTTGTTTTTTTCTGCCGTTGTTGTTTTGTTTTCTAAATTCAAATTGGGAAAAAATTTTCTATTCTCAAAATATGTATTTTTTATGTAGCGATGAAAACACCTCATGTTGTTTTGTGCGTAAAAGCAAACAACATATTTTTTGTTGAGTCTCATTAGCTGAGTTTGTTTATAAAATAGGCTTTGTTTAGATATGAATAATAAGGGGATGTGTAATTGTGTTTTAATGTGTATAATTAACCAAAACCGTAAATACCGGTATTAAGAGAAAAGATAATGTGTTTACTTTAAGTGAGGAATGAAAAAACAAAAATATCAAATTGATTAGGTAGGTTACGTTAGGTTGTAGATTTTTGCTGTCGCAGTGAAAGTGGTAACTACTAATTCAATTGCTCCTCTATAGTACATAGTGATACTTCACTAATATTCACTCGCAAAAATTAATTAATATTCTTAATTCTATTAATGTTTTCACTGCAGGGGCTTGTGGCTTACCTGTAGACTGAGTGACAAATTCACCACGCGGTCTCACTTCAGCATCCATGATCAACGGCTTCACCTGTCTTCTGAATCATGAAGGAGCTTAAAACAATAACTTGTTCTCACCGAACCTTGCTGGTCCTTGCATAAGCTGCTTAACTTCCGAATTAAGGGCCGAATGTCCTAACACTGACTTATCGATGTTTTTTTGTAAACTAATAATTATATTTATTAATTACTTAGGAAACACAGAGGTCGATTTCTACTTGCAATAATATTGTCACAGTACTCATATATCTTAGTTACGTCATGATTCAGTCACAATTTTTTTACAAAAATCAGCCATAACGATAATTGGATGTCACATAATATTTTGTCAGGTGGACCGTTTTCTTGTCCAACCGTACCTTTGTAGCCTCCAGAACTACGCGCAAATTAGACTTATTTCGTTATACATTACTCATTGGCATGGAGTAGTGTAATGAACAATTAAAACAACAGCAGCATAGGACATGAAAACGTATCTATATTCGCCCCTTCAAAATAAGTTTCTGATTTCCATAATATAAAAATTTTGCTAATCAATTTGGAACCTTAATGTTAGTGTTGTTGTATAATAATAGTTTATTTGAAATTTAATAAAATTTAAAAAATATTTGTGTGTTCTATTAATATGAATTAAATGTATGTTTATCATATAAAAATGGAGAGAAGTTTGTTTGACGCATGGAAGCAATAACAGCAATAATAATCTCCGGAAGGACGGATGTTTTCCTTCTAAGATATATAAATATTCGGACGTTACTTTACTGTTTCTTCATTTCCAGTAAATTATAATTTAAAACTAAATTTTTACTTGTAAAATATTTGGTTTTGTGATGTTAGAAATTTCTTTTAACTTTTCACATCAAATGAAATCAAAATTTGTCTAGTCTTTTGTGAAGTATATCTTCGGATGAACATGGTACATATTTAAGAATATTATTTTTATTTATTGTTTAATCTTTTTGCCTATAAAATAGCAAATGGCGTAATCGATCGTGGTTTCAAGCAATATATGTCATCTAGTAATTTATTACTAGCTTTCCGCCAGCGGTTTTCCTCGTGTATGTATTATACTAGTGGACGCCCGCGACTTCGTCCGCGTGGAAGTCGGTATCCCGTGGGAGTGAGAAGTTTTCCCAGTAAAAAGTACCCTATGTGTTATTCTGATGTATAACCTATATTGCTGTAAAGTTTTATCCAAATCCGTCCAGTAGTTTTTTCGTGAAAGAGTAACAAACATCCATACATCCATACTTACAAACTTTCGCCTTTATAATATTAATAGGATTTATAAACTTCCCTCTTGAATCGCTCTGTTTACTGATAAACGTGCATTAAAATCAGTTGTGTACCCTTTAATCGTCATTAACAAGCAAGTTTTAGCGTTGGAGTGAACTTACGCTGAGACTATACTTAGACTGAGACTAGTCAACATTCACATTATTAAAAAGAGATATAGCAAAGGTTGACCTAGTACGAGGATCTACTCTTAGAAGTAGGTGGTTTATTCTCTGTTCATATGTATTTGGACTTTTATTACAATTGAAATTATAGTGTAAATTTACTCTGACGCTAAACCTTGTTTATTAATAGCGTTGTTAAAGATCAACGAAGGAACTTTATTTCATACTATGTATAGATTATTATTTTTCATCTTTTCTAGGTCAGTAAGGATTATTTTTTAATTCTTAATCCAAATTAGCCTTATCCATCGTTTATTAGATCCACGTCTTTCCTCTCTGAATATTACTGGCGCGTCTCTCTCATTACGAGGCAAATCATTACTGGGTGAAATCGTATGGAATCGCAAAGGAGGGATTGTAAACCGTTCCACACCTTTATGAACTCTAGTGCTGATATAATTTAGGTCCACATTCTTTTGCTGCTGTTGACAGATTATGATATGCCGTGATACGACATCCGTGCCATGAAAAATATGAGGAGTATTGAAAACGAAATCACTTCGATATTCCCTAAGAGGTTTTTAATATCGTGCGGATGAATCGTGGATATATTATTTATGAAATTAATGGTATATACAAATGTAAGTAGATTTTATATAATACTCACAACTTTTTACTGCCATTGTCCATACTTTTTTAGTTGAATTAAAAACTAGGTGAATTTTAACAAGCTTTTAACTTGCCGTATTAATTAGTGTGAGTCCAAATTTGTAAGTTAAATTTGACCTACTTTCCGGTTTTTGATTATGCTGAGATTTTGTACAGATATAGAAGTTGATATGGAATGACACTGATCTGGTGATGAAGCCGGAAAGTAGCCATAAGACCTTTGTACTCTCATCGAGTTTGAGTTCATCTGATTTTTTTACAAAGGACTTTAATTCGTGTTAATATCCAAGGTCTCATAATAGTCATGGAAGGAACTTCGATTTTTAATATCGCAACTCCGTCTAGTTTGGTCTTGTTTTATCGATATATATCCCTGGTTCAATGTTAATTTCCAACAATGGTTGTTTTTTTTAAAGAAAATCGTAATATTATTTGAAAGTTCTAATAATTGGAAAAAGTTTGCGTATATGCAAATATTTAAAGATTATTAGTTCCCGATAATTTTTATGGAAAAAAGTTGATAGGTTTGAAAAGAAAATGAGAATTGTGAAGTCAATAAGATAACCAACGATAGTCTTTGCCGTTAGTATGGTGAGATATAAAATGTAGAGTGTAAAAAAATATTTTAAATAAAATTACTTGGAAATTATTCTCATAATAATATTATAAAGAGATAATATTTGTTTATAATATAAACAAATGCGGGATACTACGTAATAATGGGATAATATTGATTATTATTTACGCGGGAGAAATCGCGAGAAAACAGCTTGTAATGTTATTAATCCCGTGTCACAAGATTTGCGTTAGGCAAACTATATTAAAATTAGACATTTTTAATTCAGCTTAAAGAGAGGTATAACAATAGAATTGCCCTCATCATGACGGTTGTATAAAGGCATTTTATACTTTTAGATGATTTATAGCGAAAACTGAAAGTTAAAAGCACCAGGTTGCCAGTAAACATATTTGAGTTACGTAAGATCTTTCACTCTTTTGTATGCCACCGATACACAACCAATAGAAAAATGCGAAGAAAAATAGCGATCTTTTCTCAAAGACCCCGCCTACGGGGTTTTACATCATTCATTCCATATATTACACATCCCCACATGTGTGGAAATCGAAAGGCAATTCTGAATAGTTACTTGTATTGTTAAGAATAAGGTGCAATTTCAATTGATATGTATTCTGTTGAGTTTGTGGAAATCTTTTATGTTTACAGTGAAAAGGGCACTTCCAATGTTTATCCCTAGCAGTAGTTACATTTGCAATAAAATAGCGTTCAGGTTTAAAAAGTGCAAGGCTATTTAATTTCTTTTTTATAGATCAACAAAAAGGCTTTACTATATACATTATTTGTTTAAAAAAGGGGTAGTTTTGGGTACGTAATTAAAGTTTAAATTAACATTCGTCACCTTTGGCTTATTAATGTTCCCACTTACCTATACAGATGTAATTAAATAGGGAGAACTGGTCATAACCCAACTCGCGGACAACCTAATCCGCACTGGATATTGGGTGTTAACGATTGCAGATGCCATCAGCTCTAACACCTTAACGTACTCCGAAGCGCAAAGGAGCTCAAGATAATGAATTCTTGGTCACCCATCCTACGACTACCCTTTGCTAAAGTTGCTTAACTTCCCCTCAACACCTCATATTGACCATTTATCAAACAATAAGGCAATAACATGTTTGATGTAGCGCGCATCCTGAGATGTTATGGAGTATTTATGATACGAGCGTGCCCACTTGATAGTCGTGACAACATATCGCACGTTGAGAATGACAGTGTCACTAACCAAAAACGACGTATTTTTTACTTTTGGAAACATTTTTCTTTGTTAAGAATAAACATTAAAATGCAAAGATCCCTGTGGACGTAGTTTGTATAGAATCTGCTAGGTGGCGTAGTGACGATACGTTGTTTAGAGTGGCGGATTACAATTTCTTGAACTTTAAACGCTCATAACTGAAAATAGCATTTTTTGCATTGTGTCACTATCATTCTCAGCGTACGATATTTTGTTTCTTATTAAAGGTCATTAGAGTTTAAACTGTTATCTTCAATCACAGTGCTGTTAACTTAAATGGTCAGAAAAATCTTAAGCGTCAAGCTACTGGCTCATTTACATTAGTCGATAGGAACCGCATGTACAGTTATTACATTGTTCCTGGGCTCGTTTCGTTGTTTGATTAATGACTAATTGAAATGAGTTACATAGTTGGCTGCACCCTGCATGTGGGCCCTATCGACTAGTGAAAATGAGCTACCATGGCTCAGTTACACTGACCGTTGAATTCTGTGATCCACTTTGTTGGTCAGTAACTCTTTTACTAACCAATGCCATGAGCCCACAGGGTTCGCACGCACTTTATATCTAATTTAAATGAGTCATTTAGCGCATTCACCATGTTTAATAGGGCAACCAGTATAAAATAAAAAAAATGCAACGCATCATATGTCCCTCTCTATCTCATTACCGGCAGCAATGAGATAGATAGAAACAGTCTTTTGGCTATACTCCCCCTCTTAACGACCAATGAAAATGATCTTTATTTTTGTTATCGGTTCTTCATCCGGTAGATTATTGAAGAATATTAAATACGTATTTTTTAAATAAATTACAGCGATAGATTGAGTTGGTATGTCGTATGACGGCACGCTTTTGTATGTTTTCAACAAAACTATGACGCAGCGAGCCCCCACTCCTTAAATTTAATGCCTATTATCTAAGCCATTATTGTTTAAATTAAAGCAAAAAAAATACGTATCTAATATTTTTCTGTTATATGACTGACGAACTAAATAGAATTTATTTTTTTTAACCCAGTTGCCATTCCTATTAGGCCAAGTGAAAGCTGCAGCTCAAAAATACTTGCCTTATTTATAATAACTCCTCATTTTAGCGACTAATGAAAAAAATCTTTTGTTTGCGATTTTCTACTTAGAAATTGGTCCAAGTAAAAGTCATCTCCAGTCCAACAAGGCTTCCCTTATTTACCAATACATTTATCATCATAAATAATGATTGCACTAATATTAAAAATTTAGTGTCACTAATAAATGGCGTGGTATTCTCCGTTGTCGACAATAATTGAATGATCAGAAGATAACAGGTTATACATATGTCCGTCTGTGGATAAATTAAATGGTTAGCTTGTTAAACTGTCGAAAGAATAAAAGTAAATGCAATGATGTCGAAATTATGTACAGAAATACGTATAATTGACAGTATATTATTTTATCGGTATTTTATTTTACTTTTTTTGACCACTTTCGCATAGCATTATTGTTGTTACATCTGAAGGTTATTATTAAGACTTAAGAATGATAACCTCCTTTGAAACTTTTCAAGAAGACATGAAAATTGAAAAAAAAAAAAATACGCCAGAACCACTTTTTTATTAAGATCCTACTTGATGTGAAATTGTTTAAAACAATGTACGTGTTATAATACTGATGCTGAAATAGCTGACGTTAAGAAACTTTAGCTAAGTCGGACATACGATGGGTGACCAAAAATTTGTCATTTAGTTCTAGTTATGGCTCATTGTTTATTATTAGAAACAGAAGATAAAAATAAGCACTATGATTTGAGTGATATAAGGTAGCCGCAAATCTGTTGGAAAATCAGTCAAGGATTTCGGAAGTGGGCGTTAGGACGCGATGGATCTTCCATCAAGGTGGCAAGGTTGAATGTAATATTTGTAATAAAAAATATCAGTTTTGACATTCTGCAACTGACAATTATGGGAAGCATCTACCGACAAATATGTATCGCGCCTTAGAGGTGTTTTATTGAAGATAAACACAATACTTCGAAATGAGACAATTATAGCATCGTTTATCTGTGCCTTTATATTTTTTGTATGTTACTTGGCTTTACAATATCTTCCTTTGCTTGATAGGTAGCAAAGGGGTTGTTGCCACGCCCCGTTGCCGCGTCTACGAACGTAGACGCCACCCGTTCTTGTCATTCGCGGATTTTTAAACATTTTCCTCATGCGTAACATGTATAGCCAATCTTTATCTTTATCGACACATATGTGTGGGAGGTTATTTTGTTACCTAATAGCTTTTCATTGGTGCTACTCCTAA
Organism: Diatraea saccharalis; assembly: GCA_918026875.4. NCBI lineage: Eukaryota > Metazoa > Arthropoda > Insecta > Lepidoptera > Crambidae > Diatraea > Diatraea saccharalis. Next base: position 13,373,320 of record OU893337.1, read on the forward strand.
TGTAAGAATATCTATAAAAAAGAATGTCTCAAATATTTCTTTGATTACCATTTCCTTTGTATTTTCTATATCTGGCATTGATGATTTAAATTCCTATTATTTTAAATGTAATAATCATCGGCAGATTTTTTTTATTTAGTAGCCAAATATTAGGGGCGGCTTAAAATCATGTATGCCAAAGGCTGTATGATGAAATATCGGGTACTAGTAATTGTATCTATAACACAAACTCCTAAATTAATATAGGTTATATATTATTATATTTCATCAATTTGCATTCACAATGCTACCTGAAAAAAAATCTTAACGAATAATGCTTAAAATATCTTCTTTGTTCCTGGCTTGCTCCTATCTCAGAGTGCCAGGGACTAAGTGGATTTTAGGCATTTTTCATTAATATAGGTATATTCAGAATACTAAGCTGGAAAAAAGAACAAAACAGCTGTAATTTCATATACATTTTGAAGTGTTTTCATATGTTTATTATGTCAGATGTTATGTAAATACGTAATACTTTTGAGAGCATATATATTCTATGCTTACATATAAATGACGTTAACAATAACAATTATATTATTTCATCAGGACATATACAGTATTAATATTAATTTTAATTACGTAATATTATTGAACTTTAAGATTTATGGTCAATATAATTTCATAAACAACTTTGTAAGACTCCCATGAAATGGTAAACATAACTCTCATACGTTTAGTTCAAGTGTTCGAAAACATTTCACCGTGTTTACACGTGCTTAAGAGTCCATTATCAATCAATTCACAAAGCGACAATGGTAAAGGCGAAGCAACAAAATGTTGTGCAACGATTTGGCGCCCGTTACGTTTTACGGCTTGACACTATTCGGGCCCACGTTACCTTCTCTTGGTGCTTCGTTTAGATCGTACTTGTTAAGTTGTAAATTAGATAAAAATTATATTTAAGTGATTTTTCAAAAATCTTTTCGCCAGAAATCGCCAGCCGGAACGACTTCTTTTTCTTTTTTTTTTACATTTGTCTATATTTCTTGATATATATTATGTTTCTATTTTTATAATAACGTTATTATATGATGTATTTGTGGATAAAGAGTTTTTGTAAGACTTTGAACTTAATGAAACGTGAAACTATCGTCGTTAATGTTATATTTTATACAGTAACGATATGAGCCGAGAAAGGTTCCTAATTGTACTTCACATAGACGTTCTATATTAAGATCGTATCTTTTATTGTTACTTATATTTTTTGTGACAATATCAATAAAATATTTCTATTCTATTCTAACTTTCCGTAAAGAAGTTTGGCTAATGATTATATTAAAACATTATTTTATTTATATTTAAGGTAGCTATTGATGTATCAATATAGACTCTAGAGTGATAAATATAGCTTGTTTAGTTACTATAACATTTTAATATTTTTTATAAAGTATAATGTAAAAGTTTTAACTATATTTAATTAGTAATAACGATATATTCTTTGTTTAAACTTAATAATGTATAATTGCGATTTTGACATGACTCAAAAAATATGAAATTGAAATCCTCATATTCTTAAAGTTAAATTTTCATTTCACAAAGAATTATTTCAAAATATTTAATTATGGATTTTTATAAATATTTCCTGTAAAAACAAAAGTGTAAATAAACTCGTTCATTTGTCCAATGAATATTGTAGAATTAAGACTCGTTCATCTAGTACATTCATAATAAAAGTAGACTCGTAACACTCGGGCAAGTAACATGGTTATTTTAAACGAGCCTCCTAAGATGGGCTAGTGTTGGATTTATACAGATTATCGCTTGTGGGCGCGGCACTAACTCTGCTATCCCAAATGCGTTTTCGAATGTTCACACCTATTTGTGTTTCGCAACTCCACCTATGTTTTTCTACTTATCATGGTTCAGTGGCCCACGAACATTTAACAAAAAGTATACGAATACCTAGATGTAAATTATTATATATTATTTATTAGGCTAATAATGTCCCCAAGTCTTTCTTATGGATGAAGTCGAATGGAATATGACAAACGGGCGATTACGGATCGGTTGGTATTAACGATTACGACTAATGAATCGAGGGCCTGTTTGTATGTATAAAAAAATCGGAAAGATCTTATAATTTCGTTGATTATCAACGTATGATAGGTAAAACCAGGCATTAATTTAACACAAGTCCTCTTGGGGCCTTCATTAGTTATAAATAGTTTTTATATCTATGTAAATACGAGTATTATAAAAGAAAATTTTAGGTTGTTGAGTGATTTATAAACTGGAAATTGAATTCATCTACGGGAAGTTACAGTTTATGTGGATGGTATATGCAAAGTCCTGGGAAAACAGTTAGTAGGAAAATAAAATTGTTGTTTTACCATTTTTCTTGCAATTTCTTATGTTTCTCTCACTTTTTGAAACATTCTGGGACGTTTACAATTACCTATTTCATAACCAAAATAGGCAAATTTGATTTATCTGTTCTCGTTTTGTAATGAAACTTACAAGCGTTATTTCATTTTAAGCCTAGCTTATACTTTGCTTTGTTGTACGAATAAAGAAAGATAATAATAGTAGACGATATGCTGATTGATAAAATTAACAGTTTTAAAGTATACCGTTAAATTGACAAACAAACTTCACGTAAATTGTAGGAAGGAAGACCCACCTTTGTTTTCATTGAAACATAACTTTAAAGGTTGGTTTTACACACAAGATAAAATTACAAAATCAACTAAATATTTTACGCCTATGCGAGTATGTTTTTTTAATTATAATTTCTTTGATTTTAGCGAATACCTTATAACTAAATAAAAATATGTATTTACACATTTGATTAGTTTGTAGGAACGGCAAATAAAAAAATACCATTTACTTCATTTTACTTTCCTGTAGTAAAAAAAGACAAAAATAATTGATTGTCGTAAAAAGTTTTTCATCTATGGCAATAAAAGATACACTCGAATTAATTATGACGATGATAAAGTGTATTAAGATTTCTTCGCCATGAACCAACTCTCTGTAATTATATTACTGTTAATATAAATATTATCGTGTGGAATTATCAAAATTCCTGAGATTATGTTATACAATTACTTGCCTTCACAATATTTTCATGTCCATGGTAAATAGAGTACTGCAGTACCTTCTCCTAATATATAATCGCTACTGAAGAGTATGTCCTTATCTAATAAAGTCAGCACTATGTGGTCAGTTGTGTGGCCAGGAGTGTGATGTACTTTCACGGTTACACCTTCCACCTTGATCTCAGCACATTGAAATTGATTTGGGCACATCATTATCGGGCGCATCCGTCTCGTGCTTTTTATGTTTCTATACCTTTGGATTTTCTAAAAGTTAGAGCATATTTTTTATTCATCAATATTTATATCAAATAATAACATTAGCAGGACCTTCAAAGATTAGATTTATATTTCAAAAATTAATCAAGGTATAATATTAAAAATATAATCGCACAAAATAATCAATGTTACAGACAGCTCTTTATGGTCATTAAATAGGTAAAAAAAAATATATATATATATATATTAAGTCATTGGTACTGTAACGTCCGAGCACATTACTATAGGTAGAGTTTACTCTTCGGACGGTTTATGGTCAAGTGCTGGCCGTTAATATTTTAAATTATTACTTTTTTATATTCGAATTCGCGTGTTCGTGTTTTGCTGGTGAATAGTCTTTTTTTCTGATCGAGACCAGCTTAGGGTGAGCATCGTAGTATAATTATTGTAAGTGCTTAAATGTAATTCTTATCAGTAATAAATCAAGACTAAGGAGTGCTACCAGTTTTTTCATTGCGCCACCCACCTCCACCATTAGACTAAGTTGCCATAAGTCGCCACATGGTGGAGGCGCAACGTTTCGAAATACAGCGATACCTTTCGTAAGCCAAGCGGAGAAAACATAAAAGGAGAAAACATATAAGCGAGAAAACGAAAAACGAAAAAACGAAATAATGGAGAAATACGACGGATTAAAAGGTGATGTGGCTGATTTTTTTTCTCAATGTAATATTATAGCTGCAGCAAATGGATATCAAGAATCGACTAAAAAAACTAGTGTTGGCGGCGTATTTAGCGGGACCTGCACTGTTATTTTATAATAAAATAAAAGACAATTGTGAGAATTTTCAGGAACTCGAGAAACAAATTAGCGAAGAGTTCTCTTCAACTGCAAATCCTCTCGCAAAATTTTTTGCAAGAAGACAGGGTGCAACGGAGGACCCACTCAATTACTTTTATTCGTTAGATTATTTAGCCTATAAAGCTGGGGCAGTTATTGATGATAAATGCTTCATCCAACATTTTCTTGGGGCAGCAAATTTCCAAACCAAGGGACGTTTAGGATCACAGTTGTATACGAATAGACAACATTTGAAGGAGGTGATCAAACAATTAAATGAAATTTATAATAGAGGGGATGGAGAAGCGGATATCAATTTACCTGTAAAATTAACGAATATTGTAGATGTTCTTCCTTCCTCTAGCACACAAGGCGGACAAGGAGATCAGCGACTTTCAACGTCGATTCGACCCACTAGAACATTCAGTTCTCCATCTTTCACCCCTCATAAAATCCCACCTCCCGATCAGATGATGCCCCGCCCTTATAATTTCAGACCAAGAAATAATACAAAGCCGCAGCCAATGATGATTAAGAAGAATAATGAAAGCCACACAAAAGCAGCAGAGGCGATAGAAGTGATAGCAGAGGAGAAGCAGTCGCCTCGTTTAAAGAATATATTATACAAACGTGAGTTCGAACCATTTATTAAAGTGTCGTGTCGTGATAGAGAATTTATTTCACTCGTTGATACTGGTGCGTCATTTTCGGTCATTTCGGATCGTGCCGCGTATGAACTCCGTCACGATATTGTGCCATGTGATATGTCACTTCGGGCAGTGAATAATGTGAATCTCGAAGTAATCGGTAAAGTCAATTTGAAGATTATTATTGAACATGTCTTGTTCATTCATGATTTTTATGTTGTTAAAAATATTGATCGAGACATTATAATAGGACAAGATTTTCTATTCTCTCATAATGTTGTCATAGATTTTAGAAGGCATCAATTATATGTCAAACACATTGTATGTCAATTTTTGACAAAGTCTGAATTGATAAAAGATAATAATGTTGTCGATGTCTCTAATAATTATTTATATTCTTATAAAGAAAATGATAAATATTTGCATGAGTCACGTGTAGTGAAAGCAAATAAAGAAAATCCTAATATCAATATTTCTCTTAAGTCAAAGGAGAATAATAATAATAATACTAAGAATTTAGTTATAAAAAATAAGTCTTCTTTAAAGAGAGAAAATACAAATAATAAGAATTTTGTTCATAGAAAAATTCATGAACAAAATAAGATCTTTAGAAAAACATTAATTTTCTATAATAGCAATTTAGATCGAAATGTGAAATCATCACATGACATTAGAGATAGAAATGTCAATTTTTATTTGATGAGTAATAGACAAAATATTTTTAATTCGTATTCTTTTCAGAAAACTTTTCATAATAGAAAAGATAGGATACATTTGTTAAATTGTCGTAAGGAAAGGACTGATCTCATTAAGGTTAGGTTGAGTAGGTTGAATGTAGACAAATATAAAGACAGATTTCCTTATCAGATAATACGACCAATTGATAATAATAATGTTATAATAAGAAGGTTAGGAAGTTATAGGATAAAGGTAGTCCATGCTAATAGAATTAAACCTTTTAGAATTCGAGGAAGTAGGTATTAGGTTAATGTATTTTCATTATTATAATAATAATTCTTATTTGTTATTATAAGTTAGGTGATAGATATTTAAAGTAATATGAATTTTTAAGTTTTCTTAGTCATATAATGATAATTTGAAGTTGTAATTTTAATTTATTTTCTTTTATTCAGGAACTATGACAGGTTCGATTCCTTGTTCAAGTTTAGTTGATAGTGAGCTAATTTCGAATAATAATATTAATCCAATATGTGTTTAATATATATTGTCATGTGAAATAATTATTGTTTATTTATTATAAAAATTTTAAGGATGTTTGTTAATACTGTTTAATTGTTTCATGTTCATACTTCATCTGCCGGATTCCCGTAAGAGCATGATGAAGCTGGCGCGTATCCTGACGTCAGCAATACGGAGGGCCTACCATGAAGCATCTCTGTTGATAAGTCGACAGACACCCACTTCATGTGCGCGTCGACATTATTATTGTATCGCGCGTAGTGTTTATACATGGGCATTGCGAGGGTCGGGGAACCCATCTGGTTCCATAGGAATTGGGTTTCGTCTTGTTTGATGCTGGACGTCCTTAGGCTCCATATGTCAGTTTGTTGTCTCATGGGTGTCAATGATTTATCATGGATGCTTATAAGATATACACATTGTCATTGGCCATATCCGTTTGTTTATTATTATTGGGTTGGATATTAACTATAATTGATTCGATTTTGCTTGATTTTAGCTACGGGAATCGGGAATATCATATGATAGCTGTATTTAAAATAAAGTTTGTCGTGTTTGGGTTTTGACGTCATCCAATATCAAACTTAGGGTTTTGATGATTGTAGTCATTTGGGAGACGTACAGGTGCTTTTATTGAGGTTTTGCACTTGTAGAGTTTCTGCAATGTGAAGAATTCCTTAAGAAGTCTGAACAATAATGTAGTAAATTGGAATTTCATTGCAGGAGCTGGTTTATTAGTAAAAACCGCCTCCTCTAAGTTCCTCAAGCAGGTAGGACTTAGGGTTTAGACTTCTGTAAAAATTATTCGAGCGTCTTCACACGCTCTAATAATTTTTTTTAGGGAGCCCGGGCATGTAACGTCCGAGCACATTACTATAGGTAGGGTTTACTCTTCGGACGGTTTATGGTCAAGTGCTGGCCGTTAATATTTTAAATTATTACTTTTTTATATTCGAATTCGCGTGTTCGTGTTTTGCTGGTGAATAGTCTTTCTTTCTGATCGAGACCAGCTTAGGGTGAGCATCGTAGTATAATTATTGTAAGTGCTTAAATGTAATTCTTATCAGTAATAAATCAAGACTAAGGAGTGCTACCAGTTTTTTCATTGCGCCACCCACCTCCACCATTAGACTTAGTTGCCATAAGTCGCCACAGTACTGACCATTTCTGCAGTTTCTAAATCACACACTTGTGGGATTATTATGAAGGCTAATAATGAACAAAGCAGTAGTCATAAGTAGATAACATTTTATTTTCAAGTTAGTGTTTTGGTATAATTTTTAAGCCAGTGTTGTTTAGAGTGTGACATTGTCGATGATGTTATTCGAACTATAAATATTCGTTAACATCGATAGATAACCGATGTAAGATGTATTTTAGCAATCTTATTAATGCTATTATTGATTTAAGTATAGTACTTTTCAGTACAATATGATATGACCTACCTATAATATTGAAAAAAAAATGTATTGCTATCCAAAAACATATTTCTATAATTGATTTTATATAGGTTTTAATACAAGTCATTGACATGCAATATTCACATTTTCATAAATTGTCACATTTTTAGGATTTATATTTATATTAGATTGTTATAAATGACAAAAGTTTGTTCAAAAGAGACATACACCTTATAATAAAATTTAACACTGTTGAATTAATGAACGCATAGATCATATATTGGACATACAAATTACAGAAAATCATCTTATACAGACAGATATTCCAGCGTATATTCTTATTAATAAACATGGACTAAAACTAGATTAATTTAACTTCAAGTATTAAACCAGTAGTTGCCAATTATAGTATTAATAATAATGTAATACCCGTTTTCACTAACCTAGAACAAAGCATAGGTTAATTAGGAGACACCTAACTTTGCGAAGCGCATAGTTTTATTCGAACTATGCGCTTAAAATAAGCAGATTAGTTTAATTCGAACTAAACATTTTTCTCTTTTATCCCTTGACACATATTACGGAAATAACCTAGCGCAAGGCACAGCATAACACATATCATAACTTAGACATTGCATACATGACATTAAGTGGTTCTTAGTCATTGATGAAATGCATTTTCATCTTAGGCGAGTTCTAAATATTTAGACGATAGGTTTAAGCGACTGCTAAGTTTAGTGAAAACGGGCAAGTAACGAAAAAAAAATCCGAATTTACCCTCATTGTTATTGATGTTGTGTGGTTTATCACATGGCGATGGTATACTAAACTACAATATTTAATAATAATTTTCTATTTCAATCCTTAAATAAAATTATTTTTCCTTAATAACGAGTAAGTTTTCCACAAATTTATTCTGAGGCAATGTTACGAGTCGATGCAACTAATTTCAAAATAACACAGGTACCTATTAATAACCTAGCTTAACTCAATATGCTAATGGGTAGTTTCTACAAAGGTCACCGTGTCCCGGGAGCCTTATTCCGATATATCACAAGCTAGTAACGAGAAGTGTAGTCGCCGCCGCCCACAGCCCGCCACTACTCTCGATAAATCATTGCCAGCGTGAGAACCAAGCGAATAGAGACGGGATATGTATCGATGACGAAAACTATCGACTCTTCTGTGAAGCGACACATAAATAAATAAAAAAAAATACAAAATGTTTACAATGCTTTTATTGGATTTCTTATTTTTCGAAAGGGATGCGTCGTGACATTTTGTATACATTGCCGCATATTAGTACGAATGCCTAAAATTCAATCAATTTTGAACTAAACTTTCAATAGCTCAAGACTCAATAGAGATTGTAAAATTTTGACCTTTTTAGGTTAGCGTGCTGTTAACTGTATCGGGAAGAAACAACAATAAATTATATGTATTTATAAGGTTTTCAAGTAAAATAAAATTAAAATCTGTGAAACGTATAAAACTACTTAATTTATTACGGTTTTACGTCCTTTTGATATGTAAGATATGTAATGGAGGATTGGGCTGGAAGTCAGTTATATCAGTCATCATATAATTTTTATTTACACTAATCAAGGAAATAAAAATAAAATGCTAGTAAAAATAACTATCTTTTTATTTTGGTAGAAGAATAAACTTCTTCTTAAACTTCTTAATAAAATTGCAGAATAAAACTAACATTTTTCTTTGTGGCACCTCACTAGTGCCTGTATGCCACTTACATAATTTTAACGCAATCGAACGCACGACAATTATCAACTTTATGTCTCCGGATTAGAATTGTAAGTAGCCCATGGCATTATCAATTCCGGTGTGGCTGAATAAATTTTCCGAGTTGTTGCGTAGTATTTTTATTTCCAATTTTATTTTTATGTTCGAGTCATAAATTTATCGATAGTCGATTGATGCGTCTATTAGCATAGTACAACGTAACGGGGAATGTCTTGTGAAACGACAAGTTGCAAATGACATTTCATATGAAGTTATAAACTTATAGAAAACAATGTTGCTGTTCACAAGCATTGTTAAGTATAATTGTGTACTTTAATGTATACCTATTTAGTCATTGTAAAAGAAAAAATATGTGACAGATTTTTTTTAAATTACTGAATAGATAAAAGTAACTAAGGAATCTGAAATATCACGACAATAGCTATATTAGTGATAAGACCGCCTATTGTGTCTATTGTTTTTTTTTTACTTTCTATATATTTTTTTTTGTTTTCAATAAAGTGTGCTCTTTACCATATTTAGTTAAATTATGAAATCAGGTATTTCAATTTTGTCTTATAGTTCGAACATAAAGTTTATAGTACAATATTGGTTTTATTTATGAAATCACTTGATATTGGTTACCATTCAGAACTTAGAATTATAATTCAAATAAATTTTGACTGATTATTTACTTGCATTTTCAAAAATAAACTACGCGGCAGTCCTCGTATGTTTTTGAAAATCCAACAGATTCAACAGATCCAACATATCATGATTAATGATTGAATATTGAAAATCTGAAAATAACTGTAATGAATATTTTGGTGGCTGTTTGGTTTTGGTGGCTGACAACTGCAGATGCAGCCGGGAGCAACGGCTTAACATGTCATCCAAAGCATGGAGGAGCACAAGAAAAATGATTCTTTGATCATCTATTTTATAACTGGCCATTGCAAAAGCTGCTTCACATCTCTGACCAACAGCGTTATCACTGCGCTATCGAGATCCACTTATTCAAATCAATGGTTTATTAAAATCGACATTTTCCACAAAATTGGGAACATGCACTATCTTTGGATCAGATGGCGTAGTGCCGTCTCACCTCGAGAGGTGAGCGAGTGAATACTCAGTGAGTACCACGTGAGTACTCTGTGAGAACTCCAGCACACTCGACTAGAGGGCGCTCGAGCTCTATAGAACGCTGGCGATTTTTAATAAAAAGTGAATTTCTAATAACAGGGTAGCTTAAAATCTCTTTTGTAATAAAGTACTTCAGAGTTAGAAAGGTGTATAGAAAACTAAGAAATGCCTCTAAAGAAGTTAGTCGATGTTTAAAGAAAGCTAATGAAAAGTTAACCTGAGAATATTATTTTAACTAGGTAGTAGTTGCCTTGGCTTTCCCGACTCATTTAATAATCATGCTACTTTAGCTAGTTTATATAAAATACTAATGAATTAAATATTTAAATTATTCTCATGAATTACTCCGACCGTTGATGAAAACCACATTGAATCTGTTCGGAAGTTTTTGATTTAATGTCAAACAAAAAAATATATGGCGGACGAGGAGACGAGGCGGATGTGACTGTACTTTGTAACAAGTTTGAAATATAACATTGAAACATAAGTGATTGAATTGATTCATGTTCATTATTAAACAAATGAGGAAATTATGTTTATTATATTGGTATACAATATTACGAACTAATTTAAAATAATATTGTTTGAGTATACATTTGTATATCTATGTATATAGGATTTATAATAAAAAAATCGAGAATAACAAAAGTCTATTACTTTTACTTTGGTGTTTTAAAATTAAAAAATAGACTTGCTATCGAATCACCAATTAAATAATGGAGGGTTAAAAACGATATAGTTAAGAGGAGTAAGGGTTAATTAACTTTGTTAGTTGTTATATATAATAATTAATTAATATATAAATAATTTACACTTATACCTAATAAAGGAAGCATTCCACAAATAAGTGTAAAATAAACAAATGGAATATAATTGCAATGAATTAATAATTTAAGTTTATTTAGAGATACGAAAGAGGCTCTATCAGCATTTATAAAGAAACCTTATATTTAATAACCATTTTATGTACATAAAATTTCAGCTCATTTTTCTTCCTCTAAGTCACATATTAAGCCTATAAGGCGGTACCGAAACAGTCGAGATTGGTCATCTGATGCAGGGTCACGACCGCGCCTGACTCCGCACTCATCGAGCCACCCCCACTTCAAATTATAATGAGAGAAGGTACCCACCACCTCAGCTTGACAGATGGGAGACAAAAGAGTTTTGTTACGGTTATTTTTAATTTAAATAGACAACGTGAAAATATTGGCTTGGACTTGATTTTCCGCAGTTAATTATTTTAATTTCATTAAGCTCTTCGATTCAACGTATCTGATACCGTTTATTAGTTTAATGTTATTTAGGAAGCTTTTGTGGTTTATTTTTCAAATAAAAAACTAGCAAAAGAACTTAAAAGAAAAATAGTATTTCCAAAGTTGATATAGTAAGGGCCCAATGATTAGGTGGTAGAAGCAAACAGAATAGAGCTCGTGAATCATTATGATAATACATTTTTAAATGATTTAGATAGACGGCATTAGTGTATGAGCAATGAAGAAATAAAGAAGCATCTATGCTTACGTATAATTACAAAGAAGATAGTGAAGATTTATTTTATATCTCTACGTATGTTTTGAAATAGTTATTTGGTTATAACTCAAATATGAATTTATCTATCCATTCGTAATAATATTTTACAGAGGCAAGATTTGATTGTTTATTTGTTTGCATTGAATAGCCTCTTAAACTATTGGAAAGAGTTTAAAAAAAATTTCAAACACGGGAAGCTACACCATTCGAGTAACCTAGGTCATAATTTATGCGGGTGATGTCGCGGGAAAACAGCTAGTAATAGTAAATTTACAATTTTTTAGTACATTTACAAGTTTGGGTATTTATAATAAGAAGCTTTATATAAACTCCCTTTATAGTTGTTTAAACAGATACTCTTTTGTAAAAGTAGGCATTGTAAAATTTTAAATATAAGATCTAGGCGTACCCCAAGGAGCTATTTTCGGACCATTTTGATAACTTGTCCATTTTTCCTGAATTTGCAGCCGGTGTCTAAACATTCTCACCCCACACAGGTGGGGTGTGACAGGGTTACAGTCCCCACCCTTTTGTACCAGCGAATACAAAAAACAATTGAGACCAGTACCTGTGAATGAATTAGATAAAATAATTTGTACTTCTTACTATTGTTGGGTGAATAAGGAATCAATGATTTTTTTAAGACGATTAGGAAAACATATTATGGAATTAAAAAAGGAATAAATAAATAATAATCGTGATAAGTATATTTGAAAGTCAAAAAGTCGTTCAACATTCACCAATTTCTGTTACAATTATAAAACATTAAAGAAATACGTCAAATAAGCTGATTTTAAGAAAACCACATATTTTTAAGGGTTCTGTCAGCTGTGAACTTAAATAATATAAAAAAATACCATTATACCTTGTTAAAAAAGAAAATTGGTAAATGAGCAAGTCATTTTATGGTCGAGGGAATTATGCAGCATTTTTTACAATAATTATTATAATTTGCGAGTAATTAATTAAAAACTGTTTGAGCTGCACATTGATATCTTCTATCCCTACATAACACATCATCCGCCTCAATGGGATAGAGATGGACAGTCTTTTGGATCCTCTTTACAATAAACTCATTGTGCTCTTAGATGGTGAATGCTAATGTACGGTACTGTTTTTATATTACTTCTGCAACTACTTGACGTTTTTTTCCTTTCGTGCATTTCGTAATCCAGCCTGTCTGTCACAGCTTGAGATATGTCGGGGTTCTCCGGTACATATTATGGAGATGAAAGGATTACTATGGAGATTTGAAAAGGAAATTGTAGCAGATTTGGGAAAAAAGCAATTTGTTTGAACTACGTGAAATGGATTTTAATGATTAAAAAAAAGTGTGATGATAACCATTTAAAACTGTTGGACATATGTTAAATTTGTCAGACTTGAAGTCCTTAGAGCCACTTGCATTTTTAACAAGGCGCAAATGAGAGGGTTCCTAGTTCGGTTACCAACGGCGGGTAAGCAAGCAATACAACGTCCTTTGTTTTTGCCTACTTTTGTACATACCAATTTATTTAGAACTTCCTCACCTCCTTGTGGTTCCATATTTAGTATACAGACAAATGATTCACGTGTAACCTAAGGGTTCTCTTTATAACGGTCGTTTGTAGTATGCACGGTGGAACGAAATAACTTAAAAAGAAAAATTAACAAAGCGAAAAAGAAAACGCGGACGCTGAATGGGAAAAATGATGGTACGTTACCGGTGTTGTTGCCGTTTAATCTACGCAGACTGAGAGTATACGGAATACCAAATAAAAATAACAATAAAACAAAAATAAGAACAAATGCTGATTTTAATTTCTATTTGATTGTCATTAATGAAATACTAATTTTGTAGTTATCTTACATACTGATTTCATTAAGAAATAATGCGTTTCTTAATTGACTGACTAAGATAAGGGTAGATATTAAGTAAAAACGATAATTTATAAATATAAAAAAATTTACAAAGTTACTTAGAAAATTCGCATCGGCTTTGGTATTCTGCATAAATATAGCATCAAACATAGCACAGAATTAGTGGTTCAACTAAATAAAACCTGCTTCAAAAGGTAAATAAAGGTTTATTTGATTGAACCTCTGATGCTGTGACAGCGCTGTGTTCAACGAAGAATATAGTGAAATACGCCTTTCTCTGTCTCTATCTGTTTTATTAACTGGCCTAGTGTTTTCGTGTCGTTTTCTCCTTTTATTATGCGCAGCATCACCACACCAGTTATCTTTTATTTTATATTGGCTGAAATAAAAACTTTTCAAATGAAGTTTCCTGTAAGTTCTATGATTTAATAGCGCCACTTGATATTATAAGACATCTTCCTAGACCTTTTTCTGTAAGTTAGTCTAACTCGAGGAGTTATTCTTAGACCGATATTACTTTAGCAATGATATGAATGTGTGCTATTCATTTGGTAAATTTAATCTGTCATAAAATTGTTCTTCTTTCACATTTTACTTAATAAAATCTTTTAAGCAAAATATATTTTTGTTTATTACAACGCTGATTAAATAAATAGTGATGAATCATCTTATTGGTGCTATATCAATAATCTAAACAAAAATCAAATTATTTATATGCAGTTACAGTAGTATGTATAAAAGGTTGTGTATTTAGATATTTATTGCTGACCGTACCTATGGGGTGAGTGACTGAGCTTACCTCGGATCGTATCGAGGCGTCGGAGCCAGAAGAGGGTGGTGTGAGAGCTTTCTTTATCTTTTTATTGCTGACTGGCGTGTGCAAGGGTAGCATATTAGGCCCGGTATGGTTTATTTGACAGCATTTTATATATTATTGTCTGTTGTAGCGTTTTAATTTAACAACATGTTATAATTTATTGTCTGTTGTATATGGTGACAAAGTTTCAAGTAAATATTACTTTATCACTCAAAAAATGAAATGTTTATGTAAACGATTACAATCACAGTATATAGAAGTTTTTTTTATTATATCGTCATTATACTCGTACATTTTTCGTTTTTATTGTTATATTTATGTTTTGTAAATATCATAACTGAAAAGGGAACTCCATTTGATATGCTTAATGCTTATATTATGATTTGTTTATTTATTAATAATTCAAAATCTCCAATGTATATTAATATTAAAATGAAGTATAATTTATGCGGAGAAAATTGCGAGAAAAGAATTAATTTAATACTAAAAAGTAAATGTCAAATATTTGTACTTAGATTCATCATTATTGCTCTACATACACGTATTATTGAAGTTTTATAATTGAAAATGTTTGCGCTAGGAACCTTCCTCTTCATAGACATTTATGTATGAATGTATACAATATACAAATTACATTTCTTGTACTAGCTAACTAATGCAGTTTCCTTGTGTGCTTAGCATTAAACAGTAAAAGCTGTTTGTTGTTGTTTGTTCAACAATTGTCTGAATAAGGAAGTGGCTTATGTTCATGTCAAGTAACAAGGTAAGCATGGACATGCTTAAGTAGTTCCATTAAAACTTTAACTTTCTACTTAACGACTGCATTTGCATTTTTATATCTGTGTTACATTTTTATTTTTTGTACACAGTGACGCTTCAAAAGCATACTTGTTTTTAAAAATATGAGTAGGTATTAAAAATGATTCTAGGTTATACTTCGTCTGTGCGTTGATATATGTCAGCCAGGTTTGCCTTTGATATAAAGATTATGCGTGATCTAGTGTTGCAACTGGCGTGGCTCTGGCAATAGTCCGTATTATGTTTGCGTTACGTGCCTAAAATTCGCTGACAAGATATAAAATTAATTAATTTGTCGCCATTTCTGAACACCCGATTTAGATTCCCGTTTGGGTCAAAGTAGATGTGGATAATAAATATTGTTGTATTTTCGTCACCTTCAGATACTCCATATTACTCATCTTGGAATTTGAGCAATGTATGCGATATTGTCTAATATTTATTTATATCAAAAGTATAAGGGAAACTTTTTAGTCTAAACGAGTGAGCTATGAACACCCAGAGTCGATAACTTTGTGAGCAGCGAAGAATGGTTCCGGTCGGGAATCGATCTCGCTTACGCAGCGGGTGTCTGGATGCTATTGTATCGAGTGTTGCTCAGACACAATTGAAATCGATCGGATTTTATTCTCTCGGATCACAATAGCCCTCGATTTTGTAATCGTATGATGTATGATATTTTTAGGATGGTAATATAGATACCTACTACTTATTAAGATGTCTTATTATATCTATACTATAATATTATAAATAGGTTTATTTGTTTTAAATCAAATAAGCTTCTAAAGTACAAAATCGATTTTAAAATTTCTTTCACCTATGAGAATACACGGGTGACACCGACTATAATTTACGAGGAGGAAGTTGCGTTTTAATATTAAGTTTTCATATGAATGTATATTTGTATTTATAATACTAAATTAAATAATTATGTATACTTCATTCATATTTAAAGCTGAGCAATAAACACAGCACATTAGTTTAAAGAAATACTTAGGTTCATTTGTCACATCAATAGAAAACTTAAAATACATTTAATACTCGGAAGGCCTATTTTCACGGATGTAATTTTAACAAAATTATTATAATTTCCTTTAATTCTTACAAGTTATTGTGTAAATGATATAATCAATGTTTGATATGTTATATAATAACTATTTATTTAATTATGAAGGCCATACAATTACTAACAAAATTTTGTCTCTTTTTTGTGGTTATTATACTTAAATAATTATCTACCTATATTAAAGAGATTTTTATCGTCTTTTTCAGATGAATTCAGCGAAGCAAGCAATAAGTGGAATAACACAAATCGAAGGAAACTGTAATATCCGTTATTTTACAAAGTAACTAAATGTATTTCAATAAAGCTTACAAATATCGGAGTTAATTTATTTCAGTATTTTAATATTGTAATGTAGGTTTTGTTAATATAATTTATAATTTCTTTTTTGATTTTTTTAGTTCTAACAACCATATAATGAGGTAATAAAGAATATGATAAAACTAGTGTTGTTGCACTACCGAAAGTTGACATTTAATCTATCGATTTTATTAATACCTATACCGCAACACTATCGGATAGTATTGAAACTACATTGAAGTTTTTTAGTATATCTGATTTATAGTTGTCTGAAACTTTTTTTTCAATTGACAATTACGTTTTGTACATTTATTTAGTTTGTATTAATGACTGCAGATACAGCCGGGACCAATGGTTTAATGTACTTTCTGAATCACGGAGGAGCTGAAGCTTACAATTTTTTGCCACCCATCCTATGACACTGCGAGACTTGCGTAACAACCGTCTCACAGCGCCATCGATCTAACAAAGGTTTGGTATCTAACTTAAGGTTAATCCACAACCCCATTTTTGGCCATATGGAATTTGAAAGCTTTAAAACTAACGTTATTTTACCGTAAACATTTTTTAAAATGTTTCATTATGGCTAATCTAATTAACATATATGGTGCATCAAGGTTCACTTCGTCGTAACCCTTAAAGTGGCCAAAACTAGCTCATAATCTTAAAGTGGCCAAAACCAGCTCATAATCTTAAAGTGGCCAAAACTAGCTCATAATCTTAAAATGGCCAAAACTGGGTCATCTGCCGTACAATAAAATAAAATTAAATCAATCCTCACTTCGCCTCATTGAAAACACCTTTGAATTGTCCAATTTACTTCCATATCATCCGTTTAGTATTTTAAACACAGTATCCTGATTGGTTTGCTGACAGTTTATCTGTCAACCTGACATTTATCTGTCAGCCTGACAGACGAGATTCATTTTCCCAGATCAATCAGAGCCTTCGGTGTTTGGTACTGGTGAATTTGTTAGGCATGCGCAATGCACAATTGATCAACCATTCAAATAATTGAAAATCCTATCCATGTTCAAAGTAGTAGCCTGTAATGACTATATTACATATCGTTATTTTGTGGTTGTGTGTTGAGACGAAAGACTCGAGTATAAGTACTTAATAACTAAACAAATATTTTGAATCAATAACAAGAATTTTAATGGACTAAGAACTTTCAAAAGTTAGACATCTATTAAAATAATACAATTAGCTATTGCCCGATATCTAAAGCTTCATTAAAATTCTCGTCGATAGGTTAAAAGTAGTTGCTTAAGTTATTACTTATGCTCAAGCAATTACTTTTACTCGACTATAGATACGAGTAGTTAAACTGTGATATATAATTTTCTTTCATTGGTTAAATACACGAATAAATGATACGCAATAGTATAAACTATAATTGTGGTGAACTTATCGGGGGCAGCATCTGTGAAATTGAGACATTTCCGACGCTAATTATAAGTTAACTAACTTACTGTGGAGTCGTAACTTGTAATTAATACTAAATAAGTTTGTTTTAATGTACAGTCAACAGAATATCAGATTATAGAATATTCCTACATATGACTTCAATCTTTAAATCGTTGTACGTAGAGTTCAAAATCTAATGCGGGTTGTGATATTTTGTGATCACCTGACATTTTGTGTGTATGATAAGGATAACTCCCTTAATATGACATTAAAGGTTTCTAGTAATGTGGTGTTTATTGCTTATAATCACGCGTGTGTTTATTTTGTTTCCTCATGAAATACTTTAAGTAATTACATGGAATGGTAATTGTTTAGACTATATAATGTTCTTACTTTTTTTTTGAGTGATCAATTTATGATTGACTTTTATGGACAGGTAGGAGTAAAGTGTGGGTTTACCCATCTGCCATCGTGTGCCGTTGAAAGGTGATATCAAATGTTTTAAAAACCGGTAGATTGCATAAAGAGTCGCTCAGGATCATTTTCAGGTCAATTCAGAAGAGTCAGAAGAATAAATGTCAGAAAATTTTCACCCGAATTCATATGAATTGTAATGTAAAAAAAAAAAATAGTAGTTTCGGAGCCTATACGTTGCAAACAAAGAAACAATCAAATCTTTCTCTTTATAATATTAGTTTATATATTTATATCTATCTAGATCACATAATATTATAAGCATACTTAAAACAGTCTTAAATACACTGGTTCCCGCGAAGGGCTTTATAATTTGCCACATAAGTGCCACAGTAATGCTACTGGGTTTTGAGCCGCGGTAATTGGAGGTGAACAGCACAGTAACCGACTTTGATTGTTTCTAAGAAGGCTCGAGAGGTCTCTTCGAAGAAGGAATTGTAAAGCTGGGTTTGCACTGACGTGTTGAATAGTTCATAAAAAAAATTTAGTAATTATAAAGTTTTAATAAAAAATGCTTAAATGTCATCTTAATTGTTTAAAAAATATTTCTTTCGAAATTTTGGGTGGGTTGCTTGAACATTGATGATAATAGCTTACTAGTAACGAAAAGTAACCAGTGTTTGAGACATTCACCAGTCCTGTTTGGTTCTGGGTAGCTCAATTTTTAGAGCAGTCGCCCAGATTGCGAAAGGTCGTGCATCTGGTCGTGCAAAGGTCAGAGTACCTGGTGCTGGTGGATTTTTTAAGCATTTTTCATTATGTATAAAAACTGTTGTGTAAGAATTTGACTGTAACACATTCATGCAAAATGAATTATTATTATCTTCTATTATTCTCGAAAAAATCAGGTTATCTAATGGCACGGGTTTAAACAAAGTATACTTATTGGATTTATTGATTGTTTTACATCTTATACTTTTGTGGTAAAACGGGGTTGCTGAAATGAAATGAGTGTACTACGTGCAGTTTGATATAAAGTAAATATTTTTTTAACATGTTATATATTGATAATTTGCTAAACACAACTGAGAGATAAGCATTATTGATTGATGTGCTATTATTGCCACAGTGTGTACCAAGCTTATAAGATGAAAAAAAATGTTATTCAAGGTACAGCGTAAATGGGGCTGTACATAGAAGTCATTGAGTAAATTAGTTTTACTTCTATGTTATTTAACTTGTAATCGTGATATATATCTTGTTATTATTTTGAAGGTAAACGGTTTTTTTGTACCACGCAATTTACAGTTATCCGTGGTAGTTTTTAATAAATAATATAAACATATAAACGTATTTGACATTTGTTTTAAATATTTCTAGTAATTCAAAGCAAAGTTTTAATTACTACCATATAAAATTCCTACCACAAGATAGAAATAGGTTATTCCATTAATTGTAATTATCTATAGTAATATAATAGAGATAAAGTTTCTTTGTATTTTTGTAGGGGTAATCGCTGGAAAAATTTATCCGACTATGAAAATTATTTTATTTACAGGAAACTACATCATACGTGAGTGACATAGGCTATAATTTTTGCGGGCAAAGAGCTAGTTCGATAATAAATGTAATAATGTGTTGAGTATTGTTAATTTTTTTTTATAATCATGGGGAAATATATATGTACTTGTATGTTTCTTTTAGGCTTTCATGGACAGATAGACAAAAAGTGTAAAAAATCACAATTTTTTTTAATATGTGTGTACATATATAGATACATATGTGTTTAGTGAAAAACTATTATTTTAACATTACAAACAGATACTCCAATTTTATTTATTACTATAGATAGAAAATAAGTAAAAGTTAAGCCGGTAATAAGTAAAAAAACTGTTATTTTGTTTTATAATTTCTTATATGATACAATTTTATAATTCGAATGATGTCTCAATTTAAACAATAACATCAATATTTCCCTTGAATGGGTGGGTGGTTAAAAATTTTGAAAAATGTATTATTACTATCGAATAAATTATGTCCAGGGTTTCATTTAAAGCTAGGTATATAACTAGTATTAGTTATTATTATGTACTCTCTGTTTAAATACATCACTCGTAAAAATACTTAGTAATTTTTGGAATCCCGGAAGATATACTTGTGTCGATTTGTGGTCGACTCAAAATTGCGAGGTGTATTTGCAAATACGAATTACGAATTAACTGTCTTACGTTATACTAAAGTGATTTAAGCTTTACAAATATAAGTATTAGAACCTAATGTTGTTTGAAGAGTCCTAGAAGTGAAACTCAGTAGACTTTTCCCACGACGTTCCATCTGTGCCTGTTGTCATTCATAGTCGAATTATAATTTATGTTTTATTGTTATCGTTTTAGAGTTGGTATTCATTTGTTGGAGTCTGTTTCAGTATCAGTCTGTTCTGTTAGGAGTCCTGTGGGCCTTATATGGGCTTGTAATTAATGGTTTGCAGGCAAAGTTGGCATTTCACGGACTGTTGGATGAGAAGTCTTTGCCAGGAAACTGTCATTTCTTTTTACGGATAAAGTTGTTATTTGCATTGTTATATTAGTGTAGAGTATATTTACGTATTTGAACATATTCTGTGAACTAAGCGAAGGTATGTGTGAAAATAGCCATGTTAGCAAAGTAACATTTTGGTGATATAGACTTCTGGGCGGTAAATATTTTTTCTTTTAAGACAATAAACGAAATGCATTAGAACATAAAGTGTATCGATCAATCGAGCATTGATTTCTCACCTGGCACTGATTTTTAAAACAAGTAATTTTTTTTTGTAAATCAATCTTTTTACCAGACAACGGTTAAGTGAAAAGGAGGGTTATGGTTTTGGCCAGTATGTATGCAAGAATGTTAATCTGTTCCTTTATAAATTTAAACTACTCATCGTAGCTGAAAAAATTAGGAATCATTAGAAGCGTCTTAGATGTCCGCATGCTATAGGCTATGAGACGTTACTTTAAATTGGCAACAGCGCCCTCTAAAGAGCATAAAGTAAGAAACTACAGAAAATATTATTCAATAAAAAATTTACTATACAAAAAAATAAGTTTAAAAACTCAAATCCGACTATAGCTAAATCACACTTTTTTATAGCGATAGGTATATAATAATGGCTTTACAGCCAAAGTACCTGAGATAGTTGAATTTAAAGTTTTTTTTTTTCAATTAGTGACTACATTCAGTTTTTTTATATCAAACCACATCAGATATACTGCTCAGATTCTAAGAAGTATAGCTTAAGCTAAAGCTCTTCTGTTTTGGAGTATATGCTGAGTAGCGACAATTGTATGTGAGAAAACGAAGGTATCACAACTCCTTGACTCTAGACAATATAAAAAATTTCCTTTTCTACATTGAACTGACTGGGAATCGAACTTTGGACCTCAAAAACTGACTGACGTGTTAACTACTCGGCTACGGAGTCAAATTTAATGGCATAAAACTTAAACTGCACGCAATAAAAATTACTTCAACTAAATACTGCATGTGTTATTTAATTCCCACTTACACTTAACCAAATAACAAAGACGCAATCTATCAGTAGTAATCCTCAAAAAGTACAACCCTGTTGATATTTCAAGTCGAATGAGCGATATTTAATACCACTTAAGGGCATCACACACTGACGTAGTAATCCCCGGTTATTGAGTGTGCACTTGTCGAAATGAGTACCGTGTATGGACCGCTGTGTCTCAAGTTTGAGTATGAAATCAAACAAATGGCTATCGCGATCGATTCTATGAATTTCCCCTTGATATTTATGACTGGTAACAAAGTTATAAGCTATTATGCATAAATATATGTAGTGTAAAAAATAGTTAAAATTTTCTATGAGACAATGGCGGATGCAGGACTCTTCTTTTAAAAATCTTACTCGAAGGACAATCTTGTCTGTGTGCGCATTAGATTTATTTTTGTCTTCACAAAGTATAGATGAATAATGTACAGAGATTTTAAAAATTATGAATATAGTCAATAACTAACTTGTTGCTTGCGTCGTTCGTCCCGCTAGTGGGCGCCGATGTTCAACTGCAGCAATAATAGGGCCCTCTGCTTACGTAATGTTGTTGTATGCCACAACACAAATTAATGATCGATGTCATTAGAATTCTGGCGATTCCGAGTTCTTTCGAAGCGTATTATTGTGCAGCTAAATAGTTTTTTACAATTGTATTAATATTACCGCCTCCTTCGCCGTGGTAGAGGTTTTGATGTGTTTGATGTTAACCATAAGATATAAGTAATAAGAACATCATTAAATGTCTTCATTAACAATTTTATCTTGCAGAAGTATACTATGTCAAGTGCCCTTTTTGGGCTCGACTCGAACACGTGACGGGCACGTTCGACGAACACGTTATTAGACGGGCGACTGTTGTAACCGAGTTGAGCTCCCTGAGAAAGAAATTTTTGCCAATGTGTTATATTGGCATGTTGCAGCAAAGCGTCTTGTAGTATGAGGGAGAATGAAACTTTTTACAACGAACTAAAAACTGTTTACTTACAATTAACCATTCAAATCAAGCCTGGGGAAAAACTTAGTATCTAATAAGCTTCAAAGCAAAAGAGTATAGCATAGTAAATTTAATATGTGCATGTTAATCTAAAAGACATTTTATGGCTCGACAATAAAATGTACATAAATAAAATGGCTTTAGAGATTTTAGTTTGTCCAATCACAAACCATGATAACCATACTGTTATTTATATCGGATATAAATCGAACTGCAGAATAGTATTTTATTAGGTCCGTTGCCTACGTGTATAGCAATAAAATCGTCAGGTGGCAATTTATAATCTGTAAACATCATTATTAAACTATAAAATAGCGTTGTCCTCAATCTTAAATACTATATCTGTCTTCGTATAAAATAACGCAGGTAAATAAATAAGCAATTGGGGTCAATTCCGGTATAACTGAAATAACGAAATGATTTCTCAATTTTAGTAGTTTTATATTAGATTTATATGAGATGAGATTCGTATAGCTTTTTGTTTGTTGTTAAACATTAATTCATAATTGTTTGCTTTATAAATACTGAAAATATCAATTAAAAATAAAGGCTAGTAGAAATAAAGACAAATAATACCAACCTATATTTGAAAGAAATCACTAGTAGATGTGTTAAAGTGTTAAGGGTAGTGCTACCACATGGTTGTAAGGCAGCCGATCCAGCAGAGGAGAGCTTACTTGACCAGACGGCAGTAATAATCCAAATTCCTAATACAATCCGTAGTTGAAAACCGAGTTCCAACGCAGGTCACATTTGCTGTAAACCAACGCGATTAACAACTGTCTAGAACACATTTTATATTATCACTTAGTGTTTACAATATTGGATTCTACTTGAGATCTTGAATGTTGTAATTTATATTTGGTCGTGATTATATTTGGGTTTTGATTAAATAAATGTAATGGCGTCCTTTTAAAAGGTACAGTCAACAGCACATCAAGTTAGTTATACAGAACTGTAAATTTCCACTTGATTTTCATCCTTGAAGCATTGATGGTTAAGTACGAGTATAAAAGACATGCGGAGATTTGATATATAGTCGTAATGAAAGCTAAGCTTCTTGGTTTGGTTACAGTGACAGCTCCCTACTGACCGGGAGTCATCTGAGTGAGGACTTTATTACTAATAGGATATTAATAAATTATATTTAACAATAATTATAAATTATTTGTCAATGTCATATAAAATAGTCCGAAAACTAGTCATGAGAACTGCCAAACTATGAACAAATATGTCAATTTCATCGTACCGAGCGACTACATCACCTATCAGTGTTATCGCGCGGTTCGTCGGAGCATATAATGCACGTTTGTGCGCGTCACTGGTAGAACCCGAAGACGCTATTTTCGACGTGGAGCCACCGTCTCCTCTTCATTATGCAGTAAATAACTGGGTACTTTAAGTCCTATTATTCCAATATTGACGGTACCTCCAAATTATTGTGCAATACAAATAATTAATGTCTCACCATTGCGATATGTGGTCAGTTCGGCTGACATATCGGTACTTTATCTAGTTCTCGAGAGATCTGGAGAATCTTTTCCCGGATTGGTCTATCGCCGCGCCTAATAGCCATTTTTAGGCTGTAATCTACGATTTTCGTTTGCGCTGTCGGTGTAACAAGTGCAGTTGTTTGTACGTCTGGAGATTGCGACGACGGCGTATGGATCACTGTGGTGGATGTGTGATGTTATGGTTTTTGTACGAACAATTACCACTGTCTCGCAAGTTATTCCCTGCCCTCCACGAATGGTTAAGGTTCGGGATTCCAATTGTTTCCCATACCTCTGGATAGATTAGCAATACTTTCTCAGCATGGGTGTTCACAAGGTACAAGGTGTTGTTTGTCTTCGGAATCTCAGAGCCCGTGTACCTTTTCAGCGCTAAGAATTGCACGAGAGGTTTGGTCGAGTGTATGTCACTGTAGATCTCATTTAGGGCAAATCCATTGGGTTCCTGTACGCACAGAGGAGTTCTTTAATGAAACTGGTTGTTAGGTTTGGCCCTTTATATGCCAGCGGGAAGAGGTTTTTCCTTTCTATATAGGGGAGTTGGTTTTTGTCCCATATCAGTAGGGCTTCTCTGGCTTGGGCTATTTAGATTGTCATCACTATGGATCTGAAATGGATCATTAAGGCTTCGTCCACCATAACGCGTATACACGATTCGCCTTCATGAATGCCATTTACGAGGAGGGATGCCATAGTGCGCACTCGGTTTTTGGCTTGTTTGCCAAATCTGGGCACCAGTTTGTCCCTTAGGTCTTTTGCTGCGTCTGTGGTGGTGGTGACTACGATGTCCTTTTCCGCCTCAATCTGGAATATTATCCAAGTGGTTTTACCATACCCTGGAACTCCATTTACTCAGGATATGGCGGTTTTATTCCAGTGCACAGGATAACTGCCTTCGAACAGGTCACCCGCTATGGTATTTTCCATTTCAAGTATCCTGTCATCCAGCATTACCCTAGTGCATTTGGCGACCATCACTATTGGGTTTGAGGGAGGTATTTTGAATACAAGTACTCCTTCGTTCTCGGTTCTCTTCTCATCACTTGCCACAAAACCACATGTGCTGCTGTAAGCTGCCATGTACGGCCTTGTCATGCTGCCCAAGAGGACTTTACCGTTTTCGCTGTCGTAGATGGCCGCCTCGGCTTTATTTAAAAGAACAAGCAGCAGACCATTTGTCTCTTGACGGTATACTTGCATGATTTTTTCGCAGGTATCCGTGTTTATTTTCTTCGTTGCCTTGGTTATTGTTACGAATTATATGAATGCATTTATCATGTGATTCTGTGGCTCAAACGCAGGTTTGAACCTCGGAGTTAATGCCTGTCCCATGTCTGCTCGTGTGCGGGGGGGTAGGGCCTGTAAGGAGAGCTGAGATTTTGACGCGGTGTGTTTCCATTTACAAGAGTACCTAGTCCTGGGGATACAACCCTATTTTTGGACATGGCACAAATAGAGCCTTTAAATAGGTATACTTAACCTATTTATATCTAACCATAGCGTATAAATAATAAAATTAAAATTGTATGAAATCTTTGCCAAAAGTTGCGAGTCGTTCCCATAACGAGTGGCTTTGATTACTCACTGGGAGGTCTCAGCGTAATAATGTAATCGAATGATTTCAATAAACCATTTTTGATTTTATTTTTTTTTTTATTTTGATAATAAGCAGATATTAGGTTTCGGACTTAATTAACCAACAGGATCATTTGATTTTCTTTAAAAAAATATATTCATAATAATTTTTCACTTAGGATATTCAATTTAAAGTGAAAAATATTGACATTTATTTATAACCTGATGTGTTGTCGGCTGTACCTGTTCAAAGTTTCTGTGTAAACAATTACTACTAATAGAGTAGCTCGGTGGCGTAGTGGATAAGCGCCGCGGCCTGCGATTGTAGTCGTTAAGCAACTTTCGCAAGGGTCGGTCACGGGATGGGTGACCAAAAAATTATTATCTCGAGCTACTCCGTGCTTCCGAAGGCACGTTAAGCCGTTGATCCCAGCTGCATTTGCAGTCGTCAATACACTCCAATCCGCATTGGGCCAGCGTGGAGGGTCATGGCCCATCCTCCTTAACCATCCATAAGGAAGGCCTGAGCCCCTGCAGTGGGAACGTAAAAGGGCTGGTGATGATGATGACTAATACTAATATTTTTCGAGTATATCATACTATTATCTGGTGAATAGGTAGTTTGATTTAATGGAGTAGATCTGGACAATAATCTTTTTATTTTTTAATTACAATCGTGTGTCACACAACGATATGTCAAATTCCCTCAATTGATCTTGAACGCTATTGACAAAGCTTTTAAAACAACTGGAGAAAAGTCAATATAAGTTTAAAATAATTTTTAATTTATGAGTAACTTTATATGTAGAAAGTAACCTAAAATTAGTGGTGTTGGAAAGTTATGTGGGATGACGATTATCGATAACCGCCCTCAGCGTGACATTGAAATATCGATAAGTTTATCTGTACTCGTTTGTATGCATTGAATATAATATCTCAACTGTTCGATATGTATCGCCAAAGTAAAATTTGTATATAACTGCAAATACTTCTTTAAATATTTATGAAGTTGTATTATTCGATGACCGCGCAGGTTGTGATATTATTAGTATGTAACCAAATTAAAAATTCATTTATAATTCATGTACTTATTAGAACTATGGTTATTAATCAAATATAATATATCGATGAATTATTATAAACATATAATCAATGAAAAATGCTTAAAAATCCACTTTGTCCTTGACATTATCCTGGTTATCCATTTTAAATAGTATTATGAAGAGGTAAAGTTCCAAACTTTATTTGTTTATTTGTAGGGAGTAATCTTCGGAAATACTAATCCGATGATGAAAATTCTTTCACCTGTAAAAGCTAAACTAGCTCGCTATTGGAATATATTTTTGAAAGAACGTGTCCTTATATAATATACTAGAATGGTATGTATAAAAAATTGCAAAGTTTATAAAGAAAACTACGAAGGTGCTTATATTGCTATAAGAAAAAGCTTATATGACCAACGGTAATTAAATATTATATCTATACTCTACGTACATATTGTACCTATGCTATCGGCCGGTTTCTGAATTGAGAAAATAACTAACTCTCAACTGATAATTTTATTTATCATTTTTATTTTGTTGTATCTGCATATTCAGAATAACTTCCGTTTATTTCATTTCACGTTTTCACAAGTAAGTCGTAGTTTTATTAAAATGCTATTAATAGATTGAAAACTTAAAATCAGAAACGAAAACCTGTTCAAGTGACGTATAAGTATAGTTTGAGACGGGCCTAACTTTAAATTCTCAATTCAGAAACCGGGTGAAAGTCTTACACATATTGACTAACTTGTAATACGTTCTATTTCGTTAATGGCACGATCAATTTAAATGTCATTATTTCTGTTAAGAGCTAAACAAATGATAGAGAAAAAAATCAGACGATAGAAAAGCTTATTTTAATTAAATCTCATTTACCTTCAATTGAGATGTAAAATTTAAGTCATCTCAATTCCATCATTATAAAAAGAAAAATAAAGAGCTGCCAAATCTATAAAACTAATCTATTCCAATTTCAAAATACAATTTCTGTATAATTCGTGACAAAATGTGGGGCAGAATAAATAAAATCTGGCGACAAACAGTTCGATGGTGAAATTTGAGAAGTGAGAACGGGTCTCTTGTTACTACGTACGGGACCACAGCTCGAGGGCGTTCTTCGGATTACCTTTATTTTGTTTTGTTATTGTTTTGGGAAGGGGTTGGCTGATTTAACCAATATTTTGCATTGACGAAACTTGCGACTTATTCACTTCATAAATACACAATATTTGTAAGAGTTGTATTCGATGGCGAAGTCGAGGACATTTGATCTACGATTGTGAATGTAAAGCATGTTTCGCAGAGGTAAGTCGTTAGATGGGTGACTAAAATATTAATTTTTATCTGTAAACACTTTAAGCCGTAGCGTTAGCATTTGACTGGTTCACGAGAATAAACCAGTTTAATTGGGTAATATTAAGTATGGTTGCCCATCTACCATAAAATATGTATTTAGGTCACATTTTTAAGTAAAAATTTGAGTAATTATATACTACCTTATCAAAAATAATAAGTGGAAAGTCTCAGAATCTTAGTATCTGCATACTGTTCTGTTGAAAGTATAGTCGTATTATCTTTTGAAGTAAGTTTTATTTAACTGAACCTCTAATGCTGTGAAAGCGCTGTGTTTGATGCTACGTTTGATTCTTTAATCTTATTACTATAAAGTTGTTTAAAAAATTTATATATTGTACTTCATATATTTATTACGATTAATGTATTGTTAACTCAAAACATCTGAATACGAGCTCTATATTATCCTTCTGAGGTTGGAATTTTCTGTAAATCTAATATAAATCTGCGTAATTTGCCAAACATTTATGTAATGCGAAGAATCAATATTAGATTTATCTTTATTATTGCATATCAACATCTCATATATTGTTCATAGTCCAAGAATCCTAGCTAAATGCCTCGTATTATGGAGAACCTGAAATAGCAAAAATGTTAGTATCTATTGTATGGTTAGATTTGGATCAAGAAATTCTGAGACTTATAATAATATGGGAAAGTTATTTAAAATAAATATTCTTCATCTTTATCCTATATCTTATATGATATAGCCTAGGAAATTAGGTTAGATATTGATACATAATAATTAATAATTCTCAAGAAATTTATATTTAAAGTTCCCTTAATAAAATTGTCGGTGATGGTGATTAAATCATTAGTTTGTTGATTTTTAGAGTAGGTCCATCGTTTAGGGAGACATGGCCGTATAGTCTAAATCTCTTTGTCTTTATCCCGTGTTTACCATTTAAAACAATATTAAAATAATGCTGATAAAAACAATTTATTTTTATTAATCACATGTTCCAAAGAGGTTTAGTGAATTTAAAAAAAGGTGCAGATAATTTTGTCAGATGATATTTAAATTGGTTTAAAGTGCAGGGTCTCGGATAGGCAGCAATGCCTACTAGGTCTAGTCATGCAACAGCGCAACGGGTTGGTCGTCGAGGTTGGTAAGGTGATATGCATTGCGCCCAGTATCGGGTTATATTGGTCGTAGTATATGTTGAATTAAAAGACAAATTATAATAAACATTTTATGAATATGCAAAATTAAGATCTGATTTCTATTTTCTGAGCAAGAAACGTTGAAAAGATACAGGTTTGATGTATACACATACAGTTTCACATTAATTTTTTGCCTCAATAGTGGCAACTTGTCAGTCTATCGTTTTGTTTTACTGATATTTTATAAGTCAGAAAGAAATATACATGTTTATACTACTTAAGGCTTAACTTACATAAATACAATGCACTGTAACAATGATAATCTTATTTTGAATTGATAAATATTTTAACAGTCAACATAAAGTAGCTACCAATTACAAACTATTATTTAAATGTTTCGGAAATTGAAATATTTTGCTTAAATAGTATAATAATTTTATCTGTTTTTTTTTGCATACTCTGTGCAATTGGGGATTACCGTCGGTGTAGGAAGCTCGCACACGCTAATCGATATCACGTCTGATTCAATTAAGCACTACATTTAGAGCTTATTCGCTTAGTAATTATCCGATGGTATTAACCTTAATAGTCTGATATATAATCTGTTGAAAGCATTATGGTCAACATCACAAGAAACAGGATGGATCCATTTAACTCCATAAATGATGATGTAGAGATTGTTACATACTTTCGAGCTATAGAAGTTTCAGTCGTCTGTTAGTGATGTCATCCAGGTAAACTTCTAATAATAAATTTAAATGTTAAAGAACTACATTTCTATAACGGCTTTTTCACCATTCTTGAACATTGCGTCTGGAACACAAAAATGATTGAGAACTTTTTCTTTAGATATATGACAGAAAAAAATAGATGATTTCCATATCACAGGTGTTTTACTGAATGAATCCTCTCTTTAATGTTCTTTTTCACGTATAACTAATATTACATATTAAACAACATCATATACATTGCTCAGATTAAAATATGAGTAGCTAAAGCCCCCGTATTACGGAGTATCTGAGACAACGAAAATACCACAACACCCAGATCCGAAACAATATAGAAAAGTTCATTTTCTACATTAACCCGACCGGACCTTAGAGATGGCGACACCTTGAAACCGCCGTGCGACCTTTATTTTTTTAAGCAATATATATTTCTACTACTTTTTAAACAGTAAAAAAGACGACGGAATTCCTTATTTGGGAGAGTGATTAGCACTTACCAATGTTTTATATTACAGTTAGTGACAACCTTAATTATAATAGCGGGTCTATGAGGAAAAATGAATCACTTTGAATCATCATTAATCATAAACTTTATAGATGGAATCATTGGTGTTAATTACTATCTTACATTCGAATAAAAACAATTTAATTCGATACCTCCAACTGTTAATCGAATACGAGACCGAAAGATTCGTGTTACTCCACTATAGATAACATCACTAAATTGATATTTTTAAACGAGAAAATATATTAGTTTACCGTCGATTCTATATCTAATATTAAATTTAATTTGAAACTACTCTATAATTACAATGGAAGATCATTTACATACCATATATTTAATGGATTCGTTTGAACTAATATAAAACTTGGATAACAATATATAAATTACAAATTGAAAACATAATCTTGTATAAGCTTAAGAACTCATTATAAAATGTAATGATTTAAGACATGTAGGTATTGAACATCACAGATCCACACCTTTATATTCTGTAAAATTATTAAAAACTTAAAAGTCATAAAAGGTACAAATATTGTAAAAATAACTTACCCGGTTATCGTTTCTAATGATAAAAACGAGAATGAAATAAGGTTTTAGTTGCCAAGTGGGTCTGTGGCGTTAGAAGCCCAATGGCGTAGTGGATAAGCACTGTGGCCTGCGATGGTTGTCGTTAAGCCACTTTCTCAAGGGTCAGTCACGGGATGGGTGACTAAAAAAATACTATCTCGAGCTACTCCACGCTTCGAAAGGCGGAAGGTGCGTTAAGGCGTCATTCTCGGTTGCACTTGCAATCGTTAATACGATTTTATACGCGTTGGTGGGAGGACTAGCGTGGAGGGTCAAGGCCCATCTTCCTTAATGCAAAACAGGGACATAAAAGGTTGACGATGAATCGCATTTCAATATAATTTTAACTACTTGGATTTTGCCATTGTACTCCATCTAGCTGAGTCCAATAGTACTAGTCCAATATCTTCTTCATAAATCAATGATGAAAGATGTATTTATAATTTTGAGATCTAGTAACAAGAACTGTGTCATAGGTTGTAGTTGAAGCGCTATTGACTTTCCATAACAGGCTAGTTTTTAAAATGTTATAAATAGATAGTCCATTAAATAATGCTTCAGCGTCGGGTTCAGCGTTTTTACCTCTCAGGATACAAAACTGCATTGTTAATGGTACAGTGTTCAACATTATACTTTCATAGAACACCAAATCTTATTCCTGAAAATATTAAGTAAATACCACATTCGATTGTCATGGGATAATAAATAAATCTTTCTGCTGCTTTGGAAAATAACCTTGAAGTAGTAGTAAAAATAAAGTAATATTTTAAGATCAAAGTTCCAATAGTAATATCGAGTCGCTGTAAAATGGGTAATATCAATGTCAAGGGTCGTATTATCAGGATTATGAGTTTAAGACTTTTTGGATTTTACTACATCATAAACTCAAAAGTATGTCAAACTAAAATATTAACTGATGGAATTGTATTTCAAGTAGTCGTAAACCGAATATCAGTAAATTTAAAGGCAATAATTTCGTCTTTACTATGGAGTATCGGATAAGTTTTGCTTCATATAAAACCACAGTTAACCGCTGTAATTCTATACTACATACTCTAAAATTATTTGTAGTTCTTTTTATATCCTTTCATCCTGTCAACGCCTCTGCAATTTGTGCTAAATCTTCGATTGCCAACTTTCAATCAGTAACCATTGCAGTTTTTGCGTAAGTCCATTTTATCACATCCTACATAGTGTCGACTTGGATATTGATATTCAAGTTGTACAGTTCGTTCCTGATGTACTAAATACTGACTAAAAGCCACAATTATCGACTCAGCGAGCACACTCGATTCAATATTAATAGGAAGTCAAGGATCGGTAATTTGCGTTGTGGTTACAGATAAAAATATATAGAAAAAGGTAGAAAAATAAAATTGATAAATATCGCTGGAGAAGTTAAATGATTTGAGATGAATATAGCCTTGTTATGTGCACTTAACTTGTGTATTTCTTTTTTAAAACGGAATCCTAAAAATTGTTGAATGTATCTTTTATAATAAGTAATTGTATATATACAATTATTCTGAGTTATTTCAAACATTTCATAATTACATCGAAAAAGATTACACCACACTTGGATGCCACAAACAATTATATTCGTATTTCCGTACTCCGAAATGGCCAGGTGCAGATTTGTGAATTTGTCAAGTTTAAATGCTTAAGAAACTTTAGTGTGGATACGATATCCATAAACTATCGATGGTATCGTGATATTACCGTGGACTTAAGAAACATCAAACTATCGATAGTAAATGGTATCTAAGGATGATATTAAATTAAATTAGCCTTGATGAAGAGCTCAACGGTACAGTGGTTAGTGATTTCGGCCTGAGATGAAAAAGTTAAGTAACTTATTGCAAAGGCCAGTGATTCTTGCGAAAGATCAAGGTGATCCAAATCTCGAGTTCCTACAATTAACACTGCGTTAGAACATGGCCTATTTTCTTTATTCGATTCGATTCCTTTCACAGGGAAGACTTGTACCCCAGTAGTGAAGACAATAAGGGGCTGGTGGTGAATTTGCTTTATTTTTAATAATTAAAGTCTTTGAAAAACTTATTTCGATCGATTTAGCGGATAAATTTTAGCTTTGATAAATTATGATAACATAATATGAGATTCAAAAGAAAGCTCGTCTCCCAGCAGCCAATGGAGGATGAGCAAGCTGTTGGATACCTCAGGGCCTATTGCTGTGGAGATCTATGGTGGAGGTGCTCAGCAGTGGACGTCGTACTTCTGATAATAATATTGAGTGTCAGTCATTCAGTCAAATTTGCGTTTTTATTTAAATAGATTAGAAAGTAGACCATTTATCTTTAGCACTATCAAAATTATTAATTACGATAATCATCTTTCGACACGAAAACACTGCTTTGGAGGATTATAAAAATGCACAACGCGGATGTTTCCAGAATGATCTGAAGAAACAATTTTAAGAACAGTGGATATTTTGACGCACGTGCCTAATTGAACAATTTTCCAAAACTTTTTACAGCTACCACAAAAACTGTTTATAAAACGGTGTTTATGGTGAGTTACCATGATTGGGGTCTTATCTTTGAATCTGGTGAAATATTATTATGCAGTTCATTATACAGTCTTGATCTTCTTAAGAATTTGATTTATCGACAAATAAGAATAGCATAAATATTTATAAATTAATATTGTTAAAAACAACGCAGCAAATATATTTTGGGCAACTAGTTTATTTAAAAGTACAGTAAATGAAATTAAATTTTTCGCCACTCGGAATAGCAAAAGGACAATAAAAATTTGAAAGATATCTAAAAAAAATTAAAGAGAAAACAATATAAAAATGTCCTCTTTGTTAGGTTATTTTATAATTTATCATGGTGTAATCCAAGATAATTGATGTTATGACATTTGTGAATGTGAAACGAAAAAAAAGCCTTAACTTCACATAATAACAAAATCCATATACGATTTATATACGATTTCGCATAATTTCACATATTCCGCATAAAGTGCTATTTTTTTAAACGACTTCAAAGTCGAAAAGGAGGTGGTTATATGTTCGACGGTTATATTTTTCGTATATTGTTGTCCGATTTTCAAATATTTTTTTTTATTCGACAGCTTGATGGATCGTGGTTGTTCCATTTAAATGTTAATGGAATTTTACAAGTAGTTTTCTTTTTATAACAAAACAGAATACGCTTTTCAACATACATCACCTAAATATTATGGTTATATGGTATGCCATTGCCAATTTCAGCAAAAAAACAAAAGATTGCTATTCAGAATTTATCCAAAATCTGAAAGGAAAATGTTCTATGTTCAATGCGATTAACGAGTATGTATACTTTACTCTTTGATGTGTATTTTTAGGTATCAATGAGTGAAGTATATAAATGGGGGTAGACACGTTCACCGATATAGGGGATGAACATACGTTCACCAATTTTTCTCTTCAATTGTGAACCAATTTTTATTAAATTACCTGTTTCCCCGTGACTTAGCCTGCGTAAATTTTAACCTATATCCGCTGCGTATTATGTAGCATCCCATAGATGAAAGATTTTAATATGTTGGTCCAATAGTTTATATTGGACCAATATATTATTATCTAATAGGGGCCTATACAATGCAAACAAACAAGCAATCAAATCTTTCCTCTTTAAAATATAATTATAGATAATTGGAATAAAATATGTCAAGCATATAAACAAAATCTCCTTTTCTAACACTTTCAGTATGTTGAATATTTTTATTTACATAGATATTTAATATTTTTAGTGTTACCTATTATAAAATATCAATGTCACTTAAAAGCATGCATGAGTGGTAAATAATTTTTATCTCAAAAGCGACTTATTCAAGAAAATTATATGCTATCACTTTCTAAAGTTTGAAACCAGTTCTACTTATTTTAAAAGATTTTTATACTATGTACTGCAGACTGGAAATACTTGCTGACGTGTAAAAAAATCGCAAGAGTACTGAATTTATGTGGAATTTAACTCGTAAAAGCAACGTAAAAGTAAAACAGTAAAAAGACTAAGAGTATCTATTCAATTTATATTTGCTTTTTTATGATTTTGCAGTGGAAATAAGCCAGAATCCAGGGTCTCCTCCACAGCCGGCCATAGCGACCTGCGCCGAAAGAGAATGTCAAGGTGTGACGAGCTAATCTATTAAACCTTGACATAAATTCGTAACGAAAGTGGTTGAAATTATAAAGAATTTAGTGGATAGTTAGTAGTGATAAGATATAAAAAATCTTAAAAATAAGGTGCGCGGAGAAGGCACTTGGTAAGGGTACCGATGACCTCGCTGGGTAAATTATACCGTACAAACTTCCTTGGCTGACCTGTTGGTGTGGTATAATTCATTAAAAGAGCTTTATTAGACAATTTTCTGTATAATTTGTGTAATGCTGACTTAATGGAATTAAGGTACTGAACTCTTTCTTTGTTCAGTTCTTTCAGAATAAACAAACAAAAATTCCACTCGTTTTACGTGAGGATTACTCGTAAATAATTATTTCATACATTTTAGGCACAACGTCAAAGGGTCCAATTATTTTAATTATGAACGCGGCAATGTTTAATTAAGAATTTTCACGGTTGAAAATCTTCAGGACACATCGAGATGTCGGCAATTTTGAAAAGTCAAATAAATAAAGTAAGTGCGTAATACAAACACATTACTTTTTTCCAAAAAACCAATTAAAGTTATTATATTTGATCAAATTTTGCATTCACAATTCAATACTAAAAATTGTTAAAAATCAACTTTGTCCCTGGCGCTCTGAGATGGCACTCGAACCCGGGACCTTTCTCAATCCGGGCGGATGCTCTAACCACTGAGCTACCCCGGGCCTAACAAAACTGACGAATGTTTCAAGCTCTTTTATTTTTCGGTCATACAAAGTGTATTTTCATCAATGTTCAGGAAATCTATCCAAACAGCAAGATTGCGAAAGGTCATGAGTTAAGTCCCATCTCATTTATTAGTTATTTTAAAGCACGATAAAGATGATGATAAACATTGGTTGTGACGTGTGGTCGAATGTAGTATACACAAAAAGTTTCGATCAATCAAATTCAAAAATATATAGTTATGAGTGGTTATGTGATATTTGGAAAGGTAAAGTGATCATACCTGCGTCGGCTTGATTTTGCACATGATTGTGAAAAACAAGAAAAAAACACTAAACCATTACACAGAAATAATCATTGAACTAATCGCGAAAAGACCAATTTGCGAATACTCGGGAGTGCTTGGAACTTCTTTCATCAAAAATCGATTATTTACAACAAATTGTGGTTTAACTACAGTCTCCATCTAAGATCCTGTTCAGAACTATGCGAGTGTTAGAAAAGTTTCGTTATACATTAGTTATTGGTAAAGAATAGTGTTACATATTAATAAAACATTAGTAGCAATGAATATGAAACGCGTTTGAATTCGCAGCGAATTCGCCCCTTTTGGGAAAGGTCAAAGCCCGGTATCTTATGATTGGTCTTATCTGATTCAACATGTTATAAGTACTCGGAGTATGTTTTAAATTTTTGGTAGATCATAATTAATAGTTCCACTGATGGATACACACTTGGTGTCCTCGTTATTGTACTCTGCCATGATTTGCTCTGTAACCAGGGGCCTAATAGTCTAATTTTTAAAATCTATCACAATCCTTTTAATGTTTCGTTTGGTTTAGGTAAGTTTTTATTATATTTCTCGATCATTAAAATCATCATTCGTTCCAAAGAGACTGCGACTTTACTTTACAAAGTTACATAATTTCATAATTCACCATTGCATTCACTATATATTTGAAAGCAATTGCTATAGATATAAAAATTAGACAATCAGCCCACAGGTTGGTTTGAATTGATTTTTATATAGTTCAACCATTTACTAGGGCGGTCTGCTGCTCGTCTTCTTTTTATAGTACGTACTCAAGATCATTCGATTTCATCTCGAATCCTGTCAACGGCACATCTGTCCTGTCCATTGCCTTAAGAGTCTTATATCCATATTAACGGTTGCTTTTATGCATTAAATGGATAATGAAAATTCCCTCTATTTTTATCCCGACTCTAAATATAGAGCATTCTATTTTTCATGAGAAACAATCTGGTGACAAACGGACAACTGAGTCTCCGTATTAAAGTTCCGTTTTACACTTTGAGTATGGAACCCTAAAAATAACAATCATTATCAAGTGTCACATTCAACGGTCTTGTACTACTAAGAAAAAGGTGAAGGGTAAAAGTTTGCTTGATGTTTCTGTTTGTTTTTAGTGTAATGAAGTATATTCATTCATTCATTCGATGTTTTAATGTTTGTAAAAAAACAACTCGATGATTTTATATGAAATTAATCTTATTATGGTAGACATATATGGTGGACTTCTTTCTGAATACAAAACCTAGGTGGCACATTGCTATAAAAAGACGAGGAATTTCGTCACGTCGAAAATCATACAATATTTTTATACTGCTCATTACTGAGCAACGCTTCATTAATAAAGAATTGATTTCATTGGGAAAATCATCCGGTTTCGATATGCAGTTAATTGCTTCGATAATTAATTATGAAGGCTTGCTGATGCGAAAATATTGTATTTAAAATCATTATTATCAACGTCATCACTAGTCAATTAAGAGGGCATCATACCCGTTAAGGTTTCGAGTTATGACCAAAATTTAATATATTTTTTAATGTTTTTTTCTTTTTTAGGGAGTCGGATGGGCAAGTGATTATCGCGTTCCACCTGCGATGCGGAAATTAAAAGATTTTCGTAACTTGATCAGCTCGGCTGAAGTGTGATCATTACTAGGCACTGCGTCACCAGTCGCGCCAATAGTGCTGTGCCCAATGCTTCTACGTCTATCGCTCCGTCTTCTGCAGACAGAACTAGCGGGCCATGCAGCCTCGAGTAGAAGTTGCGCGAGACTAGCAGCTATAGACAGTTCCCGCCTCAAAATAAAGCGAACTCGGTCTGCTAGATTTTGCGCTGTGACGTACAGAGAAGATTCCAAAGTTTGGAACGCCGTAAGCAGTCTCGCTCGATAGCCCGTTCTTCTATCTTTATATATTTTTATTATTATTATAGAGGTTCAATCAAATAAAACCTTTTTTTACTCTTACTACGAAAGGTAATAATGGTTTTTTCACTAAAGCTCTATGACGTGACACTGTTGAAACTGTTGAACGAGTGTTATTTAAGAAAACAGCTGTCCAACTGCTCTTGACAACAAAAATAGTGTCCATTAAAATCAATTGCAATAAGAGACTAGGTGATTTAAGTAAGTCATCAGTTTGATGGCTCTTTGTTTGAAACATTAGAAGCAGGATATAAAATGTGATTAGCGTGTCCGCGTGCGACGGGGCAATTGCGCGGGCGCCGGGCGCAGCCTCGTGTCATTTCCCGCTGTAATTATGCTT
This sequence comes from Diatraea saccharalis, assembly GCA_918026875.4. Classification (NCBI taxonomy): domain Eukaryota; kingdom Metazoa; phylum Arthropoda; class Insecta; order Lepidoptera; family Crambidae; genus Diatraea; species Diatraea saccharalis. Next base: position 13,412,137 of record OU893337.1, read on the forward strand.
GTATCTACATTAATTGTTAGGAATGACGGACACTGGCGTACTCAAAAAAAGGCGCGTCGATAAGATTTTAATAATTAAATGAAAAAATAAATTAGGAGGATTAGGATTAAAATTGCTTTTCCTTTTTTTGAACATTTTAAATGCAGAAAAGATTTTTAAATTAATAGTTGATGCCCATATAAACAATAATTACTATTAAAGGGCACTTTTCAGCAAGTTACGTTTGCGAGATCTATCATATATTTAATTACTCGTATTGTTTGGATTTATAATGATTATACAGATATATAATTATTATTTAGATTATTTTTATTATTTAGGGGAATATCAAGGGTTAAGTTTGAAGAAGTGCGCAGAGAGCACTCCGAAAAGGAGGCACGAAAAGAAAAGCATTTTTTTAGGTAAGTAGGAGACATAGGTAAGAAAAGAATAGAACAGAGAAACGGAAGATTATATTAGTCTCAGTGCCGGCGAATAGGGAGCCATTTTAGTTACAGTTATTGAAAAGTGTTTATTATATTATAAATATTACAAGTATCAAGACATTTTTATCCTTTTTCCCTAATGTTGCCATCTAAAAATTAAAATTTCCCGATTTGCCATCAGATTCTGGTACTCCTATACCTACACCTATTCTCTAGGACTATGATTTTAATATGACTTTGGTTCACGAATATTTTTGACTAATCTTTTGTTTAAAAAATAGAATATAAAACTAAAAAGGTTTCGAATCCTCAATTCAATGGGCGTCAGTCCCGAGATTCTCTGAAGTGAATTGAACTAATCCATTACAATGTTGACGACCCCAGTAAATTGCAGTAAGTTAAACCAGCACGCTAAAAGAGTAATGCAGTTACGAAAACCATTTAAGAAGAAAAAAAACTTTATTTGTCACCATATAAGAATGTAAGTGGAAGATAAAGCGATTTTGTAGTGGTAGATTAGAAATGTTTAAGTAAACGTGTTGGTGCCTAAAAGTTTAATATGGTATTGTAATATTTGTTTCAACTGCATTCGGGTCACGCTTATAATATGGTTTTTATTTTTTTATATCATAAGGTTACCACAATATCACAAATTTCCTCAATCGATTTTAACTCTATCTACAAAACATTAAGGTTTAAAATCATGTCGAGAAATTTGAGCTTTTGTGTAGTCTAACGTGCTGTTGATTGTATGTACTTATAAAAATTTAAGTTGGTACATAGGGTAATCACGAGTAGCAGCTGCTATTGTTTTGCTAGAAATCACACTGTGGTAAATAGTACTTTAAGCGCATATGACTCGACATCCGGACCTGTATCTAATAGCGCATTAGCGCGCTCGGTGTGCGATGCGGAAGCTAAAAGCTTTAGCAAGGGCGAGGAATAGATGATCAAAAATTTATTATCTCGAGCACCTCCAAGTTTCGGAAGGCGCATTAAGTCATTGATTCCAGCTGCATGTGCAGTCGCACACCCATCAATTCGCATTGGCACCGCGTAGTACGTGATGACCCGTTCTCTCTATCTGAATCCAATTAACATGGAAGACTTGTGCCTGAGCTGTGCGATCATTAATAGGCTGACGATGAATGCCTTTAACGAAAATAAATGATATTTCCAATTATTTTTTTATCTAATTAGCACCTTTCAACGCTCTATAGATATAGGTACATACATTATGAACTTACAAAGTAGATTCGTAATCGATTAATTTAAAAATTTTAATCGATTTGTAACTGGTTAAAATATGAAACACGCAGGGTTGCGATGTCTTCCTTTCATAACGAAATCTTAGTAGATAGAGACATTATTGACTATGAAACTAAATATGGCGACAACAGTGGAGAATTTAATACGGTTTGCAATGTATAGGTATATGATTTTTACTAAAATATATGAAGTAATAAAATCCTGATATAAATGTTACTATGGAGAAAAAGAGCAGCTGAATGTAAATATTTTTCTATATTTCTTCTTATTTATGTGATTTATACAAGCCAGTACTTACATTAAATACGCATTACTTATATCTATTTTGTCACAGTTATTAGCAGCTCGCGGTCAATCGCTCTTGAGCCTTCGTTTAAAAAAATTAAATTACTATTAACACAATTTTTCACAGCGGAAATAAATCAATTTTGAGTTTAATTGACTACTATCAGATCATCTCTTCTCAACCAATATAATGATTTGGTAACCCTAACCAAGCCTTACATTGTTGCAAATAGTGATCTCATATTTTATTTTAAGAACGAGGCTTCTGTTTTCTGATAAACGAAGATCGTTTATACATGTCAAAACATTCGCTTAGTTGTTGTAGTGTATTTTTTTATTATTTATTAAATAAGACACATTCTCCATAACTTGTTATATTTGTTATTATATTTGAACGATTTCGCATTCACAACGCTATAATGAAAAATATTTTTAATGAAATATGCTTGAAAATCCACTTGGTCCCATCCATCCATTAAGAATATTGTTATATTTGTATTAATTATTTCATACTTAACTCCCTGTTATATTATTATCAGTTTTATTTTAATTTATTTCTTACTTAACTATTTATTAGACAAAACCAAAAATGCTATTCTTCATACAACCTATTGTATATTATAAAGAGGTATTCGTATAATTATATTTACAAAAACTTATAAACTAACACTAAAATTATAAGAACAGTAAAACGCGAATATAGTTTTGGTTGTATAGAATTTATGTAAATTGACAGAAGAATTTATTAATGCTTCTTTCATTATTCATTCATTCATTTATAGAATTTAAGACGTTGAGTCATAGTTACGGCATGCCGATTTCCTATTGTGCGAATTCGAAGCGGCTCATAAATAGCGGCTATAATATACGTCAATCTAATTTTATAATATTTGATACTATTCAGAAGTAAACAACAATACCAAAATGAAAATATTATTGTGTGACAATCTTTAACCCTTTAAATGCGTAAGGTAATAACGTCCGAAACTTCAAATCTTTCATCAATAGTGTTAATAGTATCTTCTGCTTTGTCGGTGCACTCAACGGTGACACAAATTCCAGAAATTTCTCATTCATTCAGGTTGGGATCTTGTGATGTTTTATCAACGTAAAGCATCGATACGTCTACGATTTCTATTGGTTACCACTTTTAGCAATAACTATAGGAATTTCAAACCATAAAGCAGCAACAGTGCGGTGTATCAGCTTTCTCTATTCCCCACCTAACAAATAACCTAAATGGATTTACAGGGGTCAAGTGACCACAGCCATTAGGCCCATTAGCTGTGCTCAGGCGCAGCCGGGTCACACTTTATTATACGGGTGCCAATTGGCTTAGGCCCGTATCATTAAAAAATCTTTAAGCTATTCAACTGCTTGTCTCGTATCTTAATCTTGGTATAATAATTCAGTCTTAAGTCTTGACGCCATTAAAACTATTTTAAACGCCACATTAGATATCACCTTTGAAAACATGGCTGGGTTGATAAATGTTTGTTCTTATTCAATAAATGAGTTTTTAAATATGAAAAAATTATATAAAATTTATTATTAAATATGAAATATTTAAAGTATCATTAAGAACACTAGAATTGCCATAAAGATAAATTATATATAATAACTATTATTTTTATTTCATCATCATCATATCAGCCGTTCGACGCTGACTGCTGGGCATACGCCTCCCCCATGGGTCTCCTCGACGATCGGTCCTGCGCTGCCGGCATCCGGCAACTTCCCGTGATCTTTATATCGTCGGTCCACCTGGTTGGGGGCCTATCCACCGAGTATCGTCCGGTACGTGGTCGCCATTCGAGAACATGTCGGTTACGTTACTTCTCCTACGGATATCTTCGTTTCTTATTCAATCATGTAGGGAAACACCAAGCATTGCTCTCTCCATTATTCGCTGGGTGGCCTTTAAGTCTTCTTATGAGACTAAAATTATAAGTAAAATAATGTAATGTGTTTTGCCATTTAATAAACTAAGATTTTTTTAATGGCAAATGAGAAACATGTTTCTTTTTTACTGGTAAAAGATCATTTATATTAGGGTTTCGTAGTAAATACGGAAATCGTATGGTCTGTTTCAAAAACTATTGGTACTAAAAAAATTTAATTTGGTATGATTATATACTTTAATTATGTCAACGAGTGGTAAAGTAAATTTTTTAGGGTACCTCCCCTATTCGTACAGTGGAAATGAATATCTTTTTTTCGTCTTTGCCATAGTGTGGGGCATCGTCGGACAGATCTTTTCGAGGTAAATACAATTGGTCGACTAGTTCTCGTAAATTTGTAAAGCCAACTTAAGTGTGATAGTTTTCCTTTTAACTTCTTTACATATAGGTACTACTGCCGTGATGTTTGAATTTTAACTAACGACCATTTCATTGATAGAGGGGAGGGGGACACTTGACTCCAAGGAAAATTAGCTATTTCAAGCTTTATAAGTCACAAACGGTTTACTAAATGTGAAAACGGTCTTTCCACACCCCCAATTTTTTGTCTCCCAATGTATTGACAACCAATGACTATGAAGATTATTTGGTATCGGTCAGTAGGAAAATTTCAAAATACATCGACTTTGATTCAAGTATGCCAAAGTTTGAAAGACTGATTGATTGATTTAAGGGAAACATTTTGACGATAATGAATTATATATATGTATACGATTGAAATCATAAAATTTTAAGGAATAAACGCAAATCTGACTGTCGTTTTCTATAAGATGCCCTTAGTAATACTTTTCATTGACCCAGTTGCAGTGCTCAATTGCGACTCCACAAATAGTATGTATTAATTTGTTCGCATCAAAAATAGCGGGTTTAATCTACACCAATTGACGCCGCACATCAACACTCGCTTCCGCCAATTGTATTAATCTAGATATTAACAGTATGTAGGGATGTCATTACTGTTGAAGTATCTATAATGATTTTTATATTTTTTATGTTTTCGTGCGACTTTGCTTGCGTTAATTTCGTGTGTCACTCGCGTCGCGTATGATGTAGCTTCATATAGTTTTTGAGCCTATTTAATATAAAGAACCAAATAATGAAAACTTTCCCAATAATGTTAGTACAAATTTATATTACCTGAGGTGATTGAGAGAAACCTTAAATGTCACCCTTAGTTGTTATTAAATATCATAGCTCAATAGATTTTATCGCATTGTAATTAGATTTTTTGATTAGTCCGATAATTGGCATGTTTTTAATTTGAATTGATATGACTAATGTTATAGTTTAGTTTGGTTTTTGCAAATTTGTTTTGTGAATTGATCCACGTAACATTACATTATGTGATAGTAATCCCTTATTTCGCAATAATTCTAATTAAAATTTATTATTTTGCTTGCCTAATTTATATTTAATTTAATTATATTGTCCACTTATACGCTGTAGATAACATATTCGTATATGTGTGGAATAAGAAGAATAGTTTTCACAATTGTGTGTAGTGGTCAACTGGTCAAATTATTTATTTACTCTATGTTGATTAGATAAGTTCACAAATTACTAAAGATTTAGAAAGGTTAATGTACTCTGTTATTTAACATAATATCTTCGTTGTTTGAAGATGACACTGCCTTGATAATTTTAGCGCGGTTCGAATCGTAAAGTCGGCTTAATGACGCTACAAATACACACCTCCATTTATTCCGAGATATTTCTGTAACGACATTGTAAACTTACGAGGGTGTACATCAACTGTTTTATTTTGTAAACACATTCCGACTGTTTGTTTTTATTAATTTAATAATTTTCAGCAACAGTATTGTTTTAGTTGTAGGTTCATTCACATGTGTATATTATGCTCTATATTATCTTAATCTGGAAATTGGATGTCCATATTAATCAAATTTCCTATCGAAGAAATTCGAAAAAAATAAACAAACAAGTTATTATTATTATAAAAATATTATTATTATAATATACATTATTATAAAAACCGAAAATATTTTTTAAAACTACAATAATAGTTAGGAAATTCAATAAACTTCATTTGAATTCGGGAGAAGATTTGATGGCCTTTTGATTACCTGACTTCACGTGTAATATATATATATTAGGTGAAAACGACATCTTAAAGATAATTTTGATATTGTAGTTCATTTACTTATGTCTCCACATAACTAAAATTACAGCTAATTAATCGAATTTTGATAAAATATACTCTTTTAAATACGAAAATAATCATCAGAATCGGTTCTTTACTGATGAAGATATTGTGGAAATATATAAAAATAAATCTCTACTTTTTTTGGTCAAGCCACCATACGTGAACGACTGGACCGATTTCGCTAATTCTTTTTTTGTTGTGTTTGTTAGTATCAGGGGAAGGTTTTTATAAAGGAAAATTGTGTCGAAAATTTGAAAACGTAAAAACATTTAACCACCATATAAAATTATTTCTTATCTAACCTTAGTGCTTTGGATAATATAAACTTTTTTAATGTAACCTTATGGCGTTTGAAAAAATCCAATCGAATTGAGAACCTCCTCTTTTATTACGTAAGACTATTTGAAATACTTATATCACGCTGCAGAAATACTTATATCAAAGCTAGTAAATTATAAGTTACAACATTTATGTCATGAAATATGATGTACTCTACAACAAACACGCATAATTTATAAATTTGGATTAAATTTTGTTGAACTTCTATTATTCAATCTTGTTTTAACATAATGAGTCGACCAGTCTGACTCTTCGAATTCAACGACGAGCACTGTCGAAGCATAGAGGTTCAATCAAATAAAACACACTTAAAAAATTTGTATGTCATTAAACCTCTATGCTGTATCTAGGCTCTTTTTATTACAGATTACCTTCCAGGAGAATCTATATTAAATTGTAATGTGTTAAGGAGTAACATAATATCATAATACGTTAATTGTTAAAGTTTTTACAAGATTTAAAGGGGGTTTGCCGTTTCCATTTTACTTGTACACCGTCTGGTGTTACATTTCAACTTAAATGCGTTGGTTTAATGACTCACGCCTCTAAATGAGTAGTAACATTGTTTTGTTTTATCGTATAAATGGCTGTTAATTACTACCACTGCGTAGATGGTAAGCAGTATCTTATAAATTTCCAATTTCCAATTAAATTATAAATTACAAATTTCCAATTTGTCTGTGCTGCTTTAACTTTAACATCTGAGATTAGTCTTACAATGAGTTCTTGACTTCTTGATTGAATTTGACGATGGGAACAAAAACATTGAAGTGAAATAGCGATATACGTTATACCGATTTGGTTACCTCTAAAGCAGTGGTCTAACAACCTATCCACATTTCGTATTGTTATAGGAAGTTGGTATAAGTTAGGTATTAACAACAATAAACTATTAATTTATCTTTGAAATTAGAATTCGCCTCGAACAGAGATTATTATTGGGTATTAACGACTGCAGATGTCGCCTAGACCAATGGCTTAATGTGCTATCTGAAGCATGAAGGAGCTGAACCCATCCCACGATTGACCTGTTTGTGTTGGGTTGAGGAAGTTCGTTCAACATCGTAGACCGAACACGGTACTGCTGATTGAGCTTCTCCTATGCTAAGTTTAGCAACAAAAGCCATTTTTTAAGATAATATATTAAACATATTTTAGATTTCTGTTAGACATGACCTTCTGTCTTACTACCACTAAGGTTAGAATGTCCGTCAAACAATTTGCAACAATGTAGCTGAAATTGATGCACTCAAAATTCTTTTAAGTGCTGACACTATGGTTACAATATTAAAAGTCATTTTTGAAAAGCATTATATATAGCATTATCGTAAATCGAAACATGCACTCTAATATAGATTATTAAGTCGTTATTATAATGGTGTTTAATTGAAGAAAAAAGGTAATGTCACTTTTGTACATCCTCTATTAGAGGCATTAAGTGGCACATTTACAAGAAGTTACTACAGTAGGAGGCAATGTAATGATTTCTTAAATAGAAATCGTTATATTAATCTCGTGTAAAGCAGATTAAATGTCCTTATCAATTAATTGATGATACGCATGCAGATGCGAATAGTTTAAAGACGGAGAGCTCGTGATAAAAATGTGTAAGAGTTTCCTATGAATGTGTAAGAGACTTATACTTCAGAATGTGGAAGAACCCTAGCTATTCATCACGCAGTACGAGAATCAGGAGGTGGTAGAATACCAGGCGGCAGCGAAAAAAATTTGCGATTCCTGAATGGATTTGCTTGTTCAATTAATGAAAGGTGAATAATATTTTTCTTAATAAATTTGTCAGTAATTAATTATCAACCATTATGGAACTTATTCTTAATACTTTTTGTTTATTAATTAATAATAAAAAAAGAAAAACATAATGGAACTGTTTAATTTCCACACCAACTTGTAAGAGCTGCTGAATCGCCAACAGTTTATTCTACATTATAATATTTAGAATTAATTTGTTGATAATTTTTAACTATCACGAAGTTTTTTTTTTATCCGTGTTACTAATTTATGTACTTTACACTGCGACGCCGACACTAGATGTTCCAAAGTAGCAAGAAATGTGTACTTTAGATTTATGTTCACCACCATAGATCAGAAAAAAGGGATCACTACCAAAATGATCTATTCACTCCATCCATTCGAAGTGACGGTTATCGTATTCGGTCTGTAAAATTTCGAGTTCCTCTTTGCTTCGGAAGGCACGTTAAACTATTGGTCCCGATTTTATCTGCAGACGTTAATACCCGCCAAATTAGTGTAAAAATTGCACCATAAAAATTGGGTACATAAGCGAATGGAAATTATTAACCAACATTGAAAAAGTTACAGGCAGTTATGTATCTGCCCTGCAGTTGAATAATGCACTATGAGCCTACTAATGACCCCACTTCTGGGGCATGGGCTATCAAATAGGAAAAATCAGATATGGAAAATATAGGAAAAATTATATATGGGTATCAAATAGGAAAAATAGGCTATAAATTACCATGTGACCTCATATCAGTGTTAACCACTCTTGGCAATTTACGTGTCAAATAACATGTGATGGATGGCCTATTTCTTAAGAATCTATTGTATAAGACTCAGTTTGATAATGAAATTGTCAACTTTTTGCCGTAATTTATATACTGCGTTTACCAAATATTTTTAACCTTTTATTTCTGGGTAAAACAAACGGTGGTATTATGAATTATAGTAATTTTTAATATCACTGTATAAAAAAGTATTTAATGAAAATTATAAATCAACACCATGGATTTTTGTAAAGGTTTTCCTGGGATCCATACGATTTTTTTTTAGGTTCAGCAATAATTTCTAAACCATTAAAACTTGAAATATTTGTGTGTATAAAAATTGTCATAGATTGCTTTTTTATACTCGTGCAAAAATCTCTACTGCTTTTTTAACTACTGCTATTTATTTTTCTATAATTATAATAATCATAAAAGTCCTCACATCGGTTCACAAAAGGGCTACCATCCAACTCGATCTGTGGTGCACGATAAATCGATTATTCTATTATTAATAGTTGTTTATAAGAGAGAGTGCAGCTGTCACACAAGTCATGAATACTTGTGGAGTAATGTACAAGGAATGCTAAAATGTGGACGCATCTGAGGAATTCGTGTCACAGCTGTCAGAATTCCAGCAAGCTTACATCCGAATATTGACTTCAATTTAGTAGACATTGGATTCATTCAAAATGCACTTCATGTTCAATAATTTTTTAACATTGAATTCATTTGATTACACCAGGTGTATTGAACGTACACACTCCATCTAACAATACAAAATTGAATGTTGAATGAGTTTTGAATTTATCCAATGTCAACCAAATTTAAAATCAATGTAGTTACGCCGAAGAGTTCCCGACATACTTGTAATGTACTGGTAAGATATAATATAGGGACCCGATTGGCCTGCTTATTCTTTACCTATATCTACAATTTATGGGTTTCGTGATAAAAAAAAATTAGAAACAAAATACGCCAGCTATTAAGTTATGATTGTTTCTTCAATTTTCACGTGCTCCACTAATTAATTAAAAGTATTTGTAAACTGTTTTAAAGCGTTATTTTGAAAAAAAAAAACGTTTCGGATTCTTTACATGCTCTGTATTCAATTTGACCACAGACTGAGATGTTGGTCGTCTTTTTCTAGCTAAAAGTGTAGCTACCTTCAAACAATACTAATTGAACACCTTCATTACGTGCTTCGCAAAGTTATGCAAAAGAAACACTGTGAATGTTTCTATATTTAATAGCATTTATTATTTAAGTATAGTTCTGTAAATAACTTGCCGCATCCATGCCTTTATAATCCATTAAAACTAAGGAGTGCCTTGGCATCCATTCATTATTGTAGACTAAGGTACAATCACCAATTCTCTGCACCCGTAATGACCTGCGCCGTCCTCCATTAAGCTGGCATCGCTGGCAGCCCAGCCTAGCGGCAGCTCAGCCACCTCTAATGCAACGATTACTTTGATACTTATCGAAGAGTAAACATTAATTACGGTAAATCTAAATTTGCAATACTAAATAAGAGGTTTAGTAAGTCTAGTAGTCAGTGAATGCGTCTGTTGTTAAGAAATTATTACCGCTTAGTAAAACAGTAATAATTTCTTTAGCACACTTTAAATTACGAGTGCAAAAGAATCACAAGAATTCATGAATTTCACGAAATTCGCAAAAATTTCATTATTCGGTGGGGTATTTAATATAATAGACATTCAAATATAATTGACTTTTAAAATAACCACCAAACTTAAGCTAAAGGATTTTACCCCAGAGGTATACTTTAGTCATCCATTTTGAATCAACTGAAAGATGTAGGAATGCAGAATAAATTTATAGGAACGAATGCAGAATAAATTTATGGAACGGTAGGTGACATTCATGTCCCTGCGCTAAATTTACCGAATTTGTTTCTTGTTTACGACTATATATTTAATATCAACAGTCTCGTGAAATAACTAAAATACATAAATAATCCAAATGCAGTTAAATGAGCGAACACCATACATCTCATCAGTAGCTTATTAAATGATTTGTTTAGTTGAGGATAAATTATTATTTTCTTCTGATTTTATCAAGATATTCAATGTTTTATGAGACTTTTTAGGGTCAAAGTGCAAGAACACTAAGAATTTCACAGGAAAGAAGTGACTCGTTCGCCCTCCCACGCTCACAAATTCACCGACAATTTTTTCCTGTTTAGGAATATTTACACAAGAATATTTATATAGAATATTTAATTTATTTCACTGAACTACGTATTTAAAAATGCATGAGTGTTATGCTCAATAACATCACGTTTAAAAAAAAACTTCAACAAATAATCGGATATCAATAAAAAAGATTCAATACGAATCTTGTGGAATCACAGTAAAGTTCTTTTTTTAATGGTGCCAATTGGCGCCGAAAGTTTCATCGCCGTCTTTGTCTTTTTAAGTTTATATTATAATTTATGCTTATTACCAAACTGACTATAAACCATCCTTGCGATGACCTTATTTGCAAGTAAGATCTGAACTTGTGGCATTACATGCCTTAGGTGATCATCTAATAAATCGATTAACTTATCGATAATGATCGCCATCGCTGCTGGCTATAAATTTATCGATTGTCGGTATTATTGTATGTACAAAGGCATTATTCAATTATGAGGTAAGCCGTTTGGATACTGTAATTATTATCAAGATATAAATACATTTAATATTACTTTTATCATGTTTTATTATAAGTATTTTTATTAAACGTTATTGGTGGAAATTATACTTCTAACGGTGAGGCAAATTACATAAAATATAAGTCTTGATAAATATAATACACACGACCTATTTGATTTACCAATAAAAGTTGACTTCCCTGATTCTCACATTCACACAATTTTTGAAACGAACATGAATAACTGCCTCTTCAAGCAAACTTTAAGTTACCAAATTGAAAATAATTAGATCGCATTATCTCGACTGAGAACTGTTGGCATAAACATTCGTATAGAGTTACTACACTAACTATTTCAATTGTAAATTCAAACGAAGCAAACGTAATTAACGTAGCATCACTAATGCGAACTGCTGTATATTTTTATATTCAGAGAGTGCTTCATAAGACTAAGCAATAAATAGACAATGTTAGTTTTGTCTTAGATAGTAATTTTTGCTTTTGCTGGGACTGGGACTGTAAACATATGGAAGTTATTTGTCAGCTACTTTGAGCTGATACATAATACTTATACATATTTGTCGGCTACTTTGAGCTGATAGTGAAAAATCAGGGGTAACAGTTACTTATTCTTTATCACTTACTAGGAAAACTAATTGTACCCCAACCCTAAAAGAAGACTTCTTAATCATGTTCCACATGAAGACGGTTTTGTTTTTTTATAAAATTTGGTTTCTTTTTTACCCCACAGAATAGCTGTTTTGTCTTCTCCTTTACCTATTTTTTTACTGAAGGGAATTGAGCTTAAAATTTCATCTACCTTGACTACAGGCCAACTAAAACGGGACTCTTCAATTGCAGGGGACGGCGGTCCAGTGCAGTTGGCCTTCCAGACAAAACCCGTCGTTGCACTTCTCGCATGAACTGGCTTCTGGTAACTGGCAAAGAATGCCCAAGACACTCGGAAGCATGGGGGGATCAATGGTCCCATCTTCTGCGGCCAGGAGTTTCCCGGGTGATATCTTAGGAAACCTCCCAAAAGGGTTAGGGTCGTGCAAGAGAAGGGGTAGCCCCCACTCGCCCAGATAGGAAGAAAAGATGCGCTACTGGACAATATTAATTTCCTTTATTCTTTATTTTCCTCCTCGAGCTAAATTCCTCGGGCAATCCCGACGCCCCTCTAAGGCCCTCCTCCAAGTGAACTCCGCCAAGCTGCAGCCGACTCCATTGGGGGTAATTACCCCTAGCTTAGGAATCAAAGTCAAAATTATGTATCTATAAATAAACTTGCAAATGAAATCCCATCAGCTCTAACAGAAGTAACGACAACTTGACGTCAAACATAGCACTGTGGCAGCATAGTTTCCAAGAAGTTGTACAGTATTATTTGCAGATGACGCCTCTTTAGTGTTTAAAGTTAATCGGGGTGATCATGATTTTGACGATGTAAATGATGCTCTCGAAAATGTCCTACAGTGGTTTGATAATAATAATTAAAATCTCATTTCATATAAAACGAAATGCATAAAGTTGTATTACCTAATGTGAGGCATCTTAGTACACTTATAAATGTAAATAGTTAAAAAGTTGAGTTAGTAGAATCGACAAAGATCCTTGGTATTACACTAGATTACCGACTACAATGGGATCCTCATATCGATAACTTGTCAGATAAACTGAGTTCTGCACCTTTTGCTTTTAAGAAAATCAGACTCTTGACAAATGTTGAAATTGCAAGATTGGTATATTTTAGTTATTTTCATTGTGTAATGTCGTATGGTCTATTGTTTTGGGGTTTTGCGGCTAGCATTCAACATATTTTTATTCGACAAAAGAGAGCTGTGCACGCTATATATATTATTTACGGTCTAGGGAATCTCTCAGAGAAATATTTAAAGAAATAAATATTTTGACTGTTGCCTCTCATTACATCTATGAAAATTTTATGTACGCAAGAAAACATTACGATTCCTTTACAACAAAAAGTTCATAATTTTAACACAAGAAATAAAAATAATCTTGCCGTTACAAGTTTCAGACTTCAAAAAACCAGAGTATCATTTCTGGGTGCATTGCTATGTTCAATAAAGTTCCACAAAATGTAATTGACCTACTCATAAAAATAAATTTAAAATTAATGTAAAGAACATACTTATGAGTAAAGGCTATTATAAAGTCGATGATTATTTTAAGGACCGCAATGCATGGAATTAATAGCCTTCTTTTTGTTCTATAACGATTAATTATGTATAAAAGTTGTATTTATTATTGTTATAATAAGTACTATTTTGGTAATGACATGATTTATGTAAATGCCATTACTTATGATAAAGAGCTGGTAAGTTTCTTTCGCTTGTTTTTCTTGTCAGCTCTTGTTCCTTTGCTTATCTAACAAATTCTGTTTGTCTATCAGACTGACTATCTGAGTGTGATAAATTAGAAAATACCTGACCATGAGGTGACTGAATTATGACAAATCTTTTTTCATTCGAAAGATTATGTTCCAAGGGTAATGTCGTAGAAATTTCGTGTTTCTTTTACTAGTGAAATGATTAACCAGATATAAATGAACACCCCAATTATTCTAAATAGTAAAAAATGTGACAGCAATCAAAATTTCTTTTTTTTTAAATATGTTTTGAAGACATCTTTCCACTAGCAGATCTGTACAGAATACTAAAATAATGTTATATCTTTAAATGAACAATACCGTTTTTAATGAAAGCAAGTATCAAATGTTCACATGAAAATTATCTGTAGCTTTTACTTTATAAAAACCATTTCTTTTTTTACTAACGACGAGGACGTTTTGATTGCCCTTAAGGCATTCAAGATGACAAGATAGACGTACACAGGCTGAATTATACTACACATTTGGCTATTCAAACCGACGGACATAATTCTTGTCCGCTCATTATAGCGAACTTTCATATGCGATTGCGATAAGATAACGTACGAGCTTTCGACGTGTCTGTCACACAGCATAAGCTATGCTTAATAGACACTTTGAAATGCGATTAAATAGTTTCTAATAAAATTATGGTTCTTTGTAGTTCAAAGGTTTTTAGAGGTCATAAAAATTACATAAATGTTAGACAATTGACAGTAGCAGTTACATAAAAATGCAAAGGTTTTATTAAAAACTCAGTGTGTATGGAATAAGAAAAAGTTATCCGCTATTTTTTTTTTTTTTTCATATGTATTCCATTCTCACCAACTTGTCAAAAAAAAAATATTTTCACGATTCATATTATAAATGATAGGTCAAGTTTTATGTTTCAATTTATCTCGCTCATTCAACTGACTACGATGACCTTTTTTATTTATTAAAATAGCTAAGTGTAAATAAAAATCAGATTTAAGTTTCATACACTATAGAAACCGTTACTTTTTAATTGAATATAATTCTTATTTGTGTCACCTATAATAATGTGATATGTTGTCATGAGGTAGAATTTATAGTATATCTTAAACTACAAGACAACTCTTACACTGTATGATCAAATGCAATTAATCATAAAGCCACGCCCAAGTACGACGACAGAGTCGTCGCGTGACCGCGCCGCGGTCGGCTTTGTCAGATATTATATCGGCACTTAGCTTTAGCATCTGTCACAGTAAGCCACTGGAAAACTACCCTTATGTCAAACGAGCTGGGTATAATATAAACAATTCTAAGACAGACGACCCGAGTAATCAAGCGAATTTATTTCATTATATAGTATACACCGTACTTCAATGAATTAAGATTTAAAATTGCATTAAAATTGTATTATCGTCTTTCAGTACTCCGTCAAGCGAAATTGACAATTCAACATTCTAGTAGAAACATTAAAGAACATGGTATTTTAATTGAGACAAAAGCGAGACGATTAGCAAGTAATAAGTTGGGAATGTTAATCCAATAGATATTATAACCTATTTAAATGCACGGTTAAAACTGTACCTCAAACTTTTTCAAAGCTACTTTTAATTACATACTTAATTCACAATGCATTTTGACTTTATTCTTAAACTATTGAGTCTTCATAGTGATTTTTTGGAAATGACATATAACTCTTTTACATATTAAATTTTGATATATTTTTTATCTCAAATATTAGAACATCTTTAGAATAAAGCTTCTTTAAAAGGAATCGGAAAAATTAGTAAAAACTCACCTAAAAGAATATTATATTAGGCTTGCCATATTAATCTCTTTCTTGGTATATTATTAACCGTTAATTAATATACATCTTTTCTTTATAATTATGTTGTAAAATTTTATAACGCACACAATTTTCATTGCATACAACGTCCAATGGATTTAAAATTTTCTTTCAACACGATATATTCATAGGACTATTAAAATAAACTACCACTGAAACATTTTAATTAGAATGTTTTTGGTCATTAGACCGGGTGGGTCTCAATAATAGTCCATATAATGTAAGTATAACAACATAATTATAAACCTCTTTGTACGATGGTATGCTCGCAAAGGTTCATTTGTACTCAGAAAGCATGTTCGAAATCCTAAACAATCGGAATAACAAACATTTCTTATAAACTAATTAGTATGACACAGCCTAATGTTTTTTTAATAACACTCAACTGGGAGTTGTCTGTTGCAATTATTTTAATGTATACGACTTTATTCACAAATTTAATGTATGCATTTAGTTTGTACAATTCTCGACTCTGCGACACAAGTTTTAAGAGTGATTGGAGCTGTTCAATCTTCGCTTGCGCATTCGTATGTGTTTCCAGTTAATTTATTTCGTTTTCTAATTTGTGGAGTAACATTGTTTTAGGACTTTTTCGTGATGTGTCTGGTTGACTATAATTGAGGTGTACATGCCATTCTCCTCGCTGTTAATTAATAGAAATGCATTAGGTGCAGTTATTATTCAATTACATTATGACACGCTTTTTCTGTATTCATACGTATGTATTTCTGTATTCATACGGGTATGAAATTTGTTGACATTTTAGTTCTTCTGTCAATATATTTTGATGTTTTCTATCATTTTGGGTTCACGCTCGCTGGAATAGTGGTTAGCACGTTCGTTCAGCGATGCGGGAGTTAAGCAACTCTCGCAAATGCCGATCATACGATGGGTGACCAAAAATTTATTATTTCGAGCACAGTGATTGTGAAGGCATGTTAAACTGTTGGTCTTTGCGGCATCTGCAGTAACAAACCCACCAATCTAAATTGGGCTCATATGGTTATCATGCCATTCTCTAATTCCCATTCCCATTCTCTAATTTGATTTGAATCCATTTATAGGAAAGGTCTATGGCCCAGTAGTGGAGACTTTAGCTGGTGACGACATAGGCTGGTCTCTTGTTGATGAAGAAAAGGTAGATTCTTAATGATAGTACGCATACATTTTACATTTTAATGCCTTACTTGCATATACACTTATTTTAGGCACAACCAACAGTAACGAAGGAAGTATGCAGATAATGTGTGCAATTACAAGAGATAGCTCACTGTGTGTTCCTGGAACATAATGAAGTCATCAATTATCTGGCAAGATATATTGACTTTCTGAAAAACACTAAGAGGCTATCACTATCAGGTAGCATTTCTAGTTGAGTTTAGCTAGAGGTAATGATTTCGGTCATAAAACAAAACAAGCAGAAGTTGGTAGATATATTATTACCTTGCAGGAGTATCTTGTGATAACTGTGGAACTAAGACAATTGGCATCTTCCACGGTCAATTAGTACTGGCAAGATATATTTTCACCATCTGCTCTCTAGCAGTGAACGTGCACAAACGGCAATAAATTTTAATGTTGCGACTACCGTTCCTACTATTACTCTACATTTGTTTCGCCTTTTAATGAAACATCTTCAGGAGTTGTTGTTAAATAAATATTACAGTGCCAATTACCGAGGGGACAGTACTAAAATATTGAATTTTTGCACACACAACCTATGTCAGAAAAGTTACAGAGAAAATAAATTGCAAGGAATTTCGCTTGATGGCACGTAGCTATTTTTGGAATGCAATAAAGTATGCATCAATTATTATCGTGGGAAATACCGGTCAAAACCAGTTGGCCACAATACCACTACAATAGTAATGTAAGCTCACCGTACTTCACCGTTATTGGGAAACACATACCTTTGCCACGCTACCGCAGTAAAATGTGAAAATCCCATCAGTAACAGGACCGCAAATGACCAGTTCCCTTACATTATATATATTTTATATAAGCCGGTGGTGGTTTATGTTTTATATGAGGGCAAATGTATAATCGAAATGGATCAGGGATGACTGGTTATTCATAAGAAAGTAGGTGATATATAGAGGGTGAAACAATCAGTATTATAGTTTCATCAATCAGGCAGATTAAGAGTTAACAGAGTTGAGTAGCAGGAATATATTCTGCCTAGTTTCAAGTTACTTTTTATATTACATTTATTCATTCAAGGTATGATGGCCCCCACGGATCACTAAGTTAATTAGTGCAGAATTAGTGTGAGAAGTTTGAAATAAATAATGCCCGTTTCCATTAACTTCGGAGTCGCCATAACATGACGTCCTAAATATTTAGGAATCGACTAAGGTGAAAATGTATGTTACGAATGACTAGGAACTACCTAACAACATTAAGCAATCTCTAAATTTATTATATGCATTATGCGTCACCTTACGGTAGAAATTTGCGTAAAATAACAAGTCACAAATATATCAATGGATTCGTAACATAACGCGTTTCCTTTTAAAGCTATGCCTTGTTTTACTTTAGTGAAAATGGGTGTTAGTCCCTTAAGGTGTGGTCATCATATACTTTTTCGCATTCTTCACATTCATGACTCTATACATCAGTTTTTATGACCTTAGCTACTTTGTTAATTTGTTTAATTCATGTATTGTTGTTCTGCAACTAGGACGGTAGCGTGCAATTAGTATGAAAATATTATTCAGCAGCTTGTGCAATAAAATAACTCAAAGAATTACGATCCCTCAACATAAATAAGTAATGAGCGCATTTTGCTAGCATTTTAAGTGCTGTGCAGCGCTTACGTCGCAATTATGATTTACAAGTTTCTGCAAGTGTTTGGAACAACTGACAGATATTCTGAGTCTGCAAGATCGAATGTCATGAAATATTTTCTAACATTTACACAAAAGACGTGATGTGACGTATCTTCCGTAAAATATGCACCGGCAATTAGTTTTGTTTTGGCTATGGACTGTTCAATTTGATTCTATCCACAGGTCATTGTTCTAACGGGAGGTACAATAAAAGTTTCAGAGCTTCAAATAAAAAAAACGTAATTATACTCAGGTTTATGTTAGTTATTTTCTAGCCAAGGGTAGGATTGGCAATTTTTCTATCATGGTACAATAATAGTTGGAGAGTAACTAATTATTCTTAATGAAAAATGCTTAAAAATCCCTTTTGTCCCTGGTCCCACCCTGAGGTGGGACACAAACTTTCGCGATCCGGGCGACTGCTCTAACCACTGAGCTACCCAAGACCTAATAGGACTGACGAATTTTTCAAACACTTGTTACTTTTTCGCTTTTTTTACTTAGAGCGTATTTTCATCAATGTTTAGGCAATTCACCCAAACAGCTGAAAGAAATATTAAAACTTTCGTAAAACAATTAATTAGTTACTTATGACCTTTGATTAATTTTGCATTTGCAATGCTATACTGAAACATATTATTAGTGAAAAATGCTTAAATAATCCACTTTATCCCTAAGCATATTTTTCAGTATAGCATTGTAAACGCAAAATTGATCAAATATAATAAGTAACTTGTTAATTATTTTTCGTAATATATAGGTAAATATTTGGTGTTAACTTTTTCGTTATGATTTTTCATAGGACAGCAAAATTTGCGATCTTTTGTTGTTTTCGAGGGTATAAATATATTAGTATTTTTCTTATTTGTTTCCCATATTTTGTTATAAAAACCAAATTGCTTTCGAATAAAGAATTTTGAAAATCGGTCGAAAATATATGGAGAAATCGGTGAATATATAAAAAATACATAACCCTCTAACACAGAACCTCCTCCCTTTTGATTAAAGATAGTGTTTGACGCTATATTTTCATTGTGCATCATTATGATTGGATTTTTAAATTTCGTTTCCATTTCTCCTTGTCTGACAAACTTAGATGCTTTCGTTTTTAAAAAAAAAATGTGCTCACATTTAGTAATTAGATTTTACCAACGCTTCTACAGTGTTGCTTTATTATTATATATAACGTGTGCTAACCACGTACCCTTTAAATTTCCTAGAAATAGCATCTAAAAAACCTATTTGTCTCTATTCGGAATACGAACGGATTAACATACAATAGCTAATATGGATGGCGAGTAGCTGTCAATCTGTGCTACTGGCTTTGAAATTCAATTGTTCAATGAACAAAATATCTGTATTGGTCTCTTTCTAGATTGTCACTTGCAAACAACTTGGATAATTTGAAGTAAATGCGATGCATTAATAAAAACCATCAAGTACGCGAGAAACACTTTTTATCTACTCTACATAATCCCTCGTATGTCTCTACATTCTATTGCCAACCTATCAAAAAGCAATTCCGCCATAGTCTTTCTCGCATTACATCGTTTGAACACAGTATTTCAATTTAACAGTTGTTTTATTTTGTTAATTGAGTTAACTAATTCCATACTTATAAATTTTCTACCGGTCTAGTTATTTAATAAAATTAGTTAACTCATTTTATCAGAATATAAGTTCCTGAATTTAGTATCTTTTTTTCCCTTCGATGGGTGTATTGTTGCACTTTATTCATGAAAAGTGATCAATGAGAAAATGAAAGACTAAAATGAATTGGGAATAAATAAATGTTAATATAAAATACTGTATTTATTATTATTGGTGACACTCTTGACCGGGTGACTCGCCGTTACCGGTTTCTTGGTGTTGCCAACTCTGAGATTCCGACTTTTGGTTCTCAAAAGGATCATATAGAAAATCCACTTTTTTATTGTTTCGGGTCTGTGTGTTCTGGTACTATCATTTTCTCAGATACTCCATAATAAGGGCATTAGCTACTCATCTTGAAATCTGAGCAACAAATGTGATGTTGAATAATATTTCGTTATTTATTATTAAACTGGTAAATAATTTATGTGTCACACATTACTTCAAATAGCCCATTCTCAACTCCGAATTTGTAGCTTGCGCAAACATTTCTTATCTTTCAATTTATTACTGCATTATCATAGAGGTCATTCAAAATAAAAATAAAATAAAATTGTGGTGAAATAAAAAAAAAAACTGGCGCATATCGCATCTCTAAAAATAGTTTGTAGGTCGCGTTTACACTACCGCAGTGGTTTTTGAATCGACATCGAACATTCCCGTATTATCATAATGTATCGATCAATATTCGATGTTAGCTTCGTCGAATGAGAACCATATTTGCATGCTGATTGCATCCCGGATGTTCAATGCGAATTTCTTTATTAGGGCGTCCATCTATATCGTAATTTAGAATTTGGAAACGAATCACATTTGGTATGTCGTCTCAGTTTTTTTTTAAATAAAGTAAACATATATTAGACAATATCACATACATTACTCAGATCCTAAATTAAATAATTTAAGCAACTTGTATTATGGAAATTAAAAACTACGAATGTAGCACAACACCCAGACGCCAAGACCTAATATAAAAATGTTAATTTTCTACAGTAGCCCGACCGAGAATTAACCCCGCAACCTTAGAGATGGCGACACCTTTAAATCTGGTTATAAAGTCATTGGGAAAATTAATTGTTCAGTCAATAGGGATGATGACTTGTTTTTTGTCTGTGCGTATATTTTTTTTTGCGTAATCAATAAATTACGGCGATATATTCAGTTGAAATGTCACATGACGTCACACCGTTGTACATGTTCTCCATAGTTGTGATGTAGTGAGTTCCTTAACTTTAATGCTTATTTATGCCACTTTTTGTTAAATTGAAGCAAAAAAATACGCTGAATTTTTACAGAATAGCATTGTTTACCTACTTTATTCGTTATTCAGGCACTCTGATACAAGCATTAAATAAATGCACCACGAGAATTCAATTGTATTGATCAAATCGTTGGTATTACGAAATTTATATTTATTAGTGAACATCTGCAGAAATTCCTGAGTTCGGCAATTAGCGACGTCTATGGACGTGGAGCATAATTAAGGAATTTTAGGGAAGTCTGTGACTTTTTTCTACAGGGTTTTTTTTTTATAAAATCACATTTTACTATGACAAATTTAATGACAAAATAGTCATAGCCTGAAATGGAATTTCAGATCAAAAATGTAAACAAATATATTACCACAACAAACCATTTGTCTTATATTTAAATAAAAAATTCAAATTGAAATAATTATAGTTCAAATTCAAAAGTGTAATACCAACGTTTCATCGCTTCCATTTGAAGATATACATTTGTATATGTATGTGTTATATATGTAGTTAGATGTTTCTTTAAAACGTGTACAACTACATGTTTTTTTTTGTATGAAGCGAACTTCACTTGTTAAGTTCTTTTCATCATTTGATTATGTTGCTGTTGACATTTCTATAGGTCGTTTTTGATTTTCAATTATAGCTTATTTGGAGAATTATTTCTCTGTACAAAACCAATTTAAAGTTACTTTTGATTTGGCCTTTTTAATATGTACGTTTCTTATTTGACTTTCAAGGCCTGTGTGATATGAAAATTAGATTATTGTATGTTATTTCTTTCTCAGTTTCAAAATGCAAGCCGCTAGTTCATTTTTTCTTCTATCTACTTATACTGATAAGTTTTTTTTTCAATAAATCGAAAAGTTCGACTTCTATAGAAATCATGGTCACAATATTAATATACTATTTTAAGATTGTCACCCGAGTCAAGTTCATTATGTTCAAATTTAATAGAATTCTTACGTTAATGACAGCACTTGAATACAACAGTCAACCGAGATCTCTCTTCTGAGACTACAGTTAAGGCACATGAATAACAGTATTAAAATAAAATAGAATATTCGTATGCATATGTTTTGCGCTTCAGTTAGTGATAGAACTTTAGGCTTTACACACGTTGAGCGTTTAAGTATTAACATATTCATGTATTGGATGTGCGTTTTATTGCTTGTAAGAATTAAACATTTTGGTAGTTGATTTTTCGGCAAAAAATTATTATCTCTAGCTCCTCCATGCTTTGGAAGACGCCGTTGGTCTCAGCTACATCTGCCAGTAGACAATAACGTGATAACGTGCAGTAGTTATCACACACTAATGTGGATTGGACCTGTGTGGTGGGCATTGGCTCTCCCTATTCGATTCCATCCACAGCGAAGGCCTGGGAGTAGTGTGCATCACAAATATACTAATGAGATTGGAGATGATGACCACGATTTCTTATAACATTTAGCGAACAAACAGTAAGTATATCGACAAAAATCAGTCGTTAATCCCCCCGTATATGGCAGGGGATCATAACAGAAACGTGTTTTTTATTTTATATGTTAGTTAAAAAATAGATGCAAGAAATGTTACTATGATTTCATTTACCCAATAGTTACGCAACAGTGAATTATTATAGTTAGTTCTATGATTACAATTTTTGTCGTTGAAGTGAGACGTTTCTCCAGTTTTGAAGAATTCACTATAAAAAAGAAGAAGAGTTTAATAATGGGTTTTGAACGTCTTATTTTATATCAAAAAACGTCAAATGTGCCAATAACCTATGTCCTAGTCAACAAGGTCATCGACCTTTCTAAACGCTATTAAGGCGTGTCATAAAGGTGTCTTTATGTATATGGGCGTATTTTATTGCGTTTGTCAATAGTTTCGATTTTATAGGAAATTTAATACAACTCTATATTTAAGATTTTTTTTTATATTAAATTTATAGTTATCGTATGAATATGTGTATCTATTTGCAATTTTGTTTGTTATTATTAAATGTGAAAAATACTTTAAATGGAATAAGGATCAGAAAAGAACGAAATGTTCTTTTTTTCTATAAGATAAATAACAATAAATAACGTAGTGTGAATATTTTTTTTTATTTAATTTGTTTTTGAATAATTAATAATATACAATTTATAAAATAGATTTGTGCCAACAGTTTATTTTTAACAGTTTGATTAGGCACTGTACATTCGTATAGGGCGGGCGTAGGTAATCGCAAGTTTTATAATATGCAATCCTTAAGTAATAATTATTCTTATTTAAATATAATAATAATAAGATCAAATCATTCTCCGCCTTTAACAGATAGGATTTTAAAACCCTAACACTTATTTTAATTAAGACATGAACCTAATTATATTTACTTCTAGCTTTCGCCAGCGGCTTCACCCGCTTGGACCCTAGGGAAATGTTTAGTGGGATAAAAGTACCCTATTATCAAAGTCAGATAATTTCCTATCTGTATACCACATATCATCAAAATCCGTTCAGTAGTTTCGGTGTGATTGACGGACAAACATCCAAACATCTAAACATCCAAACAAAGATAATTTTAATATTAACTTTCACATTTATAATATTAATAGGATAATAATAGGATATACATGGTACTTATATCTAAACTGCCATACAGGTTGACTTATATAAGAAATGTTGTCATGACGTCACGTAAAATTATATGTGCACGAATAATAGGGTTGATGACTGGGTAAACAAATTCAATTTAGTCCGTCAGTCAGATGTATATAAAGAAACAACCCGCCTGCATGAAAAACAAATAAGTTTTTGCAAATAGATATGATGTTAATAATATTTGTTTATTAGTCTGTTAGATTTGTCTTAGTAGTCCAAGTGTTCTTAGATGAGTTACTTAAAAAAAAACAAATATGGAGGCTGTGCGACGCCATTGTATTTAATGTTATTTTTTGTTACTTTCAAAAATACAAGGATTCCAAAAAGTTATATGACGATTATCATAAACGCAATACTAATAAAAATAATTAAGTATTAATTTCTATAACTAAAAAGACGTAAATAAAATAAAAAACTTAAATTAAACAAAATCCCGCCTACGTGAAAAACAACTAACTAAGAAGGCTGGAACAAGATAACAAATTTATGCAACATCATACATAACATGCAATCGGAGGCATGCATAAAGAGAGAATGATATGACTTATTATTATTATTCAATTTCATGCTTCCATATTATGTATAATGTTGCATAAATTTGTTATTATGTTCCAGCCTTTGCAGTTAGTTGTTTTTATGTTTTTTTGTTTTATTTTAATTATAATTTTATTATTTGTCTTTTTAATTATACAAATTATCAGGTTGGTTCAGAAAGTGAAACAACAAAGTCCATATTTTTAAACTTTATTATTGTATTATTTTTATTAGTGTTGCGGTTATGATAATCATCATTTAACTTTTTGAAATACTTGTATTATTTGAATTGTAGTATTTGAAACAAACAAAAAAATTAGAATAAATACAATGGCGTCGCACAGCTTCCATATTTGATTTGTTTAAAGTAACTTATCTAGGAACAGTTGACAAAACACTAAGACAAATCCAACAGACTAATAAACAAATATTATTAAAATCATGTCTATTCCCAAAAAATTATTGGTGTTTGCGTATCTGTCATAATTGCCAAATTATCCACATTTACTCAGGATATTTGACAAAATATTGGTTAGTATCATTTGTCTATTTGTCAAATAGGATCAATCAAAAACACGTAATAGATTCTTATGAATAGTCAAGTGCATGCCATCATAAGATTCAACATTATAATCCTCTTTATACTAATGTATCTTTATACTCAATACAAAATTACAGAAACTTCCTGAATTTTTTTTAGTTCTTTTATGGACGTAGGAGCGCATTAAGATGGAATTTTGTGAAATTCGACTTCTAAGGGATAATTCACTTTTAAACAATCGCGCTTCATTATTAAATACTTATAATACCGGATATTAGACGCGATTTTACACTGACCTTCGGCTACGTTTTGGCTGGGTTGCACCGGCCTTGGTCACGATGGGGCTGGAGCAGCGAGTTTATGCCTCTGTATCCGAGGATGAATCTTCTTCCACCCTCAGATTTTTCATACAAATACCGTCACAAACAACACTAACGGTGTCCCTATTCCTCACATGAGCCGTATTCTGAAGATTTATCGATTGCCAAAAAAGAGGTTGCGTTTTAGCAATAAAACCTTTTAGTAATTCAGAATATTACTGGATTCCACGATTGTGACAATTTATATCCGTTTTCCCGATTGAAATTATTAGGTTGTTTCTTGATTTCAATCGCTTCACGCACTACTTTTGAATAAAAGTGGCGATCCGTGGAAAAGACTTGCGTACGGTAAAACTCGATCCAGTGATTTGTGCCCCTTTCCAGTAGGTGTTCCGCAGTAGAAGACTTACTCGACTAACGGTTTTTGACAGCTGTTATGTGTTCTTTTACCTTTTTGCTCGATGGATCTCTTGTTTTGACCTATATAAGAACCACCACAGCTGCAGTCGATTTTGTAAACCCCCGGCGTTGACAAAGGCAGAATATCCTTGGAAGTGCCTACGATGTTACTCACTCTTATACCTGGTATGTAAACTGTTGGAATGGAGTACTCAAGTAATACGTGGCCGATCTTGTCCGTCACTCCTTTGACGTAAGGCATATAGGCTGGCTGTCTACTATAGGATGCCTGTACCTCATCCCTGGCTGCTTTGGTCGTCCCATCACCTGGTATCCGTTTCTATGTAGAACCACCTGAACATGCTGTAGGTCCTGTTCTAAATACTCAAGGTCACAGAGGTCGTATGCTCTGTTCTTCCACGAGTTTACTACATATTGTTTTCCTAAGGGATTGTTTTTGGGGTTGATAGTTTATATGAAACAACGTTATTATATTATTTATATGATACAAGTTCTAACACTCATATCTTTAGTCGAGAGAAGTTATTACTTGATAAAATGTCATAATTCAAGTCCTTGCTTTTTTGATAAAAGTACTTGCTTAAGTTATGACATACTCTCAAGTAATTACTTCTTTCGACTACACAGATACGTAGGTAACATTCGTACCGAGTATAGTCGAGAGAAGCAATTACTAGAGACAATATCATAATTTAAGCAAATATTTTTAACCAATAGACGAGTAATTGAAGTAAGAACTTTAGACAGATACAAGTGCAAGAGTCCCAAATTTTTCGTGGGAGTTCTTTTTAGTATTCTGACTTAACGTTTAAGCTACTTTTTATCTCACGAAACAGTTTTCTAGTGACTACGTTGGTGAATCCACTGACGGAAAGCTAGTCAAATACATCTTTAACAGCTATCCATTTGTATTGATGCAATTGTGAATATTGTTGATATAAAATAGACCAATCCAAATCAATTTATCGACATCACATTACATAATAGATATCATTCAGTACCAATCTCGTCGGAGTACGTTTGATTGCATTTATTTACACAGCGGGGTGGGTGTTTGTTAATTATCTCCATTTGTTTCTAGCGAATATCGATCAATTTTATCGTAAGTCAATACAAGATCGACATTTTGCTATTAATTCCAATTAATATGGTAATGTAAGGTACGCTTCTATACCGTGTAATCGGTAATACTTGGTAGTGGGAATTTTAAAGCCATATCAAATTAATCAAAGCTATAATTGTAATCTATAACAATGTTTTATTAGTGTACTAAATTGGTATTTAGAAAGGTATCGTTTAGTAGCGCATGGCTTAGTTTATTAGCATAAACTTGTTATAAAAATGCTGGACAATTATGAAGACCCTTCCTTACATTGGTACTAATTACTGAAATTATTATGAATTTTATCTTAATGTTAGATAAATAGGACACTAGGATAGCATAATATTGGTGTAGCAACTCTATGACCACGATTGAAATGATTTTCGTCTCAAAACTGTGGAAAACCTTCAATTGTAAACCTTAATCAAGTTAATTGACAAACAAAACAGAGTTTGAAGTAAAACGCTATCACTCGTATGAATTAAAATAACACCTGAAGGCTTATTTTATTTCTCTGAAAACGAAATATTCCGAGTTTTCGTTCGCGGACAAATAAAATAGGTCCCAAAGTGTCATGTTAATTCCTACGAGTTATAGACAGTATGGCGAAAATAAAACCGAGTGCAACCTCTAGTTGGTATGTTAAATAGTTTATGTTCAAAATAAGTTTCTAATAACAAAATAATGTTGAATAAATTTTAAATTGAGAGATTAAATTTATAATATTCACTTCATAAATCGGAATGGAGATAGAATTAATTATCTACAATAACCCGTCACTGAATTGACGGAAGTAATAAATAAATAAATAATAATGCAGACACGCAATTCAAGCGAAGCTTATGAAATTTAAATGGATAGCTGAAACGTCGTGCGCAGTCGTAAAAGCATTTTATTTCAATAGCTCATTCAAGAGGCGACTCTCGACAAACGGTAATTCTGTTTTGCGTGGTCAAACACTTTACTTTCTTATGGGTGTTGTATGTTAAATTTTGTGGGAGGTTGTTCCATAATAGATAATGAAAATCAGTAGTATTACGTCGGACAGAAGCCGGAAACTATAAAATAAATTGATGTCGAAAATTTCACTAAAAACCTGTCGAGTATAGAGCGGACTTAATCTCTGATGGTCAAATTAAAAAATATAAATTTTATAGTTATATTCTAAGAATAGATAAACCTATAATATGCTAGACATTTAAAATTGTTAACAACTTATGTAATCATATTTTCGCAAATAAAGATATTTAAATTTTACTTGCAACCGAATCTACGGATTCAGAACATATTCATTGTGATAGACGAACGGATAGAATTGCGAGTGATAAGGATTCCGTTTATCCTTTTGAGATACGAAAATATGAAATTTAATACTTAAATTTATAATTTGTGCTGTTTTAATTTCAAACTCAATTTAAATGCTCAAAGGCTATATCGGATAGAATGAATTAGCGAACGGGCCTAAACTCAGAGGAGTGGTTTTTGTATGCCATCTTCTCAGAAGTTACTATAAAAATTCGTACGTTATGAACATATATTTATCAGAACATCTCTATATAAATATAGACTGTACTTTTACAATAAATTATTAGGGCCGATATTTGACGGTACCTGACAGATGATGTGACGCGTCTCGTCGATCATGGAACGTCACGACTGACAAATTATATGATATGACATTCGACCTTGCGTACTCAACGGAAATTCTGTCACATATTCACTCATACTTCCGTGAGACGCTTGACTGCTTTCCGTCAGATCTGCAACGACCTTGCTCTGATTCCTGAACAATTAGTTGACTTTTTTTTGTAGTATGTCATGTTAAGGTTGCTTGGATGAAATCGCATCTTAGCAATAATACCGCCAATTGTACTGTCTGTTACTTTGATACGTTTAATTCATTTACTTATGGTGTTTCGTTGTCTGAAACAACAATTTTACCAGAAGATTCGGACTCGAGAATAAAGAAAAGTACATTTTCTACATTGATCGGACCGAGCATTGATTGATCCCTTACTAGAACTAGATATTAGACGCAACCGAACTGACGTATGCGACACTCGGCTAAACATTTTGAAATGCGTCGAATCCTGGTCAATAAGAAAATGGAAAATTCCCGTACCTAGCCCTTGACAAGTGTAATTCAGAAGGTAAATGCATTGTTTCTGTCCTTATGATTACAAAAATAAGATTTATTATAAGTTTCTTTCATATAGTCAGATGTCTTCGGGTATACAGCGTACTACAGTTATATCTTAACATCAGATTAAATCAAAATGTAGTCAACGGCTAATACTCTATTGCTAGATAACATCTATAGACTTACTTCTGTGAAAAGCTGCAGTGCTATTCTGTTATAAAAACAGTATTGAATTCAATTAAAAGCCCAACGCTGCCAAAGCGCAGAGGTTTAATCATCAAATAAAATGTACTTGAAAAGGCGATGAAGGTTTCATTTCGTTTAAGCTTTACGCTATGACAACGCTGAGCTCGACATCAAATTTTATTTAGGCTTGATTGAAACCGTTGGTCCCAATTCATCTGCAGTTAACACCCATCAATCCGCACTCGGCCCGCGTGATGGGCCACGGCTCGATCTCCCTATTCGATTTGGTTCCATTCATAGGGAAGGCCTGAGCTCCAGCCTTGGAGACATAAACCAAATTGTAGTCAAAGTTCAATACAGTATTGTACGTTGATGTCAAGGTAATTTATCAAGTGTTATTACGTCGTAGACTCTTTGGTCTGCATAAGCGAAGATTCACAACTCGCCATATTTGTTGGGTTTTACTATTAATACGCCTAGCCTGTATTAACTGATGTCCTATTTCAGAGTTGGTTATCCACAAGTTTCACTGCCATTTTAGATATGACAAGTTTTGTGTAGTTATGGCGTTAGTTCAAGATGGTCTCCATGTTAATGTTGTTTGCTTTCCACGGAAAAGTGGATTTAGATGTTCTCGTCAAGAATGTTGATGAGCTATTTGCGTTCGGTATGCATAAATAATTATATTGTTGCCTATGGACATTCAAGTTTAGAAATTGAAATATGTTTTATTAACTGTATATAGCACATCTTATAAAAAATTGTTTTGAAATATCTGCAAGGAAGAATAAACCAAGGAATGCTCCTTGGATATTGTCAAATATTAAAAAAAATCCAAATTAGAAAAAAATATTATCTCAGTAATTTTTTATATGACAACGTTTTATTCGATAGAATTATCGCTAAGCTGATTATTATTTTGACAAAAAAATTTGGGATATTTATGATTTGTCTAATCCTCCAATAGGCCACATAACTTTTAGACGAATAACGTTTCATCAATGTATTAGTTATCTTTTCATACATTGATAATTTGACATTTTTTCTCTGAGTATGTAGATTTGTATTCAAGAACTTTGCAATAAGTATAACAACAGAAACATATAGGTTAAATTAGGTTGGTATATGATAAAAAACGCACAAGCCGAGCGAGCGAAGCGAGTGTACCGCGGCAGCGGTCGGCGAAGTGCCAGAAGCAAAGCAACAGTTGGATTAGTTTAGGTCACATTAATGATGAAATTAGGTGTGACAACGAAGGAAGAGAGGTGGAGCGTGTTAGGTTAAGCTATCAGAAAACAGAATTACCAGACTTAACTAATACGATATTTGGTAAACAATAAATAACATAGGGAAATAAAAAAATATTTTACGATAAGTTGGCAAATAATTATTTGGTAATATAAAATTCAACAAAACGTTTATTGGTAAGTGATAATCAGCCAAAAAATTTTCGGTGAAAAGGCAGAGAACCCTCTCTTATATATAAATTTACTACATACCCATACATATTTGCTAACCTTTAAACTTAAGGTTATGAATAAGTTGATGTAGATGTTTAAGCTTTCAAAAATCTTCACATATATAATTTCCATATGTGGTTAAAGTTGAAAAATATCTAGTTTCATAATGTTTGTGGTGGATATTTGCAAACGGTGCCGGAAGGGAGGGTATTGACCTTGTTGGTCAACAGGCGAGCCGTCAACCCGGCAGACAAACAGTCAAGACAGCGCATTTGAGTCATGGACTGTGGCGTTATATTTATTACACAATCATAGTGTATAATTTCTATATTAAATTAAATAATAATTCAGCTTAGGGGCTTAGTGGTAGGATAAGCGTCGCGGTCAACGATCGTTGTTATTAAGCAACTTTCGCAAGGGTCGGTCACGGAATGGGTGGCCAAACAATATTATCTCAAGTTTCTCCGTGATTCGAAAGGAACATTAAGTCGGTGGTCACGGGTGCGTTTACAGTCGTTAATACCCTCAAATGCACATTGGGTGAGCTTGGGTCATAAACCATGCTCGTTAACTATCCACAAGGAAGGCTTGAGTCCCTGCATTGGGAACATAAAAAAGCTGATGATAATAATGATTATTCACGTACTTATATGATACAAATGTAGAGTTCTTTTTGTGAAACTTGCTTGGCGTGTCCGTCCATCATTGTTATATTTAGCAGAATAGAAATTTATATGAAGTTCAAAATGCTGATATTTTTTAAAATAATGCTTAAAAATGTATACGATTAATAAAAACCACGATAAAAAATACAAATAATATCATGCGTTTGAAATGTTTCTTTACTGAATATCAAAAAACACACAGAAGTAGGAGTTCTTCTTTTTATAGTGAATTTAGCATGAACAACGCTTTATTGGTATTTTTCTTTAAAGTACTTAAAAATGATAAAGTAGCCGGATAATGTGGGACCATCGATTCGAATCTGGTTTCGAGATCTGGAAGTGTAAACCTTCTAATGTTATAAGGAGGGAATATTTAATTGTTTATTTGCATTGAGCCCTCAAACTACTGTGCTGATTCTTTCATCTTTCATCCACGGGACTATTATCATACGTAGGTGATATGTTTAATTCACACGGGCAAAGTAGCGGAGAAACAGCTAGTTGATAATTAAATCCTAAAGTGATGTTAAAACATTATGGTCGTATTCCGACAATTGTGCAACCATTAGTTTAATTAAAGTATTAATATAAATTAACTAAGCTGCTTATAAAGTAACTGAACAAATCGAAAATAACAGTGCTCTTAAATCTTCAGCGTTGAGCGATTATTATGTACTAAGTATTAGGTAATAATCAGATGGTTACTCATTTATTAGCTCAAAACGGTCCATACTGAATTGCTATCAGAATCAAGCGTAACATTGTGATTCTTTTATGACTTGCACCATGCACCAGTTTGCCTGTGGACAGTGCCAACATGTTGTGTATACGAGCCGACACGGGCAGTTCTCACGCGTGTTCCGGTCCTGCTAGAGATACCACCACGACAGACATGGTGGGAATAAGATACCACTCGGTGTTTTTTTATTTTGGTTAATTTATTTTATTTTATTTTAAAAGTTGTAAAAATGAGAATTTTAAAATTCCTTATATTTTGATTATTTTGATGTTTCTCGTATGCCATCTTCGTCGGAGGGACAATTAATTAAAATATCATCATGTTTCCATTATAGTCAAATAACTTCAAAGTATCGAGTTTTGATCAAATATATAGTTTGTAGAGTTCAATAGCAGCAAACATTATTATCATCTACATAACTTTTGACACATATTATGAATATCAATTATATAATACATTGTGTATTCTTGATGCACCATTAACAGGAATTTTATTACATCAGCAAACGTGATTAAAACAAGAGTTGTAAAAAGGATTAAATTGGAATTTGGAGTTTCAAGTGAAGAATAGGTATTTGGAAATCGAAGCTAGTTTAGTTCAAATGAGGTTTAGAACGAGTCTGATAAAACATATCATGGATCTTAATAGTTTTCTATATTGGTTAATTATTTAGACATAATGATTTAATTATCGCTTTAATCGAGTATTATTGATCTTTTAGCGATGTAGCATTAAATTAACTTGACAAAGAATTATTATCTAGAGCAGTACAGATACATAATCTGCTATGAGTATCTATTTAGAATACTGGAGTATCATTAATAATGATACACATAATATTAATGGTCTTTACTAAATATTATTACATGTATCTGTATCATTAAACATATTCTATTGGATTACTTTGAAATACAGTGGTCGATGATCTGAATCTCGTTATCTCAGACCTGGTTTTCCATCTTTGATGTACATATTTGATATAAAATCAAGTTGCTATAGGAAATTACTATTTATTAATTACAATTTTGTTTTAAAATCACAGCAATAAGAGATGTATAGATTTGGATAATAATAGTACTAAGAAGTGATATTTTCTCATGAACTCGTGTTTTAGGTAATCTATTTCAGTACTCTAGGTCAATAATTAAATAAAAAAATATCAAAGCCTTCCAAACAGAGGAAGATATAGAGGCGGAGTTGTGTGTTTAGTTGTTCATACAATTTATAACGTAAATTATATATGAAAGAATAAAAAATAAAAACCCGACTGTATAAAAGAGGACGTTAGATGAAAACTGAAAGGAAAAAAACAGGGATAATTATCATAATGGTATTCTTTTCAGTAATGTCAGATCATACGTGTACTGAAATAGTGTCTTAACCGATAAGTTATAAAACTAAAACTATCTTGTTATAAAACGAGGACAAACTTAGTACATGGTTTCAACCATTGGCCGTCTAAAGCAAATTGCCAAAAATAGGAGAGAAGGCGTCAAATTGAGACGCATTAACTTAATAACTTATTTAGTTTCGTAATGGTTTCAATGTGATAATAGAGTTAGTCGATTTGATTCCTTGCGGAAGTCCTAAGCCATAGTTGTGCGGACATAATAGGCTGGAGATGAATCAGATTAAAAGTTGAAAATTTATGATAAAAGTAAGGAAATGTGATTGTAACACCTGCCTTAAGCACTCATGCTATTTATTGCAGGTGATTGAAAATATTCAAAGTCGGTACAATCAATAGGATTCCCGCCATCACCATCAAGCCTAAGGGCATGTCTAAATTCCTTGCCGTTTTTATTAAGAAGCACCGCAGATATTAACTTGAAAAGCGTCCCATTAGATATGTAGTGTATTTGCAACAATCTTGCGCATATGCGCAAGTGATGAGGGTTGACGATCTTGGAAAATTGTTTCGGTTGATGGAAGTTTTTTATAGAAAAAGTATTATTTATCTTTAAAATACAATTATCAATAATGTCGTTTCTACCTCTTTAGCTAAGCATACGAGGTTAATATATGTTCTATTTTGAGAAATGATCGATACCTTTGTGTGTTTGTCGATCATAAAAGCCTGTGCAGTGCTATATGCTTTTGAGAATCTAAAAATATTGTAGAGATTAGTTTCCAATTTATTTCATGTGGGGGTTTTGATTAAATATTTTAAAATAGCAAATCAAAATACTATATCTAATATTTCCAGCATTGAAGTCCCTTGCGGAGTAGTAGAGAGAGTTATAATATTACTGTTTATAACTCTCTCTACTAGAGAGTAATAATATTCCACAATTCGCCCTCGAAAATTATATAGTCTATGTCATTGGCGTATGATGCACGAGTAGCTTCCCGTAAGTTTTTAAAATTTCTCCAGTTGTATCGGAGCCTATATCTGCAAACAGACTGAAGCGTTGGGTTGTAGATGGGGGGTGAGAAGCACCCCCCCAGGCTTCAAGTAAAAAGAATAAAACTAAAATAAAATTTTAACAATCTTTATTTTTGTTCTCAGGGGGGTAGGTATAGATATTCGCTCGCTATGGTTCTTGTATCTGGTATTATGAGGGGAGGACTTAGCTTTAACTATAGTAAGGGGATTTAGAGACGAGTTTGCGGGGTCAGCGTCACGGGCCGGGCAGAGGCTGATAAGGGGGTCTACACCCTTATCAGCCTCTGTCAGCAGCACTGAAGATCCACGCAACTCAGGAGGACTGGGGTAGAAGAAGAAGCCCGATTTTGGGGTTATTTAACACTAACTTACAAATTTGCAAAATCACTTAAAAATGAATGTATTGATTCGCGAGAAGTCATTTAAATACTATTTCACCACTATCAGCCGCACTGCGCTCCCATGTCTGCCTACCTCCATAGTACAATTGTTTACATTGTACCTACAATTATTTTAATGATCTTTTTCCTTAAATTAATTTGTATTAAAAAGTAAAAAGGAAATAAATACATCAGCTAAACATTTAAAAGAAGGACAGTTTATTAAGTAAACTGTTACAAGACAAACAATCAAATCTTTTCTCTTTTTATTATTAGACATCTACGTAAAACTACTTACATAATAATGTTGCCAACCCTAAAATACATCACGAATCGAGTAGCACGTTGTTAAAAACATCGAGACCGCACTTACAATAAATTATAGGATTGTAATTTTTTAATTCCCAGATAAATATTGCAGTTGAAATCTCGTTACTGGCAACACTGATTATAGCTCTCGTGTGCCGTAATTCGTGGTTTGAAACTTTTTTTTATATTTTTTTCATCTTTCTGGTTTGTATATCACTTGAATATGCTACAATGTTAAAGCGTAAAATTTTGCGTTGATAAATAATGTATGATCATATTTAACCGAGGTATTTACGTAAAAATTTTCCTTATAAACAAAAGTACGGAACTTTTAATAATTAATTAAGACCAAATGGTCTATTTTTGTTACCCCGAAAATGTGACTTTCTCTTTTTTTGAAACGGTAACATAACTCTAAATAAACCCATTTTTCAATAATTTATTATGCAACGGAGGTAAGACCAGGTAAGACACTGCCTCTGATGAACAGATCTTCACGAATATGATCTTAATAAAATTTTAAGACCGCTTTGAAATTTTACGAATTTTCGTCCGTAGATAAGCAGAATAGGCCCTTAGGGTGTTATTAAAAATAATATGTAGGTACGTAGGTATATTAAGTGTTATTACTTATTGAAATATGCAAGATTTCAATTTAGTGAATTCTTAATAAATTCAAGTTAAGCACAAATTATAAAAGGTATATTATTATATAATGCCACAATTATTTAAAGAATTCAGTTTGAATAACTTCGAAATCATTTGTTTGGGCATTAACGTAAATAAAATAGAAAAAGTAATATATGAGAATAATTACTTCTATCATGATTAACTATGATCCCAATAAATTTTAATGCATGTCCTAATTCTAATGAATTTATATTATTAATTGCTGTAATTATTTTATCAAGACAATTTTGTCGGCAATTTGTTTTTCTGACCTCAGAATAAAATATTATTTGCAATTATTTTTTGCATTTGATAAATAACAAAAAGTATACTCACTATTATGACTTTGTAATTTAAAGATTTACGGCTGTGTAACGTCAGAAATAAGTATTATATTTAACGTTATAAATAATGCAACAACTTGTTAGTTCAACAATTCAAAATGGCTTTTGATACTCCATTTCGTACAATATGCGACTCTATATGTTTCCTTAACTGGTGAGTTGATCTTCATCATTAGTCTATTAATTTCCCCATATCTGGAGAGGGTCTCCTCTATGGATGGAATTGAATGGATTGAACAAGGAGAATGGGTTAGCTCTCGTCACCAGCGTATTAAATGTACTTTGGGGCACAGGCCTTCCCTATGAGTGGAATTGAATCTAATAGGGTGAATGGGTCACCATTCACTAGGACCCACTGCCTTCCGGAACACGGAGGAGGTCGAGATAACAAATTGGTCACACATCCTATGATTGGTCTGGCCTGTATAAAGTTTACGGCGAGATGGAAAATTTATTTCGTTTTATCTTTATCATTCATATGCAGCCTTTAAAGTATAAACTAGTCACGATTGATTTGTTGGTTGATTTATCGCGTTTATAATTTATCGTTTAATATAAATGCCGCTATTATTAGTAGTTGAAATTCGTGAGAACAGTAATTGCTGAAAATTTACGGCGTTGTTTAACCGCCCACGTGATATAGAATCAACAATAGTAATTTGATATTCAAACCGTAAATTCAAATAAGCACCGCATCTCATTGTTTTCTCATTATCTATAATAGTTGAGAAACAGATGATATTTCATTGGGTAAATTAAACATTGGAATATTCTCCTTTTTTAGTTTTATCCTTGGAATAGTTTCATAGTTGTTGCGAATGATTTAGTATCATCACAAAGTTTCTAAGTTTATTCTTATATTAAATTATGTTATTAGCTTTCCGCCAGTGGTTACGTTCGCTTGAAAAAAGCTTCCTTTTGAATCACCCTACCTATGAAAAAAAAACCGCATCAAAGCCGTTGCGTAGTTTTAAAGATTTAAGCATACATACGGATATAGGGACAGAAAAAGCGACTTTGTTTTATACTATGTAGTGATATGACTAGTTTCTGCACGCGATTTCCTCGTGGTATCAGTTTGAGGAAAATAACCAAATCTGGAAAAGTATCCCTAAAATGAAATACTGAAATAATTTCAAAAAATGAACTTACAATTTTTATTAGAAAGAGGAAAGATTTGATTGTTTGTTAAGTTATCTGTACATTTGTTTGCATCAAATATGCTCATAAAGTACTGGACTGATTTTGAAAATTCTTTCACCCACAGGAAGCGATATTATACTCAGGCGACATAAGCTATAATTTAGCGGGTGAAAATGCGAGAAACAGCTAACTAGAATATATACGTATAATATATATACACGTATAATAAATAAATGTACTGAAAATACCAGTTACAATTGAGAGAGCAGCTTGTATGTCATTTTAAACATTAGGTTTTTTTTTTATTATTATTGAAATTTAAACTTTATAATATTTATAATAATCTTTGCATTAATGTATTAAATGTCTTTTCTTGTCGTACTGCATTATTTATTGATCAAAGTTTAGTTATAATACTTTCCATAGCTTACTTGAATTCAAAAGCTCAGGTGCAACTTTACTGTCGACGAGTTGCATACAATAAAATTGGCTATCACCACCCAGCCACAGGTTAGTTCACCGCACAATAACTTTACAAGTGCTACAAATAACCATTCACATTACCACATGAATTCTCAGCAGCTCGGGGTTCACGGAATAGAATTGGCTTAGGATGTGTTCAAACTATGGAATTTCCGACTATTCTCTTTATAATTTTAACATCAAATGCTCAATTGATTTGACAACTTCTATTAGTCGAGTGGTTCACACTTCGCTTTCAAAATGTTTGTATCTTTGAAGTGTGGGATTAGATTCCCGATGAGAAACTATTATATTTTGTATCGATTCTTAATGTTGTGCAAACTTCCTTATTCCAAATTTTAGCTTTTTAATTTGGGTTCAGTTCTGACGAATGTATACTATGTTGTCAAATACTTATTTATACTAAAATATATTCTGACCAATCACATGGTATTATTCTTTGAGCGCAAATATGACTCCATTTTTGATTGGCAGTGACATGACAGAACAATAAATCTAGCTAAGCAATAACTCGCTACCGACATTTGTGTTGATACTAACTTGAACTGTACTCAGATGATTAACTTTTTCCGTCATATAATATATAGCCAACAGCATGTCAACTTATACAGAACTGTCAATTTCTATTCGACTTTAAAATTAATAGGAACGTACTGTTGTATAATAAAGCTTACTGTTTTTTATTGCTGGAGTGCTTTAAACCGTAATTGATGTTGGACTAAATTACCTTTTACATCCTTAGTGAGCAATCAACGCGGGCTCTTATAGAGAAGTATTTGTATTTTTACCACTCTAGTAGTCAAATATTGTGGGTCTTAGCACATTATAAGGTACCTAAATATTCAAAATATACTAAGAAAAAGTGACATTTCGATAGTCACCTGAGGTTGTAACTCTGTAAACGAACTTACACACTTCACCATGCTGTCTCCTACTCTAACAGTTTTATTAATAAACAAGGTTTAGCGTTGGAGTAAATTAAGGCTGAGACTGCACTATTATTAGTCAAAATTCATGTTATTAAACAGAAACTTAGCAAAGGTTAAACTAACACGA
Source organism: Diatraea saccharalis (assembly GCA_918026875.4). NCBI lineage: Eukaryota > Metazoa > Arthropoda > Insecta > Lepidoptera > Crambidae > Diatraea > Diatraea saccharalis. The sequence goes on from OU893337.1 coordinate 13,451,204, forward strand.
GGTTCGACGGGAGAAATATTTACTCCTAGAAGACAAGTAGGTTTGCTTATTCTCTGTATAATATGAATTTGGACCAATACTAAATTTGCAATTTTAGCGTAAATGTCGCTATTTTACGCCAGCGCCATCATACTTACGATATTAGGCTATTGCAGAGACTTGCTTTGAGATTTCATTGAACCTTGGCAACTATCATCAGTTTGTCGGGTTTGCTGCCACTAGCAGGATATGGGATTCTTCCTATCTGCGTGAGGTTAATTGCTGCGGGTTTTACCAGGAAGGCCTTTCACATGGCGACGCTGAAAATCACAGTTGTTGTTTGTGCCGCGCGCGCGCACCACCCTGATGATGCATGCGCCTTTGACGCGGGCATACCGCACTCTTAACCTTATGGCTGATCGAATATTTGTTTGTTCACTGAATGAATTCACAAAGACCGCGTTGTTTATTATTTGTTATATACCTCAGTGATTTTAATGTGAAATCATCTAATTATATTTGATCAATTTTGCATTCGCGATGCTATACTGTTTTTTTTTACCATTAAGATTATATTATATTCATTTTAATGTAATTTTGTTATTATAACTTTTAATGCCTTAATTATTATATATGACAATCACTTATTTTTTTATTTTTATATATTATTTATGAATATTTATTGACTATTAATTTAATGATGTTTTAATATTAATTTGTGATTTATATGTTAAATAATACAATTGATTAATTTTACTTTCACTATCGCATTGGGCTACACCTGTACTGATAGTTATAAGTTGTAAAATAAAAATAAAAGTAAATCATGATATTATTATTTTGTATCTTCTTCTATCTAGTTAGGATATTACAGTATATATACGCCCTAGGTGGGCCGTCGGTTAGCATATCATAGGCGATAGTTTGTCCAGGTTACAATGAAATCTTGATCTAACCCTATGCGACATGATCGTTGATGGACAAGTCAATGTATCCCCCTCTTCCATTGTGTTTATGTTCCACCGAGGATATATTTTCGTCTTTGCTGTTATGGCAAAGTAGCACATTTGTAATTTGTATCATTTACGCATAGCGGAAAACCTGAATATGTTATTTTTTATTCATAAAAAAAATAGATAATGAACAAATTTTATTTGTTTACATAGTATGATAAAGTCCTCTTAGGTATCCCGACGAGTTATTTATAAAATTTTATTATGACAACTTGTTTCTTTTATTTTAGTTTGACTTTGGCAATCGCGCTTTTTATTTTTTTTTCCTAGTGACCAGCAAATGTACAGACACAGAATATATTTTTGGAATGTATTCATCAAGACCTTTAATTGAATCCTTATATTTTTATAATGAAAGAAAAATATTTTTTCATTTTTTCCGTTAAGTCTTTCAGAAACTATGGTCGAATAAAGAATAAACCCTAAACACAATACACTCGTTTTTTTGGGTCGTAGTATAATAACAACATGAGTTATTCTTTAATTAATAGAAAATAGTGATGGGGTCGGAATATGCATCCGTTCTTCTAGGTTATATCTTCGCTATCCTTATCTAATCGAGATTTATATTGTATACTGTTTTTCTTATGCTGTGTAATTCGTAACTTGTTTTGTGTAGTGTGTAGTATAGTATATAATTATTATTTATATTCAACATCTCTCATTTCTCAATAAATGATGTTATCGGGAAATAAGAGATGAAGTTATACTTTAAGTCTTAATGCATATGTTCGAAAAAGCGTCATTGTAACAGTTAGAAGACTCAGGTTGCGTGGGCGCTTGCTGTTTATATTGTTTACGATATTGTGTAATACATGTGTGTCTATGGTAAAACTAATGAACCAGGTAAATATGTCTTAACCACGCGTAGAATGTGGCAATAATTCAAAACAATCTCAATGAAGAATGTTCATGATTTCTTTAACAGCTTCTGCATGTGACTTTTTTCTCATTATAACACTAACAGCGCTACTTATAAACGTGGTATAAAATGTTATACCGAGAATTAGTGCAGAATACGCAAAATGTCAACTTATAAACTCGGTGTAACTTATGCTTAGCATAACCTGGATGTAACGTTCTAACAAAACTTATTCCACCGATATTCCGCCCGTCACCCTAGTATAACTTTGGTGTAGCAACGGATTTGTCAAATGACATTTTGATATTGTTGATGCTTTATTGATATTTACCAAATATTTACCGTATTAGATAATTTTTAATAATATTGAAACGTGTATTTATTGAAATATGGCGTTTAGACAATACAAAAAGTGGAAGAAATTAATAATTTGATCAATCGATCGCAAATGTTTAGGACAAGAAGAAAATCTAAAATATTTAGAACTAGAAACGATACCTTCCTTTTATACAATGACGACGAATTTCGTATAAAATATCGTTTTTCCAAAGACGGCGTCTTATTGTTAGAACGTTTATTTGGAAGTGAGCTATATTGCAGATACTGATAACGCTGAGATACTACTTTTACTTGCCATTTTGATATTAAATTCAAATTTAAATTATTTATATTAGTTTATAATTGAATAAATAATTTACAATAACTTGCACAAAATCACCCGCGTCTTGTTCAAGGAATAACCACATGTAACATCTATCAACCAAACGTTAAACTTGCGTTAAACTCAGTGATATTTGACACTTCAACAGACAAAATACTTTCTTTTTTTCGTTTTTGTCTATAAAATGCGGCGTTGCCGCTACGTGCATCGAACATAAGGGTGGAATACTTACGCCAAAGATATACCAAGTTTATAAGTCAAAAGATATTCTTCCGTTATTATGAGCATATACCGAGTATAACTATTCTTGGTATAACGATTGAATAACCATAGTTTAATGAATTTTTATACCTGTTTTAGCGCGCCAACGGATAAAGAAAAACAAATGCCGTTAGACAGAGAAAGAAATATACGCATTTTTGACGTCATAATCTAGCAAACTGCAATCGTTGCACGTGATTGACAAGAGCAGAATGTGATCTCACCCCAAGCCCTAATATTGAGGTTTAAATTGGTCTTATTAGTAAAAAAAATCAAACTTATTATTGAATAAAAACGGTTTGTTGTTTTTATTGTTATTAATATATATTTATGCCTGACAAAAATATTTCCGTAGCTTTACTGTTAGCAGTCAGTAACCAAAGTTATTGCAAGTTTAAACCTTCTATTTTTATAATGTTGTGGCATGCCTACCCATCAAGCCCACTTATTTTTTTTATTTATTTCAAATAAATTGTTTTCTCGTAGTATGTTAAGCTTTTAAGTGTCTTGTCTTACGTCGATCTTTATACGTGCTAATGCGTATAAAATTTCTTTATCTAAATATTCAGAGGCCCACGCGTCGACACCGACCATCTTTCACTTATCGGTGAAATTTGGTGAAAGCATCTTTTTTATTATTGTGTTACTGTTTCTTTATTGTGACGATAACAAATCTGTACTGCCATTGAAATTATATTGTTTTGAATTTGAAGACTGTTTGGTAACGTGTAGTTTTCTATTCAACTGTGGAAATATCTTAATTCGATGCATGGTTAATGCGAGCACCAGACATATCTTTAAAGTTTGAAAAAACATTTACAAAACATTTTAGTGAATTTTTACGACTTTGATGTACGCCTTAAAACTAACACGTGATGGCAAAGTACAAATGTGTATTTAAAATTTTGCACACATTCGCTAATGCCCGTGCCACACTTGCTACCTTTGTAGGTAGTACCGGCAGTTTACTTTTTCATAATAATAATCTTATTATGAAAAAGCAATTAGATTTTCAAATAGTCACTAGAAAATAACATATTTATTACATAATACTAGGTATGATTGATTATTAGATTTAAAGTATCGATGAAATTATACAATGATTTATAATTTGTCAAGTATCAAACCATAGTGTATACTACATATGCAGTATAACAATAGTTAACTAGAAAAATAGTCTTTACCATACATAACACCTTCAATATTAATAAATGTCAATGTTATTTATCTGTTAAAGAGTTCGATCGATGGCGCAGTGATTGATGTGCTCGATCTGCAAATGCAGGATAGGTGACCACATACTTATGTACAGCAACTTGACTTATCCATACGTCAGAAAGCAATTTGAGTCTTGATCCTTGATACACAATCCGCACTGGGGTTTGTTTTTCCCTATGTACTCTTTCCCATGATTCTATCTATAGGTTAGGAATACGCTCCAGCAATTGAAAGATGATAATTTATTATATTTTATCAATTTTGCATTCACAATGCTATACTGAAAAATATTTTTAATGAAAAATTCTTAAACAATTCAATTACCCCAGGTACTCTGTTATGGAACTCGAACCCACGAACTTTCGCGATACGGAAAATTAAGTTATTTGATGAACATTTATCAAGTAATTTGTACAATAAAAGGAATATGAGAATTTTGATTAGAAATAATACTCTACAATTGGAATATGTGAATATAATTGCTCGAGAATTGACATTTTCCACTCCTTTATTTTTACTTTTACAGTTTGACCAGAAAATATTTTTGTTAGTTATATTCAACTGTAACCGTCATGTTATTATATTTTTATTCTAAAGTATTGTTATGATTGCAAGAGTTGGCATACTGGCCTAATGCTTATCTATTCTGCCTGTGGTCGATAAGTGATGAACCGATTCAACTGTCTGCAATTTGGAGACATCGTTTATTATTTTAATAACTTCACACTCTGACAGGTAACCGATTGCAATGATTAAGTATTAGTTTTGTTTAGATTTATAGAAAAATAATAGTTTAATGATTAAACTATGACTCGTTTAAAGATAAAACCTATGTTCATTTTTGATAAGTTCTATGAAGTAGATACTTTTTAAATAGTTTCTTAATAATGTGTTAATTTATTATTACTTCATCATTATCATCCACCTGGTAGAATTCGGTATCTCCATATGCTCAAGCAGTGGGCCTGGGGATAATAATACGCTGATGATAATGATATAATATTTCACAATGTTATTATTTTAACGACGAGCCAATTGAATAATTTTGAGCCGACGATCAAAATTATTCAATAGATTTAGTTTATGAATTCTAGAAAAATATTCTTAATGAAAAATGGTTAAAAAATCCATTTACTCCATGGCAATTTGGATGAATATTTTTCACTATAATATTGGGAATGCAAAATTGATCAAATATGATAATTAGAACAAATCTTCACCTTAATCGAAAGCTTTAAATATTTGTATAAATATTTCGGCTATTTGGGTGAATTGCTTGAAAATTGTTGAAAGTAGAAGCCAAAAAGTAACAAGTGCTTGAAAAATCCGTCTGGTCTTGGGTAACGCAGTACTTAGAGCAGTCGCCCGGATTGCGAAAGGGGTTCGGGTCCCATCTCAGAGTGCCTGGGACGAAGTGGATTTTAAAACATTTCTAATTAAGAATATTTTTAGTATAGCATTGTGAATGCAAAATTAATCAAATATAATAAATTCTAGAAAGGTCTGAAAAAGTTTCGCTAGGTTAATTTGAATTAATTAGACCAATTGAAGTACGTAACTCAAAAACATTAATCGACTACCAAAGAACTTCATAGATATGTTAAGTGCCTTTCTAAAGAGATTTTATTATTCCATTCCTTTTTGTAGATGAAAATATTTTATGTAATCTACAAAAATAATCGATAAATCGGTAGATACTTTACGAATTTAGAAACCATGGCATTTCGCCCGTTGTCATATATTTTTTTAATAGGTATCCATGACTGCTGTATACTGCATGCTAGAATAATATGAGATATGAAATAATCAATGATTGAACGAAACAATAATGACTTAAAAATAAAATGATAACGTTTCAACGTAAACTCAATAGCGTAGTCATTGTACCATCTGCGAGTGTTCCAGGCATGCTATGTTACGTCCTGAATAGCTCCCCGAATGCGGCCAATGACTAATGACTAACGACGACTAATAACAATTGAAATATAAAGTAAAACTAAAATACCTATTCTTGATTATATTCAATAATTTTATGGTGCTATTGTGTGCGTAATAGGCGTCACAACTAAATCACAACAAAACGGCTATTCCCATTCAGACCAGATTCCTTGAATAGAATCTATTATGCAGTATTATATTGTCTTTGACTTTATAAGACTTCATCTATGCATTATCATTATAGTAGAAAAACGTGTTAAGAATATATAGTTCCCAATTTACTATTAGAACTTACTATTAAAAGTATTAAGTAAGTACTATTATTAGTTATTTTTCCAGAGCTTAAAAAATATAGTAAAATTATTCCTTTACATAAATCAGATAGTACATCTGACCCCATTAACTTTAGACCTATATATCCGTAATTCATACCTTTAGTAAGATTTTTGAATAAAGTCATGCTTGGACAAATGCTAACATACTTTACAAGAATAACCTTATGGATCGACAATAATTTGGTCTTACAAGGTTCGCTCAACAACCAAAGCCGATGTCTAATTAATACAAGAAATTGCTGTTGCCTGGGAGGATTCATATGAATCGCTAAGTGTTTTCTGTGACCTATCTAAGGCATTTCATTGTGTTATTCATGAAAAATTGATTAGGAAACTTATTTATTATGGATATAGAGAAAACTCATTGGATTTTATAATTTCATATTTGACTGAAAGAGTGCAGAGTGTTGATATTAATTTCAAAAGATCCCCTGGATCAAAAGTTAAGATAGGTGTTCCGCAGGGTTCAATACTTGAGTCCTTTTTTGATTTTAATCAATATAAATGACTAGCCTTATTTCGTAAGGGATAATCAAGAAATAGTTTTATTTGCAGATGACATTTCACTCTTTTTTAAAAACCGGCTTAGAAGAGTGCTAAAGTAGTAAATTGTTTTAATGTGAACAATTTCGCCTCCTTAATGAAAGAGAAAGAAAATGCCTAAAATTTATATTGCTTAATGTTTAACAAATAGATATAAATGTGAATCTAAAAGATACATGAAAACAAAGAACTTGTGGATACCACAGTATATTAAGGGATAACACTAGATTCTAAACTTCATTGGGCCAATATATTGATAAATTGTCGAATATCGTAATGAAGATGCGTAGGTTGACTGATATAAATATGTACTGCTAAATTAGTGAACTTCAGTAACATTCATTGTATAATGTCGTACAGAATCTTGACGTGGGAAAATGCTGCAAACATACAAACGATTTTTTTGCTTCATAAAATAGCTATAAGATCAATTTATAACCTTAGGATTACTCTTTAAGTAAAAATTTTAAAGAAATGGACATAATGACTGTTGACTCTCAATACACATACGAGAACTTAACGTACGTTCGGAAAAATATTAGTTTTCTATAAAAAGTGATACACACAAGTATAATTAATTAATATGTCTTTGTGTGCTCTTCTACAATAAGGTTGCAAAATACAACAATTAGATAGTACGCATTCTAAATCTACTATTAAATAAATACTTATTATAAGGTATGATTATTATAAATAACACATAAGAATGCTTGGACTTAAAATGATCCAGCAACTGGTTAGGTCATTTCTTCTAAGCTCATAATATCTCAAAATTATCTTGTTGCCATTATCAAATTATTATGTTATCATTATAAGATAATAGTTTTTTCTCTATTTATAATATATTGATCTGGTAATGACATCGTTTTGTGAATGTCGTAACTCCAATACTATGTCGGTACTGCCAATTAAGAAGTAAAAGAAAACAATTATGATGCGATTTTTTGCACTAATCATATAAAACTTGGTATTTTCATAAAGCAGAGGTCACCGATTAGAGCACAGGTAGGAATTCCGACCCCTTAAATGGTACCCTGTCAGATATTGATAACATTTCTTTTAACTTTCTTTTTGCAGTTATTAAAAAGTACAAAGAAAAGTTATTGTTATTAAAAATCTGTGATATCATTACAGATATACCTTCGTATACGAGGGTCAAACTGAAAGTTCTTAGAAAATCAAAAACTGATTACATTAGCCAGTTATTAGTTTTATTATATCTTTTCAAAATATTGTCCATTCACGTCAATACACCGCTGCATGCGATGGAACCACTGGGAAAAGCACTTTGCCCACTCGTCCTTAGGGGTCTCTTCAATGGCATCGCGATACGCAGCCACCGCTTCTTCAGCATTCATAAACCGCTTTCCTTTAAGTTTTTCTTTAATTTTTGGAAATAAATAAAAATCACAAGGCGCGAGGTCGGGGCTATACGGCGGGTGACCCAGTAATTCAACGTTTGATGTCGCCAAATAGTCGATCGTTCGCTTGGCGGTGTGCGACGAGGCGTTGTCGTGGTGAAGGAGGATCCTACTGCGAGGTCGTTTCTCTCGAACTTTTTCCAAGACAAGTGGCAAACAATTGGTAGTGTACCATTCTGCAGAAACTGTTTTTTGATCCTCTAACACAATTGTTGCAAAATGACCTATCCTTCCAAAGAACGAGGCCACCATTTTTTTTCCCGCACTTCGATCTCTCTTCACTTTAGTTGGCAACTCCTCGAAAGGAAACACCCACTGAGCAGATTGTCTTTTGGTTTTAGGATCATAACAGTAAATCCAGCTTTCGTCACCTGTTAGTATGTCGAACACAGCATTTGAGTCACCTCCGTTAAATCTTTCAATCATTTTACGACACCAATCCACACGATGGAGTTTTTGAGCCTCAGTCAAATTATGAGGTATCCACCGGGCGCAAAGCTTCCTGACCGCTAAATGTTCGTGGAGGATTTTGTGCACTTGACTCATACCGATGCCTAAGCTTGTCCGAATCTGTTGATAGGTCACTCTTTTGTCAGTCTCTATCATACGCCGCACAACACAGATGTTATCTTCAGTCGTCGCCGTAGAAGGCCGTCCCTCACGTAAATCATCAGTGAGATTAGTGCGACCACGTTTAAACCAGTTGTAAACAGTCGCACGAGATGGGGCTTCATCGTGAAAGGCCAATCGTAGTCTATCATAACTTTCTTGTTGACTTAAATGACATCGAAAGTCATAAAAAATCATTGCACGAAAATTTTCTCGTGTTAAATTCATGATGACGTGACACAGACAATTTTCAATTTGCCGCCAAATCGTAAAACAAATGACAAATGAATGAAATATATACTCAGTAATATTGGCAAAGAGTTATATTTTCAAATTTTAGAATTATTTTTTTATTATATTGTTTATAAGTGGCCAGTTCTAAGAACTTTCAGTTTGACCCTCGTAACATTATACTGAGCAACATAAATGGCTTCATAGAAAAGTAATGTTTTAACAAATACAAGATGTGGTTAATTTAATAATAATTTATGAAAATACACTAAAGCATTACTTAAAAATTAATACACACTTGCCTCACTCTTATTAAATGCAATTTATATGTATGATTTGGTTTATATAGAAAGGTATAACAATTTTCCGTCATTAAATGGACGACTATATGCAACGCTCATTGCACTTTAAAAGCGAAGTGAAATTAATCAATTGTTTTTTTTATGATCAGCTGAAATTTTATGGTGTAAATTATGTCAACATGAGTGCGTTTTAGTTTATTATGAAATTTACTTATACCTTCCAAATATATCAATGTTGTAAATAAAAATATTTATTTAATTAAACTTATTTTTTTATAACGGTTTGATCGCGTGTATTTTATAAACATATTTCTTTTTCAGATGTTAGCTTACTTTTAGATGTTACGTGATTAAAAAACTGAGATATTGGTCTTTTAATTATTTAAAGCATATTAACCTTCATTGCAATAAAAAAATAGCAAAATAAATGTGTTAAATAAATATTGTCTGAAATGTCTGAAAAATGTGATATATTTTTCAAAAAAATACGAAATAAAAGAGTTTTTTTTAAAGTAGTATGCCTTAAAGACCTTCGAAACAAATATTATTTATATCTTACATATTTCGCTAAATGTGTAGGCATTAATTAACCTAAGTATTAAAGGTCCACATATTATACGGAGTTATACCCAAGCTTGTATCTAATTAAAGTGTTTTTTATTCAACGTCTTTTTTTTTACAATCGATAGGTCGTGTGATTGTAAACAAGTTCCAAAAGAAACTGTTACAATCAATTTAAATGGTTAATTAACGAACGCTCTCGACATTAGAGACTTCGATCAATCAGTTTTAATTAAATTACGCCGCCAACTTCGAGGGCGCATCGAGTTTTGTTCGTCTTGTAAACGTTCAAAATTAACAACCGCTACTGTTTTATAAAATATGCATTCACTAAAATGTTACGCACCGCTGCCTTGGGCGAAGTTTTTTTCGACAAACCGAATCAGATAGTATCGTATCGTGGACCCATCACAAATAACGTACAACAATTTATGTTTTAAAAGGCACGTAAACGGAATTTTTATATAAATCTGTCCAGTATCTCGGAATGATCTTATGAAGAAGCATTGTTAAGCTTTAATTAAAAGGCAATCAAACGATATGTTTAAATTAAACCAATTAAAAAACACTGCTTTTAGTTATACAAAACAGATCATCGCTATTTATTAATGGTATTTAAAATGCTATTCACATAATATTTATCTACATTTTACTATGTGACCTGCTTCGCAGCCGGAGGAGGTTCAGTGTCATGTAAAATTTCTTCATTTCTATCTTATAGAAAATTTGGGTTGGTAACTGTTAAAGCTGTCTTGATTTTTTAAAGCCGTAGGTATATATAGGTATATTTTAATAATAACGAACTAATATTTTTAAAAGTTACTGTAGCTCGGTGGCGTAGTGGATTAGCGCCGCTGTCCGTAATCGTAGTCGTTAAGCAACTTTCGCAAGGGTCGGTCACGGGATGGGTGACCAAAAAATTATTATCTCGAGCTACTCCGTGCTTCGGAAGGCACGTTAAGCCGTCGGTCCCGGCTGCATTTGCAGTCGTTAATACCCTCCAATTCGCATTGGGCCAGCGTGGAGGGTCATGGCCCATCCTCTTAAACCATCCATAAGGAAGACCTGAGCCCCTGCAGTGGGGACGCAAAAGGGCTGATGATGATGATGATGATTTTCAAAATATAGAAATAAATTTAAAACAAGGGTTTGGTGTTTTAATAGCTTATTTCGTAAAGTATTATTCATTGCTTATTTTCTTCATCTTCATAATCCTTCTTACGCCCCCTGCAGGGGCTCACGCCATCCTTATTGTTGGTTAAGGAGGATGGGCTATAGACTTCCATACAGGCCCATTGCGGATTGGAGAGTATTAACAACTGCAAATGCACCCGGTCATGCCTTCTTTTTTTTTATTTATTTATTTATTAAGATGTACAAAACAGGTGACAACCGGGTGAAAATACAAATTAAAAGTATGTTTTACAGTTATCAAGGTTGCGACCCTTCACATGTACATACTGCAAACACAAATTAAACAAAAACATACATTTATATACTTAAATAACTGTAATAGTTATTTAAGTATATAAATGTATGTTTTTGTTCTTTATAATTATAATTTTGAATTTTGAATAACATCGCTAAGTCACTAAATATTAATTTAAAAAAAAAGTAAAAAATTACACCAATGCGTTAAAAAGTTTTCTCCTAAAAGTTAATGTATTACAGTTGAAAATATCAATATCCGATCCATTACCAATGAGTTCATTATATCGGCGGCACATTCTAGATATAGGGTTATAGTAAGAACTATTATTAAGATACACATTAAGTGTAAACATTTTAGGTCTTCTTGTGCGATAATTAGTGTTAAAATTAATTTGAGACAATAAATTAGAGGACTCAATTTTAAAGTTTACAATTTTATATAATGTCATTAAATCTAGGACCCCTCTCCTAATTGCCAACGATTGCAAATTAAATCTTTTCAATCTTTCTTCATATGAACAGTAGGTGCGTAGTAGGTTAAATTTATAACATAAGAACCTAATAAAACGCTTCTAAACGAACGTATTCGTTCGAGATTGTTAACGTGAACTAGATAATTAGGCGACCAAATTACCGAATTATACTCCAATATACTGCGAACAAGAGCAAAATAAATCGTCAAAACAGAAGAAATGTTTTTAAATGATCTCGCATTTCTGCATATAAAACCTAGCATTTGAGAAGACTTATTGAAAATATAGTCATAGTGGTTACGATGTGACAATTTACAATCAAATAACACTAGAAGATCTTTGACTTCTGATTTACGAGCCAAGATATGATTGTCCAAAGTGTAATCAAAGTGTATAGAATTATTTTTTTGGGTGAAAGATATTACGAAGCATTTGCTTATATTAAGAGACACTTCATTTGCCTGACACCATTTAAGTATAGAATTCAAGTCAGTTTGAAGTTTCACCACGTCGTCTACACAAGATATGGTAGTATATACTTTTAAATCGTCGGCGTATAAAAGACATGGACACGATAGTTGGGTAATGAGGTCGTTAATAAAAACTATGAAAAGGAGAGGACCAAGATGTGAACCCTGAGGTACACCAGAAGGGACAATAAATTCCGACGAAAGGTCACCCTTCAACGCAACCAACTGGCTCCTCCTGCTCAAATAACACTTGACCCACCTTAACAAGTTTCCGTGTACACCCAAAATTTCGAGTTTTTGACATAGTAAGAAGTGATTCACTCTATCAAAGGCTTTCGAAAAGTCTGTATAAATAGAGTCCACTTGTCCTCTTTTAGCAAAGGCACTGCATAAATAACTTTTGTATTCTAAAAGATTAGAGGTTGTTGACTTATTTTTTAAAAAGCCATGTTGATTATCATGTAGTAATAACTTAAAGTGGTTATATAGGGCATCGTATACAAAACTCTCAAATAACTTTGAAACACAGGACAAAATACTAATAGGACGATAATTATCACAAATTGACTTATCACCAGACTTGAATACGCGTATAATGTAAGCAATTTTCCAGGGCGCAGGAAATACTTTTGAAGACAATGACTTATTAAATAAGATGCCCAAAGGGGATGATATTGTATTGACACATCGCTTTAGTATTATTGGAGGAACTCCATCCGCACCAGCACCCTAAGACTCATCAAGTTCTTTTATTTTAACTTCTATCTCAGCTTCACTTATGCTTATCGAGCTAATAACCTGATTTAGATTTATATTAGCTATACCAGACTGAACCAAGGTATCTTCGATGGATGTGTCATCACTATAAACAGAGCTGAAATACTGTGCAAAAAGTTCACATATGCCTTTACTGTCAAACGCATTTTGATTTTTATATTTCATAGTAGATGGAAAACCATATGAAGAATTTCTTTTAGCATGAACGAAACTCCAGAAATGTTTAATGTTAACAGTCAGCGAGTCCTCAACCGATTGTACATACCCACGGTAACAGTCTTCGACAAGTCTCTTAGCTCTAGCTCGTAACAGCGAGTAAGTATCATAGTCCCGGGGATTATTATATTTTTTAAACAATTTATGGTACTTCCTTTTTTCCTTTAAGCATCGTTTCAGGCCATTACTAAACCACGGAGGAAATCCATATGTCCTTCTTAACTGTAGGTGTGTGTTTAGTTATTAGTTCCATAATTTTAGAATAAAATACATTTTCATCATCATCAATATGTTCTGAATTGAGAATCAAATTCCAGTCAATTAACTCAATATCGTGATTTAGTGCTTCATAGTTACATTTTTTATAATTCAAACATTTTCTTCTTTTAGTCTGTAAATTTCTAGAAACAGAAAGCACGTTCAAATCAATTAGTAATGCCGGGTGATGTTTGTCTAGACGGCTGACTGGATCGATTTCACGAACAATACAGGTACAAGTAGAGAAAACTAAATCAAGGTATCGATTATTATGGTTCGGGATGGAATTAAATTGATTCAAGTTGCACAAAGTCGCAAATTCAAGCAAGATACTGGACTTTTATCTGATGGAGAAGAAGGAAATAGTGACAACAAATTATCTCGTGAAGACCATTCAATATTGGGTGTGTTAAAATCACCAATTAATATAAACTCATCAGAATGCTGCGCATTAAGGATAATACTTATACAAGAATCATAAAAATCATCTAATAAAACAGATGATATATCGGGAGGGAGGTAACAGAGACATACATTTAAAGTTTACGTAATCCATTATGACTATGCAAAATACTAATCCACAGGTTTTCAGCACTACATTCCCAATCGTAACGACGTACAGCTTGAAATTTCTTTTTAACTCCCAACAATACACCCCCTCCCTCATTTTTTTCAACATTAGTTGTATATCGATCTCTTTGAAAAATATTGTATCGATCATCCAATATTTCGCAATCAAAAACAGAATCATTTAAATTAGTTTCAACTAAGCCAATTACATCAAAATCGTTACTCAATACACTTAAATAAACATCTTTTGTTTTAGACCTTATTCTATTTACATTTTGATAAAAAATATCCATAAAATATAGAGATGAAAGTAAAAAACTGAGTTAAAAAGAACTTTATGTGAATAGAAAAGAAAATAAATTTTAATTGGACAACTATTAAACTTTTATTTTGTTGAGAAACTCCATATTTTTTATATTAATTGCGCTGGAGGAATCATCACGTCTAATAAATATTTTTCCATATCGTACCCAAACATATTTGAATCCCTTTTCTTTACCAAATTTACGAACTTCACTATATAAATTCTTCATGACAGGCGAGAGATGCTCAGACACAAAAAATTTTCTATGTTCACCGTTAATTTCCAAATGAGTAGATCCTAGGGTATTGTTTGGATAAGACTTGTTAAAGCGGTGAACTGCAGAAATAACCTGGTCCCTTTGGTATGTAGAAGAAAGACTTATCAAAATATTACGTGGACGCTTCGACTCTTTATCTATTTTGGCTACTCGGTGACAACAGCGGATGGATGAATCATCAATGGGTATATTAATTACAGTGCATAATTTCTTGAACAACACCAATACATTTTCATCCCTCAACTCAGGTACCGCCTGCAACTCAATATTACAAGACCTCATAGTTTTATCAATAACTGAGATTTGACTCTCTAATTTCTTTATGGATTGCTGCAAAACTATATTATCAGCTTCAAGCTTTTTAATGGTCTTGACTTTTTCTTCCAATTCTGACTTAATCCGTTTTTGCTCATCACATATAAAGTCAGTTGTTAGTGTAAAATCATCCTTAATTTCTTTAATCACTGGGTTCATTTCATTATGAATCATTTCTACCATATCTTGTTTCAGCGACTCACGAAGACTCTGAGAAAAAGTCAACAACGATGAACTGAGCTTTGTTTCCAGTAGGCGACTGATATTTTCTAAAGTTAGTTGGTTTGTTGTACATGCTTCATTAGCTTCAGTTACCTCAATTTGATCACAAGACATGTTCATGGAGTCCTTTTCAAAAGGCACCTGCGATGCTCTTATAGGAGTATTACAATTAGACCTCATACGGAGTATGAGTAGTATGAGTAGTAAGTATGAGTAGTATGAAGTAGGAAGTAGCTCAAGATAATATTTTTTTGGTCACCCATAGCATGAACAACAAAAACGATTGCGGTATTACTACATGGGCTTCAGTTTCTTCATTAATTTGAATTTCGAACAGAATTAGATTGATGCCCTTTCCAATGACAACTGTCGATACGTTTAACATTTTTGAATAAAGCATTTTTAATGGCATTTGAACTTATCACATACCTTTTTGTTCAACTAATATTACATTGCCATTCTGTAAAAAAAATCAGCGCTGTGTTCGGCGTCGAGTTCGAGTCTGTTTTTATTACAGAATAGCAAGGTGATCATTAAATTAATATATAATACAACCCACTCCCGTTATTAACAACCTACGTCTAATCCGTAGCTTACGAATAGTCCAATAAAAGTGCGTGCCACGTTTTTAAAACCAATAAAAGTGTACGGTCAACGTTCATTCGATTTACAACTGAGTGTTTCGAAACTATGGAATTTCTTATTTCGTTTAATCTCGGGGTCCACAACTTAAATCATCATTAATGGCTTGTTCTCAGATTGTTATGTTAATTTCACTGTAGGTGTGTTCTAAGGAAAACGTGGAATGTAATAAGATATAGCAGCTTAAAAGATTACAGCCAAATGTTCAGTCTTATATTGATATTCATGTTTTTTGGGTTAGAGTTAGAAGTCGTAAAGTTATCTAGTTTGAATTAGAATATATACTTTTATTTAAATAAAAAACAGCATATCAAATAGGGAACCGTTTCATTTTTTCGTTTCGTAATAAAGATCCAGGACGGTAATCGGTAATAAAAATAGTGTAATTTAATTCATATATCTAAAACTTATTGATAAATAAATAAATGAAAATACAATTTACAATATTAACTAAAAACAAGAAATACTTTTTTCTCTACAACATAAAAAATACAATTTTTCTGAAAACTGACAACACGTGGGTTCAATCTGGTTTGCATAACTAGGTCCATATACTTGATTCGATCGTTGGACCCTATCCCACTAAAATTTGACACTTATATGGACCGAAACCTTACTGAAACCAAAGAGAATGTAAACACTACAACTGAAACAATACTGAATTGGAATGTTTCACCCGCCAAAATTAACGATTTCAAATAAGTTGAAAACTCCTACTTGATGATCAATAGTTAGCGTTTTGTGTTTTATGTAATTTAATTATTATTATTTAAACTCTTAAGAGGTGCTCTTGATTAATTGGCCCCAATTGCCGAGTGAAATTGAATTAAAAAAACCTCTATCCAACTTCATTATTGTTCATTTTATTTAAATAACGAATAAGATTCACATCGCATTTATGTAAAATCTTTATTTATGTGAATTTTTATTTGAAATAAGAATAACGCAAATACACCTCCATGCATAGAATGACTATTCTACAAAGTTTAAAAAAAAAAATAAACGGCAGAATTGTAATCAAGACTGAGAAAAAAAAATATAATCGAGCATTTGAAATTCTTGTGATGAGTCGGGCCTATAGTACACACATGGTGTTTGGCGCCGTCACAAAAAAAGAGGTCAAACACCCTACATTGCGTCATCTTCACTCAGCTTCGACAAGTTGCTAGGCAGATTTTAACCAACCTTGAAATCAACGCATGTTCTATATTTGAACACATTTTATGCCATGTTGAGTAAAAGATGGACACAAAATTTTAAAATGTATTACAAATTCGCGCCTTTTTTTCTTTAGAGATGTGTAGTTGACTGCTTGATTGTTAAATCAAGTGAGTGAGGCGAACAAAATCTGTCAAAAAAAAAATCGGATTGTATATTTATTATCGATTTTTTTTTCATTAGTCACCCGCTGACATGACATTTACTGTCATTGTCTGTTTGTCAATATCTGTTTGGACCGCTTTGTGACCATCATGAAGTATCTCTAAGATGGGTAGTTAAAGTATTGAACTACCCATTTTCGGGACACACAATCTTCCGTACCAGAGGACATTTCCGTCTTCGTATGATAGTTCATTTCTTTTTTCAAAGTAAGTGTGAAATTCATTATGTAATAAGCTTTTTGTGGGCCAATATGACGTTATATAGGTTTCTACTGTGATTCAAATTTGATCCTTAAGGGTTCAAAATCAAAAATCAAAATGTATTTATTCAGTTTAGACTTTAACAGAGCACTTGTGAAAGTCGAAAACTACGCCATTGGTTCGCAAAACTACGGCGGGTGACCTTGTACTGAGAAGAACCGGCAAGAAACTCAGCAAGGGCTGTTTTTTTTCTCCCTGTTTTATTTCACACAGAGAAGTCTTATTGAAAAGTGACTTTCCATTTTAATCAAATTTAATCAAAATAAATGGTAATTTAATCAAGTTTGATGGTTCGTTTTCTAAGTGTTTGATGGTAATTTAGACTAAGGTGAAACTGGTGAAATTAGGTTAAGCCAGCTTATTCTTCAATTGTTGAATTAGTTTCAGGAAGGGGTAAGCCGTGAAAATGAATCTGCTGGTATATTTTCTTTGGCAACGTGGTATTATAATTGAGTAGTTGTAACTGTTTAAGATCATAGACCACCGTAAAATTGGTTGTTGGCATTCTTTCAAGTGGTTTATGATCGTCAAGTAATCTAAATCTTCATCTGTAGACATAGTGATAAGAAACTTGATAACATCATAAATGATGTCCAAAGCTTCTTTGCCGCTATTCGAGTGGCGTTGTTCAGTGTCTATCAAGTTCTTGGTGCAAAAGGTTTGTCAGATGGATCGCTTCAGTGTATGCTACAACTTGCTAACATTTTTTTAAATATTGTGATCCTATTTCGTGCCATGGTATTTTTCCGATCACATAATGTATCGCATAATATTTCTGCGCTTATCTCATTTAGTTTGGTTGGAATCATGATTTTGGTGACCATATATTTTGCAGGGTTCACAGGAAAATATTGCTACTATTTTGACTTAGCACTTCAAGTTCGTCTGTTACGTGTCTTATTTTAAAATGTTCAATTCTGGTTTTGTCGGTTGTGATGCAAACCTTAGCAAAATGATTTTTTTTTCTACAAGCTTTGCAGATTTGACCTCTAGCTGGTCAATTGTCCCTGCGACGGGGTCCTTGTGCACAGAATATGCATGTTTTGAAATTTGATTTTTGGTAAGATTTATTGTTATATGAAGGTTTATAATTTTGTTCTCTTTGAATAATTTTATTTATCATTGGATGTGTGTTCAATGGATTATGTTGAGTTAGCTTTGTACTAATGCTTGTTCTAGTTTCATCGCGATCCCGACTACATCTGTAAATAGGCTCTTGTTGCCATTGAAGATTTTTGATTTCAATCACAAATTGATTACTTAGGCGCTAATCTAGATTGTTTCCGAATTTACAGTATACAGCCAGGGACCAAAAGTATAGTACACTTTTTAAATTGTTAACCAATTCTAAGAATGTTTTCGTTATTACATCGGTTGGTTTAAAATAGTCAATAAGTACATTGAAGGCAGTTGGGTCGATTCTTGAAAGTAAAATGTTCTTATGTTTTTATTCATTTTCCATGCCATGTAAGGAGCGTCCAATGTTGAAACGTTGAATATAGTAGACCCACACTTCTACACAAGGGTTAAAATTGACAAAAGAGAATTTTTCGGTCGATATCTCATCGCTAAACAATATTGTATAAATATAACATTAAAACAATGTATTGCAAAACAATGGTGTCTATTTATAATGACGTAACTATAGTTATGTAATGACAATGAGTATACATTCATAAAAGACACAATGACATAAATGACCATGATGTATATCATCATCATCATAACCAGCCCTTTTACGTCCCCACTGCAGGGGCTCAGGCCTTCCTTATGAATGGTTAAGGAGGATGAGCCATGACCCTCCACGCTGGCCCACTACGGATTGGAGGGTTTTAACGACTGCAAAATGCAGCCGGGACCAACGGCTTAACGTGCCTTCCGAAGCACGGAGTAGCTCGAGATAATATTTTTTTTGTCACCCATCCCGTGACCAACCCTTGCGAAAGTTGCTTAACGACTATCCACTACGCCACCGAGCTACTGAAGTAAATATAGAACATTAAATCATTTTTTGTTTATTTTATATTATAAAAACAAAGTCAGCTTTCTAATCAAAGCCTCAATTATTAGTTAAGCACACTCACGAAAGCCATTCAGGTGGCAAAAGCTCGGAATCATTCAATGGACTCCAAGTTATCCAACGAGTAATTGGTGATTTCCAACAAAAAACCGGCATCTCTATATGGTACTGGTTCGAACCGGGACTCCGGATCTACCAGTATATCGGTATTGAGCGTCGTACATTCTGCACATCAGGGGTTATTAAAGCTGCTTGTTAAGTCTGATAGGGTGGTATGTAATAGCCCAGTTGAGCGACAAGCCGTTTGAATTTTAGGGCATAAACAGACTGCATTGTACGATTACTTGCTAGGTACACAATATCAATTCTGCTTCTAATGTATTGATCTGTGAATGGCGTTTTAATAAGATCTCACTTTTGCTTCAGTTGCTCAAATTCCAAAGTAAATGACTAAACACTTGTGTTATGGAGTATTTAAAATAACGAAGATACAACAACATTAACAGAATCATAATTTTGATTTTATTCAAACTGCAACTAAAACTGCACGTAGATTGTGGAGTATGTTTGTAATCGTAATGCAGTTAATAGTGTTTATGTTATTTGCATCTAAACTGCTTAATCTCTATGCAGTTTCTATACGTATATGAAACTTTTATTAGGTAGACTGCATAGTAGATATGCGTTTTCTTTGTGTATGTTTAATTGGTTTATGAGTAAATAACTAATTTAGCGAATGGTGTGCAGTTCGAATGTTATCCATCTGTTTTAAACCTTACTGGTTTGCGAGGAATATGCGTAAAAAATAAAGCTCGCGATGTGTGTCCCGTGGCATAAAAAGGAACCGGTACATCACTGGCAGCCGGCAACGCTTAATACAGAGGGTTGTGGCTTTTTAAAGAGAATGCTACAAATGTCGAGATGTACTCGATTTTGTACAGGATGTGTCAAAAAAGTGTAGATGTTATTCTTTTGGAGATTTTATTATCGGCTTCGTTACATTGACTTATTGGTAGTTATAAAAATATATTATGAAATAAATATAACTTATTATGAAAACAATAAGTATGTAATATTTCCTTTCAAAGCAGAATTAACTTTCGATTCATAATCTTGTGGATTATAAGAACTAAAACGCGGGCAGACAATCACGTGATGTCACATTTAAAAAAACTAAACGTCAGTGTTTTTGTTAAGATTGAAATAAAAAAAAGTGTTTCATAGCTTGTAATTTTTCTGCAAAATAGATAAAATAACTATACTATGATTAAAGTTTACTATGCGTTCAATTTAAGACAGTAAAAAGGTTTCATTATTATTTCACTGAAGTATAAACTAATGTCGGTAAACAGATCAAGAACTGGCACGACCAGATTCTTTTCTATCAACCCGTGCTCTCTACTTATAATTAATCCACATTTTTTGTATTCAAACACTTTATGCACATAATTGAAATGTTGGAATTAGAAAATAGACTAATACTCTTAGCTATTCAAAATACATCTGATAATGAACAACTAGATACTTTATACTAAGGCAATAAGGCGAGGTCAATATCCCATATACAAGTTTCTAATATAATTAAGTTGAACCAGTTCTTATAGAACTAGTGGTTGAGAGATGAATAAATAAGTCGGAAACGTAAAAGCGAGTATGTATAGTTATATGTGTAACCTATATAGATGCTAATTAATATTAACATAATTACGAAGATGCGACCTACTAAAAACAAAATATCTATTTTGTATTTAAATACCTTTTTAAAAAATGATTATTTTTGCAAAATAGCATGGAACACCAAAAATTAATTTTCTTGAGTTCTTCTGTACTTATGAAAACAGCCGTTGTTTTCGGCTGCATTTGCAATAGTAAACACCCATGAATCCCACACTGGAGCATGATTTTTGTCAAATTCTTTTTGATTAAAATATTTGCCAGTACAGCATTGTGAATTAAAAATCGATCAAATTGAAAATTTTTAATAAACTTTCACTTTTTAAGGAAAGTTAAAAAATATATATTTGTAAAAATATATCTTACAGTGGATTGCCTGAATATTGATGAAAATACGCTATGTAGTAGCGAAAAAGTAACAAGTGCTTGAAGAATTCGTCAGTCCTGTTAGGTCCTGGGTAGCTCAGTGGTTAGAGGAGTCGCCTGGATTGCGAAAGGCCGTGGTTTCTCGAATCCCATCTCAGAGTACCAGGGACAATGTGGACTTTTAAAGTATTTTTCACTAAGAATATTTTACAGTATAGCATTATAAATACACGAGACAAAATAAAAAGTCAAATTTTTACAATAACGCAACCGGGAATTGAATCTGGGTCTTCAGAAAATAAATTTAGTATTAAATACTTAACCACCATATATAATGTTGCATCAGCATTCGAGTATTACTCTGGTCCGTTACCACTTATTAAGTTTTTACTGCAGTTATGAATTGAAAACTTGTTATATATTTTAGAGCCATTTTGGCGTATTTATTGTGTCAATCCAAATATATTTAGTTATATTATCACATTAAACTTAAATATAATATAATTTGTGGGGTTATTTAGAATAATGATAAAGGGAACACTACGGCAATGATGGATACGTCATATTACAATGGAAAAATATCAGAACTGTTATTGGATGAGAATACCTACAAACTTGTTAAGAGTGACCTGACCACCAAGATCCTCAAAAAGCCAAGTGATCTCATAAAATCGATTTCCGATTGTTGGATCTTCATGGAGGATCTTGAGGAGGCCCTACGCATAGCACCTATCCAACCCTGACTGTATAAACGGTACATAGATGACACCTTTATTATTTTACCAATATATATAATTTGTGCTTTCTTAAACTATCTTAATTTTATTTAAGCCCTAAAATCCAATTTATTATGGAATTGGAGGCAGACAAAAACTAGTCTTCTTAGATATATTACTCATTAGGAATCTTGACCAAAGTATGAGTCATGCTGTGTATCGTAAAGTAACATATACTGATGGGTATCTCAATGGTGATTTACACATACTAAAATGTTAGCTACCGTACGAAACACTTTGTTTCAAAGACCACAAGGCATCTGTGACAATCAAAATCTGACAGCTGAGCTACAGCATGTTAGGCAAGTATTGTGGGATAATAAACTGCGTGTATCACGCCACAGTCAGCCTACCACAGTTGAGAGTCAAGCTGCCATATATGAAAGGTATCACAGACAATATTGTAAGGATTTTGAATCGAGCTTCTATCAATACTTACTTTAAGCCGTCGAAGAAGATCAAGCAATTCTTAAGACCTGTCAAGTGTAATATCCCCTTTCAAGTTGCATTCGCATTCTAGTTTGTATACACCTATATAAACTAGAATGCTACTGTGGGCTCTTATATATCAGGCAGATAAAGAGGTTCCTAAGAACTCGCGTTAGAGAACATGTGGCTGACGTTAAGCATAGTTTTGAAAATAAATCGGCAGGATGTGAACATGCGTTAGGAGGACCCAAGTATTAACCGTTTCAAAATTGTTTCATTCATCGGTATTATAATAAAACGAGTACATACTTTTAATACCTGGGTTTCAACTGTTACCAGAACAAAATGAGTCAACACCTCTTAATTTAAGAGTCCTACCACAAATACAAATATATTCGTTACACGGCAATAAAAATTTGCAGTTTTTATTGTTTTTATTGAACTAGGATAATAAAAGTATACTTAAAAATTATAAAATATTTATCCCTTAAAAGTAATAATTAGTCTAGTGCAAATTTTGTTCATTAATATTATCATAGATAGGAGAAATTCACATTTACGAAATGTTTGGGTTAATTAGAAGATATTTTTTTATATTTAATCAATGATATTTCGAATAAAGAAATTAACGAATAATAATTTCATTAAAAACTATACGACTATATGAGAGATAATATTCAATTTTTATTTCATTTGTATTAGTTCCGGAGAATAATCTAGAAGCTCAAAAAAGTGTGTGACTCGTAAATGAAACATCGTGAAAATAGCTAATTTATATTATTATGACGTCTCTATTATTTAACGTCTAATACACATACTAATCGATCATTAATTTAAACACTTTCCCTTATTATTTCCATTAGATCGTGATCACGAATACGTTATTAATAACGAACGTATTGCGAGATGATGGGTTTGTTGCTATTACGAATCATTTTCCACTGTTACAACATACAGCAATAGTTTATGAACATCTGCAATGAATCCTACTAATTCACATTTCTCAATAGGTATTCTCACTGTACAATCGCTAATAAAAGTTATACCAACTAGGTTTAGACAACAGAATAAACTTTTTTCTTCTCCGGATTCAACCATTAGTTTCCTAAATCATGTTGACAATGACAAAAGATTGAGACGTGTTGACTTATCTTGGTCGAATTTATATATTTATTAATAGTTTAAACTTAGTACTAAAGTCCTCGTCTTAGAATAAGATGTCTTTTTTAATTCTATGAAGGTATAGTATGTATCTGTATATCAGTTCATTTGTAGTATATTTAGATTTAAGCATTGGTTCATATAATAGATCATCATTACGTTTCTTATACTACTTATTCGCTGGTCAACAAAGTTTGCTAATCAAATAAGTAATAGTGCTTAAGCTACTTAACTTAAATATTTATTTATATATTAGACAACATCACATACGTGTCCTTATTATTTTATGGATCAATTCTAGTTAAGATGGTCACACCTTGTCTAGTATAGACGTCGCGCCGGTCTATACGTCTGTTATAATAAGCGCTTAAATCATCACCTGTCATTCTTCAAAGGTTGATCTGTTGATCGTCTAAGCGATAAAGTCTTTCAATTATTGTTCGTTGTGAGTGCTTCTTTATCATAATAAATAATTCATTTCAAATGCCACGTTTTGCAATGTTTTAAGTTTAATTTAATCAAAATTTTGTTTTGCTTGTGGTATTGATTCATAAAAGTTCAGTACGATAGCTACTCTCGTACTAGCCCTTGGTCATCCTCTTTGCGATTATGGTAATTAAATATTTCTGAATAAGTCGGATCCTCTTCTTTTATGTCAATACGACCACATCTCTGTTTTTTGTAACAAACTTAAACATTTGCGTATTCACAAACGTAGGAATTTAATAACGGTAAACACTCCTTGCTATTCTATACGATCCACGAGCATCTGAGTATCTGAGATCTAGGTTTCAGTTCCTGTAAACAACCTATTAGTTTACGATATTTAGCAACTTCACAATTCAACACGCAAAAAATGTTTTTAAAAGCGAATATCGTAAGTAAAAAAATTATTACAAATTTATTTAATAGAACCAGCTTTTATTGTGCTGAAGACCATTGCTATAACTGTTAAACTGTGATATCTAGCAACTTCCAAACTCACTCAGTTCTTTTCTTGTGTCATAAACAGAGGTCGGAATTAGGTAGAGTTATTTATGTACTTGCATCGAAATGTTGATATTAATGTGGACCTTACCGGGATTTCTTTATTTCTTTCTTTCATTGATGTAAGTTTGGCAACGTCTTGCGTGCAGTAGTTTAAATTGTGTAAAAGTAAATAACTTTTTATTTAAAAATTACGGGAATTTTTCTGCTCTTTAAAATTAATCTCGGGATTTGAGGCAAATCCACTTTATTCTTTCGCTGTATGAAATCAGTGTAAGTACATGAATAACTCTACCTAATTCCGACCACTGGTCATAAAGGAACCGAGTGAGTGGTTTTGCCGCTTGACGCTGGTCAATCATCTGGTCTACCCTTTCTGTTTAGGAAAAAGTGCTATTGCGCTTTCTCTCGGCTCTAATATGTATGTACGGCAAACTTCATCATCACTTTTGGGCACAATTTTTGCGTTCTCCGAAACGGCCCATTCGAACAAATTGAAATACTCACCCAAGTATGTTTTACATACAGTTGTTACAATATTTATGACCCTATGAACTAGCCGTTAGGTGTAGCAATTTAGTTATTTTTTTTATTTCGGAATGACAAGGAGAATATCGGTATGCCTAAAAGTTCGGCCATAAAAATAACCCTTGCGTGCACGTCTGTACCCAGCATGCCACCAAATGAAATAATTCATCGCACCAGCCCCTAAACAACTTGTGAAACTCGAGTTGTCGCGCTTTAGCACTTTATAACCCCGAGGTCAGATGTCTTCGGATTTATCGTTGGACCGCCGACCATCGGTCACGGGTCAATAAATTGTTTTCACATAGTGTGTGCGCGGCGTGGATACATCGCGCAATTTACGACGGGACGTTAGATTTCTAGTGTTTAATTTATTGCTTAATTTTATAGAAAATGCTTGTCAGCCAATTATTTTGATGGTAATGGAGATGATGCCTGTCTAAAAGAAATTCTGTTAAGTTCGTCAATCACATAATAAAAAAAAACATTACATCAATCACATAATAAAAATTTCTATTTGCTTCAAATTACGTATTTATGATTTAAAAAATAAGTACTTCGGCATTAAATTAATATGTGGACGCTCATGACGTCACTATGTAGATTTTCTACAAATTTGTCACAGCATTAGAGATTCAATTAAATTAAATATATTTCAATAGGTAATAAAAAAAATTATTAGGTTTATCCTCTAATGCTGTAACAATGTTATGTTCTCCGCTGTGCTCGACGTTGTAATTTTTACAGAATAGCAAGCAAATCTGTTATCAATTTAGTAATATCCTTTGTATTACCTAATTTGAGACTAATACAAAAAAATGATTTTTTAGTAAGGGCTTACCACGCGTTTGATCTGATCTAGAGGGCATAGTAGATTATAACGTTAATTTTTATATTGCATTCGTTCAATACATAGTTGTGGTACTGCACGGCCTAATGGAAAAGGTACTCAATGGTCAACATGCAGTACATAAAGTTATGCATACCATAAACTTTACAATCACATTAACACCATAGCATACAGCCTGCGTGAGTTGTAAACGCACATAACAGTTTACGATAGTAGGATAATATTTGTCCATTAAACAGTAGGGATTGAAAATTTATGTTGTTTTAACAATATATTTCTCTTGATGTCCTGTATTAAGAAAGTTCTTTCAGATTATCATCAGCCTATTAATGTGGACCACAGGCCTTTTGAATTAAAATCGAATAGAGAGGCTGTGGCATGAGCTACCAAGCAGGCCCAATGCGGATTTCTCAGTGTTAGACACTGCAGTAGCATTTGAGATAGTAAATTTTAGTCTCCCATCGAATACCCGACCTTTACGGTACTTGCTGAACGTCTACAATCACAAGTGTACCCTATAACGAAACTACTCAGAACTGAGACAATACGATTCGTCAAATCGAATTAATTGATACGTCATCTATATAACTTACGACCATCTTCACGGTACCAAATTTGAATTTAGAAATCGAACCGAAAAAACGACGTTTTAACGGACTCCACCTTTTTTTTCAAAAAAGCACAAGGTGCGGAATGAATGTGCACGCACCTGCTTTTTTTACACTATATTATGCTTATTCCCAAATTTATTGTAACAGGTGCTTAAGTAAAGAAATTTATTCTATGAGATACGTAGAGAGACTAATTAAAATGGAGATACGGTGTAGTAAACATGTTTTATCAATTGGGGGTTTCTGATTGGCCGCTTGAGTTATGATTTTTCGGATGCCGTAAATATACAGATAAGCATTATACGGGAATCTTAAAGCTCATCTTTTAATGGTTTTTTTTATTACAAACTTTTAAAATAAAGTAATTACGAAATGTCTTTTTTATTGTAAAGGATAAATCAAGCAGAATGTGCTTTTAAAAATTACATTTTTAACATTTATATGCTTATTTTAATATCTTTTATTAGTATGATTTTGTACTAATATTACAATTATATTCAATTATATTTGTATAACACTGTATGTACCAAATTAATAATATATTATAGAAATTTTATTTATTAACAGAATATAATGGGGTGAAGTTTAATGGTGCAATGGTTAGTGCGGTATGTAAGAAGGAATTTAAGCATAACAAATTAATAGTACATATAGACATTTTGTAAAACAGAAAATGATGGGGAGAAGCTTAATGGTGTAGTTGTAAGTGCGGTCTGTAATGTAGAAGTTAAACAATATTCGGAGGTATCTTAAACTCTTCCGTGCCTCGGAGGGTACATTAAGCCGTCCCCTACAAGGTCCCGGCTGTCTTTAACACCCACCAAATTTATAGTTAGATACAGAACCCCATCAGTTGAGTGGGATATTAACTGGCAGGCGATGATGATGTTAGGATTCGTATGTTTGTTAAAATAAAACTCATATTTAAATAAGTAATTAAAAACGTAATATACATGTCATCTTTTATGATATATAAAGCTTAGATTACATTGTTAAGACAATCATTCGCGATGGCTACAATCTGCGTTTACCAATGTATTATTCATATGTGTCTCAAAAATGGCATAAAGTTATTGTATACATAACGTTACCGTCATAATCAAATCGTATCGAAACAAATCAAAATTATTTATTCATTCTAAGCTGTTAAAAGCACTTGTGAAAGTCGAGAACTACGACTAAATCTACGGCGGGAGACCTTGTACCAAGAAGAACCGACAAGAAACTCGGCAAGGGCTGCTTTTTTCTTCCTGTTTTATTTCATACATAGCGTCAATTTAACACCAAGCAGTTTTGTCGTTTAAATATTCTACAATAGAGTATAAAATCCTTTACTGAGTAGACAATTCTTAATAAGGGTTTTAAATTAAGGCAATGGTTGATAGAACCTTCTTTAGCCTGCATGACGGCAAAACAAGTTTATCTATGTTTCTAGTATTAAAAATGTACACATGGCTATGTTTAATATACTTGTTAATATTGTTTATACAATTGTTTATCAATTGGGATGCTACTGTTAATATCCCAATTTCTTTGAATTTATCTCTAAGTGATGTTCTTGAATCTAATTGAAAAATAGCCCCTACTGCTCTTTTTGTTAAATTAAATACAGACTATATCTGCAGCCATACCCCACATCAGAATGATATACGATATAACGCTATGAAAATAACTAAAGTATACTGGCGTAGCAGTATCTACATCTGTGTAGCTGAACTTAGTTTTCCTGACAATTATGAAATGTGAGAATACCATTGTAATTTAGAATCCAGCGTTACACGTAAGTAGATTGTTTAATCCACCAACTCGAGCTTGTCATCATTAAGTTTAATTTCTGTTAGTTCAGCTTTTACATGACGTAACATAAACTTTATACATTTCGTTTTTTTAGCATTTAACTGTAGATTATTTACAGTAAACCAGGTCATTATCTGTGAGAGAGCATTAGATAGATAGACAGATAGATAACACTTTATTGTAAACACCAAACACCAAATACAAAATATATATAGAAAAAGAACAATATTAAGTTATGTGTCACACTCGGCGGTCTTATCACTATACAGCTCTCTTCCAGACAACCTTTGGATGGAGAGATGAGCTATCTTAAAAGTAAGGGGGTATATAATACTCTTATGATTACAAAAGATATTAAATAAATATACATTAAACAAACATAATTTCATATAGTTATATAGGCGTATACATACTACACATATAATAAAATATATATACATACTATATAATACATACTATCCAAATAAATATAGCAAACAAAACTATCGTCTGTTAATAAAAAGAAAAAAGTAATAAAAATAAAATAAAGCAGTTAATTTAAATTAAATTCCCTTATGCGCATTTTAAAACAGTTTAATGTTTGCAAGAGTCTTATCTTTACTGGGAGAGAGTTCCAGAGACGCACAGCCCGAACAGTAAAAGTTAGTGCTGTGTGGTGTCATTTCAAGTATAAGATTTTCAGATGACCGTAACGAGTATGAATTGGAGTTCTAAAGAAAACTGAAGCGTTTTTGAGATAACGAGGGTAGGAAGAATTGAACAATATACTTTATAGAAGATATAGGATACAAGCATTCCGGCGAAGACGAATAGGAAGCCACTTGAGTTCAGTGCGATAATGAGAGACATGGCCATACTTGCGAAGGCCAAATATGAACCTTACGCAGAAGTTTTGAAGGAGCTCAAGTTTATTTCCTTGGTCCTCCGTAATATTAGGAAAGCAAGCGCAGCAGCATTCTTTCATCAAAGTTATTTTTATATCTATCAAATTAAATATTAAAGAAGTATTATCTGCAAACAATACTATACGAGGGTCAAACTGAAAGTTCTTAGAACTGGCCACTTATAAACAATATAATAAAAAAATAATTCTAAAATTTGAAAATATAACTCTTTGCCAATATTACTGAGTATATATTTCATTCATTTGTCATTTGTTTTACGATTTGGCGGCAAATTGAAAATTGTCTGTGTCACGTCATCATGAATTTAACACGAGAAAATTTTCGTGCAATGATTTTTTATGACTTTCGATGTCATTTAAGTCAACAAGAAAGTTATGATAGACTACGATTGGCCTTTCACGATGAAGCCCCATCTCGTGCGACTGTTTACAACTGGTTTAATGAGTTTAAACGTGGTCGCACTAATCTCACTGATGATTTACGTGAGGGACGGCCTTCTACGGCGACGACCGAAGATAACATCTGTGTTGTGCGGCGTATGATAGAGACTGACAAAAGAGTGACCTATCAACAGATTCGGACAAGCTTAGGCATCGGTATGAGTCAAGTGCACAAAATCCTCCACGAACATTTAGCGGTCAGGAAGCTTTGCGCCCGGTGGATACCTCATAATTTGACTGAGGCTCAAAAACTCCATCGTGTGGATTGGTGTCGTAAAATGATTGAAAGATTTAACGGAGGTGACTCAAATGCTGTGTTCGACATACTAACAGGTGACGAAAGCTGGATTTACTGTTATGATCCTAAAACCAAAAGACAATCTGCTCAGTGGGTGTTTCCTTTCGAGGAGTTGCCAACTAAAGTGAAGAGAGATCGAAGTGCGGGAAAAAAAATGGTGGCCTCGTTCTTTGGAAGGATAGGTCATTTTGCAACAATTGTGTTAGAGGATCAAAAAACAGTTTCTGCAGAATGGTACACTACCAATTGTTTGCCACTTGTCTTGGAAAAAGTTCGAGAGAAACGACCTCGCAGTAGGATCCTCCTTCACCACGACAACGCCTCGTCGCACACCGCCAAGCGAACGATCGACTATTTGGCGACATCAAACGTTGAATTACTGGGTCACCCGCCGTATAGCCCCGACCTCGCGCCTTGTGATTTTTATTTATTTCCAAAAATTAAAGAAAAACTTAAAGGAAAGCGGTTTATGAATGCTGAAGAAGCGGTGGCTGCGTATTGCGATGCCATTGAAGAGACCCCTAAGGACGAGTGGGCAAAGTGCTTTTCCCAGTGGTTCCATCGCATGCAGCGGTGTATTGACGTGAATGGACAATATTTTGAAAAGATATAATAAAACTAATAACTGGCTAATGTAATCAGTTTTTGATTTTCTAAGAACTTTCAGTTTGACCCTCGTATTGCGTAAAGTTTCGACAAAGAATGGTAAATCATTTATGTATGTTAAAAACAAAAAGGGACCCAGAATAGATCCCTGGGGAACGGCTATTTTTACTTGTGAATCAGATGATCTCGTACCGTTTATATTGATAGTTTGAATTCTGAAACTGAGTTACAATAATATTAGTTGTAGGGTCTGCCAGAACGTTTGATACCTAAGTAATTTAGCTTCGTTACCAATGTTTGATGTTCAACGCAATCAAATGGCTTGGATAAGCCACAAAATTTTCCAAGAGCACTCTGTGACGCCTCCCAAGCATTGAATATATGTTTAAGAAGTGCTACGCCAGCATCAGCAGTAACGAGACCTTTTGTGAAACCATATTGTTTAGTATGCAGTAAATTTATTTAAATTAAAGTAAAACAATAACTGTTCAGGAGTTATTTTTTTAAAGATTTTACTAAACGTAGGTTATATTGATATAGGTCTATAAATACTATGGTCTTCCCTATTACCGGATTTAAAAAGAGGTATAACTTTGCCAAGCTTCATAAGATTTGGAAATATGCCTTTATCTATACCACGGTTAAAGAATTATGGAATACCACTAAAATATTAATAAAAATGTAGGACAAGTTCAATAAAACCTATTTGGTTAACTCAGAGGAAAAAACATATTAAAGATAAATAGTGCTAGTAACAAAAAAGTAGTTTAGATTCGGGTGGCAAAAAGAACTTTGGTTATATAGAACTAATATCAAGTAAAAAGTATGTACAATTCTTTCGAAGTTCGTATATTATAATATGTCATAATTATTCTTCATAGTATGAGAACGGTTGTGTTTATATTTCTACATTAAGATTATCTAATACTAAAAACATTTATTTCAATTATTTCTTGAGCAATATATTTGTTTGTACTAAAAAAGTCACGATTCGTTAACATTGTTATAAGAATAATAATTCTCAAGATATTCTCATTAGAGGAGGCGTCTTGTGCAATAAATGACTGACAGTGGGTCAGTGTCGAAGAAGGTACAAATCTTCTAAACGTACGCCAGTCAAATTCAATTCTACGTTCAATATTTTAAGGTTCATTTAATATTTTCACATTTGGGTCAAACATAATTTAGTGCGAGTTAAAAACTTGAAGTTTATTTATCTTGTGGTTAGTTTCGTTGCCGGTTAGGAGATAACAAGGAAATTGTTAGTTGCACTTAAACCCGTCTGTGGCTTTAGAAAGTTCTCGATGCCATTTTTGTTGTGGCTAGAGTTTCATTATGTTTCCATTCAGACAAATAATTGTGTGTTTAATGAAGTATTATTTTTTGTATTCACAACGAAGTGTCTGATTAACTTTAAGGTTCTTATTGTGTTTTTAAACAGATCTTCGCAGAAAGTAATTTGAAATACATAATGTAATAAATTTGTCGACAAATATTAACGTAAGAAAATTTTATGTATTAAAAAATACAATTTTTCAATCTTTTTAAAATGACGGTATGGTGATAAGAGATTTATGTTATCGATGTCTGGACTTTAGTTTTTATTATGCGAAAAACAATAGTGATAAGCTTTCTGTATATCATATATATTTTATTATACCAAAATGATGGATTAGACTCACTTGAAAGTTTATTTTCCAATTTTATTGTATTTTTCGCATATATATTTTTTACTTATTAATTTTATTTTTTCTCAGTGTTTTTTTTATTTCGTACCTACATTATGAGAATGCTGAAAACGTCTAATTGTATATGGTTTGCCATTTTGGAATAAGAATGAAGTAAATTTATTATTTTTGCGTAAACATAAAATGTCGATCACATGCATAAAACGTGACATGTCATGACAACGCATAAAAAATAACAAAAGCGCCATTTGAACTATCCACCACAGTAGATTTCGAATGAATTGATGTGTATGCAGAATATCAGTTAAATCGTTTGGAAAATTCAGTTGCATATTTAAATAAATGCGTATCAAAAAGTAATGACTTAATTTTATGAAAAGTCGACAGTAAAAAGTTCTTATTTCAGTTCAAAATTAATGGTATAAATAGGGATAATGACAGGGTGAAAAAAGAAATTCTATTTATTCCGTCAGTCAGAAATAGAAAAATATTAGAATCATATTTTTTAAGCTTCAATTTAATGATATTTTAATTCAATGTATCATCGTAATTTATTGTTACGAAAATATACGTGTTTAATATTATTCAATTCAACGTGACGGGCAAACATACAATGTCATCTTTTTTTAGTCTTGGTGTATCGCTGTATGGACTGTATCATATTGTAAGGATAAAACTATAACGGGTATTAATTTTTGCTTTTTACTGAAAGTTATTTATTTATCTGTCGAACTTAGGATTGAATAAAATTACAATTTTAAACAAATTGAAAACATTATGATGTAAACATATTTCAACGGCGTGTATTTGCACATATTAAATTTTATAAATTTCACATTAAAAATGATAGCTCTATCATGGGTTTATTTCCATTTTTTATGATTGTATCAATAAATTATTAGTAATTAAGGTGATTCAGTAACATTATAATTTAAATAATAAGAAACAGACTCTACTAATTATAACGTTAAGTAAATATCTGTTATTATGATAAATGAAACATAAGTAGCGAAGTTTTTAGCGAGCTCAGTTTGCGACTCAGTTGTTATGTAAGTAAAGTAATACCCACCAATCCGCACTGGGTCCGTGTGGTGGGTCACGGCACATTCTCCCTATTCTATTCCATCCATTGGGAAGACCTGAGCTCCAGCAGTGCAGGTGGAGACGGCTGGAGATAATTAATAGAAGATTGTTTTACACGGGGCTTAATGACCCATTATACCTATATAAAGCCAAATTTTCAATAAGACAAAAATAAAAAAAGTCCAGAAGCCAATGCTTTATGGACGCATTCTGCTGAATTGCAGTTATTTAAATAAAAAAAAAAAACGTAAAAAATATCGCTTCGAGGGTGATGGCCAATCTACCATAATTTTATGTATATAAAAACTTATGTTATAGAAACTACCGCACAAAATCATATTTAAAGAAAATATCACTGTTTATAGGCTTTACTATTTACCTGGAATAAGTTATAGATAAATAAATATTTTCTGTATAACTGTTTTGAAGTGTTAGGATCCTTTAACCTAGGACTACCTTCAATCAGCGAGGGATTCTTAATAAAAATATAGGAATAACAAATTTTGAAACTATTAAAATAGGTGAAAATAAACCGGATATTTAATATAAGACCTTACATATAGTAAAATTGCTTAGTATTAAGTGACAAGAATCTAAATTATCGTCTCTTCTCTTACATGTTTCAACACAAATACACGCCCACGTTAATTTGGAGTTTTAGGATATTCACACGAGTGTCATATTTCATGTGTCTGTGTTAAAGCATACGTGATATGTGCACACATAATAATCATTTATATGCAAATAAAGAAATGAGTACAGCTCTTGTTTTCTTACCGATTACCGTTTTTGGGAGTCGTCGAGAAGTCAGCGGCAATACTAACAATTCTGGCTAATGATAAAAGTAATAAAATCGACGTCGAACACACCGCTGTCACAGCATATAAAAATACAGAATAATATAGCCGGGCACGCGGTCTGGACTAAGTTTGCGATTGCAGTTTAATTGAATTCAGTCGCTAACTCATAGTAATCGTATGCTAACAAATTGCAAGTCTATGCATATAAAACTATGGTCGACAGTTAACTAGCGTCGAAATTTGACAGATCATATGACTTTCGCTATTTAATTGCTATCAATGTCGAGACTGCATACCTGTAATTTTAATAATATTAACGCAATTAAGTTTGTGGGGGTAATTATTTATCTACTTACGTTACTATACGTCGATACTACCAGGTTTATTTAGATAGCCTACTAGAAATACTAACGCCACCAGCCATAAAATATAAGTTTACATCTTTTGCCATTAGTGAATCATTGCCTACGGATGTATATATAGTTATATATTTACGTCCATTTGAAGTCGCCGGTAGGCTTGGAATGTCTGCGTCCGCCATCACATTAATTCAATTATCAATTAGCATCTGACAATTCGGAACACACCTTTTAAGATTTGCCATAAAAGGCAATTTGTTGCTGACAGAAATTGCACATCGTAAATACAATTTATAAAACATTAAAGAGTACGACGGTTCTCAACATTGCGTTAGTTTATACGATTTCGAATTTAATGTATATAGAAAAGTAACCAAACGTGGAAGAATACTGAAATTCCTACTTAAATTGCTTTGATGCCTAACTTGTTGCAGATAGGAGATTTTTTAAAGATTTTCAATTGCTTGTGGGTTCGTTTGGCTTATTTCAAAGTTTAATGTTTTATATCTATAGTAATATTATAAAGAGGACAGATTTGACTGTTTGTTTCCATTGAATAAACTCCGGAACTTCAGGATCAATTTGAAAATTTCTTTCACATCCGAGAAGCTACATTTTGCAGATGACATAGGTTATAATTCACGACAGCGAAGTCTCGGCTAATTAGTAATTACTAGCAGTAGTGAATAAATCGGGAAGAAATTTCAGTAATCCATATGCTCGTAAGATATACTGTCCCACATTTGGTCACTTTCTTCAATCGTAGAGTAGGAGCGGTTTCTGTGCCACAAAAACATATAGAAATGTTGTAAAAGGTTTCTAAAGTCGATTGTTGATAATTTTGGTGTTATACTTATGATATTGTGGAGTTCAAAGGCACATCGCTTGGAGGATTGCTTAGCTGAAGTACCAGTGACCGAAAATAACAGCAAGAAGAATCGATGGCTGTTGGGGAATTGGGGCAATTTTACTAATGATACATCTAAAATTTGAATAATTTTGCTATATACAAAAATACTATAAAATTAAAGTTTTGCAAAACTAGTATACACTTATAACATACGCCATTTTTGTCGACTGCCGAGGCTGAGAGGCTTGTACGTGAGCCAACCCACGACCAAAAAGTGTTGCCAACTTTGATGTCGCGGGTTTGGTTCCCAGTCGGGTTTATGTAGAAAAATTAACTTCTCTTTATTGTCGCGTATATAAAATACAAAGTGCTAAAATCTTCTTGATATGGGGTCAGAGTAATTTCGTTTATTTTTTTATAACTAGGGACACAAATACTCAAAATCCACAGAACTTTTACTGTCAACAATGTTTTTGTAGCAATTGAAAATACACGAGAGATAATCTGTGAATGTATAGGTGAAACGGAGCGAACTCAACAGGTCAACGGAAGGTTAGTTTCAGCTGTGATCTGATTTTAGTCACGAGATCAGATAGTTTGTGTAGGTCATGTAAGTACTGAGTCACAGTAAATTAATTTAACAGAATGGTCATTTTTCGTTCTTACTGCAGGGGCCCAGACCATCCTTATGGTTGGTTGAGAAGGATGGACTACAACTCTCCACTCTGGCTCAATGTGGATTGAACGGTATTAACGATTGCAAATAAAGCCAGGTTCAACGGCTAAGCGTACGTTCTGAAGCACGGCATAACTCGAGATAATAATTGTTTTGGTAACCGACCGCTGTGAAAGTTACGTAACAATGATGCGCGGTACTTATCCACACCGCCACCGAACTATTCTTTCTTTTGAAGATTACCCCTACAAATAAAGAAAGTTTAAAATTTTACCTTTAATTGAAGAATCTATACTCAAAATGTTATAAAGATGACGGTCGGCTTTTGTCAACCTTAACGACCTACTGACCCTTCCTTATTTACTACTGTAATGATCTAATAAACCTCCAGAAATTGTCTGTGGTTCATTCTGTCAACTATCAGCTACACTCGTTACAATAGTTCAATTAGTTGGAAAATTGCGTTCACAAACAACAGTACTATTCCCTGTATTCAATATAATTATGTTGCTACTGTTAAATTTGCTCTAGTTATTATATTTGATCAATTTTGCATACACAATACCATACTGAAAAATGCTTAAAAATTCACTTTGTCCCTTTTACTTTGAGATGGGAGTCGAACCCACGATTTTCGCAACCCGGGCACTGCTCTAACTACTAAGCTACCCAGGAGAGAACAGGACTGACGAATTCTTCAAGCACTTGTTACTTTTTAAGCATTTTTCATTAAAAATGTATCAAATATGTCACATATATAAAAGTTAAGCATAGTAAATATACATTGTATATTTACAATTCTAAACTATTTAACGAATGCACTAATCCACCGGCAGGTTAAAGTTTGGTATTTAAATACTTTCCAATATTTAGCATTCGATTTACGGACGAGTTAAAAACCTTCATTATCTTTTATTTGGCATATTTTTCTTATTTCTGAAGTGGGAAGATTACATACACTTTTTATTGTCTTATGTTTACTAGCAGTATAGTATATCATTATTTTTAACTTTAAAATTTTAAGAAAAATATAGTTATATATAATGATATTTCTGACGACTCTGATAGTCGTAATAACATTTTCTCCATTAAAATATGAAAATAGTGTCGTTACCATAATAATATGTTAATTCATTTGCCATCAGTAATAAACTCTTATATGTTTATGTATCAAAATGGAATTATTCTGAAACAGGCGACGTTTTGTATACAAAACGATACGCGCACTGGTACTAAAATAATTTTATCTTTAAATAATTCATAAAAGTTATTACGGCAACATATTAACATGTCGTGAGGAGTTAATGAACCCGCTCTGTATTCATCAAACCAGTACTGGCAACTCTGAATAAACGTGTCGGTGTAAACAGATCAATTACAATAAATAAGGCCGCTCTTACGCCACTAAGACTTAATGCACAACGCAAGCTATGCTAATAATGCTATTAAAGGTATCAGGGTATTATTTTTACATGGGTTTGAATCCCATCTCAAAGTACCAGGGACAAAGTGGATTTTAAGCATTTTTCAGTGTGGCATTATGGATGTAAAATTGAACAAATATAATAATTAGAGCAAATTTTCATTTTTATCGTAAGTTTAAATATTTGTAAAAATATTTCTTTCGGTTGTTTGGGTGGATTGCCTGAACATTGATGAAAATATGCTCTGTAGTAGCGAAAAAGTAACGAGTGCTTGAAAACTTCGTTAGTCCTGTTGGGTGTTGGGTAGCTCAGTTGTTAGAGCAGTTGCCCGGATTGCGAAAGGTCGTGGGTTCGAATCCCATTTCATAGTACCTGGGGAAAAGGATGGATTTTTTACGTATTTTTCATTAAAAACCATATTTGTTCTGCACGATAGGTTACTAGCTTTAAATAATGTTCGGTTCATTTGATTGATCTATAGTTTTGATCACAGCGTCCTCCCATGTTGAGCATTAGGTACATAAACTGCGACGCAGGCATATCTGGTAATGCTTGATGAACCAAGTAGTTCAGGACTTATTAATTTTTATATTATATGTAACGCAATGTCTCAACAAGTGGACGTGGTTCTTAAAACTTGTGTCGATGTCGCATTCAACAAAATGCTTCGTTACGCTTGCATTGGTTGGGTTTGTCAACTGAAAACAGTGGGTGTAACGTTAATTCTGCTGTGGTACTATTTGCTTAT
Source organism: Diatraea saccharalis (assembly GCA_918026875.4). Lineage (NCBI taxonomy): Eukaryota > Metazoa > Arthropoda > Insecta > Lepidoptera > Crambidae > Diatraea > Diatraea saccharalis. The sequence goes on from OU893337.1 coordinate 13,489,809, forward strand.
GTGGGTAGACGTAACATAAGTGTTGAATTTATTCTCTATAGTATATTTTTAACCGATTGTCTTGAAATGATTGACAAAAATGTACTCACGGTAAATCGTCATAATTTAATTATTTTTTTAAGACTGCGCTGTTCTAATTTGTCATTTTTTTCCAATTTGGAAACGCATCTGGCAGCATACGCTTAGTAGTTAATGCGTATTAGGTTTTAGGACATTTATTGTCATAAGAACCGACATGTTCACTTGTAATGAGATTAAAATTATGTTTTTTTTTTAAATTAAGATTATACAAACAAAATAAAAAAATTTACGAGCACCGTAACTACGACGATAGCTAGGTACATACGACATACGACTATATTGGCGACAAAAATGAAACCAACTAAATGTGTCATAACATAGAATAATGCACGAAAACGTTTAGAAACACTATAACAAATAATAATATATCAAAACAATAATTAAACATATTCATCGTCAACAATTAACAACTAATGCTTCTTTTCCATCTAACGGTTTTATCAGCTTTTTACTCTAAAGAAACTTCATTTTGGGATTCATATATGTTATTTTATACAAAGCGTAAACTTTAGGCTACTAGAATACTTTTTTTATTTTTTAATTAATAAATTAGTACCAAAGATACTGTCAGGTGCTATGTTTGTGGCACTGCTGTTAGTCGCCCGAAAATGCTCCCTTCAAATTCAAGTCATGAAGTTATGTCACGCCTTGCTACGGTAGCGAAAAACGTATGGGTGTTTGGATATATTTTATTATTTGTGAGTTAATGTTTCGTTGTTATAATATAAGTCATATGTTTTTAAGCTAAATTTTTAAATATATTTTCCCTCCTTTTTCAAGTTTTCAAAGCGTAATATTTCCCAAATTAATTTATTTTTGTTAATATTTATAAGTTAAAAAGGTTCATATTTACCGAACATACAAAAGAAAGCTGTATTTTAATGTAAAGGACCCTATTCTATGACACATTTTATGTGCAAGTGATAATTAAACTACTTGAAAGTGCTTTCAAGTGCTCAGGCATGATGTTCAGATTCCATATGACGTATTTAAATCATAATGTTGCTTTAAACTTACTCGGTCATTACTATTAGAGTAGGTAATAGTTGTATATGGTATAATATGTTTATATATAACGATATATCGGCACTATTGCAAGCACCATAATCACGTGATCATGTTTTACTCCAATCATAAAATTTAGCTTAAATGTTATCTAAGCGAGTAGTACTTTGCTGTTTATAGCGTATACGTGAGGTCTGTAGAAATTATACTTAGGCGGTTCCATTATCACGTTCTTACTAAATAAATACTAGTAGTACCTTATAATTAATAAGTTATAATCTAGGTAACAGTAAGTTTCCCGGTTTGACTGTGGAGCACTCTCTGTTGGATCCATATTAGTTGGAACTTATTGTACTTGTTTGTATAGGTGAAATAGTTTTAAAAAAAATATCAGAATTTATATTTCTTAATTTCAAATAAGGCTCAGTTCGATCTCAATCTAGCTAGGGAGAAAATGTAAGATCACTTTAAGTGCTAAAAGTCTGGAATGTAGAAATTTGTAGTAAATTTATGATTATTAGTGTTGAGTCAATAAATACAAAGAAGAATTTTTTTTTATGAATTCAGATTTATTAACAATAAAAATTTGCTGATCTCGTATACATCACTCAGATCCCAAACTTTAACCTAAGCTATTGGAAGAAACTCAAGTCCCGAGACAATAAAGAAAAGTTCATTTTTTACATAGATCTGACTTGAGTAGTAAGTGTTTATGTTAACGCGTTCATTAGTTTAATAGTTACCGGTAGGGGAGCTGTACAGAATCCCATAATCTTAACGTGCTCGCGATCGACGGTGAATGTAAACGTCAAAAAACTGACACTGACACTGAAGACACTGGAGTCGAACCTCAGACGTTACCTCACCTTGATATCAACGAGCTACCATGAGCTACTTAACTACGGGGCTTGTGACTATTTTTTTATTGAATATTAGAATAGCCACTAATATAATTAAAGATAAATTGTGGTATCTATCTACAATAAAATTGTCCACTTGTAATTTAACAGTTCTATAATATAAAGGTGTTAAAGATCATGAAGAAATAAATAGTTGGTGCTTAGCAACCAACATTGCGTATTGGCGAAATGGGAAAACTTGATGAGACTTTTTATACGTGTTGTTACTTATTACCATAACATTTTATGACGTTAAAGGTTGTCTGCAATTTGTAGTGATTTTTTGTAACCTATGAAAAATATAATATGTCTAAAAATTGTGGTCTCATTTTATTTGATATCTTAATTACTTAATTATTATTTTGATGATAATTTGTATAAAAAAGTTGATTCTTTAAAAATATAACTCAAGAAAAATCCAAATCAATCAATAGCTTTTTTTAAACGTGTCTGTTATTTGTTTTATTTATTTTTATGTCAATTAGTTTTAGAGCTTGATAGCGGAATAATTAACAACGAATAAAATACTGATTGCCCATTCGATACGGTTAATTTTCTATAATTGACTGGAATTCCCATTCTTGACCTAGACTGTGTGCTTTTACGATGTAGGTCAGCGTCATATATGGCTAGTACAATCAGGTTACTTGCTTACTGCCTCTCACTATAGAAAACTATTCGGCAGTGCTACTGTTATAAAACTGTATGCAGATAAAACAGCAAACAGACAGCTGTTATATCATCATCATCAGCCGTACGATACCTACTACTGAGCATACCACTACCATTGATCTCCACGACAAACGGCCATGTGCTGCCCGCATCCAGAGGCTTCCCGTTATCTCCTTAAGATCATCGGTCCACCTGATGAGGGGCCTACCCACTAAGCGTCGTCCGCTTTCAGCCCCAACGGCCGTTGGAGTTGTTACATTACATTAGGAGTTATTCGAATAAAATATACTTCTAAAGAATTTATTTCTTTGAAGCTCTAGCTGTCACAGCGCTGCGCTCTTTACATGATTTTTACAGAATAACATAAACGAGTTCATGAAAAAACAATGATTTTAAGGGATTATTCTGCGAGGCATAAATGCCTGATAGGAATAGAACTTGCAGAAATCAAACAGTGAACTAGAGATACAGAAACTCCTGTACTAGAGAGATCAAAACTCTATGCAACTCTCCATCTCAATCGGCGTCAAGTTCGAGGTTGATGAAATTAGTACAGGTCATAGTTTGAAAAATAATTTTACAAAACGTAAGATAACTAGAATTTCATCTTTTTATTTATATGCTTATAGTGAAATTTAAAAGAGTGTTTTTTATTAATTTCATAATGCTGCAGGTATTAAAAATTATCTTATAGAAGAATACTGAAGAAAATCAGTATCATATCAATTACCTGTTCGATTGATGCAGATTAGTCCAAAAGAAATACATTATCTTTACACATCACAAATAACTCGAACTCGAATGAACTATGATTTACAAACATAACAAAAAATGGAGGAAAACAAATAAATACTTATAAATAAAATGACAGTTGGATCAATCAGGACCCTGTATTAGCTTCTGTTGTTACGACATAGATCACAACAACGCTGGTATTCTGACAGGGCTTGGTGATGTGTGACGTGCAACTTAATAAATATTTACAATACTACAATTTTTTTAATAAACAAGCTAGTTTATTTGTAGTATTACTTAAATTACGTAATTGTAAAATTGTATCTGACAGCGGAGTCACTCGGGTAGTTTACATGATATCTTAATGACATTTTATCCTCCGGGAACCGTTTAGTAGGATAGAAAGTAGCTCATATTTTAAGATAATTCAGGGTGACATTTATCCGTATACTGAATTTCATTAAAATCTGTTCAGTAGTTTTTATGCGAATAAGTCACAAACATACATACATAAATTTTCACATGCTTTCGCATTTATTGTTTGCGTTCTTATTATGAATGCATCACCTTACCTATTTATGTTACCTATATTACCTTAGAAAGCTCTGTAACTACTATAATATATAAAATACATCATAAAAAGGAAATATTTGATTATTTGTTTGCATCGATTCGGCTCCGAAACCATTGGACCGATTTTAAAATTCTTTCACTTACGGAAAGCTACATCATATGCGGTGAACATAGGTTATATTTTATACCAAAGAATCGATATCCAAATAAACAGTTCCCTACAAACGCGGGCCACTGGTGGAAAACTAGTAATATATAAAACAAAATAGAGTTTTTCAAATTTAAATGTCAACCCTATAATACAGTACTCAAATCACTACGACAAAAACGGCAAACGATGGCCCTCCATGACCCCATCTGTGTCCCATTTGATTTTCATTTTATTACAACTATTCCGCAGAGATAGCAGTTTCTACACGTGCTCTCAGAGAACTGCCTATAAAATTTAAACCTTACACCCAACCAATTGCCATTACGAAAGGCATTTTTAACTTTATATATATCTTATAAGTATAAAAAGTCTCCAATAAATTTTTGTCCTTATCTGATGATTATAAGTTCGAAATTGGTTGCATAAAGTCTTTTTATAGTAACCTGTACTGCTGTATCTGCAAGAACATAGGTAATTCTTTAAAAAATCTTGGGGATGCTCCGTTTAGGGGTAAACACGTGTAGAGTAGTGATTGTTGCGAAATTTGTAGTCTTTTGTGATATAAATTTGTACGCAGACAGTATACACTGTCCTGCAAATTACCAAAATAAATTTTATTCTATGGCATAAATTTTATAAAGACTTCCATTTTTAAATGTAGTAATTAATGTTTAAATAGTGTTTATGCAAGTGGCCTATTCCAAAAACCTATGCAGAAGCTGACTTAGTCGATCAATTATATTGTGATCAGATCAATGTTGCGAATGGATAACAAAAATCAAATTATAACTACCGCGGTCTTACGCAATAACGTATAGTTTTTTAACATTATATATAAAACTAAAGATGTACAGATATAATAGTAATTTATAAGTGGATAACGTTAAAGTTGGCCACTGAGGAAAAAAGACCGAAAACCTCTCACGTAATGTTTTTTCTGTAAATCACTTATTTTTCGATTTTCTGTATGGAATACAAAACAACGTTTGGATAGAGGTTATGTTAGAACTGTGATCAGAAATTTTATCTCTTTTCGTGAGTTTTACATAAATTTTATCCGAAACTTTATTTGAGACAACATTGCTTCACTAATTTACTTAAAATAATATAATTTATATTTCTTACTTAATAATATAATACTTTAAGAAGTTTAAGTTTGTAGAGAAAATTCAAATCAAATAATATTGTTATAGAGTTGATAACTTATGTATTTTCTTTGAATAGTTAGGTTCAATTATTATATTTGATTAATTTTGTAGTCACAATGATATGTTGAAATATATATTTATTGAAAAATATTAGGTCTTTACCTATGAAATTGCCATTTTTCATGAAATAAAAGAAGCATATTTTTATTTATATTATTTAAAGTAATCAGTCATGCAATCAATGCATCTTTGCCAATGCATCGGTAGCTTTATTGATGCCTTTCTTGTAGAAATCAGCTGGACGGGAGTCAACAAATCCTTCAAATGCATTTTGTACTGCCTCTCGGGTATTGATTTTTTTTCCGCCAAGAAGTTATCCAAATTCTGGAAAAAGTTGAAGTCTGTTGGCGCAAGGTCTAATGAGTACGGCGGATAATGGAGAACTTCCAACCCCAGCTCTTGTAGCTTGGAGACCGTCTGATGTGCCGTATAAGGGCTCGCGTTATCGTGCAGGAGCACTGGAGGCGAATGATTGACCAAATGTGGTTGGAGACGTGCGAGCTTCTCCATCATTATGTTCAGTTCTTCACAGTACCACATCTGCAGTAATGCTCGTCCCGTTTGGTAAGAAGCTGTGATGAATTACACCTGCGTTAGACCACCAAACAGTGACCATCACTTTTCTAGGGGTAAGTTTTCGTTTAGGGCATGGTCTGGATGCTGAACCAGGGTCCAACCAATTTGCTAAGCGCTTACGATTGTCGAGCAGGATCCATTTCTCGTCACAAGCAACAATGCGGTTCAGAATTCCTTCATTTGAATGCCTGTTGAGCAGTTCAAGTGCAACTTCGCGCTGGTGATGATTGAGTTCGTGGGGTACCCATTTGTCAAGCGTTTTTACCTTGCCAATTTGACGGAAATGAACCAATATTATTTTGATGCTAACATTGAAAGTTGCTGCTAATTCAGCAGTGGATTGACTTTCATCAGCTTCCACAATAGCCTTAAATTTTTCATTGTCGACCAAAGTTTTCACACGACCACGGGATTAATTTTTCAGGTCAAAATTTTCAGAACAGAAGCGGGCAAACCATAATGGGTGATGCATTTCATTTATAGTGTTCATTCCATAAACGTCGTTTATGTTGCGTGCCACTTGTGCCGCTTTTTAGTGCCACGACGATACTCATACTCCATAACTACTCAAATTTTTAAGTAATCCATGACGATGAAAAATGTTCGTATGCGTTGAAAATAAAACCCTAACTATTAAACAAGTGACGATTTTAGAAAAAAAATATTCCATGTTTTTAAGATAAAATTAATTTGAAATTAGAATTATTAGTCAAAAAAATATGTTTTGATTTGAAATAGGCTGTACGGCATGGCGGCAATTTCATAGGTCCTATTCAAAAAAATCCCATCTTTTTGAAGCATTTTCATCATATTTATTTATTGTCAATGATAAACTGAATACATTTCTGTATTTAAAAGGATCCTTATCTGCCATTTATAGACATTCGTCACATTTGTCTCTAGTTATTTGTAGAATTTTGTCATTCAATCCTTAAATGGAACACCCACAGCGAATACTTGACATCGAAATGTCGTTTTAGAGGCAATATGATGAATATTCAATAAACTAACAAGCCAATATAAAGTTTGATTATGAATTCTGATAGGTATTCCAGGTAGCTCAAACAAGTCTTGAACTCCATAGTGTGTTTGTTTTTAATTGGGAAAAAGGAAACAAATTCCCATAAGTTATCATAATAATCAAATATATATAAATAAAATTATCACACATTATCATATACGTTGTTCAGATCCCAAAGTATTTGTCAGATCGTAATATCCCTTGTATTACGGGAGTCCGAAATAACGAAGGAACCACTACCACCCAGACTCGAGATAATATAGAATGGACGAGAGGGAATTAAATAGAAAGAACACATGGCTCAGTCACAATGGTCGATTATGTTTGTGTGCGATTTCTGTGGCTTGCTTTCGTCGCTCAGTCAATGTTCTATTGTCCAAAGAAATGAGCGTACAGAGGTTGCTCTCGCTCCGCATGCTTAATTCGTCGACCAGTGTAACAGACGGGTGTTCGAGCTACTCCACCTCGGGGATCCTTAAAATCCTTCCTTCCACTAAAAATTATCACACAAGATCCACCTTGGATCCTATAACTTGAACCTTAGACGTTGAGGTATTATCAGGAGTATCTCCGTGCAAAGATTATGGTCACACGGTTAGGAATAATGTGTTACTATATGAATATCTTATTAATTCGTTAGACTGGTTGATAGTCGACAGCTGACGTTGCATGCCAAGTGTGTGCATGATTGTCGGGAAACAATTGAGTTTTTAATACAGTGGACAGCTTTACTATTAAGAATCATATGCGACAGTGATTACGTCGTCAGTATGTTTTATACAATTAATTGCTCAATTTTATAAGAATAACTTTCATGGTATGGAAGTATTCGCTCAAAAAATTTGCATATCAGGTATTCCATCTTATATAAAGTAATTTTCAAATTAGGTCCCATGTTTGTAAAATAGGAGTATCTCAGTGGCGTAGTGTAAAAGCACCGCGGCCCGCACGTGGCGCGGGATTGGTGACCAAAAATGAGTATCTCGAGCCACTCCATTCTTCGATAGGCACGTTTAGCCGTTGGTCTTGTTTGCTCCAATCCGAAATGGGAGAGCGTGGATGATCATGACCTATCCTGCTTACCCATTTATAACGAAGGCCTGAGCTTCTGCAGTGGTGACGTAAAAGGGTTGATGAAAGCTGCCATGATTCCAAAGATTGCCTTAATAAGCTCACAAAATTTGTAGGAAAGTATGTCACTTTCCTAACTCAAGCTATTGTTGTCACCTGGTTTCTGCATTAGATAGTTCTACAATTATATAGATGGCGAATAGTATCAGATACTACTAAGCAATGACAACTAACACGAAGAATTTTTGTTCAAAGAGTCATCTCGTGTTACGCCATGTATCTAAACCGAATGATGACTACTTGGTGGTGTTATTCCTATGCCAGTCGAATTGCCGTTATATATTAGAATTTTTAACAATTATCCAATTAAAAAAAAACTTTGGATTCATCCTTATACCTATAACGCATTTTTCTTAATTCATAATTTAACAAATATCTGCCAATTTATAGTCGTAAGCAGTGCCTACAAATAACGTAAACACGTCATAGTCGTGGTTGGTAAAGATTTGGGTTCAGTAACTACCTTTGAATAGGTGTATCGTATGGGATAGGATTGAGAATGCAATGTTACAGATTAAATCATACTTGCTGAATTATTAGGTACAAACAATTTATTAAATAATGCACCAATATCATCAAGTCATACATTCGAATAGCGACATTAACTTATCGTTAACTTTTACCGTTTGTAAAAGTTAACAAGCTTGAAAACTACCGACTAATAAATAGTTCAAGAAAATATCAGCCAAGCGAAGACTTATTTCCTACTTTCTTGTCATCATAAAAATAGGCTCATAAGAATAAAAAACGAACAGTCACAAATTAAACATACATCTTGATTTTTATGTCTTAGCTATTTGCTTATGCAAAGATGTTATTGGTTTAAAGTACTTACCTTTAAATTCAAAGTCACTCAAGCGGGTATTAATAATGGTACTCCAAATACAAGAAGGCCGATATATTTGAGTTCATCATACAAACAATACTAGATAGGCGAAAATTTTAAGAATAATTTAGTTGGAACAGTATGAAAATCTGTTTCGTAGGTAATTTTTAGTGTAAGCTGTTTAATTTTGGGATAGTAGATAGCATTTTCAATAAAACTATTCTTTATGCAAAGTGCTACTGATTAGCAGTGAAGGTGCTAGACAAAGTTAGCGCCATCTATATAATTTTAATTTTTTTTCAAAAGCTTGCTTTAGTAAATCTATAACTCGAAAAATTGCTAGAGTTAGGAATGCTTTAGGAGATCGCGTGTTAATGTTCCCATTGCTCGGACCTAGCTCTTCCCTATGAATTGAATCAAATCGAATTGGAATAATAAACCTAAATCCCAACGCGGGCCCAATGCGGATTTGCTGGGAGTTAACAACTGCCAATGCAGCCGGGATCAACCTCTTAACATGCTTTCTGAAGCACCGAGGAACTCGAGATAATAATTTTTCCCCCATTCTATGACTGCCCTTTACGAACGTTAGTTAACCTTTCCATTGCAGTCCGCTAATCACACTGCCATTCTGCTTTGCGGATATACACATAGCATAGATATTATTATAATACTGTGGCAATAATAACATTATGATACAGAGATACTGCTATTTTACATGTACTATGTCCAGCGCTTAACTACAAAAGGTGAGCCCGAATACAAAGTAAGTTTATTGCTAGAATATCAAACGCATCCAATAGATTATCTCTTTTTTCAATATTTATAGACTATTGTAGTCTGATGAAAGGTCCGAGCTTACGGTTTGTTATTTTGGCCGGTGATCGTGTGACCGGCATTTTGATTGGGATCGATGAACTTCCAGTTATACGTTGTAATGATATCTCATTTTTGGCAGCTAAATTTAATTAATTAAGAACAATGGGGTATAATGTATGATTTTCTTTTGACAAACCAATGAATACTGTATAGTAATGATAAATGGTTTTTAAAAACGTTTGACGAACTTTGTGAGCTTGTGGCTCGATGCCTGTTACAAGGTTTTGTATCTATAAGGTCCCGGGTTTGATTCCCGGTTGGGTTAATATTGAAAGTGGTCTTTCTACGTTGTATTGGTTTGAGTGTTGTGACCCCTCACTGAGTTTCACGCCTGTTCTATCCGTTACTGAAGATACTCCTACAAACATACAAAGCTAAAAACTTTACCTTTTTATATCTATAATATATAGATTATATTTATAAATTTAATTACCATTGAAGACTGCACGGAGCAATGTATAGAATACCTGGGGCGTCCGAGGAATGTATGAAATATTACGAATATTATTGTTCATTAAATACTTTTCCCAGGCCACGAATACAATTTTTAAGGAGTGTACAGGAGCTCGAAGGCTCGAAGGAAGCAGTGGTTAACGCGCTCGATCTGTGATACGGTTACAAGTGTCGGTTATAGGATGGTTGACCAAACATTTTTGGTCTTGATCTTCTGCGTGCTTCGGAAGGTACGTTAACTTAGTTCTTGCTGTATCTGCAGTCGTATCAATCCACCAATCCACAATGGGCGCGCGTGGTGGGTCATGGCCTATGCTCCCTATTCGATTTGATTTGATTCCATTTATAGTGAAAGCCTGTATAGAGTGCCTGTTGTTCCACCGGTAATGTGTAAAATAAATAGATCTTGTTCAATATTTATCAATGTTAACCGGCCTACCTTTAAAATAACAGGCAAACAAAACGTTCCGTTACTTAAAATCACCTTTATTAAAAGGAAATTTTCTCATACCTGTAGGTCACGTGATAGGTGTAATAGTAGTGATAGATATTTCAGACCTACGACACGCTTCGCGATCGTTTCAAATTTCAAGGTATTTTCTTTGACAAAAATAATTGACTTTTTAGATTTTAACTCTATGGCTTAATTATCAATATTTTAAGATTAGAATTATTGAGTCGCATCACGTTTATGGACAGCTTGCCCGTAAGTACCCTCTTCCTTTTTCTCGTCTTTTACATACATTAGCGGCTGCGCATTCGGTATTGTACAAAATACCGGATTGTCCAGATTACAGGTAACATATATACGTTAAAGGTAATATACGATAACCTACAGATACTTCTTTGTGACCGCAATTCAATTATATTATGCGGAAGAGAACCGGAAGGGGTAATGCCGTATCTCTGATAATAAGTGTGTGTCCAGCCTTACAAAGAGGTAAACGTTAATTTCGTTAATAGCGTTAGACAAAACAATAGGTTTTGTTCGTTAGATGTAGAGTTACCATGATTTGGAATATAATGAATACTTAAAAAGTAATTAGATTACAAAATCTATATTTATTTTTCTATCTTTAAATGAAAATTGAACTATAATTAAAAATATCAATGAACCAATTAAATGTAAAAAGGATCTATTTCAAATTAGAATTTAAATAATTAACTGTTTTTCTGTATTAGGTTGAAAAATTACTGTTTTTAGTTTCATAAAATTAACTTTTTAATTAGTACATTATGTAACTATCTACTTATTTAGTAACAATCTGAATATATTTTTTATAATGAATATTATCTCTTATTGACACCATAATTTTGCCTATTAGTGAAAACTACTTGAAAATCTGTTCAGTAATATATGAATGTAATGCGTTTGAATGCGTTAAAAGGTTATTTTTTTTCCATAAAAAACTTGACCGAATTTTTAATCAATAGAGATATTTGGTATTAAATTATTACAACTACAAATAAATGATCCAGTGATTTATTTGTGTAAAATTTTATTTCTGAAAAACAAAGCGAATACGTTCAATATTACGGTTGAAATTGTAAATTGTACCAACTTCGGTATCGACGCATTTTATTGGATGTCTGTTTGACATTGATATTATATGTAATGTAAAATAATTCATTCATTCAAATTTAACCAATATGTCACTGATTTCTTAAGTATCTGAAGTATTTACTAGATAATCGTAACATCGTAACTAACGTTTTTTTTATTTCATTTTACAATTTGGATTATTCAACATCAATAGAGTAAAATATGCACACCAAAATGGCAGAAAATGAGTCTTTTTTATTTTATACGTTTTTTCAGGTCTTTGTACCATGTTCGAATTGATGCAAAGATAAATAAAACAACTTTTAAACGGTTTCGTGTTCCGGTACCGTGTTCATATAATTTTTATATGATGAACCTGTAAAGGGTCCGTAACGTCAATTAAAGAAAATACAAATACGATGAAACCGTTTAAAAGTGGTTGCATCGATGGATAGTTCACGAGAAAATATAAGAAGTCAATATGATGCAAAGATTTTTAGGTATTATAAAATTTTATTTATAAGTTATGAAAGGTACATAAACTGACGGTAGCGTAACAAAAATATAATTTATAAAAAATATTTGTCACATAAATATTTGGTCACACTAAAAAGGCGAGCTTTTGAATAACAATGCGACCAGTGGACCGCCCATGGTACATCCGGTGTTTTGTTACCGTTCTGTGTCCCGGCATTTGGAGTCAAAGTGGACACCATACGTGAATCACTAGAGTGACTTTCTAACAAAATGAAATTATTCACCAAATGGAATTCGAAATGTTACAGTTGTTTTTGTTTCTCGATAAATACGAATATGGTCGAGTGAAGAGGCTAGTTGTTTATTTTCTAAGATACTGAGAACTGATCTACGTACGGCGTTATTATTTCTGTTTTTAACAAAATGCACCGGCAATGTAATATAATTAAACCAATATTAACAGCATTTTATGTAACACAGGAAGATATTTAAAAAGAAATCGACATTTCGTGAAATTTGAGATGCACCATGGCGCAGTAATAAGTCCGTCTAGTTAACGATTTTTATTAGCATCTTTCGCAGGGGACGGTGATAACAAGGGTGATCAAAAATTTCGAAGAAGTTCGAATGAAGAAGCGTCCTTCGGAAAACAATGTTTACATGGATAGTTAAATATTTCCGAAGAAACAAACAAACAAAACCAACCCCCCACCAACAAACAAAGTTAGAAATTCTACCTCTTCATAATATTAGTATGGTTTAAAATATTTTTGTTTTTTAACTTAACATTAACAGACTATTTGAAATACAAATTAATAAAATTATCGGTAGGAAGAAATACCTCATTGATATTCTCGACCTAACCCATAATTAATTTAAATAATTTTAGGTTATAACACACATTTTGTAACTACAGCTTACACAAACTATAGTTATTTGATTTTATCAATGTTGTATATCAATACAATCTGAACCTCTATCTTAACCTCTAGAACAATACAGAATGGCTTTATTTAGACAGGCAGTTATATGGTAATTTTATGCAATTTATGCCGATTATTGAGTAATTACGGTATTTTTGGTAATATTTTTATAGCTTTCCAGTAAAATGCAATTACCTACTCGCTATCAACAATGGATAGTAAAATAATACAACACATATATATGTTGTTACGTTTATTTATCTATACATGTAAAAAACAAAGTTCAACAAAGCTTCCCGCAGTCTGTACGTTGAGATTTTCGAACGACTACACAACGAATTTTAATGCGGTTTCTAACAATAGGTTGATTCAAAAGGAAGATTTACCTATATATGTAGAACTAACTGCACCCGCGATTTCGTTCATGTGAAAAATAACCTAAGTTACTCCTTATAACATAAGTTATCTGTCAGTGAAAGTGCCGTCAAGATCGGGCTAGCCGTTTCATAGATTAGCCGAAACAAACAAACACACAAAAGATGTAAAACATGTTATTTTGGTATATGTACCGTGTATATATACATAGGCATTTACTTAAAAGCGGTTTTTTAATATTACAAACAGAAATTCAAAATTTATTTATTATATGTATAGATACTTGATAACATGAGCGTAGCGGCTGATGGAAAGCTAGTGATGTGATATATGTGTTCAATAACAAAACTTTAGAAGGAAAAGTAGATTTCATTTATTTCACTGTCACTGGCATAATATAGATAGAGTTTCAATGAATAAACCTTCCCTTTTGATTTGAAGAGGAATTTATTTGATTAGATCTCTTTCTCTTACCACAGTTGGCCCCTGGTTTTTTCGAATATTATTTACTATTTTCTTCGAATATTATAAGCCGGCCGGATCGTTTTGAATCTCGATCGTGATTGGATCAAAAATCATATTATCTGGATAACGTATGATCCATTTCAATCTTGCCTCAATCAATATATAACATGATCAATTTGACATCCATCTGATCAAGATCACGGATTGATATGACGCATCTGAATAAAAAATAATAATGTGCGAGGAAGTATAGAAAATACTTGCCCGTGTATGTTATAGAGCTGAAATACAAAGCTTGACTTTCTTTAAGTAAACATTTATCCATTTGAATAGTCTCATGTATCATATATCGTTTTGATTTCCAGTGACTAGCTTGTCAAATGACTGCTGTAATACTGTAACTATTCGTAATTTATCAAATTTCATCTATACTAGGTGGGTCCGCCCAAAGTATGTTCATATATTGGAGATATTTTTGCATATGTTTAATGTCAGCTGTATCTTTCTTAACGTGAACCCTAAAAAGTAAATAAAATGGAGTTAAAATAACAGCTTCTTACTAAATGCATATGAATGTACTAATCCATACTCATATATATGTTTATGTTTCCGGCTAATCTCTTAAAACGGCTGGAACGATTTTGACGTGACTTCCACTGGCACATAGCTTATGTAATAAGGAGTAACTAAGGTTACTTACCACACGGACGAAATCGCGAGCACAGTTAGTGGTAAATAAATATCTAACTCTGTTGTAATGATCTTCAAGTTTCAATGACGACTTTAGGTTCTAATGAATGTTCTAAGTATGAAATTTTGTATCAATAATATATCGCTTTAAATCAATGACAATTTGAATGGATGTTTGTCCAACTTGCCCTAAGGCTCCTGCGTTTATTTTGCTTTTCAGTCATAAGATGTGTTGTCTGGATGAAAAAGTGCAAAAAATAGATTCAGAAGTGCTTTAAAAATGATTTGTTTACCCTGTTATTTTCTCTCTCTCACTGTAGTCGGTCCCTCATTACTGAGGATCGTGTTCACTAGGACTCGTCAAACGAACAATCCTTCTCCATCAATTCCGGTCGGAAGCAGCCTTCACCACCTCGCAGAACTCGGGTAGGGATGTAGCTCCTTTCACCTGGCCAGACCATCGTGTCGGTGACCGACCTCGTGATCTTCTTCCTGTTATTTTAGCTTCACTAAAAAACTACCGTATTGAATAGGGCACTGATACATAATTTAGAATTCGTATATAGATTGTTAAAAGTTTTGATTTAATGTACTGTTTTAGTTAGAATTTTTTTTTGACCTTAACGGCTCTGGATTCAAGTCTTTTGGGCCATACATTAGTATAGTATTGAGAATGAACTTGTAAAGTAGTTTGTAGTTCTTGAATTCTTTTAGGAAGTCTTTGAGTTTTCTGTGTATCGTTGGTTTCTTGTGTATTGATTCCAGGTCGCTGACAAATACTAGTCGTTGTATAGCAAATCGTTTGCATTTCATTACCAGATGTTGGAGATCCTCGTCTTCGTTACAAACTGGACATTTCGGGCTATCTACCATTTTCAGTCTATGCAGGTGAGTGCGAGTCTGACCATGACCAAATCTCATTATATTTACGGTTATTATGAGTCGGGTACAGTTTTTTTGTACCACCAAGGTTGGGCAGGCGGGCTTCCTTGGATCATTTTATACCGTCGACCTCTTTCTACACTAATAAGATTCCAATATTCTTTCCAGAGTAATGTGAGATGCAGGTTTGTTGAAGTCTATGAATGGAACTTTTATAGTAGAGGAGTGTGTTTCTTGTTACTTCATCAGCTTTTTCATTCCCATTGATGCCATTATGAGACTGTACCCATACGAAATGTATTCTCTTTCCCATATTACTTAAGTTATATAAGAGTTCTTTTATATAATAAACTAAATAATTTACATCATATTTACAGTTATTATTATTAAATGAATTGTACAATATCAAAAAATCATTACTATTTATGTTACCTATGTACAATAAGGCCTGATAAATGGCAAACATTCAGCAGTGTATACAAAACAGTCTTTGGGATTCGTAATGCATATATTTACACTTTGTTCTATATCATAGAAAGCTGAAGTTACTTTATTATCAGACTTTGACCCATCAGTATAAATTCTATAGATCTATTGATATATTGATATGTGAATCTGTTTGTGTATTTTGTAATATTTGTGATGGCAAAAGCCTATTCTCTAAGCAATAATTTTTTGATGAAAGTATTTTTAAACAGAATATTTCAGCCAATTGTAACCAACGAAATATCAAAGGTGTTATACAACTTTCAGTCTGCATGACATGTATGGGTGTTGAACACATTGCACCAGTTATTATTCTTAGAGCCTTATTTTGAATAGTATCTAACTTTTTAAATAGAGTTGTGATTAGCATTCATATATGCCAAATTACTGTAGTCGAAATGACTTCTAACAATGCTTTTGTATTACATAGACAGGATTTGCTGGTCAGATCGCCAATGTACTCCTGCTAAGGATCGGAGGACATTTAAAGCTTTTGTAGCATTACTTAATATTTTATCAATGTACTTGTGAAAGTTTAATTTGGAGTCCAGAAGTACACCCAGATATTTTTAGTTTTGAACCCATCGCAAAGAATTATTATTAAAATGTATATTACTGTTAATTATGGGGTTTAAGACCGTTTTTGAGAATATCATCAGCTGAACTTTTGGAACCACTTATTTCTAATTTTAACTTATTATTAGAAAAACTATGATAATTTGAAACATTGCTCTATTCAGTTTGTTAATTGCAATATTTACATCTCTATGTTCAGTACAAACAAGGAGATCGTCTGCAAATTGTAGAAAATGTACATCTTTTTCTTTTAAGAATTGTTTGATCGGACAGGTAAATATATTTTATAATATAGAAGATATGGTTGCTACTTGCATTGTTCCCTTGAAAACTTCTCGTGGTTCGTGAAGTATATTGTTATATTTAAAATACATAATTCTTTCATAAAGAAAATTAAATATCCATTTATTCTTTTCCTAATTCCAAAAGAACTTGTGTTAGTACAGAGAGATCCACATTTTTAAATGCTCTTTTAATATCTAAGAATGCACATACTGTTGTCGAATGATTAAGAAAAGATGATTTTATGTCATGTATTAATGTCGTAAAGCTCTCTGTTGCGCTACGACCTTTCTGGAAGCCAAATTGTTCTGCAGGTAAAAAAGAGTAACAACTCTCTATATAATAATCTAATCTTAATTTTAACATATTGTCAAACACTTTACCTAAACAGGAGGACAAAGATATAAGTCTATATGAATCACTGTCACTTGCGGTTTATTGGATTTCAATATTGGAATCACATATTGTGTTTTCCAACTAGATGGTATCATTTGTGATTCCCAAAGACTGTTAATAAATGTAGAGTAGTTTTGTTTGTGCATTCTTATGTAATTTTTTATTGAGAATGTCAGTTATATTGTCAAGGCCTGGATTGGTGTGTTTCCTAGATTTTAAGAAATTTCAAGTTCTAAATGTAAGAAAATGAGCATTTGAATGTCCATTAAAGTTAAAAGCTATTTCTAGATTAACAAAATCTATGTTTTTTTTCCAGGAGCTGATAACGGTGCACATTTTTCTAAGAAGACTGAAATCCATTCATCATTCTTTGACTCTTTCGGGGAAGAAGCCCTTTTAAACCTTCTTATATTATTCCAAATGTTACTAATTGGAGTATTCTCATAACTTCGCCCAGCTACTCTTTTTCTTTTCCCTAAGCAGTAATTTTTTAGAAGCACCTATTTTTTTTATACGAAATATAGTTTACAATTGTTGGATTAGATCCTTAAAAATTTAATGCTTCTTTACTTTAATTTAACTGCATCCTTACACTGATCATCCCACCAGGGGGTGGGTTTTTTAATAAGAGAGGGGATATCTTTTTTAAATTTCGGTATTTATGTTTCTTTTAATTCATTTAGTAATATACAAAATCTTTCAAAGGAGTTTATTAAGACAACATTATCGAATACATTTTCACTTTCTATTGTAAATCTTTTCCAGTTGGCTTTACTATATATATATCGTTCAGTCGGGGGTCCTACTATGTATTTTTCAATAGAGACCTGAATATCGACAATAGTTGGGAAGTGATTGCTTCCCATAGAGTCTGAGTGTACACTCAAGGTACATAAAGGAGCTACAAAGGGACTTATACAATCATCGTCAATTGCAGATGGATTATAGCCTGGTCGACCTACTGTGTTTGCTGAACCAGAGTTTAAAATACATAAATCACAATAAATCATACATATTGTAGATATCATTACCACGTCCATTACATGTTAACCACCCAAATTTAAATGATGAGCATTAAAGTCATCAGATACCATAATTGGTTTAGGTAAATCATTAATGATATTTTTAAGTTTATTACCTTGAAAGATCGGTCGACCTTGTTTCGAAGGAGGACAATAAATAAATAATAATGTTAACTTCCCAGTGCCTGTATATAAAATTATAGCAACAGATTGTAACTCTTCATAAAATAGTACTGCTAATATGGAATATTTATATGAGTATTTAATTAAAACTGCAACTCCACCACGACCACCTATACCAATTCGATTAATGCTGTTGTAATTGGGTATACGGAAATTGTGATTTTCTTTAAGCCAACTTTCATTTAATAAAAATTCTGAAGGTAATCAATAAGAAGAGTTTTTTATTATTTTGAACACCTTCAATGTTATGTTGAGATATTCTAATTAGACCTTGGTCCATTCGTGTTCAGGTTTTAATTTTTTTATTAGAATATCTTGTATAACATTGCTAGTTATAGCTCTTTCCTCATTACCAATAATGACTAGAACGCCAACCAAAGCCTTACGAACAAAATCGTTTTTAATAATTTCATCTATTAGGTTTTTGTTGGATAATTTTGATACGGAGTCGTTTGTGATATTGTCTGCGCTTGTTGAAGTACTAGGCTTCAACAAGCGTAGACTAGGCTTCGATCCTTGAGTTTTCTTTGGAAGTGCGGGTCCGATTTACGGGTTGCTAGTAGAGGGAATAGTTTCTTAGTACATCATTCTTATTGATGTTATCTCTTCCAGACAAAACAGCTTTTGAATAAAATAGTTTGTTTTTTGTCCTCTATTTTCTGTTTTTTATTGAACACTCACGAGAAATCGCTAAATGGCCTTGACAATTAATACATTTCATTGTTTTATCGGTACACTGTGAAAAGAGATGTCCTTCTGAGCAAATTGAACATTTCTGGTCGGATTTGCAAATTTTCGCGCCATGATTGAATTTTAAAACATTTGAAACATTGTAGTAAGGGTGCATTGTATTCATGAACTTTAAATCCAAATCGGAGAGAACATTTGAAAGAAAAGTAATACTGACAGGCTTAAAAGTTCTTAAAACGCCATTATCTTTTTTTGGTAAACCTACGAACGGTTACGATTTCATATGGGGAACTTAGTTTTTTAAATAGCTCTTCATTGCTGATGCTAGTTTGTACGAAGCGTGGTACTCCTATAGTCTCAACTGCCGACGCTGGAGTGTATGCCTTGAATTTATGTTTTATTAAGAATTCTTTAATACACAGTTATTACTTATTGTTCATATATATTTTGATTGATGTCTGTTGTGTTACCTAATTAATAAATAAATAAATTCTTCATTTTGTAAAAAATAGTTGGCGTGATTAGATTGTGAAAAGGTCACACAAATTTTGTTTTGATTAACTCTTTTTATGTTAACAATGCCTTTAACTTCATTTCTGAAAAGATTGGTCGTGACGATCGTGTTGTTGTTTCGTAGTTTTACATGTTCTTTGTAACTTTCAACGAAAATACAATACCCAGCACTCACCGAGTTATTAGTAAAAAGTCTCTTATATCCGTGTTTAATGAAAGGTTTATAAAAATCTTCTGAAGCATCCTTATCTGCATCGCTCGTTCTTTTGGGAGCTTTTTGTTTTTCGATCCCGCCGGGCGGGTCGTCCTCATCCGGCAAAATTATTTATATTTATAAATGTTGGTTATAATTTTACACTATTATTTACAGAAATATACAAAACAAAAGAAAATAAAATGAAATTATTATAGAAAGTTTTAAAACTAGCGCCTAGTGCGTTCAAAAGCCCGCCGTTTTAGTTAGAGTGGTTGAAATGTTACAAGTCAAATTGCACCCACTTCCCTGTCCTCATCGAGCTTAAATTTTGCATACATCAATAATTTCGATGATAACGCAATATTCATATTGAATGAAGCTGATCTCATTATGGAGACTGAAGGTAGCCTTGGGACTTCTGCTATAAACCTAGCCCATCGATTTTGCGTTCGTTTGATTTTTTTTAACATGGATTGGTTTCGAAATAATTAATATCCAGGTTCTGAATGAAACTGGATAGTGGCAATGGGAGTGTAATTTAACTTTTTGAGACCCCTTCGAGATGGGTTCATTTGACTTGTGCATACAAGATTTCTAATAAAAATTTATTCAATTGTCTGTCTGTTTTTTATTTCTCAAATCTAATAAAAAAAACAGACCTTTGATTTTGATACCAGAAATCATTATCTTAATTAGAAAACTGTTACGTATACTGGGTGTACTACTACAAAAATAAATCAATCAAAGCTTTTACCAACACGCATTCAATTTTAAATAAAAAAATGAAACACAATCCAATCCAATTTACATACCAAACTGGTTAATAGAGATACCATCTCAGTATAAATAACATTAACTGCCCAATAAACAGACTAACAATGGTGCTTTATACAAAACTATCACCAAACATTGACTCTCCGAAAATTTTGATAGGCAATGCAACAAGTCAAAGTTTCCATTCCATTTTCGACTTTACACTTAAAGCTATAAAGCGTATTTCATCAGCATTTTATAAACGTATTTTACGTCACACATCGTTTGCTTTCACACAATAGATTTTGATTTTCCCCATTCTTTTTTCAAAATTATTGTAATGCTATATAGGAATTCGAGGCACTCATGGTTTTATGGCATACGAACATTTTTTGTTACAAATTTCAACGAAAAAATGTATTTTTTTGTTTAATTAAAAATACAACTTAATTTGGGAGCCCGTTGAAATTATGGACTTAATGGACTGTTTTACTTGACTTTTATGAATGTTGATTTTATGGACTTTTAAGTCATTCAGCTTTATGTTATTATGATTTAGATTTTTATTGTAATTATCTTTATTGTTACAGAAACAATTAAAAATAACAAATAATTTTACGTTTTTTATAATTGATACACTAGTGATTTTTTTGGATGATCTATATTCGGCAATTTTTAGGTGTCATCGTCATTATCATCACCAGCCCTTATACGTCCCTACTGCAGGGGCTCAGGTCTTCCTTATGGATGGTTAAGGAGCATGGACCATGACCCTCCACACTCGCCCAATGCGGATTGGCCAACAGCTTAACGTGCCTTCCGAAGCACGGAGTAGCTCGAGATAATAATTTTTTGGTCACCCAACCCGTGACCGACCCTTGCGAAAGTTGCTTAACGACAACGATCGCGTGCCGCGGTGCTTATCCACTACGCCACCGAGCTACTTTCAGGTGTGCGACGACCAAACTCTCTAGGCTTGACTCCAGCCATGTGATACATCTTAGCGATGTTATGGCGATATATCATTTTATTTTACTATACAATTTGTCAAAATTAAAGTCAAAGTCAAAATGTTTTGTTTACGCTCGTTCAGGACATCAGGCGGATAAGAAGAACGAGCCAAAAAAAAAAAACTAAAAGAAGTAACGACGTCAACAATACAATTATTCAATTGACTCAGTGGAAGGCGCAGATAAAACAGCAGTATAATAAGTACTATAAAATCAACTGTATAAAGAATATAAACAAAATTAAAATAATACTAAAAATGCGGTTAACAAAGTCGAGAAAGTTATTATACACTCCAAGTGTGGGCGGCGATTCTATGTTTCATTACCAATTCATTTATGTATTTTATTATACTTTCATTTTGTAGTTTATTAATATTAATTGCCCAAGTTCTGAGGAAGTTTCTAGAGTTTGTTGTTTTGCTAATCAGCGTCGAATTCAAGGGTAAGGACGGCGTTGTCACGGCATAGATGTTGTCATACTGTCATTTTATTTACACATAGGTTTTACTAAAGAAAACGTTTATTACTTTTTAAAGTAGGTTTTATTTGATTGCACTGAATTGACTTTCAAAACAATGTCGGAAAGCACAGAATAAATTTTAGTCCGAAAATACCAAGCCGAAATTTAATAATTCTATGATAACCCATAAACAAAAGGAAGAGTTAATGTACCTTATGATTGTATTGTCTATGTCAAGTGATGGATGCAACAATAAGTTTGTCAGCGTATTGGATGAAATTAGTTGAAATTAGGCACCAGTCCCAGCTACATCCTCGTTCGCTGTGTTGCTATGCAGTATATGCACGATCGGCAGATGCTACTAATTGTACTATATAGTACACAGTGATTAAATATCTTTTGACTATACCTAGATGGCGCTAATATTTAATTGAAAGATTTAAATTTTATTTTATAAAATATTCTTCTATAATTCTTGAGATTAAAATTTATTCGTCTAAATTTTCTTAATACTTTGTTGTATAATTATTTTCCAGATTCTCAGATATTTCATTTCCCGGTCTGTCTTCAGATATCGATTATATACGACACTAAAATATCGAATCTGCTACGTTCTTTAGATTGCCTAATTTTATGTGCAAAAGAGAACTTGGACAGTCAAACATAGAAACTGAACACAATCAATCAGATCTGTTTAGGAATTTGCTGGTTTTAGACTTACTTTTTGTTTTTATTTCATGACAAGAGTTAAAAACAGAAAGCTTGTATTTTACATAAGGATTTTATTTCACACAATCATAACTTTGTTTTTACAAATCGTTTTTATGCCTCTATTTCATTGGTCGGTTATAGCTTTATCAAACGATCAAATGATGCTGCAGCGGTTACCAGCATTTCACATGCGGATTCCATTGACCATTGTAAATAAAATATTATGCTGCTCTTTATTCCGACGAATAGCAGTCCGTCACTATTTAAATTTTGAGGTGATAAGTAGCTAAGGTCGAATGATGACACCTAAAAGTTGCCGTAGCCTAAGGTTATAATTAGGCCTCTGCTTAACTTAAAAGTAATATATTATATTCGATACCTTCGATCAATACAACTTCGATATCTTTAAGGTGAAGATGGATTCAGCGAGAATCGGTGTAATTTATTCAAAGGTAAAAGCATATAGGCATAGGTCCATATTTGTAGTAATAGGACCCAGTTATTAAAATTGACTCAAAGTAATAAGGTATAGTCCTTCTCAAATGTTCTCAGAGAGAAGGCCTATGAACCACACACCAATTGGGGTGTGGATTATTAGCACACATAATCCACACACCCTAATATTAAGCTCCTGTATCACCGAAATGCTAGTTGATATTTAGCATTTCCTAATAATATCCAAGAATTTTTCCTTATTTTATTATATGAATATTAAAAAAGGGGGAGATTGTAAAAAAAAAATGATATACAAATTATTTCTCAAATATTTAGATATACCCGACATCAACGTTGTATTGCAACATCGAAATCAGGAAATGACTCTATCGCGGGTCGCTGCGTCTACCCCACGACCAGAGATGTATTATAATTGGAAGCGATTGATATTCTCAAAGTTAAATTCGTTGGTTAAAATTATTTTAAATGTTTATTATTCTAACTTTGAAGTAACATTCTGGCCTACTTACAATATTCCACCACACCACAGACGTTTTTTTTTAACTTTTATATTTTCATTCGTAATAAAGCAGCAATAAACTATTATTTATTTATTACTAGAGGAGCTCGATATTGCGATGATAAGCACGTTCGGTCTGGGATATGGTTATTTAGCAACTTTCGCAAGACCCGGTCATACGATGGGTGACAAAAAATATTATTTCGAATTCCTTCGGAAGGCACATTTAACCGTTGGGCCCGGCTAGATATGTAGTCATTAACACCCACCAATATGCACTGATTTGATGTGATTTCTCTGGGCTCATCTCTTTGGTTGTTTTTGCTTATAATTTCAATGACCAACCAATAAAAATCAGTCACAAAAATATCTCACTACGAACGCGGTCTGTACCAGTCAATGTAAATAAACTAATAGCTCAAAACTTCTTTTTGATCATCACTTATTTTAAGGAAATCGACTTCAAGTGCTTATATTGGGATCTATTTATTTGAAATCATTATCACTATTAGTAAGTTACATTGATAATTATTTTATGGAGGACATTTTGTGAGAAGGTTAAAAAACGATGTCACATTTATCAACTTTAAGTCTTTGTCCTTCGCATGGACATTACACGCCGCGTAGCCATCACGCAGTACAACACTATTTTATTTACACATTAGCATCACTATTGTCGCTGGTTTTTATTCAGAATTAGATATATGCCTGTGCCATTGTGCGATTAAATTGGAAAGTGACGTATGAGAATTTTGATATGATAAGTTTGAATGCCAATGGTATAAGTTAAGTAATTTCGTTTTTAATAGTTGCAATTACATCTTATGATTGCTTATTATGAAATTTCTGTAAGTCATGCTTTACAACTTTATGGTGACAGATTCTTTATTAGCTGAAGAGTAGTATCATTAAAAGAAGAGAGTTGGTCGTGCTGGATCTTCAGTCGTTGACATCCACCAATCCGCAGTGGGCCTGCCTGATAAATTGGCGCATTGAGCATAGACTTGCATGCCTTAGATACTGATAGAGTTTTACTGTAAGTTCAATTTAAAAAGGTCATGAACAAAACAACAGACAGAAACTAACCTCACTTTTTTGTTTATCAAAAAGTTTTAACGTAGTAAACACGCTGTACTCGTATGCCGAACTAAAAAAAGGTTGCATATGTGATCGGTGTAGTGTATTTTTAGAATTGTTTCGGTCGCATAGTTTGTAAACAAGACTCGTGTGTGATTCGTGACGGTAGCGTAAATGTCGTGATTTCGTATAGTTTTTTTTTTGGACGTAACTGTCGTCGTGTAGCGAGTAGTATCCTTCGTGCCGGGTATTACGATTACTTTATACGTATAATCAGTTGCTATCAGGATTTTGGGTTGTTACAAGCTTTGTGGATGACGTCATAAATCACAGAATACTGATAGCGGTGTGCCTTGATGGCAAAATTTTCTTTTAGGCTAACTGCTGATTATTTAAAGTATTTTTCATTAAAGATGTTTAAATTAGGTAATATTTATATTATTTTCAGATTCATCAAACCTAATTTTAATATCTTTAACCTGTCAATCACCATTAACCTGTTAATGTCTCCACTAGTGACATTAACAGGTTAATGGATGGAATCGAATTAAATTGAATAAGGAAAATGGGACATAAGTAACATAACCTATGTACTGCAGATTAGTCGATGATTGCAAATGCAACCAAAATCAGAGCTTAACATGCTTTCCGAAGTAAAGAGGAGATCGAGATTGTTTCGGTCACTCATGTTGTTCTTTTTTTCTTTCTTCAGTCGTTAAAAATTGTATTTTTCAACTTTTCCATGTGCTTGTTAAGTTTAACTGCTATAATATAAAACGAGAACTAAAGTTGTATTTAGTTTAAACCAATGACCCCCAAAAAAATTGACAAAGAAAGAAGAGATAACATTTAATAGAGACGAGTTGACTTCTTGTGATCGTATTATGATTTTAACAGCATTACAGCGCTGCCATAGCACGAGAACCAACACAAGTTCTAGAACTTGTGTTGGTTCTCGTACTAGAACTTGTGTTGGTTCTCGTGCTATGGCAGCGCTGTAATGCTGACTTTATGACATAATTGCACTTCAGCTGTCGTCATATATTTTCATCCAAAGAATTATATAAACCTCCTTAGACGTATTTAGATTTATTCACATTTACTGATGCTCATCTCTGATCAGTGCCAACAGTACTGCAATTTAATTCTAAAGTCCATTTAGAAATTCTATGGGTAAGGTTAGTTTAGGTGTTATAAATTACCCTATCAAGACTCCAATGTATTTTGTACCAGAATTGGAACACTGAGCAATACGTTACACTCATTCAAATGAGTGTTAAAGAATCGTTCGATCGTAAACCTAATATATGTGCATTGCGTTAAAAAAAAAAATTTATAGTAGTTAGGAATTTTCCTTAGGATCTAAAAGCGTGCCTACAACGATCAGGGGTTTTACTGTGACCTCGTAATTTGAAAATAGTTGTTAAAGTGAGATAGCGATATACGTCTAGCACAATTCGGTTTCAATTTTCCGTTTCACTGTTTTCGTATTTTGTTTCTAGACTATAGAAATCTTTTATGTTCAGGTGGAATAGAGATTTAGGAGACACAAAATTAGAATAAGACGTCGGATCTTTTAAGATTCTGTCTACTTATGTCATTCGGTGCACTAAATAGTGAGAAAAAAACAGGTTGTTGAATATTTATATACCAATATAAAACCGATTCGGTCAGTTGACTTTTACGACGTCTGGCTTGGCATATTCTACATTAATCTTTCGAATCCTGAGGACTTACAATGAACCGTGATTTGGAACTCTTTACTGCTAAATAGTAGTGGGAGTAATTTTATTTCATCAAGAATATAAATAATACTATTAACATTTTCAACTGGACGATTAGACAATATCTTTATGCAAAAGCCTTTAACTGAATATACTTTAATAAAGAATTATCGTTCAAATTAGCATTGACATTGATAATACTACTGCCGAAACGGGTATTTAAAAAAAATCTTATGTCATTGCGATCGGTATAATGTTCAAGGCCTGGGGGGACGACGTACGCACTCTTGAAGAAGAAATTTGTTAATTTTTATTATACGCATATTTTAAGATTATATGAAGAAGTGCAAAATGCTAATATATTTCTTAAAATGTTTTAATATACATTACACTTTTACACTTTGCATACTGAATATCAAACAATTATCGGAAAGTAAAGTTTATTATATCAAATCCCTAACCTGAACCTGTATTCCGACGGTAATATTAAAGTAATGAAAAATATCAAATAGGTCAATGGAATAAATAAACGTATGTATTTTATCTATCGAAACTTTGTAATTTTTTGTGTGCCTTGGTATTATTTTTATGTCCAAAATAATATTTATAATAATGTTATAAGAGCAACCATTAGTGACCTATGCAAAGCTTTTGGCGTAGGTGCAATAAAGCAATTCGATTTTAATATTACCCTTATTCATCTTCTCTTATTCCGGTATTATGCCTTAGTAGGACAAGGGCAAAGTTTACGATATATCGAATTCTGATTTTTAAAGGTAATTATACCACAACCTCACATTATTGGTCGTTTGCAGTCATTGTAAATATTGTTTTCGGAATTTATACAGGCGGATTGTATTGTAATAATTCCAGACTGAAGAAAGATGTGTTGTTATATTGTGGCCCGGGGGGACAAATGGATCGATTCGGCCCCAATAAAGTAAACCAAACTTGGGCACACAATTTAATGAATTATGAAGGGACTTATTTTTTATTTTTATGACCGCCTTTTGGTATTTTGCTGTGTGATATCTTCATATGCGTCGACTAAAGGATGTACATCTGTATTTTCCATGACTGTACCTGTGCGTGCGTATTTTATGTTTTTGTGACCTAATTTACATTTTTTTTAGTTAGTAAAAAGGAAATAGCAGCAGTATAAAAGTCTCTATACAAAGCACAAATCTGGTCGTGTATGGAGTACTGCAGTTACTTGTGGGATAGATCAGCTAAATATCAGCTTGTCGCACTGGACTCGGTGGAACGCAGAGCTAAGAGACTCATCGGCGACATAAAACTAGTCGAATCCAAGCTGCAGAGCTTGAGCCATCGCCGTAATGTCGCCTGCCTGTCCGTCTTTTATAGGATGTAATACGGGGAGTGTGCTCGGGAGCTGCATGAGCTCATTCCGCTTTCACCGTTTTACCATCGGCAATCTAGACGCACGGCGGGATAACATCCTCACTTGGTTGATATCCCAAGATGCCGTACAAAGCGCTTTTCTTCATCTTTTTTACTGCCCACTACCAAGGAGTGGAACTCTCTGCCGGCGTCTTTATTCCCGAGTGCATATAACCCAAATCTATTTAAGGCAAGAGTGAATAGGTTTCTTCTGGGCAAGCTCATCCCACCGTAGATTTCATCTATGACTTTAGGCTAGATTGAGGTCAAGAGTGAACTCATTTTATATAAATAAAAAAAAATGTCAATGAAAACTTAAACAAAAATTCACTATGTATAAAAGGCGCGCATATGTTTATGAAAGTTTTAATTAAGTCGGCTGGAGATTTTGTGTAGGTTGTTACCACCATTAACCCGACTACAATTGAATTGAAGATAAAAATTAAATTTTTTGAAAATTTTGATGAAGGAATTTCAAAAGATAGAACAAAAATCTATCTTTTGAAATTCCTTCGATGATATCAATGTTTCATATAATTAGGTTTTATTGGTAGAATGCTTCCAGTTATTTTATTATAAAAACTCAACTGCTGATCTAATTTCAATAATTTTGTTATATTTGTTCTATACGAAGATTCTAATAAATAAAAAATGTCTTCTGTTTTATCGCGTACTTTATTTCGAGAGTGTCACACAGAACAATCATCTACGCCTAGTAGTAGTGTTGGGGTTGCCAACTTACAAAATATAATTAACAATATGGAACAATATTCGAAAATAGTATTAAGATAATATAATTAATAATTAGGATTTTTTGGTGTTGTAGGGAATATGCTTTATGCACTGTGCCGGCCGCTTGATAATCGACAATCGGTGTGTGGGATTCTCCATCCACACGGACCCGCCCGAAGGCTAGTCAAATGTGGATGGCATACCCACTAAACCCCTTACTTTTGAGTGGTAAGACGTGGGATCCCCGAAGTTTGGACGCCCCAGAGAAAGAGTCCAAATTGGGATCACTTTTCCTGAGACAGTAAACCGTCCGCTAAGCGGTCATGACTGGGGTGTCAGACGGACCCAGAGCATGCGGTTCATCAGACGGGAGGGATACGTTAATATGCAGTCCTCTCTACCTTACATCCGTGCACGCTGAGAGTACTACTGTAGTTACTACCAGGACTGAGGTTTTGCCGCATGACTGTCCCCCGGGCCTCCCACGCAGGATTCATAAGGTTATGGAGAATTTTGAAAATCGATCTACAATATGCGGAGAAATTGGTAACTATAGAATCTTCTTCTTTTTTAATTTAGATAAAAAACTGGAGCAATTTGGAAATATTATAATGCAGTATTGTCGTTTAAAAAGTAAATTAAATATGTCTTAACTTATTAGAATTCATATTTTACAGCTACCTACTGTTGCTACGTTACCTCATATTTTAGAAACTTTAAAGAAATTGATTTGCACATCAGCGCGATTTTGAAATATTAATTTGAATCTTATGAGAATGATAGTAAGATTTTTTTTTATATATAAAATACACACCTACTTCTTAATTTTATACTCATGCAACATTATGTTGCCACTCCACCCACGTAAAAGTTATATTCGGTTTCTATTTTTATGCTCATTTTATTTTCTTATTAGAAACATCATTATGCTAAGTCGAGGGGATTAATTTAATCGTTTAACTTTAATGTTAGTATAATAGCGATAAACTTTAATATTTTTTGGAGCCATTAAAAACTTCGACGGAATTTCATTAGATCTATTTTAATTATTTAATTTTATTAAAATACCCTGGAATGTGTCTTTTATCTGTATTACAATTGATTTTTTTGACATGTGAAAACTTATACTATCAGATAAGTGTGCATATGTGCAGCACAGGAATTTGAAAACTACTATGACATGGGATCTGTTTAATGAAAGCTCAAGCAATGATTTTATTACGTTGGTAACATTTTTTTTAAGAAAATATTGTTAATCTCCAATTCTGCGTAAAATATCGTTTAATTTCAAGTTGTTTTTAAAAAAGACTCGTTTAGTTAACTAATCGTTATAGTCCTGTTTATCTCATTGCACCCAACAATGTGATATATAAAAGGATAATGTTTACGTAATATTCGCATCTCAATAGAGTCTGCGATCGTATTATCCATATCATAGTAAAATTATCTACCCTAAGTCCAAAATTTATGTTATTTATTTAAATGTATTTTGAATTTACTACACCCTTACAGGTTGTCATATGAACTGTACCTAATAATAATGATTATTAATATATTAATGCAACGTCATCCTCACAAATCAATGGTGACATAAAATTTATAATTTATTTTTAAGAAGAATTGTGTCTACAGGGTTGTAGTTGAAGCGCTATTGACTCTTCGTTAATTATTTTACATTGGCAGAATTGTTCAACAGGTTAGAGACAAGCAAATTGTGCGGCAAATATTTTTTTAATTACTACCATACCATTACGATTGGTCTAAAAGTATTGTATGTTTCTATCGACTACAGTGAAATGATTATTTATAATTTTTTTTCTATAAAAAAAGGTTTAATTACAAGGAGAAATGGAAATGGCCACATGGGGTGAATTTTGCAAGTATTTTGTTTAGAGATTTTTTGCTTTTGAGATTAAACCGCCCTTTTAAATTAAAATAATTTATCGAGATCAATCACAACCGTCCGCAATATTAGAGATGGCTTTGATGGTGTAATTAAATAAATATGAGAGTTTATGTATGAAAGTGTATGATCACTGGCGAGTCATTCGACCACAGAAGATCTCAAAACTATAAAATTGCCATATCAATAAAATATATGCATAGGCATTGGTAATAGTGAAATTATATTCTAACGCCGTGGAGGTCTCAATTGGTTTCAATTGTTTAGACAACATTACTGTTATAAAATGAATTCACAACAGAGGGTCTACTTTGAAAATCATAGAAATATTATGGTCAGTAGTTCGGTGGCGTAGAGGATAAGCGCCGCGGCCCGATATCGTTGTTGTTAAGCAACTTTCGCAAGGGTCGCTCACGGGATGGGTGACCAAAAAAATTATTATCTCGAGCTACTTCGTGCTTCGGAAGGCACGTTAAGCCGTTGGACCCGGCTGCATTTGCAGTCGTTAATACCCTCCAATCCGTATTGGGCCAGCGTGGAGGGTCATGGCCCATCCTCTTTAACCATCCATAAGGAAGGCCTGAGCTACTGCAGTGGGGACGTAAAAGGACTGATGATGATGATGATTATGGTCAGAGCAGAAAATCTCAAGATTAGAAAGAGACAAAACATCGTTGTATTCCTAAGGAGGTTAAGTTATATATATTTATTGTATTATACTAACTATTTTGACGAACTCCGTGGCCGAGTGGTTCATACGGTCGGTTTCGAAGTGGCTCCATTTCTGAAATACTGGGTTCGGTTATCGGTCCGGTTAATATAGACAATTAACTTTTCTGTTTTCTGGGGTCTGGGTGTTGTGATACCTTCATTGTCTAAAAGACTCCGTAGTATTTTGGACCTCTGAGCAATTTATTACATAAGATTCTATTCGGATTGTAAAACAATCCCTTTTACCCACAACTTATTAGAGACTTTAGACAAACTAAATGTATAGTACTTATTAATAAATATGAGAAAACACCATACATTGCTCTGATTTTAAGATGAGTAGGTAAAGTCCTCGTAGTATGGAGTAGAAGTCGATAGTAAAAATTACAAGATAATATTATAAAAAGAATCTTGATTGGTTTGTCTGTGTCACTGCAATTGACTTAAATTTTTTATACATATATATTATACTACACCTTGAGTAGCCGGAAGCACATATTGTATGTAAAATGTATGCTCAAAATATATATCAAAATTTCGTCAACGACAAACGAGTTTCCGTAGTGTAGCGGTTATCACGTGTGCTTCACACGCACAAGGTCCCCGGTTCGATCCCGGGCGGAAACAGTACTTTTTGTTTGTTTCGTTCATTAAGATTTTCATTAGTTGAAAATGACATTACTTATACAATTTTGACATTCATTAGAGCTCAAAGCCGTCATTAAACGTCAATGGATGTTTGTGCAACTGACCGGATGAATGTCAAATGAATGTCTTTAATGAATGTATGGGTAATGACGCTTTAAACTAATGAATTTTTAATGAAAGTTTGTATAACTGGCTGATTATATATTATCATCAACTGTGATCTATAATATAAAAGCTGGGTATTTATTGATACTAATTAGGTATACTTTGTATACTAATTACAATTTTTTTTTCAAATAGACAAGAAACTAATGCCTTGATTTTTTAAGGCTATTTAATACACTAGACCAGCGGTTCCTAATCTTTGATGGACCACGGACCCTTAGAAACCAAATAGGATTTCAAGGAACCCTGAGGGGTGGAACAGCAAAAAGTTCTTTTTTTTTTTTGTATTTGACTCGGTTTATCTATAAAAGACGCATTATTATTTACCATTTTATTCTGTTTTTAGTAGGCTATATAAATAAAAGTACAAATATCAAGCAATCATTAGATACAGACTGGTGACAGACAGACGGACAAAAGAGTCAGTATAATTGGGACCTATTTTTACCTTTTGGGTACGCAGCCCTGTAAACTGTTTAAAATTTTCAAAATGTTAAGGTAAAAGTAATTAATGTGCAGTTCGGTTCGACTACGTTTTGGTAACTAAAACAGTGATTTTTCAGTTGGACCTGTGTAGTGCATTTATATGAATATTATTTTTTTAATGTTTTTCATATTTTATGTTTTAAGAACTTACCTATAGTGTGAAGCATTCTTATGACAACCTCCGTAGCTGAGTGGTTCGTACATCGGTTTCTAGGAGTGGCCATCTCTGAGGTCCCGGTTTCGATTCCCAGTTGGCTGAATATTAGGAAATTGACTTTTCTATCTTTTCTGTTTTCTCGGGTCTAGATGTTGTGATGCCTTCATTATCTTAGATATTCCTAGGTACTCATCTTGATGTATGTGATGTCACCTAATATTTAATTATTATTTAAAAAATAAGATAAATGTGTTTTAATCAGTTTACTCATTTGTTATAAAAGACCTACAAAAATAATTATTATTTTTAATTCAAAAGCAAATCTTTGAAGCGGCTCCCGATCACAAAGAAAGTGGAATAAGGGCAGTATCACACACGTGTTCGTAGCCCGCATGGCTGCGTTGCTTACAATGCCAACTATTCTATAGATGCCATTTGCATGAAACTTGGGGTTCTTATAAAAAACTCTACTCGGGGCATCTAAAACAAATAACTCATTGTTCTAACCAAGTACAATGATTAAAACAATAGAATGTGTGTACTCCGCTTTACTTTAAAAACATGCGGGCTTTGTTTATGTGCAACGGGTTAAGTACAATCGACGAAAAAATACGTGAGCACATAGCTACTAAGGTAAAGGTCTCTTAATCATATTTTTTTACTTTCTTAAGTTATAATAACCACAAAGCTCTGAAAAGTTAATCATTTAAGGGTTGGTTGTACCATATATGTGAAAGTACCAGTTGAGTAAATAACGAGTTGCATCATCTGGGAATGGTTAAATGACGTCATAACTTTAATTGTTTATTATAAGCTATTACTTTTTAATTTTATAAATTTTAAATATCTATTATTTATTGTTAAAATCAATATTTCGCATTCACTATATAAGCATAGAAAGAATGATAATTTATTAAATTAGTCACAAGAACGTTAGCTGTTATTTAAATTGTCAGTATCTAAGCAAATCCATCCAATTATGGTGGTGATACTATCACAATGGCATTTTAATAATTTCCAGCGTTTCTCAAAATGATTCGGAATGTCTACGTATTACTCAGAATCATGCAAACGTTTATCTTATAACGGTTACGACTAGTGAGTCATTGAACTTTATTCGCTACTTGATTATGTATTTCCTTTTACACAATTGCGAAATCCTAAATACACCTTTGATTTTTATCATCATCACGACCGGTGTAACCCGGTCGAAACGTCGGAAAATATAGGTGGTTAAAAACCCAACTATCAATCTATCGCATTAAAACCCGTTTCATACAATCTAATATAATGCAACTCGAAAGTTTAAAAGTTTTTACAACCTATCAAAGTTCCTACTGTGGCGGGCGGTAAGCTGCCCTTCCCTATGGATGGAATAGAATCGAATTGGGAGAATGGATCATGACCCACCACGTGGACCCAGTATGGAATAGTGGGTATTATTGTCTAGAGATGCAGCCGGAACAACTGCTTAATGCGCCTTCCGAAGAACGGAGGAACTGGAGATAATTTTAATAATATTATTTTAACATTTTTGCCCTTACCAAAGTTGCTATTTATATACTTTAATATTCTTATTGGCATCGTTAAAGAATTTTTTAAGTTTTTAATTTCTTATGAGAATTTTATTACCTTCGTTTACTAATGATTTTTATTATGTATGTATGTCGTTTGCATAATATTAATAATAATCAAAACTAGTTTTACCTGCTATTTGTTGTATTTCTGTTTTTTGATACAATTAATAAATAACCATCAAAAGCAATTTCATGTTTTTTTACATGGAAGAGTGAAATCGGGGCAATTCTGTTGTATAATATATAATATTGATGCAAAAATAAATTTCAAACGGTAATTCTATATAAATAATTCTAATAAGATTCTTTGTAAAAGTATAATACTTTGACTTTACAGTATTTAAGGTATACTTCACTATGCCTCAGACACATATAAAATATCTTCTGATATTTTTGTCAAAAAATATTTTATCTTATTGAATGGTAAGTGTTTGTGTTCGACGATTGTGAATAATGAATCGAAAATGGGAAAAGGGATTTAGATTCATATTATTTTAACATTATCGTGTTTCTTTTTTTTTAATAACAAATAGTAGGTACGTATATTGATATGTACGTATGGTGATCAAACTTCGTGAACTAATGGCGACGAGTTTATAGAAATCTTTTTTCTATCTCCAATGTTAACAGATAAAAAAGGAAGAGAAAAAAGGACAATATGGTTATCCACAATGAACCCAATATTAAATATGTAGTGTTTAATTTAATTTAATTTAATGTATAGGTCAATAATTCTAATTCTAATTCTTCTTACTACTACTTACCATTATCACCTTCACCTATTTGCTGGTGCATAAGTCTTTCCTATGAATTAAATGGATAAAACAACGCGAATCTAGTGTGGGTTGATAACTCCTGAAACACGCAGGAGCTAGAAATAATAAGTATTTGGTCACCCATCCCATAAGTGTTTGGTCACCCATCCCGCAAGGGCTTGCGAAAGTTGAAACACTGCGTTATGGAGTTTTTATTTAATGTCAACGCTTTATATAAATTCTAACTAGCTGCTTTCGCGCGACTTCGACCTGGTGTGAATTTTCATAATCTGATTAAGTAGTATTTCCGAAAATTATTTCCACAAAAAAAGTAACTTAGAGACTTCACCTCTTTATAATATTATTATAAATATAGCAGATGCACTTACATATTCTACAAAAAAAAAAATGCAAATCAAGAATATAAAAAACACATCTAGAAAAAAGAGCAGATGCGTCGCTGAAACAAAAAAAAAACGTCGTTTCATTTTCTACCAATTTCATTGTAATGACAATAATTTTTGACTGACGAAAAAACCTAACCCTTCGTTGCTATTTTTTCCGAGTAACCGTCGCTACTTAGAAAAAAATCTATGGGTCGTATTAACTGGTATATATGCAAATAAGATGGAATAGTTGAAGCACGAAATATGGAATTAAAACTATAGCTAGGGTGATTTAGAACGGGGTTACTATTGAATTTGTTTATTAAATGTTCTTTGTTTGAAACTTTTATTGAAAAATTATCATAAGAAAAATCAGATTTTAGTGCTGTTAAAAAAAAATATTTTTTTCTATATTGATTAATCCTGGAATTATTATAAAAAGAGGATAAACTTTAGTAAGGTGCATTGGGGTAACGACAAATGCGACGAAATTAAGCAAAATGGTTAGATAGAACATCTAATTTAAAGTATTTTCATCTATACAAAAAACAATGCCTGATTTGGTGGTGATTCGTTATATTCTTGAAATTTCCGTGCCTTCGTTATTACAATAAAGCACTATACTTGGTTTTAACCATTGGCCGCCTGAAGCAAATTGTCTACGTTAGAAAATAAAACGTGAAATTGAGACATGTTGAGTTATTTTGGTCGGATAATGATTTAAACTTGGTGTTAAAGTAAGTCCTCGTTTTGTTAAAAGACGGAACATGTGTTTTAAAAAAGGCGAAACAAATTAGTTTGATAACAAGTTACTTAGCTGGTTTAAATACCTTGTTATTAAACAAGTTGTTGCTCTATGATACCGGTAACTAGTAATAGTATTTTTGGCAACGCTTCACATAATTTACAGATTTTGCTTTATTTCTACCAAAAAGATTTACGAAATAAGTGCTAGTACAGTATGCACAACTCGTACATTACACATGATATAACACCTGAAGGCTTTATTCTATTTCTACAAAAAAATATTTTGGTCACTTTCGAAATGCTAATACGATGCCAACGAAACGCTTTTCTTGGTAATTCATAATGAAACGGAGGTTCGAAATATTATTAAAAAAAAAAAGTAGCCAATTTATCACAAACAAATAAGAGGACCAAAAAAATAGTCATACCAATTAGTAAATGAAAAAGTCTTAGAAGAAATAAAAAAAAGTCAGCTCTAACCGGACTTGGTAATTAGACAGACGTTCCTTCACCCTACAAAATCTGATGTGAATCATATTTATAATTGTCTCAAGACATTCGGACTCAATTAGTGGGCAATTTGAAATTACTACGGATGTGAGAGGATCGGTTCTGATGGATGAAACATTTTAATGACATCATCGAATGAATGACAGTCTCTTGATACCGACTAACGCAAGAACAAAAATTTTACTCAAACTTAAACTTTATTTTAGTATAGAAAAAAGAGCTTAATTCGTGTGCAACTTTTTCAATTTATTTCTTAAATTCAAACCTAAATTAATTCAAAAATCTAACAAATAAAAACTAGTCTGTGATCATATTTGTTTAAACTACAACAATAACAGTGTTCAACGATTAATGATTTCTCTAGGAATTATGAAGCCAATAAAATATATACAAACAGACAAATCCACATGAAATACATGACCTATTCGATCTATCTATCTTAAATCACGGAATAATCTTACGGATCACGATTCATATACCATTTATGTTACTTAATTATATTGTTCAAATCCATGACAATTTATCTTAAAACTAACACTTCATTTAAATTTTATTTCCCCAAAACTCAATTAAATGATAAAAAACAATAAATTAAACGGTATCTATATGATTAATATAATATATATTCGCGCCAAAATCGACGTAGACAAATATGCAACACGAGTTTTTTTTCAATTAACCATAAATAAATCTTACAACCACAACAAAAAAACCGTTATAGTTATAATTTAATAACATAACTCTTATAACCTAAACAACTTATTGATTAATTATGAGTACTTATAGCGCCAATTAGTTATCCAACAGCTCCTCATTAGGAACAGATATCATAATAATGTTTTATCAATTTCCAACTATCCGCTAAATTGATATCAAAACGATGTAATAAATAGTAAATGTTTTAAAGGTAGGCATTCCAAATATTCAGGTGGAGATTAAAATCGAGATAATAGTGAAAATTATGTGATAATGAATGTGGTTTCGACATGATTTGGCGTGACTGCAAACAGTTTATATTACATTCTTACAATTTAAGATAAGAAGAGAGAATTCTATGGGGAATTGTTTAGTAAATTATTATGGTTTATTTTAGAATGTACGTAAAGTCGATGGGAATAAAAGACGAAATCGCGAAACCAATCAATGAGATAAAATGCTAACGTTGTTCCGTTAAATAAAATGTTGAAAATAATATATAATTACACTCTTGTATCTAATGCATTATGATTATTATAAACTTAATAATAGGCTTTGACTATAAACGTCATTCGCTATTATAAAAATAGGACATAATTATATCAAGAATTTGAATTCATCGAACTTGAGAAGTAACGTTGTAATTATTTTTATGGATATATTATGTCTATATGTTAGTGTGTGATTAAAAAATGGTCATACAAGATTAATAAATTAGTGATTTTTGGGGCCTACATGAAGAAAGTAAAAACCGTGTTTAGTGAGAAATAAAATACCTTTTAATATAGATTTGAAGTTATTTAAAAAGGTGAAAATTGACCATTATATCGTGATCTATGACGCACTTGGCGTTAATTTTATTTTGCAAAAACAAAAAAAAAAAATCCCCACATCACAATAGTTTTTTTTTTAAAAGGCTGTATATAGGTAGTTTTTTAATTTAATACCTGTACCGAGAGCCGGCTCACTCTTGGCAGTTTTTTTTTTATCAAACGTATACGATTTCACTATTAACTTATAGTTGTGACTAAGTTTCTATTTAATCGTCGGTGTTTATTAGTACCAACGCTGGCCATTAACGGAATACCGGTTCAAACCAGACCACTCCAGTGGTTTTATTGCTCATCGACTTTTCGAAGTTTCATAGACAAGTTAGAATAGGTTCTACCTTTTTTATTTTTAATTAACACCATAAATTTCGGTATTTGAATAAAATAGGTAATATGTTGAAACTTCATCTCGACCATTCAATTTTGAATTCTGTATAAATAGTTAATATATTAGAGCATTTTTCTATTTACTCTAGTATTTAATTTTAAACAAATGCAAATGAAATGTCCTTTAAAACATATTTAGTTGTTAAGCAAGCATATAATGCATATAGCTAAGGTTATATGAGTTTTTAAGAAAAAAAAACTAGACGAAATTTTGTATAGCGTCATTTCATTTTTAAGAATATTTATTATTTTTATTAGAGGTTTTTTATAACAAAATGTCGCAGTAATACCTCTTGTAATTCACATTATCTTTTGATTGTTACAACATTACGTTTTAAATCGATTTAAAAGATAATTCACACTAACTGAACTCGAAAATGTACAATACGAATAATACCTAACCTAATTTATAAATAATAAAAGTAACATATTCTTTATGCTACGTTATGAATTCTAGTCTTTCAATATAAGTTATTTATTAATGAGGGAAAAATAGTATATCAAATGTATCAATTATGTTGTTAAAAATAACTCTTACTAAAGTATTTACCATCTATAAAACATTCCCTGTGTAGCAGAAAATGCTTAAAGGTAAAATATACAATCATAATCATCATGAGCATATATATGTATATAGAGCACGCAACCCTAAGAAAAAAATAAATACAATACATCATAAACTTGTCTATGGCTAGCAGAAAAAGTTGATTCAATAAATAAATCTACAAAGAAGTTGCGTTCTAAATTTGAATAATTTTAGCCACCGTTCGGGAGCACAGATTATATTATAGCATATTTGCATACACTTTGTGCGTAACGTGAGAAAAAAGTAAAGAGGTTAGTGTACTAATACTTTTTTGTGAATTGATTGATTGCTTGTGATGCAAATCGACACTTCAAACGTATACCTACCGTATGTTAATTCGATTTATAATGTAGAAAGATTTGGAAGTTCCCACAAGAAGCTGGGATCAGTCATAAAAATCATAACAAGTTTCAAAATTCAGCATTATTATCAGTCTAGATAGCTAGATTTTTGATAGCACTTGTAAAACCCGCAAACCTACGCCATTCATTTTCAAATATACATGAAATCTCAGTAAGAACTCAGCCTCTTTTAACCGAAAAGGGAAATGCTTGAAGCACCATTTCTGCAGTCTGTCGACAGGAGGGTGAGTGAGATTCTCTTCCGTCACCAAAAGCCTATGGTGTATGCACCAAAACCTCTATGATGTACCTTCTTCTTAGGAATGAGACATGGGAAGCCTTAATCGAGTCGCCAAGGTATTCACCTCCCATATTTATCAACCTAATATCCCAATATACCTACCTAATACACCTGTCTTAATGTGCTTTCGAAGGAAATGAATAACCTTTGCAACAGATGTTTAACTAATTACTTAGCAATCTACTTGGCCATTTTCCATTAATATTTAATGAAACTTAAAAAAAGTTTTTATTTATACTTTTTTCCAATTTCGATAGTAAAGTTACTATTTCCAGTGAAAGTAAAAGTCTTACTCGTTATAGCCAAACGATTTAACTAATAATATATTTAAATTATCATTTTATTAAACTTAAGATTTACTATATGTGTTACGCGATATTTTATTTATTAAACCGGATATCATTTAGCTACGTGGGTAACTTTCAAAGCACTACTACTTGCCTCTACTTACGTGGCATTTTTTTATATGAGAAAACGTCGATTTGTCTTTGATTTCACATGATAGAACTAATTTAATCAGTATATAGTTTAATACATAAAAATTATCTAATGACCTTACTTATTTTTTTTAAGCTTATGACGGCTTTGGGCGAATTAAACAAAGGCTGACTAGTTTGAGAATTGATTTATTTTATGGTAATAATGGGTTTACAACTGTAACAAACAAAAATTAATATAAAAATAGTTCGTGTGTTTACATAAATATAAAATTCAAATTGCTTAATATAAAATTAATCAGATACATACCCCTTTTTGGGTCTCTTAATAAAAATATGGACGCTATTACAGGATATAATTTTATATTTATAATATCTATTTTAATCACATATCTTCATTATTATAATATTTATATTTAAAAATAATATGTTCACAGCAGAAGATTTTTTTACGAACTGACATTCATAAAGAGAATATTTGATTAGTCAAAATTTCAAATTACGAAAGATGAATAATAAACGAATGATGTTAAATATCAAAGACAAAAAGTTTGCATGCTGAAACCTAGGAAAAATAAACGGTGGTATAGCACACCGTTACAATCTAACCTAATCCAAAGACAATGAGAGAAAAATTACTATGTGTCAATTGATTTTTTACTAAGCAATACCTTTGCCTTTAGGTTTTGATTTATACCTATATCGCATTTCCTTTTCATTAAACATGTAAAAATTAATTTATTCACTTGATATTGGCAGAATTGTGCGAAATGTGCAGATAAGCCATTAATAAAAAAAAAAGAAGAAGAAGTACCTTTGCCTTTATTAACGCTTACTTTTACTTCATATTTCAAAGGGTAATTTATAATATTATCTTATCAAAATATTAAGTCAAAATATTATCTATAGAAAAAAATCACAAAGCAATCCCTAAAGATTTTCGTAAATAAGACCGACCTAAAAAAGCCTAATAAAAATATGTAAGTTCACGTCATTTTTCAATAAAGGTAAGTACTAGTTGCACCAGCAATAAAGGGAAAACAAAATGCCTAGAATTTGTATTTAATGTTAAATAAGTAGATATAAATATAAATAAGATAAGAACATGGGCATTCTGGCTATTTTTAAGTATAACACTAGGTTCTAAACTTTAGTAAGGCCCACATCTTGATAAATTGTCGAATAGACTTAGCTCTGCAGCATATGCTGTAATGAAGATACGTAGGTTAACTGATATATTTAGATACTGCCAGATTAGTATACTTCAGTTGCTTTCATAGTGTGATGTTGTACGCAATCTTCTGGGGAAATGCTGTCGACATGACGACTATTATAATCTTAGGATTAAGGAGGGACCCTTTAAGGAAACAAATTAATATAATAGACTTAATGACAGTTGCTTCTTAATACATATACGAGAACTTAATGTACGTTTGTAAAAATATTAGTTTGTTTTCTATAAAAAGTGATGTACACAATTTTAATACTAGAAGTAAAAATAAATTAACGGTGCTTATCACGAGACTGCAAAAATAATAATTCATTCAGGGGTTAATCATAATACTTTTTAAAAAAGCTTATTATAAGGTATCTGATTATATAACAGATAAGAATGCTTGGACTCAAGATGATCCAGCAACTGGATAGGTCATTATTATCTTATATCCATTATTAAATTATTATGTTATCATTATAAGATCATAGTTTTTTTTTATCTATTAATAATGTATTGATTTGGTAATAACATGCTTTTGTGAAT
Source organism: Diatraea saccharalis (assembly GCA_918026875.4). NCBI lineage: Eukaryota > Metazoa > Arthropoda > Insecta > Lepidoptera > Crambidae > Diatraea > Diatraea saccharalis. The sequence goes on from OU893337.1 coordinate 13,531,923, forward strand.
GTTGTTACTCTAATTAGAGCTGGTGAGTTTCTTGCTCGTTCTTTTTATCACCCAAAAGATGTCCTGACTGAGTGGTAGGGAAAAAATGTTGGACTATTCAAAAGTACTTCTAAGAAGTATATTCGAAAAAAGATTATTTTGACTTTGACTTTGAAAGACGTTCATGTTTAGTTTACTGAAATGTGACATTACTAATTCATCACGGCATTTCGGTTGTTGCAAATCCATAGATTACAAATAGCAATTTTATTTAGCTAAAATATGATATACTTATAATTTATTTAAAATAAATGCTATTTTCAACATTTTTCTTAATTTATTGTAACAACTGACATGTAGTACATTATATGAAATAGGTGCTTGCTTACTTAAAATCGAATAGGCATTTAAGTAGGTACCTACACGCATACCATACATATCTGTACTCACCTACAATCCGAATAAGTCCCACCCACATGTGTGACACACAAAATGATCCCATCTCACCCCAAAACGAGGGAATGCGAGCGAAATCGCCCTTCGTCGATCAATCGCGAATTCGGATTGATTATCCATACACAACGCAACCGACCAACGTAACTGGACCTCTAACGTCGCGATCTTAAATGTACTCGCGATGTATTACTACATTGCATCAGCTCAACTTATACTGGTAAAGAACACACATGCTGACTAAAAAACCATTCTTATTTTCCAACAATTTCCCCCGTTTCTGTGATCGTCGGCGCATCTCGCGGGAATTCGACCAATCAAATTAATTTTGTGATTGACGTTCCACGATTCTAATTTTGTATTAGAGTTTTGAGCTTCTGGATTTACTCGTGATTATTATTTCGAGAGCGTAATATTATTTTGTTTAAGTATGACATTATTTTTATTGGTTTATTTACCCAAAGTAGTAAATTCCACTTAGCAATTTCCCACTACATATTTGGTGCACGATAATGACCTAAATTTTAAACCATTAAGTATTACTTATCTTTTGGAATCATTATAACCTAAAATTTTGATCACAACCTTAATAATATAAATGAATACACGTAAAAAGTGAACAAACCGCCCTTCATTATTATGTATTTCAATTTCAAAACTAAATAATTAACTACATTTATTTACCCGACTCAATTACTAAATTACTCTCAATTAATTCAGGTGTAAAATACAGTTTAATACACAGCTCATAAGGTTGTAATTTAAAGAGCGTTATTATTCAGACAGCATTTTTTAGTTTGTAAGATCTGTTTTGAAGGACAACGCAAGCCGCTGCGGGGGTCCACACAAAAAGTTCAATTGTATAAAATCTGGTCCATTTTTAGTAATGAGTTTCTTATTACGATGCACATGTGCGTTGAAAACATCTGATGCCATTTTCAACATTATTTTTAGGCTGTAAGATGCAAAGTTGAATAGAGGAGACTTTATTTTGCTTTTTTCTTATCGAAACGACTTTTGGGTTCATAAGCAGTAAAATATTTTCATCGTTTAGAAATGAGGTTGTTATTGTAACTACATTCAGAGAAATACATTTTGTTATGAAGTTTTTTATAATGTGTACTGATGCTAAATACAAAATTAAGTAATTGTTAAGTTTAATATTATTCTTTTTAGATATCATGATGGCTCTGTTTCATTTAAGCTGAAATGCTATCCTATTATCCTATTAATATTATAAATGTGAAAGTTTCTTTGTTTGGATATTTGGATGTTTGTCCGTCCATCACGCCGAAACTACTGAACGGATTTTGATGAAATTTGGTATACAGATAGGGTATTAGCTGACTTAGATAATAGAATACTTTATATCCACGCGGGCGAAGCCACTGGCGAAAGTGAGTTTGTTATAAATACAGAGTTGAACGTAACGCTGTCAATATTGAGTAAGTAAGAAACTATGCTGTCACATTGCTGTCATTGTATTGAGTCTGGATCATATAAAACCTACTGCAAAAGCTACTAGAGGTTTTATTTGACTAACCCTCTAATGCTATTACAGCGCTGAATTCAATGTCGTGCCCGACTCTGTATTTGTAAAAATAGTAAAGCAGATCATGCAGATTATAAATGAATATTCCAATTTCATTTGGTATTGACATCTTTTAACTCAAAATCGCTATTGAATATTAATATTAGCAGACTATATTAATTTGCAAGCAAATGGTTAGATAAATAGTTAGATTTTATTTAATATCACATTTAACTGTTAAGAATAAAAATTGGGAAACTTTTTATTACTAATCAATAATTTAAAAGATTGTTATAAATTTGAATCATCCTGACATTCTAATTTTAAAACTAGGTCGAATTCACGAATCTATATTTTCAAGCGACATTCGTAACACACACTGGTCGAAACATAATCGCCGTTCCGTTTTTAATTTAAAAAAGGGAAAACAAAAAAATAAGTTTTAGATACGGACCGCGTTAGATCACCTATGATTATGTGGGGTTGAACCCCTATTACATTAACATGCTAACCCTTTCGTTCGATTCATTATTTTTAAAACGTATACGTGCTCTGGCATTCACCTTGGGTTATTTTTTTATTCTATTCCTGTTATTTTATAGTGTGACGCGCTGATGTAGTTGATAAGTGAGATTTGATCCTTTTAATATTAATTATAATCTAGCTCAAAGTTTTATTATTAGACTAAAGCTCAAATCGTTATTTATTTATCAAACTTAATTGAACAGCTTTGTTATTCTCTAATAAAAGTAGATTCGAACTCAATTTCAAGCACAGCGCTGACATAACATAGCAATCGAACCCTAATTATTTTTAATTGTAATTTACATATAATATTTTTATATAATAGAGTGATAAACACAAAAACTACAAAATCAAATTCTTATTTAATATAATTTGGTAGGTTGATTGCTGACTTAAGGAACAATTTTACTCGATCAAAGCCTAAGCAGGTATCTAATATGTAATTTTAAAATGAGGCGTGATTCATAATAATTTACTTTTTTATACTAAAAGCAGGAAAATGTGATTCACAATAACTATTGTATTAATCTTGATATAAAGATTGTTGAATATATATTTTTAATCACATGGCCTCGACAACTGTTTCAATTACCAAATAATTTTCGATAATATTTAAAAATAATAATTAAATGTAAACTTTGCATTCACAATACTGACTTGATTTTTAATAATAATAATAATATACTTTATTGCACTCAATATGATACAATGTTTACAGGAGCTTATTATTTAAAAGTTACATATTTTTTTAAATAAAGACTGAATAAAAAGCTCAAGCCAATTAAGTCGCGCTAGTTTCCCCCTCCAGCGGTAAACGCAAAGCTTCCAGCATGACGTATCACCTCTGCATATTAATTCAGTGTTAAACGTTAATAATAATATGAACTCACCCCGTTCTTTGTTTCAGAGCATTACCCTGACGGCGGCTGCGCTTAAACAATGCGCTTGAACAGGACGCCACGCGGTGAAATTTTAAATGACACATTTAAATTTATATATTTTGTGTTTTTATTATAAATACATAATTAATAAAATCGTTGACCTCGTGTTTTGTAACCGAATTACTGAAAGTAATTAATACATTTTGCGTTTTTTATTTATATAAAACAAACTACTCAAACCTTTTTGGTGTATCAAGAAGTAATAAAATACTTTTTCTGTCAGCGTACGTCTTGATCAAATGACATCTCATTAATTACAACAAAATGTACTTTTGACTGGCGGACGAAACATTAAAAATAATAGAAAAATATATATAAAAATGAAATGCCCTTAAGGAAATATAATATACTATGTTGAACACAGGTAACTACAAAAACATTTATTAATATAATGATGTTAACATTATGTACTATGATTCTGACGACTATGTGTTCACGTATAATTCTGATTACATAGAATATCACACAGACAGCAGCGAATTTGATGAAACTGACTATTATATGATATTAGGTGATAACAGTTTGAGAAACAGAAAAATGGATTGTATTGAGACTGAAATGTACTATTCAAGAAGTGAAGAAAACAAGTATCTATTAGATAACCTTAGAAAAATCGATTATCTATGGCAAAATGAAACTGATAAAACCAGTCAGTCTACATGTAAAGATTGTGCTGTACAGGCAGATCAAAAGTATTCCTTCCCCAGTAAAAAGAGCGGAAAATTTTGTGATAAAATAGATGGAAATATTACCAATATTCAGGTCACACAATCTAAATTAGCAATGATGAGAGACAAAATTATACCATGCTTGTCAAGCATATTCTGTCGTTCAAATACTAAACGACTAGAAAAAAAATCCCATAAGAGTACAACAAAAGATGATTTTTGTCAAGTGTACTTTCTAAATAATAAGAAAAAACGTAAGATGAAAGAACCAGGTCAGGATTTCTCTGTCCAATCCAATTCTACTGACGACGATGTAGAAAAAACCCCAGTACTGCTCAAACCACATAATTTACCTCTTCTTGAAAATAAATTGGACGAATACTCATTTGATAGTTGTGATTCACCAATGAGTCTCGAGATAGCAAAAACTAAAATGAAGCAAGCCGTAGAAAAGGAATTAAAGAATTATTATTTAAAGAAACAGTACGTAAGACGTAATAAAGAACAACAGGCACCCCCAAGAAATAACTTTAATCTTTACTCAACCACACAAACAACACAAGCCAAATCTTTAAAAAATCGGTTCGATCAATTTGGTTATGATGTAATGCCATCAAATTCATCTGTATTTTGGGAATATCTTGTTGACAAGATCAATAATAAAAAGCACAAGAACAACAACAACAGTCCAGGTGGTATTTTAAAACCATGTCATTGTATAAATTCTCAGCAATGTCCAAGTGTAGCTAATCAAAATACTCGTGCTCAGCCAGTAAAAGACTCCGGTACACAAAATCAGAGCAGCGCAACTTGTCCATGTAAATCATCACCTACTTCAAATACACCAACAAATACCAGTGACCCAAAATTTAAACAAACGAAAAAGGATAATGCCATTAATACAAGTAAAATTGAATGCAAATGCCATTCGAAAGGATCAGGAACAACACCTGCATCTGCTTCCGGAAGTCCTCAGTCACCTGCTACCAGTGGAGATGTTAACAGACCATGTCAAGAGCCACATGATAAAATTAAAGCAACTCTTCAAGAAAAGTATAAAGGAGAAATTTTATGTATACACAATCCTCCATGTATTCTTATTAATGGTTGTCTAAATTTACCACCAGTCAAAGCACAGAATTCTCCGATGGTCTGGCCGGTCACTCAGGAGACAAGTTATGACCTTGAATCTTATATCACCAAAAATCCAATTACTGACCAGGCATGTCAATATCAATCTTCTAAGATGGAATATCATCAATATGATCTTCAAATGATTCCGAAGGAAATGAAAGAGAAGATAACACAAAGTATTTGTAATCATGATCCACCATGCGAATTCGTTCCTTCTTGCTATAAGCCGAATTTCGATCTTAAATTAAATGATTCTTGTATTCATGTACCAAATTGTCCTAAAATGCCAGAGTGTTTATTGGAAGACAGTATTTTTAAAGAATGCGATCATCAGCCTAAGTGCCCTGAGCTATATGCTTGCCAACAAACTACTGACAAGAAATATTTAGAGACTTGCACTGAAAATGTTGGGGCTCAAGTGAAGCCATCAAGTAAGATAGAATGTCGACATGAGAGGCCATGTATAATGATACCAAAGTGTTTGGGCAAGTTGATGTGTGAAGGTTACGTGCCTTATGATGCCATTCCTGACTGCGTTCACCAGCCCACTTGCGAAATGATTCCAGCTTGTTGCAGGAAGTCAGCTAAAATGGTTTCTGTTTATTGCCAATATCCAGCTCCCTGCCGCATAGTCTGAGAGATAAGATCAATACATTTAACATTTTTACATTAAATTGTGTGGTATTTTTTCAATGTTTCATAAATTACATGTTTATAGTCAATATTTAAATTATGTTTATACTCGTAATTACTTTGTTCCTTTTTAAGATCTAGTAACATTGTATATTTTGCTTGTGATAAAATTGTAATATATTTTGTTAGTGACATCATAGTCTTATCTGTCAGACTTTGGCTGTATATTATTTTGCCGTCTGATTAAGATTTTTGCATGTTCCAGAGCAGGTTGTTTAGAATGGCTGGAATGAAACGGAGATCGAGGAAGCCGCCAGTTTGAAATACGTTAAGTGAAGTGGTTGGAGTTGCAAAATAAAGTCTGTCAGTCAAACTCGGTCTTTTTTTTTTCTAGTGTTATTTCTAAAAAGTTATAGACACAGTGTTACGATAGGTTAGGTTTCTTTTCTGCCCGATGCTTTTTGATATGGTTTTGAACGTTTGTTTACTTAGTTACTGAGCAATCTTTTGAAGTTATTGTGAGGATCGTAAAGTACACTGACACTTGAATCCTTTTTAACGCAAATTTCAGTGTCACATTTTTTTATATTTCTTTCTTATTTTTTGTTAATTTGCATTGAATAGGCTTCTGGACTAGAAAACATCATTTGACATAGACTATACCTTACGAGGGTAAAATCGCGGGAAAACAGCTAGTAGATTTTTGAAATGTTTTCCTCAGAACTGATTATACTTTTATTTTCTATTTTATAACTTACTTGTATAAGAAATTCAAATAATATGGGCAATAACGAATTCAGAATGTTAATAGAAACATTGACCACACGACAAATTTGCAGTTACTCAAACCTATTACCAAACAAAGGGTCCGAAATCGCCAAAACCACACAGAGCAACACTCAATTGTTTTGAGAACAGAATATTAAATTTCCCCAAATCGATTCAATGCAAATAGCATCTTCAACGCGACATTCTCTCACGGAGCGCGTGTGCAACACATACTAATGAGCTTTCTATTCGACTTGGCGTTGAAAAAGTAGATGCAACCTTAGACAGCCTCTAGCGCAATAAAGTTCGAAACTTATAGCCAGGTGATGTTTTTTAATCTATACTACCCAAGGAATTTTATCATTTCAACGGTCTAAAAGAAGAGAACCAGTTACAGAGTACCTGTAGTACAAAAAAAAAATCTTGACACCACTCACTCGTTGGGTAACCTACCCAATGTTTTGGGCGTTAAGGTTGAGTCTCTTTTGTTTACGTGATATCACTTAACACATTCTGTTCTCCGGTGGTACGTGATCATGATCAAAAACTAATGAGCGTGGTGCGTTGAACCCGACCAGTTTTCGTTTCATGTTTTAGGATTCCGCTGTGTGTCTTAAAAACTGACTTAGTCAAAGGTTATGTGTGTCAAATAAAACATCTAACGACGGATAAGAGTTGATTCAAAAAATCGTTATACAGGAAAAACAGTGCTCAAACTTATTCTAAAGGTATTAGTAGTAGTAGATATATTGACAAAATCAGTCATCAACCTTGGATTACAGTGGGTATAGTAGTAACATGGTCAAGTGGCTTGCATGCTGGTAGGTTTCAATGTCTCTATCTCTGTGGTTCCGGATTCGATTCGTGGTCATATTAATGCAGAAAATTAACTTTTCTTTATTGCATAAAATCTAAGTGTTATGGTACTTTCGTTATTTCAGACATACAACTAGCTACTTAATTTCAGATCCGAGTAATAAATCTGATTAATGACTATGAAAAGAATATAATAGGCAGAACGGGCCATTATATATCACGCAGGCACAGTGGTCGATTGATTAAACCCGAAATAGTAAATTATTGGTCACCCATCCTATCACAGAACAAATAAAGAGGTCCTATAGTTGGCCTTTGCGAATGTCTACTGTTATATAAATACAATATTTAAAGGTCAAATTGGTAACCTCCTTTTATCAAAGTAGGATAATAATTGATAATCTCCTTTTTTGAAACCGTTTAAAGTCCCGAAAATTTGATACAACGAATGTATGTACCATTTTGTTCATAGGTCTCTATACCTTTTTCATTAGTCCACATAAGGGATAGGGAAGGGACGGGATAGGGTGGGAGATGTTTGTAAGTATACTATAGGAATATTACAAGTAATATGTCTATAATAATAGTATGTCTGTGATGTAATAATAAAAAGATTTCATAAGAATGTAGATTTAAAAAAAAATACATATACACGTAGGCACAAACCTCACAGTAGAAGTTCCAAATTGTAAACTAGATGCCGCTAATCGTATTAGATCACCAAATGATGTTTATTTTTTTTATAGGCACATTGTTTAAGTCTAAAAGTTTTTGGAGGAAAATGAAACTTGAAATTATTATTGACATTTGAAAGAATTTATTATCTTGAAAAACCGTTTGTTTCTGTATAAATAAAATAGGTTTTTACACCATACGATAATAATAACTTGCTATGAATTACGATTCGATAATTATTGCAAAAATGAAGTATTCTTCTATAATGAGTTTTGACATTTGTTTATTTAAAACTAGTTATTTTCCTGTGACTTTGTTTGTGTAAATTATAGAGTATGTCCCACACATGTGGCTTCGAAAGAAGAAAGATTTCTTTAATGGTCCATTAGTTTCGAAGCCTTGTCAATGCAAACAAACAAACATATTTTTTTCATTTTAGTATTATTATATAATCAAAAGATGCTTAACTACGTGACTACCTGATAATTTTGCAAGGGATATTAAAAATCTAAAATGTAATAAAAACTATAAATTATACTTTTACACAAGCTTAGACTTCTTTAAAAGCTATTTTATTAAACGACACTAAAACTAATTTTTAATCTAAAATATATGTCAAAAATCAAAATTTATAGTGTCGGTTTTTTCTGTCACAATAAAAAAGCTATCAAGCTGTGTTGAATCTATTGTATAAATAAATGAATTGCATAATGTGTTGCTAAGCGCAAAACTTGAGAACGCTTTAACCAATTTGACTAAAATATTCGTAAAGGTACCGACGAAAATCTAGTGTAATAAATAAATAAATACAAATATTAAACATCACATACAGTCCAAGATGACAAAGCCCCCGTAGTATGGAGTATCTGAGATAACACCTAGATCCGAGACAATATAGAAAACTCCTTTTTTTATATATTAACCCGAGCGGGAATTAAACCCAGGAACATCCTCGGTAATATAGATCTGCCATGCGATTATGTAAACACATTTCGAACACCGAAAAGCTGATTCTGCAGTGAGATTCAAATTTTATAGTGTGTATAACTCGAAAACGCCGCTAGCGCCTTATTGTCGGACGCGTAGTGAATTGAACTAAGATAAGTGAGATTTTGACATCACATGCATAGAGATTGGTATTCGCAATGGAAACTCAATAGTCATCTCGACGCTCGATATTCGAATTCACTTGTCAAATAAACAGTTGCAAAGCACTGATAGAATTTACGGTGAAATATTCTAAAACTGGATAAAGTCTTGTTAATTTCTTTTTCTAAGTAGTTTAAAAGAAGCATATGCCTTAAATAAAAATACCAGTCGACGTCAATTTTCGACGCTTAAACATGTTCAGGCGAATTATGAATTACCTACGAGGTTAGGTAAATGTTTAAAATCTTCTGTTAGAAATAATGTATAAAATATTGAGTATACTATTTTGGCCAGCGCTACGGATGTTAAGCAATTTTTATAAGGGCCGATCATAGGATGGGTAACCAAAAATTTACAACTGCCTCAAGGCCCTCCGTGCTTCGGGAGGCACGTTAAGTCATACTGTTTTACATTAAAAAGTCAGTGACTTATTACTGTTAGCAAGAGACTAACTACGCGTTTATTTCTTCCGATAAATCAAGAAAACTGAAAACTTAACTAGAAACATTAACATTTCTTGAGAATTAAATTAAATTGCACTCCTATCTTGAATTTCCGCCAAAAATACAGCAGCGGTGAAACTACAAAAAAATAAACATATATCAACCCAGCCACAATTTTCTTAATTTTATCTATAAACGGCATGGGCGTCATGGCTATTTGGCCACAAATCACCTCGCTAATTCAAGATTTTATAATGAATAATGTAGATTATAATATTTCAATGAGATATATTTGTGTAGAATATTGTTTGATGCCGTTTTTTGTTTAAAAATACAAATCAAGCTTAATTGATTCGTACATTCCCTTCATTTGTGCTACGAAACAGAGAATACCAATTCAAGAATAAGTGGATTCGCTTTCGAAGTGAGTTCAATCATCTGAGTGAATTCGAATTGGGACTTAGATTTTACAGAATCACTCTACAGATCATGAAAATTAATCTATATACTAGCTACTTCATACTAGGGTGATATAGGCATAACTTACGTGGCCGAAATCTTGGGAAACAACTGGCATTGAACAAATCAATTTGTTCAATAAATATGAAAAGTAATAACTATAACTTCAACTCGACCCATAGATAATGTAAAGACAACGTATATAAACAACAATATATTATTATTAACATCCCAAATGAATTTTAGCACTTTTAGAAAAATATTTTCTAAGCCCAACCGGAAATTGATTCCAAAATTTGTGAGACAGCGATTCCATCTAACGTAGTTTTCGGATAAATAAATCATAGCCTATGTCACTCATATATGATGTAGCTTTCCGTAGGTAAAAGAATTTTATAAATCGGTCCGGTAGTTTCAAGTAATTTCAAAACAATCAAATCAAATCTTTCCTCTTTTTATATTAGTATACAAATGATATAAACCACACAACAGGCGTTCCGCTTTCGCATAGATATATATATGTATATCTCTTAATGCCAAGAAATACAACGCGCAATTAAATAATTACATTATAATAAAGCGTGACGCGCTATGGTTTTTAATAAGCGTAGGAAACTATGAGTTCCGCTAGTTGAATTAAAATGATGGAGATTTTTCTCTAAGCTTTGTAACCAGCATTACCGAAGCTTAATAACTAACAAAGAACTAAAATTAAAAGAATCATGCCCACTTTCAATATATTGATTGATCTGCCACACATTTGAATTTAAACGTCGTATCTGCCTTCAATTAGCGCTATTTTTTACTTAAAATAGAATTATTAATAATTACTTTTTAATTTGGAGACCAGGCCATGTGTAATTTGTAAATAATATTTTGAGGTTTATAGCAGCTGTCAAAACTAGGGATAATTGTGAAGCTAGTTAAAAAAATGAATCCTATAAAATCTGTTTTTTTGCACTTGTTACTTTTCGCTTGAAAGATTCGTCAGTCTTGTTAGGTCCTGGGTAGCTCGGCGGTTAGAGCAGTCGGCCGGATTGCGAAAGGTCGTGGGTTCGATTCTCAGGGTGTCAGGGACCAAGTGGATTTTTTAAGCATTTTGTATTAAGAATAATTTTCAGTATGGCATTGTGAATGCAAAATCAATCAAAATAAAATAATATGAAAGTCAGCAATATTATGGTATTTGTAAGCTGGCATTATGGATAAATGCGGAGGTTCCTAAGGGTGACTAAGAATTTGTAATATATTTATTTGTTATATCGAGATTCTCTGTGCCTCGGAAGGCATGTTAAGCCATTGATCATTGATCCCATTGGGCTCACGAGGTGAGTTATCTATTCTTATTTGTTTCCATTCAGGCAAGGCCTGTATTATTAAAATTGGTATTGATGAGTCGTCGCAGAATCCTTATAGTCTCTTTGGTGTGATCTGAACGATTTTCTCAGAAATTTCCGCATCGATTAAGTTGAAATTTGGAATAGATACGTAATGTATGTCGATGATCAAAAGACAGTCGTTTAAATACGGCTGAAGGCATAGAAGACAGGGCCGGTAAAACTTTTTTGTAAACAATGAATTAAATAAATGAATTATAAATGTTATATGTACAACATAATTGTGAAACTATCGATCAGTTGCAAAAACGTCCATTAGTTTAATGACACCTTTAAGCAATCATCATCATGAGCCCTTTTACGTTCCTACTGCAGGGGCTCAGGCCTTCCTTATGAATAGTTAAGGAGGATGGACCATGATCCTCTACGCTGGCCCAATGCGGATTGGAGAGTATTAACGACTGCAAATGCAACCTGAACGTATGGCTTGACGTACCTTTCGAAGCACGGAGTAGCTCAAGATAATATATTTTTGGATCACCCATCCCGTGACCGACCCTTGCGAAAGTTGCTTAACAACACCGATGTGTGAATGAATGACAAATTTATATGGGTAATTTCGCTTTAAACTAATGTCAATTGTAATGGACGTTTCTAGACCTAGCTAATAGCAAATTAGGGGGCTTAATGTTCCATTATATCTATACTAATATTTTATTTTATAATATTTATAAAAGATTTGATTATTTGTTTTCATAGAAAAGGCTCCGAAACTACAGAGCCGATTTAAAAAAATATTTCACCTACACGTAGCTACATCATACGGAGTTGACTATAGCTATAATTTACGAATGCGAAGTTGCGGGAAAACAGCCAGTTCTTAATATCAAGATAAATTGTTTTGAAGCTAAAAATCAATTACAAAAATAAGTTCTTCAGAGTACGCTTCCATGTCAAAAGATGGTTAATTTATTAAGGAAATAAGAAAACTATAATAAAAATAGTAAATAAATAAATAGTTTTTGTGAAATTATTTAATTGTGAACAGGTCGAAAAGACTAGTATTAGAATAGTGTAATAGTAACTAATAAACTAGTAATAACATTATGTAAGGTTATAAGTTATAACAGAATATGGTAATTTATTAAAAAGGCTGAATGGGTTATATTGAAAATTTTAGTTATATTGAAAATAAAATTCTTAACTAATTCCATTAATATTAAAATGAGAATATTCCGTTTAAATTTTGTGACTCCTAGAGAGTTTTTGGTAATTAACATATGTTTAACAGTCATTTGGAATAATTTAAAATTATAGGAATGTCGTATGCTAATTTCATTGCTATTAGTTAAAATGTAACATATGACATTTTAACTAATAGCTATACGTGACTTTAAATATTTAGTTTATAAGATTGACATCTTTCAAATAGAATTAGTATCTTTTTTATTGGGAGAAAAAGAAATTATTACGAAGGTTTGCTTAACTTATGTAGGTAGATACGAGTATATTAAGTTTTGAATGAATGAATTAATTTTAATAAAGCAATTTATTGCTTTTTTAAATAAAGATTGGCGAAAGATTAGTTATTGATTCCTATTATAAGATATCGAGATTGGCTTGGTATTTTTTTGGGATACGAAACCTAGCTAGATGCGTTTATCGCCTCCGTTACCTCCTGTATACTCATTTATTGTATCTATTTATATATACAAGAATTGATCGTTTAAAATTAATAGATACATAGCGAACTATTTTCAATAAGATTATTTAAATAAAAATATTTTGACTTTGATATATAGCTATATATAAATATGAGACATCATATAGTAGTTAAAGTTCTATGGAAGTATTGGGGAATTTTTTAAATAGCGAAGTTACCTTCAATACTAAAGTTTTCTCCTCTGTCATTGTCAATTTGCTTTAAACGATCAAATTCTTGTACCACAGAGCCGGATCTAGTTACTAGATTTTATGAAATTCCATTTTATTTCTCGGCACTCATCATAGCTACTCGGTAACAAATTCAATTACTAATACTAAGCTGTTACGAACACTAACAAAAGTTAGAAACTATGCCACCATTTCTCAAATTTACGAGACTTTTGGCCGGTTTCTGAAATGAGAAAAGTGTAAAAATGTTAACTGATTTTTCCCAATTACTTAAACTTTTCATTTTTCACAAGGTTTACGAAAGGTCATATGTCTGTATAAAAATGTGTCAACATAGTAAAAGTTTTAGGAATGGAGATTTTGTTTATTTGCTCGACATATTTATAAAATTTTGATTACTTCTTTGTTTGCATTATATAGGTTCCGAAATGATTGGATCGATATTAAAATTTTCTCAATAAGCTATATAATACGCAGGGGACGTAGGCTATAATTTACGCAGGTGAAGTCGCGGGGATTCAGCTAGTTTGATAGAAATTAGAAATCCCTCCTTCCGAATTTGAATGAATGCAAAATACATTTTACCTTATACCTTTAGTTTTTTCGCTGATACAAGGTGAATATTGACAGTCTATGTTTGCTAGTGGAAATAAATACCTATTTTTTTGGATTATTCGTAATAAAAGTAAGATTACGAATAATCCAAAAAAATAGGTAATTAATTTTTCGAGGTTGGCTCAAAACTTGGTCATTTATCCGCTGGGTTGCCCGTATTCTATTCAATAAAACGATAGTAAATTAACTGTTATATCACTGTAATTTTAATAAGGATACAAAGACTTTAATTTACTGACTTCCAAGGTATGACAAATAATAAACTAATGAAAGAAAAGAAACTAAAACTTGTCTTATTTCCTTACAAATGATCTTATTAATGGAGAAAATAATTGGGCTAACTGATCTATCATTAAATTTAAATAAATAACATGAAACAAAGAAATATACGAAGTGTTTATCAATAAAACAAAATAAAAATCACATGACGACACTTGGGACAACTTGGTAAGCTAGGAGACAAATTCAGTAATTCAAGAAACATAGCTAAGTTGCTTTAATAATTTTTAATTAACTAAACAACAAACTATTAAATTCTCTCTTACATATCAACAAAAAAAAATTTAATATTACTTTTTTCGTTTATTATCATATCAATCTTATAGATTCTTTTTATAACTTTTTCTTTTGGTTATTCATCAATATTTTCGAAAACGGCCTTAATCAGTCTTTTGTCCCCATTATTCGTAATATTTTTTTATTCCAATGGCATCAGTAGATTTTTAATACTTTCACCAGGTTTTAGTTTTTTTTTAATTTAAGACCAAAATGAGCAAGACTGGAACATCCAACTCGTTCTATCAACAATCGATCGACTTAAGTAACGGGATAATAATAAGATAATTAGGTATAAAAGGTGTTGGAAATATTGTGAAGTACACAAGAACCACAAAAGTCTCTCAGGAGACCAGTGACCCATGGGATATTTTATCAAAGATGTCAAAAAATAGATATATATATAAGATTACAGACTATGCTACTAATAATTTACGCCTGACAATGTGCTTGAAATTCAAAATACTTACGAAAACACGGAGTCACCTAGCGGACCCACAACTTGATCGACACCTTACGTCTCTTGGAGCCATGGATAATATTGCTGACTGAAATAGAGATCACTAGTAGTAGAATATTGGCAAACTCGATCACGTGAGAACCAGAATGTGTCGGGATTGGTTAGACTAGTCCGCACACCCGAACTTCGGGTTTCATTTATATGTTCATTTATATATAAATATATTTAGATACACACGTGCTAAGATTTACAAGATGTAATCGTAATCTCCAACATTTAAGGTTTCAAGATTTCGTTGATATTTTTTTCGGCGGTTCATATAAATAAATAGCTCTATGGCGAGTAAATGTGACATGTAAACGATAATCAGGATTACATTTTACACATCTTTGGTCTTACCCATATTACTAGACCTTATGATTCAATGCAAATTCCGACTAATCCTTTAATTTGACACTTTATAGCCGTGTATAACTTTAATACAACTAACTACAGTCGGTATTTAGAATAAAACTTTATTCTAAATACCGACTGTAGTTAGAATTTCTTAATATTAAATTTCAATTATAGAAATGAATAACAATTTATTTTGACAACACACACCACATACACTGTGATCATACAAACCATACAGACCATAAAAACAAAGAAAAAGTGCAATATTGTGTATTGTCAAAACTGGCTCGAGCTCAGTATAAGCAATGGATTTGTAAATCATTCAAGGTCTCGGTCAAGGTCAAGGAGTTGTATATGATCAGTCACTATGGTCATACGCTGAGGTTAAAACCTTAATTTACCGAGTGTTTGATGGTAAATATTTGAAATGAACATCAATCACAGAACATTTCAGATTTTCACCAGTAAATAACTTACAGCTTTGCTCTTTTTAATCAAACTATTTATTTAGTCTAGGCTATACCAAGTATATATACCGAGAAGAACCATTAAGAAATTCAAAGAGGGTGATTTTTCGTTCTCTCTTTGGTTTGTTAAAATTGTTAATGACTTCAAGTGTAATAACGTCACATTATAAATATATAAGAAATTACATTACACTTACGAGATTTGTCTTCGCTTGGGCACTCATTTCTACTTTCCAGCCATAGCTTGATTTTACTAGCCGTCTAGAATTTGCTCTTTGCTAGCTAAAAAAATAACTTTAAAATCCAATATGTTATAACATTTATTTATTCTACCCTGCTCTGTTAACCTGCCTGATACTGTTAACTAAAACATATTAAGTATCCATTAAAATTTGTAAAAAAAAAACAAAAACCGACTTCATGAAAATAAAAAGCAACACTTAAAAGACGATATAGAAATACAAAAAACTTCTTTCGAAGTTAAGTTTTTACTTACAGATTGGACGTATGACGAAGCTGTCCTTGCCTCTCTTCAAAAGTTTCATGGACTAATAATTTATAAGGTATTTTTAAGTAAAAACAAGTTTTTATACATACGTGTGTAATTATTTGATATGATATTTGTCTAGTAAAACTAACGTTAGTAGTTAATTTTTTAATGAATAAGATAATTACTATACATATATTGTACAATCTTTCTAGAATATTGCCATAACTTTTTAAATATAACGACATTTGTTGTAATCGTCTTATTATACATAGTCTTATTATAAAACCAGGATATAAGTTACTACTCCTTGCTTTTTAAATTTAAAGCATTACCAGCTAAAAGCAAATTGACAATGAAAGAAGAGAAGAGGAGGAAACGTTAAATTGATAGGTGTTGACATATTTTGGTTGTGTGATAGTTTAAACCTGTAACTAAAGTTTGTCATCGTTTTACGTTTCTAATTTGTAAACATTGTCAGTCTTTTTTACTGAAAATGTTTAAAAATTTATTGTACCGCTCGATACAGAGTTGTAGAAATAATGAACGAAATCTATTGGAGACCTGTGTAAACTTAATCTAATGTAAAATAAGACTTAAACTTATTTCTATGATTTAACAAGATCTGAATAATATAAAAATATCAATAAATACTATGTTATTATATCTATCCATAGATAGTAGAATGATAACCTTAGAAATATGTATACATAAAACACTGATTTTTCCTTCTTTCTTCTGTTTTCTTCTGTTATTAGTTGAGGATTGGCAAACCCAAGAGCACGGTATGAAGTTCCTACAGCTCATCATACGTAGGAACTCTATACCTCGCTAGTGGCAATCACCAGTAATCTTCTAGCATTCTTCTTATTATTTCTTATTCTTCTTCTTATTGTACATGTTCTTCTCTATTCTGTCGTTTTCTTGTATAACTGGAAAGATAATTTTAAATGTTGTTACATATACTATTAAATTTAAATTATACATTCTAATTGTCTTATATTTCATACAATGATAAATTTTTAGGTCTTGTAAATTCGGTAAATTAACATCAAATATAGAAATTGTTATAAAAACTGTTTCTTTTAAATGTAAGAAGAGTAATTTTGGCTATGTTTTTAAAAATACTTTTCATCACAATTTTTATATCGACACCGAAAAGTGTGTAAAAGGCTCCAGATTTTGTTTAATGGATGAGCTGCTGTAATTTTAAGCAATTTTCATTCAGAATATTTCCCCGTATAGCATTGTTAATGCAAAATTGATAAAATACAATGATTCTAGATTATTTAGATTTTTTTATCGTTAATTAAGCCTGTCTTCAGATATGTAATAATAGTATTAGTAATAACAAAACAAGTACTATTTCATTTGCCAACATAAAATTATTAAAAATGATCCTAATATAGAATTAAGTAATAAAATTAATTTAGATAAAGGCGTCTCCAAACTTTATTCAAATGTAGAAAAAAAACTATGTTAAAAAGAGTTCTGATTACCGAATTCGAAAATCAAATTCGAATCTCACCTCTGATTTGCAACAGTGAAAAAACGTAACCGGTTCCAGATTTACATTTGAATCAAACAGCTGCCCGCTACCCCAAGTAATTAATTTTCGTAGTTCCTCAAAATTTGCATAGCTCACCGTTAAAGACGGGATTTCGCGTAAGCAGATAAATTTCAACCCTTCGGCAATGCAAATTGTTGAGAACGCCCTGTGGGAATCCGGTTGCGCGATTTGCATAAGAAATTCGATTTGAAGGTAACATTTTTAATGTTACGAATTTGATTGTTACGAAAAGTGCTTATGAATTTGTGTGAACGACAGTTCCGTGGGATATCGATGAGTATTATTATACATATTCAGTTGTTTGCATGTTCTTCCTATTTTTATTACCAGTAATTTTTCAATATTTAATTATTTTTTCACTATTAATATCAATATATTTATAACTCATTAGAATATCTAATATTATTTTGAGTATATGCTGATATCAAACGTATTGAATTATCTTTCTCTGTTAGGTTTAGGTCTATAAACTATTAAGAATACAATCAAATTGAGTTCTTAAGAAATAAAAACGACCAAAAAAAATAGCTTATTCTATAATACATAACTAATAAGTCGCAATAATACGTCTTTTTTATTTAATGTTGCATAGAAAGTCATATATTAAAATTTATTTTGGAGGTAAAACTTGGCGATTTAAAAATGGAACAGTTTTGACAATTTTAGATGTGTGTTCCTTATATTTTTTTTAATTTAAACAGCCTTTAAGGCTGGTGATTTTTTTACTTATCTTTTTTATCTACGGTCTTTTTTAATATTAAACCGTTAACAATGTTATAAAAATGAAAGGTGGTGTTACTAACATGTCTATTATCTTTATTTATTATTCAATTTGCCATATATCGTAACATTTTAGTATCGCAAAATGTCAGCGGTAAAATATTCATGTGTTAACATTCTCTAGTATAAAAGCCACGTGAAAAAAGCCCTATAAAGTGTAATACACCTTAAGGTAACTTACACCCTCTAAATATCAACTTTAATGACCCTTGATAGTCCAACTGGCATCACACTTATAATTAAAAAGACAACAGGAGGTATATTAAAATTAGAGTTACTATTTATATTTATACCAAGTATTAGATTGTTTGAAACGGGTATTAATGCAATAGATTGATAGATGAAAAACCTATATTTCCCGACGACGACGGCCGGTTTAACCCGGTCGGGTCGAAACGTCGGGAAATGTAGGTATCGCGTAAATACCCATTTCAAACAATCTAATATAATGTAACGCGAAAGTTTACAAGTTTTGATATCAAGTAACTTAAAGTTTTGTTATTGACCTATGTTCTTTTATCATGATAATTACCTACTATATTTTCTCTTTATGACCATAAAGAATCGGCTGATACTTAACCTTTGCGCTTTAAATAAAAATAACTGTAAAAAAAGAAAAATATCGCTGTCGTAAACAAGGTGAGACATAAAGACGTCTACACAAGATAGCTACGTAGATGAAAATCCCGCTCATTTTAAGGATTTGCTGTTGAAATTAGTTCCTAAATCCCGGCTTAAGGTTACCCTCGGAACAGATGTACACAAAGGGATGTGATAAATAAACCAACGCTCGTTTATAGTACTAGTGCTATATGTCAGGACGGCAAAATTTGACGTCAAATAACTGATAAATTTATAAGATTTTTTTTACCTTTCCCTGTATTACGCCATTATAAAAACAAAGTTGGTTTCTAAAAGTAATATCTTTTGATTGTTTCAATGAACCGTTATATACAAAAAAAAGGAAAGAATAGGTAACACCATAAAATATTTGTTTTTAGTATTCAACAGTCGCGCTAGTGTGAAAGTTACATAGCGCGATTAATCCAATTTCCCAAGCCTAATTCCAACTAAATATGTATGAACGGCTCTATTGAAAAGGCACGCAACGACGCACAATAAGTGCGGACGCACACGTAACACGCGGCATAAACTAAGTATACGAAATCCGGGAGAATCGATCGCGTGTTTCATGGCAGTTTAGCCTCTATCTGCTAGTGAACGATAAAATACAGGTTTTATGTTAGTATGTGTGAAACGGGACATTTGATCAAAACAGATAATGTTGTCTTCTTCTTATAAACAAAATAGCCACGCCAATACAACATCTCCTTATTGTTTTGAAACGTAACAAAAACAAAAAATGCATCAGTTGCTTTTCATCCAAATAATGTACACGTAGTGAAATAAGTCGAATTAATTGACCAATTTATAGACTGATCAACCTAATTATTTGAGCGATGAATGCCAAAAACAATACACGATTTTAGAGGCATTGTTAATTAAATCTCAACCCGACACTAATCCAACGTGACTTCTTACGCAAAAAGCTCTGCTCAATTTTAATGGGATAATAGATTATTAAATAATGCATTGTAAGAAACTAATTTATTACGCATTTTTTTGTATGATTTAATTAATATTGATTCTATTAATAAAACACTATGACAGGGATGTGCGTGAAGCAATTGAATAATAATGTTGCCCATATGAATCGAACATTTTTTTGAGTTTTTATTCAGTAAACACTCGCTTTCTCTGTGCTCCTCAAAATGTGTATTTGAGTTTTCTACCATCAAATGGTTGTTCATGAAAGATATCTCTGGTACTAATCTCCCGATGAAATTTTATGATATGGTACTCAGCGTCTTTGTAACAATGCGTAAAAAGTAGGTGAGAGAATGGACTTTACTGTTTATGGTTATATTTTTCCGTTTTATACGCAACAAGCAGACTTCATGTGCAAAACTGTATGGAATAAGTGTTAAACATACTATTTCTTTTTCTGCGAGTTTTCATCAATCTAGTTTTGTTTTGATGACAATATAAAATTTTACAAGCGGATATGAAATGGCAATATAATGAATGATTAAGGATAGTGTTGCAAATTGTTGCTTTCACAGGTCTTCTAGAGTATTTTATTATCACTAGTCAGTTTCTACACAAAAAAAATAGGATACGGGTTCAAGTTCATTTTTTTCGTAGTCTGTGTCTATTTTAGTTCGATCGATAGTAAATAAGGATGCCGGTTAAATATACCGACTCATAATCGATAGGCGTTTTTTGATTTTATAAACCTGGGTGTTAAATACAAATTGGAATATTGTATTGCAATGCAGGTGAATTTATGTTTAGGAATTATAATAGTATAGAGTATACTGTATAGAGATGTTGGTTAATAAAACAATATGTGAAAATAAAGAAAAAAGCTTTCATCACGTGAAAATATATCTGCATTTGGGATTTCATGTTAAAAAGAAAACGAGAGAAAATGAAATGCTGACAAAGCTTTTATAAAAGTGATCAAAAAGTTTTCTAATCTACCCACAAAGTCAGTTAGACCTATAATAAAAATATAAAAAAGAAACAATTTTACTATAATGTTTAATGAAAAAAATATTATTATATTCTTAATGAGAAATGCTTAAAGCCCACTTGTTACTGGCACATTGAGATGAGACTAAATTATAAGATTGACTAAAAGTAAAATTTCGTAACCCTGGCTGTCAGTTTATTATTATATTTATTATAATAATATTATTTTATTTTTTACTAAATTATAAGATTGTCCTATAAGTAAAGTTTCGTAACCCTGGTTGTCAGTTTACATACATCTTAGTCACGAACAGGTTGAGGTGTGAAACGACAAAATAACAAAATTAAATACAGCTGCAATATTTCAATTCAATCAGCCGTTAAATAATTCACTGTGCTCAAGAACGGGCAACATATCTATGCTTCTGTTAAAATCATTTTCGATCCACGAGCAAAATATATAGCCGTTTATTGCCCCTCAAGGGGGCGTAATAATTATCTTATATTGTCCGGCCACGGACCATTTGCGCGGGGAAAAGTAGTCTCGCGCCAAAACTCAATGCACACATGTGTATTTTTATGGAGTTAACATTTTCTTGTGCATTCCATATTTAAATTTTGAATAAACAATCAAGGAGGCCACATAACAGATGCGATATGTAAAACACAATAAAAACCTTTTTCGAAATATGCTTATAGTCTTGAAAGATTAATTAACGTTGCCCGTTAAGGTTTTCTAGACGTATAAGCGGTTCGGTCGATACGGTTGATTTAATAGGAGTGAACCCTAAAAAGTAAGAACACGGCTAAACGTTTTGTGTAATTATGTGTGAAGTTGCAGTTTAAGCTGTGGTGTTTTGTTTTGCACCGCCATTTTGTTTTGAATTATGACGCCGTTTCTGCTGAGAATGCACTCTAAATGCAAACAGTCGTTTTCGGGATATTTCAAGGAGGCGTTTAATGGTTGTATTTTGATGACTGTTTTGTACGTTACACGTTATGGTTATGGTATCTAATAAAATGTATGCATACTTTAATTAAATCCTTGTATTGTGGTTTTAAAGTATGTTTTATTTTAAGGCAGTAAAAATATTTCTGTAATAATAAAACTTTGTTTTAGTAACTTATAGTGACTTTTTACTTAAGAATTATTCAGTAGCATTTGCTTGGCAATAGCAGAAATTCACATCGAGTGCTTTCAAACGGGAGGGACCACTCGACAGCGGAAATACGCTATTATCATACCCTCCTACACACATAAACACACACATGCACCAGTAACACATAGGGTTAGACCCCACGGATTACCCTCGGGGGTAATTTTTACCCCATCATTGGACGTCGCCACCCACTCGACTCATCATTCGATATTTGAATTACTTATAAGCAATTTCGTAATTCAAATTTTGGTCGCCGTGGTCAGCCGATATTTTTCAAATTTCGAGTTTATTTTTCGAACTTTTACCAAATAATTGATGCTTTCAATGTTAATAGTGGCCGTTTCGTTTAGTTTTCAAACTTTGAATCATTATAGGGGTTTTTTATCGTGTGCACTACGAATTGTGGTATTAGCTATAAATTATTTATATTTAAAATCACTGTGTTCTAACTAAAAATAACAATATAAAAAAATGTAATATACAATTTTACGGATTTTACATTTAAAACTTATGCATTATTTTTTCAAGTTATCCTTTACTCTATTTTAAATTTGTAAAGATAAAATAATGTTCAATAATTTCGAGTCCTATTTTGATATTTTCTCAAACGATCACATACAAAATAGAATGGTTTTTAGTACGTTTTATATTTTGTAAATAGTTTACTTAAATAAAAAAAAAATTGAAGTACGTTCTATATTTAGTTTAGTAACACTGAATACGTTGCAATACTTCTTGATTAATCTAATAAAAGTATCTGCATTGATTCTAAATTCAAATACGTCACTATCATAAGTACTTATCGAGTAGAACCGCAAAGCCATATATGTTGCGGCACACATTTGCGCATTATATATACTGCTAATTTGTTTTGACATTTCTAAACGAACGATCACTTTCCCGCCTACAAGTTGAGCCGCATTTGAAGGGTGTTCGAAATTCAAAATAATCTAATTCCTGAAAGTTATTCGTATTACAGAAGTAATAAGGCCGAAATTCGATTAAACGATTAAAATTAGGAACATTGCATTTTATTGTTAGGAGCGAGCGCGATTGAGTTTTCGCATTTCTCTTATAATCGCAGGACCCTATTTTTTTTTGCCCTTTGAAATGTTTAGGGCGCTCTCCGTACGCGTGCCGTATGATTTTTTTTTAGTAACTCAAAACTTATTTAGTGTTGGATCAATACAACATTGAAGTATACTATTCGAAATTTTTATTTGCTTTTTTAAATATCGACAGAGAATGGAGTTTTTAATCGACTTAATTGATTTAAGGCTTCAGAGTTAATCGAAGTTGACGATTAGCTTCATTTTGAATACTGCCTCACGTTTGACACAGGTATCGCAATTAATGATAAATTCCAACATACGTGTCATTAGCGGCTCCAATAGAGGCCGACTAATTATTACAAAATACGTAACACCAGGGTCCCCGGGGCACAATGCACAAAGACTATTGTGTAACTAACAATGGCGTGACTCACTATGACGGACGGAAAGACAATGAGACTACGCTCTCCTAGGGCCGTATTAGGCAGATACGCATAACGGACCGAGGGCGTTTAAATAAACTATAATTCAGTCGTTCAAAACAAAAGTTTTTATACGTCAACGCAACGGTTCAATAACCTGAAACAAAAGATTAAATAAAAATACAGATGTGTGCCATCGGAAATAACTTCAGAGCTCTGAAAGGCAGAGCAAAAATGCAGCGCGAACAAAGAAAAAATAAAAACAAAAGCGAATCAATCGCTCGAAAAAGAAAACCCATCAATCAGCGGAGTCATAATGCAACATTTAAATATGGAATGATTTTTTGTTCCAAGTTCAAAATCCGAGCGACCTTGCCACGGTCAAGCGCAGACGACGTATCCTAGCCGAAATATTTCTGAAGCCAACTTTTTTGTGTTCAATATTTTTTGCTGTCATTCGTTCCAATGGCATGCACACTTATTTACATAGCTAACTCAATACGTAACAATGATACATAAACCTCAGGAAAAATGCATGGAGTGCGTTCACTCCATGTTAGGTGTCTTAACCGTATATTATTTAGAATTGAATATAGTGTTGTTTTCCATTACAGTGATAATTACAATACTTAAGACCATTCAATAATAAAGTCAATCATGTAAGTTAGGCATCTCAAATAATTTGCGCGACGGGAACTTGCAAATTAAGAGCAATTTATTTAGTTTTTAGTAGACGCTAATGACCGCCAGTGTCACATTGAACGCGTGGTAGTCACACGATACTCGGAGTGACAAATGACAGACAATCATTGTCGAGGAATGACCGACATACTTGTTACACGGCAATGCGTCAGGGTACGGAACAAATTTCCTTTATTAGGCGCATACTGTAAATGAACGAATACCTATGACTCAGCTCGGGTGTTTTTGCGTTCGCGATGATTTTGCGATATTTTTTTGAGGCAACCGAGCAACGCCCGACGTGACCTGCGCGACCTAACTCTTTGTTAAGCTTGTCCTTTATCATTTTTTCACGTGTAACGAATCGGTCGATGTAAATAAATGAACCGGTGCACAGTTCTGGACGGCGTCAAAGTGACTCGACTTCAATGATGTTAGGAGATGATAATCAAACTTCTTAGGGAAACCTGCTTTGCGACAGCACTGTTGACCATCTCGAGTAATATTCGAAGTTTAAAATTTGAATATGGATGGGTCAGATGTTGTATGTATTCGGCTTCGTAAGTTGTTTGGAATTTAAATAGGTGCTATAAAGTTTTTATTTTAAAGGTATCTAAATTAAAATTTAATTAAATTGTACTGTTCAGTATCACATTAGATATACGGGGAATTTCCAAATAGATGTTTTATCTCAAAGTGTTTATTTAATGGAGCTAAGAAAAGGTACAAAGATAAGCTAATAGCTAAGGTACTTAAAAATGACCAAATGGAATAGATATAACGTAGGTAAGCATTCTAGCAAAACAATTTAAGGACCACGAAACCATTATAAGAATGAGAATTCCAAACAATTGCTCGTAATTTACTCTTCGAAATTATTCGAAGTTGTAAAAGAACTTGATAAACCGGTCCCATGATTGGCACACCGATGTTTCCAGTTTTCGATACAACACACACGCTAATTGAAGAAGCGGATCATCTTTATTGAATGTTTCTGGAAACCATAGACAAAAAAACAACTAGAAACGTTTATTCAAACTTTTTCGAGAAAAAGCTTTCTATTTATTGCGTTTCACAAAAGTGTATGTTATGCGTTGGTACTGAGCTATGTGGCTGTATATAAACTGGTCTATCCATTTTGACGTACTCATTAAAAAAGGGAATATATATCACCACGATATGATACCAAATATTGTAATACAAATATGGGAATTCCAATGTTTTAGGGAAAAAAGCATTGAAATCTATATTTATCTATGATGTGTTTTTGATTTTACATTTACAATGCATTTTCGATATGAGATTCATATCTGTCTTATGACAGACGAAATTAATGTTTTTATTATGAGATTTATTGATAGTCACACTTTTGTGCTTATTATATTTACAATATTGCTTAAATTAATTATGAAAAGAAACAATAATATTTTATACTCGTTATCACGTGACCGCAAACAGTGCGTGATGTCACGCCCCTCTTACTGATATCAGAACGTAGAGAATTAAACCTTAAGCATAATATAACGATATTAGTTTCAGACGACCGTTATGTCATAGCGACGCCATGTCAGAAGTGGGCCATGAAATATATATTTCATGTATATCTATATAATCAAAATATTAAAAAAGTTGTCTACACCCTTATTAATCGAAAAAGAGACCATGATAGCTGCGGACAAGGTTCAGTTTCGAACTTAAGTTGGATATCAGAACGAATAGCAAATAGCTGGCTGTAAAAATAATCTATAATTTTAAACATATCAACGCTGTTAACGATTATTTTTAGACTCCTATATGGAAGACAAAAAATAATTAATGACATAATATAGCTTGAAGGAAACTATGTTATTCTGGTGTTGATTTTTTTGTTTTTGTTGAATTGCATTTAGGTACAACTTTTTCTTACATTTTAACTTAAAGATAAATTTTTAGAATCATAAGCAAAAATTACGTCTCATATGGTTGTTTTGAATAAAGAATATCTAACATTTAAAACAAAATAACCAGTAACATTTTTCATAAAACACAAACCATAAAAGTTTAAACTTATCTCCATCGCCCATGCGATCGAATTAAAGTATAAATTACACAATTCCAAATTCAAAATAAAATAGGTTATAACCTATTTTTAAAGCGAGTCGGATTTTAAAAGGAAAAAAGTCGTGAGACGATAGGTACCTGCACTTAACCTCAACCACAGTGGTCCTGTCAGTCGGGATGCGAGGCATTAAGCTGGGAATACACTGAGTACGTAAAATAAAAATAAAATATTCATTTTAAAATCCAACAGCATGTTTACATTAAAAAAATATTATTAACTAATTATTATCCTATATTGTGTATAATAACTGTTATAACTATAATATAATAACTGGTTATAAAAATAATATGAAGTAATAATTATTATAAAAATAGGTAGGTGCTTATCATTATAAGAATATATTAAAAATAAAATATTTTTAATAACAACTAAGTAACATGTTTATTATTACTTTTACACCCGATGCACCCCAGCCTTACACCACTTGTATCTCAACGTTTTCAAAGGATGGTATTATTTACATTTTTTAAGTTAAAAAGTCGAACAAAAAAGGGTGAAGAATAAATTCGAGCGCTCACCAAATGTCCCTGCAGTGCAACAGGTTGGGCACGGCCATGTTTTGTTGTTTTTTTCCTTGGTCCGCGTTTCCGACACGTCGACATCTGAAACTTAAGAAGATTTTGTTAATCGAGGCGCGTTGAAGTCGAGCTTAGTCGGTCGTACCGTGACGTAAGATTCGTTTTTTTTTTCGAAATTTGGTCTCATAGATAATCGCCACAACCACAACATAAGATTTAAGAAATTATGGTTAGGCCTTCTTTTGTCATAGCCACTATCGTCTTTCTATTTTTTTTTAAGAATAACGTGTTCTAGAATTGTATTCTCTCTGATAGTGAAGGGAACTTTTGAGAGATGTTGTATTTTAAAATCATAGAAACATAACTTTAAAGTTGGTCATTCAAACACTTTCTGAATTCGTAGTGCGTAGTGTTTATAATGTAAGGGTTTGTATATTTATCACAAGTCACATGTAATATAGAAATAATCATAATAATATTTATTAATTCGTTCGTAATACTTTCGTTTCTTTAACAAAATATTTTTCCCCCTACTAGGGATATACCTTCTCTATGAACGCAATCAAATTCAAATGGTCAAAGAACGGGACTGAATGGAGATGACGACTAATTGTTTGTCCGTCAGGTAAATTGGTGAATAATATTAAACACGTATTTATTTTCCTAATCATTAAATTACGGAGAAAGTTAAAATGTCACATAACGTCACGCTTTGGTACATTTTCTACAAAATTGTTAGGTAGCGAACCCCCACTTTTTAACTTTAATGCCTGTTATCTAAGCTTTTTCTTTTTAAATTGAAGTAAAAAAACGTATTTAATATTTTTCTATTATCTGACTGACGGACCAAATAGATTTTTTTTTACCCAGTTGTCATCCCCATTCACCACAATAGCCCAGTGCGGATTGGTGGTGTTAACGAATGCAGATGTAGCCGGGACTATCGGTTTAAAGTGCCATTTGAACTATGGGGATGTTCAATGTAAAAGTTGAAATCTTGTCAAGAACAATGGGTAAATGAATTTTATAACTAACATTTATAATGAAACTTTATTATGATTGCAAAATACTACAATTATCAAAACGAATTTATTTGTCTATTCATGGCTTTAAATGGTCTTCTCGTGTCTTCATTTTATTATTTGTTTGTGATTGAAAATTAAATCCTATTAATATTATAAATGCGACAGTTTGTGAGGATGTATATATGTTTGTTACTCTTTCACGCAAAGCTACTGAATGGATTTTAATAATATTTGTACATGTAAACCACGTGTAAGCTGCTGGTGGAAAGCTATTAAATAATAGTATCATGTGATGTGATATGAGTGGTTGGTTTTTTATCGAAAACATATTCTATTGTATCATTGTTAACACCAAAAAGTTTAAAATTAATTATTAAAAAAAATAGAGCTGTGTCTATTTTTGAAAATCGAAACCACTCCAGCTTTTGTAATAAGGAATTATGGCATTTTGAGGATAGGAACACGGGCATCACGTAAACTTTACAACGATGCCGCGACCAGATATCGTGGTCCAGCACGTACCCCATTTGTGTACTGGTTTTATCGCCGACGAGAAAATAAGTGACGAGGAAAAAGAAATGCCAGAAACGAGCCCGCCGACTCTCATTTAGCGAGATTCTGATCAGTGGAGATCGAAATAGTGACGGTTATCAAAACGTACGTTTCCGGCGAATGGGTTTTATTATTTTTAAGAATGCTGTGGTTTTTTTCTTATTTTTATTGTATGCGGCAAGCTGCTTTGAAAATGTTTGTATCGCTATATTCTGATGGGGTTTTATTTATTATAATATAACCAAATAAATTTGAAGTTGTGTCAATTTAGATTTTTTTTAATGATCTATATAAATAGTTGTATAAGAAAAAAGGACAAAAAATTTCAAAGTTAACCTTTTAGAAAAACGAAAGAAGGTATTAGTCTAAATGAAACTGACGATTTAAAGAGTAGAGACTCGAATACTTACTCTAAAAAATACAACTAATCAACATAGAAATTGAAAATGTAGCAAATTTAATAAATTCTCCTTCGTGATCCGTCAAATTGAACAAGGCAACTTAATTATCACTGGCATTAAAATCGTGTTGCGTTTGCGCAAGGCGAATGAAAAGTTTTATTTTTAATAAAAAAAGGAAATCCAATATGGCGTCGCATATATCAGCGGGGGAGCGATTAGTTCTCGTCATTGGCAAGCCACGCCTGCGCCTTGATGGATAGCAGCGAGAGGGTTACTGAGTATGGCGTGACTGGCTATATTCATTTATTTATTTATTTTATTTGGGCCTGTTGCCAACGATGCGACCGTGTGCCACGATGACATCTGATTAACAAAATCGTATCGCGTTTTTATAATTGGAATTTTTTGTCTTTGATCGTTTTTAATTAAAAAGTTTGCGTGTCAATGATTAAGTACTCTTTACTTTAAATGTTTTTTCTTAAAAAAGTATGATATTATTTGCCAGATCGTTTAATGGTAAAATTAATTACATCGATAAATATCAGGGAAATTATTTCATTTCTAACTACAAAGCTATGTTGTTAATGCCAAGTTCTCGTTTATGTCTAGAAACCGGTTAGTCATAATAATGATAAAAACTTGTTGCAGTTTCTATGTAAGTAAGTAGGTTTTAAAATGTGCGTAATGACTAATGAGAAGAGATACCGATCGTTAATTATTTGTCGATACCGGCATTTAATTAAAAACTTTGACATAATTGCATTCAGCGAGGGTGGCCACTGTGGTCATGTTGTGTCTCTTATATCCTCGAGCTTTTTCAATGTAGAAATTATTTTTTTCATACAAATATTTTACTGAACTGTAATTGAATATACGTACAATAGTAATTCTTATTAATGTTATAAAAGCGAAACTCGGTCAGTCTGTAACCGCTAACTGATATTGATTAAATTTGGTATGAAAATAGTTTGAAACAATGAGCAGACAACAAAATAGTTCTTATCGCGAAAGCTAAGGAGTAAAGTTGATAAAATGGGGTTAAATTTTTTTATGGGAAATCATTTACTATTTGAATTTTTACGTTAAAACCACTGTTTAATGTAAAAATGTAAGTAAATAAATAAATAAACATCAGTGGATGAGCGATTTTTATAACAATTTAGAAAGCACAAATTATAATGTAATATGTTGGGAAAAATATGTTACTGGAAATACTAATTTTATATAGACGAAGGCGGACAAAAACTAGTTTAATACATTATTTCATTTAATATATCATTGTGATAAAGATACGGGTGTCCTTATAAAACCGAAATAGACTTATTGTAAAATGAGGACTCAATTTAGTACTTGGTTTAAACCATTGGCCGTATAAAACAAATTAAAATTGACAGAAGAGGAATCGTCAAACTGAGACGTATCCACTTATTTTGGTCTGTTTTGTTTAAAATTGTTACTAAAGTTAGTTCTTGTTTTATAATAAGACCGAAAGAGTTCCAATTGTCGTGTGTGGTCCCGCTGTATGGTTAATTATAACCTATAAAATTTTATTGAGGAAGCCACCGAATTAAAGGACGTGCTGAAACCGGAGAATTTATGTGTCAGAACACGTGTTCAGCTGTTATAGGACTAAATTACCATCGGTTACTTCGTACCTAATCAATTGGCTTTATAGCAAATGTGTCTTGTAAACGTTTTAAATATCGAACATTCTTTTTATGTTTTAAATTCAAATTCAGAGAGTACGCGACATATTAAAAAGTTATATCACATTCGCAAAATTTCAAATTACGTTGGTTTGAAATGAGTGTTAGAGTTCTAACTATTTAAGAGAAATAAAACAAACATACAAGAATTTGAATGAAGTTAAAAATTTACATTAGTAAGAATACTATGATTATTAGCTATTAACAGTTTTAATTTCATACAAATACTCGTTTATTGGTCAAAAATATCTGCTTCAGTTATGAGTAATTTTCTCAAGTAATTACTAATGCAAATAATTGTAACAAATAAACAAGTTCATATTTGAATAAAGTAATAACTGTTAATAGTAAAAATAAAAAAGAACCGGAAGGGTTGTCATGGAGAAATCAAGAAAGTACAGTAACGACATCTACTTTGATTTCGGGAACTAATTTGAATGTAAAAATAACCGGTTGGCATAATGATAGATAATACATGAAATTATAAGCCAACCAACCGGAGCGAAATATATTAGTAATAAAAATCATTAAGAACTATTACTTTAATAAAAACAAATTAATAACGGTAAAAATGATTAACCTGTTGGTACTACATAGTTAATGAGTTTTTAATAAAGGCGAGTTTATAGAACCAATTAATTTCCGAAACGTCATAATAAATACTAGTTTTTGTGCTGAACGGCAGAGAAATGAATAACGAGTTGGATTTTTAATTAAAATAACTTTCCATGTTTGGGTTGTCTTCCTCGAGTGTTATTTACAGGTTAATATTTACTTAAAAGGAACAAAATAATGTATTATAAATAACTTGCTGTATCCCGCGGTTTGCCGCTCAGACTTCTGGATTTCAATTCTAATGTTAAGTTATTATGGCGTGTCAATAAAATTATATTTTTAACACAGATTTTATTACAAAATATCAAACTTATTTAAAGCCATTAAGATGTTAATATGAAGGTAATAATAATGAAAAAAAATAGTTAAAATTATAATTTATTATTGAATCCCTTTCTATTTTAATATATAATTTTGCAGTTTCACAATAACCAATGTGTAATATTATAAAATAGTAACAAATATTTAAGTTTATATTTTAAAGGTATTAGAAGAAATAATTGTCTATTTTTGAATGTTTTGGATACATGAATCCTAGAGGTTTAATTAAAATGATAAAAGAATAACATTTTTAATTAAATTTATAATAAGACAATAATTTCATGTTGCAAGCTAACACCAAAAACACAACGAAGATGGTACGTTTTCGTAATAATCACGTTCATAAATTATTTTACGACGCGATAAAACGCGTTTCTGAACGCAAGTGTTTGTTCCCTATGTTTAACACAAAACTTACGTCACCTACTACTACAGATGATGTTTCGAAACCTTAACGTTGCCGCAATAAGGTTCTGTTTTGAATAGATCGATCGAATCGTAATTAAGTTGTATTTAATTTTGTTGTTAGTATTTTTAGCTCAGTGTTTAAGGCGTGCCGTCTCCACTACTTCTATAGTATGGTAGTATTTTGTTCGCCACGCCTTCTTCGTCATAGTTGAATATAACTCATTAATGAAACTAATAGTTCTCATGTTTTCTATGTACAAATCAAAGGAAAATGTTAGCTTGTTTTTGTTACAACGGAATAGTTTTCCTTATAGCAAATCAATAGGACTACAAGGCGTGATTTAAACATATGAATGTTGTGAACGTAAATTATAACTAAAAAAATACGACATTTAACTAAGAAAAATTAAGCAGGAATCAATGAAAACCCTTCTCATGAATTACTCAATCAATTGGTGTAAAAATCTGTTTGGCGGTATTCAAGGCTGCAATAGCCTAGCCTTCATGCATAAACTAGTAGGATTTCAGGAATTTTTACAGTCAATTTTTAACTTAAGTATCATCAGATTAAGACTTAAAAATCATTCTATAGTGGTCCTGACATGCAATCGACTTTATCTTTAATTATTGTTGGTATTCATGATATTGGTAATTCTAAATAAAAAGATTTTGTACTACTATTATTTGATGCTTGTTCAGTAAAACTAACCCTATCGACGTCCACGCATTACATGGTTATTACAACTGCGAGTAGTGACAAAGAACACTGAAAGACATCTTTGCATAAGAATGGAGTCCCACCAGCTGTGTCCGACCATCTGTGTTGCGTATTATTAACATACGTTTTGAAAGTATATCTCTGTACTGTTGGTGCCACTTTTAAAGTTGTTAAACTGTTAGTTAATATGAACCGGTTTATTATCGAGTTTTGATGCGGTTTTGAAGACAACAACTGGTGTCAAAATTATTTCACAAAAGATAATTTACGCATTATTTCAGGTATACATATACTGGATTCGTATTCTCGTCATGGCACAAGGTTTTGTGATCTTTTTGATCTGAACTTTATATTAAGACAGGGGAAGTAGATACATGTTCGGGGGTCGATGTTGCCCTTTTCGTTGTTATATTACTTTTATGATATTTTTTATGAAGTGTAATATTGTTTTTTAATATTTTTCACTTGACCGACAAGTTAATAATATAATAAATCGTGTGTTTTAAAGTCTACAAGAATGTATACTCAAAAGAAAAAAAAAATCATAAAGGTTGTTTCCACTTTTCTATAAACTACATTGTATAATATTCATTTAATCGTTATTAAGAAAACCCATTGTTAAAGATTTTACGTTTCAGTTCTTTTACTCGCTTCTTAATAAAAACTTGCATTTGTAATTTGTTCATCTGTAAAATAATAATTTTACGTACGTATTAAATACAAAAGAATAATAATGTACTAATTTGACGGTCCCTAATTAAGTAATATCGAATGAGTTATGGACTTGTTAAATGTGATGGCCACCATTCCTATAATTATTCTCAGTAAGAAGGAATATGTAATTAACTTACCTAATTAATTCATTTTGTTGCTTATAAGATAAGGATAGTTTAGGTTAAATTAAGTTGCGACATAAAATACTAGGTTCAGTATTTGGTATAGATTAGTACTAAAATAATGCAATTATTATGTCACTGTTCGTTGTATATAACGGGTAATATTTCCCATTCTTTTAATGTTTACTACTCGTAACGGGTGTAACATATATTCAATTGATTATAGTTTTTGACTGTTACAAATGCATAACTAATTATATTCAATATGAAGGCACTTTACTTTTTTTTCACATTACATTGAATGTGACTGTTATGGTACCGTCGTCGATTAATATTCTAATAACTTTGGCATCAGAAATATGTAATGTACACAATTTACTGGTATATAAATAGAAATAATAATGTGTTAATTGATAAATAATATGCTATTTTCCTATGGCTTCATAATTCTGTAAAGCATGTCGTTGTGAATATCGCACTTTTATACTAATACTATAAAGATAAATGTTTGATTGTTTGTTTTTTACATTATTAAACACTTTCCAAAAGTACTGAACCTATTTAAAAAATAAATTTCACCTAAGGAAATGTACATCATACGCGGGTGACATAAGTAGGCTATATTTATGTTGGCTGAAGTCTATTAATATGAACAGAAAAGCAGTGTGTCTATTAATATGAAAATATATCGTTTTTGTACAAAACAAGCACATTCTATTTATAATATTTGAAATATAAATTGTTTCCAATTTCGATAATCCAAGTCCTTCTATGTATTTTGTATAGATAAATAAATTGAATATGAAGTTGTATTTTTCATACTACTTACAAAATTTGATTATAGCCTTTAAATAAATAGTTGTTGTAATTCTTCCGCGTATAATATTAGTAACGTCGATTAAATATACAGTTTTTTTTTTTTTAATAAAAAATGATGCCCGCAAACTCAACTGCGTTGAATAATCATTCCAAGAATGTCTACTTGAAATAATTATTCTACGCCTTTCTAGAATTTCTAACTAAACGCATAAATTACAATTTCCATATGTTGCGAAATGATGGGTTCGCCATAAATACCACTACTACTCTACAATTATTTTTATAGGCGAAGGCATCTTTCTTTTCTCCTACCTCTAATTTATCTCATCATTATAGGTAAAGCTTCTTCAGTATTTGTAAATGTAAGCATCGGAAAGTAAATTTATTTTTGTATAACTTTCTCGTAATTAATTTTATATCCATTACTTTTTATGACATAAATTTATAACCTACGTCATACTCGAAAATACCTTTTGGAATGGAGCCATAGACAAACCACTAACCCTTTTCTGCCTATGTGGTCTAACCGACACCGCGATAAGGTAACTGTAATGAGTGCCATTTATTAACCATTTAGTAACTTATTACCCATTGTAAATTCAATATTAAATGTTTATAATGATAAATTCAGTATAAAGTTTTACGTCTGAGAAAGCATGTTTTGTTTTATATTTTTTTTTTTAGATAATTGCTTATAATAGTTAACACAGATACATTTGAACAAGATATTTTAAAAATTTTAAATAAATATAATTTTGAATGAAAAAGATAACTTCTGATATGAAATCAAAATATATTTAAATTGCTGTCTACATAGAAATTAATTACAAATCAAGCCTACGGGTACGCATACGGGTTAAGAAGATATTGTGGTAGCTAAGGTTACTAACCAGAATCTCACTTGGAAAATATTTTTATTAGTTTGAGAGACAGACCAAATATGACACACCAAAACGAAGTGAGCCTTAAATTTTAGTGACTCACTTAAACAGTAATCAATTGCCAACCTGTCATAAAATACATCATAAAATCATTCTTTCAATGAATTTGTACAGGGAAAAACAGCTAATACTTTCTTTTTTGAATCAGGTAATAATAGTAATAATTATCGCACTAGTTTTGGCGCATGCACTAAAATTATCAAATCATTTTAATTGAACCATAAAAATTTGTCAAAATTGACACCAACATCAACAGCATGAAACTAAACTCATTCACCGGACGCAATGTTTATAAATTATAGAGATTTCCACAGCGCGCTATTTGGTAGGTAATTACATAATTTTGGGTTGGAGCCTTTTTGTGTGGCGTTATACGACCTACGGATGTGGTAATTTTTGTCATTAACCGAGATATCGTTTTAATTTAAGTAACAGCATCGGTTAACATTTTCATTTCACAAATTAGATGATTCTAAAACACTGTTATTTTTTATAATTATTATTTAATAATTAAATATATTTTTTATTTCTATGTTTTTTCATACAACAGCCATACTTAGATAACAAACACAATATAATATACATCAACTCAGATTGAGATTTGTCTGAATGCTTCATTACAACTAAATGTTTGCAGACATTTTGTATAAAAATCGGTAATATAAGTGCAATTATCAGATAATTGTATATTAGGTTAAATATTGTATGAGTTGAAAATAATTTTAATTAAGTTTCTTTTTTAAGTAGCAACACAAGAAAAAATATAAAGTTCCAAAGAAGTTTTAGAAAGCTGTTTGAAATATAATCCCAAATTTATGACCAGCCAACCGTCTAAGCATTCGGCCTTATGCATTAGAATATTAAAAAAATATATCACCGACATTCTCTCACATAAATAACTAGCGATGCATACGCATGGGAACAACGGGTAAACAAAAGGCCAAATCTTAATAAATGATCGCATTCAAGTAAGGGTGCAAGACATTTGAATCTCATAACCCTTCCACCGTGACACCTGGCTGTTTCGGCCGGAGTCAAAAATATCTTTTATCGCATTAGCATAATATTTATAATATTGACAATGGGATGTGTTATTCAAAATAGCTTGGATTCCGTGTCGGTGAGCTTAATGCACGGTAGCATTTATGAAAAGATAAGGGATCGGATGACAATGGCTTGCATTGTGACAGCGGTTTGTAAGATGCTTCTTTAAATGGCTGAAGTAGCTTGAGTTAACGAGGCGTTAACATTAAAAGTCCTCAATAATTTTAGGAAATTTTGTTGACGTGACAAATATTCCATGATGTTCAAGTTAATCTTAATTTGCAAGGAATATTATTTTAATATAAAATTATATCTCAAAGTACAAGTAATATTAAGTTATATACATATTACATTTCTTACCATACGTAAATATAAGGCAACATCACATATATTGCTCAGATTTTAAGTTAACAATCTAAATCTTAAGAAACTATGTGCCACAACATCCAGACCCTATACGACATAGAGAAGTTTATTTTCTATATTAATCCAGCCGGGAATCGAATTCGGGACTTCAGAGATAGTGACACTTTAAAAACGGCATGCCAGCTACTCGGCCATGAAGGTCGACATTTTGCTATGTGAAATTGTATATTTAGACATTTAAAAAAAAGTGATATTTTCAATATTAGAATATTGAATATCAAAATAAAAGTAATCATTACTATATATTATACGCAGAACCTACGTAACTCATCCAAAGCATAATACATTATCATACAAATTGAAAGTAATATCTAATTAAACTAGTATCTGTTGCATCTTCCGATCCACTTTCAGGCTCACAAAAAATCTTTTTATCCCCTACAAAAGATATCGACCTTTTGTCTACAAACCGTCAAATGATACGCATTAGTTTTTTTCCGTGTTATGAATACATTTAAAACAGGAAGGATGTGAAAGTCGGGTATTAAAGACACCGTATGGCAGGGAAGGGTTAGATATCGGACCGGGTGGCGTTCAAAGGAATTGATATAATAGAAGAAAATAAATTACATAAAGACTTTTTGAGGTAAGTAGAAATCGAAAGATATGTTACCCGTTCAAAGTTTATGCAGTAGGGTTGAGTGAAATAAATATATTTTTTCTAATTAAATAATAGACTTGAGGTTAACCACTTATTTAAAAAAGATATATTTTTTAAAATTGGATAGTTTTTATAATAAGTTAATATTCATAAATAATTTAAATGAGTACATATTGTTGATGATGTTTTAAAACATGAAAACAAAGCCATTAACTTTTATAGCAAACTAAAGTATTCACAACAATGCTTACCAATGCAAACGGATCAATCGATTTTGAGTTCTAATACTAATTTAATAAAAACTTAGCGACGCAAAGTAAGTAACTGATTGTTGTTTAAATGAATTTCGACCTTGTTGGGTCATTTTCAATGCCAAATTAGTTTGGCGCACAAAAAAAACGGCACGAAGTCATCGTTCATCAATATTTACTTATTATTTCACAAATATATAAAAAATACTAATAAAATAGTTTTAGCAGGTAAACCTACTATTTTACTAGAATGTCTTAATAGATAGTTGATTTTTCTAAATTTATTATCAGTTTCTGACCCTAAAAGGATACATCCCCGGCACTTTGAGATGTGCAATCCAATCCAGGCGCTTGCTCTTACCACTGAGCTACCCACAACAAAACAGGATTATTATCTAAGAATATTTTTCAGTGTAGCATTGTCAATGCAAAGTTAATAAAACAAATTTTTATCTTTATCGAATGTTTAAATATTTGTATAAATATTTCTTTCGGCTGTTTGGATTAACAAACGCTTTGTGGTCGTGAAAAGTAAGAAATGCTTAAAAAATCTGTCAGTCCTGTTAGTAGCTCAGTGGTTAGAGCAGTCGGCTGGATTACGAAAGGTCGTCGGTTCGAGTCCCATCTCAGAGTGCCAGGGGTAAACTGGATGGTTTAAGCATTTTTCATTAAGAATATTTACAGTATAGCATTGTGAATGCATAATTGATCAATTATATTAAAAACGAAGGCTTATTAGAAAATCCCAAATGTGTACATTAAAAATTGACCATCCCATAATTAATTATAAATTACTGGACTCGTAAAAAATGCACACTTATAAAAGTTATTTATCTATAAGGTTACAGGAAAACATGAAAAAGAAGTTAATTTTAAAAAACTTCACAAAACTCTCGGCCCAACTTGTACCGAGATTGTTTAGAAAATAATGCGAATATTTTTTTTTTCATTCTATTACAACAGTATATCATTTACAACTAACCGAATCTGATTTGATTTTATAAGTTTGATGTTTACGACTAGTCGAATCATGAATAATAACATCGAATGATTTATCAGTGAATTATCGAAATGTTTTCGCCAATTTCCTTTGTTTATATTTATCAGAGTATCTTAAAAAAAAGAAAAAATATAATTATAAGTATCCGTAATTCGAGACTGTGCATGATATCAACACTCAGATAAGAGGTACAATCAACAAAACATTAGTTTATACTAAACTAAATTCTCCATAATCAGTTTCATACGTTAATCTGTTGTATAAAGAATTCAAAATGTTTTGAAGATATTTGTCATTATTTGTTAACCTTATAGGCTGGTATGAGTACTAACAACTGGTTTGAAATTATAAAATATTCACGATAATCTATAAAATCATCGGTCAAATTTCATAAGTACTTTCATTATAAGTTAATATAAAGGATATGAACAAATAGATTTAATAAGTTAAAAATATTATTATGACTAATATATATTATATCGTGCTTATTCTATATTTTTACTCGATTTGAGCAAAGCAAAATGTGGGAATATTTTGATAAAAAATATAGCTTAAGGTAGTTGATGGAAATGCAGCATCCCACTGATGATTAAAATCAGTCAGTAGTTGAATTTTAGACAAACAATACTGTTTTTTTCTCTCTTAATAATATTAACTTAAATTTCGTCAAAGAAGAACCGGTATTTTCTACAGAAAACATGTCGAACCTGTATATTATGAATTGATATCATCTTACTAACATTTTAATATTCGTGAATGTGAAATTACAAATGTATTATATATATAATAAATTTTACTTCACTTTATCTGTCCTTTTGTATCGATACACGTATAAGAATATGTTATTTGTAACATAACTCATTGGTCTTAATAGAGACTTTCAATATAAACCTCCTTTCGTCTAACATATTTAAAAAAGGTAGGCTTTAAACAAATACCTTGGATGATGTCTGGTTCATGACGCTGCGTAGACACAGAATGTATCTGAATTATTTTGGTAAAACTCTGTAAATGTAATTAACTAATAACAAATGACGACAATTTAAGAATATTTTTAGTTAGAATTCCAAATAATATTTTCATATACTTGTGGTCGCAACATTTTAATGATCTAATAAATACCCTATCCTACTGTACATATACTATTATATACAGTGGAAAGTGACGTCAGGCTGGACTTCTCTGAATGAAATAAAACAGGGCTGACAAAAAAACTAGAACCTGAGATTCTTGTCGGTTCTTCTCAGTATTAGATCTCTCGCCGTTTATTGTACTGGTAACAGCCTAGACTGCATAAATAGAAGCCATTTAACTTCAATGTGAATAATATTGCTTAGGTTTATTTGTCAATTATAATATTGTAAATATAATATTCATTAGGTTTTAGACTTCATTCAATAAAAAATAAATATAATAATGAGAATACAAGAACTGAAAAATAGTTTGTTTTGCCTTAATCAAATAAAGTTTGGTATAAAAATAGCGTTGTATTGTGTCAATTCCAATGAAGCAAAGATAAAAATATCGTTCATCAAAGAGCATATTTACGTAATTGTAATCCTTAGGTGTCGGCTACATCGTTATCATTTACAAATTCACACTGAGCCTAAGCCGCAGGTACATAAAGTTACATTCACTTATATAGAATGTTAACGTGAACTAAGGTAATGGTGTATTAGCATATCTATATCTACTAGACTAAGAAAAACTTTGTTACACATTTTCAAAATATAATAAATTTGAAAAATTACCTTTCAAGGATGAAGTTGTAAATTTACTGGTAGAAATGTGTTAAAATCCCAAGCATATTCACAATCTGAAACAAATTAAAATAAACATAAGAAAAGAATATTAAGAAATTACCAACATAATACTCGTACATTGATTGTAAACAGCAATTTATCTAATATACTCGCATAATATGTGTGAATGTTGATCAACAAATTGGAAATCTACAATGTATTTGTAGGAAATTTATAGGAAGACAACTTTGAGTATTTCTATGGAATTTTTTTATAACATGTGACTTGGATAAGGCGATTTACGTTGGGTTGGGTTGGGTTCAGTTGAATTTAGAAACATCGTGTTTATAATTATTGCTCACGTTCAATTTTGTTTTTTTTATAAAAATCGACTTCCTATTATTAAAAAAAGAAGCATCTAACCAAAAACAACTAAAGCCGTCAGGTTACCATACACGAACGGAATATAAAACAAAAGCTGTTGTCGCCTCTTCACACTATTTTTTTTATTGGCTTACGATATGAATACTAAAGAGGTTATCTACGAATTGAATTATTAATGTTTATTAAAGGAATAGTAAAATAATGTAAACTCTTTACGTGCAATTTAGAAAAAAATATTGTTGCCTGTGTTTTAACTACGGAATCCAAATATTAAGTCTTCAGATCATATAAAAAAATTGACTATTTTTAACATCCGAATACAAAAGACAGACAGACCTTTTCAGATCAGATTCAAAAGTAAATATTGTTTGCCTATACGAGAACTTTAACATCGGAATAGAGAAGTGTTGTTATGGATAAATTAGAAAGGAATTTTCATTTACTTTAATTGGTATTTCGAGATCATTTGTCTTATAAATATGTTACTGCATTGCGTAGAAACTTTGTTTTATAATATAATCCTATTAATATTATAAATGTGAAAGTTTCTTTGTTTGGATG
This sequence comes from Diatraea saccharalis, assembly GCA_918026875.4. NCBI lineage: Eukaryota > Metazoa > Arthropoda > Insecta > Lepidoptera > Crambidae > Diatraea > Diatraea saccharalis. Next base: position 13,573,477 of record OU893337.1, read on the forward strand.
TTTAGATGTTTGGATGTTTGTCCGTCAATCACGCCGAAACTACTGAACGGATTTTGATGAAATTTGGTATTCAGATAGGGTATTAGCTGACTTAGATAATTTTATCCCACTAAACATTTACCCAGGGGTCCACGCGGGCGAAGCCGCTGGCGAATGCTAGTAATAAAATAAAGTGTCTACGTCATATGTCTGTCTAAGTTGTCTACGTCATAAGTTGAGATGTATTTCGAAGAAGTTAAGGGAAAAATGGCCTTATTACGAACTTTAATTTTACTACATGGGTACTCACTTATACCAAGAACTTTATATATGTTTCATACTTGTGAGTGAGTTAAAGATTGATAGTCTATTGCCAGAATGACTGGTTTTTTTTAGGTTAGTTAAACCTGTAAGTATCTAATTTTTAGGGTAAAACCCTATTACTAAGACTTCGCGGTCTGTCTGTTTGTCTGTCACCAGACTGTATCTCATGAACCGTTCACGGTTCACGGTTCAGTTCAGTTCACGGGACAGTTAAAATTATCACAAATGATGTATAAACCAGAATAAAACAAATATTTAAGAAGGCTCCCATCAAACAAACGTGACTTTTTTTTCTCGATTTCGGTACGGAATCTTTCGTGCGTGAGTCTGACTCGCACATGACCGGTTTTTTAGTCAAACATCTAATATAAAAAAACCTGTGTCGGATTTAGCCTAGTCGATTCTAAAAGAGACTAAAGCATGCTGTGTTACGATAAATTCATTTACTATTTCATATTTTTACTTTGTATACTAATAAAAAGGGTACATTTCATGTTAGGAATAAATAGAAGTATTTAAAGAGATCTTCAGATTTTTCAACCGATTTAATTATTATAATATTAAATTTATAAACTTTAAAATACAAAGGAAATGTTCTATTATCATTCTATCCAATTTGAGAAAATCAGACATTACAGTATTTAATCTGAAGTTTAAATGATCAAACTTCGATTTCACGAAAATAAGTTTCTGTGTTTGACAGAATAACGTCATTTCGATTTTCACCAAGACTAAGTCTGACCCGAGCTTTGACTAGTCAAACCTAGGTCTGCCATAAGAGACATTACTTTTTTGTAGTAAGTACATACTCGACTTAATGTAAGATTTGTCTTTGCATACACTTAATGTCTTAAATAAACTTTAAAATTTTTTTTTCTTTTATTACTCTATAAATTATATAATACTATAATACTTATATACTACTGTATAATACTGAAGTTTATTACCCAATAAAGACGGACTTACATGATTGCATAAGAGGAGCGACCACTTAAAATTTCACTTAATGTAAATTTGAAAGCTTTAAAATGTTCCAAACTACTTTTTATTTCTGAGTGTAGCGTTATAAAATATCGGTATTTAGAATATAATTAATGGTTAGATTTAAATTAAAATAAGTTGGAGCTCGGTCCGGTTAAGTACGTACTTAGATAGTGACGTTTACAGACGAAAATTAATTCATATTAGTCTTGAAGATAGGGTTGTCAACTGTACAATACTATAATTATAAGTTGTGCCACATGGTTGTGTCCAATCGTAACAGCATGATGTAGAAACACATTTGAAGTATCCACAATGCTAATATCGATATTTTTAAAAAATGTGAAAAGAAAAATTGTTAGAATTCAGACAACCCAGGTGCCCGAGAAAAATTCACATCAACTTTTTTCAGTTCTTCTTTTGTATTTAGTATTTATTATGTCAAGTCGAACGGTTTTTCATTTATTTTCATTTGCATATGTTAAATCGGGTTTGATATCTTATCACCAGAGGTCGGAATTAGGTACAGTTATTTATGTACTTGCATCGAAATGTTGATATTAATGTGGACCTTCCCGGGATTTCTAATGGACAATCCCGTGTGACCAACAATCTTACAACTAAATAATAATAACAACGTCAGAGATAGACAAATAAAACAAAGATAATTAACATAAAATTTTTATTAGTTTACATTAATTTACAATACAAATTGATGTAAGTTGTCATTGATGTCATTGATGTAAGTTTGGCAACGTCGTGCGTGCAGTAGTTTAAATTGTGTAAAAGTAAATAACTTTTTATTAAAAAAATCAGGGGATTTTTTCTGCTCTTTAAAATTAATCTCTGGATTTGAGGCATATCCACTTTATTCTTTAGCTGTATGAAATCAGTGTAAGTACATGAATAACTCTACCTAATTCCGACCACTGCTTATCACAAAAATACTTAAAATATTATAGATTATTTAATTATATGATACAGCGAATACTATATTTTACTTTTTTTTTCATAATATTTTACATGTAGTTTTCTACAAAAAGAATAGTTTGTCAACCCTATGTATTCAAGTGGAGGCACGAGAAATCCGAGCAAGGTGCGATTTATCAAAAATTTTATCACACGAAGAAGGTGTCAACGGATCTTATTGAACCATTCGTCTTTGTCTAACGAGCTTATCGCCCACAGATATCTGTGGCACCCATATACATTATTTATTAATGCCCGCGAAATTTGCATCTACGTTTCAAGGGTTAAGTACCTATATACATTACCTACTTATAGTGTTTTTACGTTGCCCTTAACTTTGTGCTGTTTTTTTTTGTCGAATAAGAATTGAGAAATACGAAATACAAAATAAATAGAAATACAAGTAGCATATGGCTTAGGTAAAAATATTTTTTAGATAAAAAAGTGCAAAAAAACATGTTAATTATAGCTATAGCGGCGTTACGATATTATAACGACAACGTTAATCTATTACGGGTCATGCGGTAAAGCTTGGTCATAGACAGACGGAGAGCGTAGTCTTAATATCTAATACGGTCTTGTTTTTACGGAACCATAAAAACCATTTCGAAGAATAGGTGTTTCAATTAAATATTTTTTGTTGTCATTATCTTAGGTATACTGTGTATTTGTAACTGGATAGCAAGTTGCATAATGTAAACAAAATTATTTAGATATCCGTTCGCTTATCTTCACGCTGTTGGCAGGCCTGCCAGGAGATAATTGATATTCTAAGGCTGGTAGCTCTTGTAAGTTAGTGAATGCGGGCGGAATAGTAATTTTATTGTAGTCTTGAATCACATACCTTGCTGAGGTTGACCGTTAAATAAAAATTTCAAATAGATTCAAAGAAACAAAACCATATGTTTAACTATAAGTTTAAAACACCTACATAATTTGGTTCATTTAAAAAAAAATGTCACATCTAAATAAGAAATATAGATGTGTCAGAATATTAAAAAATAACACCCATAAAATATTTTAAAGCTTTCATTTTAAATTAATAAGAAACTTCTGACATGAGCGTATAAGAGTACAAGCGCAACATTGTAACTTTCAAAGTATCAAGTTTCGAAGCTACACTTCGTAGAAAGGAACGTTATACGGGCTTATAGTAAACGGATATTTCAACAAGCGCTTCAAAACTTTAATTAAGAAACCATAAATGTGCAAAAAGTTTATTCGATTATATAATAGCTCATAAACTATTTCGGTTTTCAAATTAATAAAAAAAGAAGTAACACTTCAAATGAACAAAACACACGACCAATTTACAAATAAAAAAAGAAATCATTCTGAAAAAAGAACACTCGAAGATGCAATTCGAGAATCGGAGACCAAAATACAATAGTTCACCGGCTTTGTATCGGTAATAATGAAAGAAACAGCACTTTATATGATTGTGCCCCATTGTGTGCTTTGTGGTCTTTGGATTTCTATTCTTTTGTATTGTGTATGAGACAGTAATGAATTACTTGTTACTTTACGATGTCAAACATGTTTTGACAGCTAACACAAGATCTTTTATGTTGCGGCGAAAGTTCATAAGACCCTGTGGTGGTTCAACAAACAAATTTTAATTACGGCCTATCATTGTTCTACTCGTATGGGAATATAAATATTGATGCGTTTTTGTTTAACGGTCGAAATTTAAACTAACGCGTTTAAATTTCGACCGTTTGTTTCGACGTTTTGTTTTTCACACTAATCATCATGAAGTCAAGGTAAACCATTGAATTGCGATGACGTAACGTAAAGAACACGCCCTTCCATTTTTGAAACTTTTAATTAAAAACCAGATAGTGTTGTAATTTTTTTTATTACAATAGCTGAGTGAAAAAGAAGGTCGGCATATATCTAATAATCATTTGTAAGTGTCATGCATCGCCCTTGGATCGAAATGTCGGATGATGCTGTTGGTAATAAATAACTATTTATAGTCCTTTTCCGACAATGCGTTGTAAAGTTGAATGTCTTTGTTTAATTACCTGTCAGTTTTTTTGACATCTAACCTTTTAATGTGTTTTTAAGTTCACCAATTGATTTCATTTGATCTTCTTTTTTCAAATAGTGACATTTACATAAAGTTCGAATTTAATTGTTAACAAATACAATGAGCTGTTTGAGCTTTTATAATGTGAAGGATTTTTTATTTGGTTCTGTTCGTTGATTATAAATATTTTCATGTTTCTTATACTAAAAAAAATTTTATGCCTAGTTTATTATTAACATTAAAACACTAAGTAATAATTTTGTATAAAAAATTATAGTAAATTTTAAAAGAAAACAGCAGTGGAGGACCCTCACTACCCTCATCGAAGGCCCGTGGCGGCAACAGTCCCGGATCGACAACTTTTTCCAACCAGTAACTTTATAATATTACTATGATTTTATTGGATGGCTGCAGCCATTTGGAGGCCCCCAGGACCGAAGGTCCAAGGCCGATCGCCCCTCGCCTTCCCTTAGTCCGCCACTGGAAAACAGTATCTCTTTGTTAAAAAAAGACCTTGGTAATGACAAAACTTGCTTTTTCACTGCTTTCAATTGATATAATGAGTATTGTTCTCTTATTATGTTGAGTAATGTATAGCGAAAATTTGAAATAAATCTAGATTCGAAAATTAAACAAAAAGTATTGTTGGCCAGTCATCATTTTCAGTGACTACGTATATAGTTTTGTTAACGACGTTTTGGTATCAAATAATGTGTAGTTTTATTGAATTTCAAAATTGGAATACGATGTTCCAAAATCATATAGAAAGAAAAAAGAAATACTGGTCTAAAAAATATAGACCAAATCTGCTTTCACTGCAATTTTAATAATTGAAATAACTCTATATGTTTTGGTATTTACGATATCTGTGTAGTTTTCAATAGTGGCAAATTAAATTTATGTTTAGTCCTTTCAAACTGCGTTTTGAATTATGAAAATAATTAAAAAAATATATTTATTAAAACACAGTTTGAAACTTTTTGAAACTTAGGTTTGAAAATGTAAACTTATTATATAATAAGGAATAAAGTTAATACAGATCCAAATTTAATTTCAGATTTTTAGTTTAGAGAATGGTTAACAGAATTATGGGCTTCCATGTTACGTTTAATCCTTAATTAAACCCTTTAATTAAGGATTAAGGACAAATTGTCTTTGTTAATAATTATTAAGTTATTTACATGTACAGTGTTTAACCTTGTTAATAAAAAATAAATTAATCAAATTATTATCTGCATGTTTTCACAGAATTCATAAAATGTAATATGAGTTTCTTTTCAACTAATATCGTAAAGGCACATACTATAGATAAGACCAGTGATCAAGTACCTGTCACATTCTATATGATAGTTATAGTACAAGATTGTTTGAGTGCCATATATGCCAAGTCACATTTAATTTGATGTTTGCAGCACATTAAAAGCTAAAACCGCTTGTGTGGAGCATCCGTTCTATTCTTGGCTGTGACAGAGGGTGACTCAGCCGGCATTGTAACAAACATGTTTTGCTACTTCATCACCTATGTTTATTGGACGTGTACGGGTTACTATGCGCTAAAGTATAGGATAGAACCTAGCATTAGACTTTTGATAATATTAAAATACTAATAATCTCAATTAAAAATAATACAGATAAACAACACATTAAGAGCTAAATAAAATAGGGTTATTCTTTACCTATTCCTAACTTATTAATTACTAACTTCTTTGCATAATGCAATTTTAAATTCCTTATATAATTTCTTGGGTTTCTAATTTCCAAGCAGAATTTTAATTTACAAAAAATTAAAAAATTAGACAACGATTATATTTATGTTTTTTTTTATTGTGAGTATAATAAATTATTCTATAAGAGATAAAGTGAAATGGAAAGCGGCATCAGGTGATATCTACAAAAATAAATTACTCATTATAAAATCACTGCTGATGAATGTAGGACTTGACGTTTTGTATTTGACATTTGATAGAGGTTTGACAAGTGCCGTTGGTGAATATTAAATTAATAATGATGCTGGATAAATCTAATTTTATGTTAGTATATGTATAGCAATAAGATGATGGAAACAAAAAAAAAAGACTGATATCTGAACCCTAATACCCATTTCATGTTGCAAAAGGACAATTAAAATTGCAATTATTAAGTACAAATGACCTATCTACATTATTCAATCTATGTATTGATTAATTGAGACAAATTCCTAAATGTCGCTACATTTATAATGCGTGAAATCTCCGGAACTATAGCAGGTCATCAAAAATTCTTCCACTATTTAATTGGTACTTTGTTCCGGATGTTTTTTGTCTAGGTGCTACGTGAGCCAAGCCAGGCATAGAATCTAGACTTAACAATGAGTAATCTAAAAGTTACCTATAATATTATTGAAACTAACTACACACTATGCAGGAAAATAATATACCATTAACTTTAGTTCATTATTTATTTTAATGCCAATAAACTTGTCGTAATTTGTGCCGACTTCATTTAAACATGTATCGTAAACTTTTTGCTTTAAGTTTTGTTGCAATAATTCAGTGTGTTTACGTTAAATATATTGAGCGTAAACAAATTTAGGGACCTTGAAATAATTAAAACTCTAATAATTTCCTATGGTTAAGTGGTTGGTGAAATAATAGTAGATTTAATGATAGTCAAGGTTTGCAAGCTTTATTATTGGTTAATTCTCTTTGATATTGAATAGACATTTTTGTTTTTTTTTATTAAGTATCAAGATAAGAGTAGCACGTTGGCGTAGTGAATAAGTGCCGCGGCCAGCGATCGTTGTTGTTAAGCAACTTTCGCAAGGGTCGGTCACGGGATGGGAAACCAAAAAATTATTATATCCAGCTACTTCGTACTTCGGAAGGCACGTTAAGCCATTGGCCCTGCCTGCATTTGTAGTTGTTAATATCATCAAAACCGCATTAGGCCCGCGCGGAGGGTCATGGTCCACCCTCCTTAACCATAATTAAGGAAGGCCTGAGCCCCTGTAGTCGGGACGTAAAAGAGCTGATGATAAAGATGGTTAACAAAATATTAGATTCCTATTGTTAATTAATGAATGATATTATATATAGGTTGTATTGTAAAAAAAATAATATAAGAAATATTAGATTCAAATTGCCAATTTCGATTTTCGAATAGTCCTGTTTTAAAATATTAATGCAGGACTTGATGCACTTGGTCCTTTATTTCTAAGAGCGTATTTGCTATTAAAACATCGTAGGTTAAATCGGAATTACCCTGTTCAGTGGCATGTAACGATCGCCTTCGCAGTAATTCAGACGTGGTACACTATTATATTCTTATTATAGTTTCGATATTTTGTGGTCATTCCTTTTGCAAAGTGACTGTGATGGCAGTGGTAATTTGGATCGATATTTATCTACACAAGAGTTCAATAATCCATATTTTGATTTATTTCTTTGTTTCAGGGACTAATATTCGATTATGTGTAATAAAGATTTGATAATAAAAAGTTATTTCATCTACGGGAAACTACATCATACACGGGAGAAATAAGATAAAATTTACGCGGGCGAAGTCGCAGAATAATTGAATACTATTTTTTATTTATTTTTTCTGACAAATACCTATATTTAATTCCGTTGCTCATACACATAGCACATTTTATTACTGTTAATACAATTATATTTTTATATTAGTTTAACATAATGTAATAAATTATAGGTAATAAAAATATTGCAATTAAGTCGATCGTCATAACGAAAGTGCTGAGCACGTGATCGCGTTTCTATACAATATACATCAAAACGATGATTCCATTCTTGTATAATTGACAGCTAAAATGCCTGGAATTCCTTGTTAGTAACTGATTAACGAAAGCATTATAGCTTCTTTTTTAATTTCAATTGGGCTATTAATGTGAGAATTAACCGTACACAGCCAACGAAGTTACAAACATGTTTAGTATATGGTTATTGCTATAAATTATTACACGTTTATCTAGCAGGAAAATGTATTATTGTAAAGTATCCGTGAATAAATAACCATTGCATTCTAAATAATTCAAATTTATTTGATCAAGAATATTTTAACTTTAGTGTTCTTGCTAATATTATGACTAACGTACAATGTAGTGAAGACACTAAAGACACACACAGAGTGTAAATAAGTATAATAAAGCATCTTTCATCTCTTTGAATTTTTCTTTCGAGAAATGTCTAAAGAGGCAGAAGAAAACAAAAGCGAAAATACGTATTTCTTCCAAAGTCAATATTGTTATTTGTCAACAAAACACCGCAAACTAGTTCAAGTTTAATATGGCAACTGGAATCAATTTTATTAATTGTGACTTGTTGCGTCGGAAATGTCAGCGGTAACGTTTAAAGAGAACACAGTAAAAAAACTCGGTGACAATGATTGAACGATACAGGTCGCTGTATACGAGAGGATAGACAACGTTCTCCATATAAAATGACGTTGACAGCTCTTTTAGGTAAGTGGCGCCATCTAGGAAGCGTGAGTAGTATAATATTGGGCTGTATTGAAATCGTATAACAAAGAAAAACAAATGCTTATATTTTATAACTTTTAATATTGTTGAGTTAACATAATAGAATTTATATTATGTAAACAAAATGGTTACTCAAATTTTAATTAACGTTGAAATCTGTGAACAAATCTTTGCTTTTAATTTTCCATGCAATTGCATCTTGATTCTTTATCTTATTTTGTTACTTTACAATACAAGTTAAACATTAATTGCTTATGAAATGTCAGTGAAAATGACGATTGATGATTTAACAATTAAGTCATATCCAATTCTTGAATGGTGTGCATATAATGGGTGATTTTTGAAAACTCAGAGTATGTGTCCTGGCCGTTATATGTATTAATAGGAAAAAGTTCTTATGTATCTATATACCTCTACATGCATAGGACACTCATCCTGAACTAAAATCATGGATATTCAAAAAATAACAGGAAAATAAACTTTAATAAAAGGCAATATATCTAGCGGTCCTAGTTTATTAGGGAATTATAAGAGAATGGAACCATTTAAGGTATAAGTACTGTAAATTACGGAAATCGCCACAATTTTTGCCATATTTTTTACTGTGGCAAAAGACCTTTTAAATTCTTAGACTTAGACCTGTTAAATTTAAATTCTTAGACCTGTTAAATTACAGAAACTTCGATAAGGCACACTACAGCTTTTTTCTCCGGAATACAGTTCGACATTTTATAATAAATAAACCTTAACCATGTTCCGCCACACATTATTATAAGTTCGACGTAAAATCATAGCTTATTATAGTGATAATATAACCTAATCTATTGGCGCAATATGTACTCAGAAGTTTTTGAATAAAATAATTATTAAATAATAGGAAAATGTAGAGTCATATCAGTCATCAAACTTAGAGTTGACACGCTAAAGTTGATTGTGGAAATTATTTTTCCATTATATCTCCAACTATTGTGGTGAGAAACTAGCAATGATAACCTGTTACTATTTAGTTATAATGAATTTTATTGGTTGTTTATGAAGAAATTTTAACCAGAACATAAGTGTTTATAGTTGATTATCGTATAAACCTAACATTACTCAACTTGATTTTACCATGGGATAACAGCATGATAGCTTATGTTTAACAAGAATCTCATAATGTAAAAACAAAAAAGAAACATCGACTACAATATAAATTATCTCGAATATAACGTTTCATCGCCTTTTTAACATCTTACAACCAATATCTAAGCAATTAACGGCTTGAAAGCTCAAAAACATGCCTCCAATACTTTGTAATACTTCCTGGGGCCTCGAGCTAAAGATAAGAGGTGCCCATAAATAATAATTAGCGACCGGGAATCAAACCCGACCCGCACCTCGAGACTAACGATCCTACCTGTCGCCCGCGGCGGACTGAAATTAATAATATCGAACAACCGACTGATTTATATCTTCATATTTTCAAGTGTTATCGCTTTAAAACATAGCCTATTTCAGTGAAGCACCAATTACTTTCGTCTGGCTCTAAGATTGATTGTCTAAATTAGGCTCACGGGAATATTTCCTTTGCTTGTTTTTACGTCGTAGGAACTATTCTTAATAGCATCAAATAAATACCGTAATTGATAGGCGTGTTTAAAAATAGAAGCCGGGTATTCCAATTTCAAAAAGTAAATGCCTTAAACGTTCCAGCCTTTAACATAGGTAAACTTTTAATCGAATAAGCATAAAAGGTCGCCCAGGGCAAAAGTAAATTAATAATTCCACATTTAGACTCTTATAACAGCTATTATTTTTCGTGCAGCACACCCAAATTATTTTGGGATAAAAAACATTGTTCGCGTGGGCGTCCGATTTCATATCTCCGCCGTAGGTAGATACTGCCCGTTAAAGAAATACCAAAGTACCAAAATGAAACAAAAAAAAAAAATCTAAAATTGAACTTTTGGACATTCGATAATCTTATCAGATTTTCAAACTCTTTTGTCCTTTAGTGATGTTTAAGCATGTGATTTCGTATAGTTACTCTTTTTATAAACTCAATGACTGAATCCTTTTTATTACCAACAAAAAATAGTATTTTTTAGTTTGTTTGATGTAATTTGCGCCAATATTTTCTAAATTTTCGGTTTCGGAAGTAAATAATATAATAATTGGAGTTATTTATTATATTGAGTATAAACTTTATGTTGTTCAAGGATTTCAATAAGCCTACTTTAAAATGATTCTTCAGATATTTATCAGGAAAAGTGTTTTACCTATATGTATTAACACTTTAAAGAAAATATTAATATATTTTCGTAAATGGCACTTAGTATTTAAATTAATATTTATCTGTTTTAGTTTGCATTGAACAATTATTTTTCTTCGCATCTATACATCTCGCAACTAGCAACGAAGATAAGTCGCGATAGTACTTAACTAACAAAACATGTCTTGTTGCGTTTGCGTGACTGTTTCTTATAAAATTAGCATTTATTATCAGTGGCAAAAAGACTATCTATTTATGTAAAAGAGGTGGTGTACGAAAATCACCTTTTAAGCGAAAACAACGCGATAAGTTAAAGGTGAAACAGATAGTTGGGGGCATGGCGGTTATGTAATACACATTTATTTTGCACTTAAACAATAATTTACTTTTGGCACAAATATGATGAGTCGTTGAATCGTTCTAAATATAAATAACCGTCCTTTTTAAAACTATTATTACTGTAGGTACACTTTCGTTGTATATTTATACAGTGTGGCTGATAAGGGCTAAATGTTAAATGGCAACAAGATAAATGTGCGACTGCTACATTATCACAAACTGGCACTGTTACTAAGCGACCCGTATTTCAGAGATAGTTTTCATGTGTACAATATTCTATTTTTAATATTCATAACCAGCTTATTTTTATCTTAAATAATTAATAACGTTCCAATTATAAACACTTTATATACTATTTTACACTTTTTTGACAAGTCTTCGATCGATGACATTAGTCACATACTTAGTATAAAAAGAAACTATTATCTTTTTATGTGTTTTCGTTTTTCGTTAAAAAATATTGACAAAAACAACCTACGTGCGGTTATTATTAAAGGGATCGGCTTTTTATGAAACCTTCTTTTTAAATAAATAACAAGTCCTTTAATGAGCATTTAATCCTAGCATAAGGTTTTATTAATGTAAAAAGAATGTAAAAATGCTTTCTTGTGTTTTTTTTGTTTAATATTGTATAAGATTTTAAAAGTATTATTTTACGCGCTATTAACATTTGAAATTAACTTACCTGTATAATAATTTAATGAGGGTCTTCTTTTTACTACGTTATAATTTTTTATTATAATTTCATTTAATAATTCCATGGAACTTTGATATTGCGCCTTTTTGATTCTTCTCCTTATTCTAACACTGTAGCACTTATCTCTCACTTGTTTGTATTGATAGCACAATTTTATGACATTATTTTTATGTTATTTTTCAATTGTAATAAAATATTTTAGGATTATATTCAAATAATCATAAAGCTTTCTATCACTCATTTGTCGGTGCTAGTAAAGTATTGGCAATGTGTTCTGTTTTTAAATTTACAGATATTTCAATTTTTTTTCGAAAAATATCTAAGTCACTGTTTAATCTACACTAAGTTCCCGAAATTCAAATTCGGAACGATGCGCCCAAGAAGTTCAAGTTTCCTATTAGGAGTCTCCGTAGTCGCAGCGCGCTAAAGTCGTACGAGTATAGAGATGTGAAAAAAAAACAATTGACGATACGTGTTCGCGCGTTGATCGTCGTCACAAGAAGGGCGCTACGCGACGCGAGCATCACTCGCGATCCGAGTCAACGGATTGTATAAACGTGCGCCACTCGCTCGGTCGGCGTCGGCGGGCGGGGGCGGACGCGCGGGGGAGGGTCGCTCGTTCTCTTGCACACAAACACACACATACATACACGCCCTCCGTACATGGCTCCCATCCATTTCTAACGTTCCTATTTTGAATAAACGCACGCCATTCTAGCTCCTATCCACTAGATATACGAACGCAAAGACGACTAGAGCATTCGGCCGACATCAGATCGTGCATGTAGAACGAGAGGGGTGAATCGCGCATTGCAAATGAAAGGGACGGATGGTAGAGCCGCGTAACGCATGTGTGTCCTCTCAAGTGCCGATGCAATAGTGCTGTAGTGTCAGACTTTGTAAAGTACGCGTACAAAGTGCTGGGCGCCTTGAAATTGTAACGAACAACTGTTTTGTACTATTCAGTTTCAGCCTAATGAGGGCACTTCAACATGTGGTGCACAATCGTCCCATTGTGACTAACGTAATTAATAATTATACTATATTCATCGTCACGGACTATTGCCCTTAACTGGACTTCATTTATTCGACGTAAAAGCTCGTGTCTCTACCCGGATCAATGTAAATGTTTAATTAACTTTTGACTAATAGGCTTAAAGCCTCGTTTAAATGAATTACTGCTTACCGAGTTTAAGTTTGACTCAAGACACATTAGAAATATAGAGTTGGGTGTCGCCCTCTGTAGATTTCGCATCTCTATGTTAAAACCTACAATGACTCAATCGATAGCAAATAATATATTTTACCAAATATAACTTACCTATCACTATACATTATTAAAGAACGCTGTTGAATTAAAGATTTTGATGAAACGCAAAATGTAGTAAGAGACGTGTTGGGGACAGGCGAATGTTGTATAGCGGCCTTCGAGTTTGCTTTTAAACGTTGACAGTTTAAAGACCTTTTTCGTGTGACTTAGTCTGTAGTTTTACGAGTGAAATATGGAGGTCGAGTGGAGATCGTTTACACAGTTGGTAATGCGCGTATCCACACCCACTGGCTGGCCCACGTAACGTGAACAGTTCGAAATTTGAAATTGTGGAGTTTCGAAATTTAAAATTTATTATGAAAAAAGAAGCATCTATATGGAAATCGATACTAAAACATTCATTTACGAAACCTGTTCTTATCTATGGATCGAATGTGTATTTTTTTTAAAGAAAATCTTGTAACTTCTTTTGAGAGGCAATATCTGCTTGACACAGGTGTTATATCCGACCAATTTCTTGACCATTTGTATATTGATTTATTTGAGTAAGTAAGTCAAGCCTCGACTTTCTGTAATACTTATAATAAAATAGCTGAGATATGTTTTAGAAAGTCACAGGTAAAATGAGAGTTAAAAATTTATTGATATGAGATTCAAAACATTATGCTTTTACCATTTTTCATATTCAGATGTCAATGGAAACAAGAGCTGTAGTTATTTTTTCATTTCATTGCATATAAATGTTAAATTATATAAAACTCTCATGTTAAAAACTTCTCAATCAAAAAATAAAATATAATATTAATTTAAAACAAAATTGGATAGATCCAAAAATCAACTGAATAAACTATTTTATTCCTTAAAATGAAATAAAGTACTTATATCAAGTATTAATATGAATATCACTAATATAGCATGAATTTTAAAACAAATTTCTGCCTTTTTTAAAGAAACTTTAGAAAAAATTGTAGAGGCAATTTATTTCATATTAATATAATCTCAAAAATCATTATAAATGTTGAATATAATGTGAATCAAATAGTTACATATTATTTCCAATAAATTTTAGGTCAAAAAGCAATGAGAAATTATAGATTCGATTGTGAAATTATATTGTTGTTTCTTATTAGCAGCTGCTATGACACATACTAATTGTATTTTTATTATAATAATCGCCAACATACGACTCGGCTCAATAACAGGAAACTATTAATAATGAACTAATAATACACTAATATGAAGTGTTGAAATAAATAATATAATACAGGAAAATTTATTTGAAATTTTCAACCATTAAATATTTTTTTAAATAAAAGATTGGTATTTAAAGTTTTATATTTTTTTTAATGAAAATTGCTATATGCTATCCGCACAGTTAATAGTATAGTATCTTAATGAAAAGTTAAGAGAAAATAGTGTTACAATCTAAGTTTCTAGTATCAATCAAACATTTAATAAATATCTCAAGTGACTCTACTTATAAATTGTAAAAAAAATATAATTTGTTATGCGAAATATAATGTCTTCTATTAAAATCTTATTAAAATAATGAGGATGAATGCAGATTTTTTTACGTATAATATGTATAATAGATTCCCGTTTTTTTATATTTTTTCTGATCATTATCATCAGATAAGCCTTATAATGTTTCTTATTAAAACTCATGCTTCCTACAACATTAAATACTTTTCTACTCCAATTGTATATTTAATATAAATTCTACTTATAAACGATAAAAATATATTTTCCAAATTTATATATAAAATAAAACAATATGTGTTTTTAACCTTGATATATTTCAAAAATGTCATTTACATATTAACATTGACATTAGCCGACAATGTTTCAAAACGATAAATAGTCATATCTTTCACCTGATTGACGTTATCACGATATCAGTGTAGATATAATAACACTGACATTGTGATAACAAAATTATCTATTGTTAGAATGTAAATCGTATTGATAATAAAAAGAATAAAATTTCTTTATAGTTTACGTAAGGAATAATACATTTATATACTCGTATATATATTTATAGCTATTGTTATATAATATAATATAATTTTCGTGTAAATCTATTCTGGAAATATATAAATCCTATGTTTTAAAACACGAGAACTATGCACTTTACATTTTTTAATCTATAACTATACATAAGAATTAAAATGTAGAGTTACTACTCAACATTATTAAATACTTTGTATGCAGTTTATTACTAACACCTGAATAATTTTATTATTAGCATAGATTGAAGAAATATTGAAGATAGAGTCAGTGCTATGTATAGTAAATTTTTTTTTTTACTTTATATTGAAAACTGATGAAAGATTAACATGTATGAAACTTTATTAGTCTATATAAATATTTTATTATTAGTCTATATAAATATTTTTATTGTCTTGTAGTTATAAATCAATCCCGTGTTAGTCATTAAGTTAAAAAAGTTATAAACTTACATGTAGATAAAATTTTCCTTTATCTTCTAACCGTGTTTTCTTATTGGCATTAATAAGACACTAACATATTTTCTTTTACGTATACACTCTATTTCTATCACACCACGACGCGAACTAATAGCAACGTTCGGCCATTATCAATTTTAGCGGGAAAATAGCGGAGTCATCACGTCTGCAGCCGTTATCGAACAAACAGCTAACACCACAGGTTTCAAGCAAACAAATGGGAATGTTTATTTTTGTTTGAACTGTATATTTACCTCCTTCGAATGGGGCGGAAAAGGAAAATAAAAAAAGAAAATTCAAATTCTGAACACACACACTTTTGGATTTGGAATTCGTGGAATCACTCGAGCTCGCGTGAACGCGGTGCATTCGTTTATTAATCGCAATAATTAGCGGTTATTGTTTTTGTCGGCGCGAGTGACCGTCCGCGGTGCGCCGCTGCACTGCACTCGTCACATAATGCCCACTAACAACGTCTCTTTCCCCCTTTACTTCCGTACCGGCTTTTAGATGAGGGCGCAAGCGCCCCTGACATTTTTTTAAACCGCGCCCATGTTTCTGTAATTTCTATCGCGCCGCGCACCTTTAGTGAAAATCCACTTTTTCGGGCAATTTTTTTTCTCTACGTCCCGTTCTAGCGTTCATGTGTACTTATTCTCCATCCCCCTCCGTCTAACGGTCGTGTCGAGCAACACGATAGAGGCGTTTCACCCTCTCTTTCTAGTGACGCCGCGACGCCAGTGACGCCAATTATTTCGCTACACAATAGTGTTGAAAAGTAAATTTGAAATCTCAAATTTTTAATTTCGACTTTATTGACTGCAACATAAAGTTTATATCGTGATACCTCTATTGTAGTTGTGACTTTACAATCTAACGCGAAAAGTGTAAAGTTCCGGCCATTTTTGCGATAAAAAATCGCTTGCATGCACGTAACCACGCCTTGGTTTACACACATTTGCTGTCTATTTTACTCCTTTTTTATTTTTCACTTGCGGTCTCGTTCTAACACGCACACATGTGAAGCTCTATCGAATGCTTCGGGACGCTCTTGTTGGCGCCGTCTAGCGGGCAGTAGCGAAACTTTTATATCGGGGTAAACTTTCTCTTGTAAAAGAGCAGCACTGCGAGAAAGGGGTTGTTTACGAGGTCGTTTAGTTCACGACTTTTCCACGCGACAGTAGCGCCGTATGAGTAACATCTTGCATTATGTTAGACTGTTGATTTGTTGTTTTATTACAAGAAAATTACAATAAAAAACTGTATAATGTGTCGTGGTCGTATAGTAGAAAGAATGTAACTCGTATACTATATAAAAAGTTAAAAATGAAACGGATTTAGCTTCTTCAATTAGCATTTTATTTGCTGGTTCTGCTGGTTGGTGCCAGCAGGGGGCGCTTTGAGTCGTTCGTTGAGACAAGACGATTAACGGCTTTAGCGTAAGAAAAATTGCGACAGAACAGATTTAATGAATCCTAATGGCAACAGGCTATAGAGTAACGTACACAATGAATATTTAAATCGTTTATTTATTTATATAAAGGTATAATCTGAAATTATAATGAACAAAAATGTATAAACTTACATTTTATAATGATCGTTAACTTTGTTTAGAACGTTAGTACTTAATACACAAATAATTTTTATTTTCTTGTATTAGGAAAGGTTGAATATTTTCCTATTTATTTCATTCATGTTATGTTTATAATTTTAATAGATTTGCTTTTGAATTTACATGCAATTAATTTTATCTTGTATGCTAACAAGAAAACTTGTTTAACAATTTGTTATCTAACTCTACCTGATTAATATTGATAAAGGACAGCTACTGGTATTAATTGTTTTGATTGTTATAACTACCTAGTAATTATTCTGTAGTCATATTCAAGAATGGATTATCCTTAAGGCAAGTTTGGCGAGTGCATAGACTTAGACCGCCACGTTATAAATTTACATAAAAATTGACGAAAATGGATTTGGAGCGTCGGAAACGTGATTGATTCCTAACAAAATACCCTATTTTAATTTAGTTGTACTAGTAGATAGTACTGTTTCGCGTCTTTTCAATCTTTATATTTCTTGTAGCTTAATAAAAAAGGTTTAAAACTGATAGTGAATTAATTAATTTCTGTTGTTTATTTTTATATTCGGGCCAGTTTTCCGGTAATAAGTTCAAAAACTAATGACATAATTTATTTTAAAGCTATTAGAGATCATCAAAATAATTTATTTCATTTAATATCACACATCTTATCCATGTTTTTGTATAGAAAGTGTAAATATGTAAACATACATGTAAAGTTATACCACAAGCAGCTCAACCCTCCAACTTATTCCTTAAAAGTTTCAAACGGACGAACGGAATATAAAAAAGATCTAAAATAATAATTGCAATAAAACAGTATATTTTTCGTGATATCGGGAAAGCGACTCGTACCGACGAGGCGTTTCCCTATTGTCTGTCATCAACCCTAAACCTCATCACTATTAGGTTTTGTTCTTTTGGATTACATTAAAAGACCTATACTGTAGAAAATTTTACAATATTTATGATTATTATAACTATTCTCAGATCTCTGAAAAGTTAAGATTGCTGAATGTTAGTTAGTTATAATACTCCTAAGTTGATCGATTTTAAGGTGTCGCCATATCTATGGTCCTAGTTTATGTTCCCGATTCATTAAATATAGAAAATAAATTTTCTATGTTTTCTGGAATGCAGACATTGTGGTACCTTCGCTGTCTTAGATATTCCATAATATAACAGCTTCAGCTACTTATCTTGGAATCTGAACAATGTACGTTATGTCGTCTAATATTTATATTTATATAAAATATATCAAATTAATAATACACTAGCGCCATCTCTTGACAACCGAAATGAATGAAAATCTAACTTTTCATCAGCATTAATCTTTTGAAGTACATTTTTTATTGATATATTAGATGGTTTGTTGTTAAATTATTATGAAATATTCACATTATCATTATCTGGTGCTACTGATGGTTTCTCGTAAAAGCGATACAAATAGTATCCCGGTACGATTTCACAATTCTAACGTTCCAATTTGTATAAATCAGACAATGCTCCGTTCACTGTCGATAGTGGCAACTATTGTTGTTGCAGGGAGAGGGGAGGGAACTAACGGTGTGGTGGTAATGAGAGCGGTTGAAGTAAGAAAAATATTTTTTTATTTTTTTTTAGTAAAGATTCATGTGAGATTGCGTTGAAATCCCTGGAAAATAAAACCAAAAACATGTGAGATAGATTGGTTAAGTATTATACATAATATGTTTTTAATTAGTGCACATTCTTTTCTTAAGATGCAGCATGGAAGATTCTATCATTATAATTTTCATATCAATTTAATATGTAATAAACAAACTGCAAGTATATCGACAATAATCGGTCGTTAAACTCTGGATACATATAATCACAAGTAGCAACGTATGTAGACACCTTGTTTTCACTATCTGCCATATTAGTAGATAAAAAGCGAACAGAAATTTGTATATGATTTACAATAAAAATCATTGAAAACGAATATTCAAAATAAATATTAATTTATTATTTTACTTCTTTTATATACAAATAAATGTATATAAAAGAAGTAAATTGTAATCTCACAAATCGCTGTTATAGTGACTCTGCGTTTATTTGCGCGGGCGCACGCGTTGCAGCATTCCATTGCGGCGCAAGAGTCATCATAACTCAATTGGGCGAGTTCTGATCTTGATTGCGTTGGCCTATATGGGGGCGATAGCAAAACAGATGAAGTGAACCTCCTGTTGGACCAGTTTCTGTCATGAGATTTAGCTAACAAGACTGGTGTGAGTTTTGACAAATCAAATTCAAATTTAATGAATAAGAGTTATGACAAATAAATTTAAATCACACACTAATTTAAAAATGACACTTGCAATGACAGCTAGATGAGACCTTATCTATGACTCATGCTTCATATTACGTTCGGATACTGAATACTAGTGTTATTTTAGATTAATGTAAATGTAACTTAGCTTTGTGATCTTCTTTTTGTTAAGTAATAATAATAGTAAAAAAGCTAGAAGTTCTAAACAAATATTTTCTATAATGATAGAGATTAAAATAGTTTAGTAAAATACGATAAGATGCTTTTGCATACTCTACTTTAGTAGCAATTCGCTAAGTCGCATGCCTTTCCGGATTGTATCGGTACGTTTAAATCTAGAAAATATAGCTACCTAGATCAATAAGTGAATAATGACATCTGAGCGATGCTTTTTAGGGTTGTGTAGTCACCCAGTTCGTATGTCTGTATGTCTAAATAAATATTGGTAAATATTCAAGTTGGCAAAGTGGTAAAATATAATGTAGTAAAAACATTTTCCTGTCTATTACATACTATGAGTATCGCAGGCACAACGCTATTAACACTGCAGTGTCAAGGGCATAAAAATAATCTTAAAGTGAAATGCTGAAAAAATTGCCTGAACATTTACGAAAATATGCTCTGTACTAGTGAAAAAGTAATAAAGTAAGGTAGCTCCGTGGTAAGAGCAGTCGCCTGGATTGTAATAGGTCATGGGTTCAAGTCCCATCTCAGAGTGTCAAAGACACAGTAGATTTTTTTAAAGCATTTTTCATCAAGAATATTTTTCCGCATAATATTTTGAATGCAAAATTGATCAAAATATTTTATGACGAACTACACATTTATTATAATTTGACGATCTCCGTGGTAAAGCGTGGATGCCGGTTTTAATGGTGTCGGTCCCCATCTTTGAGGTTTTGGGTTCGATTCTCGGTCGGAACAATATTGAAAGTGAACTCTTCTACCTACATTATCTCGGGTCTGGATGTTGTGGTACTTCGTTGTTTGAGATTTCTATAATGCAAGTGGCTTAGCTGTTCTATTTGGGTAATATGTATGATGTTATCTTATATTCATTTATATATATATATATATATATATATATATATATATATATATTATTTTCAATTATTTACACTCTATATATAGTATAAAGTAACTTCCCGCTGTCTGTACGCTGTCTTTTAAACTACACAACGAATTTTAATGCGGTTTCCATAAATATATAGAGTGATTTAAGAGTAAGGTTTATATGTATAATACAGAACCACGCGGGAGAAGCCGCGGAAAGCAATTTATAACAATAATAATATTTTATAGTCTCTAAACATTTATATTTTCAGTACATAGGTTGAAACCCCCTTTTGAGTACCATATGCCATATGGTTAATATAATAACTGCGAAAATAAATTTGTCTGTGTAACAATATAATTTCTTGTCTAAGCCACTGAGCTAATTTATATGAAATAATGTACAGAGATAGAAATGAATTTGGGAAACGACATAGGTTAGCTCTTATTGCAAAAAAAAGAGGGTGAAGTGATTGATACATTTGACTGGTAAGCATTAAGTCAGTCATTTTCAAATAATATTGAATTATACATAGGCACTAAAGATTAAATAAATAAATATCGTGAAAGTTTGCATGGAAGTTCGTCAATAAAAATCACTATATCACCCCCACGAGAACACAGGTAAAGGCTAGTTTATATTAGCCTCAAGTCTCATTACAATTAGCAGCTGTAATAATACGCCGATACCTGTTTTTTCTTTTTTTTTCATTTCATGAATAGTTACGTCCTTTTTTGGATTCAGGATCGCCTATAAAGTTTTTAAGTCAGCACACGCAATATTTCAAGTATTTTAACAGACTATTCAATGGACAATTAAGTTGCAACTTTGTAAATAATGGCCTCCATGCTTAATCAAAAATTCTAATTGTATGAAGAAAATCTTCGAGAGAGATTCCATCTTTATTTTGGAATAAAACTTATGACCATATATAGATAAGAATAAATAGCCATATAATATAACCGTGATACATAAATACAACGCCAATGGGACGGCTAACCATAATTTTATTATTCCTAACGCCCATATCCTTCAGAAGCCATGAAAAACTATTGGTCCCAATTCGCACTAGGACCATAATATGGACGTTTTCACAGACTTGTCGCGGAGAAGGTTTGTATTCTATCACCGAGGAATTTAGTAGGATATAGAATTCAATATTGTAATAGAAAGTGACTTCATAGCCTAATGAAGTCATGTTCCAATTGGACATCTCGATATGAACTAAAACAGCGAGAGAAAAGCTCTTGCTAAATTTCGTGTTAGGTCTTTTCACTACTAGATTTGCAAATTGATGGCATAGCTTTCGACTTGTAACAGGTTAGACTAAACAAATAATATTTAATTTGGAAAGTATTTTTTTCATTATATCAATTTCTCATATCGCCATTTCTCAGAAAATCCACGTGTATTTACGATAAGTGATTCACCAATGATCTCACCTATGATTCATATCAAAATAATACGCTTCTATCTTGGAAGTAAACAATGACTTTATGTAAACAAAGGAAATCCTTGAAAAAGGAGCTGCGAAATGAAATTATTGAATAACAAAGGTATTTTCTTTGTTATCAATTCTAAATATCCAAGGATTTTTATTTATGCAAACGAAATAAATTAAATTGAACTAGAGTAGATTCCTGTAATATTTCCTGAGAAAGCTTACATCCAGGAGTGGGCATTCTACAGGCTGATTATAAATTATTTGTTTTATTTTCCTTGCAGCAAAACTTCAAAATCGAATTAATTAACTCTATAAAATATTTATTGGATTTAAAAATAAAAACCACAAATTTTGTTATAAAATACTAATAGTAACAGATAATAAAATTATGTGACTATTACGTTGTTACGTGATTGTGTATAGATACTAGCTCCTGCGTGGTTTAAATGATGATTTATATTAATATTTAATAAAAAAAATGTTTTTATGAAAATCCGTGCAGTATTTACTGGAAGCAGTAACATACATCCAAACCTACTTTTGCCTTTATGATATTAGGAAACATAACTCAAAAAAATATTTCTTGGGTTGAAAAATATCACAATATTTATCTAACTAACACTTTAAAAAATCCGGTTGTCCGGTGATTATATCTATGCTGTCTTACTTTAATAATATTGATTGCTGTTAATTTGCGAATATTACCTTGCCTTTACACAACGTAAATTTTGACTATATCCAGTGTTGAAGATGGATGGTAGTAATGTTATTAATTTCCAATAAAATTAAATAAATACAACGACATAATGTGATAATAAAAGTGGATAAAATCATAGAATATTCTTTGAATGCAAGAAATAGTCCCACAGCAAATGCATGTATATTATTGTATATAAGAAATAAAAACAGTATAGAAACTCAATAAAAATGGACACCTAAAATCAATTATTAAAATAAAATATCATCTAAACCAGAAGAGACCATGCATTTACATAACGAGTAGCTCAGTTGCGTAGTAGATAAGCGCCGTGGCCTGCGAATATTATTGTTAAGCAAGTTTCACAAGGGTCACGGGATGGGTGGTAAAAAAATTATTATCTCGAACTACGCCGTGTTTCGGAAGGCACGCCATTTAACCTATGGTCTCAGCATTTGCAGTCGCTAATACCCTTATATCCACGTTGTGCCAACGTGGAGGGTCATGGCTAATCCATCTTAAACGTAACAAGGCAGATTATGATGAATTTTCAGTAAAGATATTCTAAACGATGATAAATAGGAATTCCAATTAGTATAAATAAAAAAGTTGATATTAAAAGAAATTTTGAAAAATATCAATCGGACGTTAGCCTACTATATTATGTTTCATTATTTTTATAGTACAACCCCATTAGCATACAAATAATCAACAGCAACGTTATTTTCCATAGATCGCCAGCATTTAAACGTGTAACCTTGGTAAGTGAATGAATTCTCGTCAACACAACTCAAGAATGTCATTAAAGACTCAAGGAATTTGCCAGCTTTAGATTTACGTAGTAAATTATGATAAGAGCTCTTATTTCACAGACAAGAACGTTAAAGTTTCTATCAACTGATAGTATTTATGTTTTGCAAACGTAATAGCTCAAATCAGGCTTCGTGATCGTAGTATCAAGGATTTGCACGTCGAATGCATATGCACTGACATTATCAATGATCAAGAACTGATTAGCTATCATTAATCTGGAATGTAGGGTTAAGGAAATGGTATTTTATTATAACATATATTTAAAAGTAATAAGCAGGTAATTATTGGATATAAGGAAACATTAAAATCTTGTTTTAATAGTTGCACTTTTGGTAATTAAACAATTAAAATAAAATAAAAATGTAACAGATAAAATTCCTTCAGATCGCAAATATCAAAACTAAATAGTCAACAAAAAGTCAAATTTTACAAAACTGTGACACTTTATGCTGTCTTTTAATTAGTATGAAATTATCGATCACAGTTTTTTACTCTTCTGTATATATCAACATGGTTTAAAAGCTTATTAATATACAGTTTCATTGCTAGTAGCATTAAAATCCTGATGATCCAGCTTATTATCTTAAGCCAATTAAATCTAAAATGGTTAGTAACATCTACTGATTGGCATTTATTGGATATCTCAGAATCTTAGGTAATCAGTGATAAGACTATCTCTCCCGTTCCTATTATAGTTTTATCTCAAACATTAAGAGCATTCCGTTTTAACCAAATCGGGATATGAAATCCGTTAAAGGGCTTGTGTCGCAAACTTCTGGCAACACAAATAACTTGATTAAGGCTGACAGCGAAATCTGTTAAGGCGACCAGTAGAAAAAGGTCTAAGAGGTTCTCGATTGACCTCGTGAATTGTATAGGAGGTGGCTTCGTAAAGGGAATAAGGGAGGTCAGATTGTTTTGGTGCCTGCCCACTCTCAGTTGACAGTCAGATTTCTGATAGAAATCAGTTTGAAATTCAATCTAATTGTGTTCCCGCGGGAGTGGCATAAGCGCACATGCAAGTAAGGTCAGTAACATGTATGGTCACAGAACACAGAAAGTACGTGTTCTGTGTGTACGGCATAAAATAACGGCCACACAAATACGGCCACACAAATTATGATGAATTTTGGTTTGTCTTTAAACGATATTTTTGTATTATAAATGGTAACTATGTTTGTTTGTCACTTTACTACTTCAGACAATGTAACACATGTACCATAAGGCTCTAAACTATTGCAAGGTGGTCTTAAATGTGGATTCGGGATAGATAAAATGCTTTTTGGAATAGCGGATTTAGGAGCCTGGCGCTACCAAAAGGATATTTATGTTGTACAAGATTTTGCATTAATACTCCTAATCTCCTGCATCTTATGAGGACCAATTACTTATGAATATTGTCATCTGCTTTTCCCTAATTTCCGAAATAATAGATGTTATTAATGAAGAAACTTTTCATTTATTTTTAATAATATGAATTTCCATGACTATGATTTTTTTTAGAATAAATATGATAGAATAAATATAATTTAGAATAAATAGTAAAATATGCGATATTAACATTCGGTTCGTCGACCACAACAAGACCACATTATTAATGCACTGTTTCATTGTTGTAACAATGACTTCGAGTCTAAAGTTAATCTTTTTAATTTGATAAAAACATAACTTTAAATACCCATGTATTCATTTATTTATTTATATTTTAATGTACAATACGATATTATAGACGTGTTGGACCAATATTGGACAAATGTTCTGCAGTACTATGACCGATGTTGCCGTATCACTCGGGCTTGTACCAGAAATTTCATTTTACAATGGTTATTCAAAGCAGCTGATTGGAGCGCGGTGGCAATCCGTAACTGTAATATGGTCAAACAGTCAATGCTACTTTAGTTGCGCGATCCAGCAACTTATCTCTCATCTTTAGCCTATAAACGTGCGCACTGATGGGGCACGGTCTTTTCTTATAGATGAAGTTAATTAAGCCATACTGTAATACATAACGGGGGCCCAGAACGGATGATGGGCTTCGGCATCATGTTCCCATATACTTTCATCTCAGTGTTAATGATCTCAGGAGTACAACGAAAGGATATGATCCACCCATTCTAAACCTTGCTCTTCGTGACAGCTAAATATGAAAAGCTGTTTTCGAGGTCAATGGTCAAGTGGGGGATGGGAGATATCCAGCTTCCAAAATCGTCAAAATGTTCAAAGGAAGTTATAAGATGTCAAAGAGGTCACGAGGACAAGTTTTTAGGGGGCCGAAAAAACCGCCGGGTTGCAGGACTGGTTACGTGGTAGAGGCGGTGACATCTCTTATTGACCTTGGTCACTGGTGCCGCAGTAGACGTAGAAGGGGAGAGATAGCTTAATAGAGTATACATCTCTGTGAGAGATTAGGTGACGACCACCTGCATGTACTTGACTGCTCGGCAAGAAGCTTTGATACACTCGAATCTTCTCCGTTGTGAGAGTGACCTATGGTCCCTGCAGACGATTGCGAGGAATTTTGCATCCCGTGGTTCGTCATGGATGTCAGGAGGTGTGCTGGTGTGTAAATTGTAGTTAATCTGTAAGTTATGACTATACATATAGTGAAACCAATTAAAATTAAAAGCTTGTCAAAAAGAGGCAACTAAATTTACCACGTATGCAAAGTTCTATAAGTTTGACGCCCAAGTGCAGTCTAGGTTGTTAGAATCTTAATAAGCCTGTCACTCTAACAAATGAATACGAAATGAGACTACCTACCCACTGACACTGCAAGACCTAGATAAAGTGGCTTGTCAAATATGAGACATTACAAAGGTATATCCAACTTCGGAAACGATAGTTATTGGAATCATTCCAATTTAATTTGTATGACAAATGATAGAAACTAAAAAACAAAGTGAGATATTAGATTCATTAGTTAAGAAACTTATGTCAGATATTAATAAAAGCAATAAATACTTGTAGTTTCACGATATTTGTCTCTTTTACAACTATTGTAGGTTTAAAAGGGCACGTACAAAACAAAATCACTATCTTTCAACTACTTTTGTATAGAAAAATTAATTTCAAGTAAGCAGTTATCATAATATTTTTAAACTCACACGATTTGTATACATTATAATTATATGTAATAATATAACGTAGCCGAAACGTCGAGGTAAATTAATAGTTTAAAAAAATGCACGAACAAGACCCGATTACATATAATTAGCTGTTATCATTTTTCCAAGGGTTGTAGCCAAAACGGGAACTTTTTCGAAAGTTGAATGTGACTGTTTTTACGTGGTTTTTCCCATTTTAAAAAGTTTTCTTTAGAAACAAGAATTAAATGCTTTCAATTTTTTTTAAAGAGATTATTAATACAAAACAAGTCTTTCTTTTTTCTGTCTGAATATTATAGTCTTAAACTACTATTTGAATTTTCAAACAATATATTTTTAATTGTAAAAATTAATTTCTTACGTTTTGTGTAAACTGCCTGAAAAATAAAAGTTGTAACCCACCCCCTGCAATATGTGCTTGCACGTATGTGAAGCTGGGGCTAGATATAGTAAATGGTTAATATTATCAAACGATATTAAAATAATCCTAAAAATATAAATTTAGAAAAGTTGTAATATTTTGAATTGTTGTTATATAACTATGTTATTTTTTTTTTCAATATTCATTTAACTGTTCGTGTTAACTGTCCGAGTGATTGTTATTCAAGGCGCAAAACATATTCTTATTCAAACAATATCTTTATTAACCGCCAGGCGTACGGGTAGAATGCATTATGCACTTTGCATAAACAGATTGCTTATGCAGAAAGAACAGTATATTTAAGGACAGGCTTTAAACATTATGAGTATGAAATTGATTGAGATAGAATCTTTATATATTCATAAACTTTAAAATATAACTACGAAAAGGTCGGACACTTGAGATGCGAAGGTTTCCATCCAAATAATTAAAATTTAAAATGTAATTTCTTATAAATTTTCATGTAGCTTACAGGTAGAAAAATTATGTACTTTTACACGACTGCTAAAAAAGAGGTGTATATATTTTGTTATCGGTTAATATACATATGTAGGTATGTGAGTTTCTTTAGTCCACCATAGTTTTTGAAATCAAAAAACACGACTGATAAAATCGAACTTAAAAGAAAATAGTGTACTGGCTAAACAATATTGTTATTGTATTTTTTTTCTTAATCTTAGGCACATTGGGTCAAGCTATTCCATTTGATTTGTCAGATAGCTCGAAAAAAAATTATTTTTCTAATTTATCTCCAAAACAGACCGCTTACAATTTATATGGTTAAAACTATGAATCATTATAGACATTTTAAATACATCGTTTCTGCTTGTTTCATTCTTAGTTTCTTTCTCAGACGAAGCCAATTTTGAAGTAACTCGACCAATACTGATAATAAAAGGTTGCTGTGCAAATTAGATCAAAACATTTCGTTATTTTTATTGAAAACAAGTCTTTTCGAATATATAACTGTTTCATTATTCCTTTCCTGAAAATATATAATTCACTATTGCCCTTTGTATCCTGCCGCAGACCGGTTTTAAAAAAGGTACTTGCAAAGAAGATCCAGAGTCCTAATATTAGAGCAAATTTAATATAATCCTGAACGCTCAGATCAATTTTTTTTATATCTCTGTAACCACAACAAATAAAGAAGTCATGTTTTAGTGGCACTTTAACATTGATTTAGACTTGCCAGAAAATAAAAAAAAAATCTACAAAATATGATCAGAACTGGAAATAAAATACTAGTAGAAAATATTTTGATTTTTTCTTTTTACCATAATACGCTCAATTTAACCGATTAGATCATGCAGGATGGCCAAATATTCATGAAAACTAATTAAAAATTTAAATGCCCTATATATACTAGTGATACAAAAAAGTCATAAAATTACCACATAAATGAACAGCGTTGCATTAGTACAAAAGAAATATCACCAGCAAATTATATTGATATTGACAAAATTATGGAAAAATAATAGTGTTTATGTAAAATGCATATTTTTATATATAAAAAAAGAATGAGAAACTAAAATAAATAAATACCTTTATAACAACATCACATACATTGCTCAGATTCCAAGATGAGTAGCTAAAGCCCCCGTATTATGGAGTATCTGAGACAACGAAGGTGCCAGAACACCCAGACCCGAGTCAATATAGAAAAGTTCATTTTCTACATTGACCCGACCGGGAATCGAACCCGGGATCTCAGAGATGGTGACACCTTGAAACCGGCGTGCGAACCACTCGGCTCAGAATCACAAAGATTACAGAGATATAAATAAATTAAAGTGGACTCTCCTCATAGAATATGCCAACGCCACGATATATTTTAATAGAAAACCAAGAAAAAGTGTCACGCCACTAAAGGAAGCAGTGCTGCCATAACGTTAAATCTATTCAGAGACTGAACGCCAGTGTATTACATGACATGACTCCAAATTTAAGCTTATCAGATAACCGAAAATATATTTATATAGACCAATTTTGCATTTACAATATTGTACTGGAGATATTTGTTCTAGTATTAGCACAATGGATTTTAAGATAAAGTCGCTACTTTAAAACTTGGGCAATCACTGCAAAGTCATTTTGTTCTAGTATTAATACTTTGAACCTAAGGAGGTTATACATAATATCTTGCGTCAATCAGTATTATGGACAAGTCTATTATTTAGTTAATTGCATCGAGCTAACAGTATCTTAGAGCGCTAATCTTCAAAGGGGCCCTTGATTTGAAGCCCACGCATCAACCTACAATAAACCTAGCGCTTTGATAAAACCTTGCTTGAAACCTAGCACTGTAGTTCGACAGAAAATGCCAAGCCTTCGAATTAAGAGGCCTTTTAAATGTATAGATATTTTTATCATTATTTCTTATTGCAAATATAGGCAAGTTAAAGGCAACCGTACCGCAATGTGCCGAAAGTGAATCAGGTTGTAGATTGCATTTATATAGCTTTTAGTTATTAGCAAATGCTGGTACGATGATGAAACGTAAATAGCGGAAAATGTAAAAATAGTTAACATTTTCATTGAAGACTGAAATGCTGTACTAATAGTTCCTGGCGCATATGAGACTTGCGCACATAGTTCCCAGTGGAGGATCTTTTTTTATTAAAACCCTCACTCACTCACCCTCACTTCAGAAATCAGCCGAGTATCCTCCCCATAGTCTAAATCCACAATCCCTACGTATCCAGGACCCAACAGGACTGACGATTCTTTCAAGCATTCATTACTTTTCGTTACTAATGAGCGTACTTTCAATTAATGTTCAGGCAATATACTCAAACAGCTGAAATAAATATTTCTACAAATATTTCCAGTTATTTCTATTTAACAATAACTCAATTGTTAATAATTCCGTTCCTTTAATGTACCATGAAGTAAACCTTATGCGACCCATGTGTAATCATCCCAGATAATAATATTGTAGGTGGATATTCTTATAAGTAAATTATTATAGCACAAATTAAAGCTTAACTATTAACTAAAGGGCCGTGTGGATTTGACGTTTAATGACTTAAACTATCTATAAATTAACCATTTCGTTGTTATATTCGTTATATCGAATTCGACGCCGAGTGCAGCCGCGGTATAGAGGTTTTATTTAATTGAAACTTTAAATGCGTGACAACGATGAACACGACCATGGATTGGAGGCTGTTATTTAATGGATTAGTATAATGGAACGTACTTTAGCTGACAAAAAGTAAAATGACAAGGAAGTAAGGATACGTCTTCACTGGTGACGTTCAATCTCCTGTCTTCGTGCTTAAGAAACCTTGCGATGGTGTGCGCACTTAATTACCTGACAATTTAGTGACATAGGATGGACAGGAACACTGTAATACAATGAGTCTCGATTGCAGCAATTCGCTTTAACAAAAACCAATATGCTTAAGTAACAGATAAACAAATAATCAGTTGCACCCTCTCTATGTTCTGTGGTTGCACCATTTGATATTTGGTTGGATGACGACATTACTTTAACTGTTAACTTTAACCGCCCAATCTTCGCTGGTTAAAGTTATTATTTTAATATGCCAAGAAAAAGTATGGTGTAACGCTTTGCACGGTCAATGTTAAAGCCAACGCGACAGTTTTTGTCAAATTTAACATAAACTTTAACTTTAACTGTTATTATGGTGCAGTCCAGGCTAATGAATGATGATTAATATTGTCAATTTTGAAATGCGGAATCCTAAAAACGAATCCTGAGTGTGCGGACAGGAATATACTATTACACAAGTAAATTTTAAAATGTATGCGAGTTTTAAACTATATATATACCACAATTTTGTTAAATTATATTTTTTTAAGTTATATAGTGTAATAATTATTTAATCTGCATTTATAATACCTACCTTTAATTAGCATATAGCCTTAACATATTTACATACATATTCGCTCCTTTATGGAATTTTTCATAAATTTTTCATAATGATCATGATCATTACGCATAAAATATGGTTTAATTTAAATAAGCATTTCGTATTTTCTTCAAGAATGAGGCACTTGATTTCGAATAACCTCATAAAAATAAATCTAATTTCATTATATCACATTATTTATGAAGCTTGTTCTAATCACTAAACCTAGAGAATAATTTTGAACAAAATTATTTTTTATAAAATATTGATTCAACAGTAAAAACATGTTTTTATCTATTTTACTAACACTAATAAACCATGGAGGCCATGGCTCGTACGCCGGTTTCAAGGCGTCGCTACCGCTGAGGTTCCTGGTTAAATTCCCTATCGAGTCAGTGTATAAACTTTTCTATATTATCTCGGGGTCTGGATGTTCCCTTACCTTAATTGTTTTAGAGTAACACCAAACAAGTGCTTAAGCTACTTAATTTGAGAACTGAGCAATTATTTTATTTAATATTTATTTATATTAATAAACGTTTTTATTGCCTTAAAACGCGCGTGCTTATAAAAATTGTTATAGAAGACACTGCTCTACAATCTATTGTTTTTGCTGTCAACACTCAGTTTAAATCTTTAATATAAAAAAAATATTAATAAGTAATGACATTTTACAGTGTAATTATCTTATAAAACGTATTCGAAGCTTACAGAATGACTATTAGCTACAAAGTTGATGCAATTCAAGCGAACATTACAAGACCAACGCATGATTCGACAAAAGCATTTATATTTTAATGAGATCTCCTGATCAGGCATCTTGCTGCACGATAAAGGTTGCCAGCAATCAGACTATGACTTGCTGACTATTCATTGTAAGCATTCACTTTGCTAATTGTCAATCAATGTATTATATTTATCGCAGATAATGATGTTAATGAAATCGTAATTAGAATCGCTGAAATTGATTTCGAGTATGTCTTCTTTAAAGATTTAGTGATTGCAGTGTTGGTTTAAGCTTCTATTGTTGTTATGATGAAAGGATAGAATTAGTACTTGGAATGATTTGTAGAATTAGTATTTGGAATGATTTGCTTTATCAATTTATTTGTTTGAAGACGTCGCAATCTATTCTTATATTATAAATGGGAAATATTCGATTGGTTGTTTGTTTTCATCGAATAGGTTGCTAAACTAATGCACTTATTTTAAAAATTCTCTCAGCGACGGGTATCTACATCATATGGGGTTGACGTAGGTTATAATTAACGCGTTCTAAGTCGCAGGAAAATAGTATATCCATATAAAGATGTACAATATGAAAACATTAAATATCGCAACTTATGATCATATAATAATTTAAAAAGAATGATTATTGGATAAACAGAGAATTTTACTAAAGAAAATTACATTAAATATTAGTAAAAATTATGGCGTTAAATTATAGTTATTACACCGTTTCGTTAAGTTTTAACATTTGTTATTATAGGAGCATTAAATATAATTAGATATATAATATACTATTACATGTACACATAAAAGTAGAATATTTTATGGTGCAAAATCAATTAGTATAACCTTACCTACAACCATAAAAATTGATTAGAAACTGTTGGACACTCAAAATGACAATACTATTTATGGTGCTTATTTACGTCTAATATACTAGAAATTATTCTTAATACAAAATGCGCAATTCGCAATCCGGATTGCCAAAGGTCGTGGGTTCGATTCCCATCTCAGGGTGTCAGGGACCAAGTGGATTTTTTAAGCATTTTGTATTAAGAATAATTTTCAGTATGGCATTGTGAATGTAAAATTAATCAAAATATAATATACTAGAAATGCAGTGAATTTTTATATAATATACTAGAAATGCCGTGAAATTTTCAATTTAGGTGCTTAAAAATATGAATAAATATTGTTTCAGCATTTTTTTTTTGCTGCCCAAAGTAACTATACAACGCTGAAGAAGTCGCGATCAAAATCTGTTTAATTAAGATAACAAAAATATGTATTTCATTACGAATTTGAATATAAAATGGATACTACAATTGATTTTATTAAACAGAATTATCAGCTAATAAATAAATAATAAATAAACAAAAAGTTTTTATCGAGTTCCCGATATTTCTGCGCTGTTGCAAACACCACGATCACGGAATAGCAATCATTCTGATGTTAATGACCATGAAAGTTTGAAATAAAAAAAAATAGTTACATATATAATGTTTATTTATAATAATTTTAGCCGACTTTACACTGAGTTATTTTTTCCTTTCACAGTTATGTATATTCATTGGCGGTACCAACAAGCTATAAAATGCATGAATTTACCGTGGACGATGTTGAAATACGTTTCGAAAGGCACGTTACTATAGTTACTTTTTATAATAATATTTACATTACAATTATACACGTGTCGTTCTGACGCCAACTCATACAGTAAACAAATAAATCTTGCGATCGGCATCTAACAATAGATTATAGATAATTGGTTTGCATTAGTTGTCGTGACTGGTCTAGATTATGTGGAATCCAATAGGTTTTTCTAAAAACTTAACTAGTATGACTTAACCAGTCAACCAGAGTGAGTATGTAATAAATCATTAGTCTGCCAGGTGCGAACTATTTATATGGGTCATTGGTTTGTCCACTACTTCGAGCTTAGTTCCATTGGCCGATGCGGAGTGCGGTGATTTCTTTGCTTATTTTCAGCGGGCGATCATTACCTGTCATTAGTTTATTCACTACTAAAAACCGCTAACGGGTGAACCCTTACCTATCGCATAATGAGGAAGTATTAAAAAAAAACATTAGTTCCCGAAATCAAACTAGATGTCGCTTCGGTACTTTCTTGATTTCTTCATGACAACCCTTTTGGTTTTCTTTCGTGTATAAAAGTAAATTAGATTTCAAAACTCAATAAACAACTCATATTTTATTTGAAATTTTTCGTATTTGTATTGATATCTAAGTTTTGTACTTTGCAAATTTCAGTTTACAAACGGAAATGGCCATCTTTGGTCCATTCGTTTTCTGCATAAATCAGTCTAGTAGTTTCAGAGCCGATGTAACCAAACTACAATATTAGTATAAAGGGCTTAAAACCAGCGCTGAAAATTATTTGACTCTACAAGGATAGCGGATCTAAAGTGGCGCCACAGCACCCCTAATTTTGCGGAAAAGTAAAGAACTTTTACGGAGGGGTGGTTATTAGGATGTTTCTTATACTCACCTGCTGACGATAGATGGCGCTAGTAATCTCTTCGTCAAATCTGGAATGAGAAAAATAATAATACAGCGTTACTAAAATATTTAACTTTTTTCTTATAAGACTTAATGTTTTTATTTGACAATAGTTGATCTGATGATCATATTTAGAATTTGATTTTAGTTAGATAACAAAACAAACCAAACCAAAATTTTTAATCCATTTTATTATAACTTATAAGAATTAAATAGTATAGCCACACACGTAGAACACATTCTTATAAGATTTTTAGAGGCATGGTTGTTCTAAAAAATCGATGGGCGTTATTCTATGGTGGTGGGGTGATCCGCCCAATGGTGGGGAGCAATGGCGTGGGGTAACACACCAATTTTTCGGTACTAATACATCTATAAAATTATGGGGTGACGGTATTTGGTGGTTTCGATTTTTTTTCTACACTTTAATTAAGTAAATTGCCTTATTATTAATGCAATAATTGAGGGTGCACAGTTTTTTCGAGGAAATAGCTAATTTGTTGTCCGAATATCAAAAAAACTGTAAAAAGTGGGGAAGTCCTTTTTTCTATACTTGTTGAAAATTTTATGTTAATTTATAAGGATGGTTTTATCTAAAAAATAACCATTAATTTGTATTAAAGTCAGTGTGATTGTGACGATGAAAAAATATACAAAAAATACTTAGACTTGAGACGATAGATTTTCAGAATAAATACTGATAATAATATAAATACAAATAATAAAAAAATGGGAATCGAACAAGCCTAAACGAAATAAGTGACAAATACATATTTTTTAATTGAATTTATCTGGTAAGTATGTATAAGTTGTATTAATAAATTATATATTAAATATTGAAGTTTAATTTTGAGTAGTATTAAATGAAAAGCATGAATAAAACCGCATTATTTCCCGACATTTTTAACGATTTTCGGGGCTGAGAAGCTCGAAAGCCGATTTTAAGTGGTCATCTCTGTGGTCTCCGATACGATACCCGGTCGGTTCAACATAGAAAATTAACTTTTGTCCATTGTATTGTGTCTGGCAATTGCGTTGTTTTCATTGTTTCAGATTTCCATAGTACAAGTGCTTTGGCTACTTAATTTGGGATGCAATAATGTGATTACGTCTAATATTTATTTTACTACGAAACCAATACAGATTCTTTCGATCTTTATGTCGTCAAAATTTCTATATATTTTTTCAATTTTAATATTTTTTAAAATATATTTTTAACATTAACTCGCTTGTTAATGTAAAAATATATTAAAGAAACAACAACAATAAGCATTCAATTATACATTGTTATTTTCACAAGTAACTATTTATTATTTAATGTTATATAATATAAACTATTTTTTTTTAGAAAAGCATGACTTAAAAACTTGCAATAAAAGCATTTAATATTTTTTTTTTAAATCTTTCTAATTTTGTTGGTGACTTCGTCAGCCATTTTTAATAACCAGTTTATTGTGGCTGGTTAAATACTGTATAAATCTTAAGTTAATTAGCGAGATGTTCGGGTACAAGTTTATTGGTCGAAACAGTGACACAGGGTGCGGGTTATTTTTGTCACGCATGCCATAAGGCTCGCATTCAGGGAGTTATTATTTTTAGCCAATTTGACTCGCGTGCAGGATACACGACATCTTTTAAGTAATCAAATAAAATCAATCCGTACGCGTTACAATTAGCGCGCTATAGAGTATTGAGATTGGTCCATTTATACTACTCGATGACAACACGTGGAGTGATATCGGAGAGATTACTCATTAGTCAATAAAACAACGATCGACCGACGAAAACGAGAAACTATTGAAAATTAGCTTTTCCTATAACGAAGCGTGTAGTTATTGTTTTTTAGTGAATTGGGCGGGTCTATGCAGAATTTTTTTGTATATTGTCAGGACACCTTCGTTGTTTAGTTTTTATATGGAAAACAAAAAAAAACATTGAACCTGGATTTGTAAAGGTTTAAATACCTACTTATTTGAAATGAAAACTTATGTCACGATATCTAAGACGTGCATTTTAAGTAGAAGCATTTCATCACAGTATTTGAAATGCCAGAGAAAATAAATGACCACTTTTATAAAAAACATATTTAAATTTATATTTTTTTTTTAATTTTGAGTTTTAATAAAATAAAACAGTATTTTATAATGTTTTTACAATATAAAATATAAGACCTTATATGATTGCTTCTGTTCTTAATTCAAACAGATAAAAAAGACCGTCTGAAATAGTGCTTTTCTTTCATCTACGCAGCAGGGAAAAAGTAGAAATATAATTTTTGAATTCTTTAAGTGTTATTATAAAAATATTTTTTGTACAGACAGACAGAATAACGGTTTAATTATAGCAGTGTTTACTTATAACTCGAGTACTTCCCTATCCGAATGACTTGTAACAAAACGAGACACGCCCTTTCTGTGTTACACCACGTGGCTTACATCTTAAATGCTAATAATAGTTAAGCTGAATACACACGTGTGATAAAAACCGCAACAGATATTAAAGACAATAAAAATCTCTTTCACATAACAACAATTTTGTATTTTTAAACACAACCACATTATTATTCGATATTTCCAAAAAAAAAGAGTAATAAATAAGTATTACCCAGAAAGCCAAAAAGCTTAATACGAATTTTCATAAATATTTTGCACAATGCATGAAGCATTGTTAAAAATTCGCCCATAGAGGTTGAACAGAGCTTTAAGTTGACAAAGTTACATACCAAAGCCACGGTCGGTAAATGTTTGAGTTTAGACTAAGTACACAGGACGAATGAAAAGCTGTATCATAATTTCAATGGTACAGTCAACAGAATATCAACTTATCTAAATCTGTATGTATAGGTACATAAACTTGAAATTTTGTGGTAAAATAGTGCTGTACATACAGCATACATTATACGTACATAAGTTTAATTTTATATTTTGTTTTAAAACAATTCAACATTCCAACTGTTTTCTGAATGAGATATTATTAGAATTAATTATGATAAAATCAAAACTTAAGATAAAATTAACTAGCGTTGTAATCTGTTAATACGTAATCATGTTATTATAGGTTACTCTGTAAAATAAGTGCTGTTAGAGAATGTTCAAGATCGATCTAAATCAATTTGTAGCATGTGACGGATTAGCATAGAGTACTTTTATCATTTTCTAGGCATTCGAAATATAAAAGTATACGTGACTTCATTTCTAGTGAGTGTCCAGCTTTATTTTAGACCACTAACGTCATGTATTAAACTATACAAAAATGAATAATCATTGACATTACATTGTATCTTGACTATACGGTATTACTGATGGTTATGTTACTATTTTTTGTTTTTAAAATATAATGTTTAAATGAAATGTTTATATCTTGTATATTAATAATAGAAAGGAATTTAAGTTATATTTTACTATGATTTGTGAAAAAAATACTGAATAGATTTTATGATATTTGTAATACATACAGACAGTCCATTTTGCATAGCGATATGATACTTTTCATACTATTAAAATGTTTCTTAGGGAAAATGTTTCCAAAATTAACACCAATAAATTTATCGAGCTTTTTGTCAAAGCTAGTAAAGTGCTCTTTAATCCCGTCCATCAAATATGTAATCGATATGTAAAATTCTTTTGAATAATCTATTGTTTTTCCTACCCAATTGAATTGGTATCTGTGAGCGATTTGCGAGGTCCCACGGCCTTAGAATACAACAAAAAGCGAGCTATTGGTTTTTAATTCAATTAATAAGACATACCTATAAAATTCCTCTGGTGACACTTAATGGAATTCTATTAAGATAAATGAAAAGCTTTAAGTATCGGGGCCATTGGGTTTCTGAGGTGCTCAAGGATGATTTGGATATAGAACGGGAGCGTACTGCGCCGTGTATTAGGGCGAATATGATTCCCGCATATTTGCACGCTGTAGGAAATAAGTTAAAATTACTATTTTTAAAGCATTTCGCCACTCACTGTACACGTGTAACCTGTGGATAGATTATACCCAATGAGCCTACGGAGGCCCAATATCACAATGCCTTCAGGGGACTGATGGGGCTACCTCGTCACAGCAATGCATTGGGAATGCTAGCAGAAGCGCGACAGCTGCCCAGCTGTTACAAAATAAGCGTATCTCATCCCTGATCCGTCGGGTGAGGGGCAGTATACTGATGACGGTCGCGACGAGACTGGACGAGGACAGTGTTATTATGCAACACTGGACACGCGTCCAAAAACTGTGTTATAATATTAATAATTATAGATTCGATATAATATTACGAACATAGCTATTAATTAATTTGTTACTAACATGTTCGAAATAAATAATTTTTAGGACAATCCGTGCAAGCTGTTTTTTTAGGACAAATAAATATAGAACTCTATTACTTTCCCTACCCGTTTAAGATTTGGCTGTAGAAAAGTATAATCATGTGAGAGCAAACATTGGCAGTTTTTTGATAAGAGTATTAAAAAAGTAGGCGCATGTAGACATACAATATCCTCTGGCTTACCGTGTGTGGGGAGGGTCGCTGGTCATAGATGGCCCCTTTCGGGGACGTTTTTGGGGTGAATCGGCACATAATACGGAAGGGGCGGTCAAACATTGAAATTACTTTTTATTGGTCGTATTATTAAGCGAGTTTTTTTATTACGAAATTTTTTCGTTACGCCCGTCTATTGTTTACGAAGAAGTTGGTCGATTTTTTTAAACGATATCCGGTGGACTGTATGATTATATTATTGGTGTATAAATTGTACTTACTTTTTTGTGTTGTGATCGAAATAAAAATTTAAAGGTTATCTTTTGCGAAGTAAGGCACTGATGTTATTTCATTGTATCTAAATTCGCGGTTAGTGAGCCCAATATTTAACAATAACCATACTTGTGACAAGAAATACTTACAAAATAAATATTGGTGAAAATAATCAAATCCAAAAAAGTTCTCCGGCGCGTTTTAGTGTCTCAACATTTAAGCAAACTTTCAAATAGCGGCAGGTTGTATATCTTGGATAGGTGTTGATCTCGGATGTTGGTTCATCTTAGGTGTCGCTACCATTTGTCAAGAGACATTAAACTTTTATTGTATATAAAATAACCTAATGCACTTATTGACTTAGTAGAATGACTTTTTTGTTAATATTAACAGAATCAAAACTTTTCTTTAAAATGACTAAACCCAACGTGAATGTTGCATGTTTCAAACATGTTACTCTAACAGTATAACAAATATTCGTAAAATGAATATTCTTTACAAGCTTCTAAACCAATAAATCACTCGAAAAATCAATAGCCGTATTGATCCGATCGAAAAATCTCTCCCCAAGCGCCGCCAGAGCATTCTATCATCATTGTGATGTTATTGTTAAAAAAAGAAATTTGCATCCGAAAGGCTACAGCATTTGCATATTGAATTTCGCTGAGCATAATTAACAATACAGAACAGATTTGCCTTACCTGCTTTTTAGAGTTTTAATGTACAGGATGTTTATTAAAACACTAATATAGTGAAAGTTATGTCACAGTAATTTCGAAAATTTTCTATTAAATAAAGAGATTTATTCCACTTTCATTTGTCATGAATATATATGAAAAATCCAGAAACATTCTAAGATTTCTTTCAATATTGGAAACCTGTAATTAACAGTGAGTAATATGAAGATGGCTTGTAGAGTGTGGAGATCTACTTAACTGTAACTAAACCTATTATGCATACTTTACTTTAGACGTTAATATTTGATGATTCCCAACCTTAAAGGTGAATGGTACATATTTGCACACTGTTCTTTTTGCTTACATTTTACACATTGATCGTGATGTAAGTTAACATGATTTATGAATGTCATCACTCGTTTTAGAGCTGGTGATTTTTTTGCTCGTTCTTTTTATTATTTATCCTGAACGAGTGATAGGCAAGAAAATGTTGGACGATTCTAATTACTAAGTTTAAAGAGTGTACTAAGTTCAAGCAATTATTTTTATTTAAATTACAACATGAATCACTACAAATACCTCATCAAAATCATTGCAAAATCAATCACCAAATCTTTACGACATTTAACCCTACAGCTGGCATATCTTTACAACCTATACAACTCATACCTCACGATTGAATCGACCCCAAAGCTAACGAACTCATACAAAGCGGTATGCAAATATAAATCATGTATCCGCCACAATGCAGCATTGTATAACTCAGGTGCTCAGAAGAGATGTCACAATGGACGTAGCAAAAAATACTTCTCATTATTGTTACGAGTTAGGGATCGAAAGTAGTCTATTTAATATGCGTGTGAACATTTTCTTATGGAGTCAATGAGAAGAAAGTTTTTAATATGGCCTTGAATTCGCTAATGGTTGTTATTGTTTCAACAATTAATTCTATTACCTGAAAGGGTTTGAAGGTTATTTTTTATTTAAATTTGCCTTGGCAATTGAATTATTTGGTAATACACACATATGATTTCTATAATATAAATTATATTTCAAGTTTTATCAAAAATTCTGTTTAATTCACTCATTAATTTTTGTTATGTAATTGATGATTATAACATTAACATTATCTTCAAAGTAACTTAAGCAAAAAAAAAAAATCATATAAATACCAATAACTATCACATTAATCGTATTAAACAAAGAAAAAGTGATGTCAATTATGAGGGTACTGAGAAATTTCTTCTCAAAAAAGTATTGTGTAATGTAAGAAAAAAAAATATTAAAAAAAAAACAAAGATTAATCGACATTTCACAGATGGATCACCGAAGACGACTACAAACTTAACCCCAAACGGATTCACTTTCTACGCAGGTGTCTAAACGGCACAAAGACCCTACAAAAGGGTTAACTGACAATTGTGGAGCAAAAAGGTCTATGCATCCCTTTGTATCTCAGGTGGCGTAAAGCTGTTGTAGTTTTTTTCGTTGGGGGTTTAACACAGGTTGTGGTGAAAGTGAAGTTATGCTCTATATTTTTTTGTAGATTTTTTTTGCCAAAGATTCTTCTTCTGATTTACCGTCTCACAACCAAATATTTTTTGTTTGTTTTTATTAAATTGTCTAAGTATCTTTTAATGTTAGATTTGTCTTGTATGCTAATTTATTCAATTATGTTGTAAATTATATTGGTTGTGGTAACGTTTGATAATAACAAGTCTTTTTACGATAAAAATTTAGATGAGATAATTATTATAACAACATCTCAGAAAAGCAGGATTTTAAAAGTCGCACTTAACGTTATAAATCTTTTGTGTGGTGAACGATTTCTTCGGGAATATTTCTTTTTGTACTAATTATATAACAAAAATATTTTCATGAGCACATGTTAAGCTCGGTCCTAGCTGCAATATCAGTTGTCGACACCCATCGATTAGCAGTGCATCGTGATGGGTTATGTCTAATTCTCTAAATTAATAAAAGTAACAAAATTTACAAATTTAACGCACTTTAATCGTTTATAGATTGTTTGTAAGCGTGTAATTTACAAATACATGATTTGATTTGATATTTATATACATTTAGTATACATAACTGTTAAGAATTAAATTGAAATGTAACAAAAATAGCTTTGAAAATGTTCAATAAATTAAAAATCCTGAATTGGATAGTAGGCGTGAGGTGTGAAATAACTCATGCATGTAGATGAAAGTTTACAACACAGATATAAGTGACCATAGAAAAGTCTTATCCGAGGAAAATGTTTTGAAAAAAAAAACATAATATCACAGTAAAAAATGATGTTCGGTTCTTTCTGTCAACCCAACAGAGAATCTAACATGAAA
The DNA here is from genome assembly GCA_918026875.4 of Diatraea saccharalis. Taxonomy (NCBI): domain Eukaryota; kingdom Metazoa; phylum Arthropoda; class Insecta; order Lepidoptera; family Crambidae; genus Diatraea; species Diatraea saccharalis. Next base: position 13,615,559 of record OU893337.1, read on the forward strand.
AAAATAATAATCACACTATATACGTAACTTATAAGTTCCATTGTTTTTTTAGATTACTTGACTATATATGATCTAAATATGATGAATAATCAATGCAAAAAAAGAACGAAAAGTCATTATATTTCCAAAGTTATGGGAAAGTATATAATCTAGTTAATCTTTGTGCGCAAGCGCAGGTGGCAAGTTATAGGGAGCTCATACTAAAAGTGTTAAGTCATAGTCAAGGCGCCATCGCGATGCAAATGGAGCATCTGCTTAGTTTTAGATGTAAACAAATATGAACCTTACTCACCAAGGAAATAAATAATACATATCTTTTATCTCTTTAAATTAGTCCAAAGAGATTATCATAACTTTTTTTATTTAAGTTATGGACCAATAACAAATTCAATAATTTCTGAGGTGTAAATCAAGTTAACTGAAATAGACAATTACTTCGAGTGCATAGGTATATGTATAAAAAGAGGATATCTGTATATATCCGTCTGTTCGTTTGCCTGCTATCCCTTAAAAAAAATGCTGAAATAATGTTTGTATTGATTTCAGTTGTGATTGAAATACCATTTTCTTAGTTTCTGTTTATGGAAAAAATGGAGGACCAGACCAGTAGGACTGCCAAGCACTGACCATATTAGAATATTCAAAACCTTTTGATGTGTGTATAGGCATACTAAATGCATAGGCATACTAAATGCCTGAGCTGTAAAAGGGTCTTCAGCCTTTCAAAATACAATCTCCTATTTTCACGATCACGTTGTGCCCAGATGATAAGTTGGGAAAATCGTCAAATACGATGCTCTCGTTGATCTGCCAAAATTTTAACCAGGCGGTTCGTAATTTTCCTGACCAAATCAAGAAATAGCGGCATATCTTAATATGTCCAGGCGGATCTCGATCGGCCTGATTCAACGATTGGCCCGCAATAAATATATAAAGAAGTATATGTTATATTGTTTTTTATCTACGTAAAATTTCAAATAATAAGTAATATTCTAGATGACTATTTACATCTAGAATAATGTAAATACATACAAGGTTACCTGGAAGAGATCACTTACACTAATAAGGCCGCTATTTCGTCTCCTTTCTACAATTGAAATTAATAAATGTTATGTGTGTAAAATAAAGAGTATTCTGTCTATCTATCTATTTGTACTAATCATCATCATAATTCGCCGGAACTGCCGAAAAAAGGACTGCCCCAAAAATCTCCACGGCGATCGATCGCGCGCGATTCTCATTCAACTTTTCCCTGCAATCCTAACCAGATCTTTGTGCCATCTTGTGGGTGGCCAGTCTGAGCTGTCTTTCCGGTCCATAGTTGCCACTTGAGGAATTTACTGCTCCAAATTCCATCTGTCCTACGAGTTATAGCCATTGCCCATTATCACTTCAGGCTCATAATCCTTCGGGCTATGTCGGTCACCATTGTTCGTCTGCAAAACACATTTTTGATTCGATCTCCCAGAGAAATTCCGCGTTAAGCCTTTCCACTGCCATCTGAATGAGGCTCACAGTTAGCGATTACGTCTCTGTCTGACGTCTCTATACTATTGCCTCTATATATTGATTTATGAAATGGATAAACTGTTTTGATTTACTTATTTTCATGTGGAATCAGTATGAGAAATTACCCAACCAATTGAAACAATTGTCAGAACTAGAAAATTCTGAAACCTGAATGTGTCAAAAGGGTTTATTAAAATCGCTATTTTGACTTGAACATGATGGCTTTAACTCTTTTATTAGTGACATAAGATGATACCATTAAAATAAAATGAATAAAACACAAAATAAATTTCACAGATCGTAATGAATGATAAAAACAACACAAACAAAATAAATTTGAATTTAAAATTACGCCCTGCAGTGACACGGGGCGTTCGTCTTTTGTCTTTATTTTCATTAAACGCCGATCTTTTTTCTTTATTTAAATGCAAATTGTTCCACGGAGTATTTAATGACATTGTAAAATATCATTAAACACAATCATTTATCAGGTAGATATCATTAGTTGATAGCCACGTGCACGAAGTTAAAATTGAATGACAGCTGAATACGGCTTAAACCTTAATTGGTGCGAGGCATTACTTTAAATTAAAAAGACTTGTTGAATAATAAACTTATTTTTTGCATATATGTTGTGAGGTCTACATAACAAATTTTGAAAACTGAACGATTAATATTTTCCTTTTTTTATTTTACTATATTCTTAATATTTATTTTGGCAAATAAAATTTGATCAGTTAATTATAATGAAGCCATGTGTATAACACTAACGAAAATGTTTATCTTTATGTTTTATGAAGAGAAAATGTGTATTTTTCGAAACAGGTATATGGCGAAGTTGCTTCCTTAATTAATGAGCATAAAAAATGCAACGTTATTTCGTTCGTTAAAATTTCACAACAAATTATTTACTGGGAATCGAAGTAATTTTTCTATAAACGCCTGTTCCGTTTCTTGTAAGTAATTTTTGTTACTGTTTCTTTTTTTCGAAACGATGTCACTCTTAGTAGTAACACAATTTACAGTTTGCACAGGACCCAATTAGTGGTAAAATAATCTGCCGTCAAGTTTTTGTTGGGACATGCTCCATCTATAAATATGTACAAGATCTATAGACGTTGACATTATTTCTAGTTAAGTATTTAACGAGGCACTAAACTTGGCTGCCAATAATAATTTGTTTAGTTGTGTATTGAACTCTTTCAATGGATACTATTTTGTGCTTTTATTTTAATTGATCCTTTTTTGTTAATTTTTTATATGGATATTTTTTATGCATTAGATATATTTTAGTACAACGCAGTTAGATTCTTTTAAATTAGTTTTTTTATTGATCGATTATTTTTTTCGTATAATTGAGAGAATTTATAAATTTTAAAATCTTTTATATACCATGAACCCAAATGTTTTGCATCTTGTCCAAATTCATATACTAAAGGCGACAACCGTGATACGACACTTTATATATTTTTGATAGTATGTTTTTCTCCAAACGACATCATCAATGTTAAATTCGTGATTATTCGTAGATTATGGGGACCTCAATTCCTAGAATTAGATTTAATTAAGGAACTTTGGATTTGATCTTTTTAATTTCTGTTTTGTTATAACAAGAGTAAAATTTTATAAAAAAGAGGTATAAACGCGACGGTTGCTTATGAGCTACACTTGCATATTCATAGTATAAGACAGAGTTTTTAGAATTTAGATCAATTTCAATATCGCAAGGACTTCATCATCTTCACGTCTACTGCTGGGTATAGATCTCCCCCATGGGTCTTCACGCCGATCAGTCCTGTGCTGCTCACATCCAGCGACTTTCCCTGACCTTTATTAGATCGTCGGTCCACCTAAATGAGGGTATAACCAATACCCCGTACCGTACCTTACGTAGGATACATAGTCGCCATTCCAGAATATTTCCACCTCATCAGTCATCGGATTTCAGCTGAGCAATCCTTTGCAAGTTACATAGAATCAGACAGATGGGTAACCATCATCTTCTCTCTCTTACTTTAGTACGGTCGCCGAGCACGAAAAATTTCGTGCAATGTGCTCATACCATAAATACATCTAACCAATTTTGTCATAGCTAAGTGATATCTATAATATCATACCTATAAGTAGGCACCAAAGTCAACGTAGATACGAAAATCTTTCTGCTAGGTGACCGTGTTATAGTAGAGTAACGTCTCGAAGCTTGGCTTACACAATCCTAGTGTAAAAGCTCATTCGCTGAATGTCGTGTCATTTTCATAATAATTAAATAGAAAAAAATAGAGTAAAATATGTAAGTGTGAACATTTTATAGTATGAACATATGAATTAACTAGCATTTACGGCTTATGAAGATGATTAAACCAAACATTATTATTTTTCAATTAATATGGAACAAAATAAATTTCTAATAAACTGTAACTAAAAAATAATCATTTACTTCTTGTAATTATACTCTTTTGCTATCGAGAAAATTGATAAGTCTGTGAGACTCGTTGAAGCCAAGGGTTTAGACATGTAAGCTGTTCCTTTTATCCTTTTGGCACTCTTCGTTTTCTTTACTGATACTATAAATAGTAAAGATTTGATTGTTTGTTTATTTGCATTGAAATACTGGAACGATGTTAAAAAATGTTTTGCTCGAGAGAGGCGGGTAACATAGGTTATATATAATTGACTAGCGTAAAGTCGCGGGAAAACAGCTTGTTCCTTATAAATTCGCTAATAAAAGGACCTTCTTAATACCCATATATCAATCTACTCTAAACACAACTTTAGTATTGCTTAATAGTTCTAAAATAAATAAAACGGTCTTAAGTGACATTACAATACGACACCAATACACTTAAGGCATTATTCACTATACCAATTTACGTTAATGAGTTGTCCATTCAATATATTTGATACTTCCGTATTCGCACTAACAGTGATTACAAACCTTTATAGTGTACAATATCATTGAATAAAGCAGAGATTCTCATAGTGGTCGAAATTGCCCCTTGGGTTCTATTAATTTACGTTAGTTCTTATCAAAAAATTATAAATGGCATGGAATTTATTAATGTATACGAGATACTGCATAAATGAATTAATTCCACTGATGTGTTTACTTTGTAATTTTTTGAATGATTTCCTATTTAAGTATTAAAACTTAATTTGTAATAATAAATTGTTAAATACACTATCTTATTACCTGGAAAAGAAATGATGAACTAACGAAAAGTAAAGTTTTTAAATTGATAAAAAATTTGATTCAATATTAGAAAAAGCAGAGATAGGATTTTTAAAACAATTATACGAGGGTCAAACTGAAAGTTCTTAGAAAATCAAAAACTGATTACATTAGCCAGTTATTAGTTTTATTATATCTTTTCAAAATATTGTCCATTCACGTCAATACACCGCTGCATGCGATGGAACCACTGGGAAAAGCACTTTGCCCACTCATCCTTAGGGGTCTCTTCAATGGCATCGCGATACGCAGCCACCGCTTCTTCAGCATTCATAAACCGCTTTCCTTTAAGTTTTTCTTTAATTTTTGGAAATAAATAAAAATCACAAGGCGCGAGGTCGGGGCTATACGGCGGGTGACCCAGTAATTCAACGTTTGATGTCGCCAAATAGTCGAACGTTCGCTTGGCGGTGTGCGACGAGGCGTTGTCGTGGTGAAGGAGGATCCTACTGCGAGGTCGTTTCTCTCGAACTTTTTCCAAGACAAGTGGCAAACAATTGGTAGTGTACCATTCTGCAGAAACTGTTTTTTGATCCTCTAACACAATTGTTGCAAAATGACCTATCCTTCCAAAGAACGAGGCCACCATTTTTTTTCCCGCACTTCGATCTCTCTTCACTTTAGTTGGCAACTCCTCGAAAGGAAACACCCACTGAGCAGATTGTCTTTTGGTTTTAGGATCATAACAGTAAATCCAGCTTTCGTCACCTGTTAGTATGTCGAACACAGCATTTGAGTCACCTCCGTTAAATCTTTCAATCATTTTACGACACCAATCCACACGATGGAGTTTTTGAGCCTCAGTCAAATTATGAGGTATCCACCGGGCGCAAAGCTTCCTGACCGCTAAATGTTCGTGGAGGATTTTGTGCACTTGACTCATACCGATGCCTAAGCTTGTCCGAATCTGTTGATAGGTCACTCTTTTGTCAGTCTCTATCATACGCCGCACAACACAGATGTTATCTTCAGTCGTCGCCGTAGAAGGCCGTCCCTCACGTAAATCATCAGTGAGATTAGTGCGACCACGTTTAAACTCATTAAACCAGTTGTAAACAGTCGCACGAGATGGGGCTTCATCGTGAAAGGCCAATCGTAGTCTATCATAACTTTCTTGTTGACTTAAATGACATCGAAAGTCATAAAAAATCATTGCACGAAAATTTTCTAGTGTTAAATTCATGATGACGTGACACAGACAATTTTCAATTTGCCGCCAAATCGTAAAACAAATGACAAATGAATGAAATATATACTCAGTAATATTGGCAAAGAGTTATATTTTCAAATTTTAGAATTATTTTTTTATTATATTGTTTATAAGTGGCCAGTTCTAAGAACTTTCAGTTTGACCCTCGTACCATGGGATTCTATTACTTTATTTAGGAAAAGGTTTTTTTGCCTAAAATAGTTTGGGTATCCTTGGAATAAAGCTTGATTTCCGATAAGTTGTATGTGGAGAGCCCTAAAAGTTAGATAATGACTAATAACATTAACAGCTAAACGCAATCGTGTACCTACTTTTTGCTACTGTGTTATCCGCACGACACAGTAATGTTCCTATTGTATCACAAAGATGTCCCGTATCCCATATGCGGTGCTTATGGCCACAGATACACATAAACTATACTATCTCTAATAAAATGAAACGCTCAGCATACAGCTGCCATGCGATTTAAAAATCTTCAATACTTCACTTCATCGACTTTAGAACAAGTTTAGAGAATACACTTAGAAGTTAATACCACAATTTTCAAACCTGAGGAGTTCGATACGCTTTTTAAGAAACCTCCACAAGGGCCGGTCATAGAATGGGTGACCAAAAAAATATTATCTTGTTCTCTCAAAACGAATCTCGAAGTACAGCTACTTCGGAAGGCACGTTAAGCTTACATATAACTTTTAACACAATAAATCGTAGTATTTATAGGACAACGAAATATCTCTATAAAAAAAAAATAGTATGGCAACGTTCCAGTGCGACGCGAACTGGCGGAAAGCTAGTTTAGTAGCCATTCAATTGCATGTTTAGTTTTTCAAGTCTAATTTAGTTTTGTTATCTGTTAAAAAATATCCACGAAATTTTGAAGGGTAGCAAGTCGATCGTCTTAAATTTCTGACCTGCAGGATCAAAATAACTGTGTTTTTTTATCATTTTCTTGATGTTATTAAATATGGTTTCACTAAATTTCACAATCTTAATAAAAATACTAAAACTACCGCAGTCAAATACATTGCTTACTCACATTTTCGATAGATGGTGCTGTGACCGTTTGAATCGCGGTATATATTATATTTGTATAATTGTATTAGTATTAAGAAATAAAAATCCTTCACTACAGTGTTTATTTTATTTTACTTTGAAACCTATTTATAAGTTTCTGTATTCTCGATGAATTGACATGAATGAATTGGTTGACTGACCTTTGTTAAGCCGTATTGTAGAATATTGCATTCAACTACTCGGCTGATCGAAGGTCAGCCCGTTAATTGCCCTTAAATTGAATGGCGCCATTCAATTAATAAAGGGTAAGCCGTCTAATTGGACGGCTGATTTAACCACTTCGATATATATATTTACCTTTTCCTTAAATTACTATGTATATTACTGAAAACCGAATTATAATCCGTTGTGTTGTTAAAAAGATCACACAGTAGATATAGCGGGAAACAAATGTGTTTTATAGTACTTGTGAATAGAAATAAGACGTCCGTCAATGAACTAACTATCTTGTGTTAATTCGCATTATCATTATAATACATATTAGGCATAACGACGTCAAATATCTTTTTATTTAGTCAAGTACTCGACTTAGCAATAGTTATTGAGAATTAATACGGAAAAACTAAATCAATTATGCATGCATCAAAACTGTTAATTAGTATGCATGATAAAAACTAACATTAAATTATAAAACCGCAAGTCTAACGCTATTTACATTATAAATCTAGTTGCATTTATTGCGGAAACCTTAACAAAGGTAGTAAGCAGCTGCATTATTCCAAGTTGTTTCAATTTTATCGGTTAGAAATCTAATAAAATAAATTCAACATTAGAAGTTAATATCTTTGCTTTTATGTAGCTATGTAATTCTAAAACAGTTTGCATTTTAATGAAAATTGCCTTAAGAAGGTAACGACATGAAGGTTGAAGTACACATAAATTAGTGGTGTTTACTTATTTATATAAACTTAAACGTTATCAAGAAGTGATTATAATGTGTTATCTTATAATACTAGATAAGATTCGATCTTGATTAAGCAAAAAGGTTGTTGTTGTACGAAATAAAAATTCTTTACTCCTAGATCACAGTAGAAATGGTATGAAATTTTTTTTATTCAATACTAGATGTATCTCTGCGATTTCGTCCGTGAAAATTATAACCTATATCACCCGCGTATTATGTAGCTTCCCGTATTTGAAAGAATTTTAATTATCGGATTAATATACCCGAAGATTACCCCCTACAAACAAACACAGTTAGAAGACCAAATCTTAAGGAATGTCTACAATATTATATTTTTCTGAGCCGTGCCTCAATTCTTCTATTTTTAAGTTATGATTGCATCTCAAAAAATTTTTACCTTCTTGAACTTTGTCATTGTAATATCCACCTGAAGTGTAATACTGCAACGTCTTCCTTACATATCAACGATTATATTATTATTATTTATAATCTAGTAACAAGAACTTTGTCGTAATAGGTTGTAGTTGAAGCTCTATTGATTTTTCATATTCGCACTAACATTAGCAGAATCACCTTCAGGACAAAATGAAAAAAGTAGCGACAGAAACCGCGGGGCTAAGCTAATTCAAGATAATCCTAAGTCATAATAAACTCGTTAAAGAACAGATGTCTGACAATGCTGTAGCAAATTTATCGGTATATGTCTGTCGTATCTATACTAAACAATGTGTCTTAAATGTCAGACTTTTAGCGTCAGGCTGTTATTAGACTTTTTAGATAGACATAAGGCCCTTAAAGGTACTATCAAGTAGACATATTGCAGTCCAGTAGTGGAATTTACGGTACAATTAATGTCGCAAGCCTCAGGGTGCTAAGAGCAGGTGTGTCCGTCCTATCATTTAGAAAATGTAAAAAAGTTATGGCTAGGTCTAAAAACTTGATTTGTAATACGCACGTTTAATAGAAAACGCATTTTAAAATTGGACTAATTTAATGGAATTTATTTGCATCGTTTGGTTCGAGAACACTTGGTAATTTATCAACATAATCAGCATTTTTATGTCTCCACAAATACATTTTTGTTTGGAACTTTAAATGTGATGATATCATATTCAATTTAAATCCATATACTCTACAACCAGCAGACGATCAAGCCAATTATATCCGTACCTCAATTGTCAAATTATAATAAGTACGGCTCATTTACATTGATTTGTGAAGCTCATGCCGAGTGCGAATGATTTAATTGAACGATAAAACATAGAAAACCAATAACCTTAAAAATAAAAATGAACCACTGAAATCACCCGGACTCCGCCACATCGGCCAATGTAAAGTAATTAATAGGTAGATAAACAAACATAAAGAATATATTACTGGTCAAAATTATATCCTTTCTTTTATTAGCCGTAGTCATATAAAAAGCTACATTCACACAAATGTGCGACCGAGAATCCATATTATAGTTATAAAATATTCATATTCACTATTTAACAACGTTAAATTGTATAGTAGCGGTAAAAGACGACGCTTCTAGCTCGATTATGTTATTATTAATAAACATAGAGTTTTTAATAAACGGGAGGCATCTGCTAAAATATAATAAATTCTATTTTTAACCAAACTGCAGCCTATTATTACCCGACTACGGTGAAGTAAAAAGAAGGGTTATGATTTTAGCCGGTATGTATGTATGTTAGAATGTTCTTTTCCCTTATAACTTCGAAACCACTTATCGTAACTGGTCAAATGAGGTATTATTAGAAGCGTTTTCGTTGTCCGCGTGCTATAGGTTATGTAACGCCATATTGAGTTAGCAACAGCGCCCTCTAGAGAGCAAAGTAATGCAATGCATAGTATGAAACCAAAAAATATATTATTCAATTATTCCGTGTTGGGTATCAAAAAACAAGGGATTTTATGTATGCCACTGAACACAACAAAAGAAACTGTTGTGGCATATGACTACGCTGTCCTCTGGTCACCGCTATTATAATATAGCTATCGCTATAAAATAAATTTCTTGTTCCAAACTTTTTAGAGAATGATTTAGCTGTAGTCGGGTTTTAGTTTTTGCACTTATTTTTTTTAGGAATGTCAAGTAAGTACCTTGCTTTTATGTTTTAAAAAAAATATTATTACATGCAACGGTAATGTGCGCGTTTAATATTTAAATAAGCCTTTTTCATTATTCATAAATGTAAAAATAACCTAATGTAAAGTTTGATCGTCAATCACATTATAGTTTATATTTATTCGATTCTAAATTTTAATACTCTTTCCGATATGATGAATTAATTTTAGACAACATCGCATTCCTTGCTCAAATCAAAATTTAAGTAGCTAAAGTACTTGTATTATGTAAATCTAAAACAGTGAATGTACGAGAAGCCCGTAGCATAGATTCTGATAAAGTAATAAAAACTATTATATTCTGATAAAAAGATATATTTGAAAGTTAATAATACTTATTAAACATAATGATTACGAAAACGCGAGGTACGCTTGATGACCGGATGTGAACTAATGTAGTGCAATAATATAGACAAAATTGAATACCACCTGAAACTGATGATTTTGGGGAAAATGTACATTCATCCGACCGGGAATCATATTCAAGATATCAGAGATGGTGACACCTTGGAACCGACGTGCGACCAACCAGTCACTGAGGAATTAAATGTTTATATAGTGTGGAAGTGATAGAATTAATCCTATTAATATAATAATCAATATTAAATGTATATAAAAGTACATATTTAAATATAGCTCTTTAACTGACAAAATAGTTGTGACAAAGATACCTTATAATTTTTTTTATTATAAATACTGATAGCAGTTGCACAAACTCGACAAATTTTCACAACACTGTCTGCAATAGCATACATAACTATGATACTTAATAATATATTATATTAAACAGATAAACAACATGAGATATAATCCCAATATAATAGCACAATAACAGCTTAAATATGCTATTGGTAGTAACTTCCCTAAACTATGAAAGCCATTAGTGAATTGGAAAAATGCCATTTCATATTTCAACGGAACGAGTTGTGATCGTGTCGGTTCCGTGCCGTGTCGTAAACATGTTGTTAAGCACCAACGAATATCGAACACTTTGTAAAGGTATTATGTTGAAACTGTAGATTATATATAAATTATATTGTAATTTCATGAATTGCAAAATACACAAACAAAGTAGCTAAAGTCCTTCTTTTACTGTAATCTGGAACAATGAAGGTGCCATAAAATTTATTAGCGACAATCTCAGAGATGACGACGCCTTGAACCGGTTTGTGACTTGAGTCGCCAATCATATATTGGATAAGTAATTGAATTGAACACACAATGCATAGTACGCATATGTTTTTTGCATAATTATAAAATACTAAACCCCATCACATCTTTCAATATATCTAGAAATCAGTTGCTCATCATTATCACGTAACTCGTTATGTAATGATGATCACTCATGACGTGAAATTAAGATGAACCAAATAAATTTTTATTACTGGAATTACTGCCAAAACTGTAGTCACTAAGAGTAGAAAAATATTGTCAAATTAAAGCAAACAATTTTTTTTTATCACAAAACTTAAAAGAAGTCATATTACAACTACATTTAGCATTAGCTACCATAAATTATATAATGAAACGTGTAAATAGTTCACTAGAAAGATACTTGATATACTAATAGTCTTCTAAAATAAAACCGAACAAAAATTTTACGTGTACGAAAATTTTCTAGTAGCTTCAGTGTAGATTCTTAAAATCTGGCACAACATCAGAAGCGCTCAGATCGCGTATTGATTGTTGTGAATTATAGTTTTTGCAAATATCGATGCTGACGAAATCGAATGGAAGAAAGCTATTTCAATTTGTAAATTAAAGTATTGTTTTTATTTTTAAAGCATTAGTAAATTATTCTTAAGCTCAAATGCAAAGAGAAAAATAACTAACTTCATACTCACAGTCCAAATGCAGTAAAGAGTTTGTAACAGAATATGATTCAGTAGTCATTAAAATGGAATGCCTTAAAACTGTAATGTCCTAAATAATTTTAGGTTACTAGATTGTCACTGGTATGAGAGCCAGTAACATAAAATTCGTGAATTCAGTTATTACACGTCAACAAGGGACCGCAACCAGTCGAGGTTCTAATTTTTTAAAACCTATTATTCGGTATTTGAAAATTAAAATCAACTTTTACATTAGAATTAAATTATTTTAAATGTTTATATTATATTATTACCTATACAACTTTTAAAAAACGAATTGAACGCTATTCGCTTGTCGTGCAGTATATTTTAGATCAGACTTCCTAAGCATTTCATCTGAAACATAAACAATGAACTCCTAAACTCAGCGGTAGGAAGGAGGGTAGAATTTCGGCTCCGATCGGATATCCTGTCCAGACGATCAATGATATGATAGATGATTTGTAAACTCCATGGATCTGCTGTCATTAGTACAAACTTTATATAAAGCTATTTATCGCTGTAATACTAACATTATCTTAAATCATATTAGGTACCCATTTCAATTTAGATTTTCGATCAAATGCGGCATAGTGAATTTTTGTTTCACGTGCCCATCTAATTTATGTTTTAATGATACTACCATAAAAGTAATATCAGTAATGGTTGGCTTACCTTTTACTGACCCCAAGCATTCAATCTGGCATTGTATAGAGGTTCTCCTTTGGTGTTTCCGATTTCAGAACTTTATAGACAGATTAGATAGGACTGTAGAAAGCCTGCTTTGTCGCTTCCATAGAAGGTTAATATATTTCGATTAATATGGCAAAGTAAATGATATTATTAACTATTAAAGTTACAGTCAAAGTCTCGCTGTAATGAACTAGAAGTATAATGAATGTATCGAAAAGTATTTTGCTATTATTATTAGAAAGAACAAAGGAAGTCGAGTGTGCTTTTATATGCTTCGACATGTCATTGATGATATAAAATTTATATTTATATTTTAAAGATAAAACGGTTGACTTTGTGTGTATTCGGAGGTAATCTGGAACCACACTATTTATAAAAATATATTTACGGTTAAAGTATACATTATTGAAGATACACATAGGTTATTTATCCGGCTATCATACGAGTGAAGCAGTATATAGAATTAAGCGAGCTGAAAAGAGAAAACAATTGGGATTATACTTTGAGACATTAATAACTAATGTGGCAAAATAATGATAGAAAGTATTATATTAAATTTATTATACCTATTAATTTAAATTTAAAAGACAAATAAAAGGAAGTGTTTTTTATTCAAAATGCGAAGTTAATATTTCATCTTTATAAAATATAAGTAGATCATCCACGAAAGAGCAATCATCACAGAACAAAAATAATAGGAATTTTGAACGAAACAAATCATATTTAAATTAAGCGAAACAAGACACTTTTTCTCTCTGTGAAGAACACATCACTATTTATAACAGCCAATGTTTCGTATATCTAAATTTTAAATTTAGAACGTGAAAAAAATAAACATTAACATAAAGTATTGATGTCATTACATTCATATCGCAAGTAACATTGTTACCACATGCAACATAATCATAACCCATGTTAACGGGAAGAATGTAGAAGCTATCCAACATTGTGGCTCTCACGCACCAGTCGTGCCAACCCACAGTTGAATGTTGGCTAGCGTACAAATCACCCGGCATTATATCGTTGATTTGCATACCACATGGATCCTTAAGAGGCATACGCCAATGTAACCTTAACACGGCACTAGCGTGGAGCGTTGGATCAAGACAGTATACTAGCTTGTTCACTAACCTTTGTCAGTAATTTTTTTTTTTGCCCTTTTGCAAAAATTAATACTAACATTAATTTTTGTTCTGGAATCATTTGTGTTAACATCAAAATTATTCGAAAAATATTTTAGTAATCAACAAAAACTATCCTATACTTTATTATATATTTTATAACAATATTAGTAGTATATGAGAATCCTGAATGTTTTAAATATGTAAACCTCTATCTACTACATTTTCATTTCGTATGCTAATTTTTAGCTAATTGAAGTAGAAAAAGAATTATAAAAGTATTTTTAACGTGATATAGACGCGGGTTAAATAATATGAAAACTAATTTTACAGTCATATAGCTGTTATTTGATTTTCCGACTACTGACTGTATATATAACTTCTTTTTGTCGCCTACTAATAGTTGACGCGAAAAATGTCTCTTAATGAGGTTTACACAAAATCGTATGCAAAACTTCCTTTTAAGTAGTAAGTAGCCAATTTTTTTCTCATTTTTCAATGTGTCGCTAATCATTGGAACCCTTATGAATAAAACTGAGAAGACAAAGGGCGCTATGTTTACACACCTTTCATTGCGTGGACGTTTATTGCCCTTTTTATATTTGCACGTCAGTGTTTATGGCTACTAATATCGTCCTCCAATACGCGATCGATATGCGAATTTTTGTCTCTATCCGCTCCCAGTCAAATTAAAAATAAAGTAAGCACAAGACTACTCGCTTAACTTTGTATACAAAACGCAGCACCAACAATTGCGAATGGAATAGTCGACAGTTAACTCATACCACCAACTTCCGTGCATGATGTAAGTACATAAAAATATACTTTTACATGCTTTATGTCAAACTGAATATGTGCGTGAAACCAAGGAGTTTATGACGGGCTTGATTCTTCTTGGTAGTCTCGAGTATACTTTTTATGAGTTACTTTTTAATATGTCAGCGGCAATAATGTGTTTAATTCTTTTGTATCACGTATTTTATTCGAGCATACGACTCTTTGAAGAATGTTTGCGTGATCCCAAAACATTATCTTCACTGAGTTCATAACATTTCTCGTACTAATATAGTTTTCGTCGAAATACGCAGTGTTTTTGAGGTTAATATGTCCTGATTTTTGCATTACTTAGTTTAAAATAACTTTAACACAGTATTTAGAATGTTCTAATAGGAAATCATTGGTTCGTTTCTCAAATACGGCTTTATCTAAAATCGTGGTATATTCAGCGATTATTATTGAATACTAATAATAGTAGATGACGAACCAAATATTTATCTAAACTAGGAAATTTTTGAACTCCCAAGTAGCTCAGTTGGAACAGCACTCGGCCGAATAGCGAGGTATTTGATTCGAGTCTGGTATATTCAAATATTTTTTGACTAGAAATTCTAATTCGGTACCGGTTGATTATGAAAACAGAAGTAATATGACGCTTGTTCTTCTTGTTTTTCAAAAGACATCCTTCGACCTAATTCTGGTTATTGAATTCACGTAATTATCGCATCACAATACTTGCAATTATCTACCTTAATTCCAAGATTATTAATGCAATGTTTTCGACGCATATCAATGGTGACAGATAATAATATTGGTCTTCAGGGGGATAATACAATGACGAAATGCAAGTAGTTGAGATTCTATTGATGTGTGATTGTTACTTTAACATTAGCAGAATAGGGATGATGACAAATTTTTGTTTGTTTGTCCGTCAGGTAGAGTGTTAAAAAATATTAAACACGTATTTTTTTATTTTTTTTCGTAATCAAAAAATTACGGCGTTACATTGAGTTGAAATTTCGCATGACGTCACGTTAGAGTACGTTTTCTACTCAACTGTGACGTAGCGAGTCCCCACTCCTCAACTTTAATGCCTATTATCTAAGCTATTTCTTGTTAATTTGAAGTAAAAAAAAATACGTACCTAATATTTTTCTATTATCTGACCGACGGACTAAATAGAATTGCATTTTTTTACCCAGTCATCATCCCTATTGACCTGCTTAACGAGTGTTAAGGAAGAAAACATTTGCCGATCCAAAAATGTTAGTAATAAGGTTTCTTGAATAAAATATTATTCATTTATTTCATCCAGCACAGCAGAAGTGAAACCAATCACCATACTCACATTTTCTCCAACAAAAAACTACACAAAGGGAAACGCAGGAAAATAAACACAACTCACCCCCGGGCACTCGTAAGATCACGCGTACATACAGAAAACAGACAAGATTGTCACAAGTTTACACGGTGCACGTAACGTGTGCGCGCGTGTGCGTGATCTAAGCCTTTCGCTTTGTATGTGTGAGTCGCCTCTTTACGGCTGATCTGTGATACTGTATGTGTGCGGGCGGGCGCATACATAGATGTTTTGTTAAGGGTATGATATCACGGATATTTTGAAGTAATTTGGGGAGATTTTGAAATTACCAACTACGAAAAAAGGCGGCGCTATTGTTTACAGTAATTTCTTCCATGCAACCAATAGTAGTAAAGAGAAATAAATAAATAAGAAGAAAATAGGGGAAGTTGGTGCTATAATGATTATTTTAAGCATAAACAATGACTAATAACATTTTCATAAAAAAATTATAAGTTATGTAGTAGTTAAAGCGTTCAGTCTGCGGATTTTTAGAATATTTCTCAACGACCAGTCAATGCACGGGTGATCAATTTGTTATCTGAATCGTCTGTGCTTCAGAAGACACGTTAAGCTTATTAGCAATTAATGCCGTTTACATCTACAGACGTCAAGATTCCATAACATGTGCAGAAAACATGTGCCTCACCAGTGAATTAATATGTTAATAATATGAATGATGATGTCATATAAACCTTTCTCATAAGTAACTTCATTTATCGTTCAATAATCATCTGAATTTATTACATTCAAACACAGTAAGCAATATGCAGTAAAATTTCCTTGGACGCTTGGCGTGATCGAATTAACATTTCTACATTATTTCAGGGTTAAATGTTGATCCGATTTTCTTGTATAATTTTTTTTAGGCTGATTTAAAATGTCTGATATGTGAACTTACAATAATTTATTTGATAAATTCTTGACATAAGTTCCAAGATTGGTTCGGTGACACATTTCTTTTCTTGTTGCAAGTAAAAAAAAAACTAAGATAACTATATAAATAAAATTGAAATAATTGACCAAAACGGAATTAGAAGTGTCGGACGACAACCAAAAATATGGGCTAACGATATTGTAAGTCTGTGCGGAAAAAACTGGATGCACGAAGCCCAGGATAAGAAAAACTTGCGTGACATTGAGGAAGGCTATACCTAATTATGTGTTACGGAAGGCTGATAGAGAGAAACAAAAAGAGAGATAATTAACCATAGATAATCTTTTAACCGTACTTTATAAAAGTTTTATTAATACTTGTGGTAAGGAAAATTTCAATAGTGCAGTGATTAGCGCGTTCGGTATGCGATACGGTTAATAAGCAACTTTCACAAGGGACATATGATGGGTGACCAAAAATTATTATTATTATCTCGAGCTACCCCATTCTTCAGAAGGCTAGCTATTTCGTCACAATTGTTCTAACAGTCGTTTTGATGTTGGTCCCGAAATCGTGTTATTAACGATTTCACAGACAGACAGACAGTCAGGAAGAGACACCTTTCGTATTTATAATATTAATATAGTCAACAGTCTATTAATGTATAAATATAATATATATAAATAGAGCAAATATAGTATATATAGTAGCTCGGTGGCGTAGTGGATTAGCGCCGCGGCCCGTGATCGTAGTCGTTAAGCAACTTTCGCAAGGGTCGGTCACGGGATGTTGACCAAAAAATTATTATCTCGAGCTACTCCGTGCTTCGGAAGGCACGTTAAGCCGTTGGTCCCGGCTGCATTTGCAGTCGTTAATACCCTCCAATCCGCATTGGGCCAGCGTGGAAGGTCATGGCCCATCCTCCTTAACCATCCATAAGGTTATTTGTACACCGATGATAGTGTAATTTTTCAAAATTGTACGACGATACGAGTACATTAATTTGGAAGAACTGTGCCCCAGTAGTTGGGACATTAATAGGTTGATTATAAAAACTGATGCCAGGAAACTTGTCTATTGAATCGCTAAGTTAATCAAAGATAGAAAATATATAAATATTTCCGCACTGTCAGAAATATTTTTATATAAATACTGGCAGTGCGGGAAATATACCCTTAACATCGTTTCGCCTTAACTACACACACGCTCACAAGCAAAAATAAGCGCAAGTATTAGTGTGACTCTATTCAATCTCCTTACGTTCCATTTCGCAGGGACATTTGATTTCTCCTCTCACTCGCTCCTATAGCTTTAGATATCAGCCTCCCACTCACCTAACAGGCTTAGAACCATGTGATATATTGTATTGGATGGATTTTTCGTTTGTGAAAATGGAATTTCTTTCCAGTCCGTACCTGAGGCAGGATGTTAGATCAAACCACAATTTCCTTATACTTACCAAACGTGGATTGCTTTGGTGAATTTTATGTAGTATAAGATATGCTTACCTGTAAATATTCCAAAAGTTAATTTCAGAAGAATCCGAAATAGAATAAGATATTTTTTATAAATTAAGTTCCTATATGATGGTTATAAATTTTAGTTGTGACATTTAACGTTAATTGTTAACAATGTTAATTACTTATTAAAAGCATTCAAAAGAAAGAATAAATGTGTTCCGATTTAAATAATAGTGGAACAAATGCAGACATGGAAAAATTCTACGTTCTGCTTTTAAATTTACTTCATGTGTGAAAAATGAATTCTCCCATATTCCTGTTTGAAATTTCAAATTTAGAATACGTCTTTCGTTTTAGCGGTTTACTGTACTTTCGTAATAATGTACACGTATCCTTTAAAGTTTTATTAAATGATTTACGGACATCACCACCCCACACGTAACAATATTAAAACCTTAAACCTATAATCCTAACAACCTGATCCCTTGAATCGACAAGATAATCCTCTCAGAGTCGTGTCTACACAAACGATGACCTTATTAAGAAGCCACCGTGACGAATTATTCAGAAATATGCGCCAAGAATGAATGTTTTTTTTATATAGAAATGTATATTACACATGCTACTTGGTAAATCCTTCACAGAATAAGATGGGACAGGGGGGGAATCATTCCCCAAAAGAGGTTAGGGGGGTGTACCCCACCTTCACCTATAGAATGTCTCCGCATTTGAAGCCCCTTGCGGCAAAAGGGTTACCTTGGGAGCGGAATAGAAAATAGTAGGTACATAATAAAAATTCAAAATATATTCTACGGAGGCACCAATTTTCCGAGATACCCCTAGGGGTAGTTTCTTTAGGATTATAACCTTTTCTTCGTGCACGCCTCGAGTGATGAGCAAAGTTCGTATTCGTTTTTCGAATGATGTTTGGAATCAATTATCGATTGTTAGATATACAAATGTCGGTTCATTTGGGCGTACAGAATACGTTTTGTGTTTTTAAATTTTTATTTGTCAAATTTTTATTCTTTATATTCCCACCGTACCATTGCGAATATGCTTTTCAACCAGTCTAAACAATCTTTATTGAACTTTGAAAAAATACATTATTTAATAAGAAAATAAAATTAGATTTCTATAAATATTTTCCACTTTTACGTACACGCGTTTCTTTCGTTTGGGTGTGGTGTAGAAAAGAAAAGAAAAGACAGTTATTTTTGACTATTTATTCGTATTGCTTCTAAAAATAGTAGCTGGTGAATCATAATTTATTTATATTAGGTTTTCGTATTGCTTTGAATAGAAACATACATTTACTTTACAGCATTATAGGATTTCAGACCTTTTTTTACTGTTACTTTTAATTGAATTTCTAGTTCTTTTCTGTTGGCATCAAATTATAATGTTATAATCGTATTAGGCGTTTACGAATGAAATAATAATAGCCTATATTATGAACTTCATACGGCTGTCATTGATTTCGTTATTACAATCTAGCATGTATGATGTGTGTGAATTCACTTGATCTATAAACTGAGACTGAGGTTCGGTTAATCTAAAAACGGATTTCATATACTTAATCAAAATTATCTTGATATATAGTAATTATCAGTATTCATATCACACATTTTGTCCTATTCTACTAATTATTAGTAAATTACTTGTTTACTTTAATATTTGTTATTAAATGTACAAATCTGCCTGTTATTCTTTTACGCTCCAACTGTTAAACTGATTCAGATGAAATTTGTAATGGTTATCTTATTCTATAACCATTAAAATTTCATTGCCTTGAATAAAACAAAGAATATATTTTATTCCGCAAATCATCACATAATAGTGTTAAAATATCTAAGTAAATCGTTTTTTCTTTATATTAATAATTTAAAGCAGTGATATTTATTTATAATAATTTAAAAATAATAGAATTTGAGGAAAGTTTGGACATAAAATAGGATGCTTCTGGAAATACTAATCACATATAGATAAAGTCGCCGGAATAAGTGAATAATGACGTAACATTGGTACTCTATTATCACTTCAAAACTATATTTAATGTATTTTAACTGGTATATTATGAAAATGAGTACGTGTTCTTTTTCGTCTTAATGAGAATACTACTTATTCTCATATTATACTGTGTCCAATAAAACAAAAATGAAGGTAGAAGCTACTGCTTAAAAAACTAAGTAAGCTTAGAATAGACCGATTTGAACTTAAAGTTTATTCAGAAAGGTACATTTCTTTCTAGGTCTTTTTCTTGTTTCAGAATATTAGAATAAATTAATACTGATATTCAAATTACCTCACACCAGAATAAGTTAATACAAATAAATACACGAGATTCCGAACATCAAAAGAATACAAAAAAAAATCTTAAGTAATCTTACTCTACGTCGATTTAACACCCTCAAATGTATCAACAAGTGAGAAAATTATCCCCAAATCGCTTGTTTAACGCTCCTTAATTCCTAATGTCAAGTCGCCCCCCGTCTATTGACTCATTACGCCAGGGGTCTAATATACCCCGACCTGCCTCAAGATTCGTGTTCCACATTTAAAATTAACCCAGATACGAAAGATAAGAAAGTGAGAGAGAAAATAAATGAGTGTTTGGAGTTCGCTCGGGGCGTTTGTTCCATATTTAAAAAACGCGGGAGACGAAAGAAGTGCCTCATAAGTAATGGCGGAGATGGTATAATGCAAACGTACAATTCTTTTCAGAATTTAAAGTTTTTAATGTTCAGTTTTATTGAATAAAAGGATTTTTTTGTATAACATAGTATATGTCAAGGTAATATTTGTTATTTTCCTATGAAATCATATAATGTGATCATAATTTTGACTTCGAAGTTTTTCAGTTATTCTTAATAGTTTGTATGAGTCATCGTCAATAACATTTACGTATTTTTTGACGCTAGCTTTATTGGAGATGTAAGATGATTCAAATGAAAGCTGTTCTCATTTACGTAATAAATATTTTAAATAACCAAACGGAACATAAATTAAAATACAAAACAAACACTTTTCACTACGTATCATTGAAATTCCACAGCTTGCATTCTCGATGCCCTTGTTTCGGATTCACGAGTGGAAATTCCTCGGGAAAGTCCAATCAAACTTTCCCACTTTCACTACCGCATAATGCCATCCCAAGGCGGTATAATTAAACGTTTTCATGAATGGGCGGGAAAGAGAGGGTGTGTGAGAGAGAAGGAATCGTCTGCGAGAACGTAATCAGTTTTACGGCAAGCGCAAATTATGTGGGGATGCGGGGCTCGAATTAGCAATTCCACAAGGTCACCGCGCTGTTTAAATGCGAGTCTGGATGCGTTCCATTGGAACAGCTGATTTTGAATTATGAATCGATAAGCAACGACTGTTCGGTTAAGGCAGTGACAATAATTTTAAATCATAATACGCGTTTCCAATAATCTGCTAGCGTTTAAAGGAACAGAGAAATGGTAAGTAGCATGATACGACACACCTTTTTTTATTAAAATGCCATATGTTGCTAATTCTTACTATATTTATTTTAGGTTTGCCGTAAAAAATATAAATGAAGTGAAAACTTCCGGAACGATTTCAATATGCAATATGCCTATCAGAAACAAATATCATAGACGTTTAATTTGTAATTCCTGCCTAAATTAATAGCATAATTAAGTCACTGTCGCCATACCTATACAAATAACTGCAATGGATCAGAGTAACTAACGATTCCTTATTTACAAACAATTTATTAATACAATAATGAATAGATTATTTTCTGAATAAATATTACGGAATTAAGAAAATAATATATTTTAATAACATGGTTAACTATACACTTGTGCTCTTAATTTCCTGTTATGCAGAAATTAGTAAACATGTAGGTAATTAAATAACACTATTCACTTAATTTATATTTTTTTAAACTTTTTATGCAAACGGAATTATTACATAATTCCGTAAGTTCCGTCATAATTATCGCATAATTCCGTTTGATGATTAAACCTTTCATTGTTATATCATATACTAATATTAAATAGCAATCAAAATAATCATGATCACTGAAGAGTCTATTCTTTCTAGGCAGTGATATTAAAGTTAAATTGTCGTCTGTGTAAGCAATTACCGAAAGTACAGACACGGTTCTCTTTATAATAAACCAATAAAAACTTGCCAAAAGACTTTTACGCTCGAACGGAACGCACCATTTTTCTGGAAAGAGCAAACCGACAAATTACAAATGGAAACAAAACGGAACGTTCGCGACAAAGGAAAAAATCGAACGCCGTGAAAATTTGAATAAGGAATCATTTCTTTTTTTTCTCCCTTTTTATATTTCTTTTTTCATTCACTGTCAATCATTTGTCTGAAGCACGGGAATCGTTATTTTCTTTGTTGATGGATGAGATTCTTTTTTCTCGGAACCATTGCTTTTTTCACCCTCGTACGTCGAGTTCGTAGTGAGACCTTGGTAGTTCATATTTCATTATTTTTATCTAGAACGCGTGAGTTAGCTATAAAATATAGGTAGGTATGAAAAAGGGGTGACTTTTTTAAAAAGAGATCTTTTGGTAACCTTTTTAATCGTTAACTTTTGGTAAAACATTGACTATTAAGTTTAATTTGGATGCAACTTATTATGTAATAGTTATTATGTGGTATAAAAGGCAAATGGATTTATCTATTTTCACTATCTATATCAGAGTATAACTTATTACTATTATATTGATTACTCTGATATAATAATGAAATTAAAAATCTCTAAATGAAACAAGCCCAATCTTTCTATACTGAACGCCTACGTAATCAAAACGTCTGATACATATAAGCAATACATTGAAATCTTATCCCAGCTTATTGGGAATATACATCCGATATCGCCCGCTAGTCATGTAGATTGCCATCCGAATGGCATGGAAATTTCATGTTTTCTTTATATACCGCATTACCTATTCTGAACCATCCTTTGTATTTGGTTAAGGCGTGCTTACATTATAGGCACTCGTGGGAATTTGCTATTGCCTTAAGAGGTTCGATGTCTGCCACTGAGCAAAGCAAATACCAAGTCAGAAATTTGAAAAAAGAATAAATTACACTGCATTTCTTTGATTTTAATTTCGACCAAGAGACCATTTGAATTTCGAACGAGGATGTCTTATTATTTTTCTTCATTTCAAAAACTAATTTATCAGTATTTTACTGACATGGGACACAAAGAGACTGCTCAGTGGAGCGTATTTATTATTTGTTAACAATAATTCTGTTCTCTGTCCGGTTCTTAATAATTCACGGTTCTTTAACATGTATGTAAACTTACGAAACGTGAATTTTAACTAAACGTAAGAAATTACCGGGGATAAATATTGAAAATTATATATATTGCCAATTAAATACGAAACATTAATATAGGTATTGAATAAAGAATCATTTTGGTTTAGAAAATCGCATTGAAATAATAAGATCATTTGTTATGGTGGTAATTAAAAATCTTCACTACGTCGTACAATATGTGACGTTATATTTACGGGATATTAAATAAAAAAGCAAAAGGAAAAATTAAACTCTATCAATAGAAAAAAGTTAAAATAAAGGCCACGCAAGCTTTATGCATGCATTATCAACATTTTATGCACAAATAATGTCATGTAGTTTCAATTTGATTTTTTTTCTTGGTATAATTTAGGTAATAAACAAAAAAAAAACAATATTAAAACGATATTTATTTAATATAGAAATTACACAAATATTTGTGAGAACAAAAACTATTCACTGAAATTATTTACTCATGGATACAACCTGCAGATCGACCACCTAATTCTCTCGTTACAACTCTAGCTATAGCTCTGTAAAAGGGTGATTATCCATTTACTTGAAAATTGCTGTCCCAAGCAAATTTCATATAACAGTTTATTATAATATTACTAACTTTTATACATTAGAACGGCAACGTATCAGGTATTTTTAAAACCCCATAGATTATATCGCTCACTGAATAGTACAGTGGCACAACTCGAAAACCATTATTTCGAGAAAACGCCACATTATTGTGGTGGCATCCCATAGATAATTTAAAGAAACAATAAAAACTTAACAGTAATAATATAATACAAACGATTTAACTGTTATTCTAAAAAAATTGATTTTATAATTATAAATATATTAGATTTTCATAACTTCGGAGAGCGTTTCTCAAAATTATGGTTTCTGAGTTGTGCCACTGTATTATTCAGTGAGCGATATAGATATAATCATGCAATATCCATATAAATGCACTTCAAACACATCAGTTCACAGTATCCTGTCATATCCCATGAGAATTGGAAGTCTTATGAGTAACATTAACTTTCAGTGTTTTATTGAGCAAGTTAAAAAAGTATCAATAATACTAAGATGCCAATTATTTTTCCAATAACTTAGAAATTGAAATTAAAAATCGTGTAATCAATCAAAGATTAACCTTAAATTTTAAAAGTTACACTGTCAGTCATTAAAACTGAAAAAAAATAGTATATACATCTGAACAGACAAGAACAATTTATTATATATGAAAACAGTTAATTGTTCACTTGTAGTTAATTACAGTCAAAGTTATCCGATTAAAATAACCGAATACATTTTATTGACATTATAAATGAATAAGTTCATATTCCTTTATAACTATACGTTTATTATTATTTATATATATCACTAAACATTTTTGTTTATTTCAGTTACCGAAATATCTTTGTTTTTCTAAATTCATTTTTTTTCTAACTTTTTTGAGTAATAATACGATAAGTCAAAAATATTATAATTTAGTTAACTGCTACAACTCAAACCATATGTAAATAAATAAAATAAGAACATTATATGAGAAAAAAAACTTATTCATTAACAAAATTAGCAAAACGTTTTTATAACTATGGCTAGAGTTATAGCGATAGAGTTAGGCGATCGATGTATTAAACTAAAACATAAAACATTCATTTAAGTCCATTATTACTGTATTCAATCTTTGATAATGTAACAGTCACTAGAATTGTAATAATATAATAATTTAATATCATATGACGACTCAATAACGTCTTAAGTATGCATAATTTATGTTAATATAATCCGTACATAAGCTCAAATACCATCCACATATTATTATGTCACTCCACACTCATGTCACATCACAAATATAATAA
Source organism: Diatraea saccharalis (assembly GCA_918026875.4). Classification (NCBI taxonomy): domain Eukaryota; kingdom Metazoa; phylum Arthropoda; class Insecta; order Lepidoptera; family Crambidae; genus Diatraea; species Diatraea saccharalis. Next base: position 13,640,916 of record OU893337.1, read on the forward strand.
ATCACATTACCATTCATAATAATCAGATATTCCGATCGTTCCATCGCAAGTAAACGTGCTCAAAAAGCTAATAATACATAGTTAAAACGTTCCAGACTCAAACCACGTTAGTATTAGTACCGGCCGCGGTCGGTAGATGGCAGTGGCACGTACACGTCACGTGACCGGAATGGCGAGCGCACTTTTTAAGGCTCGCCTTGTGGATTCGACTTCTCTTTAGCAAATATAACTGGATTGTGACTTGAATAAGCGGCAATTGTTAGCGTTGCACCATCGAATTTGCTTTACACGAACGGCAGCTCGGGCGGGACTGTTGGTTTTAGTCGGAGACGGAATATATGAAAGAAATTGTAACTACTTACGGTAATTTTTTTTTTCTATGGTTTACACAGAAAATGTGCGCTCCTACTCCACTGACAGTATATTACTCCAATTCTAAGTTAGGTAGCTAAAGCTCTTGTATTATGAAATTCAAATTACGAAGGTATCATAACACAATGACCTGAAATAATATATAACGGTTCATTTCTACATCGCCCAGGACCAGGAATCGAACCCGACCTCAGAGATAGCCACGCAAGGCACTCGCCTACGGAGGCCTAAATCACCCCTTTGTTCACTGGTAAATGGTAAAAAAAATAATAAATGAAGAATCTTTTCTATTTTTAATTTATCAGTTTTAAATATTTCTTATATTTGATCAATTTTGCATTCACAATGCTATACTGAAAAATATTCTTAATTAAAAATGCTTGAAAAATCCACTTTGTCTGTGGCACTTTGAGATGGGACTCGAACATATGACCTTTTGTAAGCCGGGACTGCTCTAACCACTGAGCTACCCAGGACCTAACTGGGCTAACGAAGTTTTCAGACACTTACACTTGTTACTTTTTCGCTACTACTGAGCGTATTTCCATAAATGTTCTGGCAATCCAAACAAGCGAAAGTGAATTTTTAACCAATTTAATTAAAAACAACTTTAAATAAGTTATTTAATATACAATGGATATTGTGTTAGTCCCGGGTGCCTTAGAGTAAGTGGTTATTACTGTTAATATCATAAACAAGTTTACTTAAAGAGGAAATGCTCGCAGCCTTCTGGGGAACTCAACCGTTGACAATGATTTGTGTGATATTTTCAATCTAGTATAGTTTTGCTCAGTAGTATCAAACCAAACAAATCAATTAACAATAACATATATATTTGTCTTGATAATAACAGCTGTCAATCACTACCCTTTCAGTTCGAAACTCCATACTTAAAAGCAATAATTCTAAGGTTCCTCGTGCTGATAGTACAAACGTATCGAATTGTTGTAAACAACGTACTGGCGACCAGCCACTACTGTTACCGAACACTCATCAAAGCCCAATATCCAAACCAGTAATGCTACTATGTGTCGTTGAGATTTGGTTTACATTCTTTATCATTATCAGTAGTCTAGTGATATAACCGCTGCTGGGGCAATTGCCTTCCTTCATCATATCATCACCAGCCCTTTTACGTCCCCACTGCAGGGGCTCAGGCCTTCCTTATGGATGGTTAAGGAGGATGGGCCATGACCCTACACGCTGGCCCAATGTGGATTGGAGGGTATTAACGACTGCAAATACAGCCGGGACCAACGGCTTAACGTGCCTTCCGAAGCACGGAGTAGCTCGAGATAATATTTTTTTTGGTCACCCATCCCGTGACCGACCCTTGCGAAAGTTGCTTAACGACTACGATCGCGGGCCGCGGCGCTTATCCACTACGCCACCGAGCTACTCATTGCCTTCCTTATGGATCGAATAATAAGAAAATACATCAAATAATGAGTATGGGCCATGAACTATCATACGTACCCTGTTGGTGGGTAGGTGAGACCAATGGCTTAACGTGCCTGCCGAAGCATAGGGGAGATGGAGTTAATGAATTTTTGGTCTCCAAACCTATAACAGACCTCTACGAAAGTTGCTTAACTTCCATGTCGCAGAAATTAAACACTTATCACTTCTTTATATTTGTACTAATATATTTATCTACATAAATTTGCTGTACTTTTTATATTTTTCCCACTACTCAAGGACGTCTGGGTAAAAAAAAAGAAATTCTATTTAGTCTGCCAGTTAGATCAGTCAGTTAGAGAATAGAAAAATATAAGTTACGTATTTTTTACATACTTCAATTTAACAAGAAAAGCTTAGATGACAAGTGAAAAAGTTGAGAGTGTGGGCTCGCTACATCGCAGTTTTGTAGAAAATACCATACCATAACGTGACGTAATGTGACATCTTAACTCAATGGATCGCTGTAATTTAATGAGAACGAAGAAAACAAAAAAAAACTTGTTTAATATTTTACAACAATCGACCTGACGGGCAAACAAACAAAAATTAGTCGTCTTCCCAATTCAATGTAAATGTATCTTGTAGTACATACACTAATACATCCGGTTACTGCGAAAATATAATCAATTTTGAACTTTGTTGACAACGGATCAAGGCTTGAAATCAATTTGAGGAATATGGTTTTTTTCTAGTGACTATTGAAATCTTATATATTTTATTTACATTTCGAATGTGAATATTACTTATGTGATATTACTCGTACTAAAAGATAAGATAAAGTAATATAATACAAAAAAAAATGCGTAAAAGAGTAAAAGTAGCCTATGTAGTATTAATTTTTCTAACAGTGATGTGTTTTCAAAATCATCCTCCATAGATATTCCAAAATTTTTTTCAATACCAACTTTCTTTATAAAAACCTCTATAAAATTTACCAAGATATTGCTATCTTATTAATTAATATTTATCTAGTTTAGTATGAAATACCTACGAAAGAAAATATTGGAATGCCTTAATCCATTCTTCGAAAAATGTTCCAGGTAATAAGTAGGTATTCCTAAACAAAGAAGCAACTAATTGGAAAAAAGAAAAACACTACCAAGGCAAAGTAGCTTGATATGATCTCTATAAAAACGTAAAGCGTCCTGAAAGCCAATAAATATTCAATTGAGGAGATAAACTAGACTTAACTAGAACCAAGGCTTATTGCGTTTCTAAATAGCCCCTGCCATCATAATCCAAACGCTCAAAATCTCATAAGGCTCCACTCGAAATAGAACAAGAAAAATCATAACACGCCCGAGTAAGCGATACATTTCTTCATATCCGCCATATTTCGAATGAAAAATGCGCAAAGAGTTGACTGCTTGAAGTAAGTCTACCCCACACGGGGGGTAACTAAAACCTAGAGAGGGACGACGATATACGCTAGAGGGGTAACGTACGATAAACCCGAAAAGATGGATGGTACACAATGTCACTGCTACGTTGAAATTGTATATTTTATATTCAGTATAAAAAAATCTCCCACAACATACGATATTAAAAAAGGCTCACATGAAGATACAGTAGTTATATTGTCGAGGAATTTAATCTCCCGGGAACATGGGATGAGTTCTAAAGTAAAGGATTATTGGAATGTCTCGGGTTTTCTGATTTCGTATATAATATAGGTTTTTCTTTGCGGAAAATATGCGGCATCATTTTATGTTTTCGTTGGAAATGCAATTATTATATTCAAGTTCAGTTGTTAAACTCTTATATTTCTTACGTATAGTCAAGGAAAATGAAGGTTTCTATAAATTAAGTGTGCTTTTTTTGATATCACTATTTAGATGGTGTACTTCTGATCTTACAATTCAAAAGTAGTTAAATTTTATCTGCAGTGAATTCTTTTTCTAATTATTAGACATTTCATCACCACACCTTCTGCTATGGCTTTGATCATTCTTATGAATGGAATCGAATCGAATAGGGATAATGGGATATGATTTACGAAGCGGGTCTAGTAGTTAAAATCCAGCTGAAACCAACGTGTCTTCTAAAGCGCGCAGAAGAAGTTCCTATGATCGGCCCTTGCGAAAGTTGCTTAACGTCGCCATCTCAAACCAAACGCTCTCGAGCCCCACATATTCTATGCTAACACTAAAAAAAAGAACAAAACAGGAGGAAGATTTCAAAAAAGATCATAAGGATTATTATGCTTGTTGTATTATGCTACTAGCTTTCCGCCAGTGGCTCTGCCCGCCTGGTCCACAAGGAACTATTTAGTGGGATAAAAGTCATATTTGAAAAAAATATCATTGTTTTTAAATTTGACTTTCTTTTTAATTTTATATCGACAAACATGGAAATGAAAAGAGAGAGAATCTGGAAAACCAACAAACACTTAAAGTATTGGCATTATTGTTTGGCATTGGCATTGTAATTACTACGATCTGAGAGATGTCTCAAAATATTTCCAAGGAAAAAAATAAAAACCGTCGGAATAAGATTGTAAGCTGGTTCTTTAAACATTTTAAAATCTGAAGTAATATTATTTTATACCGTATCCACACATGCCTCGATACTCTCGTACAAAACGGTTACGGAAGTACACGATGAGCACTTTGTCGATCTTTAAAGCATCGTAAGATGACGGTGGTATCTCTATTGTCAGAAAATAGCCATATAACCTCTGGCTTATCTGTGACATTTGGCTTATCAGTAACATGCAAGGGTGTGGGATGCGTTCGTGTGTCTGTTTAGTAAATGACTTTTATATCATCAATTTATAAAGGTACTAAAGAGTCATATAAATATCGCACCAGATCTATATTCAGATTTCATTTAATCTTAAATCTTCTCATCGGATGCTAACGAATATGAGATTTCAAAATGAGCCGTCAAAGTGGATGCCAGGTGAAATTAGAAAGACTTAAGGATAAGTAAAGATTAAATTATTGATATGGATAAAATTTTGCAACTTCCAAAAATTTTTGTAAATGTGCTAAAAAATCCTCCTATCGTAGCTGTAAAAAATAAAATAAAAAGGTGAATTAACTGAAATGTATATCTTATCGAGAAAACATTTCGTGAACAATTTGCAAATGCTAGTGACATACAAAATTTTAAATGATAAAAAAGAGTTTCTATACTCGAAATTCGTTAACAAGCTCTTTGCATTCGCTGCATCGGTGCATTATAATGCAAATGCGTTCCAATTAGATCCGTGCTGTACCGGCGGAGGTAGGGATTTCACATCTGCTTACTAATTTGACTAACAATGAAACTTTTAATATTCAAATACGGCACTGTGTCGGCATGCGCTGTCTAGTGGTGCGCTTGTGTTTTGTTATTGCGAGGAGTTTTTTTTTTTCAAAACTCAAAAATATTATAACCATTTTTAGATCATAACATTATTTAATACTAAATTTACTTAATTAAGCGTCGTCCGTTGTTAATTAATAAACAAAAAAATCCTTTTCAAGCGTTATTTTTTATTTGTATAGAAAGTTGCACAGATAATATACCCCAAGGTTTGCGCCATTTTCTATTCCCTTATAACTTGCAAGTGTTGTTTTTTTCTCAAGGCAAAGGAAACGTTCATAAATCCTTTAGCTGGCCTGTCAACCGCACTCCTGCCTACACAATATGTTATGCTGTAACGATTTTTACCATGTTTTGGGGTTTTGTTAAAGGAAACTTTTGTTATATTATTTTTATAGTGATTTCCAGTTACATTTAATTTATTTTTTTAGAACTAAACCAATCGTGGCCACTGAGGAAATATTTATGAAAAATTTTAAATAATTTTTTGGTCAATCAAACGTATGAGAAATAAATTTAAGTAAGGCATAATTGTTAACGCAACATTAGTAAAATTATGAAAGTTATAAAATTTTCGTCGATAAAAATTACGTTATCATTAAGTTAACAGAATTTATAAAAAAAACTCACGCAAATGAACAATAACAATGAACTCTGTTGAAGACATATTTATTAAACCAGCAAGCAGACACCGTAAACAATAACGAACTGAAAACTACCCGCGTATTCTCACAATCATTATCACTCCTACATTCTGTATTCAAATAAAAACGAAGAAGGCCACATTTTCTGCACTGAGCGTAAAATATATTCGCTGGCATCGCGCGGCGTGGGAGGGAGATAGACTGATAGTTTGGTGCATAAAATTAAGATCAATCAGAGCGGGATGACAAGGCGTTTATTGGTTCCACCGCATAGTTTGCGCTATCGCTCCGGGCCAACTTTGACGTTATTTTCTTGGCCTATAATATTTGGTGGTTGCTTTTAAAATTATTGTAACGGCTAGATATTAATATTAATTTAATGGTTAGGTTAGAACTATATTTTATAAAACCTTTTATGAAACCTTTTATATGTATTATTTTATTATTATGCAACTTTCAAACCTAGTTTGTGCTTAGGTTTCATATGACCAACAGTCGATGTTTAAAGTAGTAAATTTAGTACTAACATCTTGAATAATTACCGTTAGCTTATTGAGGAACGGATGCTTAATTTTACCGTTGGCATACTGAATTTTTTTCAAAATAAACTTTATAAAGTTATTTTCGTATTAATGTTATATTTTTAATGTATTAAAAAGTATGCTAACATACTTATTTCTAAAGTTTCACATTACTTTATTTTACAAACAATGTTTTAGTTGTCTTGAAGTTACAAGAGGTATCATCAGGGGTTCAACTAACGAACTTTGAGAATTAGTGAGACGGCTTTAGCTAATAGTAGGGACAGACCGTTCATATAGGCAAACCAGGCAACTGCCTAGGACGCTCGTATTTGGGGCAACTTGTCAATCGTTTTGTTCGTATTATTTTAATCCATACATTATTTTAGTACTTTTTAGTTCTTTTGACCATAAATTCACGCGAAAATACAAAATTATTACACTATATGTAGAGTATAGTATATAAGAGCTTTTTTTTCATTAGCAAAATCACTCTTTGGTCGGTGTACTTACATCACTTTTTATTTTGCAGTGATTTTTATGGGTTTCGTCCCAGGGTTTTGCTTCAGGCGTCTAATTTCATTGAGTCGGTGCCGTTCATAGGATATGATATCTTAGCGATGTTATGGCGATATTTCATTTCATTTGATTTACTTTGACACGTAATTACTTAAGTAACGACCAACGAATTATAAAGAATAAAGATAATGGATTTGACAGCAGTTATCAATTAAATCATTAATCCCAAATTTATCAACAAAAATATGTCAAAGTAGTAGTACAATGATATGAAATTGTACCATACCATCGCTAGTATGTCGTATCCTATGGCTACAGTCATAGGGCGCTTGTGCACTACACTGAATTTTCAGGTCCGGCGGTCCGATTTTTTCCGGTCCGGAATGACATGAAAAACTCGGATGAGTAGCTTGTGCACTTGTCCGTTTTTTTCCTGATCGGAGCGGCGCAGTGTAGTGCAGCTCTCTTTGAAGCTACACGTCACTTACGCTAGGTACGATGAGATTTTTGGAACGTCGGTAATTCCGTTCGAAGACGTAGAAAGGTACCTAAATAATGATCTGATCGTTTTACATAAACCATAATAAATTATGGCAAGACGAATGCATTTTTTTTACTGCTATCGGATGACTACTATCAGATGTAAAAACTTATACCGTTACTTATTTAGGAACAGCATTATTCACATACAATAGCTAAAAATATCTGTGACATTAGAATAAAATTACTGATAATGGTCTAGTACTTGATGTTTAAATTTTTAAACGTGCAATTTTTTTTTGAAGTTTTGTAAAAACAACTTTCAGCGATTACAGAGATAGACCAATCGGTGGCGCCCTTTCGTAAACAAATCGAAATTAGTGACGTGTTAGCGGAGAATTATTATGCTAAATGAACTTTACGAGATCAGTTGACTGTATTATATATAGGCATAATTTTTATACGCGTGGTGTAGTTTCTTTGAGCAGAAATATTTTTCCCTTAGAATACTTCTTTTTTAAAATTTATTAATGACACAAACAATTTTATTAAATGCGAAAAAGACATTGAGTGTCACTTAATTACTTTTGTAAATCTTCTGTTTATTCTTTATTATTACTTCTGTTGTCGAATATTTATCTATACTTATCAATTGTCTAAAAAAAATTGATAATAACAGATTTCCAGGCAAACTTTCATCCCCTATTTTTCACGATAAAATGTAGCCTATGTCCTTTCTTAGAGTTAAGTCTATTTACTATTTTAATTTCCATTTAGATGGGTTCAGTTGTTTAGGCATCTAAGCGTAACAACACTTATTTATCTTACCTTAAGCTATCGATACTTTTAATACGATTCTAAAATCTAGCTAAGTATCGATACTAGAACCATACGCTGATCAAATTAGAACTTTACCGAGTTGTGATATATACCAACTATATTGAATCATCATATAAAATATAGCATTTAATAATCAACAATAAATATCGATTATAAGTTTATTGGAAATTAACTATATTGCCGAAATAAATATCGATTCAAATCGATTATTTTTTCCCAAGCCTATTCCTTATGAATTTTCCGGATCTCGGACACAGCAGTGCACAAGCGTAAACACGTTTTTCATTGCTGCCATCACGGAACTGAAAAAACCGGTCCGGAATAGAGAAAAGTAAAATTCCGGACGGTAAAATTCCTGACAGTGCACAAGCGCGCATTACCTACATATGGCCTGACATATCGGACCTGAAAAAATCGGACCGCCGGACATGAAAATTCAGTGTAGTGCACAAGCGCCCATATAGAGCTAGGCGGTCGCACCTCTGATCACTAGCAATTACACATTTCGGAAAAAGAGGTAACTTAAGAATTATGTATTGTTGTGGTTCACCAACACAGCGCATCAGATTATACAATCAAAAGCGGATAGGTTATACAAAACTGTCAAGTTTTTGATTTGATTTTATACCTTAATGTTTTGAGAGTAAAGTTAAAAATCCGTTAAAGAAATTTGACATGTTATTGTAACGTGCAATCGTGTGCACAAAACTGCTGAATGTTTCTATAAGCTAAGTTCTGAACATCTATGAAATAATATCTTAGATATGTCTTATGAAAAAGAAGAATAACTTCTTAAATTTAAGTTCGCTTTACATTTCAGATATATGACGGTATACAACCCAAATCATTCTTTACAATACATTTACAAATAAGATTTCTGAAAAAAGAAAACATTTTGTATGTCTAATAAAGTCTTTTTCTGGCTTCCCAACGCGACCTTTCAAGATAGGCGTAAGATAAAAATTTTATATAAAAGAAATCTTTCTTCACTTGCGTGCTTTCTTTTGTATTCTTAAAAAATAAAAACATACATATTTCATCGTTATATCGGTTTTCCAAATAAAAATGATTTAATTAAACAAATCATAATTATATTATATAATAGAATCAATTGAAAATGAATAACAATTTCCTCTAAAACAATACAAAAATATTTATCAAAACTTATGAAAAGTACTTTTGAATCGTCCAAAATTTTTTTGCCTACCTCCCAAAGTTCCCACAGGAGTCAGAAACACAAAAAATCATTTACAAAAACGATATATCGTTAATTTTTAGTATATCTAAAAAAATAATGACCTTTTTAACGTTTAAAAATATGTGCAGTAAAAGGTTAAAAAAAAACTAAAATATATTTCAAATTCTTGATGATCGATTTTGTTCCAAAATTAGACGTAATTTGTTTAGTTTGCATAATAATAGCAAAACCTTATCTTCTGTCTTATTACATAACTCATGAAAGGAATGAATCCATTTATTTATTCAAAATATTTATAAAACATCATGAATATAATAAATACATGAATGAATAGCCGATATATCAAATTATCAACAGTATTGTTGATTTCACAACTCGATACATAAGTATTATAAAGGATTTCATATAAAAGAGTACCTACACTAACTTTAAGAGATAAACTAGAAAATATGTGGGCGCTTTGCGGCAAGAAGTTTTCTCACAAAATCGAGAAGTGTATACGAAAAGTCCGCTCGTATGTTTGTTCAAGTATAAGAGGGTGTGGTTTCAGTGAAAGCGATTTGTCATATAGCGATAAACCAGAATATCGTTATATAGAGATATGAAAAATGAACCTTCATGTAGATACCTGAAGGCTCATTTTTATTGATGCTGCTTTTTATTGATGTATTTCTCGTATGCAATAAAAATTATCTATGGCGATAACTATCTCACTGTGCTTACATTGCCACAATAATAGACTGCAACGCCAGTCACGAGATGGTGCTACTAAGTTTCGCTGCGACTTAACATCTATACAACTTTCAACATGCATTGGTTGGATCGAGATCCCCGAGCTACAACAAACACCCAGAAGAGCGACAGTTTTCCTTTAATCTTCTTAACCGGTTGCTACACACAAATAGGACCATAATCACCTTCCGGTCCTACATATATATTGTATGTCAAGATCCTACGCACCCCGAATGCGAGTCCTATCGGTTAAAATGATTCACCGAATGCAGTCACTATGGTAAGCATCAAATAAATCTACCCCGTCCTATATATCTATACTAATATTATAAATCGGCAAGGTTTTCTAACTCTGTGTTAGTTATTTATAGGGGGTAATTTTCGGAAATACTAATCGGGTGACATAGGCTATAAAACTGCTAGTACCCCTTTAAACCAATGTAAACACTCCATAAATGAAGGTCTGTTCTTACTATACATCAGATTAACACCATTTGTATTTTTTTCTAATTGATTATCAACTCTACGCTCAATGCATAAAGGTTGCACAGATTTATACAACTTGAGTTGCTGTTGACTGTACACTTCGTTATACACCTTGACTTTCTGTAAGAGGTCGCTAGTAACAGCTAAAAAAATAAGTACCTATATACTCATATATACCGATGATAATTTCTAATCAAAGTAATAGTATAATAAAGTGTAACTAACCACAAATCTATTATAATAACCTTCAGCTTCATAATAAAGGGAAATAATACTTTCGTTCTAGTAGTATGACAGTCTCCGATATACAAGTACTGCGATGTGACCTCCCTGGTTGACTGACGATCAGTGTTGCCAAATTGGAATCCTTGTTTTTCCCGATAAACAATTTTAAAATACTCCTTTCGCCATTCAATTATATATAATTTACAACGAAAAAAAGATCTCATGCATGTCATAATATATAATTTAACTGGTTTTATGTGTTATTAAAATATCACCATCAGTGACAGTACCCGCAAAATTCCCAGTAATGATCGTATCATAATAACAAGCAAATTTTACGAGGTAATTGGCAATACTGATGGCAAGTTATGTGTTCATATTATAAATTATTAATTCATCGATTTCATATTATAAATAAATAACGTCTCGCGTCTGAATTTACATAGATTTTTTTCCAATAGTCGAAGGAAACAGAATGTTAAATAGATAATATTACTTTTCCAGTTATTCATAACTCATAACCTACATCATTGCGAAAAATCGATACCGTAATTAGTCGCTGTTTAGAAAATCTTATTATCCATTTCATTATATTACAATTGAAGTCTTCATATTATTGCTATCAGTAAAAAAACAAATCTTTTTCATTATATACAAACAATATTAACCCCCTTCACCGTTATTGGATTTATTCTTAGCTTATATGAGAAAGTAAAGTTATGTCAGATAAGTATAAAAAAAAAAATATTTAGAATAAAGTATTCAATTTTTTATTTATTAGAACACCATTTCTGTGCTTATTTTATTTTCCAATTGTCCTTTTTACTCTTTATTCCCATCCCTAACGACATACGCTTGGCTATCAGACAAAATATATTGTTGGTGAAACTTTTCGCCGACTTCTTGGAGTGGTTTCAGAACTCCGCTGTCATAAGTTGTGCATTCAACGGGCGGGGTGCCATACTTATTATATTTATAACCTCTTTTGTGGTAAACTTTATATTTGGGATCTTTGCATAAAGTATTCAAACGGAGTGGGTTGAACTTTGTATATTATATTGCTAACAGTTGTTTGCTTAGAAAATTCTGTGTGACTATTTTCCGTTTGTGAATTGAAGATTAGGGAAAAAAAATCGTACTGGATTTTTTTTATTCGATTTAAAATGTTAAGTAAAGACTCACTAGTTTTTATCTAATATTGCACTGGAATATAACTTTTAATTCTTATTACCACCACAAAACTAATAAGTAATATATTAATACTAAAATAGTTACCCATTTTCATAGCCTTGGCAATAAAAAATATGTAGAGCATTCATAAACAGCAGTGACAATAAATTAAATATAACACAATGCACGGTGGCATCCCTTTCAAAACGACACTTTTAAAAGTACCACTCAAGGGATTACTGTTCGATATTCAAAATCGTTACAACTGATTGGTTTATTTAAATAGCACTTTATTAGCCGTGCTCTATGCTTGACGTGTGATAATTCAAATACGGAACTTTAATGGCGCTGTTAAAATTTAAACGTGGAACGAATTTTATGTTCTAATTTATTGAAGGACCGATGTACCGAAGCAAGTTATTACATTTTTTAAACCTTTTATTTATATTCAGCAATTATAACAGATAAAAAATTGTTCTAAATTTAAATATAAAAACCTTTTGATATTTTATTACTTTTTCTTTTATCTTATATTTCACTTATAAAATCAAGGATGTGAAAATGAAAGTGAGCTTAAACTTTTTAGAATAAAAAAGTGATACAAGTTACGATCTACCTGCAAGTAAAAAGAGGTATAAAAGAAACTCCACGGGGAAAGTGCATTAAAAATGAGTGTGAGCAAGCGGGATGGCGCTATCGTTTCCTAACTCCCATCTTCGTCTAGTGCTCCTAAGAAAATGGTTTTATGAATGAAAATGACTTTTTTCTCACGCCATTTACTCGGTTCAGGGACGTTAGTTTTGTTGCTCTCCTTCGAAAGAAGCGAAAGTTGTTTTGAATATACTTTTAGAAGTAAGGTGGGGTGTGGCTAAGATCATACTTGAATTTTATTGAAGCCGATTACGAAAACTACTTAATCAATAAATGTTGACGTATATACTATTAATATGCATAGAAGGTCTGATCCCCTGAGCTGAGTGGAGACATCAATAGGCTCGTGATGCTGGTCTTATCCTATGTCTTATAAAATATTTCATAACATCAATATTGAAACTAATTTGAGATGTCAACTTCAAAACAAGTAAAACGCTAGGTTTTAAAAATCTTATCACCCCATGTCATATGTATTTTGCAGTCCTTTTTACATTTGAAGTGTTGAATTGCTATATTGCTAGCAGTAAAAAAAACGGATCTTTTTCATTCACCCTTATCGGATTAATTCTAAGCTAACAGGTTCACGTAACTAAACCTCATAAAAGAAAATACTCATTCTATTTAGAATGAGTTAAATAACTTTTCTCAAAATAATGGTAATGAAAATGAAACTAAACGTGCACCGTAACAACTAAAATAATTTAACAATATCAAAATTTTACACAATCAAATAATGTTTTCTAACAAATTGACAATAGTATAAAATAATAACAGGAACCTACCTGCTTTGGGAAGATTCATTCACAAAAAAATATTCTTCGGAAGGGTTTTAAGTTTTTAGGGTCATCATATAATAGTAACATAACTATGAGAATAACTTTTGAGTAACATAACATAACTGATTATCGTTGAATAATACAAAAGAGAGCACATTAAAATAAGCAACTAAAAAGTATGTAATAAATTCAATTGAATTTTCCCCATTTCTTGTGAATGTAGAAAAAGCCTTCTTCAACTATATTTTTTTCATAAGATAATAACTTAACAATTAATTTACCATTGAATAAAGAATTAATATAGTTATAATTTTTACTATATAAAATTAATGGTTAAGGTTTAATTTGAAGAAAAGAATTAGATACTCGTGAGCTAGAGGTCAAGAGTTTTATTTCGTAAGAGGTTCGAAAGATTCTAGTAACCTAATGGAGTTTAAAAAAAGAATCAACATTACCAACTTCAGTATAATTAAAAATAAAAAAGTTTGAATAGACAAAGGTGAGACGTTGCGTTTGCGCACCCCAGCCTTCTTTGTTGGCATCATAAAATATGTCTAACATTTTTTAACGGCGTATAATACGAACTTATCTATCCGTACATTAATAAAAAGGGTTTAATAGCCTATAACTGCCTATAAATCAGCATTTTAAACAAAGAATAGTCAAATTCTATACAAAGACAACCCTTTGTTGTGCGCAGTGTGTTTTTTTAACCCGTGAAATGTTTGTGTCGGTTGTAGTGGTTTTTTTTTCTGGTCCTTCCGACCGGGATGTTTGATCGATACGCTGATGATTGGCGACGCATTGTGTGTGAAGTGTTTTCTTGTTTACGTAAATATTTGAACAGATCTCGTAACGTTGGAATGATTTTCTTTTCGTTATTGAGCTACAAGTAAGTCATATCAGCTCTAGGCTTACCTAATTAGAATAACTTAAAAAAAATAACTGACATCCTTCAAAAAATTAACTGAATCGTTAAGATTTATTTAGATTTTTAAGTAACATTAAAATCGTAATTATTACTTATGAAAAAAAAAGCGGTAAAACATTGTACAGTAATAAAAATTGTGAACTTAAAAATTGAAATTGGAAAAAAGCTATAAGTTAATATTAGGTGAGCATTCGATCACATAAAAATAAATCCGTTTACTACAAAAAGAGATCTACACTCAAGATCCCATTCATGTGAAGACACCGTGTGATCTCCCATGGGGTCAGATTCAATGGTAACAGCATCCATTCAAGATGGCCGCCGGAAGGGTTTGAATTTTTAATACAAAAGAGCTTCCGGTTCATCAGGCGCATTGTGGCTACGAATATTAATAACGATAGATAATAAGAAACGCGATAGTATCTGTCTGTTTTATTATTAATAATTTTTAGAGCGGATAAAGTATGTGGAATACCACAAAGAGTAAACTATAAAAATATTGAAAGATTCACTCGATACAGATCATTAGAAAAATATTAGATTATATAATTTGATATTTTAAAATGTTTTTATAGAAATATGGAATAGCAGAATAACAGTGCATTTTAATATAGCACACTGACAACTTATAAGAACATTTTTCTATGCAATAAAATAACCGAGGTGAACTTGACATTCTAAAACTTAATAATTAATATTTTTCATAGTACATATTTTGTGAATTGGACGCTGCATTCAAATCGATTACTGATCGAGATTTGTAGTTGTTTTTTTTACAGATTAATCGATTAAGATAGCATAGCTTTCATTGTGACACAGTTCAAAAGTACGATAACCAACTCAACATCACCTGCGTGTCGTAGTTTGGTAAAAAACTTAACAGTCACGCGGTTCAGGTAATGTCATTTTTTGATAACTGCCGGTCAAAACGGTCCTTTCTGATTAACATTAAAATGACGTTTATTAAAATAAACGTAATAAATAATAATAATAGACAATAATGTCCACCCATGCCGACCTGGCAGCACTGGAAAAAAAAACGATCAGCTGGTTTTCACTTAGATTTTATGCCGCTCATTAAATATAAAGTGAAAGATTATTATGTGATATGAATCCGTGGGGTAAATGAGTTAATTATTATCTGCTGTTTCATACAAACTTGTAATATCTACAATCGTCAACAGAATGATTTTTTTTTTGGCAAATTCAGTGTTCCTACCATAGTAAAAGTTGTTCAGTATACTTAACTTATTCACCCCATGGAGTTTTGGCAATTATCTTCCAGGTGGGTAGAAGTTGAAAGAGTATTATATTTGTGGTGATACATAATGTAGGGGTATTTTATACGTATACTAAACCAAAATACAAAATATCTCTTATAATACACGTAAGTAAAATTGGTTCAAACTTAAAGAAAGTCTCTCGTTGACTTTGTTTCAGAATGATTTGAGTAATAGTATAGAAAAGTAAATTGTTGCCCTGTTTTCGATGTAATAATAATGAACGAACGCACACTATTCCTTTTTTGAAATAGGTATTCTTTTAATCAGTGAAGTGTAAAAAATATATCAGTCCAACACAATTGGGGATGATTTATCAGTAGCTGTACCTATGGTCAAACAGCATGTCACATATCCATATCTGATTTAAGGAAAAGTTTTGAATACTTTTAGTTAGACAATTTTCCTTTGGACACTATTAGATCTATAAGTTAGTAAACATGGAAACCAAATGTTAATAATGTTACGTAAAAATAAAAACAGATCATAAAATGGGTTCAATCTCACTTAAATCTCAATTTCAATCAGTAGGCTGTAGAGAATTGAAATGTACACAAAACCGAAATGGAAATATAGTATACCTAGCGATGATTTTTAAACCATTGATCTAAAAATACGCCAACAGATGACACCAAACCCCATGGCAGACATGACAAACCTACGTAATCCTTATTAATACGACCAATTCATCAGCTCTGAAAAAACGTTACCATCACAATAGATCCCCTCCAAATATAAATAATAAACTAAAAATTATATGCAAATTCACGACCCATAAGTTTCTATAGAATTTTTTTAACCCTTTCGCCGCGAGGGGCACTAAAAATGGTAATAATTTATTCACGTTCTGATACTGAGGTCATGGTACTATTTTGTGTTCATTCAAAAACATCATAGAACAGTGTTCAGACGTGTTTTAGGATTTGTGTTCGAAATTTGAGTTTTTTATCTGAATTGTCACGTGACGTGGTTATTAAATGTTGCAGCAATGACGCAAGCGCAGTGTGTGATTTAGTGTTGAGAAAGGTACTGTTGTCTTTAGTTACGGTTTTAAATTGTGTTTACGGTAGTTTCAAAATTTCAATATTGTAATCGTGTATTATTTATTATTTTAATGTTTAATTATTTATTTCTCGCTAATTTCGCTAAAACGTAATTTTGCACGCAATCTTGTAATATCTACAATTCTATTTCTATTCCGTGATAAATACCTATAGTTTAACGCACAGATTTCCTGATGTAAAAATAAGCTTACAAAACGCCTTCTCTTTTCCACAGTAATATAAGATAAGGACGGAAAACTGTCACTTGATACTACATCTCGATATGAGAAAGAACATCGAGTGTTCATAAATTGAAATAAACAATATCCTAATGGAAACTGTAATGCGATATATTTGTCAATACATTTTCCCACCGCTCTATGACTCTCTCTATATACATGAAAAATATGTCCATATTGCAAACAGTCGAAATAAATTGAGCATACGAAATTAGATCTAATCGACTTTATACTTTAAGGTGGAAAGAATATAGTATAAAGTTTATCGTGTTTCGTTAAGAGTTAGGCCGTTTTTGAGTCGATCCGTTAGCTATGTTTGCACATGTTTGATCGATTGACAACGGGGGTGGGGCCTGGTAATAATATTACCCCCGAATCCTATATCAAAGTGTTGCTAGTTTGAGACTTCAAAGCGATCTGAGGATATCGCCTTTTTTAATAAAGCTTATAGGTGAAATATATGCATTTCTATACGACAAAAACTTCGTTAAGCCATAAAAAAATAATAAACGTCAATTTCGGTAATTTATCTGTTACAATTATTCTTTAAAATTAATTCTAATGTCTTTTAAAATTTTGAAAATGAAGGATTTTTAGAGAATAAAATTTGGGACCAATACTATATTAATAATTCGAATTAATTTAATGGTTTGATAATATTATAATCAAAGAATTAAACGTAAAAAGTAATGGTAAAGTTTCTGTTGACACAATCTAGACTAAAAATTTAACCCTTTGAAACTACACTAAAAGTGGAATCACATTTATACGACGTGTTGTGTCGTTGATTGTTTCATAGATTAGAACGAAATGGATATCCATTTCGTTCTACAACAACATACAATTGAGCCTCTGATTGATATGCTTGCGGCAGATAACAAAAGCAAACTTATTTTATTATAGTATGATATTTTCTTTACTCCATGTGTCAACATGAACATACATGTAAACCCAAACCATTTCTTATTACATAGGAAAAAATGGAAACGCCCAATTAAAACACTTACACCATCTGTTAACGATAACAAAATATCATAATCATGATATTTCAATTTAAGTAAGTACTTATCAATCTTCATAACAAGGTTTCATTTAAAAACTTCTTGAAATAAGATATGTATATTCCTATTCAATCCTAGTAGAACAGAATATATTCCCCTCTATTAAAATTCTTATACAATTCAATCTAAATAATTAATTGGTTTCTTCATAATGATGTGATCGTGCAAAAAAGTGCAAGCGAAACTTATTCTGCAGAAAACTCGATTTCAAATAACGATTTATGTTACTTATTAGATTCGTTTGGGAACCTCGTAATTGAAACTCAAGCTAGTGAGTTTTATTAAAACCAGAATAAATCAAACCATCACGAATTTTAGTGTACCAATTAATAAACGATTCAAACCAACTTGTGCAATAACTGTAATTAGAAAAAAGAACAATAAACTCAAAGTAACTGTATTCTAATAACTAATAGTCATAAACCAGAAACAATAAAAAAAAGCAAAAAACCGCCTATTAAATTATACCTAACCGAATTGATTGGGCAATTAGATGCTAATGGTACCGAAGCATCGAAATATAATTTCCTATAGCCAGCCATTAAAAGAGTCTAGCGTGTTCGAAAAATAAATTCCAATTTTGAAACTAGCGTGATGAACATAAATTCCAAATTTGAAACTTTCCAATTTCAAATTCCGAAGACATATTTAAAAAAAAAAACAAACGGGAAGGTTCGATAATCGTCGGTAGCATCATAGTCGATTAAGTTCGTTCTTTATTAGGCATCTTTTAAATACAAACAACAAAATAAAATTTTACGATCCTACTCTTCACCGTTAAATAAATAACTACACGTTCGGCTCCCAGTTTGGTCATGCTATAAATTAACTGAGACGTGTAAAAAAATATCTTCTGTGAGTTGTTTTAAATAATTAACTCCATTGATGTATTCGATGTGAAGGGAAATCCTGTTTAATGGCACATTTCTATGTCTGCCATTGCTTGAGACCGGGTAAAAAGGGTTTGGTATTTCAAAACGAACTCCTAATGGTCTTGTGCCGTATACCTTAACTTATAACCATACCATAAAGAAGATTATTTCATCAGAAATCTCCCGTTACTAGTTGAGGCTCATAAGTTATCTCATTTAATATTATAGGTGATAATAAATTATAAGCCAAGATGGCACCAGTAAGACCGGTATCGTGGTTCACATATGTTTAATGACCTACCTATGTAAGTCATTTATTTTTTGAAACTTGTTTTAAAATGCGATTTAATTATTGAAGCATAATGTTTTATAATTAGTATTTTACAAGTTCAATCTGTTTTAAAGCTGAAAATTTGGTGATCTTTCAATTTCAATTTTATAATCAATTAAGATTCGGCGGTTTTACCCACGTGATTTTCTTCCAAACAAATTTCCAATCCTTATTTCCCCACTAAGAATTTCCACAAATGATAAAACAGATATTTACGCATTTTTAATTAGTAGCCCATAAATAAAGTTTCATGAATCTAACCTCAAAAATAAACTTTCAATTTTTAGGATTGAAAATTAAAAGCCTTGAGTGTCTACTTCTCAAAATGACTGCTTTAATAGTTTCACTGGGCGACGATGAATCAGTCACGACAAGTTCGTTTATTAATATCCATCTCGTGGCACCTGGAACTGGTGAATTATTAAGCATTTTCCGCTTTACCTATCATTATCATTTAAAATCAAAACTAAAAATGAGCTACATACAATTTCAATTACACGATAGCAAAAAGCCAATCTAGGGCTGACTGAAAATCTCTATAGCAACTTTTTTTATATTGAAAAAAAAAATTGACATATCAAAAATCGTCAAGCCGGAGGTTTACAAAGCAGTAAGCCCTATCGATTTTGTCCTCAACCCTACGTTACATACATGTTATGTACGTGTGCGTGCGGGGGAAGGTACGAGGGTGGGTCGAACTATCGCCGTTACTATACGTGTGTATATAAATTATATGTCGTTCACCCCATCAATGGTATAATGTATGGAGATCCGATATTATTCTGTGATCGAATATGAATTGGAAAAATTTTATAGATTTTTTCACCTTATTTTGAAATCGCAGAAGAGAATGTCAGTTTTACTTAAAATCACCGCAACGCAACAACGGACGTTTACTGTAAATTCGATAGTACTCATAAAACAATTTTATGAGTCCGTACGCAATATAAAGAAGGTAATCTTCGTAACCATTGTTAAAATAAGTCAATTTATTTTTTAATTATTTTTTTTCCGTTTCATATCCAAAAGAAAATGAGTAGATATATCAATTAAGATTATTAGTGACGTTTAGTGACTATTTAAAATAATAAAATTTTCAATTTGGTCATTCTTAAAATTATCCACCGCATGCATACAAACTACACTAAGTAGAGTTGTCACTATTCAATTCAACAATCATTACCTACATATGCAAAGAACTCGATTATCAGCATACAGTAGAAACTCCTTTAACAGCGCGCATAAGAATAGATCTTTTATTTTTCTGAACTATTAACGGTGATATATAGAATTTCCCTTGCATCTTGCAAATTAATAATAGGTGATAATAAACTTCTGCTGATTCGGCACGTATTTACGTGATGGTTCTTAAATTTGTGTAAAACTCCTTGTTTTCACATTATGTTTTGTAAGATCTGCCTTTATTATCTTTAGAATAAAAATTAGAGATGTAAAGAATTCTACTTTACCTAATATGAATGTGAATATAAAACGTATTATTCATAGAATACAAATTAGTTAGATAATATATTTATATTATATATTTTTTTTTACTAAGAGATTCGACAAGTTAAATTTACCACTGATAATATTTTGTTAAAAAAACTACATTTGTAACACTAATGTTATAAAAGGTAATAATCTCTGAATTTGTCTGAACGCTAGGCTTTTCACTTTGCCACATGTCACAAGAGTAAGCGTAATTTGGTCTACGTTCAGAATTTTTATATACGTGATGACGTTCACATAATATTATTCGGAATATAGCTACTATTCTAAGAATACGAATATTCGTATTCGTTGCACATATCTGTGAGAATAATATTCTTACTTAAGCAATAGTTATGGGTGTGCCTTTCCTTTCAAAGGATTTTTCACAACCTAATTATTAACTCCTTAGCACCGTTCTCGATTGAACCGATATTGACAACTCACATCTTGTTTTCTTAATACTGACAGCCTGTAGAGTTAAGGAAATGCTTCTTATACATGTACACTTCACATAAGTAAGGTAGGCAGTATATTAGGTTACCCAAAACTGACGAAATTTTATTCAATCTAATTTGATATGTTTAGCTTTAAAATCTATTTAAGTTGTTAGAAATGTATCATTTTAGTAATAATAATATTTTTTGTCATCAAAACTGAAATTGCAATGATAAAGCTTAAAAAAGGAAAAAAAACATACATCGCCGTCGGACATATAACCTCCTCCTATTCGATTTTGAAGTCGGTTGAAAATGTCACACAATAATGTAAAGAGTTACTAAAATCAGAAAACGGAAATCTAGAAAACTTCGTTGGTTTTAAATAAATTTAAATAAATATTTCTACAAATAACAAAATAATGAATTTTGTTATTTGTAGAAAAACAGTTTTAAATAAATATTTCTACAAATAACAAAATAATGAATGTTTACTTTTAAAGCTGGGGGGGATGCTTAGTTGATGTTACAGATAAAAATGTTACGACTGTATATTTGATGTTAAAAAAACTGGAAATATTATACTATAATTGGAAATTTCTTTTGATATAACTTTTCTAATTAATTTAATAGGTATAATTTATACATATACAAAAATTATATAATAATTAATACAAAATTTTAGGGGAAAATATATAATATATTTTCAGCAACTGAACTATCAAAAACCATTTGTCCAAATGAATTATTATGAATGGAAGGTGATTATTCGCTCACCAAAAATGGGTGAGAATGGAGAAGTTTTGGAATATTCCAAAAATAAAACCAAAATGTGATATTATTCCAAGTACAAAATCGTGTGATTCACATTATTATAGTCCTTCTTCATGTTGATGTGTAGTACAATTTTTAGGTATCCGAATTGTATTAAAAAATAATTAAACCAATTATTATAATCTGCGAAGCTTCTAATCAAAATATGCTAACACATATTCAAAAACATAACGTCCTCTTAGTATAATATTACTTATAATTGCTTTCTTAAATATTTATCAAATAAAAAAGTAAATATGAAGTGAATGAAAATGACTTTGTATTAATAGTACTGTTAACTGGACATCAATATCTATAATAACGTAATATCATCATTATTTAATGTCATTATTGAAGATATATGATTTATGTTTTTTAATATAAATTTAACACTTCGATTACTTTTTAAATAAAAAAAATCATATGAGACTTTCATAAACTCACACCAATAATTTGAAAAGATAGGTAAGCAATTAAAAACATACCTCTTCGCCGCGGCTCGAACAAAGTTTTCAAGGTTTCTTTTTTTTATCGCGCCGCGTGAAGTTACTTTATTTGATTAGGCACAACTTTTTAAAAGAACCGGCCCATTTACTCCGCTGGCATTCGGGTCGACAGAAAACGAAAAAAAGAAAAAATAAATTCAAGTGACAAATTCAAATTTAGAAACTGGAGACGTGTCCCGAAGGAAATTCGAGAAAATCGTCGTCTCCAGACGGCGTACGGTGAGCGAATGTCCCGCTCAAACTACGCTACAATTTCCTCCGCGAAAACCGAATCGACTGCGCTGTGTAAGTATAGGGAAGGGTGGTTTTTCCTTCGAATTTCATAAGTATCTACCTTTCTTTATATCTAAGCGCAAGAACTACGCTCACCCCTTGAGAATACCTCGTGAGACTCGATCGCGCGTTGGTTGAAATTCAGAAATAAGCGGCTGCTCTACCCCGTTCCAAATTCAAATCACACGCCATCTAAATACGAGTCAGTTTTGGCACAAATTCTATTTGGTGTTGCAACCTTTTTGTTTAACCAATATTTCTAGTAAGGCAACGGTAACATAGATAAAATGTATTGGGTGGTGAGTAGAAATATGTATATTTATACGTGTAGGTTCGTATAAGATACGGGCTTCGTTTCACGTGTGACTGTAGAACCCTATTATCATACATACGTAGAAAATGGGAAAGCGTCCTGCATGAAGAAAAAAAACCTTGAATTTTGATATGTGGATACGTCTCGCAATTTGTCACAAAATGTGAAATTGTATCGAGAAAGCAATATCGTTTGTACGTTTTCCTTTTGTGCTCCCATCTTTTGTCTGTATAGTATCTAAATAACGTGTTATTTTATGTCGTATAAATAAATGTTATGTAGCGATAACTTTCATAATCGAGTGAAGAGGTTCAATAGAACTAATGAGCGGAAAATTATTAGCCATCCGATGCGTTAATTTTTACACCTAAAAGGTGTCCACTCGCGTGTAAAATTATACGCTAAAATAAGTTTCACGGCTAAGCGATTATGGGGACATGAAAATCGGTTCAAAGAGACACGTTCCGAAGTCAAATCGAGTAACAATCGATTTTAGTACCGACACGGGCAATCGGTTACAGTGCAATGACATACCTAAATTTAAAATTCGAACGTCTTAAAATAAATGCCAAATGATTCAGTGAGCAACAAGTTTCATTCATTCACGGGCAAGGGAGAAAGGCAATCCAATTAGAAAGGGAAAGAGAGGAATTTAAAAAGTGAACGCCCGGAAAGTTAGGCGGGAAAGCTCCGTGCTAATAACCTGTTGCTTCCGCAAGCTAAATTAAATATGAGAGCGAAGCGTATTAAACAAAACGTCGATGTCGATGAACATTACTTGCGATATTATTGTTAATGGTATCATTTTAAAAAGTAGGATTATATTATTTTAAACACAGTTATTATATTAAGATTTTTAAATACTAGCTTTAAAAGTTATATTTTGAAACATAGATAATATCTAAATTAAGAAATAGTCAATCTCGTGATATGAACACATTTATCATTTTCCTATTTATGAGGAGGCTACATCTCCCTTCCTCGCCGAGTCTTACCCGGGAATATCGATAAAGCAAAATTTGACGAGGTATACACCCCTACGCTCACTTTACATGGGGCGCGGCAGAGACGGGCAGTCTTGGAAAATTGTTAGTGCAAGCAAGACAGAAACGAGACCGCGACGAGATAAGTGTTCTAATTTATACTCAAATTGCGAACGTCGTCACGAGAACCACGTGCTAAATAACCATTCTACATTTAAAACGACTTACGTTCAAAATTTAAAAATCTCGAATTTTATTCTTTAAAGTCGCTGCGGTAGAGTTGAAAATGGAATTATATTTGGAACGAAGAAATTATTGTCTGAAACATTTCCATTTTTGAAAACGCAACTCTGCCCGAATTTATTTTAGATCTTAAGATCATTGCTGTTGAGTGGAAAATGGCACTGGTGTAAAGTTTGCAAATTAATACATCAGATTTTAAAAGAAAGCCTGTGCATACTAACTAGGACGGTGTCAAGGTTAGATTGGCGAAGATACTTTATTAGTCGGTTACTGGGTTAACTGAGTGAATTTGGGGGGGATGATTTTATATCCGTTTTGTAATTTATGTTTTGTAACAGAAGAGGTTTTATATTTGAAATAAGAAATAGGTACTTTTGGCTCGGGGATGATTTATAAAGATTTTGTGACGCTTGGATTTACGATGAGCTTAAATATTTGAATGTCAGCGTACTTACGTGGCACTCGAGTCTGATTAAATGTAATGTTATATTAAAAGTCTGAAGAAGTATTGGTATTAAAATACAGAATAATGATTTTATTTAGTAAAATAAAGGTCCAGAAAAGTCGAAGACTTTTAATTACAGATATTTTGAAATCAAGGAAATACTATTTATGGGTTTATCATGTAAATAATATGCTGTGACCAGGAAATATTATAACATTTTGTTAATATTAACATGTCTTCAAAATCTTCGTTATTTCTCCATACTATTTTATGATACTAAAATCGGGCCCTAGTAATTATTCAATAAGACTCATTGAATGCGGACGCTATGGCATGCGTTACAATATTCTCCCGCAGGGCATTCTGGATCTGACAGTATGACTAACGAAAATACACCTTAAGGTACTAAAGGTGATTTTCTCGGTGACATCCCCACTACATTAATATTCAACATCGATAGGAAATATCTACCAAAGCATCGTGTACGTTTGCTTAGTAAATTTTTGACACTTGTTATGTCCCCTGCATCACAATGAGGGCTAACCCCCCTTTTGGACACTTTGTTCAAATTCAACTTTATGTGAAAATAATAAAGTTTAAATTTGATGCGAAAATATGGATGTAAGTTTTGTGCTCTATTATTGTATTTTTATTTTGGAAGAGAGAAATTGGAACTCTTTGGGAATATTTTAAAGGTTAAACTCAAAATTAATTTAAATAGTCGTGTTATAAAAATCGGTATTAATTAATCATAGAAACGTATGAGCATGCAGACCCAATATGTAGTTACACTAGTCGTACGAATTAATATGACTTCTAAAGTCCGATCCTGATTATCCTATAATGTGATTTCGTCTATTTTCGAAATGCTAATACGACTCCAACGAACCGCACTTTTCTATAATTGCGGATGCCACATTTGTAGGACCTGACATTGCCTCTGATGCTTAGATAATCTTAAAGAATATAATTTTTTTAAATTTATAGGATGATTCGATATTTTCCGAAATTTACTTCGAGGACAAATAGAATAGGCACTCGGGTGTCATGTTAATCGTACAAGTTATATCTATATCTTTCTGGATCAGTGTAAATCTGACGGAAACTCCGTCAATCGTCTCAGTATGTGTAAGTGAAAAAAAAACGATAATAATAATTGTATTCAATATAACATACATATTATTGGAAAATTAATACAATAAAAAGAAATGGAGACAACAAATGGCTGCCTCGTTATAAACAGCAATCACTTCTGGGCATCATAAGGTACAGAAACCATAATACCTACTTATAAATTATACATTAAAGCATTTTTAATTAGACAAGTAAATCTTCCTTTACGTATCTAATTAAAAATATTTTTAAGCTTTTAAACCTAATATTTACCCAGAGCTAAACTTTCTTAACGAGAGTTTTGATTTAGTTCAGTAGTCAGGCAACTCACAATAAGGCAAAATAATAATTCCAGGGTGCATGCGATTGGTGGATGCATACTGCATAATATTGTCGTCTAACAAGCGGCCCTTGAGGTTAGCAATACGCTTCTGCCGCATAATGACATAACTAGATAATACAAATCGTTTATTTGTCTGGTGCCTACCTAATAATAGATATTTAAATATGAAATTGCTCATATCTATACCTCGCTGACCGAATTGAATTGATATTAAACCTGCATTTTCTCAAGTTTTAGATTGTAAACGTTTTCAAACGGCATTCTTAGTTTGAAAAATAAATGGTAAACTGTTATTTTTCCAAATTATTACACAATTTTTAAACTGTTATTTTTTTTTAATACTGAGTATTAATTGATTTTAGTAATTTTTTTATTCTTTAATTTACTATGATTAAAATATGAGTTATTTTCTAATAAGTCACGAAGTGTATAAGATAAAGTAAATTGGTTAATAAAAATAGTTGTCTGAAGATTTAGTTAATTTGCAAAGAGCAAATTATGCTTAAGTTTCCTTTACATAGGCTAAACCAATAATTACGTAACTAAACTAGGACCGAATTGTAACATATGTCCATAAGAAGACTCTTTATGACGATTGCAAACGAACAACACAAATGCATCAGCTTGAGCCAGATCAAGCAACACCATAATATCAGACTTTAGCTAAGCTTAAAGTGAGTACTATGCTAATTTAAAATGCCTGTCTTATGACATATTTTGTATTAAATATTCCCATGCTTAAATTAAAGTAAAATAGAAAATGCACTATCATCACTTTAAAAGATATGTTCTTTTATTAAAATTCGAACCCGGCAGCTCAAAGATGACGACACCTTGGAACTACGAGCCACTTACCTACAGAGGTCGTTCGTGTTCCTATTTAAAATATTTTTGATATTCTATAGTTCATTTAGTAAGGAAACCTTGGACGTACTGGTATATATTTATAACAAATAAAAAAGTTAAAAAAGGAAAACAATTATATTTCACAAATTCCATTAACACCTCTTTCGTCCTAGACTGACGCTGTCAAAACGAATGCGGAATATTGGAGAAAGAGTGAGTAACAAGCACATGGGGTCCAGCCGCCATCTTGTTCACTATTTGAGAAAATTTAGTTTCTAGAAAGGAATAAATAAAATGAACACATCGCCTTCGGATCGGCTTTGATGCAGTGTTATTCACATTACGGAAAATTTCAGGATCGAATTGAATGGCTAGACGAAAGATGCACAGAAAGTTGAATGGAACCTGAAAAATTGAATTAAAATGTCATTAGTTATCGGTGCCACGTAGACGTAGCAACTATTAGAGTTACACATCAGTACATTTTTTATTGAACTCCAATTAAATACTTCGTATTCATACACAGAGTACAGTCACTTAATTTAAACCATTGATTATCCAAAGCAAACTGACAATGACAGAAGAGAAAAGAAAAATTCAAATAGAGACAATTAAACTTATATTGGTAAGAAAATGATAAATATTAAGACTATTATTGTTCAATTAAAATTGCAAGTAATACGTAAAACTATGTGCCTGGTATTGTTTATGTTTAACCTATAAAGTTACAACTATGTAGAAAATCTACAAAGGTGTGAAGTTTGTGAGATGCAAAAAATATGAGTTTAACATGTTTCAATGAACTATTAGACGAATAAAAAAAAACTTAACCATCATCTTTTGCGTAATTATATTCTCTGGTTACTATCACTTGGCGATCTGAGCATCTGTCTGCACAGCCTTAGAAGTATCATTTTTTATCTCTACAAATTTGTACAAATTTGAAACAAAAATCACAAACTGTTAACGTAAACTACAAACAAATGTGATGAATCGATCTGATATCACTAATTACCTACATAGCGTAAGGCTGCCTGTTTATCATCTAATATTAGCTAAAATTCATTCTTTCGACGATATTTTATAACTTAAAACTCACCAGGGGGCCAATTCTATTAAATAAATTTTGTTTAAATCGAATCGAAAACGGATCGAAACCGAACGAAACTACAGTTTTTAATGGTTTTCCTATTCTACATAGTGACATACGATACAATTCCAGTTAAACAAAATTTATTTAGTAGAATTGGTCCCCAGCTCTAATGTCTTACTTATGGTTAGTTTCTATAGCTCGGTAATCACCCAACAGACGTCTTCAACGAGTTGAGTACGTAAAAAAGTGTTAGACTATTCAATATACATTAATGTACTTAAATATATATTCAGTTTTACTTAGATTCAGCTAACATGTCTGTTTATTTTGTTAAAAAATAGGATATAGTTATTTAGGTATTTTTTAATCCGTTATAAAATAAGACTGTAATATCGTATAAAAGTAATTATGTAATTTAAGCAGTTAGTTCTTCGCACACATAACCACTCAATAAATTTTCTAGCAGACGAAATAAAATAAATTTTGACGAGAATTTCTACGAAATCAGAATAGCGATTACATAGCGATTATCACCTTAAATGTGTACACGCAAAATCTCTCTAATATGCATCCCTTTTTAATAAAATTATTTAAATTTTAAATAAAATATTATTTAGAAGTATTCCAACTCTCTCTGTAAATGTATTAAGAGTAGCGATGTAAAATAACTTAATCACGGCCAATAAACTTCTGAGCGGACTCTAGTAGGTAGTAGGTAGGAAAGTAATTTGTTACTCGATTTAGCAGGACGCTTATTTCGACTGCTCTAGAAAGAGTGAAATCGACTGCCGACTGAAACAAATGCCTTGTATCCGTACTTGGTTACAGTGTTGGTGAGGTATCGATAAAAATATCGACAGATAATTTTATCATTTATCTCCGTACATCTTTATTATTAAATTTATTAATTTATATTTAAAACTTTCATTAGGTAGATGGATTAAATTAAGAATCTACTATCATACATTGGCATTAAAATTTCAATTAAGTATGTAACGTACATTTGACAAGAAGTTATTTAAATAATAAAACCATATAAAAACTAACTCGTCTATTAACCATCCGTGAATATTCATGGCGATAAACATATTACAGTTTACAAGTACACACCATAAACAGTTGCATATTTTGCATGCCAATAAAAACATGAATCCAGCGAACATAAATAGATCATAGCAAAAAGAAGCGGACACGACATCGAAACGCGAATACATATCATAAAGTCATTAATTTGCATCGCTTGTCTTTTCTATGGTAATGAGACGGTGAGATGTAGAAACATTTCCATTAGCTATCATTGTAGTTAAAGAATGGTGCATTGGAAATGACGCGTCTTTTAATATCTATGACAAGTGCTTATGGCCGCTGCTGATCACGTATTCATAAGACATCAACTTGTTCTTCATAAGTTCTATATTGTAACATTTGTTCATCTTTATAAAACATATTTCAAAATTGAAAATTGGAAATATAAACTAGTGGATGATTTAGATTGGAGTAATAAAAGTTATACATCAACGTGACTTGACATTATAACCTTTTTACCTCTAGTTTATTAATTATAATAATTATGTATTTAAATACGAGTAACAAAATTGTATAGTCAATTTAACTTAATACTATTAACGTTATCGTATACAACTTTTAGTCATAGTTGTATTACTAATTAGTAATTACTTTGATAACAGTAATACTATTTAAATCTATTAACTAATAACGAGTATAACTGTTTACCTTTACCCTGATTGTAATCAATCAGATTGCTTATAGCAACGGAACAAATAATATTTATGTTATGCTTCACATGATTCTTTTTGTGCTATTTTACAGCTATGAATCCTTTAAATAGCTTTAATATGTTAATTTGGTTTTTACGCCATTTTTACATTGTTGATCAGATTATGTCTTGCGTTACAGCATCTGTTGTTGTCTGATCTCATAAAATGATTTAATTGATTCTCGTTTTTTTTTGCTTGAGAATAATGAATGTATTAATTTGCATCTTAAGCATCTCTGATATTCATAAGTATTATACATTAATTAAAGATATTAACAAGTGAAACACGAAAAGTTATATAATTAAATAGCTTTTCTTTTTAATAAATATTACAAATAATGTTGTTAATATTATGTACAAATAAATTGAAATATTTGTTTCTGTGATATTTACTGCTATGCAATCTATATTTGTTTTGCACTGTTGGTTCTTTTATTATTTACACTTACTATTGGCATTATTTATTGTAGCAACTGTAGGGAGACCGGTTGAATTAAAGTATCGATACTTATTTTTCTACCAAACCTACATCATTACATCCATGCGGAAGCTTGCGTCGAGGCGTTGAATTTCAGGGCCACTATAAATGCGTACAGTTTTGTTTCTGACACATCTCCATCAATTACATTTTCGTAAAGCAACACCGGGGTAGAGAACAGACCATTTGTTTTTATTTATGACCCTTCTTACGAGAGATAGGGGTTTTACTTACTATTCGTGAATACTTTTTTAGAGCCCGATTACGTAAATGTATTTGTTCGTCATAAGAGATAAGAGAAAAGATACACTTCGACGTTTATTTATGGTTGTCGGTGATGCTTAACGAGGTTTGGCTTACATTGATATTTTTGACCGAATCATACTAATGTTCCTTTGGGTGAAAGCTAGGCAATAGGCACCATTAATTTAATATCATTGTTTCGAAAGTACTTACTTTTTAAATAATAAAAAAATAAGTACATTTGAAAAGCAAGGAGGATGATTGGTATTTATAACAAACATTTATGTTTTGTCAAATCTACTATTTATGGAACTTTTTCAACTCATTATTTTTGTTCAAATATACAAACTCATTCCTACTCTAATGGAAACAGACAATACATGACCTCGATAAAATAAGACGCAAAGCAATTCTTTGATAGCGAAACAACTTGATAGAAAATTCGTCATATTCAAACATTATATTAGCTCGCAATACGCTACGTTTTCCTGGAATACCAAAAACCAGTGACATGGAAAAATGAATATTATTAAAATACACCACACATACGAATCTCGAACAATACGCCGTACACACATATTCGCTTAAATATATTCTTATTCTGGCGAATGTCACATTCATAGGTAAAAATTCAACATCGAGATGTGACGTTCGTTACCCTTTCTTTATCAAATACTAACACATACACGTTTATAACAAGGTTTTCTCTTGTATCAATAGAAATCACCAACACAAGCGTGACATCACTGTTTCTCATAAAACTGTTCCTCGAATATACACCTTAAAGTTAACGTAGCAAAACTTATTTCCGAGTTAAACGTCAAAAATTTTCCGAAAGTATTCGCAAACGAATAACAACCTTATCATTTTCGTCTCAAGCTGACGTTCAAATATTCAAACTGAAATTCTTACGACTCTTTTGCATGTAATATTTTAGGAATGGTATATATGAAAATAAACTCAATTGCATGGATAATAACGTCACAGTTTGCTTGTGTGTAATTATTGAATATCGAATCGCGTGGGTGATTCTCAGTGTTAACAATAGTGCCCAAAAGGGGTTGTTAGTTTTCACTCGACTGCGCAACGGTTTGCGCAGTAAGCAATATGGCTGCCGCACGCCACGCCATTTTGCATCACGCAGTAAAGTTTTTGTGATATTTCTTGTGCAAAATATACCAGATGTTAAGGTAAGAAAAACAAATTTTCTTGTTGTATCAAAATGTTTATAAAACATTTGAGGTTCTTTAGACAATTAATTAATTAAACTTTCAGAAACAATTGAATCTCTTCTGACATTCGATCAATTATTTTATGTTAACTCATAGCTAATGATATTACATCGTTTATTGTTACATTCACATTGTTATTTTTCATATAAGCAACGCTTAAAACATTACAGGATCAAATATTTAATTATATGTCTGTAAATATGTAGATAGTATTTATAAAATTATAATTCATCGGAATATAGATTAAATGTATTCGGAAGTAAGAAAGTAACAAATCTTGATATTACTTAATATTCAATTTCCTACTAGTCCAGCGATTAAGAGGGACATTCTTAAACTCTTTTATATATGTATATACTTGTATGATGAAAACAAATTATTTGGTATCACGCCAGGTGTATATAAGGTCCAAATTCTTCAATCGATTGTAAGCCTTAATATTTTCGTAATAAAGTTCAAAATTAATTACAAATTTTCACAATTTTCTGTCTTGTAATAATCTGACAAGCTGCTAAATTGAACCTAGGTATTACTATTTGAATTATATTTTTATTACTCAGTACGTGTCTCTTGCTATTCAGTCAGGTTAAGGTGTGGCTCACTTTAGAAACTCATTATTCGAAAACTCAAGACACGAATGATTCCATGTACTATACGTACTATATAATATGGTAACACTCACTAGGCGCCAGTTTTAATATTTTATTTACGAATAAGGGCGACAAATAAAGTTGAAAAATCCAAACGAACTGATATTTAAATATGAATTATGACATACTAACCTTCCGCCACCGGCTTCTCTCGCGTGTTTAAATTCAAATCCATTTGTTTTAAGAGCCCTATTAGATTTTGACTGTAATTTTAACTTACAATAGTCAATTTTGGCGTTATTGATCTAGGACTCAAAAATATGTTACTTATATTGACTTATCGAATAATGTAGAATAATTATTGGCAGAGTTCATAGCGGCTTCGCTTTTAAAATTGTGTTTAATTTTTAATTAAACCAAATTGAAGAGAAAGATTTTTATAATATGCGCTGTAATACTTTTTTGAATTTTTGGATTAAGCGACTGCTCTAAACAAATGATAGGTATAAATAATAAATTGAATTTATTTCGCTAAAATCCGAGAACGGCTCGGTCGATTAAGTTGATTTTGGATTCAAAATATTTGTCGTAGTTCAGGTAAGGTATAAACGGTGAGAAGTGATACGAAGTACACCTGGTCATCTAGTAAGTAACAAAGATTTCACAATTGTTAAGCTCAAATTAATCACACTATTTCAATAAAAACGACAAATACCAGCCGTCCGAACTCAATTAGTATGGCCACGTAGCGAGTTAATATTTGTATAACTCTTAACACAAATATAGGAGACATATTGGTTTCGTTTTTGCCCTCTGAGCACGGGACACTAAGAGCATATCCAGTGTGAGCATGACATTAGTCCGAGCATGATTGTACGGGTATATTTACACACGATCCAAAGGACAATACTCAAAATACATGGGGAAAAAAGTCGTCCAGGGTAAACTAAACGTTACTCATATTAAAGGTATAAATGAGTAAGAAAATACTGGATAAAAGGCATCATCAAAATCAATAGCTAAATGTGTTATATTTTTATTCGAATTTTGACATAAAAGAAGCATTAATAGTTAAAGAACTTTCATCATCATCATCATCATCATCAGCCCTTTTACGTCCCCACTGCAGGGGCTCAGGCCTTCCTTATGGATGTGTTATATTATTAGAAAAACGAAAAGTTAATAACAAATATATGGTTTATTTTTATTGTTTTCAATGTCTACTGGGATTGAAATTTTCTTGATATCTAGACTATTCCAAGTAATACAATACGCTTATGACATGGTCGCAACAATCTAATGTTGCCCTCTCTTGAATACAAAAACAGTAATTATCAGATATGGCATTCTGACTATTTTCTCTTTTATAAAGAACACTCGTGTAATATATACTACTTCCGCGATTGTATGGGATACTTTATGAGGACACAGTTGTAACCATTCCAATGTATGATTACATCAGGATGTCGAAAAACCTCAAGTTCTTTTTTTAAAATGATTTCTAAATAATATGTGATTAAAATCAGATGAATTGCTGACCAAAAATGTATTATCTCTAGCTCCTACGTGCTTCAGAAGGCACGTTCCACTCCACTGAAACTGTGTGGGGGGGCCATACTCTTGTAACGGTGTACCATACCACCGTTTATTTCGTTCTAGGTTTCAGTATGCAAACTTTTTGTCTTTGATATTCAACATCATTTCTTTTTATTATTCACTTTTCATAATTTGAAATTTTGTCTAATCAAATATGCTATTTATGAATGTTAGTTCGTAAAAAATTCTTCTGTTGTGTACATGTACATCGTATAAATTAAAAAATATAAATATTATAATTAAGAAGATATGTGTCTAAAATAAAAATTATAAATAGAATATATATAATTATATCCTGTAATAGCATCCAAGTTTTTATTAAGAAACCCAAAAAGGGGTATGCATTTGTTTTATTTAGCAATTTTAATTTTATATTTATGTAAACATAGGAACTTTTTTTTATATTTATTTTTTGTTTGTTACAGTTTCTTTTCTTTGCCCTTTATTACCATAAAATAAATTTATTCTCAAGCAAGTCAGCCTTTTCATTAATTCACCCATTCATCGAATCCGTCACACTCCTTATTCGATTCTTTTCATGGGAAAGGCCTGAATTCCAGCAGTGGGGACACCAATACCGTGATGACAATGTTGAAAATCTTAAAAATATAAATTTAAATAAGTAATTTTTTACATTTAACATAATGACGTGTTCATAGTGACATAGTTTTGTTATTTTCTATTAGGCTGGTGATATCTACTATAATTTTAAAACTTTGGGTTTACCCCCCGTTAGGTGCTTCTTTTCCAGCCTTTTTAGCCAACTATTGAAAGAAAATTGCTTATTTGGGGCATGTAATGCGACATGAGTGGTGTCAAATGAGACAGATTTTTATGATGGGAAAAGTTGCGGGGTTTTTGACAAGGTGTTTGACAAGTTCGATGCTTAGGTAAATGAATAAATGGCTGTCTAAGTTTGAAATTTTGATTTATTTGAGAGTTACAGAATAAAACTGTAACAACAAAAAAATGAATATAAAAACAGTTCGTATGATTACCAAATTAAATATAACAATTGCATACCCCGTTCGTATGTTTTCCGTAATAGATAAAATTTGGTAGATTTTTCACTAAGATTTACTTTTAGATTTACATTTTCTTATTTAAATTATAATAACTTTATTAAAATTAGATTTATATATATAAATTTATATGAATTAATTATCATGTTCACGCCAGATTTTTTTTACGAACAGACATTCATAAAGAGCATATTGGATTAGTCAAAATTTCAAATTACGAAAGGTGAATAATAAATTAAAAAGAAATAATGTTGGAAATCAAAGACAAGAAGATTGCACGCGAATACCTAGGACGAAATATACGGTCAGTACGACGCACCGTTACAGGTTGAAGGAAGAAATCGTGGCTTCGTAATATCATGGAGTGTACGAGAATTACGAGCGCAACCCAGTTGTTTTGCCTTACCAAAGACCGAAAGGAATTTGCTGGATTAATAGCTAACTTTCACTAGTCGGAGAGGACAAGAACACACTCAAGAGGACAAGGACACTATAAGAACAAGAAATAAAATAAAAACACCACTAATCACTGCATTGACACGACTAATATTATAATATTTAAACACCTAGTTTATTTGATTTTCTTTATTTATAAAACTCACTGCCCTTTATCTGCCCTCAAAGCAGATCGCCATATTGTAGAAGACGCACACAACTACCACTTGGGTCTTTCTATATTTAGATGCAAATTAAGACATGTGTTCTTTGAAATATACGTACATACTTTGAGAATAAATCAATAATTTTATTTATAAACGGTTTTTTTCGTTACTATAGATTTTGTTAGTATATATTAAAATTGTGCTTTGTTTCAGGTCAAACGATGGGAATTCTAAGAAAATGAACAACGAAGAAAAAGAAAAAATAAATACCAACTCTATGTAGTAGACAATAATATAATGTGTATATATATTTTTAAGAGAATTAACAAAACATAGATATTCATATATTGGGCATCGTTATAAAATGGGAAAAGTATATTTCATAATATTAGTAATAAATATGTATATTAATTTATTCGTTAGAACATTTTAGTATAGAGCAAGACTGTCTAGCCGACCGCTTATATATATATTTTTTTTAACGGCGGCCCCTTATTTATATCCATATTTAACATCAATAAAATTATAAAATAATGTTACAATATCTAAATTTTCATGTTTTCGAGATATACTTATTCAATTTCTTGACTCGCATTTCCAACATTATACTACTGTAGTTCAATGCTCATAAAAGGAGGGACACATTTTGGAATGAGGCATTGCTAAGCTTAATAAGGTTCCATAAAATTTAAGTGACTAATATAAATAAGTTAATAAATTTAAAAATCATATCAAAAACATGCGGTGCTTTGGGATAAGAGCGGAAGCGAGAAATATTTAATTACCGCCATATCAGGTATTTCTTTTTTACCAACTGTTGAAAAGTTGACAAATAAACAAAGTTTCCGGACCGGTTAGAACAAATATATTGTTTGTTTAATGTAAAAATGTAAAATAATAAAAATGTAAAATGATTCAAGACAAAAAATGTATTGAATCAATACGCTATGTACAAAGTAATAGAGGTGGCAAAACTGAAAAAAAATTGCGAGCTTTGTCATTTATCATACCATACTACCTATGTATGTATTTTTATCCACTGACTTATTGTGAAAACTGATTATTAATCACGATTTGAAATAAATAAAAAAAAACATATTAACTGCACTGACATACATTGTCAATATTCTTAATGATCATATTTTTTTTTTATAAAACCAACATCACATTACATATTCTTTAAAGTAAAATAAGATTCTGATTGATTAGTTCTGTTATTATTATAATTATTTTTACAAGTATTTTCTAAACACAAAATATAATGTTTGCTTTATTACTTAAGTAGGGGGAGTCCGGGAGACTTGCCCAGATGGGAGAGTTGCCCAGATGGGAGAGTTAAACCACTTCTCAAAATTCAACGTAAATTGCAAGCTAATGAAACATTAACACAGTCGTAGATCGATGTCGACGATGTATGGAAGACCAATAATGTACGTGTCACTATTGCACAAAATGCCTGGTTTGTTTTGCTTTTAAGTTGGGAAAAGTGTTTTGGTCACTACAAAATAAATTTTAAATAATTAGTAGTTTCGAGATACTGTTTGTCGATGTAAGTATTGTGTATTATTTTTATCGTGTTTGCTGATTATTCTAGTTTGTAGTATGTTATTTTTTTTAAGAGTAATTGAATACCTTTTCTGCATTGAAAATTTTATGTCGAAGTTATGTATGCGGGAGAGTTGAACCACTGTTCTTGTTGAAGATATCAGTGGTTAATTATAACATCTGTGGTGACGATTATTCTGCCATAATACTACTTGCACTCAATTCAATATTATAAATGTTAATAAAACAAATGAACAGAAGGCAAATAACATTTAGAATAGTTTTTATAATTTTTGAGAATAACGATAAGTATCAATTCCAAATTATAAATATATGAAAGCAAAACGACGCAAAAGATTCTAATAGAAAGATGATACTAAAAAAATAAACAGAAATTACTGAAACCCCTGATAATGAGTTTCCTTAGACTTTTGATCATATGTCCCTCATAGTGGGGAGAGTTGATCCATTTTCCATTTTTACTTCAAATCGGCTTAGCAATTTACAGTATTGAAATATTTAAAAAGTAATGATGCAAAAACAAGTCTATATAAATTACACATGAATTAAAATTATAATCTAGTCTCTACGACAAATCTATACGAAGATATGATAATTCAAGTAAAAAGAGGTTCAAGTCTCCCAGGCTCCCCCTACATACCTACTTTTGTCGTGTTGTATTCAGCTGCAATCGAATTAATATTAAAATAAAAACTCAGTCATACTAATTATGAATACCAACGGAGATTATTTACTTACTTTGAAATATATTTTTTTATATAATTTTGTTTATATTTTTTTAGTTAGATAAATTACAGGGTCAGTTCAAAGAGTGAAAGAACATAGTGCATATTTTTAAACTTTAACATTGTTATTTTTATTAGTATTACAGTAATTGTAATCATGACATACATTTTGGATATATTGTAGTATTGAATAAAAAAAATGGCGTAACACAACCGCCATATTTGATTATTTTATTGTTACTATCTAAAAATACTTTGCTACTAAGAGAAATCTAACGATACCTCAATGATCTATATCCGTTCAGTGGTTCTAAAGATATGAGGTAATAAAGAATATAACATACATACATACATACAAGATACGCACGAAAAACATTACCCTTCCTTGCAGTCGAGTAAAAAATAGCCATTGCGAAGTATAAAAGGTTTAATTTTAAGTATATTGTGAGCGAGACACCATATTTAATTTATTAATAACGATACAGGAATAATTGTATATGTTAAATGAAAACGCTTGAATTTCTTGTTTAACAGTAAAATTGCAAATTAAAATGAGTTAAACAAATTTTAACACAACCAAAATAATAAAAAATAGCCAGTCGGTATTACAGTAAGCAAAATTTTACTCTATTAAGAATTAAATAAAATAATTAAAAATTACTGGAACTCAACCCACAAATTAGTGAAACTATTAAATTCTATCGACAAAATATTCCCACCTTATCAATAACCACATGCAAACTATACAACAATAAGTCTACAGTTACGCAAATTATTGAATTACAGAATCTTTTGTTAACAAATTTGAATAAATTATAATAACAATGCATATTCAAATAAAGTTCCCAAGGTGCAACTGTCGAAATAGTAGCGTCATCTTTAATAATAATAACTCTATCAACCCTTCCTTCACTTGTAACGACTTTAATAATACTCCTTACAACTAACGAGATATAACTTGTGCAATAAAAAATGCTAATAATAAATTTACAACCCGTTTCACATTATCAGATTAGAGTAGAGTTCCTATTAATTATATTATAGACGATTTCGAAGACTATTATTGCATTTTAATAAGAGCCTGCAATCCCAAAAAAGGTTTAAAAGACGTAATTAAAAATCACAAAAACACATCATATTTCTTAGGTGTTTGTCACACAAAAGTGTATTGTCACAAAAAAATTGTGATTTTGGGTATATTCGTCCTCTTAATGTGGCGCCACGCCACGAGTTCATTAACTTAGATCTTCGAAAGATCAATTAAAATAGTCGAATACTCCTCATTTTAATACGCAATATTATAAATATAATAGTTAATCTATGTATTTGGTTTATTAAAAAATTCTGAACATACATTTTAACTTAAACAATTTTGCCAATAAGTCAAAATATTTCGCCAATAACTTAAATTACTTTATTATTTATAATAATTTATGCCGCCATTTATTTCTTTGACCAGGAAAATCACGATCGGCCCAGTTAAAAGTTTGGCAGATTGACTAGAGCAATTCGCACTCACTGGTGGCGCTATAGCACTATCAGCTCTATATTTACGTGTGAAAAAGACGGCGACGTCACAAGAAAATAACAAAATCGTGATATTGAAAAAAATACCTGCTGTCAAAAGTGCTTTCCAAGTGAATTATGAGCGTCAGCTACAGGAGTTTTTATTTTGAAACGTTAAATACTTCTTTAATAAACATTTAAAAAACCAATAACTATTATTATATTTAAACTTCAATTTATTTGCTTACTTACAGAGGTAAACTGTAGGAGAAAACCTGCTTACATAGTACTTTGGTGACCCAACAAAGTCGATTGGCCTAAGTATAGTTAAGCATTGAGCTATATCGCGGATGATAGATGGCTAAATCGAGAAATGACAGCATATCGTGATATACCCGGGCATATCTCGATCGGCCCAATTCAGCGATTGGCAGACGACATATGTATATCTGTACGTAATTGTTTTTAGATTGATAGTTGTGATCGACTGCGGTGAAGGTCAGCTCAACGGCTTTACCTGTATGC
This sequence comes from Diatraea saccharalis, assembly GCA_918026875.4. Taxonomy (NCBI): domain Eukaryota; kingdom Metazoa; phylum Arthropoda; class Insecta; order Lepidoptera; family Crambidae; genus Diatraea; species Diatraea saccharalis. The sequence goes on from OU893337.1 coordinate 13,680,818, forward strand.
ACGATGGAGATAAAAAATTTATTTGGTCTTCCACCCAGTAACCAGCCTTTACGAAAGTTGCTTAACATTTACAATAACAGGCGGAACGCGATAACTACTTCACGATCGAGCTCCTCAATGGAATAGACTGATGATGATATCTAAGGTATATCAAGCACTGACCGTTTATATTTTTTCAATAAAAAAATAACCCTCCACTTTCGATCTTAAGCCGGTTTTTACCCACTTCCTGACTCACATCTGTGGGACAAAAAATGACAAATAACACAAGGTATTATTCTAATTACGAATAGACCTCGGTTGACATGAAAAAAGGTAAAGGGTTAACTTTTTGCTTTATGATTGAAAGCGAACACGTTTATATTATGCAAATGAAGTTGACATTTGCATAAGAGTTTTTTCCTTCACAAAAGAAAAAATCACGCACATCTGTCGTTATTTCCGTTTCCTGTTTTTTTTATTCACTAACTAACTATACTTTCTATGACATTATTCTATTTACATGATTTCATAAGTTTACTAAATACACAAGGTGTTCTCGAATTATAAAACTATATAAATATAAAATGAAATAAAAATCAAAGATAGTAATCTCTACTCTTATGAGCAACTAACTCATTTTTAAATTTCTAATTAAATGTAATATTTTCTTCATTCACTGTTTATAATATCCCATTACTTAAGATATAATATGTATTTTAATATTGAATTATTTCACTGATTTAAACATTAAAATACTAGAGACGTACGAATATTCGTTTTATTATTTGATCATATAAATTAAAATAAAAGACTGTTATATTATTTAAATGTTATTAATTTTACTACAACTGAGCATAGGTACTAAAATAATTAACGAGCATAAAAGCATAAAGTTATGCATAATTCTATGAATCTTTTACAGATAATGCGCACACGCACATAAAATCATCTATTAATTATAAATATACACAGTGTTCTTACTAATTAAAACTCTTACACATTCATTAAAACATATAAATTTGCGTTAACTTTAATTGAAGAACAAAAAACAGATCGTATTAATATTAAAACTGTTGTAACAGAAGGTTATAAAAATATAGCAAATGTCAGATGTATATCAAAGAAAGCGATGGTCAGATAGGTAACAATAATATATCATTATAGACAATTATTCAGCCTGTTACTGTTGGTGTCGGATGTTAATGAAAAAGGACGAGCACTAAACACGGGTTAAATATCAAATTTACATCACATTTTAAACTTTGTTACGTATAAATTTAAATACCATTTTCGTTTCCTATCCTAATGTGAGTTAGGTCTTTTGAGTTTTAAGTATCTTTTTCTAAGTCCGTAGGCTATCTAACCCTTTAAATGCTATCATGTCAGCTTTTGAGTTTCCTGTTATCTGTTTTATTACGGAGTTAAGTCGAGTCGGACATCGGATGTGGTGTGAGGGGGGTCGTAACGACCATTTTTAGTAAAAGGGCCAGTTGGAAGTGTTAAATTGTGATTCTCACATGTGATAGTATCAATTTTAAGTGACCTTTGCCATTCGTTAACACATGTTTAGCTTGGAGCTAAATGCATATAATTAGTGGAATGGCAATAGAAATTATAAAAGGGGGTACTTCTTACTCACTTTTTCCATTAGAGTTTTATTTTTTTATATTAAAATATAATATAAAATACTATATGTAGGTATTAAACATTCTGAATAACTCTATTAATACGAGTATAAGTTGCCAATCTGCTGTGTTGCGGAATGGTTCGTAAGCCAATTTTTCTTTACGCTAAACGTCATTGTGCAAACTTTTAGGATTTTAATTTAGTACTATACAATTGTTATTTCTTTATTTATTTTTTATCACTACGTACTACCACTAGAATTACATCCGTGCATTATATTTATTTACATTTCACTAAGATTTCTAATGGGTAATAAATTCTAGTAGGAACACTAGGGTAAGGCTGTCCTGTGGTAGCAGAACACAGAAGTTAAACATAAAAGCTATTAATTAAGTACACATAGATGACACGATACATATTTTCTATTACATATTGTCTCGGACCTGTGTGTTGTCTATCTCATTGCAATCGCAACAAGATAGACAGAGATAGCTTCTGGCATTACATAAAAACAATGTTTGTAACATAATTTATTTAATTGTTACTTATTTGATAAAATTCGTTAAATTCTATATATAAATAGTCCACTTTCAGTTTAATTTGTATTTTCATTATTCTTAGGTCTCACACAGCCGAGCGACAAACTATAAACAGCGACTGTTTACGATAACCTTCGGCGAGCGAGATGCTACAAGTCGCTTACTATCGCCAACTGTCATCGACCGCAGTCGCGACTGTCGGCGATACACTGTCGCTCGTCTGTATGAGCTTTAAATAACAATATATGATCAAAGTCAATGAGTTTTTAATAAGTAACAAGAAATTACATATTATTAATAAAAATGATTTTCATTATTTTGTTTATTTTATTTAAATACCTTGATCTCATAACTACCCCTAATTATAAAAAATAGGCATGAAATTTACGGTATACCGACCCAGTGCGGGTTATTGGGTATTACTATGATTCAATTGGAACTAACAATTTAACATACCTTCCGAAGTACGGAGGAAATCGTGAAAACAACATTTGGGTCTAATACCTACTGTCCATTGTATTTATTAATCAATGTAAGTATGTAATATTGTTTAAACATGATGTCTACAAAATAATAATCAGTATGAAGAACTTTATATTCATGATTTTGTCTCTTTTTTTTAACCTGGTAACATCGGATATAAAAAAAAATGTTCTTAATGAAAAATGCTTAAAAAGTCCACTTTGTCTCTGGCACTCTGAGATGGCACTCAAACCCATGACCTGTCGCAATCTGGGCGAGTTATACCCATTTTCATTCACATAGAACAAAGCATAGCTTTACTAGGAAACGCCTAATATTATGAATCGCCTAAGCAAATTAGTCAAATTCCAAATAAATATTTTTTTCTTTTATCCCTTGACATGTTTATGACCTGTCATATATGCAAATGTCTAGCGCAAGGCACCGCATAGCGAATATCATAACTTTAGACACTGCTTAATTTCGTTAGGTGGATCCTAAACAATGGGGAAATGCATATTTACCTTAAGCGATTCCTAAATATTTAGGTGACAGATTTGGGCGACTCCTAAATTTTGTGAAAATAGACATGAGACTCAGAGTGCCAGCGATTATTATATTAATAATACAAGTGAATCTTATTTCTCCACGACAAAACGATTGATTGATTTTATAGCTTGGATATTTGCAGGCAGACCAATAACCAATTGGAGAAACGTTACAAAAGGATACAAATATTGAAAGAACAATGGTCAAAATGGACTACGAAAAAAGTTCTTGTTACCAAGATGGAAATATCACTAAAGTGTAGTATAAGTTGAATGTAATTATTATATACCAACTATTTATATTTAAAACCTGGGAAAAGAAAGATAATGCTTTGCTTTTTTAAAAAAATATTTCTTTACTTTTTACAACGCAGTTTAAATTATGTTATTTTTGAACGCGTCTGTAATTAATAATAATGTCATTCCTAGAGAAGTCCATCCCTTTTCAAAGAACAAGATCGATTTTATTTCTGGCTAATCAAATGTGATACAAATCTTATATTATTTATTAACCGTATAAATCCATGAAAATGATAAAACTTAGATAGCTTACTAATATAATTAGATGTTACTTGGAGGAAAATAGTTTATTTATAATGAAATTAAAAACTAATGTTTATTCATAATCGATTGCGACCTACCTTTTTTAGACAAGTATGTGTAGCTGCGCAGACCGTTTTGTAACTTTGGCGGCGATTTTGTATTATCTTCTGTATTATGGGGACCATACTAGGTTCCATAAGCAGTATAGAATTGAGGTCTGTAAAGAAATACCGGATTCTCTAGATTGCAAATGAAAATGAAGTCTTAATTAAAGAGATAGAATTAAGTCGAGACATTTGGAGGAAACAATATAATGTGTACATTTTAATAAATAACGACACATCTGGGTTAGAGGGTATAAGAGAATACTGCTGTAATTGTCTTATTGGTCGATGTACACTGGGATGCTGTACTCATATAATGACCATAGTTTGGTATTTTGAATAGGCCAGACACGAACAGAATGTAGCTGCTCCTGCAACATTCCGTGATGAGGTATTCATTAGAGTTGTAATAAAGAAAAGAAAAATCAACATGTTTTGCTATACCCTTTTGAAATTAGTATTTTCACTACTACTTTATATACGTTATGGTGTAAGATAGAAAAGTAGAGTTATTGAGAGCAATCTTAAAAGTTCTATTATTATTTTTTGGAGATCCATTGGTTCACAAAAAAATGTTTTTATTTCTTACAGTGAATAAAAATAATATATCAGATATGGAGCAAGTTTGAAGTATTATGTGAAAGTATGCACTTCTGTGACCACGATTAGGCATTATCTGATGTATGCTTTACATATTTCAACTGTAATACCTCTAACTCAAAATGCTACAGTTCAAATAATTCGACATAACCTCAAAAACATATTACACAATTACTCGATACTCCCAGCTTTTAAAAATATATTTAATGTCTTTCTTTGTTCTAGTTGCATAGGCAAACAAAATAACATATGTTCCATCAAGTTACGTTTTATTCGATCGTACTAGTCCAAGCATGTTAGGCAGATGGCCATTGTTCTTTAGAACACATATTAGAGCTTAAAAACGTTGATGCAACTAGGATTAAGTTATCATCATTATCAGCTCGACTCTCCTTTGGATGCAATCGAATCGAATGGGGAGAATGGAACATGACCTGGGACGCAGACCCAGAAGGGCGATTCTTCAATGTTTTAATAATAGCATCCCAACGGCTTGCATTATACCATAACATTATTTACCTGACGTTTAATATTATTAGTGCAATGTCGTCAGTATACATCAAAGGTGATAGATATACAATAATATTGTACTTCAGGTCTATATTGACTTTATTTAATTTAAGTATAGTACCGCCTTTTTAAATTTCATTGCATAACTCTCCGGTTTACTGGCAATGACTAATAGAATTAAGTCCTACAATTGTACACAAATAAATTGTATGCAATAACATTTTTAATAAATAGTACAATGGCAAAGTGCAATTGAGATTCTATTGCGATCTATTGTATTATATACATATATATTATTCTATTACACAAAAATTTGCAGAATAGTCTACAGTGCATATTTATAGGTGTAAACGGCTGCATGTGCAGCAGGTACCATTGATTTAATGTTGAAAATCACAGGTGAGACCTCGATAATAAATTTTTGGTCAACAATTTTTTTGGTTTTAAATTTATAAACCAATTTTATTACAAGGCTATGCTATATAAAATGATTCATATTTTCCAAATAAAAATCATTTTATGAAAATTAAACACATAATCCATTGTTTGCTGAAATCAGTAAAGAAAATTTCAATAATTGGCTCGATAGAACAAATCACAAATAAATAAGATTTTTTTTTTATAACTGCATTTGTTTTTTTTGTGACTTAAAATGAGTGAAATCAAGTGAGCATGTTTTTACGTTCGTACGTAACGAAATAAGTGTAGACACTAATGTGTAAAGAAAATTACATTTAAATATTGAGAAAAATGTACACATATTATATATTAATATTAAAACCTTTCTATTTCGACAAACATGAAAGCGTTTTTCAGATAAGATATTTTCAAATAAGAAAGTTTATTGAAAAGTAATAAATATCATATAACCAAATCATATGGATAGTCGATAAGGACATATTCATATTCTGATAAGAAATATTATTCGTAATACAAATAATCTAATAAGCGAAACATAGTAGAATATGCTATATAAAAAAATATATTTTAATAAAAATACCAGAAGTTAGTAGGAAATATTTTAAAAGAATTCTAAAGAATGATTACAGCATTAAAAATGTAAAATTTATTAAAATAAACAGAAAATATAGCTGTTTATTTTAATAAAATGAAGGCTTAGGAAACAAGTTAGTAACATTAAGATAGAAATATTATCTTTTATAGTGTCTGGGAATCAAACTTATTCACTGGTTGTATTAACATTGCATTCATTGTGCTAGTTATTTCAGAGTTATTACTATAACCTATTTTAAAATGACAAAAAAAATACAGCTAGTGACATCTATGCCTGAATTTTAAAAGCAGAATTATAAAATTTTCCACCCGCTTTTCTTTTAGTAGCGCCATCTGTGTCTTTATAGAGTATAACAAAATTACAACCCTCAACATGCTATGTCACTGTAACAATGTAACTAAATAAAATATGAAATATGTATAATTTTTGCATCGTTGGACTTTTATATTAATATTTTAATACAGTTACTTATTGCGGTAACATTTCTTGTAACGAAACAAAACCAATATGTACATACATCAACTTCGATTAAATGACCAAATCTGCATAACAATGTTTTTTTAAGTAATATACTTAAAACTCCATTTCAAAAACCTATTGCAAAAAATGTAATCCGCGTCTTATTTGAATTTACGGTTTGGCACTACTAGCGCCATCTATTGTCGAGAGGAAAAAAATTAAAAATAGGTCGGTATAACAGTCTCTTTTAGTAGGCGAATGCTTCGGGATGTGCAAACAAAAAAGGTATAATAATAGTTTTAAATTGTATACTAAGACATTTTTGTTTTTATTCATAGAGTAAAATATAAAGTAGTATAATTGTGTTAAAGTAAGAACAATCAAACATTAAGAAAAATATAAACGAGGACTTAGTAAATTCATGGAACTTGTAATGTGACAACTTTTATTATCATTTCTCATTCATTACATACAATTGTTTCTGATTTATTCCCACATAGAAAAAAAATATTATACAAAGTAAAACAGTTCCCAATTCGTATAAGGCTCATAAGAGTTCATTCAAATAAATACAGGCAGACAGAGATAGGTTATTGAAATAAGGAGACGCGTCACCCCACTCACCCAATCGAAAAAGGGTCTGATTGATTTAGATTTGTTACCGTCCGCTCTCGATTTCGAATGTGCATTTGTGATAATATCATTAGTACATCATTACTACATTACGATTTAAGTATTTAATTATTATTAAATCACCTTAACAGTCCACTTCTAGTCTAGTCCTTGGTTATTTGTTATATTATAATACCCGTTTTTATAAGATAAGCGTTAAAATAATTTACTGTTATACTGTTAATAACAATGTTAGAACTAAGAAGTACTACGATAAAAATAAATTTAAAAAAGTCATAGTAATATTGTGGTTTATTTTATTCATAACATCTTCAATATATTCTAATCCAAATAAATAAGGATAGGATAAAACCTTAGCCTTGAATAAATTTAATTTCTTATTGGTATTGTTATCGACAGCGAGAACTCAGACTGTAGTAATGAAAGAGATAATTTAAAAAGAAAACACAAGGTACAAGATAGACAGCAAAAGCACAGTACACAAAAAAAATAAGTGACATAGTCATATAAAATTTAATTTTATAATATATAAAACTTATCTATACAGAGGCAGGCAAAGCTATCGTCAATAGTGATATGTTGAAATATATTTATTTGAAACATAAGTAATTATGTTTCAAATAAAAATCAAAATTAAGCTATCCAATTCATTTCTGTGTTAATAAGACTTTAGGAAGTAATAAAAGAGCTAGTATAAATATTTTATAAGTAAAGAAAAATTATAAATCTATTAATAACGTACAAAGTAAATACCCCAGTTATTGCAAGATATTATATTTTTTTAAATTACAAATGAAAAATACAAGAAATTATATTTTGATTTAAGGTAATGTATTTTTTTTTTTTAAAGAAAGCGTTGGTTACTAACTTCTATATTTCGAAGGGTTATGATAAAACTTTATTGTTTATTAATTATTCAAATAATATTTTATTTCCGAAGGCGATTGCGACTTTAAACAGTACATTATTCTATAATTCACTATCGCAACTTTATTATTGTTATTTTTATTATTGTGCTAGTTAGGAATAGAAAACATCCAGTAATGAACTTGAACTTTATAATAAGCTGTGCTATACAACACAAATTAAACACTTTACACGTTAAACACACAAACTAAAAACAATTTAATTAAATGTAATTTCGATATAAAATATAAAATTTAAAAAGTGATAAAAAAAGGAGGCTTTAACGTAATAGTTGTAATCATATTCTGATTAATTTTATATCTTCAAGCGAAATTTCGCTATCTGAACGTAATGCATGAAGAGTGTGATAGTGTTTTAATAATCAGATCTTTTATGATGTATCACTAATTTCCCGCGACTTTGCCTGTATAAATTATAGCCTATATCAATCGCTTATGATGTAGTTTCCTGTAGATGAAAGCATGTTCATGAACGATCCGTTCATTTTGTAGATTACGATCTACGAACAAACAAAAAAGTTAGAAACTTTAGGTACATATGAAACAACATTATTAACATTCATTCTAAACGATAGATTTGATGTAATTTCCTATTTAAGTTACACTTTTTTTTTAATTACAAATATACCTACATACCATTGAATTCTTTACAATTGTCAAATTATAGAGGCATCTATTGATAGAAATAAAAAACTAAAGAAATGATTTACAGAATAAAGACATTTCTGTTTACTGCAGTACTTTTAGGATACAATTCCGTCACTACGAACTTACTATCTAGCTATAACTCTAGCCATAGTTACTTATAAATTTATATGTTAATATTATTTTCACCCGACTACAGCGGCGAAGCGAAAGCGAGGGCTATGATTTAGGCCGGTATGCATGTAAGAATGTTCATCTGTTCCTTTGTAACTTCAAAACTAGTCATCGTAACATGACAAATGAGATATTGTTAGAAGCGTCTTGTCCGTGGACTATATTTAGGCTATGTGACCATTACCTTAAATTGGCAAGGGCGCATAAAGTATGAAACTAAAAATATATATATTATTTGATCAAACCATGTAGATATTAAATGAAGAAGCTTAATTAGTATATTTGAAATATATAAGATACTTAAGCTTTTGCTTAATTACACCCGAAAATTAATTAAGTAAAAATTAATAAGTTTTAAAACTAAATCTCAACTACGCTAACTAAGCTAACTTACGCTCTAAAAAGTTTAAATGATGAAATTATTTTAAAGCGATAGCTATATTATAATAGCAATTACAAAAGGACAGCATAGTCACCACTGATCATAACAAAACGTATACAACCAAGTCACATATTAGGATCTTCAGGATAATAATTTAAATTACGATTTTTAGTTATTTGCATGAATTCGGGCTTTGGAAAAGGAAAACTTTTTAAGGCTACCCAAGTTTAGTTATTGAAACTTTATTCAAAAATTCACTTTTTAAACAAAAAAAAAGTAGTGAAATTGTTGGCCCAATTTCTATCCATTAACGAAACGACTCTTTCTACTTTAGCAAAAACTTGAAAAGGCTGGAATAGACGAAGAAAAGACTGTTATGGGGACTCCTACAATGTGTGCATTACCTACTTATATAAAAATACTAGCCTTCCGCCAGCGGCTTCGCTCGCGTGATCTAGTTTTAAGTACAGAAATGAAAAAAGAAACATAAAAACTTTTATCCCCTAGGGGTCGAATTTTCTAAAATCTCGTCTTAATGAGCTCCTACGTCCTAAAAAGAAACCGCAAGCAACATTTTAAAATCCTAGCACTTGTTCTAACGAAGTTCCATACAACATTTCATTCTTTAATTTAGCCCCTTAGGGGTAGAATTTCATAAAATCCCGTCTTAGTGAGCTCCTACACCCTAAAAAGAACCCGCGTGCAAAATTTGAAACTCCTAGCATTTGAAGTTTCTGAGATTTCGTGGTGACCTTTCGCTTCTAAATATACATATAGATTGGAGATTGGGCATTGACTGGTTTTTAAGCAATCTGCCACATTAATAACTGTTTGATTACAAGGTGGTGTATAATTCATGTAAAATTTGTAGAACTGTAGAAATCTTATAAGAAATAATAATAAATCCCGAACACATTAAAACTAGACAGGCATCGTGTGTTCTTTTTTATTATTGTTTAATTTGTTAACACAACTGTGATAGTTACGTAACAAACAGAGATAAAAAATAATAAGAAAAAAATACTTGAACAGATTTTGTTTTGTAAACTCCTTCGCGTGTATTTTTTTTAAAGATCATTTTATTCTTGTTTATATCTACAGCTTCACCCTATATTAATACTATAATATTTTTAATTTAGGTAAAAAAAAGCTTATATCATACATCAGCCTCTTAAAAAAAATTCTTCTTAATGAAAAATTATGAATGCGAAATTACTCGAATATTGTATTAGAAATATTCCTTTAAAACATGAAAGTAAGTGGAATAATCCTGTTTGTAACATTGAACTAAAACATTTAGTAGGGGCTATACAGTTGTCACGAACCAAGGTAACGATTATACAAAATTATACCGTAATTATAGGCATCTATGACAGTCTGTAATTAGGGAGTCTTGTGTCGTGTCTACTTCATTATCCGTCCAGGCTGATGCCGAAGAATTTTTTGGGTAGATATTACTCGTTTTCGTTGAAGTTTCTGGGTCATTTGTTTAACGTAACTTTTGTCAACTTAATTATGAGGAATGTAAAGGAAAACTTTTTATTCTCAAATTTAAAATGCTCGGATTAATTCGATATTTTCTTTATAAATACTATACAGTTTTGAATAAAGTTGATTGCTAGTAGTAAAAACATAACTGATTATTATTTTCATCAATTTTGCAGTCACAACGCTATACTGAAAAATATTTAAAAACAAAGTGTATTTTTAAGCTTTTTTCATTAAGAACATTTTCAGTATAGCATTTCTGAATGCAAAAGTCAGTCCTGTTAGGTCCTGGGTAGCCCAGTGGTTAGAGCAGTCGCCCGGATTGCGAGAGGTCTTAGGTTTAAATCTCAGAGTGCCAGGGACAAATTGGATTTTGAATCATTTTTCATTAAGAATATAATTGATATTAAAAACGTGACTTCCAAATTCGAACTAAAAAAGAAACAATTATGGCTTGGTTGAATAAACATACATCAGCCTTATTAGATTTTTAAATAAAAACAGTGCTACTTGGGATGATTTAAGGTTTCCAATGATACCCTATATTGTATCCGTTAAGTATTTTAAAAATTATGATGGAAAAAAGAAACTCACATATGTGAGTTTATATATACATACTTACAATACATTCATATATAAAATACACACCTTAATACACACTCTTTTTTGGGCAGTCGTGTAAAAATACATTTAACTCAAGGAAAATGCTTATAATATTTACTAGTCCCAGGTACAATATAGATAAATATTACTAAGGCATTTTGAATACAAAATTGATCAAATATAGGTAATAATTAAAAATAGATATGACATCTCGGCAAGTTTTATTAAAATTGGCTAATCGCTACCTAAGATTAAACAATTTATTATGGAATTTCGGCAAAGCAAAACCTAGTGATTATTTTCATTCCAAATATATATTTTTTTAATATTTTTATTTTTTTATTTAATAGTTTTTAAAAAAATATTAATGTCATTGTTGTTACCCAATAAATAAACATGTTTAGTTAACATTATATTTTTGTTATGTGCATGATTTTTCTATTTTATTAATTTTTTATTTTTAATTTACCTCAACTGTTTATGGCATTGTAATATCTGGTTATTTTTTATCGTTTGTAAGCAGGTTACTTAGATACATAGTTTAATATGATATTTTTGCATATTTACATTGTTGTCGACAGTACAAATGTTGAGCACAATTATAATTGGGCGCAGGCATGCCCTTAGATTTAAGTTTATTTTTATATGTAATGTTTTTTGTGTCTGATGTCTGTTATTGTGTCATTTGAAATAAATAAATAAATAAATAAACTCTCAAATGGAATAAAAAGTTTAAATCAAAAATAGTTTTCCAAAACACCATAGTGGAAAGACCTCTTCAGTTTTAATATTTCTTATACATCTATTTCTATTACGTAGGTCAATCTTAATTTGCCATACTAATTGAGATCGTGCATACCTAAGGGAGATATTGATACCGTTACAATTTTATCTTAATATTGAACTCTATTGTGAGGGAATACGAATGGTGCTTTTTTTTAGTAGGGTACATTGCACCCCCACATATTTTTTTGGGTTCAATCATCCGTATACCACAAAGTTTGGAGTGTTTTTATGTATTCCAGTCAGCGTTTTTCGCCCTTAGGTAAATGATTTTATGTGACCATTTCAGAAATGTATAATATTGAGAAAAAATTATAATAGACAGAGCATTTACGGATTAAGATTATTTATAAAAAAATTGATGCTTCCGAATATGTATTAAAAATTTAATCATTTATCATTTGTAATTTTATAACATTTATTTGTAAATTATTTATTGATATGTATTATATACAACATCACATTACATTGCTTAGAAGATATTTGTATTATTGAAATATATTAATCGAATTATATTTCTAAAAATATAATATCAATCCATAGTTAGGTAACTAATATTATTAATGATAAAAGTAACTCTATCATTCTGTGTTTATCTGTTACGTTTCACGCCTAAACTAATGAACTTATTTAAAATAAATTTTATATACAGAAAAAGCGGATATTAGAAAAGGACATAAGATAGTTTTTATCACGAAGGAACCGAATACCACGTGGGTCATGCCGCGGGCGGAAACTTATTATCCCATAAATATCTATGAATATTCTTTAAATATATTTTTCCAATAAAGACGGCGACGAGTCTTATCTTAATTCTGTCCCTCAATGCAGCATACATTTGGAGGGGGTGGGGGGTAAATACCATTAATAACAGGATTAGGGGGAGAAAAAAATAAACCGGGAGAAAACCTCCTTGGGGCAGATTTATCGCGCACTTAGCATAAGTGAAGTGCGATACGTTTTTCGTCAATATTTTATTGATTGCGCTGTGGCCCTGACATTTGTACCTCTAGCACGAGTTTGATAGTTTCGAAAACTATCAACGTTTAGTTATTTTTCTATACGTTTTACAGTATCGCCTTTAAGGGAGACTGCAAAGAATTGAAAACAGCAGTAGATACAATTGAAATAGTAGGTAATTATTGTATAACTTATTAAGCCTCTGTTACACGTGATCAGAAGTATTATAATTGAAATCAATATGTATTATACATTTAAGATGCTCGATAGCACAATAGTTAGTGCGTTCGATCGCCGACATGGGAGGTTATAAAACTTTCGCCAAGACCGGTCATAGAATGGGTGACCAAAGTTTCACTATCACGAGCTCATCCGTGCTTTGGAAAGCATTTTTTTTATTATTAAGGCCGTTGGTCCCAGTTGTATCTGCACTTGTTTTTAGATTTCGCCCGTAAGTTATAACTTATGTCACCCGCGTACGAAGTAACATAATTTTTGGAATAAATTTTAAGTCGTTTAAGAGCCTATTGACAAACAAACATACAATCAAATCTATCCTATAATATTATATTATAAGAAAGTATAGATAAGACTTCAAATATACTACACGGTAAAATAAAGAAAAACCTTTGTTTGGAAATAATACACGCTTTCTTTTTTTGATAAACAGTAAAAACTAGCCAACCAATAACTTATATTGTCTTCTTACCCTGTGGTCAAAATTTAACAATAAAAAAATAATTTACCACAGATGTTAAAATACTTTAATCTTGGCCTTTACAAATCATTTTAGTCTGTGGTACTAACTTTTTCATACACTTCCATAGAGAAAAACAAAAGCAGAGCCGAGTTAATTGATAATTACCGAGTATTAGCCGCGTCGGGGGCGCAAATTACTACTCCCTGGCCCAATCTATAGATGCTGGCATCAGAAAAACAAATTCACTGTTACAACAAATTTAAACCTTATCCCAACTACAAAAAGTCTAAATAGATTTCATTTTAATATGATTATTCAATTGTCAATTTGCGTTCTGGTTCTTTTTCTTTGTTCTAATTTTAAATTATTAATGGTAATAGATGGACTTCCAATGAAATATATTCATAGAACTATGTCACAATAAATCAATTTAAAAAGTTTCAAAATTAAAGTTCAATTTAAACCGTTAAAGCTTTATAAATAATAACATTACATTTAATTATAATGTAACATAATCTATACGTAGTATAATACATTGCATATACAGAGTGATTCAAGAGGAAGATCTAAAGAGGACCACAAGGGCGAAGCCGCGGGCGAAAAGTTAGTTCTATATATTAAGCAATGGATGAGCTCTTAAACTCCTTTGGTTGAAAAATTAAATAAATTCCGAAAGCAAAAAATTATTATTATTTTAAAATTTAAATAAAAATATATTCTTTTTTATATGTAACTATCAAATTATTTAATTAAAATTATAAAAATATTTATGAATGTTCCAAGGATTTTCATAAAATTTAGTATACAGTTCTCTGTGCTTTGGGGTGATAAATCGATCTAGCCAGGTTTCATTTATAAAAAAAATACCTAGCAAAGCTTGGTCATTCAGTTAAGTACCTAAATTACCAAGCTTTGTACGTAAAGTGCATGCGTCTAGGAAGAATAAAAACAAAAGAAAGTAATTTGTTTACGTAAAACAAGGTTTTATTACATTTTTCATCTAAAATTTCGAAGCAATCAGACGTGGAGAAATCAAGAATAATAAGAGTGGGAGGGGATGTACACAGTGCTCATATAAAATTTATATCAAATAACAACCAATTCCGTGCCCCACGTTATTAGGAAAAATATTTAATATAATCCCAAACGTTGGACACTCGCAAACAATAATGGACCATATACCGAGCAACAAAAGAATTATTTCACCAAATTACAGAGTTGCAGACAACAAAAATATTTCCATTTGACTACTCATCAACATTGCGCTTTATTGAAACGAAATAAAAAGAATAAAAAGGGAATCTCGAAATTGGTCTAAAGGTGAACTGTTACAGTGCGTGTCAAAAAAGTGACAACCAATTATTTAAACCTATTGTTCTGCAATATACGTGTATGCGTTATTATTATATATTTTATAAAAAAGGCTTCAAAAACATCTAAATAAAAATACTTTAAGGCAAGTAAAATAATTATCTTAAACTTTATAATAAAATTTATATCACTCTATTTACTGACTGGAATATATTGCGTCTGAAAAGGGTAATTTATCAAATTATGTGGAATATTTCCAGCAAATATCTTGGATATTCTATCGATATGTCTTAAGGCAGTGTAAGACATAATATATTGTTTTGTAATACATTAAAATAGCCATATTATCATCACCTTAAAATTACAAGCAATTATAGACGAATCTCTATATTATATTACCTCGAGTTGTGGTACCTTCGTTATTTCATAATACTCTTTATAATTCTGCTAAATTAATGGGATGTTGTGGAATATTTATTTAATTTTGAACTGAGCTTATATATCATTATATTTTACAGCAATATAATAGAAATTGTTCACAAAACTAAATGAAAAATATTAGGTAAGCGTTTTTAATTAGTGTTAAATTTAATTTTGTACTAAAATATACTTTATGTAAATTACATCACTTAAATTAAATAAAGATACATTTACAAATGAATGAGAAAGTAACTGGTAAAACTACACAAAAAACAAATCAAATATAAATTGTCATAAAAAACTCAAAGAACCAATTGTTATCGGCCAGCAGTGTAATCTGAAGGAAGCACGGATTGGCCCTAGGCAGAATTTTAATAAGATGTCACTGCCACAACAGGGGCTGAACGGGCCGTAATTTTATTACAACACAAAAAGCTTCAGCGTCTAACAATAACACGCAAAATAACGTATACTCCTAATTGGGTCTAATCGACCAGGCCCGTCTATAATACGTCAGGGCCCAAGGCATTTAGTTAATTTGACAGGTCGGTACCTTAATGAGTGTATTAATTTCACGTTACGAAATCGTTAGTTTTTTTTTTATAGATATCCTTTTGTAGTGTCGAAATGTGTGTTGCATTATTGTGGCCTTAATTGGATTTTTTAATAGTGCTGGTTGTTAGTTTTTATTTAAATGTGTGTACTGGATTATATGATAGAAGTTTTCGTGCATAATAAATACTTATATATAATTATTATATTCGAATAGCCTAACAATTAAGATGATTTACATCTTGATTCAAATAGATAATTTGATTCAAATATAATGAAAATTAAATATTTTTAAATAGTTACAATGAACAGATAAATATGAAGATAGTAAATAACTAACAATATATATATTAAGATGTTTTCTCATGACTTTGCCTGCGTAAATTACTATATCAGCAGCGTATGACGTAGCTTCCTGTAAGTAAAGGAATTTTTAAAATCGATCCAGTAGTTTCGGATCGATACGAACAAAAAAAAAATATTTCGTTTTTGTAATATGGGTTGATACATTAACTTTTAGCCACGCTAATATACCCTAAAAATTGAACAAAACTTAAAAATTATGGCTCAAAAAGTGTCAACCTTTGCTTAAATAGAACGCAACATAAAACTTATTTCATTAATGTATTTTCTGACTTACTTTTGCAGTTATGGATACGCTGTTAGAAACGCTTTCGTAATGAAAAAATGGGTTTTAATTAATAGTTAATTCATGCTGTAAATATTAAATTAATTTTAGCGCAATTCACTTATTTTGCCGAAGTTTGTTTCGCCAGTTCTTTTCAGAGAAGACCCCCAAATTTTGAGCTGGTGGTTATTTACGGAAGCCAGGGATAAATAAATGAAATAAGTCAAATTTAATAAATGTAAACGTTTCCATAAAATACAAACATTTGTATTGTGAATGTGTTCGACAGTATTGCTTTGAAGGTAGAAAAGATAATCGACACCTTGGTCTTATGTGAACTCGGAACCAGTAAAGGGTCCGAAACATCATAAAAAAAATACAAATATGTAAATACAAGACATCAGTATAAAGTATTATAATTATCTTTCTGTATATTCTATAGGAAATAAAATGAAATTTCGATAATAATTTAATCAGAAAAGAATTTAGTTTGCATTAGACGAATGATTAATTTCTGACAACCGCAATCTCGTGATTAATTCTGGTAACGGTTCTAAGCCAGATTATGTTCCCGAGAGAGAGGAGGCTCTCACTAACCAACGTTTCATTATCGAGCTTATGTTGGATGCCGAAAACAAAATGAGTTTTCATTGTGATTTTGTTACCAACTAGCTGTATTTCCGCAACTTTGGCCTCGTAAATTATATCCTATGTCACCCGCGTATGAAGTAGCTTCCCAAAATCAGTCTAGTAATTTACGAGTCGATGCCAGTACATAAACTAACAATAAGTTAAATCTTTCTTCTTCAGAGTTTTAGTAAAGTCTGGGCGACTCGGCTTATGCACTAGAAATATTTGAGGCATCCTCTCTGACCGCTGTTTATAGCCTAACTACAAACAGTTTCAAGTCTTTGGTTTAGACCCCTTTTTGAAAAAGTCATTATAACCACATGTAACTGATTTTCATCTGTTTACTTTACCACTCAGCACTCTGGTTCATACAAGACAACAGATATAATTATGATCTTATAAATTTCCTCTTTCAAATTAAGGGAAAGTCGGGGAACGCATATATTTCCAGTGAACTGTCGCTATTGAGTCAATTCCGTGTAGTTATCCTCTTTTCCCGCTAAAAAAGGCTACGCTTAAGACAGCGTACAAAAAGAAAAATATTTTTTCTTTTTTTAAATATAAAAATGTTTTGAAATTGAAATGAGTTTACATGCGTTAATCTAATAAACAATAATATATTTCAAAGTTTGAATACGATACGAGTAGCTTGATAGCGTAGTGGATAAGCATCGCGGCCCGCGATATTTGTTGTTAAGCAACTCGCACGGGTCGGTCACGGAATGGATGATCACAAAATATTATCACGTTAAGTCGTTGGTCTTAGCTGCATTTGTTGCCGTTAATTCCTTCCAATCCACTAGCGTGAAGGGCCATCCTCCTTTTGTATTCAAAAGGAAGGCCTGAGAATCTGCAGCGGGGACGTTAAAAGAGCTGATGATGATGAATACAACACACATAAACCTATGTTGCTAGTTTAACTCGTGATTTTGTTTTTGTAATAGCCTATTTGTTTTTTTTAATATCAATACGATCAATATCCGTACCATTTAAATCGATTTAAAAACATTAACTAGTGGATTGTTTTTGTAAGTTATAAAATTATATTATTTAGTTTCGGCTTGCCGATTATATTATATTATATTATATTATATTATATTATATTATATTATATTATATTATATTATATTATATTATATTATATTATATTATATTATATTATATTATATTATATTATATTATATTATATTATATTATATTATATTATATTATATTATATTATATTATATTATATTATATTATATTATATTATATTATATTATATTATTTAGTTTCGGCTTGCCGATTCTCGACTTTGTGTCGGTTGCATAAATATCCCGTCCTTCATCCCGTAAGAAAAAGGATATCTATGTTTCCCCGTCTCTATTTATGTCCGATGTGTCTGTAGTGAATGGGTTAGATGAATTTTGTGTGTCTGGTGTATGTGTGGTATCCGTAGTGGTTCTGGTGTAGCCTCTTCTATGTTTGCAGTATTGTTTAAAAACACCGTGTCTCCTAGTACCTTACTGAATATGGCGGTCGTGTGTATGGCTGCTTGTTTTTGTAAAATTGTAACGTCTATGTTGGCGTTCAATTGACTTAAATATCTTTGTAGGCTTTTACTAATTATACCTGTAGCTAGAAGTTTACTTAGACGGAGGAATATTTTTGGCATAGTCAAACATAGAAGATTTAAATAAAACCGTCTTCAAAAGGTAATTAAAAGATAATTTCATTGAAGCTCTATGACGTGATAGTACTGCCCTCGGCGATAAATTCGAAGATGGTTTTTATCATAATAGCATCTTAATGTCATACAATCTTAAATAAATAAAACTTCAACAAAGTCTAAACTGAATGGCTGTATTTCAACAATTTGGCGATCATTAGTATAGGTTTTCAAACAATAATAATTACACGTTTAGCGGGATATAGAACTGCAGTACAAAACACGTGGTTATGAGGTTAAAGGGAATGGTAAGCACCGAATCGCAGTCAGGAATAATTCTTGCCCCCAGCTGGCAGTTAGCACGCATCTAATACTTTGCGAGATTTTATTCACAGTATATGCGAGACAGCAGATAAATATAATACAAAAAATGACAATAAACTAAGAATATAAAAAAATAACACAAAAATAGATTTTATTACTAATTCTAAAATATTTATAGACATAACATAAATTAAAAAAAAAGACGTATTCCTATAAATTGTTTACTATATTTAAGATTTAAAAAAACTAGAAAATGGCCGACCTATTTTTTTTTTAGATTTTGGCATAATGTACAAATAATGTGATTTACAATATTGTTGTCTATTTGAAATTGACCGATACACAAACATGTAACACAATCAAAAATCTATTCTATAAAATCGTATTAAATACGCTGTTTGAAATATAGAGAAACTACTCGTAAAACAAACAAATGTTTAATTTAGCAAATATTCAAAGTAAAAATTACTGTCAGAATTCAATAGAGATAATTTTTTAATAAACAATTTAATAAATACTTTTTCAATACAGTTGCTCATAAAGCGCTATTTTTTTAATCCATTGTAAACACCGAAAGTGAGTGTTTAAACACGTGTTAAATAATAATGTACTGAAATCCTTTACTGCACACGTGCTTAAAAGTTTTTTTTTTAATTTTTTTGGCCGAGCTCCAAAGAAATTAAATAAAAATTGATGAAAATATGTCAAACTTTAGAGGCAAAAGTATTTCAAGGAGCCTAGAACGAATATTTTCAAATAAAAATGTATGACACGAAAACATGTTCAAATATCACGTTTAATTTTAACAAATTATTTTTACCTTTAATACATACTTAGTTTTATTAACCTATATATTTGTTTTATTTCCTCGCAAAAAGCATTGAAAAATGTTGTAAGAAATTTGAGCGTAATAGGTTTTTCGAATTCGTGCCAATTGAAAACAATTTGGCCCTTATTCGTAAAACTTTCCGCACTCGTATCTTAAATAACTATTTTCTTTGTTCCACTATTAAATTGCGCAAAGAAAACGACATAATCACTTCATAACAAAACTTCTCTCACTACAATTTACAAATAAACTTTAAAGTTAGAAAAGATTTACAGAAATTGGCAATAGCCATTACTTCAAATTTAATACTGCTACGCTTATTTACATCTTGAAAAAAAAACATTTTATCATATTAATCAAAAAATTATTTCCATTTTGACTGAAAAGTTCCAGGTTAATCAAAACATTCCTATTAAAAAACAAAAATTAATGTCAAAAAATAATAATACATAACAGTTAAAAATATATTCTTCGCTTTTTTATAATTTGTAATGAAATAATACGCATAGAATACAAGACATACATTCTATGAATTTCGCATATGCTTTCTGCTAACGCGGCTTTGGTGGAGAGGGGAGGGACAAAATGGATTCTCGCGACATTCGGCAGCCATTACGCCGACCCTCTGCCTCTAGCCCTCACCCTCACCAGGCGTGCTTACTAAAAATGCGTTCAATTTTATATGCGGGCTTATATATGTACCTACTCGTGTGTATACTGCTTTACAGGCTTCCTTACTCAAACAGAATAACAAGCCTGTCTTTATTTGAATTTAGAATAAAAAAGCAAACGCTTCTTTCATAGGGAAACGTTCATAGGATTTACCTTTGCATCACTGCGATGCAGTGCAAACTCTTTGATAAAAGAATAAACAAAACTATTTAAAAATACTAGGAAACTTTTTACGGTGACTCCTTTAATACTTTTCGATAAAGAATTTGAATTTAAAACGATACGCTTTCGAATTTCGAACACAGACAGACACGTCGTTCACAAATCACATGGCGGCACTTAATGCATTGGACTAAACTCTCACTGTCAAGGCAACTATTTTTATCTTTTAACCGGTCCCAGCATAATCAATTCCAGTTTTTGTGCGCATTACCTTCGCCAGGGACAAATTACGAACGACTCCTTATAAATATTCGGATGGTTAAATAAAGGGTAGTGGTTAACGCTCTCAAACTGTTCGATAATACAATTATAAAAATATATTTACTTTATATTCTGGACCAATGCAGGTTAATCTTGAATTTTTTACAATACGTAAAACTACCAAGCAGGTTCTAATTTAACAACAAAATATTTTTTAAGCACCCACGAACTATATCAAGGTATTTATAGAGAAAAAATATTATCACAAATTTATAGGCAATGATTCCCTTTTTAACTTATAAATATAAATTATATTATTTCTTCCTATAATGCATTTCAAACTGTATATAAATATAAGAAAAAAGAGTCGTAGATGCAAAAAAGAATAAGAGCCAACCAGTCACTAAAACAAAATAAGACTAATTAGATTGTTACATGAAATAATGCGTTAGAAACTATTTTCGATGAGTTCCTCGCAATTGCATAGCGAATCAAACATTTATCAATTTTCACTTTTAATTTCATAAAGTAATAAACGAGAAGACAGTATTAAAATTGAATTTTGTGGAAACTTTGTAATCACATTAGCCCAGTAGCGGCTTAATCAATTCAAGGCACAAGTAGCAAATGGCTTTATTCATTAATTAATTAATCAATATAAAAAGTGATGTCTGGTGTAGGCGTCTTTAAATAAAGTAAATAAGAGTTTGAGAACCAGTGTTGCGTATTTGAATTCAGATCGACTCCGAACTAAGGAGATCTGAATGAGCGAGTGTCAATGAAAACCTGTTCTCATATATAATATTGTGTTTTTTACAAAAACATCTTAAGGAAACGAACTACTTGTCGGTTCTCATCGGTCGCCTCATGGTCGGCGAATGTCTCGTTTTAACCCTTGACGTAACTTTTAAAATAAATTTAAGTATCGCTCACTCACGCTTATTAAACTCGTGGCAAATTTGTTGCTTCTTTTTGATCTCAGGATCTGGTTTATTTCTAGCAAATTTCAAATATTTATAACAAAATATGATACTGTACACACGGTAACATATTCACCACAAAAAGCCAAATTTCTGACGTCAATTATTTTTAAGTGTATTAGACTGTACATATAGTTTAATGTCACTCATGTACTCTAGAAAGATGAAATTTTGAATAAACTAACTCTATAAATTAATGAATATAAGTCAATAAAGAAATTACATACAATTTTTTGGTCATCGGGTTTGGACGATCAATTATAATTTTTTTACAAGGTGAGTACTTCGGTTTGGTTTTGGTAGTTAAATAATTCATAAGTAAAAAAAAATATTATATAGAACATCATCTACTGTTACTAATTGCAAAGCTAATTTTTTCTGTTAAGTTAGTTTAGTGTGATGTGCTATTTTAAATACAACCCATTAAAATCTAATAATACAAAGTATCGTTAGCTTTTATTTCTTATATGTCACTTACAGCTTATAAAACTACATGTGAACATCTGAACAAAACAAAAATTCAATCATTTGAAAACATCTGCCGCACAATTCAATTTAACGTATTTCCTAACTAATAACAGTGACTAACAAAAAACTTATTACCATCTGAACACAGCTACAGTTATAATTCCTCATTGTGTCGACCAAAAATAATTGTAGCGCCTCTCAAACAATCGAAAGAAAAAAGTGTGTTGCGTTTAAGAAAAAAAAAGTCGAATGCAAATTCCGTCAGTTCGAAGGCGAAGGGTTGAAACTGTAACCATGACGGAAATGAAAGTGTAATAATATATTTGTTTTGACATTTTTAATTTATATTTGCTTAGTATAAATAATGATATTAATCAATTACATAAAGTAATTTTTTTTTCACTTAGGTACCAACCAAAAACAATATTTTTGTTGAAAAATAATCAATTTTGATGTTTTATTTGTACTTAATAATTATAATTCATATAAATTAACATTTATATTAGTGATTTTGTTTTTTAAATCGGTCCACTGCTTTTTCATTGTTTTCAATTAAAACAAAAAATATATCTAATATTTTCTCTTTGTAATATTACAGGGAAGAATTTTGAATATTGAAGTTTTAGATTAATATAATTGTTTCTACATTTCGATATAGATATCTTCCAAAGAAACAAACTTTTATTTTAACAAGGATCGAAGTTCCTTAAACTTATTAATCATCAGGGTCCATTTCTTTATTTCAGTCACTAAATTACTTTTTTAGTTTATTATATAAGGAATCAGTATTAATTTTATCTTGCACACGCAATTTTATAAAATTAAAGCTTTATATATAATAGATAACAACACTAGCAATTACCCCCCAAATCTTGTACTTTCACCTCAACTAAAATACCATTAGACTTCATTTGCATATACATTCTATTATCTTTGACAATCTTCAGAAAAAGGGTGAAAGAATAGATACGAAAGACAACAAAAGCTTACCAACAAAAAGCACTTCCTTTCAAATTGATAAAGTTGAAAATTCCCTAACTGCGGTAGTTGAAAATGGAACTATCTCGTGTTGTGATTTAAATAACCTAGTAACTGATATCCCTGAGAGCGACATTCCATATTTAAATTGATAGAAAAAAACGGCATTCATAGACACTTTTGTTTTTTTATAACACGTTCAAAAAGTAGGACATGCATGTCATTATAAGTTGCCCTTTTAGTTTTTTTCGTCCTAAAACCGGCTATGAATAATACTAAATCATTAGTTCTATTTTTAAAATCGGAACGCAGCTGGCGTTGTTTTTTGCGAAATATATTTTTTAATACCTATTATGCAACTGAAAAGTTTGGTTATGTTATTTAAATATTTTATTATAGTTTTGACGGCAGAGTCAAAAGCTTTAATATGTTTAGTAGGTTTCTAACTATAAAGGTGCACAAACAAAACGTTGCCTTATGATTTCAGTAATAAAAAACAAAGATCAGTGTCAGAATATCAGTTATATTTTTAAATAATATAATATCTATTATATTTGATCAACTTTGGATTCACAATGCTATACTGAAAAATATTCTTAATGAAAAATTCTTAAAAAATTAACTTGGTCCCTGGGACTCTGCTATGAAACTCGAACCCATGACCTTTCGCAATCCGGGTGACTGCTCTAACCACTGTTTTACTTAGGACCTAATAGGACAGATTAATTTTTCAAGCATATGTTACGTTTTCGCTGCAACAGAGCATATTTTCATCAATGTTCAGAAAAATCCACCCAAACAGCCGAAAGAAATATTTAAACATTCGATATAGATGAAAAGTCGTTCTAATTATTATATTTCATCGATTTTGCATTCATAATGCTATACTGAAAAATGCTTAAAAATCCACTTTGTCTCTTGCACTCAGAGATTTTTCGTTTTTAAGATGCTGTTTGAATAATTTTAAACATATTAATTTAACCTTTATCCGCCTCCTTTATCCATAATATTGTACGAAAATTGACTATTAAAAATAAGTGACAGAAATTAACCCCCATTTCCCACAGACGCAAATAAATTAATTTTTAAGACATCTGCTATAAATTGCACAATATTATTATAGTCCCCATAATAAAATATGTGTCACACAACGATAACGTTAAATTTCGAAATGAATATCCCAAAACCTGTCTCAATTCGAGCTAAAGGTGTGAAATTTGCAAATTTTAAAAGAATTAATTATTCGAAAAAAGTCGTCGTTCAAAAAACGATTTTCGACTTACACCCTTTCTTCATAAAAAACACGTTCATAAAAATGACTTGTGTCGTTTCACCTACTGTAAGCAATATGCAAATGAATCAACCCATTTCTTGACTTGCCCTATAATTACGCTGTTTTGCATACTATTTAGTGAATAAATATTTATAAGGAAATGAAATTTAAGAAGTTGCTTTTTTATTAAACTAGCCTTTGATAAGTAACGTTGCTTGTTCAAATGTCTTGTTTTGCATTCCTAGTTGTCCCGGGAGGCAATATGCAAATTCTACTATTTCCTAAACTTTAGCTTATTAAGTTTCGTGTGAAGATACCTACCCCCCAAGTGTTATTCCCACGACCATTTAAGAATAAGTTAAAATTTCATACATTTATTTAAATTAAGGATTGTGATGTTATCATTTACTTCGCCAATTCTTTTGAGACATGGGTAGAAATTGTTATAAATTGTTATGTTATAAAATTTTCACGGTAATAACTTTTTTTTAAATATTTGAAACGTTTCATCCATTTTTAATCTCATTATAACTTGTGTTAGAAAGAAAAGAAATAATTTAATCAGTGATATAATACTTAAAAAGAAAAAAGCTAACTATCAAATTATTAGTAAAAAGAAATATGCTCTGGTGTCAGATGTTTCATACAGTCCAACGCAGGTCTTTTATGGCAATCTTAGGTTTCGAAGAGCATAAAGAAGGTTCAGACTGTTAATTGATAAAATTTTGAAATTTTTCATGTGTTCTGAAGACCAAAAATTCTTTATTTTTTATAATTATGAATTAGGTCTTTCACCTATACAAAAATGTTAATAGAAAAAAATCCTCGAAATTAATTTTTTATTTGACTTAAGTTACATTAGTTTGAGCTTTTAGAAAATTAGTAACTATATAACACAATTATTACCGTTAACTGTTGCAGCCCCAAGCCACACAATAGTTCAACATTAACTAATCGAAATATAATGAATCAATTGAAACCACTTGACTCGTGTTATCGATTGAATTGCACCCTCATCGATCGCATTATTCGATCGCATCGAATCGATTTGTCGAGGGCTAGTGTCCCCATTGTTAACAATACAAATGATTGTTAATATTTTGACACAGAATTGAATGTATTTTACATAGGGATACGGTGCGTGATATATTTGCGCGTATATATAGATAATCTTAAATTTATAAATAGCTTTAGGTTAATAGCAAATATCAAACCGTTCGACAATTTATCGATTAATTGAAACTCGGTTTCTATTTAATACCCGGTTTAAAACAATCTACTTTTATTGTTTGTTAGCATTGTATAGGTTCCGAAACTATCTACATTATGTAAAAGCGATTGAAATAGGCTATAATTAACGCAGGCGAAGTAGCGGGAAAACAGCGAATTCCATATATTTATCTGGCTTATTAACAACTTTTTTTTTCATATTTAAATGATTTCTTCTCGTTTATGCGTCAACTTATGCATGAAATTTGAGTTCAGCTATTTGAAATTCGAATCACATTTAAAGCTCTACAATTCTAAAAACAAATTCAAAGGAGGTGCATTCTTTAACTGTCAAAAATTCTTTCTTATTAGTTAAACAAGGGTTCAAAAAAGGAAGATGTCGTTACATTCAATTTATTGACTTAATGTCACGTAATGGCCTTTTAATGATTGCGTCCACGTAATAAAATGAGTTGAAAGAAAGCTAAGGTAAGGTGTTCTATTTTTTGTCCCTATAAAAGTCTTTTATTAATACAATCGCTTGTAAGAGAATTTTAAGGATATTATAGAAGCCAGAGACTTATTAAAAGAAGAAGCGTTGACAAATGTCTCTCTAATCTTTATTATTCCACTTACGCCGAGTAGCTTGCTTGTTGGTTTGATGGTTGTCAATAAAGTGGTCGACGATGCAGTAGTTACTAGGTTCAGTCTGCGATGCGAATGTTGAGCTTCTTTAGATAGATAGATAGATAGATAAATAAATTCTTTAGATAGATAAATTCTTTATTTGCATCATGCATACACAAAATTTTACGATTTGGATTTTACACAATATTAGAAGCAAAAACAGGACAATCAAACATTATGTGTACCGCAGCGATGCAAATGGGCGAAAACTCAGTGTGTATTTACTCAAAGAGCAAAGCAATTGCAAGTGGTCGCACTGTAAATATTAAAAAAATTCAAGAACTCACACAAAGAAATTGATAAAAAAAAAACTACAATACTAACAACAATCTTTCCTAATGGCCGATCATAAGATGCGTAGCCAAAAATTTTCTATCCTATTTCAGGCAGAATTTTGATTAAAGACTATACCCCTTATTTGATTAGATTTGATTACATCCTTAGGGAATGTCTGTGCTCCAGAACTGGGACATTAATAGGCTGATGGTGATGATTTCTACATAATATTTACATGTATTTTTTATAAGAATGAGTTTATTCTCTAGATAGTTATCTAGAGGTATTAATTGCTGATTTTGATTTTAAAGTGTTTGCTGATTTTGTATTGTGTTCTAACAGTGGATTTGGTGTTTTTAAATAGAAGCGTTCTGTGTTCTATTTCATTTCTAATTTTTAGTGTTATTCAATTAATGTTCAGCGCCACCCATTACACTATGTGAATATAATTACTCATTATTACTATGTGAATATAATTATCATTACTCATTTGAAGCCAAATAAAGGCACATGAAGAAATTCAACAAAATTATGTTTGACATTAAAAACAAAAATGAGTCACAAAATACAGAAGATGAGGCAATTGAGGATGAAAGTGAAGAATGAATTAGTTTTTTATTTTGTTTCATTTTTCTTTTATTTTGTGATCAACACGATAAACTATATGATTACATGCATACAGTACTGTTATGAAACAAGAATAAACAAACAAAAAAAAATGGCAAATTTAATTAAATAGTTTATTTACAATAAATAAAAAAGTGTGAAGTAGTGAGAGTGAGAGTGTCAGTGTAGGTGATCTGGTGAAGGGGCGTGGGTCAGCGGTGAAGTTCCATTCCGTCAGCGTAGAAATAGTCGTCGTCAACGTAAGGCTTCTGGTGATGGGTCGTGGGTCAACGGCGAAGTTCCGGAGCGCCTTCTCGACGTCGCGTCTCTCAATGTGTCGAGTAGATGGTTCTTTCGTAGCCCAGAACGGATCAGCAGCTCTGGCCTCCAGATGAAGACTCGTAGACAGCTTCAGGAGAAAATATTTCCGTCCAAACTTGAAGGTGGTGAAGGAGGTTTAGTAGAGTACTGTTAGTATTTACTTATTGATGTTTAATTACAGTCAAAATGGTGTCAAGGGACTTTGAGACCGTAACTTTGAAGAGTTCCCGGGGCAGTCGGCCCCGGGAACGGGAAATAGGCCTTTTAAGAACGTTGAAGTGATGAAGAACTATTCAGGCGAGGCTTTATATACCTGAAGACGAACTCAAATTTGGAAGTAAATGATTTCAAATTAGAAGCCTAAAAATTCAAAAACTACGGAGTTTCAATAACTAATTCATGAAGAGTATCAAATATAACCATAGCAACGAAGAAAAACTTTCATGTCAATTCTGTCAAAACAATTAAAATTAGCGATAAATTGTTTAATATTATATAAATAAGTTTAACATAATAGAATTCGTAAAATGTAAAACGAAAAACTATGAAAGCTACAGGTAAGGGTTTACATTAATATAGGTAGGCAAAAACATAGGATGAAAGTTCGTAAAGGTTTGGATAAGTTTGTATTACAGAATTTTAATGGTTCCATGTGTAAAACTGAAGGTCCACAGTTATAGAATGGAAAAAGTAAAGAATATAAATGGAAAACACTAAAAAGGTTATCGATATGAGCAAAATTAGTGATATGAATCTAAGGAATGAAAACGATATGAAAGGTTAGTTACGACAGTATGAATGGCCTTTTTACTTGACCTACTGTTTTTCCTATTTTATGGTGAGCTGTTATTTTCTAATTTTTTACGGATGGCAATACTGGTCGTTATCCAGGGAAGGTTTAAACAGAGAGAGGTGATACGAAGTATACCGGATCATCAATTAGTTTTATCAACATGAAAATTCACTTTCGTACATCTTTAAATTTATTTAATTAATTTCTCCGTAGTTCAGACGTCTTTTTCAGAGGTTGAAGAAAATAGGTTTGATTCTCGATCTATAGGGAAATTCTGTATACGAAGCGTAACTGTGGAAAGTCAATCACGGCTCAATTTCTATCGTTCTTGTAACTGATCGTAAAATTTTAAATATATCTGTAACCATTGATTTATGTTATAGACTGATAATAAAGACTATAATGACAAAATTCATGTAGTCGAGACTCTCTCGAGATGCAATTATTACGTAAACATCAGCAGAATACCCTAGCAGGTGAATACTATGATAATAATGACAATTTATAAAGCGTTTTTAGTCATACCTACTTCCTTAAGATTTCCATTACACAAGGACCTTAGCTGCTTACAATTTGAAAAAGTTACATTGTGTTGTTGTATTGTAATAGGGGTTAAAATATGAAATTGCCGATTTGTACTGAAAATCAAAATTGTATATTTTTAAATTTTTAACAAATTTATTTTATAGAAATTAGTTACCATTGTTATCTATACATTGCTGCCATCTTATAGGAAGGTCATTTATGCCTTTGCGATAGAACACTGAGGATCTAGACAGCTCAAACTGTGTGAAAACTTTTTTTACTTCCTCCTGGGAAGAAAACTTCTTGTCACGTAGATATATTTGTCCAAATCACGAAAAAAATGTGGGTGAATACTAAGAATGACGAATGGTTTCTAATAGCAGTTCCTGAAGGGTCAAAACGATTTCTCGTGCTGTATGAGGTCTCGTTGTCATGGAGCAATAATGGTGAAGATCGATTCATGAGTCGGTTCATGAATGAGTTCATGAGACTATTTTACTGCTGGTTTTGCCAACATTGTTCGGAGTTCGGCACAATAGACATCTGCCGTTATAGCTTGACCAGATTGGAGAAAACTATAGTGAATAACACCATGCCGAAACCACCAAACAGTTACTATTACCTTTTTGTTAGTAATTTTTGCTTTGGGACACTGTTGTGGCGTTTGACCTGGGGTCAGCCATTGCATTTTTCTTTAGATAAAGAATCCACTTTTAATCACATGTCACAATTCGATCCAATATTCTTTCATTTCTATACCGATTCAACAAGGCAACACAAGTTTCAAGACGCGTTTCTTTGTGCAGATCAGTCAATCATGAGGCAACCATTTTTTATTTTATTGATTTGACGCAAATGAGTCAATATTATGGGTAAGGTAACATTAAACTATGCCGCTAATTTCTGGGTAGTTTGACTACGATCTGCTTCCACCATCTCTCTTAATTCATCGTTATTCACCTGTGTAGGCGGTCTTCCTCGTGGCTCGTTCCGCGTCAGAACTCGAATTTAAAGATCACTCGAATTTTCGCAGTAACCATCTTTCTTGTCTAAGTTGAATAAAAAAAGAACACCAAGAGCCAAAACCTTGAAGTTCTAATGATGTAGAATAGGGACGACGTCTGAGTAAAAAAAAGGAAATTCTATTTAGTACGTCAGTCAGATAATTCAATTTATCAAGAAATAACTTAGATAATAGACATTAAATTTGAGGGACGGGGGCTCAGTACGTCATAGGTTTATAGATATGTAGTTTGTAGCAAAAAATACGTGTTTAATATTCTTCAATAATATACCTGACGGATACACAAACAAAAATTAGTCGTCATCCCTATTGATAAATGACATTAGTTGTAAGTCTTCGATTGAATAACCTTGACATTCATCTTAATCTCTATTTATTTTGATTCATGACATTATATTTTAATTTTAATTAATTAAAATAATTAACTGAATGTCAACCTGTACATGTCAAAAATTAAACTTAAAATTATACTCGCTCATCTCATAGGTTAAAGAAAAATTAGTAGAAAATGTTTTGTCTGAATTCTCTGAATTGCCACACTCTTTAATAAAAAATAAAATAATAAAAAAACAGCAAAATATTAATGGCCTTAGACAAATATGACAAATGACCAGCATCAAAAGAGTCTTTAACACAGAGGTCCAATAGTTTAATTTTAAAATCGAGCGCCGTCCCTTCCAATTAAACATTTAAAAGATATTCACGAACTTAACGCTACAACTATTTGACTTTTTATATAATCGTGACATTTTATTGAAAGATAGTTAATGCGTGATATCTCTAAGTTAACGTTAATTGGAATTGTCTAAGACAAACGTTACTTGTAAATATTACTTTAAGTTTCAGTTAGCAAGTTTATGTTTCTTGATCATTAAAATTATCTTTGATTCCAAAAGTTATTGAGAATTAAAACCTTATTGCAATCCAAAAACCGCTATTGAAATCTCTAATCTCTATACTCTATAGATTTGCCATTGTACTATCTACTTGTAGTCCAATATATTTTGTGTTTCACTAACATTAACCAACCGTTATAGGAAGTTTCTTAAATTTGTTAGTTACTTTCTATTCATTAATTAAATAGAGTTTTATATTTCAAAAAACGATTTTAGTTATTTGAAAAAAATATTATAAATGTGATTGGAACTCGTTCCTGTTTGCTATTTATGTTATTTTTTAAGGTTTACAAATCTCATTATTTTTTTGTTTCTTTATGGAACTAGTAGTTTGGAACTATATCTACCTTGAAAGTGTTTTTGCCTTTTCAAAATCAATAAAAATCGGTCTAAATTTGATAATCGTTAATATTATACACACAAAAAAATGTACCTAAGTAATTGAAGGCCACATTTTTGAAGTTAGATAAAGATTTATTCATATCTAATAGGGATAAACGTTACTTAAGTTAGATTACACTTACATCGGTGCGTTATTCTAAAAAGACTTCAAGTTCACCGACATTTTTAAGTACTTAAACAAAAATTATCAAAACTTATTATAATTATAAAATGAATATATTCTCTTCATTTATTATTTGTGGAGTGAGCAGAGAATAAAAGCAATATAAAACATACATAAATATACGTAGGTATAAACGTCATTTTATTAAAATGTTTGTCATTTATTGCCTTTAAAATGGTGTCCGGTAACAAAACTGAATGCCTAATAAATAATAATACATCGTGTACAACAGTATCTGTAGTAACTTTATATATTTATATTTTTTCTCTTTATTTTGGCATAAACAGTCATTAAGGAAAAGAGTGCTTAAATATAGATAGTGCTTATGTTATAGACAATACAGTGCCGAAAACGATATATAATAATAATTTATGTTGATAATTTTTAACTGTACCCTGCAAAATAATACTTAAAAATATTTGGAAAACATTTTAAATGTGATTAATAAGGAACTATAAAATAATATTATAAAGTGATGGCTGTTTTAACATAGATAGTTTTTAAAGACTACGTAAAATTAGAGAATTCTGGTCTCAAATATATGTGTATATATTATGTGCATTAAATATAATAATTGAGTGAAATTTAATTTTCAATATATACCCATTATTTTATTACAGTACAATACGGTATAGATTTTGGAAAGCAATTTATAACCAAAAATTAAAAAAAAGCAGTTTTTGAGCAAAATGCAAAAAAATAAAAAAGTTTTTATACACTTTGGAATTCTCGACAAATATCGTACCTGAGCCTGTTTTATAAAAATAGCAACTACAACTAATTTAATTTTTTTGATATGTGGTATCAAAACTGACATTGCCTAATTGTATTAATTTGACAAACAAAAATTCATAATAAAACTATTATAATTGAATAACCATTTTCATAGAACAAGAAATAACAAAAGAAAAAAATCTGCCTCTCCCAAAAGACCCAAATATGTCCTAATTATAAGCACCCAAATCTTCAGAAGGAATTGCTCTTTGTGAACCAACCAACCATGTGAACATCTTAGGACACACACCCTCGCTCGAAACGTGTCTCAAAATAATAAAAAGACTGGCAAGAATTAATGCGAAACCCACACAATTATTAGACGTGGAGAAACGGCACAAAGAAAAACTGAAAAAAATGAGCTTTGTTATCGAAATTGGAAAACGAATATATCCGTAGCGTAGGTACCTAAAAGAAATTCGGCTCTTACTGGGGTGCAGTTTTTTTTAATTCGAACGCGTATACAAAAAACACCCCTCGGCATATGAAACATTACCCCACAATACGTCCAATCGAGCTCAGTCGCATCTACACTCTCATTTTTATAAACAGATTTTTTTCTTTGCGACTGACAGGGACAGGGGATAACACTGTCGCTTTAAAGCCAGCTTTACGGTTATGCGAAAAAGAGATAGATGTAAAGAAAAAGTTCCAACTCCGGATAAAGAAAGCCCAGGTATGGATAAGGGTGTGGAGGGAAGAAAAAAGGGATACGGCGTGGGGTGGTCGCCACCCTGTAGAGGGGTGATATCCGACGAGGTTCTCGCCTACACCGCTAGATGGGGTGAAAGAAAGTTTTTTTCTTATTGAATTTTGGCAGCGGAGTTTTTGGCATAATGATGATGGATTGTACAGTGGCTTCTCCTGATAAGTTTTTGGGGAAATTCCCGCCGCGTGTAATGTGTTTTTGGAGTTTTAAATTAGGTATGGAGTATGCCGCGATGTCAATTTCATTAGACACGCTTCAGCGGCAATTTTCGTTATTAAGTTTACGTTATATTCATAAATATCCATTCGACGTGGTTGTAATAACTCTCTGCGTCAATTTATTACCGAAAATAATATTATTGTAACAATATAAAATTTAAAAGTTTGTAATAATAAATTTGTAATTGGACATTTTGTATTATAAGAGTTCTTTGAATCAAATTTCTTATAAGATAAGACAATCTTATAAGAGTAATCCGATGTCCTAAATGGTTTTGAATTTTTCCAATTTCGTTTTTTATTTACCTCTAAAAGTAAATAACAATGTTCAAATAAAAAAAATTGTTTATTATTTAATGATATTCAATGTAATTAGGTATATTTTAGGATAAATTAATCATTTTGAAGTAAATACTATTGTTTCGATTAGGCCGATAATATATCACAAACCTGATATTAATTTTATATAATTAAATTTTCAGAGAGTTGAAATAAATCAATTTCATAAAATAATATTCTAGAGAACATACTTACAATGACTGATTGATCATTTTTACTTATAAGTAAAATTTTATAAGAAGAGCTATTAGAATAAAACTGCTATCATTGGGATAAGAAGACTTAGTATTCTCAGTATCAATGTTTAAAAATAATCTATTATAATAAACGAACATCAAAAGTTTAACTTTTTGCAACACTCTTTAATTACTGCGTTGGCAACACTTTTGAGTACCGAAAGGTTACTTGCGAAAAATCATTTTAATTAACATAGTTGCATATTCAAAATCTCCGTCTGCATTTTTATACTCATGCCTACGCTAATGAGGGGCTGATACTCATACTTGTTTCAACGAACCATAAAGGAAAATATTTGAATATTTTGACAAATTGTTTTTTTGACAAGTAAATCTAGACTAACAGAGAGAGTTATGATGGCATCTAGTTCACTTAGCGAAGCGTAGTTAGTACAAGCTACTTTTGCAAGACCTTTTCATGGGATGAGTGACCAAAAAATATTTTGACGTCTATATTTTAGAAGGCACCTTAAGCTGTTGGTCGTGGCTATATCTAAAATCCTTATTAACACCTTAGCATAACTATATTTTTACTTTGCTAAGTTAGCTGCAGATCTTATAGCAGTCTAAAAAGTTAATTATATGGTACATTGTAAAAATTCTAACCAGAAATCCATTATAAAAATATATTTCAAATAAGATTAGATTCTACAACTTCCATGCGAGTTTAAAAAAAATAGGAACAGTAAAGACTGACCAAAATCATTCTTCAATAGTAAATTTCAATAAATTTTAATTTTCGTTATGTAGTCGTCAAGATGCTTATGTGAAGTAGTAGTATGCATATCTTCATTTGTAACAACCGAAGGAACTAAGCCACGCTACAAACATAAAAATATTTACTATGTGAAAAATTACAGTTGTATGTATTTGAGTATGAGTTATACTGACGCTAATTCATATTTTATTTCTATTTCAACGCACGCACCAATAAGATTCCTTTCAAAATGGAGATCTAATATTTTTTCCATTGGCAAACAACTCGACCTTTTACAAATATCCAATTCGGGCTCCGTATAAGCAATAAATAAGTGGAAAAGGCTTTCCAGACGCAGGCTGGCGGGAGAGACGAAAAAAATAGCGAAAAAAAGTAAAAAAGGCAACGGGATCGAAGTCTTTCGTCCGTCGGATCCAATAATCCGGCCGTCTGTCCGCCGCCTAATGTGATCGTTGCCTAATGAAAAACGCTAGGGCTCGAACCGTAGTATTGACGTAAACTTTTTGTTTTTTTTTGCTATGTAACATTTCAATTTTCGTAAAAAAGAAGAGGACTACGACTGTAACTTACTTATTACTTAAAATAAGTAAAACAATTATTAATGACAGAAATAATGTTTGAACGATATAAAAAGTAATCTTCGTAAGCTATTTATTGCACATGGACTTTGAATAAACATAAAATATGAAAATGTAAACTCTTAATAAGTAAATTACCAAATTATGATATTCATAATAAAAAACTAAAACGCCTCCCGCTGCCTGTAATCTATGATCTTTTAAAAAAACACAACGGATTTTATTGAGGTTTTAATTCAAAAGGAAGATTAATATATTATACAGAATCACGTGGGCGAAGCTGTTGGCCGAAAGCTATTTTATAATATCACTTAGCTGTACTTAGAACTACTAATTAATTTATGTAATAGTATAGCATCAACTCGTGTCTTTACTAGGTACGGTAACGGACTAAAACAGGTATGGGCAACCTTGGACATGTTGTGGGCCAAACTTTAGTGTGCAAATAAGTACGCGGGTTGCGTTTAAAAGTAGTACATTTTAAAGTAGTGTTGTAGTGCTCATAATTCTTTGCCATAGATATCAGACATAAAATAATACGACAATATTATTGTAAATTAGGTTTTTCAAAATGTCTCTCAGTCTGTAGAGGATTTTCAAAACAGCCGGCCCGTGGGCCGGCTGTTGCCCACCGTGGGACTAATCAATAAGATTATGTTAAAAATCAGATGAGATATAAAACTAATTTGTATAATAACAGATCAATTCCAATAGGAATTTACTGTTCACATAATCTCTACTATAAATACGGCGCAAGCCTTCACGAATGTTAAAAAAGAAATCGTGAAATGGGTTTACGTTGGTAACGAAATCAACATAAATTCAAAAGAAAATAAAATAAACTGAACACGTAGGTATTTTTTTTCCTTAAATTTTAGTTTATTCCTACTTTTATTGTAATCAAAACACAATTTTATAAAGATTTTACAAATGATTATAAAAAAATAAGTACTACTTACCTATTTTAAAGAAGTTTTAGAGCTTTAGCTATTAGCCAGTATCGCCAATAAAAACATACCAAATTGTATAATTAATTTATAACTTATAATATCTTGTATTATAGATACGTCATTTTCAGGTATTTTGTAGATAACGATGCTGGTTGTATGTACAATTATTACCTCTAGCTGTACAAATAAATATAATTTACATTGAACAATTGTTTATTGACCTAAATAAATTAGAACAATAAACAATTGAATTTTTAGGTCAATAACAAATTAATTAAAAATAAACTCCTCTCTCTTGGCTACGAGAGTTCCAAAAACACATGCTTAGAGTGGCTGTTACATATTAGCGTAACATCATTACGTCAATATTGTATACAGCTACGATGCCAATATAATCGCCATACCGATGTAACGGTGTGCCGTACCACCGTTTATTTCGTCCTAGGTTTCCGCATGCAAACTTTTTGTCTTTGATCTCCAATATCATTTCTTTTTATTATTCAGCTTTCGTAATTTGAAATTGTGACTAATCCAATATGCTCTTTATGAATTTCAGTTCGTAATCATCTGGTGTGAACATGATATTGTTATCATATAAATTTAAATATTAAGTTAATCTAAAGTATATCTTCGTCAAATCGTCCAAGTTTATATATAACAGGAAACCCAAAAAAGGGCATGTATTTATTCTATTTAATAATTGTAATTATATATTTAAGTAATCATACGAACTGTTTTTATATTCATTTCTGTGTTTGTTACAGTTTTTCTTTACGCTTTTCTTATTACCGTATAATCAAATCAAGTGCTCAAGCTTAGTCAGCCTTTCATTCATTCGCCCAAGCATCGAGCCCGTCTTACCTATCTGCTTAGCAGCCACTCTGAATGCTAGTTTTGACATCTCACAGTAGTACAGTATGGTCGCATTATGGTAGCGCCATAGCATCTACTCTACATACCTATAAAACTCTACAAAATACTTTCAACTAAAATCGATTGTGGAAAATCATAATTTGCGGAACTTTGACATGCTACTGTTTGTGTAATACTACAGATGAATAACATTTGAAATAATATAAGGAAATTGTTGGGAAAGATATATTTCTTCTGTGTTAGTACCAGGCTGATTACTACCTGTTCTATTAAGCATGCGAGGCGAAACTCCATCGCATCCGAAACCTTGTATTATGGTCATTATAGAAATCTAAAACAGATGGTAATGCATTCTCTGAAGTTCCAAAATAATTTTCCCCTTCGTGGTATAACGTTACCTAGCTATCAAATGCTATAATCTAATATGAATAACATTTATATAAAATATATAAATATAACCCTAATGGTTCTTATTCTTTTAATTGCAATTAGTATTACATTCTTCTTCCAAACTTTGTGGTCGCAATTCACATTTATTATTTTCCTTCGCATATCATCTTTCACATAGCCTATCCATCTTTTCGATCTAAAAATATGTATATGAAGAAACTACAACAACCTTGAACTTTCACTAACTCCTTAATCTCTTGGCCTCCGAAGCCATTGGCACATCTTTTATTTCGATTCCATTACCGTACTCTTGAGAGAATCTATTCATTCATCCAATTGATGCAGCTGTCTCGCTCACACCTTACATAATACTACTGCAAAATGTTCCATCTCACTCCAGCGAAGAATTCAAGAAGTAGTGACGTCATAACGAGGACGTCTCTCCGATTCACTCATTAAATAAACAAGGAACGGTGTATGCATTAGTCCAGCGGGACTCTGATAAAATATTAAGTATTAATAAATGAATCAACTTTTAAACGATTTCTTGGTGTTAAGCATATGCGCGAAAATAAATCTGCTATGTGATTATTCATTAGAAGAAGAATTACATAAGATTTGACAATCCGAAAATTCTTGTGACTGAACAAAGATTCATTCCTAGAATGATACACGAGGCTATAGATAATTATAATTAAAAAAAAAAACTGAATTTTAATAAAGTCGAACGTTTCAAATTTTCAATACTAGATCCCAAGCCGGTGGTTTCAATATACCACCGGCTTGGGATCTAGTAATTATTCCAATAAAATCTCATACCAAATCACATATTGTACAATTAAAAGATACAGTTAGTTCATTCTGTAAATATTAAATCGAACGGAGCAATTCACTTTTCTTGTCGGAGTTTGTTTCGCTAGTTCTACTCAGACAATAGGCTAAAATTTGGAACGGGTAATAAATTACGGTAGCAAGGGGTAAATAAATAAGTCAAATTTATTTTTTGAATAATTTAATTTAATAAATGTACGCATTTCCATAAAATATATATTTTTTATATTGTAGATGTATCCAATAGTATTGTTTTCAAGGAAGTTATACTCAAATTAATTAAAAAGACAATAATACCTTAGTCTTATGTGAACACGGAACCTGTAAAGAATCGGAAACGTCAATAAAAGAAAAATACAAACGCAATGAAATAGTTGAAAAGTTGTTTCATTTATTGATAGTAAAATGATAAGATATCAATATATTTAGTATTTTATTATTTCGTTTGTTAGAAACATAATGTTATATTAAGATTAAATCATAAATAGAGAGGTTTGCTCATGTTTTGAAATTAAGAATAAAACCTCACATTAGTGTTGACACTGTATTATTGTGTTTTATTCTGTATTATAAGATTTTTTTTGAGAATCGTATTAAAAATATCTTATATTTTTTGTGTTATAGAACTATCTTAAAATTTTATTTAAAGATGTGATGACTGTGATGATGATTAAAGATGTGCATAATTTAATGCCTTTAAACATATTTTATGAATAAATACTGCAGCTAACAATGAATACAACAATATTATTAAAAAACGTAAATACGTTATAAACTAAAAATAAATACGTAATGTTTTTATTAAATAAAATAAAATCATCAGTCCTGTCGGTGTAACGCACACGGCTGGTTCGTTTTAATTCGTACCCCGACCCCGGCTGCTCTTCATTATCTTATTACTTAGCTAACTTTGTGTACTGGGACTGTTGTTCTTGGCACTTGTAGACCCAGAAAATAATCTCTAATATTTCAAACTCTAACTATTTTTTGTTTGAATTATATGTATTATCGAGATTAAATTGCACATTACTGTTTGCAATAATGATAGTCGTTTTTTCTTCATATATTGCGTAAAACATATATAAATTTCTTTTTTTGGCACTTTTCAGTACACTACAAACCTTCAATCCAAATATTAGTCCATCAAATCACTTGTATCGCTTTGTGAAGAATTTCAAACAACCAGTTGAAAAAGAAATATGGATATAAGATGGAGAGGAAAAAATTTAGAGACACTGAAAAAAATGTTTGTGTATTATAGATACAGATCACCTTTTATTACAAATGTAAAAGATATTGTACAAAAGCATAATTTGAATTACCTCTCATTGTATGCCGAGCTGCATCATTGACTTAATCGCTAGGATCCTTATTTCAAACTTAGCGAATTCTATCATCACTACTATTTAATATTTAAATATTTTTGCCACTATACTGATATCTTTCTGTTATTTTGTTCTCTGTAATTCATTTAAATTAATTGCTCAAATACCAAGAGCGCACGATCCTAGTAGAGATCTTAAGACGGTGCGGCACAGAGTTGTTTTAAGTGTACTCACTAATGGTGTCGCCTTCACCTTGACCAGGCCTGAACTTTCACCCCAGTTATGCTGGCCTGGTATTTTGGAATTGGGGCAATATGAATGGGTAAGTTTTGAGACAATGTTTCCTTACTTTTGTTAGAAAAGACATATTCGATACTTTATTGTGAACATTTAAAGAGATAATCAAGTCCTTATGTTATAATATGATCTGTAATTGAATTACATTAAAATCAATTTCTCGGGATAAGGACTAACACCACGCCATCGAGACATCGTTTTTTGATTGTCACAAATGATTTTAACAGGTAAAACAGAATAAATGATACTATTGATATTGTTTTTCACATACTTTCTTCATAGATTATTTACAAACGAATCATGATAATATCCTAGTACATAAAATTAACAACTAAATTAAAACCATAGATACCGGTGCCGATCTTTTTTGACCAGAATAAAATAAATAATTCATACAATTTTACTTCTCAAAAAAAATAAAAGTTTCTTTTTTCATTTATTCATCAATTAACAGTAAAAAAATTATATACTGTTGTATTGTTTCAAAATAATTAAATTAGAAAAAACTGGAGAAATGTCACAGAACTGCACCCGCCGACGGGCGGCAAGATCAAAGCGGCCGCCGTCGGCTTGCTCTCTTTGAAATCGCCGATGAAACTTAGACTACGTTTTCGAAATAGCGTTGATTAAACTTTAAGTCTTGTTTTGTGATTAAAAATATAAATTACTTGACAATTAGTATAAACAAAAATACATTTCATCTTTTAATGGTTATTTACAATATAAAGATAGAGTGAGGAAGCCATTATTCAATCATCTTGACAATCTCGAATTTTTAATTTTCACTAATTTATTTTCAGATCACATTATATAAAAAATGTTATTAATTATTTGTTGTCTAAGGGCCACAAATACCGCGAGAAACTAGTAACCACTAATTTCGGCTACAAAGCTTAACCTGTACATTTTTTTATCCTTTCCTGTTAATTTTTATTGATATCAGTACCTAGTTACTATATAAAACATAGCAGACTTACCACTAGATGCATCATGCAGTATATATAAAAAATCGAATATTAACCACAACACTTAAGTTTTCAAGCGAACAAAGTCTGAAGTAAAACTTCTTGATAAAAACCTACCTTTAGATATAGCATTATTCCTTTGCAAAGGAAAAATCCTCCCCGGATTAAAAAGGGACGCATTCGTGTGTGAACGCTACTGTATCTCTTTTCTGGAACAAAGGATGAGGAAAACATTATATTAATCTCTCAATCCAGTCAAAGCTATTGTACAGCACTGAGCTATAAAATAAAATATGGAATATGTATAGTGGTTTTAGTAACCGGTATGATTTTATAACATCCCATTATGTTAAAAAAAAAATTGTATAGCTCAGTTCAGTGCTGTACAATAGCTTTGACTGGATTGAGATCGGACGAAAATGAGTACATTATAGGTATGTCTCAATAATAAGTTTCATTTTCAAAATATGTAAATGACAAATTCATTGTTGAATTATAAAATCAACTTATATTAATTGAAATTAGTGAATCATCAATTTTAGTTTCTGTATGGAAATGCATATTATTAACATTAGGTGAATTGCTATTACACTTACTTATAGGAGGACTATACACAATATATTGTATTATTATTGCGTGTTAATGTAAAACTATCGATTTTGAGATAAAGTCAAAGTCAAAAAATCTTTATTCAAATTAAATTATTAAAAATATGTACTTTTGATTCATCCACCATTTTTTAGCCTACCACCGGTTTAAAGAACTATACGTGATATTCGACTACTAACAAAAACACTCTCTATAGTGTGTTGTTAGTAGTCGTTTGTACAGTGTGCACATTAATTCATTAATTAATTGAGAAGATCATGAAAAAGTTTATCCAAGTAAGATTTTTGTAATAAGAATACTAATGAAATAATTGATCCATGTATAAATTATTAAATATGTATATTATGGTAGTTTTGTAAATCATCATACATACATATTTTATTAAATTCATAATAATAAAATATTAATAATTGTGATTATTTAAAACCACTATCCAATATTTACACACCTAGAGCGAGAGTTACTTGTGCATGCTTTTATTGTATACGTTACCACTATTCGTAAAAGAAAAATTTATGATGTCAATTTATTTATAGGTAAAAAAGCTGCCTATTAGGATGCTTTGAGTACCTGTTATTGACGTAGATAAGTGCTTTAAGTGTTTTCATAAATTAAACAAAATTACCTACTATAGACATTATTTAAAAATCTACTAAAACTACTAAAAGAAATGTTACATTTTAACCATTCTAAAATTTTTGAATGCATTTCAAGAATGAATAAGCATGTGTCTGGTCATTTATTATGATACGTGACCTCCAAAATGTAAAATATTAAAAAATCGCTTACCTCCTAGTTTTATCTTGGCTTAGCTTGCAATATACTAATCGCTTATGGGTAACGTCTGTTTATGCATAGAGATATATCTGTTAATAATACTCCGCTTTCTTATATCGGCATTGAAATGTTTTCAACTTTGAATAAGCCTTATGCGTCCAATTTAGTACACTCATGCGCCTTCCGATAACATTCCGAACAGAAGATATTTGTGGAAGCTTTCAGATGTAAAATTAAATATGTAACAGACCTTATGATTTTATCCAAGCTTTGAACATATAATTACTGCACTAATCAATAATGATAGTAGTGTATTTCATCTAAATATATCCATTTAATTAAGATGTGTAAATAATACAACTTATAATTTATTAAAGTGGTATTTTTTTTATAACGTAGATATTTTAATAAAAGAAGTCCTACTTCTTATTCAAACTTTAAGAAACGTATTATGACAGATAACGCACAGATTGAAACAACGACTCGTAGAGACTTGAAATTTGGAAGGTACAATCATCTTATAAGGTTTTTTGGTAATTTAACCCCAAAGAGGGTCAAAAAGGGTGAACACTTTTGTATGAAACTTCTTTATTTTTGGACCTATATCTATGAAAATTGGTATTTAGGTAGTTTAAGACCCTATTATATATCAACTATCATTTAAGCCTTGCAAAAATATTCTCATACCTATTTAAAAAAAATGTATACAACATGTATAGGTATTACAGCAACAGCTATACAGATAAAGAAAATAAAATAAATAAAGATTTTTGTTGTGATATCTTCAAACTTATTATTATTTATCAATGTAATTTTATTAATATGGTGGATATTTTTCTATTAATAAAATTAATACTTGTGTTATACATGCGAAAGTAAGTCTGTATATGTCTGTTACGGTCTCACGCCTAAACCTCTAAAGCAAAGTGAACGAAACGGAATTGACTTGAGATAGGATCTATGTTACTTTATATTGTGATAAAAGAATTGATAGTATATATATATATATATATATATA
Source organism: Diatraea saccharalis (assembly GCA_918026875.4). Taxonomy (NCBI): domain Eukaryota; kingdom Metazoa; phylum Arthropoda; class Insecta; order Lepidoptera; family Crambidae; genus Diatraea; species Diatraea saccharalis. Next base: position 13,724,145 of record OU893337.1, read on the forward strand.
TATATATATATATATATATATATATATTATATGTATATTAAATAGCGTATTAAAGTTTCTATGGAAGTTCGCCATTGTTCGCCAAGTATCAGGTGTTTTACACGATTGTTGTAGCGTTTTTGAATATGCTGCCAAAAGTATAAATAAGGTATTAGATATAATAATAGGTTCTCGTTGGCTAATTATTATTAAGAGAGATAATGTAAATAAGTATATATCCGTAATATTACTCGCCAGATCAACTTTTCAAGAAATCATTCTTATAATATTTCAATTTTGCATTTACAATGCTCTACTTGAAAAATTTCTTATTGCCCCGCAACAAAAATATAATAAACACAAGTATAACCTTAAGACGTGATCTGTCGCCACGATTATTAAATCATCCAATCTTATAACTACATCTCTCATCGATATAACACTTTAAACAAATGCGCACTCATAAATTCTGCCACAGAACTCCACAGCAATATATAACAGAAAAATAGATACAATTAGTCATTTTTAAGCAAAATATACTAGGTGGATTGAAAAGTTCGCGGCCTAACTCATAAATATTTAAACTATTTTAATGAAACTGACCTCATTCGATTAGTTTACTCTCTGGTTGTCAAATTGTAAAATTCTATCGCAATAGCATTAACTGTATTTAAATTAAACTGAATTTTGCGAGCCTTTATGCAGCATTGTTAAAGAATGGAGAAAATTGAGTAAAGTGCAGTCATTAAATACCTGTTTAAAAAAAAACTAACTCCAAAAGAGATTCACGAAGATATGTCAACAACATTGAGAGAATCTGTACCGTCGTATACAACTATGAAAAAGTGGGTTGCTGAATTTAAACGCGGACAAGAGAGTATTGAATATGACTTTCGCTCTGGCCGGCCTATGACGTCTACGACTGAAGAAAACATCGGGAAAATCTGTGATCTAATATTGAAAGATCGGAGATTGACCATCAGGGAGATTGCAGACACTATAGGCATCTCGTATAAACGAACACAAAACATCATAGTCAATGAACTTGGATTTTCTAAGGTTTCTGCGCGGTGGGTACCCAGATTGCTTTTAGTCGAACAAAAACGAATACACCTCACGATTTCTCGCAACTGTTTGGGAATGTTTTGAGACTGATCCACAAGATTTTTTATCCAGTTTTGTAACAATGGATGAAACTTGGGTACACCACTACACTCCAGAGTCAAAACAGCAATCCAAGCAGTGGAAAAAACGTGAAGAACCGACTCCAAAAAAAGCCAAAACAATTTTTTTAGCTGGCAGGGTGATGGCGTCAGTTTTTTGGAATGCTAAGGGTGTCATCATGGTGGACTACCTTGCAAAAGGTGAAACTATAAACTTGGCTTATTACTGCACCCTCTTACGTCGCTTGCGCGAAACAATCAAAGAGAAAAGGCCAGGATTACTCAGCAAGAAAGTGTTGCTCCATCAGGATAATGCACGCGTTCACACGTCTGTTGAATCTATGGCTCAAATCCGTGATTGTGGCTTTGAATTACTGAATTACCCCATCCCGCCTATTCCCCTGATTTGGCACCTTCAGACTTTCATTTATTCCCAAACCTAAAAAAACACCTTGGAGGCCAAAAATTTTCATCAAATGAGGTCAAAGGAGGTCGAAGCTGCGGTGGATGACTTTTTTGAAGGCCTTGAATAAACTTTTTTTATGACTGGCATACAGGCGTTGGAAAACAGATGGAAGAAGTGCATAGAGTTAAGTGGAGATTACGTGGAAAAATAAAATTACTTTTGCTTATATTTTATATTGTTTTCTTGCTGAGGCCGCGAACTTTTCAATCCACCCTCGTATTAAATATTTTGATTATCTGGATACAGAAAAATATTAGAATATTTTGCACTCACCCACACGTTTTCTTATATGAATCGAAAATATTTGAAATATTTCGAAGCAACAAAATAGATATTAAGTAACATGGATTTTAACAAAATATCATGCTAAAACTACAGAACGGATTTTGATGAAATTCGGTATACGATAATCATTAAACTATGATATCTAGCTAACTATGAGATTTGTGGCCGATTGTACATGTAAATTTGTGTGCGGGCGGTACACAGCATGTTTTGCGAATACTAATTGGATATGGAAGTTGCTAGATATCATAGTTCCACGGTTATAGCAATGGACTTCCGCAAAATAATGCCTAATACTAATAAATATTCGGTACCGATACGGATAAATCTAAGTTTGAATAACGTATAAGCTACTTTATATCCGATATAATGGGTTCCCTTGGGATAAATATAATGTCAAGTCGTCGTATAAAACATACAAGCCGCTGGTAGAAAACTAGTGTTATAACAAAATTTAAATATTTCACTCGAGCAGCAATCTGTTACTGAGCACTAAATTAATTTCTTCCGTTTTCGATAAGAAATAGTAATAAGAATAATAAATCATTATAAAATCACAAAGGTCGCAACTAACCTCTTTTATTCAACCAGTCACATTACTTTTTTCAGAAAAAAAAACAAAACCTCCCGTTAAAAGAAAACGCCGGAAACAGGCAACCGGATGTACGGCCATCGCCGGAACAGCCCGCCCTGAACGTAAGAACGTGTTTTAAACCCATAGGTAGGTTACACGAAAGACATCGCGTGAGCTTTCGAATATATATTTTATGAACCATTATTTATTGAGATTTACTTTAAATGCTATAGTATATTCTTAATGAAAAATACTTAATAAAATACACTTTTTAAAAATTGCTTAAAAAGTCGATTTTTAAGCATTTTTCACTAAGAATATTTTTCAACATAGCATTGAGAATGATAAATTGATCAAATATAATAATAATATATTATAGTTAGTAATTTATAGCTGAAATGGTAGGTATACTCGTACCTATATTAAAGTATATTATATGAGCAAAACAATAGCGCATTCATATTAAATACGTTGTTAGTTAACGTAAAATTCTGAGCATTTTCTCAATTTAAAATTTAGGTGTACACTGCCGCTGAATTATGACAAAATTCTGTTATGAAACGGAAGTTGGAATTCCTATATTTTTTATTATTAAGGCTGCGGAGAGATGAAAAGATGACCATTATTTGAAATTCCTACTAGTCTCCGCCTGGTAAGTCTATTCCGAGTTGTCTCATCTGAAAGTTTAGATTTTTTGAGTTCTCTCTAAATGTTTTTCCACCAGGTCGATGATTGCCGGCCTCTGCAGTTTTTGTCTTCAGGTTAAGGGCAAGTTTTAGCATGTGGTCTTCGCTAGATGTATTATATGTTCATACTATCTAAGATAACTCTCGACTTGTTTTACTTCTAAATCGGAAACTAATTGTCGTATCGAAGTAATTCTTTCACTAGTATTTTTTATTTTTGACAGAGAATATGGAGTGCTAATAAAAAAAAATTGTTAACATTCTTCATTATAAAGATGACTATGGTGATGAAAAATTCATTTCCAGTAGCAAAGCCATGAATCAACTGTCTTTTGATAAAACAAATCTATCAGTTGACTTTTGAGGACATAAAAAGAACTAATACAAATATTTCAGCTACAAATAAGCTAATGGAATCAGTATTCATTTATTTAATATATACTAAGCCCTGAGATAAAAATAATAAAGTTCTAACGTAAACCTCCATCAAATAATAATCAGAGCTCGTTTGCTAACTAAAATACTTACATATTTGCTAAGCCACTATTTTAATGTTAAACCGAGATGACGAGTAATTGTTGGTACTCTTTTTCCGCAACAAATTTAAAATCTGCACTAAATTTAAAAAGGGAAGATTTTTTTATTTTTATTTGCATCTAAGAGCTATTTGCATCTAGTTTACAGAATTTTAAAATTCTTTTACCTAACGGAAACTGCATCATACACGGGTGACATAGGCTATACCTTACGTGGGAAAACAACTAGTCTAAAATAAAGTTCGTAATTAACGATCAAATTATAATTTATCTAACATTAATTAAGTACTAGTCGCATGACTTAACAAGAAACCTGAAGCCCTATTCTACGTATTTCTTCGAAAACGAAATTTCGTCTGTTTTTGAAATGCTAATCGAGACAGTCGTATTTAAAATCGAAAAAAGTAATTACTTGAGAAAATGTCCTAACTTAAGCAAATATTTTGAACTAATAGACGGGAACTTGAATGAGGTAAGAATAATAGTATACTTATTAACATCTCGTACTTCATTCAAATTCTTGTTTATTTGGTAAAAATATTTGCTCGGTTATGAGTTATGACACATTCTCGAGTCGTAACTTCTCTCGACTATAGATACGAGTATAAACTCCAAAGAAATCATTTTTAGATATTTTTTTATTTATGAATAGGATATCTTTTTAACATAATTATGAGAACGATTCGAAATTTCTTGAATTTTGTTTCGAAGACAAATAGAATAGACTCTTTAGGTGTGATGATTATTCGTACTAGTTTAGGTACTAGATTTAAGTATTCATCCACAATGAGTTACCATTAAATTGACCCAAGAATACTTTTCTCATAAAACACCTATCTAAACATTACTTGTTAATTTCCGTTTCCGAATAAATATGGGTGTATTTTTTAACTTCGTTCCGTAAACGAAAACAAAACAGATTATCGGAACACCGTCTGGGACGAGCGTCCCGCAATTTTCATGCCATTAGCGGTAATCAGGGACAGACTTATCACTAATTACGGCACAGAAAAGAGAAACAGAATGCAATCTTTAAGTAAATTGAGACAAAAACGATTCACGCTCTGGGCACACGGGAGAAAGTAAAAAAAAATGGACACGTCATTAAAATTACATATATAAATAAAATTTTCATAATCATCACCAGCCTATTAATTTTCCCACTTCTGAGGCTCAGGCCTTCCCAATAGATGGAATCGAATCAAATCGAATAAGGAGAATGCCATGACCTTCCATGCAGTCCCAGTGCGGATCGGTGAGTATTAACGACTGCAGATACAGTCGGCACCAGCGTATTAACGTGCTTTCCAAAGCGCGCAAGAGCTCGAGATATTTTTGGTCACCCAACTTATGACCGGTCTTTTGTTGCTTAACTACCACATCGTAGACCGAGCGTGCCAACCACTGCGTCATCGAGCCAATTTAAGATTTATCAAGTGTGAATAATATAAATAAATATTAAACAACGTCCATTGCTCAGATTCCAAATAAGCAGCTAAAGACCTCATATTTTAGCGTACGAGTACCTGAACGAAGAAAAGATATATACCACAACACTCGGAACCAATATAACAGAAAGAGAAGTTCATTTTTTACGTTGAACCGACAGGAAATTTAACCCAGGACCGCAAAGATGACATCTTTAAACCGGCGTGTCAGCTACATGACTTAAAAGGTAATATTATAGTAATAAATATTTATACATTGAATGCATTATTTAATTTATAGGTGATTTTAACGACTTATGAAAAGTCAACAAAAATGTAAATATTGGTTTTTATTCTTTTTGTAACAGTAATTTGAAGTTGATACTATATCACACTTATTAATGATTAACCGACATCAAAATCAAGAATAGAAATATTGTATGTGTTTATCAATATCCTTTACTTTTAAAGTTACCACGTCCTTTTTTCTTAAATCTCCAGACAAAATCGTTAAAACTCTCCGGACGAAAGTACAAATAGAATTATTAAGGAGCGTCTGCGACAATTCAGTTATCTTAGCCACCTGTTGATGGCCTAATTAATTCGATTTCCCTTCTTGCAAGGTGCCAACGGGGAAAGCTAAGAAGAAAACGACCATTCGTGGTAATGAGAAATCGCTTTATTTTGACGCAGGTAAATCTGGCTTCCATGCTGATTTAAATTGAACGTTTAAAGAATACGTGATTTCCAATAAAAAATATTTTATGATCGCCGTCAAAAAGAATAATATTACAAAAAATATTTTACAATAATTCACAAAAATGTTAAGTAATAATATATTAAAATAAAAAATTCGCAATTAGGCTTACAACCATCGATATGTAAATTATTTCGATAAGAAACAAATATTAAAAAATATGAAACGTTAATTTTTCAATACATCCAAACAAATCATGACCGAAAGTGTCGTTTACACTTAACAAATATATTAAAAGGTTAAAAAATGAAAATATTTATCGGATTATTGATCATTACTGAATTTATATAAAGTTTTTATTGCAAATTATGAATAAAACGTTATCTTCTGCTTCTTTTGTAAATCAGGGTAATAAATGAATGTAGCGTACGCACTCGGCTTGCTGTCCAATTGTTTTGCGGGTATACCAATAGTTATATGTTTTCAGAGACGATTTCAATTAAATTATAAAAATGTAACTGCACATTTTAATATAGTGTTCTGATACACCTCTTCGAATTTTAAATATATGCAAAAATAACCTTGTATATTTAAACAACACCATGGATACCAGCGTTGAAAATGTTCATAGTATTAATACAGAATTAGAGGTCTCACTTCAAAAAGTAATAAGCTATTATTTGTTTGAAACTAATTATATTAACTATAATGATCTGCAAGTGCCTTTCCATATAAGTTGTTTTCTTTCCTATTTTCAAAAAAAAATAGTAGTATATTTTTAATTAAATGACAATGTCAATTAAATATCACTCTCTCCACAGTGCTCAGACAAACTCGTGTCAACAAATTAAAAAAATAATTTAAATGTTTATTATTCAAAAAAAATTTTAAAGCAAGTTTTTGCTTATCTAGAGATCTTGTATAGAGTATTCAACCAAGTCATCGACTCGAGATGGTTGCGTTTAATTACAGAAAGTTTTTAATAATATACGACTCAATGTTATTATACATATTGAACGGTAAAAAAAAAATAATTGCCACATTTGCGTATCCAATGAACAACATTTTACAATCAACATAATTAAAGTAACCGACTCACCAAAGATGATAACAACATTAAAAAAAGAAAAACATTGTCCAAAAATTACACAAAATGTGTTATTGGAGACAAAGTGGCGCAGGTGCCTTTTGATCATTAAAAAACAGTTTATTGCGCGGGCCCATTGACTATCGTGGTGACCATCTTGCCTGGCGCCATATTGTTTTTTTTTTAATATATATTACAGCAATTACGTCACATTGTTAAAGTTGGCAACCAATTGATAAGCCGAGTGGTATGAGTAGTTTATTTCGTGACTTTAAACGTCACAGACGTCTTATTGACATATGACTTTTTTCTGAATTATAAATGCAATTTTTCTGTACAGTCGACAGCAAGTCAAGGTATACAACGACACCTAGTTTTGACAAATCTTTTTACCCGACTACGCGACGCAAAGGAGGGTAATATGTTTATCAGTCTATGTATGTATGTTTGTTTCTATGTAGCGTTCTAGAGGCCAAATGCGTAGACCGATTTTGATGATTCTTACGTCATTCGATTCGTCTTAACTTTAAAGACATGACAGTAATCAAAATTCATCAAAGCGACAACCAGACGCCATATTGTCAAAATTAAAAAATAAAAATCGATAAACTATGTCAAGTAGGGTGTCGTTGAATAGGTATTTTAAAATCATCTTTAGGTTCCTTTTATCATTTTTCATTTTAAATAATAGTTTATGATATATAACGATTTAAAGTTGTTAAACAAAACATTCTCGCTAATTTTCTTACTTATTGATTTAAGTTTTTATTTAAAGTATAAATGATATACAAACTAAAAAAAAAAAAAAGTGAAAAAGCATGAAGAGCAAATACTTTTGGTAAAAAAATAAAGCATATGTAGCTTAGAGCCGAGTTAGTTCTCTAGAGGGACTAATCATCAGTAGTTTAGACCACCGCAAGTTACTTAATAGTCCCCACGATATTAACTCCCTCAATGAAATAACTAGATTACGAAGTCAACGAAACGTAACTAAAAAGTATAAAATAAAAATAAATAAATTAAAGAAAAACAAAAATCCCGACTTCGGACAGTTTGATTGGTAAAATTTGAATGGGCCCTGACTGTGACGACTCACAGCGAACAGAACGACTCTGTTGTAGTTTGGTTTTTTTTTATCTTTATCATCAGCCGCTTCACCCGTATGGTTTATACCACTATGGGAACTGTTTCATTTAAGTATCTTTCTACTATAGTGTACAATTTCACCATTCTTTTCTGATTTGGGCAACGTGGATCCAGTTTTTGCCCTATTTCTCACTGCGTTTGTGTTCTTCCAACAGGTCTATTACGACCTCATGGTGCATTTTCTTCATTGCAGGATCTTTCTGCATCATGAGTCCTGCTTCCTAGGTAACTGAACTGTTAGGGACGATGTTTAGGTTAAAAAATATTTAGTCCATCAGTCTGATAACAGAAAAATATCAGATACCTATTTTTTTACTTCAATTTAACAAGAAATTGCTTATATAATAGGTTTTAAAGTTGAGAAGTGGGGGCTCAATGTCACAACTATGTAGAAAATGTTCAACGGCGTGATGTCATGCTATATTTCAACTCAATATATCGCCGTTATTTATTGATAACGAAAAAAAACGAGTTTAATATTTAACTGTTGCAAAATTGTTCAAATATAATAATTCATTAATAATATTTCTGAATTAACAGGTTTAGAATTATACGTATAACAAATTTCAAGATCCATTCAATAGTTTTTGCGTGAAACAGTTACGAACATACATAATACGTCATCCTAACAAACTTTTGCATTTATTATATTAGTAGGATAGGAAATTTGTTGCAGAACAATTTGTGACCACTTGAAATGCTGTTGTCGAGAGGTCGAGCTTGCGTGTCTTCGAGTTGTAAGTTTTGCGGATCACGTGTTACGTATAATTTTTACTCGTTCTCGACTAAACTATCGAATTACATTGTTCTCTATTCTACTTCATCTTACACCAATTTAAGTATCCATCATCCTCAATATCAAAATTCTTATAAATTTTAATTTATTAACCTTCTGCCTAACATTCTGATTCATTAAATGACAAAATATCGCCTCTCATATTATTGCATGTCTCCAGGAGACTGGGTACATAGATTACTAATAAATAGTAATAGATTATTCTATAAAAAAATAAAATTGAGCTATTACATATAAAAAGTGGACTTCTGCGAATACAACGCTTATTCCCATACTGTCGTTGCAAATCTGATACGACACCCGTCTCGCGGAAGAATGCTTCAAGGAGGGCACCCAACATATCCACATTCTATGACTAACCTTGTAAAAGTTACTTAAGTGAAAAGTTACGTATACATACCGCACTACATCTGGGGGCACGGAAGTGCCCCCATCAAGTTGAGTAAAAAAAGTAGAAATGGCACGGCCGTACCATCCTTTTCTCGAAGCCATTGGGCCATTTTTGACCCCCTGTAATAATATTTACTCGCATCTGAACTACAATATAAGACTTGACATTCTCCAATAATTATATTGTCACTATTATCGTGTCACCAGTATATACCATTACCACCATGTTTTAAGAACCCTTATTACTTTCAGTGGCCTAATTATGGTGCCCCATTATGTTTGAAAGGTCCTCAGTAATTAAATGTTAACAGAACTTTAAAGAATGTTATCTTACAAATTAGTGTCACTAGATTGAAGTTATCTGATAAAAATTATGTTTGTGTTATTTTTATAACTACCCGATCATAATTGGTAAAGCTATTTTAAATATTGAATGTTAACATTTAAAAAAATACCTACTTTGATAACTAATACCGGAAGATTAAAAACTCACGAAGCATGAAATAATTCTCAACAGCAGTGTTATTCTGTAAAAAGTCGATCATTGCGATGACACAACATAGATATTCTATCAAAGAAAACTGATTTCAAAAGATAATAAAGGTTTTATATCATTAAACCTCTATGCTTAAACAGCTCTGTGCTTGAAGTTGAGTGCGAGACTGATTTAATTAGAGAATATTAAAGCTGAAATAGATGGTGATCATGGTCATAAGCTACTTTGGCGTCAATCTTACAATTCGCTTCATATTATTTTCGTGTTTATTTTTAGTACTCTGAATTTTGACTAAATAAATTAGAAATAGCTCGATGAAACGGTATTCTCAAGGGTCAGTCATATTCACCATGCACCAAAAAGTAACTATCTCAAGCTCCTTCGTGCTTTGAAAGCACGTTAAGCCGTTGGTTCCGGCTGCATTTGTAGTCGTTAATACCCTCTGATCCGCATTGAGCCAGAGCCGAGGTGGGCCATAATCATAAATAAGGAAGGTCTGAACCCCATGCATTGGGGACGAAAAGGCGCTGGTGGTGATGATGATGATGAAATCGATGAATGTCACTAATTTTAGTAATAATATTTTAATTTTAATTTTAACACGCTTACCTTATTCGCATTTACAGCAAATTTTTTAAATTACAATAGCAATAATTACTTTTAAATACTCCATTACTCCACAGTTTTTGCGTTTAATTAAATCTTCAATTTCATCGCACGTAAATACAACTAATTAAGTCCTTGAAACAAAGAACTTAAAAAAGTTTTAAAGTGAGCTTATCTTAATGATCTGTTAATACTTTCACCAACGTTACAATAAAAAAATATGTACGAATGGATTCTCGAAGCGTTGGTTCAGTATAAGATTACTGCGTTATATAATATTGTAACATTACTGGGAGCGATTTCAATAATATTGTGACCTTAAGTTTTACTTATCTATAGTTCTATGTATACTGTTGCTGTTAACTGATACTTAAGTTGCAGTTATTATAATTTTATACCATAGATAAAACGATAGCTAATCTAAGATTGGAATGATAGTTTCTTGCAGGAATGCATGTACTGTACCAGGAATTCAATAAGAACAAGGTACATACATGGTAGCAATACCATAGAAAAATATCAATCATTTTAACATAATGACCATGTAAGCTTAACAAAACATATTAATCTAAGATTTTTGTCTTCCGGAGCGTTGAAGACAGCTGTCATAGTATAGTACGTTCTATTGGACGTTATAGTAGTAGTATTGTACATTGTACTACTGTACGTTATAGTACGTTAGCCATATGCCTTATTTTATTACAATCCACTCAGATTTCATAGTTGCCGCAGCATTAATGGTTACATCAAATAAAACCTATTTCAAGAGATAATAAATATTTTAAATTATTCAACCTCTATTGCGCTTACCTATACGGAACGCCAGAACCCAAAAAATAGTTAAAATACAAAGATGTCTGATAAAGCGATTACTATCGTGAGTATTCCTATACATTTTTCCACTAGAACGTGTACAATGGCTATGGCATTTAATTACAATGTTACCTATAAATATTAATGGGTGTTTAGTATGATAATACATGTGCAGTGAACGCGTTAATGTTGGCTTTTTGGGGGTGTTTATCTGTAAGCACGATATAATTGCACGATAAGCCGTAATCGAATTAGTTTTATTTCAAAAGTTTTGCTGTCGTAGGTTTCGCCGCAATAATTTTTTGACAATTTTTTTTTTAAGAAATGAAAATGACACGTTTTGCTAATTTGAATAGTTAGTTATCTTCTTTAAAATTAGAATTTTTAATGATACCAAAACCAGTCAGATACAAATGGTATTATAGGCAGAATGATTTTATTACAAGTTTATGCATACTATATGCGAAAAGACTTTTTCCCCAACCTTATAATTATGAAAATACGCTCATTAGTAGCGAAAAGCAACAAGTGCTTGAAAAATTCGTCAGTCCTGTTAGGTCCTAGGTAGCTCAGTGGTTAGAGCAGACCCGGATTGCGAAAGATCATGGGTTCGAGTCCCATCTCAGAGTGATTTTTTAAGCATTTTTCATTAAGAATATTTTTCATTATAGCATTGTGAATGCTAAATTGTTCAAATATAATAACATCACTCACATTATTCAGATTCCAAGACGAATAGTTAAAGCCCCCGTATTATTAACTATATGAGACAGCGAAGGCGCAATTACACCCAGACCAGAGACAATATAGAAAAGTCCTTTTTCTACATTGACCCAACCGGCGATAGAAGCCGAGACCTCATTTATGAAATTTCATTGTTTATCATATAAATGTCGTTATTATCTGATGATTTAATAATCAGACCTAAATCACCAAATTTATTTGACACCAACATATAAACAACACCCTCAATATTCACAGGTAATCATATTAATATTTATAAATGGTAATTTTTTTGTTTTTATGGTGAACATAACAGTCTTTTATTAACATTTTGTTGGATTACGGTAAAGTAATATTATCATATTAACTAATTTGAACCACGTGGTATTGAAGCTAAATTAAAATCCGGTGTGAAACTGTTATAATTTGAACTGAATTTATAATAACAGATGCACATAATCAGGCTAAAATTAACAGGCAACGACCATTATTACTTAAATGATAATATCGACGCTGGAAATCAAACACCAGCTAAACCGAAATGGATATTTAGAGTGGAAAATCTTTATATTTAATCAAAAAAATACTTATTTCTGTTTAAATTGACTAAGGAACTCCTTATTTGTTACCATGGACGGTTATGTGAATTATTTATCGAAAAAAAAAGTTTTTCTGCTCTGAAGAACAATTTTGGTTTTGTGGGTTACTATGTGTTTACTTTCCAGTGTAGAGATATTATTACATTAATGATAATTCAACGTAATATCGGGTTGGCACAAAAGTAATGAGACACTTGGTTTAAGTTTTTACTTTTTTATTATTATAACAATAAAAAAAGTTTTGTCAATGATGTAATTACCATTAGTATCTAAGACTTCTTGCCAACGATCCGACAAAGTTTGGATGCCTTTTGCCCAGAACTCTGATGGCTGTGCCTCGAAAAAGTTGTTCAACTCCGCCTCTACGTCAGAGAAATCATTAAATTGTTTACCCCGCAAATGCTGTTTCAGGGCTCTAAACAAATGATAGTCTGATGGGGCGAGGTCTGGGGAATAAGGTGGGTGGGGTATCGTCTCCCAGCCCAAGTTCTCCAACTGCCGGCGAACCACAGATGCGACGTGAGGTCGAGCGTTATCGTGCAGTAAAAATACATTGACTCGTCTTCGTCGTTTTTTCTAGATAGCGGCAGATAATTTGGTAAGCTGGGTTGAATATTTGTCAGCGTTTATAGTTTCATTGTGTAATAGCTCATAAAACAGTATGCCTTGCGCATTCCAGAAACAGCAAAGCAGAATTTTTCGGCGGTTCTTTTGACTCGGCTTCGGTTGAGTTGGTGGCGTTTCTTCTCGAGGCAGCCAAAAAGCACGACGTATATCGTTCTCGTAATAAATCCATTATTCACCTCCAGTAACCAGATCTGACAAAAACTCTTTACGTCGGGGTCGCAGCAAAAGTGACTGACAGATAGCGACACGGACTGCACGACTGGCGTCTGTAAAGATGTGCGGTACCCACCGAGCCAAAACTTTTCGTTAACCAAGCTCATGCAGATGGTGTTCCACGGCGTGGTGACTGCATTTAAGTGCTTCCGCTAATTCACGAGTGGTAACATCCGGATTCAACTGCAGTTCGCGGCGCAAATCGTCATCATTCACTGCGGGTGGTCGCCCTGAGCATGGCTGACTTTCAAGGCTCCTGTCTCCTGATTTAAAACGGTCAAACCATCGGGACACCGTCGCATGGCTTGTACTTCCAGCGCCTAATGCATTGTTGATATTGTCAGCCGCAGCCCGCGCACTGTGGCCTAACAAGTACTCGTATAAGTATAGTGTTCGAACTTGTCGCTCGTCCATTTTTCTTCAAACTGACTAAACAAATCGCGAGCGCGGCTTTATATACCCTACACCAGAAGTACCTAGAATGTTCTACAACATTCTAGAATATTATCGAAAAAATTGATTTTAAAAAGGAAATGTTATAGATTTTTCTAGTGTGTCTCATTACTTTTGTGCCAACCCAATATATTGAAAATAAAAAGCTCATATTCAAAGTTTTTAAATCACGACATTTTTGACGAAATACCTATGGCGATTTATAATATATTTTTCGGTTTCAGTTAGTATACTTAATAAGCACAAAAGTCTTTGGTATTCGAGAATAGAAATAAAATTTAAAAGTATTTTTTATAAAAAATTTCTTAGATAATTTTCATTAAACAAAAATTCTAATGAAAATTGTTATTATCTTCCAATTATTAATTAATATTACACCAAACACAGCAACACGTCATGTTATCACAATATGTTAACTACCGTAGTCGATTTTATGATTTAAAATTAAGTGGATTTTTATTACCGCGCCAGACATTCCTTGAAAGACTTCGCTTAAACATTTGGTCACGTATCGTTGCCAAAACTGATAAAGCTGCATGATGCCGGAAAACACCGCATCGCAATTGTGCAGAGCATCACTTACCTTCGAACAGGGGGCCAATTCTACTAAATAAATTTTGTTTAAATCGAATCGAAAACATAATTTCAGCTAAAATAGAACTGGAATTGTATCGTATGTCACTTTGCATAATAGGAAAACCGTTAAAAACAGTAGTTTTGTTCGGTTTCAATCCATTTTGGATTCGATTTAAACAAAATATATTTAGTAGAATTGGCCCCCAGAGCGGCATAGTTAGTTGTATAGTTTTATCAAAAGACAATTTTCAAACAATTTGGCTAAATTAAACAAGTTGGTGTCTAATAATATAAACTACCACTAACTCTTAATTGAAAAAATCAGCGGTAGTATAATTTTAAACAAATGATTATTGTTACTGAAGATCTGTACTATTTTAGCGTAGGAGGTATGCAAATCGTTTCAGACAAATATAAGCCTTTGATTAATACTACGTACGATTCATGTAAAATTTGCTTAATATGAATTTCTGCATCATATATATGAGTAATTTTAACCGTAATTGATAATAAACTTAAAAAAATAGAGATAATATTTTTTAACGCTTTTGGGGTCAAACTGTGTAAAGGCGCGTGTCATTGCTAGGCCGCTCGTGAAGCCGCTAATATGACCAGAATTCAAAATTCACGTGAAACAAACATATCTCCACATCTCGATGTGGATACACGCAATTACAGTTATAATTATATAATAGTCTCGGAATCAAGAAGTGCACATTACGGATTCAAACTGCGTTTAGATAATGTAAAATGTGCTGTATGCTCAAACACTGGAGTCTATAATTAGTTATCAGCAGATTAAAATCTAATAATACTTCCAGAGACTACACAGCCTGCACTTAGATGTAACCGATGAAATCGAACCTGTGCGATAACGAACCGTTAATAGCTATAATTAACGGTATGTTATTTATAGCCATGTTTAACGGCTGATGAAATTACTTCCCTTGTGTGACATTCGGTAGTTTGAATTACGGCCGTTATTATTATATTTTTAAAATTGTATATGGCCTTCATTATAATACATAATTTTATTAGGATAATAAATATGATGGGTGACCAAAAATGTATTATCGCCAACTCCTTTATGCTTCGAAAGGCACGTTAAGCTGTTTCTCCCGGTTGCATCTGCTGTCGTTCACACCCAGCAATCCCCACTGGACTAATGTGGTGGGTTATGGCCTATTCTTCTTATTCGACCTGTTTCGATTTCATCCGCATTCATCCAGGAAAGCCCGTGTCCCAGCATTGGGAAAATTTATTGGGTGATGTTGATGAAGTCACCATATCTATTTTCAAAATCACTTCCTATTTTCACCAATTGTGTGATGTGATTAAAAACATAAATTGGTTAACTGGTTATTATTCGTTTTTCGCGAACTGACTGAATAGTTCGTTTCAATAAAAGTTTCAAACTATGATTAATTGAAATTTAATAAAATTGCTAAAATGTAAAGATGATTGCCGACTTCTAAAATAACATATCATTATATGACGTCACTAGTATTTAAAATCAAATTGGACAATCCAATAAAGCAAACTTGACATTACCTCAGCTCACAAAAACTGCTCTTGAATTAATTTTAACTTTACTTTTGAATTTTAAGTTCATTTAGTCCATCACTTCACGATAATCTCAAACTAACTAAAAAAATACAAAAATGGTACAACAATCTTATTTTTAAATTCAAATTTTATTATATAAAGGTTAATGCACATGCATTTAAAACTCCATTCATAAACAAATACGAAATCATAAATAACAATTATCTGATTACATACAATAAAAAAAAAAATACACCATAAATAAGGTAGATCGTTTTAATCTGTAGATCAGATAGCGGCATACAGGTTTACATCTGTAACAAAAAATTGACCAATTAGTGAAAAACTTAAAAATCTCACTTGATTAATGTTCACAGCGCCATTAACTTCGGTAATTGGGATTAATTTAATTTGAAATGCACTTAAATTTTGTTTTAGCGTGTAAACTCAAAGACTGAACTAAGATTTCTACAGTGCTTTTTTATTTTTAATTAAATAAAAACAAATCTGGCGCTATGAATGTAGCCACAAATGTCTGACTCTTTATGGCATTCAGGTAATAAATAGATCTTATCTCTTGAAAGTAAAGAGATACGACAATAACAATATTTTTTTCAATGCTCTTTCTATTGCATTTTTTCATTCACACAATCAGCTATAATGCTCCAATAAATGTTCTAATTTTGAAAATTTGTATGGATAATGTCGTTTTAATGGACGTTTGTGCAATAGGGTGATTATTACTTAACTTACTTTGATATGAAGTAACTCAGTAAATGTCATGTTTCATGTAATTATTTATTTAATAATAACTAAACACTAAGTAAAATAAAAGCAACCAAAGATTCTAATTATTATTTAAAATAAATGTTTTCTTTTTTAATTTGCTTCAAGCAAAATTTATTGTATATTTCAGACAAATTTTTCTGACATTAACGTTTGCCGATGATTCGTAAATAACAAAAAAAAACACCACGACTTAACCATGACTAAATTATCTATGCAAATAAACCAACGATACGGCCAGTGCGTCCATTTTGAAATTACCACAAAAAAGAATGGAATCTAACACCCGCACTATAAAGTGCGTTAACCACTTCGAACATAGTTTTTTTCGGTTAATTTGCATTTCAGTGGTTATCTTTTCAATCTGAATGGTTAATTGTGAGCCGAGCTGATGTTTAACCGTTGCTACTTATCTGATTGTTAACTGTTTTAACACGCGAGACCTAATAGCCTTCATACACGAGCCACAACAATGTGGTTTACAACAATGTTCATTGTTAATTATGAAATAAAAATATTATATATATATAATACTATAATATTTATAATAAATTATATTTTTCTCGCAAATGCACATTGCACGTGGCTATCCTTATTGTATATCATTATAAAATTTTAAAATGTTTGAGTAAACAAATTAAGGTTAATAACTAGACGTTTTATTAACCATGAATTATTGTTAGAAAATATATTAGCTGATATTATGTTCTGTTAAAACTTTGCTAAAATATAATTTCAAAAAATCAATATACAGGTAATTTACGATTAATTTTTATTTTTTAAATCAATTAAATTAGTTGACCTTTTTGTTAAAAATATATTTCAAATTAGTCAAACAACAAAAGCGTTCTAAGGTTATCTTCAATAAATAATAAAATATGACTGTCTCAAAATGTTGTATCGTGTGCGACGGCTATTATATTTTCATTTTTTCTAAGCACCAGTAACTTTGTTAACGCGATTTACAGATAGCATGTTTTGATCGATATTTTCATTTCATCCAGTTAAGTATTATAGCTCATTCTAAATGTTTATATGGTCGTATAATTTTATAATGTTTGCCTTTTGGTAAAATTACATGTTTGCTTTATTGTTGACCATCGAAGTGGACAACCGTGTTATTTGAATTTAAAACACATGTATTTTATAAGTAATGATTATAACACTAATAAAAATCTTATTGTCAGTATTAACCTAACAAAAAATTTAACTTAGTAAGCCCCGTTTTCATCTTGAGCAATTCAGCATTCAGCGTTTTTAATTGGAAGAAAGTGTTTACCAATATACCTCCATTCTTCTGTTTTAAAAGTAAGGTCGGTGATTAAATAGGTGATTATAGTCTACCATCTAGAGCTCTTCTTGCTTAATGCTTAATCCGTTGATTAGGTATGGCTACAATTAGTCGTTAACTGCGCTGCACTGCGCCTTGAAGTGGATAACAGCCATCCCAATGTGTTTTTAATACAGAGAAGTCCCACTGCTGGGGTGCAAGATATTGGATTACTGAAAAATATTGTACATCAATCTTAAGACCAGTATTTGAAAGATTGCTTGACAAAATCATTAACCGAACGCAATTTCTCTTAGAACTCCACTTCCTTAACAAAAAATATAATTTAAAATTAGGATAATACAAATAACACTTGTTTTGAAATATTACAACCCAAAAAGTGAAAATACAATTAAAAATGTGCATTCGATCATTTTATAGATGTGTCACAGGTACTCAAAGTAATGATAATGCCCACCTGCTTAACAATCGTTGTCAAATAACCAAAGGTGATTTTTATTACCACTTAAATTATATTTATATGAACACTAAAAGTCAAAATTGAGTTACGAACAACAGAATTTAACCTTAATGAGACATTCACTATTTTACGAGTTTTTATAATGATATTTTAATGGGTAACATATACCGTTAAATGTAACATAGAAAAGTTATTTGAAAAATTCGTTAATATGGTAACTAGCATAATTTTTATTACACTAAAACACCGCGGCTTTAAATTACATTGACAATAAAAAAAACCCGGTCAAGTACGAACTGTATTCTCGCACGAAAGATTCCATACCTTAATCTATAAAAATGCTATAAATTACGTTTGTTTTTAATACTGTTTCACAACCTCACAGATGGACAGCTGAGTCTTAGTAATAGATTATTATTTTTATACTTTTAGTATGTACCCCTAAAGAAACTTAAAAAAAATAGAACTTACTTCCAGAAACCATTTATTTCATATATGGATAGTGCACGTGAAAATAAAAGAAATCAATAAAGCCATCATCTTAACACTTACTCTTTTCTTACATATATGACGATATATATTAATATTGACGTGTGAAAGACGTTTCACGCATATAACCGTCTTGTCCTGCTTTCTTTACTTTACTATCTTGAAATCATAACTGCTCATGACATGTCCATACAAATATAATTAGTTCCTTTACATTTTTTCTGCCACTGACGCTACTATTAAACTTTGTCCGTTCACACCACTTCACACATTTATCTAATCATGATGCAGTTCAGTCACGTGCACTCGACCATCATTCGTCTGCTTATGCTTAGTTATTATAAACTTTGTTAACTGCGCCTGAAAATATTTTGTAAATAACTCGTTACAAAGATCAGTTGTAACTTCATTCTAAATCACTGCTTACAATTATCTCCAAAGATAATAAATTCCGAAAGTTTTGCCATGTCAATAGATAAAAATCTATGTTGATAAATTCCAACAGGATACTAAATCTTAATAGGTTCAACCTCCATCTCGTGTATCTGCAGTAAAGCAGGGTTTTATGCGATCAAGAATTTGCTACCATTCGACCAGTAAGGAAATAATACACTGGCGCAACAAAGAGGCAGAATTACTGACATTCGACGACAACATGCTTAGTCATAGAAACAAAGTACACTAGACACACGATACAATTTAATTACTTTTACGTCAATAAAAGGTTTTTTATTTTTCTTTGCAAAATAGTCAAATTTGATTATCATTGTTGAAAGACATGCTTTTTCAAGTTTTATTCAGCCATTTTAGCTCAATATTACGTTAGCGTTCTGACCGCAATAATTCGTTGTGCCTTACCAATGTATAAACATGTATGTTTTATATCAATGTATGTTTTTGAATTGAATTTTTTCTTATGCCCTTTCCACTCGTATTAGCTTCTTATAAATAATTTGGTAATCTACTATTGAACATTAACTCAAATATTTCTCTAATAATGTCAAAAACTAAACTCGCTAGAGCATTCTAAAAATGGCTCCTAGATACTTCCCAAAATCAATTTAACCCCCAAAAAACGTATCATATTTTCCACTGCCACCCTCACGCGATAGCTGAAACGGGACAGTGATATTCAACTACATAATGATAGAAAGGGAGAGGAGTACAAACAAAAAGTTGTGTACGAAAAAACATGGTCGCAAAATACTTACCGAGGGTACACGGTACACACAACTAGAACATTAAAGCCCTTGCAGTATTCGACTGGAGAGAGAAATGAATAATAGCCACCCCCACAGATATTATTTTTATGGCCACATTCGAAGATGTCCTGGTACGGGAGCTGTAAAATTTTATAGTCCATATTACAAAGTAAGGTGGATATTTAGTACTTTCTATTTTTGGAGGTTTCTAAACTTCTTATTTCGTTTTATCAACTCCCTATTATAACCATTATAGAAGGCACTATTGGCAATGAAAGAAACAAGTATACACTCTTTTCAATTTAAATACCTATTAGTTTTCAAAATTGATAAAGCAAAATTTTTCGGAATAAACCATATTATATAAACGTGATTTTCCATCTATTAAAACTCAAGTCTTTTACTAAAAATACCAAAAAAAAAGGTATATTTTAATAATAAATATTGTCCATGTTTTTGGGACAGCTCATAATATCAAAACTTACACCATGCATCAACTAGGTGCTATTATTTATTTTCCTTAAAAAACTGTAGAGATAAAATAATGTTCATGGTTAATTTCCTCATCAAATTTTCCCACCGAGATGTCTACCTTCGTCCCATTTCGCATAATATCTTGTCCTATCCCAATAACTAATTAATTCTGAATGCTGAACGGCCCCTAAACTAGGCTACGGTGCCATCTAGGGTTCCGTTCAATCGAAGCTGTTAACGAGGGTGTAACCCTCTTAATTTATATTAGTTAATCACCTTACAAAGGAGGATTTTTAAACGGTGTTAACAAATCTTTAGGTAACTCATTGAGCATTATAAAAATACTAACCAAATCACATTTTAATAATTTATGAATGGATTTTGAGCGTGTTTTAAGGATGTTTTACATTTCTATTTTCGTACTAATTAGAATGTTTGTTGATTACTCTCTGCAAAAAAGCACAAAATAATAAAAGCAATGAAATAAATATTTATAAAATATCATTATTTGTTTGCTTTATGATTTAAAAAATCAAGTTAAATTGAATCTCCTAATATATATTTTGCTTGAATAACTGAAAAATTAATTTACAATAAGAAGTAAATTTTGATCCCGAACAAAAAACCTAATTCAAGCAAAATAATTCCAGCCAAATAAATTACTTGTTGACAATTTGTTTTATTTCAAAATACCTCCTGTTAATCCGTCTGGACCACGCCGCGACAACGTTAAATGACGTCATTAAGACAGCAGCATCTTTTCTTGACTGCATTGTCTTTTAATATTCCACGATTTCTAACATTCAAAAGTGTGCGTTGAATAGGACCTATTTAAGTTGAAATTTGTATATTCCTGCCGCCTGGGTACGTAATCACCCCAAGATGGCTGAAGTTATTTGTCGTGACCACTAATTGCCTTGCCGTATTGAGCAGAGGGACTGTACTCAT
The DNA here is from genome assembly GCA_918026875.4 of Diatraea saccharalis. Lineage (NCBI taxonomy): Eukaryota > Metazoa > Arthropoda > Insecta > Lepidoptera > Crambidae > Diatraea > Diatraea saccharalis. The sequence continues at coordinate 13,745,678 of OU893337.1, forward strand.
TTTTGTATCATTAAATATCAACAAGTCTTTAAAATGCAGGGATTAGGACCTCTTTTGTTACAGAAATATCTATGGATTTTTTATTTACGAGTGATTTTCTTCCTTTTCTTTAGTTCTACTTGTTTTTCAGTTTTGAATGTTGTATTTGTTGAAATAAAAGTTACGAATTCATAACTAGTTATAATTGTTGAAGATTTTGCTCGCTATTTCTGAATATGCTTTAAGTTTCTTTATAACAAAACGTATAATTGTAATATAAGACTTACATTTGCCAAATAATTATGTAAATACTATAGCAAATAAACTATGGAAAGCATCGAACATTGACGAAATCATTGATGAAAGACCTGATTCAGGTACAAATGCAGCTATGCCGTTGAAAAACCGTACATATTAACTTCATATGAGTAACTAAAAATTGTTACTTATAATCTATCTTCAAATAAATGTGAAATATTGATTCCCGCAACATATCCACACAAAAAATAAACAATTTCATATAGTAAAACGTTACAATAAAAAAATATGTAAGTTCATTTCTTTTGTGTATATATTTTCTACATTCACATAAGATACCTTTACAAAACACTTATATCACGAGCATGCAACATAAAGCTATCAAATGTTGCGACAAGGACTATCCACATAAGACCTTAAACTCCCGTAAAATACATCCAGAAAGAAGGAAAAAGTAATGCAAAGGAATCAGTACCGACTACTATCACAAAATTGATCTGCACAAACACAATCGAATAGCAACTTTGTGTGCTAAACGGCAGAGTTGAAAATTGTTTGTTGATTGTGATTATAAATTGGTTTTTCGTCGCAAGCTCACATGGACTTTATTTTGGTGTGAGCAAAGTAGATTTTCTTGTGTACGGTATATCTCATATACCCCACATAAGTTAAGGCCCAAGTAATACGGATGACGATGCGAACTTAGTGGAAAGAAAGGGGAGAAAGCGAAGTGAAATAACGAGGAGGGGGTGGCGCGTCCCCCCTTCACCCCCCTTCCAACCCTGTTTTGGGGTTTCAATAGATGTTTGAGCTTCTCGTACGATTTAAAAGCGCAGACAGGTGTACACATTATATTGTATGTTGCTATATACATATATGTATGTATGTGCATTAACTCATCAAATGTTCGCGTTATGATGAGCTTACTACTGTAATTCAATGAATTTATAACGACAACACGTAGTTCGAAAACTAGAATTGTAATACTAAGATGTGTTACCATAAAATTCTATATACTGTCTACATAAAATACGTCTAGTTTGATTATAAACTATCTTAGGATTAAAAGTAATAATTGTCATTTCCATTGTTTACAGGGTACGTAAATATGTGCTTTTAAGAGCTTTCAAATATGATACTATCCATATATACTTTATAATTAGTTTTTCTTTGATTTTTTGTTAATTTATTAGGTGTATATATATACTAGCTATTTTCCTGCGACTTCGCACGCGTAAATTATAATCTATGTCAACCGGGTATGATGTAGCTACCTGTAGATACAAGAATTTTTAAAAACGTTCCAATAGTTTCTGTTCGTAGCCTATTCGATGCAAACAAACAAACAATCAAATCTTTACTCTTTGTAATATTAGTCCAGACATAACTCGTTTAAACGGTTCTCATTAATTGACGAATATCAAATGTCGAATGATGAGGCCCGCACAGAGGTTTTGTACTGTCGCCATTTCCGAGATCCTGGGTGTGGTCACTGGTTGGGTCAATGTAGGAAATAAACTTTTCAATATTTTCTCGAGTCTAAACGTTTTTTAACGTAGTTAAAGATTTCCATTATACAAGTGCTTTAGCTACTTGATTTAGAATCTAAGCAATGATATGTCATGTTGTCTATTATTCAGATAAGATCTCGTGTCATAGATATGTGATGATTTAGTACTTAAGGTTGGGTATAAAGACAAAAGAGGACAGAGGATGGTGAATGGCGAAAACATCTTTTAATTAATTATTCGTAAACCATTACGATTATTGCAAAAGTGTTTTATATAGCCCTATGCTACTCAGTGACACATATATTTATCAATACCCTATAAAAAAGAGTATTATTACGAGAAGAAATATGAAAAATTGAGAAATTTAGAGGATATTTTTATTGAGATTTTTTCAATCGTGTTTTGTCTCTTTCAGTGCAATTTATTTAGACATTATTTTTTTGTATAAAACCAATTTAAAGTAAGCAGCTTCGAGAAGCTTCACCATATGCGGGTGAAATAGGCAATGTTTACAAGTTCGTATTCTTTTATTCTAAGCTCTGCATAATAAAATAAAGATAGGTACCACGTTTTTAATTCGTAAGTAACTTTTTTATCTTTTGTTTTCAGTAGAAGGTTGATTTTATCGAATTATATAATTAAATTCAACACCTTTTTGAGGTAAGTGGCGATGAGGCTGTATGAACCCTTATCCAGTCCAAAGACTGGTCATAAGATGGGTGAACAAAAATTCTTATGAGCTCTTTCGTGCTTTGAAAGGTTGAAGTGGCTTTAGAGCATTGGTCCTTGCATCTACATTCATTATTAACGCTCACCAATCACTCGTAGACGTAGCCGCACGTTTTTCTAATCTATTTCGAAAGTCAAAACTTTCATATTTAACAGACGTAACAAGTTTCTTAGGCAGTTTTTTTTCAATTATCTTTACTTATTACACCCTTAAGCATAATAAGCTAAATGTTCTTAAATTATGTAGTCACCAAAATACAAAACTTCTGTTTTATTTATTTGAGCTTCATATAAATTTTCTGTGTAAACGTTTAGCAAGAAAACTTATTTTACTACAATTTTGTCCCCTCATTTCTGGTACCCCCAAGGATATGAGATGAAAATATATCGCGAGATACACGATTCATCGTCTTGGTGCTTAGGGTAGCGTTTTTCCATTTTTCAAGACACAATCCACCCCTGGTTACTCAGAGCCCTACTCTAGGTCCAAGTCAAAAGAGCTTAGAACTTTTTTCCTACTTCTAAATATACACTTATAGGAAAATATTTGTGAATTATATAAAGTCAACAGTACGTCAAGTATACATAATATTTCCGAAACGATTTTTGAACATAAAACTGAAGACACTTGCTCTTAACTGTACAATTAAAAAATCAAATTAATTTCTTGAATTATTTTTGGCAATTAGATGAAGAGAGTATAAGGTGAATAAACTCTGAACCATTTAACATTATTAATAATATTCAATTAATATTAAATTATACATTTCAAAATATCACAGCATTATGAACTATACAACCGAATTGATAAGTAAATTAACAACAAAAAAATCAGATTACTTTTTTGTATAAACAAGAATAAATATTTTCGAAAATTTAGAGTTTATAAAGTTTGAAAAAAAAAACCACGCTTATCTCTTGTCGCATGTACGGCAGAGGATGGCCAAGTTCGTTTTTCTCGCAATACTCCTTAGCTGTTTTGATGCATTGCAATATTTCCATGTCAGCCGCATGCGCTGTTGACGCGACTTGATATATTGGCTTTCCTCTAATGTAATACACCGTAGTTATATTTTTATTTTGCACATATTCTCGTATTTGATTTTATTAAAAGTAAGATACAATATACAGGCGATATAAAACATCAATATTTTTTAATACTGACATGTAATTACAACCTACCTAGATAGTGTAGTGTCAAGGTTTGTGATTTTTTTACTAAATTAATGTAATGTGTTTGTTTCTAAATATTACAATTAAAAAAGCATTCTGCACTTATATTCTCTATATAAACTTTAATTTCATACTCCTTCATGCGCACAATTTTCATATAAACAGATTCAAAGTTCTTGCTTTACGCATTGGTATATATTGTTATATAAAATAAATGATTTTTCTAATTGATATGTAATTTAGAGATGTATTTTCAAACTTCTTATTTTCTTTGTTCATTTTCAACCAAATTTAGTTTAACGTGTATTATCTTCCAGGAGACATAAATATATCTAAATTACATATTACTGTACTCGTTTTGATGTGCGAGTCATTTTTTGACAATAATCATTTATTTAATTGTAAATAACTATACGAATACAACTAAAAGTAAAAAAATATATTAAATATAAAAATTGATAATGGTGGTAAGTCCCGTCAATTTCGTCATTAAATGGACAACTAGTCACTTGGCAGCCACATCCAAACAACTTTATTTATGTATGGTTGAAAGTTAAAAATCATTAAAAAATAAACATTAAAAATACATCAAATATCTGCCAGTGACGAAGAAGCCCTTCTAAGGAGTGGAGAGAAGAAAAATCCTATCAGCCCCGTTAATCCAAAGTCAAGACAAAGCCAAGTTGGAGATAAAAAACCTGCCAACTACAAAGAGAGGGGGTTCACAAGCAAGCCTCCCATCTAACGTCGATCTCATATGCATGGAAATAGGGCTAAGCCAGCTAAGCTAGGGGGCGTCTACCACGTCTGAGGAAAAATTGGAACAATATATTATTATGTTACTTTACAGGAATATGTATTTTATTCCTTTTGTTTGAGTTGAAGATCATAAGTTCGTGTCATAAGTATGGAATCAATTTATTGTATTTCATAGCCCCATTATTGTAACAGAAAAATAATCTAGTATACTAATCTAATACTAATCTAGATCAAAAAGTAAACAAAGATATGTTGGTTTCGATGAATAAAAATGCCGGCTAAGTGAGTCGGACTCGCGCGCGAATTCTCTATAACAACACGTTTGTTGTATGGGAATCTCCTTAAATATTTATTTTATTCGGTTTTTATTTTCTGGGTACCATGATTCATGAGATACAGCCTAGTGCCAGACGGACAGACAGCGGAGTCTTAGTAATAAGCTCCCATTTTTAGCACTTGGGTACAAAGCCCTTAAAAAATCTCAACGAAAGAATGGTAAAATGTATGTAAATACGACCGAATACACAAATAATAATGTATGGAAACTCGGAAATCTCCAAAAAAACCGAATGTGTTTTTTGACGATATGAATTAATTGGAAATAAAACTGGTAATTAGTGAACTATCATTTTTATCATAGTCAAAAATAATACTACTAATAATACTTACCTATTGATTCTCTAAATATAAATACAGAAATTATTGTAATATGAATTAAAATAATTTAAATCATTTATAAACTCCAAAGGGCTGCGAGTATCTCATCTATGGGTAACAAATATTTAAGTTATTTTTTAGACAAGTAAAAATACTATTACTACCATTGAAACAGCACAACTTCAGTGTGAATTCTCGGATGCTTGACTATTATTCTTATTAAATTATGTAAAGTAAATCAACATGATATAAATAACTTCATCACAAATATGAAATCGCCTTTACTAAATCCATACAACATAAATATATTTCAGGTAAACTCACACCCGTCGCTTACGAATTTATTTTTCTCGAGATATTGCGCTGAGAAGATTTGTGGGAACACAAACCCCGCCTCCCCAATATAGGCATATATATGAGATACATGTTATACGTGCTCACATTTCCTCATAAAAGTTTTCCTTACTTAAAATTTGCTTCAAAGATATACGGTTAAAGTTAGGATGTATGTATGTTGAGTTTAACTACGGTAACAAAATGGTTTGTTCACCAAAAAGTTAAGATTCAACTTGAGACTTATATATAAAATAGGTGCACATATGTATCAAGCAAAGAGTATTTCATACAATGTTCTAGTACAGGTTTTTTACAGGACTTCAGTTCCATTTTTAAACAGAGTAAGAAAAAAAGTATTCATCCGGAACCAGTTAAGCAAGGCCTAAGTTTAATTTTTTTTCTGTATTGTTAGATTTTCACTCAGTTCCACAAACCTCCATTTAAGCTCTTATAAATGTTTTAAATTCGAAAATTTCTATCAGTAATGCCGCTTTAAACTAATGATAATTTTAAAGGACGTTTGAGCAATGTTGCTATTCACTTATTCCAATTTAAATGTACGTTTATGCAACGGTATGTTTTTGAGTTAAAACAAGAATAGGGTGTTTAATTTTACATCACTTCATAACTTCATTGTGATATTTACACATTTTTTTTATATATAAAATAGCATAGTTTGTTATTTTCTCTGAAATATGCTTATTCATCTTAAACCGTTGATTAACGTAATCTTAAATTAACATAATAATAATATGCCACTTTACACACATTACTCAGATCCCAAACTAAGTAGCTTAAAGCACGCTCTCGAAACCGGCGAACAAGCCATTTGACCTTATATTATTACACAATTTCAAGATACTACACGATTAATATCGTTTTACTTCGTTCACCTTATTAAATGATCAATTATGTATTTCGACTAGTGTTTTAAAAGTAATCGATTTTCGAACTTTTCGGATATTTTATTAAAAGAAAAGAATTTGTCGCTAGGTAGGTCGTCACGTAATACATTAGCTGTAATCTTCTTACATCGTCTCAATTTCGAGGCTACCCCCCACCCTAGGGATTACCCCCACGGGAGATTTTTCTCCCCACTTCAGGGAAAAGCAGGTTTGGAATAGTTGAGGCCTATTATATTTTCTAAAACAATAATAACGTATACTAAACAACTCCTTTTTCTATACTATTTTTAAGACATAAACAACGTATTAAAAATTTACCACATTCTAGATGCAGTACTTTATACGGTTAATATTTGTTTATAAAAATAGACATGTTATATATAACATGGCTTTAAATAAATGGAAAAAGATTCTTAAGGTAAAACTGATATAAAGATGAATTCTTAAGAAATTTTAAGTTCTCTAATTAAGATATTGGAAAATATAGGTATTTGAAACTAGTTGTTTCATTTTGGTATGCGCTGTTCATAAGATAATACTATCTCATAAAATTTACTTAGATTTTTATAAAATTGTATTTTTATTTAGCTTCTTTGTCACGTTGTGGTTATTAGTGGATACAAAGACGTGCTTTTATTTTCCTCAACGCAGATACAAAGTCACCCTCTGACACACGCCGAAAAAAACATAATTTACTTACATTCAACCATCCAAGACATTACCATGGCTCTAACAAGACACAATGGCTTCGCGAAATAACGTCCCTCCCTGGCTTCATAACGTCTAATGTAAGCAGATCCCCCGCCCTTCCCCGTATAGTGATGAGTTAGGCGAATACGCATCAAAACGATAACAAGTCAGGGGTCCTTTAACGTTGGTCGATCTTACCACCCACTCCGCGTCACTCGTTCCCAGTGATTGATGACGTAGGCGGGGCAAATCCAATCATTATCCGTGATGCATGGCCGTTGGTACATCACTACTTTTGATTTTGGAACGCTGCTGGTTCGAATTTTGCAAAATTAGCTAAGTGAATCTGCGACTCTTAATTGAATATAGCGAATAGATATTCTACCAAATTTCACTCCACGGCGCCTTAATATTTCATTTAATTTACATAATCTGTAACAATATTCTTGTTGCGATTTTAGACTTTCAATAGCCAGTCATTACTTGTCACATGAATATACAAACAATTACTTTAAACATTATCCAAATATTTATTTTTAATTACACTGAAGTTGTACACTCCACGGAATTCAATGATAGACTGAATCTGTAACGAAAAAAAACACATTCGCAACGTATCTGCATTTTAAAACGAATAAATTATGTCGCCTAACCCTTGAATAATTAAAAATATGCGTGAGCTCAAATAATCGCGAAGAATTAACCCTTTGCATGCAAATGAGGTGCGGATGTGACTGTGAAAAAATCAGGACCGGTCCTTTAGGCCCAGGTGTGTCATTATTTTAAACCTGAGAACAACTTGGGGTTTGTAAACGGTGCCAGTTTTAGTAATTTAGGCATTATTAAAATATTTTCATTACGAACATATTGTAGTGGCATTAAGAAAACATATATCAATACAGAATTTTATATTAATTAAACATAACTCGACATGACTCCGGTACTTTACATTTTTAATTCATTGTCGTTGCAAATGTTCATTATATTTTGGATAGTTAAAATATCTTATGTGTTTAACATTAAGAAAGTAGCACTCATTAAAATTTCGATACGAACGCAATACTTTTTACAACCAAATTATTATACTTATAGGCCATTTTAATGACATCAAGAGTACAAAATTACAGCCAGAGACACTGGCGTGAACGGAAATTCTTTGAAAGAAGTGCACCTGCACCATATCAGGGGGACATTATTTTGAATTTGAATGGTTAACGCGGAAGGGTTCAAGACGTTCTAAATTCGAATTTAATCTTACATAAAAACTTTTTCTGTTGTAAACGAACGGGTTAATTAATTCAAAAATTAAAAAGTTGTCTCTTATACGTGTTGTGTGGGTGAGAACCCACGCTCCCACGGCAGTTGAAACAGCTGATTTACCGATGAATATAAATACCGTATGCCATCAAGAGTTATGACTTCATTTAGCTACAAACATTATCTTTAATCGATAATTAATTGCCATGTTCCATTCATAACCCTAATGACTTATACATTTTATTCCATTTCAATTTTTTCGTGTTAAAATTTAATTTATTAAGGTTAGAAACTAATATCTAATAAACAAGTCTTATCTTTACACGATCAAAAATGAAACAAATTACTGCCGTAAAGGAAGCCTACTCGATTTTAGTAGTCATATTAATCTTACGAGTTAAAGCAATAAATGTCAGCAAACTCTAAAAATATTTGAAATAGTTTTAATTTATGTAGCTTCTATACATATGTTAATATAATTTCTGTATTTTTTGGAAAGTCATAAAAATAGCTAGATGTGACAGTCATAAAAAGTCGTAACGAATATATTTAATGTAAACCGACGGTCTTATTTAGATTATATATGTTTTATATAGCTATCATAAAAATCAACCAAATATTATTAAATAAAACTCATTAGCATAAAAAGCGAAATGTTGACACAGCTTTCCACAATATACGACCCCATCGATTAGGCGAAGATAGTATTCTCACGAAACTCTTAGCATCGAATAATCATTCCCACGAATCCCAAATCCATGAATATATTAAATATATTTAAAAAAAAAAGTATTATCTACGCTACAGTACTGGCCGTTTATAAGAAGAAGCAAGCGTTGATTTGAATAAAAAAGTAAAAGGGTTATTCTTTAAAGTGTCAAAATTGCTCTTCCGCGACTAGAGACGGCTCATTTGAATATCGAACGTTCTTCAACGTCGCGAGATGCATGGGATCTATTTTGCATGTCTATGTCACTTTTATGTTTATCAAGAAGTCCGTCTTGAAGGGTTTCTTGTCTATGGAATATTTTAACTTTTCACGCAGCGTCACAATGGGACACTGGGAATATTGATTTTCACTGTTGATGCGTGCATCGGTATTTTTGTATACGTAATGAGATCAAATATTTTGCTTAACGCTGTCATATTTACAGCTGTATCGAGTGATAATGTATTCTAGTCATTGTAATGAAGCGATAGATATTTTGTGTAACTCTATTCCCATGCCATAATTTATTGATTCTTATTGTTAGTGGCATACATTTTATTTATTTCAAGTCAATGATATTGTTATTAAAATAATTGCTTTCATTATTTAAACTATCTCGTATAACTACAGCTGATGATAATAATTGTAGGTATTCTATATAATTTGCTTTCAATTTTATATTAATATTTACCGTTAAAGGTAAAAAGATAAAAAATATAAATAGGTACTTGCAAGAGTGTTAAGACAAATTGAAAGACTTTAAGAAGTACAAATTTGACAGTTTTTTTGCAAACAAACGTGCTGTTAACTATACCTATAAAATATCCTTAAGGCATATACCTCTATATTAAAAATATTCGTAAGCTGATAATTATCGTATTTATTATTGTATTGTTGTCCAACACTCAAAATATTAATATCCAAACTATAAAACAAGACATTAATAACGCGGGAAGTCTTTGTAATCGAAAAAGCCAATCTATTGATATATAGAATAGTAAGTTGTAACAAAACGCAAGATTAATTGCACAGGCAATAATATTAAAATGACAATGGCAACATTCATTGCTCATCTACGATAAACACAGACTGAAATAAACAATTGATGTTTCCTGCATTCGCAGATAATAAAATTGGGTTTGAATAAATTAATCCCTTTGTGTGATAACCATCTGGATTATAAATTATTATTTGATTTAATATACATCAAGTAGTTAGTTTTTAGAAATAAAACTAAAGAGTTTATAAGTACGGAAATACTATTCTGTTACAAAAACAGACCATTCTGCTAATGTTAGCGTGACTATGAAAAAACCAAAATCGCTTCAACTACAACTCTTTATGACACAGTCCTTGTTACTAGGTCATAAAATATTAAATATATTTGTCACCATTAATTTGCGATGTAGGAATTTCTCTCTTGCATTATAATATTGGACTTCAGGTTACTCTATCTACCTGAAAAATAAAAATAAACATAAACATAATATTTTTTATGGAACATTTTAAAATTTAATTTCCCCCGACTGCAATGATAATTTTGTTATATTTTATTTTAAAGATTATTTTATACATTTTAGGGTGATTTTATTGGTTCTGTATTATACATAAAAACCTTCCTGTTGAATCAACTTGGCTATTAAAAAACCGCATCAAAATCCGTTGTGTAGTTTCAAAAATCTAAGCATACATAGCAACAGACATACGGTAAGCGACTTTGTTTCATACTATGTATTGATTTTATACTTTTTATTTTTTTATACTAATCATTTTAAAAAGTAGCTGCTTTATCTTGGTAAAGTGCATGTGACTCATAAATTTTTTTCAGTGAGCCTAAACACGTTATATCTGCCGTTAGTTTATATTCTACAGACTATCTGGGTGGCTGCATCGTCAGATCAAGGTTACCATATTACTATCATCGTTTTATTTGTTTTTTTTTTGTATGGTTAACCAACATTCGATTACACAATAAACTTACACACTAAAACAAAAAGATACATCACACGCGTGTATGTAACAAACAATTATAGACAAACACTACATGCTTAGTACAAACAAGTAAGTATTATTATTTTCTTAACTAAGGTGTATGATATAACTTTTGAGTAATATTCAATAATTAATATACTTCAACCATTAACATTATACTACTCTACCAGTACAATTACGAATGTTACCTATTGAAGGTACTGTTTCCATGTCGCAAAGAGTATCGATTTGCTAGGCAAATGTGTCATCATATATATCAATGATGCCACTATATTCATTTAGGAGTTTTTAGATAAAATCTTGGGATAGGTGAATTTGCATCTAAGTGCGACTTACGATATGGAGGACACGTGACGACATTGGGTAACGTGGGTATCTAATGGGAACTCTAAACTTAAACATTTTAAGGAGATGAGGACAATTTAAATTTCTAAAAATTTCCTACGGTTAGCCAGAGATTTTAATCCAAGTAATGTAACCTTTTTTCATAGGATCTGATTCTCTTAATGATTCCTTCCTTAAATGACAACAACAAAAGAATTTTTTTTTGTAGTCGTTCAGATATACAAAATGTATCGATATGTATCGAGTTTCAACTCAACCAGTGCAGTAGAAGTGTATTAATAGTCCAAAAATTCATTAATATACGGTCAGTTGCACAATTATCCATTAAGGTTTAATGACGCCTATAAGCTCTAATGGATGTCACATTACCCATTAATGTTAAATATAAGAAACTAAATACTTTTTATGGGTTTTTTGCATTAGAAATGTTAGTTTATTATTCCTCGAGATAATTCTGTAAATTCTTCGAATAAAAGTCTTGATCTAATTTTAATGACAGTTTTATTCGGCTTTATTTATTTTTGCTCATAAACAATTTAGTATTAGTTGAATCGTCTTCTTGAAATCAGTATATCTGTTCTTGGAGTTATTCCCAAACTATTTTTTATAAAACAAATAATATTTCCACCTTCTTTTCAGAAACATATTAAGACAGTATTCACTTCTAAATTTCAACGAGCAGACATCTTCATTAACAAAGGAAAACCTTAGGATAAAATAAATCGTTCGTAGCACGGTAAATCGCTTGTAAATAAAGTTGAAATATTGTCTCGTTTTGTCTCACTCGAGTTGGGAATCGAGTTCTCGTTACTAAATACTTTTCTCGGAATAAAAGAAGCAATAATGTCTTTATTTATACATGGCCCAATCGTTACTACTTTGGTTCTAAACGATAGCATTTCGCTTTTATTGAATAGCTACAAATTCTGCGTGTATTTCAAAGTGGACGTTTCTTGATGATCTCATTGATGTAGGATTTATCTGTGTACTTAATTTTATCAAAATCAGTCGAGCCATCCGATCCGTTCCGACAAAAAAAAACAAGAAAAATTCCCTAATTTAATAATATTAAAATTCATTATCAACATAATCATTACAAGGTTTCAAAAAAACAGCCAATTCATTCGTCCTACCGTAACGAAGTCTGATATTCAATTAAAATCCCGTATCAAAAATCCCAGTGCCCTCGAATAAACAATACAAGGAGTAACAATAATAACCGTTGTCGCGCAAACACAAACGAATATTCAAAAAAAGAATGTGTACCTACTCTCCACATCCGGAGGCGTCATATCCGCACAACATTTGCATACATTAAGAGACAAAAGGTGAACCGTCATAATTTTTATATTTAATTTTTTACAGTTACAAGTACCGCTCTTTGTCTATTGTCACATGCAGTATAAAATATTTAAATTTAGAACGAAATCGTTGGGTCGAAACAAAAAAGTTCACCTTTCTTCTCGCTGCAGTCTATGCAGTCACATTCATTGTAAATATTAACTTTAATACTAAATACTTAAAGATAAAGATATGCTGCATTTAGATTACAACGTCTATGTCATAAACAAGACTATCTTTGTTAAAACGAAATATCTTTCTTAAATATAAGAAAGTAGGTGAAATTATAAACTATTCAAAACTGCTTTCTGCTTTCAATATTCAAAGTTGCTTATAATTACTCATTTAGAGAACATTTGTAACTTGGTTTTATTAAACTTGGAATGAAAATAGTTCTTACTCCGGAATGAGTTTCAACTATATTGCGAAAGTCAAACAAAACGTAATTTTAAATAATTTTCCGATTTAAAACTGACACCGAAAACGCAAATACACCATAGAGACAAACAAATATCGGGTGCCATTGTAAAGGTGCGTCTACACCGGTCCGAGGCGAATCGCGAACAAACACGAGTGCTCGTGACTAATCGCCGAATCACAATAAGATGATAATCTTCCGACACCTTTTCGCATTTGCATAATATTTGCAACAACGTGAGAATTGAAACTAGTTTTTTTTTTCTATATAGCCGTTATAAAATTAACGGGGTGAACATTCGGAATATTATATTCCAAAGACTATGCATTAATTTAAAAATAATTTTGGGTTTAGTGTTTCTAATATTTCGTTTTTTTTTTGAGCTCATAAAATTATGAAAAATTTTATTGTGTTCACGCCTATGACTTTGAATATGTTTATATAAACTGAAATAAAACAAAGCTACTTATAGCAATTTTCTTCACACTTCCCTCCACACATCCCTGAGAAACAAATAAAAAATATCACAGTTTGTATGCCTTTTGAAAATAACAATTTAATCATGTTCAGTTTGGTATGTAGTTAAGGTAATAATAATTTTAAGTCTCGTTTAGACATTATTTATTTGACAAAAACAAAACAGAAACTTAAACTTGGGTTTTTAAAAATAGTTCAATTCAAAACACTCGTTCCAATTTCAAATTTGTCGTGTAAATGAAACACGAACGTTAACCCTCACGCGCCTAAAGCGTACCAACCTACCTGAGTGTGGCAGCATGTGCCGGAAAATCAATACAAACCGTGTCGTGGACGCGTGATCCGAACGAAAAACTACTGCCTCCCGGGCCCCCAGCGGATTTTTCTTCACCCCCACACGCCAGCTTAGGGGAGCGAGGGAATGCAAAAAGATGCCAGCTTTTTTCCTCGTGTGTTTTTGTTGACTGTTCGTGATGCGAGACAATTTCAGCTCTAACCATCAGTACCTAGAGTAAAATTCAGATTGAAGTAAACATCGATATGTGAGCGATTGTCATATTAAGCTAAACGAGGAAAATCGACTTTTAGAAGAATGTAGTAAAGTTGAGTTTTGTTCGTTCCGTTTAATAGAAAATGATTCTGTAAACGTGGTATATGTGCTTCGGTCTTTGCAACGAAATTAGGGACCGCGCGGGCGTCCGCCTGAATGGGTAATGACTTCTTATGATTTCGATGTCATGTTGCGTTTAGTTGCGTCCTGTTATTTGACTTCGGAGGGTTGGACGATTCTGTATTCAGATGGTATTCGTAATTCGAATTTTAAAGCAATTTCGTCACGTCTTCGGTTGTTCTGTATCTGTCTTATACTTTAGGTCGTCGAACTCGAATATTGGTATCATAGATTATCCTTTAAAATATACAAAACTTTTTGACATTTTTAGTTTAGTTATTATATTAATTCAATCAAATGAATCCACAATTAATAGCAATTTTGATTAATAGTTATTCCAGTAAAATGCCACTTTTAATTGTGAATTTTAACAGTTATTTGAGTTTAGATAAAATTATACTTAATACTATAAACATTCTGGAATTTCTCCATGCAGCCAAGACTCGCCCTTTGACCCCACAATCTACGAACAACGGCTAGCATAAGTTAATAATGGCTAATAATGACGTCATTAATCAGATAATTTTCTTGTATAATGAGATGGAACGTTTCTGGCATACGTTTTGCGTAGAATTTTCATATCTATTGCATACTAACATATTAGCACATAAAGTAACGGTACGCATAGATAATAGAGATTATAACTTACAAATGTCTGACCTATGCCTAAAAGATCTATAAGTCGCTTCCCGTTTTCTGCACGCTGAGATCTTGTAAAGTGCGTAACGTAATTTTAGTTTTTATCAATACACAGAGTAATTCAAGAGGAAGGTTTATATACTATAGGTCCATTCGGGCGATGCCGCTGACAAAAAGCTAGTTTCTTTATAAATGCTCATTTTCATAGCCTCACATTATGTACCTACTTCTTATTAATTTCGTTTTAATTTGAAAATAGAACAGAACTTTAATGGAAAATCCTGAACTTACTTAATGTGATACTAGCATTTAAAGAGTTTATATTTAAATAAAATAGTGGTGATTCGACTGTTCTTCTGTAGTGCCCATAAAAGACGGTACCTACCTATTGATTGAATTATTGGCGATTAGTTGACCTACTGAATTAACAAGTGTGTGAAGCTCGATCTAACTCGACCCGCTGTTGCTGAAATTGCTCGAAGGATTGCTCAGCCGAGGTGGCAGTGGGACGCATATGTATAACTCGTACGAATTATAATCCCCGTAAATTGCTAATTCGCCTGGCCGCCATTTTGATAAGGTAATTGCGTTTAAAAATCAGTACCATTTAACAAATAAAGACTGGTTGACCGATACACATATTGAATTAGATTGTGTTGCGATGACACATTTTTAGGTTATGTTTTTGTTGGGTTCGGTTGTTATTGTTAAGTTTTGTTATTAGTTATTATGGTTGATTAAAAAACAACTGTTACTATATTTTTTACAATAAGTAAACATAATTGCACTAATAATAAACGTATCAAATGTCTCTCATATAATTATTACTTTTGGTTATGTTTAAAAAAATGACAGTTTCGTTTGCTATCGCATTATTACAAAGCAGACGTTTTTTTTATTATTATTTCCAATGTTTTCAATAATAAATTGATTATTTTCCAAAAGCATGCAATAGATTAACAAACACAAAGTTATTAAATTATTTTAACTATATTTTGAAGATTATTAATAAATATTTCAATAATTAATTAATAATTTATCTCTTGCCTTTTGCGCTATCTATACTTAGGGTGTTATTATTAACACCCACGTAGGGTGTTATTTAGACAAAGTTGCAGCGCATTAACAATTCACGGGACCTATAACATGACACCTGAGGGCCTATTCTATTTGTCCTCGAACGTAAATTCGGAAAATTATGAATCATTCTTAAATTTTTTGTTAAAATTATATCCGTGACGATTATCTATGCATTAGAGGTAGTGTCAGGTCCTACCTCCGTTGCATCATTAATTACCGAAAAAAGCGTTTATTTGGGATCGCTATAATAAATAAAATAGTTCAAAATAACCGTAAAATAGAATAGGTCTTCCAAATGTCATGTTAATTCGTACTTGAAGGGGGCGTAAAAGTTCTGGAATGGCGACTGCGTACCGGACGATGCTTAGTGGGTGTGCCCTCAACCAGTTGGACCGACGATCTTAAGCTGCTCGATACGGGCAGTGCAGGGTGCAGGATGCAAAATGGAATGAAATAATTTGTCAAAGTATACCTATGTACAATTTAAATAATAAAATTGTTGCTTCTAATATGTTCTTGTTCTTAAACTTTCAAACCTGGCTTGGATTTATATAACTATTATTAGCCTAATCGGTCCAACCGTTCTCGTATTTTATATGCGACTAACAAAAGTCATTTCTTTGCCCGCGTAAATTATAGCCTATATCTACCCGGGTATTATGTATTTTACCGTAAATGAAAAAAATTTCATGACCGGTTGAGTTTTTCCAAAAATCATTTCCTTACAAACAAAATTAAAAACTTTATCTCTTTATAATAAATATTATTATAGATCTAATTAGGTATATTGTGATATTGAAAATATTTATATCTGTATACAATACTGTTGAATATGATAATGAACTTACTTAATTTATTCTGTATATCTAAAGTAAAGTTGAGTTATATGTTAGAAAATGTAAAGTAATATCTCAGTTTATCCAATTATAGCCTGGATCAGATAATCTCAATATAATGAGCAACGATGCGGAAAACAGATTTTTGCTGAGGTCACTCGTAATTGGGCGACACACCTACATGCTACACACCTACAGGACATATTGGTTCACGATGTATTTATATTTTTTATATTAACTGCTTTTACTCAAGACTGAGTTATTTTTGCATTTATCATATTATAAATATTTTATTTTTGCAATAATATACTTAAACAACTATTGTTTAATAATAAAATCTGTATTTTATTATTGTGTTTGTTAGTATAAATCATAGTCATGTTAGTTTTATTATTTTCTATGAAGTAGCACTATGATTTTTTAATACCACATATTGTTAACATATGTCTTATCTATATATTTTACATGTATTAATATATATATATATATATTTAATAATTAAATTATTAAATTTTTATTGTTGTAGGATATATTATTATGCACACCCTTCCTCTTCGAATAAATTCATCTCTCCAGATCTCCAGAGGTTGCTTGAAAGAGATCACTTTAAAATAATAAAACACCGTTTGTGATATACATAAACATATCTCTAATTGTTTTTGCTTTCTCTGTATGGTGTGTACAGAAAATTGTTATCTATCTATTTATTGTTTTTGGACGAGATTGCAAACGGCCAATACATTCTAATTAATCACAAAACGGATGAAAAGAAATGAAAAACATGATGAAATCATTACGCTCCAATACTTCCAGTGTCTGTACAGCACCCGTCCGTCTTGCAACCAATTACAAGAACGGACATAGCTATAAAACTCCCAGAGATGCAACGTTAACTTACGCTATCATCGCTCGAATCGCTTATCCGCTCACTCGTTAAGCACCTACGCTCGCTCGCTCGCTGATAGCCGTATACAGGTCTATTAATATTTGTCATACGGTAACTGACATGCTGATGAGGTTTCCTTATAATTAACATTATGATTTAATAATGTGATTCTAGAAATTTCTCTGAGGAAATGCTATTACTCGGTTATCTCAATAATTATGTGGCTATATATAAATTAGTAACAGAATAGCGTTTATGCGTATTACATCAACATCTATTTTATGCAAATAGCAAAATTAAACATAAATTAGGACAATCGACATTAACTTTTCCACGGTAATGTTAAGAAAGGGCGTATACCAACGGGACATATTAATGCATCTTTCTGTCGTCAGATTACATCACTAGCACATGTTTTCCCGCGTTAATTATAACCTTTATCAATCCCGTAAAATGTAGCTACCCATAGGTGACTTTTTTTTAAATCAATCCTGTGGTTTCGGAGTCTGTTCGATAAAAATAAACAGACTCATACAAACAATCAAATCTTCCTTTTTTTAATATTAGTATAGATCATGTAAATATCAAACGTTATTCGCCGAGTAGTGACCAAAGAGTATGTAATGGTAAGCATACTAGAAATTATATATTTCTTGAAATTATATATAATATTATTGCTGCTGGTTTCAATAGCTGGTCACATCATGGACGAAAGAAATAGTCTAGTGAATACATTGATAAACATCTCTTAATGATTGTTTCTGATTAAATCGTGACATTTCTATAGTAAAATAGAGTTACTTTTTTGCGCTTCCGCAGCGGAACCCTAGATTTGATGCAAATCGCATCTCAAATTTTGATAAAGGATTGTCAAAAAAAAATTTTTGGCTCCAGTTAAAACATAAACATTCATAACCACCTGTCGAAAAGAGTATTTATTGTAAAAATAGAACCTGAATAAATAAAGC
This sequence comes from Diatraea saccharalis, assembly GCA_918026875.4. NCBI lineage: Eukaryota > Metazoa > Arthropoda > Insecta > Lepidoptera > Crambidae > Diatraea > Diatraea saccharalis. Next base: position 13,764,293 of record OU893337.1, read on the forward strand.
TGTAAAAGGGCATAGATGGAGTTTTATAAATTCCATCCAACGCCATTTCCTTTAAAAAATTCAATAGCGCACTCTTATCGAAACATCAGACGATGTCGCATTGTTTAAATACTAAGATGTTGAAACTTTTAAACCTATAGCAGAAGTTAAGAGAGGTCGCGATTTCATTTACTTTAGACAATATTTAATTGTTAGTCTTAACTAAATCTTAATTCAAAGCCTCGCCATATCTTAATTATGATTTACTGTTCTAACACTATTTTCGTATATAGTAGCGCTTATAAGGTTGATACCGTTCTAATAAGGCCCGTGTTTGATTTTTGTGCCAAAAAACTTCTATCCCTGTCCAAACTTTAAGTTTCTAAACGAACGTAAGAACGTATTTCTAGACGTACCTATTAGGTCCTAACAAATGCTGGATAATGTTAGATCAAATTACTTTAAATATATTCTGACAGCACTTCGAAATGTAAACTACGAGTGTAACCGACATAGGAAATGTTATAAACTTCAGATTTGCATTAAATAAAATACAACTTTGAGAATTTATGAGAACTCTCCTAAAAATCAGGATTTTGCACTTCGGCTCCTATACAAATTGACGGTGGAAAATATAATAGAGCCAAGAGTCAATGTTTACTTATACTCATATAAATATTTCAATAGGTTTTTATACATAGGACCTATAAATGATGTAAAGATTTTCTCATTTTATTATCACCGTTCCCACTATTGGGACTCAGGCCTACCCTATGGTTGGAATCCAATCAAATCAATTGGGGAGAATGAGCCATGTGTGTGGTTTGGTGTGTGTGAATTACTGCATATGCAGCCGGAACCAACGGTTTAACATGCCTTCCGAAGCACGGAGGAGCTCGAGATAAAAAAATTTTGGTCACCCATCCTATAACCGGCCCCTACGAAAGTTGTTTAACAACCGTATCGCAGACCGAGCGCCCTATCGACTACACCATTAAGTTCCTTATTTTCTCATTATTTATTAGAATAAGACAAAGCTTATCTGATAGACCAAACTTCGAAGCTCTTAACTATTCCATAGTGACACTTTAAAATATTTTCTTTCTTTACCAAAATACCTGTTAACGACTTTAATTACACTTTTATTTATAGTTAATTAGCTTCTGTGTAGCGTTTCTCACATTCTATTTAGATTAAAAGGAGCCTATATCCATCCGAATCATGTGAAGTTAACAATAAGTTATGTTACTACAAATAACCTTTCTATGATTAGTAGTTAAATCCAAAATGTACTGCAGAAATTTTGCTTTTAGTAGGAACCTTACGTACATTTCAAATAATAAAATATTTAGACGAAGAAGCTTGGCTCTATAATTACTTGTTGTCAACTGTACATTATACCGATAAACCATAGATTGCACATCTGAGTAACAATCATCGCTTCTGAGTAAAGTGAAAAATTCATTCGCTGTTTTTTCTTTTGTACTATAGGTAGTACTTATATAAAACTTTATTTAACTGACATAATTGACAATTTTAATAAAAGGGTTAAAAAATGACAGCACTTCCAATAAATTACATACTTAATTTGGTGTGTCTTAGCGGGCCGTTGCCGTGGCCCCAGACTATAGGTAGAAGTTCCTCCTCTGAGGGGTCCCAAACACGGTTTACATATAATACATATAAAAAGATCGAGCTTCTGACTTTGATCGACCTAAAATCATTATATCGCTTGAAGCTGTCATACACTAACTTTCTAAGACTCTTTAACTATACTTTAGCAGCTGATATTTTTTCGACAGCAATTGTAAGGCTACTGGCACTTCTGTCTGTTAATTTTAATTCCTACGTTAGGAAATGTAGTGAAATAACAGTTATTAGTACTAAAACATGTATAGCAAAAAAAATTCCGATCACAAAATTATTTCCATAAATGTATCAAAAAAGGTTTTATATAAAATCAGCCAGCCCTCAACAAAAGAAATGTAACGTCATCAAAGGAAAATAAGAAAAAGAAGAATGAAGCTAAATTAAATTTCAAATTTCGAATACAGTAAATAGCCGGTCATAAACGAGCAGCTCACACACGAACGGATTCCCACCGCTGTTAAAGTTGCGATTAGACGATCAATTAACTCTTTGTTTAAGAACTTGTTGCAGCCTCACCTGTGTAAGTAGAGACTGCAAAATAAGGTTTAATGGAAACTTAAAATTGATATATATTTAAAATATTTTAAAAACATGGCAATAATAATTTTGATCAATGATTTGACCATGGGAAATAAATATATATGATTATAACAAATATAATATAATACAGTAAGTAATACATACTTACCTATAAAATAGATGTGTGCAACGTAAATAAATTAAAACAGCAATTAAAATTTAAAATGATTTATATATTTTTAAGGAACAAATTTTTAAGGGTTTCTTTTTTAATTCTAAACGTCACATTTGGACAAATCAGATTTCAAGATAAGTATTGAAAGCCCTTTATTGCGGAGTATCTGAAACAACGAAGGTACATACCACAACACACATACCTGAGCCAATATAGAAACAATTCTACATTGACCTGACCGGGAATCGAACTGGGTACCACAGATGGCAACATCTTAAAACCGGCTTGCCAACCACTCCGATACATAGGTGTAGTATGTATGTGTACTGCATGTTTATTCATACACTCATCTTCTCTCATATATAAGCTCAAATAGAACTAAATTCAGTATTTTATTTAATTCGAACCGAACCCGAATTTACAATATTACAAACCTTCGTAATGTTTATGACTCCGTGAAAATACACAAACCAGAAGACTGTCATATAAAAGAAAACTAGTAATATATAACATTATTTTTTTTTATAATAATTCAATAATACTAGATTTGCTGACTATACAAACCAACGATAAAGATCTCTCCACGGCCCTCGAATACGGACAAAGAAGAGGTCCGTATAAAGTGGCCACGCCTTTATATGCTATTAAAATTACTACGCGTAATATACCACGCCACTGACCGCTTTTAAGTACTTAGTACTACGACTTACTAGTCACGGGCTGAGAAGAATAGTGGAATTAATTATATATTTTAAGCGCTTTAACATGTAATTTAATTAGTAAAAACTGTTGGTCTCCTTTTGATAATCATGAACCAATTGTTATTATTCACGAATATTAATTTTATAATATTAAATAGCAGATTGTTATAAGAGAAACTAAGACGTCCTATTAAATATGAGGTAGTTATATAAATAGAAACCTACTTATAATGATACAGATAGCAATAATATGTATAGCAATGTTTTTGAGACAGTTGATCATTCAAAATAATAATTATTGCTAGTACAATACAATAATTCAAATTAATAATCATTAAAGGTGACCTGTATTCAATCTAGGCTGTTACAAGCATTTGTGAAAATCAAAAGCTTTGCAATTTGCTAATCTACAGCCGGAAATGTCATACTGAGAAGAACTGGTAAGAAAATCAGCAAGGGTTGTCTTTATCTCCCTGTTTGATATAAAACTACAATAAAACTATAATAAAACCTTTTTAGTTTATAAAATCACTTTGCATTATAAGATAATTATAAGACATAATTACTAATTTCCTCATTCTATAAGCTAAAAATATATAATAAAAAAATATATCGAATATTGACATAGGTAAAAAATTTGAAATAATGAAACATTCAAATAATATCAGAAAGAAATCAAAATCTTCATTACTTATATTAAACAGTAAATATAGAACATTAATCGACTATTACATTTGATGGATTTTGCATTCACAAAGCTATTTTGATATCTAAATATAAGAATATAATATCTTTATGTTTAAATTATAACATTTGCGAAATTGAAAATTTATAATTATTTATTTTTTATAAATTACAATAATAAAAACGAATGCTCCTCCTTTCTATTATTGCTGTGCCTGACAGGATCCATAGTGAGACTAACTAATTATGTAACATTATTTTAAATTACCTATGGAAACAATAAATTTATTGAGTATTGAGTATCTATCTTTAAAAATAAAATGCTTAAAAATATTACCAATCTCAGGTGCTTTGAGTTGGCATTCGAACCTTCAATCTTTAGCAATCTAAACTTCTAATCTTACTAAATAGTAATAAAAATAACTTTATTTTATTTCCGAATAATTTATAACACAGCTTTCGAAGGTTCCTGCCAATTCTTCTGAGTACTTACATTATTCCCGTCATAGATTTGAGAACCGATGATACCTATACGTTTTCATACTTCACAAATACTTCAACATTCTAGACTACAATACATTTGAGCAATATTCAAAAAGTACTTTTTAATAATACATCATACAATTTTCCACTCCTGCGCAACCGTTGAACTAATGACGCGAATCTCGACAAAAACCACCCCACCCTTATAAAAAATGCATTGTTAAAAGTAGGTGGAGTCAGGGGTACAAAGTGTTAGAAAGGGAAAGCAACAAATAATGTGAGAACGCTGTGAAACATACGGAAGTGTAATTTTATTACTATTAACATACTTTCATAAACGCTACCGATGACTTTGTCTGACCTTTGGAATGGTTCGGAAGTAATTTAGAGTGTTTATTTTTTCAAGAATTTTGTTAACTAATTAAGATTTTTCACAATTAAATTTCACTTCTATTATTATTGAAAGAGGAGATTATTTTTGTTCGTGATTGGCATATTCAATAATTACTGAATCTATCAGAATATTATCACAAAGAGGGCATTTTTTTTTTCTCTTTATTTTGACACATAACAGTCATTACATTATAATACTTAAATTAATTACAATATTTAATAGACAATGTGTGTCCACTAAGACACACATTGTCTATTACTGCATATGAGAAAGAGGGCTGTATTTTTTATCCGAAAGCTCCTATGAAAAAGAAACTTTTATAAAATCGGCCTATTTGGTTACAAATAATTAAAAAATGTAGCTACTTCGTCTTAAAGTGTGTGTATCTTGTAAACTATATAACCGATTTTCAAAAAACAGCTAAAACCATCGCAATATTTATTAAACATAGTTAATTACTCAGGAGCTACGGTGCCACAGACAGACAGACACGTCAAACTTATAACACCCCTCTTTTCGGTGAGCAAAATAATAATCATAGAAACACAGTAGCGAGTTACATATTATTATATTGATCCGATTTATTATAACTGTTTATTAGAAACAAAGAATATACAAGTACTAAATTTAGTACCAAAGTTTAAACCATATATCATGCTAGGGCTCAAGCCTTTCCTATGGATGCAATCGAATAAAGAAAATGGGCCACGCCGACCCAGTGTGGATTGATGGGTGTTAACGACGGCAGATGCAGCCGGTACCAACGGCATAATGTGGCTGCTGGAGCAAAGAGGTGTAACGATGTGCCGTACCACCGTTTATTTAGTCCTTGATATAGTAGTTGTCTTTGATACTCAATGTCATTTCTTTTTATTATTTACCTTTCATAATTTGAAATTTTGACTAATCCAATATTACTCTTTATAAATGTGAATTCGTAAAAAAATCATCTGGTGTGAACATGATAATGTAATCATATAAATTTAATAGTTAAAGTCCCCATATAAGTAAACATATTTCCTTTTATTCGACACATTTATGACCTGTCGTAAATGCGTAGCACTAGTGCCGCAAAACACACGTCAAAACTTTAAAGATTGCTAAATATCATTAGAAAAGCATTTTGCACAGATTCAAGCGATTTTAGTAAAAACGGTCAATAATATAAGTAAGTATTAAAATATAGATATATTTATTAGAAAAAAGCATTATTACTGAATGCAACCTTTTTTATTAATTTACATTTTATATATTTTTATTTGTACCTGTATGTAGCTAAAATATATTTTGTGAAATTCTTTACTCTACATGTTTTTCTTTTATACGCATAAAGTTTACATGTTTTTCTTTTATACGCATAATGTTTACAGTCCACAGTGTTCAAAATAACGTTGAATTAAAATTAATGAAATGTATACAGCAGTGATAAGAGTGATACAGCAAAAACAAACTGAGGACATTTGGAAGGAGATAAGTAACGGTATTTATTATTGTTTTCATTGCCTATTAGAAATAATAGATGATTCCTAAAGCACTGGAATATTTCTTGGGTACGTACGTCAAAGCAGTCAAACAGTATAAAATTTGTAAAATAATTATCTAGTCTATATTTCATTGAAATTTATTCTTTGATTAACCTTACAGAATAAATAAATTATTTATTGATGTTATTTTAGAATAAGTTATGCAAAATAACTGCAAATTGATATTTAATCACGAACTTTTATTAAGTTAGTAGTTAATCTACATAATTTAAAAAATTATTTGTTTCTTATTAGACGTTAATCTGTTTTAAAAAACGCCCGGGTTTTCTAATTTACAGTAAATTCTAATAAGAGATGTTCCATCTTAGATCGATTTATTTCTTATTGGTGTACTAAAGTACATACATCTTCATAAGACACCAAGAAATGAATATAAATGAGTAAAAACGTTCGAAGTGAGTTGTGCGGGGGCAATTTGGTTGGAAAATCAGACAGTTTGCTTTTTAGTCACGTACGAAACGTTTAGGAAGCAGTCGTTACTACGAGTCAACAGATTTTGGGTCTTTACAAACCTGGTAACGCCATCTATCGACAAGTGTCTGTTTAACTTTAAGTGCAGAATATTTTATTATAGTGAATTTGATATTAAAGAAACACAAAATATACCTCAAAAATTACAATAATTATTATTTTTGATATTTATAGGATAAGTAAAACTGTGAACTGTTATAATGTAAGCAATTTTTTATTTACACAGTACAGTATACAGCGCCATCTAGTATCGAGTAGTAAAACTAATTGTGAGTCTGCTTTACCGACCCGTTTGTTGAATGTGCATATAATTACCTATGTGTGTGTGCTGGTTTCCCGCCTTTATTTGAATTCGTTTTATGAAATTTAATTTCGCCGCGTTACGTACGTCATACATTTTTAATCCTATTATTATTATATTATAAATGTGAAAGTTTCTTTGTTTGGATGTTTGTCCGTCAATCACGCCGTAACTACTAAACGGATTTTGAAGAAATTTGGTTGAAGAAAATTACAGATAGCTGATTTAAATAATAGGATACTTTTTATCCCACTAAATAGTTCTCTAAGGACCATGGGCGAAACCGCTAGTGGAAAGCTAGTTTATAATATAAATAATATATTCTGAAACCTGATTTGAGACAATTAAAGTAGTATAGCATTACTACCAATATTATTATTATTGCTTAACTGATTTTCTATTTTAATAGTAAGTAATAGTAATTTACTTGGCTCATAATAATAAATCAGTGTAGATACTAATAAAAGTTTTTGGTGTACTTATATTAGTGCACATTTCTATTCTCAAATGAAGCATTTTGACCAAGGATTGTTAAAAATAATATTCTCAAGCACTGCTACTCAAAGATAGGAGCAAATAGGTCCTTTTAGCAAACAAAATATTTCTTACGAATAAAGTAATATTTTGAAAAATTAAAAATATTTTTTTTTTTTATAAAATCAGCTTAAAAACAACAAATCTTAATAATATTTATCTTAATTATCTTAATAATCAAAAAATGTAATGTGAAAAATGCTTAAAAAATCCACTTTTCATCCCTGGCACTCTGAGATGGGATTTTTCATTACATATAGACTTGGTAATGCAAAATATATCTAATATAATAAATACAGTAATTGTTATTTAGTAAAACATTTATCTTACATTTATCAGAACAAACAGGCCCCTTTTTGTTTAGCATTAAATTGCTTCTTTGATTTCAATAAAGATGTATAAGGTTATTATTTTAAGAAGTTTTGCTTAGTCTCTCTTCCGTAGTCAAAGATAAAATCAAAAAATAAAAATGAAATATAAAAATAAAATCGTAGACCGACACTTCCGAAGACCACTTTTGAAAAATAAGAAGAATGAACAAGAAACTCACCAGCAATTAAGATAGCATAATAATTTAATAATGCTAATAGCATTAATGATTATTTTGAGATATAATGAAGCTTAAAAGGAATCACCTATCTAGTTGCTGGGCCATCAAAGACCCCTTAATAGTATTATTAGCAGGCCAGCCTGCATATAGTTATTTATTTTTATTTCTAGTATAAAAAATTGTACACTTAATTGAACTTACATTAAATTCTTGTATATGTGTAGCAAAGCAACAGCCATAACATCTCTAAAACTTTAAATTTTTCCCTTAAAGAGGCCCCGGTCCTAAGATTGTAAATAAATCACAAAAATCACAATGTCAGCAGCACTGAAGCTGCAGTATATTAACCTGATAGTATCTATATCAGTCGACCTGCGTATCTTCATTACGCTTAAATCAAAATCTAGTGTAGTATTAACCTTGTCTAAAAATACTGTAATATCCACAAGACGCATGTTCTTCTCTTTAATATTCACATTTATATCTACTCGTTTAACATTAGGCAAAACATATTACATGGCAATAATATATTAACTTTGAATTTCTTTTACGATATATAGCTTTAAAATCTGTATAAGCAGATGAAGATTGTACACCAGCTAGCTAGCTGAGAATCGACGCTGGACAGCTATTACGATTAAAAAATTATATACTACGGTTATATTTTACCAAGCCTCAATTTAAAATTATATTAAAGTATTTAAAGAAAAATAACTGCGAAAGCACAACCATATTTTGAACAAAAAAGACGTTTCAAAAGCTTATAAAAATAATAGTAGATTAGGCTTTCTTTAATTACGAAACAGATGTTATCCAAATTGTGACAGTTTAGTTTTTCAATAATTTAGTTTAGTTACCAAATGTGGCCCTTTAGCACAAAGCAAACATGCGCCTACGCTGAATGCCGGGTTGCAACTAAACAAATGACCATTTTGCTTAGAAAAGCGCCTTTTTGCGCATATGTAATTTTGTAATTAAGAGGTCAATTTTGGTCGGTATTTTTGGAATAAGAAAATATAGGTGATTTTTGTCCCATTTTTAAAATAAAAGTAATTTTGGGAAATTTTGTTTTATGGCCCTTTTTTATAAGCAGCGAAATAATAGATAGATGTTAAGCCAAGCTATAATTACCATATGTCATCATAAATAGTTTTTGCATGAAGGATCAACGTCCAAACAAATAATCTTTGTTTTTAGAATATTACTGAGATAATATAAATAAAATAAATAAAATTATACCTCATTATTAAAGGAAACCTAAATGAGTAAAAAAAAAACATATTGACAGATGTCTAGTGATTCAGTCAGTTGCCTTTTAAAATAATAAAATGGCGATTCTCTTAATTCTTTGGAATAATATTAATTATTTTACTGTCATAAAATAACTGAATCTGTGGTATAAGTCACTTAAACATTTGCGTTGTAATAATAAGTTTGGATCTCTAAATTGATGTTTATATACTTTAGCTTTTTGTTTCAATTAGAATACATTCATACAGACACACAGAAATACCAGTTTCCCCAATTTAAAATAATATCACTGATATTAACTTACGCTCCCTGAATAAAAGATCGCATGAGTCTCAGCTACATCCCCGTATATAGGTAGTTTTGATACATTTTGTCTGTGTTACAAAAAAAAATATTTATGTAATTTACTATGTTAAGAATAATGTCACTAGACTCATTGAAAAAAAAAATTAGAAAACTTTATGCAAACCTATAGAATCGGTGAAAGATAATCTTTCGTATATTAATCGAATTTATTATTACTTTTAGAATCCAAAAATAACTCAATTTTTTTCCTATTCTATCGAATTGCATCATTTTTAAATTTTAACAAAAGAATGTTTCGCATTTACCTTAAAATAAAACGAATATCCGTTTGTTTATAACTGTCTCACATTCAATTTTTACAATTTAGTTACCATATTAAATAACAATTCACATAAATCATCAATTTGAATTAATTACGACATTTCATAGCAAATTATCGTATCGGTTAATTAAGTACCGCAACATCTGCACTTAACATGCTAAAACAATGATACAGACAAATAAACGAACAGCACATTTCACCAGAAGCAGAAAATTAAAATAAAAAATAATTGCAAATTATTTCAGCCAACACAATTATAACAATTATGTGTGTATGTGGCAACAACTGGCAACATTTCTGTAAGCTCGCATAAATTACTGCTCCGACTCGAGTTTCGAACACGCAACAATCATATCTACTTTAAAAAAAGAAACAATAAAGTAACGATGTCACATATTGCCACTGGCAGGTAAATCAGATAGCTAGCGATGCATGAAAAATGACTCCAGTCTAATAATTAAAAAAAAAGTCGTCACAATAGAGTTCTTAATTCAAATTCGAATGTCACAAAAAAAGTTAGCCCCTCATTTTGTGTCACTGCAATGAAACAATGGCACTACGAATTTGACTACTTTTGATTTAGAACCGACGATTTCAAAGAGTTCAGTTGCGATGAAACGAATCGCGGGATATAGACAAAAGAAGCGCTTTTTTTGGCGCGAGAAAAAATAATACCCGCTGAATAGTCGCGTTCTGATTTTAATCAGACGTCCGGAACTTTTGATGCGTTGAAAATTATGTCGTAAGCTTTTTTCAATGTGAATAGTTAGCATAATTTTTTAATGAACTTTTGAAAGTTGGGGTTCTTTTAATTTTAAAATTTACCAACTGTAAATTTGATAACATATCTTATAATGTACAAAAATATATTTACCGGGAAATAAAATACTGCTAATAGTCTAACGTTCGTTAATAACCTTTAATTTTATGATAGGTTATTTACGAATATTTTTTTAACAATTTAGTATTAATCCTTATTCAATTAAATACGTTAGATACATTATAGATTTTATGTAGATCAGAATTGCCTTTTACAAAAAAGTAATTTGCCCTCGCGGACAACTAGGACGCTTCTAATGATACCTCATTTGTCCTGTTACGATGAGTAGTTTCGAAGTTATAAGGGAACAGATGAATATTCTTACTTACATACATACATACCGGCCAAAATCATAATCCTCCTTCTCGCTTCGTCGTAATCGACAAAAACTAACGTCATATATAAAGGAACACTTAACAGAAGAAAACAAAAATTGAAATTGAATCTCTTTATAAGTATGTACCAAATATGATGTTTACGCTCTTGTCCTTGACTGAACAAATGCCATCTCATTATACTGTGCGTGATTATAATTTTTTGAACGGACTGCCACTTGATATATACCCGGAGATTTCCTTACATTTTCATTAAGGTAATCGGATAGATTCCGATTCAAATGCTCCTTCCGCGGGTTTGACTGCATTTGGTTATATATTAACAGGCTCCTGTCTCAACAATATTTTTAAAAATTCACCATAACACATTCACTAGTTTTTCTTTCAGCGAATTCGATTTACCTTAGCAAAGAAAATGAAAGTGGTATAAGTAACACTTATTTGTTATTTTCTTTCTATACAATTTTGTAATATTATGTTTTTTAATATTTCTCTTAAATATTTGCTAAACTAATAATACCTTTCGTACAACTACCACAAGAATATTTTTATATTGTATGTTAATACAATTAAATTTTTTTATGATTTTCCTTTTGTGTTAAAATATTCTTTTTTATCTAAATCCTCTATATATTTGTCGCTATAGATTAAATAAATTTTGTAATTCCGCTACATAATTAAAATATACCTAATTCGTATTTAAACCATATTGATTTAATAATAGCGCGCCACTACCATCAAGATTTTCTTTGATTGTTTCATTGTTGCTTCTTGCAACACAATGCTTTATGGGTCTTAAGATTTTATTGTGAATAACTCAAAAGCTGGCCTCACAAGCCCTTTTTGTCACATATTACCCCAGTAAATATTTTCATATATGTAAATCCTAGTAGCATTCACACAAAGTTGCAAACAGATATATAGTCCAGGAAAGTTTCACGGTAATTTGCACAACAGTTATCGGTTAACGATACTTAATTGACACCGCGCATGAGTTACGTTCTGTTTAATGCAAATGTTAATTATAAAAAAGTTGATAGTCACAATTGTTGCAACTTTGTCAGTGCGGACGTAATATAGTGACGCGGTCCGATGCAAAATGGCCGACAACTGACATGCGTGACCCGCGGGGCAACGATGCTACGTGCCCACAGTCACACGACGATCTCAGTTATTTTCAATCGGTACAAAATTCTAAAACTTGGATAATACTCACATTTAATAATTGTACTTAATGTATGACAGCGGCAAAAATATTGAAATACCTGAAAAATTCAATCAATTTACATGTTCTTTCTGACATACCCAACGGTATGTCAGAAAGAATATGTAAATTGATTGGACGCAGTCGAGACGCGTTCGTCACATAGAATTTGCGGAATCATGCTCGCAGATCGCATTCGGTATGAAGAAATAAGAATGAGATAATAAATCGACTAATGAAATCATTTTTCAAATTATAAATTTGCTGAGTTTCTTGTGGGTTCTCAGTAAGAATCTCTAACCGAAATGGCTTCTGAAATGATGACATAGCTTTCGACCTAAGGTGTATTTAAACGAACAAAGAGCTAGAGCAAGAACAAAAGCATTATTTCGTGCTCTTCTAGTGAAAACATAAATTCGTTATAAACATTTACACCAAAAGAATATCAACGAGCACGAATTTTCATTACACTCTAACCAAGAACTAGAATTCTGCACAACGTTAAGACCAAAGAATGCTCATGTTACCGATAACTATATGTATTCAAATCAAGAACGCTCTAAGCAACTAAGCTCTAGTGCCATTTACACCAAGCGAACGAGATTCATAGAATAATTTGTAAACGCAGATAGAACCACGAGCGAATGATCAAAGACTGTTTACACTAAAATAATTTAATAGAGTGGGGATAGAACGAGCATTAGCGCATTTGGTGTAAATCGGCTTTTTCTCAAGTGCTAGCTTAGAATGAATAAATAATATTGAAATTTTGAAACAAATCAAAACATATAATGTTTCTTATTTACTCAATTAATTCAGCGTAAATTAGCGCGCTGTATATGCATTTTGTGGTTGTTTTCAATTTTATGTTTTCACTTTTTGTCAAAGTTAACAATAATTAATTGTTGCAAATAGTGCTTAATTATACGCAGTATTTTGAATAAACGACGATTATTTACATATTATCACCATTTATTTGATAATATGAATTATTCTTCTTGCACTGCACACTACGCTTCTTGACAAAGCTTGTTGTTTCTTTATACATATGCCAATAATTGATTTGTCAAAAATTTTGTAAAAAAAAATAAGAATTTTTTACTTTTATTACAAATATGTTTTTTCGACAATTTTTGTCGTGACGTGTAGAGAATGGAAACAAATCTAAAATAAAAAGCCTAACGTTCACATAAAAACAAGGCTTAGTTTCTAACGGTGTAACTAACTTTAACTGTTGTCGCCATAGAGCGAATAATTTCAGAGACAGATATCGTCTGTAAAATTTGTCTAATGAAATTTAAATGCATTTTCCATAAATAAAATAATAATAATACTCTTTATTGCACTCAAAATAAAACACTGTTTAAAAGGACCAATTACATATGACATTAAGCAAACAAATAGTGACCCTATTGCTAAACAGCAATCTTTTTCAGGTAAACTATGTGAAAATGAGATTATGGGGAGTGGGTGAAATATTGACACGGATAAATATACAAGTGTATAATTTAACATTAATAAAATTTATAATAAGAAAATAATTAATAAAAGGGATAAGTAACCTATAATTTATAAAAAAGTATCCTATATTTCAATGGTTTGCAATATAGGTATTTGAACATACCATACCAATTGTCATAACTATAGAAAAGTCAGAAATATATTTTTTTTATTAATTTAGTACTTTACAAAGAATAAGTCCATTAAAATTTGTACAAACGCTAACAATCACAGCGATTTGCTTTAGACGCTCTTGTAAAATAATGGTTAGCGTCTTCTATCTACATTGCAGAAGACTAGTATTCATTATGGTTGATACTTGGATAGGTGATCAAAATTTACGTCTTTGGACTCCTACTACATCTGCAGTCGTTAATACTCTGTGATCTATATTGGGCCAGCGCTGTGGAATATGGACTATTATATTGCGAATGTAATTCTAACTACAAAGAAGGCATGTATCTTAACTGCAAAAGTGTAACTAAATTGTCGTTAACTATATACGCATAAAATGAAAATGAATGAAATATGTTTATGCTCTAGATTATATAACAATAAATATTGGTTATCTTTCATAGAACAATATCCATTATTTTTTTTTTTATGCTGTAACTGCTCTATAACTTTTATAACTCTGTGGGCAGATACATGTATCGTAACATAATAGTATATCGAAACCTGGTAGCTTTTCCGCGGTGCTAATACCATGAATTTATAGTTTACACAATAGATCATTCAGATAATTTATGTTAGTCAATTTGTAGCTAACCAAGGGTGGGAAATGTGTTGAGACCGGGTTATTGATCTTTGAGTTTTTTTTTATATCATCAAGACATTTATGCTTTGTTCATGAACGAAGTTTTTTTTTCATTTTCAGTCTATCAATGTTCGCACTGCTGGTGACAGATCTTCCGTATGGATGGATTCTAACAGAATTGAATAGAGACAAATTTGTTGTGATACACCACACGGACCCAGTGCGGATTTGTGGGTGTTAACGACTGCCAGATGCAGCTGAAACCGACGGCTTGACGTGCCTTTCCACGGAGGAGCTTGATATAATAAATTTTTGGTCACCCATCCTACCGGTCACTGCTAAAGTTGCTTAACTTCAATATGGCAGACTGAACACGCTAGCAACTGCGTCAGCGTCGCCGAGCTTTTACGGTAAAATAAAATCATTCAAATCCTCTTCAACCCTCAAAAGTGATAAGGCGCTATTTAATTCAAATTCTTTAATAAATGTAGAATATACTTTTTTACCTTCCTGGCGCTTTGGTATATACTGTAAGCTAACAAGTGTTTTAATAAATATATTAATAATTTATAAACAAAATGACCATTTGATATTGAACTCTAAATTAATTGATATCTCCTGTTTTGAATTAGGTTATTATTAGAAATAGCATACAGAATTGCATCCTTTGATGAGTCGTTAGTTGTACATCGCAATGTGTTTGAAAATCATTAGGCAGGTGCAGAGCAGCAGGAGTCAGCGCATTGCCCTAGGAAGTTAGCTATTCGCCTGTTTTATTTAGCACATAACTCAATGCGTTTAGGGTACGTTGTAAATACATAAAAAATATCAAATATTATTTTATAGTCCTTGATTAAATCTCTTTCCATACGGCTTTGTTCCGCATTATCGAAAATACGTTCGATATTTTTAAAATAGTCAATTGTGTATACGTATATTAACTTCTAAAAGAGCTTTGAATTTTTTTTGTAATTAAACTTATTCACTATTTTTCTTTGTAATTCGCTTGATGTGACCCTATTACACAACGTTTTTTTAATTTGTTTTATTTGTAGGGGAAATGCTTGAAGCACTGGTGTTGGACTCTCCTCAGTCCTCTCAGGCCTGGCCACTAAAATTTATCTTACGATGTACCCATCCTTGGTGATGATACATGGGAAACATGTCCAATGTCCATTTATAATAGGTCAATCTTTAAGAGAGTGTAATGATATACATCCAATTTCAAATAACCTTTGACTATTTTCAAACATACTAGTGGTCGCCCAGTGGTCGAAATTCGACCATAATAATTCTTAATTATAAGTTATTTAACATAATTCATCTCTCAAAATCACTTCTCCGGTCTGTATAATGTTAATAGTATTTGAATTATTAACAGTATTTGAATTATTCCTTCTTCTTTGTTTCTCACTCCGACCCGATAATGTTCTATGTCGAGGCATGTTGAAAATTATTTCATGAAATTTCTGAAATAAAGAAAAGAAAAAGATTTGTTTAGCCTCCACAATAAAATACACAAATAACTTAGAACCAGCAATAACAGATTTATTTATTTTTTACCTGTATGATGAAATTTTTGTTCAGATTACTGCTAAAGAACTTTCGTTACTTACTTATCATTCAAAATCACTTATTTTTCCTGTAATAAAAATCGAACATCTTTTGACGTTCAGTAAGACCACAGTACACATCACAAACATATAAATAGATGTCTATGGTAAACATATAAAACTTGACACTAGTTAAATGCATAAACCATGCGAAGCCAATATTCAAAAGAAATAAACAAACTCTATGTCAAAAGAAACAATTTGACCACATAGTACATGTATGCGTGTAGCAAATACTTGTTTGTGTTTGTCAAATGCATAGTTGTGTGTGTAATGTTTTATTTATCGATTTAATGTACTTTATAAGCAGTGGCGTAGCTACCAAGGGGCTAGGCGGGGCAGTGCCCCGGGGCCCTCAAGCTCAGGGGGCCCTCGAATCTTTACCAAAAAATCTCAATCGAATCAACTTTTGAAAATTCTCCCATTTTCAAAATAAATATGACAGGTGACAACTCGAGTTTAATCATGGCAACTCAGTTGTGAGAAATTCCAAAGTTATAAAAAGGGGAATTCCCCTAAATTATTTGTGTGGGTTGACAGTGTTATTAATGTTTTCATCAATTTGTCGGATATCAATATCTGCATATTATTATTTATCGATATGCGTTTTTGTGATTCGCGATTGTGAACTTCGAGTCAAGATTTTTTTTCGAGAATGGTTTAAAAGTTAATGTATCAGGAGTAAGTAAGCGTATGTCAATAATTTTTTTTGTACTGGTCCATACAAAAGTTCAATTTTATTTGATTATAGTACGTATACATAGTTACGTAAAGAAATCTATAGATTTCGGCTACTCACTATATAACTAAAAATACCGTGACAAATACAAGTCACATGCGGTAGGGGGCCGTCCATTAATTACGTGATGTTTTTTTGTCATTTTTAAACCGTCAAATGTGGTAACACTGGCTGCGATAAAATGTTTGCCGGGGATTCCCCAACGACGTCTTGTATCGTATCATTACGTTTCGCTTTCCTTTTACTTGTAACGTTGTCAGTGAACAGTGAGTACCTACTTGAGTACAATCTTACATAAATAAATTAGAAAACTAATATTATGAAAAAAAAAGAAACCCAGTGGTGCATTTAAACGCAAACGATGCCAAGAAAGAGAAGAAAGTAAACAGAAATTGCCCAAAATTGACAAGTTTTTTAGTCAGCCTTCTGCAAGTACTTCTGGACAAAATATTTCTATTGATAATTTTTGTAAATAGCTTGCATGGCGATAGGTTAAATAACAGTAAGCTGGTGCAACGTATCTATGAATAAATAAATATATAAAACCCTTGAATCTTTTCTATTTCGTTTTATTGCCCAATACCTACACCAAGTATAAAAATAATTGTAATTTATGTTGTTAGTGTTTAATAGTTTTATATACCTGCCCATGCACGAAAAAGAGCTAATGATAAAGTTGCTTAGCATTTTTAAAGTATTTGTATATTTAATGATTTTACTTCAAAAAACCTTACCAGTTTTGATAGCAGTGGGCCCCATTTTTTTATTTGCCCCAGGGCCCTAGGTTACCTAGCTACGCCACTGTTTATAAGTATCATTATTGCAAAATATTAGCCGTTTGCACTTCTTCTACATATAAACTATAAATGTTCCAAATTTCATACACCTCAGTCCTCGCAATTTTCGTGGTCCAAAGTTTTTGCTTCACATATTAATATAAAGATAAATTTCAACAGTAGTATTTTTATTCTTCTACCAGAAAAGGCTAAAGAATCTATATCCATAAATTCTCTAAATAATTTCAGTCAGCTCATCTGTGAATTACATTATTTCTGACCATTAATTCTATGAAAACCATTTATTAATGTACCTATTAACAACTCACACTTTACGGTTTTTGATCGTCAAAGCGTTTAAATTCTGCTCGTTAGCTCTCATTATCGTTACTTAAACAGGTATGTGTCATATTTTTTGTATGATATGATAGCCAGTTTAATGTTATGCTAATATTGTAAAGTATCATATTATAAGACTAAGTAATGAGAGAAATGGTGATGTGAATATAAATGAAACTGAATAATTTATGTTATATTCTAATATCTGCAAATTAGACCTAGTAACTCAGAGAGATAATTTAAGAAGAGTAATATGAATTAGCTATGTACTATTCATACAAATTAATGTGATACCTGCCCTACGATCATGTAAAAATGATCTTTCCAAACCAGAAATCGAATACACTCAGATGTCCAAATTCACTTCATAAAGCGGCATCCGCTCAATCTTGAATTGGTTAACGTTTCGTGGCATAAGTGAAGTGGGTTTCGAAATGACATAGACATAGAAAATCTGTGACACGTATAATCAATCAATTTTATTTTGTATTTTTGTCCAAAAAAAATGAATCGATAGAATTTCTTCACTAAATGACGAGAATTCGAACATTCGCCCTGCTGAAGGATTATTATATTTCTCTGAAAAAGAAATTTATTTATTTTCGTCAACCGAAACACATTTTTCATTAATTTATGATGCAACGAGCAAGGGTCCACCACTATCTCAATTTTATTTAAAAAAAAGGTAGGATTGTTTTGAAATTATAATGATATCTACCTAATTATCTTTAAAAAAAATGCACATTGATACCAAATATGCTGTTATCATCATAAGCCAATTAAATGGCACGGGCCTTTCCTTTAAATGCAATCAAATATGACAATTGGGATAAAACCCATTACTTGGGCACAATGCGGAATGCTAGATATAAACATTTACAGAAGCAGCCAAGAACAACGGTTTTACATGCCTTCCGTAGCAAGGAGGAGCTCTAGATACTGCATTTTTGGTCACCCATCCAACAACGGTTCTAACGAAATTTTTTAGTGTCAGAGCTTATGCACAATCACCTGCGCCATTGAACTACTCTTCAAAAATATAAAATACAATAAATTAAATGTTACAATCGGTGGCCTTATCACTTTAAAGTAATTGCTTGCAAGCTTGGAACTGGATAAAATGTTTGAAATATTGTTTCAGATTTTAGAAACAGTACACAGAGGAATTAGTTAATTTTACTAAATTATGCAATCTAGAATTTGTATTTGAAATATTTACGTAAATCCCGATAAGTCACAAATGCACAAGTTCTTTGAGAATATAGTCATCGAAGGAGTTTCCATATGAATAACACTAAAATATTCCAGTCTTGTGAGTAATGGTAAAAACTGCATGACTCGGTATCATTGTCTTTTGTGGTTACATTTGAATACGCTCTTTGTGATATCTTTATCAATAGTGCAGCAGTTTAATCTAGAAAGTAGGAGGATAAAAATTATATATCGCGGCGGTTATCAAATACAACAAACTTCATTTACAGATTATGTGGTACATTCATACAAAAAAAAAATCTCTAGAATTCATATCCTCCTCTTGTTTGACGTAAGTTAAAAAATATATGAATCGAGGCACTAACGCCATCTATTGACGATGAAAAACATTGCAAATGCCACGTTCGTACGTAAAACTCTTTACAAAAAGATCAACGGTTGGAATTCTATGCATTTCAACGTAACCCAGTAATTATGTCGTTGTCGCAAACATAAAAATCGAGGCATAAAAAACTGTAGTAATTTCTAATTGAAGCATTTACAGTCCAGTATTTAATTGATTGTTTTGGATATAATCATGTGTTTCATAAATGCTGATAATAAGTGGGTTCAACAAAACGATGGGTCGACCTACGTGACTGTTGCGAGCTTTTGGAGTCCAATAAGTAAGCAGAAGCTTAATAATTTCTTATACCAGCCATATTTAGCAAGGACTTTTTTCTTTTTTCTCCCTGTTTTATTTTAATAAAGGTGTCGAATTGAAAAATAATTTCATTATCTGTGGGAGACAGACCTTATTGTTGTAAATATTCATTTAAACTCCTAATTTTTCTATGCTGCGCTCTAAAGTCTATTCTTGTCATTGCTGCCTTTTTCCGTAAGAATCTTAGCTTTCTTGTTTTAATGTATATTTTTTTCATAGATATGTATTTCAAGTATATTCAAGTATATTTCCTATTTCTTCCCCAACTCATCGTTTCCTTTGCTAATATAAAAACTTGCTAATATATAAACAAATATTCAATACAAAGCTGAATTATATCAGAGCAATTATGATACAGAATTAATTGCGTAAGGATTTTATTCACGCTTTCTCTTTACATTGTACCATACAACAATTTATTACCTATCTACTGATTCTCTGTACAACGTGCATGTATGCAATTTTCATTCACTAACAATGCCATAATATTTAATCGGTTGGTATCCAGAAATAGATTAATATTGTGGTTGGCATGGACATTAAAAATAAGACAGAAGTGAATTTAACATCATTCAAAACCAAATTTCAATCTTCAATTAATATAGCTTAAGATCACTTTTACGTCAAATTTCAATTAAACCGCTTACAATAATAATTCTGTACTTAAAGTCATACTCGATCAAAATGCTGTCAAAAATATCATTTTAATGTCCAATCAGCTGCAGGTGTGCAACTTAAGGCGGCAATTCTTGACTTTCTTAGCCATAATATAAGTATTTAATTATCATATATTTTTAGGAATAAAAGTCATGTCTCTTATATTCACTACATTGACATGAATCGTATTAAAAAAAACGCTTAACTAGTAATTAGTAATGTTAATTAACATCGGTTATATTAATAAAAGAACGCTCGACTTGGTCTTTTCCAATAGTAATGTATCATTTACCCACCGCAATAACCCTCTGACACAAGAAGGCCCGCACCACACTGCCCTTTATATATATATATATATATATATATATATATATATATGTACAAATTTGGAAATCAGCCTAATACACAGGAAAGAGACCAATGATATAGTTGAAAATTATGGACCTATTTCAAAATTACTTACATTAATGTATACTTAAATAACATAGTGAAGGACCTAGACTTTGATTTATTAAATACATCAGCCATTTAGGTAAAACATATCCTAACAAACTATTGTCTCTTCATCTAGTGCATCGTATCAAATTTTTTTTAAATAATGTATTCACACGTGAAAACTTTAAAATGGCTATCAGCTTTTATGTCATTGATATATCCTAAAACGCAGCAGTAAGTTTTCTTTAAAATAAATAAAGTAATTTTATTACACATACAAAAATAATATAGTTTTTTAGAATTGGAACCATCTTAATCTCATCAAAACAGCTTCTTGTATTAACAAAACGTGCGTTATTTTTTTATCTAATACCTTTTATTCAACTTCATTTTAGTGTCTGTATTATTAATTTATAAAATATTAAATTTCTTATTTATCTCCCCACTATTGGGCCAAGGGCCTATCCTTTGGATGGAATGGAATTGAATGGGGAGAATGGGTCATGACCCACCAAACGAATACAGTGTGGATAAGTGGGTGTTAACTGCTGCAATTGCAGCCGGGACCAACGGCTTTTCATGTCTCCCGAAGCACGAAGCGTTTAACTTCAGCATTATCTTTAACTACCTACCATCTCTCGAGACGTTGGCAGAATTTATGTGCATAACAGACTCTGCAATGAAAAAAATCTTCAGCATTGCCGACCATACGCGCTGACCGCTGCACATTGAAATTCTTGAAGACATAGGTATATAGAAAATTCAAACTTCAAACTCTGATTAATCCAATAAACCGAAACTCTCTGGATAATCGATTGTGCTGATAGATCAATTATCGGCCTCCTACACTGTGACCGCCTCTAGCTATGATTCTAACCATAGGCTATACATCTTTGCGATGCTGTGTCAATATTTCGTTTCATTTTACTACTTCAACATGCATTTTATTTACGACGAACGAATGATAAAAAATTATGATTGTAGATTTGATAGCAGCGCCACTAAATTAGTATTTTTATCCCAAATTTATCCACCAAGACACATGTCAAAGAATCAAGATGAAACGATATATCGCCATAACATAGATCACATGTTACATGCCTAGAGTGTTAGACGGTCGCACCCCTGAAGCCCTGAAACATCGGTCAGTCAGATCAACTCTCAGGGCTTCTTCTTCTTCTTTTATTGATGGCTTATCTGCTCATTTCACACAATTCTGCCAATCTCAAGCGAACAAAATTAATTTCTACATATAAAATGAAATTAATGAAAGATGGGCTTCATTTTGAAGTTTTCAAACGTGATTTTTATGCCGTTCCATTTTGAGTACAAAACCTATAGTATCAAGGTCGACGACATTAATATACACTTCAACGTTTGTGTGCGAAGTTATCTTATGAATGTTTAAGTAAAGCAAATACTCTTTTAAATATCAATAATGATCTTATTATGTCATTCATAACAGGACAGGCGGCGCGAGTTAAACAGAACAAGACCTATAACGTTCTTAACCTTTCAATTCAAACGGTATTTTATTGACAATTGACAGCTCAAATTAATTATTTTAAATACCGATAAATAAAAAGCACATTAAATTTTCTAGACGTGATAGGTGACGTCTATATTCGTCGTAAACACCAATTGGGCGAAAACGACTAATTGATGCTATTGTTCATAATATTAAGGTCTTATTAATCTACATAAATTTTGAATGTTCATATAAAATACGTTTAAAACCGTTTTATAGCTTACCCTATCCATTTAAATATTTTTACCCATTACCTATTGTTTTTGTATCATAAGGGTTGGTGCATATCATGCATATCTAGATAACTATAAGAAAACTTTTAAAGTCTTGTATATTCTTTATTTGCTTAATTAAAGTCATATCTAGACCAAAGCTTCACTCAGAAAATATTTCGCTTAAGGGTAGGATTCCATTATTTGTTCTGTCTTAACATTAATATCATCATCGTTTTTATTACTGACTAATTGTTATCTTGTTGTTTCTTGTCGGTTTTGTTTGTTTTGGTTTTGTGATTAAAAATCATCCGACTCTCTTATGTGTATATTAATATTCCTACTGCTGAGGCACTGGTCTTCCCTATCGATGATATCGAATCTAAGTAAAACGGGCTAAATCCAGAGCGGATTGGTGTTAATGACTGCAGATGCACCTGTGACCAACGACTTAACATTTATTTTAAAAGCACGCAGGATCTCGAGACAGTAAATTTCTGATCACCCATCCGATGACCGGCCCTTGCGGAATTTGCTTGACTTCCACATTGGAGACCGAACGTGCTAACCACTGCGTCATCTAGCTCCTTATGCCTATGTAACTATTCAAAATTTATACAATTTCATATCTGAAATAGTAATTTTTATATATGTTATGGACCAGGTGATTAATACGGGCATTATTAACGACGGGCATGTGCGAGCATTATGAATAATGTCAAGCTTTATCGAGCTAAATGATTAATTTCTATCTAAACTTGATTATTTATCACACTGAACGGTCATTATTGCTATATGATAACTGAGCAATTTGATAATAAAGCTAAATTTAACGCGGTGCAAGGAAGATAGAATGCGTGACATGGTTTACATTCGATGCTTATTATACTAAATAATAAATCTGATTGTTACTTTTTTTTTTAAACAGATAACAAAAAAAAAATCAAATCATTTTGGTTCTGTAGTCACATGACAGATAAGATTTGAAATTTTTGTTTTTATTTTCTTGTGTTTTGTTTTACCTATATTTTTAATATTACTTTTCATAGGTTTTAAATTCATAAACTAATCCAAATAATTAGACGGATTTTTTTATTTTTTAAACATTTTGTTTATTTTATGTGATATCATTTATATCTTTGGGCTAGATTCCTATATAAATAATTACAATAAAAATGAAAAAAATATTAATTAAATATGTCTGTATTAACAAGGAAGGAAGGGGGAGAACGGACCTAACATCTTTCCGGCCCCAATTGTCAACCTCACCTGCTTGCACTGGTGGTTCGTACGAATAGCTAGTGGCGGCAGCTCCCGGGCTGCAGCAGGTAGCCCCTGCTAGATAACGGACGTGGCTCTGGCGACCGAGCAATGGCGGTATAACCACACTCCCGGCCGGGCAACCGGTCGGAGGAGGCTACAGCGAGCCTTGGGGCCTAAATAACTCCAAAAATGCCTGGTGTGGAAGGCAACGGGAAACCACCACACTATTTTCCCAAGAAAGCTATTATGGAAGTTTCGAAAAGATCACGATCGCCATGCGAACCGTTTAGCAACCGGCGCCGCGCTGCGTCCGGGGCGCGCGGTGGGAAATGGACTACCGGCCATGAGGCAGTGGGAAACCAGGCCCCCCATGGAAACTCTGTTACTGGAATCACTATGAAACTACGGAAAACCCAGAAGATAGGAACATGGAATGTCCGGGGGCTTCTGGATCCTGGGAAACTGACGATTTTGGGACGTGAGATTACTAGATGTGGTATGTACATCTGTGGATTAAGCGAGACCCATTGGAGAAATAGCGGTCATTTATCTACTAACAGCCATGTGATGTATTTCTCCGGAAACGAGAGCAGCAGCCGTAATGGAGTAGCGTTCCTTATTCCCAAACACCAAAACAACTGTGTAATGGGCTACGAACCTGTAAGTGACCGCATAATTTGCATGAAACTGAGAGCGGCTCCGGTCAACCTGAACCTTGTCCAAGTCTACGCACCTACCAGCACATGTAGTGACGAAACTATAGAGAACTTTTACACTGAGCTTGAGACCACCATCGCCAAAATCAACGCTAAAATTGGAGCGAACTCTGGTCACCTTGGTGATTGTGTGGGTAATTTTGGTTTGGGGAAGCGCAATGAAAGAGGTGAACGTTTAATTCAATTTGCTTCGGAAAACGATTTCGTGATTGCGAATAGTTTGTTCCAACACCATCCCCCAAGAATATACACCTGGACTTCGCCATATGGAAAGCACCGCAATCAGATTGATTACATTCTAGTACGGACGCGGTGGAGAACATTCATTCAAAATGCCCACACCTTACCAGGATCCGACTGTGGGTCAGATCACCAACTATTGATGTCTCAGTTGCGGGTGAAATTGAGAGCCGTTAGGAAACAAAAACTACAGAAGCGGCTAGATGTACGAAACAAGTCGAAGTTTCTGGAATCCATACAACGCAACTGGGAGAAATGGACTACCGCAGAAAATAGCGTGGACACCACGAACAAGCTTTGGGGTCAAGCCAAACATCTTATCTCGAATGCTGTTATGGATTCGGATCCACCCGTGACTAGACACAAGAGGCAACATTGGATGACAGATGATACGCTGTCTCTAATAGATGAGAGGCGTGAGATGAAAGCTACAGGTTCCAACGTAAAAAACTAGAATCGAATATCCGCCCAAATTCAAGCACACTGCAGACGGGACCATAATGCCTATCTAAATAACATCTGTATGGAAATCGAAACTCATGCTGGAAGATGCGAGTCCAAAGATTTATACCATAAGATTCGTTTCATCACCAAATCCTTGTCTTCAAAAACATGGGCCATTGAAGACAGTGATGGCGAAATGGTTACTGAACTCGATAAGATCTCGGGGACATGGAGGAGTTACTGTCACTCCCTCTTTCAAGATCAACACTCACGCAATTTTTCACCAACAGCACCCGATGAAGGAGAACTGGAGCCGGATATACTCCTGTCTGAAGTTCGGGCTGCCATCAAACACCTCAAAGATAAGAAGGCTACAGGAAGAGATGGAATACCTATTGAAACCATAAAAGCCTTAGGTGAATATGGTACCCGTATATTTCATACTATCTGTAACAAAATATGGCAAACAGGAGTACGGCCAACAGAATGGACGCATACAGTCTTTACACCTCTGCATAAAAAGGGCTCTACGAAAAAATGTGGAAATTACCGTCTTATTGCACTCATAGCCCATGCAAGCAAAATCCTGCTTCATATCCTGAATGAGCGATTGAAGTCCTTCTTGTCAAAGGAGATTGCGCCAGAACAAGCTGGATTTGTGAAGGGCAAAGGAACTAGGGAGCAAGTTTTAATCGTGCGCCAAGTTATAGAGAAGGCACGGGAGTTTAACAAACCCGTTTATATCTGCTTTGTAGATTTTTCCAAGGCCTTTGATTCTGTTAAATGGCCAGTCTTATGGAAAACCTTACTAGAAATGGGCACACCAAAGTACCTAGTACACCTTTTGAGGCAATTATATGAAGAAGGAACTGCCTCAGTGCGAACAGACGACATCCTATCGAACAACTTCCATCCTAGCGCAGGTGTCCATCAGGGGTGCATAATATCACCACTTCTCTTTAACGCTTACACAGAACTTATAATGCGTATCACCCTTGAGGATTGGACGGATGGTATCACGGTTGGCGGCTACAAGATTGCAAACTTGCGTTACGCCGATGATACAACCCTACTCGCCTCTAGCGCTCAGCGCATAGAGGAACTGCTCCAGAAGATGGAATATGTTAGCCTGGAGTTCGGATTAAAGGTCAATCGCAGCAAGACAAAAGTGATGATTGTGGACCGCGTCAACAATAACTCGCCAGAAGTCACTAATATTGCGAACTGTGAAGTGGTCCAGTCATATATATACCTTGGCACTTTGATCACGAACAATGGCGGATGCATCGAAGAAATCAAACGACGCATGGCTATAACTAGGAGTGCCATGGACAGGCTTAAGAAGATATGGAGAAACAGAAATGTCACCAAGGCCACCAAAATCCGATTGGTTCGAACTCTTGTTTTCCCTATTTTCCTGTATGCTGCCGAGACATGGACTCTGCGGGAGATAGAAAAGAAAAAGATCAACGCCCTGGAGATGTGGTGCTGGAGAAAGATGCTCGGAGTATCGTGGACTGAGTTCCGTACGAACGTTTCCATACTCGAGGAACTTGGCATCAAGGAGAGACTGTCAGCTATCGTTCAAACCCGCATTTTGAAGTTTTTTGGCCACATCTCCAGGAAAGAAAGTGACTCCATTGAATAGTGCAGGGCAGAGTGGAGGGTACCAGACCCCGTGGTAGATCTCCCATGCGATGGACCGACCAAATAAAAGCAGCTGTGGGTGGCCAACTACATGAGTGCACCAGAATGACGGCCAACAGAGCGAAATGGCGAGAGATAGTGCACAAACTAACAAGGACAAGGAACGAGACAACATGATGGCCACGACCGCTCTGTCAAGAGCGTAACGATAGAGAAGAAGAAGAAGTATTAACATGCCCAAAAGGTAATGAACAATTTGTACAATCCAACTAACATTACAGTTGCAAATAGAGCTTACTTTAGAACCTAAACCTTACCTTAGTAGCTGTTATTATAGGTTGTGGTGAGAGCTAGTAATAAAATGTAACGCTTATAGTGCCCCAGCAAGTCTATAAGAACAATGGTATGGAGGCTAAAGGCGTACAGCAGCGATTATTATCCCTACAGTACAAACCAAAGCTTCTGTGTTATAGCTTTGAGCGAATCTTACCACTATAAGATCTATATAAGAAATTACCATTTACTATTCTCCTCATGTTCTAGGCCAGTATCGCTGATAGTTGCACAAAGGGAGCAATTAACGCTACTAGCTCTATAAGTGTGTTTCTTAACTTTTTTATAAAACCAAACTCCTAATGGGATACATAACTCCTGTGTATAACTTAGGGATGTATATTAGAAGTATTTCCCCCTATTAATAGATGCCATAGTGTCAAGTGTCAACTATAGTTTCTATATTACCTTAAGTTGCATTTTTGAGTTTATTACCACTTTAATAACTCTATTGAGACACGTGTTCGCTTACGTAAATCGATAAAATGGCGTCGCAACCTAGCTCGCCAAAAAGTACTTTAACATTTGAAAAACTTATGACAATGAATATCTCTTTCTAGCGTTTTGATAACAGGTTCATGACATTTTTAAATCAATAGGCAAAGTTTTAAAACATTTTTATTAAAAAAAAAGTTTTACTTTACTTGAAGTGAAACTTTCTTAATATATAAATACACAACTAAGAGTGGGTCCCTTAATTATTTTTTATAGTATACAGCCACATTCACAGTAAAGTTACTTTCGCAATGAAAATTTCGCTTCAATTTTCCATTAACAAGTTAAGATTTTACTATTTAACTCCGCCATATTTTTCGAAAAGACCATTAGTGTGGAGATTAGGTGTAGTAATAATTTGGCGTTAAGGTAAAATGTAATGTTAAGCAGTCTAGGAAAATAAGGAAAAAACTATGTCTTTAAACGATAAAATTTGCTATTGTAGATCTGTACTGCAACTCATGGTGTTACAATTTACCTTATTACCACCCTATAACCGCTTAAAGAGTTAGTAAGATGCATCTTAGATCTACTATAAACCTTACGGAGTTAATATTCATACATTTGCTTCCTTTGTAGTACTCAAAGGTCTGAAGGTGGCCTATAGGTCTATTATAACGCTTGAACAGTCACTAGACACTTAAATACTTCTTTTTCAACTCTTTAGGACTCAGCGCTTATGTACCTCCACAATAACTATGCTATATCTCTTAAATGCATTCTGTAACTCTACTATATCGCCATAGTGGAACCTAAGGTTATAAGAATTTGTACCCAATCCAGGGGTACAGTAGAGTTATAGCTTCCTTTAACTCCATGTGATAACACTTATTGAACACCACAGGATCTGTTTAGCTCTTTTGTAGATCTGTTCTAACTCTTATGTTAGCGCCTAATGTTACTTGAGAATGCCCGCCCTGTCATTTTGATTATTTGAATAATTATTATCAAATTGCTCTCTCATATCGGGCATTTTTCATAATGACCGAGCATTATGTATAATGCTTAATTGATGACTGGGTCCATAACATATACATGTATATTTAGCCATAAAAATGTAAGAAAACCACTATCCATATAAAACAAAATATAATAATCTAAAACTGTACAACTAATTTATGTTGAACGTTTAACTGAGCGACTAATATTAGATATAAAACGATGCAATTATGACGGAGCCAATATTTTAGAATGATTGAAAATATACAATTAAGTTCGAGTTCCTATCATCATTAAAAACTAACTAGGTATTAACTTGGCACACAACAGCGTGTATGACAGTTACAAATATTCTAGGCTGTATGAAACAAATTCCAATTGCAATTGGCGCTCCTTTAAAATAAAGAATTGGACTGTACAGTGTTCAACTTAGAGGTTATATTCAATGATATTTAATATCGAATGGCTGCGTATACATTTGCGGTATGTGAAAGTATTTAAGACGTGAATTGATTGTTTCAATGCAATTACATAGCAGAATTACCGAGTTGTTTGCATAAATTGAGTCAAATTGAGGCAGTGATCACCCATTGCCACCGCTGCCGTTATGGCGCCGATGTCGTTTCGTTTCGCATTAATGAAAGTAACCGTTTAAAGTCTAGGAACTAAATAGGTTTGTTTTAATATTGTGTCAGCATAACTGGCGATTGCAAACTGCTTGTTTATATTTTAATTTGTTCTTAAATTAAGTTGTATCAAAATATGATTTCATATTACTTACCGTTATAATACATAATGCGAGCACTACTACAGTTTGGGAAATTATAATTTGAACATCTCAATCATTTAACTATTGGCTAACGATATCTAGGTGGTATCCCTATTCCGCGCTTAAGAACCAAGTGATATTCAGTTTTTTTTTTTATATTCATAATTAATGAAAAACGAAATTATACAACGTTGTTGTTGCAATTCAACACTCGGTACCCATTTTGCGCGATTGACTACAAAGACGGTGAAATAGGGCCACAACAAATTAAAAATGTAAGGTAATGTATTGTATTAAAATAGATAGTATTGTCTTATAGTATAAGCGGATTTGATCATCTTCAACATCACCAAAATGCAGGCGTGTCTTTTCAGTACAAAAACGCTTAACTTCGGCGAATAAATCTATTAAATTAGTTAAAGCGGTACTTCACACCGGGACTCTTGATTCTATACAAAGTCCATGTCCGGTCGTGTATGGAGTAAGACTTGATGGAACACAGAGCCAAGAGACTTATTCTACAAAAAACTAGTGGATGCCTAGCTCCACAGCCATGGACCATCTGGGCCATCGGCGTAATGTTGCCTGCGTGTTCTTATTTTATGGGATGTGTACATACTAAGGAGAGTGTGCTTGGGAGTTGCATGAGCTAATTTCACCTCCGTTTTACGATTGGCAATCTAGACGCACGGCGATATACCATCTCCATTTGTTAGATATTCTAAGATGCCGCACAAAGCGCTATTCTCTTTTTTTTAACGTGCATTGCCAAGGAATGAAACCTATTTATGGCAAGAGCTCAGAAGGAACCTATTCAAGGTTCCTTCTGAGCAAGCTCATCCGACCGTAGGTCTTATTTATGTCCTTGGGTTAGATCGAGGTCAAGTGTGAGCCCATTATAATTTAAAAAAAGCAATCAGCAACAAATTGTTTACAACATCTAAAATGAACAAATTAATAAAACATCAAAAAGTAATAACCCTAATTGTTAATCTCGATAAATGAAAACTATATTATAATATTGACATACATTTCCAGTACCCAGAAACAAAATTAGATATAAACCTACCGCAACTAATAACTGATACCTTTCATATCTTTACTTGATTACTTTTATAGAAATGTATCAAACGACTTGACTTTTTCTCCATACCTATAGCATACAGTATCGAACTGCCACACTTCTTTGTTGCTAGTAACTAATACCGGGACTTGAAAAAGTTGACAGTTGCGTCAACTAAAGTTGCGACGTTTGCTTATCACCTTTTTGTTTAATTTTTACTTGATCTTTTTAAAGTTGCATGATGTGAAAAGTTCTAGGTCAAACATATTTTTCTATGTACACGCGAAATTCACATATGACAAGTGCCATCCACTCCGTTCTTATTCTTGCATATTGCAGTGGACACAAAAAAAAACTCAAAAACTTTCAAACTGGGTAAAAAAAAAAATATTTGGTCCGCCAGTCAGGTGATAGAAAAATATTATTACGTATTTTTTTGCTTTAATTTGACAAGAAATGGTTTAGGCTCGCCACGACACAACTATGTAGAAAAGATAAAAAGGTGTATCATGCGACATTTCAACTTAATGTATCGCCGTAATTTATTGAAAACGCTATAAATAAAAAATACGTGTTAAAGGTTTTTAATTACTCATTCCTGTTATTTTATGACTAGCTCATTCCAAAATCTTCATTCCAAATTTCAAATTTCTACGCTCAGTAGTTTCGGCTGTACGTTGTCTGTCAGTCAGCCAGTCAATCACTCAGTAACGCAAGAATTTTATATTTACCTATATAGACTGATCTTACAGAATTTTACAAAAAAGCATGCTGAACCTTTGACTTTAATTTTAAATCTAACATAAATAATTAAATTCTTGTTTTAAATTGGAATGGTAATAGACAATAAGAAATAAAAGGGAACGTTTACAAAATCCCAAATCACTTTACTCGTAAATGATTTTGTCAATTTCTTCTGCATATATTTATTTTTTATTATATTGTATAAAAAAAACTTTATGCTGTTTCATTAACAAAGGAATGTTATTCCTGTAATAAACTCAATACTCAAAACTTGTTCCATGAGAAGTGCGGTAGTGACAAAAGTTTTATTAAAAAAAAGTAACTCATTGTCTATGATTCTAATTTCCGTTTGGTTTGCATACATCGTCTCAAGGGAGTATTTGTAAGAAGATTTATGAATGAATTATAAGTAGCACAATGTCTTACACGGTAAGGGATGAGGAAGCGGTAATAATTAAAATATGTTAAGTGCTAGGGATGTCTCTTCAAGATTTATTTTGTAAAAAAAAATATAATTCTTTATAAGACTATGTATCAAATAATATATAACTTTCATTTATTAATTTGTATAACTGTAGACTAACTATTTGCATTTATGATTTTATGTTGTTTTATTTCTTTCAGGTTTCATGAAATAAAATTAGCAAGAAAAGTATTTAGAAAGTAAGTATTTAGAACGTCTTCATTCTTTGACTCTACTTAAACGGTAAAGTATTTACTTTTATTTTATTTTAATTCCAATAACTCTCAATAAAAAATACTAAATCAACATCACCAACCCTGATCTTATGAATGAAATACTTCGTCGGTTTACATCTCACTTTACCCTTTCTGATGATAATCAAAACCTGTTTCGACTATAACAATCTTACTTATTTTTTTTTGTTTTAACTACATTCGGGAGGGGGTCACATAATTGTGTCAACGCTACGTATTGTGTCATATTTTTACCTTTGTAACTATAAACAATGTAGTGCAAGGGTCGGCGAACAGATGCGATTCGGGCGCCAAGGGATCGGCCATTGTCTTAGCAAAAAGGTGCAATATGCAGATGAGTTTTATATAAATTAATTTTTTTTTTACAGTTACTCTCTATGGGAACGGTTGACCCTATTTCGGTGGACGTCAAGAATTACACATTGTGCGATTCGCTTTTGTTTTTTTTGTGATGCGACGGCAGTTATTTCATTAGTTACGTTTCGTTTTGCTTTAGGGAAAGCGTTCGTTACTAACACGTATTATAATGCAGATACAATAATGAATACAGTAACGCTTTTAGTGAAAATATATTGAGAACGAATTTAGTGTTATTATAACCGTTGAAGCAGAAATAAGAACTTGACATAAAATACTACTTTAATTTTAAATAATTATTAATTATCGCGTATATCTTTTTTGTAATAATAATTACAAAAAAGATATACGCGATTTCCAAAACTTTACTTAAACTTCAATTATTAAGAAATTTTTAGAAAACTACATATCGCTGCCGTAAGGAATCGCGAATCATATATGTCGCGTTCATAATGTTTAGTTGCATTATTATGATAAATAACTATGTTTTTAATATCAACATGCAATACTAAAAAAAACTAAATCAATATTTATAAAGAGTTCTAAAAATTCAAATGTAAATCCTTTCTCTTTTATTTTATTGTGTGTATAAATTGTTTAAGATTTTAAATATTATATTTTCCTTTTTTAAGTTAATAAATTATTTGATTTTTCTGAAAAATAAATATACAGCAGGAGAGCAATCGTCACTTATCATCATAAAATTATTTATGTTTACCTTGATGTAGATAAGGTTGAAGATCGTCTACTTTACACTCCATTTTACACAGAGATGTAGGAGAATTAACAAACCTAATAATCTACAATAACAAGCCGCGGGGGAGGAGACTGATATAAAAAAAACCTTAACCTTATCGAGATGGTAACTAGGTACAATTCAATTGAAAATTGTTCAAATTTAAAATAACATTTTTTAAATATCAAAAACGAAAAAGACATAAATGTGATATAAGATTTCTATAATAATTATATTCTCACAATTATGTGCAAAAGTATGTCAAGAATAAATTATTAACGTAATTTTTGTCATTTAATATTAAAATTTGTTCTAGAATAATAGAATAGAATAAAAGAATACTGTTGTTGTTTAAAAAAATACAAACAGTTGTTTTTTTTGCAATCTTAGTAAATACTGATATATTTGTGAAATGGTAGAATTTTAACAAAAACGGGCTGGCATTGCTATTCTATTACAAATAGAGCATCAGACACAGCACTGTCGTTATAGACTAAATGGAATAGAACCTTATTACAATTTGAAGGAGCTTTTATTTGAGTGAACATCTAATTCAGCGACATCGTTGTGTTCGGTACTGTATTTCCTTCAGAATAGCACTTTTTGTAATTTTTTAGTTTACTCCTTTACAAACAAATAAATATTAATCCAAATTACTTTTATACTTCATTGTACAGCAGGATTCCCCACAGATCTCGGCGTATTTTCTTCTAACGAGAGATTCGTTCTTTTCCCTTTGAAATCTCATATGCGCGGGGTCTTTTTCAATATAACTCTAATATATAATTTAAGGGGTGGAAGTGAATTTTCCATCACATTTTATTAACGCACCGATAGATGAATTTGAATTTTAAAAGCGTTTTTAAATCAAGGGGTCTGAGTAGGTATATAAGGGAATCACATGAAAGGTAAATTCTATTATTAAGTTTTGGTGGAAATATATTGTATGATTTTGTATTAAAAAAAATATGCAATATATGAATTCAATTGAGATTGATTTGGTATTATTGAGTTACAATTGTTTGAACAGTTTCTGAAATTATACGTCTTTAGATTCTTTTATTAATTAAGTCCCGATTATAATAGTAATAAAAAACGTTTATTGTTATTTATTTATTAAAAATGCAGGTGCATTAGCAAATTCAAAAATATAGGTTTATTGGGTTCGCATCTGAAAATCTGATATTAATATTATCTTATTTTTAAAACAATTTATTACAATTGATAGTTTATTTATGATTGTAAATAAAAAAATTATATTATAAATATTATATTTTCTTCGCGTGATACAATATGTGTGTACGAAAATACTTTCACCTACAAGGGGTGTACATACGGTGTCCACTTAGGCTACAATTTACGCATTCGATCGCGGGAAACAACTAGTTAATATATAATTTTTAAAAAGTACATACCTATATATAAATATATCGGGTTGGCTAATTAGTAATGAGCGTTTTAATTTTTATTTTCTACAAACTTTGAGAAGGGTCAAGAACGTTCTATGGCGGGGGTATATAAAGAGCGGGTCGTGATCGTGCACGCAAGTAATACTGCGAATGTCGTTGCGTTAACTTCAACAAAGAGATGAATGATATTAAAACCCAGGTCCCTCATTGTTTATAAAATGAGTACCAATCCGGCCATTCCACCGCAGAAACTGCACGTAACATATACCAATGGGTAGCTTATGGCGCAGTCTCCAAGGCAACAGCAAAGCGGTGGTACCAACGGTTCCGTAGTGGAGACTATTCCTTGATAGATCAACCGTAGTCTGTGCGTCCAATAGAAATAATTATAAATAAACTAAAGACGTTAATTGAAGACGATTCTAGATGTAGTACTCGTGATTTGGCTTGATTGCTCTCATGATAGGATTGAAAATCATTTTCATTTATAAGGAAAGTCTTACAAATTTGGCGTTTGGGTACCCCATCAGCTGACCAAGGATCAACTCGGTTACCGTGCATAGATATGTTTACATCTATTATCATTTCGCCGTACATTTAACTGGCTAGACCATCTCGTTACTGAAGACGAAAAGTAGGTTATGTATGTTAACAAAACATGCAAGCGCTAGTGGCTAGGCCACAACAAACCAGGCAAACCTGCGCCAAAAAGAGTAATATACTGGGAAATTCTTCCTATCAATACCACGATCACAGCGAACGTGTACTGTTATCAACTCGATAATCTGAAGTTTGAACTTTATCGTAAGCATCCACAACATGACAAAATGTTTTTCCTCCATGACAATGCCCGTCCGCATATTGCTAAGAATATCCGACAGAAACGACTGGAGCTGAACTGGGAAATATTTCCACGTCCTCCGTATTCACCGGACCAAGTGCTAACAGATTTTAGTTTATTCCGGCCACTCAATAATCATTTGCGTGAAAAAAAGATTTTATGATGAACCCCAGTTACAACAGTTCATAGATGACATTTTCAAATCCAAACTGCCTAAGTTTTACGGAGACGCCATCTAATCTTTGCCTAATCTCTGGTGTACAGTAGTAGGTCTGATGTAGAGGTAGATAACGACAGTGATTACATTGTGAATGATTAGTTATTATTTCATAAATAAATAAATAAAAAATTAAAGTTACATCATATTTACTACTCATCATTTATTAGCCAACCCGATATTTGTCTATTATTTGTAGTTTCTAGCTAAAGTGTATTGGTAAAATAAACGTATTATTGCCATTCCACAAAAGAACAGAATAATAGTTTATTGGGACAAAGATAAATTACAAAAAATAAAATTAAACCCCTAAAATAATGTATAACGGTTTAACATATGTTAGTTAACAAGAGTACCTAATTCTAATTTTCAGTTCCAATCCTATAATGACGGATGGAGTCTATGACCTCCTGTGATCCTGATGGATCAGAACTTTATGTTTTTTAAATTCTAAAATATTTTCAAGGTTTTGGTTTTTTTTCATGAAATGGGCCATGGTGACATTGATGGGTTTTAATGGTGCAGAAGCAGCTGAAACCAACGGATGAACATGTCTTCCGAAGCACAGAGGAGCTCGAGATAGTAAAAATTTGATCTTATGACCGATCCTTGCGAAAGTAGCTTAACAACCGTCTAGCAAAACAAGCGTGCTTACCTCTGTGCCATCGAACTCCAGCCTTACCAATGAGCAATATTAAGCGTTGTATAGTTATACAGTGTTTTGTCTTTTTTTTTCACTCGAACTGAAAAACACATTGGAATGATGTGACCAGAGCTATGTATAACTAAAGCTATATGTAGCAAAATGGTTATAAATTCCTTATTAGTAAGGGTATTAGTAAATAAGAAACAATTAATAGATTATAGATTTATTTGAGATCAGCTTTGCTATTTTGTTATGAAAACAAACATTAAGCACGATTTTGTAACCGCATAAAAGTTCAATAATACTCGTAATAAGCCTCTATTACACTTTAAAATGGGTTTAATTTGTATTTTGTAGTTCTTAAGTGATTTTATTACAGAACGGCACTGCAAATCTCAAACTAAGGAGAAAAGCACTTAGATTATAGAATAAAGAAATCTGAAACATGGTAGGTTCCACAAAAACTAGACACAAATAAAAAACTAGAGGAAATATTAGATAATATAATATTTTACATTAATCTTATCGTTATAGATGTGAGGTTGATACGATAACTATTGATCAGACAAGTCCTTGGGGTCCAAAAAAGCGGGGGCCTTAATGAAGGGGTGCCGCCCTCTAACTATTTTATGTCTACCTAGCGCTTATGTGAGCTTACGAATCGTTGCAAACCAACGTTCAATGTTCGAATAATGATTGATACTTTATGTATTATTTCCTTTTATTCCACTATGTAAAAGAAGCTCTCAACTTGTCGTCTCTTTTATTCCACTATGAAGAAGCTGTATGAGATTTCATCTTTATTACTAAAGATGAAAAATATTTCATATTTAAACCAAATTTATTAATAATTTAATTAACGAAAAAGATTGTTGTGTTTTATTTGTATAAAAGAAAGAAGTATAAAAGACAACCGTGGCAACGACCTCTGTGGTTGAGTGGTACGCACGACAATTTCAAGATATCGCCATCTCTAAGGTTTCAGTATGATTCCCGATCGGGTCAGTATTGAAAATGAGATTATCTGTATTGAATCTGCATGTTGTGATACATAGATTTCAGTAATACCAGTGGTTTAAAAATATTTCATCTGAGAAATCTATTTATTTAGTTAGTTGCCCACATACTATTTTTATGTTTTAAAATAATTCATTTCACAATAATCTGGTTACTATTATTGCCTGCAACTTTATTTCCATCAAACATTGACCAATAGAATTTTTTAAGTATTTGGAACCACTATAGCATATAAAATCCACATTTTTAATATAAATTTACTTCAATATTTTTTCAGGACTTTATGATTCCACATCCATTCAACACAAGAAAGGGCCAAGAATATGAATCACTGTCGAAATATTGCCTTATTGATTAGGATAAACTCAATGTTCAGTTTATGATGTTACAAAATGTTGTGAATGTCCAAATATTATGCAAATTTGTTCGTAAATCTGCGGCTGAAAACCTTGTACTGAGGAGAAACAGCAAGAAGCCCAGCAAAGGTTGTTCTTTTTATTTGAAGGTCGTTATGAACAATCAGTCTATATTCAATACTAATTATATGTGTGCGGTTACAACAAACTTTAATTACAACGATTATTTGATTATTTATTAACGTAGGTAACGTCAAAAAAATCCAATATAGAGGTAATAAGTTAAATTTAACGATACTTCAATTATCTTAAACCGTTCAGCGGTTCTGAAGATATGAGGTAATCAAGAATACATACACACATACAAGATACGCGCGAAACACATTACCCTTCCTTTGCAGTTGAGTAAAAAGAAAATAATTGATATTTTTTTCTGTTATAAACCAGAGGAAATAAATTTTAAATGGGAACGAATAGGTGCAAACGAAAATCGGCGATAAAAAGTGATCTGTCCCATTCATCAACCATCGCGAAATGTTAAAAAAAAGAAAGAAAGAAAGAAAGTTCCCGAAGATCCCTTGTCAGTGCCTACTAAAATCTTTGTGAAGTATCTGTAAAAGACAGGAGATTTCCCTCCCAAAAAAATTATCGCTCTAGCTTGTTTTTAATGCCTTTTTTGCGATGAAATGTCTTTAACATTTAATTAGGTATATGAAAATAACGATGGGGAGTATTTTTACGTGTCTTTTTATTACATTCTTTGTGGCTAAAAGTGACAGTTTAATGACAGTTCAATATTAATGTCGAAAATGGATTTCTCGCGATCAAAGGTATTATACAAGATATGTCGCTTTAGATTAATGAATTGTCCTGCGATTCTGTACAAAACCAAATCCGAATTCGAATTTGACATTTATTTATTTATTTCATTCTTTATGCACAATCGTACAAAGGCGGACTTAATGCCTTAGGCATTCTCTGACATGTGTCCGTATTCACGTCATTTGGTATAGAAATTCTATTTTTTTTTTTGTATTAATATAGAAAACATTATTGATTGAATATACTTGTCTCAGATATAGTATTCCTATGTCATTTCGAAACTCACTTCACTTATGCCACGAAACGTTATTGCCAGCTTGAGCAGATGCCGCTTTATGAAGGGAATTCGTGCAACTGTGTGAATTCGCAGGGCTGTTGGCTTTACTGAATAATGCACGGTGTTTTATAAACTAAAAAGTCAGCAAATTTTATTAACAAGTTTTACTTTAAAACATTATTAAAAAAACAAAACTTTTTTTCTCAAAACAAAACAAGAATGATAAGTTTTTTTTAATCTTTTTATTTTAATAGGGTTTTTCATGCCACCCCTGACGATACAACACATTATTATAGACTTATTCTAGGTTTAATACCTGACTCAACCTTTCTGTACAACAGCCTGGCAACAACCAATGTAGGTGCATCCTAGATGCTGTTACAGAGTCCTTGTTCACAATTAAATCGCACATACTGTAGAAGCTGTGTCCTCTCAGACTCGATTCTAACACATTCTATCCTTTTATGGTATGCATCCTCTATAAAGGCGCATTCGAACGATAAGACATTGAAACTTCAAATCGATCGATTCTTATATAAAACGAGTATTACCGATTCTTTGGCACTAGGAAGTTGTTGTTTGTCATGAATATTAACATTAATTACATAAATAGTAATTTACATAAATACATATGAAAAAGTAAATTCGTCAAATTCCTTCTCCATAGTTTTAAGCGAAATATTTTTCTTAAATTATTCTAAACTTTGATATTCGCCGCATCACCGAAGTATAAAATACTAAGCAACTTTGAAGGCTAAGATATTATTTGCATTATTATTGGAGTCCAAAAGGAAACATAAATAAGGTACCTACGAACACCTCGCCGATTTGGTTTCGCTCTATAAGTAAGGTCAACAAAAATTACAGAAATGATTTTTTAATTTTGACTTATATATATAAGAATAACAGCTACAGCTTTTATAATTTTCTAAAAATCATCAGGCATCTGCAGAAAATCAGTACCGTAGCAAATATTGCTTCGGCTAATACTGAGCAGAGGCCCGTTTGGTATAACTTATTACTCGTTTGCTATGTAATATTACATTATTTTGTATTTTATGCTAAATAAATGCTTTCTATTCTATTCTAAAAGGTGAAAAATAAAAACTTGCCAAGGTTGTAGAATAGAACAATGTTGAAACAGTCTCTACATTTACTTTATTGATCGTAGAAATGGCAATATCTTATAGATTCGTAATTGTGGAATATTAGATTCTTTGTTTTAACTTAACTAACCCTGCATCGTCATCTAAACTAAACCTGTATACAAAATTTTATCGGGTGACCATGACTGCTTTAAAATGCATTTGGAAGATTTGGAAAACACACGTACACACTTACATACCTATATACATACACTGGAAGTTAAATAAATAAATCTGTGACATAATTTTAATTTTGATCATGAAGCAGTTTATCAACTGTTTTGTTATATATAAAGAAATAAAACCCAAAGAAGCTGCCTTTCACATGTTTTTTATTATCGTAATTGTATAATTATAAAAAATAAAGCTTTTTTTTTCTAGGAAAGGAAAAAATGGCTTTTCTTTAACTTTAAATTAATCGAAATGATTCATTAATAATGTCATCTCAATCATTCATAGTAATAAATACATAATATACTTATCATTATGTATGATTATAGTACATAATATAAAGTATTCTAATAAATAAATAATAATACAGAAAAAGAATATATAAAGTATAAAGTTTTTATTCCAGTGAATGTCTGATCCTTTTCCTTCCATATTGCCATCT
The DNA here is from genome assembly GCA_918026875.4 of Diatraea saccharalis. Taxonomy (NCBI): domain Eukaryota; kingdom Metazoa; phylum Arthropoda; class Insecta; order Lepidoptera; family Crambidae; genus Diatraea; species Diatraea saccharalis. Next base: position 13,804,793 of record OU893337.1, read on the forward strand.
TTCTAAGTCACATGTAATGCCTTATATAAAGAAAATAATTTAAAAAGGTAAATAGGGACAGCTTCTGGTCTTTATATCCAGCCATGGATAAAAGCTAAAATTAATAATTTTTGCTTCCATTCACCACACATTAAACGTTTCGCACCTGTCTTGACTAAGTTATTATATGCATACAAAAAATACTTTTAAAAAAAATAATTTACGCCCTGGACAATTGAGTTTCTGACGCTACCAATTTTAAGTCAAAAATTGTTTGACTAAACAATCAGTGGGGGCCCCGAAAAAAGAGCATTTCTTTTTAAAAAAATACCGTCGCTGCAATTATGAAATCAAACAAGGGTGTTTTTCATTACTGTAATTTACATAGCATCATTATATATAACGTTATGTATGTCTTTATAGATCGCATCTTTTATTTTAATTACAATTATTAATGTTTAATAAATTTATGTTGATTGCATTGCACAAATCACAGGAAAATATGACGTATTTCTTCGATGATATAAATATGTCATATAAGTGTTTTTGTAATTTTGCAGAATGCTCCAATTTCACTTTCTTCTATACTAATATTATAAACATATAAAGTTTGTTACTTTGTTTATTTGTATGAGAGGGTAATTTTTGGGAAATTGGTCGGATGGTGAAAATCTTTTAGTGTTAGTCACCTTTGTAGATTTTGGGAATTTGAAAAGTCAGTTTTAATTTAAAGAATACCGAAAACCTTTTATGAAATGCTTTAAATGATGTTCTAGATAATCACATAGTAACCAGCAAAACCAAAATTCTTATGTATATAGAATATTATTGAAGTTCAATTAAACTCTGTGGCTCCGGAACAAGAATTTGTTCGAGGTTTAAAAACTACTTGACTTCTACCTTATACAAATCATTATAATATTTTATATGCTTAAATAGTCAAAATCTTAAAGACAACGTTCTTAGTAACTCGGGAATTTTTGCCTTTTCTTTGATTTACAAATGAGAAAGGTTTTGTTTTTTAATGCAGTTGTTAATAGTCAGTTAAGGATCACTAACATTTAAGCCATCTGCTGCATCTGCAGTCGTTAACCCACCAATCCGTTCTAGACTTGCGTAGTACTCACCAAGGTTGGCTTAATTAAATTCACTCATGGCTTAATTTACTTTTCAAGAAATAAGACAAAGACAGATATAATCATAGAAAATTTTACCATAATTTAATGCATCCTAGACTAACCGCTCAATGCAAGGTGCATTGGCAGTGCTGAGGCACGGAGGAGGTCAAGATAATAATTTTTTGGTCTCCCATCCTATGACTTGCCCTTGCGAAACTTGTTTACCGATCGCATCTGCGCTACCGAACTCGTAGGTACAATCCTTGTTTACCGAATAGCATTTCCTTCTTTATCTACATAGATTACATACTTATCGAGCAAGGCGGGAACGAAAACGCGCATCACCGATTTCAATTTCGCTGATATCTTACAGCCCTTACCACCCCCACGTAAACTTCAAAGAACTCCTCCCACCCCCTTGTTAGCAAACTTCTACCTATCTGCATTTTTATTTAAGTTTCGTCAAAAATTTCTGCACCCCTTAATTCAATTTTTTTCCGTACTACCCTAGAAAATTAATTAACGAACACGTTTCTGCGGATTACGCCGGTTTTGAGGGCGAGGGGTAAATATGTAAGGAATTCACCCGACTCCCCAATTTCGGGGAGAATACAACTTCATAATAATTTGAACTGATTTTGCTTTTATTTAATGAGATACATATGCGTTAATACTAAAAGTGTATATTAAATAGTTTAGAAAATTTTGATATACATTAGCAATTACTTCGTTTTTATATCCCTTCATGGCTCATCAACAACTAAACACAGTATATATCTTTAAATAAACTGAGATAATGTGTTTCAAATATCATTAAGTTTTCAAAAAACATTCTCACGAATTTGCAATACAAAAAATACTATCAAACATTTTATATAAAAGTCACACGTTTTTCAAAACAATCCCAAAAAAATAATCCTTAAAAAAATACTTGACAAAAAGTATCGTAACAAACTATTTAAAATACATCTACCGTAAGCGAGTTAAGTGGCAAACACAGAAAAAAAGTAACACCCCAAAATTACAAAAAAGGTTCCATAATTAAAATTCAGTTCACAAGTGAGATTCTCGAATGAGATTAAAAAAAATAAGTGTCAAAAAGAGCGCGAAATTATTTCTTTATAAAAAAATGACAAAGGAGTTTTTATTCTGCATCTTCAAAAGGGGCATTTTTTACCTGAGCTATTTATTGTTCGGTAATCAATATTGTTGAGCCGCTAAATCGTTTGTATAGAAAATAACCAATATCGGCACGAGCCTCACTTAAAAGAGGATAACATTAATTTCTTTTAAAGGCAAAACTTTTTGTGGACTTGATCAATCACTTGACAATAACATAACTTTTTATCTGCTATTTTTGATTGAATAGTTTGAATGCTCTTTTCTTTTGATTTAATATTTTAAAGTTCTTTATTACATAAGAAGTTTTTAAATTTCCCTTATAATTGAGCATTGATAAAAATACTTAAAATTCGTTTAAGCAACAAGCCCTTTCAATAACAAAATATAACATTTCTCAACAAGTAAGTCTCATGAGAAACTAAGCTAATCGATATCCCTTGCTTTCATGAAACTCAATGCTAAAACTGGTCCCTTCAAAGGAAACCCGTTCCGGCAAACGGGTGGAATAAACTTGATGCAAGACGGGTAAAACAAAAAATGTAGGAACTGGTTTACACCATTACACTATACTTCAACGACAGAAGGACTATTGCATAATAATAAATTATTATAAAAATGAGGTGTAATTTTAATCCCGTTCTTATTAATCATAACAAATGTTCCATACCAAGTTTTACATTCTACGTATGAATTAACATGGCACCTGAGGGTTCCATTTGTTCTTGAATGAAAATTCGGAAAATTTTGAATCGTTCTTATACTTTTACTAAAATCACATCCATGAATTATCTGTGTATCAGAAACATTTCAGGTCTTACCTCCGTATTATCATGAATTGTCACAAAAAACGTTTCTTTGTAACCATATCAGTATTTCGAAAATTGATGAATTTTCGTTTTCGGAGATATGAATAAGCTTTCAGATGTGATGTTAATTCGTACGAGTAATAAGTCTATTTTATAAACCGATTTAAAACGGAGAATTTTCTCAATTTGCCGGTAGGTTTTTTTAAATGTGTCTATGTGTTACAAACATACTGGGTGTTTTTGGTAACGTTTTTATATTCTAAAGTCGGTACTTTTCATGACGTACTGTTTAAACTAAAGCGAGATAAGCCCCCTTATTCTAGAACGCAATCGTAAAATAAACATACCTAATTTTTAAGATGAAATATCTTATATTAATATTTTGTAATTTGGGCAAGAAAAGACACTATTGCTTTCTTATGAAAAGAGGCTATTATTCTAATAGAAAATTCTCCTTGTTCGATTCAATTTCGTACCATTCACGGGGGAATCTAAAAAAAAAATAAAAAATAGAATAAACTAAGAACAATGTATATTACAATTGCGTAGTCGACTTTTAATCTCATGCCCCAGCAGTGAGGAGATTAATAGGCTGGTAGTGATGATGTTTGCTTGGTTTTGTTTAATTGACCTTGATCTTATTCTTTCTGTTTTTAAAATTCATATTTAAAAATATTTTTTTGTAAGTGACCCGGAACTTTTTCTAGTTAATTTATTTAGCTGACCTTCTGATCTCCATTTATATAATGATATTAATGGTACCCTGCTGTCTGGCCCACACTGTGTGAAGCACGTATGCTATTAGCAAACATACTATCTATCAGTATACCTAATTGAAGTTCTTGGAAGCGACTTCTTATTGTTCTGCAATTATTACAAATTAGTAGGCGTTTTCTTTATTCACACATTTGCAATAATGTTTATAAATAACCATAACGTTTCCTACTAAAAATATTGTCAGCCAAATTTCGAAATTTAAATTGTAGAAAGAATGCCAAAGATTATACCAAAATCAATAAAAAAAAAATGTTTTTCTATATCGTCTATCATGATTCGAAAATTACATTTCGTAGACTTATATTAAGCTATCATAAATTTATTTAATGTTTTCTTTTACGGTTTATGAATGAATAATTAACGAACTAAAAAAGTATTAATAATAGCTATATCACATAATTTTATTTATTTTTTGAAGAATGTATTAGCTTTAATAAATTAATATTTTATCTCTATTGAACTAAAAAGAAATTGGATGCTTTTAAAAGAGAATTGGCATAAAATTTTCACTCCAATGGGTAGCATCAAGCTGACGATCAAAGCTGATGAAAAATAAGTATTAAGTATTTACTGCCTTAACCCAGTGGTTGGCCGCTTATTTTTAGGCTGACAATAATAAAATTTCAGGGTTTCGGTAGGAAAGACTAATTTTATTTCATAGTTAGCATTTGAATGTAGTTTTAGACATTTCTTATTATAATTATAACATCGTCATATGATAAAACGAGGACAAAAGTTAGTACTTGGTTTATATCATTAACCGCTTATAACAAATTGAAAATGATAAATGAACACGTGTTGACGTATTTTGTTCGGATATTGAATATTGAAAAAAACTCCAATTAAACACAAAATAAGTTGTGGACTAAATAAAAAATTCGAATGCTGTTTATCAGCAGATAATAGGCAAAAATAAAAATATAAAAGTGTGAAAGAGTTTTTATATACCTACTTGGACCTATTGATAAATGTTACCCTACATAAAATTGGTACACAATTCAATACATTATATGTAATAATACAAAAGCATATACACTCCCCACAAATCAATATCTATTAAATACCAATAGTACAAACGGAGCCAAAAGTATGGGGTGACACGCCGACATCAATAAAAAAATTGTCGAGGGTGGTAGGCAGTACCCTAACATTTTTTATGTCACTTTTCCGTGGGGTCCTGATCACAATGGAGGTTCAATAGATCTTTATGTGTTTATTTATGACGGAGGGCCACGGCTGATTGGCACCCCACGCGCTTTTTTTTCTATAAATTAGGGTCTGCCTCCATGGAGTTCAATTTGGTAGTGATTTGTGATTATTCCAAATTTAAAAATAACATAACCAGAAAAGAAATAAGTTCATAATGAAAATTGAGTTTCTTTTTAACAAACTCTATGGAGTACAAAAAAAAAATCTTAATTCAACATATAAATCCACAAGACTTTAACAGATACTATAATTTGTATGATATATAACCGACAGCCATTGAGGAAACGCTCAGAAACGAGGCTTAGTTGATATTTAAAAAAAAGTTACGCCTACACCTAACCATACCACCAATGCCATGGTCCTATGAAACTATGGCAATTAGCATGCGATTTAACCACGCCCACTCATTGTACGTTTCTTGATAACGAGTACGCATTAATATCGTAAATCGGTCTAAGTGAAACGGATCGTTTTAAAACTTTTTTAGATTAAATTATAGCTTTACTTTTTTAACTCGTCTAAAGTTATAAAATAGACAAACATGGGAATAGAATTTGGCAGTAACTAAAAATATAGTTCTCTATTAACATTATATTTAAATAGCTTTGTATTTAATATCTTTATATAAAATGCTCATAGATAAGGAATATTAAGTAATAAGAGAGTTGTTAAAAGTTAAAGGTTTTTTTTGCCGTCTGTTGTAAAGAGATACTTCTGTATATTTTATTTACATAAGATATTGAGGCTGATATATGTAATTGTAATCAATTCGAATGAATGGTACTGATTTATCTTGAAATTGAAGTTTTTTTTACCAATAACACTTTCAGCGAGTAATTAGATAGGTCATCAATATAATTTTTATTCTAAAGAATGCAGATACATAATTGTTAGAACATGGTATTAGTAGATATTATTAAATATTTTTTATAAGACTAATATTCTTTTTATTAAATTAAAAATACAGTGTTGTCAAAAAGCATCCAAAGCAATAATAAAAAAATACAGATGATGCAATTGAAAAACTTCATTTCTCTTTGATATTATGCCAAATTGGCATAGCAAACACAAACTACGATGAATTTGTATTAAGAAGGCAGTTAATTATTATTAACGAGGTTAATTATACTGCATTCCAATTTCGAACTTATTATTTTCAATTTGAACATGGAGCGGAGGAGTCACTCGTCGAAAACAATGGCACATCGCATCGAATAAAAATCGACTCCGCACCAAGATGGCTACCGCACCTCTTATCACCCCATTTTGCATTCTTGCAACCCCCACGCGGTGTTTATGCATCCCTCAAAATCACCCTCTTTTAGAGTTCCGTGAATATAAACGAAAAAAAAATTTCGATGAGACCATTACGAATGTAACTAAATATTTATAATAAACATGTAAACGACGAATTGACGGATTCAATTCGCACTTGATAATTTTTCGCACTAAAACCACTATTCAATGTTGTCTATTCCGGTCCTTCAAATAGGCAGAAACTCGTTGCTCGACACAATCTTCATTAGAGAAATACTTTTAAACTATGAAAAGCTCAGTTATTATCATTTAGTCGAATACTTTTTTTCCGAGTTCTTTGACCTGGCCAGCTAATATTGAGATAAGGCCAGTAAGTTAATTATGTTAGGTTTGAATTTAAAAAATATATAAATATGCCTAAAGACAATTTAAACTGTGGACTTCTTCGGAAATTAAAGTTCTATTTTCCATTTAATGTATATAAAAATGTATATAAATTATATGCCTAAAGTTGATTCTGGCTATCGAAATTACAAATTTTAAGATATTAGCATTAAACATGCCAAACAACTTTATGCGGAATGAAGTTAATGCCATTCGCTACTCTGCGTGATTAATCTCGTTTTTCGCTGTGAATAAAAAAAAACACCGAATTATGTATTGAACCCTCAGTTTGCTAGTAGTAAGCTCACTTTTTAGCTAGCTTCGTACGTAAGCACAGTGAGCTTTAAGTTCACGGATGTGGGCGAACGCTAATTGGGGCCGCTTTGTTAACGCGAACTTCACGGCTGTTCTATTGGTAGTTGCGACGCTTCCTACAGCTGAACTATGTTTGAATTTTGTTTGTTTATTTGTTTTTTAAACAACATTTGTAGGAGCAGCGGTATGAAGATATAAGAATATGATTTTCTTTTTAATTAATGAATCAAACCGAACAAAACAAGAGAATTTAAAATCTTTTAATAATAAATTGCTATATTATTACTGAATAACAAGACTACATTTTATTTTCTTTGAATATAATACAAAAAAATATGTATGTACTTTATTATCTTCGCTTTATATAGTCTTTTGTATGCAATATATTTAAATACAAATAAATATTACACAACATATACATTGATAAGATTCTAAGAAGAAGGTATCACAACACCCAGACCCAAAACAATATAGAAAAGTCCATTTTCTACATCTTACCCGAAACCTCAGGGTTGGTAATACCTTAAAACTGGCGTGCGAACCACTCAGCTGTGGTGTATATAAATTTCTCCACAATCAATGCTAAACAATTAATAAAAAAAAATTATATTAAATAAAAAAAAATGTTACAAATTTCCACAATTTCCAAATTGTCTGATATTTATTTATAAAATAACTAAAACAATAAATATGCTTAGATATATAAACTTTTTTTAAAACTTGAAAGATGACGTTGCCAATATGACCTATATGAGTGAGTCAGAAATTAAAAGAAATTAAATTTTTCTTTTTCCAAGTTATTATTTAATGTGTAATCCTATAGTTAGCAATTTTTAAAATGTAGTATCTAATTTTCTTCAACATTCAGTAAAATTTATTTTTAGCATGTGGTACCACTGTTTATTATCATATTGGTAACATGGTTACTGTATTTTCACTATTGAGTAATTAAATCTCAATCTTCATATATTATTAGGTACATACCATAAACTTATAGGGACCAATATAATATATTTTTAACTATAAAATAAAACAAGAACTTATTAACATATAAATTTCTTTACACAACTACAAATTCGACATATTAATGAAAAAGTTTGTGACGACATTATACTATTCCATTTGTCGTCTATTATCAAACTTTATGCTCCATTCAAACTACTCGATTAATATTGTTACTTTGAATAGTATAAACGAAGCACGGTTGAAACCGCGAGTCACGATTCCCCTCGTAGGGCGGCGACAGAGAGGGAAGACACACCCCTGTGGCTCGCGGTACAGTAGAGGAGCACTAGTAAGCTACAATATAATATCGCGTGTGTGTTTGTAAAGACAAAATATTTATGCGAATTATATGTAGGCATAAAAGCGGAACGAGAAAAATAACGTATATTATGATTTATAATTTGTGTCTTTTTTTGCACGTATAACCGTAACATTTGTAACAGTAATAGGATTTCCACTTTAATTAAAACATAGTTTGACCGAGTATGAGTATTAATAATTTATATATTTCGTGAAATTACGGATATTTGCTATGAAATGTGAATATTTAAAAAAAAAAGTCCTCTCAAAACCGGTTTGTTAAATTTTCCATTTTACGATTTACATACTAAAACAACTAATATTAGTAACAACACATATTAAACAAACAGTCTTTAGTGCTCATTGCTTGATTAAAAGAAGATGTTGCTTTCAGAAATATCGGGAACTTTTTTGTTTCTCATTAAATCTAAGCATATTTTTAAAAACATTACAATATTTATCGTATTAGAAAACCCAATAAAATCCACAAGCATAACCGCGACTGTCCACTAGTCTTACTCCCCCATGCTACCGCGCGCCTTCCTTGCGTTTGGGGTGACCCCTACCGTTTCTTTCTTTTATTTCCCGGGTTTTTTCGGTGGCCATTTTTATCGCGCCTGCGCACTCGGACCCCCAGTTTTAAGAACATCGATTTATGCCAACGATGAAAGTAAATAACCTAGGGTGTGTTGGCTTGATCGACTTGTGGTAGGTTATTTTTATAGGGTGATATGATGTTTTGAATAGATCATTAGTTCTGTGATGTATTTTTGTCGCTTTTTTTAGTATTTTTCCATTAATATATATTTATTTGCCTACAAGAGATAACATTTTTAATAACATCACAAATAATACGAAAATATCACTACATTAATTGATAATCATTTAATAAAATATTACATAACTAGTACAAGATTTATTTAGCAGACCTTTCAAATGGGAGGCTGAAATTTAATTCATAAATTTATGAGTATACTTTTTAATTTAATTATTTATTTACTTACATAAAAGACCTTAAATTTTTTTTTAAATCAATCTTGTAATAGTTTCTAATAGTTATATATCACTATATATAACTCTTTCCTCTTTATAATATTAATATTCAACGACCTATCATGCCTCTTGAATAAAATAACTTATAAGCAGAATATAAAGTGGCTATGTATCATATATTTCATACCTTCAGGAGCCTAGATCAAGGCCGTCTCTAATGTAAAAATTATCTAACAAAGGAATAATGTAAGCAAATATTAATATATTGTCTAATATTAACTTATCGCAATCCCTTTCATAGATATAGCGATTATTGGAATTATGTAACGTTTAAAGTTACATAATTCCGTAAAATGCTAATAATGATTGGAATGGTCAAGAAACATAATAAAAACTATGTAACATTGAAGTATTATTTTCGTCTAAACATTTACCTTAGATAGTTCAAATTAACATTAAATTAACGATATCGCTCATCCAATATTTTTACAGAAAAGGAATCGCAATCTCTATCATATATCAAATATTTGTAGCGTGAAGTTGATGAATATATTTCAAATATCAAACAAAATGGGGTTGCGATAGAGTTTAAAATAAGATAATTGGTTCATAGTAAATTGTTTTAGAGCATCATGTCTTAGGTTACCAGAAACAGCACTAAAAAGGAAGGTTTTTGGAAACCCGTGAATTTTGTACTCTACGTATCCTTTTTGACCTGCATAAATACCTACACAATCCTTAGGTATGTAATGATCTGGTACGATTTCCGATAGAGACTGATAGTTTAATTTGTTGTACTGTTGATCGAAGTTTTTATAAGACCTAATACGACGTCAACAGATGCCTGATACCATTTCTGCTGTCCTTCTGTCGTTGCCGTCTGCTGCGAGCTACGGAATGGCACTTTCTTAAAATAGCGCATAATAATTATTTATTTAGGATTATGCAATAAGCTCTGTTGATGAAGTCACTAATGATAGGCGTCTTATACTTAACTTTAAAAAAAAATTCAGTTGAATAACCAACCTCCTCCTTTTTTGGCGGTTAAAAAGTAATATCCGGCGATTGCAGCGCTCGGCCCGGCAGTAATCTAGACTCGCGCTTCCGATGTTCTTACAGTTAGTCTAGATAAATGCTTTTTATGGCATGAAAATATTAGGAATAATGTTCTTTACGTGATCAACAAATACAACGGAAGTAATTGTCTGTAATTGTGTTATATATGTTAAAAATATACATATACATTTATTTACACGTAATTAAGTAGTAGTAAGTAGATTATTAACTTAATTTTAAGTTATTAAGTGCATGTGTACTCAAATAAGTAATAAGCAGCAAGTCAAATAAATATTTAACTTAATTTAAAATATAATTCTAATTAAGCACTTTAATAGTTTATACGTGATGAAGTAGATAATTTACTCCGTTTTCGACACTATTTCACATTTTATGTCTTTTTAAGACAATTAATTTTGTATCAAATCACGTAAAAACAATCAAAAAGAAATCTAATGACGCACCTTCCGAAGCACGGAGGAGGAAAATAATTAAATTTTGGTCACCCATCCCATAACCAGCCTTTGCGAAAATCTAAACATTGTAGTAGGTACAAAATAAGTTTCCAGTTGACAGGATGTCATCATGTAAGGGACGCTTAGACGCTTCCGCTGGCAAGGTTTTTAAACGAATCAATTAGTTCGGGGGCAAGTTTATTGAATTTTACTGCTAGCAACGCTATTAGGGGTAGCTTTTGATCGTCATTTGTTATTACACAACAACCAACGCCTATGTTTTATTTTGACATCTAACTATTTACAAATTTTTATATGACAACTTTTCATTAAGTATAATTATTGCTAAGCTGGTTCATATAATTACAAAAAGCGTTTAGGATATTTATCATTTGTCAAATCCTACAATAGGCCACGTAAGTATTAGACGAATCACGTTTCGTCAGCGTATCAGTTCCAATTGTATGAATAACATGCAGTAGATTAATAATGATAAAAACAAACTAACTTTACATACATTTTTTACTTAAGAATCTCAAAATAAGCTAAAGTATTTAACATTAGACATCAAATGACATACGACAACACTTATTAAGAAAATTGTCATTTTTTATCGATAATGTGCTGTATGCCCAATTTATTCCACAATTATTTTTACAAAACTACCAATGGAAGAATTACTATTATAAATCAGTTTGAAATTACAATTCACTTAATATATTCTGTCTAATTATATAGCTTATAAAAATACTTTGGACTTGAGGTGTTCTATGTTTTAAAATTATTGTTATATCGTTTTTTGGAGTGATATTGTAATATGTTTGTGACACACAATAGGATATTCTTACTCTGCTTGAAAAAAAAAACTTATATTTCAAAATATATACACGTTTTCTTGCCTTACATACAAATCAAAATTTAAACTTTTTTATACTCGCGAAAACGCTGTCCATCATATTCATGACGTCATTGTGATATGTACACAAACAGTTGCATAGAGTAGTTAATTAAAAGATATAAATAAAACAAGAACAGTGCCATCTAAAGATCCATTTCAAAATAAAAAAGATATAAATAAGCTAAGAACAGCGCCATCTAGAAATCTGTGTTATAAATATTAAGCATATCTTTACGTCTAACCTGACAATTGTCACCACAGTGATGTCACACAATGGCAAGTCGTGTTTTAAGTCACGTGATACAAACAAAAACCTATGACTTTTAATTTTAAGATATGATAATCGTACGATTTAAAGACTCAAAATCAAAATCTCAATGTTTATAACTATGTAAATTTTGATTTTTATGCAAGTTCGTTTCTTATTTTTCACTACCGAAACTATCCTATTGACTCATATTATTAATATTGATTTGAAATGACATGTGTCCTTTAACAAGTTTATTGAGTAAATGTAAAAAATATATTAACTATGCTCATGTGACATTAATTTAGTCCCATTAGTTTGACTATTATTTATGAAAACCTTAAACGCTCCATTGCATATTAAGGAAAATTATTAACAAACACGTGGACAACAAAGGCATATATATACCTAAAAGGTAACTTTTCTCTTGGGCTTTGACCATTCTTGAAGGAAATTTATTTCCAGCCGACGTGGCTTCAGTTCAAATGACTTACTCTTTGTAGGATTTCGACAAATTCACTGAATCGGCACATTTATTGCTTCACTTAACTCCTAATTTGAAGATTGACTTAGAAGGTTTCGGTGTTTACTTAAAACTAGCTTTTGCCTCGGCTTCGTCTGATGAATTAGTACTACCAGATGCACAGGCTATTTTTAAATTTTCATAAAATAATCTGTGGTTTTAAATGTACGTTTCAGGGTTTTCATCGTTATTATATACTTACGATCGTGATTTTATAAGAGTAGATGTAGTATACATAAAAGCGTTATAATTCCTACAATTAATTTCAACTTTATTATTAAGAAATTAAGGCTTTGAACCGATTAGGAAATACCTTTTGTAGTAACCAGTAATGCTATCGATTGTACTCACAGCGACCTCTTTTTTTATTTAAGTGAATTTAAAATAAAAATAAAATTTTTCGACTTTGATAGTAATTTGCATATATAGGTTATCATCATCATCATCAGCTCTTTTAAGTCCCCACTGCAGGGGCCTAGACCTTCCTTATGGATGGTTAAGGAGGATGAGCCATGACCCTCCACGCTGGCCCAATGCGGATTGGAGGCAAATACAGCCGAGACCAACGGCTTAACGTGCATTCCGAAGCACGGAGTAGCTCGACAATTACTGAATGAATTTTTTTGGTCACCCATCCCGTGACCAACCCTTGCGAAAGTTGCTTAACGACAACGATCGCGGGCCGCGGCGCTTATCCACTACGCCACCGAGCTACTTATATAGGTAATAGTCCTATTTTAATATCGTCAGATTTATTTTTATATAACATCATATACATTGTTTCGATTACACGACGAAAAGCTGAAGCCCCCGTATTATGGATTATCTGAGATAACAAACACCTAGACCCGGGACAATATAGAAGTCTTTTTTCTGCATTATATCCGATTATCGAACCTGGATCAGAGATGATAACAACTTGAAACCGGCGTGCTTACCACTCGGCTATGGAGAAAATGTATATAAAGTTATCAAGTTTATAATTCAGCATATACATGTATATAGTTATCAAGGTAAATGAATGCCTACTGCTTCTGTGTCAAAAAATCGACGAAAAAGAAAATTGAAGTGCATCTCCCCTTCCGAAAGATTCCTGCCGCACCTACATTTTCCTTATTAACGGAATTCTATACAACGCTTTAATTGATATGATACTTTAGCAATAAAAATGTCGAATTGCGTTAATGAATGTGAAATCCTGATACGCTTGAATTAAATATTGTTGTTAAAAATATTTTATAATAAATTTTGAATTGTCTTGCATTGGCAGAGATTTACAAATTATTTAAATACAAATGATTTCTCTAAATTGTAAAATCTTCTTATTCTTTATTTATTGAAAATTGAAATTTCTTTTAAATATATTATTATCGCTATCCCCACCCACATCTTTATGCGGTCTCAAAATTATACCACTATTTAAGAAAAGTTTTCCTACAGATGTTGAGTTATGTAAACGTATATTTAAGAAAATCTTTTTCAATATTGGATAAATATTTTATGCCACCATACTTATACTTTTATCTTTTACCCCACCCCAAGATCGACAGTTTGTATTTGTATTTACTACCTATCTTTTAAGGGATCTTAGCCCATACAGCTTAGTCTTCGTATAAGTTATTGACCACACACAATTACACATAAAGATAATAATATGAATTAACAAACATTGAACCAGACGTGGCGTTCAAAAGATATATAAATATGAATCATTGGTCAAAAATAAGATTAAGCGGCATTGTTGATAGATGTCTTCTATCACAGACAGATTCTTTTAAACAGCACACCGGGTCCAGTATTAAAATTTTAACATGAAGTATTCTTATGGCAGTATCAAGAACGATGGTTAGCGTATTCAGACGGCAGTGTGCAGCTTGTTTCTTTTTGGCAGCTCCCGCCTACCGTGCATAATGGAGGTAAGTGCGCGGAACGACCCTCAGCCACCAGAGGAACGAGCGAACCGAGTGAACATAGCGAAGTATCATTTACTGAAGATATACGACGCGACAGATTGAATTAAAAAGTAGATATCTACTATATATACTTTTTGTTTGTTGAAATGTTGCATGACGCCACAACTCCTCAACGTTATTCTTATAATTTCCTATTTATCTGACTGACGGATTAATGGAATTTCTTTTTTTACACAGTCGTCTTCCGAATTATTTATTTTGGTAAGAGATTATTGTTCTACCCGGCTCATTGTTGTAATGTAGCAAGCAATAGTCCAATTATTAAAATTCATATTTTGCTTGTATTAATCATACATAATTTGAGTTGCATCTTTGTAATATTTCTTGACTGGTCCAACAAATTGGAACGCTCCTTTTAAGTCTCTTTATTTAACGATTAAATTGAATAAAACCTGCAGCAGCTTTTAACGTGTAATACCGGTAGTTCATAATAAGTTTTGCTTCAATTTGCCACACAGTTAAGCTTTTCGCACCTGTCTTACTCAAATATGTCATAAGAGCTTTTTTGTTATTAGCAACAAGTTGGTCGAGCCTTGAATGATTAAGAAATAAGTGCACGGCAGTGGTAGAGAAAAGTGTCAAAATTTTAAGTGGTTTACTGTCTTGTTCTGTTATGTAATTTTTAAACTATTTTATGATGAATAATTATTTACGTTACAAATAATTTATCTAGGAAACCAGCCTTTTACAAACAAAGCGTAATTGTGCTTATCCTATCTTGAGTAAAGTAATTGAAGTGACGACGAAATATTTATCGATTTTCCCTGCAAAATAAATGCAATCAATTAAATAATGATTAAATTGATTTTCAATTTACGTTGTGACTCAAACGAGTAATAACAATTTTTACTTAAACATTTTCCTTCTTCACTATAATAATTTTTATTTTAGCCAAATTCTGTGGAATAGAATTTCTATAATTGAAAATGTAGAATAAAAGTAGAACACAAAAATTTTATTTTATTAATCCTGTCAATGTTTTTAATACGGTAAATAACTTAAATAACATGTAAAGAAGTTATTACATAAAATGATGAACGAATATTTTTTCTACATGTGATTACGAAATAATTTTCAATCAAACTAAAGTTAATATTAGATTGTCTTTAGTTTAGTTTAGAGAATTGTGTTACAGAATTAAAACATCGCTTCGTTTATTTATACAAAAAAAAAACGTATTAAACACGAACGCAGTAAGGCAAGCTACCATTTAACATGAACTTGGCTGTATTTTACAACAAATGTGCTAATGTATTATTTTTTTCACTGGTCTCGATTTGGCGTCAATGAATATTAAAAACGTAGCGTTAATTCATATATAAGGTAAAAATGTAATTATTTCGAATACCTATTACCATATTAAGAGTGTGACCTTATTTTTTATAATTAATGAATTCAAGAGTTTGCAACAAAGTGATGCGGTATTATAATTATTTTAATTTAAAAATAGACAACTGTTTCCAATTTATATAAGAACACATTAATTTTAAAAATATGCCTACTGTTGCCACTTTTAAAATCATAACCAGTCTGTTGATGTCAAATCTTCAAATCATATCGAATAGGGAGAATGGGCAATGAAACCCACCTGGCTCAATGAAGATTAATGGGTGTTAACAACTGCAGATGCAGCCGGGATCAACGGCTTAAAGTGTCTTCTGAAGCACGGCTGAGCTCGAGATAATATTTTTTTGGTCACCCATCCTATGACAGGCCATTTGCAAACCGTATCGCAGACCGAGCGATAACCACTGCGCTATCGAGCTTCCCTTTCAAAATTTTAACTACAAACTAAATTTTAAAAATCTTATTATAAAAAAAAGTCTCGACTTTTGACCGTTATAATCTCCGAAAATATTTAACAAACTACGAGTATGTTAATATAGAGGAACTCGATAACTATTAACAACTTTCACATCATTGTTTTTACTATATCCCTATAATTTTTCCATATTCTCTCTCCATAAAAACTATTCTCAGTCACGGATACATATAAACCCTATCGTTTTATTATAAAACGACGACTTTTAAATCTAATACAAATAATATTATTAGAGGTAAATAATCTAAGCAAACTAAATATTATCGCTATCTATCTATATCTGCACGCGCTGTATCATTTACAGTGTATAAAAAGTTTACTAAAAATACTAAAACTAATATTATGTAATGATAAAACAACATAAAAAATAAAAAGAATTCATAAATAGAAAAACTTTTGAAATCAGGCGGTTAATATTAAAAACCTGCGCTTTAAATAATGGTTATATAGGTTGTTATTACTGTTACTTTAGTAAGTTTTTTTGTAACAATGTTATTTAAAATTGGATAAACAGAATAGCTGAGTACCTACCTGAAACTAATTAATTTACTAAACCGTAGCGACATATGACTAGTTCCAATAACATTATAGAGAGAGGAATTACCGATGTCTTTAGTTATGCAAATACTAAACTATCCGACTATATTATCCATACAAACCCCATAACAATGGCTACACTAAAACACGGTCAGCAAAATAATAATTACGCATATTCAAATAAGAGTACCAGGTGTCCATTAGATTCCGTTGTGGAAAAAACTTCAATAAATCTATTGTCCTACTTCCTGGCTGACCCTACTTATTGAAACGCATACCAACTTATTCGAATTATTTAATTTTGAACAACTTTATTATCTATTGCTAATGGAATAAGGTCCGATGTGTTTTGAAAAAGTTGCATAAGGAATTCGGTACGGATTTTTTTGTCCATTATGGTCACAACCCTTCCTTAGGCTATTGACACTGCATTATAGAATGGTATAACCTCTAAGTATTATTCTCCAGGGTTGGTCAGGTAACCAGGTGATGGTTTTACACAATTTTAATTCATCTGACCCTTTAGAGATCCTTGACAAAAGATAGTAGGTAATTTGTTAATTTCGCGGGCAAAAAGTTTAATGCGTTTTTATTTGTATTTTGGACAATTATTGACGTCTCAGAAAATTAATTATTTTTTTAAGTGTTCAACTCGGTAGAGGAGTATGATGGCGCAGTAGTTAACTCTTTCGGCCTGCGATACAGATAATTTATAACTTTCGCAAAAAGTAATCAACACTCACCAATCCACACTGGGCCAGCGGGGTGGGTGGGTAGACCACTATCCTATTGGGTTCGATTCTATCTATAGGAAAAACTGTGAAAGAATTGTTGTTGAAGAGTTCTTTGTAAATGTTTTATTGAAGAACTTGTATAAGAATACAATGTTAATTGACATTTTATTAAATATTTTATAAGCATAACAGTAATAATAACGGAATTTATTTCGTCTTTGTGAATATAATACGAAATATAATAAGAAAAAAGATTCAGTTGCTGATTTGTTTTTCTAGAAATCCGAAACTGAATTATGAGAAAAATGTATACAGATTATTAAGAATGGGTTAGCTATTCCTTATTATTTTGTAACTTTTCCTTTGTAATTGACAGTTAGGTATAATACAGTCGACATCACGTCGCATATATCACAATACGTAAAAAAATAATCATCGATTCTAGTTATTTTACTCTTTTAATTAACTCGATGTTTTTTGAAATACAAAACTTACAAAATCAATATCATAAAAACATAAATTTTCACCTTTCATACTTTTTGGATGTCAAGTATTACCACCTGTCGTTAGCATTTCAGCTTAAAGCATAAATAGAGCAGTGTTTCATTATGTAGGTATAGGAAATTTTCAACAAAATAAGATTTTATACACATAGAAAAATCTGTCTATCTTAAATAATATGAATAATTTTCATAAACTATTGAGTAAATTGTAAAGTTTTATGTCAAAAAAAACTCATTTTTTTTGTCCAATGCTTTTTAATAAAATTTGCAAAGTTATCTATAATAAACAAAGGGTTATTATTTAATCAAAATTATAATACATTCTGATCAGAATCTGAATCAGAATATTTAACCGTTTTTTTCTGGCCATTTTTGTTCACAACATAAGGAACATTAAGGATTCTTTTTTCAAAACTAAGTCAAACAAGACAGATGTTTCCCTTAGCAAATCTTTGAACTCCATAGAGTGGCTAGTCTAAGTACTGAAAACGTTAAGAATTTGTAGTTCTTGATAGTTACCGCTAAGGACGCTGCAGTTTATATAAAAAAATCTAATTACGCTCACGAGCGAAGATAATTGTAAACTTAAAAAACTCACACTAATCCCTCACTATACCACTTTTACCCATATAGTAAGGCGGAAAAGCAGTTGTTGGCAAGTAGTAAATTCCTCGTTTCCCCCGATCAGATTTCTCGCCCAACACATTAGTTACCATAGGATAATTGTGATAACAATTTCCCGTCCTCGCTTGATGAATTGATTTGCATCGCAAACCAACAAAGCCGTCAGGGTGTCTTAGAGCCTTAATCCAAATCTGGAATGCTCTTAGATGCCTACAAACAAAGAAACAAGGGAGGAAAGAATAGCGAGCATCTTTCAACATCACGTAAAAGTCTACATGGCCTAAAGGTGCCAAAATACCAAAACCATCTACATCACTGTGTATAACATCTACGAAGTCAGCATCGGTTTCGTCTAAGCGATATTCCGGCGGTCGATATCTGAAGCAGAATCCAGCAGGATCTATTGCCGTTATCCTGTTGAGCTTGCGCCCTGTTACCTCCTGGAACTTGGCACCGATAAATCCAGCTGTATGTCCTCCAAGGCTGTAGCTGATAATTTCCAATTTATTTGGATCGAGGATGCCGGCATTTGTGAGGCTTGCTAACATTTCAGCAGCAGCATACCCAGCGTGACGGGTTTTTTGATAGACCCTGAAGGAAATATTGAATAAAAAACAACATGCATCCAATATTGCTTAAAATGTTAATAGTTTAGGAAATTCATTTCTCATTCACTGAAGAGTCTTAAACAGTATTTAACCAAAACGTATCAATACTATTGACAACGCTTTTTCTAATTTTTTTCTCAATCTAAGCACTAGTAATAACTTCTTTTACAGAAATTTATAGCAAACGCCAAAAAAGACCTTTTGTAAGTATTTATTAGAATTCTATTAGGTACTATAACTGTGAAATTACGATATTTAGCAACTACACTGCATAGGGGCTGCTAGATAATGGACTGCCTACCATATCAAGGTAGTCCTAAGATACTACCTGACACCTGCAAGCACATCAAGAACCTACATTGCTTCTTGAGGTAAGTGAAATGGCAGAACCGATGTTACACGCAAAATAGGTAGGGGAACTAGGAGTATGACGGGGACGCTAAGAAGAAACAATAGAAAACTACAGTATAAATCAACATAATGTTTTTATTTATTTATGACACTTTAGTTTCTTAATCAACTACAAATTGGCATAATCTTTGGACGAAAGTATATCACAAATTTCTAATAATAATAATTTTTTAAGAACACATAAAAAACCGTCTTACCCCGTATAAGGGGGTAAGATGGGGAATGATAAATGGGGTATAATGGGTTTAGGAGCAAGATGGGATTCTTATTCATCTTCAGAACATGTATATGAGTACTTCTTCTAGGTCTTCATCATCCACCCCAGCACATGCAGTATGAGCCCATCGCCCACAGAGTTGGCATTTTACCCAATTTTCGGTAGATTTCAGGTATGTGTGGTGTAAATCGTTACAATAAAAACAAACACTATCTTCTTGTCTTGAAGTCGATGGTCTGGTCTTCCTCTCTACTTTACTATTTTTGGCAGTAACGTTCTTGGACGATTTACTATTTTTAGCCGGAACTTCCTTTGAAGATTTACTTCTTTTGGCCCGAACGTTCTTTGACAACTTTAAAGCTTGAAGTTCCTTTTTATATGGAGTTGAGGTTATTACCGCTGTTTTACCTCTTCGATAGTTTTTCCTTTTTTCGTTTATTTGGACTGTAGGAATCGGCAATATATCTTTAGGTGAAGCATTTTCGAAACAAGAAGTTAAATCACGGCAGACAGATCGGATGGGAGAATGAATTTCAAAGTTGTTTGAGGAACACCATATTCTAAAGCTGCCTATCTGTATTCTGATTCTTTGCTCAAAACTGTCCACAGCTGCTTTCATGGACTGTTGTGACCACTCTCCTCTTTTTGTCTTCTTATTGTAGTTTCTAACCATGTTTAATCTGAGAAAACAAAATAAATTATGTTTTAATCGATATATCTGTAAACAACAACAAATAAAGCAAATGCTAGGTAACTAATCTCATTTCGTGGTCTGAAGGGTATGATGGGTTATGAGTACCCTATTATGCCCCGTATGGTCTACACTATCTTGCCCCAGTCACTGTGTTTAAAGAAAATAAAATTTATAAAAGACACGGTTGGGACTAATGTGATTTTGAAAATGTATATCAACTGTAAAGAAAACGTAAAAAGAAGGCAAAAAATAACCATTAGTTCAACTCTGTTTCTTACCTGTTTCTGAAGTTGTTTAGAAACACAAAATATTACATCAATTATACACTTTAACAGAAATTTGTTTACAAACAAAGAACGCACGCACTTTCGCCGACTGTCATGACTGCACCGAGTACTGTTCGAAAGCGGCTTCTAATTGGCTACAGCGCCGCCTCGCGGAAGCATCGAGTTTCTTGTATGTGTGCGTGACCCGTCTTACCTCGCTACCCCGTCATACCCCTAGTTCCCCTACCTGGTGTAGAGTTTCAAAGAACCCAGTCGGTATCTGCAGAACTTTTATTTAATGTACCGTATGCCTTAAATCTAGCTCCGAAAGGCGGGTCGAGGGTTAGTTATTACAACTTATCTGATAAAAACCACTACAGAGTACCCTCCCGTGAGAGGAAAGATCCGCCCTCCGATACAAAGGACGCCGGATCTAACCCCGCAGTATCAGTTAGATCCACCGTATGTACAGCACCTACCCACAACGAAATGCACCTCCACTAGGTAGCCTGCCACCACTCTACAGGTGTTTAGATCACAGACGATCTTCAGGAGTTGTTAGACCTTACAGCACTGTAAATTGCTAAATATCGCAATTTGACAGTTCAAATAGCTTGTTTAAAAACCAAATTTTCTATAGGAACATAAAGTTTATTATCTATGAAAATTAAAATACTCACATACCATTTTGTCCTAATGTGAGACGGAATGTATCGAGTAACCATACATTATAACCTAGTTTTGCATAACTATTCTCAATTTCAGAGGCATAATAACCTCCTGGTGTATCTAGGTAACCCCCTACGTAAAGCACAGTTTTATTCGTCCAAGCCATCCATTTGTTTTGCTTCAGAGAATCCATTTGGTAATAGTTGTACTTAATTTTTTTGGGTGATCCAACACCATTGACTATTATATATAAACCTCTCTTTTCTTCAGTTGTAAGAGGTACCACTGGATAGAACAGGGTTTCATTGGTACCTGAAATGAAAGAAATGTTCCATATAAAATAACATCCAAATAAGCTGTAATGAGGAAGTATTAAAAAAAACGAAAGCACAAAAAAGCTCCCTCACTAGATGGCGACTGTAGCAAAAGTTGATTTTTGTAGGAAACGAATGGACCAAAAACAGTCATATCCGTTTCTTTTAACTAACATATTAAAAAACTGAAATTTGAAATGTTCGAAACTTAGATATCAAAACAAATACGAAAAAGTACAAATACAATATGAGTTGTTTATTGAATTTTGAAAACTAATATACTTTTAAACATGAAAGAAAACCGGAAGGGTTGTCATGGAGAAATCAAGAACGTTCGGGAACTAATGTTTTATTTTGAAATACTTCCTCATATAAAATAAGAAAATCACATCATATTTTAAAGAGTTATACACTATTTTAATAAGATGTGCGATTTCTACTGTCTGTATAAAAATAACCTTGTTTGATGAGATATTTGGCTGTACGGAAATAAATGTTTTTGCTTTTAAACAATGACAAAGTTTAAACCTAAAACAATAAAAAAGTAATAGATATTAGTAATATTTCATATATGTCCTAGGCATTGTCATATTGTATAAAATATCTGAATTATACTGATTACAAAAAAAAGCACGAATAAGATCTATTGGTTAGAGTTTTAAAACAATTCTAACACCCGGTTTCTGAATTAAACATTTAAATTTAAACACTTCTCAAACCGTTTTTTCTTTCTGATTTTAGTTTTTTCATGATCAGTTGATAGCAGTTTAATAAAAACTAAAACTTTTTGCCCTATGAAAACTAAAAACTTAAGTTATTGAGAGTCAGTTGTGATTTTGTACTTTTATCAATTCAGAAATCGGACGATGGTCTTATCGAAACTTGTAAATGCATTTCTCATTGGGTATATATTTATTTATACTGAGGAAGACGCATTGCGCAGTGGTTAGCGTGTTCTGAAATGTGGAAGATAAGCAACTTTCCTAAGGATTTTTCATAAGAATTATGATCACCTCTGTGCTCCGGAAGGCCCGGCTGCGTCTGCAGTTGCAAAGACCCACCAATTCCGCGTAGTGGATCATGAAAGCATGCATGACCTATACCCTATTTGAGTCCATCCATACGGAAGGCACATTCACCATCAGTGACTATATTAATAAGCTGGTAATGATGATGATTATTATACCTAGATAAAGTATACACTGGCTACGGAAATATAATAATTTCCATCATTTAAATTCCAAAGTATGTGTATTACAAGACTTACAATTAAAAAATGAAGTCGCTGGTCTTTCAATCTCTCTAACTTTACCACTAATTTCTAAAATAATACTGAAAACCACTAAATATTTCATAAAATATCCTGATTTTAGAAACATTTTAGATAATACACTAGAGAAGAATATTTTAAACATATTGGCTTAAAATACTTATTTGCAACAAAGAGTCAGTTGACGACTTTCCCTATTCAGGTTGCGCAACGGTATGTTTGTACAAACGTAATTAAACAATAGGTCGTGTCAAAGAACGACAATTCATAAAACAGGGTACGTTGTTAGTTTTAAAATTTTTGTAACAGAATAAACAAATAGATATCTAACAACATCACATAGATTGCTTAGACTCCAAGTTGAGTAGTAAAGCTTTCGTATTATTGAGTATCTGAGACTACTAAAGTGCCACAACATCCAGAACCGAAACAATATAGAAATTCCTTTGTCCACATTGGCCCGACAGGCAATCGACCGACAGACCAGCTTGAGAATTACGGAGGTAGTTAATTAAAAACATTGAAAAAACAAAAAAAAACTAAAATTATGAGTAGGAGTGATTTTATTGTTTGGATTATAAAAATTCTTTCTTTCTACGTGAAGCTACATCATTCGCGAATGACATAACTAGACTATAGTATTCGTCTGTGTAAATTAATACTATACATACCTTATTTTTCGTTGAAATGCCGTAATATTCATTATAATGTCGTCAATATTGACTTCTAAACATCAAATTTGGAACCGGTGCGCAAGTCCAAAGTTCTTACAAGTAACGAGTGTCTTTTTTAAATTTATAATAATTTAAAGAAAAACAAAAAATCCGACTGCGTAAAAACGAATTTTAAAAAATACATAAAAAATTAGTTAAATAAAAAATTAAAAAGAATTCAATGGCCCAAGGGGCCCCGACTATGAGTCGTTCTGTTATTTTAGAACTAGAATTTATAATTTGTTTTATGTGTGTATCGATTATAAAACTATTGCAATTATGTAGTTATTTAGTATTATTTAACAGAATTCTAAACTACTGGGCTTGTTTCTTTCTTTATAGTTTTTATTGAAGTTATTTTTAATGTATTTTTTTAAATTCGTTTTTACGCTGTCGGATTTTTTATTTTTCTTTAAGTTAATTATTATTATTTTATACGAAACTTTTTAGTTATGGCTTCGATAAACAGCCTGTGGCAATTCTCCGGGTTCCAATTGGTCCCTCCGAAGACCTCAATTGCCCTGATAACACCCATTGCTCCGTTAACAAGACCATGGGTAACATTTAAAATATTTGTTCTTCGTGCTTTTTCACTGTTTTTTTTCTGTTTGTATATCGTTTATATTTTAAATAAAAACTTAAATCAATAAGAAAAAAAAATTGCGAGAATGATTGTTTTGTTAAACAACTTTAAATCGTTATATATCCTAAACTATTATTTAAAATGAAAAATTATAAAAGGAACCTAACGATGATTTTAAAATACCTATTCAACGACTCCCCACTTGTCATAGTTCATCGATGTCTTTTTTTTCATTTTGACAATATGGCGTCTGGTTGTCGCTGTGGTGAATTTTGATTACTGTCATGTCTTTAGTGACACTCGCAAGGTTAAGACGAATCAATTGTCGTAAGAATCATCAAAATCGGCCTGAGTATTTGGTCTCTAGAACGCCACATAGAGACAAACATAGATACATACACATATATTATTTAAATTATACTCGTGCCTCGTCCTCGAGATTAGTATACTTACTTATTATTTTTTGTAATTATAAACACTATGTAGTAACGCCTAAGTGTTGCCACATTCAGCACTATGTTCAGGAGATTGTGTCATTTACCGTCTAAATATATATATTAGACTGAAAATGACTGTCTATTCTTAACTTCCGGTTAAATGCATTTTTTTTTTATAGTTGGTAACATTGACTTCCCGCCAACTGACAACCCCTGTGCCCTCATTCGCCTTTTAGTGCTCAGCCACTTCGCACGTATTTACAAGATGCCTAAAAGAAAGCGTAATGATGCTTTTCAATATTTAGCCAAGAAAATTAAGAAATTAGAGAAAAAATTAAAAGTTTCAAATCGTCATCGTCAACGAAAGCTTTCATCTGGATCTTCTGAAAGTTCGGAAAGTTCGTCTACATCAAATTCGAGAAACGCATCACCTACTCCGCCGCCATACTCACCATTATCTGAACGAGGTAAATTTTATGCGCCCAAGGCGATCATATAGTCAATGCTCATACCAGTCTTCCTGACTGATGCGAAAGTAATAACTTTCAAGGAATGTATTTAATACATTTGGCATCCATGGTGCCCAAACCATTAGCATCCATGATGCTCATACCAGTCCTCCTGACTGATGCGAAAGTAATAACTTTCAAGGAATGTGTCTAATACTTTGGCATCCATGGTGCCCAAACCATTAGCATCCATGATGCTCATACCAGTCTCCCTGACTGATGCGAAAGTAATAACTTTCAAGGAATGTATTTACTATATTCGGCATCCATGGTGCCAAGACCAGTCTTTACGACTGACGTGTGAGTTGTCCTCCGTAATTCAATAACATGAACACGGAGATATCATTCGTGATCCACCCGAGGTGGTCATATCTTACCAAATATTAGCGTGTAGGTTATAACATAAAGTTATACGAGTTAACCTTTGTTTTAGGTCACAATGACATTTCACCGGCTACGATAACAGAGCTAGCCACTGCCCAAATACCAACCATACCGGAGCCAACCTTTCTGGAAGACAAAACGTCATCAGCAGGAGTTATTGAAGAACCTACGACCGTTGAAAAAGATGATACTTTCGACGAAATTGCCCCGGCTAATTCAGAACCAGGTTTAGATACCGATTTACTCGATATATTAGGCACGGACCCCTCAAACATTGAGGAATACGGTCCAAATATCAATCACGAACTAGCAAGTCGGCTAAACTTTATCGCCACCCATGGTCTTGACAAGGATAATAGAAGAGAGTTATTACAAAAATACCTGACCCCATCAAATTGCAAAGATTTATCAGCTCCCATACTAAATCCTGAGATCAAGGCGGCTACTCCAGACTATATTGTTAAACGGGATAGATCGATAGAGATTAATCAAAAACAAATCGCAGCCGCAATCACATGTCTTGGTAATATAATGAGTACGCAAATTTCGAGCAGCGGAAGGGATAGTGAATTATTAAAGAGCCTAATGGACGCCAGTCGTATCTTGTGCGATGTCCAGCATATGCAATCAAAGGCACGTCGTGCTTATGCACTCTATTCTTTAAAAAAAGATTTAAAAGAACAATTAAACAATACTAAAATTGACCGATTTTTGTTCGGACAAGATTTGGCGGAAACCATTAAGACTGCAAAAGCATTTTCGAGATCGTCCATTGACTTAAAAGTAGAAATTAGAAGGAGACCAAAACAGAGCAGGAATTTAAACCAAAAGCCGGGTCCCGGGAGTCGCAGGGCGGCGCCGGGTCCTCAGCGCTACCACCACCAGCCGTCCACCACAACACGTCCGATGTCGAGCTACCTGCCACCAACTCCTCCGTCGTTACCACCCACATCGAGTGTGCGCGGTCAGCCCTCAACGGCATCATCTTATCGGCCCAGACACACAAGGAAGCGTTAGGTGCAGACAAGGTACGTTATGCAGGCAGATTACGACATTTTTTCAAACAATGGTCGCTCATCACCGAGGACCAATCAGTACTCTCATGGATTCATGGTTATCAGATTCCGTTTGATAAACGGATTTTTCAGCAAAACCCACCAATCACAGATATCGGTTCTTGTTTAGAAAAACGGCATTATCTTGAATCAATTCAACATTTACTTTCAATTGGAGCTATCTCCGCCTGTGCACATTGTAATGATCAATATGTTTCACGGGTTTTTTTAGTACCTAAACCTAATGGAAAGCTGAGATTCATTCTAAATTTAAAAAACTTAAATGGATTTATTAAGGTTAATCACTTCAAATTAGAGGACTTGCGAACAGTTCGAAAATTAATCTCAAGAAATTGTTTCATGACAACCCTAGACCTTAAAGATGCATACTTTTTAATTAACATTAACCCTAATTCAAGAAATATTTGAGGTTCATTATTATGGATAAAAATGATCTGAACAGTAAACAAATGTATGAATTTAATGTTCTACCATTTGGGTTGAGTACAGCCCCTTATGTTTTCACAAAACTTATGAAGCCTGTAGTAAAATTATTAAGATCTTGTGGATACTTATCATCGATATATCTCGACGATTTATTTTTAACCGAATCGACATATTCGGAGTGTTTAGAAAATGTTAATGCTACAAAAGGGTTATTACAATCTTTAGGTTTTTTGATAAATAAAGAAAAAAGTAATTCGATTCCATCCATGCACAGCAAATATTTAGGTTTTGAAATTGATTCATATAAATGCCATATATCTTTACCTCGAGAAAAACGAAATAGAATTATAAAAGATATTTTAGAAATAAAACAATTGCAACCCCACAGTTGGCGGGTGGGGTGGCTTTGGCGGGAAGTCAATGTTACCAACTATAAAAAAAGCATTTAACCGGAAGTTAAAGAATAGACAGTCATTTTCAGTCTAATATATATATTTAGACGGTAAATGACACAATCTCCTGAACATAGTGCTGAATGTGGCAACACTTAGGCGTTACTACATAGTGTTTATAATTACAAAAAATAATAAGTAAGTATACTAATCTCTTCGGACGAGGCACTTCGTATAATTATGATCGAACTTCACTTAGGTAAGTTCGTTTAATCATCAATTATGAGCCTCGGTATATTTCGTGTTTACGAATTTAACCAATCAAGAAACCAATGTGTGTTTTAGCCGCCAAAACTGATCAGTACCTCAAATGTGATGTAAGTGATAGCACGCAACATTTCAGTATTAAGAATTGTATAGAGCTGTAATTTGAATATAGGTACTTAATTTATTCCTACATAATTTTCAAGATATTGTGGAATGGATACCAATTTAAAAGGAAAACCTATAAGGGGTCAGTCCCGTGAAATAATATACAACGTGTACCTGTACTTTTTAACAGAAGCTAACGTTTTCAAAAAGTCTGAAAATAGATATTTTTATAAAGTTCAAGACCGCGTTGTCAAAGCCACTGGCATATCCAGACGATTTCTGCAAAATTTAATAAGGGAGAAAGAAAATAATGGTAGGTTTGCATTTAACACACCAAAGAAAGGAAATCAAAAGAAGAATTTCAGGTTAAAACTGGACAGTTTTGATTACAGTGTGATTTGAAACATGGTATACGACTTTCATTTAAGATTCAAGGAAGTTCATACCGTAAAGTCTTTAAAAATTAAACTAATGGACGCTATTGGTTTCCAAGGATGTGCAGATACATTAAGAAAAATTCTTAAAGACATGGGATTTAGATTTATGAAGACAGAAAATAACAGAAGTCTCCTTGCAGAAAAATCTGCTGTACGCCTAAAAAGAGTTGAATATATTAAGAAAATATAGGCTTTAAGAGCTGCCGGAAAGAAATTGTATCACCACCACCACCACCACCAACCCTTTTACGTCCCCACTGCAGGGGCTCAGGCCTTCCCTATGGATGGTTAAGGAGGATGGGCCATGACCCTCCACGCTGGCCCAATGCGGATTGGAGGGTATTGACGACTGCAAATGCAGCCGGGACCAAAGGCTTAACGTGCCTTCCGAAGCACGGAATAGCTCGAGATAATAGTTTTTTGGTCACCCATCCTGTGACCGACCCTTGCGAAAGTTGCTTAACGACTACGATCGCGGGCCGCGGCGCTTATCCACTACGCCACCGATATAATTGTATACATGGATGTATCTTATGTTTATACTTCTCACAAAAAAAGAAAGTCTTGGCTTGATAAAAATAAAAAAGGGGTTAAACAACCGATTTACAAAGGTGAACGCATTATTATCATACACGCAGGTAATGAGAAAGGTTTTGTACCTGGTGCATTACTCCTAGGTAAATGTTTGTATTCTGATGGATATTATCATCAAGCAATAAACGCAGACACATATCAAACTTTGCTCCGCAATCAACTGATTCTGAATTAACTGCCAAACAGTGTGCTAATAATCGACAATGCACCATACCATAACCAGTTATTGGTTAAGTCGCCTGATTGTAAATACACGGCGACCTGATATGATAGCTTGGTTGGAGAGGAACCATATTCTTTTTTGACCCTACATTAACAAAGCCTGAGTTACATAAAATTATATTGACTCATAAAGAAAGTTTGGCTATATTTACCATTGACAAAACTTTACAAGAGCATGGACATTCAGTTTTACGATTACCACCATATCATCCTGATTTTAACCCCATCGAGAATATTTGGTTTTTTGGAGAACTTTTTTTTCGCTACGTGCCCCCAAATAAAGGGGCAAAAAAAATATTGCCATGACTATGACCTCGGTAAAAGAACTTATATTAGAAAAAGTTAACATGATAGGACCCAACGAATAAAAGAAAGTATGTGATCATGCTATCAAGTGTGAGGATAAGTACCGGAAATTTGAGCCTGTGTTTGATAACCATTCGGATAGATTCATTTTAAACATTGGTTCCAGCAGCGACAGTAATGATTCTGAATCTGAAATGTCGGGTGTAGAAGTCATATCAAATTGTGATTAATGGATAAATTTGTATTAATTGATGAATTTTGTTTTATTAGAAAAACTGTTCTACTTACTGGTCAGAAGTAGAACAGTAGAACTGGTCAGAAACTAATTTCGTTAGTACAACCGATTTATCTTAATTCGATTTTCTTTAATCTGAGGTTTTCATTTTGGTATCAGCTGGTGGCAAAAAACACAGCATACTTTTATTTTTAAATTGGCTGATCTAATCTAAATTTAAGCGAAATGATTAGTTATGTAATAGATATCTTTAGAAAAAAACATTAGGATTGCCGAAGTTTGACGAATATAGCCGAAGGGCATAATTTAAATAGTGTATGGGTACATAGACTGATAAACACATTACCCTCCTTTGCATCTCGCAGTCAGGTAAAAATGAGTTAAGTATATTTCAGCTTTCGAAATGTTTTTGTTTGTCTAAATCCTTTTTACGAATACAAAATAAATAAGACGTGTATTAACATTTCTGCACTTAATACAAAGTATTCCTTTATAAATAGATATATAGTTTAAATACATAATGAATATTAATGGAAATATTTATACTTCCCTAACAGCGCCATCTAAAAGAATATTGGATAACTAGTACATCATAAATATATACATTTATTTATACTATCTAGTAACATAGTTGAGATTGAATTAATTAATCACTAACTGAAAATATTTTTTAAATATAAATAAAAAGTTATTAACGTTAAAATCACTTATAATACATTTATAAAAATTCATTATGCGATTTTAGTTATATTTACAATTAGTTCCATAATAATATATTTCCAATTAAATGCATAACAGCGCCCTCTAGTAAAACAGATAGAACTAATACAACTGTGACCTTAATGCTTTAGTATAATTAAGCATCGCTTTGAGATATTGACTTATTGTACGGATAGATGTCGCTAGTAATCATAACTTATTGAACATTTCTTTTCATAATGTCGAAATCTAGGGCCATAGAATTGACCGATAAAACGCAGAGTAAAACAAAGGAGACAAATGCTTTTTACCAGATTTCAAAAATCGAAAAGGAGGAGATTATAGGTATGTAGGTACCTATTATGTTCGACGGCGATGTTTTTTTTATGTTCTTGAAAAGCTTCATTGTTATAAACAAAATTTAAATTAAATTGCATAGCTCTTATATTTTAGATTTTATTTATAACTAAACAACTGCGCTTTCGTCAATAATATACTCACTCTTTGGTGATCATTTTAATTCATACGGTACCTACTTCTTGAAGTCCTAGAAAACTGAAATTTCGTATGATAGCTAGTATGAGTACACAGACAACAGAAAATTCAAATACTTTGTAGTTTTATTTTCCTCTCCCCTTAAACTATGGGGTGGAATTTCGTATGAGACTTCCGCAAAATGTGATGCCCTTTGTTATAAATATGCAATAAAATACGAATTTCAGGATTTATAGTAAATCCGCCACTCATTTTTTAAATTAGGAGATGAATTTTCATGCTAGAGATAGAAAATTTTTACGTTTATGTACACACATTTCTTATCACGGATAAGAATAAAAAATCATACCTTATTTTTTTATTAAATATATATTTTTTACGCTTAAACGTACAAAAAGGACTTGATGCCTGAGGCATTTTGTACCAGTCAACTCTAGGGTGATGTGGATCAAAATAACTGGTAAAGTGCACAATCACAAAAAATATCACAGCTAGTCAAGAATTAAGTAAGCTAAAAGATATAAATTTTAAATACATATCCTTAAATGGATTTTTACTCAGATTTTCTCCTAAAACTTAATTTCGTGCTAGAGATCCGAAAATTATAGGGACATGTAACACATTTCTTATTAAAAAATTATAAATAATTGTTTCAGGTCTTTACAAAAATCATAACTTTATTCCTAAAATTAGAGGAGAAAAGTGTATGTGGGTGTAGGTATGTATTTCGGCAGTTTACTGAATATCACTTAAAAAAATTACAACCTACAAAAGAAAAATTTTAAAGGGGATAGGAAATCACCAAGATTTAATGAAGATAAAAATGGGTATAGGTTAGTTTTTTTTTATGAACGTAATAAAAAATATTGTAATAAGCTGTAGGAGTAAAATTCCACCAAAAACGTTTCAAGTAAAATATCCCCAAGACGAAATTATATGGCACGCCCCGTCAAAAAGTTTTCAGCTCTTAACCAAGCTAGTGCTGCGGCTTAGGCCTCGAATAGGAAGAATAGGCCATGACCCATCACGCGGCCCAATGCGGGTTGGTGGATGTTAACTACTGTATATGCAGCCGGGACCAACGGCTGCTCGAGATAATAATTTTTTGGTCACCCACTCTACGAAGCCAGTAATATAATTTTCAATCGTTATTAGACCAGATTGACTATAGCAATAAGTAATGCCATTCGAAATGCCATGCCATGTTTGAAATGGTAGTTATAAATTTATATTAGGCAAACGTGGTCAGGCTGGACCTTGGAGGCGTAAGATGATACCAGAGTTACGATGATGAAAGATTTAAAAATAATTTAAAGAAACACAAAAAACCCGACTGCGTAAAAACGAATTTCAAAAAATAAATGAAAAATAATTGAAGTAAATACTAAAAAGAAAGAAACAAGCCCAGTAGTTTAGAATTCTGTGAAGTTATACTAAATAACATCATAATTGAAAAAGTTTCATAATCGATACACACATAAAACAAATCATAAATTCTAATGCAGAACAGAACGACTCATAGTCGGGGCCCCTTGGGAAGATTTGAATGGGCCCCGACTGTGAGCCGTTCTGTATTTTTTTTTTAGTTTTCATAGTGTAATATTTTCCAAATGAGTGTAGGTAATAAAACTTAATTAGTTATGTATTTACCTAGAAGTAAAGATGGTTTATATTAGACCTTACTTATGAAATTGGCGTTTTGTCGTACTAGCCACTTTAATCACAAATTTCTCCTCCTTAGTTGGGAATACCAAATTCAAATTTATACAGCCATTTACACATGTATTTGTGTTTCGTTTGGCAGCATTCATTTGTTTATTTTTCTTCTGTTTGTCTTATTGTTTTTTTTTTATGCCCGCCCTACAATATTTGGCCGAGCACTACGCTGCACCCCACTTTTTAGCAGGCCTTTTTTTATAGGTTAGGCGGCAGACGAGCAGACGGATCACCTGATGGTAAGTGATTACCGTCGCCCATGGACACCTGCAACACCAGAGGGGCTACAAGCGCGCTGCCGGCCTTTGAGGGACGAATATGATCATAGGGAGGGAAGGGAATAGGGAGGGGTTGGGTCTCCGCCACCCTCACTCACACGACGAAACACAACGCAAGCGTTGCTTCACGTCAGTTTTCTGTGAGGCCGTGGTATCACTCCGGTCGAGCCGGCCCATTTAGCGTGCGTGGCTCTCCCACGATTTAAAACGATTTAATAGCTAATTTCTCATTCATTCCAGTTCTATCAATTTTTCTTTCCTTTCATTCTTCATTCCTTATCTTTCTATTATTCTTTCCTCATTCATACTTCGAGCGACCAGGACCGTCGCATCTATAACTATTTCTTCCTATTCTATCTTATTCTATTTTTTATTATTAATGATTGTACTACTTTCTTTATTTCCTGTTACAATTTTGATCTTAATTTTAATTTTAACCTATTTTCATTTGTTTTCTTCTAATCTATTATTCATGTATTTTACATTGCTTGTATTTATTTACGTTTACACTAGTTTTACTATTTTTATTACATTGCTTATTCTGTTACTTTTATTTTTAAACGTGGTAATATTCCTATTTTAGTTATACATTTCTTATACTTAATTCTATTTATTTCTTGACATTGTTTTCTTATTCTCTTGTTTGTAATGTTTTGTTACAATTTTTCTTATTCTATCATTAATCATTATTCTATTTTTTCTTATTCTCTTGTTTGTAATGTTTTGTTACAATTTTTCTTATTCTATCATTAATCATTATTCTATGTTGATCTTATTCTAATTTATTTCTATTCTAATTCCCCTTTTCACGTCTATTCTTTATTGGGGTTTATTTGTTATTTTATTTTCTTATTTCTATGTATTCCTATTTTTTTATCTGTTTATTATCTTTTTGCATTTTATTGTTTATTCATCTTTATGATTATTGTGTATTTTATTATTTTATTTTTCCCTATTGAGTTGCCACTTTGGCATATGCTTTTCATATGTCATCGTTTACCTTTTTCTTATTTATTTAATATTATTTTGAGAGTCCTATATCCATTATATTACTTCTCGAAATGTCTTATATCTTATGTTGTTATATTGTGTTTTTTTTTTCATTATCTTCTCATTTCTCGTGATATGTTCCGTTATGATTTTTGTATGTTTGTTTATTGTGTCTTTGTGATTTGCTCCCATGCCCTCATGCTTCATCTTAACGATGTTCATTCTGGACATGTGGTTTTTCTTTGTGTGTGTATTTTGTGTATTTGTTGATGTGTACCTATGTGTATGTGATATCTTTTTTTATTGTTTTGTGTTGTGTTGTCTGTGTGTATTAGACGTGTGCGCCGCGCCGCGCCGATGACCGACGCCGCCGATTATGACACGCCGCCGCTGACCGGTTAGAAAGATCGGCGTAAACGGCGCGGTATGGCACGAACTGCGAGTAACATTCGTTCGCTCGGTTGCTAAGCAACGTAGTGCATTCTTTACGGCACATGTTAATTCCGTTCCGTATTCCATATCTAGTAAAATTTTAATGAATACAAAAGTAAAGTCAGTGATGCAAGCAAATAAACAATCGAATCTTTCTTCTTTAATTACAGCTGTCAACAAAATTGTACAATTAATGTAACACTCGTCTGCAAGATGGAGTTGGCAGAAATCATAAATTCAATACTTACCCTTATATGTCTACTCTAGCTAATCCGTCTCTGTAGCTGGCTTTACTGAAACGGCTGAACGATTGCGTCTAACTGGGAATAATATCAATAAAATAATTTCTATGCATGATAACTGTTAGGTTGGGGAAAAAGTCTTTTCGCATATAGTATGGATAAAGTAGTGATAAAATCTTTCTGGCTATACCATTTCTATACATCTGGTTTCGGTATCATTAAAAAGTTTTATTTTAGAAGACTTCGAATTCAAATTAGGAAAATGTGTAATTTTCATTTGTTTCTTCTTACTATCAAAATGAGTAAATCTCATGAAGAACTTAGATACATTTTAAAATTTTATTATAAAAAGGTAAAAATGCAACGTAAGCTGTGAAAAAGATTTTTGACGTTTATGAACCTAGTGCAGTTTCTGTGAGAGTAGCACAAATGTGGTTTAAGCGTTTTCAGTCCGGAAATTTTGATGTTAAAGGTGTACTTTGCTCCAGTCGCTCTGTTACGAATAAAATGGATGCCAGTTTTGAGAAACTGAAGCAAGATCGGCATATCAGTAGTAACGACGAAGCTGAGCTCACTGAAAAAACCTAATGAACCGTGTACTCTTTGTATTGTAATTCTTTGTTGCGGTGTAATGAAACCGAATCATTTTTGAAGAAGCTGATAACTAGTGATGAAAACTGGAACACGTAAGACAAGAACATGCGAAAAAATCGTAGTCAAAGGCTGACCTTTGAACTCTGAACTTTACAGACTGTGGCGAAACCCGGGTTAACTGGCAAAAAGGTGATGCTGTTTATATGGTGGGAATAGAAGGGCATTATTCATTATGAGCTGTTACCGCCAGGCAAGACCATCGATTCTGAACTCTACTGTGAACAACTAATGACATTAAAGCAAGAAGTTGAGAGAAAGTGGCCAGAGTTCATCAATAGAAGGGAGTTTTTTTTTAAATGTCTACCTGTTTAGGTCTCTTCAGAATTCTTTAGGCATTGCCAGGTTAACATCACGCAAGTATTGTCAAAACAACTTGTCGCGATTTCTTGTTTAGTAGCCCTGTCCTTAAGTAAATGTAAGTAAACTTTATTAAAAAGTTTAGAATTATATTCTTAATGAAAAATGCTTAAAAAATCCACTTTGTCCCCGGCATTCTCAGATGGGTCTTAAACACAGGAACTTGGACCCATGGATTGCTAAAAAATATTTTTTAATATCATTATGACTACATTACATAATGTAGAAAAGTATAGTTGTGCCATATTTGAATGTTTCTTAAAAGGTATTATTAGTTTTAGTAGCTCTTATATTTGTTATGTCAATAAAGTCATTCTGAATTGTTTAACTTTTTATTTTCCATCATTTAACTTAACGACGCCGTTTACGCCGCCATTTATGCCGCCGCCACTGAATTTTTAGCTCCACGCCGCCGCCGAAGATTTCGGCATCGGCGCACATGCCTAGTGTGTATGCTATGTTTTGTAATTTTTTACGTGTACGCTGTAGTGGAGCGGGCCAGATACTCCCATTTCTCTCTAGTGCGGCATTCATGACTGAATGCGTAGTGGTTGGTGTCATCCTGTTGTGATTGCGCATAGTTGCAGCACCTCGGCGGTTCCGCTCTAAGGTGGAAGCCGCCGCAGTGGCTGCATCTATCCGATTGGTCCGCGACTCTCACTCACTCCATTCCGATGTAGTATTGTTTTGTCGCTTTATTCCAGGTGCTGGGTTGAATCTGCAAGACCATATGGCAGCGTTCTGTATCCTTTGATTTTTTCCTAAATTTAACTTTCAATTCCTTTTCTTCCTGTTTGTCCTATTTACGTCACCCAGTATAAAATTGGAAACTTGAAATATCGTGTAATTAACGTGTACGAGTTCCACCGTGTTACCAGTGCTGCGGAAACGGCTCAAAGGGTTAATTATGTGTATGACGGTTGTGTCGCGAAAGAAAACACAGAGCGTTTTTGGTTCCAACGTTTTCGTTCTGGAAATTTCGACCTGTAGAACAAGCCCCGTGGACGGCCGGAGACCCAAGTTAATAAAAAAAGAATTGAAGGCTATCGTGGTAGCGGATCCATCACAAACCACGTCTGAGTTAGCTGCAAGCTGTGGTGTTAGTGATAAAAATGTTTTAATCCACTTGAAGCAAATTGGAAAGATTAAAAAGCTTGAAAGGTGAGTACCTCACGAATTGAGTGAAGCAAAGCGCAAACGCGCTTCGATTGCTGCGTTACATTATTTAACCGGCACAATAATGAAGGGTTTTTAAATCGAATCACTACCTTTGATGAAAAGTGGACTCTCTACGATAATCAGAAGTGCTCATCGCAATGGTTGGACCCTGGCATACCAGCCAAATCCTGCGCCCAGCGAAAATTTACCCCAAAAAAGTTACTTGTAAGCGTTTGGTGGACTAGAAAGAAAGAAAGAAAAATCATTTATTAAACACACACATGCAATTTTGCAAAAGACATTAATAAATTACTATTAACTTATAGAGTGCATCCGATGTGGTGTCTAAAAGATGCCAACTCGACATGTGCTGCAGTTAACTGCAGCGTCGCTTTTCAGTTGGCCCCCTTAGGTGCTGTGGTGACGCCTATCGGATTTTGTAGCCCCACCTTACGAATTTGATTTTTTGTACCTAGCAACATATATTTCGTCTTGCTTGCATTTAACGTGAGTGAATTCTTTCGAGCCCAATCATAAACACTAGACTACTAGGACTAGTGCCGGTGTCGTTCATTTTTCTCAAATCTGGCCAGATGATTACGGCAGACATCTATTGTCAGCAATTGCAAACCATGCTGGAAAAACTAGCGGTTAAACAACCGAGGCTGGTCAATCGCTCTTCGCCACTGCTACTACACGACAACGCTAGACCACACACTGCACAACGGACGGCTACCAAATTAGAAGAACTTCAATAAGAATGTTTAAGACATCCACCGTACTCCCCGGACCTTGCTCTAACAGATTACCATTTTTTTTTTCGAAATTTGGAAAAAATTTAACTTCGATGGGGCAGTGCAAATCGCCTTAAAAATTTTATTGATTCCCGTCCGAATGTTTTTTTTAGTAAGAGGATCAATGATCAATACCTATGAGATGGAAAAAGTGAATAGATAATAATGGTTTATACTTTGATTTAATAAATATATTACATTAAAAAATATTCGACTTTTTTTTCCTCCCATACCAAATACCAATTTCATATGTAAGGACCTAATATTTTCTGAACAAATAACAGAAATATGTATTTTCTCTTGTAGGCAACATCCCAATAAGGTATTTGATACATTATAAACACACTGTCAATATATTTCATGGGAATTTGTTCTTTTGTAAAATCGATAAAAATAATTGTTAAAGTTTTAATAACCAAAATAGCCCAAAAAACGCTTCTTTATCAAATGGTATTGCGACGTCACATGCGGGTAAATATATCAAGGCGACATAACTTGTCTATCTACTATTTATTTACGAAGTAAGTAAATTAACTAAATAGTGTTACAGAAGGGAAATTGAAGTTAATTTATTCGTGCTTTTTTAATATTCCTAAAAATGTTGCATTTTGTTTGCGTTATTTTACTTAAGCTAAGCATATTTTATCTATAGATTCTAAGAAATAAACTATATTAGATTATTATCTGACAGGATTTATCACAACATGCGGCTTAATTCCAATAGTGTCGAAAATTCCCTATTGTATTATAACCTTCCTCACTAGGTGAAGTGTGAACACTGATCGTCCTCTTGGAAACCAAAGACGTATACAAAGTAGCCCAAAGTTCAAAATCTTAAGCTAGTGAAAGATATTAAGTAGTAGACCATAAAATTAATAGTTCTAAAATAAAACACTGAAAGTGTAATTTTTAAACTATACCTACAAATAAATACAATTGGAGAGTCTGTTAGTAATATTTAGCAAATTATTTTTACTAAATGTTTATGTCACCGGAAAATGACAAGATCAGCAAATTTTAATTTTTTTTTTTAAATAGTAGAAATATCTATACAAGAGATACATTGTACTAATTTACGCCCATATTTCCGCAAATTTATGAATTTGCAATGTCTCGTGGTAAATTTATAAACTAACAGATATCTATTCATATTAAGATTCTAAACGGTTCAACCAATCACTGAAGAGCTTTTAATTTTACACTTCATTGAAATACGGCAAATAATACACTGCGCTTTTTTATTAGTCGATGTATACAGTGGAAATGCTTGTGTCCCTAGGGACACAAGTAAGCATTGATTGTACCCAGTCTGTACTTGGTACAAACAGCAGACTTACCAAATTATAATTTGTGGTTGCAATGCCTTGTCCTTCTTTAACACAAGTGTAGTGAGTAGAGCTTGCAATTATCAATTTCGATTACCCACCAAATAGTACATTTACTTTGAAACTAGTTAATACTGGATTACTTTATTACTGGATTACTTTATTACTGGATTACTTTATTACTGGATTACTGGATTACGAAGGCGAACATTAGCGATGGAAGGGAAGTAGAAGTAACACGTGACTTATTCAAGCAATAAGAGCGCACACGACGTTTGGTTATTGCTTGCTTATTTTACACGTAAGTTCGCTAAGTTTATGCGAAATTGTGGACGTAAAATAATACAATTTATCTTTCGTTTAGAATCCTACGAAAAATTTAAAATTTCTAGGAAATTATTAATTTGCGGTTATCGTTATTTTCGGGTGACACATATATACGGTACCTATACCAATATAACATTTTTATCTGTCTCTTGGTTCCGACTAGTCTCTGAAAAGGCTGGGCCGATTTTGACGGGATTTTCACTGGCAGATAGCTTATGTAATAAGAAGTAACTTAGGCTACTTTCGTTTATTGGATAAAATTATTCCCTAAGTGGTTGCATAATTTTATTATCGCTATCAAAACAATAGTTTGTTTATATAACAAAGTAGCTTTTACCTGCGACTTCATCCGCATAAACTTACGTAGGCATATTTCACCGGCATATGTAGCTTCCCATAGCTGAAAGATGTTTGAAAGTTGGGCCACCTACTCAAAAGTTATTCAATGCAAACAATCACAAATAAACAAACAATCTAATCATTCCTCTTTTTAATAACTTCTTATCTATTGCCTATTCAATCAGATATAACAAAATGATAAATAAAAAAAATTTAGAGTAATGTACTAGCGCTTTTGAAAGTGTGATTATATGAGAAAAAAATGCAATTTTTTTTTTAAGAACAGTGGATTTTTAGTCCCGATTTTACTTTTTGGGTACTTGGAACTATAAAGGGGTAACAATCATACGTAAAAAGGTTAGGAACCACTTATTTTTTTTTCTTAAGCATAGATTATACATAGAGTATATGATCAAGTTATATAAAACGTAAGAAAATATATTTCGGACTTAAGCCTGTATAGATATAATTAGTATGGCTCTTAACTGACAAACAATAAGGCGGCGGGTGACAACGGAATCACCTGAACGGAATGAGATTCTGAGAGCGGACGGTAAGCCGATACTTAAAGTTCCAGGCGCTCTTCAATTCCTTT
This sequence comes from Diatraea saccharalis, assembly GCA_918026875.4. Lineage (NCBI taxonomy): Eukaryota > Metazoa > Arthropoda > Insecta > Lepidoptera > Crambidae > Diatraea > Diatraea saccharalis. Next base: position 13,844,966 of record OU893337.1, read on the forward strand.
ATTTCCGACGGCAAAACCCTGAAAGCATAGGGTGGGAATCGGGTCGTCCTGTTTTTCATAAAGGATGAAAAGATACTCTTAAAGTATTATAGGCCGATCTCGCTTCTGAGCCATGTTTAAAGGGGTTCTATTCTGTTCTGTTGTTCTGTTCTTCATTACGAATCGACTCGCTCGTAGGCTTGACGACTTCCAACCTCTCGAACAAGCTGGGTAACGAAAAGGCTAGTAGTACCTACCATGGACCATATTCGTACGCTCCGAAGAGTATAACCAGCCAGTGCGCTTGGTGTTCACGAACTACGAGAAAGCCTTTGATTCGATCGAGACATGAGCAGTGATGTAGTCTGGCCAAAGGTGCCAAGTGGACTACAGGTACATCGAGGTGCTAAAGTGTCTGTATAAGAATGCTATGTCGGTGCAATTACAAAACTAGAACTATAATTCTATCAAATTGCAGCGAGGCGTAAGGCAGGGAGACGTTATCTCTCCGTCCAAAGCTATTCACCGCTACCTTGGAGGATATTTTCAAGCTTCTGGATTGCAAAGGATACGGCAGCAATATTAATGGCGAGTAGATCTCATGCGTTGCTTTGTCGATGATGTATTCCTAACGACTGAGATCATGTAAGACCTAAACAACATGCTTGAATATCTAAGATCAAAAGATTGGGCCTTCAAATAAACAAGGATAGAACAAAAATCATGTAAAATCTCATGTTGTACACTCTCCAGTTAAAATTTGTAACCATCCATTAACACATTTTTGAATTAAACAATTCTCACACATTTTCAACCGGTACTGTAAGATTAACATTGCGTTATTTGTTGCGTTTGCACTGCACTGTTATTTGTCATAATACAATTATATATGACAAGAAAATACAATATTTTCAAATTCTGAAAATTCTCTTCATACCATAATTGGTATTACTGATGTACTTATTTGTTCCTTAGTTAGTTAAGCGCTGAAGATCCGGGATTTTCGCGCAACTATGTCACCCGATGCAGCCTTCTTTTCCATCTTATTTCCTATTTCAATGCCTTCCCCCCACGCACAGAAAATGGCCGTCGTCTCAAGTCAGTGCTTCGCGCGATCACCGACGCGCGCGCACGTTGCCGCTCACCGTTCGAGTCGACAACAACGAATCCATTGCGCACACATCGGTCCCCAAATTACGAAATTCGAATTTCGAAGTGGAATACAGTGACAGTTTTGAGTGACGTTCTAAATTGATAAACCACCAAATAGGTTTTACACGCGACATTGGATACTAGTGCGGCTTTTGTTTTCTTTGTTTATTGTGCTTGGAGCTGTCAAAATATTGCACAGATCATAAAGTGAGGTGAGCGATTTTGTCTAATTCGCGAAACTATAGAAAAGCTATCTTCTCACCGTGAATTAAGAATGAGTCATTGTATTATTTTCGGTGGGACATTTAGATGACGTTTTTGTTGATTTTGCAAGTTCGCAAGGCTCAAGACAGGTTTCTTCGGCATCTAAACTTACACGTGAATTCTATTCGATAAATACTTTCGACGCTGGTCAGACCTGATGATATATGTGTAACAATAAGATCTTTTATACCACGTTGTAAATGTTTTAAATTGGCCATTAAATTTTGGACGTTAGTGTCGTTCCGTAGGTTTATTTACGATCAAGATAGCTCCCGTCAGTACTAGGATGTTTGATGTTGAATGAAAACTGTTGGCCAATTAAAATTTATTTGGGTCATGAACCTTATGATTCTGTGAAAAACATCTTTTAATGATTTTATAAATGTATACATTTTTATTATAACGTAAACGATGTGTAGTTGTTAGAAATTCCATTCAAAATAGTTCTTGTTACACATAAAATTAATAATTATGTTTATCGTGGATTATATTTATAGTGGATTCAGAGAGGTTCTTTCGAAAAATTCAATTTATGCTTTTAACTATTTTAATGTCTTTAAAATATACACGTTTGTTGATCCATGAAGATGAAGCTGTTGAGATCTGACTGGGCTACATAGAACGTCAAATTATCTACATTATTTAATCCCAAAGTTTAAAATCAAATCATTTCATGGATTGTGAAAATCGAAACTCTAGCCATCGGTTCGCAAATTTACGGCGGGCAAGTTTATACTAAGATAACCAGCAACAAACTTAGCAAGGGCTGCTTCTTTCTCCCTATTTTTTTTATTTTATTCGGAGACCTCAAATTGAAAATTACTATACTAAGTTATAATTATCTTAATGGCGTTTATTAAAAATATTTCTTAATGCGTCAAAGTTTAACTTTGACGCATTAAGAAATAATTTCAAAATCGATATTTGAAATTTGTGACTTTGTGGTAATCTATTAGGCTACTGTACATTTAAAATTTCAGCCAATTCCTAATCGGACGTTGTAAAAGTAAGGACAGTAAGTAAAATTTGCTGAAATATGTGCTTTAGTCGCTAATTCTTACCAAGCCCTATTGCTATCACATTAAATTATCTGAAGAAGTCCAATAATTTGTCTAAAATTCAGAACACCATATTCAGAACATTAAACAGTGCCATCTATCGATGATATATAGGTCTTATTATTGATACCGTTGAATGCCATCGTAGTACTATTAGGTCAAACATAGTATTGTAGAAAATACATTTCTCTTGGTATGCAATTGCATATTTATGTGCCATTGACTGGTATTGTGATCGTTTCCCACTTTGTATAGTAATCATTATTCATTTCTCTTAAACACATAATTTTACTATTCAACAATGTTAGCACTTCGCATGTCCCACTTCAAAAACCTCTGAAGCCTTGTAAACTATCTAATCATGCATATTATCGACGAACTTCGTGGTCGAGGGGCTCGTGTGCCGGTTTCAAGAGTCTGTAGTTTGCCATCTATGAGGAGCTAGGTTCGCTACTCAGTCAGGCCAATATAGGAAATTTTCTATATCGTCTCAGATTTCCATAATATAAGGGTGTAGTTACTTGGGATTTTATTATGTTCTCATTGTTTTAGTCTGTTACTTCGACAATTAATTAATTAATTACTCTTTCCCAATTTTAAAACGGTTACGATTTCCCATCAAACATTTACATAGTCTATACAAAATAATTTACATAGTCTATGTATCTTTAACTTGGCAAATTGTGTTAATTCACTTATAAAGTTTTAAAAATAGGATGCGGTTTAAAAACTTTACAAGGTTAATAAAAACCTTTTTCATTTTTATTTAATTCTAGAATTTATTAAATTTAGATAAGACAAACGAAGTTTCGTTTTAAAATGTATTCTGACAGCTCGAATGAGGATAATAGGGATGATTTGCCTTTACCATTACAGAAACAGACAGCAAATAAAAATGAGGTCATAATGCGAAAATGAATGATAGAAATGTAAGTAAACTAACAAGGCAATAAATAGAAGAGTGACAAGAATTACCAAAACTGATTAAAAATGTGCACAATGTAAACTAAAAATAAACTTTGCCATTCTTATAATTGAGGTTTAGCTGAGAGAATTTATATACCCTCATTTTAACCAACAAAACACCGTTCAGAACAGCCAGGTGCAATCCCAGATGGACACTTCCTCGAGTCAAGCGACCCGTGACGTGCCGTCAACGCAACGGTAACCAGTGTGCTGTGCGAACTATCATACTCCTTGGATTTGTCTGTACTATAAGCTGTTTTCACAAAAAGACTACAAAACTTTTTATTAGGTATAAGAACTTTTTAAATTGCTAAATTGTCATTGTTATTTATCAGAATTCAAATAAGTAGGTATACGTTAATGCTCAAGGTACCAAGCGTTAAATTTCATGCTTTTTATTCGAGTTTATGTCCTTCTTTTGCTTTTCTTACAAACATCATATATATTTATTATTATTTTATGGTTTCATTATAAACAATTCGTTAAATTACTTATTAAAGCCGTTTTAGAGGTCATATATTTTAATACAAAGTAATTTTTAGAAGATGTTTTGCCATAAGTCGTGAATTACATAGATTAATTGGTCCCGGAGACGATTAAGTCGACTTGTCAAGCCTACTTGATTGAATTGAAGCAAATACTGATCGTTTACTGCGTTGATTTGATGTCCATTGAGTCTTTACACGGCTTGATAAAATTGCAATAAATGAATTATTTTTTTTTTTTATATTTATAATCTACTCTTCCCGACCCTTCGACGATTCGAGGGGTGGGAGGATTATTATTATTATTATGATCACATTGATGGAAATTTTGATAAGAATTTAGAAAATAGAAGCCCTTTCTAAAGATAATTGTGATACTTGTTGAGTAAAAGTTAAAGTTTACTCATAAAGAAGAAACTATAGAAATACGTTGAAAATATGATAGTTTGATGAACAACGGACAAATATGTTTGTAAAATCGGCAATAATCCTGGTGATATAAAAAAAAAACATTTTATTGTTTCTACCAACATTTTTTTGTTTTTTATTTTATAAATGTAAAAAGAATGTAGTCATACCAACTTATATGTTGTTTAAATATATATTAACATGACCTACATCGCATTGACACAGTAACGCCATCCAACAGCTTACCCAGTAAACGTCTAACGTCTTCAGACAGTATGACAAAATGATGTCAGAGTGGGCTTTTCTTTTCCCTATATGTTGTAACATTATAAAGAGTCAGTACGGGAAATACAAAGATCTATTTTTAGGAACCATGTCTTCAATTTTATTGAAGAGAAAAAAAACATTTAGCACGTTAAAAAAACTAGTTCTCAATTTGGAAATCGATCCCAGATGTTTAAAAAAATACTTTTATTTTTTACTATTATTGTTATTTCTACGTAGATATTGTAATATCTACGTAGGTCTTAAGTATTTAATGCTACTATGAAACATGATCCAAAATGAATAAATTGCATTGTTTTTAATCACATCATATCTTGTAATTTATTTAAGTACCAAAATGACGACCATTTTTTTTCTATCGAAAAATTGTCTCTCTCGTTACTAGTTTCATCTTAAACATCATGTTTGATAGTAACATTAACTGCTTAAGAACTACACAATCGGTATCTAAGTAGAAGTGATGTACCAAAGATTTATTTTTCAAAAAGTCCGGATTTGATTTCCGACCAGAGAAATAGTTTAATTACACTCTGTACACGAGCTTTACAGCTTTAGATTCCAAGATGAGTAGCTAAAACTATTATGGATTATCTGAGGCAGTGAAAGTACCACAACACCCGGTTCTGAGACGACTTAGAAAAGTCAATTTTCTACATTGACCCGACCGGCAATCGAACCAGAGACCTCAGAGATGGCGACACTTGAAACTGACGTACAAACGAAACGGCTACGATGTTCGCCAAAACTCGTTTTGGTGGGTTTTTGATATGAAACTCTTTTTTGATCAGAATACGGATTCAGCATAAATTCCTAGTTGCGAAACATTGTGGTGTCACAAAGCACTGCAAAAATTTATACGAAACCACAGAACGCTTCATAAATCCTATTTTATTATCATACCACGTCATTTGCAAGCAAGATATTATATTACTTAGAGATTGCTCCGTCTTTCTAGAGATATGTCATCGTGCCACACGTATTATGTAAGGGCTCTTACAATTTGTAGTCACTTTAATATTGTAAATCCACCCCTAAAAACATATCTGCGTTTTGTAACGGTAGTAATTTTTAAGACACATGAATTTCAATAAATTCATATTCTGCAAATAAACTTTTTTTAACATTTTCTTTATATTTGATCAATATAATATAAAAAAAAATATGTTCGTTGCTTAAAATAGTAACTTGAAAGCTATTTAGCATTATTAACTGAAATCATTATTCAATGTTAAGTGTAATAGAAAGTCAGACCAGTCTAGAAATCAATAGGTCTAATAATGCGGTCTTTGTCTTTATTTCATTGTTCTCTAATATTGTTTGCTTTACTTTTATCTATTGACATGAGAGTAACTATTATATTTGATTAATTTTGCATTCACAATGCTATATTTAAAAATATTTTTAATGTAAAAAGCTGGTGGATTTATTAAGCATTTTTCATTAAAAATATAAATTGTTATTCATTAAATCGAATTTATTTTAATCCAAATTTTATTATTTAAAAAAGATGGAAAAATTCTTCATTAAAATAACCTTATTACAAGCACTTTTGAATTATCCAAATTTTTTTGATCTACATTACGATTGAAGCTGACAAGAAAGACAAGCGAAAGAAACTTACCAACTATTTAGCAGAAATTTATATCTATCAATAGACTCGGGACAATGTAAAAAGTTAACCTCTCTATATTGTCTCTAATCCGGGTGTTGTATTACCAGTAAAGTAACATAGCATCCAGACTGTTATTGTTTTTGTGTTATTTTAGATTTCCATAATACGAATATAATAAAAATACTTTAGCTATTTAAATTTTCCTATTATTGATAATCTTAAGAGTCTATTTAAACTTCTGGCGCATTCTTTTAAAATTATCACTAAATTTATTTACAAGTTTGTGTAAATGACATGATTTTCTTTACCCTCAGTAACGTCAGTAAACTTGAACCATATGCCTATAAATAAATGGATTTGTGTACCAAGGTCAAAACTGTAAATATTTTATACCTACCTACAATTCTATACCTACTAATATTGTAAAGAAAGAACTACTTAACTAAAATTCTATCACCTATGGAAAGTTACATCATAAGTGGATGACTCAGGCCAAGTCGCGGGAAATAATAAAGGATATACTTTCAAAACAGTGGTACAGCCAAGTCAGTTATTTTTAATAATCTTGTTACTGTTATTAGCTAAATGAATAAATAAATAAAATATGTTAAGTCGTAAGACGGAAGCCTAATTGACATAGTCTTCAACATAAAGTTCAGCTATTACGTTACTGTCCACAAGTGGGCCACCGGTCGGACATCTTAAAATATACGCTGGTTTCGCAATTCAACAGGTATGACTGAAAACCGGTAAGTAAACTTACACCTTAGACTTAAAATAATAAGATCGCAGTAGAACATCTTTATAATTATTTCTTTATGAGTATTTTTATGAACACTACTTGTATTATGACTAGTAAGTGTCCACAAGATCTGTAAAAAAACAAAACATCTACAAATATAAATACATCAACAGTCTTTTCAAGGTTTTAAATCATTTTTAAATACATATCACTTTATTTACTCATGTTAAAATAGACATTAACATCTATAGTCGTTTATTAATTAGCTTCACAATGTTAAGTATGTTATGTTCAACACAGGTCCTGAAGCATGATAGAACAATATTATTAGGTGTATTGATTATTTAGAAAAAAGAATATAGGTACATGCATATATCTCAGATCTAAGTAGGTAATACAACATTTTCAATATAGAGGTTTTTCGAAACTCTTAAAAATTAACTTATATTATTTAAGTTACGATTACAACCGATTTTTATACTTCATTATTCGTAATCTATAATATTATTATAGATTACGAATAATGTATAATAATTATATAAGTATTGTGTATAATAATTTGATTGGCATCTATGTAGAATTTATTAAAAAGCTCAAGTTATCCAATTTTAAATTATCTCTTCAATAAAATTGTGTTGCTACTGGCTATACTTTTACTGGTCAGTTGTAAGAGCGAAAGTATTGCGCAAGAGCAACTGATGAGCTCACGCGTGCCCATACGTGGCTGATTATAAAACTTTTTTGCATTACAAATGAGCGATCGGAAAGAGGGACACTAGATCACGACTGGTCGCTTGTTTCGATTTCAGAACAAAGATAATATATATGTAAAAGTTAACAGGAACATGTTCCGTTGGTAAAGTATAAGGAAAATTTTTTGAAATGTGAATGTGGAAAAATATGGAATCCGGAAAAGGCCATTAACCTTTTACGAGCGATATGGCGTTCTATCGATTTCAAAATTTTTGGAGTATTTACACTTCTCAACTTCTATTCCTAGCTTTTAGTAGTCGGTAATTGTTTTGCTGATCAATGAGAAAGTAACCACAATCTGCGTGCTAGCTGACCTCATAGACCACTGTAACTAAGCCATAAGATTTATGAATATTTAAGTTCCCTGGTACAAGCAATGTCATGCTTAAAAGAAGACACTAGCAATTAGTACGAGTAATAAGTTTGTATGCTTAAACACAACAGACGCTCGGGTGCAAGTAGTGCTCTGGTGTCCCCCCATTTTTTACATATATTTATGTTAGACCATCGGCACGGCGCCCCCCAACGCGCGGCGCCCTGGTGCATTGCACCCCTTGCACCATGGGTAAAGGCAAGCCTGCGTTACAGCTTCACCATATCACACTTATAGGCTACGAATGCTTTCATGGAATTTAAAATATTTTTGTATATTATATTGTTCAATTTATTTATAGTAATACAATTCAACAAATGTTAAAGCTTCTATCCCTATGGTGGACACGTCTTCCGACGAAAGATTATCTATCAACAATATAGGACCATAAATCGTCGGGAGAGTAAACCTACCTATACTAATTATTGCAGGCAAAACACGTCATCCACTGCAACAAGGAGCGAAAGGACGTTGAAAATGTAAATGATAGGTTACAAACTAAACGGTTTGTCTAAAAGCTTTCCTAATTTACTTTGGCCGAAGGTTATAGCTACGATTAGAAATCATAAACAAAACTGACAATCGCACTCATTAAGTTTCATCACACAGAACCAGATTAAGATCGTAGGCGACGAGGAAACTAAAAGTCAGCTGGTGACCTCCAAACGGTTAATGTCGACAGGGTTTGGTCGAGCTTTGTGAATACCAACAACAAATATTAACATGTAATTTAGATAAGAACCCAATCTATTTTTATGTTATACAAAAAAGACTTGGTCTTTATGATGTCACATTAATCACATAATAATTTCATGCCAACTTTTTAAAATAAACCAAATTAAAAAAGAAAAATTTTAGTTACTTTAAATTTTATTATATAGTCATGTGTTATCAAAGAAATATAGTTACACTCGAGTATGCTAAAATGTTCTGTTATTTTAGTTACTTTCGCCATTGAAAACGCTGTTTGGACAGGACTAAAGCTAAATTTAGCAATACAAGTCTACTTATTTAGAGATCTAAGCAAAATATATGACGTTGTCTAATATTTATTTATCATATTCGAGTTGTCATAACATATTAGCAAAGATATGTGAACAAATGACATAATAGCTATAGCCTTGCCGTCGATCTCAGAAGTATACATGCGACTCGTGATTTATATCAACTGTTATAATTAACTCGTTGTCCTTCATGAACCAGTTGTAAATATAGCTTTAAAATGTAAATACTCTTATTGATTTAAAATATATTGTGTTTTCTTTATATCGATAATTGAAATACTGAATTAATCAAAGCGACAGTAATTGAGTTATATTTCGAATCTGGATTTGCTATAGTTTTTATGAATACTTATCTAATCTTTCTTATTTTTCATACTCTTACAATAACGACATTAATCGCTCGTGTGCGAGAAAATTACGTAATAATAAAATTCATCTAGGGAACTCCCTATATTATGTTTGCAGAAAATCTACGTAGATTTTGTAATGATTTTTATATACCATAATTCACAATCAAATTCCAAGGCGTAATACAGTGATCCAGTAAAAAATTTGACCATTTTTTAATTTTTTTAAGCATCTCATTAACCCAGTTTACGACAAACAGTAGAGTTTGAGTGCACTAACTCGCCTCTAACTGTAATTCTAACCGCCAACGTTTAATTACATTAATTGTACTGTTAGATCATTTTTTTACTGATAAATCTCTTAATGTAACATTTTTATTAAATGCTGTTATAAATAAAATTGTATCAAATGTTTTAAGTGTAATAATTACACCACGTGTAATGGGTAATTTATGACTATTTATATATTTTTTTGTTAATTTAAACTTTTATTAAAAATTTTATCTTTACTAAAAAATTAAAATAGTAAATTACAATATTATAAATACGATAGTCAATATGTATGTCTGTAAAGCTTTCGCTTCATCACAGGTCTCTGTTGCTAGAGCACATTTCTTCCCTATAAACAGGATAAAATCGAACAGGAAGATTTAGCGCCATTCGGAAGCTCAATATAATAATTTTTAATCTTATAGACCGAACGCACTAACTACTGCGCCAAGCATAGTCCAATACGCTCTCGCGATTCCACAACCTTTCCGCCCCAATGTCCATCACTTCTTTTCGCTATATGTCCCGCCCACTGCCACTTCAGCTGACAGCTGAGCAATCCTTTAAACAACGTATGTTCCATTAATTCTCCTACAGATGTCATTCCTAATTCGATCATGTAAAAAACTTTGTTGTCTATATTATCTGCTGGGTGACTTCAAGCCTTCTTATAAGACCCGTAATAATAATAATGTCTTTATTTGCAATAAATAGGGTTATATATACAGTGATCTTATTTAAGTTTGAGTGAGAGCTTTGACCTATTTAGCCATCTTGCGACAAACGACCACGTTACACTTCCTTAAGTAACCACTGTTGCCAGTGGTTAATTACATATGGAATCTGCATTTTCTGTAATCTTTAATTTCCATAATAGGGATGACGACTGAGTAAACAAAATAAATTCTATTTAGTCCGTCAGTCAGATAATAGAAAAATATTAAATATGTATTTTTTTATTTCAATTTAACAAGAAATAGCAAAAATAACATTCATTATAATTGAGGAGTGTGGGCTCGTTACGTCACAGTTTTGTAGAAATTGTTCCAAAGCGTGACGTCATGTGCCATTTTAACTTAATTGATTTAATGATTACAAAAAAAGTACAAATAAATACGCGTTAAATATTTTTAAACCAGACAAACTAACAGCGAACTATTGCAAGTCAATTTAGTTTTATTTAGTGCACACACGATATTTCTTTAATTAACAGTTAAAATAATATTACTTACCTACTTTATAAATCGTATAAAAAGAGTTAAGTCACCACTAAAACATAATTTCTCCAATTTAGTAGCTAAATAGTATTTAAAACATAACTTCATTATGTGGGTCGTACTAATTATATGCACTAAAACTTAATGAGTATCATTTAAAAGTGCTGGAAGTATACAAAGTTAAAACGGCCGTTCCAAATTAAACTGTACGTTAAAGAGTTAAAGTCCATTGAATAGTTAGTGTGGTAGAAGTTCCCACGGTTTACTGGAGATGTAGATAATTACGGTAAAGTTATAATTCGGTTAAAATGATAGCTTACTCATTGATCTCGTTGATTTAAAGGTAAAATGTCAAGACATAGCCATATTGTAGTGATCACAGTAACTGAACTTAGTAAGTAATAAACTTAATAATATTGATGTGAGTTTTTATGTAAAAGTCGTTGATAATTATTTTTTTTAGTACCGCCGACGATAATCGTTTGTGAGGATAAAGTTTATTACTCTTTTACGCAAAAACTACTAAATACAGGATTTTGATGAATTTTGTATAAGGACAAATCTAAGTCTGATTCAATATTTAGGCTGTTTTTAATCCCATTTCATAAAATGGAATGTTCTGTCAAATCTTGGTGTAAATTTAGCGGGCAAAACCGCTGGCGAATAGCTAGTATATTTATTTAAAGTAAAAATAGGCAACGATTAAAGTCAATATACTAAAATCGTAATAGTTTGCTGGTAATTTATTAATAAATTTATTTACAAAAAAGCGTCAAAAGTGTTGGCATACGCTGTCTTTATATCTAACTTATTGGTTGACTGATGTCAATTAATTTTTTGTCAAGGTTTTCGTTTCACCTTTATGTACACGCTTAACAGGCTTTAGATAAAGACGAAGACTGAGCTTCACAATACCTTTATTCATATTTTATTTTCATCACAGTTTTTATTATATGTTTTCTTAATTACTAAAACAATGGTAGTAACTTTTCTACTTGTATTTTTAAAAAGAGGTATGTACTACACATTTCTTTTAATCCCTCATAAATTATACCACACTCTAACACGACGCCAATAGCCGAGACAATCCAGTGAGCCAGTCCAGTATTGATCTCTTTTAAGTGGACATAATCCTCAAGCCGGTAATCAACTCAGTCCGATGAAAGGAAATTTCTGATTTTACTGGACTGGGTAACTGAATAGGTCTCGTGTAAATGGTTCATTCGTCTTGAATTCATTTGCTGTCTCTGGACCCATATGCCTTCTTCTCAACATTAGGAAAACAAGTGCATTTATAATTGGATTTAGTTAATAAAATGTCCATTAAATATATTAATGGAATATTTAATTTCACCATTTCATCGAATTTCTTTAACACTTCTAACAAAAATATGCCACTAATTCCTTAAGAAGTCAGGTTAAGTGTGTAAACAAGAAAAACCACTAACCGCTTCTTTTAAAAGAAACTTTTTTGAGTATGTGTCATTGAATTTTTGCATATATGTCGTAATAGTGGTCTATCGAGGTGAACCTTACCCTATATGGTGCGCCAACAGCCAAGCCAAGGAAGGTCACCGGCTGACATCATTGCGAGGCTTCGTCAGCTTGTTGAACTGACAATTTTTTTTGTTCTAAAGAATATTAACAATTAATTTCGTAGTGTTGTAGTTCATTAATGTAGGTAGATACAATATTGGGGAATATAATATGAACATTAATATGTCGACAGCAATATAATTTTCATGTATTCCACTTACATAAGACGTTAAAGTAAAATTCATTAATCTGTTCGTGTGAGTTAGTACTAGAGTAGGTACTCTATATTTTTCTCTACACTCATTCACTCTATGTTAACCTACCTTCCTAAATAGCTTTAAAAAGCACATACAAGATGCAATCTAATGTAGTTGCATTGCAATTCTTCGTTCTAGTATTACCTCGTTCATTTATCATTATAATGTGTTAGCCAATGTGTTTGTTTTCTATACTTAACAGCAAAACAATTTAATACCAATTTTTTGCATGTTTCTTCGAGTTACGAAAATACCTTTGTGTTAATTATATAGCTATTATTTATTTAGCAAAATCGATTATAATAGCTGAGATCCGGTGTATCAGTTGCGTTTTTAATTAGACAATATAAATGCATAGCACAAAAAACAATCCTGACTGAACATCGTTTAACTAGCGCAGTATTAGTTTTTGTAAATTTTGTTATAATGCGCAGCACGTGATGAACTAAAATGCTGATTTTCCGCGCTGGTACAGTCGTGAACTATATTATAATGCTGTGGTTACGCGCTGTTTCTTACCCCTCACTTCCTAGCCCCCGAAAATGTGGTTACAAAGTTCTACTTAAAATCGTGCGATCAACAATCTTATTCTGTGAAAAATACATAGTCGAACACAACCCTATCATAATAATTAGCTGTTCAATAAAATAAAACATACTTTTAATGATTTTAGCTATTTAATTGGACCCTAAATATAGCAAACTGTGACATGGTCACATTTAAAAAAGAATAAGTATTCAAACAGTTTTAGGTACTTATAAATATTACCAATATGATAAACATAACTTTCTTTTTTTGACTTTTGATCGCTTATAACGTCTGATTCTCAAATAAAATGTTAGATATGAAAGTGAACCAATACTATTACATACAAATTTTTGAGTATTAATTTGGAACCTATTACTGCAATGTTATAAAAAATTTAAATAAGAATTATCAACTGCTAAACGGATTTTTTCTCGTCTATAGTATGTATAATCAACATAATAGGTAAGCTTAGATATAAAATAATTATTGCTTGATATTAATCCTCGCAGGTTGTTGTTATTTCTTGTTGCTCGATAATTGTTAGAAAGGCTTTGGTTTGCATAATGGTTCCGCAAACATTCTCAAGTATATCGGAGAAACTTGCATTATATCCTGCTGGTGTCATTTCGACCTCATAATAACGATACTCCATCAATTCGGCGGTTGTTTATTTTGAATACTTAAACACACAATGGACGTCACTACAAAAGCATCTGACTGTCCCACACGCTACCTACACTGTATTCTTCAAACTAAATCTTAAAGATGGAATGTAAATATTTTACGCCCATAATGTTCCATAAAATTGTTGAACAAAACAGATTGTGATGCATTGTCTGTTTTTGTTTTATGTCTGTGTGTAAACACATAAACTAGAAAACGTCAAACCAACTCATCGGAGATTCAATTCTTTAATATCCGTCAGTAATGTTTAAAAATACACGATACACGATAAATAAACGATAAATCTAGATTTAATAAGTCTAGAGTGAAATTATAAATATAATAAGAGGCGAAAAAAATTTACGTATTATTTCGATACTACATAGTAGGTGTTATCATAAGAAAAGAGATAGAAAAATCCTTGATTTTGCTACAAAGGTTTTTGTCATAAAATTTACATTAAAAAATTGGATTTCTTTTGCATGTAAATTTTATGACATGAAATCTAGAGTTTGTATTTTATTTTTAAACTATCTGTTGACTAACAATTTCTTTTCTATTTATTCAGGAAATATATTTGAAGCCGTTACACTATTGCTCCAAACTACATATGCATCGAACAGGTCAGTGGTTTTTACTAATTATTAAAAAAATAATCTGTAATAAAAATATTATGAAGTTCAATGCAATCATTTATTTTTTAGTTCGTAAGAAAATACGTACGTTCGCACAGTATCAAATTCATTGTTTAAAAGGTTCATGCATACCACGTATTTGTTGACGTAATACAACATACGCTATAATCCTATTAATATTATAAATGTGAAAATTTCTTTGTTTGTATGTTTGAATGTTTGTCCGTCAATCACGCCGAAACTACTGAATACATTTTGATGAAATTTGGTATAGAGATAGGGTATTAGCTGAGTTAGATAATAGAATATTTTTTATCCCACTAAATATTTCCCCTATTGACCACCCGGAAGAAGCCGCTGGCGAAAGCTATTGTATGCTATAAACATGAACTCCATGGACCGTCATCCTGTTGTTTATGACTGAAAGACTACATGATCTGAGTTGAGGTTATTCACTACTGTTGCTTTTGAATTATTGCTAATAGCAACACTATACACTATACAGATAAGTGAGAAACTGAATGCAAAAATTGTATTATGATGTTTTGAAAATACAACGACACACAGGTCTGAGAAAATAAATTATGTTCATTTTCTATATTGACTTGAAAGCTTATAAAACCTTAAACTACATGATGATGGTAACTTGAAATTGGCGTTTCAACATCATCATCACCAACCCTTTTACGTCTCCACTGCAGGGGATTATGGATGGTTAAGGCCTCTATGCAGGCCCAATGAGGATTGGAGGGTATTAATGACTGCAAATGCAGCCGAGACCGATGGTTTAACGTGAATTCCGAAACACTGAGTAGCTCGAGATAATAATTTTTTGGTCATCCATCCCGTGACCGACCCTTTCGAAAGTTGCTTAACGACTACGATCGCGGGCCGCGGCGCTTATCCTCTACGCCACCGAGCTATTCAACTGTCTGGTTTCAACATAGTAATATATTTTACTATGGTTTCAGCCACTTGACCACGCATGAATTCAACAATATATCAAATATGAAAATTGTATGTTTTGTATAAATCAGCGGCATGGAACTTTTATATAGAAAAATGTTAATTTCGATAAATAATAAATAAAATCATGCAATTGCTGGCTATCGATGTATATCAATGATTAAAATTAGTTTTTCGAATAATTTTATGCTATATGTGACTGACATTGATAAATAAATATATTATGATTACATGTGTTTTATCACTGGTTATTTTAATGAAAATTTGATTTAGGTATATTGCTAATTATTCCGTATAATACGTACGTTTATTGTACGAATATTACCAGTGGCGTAGCTACTAAGGGGCTAGGCGGGGCAGTGCCCCGGGGCCCTCAAGCTCAGGGGGCCCTCGAATCTTTACCAGAAAATCTTAATCGAACTCAACTTTTGAAAATTTCTCCCATTTTTAAAATAAATATGACACATGACAACTCGAGTTTAATCATGACAACTCAGTTGTGAGAAATTCCAAAGTTATAAAAAGTGAATTCCCCTAAATTATTTCTGTGGGTTGACAGTGCTATTAATGTTTTCATCAATTTGTCGGATATCAATATCTGCATAATATTATTTATCGATATGCCTTTTTGTGATTCGCGATTGTGAACTTCGAGTCAAGATTTTTTTCGAGAATGAATTTTTTGTACTGGTCCATACAAATGTTCAATTTTATTTGATTATAGTACGTATACATAGTTACGTCTATAGATTTCGAAGTCTATAGATTTCGGCTACTCACTATATAACTCAAAATACCGTGAAAAATACAAGTCACATGCGGTAGGGGGCCGCTTAATTACGTGATGTTTTTTGTCATCTTTTAAACCGTCAAATGTGGTAACACTGACGGCGATAAAATGTTTGCCGGGGATTCCCTAACGACGTCTTGTATCGTATCATTACGTTTCGCTTTCCTTTTACTTGTAACATTGTCAGTGAACAGTGGTACCCACTTGAGTACAATCTTACATAAATATTGCATAAATAAATTAGATAACTAATATTATAGACAAAAAAAAAAGAAACCCAGTGATGCATTTAAACGCAAACAACGCCAAGAAAGAGAAGAAAGTAAACAAAAATTGTCCAAAATTGACAAGTTTTTTAGTCAGCCTTCTGCAAGTACTTCTGGACAAAATATTTCTATTGATAATTTTTGTAAATAGCTTGCATGGCCATAGGTTAAATACCAGTAAGCTGGTGCAATGTATCTATGAATAAATAAATCTAAATATATATATAACTCAACGGTGACTGACTGACATAGTAATCTATCAACGCACAGCTCAAACCACTGGACGGATCGGAGCTAAAATTTGGCATACAGGTAGATGTTATGACGTAGGATCCACTAAGAAAGGATTTTGATCAATTCTACCCCCAAGGGGATAACAAAGGGGATGAAAGTTTGTATGAAACTGTCAATTTAAAACCGATCGGACTGAGACTTTGTATGCATAAAGCTACTATGACGTAGGCATCCCCTAAGAAAGGATTTGATAAATTCCACCCCTAAGAAGATAAAATAGAGGATGAAACATTATTTCAGGTTTTTTTACACAATATATTGAATAAATTTAATAAATATATATTGTTAGAAATGCTGCTCAGAGTTACTTTACCACGCGGACGAAGTCGCGAGCATAAGCTAGTATAGTAGTAGTAGCTAGCTAGTACTAGTGTTAGTGCTTAATAGTTTTATTACCTGCCCATGCACGAAAAAGAGCTGATGATAAAGTTGCTTAGCATTTTTAAAGTACTTTTATATTAAAAGATTTTATTACTTCAAAAAATCTTACCAGTTTTGATAGCAGTGGGCCCCATTTTTTTATTTGCCCCAGGGCCCTAGGTTACCTAGCTACGCCACTGAATATTACATTTTATTATTCACAATTTTAATATTATTTCTGTGAACTTTTGAGTGGTATTTACAACTAAATGAACCCGGACTCTTCTGTTAATAATACTTGTATAAATACCGCATTTCTAGCAAATAAATGTGATTGGATTTGACGCTAAATATTCAATAAAATATCACAATAGCACTGTATCATACAAATATTATAAATGCGAAAGTTTATGAGCATGAATGTACGATATGTTTGTTACACTATCACACAAAAACTAGTGAACGGATTTGGATGTAAATTTTGGTGCAAATAATTGTAATCCTGATTCCCTAGAGATAAATGTACTGTCAAGTTATCGTGTAAACTATAAAGCCGCTGGCGGTAAGCTAGCTAGATACTAAAATTACAAAGAGGAAAAAAATAATTGTTTATTTGTCATCGATCGTCGCATCGAATAGGCTAAGAAACTGCTGGACCGATTTCAAAGGTTTCTTTATCTAATAGCTACATCATTTGCGTCATGTATAAATTGCTTTACAAAAGAATCATTCTAATGAAACAAAAAGTGTTCCGTTACAGGTTGTCTCTGATGACTAACAATTAATATTCACAATCAATGAAGTGCTCGCAACTATGTCGAGGTCGCACATGTGTCGAAGAATAGTGACGCGCCATGTATAAATATTATACGAGTACATATTATGTTGCGTGGGTGTGAGAGCTACTGCTGCGATTAGACTTAACAGCCGTAGGTAGTTATTACAAACAGATTATAATCTGCTATTTACTTAACGATAATAAAATTCTCAACACTTACACATTATAATATTTGATAAACTTTACATTTACGACTGGGTTATATTCATACTAAGAGTCCGTCCAAATAATAAAGCCAATCCGACGAAAGAACCGACAAGCGTCTCACGAAAGTATGACTTGCACTCGTATCTTAATTTAGATAAAATTTAAAATTAAATATTAATGTAAACTCAAAAATTAATCATGATAAATTATAATTTTGTTCTGTTAACTCAAATAATTATTACAAATGATATTGACAATAATATAGTAGAATAAGGAACATAACATTATTTGCTACCTGGAGGTGGGCGCTAATGGTTACATTTCAGTTTTTTTTAACTACCGCGACTATTATCGTACACTATAATTTTGTTAACTTATTTGTTCCAATAAATAATTTTTTTTATATTATTTTATTGTATATCTATCTATAGTTGAGAGTTGACTTGAGCACATGTCATAACTTCTGCATAAATAATAATATTTTAGTAGGTATTTTAACTGTTAACAGTTCTTACTTCATTCAAATTCTTGTTTATTTGATAAAAAATATCTGCTATGTTATTATTCTCAAGTAAGTATCGGGTTGGCACAAAAGTAATGAGACACTTGGTTTAAGTTATTACTTTTTTATTATTATTACAATAAAAAAAGTTTAGTCAATGATGTAATTACCATTAGTATCTAAGACTTCTTGCCAACGATCCGGCAAAGTTTGGATGCCTTTTGCCCAGAACTCTGATGGCTGTGCCTCGAAAAAGTTGTTCAACTCCGCCTCTACGTCAGAGAAATCATTAAATTGTTTACCCCGCAAATGCTGTTTCAGGGCTCTAAACAAATGATAGTCTGATGGGGCGAGGTCTGGGGAATAAGGTGGGTAGGGTATCGTCTCCCAGCCCAAGTTCTCCAACTGCCGGCGAACCACAGATGCGACGTGAGGTCGAGCGTTATCGTGCAGTAAAACTACATTGACTAGTATTCGTCGTTTTTTCTTGATAGCGGCAGATAATTTGGTAAGCTGGGTTGAATATTTGTCAGCGTTTATAGTTTCATTGTGTAATAGCTTATAAAACAGTATCCTTCCATCCCAGAAACAGCAAAGCAGAATTTTTCGGCGGTTCTTTTGACTCGGCTTCGGTTGAGTTGGTGGCGTTTCTTCTCGAGGCAGCCAAAAAGCACTACGTGTATCGTTCTCGTAATAAATCCATGATTCATCTCCAGTAACCAGATCTGACAAAAACTCTTTACGTCGGGGTCGCAGCAAAAGTGACTGACAGATAGCGACACGGACTGCACGACTGGCGTCTGTAAGGATGTGCGGTACCCACCGAGCCAAAACTTTTCGATAACTAAGCTCATGCAGATGATGTTCCACGGCGTGGTGACTGCATTTAAGTGCTTCCGCTAATTCACAAGTGGTAGCATCCGGATTCAACTGCAGTTCGCGGCACAATCGTCATCATTCACTGCGGGTGGTCGCCCTGAGCGTGGCTGACTTTCAAGGCTCCTGTCTCCTGATTTAAAACGGTCAAACCATCGGGACACCGTCGCATGGCTTGTACTTCCAGCGCCTAATGCATTGTTGATATTGTCAGCCGCAGCCCGCGCACTGTGGCCTAACAAGTACTCGTATAAGTATAGTGTTCGAACTTGTCGCTTGTCCATTTTTCTTCAAACTGACTAAACAAATCGCGAGCGCGGCTTTATATACCCTACACCAGAAGTACCTAGAATGTTCTACAACATTCTAGAATATTATCGAAAAAATTGATTTTAAAAAGGAAATGTTATAGATTTTTCTAATGTGTCTCATTACTTTTGTGCCAACCCAATATATCTCACTACTATGGATACAAGTGTTAGTATGGTACAGAATTTCGGTCGAGAGTTGCAAGCTCGAATTTCATATCATATAATTTATCAGTTCTGAAGTTACGCTACCAAAAAAAGGGACGCTAGCATCTTCCGCTAGATTTATGCATCGATACTTAAAAATGTTTTTTAGTAATTGATAAATATTATAGGTAATAAGAACACGTCTACTACCTACCTACCTCTGAATCGAAAGTGAATAAATTTTTATTACTTTAGTATTGTGAAATAAATGCACGCAATAATAAATGCATAGAAAACCTGAGATAATATAAGGAAGTTTATTTTATACTTTACCTTGATCCGACTTTATACTTTATAACCGACAAGCAAACCATCTTCGGAGGTTGTTATATAGAGATTATTAAAGAAATTGCGCATTTGATAAATTGAAAGTGAAAAATGCTGATTAATGATACTTGTAACGGGTTCGATGCTTAGGCAAATGAATAAAAGGCCGACTAAACTTGAGAACTTTATTTAATTAAGGGTAAACAAAAAAACCCTTTTCTTCAGGTTTGGTAAGTAATTTAACTTTATTTCAATATGATTTGATATAGTTTACGTTGACAACAGGTAATAATAAATATATTTAAACGCTTTTTCTACATCGAATTGCTGTTGATTGAAATTAAGTATGTATAATGTTTCTTAGTCGACGAATTTCTCATGAACTGACTGGCAATGTTGAAGATTGTATGCGGAACAAAAACAAAAAGTTTGTATGCGGAAACCTAGGAAGACATAAACGGTGGTAGGACGCACTGTTACATACTTTATTAACGGATGTCACCCCGAGAAGTGAAATCTGTTATTTTTTGATAATTAATTCCAAAACTTCCATTACCTTATTGCGAAATATATTTTAATACAACAGAAGATTTTAATAAATGTAATATGACAAACAATAATACATAATTATTGCAGTAAATAAAAATAATACCACGTTTTGACATGCTTAAGGAATGACAGATGGCGTGCTAACATGCTATTAGTAGGCAATTTCGGTGTACATTTCGCCGCAGGCGCAAGGCAGTGTCGATAATTTGACATATCATTACCGGCCAGTCAACACATACGTTATGATAACAAAGACATGAATAGACTGCAAACTGATTGAGCGTTGAATGCTAAACCTTCAAATTATTAAGCTACCAATAATGATACAATCACTATAAATTAGATCAAGCAAAATTTTACGAATCAGTGAACTAAAAAATATCAAAAAATAGTGACGGCTACAAGTATAATAATAGTTGAGGTAGTGAAGTATAATAATAGTAGAAGTTGAAAAATTAAAATAAGAAATCACATAGTAGTCTTTGATCTTAAATATTGTTATTAAAAAACATATTACTTAGCTAAATTTAGCATATTACCAAATAAAATCAATTTTTCTGCTATATATTTCTCTGCATACAAAGTAAATCAAAACCTACTAACTCCTAACTCCTAACTCTAGCCGACTTATAGGTATCTATTGATTTTTTTTCGAATAAAAAAGGAACAATAACGTAACAGAAACATATTCGGAAAGATCTAAAAACTTTTATTTTATTTACAAAGGCAAATAAATCCCGCACAATTTGAGCAATAAAACGAATCGCAACAAAATGCGCCGTGAAAATAGAAAAATATGAACCTGTAGGTACATAACAAACATCTTTGATATAAATTCAAATTTATTTACTACAGGCTATTAAACTCATTAGTGAAATATTTTATAAGCGTAAAAAAATAACATATTTGTAACAGTAAACTGTTACAAGGTCGTACGTAGGTGATACATTCATGCTCGTCTTGTTATTGTTGAAGATTCTAATGCTAATTTTGCTACACAATAAAGTGTAGATATATCAAAAATCGTGTGTACCGGTGTTGGAGATCGAAAATATTAAGCAACTTTTGCTTTGGTTATTAGGGGGATTAGTCAACGAAACTTTTATTATTCAATAAAATAAAGTAAAACCCTTTGCTTCACTTTTACGGTGAATAGTGTAATACATTTTTAGTGTAGTTTGAGTATTTAAAATGTTTTTACAGGGGGAGTTCCAATTTTATTTTCAACATACGAAAAAGATGGCGCTAACTAATTAGGTGTAAAAAAATAATAATTGGTAAATATTTGTAGAAGAATGGATGTTGAAAATCAAGTAAATGAACCGGTTCCAATCATGTTTTATTAGATGTTTTATAAATTTAAAATTATATTTTCATAACAGTAACTTTATAGATTTAAAAAAACATATCAAAAGCCAAGCACAAAATTTATCATTTCTTTTATGTTCGTGCCATGACATTAGATGGTACTATAAACAAAAATAAATTGTTAAATAAAACTACTTATAAAACAAAAAAGAAATCTGGAATGTATTCAGTACATCATAACGGTGCCAAACAATGTTTATTGGTAAATATACCATTGACATAACAATTTCGGCACGTTCTTCCGAGGTCGACGATGATCAATATTTGTTTGGTAGTCAGCCCAACGAAGAACTGGATATTCACCAAATAACACAATAGTAAAGCTCGTAGCATATTAAGAGCATGGATATTTTTATTGCTATCTTATGAGAATTTATTCCCGCGACTTCGCCGGCGTAAATTTTGCGTACAATAGTGCAAGTCTCAGTCCTGCCATCCCAGTTCCTCGAAGGAGGATTGTAGTTACTTATGTCTTTACATGTGTCCAGTAGTGTTTTTGGGCTGCCCACAGCCGCCTAACGAGACGGCGGGGAGAGAGCCTCCCCCGCAGGTGCCTACCCACTTAAAACCCTGCCCCCAATTGGGAGTGGTACCCGAGAACCCGAGCGTAGTCACCCGGCCAATTCTTTACGAGATGCTTTTCTAGAGAGACCAATCCAGACTATGTGCAAACAATATGGGGGTTATAATAATAATAATAGCTAAAAAAAACATTAGACAACATCACACATTGCTCAGGTCCCAAATTAAATAGTTAAAGCTGTATTATGGAAATCTGGGACAACGAAGGTAACACACAGACCAGACACAATATAAAAAATTAATTAAATTAATTTTCTTCATTGATCTGACCGGCAATCGAAACCGAAACCTCAAAAAACGGAGTAAAGCCATAGAGGTCGTCTATAAAAAATATAATAGACTTGTTTTCTTAAGAAAAATGTCTGTATGCTTACCGCACACTTGGTAGACCGAATGATTTATTCTTTATCGTCAAATAACGGTCATCGATGATCTGGGCCCATGCCACGGCGATTTGTTTGACTTACAATATGACACTTACCGTAACTCAACTGATCTTAACAAGACACATGGGTTAGTGGTCTATGTTATAAGTTACTAGCAATACTGTTCCAATAACCTTTATTTAGAGGACCGATAATGTTATTTTTGTAATAAAACTAGGGTTTTATAAATTTATTTGTAGATAGATAGACATAGTAGTGACATTTCCCTGTATCCGTAAATGTACTGAATCGTAACTGCAATAAGGTTGGTACAATGATAATAGTGAGCTGAGCGTGAGTGTAGCAGACCCCTTTCCGAACGGTCCACCATGTCCTCCATTACCTCACCGCCTCACGCCATCTCCCCCTGCTGCCACGCACACATGACATGTTTACAAACACATAGGATGTCCTTTTTTTATTTTATCTTGCACCAGCCAAGTCGAGCATAAGAGTAAAAAGGGCACGTCCGTACCATCCTTTTCTCGAAGCCATTGAGACCATTTTTGATCCCCTGCAACGTCGTTATGGAGTAAACTAGAAACCTAAATTTTCAGTGATCAAGGGGCTACACATAATGATGCACATTTCCAAATCATATAAAATTTTAACGATTACTTTAAGAAATATTGCAATTCAAAATAACTTCATTTTGTTACTGACTGAATCATCAAAATTCTAAGGTACTTGTTATGAATAACATACTTTTTGTACATAATTTATACTTTTTTAATGGAAATATACTCTTTGTAGATTTTGTAATAGATGTTCTATTTTTTAAATTTTTCAGTAGTCATTATAGTTGTCTTGCACCTGATCCTGGTTTTACTTCTGCTTACCTCAGGTTTCCCTATCTTATATTGAGCTATCGATAATATATTTGGTCCCTCGTCGGTAATTTCTGAACTATTTCAAAATCTGCTATCCAAAATTCATTTTTTCAAAATTTTCTTTAACTTATGGTAGAAACTCGTAATCAGAGGAAGGCAAGAGAAGGTGAAGGTCAAGCCAACATGGGCGATCCACCGACTACTATCGTCCCATCTTCCAACATTGTCCCTCAAGGTTCTGAAAGTTCCAGATCGTCCCGTTCCTCAGCGACGATTCGAGCTCAAAAACTTGCCTTGCAAGCAGCCCACATACGAAGAGTCGCAGCAGCTGAGGCAGCAGCAGCGGCAGCAGCGACGACTGCAGCAGCTGAACGAAAAGCGGCAGAACTAGAACTTCAAGCGCAAATGGCAACGTTGGAAGCGGAAAGCGGTAGGAGTGCAAAAAGTTCTCGATCACGCTCTTCAATAGAAAACTGGTTAGCATCAGTTGATAATAATAGTAGTAAACATCGCGACGTTACTTTAGAACCGACTACATGTTCTAATGCATTAGATAAACGTCAGGATGGTGAATGTAGCCAAAATTTAAACATTTGTGGTGGAGGAAGCTTATCAAAGCCTCTACCATCCCCCACCACAGCTAACATTCCCTTGCCTAGTGGTACTTTACTACACAATATAAATAAAGAGTCGAGACAACCCACTGACATATATTTATTAGCACAGGCTATTACATCACTAGCAAGCGGCACTACTTCAAGACCAAAGGTTGGCGATGCTCGACTGCCTGTCTTCGACGGTAAGCCGTTGGAGTGGCTAGCCTTCAAGCGTATTTTCGAAGACACAATGGCAGGGTTTTCTCCGTCTGAGAACCTTGCACGTATTGGTTTAAGTCTTCGCGGAGCGGCACGTGAGGCAGTTTCAATTCTTCTTGTGTCAGCCATAGACCCTCTGGAAGTGATAGACGCTTTAGAATTAAGATTTGGTAGGAAAGAACACATTGTTTTACAGGAGATATCAGCGATAAAATCTCTACCTAAGCTGTGTTCAGAATCTACTGATTTAAATAAATTTGTTTGTAGGTTTCGAAATTGCGTAGAAACAATAAAACTGCTGAATCGGAAAAGCTACTTAGAGTCACCTGAGATCTTTCAAGCTATTCTTAGCAAACTCACTCCATTGCTACGTAGTAGGTGGACTGACTTTGCTCAAATCAACTTCACCGGTCACAACAAAACTAAACTTGAACTGCTAGCACAATTTTTATCCCGAGAAGTTGAATTGCAGTTGAAGTTTGGTCTAATCACGGACCCAACAAGCTACATAAAGAAGTCTGAAAAGTTGCACACTACCACATCATCAGAAACTATCCAAAATTTACAGAAAACTTATTCAAAAATGTCATCAAAAAATAATCAACCAAATCCTGAAATAAAATCTTGTCTTTTGTGCAAAAATAAACATAATTTAAATAAATGTGACGAATTTTTGGCATTGTCAGTTTCTGATAGATGGGAATTTGTCAAAGCTAATAAAATATGTCATAGATGTCTTAAAAAAGGTTCACACAGTTATAGATATTGCAAATACTCTAAGGAGGCTTGTAATATTTATAACTGTAAAGCAAGACATAATAAACTTCTACATGATGCAAACCTTCTTGTAGCTCACGCGACAGTCGAAAATGATTCACCAAGCGATAATACGAGCTCATTTGACCATGAAACCGATGAAAAACAATGTAGCGATCTAGTAGCACATACAATTCAAAAGAATGATTCGGTGAGGTATAGGCCTTATTTAAAAATAGTTGCTGTTACACTCTCTGGGCCGCTAGGAAGTATAGACACATATGCTCTCTTAGACGATGGCTCCACAGCCACGTTTGTTGATTCTAATATTTGCAAGCAGATAGGAGTATCAGGACCCGAAACACAGGTTCGTTTGGATTGCGTTAGTGGTTTACGTAAAAAGGTTGACGTCCAATATGTTGATTTTGATATTAAGGGCCGTTTTTGTACAGAGACGTACAAAATTAAAAAAGCTAGAGCTATTAACAACTTAGGGTTGTCAAAACAGACCATACGAGTTCATGTCATTGATAAATTTAAATACTTGTCTAAACTGAGTAACGTTTTGTGTTATGAACATGCGGAACCTAAGCTTATAATTGGCCTTGACAACTGGCACTTAACAATATCTAAGTCAACACGAAAGGGTTCTAAATCGCAACCAGTTGCAATCGAAACAAATCTGGGTTGGGTTTTATTTGG
Source organism: Diatraea saccharalis (assembly GCA_918026875.4). NCBI lineage: Eukaryota > Metazoa > Arthropoda > Insecta > Lepidoptera > Crambidae > Diatraea > Diatraea saccharalis. The sequence continues at coordinate 13,871,348 of OU893337.1, forward strand.
TTTTAATTCGAGTAAGACAAATCCTGTTGATTTTGTCAATCATATCGATATTTTAGAAACCAATTTTGAAACATCAGATTTTGACAAATTAGATCTAATGATTCAAAATTACTATAAGTTAGATTCTCTGGGCATTTGTAAAAATAACTGCGTAAGTAAAAATGATTTGAAAGCGGTTAAGATATTAGAAGAAAGTTGTCGAAAAATGCCGGACGGAAAATTTGAAGTAGGTCTTCCATGGAAGGATGCTAGTTTGGATTTTCCGGAAAGTTTTAATCACGCTATGTCTAGGTTTAGGAGTTTAGAACGAAAAATGTCCAAAGATACCGAATACGCTAAACTCTATAAAACCAATGTTCAAGCAATGTTTGACAAAAATTATGCAGAAGGTCCAGTTGGATTTCATTCGAACACCACTAGATCATGGTACTTACCTCATTTCGGAGTTACCAACCCTAACAAACCAGGTAAACTTCGCATAGTTCACGACGCGGCGGCCAAATCTAATGGTGTAAGTTTGAATTCAATGCTTTTGACGGGACCTGATCTTTTAAACTCTATCATAGACATTTTATTCAGATTTCGAGAGGGTAAAGTTGGACTCTCTGCAGACATAAGAGAGATGTTCCCTCAAATAAAAATAAGAGAGACAGACAGGGATGCGCAACGCTTCATTTGGCGAAATTCTCCTATAGAGCCCATTCAAATTTTTAGAATGTCTTCTATGATATTTGGGGCGGCATCTAGTCCTTTTATAGCCCAGTTTGTTAAAAACAAAAACGCTCTCGAATTTCAACACCAGTCGCCTGAAGCTGTGGACGCAATTCTCAAAGATCATTATATGGACGATTGCATTGTCTCCACACCTTCATCGGCTGAAGCGGCACAACTTGCCGCCAATATTATATCCATTCACAAAAATGCTGGCTACGAGATGAGGTCTTGGGTATCAAATGACCCAAAAGCTCTTTCTCTAATACCTAAAGATTTGTTATTGGATCCTTTATTAGCTTGTGTAGATGTAGATTTAGGTAAGATAGCTAAATCTGTAAGAACTTTAGGTTTAGTATGGCAGCCTCTCGAAGACTGTCTTAGTTTTAATTTTAAAGGCTTCATAGATAAAGTAGTAACTGATCGTCTCACCAAACGCGAAGCTCTTTCTCTCATGAAGTCAATTTATGATCCTCTGGGTTTTCTCGCTCCACTCGTTGTGACGGCACGAATTTTATTTCAAAATGTTTGGCGAAAAACCATTGACTGGAATCATCGACTAACTCAGAAGGATATCGTAGCATGGAAAGAATGGCATGCGGTATGCATTCGATCCATAACTTGTTTAAAAATTCCGCGTCGATACCAACTGAGTGATTTTGAAGTTACCGAAAGACAGCTTCATGTTTTTTGCGATGCTAGCGAATCTGCATACGCATCCGTAGCATATTGGCGCTTAACTTTTCCAGACGGTACGGTCAATATTGTGTTGATTGGCAGTAAAGTTAGAGTAGCTCCACTTAAACCCGCATCCATACCGCGACTAGAATTGCAAGGTGCTTTGGTTGCTGCTCGACTTGCGGACACAATCTGCAACGCCCATAAATTTAAACCGTCTAAAAGAATATTCTGGTGTGATTCTATGAATGTCATAGGATGGCTCCGGAACGACGCTCGTAGTTTCAAACCATATGTTGCTAATCGTTTGGGCGAAATTTTGGAACTATCGAAAGTTAATGAGTGGCGGTGGGTGCCTTCTGAGATGAACGTTGCAGATGATGCCACAAGACTTAATAAAGAAATGCTACACACTAAGTCCCGCTGGTTTTCTGGCCCTAGATTTCTCCATGATGTCAATGAATGGCCTTCAGAACCTGTGATTAATATACCTACTTCTGGCAAATGTGAGCTAAAACCAAAGCACCGAGACACATGTCAGGTTATCAATGAACAGTCTCGTCACTTTTTAGCGCCAGTAGCTGCTAATCCACGCCGGATAAGTAGGTGGTTATATCTCATTCGCGCAACCGCATTAGCACATTTATTCGCTCGTAAGATGCTTGGTATCTGCCGTCAAACAAATAACACAAATTTAACCTCTTCAGATCTAACAGCTTCCGATTTGCAAATAGCGGAGAACCACGTCTTATGGCAAAGCCAGTTAGAATGTTTTCAGATAGAGAGAGAGTGCCTAGAAAGAGCCAAAACATTGCCACGAAACAGTAAGCTTCTGAACCTGTCTCCCACGATTGACAAAGACAACCTTCTACGTGTATCAGGTCGAATCAGCGCAGCGGCAGAGATCAACTCATGGACAAAATCACCGATTTTATTGGATGGAAAACATCCTGCTGTTCGTCTGTTAGTTCTCCAGTTTCACCAAAAAGCCGCCCATGCCAATACGGAGACTATCGTTAATGAGATCCGTCAAGCCTACTAGATCTTACATCTCAGAAACACGGTACGAACGGTAGCCAATGAATGCCCACTTTGCCGACTACGAAAGGCCAGACCTTACAACCCTCCTACAGGTCAGCTACCACCTGCGAGACTAGCACATGGCGAAAGACCTTTCTCGTACACTGGACTCGACTACTTTGGCCCCATCCAAGTTACTATTGGTCGCAGACGAGAGAAGCGGTACGTTGCCCTCTACACTTGCCTGGTGACACGAGCAGTACACCTTGAAGTTGTCTTCAGCTTATCCACCGACGCAGCTATGATGAGTTTAAGAAGATTCATCGCACGTCGCGGCTGTCCTAGACAAATCTACTCCGACAATGGAACAGCCTTTGTCGGACTAAATCGGGAACTTAAAAAGTTGTACGGTGAACAAGTCACATCATTCGCAACAAATGAGAAGATCCAGTGGAGCTTCATTCCACCGGCAGCTCCTTTCATGGGCGGAGCGTGGGAGCGTCTAGTTCGCAGCATCAAGACGGCATTGAGAACAACCCTAAAAGAGAAGGCTCCTAAAGATGAGGTGTTATTGACTCTTTTATATGAAGCAGAAGCAGTAGTAAATAGTAGACCCCTTACACACGTCTCTCCAGATCCAAGCTACCCCGAGGCGCTGACGCCATTTCACTTCCTCATAGGAACATCGTCCGGACGCAGCGTTCCCGTAAACTTACACGAAAGAGACTTTTCTGGCAGACTATGCTGGAAAAAGGCTGCCGGAATGGCTGATCAATTTTGGAAGCGTTGGGTGGTGGAATACCTGCCACTGCTCAACCAATCCCGAGGCGCAGGCCGTCTACCTAATGTCACTGTGGGAGACATGGTTTTTATAGCGGATGGCAATCTTCCACGAAGTGTCTGGCCAAAAGGAAGAATCGCGAAATTATATTACGGAAAAGATGGAATAGCGAGAATCGCTGACGTCAACACCACAGGAGGCCAACTAAAGAGGCCTCTCAAGAAGTTGGTTCCCATTACCTAAAAAGGGGAGGATGTTATGAATAACATACTTTTTGTACATAATTTATACTTTTTTAATGGAAATATACTCTTTGTAGATTTTGTAATAGATGTTCTATTTTTTAAATTTTTCAGTAGTCATTATAGTTGTCTTGCACCTGATCCTGGTTTTACTTCTGCTTACCTCAGGTTTCCCTATCTTATATTGAGCTATCGATAATAGTACTTCTAACAGAACCACGAGCTCCAAATTTTGAAAACTGTTAAAATTATGCATACAAAGTAAGAAAAAAAAAATAACATGACGAAATATTTGCCAAGTATCCCTAAATCTATGACAAGGTTGGATAGCTGCTCTCACAGAAAAGTAGATACTGAATTAATCGACTTGGTTTACGTTGATTTCATAACTTTTTACGGCAGAATAACTGAGAAGCGTTGTGAGACTTGTGCATTTTTGTAGATGTTATGTTTTTGATGGGATTCATATTTCTTTAACAAAGGCGACTTTATAACAACGTCTTTGTGACATTTAAATCTTTTATAAAGTAACACAAACGCTTTATTGGCCTGTTGGTGGTAGAGATAAAAAAAAATATTTACATTTTTTTTAACTACTCACATTTAACGGATATTCTTTAACATTGACATGCCTAATGACAACAAAAATGGTATGTTATCTCTTCCATTACTAATGAAGTTAAAGTGAGAGATTTCGTTTGTCGTTTGGTCGTGCGGAACTACGACTACCTACTTACAATTATTAGTAGATTAGGTAGAGGGAATATGAGCTTTTTGACATGTATAGATACTTAGAAGCCGAGCTATTGCTGGTAAAATTGAGAAAAATAAAGGATTATTGATGTTGAATAAAAGCTAAGGCACAGATATTCTTCACCATCTCACTGCATAGTTTGAAAAACATATGAATTATATTATTTACTAGCGTTCGCCAGCGGCTTCGCCCGCGTGGACCCTAGGGAAATGTTAAGTGGGTATCCACCCTATCTGTATACCTAATTAAATCAAAATCCGTTCAGTAGTTACGGCGTGATTGACCGACAAACATCCAAACATCTAAACATCCAAACAAAGAAACTTTCACATTTATAATATTAATAGATTATCTGTAAATGTATAAAGAAACGACTTTGGTGATTGAAAATCATACTTATTGTTATAAATGAGATAGTATGCTTCGTTTGTTTTCCTTATTTCGCGACGCAATGGAAAATCTGGATGGGAGATTTGGGAGACAGTAAACTTTTTACTGCGAAAAAATTATCACTTATTTCCATATTTAAGAATGATTTCAAAACAACATATTCAATAGTAATTTATGAAGTAACAAATTTTGATTTTCAGCCTTTTCGTCGTAACAAATCACAAAATTATTGCAGCTATAAATAATCTTAATGGCACGTCCACGCGTCAAATATAAACTACATGTCAATTTACCTGAGTAAAACAGTTTCCTGCGCATACGATGTAAATGCCAGAACGTTAATAAATACATACACACAATGATTTCGCTCGTATACAGTGTAAACAAACTTTATAACTAGAATGTATAATAAAAACCAGAACCACCGTGTGGGTTGATATTTTCAAACGGATTTTTACTCTGTACGATTTTAAAGTAATTTTCATTTACACTGCCTCCTTAAACACTGACGGATTTAAAATTAGTAATTTGTTTACGAAGAACCTCATTTTGAATTCCACATATGATGATTATTATTTTTCTCCTACTATGTTTTTTAGACACGCATCGGTACGTAAATCTATAATGAACTCTATACAACTACTCAATATAACAACAACTTATCTCCAATAAAAAGGAAATGTGACTTCGTCATTCTTAGATGGATTTCAGTCGTCCATATCTGTCGGAAATCTTATGTTTCTTTTTATTGTAACATACATAATGTTGACAGTAAATATGTAACAGAGCACGGAGTTTACGTTTTAACTTTTTGTGGTATGGAACCTTAAAAATTAGTGATTGGGGAAACCAAAAGTATAAATGTAATAAAAAATACAAAATAAATTATACTAAGGTTAATTTTTTCGTGAACAAACAGAATAGGCGCTCAAGTTTCATATTAATTCGTACGATAATCGCGACTTATATGGTACGTTATATGGTAATCGCGACGGATCTATCGTGGAGTGTACAAAGTGAAATGTGATTTCATTTATTTACTATTTCTAATTAAGTTTCTTGTCAATTTAACAAAAATATTTTAGAATTAAAGTATACAGGTACTTGTCCGTTTAAAAAAAAAGTTCTGCAAATTATACAAAATAAGAACAAAAATTTTTATATTTTCATTTTTTAATTCGATGTCATACCTGACAACTATGCGTTTATTTCTGCCATATTATGTTGTCAATACTTTTATACTTATTTTATCAGAAATATAGCGAACGCGCAGTTAAATGGGAATATTAATAAACACGTTTTTTATTCTAATTTATAACTTTTTATACCCTAAATAATTTACAATTTAATTTCTTCATAATTGCAAATATTGGTGTTATTCTTCTTCTTAACTTTAATGGCACTTTGCATCACCACAATACTGCCAACTTCACGTAGGAGACCATCACACGATTTAAATACATTCATTCAACCAAACAATTTTGAATTACCAATTCTATCTTTTACATGGATTTACCAAATACAACAAGTTAAACGATTTTAATACGTTAATTTAGGAATAATTTTATATAAACAATTATTTAATCTAACCACAGTCGATGTAGACTTTTCAGCTTGACAGCGATACTGACAGCTGACACGTTAGTATGACATGTTTAAAATTTTCGCTTGAAGTCACGTGTAACGCAGCTCATCAGTGTTGATTTGAACTTAATTATTAAAAACCGGCCACCGGAAATGAGCAAAAAAATCACGTTGAATGGGAGCCCCCTTAAATATATATATTTTATTCTGGTTTTTAATATTTGTTGTTGAAGCGGCAACAGAAATACATCATCTGTGAAAATTTCAACTGTCTGACTCTCACGATTCATGAGATACAGCCTGGTGACAGATAGATAAATTAATCTTAGTAATATGGTTACCGTTTTTGGGTACCGAACCCTAAAAATAATTAATTCGGGGGTTATTAATAGTGAATATATTTAATTTAAGTTTCTTAATTTATATTGACCACTGCTACCCTATTACGGGACGCATCTTCCGTCAAATATTCGCCGACACTGCTAATGAGCTTCTTTTACCATAGTCATCAAAAAGTCGCTGTGAGCTTACGTTTTAAGCAGCGAAGTGTGAGCGAATAACGGAGTATCATGGCGCTCATTACATGCGGTGATGGAGGCGACACGATCGGCGCTAGTTTCAGCTATTACCTTAATATGCGGTTGCATCGGGAGTCTGCTTTCGAACCAGCCATCTAGGAGAGCGCGCGTCTCCTTCATAACACCATTTCACTTAAACAATCGAGCGCAAAGGAGGTGCCGGTGGCAACTCGCTGCATCTCAGTACAATAAACACAAACGTCCACTCAAGCACGCGCACGTGTCCGTACGCATGCAACGAATTGTACGGATTGGCTGTGATATATAGCATTTAAATGGAATTGTATACTAAATTAATTCTTTAAAAAGAGACAAGAACCTGGTTCAATTATGACTCGTCAATATAGTATAAACTTTCTCTTTGTAAAGTCCGCTTAAAGTAGCAGTTCCGATAAAGTTTCGCAATAAGTCACTTACAACTGGTGTTGCCAGGTCCGTTCTGTTTTAAATCGGGACATAAGGAATAATAAATCGCGATTTAGGGTCCAGAGTGACAAAAATAAGGTTTAACCGACTTGGAAAAAACTAAGATCTTTTATTTATTTTGAATAATTAAAAGTATCTTTCATATAATCATATTATATATCATATATTCTTCTGTGCATCTTTGTACACATGTAAGACCCTCATAAAACCTCCTAAATGACTGGACCAAATTAGTGATTTTGTAACCTCCGAATGAATGATTTATTCGTTTATTTAAATCGTATATATTTATTTTACTGTTAGTTCTAAATAAAAAAATCGTATCTCATAAATATTAGAAATCTACTTATATCATAATTTTTCTGTAGCTTAACTTTTTCTGAAAACATATAACATATCCCAGTTATGAGCAAGAGTCGCCTCTCCCAATGCCTTCATGTCTCTTTAATAGCGCTTTCTCTGTCTTCCCTGTATGCCTTCATACTGTTGCGCCGCTTTTGCTAATGAAAGGAAATTACTAGTCATTGAAGAATACCTAATCTCAAAGAGACTGCTTGTGAATCTCTACCCCATTTTTGGTAGGAACTAACCAGGTTTATGGATATAAGCGAAACGATTTCTTTCCGAGCTAGCGTTTTCGAAAAACCTAGATAATCTTTACTAACCGATATATTTTGAACAAATCCCCAGTGCTGTTTTGAGCTATAGTATTAGTATATCTGTGCTTGGAGTAAATTTTTTACTAGTTATCGATTTTTTTATAAAAGTCGAATGACGTACACTATTTCTTATCATGGTTTATGGATTATATGTGTTTATCTTTGTTTGGCGATATATTGTAGCTAAGAAATCCTAACAGTTCCATAACCTCTTAAGAGGCTCGCGGAAACAACGTGTCACGTGACAAAATTCTTATAAGAGGTTCGTGGGATCGAATAGGTTATACTACCTTTCTTAGATGGTCTTCAATATGTCCAAACACAACATAACGTTTAATAGAGAACATGAACTATCTGGTACTGCCACTTATCAGCCTTACCAGTGTAATGATATTATTGCCATTTGTAGCACTGACAGTTAATTTTTAATACATATATATTCCTTCTGATTTCACGATCAAGTATTACCTACTTGTTTAAGAAACCAAGGCGACATAACATGATATACCTATTATTATTTATTTTCACAATGATATGTCCCATCTTGAGGCACCTGGGACTAGTATATCTTTTTAGATATTTTTCACTAAGAATGTCATGCAATATTACTTTTTAATTTTCTAAACGTTTCTTTAAAGTCACGGTTATAATACTTTTTAATCTAATAGCAAGTACACAATTGAAGTCACAAGATAGAGGAATAAATGGATAAAAATATTTTTTGGAATGGATAATCGAATATCAATTGTCTAACTAAAGCATTTGCTTTTTACTAATGTATTTGCTTTTTTATTGAATTTAGCTTCAGACTAGGTGCATATCGGGACGGGACCTTAGACCCCTAAAAATCAGGACGTCCTGCACAAATCGGAACACCTGGTAACACTACTTACAACACCCATACTTAACCTAGAAGTACATCATTACTGGCGACTGTCCAGTTTTTGTAATGGCCCCATGATTCATGTGGCAGAATGGATAAATAGTGGCAGATAGAACGGGAAACGTTCATGATCGATCGGCATCGATCGGTTGCGGTAACGTCGATCGATTTGTATCGATATGATTATAAGATGCAGTTTTGTGGCGATTAAAGTAAACATAACTTTAGTGATTATAGAATATAAAACTTAATAAACGTTGGGTAAATATGCGTATAACATTGATATATGACTGTTAAATGAAAAATACCCTGATTTGTTAAATTTTCTTTGCGGAAAATAAAAAGTTGATACCTCTAGATTTGTACTCTACTTGTATAGACAAATTATGATATTTGAAATTAAAACAATCAAATAAACAAACAATGAAAATAGTATATCCCAAATTAAAAGAGATCGAGGATATTTTTAATTATTCCTTGTAGATGCGATGATAAAATAAAGAAACGAACTGGTGAAATGGCTGTAAGGACTAGAATCCTTTGTCTTATCCAGACAGGGAAAATCTACAAAACTAACCAACATGTTATTTTTATTTGACATTGGCAAAATGCACAAATCGTGCCTGACATATATATTAATTATGGTAGTCCTTGGAAAAGTTTTTTTGCTGAAGGATGCTTTGACAGATTGTCGCAACAGATCGCCATCTTTCATTCATTTAATTTTCATTTTACATGTAAATATTAATTTATTTACTTGACATTGGCAGAATTGTGCAAAATGCGATAAGCCATTAATTAAAAAAGAAAAAGAAGAAGGGTGCTTTGACAGATAAACAACGGCGGAGTCTTGACACAGTCTCCACTTACTTTACAGATTATTCATATGCGTACAGATAACAATACATTATAATTTCATGATAACGAATCAATTTTGAAATAATTAACTTTTCTGTATAATCTATATAATCTCAGGTTTGGGTGCTATGGTACCTTTCGGTTTTCAGATACTCCATAATACGAAGGCTTTATGAAGGAAGGCTAAAGTATGTGATGTTGTCTAACATTGTTTATTTAATTTAAAGTGTGAAATTGGTAGTAGCATTAATCTCAGTGAAAAATTGTTGGGATAATATATCATACCGATCTTGTTTCGAAATCCATAACTATAATCTGAATATGACGCAATCACATTAAAAAATATATAACTAAAAGAAAACTTTAAAGCGAGTTCTACAAAATTCATGAGAGAATGTATCAAGCATTATTGGCGATATTGCGTCACCACTGCATAATACTGGTTACGTGATTGGATAAATGATTTCATTGAACTCCGGTTATTTAAATATTTTGTATAATTTTATCGTTAACTTATTTTTCAAATATTTTCGCTGCATATAAAAATGCCAACCAACTTAAATGCAAGCCTAATTTATTAGTTTTCTTATTAAACATCGTGTATTCTATTGGAAAATGTAAAAAAGTTAGACTTTTTAAGAGGCGATATAAGTGTGCCATTCTAAAATCAAATTCTGCACTAGGAATTCTAGGTAGAATCTATTTACTTTGTATCTAACGTTAAGAATTCAACGTAAGCTTAGTTTTAATGCATGCAGACTAAGGTCTACTTTCGTTGTTAGTAGAAAATAGCAATTCTAAACCCACTCGATAACAAAAACAAACTAAAACAATTGAACTTATATATAAATAATAAAAACATACCTATCGTTATTAAAATATTGCAAATTATTTATTAAACACATAACGACATATTCATTTAAAAATATGTGTTATTATATTAGTAAAACTTTATTTAAAGCTATCGTTTTGGCTATGAATTTGAGTAAGGAAATCGGGCGCCAGTTTCTTTAATATAAAAAAGACTAATCATTTATTCCTAAACATGGGTTCAATATATTGGTGTAAAATATATAAAAAAAAAAGACAAGATTTACAAGAAATTAAATTATTATTTTAATTTGTCAATACTTATTAATCTTATCATAAAAACATTATGTAGTCAAAATAAACGATTTTCTACTAGAAAGCTATTGTTTAATTTTAAATCAGTAATTGCTATCGATCTATAAGAAATTACTCTTAATCTACTTAAATTTTCGTTTTTCAGTTATGAGATCCTTTCAGAGTACCTTCACGACGAATTCCAATAAGATTTATTTCAAGATAATGTATTTTGTTTCTATCGCAACTTAAAATAACATGTTAGATAGCAGTATAAGAATCACTGTATATAAAAATCATTATAATTAACCTATCTTGTGGCAAACAGTTGTTGCATGTTTATAGAATCAGAAACATCGATGATAATAAGAATCGGTTTCTCGATACCAAGGAAGTTAATTAAACACATCATACAGATTGAATTTTTAAACAGTAGAAATATATTTCGAGCGGTTTGCGTATCAAGAACATTTATTTAGTGCTTTCACACATTCCGTCTCGGGTATGTTGCGTTCCCGCTGCGTTCTCGCATACGTTTGTATTGTAATTAATCGAGATAGAAACAGCTACCTACTATTATTAACTACTTAGCCTTTCTAGACTCGAACCTGTGCCAAATAAGGCTTTCGGGGACAAGGAAGTAATGCATGATCTTATCGAATGTAAATACTTGGCCACCTGTGAGATTCGGAAAATATAACCAGGTATATTAATGTAACTAAATTGAAATAATTTGTATACTCGGGTATGTTTGGTAAGATGTTTATTATTTGGTGCTAGCAAACAAACTACCTGCATACTAACATTATAAAGATTAATTATATTTGAATGTGATGAATAAACTCAAAAACTACTAAACTGACGTTAACTATATTTCATCAATGTCATTATAACTATTTACATAGGGTATATTTTAATAATTAAATTATTGGCAGCTCGAAGTTTGCAGGATTAACTAGTGATACTTGCTTGTTTGATTTATCACACAGACTTTTCTTGTTTATTTTAACGATTTTCATGCCGCTTTGGCTCGCATACAGATCTTAAGATCCCAGTTTTGATTACCATATATACACGTGTAAAATAATTAACGCATATCTTGAAAGAAGTTTGTTTAAATTTCAACAAATTCTAATTTTATTTTTGCTAGATTTAATTGGAATCAAGTAAATTATGGTCACCTGTCACCATAACCACAAATAAACATGATATGTGACAAACATGACATTGGCAGTGGATGATTATGTTATCGCAATTTAAATTTATCGAGCATTTTTCATTCATTTCATTTTACATGTAGAAATTAATTCATTCACTTGACATTAGCAGAATTGTGCGAAATGTGCTCAAAAGCCATTAATAAAAGAAGAAGTTTATCAAATTTTCAATTTCACATGCGATGATTCTTCATTGTACCAACGTATAGTAATTACATCGAATTGCTTAAGGCTTAGGCACAATGTAGTTATTCTGTGCTCGCTGTGTGATAAGTGATCGCAAGACTATGCTAGCCGATCACAGGTCTGGATGTTTCAGATTTCCAAAACACAGGAGCTTTACTTACTTGAGATTTTCTATGTTATTCTGTTAAAAATAACCTCGAACTAGTTCTCGAACGTAGCGTTCTTATAGATCTTCAATAAAATAAAACATACTTCAAAAGGTAATAAAGATTGTATTACGTCTGAACCGATTGTCTTAAATTGTGTTTATTTAATATTTACCATGAAATTGTATAAGCTCAGCAACAACGTAAAATATAAAAAAAAAATGTTTTCGCATATGAAGCTAAACAGAATAAAACCTTTTAATTTGTAACTTTCTCTTAAGAAACCATTTTGAAGTTTACCTCTCTAATAAAAGCAAAGGTAACACGCGCAAATTATTAAAATGAGATTAGAGTTAATGAACGCTGGTAGTTCTGTCTCGGTCCAGTTACCAAGTGAGACGGTGATCTGCGATAACCGAAATAGTTAAACTTGGACCATAGTTTGAACCGGTGCGAATTTACTTTATGAACTTTATAACCAGTTAGTGAATTTTCTTCTAATTCTCTTGAATTAGATACTGAAACCATTATATATCATGCTAATTATGTACTGCCGACTGAATTAATAGGCGAAGGAAAAACTCAGGGTAAAGATTCTCAAATATGTATTCAGTATCACTCCTAAAAAATTCTTAAACAAATAACAGATTAAAGGTCAGTTATACAAACGTCCATTAAGGTTTTATTGACGACTTTATTCTATATTTTAAAAATTGTATGGGTAAAGTGGCATTAAACAAATGCCAATTTTACGGACGTTTTTGTAACGGGCTGTAAGTATATATATAGACAAAACAAAACAAAAATATAAAAAATAAATAGACCCTTTTGCAACTGCAACACACGACCGACATAATATTTCTTTATTGTTCTAATTTTTCCGTTACTTTGTAATTTTATTTTAGTTCTTTTAAATCTTAACGATTATAAATCAAAATGTATTGTTGGTAATGCAAATAAAGTTTATAACTATTATTAAATTTTATTATTATTATTAAATCTAAGTAAAAAAAATGCCTTCAACAAAACTTACTGCAGAATAAAAAAAAAAGAAAAGTTAACACAAATTAATAATTTAAAATTGGAACGACACTAGGACGTTATAAATTACTAGTAAATAAAAAAACGATAAGTTTAAAATTCAAATGATGTAAATTAACGTCCATTTGTCTAGTCCAAAAATAAAAATTATGATAATTTCGTTTTCCTATAACTGGATTGGTAAATAATATTAAAACATTATTATCGAGTAATAACTGATTAAAACTGAGATTATTAATCTAAGGATTAAAATATTTATTTACAATATATGAAAGTTGAAAGGTATGCAATTATTTACAAATGTCTACTTACAAAATGTATTCTTGGTAATGTATTACACATGGAGACTTTTTACTGAAAAGAAAAAACAGAAAGGTATAATGTGTACATAATTGTTGTAGGAATGTTAATGATATTTCCTCTTATTTTTATACGATAAATTCAATCTAAATAATTCAAAATCACAACGAACACACTTATAATCCAACCATTTAAACCATTAAGACAAATTAAACACCATAACAAACAAAAAATAATCACTTATCAAGCTGCCATAACAGGCTGATCCTTCCATCAAATCTATTCTAAGAACGCGACAGCTAATAATTAAACAAAAACCCAAATAAGTACAAAACAAACATCAACTATTTATTTTGGACAAAAAAGTCACGCCCACAATACATTTTGAAATCACAAACGGTCATGTCAATGTCACTGGTGATTAAAAATATTTAAGCTTCATTCAATAAGTTTGACCAATGAAAAGATTAAGCTAAACGTGTAACAAATAGTAGTAAGATATAAGACTACCATACAATTTCGATATTTTACAATCAATATCGAATATTAATTTCAATAACATAAGGTTTCAAATGAATTGTTAACATAGTAAAGAAATATTCGCTAACGTATTGACTGTACTTTAATTTGTAATTTGATTATATTAAGACCTTCACCTTAATGAAACAGTAAGGTGCTTGAATTTTGAGACATCATCGTTGTTTATTAAGTGAGCGCGTACAGCTAAGATTATTATGTTTAAATCGATTCTGTATCAAACAATAACGTCCAAATAAATTCTACAAAAAATTAGCAAAAAAGTGACATAATTTTTTCTCGATAAAAGAAAATCACAAAACCCCTTGAAATTTAACATTTTTCGATATCCTTTCGTTATTTTACTCTTTTGCTTTTAACACAATTAATAAATAGGCTATATGCAATATTTTTACTAATGTAAATAACTTGCTTTTTACTCAATCAATTAATAAAATATTTTTACGTGCAATTCGCTATGTTGTTTTTATTATTATCGGGCGCAATGAAATAGAAAGTGCCCTTCTTTACATCCAGCCTTAAAGAAATTAAACACTGGAATAATAATAGTTCTTGATGTTCCTGTTTAATAAACAGATTTTCAATGTAGTGATTGGAATGAAAAATAAAAACAAATATTACAATTTATAGACCTTTTATTCATGAAAATTTAAAATATAATAATTTTCATAATACAAACTTAATCATATAACCGAATACTAGACCGATATAAAATTAAGATTATTTTATAAGGTATTACAAATAAACCTGTTACATGATTATAAGCAACCCTAGCGTCACAACCGTCATCAGTATTTTCTTCTTTAAAGTGTGAACGCATCTTTTCTTTGCAGTTAAAATACAAATACTTATATTAAGACTCATTACAATTACAGATAAATTCATGAGCACTCATCATATGCAATAAGTTTTGCTGTTTATCTTTAACTAGATGGTTTTTTACGACGCCTATTTTGCTTAGCCCTCTTTAGCTGCTTGAGGTAAACAAGAACAATCGTTAAAGACCTTGATGTCACCCTTTTCATCAGGACATAAGCATACACAAGCTTTTCCGTCAGTTGGAATACAGATGCATCTAGCATCATCGCATTTGCAAACACATTCACTATTACTAACGCATTGACAATCATCACATCGGATAATCTTCCCTTGTTTATCAGAACAGATACAGATGCAAGATTTTCCACCAGTCTCGATACATCTACACTCCTTCTTGTCACAAGTCTTGGTGCAGCATTCTTTAGCTCCTTGAGGTGTACAAGAGCAGTCCTTACAAACCGTGATGTCACCTTTTTCATCGCGGCACAAGCATACACAAGCTTTTCCGTCAGTTGGTACACAAATGCATTTATCGCATTTGCAATGGCACTTGCCATTTTCTACACATTTGCAATCATCGCATCGAATTATTTTCCCTTGTTTATCAGAACAGATGCATATACAAGATTTTCCACCAGTCTCGACACATATGCATTCCTTATTGTCACAAGTCTTGGTACAACATTCCTTAGCTCCTTGAGGTATACAAGAGCAGTCGTTACAGACCGTGATGTCACCTTTTTCATCACGGCACAAGCATACACAAGCTTTCCCGTCAGTTGGTACACAAATGCATTTATCGCATTTGCAATGGCACTTGCCATTTTCTACACATTTGCAATCATTGCATCGAATTATTTTCCCTTGTTTATCAGAACAGATGCATATGCAAGATTTTCCACCAGTCTTGACACATATGCATTTCTTCTTGTCACAAGTCTTGGTACAATATTCCTTAGCTCCTTGAGGTGTATAAGAGCAGTCGTTACAGACCGTAATGTCACCTTTTTCATCACGGCACAAGCATACACAAGCTTTCCCGTCAGTTGGTACACAAATGCATTTATCGCATTTGCAATGGCACTTGCCATTTTCTACACATTTGCAATCATTGCATCGAATTATTTTCCCTTGTTTATCAGAACAGATGCATATGCAAGATTTTCCACCAGTCTCGACACATATGCATTTGTTCTTGTCACAAGTTTTGGTACAACATTCCTTAGCTCCTTGAGGTGTACAAGAGCAGTCGTTACAGACCGTAATGTCACCTTTTTCATCACGGCACAAGCATACACAAGCTTTTCCGTCAGTTGGTACACAAATGCATTTAGCATCATCGCATTTGCAATGGCACTTGCCATTTTCTACACATTTGCAATCATTGCATCGAATTATCTTCCCTTGTTTATCAGAACAAATGCATATGCATGATTTTCCACCACAATCATCGCATCGAATTATCTTCCCTTGTTTATCAGAACAGATGCATATGCAAGATTTTCCACCAGTCTCAACACATATGCATTCCTCCTTGTCACAAATTTTGGTGCACTTGCCTTCTATAGGATTTCTGCAGCTTTGTTCACTAGTACTTGCCATTATGACTGTTTTAAGATGATCTGTAAAATAATATAGAATGTTATTAAACCATTAAGTTCTTGTTTATCAAACTCTTTCTTTTTCTAATCGAAATCTCAACCTTATAAGATCACTTTGGTTCAATTTAATACTAACTCGTACCTATATTTAAAAACATTGTAATTTATTGGTCATGATCATTTGGCACCTTATTTAAAGGATAATTTACGGATGATATACAAGGTTTATAAAAAAAAATTAAAACTGAACTTTAAAATAGTTTTAAGACAGTATTGAAACTCGTTTTGTATTTCGTTTGATACCTAAAAAGGTGTTTTAAAATATTATAATTGAATTTATTTTTTTTAAGAAGACCTAATAATATATATTACAGGTGATCAAGAAACTAATAACAATCACTCATTACACAGCCATAAGTTATGTATACCGGAAAACATGAATGTATACACTAGAATCATAAACTCTTTGATCTCAAAAATTATTATCATTTAGAATCAACGATAATGTTATCGTATAAGAACATATTCGATAGTATTTTCAAAAACGTCAGGCGAACTTAGGCGGGGCATTAGTCAAAAATAAGAGCATGCCGATAAACATATTCTAATTAATTTCACTATTTACAGTAATTACGAAAGGAAATAATTTATTATATCAGAACTGCACCACACACAAATTACAAGTAACAAATAAAATTAGATTTACTCACGTTATTTGCAAATATAGCTGGAACTCTTATCACTCAGTTTCTGTTGAACGTATCAGTTGGTATTGTGGCTGATAACAATACATTCGCTTATATATGACTAGTGATTTGTGATCGTGCGCAAAACGCATGAACCGTGCGCAAATGACGTAGTAAGGAGCGCAAAATGTGCCGTGTAGCTTAAAACAAGCGTGCCGTGTGACTCAAAGGGTAGATTTCTCTAGATGTTTATTCGAAGTTTCGATTTGTTGCAAGTCATAACAAGATGAGTCAGTCATTCAGTAGTACGTTTATTTACTAGAATGCACTTGAAGATAATTCTCCTTACTACATTTGTTATCCGTCTTAATAAAAAAATCTAGTTTTTATACGGTTATATAGCGTGCATTTTTTGAAAAATTGCTTTTTTTTTTAATGTTACGGATCTTTTACAGGTTCCGTGTTATTTATAGGATCCAAAACGTCTAAAAAAATTAAACATTTTTTAAAAATACAAATACTTCCGTACAAGCGTAGTTTTATTTAATGAGTAGTACCTACGCGAGAAAATATAAAAAATCTGGTTACTAAAAATATATATATATATGCCATTCAAAGTTTTGTATAAAAGCGGTTCTGTTGATAAGTTTGCATTCCATTAAAAACAATCAGTAAAGATTGTTGAAAAGTATGCATTAAGTAAGTGTCTCTCCTTGAGTTATATACGTTACTAATTAAAGTCTCGGTAATTACATTAATCAACCATTAAATTACAGTGTACTATATGTAAATACTGAAGAAATATAACAAATTAATCCATTTTCATTGTAGTTCTCACACGTTCAACTGTGATATGTTATTTGTGTTATGTGTTAGTAGTATAACCTTTTTGCTTTCAAAAATTGATTACAAAATTAAATCCATTTTATTTTGTTGCGGAGATGATTTTCTTTTTTTATAAATTGAGTTTTGACATACTTTATGCTTGTTAACTATAACAGTTCTCTAGCATTTGAGGCTTTACCTAGGCTCTCATCGTCATCACCAACCTATTGATGTCCCCATTTGACGTTAATTTGAATTGACTTGGGCAAGCGTTAGACGCAAATATACTTCAAATTATTAGACAATTAGCTTGCAGTTTCAATTTTAACATTATTGCGTAGTAATTAAACAACTATAGTCAATACTCATGTACTATATAATAATTTTACTTCAGTTATCTTAGTTTTTTACAGGTTTTAAAATTTAGTCGCAAAAAGCCATATTGAAAGCAAATTTAGTCTACATAGTTTGTGCAACAGAATTCCTACCAATGTCAACGGCCCGACCTTACTAGGTTTCAACCGGATATCGAAATAACGAGATACCGACATTATTTACGTTTCTGCCAATCAGTTGGACGACGTTTATTGCATTTTGGACGTGAAGCAGGCCGCTCCTGTGGCAATAAACAACAAATGACGCAAACCTATCGTGGAGAACCAAGCTCGTATTGCAATTAAATACAATCGTATAACTGCGATATTCTTTTTTATTAGGATTTTATAATAAGCAATGAGCACTTCGTAGATTCAAATCTATACTGATATTAGGAAAAAAGTTTGTAACTTTCTTTGTTTGTTTATCTTCGGATATACTGAAGGTTTCTGTAATTAAAAGAATTTTCATCATTTTTAAGTATATAACAAAAGTTTATAGTTTTGGAACTATACATTATTATGATAAAAGACTGTTTCTATCTAATATCTAAATAACATAAGTGGGACAAAGGATAGCAAACTGTGCGTAAAAAAACTATTGTTTTGTAAACTCGCAAACTATTACTATAAAAGTGATGCACAATACTCTTGACTACAAAAGTGATATAAAAACGATATATTAACAAATAGTAATAAAAAAAATAAGATTATAAGGATGTCTTTGTTATTAAATTGTATCGTAATCGTAATTCATATTTTAACTATTATTATATTTGATAAATTTGTCATTCACAATGCTATACTGCAAAATATTAAGACCGATAGAAAACTTTATTTCCTATATTGATCGGGAATTGAACACGGGACCTCAGAGACGGCGGCGCTTTTAAACTACGGAGGCGTTATAGCGAAAAATATTCTTTTCCTTCTTATTAACATTTTATTGATGATATACATGATTTTTTTAACAAAAGAGGTCTAAGAGAAAGGAATTATAATTAGAAGTGTAACAGTGTTAAAAAAAAAAGAGAAATTGATCTCTCTTAGAAAGTGGCCGACGATGTACCCACTTGCAATTTATTTGCATGTTAAAAGACTGACGTAAGACTGAATACTAATAGTGATGAGTAGAAGTGCTTACTTGACAAACTAATTGAGTCATCAATCCAAACTGTTACGAGAGTGAAAGAGTGACAAGTTCTTTATTAAATATTTAAATTATTTCGTAATAGTTTATTCAATAGTCTCAAGTGCTTTTTGATTTATAACTGTTTTAATTATGATATCTAGGTACTTCCACGCCCAGTCAGTCAGTGTGTGCAAGTATTTTTTTTTAATAAAAGGGAAATGCAACCTTAAGCCTTAAACCAGGGCTCTCCGACCCAGCACCCGTCCTGAAGCAGGGTTAAGCGAGGTCGGCCTACCTGGTAAAACCTACTGCGAATACCCTCCGAGGGGGGAACACCCAGGCTAGTGTCTGCAAATACTTGCAAGACTATAATACAGCTGCGGACTAAGATGGGTCGGGCGGTACGCCTCAGGCGTCCGGTATTGGCGGCCTCCAATTGAAAAAAAAATAAATGCGCGGGGGCGGCGGATATAAACGCATAATCAAATTTTTGACCTGGTTGAAATGAAATGAAAATATCTTTATCTTTATTCAAGTTTATTTCAAGCACTTTTGAATCGTCCAAATATTTTTTTGCAATGAAGGTTTTATTATTCAACATGATAATGCTAGTATTCATAGAGCACGTAACGTTCGCGATTGGTTTCTACAAAATAATATAAATATTCTCGATTGGCCATCACTCTCCCCCGACCTGAACATAATTGAAAATGTGTGAGGATGGCTGTCACGTGAAGTTTATAAGAACAGTAAACAATATAACACCAAGCACGAGCTCAAGGAAGGTATTATCAATTACATTTATAAGAAAACTATACCACTCAATGCCATCCCGTATTTTTTATTTAATTCAAAAGAATGGAAAAGGCATTGATTATTAATCAATAAAAAATGTTAATAATAAAATTTAGTAATAATATATATTATGTTTTATTTAATGGTCATATTCAAGTGGCGCGACACATTGAGTATAGGAATTGTTGCGAGCGCCTCGTTGAGTGTTTTTGGTGTTTAATTGTTTATAGTTAAACGTGGCATGTCTTAAGATTTAAATACCTTTTATTTCTAGATATTTATTTTGATTCATATTTTAAAGAGCAAAGGAAAATGCATTGGTCTTATTCATGTGGCACGGTGTGTATATATATATATATATATAATTGTACTTCAAGAAATTAATTTTAGTTAAGTTTTCTGCCAGCGGATTCTCCCGGGTGGTCCTGTTTTATACAAATAAAGCTTCCTCCTGAATCAAGTTGAATACTGATCTTCTGAAAACGAAAACTTTATTATATTTGATGAATTATGCATTCACAATCACCGTACTGGAAAATGCTTAAAAAAACCACCATCCCAGGTACAAGTGTTTGCATCAATCCTGTTGGGTCCTATTAAGCTCCATGGTTGGAGCGGTCGCTCGGATTTCGAAAGGCCATGGTTTCGAATCCCATTTCAAAATACTTCGGTTGGCTAATTTTTTAAGCATATTTCATGAAGAACTATATCTTTGTAAATAAGTAAACTATAAACTCTACATTATTATCATCAACATCGTACAACCAATAATAAAGGTATGTTCAACAAGAAAATTAATTGAAACATACCTTTCTGCGCCAATTAACAACTTCCTATCTATATCTGTTGGTAGAACAGCTAAGAAGACTTCCCTTCGAGTCTGCATCAATTAACTATGTTCTGGGAAACGCTTATCACAAATAATTGTAGAGATATCTGCTTTATTACAGAAACATTAGCTTTCCGCATGCGATTTCGCTCCTGTAGTTTTACCGTTTAAACAGCATTTTTCGTTGCTGCTCCACTCCTATTAGTTAGTGTTAATATACTCGTATAATCTATAGCCTTCCTCAATAAATTAACTGTTCGACGCAAGAATATTTTTTCATAATACGTCGTAGCCAGATCGTAGAATTTGATCACTTCATGTTGCGGTAGAATATCTAATACAACTCGTACTTACTTATCTAGAATCTCTATTATTAGGTACGATATAACAAACTAATTTATTATAATATTGTTAATGATTTTGATTTCTTTTGTAAACTTTATCATGTTGTTGTTAAGATAAGCTATCTATGCTTGTCAATATCATTTATTAACATCGATTAGGGATAGCCTAAATTTTGTAGATAAGGAAAACCAGCCAAGTGGCACAACGGATTCCGTACCATTATCCATTAACAAGGTAAAAAAGAAAAACAAGTTTGTTGTTTTAAAATTAATTAAATAAAAAAAAAATACGAAATGTTACTTTACCTTTTTGTCAGCGTAATTACCAATAGATAGTGTTTGAGTTAGACCGCGGACGGACGGACAGACGGACATGGTGAAATTAGAAGGGTTCCTTGTTTGCTACGGAACCCTAAAAATTTTTAAAAATGGTTTTTCACAAGCTGTCTTACTATTTCCACAATCAATTTTAGATTCCTTTTCACGTGCTTCATCCAAGTTGCTTTTATTTGTAACTAGCCTACTGTATTATATATATAAATCTCCTTCTTGAATCACTATCTGTTGTTGAAAATCGCATTAAAATCCGTATAACGTTTTAAAGATCTCAGCGCACAACAGATAAATGGAAGAAACTTTGTTATATACTATTTATAGAAGATTACAAATACAAGTCATATCTCTAAAAGACTCTTTTAAATGAAATCAAAATTATTTATTCAGTCTAGGCTGTTATAAGCACTTGTGAAAGTCGAGAGCTACGCCATCGATTCGTAAATCTACGGCGGGAGACCTTTACCAGAGTTAGAACTCTGAGGAGTACTTAATTATTGCATTTCGTAATTGATTTTCACATCACATTTTGTTTATGTAAAATCTTTTAGTTTGGTACTTTTGCATTTTTGCACAAAATCCTTAGACTGATATTTAGATAATTAGGCACACAAATGCTTACTCCTTCAAACGGTTTTCGCATAATAAATAATACCTACTTCTACAAATTATAGGGATTGAAAGCAAATGATAACCGCCTATAAATCTATCTCGCCTACTTCCTCTATTGCCAATGAACCTCCTCACAACTCAAACTTTTTTATAAAAAAAAATGCGAACATACGGCGCCAACGACCTCGACACCTTTGCCAGACCTTCGGCAGCCATGTTGGTGACGTGTACACTCATTCATAACAACACTCATGTAAATCGATCGCTATATAAACGAGTGTGGGAGTTGATAATTTATTTTAAATGTACAATTATTTGAAAACTTTAATGGACTCATGTTTTTGTAATATAATAGGTGCCTACAACTACATAATTGATTTTGATATTTAAAACTTTGGGCAGAGGCCTTCTCTATGGATGGAATCGAATAAAGTAGGAATAATGGGCCATGTATTACCCACCATATATGCCCAATGCGTGTTGCTGAATGTTAATGACTGGATATAGAGGAATAGAACCAACAATTTAACGTGCCCTTGGAAGCACGGTAGATTCGACATAATACATTTTTGATCGCCCATCTTATGACCGACCCTTGCGAAAACTGCTTAATATCCGCATCGCAGACAGAATACGCTAACTATTGTACCACCGAACTCCCCACTTCATACTTCAAGGGAAATCATTTCAATTCTGAGCATACTCAACCAATTTTGTGTATAACTTTACTTGTTTTTTCAGTATATAAGAAACAAGTAACCGTGTGCATATTCATATTTATTAAACAAATCCAATAATCATTTTATCATAAAGTTAAATAAAGCTATCTAACTGATATTTCATTTTTGTTTCAGGTAATTAAAATTCGTCTGGAATTCTTTCGAGGAATTTGGGGTTGTGAGCATGTTTTACAAAAACCTTCATTATGTAAAGTTTGGGTTAGGATATGAGTTCGTATTCAAGTCGTATTATTATTTCCCAGTTTAACTCCTACGGATAAAACTATGCTACGGTTTCCGATGCACAAATATGACAACAAACATAATTGCTAGTTTTATAACATTAAATAGTAAATTTTGCATACCTTTAACAAAAAGTAGTAATGAAATAAGATTTTTTTTTAAAGCCAAAAATTTACAAGTGCTAAACCAAACTACCTATTATATTTCAATTAAAAATAACTTATACTCGCTAATACAATAAAACTATATGTTTGTTTATTTGTATGAAAGGAATATCTGTCGAATAAAAAGAAATGCACTTGATAAGCTAATACTCGATTTAGGTTTATAGGTTATTTAATATTTGCCGTGACCTTTTAGGAGCTGAACAATAATGGGGAAAGCGATGTGACAAAACCAGCTATAAATATAACGTACCTTCTATGCAATAGGTACGTTTAAATGTTTGTTCAAGCTGTTTGTTTTAATATAATATGCCATTGTTTGAGCCTAGCAGATGTAGCCTAACCATTTGTGTGACGACGTAAATCTAAGTGAGACTACTTAACTGGCATAAACCGAGGGTATCAGTATTATTTATAAACAAGGTTTAATGTTGGAGGAAATTTACGTTGAGACTTAACTTAGTATTAGTCAAAATTCATATTATTATACAGAGACTTGGCAAAGGTTGCAAACAACCTAGTACGAGGTTCTATGGAAGTAACATTTACTTCTAGAAGGTGATAAATTCGCTTATTTTCTGTATAATATGAATTTGAACTGATACTAAAATTGCAATTTAGCGTAAATTTACTGACGTTAAATTCTTGTTTATTAATAGCACTGTTTATGTTTAAAACCGTAAATTACGTAGTTTTTAGAAATTGTCATATATATTAACATCCTAGTTTCTTTTTACTAAATTACATTTATTGATGCTATTCTAATTAATGACCTGGGGGCCAATTCTACTAAATAAATTTTGTTTAAATCGAATCGAAAACGGAACGAAACCGAACAATACTACAACTTTTAGTGGTTTTCCTATTCTACTCGGTGTCAAAATGGCGTCAAACGATACAGTTCCGGTTCTATTTTAGTTTAGTTAACTATCGATCGACAGAAACTGTAAACGGTATTCTACTCGCTCAATCGAACATAGAACTATATAGATGTAGTTATGCAAACCGGAACCAACCCACAAATCTGTCAAAATCGAGTTATGTGCAGAGAAGCCTAAAAGTGTTGCAATTAAACTCACATGTTGTAAATTCACAAAACTTCTTGATAAATAAATAAAATAAAATATATTCTACAATAAATTATAAGTAAAAACAAGAAACCCATTTTTCTCAAAACTGACATCATGTGGCTGGTTTGCATAACTACGTCCATATACTTGAGTCGATCGTCGGCCCGTCGGCCCTTATTCCACTAAAATTTTGACACTTCGTTGGATCGAAACGCTACTGAAATGTTACTAAATCCGAACGTTTCATCTGTCAAAATTAACGATTTCTAAAAAGTTGCAAATTTCTACTTTTTCATGATCGATAGTTAGCGTTTAATGATAGATGTGAAACAATTTATATTATTTAAAATCTTAAGAGGTGCAATTAGGTACCCCCAATTGCTGAGTGAAATAAAATACCTTGATCCATCTTCAGAATTGATAATTAAAAACATTTTGCCCTACAAAAGTAACTTCGGCAAACATATTTGTAGTGTTTGTATAGAAAAAGTTTTTATCTCGGTACATTGGAGAGCTGTGAAACCTGTTCTTCGGTACCTGAAGGCTATAAAAAATAGGAAACTGACCTATAACAATAGTGGTGATCTAATCGGATTTGCTGATGCCGATTATGGTGGTAATCTGGTGGACAGACGATCCTATACAGGATATGTTTTCCAAATGTGTGGTTCAGCAGTGTCATGGGAATCACGTAAACAGAGAACCGTTGCAACATCAACAACAGAAGCTGAGTACATGGCTCTAAGTGAAGCCTGTAAGGAAGCCATCTACATTCGCTCATTACTAAGCGACATCTTTTGCTTTTCGTCACCCATCACCATTAATTGTGATAATCAAAGTGCCATTAAATTAACAAAAAACAACATTCATCACGCCCGCACAAAACATATTGATATTAGACATCATTTTGTTCGTGAGTCTATATCCTCTAAACAAGTCAATGTGTCATTCATACCATCAGCTCACCAAACAGCAGACATTCTCACAAAGCCACTTCTCTATCCAATATTATTTATTTCACAAAGATACAAGGATACTTTCAATGAGCACCCTGACGTCTGAAGTAAATATACAAAATCTGGGTATCAAACACCAGATTCCTCATCTACCTCATGAGAACATTGCAATCCATATGATATAAATTATGTAAAATTACTAGAAAAAAAATGAAATCGAAAACTATGGAGCTAGATAAACAAGTGTGATAGTGCATGCATATGTTTAATAAACTTTTTATGTACACCATTTCATCTATTTGTTATAGATAGTTCTGTAATTTTGTGGTTGCTTATTGATATGTAAAAATGTTGGCAGACTTTAAAAATAAAATAAATTATATCTTGATTATTAATCTTAAATTATTATTTTTTATTAAAAACTTAAATTTTATAGATAAATTAATAGGTTTTCATTTCTCCATAAGGTCCACCTAGTTGAGGCATATAATGTAAATTAAAATCAATAATTATATTTCTGTTAAAACTTTACATAATTATAAACAATCATTGTAAATAGGAACATTGTAAAAATCATTATTATATTGTAGGGGCTATTGGCTTTAAGTAAACTTATCTATGATTATAAAAACATGAATTTTTGAATATTTTGTATTGAAAAAAGTAAACTATTGTAGTATTTTTACAGGAAAACTTAAAAGTGTGTATTTACAAGCATGTGTGGAATTCCAATAAAAATGGCACTGAAAAAGTCCTTGTTTAAAAATTAATTAATTTATCATTATTTTTTCTGATCACTTGCATTTGCAATACTATATTGATATTTATCTTAAAGGAAAATAATTAAAAAACCCACTTCAAGCAATTAGTGCTTGAGGTGGGATTTAAACCCATAAACACTCACAGTCTGGGCGTCTGCTAAAACCAATTTAACTACCAGATAACCAGCAGGTTTTGTGAATTTAAGAATTACCTGCATTACTAGTGAGCATATGCTCATTTATGTTTAGGAAGTTCACCAAAACTATATTAATAATACCATTATAGAGAATAGAATAGAAAATTCTTTATTGTTAACATTACACAAGTTATATAGGTAAAATAAAATAAAATAACAATTGGCGGCATTATTGCTTAAAGCGATTTCTTCCAGGCAACCATGGGTTGGAGAGAGAGAGACAACAATTTATGAAGACAGGGGTGTAAATGTTATCAATAACATTAAAAAGAAAATATGATCAAATAATAATCTTAATTAAAAAATTATAATTATGAATACCTATATTTTTTTCTGACAAAGTATTACTCACTTTTTTATTTGGAGATTATAATATTATAAAGGATTATTTCATCATATCATCATCATGTTTAAAGGATTGTTAAACAGGTAAATATACTGTTTATAAGATTTTATTCTGAATTATTTTTAATTTTAAAAATAAAATAAAATGATCTTAGCCTCAGCTCAGTTTTATGTAACATTTGAAATAACATGAGGCTTTCTGTAACCATATATTAAGTTGCGTGCAAGATAAATGTTCAGCCTAATTAGTATTAGCTACATGAAAAATACATATTCTACTGTTTTTGACACAAAATTAAAACCAACCACCAATATTCCAAAGAAAACTGTCATACGCTATGATGGGTTACAATTTAGAACAAAAAAAAATAAGCCTGTGAATCAGGAGCTCTTGTTCAATTTGGCAGGAATTTATATGTGTAAGTTCTTTTATATCAGTTGAAACTTATACTTAATTTGCTCATAGTCAGCATGGATGACAGCTGCGAGCAGATCCATGCAACTACAAGAATTTAATTTGTATACAACTTAATGTGAAAGATATGTCAAATCATTAATAATTTTCTCTGATCTTACTTATAATATCTAGTCAATAATGACATTTCTAATGGGTTTCTATAACAAACATTGTTTTAAATTTAATCTTGAATAGATTTTCCACAGTATATATTATGTTGCCTTGCTTGATTCGGTGTACAGATGTAGGTATAGCCAGATTTCGAAAGATATTGGATTCATTTCATCATCAATAATTCTCTCTTAAATGTCTACTTTGAATCGACTATCGTTTATCTTCTTCACTAAGTTATTGATACGTATGAATATTTATTTTCAATCGAAAACTTCTTCTTTTATTAAGGGCTTTCGCATAATTCTGCCAGTTTCACGTGCATAGCCAATACATGGTATGAATTATTTTATAAAATTAATTTTGTAAATAATATTTTCCAGTATAATGTTTCACTTCCTATTACAGTTTAATATTACAAAAAAATACACATATGGGGATTGTTTTAGTAGATATCCCATATTAAATTGTCATTTACAATTCAATTTTGTCAATTTCATTCTTCTTTTATTAATGGTATATCTGCGCATTTCACACAATTCAGCCAAAGTCAAGTGAATAAATTAATTTCTACATGTAAAATGAAAAACGAATGAATGAAAGATTAATTAAAACATTGTCTGTATCATTGTGGTTTGTATTGACAAAAAGTGAATTGGTGTTGCAATGAAAATCATGAAAATCAAACATCGATTGGAAAATAATCGATTAATTCATTCATTATCATATTGAATAAAAAAAACTTTAATATACTTTTAGTTAATTTTGGTGCAATTTTGCATTTTACCTAAGTTTTACGGACTACTACGGTTGTTGATTCAACAACGCCCAAATAAATAAATATATATATTATTATTATTATGTAATTTCCAATGCCCGTGATTGGAAATGTTATATGAAAACCTAATGAAGTCCCATAAAGTCACAATATGAACTATGAAGTTCAACTAAGTCCATGTAGTTTGATGAAGTCTGATGATATTCAATGAAGTTTAATGAATTCTGTTTAAATGGATTGAAGTTACTAAAGTCATATGCAATCATCATTTAACTTTAACATTTAATTTTTAGTACAAACAAATGTATAAATTTAATGATTATTTTTGTTGTACATTCTTTTGAAACGGAGTTGTTTAAAGTAAAGTATACACCTCTGGATTAATGCTCGTCTTAGTCTTGGACTGATTGCATACCTCACTTCTTACAGTTTGTTAGTGACTGAAAATGAGTCAAAACTTTTCTGTTCACGACCTACCCATGTAGGTACCGTTTTATTTTACGGAATCATATTATTCACTTTCATGCTACTTTATCTCACATAATAACATTTATTTCG
The DNA here is from genome assembly GCA_918026875.4 of Diatraea saccharalis. Taxonomy (NCBI): domain Eukaryota; kingdom Metazoa; phylum Arthropoda; class Insecta; order Lepidoptera; family Crambidae; genus Diatraea; species Diatraea saccharalis. The sequence goes on from OU893337.1 coordinate 13,900,152, forward strand.
CGAATTAAAACTCGGTATAAACAATAAAATAAACCAACACCATTTGAATTTTGAAACTTAACTCTTTAAGCTTGACGTTATCTTTAGTTGACGCCAGGATTTATAGTATTTCATCTGACTTTTTTTGTTAATTAAAAGACTTAATTATATCGGATTTATGCTTTAAATATTTAGCATGTTTAAAGTTGAGTGCTTAATAATAGAATTGGGTATATGACGCTTTTCTGAAAACTAATTAATTAAAATAGTTGTTTGATACATTATAAACACACTGTCAATATATTACATGAGAATCTGTTCTATTTTCGATGAATATAATTTTAAAATCTACAGATTATAAGAAATAAACTTTTATTAGATTATTATCTAAATGATGATAATAATACGCAACTTATTTTTATAGTGTCAAATACCCATAATGATAAAAATAATAATTATAAATTCGCGTTTCGGGTATTTTCCCTTGTAGCTTAACACTTAGGTATGCACTTTCTTAATGTAGCTAATATTCGGTTGTTTCGTCCTTATTTTAAAACGATCGAATACAAATGTAATACATTCATTATATAGTGATAAAAAAATGAATAATCATTAATCGTCTCCCGTTTAACTAATAATTTCATTTATTTTATTCTGGTAACACTAATGACAGCTGTTTGGTTCGGCTACGATTACGTTTCAATTTAGTAAACGTTCGTTTGATAATTGACGTTAGCAGAATGCAAATTTACAGCAAAAATCGAAACGTAACCGTTACAGAAACGCTATTGACGATCGATCGTTGTAAATTAGTAGAATTGGCCCCCTGCACAAAATACCTGCCGACTTCAATAGAAGTGTAAAATATGTTTGAAGTGTGAACCGCCTTTAAGTCTTATTTTACTTTTTTTGAAGTCGGTTTTATTTATTTTTCATTTTTTGACAAGGTACATTTATTTATCTAGATTTAAAAGCAATTCCACTTTTTAGCAAATATTACATAAGTAAAGGATTATTTTTATTGTTTCTATCGAACAGAGACCTGGGTCGATTTTGCAAGTTTTTCACCTTGTAATGATATATTTTTCTTTATAATCCATATGATGAAGTTATAGCCTATGTCACCGGCGTATGATGTAGCTTCCCGAAGGAGAAAAATCGGTCTAGAAGTTTCGGAGCCTATCAAATACAAATAAACCATCAAATCTGCCCTTTTTACTATTCACTGTGATATTGGTATAGATAGAAGCATATGACATTTTTTCCATAAATATATAAGCACTTAAATAGAATCTTACAATTTACAAGTAATTTTGTATTGCAATAAAATTTAAAAGTAATCACAACACTGGTGGAACTTGAATATCATCTTTATTTAAAAGATGATATTCCAGTTCCACCACGAACTGTGTCCGTTCCCAGACCTTATCATAGACAAACACCATTTTAAAAGAGAAAAAGCGTTATCTCTAATATATAGCACCATCTCGCTTGCACCACTGCGATTGCATCGCGGTAAAGATCTCACGGGAAGACTCCAGAACATAAATCCCTTGATAACATCGGCACTTTTTACAAATCACGCCATCTATCGCGTTTTAGTTAAACCTGTAACGGTATTCCGATCGTTACATTGTTGCTTCTAACACGCCGGAGGATATAATTAACATTAATTTATAATGCAGTTCATTAGGTGAATGGACTAAACCCTAAATTACTGACACTAATGGGAACTTATCAAAGATTATAAAAGTTAATGTTCTTTTTAATTTTCTCTTTAACTATTACGGAGATTTAATTTTTTCTCTTTATTTAGGCAACCAACAGTCATTACAACGATAGCTACGATATATAAATTACATTTTTGTGTGTAACAAAGATATTGAGTGCCATTAAATATTTTTTTAAATATTTTCAAACATAAATAGAGCTTACAATTTATAAAGAAGGCAAATCGTTACCACACTCGTTACGTCATAAATACAACTCCACTTAAATATTGCAAATAAAAAGATTTATAAAAAAAAATCCATCGTTAAGTTAACAGAACCTTTACAACTTCTTCTTTGAATGTCGTACCTAATATATTTCTTTTTAAAGCGAGATGTAACTAATACATTATATTATATTTGATCCATTTTGCATTCACAATGCACACTGAAATATACTCTTAATAAAAAATGCTTAAAGAATCCACTTTACCCTGATACTCTGAATTGGGTTTGGGTCGATTGCACATTGTTGAAAATACGCTCTGTAGCAGCGAAAAGTAACAAATGCAATAAGTCCGCCATTTGTAAATTTTAATTTGTGCAATAAAGCTCAAATAAATAAATAAAAATAAATGCTTGGACAATCGTCAATCCTGTCAGGTCCTGGGTAGCTCAGTGGGTAGCAGTCGCCTGGATTGCGAAATATCATGGGTTCAGAGTGCTAGAGGCAAAGTATATGATATATAATATTATATATGTATTTGAAATCGTTCTTAATTTCCTGTGTAAGTTAAATGCTGTACAGAGTAACTGGAATATGATAAAAGGTGGTCAACGTATATTTATTTTTTTAGTGCCTTACCATTACGGGAAGTTGATCAGCAGCTTTGAAAAACTAATTGTCCTCCTCTTTTCTTTCTTTTGTCAAATGATGGCTTCATAAATCAATTTATATCTGGTACCTATTTCAGTTCTAGTAATTTCAAGAAACGAACCGTATTCGATTACCACCAGCGATAATTACTAATTAATTGCAAATTGCCGAAATCAGCGACTGACCGACTGAAGTTATGTTAAATAGCTAATATCTGGAATTGGCAATTTAACGTAAATTGGCAATTAAACGGCAAACCACTCTGCCACACAATGACATATTTATTTGTATAATAAGGCGTTTTTTTATGAAAAACATATGTAGTGGTAATTTTATACAAACGAATTTTCTGTATATCCATCAATCTAATTAATAGTATTTTCTAAATCGAAAGGATGCTCCGTGGTTAGACCCGTGTCGTAACGAGGCTGAGACGGCGACGAGCAGGGTCGACCGTGAGGTCAACTGATGAAAGTAAGATTGCAGGTTCCCATCCCGCACTGTCACTGCCTGACCTACTTACGGAATACCGTTTAGGATATTCTTACAATTTACGAATCATTGACATCGTAACCCGATTAATATACTAAATTTTTATTATTTTAAATAGAGGGTATAGCAGACTATACTCTAAGTCTTACCAAAGTTTCTAAAATTTGAGAATCTATGATTAGTGTATAAAATTGTAAAATACTAGAGAAATCCAATTCTGCTCTATTTTTAAATAACTGTTGAAGTCTGAGGAAAATACTAATAGAGAAAAAAATGCAGTAAAAGTAACACTTTCACATACATACTATTCCTTGCCATCACGCGTATCTTCAGTGCAAATAAAGCAGTTTAAGTTCAATAAAAAATCGGCCTTATCTGTTTTAATATTTCTAAAACTAACTCTATGCCATGTAGGTTCCACTAAATGCGTCCAAGAATTTAATCATTATTGCGTTATAACATGTATTATATTGTCTAACTATATACTAGATACACTAGATATCTGAAATTCAAGAGTGATTTGATTAGATTCTCATTGTCATGCCGGAATTTAATTCAAAAGTTGTTTTATTTAATCATAAAATCAACTAAGATGAAACGAAATACATCATAGTAGAGAGTGCATTGCTTAAAATTAATATGTTACCAAGTACTAATTATAGTGTCGCTTTTAAAATATCCAACATAGCGTAAATTTCACAAGGCGCTTGTGGAGGAACAGTACCATTTTCCTGGGAACAATTTGCGCAAACATGCCTATTAATATACTGCCTACTTATAGTTCGTTGTGAAAGATGCTAGCAACCTCAATGAAGACATATTATTGTGCTCAATTCCCAACTAATTAATGTTTTCGAACATTTCCAAAGATCTTTTTACAGTCTATCAACGAATTTTGTATTCATACCAACACTTCATCAGGAATAAAATTTCAATATTTAAACAATTTATAAAAGCCAGATTAGCTGTTAATAATTACTTGTGGAAGTCTGGATGCTACTCGACCGCTTAACAAATCTACACTGAGGGACCTTGTACAGGAGTAAGAAACTTACCAAAGCATTTTTTTTTTAATTTACTTCAAACATTAAGAAGTTGTCGTAAAAAAGTAATGATTATAAAAAAATCGCAATTTTTATTAATAACATTGGAAAGCACTATTTTGTCTGACGATTGCATAAATTGCGATCGGCAAGGTAAGAACGACGCCGCCGACGCAAAAACGAATGCAAATTAAAAGCATTGACGAATCTTACTAGATTGGGAGACGGCCTTAACACAGTAAATCTTACATGGTTTTATTGCATGTATATTGTGTCCTCTTATTTGTAAGAATTTTCTATTATCGAAGCTCTGAGTTGATAAATCTTATACACACACCCACTTACTTCTCGCGGCTCGATAACTCATCTCTTGTATCTGACTCTACTCTCTTCTCGCTTGTTGTCTGCAATTTAACGACAGAAAATGGTTTAAATTACAAGCATCACTGTCACCTTTAAAATTATAAAATATAGCTAATAGTTTAAAAACTATTTTTTATTGCCTTCTTCCTTTTTGCATGAAAAATAATTTTAAAATTCGGACTAATCAGGTAGCCTGGCGCTATTTTGCCATCAAACGGCTCATCAGTTAAGGCCAAACATGGTACAAAATCACCTTATTGCTGCCTATTGTCACATTTCAGACTAGCAAATTAAGTTTAACAAAAAACATAACTAGATAGAGTAAAGAAAATCAAATGTGTGTGACCCCGAAATCCAGAAGTCTAATTAGACCACTGTCTTGAATTCCGACGGAAATAGCTATTCTATATTCGGTAATCTTCGATCAACAATTCTGCTGAGAAGAAAAATTTCACACACCACATTATTCAGCTTAATAATTGATTTAGTATTATTTAGTTATTGTTTATGTAGCCATCCTTGTCGGTAAACGTCGCTATACTAGTACATAGTTGTGGAACTGACGAGTTTGGAAATCGAAAGTACTCCACATAATATTGCGTACGAGATATTGGCCTGTTCTTGGGTACCATCGCACAGACAACTTCTTTATTGATACTGTTCAGCTTTTATTAATTGTGCTTTTATTTATTTTTCCTCTTTTTGTTTAAATGATCATTTTTTATTAATTAGGATAATGAATTCCATCTTATCTTTCCATGAGGTAGAATTCTCAAAGCATTGACCTTTACGCTCGATCAAATCTGTCAAATTTTTGTATAGCTCAAGATCAGTAAACTGTAATTCAACAATATCTTTTAGTAAGTGAAATAAAAGTATTTTTTTTTTATTTATTGGCTGTACAAATCTTAACTTCGTTATTTGCTTAACAATCGTATTATTTGATATTGATATGATTTGATAATTTAATATGTGAAATAATTAGCTGTATAATTATTATTGATAGAGTTATTTAAGGTTTTTATGTATAAAATAGTACAATACAAAAGTATAATGGAATGTAGTTTCGATAATGTCACTTGACGTCTCAGCTGTACAAGAAACATTTACGAAATTCCCTCATAAAATGAACTGTCGCGATAGCACTTACTCGAAGCAAAACTTGTATACTAAATCGAACTCCACTGTATTATCTTAAAGTCTTTATTACATTAATATGTAATCCTAGTCGCTTTCTGTACATGATAACGTCAGCAGTGGGCGCTCGCAAATTTTCATACGAAAATACAATATTGTGTACTTGTGAGGAAAGTCAACTAGATAAAAACACACTTATGGTTTATACAAAAAGGTATTCATTGAATAAAGTGCTACAAGCAGTCATTGAGTAATATTACTACCCACGCCATTATCTAGAGTCGAAGTGTTAACGTGTTAAATCCTTATAGAGGGTTGAAATACTAAAATTGCTACAATAACGTTAGATTATTTACACTATCAAGAGGGATATCATAATAAGAAAGCCCATTCTTCAAAAGTGTTGATAATGCAAAAAAATTTATTGTAATGAATTTTTGTGGATACTAATGAAATACTTTAGGAATGAAGTACAATATAATTGATGAAAAATGCTTAAATAATTCACTTTGTCTCTGTCATTCGAACCCATGACCTTTCGCAATCCAGGCTACTGCTCTAACCACTGAGCTGCCCAGGACCTAACAGGACTGATGAATTCTTCAAGCACTTGTTGTTTTTCGCTACTACAATATTTCCATCTATGTTCGAGTAATCCACCCAAACAACCGAAAGAAATATTTTTACAAATATTTTAAACTATCGATTAAGATGAAAATTGGCTCTTATTATCATATTTGATCAATATCGTATTCGAAATTCGAAACTTCTTTAACAACAATCATTTCGCATTCACAATGCTATACTGGATAATATTCTTAATAATAATAATAATATATATATATCGTGGCCTGTTTTGTAGGCTGTAACGCTCTAACGTAATTTTATGTCATTAAAAGATCTCTGGACTTCTATATGCTGGATCCCGAATTGCTCTCCCCGCAGACAATTTTACCAGGTACACCAACGACACTTTGACCTTGACACTTAAGGCAGGTTTTAAAGATCAGACAGACCTGGTTATAGGTACAAAGAGCAAATTCCTTTCGTCAAAAACAAGGACATTGAAGTTAACGATGTATTTAAAAGTACCACTCCTGAATAAAAGCAGAGGATTTTTTGAGCAATTTCATTTTGTTGTATAGCCTACACTACCGCAGAACAAACAAAGGCCGCCAGTGAAAGTGCCGGCGGATAGCCACGCACCGATACCTAACCACCCTAGAGATGTAATCGCGACGAACACTATTGTACGTTGATTTATCCTCTGATTGTTCGAGTTTTACTAAAACCACACCGCGCGTTAGACAATCAGATATTAGGATGAACTCATGATATATTCCCTAGACCGTATCTAAATAGAGTGCGATTTTAAATTATAACATCATAATTATCTAGAAAAATCTCAAATGATAACAATATATACTATCTCGACATGACTCGACATCTAAAAAATCTTCGTAGCTGTAAATTAAGGTTAGACCTGACGGTTATGTTCCTGTGGATTAGATATAATTGTATAGTACTAATCTTTCTACTTCAAATATGCCTGCTCATGAATGTATAGTCAACTAGTACAAGTAATTTGACTTTGTGGATCCAATTCTTTCCTCGTATTTCTCCTGCCGATGTACCATATTTAAGCCCTCACCTTGATGTATGGTAATCAAGGTGAGGGCTTAAATATGGTACATCGCTGTCCGCTGTCCTTCAACTCTAATGAGATATTTATATTAATTATTTCTATATTTGAAACAATAATTATTTTATAAACCTAGAGAAAATAATTAGGTTCAGCAGAGTATGTTTCTCCGTTTACTTGAAGGATTATTAATTGCATTTTATGCCATTATAGCTACACATTGATAAACATGTTATACGTAACTGTGAGATTACACCAGACATAAAAAAAATGATGAGGATAAAAACAAGATTGAAACGTTTCATCAGTGGTCGTGATAATAAAGATGTCTACCAACATTGTTGTAACAAAACTAAGGACACTATACATGACCGGCTTTACAACTACTTTGCTAGTGAATGTTGCGCGATATTTGAAAAATGAGTACTATTTGTCGTCCGTTTGTTTGTCACTTAATTCGGTAACAAGTTTAATGGCTATTAAGTAACTTCAAGTTAAGGCTTTATTGCTTTGGCGTAACGTCAATTGTTGTTGCTAGAATTCGTCTGGTATTAAAATGTTCTCATGTTTTGTGAATACAGTCAGTTCAAAATGTCTAAAGTTGTTAATACCACTTGATAAGCATCATTTGTATATTCGTAATCAAAGCAAGTATAATGTTTGAATAATTTAAAATCAGTTACCAATTTATATGTATGTATACTTTTTAATTCCAATTTATCTTTATTTTAATGACTTTAATAAATCTTTGCAGCAACAGTCAAATCGTTCAAAAATCGACTATTTCAGTCTACATTTTTATATGTTAGACTTGTATCCAGGCAGTGTACTCTTATTTCATAAATTTCGAGAATATTACAAGATAAAAATAATTGCCTTTTAAAAATGGAATTTACAAACAGCCCGGCTACACCAGAAATGATAAATGCCTCAAACGTATAACATTGTATAACTAATGACAGTTTCTAGTTAACGACACAACACAATGGTAAAGTCAACAGCACTGGGTGAGCAAAAACACAGGCATAATATAAAGTAGCAGATGACAGAGAAAGTGTAAAACCGTATTCTTTACATTGTGTACGAATACGGAATCTATGCGGAAAAATCATGTGAGCGGTATGTTCTTTTTCTTGTTCTTTTTTTTTAATTAACGGCAACACTTAATCTGTCTACTCATATGATCTGATGACAATACGTTCAAAATTACTACTAATAAGTTACTATTTCTTTCGATATCATCATCATCATTGTAATTCCGCAAATTGCTAATACGCATATAACGCAATTGGTCACCAATATGGCCCATATTGGTGACCAATTGCGTTCAAAAATCAGTACTGTTAAAAAATACTAATTGACGAGTACTTTTATTGAGTTGAGATCACAATTTTCTTTTGGTTAATTTTGTTGTTTTTGATTGTTATTGTTAAGTTTTGATGTTGTTATGGTTTACAAAAATAGCAACAGATATTATGATTTTCACAACGTATGTAATTTCATTATTAATTTTACTTCGTTTTAAAAAAAAATTCCTTTTAGTTTGTTTTCACTTTATTGCAAAGTAAACGACGTTTTTAAAATATTGTTTTACTTTCCACATACCTTAATAATAACATATAAATTCACGTTTTCCAAAAAAAAATTCAATAAATAAACAACTAAAATTATTTTAAGAATATTTTGTGGACTTTTATATATATATTTCAATAATTAATAAATATTCTATCACTTGCATTTTGTGCTATCTATACTTTCTATTTTTAAATGACGTCACGCGGATGTTATTTAGACAAGGTTCCAAGTACATTATCAATTTATGGGACTTATACGATCATACTCGTATTGATATTGTATCGAATATGAGAAAAGACGAGAAGGTTCAGCGCGCATTAGTGGATTTTAACGACTTTCCGAAGCACAGAGAATCTCGTGATTAAATCTTGAGTAAATTTTTGTCTACCCACCCTACGACGAGTGCTCGTGAAAGTCCCTTAACTTAAGTCACTCTCTCTTGCATTCCTTTTAATTCAACATTTATAATAAATATGAAATAAATTATAATATATGAATGAATTTGAAGTCCACTTTCGTAACAATGACTGTGTTTTGGGTTTTAACTCTTTCAGAACAATGCACCAGTTTCTCCATGCAGTTTTCACCGTTGGTTTAGAAAATTCGTGATGAATGTATTACATGCAAAGCCGAACCGAGATAATTTAAATAAAAATAAAACTGTATCTTTATTTTTATAAATACTCCAAAAAAGCTTTTTGAAAGATTTTGATTCCATCACGATATGCACACTTGCCTATCTATGTACAAATAAAAGAAAACTCAACGTCACTTTATTTTTTTAAATTCTTTGAGTTTTTTTTATAAAAAACATCTGTATAAGGTTTATCTAGATCTGTTTATCGGATTATTCTCATAAACTGCCGCCTTGGCAGCAAGTTTTAATCTCATTAAAAGACGTTACATAATTTAAAGACGACCAACATGTCAGTCCTCCATTAAATCCGAAACGTTTAAAAATGTTAAAACTTAAAATACACACTCAAGAACTTGTTTACGAGTAGTTTTATTAAATGTCAAAAGCGACGTTGACAGAGTGCATAACGAATAAAGAACTGATATTAATCCTCTTTGCGAATATAACCTTTAAGTAAATTCAACAGACACAGACATTATAATACTATCTATATCTACAGATCGTTATTACATATAAAAAAAATCACAAAAACTTATTTATTACTTCCCTTATTATATATTCATTCAATTAGTTTTAGAATTGTTGTATTTTTAGCAATAAAAACCTTCGTATTCGTAAATAATTATTCGTGCTGGCCTGTATATATGATCGTACTTTTTATCTATATCTTCACGCCGTATCCCATGCAGGGTAGGCAAGGAGGACATACGTCTTTCGCTTCCATACATTACATACATCTTTCGCTTCCTCCACTTTCATTGTCATTTTTCATAATAAAGTGAAAGGCATGTTTTGGTCTTTCTCGGCTTTTACATCCTTCCACTTTCGCATTGTAAATCATTTTTGTCATTATTTCATTTTTATTAGATTTTTACACCGACGCTATCTTTCAGGTCAACTCTTTTTCATATCTCTTCACGAATGCGGTCTGCGATCATTACTCCACAAATTCAACATAACGAACGCATCTCGACTGTATTTTTACTTTCATGCTCTTTCTAATATACCTAATTTCTAATAATAGTTAAGATCAGCATCGGGCTACGCTGTCTAGCTCAAAGTTTTACTGCCAAGAAGTTTTCTCAATGCTCCTTTGCACTATTCCCATCACCCACTCTCCTTTCTTTGTCAGCAGCTTACCTCCTACCTCTGCAAAAACACATCGAAGATATACAAAATCATTCGTATCTTCCACTACTACTACTACATCATCAACTGTAATCCTTACAATTCTAATTCTAATAGCATTATTTTGTTCTTCGTATTCAATTGTAAACTTTCATCGTACAATTATCTTACATCACTGTGATTAGAGTGTAATTGACAGGATTCGTTCCACAACTCCCAATTTTACTATAAGGGGGTGAAAAAGTTTTTTGTAACTAATTTACTATTGTTCATTAACATAAAGTGTTTAACGGTTAGTTGTACAAATGTCTATTAAGGTTTAATGCCGCCTTTAAGCTCTAATGAATGTCAAATTTGTATGGGTAACGTCGCTTTAAACTAATAAAAAATAGACACTATACACTTAAATAGACACTATACATTTTCTGTAATAGTATAAACAAACATTAGTAAATCAATAAATAAATAATAGAAATTTCTTTATTTTTAACATTATACAAGTTACATTTACAAATTTAAAATATTTTTAAGAAATAATAAAGGATCAGTGAATAATAAAACTTTAACCTGTCTTGACTGACGTGTACATTTGTTATTGGGAAATATTATTTTAATGTGCCCCAAGGTCAGCAAGCGATCGGTATAACTATGACACAAAGTAACGCAATTAACAAATTGCCCGTGAAAAATTGCGATCTAAAAACATAGATGATATCATGATAATGTCATAATAATTCATGTCCGCTTAATTAAGTATTATTAAAAATAATTTTCCTTATGCGTTCACAACCTTTAATATTAAATCTATCAGCCCCACAGAAAGATTTATTTCTGTGATCAGCCCCCATTTTAGCAATACACTCAATGTTTTCCCACAACTTTGCTAGCGTGAATTATATCTTATGTACTTACTGCGTGTCATGTTATTTCCAATAGGTGAAAGAAATTTCATAATCAAATCTTTATCTCTGAAGATTAGGTACCCCTCACAAACAAAGTTGAGAGCTTTACCACTTTATGATATTAGTATAAATTTTTTAACCTTAATCTATGTTTATTACCCATTTTTGAGTACATGCCTCTCCAAGGATAAACACTTTTAAAGAAAAGGCAATATCCAATACTTAAACCCGGGTCCGCAATTCTGATTATTTTTACGTAAATAATAATCCTAACTTAATAGATTCTCAACTTACTTTTTGCCATTGTACTATCTGAGTAAAGTTCAATATTATAGTGTAATTGTCTTCTTCGCAAATCAATGGTGACAGATATAATATATTCATTATTTTGTAATCTAGTAACAAGATCTGTTGTAGTAGTAAAAGCGCTAATAACTAACTATGATTACGTTTACTTAGCAAAATTCACCTTTAATACGGATCAGTAAGTGTTAATTACAAATGCAGCGTCTATAAAAATATCTTTGTAACTTGCCTTTCCAAGATTAAGAATTTGGATTAATAAAATTTTGGTTACCCATCTTTTGCTTTATCTCCTGTAAATTGAAGTGTTTCGTCGTGGTAAATGAAATACAACCTACGACAAAATCTCCCTTGCTCGCGTGGTAACGAAAGTATAATATAATTCAGCAGCTGTTAACTTCTCCGTGAAAATAATAATGACTCGGTTACACTGGTCGATGTTGTCAACATGCGAAGTGCAAGCGACCGGGGCCAATTCTACTAATTTACAACGATCGATCATCAATAGCGTTTCTGTAACGGTTACGTTTCGATTTTTGCTGTAAATTTGCATTCCGCTAACGTAAATTATCAAACGAACGTTTACTAAACTGAAACGTAATCGGAGCCAAATCGCAGCCGAACCAAACAGCTGTCATTAGTGTTACCAGAATAAAATAAATGAAATTATTAGTTAAACGGGAGACGATTAATGATTATTCATTCCTTCATTTTTTTATCATTTCTGTACGTAATGAATGTATTATATTCTTATTCGAACGTTTTAAAATACGGACGAAACACCCGAATATTAGCTACATTAAGAAAGTACATACCTAAGTGTTAAGCTATAAGGGAAAATACCCAAAACGCGAATTTCTAATTAATATTTTTATCATTATGGGTATTTGACACTATAAAAATGAGTTTCGTACTATTATCATCATGTTAGATAATAATCTAATAAAAGTTTATTTCTTCGAAACGGTAGATTTAAACAATTATATTCATCGAAAATAGAACAGATTCTCATGTAATATATTGACAGTGTGTTTATAATGTATCAAACAACTATTTTAATTAATTAGTTTTCAGAAAATCGTCATATACCCAATTCTAACTTTTATTAAGCACTCAACTTTAAACATGCTTAATTTTTAAAGCATAAATCCGATATAATTAAGTCTTTTAATTAACAAAAAAGTCAGATGAAATACTATAAATCCTGGCGTCGACTAAAGATAACGTCAAGCTTAAAGAGTTAAGTTTCAAAATTCGAATGGTGTTGGTTTATTTTTATTGTTTATACCGAGTTTTAATTCGCAAAATAAATGTTATTATGTGAGATAAAGTAGCATGAAAGTGAATAATATGATTCCGTAAAATAAAACGGTACCTACATAGGTAGGTCGTGAACAGAAAAGTTTTGACTCATTTTCGGTCACTAACAAACTGTAATAAGTGAGGTATGCAATCAGTCCAAGACTAGGACGAGCATTAATCCAGAGGTGTATACTTTACTTTAAACAACTCCGTTTCAAAAGAATGTACAACAAAAATAATCATTAAATTTATATATTTGTTTGTACTAAAAATTAAATGTTAAAGTTAAATGATGATTGCATATGACTTTAGTAACTTCAATCCATTTAAACAGAATTCATTAAACTTCATTGAATATCATCGGACTTCATCAAACTACATGGATAGTTCATATTGTGACTTTATGGGACTTCATTAGGTTTTCATATAACATTTCCAATGGAAATTACATAATAATAATAATATATATATATTTATTTATTTGGGCATTGTTGAATCAACAACCGTAGTAGTCCGTAAAACTTAGGAAAAATGCAAAATTGCACCAAAATTAACTAAAAGTATATTAAAGTTTTTTTTATTCAATAAATGTTACTGCAGTTCTATTACATATAGTGAATTAATCGATTATTTTCCAATCGATGTTTGATTTTCATATTGCAACACCAATTCACTTTTTGTCAATACAAACCACAATGATACAGACAATGTTTTAATTAATCTTTCATTCATTACTTTTTCATTTTACATGTAGAAATTAATTTATTCACTTGACTTTGGCAGAATTGTGTGAAATGCGCAGATATACCATTAATAAAAGAAGAATGAAATTGACAAAATTGAATTGTAAATGACAATTTAAGAGGAAGATATTGTTCAATGGCCTTGCTATGTGGGCGGAGTTACGGCGATGCAACGCGCGGCGCCTCGCGATCCCGCGGTTCGTGTACGTACATCGTCGGCGCTGAAGTTTGCACGTGTGTGCGTTTTTAGTAGAGAGTACTACCTACATCGAATAATAAGGCTGCGTCCACACCCCACTTTGAACGCCGAGCATGTATGACGTAATACTTACATCTATGCATCTATAACGTAAACTTAGCGTTTACGTAAAGTTTACATTATATGTACGTTTACATTTATGTATTACGTTAATCACAATGGAGAAATATTTTTTTATTTATTTTATTAATTGGGCGCATCTCTTTTTTTCTGTAGTCGGGATAAAAAAAGTAAAAAATAAAAAAGTTACCATACCTTGAAATACTAATGTGCGCAATTTACCAGATACAATTAAGTAACTGGTTTGGACTATTGGCGAGCTGTTTATTGATACTAAGGGTATTTTTTTGAATGATAAAGAAATGATAAGCTTCTTTTGAGTCACCTGGGTAACCGTTATGTTTTGGAATAAAAAAAAATTATTGTAATGTTTCTTTATACTTTATTAGATACATGGTAGCAAAAATAATTATATAATTTTAACAACTTTATTCTCAACCTACGATTATTTGAAAAATTAGTAAAAACGTTGTCTCTTGGATAACTGTGAATAGAAATAATATTTAACTTTAACATAATTCTTATACATTTTAGGTTTTTTCTTCAAATCATTGATATCTAGAAATTGTATTAGAAGTTGTAATCAACACTATTTTCTTGACTTTTTAACAAAGAAGAAAATTAAGATAAATACTAAAAATGATTTTACAAACTAGGGACAATTGGTTTTCCAAGAGACACAATTAGGTTTTCGAAGAGACATCAGAAAGTAGTTTAATAGAGATAGGGCGCTTGTGCACTACACTGAATTTTCATGTCCGGCGGTCCGATTTTTTCAGGTCCGATATGTCAGGCCATGTGTAGGTAATGCGCGCTTGTGCACTGTCAGGAATTTTACCGTCCGGAATTTTACTTTTCTCTATTCCGGACCGGTTTTTTCAGGTCCGTGATGGCGGCAATGAAAAACGTGCTTACGCTTGTGCACTGCTGTGTCCGAGATCCGGAAAATTCATAAGGAATAGGCTTGGGAAAAAATAATCGATTTGAATCGATATTTATTTCGGCAATATTGTTAATTTCCAATAAACTTATAATCGATATTTGTAGTTGATTATAAAATACTATATTTTATATGATGATTTAATATAGTTGGTATATATCACTGCATATGCTTTGGCAAACTCGGTATGGTTCTAATTTGATCAGCGTATGGTTCTAGTATCGATACTTAGCTAGATTTTAGAATCGTATTAATAGAATCGATAGCTTAAGGTAAGATAAATAAGTGTAGTTACGCATAGACGCCTAAACAACTGAACCCATCTAAATGGAAATTAATATAGTAAATAGACTTAACTTTAAGAAAGATCATAGGCTACATTTCATCGCGAAAAATAGGGGATGAAAGTTTGCCTGGAAATTTGTCATTATCAATTTTTTTTCGACAATTGATAAGTATAGATAAATATTTGACAACAGAAGTAATAATAAAGAATAAACAGAAGATTAACAAAAGTAATTAAGTGACACTCAATGTCTTTTTCGCATTTAATAAAATTTTCAATGTATGTTTGTGTCATTAATAAATTTAAAAAAACGAAGTATTCTAAGGGAATAATATTTCTGCTCAAAGTAACTACACCACGCGTATAAAATTATGCCTATATATAATACTGTCAACTGATTTCGTCAAGTTCATTTAGCATAATAATTCTCCGCTTACACGGCACTAATTTTGATTTATTTACGAAATGGCGCCACCGATTGGTCTATCTCTGTAATCGCTGAAAGTTGTTTTTACAAAACTTCGAAAAAAAATAGCACGTTTAAAAGTTTAAACATCAAATACTAGACCATTATCAGTCATTTTATTCTAATGTCACAGATATTTTTAGCTATTGTATATGATTAATGCTGTTCCTAAATTAGTAAGGGTATTAGTTTTTACATCTGATAGTAGTCATCCGATAGTAGTAAAAAAATGCTTTTGTCTTGCCATAATTTATTATGGTATGTAAAACGATCAGATCATTATTTAGGTACTTTTCTACGTCTTCGAACGGAATTACCGACGTTCCAAAAATCTCATCGTACCTAGCGTTAGTGACGTGTAGCTTCAAAGAGAGCTGCCCTACACTGCGCCGCTCCGATCAGGAAAAAAACGGACAAGTGCACAAGCTACTCATCCGGGTTTTTCATGTCATTCCGGACCGGAAAAAATCGGACCGCCGGACCTGAAAATTCAGTGTAGTGCACAAGCGCCCATAGTATTCAAAAATTGACTAACCGTTTTTAGTAACGAAATAAATATCTTAAGACTCTATAATACGAGAGTAGTTAAACAAGAAAATCAACAATTTATCAAATAGTAGACTAGTACTCAGTCAAATAGTTAAATATTATCCAAATATAATCAGCCTTGCATATTATTTTGTTCTAAGAACCATCAAAATAACTAAAGAGCTTTAAAAAACTTAATACTTAGATAATTATAGAGGTACTTATAAAAACTTAATAATCAGTCAAACCTTAACATAATCAGCCTTTTCATAGAAAAAATTAAAATAACTCTAGATTACCAATAGTGAGTTAAGACATTACAGTTATCAATCGTGCAAAACAAGGTTTTACATTTCAAAAATATCAATATTATCTGTAAACTGGAAGTGATACTGACCACGTTTTGGTCGTGGTAATTTTTTTATGATGTCCTCATGCTTGATGTAGGCAACATCGTTTTTGTCAAGGCGGAAAGTTTTTGCATTATTTACGCGCCGCAAAAACGTGACTCGTATTTCTCCATCATCGTCCAGTTCATCAATGACACAGACATATCTGTATAGTTTGCCTTTCATGTTTTGTACATTGACCAACAAATAATCACCTTGAGAATAAGCCACACGCTGTTCTTGTCCAGACCCTGTAGGTACTGAAGAACATGATTCCTGTTCGTCTTCTGAGTCATAAATAATTCCATATGTGGGTTTATCACGTGGTTGACATAGATGAGAAATTTCGATCTCACTGTCTCTATTTTGTTGATCTTCCAAAGCTAAGTTTTTGAGAACACTCAATGGTTCGTTATCATCTGATGAACTACTTCAGTAATAACATGTTTTATTAATTCTGATGTTCGTAGTATAATAAATTTTAACGTCCAGGCAATCACAAAATCCTCTATTACAAAAACATCCCAAACTTCTATATTTTATATATTACACTTAATGTTTTTAGAAGGGCCACAAAAGCGCCTTGATTTTAGAAGGTAGAGCTTTACATATTGTATCAATATTATTCTGAGAAATTATGAACAGTTTTATCTTGCAGTTAAATCTTCAACTGTTCCTTTCTTTGTTTCTTTAATATTTTTTACTGCCTTGTGTGTTCGTCCATCTTTTTCATATGATATTTCTTTCCTACACCATTCCTGCCACGTCATTGTCATTGATTTTTTTGTGATATCATGTCCTATTCTTTTATTACAGCAATCTTGACATGTAGAGTCTTTGTGGATCACAAACTATTGCCGAAATCAGGTGGTCTAAATTATCGTCATTAACAATTCCTTTCTTTTTGAGTACCTGTGCTTTATAGGTCCGGTTGAGATGTTTCTCGCATAAGCACATTTCTCGTGCGGAGACTGAAGGCTTCACAACATAAAAAGGTAGGCTTTTGGAAAAGTAGCTGTATGAACATTTGATGTCAGGGTTTTCCTTTTTGAATGTTTGAAAGAAAGCTTTTACTGTATCCAATAAATACCTCTTTTGCATTTTCACACTACTTTTAGTTTTTGTATCTTTTCTTCCAGCCGTTGGCCTCGGTATATCATCTCTTGAAAAGAAATACCCGATTCTTTCATTTAACTTTAGTTCGCTATATCGTACACTTATCGTAGATCTCAAACTCCCTTTCAAACCTAATGCATCTTTTGCAATGTTGACTTTTACCGAATCTTGAATTTGGTCAAATACTCTTTAAAACGTAGTTTTTTCTCGATTTTTTTTCAAAGATATGTATTTTTCTTTTATCGCATTGCTTAATGTTCTGTATTTTTTTTCAAAATTATTTTCATATCTATCTTTAAAGTTTTCCTTATTTTTTTTTTTGTGATCTTTGGTATCGTTTCTTATATTTTTCGTATTTTTGTTTTAATTTTTCATTTCCTTTCTTTAGCTTTAAACTGTCTCTATAAGAGTTTTGACCGGTCACGTTTAATTTGCTTTCTACCTCTTTCCTTGTGAGAAACTGATGAACCTTGCGACAGTGCAGGAGAATCGTTTCGTTGAATCTCTATCAGTTTATTATAATTATAATTTGGTTCATTTTCCACGAAAATGGCGAACTTGGAGGTGTATTATCAATAAACGGTGAAGATTTTTTTTTCTATCTCTTTGTTTTTTTTTTCTTAATCTCCAAATTACTCGAGAATTATATTTTTCTTTGGCATTTCTTTACCAGTACCAGTATACCAGTCTTTTTGTAGCGTGGTAACTTTCTCTCTTTTTCTTTTTATACTTGTTGTACTTTTCTGGATCAAGTTTTAACCTTTCTTTAAAGCGCCTTTGCTTTTCTTTGTTAGATAGTGGCATCACCTAGAACCAAATTAATTAAAAACTGTTAGAAATCCTTTATTTAAAAATAGTAATTATATTCAATAGTAACTGGCCCTACGAACTTTGTGGATTGAATAGAAAGTGTTCAATAAAAATGCAAGTTGTTTTTTTTTGATTGATAGCACAATATTATATACACAAATAATGTTACACAAATAAATCTCCTATAAAAATGATATAGCAATATTTGCACAATAGCCATCGATTTTGAAAAAAAAAAGTATATTTAATAGTTGATAATAATCTAAAAAAGGAGATATACATTTTTTGCCGGGCCTGGGTCATATAATATGACGGACCTTCTTTTCAATTTTTAATTAATTAATTAATTTTTAATTATTTTTTTCCCATGATAAACAAATAATTTTACGATGTAATTTTTTCAAAGTTGCTAGAACTTATATAATATACTTACATAATTTTTCATACTGCAAAACTCCAAAAATTTGGTATTCAGCAACTTGCAGCAACTATATGAAAATATGCTTTTTAATTCGCTACAATTTGCAGACTCCATTTCTGTAGTAAAACATTAAAGTTTTTTTTATTCCTATAATGCAGTTAAATTAATCTTCAAAAAGTATAAAAAAAAATATAACAACAACAAGTTAGTAAAAACTTATATTAAAAGCACAAATAACTGTATATAACATATGTAAATAGAACACAATAAATTCAATACTATAAAATATGTATGTTTATTATATTACAAACTTATATCTAAACTTATTTACAAAATATTCACAATAATAACGTTCACAAAAGCGTCCGAACGCAAAAACAAAAAAAATAAACACTACAAATTCAAGGATAAATATCAAAACACATTACACGCACACTATGGTAAATTTGTGTCGATTGCATATAGTATTTTGGAGCAACGAGCGACACAAGCTACTCGTCGGAATGCCAGCGGAAGACTGCCGCGCGCGCCCGCACACAGCCCCTCCGCAATATATCGATTGAAATTTCGATAGAATCGATAGTTTGTTCAGCGAATGTTAACTGATTTACATGAGAAACGCTCTTTTTAGAGTACTTCTGATTACCTTTCTATTAGTGTTTAAACATTTCCAAAATACGTAGCCGTTTATTAGATATTATTCCTGGAAGTTTAACGACAGCGTTCCGTTTTTAATTCATTATATATAGAATTTTTAAAGATAGAATAATTTTAAACGCTCTTTATGGAGATAAAGAGTTGATGATTCATATATATTTTTTTCATAATTTTTGAACCAACCGTTTTGGAGATATTATTCCTGGAAAATGCCCATTTTTGTTAATCCTCGCCTACTAAAACAATCCGCATATGTGTATTTTTTTGTAATATTAAACTGTAATAGAAAGTGAAACATTATACTTGAAAATGTTATTTACAAAATTAATTTTATAAAATAATTCATACCATGTATTGGCTACGCACGTGAAATTGGCAGAATTATGCGAAAGCCCTTAATAAAAGAAGAAGTTTTCGATTGAAAATAAATATTCATACGTATCAATAACATAGTGAAGAAGATAAACGATAGTCGACTCAAAGTAGACATTTAAGAGAGAATTATTGATGATGAAATGAATCCAATATCTTTCGAAATCTGGCTATACCTACATCTGTACACCGAATCAAGCAAGGCAACATAATATATACTGTGGAAAATCTATACAAGATTAAATTTAAAACAATTTTTGTTATAGAAACCCATTAGAAATGTCATTATTGACTAGATATTATAAGTAAGATCAGAGAAAATTATTAATGATTTGACATATCTTTCACATTAAGTTGTATACAAATTAAATTCTTGTAGTTGCATAGATCTGCTCGCAGCTGTCATCCATGTTGACTATGAGCAAATTAAGTATAAGTTTCAACTGATATAAAAGAACTTACACATATAAATTCCTGCAAAATTGAACAAGAGCTCCTGATTCACAGGCTTATTTTTTTTGTTCTAAATTGTAACCCATCATAGTGTATGACAGTTTTCTTTGGGTTAAAATTGGTGGTTGGTTTTAACTTTGTGTCAAAAACAGTAGAATATGTATTTTTCATGTAGGTAATACTAATTAGGCTGAACATTTATCTTGCACACAACTTAATATATGGTTACAGAAAGCCTCGTGTTATTTCAAATGTTACATAAAACTGAGCTGCGGCTAAGCTCAATTTTATGTAATTTTTTTAAATTAATAATAATTCAGAATAAAATCTTATAAACAGTATATTTACCTGTTTAACAATCCTTTAAACATGATGATGATATGATGTAATAATCCTTTATAATATTATAATCTCCAAATAAAAAAGTGAGTAATACTTATGTCAGAAAAAAAAATTCATAATTATAATTTTTTAATTAAGATTATTATATGATCATATTTTCTTTTTAATGTTATTGATAAAATTTACACCCCTGTCTTCATAAATTGTTATCTCTCTCTCTCCATCCCATGATTGCCTGGAAGAAATCACTTTAAGCGATAAGGCCGCCAATTGTTACATTATTTTGTTAAACTGTTTTAAATTTGTATACCTATATAACTTGTGTAATGTTAACAATAAAGAATTTTCTATTCTATTCTCTATAATGGTATTATTAATATAGTTTTGGTGAACTTCCTAAACATAAATAAGCATATGCTCACTAGTAATGCAAGTAATTCTTAAATTCACAAAACCTGCTGGTTATCTGGTAGTTAAATTGGTTTTAGCAGACGCCCAGACTGTGAGTGTTTATGGGTTTAAATCCCACCTCAAGCACTAATTGCTTGAAGTGGGTTTTTTAATTATTTTCCTTTAAGATAAATATCAATATAGTATTGCAAATGCAAAAGTGATCAGAAAAAATAATGATAAATTAATTAATTTTTAAACAAGGACTTTTTCAGTGCCATTTTTATTGGAATTCCACACATGCTTGTAAATACACACTTTTAAGTTTTCCTGTAAAAATACTACAATAGTTTACTTTTTCAATACAAAATATTCAAAAATTCATGTTTTTATAATCATAGATAAGTTTACTTAAAGCCAAAAGCCCCTACAATCTAATAATGATTTTTACGATGTTCCTATTTACAATGATTGTTTATAATTATGTAAAGTTTTAACAGAAATATAATTATTGATTTTAATTTACATTACATGCCTCAACTAGGTGGACCTTATTTATGTTAAGAATCTACATAATATGAATTTAACATTTCAAATTGATAGAAGAATGAAAACCTATTAATTTATCTATAAATTTAAGTTTTTAATAAAAAATAATAATTTAAGATTAATAATCAAGATATAATTTATTTTATTTTTAAAGTCTGCCAACATTTTAACATATCAATAAGCAACCACAAAATTACAGAACTATCTATAACAAATAGATGAAATGGTGTACATAAAAAGTTTATTAAACATATGCATGCACTATCACACTTGTTTATCTAGCTCCATAGTTTTCGATTTCATTTTTTTTCTAATCATTTTACATAATTTATATCACATGGAAATGAATAATAAATAATATTGGATAGAAAATTTTATATGCTTGAAGTGCTAGACAGTTAAAGATTAAAATTTTTTGGTACCTTAATATAAGGTATTTTTATAAATAATTGATGATAAAGCAAACATATCAATGGATTTACACAACTTATTATGTTCTTTACAGTCTATTGATAACTCACTCACAAACTCTTTAAAATGTAGGAATTAAAAGTCACAGTGGATTGGAGTATTTAATATATTTCACGTTGTAAATACATAAAAGTCAGATGAGAGTAAAGAAGAGAGTGACATAAAAACAATAAACAGTGTATAAAATACTAATTCAAAAAGGTATACGAAAAGATGCCAGTGTCTGATTAATATAGAAAAAGGTTTTATCTACACCTCCCCGTAATCAGGACACTTATGTACACCCTTTATATAAACACACTGTATGTACAAAAACACTATAATATCAAAAGTACCTTAACATGATGCCCTAACCTAATTAACCTAATAACACAGAACAAATAACACTAAACTAATCCTAAATTAGTTAGGCACATATAGTGTCTCAGCTTAGGCAGTGGCTTTGTGAGAATGTCTGCTGTTTGGTGAGCTGATGGTATGAATGACACATTGACTTGTTTAGTGGATATAGACTCACAAACAAAATGATGTCTAATATCAATATGTTTTGTGCGGGCGTGATGCGTGTTGTTTTTTGTTAATTTGATGGCACTTTGATTGTCACAATTAATGGTGATGGGTGACGAAAAGCAAAAGATGTCGCTTAGTAATGAGCGAATGTAGATGGCTTCCTTACAGGCTTCACTTAGAGCCATGTACTCAGCTTCTGTTGTTGATGTTGCAACGGTTCTCTGTTTACGTGATTCCCATGACACTGCTGAACCACACATTTGGAAAACATATCCTGTATAGGATCGTCTGTCCACCAGATTACCACCATGATCGGCATCAGCAAATCCGATTAGATCACCACTATTGTTATAGGTCAGTTTCCTATTTTTTATAGCCTTCAGGTACCGATGAACACGTTTCGCAGCTCTCCAATGTACCGAGATAAAACTTCTTCTATACAAACACTACAAATACCTATGTTTGCCGAAGTTACTTTTGTAGGGCAAAATGTTTTTAATTATCAATTCTGAAGATGGATCAAGGTATTTTATTTCACTCAGCAATTGGGGGTACCTAATTGCACCTCTTAAAATTTTAAATAATATAAATTGTTTCACATCTATCATTAAACGCTAACTATCGATCGTCAAAAAGTAGAAATTTGCAACTTTTTAGAAATCGTTAATTTTGACAGATGAAACGTTCGGATTTAGTAACGTTTCAGTAGCGTTTCGATCCAACGAAGTGTCAAAATTTTAGTGGAATAAGGGCCGACGATCGACTCAAGTATATGGACGTAGTTATGCAAACCAGCCACATGATGTCAGTTTTGAGAAAAATGGGTTTCTTGTTTTTAGTAATAATTGTTTGTAGAATATATTTTATTTTATTTATTTATCAAGAAATTTTGTGAATTTACAACATTTGAGTTTAATTGCAACACTTTTAGGCTTCTCTGCACATAATTCGATTTTGACAGATTTGTGGGTTGGTTCCGGTTTGCATAACTACATCTGTATAGTTCTATGTTCGATTGAGCGAGTAGAATACCGTTTACAGTTTCTGTTGATCGATAGTTAGCTAAACTAAAATAGAACCGGAACTGTATCGTTTGACGCCATTTTGACACCGAGTAGAATAGGAAAACCACTAAAAGTTGTAGTTTCGTTCGGTTTCGTTCCGTTTTCGATTCGATTTAAACAAAATTTATTTAGTAGAATTGGCCCCCTGTGCTCGTTCGTCCCATTGGCCAATAAAACAATGACCGACCAATTAAAGCCATCCTATCAAAGTATAGAACAGTTACAGTAACTGGTAATGCCCTTAGGGTAAGCTACAGCTACGTGGCTATGGTGCAATATTATCAACGGGCGTGAAAGATATAGAAAAAGGTTCTTGATTCACGACCTTTATCTAATTGCAAGTACAAACTTATTTTAAAATTACTGAACTAATAATGAAGCCTTGTAATGCAAAGTATAAATTATCTAAATAATAATATTTTAGTTCTGTAATTATAAGGGTAATTATAATTGTAATTATAATTATAAGGGTGAGGGGCGTCGTTAAGGCCTTGGACGTACTATTGTTACCGGAGAACATTTTAAATACAACTAACGCCAAATGTATTATTGATATGTGGCGGTGGTAATAAAAATAATAATTTTATTTAACTAAAATACCTACCTCTTAAACTCAGCAATATTTGAGACCAGGATGACCGGTATTTTTGTAATAAATATGATATATTTATTTAGTTTTATTGCAAAAATAACCTAAAAAAATGTTATTTTAATCACAGTGCAGTATAAAACTTAAATTAGTTTTTAGTATGTCAGCTTAATAAATTTTGAAAGC
The DNA here is from genome assembly GCA_918026875.4 of Diatraea saccharalis. Lineage (NCBI taxonomy): Eukaryota > Metazoa > Arthropoda > Insecta > Lepidoptera > Crambidae > Diatraea > Diatraea saccharalis. The sequence goes on from OU893337.1 coordinate 13,924,842, forward strand.
CTCTCTATACAAAAAAAAATTAAAAAGCTAAAAAAACAAGCTTTTATCAAACCTAGAATGAAGTGCTAATGCCTAGTTATTATAGAGTTTATAAAAGTAACGGACAAGCGGCTATTTTTATTTTTACATTCTACAGACTAAGATTCCTGCCGTTTCATTTCTGTGTACTTATCCGCATTACTTATGACAGTTTCTAGAATAAGTGACCCGGTAATATTCCTCCTATGCGAGGACCACTTCCGAGCTGTTAGTGTGGTGTTGAAATAACTTAATTAAGCATATAATTACCGAGTAATTAGTTCATAATATGTTGTATTTAATTGTTGACTCCGTTAGACTTTGAATGTGCTATGCATTCGACGCAAGCCATTTCAAGTATAAGGAAACAAATTAGATTACAATGTAGACAATAATTAGAAAAATATGAAACACCTATTGCCGCAATATACACAGAATAGGGTGATTTATACACAAGTTATATTTATTTAGAAGAGTATTTGCCCAAATACGTTCCCGGCTAACCTACTGTAATGTAACTCTAGTATTCTATCAGATCTAATTAATATATATACAGAAAAAAGTACAAAATTAACAACAAATATTTCTATGCTATTTTTATAATATTAAGTACTTATATCTTAAATATGAAAGGGATAACTCTATATGTAATATTATACATAAAATTGAATATTTAAAAACACTTACCTGTAGTTCTATGTATTAGTGCTGTGTGCCATTTCCTACTATAAAGTTGTCAAGCAAATATGTACAATTGTGTCCTATGTACAAAATATATCTTTGAAATACTAGATCAACTGTGTATGAGAAACAGTTGAAAGCTGACACCTCAGTGCGTGAATGCTTGACATACCAAAGGCGTCATTCAAATGTTACCGACCCTGAGTCCGCGGTTCTATGCTCGGTAATTGCAGTGAATCTCAATCCTTTCATTCTAAATATAAGAATGTTATGGAACCATTACCCTGAGTTCTTAAAACAACAGAAATATTTTTATATAAGAGGGTATTTTTTTGTTTAAAAATATGCAATTATTGGTAAAATAGGCCACATTTAGATATCATACGTATCTATTAGGATTATCGCACTTCGTCGTCGTACGTCTTTTGACCTTTTAGGATATATTATACAGAAACAACAGGTCTAGTTGTCCAATTTTAAAATCTAGTCAACAGGTCTAGTTGTCCAAGTTTAAATTTATAAGATATTCACGAACTTCATGCTTAAACTATTTGACATATGACGTTTTTTGAAAGATATAGAATAAACAAAAGCAAGTTTAGCTTTAGCCACAAGTATTACTTTTAGTTACTAAGTTTTTCTTATTTATATTTTAATCATTCAATAATTAGTTTCAAAAGCGATTGCTACTTTAAACATTATCATGTCATCATCATGACCAGCCCTTTTACGTCCTCACTGCAGAGGCTCAGGCCTTCATTGTGGATGGTTAAGGAGGATGGGCTATGATCCCCCACGCTGGCCCAATACGGATTGGAGGGTATTAACGACTGCAAATGGAGCCGGGACCAACGGCTTAACGTGCCTTCCGAAGCACCTTAAACATTATATAATTCCAAAATCGCTCTCCCAATCATTATATATTTGAAAGGGATCATGATCGATGTTGAAATTAGACCACGGACGAGAATGCGACGTATCACGCAAACAAAAAGGATTACAAATAATAACGACGCTCTTTTCAACCAATAACCTTTATAATTCAGATTAATAATCTATTATTACTAGGCATATTACTAATGGGTTATTACGCAATATAAACATAAACTAATATTGCAAAATTATTATTTGTAAGTTATTACTTAACATATAGTCAACAGCATGTGCTTTAAAATCTTTAAAATTTCTACACTTTATTGTAAACCATAATGCACTGAAAGTAGAGCTCAAAATCAAGTGATTGAATATGACATATGTACAAACCTACCAACAACGTACCGACAGACGGTTTGATGGACTTATGAGACAGGCATAACTTCCAATCGACGTATTCTACGACCCAATTAGCTTACTATTGTACGGCACGAACATGAGAAACATTCTTTTATAGCGAATTTATTACTACACCTAACAGTGCACTTTTTTTTTGCCTATACTGACGACACTTTGGTTACTGACAATCTTCAAGGTTTTTGATACAAATGCCTGGGGACGAATTCTGTATGTTCTAAAACGAAGGTTAAATAATTTTGAAACCTGCTTATATAGGATATATATTTACAATACTTATCTCTAGATATTTAAATTGGTCAAGGACAAAAGATTTTAGTGTTTGTTTTTTTTTTAATTGAATAGGCTCAGAAACTACTGTAATTTGCGCAGACGAAAACAGTTGCGAAATAAAGTTGTCAGATTATAGAGCTACAATTGTTACAACAAAATCAAATGGCTTCAATAAAGAAAAATCAACAATCCGTTACATACATTTTTTTGTAAATAATTGAAAATGGATCGTGAATTTTCTCTATAATAAAAAAGAAAAACATGTAAAATAAACGAACATACACTTTCGCTGGTAATCGGTTTCGACAAAAAATCGATACACCCATCGTCCACACTTTATAAATAACTTGGAAAGTTCAACCGCTTGACGAAATCGAAAGTTGGTAGGTAATAAGCACAAAATATATACTGCATATTTTCTAATGAAAGCATAATATTTTTCAAAATTATGTAACAACAATATGGATTTCTATAATCGTCGATTAAAACCGATTTTTATGAGATTATTCGCATCACTTTAGTATCAAAATTGCATAACAAAACTATGCAATTGACCTTTTGTTTCTTGAAATAAAGAAGAGTTTATGATTTAAAACATATTCAGGAGTTATTTATGTGAAATTGTACAGAAGTAATATAAAAATGTTAATAAATTGTGACTAGCAGAAATCTGATTTAATTGCTTTTTAAATGGAACAATTTTGGGCAAGAGGCCAACGGTTGATCGATCTTTTATTCTCGTGCTTCGTACGTGATACCTTACTACTGTTATGTAATACTAAAATTAAAGATACGTCTTTTAAAATGTATATGTTTGCAAGTGCTGTAATTTCTATAGTCTTTACTAGACCTAATCTGTTATCTTTGGTTATGGTAAATTAATTTTAATCAACCATCCTTTAACTTATAATTTTCCATCCACCTAAGAGTCGTACAAATCTAAAGTTCCAATTTTATAAGGAATAGCAAAATAATATCGACCTTGTTTTGACTTCTATGCCTGCTATATAAGTATAATAAGTAACGTGTACTATATATATTTTTTAAGTTAAAACTGTAGCCGGTATAAACGCGTTATCACATATGGACGTTTTGGTTACTCGGCTGTGATGCGCGTGCTTGTCTCTCATAGGGATACTGTGCTGAAAGCGTACTGCTGTGGCTCGCCTGGAGCGCCTGTGTGGGAGGAGTGTGTACTGATCTACCAATACAAGCGGTGCCCTCCTATAAGTAATGCGACATTTAGTATATAACCTTGTCATGATGTAATTTTAAGTGTAGTTTAAGTGTACTCATTGTTGTGACAGCCTGATAAATAAATAAATCATATAAAAACACATACCCGAATTGAAATAGATATATTTTACCAACATTTTCAAGGATTATCTTCATATACCTACGCATTATTTATACTTTCATGGTCATTAACGTTAGAGGCAATTATCAGCGGTATTTTATATCGGTGACTCGTACAAAATATGGAAGTCGAGTGTGCAACTTTTGCGAGGGCCAATCATGGGATGGGTGACCAAATATTAATTATTTCGAGCTCCTCCATGCTTCGAAAAGCAAGTTAAGTCGTTTTCTTAACATTTGCAGTGGTTAACAACCATCAATCTGCAATTAAAACAAGTGGTGAATCATTACCTATGCTCCCTTATCCCAATTTGAATCAACAGTTAGTAAGTATATTAATAAGGGACATGATAAAGATCTGTCTTTTTGATATAATAGTAGTTGTCATGTTTTTATTTCTTTGAAATTAATTTTAAATTGTAATTTTTATAGCGGAATCCATAGACAATAGTTTATCAATTACGCAGCATACAATACCCATACCGTCTCAACAACAATATAACAAACGCAGAGCGCATCGCAAATGAAATATTAACAGTTATTTTATTTGCAATACAATTGTTAGAAATAAACAGACCAACCCGCGGTTCGCATTTAAAAGAAACAGTCAATCGGTAACGTTTTTATACTGCTGAGGTTTCGTGCAAATAACAATTACTCTATGATGTGGTAGGAAGTGGAAGAAAAAAATAATTCTTCCTGTTAGTACGTACGTAACGTACTTTGTCTATGTCTCTTCACTATGGGTACCGCTTGTGAAAGTCAATAAAACGTTTTCTTTCTTTATCAATACTTTAAGAGATAGAAGAATTATCTACCCTACCACCTCCAAATTATTGTATTATTGTATGTATGTAGTTTTAAATTCGCAGGTATATTTATGTATACATGGCTGCACGTTAGTTTACCACAATATGTCATATTTAGGCAATGGATTTAGATCTCTATCCTCAATATATTAAGGTTTAATCGAGTAGTAAAATTTGACAGCTTTGTATAGTCTGACGTGCTTTTGACTGTACATGTTGAGTGTAATCAGCTTATATAATATTTTTATTCTTCAATATGTCCATTTATATTCGTTAATAAAATTCTAAGTGAACCCTAAAAATTCTTTCACCGAAGCACGTACCTATGCTGTCACGTATCATGTCAATGCCACCACAATGGAAGCAAATCTTACCATCAGTCCTCAATATTACTCTATTTTCAACCTTATCAATAATAGAAATAAAGTCCACGCATTAGTTCGATCAAGCAAAAAAATAGAATTGGTAGCAAAAATTTGACAACCATTATTCTTGGCACGATGACCCTTGTACACGATGTAATTTAGTAACGAAACAGTTGGTGTCACAAACTCGTCATTTGGAATTCAGTCAGGTGCCTTAATTAAATATTCAACAACTAAATGACAGTATTTCTATCTTTCGAACTATCCAAAGTCCGAGCTGTCTATTAAGGTCCTCTAAAAGCGAAAAGACTGCAGGTGAAAGGTAGAAACATTGTTAAGTATTCGCAAAATAACAGAAATATTTATCAATTTTTCCTTTTAAAAAGAAGGAGATTATGATTAAAACAAGAAATAGAAAAATGGCGAATTTCAGGAATACTAATAAAATTTTTTTAGAACCTTTAGAAATATTATGATGTTGTTATGTCATACTCGGATGTTATTTCTTTCTAAAAAAGCAGTTGAAAGTTAGTGATTTTTGATGTAAGCTGCTCCGGGTATATGTTAATTTTTCCACACTTGGGTACATTAATAACCATACACCTACAAATACCCTCAATTATGTGAATTTATAAAATTTTCTCCTTTAATAATTATGTAACTGAAGAATATACCCCTTTTACACTATTTGTAATGGTTTCTGAGACTGTTTAACAACAAAAATAGTCGGTCCTTAAACAGCCTCTCCAACTAATATTTTGGTAACAAGAACAAAGTTAAAGAAAATTTTAAGAACTAAAGGTTATGTGATAAAGCGTTCTGTATCTCTCTTATAAACCTGATTAAGGCCTGTTCAATTTAGACCTTGAAGTAGCGTTTATAGAGTAGTGATAAATGAGTGATTAAAAAGAGTTAGAACAGTGCTATTGCAAGAGTGATTACCATTTAAGAGTGTTTTATAAGCTATACATATTAAAGGTCTTAACTGCAAGTTAAAGTAGTAAACAAGATATGGAAATCACATATGATTATTTCTTGTAACCAATCCGAGTCCGATTCGCACTTGGCTCGTTTTTGAGATTAGGTTATGTTTATTCACTTAAATCCAATTACTCAACTTAAATATATAATGAAAAGTTATAAAATATGCGTAATGTTTGCTGCTGCCATCCTTAAGTGATATTTTTTTCTTCATTACTGTTATACCTCTCGAAGGTTTCATTATTTATAACTAACCCCATTAAACAGTCAAATGTTGCTATCAGAGTTCTTATACACCATATATAATACTAAGACCTCTAAAAGAAGCTGCCGTGAGCACTAAAATGTTTGTTGGGTCTATTCGTTCTTAAAAATACTTATAAGTATTCATTCATTTAGTTTAAATTGACATAAATTCTAACGTAATAAATGAAGTACGTCATAACAAATTAGATGGTCGTGCAACTTCTTTAGTAGAGAAAAACAAAGATAGAAAATAAACGCTCTCACTAGCATGGACTATTACTAGCTAGGCTTTATATTGATGGTAAACATACCGCTAGACAAGAAACAAAATAAAAGTAAGCTAAGAATGAAAAACAACTTCATTTTACATTATTTACCTTTAAAAGTCATGTTTCTCATTCTACTTATAAAATTATTCCCGTGAAGGGCCCACTTAGAAACTTGTAGAAATGTCTAATTTCCTATTTTACCAGTGACAGCTACACGCCACACTCGTGTTACATCTCTGACCACATATTATGCGTCGACGCACGTGTTCTTCCGCTTAAAGGTATCTGATATCTTAACCATGTTATTTTAAGTGTATTTTCTATTACTTCCCTATCATATGCCTACCTGGTGGAGTTCCCCTTTCCGATAGCCGGGTTTCGTTATTTCATTTATTACTATAAATTTCTGGACATTTAAATATTTTTTGTCTCTCAGATCATTTTTTACCCTTCTTTAACTGTTTGTTGCTAAATCTAGAAGTGTAGTTATTCAATAGCTAAAAGGGCATAACATAACTACGAGTAAATTTAGGTCTAAAATACATTCTATTAGTGGCTTAGAAGTGTATTGACCACGAAAAACAACAAATTAGTTAGTTATAATGTTACACTTCGCTAATTTTCCGGTTACATAATTGAGTTTTATGTGTAGGGTGGGATAACTATGGCCACTTAGCTCACCAAGTTTGGAAGCCTCATTAGAACCTATTTGTTTAACGCAAAATTTCAAAGTTAAGAATTGTACAATAACAAAACAATATTTCCCGATCTTCTTGTATTATATTTAGAATGACCTAAAGTTTATTTTGACACGTGCTTAGCTCATAAATATGAATGATCTAGAGTTCGTCAGTCAACGTGCGATTCAACTGGTTATTCTTGTCACCGGTTACGGTCAAGGTTGTTTTTTTGTCCGTAAACCTGTCTGCGGAACGTTTTGTGTCGCGACCTTTTTGCTCGCTAAATCTACGGTCACGGAATTCGGCCCGCTGAATGACTCCAACCTTGCTTCGTGTAGTGCTATTGGCTATCGTTGGATCATATTCTGAATTGCGATTGTCAATTGTTAAGGCTTCTATTGCGACCTCTATTGATAATGTTTATTGTATTTCAAAGCAGGGATTACTTATAACTGTAGTTATATTTCATTAATTTAATTGATATCTGATACTTCCATTTACAATGCTTCTTTAACAAAATGCTGTGTTATCTACATTATCTACATTTAATAGAACTTGAGTGATCCGTGATCAACAGATTGAAATTTTCAATTTAATGACCTACCATCTAATAAACCTTAAAAATACATTCATCGAACTTTATATCTCGTATAATATATCTAAAAATTTACTGAATCAAAATGTTATTCGAAACACCAGTCGCCACGTTTAGCAGTCTTGACGTCATATCGTGCCTCTTATTTTATGTCCCTGTCCTGTCCCTATGTTATTCTGCATAGGGACAGGACAGGGTTCTGCATAGGTTGTATCGAACTCTACGTTGAGCACTGCGCTATAACATTAAGCAGGTGTGGCGAATCAATAGCACTTGACTGTATTTTGGGCACGTTACTAATCTCAAAATTCATTATTTACTACTACGAAGAAAAATGTGAAGTAGGAAATGAAGACGTATTATTATATTCTCAAAAATATAACAAATAGCTGTAATCCTACATTTTTCTTTTGAAGAATGGTATTTTTATTACAAATAAAAGATGAAGCAATTGATGCCCTTATTAAAATTAACGAAAAAGGTGGCTTTTGGATTATTTATGATACATACTGGAGTAGCCAGTTCTGTGCCGCGTCTGTGGGCAGTAGTGGGTGTTTCTGACCTCGGTTACACCTACCAGCGGTATAATTCAATGCAATGCTAAATATCGAGTTCGATTCTGTCAAATAGATTTTATAGTCGCTAATAATAACATTTTATGGACAGATCCTACGCATATCACCAGCAGCTTATTAATATCCCAATTATAACACTTTTCCTCCCCTATGGATGGAATCGAATTGCATATTAAAAACGAGTGCTAACGAGTGCACATGCAGCCAAGAAAAACAGCTGAACCTGCCTTCAAATGCATAGAGGAGCTCGGCATAAAAAGTTTTTGGTCACCCATTCCATGAATCGCCCTTGTCAAAGTTGAAGTTAAAGAAGCCGAACGCGCTAACCACTGCGCTATTCAGTTACTCTTAATTATGTCACCGTAAATTGTAAACATCGTCGGTGCATGTGGTGTCTGGGTTTTAAAATATTCTAGTAAGAATATAAATTAGCGATACTTACAATTTTACGATGACATACGTGTTTCAAGTTTTTAATTTTTACGGCGATTATACCTGGGCAATGGACTCCATGTTGACTTTACTTTCGTCCCGGACACTGTAATATTATTATTGAAATCTGAAAAAAAGACGAAATTAGCACTGCCATCAATATCTATAATGAATGTTCTAAATTTGAAAATAAGTACTGGTAATGTCGCTTTAAACTAATGACAAAATTTTAATGCGACCTTTTGCGACAGGGTGTAGAACTCCTAATCCAATTTGATTATTATGGTCTTTTTAACTGTTCTCTTCCAGTCACGCAACTTTGTGTCTTTAACACAATTCAACGTCAGTCCATCAAACTAAATATCATTCATATAATATAACCTGTCTAGGTTATTACAAGCACGTAGTTATACCATCGATTTTTAAATCTACTTCGGGAGCCCTTATACTGAGAAGAAAGGGCAAGAAAACTTTTTCCCCGTTTTTTCATACTAGCTGTTTCCCTGCGACTCCGAGTAAATTATGGCCTATTAAAGAATTTTTAAAATGAATCTAGTTTCGTAGCCTATTCGATGCAAACAAACAAATACACGAACAAACAATGAAATCTTACCTGTTTATAATGTTATTGATTATTATAGATAGCGATGTCAATTGAAAATTGACTTTATTATACAATGAAATCACTTCCCATTGCAATATTTTAAAAGAAAAAAAAACATACAATCTATTTACTCAACAATCTTTATAATTAAAACGCTAACACCATTATCAATATTGTAAAAGGGAGTGAATGATCAAACTAGCAACTGAATATATTTATAAATGTAATAATTTATTTAATAAACTTACTTTCGCGTTCGTTTAAAGCAATCGCATATGAAATCTAGCCGCATACCATTAAGCTCGCGTATCGGATTCAGGGATCCTGATCTACGGCGCAGATCAGCACACGTCACGTCTAAATGACACTACGACGATGATCTCATCGAGTTTTTGCACGACTATCTTATATACGGTCATAGCAACGCATTCCTTTTAAAACACCCAAAAGAAATCTTACTGTATTGTTACACATATAAGGTTAGATTTAGTAAAGCAATTTCCTTTTCAAATGCTTGCGTTAGCGTATTTAATTTTCATCGCGTGAGAATTTTGCGCCATCTGCCGGACGTTTTTGCGGTGTTTTATTGGATTTGTTTATTTTTGTTTGGACTCGAGCCGATTGAAGTGAGCTTAGAAAGTTCGGCGCGACGTCTTCGTCTTTTATCGTGTGTTAATATTTTTTTATGGTAAATGATATTGAAAACTCAATGCACTCGATTCGATAAAGAAGAGAAAAAATCATAAACTCATTAGCTCTGAAATATACTTAAGAAAGCTTAAAGATAAGAGACGTTCGTGGGGCGGAGTAGAACAAAAGACAATTTATAATATATTTTAAGACATATTAGCTTAGAAGATAATACTAATATGTCTTAAGGTCAACCTGCGTCAACAAATTACTGTTTTAATTAATGTGTATTTAGTACCTACTACCTACTAATGAGATAATTACTAAAAAATAATCTTTTACTCGATGTTACAAATATTTTCAGTATAATGTCAATAACAAAAAATCAAATTTAAAATTTCGATTAGTATTTTATTATTTGTTTTGTTCTTGGTGTGGGTGTTTCGTCATACATACATAAATACTGCCGCTTAACTTGCGTAGTTGCAGTAGCGTTTAATGGTACATTACAGTAGCTTATTATAACCCGACCGCGTTTATTTGATATATTATCACTGTCATCTCTGCTGAAACTAGCGACCAATGCGTATTAACTGGGTAAACATCATTCTTTTACGTTGTGTGGCACAAGTTAGGAGGGAGAGCTGCAATTTTATGATAAAGTACTGAATCTCGCGTACACTCTAAGAAGCACTACAATAAGGTAATAGCATAATTGTTAATAGCAATAAAGCAGTTTAGGCAAAACGCAAACGGAGAAATATATTTTTTTATTGTAATGTTTTTAAATTTTGCTATATTAGTTCAAGTTTGATTGGTGTAATTCTAAGTTCTAGCAATTTACAGCTTACATAATTTAATTGTGTAATTCCAAAATAAACATTAATTTAGGTCTATTCAAATAACAAGCAAAGAATCTTAAACAATATCTTTTTGCAAGTATTTTTAGGAACTGACTGATAGAATATTTTTTGTTGATAATTGAACGTATGATTTAAATTTATAATCAATCTTGTTTTAATATCTGTTATTTATAAAATATAACATTAAGTAGGTTTCCGTCTCAGTTATACTCTGTGTGACTGGACTGACAATAGACCGGTCAGAATTATTCAAGTCGTTTGAATCAATCTGATTGGTTAGAATTTACCGCACTTAGAAATTTATCCTTCTATCTAGTTTTAGTTGTGTATGTGAATAATTCTTTTTAATAAGGAAATTTTAATTTATAATTATCATTTTATGTTTAAAATAAACTTTATTAGAAACCAAACAAATATAACTGAAAATAAGATTTAATTTTTCAAAAAGCTCGTTACTTAAACCAAAATCGATAAGACCAGTTCTCTATTATTCTATTAAAATATGAAGTCAGTTTACAGTATCTGGTACTTAATCATAGGTAGCGGTCGATTTGAAATTCCTACTTGCCGCATGACACAAACAGACAGACAGAACCAAACCACCGTTCTTAGTTGATGTTTGTATTGATAACATTTAATGCAGCGGCACGTCTCATAGTACTGGTAACTATCAAGTTTTATCAGTAAACATTGTTTGAATGTTTATGGAACATCGCATGAAAGAATTAATATACTTGTAGTTCATGGTATCATATATCACAATCACTTAATCTTCATCAAGCTGGTGCACTCTAAGGTTGCACCCAAATCTGAAACAATAAAAGTACCACATTACCCAGACCTGAGAAAATAATTAGTCGGGATATTTTAAATAATATAAATTGATTAGCTCAAAACAATTAACTTTTGTTATGGAAATACTTATTTTAAGCAGACGTAGTTACAAAGCTCATTTACTATTGTCAGAGATAACATACTGATTTAATAGTATTGCTTAATCTATTCAGTGGTTGTATTTAAGTTAAACTCGCTATCATAACTTCACAACTGAGGTTGCACGTCTGGGTTCTACTATTGAAAGGAAACATAATATTCCTTCCATTTTCATCGTTCATATTTCAAATTTATTATCAGCACAGCGATTCCATAAAAATCCGAACACATATTCGAATTCACTTCGAAAACGAATCCGCGAAAACTTATATTAGTGTACAAATTCTATAGATACCATTTTTTATATAAAATATATATATATATATCACTTGATTCGTAGCTCACATCACTTATGCCACAAAACGTTAATACCAATTCCAGGTCCCCTCGTCTGACAAAATGCCATTTCGTGGCATCGTTATTTTATGCGGACGTCTGTCACGGAGCTGAACTGAATTGTACCACTAAGATAGGAATATCATTTTTCTAAGAAAGCTATTATTTATTTTAAAAATATGATATGTAGTTTAACATATAAATTAACTTTATTGCTGACAATATAAGTAACAAGAACAGCTTATCTTTGTTAAATATACTTTATCCATATTTAATAATCTCAACAACCATTTTAAAAGTTACTCGAAATATAAAACGTCGATTTATCATCTGAAAGGTTTTATTTAAGGTGGTCGTAGTCGCGTTCCTCTCTTTGGTCATCAATGAACTGAATAATATAATAATTTTCCTACGGGATTTCCTTTTCGTACTCTCGTCGTCCACGAACGAAAATTTGGAAAATTTAACTGTCAGGTCCTACTTCTGATAAATTATCGGAAAATGGGTTTATTTCATGTCTTATTAGATTTCGAAAATAGACAAAATTTTGGTTTTCAGAGAAAAGGCCTCGAGTTTCCTTTAATAAATGCGACATATTGGCGATCTGCTTCAGTAAGTTATCAACAAAAAATATTATCAATTTTCAATTAATGTTGTACAAATCAATAACCTCCAAATAACATGTAATTAAACTTATAAAACTAAAGTTTTGTTACAGTCAAAATGTGTATTTATAAATTTTTCAAGATAAAAATACGTCATATTTCCTTTTATTCTCGTAATAAAATCTTTTTAGATAGAAAATTGACAAAAGTGGGCCATTTTATGGCTGATGTCTCTACAAAGAACCTTTACAATAGTTATATTAATCAACTAGTCACTAGCGAAAATTATATCCACACTCAACTACCTGTGATTTTCTTGAGTGAAAGAATTGTTATGAGCGGATCAAACAATACAAACAAACAAAGTTAGTAACATAACCTCTATATAATATTATTATTGATAATAGTTTTCTTTAGATATAATGATATTTCCTCTTTTCAAATTACAATTTTCGCTGTTATACTCAATCAATTTACTATATGTGATTTGAAACCATGGTGTAAGCCCCGAATGAACATCGTTAAAGTGAAGAATGGTCTCTTCTCAAAGCTGCGCCGATTGTGGTGTGAACTGTGCCGCGGTTGCGTTGCGTATGCGCAATTGTATCGACGTTTAATGTATGCTAAGGAGAAAATTGATCATCATAAAATATTATATGAGAACTAAACTTTTGAAACGCTAGAATAAAAAAAACATACTATTTCTTTAAACCATATTAATATCACAGAAGATAGAAGAAATAAAAAAAATAACTCTGTATTTTTATATCTGTTTCGTTTTCACACCTCGACCCAACTTCAACCACTAAATCATATTTCACCAAATTTGATACACAGATAAAGTTTTTATGAGAAAATAAAAATTCCACGTGCATAAAGCCGCGGAAGGAGGGTTAGTGACCTTTTATTACTTTTTGAAGTAAGTTTTATTTAATTAAACCTCTATGCTGTGAGAGTGCTGTGCTCGACGTCGAGGTCTATGCTAATTTTTTTTTTAAGAATACCATTGCTTGCGTGATGATATAGGATATAGTATTTTTTATTTTTTATAGAGACAATTTATCATTTCGCATTTGAACTGTTACAAAATTCTTAGAAATAATAAATGAACCATCGCTAGGAACATATCTGATCTCCCGTCAGATTCGCATCGAGCCAAAGTTCTTACAATTTAAATTTAGAAGCAATATAAGCCCTTTGTACAAAGCCTCAAGCTATATTAAACTAAGCTAGCAATGCGAACAAAGACCTAGATAGAAACTGGAGTAACAACATGTTAGGTTTATATTTCAATCCCGGGGTCTGTGTTTACCGATCTAACGCTCACTTAGGTAGCTGGGATTGGACGGAGCTATAATTTTTAAATGTAACCATGCCAGTATGGTTTAATAAATACGGATGACGACAAACTTTTTTTTTATTGTCCGTCAGGTAGGTTGTTCAAAAATGTTAGACATGTATTTTTTAATTTTTAGGTAATCATTAAATTTCAGCGTTATAAGAGTTAAAACGTCACATGACGTCAGTGACGTAGCAAGCTCCACTCTTCAACTTTAATGCCTATTATATAGGCCATTTTTTGTTAAAATAAAAAAAAATCGTATCTAATATTTTTCTATTATCTGACTGATGGACTAAATAGTTTTTTTTAACCCAGTACTCATCCTTATAATGGGATCTTAAAGTATAGATTTATATTCTAAGAATTGTATTGAGGATAGGAAATATTAGACATGAAACTATAGTATATAGAGTGTGTCAGAACCGGATATATGATTATTTAAGAAACTTAGTAAGGTACTCATAGTTTGTTTTCTACATTTACCGAACCGGAAAGCAAACAAAGCAACAAGAGTTTACACACCCGCGGAGGTAGTAGCTGAAAAAAAATATCCACATAAAATCGATAATATCCGATTCAAAATTAGTTTATTTGATTAGAGATTTTTTGACTTCAATCTTATAAATGTTAATTTTGTGTTAGCCAGAAATTGTTTCGCAACAGCGCCCTCTAGAGAGCATAAATTAAGAAACTAAAAAAATAGGCGGCTAGCCCTTCAATTAAAGGGCTAGCCGACCAATTGGTTGGCTGATTATATTATTTGGCTGCGACTATAGTTCAATAAGTTCAATAACTAAATCGCACTCTAAAAAGTTTTTTCTTTACTTTTTCAATAATAATTGTATTGTTTCAGATACTATCTAAGAATACCTACCTACATAAAATCGAGAAATCCACATGAAAATTAAAGTGAGTTGCATGTTTTTTATTATTATAAATAATTATAGCATATCAAAGATTTAAAACCTAATTGATCCAAGTATCAATTTCTTTGATAACAAATTATATTTATCTCTGGAAAGAGCTAAATTCGCTAATTTCAAATATGTGTCAAGATTGCAAAGATTTAAAGAAATCAAGACCACTACTGGGAAGTATTCGAAATATTAAATTCAGTAATTTAATTCATCATTATCAACACATAGTATAAAACAAAGTCGCTTTCTCTGTCCCTATATCCCTATGTATGCTTAAATCTTTAAAGCTACGCAACAGATTTTGATGCGGTTTGTTTTCTAAGATAGGATGATTAAAAAGGAAGGTTTTTATGAATAAGACCACGCTGGTGAAGCCACTGGCGAAAAGCTGGTAAGGTAAATATAGTAAGGAATTTTGTATTTAGTTTGAGAACGATTTTTCCTAAAAAGTGTGTCATTGTACGTTTAGAAAATTATCGCGTTAAAAAAATACAATGTGAGGTTACATTAACCTACTGTATTCAACTTTGTAAAATTCTCAACTTTTCGATTTTTTTCTCATAATCGTAACTGTGTGAGTCACTTTGTAGTCGTTAGTTGCAATACTTTTACAATAATCGTAATGGTTTGCGAGTTATTAATCAAAAACAATTTAACGCACAATAAGTCTGTCCCTATCTATCTCATTATCATAAAAAGATAGATAGTTTTAAGTTCCGTTACGTAAATCAAATGCCTTCCGTGTGCAACTGAACTGTCACAATCAAATATGCGAGTTACAAACTCTACACGTTATCAGCCCACCGTGTCTATTAGATTCGTATATTCTCTCTTCAAGCTCCTAGACTGTACCAATAAACAATCAAAGGCCTGAATAAACTATTGAGTATATAGAGACAATTACAGCTTTATCCCATAGCCATAAAGATGCTATTCCTTTACAGATAGCTTTAGAATGTATGTTACAATCATGCGGTAGGTCCAATAACATGATTATAATCATGTCGTTTGATTAAATGGGAAACGTGAGAATCTGTTCTAGATTATTCAAAGAAATAACCCCCCCGATCGATAATCCTGGCCATTGGGAATGTTCATTATAATTCATAAGATGTACAGATTATAAAATAATGATGAAACGAATTTGAAAACGGAACGATATATGAGGCAGTTTATTGTTTGTTTTTTCTTTTCATTACAAAACTTTTTCATGTAGGTTTAGTTTGGAGTTCTTATTTTAAAAACAAAATAAACTATGCTCATTTTGAAAAGAAATGACGACTCATTACGCTTTATTCGAAATAAATGAGAATGAAAGTGAAAGAAATAAAAGGCCGGCACGCATAATTAATATGTTGAGTGACGTTTCAATAAAAGTAATAAAGGTAATATTATTAACTACCGCGACTACGTCTGAGTGTTTGAGATCATTATTTGTTAATTAAAAATTAATATATAAAGTTTTTGTAGTAGCTTTTAAACTTTTTCATTTATAATAGCTTAAAGGAACAAAGGTATAATGTCTTATTTGTATGTATACAATTAAAGTGTCAATAAGTCGAGAACACAAATACAATCTAATACTCTTCTGAATGTTCAATAATAATAATAATAATAATAATCATTTTATTTGCTTGAAAACATGGTACATAAGGTTCTCATGGTATTATTAAAGTTCAACATGTTTTTGCTTTTATTAACAGCATGCAAATCTTCTTAAAATTAATTAAATGTCATAATTGTCAAAAATTTAATTATACGTTATAGAAATTATTTATAATGCGAGCACAATCTTACTTAAATATATACAATATTAATATTAAATTATACATATTATATTGATTGTATATCATTATCAAAAAAATATTCATTAATATTATAATAACATTTATCTACTAATAGTTTCGTCAATGCATTTTTAAATTTAATAATATTGTAATGTTTAATTTGTTCAGGAAGCTTGTTATACAATCTAGGAGCCATTTCAATGACACTTCTTTTCATGAGAGCTGTTTTACAAATACTTGTACAGATCTGAGGTTTCCGAGGACGAAGTGTGTATTGATTCTGTTGTTCCTTAATTTTGAATAGCTCTGCATTTTTCTTTACAAAATTCTAATACATACAAGCATGGTAAAGTTAATATATTCAAAGACCTAAAATATGGCTTGCAGCTCTCCGTTTTCTTCAATCCACAAATTGCTCTAATACATTGTTTTTGGGCCCTCAACAATACTTCTCTGTAAAATTGACGCCACGAAACCATGATACGCCGTTAGTACAGTTTTTTGGTCAGCTATTTTTGATAATTTGTACAATGCAAATGAAAACTTATATAATTTCTGGCATACCTCAGTGGAGTGCGATTCCCATGACATATTACTATCTATTAAAATACCTAGAAATTTAGCAACTTTAGTTTCATTAATCATTTTGTTATTATAACTAACAGATAAATTTGGAGTATACTTCCGCTGTGTAAATTGCATCAAATTGGTTTTATCTAGATTTATTTTTAATTTGTTTAACTCGAGCCATTTAATAATATTTCTGATAGCTGTGTTAATATGGTATTCATAACTTGCAATATTTTCACATTTTATAAATACGGTGCTATCGTCTGCATACAATATCATTGGAAATGTAGTAATGTTAACTATGTCATTAATGTATGCAATGAACAATAAAGGACCCAAAACACTTCCCTGCGGAACACCACATCTGACTGACCTAATAGGGGATCTGTAAGTTATTTCCTGCTTAGAATACATACAAATTTGTGCTATTTCAGTATATTGAAGTCTATCTTGCAAATATGATTTTATTAAGTTTAGCGCATTCCCTCGAATACCATAACGATCTAATTTTTCTAATAAAATGCTGTGATCAACAAGGTCAAACGCATTTTTCATGTCCATGTAAATAGCACATGAAGGTACTCGTTTATCTAGACATAGAATAGATCTTTTCACTAAATCATAGATAGCTGTATTTATAGTAGTATTTTTACGAAACCCTTTTTGCTCATTTGCTAGTATATTATGTTTTTCAAGGAACTCATAAAGTTGACTATGAAAAATTTTTTCAAAGATTTTTGAAAAGACTGATAACAAAGCTACTGGCCGATAGTTATTTGCAATTTCTTTATCACCCTTTTTAAAAAGTGGTTTTATGACTGTTATTTTTAAGTTGTTGGGGAATATGCCTGCTGTAAGACATAAATTTATGATATGGCTCAATGGTTGTGCGATTAAATGACCAACATACTTTACTACTTTTGTGGAAATATCGTCAAACCCAACACTATTTGTATTTTTCAAAGATAATATTATTTCTAAAACCGTATCAGCTGTCGTAGGACCTAGAAATACAGATTTTAAATTAGTATTTATGTGAGTAAGTTTGTGTATATTTAAATTATTACTGTCATCATTATTTTCATTAACATTTTCAATTTGAGTAAAATTAGAGTCATTAGTTTTAGTTGTATCTACGAAATAGTCATTAAATGCTTTTGCAATGTCAATAGGTCTAGTTAGGCATTCATTATGTAGTCGTAATTTTAATACGGGTTCTTTAGGCATAACATTCTTAGAATTTTTAATTATTTTCCAGGTAGCTCTTGTTTTGTTTTTTGAGTTTTTTATAAAGTGGTTATTTTTTACGCGCTGTGTTTGTTTAATTATATTTTTTAACCTTCTACTATATAATGTATAAGCAATCTTATTATCGTTATTTTTGCTCAACCTAGAACGCCAAAGTAACTGTCTTTTTTTTCTACAGCAAACCCTAAGCCCTTTTGACATCCACTTTCGTGTGGAGTTTATTGTCATTTTTATAATTTTGTAAGGAAAACATAGATCATACAAGCATTTAAATATATCAAAAAATTTGTCATACGTTATGTTCGGGTCTGTGGAAGATAATATGTCATGAAAGGTTAAACTAGCAATATAACTCCTAAATTTGTCAAGATTTTCTCTACTTAAGTCTCTTCGTTTAATACTCCATGAATTAATTGTACAAGTCTTTTTCACAGGGCATTTAAGAAGCTGTGCTGTATGGTCAGAGAGACTTAGCTCGATGACTTCGCCTCTAGCTCCTCTAACATTGTGAGCAAAGTTGTCCAGGCATGTTCCACTTTTTTTTCTTGTTGGCTCTTTGATTGCAAGTTTTAAATTGTAACATAACAATCGATTCTGAAATTCTCGGGTTGTAGAAGATTTTTTCAATATATTTATATTAAAATCACCACATATGACAATTTTCTTCCCATTTTTATTTACAATCGCATTTAAACTAGTCTCGAGAGTGTCATAAAATATATTTAAACTGGATTTCTTTGTATTTGGTACTCTGTATATACAAATGACAATGAGATTATGATCACATATTTCTACAGCACAAATCTCTACCACAGATTGAATTGAGCATCTCTTAATATTATCAATTACTTTATATTTCAGACCAGATTTTACTAAAATACAAGAGCCACCTCGCCTTTTGTCTCTTGAAAAACTTGCTGCTAGTGTGAAATTTGGTATAGTTAAGAACTCCTCTAAAGCAGTAACCATATTATGCTCTGTTACACATAAAATATCCACAAACTTTTGTTGTCTTTTAAGATCTTCCAAATGTAATGCCAGTTCGTCACTTTTGCTATGTAATCCTGCTATATTCTGATGCAATATATTCAAATAATTATAAAAGAAAAAACTGAGCTTTTTGTGAGTTCTCGCATCGATGGTCAAACGTATAATCAATCTTATTTTCTGCGTTTTCTGCTTGCTTTGACAAAATTACTTTTGCAATATTTTGAAGAACATTCTGAACGCCATAACGATTTAACTTTCCAGTAAACTGTGAAAACATATCAAATGTCAAATCATAATTGGAGTCTATTAGATAACAATATTTGTTTCTGTTTACATCTTTATAAATTAAGTTGTTGAAGATTTCCACTCTATAATTATAGAGTGGTTTGCCACATATATATGTTGGTACAGTCAAAATGATGTTGGTATTTTTTATTTGCTGCAAGATTTTTTTTATTGTAGATACAAGTAGTTTGTAATCTTGCGAAATTCTGAAGTCACTCTCCCCAATCATGACAACACAATAATCATTTTTTGTCATGTCTCTCAATTTTCTATCTATATCTCTAATGAGAATTTCTATTCCAACATTCGCAGTTATAAAACGGGTTACCTGAAATTCATCAAATACATTATTTATTTGTATATTTTTCAGTATGTTATATTTTCTGTCACTTGTGAGTATATATAATTTTCCTTTCTTGATACATTTATTTTCATTTCCATCATTCATGTCAGTATATATTATTTTTTTATTTTCATTTACTTCTAATTTTGTCTCTGATCTCACTGTATTTTTAAGTTCACTTTGTAGGTTTTCTATGACAACTTCTAGATTACATATCTCTTCGTGAGCCTTACTTAAATCTTGCTGTAATTTTCTTATTTTCGTTTCCAAAGTAGTCACTTGCTGAGTCTTTTTTGGATCCGAACTAGTACTGAGTAAACTAGAAGACATACTTTTATGGCGTTTTTTTGATTTTTGCGGAGTTTTACATAAGTTTTTCAAAAAGATCACTTCATGTGTAAGTTTCTCAATATTTCGCTTCAAGTCATTATTCTCAAGAATTGTATTTTCCAGTTCCATTTCACTGCTTTTCAACCTTATTTCAAGATCTTCTATTTTTATTTTTTGGTCATTTACAATGTCTAGATCGTTGACTATTTCCATGCTTCTCGATGAGTCTTCTAAAGATTGAAAACTATTATTAGCAGAGTCTACAAGTAGTTCCATAGATTGAGATTTCTTACATGGTTTGCTTGTCTTAAAATTATCTTGAATTTTATTACTTGAAGCAACTGGGGTTGTAGTTTCGATGTTTTTCAAACATGTGTTTAAATTTGTATGCTTTCGCATGGTAACATTTTTATTATAATCATCTCCAAATTGTTGATTACCGTTTTTGGCGAGGGGCTGGTTTTTTATTATACATTTATTACACTTCCATGATTTTTTATTCTCGTTTGTCCAAATCTTGAGACGTGCGAAACTCACATTTGCACAGTCTATATGATAGTTGTTATCACATAACGAACAAACGGTGAATTGCCGATTCTCTATTATCAACTTACATTTGAGACAAATTTTTTTTACTGGAGTTACACTTGTGCCATTTTATTGAATTAGTTTAAGAAGCACAGAATATCGTTAAAAACATTCACAAAAAACCTTTTGCTTCCCAGGATCGATCTCTGGGTCTTCTGGCGCCTTATGCGCAACTTTTTCTATTGAGCCAAACACTCTTGATTCGAAGCGGCAAATATTTGCATTACTATGCACGGTAATAGTAAGTTAGTGACGAAGAGTTTCTATATAAATATTTTCTTTTAAAGTTGACCCGCGCAACAAAACTTCACTGTACCTTCTTTTTGAAAATGATATATTTTTTTTTTGCTTATTTTAACATTATTTCAAATGTTAATCTCCATATAAAATCACTTTTTTATAAAATGATATGTACTACTTATGAACGGAACTTCACACAGCTCACTTTCACATTGTTGTTGAATTTTTAATTTTTGCGATAAATATTTGTTAATTTTATATATAAACACTTATTTCTATGTGAGATAACACTCGTGCTTGTTAATTATTATATTTAGCAGTAATTTTACTAATTTAAAACGATTTTTGACAACTATTACTGTATTCTAGATATAATTTATACGGAGCAATTGTTTACTTTACACCGCCATCTGACGGAGCTCTTTAATTCATTTAAATTTTAACAGAGAGAAAAGTTACTTATTAATCTTGCTTTAAAATCACGTTAGTTATAATAATAATAGCCAATGAAAATTCATTTTACTTTGTTATTTTTTTGTCTGCAAAGTTTTTTAAATTTGAACATTTAAAATATTGATACGTAGTAGTAGTAGTTTCATCCATGAGACAGGCGAAGGAACTAAGCCAAAATATTGAAACGCATTTATTAAGAACGGTCCGTCACGTAGCCATAGAGTAAGTAAAAGAATATCAACCGAGAGCCAGAATGACAATATGGATGAAAGAGGAGTTTAAAAAAATAACGCTCACTTTTCTCTCTCAAAGTTTTGTATATTGGTTCTCGTAAATATTGTGTAAGGTATTAATGTCTCTTGGGGGTAAGTAAGATTACTCAACTCGAGTGAACATTTGGGGTTCGATGTGAAGCAAAGTCAATATATTTTTTATCAAAGTCAAAAAAATATAATATATTATATATTATTTGTTTATTTACCTACAACCCATATCGTCAAGTCAGATTACGGGATTGATAAAGATAACATAAAGCCTTGTTATTATGGAGCAATCGTATCGCTTACAAAAAACTACATTAAAAGGTCAAAGTTAATCCGTTTAGTTTTTATTCTTATAGTTCAGTAGCGCCAAACAAAAAAGTTCAAAAATAGATTCTTATCGAGTATGATGTTTGTATTTCAAATGTCATTATAATTAGTAGTTTTGCAATCTTATCCATACAAACCATTCATTTATTTATTATTACAATCATTTACGATATTAAGTCATAGACAATCATTTCAGTTACGTGATCATTCTAAGACAATAAAGATTCCCGTCTCTATGACTCGAAAACTTTTTTCTTCTTTTGAATACGCGTATACAAACTCTTTGAATGCACCATCAATGTTTAATTAAAGTGTTTAGTTTATTGAAAGCGTTTAGTTTTCAATAGCAACCTGCACTATTATATTGGTTGCTCAATTATACTATTATATTGTATTGTCGATTATAATTACATTTTTATTAATGGCGTTAGATTAAATTGAGACATTAAACTAATTATATCATATTGTTATTTGTTTAAATATGTGTTATTTGTAACCGAAAAATCTGTGAATATTCATCGCATTAACATGCAATTTTTGCGCAACGTTACATTTTTATATGAGAGTATTTTATATAGTTTTTCTCCCAAAGTTCCCAAGGGAACATATCTATGCATGCCAGAGACTAGCTCATATTTATATACAAATTAGAAACAACCAGCCAATTCAATTATTCGTCAACCGCAATCGATAAGATCGGCAAAACTGTACTCGAATCCAGTATACCATTGCATTCAATGCGTTTGGTGCAACCGGAACGGTCATTTGCATATTATTTTACTAAAACAGACCCAGATAACAAACGAAATAGACCGCAATATAGATTTGTAATAGCGCTCCCACGCTAAGCTACCTCTAACGCAAATTACTATACCTTCTAATATTATAAAGAGGTAAAGTTTCTAACATTTTTGTAATTGTTTGTATGGGATAATCCTTTGAGGAGCTCGATGGCGCATTAGTTAGCGAGTTCGGCTTGCGATACGGTTTTAAGCAACTTTCGTAATGGCCGGCCATAAGATGGATAGCAAAAAAAATAATATCTCTAGTTCCTAAGTGCTTCGGAAAGCATGCTAAGCCGTTAGTCCCGGCTGCATATGCAGTCATGTGGGTCACATTAACTAAATAAGTTAACTTCATTGAACAAATAAAGCGTGCAAATGGCGGACTTTATCAAATTCTATCACCTATCCATAGGGAGGGCTTATACTCCAGCAGTGAGGACAATAATGGACTGGTGGTGATGGTTTCAATCATTAAAATTCCTTCACCTTCGGAAAGCATCATACGCATCGAAGCATCATACTTACGGCCGATTTCTGAATTGAGAAAAGCACAAAATCTCAACTAATTATTCTCAATAACTTAAGTTTTTTACGTTTCATATGACAAAAAGTCTTAGTTTTATCAAATTGCTATCAACTGATCATTGAAAAATATAAATCAGTAATGAAAACCTGTTTAATTGGCGTTTATAATGGCTTAAGCACAGTTTGAAACGTGCTCATATTCAAATTCTCAATTCAGAAACGGGGTGTTAGGCTATAATTTACGCGAACAAAGTCGCGGCAATACAGCGAATAACAAACAAATGTGAATAGACTGTAAGCTTAACATGCATAAAAACTGTCCAAGAGGGAAGTTTGCAAAAAAAAAAAAAACGTTAAAATTACTGTTCTATGTTCCTACTTCAAAAGATGATAGTGTTTTTATTTAATGGATCCTCAAATGTTGTGACATCGCTATGTTCACGCTACATTTGTATAGGATATTAAAATTGTAGCCAGTTATTTGATGTCCTATCAATTATGGCAAAGTAATGAAATTAATATAATTAATCAAAATAATAAAAGATTTAAATAACAACTATTCTCAATAAATTATAGTTAAGAGGAATACAAAAAAAAATAAGTATAATTATATAGAGATAACCAAATTGGGAAATATTTTTAGCATTTCAAATGTCACAGTTTTTTATTAAAACGCAACATATACCTCGCAAATAGTTTTATTACATTATCGCATTTGGTTATACAATAACGTATATAAAGCTCTTACAGCTTATAGCTGTTATCTCGGTCATTAATAAAAAGCAACCTAGTCGTTAGATTTCAATTAACATTTAGAATCGGTCGCAACATCGCGATCGTCATAATAGAAAATTTAGAACAGTCGTATTGCAGTCGTTTCGAGACCATTCTAGACTCTTTGATTTGATATCTTTTCTTGTATATTATTAGTTTTTCATGTGGCAACGCACCATTAAACATAACTGTGCGAATTTTATATCGGTTATACGACTGGTATGATCGACTTATGTATATTACATTGATACTTAAATGAATTGAACTTTTAATATCCTAATACTTATTATACTATTTACATCGAAATTCGTGAGAATGGCTGTCATTCTCACGAATTCCGATGTTAATAGTTAGTAGGTCAAATAAAAGTGAAATCTAAATAAAAGTAGGAAGATATTTTCACAATTACCTATACTTTTGAAAGTACTAAAAAAGGGAGAGGTTTCTCATTTTGAGTCAATGTTTTTTAGATAATATATTCACAGATATCTTTATCAGTGGTGGATCGACTCTAATGATTATTTCTTATTTGAAAAGGTATAGGTATGTTAGGTACCCTCGTCCCTTTGAAATTTTATCGCAATAAGAACAGTTTTGACTATACATAACAAAACTGAAAGATTACATCACCTTTCTATTTTGCCGACTTAATAATGTTTGGTGAAAAAATAAACTAAATCTGACTTCTGAATGCAGAGACATTTTTTGGAACTACAAATACGGTTATCAAACTTAAAAAAAAACAAGTCGAGTGGTTTAAAGCATGTTTGTTAAAAAAAAGTAGTTTAAAGAATTATTTTTCCACTTTCTTTTAAGTTGGTTTTTATAAATACAAAAACAAAGTAAGATTAAGCCCACAATACAAACAAATATCAATCACATTCCTTTATATACAACTAAGATTTATTTATTTCAAAACGAAAACAATAAATCACAATAAATAAAGTGTCATCCAAGGCAATGCTTGTTTTTCGTAGCCACAGGTGAAAATTAACTGTATTTTATAATAATCTGTCACAGTATGATGAAGTACCAGTCTACAGTGCTTCCAACTGGGAACTAATAGCTGTTTGTTAGCTGGTAATTTATATTGTAAATTATAAATATACTAAGACACAGTCGTAGTCAAACAAGTATTAAAACAAACGTCGAACTTAATCGATTGAATATTAAAATAAATATTCATTTACTTATTTATAAAATATACAACAATTTAATTAAAAATAATACAAAACAATTTATTATTGTACTATAACATACTATATATAATATCATGACAAGGACCCAAAACGTGGTTAAAGTAGAGCAAGATCCACACATAATCTATCAAATTTTTACTTAACTTGGCAAAGGCATTTTTATGCCATGCCATAATTACTTTGACATATCACTATAAAGGCGGCGTAAACAGATCGTATTAAAAATAAACCGGTGGTTTGGCAAAACAAAATTTTCGGGTTCCAAGTTTCGTAAAAAATATTGTAATATATAAAGGTTAGGGCGTGCATCTTATATTTTTCCTTCGCCGTTTCACATCTTGTCTGTCAATGTGCTTAATATCCCACAAGAAAAGAATAAGAAGAGCTTAAATAATTCCAAACAATTTAATCCCCATGCATGTGTCATGACTAGGAACATTGGTTATAAATGAGTAGGTGTAAAACTACTTTAAAATTATTTAAAGTAGTTTTAATTCAATGTGTAATATGGCTGAAAAAATAACGGTCGCTGTATAGCTGACTGAAGATTTCGTCTCTGCGCGTCGATCACAGAACGTCAGAAATGAAAAAGTATATAACATTTTACCCTGCACTTTAAACCTTATTACCGAATTAAGGTTGTAAACTCTATGCTGTGACATCTTTGTGGTTAATGTCGAGTTGGAGATGGTTTTAACTGCAGAATATCAGAAAAAGAGTTCCTGTTGTAAATTAAAAAAACGATGGTATGTTTTTCACGGGATTTTGTTGAAGCCTAGTCTCGACTGAATAAAAATTGATATGAATGTTTTATTATCCTACGTATTCATTATAGATACAGTATCGAACAATTTCTCGTTATTGTCTATCGTTGGTTAGTTTATAAATAACATGCATTATTACATACATAATTTATAAATAAATAACAATTACTAAAACCCACACACAAAGATCCTTTAAAATCTTATAAAACGCTTTCGTTTAATCTACGTCCATGCGTTATAATTAATAACATTCAATAATCACAATCCTTTCATTCATAATAAAGCGGTTAAACGCTTAATGATCTCCAGTTTCGCACATATTGTACAGAAAATCCTTGTGGCACAATGCATCATGAAGCGCTAATCGTGCTGCCCTAGAGAGTAACGTCCCAATTCCAAACAGCCACAGTTTATCATTCCACCGTTAGATATCTGCGATCCGCTCCGTTTGTAACAGGTGGCAGCCCTTGGTTCGGTGAATGACCTCCGATATTGCAGATCATAACTGTTGTTCATAAACAATTATTAAGGGATAATTATCATTATGTATGTAAGTTGTGTTGTCTGTTAGACATTAACTGTGAATTGTTAAATTAAAATTTCAGAAAGTTCAGTATGATATTTAAAATGTTACCTAAAATAAAACTTCAGCAGAAACCAGGAAAATGAAAGGCAATTATAGGATCCACGCAAATCGGACGAAAAAATCAAGAATCTCGCAAAAATATAACTCATACGAATTAACATGACACCTGAGGACCCATTCTATTTGTCCTCGAACGAAAATTCAGGAAATTTCTAGCCGTTCTTATAATTTTGTTAAATAATATCCATGAAGACTAGCTGTGCATCAGAGGCAATGTCAGGCTCAACTCTGTTTCATACAAATTATCGAAAAATGCGTTTTTTTAAGTCGTATTAGAAATCCAAAAATAGGCAAAATTTTGTGTTCCGAGAATTGGAATAGACCATCGGATGTCATGTTAATTCATACGAGTAGTATGCGTTAGTAAGCGACGGATGATCCGTCAAGTCTGAAAGGTCGATTGTCATATCATACTCATATAGATATTTTTCAGTTCTCATATTCCACGACCAACGAACCGTCACGCTTCTCCTGTCAGATATAAATCAGTGCATATAATAGTCGTTGAGTATAAAGTCAATATTGAGATCGATATTCAAATTCAGCTTGGCAAAAACAAGATAAAACTCAAATTGAGCGTTGATTATTAAGCATAATTGAGACATTTATCGAATTACAATAGTTAAACACGTTCACATTAAAAGTGGGATGTTTAAATCATTACGCCACAATGTTGTGATAGATAAAGCAGACATTATACCAATTTTTTTTGTGCTAAACTTCTATAAATGTGATGGTAATACGAGTATTTAATAATTTTATAAAATATCTCTTTCTGGTTCACCTCGCTCATTTCCCATACAATGTGTACTTATTGTTCTTCTTTTAAACGCGATTAATTTTTAACTTCATTTAAAATTTGATGAGAACACTTAATACAATATGTGTGCAATTACATTTTAAAAATCTTTGGTCTTTTGAAATCATCTCTAAAACACATAAATATTGTTGAACTCGCATATCAAATATTATTTGATTAGACATCAGCAAGTCGCAAAACATGCATTCTTTCCATGATTTACAAAACAAGACAGAAGATAACGTTTCCATTCAAATTTGCAATGTAGATTTTAAACAAATTAAGTCAAATTTTGGGACACAAACAATCATCAATAAATAATTTTATAAACATTTTAATTTTTACAACTCTGTACTGCACATATTTGTTAAGTGTAAGTTAGAGAAAATATCATTATTTTTTAGATTTATTTAAAATTTACGTTCTATATATACTTTAATATAAGTGTCTTTTTAATAAGGGAAACTGCAAAATAAAATCAGTTTTAACAGCGAGACTTGTGAATTTATAGATGAATTTGGTGAGATATGTTTTTTTATAATAAATAAACATATTGTATAAGATCACAATAAATCAAAATCACATAGATAGAACATTAACATCAATAATAGTAAATAATTCTTATCAAAAGTAGAATAAAGAACAATCTACTTAATAATTGTGTTACAAAAGAAAACTAAGTAACACCACAAACAATTACCTAAAATATAAAGTATTATAGTCTCTCCAGAGATTTTTTAGGTCGCCAGTAGGATCAAGTGAAGCTTAGATGGTATAAACTAGTGTGCTTATAGATAAACAAGCTTGGTAAGCAGATACAATGATAGCAGGTAACATAGTCACCAATTAAGCGGCCTCCGAGACTGTCAACTACTTAATGGTTCCTGCATGGCCACACAGGCGGTATTGTATTGCCATTACGAACCCTAATTGACCGATACCGTGGACAGCTGATCAATACCGACCTATGAATATACGACGATGAAAGCTGTTATTTACTTAAACATTCGTAAAGTATTTAGTAATAAATAGTAGATTAAAGGCTCTTATAAATCTGTAACACTACAGAAATAATATACCTAGTTTCATACAGTTACATCAGCAACTTTAGTACCTCTAGAATCTAGCGTCTTATCCTCAGATAATTGACTAAATATCACCTATTTAACAACAAACTGACTACGAAATTACGGAAATTAATCTAGCCTCAATAATACACGGGCTCTACCGTCAACTGAAAGCACGGAGTGCCCCAGGGTACAGTCTTGGTTCCCTTTACATTTCCTACTGTACATTTATTCAATTATCAATCATCAAGAAGATCTTTGTAGATATGTTTCTTGTATAATTATGTCTTGCTTTTATTAAATCTACGGGGTACTTGCACTGTAATGAAGGTGTATTTGTTTAGACGTTTTATGAAATGCCCCGTCGTAATCGCATTTCATAGTTTATTTTAAATTCTAGTAAAAAAAAAAAGAAAAGGCATACTACAGTATGCTGCATATTGAAATTTAAATACATTCAAATTTTGGAATTAACCTTGTACGCAATATAAAAGATCAAGTGTTTCTCTTGCGTGATGGAATGCTAATTAGTATGCATGAACTAAATAGTTACAACAAAGATCCATAATGCTCAGACAGTTTCAATAATTGAATCAAAAACACGCACATCGGTAACATCGGTCATTGATATCCCTAATTACAGGGAACTTTATTACTTTAATTCCATACTACGTCTCCATTTTCATTCTTCCTTCATTATATAATCCTTATCTACTTTAAAAGTATGGTTCTTGTCACGTCTGTCTGAACGCAATAGATTCAAAAACCGAAAGACTCATTTTCATTAAAATTCGACCCAATACCCGGTTCGATAAAGATTAAACCGAATAGTATTCTGTATTAGCTTTTTCGGT
This sequence comes from Diatraea saccharalis, assembly GCA_918026875.4. Lineage (NCBI taxonomy): Eukaryota > Metazoa > Arthropoda > Insecta > Lepidoptera > Crambidae > Diatraea > Diatraea saccharalis. Next base: position 13,954,479 of record OU893337.1, read on the forward strand.
GAGGCCAATGTTTGGCGCATCTCTAATTCGGTGCTGTTTCTGGTGACCAAGACTAGCGACAAAGGGACTACTAGGTATTAGTACAATTGGTATCAATCAATGTGTACATGTGTTAATATATTTTTTAATAACAAATAAATCTTGATATATAATTACTATGAGCTGAGAAGAAGACAGTTAATATATCCAAAATATATTTTATGCACTTATCAAAACACGATTACACTATTGCTCTATCCTCCATTGTTCACAAGAATGAGTGGCCAATTATGAAATGGTTTGAAATGGAATCAGACGACCAAAGAAAACGTATGTAGACTTTAATTCTGTTATATTAAAGCTAAAATTAAAAGAAAAATATATCTTTGGTTACAATTCGAAATAATAACTGAATGGTTAATGACTGAATTTAGTATGCAAAATGAACGATATCTATTCCACTTCATTGATTTAAATGTTACACATCAAACCAAAAATTAGAAATGAAAGCCACACGATAATAACTTAATTCCAAGGTTGTATGGAACAAAAACTAATGGCCTCACTATCTTTCGTTTGGATACAATCAAAGGTTAATAGATTTTATCTACTTAGATTCTCTTCAGTACTTTTAGAAGTGAGAGTTGATGGTGAATTTATAGTACACCCCACATCGAGAATCAATTTTATTATATATTGATATGTCATATGTCCGTTTTCGATGTCATCATCATCACCAGCCCTTTTATGTTCCCTGCTGCAAAGGCCAAGACCTTCCTGATGGGTGATTAAGGAGGATGGGCTATACCCCTATATGCTAGCCCAATGTCGATTGGAGAGTAGAAACGACTGCAAATGCCAACCAACCAACGACTTAACGTGCCTTCGAAACATATTGATATGACACATGTCCGTTCTCGATGTCATCATCATCACCAGCACTTTTATGTTCCCTACTGCAAAGGCAAAAAGCCTTCCTGATGGGTGATTAAGGAGGATGGGCAATACCCCTATACGCTAGGCCAATGTGGATTGGAGAGAAGAAACGACTGCAAATGCCAACCAACCAACGAACGACTTAACGTGCATTCGAAGCACGGAGTAACTCAATATAATATTTTTTTGTCACCCATCCTGTGACCGACCATTGCGAAAGTTGCTTAACAACAAAGATAGCAGGCCATGTCGATTATCCACTTCACCACCATACTCATATCCATAGCTTGTATCATACAAATCTTACTCTAATAACTTTTTAGTAAGGGATAAACGGAGGAGGTATATCATTTCATTAGATCGGCAACATCAGATCGGTTGGTAGACGCGTTTCCTGGTAGTAATCATAAGGTGCGCGTGGCGCAAATTGTGAAATTAACGAGAACTGTGTAACAGCCTCATGATCTACGTTTGGCGTTCAACTGTTACGACCATTAAGGTTGTCACCAGTCGATAAAAATATAAAATATTTTTTTATTAACGTATTTGTCTATTGTTTTTCATGCTGCAATTCATTGAATGTGAAGTCATCTTATTCCGCACAAACAAACAAACTTTCCGTTTTTTAAGGCAGCAAGTGATAATGCGTACCGAATCATTCTTTAATCGCAAATTAAAATAAATACATGTAAACTCTCACAAATATTTTAATTTAGTTAATATAGTGCACACCTCCAGCCGCTGTAAAGATATATAAGTTCACATAATATGACAAATATTATTAAATATATATTGCACACCTCCAGCCGCTGTAAAGATATATTTAAGTTCACATAATATTTGTCATATTATGTGAACTTATATATTTTTCAACGGCTATAATTTTACTGAAATTCACACTTTGATTCAACCAGATACCTATATTTATACGCTCTTTTTATCTAACATTAGTTATTTTGCCTCGCCTTTACCCGCTTAAATAATAGCGTGTATCACCAGCGTATTACATTGCAAGAGAGTGCTTCTCGTAAGTAAATAATTTTCATGATCGGATCAATATCTGCGAAGCAACAAACAAAAATAAAAATTTAACACCTTCATAACATTAGAGCATGTAGACACAGCCCTACACAGGTGTTACGATTCTTATCTGCCTCTACCGATTTAAGTAAAGATCTTCTGAGCTTACTGAACCATACTATGTTGTACTTATGTGTAAGCACTTACTTAATAAGTACTTACGGTACAGCTTCAAATTTCATGATGCATTATAGTTAGACCAGTATGAGATAGTGGTTCCTAACATTGAAATAATTCAGCTATTCCGCTGAAGTAACATATAACTTAATAATTAAGATCAAATTAAACAAAAGAATAATAAACCTACATAGGCTGTAACTTACGAGGGAGAATCTGACTTCATTCCTCATTTAATATTAAAATAACCATATCCAACGCTTCTTTCAAAGATGCCTTTTAATTAACGGGGCCTTTTAATTATTACGCAATCACTCTTTTCCACCTTCTGAATGACAAACTGCTTAATAGCTGTCTTATCAAAATCTTAAAAGAAACAATGAAACAAATATTTTAATTTAAAAAAATATGAAGAACTACATTTAATCCTTGACAAAAAATATAGACGTAGCGTTTTGTAATTGACATTTCAATTATAGAGCTGTCAGTATGAATGCATTTAGATCAATTACAAAAAGTTTTTATTTCGATTGACAGCAGATTAATCATATTACCACGAATTAAGACACTGCCTCGGATCCGAGTGCTATCATGCATTTCATTAATTACTTTTTGGTAAAAACAATCGTAATTTTGTTTTATTAATTCATATAACAAGTTTTACAAATAGGAAATGGGTAAAAAAATCTTTAAGTACAGTCAAATAATACAAAACTATTAAATAAGAATTTTTTACTTTAATTTCACACGAAATGGCTAAGAAAATTTACTTAGTGACTTCATACGACATTTCAACTCAGCGTATTGCCTTAATTTATGATTACGAAAAAAAGTCTAAATATGTGTTTAACTACCTGATGGACAAAGAAATAAAAATAACTTATCATCCCTATTGTATCCGATGCACAACCCTACCTATTAGGCCCGCGACATGCGTTTCGAGTATAGATCATAGACGTAGATGCTGATTGTTGCGCTTTTATAGATTCGAACGCGAATAAAACGCGATACAAACGCGTGTGTAAAGCGCGTAACCCGCATAACCCGTTTGATGCGCGTACAAAGGGCCAGATGAGGGGCGCGTGCTCACCACCCGCCGCATATTTTTGGGTAATCAAAACATATCAATTTAATATTAGATATTTAAATACCTAATACAAACAAAGTGCTAATCAAAATTGAGTTATTATTTGAATAGGAAGGGAGGAGTTTTAATTACATTTACAATCTAATCGATCACCACATATTTGAAAGTAAGTCAGTGGCCAATACAATTTTGTTATTCAGTATCTTTTTTTATGATTGGGTACCATTAAAGCGAGGCCATAAATTTGGGTACCATTAAATCTCTAAAGGTGGCTGGCGCTATAAGCTCTTACAACTCCTGAAGATGCTCCGTGGAGAGGCGAAACACGTGTATAGTGGTGATTTTGAGAGATTTGTTGCTGTTTGTACATGAGAATTTGCGTGCGTAAGTTGCTATATCATAATTTCACGTTTTTAACAATAAAGCTTTAAACGAGTCAGACTCGAGACGACACTGAGCAATTATAGGATAAAAGAATCTTAACAAGCAAATAAAAATTTGCGATTCAGATCCCACTTACTAATTTATAATAGGTACTCATTCAGATACCAAGCATTTGAAATCCACTAGACACATTCAGAATTTCAAACCTATAGAAAAGATACGACACCTTCAAATCAATAGGCCAATTAATATCTAGCCACTACATCGCTGAAGTCCTAATATATCTTATCCGACTGGATAACAAAACTTATTTAACAGACGCCTTTACCATGGAATTGGTAGAGCAACGTTCCTATATGATCTTGATTCATAACACGAAAAAGGTGTTAATATAATCTGTCTGATGACTTTCTGATTGGTTCTCAAAGTCCCAAGCCACAGGCCAATACTGAGAGTAACGTTGTTATTAAAACTATCTTCAACATACATTACCGAGTAGATTAGATTTATTATTGGATAGTAATATGCAGACGCCGCTATGACTGGGATACATTATGTTTTTAATGTATGAGAGAGTATTGTTACCAAAAGATTGTGTAATTAAAGATTTGTTCCTTTGTGATGTTATTAGTTTTTTGTCAAAGGTTACTGTTGTAATGGGATGTTGATGGGTCGAATGTCTTTATTCTTTGTAGGAACGATATTTTTTTTAATTTGGTAATAGTGGAGCAAGCATGTGTAACATGAAATTCAAATCGGTAACTGATTTAAATGAAGTTAAAAAGAAGGTTTGAATTTTTATGTCGTAATATTTAAGAAGTATTAAAATTATTGCAGTATTAGTGTGTTAAATAATTGGAATCGTATTATGTATATTTATAATATGAACAATTTATAAGGGAAAATGATATACTAATAAATAAAAATATTCTGAAAGAATAAATTTCAGAAAATATATTGATTTAATATGTCCAAGAATACCATTTCGTTCATATTTATTCACATTATTGTTGTCTAATTCGATAAAATTACATATTAAAATAGTAAAGTATTATTGTTTTTATATAAATACATTATATAATTTAATTTTATCTATCTAATACTAATAATCGTATTACACAATACAATATACTAAACTTTTTACGATAAACATCCGAATAGGATTTATTTTTTCTTTTGAGATATAAAACCTTAAAGCGTCTTTATGTTTCCATTGACAGCACATTTCAAAGTGATTAATTACACCACCAAGGATTAAGCCACTTGTTCCAATCGAAGTGCTAACAAGCATTTCATAAATTACTAACTAGATAATAAGTATTGGTACAGTGACATTAACGATAGTGATCGTGATGATAACGTGATCATTAATTGTAATGTTAGCCAACTTAGTATCAGAGCTATGAGTAGGGTTGCCAGGTCGCCAAACCCAACAGCCGGATAGACCAGCCAGTATGGTCCGACATTTGGATAGAAAAGCTGGCCTCCCTTTATTGAGGATTTGTGTCTTAGTACGCTAAAAAAATTGTATGTAAAATCAATCATTTTTTATTATTATGATAAAATCTGTCGCATCACCTGTGCTCAGCCACGCTCAGCGCTCACTCATTTGCCAAATGTAAACAGCCTAACAAGCCGGACACCATTTATTTTGGCCGGACACGCAATCTAAAAGTCTACCTATGTCCCGCTTTATCCGGAGGCCTGGCAACTCTATGCGCTTAGACAATATTCGCATTGTTGCAACGCTTCGAAAATCGATCACTTGATAGCTTGAGTCATACCCGATGTTGTAACAAACTTTTGATAGTTCTATTTACTGTTTAGGTTACTTTAAAAATAGATTCTGCTCGCAATTTCTTTACTAGATCTAGGATCTATAGTGGTATGATGCAATCATAATGCTATTTTGATAACTTCTATGAGATATTAAGGGAAAATTATATGTAAATACTAGCAGTTTTCCCGTGACTTTGCCCGCGTAAATTATAGCGTGTGTCAAGCTTATGTTAACGCTTCCCGAAGATGAGGATTTTTTAAAGCGGGCTAGCAGTTTCTATGTGTTGAATTAAAAATGTTATTCTTAAGTGGCTAGTCTATTCATCAAACTGATTACAGTATAAAGGAGTATTGTATAGGATTGCGAGCACGCATTACACCACGTTAGATTACCACCAATAGAGACGCTAAGTAGATTATTGACGTTGCAATCCTTAGATTAATAGATACGATGTAATTCGCTGACGGCCTTTCTTAAAAAAATCAATTCTACTGAAAGTGAATTTGGACTTATGGCTGAGACTGCACTGCGCAGTGCGCTTGAGCCTCAGAACAATAATTTGCTAAATTTCAGACTTGCGTTTAATTACAGTGAGGTCTGAGCCTTAAAAGAAATAATGTTTTGACTTTAATGGCACAGGTTTGACAATAAACTAAACGTGTCTAAACAGTTAAATGTGTTAACAAGTTTAAGTTTGTTTTGTTTACTTTTTATACAGGTTAACATTTTTAGAAGCAAATTACCTTTATGAGTGTCAATCCCGTTTGGATAATGGTTACTGTATACCCATTATCCGAACGGGAACCATGGCTAAAATTTAAGAGGAGGGGTAAAGTCAAAGGCTGTCCCGGTCTGTCATGTTGTGCCTGGCATAGATATAGATAGAAGGGATAGAGAATGAGGAATTCATAATCATCACCAACCCGTTAATGGGTCTTCCCTAAGGATCAAATCGAAAAACGAGAATGGGTCATGACCCACAACGCACGCCCAGTGCGGATTAGTGGGTATTAACGATTACCGATGCATGAAGAAGCTGGTATAAATTTTTGGTCACCCATCCTATGACCGGCCTAAAGTTGCTTACTTTCAGACCGTACTTACTTACTTTTGACAAATGCACCATAGTGCTCTTCATCAGACCCGGATCTATGTTTTTTTAAAACAGTCCAGAAACTACATATAGCTTCCCCCTCCCCCCTTTTATGTTTTCATATTTTTGCCGTGTATGATATTTTTCTTCTATTTTATTTAAGGATTTTGTAGTATGTTCGTCCCAACGTAGCCATTTGTATCTGGCTTTGATTTTATTACAAGTTTATGCATACTATATGATAAAAGAGTTTCCCCAACCTAATACATTCCAAGAGCTAAATCCCTCCTATTATGGAGTATCCTTTTCTACATCGACCGTACTGGAAATCGAACCCAGGTCCTCAAAGATGGCGACACCTTGATACTGGCGAGCGAATCACTTTTATATTTTGTTTTTATAGATTTTAAATGATATTTTCCGGCACATTGAAAAGTTTTAAACACAGTCAAGGACATATAGTAAATATAGTTATCTGCCTATCACGCAATCTTAGATTACAATACCACGACTAACCATTTATGATCGAACGGTAGGCCTAAATAGTTATTTTTTTCTATTACAAATTGTTACGATACGATCTATAAAATACTACAAATTATAACCGAAACATTACCGACAAACCACGGGGCTGTCCGCATTCGATACAATCGAGTACTCGATACTTGCGTCATTATAATCGATTCCGACCATCGACATGCTATTGTTACTATTATTTTACCCACCTGCAAGTATAATTTGTGTTGATATTTTTTAAATTTGAACTTTATTTTTAACTTGATAGAGTTTTGACCGTATGAAAAAAGTTACATTATTCTTGCAAGGTGTCTTGAACGAGGAATTTGTTTTTCATGTTTTAGCAGTCTATTGAATTCCAAAGCTCAACAGCTACCTACTTAGTAATGTGTTACTAATAACAATAGAAATCTTCATTTAAATTTGTTTGGCTTAAAGAAAAATCTTAGTAAGGCAACAATAAGATATATATTATAAAGAATTTAATAAATCTGTTGATTCATTAATTACTTAAGAAAGAAACAAATTTAATATACAATTAACTCTCATGGGCTGACTAATCTGGAAACTTTAATCCAGAAATAAGTGGTAGTTATATGAGTGTCTAGCCTCAATGTAGGCATGCTTTACGTATAATGTTTTTCAAAATTGCTCGAGAATAATATTCTGAATTAAATTGAAAATGATTAAATCTAAAAAGTCCAGTTAAATATGTTAAAACCCAAAAAAATACTTCTTGATAAATTTAAGTCTGAAAGTAAATAATATCCAAGCTAACGAACACTGTCTTAACTACTTTATCTCAATAAAATTTCACAGATCAATTTGCAAAGAAATAGCTACTTAAACTACCAAAAAGGTTGCAACAATATTCTATTAAGAAGTCATGGTTTCCATGGTATCTACAGGTACATATTCTTGCAACAATAACCACTTTCATTGATTTTATCACGGAACTGATTCCAGTTATTACAAAAGCTAAAGTTCTCATTATTGTTTATTATCGAGCGAACCCTGATGTGTCAGTCAAGTTTTTGCCAGATTCGATCGGTTATGACCTCAATCGATTAATTAATAACTACATGGAATCTACAGATAGATCATTCCAATTTACTTCTATAAAGTAAAAGTAAATGTATATGAAAAATCTCCCAAATTCTTTCTCTTGATTTACTTTTTACTTTCTTATATCACAACAAACAAACTCATTTGAAACGTGCAGGTCAGAAATGATTGGCACGAAATTATTTTTAGTGAAGGTCGAACAAAAAAGGTCAAATAATAAATCCTATAAAATAATCAACCTTTTCTTTGTTACAGATCCACGTACCTAGCTGACCTACAAAAGGAAATAACCGCGCCAGATACGAACGAAAATCAAGATCCAATCATTCGGAACTAGAACGAACGATGACTGATTAGACATAAACTCAAGCCGAGCGGCGAAAGACTGTGTAAAATTAAAAAGTAATAAATTAAAAAAGTAAAATGTCACGGTCGAGCGCGCGGAGTTGATTCGACATTTGAAAATGTGTGTGAGCGTCACCTAAGATTTTATAAAGAGTAAAAGATGGCGCATAAAGTTAAAAACAATCATTATGTGGCGACACATCGGTCCGGTGTGGACTCACCATCGTCTGGTGCATATTTGCATCGGGGATCGTCCAGGGATGAGAATGATAGTCACAGAGCGCCCTCTGAAAGGACCTTGTCAGAATATACGGTGAGTTGATAACTTAAATCATATTTTGAATTCTGAAATAAAACGGTAACACATAGCTGGACAATATCCGTAACAGCGACCGAAAGAAAGCAAACAAAATCGTGTAAGTAGGATAAAAATTACCCCATTTTTTAAAATATCTACTCTCTTATCTCTGAGAAAAAAGTTTTGTTTCAAGGTTCATGAAACCATACAACAAAAATGAAAAATTGCTGTTTCTTTTGACACGAAAATTATTTCAATGTGTCAAAAATTTTTCCAGAAATTAAAAAGTAACTTATAAGTCGTTCTGCTTTTTCTTTTGCCACGAAAACTAGTTACAATAGAACATTTTTAAAAATCCTTTTGTTTAACTTGCAATGTAAGTAAATATGTCTGTTCGGGTAGAATCTTTGAACTCAATTTTGAAGTAAATATCTGCAACCGATTGAGATGAAATGTTGTATACACGTTTAGTTTGGATGACAATGCATGTTAAGGTATGTGACGTCATTCTTAATCCAAGATGGCAGAATAGTTATTTTTAATGCCCTTCTACAATATGGGTAAAGGGCTCTTTAAGAGTAATTGGAAAAATAATGTGACCTCATTCTAAATCTAATATGGCGGATCATACAGGATGGAGTAATAGTTATTTTTAATCTACAATATGGGTATCAAATGAAAGGGCTTATTGAGAGTAACTTGAATATGAAGTTACTTTAAATACAATATGGCGGAATATTTATGATTTATGCACTTCTTGTGTATGTGGGTATCAAAAAAAAAAGAGCTTACCGAGAATAATTTGAAAAATAATGTGACATCACTCTAAATCCAATATGGTGCGGTGCACTACTGAAGTATTTTATGCAGCGATAATTAAAAGGTTAAAAATAAATTTAAAGGAAAACTTCAATGACTTGTTTTTTATACTGTAAATATTTGATTTTTAATATTTACAGAAGCAGAAATTGTTTAATTATTTGTTGCCAAAATCGAACTCAGCAGGCATTAATACTCAAAATGATATTGACTTACGTCACATAACTTCTTTACGTAAGCTTCATATATTATCTATGAATATAAAATTCAATATAACAAGTGTTGCTTTTGGTATCAAATGAAAACACATGTCGATTTATTTCTGGCGTACGCGCACGTACATTTCGGATGCGATTAAAACGCCATAACATCGACATGATCGAAATGTGGAGCTTATAATCAATATTTTGTTGTATGGTGCAAGAGATAAGAGCGTCTTTCGTTATACGCCAAATATATATATTTTTTTTTTAATAATTCAACTACAAAAAAGGCACTAATTGTATTTTGTAAATTTTGCAAACACAACATTGATATCTAATAAAAATACTTACAAAAAAACTCTCAAGCTAGAGAGTTTAAGTTTTGCCTGTTCTATGAGAACTCGGTAGCGCTATCCCGCGCGTGTTGGCTGTCAACCAAAATGTTCAAAGCTCGAGCTACTTATTTGATAATCTTGAGTCTTGACTAACCTAGTATAAAATAAGACTAACCTAATATAAAAAAAACAATGTTTAATAAGAATAATATGGTATCAGTGACTTGACAATCTTACGTGGCAACCTTAAAACAGTCCTTGTTTGCAAAATGGCAATATTGACTGGAAATTAAACGGTTATTAACTCTGTATACGAATATAGATTTTATCGTTTTGTTATGAACACCAATATGTACATACCACCGCTTATATGTAGATGGATGGATACGGATCACATAGTCATATCTTTTTTAATTTTATCCATCTTATGTTTCCGCGTGCACTATTTACTTAATAAAAATAACATTTGAACTTGTTTTGGTTTTATGTTGTTTCCTTGATTTAGTCTCTTAGTGTGTCTATTCATATTGCATATAATATTAGATTAGATAATATATTTAATGCTAATAAACGTTACAAAAATAAATCGCTCTTAATAAAGAGGTCGTGGTCTGTGAGGTAACATCATTGGTGGTTAATATGACCTTTCTTCTTTTGCAACGTAGGAGAAATATCTCTTATACCTTCAATCTCACTTCAACCACTAGGACCTGCCCAAAAAGTGAAGTCAAAGTGTCGTGTTAACTTAGTGTATAGGTAAGTTTTTACCTAATAAAATCCACTGCGGGGGATCCAGAAAATCGAAAAGGATACAGCATCGGAGTAGAGTAATATATGGCATAATAACAAAATTTATATAACCTTTAACCTATACCTTCGAATAATATAATTTTGATTAATATATCGATTTTTTTCATATAATAATATTTAATTTTTTAACATTATTTTAGATGAAACTTATGTGGTATAATCTTTTAATCATATAACTCTCATTTATTCTGAACCTACATTATATAACAACATTTAGTATAAAAATCTATTTAATTATTATATTTGATCAACTTTGCATTCAGAGTGCTATATTCTTAATGAAAAAAGCTTTAAAAATCTACTTTGTCCCCGGCACTCTGAGGCGTAATTCGAACCCACTACCTTTCCCAATCCTGGCGATTGCTCTAACTACTGAGCTACCCAGGACCTAACAGGACTGACGAATCTTTCAAACTCTTGTTACTTTTTCACTGAAAATATTCATCAACGTTCATGCAATCAACCCAAACAGCTGAAATAAATATTTTCACAAATATTCATACACCTAAATTTCTCAGATACTAAACTATGTAGTGAAACATTTGTATACTGGAAGTCGATAACGTTGTACCACAACAACCACAACACCCAGACCCGACACAATATAGAAAAGTTTATTTTCTATATTAACCTAACTAGGAATGGAACCCCTGCCTTCAAAGATGGCGACATCTTGAAATCTGCAAACCACTCTGCTATAGATGTTGTCAAGCACTCGTTTATTATAAATTGAATACTCAAAAATTGTTTCAGACGACGATGGACGAAAGGACGCGGTCACCGTCCGGCGAGGCCCGGCACGGTAACGGCGAGGCGCGGAACGGTCGACGGCACCCGAACGGGTCGCCGCGCGCCGACTCCGGCTCAGACGTTTACGTCACCAGCGCCGCCTACCGACCTCCCTCCGAAATCAGGTAAGGACAATGCTTGCTTATCCTTACAGAAAGTAAATGAGTTTGTGTTTATTGTGGTGTCTTAAACTTATTATATCGTATAACTCGTATAAAATCCAAAAACCTGACTGTATCACAGACTGGTCTACCTTTATTCAGAAGCATCACTAATCATCAGCCAATAGCATCTTGGTATGCGCAATAGTATTACTCGAAAATTCAATATAATTTATACAGTTTAGGCTGTTAATCGTAAACATTAAGTCGAAAACTATCATCTGGTTCGCAAATCTATGATGAAAGAATTTTTACTAAAAAGAAGTGGCAATAAACTAGGTAAGGGCATTTTTTTTCTTTAACACTACTGAATGTCCTGGTATTTCCATAGTGCATTTGGTGACACCATTGTATTTGCCCCACCCACAACACCCTAGCCGCTATATCTGTTCTTTATATACATATTATAATATTTCATTTTCCCTCCCTTTTAAAGCAATGCTATTCGCTGTTATAAGGGGCCATAGTTGTTTCTGCGTACCCTCAATTTTTCATCCTTCTCTTTGCTTTGAATTTTATATCTTCAGTCGATAAAACTCAGTCATATCCAAATTCATATAAGTTTTATGGCGATATTTTACAAAAAAAAAATTTAACACTAAAATTATAAAATCTCTTTGAAATAATATTTTAGGCGTAACTTTGTATATTTTTCTATCGCTAAAATTATTCCTCTTTAGCATATTACTCCATAATAAATTCAAAACTAGCACACTTCCTAAACTGCTTAGTTTAATAATTGAATAAATAAGTTTTATTTAAGCTACTTAAGTTTATCTTATCTCAAACATCGATAGTATATAAGATTTCCCCATAACCCACTTCTAATACCCAACTACCTACGCGTACTTAACAACAACTATGTATTTTACAAGCTACAAATTCGAAATGTACTATGTACACCCATGCCTTCGGCTATTAATTTATTTCCTTGCTTATTCTGTGACAATAATTATTCGAGTTTCACTCGAATCTTGATACTTAACAGCGCCTTCACCTTTTAGCCAAATGGAACCACTCTTCTGCAGGGTTGTCAATCAGCTATAGTAACAATATTTTAATATATTTTTTATAGTGAAATTACAGATAAAAATATAAGTTTTAACTTAGTTAAAATTTTTCGCCGTTTTATGTTTTTCTTTGTTTATATACACTTTAAGATATAACAATGATTACTAATCTATACTAATACTAGCTTTCCGCCAGCGGCTGTAACCACATGGTCCTGTGTTATACTCATAAACCTTCCTCTTTAATCACTCTGTATATAAAACATCATCAAAATCTGTTGTGTAATTTAAAAGACCTCAACGTATAGACGGCGGAAAGTGACTTTGTTTTATAAATATTATGTATAGATTATATAGAGGTAAGAATTGATTATTCGTTTAGATTGTAGAGGTATGAAACTACGGGAAAGATTTGAAAAATCTTTTCACCAACGGTAAGCTACGCCATACACGGGTGACATAGTGGGAAAATAGCTTTATAAATCAATATTATAAATGCGAGATCAGGAGGTATTATTTGAAAGATAATTTTTCATAATAACACATTCTTGTATGTATCGAAAATTATAATTTGAACTACTGATATTTTTATAATATCTCTAACGAAACCGAAAATAAATAATGTGTAACAACCCTACACCGTATAAATGTAGTAATAAATAATAAGTTTGTGTCCGATTCGCAATGGAAACTTAAGAAAATACCACAAATTCACTCGACACGAATGCCGCATTATTGCACTTACCCAATTAGGTAACTCTGGAAACTTATGTGGCGTTTAAGCCAAATTTGTAAAACTTTAATGCGCTAATTTGCCAAATTACTGTCAAACAAAGTCCTGAATTCTGGACAGACAATATTCATTACATGACATGCTTGAGAGTTTTCATAAATTATCAGTGCTAACGGCAGTGTAATTTTAAATAAAATTATGTAAATTAGAATAAACTGGCCAAGTGAGTTCAGACTCACCATCGACTGTTCCGTACTTTGTAGGTTACAAATAATGGAAATTTCTCGAACCGACTAATATGTTCTGAATATACACATCAAACCCTTTCATAACATTCCTCATTCCACTTGAACTAATAGTTTGATTTTAAATTTTGATTAAAATATGTTTAGTTACCTACAACTGTAAAGTTTTAAATTATCCTTGAACTAGTATTATAAATTATCTTAGATTATAACGATTATACTTGCCAAATTTCATAGTTCTAGGTCAAACGAAAAGTACCATTGAGAGTATCAAAATGTGCGGCAGAAACTACTGTTTTTTTTTCGAGTTAATTTCGTCAGTCCTGTGAGATCCTAGGTAGTTCAGTGGTTCGCCCGAAGTGCGAAAGGTCATAGGTTCTAGTCTCATATCAGAGTACCAGAGACAAAGTGGACTTTTTTAAAGCATATTTCATTAAAAATATTTTTCACTATAGCATTGTGAATGAAATAAAACAAAATTGATCAAATATAATAGTTGATTTAGAAGTTTTATTTTCACTGCTTTAAAGGGCTCTAGACCTGAGCTTATAGACTTTAATTTCAATTCGATATCTCCACGCGTTCCCAAATTTAAGGATCTTAACCAACAGACAGAGAGACTGACAACGAAGAGTCTGGGCCAGGATTCCGCTTTCTTTTTCTTTTTATGAACAAATAACTAGGCCTCCTCTAGGAACACTTTGTTGTCAGTCGTTGCGGAAAGGTTTTACATCCGCCAGCTTGCAGACTTTTTGTTTTGTTAATGATCTTAGTCTATACCTTTTTTCTCAGGAAAGTGTTTCGTAAAATTAAGTAAGAATAAACATTCTTAAATATTAATGAAAAATTTGTAAACTAACTAAAACACACACAGGTATTATATTTTGAACAAAAAGGATGAATTGGAAATTCCTTGTCTATTAATGTATTTTTATAAGTTGAATAACATCTATTTACAAATATACTCGTAACATTCACTTTCTCAAAAATTATATCAGTACAGATATAAAGTCAGTTTTACGCTCAACAATAGCTTTTCCTTTAACGCAGGCGTGCAAATATTATATTTCGAATGTCAAACTACCTACATTGGTTTATTTGTAGGGGTTATATTCGGAAATATTGATACGATCCTGAATATTATTTCACTTGCGGGTAGCTACATTATACACGGGTGCTATTAGCCTATAGCTCCCGCGTTTACGTAGGCAAATTCATGGTAAAGCAGCTAGTACCTATAGATAAAAAGAAAATTAGATTAGTAAATGATAGAGACATAAATATTCTAGATATAAAACGATATACGATACGATTGTACATATATCACAGACATAGACATTTACGATTGTTAAAGATTATAGAAAGAAACTATACTAACTAGAAGCTTACCAAATGTTTATAGCCACGAGAGCGAGTCACCGATAAATATTAATTAAATACCGTATTACGTATTCACAATAATAATAGAAGCAATAAAACGGAAATATTATATTAGCAGGAAACACACATAGTGTTACAACACGAACAAAACGCGTTTGTTAGTTTATGTAAGTTCTTGTTATACGATGGACATCAAAGAATGTATTTTATATTTATGTCAAAATTAATAGTTAACCGTTTAATATTACTCATGGATTTTGTGACGCACGAATCTGTTTCCTATATAAATAAATAAATTAGATATAAGACTATTTATACTAATTTTATAAAGAAGAAAAATTTAATTGTTTATTTGTTTGCGTTGAATAGGCTTCAAAACTACTGGGCCAATTTTAAGAATTCTTTCATCTACGGGAAGCTATATAATTTACGGGCAAAGTCGCAAGAAAATGGCTAGTATCATACATATTGCTTAGATTCCTAAGCAGCTTTTAGCAATTTTATAACAATGAAGGTATCGCCCAGATCCGAGATGATATTGTTAAGTTTTTTAACATTGATTAGACCAGGAATCAAACCCAAAACTTCTGACATTTTGACGGCATCTTGAGATCGAAATACGAGTCACTCAACCACGGAAGGCAAAGGTTATAAAATATAGGTATTTTCATTTCGAAAAAGGTCTTATTCACGTCGATAGTAAAAGAACGGTTTTATTTTGTAAAACAACCTTTCTTAAAGATAAAAATAAAAAAAAAATCATGAAAGCTTTAATACAACATCACCATAAACGCTAATAAAAAATCAAACGACACCCACGAATGTATCAAAAAATAACATACTTATGTGCAACATATTACAGTACAGTTTTTTTACATCGATACGCCAAACTAACAGTATATATGCAGTTTCACGATGGATTTCAATTTAACCGAACCATAAGCATATATTACCCCTAAACACACATTACTCAAAGCAGATATCACGGCCACGGGTCAGAGTAGACAAAACCATTGGCATTCCACAGCGGTCTCTCATTAGCTTACCGCAATCAGACAACGAATTGACGACTTCGGCAAGGGCACAGAATACCTAATAGTGAAAGGTTATAGCACCGTTACCGCTAACCCTTCGATGCCTGCCTAATTCCTGATGTAGACGTGTTGAATTATAGAGTGCGCCTGCCCTGGTATAATTCAAACGGGCGGCTCGAACGCAGCGTTTAATAAAACGACCTCTGTTCATATATAATGGATACGATAATGGATAAGAATAATGAATTAAAATCTATGACTATTCAATATTTATTTTTTAACTAAATACGGTCAATGCGCCCGTTCGCGTCCATTTGAGGCATCAAATGAACGCGAACAGGCGCATTGAGAGACCCTTTGAAAATTCTCTAAAATAATTATACCGCTAATACCTCAATACGAGTATATAAGAGACACGCACGCATAGACAAAAGTTCCGTGTGCCAGACCTATCCTGTTTAGAAAAAATAGTAAGTCGGGACTGTTCAACAAGAAAGCGCGAAACGCGATATATTGAGAACAAAATAGTGTGTAAGTGTAAATATTTGATTTTTTTTCTAAGCTGATGGACGCAAATTGGTCCCTGGATGGACGCAATTCGTAAAACGGCTAATTCCGAAGTTGCCTATTTAATAATAGAATGGTTTTCACCAAGATGTTTCGAACAAACTTTAAAATCGACTATATTACATATTTTGTCATTGTCATGAGTACTGATATATTACATTTGATCAATTCCACATTCACAATGCTATACTGAAAAATATTCTGCCAGGTGTCAAGGTCCAAGTGGATTTTTTAAGCATTTTGTATTAAGAATATAGTACTGATATATTTTTATATTCAAACTTGCCAACTGCACTAAATGGGCACGAACAAGCGAAATTACCCTACCTAAATTTTAAATTACAAATATGAAATACGTAATACAATTTAAACTGATTGATTACTCTACTAAAAAGCCTGCTGCTAGATGTTTTAAAAACGAGGTTAAAAATACTCTTAACTTTGCATTACATCCATCTATACCTATAGACTTGTTATAATTATAGCTATTAAAAACACTTTGGTAACATCTTTCATAGTAAATTTGCATTCGTCATTTAAGAAACATGTACCTTTTAAAATCTGTATATATATATATCGTCAAATGTTATAACACATACTTATAAAAAAAATTACAACAGTACCCCTTGTCCTAATATAGGTATTAACTAGTGCAAATCGTATATTACTTTATTTTCAAACCGCCGCGCCGCTTTCAAAAAGTCGGTCTGCTCTCACACAAACAAAACAAACCTGTGCATTAAACGTCCGGATTGATGGAAAATTACCCATAGCGAGTGCAATCGGAGCAACGGTTTGAGTCATCGCAATAATGCAAACGGATTGAAACGTCATCGGGGTAATATATGCCGTGTGGATTGAACTGTCCTCATCATTGCGGTGTGACGCGTATGATTGTGGCGAAGCATGTTGACAGTAACGGGGATTTGTGCGTGTCATTGCCATCACAATCTTGATTCTGGCGGTTAAGTCATTTATCAAATATACTGTTTGATGCGAAGAAAACAATATTATGCAATTCATATGTAATCAAAAGAGAACCGAGCGGTTTTAAAGCCGAAAACATTAGTTCAACACAAAATATGTTTAGTTCGTTATCATCTCTGTATTAAGTAAAAACTTCTTTATCATGTAAGCTTAGAAGTCTTTGATTTTAAGGTCTTTATAATCTGTTTTCATTTTCTATACATCTTAAATGTAATATTTTTCAAATATACATTTGGTATTATTTCTTTGACTATTGTTAAAATCTCTCTAAAATCAAAAGTACGAATCGTACTCTCACAAGAAGGGTTCCATACCATTATCTATAGACACGCCAAAATCACGTTTTATTATATTTTATTCTGTTTTTAATATTTGTTGTTGAAATACATCGTCTGTGAAATTGTTTACCATCTAACTATCATGGTCCATGAGATACAGCGAATGTGAATGTGAAATATAATCGCTAATGTGGAATATTGAAATACCTTCATAAATTATTCCTAAGAAGGATCTTTGCAAATTGTCCCAAATTGGTTCCCAAATTTTCTTTATCCTGCTCTAGTTTTTCTCGAGTAATTCATTTCAAAGTTTTTGTAAATAAGCTAAAACAATAAGGAAGATGACTGGATTAAAAAATCTATTTGGTCCGGTGAGATGATAGAAAAGTATTATACTTGATCTATACTGAAAAATATTCTTAATTTAAATTGCCTATAAAATCAACTTGTACCAGGTACTCTGAGATAGAACTCGAACCCGCGACCGTTTTTTTGGTTCAATTTAAAAAAGAAAATGTACAAAGGTGTGACGTCATGTCTCATTTCATTGATTCGTAATAATCGTCGTAATTTATAGATTACGCAAAAAAATTGAAAAGAAGCGTTTAATATTTTAACCGTTTCAAATGCCATCATTCCCAAGACAAAAGTTGCGTGTATATCATTTATTAACTTACTAAATCTTGCATGGTTTACTCCTAACCGTTTATACTTGGTAATAGCGCACTGAATCATTGAAAGTACAAGCAATAACTCTAACATCCGTAACGGACAACACAATGTCGCGAGGCGGGAATCGAACCCGGCATCTCACGATTTATTGGTTCTACTGTAATCTGGTTATTACTCGCCAGTCTGAGTATTTTGTCTGTGGGCTTAACACACAAAAGGATAAGCTACGATTGGCAATTGTTTATATTTTCATAGTATTAAGATTTTTGTTAAAGTATGAAATTGCCGATTTGTACTGAAAAAAATTTCTTTCGAAAACCTCAAACCATGAAGATTTATGTAAATTCAAGGAACCTATTACAACCCCTAATATTCTTATTCTTATTTAGGTTTATAACTGTTTTTTTATAAACAGATGTTTTTCCTTCGTAAATTATAACCTATGTCACCCACGCGTCAAGTAACTTCCTGTAAGTAAAAGATTGAATCAGTATTTCTGAACCTTTTTATAATATTAGTATAGACAAGGCTTTAACAGAGAGATTTAAACTTTGACTAATTCAATAAGTTAATGCTTAAAGTTTGTAGGTACTACTAATGTTAAAAAAGTAGATATAAATGTTAATATAAAAGGTAAGAACATGGGCCTTGTGGATTCCACAGTATTTTTGGGAATAACATTAGATTCTAAACTACAGTGGGTCCACATATTGATAAATTGTCGAGTAGACTTAGCTCTGCAGCATATGCCGTAATGAAAATACGTAGGTTAACTGACATAGATAATGCCAGATTAGTATACTTCAGTTACTTTCATAGTGTAATGTCGTACGGAATCCCATTGCAGGGAAATGCTGCCGACATACAAACAATTTTTGTGCTTCAGAAAAGAGCAATTCGATATGGATTATAGACCTTTAGGGGAGAAATTTAAGGAAATAGACATTATGACTGTTGCTTCTCAATACATATACGAGAACTTAATGTACGTTCGTAAAAATATTAGTTTGTTATCTATAAAAAGTGATGTACACAATTTTAATAAAAGAAATAAAAATAAATTGACGGTGCCTGTCACTAGAATGCAAAAAGTTAATAACTCATTCAAGGGTCTTTGTGTGCGCTTCTACAATAAGGTCCCAAGCAAAATACAACAATTAGATATCATGCAGTTTAACTCTACTATTCAAAAAATACTTATTAAAAAAGCTTATTATAAGGTATCCGATTATATAACAGATAAGAACGCTTGGACTTGAGATGATCCAGCAACTGGATAGGTGATTACTTCTAAACTCATTATCTTGTTTCCATTATTATTAAATGATTATGTTATCATTATAAGACCATAGTTTTTTTTTCCTCTCTCTGTTTATAATGTATTAGTAATGACATGGTTTTTGTAAATGTCATTACTCCTATTAGAGCTGGTGAGTTTCTTGCTCGTTCTTCTTATCAGCCAAAAGACGTCCTGAACGAGTAGTAGGGAAAAAAATGTTGGACGATTCAAAAGTACTTTTAAGAAGTCTATTTGAATAAAGATTATTTTGACTTTGACTTTGAGTTTGTTATAAATGTTCTCGGGATTACAGAAAGATAATCCACAAAAAGTCCACATAATTTTCTTGTATAATTATAATAATAAGAAACTCAAAATGCATTTTTAAATCTCTCTCTCACTCTTTGCACACAAGAAATGTTAAATTATTTGTAATACAGCAAAAATTTGTAATTTTCTTTAAGTTAAGTTAGCTTATTTCAAAGTTTATACATTTTTTCTATAACGCATAATTAAGGAATTAATTTTAAAAACCCATTTTATCAATGCTTTTCTATATTTTTCTTTTTTTTTATTATCTCTAATCTTCATATTTATCGCATTTCCTCCCTAACCATGTCCAGTGAAGCATCAACACCCAGAACATAGCCACCTTAATTATCATGAACGTTCAAATCCGCCCTTTTTATGCGCGCTTGCTAGAATGTAGATAAATAATCACTGGTTCTATAACTTATTACATTAAATAACATACTTGTTATAATATTCAAAATAAAGATCTTTCTAATTATCTTTTATATTAAACTAGCTTTCCGCCAGCGGCTTCGCCCGCGTTTTCTGTAACAAACATATCTTTATCTTGAATCACCCTATCTGTTTCTGAAAACCGCATTAAACTTCATTATTTACTTTAAAATATCTCAGCGTACAGACAACAAGAAACGACTTTGGTTTACACTATGTATAGAAGCCAATAATTTTCATTAAGTTTATAATTTATAAGTTTATTTTATCATTACTTACAAAATAAATGATTACCCTTTCTAAAAATAAACCTCGTGTGCATTTTCTTTCCGAATGTGTCAACATTTCAGTCTTTAATGTCATGTTCATCAAAAAATCTGCCATTGACATACGCATATTTGATTTACCGTGAATTGGCCATTTCATTACATTAACAGAGCGATTTTTCGTAGCAAATTTGTTTCCTTATTGTTTCCAATAACCACCGTAAAAATTATGATTTATACGAGGGTCAAACTGAAAGTTCTTAGAAAATCAAAAACTGATTACATTAGCCAGTTATTAGTTTTATTATATCTTTTCAAAATATTGTCCATTCACGTCAATACACCGCTGCATGCGATGGAACCACTGGGAAAAGCACTTTGCCCACTCGTCCTTAGGGGTCTCTTCAATGGCATCGCGATACGCAGCCACCGCTTCTTCAGCATTCGTAAACCGCTTTCCTTTAAGTTTTTCTTTAATTTTTGGAAATAAATAAAAATCACAAGGCGCGAGGTCGGGGCTATACGGCGGGTGACCCAGTAATTCAACGTTTGATGTCGCCAAATAGTCGATCGTTCGCTTGGCGGTGTGCGACGAGGCGTTGTCGTGGTGAAGGAGGATCCTACTGCGAGGTCGTTTCTCTCGAACTTTTTCCAAGACAAGTGGCAAACAATTGGTAGTGTACCATTCTGCAGAAACTGTTTTTTGATCCTCTAACACAATTGTTGCAAAATGACCTATCCTTCCAAAGAACGAGGCCACCATTTTTTTTCCCGCACTTCGATCTCTCTTCACTTTAGTTGGCAACTCCTCGAAAGGAAACACCCACTGAGCAGATTGTCTTTTGGTTTTAGGATCATAACAGTAAATCCAGCTTTCGTCACCTGTTAGTATGTCGAACACAGCATTTGAGTCACCTCCGTTAAATCTTTCAATCATTTTACGACACCAATCCACACGATGGAGTTTTTGAGCCTCAGTCAAATTATGAGGTATCCACCGGGCGCAAAGCTTCCTGACCGCTAAATGTTCGTGGAGGATTTTGTGCACTTGACTCATACCGATGCCTAAGCTTGTCCGAATCTGTTGATAGGTCACTCTTTTGTCAGTCTCTATCATACGCCGCACAACACAGATGTTATCTTCAGTCGTCGCCGTAGAAGGCCGTCCCTCACGTAAATCATCAGTGAGATTAGTGCGACCACGTTTAAACTCATTAAACCAGTTGTAAACAGTCGCACGAGATGGGGCTTCATCGTGAAAGGCCAATCGTAGTCTATCATAACTTTCTTGTTGACTTAAATGACATCGAAAGTCATAAAAAATCATTGCACGAAAATTTTCTCGTGTTAAATTCATGATGACGTGACACAGACAATTTTCAATTTGCCGCCAAATCGTAAAACAAATGACAAATGAATGAAATATATACTCAGTAATATTGGCAAAGAGTTATATTTTCAAATTTTAGAATTATTTTTTTATTATATTGTTTATAAGTGGCCAGTTCTAAGAACTTTCAGTTTGACCCTCGTATTAAAATGTACTCCGAGACCCGAGCACTATCAGCTGTAAAACTATCTATAATCAATTTGTTAGCAACCTATATACTTTAACTACTGAACCATGAAGTCCCTCAATAATTACATCATAGTTACACAAATAGACCCCATTTCCAATTTTTTATCGAGCCATCAAAATTGAAACGCCTTAACGTTCTCAACAATGCGATGAAAACTCAACGTCACGTCACGTCTTAACAAAACTTCGTGGACCAAAATGACTACGTGTGTTAATTTCAGGACAATGGAGATTACCACCCGTCCGTCGGCGCACCCACAAAGGGCCTGTCATGTCTCAGAATTAAGCTATTGCTGGGGTGACCATGATATCATATAAACTTTTATATAACGGATGAAAATATAAAATTAGTTTTCATATAAAATATTTACTAAAAAATGTTAACAGCATGTATTTTGTAAACTATTCGTAAGTCACAATATTATGCGAAACAATAGAGAAAACCTTTGCACGAAACATCATCGAATTATTTTATAAATATGGGTTGGGTCAATTAACTATTCAGCTAAATTTTTTGCTAATATCGTACATACTTTTTCAAGTTAATATATATATTGTGATTAGCATTATCAGAAATAAAGGATAAAAATGTTATTTTATATTTAAATAAAGTCTTATTTTAACTAAGGGTGTTAGAATAGTATAGTAGAAATACTTGGATACATACTGCCCCTGGGGAAAATGCTTCTGAGCCAATAGATGAAATGATACTGTCTAAATCGTACTAATGACAAGCTTTTGATGGAAATAAAAAAGGAACTCTTTAGAAATATTTAAGAAATCGCAAAAAGAAAATAGTTTTTACTTATAAAAAATGTCGTTGTACTATAAAAGTTTATATGTTCCTTATTCTGTTTACATTTGCGAGGGTACAAAGATTTACACGAAGCAAAAAACGTGCTGCGATTACACTTTTTCCAAATCGTCTGTAATTTGTGTTCTGTATGAAATATTCTAAGACATCCCACGAAAACTAAAATCGTTGTCACTGCCATAAATTTTGATCTGAAATTTGGGTAACAGCAGCCTTACCATCATTGCGACCAAGGACAAATATAGAAAGTGAACAGCATTAGCGCCGGTCCAGGCCTGACTAAGCCCTTGCCGCATACGCTTCTAGCCGTAAACCTCTAGTGACATCCACAAAACGTACGCCACAGAAATGCAGATTATCGTCATATATTTAAATGTGTAAAATAAATAATATAAAAATTTAAAAACATAACTGCTCTATATAACTGCAAAATCGAACTAAAAATAAAAGAAACAAGTTGTATTAATGGCTAAACAAATTTCTCATTTCGGTCGCGGGACCTCTTAGATTTCAAATGTTTCACAGAACGATCCCCTGACTACAATGTGAATTTTGTTTAGACAAACCTTAATACAAAGTGTTTCTTTTATTTATAGTTCGATATTGGCAGCCGTGTTTTTTATTTTTAAATTTTACTTCTTTTAGTAAAGTCTTAGTGACCAGTAAATGTTTTGTCGCAAGTGTGCGGCGACAGTGACCTCCATGGTGTTTACCTCCTCGAACACTTTTTGTGTAAGAAAGAACCATAAAGAAACGGACCGCCTTCACTCCGCTCCCTTTTAGTTTTAATAACGTTTTTATTTTCGTTACCGTGTGAAATTGAATTTAGTTACTTCATTAGAGCTTTAACGTTTTTATTACTGCTTAAAGTGACTATAAAATATAAATAGAAAGCGATATTATTAGGTATAGTATTATAAATTAATCGTTGCCAGTAGTATGTAGGCTTAACGTTTATCTTTTCATTGTCGTCACTTCTACATAAGGCCACACCAAGTTGCACAAACTTACCTTAAAGTTGTCATTACTTTAAAGTGACATCAGCGATACTTTTCAAATTTAGAATATTCATTAAGAGCTTAAAGTCGTCATAAAACTTTATTGGACGTCTGCGAAACTGGGTGTATGTGTTACAGTCGAATTTAAGTGTTTTATAAATCAGTACATATTACTTTACTGTAGTTACATTACTAGATAATTAAATTATTTGATTTTAATATCAAATTTATATTATAAATGGGAAAGTGTGTTTGTTTGTCGTTCTTTCACGTCGAAACGGAGCGTTGGTATGTTTTTGTAGACATAGTCGAGACGTCGGAATCTGGACAGGAAGATTGACTACTTTTTTCCGCGAAATAACTCAGTGATTTCTCTTTGTCGTTGAAGCGGCAACAAAAGTACATCATCTGTGAAAATTTCAACTGTATAACTTTCACGGTTCATGAGATACAGCTTGTGTGTGTGTGACAGACAGACAGCGAAGTCTTAGTAATAGGTTTAGGGTTTCTGTTAGTACGGGACCCTAAAAATGGAAAAGGCCGAGTCTAACCCGCGCATGACGCGCCCTTATAATAATGATTCCATTCCTTATCTATAATTTTATAGATTTTTCCTTGAACTTGTACTACAGAACGACGCAACTTGCTAAATTTTATAGTTCTAAGGCAACGAATCATACAAAAGATGAAGTAGAGCTTAATTAGATTTACTACTAAGTAATTAATCTACGGAAACGTTTCAATCATGATACTTGTACAACACAAATTAAGACAGCGATACACGATTACAACTTAGCACCTGTAAAAAATAAGTGTAAATTTAATGAGTGCCACTTCAGTAGCCTTGACTTTAAGAATAAACACTATTAACTCTATACAGTAACGTATTTAGGGGACCCCATAACTAACGGTTCATGGGACAATTTCCAGATTGGTTCTGTTGTTTTATTAGGTAAAATAGAAGGACAGCATTAATTACAGTGGCTTTTCTATCAAAAATGAATAGGGCGCTCAATTGCGGGCATATTGTTAAAGTGATTACTTACAAACTACGCATAATAAGTTTATCGTATCAGGCCTAGTAAAATTTCTACGAGTCCTAACTTAACTGAGCTATAGCATACTCTACTAATTGCAAAATTACTGCATAGATTCTTAAAGATAATAGTTGACAAAATAGTACACTATTCCAAAGCTAACAAAATTAGCTCTATTCCAAAGCTAACAAAAAAGAAAAAAAAATATATCTCCTTTCTATTTTTAGCGCCATCTAGAAGGTTACGTCATTAGATTACAATATTTTTGAGCCTAATATAAGAACGTGAACAAGGAAACGTTATGTACACATTTTTATGGCTCATTTGGCTAGGGGCCCTTTTCTTTTATTGTAGCTAAGAATACGTCCCTGTCCAAAAATAATGTTAGTTTAATTTACCTATAGTTACACCAATAAACGCAACGTCATTATGTCAATTAAATCAGGCGACCTTTCAACCACTCGTGACTCGTAACTGCTGGTAACCGTTTAATACAATTAGTTTTAGAACTATATATTTAATAGATAGTAAATTTATTTATCATCGAATCAGTTAAATCAACACTTAAGTCGGAGAGCTCATTTTGAACTATGGCATTTTGACGTTATTCAGAGTTCAGAGAGGTGTTTAAAACGCATTGTAACTTACGTTTTTTTTTTGGCCTTTCTCAATTAATTATTATTTTATAACATTATCTATCTATAAAATTAGTAATAAATTACTAACTGTGTTACTTAGTGCGAAACTTTCTTAACTTTCATTCGAGTTCGAAAAAAGTTTAAATGAGGAAAATTTGTGAAAAACTTGAAATAAACTTAGCAATGAGAAATATGAACATTTATAGTATTTTATAAATTATTAAGTAAAATTAAAATACTTTTTCAATATTATTAAAGATATAATCAATTTGAAATTAATAACAATTTTGAATAAACTGGCCAATAAGTGTTCTCATCACATCTTCAAAACAAACGCAGTACAGTATTTCAAAAAAGGGTGCCTTCGCTTACCTCAACTGACAAACCAATTTTTTTATACATAAATAAGAAACGGTCCACTCTTTTCTTTATTTTAGGTGAAATCCTACTATCCAACTTTCTACTTATAAATAAAAAGGGCCACTCAAAATGTATTTTTTTTCCTCTCCTACCGTTTAGTCGGACACGAGGTCTTATTTATAAATATTATTAGGGTTAAACGATTGATGACTCGGTATTTCGAATCGTTAACTTTTTATATTTAATCCTACCCGTTCGATTGAATATTTTTTTCCTTGCTGTCAATTTGACTAATTGTAAACCGGATTAAGTGACCAAATGAAAAATAAGTACATATATTGTTCAATATAATTTTATAGCTTAGTTGTTAATCTTACCGTTTTCAAAATTTATGAGACCGCATCTATTCATATCGTGCCTGCATCATAAAAGAGTATTTTGTTATAAAAACTTATTAATCGTTATGTTAAAATTAAAAAATAATTACAGGGTCCTAATTTTCTAATTTTAAAATCTACTTGAATCCCTTTCAATTAAGCATTTGACCATGCCGTCTTTTTAAAGATAGATATTGAGTGAACTATATCGTTAATTGATATTCACTAAACAAAGCGATAAATGCATGAAAATAATTAAAAAAAAATTAAACGATAGCGTTAATTGCTAACTGCAATATTTTTTTTCTATTTAAATTTAAATAATAAACATAATCAAAAAATACTGTGAATTTTTTCTTAAATATTTACATTAACAAAAAAGTTATGGAACTTTAAGTTGCGCTCGCTAAAATAATTTCGCTTCCCGCGGTACCTCAGTGTATGACGTCACACTACCGAACATGACAGCAAGGACGTGGCTCAGTAGTATTATAAGTTCGTTTATTACTCGGTAGTGGGCACTAAAAATATTCCATTAATATTATATATAAAAAGTTATAAAATTTAAATATAGAAACAAAACATCTTAAAGCGTTTAATAGAATGCATCTACTTATAAAGTCTCAATATGTATGTCCGAAGCCTAACCACTAAACAGACAAAAAGGTACCTACTAATTAATGCTATGCTATGCTAATAGTTTCGGACTAAAGTAGCTGTGACTTACTGGCGGGCGCACAGACAGACAGACATGACGAATTTATAAGAGTTCCAAGCTCTTACGTTGGTCGTTAGGGCCCGCATGCGAAATGCAGACGATTTCTATGCTTATTTTCGGTTGGCGATCATTGACTGTCATTGGTTTTCTGACTATTGCAAGCTCATTTACATTGATCGATAGGACCCACATGCGGTGTGAAGCGATTTCTGTGCTTATTTTCATTAGACTGTCATTGACTGTCATTGGTTTACCGTCTAGTACAAGTTCATTTACATTGGACATACGGAGTAGGCGAGCATGGTCTGCCATTGGTTTATCCATTACTGCAAAATCATTTACATTGGTCGATAGGGCCTGCAAATGGAATTCCTTGATCTTGTTCTATAGAACGTTGTTGCCAAACTTCATAGTTCTATGTCAACTGGAAGTACCTACCATAACAATTTCGATTTTCTTGAGAGTGATGAAATGTGCGTTTCTTGTGGCATAAATAGGTCTAATGATTGATTATTAAAATAGACATATTATATGAATTTTGACATAATATTTCTACGTGTTCTCGAAATAAAGGGCTTTGACAGACGGGAAAATTATCCTAAAGCAGTTCTGTTTCTTTTTCCTTTTGAGGTACGATACCGGTAAAGAAAAGACAATATTTACTTACGAGAAGAAAGCGACAAAATTATAAAAATGTTGTTGTTACTTTGTAACATTCATTTTTTGTTTGTAACAGAATTTAATATATCTAGTTTTGCCACTTTAAATTAGCTTATTCGGACGTTATTTCGTGATACGAACCAATTTAAAGTTATTATTTTTGGTGTACACAACCCTTAGCACCTCATTATCACCAGCTTATTTATGTCCTCACTGCCGGAGCCCAGGTCTCCCTTTTGTATCGAATCTCAATCCAATAGCGAGAATGGACCATGACCCAGCACGCGGGCCTAGAATTAGTGGGTTTTAACCACTGCAGATGTAACCGGGACGAACGGCTTAACGTGTCTTTCGAAGCACGGAGGAGCTCGTTATAATCAAATTTTTCACCCATCCTGCCCTTGCGAAAGTTGCTTAACAACCTTATAGCAAACCGAGAGCGCTAACCACTGTAATATAAATTTATTACCACTCAACGGGGTGTTACGTTTTAAAAATCAATTTGCAACACTCACGATTTCGATAGAAACAAAATTTTGATTAATAAATCATATCAAGTGTAATGATATAACCATAATTTGAATTATGTACTGTCTGCGGAGATCAATAAAAAGCCGGCCAATGAGAGTCGAATCGCGCGTGAATAGTTCAGTACCATATAAAACGCCAAAAAGCATTATTTTTATTTATTTTTTATTTTTACCCTTTACATACGCAACTCAAAAATTAAGCAATATAGTTTCTGTGGCTTTTTATCGGTCCTTTCTTTTTTTCTTTCAATATGTCTAAAGTGTATTTTGAAATTAGGTAAATATTAAAATAATAAATAAAAATATATTTAATTACCTACCAAATAATGAAATAAGAAAAAACCAAACCGTGCAATGATTATAATCGTACTATGTATAATCAATCTTATATTTATTTATTTATACACATTCACGGGCGCCAGAAGTTACGTGACAAATCCCATTTTTTAATTAAAAAGTGCTGCATAATTCCTTCGAACACAAAATGATCCGAAAATACGAGTATATTTATCGATTTACACTACAAGAAATGCAGAACACAATTTCTTATTTATTTTAGAGGGAACTTTGTGTTTTTTTATATAAAAAAATCATTAAATTAATTAAACCCTTACAAGTAAGATGTATTCGTAGTTTTCAATCTAATTTTCAATGACAGCTTATTTTAACGTTATTTCTTTGTACAAAATAATCGAAAAAAATAATTGGGTGTGTACACGGCCTCTTCAATCGCATTTAATTTGAGTTCAGTAAGTTATTAATTTTAGACCCACTAGTCTTATATTTAGTCTTTATCTCTATCATTAAGAGGGCGTCTAAAAGTCACTAATTCGAATTAATTGCAAAGAAAAAAATAAATTACAATCAATATAAACTATCATTATTATAATAAATTAATTAGCTTTAATTATTTCATCAAAAAATCATGTTCTATTTCGCCCATGCGTCGCTTTACGGAAAGAATATGGGAAGTTTCATTTACGTTTGGGCACACAATTAATATAATGTTGTAATATTCGATGCGAAATCGCTAACAAGTAACGATTGAGATTGATTAATTAAAGATGAAGATCTAATAAAATAATCGTTGATTTAACAATGAGGAATTCAATTATAAAATAGAGATATAATGACTGATGGACATCATTATGACGGATTATGATGAACGATCACATTATCAAATTTCAGTTCATAAAATATAATGGTTTTAAATATTGAGATATGCAATCTGCATGTGTAAGAGGTTAATCTTCGATCGGAGTCAACGGTGATTACTAACTAAGGGGCCGTCCATTAATCACGTAATGTTTTTCCAGCATAAAAAAATCCCCTCTCCTTTTAGGTGATACATGGTATGAAGTTTAAGACTAACCCACCTCCACCCGTATCACGTGTATTTTTAGTACCTAAAACAATCTTAATTTTTGACGCCACTTTTCGGCTTCATAATCGGAAACAATGGTTGTCATGGTAACATTTTGATACCCCATAAAATCTTACACTCCCATTTTTATCCCTTTAAGTGCTAGTTTTCGGGTTAAGATATAACTTATTTATTACCTTCCTAGGGTCATAAACTACCCAAATACCAATTCTCATCGATATAGATCCATAAATAAAGAAGTTTCATACAAACTTTTTCGCCCTTCTTGACCCCCTTTGGTATGGAATTTCCAAAAATACGTTCTTAGTACACCTCTACGTATTAAAGGTAATGTTCCCTACAACTTTCAAGTTTCTACGACCAGCGGTTTTGGTTGTGCGTTGTCTGTCAATCTGTAAGTCAGGACATTTCCTTTTATATATGTATAGATTTACATGATAAGTAGTGTAATGAGACAGATAGGAACAGAGGATTTCGTATTACACGAAATAGGATTTATATGCTTTGCTATCCATCGCCGCTCATCTCTGATGGCTCCTTTTCTCGTACACTCGCATTCAGTCTTCACTAGGTAAGTACAACGCGCCTGACCTTCCGCGTGGTCTCGTGCCATCTACCATTCCCTGCAGACAAGATGTTCCACAGAGTCATTTTCTCGCTGAGACATGTCCAAAGAAAGTGAGGATCAGAGCAATAGAGTCGGTTACTGAATTAAGAAAAAATACTAAATCTCAACTGATTATATATATAATAAACTTAAGTTATATATAAATAACTTAAGCTTTTTATTTTTCACAAGGCAAAAGGTCCTAGTTTTTATCAAACTACTTTCAAGTGATCCGTTGATAGCAGTTTTATAAAAACTAGAACGAAAATCTTAAGTGATGATTAAATACAGTTTGAGACGTACTTGACAAAAATGAAAGATTATTTAATTATGCATTAGATAAAATCGGCTTCCCCTGATAAACGAGGACTTTATGACGCTGCCAACTGCAGAGCGACCGCCTCACTCCTCTAACTGTAACTCTAGCCATGGGATACGACATTTTAGCGATATCATAGCGCTATTTCGTTTCATTTTACTACTTTGACATATATTTAATGACGAAGAACGAGTGACAAAGAATGACAAATCTAAGCGATAAGGCCACCGAGATTTTGTATTTTTCTCAATTCAGAAACAGAAACCGGTTTCGCAGCCTTCCATACTACAGTAAAGTATATAATATTATATATCTATGATAGTATGGATTAAGGTTTTTATCGTACTAGCTACGCCAGCGGCTTTGCCCGCGTGGTCCCTAGGGAAATGTTTGGTGGGATTTAAAGTATCCTATTATCTAAGTCAGCTAATACCCTAATGTATACCAAATTTCCTCAAAATCCGTTCAGTTGTTTCGGTGTGATTGACAAACATCCAAACAAAGAAACTTTCACATTTATAATATTAATAGGATGCTAAATAATTTCGGTTTGTATAACAATAGCGAGTCGCATTAAGGACTACACAGCGTCCCGTTAAGGTCGTGACATGCACCTGACGACCCATATTTCTGGACCATTCCGTGAACATTTCTTAGGTATCATCACATCATTAGAGCAACTTTAAAGCGCAATCATGAGCCCTATTGCCTACACTTAAGGTCGAGATCCTCTCAATGATCTAGTTTTATGGAGTTTGAAGGCACGACGCGCTCCAAATCAGATGTCACGTTGGTCACGATTAATAAAAAAAATGTTAAGCCATAGATCTGACATTACATAGACAGGTGTAAATAAATCCATAGTCATTGCCATGGTTATATACTGCTATATTTATATGCGTATCTATTCAATATTTTTTATGTGCGCTTTGCCCACATTAATTATAACCTACTTGTGTCATCCAGTTATAATGTAGCCTCCTGTTTTTAAAATCGACCCAGTATTTAGTTTCGGTGCCTATTGGATGCAAACAAACAACCAAATCTTTCCTCTTTTTACAATATTATTAGTATAAAGTTCACTAGTTAATACCTACTCGTTAGATATAAAAAATACTTAGATAAAAAATAAGAAAAAGGAAATTAGAAAAAAAAATGTTTAACATCTAGCCGGAGGTTTCAATCAATACTTTGAGAGTAAACTTACAAAATTAGAGTTCAAAGGAATGTCCCAAAAACGGCCGGATCTATGTACGTGTAGTGTGTGAAAAATTCACTGATTACTATTGAATATTCACACATTTAACTTGGTGGTTATTGAATAGGACGAGACAACATTAATAGAAATTGTGTTACAGTTCTATTGTAAAAGTTTATTGTTTCATAAAAAATTCAGGGGAATCAGATAGTTGGATATTATTTATAGTATTTTCACCTGATTTATGTTTTAGTGTAATAGACCCGCCTAAGTCCCTAGCCAGGCCCGTCTTTATACCCTTCATGCAGGGGATGCAATGCACACGGGCGTCGCGCTTTGGGGAAAGCTGCGCCGATGATGGTCTAATCTTGTAGTACGGTACTATAACATTAGACCATCATCGGGATATTCCCTGTAATGGGGGGGCGCCCCATTATCCCCTATTATCTTTATCAGATAGCCATCTTCCAGGCATTTTTGCACAACCGTTTCTAAAACTCCAACTGACGAAGATGCAAATAGAATATGTCAGATATCTCATTAATTAGATTTTAAGAATATCTTTATCTGCCTGCTAAGACCTAAAAGACATAGTTACATATATTCAGATTTATGTTTTTATAAATAAATAAACCAAAACTGAAGGTCATTTTGTTTTTTTTTTTAGCTCGTTACGTACGGTTGCGAAAATGCTGAATAATTATGTTGGACAGGCCTGCCCTAGACAGTTGCTTAATTAGCTCATAGGTCAATCCGGCACTTGGCACAAAATAGATTGGAATATAAAATAGAGTGGAAGGCAGCTCCAGGATATGATTTGTTGTTTGAAATGCAAATACAGCAAGTAATATCAGTTGGAACAGAAACTTAAGTTCCATATTGTCTTATCCTTTACTATGTCCTATTGAGATAAGTAATAACTGCAAACCTTTAGCAGAATAGCCGCTAATGTCATGTAAATTAATTATGTTAAACTTTTACCCAACTGGATATAAATATTTTAAGATATTATTTATAAGTATTTAAATTTAATGTAATTTTTATTTGTTTTATTGTTTCAGTCGGCAGTCTCGTGCGCCGCGCAGCGTATATTCGTACAGAAGCGCCGTGGCGCCATCTGTTGCCTCAACGCATAGATCCAAAGTTTCCAGAAAGGTAAATTGTACCTGATGGTGTTTTTACACCGGTCAATAACATCCGCGTGTAGCGTGCGGGCTAGTTCTTTACCTCTATTTCATTAATCGGTCATTAATTAATTGAAAAGTGTGATGATTGCGCATACTCCGCGTTCTAACTCATCGACAAGTGTAAATGAGCCGTTACAGCTTTTAAAAACAACAACGCATATATGACTTGCTTCTTTTAGAAAAATTGCCTTTATTTTAATTTTATAAAGTTGTGAAGTAACATCAATGAGATAAAGACAAGGTTTTCAGCAAACCTTTTTTAGAACGAATACTTTCCATTTGTGTTATATTAATTGTATGATGTTGTCGTGAAGGCGGGTGTGAAGGTAGACGCGATGGCGGCCCCCAACCCTTTCTGTCCTAACGTGAAGGGCATGTGTTGCCTGATGCTGCTGCTCAACCTGGGCCTCATACTCGTCACTCTCGGCTTCGTTATTGTGCTGCAATTCTTCGAACCACTCTTTGTCTGGTGAGTATTATTTTACATGAAAACTATGACTGATATATATTATACAACGCCAGGATAAAATTACCATAAAAAAATTAATGACACATTCAGGAAAGGGTGTTTGTAATAAGTGTAAGAGAATTTTTGGAAGCAGTGATATTTAATTATTCAGTTTTAGATTGCTCAAAAGCTCGACATATTTGTGGGCATAACGTATGCCATGTAACGCCGTAATTTTATGATTACGAAAAAAATAATACGTGCTTAATATTTTTTAACACTACCTGACGGAGAAACAAACAAAATTTAGTCGTCATCCCTATTACTAATTAACTTGTGGTGGGTGGGGTGGTAAAGCAACCACAGCTCGGTCCAAAGTAGTTCTTGGCACTTAGAAGCTTAATAATTTGCTAACGGCTCACTATATCTAAAAACGGTCTTCGCATACTTCTAATATTTTTGAAAGACCTATCTAGCAATATCCCACACAATATAGGGATACCATAAAAAAATCATTACTGTTATGTATTTAGTGATAATCGCAAGGTTAAGACAAATCGATTGACATCAAAATTGGTCTCTACAATGCCATATAGGAACATACATACATGAACTCAATAACACATTACCCTCCTTTGCTTTGCGCAGCCCGACTGCGAAATTAAAAATTAAACCTAACTAAATCGAATTATCGCCTCTGAAAGCCCCTGCATATTTAAAGTCATGAAAATTATTGGAGCCGTTTCCGAGACTATAATACAGTAATTGCTTTTTAAGTTTTAGATAAAAAAATATAATTGCGTTAAATAATGTTAAATACATTAAACTTTATTGAAAATAAAATAAATGTTTTTTTGTAAAACCTATATTTTTCCTCATTTCTTCAAATATTGTGATATGAATAAATATTACAGTAAAACAGTAAACACACAAAGGATCTCGGGATATTGATATTCATAAACTCGCGAGATCTCGCCCGAGTCCCAAATCCCAATCTCGCGAGATAGCATTCCCTATGAAGTACATACTCGGATATACTGCAGACTCAATAGGCTTAGAGCCTGTAGATTTTACAGGCAGTATAGAGGAAAATTATTTTCTGTCTTTTAAACGTTATAGACAAATTTCTTTCTTATTTACAGTCGATAAAAATACCCAAGTACTAAAAAGCAGAGCGGTTATCACACAACCTGTTGTTATTAACTGCATTTCACGGTGTTCGAAACCATAATAAACTTTCTTCCATGTGAAGACACGACGAGACATTTTATTACCCACTGTTCATTTAAACCACACACGACGCTCGACAGTATTATTACTCAAAATCGTACAGTTCGTGGCTCACATTCACACAAGGTGACAATGGCTGTGCGCACATTAAAAAACACTTAACCATTATAGAAAACAGCTTCCATCCAACGGTAAATGTAATTTAGGATGAGATTCGTATGAATTCTTTCTCTTGTTGTAATGTTTTATGGGGCCACTGTTCAGCTTTATCTGTGTCACAGCGCTAGTCATAAAACACGATATAGATTTTTCACTTAAGACCCATTTTATCTGCTATCGTTCACATTTTAATTAACCTCCTTGGAAGTTATAATATTAAAGAAAAATATTAACAGTAGTATCTATAATGGTAACGCCAAACTTATTTGTTTGTTTGCATCGAATAGGCACCGAAACTACTGAATCGATTTTAAAAACACCTACGGGAATCTACATCACACTCGGGTGACATAGACTAAAATTAAACTAAAGTCTGTAATAAAAGCCTAACTTCTGCCTACAAAATCATCAGCTTGTTAAAGGCGCAGGCCTTCCTTATCATCATCATCAGCCCTTTTTACGTCTTCACTGCAGGGTATGTAGTCTTCCTTATAGATGGTTATGGCTAATGGGCCATGACCCTCCAAAGCAGATTGGTGAGTGCAAATGCAGTTAGGACCAACAGCTTAACGTGCCTTCCAAAACACGGAGTAGTTCGAGATAGTATTTTTTTGTCATCCGTCCTGTGACCTATCCTTAAGAAACTTGCTTAACAACAACGTTCACGAGCCGCGGCGCTTATCCACTACGCCACCAATCTATGGATTTCCCCATAGAATGAATCAAATAGGGAAACGGGTCCCCACAATGTGAATTGGTGGGTGTTGGGTGCGACGATATAACTGGGACCAATAGCTTAACGTAGCTTCCTAAAGTAGCACGAGATAATAATGTATGGTCATACACCCAGAGCTTTTAGTTTCAGAAAATATTTGTGATCGCCACCCAACCCATCTCGGTTTACTGATTTTAGAAATTGTTGAAGCCTTTTAAACAGTTAACTTATGTTCTATTTCCAGGATACTTGGCATCGTGTTCCTGATCTTCGGTTTCATAACCCTCGTCGGTAGTCTTATATACTGCGTGGTACTGTGCCGGGAGAACCCCTATCCTCGCCACCCGGAAGACTTCTACTGGACCCACCACTGGTCCAAGACTATAGGGCCATCAGAAATACACTACAGTGCGAGCGAGAAACAATACAGACAAAACGGGAACGGCGATAGATATAATAGATATAATGGAAAATATTCAGACAGAGAAAGCACTAAAGGTTACTCTGATAGAGAAAGCAAATTAAGTAGGTACTAAGAATACCTATTTGAATTGAGTACTATAAATATTTTAAAGGACCAGTGGTCATTTTGCCAAACGTTATAAAAGAAGTATGATACAGTTGCATCAAAATAAAAAAATACCGAATTATGTTTTCAAACTATTTGTTGAATCGAACAAACTTGTATTGAAAAAGTATTTTTTTAGATTACATAAATAACACAATAAAATATAATTCTATAATTCTATTGGACTTTTCGAATCAAACCGAGATATTTGTTTTTATAAGAAAATATATATATAAATATGATGAGAATAAAGCATCATTTGTTCAATACTGTACCTAATTACAACATAGTAACAATATGCAATTAAATAATATATTTAATGATTTATCGTTATATCTGTAAATAATACATTAAAATAGTTTGTAAAGCACTCTTCATGTCGAATGCCATATTATTATAATTACCAGTAATTGGAAGAGTGTTTAGAGCTTTATAATAATTATAATTACCTATAATAAATAATAATTTATAAGTATTGAAATATATGTGTTGGTATTTGTCTGAATAAACTGCTCTTAACCCTGTGAAGTAATCCCAAATAGTTATATTGTCTAAAAATATAATAATAATAATTAATATTAAGACTATATTGTGTTTCATTTTTTTGTGGATGGAAGGCATAAACAACTATTGAGATTCAAGAAGAAAGTAGCCATTATATATCATTTCTAAGTTAGGACTAACAGACTAAAATATGTTAAGTTTAATCATTTATTTAATATTATTGAAAATCTTTTCATATCGAACTTTTAAGAGCATTTACCTAATCCCTTTAAAAATAGTAATATTTGCTGAAATATTAAAAAATATTTTAGTCGATAATATCCTTATTATTCGGAAATCGATGCAGTCACTACGATAGATCCTACAGACAGACACATATATTGTAGTTACTACAACAATTTTCAATTCAAATATAGGAAAAGTATAAAAAATTCAAAACAATTTTAAAATAATTTAGATAAAAACTGAAAAAAAAATTAAAAAGAAAAAAGATATGTCAGAAGTGGGATTCGAACCCACGCCCTCAGAGAGGACCAGAACGCCCAACCCGCTTTTCGCGGGCAAGTTACCTTGAGTCTGGCGCCTTAGACCGCTCGGCCATCCTGACGACAGACTAGAAGTCGAAATTAAGTGTTAGATTCCACAAGTATTTATTTATAAATATTGAAAAGAATTTATCAAAATGTGATAGTTCATATTTTTCTAAATCTCTTGATAAATATTATACGTCAATTAAACACGTAGTTCGGTACCTACAGAAATAATATCATTAACATGGAACATACTGTATGTTGTATGTTACATACATATTGCTATATCATTAAAATTAACAATTTCACTGAGAAATACAATAAAAAAAAACCTTGTATTAGAGCACTGGCGCCATCTATAGACAGAATTATATAAGCAGCAACATTCGTGATGGTAAAAATCATAGCAAAGACACATTCATACCAAAACAGGTCTCATTCAGTCAAATATGTAACACCTCGACAGGCGTTACACATTTGACTTTGATCCATAATTCTTCCAATTCTACAAATTTCCATTAAAAACTACTATAAAATAAAGTGTAAAGTATTATTATAACTTCGTATACTAATTTTATTTCCAAAGCTTAAAAAATAACTGAGATATATTATTACTTTAAAAAATAATCGTCACCAAAGCCATTTTTTAGATAAGATACATAGCTAAT
Organism: Diatraea saccharalis; assembly: GCA_918026875.4. Classification (NCBI taxonomy): domain Eukaryota; kingdom Metazoa; phylum Arthropoda; class Insecta; order Lepidoptera; family Crambidae; genus Diatraea; species Diatraea saccharalis. Next base: position 13,992,699 of record OU893337.1, read on the forward strand.
ATATACAAATATATATAAATCAACATTTAACTTTGATCCATTACCAATTTCCATAAAAACTACTAAGTATTATTATAACTTTGTATACTGGTTTAATTTCCATAGCTTGAAAAATAACTGAGATATATCATTACTTTGAAAAATAATCGTCACCAAAGGCATTTTGCAAACACCTCCTGTTTTAGCTAAGATACATAGCTAATATATACATCTATCAACTACTATTACTACCCTCTACAATGATGTAGGTCACGATATAGGTTCCTGTCTGGAGCAGTTTCACTATGGAAGTACAACTATACCCTTTTAAAGAAAATAAACTTCTTAAATACTGTTTTAAGAAATAAGATAGATCAAGCATTAATTTCAGAATCTGAGCTGCGCTGCCAGCCTCAAATACACGTACAACTCCGTCGAAGCTCACAAGTACAAAATCGAAACCTCCGTGGAAATTTTCCACAAACATAAGACCTCAGGTCAAGAATTTATTTCATAATCCAAAAGGGTGGCGCTGATGAGCTGATACGAAGATATTTCCAACGATATCTTGGAGTATATATACAAAAAAACAGTCGAATCGAGAACGTCCTCTTTTTCCAAGACATAAAGACAGTCGCGACTAGTACATATTCAGTATTATTAATAAACAAGGTTTAGCACTGGAGTAAATTTTCGCTTAGACTGCACTTAGTATTAGTCAAAATTCATAATATTATATAGAGAATTAGCAAAGGTTAACCTAGTATCTGGTATTCCTTTAATGGAATATTCCCACGGGATTAATATTCACTCTGAAAATGTAGTAGGTTTGCTTATTCTCTGATTAATATAAACTTGGACTAATACTAAAATTGCAATTTTTGCGTAAGTTTGATCTAACGCTAAACCTTGTTTATTAATAGCACTGTTTATGAATATAAATCTGCCAACAATCCAAAATAAAAGACCATCATAAAATTGTTCATTTATTTACAATTGTTTAAAATTAACAAATTATACTATCAGAAATATAAAATGAAACAATAGATATATCAATAACAGAGTATCAAACTCATTTGCCATAATGACATGATCAAATTTAAGAAATTTCTTCAAAAATCGAAATGAAATAATACTAATACATTACAAAAATAATTTATCAATATGGAATGGAATAATCCTTTAATGGAATATTAAAAAATGGATAGTTAAGTTATGAAACAAATGTTGTATGATAATTAACGAAATGCGTATTTTTTACTGAATATAATAAATTAATAGAAAAGAATGCCTTGCAAAAAAAAGCAGTTAAGAATACTAGAAATTTAAAACAATTCATTATTTACAAATACAAAAAATGTTATTCAATATTTATTTATAATCAAATTTTAATATTTCGATCTGACACTCAAGAGTTCAGAATTAATAGAAACACTGTCGAATTTATGTCAAATATAAATATTACTTAATGAGTAATTGTGCCTACTCTATAGTTGATGTAGCGACACGATAAATTGACAAAGAAATATTAACTATGCTACAGGACTTTCAAAATCTAAAAATCTACCAACATATTAAAGATAGAAAACATTTCGCTTCACATACGTGAATAGTCATGCCATTCCATCGCGTCACAACTCAACGAGTCTTAATGTAAAGGAGATTACGATACTCTCCACATAATAGACGAATATTAAATTACACTAAACGCCATTAATTAATTACAACTATAGGCAATATCATTAATATTCACTACAAAAGTGAAATTGTCAATTCATATCAAATTATGTGCCGGCCTCAGTCAATGAGCTGCCGAAATACCTATGACATCAAAAATGTATAAAAAAATAATTTGAACTGTAGTAAATACAGGCGAAATATAAAAACTAGTGCGTATCAGGAACTGAAAACGCTTCGCCTCATTGTGCTTCCGATTTACAAACAACGGTTCTTTATCATACAATTCTGGATCTGAAACAAAATATTAACATCATGAGCTTCCAAAAATATATAAAGAGGATGACTTCCTTCACAATAATTCCAACTAATATTATAAATGTAACTCAGTCATAGTTGATCTTGAGAATAGCGTGAACTAAAATTTATGACAGTACGAGTAATCATATTTCTGTGGCACCCCAAAAAGAGATGCCAGTTTAGGTAGATAGATAAACTCTTCATTGCTCACACACAAATGAAAAGTTTACAGAAAGTTTGTAAATTACAGAGATAGGTTAGGTGAAGGATACTTGCTTTGGTAATAATCTAAAAGAGGGTACACTAAACTAGCAGGCTAATAAAATTAAAGCCTATGTCATCTGCATATGATGTAGTTTGTAGTGGAAGAATTTTCATGATCGGATCAGTATTTCCAAAGTTTACCCCCTACAAACTTTACCTTTTTATAATATTAGTTATAGGTAAAGACAGCAAAAGATCGTAATGACCTTACCCACAGATTGTAGTGAGTGTTCGCTAATCGCTGTCGTCATCGTCGCTGAAGTTATACCGAGGCTGGTTCTTAGCTCTCGGTCGCGAAGAGGCCGCGCTCACTGGAGGCGGACTGTCTATAGAAGCGTCAGAATCACTAGACGACTTCTTCTTAGCCTTCTTCTTGGGATTGGCCTTCTTCTTATCCTATCGCATAATACAAACTCTTTTAATATAGGAAGAGGTGACGCGGTAAGGAAGGCTGACTTACTCATATATGACTATCAGTAAATACAGGGACCAAAACATGTTTGAACTTTAAAAATAATGACTTAACTCAAATTTACAAATACAGACTATTTACTGACTTCGAAATTTAGCCTTCTTATTTGACATTAGTGAGCAACATCTGTTGTGTCTTATCTAACTGTGGCTAACTAGTCCTTAATTGTTAACATTATACAAACAACCCTGTATATTCTGATATTCTGAACTGGGACAAGTAAATTACTATTTTAATCACAAGTTCGTTGTAAAAAAAAATATTAGGCATTAATATTCTAAAATCGATTGTACAAGTATGATAGATAACTATATTCGAATCCGCTAATTTTTGTTATTAGCAACATATAGCAGATTGTGAAATTTCTTAGTCCCTTTAAGTGTTATTAACGGTATTGCTACTTTGATGTATCTTTAACAATTGAAGACAGCTTTAAATAAAATTTACAATTTTAAGAACTGATGAGATTTTTTTTTTCTTTCTGCTTCATTTGAACACAGCCAGTAGTAATGAATCATTAATTTCAGTACTCAAGAATTCTCTGGTCATCATACCTTTTTACTATCAAATATACTGTCATCGTCATCACTGTCTTGACTGAGTAACACTTTAGCTGGTCGTTTCTTGGGTTTATCAGTGGGATTCAGTTTTCGTTTGGTTGGTTGTTTCTTTACAGGCACTTCTTCATCACTTGATAACACGGTTGTAGGATAAGCGTTGTGGTTAGCTTTTGGTTTCTCCATTTCTTCCTTTTTGGATTCTTCTATGAGGGAGTCGAAGAGACAATCTAGAACATAATGGATATATTTTTATAACAAAATACATAAAAAAACACTTGGTACATGAATTTTTCCTTTCAATTCAGAATGTATTATTCATAAAGTTTCCGAACCTTTAAAAAATCGAATTTCCAAAATGTTTCATTCCCAAGATGACAAATCTAATATCATGATGGGTTTGTGAAATACACTGATAAATAATATGCAGCGAATTGTTAGTTTAATAGTTTTAAGACAGGCTATGAGGACTTATTCCTCTGGCTTGATATATGTACATTATTCATAATTTTATTCAAAACCCATCATTATTGTACTAAAATTGTACATTTTGGGAATTGGACCTTCTGAACAGCAAGAGATTTTTTTATCAGTCCACCTCAAGATAATATTACACACAACTTATATCTTAACGAATAACTTAGAAAAAAGATTTGATTGTTTTTGCATGGAATAGACTCTGAAACTATTGGACCAGCTTTAAAATTCTTTCACCTATGGGAGGATACGTTATACGCGGGTTAAAAGCTCTAATTGCTGCGGGCGTGGGTTGCTTTTAGATACAACTATGAATGCACTAACCTGAATCCATGTCTGCGGGTTTCTTATTCTGTTTGCTCGCGGGTAGTTTAACGTCATCATCATCACTATCGTCGAGTTGCGTGGGAGCGGCGGGCTCGTCCTCTAACTTGTTGTCCAACAGTTCCGGCTCAGAATCCGACGCGGACTCATCTGAACCATCTTTGTATTTTTGCACCTGATATTTTTACATTTATCATTTTATTAATATTTTCTCATCAATAGTCACCAGTCAGTATACATTTAATAAATAAATAAACATACTTTAGTTGCGGCCCTCCGTGCCGTGGTCCTAGCGGGTGGTGGTGGCGCCGAGCTGAGTTCCACATCGGAGCCCGACATCTCGCCGGAACTGCTGCCGCTGAATGACATCTTTTTCTATACGTAAACAATTAAAACACGTTAAAAATAATAATATTTGAAGGTCACGAAGGTACTATGACCTCCGATGTAGACTTCTAGGTTTCGAGTTCTATCTCTAAGGTCCCGGGTCCAATTACCGGATGAACCCATCCGAATATGATCATTTCTATAATGTTTCGAGTTTGAGTGTTGTGACACTATCGTAATACGAGGGCTCATCTTGAAATCTGGCAATGTTGTTGTATAATTTTTATTTATTGATGCATAAAATCTAATTTGAGAGTAGTTTCACGCATAAAAAAAACATAAACCCCGAGCATATATAATCACAAATTTATAGATATCAATACATTTTTAGATGTCCCAAATTACTTTCTTAAAACCCCAAAGCCTGCCAAGAATCTAGAAGTCAATACCATTAACATGGCTATCTAGTAACTAGTATGAAAATAGTGAAATTGCTCTTTTTATATTGACTTGAATTAAAAAGGTATTTTACTCCACCTTCTTAGGCTCTTTTTTGAATGTGAGTTTAGTCTGTTTCAATCCATCCTTTTCTGCCTTGTCAGGTTTTTCAACTTTTTCTTTCTTAACGCGAGAACGCGGTTTCTTCTCACCGCTGGATGGACTTATTCCTGTTGGATCATCCTGGAATACATAATTAATAGGATATAAAAATTTATTATTTAAAAAAATTGTTGTAAATGAAAGTAATATAAACTTGCAAAATATTTTTCAATTCCCCCTGTCATTCTTTTCATAAGGCTTAGGTTACTTCAACAGGCTATTATAAATTTAATAAAAAAACAAGACATGAAAATCACCTTAAGATAGTCATAAGAAGATTTGCTCACTTTAGACAATCAAATTGATTAATTTTAATGTAAATAATATATTTCTCTAGGAGAATTATTATGGAACCCAAACAGAGTAAAGGACTTAGTAAATAACCAGCTTACTAACCGGATCATATTCTTTTTTGATTTCCTTCTTGATCTTCGCTTTCTCCGCCGCCTGAATCCTCTTGATAAGGTCTTCGGATATCTTAGGCTCCACTCGTCTTCCGTTATCCGATGGTGCGATATCCATGAGAGACTTGCGATTCTTTTTGCTTGCATTCTATAAATATTTAAAAAAATGTAAGTATACATCTTGTCTTCATATACAGCAGCTTTTCACAAAATAGGCGATAATGTCCCCAACTGGGTGCAGCAGGCCTAAAAGGAAGCGGTAAGAGACCCAGAAAAAAATGGGGGCGTCGTGTAGAGGCTTAAAAGTTAACTTGAGACTCATATATTACTGCATTCAGGTCTCAAGTCAACTCTTGCTGATTATTGTAAATCTTGTTTAAGCTCCTAATATAGTAATATAGTTCAGAATAATTAATTTAATTTGAAGTTATGGTGGTCTTAAGTAATTTAAAAAACGGAGACGCTAAAACAGAATTTATTTTCAAAGAGGGCAGGAGACGAATTAAGTTTGTGAACCCCCTATATACAGGTGTATAAAATATTCAAATATAATGGAACAGACAGTTTTCATTAATGTGGTATGTTTAGTTAAAGAGGATATAGAGAACAGAAGATATACAATGGCTTGTAAGCAAAATCCTCTCTCAGAGAGAAATATGGCATTGACATTTTTTTTTTCAGTCAGTTCAGTCTCTAATGCCTATATGATTTAATTGATATTGAAAACATTGGCTTTAATGATGGTTTGTGATCTCTTCAATCATAATGTGTTTAATGTTAAATAAACTTTTTACCTTCATTCTCTCCATCTTCGATTGCATTGTAAAAATAAAAAAGGAATTACTCACCAGTAGAAAAATATGTTTGTTTTACTTTCTGTTATTACTTGGAGGTTTGCATGGCATAGTAATAATTAGTTGTTACTGATAAACATGATAAATAAATTTACAAATATGTCTTTTTCTATATTTTTTACATTAAGAAGGTTACTCATATCTATCGGCCGGTTTCTGAATTGAGAAAAGCACAAAATCTCAACTGATTATTCGCAATAACTTAATTTTTTTACGTTTCATATGGTAAAAGGTCCTAATTTTGTTAAATTGCTATCAATTGATAATTAAAAATTATAAATCAGTAATGAAAACCTGTTTAATTGACGTTTAAAATGGCTTAAGCACGGTTTGAGACGTGCTCAACTTCAAATTCTCAATTCAGAAACCGGGCGTATATCTATCTATAATATATAATATATCTATACTAATATTATAAAGCTGAAGAGTTAGTTTGTTTGTTTGAACGCGCTAATCTCAGGAACTACTGGTTCGAGTTGAAAATTATTTTTGTATTGAATAGACCATTTATCGAGGAAGGCTTTAGGCTATGTAACATCACGCTACAACTATTAGGAGCGCAGAAATAATAGAAAACGCGGACGAAGTCGCTGGCGACCACTAGTATAAGATATGCTATAACAATCGTTGACAATTATAGGTGATACGGTCTGTCAAATAAAATAATCTTGTGAAGTCTGTTACTCACAAATGCTTTGGCAGATTTCTTGTTGGTAGAGGACTCTTCCTGGCGTTCCTTCTCCTCGACTTCTTCGAGTTTCATCAGAAGCGCGTCCAGGTCATCCCTCCACAACATTGACGGAGTCTTCTCTCTGAAATAAATTGATTACATATAGTGTCTTGATTATAATCTGTCTGTCCAGGTCATGTCCTCCTATAGGCACAGAGGCACAGGCCTTTAATATAAATAGAATCACGTAAGAGCGGGCCCAATGAGGAAAGACCAGATGATAGATGAGTCTCTGCAAACAGACCAAACGCATTAACCACCGCTCTCTTCACATAACCTAGTACTAATTGTTTAAAGTAACCATTGCCTGTTAGTAAGAATCGGTCTTGTACATTAAGATTCAACCATTATAGATTTAATTGCGCAGAAGGATAAAATATAAATTTCAACCAATAAGAATGATTCAAATATCGCGACATCTGGTTATGGTCATTGGAACAAGACTTAACATACATTTAAATCATATGTTCAGTCTTCGTCAAATTAGTACATCTGCTTAACACAAACGGTTAGTACAAGCACAGTAACTTACTTGAGTGCAGCGAGTTCAGCAAGTTTCTGGTCCCGTTGCTTCAGCAACTCATCCTTCTTCTCCTTGGTGAGCATCCACATGGACATGCCCAGCAGATAGTTGAACTTCCTCACTTCTTTTAGCTGCTGGAATGCTTTCTCTGAAAACCGCATCGTGATGATTCATCAGATATCTAATGATTGTACTTAATGATTATCTTTGATATCTCTTTGTTTTTAGGGATCTCTGCATAACAAATGCTTTAGTCATTTAATGAGATCTAGACAATATTACAGCATAGAAATCTGTAGACTAACATCTAAAAAACTGACTCTTACATCACAGTATTCCTGTTTCCTAGGTGCCAAAGAAATAAAGCAAATTCCAAGTTGTATAAAACAAAAATATCGTGTTTGCATTAATTCAAACAAGATTCAACTAATACATTTTGTCATACAAAGTATAATAACTCACCAGGGTCTACAGGTTTTCCTTTTTCTTGAGGTTCCGGCTCCTCTTCAGACTCCTGTGGGTCTTCTTCCTCCAGTGCCGTGAGGCCTTGCATTTTGCTCGCTCGCTTCTTCCACTCCGCAATCGGATCAGGGGCATATCCTGTCAAAAAAAAATTATAAAAGAAGAATAAAAAATATTGTACATCAAATCTTAAAACAAACGTGATTTGATATGGGTAGCTAAAGTTTCCGAGTGAACATTATTGAGATAACAGGTTGATTATGTTTATATCTTGATATCTTTAGTCTTGATGGAAATAATAAAACATAATTTTTAAAAACTATGATTTAAAGGCATCTATTTAATCTTAAATACCTTTTATTTCAAATACAAATTTATTAAGTTTATTCTGCCATTTCTACATTCCTGTAAATGTCCTTAGTTCCTCAAAGCTCTTTCAATATTTTCAACTCTAGTTCCAAACTATACTTTTACAGCTATTGAATTGTCCTCAGAGTTTAAGAAGAAACAGTTGTATTATAAAACAAGCAATAAAGAGTACATAAGTCAAATTATTGGCTGCAGAAGACAGAAGAGAACAATTTGAATTGAGACACGTAACTTATTTTGGTTGGATAATAGATGATAAAATTAATTGAATATATGTGTCTCAGATATTCTTTTCCTGTCATTTTGAAACTGAACTTATGCCACGAAACGTTAAAACCAATTCAATGTTGAGCGGATGCCACTTTTTGATGTGAATTCACACCTGAGTTAATTCAAATTCTGGTTTGGATTTTTACAGACTCACAGGGCTGGTACTCAATTTAGTCTGCGTTTCATAATAAAACTGAAAAGAGTCTACTTATTTATTCTTTCTATTCTGAAGGACTAATAGTCCTGCTTTTCGGATTGAATTTTATGGAGAGAAATAAAGATTTACCTCTTTTGATGAGTTCTTCCACCATTGCTTTTCTCTTTTTGTTCTCTACAACTAATCCTTTATCACACTTCTCCAATATGAACCTGGCTCTGTTAGACAGCATGTCCGCTTCAGCTTGTAACTGTCCCTCCAAATAGTCCTTACGGCGCGAGTAATACTTCAGACGAAGGTCGTAGAATTGGCGGAGGATCTCCTCCACTTTATCATACCTGTTCGTGAAATATGTACAGAACATTGTAGCTCTTTTAAACTATTTAACACCTGTTGAGAAATTATTATATACAAGAAGGATTAGTTTGAAACTGTTAATTTGATATATAAATTATTTGTCTAAGTTTCATTCTACAAATTTTATGAGCTAAAATAATTTTAACAATAAAACGTCTACGTAAAAATTGACTTCCAAAACCATTTCAAACCTAGTAAGTTCTTTTACTAGATTTTGATCTGGTTTAACATATTAGCTAAAAATCAGCTTATCCAGATCAAAAGCTAGTAAATTCAAATTTATACAGCCATTTACACATGTATTTGTGTTTCATTAGGCGGTATTCATTTGTTTCTTTTTTTTCTTCTATTTGTTCTATTTACGTCACCCAGTATTAAATATGGAAAAATTGAAATATCGTGTTATTTACGAACACGAGTTCCACCATGGTACCAGTGCTGCGGAAAAAGCTCGAAGGGTTAATGATGTGTATGGCGGTTGTATCGCAAAAGAAAACACAGTACGTTTTTGGTTCCAACGTTTTCGTTCTGGAAATTTCGAACCTCATGGACGGCTGGAGACCCAAGTTTATAATGAAGAATTGAAGGGTATTGTGAAAATGGACTAGTGCCGGTGTCGTTTATTAGAGTTTTCTAAAATCTGGCCAGACGATTACGGCTATTGTCAGCAAGTGCAAATCATGGTGGAAAAACTAGCTGTTAAACAACCGAGGCTGGTCAATCGCTCTACGTCACTGCTAGTTCACGATAACGCTAGACCACACGTTGCACAACAGACGGCTACCAAATTAGAAGAGCTTCAATTGGAATGTCTAAGACATCCACCGTACGCCCCGGACCTTGCTCCAAAGATTACCATTTTTTTCGAAATTTGGATAACTTCTTGCAAGGAAAAAAATCAACTCCTATGGGGCAGTGCAAATCGCCTTCAAAGATTTTATTGATTCCCGTCCGAATGGTTTTTTCAGTAAGGGGATCAATGACCTACCTATGAGATGACAAAAGTGCATAGATAACAATAGTTTATACTTTGATTAAATAAATATACTATATTAAAAAATATTCGACTTTTTGTTGATGCCATACCAAACACCAATTTCATATGTAAGGACCTAATATACATATTGTAATGCGGGCAAAACATATATTTAAAGTTATTAAACGGCAACTTGTGATTTCATCTACGTGGACTCTTCGACACTGACTGAGCTTTCGACTACCGACTATAAGTTGTGAACATACACTCATAATGTTAATTAAGAGATTGCTCATAAAAACTCAGTTCTATATTTCTCTCAGTGTAATTTATATATGCATATTTGTCCTGTTTTATTGAATAAATAAAATAAATTTACGTCTTCTTTAGAATGAATTTTTAATTTCCGCTAATATAGCTCCCAATAATTAATATAATTTGAAGTTATAGTGGTTTAAGTTAAATACTCAAAGTGGGCATAAGTTAGACGACATAAGTTTGGGAACCCCTGATCTAGTCTATGGTTCTATTGCTAATTTAACTTTTTCTTGATGTTCTTTTTGTTTAGTCGAAATATCTTCTGGCACTTCAGTACCTTTATGAGTATTTCTCTTATTTCTACTTCAAAAAATTAACAATCCGCGCACTTATTGTCTTTTGGCATATTAAATGAAATATTAAGTCTTTTAATTGTTTGTCGATAAACTTCTACACTACAGCGAAAATCTTTACCTACTACTATAAACTTAGTTAGCAAAACTTAGTAACTCAATATTTTAATGTCTTACGAAAACCACAAAATATTGTTTCTATACATTTATTCACTTCATAACCTAGTAACTAGATTTGACAATTTCAAAAACCTAGTATGTGCTAACACATACTAGAATTTTGAAATAGTTAAAGATACATACTAGGTTTTATAATGGTTAAAACTTAACTTTTCATAAATTTAGAAGCACTTACTAGGTTTAGGGTACCCTATAACTTTTGATAGAAGTGAATTTTGATATAGGGCATTTTGGCATCTTGTGGGGACTTATTGGAAAACCACTTTTAACAAAAATACTCAATTTCTACTTTTTGTAGACTTACTAGGTTTTGAAATGGGACAGCCGAAATCTGTCGATGTACAGCGGGATAACCAAATAGCGCAGTAGTTATACTACTTAAATCTAACACATAATGCATAATTATTTTTTGTCATATGGTTACCTGTTTAGGCAGTTATTATGATCGAATGCGTTCATGCAGGTGAGTGATATAGTGGTCTGCAGTTTGAACACCTTGTGTATGCCTTCAGCTTCCACCTCAGACAACTTGCCCGGCAGCAATGTTACCACGAAACGGACAGTCGTATCCGTATTGTATTCCTACACAAACAAAATAATTATTATTTTCATTTATCCTTCATTGCTTTTGATTAAATAAAAACCCTTGATACAAAATTCGTACTAGCAAAGTATCCAATACTGACATATTATAAACGTATCTATACTTATTTCAATATCCACAAGTAACCAAAATAATCTTTAATTTAATGATTTAAAAAACCTTTTCTGTAACAAGTATAATATACAACTTTGTCTTTGTGGTTTACTATTCTTGGATATTTGAACTGTCTAAATTAATATAAAGAATTTATTTAACCATCAAGAATGTGATCTCTCATTCCTTTATAACATACCCTGTACTCAGATATTAGCGGTTTCACTTTATCTGTGCCCAACATAGGTTCGAGAACGTTCTCCTTGTAGTTCTGCGTCCAAACGCCAACAGGCAATTCCGATATTTCAATTTTATCGTTGGGCAAGATGGCCGCTTCGCCGGATATGACGTACTTGTCGCCGAAGCCTTCTACGGTCCCGCGGAAATTTTTGTACCAAGGATGCATCGGTTTCGGTTCTTCGCCGTCTAACATGAGACTGTAGAAGAAAAATAAAATTATTGAAAACGTCATATTAATATAATTATTGTAATATTTTCCATGGACAAATGAACAAAATGTTTAGATACTCTACCAAACCATATAAACAACTTACCGTATGTTCTCCACAATATCTCTGGGGTTATAGTTTGGAATCTTTGTGGACCATCCAGTACCAATACCTTCAGCACCATTCACCAGCACCATAGGAATGATGGGCACATAATGCACCGGCTCTATTTTCTGGTTATCTTCAAACTCGTGCTACAATACAATTTGTAATCATTATTTATGCTAGATGTTTTAGTCCGAGATGTTGATTGTTGTTGAATAAAATTAAATATTGTATTCTCAAGAGTATAATTCAGCTATACAGGGTTAATAGAGATGATGATAAAAGGGATATGTAATTTTTATCCTTCAATTTAACAAGAAATGGCTGAAAATGGTGAACATATAACATATAAAATATACAAAAGTCTGATATCATACGACATTTCAACTCAATGCATAGCCCATATTAATTGATCACTCTAATGTCTACGTGCAACATCAATATATATATATGGCTACGCTAACAATACAAAGAGGTACAGTTTTTAACTCAGTTTTTAGATGTAGGGGGTAATCTTCAGAAATATTGAAGCGATTATGAAAATTCTTTCAAATACGCAACATGAGTAACAGCTTATAATTACACACAATTTCAGAAAAGTAATTAGTTGTTTTTTTGTTACTTTAAGTCAATTAAGTTATAAATTATACACATTATACATTGAAATGTTCAAGCATAACAAACATCGTTACTTACAACAAGAAGTGGATCATCGTGCGGATGGAAAATGAGCCTTGTGAGCGGCGACATAAGTGTGAATATGTAACGGGGACTGGCCGAGTCTTTCCCACCGCTGAGTCGCGTACCAAACTGACCGCGTGGCTCAAGTAAATTTATGTTGTTCGATCCCACATAGTTCTGGGCGAGATTCACTATAGTCATCGCGAGGGATTGCTCGCCTGTTGAAGTAAAAATGTAGAAACTATAAATTAACATTGTCAAATGCTTATAAATACCAAAGACATTGCTGAGACAGAATTAACCTTGTCAGATCCCATCTCGAACGCCATTTAAAAGAGGTTTTTTTTTTTTAATTATTTACTTTCTTTATGATAAATACATAATGTTGTGAATGTAAAATTTATAAGTTATTTGATTAGATTACAGTACTGACCGTGATGATATGCAGAGTGCTCGGCGACGGAGCCGGCTAACTGCGCTACTTTGACCTCCCGTTTGTCGTTACGTTTGATACACGTGAAAATCACCTTACGCTGGCCAGGCTTCAGACCGTCTACCATGGATGGAATGGATCTGATCATCACAACATCAAAAGAACATAAATAATACTCTATAGACTTCAATCTTTGGCTTTAAAATCTGAGTAATAAAATACATACATTATTGACAATGCAATTTGCTAGTTACATACATACACTTAAACCATTGCATATGTTGTTATTAAGGAATAACATACATTCTAATTAGAGTATAATTGTAACTGTATAATTAGAGTATAATAAAGAGAAATAATTTAAGTCAATCCAAGAGCAGTGGTTAACCCAATTCTAAAGTATTATTTTCTAGAATTTTAAGATTATTCAAGAATATCATAAATAAATAAAAATATGAAGTACAAAAACTTACCGAACATTATCACCATTTGAGAAAAGAACCAATTCCAAGTTAACGAAATCTGAGTATGAAACAGCTTTAGTATCTTTAGTGTACAGATATCTTTCTGGAAGACCAATCTCCTTCCTTCGTTTCACTTCATCCATGTGGTTGGTCAACCACTCTTTACGTTGGTCAGCTCCCTTTTTAGAGAAAGCTAATTCAATGTGGTGGTCATCAGTGGCCCCACCATACTTAAACCTAATTCTATGCCTTTCCATATTCTGGAAGTATTCCTTAGCCTCTTTTGATGTGGAAGTACCCAAACCTTTGTAGTATTTGATATTGTAGGTGTGATGATTTTCAGTATCTCTCTTCCATTCTTCAAATTCGGGTAATGAGTAAAAAGAAATCTCTTTGTCTTTTTTAGTCGCTTTTACTATGGGTGTGATGAATTCTTCTAAAAACGGCAATTTTAACAACTCTGGCCAGTTATGATGAATGAAATTGATAATTAAACCTTTAATATGAGAACCATCTTGATCCTGATCAGCCATTATCATAACTTTGCCATAACGTAATGACTTCAAGTCATCCATAGAGTTGTATTTCTTTTTATATTGTAAACCGATGATTTTAATCAAATTATTAATTTCTACATTCTCTAAAACTTGCTTATGTGATGCATCACGTACATTTAGAGGTTTACCCTTTAACGGAAATACGCCATAGTGATCTCTGCCCACAACACTAAGTCCAGAAACAGCCAAGGTCTTAGCTGAGTCTCCCTCAGTGAGAATTAAAGTGCACAGATGAGCATTCTTTGTTCCAGCATCATTAGCATCCTCTAATTTAGGTATACCCTTCAATTTACTTTGCTTTTTACCAGAGGCTTTCACTAATTCTGTCTGTGCTTTAAACTTGGCCCAAGTCAAAACAGACTCGACTAAACCAGACTTTGTGACCGATGTTATGAATTTTTCAGAGAGATTACATTTGGAACCGAAGCTTTTGGCTTGAAGGGTCATGTTTTCTTTCGTTTGTGAATCAAAGGTTGGGTTTACTATGAGGCAATTGATGAAAACCCACATATGATGTTTTACTTGGAAAGGTCTAATATTAACTCCTCCTTTATTTTTTTTCTTCAGCACTTCAAGAACACTCTTCACAATACTGTCGGAAACAGAATCAACGTGTTTCCCACCTTTAGTTGTGGCTATGGAATTTACAAATGAAACCTGTTGGAATCCATGGTTAGATAGTGTAAGTGCGACCTCCCAGCGGTCACTCACTTTCTCATAAACTACTTTCAACGGTTGCCCATTCTCATCTTCTTTTCCTTTTATGTATAAGTCTACATAGTCTTTGAATTTATTGATTTTTATTCTTTCGCCGTTTAAATACACTTTCACGCCGTGGGAAGATGCTGCTACATCATATGCTCGGCGCGACATCAGAGCAACAATATCGTCTTCTAATTTTTCCATTTTAAATTTTGCTAAGTCAGGGCTGAAAGTCACTTTAGTAAAATCATCATCTTTACCAGACTCTTTAACCTTAGGTTCTGAAGCTTTTGTCATATTAGATCCCCAAGTTTGTTTGAAATGTTTCTTGTACTGCTTTGAAGCAGTCTCTACTGTAAATTTCGTAGAGAAAATGTTACATAATTTAGCACCATAACCGTTTCTACCTCCTGTCACCTTTTCTTCTTCATCATTATAGTTAGATGATGTCAATAAATGCCCAAATATCATAGTGGGAACATACATTTTCTCTTCTTTGTGCATAACTACAGGTATGCCACATCCATTGTTGTATACTGAAATAGTATTCTGTTCCTGGTTAATGTCAATTTTAATTATGTCCATCTTGGGATCCCTTTGTTTGTTGTCAGCTGCATTCACTAAGATTTCATCATATATTTTGTACAAACCTGTAAATGAAAAATAATTAATGTAAAATTTAATAATATCATCTATTTCATGAAGAGAATGGTTCAAATCAAAGGCTGTAATTCCGATAAATGACCAATAACATAATGTCTTGAGCAAGCAAGCCTTTGTCACCAGCCAAATGTAGCTTTTATTTATTACTTAAATTAGTATCCTGTTTCTGAAAGCACATATGTAAACAAATATATATAGGATAACAATATAGTAGGTAGTTGTTAATTTCTTTTTAAGAATTTCATCATTTTAAAATACAACTGGTGTGATGGCTATAGATACTAACTAATTAGTATTTTATAATAAATATAATATAGTTAAATAAAGAAAAATATAGCATATAATTTTTTTTTATGAATATATATCATTAAACAACATTTTTTTTTTTCATATAATGATAAATCAACCCACCTGGTACATAAGTCAATTCTTTTTGTGTCATACACTCCTTTGTCTTGTCATAAATCCACATAGTTTCTGTTGCCCGTTCTACGGACCCAATGTATGTGTCGGGTCTGAGCAGGATATGCTCCAATTGTGACTTTTTCTGATATATTTTCTCAATCGTGCCTTTTTGACCTTTGGCAGGCGGGGGCACAGAGTCTGTTGTGCCATTCTGTGTTACATTATTCATTTTGTTGAACATAGCCTAAAAACATAAATACTTTCATTTTAACTGAAATTCATTTATTCATCACAGACTTAGGACATAATACAATAAAAACCATACAAAAGAAAAGAATATAATAGTGTCCCATATTAGTCAATAAAAAAGCATCTAGTTCAGCGTTTGTCAGCTTTTAATAGTTAAAATAGTTATTTTTTCAATTATTAAATATAGTAACAAGTTTTGCAAGAAAATAGTTAACACAGTGATAGACAGATAAATGATTCTATAAAATTTTAATTTTTCGTTTTGAAATTTGGGACCTCAAAATAAATAAGTATTTCCCTTATTTCACAAATTAATAAGATCATTAAATAAGGGTAGGTTAATATGTGCAATTTTATAATTGAATGGTGAAATTATAAGTCAGTAAATATAAACAACATTGCATAGAAAAAAGGCTTTAATTGTTTTCAATAAATCAAAAACGGGTCTACATAAATTATCTTGCAAGCAATAATTGTAAAAATAATATACTTATATATATAACTATGTAAATAAATGAAATTGACGGGTAGAATGGACTAAATTTTTATCTAAAATTTTGAAACCAGATAAGTAACGTTTTTTTTACAAATATACAGTCCTCGCACAATAATAATTGCTACAATCTGTTGATTTGAAATTCACTGCAAGACTGTGGACTTATTTTACATCATTATTATAAATATATATATCAAAATAAATATATAATCGTCAAGATATTATCCATTTGTTTAATACATCTACAAAAGAGTTAGGCACACAGATTGACCGTTAGCAGTTAAAATGCCGCCAAATGCATACCTTTATATCAGCCATCTTTGTCGTAGTCTTTATTAGACGTGTGCGATCAACGCTAAATGCCTTTTGTTTTGCAATCAATACAAAACATAGGCTAGAATTCTTGAATTTGGCAAAGAAACATTTTACAGCAACATATCACTAAATTTACAGACGCGAAATAAAAACGATGAGCAGACGCCACTGACTTCACCATAAACAAATCAAAGAGCAAAAGTAGCGACTAGGGATAAACGATACGAGTCGAGTAAATACAAATACTTACTCGATACCACATACTATGGAAATGAGGAAGTATTTAAAAAACAAGAAAACACTAAAAAAGATACCTCCTAAATAGCGACTCTACCAAAAGTTGATTTTTGCAGGAAACGAATGGACCAAAGATAGTCACTTTCATTCCTTTTAACTAAGATATTAAAAAACTGAAATTTGAAATGTTCGAAACTTAGATATCAATACAAATACGAAAAAGTACAAATAGAATATGAGTTGTTTATTAAATTTTGAAAACTAATTTACTTTTAAACATGAAAGAAAACTGGAAGGGTTGTCATGGAGAAATCAAGAACGTACCGTAGCAACATCTAGTTTGATTTCGGGAACTAATATAATACTTCCTCATTTCCCACAGACAAAGATTATACATAGAGTCTGGCAAGCGAAACGTGTCACAAGAAAAGGGCGGCAATTTCAAAAATTCTTAAGCAGTAAACACTGAATGTAGTACTGCAAAATAATTTTGATACTTTTATTAATTATATTTAATCTTAACATTTAGATATCAATTAAAATTATTTGTTTTGGAACATTTGACTAAAGCGTGACTGTTCTTAATTGTACAGTTAACAGCATATCAGTAGGCCTATTCACTAACTCAACTGACAACCAAGAATCGTCATCACCGTAAAAAATAGACACTTTGATTGTGTCAAAATCACTATTTCGTATTCTCTATCAATGATGAGCAATTTCGAAATGTCAATATCGGCATTCTCCACTGGACTCCATTTTGACACTTGATTTCGTATCGATAAACTGTATTAAAGTAACATTGTTGCAAAGCATATTTGAAGTCGTCGCATAGTACCTCTTAAGCCATTTGTTGTTAAATTAAAGCGAAAAAAAATACGTATCCAATATTTTTCTATTATCTGACTGACGGACTAAATCGAATCTTTTTTTTAACCCATTCGTTATACCTATTGGCTAACAGCACTTATAATATTAAAAATTCATATTTGTCATTAATTAAAAGGGTGTTTTTTGCAACGACTTCTTTGTTTTTTTGTAATGAATATGGGCGACTCTGGCCACATTTTTTTAATAAATGTGATGTTAGCCAATTTTGATTTCTGGCCCTTATATTTATAATGTGTTCATAACACATACATGTCTCCTAAGGGATTTTCATCACAACCTTTTGCTCTGATCCAGAACCACTATCTATCAAATTAAATTAGTCAATATAAACACCAGATTACAATAAAAAAAACATTTATTTTTGTTACAATTAAGTGCCATGGATAAATTACATAATACAGGTGTCACAAAATCATCATGTTAATCACAATAGAAAATTTAAGATAAGATTTTGACTATGAATCAGACTAAAAATACTTTAGTCTGATTCATAGTCAAAATCTGTTTCTAAATATTCTACACCTGATAACAATGACAAGGAATCATCAGAGTCACTCTCTTCACTACTGTCTGCACCAACAGATATAATAAATTTTTCAAGTTCGTTTTCAACAATGCCATCTTTTAATTTGTAATCATTTTCGACATTTAAAACATGATCAGTGTATTTCTTCCAGTCACTAGGGGTAATTAAGTTAAAACACTCTATTATTAAGTTTTCCATTTCCTTTCCTGGTATTCCAATGTTTCTGCTTGCAATTTTTCTTTTTGCTTGACTCCAAACCATCTCTATTGGGTTTAAGTCACAATGATACGGTGGCAGCAATAAAAGTTCATGATTATGTTCTTTTAAAATCTCTTCAGCTTCATATACAGGCAATGTTTTCTTATCATTAACCAAACACATTAACTCTGCCTTTGTCTGATATTCCTCAAAATGTATTCCATTATTTACAAGCCATTTACGGATATCTGCTTTGGTATTAGACATTATAGGCGGTTTATTGATTTGTTTTATATGGTAGCTGGCATTATCCATAACAATTACACTGGGCTTACTTAAATTTGGTATTAATTTTTCTCTGACCCATTTCATAAAGTTCGATGAGTTCATATCATCATGATAATCAGCAGATTTGGATTTACTACTGAACACTAATAATGCACCAGGCACAAAACCTTCCTCAGATCCAGCATGCACAACAATATGCCGTTTTCCAGAGGATATCTTTGTAGTGACACCAGTTGTTGAAGGTCCTTGCCAAGACTTTTTAACTTTATAATTCTGATGTACATAAGTTTCATCAAGGTACACAATTTGCTTTCCTTCGTTTCGTTTTATATTTATTTCTCTCAAATACTTGTGCCTCCATGCAGAAATCTGGTATTTTTCTATAAGCATAGAACATTCATTTTCATTGCTTTTAAAAGAAAATCCATTCTTAAGCATAATTTTTCGTAAAGTCTCACGGCTACCACTGAATCCTATTGCATCTTTTAATTCATTGTGAAGGCTTCTTAATGTTGGAACAATTTTTTTCACACAGTAAAATTCATTTACTTTATTCCGAATTGCACTTAAATCAAAATTATCTAAAGCAGACACTGTTGGTTTATGAGGTCGTTTTTTCCCAGGAGTGTCCCATTTTCCTTTATTAATTAATGCTTCATTTTTTATCCTTCTTAGTGTCCTTATACTTACATCTATAAAAGATTAAACACTTTGAAACAAAGATATGTTAAATGTATTTAAAAGCAAATAATGATAGACACATACATCAAAATAATTTAAATACCTATTCAACTATGAATGCTTAATTTAGTTAAGTTTATGTGCATATTTAGCATGTATAACAATTACATGGTTTGATTAGTTTCATGAATTCTGTGAATTTCCTTGTTAAACAAAACATTCTTATGACATCATTGGATGTCAACAATAAAAACCAATACATCATAAAAAACCTATGTAAATATTATAGGAATACTATCAATCTATTTTAAATCAAAACAAGAAAAGAGACCTGTCATTGAAGAAATTTTTTGTAAGTACTGCGTTTCCGAATTCAGCATTTCTTGTTTTTCTAAAGTTTTTATTGCATTTATCTCCTCCATTATTGGTTGAATATCACCATCACAGTTATCTGAAATAGAGCAATATTTTATAAAAAATATCTGTTTAGTTAATTACAGAAAATTAAAACGAAAGTATCAAAATTATAATACAAAACTAACCTAAAAAAGATACAACTTTATCTAATCGTTGTAATTTCTCCATGAAATTTTTATTTAATTCAGTTTTCACTTCAGTAAACTCGTCAATCATGATGGAAAGAAGTTTCCTCGATGAACTTTTTATCGGCTTCGACATAATTTTTAACCAAAAACACAAGTTCAAATTCGCAAAAACAACAAAATTCAATATTCTTGAATTGTCTAACGTAGTGTCAAACTGACAGTTCTATGTTGTTGCCATATGAAAACGGAAAAATAGGTGGTGTCACGTTTCGCTTGCCAAACTCTATAGTTCCCTCGCTCATTAAACAAGGCCTACTGGGTCGGCGAAAAAAGACAAGAACCGTGAAGATGATTTTTTGTTTTTAAGTTGCCTCACTTTCAGCATGAATTGAAAGGAAACTTAACAAGAAAAATATTATATTATGGTAAAACAGAACAACATACCGATTACCAATATGAAGATATGTATTTTATTAGGTAAGATGACGTACATTGGCGGGCATTATCGCTCGGTCATTTAAGAAAATTTTCGTTTGAGCATGTTTAAACGTTAAGTTGAAGCTAAAATGCTGCAATACAAACGAATGCATCGGCAGTGGAAGATGAAATAGCTACTCAAGAGATTGTGGATGAAAAATCCCAAAGTGAGGGAGCAAGTAGTGCTACGATTACAGATGCTGATCAGGATAAATCTGTTATTGATGTACAACAAATACATGTACTAGATGATGTTGATACTGTTGTCCCGAATATAGCGGATCCAGCTACTTGGCCACTTATTCGAAATAGCAAAATAATTGATAATATAATAAGTAGTGGCCCACTGCAAACTCACTGTCACAAAGTTACAACAATTACACAAAGTTATATATTACAATTATGTGATCACCCTGTTAGGGTGTTACAAGGGTAAAGAGTCGGGACCCAATTTCAATAATTAACCTGTTATTTTAACATCTTATATATTTTAAGTATTAGGGAATGTGTAGTACAGATCGCAAAAATTAATCTGTACTTATCTAATGATGTGATCTGTCAAAAATGAAACAGCTACTTATACACGATTTATGTCTATTTTTTAAATAAAACTAATGTCACTATAGTTGGAACAAGTGCATCGTAACGTAGCGTTAAACGGTTGATTACTGTGTTTGTTTGTTTTAAAATAATCGAATAATTGTTTTAAGAACGTCCACTCATGACTGTTGATTGTGTTCTGCTTCGTCAAAAATTAAAAGAGATAAATCTCGGGAATCCCCGATTATAGAAAAACACATTGTTTCTGTAAGGTCGGTAAGTCGGGGATTCCCGAGAAATTAAACCGATTGAACACTACGTTCCATTCTAATGCTGCCAACTTAACAATCTACCTAAATCTAGGGAAAATTACAAGTAAGTAGGCCGGGTCGGCAAATAACTGATTTGTAGTATGAAGTAGTAATTGAATTGCAGTTAGGGGGCGCCGAAGAAATTTCGCCCAGGGCGCTAGTAGTGCTAAAACCGGCACTGAGAATATGAGTTGTTTATTAAGTTTTGAAAACTAATTTACATTTATACATGAAAGTAAAACGGGAAGGTTGTCATGGAGAAATCAAAAAGTACCGTAGCGACATCTGGTTTTATTTCGGGAACTAATGTTTTTTTTTTAATATTTCCTCATTGATACTTTAGAATCGAGTCCCAATTAGTATCGTACAGAATGTATTCGTATCGGTACTTGATCGGTCACTCACTATTAGACTATTAGTCCTAGCACTATTAGACCTCAGTAATGCGTTTAGCACGGTCGACTTTGAGTTACTTCTTGCCGTTATGCGCTCACTTAACGTATCTCCAACGGTAATTGATTGGTTTCATATTTATCTGTTTGGACGTAGGCAGCGTGTTCGTCTTGACGAAAAAGCATTCTTCATGGTGCAAAATGACGGCTGGCGTTCCAAAAAGGGCGTGTTATCTCCTCTACTTTTTGCAATCTTTATAAATGCTATTTCTCATAATCTTTCATGTTCCTACCACCTATATGCAGACGACCTTCAGATTTATTGTCAGGCTTCATTTTCACAGCCAGCTGAAGCGATATCCGCAACGAATGTTAACTTGTACCGCATCAATGAATGGACTAAATGTTTTGGACTAAACGTCAACCCACTAGACTCAAGTTATGATAGTGGGTAGCTCCATATTGTTATCTAAAGTTGACTTTCAAACACTTCCTAAAGTCATCTTTGATGGAAACGTTTTACCATTTCAAGCAACGGTAAAGAATTTGGGAGTAATAATGGATGACACACTGAGTTGGGCATCACAGCTTCAAACGATTAGTCGGAAGTTGTATGCTTCCGCGGCTTCTTTGAGGAGATTGCGTAATTTCATACCCACTGCCACTAAAGTCGTGCTTGCGCAGTCTCTTCTGCTTCCTGTACTTGACTGAGGACCTTTACAGAGGAAAAGCTAATAAACTTGTGCGCCTGCAAAAGTTCTGCATAAGGTTCATATTTGGCCTTCGCAAGTATGACCATTTCTCTTATTATCGTACCGAACTCAAGTGGCTTCCTATTTGTCTTCGCCGGAATTCTCGTATCCTATATCTTCTGTACAATATATTGTTCAATCCTTCTTACCCTCGTTAACGCTTCAGTTTTCTTCAGAACTCCAATTCTTACTCATTACGGTCAAAATCGGATACTGGAAATGCCACCTCATAGTACTAACTTTTACGATGCTTCTTTTACTGTTCGGACTGTGCGTCTCTCCCAGTAAATGTAAGACTCTCGCAGACATTAGACTCTTTTAAAATGCGCGTAAGGGATTTCTACCTACCATATTAGTTCACTTACTGCAAATAAACTGTTTTGTTTGCTGTATTTATTTGGATAGTATGTATTATTTTATTTATATTTATGTAATTTGTATATAAGTATAATAATAGTTTAATGTATATTTATTTAATTTGTATTGTAATCATAAGAATATTATACACCCCGTACTTTTAAGACAGTTCATCTCTCCTTCCAAAGGTTCTCTAGAAGAGATCGCTGTATAATGATAAGACCGCCGATTGTAACACATAGCTTAATAATATTGTTTTTTTGTTCTATGTATCGCACTCCCGGTGCGACACTGTCACTTATGCAAAAATTTAGTTTTTCAGGAGAAGAGTTTTAAACTCTGTCACCTCACAAAACAATGACTTTAGAAGATACAGATGAGATGAATCATACGAAACATAGTACCGTATGATTCATCTACAAAAGTAACATTATCGCACCAAGTAAAGGGGGTTTAGGACAATTATTACATATTTAACTAATTTTTGTATTTTTTGCAAAAGTGACAGTGTCGCACCGGGGGTGCGGTATGTTCTGTATTCGGTTTATCAATAAAGAGTTATCTATCTATCTATCACTGACGAGTGTCAAAAAAATCATATGCATAAGACTGCTTATTCTGTCGTAAGGTATCTAAACTCCGTCTCATGAAAAGTTCTCACACAGGCGGATGTGGCATTCGCTGTTGTATGGCAATAAGCATTATTAATAATAAGTCATCGTCGTTTTTGATACTATTGATAGCCAACACACAGGTAATGGCTATTGATTGTATCAATACACAGGGAGAGAGAATACGATGAGATTTTTGAAATGTCGGTAACTGCTTGCTTTGTTACTCTGCGTGCGAAGACGTAGAAGACAGAACAAATATTGGGCTCATCCCCTTGTAAGTGAAAGGTACCTAAATAATGAGCTGACAGGATAATTTTACATAAAACATACATAAAACATACATTCAGGCTTGGGAAAAAATAATCGATTTGTGTAAAATCGATATTTATTACGGCGATGTTGTTAATTTTCAATAAACTTATAATCGATATTTATTGTAGATTATAAAATGCTATATTTTATATGATGATTTAATATAGTTGGTAAATATCAAACTCGGTATAGTTCTAATTTGATCAGCGTATGCTCAGCGTACCAATGATTGTTCTATCTCTGTAATCGCCAGAGGTCGGAATTAGGTAGAGTTATTTATGTACTTGCATCGAAATGTTGATATTAATGTGGACCTTCCCTACAAATGTGGCAACATCGCGCGTATTGGTATTTTGCAACTTTGGATATCCGATGTCATTGATGTAAGTTTGGTAACATCGTGCGTGCAGTAGTTTAAATTGTGTAAAAGTAAATAACTTTTTATTTAAAAAATCACGAGATTTTTTCTGCTCTTTAAAATTAATCTCGGGATTTTGAGGCATATCCACTTTAGTCTTTCGCTGTATGAAATCAGTGTAAGTACATGAATAACTCTACCTAATTCCGACCACTGGTAATCGCTTAAAGTTGTTTTTACAAAACTTCGAAAAAAAAGCACGTTTATAAATTTAAACATCAAGTACTAGACCATTATCAGCAATTTTATTCTAGTGTCACAGATATTTTTTAGCTATTGTATGTGAATAATGCTGTTCCTAAATTAGTAAGGGTATAAGTTTTTACACGTGATAGTAGCCATCCGATAGGAGTATAAGAAATTTGTTTTATTTGAAAAACTTGTCGATTTAAAAAAAAAATCGCAAGTGGTGCCGAAACATGAAGTATGTCAAAAAATCACAAATAAATAGTTCTATATCTGTGTGCAAGGATATAAAGGCCAACCTTGCGATTCCAAAGATATCCTCATTTTTCATGTCAGCTCCATACAATTTTTTCTTAAATAAATCATAACTCTCTCATTAGTGCACACAATTACATCGTATGATATTTTATGACATCGTAATGATTAGCAGAATCCATTTCTGGCCTAAAAAAGGGACCTTCAAAGTTCAAGTTCTATGTCTTTGAAAGGGGATTTTCAGCCCACCGTGTGGCGTCGCGGACAATTTTTTTTTTGTATAAAGGTGTTATGGCTCTGGCTACTCGGACTTTTATAACATCCGAATGATTGCTAAAAACGGGACTACAAGCATGTACTTAGTTTTTGTTGAGTTCCTGATATTTCGGCGCTATTGCAACTGTTATACATTATTTTTTGGATTTCATTAATTATTAGACTTATCGATTGATACGTATCGATTATTTGATAAATGTGCATCCTTAGACAAATTGACAGCTGCTTCTAGGTTATGTTTGAATACATAAATGTTTTGTGAAAATAGAAATAATGTCCTTTTTATCTTACGCTTCTATAATTCTGAGAAAAAATGTGATAACTATATATCCTTTTTGCCGTAGTATCTTTACTAATAAAGTGAGAAATGTAGTTTCAAATTCAGTAACAACTAAAACTATTCACGATGTGAACACGAATGTTGTAAAGGATGTCATTCTATTTAAGTATGAAAATCCAAAGTTTTACATGTATATGAATGTTTTTGCTTTAGTGCAATATATGTTTTGGACATATTTAGGATTGTTCGCATTTTCAACATTACGTGACGCTCCTGTTGACAAATCCAAAATTACAGATGATACCCCTTGGTTTAGAAGAATAAATCTCGGCGAAAATAAGTATAGAAATGCATTAGGATCGATTGCAGTTCTCATTGGTTAGTTTCAATGTTTTTAATGAATTTGAAATTATAAACTATCATTGTCTAATCATTTATACTTCTATGATAATTTATTAGCGTATTGATGTTGTAACCTGCCATGCAAACGCAGTGTGGATTTGTGGGTACTGTAGATGATTGCAGATGCAGCAGGGTCCGATGACTTAACATGCCTTCTAAATCATCAATATAATAAATTTTTGGTTACTCATGAAATTAAATTTACATTTTTTCTTTTATTACAGGTACAGGATCACTAATAATGATTTGGATGTACACATTAAAGTCAGTGCGCTTCTTGATTCTTCACAAAGGTGGCAAACATTTATCATTTGTCACATACACTCCTTTCGGCAAGAACCGCATCATGAAAGTGCCTGTTGAAAATATTTGTTGTAAAGAAAACAGGGCTAATGCAAGGGTACAGTTGCCACTCAAGGTGAAGAATACATGGATGCATTATATGCTAGATATGAGGGGAGAGTTTAAGAATCCATTGCTTTTTGACTGCACTGCTGGGTTGGCTAGGAAATGGTAAAAGTATTCATCGTAAACCTGGATTATGTTATTCAAAAGCGCTACATTATCATGTACATTACTAGCACATCTATGAATCAATGAACATAATAATATGACAGTTCAACAATGTTCAAGCATTTTTTGTTATATAGTTGAAAAAATAAGAAATATACTAATATTTCTTAAATATATAAATAAACTTGTAAATAATGTTTATTATTTTTGTTTTAATCTGGTTCTTATTTATTCTAATAATTCTCTAAAACATACTAATAAAGTATTGTGGAAGATTCTTTCAGATAATCAGTTATATTTGAAAGGGTAAAATGAAATACAATTATGATTTATCAGAAAAAAAACTTATTTTTAATTAGTGTAACAGAAATTATGTTGGACACTCAACACAAAATAAACATGAAATACAAATGATAACAAAAAATAAACCTTCTCTATTTACAATATATTGATTTAATATTAATGTCAAATGCCAAGTGACATACAGAATGTCTTATATTTAATACACAGTCTGTAAATAATATGTAGTTAAGTACCAAACAATATAGTAAATTTAAGTATCCACAAACATCTACATATATTTAAAATAATAATGTCTATAGCTAATGTTTATCAAGAAATTTACTCAAGACAATTCTGTATTCCCTCCTGCAAGTAACATCAAAGTCAGTTACACTGTTTAATGACAAAAATATGATTCAAATTTGCACAATCAACTTATATAGAGAAACATTAAATAGGTAGGTCTCTTATTTAATCTAATCACCTACTAAATTTTTAAGTCTACAAATGCTTGAACTAGCTTGCTACGACAAGCTAAAGAGGGCCTTAGGTATCAGTTCAGGAAAAACAAGTCCAGTCTTTGTGTCTTTGATATGTTCCTGTAAACATCTGCAGTGAATGTGGACTACATGAACGGCCCTCAATCATTAAGTACATTATTATAGATCTTATTTACATTATACATTAATATTTATATGCTATTAATAAATTACTATTTAAGGCTTTGTGTATAGACACTGAAGTGTGTGCTATATATAACATTGGTTTTACTATTGTTCTTTAACGCAGGCCTTCACACTTCAAATGACAACTTATATGCCTTTGATCTGCATTGCAGTTATTTATTTCTCACTTAATGCCAATCAGTATTATGAATTACACATATTTTAAATAAGTAAAGAAAATCGCGCTTTGCGCATTTTACTATTTTACAAAAATATAATAATATACATATTTAATTTTTAATTAAAATTATTAAAAACTGGAGACCAACTTACCTAGCAAATTTTGTTAAGATTGTAAGCGAATCCCATTTTTACAGCATTAGTTTTAAGCATTTATCACTCTAATTCATGCTCTTTCGTTGTTAGCGTTTTTCGAATTAAAGTTTTTTTTTTCGAAAGTAACATAAATATTGGCACCCACACATTATCATCCATCAGTCTCATACCATATATCAGTACGAAATGTTAAAATTATTTTAAAACATTTAATATTTTTCGTTACCTAATATTTTTTTCTCTAAAAATGTTAATCAAAACTCACTATAACTAGTGCTAGCCAAGATTTTCCAATGACATTCACATAAATTATAAATATCTAATTTCACATTTTCCACTTATTATGTTACGTCAAGTTTCATTCTTTACATACGCGTCATTAAATTTATAAATTCTTACTGTATTTAATTACTACCAATTTTCTCTAAGATTTTCATTATAGAGATTTAAGTTTTAGTTTATTAAGTTACTAAGTGTGTATTTGGTAATATCTAGTCAAAATAAACTTTTTGAAATGGCTTTAACATAATACATAACTACTATTATTCTGATATAATTGTTTCGAAAATTAATAATTATTTGAATATATACTAACTACCCTTACTAGTAAGAAAGGCATAGGTAACCGTGACACAGCATATCCGTCATATCAATGTGATTTTTAGTTGGAATAAAGAAGACAAACACTTTATCTATACAACGCTAACGCATTGCTTATTAGTAAGGCCTTTAGTATATATATTTTTTGCACATAAATCTACACTGCAAAGATGATGTCACTTCAATAAGTAAGCTTATTTTCACTCATTCGAAATTATTTTATAGTTATTTTTTTTTTTATAATTAGCAGAATTGAGATCGGTAGGCGGATCTCGAATCGAATACAATCTCGATGACGCCATAAATTATTTTATCAAGTGCAGTCATATGTTAAAAATATTATATAATAATACTAAGAATACTCACGTAGAATTAAAAGGTGAGACAATTATCAGAATCATTATACATATTTTTAATATATGGCTAAATTATAATTGTGCACAATTTCTGGTCACGAATCTTAAGTGACAGATTGTAGTGACCGGTCACCGGTCTTTAGTAAAAAAATCTATTCAGAATTTCTAATTCCCGAAATGTTCAACTCTTGAAATATCCAATTTCCAAAATGTCCAATCTAGTAAGTAATATGAAGGGTATGTTCATTACAAAGATAAATAATATGTAGCTTATCTTTAAGACAGGACATATAGCAAGCTAGTTGAAGCTTGCTATATATATTATTTGTGTATTAAATGAACCCATCATGATACTAGATTGGACATTTCAGAAATTTGTCATTTTGGGAAATGGAATTTTGAGAACTACTGGGAATTGTATATTTTGACATTTTTGGAATTGCACATTCTTAACTGAAAGGTCGGAAAGATCGTGTTGTCTCATCATGTAATCTATACAACTCCTATAAATTGTCAAAAAGAGCTGTGCACAATCGCTGAGTTTGAGTCAGCTGTGTTTTTGGAAACGCTCTAAAAATGCATTAATCACATAAACAGCTTGCTTTCATTTTATTCGCTTACCTTTATATTGTATTTGTACAAATGCAGTTATTATACAAGTTACGAGATTTATATAAACGCGGTTACCACCACATTTTATATTGTTTTACAAAATATGTAAGAACGTGAAATGTGGTTTTTAATTGTTATTGTCCACAAGCGGAGTGCGGGCGACATCGGCGCGCAACCTTTTAGTCTTCGGGTTGGTTATCAGCAAATTCCATGACGTTTCAGTCCCACCGACAGACGAATTTAACTGTTGGCCGAAACTTTAATAGAATAGTTGTACGTCGGCTTTCATTCTTGCCGTTGGCACAGTTTGAAGTAGTGAGACTGAGACAAATCAGTGGTCTTGTATATTTTCGTTTATGTCGTTGAAATAAATATTTTAGTTCATCTGTAGCGATAGTTTTCACT
This sequence comes from Diatraea saccharalis, assembly GCA_918026875.4. Classification (NCBI taxonomy): domain Eukaryota; kingdom Metazoa; phylum Arthropoda; class Insecta; order Lepidoptera; family Crambidae; genus Diatraea; species Diatraea saccharalis. Next base: position 14,022,492 of record OU893337.1, read on the forward strand.
TTTTATATCCTGATTAGTCAATGATATTTAAAGGTTATCAGAGTCCTGTATTTTCATGACGTATTTAAGTCAATTGTCTTATTTGCACTATATTGATGATCTTCGAATCATGGTGTCAACTACAGTTGATCGGCACTTTAGTCTTTCCGATTTTTCACTGTAGGCATATATCTTGAACAGTTTATCTCAGAAGAACTTTTTTATACCTCGTCGGTAGCATGAGTACTTAGGTGGCGATGTACCGCCTAATATCGCGGCGTACGTCAGTCGGAGAGGTAGCGGGTTCTGTCTTCGTCTTCTCGTCCAGGACTGATGCTCTCAATTTCGTCCACCTCCTCTAGGTTCTTCGTACTCGGGTTACAAAGTCTGCGAATTTAAAAAGGTTTAAGTATTGGATAGGTATGGTTTAAACACAAACAAGATATAATATGTTGTCTGTGGCCTTGTGTGTGTGCCTTTTCTGCAGGCCATTTGGCTAACAACTGCTTAACAGCAATATAACAGTTTTACTAACTGCGTGGCATTTTCAGTGGAGTTTTTACACGCATACAACAAAACGTACTTTTATGTGTACTAACTGATTACTAACAATAAATATTGCATAACCGTCTTATTTCGAAGTCGATTAAAAATATATAATTTTCATTTTTCACAAATGTTTGATAGTAATCGTATTTGAGCCTCATCATATGTTTTGTGTAATAAGTCAGTTATCAATTAGTCCTACATCCAGTACAGTAAGATACAACTGAAGTGGATCACTGATGTATGTACATGCGCAGAAAGCAAAATTATACAAGTATCACGCCAACGGATCCACCAATCACACAAGCGCTTAATCCACGCTAAGTATAAGTGAGACGTACACTTGTATTTTACATCTTATTTTTATTGAGAACAAGACTCAAATTGTACTATTTTCACCATGCAACACATTAGTTGGAATTCACCATGCAACATATTAGTTGGAATAATGTACTAGGTTGTACAGATCATGCAAAATAAGGGCACGTTAAATGCCCTTATAACTAATAAATTCCGAAACCACAATATACCCAGAAATTCATAGAATGAGAAAGCTTTGAGAGATTGGCTTTTGGTGAATGATGAAATTAATACAAATCGTCAGAAAACATTTTGGACATTTAATTTATTTTATTAAAATAATTTGAAAACTAAGATGTATCAATGTTTCTTTTTCTCTTTGTCAATAACTGTCGTTCAGTCATTTATTGCGGATCTACTATTTACAAAATAAATAAAATAACAATAAAAACCGGTCAAGTGCAAGTCGGATTCGCGCATTAAGGGTTCTTTACAATTATCTTTGTTGTAATGCAAACCTCCTTGAACTTTGATTTCGTTGTTTTTATTATTTGTTGTTTTGTTCGGCAACAGAAATACAGCATAGTAACATGCAGACGGTCAGCGGAGTCTCAATGATGGAGTCGAACTCAATAAATCAAAAATAATCCCGTTTTTACTTATTAGATACGGAATCTTAAAAAAAAAAACTATCTATAGACTCGATCGGTAACTTGTACGTAATATTTCCGGATGTCTAAAAACAATTTCCTGTAAATACACTTCATTAAAATAATGATATATGATATGACCAAGAGGAAGAAGACAGGAGAGATATTAAATACTAACCTACACTTGCAACACACGATGCAGGGCGCAGCGAGTAGAAGAAGAGGGCTCGCCACCAGCAGTAATAGACCGAATCCCGCGAATATGCCGACCACCTGCAAATGATTCATTTTACTGTCTACAACATAATCATGTTTGTATCAAAACAATATACAGTGGAATATCGAGAACTCGAATATCAACGGAAATGCCAAAAATTTCGAGTTAAAAGATTTACGAGATACAAATGATTTAACTTAAATTGCGACATAGAAAGGCGCTTAGAAATAATATTTCTCTTAAATTTTATGGAACAAAATTTATTTAAAAAAAATTGCATACTAATGTATTAGTCTAGTTTTTTTGCAACAATCGCCCATCGTTTCCCCGTTACATTCTTTTTAGATTTTATTGCTATGTGTTTGGGGAATTCCAAGTTTATCGTCATTATATTTTACTAATTTTGACTTACGGAGTCTGTTCTTCGAAATTCGAGTTATAAAGTATAAATATGTACTATCAATACCTCATAGGGAAATAACGTTTTGTTCGATTTATAATATAAAGTCTAAATAATTCGAGATATTGCGGTTTGGGGGTTCAGCGAAAGGGAATAAAAATTATTTACGACTTAACGAGGTTCGAGTTATAAAGGTGCCACTGTATTATAATTATCAGTCTTATGTTCCTTATATTAACTGCATAATGTTAACGAATGCCGCACGCGTAACATGACGAACTCGAAAACGTTTTAGTTTACACCCAAATGTCACATTACTCAGTAGATACGATTTCTCACTCTCGACCAGACAAAAGTGACGTTAGACAAAGCGTTTCTTGAGTATGTCTTTGCTACGCGTGCTGAAGTGCTTATATAGCCGGGATCAAGAGAAAAGCATGAGGTAATAAAGTTTTGGTCACCGACGCCATGATCAGCCTTTGTTTGCCCTCCATAATCGCAGACTGGACATGCTACTAACAAGTAGTCTAGATATATGAGCGAAAAAGGATTGGGGGGGTCTTATTACATAATCACGTTGGCATTAAATATAATTTTCATCGATGGATTTTTCTAATGAAAGTTTAATATATATTTAAAACATATCCTATGCATTTGCATGCAAAAAAATATGTATACTGTAGCACTTTTAAGTTTTATAAATAGGTTTATTTTCAAACATTTAAAGCATATAAACTGGATTTATACTATATACCGAAAAGCAGGGCATACAGCTTTTGCGGTTCTCAATCCTAGCATTGAGAGTAATTAGTATGTTAGTCAACCTGCGCACGGTGCCACAGGACTGATGCGCGGGAGTGGCCCAGCTTGTTCTTGCACGGTCCTTTGTCGTAATGGCGGAGCAGAAAGTCGTCCTGTAACAATATCAGTAGGTGTATTAATAACATAATGAAGTAGCTCGGTGGCATAATGGATAAGCGCCGCGGTCCGCGATTGTTGTCGTTAAGCAACTTTCGCAAGGGTCAGTCACGGGATGGACGACCAAAAAATGATTATCTCGAGTTAATTCGTGCTTCTGTGAGCACGTTTAATCTTTGGTCCCAAATGCAGTCGTTCTCCAGTCCTCATCGGGCCAGCGTAGAGGGTCATGACCCATCCTCCTTTACTATCCATAAGAAAAGTCTGACAAGCCCTGCGATTCTGTAAAAATATAGACCCGAATCCGAATTCACTATGTGTCCGGAGTCACGTCATTTAGTGAAGAAATTCTATTGATTCCATTTTATGTAGAAAAATACAAAACAAAACATAACTCATTGAATACCCGCGTCTCAGATATTCTATTCCTATATCATTTCGAAACTCACTTCACTTATGCCATTTACTACCCATCTTTTTATGTAACTGTTCAGTCTAACTTTTGGTTGCCCTGAAGATATTGCTTTTTAGCGATAAGGCCGCCGATTTTTATTAATTGTTATGTTAATTTTTTATTTTCAAGTACAATAAAGTGTTCATTCATTCATTCATTCATTCATTCATTATGCCATGAAACGTTATTACCAATTCAAGGTAGAGCGGATGCCACTTTTTGAAGTGAATTAGGACATCTGAGTGAATTCGAATTCGGGCTTGGATTTTGACAAAATCGCAGGGACTAATCATGATAGTATAAATAACCACTATCAGTCGATTTATATCACTACGCTCGCTCGAGAGACTCGAGAAGCAGATCGAGAGAATATCCACTCTCGGTCGATTTGGCATTAGTTAATGTGTATATGGAGAAAAAGTGCATAATGCTGTTATTTTTTAAGTACTGATTTTAAAAACAATAAATTCATAAAGGTACACGCGATTTTTTGACCAGTATATCTAACTATGCAGGGTCAATGCTACTTCTTCATTCGTCAGCCCATTGTTTTTCAAGTTTCACATTGGTTCTACTAATTAGTAGGTGTAAAGAGTTCTACACAAAACCTATATTGTATGTTAATTTGTCGATTGCATAGCATAATATAATGGATAGAGCTATTAAATTTACGTGGTTATATCGTAAGATTTATATCGTTTTAGCGTGAGATGATATGTGTAATAAGGAGTTAATAGGCAATATATTTTTATTGCTTGCATTGACAGTATTATTACTTATTTATTTATAACCGGCTTGAAGAGGTTCTATGTTTGATAGGTATCTTCATCGATTTCACCACTAATTGTATACCGATAGTCAAAATAATATTTTTTATTTGATGGGCCCGTGTTGGTCTTATATGAATTTTATGAAAATCGTATTAGTGGTTTTGTTTTGCAACAGAACTGGAAGCATTCTACCAAACAATATCGTTTTAATCGTAATACTTACTCAGTAATCATTTGTCAACTTTTAATTATTATTACCATAACAATGAAATTTGTCAAAAGTATTTTTTTTTTCAAATATTTATATTTTATTTTCATTTTAGAAATAGCTTATTATATCTATAGTTTAATTATAAATACCAAGACTTAAAAAACACAAACGGCCGATTTTAAATCTATCAGACAACTTCAATAATGTGCGAATGCCTTGTATGCAGTGAGATTTCTTAAAGAAAATTTTTGAAAATAAAAAGCCATATACCATATGACTACCATGGTGTTATTAATTTATGTAAAGAATCAAATAAATTTGCCGACTTTATGTTTTAATAAAAAAAATGATTTTTTTTAATGGTAATAGAATTAAAATTTAGTCATTAGGCGATCTCATTCATTTGATACTACTATTAGGAGGTTATACAAAAATATGCATGTGAATCGCTGTTTTATTGGAGAGGACATTTTGAATTAACAGCGACATCAATTATACATATATACCACGGAACTAAAGGTAAGAAGGAAGCGCCACTTTCTAAATTTGCAAGAGTTGAACCAAACTAAAATGTACTCACGTCGAGCGATGCGAGGCAGTACCAGCAGAACACGTGCTTGCAACGTTTGCACATCATCTGCGCGCAACCCTCGTCCTTTTCTATGGGCACGCGGCACATCGGACACAGCTTGATCAGTTCCGAGTCCGGCAGCAGTGGTGCGCTCGCGCCCGCCGATGAAGACGCTGCCGCCGCTTCACAAGACTGCCCGCTATGCCACTGAAAACAAAACAAATTAGCAAATTAGAATGTTACCTATAAGTGAAAAAACAGGTTTCTGTTATACTTTCGAAAAAAAATAATCATTTTATAACTAAATAACTTGCTTTCCGCCAGCGGTTTTGCCCGCGTGGTCCTGTAAGCGTAGCATGACGAACTCGAGAACGTTTTGTTTACATTTAATGTCACTTTTCTCGGGTGGGCCCATACCATATCTCACTCTCGACAAAGCGTTTCTCGAGTTTGTCATAATGTATTATAATAATAAACTTTCCTCTTAAATCACTCACTCTAGATTAATAAAAACCACATTAAAATCTGTTGAGTAGTTCAAAGAATCTCGGCTTACAGATAGCAACTTTGTTTTATACTATGTATATGTCGTGGCCATATCGTAGATTTGTTCATTTCATAAAATGTTCGATAATTTCATGAAATGGTCGCATTTCATGATGTGGGCAATTAAATTTGATCAGATCATTAAATCGTCAATGTTTCACGATTTTGTCATCCACATTATATTTAATAAAAATCCAGATTATTTTAAGATTTTATTTATTGTCATTTAAGTCAGTCAGCTGACACAAACAAAATTTTGGCAGACATTCTGTTTCCGATCACGCAGGAGTAAAGACATCTCACGACATCACGCTCATCTCGTTATATTTTCGTGTGAAAAATGATAAAATGGAACAAATCCACGTTGGTATACACGCCTGCAGTGTTATTTTAAAGATAGTCCTCCGATACGGACAATCTATTTGGGCTTCGTAATAGCCCCTTCGGACTACCCGCCGTTATATATTTTTTTATTAGTCTTTAGTGACTAGTCAATTAGTTATACATCTATTTTTAGAAAATAAACAAATATTTAGAAATAAGTAGGTACTTTGGTACAAAGTTACAAAAAGTAATATAAAAAATCACATGGAATGCACAATAAATGAATTAAAATTTAAAAATTCAGTCTTACAACCTTTTAGTCATTTGTTGGCGCGTGACAAGCTTTGGTGACACTTTGAAGTACAAAGTGTTTTGTTTTTGAAACATGCGCATCTTTTTGGACGGCATTGATTTTTGGCTCGCTTGCAAAAGCATTTTTAAAGCCTTGATCTCCGAATAAAGATTGGTAATTTACAGCCTCCCTCAATGATATTGGCAATTCTAATATATCTTCACAATAATCTTTAGACGACATCTGAGGTCCTGCCGTGAAAACCAATTTTTAATTGTCCCGGAACCCGTTCCGATTTTGTATACTCCACTTTCTTCATCATTTAACAACGAATTATTGTTGTTTTTTTCGCCAACGACCGCCATCTTCATGCATAAACAAAGCGCCTGCAGCGCCTCTACCAGTAATTAATGTAACTACTTTACGATATGATCGAATAATCTTGACCATTTCATGAAAAAGCCACGCGTGTAGTTGCCCATATCGAGAAACGATTTCTTATCATTGATCTGCTCAAACCACATCATGATGTGGTCAATAGACATTAAAACATTTCATGAAATGCGACCATTTCATGAAATTATCGAGCATTTTATGAAATGAGCAAATCTACGATATGGCCACGACATATAGATTAACAAAATAAATTTTATCCGAATATTATATATTTATATTAATTATATTACACTTTAAAAACTAGTAATAGTAAAACTTAAATAAATAAACTTAAAAAAGGCACTACACTTCTGTCTGGCAAGCGGCAGAGGGTGTATGGGTCTCTGCTTCGCGAACCCATGTGACTAGCTGCGCGATGGTGACACACATCGCCGTCGACCATATAACCTACTCCTTTTCGATTTTAGAAGTCAGTTAAAAAAAATAGCAAAGGTCATTTGAAAAGTGCCGTTCACAATACACGGACACCAGTCAATCAAGATGATTGGTGTGGGTATTGGGGGTTTTTGTTCAGGCTAAATACTATCGATTAACGAACGACTGTTTTCTTCACTCTTACTATTTCTTTGGAAGTTTTATTGCATATCGTCAATGAAATTTGAAGATAATGATAATTATCAATGAAATAAAAATAAAAATGACAACATTTAGTCCAATTTTAAGCGTTTTCACTTGTATTTAGTAATGTTTTCACACATATGCGTGATTTGGATGAGTGTGTATTAATTTATTTGTCGTCTGGAGCTAGGTCAAAGCTTATTACAGTAGCGAGTTAGTCAACGCTTTATGGTTTGAGATATAGACATTGCCTCTCCGATGGAATTAAGCTTAGCACTGATTGGCAATGTTAAAGATGCAGTGTAACACACGTTCAAACGAACAAAACTAACTTCCAAAAATAATAAAGATTTTATGTTGTTTTAAGCTTTCATGGTCTATTTACATTTGAATGATAGTTTTGTACGGGATTGCTACCCGTATCTTGTTTTTATAGAGTTCCCAATATTTATTGGTATTTAATTGAATCTCTAATATTACGATGTTCATATTGAAACAATTTTACTTCTTTAGTTTACAGTTCAACAAGCTGTTTCACATATTAGATAGTGCTACAGCGGAGAGCTACGTGTGAATTCGTATGGAAAATAGCGAGGGGCGATGTGCAACCACCACCAATGCCCATCCCGATTCTCTGAAGAGGGCGCGCACACCTAAATTCTTTTAATTAGTTTTGTACCAAGAAATAACGTATTTCTAAGGGGTTGTTACTATCAAAATAGGAATTTGTAAATTTGTATGAAAAAAAACATCAAGTTAGCCTTAAAATCAAATATTCTTAATAGGAAAAACTTATAAATCTGCGAGTTATCTTCTAGCTGAGGTCCATATGCCACACTTCAATAATCGTAGCGGATTACTAGTCATTAATTAAAAATTGAAATATCCACACGGACAGTTTTTCTTCTTCATGCCCAATACCTACAAATTTACCTCGTGTGTAAAAATTTAAAGTAAAAAGTAAATTTTTTCTCGTCGGCATCGTGTCTCTTTAGCAGCAATGGACAACGTTCGCGTCGTAACTTACAAATACGATCGTTTAAAAAATGTAATTTTCTACGCCTTTACCTTAAGATTATATTTCAGTATTTTGTTCACTGAAATGCGCGAAATATTTATTTTACAGAGCGAGTTTCTTATGAGTGCGACATGGATTTCGGCGTAGTCGCTCTTGGATCATTTTGATGTTCACAGGCGTCCCATACCAGCAAAACCTCACAGAGCGTGGCCGACTTTGGCGATCTTGCAGAGAACTTGTCTCTTTGTACCGCTGTATTGTGTAATAGACAAAAACTTCTCAGCTCGCGGAAAATCTGCATCTGCTTTTTTTCCAGTAAAAAGTTTGTCTCAAAACTTATGAACACGCGAGGTACATAAACTTGACGGAAACTCCATCCAATCTCGAGTGATGAATAATAATTATTCGTTTATCTTAGATTATATAATATAAATGAATTTTACTGTGAAGCTTGCAGTCTCGAGCTCATTTTAAATATAAAAAATGTTCTTTTGACCATAAGACCTTAAAGAGTAGTGTTTGCCACACAGAAAAAATAGAATAAACATAATTTTCTCAGTAGTACCCAGACAGCTACAGCTCACATATTAAGCTGTCTTTGATTGCTTGCGAACTAACGAATATCGATATTTGATAGTTGATCTCCGTTTACACCTCAATACATTTAATTAAAGAGACTTGCACATCATTTTCCTTGACATCGACTTGAACCAAATGCACTTAATGTTCAATATAATTGAAACTACTGCGTAAACACGTAATATTGTGGGTTATGTCGTCCTGTTGACCGAATGATAAACGAGCATTTGATTCAAGTCGATGTCATTACAATCGAAATCAATCACTTACGCCGTAAACCTATACGGATAGCTTACCATTTAATTAGGATCTTATGTTATACACAGTGGCGAACTAACCTCATCGGGGGCCCGGGGCGACATCAGGCCCGGACCTACAACTTTTTCCAACCGGGGCAAAACTTGATATTACGTTTACACCCCCACCCTGCTAAGACTACGAAACTGGAGATAAGAAAGATAAGGCAGTTCAAACCTTTTGTACAACCCTAAAAGAGGCCCGGGGTGGACCGCGCCCTGACCCCCCTTAGTCCACCACTGGTTCTACAATCTAAATAATGTATAATGTAAACATTATATTACTATTATATTTATTTAAATCGAATCAAATAAAAACTCGCACTAAATAAATGGAGAACCAATGCCAAGTTTTAGCAGACAATAGGCTTGTGTCCTACAAGTGAAAATACAGGTTTTTGTTATATCTTCGAAAAATATGAACCATTTTAACTTATAAATGTTTAACAAAACAAATTTTAAGTCACTGCTTTGGAAAATATTACGCTTTGAAAACTTGAAAAAAGTAGAGGAAATCTACGACAAAAATTTGCTAAAATACATTAGATATGAAAAATGTTACAACTTTCGTTATAACAGCTATAAACATAAACGCACAAATAACAAAGATATTACAAAAAATGTCCAGACGCCTATACATTTTTCGTTACTGCAGCACCGTGTGACGTCACTGAGTGCCTTGAATTTGTAGGGAGCGTTTTCGGCCAACTAGCAGCAGTTCTACAAACACAGCACCGTATCTCCGAAACTATTAATCGCAGACATGCTGTTACTTTCACATTATTTCTCAGATGTTAATGGACTATTTATTTATGAAATAAAAAAAAGTTGTCAACTAGCCTAGCTATTCATACCTCTGTATTTTTTGTTTTATCACTAATTCATATACAATGTGATGTAGTTACAAAAACGCATAATGGTCGCAAAACTCTTTTATATAAAAATATACCAAAACGAAGACAATTGTGTAATAAATTATGCGTGCACGCCGCAAGATGTCTCAACATGGCATTGTAATTCTCTATGCAAAGTATCAAGCCAACGTCGGTGAGAATAAACAATGAGCGCCTGTCAAACCACGCCTCAGTGGACGAAGTTTAAGGTTTATTGTTACAAGAATTCAAAAGTTTTGCAATAACATAAAAAACTTCTAGAGGGTACACACGGAGATATTGCTATGTTCTTCAATGCGATCGCCTAATTCTCTAGCCATAGGACGGTCACATTTGAGAATCCCGGTAAAACAAATGTCAAGAAATAAGCATTTGTACATATTTACAATAAATGTTATTGTATTTATTTGTACACGTTGATGATTCATTGTGTATCTTGTATTTGTATATCTGATAGATAAAATAAAATTTATTTGACTGTGACAAAATACTCATAATAATTTCGACGTAGATCTTTTCAATTTCTTTTCAAATAAAACTTATTCGATTATTATTTCTTTGTACAAAACCAATTAAATATCAGTGAATTTTAGGTTATTTGCCCTCTTAATGAAAAACTCTATTTTTAATTGATGATCATAATAATATAGAAATCTTATCAGCAGTTTTTAAAATTAAAACGTTCACCCCCTGTTGCATAAACGTCCATCAGGTGTGGTGACTTTTACCTCTAATGAATGTTTTACACTTGAAAATTTTGTATCGATAAACGATACTTTTAATGGAAGTTTGAGCAACAGGGTGTCAGACAGATAAATGTCATTAAATAGTTTGTTATAATATGTAAAAAGCAAACATTTGATTGTTTGTTGACAATGAATGCGCTTCGAAAGTATAGAAGACCTATTTAAAAAATTCTTTCACTGAGCTTTACGAATATATTTATGTTGGGAAAATCGAATAAAATAGGAGTGGGGTAAAATCTATCTATCGATAACGTTAGAAAACGATTGAATGGTGTCTTCTAAAGCTGTTTCACGGTAAATTGGCTTCAACATAAATAGCTACTCTATCGTACATAGAGCATTGTGGGCTCGACCTAGTTCAGAGCCGGTGAATAGGGCAATAGGCGTAAGTATATATTTTCTAGAATGTTTTCAATATTCGACAGCTATGATATTGCTATTTTGTTGGAAGTTTTCACATAAATTGTGGTTTTTATACCAATATTGTATTTAAGATGGAAAGTAACCGTTTCCCTATTTTTGATTATATTATATTAAGGGATGGTACGAGTGATAAATATATATTTATATCTATAAATACGCACGCGACAAACAATTAGGATTATTGTAACCTTATGCCCGTTTTCACAAAATTTAGGATTCACCCAGACTTGTCGCCTAAATATTTAGGAATCGCCTAAGGTACAAAATGCATTTCACCATTGACTAGGAACCACCTAACGAAATTAAGCAATGTATAAAGTTATGATATTCGTAATGCGGCGCCTTGCGCTAGGCGTGTGCGTATATAAGAAGAAATATTTATTTGGAATTAAACTAATTAGGCGATTCGTAATATTAAGTGCTTCCTAGTTAGCTACGCCTTGTTCTAGGTTAGAAAAGATGAGTGTTACTTAATCCCAACCTTCCTCAGTAAGAATTTGAAGCTAAATCTGTCGTACCACTCTCTGCAGTCTCTAATTCTATCATCATGTCTGAAAATATCTCAAATGGTAAACTTTAATGTACCTAACTGTTATTTTATCAATATGATTTCATAAATATACATTTTACTCTGAGACACGTTAATTATCACCGGCCTATTCATATCCTCACTGCTGAGACATTCTCTATGAATGGCATAGAGAATGGGTCATGTGACCCCACTATGCGGATTCAGTGCTGATTGGTAGGTGTCAATTATAGATGCAGCCTGAGTCAACGGCTAAATGTGCTTCTGAAGCATGGGCGAGCTCGAGACAACCAATTTTTGGTCACCCATCCTATGGCCCTTGAGAAAGTTGCTTAACTTCTACAGAACCTGTTTAGCTCGCTCGCTAGCTAGTTAACTACTCATAATAGAAATATTAATATAGTTTATTTCTTAGTGTAGTGGTTTTTTTTTAGCCGCCATTTTAATTTCACCTCGTTGAATTTGAGGCAGTATAATATGATACATTAAATTTAAAAATAAAAGACCTCCAAGAGGACACCGTTAATTATCAAGTTACATTCACTCGAAAACGAGTCTTATTATTTGACACTTTTAAGATTGTAGGCTTACTTTCGACATGTAGTGCCAATAACGCAAAAATATCAACACATAAATTGACGATAAGCGCCGAGATAAAATTTTATACCGCAATTACAGAATTGTTAAGATCAGTTACTTTGGATGTCCGCATTATAACTGTATAATTTGATTTATGTTTAATAAAATAAAACCGACTGTTGTAACGGTAATACGAGTATAAAATTATGTTTGTCTATACTAATATTATAAAACATTAGATAGTTTGTCTGCTTGCATTCAATAGGCTCTGAAAATACTGGACTTATTTTGAAATTCTTTCATCTACGGGAAGCTACATAATACGCAGGTGAAATGGCTATAATTTACGCGACCGAAGTCAAAGGAAAAGAGCCAGTAATATATATTTATGGTTAAAAAAACATCTTCATGTACGTTTGTTTACGTCCATTACTTATTGGAAAAATAACAAAATAGACCTTATTGAGATAAGACCATGAGCTACAATCAAATCTCTTGAGCCTGCATAAAAGGATAAGGTATTTGAAGATAACAGTCTGTGGTTGAGACACTGGATTAACTCGCAATTTGACTCTGGTTTTACTGAAAGCGATGGCTGATTTAGATAGGCTATATATACATCTACATATAAATTCTGTCACCATCAAATAACAAACATGGGTATACCTTATCTATACTAATATTATAAAGAGGAAAAATGTTATTGCTTGCTTACATCGAATTGACTTCCAAACTAATGGAGCAATTTTTAAAAACACGCGGGTGAAAGCGCGGCAAAACACCTACTAACTTATAAAAATGAAAGCATACATATCGAACCTGTGTACAGGATTGTACTCGGCAACTTAAAAGTAAGCCCAAAGGGAAAGTTAGCAACCTATATAATGTCGTTTACTTTAGACACGTACTCTCGATTAATGCTCGATTTGAATAATATGGGCGGAATTAATAAAAAATCTTTATATTTCACATTATTTTACAGCGGTACATTTTATTAACCGTACCTTAGACCAATATCAAATAGCCGGTGTAATTTGTTTAATAATACATCTAGAGGACAAGTCTTGTATTCCTTAAAAAAATCACAATCATGGCTTTAGTTGAAAAATAGAGACGCTACTTAAAAGGGTTCATCCTTTATTTATTTCTCGTAATAATGCGACGTATCTTTCCGAGTTTCAAAGGAACAGAGAGGCGTGGGATAAATACTACATACACAGAGCTTCACTATACTATAGAAGCTTCCAAAAAAAACTGTTTCATACCAAAATGCATTTTACTACTCAATAACATTCTTGTTAGTCTTATTCGAAGCCTTATCTAAAGAAACAATGTTATAATAAAAACGCCAATTAATAAAACTAGTAAGATATAAGAAATTAACTTGGTGCCTGAGTACACAACTTTTACAAATTGTGTTGTCACTGAGCAAACGTTGACGTCGCTTAGAAAACTGTATCTATATAAATTATTATTTGATGTGCAGACTCACGCATCAGTAGCAGGCCGTTGGTTATTGGTGTGGTGTTATAGCAAAAGGTCGGAATTTTAACTTCACGATATATCTACTCTGGTTACGCAACATAAACTTCATTAATGTTTTTAAAGACGAACTTTACTTAAGTCAGATTTTCAAGGTCATCAAAGCCGTCATTGAGTTAGAACGTCCACTGCTTAAGAGTCTTGACCACCCTAAATATTATCTTGGACCAGAGATCTTGTAAAGACAAATTAAACGAGCCCAAAGTCGCCGGGGTTTCATTATATAATTATTAAATTCATATTTATGATTATTTTCATTATTATACCCAGGACATTATCCCGGACAACTCCTTGTCAATATAAATAAGTTTAAAATCGATGGATTTTCTTAGTTTAAGAAAATTCATCGATTTTTATCCCATAGCAATTTTTCAACTGACAGAGTCTGAAGGTAGCCGGATTAGCTCCAAAATTTCATCTCAATGGACAACCCGGTTCTTAATTAGCAAGATTTGCCAGTCGAAAAGAACTCACCTCCTGATTACACTGCGTGCAGAACTCATGCCGGCAAGTGAGGCAGTGAGCTGGGCTGGCGGCACGCACAGACACCACCGTGTCGCATCCGACGCGCGGGCAGAACGCACGGCCCGAATCCATTGCCACTTCTGTAACGAGAAAATATGGTTTTATTACCTATAATAGTATGCCTGGATATAAGTTTATTTTTTGGATAGAATGGTGAAAGAATGGAAAAAAATTTTTAGATTAGGATTACATATTAAACAAAAAGAAAATAGTAATTATAATTTAACGCATATTGCATCTGGTGCGGTGTTCAAAAGGTGTCAGCTCGATTTCTGTTGTAGATAACAGCAACCTCGATTTTCAGATGACACCTTTGAGTTGTGATGTTTTGCATGTCGATATATCTCAAATAGCGTGCTTTTGACTAACATTCATTCCACCGACATTAACATTAGCTGTGATTTGACAGACCAAAAGCAAGTTGCTGTAATAAACATAAGATCACGCTCCAAATCACGTTGTAGGTAGTTGGCTGAACTAAAGTTTAATAGTGGCCAAGTAATTGTTGACAGAGAGAGAAAAATATAGAGAAATACCAGCTACATCGTTGTTTCCCAGCTTCTTGTCCGATTCATCCGATTAATAAAAACCCGCTTCACTTCGATCACTGTTGCGCTTTAATAGATAAGGACTTATGCACACATACTTAAGGTAAGGTCAAACGAGCAAGTCATACAAACAAATACAACGTATAAGTTAACATGATTTTACGCTTTTGGAAAACTATAGATTTAAGATCCGTATTGCAATGACTATCATTTCCCTTCGTGTCTCGATTAAAAATTATTAAATAAAACCAGTTCACCCAGATTACTTTAAATATGCATTGAACGCACTCTCTTTTCACTGGAGATTAAAAACAGAGACATAAATGAAATCATTAAATCTACACTTGATTGTGTAGTGTGTTTATCTTTAAAACTCATTAATCTCTGAACTATCGCTCGGATCTGAATAAAGCTTTTTGTGTTTGATCCAATTTATGAATAAAATTTGAAACAATCAAACGCAGCAGGGATTACAAACAGTAAAAGGTCAACTGACATCATCAAAATATCACCAGAACACTTTAAAGTACAATAAAAAACAAAATGGGCTCAACCATCAAGCTCGGTCGCTGTCACGGTCGACCGTTGCCCTTTCCATAGACTTTACGCGGGCGGAAGCCGCGGCGATTGCGGCAGCCCGTCTGCAAGCGGTTGTTCGATTGAACGCGTCCTTACACAAGGAAAACTTGATCCAAGCGGGTGCCTTTTCCAGAAAACAATATAAACATCTAGATTCTCAAACTTGGACTACGTTCACAAGTTATACAATAAAATACATTGGCCAGAAATAAAAAATAAGTCAATATGACATGGATAAACGTCTAATATATTTGATGTAGGTACAACATTGAATTCTTAATATGAAAAATAAACTCTACCCGCGTATGTCAGAAAAAAAAATGTATACGGCTTCTTTTCTGGATCCCATTTTGCGAAACATGTACTAGATTAGAGTATATCATATCACATATGAGATCGATAGACGTATTACATACCTTTAAAGTTATTAATACGTTAACATATATTCTTGAAGCTGTGTGAAACGGAAGTCGATAAAGGTTGTGTATCTCGTGTTTTTGCCGTTAATACCAGTCACTTCCCGTCAGCGACCGTGCAAAACTAGTAACACAGTAGTGGATGTGTTTAAAAATAATCGTCGCGCAACCAGTCGAAAGACTATGTTACAAAATGTGTGCGGTGCATGCAATAATTCATGATCGATCGTACGCGAAGGAAGTTTTAACGTGAGGCATGTATTTTATGCAACCCAACAAATATTTGCTAGGCGAAGTATAGAAGTATATACAGAACTTAGAAAATCGTAAGCAAGTACGCTGTGTAACATGAAAATGTCTGTTGCCACAACCACATATAAGTCTAGTCTAGGAGCTAGTCAAAGTACAGAGCCATGCCGCTCGGAAACATTTAAGTCCTACCACCTCATCATTATCAGGGATTCACATGGGCCTCCCTTGTCGCACATCTCGTGTATCTTTGAGACCCTAATGGTCGAACGAGGCACTTTTCGGTGTTCAACCCAACGGCAACAAAGACACGGTTGGCAAAATATCGTGCATCGATCTTTATTACCTTTTGCGTTAATAAAGCAACAATTCAACATAAGGCAATAAAATTTCCTCAGTCAACTTTTATGACTTGTACGAAATGATAAATGATATCATAACTTAAATAAATGATATCATTTCTTGTCACCATCAATTAAAACACGTGTAACGGCTCCACGCTCTTACGTGTCATTTACCGTACTTCGTAATTGTTTTCAGAAATAATGCCAGCTGGCATTCCACTAACGAATAATGAGCAGTTGTCAGTCTTTGGAAATCGGTTCTGAAACTAGCTCGGAACTAGGTACGACAATAACGGCGCGAACCCGTATCGAAATAAAAGAGCAAAAGCTAATGGAAATCGCCAATTTCACGGCACACTTCCCGTGGGCTCTTTGTGTTGGATAAAGGAGGTCGTACGCCAACGCCCTTAGCACAGTTCATGTGACGGTATACAGAAAGGGATTTCGGATGTTAACTCGACCGTTTTCAGTTATTTATTAACTATAATAAAGGGTTAAATGTCTCAATAACCTTTAAGGGAGTATGGTTCCATTTTGACGGGTAGAGTATTCCGTTATGCTTATAATATACACATATGAATAGCCTTTATAAAATATTAATATAACTACAGAATGTGACGTAGATATAGCAGTATATATAGAATGCTATCGAATATTCTATTAGCTGGAGTAGAACGTTCATTTTCGTGGTGATAACCGAAGCCGGATTATTCAATACACCAAACACTTGCCTTCATTATTAGTGTCATAATTTATGAATTGTCACGGAATAATGATTGTTTCGTTTAGAAAAAATTGGAAAAATATTTCTTTCCCTATTCTTGTCTTTTTGTCCTAGATACCATGTATCCGTTTCGAATGCTCGTTTTGGTATAACAATATAATCGGACAACAAACAACACCATAATTTTATTGTTTAAAAAGACTTCCACATTTAATTCTGTGCATATTATTGTAGTTTGTCTGTCCTTATGTCGATAGAAATTATTAGAGCATTACACAGAAGTAAAATATCATGATGACGATAAGTCACGGTCATTGACCATGGTCAAATACTGTTGCAGTTGAAACTGATTAATCATTTCGAACTAATTGACATTCATTTTGAAGTGTATTATGTCATTGATTATCATGTAATGCAATCAGAGACTCTCCAGTCAAACTTCATTGAGTTTTAATGACGGGGCATTTAAAACTTACATTAAATGTTTAAAATATCTTTATTATGATGATATTTTACATTTGTACGATAGATATACTACTATAGATGGCCTCTAACATATGTATGGTCGACCTTGCTAACGAAGATACTGGAGATACTGGATTCCACGAGTTTATTTAACATTGAGAAGACTGCAAAGAATATTACTGATTTTTAATAAACAATAAATCAAACAAAATTATCGTATTTGTATGACCACAAATCAAGATAATATTGAATGTTACTTTGTAATATAAAAACAACCTTAAATGCCTAATGAACTGTTATTTAAATACTATTTGGTTTTTAGTTGAATGTTGACTGACTGACTTGAATTAAATGAAAATGATGACTTTGTACAAAAACAATTAAGGTAGATAGACTATACATATTCCCAGGTGAGAGATGAAGCGCGAAAGGGGAATCGTATAGTTGTCATGGAATATATTGTGAGTGAGTGAATGGTTTCGCTGTTGGTTCGTCGTTCGATGTTGTCTTTTTACGATCAGCAGAGCAATTCCGTAAACATCTGAGCCAGAATTCGAATTCACTCAGGTGTCCGGGTTCGGATTCGAATTCGGGTTCGGATTTATACGGAATCGCTCTGCAGCACCATCTTAAAGTTTGTGAGTAGCATTTCTCTTGCTACCACGATTTGTGTTTGGTTTGCTACGTGACCTTCCACATTAAAATTGATATAAGAACAGATAAATTAAGACACTGACTCACCGAAAACTACTCGATTTTCGTGGCAAGCTTGACGTGGTAATCCAATGAGATGGAGTTAACACTTCATTATCAATGAACACGCGAGTAAGGTCCTGCCTCCGGAGGCTTCGAAGGATCAAATTGATTTATGAACATGAACGACCTCACATCAAGATTATATTAAATGACAAAAACTTAATAATATAAAAATAGCTTCATTATGTATTCAATTGTAAAATATATAGTATCTTATGAGTCGCGAGTTGAACGTGGTCTAACTTAAATGAAATAAAAATGATGACATGATAAAAATAAAATGTAGGTTAACAGACCGTACAGTTTTCAATAATCAATATGCAACATTTTTAACAAAAACTGAATGTTTTGGTTCGTTGACTCTAATAATCTTTTTATTGTATTTGATCAATTTCGCTTTCATAATGCTATACTGATAAATATTCTTAATAAAAAAGGGTTTCAAAAATCCACGTGGTCCCTGGCACCCTGAGATGGGATCCCAACCCAAACCGAGCAGAGAGCAGTCGCCCAGATTGCGAAAGGTCATGGGAATCGAACCCAATCTCAGGGTGCCATGGATTAACAACATAATCGTACAACAAACAACAACAACAAAATATGTACATATACATATATTACAATGGAAGGTGGATTTTTTAAGCATTTTTCATTAAGAATATATAATATTCTTTTGTCAAAATAGCAATCTGCGAAAAAATCCCAATCAATATCTATTTTTACTCATGTCTGTCAATGAAATGTTGATTTATTTAATGTTACTTAGATAAATTTATCAGAAACTTAAAAAAAAAGAAACATATGCCGAATGATAAAGTTAAATAAAAACCTGTCGTCTAATAAAAGAAACGGTTATTCTTAGAAATGTTTTATATAAAAATATATTACCAGTTTAGCAGACGATCCTAGAATATTTTTAAATGTTATTTTATTAAAGAGTAGCGCCCACGTTCTAAAAAAACCGAGTAAATTTGATATATTTTCCTTATTAAAAAACTTTTTCTACGTTTAAAGTCTTGTTTATTTTATATTGCGCATTTAATGCGTAACTTAATTTAAAAATTTGTTTATTGACTTATATAAGTGAAATGAAATAGTGAGATAAAAACACAGCAAGTACTTTAGGGTTAAAGTACCAATTAAGCAAATAATAATGAGTTATGATTTTGGCATGGTAAAAGATAGAACGTCATAACCTTTTAACTGTTAACTGTAACTGCCTAAGTTTCGTTGGTTAAAGATATTGTTTTACTATGCCAAGAAAGAGGATGGTGTAACGTGGAACGATATTGTCAAATTTGACATATACTTTAACTGCAACTATGGTGCGAGACTAAATCTTTTATAAGCTTGTCAAATATTGGTTAAAATATTAAGAATAACTTAAAAGAGTAAGTAGAATCCATCAAACAGAAAGTTAAAAGGAACTACACGAATATCTGTCATTATGCTATATATTCACTGTTTTCTAACCATTTATTAGGTCACGCGAAGAGACACGTTCGCACGACACGTACGGGGGTACGCACCTACGTTCATGTGTTCATAAAACAGCTAACGTGTGACAAGTGCTACGAGCACTCATGACAGGTCTGACAAGAAAAAATATGGTTTGTCATAGAAGCTATTACGGAAATAGATTCTCTACCTAAAAATAAATAGGAAGGTAAATAGTAGATACTAAGTAGGAGGCACGAACTATGATGACATATGATGTTTTAGATTTTCTTGGAAGCTATTTGAAAAATATTATGTTATATAATTGAAGGTAAAATAAATTGTGTTTGAAAAGACGGAAAAAAAGGAAAACCACAAATTGTATCAAAACAGGATTAACAAGCAATAATAGGATTAAGTATCGGTACATTTTTATAGTCGCAGCGTTGCATTTCATCGTTCGCTAAACGTCAAACTGATAATTATATGATTTGACATTCAACCTTATCACTAAAACTAGATCAGAGTTTCCAAACCTTTCTTGTGTTGAAGCTCCCTGGACTATAAATAATATTTACGTGATCCATTTTACTTTTTCAATAAAGACAAAAAGCATTATCTCTATATCTGCACATACTGCGACATATGAAGTCGAGTTTTAAGAGAAGAATAAGTGAACGTGATTTAGTAATCATTAATTTTACATTCTTTTCCTCTTATTTTTTTAATGCAATGGTGATATTCTACTATAGGGCTAGCCGCCTAATTGGATGAATGTTTTACCCAGTTGGCTACGACATATTCATTATATGTTAACCTTAATGTTGTTTTTATAAATGCACTCAAAATCTCATCAATTTCAACTCGAAAAAAATACAGCTGTGAGTTTAAAAGTCGACAAAGCAATTGATCGTCTATTTATTTTGGTAAATGTCTGGTAATCTCTTATTATATAATATAATAAGCGACAAAGAGAATAGTTTAATTATTCCATACTAATATTATATAGTGAAAGTAGGTCTGTGTATGTGTCTGTTAAGCTCTCACGCCTATGCCAGTAAAAATAGTTGACTTGAGATAGGATATAGGTTGTTTTTTATTGTGATAAAAAAGTTGAAAGAGGGATTTAAGTATTGTATGGAAGTTCGTCATTTACAAAGAAACAATCATGAAACTCTATATGCAGGAAATAATAATATTTGTTTTAGCGTTTTTAGAAATGTCACTATACCTAAAGTAACTATACTACGCGGGCAAAAGCTGGTTAATAAATATAATATAGCATCACATGCATCACTCAAAATCACTTGTCTTATTGGAAATATGAAACAATGAAAGTAACTCAACAGCCAGACGCAAAAAAATATATAAAATATAGAAAAGTTCATATCATACATTGGACCGGTCAAGAATGGAATCCGAGCCCTCAAAAATGGCGTGCGAGTCAAACGGCCACGGATAATTGAACTCCTTATACTCTGTATTTATTTCTTCTTTCTCTAATCGTTTTAAGGGCTACACACCATGATTCAGTCGGAACTTGAGATGCTTTTCCATTACAGCTGACTCCACCAGTGCCGATATCTCGTCGAGGGACAGTGCGGCGCCGACACGGCACCGTGCGTCGGGACAGGACACCTCGTACGCTCCATTGCATACTTCGAATTCTACGTACGCCTTCATACACTGTAACAATAGTAACATAAATATTAGAAAGCATTGTATAAATTAAATATGGGAAAGGGGCACGTTCCGAAATCAAATTGATCGCAAGCTAACGGAAGGTAATGTGGCGCAATAAATCACGTTTGTTGTCTGGGAGATCCCTTTAAAAAAAATTATACAATTTGTTGTTATAGAGGCATCAGAAATTATCTGTGAATAATAAATTTCAACTCTCTAGACAGACAATGAAGCCTTTGTATCACTAAGGCCTCGTTTTTAGCCATAGGTGAGTTTGATTTTTACATAAAAAAAAGTCAAGAATGAACCACAAAAACAGTCAAGTGAATTCCAGGGTATACTTGTTATTATCTCTTACAAACATAATGTAATTTTCTCTTTAAAAAAACATGAATAAAGGTCATACATAATACATTTATCGGAATACATCCAACTTTAAGGGCGTAGGCCTTCGTATTCCAATTAGGTAAGTGGAGAGTAAACAAACAATTAGAGTGAAATGTTAGTTCGCGTGGTTCGGGGAAGGCGATTGCGTACTATTTTTATTATTATATTAAGGGGATTACATCACCCCAATCGGAGAAGTTTGCCGAGAAAGCCTTTTAAGCAAGTTTTGATTAAAACAGTCGCCCGGATTTCAAAAGGTTATGGATTCGCATCCCATATCCTACACCTGGGTCTGGTGAATTTTAGATAAATACAAAATATATGTTTAATTAAACGTTACAGAAGACATATTGTACTATTAAAAAAAACAAACTCAGTCGTATTAATAAATATAAACCTAAAGGACAGCATAGTCGTATGATACAACAGTTTGTTTTGTTATGATCAGTGGCACATACGACTACGCTGTCCTTTTGTAATTGCTATTATAATATAGCTATCGCTTTAAAATAAATTTCTTGTTTTAAACTTTTTAAAGCGTGATTTTGCTGTTTTAGTTTTTGAACAATTTTTTTTTATATCCTTTGGGTACGGGACCCTATAAATGGTCTTTCTAAGCTTCCAAACAAATTTTCTTCGAAACGAATTATTAGAACATGAATATTGTATCCAAATAAGCTACGACGTCTTTTATAATTTGCATTGTTTATATATTTCGATTCTTTATTCTTTTAAATAATAAAGAAAGCTTACAAATCTATGCCGATAATTTTAGAGTCTAGTTTAGTGAGCAAATGTTGAAGGTAATCAAAGGCCTTAATTTGCTAAGGTATCACAATAAATGCCTATAAATAAAATGAAATTGTTAAATTAATTTTGATGTCTGCTCTTTATCTCATTCAATCAACAAGTGGATGAAAATAATATTTTTACTTCATCAAAGCAACAGGCCAATTCCGTTAATGTTTAAGTGATAATCGCATCTCAATAGAATTTTAACAACTTTCATTTTATAATTGTATTATCTACCTAAAGTCCAATATTATAAGTGCAATGTCTCCCTCGCACATTAATTAATGGTGACAGATATTTAAAAATATTGGACTTCAGGTAGATAGTACAATTATAAAAGGCAAGTATGGAGTTGAGATGGTATTATTACGTAAACATTCCAGAAGCGGCCTGCAGGGCGGAAATAGCATTTATTCTAGCGGGCGGACAATTTTTAATTAAATGACGCAACGCCATTGAGTTTGGGTTCGTATGATATGTTTACACAGCCTAATGGTCAAACAATGGATTGTTATTAAAAAGGAAATTTTTATTGTGAATTATTTTCTTTGGCTACTAAGAGGAACTTGCTTTTTTTCGTAGTAAAAGCATAATAAAGTACTAACTTTGCGCCAGCAGCTTCGCCCCGGGCGAAGTCCTGCAATATTTATAACCTTTCTATTGAATGAAAGTGTATATTGATTAAAACCGTTGTGTAGTTTAAGCGTAGAGACAGCGACAAGGGACTTTGTTTTAAGGAGTTTCAAATTTTGCATGCGGGTTCTTTTTATTATGTGGGTACCCCTAAGGACCCCCCCCCCCCTAAGCAGTAAATTAGGGGATGAAAGTTTTTATTGAATTTTCTCATTTCTTGACTTCAAAACTATATCATCCGGGCGAAGCCGCTGGCGAAAGGTTAGTACTATATATATGTAGATCAATATGTCCCTAAAGGTCAGTTATTACTATACGATTACTTAAGTTGTGTGGTTATTAACTAGTCTATACATGTCGGGTCAAATGTAAAGTAATTTGTAAATCATTGCCTTAACCTCCCATAAATAGTTTTCTAATCGTTACCTACTAAGCCAGTTTATATTACAGCCTTCTGCTGTGACGTCACCGAAAAGATGACAAAACTAGACAGCCTAGATTTTCCACGCGAGCGCCTCCAGTGAAAAGACACTTATTAAATGCCAGCTGACTTATCGAACCGACATTGAAATGATACCGTACAACCCTTGAGAGAAGTGCAAATTCAATTACTTATGAACATTCATGCTGCTCATTGCTGGATTAAAATGATCCACGTATGATTTTGCTACTAGCATTTAATATGGGCATGTTTTACGAGTTTTTATAAAACAAAAAATAAATAAATGAAATTGACGTAACCTCGATAAAATCGGTAAGTACAGCAAAAAACCTCACACACAGAAGATTTATTTATTCTTTATTGCAATTAACAACACAAAAGGCATAAAGGATACCAATTGAATATTAATTTTAAAATAAACCATTGACTTACAAGTTTCCCTGGAATTTATAGCAAGACTTGAAATTGTTTCAAGTTTATTTAGGTAAAATCTAAACCTTTTATTTAGTGTTTAATACCAAACATAAATAACCAAATAGGTTTATTATTAATATAGAACCTAATTACGATGTTCTATTGTTATAAGATTGTTTATAGTCTCTTGTAATTGTCACCTTCCGATAGTATGGTGTGCATCAAATAAATGATCTATAATTCATTGAAATATTTGTTTTACTCTGTCTATAACATTTAGGTATAACCGGTTTGCATGCTATGTTCCGGTCCAGAGGAGAATTAATAATAATAGATGTACAGGAGTATGTTGGATAAAAAAGAAACCAGTTAAATCAGTTTGTAAAGTGCAATATCCGATCGCGATTGCGCACGCCCTTGACAATATTTATGGGTTTATAAAAAAATCAGGAGAAACGGGCACCGTTTCGAGCATATAACCAACATTACAATGTAAACGAGATTATTAGTTTCGCTTGTACTTTGGTCAAACCGGTAACAAATAATCCGGTTTTATGCCCTATTCTATAGTTTATTAATAGCGTTTGGTTAATTCACTCATTGATCCTTCGAGCCGGATTAAAAAATTTAATATTATCCCTTTTGTGATTAATACAAACTAATACGTAACCCTATGAATAGAGTAACACTACTAAATTAACCTTCAGAGTAACGACAATTACATAATGATACAATTTAACGTAACTGCAATGATGTTAGAATGTATAGGGTAAATAAATATTATTACTATAATTACTTATTTTATACAACACTTGTTATTGATTAGATAATCTAATAAATGCAACGATGTCTAAAGACATTTTTTAATATTATGTAATTGTTTTAAATAAAATTGTTTCTTAAATAACAATGTGAAGTATTTTCCTGTCCGGGACCTTTATCAACCGTATAACGAATCCAAATTTAATAGGAATTAAGTTTTTAATCGATTAAAAAAAATATACTTTTAATGAACAAAAACTATAACAGGCAATTCATGTTTGCTAACTATTTATATTGTGTGTGACACAACAAATAAAAAGCTTCTTGTGAGTATCTTAAATTAAAATATATTTCGTTTATGATTTTAAATTCTTGCGCTTTTAATAGATAATGTTACGAAATCCGAATCACACTTGGCCGGTTACTATTGTTGTTTTTCCTATATTTTTAATGCACATTAAATTTACACATTTGAGTTTGGGAATATATTAAATTCAAATTCAAATTATTTTATTGCATGTCACATTCTTACAAACAAAGAGGATATTAAATGTCGATATAAAGTTTACACCTTACAGCACTTCGTCCGGATTAAAAACTGCTACATATTGAGATCAAATATTCGAAGCCTCTCATGAAATGAGACGCTTGTAAAGGCTCCGATATTAGTAATATAGAAATATTTACGATTACGATAGAAATATTTCCGCCGTGGGCTATTGAATAGCGGCGGATGGCTACGAAGTCTACCGGGGAACGATGAAAGGTAAAAGTACTTGAACAAACACAAATAAAACATTTCATATGAAAACAAAGTGAAGCCGCGTAAATAATATTCTTTTCCACTTTAATGTTATTGAAAACAATTTCTTAATTTTCACTAAGAGTGCACCACTATAGAAACTTCTGCGGGTCTAGAGTATAATTGACTTCGCATAACGTTCAGTAAAAATTTGAACCTACCACGTATTGTGTACAATTGTGTATCTGAAAAGGCGCAAATCAATCTGAACGGAAACCATCGAAGGAGGCGAAAGAAAGTTATTTGTATGAAAAAATATGAACCACTGTACACCAGTATCAGCCGAATCGTCAGAATTTATCACTGCCACTTGTCCCGTCATAACTTACGAGATGTAAAGACAATTGGTTTCGTTAGCCTCCTTCGGTTTGAATTAATCTGATATCAATGTAAGACTAATTAAAGACAACAAACGGCAAAGTAACCAGACGTTTTACCGTCTGGTGTAACTGTTCAGTGTCACCAATGCGGATGATATGAACTTAAAGCTTGAAACTTGAAGCCACAGCCGTATCGAGAAAAAAAAAATATTCTGATATTAAATTTCTCACGGGTCATTAATGTTTGATTTTTATGTAAACCCTACCAAAATTGCATCATACCTAGAAATGCTTGCTAACCGATTTGTAAAGGTGACATAGCTTAAACTAGTACGAATCTTGATTTTGAGAGTAGCGTGGTAAGAAGGTAGGAATTATCGATACCATAGGGAGGTGAAGTCGTATACAATAAAAGAGCAACTTAACAAGACTGACACAAACCTTTATAATTGAGAGTAGTTTAAGATACAAAATAATAAAAATGCAATTTAAATGTATTTTTTTAACTTTTGTAAGTTTATGTAGTGCAATATTTAGTCGATTTCGATCAAATTTATGTTTGTAATCTATCATCTCCTTAGTATCAACATAATCGTTAAGAAACAATGACCATAAATAATAAAGACAAATCAAATAATACAATCAGTAGACTTATAATTAGGAATAATATTGTTCCATACAATCTAAAGATTAGTCATTACTAGATAGTTTTTATACATGCTCGCCTGTTTTTATGGCTTCTGACACAGTCCAACCTTTCCTTTAATAATTACCAAACCTAATAATCCCCAAAATTACCTAACAAGATAATTATCTTGTGGATGTTCAAAAGTAGGTGTTCAAATTAAGATTCAAACTTGTGACCTTAGCCAACAGGACAACTGCTCTACTAACTGAGGATGTATTTCCATCAATCAATATTCAGGTAAGCTACCTAAATATTGCCTACCCGATTTTAGTGTTGCAGATAGTGTTCGCAGCTGGTATATGTTCGCATATGGCCAGAAGGTAGTTTTGTACTTCAGTCAGTACTTCTTCTTTAGTCCTTGTTTCCTAATTTACCAATCTTAATAACATTTATTAAATTTCTTTCGTCTGTTTCTATTTACCGAAGATGTAAAACATTCATTCACATTATAAAATAAAGTAAGTGAACGCGTCTCAATTCGACTTATTTTCTTCTGTCATTGTCTATTGCTTATTCCGACCAATGGTTTAAAACCAAGTACTAATAATCCTCAATCTATACAAATATTATGAAGAGTTTGTTTGCTTCGAATACTCTGCGAAACTGATTTTAAAAATCCTGTCACCTACGGGAAGCTACATCATATGCGGTGGTCATTGGCTATATTTTATCCCGAAAAACAGTAAATAAAGGGATGAAAATTTGTATAGGGAAATAATGTAACGTTACCATAGTAACCATTGTTTACTATTCATTTTGTCAATGTAATGATATCCGTGTCATGATATGAATCAATATCCAAATAAACAGTCCCTCCCTACCCTAGGAATCACACGGACGAAGCTGCTGGCGGAAAGCTAGTTTATAATAAGACTGTAAGAGTAAACTATTTTACCTCGACTGATTCTATATCAGACTATTATTACATGCGCTTTAGGAAAAATCAACATTTTCTTTCGTTTTCCTTATTTGCATTTTTATCTTTTCCGCATTACTATAAAGCCCGCTGCGTAATCACAAAAAAAGATAACTGACACAAAAAGATAGGAGGTTAGAAATTTAAGATATACAGCGATCAAGTCGATACCAGCATGCTTAGCTTGACAAACTCTATAAAGGTTTTGCCTACACCCAAATCTCAGTTTATCCCAGTGCGTCCATACAACATCTCACTCTCGATCGGAGAAAAGTGATATTTAGTGTAGACAAATCGTTTCTCGAGTACACACGTAGTAGGATACACGTTAGTTACACGTGTGTTAGGAAAACCCACAAAATTTTAAAATAAGCACCATAATCCAATTAAAATAGCAAATCCGGTTGTTTGTAAGGCGGACGCGGAAAGAGTTAATAAAACCACTGTAACCTTGGACAAGACCGCTGAATTTCGAGCGGCCTTTTTATTAATTATTCGTTAAAAACTCATTTGGCCTTAATTTAATTATCGTGTACTTAACATCCGTCTTATTTGATATACCAAGGATAACAAAAACGACCATATTCGAAATAAATACAATAATAAAACTAATCACAATAATTATCTTCATAAATTATTTAAAATATCGTTGCAGTCAAACAAATAAAAAAGTACTTTGAAATAAATTACGATCTCATACATCATATTTTAGTATTTCACTATATTTCAGTTGTTACGATTCACAAATTATTCTAGTTTTTACTGTGATAATTTTATAAACTAATTATATTGTATTTTTATTAAAAAACGTTATTTTATTTTATGATCGCATACATTACTTAGGTCACCCTTATTAAGTAGAACTAAAGCACTTGTAAGAGAATACATTGTCATTCATAGATATTTCATACAGCGTAACGCACATATCAAGCTATATTATGATTGTCGCCGCATTTAAAATTCTGTACCAAACTTACCAGTTGACTGGTAGAGAATGTCTCATTGGCACCAAGTATGTCATTTGCCTATTCTACTAGGTAATTAAGATTATAAATAAATATGTATAATCTCGCACACTAAATATATGTCTCTAACACGTCAACTAAAGCCCCCATCAGACCACTATCGTTGCTGTGAGAGACTGTATATGTTCTACATAGTTTGTCTCACCAAAGGAGTCGCGCAGCATATCTCTTATTCCTTTGTAATAAAACTGAAAACATTGTGATCCGAAGGACTTTAAGCAAAGAGTAAACAGATTGACTACACCCTCGGTATAGAGAAAATGTTTTATAAAATTCCTTTTTCATAAATAAAAAAAAAATGTTTAGCGTTTTTTTTTTCATTTCTCCAGGGATATACATTAACTATCAATGTCAAGTATATATTACTGTTTTTCTACGGAAGGGTCTTATCAATCTTATCAGTGTCAATATCCTGTTATCAGCACGTGATTGTTTAATAAGTGGCGATAATCAAATACTTTTATAGCCTGGATATAATAAAATGATTAATTTATACGCCTAAAGTCATTAAAATAAAATATTATAATAATCCTAAATATTTTGGTTATATATTCACTTGCAAAGACGACGTTATATTGATTTTTGTTACCTCCGCGGCCGGTATTAAGGTATACGATGGTATTAAGGTGGCGCCATCTCGGAGGTCAAGATCGATTCCCAATCAGTTCAGCACAGGAAAATAACTTTGCTGTTTCTGGGCGTTGTGGTTATCTTGGTTTATTCAGAATTCCATAAATTTAAGAAGTTCTAAAAGGATTATTAGCTAGACGATAATGTTAGGGAAGGAAAACTAAAGAAAATATAAATAGACTGTGTGAAAGATGAAAAAAGCAGTAAATGTTGGTATGGCGGCTAATCGTGTAGTATGGAGGAAGAATACCTAGATATTGCGTCGACCCTAAATAAAAGAACTAGGATTAATGCAGGCAATCATTAATTTCAGCGCATATGCAATGTAAAAAAATGGTGCAGAGCCTTTCATTCCAGTTATCCTGTGAACACACGCATACATTAATTATATTAAATTCAGAAAGTTGTTTGATACCTATACGGATCTTAAATAAATCGGTCGAATTCAAAGACTTAGTGTTACATTATATTCTAATATAGAGCTCCATTCGCAAGTACATGTGGTTAAAATCCAAGATCGATTCGATATCAGTTGAATACAATCAAGCCATGAATAAAGACCCTAATGATTTCAATCAAGCTATTGTATAACACGTGGTGGCCAGTTTTTCCTACGTGATCGTCTGTTTCTATCTATCTGATTGGCAAAAAAATTGTGAGAAAGACGAAGGAGAAATCCAGCGATAGGCGCACTTTTAAACATATTTCGGGAAGTGTGCGTCATATAATTACATATTGTTTTACCCGTAGTCCTACTATATAAAACGGGAAGGCTCTATTATATTATTTATCAAAAGAGGTTATTTACCTGATGCGATAAGTGAGATGGCGTGCAGGTAGCTCGCTACAATATTCATGGGGAGCAATTCTTTCTCAGAATAGCTCGATAATGCACAAAATTGCTACTCGTTTCCTTCGACGTAGTCTACGGTTATTGTTGTTGATGGAAGAAAATATTTTGTAGGTGGTGGTATTACTTAGATTAAGTAAGATTTATCAAAAGCTAAGTGTTTGTGGAATCTGACGGCTTAAATCGTATTGTGGTAATATGGTGTAAATGAGTAGTATGATTTTTAAAAATAATATAATCAATCATGTTAACAGAAATAAATGAGCGTGATATATTTTGTTGTTGGTCATCATTTTTTTTAACGTCCTTTATATGTGTTATGCCGTGTTGAAATAAATAATAATTCATACATTCATATAGCGGACATATTAATCGTTCGGCATGTCTAGAAAATTAATGTAATTGTTTGAAAAATTATTTGTCCAGGAGTAATTATGTAGTTTATTGCCTAAAATCGTACCCAATAAAAGGGAAAATGTACCAAATACAGATTTTAAGCCTTGAGACTGATATAATGATAAACGAGGTTAGTTCACCTCACGTAACCCAGCTCACACAAAAATAAAAGTTAAAATAAACCCACGCCGCAGGGCGGTCACGCTACTGAACTTGACATTAACCAAAATTGATACAATTTATTTCTTGTTCAATTCTTGCTGGAAAAAAGCTATTCGAGAATGTAATCAATTACATTTTAAAAAACGAGATATAGTGGCGACGTATTGTTTTATTTAGTTTATTCTTATTATAGATACGTGGGTCATCTTGAGTTCGAGATTAATGTTTTGTGATGATTTAATGCGATGGAGCTTAGGAATTATTTGTTCATATTTTTAATAACACAAGGTGATAGAAGGATGCCGTTTCAACACAACGAGGTCCTTTAGAATCCTTGCAAACACTTGCGGTACCGGGGTAGCATATTCGCGTAAGAGGTGCATCGTGGCATACTGGTTCTGGTCGTGCGTACAACGTTTACGTTAGGTATGAATTGCGTGACGCAAGTTTCAATGTTGCGGAGCGGGGGCGCACGCGGACGTGACCGGTTATATGAGCACGAAGCGGGTTGCAGAAACCTCCACGGCATTATAACCTCCTGGTACCAGCGTACACTAAAGATCACAATTGGCGGGCAAACAAAGAACCAGTTTTTAATTTAAGTATAGCTAATTATTTTAAATGTGCGTGCACTAAACTTGATATTCGGAAGAAATATTTTTCATACACGAATATAAATCCACACTAGCAAAAACATTATTAGAAACATGGTAACAAACAAAACATTTGTAATTAAAGATTGAGTTCAATATCCGCGCGGTAATGGCCGCCCAAGGTTATACAATGATAGAGAATTTATTTATTTTTAAGTTTTTAACTCATTTTATCGCATTTGGAAAAACAAAAAACTAAAATAATGGCGACCTCTAAAATCATGTAAGTGTTTGCTAAACGTCTAATTGATGAGATTATTTTTAGTTTTTTTTTTAATTATTTTTATCATGCAATCAACCAGTTGACTAAGCATATAAGCAGCTGTGCTAGATAATTGGGTACTTGGGTAGAGTAGACATCTTAGTGGAGGCCTCCCTTTCAGTCTCTTTTTTAATACCCCTTATCTAACAACACTAAAGAAAGTGGTTACATTCATCTTTTCTATAATTAAAAAAGAACCGATGATAGATATTTATACTAATATTATAAAGATGAAAGATTTGATTGTTGGTTTGCAACGAATAGGATCCAAAACTACTGGACTGATTTAAAAATTCTTTCACCTACGGGAAGCTACATCATGCGGCGAACATAGGCTATATTTAATCCCGCAAAACAGCAAATAAAGAAATGAAGATGGGAGTGAATAGGGAATTAAATCGTTGCCATAGAAACCATTGTGTCATGATATGAATCGATATCCAAATAAACGGTTCCCTAGGGACCACGTGGGCGAAGCCGCTGGCGGTAAGCTAGTTTCATATATGACTCTGTCTATAGCAGTGGTTAAACCAGCAATTTTACGACGACTTCGTCCGTTTAAATTAAAGCCTACGTCACCCGCTATGATGTGGCTTCCCGTAGGCGATAGCATTTCCATGATTATCTATTAAACAAACAAACAAAGAGGTAATCTTTCAATACTATATCTTTTTATAATGTTAATTTAGATATATGACTTATCTCTATTCCTACTTTTAGCTATTCTAATTTAAATTCAAAAGGGTCAGGTGTGGATTGGTGCAAACGACTACAAATGCAGCCAATACGAACAGCTTGACATACCCTCTGAAGTAAGGAGGACCTCAAAATAATACATTACTGTTACCTATCTTACAATTTGCCATTGCCAAAATTTGCTTAAATTCTTCATCGTAGATCGAAAGCGCTGTCGACCTCCTACATACCGTACGGTGATAATAACTATATGATATTTAGAAGGTGATTTAACATTCCTAATTGGCTACTTTCATTATATAAAGCTTCTAGTCATCTGTAGTGTTCCTAGGTATCATTACAGTATAGTATAGAGTGTGTGAAACGTGTAATCACTGAATGCGTCACAGCAGACCTTCACGGTGTCTCTAGCTGCTGTCCTCGTATTACAGGTTCTCTTATACACTTACTAATTGTACTAGAATATTTTATACGTTACATCTACCAACGTATTATTTAATAGTAAATATATAGTTATATTATAAACCGGAAAGATTTAACAGGTGTTTGTTAGTTTGTTTGGCTACGAAAGTATTGGACCGATATTTAAAAAAAAATCATCTACGGGAAGCTACATCATAATCGGGTGACAAAGCTACAATTTACGAGGGTCAAGACGTGGTAAAACACGTAGTTTTATTTATATGATGATACAGTTTCGTTTAAAACTACAATTGCTTAATCTCTTCTAGTACTAAAATTATAAAAATCTGCTGAATATGTTTTTAAAGTTTCCTAATAACTTGTATGTAATCGTGTAAACTTACTAAACCAATGTCATTGTTTTCAATCAAGCTATTTTAAGACTATTAAAACTTCATAATCACATAGTTGCCTTGAAACCTTCGCTTACAGGTCATTACATAATAGCTTAATTATACAACAATAGTAAAAGGGTATGTCTGTCAGTAAATACAGAAAAAAGTTGATTGCTTTGTTCATTGTAAGCCTTGTTGACAGGTAGGAAAGCCAAATTTATAGTTAAACTAGCTTTAGCCCGTGACTTCGTCCGTGTGGTACAGTAACAGTGGGCAGCGTTTCCAAAAACGCTAAAACAACAATTATTCATTATATCGTGTAAAATACCTGATTATAAGGTTTCTTTATTTTATCTTAGATAATGACAAACTTGCATTCCTTATTCCAACCCTTTTATCACAATAAAAAATAACGTATGGTCTATTTCAAGTCAACTCGGTTTAGTGATATAGGCATGAGGGCATTATAGACATAATACAAAGAACAATTTCCATCGATATAGGTTTAAAAACAAAGAAGTTTTTTTACCCCCTTGGGATGAAATTTCCAAAGATCTGTTCTTAGGACACCTCTACGTGATAAGACGAATGTATTCCCAAATTTCAAGTCTCTACGACCAGTGGTTTAGGTTGTGCGTTGTCTGTCAGTCAGTATGTCAGGACATCTCCTTTAATATGTGTATAGATTATAATCATCTCTATTGTAGAATAATACGGTTTATCATTGATTAAAATTCATTACAGTTGAAATGAGTATCTGGCAACAATTAGATTTCCGGTCTAATCAACTGTCTAATACCGGATAAGCAGCCTATCCGGCCGGGTAGTCCATCTGGCGCACGGAAGTGCACCCTTCAAGTGTAACAAAAAAATATAAAGGGTACGGCCGTACCATCCTTTTCTCGAAGCCATTCGGGCCATTTTTGACCCTTTGTAACTTCGTTGTGGTCGAAACAAGAAACCTAAATTTTTAAACTAAGAGGACATCACATAACGAGGCACATTTCCAAATCACATTACATTTGAACGAGTGCTTTAAGAATTATCGCAATTCTAAATACCTCAATTTTGTTACCCACTGACTCATAGATCATCAAAATTCTAAGTACTTCTAGCAGACTTACCAACTCCAAATTTTGAACACTGTTATAATTTTGCATACAACGTAAGGAAAAAATCTAACATTATGAAATATTAGACCCGTTTTTTAGATTTTCGTATTATTTATAACTGTAGAGCATTTTGAAAACATCCATCAATGTGTTGCTTACTAACCAAAGAGTAAAAGTATATTGATAGGTATTAGGGAAAAGAGAGTCCACTCCAATTTTTTTGCCATACTGTGTGATAAAGTTTACAGATATAGATTTAACGGGATTTCCGTTAGATAGTGTGACTGTGTCAATGCGATGTAGGTCATGTCAATATATTATATTGGTATAACATAATATATGACTACATTATTTTTCAATTTGGAAATTTTTAAAAT
This sequence comes from Diatraea saccharalis, assembly GCA_918026875.4. Lineage (NCBI taxonomy): Eukaryota > Metazoa > Arthropoda > Insecta > Lepidoptera > Crambidae > Diatraea > Diatraea saccharalis. Next base: position 14,057,131 of record OU893337.1, read on the forward strand.
TAAGTAAACCATACAATAGAATAATAAAATGTTTATTTCAATATCACTAGCATTAATTTCAAATCAAAAACCATATTTTATTATTTCTGTTCTTCTATCAAACTGTGCATGAAGTATACTTTTCAACAGTTTTCCATTATTTCTTCATAACAAACATGACTTCAACATTTACGCACCAAGTATCACTATCACATTTCTTTCGATAGGACTTCTATTATCGAAATATTTTTCTTCTAAAGCTTATATTTTATAAAATAGCCTACGAATGAGATCAAAATATATTTTTGATTTTTTCAATGAAATCAACAATTATGTTGCTTAGCAACTTCAAACCCCTTTGTACATTGCTATTGACGTTTTAGTTGATAAGGTTTACCGTTCGATGGCGCTAGCAAAAATGCTAGCTGTCACTTGTAAGGGAGTAAATCAACGTATACCAAGTCGATTAATTCAGTACCTATCTTACTGTGAAAGCAATTATCCAACCTTGTCATAGATTTAGGAATACTTAACAAACGTTAAATAAACATTTTCGAACTTTTTATATTTCGTACGTTGAGATCGATAGTGACACGATGCGATAAATGCGATTTTGAGTAATGAGCGCGTAAAGTTCAAAAAATTGTAATCAGCCCCTCCAAACAACGTCACTACGCCAACTAGCAGTTTCTATGCAAATTACGTTCACAGGGATCTTTGCATTATAAAGTTTATACTTAACAAAGAAAAATGTTGCCAAAAGTAAAAAATACGTCGTTTTTGGTTAGTGACATTGTCATTCTCAACGTGCGATTTATAACATTTTCGTGTTTATTTCAATAGTAGGCAAACAAGTGTACGTATATTGACAAATATCGGTCATCAAACCCCGGATATAATAGGAAAGAATATCATAAGTAGGTTCCTACTTGTCTTCATAGATATTTTTCTATAAATATCAGCGGTGTTAGTAGATTAAAAAAAAAAATTGAGAAAAAACGTTAATATGATTTGCCGTATCGAATACAATATTGAATGTGTATTGATCACATTTTTTCTTTATATATTATTGTATTATTAATTGAACTCAATTAATAAAACAAGTGTATAACTGTGATTCACTCGAGATCAAGTGCCAATTGACGTTCAGGATAATAACATAATTCAACATTGAAGTGACTTGAAGAACGTTATCATCTGAGCAGTCAAATTGTTAATAAACTCAATAAAGAGCTTAATCAAGTGATGTAACGATGAGTACAATCGAACAACACCTAGATCCGTCAGTCTAGGAAAAACAAATTTGTAAAATGGCGCATATAATTAAAATATTTAAGTTTACAAAATACTTATCAGGGTCCCATTGAGCCTAAATTCTTGTCAAATTTTATAAGACACTTATTTTCCGTTAAAATATTACTTCTTAAATAAGCGAGAACTTGAATCGTCCGTCTTAGATATATTGTTAAGAAAAATCTACTAATCATTGCTTTTGATACATACCCCTTCTCTCAAATACAGGAATTTACAATACATTTTTGCATTACAGCAGAAATATTGCAGTTCATACTTTTACGCATTCTAAACGACACTAAATCGCAAGAAGTTTTAGTATATTTAATTTAACGTTTTTTTTTTCATTTCATTTTTTTTGTGATTTTAAAATTTCACACACTTCTGATAGAAGAGATTTTATTGACAACAATCGGCCATCAACCTCCGGTGCGATATCATAAGTGCAACGTGTTTGTTTATAAACCTTTTTTCACTTTATCTCTGATGTTGGTAAATTAAAAAAGAGGTTAGTTAAAAAACATAACTATGATTTACAGAAAAAAAAATTATGCACTGACTAAAAATTATTCCTATATATGTTATGTCGTGAAATTGGTGCTAATATAGATATATTTTGTACGATTATTAAAAGCCATAGACAGTACTGTGGCTAAAAATAGTCAATACTTATATTACCGCCGTGAGCTGTAATACAATTGACGTACGAGTCTATATCCAGTAGTTAATTGTATGTACAGACAGACACAATTATCATATAAGGTGAGTCATCGCAACTTGTTCATAGTGAAGTTTAGACTGGCAGCAGTATTAAATATGTCAAAGCATGAAGGTAGTCAACGAATTAAACTTTCAGTTTGAGATTTTCGCTAATTTATATCTAATCCCATAGGGCAAGTTCAGCAATGGGACATTAATAGACTATTAATGATGATAGTCGGGTCGATTCGTTACTCTATTAAGTGTGTATCTGGGGTCATCGAAGTGCCTCTGACCAAGTCGAGTCAAAGAGCAAAAAGACACGACCATTTTTTTTCTCGAAGCTATTCGGGTCCTTTTCACCCCCAAATCAAAATTAAAACTTAAATTTTCATTGACCAAGAAGGTGAACAGTGACAAAAAAAATTCTTAATTATGTCACTGACTGACGCACTGAATCATCAATCATGAATATTCTAAGGTAACTTCTAGTAATCATTTAGCATGTAAACTCTATCGGCTGATTTCTGAATTAAGAAAATTACAAATTCTCAACTGATTATTCTCAATAACTCAAATTTTCTACGTCTCAGATGGCAGAGTTCTAGTTTAAGCAAGCTGTTATCAACTGACCATTAAAAAAAATAAAAACGAAAACCTATTTAAGTGATGTATAAGATGGTTTAAGTATGGCTTGAGGCGTGCTCAACTTTAAATTCCCAATTCAGAAACAGGGTGTTTGTCACCTATACTATAGCCAAAGTCAATAAATAATGATTAACCAACTGACCGCTAACTAGCAAATAATTAGTAACATTAAATTTAGTCAATTTTGCATTCACAATGCTATATTAAAAATATTCTCAATGAAAAATGCAAAAAAAATCACTTTGTCCCTTACACTCTGAGATGGAACTCGAAACCATGACCATTCGCAATCCGGGTGACTGCCATCTCAGACTTCGAGTCCCGTCTCAGAATACCAAGGAAAAAATAGATTTTTAAGCATTTTTCACTAAGAATAATTACTGACATGGTAGGTTTGTAAGCTTAAACTAAATCTGCTAATTCAGTACCTGCCTTTTTTTTGAGCAACTATCCAACAACAGTTTCAAATAAAACGGAAAGTCGTCACTATGAAAATTAAATATGCAATTTATAATTTGATCGACGCAATTCTACTTGCATATTGTATTAATTAAAAAAAAAACCAGTAACCATTGTGAAATCCTTTGCAAATTAAAAAGTTAAGACCTTGAAATATCTTACAAAAGAATCTAGATTTAAGTTACAGGTACGCGTTCTGTTTGTCCCAATTAACATTTTATTGCACAAGACTAATCTAAAACTAAAATATTAAAGCAATAAAAAATTGCACATATATTTAATTTAAACTAACTAACACATAGCTGCATGAATATGAGTATTAGGTGCAATTTAATTGTTATAATATAATTAATATCCTTATTAACAATTTAACAAACTACCTTGCTGAAATTTCTAAATCACATACAAAACTTTTAGTTCCCTATTTTAATAAAACCCTACCGAAAGCCGAACAGGGCGGTTACAAATATTTTGCCTACCACGAACAAAAAAAATTAAGAATGAATTAATGCATGAATATATTGGAGGACAACTATAGAGGAAAAATTATATTATAGATAATTGATTATGTTTGTTTGCAACAAATTAGCTCCGAGATTACTACTACCCATTTTAAAAAATCTTTCACCTACGAAAAGCTATATCAACCACGGCTGATATAGTTATAATTTACGCAGACTGAGTCACACGAACGCAACTAGTTAATACAAAGAATACTGGCTTTAGTAAAACTGATGAAAACGACGACATCGCACAACTGATAATATGTAACTTATCGATACAGTAGAAAAATACATAAGCTAATTAAATATTTACATATGTAAAGTAAACATTACCTTTCGTGATCTCTGATAAAATATAATCGGTATCTGACCTTTTTACATGTGATTAAACATACTTTCATACATAAGGATAAGACGAAAATTATCTTCAGTTTGAACTCTCAATAAGGGTCACGGAAATATGACAGTTGTAAACATAGACTTGCGTTAGTATATTAAACACAAGTCAATTCTCTTTTATTCAATTTTACTGTAAAAATATGACCTTCGTAGCTGTTTTCCCGCAACTTCGCTAGCATAAAATATAGCCTATAGCATCCTCATATGATGTAACTTTCCGTAGGTGAAAGTTGTCATAATCGGATCAGCAATTCTAAAGATTACCCCAAAAACAAACAAATGTAGAAAATATTCTTTCTTTACAATATAAGTTAAAGTAAGGTCCTTTTAATAATAACCGAGTTAGTAGACTTTTTATCAATTATTTAGTTCAGGTCGCTAAAGAGTATTCGTGTGAAAAGCTACGTCATCGTTTTGTATGTATACAACAGCATAAAACTTTTATTATCCCCACAACATAAGAAAACCTAGAGCTCTATTTATTATTGTATTTTAGTAAAAATTAAACCAGCACTGTCAATGAATACAAAAAGTTCTCCATAGTGCAACCTTAGTCCGCTTTACGCATATATCACGAAGTAAGATCTTGGCTTATAGACAAAAGTCTTCAGCTAGTGTGTACTACCCGTTATGATACATGGAGCAGAAACGTTTACACTCAGTGGAATTTGTCCATAAGATAAAAGTCGCTGAGCGAGCTATGGATAGGGAGGACTATGCTAGAAGTTTCATTGGCTGTAAAACTGACAATCGGTGCGGCAAACAAACTTGAGAGCGGAGACCGCGGATGGGCAGACGCAGCGTAGGACGGCCACAGACTAGACCGGAAGACAACCTTCGGAAGTAGCTGGCAAAAACTGGATGAAAGTATCCGAAGATCGAGTTCTATGACGTATCCTTGAAATCAGCAGTGGGCAAACATAGGCTGATGAGACCGTGGTAGAGAAGACGAGAAACCAGTTTCTTGCACACATAATGGTAGTTTAATATTTTTCCAATATCAGACGAAACATATTATTACGTTTTAATATATGAAACGGATAATGTTTCATATATAACTATAACGACACAAATGATTCCAAAATAGAATTCTTGTTATTGAAAAGAAACCGGCAAGAAACTCAGCGAGAGCCTTTTTTTAATTTTATTCTTAAATCCATGACGTTTGTTGATTCAATCAGTCTAAATATAACAATATTGATAAAAAACTAATACCTATAAAAATGTAGATGTAAACAAATACGGTATAAACACAGATATTAAAATATTCATAGTAACGTAAGACTTAGTTGAAAGACCCGCTATGATTATTCACAAATTAATTATTTTTCTTTTGTATACTTTGACCTCTACGTCTGGTCGTCCCAAAACAAGCAATACTTATTTTAGTTTGAGGACGCACTACGTATGAACACACGTACTTTAAGAATAACTGAAAACGCAAAACCGCATCTACGAAGCTTTAAAACTCGCCAATGTGTGCATTTGTGAAGAAAGCCATTTTTACACGTTTTTGCGGTTTCAGATTTATGTTTAAACGCAACAAACAATGCAATTTAAGCCTTACTTCTCTAGTGACCTCTGAAATTTAGTTTCCTCTATTAAGTATAAGGTTTCTTTGGTCAAAGAAGTTTGTTTTTAAAATGTGTGTCAATATGGCGACTTTATAACCAATTTTTTGAATGAAGACTGGCGTGGGCTATATTAGAAATTATCTCGGTAGTAAATAGGCGAATAACAATTTCATTAAAAAATGCTTGAAATATTTAACGGCCTTAGGTGTCGAAATAAACTATAAAGTAACGACACTGCATGTTCTGTTTAGTATAAAGTAAACATAAATAAATGTTAGATTAATTTTAATGCAAATTATGATTAGACTTATCATCATCATCAGCCCTCTTACGTCCCCACTGCAGGGGCTCAGGCCTTCCTTATGGATGGTTAAGGAGTATAGGCCATGACCCTCCACGCTGGCCCAATGCGGATTGGAGGGTATTAACGACAGCAAATGCAGCCGGGACCAACGGCTTAGCGTGCCTTCCGAAGCACGGAGTAGTTCAAGATGATATTTTTTGGTTACCCATCCCGTGACCGACCCTTGCGAAAGTTGCTTAACGACAACGATCGCGGGCCGCGGCGCTTATCCACTTCGCCACCAAGCTACTCTTATCAACCGTAGACTTATCAATCAACTTTAAAAGAAGTTAAATATTCTATTCTAACGAAAGTTCTTTTTTAGGGTTCCGTACACAAAGGCTAATTCTATTCTAACGAAATTTCTTTTTTAGGGTTCCGTACACAAAGGCTAAAACGGGAACCCTATTACTAAGTCTTCGCTGTCTGCCTGTCTGTCACCAGGCTATATTTCATGAACCTTGATAGTTAAGACAGTTGCTATTTTTACAGATGATGTATTTTTGTTGGCGTTATAACAACAAATACTAAAATACAAAATTAAAGGAATATTTAAGGGGGCTCCCATACAAAGGCGATTATTTTACTCGTTTTCGGTACGGGGCCCTTCATACGCAAGTCCGATTCGCACTTGGTCGGTTTATTTAATAATTACGTAAACCGTTAACTCTTTAAATTTAAATTCGGGCGATTAATAGCAAGCCCGGTATATATTCAGCGGATTCAAAAGAGATTTTTGTAAAAATCGAGTTTATATTTTTTGTACGTATGTATATTTAATACTCCACACTCCTTTATGATACCTTTTTGTTTTATTGTTATATGATCCGTGATCACTTATGCACTACTTGTTTCAAGTGTATTGTAAAATGATACTTTATACACGAAATGTAAACAAATTTATCTTAATGTTGTAATCGATAGTAAGGGTCTCCTTGATGATAGGTACTCGAAACTAGAATTTCAAGACCACTGAGTTACGCAGGGCGTGTTTGTCTACATATGGACATATTGTATGCTAACCTTTGTATGTTATTAAATTGTCTATACTAATATTATAAAGAGGAAAGATTTGTTTTTTTTTTGTTTGTTTCGAAGAGACTTCGAAACTACTGTACCGATTTTAAAAATTTTATTTTTTTCATCTTTGGTAAGATAATTCAAACCTACCAGGGGCGGCATAGGTTTTTACGCGTAATAAGTCGCGGGAAAATAGCTAATATACTATAAAATTGCTAAATTATTTTACAAATATCATAATAATTCGGATACATACATATATATATTTTTTTATGGTATAGGGGGCAGACGAGCAGACGGATCACCTGATGGTAAGTGATTACCGTCGCCCATGAACACCTGCAACACCAGAGGGGCTACAAGCGCGCTGCCGGCCTTGGAGTGAAGGGTTGAGGGATAGAGGGAAGGGAATAGGGAGGGGTTGGGCCTCCGGTACCCTCACTCACACGACGAAACACAATGCAAGCGTTGCTTCACGTCGGTTTTCTGTGAGGCCGTGGTATCACTCCGGTCGAGCCGGCCCATTCATGCCGAAGCGTGGCTCTCCCACGGCAAAAAATTAAAATAATAAAAATAAAATAATTAAAATAAGTTTTGAATACCAATAATTTTTGAAAGTATTTTTTACTTTTATGTAAAAAAAATACATTAACGTACCCTTTAACTTCAAAATAGACATTATGATGATGAAGCTGTCTGGTTTTCAATTAACATAACAAAGCGTCGACTGACATAACAAAGCGTCAACCTTAACCGGTTTAAAAAAAATGCGGCTAACGATTCGACAAATTTTTAGCCGACTTCAAAAAGGAGGTTATCAATAGGTATGGTGACTAATTTTTGTTTTGTTTGTCCGGCAGGTAGATCGTTAAAAATTTTTTAAACACGTATTTTTTTTTATATTTTTCGTAATCATTAAATTACGGCAATACATTGAGTTAAAATTTCACATGACTTGGGTACATTTTCTATAAGTATGACGTAACTTTAATGCTGGTTATCTAAGCTTTTCTTGTTACATTCAAGTAAAAAATACGTATCTAATATTTTTTTTATTAGCTTTTTTCCATTAAAATAGAAACCGAAACTGAGCAAAAGCCAAAGCCTGTATTAATTATTCAAACGGCTGAATCCAAACAAACACCTTCCGAAACCGACGTGAAATTTTAATACAATTTCCTCAACAAATTTTGGCAACAAACCAAGTAATAGAATATAATAAACATATAAATTTTAAAATAGATCACGTAAAGATTTTTTCGTATAGGCCACATTCTAATATCATCAAATAAGTGAAATATGTATTAATCAATTTTAGATTCACTATTAACAATGATTAAAAACTCCACCAGCCCAGGCGGATTTTTGAAGCATTTTTCTTTAATATATATATATATTAACGAGGGTGGTTTGTAAAGTTCTCGGTCTGACAGATATTTGAGAATAGTATGTAAAAATTAATTTATTGTCATTCTGCAGCTCGATTCTTGATTTAATCGTTTGTCAATTGGCATTGTATTGTGACAAGTGGAGAATATGAAAAAAATAAAATATGTTTTTATTTTTATTTTCTTTGTTGGGTCGAAAACTTTTCTTATTTACGAAAACTTATTAAACTTATGTAATGTTGAAAGTCGTAATCGCTTTCGGAACGAATAATAATTTGAATGATCAAGAAACATAATAAAAACGTTGTAACAGAATAAATTTTTAAATTATCTCATCTAAACGTTTGTCTTTGACAATACCAATTAATGTCAAATTAACGATATCATTCATTCAATATCTTTAAAAAAAAAAAACGCTTTCACATGTCAAATAATGGTAGCGTGAGATGCTTAAAAATCACAGAACATGAGAGATGTGTAAGTACAATAGTAGAGCTTGATCTATATAATGCACAGAGGGCTGAAGTCTTGCATTACAGTCTCCAGGCGGGCACCGAGCCAAAGCGAAAACAAAGGATGATGTACACTTGGAGGGAGATGAAATTGTTTGCTTTGCATTTTCAGCACTGCCATTTCATTGGAACTATTGCCTATTTTCTTACTAACTATACCTACTGAAATCAACGTCTCAAGACGTATCTTAATCAATCCTGAATATAGCCGATGTAGATTTCTAACCATTTACAATCGAATTAATCCTGATTCATTTAAAACATAATTATGACACTATTTTTATAGATAATGAAACGACCGACCGTCCTTATATCCTCGTCACTACACCTTATCGAACGATGATATTATATGCGAGACCTACATTTATGACCTCACAATAATGAAGATATCAAAAGAGCCGTTTAACAAGTGTTTTAGAAACTGTAAGAGACTAATTATGTGTCACATTGAAAAACCTATTATTAATGTGACACAAAATGAAAATCACTTATCCAAGCTAAGAGAATAACGATATAAACATCCCTCAATTTTTAGATACTTCAAGTTTAAAAAGTATTAATGAGTTTGATTGCCTTTTGGAATTATACATTATGTATAAAACTTCCTCTTAAATCTCTCTATCTGTTGTTGAAAATCGCATTATTAAAATCCTGTTATTGAAAATCGCATTAAAATCCGTTGTTTAGTTTATAAGAACTCAGCGTAGGTACAGACAGCGGGAAACGACTTTATACTATTTATAATAAACCAGCGGGTAACGACTTTATACTCGTACTATTTATAATAAACGAAGTGGTAAATTTCTATTTAGTTATATACTACGTACGTAACAATTTTGTATTTATTAATTTATTTATTTTGATGGTCTCTTATTTAATCAAGAAAAGAAAAAAGGGGTTCACTCTCAATTCAACTGATTAAATATTTATGTAGGGATAAAGAATCTGTTTACTTGTTCTTGTTCCAGATTTATAATCTAGAACACAGACATCTAATTGACAGTGAAAAATTAAATTAGTAAACAACCATTGTTAACATATTAATTTTTTAAAGCTTTATTTTTTCGATTCAATTTATTTAACGTAACGGGAATTATTCTCAAGTTAGGCGAAACTGGTATAGAATAGAAAATTCTTGATTGTTAACTTTACAAAAGTTACATAGACACTTTTAAAAGAGTTTTACAAAATTATGTTACAGGCAACCATGGGATGGGAGAGAGAGAGAGAGTGATAACAATTAATAAAGATGGTTGTAAATGTTATCAATAGAAATTGAAATAAAATTTATAAGGCACTATAAATTTTGTGTGATAATCACTTTTCTATTAATTTTTCTATTAATGCCAGCTGAAAAATTCATAGAAAAATGATCAAATTCTTTTATGAATTAAGCATTTTTCATTAATAATATTTTCCAGTATAGCATTGTGAATGCTAAATTGGTGAAATATAATAATTGGAACAAATTTTCATCGTCATTGAAAGTTAAAATATTTCTCTCGGCTATTTGGGTGGATTTCCTGAACGTTAATACGTTCTGTAAGTGCTTAAAACTTCGTTAGTCCTGGGTAGCTCAGTAGTTAGAGCAGTCGTCCGAATTGCGAAAGGTCATAGGTTCAGAGTGCTAGGGACAAAATGGATTTTTAGCATTTTTCATTAAGAATATTATTCAGTATAGCATTGTGAATGCGAAATTGGTCAAATATAATATTATATATCGTATTATATTAATAATATTTTATTATATAATATCTCTGTTGTTTGTTTAACACCCCTATGGTTTTTTTGATATTAGTGATCTGCTGGCAGAGAATGTCGCACGGTATTAAGGCTGCCTTTTGCTTTATAAATATAAAAAAAAAAATATTCCACCGTAGAACTTATTCAGCAGCTAGGCTGGATTGAGATCAAAAGTGAGCCCATTATAAATAAAAATAAAAAAGATTGCGTGATCCTTCGACAAGAAGATAATCACATAAATACATGAAACGAATAAATTCTAAGAATCAGTACGAGATATTTTAAAGAACAAAGATAAGTGGAGGAAATTCCAATATTCATACAGTTCGCGAGAAAGAGAGAACCTCTGAATTATTTAGCAGCGCACCGTCTTTTGAAACATGGCCATGTTATTAAAACATTGGAACTACCGCTATGTTTTCCATTAAAACATTATATTTGTGACGTAGTATTAATTATAAAAGATATTCTGAGAAAGTAAAAGTATGTGCTTTCAAAGGTAATATAAGAACTGAAGTAATAACATATATCGGGAGGTAAAAATTAAATAAGAATACTTTAATACCTTTCATTAAAACAAATTGTATAAAAATTATCCTTCTGTACAAAGGTACATGGGAATGTTTTAAGACAATTTTTTTTTATTTCGAAAAAAAGTCTGTCTTAAATGTCATAAACCTTTAATATTTTATAATAATAATAATATAATAATAAGCTTTATTTTTTCCACACAAAACATTCGCATTGTTACAGAAAAATAAGATAATTACAATACAATTTTTACAAATAATTTCAATTAAATAATATATATATGTATAATTACTAATTTCATATGTATTATGTATGATAGGTATTTAATATTCTAATTCAATAAATTCATTGATTGTTTTGTATGAACCCCCTTCGGGTAAAAGCCTCCTCCAAGGATTTCCATTTCTTTTTATCTTTAGCTGTAGTTAGCCAGTTTTGGCCTGTTGTTGCTAGTAGCTCGTCTGCCCACCTGGCACTTGGCCGGCCTCTGCTTCTCTTGCCTTGTGGTCCGCGCCATTTAACAGATCTAATAGTCCATCTGTCGTCGTTATATAATATTTTATACTTATTCAAAAATATATTTTGGTTCCTAAATTATTATCACCCTATATAGTGAATCATGATCTACTCCTTGCAATTCACTCACGCCTGCGTGTTTCCTCTATGGAACTGGGATGGTTCTCTTCATATCTTTGGGGACGCAGGCATGCGACACGCCACAAGGACAACTTGTCTGATTGGTGCACTTTAACGGCAGGTGTTCCCCAGGGCGGAATTCTATCTCCTTTACTTTTTTCTGATTTCATTAATTTGATCACTCCCATCCTTCAAAACTCTCATCATCTTTATGCAGACGATCTTCAAGTTTATGCACAAGCTCACAGTGAAAATGTGAATGATGCTATATGCTCGGTCAATAGTGATTTACAGCGGATCTCCGACTGGTCGACCAAGTTTGGCATCTGCGTCAATCCCAGTAAGTGTCAAGCTATTATAGTTGGTAGCCGGTATGCATTATCTAAATTGAATATGAGCTCTTTAACTCCCCTGATATACAGAAGTTCTGTCATAGAATATATGCCTCATGTCTTAAACCTTGGACTTTCTATAGATAACATGTTGAATTGGCAGATTCAGGTGGATTGTATTTGCCGGAAAATCATAAATATCTTAAGGTCTTTCAATCAGTTTAAACATTTTCTTCCGATTTCGAGTAAAATTCTATTAGCTTAATCCACTATTTTTCCTATCCTTGATTATTGTGATGTGTGTTATACTGATATCTCCCAAGAACTTCTTCACAAATTGGATCGTTTACTTAATAGCTGTACATGAATGAATAATGATCCATGTGCTCCTGGATATCTTAAATGCAAGTTTCAGTATTTGGGTGTCTCTCACAATCGAAATCTTCGCTCAGACAATAAATTATCTCTTCTCACTCCTTTCCACCGAACTGGTTTTATTTCAGACTCATTTACTCTTCAGGCAATACGACTCTGGAACACGCTCCCTACCAATATACAGAAAGCACCAAATAAGATCTCCTTCAAACTATTAGTTCGTGAATATCTTTTAAATTCATCATCCTCATCTGGTTAACCCATAATTTAGTTAGATATGTATATTTATATGGTTGTGTATGTATGTGTATATATTATATATGTATGTGTGTGTGTATGTATGTGTATGTGTGTATATGTATATGTATGTATGTATATTTATTCATGATGTTAATTTATGTTTAGGATATTTTAATAAAGTAAGATCTAAATATTTGTCTAATACATATATAATACTGATCTTTTCGCACCGCCTCATATACTATCTGTACACAATTCTACAGTTGACTGGTAGAGAATGCCTGATGGCATCAAGTCCGCCATTTGTATAGTGTGCAAAAAAGTTTAAATATATAAATAGTGTAGTATATGTGAATTTGCTACTTCATTCATAAACAGTAATAAATAGATGTGTTTCCTATTTTTGTTCAAAATAGGTAAAGTTAAACATTGTATACTTTGCCTTTCTATTGTAAACGGGGAGGTCCCCCATTAACTGACAACCCAACACGATATTGGTAAGATTTTGCTCTGTATAATACAAGAGGAAAAATAAAATAGCTCTTGACGATTTTGATCTTAATAAACTTCGAACGAATTTCTGTTTTTTTTTTTTATATAGTTCAATCAACAAACTAATCTGAATCAACAACTGACGTCAATAGCAATATGAATTATTATTACATAAAATCTATCAAAGCACCACGTTTTCGAGATATACCTAAACAATCACAGTTGGTGTGGTGATATAATACACATAAATAAATATATACAAATCAACATCACATTCCTCAGTAAATTTTCCATATTGATTCCACTGAGAATCGAATCCTTTATACGAGAATCTTTGACTTTGGTTTCTGTATTTTATTGCTTACTCGTTTAACTGATCTCCTGAGATTTCTTAAGCGTATGATATAATGTACCTAGCCTCTTCTCCCGTAGGTGAAAATCTTTTTTGAAATCGGTACAGTAGTTTCGGAGGCTATTTATTGCAAACAAACCAACAATCAAATCTCTTAAATGCAACAATAACAGTTGTTAAAACTCTATAGTTTGAACGTGACTCAGTGGGTCCAGGCGTTAGCACAAGTATTTAAATGACATTTTGATGAGTTTATTATCAGCTCGCTTACCCCGAGATCTCTCTAGATTAAGTTTACTGAATTTGTGGGACACTTCAACATGTTTAAACATTTTATCATGTATTTTATATTGTCAGACGAGAATAACAAGTTACTGATCTTAAAGTTTAATTTACTTAGACGAAGGATAAATTAGAAATTCGTGACAACGTCGCAATAGCTTTTTTCTAAAATGAATGTTTTTTTAAATTGTCTGTATTTGAACATTTCATTTTTAAATACAATCATAATTTCTATTAAATATAATAAACAATCAAAACAAAAATAAGCGGATTAAATGAAGTGTCCATAAAATATCAGAATTCATATCAAAACACGGGAAAAATAAAGTAAAATCGTGGTTTATAATGAGTTCCGAAAATAGTATAAAAACCAGTCCAATAAGATTTAAAGCTAATATGTGCATGGAGACTTTGGTATTAAGCTTAGGGTAAGGTAAAAAACCGATGGTGTAGCGAAGAAAGTAGCAAAATAAAATTTAAAAAAAATAGTCATGGTAGCTTTGTCTATCGTAAATTAAACCAAAAGTATTAAAAATAATACGTGTGGCCTTTAATTCTAGAATTTTTTTATTCATTAATATCTTTACGCTGGGGGCCTTTCCTTACGGGGTAGGCAGAAAACACCAAGGGCCACAGGCACGTGCTTACATATATCTTTCGCCACCTCCATTTTCATTAATCTTCTCATACATGCTCGCCGGTTTTAATGGCATCGCTAATGAAATTGGAGAGGAAATACTTCTTTTATTCGCCACAAGCTTTTCAAGTCAATTATATTAGAGAAAATTTTGATTATAAGTACTTTAACATTAACATTATGAACCCGTCTTGTATAAAATTATTATTTACGTATTGGTGCGCACAAATAAAAGCTTGTTTTTACATAACTTTTTATATTTTTTCTATTGTGTTCCAAAAAACTTAAATCCAAAATCCTCTTTTAGTCAATCTTTCATATATTTTTTTTTTGCTATTATTAATATTATTAACTCTGCTACAGATCTGGTTACCATGAAACATCAGATTATCGCAATCAATATTAATCTGAAATATCAAAACAATAAAGTGTAAAATGGATTGGAAAAAAATGTTGTCCGAGTAATCTTAAGTGGTGTTTACTGTACATAACATAACGTAAGTCTAGCTCAATGACCCTGAGCTACAGACAGATAGTCTACCTAATTGTCAGACTAACAATTAGTCTTTGTCTGATAACAATATTGACAAACTAAAACCAGTGGATCAGTGTGACGCAGAACAGTTAAGATTTCGGAATACAGGATATTTTTAACTAGATTTAGAATAAATACTCTATAGGACATTACATTGTTATTCTTACATCGCTTTCAAATGTAACTCAAGACTTTTGAAATTTCAACCATTTCAATCGTTAAGTGAAACACAAAATAAATATGAAAATGTTTAGGTAGGCTTTTGCCTATGCAACAGATATTACAAAAACGTTAAATAACATTGAAATTGCTGAAATTTTGCACTTCAAATTGTTAAGTTAAGAAAGAACATTATAACTGTTTGTAGTATAATTAATCAATATGGCTAAATTAATAATATTAGGCACAAGAATCATTTTAATATTCAGCAATTTCTATTGGATTATAAGGAAAATTTCGTCGATGTTATATTTTTTTTATGTTATACATAGATCAGTCCGTTCAACTTTAAGATTAAGGCATAACCGTTGTCTTTTATATGACGTCGACTAACCTTCGTGCAGAAATTGCAGCCGCATCCGGAGATGACGGTGACGTCATCAGCGGCCGCATCCTCGAGGCAAAGCTTGCAGTTGATCGCCACGGCAGGCATGAACCCACCCGCCCCATCCAGGGAGTATCTGACAAATAAGATTATAATTACCCTCTTATCCTGTAGGGATTGGCATATTTTAGCTACCACGAGTTCTCATACGAAAGCCACGCGTAGCAAAACCACCAAACATGGGTTTAAATTTAACTTATATAATATATATTTATTAATAGTGAAATATGATCAATATTGAAGAGTATCCTATGAGAAACGCACACACTATGGAAACGACCATAACCACATAAGTAATGTAATTTTGTGTATAAACAGTGGATCATCGTAATATTATATAATGATTGTGATTATCTCATTGTTCCATTACAATCGGCTCGTTACTTCAATCAATTTACATACATTCTTAGTAAAGCTACTTTATTATTTTTATGATTGGATTTCCCAGAATTGTATTCATTAAAGTATTTGTTTATCATTCTTCAAAAAATATGGTATACTTTCTCTAAAAAAAAATAACATTTTGCATCACTCTAAATAAGGAGTTTTATTTTACAATTTGTAGTCTAAATTCGTATCGCTGTATTAGAATAATTCATACGCGTCATGGTTCTACCAATGTCATGCAAATATTGAATTTCCTTAATTTCACGGAGAAGTTAAAACAGAGTTTTATCATCAATCAAAAATGAACATATTTTAAATGTTTAGAAATTATGTTTGCGTTTTACAATAGGAAAAATAGTAAACCGCCGAATATTTATAATAAATAAGCATTAATTTCGAATAATGTCACGAGTACTTATTAAATTTTTTATTTATTTAATTCTTAATGGACAAAAAAATGTACATTGGCGGTCTTAATGCATTAGGCATTCTGTCCCAGTCAACCTTAGTGTACTGTGGGGAAACTGAAAGTGGGGAAGGTGCACAATGAAAACTAATGAATTAAGATTTCTTGCCAAATAAGTGGATACATAAAAACTTTTATCTACCTATAAAACAAAGACATATAAATCGATATGCATAAATAACCTACATATACTATATATATACATATAATAAATATACGTTAATAACTAATGAATCGACGAATCCAGTTCTTTCAAAAAAAGCCACGCAACCTTCTCTTAAAAATGAATTTTCGGTGCACATTCTGATTTTAAAGGGGAGTTTATTCCAGAAAAGGATAGCCCTTACAAAGATCGAAGAGAAAATGAAAAAGAGTATTTTCTCTTGAGCTATAGGATACTGGCAGAATATGACAAAATCGTCAATATAGCTATATACATAATAAAAAAGTAGCATTTGGCGAGTGATCGATAGCACTCAGTATAGAAATGTGGTTAAGCTTAAGCACTTGTGTAAAGGAAATCTGAAACAACAAATAACTGTATCGTTGCAAGAAATCCTTAAGACTAAATGATCTAAGAAGATTAATACGGAACGGTCCTGCTTGATTAGCTATCCTCGTATTAGAACCTTCTTTTGACTTTACATCAAATCTATAATTGGTTAAAAAGCACAAGAAGCACAGGAAAATTAAATCACCTGGATCCATTGCCGGCGAGCGAAAGCAAAGATGAGCACCGGGAGCAGACAGAGGGCGCCCTCAGTCGATTGTGAGCCCTGATAGGTTCTGGTGCTTTCTCGCGTTCAGTCAGTGCTAGCACTGTCGAGCATTTCCTCAGACCTGTGGCAAAAACACAAATCGTCAGTCAAATGTGTCAGCATACTTAGTTTTTACGATTGACAAAATGGTGAGTAAGTAGTAGCTTGAGATTGCGAAAGCCAAAAAAGCAAAGACAGTCCAAAGATCAACCAGTTGCCGGTAAGACATGTCCACTTGATATTAGAAGCAACCAACACTGATACGCACAACACTACCAGTCCAGAAAACGATTAGATAATTTGTTTTCTTTGGACAATATGATTGTCGAATAAGAATTGGCTAACGCAGTACGAGTAACAGTCGCTTGGCTAATGAAATAGCCGTAAAAAAATATGAAATTTTAGTGTTTTCATTTAGTACTATAAGTGTAGGTGTACCTTGTGATGTTTGTTATTGTTTTTTCATTACGAAATCAAAATTTGGATACTATATATTATTTTCGTTTGTCTGATAACCGTTTGGATTTTATTTTCTCTGGTTTCTGCGTAGATATAGATATTGTCAAGAAACCTTACAGAAAAACAGAACGTAAAATACTTTTGGCACACCGAAATTCGTTCCGGGATTAAATACGTAACAAATAGCTTAAACAAAGGACTAAAGTACATTAAAAACTTATAAGAAAAGGTTATCACTAGTCTCTACTTTCTTTATTTTATTGGCCGTCTCTTGGCCTAAGTTTTAGCGCGAACTAAGATACAAACCGCAATAGAAATGGAACAACATTAGTGTGTAATGAGTGAGAGCCGGTCCGGTAGTGCGTAGGTTACAAAAACTCAATACAAAACCAGCATTAACACAATGGCCGCGACGAACTAATAAGGAAGTTTTGCGGAATGCAAGTCAGGGATCTATTCTCTATCCATGAATAAGAAGTGAGCTATGATTTTGAGATATAAAAAAAGATCTATTGCTTTGAAAATTTACTGATAAGGAATTGACTAGAATAGTTACTGCGACATAAAAAAAAACAGTTCAATTTGCTTATAACAGACAAAGAGAAATTTTATTTTGTTAATAAGCACATTTTATCAGTGTATCACGAGAGTCGGCAATTGGCTCAAAGATATATTTCATAATATCATGCCGTGGTTTACCCAAAACAAAAATCATTAAGTTATTTACGTGACACATGTTCGGGAGAGTCTTGGTTTTAATTAATATTAAGAATGCGGAGAGCTATTTTTTATTTTACTTTCATTTACCTAATATTTCCTATAAGATGAGAGTGCTAAGGTTTATTTTAATATTGTTAATTTTGAATTAAAATTTAATAAATATACTTAAAGCAAATGCTTCTACATTTTTCCTTAAGGGTATTTATTTATATTGTGAATTAAACATTGATCAAATATTATTATCATAATTTGATAAAGCTCACGTAACATCTTGTTTATTCTACTTTCAAAATCGGATTAGTGGGTTATCTTGAGTTTTATCAATAAACTTATCTATGTTATGCCTTATTATATTTAAATTTGGAATTCTTCTTCAAAGTAAGTTACTTTACAAAACATATACTACTTGCCAATTTTATTGTACGCAATTCAATCAAAAGTTTATTACGAGGGTCAAACTGAAAGTTCTTAGAACTGGCCACTTATAAACAATATAATAAAAAAATAATTCTAAAATTTGAAAATATAACTCTTTGCCAATATTACTGAGTATATATTTCATTCATTTGTCATTTGTTTTACGATTTGGCGGCAAATTGAAAATTGTCTGTGTCACGTCATCATGAATTTAACACGAGAAAATTTTCGTGCAATGATTTTTTATGACTTTCGATGTCATTTAAGTCAACAAGAAAGTTATGATAGACTACGATTGGCCTTTCACGATGAAGCCCCATCTCGTGCGACTGTTTACAACTGGTTTAATGAGTTTAAACGTGGTCGCACTAATCTCACTGATGATTTACGTGAGGGACGACCTTCTACGGCGACGACTGAAGATAACATCTGTGTTGTGCGGCGTATGATAGAGACTGACAAAAGAGTGACCTATCAACAGATTCGGACAAGCTTAGGCATCGGTATGAGTCAAGTGCACAAAATCCTCCACGAACATTTAGCGGTCAGGAAGCTTTGCGCCCGGTGGATACCTCATAATTTGACTGAGGCTCAAAAACTCCATCGTGTGGATTGGTGTCGTAAAATGATTGAAAGATTTAACGGAGGTGACTCAAATGCTGTGTTCGACATACTAACAGGTGACGAAAGCTGGATTTACTGTTATGATCCTAAAACCAAAAGACAATCTGCTCAGTGGGTGTTTCCTTTCGAGGAGTTGCCAACTAAAGTGAAGAGAGATCGAAGTGCGGGAAAAAAAATGGTGGCCTCGTTCTTTGGAAGGATAGGTCATTTTGCAACAATTGTGTTAGAGGATCAAAAAACAGTTTCTGCAGAATGGTACACTACCAATTGTTTGCCACTTGTCTTGGAAAAAGTTCGAGAGAAACGACCTCGCAGTAGGATCCTCCTTCACCACGACAACGCCTCGTCGCACACCGCCAAGCGAACGATCGACTATTTGGCGACATCAAACGTTGAATTACTGGGTCACCCGCCGTATAGCCCTGACCTCGCGCCTTGTGATTTTTATTTATTTCCAAAAATTAAAGAAAAACTTAAAGGAAAGCGGTTTATGAATGCTGAAGAAGCGGTGGCTGCGTATCGCGATGCCATTGAAGAGACCCCTAAGGACGAGTGGGCAAAGTGCTTTTCCCAGTGGTTCCATCGCATGCAGCGGTGTATTGACGTGAATGGACAATATTTTGAAAAGATATAATAAAACTAATAACTGGCTAATGTAATCAGTTTTTGATTTTCTAAGAACTTTCAGTTTGACCCTCGTATTATATTCAGACCTAGTTGTGTTATTTGTCAATATTTTCTCAAGAAACACTGAGCCAGTATAAATTGCCAGTTTCCGAAAATAAATCTGAAAGTAAGTATATCATACATATTTCCTCCACCTATTCTGCATTAAATAAAGGGTCACTTCAATATCAATACTCTTAGAAATAACTAAATATTCTACGAGCTGTTAATGGGCCAAACAGTTCGTTCCGTAGCTGTGCGTAGGTAAACAAAAAGAAGAGAGCTCATTTTTTGACCCATGAACTTAATAAATAAAATAAAACAAACATTACATAACAAGAAATAGAGATAAAAATAAGTAACAATGACAATTGGGTCATTCAGGACCCTGTCTCAGCTTATGTTATTAGGAATGTTAAGACATAGTTTGCGATATTCAGACAGGGCCTGTTTGTGTGTGACGTGCAACTAAATAATTATAAATAGGTATATAAAACCATAATTATTATAAAATAAACACAACTGATATATAATTTTTCTTTTTTTTATGGAATAGGGGGCAGTCGAGCAGACGGATCACCTGATGGTGAGTGATTACCGCCGCCCATGGACACCTGCAACACCAGAAGAGCTACAAGCGCGCTGCCGGCCTTTGAGGGACGAATATGTTCTACGCTTGAAAGTTTGAAGGTCGTATCGGTCCGGAAATACCGCTGGCGAAAAACTGTTCCAGAGTTTGGCTGTGCGAGGCAGAAAACTTCGAGAAAAACGCACGGTTGAGGACTTCCAACCATCCAGATGATGGGCGTGGATTTCTTGTCGCGTGGAACGATGGCGGAAAGTAGCAGCAGGTATGAGTCCGAACAATTCCTCGGAGCATTCCCCGTAATAGATGCGATAGAAGATGCACAGTGAAGCTACATCTCTACGCAGGGCCAGTGGATCAAGCCGACTTAAAGTGATTCGAGTCGCTCTCCGCTGAATGCGGCCGAACCTGCGTCTTGTAAAGCTGCAGGCGATGCGCCGGAGTGAAATACTGCCTCGATCTATTAAGCACACCAAGCTTCTTAGATGCTAATTTAGCTTTTTCCTTTAAGT
Source organism: Diatraea saccharalis (assembly GCA_918026875.4). Lineage (NCBI taxonomy): Eukaryota > Metazoa > Arthropoda > Insecta > Lepidoptera > Crambidae > Diatraea > Diatraea saccharalis. The sequence goes on from OU893337.1 coordinate 14,078,302, forward strand.
GACCACGGAACTGGACTCGCTCGATATGTCGACACCGAGAATCTCAATATTGGCTGAGGCAGTTAGGGGAATGTTTTGAAAGCGATGTGATACGACAAAAGGGGCTTTTTTGGCGGTGAACGCGCAAACCTGTGTCTTAGTAGGGTTGAAGTGGACCAAATTAAGTCGACCCCAGTTAGAGACTTCCTCTAACGAAGATTCAATATCAGACACAAGTGATTCCGGCTCTCAATGACGCTTTCCCGAGGAATATTAGCACAACCGATATAGGTGGAGTCCTTCGTGCTGTCATCCGCATAACAATGAATACCGCTAATTTGCAGCATGTCATTAATATGCAGAAGAAAAAGTGTAGGTGATAGCACACATCCTTGGGGAACACTAGCATTTTTTAGTAGGTTCGAGCATTCACCGTCGATCAAAACCTTAATGCTTCTGTCTGCCAAAAATCTAGTGACCCATGCACATAATTTCTCGGGAAGCTTAACGAGGGAAGTTTTGATAGAATAGCTTTGTGCCACACCCGATTGAAGGCTTGCGCTATGTCCAAACTTACTACCAGGGCCTCCCCCTTTGTTTCAATTGCCTTAGTCCAGTTATGTGTCAAGTAAACTAGAAGATCGCCAGCAGAGCGACCACTACGAAATTCGTTTTGTTGGTCACTTAGCAACTGGCGATCCTCTAGGTACCGAAGGAGCTGGCGGTTGATAATGGACTCCATTATCTTTGAAAGCAAAGGGGTTATAGCGATCGGGCTGTAGTTGGACGGGTTCGAGCGGTCACCTTTTTTTGGGATCGGATGCACTAAAGAAGTCTTCCATGAGGTTGGGACAACGCCAGATGAGTAAGAGAGCCGGAATAGGCGCGTTAAGACCGGTGCCAACTCTGGAGCGCTTATATGAAATATGATCTTAAGGTAAAAGCCTATAGCGGTAGAAAAGTTCACTTTATAAACAATCGTCTTCGTGGGTTACGACGCGAACGTTGTCCATCCATTGCTGCTGAGGAGACATGATGCCAGGAAGACGCTCTTCACCGACGAGAAAATGTTTACGGTCGAAGAAAAGTTTAACCGACAAAACAATAAAGTTTACGGTAAAAGTAGCAAGAATGTCACATTTTCTGCACAGGATGTCTCGCGCACTTATCGTCCGGCTAGTGTGATGGTATTATGGTGGGAATTTCGTATGAATGCGTCACTCCGCTCAATTTCTGGCAACAAGGTGTCAAGGTGAAAGCCCTGTCTAATACGTTATTTCACAATAAACATTGGGTTTTTCAGGAACTGAACAAAGATGAATCCGTGGCCTCAGGAGATGAAGAGACAGTAGCATTGATTTTATACAATATAACGGATGATCAAAAGCAACATTAGTTCTAGAATGACATTTTTAAAACGTGATGCGACATTCTAATCATTACATTATTATCTGTTATCATGAATCAGGCTGTGTCACGAATTATTATTTTATCTATTATTTGTATAGCTGGACTGAATTGGAATTGAGGAACTGCTAAGCCTTACGGCTTAGTACGGCTTGATGTTGCTTTGACTTCTTTGTACGAAACTGTGAGAAAAGAGCGTCCTTTTGTCTTATTCTTCTGATAAGTGCATGGTCTTCTTTCTGTCTTTAACGTACTAGTAGATTCCTCTTGTAACAGCCTAGACAAAATAATTGACATCGATTTGACATTATAGACGATGGCCCCACGCTCATATATATATATTTTAAAAGAAAACGATTCAAAAGTGTGTTCATGGCGTCACACGTTTCTCAAGTAAATGTACTACAAGAACACATATTTTACTATGTATAGCGAATTTCTTGAATCAACAAGTTATACGAGACCGAAATGTTTAAATAGAACGGAACAAATCACGATTCAAAGCTCAACGTACTGTATCGTCGTGTGACCTCAATTCAGAAAATAATAACGAATTTATGAAGATCCCAACACAGCCCGAGGGTGTGTGCCTGGATAATAAACGTTTAGTTATTCAGGGGAGCCGGCAAATTAGCTTTTAGGGCTACGACACATGTACTTTTGAGCAAAGACAAAGTATTTGTGTTCACTGAAGAGATCGCTATGCAAATAAATTTATTTTCTTCAGATCGCTGAGACATTAAAAATTTAAATTAAAAGAAAAAAATGCCTTCTATATGTTTTCCTGTAATCTATTGATTTTACTTTTTTTCATTTTAGGCTCAGTAGTTCCTGCAATCGGCGGGGCGGATATTGCTTATTTTCGCCCAATTCGAACCGATGGATAAATACGGTAGTTTTCGTATATACCTTTTGAAGTGTTGAAAATATTTCATGTATTTTTTGGACCGAATTCATAGAAAAATTGATGTCATTTCTTTGAAATTCAATACATAGTTGTAATCACACAATTAATTACAATAAAAAATATTATAAGGTAAGAAATGAATATACATATAATCTCACTCAATTAGATAAGAAGTTATAGATTATAATAGGGGAAAAGTCATGGCAAGTATCATGTGACTATGCCTTTACAAGACAAAAGTACCACAGTGATAAGGTAAAATGAGAAGACGCGACATACATTTCATAGAGATTGAAATGTACCTACCTACAATGTTGCACACTCGCAATGAAATGGTTTCCAGTTCCCTACATCTAATTACCAAATTCAGTTCAAAATTTCAGGCAATTACTACGTCATTTTGTAAAGTTGATCCTTATGTTTTAATACGAGACTTCGTCGCATATCTAAATTAAAACATAATATTTACCTTTATTTTCTTAAAATTAAATCTTTGAATACTGTATTAAGTTAGGGAATTTTGATGAGAAAATGCTTTAAATTGTCTTAATAAAAATGATATGTGGTAGAGTTACGATAACCAGAATGAAGATGAAGTTTGACAGCAGAGCGAAACAGAAATGCAATATAGTTTGAAACTGTACCTACACCGAAAATCACTATTGGTTTTACGAGAACATTATACCCATTTTACCGATGAAAGCAATAAATGACTTTGACTTTGAAGTATATGTGGATTAAAAAAAAAAGATCGTTTTGAATTCCCGTAACGAAAAACTACCTATACTTTAGTTTTTTTTATTTTATATAAAAAAATCATGTTGCACAGCATTTTTGTTTGCAAGTGTATTGTATGTATTCTAAGTATGTAATAATTTATCACGTATAATTTTTTTTTTACCAATTCTTTATATAAGCTCGTGATTCACAATATTAGGTATGATACAATAGAAACTTAATTGTGCATTAATATTAAATATACGTTTAATTATATGAATCGACGTATTCATTCATCAAATAATTTATTGTATAGGCAGGTATTGAGCTGCCTTTTTTAAAGGCTACTAATATTAAACTGAATAGGAAACTTGACGGATCATTAATAAGTCGTCGTGGTAATAAAAGTTTTTAACACGTGTATATTAAGAACCGGTAAAGACCCAAGCTCAGTCAAGCGTCTTACGGAAGTGTGCGTTAGTACGCGACGGATAATCCGTCGTGTGCGCAATGTTGAATTTATTTGTCAATTCTGACGTTCCGCTACGTACACTTCCATAGGTTGTGCACCGACCCGACACTGAGTGCAGTCGGTGGTGTTATTTAATCAACAACTATATTGTTAGTATATTCATACCTAATCATTAAAGGTTATATATATGTGAGGTTACAAGTGGTTTTTGTTTATCATAATATAAATAAGTGGTAAAATTAAATCAAGATTATAAATTGCACAGCAGTAAAATATTACATTTTCGAAAAAGTTCTGTCGCAGCCTAGAGGTTTAGGTAAATAAAATTATTTAAAAACGTAATAATGATTTTATTTTCATTTGGTGTAAATAACAAAACAAACTAAATATAAAAATATAAAATAAATGTATTCACAGGTAAAGATAAATATAGTTATATTTATAAAAGAGCTACCTTCTAACAAGGGCTGTGGTTGTGAGAGCACCGAATCCCTAGAGGCTGCTCTCCGGACCGGTTTAGGCGGCCTCAACGACTTGAGACCGCCGCTCAGTATCAGCTCTAAAGCTCGACGTCCTCCCGGGCCCGTCGCGCCTGCTCCCATCTGTAGACAAAAAAAAATACACTTTATAATATTTAAACATTCACATGTTAACAATTTTCTGACATTGTACTCTCCCTATTATTTTTAAATGGATCCAGCACCATATAAACAAAATATATAATTCTAGATGTATCCTTTCCCGCTACTTTTCATGATCGATTCAATATTTCTGAATATTACAAACAAAGTTGTAAACTTTACCTCTTTAAAATATTGTAGAGAAACACACGTTTAGACAAACATCGAAAAGAGAAAAGGCATATTAAAGCAAATGTCGTTGTTTCCAGAATTCTACTTTGTACATCAAGATGTGCGACATCGATAGTCTAAATCAGGGGTCGGAAACTGTGACCAGTGGGTTCATCGATTGACACATTTGATTATTTTAAATGACCCACTTCCGTTCCGAAAATTAAGTACTTATCATATAATAAATTATAAAAACAAACATGTTAGCATTTGGAGAATGTAAAATTATATATTTCCAACCAACACTTTTGTACTATAAATTTTATATTATAATAGTTTACCATTGTAAATTTGGGCATGCAAAAATTTGGCCAATCGATAAATTAATGCATAATATTCTTTTTGCCTTATGATTAGACGTCGCAAAGAAGATAATGCCAAGTCTGTCATGTCATACAGTTCTAGGCTGAGACAGTATCTCTGATTCCTAATTCACATAGTCCAGTCACCTTTCTTAGATAAAACCTAGACGATTTTCATCTCCCATCTCTTTCTTTACTCTTAGTGTATGTCTT